>JAPCYP010000002.1:10000000-15000000 GCA_035048595.1 Echinosophora koreensis | reverse complement strand
AGAGTGTACTTGTATGACACAAGAAATCCTCATCTAATAGAATAGAGGTAGTAGATAATCCAAAGGAGCCGGCCTAATGGAAGCATGTTAGGTCCATCGGTTAGGAGAGTGTACAAGGATACTCTCGAAATATAGGAGGTCTCTGGCTTGAATCCTAGAGAAAAATAAATTCACTGGGGAGGGGCCGAACCCATGTGGCTTCAAACTTCGGGGTGGCAGCTCACTAGCCAGCAATTTTATATGTAAAAAAAAAAAAAATTGAAGTGATGGATAGGAGAGGGAGAGAAAAAAAGTGAGAGAAAGAACCCAAGCAAATGGATTTTTGTGTAAGGTATACTAGCTACTAACTGCAACAGATCTGAGATGATGAGAATAATACAAATGAAAAGGGAATCAATGTTGGGATGCATCTGACTTTTTGTGGCTGTGAAAAAGCTTTATGGGTTAGTTTAGTTGTCTGTCTGATGGAATGCCAGTGAGTTACTGAATGGAAAAAAGAGCTAGAGCTCACGATATTCCATGCAGTTCTCACTCAGTTTCTTGACCCCTATAACCCCACAGACACATGCCCTAATCTCAGTACTTAAATAATTTTACACACAGTATATTCTCTATTTGCCAAATTCTCAAATAGTGATTCCACACTTACCCATGTTTGCCTGAAAATCAGTGATGTGCATTTGAAGTTCAGTCTTCAAGTATTCTTGCCCACATGCAGAATAATGCCAGTTTGCATTAGTTTTGTTCGTTAACAAAGTATAGATAGAAAAAATTTCTTTGTAAAACTGGGTTATTTTCCGAGAAAGATATTTCTGTTGGCATAAAGATAAAGATAAGAAACTTACATGGGAAAACCCTAATTAACTCTTTTTTTTTAATAAACAATCTAAATTTAAAAATAATCAATAAGCACAAGGGGTGCTCAAACTCATTTATAAGATGACCAAACTCGAGATTATCCACCAAGTTTCATACAATCAACTGGATTGACATACCAATTGAAAAAAGTTCTACTTGAATTTCTGCCCTCTCTATTAATAAACCAACATCATGAATGTAATTATGTAAACTAATTAACTTTAAAATGTAAAATAATTACTAATGCAAGAGAAAATTAGAATATATTTGTCGGATGAGACAAGAATATATGTGTTGTACTATTCAAAGTAAAAGATCCAGCCAAATTAACATATTATATATCATTATCCGTGTGTTGAACTTTTATATGATCCTAGTAAAAATCGATGGAACCATCAATTGCAATGTCATGTATTCCGAAGTTATTCAAAACAATTCACCGTTTGGCCACTCTATCTAGGAAGAAGTAAATTAAATTACAAGCTTGTCTATAATTGCAGTATCGTTATTATCACACCCTGCAAATATATGAGATCACTCTTAGGAGATCCAATCAAACATGATAAAAAACTTCATTGTAAGGTATTAATTAAAAGAAGTAAACAACCTACAAGAATGACCATAAGAGAAGCAGTTTATATTCATGATTAACATTGGGTTTTCAATATATGCTATATATAGTACTATACCTTGGACCTGTTACCAAGCCTTAACTCCAGATCTACCTCTTCAATGGAGCTAGGGCTAAATTCAACAGAGCTTGATTTTGGGAAGAATGGAATTGATGAAGCTTCTGTTTTCCTCTTCTTGCAACTAATATCAGCTAATTCTTTGGTCTCAAACTTCAGAGGTGAGTGATCTCTACAAACAACCAAATTCAACCTCACAGCCTCATCAGCATCATCACTATCCCACTTACCCTTACACCAAGAGTTCAATCCCTTTGAGGCTTTCTCAATATTAGCTTCAGGGTTGAACTTACATGAATATAATTTGTGATCTCCATCTAAATTTGACCATGATGCAGAAGAATGGAGAGTAGAAGAATTATAAAGAGGAATCAAGGTTTCCTCTCTACAGGTAATTCCATTAAGTGATGGAATTAAAGCCTTTTTAGGAGGTGAGGGCAATGAAGGTGAAGCAAGAACATCAGGATCAGAATTAGGGTTAGTTTTGTAAGCCAATCCACAAGCAGGAGAATTAGGTAGGTAACCCAAAGATGTAGTAAAAGGGTTATTTTGATGAGATTCAAGGACATGATGATATAGAATTTCACTCTTGGGGCTAGAGGGTTGCTTTAATCTTGCTCTATCCCTTCTATGAACATTCATATGGCCACCTAAAGCCTGTGCTGACCTAAACTCTCTCTTGCAAAAGCTGCAAGTGTATGATCTTGGTGGCCATATACATCCTCCACCAAGAGAATTAGCTGCATCTTCTGCAAAAGCTTGTTCTTCCCATGATGAGTCATCATAGGAAGGGTTAGTTGGTGAAGTAAGACTAGAGCTCAAAGAGTACTTCTTCTTTGTCTGCATCCAAAAACATTGACCCTGTTCCATTGGGAAGTATAGATCACAAGAGAGAATCTCAACCTTCAAGGGAAAGAAAAAATAAGGGTTTGGAGAGAAGATAAAGAACAAGAAGATGAAAATGGTGTGGTGAAACTGTGCAAGTGATGGTATATCTAAGAAAGGAATTGAAAGCTACATGAAGTCTACTATGTAGGGATCTTGGATATAGAGATAATTAAGTTGGAGGAAATTAAGTTTGTGTGGAAGAAGGTTGGGTACTCAAACTTGTTTGTCTTGGTGTGTATAGTTAACCTTAATTTTTGGTTTTTTCTGTGTGTTGGCTTTCCAACACATATAGTCAATGAGACCCTAGAATGAATACTACTCCAAGTTCCCTTTTTTTCTGCATTTTGTTTGTGAGGAGAAGCAACGCAGCCATGGCTTTGAAAATTACTGATGTGGGTCCTGAAATGTCATACACATAAGATGTGAGGTGGGAGTGGCTACAGATCAGTACAGACTCAAGAAATCTTACTGAAAATCTTCTCTGAGTGATCATCCAGTTATGTGTTGTCCTTTATTTTTTAATGTCCTTGTTTTTCATTGATCAGAGAACATATGGGGGCTTTCAAGTGCATGTCTTTTTAATTATAATAAATTAATAAAAATATTAATATATAAAATAATATAATAATAATAATAATAATAATAATAATAGATTCTATGGCTAATTTTGCCTGTATGTTTCCGACAGTATAATAATAATAATAATAATAATAATAATAATAATAATAATAATAATAATAATAATAATAATAGATTCTATGGCTAATTTTGCCTATGTTTCCAACAGTACTCAGTGTGATTTTGGAACTTAGTATTTGAAAACTTTACTTGCATGTTTTGAAGAATAATATTTTTGAAAAATTGTTGAAACAGAATCTTGTGAAATTTGGGTAAAAATATAGAAATTTTTTTTGAGATATTATGTTTGTCCTATTAGGTTTTTCATTGAGTGTAATGTTAATCCTCTAGGAATGCTCATACCTTTTTTTAAAAAAATTTGGGTGAAGTTAATAATATTGTTTTGAACACTAAGGTTATAAATTATTGGTTTTGACGTGTTTTATTTTCTTGTAAAGTATGTTATGTTATGTTTTTTTTTTCCCTATATAAAGCATATCTTGTATTTAATTAACATATTTTGAATGGTAAAAAAAAACTCTCTTGTTCATTTAGATGCCAACGAATTGGGAAGATTAATGTAGCAGTGGAAAGATATATTTCTCCAATCAATGAAGACCAACTGTGTAAACGGAGGAAAATGACCAACAATCATCTTTCTTACAAAAATCAAACAATTAATGTGGAAAAGAATCCAATTTCTTCAAAAAACTTTTTAACTACTCTAACCTTTAATTTCTTCCATGTTCATTTTTTCTACATGTAAAAGATTAGGGGACATTTGGATAGAAGAGCGCTTACAGAAAGCTTATATTAAATTTTTGATCGGGTTATCATTTCATTATCATTGGTATGAAGTATCTATCATTATAAACAATGACTAATTTCTATTAGGTGATATGGAGTTGAACCCCTAACCACTTACTCGAAGGGTCCGGACTCGTTACCACTCGAACAAACCCCTGACCACATGCATGTTGGTGTAGTTCTCCATGAATTTATAAAAATATTGTTGGAACCAAAATAATTTGGATTAAATAATCTCTAGGTTTTGATGTTAACAATAAGAATTAATTTTGTGTAGCAAAGTGTTAATGCTTTAAATCTAACAAGTGCCTTTAGTCTTAAAGAATCTCTGTTCTTATAAGCTAAAATGTTAAGTCTTTTCTCCTTGCAAATCCGCGTCCATATGTTCTCTATTGAATATCTATGCTGAAAGTATGGTCGAGTCCACTCTCCATTATAACTCCAGTGCCACGTCAGTGGACGAGCGCTTGAATGCTTTTAGTGGACGGAGAATTTCTCTTCGTGTAGACGAGAGCCCTTAGTCTGCTATTGCCACGTCACTGGACGGAGATTTTAGTTATCTCAGGTACTGGCAAGACCGCTGTTTTGAGTAGACGAAGTTTTGGTTGCCACGTCAGTGGACGAAGCCTTAAAACTCTTTCTGCTTATCTTGCCTTTACGCTAGTTTGCTGGACGAAGATTTTTTTAAGCATTTATACCAATTTGAACCAAAGCGAATTTATTTCTTATGATTGATATTCATTTCATTTATAATGGTTCTTCTCGTTTTCTATTAACGATTCCTTTTGCCTTGTTTCATTGAGAGAGACATAGTACAAGTCAGGACTTGCAAAAAGCAGAATAGTACAATGCAAAACGTTTTTGTACCCTGTCACCTTTTACGCTGATATAGTTGGAACTTGTACAAAGGAGGCAAAACTTTTTTTTGCAAGCTACTTTTGCTCAGAGGTGTGCTTTTTCATGCAAGAATTTGTCTCACAGTACAAAGGCCTCGAGCAAGCTGAGTCACAACGGATATTTACCTAGTTGACTCTATTACTAAACGGGTATTTCAAATACAACCGTTGAAGACTCTGAAGAGAAGATCAAGGACCCTATAAATAGAAGACTAAAGCTTTTGAAGAAACAACTTTTGCGTATACAAAGAAATTTCAAGAAATCTCTCGCGAAGCAAATATTTTCTTATTCATTCAAAAGCAAAAGTCTGTAATATTATAGTTTGAATATTGCTATAATATTTATCTGATCTTAAACTTTCATACTCTCACATATAGTGAGTTAGAAGATCAAAGATATCAAAACTCTTTATTAGAGGTAGAGCCTGAAGAGGCTTGGTAAGAAAGAAATACTTGTGAGCCTGGAGAGGTGTTGAATACTTGGTGTAATCTATTTGAAAATAGTGGAAAAATCCTTCAAGTAGAAGGGACTGGACGTAGCTCTTGGTTGGAAGAGAGTGAACCAGGATAAAACATCTTGTGTAAATCTTCTTATCCCTTATCTCTTTTGTTTTACATATTTATACTAACTGTGGGGATTTGAACTTGAATTTGTTAATCCTTCAAAAGACTTCTTTTCTGTGTGCTTTATTCTGTCTCCTTAACTTTGTGTGAGAAAATCTTTTTGAAAAGGCTGTTTTTCAAAAATATTAGCAAACACAATTCAACCCCCCCTTCTTGTGTTTGCCTGTGTCAACTTCAGTTGGTATCAGAGCTCAGCCTCGAAAGGGTTGAGCATCTAACAAGTGCTGAGGAAGTACGATCCTATCACCATGGATGCAGAAGGACAAGCTATCAACAGACCTCCACTCTTTGATGGAACAGATTACGACTATTGGAAGAAGAGAATGATGGCCTTCCTAGATGCACAGAATCTAGACATCTGGGAACTGATAGAGAATGGCTACACTGAGCCAAGAAGTGAAAATCAAGTTGTACTGGCTAGAGCAGATTGGAGTGTTGATCAAAAAGCCAAACATCAACTAAATCTCAAAGCCAAACATTACTTGATGTGTGCTATTACCAGATCAGAACATGATAAAGTTCACAGCTGCAACACAGCAAAAGAAATCTGGGATACACTGGCTCTCGCTCATGAAGGCTCATCACAAGTGAAGGAGTCAAAGATAAGCATGCTGGTTCACCAGTATGAACTCTTCAAGATGACTGATCATGAGTCTATAGATCAGATGTTTGGAAGATTTCAAACAATAACAAACAGTCTCAGATCTCTGGGAAAGGTATATGAGAATAGAGATCATATCAGAAAGATTCTGAGAAGTCTCTCCAAACAGTGGAGACCAAAGGTCACTGCTATTCAAGAAGCTAAGAATCTGAATACTCTCTCTCTGGAAGAACTTCTAGGATCATTAAAAGTTCATGAACTTGAACTAAATGAGGAAGACAATTCCAGAAAGGGAAAGTCCATTGCTTTAAAGGCAAAGAAAGCAAGTTCTTCAAAAGTTCTCAAAGCTGCTGAGTCTTCAGATGATGCTGAACCTTCAGACAGTGATGAAGGATCAGATGAAGATGAACTATCTTTCATCTCCAGAAAGATACAACATATGTGGAGAAGAAAAAATAATTTCAAGAGAAAGCCATTCAACAAGAAATTTTCTAAGGAGAAGTCAGACTCCAAAGAAAAAGGTCCACCTTTGTGCTTTGAGTGCAAAAAGCCTGGACATTTCAAAGCCGACTGCCCTGACCTAAAAGAGAAGAAGAAGTTCTTTAAGAAAAAGAAGGGCTTAATGGCTACATGGGAAGACTTGGACTTATCCTCATCAGATGAGGAAGAGGAAGCAGAGGAAGAGGCAAACATTTGCCTCATGGCAGACACATCATCAGAGAATGAGTACACTGATGATGATGAGGTAACAGATTCTGAACCTTCAACTCTCAAAAATGCCTTTGATGAATTACTGCATGACTCATCCATATTATCTCATGAATACAAAAGTCTTAAAAAGAAGTTTGCAAAATTAACCAAAGAATATGATAGAGTTTGCATGGAAAAACAAAGTTTGTTCCAAGAAAATGATAAGCTGAAATCAGAGAATGTCAGTCTAACTGACAAATCTGAATGTGAGCCTGACAATTCTTGTGAAGTTGCAAAACTAAAACAAGATGTAAAATACTTGACAGACTCTCTGTCAAAACTGGTAGGAGGCTCAGATAAGCTTAGTCTTATCCTAAGGTATTCTAGGTCACCCTTTGATAAATCTGGCCTTGGTTATGACAATAAGAAGTATGAGGCATCTTACACTAAGTCAAAACCACCTATGCAGCAAAGAGCTTCAAAAGCTCCAGCTAGGTATGCAAAAACCAAATATGGCCCGTCCAACACCTTTTGTAAAGTGTGTGGAAAAAGTGGGCACTCTACATCTAGATGCATACATAATAGGCATACTAAATATTCTCGTCCAAAGAAAACTAACATGAAAGGACCCAAGTCAGTTTGGGTACCTAAGAACAAGATAATACCTGTTGCAGATCTGCTTAACAACAGGAAAGAAACAAACATCCTGGTACTTGGACAGTGGATGCTCACGTCACATGACGGGAGAAAAGTATATGTTCCAAGACCTTAAACATAAGGATGGTGGCTGGGTGACATTTGGAGGAAATCAGAAAGGAAAGATCACTGGTATAGGTAAAATCGGTAAACATCCTTTTCCCTCCATTGATAATGTTCTTTTGGTGAATGGTTTAAAACATAATCTACTGAGCATAAGTCAATTATGTGACAGTGGATATGATGTTTCTTTTAATAAGAACATGTGTTATGTCAAGAAAAATGATGGATCAATTTTATTCACTGCTAAGAGGCAAAACAATTTATACAAAATTGACTTGGAGGACCTCTCAAATCAAAGTGTCTCATGTTTAGTGTCCATTGAAGATGAACGTTGGATTTGGCATAAAAGGCTAGGTCATGCAAGCTTGAGATTAATCTCAAAGCTAAATAAGCATAACCTCGTGAGAGGTTTACCAAACCTTAAATACAAATCTGATGCTCTCTGTGATGCATGTCAGAAGGGAAAACAAGTCAAAGGTTCTTTTGAATCTAAGAATATTGTAAGTACCAAAAGACCACTAGAACTGCTACACCTTGATCTTTTTGGTCCAACAAGGACTGCTTCTATCAGTGGTAAGAAATATGGTCTAGTCATTGTGGATGACTATACTAGATGGACATGGGTTATGTTTCTTGCTCACAAAGATGAGTCCTTCAAGGTCTTTTCTGTATTCTGCAAACGTGTACAGAATGAAAAGGGGATGGGTATAGCTTCAATCAGAAGTGACCATGGGGGAGAATTTGTCAATGAGCTATTCAATGAGTTTTGTGAAGAAAAAGGAATTCAACACAACTTCTCAATACCAAGAACACCACAGCAAAATGGTGTGGTAGAGAGAAAGAACAGATCTCTTCAAGAGATGGCTAGGACTATGCTCAATGACAATTCTGTCCCTAAGCACTTCTGGGCTGAAGCTGTGAACACTGCCTGCTACATTCAGAACAGAATATACATTAGACCAATTCTGAATAAGACTCCCTATGAATTGTGGAAAGGCAGAAAACCCAACATATCTTATTTTCATCCTTTTGGATGTAAATGTTTTATTTTAAATACAAAAGATCAACTTGGTAAGTTTGATGCAAAGGTAGACAATGGAATTCTTCTAGGATTTTCTGAAACCTCAAAAGGTTTTAGAGTGTATAACTCAAGAACGTTAACAGTAGAAGAATCTATACATGTTAGATTTGATGACAAACAGCCTGATAAGAAACTATCAGAGCTAGATGAAAGTTTTGCAGATCTTGACTTAAACATCACAGGAGAAACAAATGAAGTCAAAACTGATGATCCAGTTGAAGACCCTTCTCATCAACCAGAAGCATCCACCTCTCAACAAGACAATGCTCAGAGAACTTGGCATTTCAAGAATTATCATCCACCGGATCAAATAATAGGAAATCCAAGCGATAAGCTAAGAACCAGATCAACTTTCAGAGAGCAAGAAGACTCTGCATTGGTGTCTGAATTGGAACCAAAAACTGTAGATGAGGCTCTGCTGGACAATGGTTGGATTTTGGCAATGCAAGAAGAGCTGAATCAGTTTGAGAGGAGTGAAGTTTGGACTCTGGTAACCCTACCTAAGAATAAATCTGTTATAGGAACAAAATGGGTTTACAGAAACAAGCTTGACGAAAATGGTAAGGTTATAAGAAATAAAGCAAGATTGGTTGCACAAGGTTATTCTCAAGAAGAAGGTATAGACTATACTGAAACCTTTGCACCCGTTGCAAGATTGGAAGCAATCAGAATTTTACTCTCATTTGCTGCACATCATAACATTATGCTTTTTCAAATGGATGTAAAAAGTGCTTTTTTAAATGGTTTTATCAATGAAGAAGTTTATGTTATGCAACCACCGGGTTTTGAGAATGAAACCCAACCTGAACATGTATACAAGCTTAAGAAAGCTTTATACGGCCTAAAACAAGCCCCAAGAGCTTGGTATGATAGGCTAAGTTCTTTTCTAATGGATAATGGTTTTGTCAGAGGAAAGGTAGACACCACCTTATTTAGAAAATCAATTAATTCCAACTTCATTGTAGTACAGATCTATGTAGATGATATTATTTTTGGTGCTACTAATGAATCTTTGTGCAAAGAATTCTCAAAGCTAATGCAGAAAGAGTTTGAAATGAGCATGATGGGAGAACTCAAATTCTTTCTTGGACTTCAAGTCAAACAATCTATGGACGGGGTGTTCATCCATCAAACTAAGTACACAAAGGAACTTCTCAAAAAGTTTAAGATGGATGATTGCAAACCTATGAACACACCTATGCATCCCACGTCCACACTGAACATAGATGATAAAGAGAAAAAGGTAGATCAGAAGGTATACAGAGGTATGATTGGATCTCTCTTGTATCTAACTGCTTCTAGGCCTGATATAATGTTCAGTGTTTGCTTGTGTGCTCGTTTTCAATCTGATCCTAGAGAATCTCATTTATCAGCAGTTAAAAGAATCTTTAGATATTTGAAAGGTACTACTAATCTTGGTCTGTGCTTTAAGAAAGATGGAGATTACAGATTAGTTGGCTTTTGCGATGCTGACTATGCTGGAGATAGAATTGAAAGAAAAAGCACCAGTGGGGGATGTCACTTCATTGGAGCTAATCTAGTGTCATGGTCAAGCAAAAGGCAGAGTACCATTGCCCTATCAACCGCTGAAGCAGAATATATATCAGCTGCAAACTGCTGCTCACAACTTCTCTGGATCAAACACCAATTGGAGGACTATAATGTGTCTGTAAGTAGTATTCCACTAATGTGTGATAATACTGCTGCAATTAATCTGTCTAAGAATCCAATTCTTCATTCTAGGGCTAAGCATATAGAAATCAAACATCACTTTATCAGAGACTATGTGCAAAAGGGTGTTTTTGATATTCAATTTGTAGATACTGACCATCAATGGGCAGATATCTTTACTAAACCTCTTGCTGAGGACAGATTTACTTTTATCAGAAAACATCTTAACATGTTGTATGTGGTTTAAAATGGTATATGTATTGATTGCATGTTTTATCTGCGCGTCCACTAGTTTTGGCGTCCAGAACTTGTGTAGTCTACGCGTCCACTTCTGTTGGTGTGCCGCGTCCACTACTTATGTTTTTGTGCGTCCACCCTCAACCTTATGTGGACCCAATCTTACATACTTTTGTCTTTTAAAAATTTTTTTAAAAAAACTCTGTTATATTAAAACGTTTGATTTTAATCATTTCCTTGCTGAGTCAGCGACTTCCATCAATCCCATCGTAACCTTTTTACGGTCCCAATACACCAACGCCGTTTTTTTTTTTAAGTCTTGTCTAATCAATCTTTTCTTTTTGGAAACTGTTGGTATTCGAAAACTCTTTAAAGGTAACTCCTTTCCCTCTGAAAAACCTTTCGCTACTCTTCATCTTTGATAACTTCTCTCTGAAAAGTTTTCGAACTCTCTTTCTTCAAACCTTAACCTACTCAAGAACTCAACAATGGCTTCAACCTCAACTCCCGAACCTGCCTATGTTACTGACATCATCAATATCGCGGCTGAACATCATTTTAACTTTGAAATTTTGTGTGAGTACAACTTGGATGTAAGCAAGTTCATCAACGCTGCTGGTTGGGACGGATTGTTTCTGGAAAAGGTCTCGATTTATCCAGACTTAATAAGGGACTTCTGGAGGAAACCAACGATTACTGAAACTGAGATAGTAGGGTTTGTCCAAGGAAAGAAGATAACTGTCTCTGAGAAGACCATCTCTGATGCAATCGTTTGTGCCCAAGAGGGTTTAATCATGACAGAAAATTGGGAAGAAGATCTTGGTGGTATTGAAACCATCGCTGTTACACTGATGCGAGATGACACAGTGAGGACTCACTCATGGAAGTCATCTGAAATGAAGGATCACATCAGGATTCTTCATCAGATTCTGAACAAGACAGTGCTTCACAAGGCAGGGTCTAAGGACAACCTCTCTGCCCTTCACAAGTTTTGTCTCTGTAACTTGGTCTATGAGACAAAAATAAACTTGCCATGGATCCTGTTTCATCGTTTCAAGGATGCCATCACACACAGGGAAACAGCCTCTCATATCACTTTCTCTCATCTTCTGTCAAAAGTCTTCAAGCAGCAAGGCTTGTATGATTACTTAGATGCAAAGCCTCAAGAAGAACAAGACAAGATCTTTCGTTCAAAGGGGATGCAAGCTGCCATTTTTGGAAAAAGCAATCTAAGTAGCATGCACCTTGACACATACAAGCTTGTTGAAATGTCAAAACAAGAAGAGAAAATGAAGATTAAGGAAGAAGCAGTTGAGGCCAACAATGCAGCTATTCTTGGTCTCAGGAGAGGAACTAGAAGGAAAACTATGGCTGTCAGAAAGCCTGCTCCTAGAAGGCCTACCAGAGGCATTGTTATAAATGAGCCTGGCAGTGAGGCCCCTCAACTTGCTCCTCAACCTGCTCCCAAGAGAGCTAGAAAACTAATTCTGCCTCAAGACGATGATGAAGATGATAATGTTCCACTGGGAACAGTTTTAAAGAGGAAAGCAGCTGTTGCTGTTGATGCTGCTGTGCCTACCAAGAGGAGGCAACCTGCAAGGAAAGCAAGAACCTTTGCAGCCTCTGAGGTCAACACATCCTCTGATGTTCCTCCTATTAATGTGAGTGATGATGTCCCTACCCCAAGTGTAGATTTCTTTGATAATGTATATAGACCTTCTTTACCCTCACCCCAACCCTCACCACAAAGAGAACAACCTGACCAAACCACAAATTCATCTTCACCACTAAATAGCCCAACTCACTTAACCTCACCTCAACCTACACCACTCAAAACCCTCTTTCCACCCATTATTCCTGATTCAGATCCCTGGTTTCATCAAGAGGATGATGGAATCTGCAGAGGTGCCCCCTTCCCTAAACAACTAAGAAAACTTTTTCCACCAATCATACCTTCATCCACTATTTTTGCCAATAGGTCCGAGAACTGGGCTCAGGTCAAAAGAAATTGGAAAATTCTGTTCCATACTCACCAACCTGACCCTGAACTTAACCTTGAAACTCCTCTGACCAGGTGGTACTCCCATCCTGAGTATGACTATGAACCTTATGAGGATTACCCCTGGACCACCAAATACCCAAACTCTCAGCCCCCAAAAGGTCCCTTTCCATCAGAGATGAACACCCACCATGGCCCTCTCCTCACCCATCTACCCCTCAACCGTTTCCCTCCAAGAAAAATTTACCCCAACCTACAAAAAACCCCACCTCTGATTCCTCACACTCAAGGAGTAGCACGACACATCATTCCCGTATGGGAAACTGATCCTAAAAGGAACCATCTGCCTACCTTACCTGAGAGGAGAGCTCGATCATCTAGGCACGTTCCAATTATTCTGGATGCAAACACACAATGGATGAAATTTGAGCATCCCAGCATCTATGGAAGTGCCTCAGACCACTTTGCAGATCAACTGATTTACAACATTTTGAAGTGGGAGTTCAGCTACTTCCAGATTGAAAGAGCTGCACGATGGGTTCCTATCACTTGGCTGAGACACCATAAGGAAACTCGAGTAGGCATTGCTCCCTACCCCATCTGTCCAAGGCTTGGCATGATAGACCTCAACAAAGACAAAGACATGAGGTGCAGAAGAAATAAAGGGGTCATGCCTGAAGCTCACTCTGCCATTCTGGACTTGTCTCAGGAACTCTTTGATCACTCCGAGCTTGACTTCTATCTATATATGGAGGATGTGCAGAAAATTGGAGAAATGAAGGCTGCAGACTTCTGGTTATCTCACATCATCCACTGCACCAGGAAAGCCTCTTCTTCTGGTTTGACTCAAGAAGAGAAGAAGGAAATTCCTAAGTACAGAGGAAAATGTGGCCTATCCAAAGTAAGGCACATGATCTACAAAGATCTGTGGGGACTTCCTATTACCAGCAGGGATGTGGAGGAAATCATACCTATCCACTGGGCAAAGGATTTACCTCAGAAACCTATCACAGTTGCCACTGCACCTCCAGCAACTTCTTCCTCAGATCAGGCAGTCCAAGAGTTAATTGTAGAAGGCCCTGAACTTGATGAGCAAATGTCTTCTCAGCCTACTTCAGTTGAACCTTCATCTGCACAAGCTAAGCAGTCTGCTGAGGCTGGTGTCTCTAAGCAAGGAGCTGAGTCTGCTAAGACTTCTTCTCAACCATTAGCTCTTGCTATGGTCAGAACAGCAGCCCAGGCTCAAGACACTGTCTCTGACACTGCTGAGAGCTCAAGACAACTTACCTTGCCACCCAATCTTGAAGACATTATTGGGAAAATTGTTGATGATAAGGTTGGCAAGATAGTTGAGGAAAAGACTGAGCAGATGGCTCAACAGCTTGAAGAAAGGGTGCAGAAGCAAGTTCAAGACTCTCTGGCCCCTACAAATGCAGTGATGAACCAAATGCTGGCTCTGATCTTGGAGTTTCAGAGGAATCAAAATCCCCAGCCTAATCAACCACCTCCTCCACCACCTCCTTCTATCTAAATTTTTTTTCTGTTCTTTTCTCTGTCTTTATCCTTTTCTTGTGTGCTGACAATGATGGTCCACTCCCTTTTGCCTTTTTGTCTGATGACAAAAAAGGGGGAGAAAGGAAAGATTAAATTTTATAATTAATACAGAGATTTTTTTAAAAAGTACATAGTTGTCTGCATATGCATAAATATATACTCATCTTGCTGATACTATGCCTTGACTTCATGTTTATGCTTCAATACTGCTTTGAACTCTAATGTTTTATAGGATGCTATCTTGATTTGTTAATCAATGTTATTGCAAATGAGACTTGACTTATTATGCCTTAACAGCATTTATCTGTTGACTGCCTTGTCTTAGGGGGAGCCTTGTAAGCTCTCTTAAACTTTGCAAAATAAATTTAATTAGTTTTTGTCATCATCAAAAAGGGGGAGATTGTTGGAACCAAAATAATTTGGATTAAATAATCTCTAGGTTTTGATGTTAACAATAAGAATTAATTTTGTGTAGCAAAGTGTTAATGCTTTAAATCTAACAAGTGCCTTTAGTCTTAAAGAATCTCTGTTCTTATAAGCTAAAATGTTAAGTCTTTTCTCCTTGCAAATCCGCGTCCATATGTTCTCTATTGAATATCTATGCTGAAAGTATGGTCGAGTCCACTCTCCATTATAACTCCAGTGCCACGTCAGTGGACGAGCGCTTGAATGCTTTTAGTGGACGGAGAATTTCTCTTCGTGTAGACGAGAGCCCTTAGTCTGCTATTGCCACGTCACTGGACGGAGATTTTAGTTATCTCAGGTACTGGCAAGACCGCTGTTTTGAGTAGACGAAGTTTTGGTTGCCACGTCAGTGGACGAAGCCTTAAAACTCTTTCTGCTTATCTTGCCTTTACGCTAGTTTGCTGGACGAAGATTTTTTTAAGCATTTATACCAATTTGAACCAAAGCGAATTTATTTCTTATGATTGATATTCATTTCATTTATAATGGTTCTTCTCGTTTTCTATTAACGATTCCTTTTGCCTTGTTTCATTGAGAGAGACATAGTACAAGTCAGGACTTGCAAAAAGCAGAATAGTACAATGCAAAACGTTTTTGTACCCTGTCACCTTTTACGCTGATATAGTTGGAACTTGTACAAAGGAGGCAAAACTTTTTTTTGCAAGCTACTTTTGCTCAGAGGTGTGCTTTTTCATGCAAGAATTTGTCTCACAGTACAAAGGCCTCGAGCAAGCTGAGTCACAACGGATATTTACCTAGTTGACTCTATTACTAAACGGGTATTTCAAATACAACCGTTGAAGACTCTGAAGAGAAGATCAAGGACCCTATAAATAGAAGACTAAAGCTTTTGAAGAAACAACTTTTGCGTATACAAAGAAATTTCAAGAAATCTCTCGCGAAGCAAATATTTTCTTATTCATTCAAAAGCAAAAGTCTGTAATATTATAGTTTGAATATTGCTATAATATTTATCTGATCTTAAACTTTCATACTCTCACATATAGTGAGTTAGAAGATCAAAGATATCAAAACTCTTTATTAGAGGTAGAGCCTGAAGAGGCTTGGTAAGAAAGAAATACTTGTGAGCCTGGAGAGGTGTTGAATACTTGGTGTAATCTATTTGAAAATAGTGGAAAAATCCTTCAAGTAGAAGGGACTGGACGTAGCTCTTGGTTGGAAGAGAGTGAACCAGGATAAAACATCTTGTGTAAATCTTCTTATCCCTTATCTCTTTTGTTTTACGTATTTATACTAACTGTGGGGATTTGAACTTGAATTTGTTAATCCTTCAAAAGACTTCTTTTCTGTGTGCTTTATTCTGTCTCCTTAACTTTGTGTGAGAAAATCTTTTTGAAAAGGCTGTTTTTCAAAAATATTAGCAAACACAATTCAACCCCCCCTTCTTGTGTTTGCCTGTGTCAACTTCAAATAACTTACACAAATAACTTATAAAAATGGTTTATGATTTTTTCTATAAATTCTTTTTAGCCTACTTCAATAAACTTGTTAAAATAAATTGTTTTTAGCTTGTTTAAAAAATTATTAAATAAGTATTTTTTTTTTTGTCACAATAAGTATTTAACTAAGAAACTATATATAATACACACATTAATTTACAATATAAAAATTCATATAGTTCTTTGTATTATTGTAATGCTTTGCATGTCATTTTGCTTTAAAAAATAAAATAATAGGTCTACACGACTAAACATTTATTGTCTTATTCAATGTTTTTAAATATTATTGAGGAAGGTTAGCAATCCATTTTTATATACATTTTTAACACATTTTTTTTTTTGTATTTCCTACTCTTCTATTTTAAATCGTGTGTGTGTAATTTAAAAAAAAAAAAAAAAAAGGGTATTAAAAAGAGTATAAAAGTGAATGTTTCTGTTATTATTTAGTGCTATTATAAAAAGGGTTATGCTAACCAGTGTCCTCAGTGCCAGCCCTAAGTGCACTGGTTAATGATTCCAAAATCAAAAAGTTCTCATTGGAAACATAACTATATCACTTTTCAAAATCTTAAATACAACAACTCTCAATGCATTTTTCCTGTACTTCTCCTTATAGAAATTATGTTGTTAGAAAACATAATTCAATAGAGAAAATGACCAAGAAATTGAAGAATTTGTCACAATAGGGAAGAGAATTAATACTTGTATAAACTTTATCATAAATCCTTTATACTGTAATTCTTTTTGAATGAACAATTGGGTCTACTTTTTTTGCACAACATTATGTTACATTACTTAATTTTTGGATTCACCGACGTTTGACTTTCCATCGGTAATAGGATATCTTTGTTACTGACGACCTTCTCCATTACCGACGGATTTTTCCGTTGGAAAATATGATTTACTAACGGATTCGAACATAACATAATTGAAATTAGGGTTCAAAAGGAATCGGGGTTTGATCAAAATTGGAGGAAAAGATATTTGGAGGTAAAATTGAGAAATTGATGGCTTGAATTTACAATTGGCCTATTGAGTCATGAAAATAGAATCAAAATTGAAATTTGAAATTTGGGGTTAGGGTTTCAAATGAGAAATTGAGGGTTTAGGGTTTCAAATTGATTTGGGGGAAATGTGAAAGTAAGAGTGAAATGGAGCGAAAATTACTCACCAAAGGAAGAAGAGAATTGTAGCAGTGCTAGTATTCAGTGCGATGGTGGACGGCGGTGGCTCCTGACCAAAATAGTGGGTTATGGACTGGACCTCAAGAGGGAGAGAATGAATCGAACAAAAATTGAAAAAGAAAAAAAAAACACAATGACTCAAAGCTTAACTGAGGATGGAGCGATGATGACGAATGAAAATTCCAAGACCAAAACAGATATGAGGTTGAGAGGAGTCCAGATTTGGGCTCCTTTTTGTCAAACTATGGCTGGAAATCATCGTGAGTGGTGGTGGAAGTGGCAGTTTTATGGAGGGAAGGGAGAGGATTTGAGTTTTTGTGAGAAGTGATGAGAAAGAAAGAAAATTAGAGTGATAGGGGGTGATGTGTGTCAATTTTTGGGGGAGGATATAAGGTGGATTTTGGTTGGTTGGTTGGATGGATGGTTGAGATTTAATATTGAATAAAGGGTTGATCTGGACCCTTGGATCTAAAGGATAAGGAGATAGTTTTGAAATTCAAATATAGGGATTGATAATTGATTTGATGAACTAACCCAAATTATTTTTAAATTTAAAACTAAATAGGTTGAAAATTAAAAATTAATTTCTTTCAACAATATTATTTAAAATAGTAGTTTCTAAATAATAATAATAATAATAATAATAATAATAATAATAATAATACATTATAACTGCCTCGAAAAGCATGCATACACTGCTATACATAATGTTGACACATTAAAAGGTCAAACAAGTCAAATAACATAAAAATAAAAATTTAACTAATTAATCACTCTAATTACATACTAAATAAATACATATATAAATATCAAGATGTTACAATTCTCTCCCTCTTTTAGTGGGATTCCCTCCTTTTATGCGAGTGTTGCTCATCTGCGCGACAGACTCGGTAACAGAACACTTTTTTGCTATGTGTATTGATGTCCTCCCTCCTTTTTTGTGTGTTTTCGAGTTGCTCTCTATAGGTTTGAATCTATGTTTGTATTATGTTCTTGATGCCCCTTTTTGCTTCACTTCCTTATCTCCTCTTTGTTTTGTCTGTTAGTTCCTGCTTTTTTTGTGTTGTTTGTGTCTGTGTATTAGATCGCGGGTCTGTCCCCCACTCTATATGTGTTTACATAGTTCTCTCTTCCCTCTTTCTTGTTTGTGTGTGTTGGTTAGAATTTATAGAGCACAAACCATATCAATCTGCAAAAAGAAACAAAACAAAAAAACGCAATCATTTTGTGATTTGAAGGTTTGGAAAAAAAAAAAAGAAACTATGTTACCTACTCCCTCATGGTCAATAGGCGCAAAAATGGAAGCTTCAATCTCGTGATAAAGGTAGAAAAGGAAAAAAAAAATGCTACTGCCCCAAGCTTGATGCGTGCAACTAATGGTAACAAATCATGTTCGTGATTCCACTACAAAAAAAGCGGTATTACCGAAGCCGTCGGAAAACAGTATTTCCGACGGAATTTCTGACGGACAGTATTCGGTTGGTACTAGACACATAGGAAACAGTTTCCGACGGACGGGCAAAATCCGTCGGAAATTTCCGATGGAAAAAGTCGTCGAAAAGTGTTGGCTTATTACCGACAGAACTTTCCATCAGATCTGGTGAGTGTTTACTGACGGCAACATCCGTCGGAAAGTTTTTCAGACGGATTTTCCGTCGGAAAATTGGTGCTGTGCTTACCGATGGTAGTTTCCGTCGGAAACTTTTCCGACGGATAATTCCGTCTGAAATTATTATTTTTTAAATTTTTTAAATTATTAATTATTTTTTTTTAAATATAAATTTTTTTTTAGTATTTATTTTTATTTGATTTATTATAATTAATAAATTATATTATTACTTTAAAACCAAAATTGAAATTACAAATAAATTTTAAAAGGCATTTAAATTAACATAAAAACATAAATATTTCATACATAAAATATCCGTCTATCTACAAAACAAAACTAAATCTAAAACTATCCTAGTAATTATCATAATAACAGCCATCAACATTCTGTCGGGGGGAGTTCACCGACGTCAGCTAACCATCATGATGCGGACTATAAGACACACCAGCATCATGCGGCTGTGGCGGTGGCACGGTAGAAGTAGTGGAGGGTTGGCCGGCATGGATGACCTCCTGTATAGCGCTGTGCCTCTCTGGTGGAAGCTAATCGAGCAGAGAGGTCATCACCGTAGACCATGTCTCCATCTGCTGCTGCATGAGATCTGCCCGCTGCTGCATGCGCTCTGCAGTCTGCTTCTGCTCCTGCACCTCCTGCCTCAGCTGCCACACCTCCTCGGTGTCCTATGAACTGGAGGAGGTAGACTCCCGAATAGTCAAGCTCGGCGTTGACCCCCGAGTGATGGAACGAGCCAAAGTTGCGGTCCCGTAAATCCGCCCCTTCTTCTTCCCGCCAGCCACATCCATCCAGACCTGAGTATGTATCGCTCAACCTCGGCAGGGTCCAGCTGGGAAGGATCTGAGGCACCAGAGCAAGAGGCAACCTCAGACGCTACCTGACTAAACCTGGCATTGTAATCCTCCTGCGTCAATACATTACAAAAATTATATTATTAAACTATAATAATAAAAAGATACATTAAATGTAAAAAGACACTTTAGCTCACCATTGTCTGCCTCGACCTCTCATCAACAAACTCGCCTGTGTCCGAGCGAATATGCGTCTGCTCAAAGACCATAGGGACATCAACAGACCGGGCAAGCTCTCCTGCCTGCAACCGACACAGGAATAAAAGCAATTAATTATAATATAAATTTTGAATAATAAGATATAGGTTATAAATAAAATTTATAAGTGCATACCACGTTCATGGCATGCTGCATGTGGCTAATCGAGCCACCAGTATGCATGCTCCCACCCTTCTCGGAGGCCCGATTCCTCTTCGCCTGCTCACACTTCGCCCTGTACTCTAGAGTGTCCCAGTACGCACATAGCCGGGCCCAAATCTTGGGGCCGATGTAATCCGGACGCTCTCGACTTTCCCTAGCCTCCTGGAGCATGTCCCTCAGTCGAGCAGAAGCTCTGTCGTCAAAAATGGCACGTATCTGAGCGGTATGTTCCGGCAACCAGCGCACAAGGGCCTATTAACAAAGAAGAAATATTAATAACATAATACAAAAAGATATATAAAATACATGAAAAAAAAAAAAATAATAATAAACAACTTACCCTGAATCGTGTGAAGATACGATCCCGGTCCTCCTTCGGGATCGACCCCTAAGATGGCCAGAAGCAACGAAACTGCGCCTTGAGGGCGTAGGTAACGTGCTTCGATCCCACTTTCGATGGGATGAAGCTGAAAAATTTATAATTTTATTAATTCAGTAATATTAAAAATAAAAATTATATACTTGATGAATAATAATTAAAATTGTCAAAATTATAAAACATTATATTAAAAATGACGGACGATCCAGAAACAGGCGTGACCCATGGTCGATCCTCGGGTGTGGGAATCCTGGCCCACTCAGGCAAGATCTCATATGCGGCCGGTTGCTGCACAGACAATGTGGCCCGAATGTTTGTGCCGTCATCGTATGCGGGCACGGATGATGAGGATGGAATGTCCGGCGGTGGCGGCATCCTAGGAGTCGGCATGAATGATAAACCTGCTGGCTGTGTGGCCGGCACAGTCGATGATGATGGTGGTGCTGGGTGTAGGTGTGGTGTGGGTCCAGTAAGGGCGGCGAGTGGCCGACTAGTGGGCGTCGTGGCCCAAAGCGAGTGGGTGCAATTATTGATGGACATATTGAAACATGCATTTATTGATGCTTGATGAGTATGCTAGATTCTTTTTCAACAATTAAGGTTGATATGCACAACTATGTTTTTTCATGTGGATGAATTGAATGCTTAAGTAATTTTGTAACCCAACATCAAAATTTGATGAAATCAACAATAGCTCTTTTCTAGATCTAACTTAATAAGTAATGTCATTAGTCCTACAGAGAGGGGTTTGTGTAGTGGATAGTGTGGCCAACATAGGTGTACAAATATGGGATATCTTTTTTCCCAAACTGCATCAAGGATAATCATAGATCTATAACCATGAAGTGGGAAAATTTGATTCTACAATCACGGTGTTATAACTATAAAATTCAAACATTTAACCTCACAAATATCCTGATATTTACTTGTTCAAAAGGTTGATTATCATCGAGGCTAGTTTAGTGTCTAAAAGAAAAATAAATAATTTGAAATAAAAAGTAACCTATATTTCACTATTTGTAGGTAATAATAGCATGCATGCACCTAAGAATATGAGTTTTTTGGGAAGGAGCTAGGTGGATGAGAAGAAAAAAAAGTACCTTAGCTTCTTTATCCCTAACAGAGTGGCGAATAAAATCGGCCTGTGATATCTTAAAGCAGATAGAAGATCTCATTTGCTTTAAGGATTGATACAACATCTACAAAGATACATATATAAATAAATTTGAGAAAAAGTACTCCTCCAACCAAAACAGAAGAATGATAAAGTAATAAAGATGGCCAAATATAGCCCCATATACAAAAAAATAAAATAATAATAATAATAAATAAATAAAAACTTGAGAGAAACCTTTGCAACTAATTTCAATTACATAAATTTTAGCTCACAAATTTCATTACAATCATAAGTAAGCCAATGAACAATGTAAGCAAATACTGGTTAACATAGAAAACATATCGTAAAAAAAAAATATAGGAGTATCGTCAAAGAACTCAAATCCTTATCTGACTTGTTCAGTTACTATTTTACTTGCTTTACAAGATCCATAAATATCTTTTGCAATACCAATAACCTAGAGTCTATGAGAGTTTGTTGATGACAAGTCACAACTAATCTAGCTCAAAAATTACTGTAGAATGTTGAATTGTAACAAGAAGTGTAAAATTATTTTGACAAGTGTCGTGTAACACTCATATCCATGAAACTAGCTGGGTATGTCCTGTATGTCCTAGATGTGTAAATAACTCGATTATGTCCATAAACCTGGGTTGACCCGAGTGTTTTTTGATCGAATCATGTTGTCCTGCACCTAAAATTGAATCAAGTCGATGTTCAATTTAAATAACTTGGCACCACATCAGGACATGTACAAGCCAAACTTTGAACTACCCAGCTCAACTCGCATATATACACTAGATAGTTAAACTCATACTAGTATAGGGTATGCTATTGCAGTTCAAAATTGTGGTTGGTAATGTATTAAACTTGGTTAATGGGTAACTCACAAGGCGTGGTTCAAGTGGCTAGTAGCTTGCGCCCTTTAACCATATGTCCTGGGTTCGAATCCTTGTGATGGGAATAGAACTGCATCTGTGGGTAGAGGAGTTGCCCCATAACTAGTATTCTATATCCTCGGGGGATTAGTCATACGGCTATCGGCTGTGAGGATACCCTGGGTTCCATCTCGGACCAAAAAAAAAAAACATGGTTAATGGGTAAACATATGGTAAACGGGTACTTCATTATCATCCACTAATATATCTATTAATGATTAATGCAGTTCATTGGATGATTAATGAGTTATCCATTTACTACATATGTACACATTAAATAAGTTCAATATATCATTAACCATAATTTTGAACTGCATTAATCATTAATCATTAATAAAAAGTTGTCTAAAAAGATGTCACATTTTGTTGTCAAATAACACAACTGTAATAATAAAATAAGATTCTCAAACTTGAAAATTTACCAAAGAGGTAACTCGACCCGTAAACTTTGTTTTTTTTTTAAAGAAAGGAAGTGATGAGAAAAAAATGAATTTAAAAGAATGTTTAGTACGAGAGAATGCTGAAAGAAAAAAGATAAGTTTTTCTTGAATAGACAATTATGTTCATATTAGATGAGGGGTAAATTTAACATTTCGTTCTCTTCTCATTTCATATTATAGAATAGAAAGAAAATGATGTGGTCCCGCCTGATTTTTTTATCTCCTCTCTCTTTGTCTCCCCAACCAAATAGAAGAAAAGTGGAAAATTCATATACTTTCTCTTTTTCCAATTTCTTTCCTCCCTTGTTCACCCCAACCAAACAAATACTTGTAGGGGTGTTCGCGGATCGGTTTGGATTGATTGTGAGGTAAAAAGTCATCAGATCCAAAGATTAAAACAACATACGATTCAATTCGATTTGGATTGCTTCCTTAAATAATCTGATCCGATTTGATCCGATTAAATGCGTTTCAGATTGGATCGATTGATTTGGTTTTTATCGACACATCATTACATATTTATATTACATCAAAGAATCAAAATTACAAGTTAAATTGAACAGAAATCTTAAACCCGTAAATACTTGTTGATACGTTCATGTAATAACATTTCATAAAATATGTATGAAATAAATAAATATCATCATCAAGTTTCATAACATCTTTTTTATGTTTGGAACATTAAAAAAAAAAAAATTACGTCAAATAAAACTAGTAAGTATTATTATGAAAAAAAAAACAACAAATAAAAAATTAATAATTCAAAAAATTAGAATAAACATATATTAATTAGGGGTTGCCGCGATTCAGTTTAGATTGGTTTTGAGGCAAAAAGTCATCCGATCCAGAGATAAAAAGAGTACGCGATTCAGTTCGGTTTGAATGACTTCCTTAAAAAAAAATCTGATTCGATTCGATTAAATGAGGTTTGGATCGGTTCGGTTGATCCGGTTTTTACCGACACATCATTCTATATTTATATTACATCAAATAATCAAGATTGCAAGCTAAATTAATCAAAATCTTAAACATGTATATACTTATTTATATATTAATGTCATAACATTACATAAAATACGTATAAAATAAATAAATATCATTATCAACTAACTCCAGAACATATTTTTTTTATGTTTGGAATTTAGAAATAGTAAAAAATTATGTCAAATCAAACTAGTAAGTATTATTAGGAAAAAACCAACAAATAAAAAATCAATAATACAAAAAATAGAATAAATATATATATTAAATTTTACAATGCGGTTTCATTTGGATTGGTTCGGTTTAATAAAAGGAATCCAAAATCCGATCCTATCGTTTTTCACAAAACAAGATCCATAAAAATCCAATAGATATCGGTTTTGTTCGGTTTTCAGTTTTTTTGATCGACTTTCGGTTTTCTTTTGGATCGGTTGGGATGTGATCATCCCTACGCATTATTACATGGATGGACTAAAAAAAAGAATAAAAGTGCTAAGGAGGTTGGGCCTCTCTGGACTGACATTGGTTAAATATCCTAGGTGTAACGATTCGGTTTGGTTCAGTTTTAGACGGGAAAATTCCGAACCAAACAAAATTGATGGATTCAGTTTGGTTCAATTTTCTTTGTTTTTTACTACAAAACCCGAACTAAACCAAACTGATGAAGTTCGGTTTGATCTCGATCGGGTATTCGGCTCCCTATTAAAAATGAAAAAATAAAAAAAATAAAAAATGTAATCTGCACTCAGGAGTAACCCTAAGTCCCTCAATCCCTCGAGTCCTCGACCCACTCCGCTGCTGCCAGAAAGTCCTCGACCCTAGGGTTTAGCACATCAGAAAGTTTCTGCTTCATCTTTATCTCTGATCCTCTTGATTCTTCCTCACCGCTACCCCTTCCTGGCTTCCTCATTCCCTCTGTTCTTCTTGGACGAAGCATGACAGAGATCTCCAACAACGAAACACGAAGCAGTGAAGGTGAATTGCAATTTTGGAATAAAAGAGGAGAAGATCAAATCTGACATGCAATAAAGGGGAGTGGACGAATCAGAGTTTTTTGACGGCGGAGGATGGCGCGTCGTCGTCGAAGCTTCTTGCCGGAGGACGGCGCGACTCGGAGAGGATGAATCGCTAACGCGACGGAGCTGCATGGACGACGAAGCACGACCTCTTGGGGCGGAGGCGCGAGGAGGCGACGATCTGCTGCTACGGCCTGGGACGGAGCTCACAGCTGTGTGCGGCGGCGGCGGTTGTGAGGCTAGGTCAGAGATGGTGGTTGTGTGCGATAGTGAGAAGTGAAGAGAGGCTGAGTGAAAAAATGTGAGACTGATAGCTTGTTTGGGAATGATTGATTATTTCTCATTTAGTTATTTTTACTCTGATAAGCTGTTTTGTGAATAATCATTTTTGTTTGGGTAAGTAGCTTATTTTTTAAAAAAGCTTTTTTTAACCAAAAAAAATTGTTTTGTAACCATGTCTTAGGAAGGATAGTTAGATGATTTTTTTTATTATTATCCTTGCATTGACGCTCCATTTCCCGTAATAGCCCCACGCCTCCCCCAACCACCAGGTCAGTATGACCATTTTCCTTTTCCTTCTTGCTATTTAATTTTCGGTTCAATTGCTATATTGTATGAAACCTACATGCTGGCCTGTTGGTGTTGGTCTTTATATTGTTTTTACAAGATATCCAAAAAAAAAAAAAAAATCTAATTGTGAAAAAACAAATAGTATTCATTTTTCCACCAAATATTATAAATAAATAATTTCATACCATTTTTCATAAATTATTATATAAAAGTGATTTTTTTTACTACCCAAATAAAATAAATTATCTTAAAATCGTCTTTCAGTAAATATACCGAAACAAATATATGTTATGATTATAATCGATTATATAAAAATTGATTATCAGCATAATCTATTTTTTCCATCTTTCTCAAACATACTCTGAAATGCAAAAGATACTAAATTTAGGGCAGGACTCAAAGGAAACGTAGGGGGAAATTTTTTATTTTTAACTTCATCGGGTCGGGTCATTGGTTTTTGAAGATGAAAACAACAACCTGAACCAATGATCTTCGCTTCGGTTTTTTACCCAAACCATTCACTTTTGGTTTTTAACGATTTGGTTCGGGTTGGTTGTTTAGTCGGTCCCCTGACACTCAACGTCGTCACTTTCACTCTTTTGATTTCTTTTTTACAGAAAAAAAGTGTTATAATTTAGAAATTGAAGCAGGAATCGGGTTCTGCAGAGTGCAACTGTGGAGAGAAGAGAATGAAGAAGGTTATGTCTTTTGATCTGCTGATAATATTCCTCTCCATTTTAAACTACTCAACTGCCGAAGAAGCTTTCGATGTTCGCAAACATCTCTCTACTGTCTCCAGGTATCTCTTTCAATCCACATCACAAAAATCACAATTTACTTTCACCATTGCTTCAATTTATTCTGCAACAACATTTCTAGTTTTTGTTCATATTTCTATTTGATCTTTGGTACACCATGTCTTCTATTGTGGTATGTTTTTGTCAACATGTCTTAAAACATCCTAGGATTTTAATTTTGATAATAATTTTGTAATTGTTTTTTTTGGTTCAGTTATTGAAAAATTAAGGTAATCGCTAGTGGCAGAGTGAAATGTAGAAAAACTATATACAAAACTGTTAAGAAGGATTTGGATATCAATGATTTGTGTACAGACATGATTTAAGACAAAATATTATGATGTCGTTCGATCCATGTAACGTATCCCATCTAGTGGAAAAAGGCTTTGTTGTTGTTTTAGTATTTAACAATTAGCGTAACTTGTTGTTCACTATTCTTGTTGCTTTGAGCTTATCAATTTTAAATTAAATTGTCCTTGTTAATTTTGTCTGCAGATATGGTGTTGTGAAAGACATTGCTGACAATAACTTTATACCTTCTAATATCCCTGAAGGATGTCTTCCAATCCATTTAAATCTTGTGGTAATTTTCTTAAACAATGTGAGGTTATTGGTTTCATTTATTATGAATGATGATATGTTCCGATACAGGGTCTGTTTGGTTTAACCATTTACCATTCTCTGTTTTCATTTTCAATAAAAACAGAAAAATACTGGAAAAGATGTTTGGTTGGATTTAAGAAAATATTTTATTTGAAAATGCTTTAGAAATGAGCTCAAGACTGAAAGTAACGAAAATTGTTTTCACTGTTTTAAGAAATGCACTGCAGTTTTTTTGCAATTTTTCAGCCATCTGAACTTTTCTTTCTTGTGTAATACTAATAACACAACAGTTTCCAAATTCATGAAAACTGAATGAAAATTATTTTCTGATAATTAATAGAGGCTGAAAACCGAAAACATCTCCACAAACACAATGCAACCTTAAATTCTTGTTCTCATTTTCGCAACAATTCTTATATTCATGTTTGTAAAGTTATTTGCACTTCACACAAGAAACGTTGAATGAATGGTTAATCTTTTGTAGAATGTCATGCTTGTTATTATTGATAGTTTTGAACTGTCTGGCCACACTTTTTGACCTAATGAAAAGGATAATGCTACTCTACTTTCCCAGGCAAGGCATGGAACTCGTTCTCCTACAAAGAAAAGGATAAGGGACTTAGATAATTTGTCAGCCCATCTAGAAGTTCTTATAACGGATGCAAAAAAGCGAAATTTGCCTATGGAGAGAGTTCCTTCCTGGCTACATGGATGGAAATCTCCTTGGCAAGGAAGGATTAAGGGTGGTGAGCTAATTAGCAAAGGAGAGGAAGAATTATATGAGCTTGGAATCAGGATCAGAGAGAAGTTTCCAAATTTGTTTGATGAAGAATACCATCCAGACATATATCCTATAAAGGCAACTCAGGTGAGGTTATCTTCTCAAATTTCTTTACTTTGTCTAGGTAGATTTTGGTGTTCTAAATTTTTTTGCTGGCTCTATTTACACCACTTATAGTTTTGGGATTGGTCAGGAAACCTTAGATCCCAGGCCCAACGAAAAAATTAAAAATCTTATTTCTGTTGTTTTGAGTTGATGAAAGGATTCTATGACATGATGATGATAAGTTGCAGTGCCGCTGCATCATTTTTTCTAGAAGCTACAAACATATAATATATGCATCTCTCTTTCATGGAAAATAGATTCCTCGAGCGTCGGCTAGTGCTGTGGCATTTGGAATGGGACTTTTCAGCAACAATGGAAGTCTTGGACCTGGGCATCATCGAGCTTTTGCTGTTACAAGTGAAAGCCGTGCTAGCGACATCATGCTAAGATTTCATGACTGTTGTCATAACTACAAGGTATGTTGTGGCCTCCATTGATTTCTTATGAGGACTTTTAACACAAACCCTTACATGTGTATCTGACACAATTACATGTAATCATAAACTCCATAGTTGGCCAATATCATACATTTTATGTCTATTTGCAAATATGATTGTTATACATTATATAATCACCAAAACTGCATGTATTACCCTTTTTGCTCAACAATTCTTGATGACCATGTTTCTGTGTCTGCCCCTTTCAGTGATAAATTTGTTCCCATATTGCTGCAAGGTGCTTTTTGTTTACGATTTTGTCCTGCTGTACCATCCTGATGGAACTTAGTTTAAATGAATTAAAATTGCCCCCATTCACCTCATAAAAGGGATGTCACATGTTGAACATGAAAATTGTTTTGTGCTTTGAAACGGCTATCTAGAGTAAACAATAGGAAGCATACTTAATTACTTATTGCTAAAGCTTCAAGCATAAGTGTATGTTTACTTGGACAATAAATTCATGAAAAGGGGATTAATTCCATATGATTTTTATTTTTCCGTAATGGATGCTTGGGACATTTCTTGATCTTAAATGTTCATAAAGTATCAATTGTGATATATTTTTGCTACCTTTTTTTGCCTGTTTATATAATTTCTTGAGTTTTGGGTGCAGACTTTTAGGAAAAGGAAGGAACCTGCAGTTGATAAACTTAAGGAACCTCTCTTGGATGAGATTACATCTGCATTAGTTGGGCGCTATGGGCTAAATTTTACAAGGCAGGATACATCTTCTCTGTGGTTTTTGTGTAAACAGGTGATTACATTTTCTTTATTCCCAATTCCTTTTGGTTTTCACCGTGCTCTTTTTTGTTTCTTGAATTTACATATAATCATTTACTGATGCAGTGGAGATTGATTAATTTCTTTTCTTTCTTTCAATTGCCCAATTGTGGTTATTTTGACAGGAAGCATCCTTACTGGATATAACTAATCAAGCATGTAGTCTTTTCAGCCCTTCTGAGGTACATTTGTAGTTACAATTTTTGATGCAATCTGTGGTCTAATGTCTAATTTTTCTCTTTAGTTCTCTGTAAGAGCATGTTTGGATGAGGTTAAATCTATACGGAAACTGCTTTTGTTGAGATAAAAATTGTTCCTAGTTTCATATGACATTTGGGAAGCCTGATTAAGTAAAATAAAAAATAAAAAAATTTGAGTGAAAAAAAAGTTGTTTTGTTGTTTGAAATCGCTGTTTGATTATTTGGAAATCAATATAATACTTCCATTTTACCCCTGCAAAACCAGCTACCATTTTCTGCCATTTATGATGAGAGAAACAAGCAAAAATATGACATGGCTATTTTTGTGTTTGAAGCAAGAAAAGAAAGGAGAAGCAAAAATAAGACATGTATAGTTAGAGAGAGATGTACTGGTAAGAGGAAGTGGTGAAAACATGTCATCTTTCCTACTGTGTCTGTCTTTTAGCTCTCTAACCAAAAAAACAAAGCAACGCTGAGAGAGGACCAAAACAAAACAATGAAAGGAGGAGACCTGACTATGTTATCATTTTTTTAAAAAAATAAGACGCGATTGCATTTATAACCAACACGACCGTGTGTTCTTTGTCAATGAACACAACCGTGTTTCATAAATAACTATATTCTTTTTTGTAATTTACTATATAAAAATTATTCCTTTTTACAATTCAAACAAAACAGTTACCCTACAATCGTTTTCAGCAAACACATCCAAACATAAAATTGATTATATTGTAATCGATTATATTTATTACAATTATCGATTATTGAACATACATTAAATATTTGAAAAGAGAAAAGAAAATTTATGAAGGTGTTTGAAAATTATTTATTTTGACCTTATGATATAAAAAAGCCAAGTTTTGAATCTTTGATGACACAAAATGTTTCCTACTTATAATCAAGAACCATGTTAAACTTGGCTGCATTTTTTTTTTCCTCAACGGTTTGCATGCTGCATGCTTGGTAAAATGCTAATTCCTGTGTATATAGGTTACATTGCTGGAGTGGACAGATGACTTGGAGGTGTTTATTCTAAAGGGTTATGGTAATTCAATAAACTATAGAATGGGAGTACCATTACTTAAAGATGTTGTTCAATCCATGGAGCAAGCTATTAAGGCTAAAGAAGGTAGTTTAGATTTTGTACTTTTAAGTGTGTCCAATATATCTTTGTTTTGCATGTCCTATCCTTTTATTGGTTGAAATAATAGTTAATGCAAAACGGCAAGTCTTTACAAATGATTGCTTCTCCTTTGAAGGCTGTTTCTTGAATATGTGAACCTAAAGCTCATTTCCACTTTCCTGATTGCTTCTGTAGAAAGACATCCTCCTGGTAGCTTTGAAAAGGCAAGACTTCGCTTTGCACATGCTGAAACTGTGATTCCATTCTCATGTCTGCTCGGTTTATTTCTTGAAAAATCTGGTGAGGCTTTTATGGTCTTTGCATTGCATGAATAAATGTGAACAGAATTAGAAATGTGCTGTTTTAGTTTTACTACTAGTGGCTGACTGACTGAGTGTGGTTATCTTTTGAAAATGTGCAGAGTTTGACAAAATTCAGAAGGAACAACCTCTGCAGCTCCCTCCAAAGCCTCCACAGGAAAGAAAATGGCGAGGTAACACAGTGGCCCCATTTGCTGGCAACAACATGCTGGTCTTATATAGTTGTCCTGCTCATGACAAGTCTGCCAGCAAGCATTTTGTGCAAGTTCTGCACAATGAACACCCCATTCCAATGGTGGTAAGCTTTTGCAATTAATGTGAAGGTTATGTAAATCAATTTTTTTTCCCTTAATTAACCAATGTGAATAGCTGAATATGGTTTTTGAGTTGTACTGATTGTTTAAAATCCTATATGTTGTTAACTTGTGCATCAATAACATAGTTTCTTTGTGCACAGGGTTGTGATGGTTCTGATTTCTGTCCATTTGAAGTATTCAAGGTATTAGTGTGTGATGATCAATGTGTACGGAATGTTGTTATTTATTCTACTATTCTGACTTCTGATTTGAGTTTTCTCTACAGGAAAAAATTGTTGCACCTCATCAGAAGCATGACTATGATGCAATCTGTAATGCAATGCCGACGGGCGGAAAGTTTTCTCAAATATTGCAGTGGCTTTTGTCATTGTGGAAAGGTGATAAATTCCCCAAAGATGAATTTTAGTTTGTTTCGTGGGAAAGGGTCCTCAATTTTTACGTTCTGTTTCCTTGGTGGTACCACTTAACAAATTTTCAGACATGAGTACCTACTAGCAGAGAACCAATCATTAGAATGTGCTGCCAGTATGGGAATGCCTTTGTTATGTAAAGCTTGCTACTTGAGCCCTCACATAGCTTCAAAAAACCGGAGAATTTGGATGTGGAAAGGAGTTGGTTTCTCAATGTCATTTTTCTTTTTTCGTTATTAGGGTTACTCCCCATGGCAATAGGTCACTGATTTCACAGATATGTCGCTTGATGTGTTATATTTCACACGGTACTCATCATATCATCTGTCCTCTTGAACTTTTTTTTTGTTCTTATGGAATAGTAGATGCTCGACCAGCTAACTTTTTTTACTACTCGTAATGATTGCATTTTCTTCTTTCGTTTTTTTTCGAAGTAGCTGTGGATAAATGATATATGATTTAACGAGACGGTAAGCTTAGATTCGCTTGCAACAATGTTGTCGCCCTCCCCGGAAATCGTGTTTGTTTCATATAGGACATAAATGCATTACCCAGTTATATCTCATCCCAGTTGGTTTATTCTTATGCGCTTCCATGGTTTAATGGAATTGTATCGCATGTAGAAAAATTAATAAGTTTTTCATGAGGTACATGAACCTGTACTAAACTCAAACTGCGCAATTTCCCATCCTCAAAGTGCTTGATGATGCCATGAACCCAGCAGAGCTATTTAGACTTTAGAGACTCAAAAGTAGTAGTATAGTGGTCGACAATTGGTTTTTTCTTGGGTAAGCAGCAAATAATCTGATCTTTCTGGTAAAAGAGCCCCATCAAAACTCAAATAACGACCTCAAGTTCATGACATCCCATTTGCTTAATTAGTAATTGTACAGAAAATAAATAATTTCACATAAATCCAGACGACTTTAAATCATTGGATGAAAAAAAAAAATCCATCATTTCACACACAATCCCTAAACTTTGGAGCATTGATTTCCTATTTTGTGAAGAGTCAATCCATAATTTTGAATTGGGTCATGTTAACCAGTGTCCTTAAGGTATTGATTAAAGAAACCTATAAAAACAAAAGTTCATTGGAATTGAAAAACTAAATTTATCATTCTTCAAATTATAAAATACACCAAGTCCAGCTAAATTTCTATTTTTAGATCCTTAATCAATGCCTTTAGGACACTGGGGCATTGGTTAGCATTTTCCTTAAGAATTTATATTTTATCCTCCTTTATTATATTGTCGTTTGCTACGTCTCCAAGGTACCAATGTGTTAAGGCATGACAGCAAGAAATCGATCAATACCTTTTGCAAATGTTAGAACTTGGATATCAGAATATGCATTTTTAAACATCAGAAATTAAGTCACACATTACCTATATTCGACGGAATAAACTCTTTTTTTTTTTTTCTTTTCAAACTTCAAAATCTAGGGAATGATCCAGCATAGGGGTGTTCGCGGATTGGATTGGATCGGTTTTGAGTTAAAAAGTCATCCGATCCAATGATGAAAACAATGTACGGTTTAGATTGGATCGGTTTGCTTCCTTAAAAAAATCCAATCCAATCCAATCAAGTGCGGTTTGGATTGGATTGGATAATTCGGTTTTTGTCATACTTTATTTTTTTTCTTATGTCAAGTGTCTTTTCTACTTAATTAATAGTGGACAAAAGATAATCTTAATTTTAATTTGGGATTTTAAGAAAAAATAAGTATCGATATTTTTTAACACGTTCTTTTACGTTACTTCTCTATATCTACTTTCACTTAACCTTTTTTTTTTTTTTTTTAATTGGATACAAATAAATTGTAGCTAATTATTTTTCAAATTTACTTAATTGATTTCCTATATTTCATGTTTATTCAATCAAGTATATATATGTTATGCATCAAAACTTTTAACAAAATATAACTTCAAGACATTAATATTTATTCTAAATAGTCTCTATATGTCATTTCAACAAAAATATTAAAGAGAATGAGGGACATAAAAGTATGAAAAACAATGTTTAAGTATGAGTAATACTATAATTTCAAAAATAATAGTATAAGTATATAATAGATCGGTTTGGATTGGATTTCACAGGATCCAAAATCCGATCCAATCCAATATAAAAATACGGTTTTTTCGGTTTTCGGTTTTCGATTTTTTGATTCGGTTTTTACGGTTTGAATTAGTTTGGATCGGTTGATCCAACATCTTTCAGGATTTTCTACGCTTTTAATTACCCATTTATAGAAGGACAAGAACTACTTAAAGATGTTACCTCATCTATACTCTTTTGGAAATTGGTTACGATGTCAGATCCTCTAGACCTGCTACTGTTTGATTAGACTTTCACAAGTTACATGAATTAATGAATCAAAGGTATCCGAGCAAAATTGGATCATCTCCTGCCTCCAGCAGCCAAATTTTCCTTCGTGACTCCTATATGCAAAACTGCTACCGTATGCGGTACTAGTTAAAAACACTTCACTGCACCATTAAAGATGATCCAGATCCATCTAGAGCTTGCTGATGCCTTCGGTACGTGGCTCATATTTACTGATACTCTAAATATTTTGACAGCAAATCAAATTTACAAGTACACAATCACAAGCCAATTGGCTGTTTTACCATTAGAAGACAATACGCGGAAATATCCACAAGGATAATCTCTCAACAAATGCCGAGGAGTTATTTGCAAGTTAAACTGAACAGAGTTTGAGAATTCTCAGTGCCAATCAAGGCCTTCTATAGTAACATTACACGAGTGAATGAACTGAGTTTCATACACCTTTGCCATGTAATGAGCATCGACTTATATATTATGACCCCCAAGGGGTAATGTCTAGTCAGAAAATGGAACCCTGAAAAACTTCCCCAATGCTGAAACAGTGCCCTCTCTTGATTTTCAGTTTGGATTTTAAACGACAAGGAAATGAAAATATAGTACTGTCCATCCGGCGACAGACAGATAGTAAAAATGTTTAATGCTTGAGAACTACATAAAAAGAAAAAGAATCTCAGTTGTGATCCCAGCCTCTATGAAGGAGCTGAGAAGCTGAACCTAAATCCAGTTTTCCCGCGATCATGCTCATCCTGCCTGAGTATGTAGTAGAAGTTACCCTGAAACAAAGATCAGTATGTCAGTAAAAAAAGTCATAAAATGTCTTTATACATGATACGTAAATACCAAATTAGAATTTAGGAGAGAGGTAAGGGAGAGGTACATCAGAAAAGAGATCGATACTTGCGAGAAACAATACCAAACATGCAACCATGACAGGTTGCTTCCCTAAATTGCATTACTATATATAGTACTACATGCTGAGCGTAAAAAAGCTAAGAAGAGCATAAGCTCAGAGTTGCAAAGATGAGGATGTTGTTTTGTATTAGTGAGCATACAAGACAAGATAGGATTATAAATAAAAAACAGAGAGAAAGTAGGGGCAGCATCTATTGCAGAAATGATGACAGAATCACGTCTTCAATGGTTTGGCCATGTGAAAAGAGCATTAGTAGCCACAATAAGAGTAAACTAGGTGGAAGATTAGCCTAATAGCAAGGGGACCAAGAAAAACTAAGAACTTAAATTTAAATGATATTTCCGAATATATGGTTTAACCCAATGACTATGGTTTTATCAAGGTAGCCGATCCAATCCATGTATCCTTTCCTTCCCTTCATACTAAGACTATCTAACATCCAAATATGAGAAATAAGACTACCCATAACTCCATCATTAAGATTTCACTTCAATTATCTCCCCTCTCTGGAAGTTTGGGCTTGTTTGATCAACTGCTTAATTATGTAAAAAGAAATTGAAACAGAAGCAAACCTCTAGGCGGAAAAGTCTAGTAGGAACAACAAATCCACATCCCACCGATGTTCGAAAGGATTCTAAGAACTTCCTAGGAGAGAAGTGCTTATATTCGTTCTGAGTTAATTTAGCAGCATTCCCAGCACCAGCAAAAACATGCCCATGGATCCCATGTTCCCTCAACCACCGTATTGGAAGATCAAATGAGAGGTCTGCAAAAGCAGTAACAGCAAGATCTCCTCCAACAAAATCCCATCTAGAGGAATCCTCAGAGTCATCATTAATTCCATCTCTGTTTTGCCTTCGTGGTTCAGTAGGACCTAATCCCCTAGTTTTAAATCCCCACAATGTCATTGGCCCTCCTAGGGAGCAAACTGGAGAGAAATCACCACCCAAATAAAACCTTTCAGGAAGGGGAGATGGCTTGCTCATGAAACCATTCCCCCAAGGAAAAACAGCACCAGCAGAAATTCCAAGGTTCAGTGCTGTATTATAAAACCCAAAGGGGACAGCATAGCGAACATCAAACTCCTACATTCAAAGTTAAAATAGTCAAGAAAAAAATATTTAAAGATCAAAGAATAACAAAGAAATATTAAGATGCACGAGGGTTATTACTTATTACAGCAACTAGTAGTTATACACATGTTACTGAACATACCTTGAAGTCAGGATAGCCCTATCCCCAACATTTTTTAAATATATATAAAGTCCCCATTCCCAACAATTACCAAAATCAAAAACATTTCCAAAGAAACAGCGTCTTTTCATACAATAGAATGGCCACAGCCCCAGGTGAAACAAGTACCACCTACTCTCTCCACAACAAACAAAATTAAAACTGAATGATGACATCATCATGGATGAAAAAAGAAGAATATTACTACAGATCCATCTATGGAACCATTTCTGAACTATGCATCTCAATCCAAGGAGACAGACTCTGCCTATACCCAAAAAATAAAGTTTTAAACTTTAATTTCCTACTCCTTAGATTAACTAATTCATTGTAAAATTTCCGGGCTGCATCAATTGGGAAATTATACACAAAATTATTATAATAATCATTACACTGCTATCACTTAAGTGACTTAACAGAAGGGTTATTATATTTTATTCATGAGACTGCAATTGCTTGAAGTAGATAACTCAAAGGACAAGAAAAGGATTATATTGCACCTGACGCAGAAACCGCAAGCTCCGAGGATCTGGTGTAAGCCCACCAAAGTGAGTAGTAGAAAGAAAAGCATATCCTTTTGTAGGCCTAATCGGTGAGTTTCTCCTGTCAACTTTAAATGTATACTTCAAAGATGACAGTAAACCATGCCCAAGCTGCCTCCTTATAGACCTGGACGACATTTGTGATGGATCTGTTAAGGTACGCCATCCAAGAGTGTATACTAAGTCATGGTGCTTTGTGGAGATTAAGCCAAGAGACATGCCCAGCAATTGCTCTTTGTACGAAGAAAACTCTTGCCAATCTTGGGAAAGCATGGATATTCTTGCTACCAGAGGAGTTAACAATCCCTTAAGTCGAGGGGCATACACCCCTACACTCAACTCTGTCGCCTGGTTGGCACCATAGGCTACAGAGGCATCCCATAGATCACCATAACCTAATAAGTTTTTGTACTTAACAGTACCTTCGGCAGTCCAAGAACTAGTCTACAAAAGCATTGTAAAATTTCCCATTAAAAAAAATATATATTAACAGATTAAGACAAATAAATACTCAGCATATAAATGCAAGCTTCCAACAAAAACAAGGTCTGAAACAAAAATGTTCTAATACATCGCAAGGAAAAGCATTTACCATCAAATACAGTCATGCATATACCATCATAGCTTAGCATTTGATCAATAGGTAACAAGTCATATCTTTGTATCAATTTGATAACATGTTTCCTTTAATTAATGATTACAGTTTTGCTCATTTGATGTTTGCACTAAAAGTAAAAGGAATGACCTTATACCTAAGAATAGAAGCATTCTCCTGACTAAGTAGCTAGGAAGCACATATACGACACGAGACGGACATGGGGACACAAAATTTTAAGAATTAATGCAAGGTTAACAACAAAAGCATAAATCTTAAATTAAAAGAGAGGAATAATGTTTTAAAAGTTAGCCTGAGTCATTATAAACATAATAAAATACTAATATTTATCTAATTATTGTGCCATTTCCATCTATAACGGTATAAAAATTTTAAAAGTAAATGTAAAAAGTTACAGAATACAAGTGTCCTATAGGGACACAGCAACCATTTTGAAGTGTTCCAACTTCACAGCTCAGTAGTAAGTAGTAACAACAAACAATACAACAAGTTCTAATATTGCATACATATCATTTCATCCATCCCTACAATATCTGCAACATCACTGATTTTCATTTTCTTAATTTTCCTTACAATGCCTCAAAAAAACACTAACATCTCTCACTCTGAACAAATCTAGAATCTCACAAACTCCATTCTCAATACCACACCACATATGAAACAAGAATAGAGAACAAAGATTTTACCGAGGGTTTGGTATAAACACCGAATTCACCGGAGACTTTATTGACAGCCTCGACGATGTCGATGACGACATTGGCGGTGTCCGGCAACTCCGGCGGCCCGGCCTCAAGTCGGAACTTACTGGAATCGAAAATCCCGAGGCTCTGAAGCCTGGCGAGTGCGATTTCCGATTCGCGAAGCAATTCCTGAACGGTGGTCGCGTTCTTGATCCCTTTCAGCTCTGCCTCGATGACCCAATCTTTGGTCTTCGTGTTGCCTTTTATCAAAACGTCGTGGACTCGGATTGGGACGAGTTCCGACGTCAATCGCCGCGATAGGGTTTCGAGCTTCAAACGCTGCTCGCGCAAATTAGATAATGGGGATTGGGTTTTTCGATGCGAAACGACGTCGTCGTCTTCGTCTTCGTCATCTTCGTCTTCTTCATCTTCATCTTCATCTTCGGCGTCTTGTTGATCGATGTTGTTGTTGTTGTTGTTGTGGTTGTCTTCGTCTTCGGCGTCGGCATTGTTAGGGTTTGGAGGGAATGGGACTTCATTTCCTTCTTCTGAGGATTCCATTGTTCAGAATCAGAGGCAGTTGTTACTTTGCTTGTTTGGTTGGAGAAGAGAAATGTCTGCAGCGAGTAAAAGTAACTGAGTGAAAGTTTGATTTCTTCTTTTTTGTTTTTGTTTTTTTGACGGTTCTTTTTGTTTTTTCAGTACATACTTTTGTAAATTAAAATTAAAAATATTATAGAAGTTAAGGGTATGTTTGGTTCAAAGGAGAGGAGGGGAGGGGAGGGGAGGGAGGGATTTTAATGGAGGGGAGGGGAGGGGAGGGGAGGGGTTTTAACTAGCTATTGTGTTTGGTTAGGAGGAGGGGAGGGGAGGGGAGGGGAGGGGGAGGGATTTTAAAACAAATTTACTCTTAAACCCTTATAATTATTTATTTTAAAATACATAAATAGGGATATTTTAGTCAATCCATAGGTTATATTTTAAAATCCCTCCCCTCCCCTCCAAATCCCCCCATTATTGGAAGGGAGGCAAAACTCACTTAAGGAGGGGTTTTGCTCCCCTCCCCTCCCCTCCCCTCTTAAAATTGAACCAAACACACTAGTTTTAAAAAAATCCCTCCCCTCCCCTCCAAACCCCTCCAACCAAACACTATGTAAGTGTGGGTTTACAAATGATTAATTATTTTTGGTATAAGAAGTTATTTTGGGATGAAAATGATATGATTGAGTTAGAGTGATTAAAGTGATAAAAAAAAATTAGGGTTTGCATTTGTAATCTTGTCTCTACTCTTTACACATAAAATGGTGGAGGTTCAAGTAGCAGCAATGGATGGAGTCTTCTTAACCAAATCAGACGACTCTTGGATGGTAATTGGGAGGTTAAAATCACTCATGTATATAGAGAGACAAACAAAAGTGCTAATTGTCTTGCTAATTTGGCTTGTAAATTAGGTTCTTCATTAATTATTTTCAAGGATCCTCATAGTACAATTAGGCAGGAGTTACTCGCTGATTCCTTGGGAGTGTCTACTCCTAGACTGATTTCTATGTAATCTTTCTGGGGCTTTTGCCCCTTTTTTCATCAAAAAAAAAATTTGGTAAAATGGAGTTCACCAACTCTCTTTAATAATTGTCATGAAGGAACTTTCTTAAGAATCCATTCTCATGCCCTCCCTTTGGCCCAAGCCCTTATTTTAGGCTCAATAACTTTTAAAAAAAAAACCTTATTTATTAGTAATATTTATAAAACTTTCATCATTAGCTAACCTAGTGTTGACTCAGCTGTGACGGATTAACTGACCGCCCAGAAAAGGCTGCAAGTCTTAGTGCTACCCTTTGAAAAAAAAGGTAAACGAATGCTTTTCGATCTTAGCATCATCCTCCAATCGTAATTATTTAGTGCTTTTTCCTTGAGAATGAGGTTTGATCCCTGCTTGAACAAAAGCATATTTATTTTTGTAAGGCCCCTGATTTTTCTTCTGTTACTCTCTCACTTAAAAAAGATCTCATTTCAACTTTGTTTTAGGCCTAAAAAATATGTTTGGTCAGCCCTGCTGTTGAGTTCTATACAAAATGAAGGTTACAACTTATAGTGTCTGTGCTTGTTAATTGACAAAATGGAGATGAGAAGGAATTGAAGAGATGCAAACATAGTACTAAGAAGAATATGGAGTTTGGCTCATGGCTCTTAAGGGTTTGTACTGTGTTGTCCTGCTTGTCTTGCGTTTCAATGCGTATCAAACGCATAATACTTCGTGTTTGGCTCCACTTGGTAAGCTTTTTGACCAAACTGACATACTTTTAGAAATTAGTTACTAATTTAACCTGGTTTTTTAAATTAAAACTATTTACCAAACTAACCTAATTTTTGTCAATATGATTTTTGTTGCTGACATGGAAGACGTAAGATGATTTAGAATCTTTAAAGGAGTCAACTCGTCTAGCACCTTCCACTTTTTCAAAAAAATAATAAAAGTGACATGTGTCAGTATATAGTTTCTTAGTTTAATTTTTTGTATTTGAAAAAAAATAGAATTAAAAAAAAAGGTTGCATGTGTGCCACGTGACACGTCTCAGTGGGACATGCCACTGCAACCGCCACCACATAAGGAACAGTGCCAGTTGGGCAACCCACAAGAAACCAGCTTTCTCGAGATAGCCTTTGATTAACTATGGAATGCCTACAACTTTGTCACGAAATCGTGGAGCTCATCTAACCCTTAACACCCAATCAACTTCGTCATTCCATACGTGTTGAGAAACATGGGTTTCTTGCATTCTCAACAACGACCGATCAATCGGTGAAAGGTTGATCGCTATTTTTTTCCACCTAACATAACAAAGCATCAAATGGTTAATAGCATTATTTTTAACTAAGTGTAATATATTTTTAAGATAACAATAACAATAATAATAACAAAAAAGCAAAAAGAATATCAACCAAATAATATACAACAATATTCATAAAAAAACATTAATAATAATACTAATTATAATAATTTAATACAAATACTAACATTAATTATTATAATATTAATATTAATAACATTAATGCTAATAATAATAACAAAAACAATAATACCAATAATAATGATATTAACATTACTAATAATATCAAGACTAATAATACTAGCATATTAACATTAATAATAAATATATTAATAATGATAATAAAAATACAAATGTTAGAAATAATAAAAATACAAATAAGAATATTAATATTATAATAATAATAATAATAATAATAATATTATTATTATTATTATTATTATTAATACTAACAAAAATAATAACAATATCAACATGATAACATTAATAATAAAATATTAACAATGATAATGAATATATTAATAAAAATAATAGGTAGGTAAAGAGGGTGTAGCATGTGTAGTACTAATAACAATAATTTTAACAATAATAAAAAATAACATACATAATCTTTAGCTATTAATAAAAAATAATTTAAATATAATTAAATACCTTAAAGCAAATATAAGAGTGTGTAATGCATGTGAATATAGTTGGTAGAGAAAAGTGTGTGGCATGTGTAAAATGTGAAAGTGGGTGGGGGAATATATCTATTATCTATTATCTATTATATATACAAAGTAAAATGTCCCTCAAGGCAAATTCTCTTCTCTGGGCAATGACATATCAGCAAGGCTGGCGTGTCAATACGAGAGCGATTCAAGGAATCATCATTAATGCACGTTATAATCCTATTCTGGATTTGATGTCTCATATTCAAATTTTCAAATGCAATCTCCATAGAGAAAAGTGTATTGATTAGAATTGATTATATTGATAACAATTCAAATTTCAACCATAAATAATGCATTAATTATAAAAGATCAAAATTTAAAATACCATTTTATTATTCTGAGCAACAATTCAAATTTCAAAGAGACTCCAATCAATCAGTCATGTGATTAAAGTTGAGATTTGAAATTTAAAATAAATCACAATCGGTGATATTGTTCTAATCAATCAGAAAAATAAAACTCATATCTCCCACCTTTTATATCTAATATTCTCAACATTTCTTTCTTTATTCCTTTCCGCTCATTCCTCTCTGTTTATGCTTACGTTTTTTTTCTCACAACATTTCTTTCTTTTTTTATGCTTACATTTTTCTCTAAAATCCAGAGCAGTATCCCTATAAAACGGCTCCAATCTAGCACTGTCACTTCACACCAACCCACTATGACGTCGCTGCCCTTACTGTTGTTGCAACCAGAACGTGCAACGAGCACCTCTGGAAGAGGTATTTTTAAATTTTTTGTTATTTGCATTTTGTTCCCTTACAAGTTTTGATTTAACTATATTGTTGAAATCTATTAAGTGAAAATGTAAATGGGTTTGATAGAATAAGAACACCTTTATTCTAGAGAGAAAAGAGAGAAATGGAGAAAGAAGATAATTGGAAATTACTGAATATCATTCACTGTATATTCATCATCTGAAAATTACACGCACTAACACATGTATTTATATTGTATACATGTTACTCACTTAGCAACTAACTCTTAACAACTAATTCAAAATAGATTACAACTTTTCTAACTAACATATATAACTAACAAGTTCAACTAACTAATTATAAACTGAATTATACAACTCAATACACCCCCTTAATTTAGTTTAGCCAAAGACATCATTCCCAATTTTCCTCTAAGCTCAAGGAATCGTGCAGCCTTCAGAGGTTTGGTTTGAATATCTGCAACATGCTTTTCTGACTTGCAATATTCAAGTTCACGCTTCTGTTTGCTCACTTGGTCTCTTAGGAAGTGAAACTTAGTTTCTATATTCTTTCTCCTGCCATGAGCAACAGGATGCTTTGCCAAATCAATTGCAGATTTGTTGTCAATCAACAATCTCATTGATTTTGATTCTCTCAGTTTCAGTTCTTCTAGCAGACCTTCCAGCCATAAGGCCTGACATGTTGCCATTGATGCAGCTATATATTCTGCTTCACAAGAGGATAATGCAACTACACTTTGTTTCTTTGAGCACCAAGAGATTGGTGCATTTCCAACTATAAAAGTGTATCCACTTGTGCTTTTTCTGTCATCTTTATCACCACACCAATAAGCATCACAGAAACCATACACCTCTGCCTTTAATCCTTTCAATCTGTTTGAGTACAGTATGCCAAAGTCAAGTGTACCTTTGACATATCTCAAAATTCTCTTCAATGCTACTAGATGATTTGATCTAGGTTGCTCCATGAATCTGCTAACTAAGCCAACACTATAGGCAATATCAGGCCTAGAGTTGCATAAGTACCTCAATGAGCCTACAATCTGCTTGTACAGTGTAGCATCTACCAGCTGCTCATCACCTTCTTTCTTCAAATTTACACCAACTTTTGCTGGTGTGTCAGCAGAATTGCAATGTAACATTTTGAATCTCTTTAGGTTATCTTCAGCATATTTCTTTTGAAGTATGAAGACTCCTTGATTTGTTGCTACAAACTCCATTCCCAGGAAATAGGATAGCTTTCCCAGATCAGACATTTCGAATTCATTCATCATTCTAATCTTGAATTCTGCCATTTCTGCTTCATCATTGTTGTCACAACAGGTCATCTACATAGAGGCACACTATCAACAGGTTTGGAGACTTTGCAACTTTTATATACACTTCATGTTCAGTAATGCACTTTGTGAACGCTTGTTGAATCAGAAAACTATCAATCCTTTTGTTCCAGGCTTTAGGAGCCTGTTTTAGGCCATACAAGGCCTTTCTCAGCCTGTACACTTTCTGTTCTTGCCCATTTACTTCATATCCAAGTGGCTAGTTCACATAGGCCTCCTCCTCTAGTGGCCCATTTTTAGAAATACAGATTTCACATCAAGCTGATATAGTGACCAGCCTCTATAGCTAGCAAGAGCAACCACAAGTCTTATGCTTTCAATTCTAGCAACAGGAGCAAACACTTCACAGTATTCCAAGCCAGGTTTCTGAAGAAAACCCTTTGCAACTAGCCTGGCTTTGTGCTTAGCCACTTCGCCATTTGGTTTTCTTTTGATTCTGAAGACCCAATTCATAGCTATAGATCTTTTGTTATTTGGCAGTGATACAAGTTCCCAGGTTCTGTTCTTTTCAATGGACTTCAATTCATCTTCCATTGTCGCTCTCCAATCTGCATTTTTCACTGCTTGCTCAAAGCTTGGAAGGCAAAGTGCAGTAGATCTCCTTCTGTACTGACGGCAGTGTCAGGAAAGACCTTATAGTCTCTCAGTCTTGGAGGTGGCTGTCTCTCCCTCTGAGTTCTTATGTTCTGTACTACATCAGCTACTGGAGCCTCACTTTCTTCTTGATTACAATCAAAACTCATTGAAACATATTTTTGATTGTCTTGATCACTGCTCAGCTCCCAATTCCAGCTCCTGCTTTCATCAACTATCACATCTCTGCTGAAAACCACTTTGTTCCTCCTTGGATCAACAAATTTATAAGCCCCAATTGAGGGATAACCAAGTAGAACCATTTGCTCAGCTTAATCATCCACCTTCTTCCTCAATTGCTCAAGGACATGTGGTTGAAACATAGTGAGCCAAAAATTCTGAGATGGCTTACACTAGGCTTCTTTCCAGACCAGGCCTTTTCTGGTGTAACTCCTTGCAGCATCTTAGTTGGACATCTGTCCAAAATATATGCTGCTGTTGCCACTGCTTCTCCCCAGAACTTTGATGGCATTTTCTTTGTTTTCAGCATGCATCTAGCCATGTTTAGGATAGTTCTGTTTCTTCTTTCACCTGTACCATTTTGTTGGGGTGTGTATGGAGCTACTACTTCATGACTGATACCTTCTTGATCACAGAACTTTTGAAATTCACTTGAGTTGTACTCTCCTCCACCATCAGTCCTGAGTACTCAAAGTGAGGTTACCTCAAAAGGTCCACAGACATCTGAACATATTACTGCTAGCTTCTCATTGCTTTTGACTGGAATTTGAGACTTGAAGGACTTTCTTGGCTGTTTTGATTTACAGCATTCAGCACAAACTTCTTTTGGCAGCTCAATTGATGGAAGACCATGCACCATCTTCTTGCTTTTCGACAAATTCAGGCTCCTGAAATTCAGATGACCAAATCTATGATGCCACAACCAACTTTCATTGTTGATTGAGGTTGATAGGCATTGATGTTCCATTGTAAGAATTCCAATCTTGAAGGTTCGATTCTTTGACAAGGGAGCCTTCAAGATTAGTCTTCTATGTTGATCAAAGACATTCAACTGATTATGCTCCATCTTCATTGAGTAACCCTTTGCTAACAACTGTCCAAAGGCTAAGTAGATTATTCTTCATGTTGGGTACATAAAGAATATCACTTATTGCAGCCTGCTCACCATTCTTCTGCTTGATCATTACCTTGCCCATTCCTTCTGCAATCACAATGCTATTATCAGCAAATTTTACTTTGCTTTTCACATCTTCATTGAGGTTTCCAAACCACTCTCTATGTCCCGACATTGTAGTTGGAGCACCCTGTGTCAAGGTACCACAGATCAGAACTAGAGCCAGCCTCCTCAGCACTTGTGGTTGCCATCAGCAACACTCCTTCAGAGTCAGAAGATTCATCATGAGCCAATTGAGCCTCTTCATGCTTTCTTGGAACTTTCTGCCCCTGCACTCATTTGCATAGTGGTCCCATTTCTGACAGTTATAACACTGCACATCTTTCTTTGAAACTTTCTTCTTCTCATGATTTTTGCTCCCTTCATGTTTCTTGAAGCTATCATGATTCTGATTCTAATCAGAGTTGCTTTCTTGGCCATTTTCTTGATTCCTCCATTTGTTATTCTTCCATCTTCCCTTCCTTTTGTGATTCTTGCCTCCATCACCACTTTTCTTTTTGGACTAAGCCTATAAGGCTTGCTCAGTTTTCACAGAACTTCTCTCATTTAGTCTCAACTCTCGGGCTTCAAGAGTTGCTTGCAACTCTTCAACCTTCATCATAGCTAGATCCTTGGATTCTTCCAATACAACAACCACTTGATCAAATCTAGTGGTTAGTGTCCTCAAAACCTTTTCAATTATCATTACAGTTGATAGTATTTCACCAGAAGATTTCATTTGGTTTGTGAGTACTATCAATCTAGTAAAGTAATCACTTACACTTTCTTGATCAGTCATCTGCAGCAGTTCATACTGCCTTCTTAGGGCCTGCAGTTTCACTTTCTTTAACTTGTCAGCACCCTCATAGAACCGAGCCAAGCTATCCCATGCCTCCTTACACTGTTGATGAGATCTTCTCCCAAATATCAGGATCCATGCACTGTTGGATCGGATAGAGAGCCTTGCCATCCTTCTTCAAGCTCAATTGATGAGCAGCTTTCTGCTCTTCAGTTGGATGTCTTGCAAGCTCCTTAACTCCTTCATTCACCACTTCCAATATTTCTTGAAACCGAAAAAGCACTTTCATTTGTGAGCTCCATCGATCATGATTTTTCGAGATCAAGACTGGAAGATTCATTGGGACATTGCCATTGGTGAATGCCATGATTCTCACTCACTCCAGAATCGAAAGAAACTTAGCTCAAGATACCAGTTTGATAAAACAAAGACACGCTTATTCTAGAGAGAAAAAAGAGAAAGGGAGAAAGAAGATAATTGGAAATTAATGAATATCATTCACTGTATATTCATCATCTGAAAATTACATGTACTAACACATGTATTTATATTGTATACATGTTACTCAGCAACTAACTCTTAACAACTAATTCAAAACAAATTACAACTTTTCTAACTAAAAAAACTAACAAGTTCAACTAACTAATTCTAAACTGGATTATACAACTCAATATGGTTTAGATATATGATTCTCTTTTTTCAATCGATTCAAAACAAAACAAAAAAGTTCCAATTTTTACCCATTTGGCCGTCCCGAAATCGCTTCACTCCAAGTTGCATTAGCTTCAACCTCTCTCACAGGTAGGTTCGTTAGATTCCCAGTGCTTCCTTTTTAGCCACCCTCTATTCTGACTACGTTACTTCTTCTGATAGATACTTGAGATGTGCCTCAAGCAATGTCCCTCCTTCTCAACTTCTCTCCTTCACAAAATCTCAAGGTAATTCCATCATCTCGTGTATTCAATTTTTGGACATTTAATTAATTGAACTTGATGTATCAATCATCAAATTATTTGCAGGATTTTAATACAATATTATTCATGTTAAAATAATATTTAGGTGGACTACATTCTTTGATGAACATAAACGCTCTCCCATTGAGGTTTGCTTTGTCTGAAATAAGAATTTGATTTGTTGGATGACATTGCTTTGGCACATTTGCATACAATGTGTTGGAGAAAATTCCAAAGATGTGGAATGAACTAAATTTCTATTGTTTCTTTTGCTAATAGCAGCTGAATTTTGGATCAATTTTTTATGCTAATAACTTTTTTTTAAAATTTTTTTTCAAGATTTCTAAAGATATTCTTTCCAATAGTTTAACGTATTTGATATTTATTCTTTTGTTGTTTCTCTTTTAAAATGATCAATATTTAAGGGGCATTTTTTCCTGGTTTTTGTTACTCCTTATTATAATTCTATCTTGCAGCAAATTGATATATTTTCCATCAATGAAACATGGCTCTAATTTCTTTTCTTGGAATCCTTTTCAGCAAGTGGCAGTCTAATGCGAAAAAATTGGAGCAGCTACTGGGATTGTGCTTTCCAATGGTTGTCCTTCAGTATCACATAATATAATCAATGTTGACACGTTAAACCATAATAAATGGTGTTGATGGAGGTGGTGGACAATAGTTGTTTGTTTGCATGCATGCATTCATGTAAGAAGTTGTTAGGGGAGGTACGACAGCTGGGGAGGTCGTCCAAGAGTAAGGCGATCTGGCCGTCCGCAGTGATTCTTCCGAGAAGGGAATCATGTACACCGGTGGTGGTGCATCCGAGAGTAAAGTGCGTCGACTATCCAAGGGATTCACCCATGGTTTGGTGGACTGCTGGCGTTGATGCTTATTGGCCAATGTGGATATGTAACTTCAAAGTCGTAAATTCTCTTGTGCAATGAGCCAGTGACAATTATGTCATCAACATATACAAGGACATAAGTGCAATGGCCTTCATGACTATGAATGAATAATGATGGATCACATTTACTAGATTTAAACCCAAGTTGTAGGAGAGCTCTTATGAGTCTCTTAAACCAGGCCTGTGGGACCTGTTTTAAGCCATAGACGGCTGATAAGCCACTGGCTTATATAGTTTTATAACTAGTGAGGCCACGGTTTTTGTGTTAAATGTTCGCGTTTAATCTCGTGTTCGCCCAAATCTGGCTTTAATTGCCCTCGAGCAACATTTTGAGTCTTTTAAATAGTTTTTAGTAATTTATTCTATTTTTGAGTCAAATAAAGCATTTAATGTTATTCTTTATTTTCAGGTTAAAAGTGAAACTCCAGAGAATTTGGAGAATTGAAGAAAACAAGCTAAAAGAATAAATTCAAGATCTCGCCCCGCGAGCCAGAGCTGATGCTGAGCAAAGAATTGGAGTCTTTCAGTCTCGTCCCGTGAGCTAGACACAAGAAATCTGAGAGCGTTCTGTCTCGTCTCGCGAGACAGACTTCACCGCGAGAATATGCATGCGGGACCCATGTGAATCAATTTAGATTGGAAGAAGAATTTGGCAATTGATATGAAGAATAGCTCTAGGAGGCCCGTGAACTAGCAATTGGCAATGCTTCAGCATATTTTTAATTTAGAGGTGGGGACGACATTCAATATGAAAGTTGAATTGTAAAACAACTATGGAGAAGAAAAGTGAATTGTGAGCAAATGTGCCCATGTCCAACGTTGAAATAAAGTGGCTGGACAGATTTTTAAAGCAGGGTCCCACGTGAATTGAAAGAAGAATTTGCATGGCCAAGGTCAACGTAAAATATCAGGAACCCACGCAACAGAATATTTGGAATTGATAAGCTTCATAATGAAATAGATTCAAAGAAATCCTAATTGAAATGGGATATAAAAGACAAGATAGAGTATCAACCAGAAAGAGGAGAAGACCACGGCGTGAAGGATCGAAACTTTGACAAAATTGACTGCTTGCTGCCAGTGAGCCGGTACATGTATTTTATTTTATTTTTCTTTGGAAATCGGTACATGTATTTTTAATAATCACGTTAACAGTTCCTCTTCCTCACGGTGCCTCTGCTACTCACCGCCACCTCTCACATTCTCCGACCCACCTCCATCGTCAAGAACAACTCCTTCCTGTCGTTGAGGCGGGAGGAGGTGGAGCTGATGTAGAAGCAGATCTAAGGAGTTGTTGCCCTTTTGCTTAAATTGATATCCTCAGGCGGGTGGCGACTCAAGTGCGGTGGATGATCTTCGAGGGAGCAGATACTGTACATATCTTCTAAATTATTGGCGTGCGGCCCTTTTTATTATGTGTTTCTGTAGGATGAATTTACATTATGGTTTTATATTTTCTTGTGAAGGAGAAAACAAGACTGTGGTATTATAATGTTAAATGGAAAACTTGTGTGAATATTAATAGAACCATGTCTTTTATTTGAAAATTCCAATTCGATGAAAGATTAAGCATTTGCCTGCATCTTTTTTATGTTTTTATTTTTGTAGCAGAAAAAAAGTAATTCACATGTCATGTAAAGATGTTTTGAGCAGAAAACCCGAACAGAACACAAATTTTTTCTTATGAAGGTTCTTATTTTAATAAGGTTCTATGTTAGCACAAGAAAAAAGGCCTATGTAAACATGAAATTTCAAATATTAACAATTGGTGTCACAGTAACAACTACGAAGACGAGCAGTATGTATGGTTTTTAAGTATATTTTAGAAGAGAAAGGTGCAGATATTGTACATTCTCTCCCCTTTCTCTTCGTCTTCTCTCCCTCTGTCTCACTTTTGCTCCCCTTTGCCAACACTGATATTGTACATTCGCACCATTGCATTTCTGATTGAGGTAAAAAAATTTCATTTTGGGGAGTGGTTCATGCATGAAATGAAAACCAATTAGGAGCTCCAAAACATGGAGATGAAAATGGGGTTTTGTGTTTTTGTAAAAAGATGATAAAGATTTTTCAGTATTTGAGAATCAAATCTGCAAATAAAGTCAACACCCCCCCACTTCTTTCGCTCTCATTCTCTTCAAGTTCAACTCGGTTCTGTTCTTATTCCCTCTCCACGGTTCTTCATCTCTACAATGCAAGTTCTTCTTTCATTTCTACTTCTACTTGCAGTACTGCCACATCCAACGCTCAAAACTTGAACCCCACATGGTGGTGGTCGGATCTGGGACCAGATCTGTTGTGGTGGTTGAAGGTGTTTGATGAAATTCCCAAGTGGTTACTTGGACTTGTTTGATTGCTGGGTATGTAAATAATGATCAATCATGTGCAGCTTTGAAGGTGTTAAAAGACATGGACCATTTGGGTGTACTACCAAATGAAATTCCCATGGTGAATGGTTTGATTGCCTGTGCCAGTGATCATGGAGATCGGTGGTGCTCAGGGTGGCTAAGGTAATAGAGATATGGAAGGTACAAAGGGAATTAAATGTAAAATTAAAAAAATCTAAACAAGTTACCGGTAAAAGATCTGGGCCCTTGTTTTATTTAAGTAATAAATCTACGGCTGATATAAATGGAGGACCATTCCTCCACTTTTTTAAGGGTGGATCTTAGAACTTGCCGATTGGGATTTGACAACTGAATTAGAGGATGGAAGCCCTTAAAGTTCAGCCAGGATTTGCTCCTGTGCAAATCCATCCGGCGCCGCTCCTGCGCAAATCCAACGGCTGCAGGTTGTTGTTGGAGGGTGGGGCCAGCTGTTCAGGTGTGTGGGTCCACGATTGGACGGCTTGGATGAGCGGCAGGAGCATCCTGCCGCTGGAGCAGATCCAAGTCCCTTAAAGTTAGCGTGAACAGGAGATATAAAAAAAGCAGGAACGCGAGTAACAGGCAGCGACACTGTAGCTTAGTTCTCTCATTTCTTTTCCAAGTTTCACTTGGAGCTGCTCTCCCTTAGTTTTAGGTTTATTTTCTGTTTTCTTTTTAATTATTATTTTGTTGATGATGAACGTGATGAGAAGTTAATCTTTTTTTTTGAGGGATTAATGAAGCTGCTCATGACGGCACAGTAATTCAATGTGATGTTTTCTAATCCCTATTCTTGATTCTTGATTCTTAACTCTGTTTTGTTTGCGTTAATCAAAAGCATGCGTGGTTAACTTGTCTAGTGCGTTGAAACCGACAGGGGATTCGTACTTAGGACTTGGGTTAAGAACATCGATTGAGTATATCTTGTGAACCATAATGTCATAAAGGTTTGGATGTTGACAAATATAGTACTAAGAGGAGTAAATGAACCAATCAATAGGTTTTGCTGTTGACAAATAATAATGGTATTAATTCAAAAGAATATTGGAGTTAATATATATCATATAAATGTCGTGTGACTATTTTGATTGGGTTCTCAAAGAATGATTGTGCTTAATGAATATTATATTAATTAAATATACATGTGTTAAATAATTTTGTTTAATATAATATTAAGTGAATGCACGTGTGATATTTGATTATATATAATATATGCTTGTGATTGACAAATATAATAAATTGGCATGGAATCATACTTGGAATTATTATTATTATATGCCAAATACATAAGGAATATTAAATATGATATTATCTTAATGTATGTCATATGAAACATTATATATGGCTCTGTTTATGTAATTAAATGTGAAATATTATTATTATTTTCTATGCCTTGAACTAATGCGATATTATGAAATAGAAAGGTTCAAGTTGGAATAAACAAAGCTATGAAGTCAAGAGCTTGAAAAGCAAAGACAAAAGGTCAATCATACAATCGTCATGAACAATGGAAGAACATGTCCAGAACTTAAAGAGTTAATATTTGAAGGACATTGATGGAAGAACTTCAAGAAGAACAGAATTCAAGACTAAGAACAAAAGACTTAAGAAGGGGTATATTAGAAAGGGTCTTAGAATATTTGTGAGGTATGATAAGGATAATAATGGCTCAACTCTTAAAAATATTTTTAACCTTCAAAAATGATTTTTGAAATATGGATTTTAAGAAATATTAATTTTCCCTTTATGATTAAATAATATTTTATCTGAAAAAATAATTTTTGGTAAAACAATCAATTACCAAATTGATTAGAGTCAATATGTATTTTAACGCGAAAAATAATTTTGGCTGATAGAAAAATCGATTATGTCTATGAAGTAATCGATTATGACCGATTTACGAAACTGAGTTGTTTTACAGAGAAGGCATAACCGATTAGAATAATCGATTATGCAAGTTTTATTAATATCTCAGTCTTGGCAGAAAAGCCATAGTCGATTATGATAATCGATTTTGATGCGCTAAAATGAAAATATTCTGTTTCTTTATCTGCTACACTTATAGCTCCAATGGCTACTTTTCAAATCAGATTGAAATTCGAAAAAGAGAGTTATTGCAATTAATGAAATTCTTTATTACTCCAACAATTCTTTTTTTCTCAAAACATTTTAAATAACCATTGAGAGCCATTTGAGAGAAGAGAGAGAACTAACACCTTGAATCATCTTTCTCAGATCTTCTTCTTCTCTACTATTCTAAAAAACTATTTTGAGCCATTGTTATACTTTGAATATCATTAGGTTCTCAATTGTATTGTTGCACATTTGAGGTGCACTTGATTGTTCTTCAATTTGTTTATCTGCACTATTGAGAGTGCTTTATCTCGGTAAGAGTCGGATTGACTCAAACCACCTTTTTGGTTACCAAACAAGAGAGGGTATATCCCTTGGGATATTTTGAGGCTCTTACACAAGGGATAGTATGTCCTGTGATTTGTGTTAAGGGTTCTCTGAGTTGTAAAGGTTCTAGTTGATCCTATTTAAAAACTAGAGCTTAGTAGAAACCCTTGGTGGTATTGCCTTGGGGACTAGACGTAGGCCACTGGGTAGTTTGTGGCCTAACCAGGATATATCATCGTGTTCATCTTCTTTCCCTATCTCTTTACATTTCCGCCATTTATATTATCGCACTTTATTTTATCAAGAGCTTTAATTTGAAAAGAATATGTTATCCGCTACAGATTATGTTTATATTTTGAAAAGGTTTTTGATTTATCGAAAAAGATTTCATTTTTATTTAAAACTCAATTCACCCCCTCTTGGGTAATGGTAATGGTTGCCACGGCCAACATATCTAGGCATAGAATAGGAGATCGGTGCAATCATATGGGGAACAAGAACTTAATAGAGGCTAACGGTAGGTTATGAGACCGGCAGAAGATTAACTTACATGTTTAGTTACATCCTTTAGAATAGCGGCAGTGACTTTAGGATAATTGAGGGGTCCCGGTTGGCATGCAATTGAACTTAGGGGTAGAAATAATCACTTGAATCTATTGCTTAATTGGGTAGGTGAATTCGTGAACTTAGATCTCATTATCATAATTAATATCTTCATAATTGATTCTTAGTTTAGATTTAGATAATTGATAATTGATAACTCTTTTTATCCCAACAACTTTCTCTCTCATTTTTGACTTGGTCAAAAGGTAGTTATCTTCTTCAAATCTAGACAAATTGGCCACCTAATCCTTGTGTTCGACCTCGGTATTTACTTACCATGATTTTATTACTTGCTTAGATCCGGTACACTTGTCGGAGACCATCAATCGCTTTGTTCAGTCTACAAACTTGTCCAGGATTAGAGCTAATTAAGGAAGGCATCATTGACATCAAATTGTTGGATTGTCCAGCCTTTTGTGATAGCCAATGTGAGAGTCACTCTAACTGTGGCTGGCTTGACAACTGGAGAGAATTTTTCTGTGTAGTCAAAGCCTTGCTTTTGATGAAAACCCATAGCCACTAGCCGAGCTTTATAAGCAGCAAAGTTAGCATCATCTTCAATCTTTTAATCTTTAATCATTAATCAACACTCTGACTATTAAGCACCAGAGCTCAACACCTTGACCATTATGCATCAAGGCCCCTTTGGCCACTCGAATACCAAGGTACGACATCATCTTTTAACACTCTGGCCAATAAGCACCAGAGCTCGACACCTTGACCAATAAGCATCAAGGTCCCCTTGGTCACTCGGCTACCAAGGTATAACAACATTCGGTAACACATCGTTACTGCCTTAACATCTTACCGCTTGTTATTTATCTATCTTCATTAAGTCTTCATTGAGTAGTCTAGCTTGCCTTTATTTCGTTTAGTGTCTTATTACATCATTGGGAAGAATTAGGGCGAAATACCCCTGTTCTATTTTCTGTGTTCTGATCTGAACAGGGAAGCACGACCGTGCTTCCCCCAGCACAGCCGTGCTGACTTTTAAGTCAAGCACTGTCGTGCTGACTGTTGACCACGGCTGTGCTCACTGGAGCATGGACGTACTGTTTCTGGGCAGAAGGGTTGAAGAACCCTTGCTAAGCTTTCTAGGGCATTCGAAGACCAATCCTATTGCCTTTTACTAATCATCCATATCAGTTTCATGATTCTCAATTAATCTCCATGTCTTATAACTAAAGGGAATTAATCCTTTAATTTATGTCTCATTATTAATACCTAAACACTCAAGAATTACTCCTACAGTCTTAACTAAGCCTTCGAACAATAATCTCACTCTTTACTATGGTTCGAGTCTTAAGAACAATTGGGACTTTATCCCTTAATTTCATCCAACATCTTTTATCATCTTTTAACGTCTTATAAACATCGTCGTTCATCTCAACATTCATGACAACCAACCAAGCCATTCACAGCATAAACAACATAATCAACAAAGGCATTCACGGTATAAACAACATATCAAATCAAACAGTAATTCATGACATACCATCATCATTATTAATAGCAACTCATTTAAGCATACCAATTACAATTAAACATTAAACATATATAACATATAGCAATTAGTAAGCAACAGGGCATGGGTTAACCCGTCATCTTACGCTACCCCATATCCTACATGTTTATACTAGTCTTTCTCCCCATACCTGGTATGAAGATTCCCAAAAAGGTGATGGGGGCAAACTAAACGCATTCCCTCGAGCGGGTCGATGAGTTTCTCAAGCCTTGGCCAAACACAAAAGGATTAACCAATTAGTCTCAAATCCAAGAAATAGGAAAACAGATTAACGAAGGACAAATCGTTACCTTTTAATTGGCACCAGCGCATGACTTCCCTCCCAAACGGATTCTAGAGCACCAAGAACTTCGAAGGGTTCAAGGGAAGGGAAAAGGAAGAGGTTTCGGTCACACTAGGATTTCCCAATGTGCCAATTTGAGGGTTTACACTCGTAACCCTTGTAGACTGATCTGTTTATATAGACTAAGACTCAAGCAGGGTCGTGCTCCCCATTAAGCATGGCCGTGCTTAACTTCGAGCACGGAGTCATGCTCGTTAAGCACGGTCAGGTAAAAACAACGTCAACGAGTGCGTTGAGCACGGCCGTGCTCCCACTAAGTATGACCGTGTTTATGGCTGAGACAGCCACAGCACTGCCATGCTCATGCATCAGGAAGAGATTTCTCACTTGAAAAGTCTCACTTAGCCCTTTATAACACTCCTAAGGTCAAACCTAGCACATAAAGTGCACACACAAGCACTTAAAGGCTTAACACAAAAGGGGTGTTAGAATTCCACCCCCCTTATAAAAATTTCGTCCTCAAAATTTCTATCACCTCGATTGGATATGCTTTCACCAATTAGGCACGTACGTCCTCGGACTCGGAGGCTCCAGCTCAACTAAGGGTGAAGACTCTCCCGGGTTCTTATTACTAAGCATCATTATCTATAATAAATTTAGATAATTCAAACAAAAGCACACAGAAGACTCGTAACAGAGTCATACCATGACCTGAGACGATAGACCTGCTTTGATACCACTAAATGTGCACCCTCTACCCCACATGTATTTACAAACCAAAATCATAGAAGAAGATAAGAGAAAAAGATAAACACATGCGTATCATTTATCATTAAATTAAAACCAACGGGCAAAGGATACCACATTGTAAACAAAACGTCATAACGCGGAAATAAAAACATAACATAAAGAAACATAATGAAACTCAACCCCGATGTCACATTACATAGTTGGTATAACCAATCCGATAAAACAACTCGGATAAACAAATTGAAACTAAAACAAATCCTAACTAAGAGTAGCTGCTCCTCAGAGTCACTCCTCATCTGGATGCACACCGTCCTCTGCATAAACGATATATGCCAAACATAGAGACAAAAGAACGTGGAGTAAGAACCATATATATAAACATAACGGCAATATGATAGTTGACAGGATGAACATACAACAAGTAACAACTATAGCATGGCACATAATACCAAATATCATAAGCATATCACATACATCAATTATATAATGCAATGTGACTCACTACTTCAAATGCATGCGAATCCATCTATATCGGGCATCCACATTGGCCAATAAGCACCAACGCTGACAGTCCATCAAATCATGGGTGAACTCTCTGGATAGCCGACGCACCTTACTCTCGGATGCGCCACCACATGTGTACATGATTCCCTTCTCGGACGAATCACCGCGGATGGCCAGATCGCCTTACTCTCGGACGACCTCCCCAGCTGTCGTACCTCCCCTAACAACTTCGTGCATGAATGCATGCATGCAAGCAAACAACTATTGTCCACCACCTCCGTCAACACCATTTATTATGGTTTAACGTCTTTGGCCAATAAGCACCAAAGTTAGCATCATCTTTAATCTTTAATCATTAATCAACGCATTGACCATTAAGCACCAGAGCTCGACACCTTGATCATTAAGTATCAAGGCCCCCTTGGCCACTCGACTACCAATGTACGACATCATCTTTTAACACTCTGGCTAATAAGCACCAGAGCTCAACACCTTGACCAATAAGCATCAAGGCCTCTTTGGCCACTCGACTACCAAGGTATAACAACGTACGGTAACACATCGTTACCATCTTAACATCTTATTGCTTGTTATTTATTTATTTATTTATCTATCTTCATTGAGTAGTCTACCTTGCCTTTACTTCGTTTAGTGTCTTATTACATCATTGGGAAGAATTTTGGGGGGGGGGGGGGGGGGGTGGATACCCCTGTTCTATTTTTTGTGTTCTGATCTGAACAGGGAAGCACGACCGTGCTTCACCCAGCACGGGCGTGCTGACTTTTAAGTCAAGCACGGCCGTTCTGACTGTTGAGCACGACCATGCTTACTGAAGCATGGCCGTATTGTTTCTGGGCAGAAGGGTTGAAGAACCCTTGCTAAGCTTTCTAGGGCATTTGAAGACCAATCCTATTGGCTCTTACTAACCATCCATATCAGATTCATGATTCTCAATTAATCTCCATGTCTTATAACTAAAGGGAATTAATCCTTTAATTTATGTCTCATTATTAATACCTAAACACTCAAGAATTACTCCTACGGTCTTAACTAAGCCTTCGAACAATAATCTCACTCTTTACTACAGTTCGAGTCTTATGAACAATTGGGACTTTATCCCTTAATTTCATCCAACATCTTTTATGATCTATTAACGTCTTATAAACATCATCATTCATCTCAACATTCCTGACAACCAACCAAGCCATTCACAGCATAAACAACATAATCAACAAAGTCATTCTTGGTATAAACAGCATATCAAATCAAACAGTAATTCATGACATACCATCATCATTTTTAATAGCAACTCATTTAAGCATACCAATTACAATTAAACATTCAACATATATAACATATAACAATTAGCAAGCAACAGGGTCATGGGTTAACCATTTATCTTACGCTACCTCATAGCCTACATGTTTATACTAGCCTTTCTCCCCATACCTGGTATGAAGATTCCCAACAAGATGATGCGGGCAAACTAAACATGTTCCATCGAGTGGCTCGATGAGTTTCCCAAGCCTTGGCCAAACACAAAAGGATTAACCAATTAGTCTCAAATCCAATAAATAGGAAAAGAGATTAAAGAGGGACAAATCGTTACCTTTTAATTGGCACTAGTGGGTGACTTCTCTCCCAAACGGACTCTAGAGCACCAAGAACTTCAAAGGGTTCAAGGGAAGGGAAAAGGAACAGGTTTCTGTCATACTATGATTGCCCAATGTGCCAATTTGAGAGTTTACACTCGTAACCCTTGCAGACTGATCTGTTTATATAGACTCAAACTCGAGCATGGAGTCGTGCTCGTTAACCACAGTCAAGTAAAAACTATGTCAACGAGTGCATTGATCACGACCGTGCTGCTTGTGGCTCGGGCGTGCTGATACATGAGCACGGCCATGCTCATGCATCAGGAAGAGATTTCTCACTTGAAAAGTCTCACTTGGCCCTTTATAACATTCCTAAGGTCAAACCTAACACATAAAGCGCACACACAAGCACTTTGAAGTTGGCATAGGCAAACACAAGAAGGGGGTTGAATTGTGTTTGTTAATTATTTTTCTAAAATACCTTTTTCAAAAATATTTTCTCACACAAGATGTAGAAAGCTGAAAGAAAGCACACAATAAAAACTTTTTAAAGATTAACAAAACAGATTCAAATCCCACAGTTAGTATGAATAATCTAAAGCTGTAAAAGATAAGGGATAGAAGATTCACTCAGGTATTTTATCCTGATTCACTCTCTTCCAACCAAGAGCTACGTCCAGTCCCTTCTACTTGAAGGATTTTCTCCACTATTTCCAAATAGTTTTACAACAAGTATTCTACACCTCTCCAGGCTACAAGTATTGCTTTCTTACCAAGCCTCTTCAGGCTCTAAATCAATCATAGAGATTTTTCTAAGATCTTTCTAACTCACTATATGTGAGGGTATGAAGGTTTAAGATCTACTGAATATTTTTACAAATATTCAATCCTTAAGAAATACAGACTTTTGCTTTACAAATGAAAATGAAATACGAGCTTGCAAATGTTCAAATGGCAAAAGTTGTTCTTTAGAGCTTGAGACCTTCTATATATAGTGGTCTTCAACTTCTCTTGCAAATCTTCAACGGTTATTTGAATAGTCCCGTTTAGAGATAGCATTAAATGCATGATATCCGTTGAGACTAATAACTTGATTTTGGCCGTGTTGAAAAGCATCCTTGGTTATCAGGAAAGCACAAAATGGAGGCTCACTGTCCTGAGCAATCGTACCTTAAAAACTTTCTTTCCTCCTTTGTGTATAACCCAGCTTTTGTCCTGCAATAAAGTTGTCATCGTACAGGCCATTTAGCAATTCCAATTGTACTATTTGCTTTTGTATTTCCTTGATAGTACTATGACTTTCTCACAAAGAATCAAGGCATTAACCAGATAAAACAATTGTAAAGAACATATATTCCATTGAAAAAAATATCAATCATTTGAAATAAATTCAATATGGTCCATATTGCATTAAATAAGATATCAAAGCTTAAATTCTTCGTCCATGAAAACAATTGCAAAGCAAGGTCAGTAAGAATTCTTTTAAAGCTTCGTCCACCGACGTGGCAAAAAATCTACGTCTACTTAAATCATTGGTCTTGCCAGACATTGAGTTGCTTAAGATCTCCGTTCAGTGACGTGACACTTAGTAATTAATGTTTTTTTTGGAGAGCAACTCGCGTCTACTAAAAAGGAACTTCCCCGTCCACCAGTATGCATTCAAGCGCAAGCGCTCGTCCACTGACGTGGCACTTGATTTAAAAGAAACCCTTCTGGTGGTAGAATGGACTCGTCCACTCAGGAAATCATTCAATTAAAGAATTAAGTTACATATGATGCGTTTTGCATTGTAAATAGACCTAACATTTTAACTTATATATTTTCAGAGATTTTTCAAGGGTGAAGGCACTTGTAAGATTTCTGCTAACACTTTGCCAATTAAATTTTAACCTTTTTGTAAATCATCAAAACTTAGACATTAAACAAACTACTTTGGTTCCAACACACTTAAAGGCTTAACACGAAAAACGGGGTGTTACATATTTAGTATTAATGTTTAAATCAATACTATATACATTTACGAATAAAACTCATTGAATGCTCTTCCAAGTTTCATCTCCTCGGGCATTTCACATTTAATGCATTATTTCGTAGAAAGCATTTATACACCTAACGATTTTTTTGCATAATTATGGAAGGTTTTTATGTCCAGCTTTTAATTAGTGCAATCATGCCAATTCCCTATGGGTAAATGATTTTAGCATTAACTACAATAATTTGTATTCAAATTTGAATCTTCCATCAAATTATTAAAAAAAAAAAATACCTATTTCAATACAATTCATCCTAACATTTATACTCCCATTCGTGTACGTGTAATTCGTCTTCCTCACTCCCTGCCTCTATGTTCTACTTTTATTTTCAAGATAAATAAATCAAATAGATTTTCAAGAAAAAGAAAATAAAATACGATAGATAAATATATTTTTTTAAAAATGGTTAATTTGCACCGGACAAAGTGGAGAAATAAATCAAATAGATTTTCAAGTGAGATGAAGAAATATATTATGATAGATAAATATATTTTCTAAAATTGGTTAACTTCTATGGAGAAAAGAGGAGAAATAAATCCAACAGATTTTAAATAGAGAAGAAAAAAATGATATATAAATATATGTTCTATAAATAGTTAACTTGCACAGGAAAAAAAGATAAATAAATCAAATATATTTTTAAGAGAAAATAAAATTAATAATATGATATATAAATATATTTTCTAGAAATAGTTCACTTGCATGGAGATAAGAGGATAAATAAATCAAATAGATTTAAAGAGAGGAGATAAAATATGATAGATAAATATTTTTTCAGTAAAAAAAAATGATAGATAAATATATTTTCTAATAATGGTTAAGTTGCAGAGGGAAAGAATAAAAAACAATTTTAAGAGAGAAGGTTTGTAAATCAAATAGATTAAAAAAAATTATTATAATTAAACTTATACGAGGATTTATCTTTTATATTTTACATATCAAAAATTTTTTAAAATTATTTCTGCATAATTAACCTCATGTTTCAATAATTTGTGGTATATAATTCCCCAACAAAAATTGTTAAACTAAAAATGTGAAATAAACAATTATATATTTTTCAATGAAATTCAAAAATTAGCATATTCCCCGTATATGGCACAGGTCAGTTACTCTAGTAAAGACACATAGTAAAGACCGGCATGTTTGGTAACCGAGTTTCACAAATCGAGTTTGATTAAAAATGAGTTTATAGTAATTAATTTTATTTAGATACTTTATTGATAAAAGTAATTTTGGTAGAATGCATGTTACTTATTCAAATAGACTTCTAAACATGGTGGTTGCTTCAACTTTTAGATGGGCATGAAAAGTGATTAATTGTTAAGGGTAGTATGATAAAAATAGTAATTGAAAAACTATAATTGAGTTTTGACAAATACAAAAGCAACAATTTTTTGCTTCTACCCAAATGACCCCAAAATTAATTCTTCCATTGTGTTCAAAGGAAACCAAACATCATAAATAAAAATGATATAAGCAAGTTTGGATTTCTCCAAACACACTAAAAAGGATGGGTGCAACAGATTTTGCGGTGATGATACAGTTGTAGTCAATAAATATGAAGCGGGTCATGAATGCTATTAATAACATATTCCGGGAGCCATTAGAGACTGTTCTGTTAGCCAGGAAAACACACAAAAACCATTCAAAGGAAGATCATAGTATTTAGTAAGTACACAGAATGGATGTGAAGTTTTTGTGGATGAAAACATGGATGATGGAATCACACCATTTGGCTCCTTATATCTGCAGCAGAGACCTGAAGCTAGCCAACCTCACCAAGAACCACTTCCAGATATATATTGATGATGAAGGACATTCTGAGATCAGTGATGTAAATGTGAATTTGAGCCAAAGGAATCTGATTTATTTGAGCTAACTCTCCTCACAAAGGAAGCCATGGACTACATAAGCAAGATGTTATTGGATTTTAGACAACAACATCTACATTTTCTGCTATCTATAGCAAAAGTCATTTTCAAGTAGTAGCTGTCTATATAGCAAAAGTAATTGCCCTTTGCAATAAGTGTCCCCATCAGAAATTATGATACGTAGCAGTCATATGGCAGTGGAAAGTTTCTGCTGTCCGATATAATTGGAGGGTACAGGTTGGCAGCTTGTGAACAAACCTTGATAATTAACAAGCCCTCTAGAAGACTATGACCTTATCCATCAATATTATAAAACTTCAATTTTCCCACACCTCAACCCTTCCCCTCTCTATTTTCGATAGCTTTCAACATGTACTAATGAAAGACCCTCATGCTTCCTAACAGTTTTGATCAATAAAGGTGAGGAGGGCTATGATTATTAGTGTGTTCGGTTTCACGGTATAAAGCTGCAGAATTAATTTTGCTTCTTGTCAAACCTTGTTTTAGTAAAAATGAGATGTTTGGTTACTGTCACGCAAAATTGATTCTGTCTTCAAAAGTTATTTTGACAAAAAGAAAGTAGCTTTTGCATTGGTTATAAAAATTTACACAATGTTTTATATCAAACTTGCTTTCAAAATAAAAACATATAAACATAAATCATTCCACTTCAATCTTAATTGTAACCAAATCAATTTCATTCAAAATCACGTATTTCAAAAGCTTATCCAAACCTATGAAGCACCGACTCTGACACGGACACCGCGACACGACACGACACGGACACCGCGAAGCGGCTAACGTCCAAAACATAGGACACCGGGACACCGCTTATATATATATATATATATATATATATATATATATATATATATAGAATACTAAGACTAAGGGGTCATTTCACAATACAAATCTTACAAAAATAATATCAAGATAAGAAAATGAATCATGTTTTATAAAACAACTAGTTAGGTCCTATGGTAATGAGTCTCACAAAAAATGCTAAGAGGCATAATTTTGTTTTATGTCTCAAAAAGTAAAAGACCTAATTTGGGGTTGGTGACCCATGACCTTTTTAGTAAATATTTGTTTAAAAAACATTTAGGTTTGTGACCCATGATCTCAAAATTCTAAGTTGACTTTTTTAAAAAAAATATTTTTTTATGATAAGAGTGTCCGAGAGGTGTCCAAGTCATGCCCGAGAAGTGTCTGAGAGGTGTCCGAGCCGAAAAAAATTATTTTTTAATCGAGACACCGCAGAGGGGTGTCCGACACATGTCAGAGGAGTGTCCGTGAAGTGTCAGTGTCCGAGGCGTGTCCGACATGCGACACAGCACTTTCGAAGAGGTGTTCGTGCTTCATAGATCCAAACACACACTTAGACTATTTATGGTTGAGAACAAATTGTGGTATTATGAAATATAACCTTTGGAGAATAGTGATAAACACACTTGGAGTGCGTTTGATTTGCTAAAAATCAGGGGACTAGACAGCACAGGTGTACTTGTTCCATGTTTGATTCAAAAAATAATCTAAGGACAGTACAAGCAATGGGACAAAGGACAGCACAAAAACTCAAATTCTTGTCCCTCACCAAACCATGGGACAAAAAGTTGTCCAATGACAAACTATCAAAAAGACAAAAATACCCACATTTATTTCTCCCTAAATAAATACCCTCCCTCCCTCCCTACCCCACTCCCTCCCCCCCTCCATCTCCGTTCATTGTCCACCAAACAAAGTACAGGACAAAGAGTTGTGCTGTGACTCAAGCAGTTGTCATGTACTGTTCTCCTTGTCTTGTACCACATTGCGAATCAAACGCACCCTTGGTCTCTTACAAACAAACGCCTTTCATCTGCATAGTTTAGAGCTGGCTCTACCTCATTTTTCACACAACCACATTTTGATTTTGCTACTTCACACATGTGAGTGATGTGACTCCATGTTGTGTATGAATTATCCACATTTGTAAGAGATAAAGGGGTAAACTGACTGAGCAAATGAAATTAACGGATATACACTACCTTTTATTATTAGTTCAATTCCATAAACTATAAATAAACAAAGCACCCCAAAAAATATAATCATATTTTTAAATCTCATGCACATGTGATTTGCCACTCTCCCCTACAATAGATACAAGATGTATCAGTCTACAGGTGAGTACTTTTGTGTGCCTTCACCCATGAAAAAAGGACGAGAATGGTAAAAACTCCATACTTACAATCTGGTTTACCAGTTTCAGTTGCATTCAGCTTGCATCTTCAGAAGAAATCTCAAGTTCCGCCCACCAAAGTGGGGAAAGCTTTGGAACAGCTGCTTCAGGTGTTATGTTTGTTATCTCTCTCAATCTCACACTGACTTCTTTCATTGTTGGTCTCTGCTGTGGATCATGGTGGACACAAGATTTAATCAAAGCAGCAATTTGTTCCAGCTGTTCTTCATGGAAAGAAGCTAGAGTAAGATCCACCATTTCATTGAAGGGTCGGTCGCCTTGTAAATAGTGTGAAGCCCAGTCTTCAAGTGAGCCGTTATTATCCACTGAATAGGGGAGCCTGCCAGTTACCATCTCAAATAATATAACACCAAAACTGTAAACATTACTTGCTAATGTCATGTCAATATGTTTTCTAGCACCAGCTTTTATCTCTGCTGATGCTATTTCATTCAAGAAACTGATATCTGAGATTTTGGCAGCATAGTCTTCAGTGAGTTGGACAACTGAAGAATTCAGGTTGCTATGTGCCAAAGGAGGGTCTAACTGGTGCATATGTTGCAGGCAGTAAGCCATGCCCACGGCAACTCTAAGTCTTGTTCCCCAATCCAAGTGCTCAGCTTCTTTTACTGGAATTCCAACAAGATTAAATACATCAGCAAGTTTTCAACTTCAATGCACCAAAATGATGCCAAGAATGACCTTAAAAGCAACTAACTATTCTTGATTCTGTAAGAGAAAAGGGCAGAGAGAGTAGAGAGAAACTAAGCATATAACTTCCAACATACTGTAACCTCAATTTCTCACATATATTATTCAAGTCCTAATTGTAGAGCTATTAATTCATCCGCAAGCTATCTTTGGTTAAAACTGGTTAGATGACATGTTCAGTTTTTTGGCTCTCCCACACACCCTCAAGTTCTAAACTATACTGACATGATATAGCAAAACCTGAAGAGGTTGGTAGGAAAAAGCATCTTTATTATCTATATCTGCCTTCAGCCAGATAAATCATGCCTTAATGATTGGCAAACTCATGTGTATGTCTATCTCATGATATTACTCAAATGTGTGAAAACAGTTTGTCAGTATTCGATGATCAGAAGTGAAACTACAGAAAAACTCAGACTGATAGAAAATTAGTCCAAACCTGAATGGCTACAAGGTAAGCTTAGAATAGTCACAAGCTTTAATAAACTGAATCTATCAACTGATGGAAAATTTGTAGACCCAAAATCGAAAGTATTACCAGCAAATTTGAAAGTAGTTGACCAGAAATAGACATACTCAATCATCAATTTACTTTCCATGCAATATTAACACCAAAATTGTAGCTACTCACTGTGTAAATGCTCAAAGAGTGTTCCATTTGGGGCATATTCAAAAACCACGATTCTGGTGAAAGGCTCGTCCTCTTCACAATATCCAAGCAGATTTACAAAATTCTTGTGGTTCACTTTTGATAATGTATCTATCTGAAACCATTATTGACTGAGTTAGTTACAGATTTAGAATTGAACTGCTTAAGTTGAAAATCTACAAATAATTGTTTGATTTGTTGGTGACAATACCTTCTTCCTAAATTGGGCTTCTGAGGTCTTTGACCAATTATTAGACGATTGCACTGAAACAGAGGCTACGGCTATTTCAACACCGCTAGATAAAGTCCCTTTGTACACTGTTCCAATGGGTGAAGTACTAATTACATTACTAAAATCTTCACATGCTGCTTCAAGCTCTGACCTCTTTAGCTTTTGCACACCTGAAAATGTAAAAATATGTCCAGCATATACAAAAGGCAGAAATCTTACATGCGAAACATAAGGAATATAGCTCAAAGCCAAGGGATTGCAATCATTCAAGCCAGATCAATTGGATGACCAAGGACTCAATGAAAATAATTTAAGTTTCTTTTCTCTCTTTTTCATGTTTCAGAAATACTGAAGCATTGTGCATGTGTAAATTAACCATTATTTTCAGCCATTGCTTACTTCATTAATTCTGAAGAGAAGAAACGCTTAGATTTACCTGTTACAAATGCCTTCCGAAGCTGGCCGCTTAATCCCGTGGCCCAAGGTTTTACAGTAGCTACCATATTGGTTTTACATAGATATAAGCCAATGCTTGAAATAAGAAGAAATACAGCACCGCCTGCAACTCCGGCCAAAATGGTGACTCGATGGTTCTTTGATGAGGTACTTTCAGATTGGGTTGAGGAACCTGGTGCAGGGAGGGGAGAAGGAGAACCAGAATCATTTTGTTCAGGGGAAGCTGACGTCGGCACTAGTGGTGGTGCAGCTGAAAGAGGATCTGGGGATGGAGCAGGAGTATCAGGAAAATCAGCTGCACGATTATGAATATCTTCATGTTCATGATGATGAGTTTGCAGTAGGCTCCGGCGAGCTTTTTTATTTCGGCCAACATGCCTTCAAAACATAAATGGACACAACCTCATGGCTTATAATATCTCTAGACTAGAGAGAACTAACTTTGAAATGCTTAATGACATACCATGTGATGGATCTTCCTGTACAAGCTGGCATTTTATCTGTGCTAATTAGATGGTTTTCGTCTACTTGACATTCAGAAAGCATTTTCAGTTCATTAATTTCAGGAGAGAAACCACCAAGGAGATCATTGTTGTCAAGCAAACTGCAAAAAGAACAATGTAACTAAATAGTAGCAAAAGAAGTTCAAAAAATGAGAACTGAAATAACCAAAGAGCATTATCCTACAGGATCCCAAGTGAAATATTACTCCCAAGATCTGTAGGTAGAGGTCCACTGAAGTTGTTGTGGCCCAAATCCAAAACCTCCAATTCTTTCAAGTGTACAATTCCTGCAGGGATGATCCCATAAAAAGAATTGTTCCGCAAAATTCTGCAACACAATCATCACAATGTTATTAGACACTCGAAAGTATTTGAAATCATTAAGCAACTGAAATACACAATGCAACTAAGTAACAAGCAACTGCTTTTACATGGACTTTATTTGAACAAGATTGGTGAGCTCAGGCGCCAGACTTCCTCCAAGACAAAGATCTTTCAAATTCCTGGACAACAAAATAATTTTTCATTATTAAAAGCCCCACAAATTCAAAATGAAACAACATGCCGCATGCTACCATTTTCTAACCAACTAAATGAACAGTAGTCATTCACTGATCTTCAAAATTTTTAAATGATGATATCAACCGTTATGGAATTGATCAGTTGATTCAAGACCAAGGCACATTTCAATTTTAGAGATAATATCATAAAACAACATGACAGGCTTCTAGAGCACAATCACAACACATCATTGAGCAAACGGTGTTGTCAATAATAAAGAGAAAACAAAGCATAAAAATTTGGAAACTTGGATTTCTCATGACTCATGATGACCAAAATGACAAAAAAAAAATAGTTTAATTTTTATGTACCGTCAGTGTAAAACTTTTTACACTGTCAACCAATCAAAAATCGTGGTATAAGTGAGTTTTAAGGTAGTTAGGATACAAGCCAAACATTTTCACTTATGTGGCAATTTCTGATTGGTTGACAGTGTAAAAATTCTTTACAACTGACACTGTATGCCAATTAAATCCAAAAAAAAAAAAAAAAACTATTACATACATTCAGTTTCTAAAAACAAAAATCTATTACATATATTCATGTTCTGCCTGAGCCTAGAGAATTGCATATATTCAGTTTCTGATAAACAAAACACAAAAGCAGCACTTACAAGACTACCACTCTTCCATCTGAGCACTCAACTCCCAACCAATTACATGGACCAACCGCTACTTCATCATCAACCCAATTTGACAAAGCATCAAAAGGGTCACTCACTATTCTCTGCTTCAACTTCAAAAGTGCTTTACCTGCACAAGATATAACCCATTTCTCAGGTTTTTTTTTTTTTTTTCCCACATGAGAATAAAAGATTTCACATACTAAAAAAATTCCATACCTTCATTCAAAGAGCAGCATAAACCAAAGCTCTGAAACAACACACACAACGCTAGAAGGCACAAAACTCCTCTATGATCCCCAAAGCAGCTGAACTTCCAGTTCCTGCTCATTCTTGTTGTGTATCAACGTGAAAAACAAAAAAGGAGCACGACCCAGATTGAGTTTTTGTTGAAAGAAATGATCTTGAACAGAGTTGACTTGAATACCAATGAATTAGTCTTCGAAGGTATCAAAGGGAGTGATCTCAGAGCCATGCTCTGACAACTAGCGTACGAGTTTGGACCCCAGCAAAGAGATTTGAAAACGCATAAGCTCATACACCAATTTTCTTTTATAATTAATTGTTAATTATTATTATTATTATGTTAAAATATCGTTTTGGTCCTTAACTTATTTTTTAATTTTAATTTGGCCTCTTAATTTTTAAAAGTTTTAATTTGGTCCTTTAATTTGTCTTTGTTAACACAAGTTAGTCCTCTTCATCAATGAAGTCAATAATGATGTTAACTTAGATCCTACCCATTGTTGACATCGCTAGACTTTTCCACATAATCACTCTTTATGATAACGAAACTTGTATCTTTGTGATGCCATCTCCCTTAGAGAAATGATATTGGCAATGTTGGAATTCAAGTGTGAGTGGTTAAGTCACACTTTAGCTAGGAATGAGCTAAATGAATGATATATAAGAGAGGTGACCCATATAACCTAATGCCTTAAGGTTTTGGGTGGAGATGTGGTGTCTTGGCCTCTTGGTGGTCCTGATCATTAGCCCATTGTTGCTCCCGGAGCTCCCCAGACTCCCCAACAGGCAACAATAGAAGTACAAACCTCACATTATGGAAAGTTTGCACTGTACAATTGTGGAGCTTCATCCTAACACTTCCAATACTTTCAACCTTCATTTTGTCACCATTTCCTAACTTGAAATGACCAAACTCTCCATTAGTCTCCAAGGTGTCAAACATCACCCATTCTCGACAAATATGTTTTGAGACAACGAACTCCATCACCCATAATTCTAACTTAGCGACCTCCTCAGTTGTTGCTAAGTACATGTCATCATCTTCAAATGTCTTGACTACATTGGTGTGGGAGTTATCATCACCCTTCTTCATATCTCTTCCTTTCTTTAAGTCCTCCCTCATCTGTGTACACCAAGCTTGTACATGGCCCTTCTCGCTGCAATAGTAACACTCCCTACTCACATCTCATTGTAGGCATGATGATTTTGATTTTCCTCCAGGCCCACCTTGTCTCCTTGATTGACTCCTCCCTCTTTCAGACTCCTCCACAACTAGTATACGATATTCACCATTGATATTCTCATTTCTCATCATTCTCTCATTTTCTCTCAAAGCAGCGGTCACCTCATCCAACTTCAACGTTGTTCTCCCTACAAGCAACGTCTGAACCAAAGATTTGTAGGATCTTGGTTGAGGCCAACAACAACAACGCATGTTCCTCATTAAAGATTTTATCATCCGCATTTAATAATTGGCATGCTAGCTGGTTGAAATTATTGATGTGGTCATGGAGATTTCCTCCATCTTCATTTTGACTTGATATAACTCCATCTTCAAACATAGTAGATTGGTTAGTGACTTTGAAGCATAGATGCTCTCGAGCTTCCCCACAGAGCCTTCGATCTAGCTTATGATGAAAGTTTAGTTGAATTTCTGCATATATATTAAGAATACTTTGCTAAAGTGAAAATAATAAATTTTAACTATACAATCATATAGTCAAACTTAAAAAAAAAATTACTTAATGATTACATGACCTGCAATTAAACAAACCACATGCTTTTATCTCTTAGTTTTGGCTATCTAATTAAAATTGAATGATTAAAATTCATTGTTCGCGTAACTCTTTATAAGGATGAAATGATTTTATTTAACTTCTTATGGTTTATCTAGGAGAACAAAGATTGCACTTACTAAGGTCTTATGTTTCCGATGAACAATAGGTACTCACAACACTTGAATTGGGAACAAAATAATTTTCTACCAAGAAATTGAGGATAATTTAATTTAGTGAACTCGAATATCAATTACATGAACTGGGTAGAGACTAGAGGAGAAATATTTGGTTAGACACAAACCTAACAACTCATCTTTAAACACAGCCAATAATACAATAACAACTCACTAGATTATAAAACATTTATTTACTTATTTATTTATTTTTAAAAAAAAACCTACTTCTCCTCCCTTACCACTTTTCTCTCTCCAACCCTCAAACTCCATTGTTCACATCGTCACTCAGTGAGTATTCTTACATAGAACACCAAATTACAGAATCTCCCTCTGAATCACACTCTCTTCTTACCTTTCAAAATTTCACCCACCCAGTTGCTAAAAGTTCATGAAAAACCGAAATTTCTCTCCAATTTTGACACTAAGAACTCAAAATCCCAAATATTCATACTAATTTGTCAAAATCCAAAATGGAACCCCTCCACTGAATTAAAGAATCCTCTCCACTTCGAAATCTTAATATCTTCAATTCACAAACTCAGAAATTAAAAACTTGGATTTCACATACCCAGTGATGGAACTTTTCTGGATTTAGGATGGAATTTTTCTGGTTAACCCATTTTGGATTTTTTCAATTTTCCTGATTAACCCATTATTACCCGGTAATCAGAATGCTTAACCACCATTAAGCTGCAGATTTGGGATTTTTCTTTCATTCTTACTTTTGAGTTCATCTTTTTCATGTTTCAAACAAAAGAACAATAAAAAAGTGCCGCGTAGGAGAAAGAAGGAGATGCGACGAGGCGGTCATCGACAGCGGAGTGGTGTGCGGCGGCCGTCGTTAGCGGTGAAGGAGCAGCATTGAGTCTAGGGCTACACAGATCCACAAAAACAATCTTCTATCTTTTCAGAAAAATGTCCGAGAAACAGAAGAAAGGAACAGAAGGAAAAGGATAAGATGAAAATGGTTTTTTTTCCCTTGAATTTATGAAAATGGAGTTTTTTTTTTTTCCATGAACTTATGAAAATGGTGTTTTTAGGTGGGAAGGGAAGAAGGAACGTGAAGGGGAGTAGGGGAAGCGGTTTTGTGTTTTTAGAAAAAATAAATAAAAATTAAAAAAATTAAATGTGTTAAATTTTGATGAGTTGTCATCTTATTATTGGATGTGTCTAAAGATGAGGTGTTGGGTTTGTGCTCACCTAAGACTTTCTCGGACTAGAGATTGAATGTAGGTTACATTAGAGGATAATTGGGAGGATTTTGATTCCTAACAGCTTATCATATATTGATTCCTTCTTTAACCATTGTATCTCATGTTATTTTGATTTGAGTTTTGCACCATTCCAGTCCATTACAAGTTTTGGTTCTTTGTTCACATGCAATTTTGGTTCAAATCAAACAATTGTGTGAACCCATGCCAACCGTCAGTTCAAATAGCAATCTATTGGTAGTTGTTGGGACTTGACATCAATCCCCATTAGAGATACTTTATTCATCACTTTATTATTTGTCATGATTTGATATACTTGCCAATATATTTAACAGCTTCTTCATTGACATGTCATGCTGGTATCTAGTAGTACAAGGACGATGCTGATGAAATTTGCAGAAGAAATCTAGCCTCTATAGCTGATATATATACGAAATTCCTACTTGCAAGGACTTTGTTTATGAGTCTAGTCCAAATATTTTTTAGTGACCAAAAAACAAAATTCCCAATTACCATGCAATAGTTGCAAAGTTGCGGGAGTTGGAATGATTGATTATTGGGGGAAGATTAGACATTATCTACCAGACACAATTTAAGGTATGTTTCCAACTTATGGAACGTCCAACAAAAAGATCACAGAAGGAGTGTCTGCTTTTCAGTACATGATTCCATATGAAACATTGAATCTCATATGTCTGCCTATCCAAAACAATCAAAATTAGGTTTTTCCTAACATATTCAGATTTTTGTCTCTATATAATAGTACTTTTTAACATATTTTCAAATATTATACTTTAAAAAAACTGTGTACCACAGTATTTGCTCGAGTCAAAGCTATCTAACATTACCCATACTCAGTAAAAAAATAAAAATTACCTATGCTGTTTGGTATAATAGTAAGCAAATCATGCTTTCACTAAAAGAATAAAGATATCTTCTCAAAAAAAAAAAAAAGATTCAAGTAGAAAATGTCACTTGTAATGAGAATTTAATCATTGAAGAATAAAAACAAGAAAGCACTTAATCATATAACATTGTCCTAAAAAGACTAGCGCATGTTTAGTAAACATTATTTCTGCATAAATAATTACTTATTCTTAAAACTTTCTAACTCTCTTAGTTATAAATTATTTTAGATACAAGATAAATTCATTCAACCACATACTGAATACGGAAACATCCAAAAAGAAAAAGCTAGTTAACGTTAAATTAAAGCTTTTAAATTTTATTAATTAATAAAAGAATTTAATTGATATGCATTATTTGGGGAAAAAAATTTATATTGTCAACCAAATAAAAATTATTATGTCATCAAAAATATTTTATTCTAATTATAATTAGCTTATAAGATAACTGATTGATAGTATAAAAAAAAAAGTATGTTAACAATGCATCAAAATTAAAATGTTAACAAACCAAATATTATTTTTTCCTTTTCTTTTGTGCAACTAGTGAGAATTGAATTGTTATGTAGAAAATAATCTAATATGGGGTAATTATTTGGTATGCCGCGGGAGCACAAAGAAACATGCAGGACACCTAATCAAACCGTTAGCATTGCAGGATGAACATTTTCTGATTCCGAACCCGCTCTTCTCCGTAAACACCTTATGGCTTCCATCACACTCACCACACACAATGAATCTCATCCCTCCACATAAATCACACTTACTCACCTTCGACCTCGGCAACCGTTCAATCAAACCATGCAACTCGCCACTATTATATAAACTCTTAACATCATCAACACCGCCGATATACTTGCCACCGACGAACACGCATGGCAGCATCACATTCCGACGGCCGAGCAACTCCGACAACTCATCGCGGAATCGGTCGTCGATCGACACATCGCGCTCATCGATCATGACGCCGAAGCCTTGGAGGATGGACCGCACAACACGACAATCCTCAAAGGTTCGACGAATCACACGAAGCGTTGTGTGGTAGAGGACGATGGTGCTGTGATCGAAGTACGGTGGCAATGTGACAGGGTACGATGATGGTGTCGGTATGGTTTGAGTGTTGTTGAGGGAGCGAATGAGAGAGGTAGAGATGTGAAGTCGACGGAAGAATGAGGGAGATTTGGGGGATTTGGGGGATTCGGGTTCGGGTTGAAGGAGGGTTTGGATGTCTTTCAAGGAAGAACGAGAGAAATGACAGGAATGGGACCGAGATGGTGGTTGTGAAGTGGTGGTTTGAGTCTTCCTCCTCCTTGGTGAACTTAACCATAGCGGCCACATGAGTAGTGTGAAGGTGATTATAGGAGTAGGGGAAATATGAATACTTGGGGAAGATGGTACTCTATTACATCTTATTTTATAGTCAACCATGAATAATTAAGATTTTGGTATAAAAATTAAGAATTTAATTGATATGTACTATGTCGTGTTAATATTAAAAAAAAAATTATGCTATTAATCAATTATTAATCATCAGAATATTAAAAATGTTTGGCTTTTATTTTGAGGAGATTAATCTAGTTGTAGGTCCAAAGAATATAAGCTTGTAATGATACTATGTAGACACACTGCAGAGGCAAAGTCCCTAATTATGGTGGGTTACAAACAAAATTAAACTTATCTTAAAAGTTGACTATATCAAAAAAATTACGCTAATAATGTATAAAATTAAACTAAAAAAGTAATGTTATAAGAAAATTGGTAAGATGATATTTATTTATACAAATAAGGATTAGGTGGATGAGGCTCATTTATAATTGGTAAATGGGTAATTAAGGCAAGGACTATCACTAATCAGCCCATGGTTTATTTTTTATGTTTTTGGATTTAAATCTATTCAACCTCAATATAATTTTTTTATTTAGTCATTATGTAATTATATGTGTGTTCAAGCAACTTCATATATATATATATATATATATATATATATATATATATATATATATATATATATCATCCCGTGTGTTTGAACTTTGAATTTGAGGTGATTTGTAATTTGTAACAGGTGAGCTTATTGAGGTGGTTTGGGACTTCAATCAAGTGCAAGGAGTAGAGAAGATACCGTGGGCAAGCCAAATAGACCTTTCTGTAATCATGTGTCATATGTAATAATTAATAATTTCGGAGCACCAAAATAATAATAATAATAATAATAATTAATAATTTCTAGTTTTTATGTTATTATGTAATTATGAATTATTATTATCATGTTAATTTTTATAAAGATTGGTTGAGGTGGAAAATTTAGAAGTATTAAAAGATCACCATAACTGGAAAATATAAATTAACTATTATTTTAGATTTAATTAGTATACACCGCCACTAGAAATAATTTTAATATAGTCAACCAATCATAAATTATCGTATCACTAATTTTTTTTTATTCTTATAATAATTGCCTTAAAATTCACATATAAGATAATTTGTGATTAATTAATAGTGTAAAAAACTTTACCACAATGTATCAAAATTAAACTTTTAAAAAAATCATTAATAAAATGTAATTATAATTTTGTATGTCCCAAAAAAGTATGTATATTTTTTATTTTTTATTTTTTATTTGTAAATCATTTAATGATAATAATTATTAAATAATAATAAACTAGACAAATAAAGCATTATTTATGTAATATTATATATAATAATATATTTGAATATCAAAATTAGGATTAAATTGAAATTTTGTAAAAGGTTTCTAAATAATCTTTTAAACCTTATTTGTTTTCATACCGGTTGACCGTAATAAAAAAACAAAAATAGTTTTTATTGTGACTATTCAACAAACAAATTATTTTTGTTGCCAAAAGAAAATAATTTCTGTTGTTCTATATTATGGATAGAATTAGAGTTGTATAAGAAAGAAGAAGGGTAAAATTAGTGAGTTTAATTTTGATATATTACTAGTGTAAAATTTTTTACACTGTTAACCAATCACATACCATTCTTGTATGTGACTTTTAAGGTGATTATTGTAAAAATCAAATATTTTTAACGATATATTAATATATGAATGATTTTGTTAATGTAGAAACTCTTTACATTAATATTGCATTGTAATTAAATTTAAAATTAATTAATTAAGCAATTTAAGTTTTAAAACAAATGGAATCGAAATCAATTCTAATAATTACTTTATAAAATATTTTATATTTTTGGTAATTATCGAAAGGATTGTTTGTATTTGATGAAATATCGAAAGGAAATATTTAGTGACTTTGCAAAGTTGTACTAAAAGGCCTTACAAGAATCCTTTTCAATTGGGCCTTTGCCTCATGAGAAACACTTGGGCACACATACCCAACAAATCATCATTGGGCACAACCAATGATGATGTGACATGTCATTAAATTTTAAATATTAAAATAAAAATTAACAAAACACGATTTACCTTCTTATCTCTCTTTCTTATCACTCTAGTTTCCTCCTCCTCTTCTTTTTCGCTGCTGCAGACCAGATAATGGAACTGAACAAGGTGAATAGTTCAGTACCCCACGTTTTGTGTTCTAAAAATTGTAATATAATAAAATAATACACATTATATTTTTATTAACAAATAATACTATAAACATTCAAAGAAACAATTCTTTTCGTCGAACCAGAGGAGGACCTTCTTCTCCCTCTTCTATGGAAGCACTGTTCTTCCAAGTTCCACCCCAATTTCTTATTTGCGACTGCGCCCCTAAAACCCTACTCCATTTCGAATAACAAGTAATAGATAAACCAAAAAAATACTATGTTATGTTTAAAGATGAAAGCTTTTTGGTGGGTTACTAGGTCTTACGGAGAATAGAAATATTTAATTTTTTTTGGGGTAATATGGAGAATATTAATGAGTGTACAGGGAGAAACCTAAGAAGCACCACAGAGTACCAATCTCAAGGTTTTGGAGGGAATGGGTCATTCCGAATGGCCAATCTCAATGGGCATAGATTTGTTACTCCTTTTCTGGGTTTGCCATAGATTTGTTACGCCTCTTATGGGTTTTATTTCAAGGATTTTAATGGGTAGCTTTAAAAAACTGAAGGTCAGCAAATTTGGATGTAGGGAATAAGTTCAACGGGCTTCCTTCATTTGTGTTGGTGAATATCAAGATTCATTTCTTATGTTTCTCTGTCTGTTTTGCCATTCATGACTGAGAGCAAAGAGGGAGAGAAGAGAAGCCATAGGTTGACGAAAATGTGTGGAAGTTTTGCTGTTGAATTGATTTTTTGGGAAACATAATTTAATGTGTTGTCAATCAATGGTTGGATGTGTGCAAATGTGACGTGTTGGGGCTGTGCCCATACAAGATATTCTCTTTCCTCATTTATGCTTAGAAATATATACCTTTCAAAATTGTCGTAATACATATTTAACAATAACAAGTTATTTACAATTAATTAATACTACCTCCGATCCTTAATATAAGAAACAAAACCATAAAACACACAGGCCAAGGAAATGCATTGAAATAAGCTAATTGTAATTAATATTCATATAAATTTCCAAAAATACCCCTTCTAATTAATAAACAAACTCACTTGTATTGAAAGTTGATATATCTCGTAAATATAAATCCTATTATAAATGAGGGTAATATTGGAAATTAACATTTAATATGTGTGAAAATTGATGTATGTTTCTTATATTTTGGATAAAAAAAAAGTACTCATTTGTTTCTTATATTAAGGACCGGAGGTAGTATATGATAAGTATCTTCCTATATGATGTTTGAACTTAAGTAGTTTTCTTGTTGGTTATATTACAGTTTGACTTTTATATTCCATGTCAGAAATTCAAACTTGGCCCTAGAATTAAATGTATGTTCTATGAAAATGTTAATCAGTGTCATTAGGACATTAGTTTTGATTATGGATTTTTTTTTTTTTGAACAAAGGAAACTCATGCCATTTCATTAATAATCAAATACTCCATACAATTGGGAATGTCAACAAAGTCATGTGGGCTAGCTATACATGTAGCCACCCCAGCCAAGGTGTGAGCAACTACATTAGCCTCCCTCCTAATGAACTCTACCAAAGAGTTTGGAAAAAAAGATGAAAAGAAAACCTTGCAGTCTGAAATAATAGCACCAAATTCAGAACAAATCTCTTTATTTGAATTAAATATGTCTACAATATATTTGGCATCCATCTCAAAGATTGCCCTATCATAACCCAGCTCATGTACAGTGAAACGCTTAAAAGAGTCCCAGCAATTCTCCTTCATGGACCTGCAGCTTAGGATGATAGTTTATAGTTCTAGCCTTTATGAAGAAGCCAAACTCGTCCCTCAAGCAAAGACCAATTCTAGTGCAATCTGCCTGCCCAAAAAACGCATCAATATTACATATCACTAGACCATGAGGAGGATGTGTCCAGCGCACGTCATGAGAAACCACATTTGTGGATTGGTAACCAGAATCTACAATATTGTTGCTATCTTTAGCCCAAAGCCATTGGTGAAAAAAGGTAGTAGCTCTAAAAAGGATTTGGAAGTGAGTTTTTACGTTGTTCTCCCAAAGCCTAAGATTCCTACTCTTCCACTAACTCCATAAACTCACGCACCAGAGTTGCCTATTATTACCATCCAGATAATTAAGCATGCGCCAAACCAACTCTTCAAAAGACTCTACCTCAAGCAACGTCATCTCCAATACCTGCCAAAGTCCCATTTTAATCCAAAATTGTCTATTGTTAGTGCAAGTGATAAAGATATGAGAGTAGGTCTCCACTTCTTCATTACAGCAGACACATTGGCTGGGGCAAGAAATTCCTCAGGACTGAAGCTTCTCCCTGGAGGGAATGCATCCCCTACATAACTGCCATATGAAAGTCTTAACTCGTGGGGGAAGTTGCAGCTTCCATATTTTACTCCATTCACCTGTTGCTTGTAGATGTGATGAGTCTAGCAAAGTGTTAAGGCAGAGATGATAAGCAGTTTTTACTGTGACACCCGGAGGGACACATGAATGAACCAATTACACACCTGAATGATAGGGATCCTGAGACTGTGTAGGTATGGGACTATACAGTTGAGGATGCCTTATATGAATTGATTGGTACTACCTATACCAACAAGATGCATCTTCTTTTCGGGAGCCCATCACCTAAGAACTCCACAGTTTAGCGTGCTTGACTTAGAGCAATTATGGGATGTGTGACCTCATGGAAAGTTTTCTCAGTAAGCGTGTGAGTGAGGACAAAACAAGCTGAAAAGACCCCTGTTGGTTTGTGGGGACAGTCATCAATCCATAAAGCAGTCAGGGATGTTACAAATGGTATCAGAGCAGCACCTCTCCCAGTACGGTGTGGTTCGGGGACAAACCAAGCTGAAACTGGTGGACATGTGACACTCGGGGCTGACGAGGGCGGCGAGTGGTCGCTGGTGCAAGAAGGTGCGAACAAGGAGCAGCTCCTAGCAGGCTTCTAGGCAGAGGGACACATGAATGAACCGATTACACACCTGAATGAGAGAGATCCTGAGATTGTGTAGGTATGGGACTATACAGTTGAGAATGACTTATTTGAATTGATTGGTACTACCTATACCAACAAGATGCATCTTCTTTTCGGGAGCCCATCACTTAAGAACTACACAGTTAAGCATGCTTGACTTGGAGCAATTATGAGATGGGTATCCTTCTGGGAAGTTTTCTCAGTAAGCGTATGAGTGAGGACAAAGCACACTGAAAATACATGTGTTGGTTTGTGGGGACAGCCGTCAATCCATAAAGCAGCCAGGGATGTTACGTATATACCTTTTTTATTCTGCCCCCAAAGGAGAGTATCCTCCCTAATAGAATTGAGCAAGGGGACATCTTTAACCGCAGCAGCATCTATAGGGGACATGATCGAGTTGACTAGTGGCAAATTTCATTGCTTCATTCCTAGAATAAAGAGGTCTTGAATATAAAGATCTTGGGCAGCGAAATTATAAAATAAATATCCAGAGGAGTAGGATGAGAAGGATTTAGAAGGCAAGGGTCCCAAAAAACCCTAATCTTATCACCTTTGCCAATGCTCCAACGATACCCTTCCTTGATTCAAGCTTTCGAATGCCAAATGCTCCTCCAAGTATAGCTAGGATTGTAACCTAGTTGAGCCCCTATAAAATCTCATCTAGGGTAGTATTTAGCTTTGAGAAGCCTAGAGGTTAGATTGGTGGGGTTGGTCATTAGTCTCCAACTTTTCTTACCAAGCATAGAGAGATTGAAAGCATACAAGTTTTAGAAGCCCATTCCACCAAGTATTTTGTTCATGGAGAGTTTATCCCAGGAGAGCCATTTTATGCCACGACTAGATCCTCCATTAGAACCCCACCAAAACGAATTCACCATTTTTTGAATTTCATCCCCAAGAGAATCTGGGATAAAAAAGATACTCGTCATGTATGAAGGAATAGCCTGAAGAACAGACTTGATAAGAACTTCACGCTCGGCTTTAGAAAGACATCTACCACTCCAAGAATTTATTTTCCTACCAAACTCAATCTTTAATAAATCTGAAAATGGATTTCTTGCTTCTACCTTTCATAGAAGGTAGGCCAAGATATTTACCTGTACCCATGCAAACATGAACATCCAAAATAGTAGCAATAGAAGATCTAACAATTGGAGAATTATTTTTGTTAAAATAGACCTCCTATTTCTGGAAATTAACCATTTGGCCCAAAGCCTCTTAATAAATACGAAGGATATTTTTCATAGTCCGAGCCTCCTGCTCATTTTCTTTGAAGAAAAGAAAACAGTGATATGCAAATAGGAGGTGAGATATAGTAGGGGCTCCACGACAAATCCTAGCCCTATGAATATCCCCTCTCCTCTCTGCTTGGTCAATCAAAGCAGTAAGACCCTCCACACAAAGAATAAATAGGTAAGGAGAGAGGATCTCCTTGTCGGAGGCCTCTACCAAGATGGATAAGGCCAACCTACTCATGATTACCAATAGTTTTGTTTTTCAAGAAATGCATAATTTCAAAAGCAATAAGAGCATTGTCTAGAATAACTAAAAGCTGATTATTCTCAGAAACACAATTGGATAACACCATCTGGAGCCTATTAGCAAGTGCTTTTGACAAGAGCTTGTAAACCATGTTACAAAGAGAGATGGGTCGCCAATCTTACATTGAAGAAGGATCATCTTTCTTAGGGATAAGAACAATTTGAGTATCATTAATAGTTGGATAGAAAGCACCATTATCAAGCCACTCACAGCAAGAAGCAAATATAGTTGGGCCATAAACATCCCAAAACGGAGAATAAAATGTGGAGTTCAACCCATCTGGCCCAGGGGACTTCCTCGGGTGCATTTGGCTAAGAGCTCCTTGAATTTCGTCCATTCGCAGGGGAGCTGTGAGCATAATATTATCCGCATGGCTGACCCTATTATTCAAAGCGCTAATAACTGGCTCATACACGCTATGTTTAGAAAGGAAAAGGTCTTCAAAATAAGAGTGGGTGATCTCCATAATTCCAACCTGATCCTCCACCACAATATCGTTTAGACCAACAAGCTTTTCAACCTTTTTCCTTCCTTTGCCTCATTGTAGTAGCTGCATGAAAGAAACCTGTATTCTGGTCACCCTCCTTTAGCCAATAAGTCTTTTCTCTTTGACTCCAATACATCTCTTCTTGAATCAACAAAGCTATGAAGCGATCCCTAATGGCTTCAAACTGATCATCCCCATCATGGCTATTACAGTTTCTAGCCTCTTCCAGTTGTAGTCTGCATTTACGAATATCACTCTTAAACTTAGGTATGATCTTGTTGCCCCAGCGTTGGAGAGCATTGGTGCAAGCACTGATTTTTTCAACAAGATTATCATCAGTCGTTTGCTCCCAAACTTCACGTACTACAGCTTCCAAGTTAGGCTCCAAAAGCCAAGAATTCTCAAACCTGAATCTGTTATGGTAGATCTTTGGAGGGGCAGGATCGCACATAAGGAAGATACGTGAATGATCTAATATTGCAGCAACTAAATCTTCTAGCTTACCCTCTGGAAATACATGCAGCCACTGTTGGTTTGCCATGGCTCTGTCCAACCTTTCCTAAACTTTTCTCTCAGAACCTCTACTTTTCCACCATGTAATCAAGATGAAGATCAACAAGACCTACATCAGAAACAGCAGCTCTGAAACCTTGGACACTCCAATCCGAATGATCATGAAGGCCTTTTTTAATCTTCGGATGACATTAGATCATTAAAATTGCCAATCACACACCAAGCAGAATTAGAGATATGTGCAAGTTGGCGCAACATATTCCAAGAATCCCTACGCCTACTATTATCAGGATAACCATAGAAACCTATCAAACGCCATTTACCTTTTTTCAAGTAATCAATTTCCACATTAATAAAATTTAAGGAAAAGCTAGAAATAGTGCAAATAATCGAGCTCTTCCAAAAAATACCCACACCCTCACCTCTACCTTCTATATCCACAACAAAACAATGGTCAAAACCGACAAGTCTTTTTATTTCTTCTATTCTATTAGCATGAACTAAAGTTTTGAAAAGAATAAACACATCCGGTTGGTAACTCTGAATGATGTTTTTTAAGGCAGGAACTGCACTCAGGTTACTCAGGCCTCGACAGTTCCAACTGATAATTTTCATCGCATCTGGTAGGCCTGGGAACCAGAACCTACCGATAAAAGATGCTCCTTGTCACTGGGTTTAGGGCCTGTTAAAATTCCTGCACCTTCACGTGCATTGTTTCCATGCACCGCTAAATTGACTTTCTGCGACTGTTAGAGAAGATCTCGTAGTCTACAGGTCTTGATTCTGCAATTTTGAAATATGGATAGCAAGGATCCCACATGTATTGCTACCAGAATCACATGCACATCTAGAATTAAAACCATTATTTGAATTTGAATTTGAATTTGTTGCTCCAATTCCGCCTATACTATTTGAAACTTCCTTTCTGGCCTCCCTCCTACCACCCCCTACCTCCTTTAGCCATCAGTTCCCTCCACCTCTACCAGCACCGCCCCTTCTAGAGTCAGCCTTTAGGTATGGTCCCCCAACCCCTTTCACCATTATCCTCCTCCAACTCGAAAATTTTATCACAAAGGTGGTTGTATGACAAACAAGCCACACATATAGCAAAAAACTGCCAATCTTTCATACTAGAAAGTCACCACATTCCAGTCACCTCCTGCCATTCTGACTTTCCCTTCCTTCTTTAATGGTTTAGTAACATCTACACGAACTCTCAACCTCATATATGAACGCCATGGACCAATATTGTTATTCTCATCATATTCCAGGAATTCACCTATAAAGTTTCCAAGGTGTTTCCCTACTGTAACATCATGTTTTTCGTTAAGTGCTTTTGAATGTGCCTTATTTGTTAGGGAGGTTTAGAGTGAGCTAAGTGGGGTTTTAGGTGGAAAATCCCTTTCTTAGGCTTGTGTCTTGTGACTGCCTGAGTCACAAGCATGACCGTGCTCAATAGAGAGCACAAACATGCTCGTTGGGTTAGCACGTCTCGCTGACGCAAAGTTGAGCACGACCGTGCTCAACAGAGAGCACGCCCGTGCTCAAGGGCCGACCTCGCCTCGGAGGCGCTAAGCTGAGCAAGGCCGTGCTCAAGGGGGAGCACGACCGTGCTCGAGTCTGATGCTTTATATACAGAACAGTAACCGAGGGTTTTAGTTGTAAACCTTATTTTGGCACAAACAGAAACCTTAGTGCAACAGCAAACCCTTTCTTCCCTATTTTCTCTAAACCCATTCTGTTGTTGGAGCTTTGAAGACTTGTGGGAACGTCTAGTTAGTCAGTGTCAATCGTAGTAAGGCTTGGGGATTGTTCGTCGAGCCGTTCGAGGGAACCAGTTGGTGATCTGCCTTAGTTAACGGGAATCTTCATACCAGGTATGGGGAGAAGGATAGTGTATACATTAGGCAGAGGGTAGCGTAAGATGAGGTGTTCCCATAGCCCCGTTGTATGTTATTTAATTGTTATGTTAATTATGAGTATGCCATGTTCTGTTTGATTATATGGTTAATTGCTATATTTGTTGGTTGGTTAATTGGTATGCCTATTTGTTATAATTGTTAAATTGTTCATGAAGAGGTACGCCTTGTTAATCTGTTTTATGCCATGAGTTTTGGTTGAATTGGTACGAATACCTATGTATGAATGTTGCTGTTATGTTATGGATTATGTTGACTGTGTTGATTGGCGGAGTGTTGGTTGATGTTGAAACTGTTAATAAGACCCGAATAGACTAAATAGGACTATTAATTAACATAAGGTTTAAGGGATTAATTCCCCAATATTTTATAAGACACGAACTGTTAGTGAGAGGTGAGGTTGATGCCAACTGGATTAGTCAAAAGACCCTAGGATCTGATTTGAGTGTTAGGGAGTTTCGGCTCCAAGCATACAAGTTGAATCTGCCCATAACAGTACGACTGGCTCCAAGAGCACGGCCGTGCTGAACAGGGAGCATGCCCGTTCTCCTAGTTAAATTCTGGAAGGCGGCCACGCTTTGAGCACGATCGTGCAGGACAGTGAGAACGACCGTGCTCACTTAAGTGGCAGCACGACCGTGCTGGGGTGAGCACGCCCGTGCTCCCCTTACTGGTCAGAACGTGATAAGTTGGTTAAGTCGGTGCCCTATGGGTTGCCGTACATTGATAAGTTTTGGTGCTTTTTATCCAAAGTGGCCTCGATGCTTTTTGGTCGAGGTGTTGATGAGTTGAACCTCGGCACTTTTTGGCCAAGGGGACCTTGACTCATGAGAGTCAGGGTGTTGTTGATGTTGATGTTGGTGATAAGTCTTGGGTGCTTATTGGCCCAAGCAAAGGAGGTGGTTGACTTATCCATTGTTGTGCTCATGCATTCATACGTTGAAGTTGTTAGTGGGGGAAGATCAACATAGGGGAGGTCATCCTAGAGTACGACGATCTGGCCAAGTCTCGGTGGTTCACCCAAGGTTTGGTGAACCGTGTGCCCCCACGGTGGCGTATCCTCGTTATGATATGTCGGCCATCCAAGGGGTTCACCCATGGTTTGGTGGACTGCCGGCGTTGGTTCTTTTTGGCCAAGATGGATATGTAACTCCGAAGTTGCCTTCCTGAGATAGTTTGGATCCACATGCATAACGGAGTAGTGGAGTAGTGTTGCACCACATAGCATACGTTGGTTGATATGCCATGATGATGTGATTATTTATATGTTGATGTTATATGTTGTATATTGCTATGCCATACTATGATGTATGTTCATCTTGCTTACTATCTCCATGCCGTTGTGTTACATGATTTCTTACTCCTCGTTTTTCTGTTTCTGTTGTGGCATGTATCTCTTTATGCAGAGGACGGTGAGCAGCCAGAGGAGGAGTGACTCTGAGGAGCCGTGACTCTAGTAGGATGTTCAGTAGTTATAGTTGTTAGTTTGTTTAGTTGTTTCAATTGTATTCCATGGATTTTATTCCGGAACAGTTATACCAGTTCTGTATGTGACATCGGGGTTGGGTTATGTTTTGATGTTTATGTTTATGTTTTATTTATTTTAAAACTATGTTTCTTTCCACGTTGTATATGTTACAATGTGGGACCTTTTATCCAAGTTTTTATTTTAATGAAATAAATGAATGTTTTTATATTACCTCTTTCAATTAAATGTTTTGCATTAATGTGCGGGGTAGATGGTGTCACACCTACTGCTTCAGACATAAACCCTACTGGTAAATTAAAGGCTTGCACCCACATGTCAATGTGTGGAAGAGGAATACTGACCATAGGCACACCCAGCTTGACCATTTCCATGACCAACATGTAGTTGTCGAACGACCATGGTCCCCCTTTTATCACCCTTTCCAGATCCAGTTTATGATAAAACTGGAATACAAATCTCCCTTCTCAATGTCTCTAATGGTAACACTCCTCCCAGGATGCCATACACTTGATAATCGATCCTTCATAATGTGAACACAGATAGGTTTGTCTGCTAGGAATCTCCCCACAAGGCAAAGCTGGACATCATCGAACACAAAAGCCTGGCCTAGTTGAGCATCCCCCGTTAACCCTTCATCATCATCCATCAACGAAAGTCCCACCATTCTGGTCTTCATTCCCACACCAGAGAAGTGAGGGAGTGAAGAAAGCAAACTGAGTAGAATGCAGGAAAAACAAAGACAAAAAACACAGCTCTCAGAGGCGAGAGAGAAACCCTAAGCTCTAAGAGGCGATAGAGAAACTCTAATTATTGACCTCTGTCTTGATCATCGTGCTTTTTAGTTTTGATTAAGGATTTAAAAGAGCAAGTTTTTATGAAATAAAAAATATATATATATAGTCAATGTGTTAAAAAGTGCAAGTTTTAATCTTTCCATAAAACACTATTTTCTCTTAATTTCATAACCAGAGGGTCCTTAGAATACTGGTCAGCAAGATCCAAAAATCTTATGGTGAATTTAATGGCTGGAGGTAAATTTCAAAGTCTTGAGTCAAATACCACACATGTTTATGTTTGTAAAATTGATTATCATCTCAACAAACACCTAAGGGATAAAAGTATAATATTTGTCAGTTGAAATGCTCTATGAAACGTACGTATCAATGGGGTATTTGATAGACATATTTTTCTATTTTGTTTCTGGAATCATGATTCATGGGAATGTTTAAAATATGTTTGGGAGGCTTTAAAGATTCTTGGGAATGTTACTTGAGAATGGAGTTCCCATGTTTGGTTTAAAGGCATATTTCCTATAATTGTTAGTATAAATATTTTAAAAACTAAACCGACCATTGAACTGATGAAGGTATTGAATCACGATTCACTAGTTCAACCGTGGTCCAACTATGATCGAATCGGTTGTAATTAAATATATGTTTTTAATTTTATCCAATATATTCAATAATAAAAATTAAACTAATAGAAAAATATATAGTTCCTGAATATAGTTCGTAAAAAATATTGTATTCAAAGAATACAATTGAATAATTTTAATATATTTATATAATTCCTAAAAATTATATAGAAATCTTAAAAAATATTGTATTCAAAGAGTAAAAAATATAGTAAAATATTGTTCACGTGACACTCCTTGAATATATTGTATATTAAAATAAATAATTGCATGAGTAATTTCCGTACTAATTTTAAAAATATACAATTATATATTATAATATACTAAAATATTAAAATTCTTTTTGTGAAGTTCCATGTGGGTTGTAGCACATTAGCAACAGTTCAATTCTCATAGAAGATAAAAGCTATGATGTTCTTACGAATTACGATCCTTAGATTTAGGATATGCTAAAAAGGTCAAAACCTTTTTTTATACCTCAGCCCTTTCTCACCTACTGCAAGCGTACCTCCATGGAAGTAGAAATTCATCAAGGAAAATGGTGCAGCCTCTCATCTATCGCAAGCATCACATCTATGTTACCATGTCCAATCAGCATAGGGTTGTCTAAATTTGATTACTTTCATATGACTGTTCCATTTCGTTTGTTTTCACAACCTCTGCAATGTATTTAAATCCTTTCGTTTATTTCATTCTTCACATTTTCTAGTTCAGAACTCATAAACAGGTTTAGGGAAAACCATTGGACCGATGGTTTTCATCGATTTGACTGGTTCTCCACCGATTTTCAAACCAAGCAATTTTTAGTGGTACTAGGACCAGTTCACTAATTCATCGGTTGAATTGGATGGTCTGGTCTGACTTTAACAATCATGGATAGTACTGCCTCCGGTCCTTATTATAAGAAACAAAACCATAAAACATACAGATCAAAGAAATACATTGAAATAAGCTAATTGTAATTAATATTCATATAAATTTACAAAAATATCTCTTCTAATTAATGAACAAACTCACTTGTATGGAAAGTTGATACTATCTCGTAAATATAAATCATATTATAAATGAGGGTAAAATTAGAAATCAGCATTTAATGTGTTAAAATTGATGCATGTTTCTTATATTTTGAACCCAAAAAATGTACTTATTTGTTTCTTATAATAAGGACCGGAGGGAGTATTATATTAAAAAATATCCTTGAATATACATCAATTGAAAAATTAAAATTAAAATTAAAATTAAAATAAAATGTTAAAATTAAAATAATTTTAAAAAATAGTGCAAATCAGTTACATGAGTTCTTTTCTAAAAAAATTATATCTAAACATAATATTAATATTAATATTGTTCATGAGAAACTAGAATATAATAGCCTTTCCAAATAAACAAAAAATTTCATGTCCATGAGAAACTAGGATTCAACCCTTCCCATGGGAATCTTTTTTGGAGAAACATAACAAAAAATGTTCCTGGGAATCTTAGTTCTCTAGGAATGTGTTTTTGAAAAATGTATACCAAACATGAGAATTTAGGATCTTAAGTTAGGATTCCTAGGAAACTATAAAGAATCTCTTTACCACACATCTCATAAATTCTTTTTAACAATTTTTTAAAACATTCTTTATCATTGGGTGGAGTTCAGATGTGTTTTTGCACTTCAACTTGGGATAATGAAATCAGAAAATATCCTCCCAATCACTTCTCTGGCGTTGTATTAGCTCCATGGAGTAGGGTTTGTCTCACACATTGCACATATTGGTTATACTGACATTTACTGTTTCATATGTTGATTATGTTAGAACCAAAACAGTAATAATATATGGCCTCTCAAAGTTTTAATGATCAACAAAATTATTATGTATCTTTGTTTGAAATATGTTATGTCCAGTGGTCACTAACTCATAAGGTCAAAAGGCCTTTATCTTATTTTGACTATAGACAGACTCAAATCAAACCTGTGTCCAACGAGCTATAATATGTAACAATCATATTGGAATGAAAGTTTGAGTGTCCAAGGACAAGTCTCAGCATCCAATGGACTAGATCTATGCTCAGCTAACTTGCGTCCAGAAAGGACAAGTGTTGCGGCCAACAAGTCTTTGGACTGAATATATCCATGCTAAAGGATAAATTGTTGTGTGTCCGATAGACACACATATAATTCTATCTTCTGCGTCCAGTATCATTATTTTGTCTGTACGTCCATTAACCTTTTATGCAGGTAATGATGAGGTAGCAGCTCTGTCAATATCCTTAAATTATTTAATTGAAATATCTTTTTGGATAAGGACAAAATGAGGTACAACGTAGTACACATCGAACCACGCAAAGCAAAAGCAACAGCATCAAAAGCATGTCAACCCTCTGATGCACCTTGCTGCAATATGCTATCACAATTGTACCAGAAAGCAAATATGCATGTTGCTCACATAAAGAAAGGACACCTATACACAGAGGATAGCTAGCATTGAAGATGTGTCTAATGGAAAATAAATGTTTTAAACGGACATATTTATTACAAATCAAAGAATAAGATGAAACGCCTATAAAGAGTGAAGAGCAAAGTTTTGAAGTTGACAAATACAAGAGATTATTACATCCTCGAAACTCTCTTTCTCTCTTTGTAAAAGTTGTGACACCTTCATATTCTTTCTTTGTAAAGTTTATATAGTTTCAAGAGCTTACCTTTGTAATATCATCACACATAGTGAGTTAGTCAAAAGCTCAAAAACTTTCTTTCAAATATTGGATTTGGTTGAGCCTGAAGAGGCTTGTCTGTAAAAGAATACTTGGTGTCTGGAGAGGTGTAGAAAACTTGGAGTTGTATATTCAGGAGTGACTTGGAAACAACTTGTAATCGTGTTAACAGTTTTAGTGGAAAACCTTCAAGTCGAAGGGACTGGACGTAGCTCTTTGTTGGATAAGAGTAAACCAGGATACATGACTCTGGGAATCTCTCTTTCCTCCATCTTTGTCAAGTTTATTTATTTGCTAACTTGGGGATTGATCTTTTAAGGTTTTTAATCTTTGAGAAAACTTGTTTTTCTATGTACCTGCTTTATTTGTTGCTTGCGAAAAGGTTTCTGAAAAAGCTTAAGAAACACAATTCAACCCCTCTTCTTGTGTTTCCCCGTTTCACTTTTAGATTCTTGATAATATGATTATTACTGTCACACACACACACACATATGTGTGTGTGTGTGTGTGTGTGTGTGTATGTGTGTGTGTGTCGTGTTGTTTCTCTTCTGCCATATATTATTTGATGTTGGGAAACTCACCTTATTATTGTATCTCTACTTCTGTCTATGCTTTGCCTTCTATGTATCGTGAAGATTGGGATCACTTATGCGCTGGTTTATGTTAGTTTGGAGTTCCACGAAGGAATGGGCTCGAGTTGCAAATGAATTCCCTAGCTGCAGGATCTAGCCCTTGGAGAAGGAATCCTACGAAGGATCCTGACTCCTGGTGTTTTTGTGTTCGACCAATCTTAGATTGGTTTTCTGTAGTTCTCCTGATTAATTTTCCTTATCTTCTGGTTGTCAGCTTTGGGAGTGTCATTTTATTCTTAGTGGCTGCCTTAAACATAAGTGATTGTAGCTCTATTTCAAATGGTTGCACATAGGAGGGTGGTGGCTTAGGATCATCTATTTGCAATACTTCTTTTGCACAATCTTCATCTCTTGCATCATCCATCATGACATGACCAACATATTTTATAAGGATGTTTTCTGTGGATAGCATGTCTACATGATCCATCACAAGCACCCTTTTCTCCTTATACTTCAAAAGGATGAAATTTAGCACACATTGCACACAACGCAGAACCTTTACAATCAACACAAGAAGTACATTAAACAAAATTGGGGAAAACATAAATATCTGAAAATTGAACATATAGTTCATTAACAATTTGGACAACAACATTCTCAATATCATGCACAACAACATCATCAACATAATGCTCAACAACATGATCTCCATTATGCGCAATGCTATATTCAACTATATGTTTCATAGTATATTCAAGAGAATACTTGTCCAGAAATATATTTAACATCATTTTCCAAAGAGTGTTCCATAATGTGCTAAACAATATGTTCATCAACATTATGTTCAAAATTATGCACAATAGAATGGTCAAAGGCATGATGGAAAGTATTCTCGTGAGGGCGGGGAGTAGTCGTCGGTGCAAGAGAAGCATGGTCAAGGAGCGACTCCTAATAGACTTCTAGGCGGAGAGACACATGAATGAACTAGTTCCACATCGAAATGAGAGGGAACCTAAGACTGTACATGTATGGGACTGCAAAGTTGATGGGATCCTGAGACTGTGAAGTTGATGATATCTTAAAAGAATTGATTGGTAATACCCATAACAACAAGATGCATCTTCTTTTTGGAGCCCATCACTTAAGAACTCTAAAGTTAAGCATGCTTGACTTGAAGGAATTCTGGGATGGGTGACCTCCTAGGAAGTTTTCCTAGGGAACGTGAGTAGGACAAAACACACTGAAAATACCTATGTTGGTTTGTGGGGGCAATCGTCAATCCGTAAAGCAGCTCAGGATGTTAAACTATGGGTGAATCCGAAAGCTCTTCAGGTGAAGGTTGTGATTGTAAGGCACTCAGAGTGGAAGCAAGGTGGCCAAGTGGAGTGCCTATATTATGAAGATTTGCTTCTGTCATCTGTTAGAATTGAAAAGTGTGTTATGCCATCTATAGAGCGTGTGTTGCCATCTGATGCACCAATTTCTCCAAACTAAGTTAGCCTGGTGAGAGGTCCAACTGATATTGCTGCTGGCTATTATCAATTGATGCACCAAGGAAGCTATCTTATCCGGTCTATGCTCCATCATAGGGTGTTCAAAAATCAACATTATTGAAATCAAAATCATCAGTAAAGTCGGGATGAAAAACCAGGAAGATTTATTCACTAAGGGACTTCCTACTACAACCTTTGAAAATTAGTGCATAACACTGGAATGTCACATCTAAAAGATTTATTGAACATGGGGAGTAAGTATTTTTTATGCACAAAGAATAATGTAAAATATTTCTTTTACTGGAATTTTGTTTTTCACCGGGTTTTTCCAGTAAAGTTTTAGCTAGACATATTTTGTGTAATCGACATCCATAGGGTTTTATGGAAATATGAAAAGATGGATGTCCATTTAGAGCTCCTATAACTTTTCATGAGTTTTTGGCTTCCGCTACAAGTTAATGTTCTTAATACTATGTGCTAAATAATGTCCTTAATATCATATTTAAATGACAAATTATAATAGGCCTCAATAGATTTGTAAGTTACAAGATCCTATAAATAGGAATCATGGAGCATTTTAAAAGGTATACCTTAAAATTATAATACAAAATCTCTCATATTTTCTCTTGTTTCTATTATCTCTTTTTCTCTCTTTTCTTCCTTATTCTATAGTTTAACTTTTTATTTTAGACTATTTTTATAATATTACATCTAAAGTTGAAGTCCTCTTCATAATATTTGTTTTTTCTATATTAAAGGATAAAATCATCGTCAACATGACACTCGAATCTTCCAACTCTTGGACTTGGGATGGTATTGATTGAGCTAATTGCATTCTTATAATTATTTTATTAAATAAATGTTGATTTATAAAAACTTTCTTAACAAAGCCTATTCTTTCTAGTTCGTTATAAGTTTGTTTTGATCATAGTTGTCAAAACCGGACCGGATCGGACCAGTCAGTTCAACCGATTGGACCAGGAACCGGACTGTCATCCAGTCCAGACAACCCCTGAAACTGTTCTGCAAAGAACCGGATGGAAAACCGTCAAACCGGCACGGAACCGGAAAAACCGATGGTTAGCCGGATTCCGACGGTCCGAGAAAAAACAACTCCCTCCGACCGACGATCTCAACCAGAATGCGTCAGAGAACCATGAACGAAGCAGAGAGGCCGAGCCATGAACGACCTCAACCAGATTGCTGAACTGTGAACAATCACATTAGATCGTGAAGAACCACGAACGACGATGAGGCCTAACCGTGAATGAAGCAGATCGTGAAGCCATTCATCTTTGCGGGCAGCGGCTGATAATGAAATGAAAAGGAGAGGAGTGAGAGGGGATAAGGGAACGACGACTGAAGATGAAAATGAATGAGAATTAGGTTTTGCATAAATGAAAGGAAAGTAGGAAACGGGTTTGGCCCATTTGAGAGTCTTATCAGGACTTTTTTTTGGTTGTTTTTTAATGTAGTATGGGCCTTAACTAGCTCAACTCTAGTTTTATTTTTTATTTTTATTTTTCTGAATGGGCCTTTATTTTTTAGTATATAATGAAGCTTTTTGGTTTGATAGGGAAATTGATTTATTATTTTATACTTATGGGAGCAAATACAAGAATTATTTTTATAAATTTACTAACATAAAATGTAAAAAGTATTTTATATTGTTAAAAAATGAGAATTTAAAATTTATGTTAATAATATTGAATATATTGAATTAAAAATTTAAAAAATATTATTTAATTATTACTAGTTCAACCACGATTCAATCAGGGTTGGACCATTAAACCTTGAACCGATGCCTTCACCGGTTCAATGACCGGTCCGGTTTTAAAAACATTGGTTTTGATAAAAATATCCAAAAAATTTCAATTTAACTTTATTTATAATTATATTAATTAGAATTTAAATGGTATACATTGTCATTGTAAAGATTTTTTACACTGTCAATCAATCATAAATCATCATATAATTAATAAAAATGTTTTTTAAGAGAATTGATAAAAATGTTTAACTCTTACAATATTTTCCTTAAAAGTCACATATATGACGATTTATGATTGATTAACATTGTAAAGAACCTTACATTAAGAATATATCATAATTAAACTCTATTAATTAATTTACAAGTTATGGCAAAGATATCATCCTATCATACATATATTTTAAAGATAAACCTAAAGATTAGTAGCTCAATTAACTTGCAATAGAAAAAAAAAAAATGTTGACAATTAAATAATTGATGGAAGTGTGTTTCCTAGGGACTTGATTTTACCCTTAATTAACATGGGTCCAAACACACCGGTAATGTTAATAACAACCAGCTTTTTTTAATTGCAGTTTGTTGATATTCGGGGTCAATTTATGCATACCTCGACCAATTTACACCCTGATTCGGTCAGAAACAGACTATGCACTTTGGAACAAAAACTTTCAAAATAAATTTTTTTTTTGTCTTTGCATCAGAAAATTACTACAATTAAGATTCCAACATGTATAAGTCTAAAATCCTTCACTAATCTCCAGACAAAAGTTTAGATTATCTGCAAAGAAATTGGGTGGATAAAATTAACATCCAATTCATTGTTGTTGGGTATACGGACTGAAAGGGAAAAGTAATGTAGCAAGCACTAGGCCGTTGATGTAGGCGAAAGATATTAGTGTGCCAAATTTGATGTTGTGTGCACCTTGTTTTGTTGTTTTATTACAAGCTAAGTTCAATATGGAAATTCAGATAACCTTAGACTTTGTCTCCACGAAGCCCTATTCTTCAATCTTTACCTAACTCATCCCACAAAACTCAGGCGCGCGCAATTTATGGGTTTTGCTTAGGGACCTTCAGGGAATTGATGTCTGGCTTGAAGGCTAAAATATTTAATGGGGAAAGAAAATGACATTATGGTGATGATTCATCAGCACCAATTTTTAACCCCATGATTTTCCTCATGATGCAAACCATGATTTCACTTAAGATTGAGACAGTGGAGTAGGTATTGGGTGAAGCAAGCATTGCAGAGTTTTTTATTTGAAAGGTGTGCGCGTCAAACTTCCCTTTTTAACTTTGGATATAATTTTAATAGATGGTTAAGGTAAAAGTTTATTTTTTTATGAAATAAAATTTTAGAATAGAGGAAGATACGCCCTCTTTTAAGATTAGTGAATACCACAAACCTCGACGATAATTGATAATAAAATAATTTACATAACGTCTATTAATAGGAGATATTTGAGAATCAAAACCAAATCACATTAAGTGTGAGTAGAATGCTTGATCAGATGTGTCAACTCTTAATGACAATATAAAAGGTTTTTACACCATCATTCAAATCACATCATTATATGATTGACTGATAGTGTAAAAAAATTAACTAAAAATACATTAAAATTATATTTTTTCTAAATTTTAAATGAGTTTAATTATTATATACTATCAATGTAAAGTTTTTTACACTATCGACCAATCAGAAAACACGATATGAATGACTTTAATGATTTGTTAAGAGTGAAAGGTTTTTAATGATTTGTTAATTTCTGATTAGTTGTCAGTGTAAAAAATCTTTACACATACATATCAATTAAATATTTTAAATATTTGGGAGTCATAAGGTAGTTGGGGTGGAGGAGTTAAGGAGTGGAGTGATAAGGAGGTTGGGTGGTTCAAACTCTACTCACTAACAAAATACTAACATTAACACACTAACATTTGCCTAGAAAAAAATAAAAAATAAAAATAAATCCATTAATATTTCCCCTTCTTCATGGCCAGGAAGACAAAAGATATAGTTTATTGAAAGTTACAACGATATATTATAAATTAATGACTAATCAAATTTTATAAATCATTAAAATGGTCAAATTTTGTTTTAAGGTTATAACATTATTATTCAAATTCAAATTAAAGAACCAATCAAGGTTGGTCTAAGTGGTGATGGGCTTGGATCCATTAAGCAAGTCATCTTGCATATGACAAAAATCTAATTGGGAGGAGTCATCCCACCTTGAGTGTCTTCAAATCCCTCGAAGGAGATTAATCTTGGTGAACGACCGGAGATACTCCTTACAATCATATACAAATCAAAAAATTCAAATTAAAGATATTATCGATAAATCTACTGCAGATTGCCAAATGAAAGTAAAGAGAATAAAAATTATTGGTAGAGTTTAAATTTGATATATTATCAATTTAAAACTTTTTTTTATTGTAAACCAATCATACATATATCTTATGTGTTCCTCTAATTTAAGATAATTATCATAAGAATTAAACATTTTTTATAAGTTGATGTGGTGTGGATTAGGGTAGAAAAATGTATGGCTGTTCATTGTATCTTTTGATGGCTGTATCTCTTGTATTTGTTCTTCATTGTTGAATCAGAAAATTCTCTGTTTGTTTATGGATGTAGGTCGCATTGACCGAACCACGTTAAATTGTTGCATGTTATTTTCTTCTTCTCTTGTTTTATTTTTATACACTATTTTTTTTTTCGGTATGCTATCATAACAGTATTTTTGGGTCCAAAAGTAAGTTTGCCCCAAAGGAACTTTATAGATACTTTGCCTCAAATATATGTTTGCAGCTTCTCAACGATAAACCATGCACTAAATTTGATTAAGATGTAAGGAAATAGTCACAAATTTTAATATATAACAAAAGTTTTTATTTTAATCACAATTATGCTTTGTGAACTCTACTTGTTAGTGATAAATTGAAGAAACCACCTTTTAATCACACTAATTAAAAAACAGTAGAGATAATTGGGTATTTCCAGAATTACATCAAACCATTTTAACCCCTTTGATTTTGAGCGTTAGTTAGGAGAACATCTCCAAAATAAGTAAGATACAAACAAAGCGAACCTTGATGCACCATGCCATTATTTTGGCGGGGGCAATATGCAAAACATGATTCATGAAATCTTATATCACAATTCATACATAGATACAAGTGGCAACCACTGAATGAACAAAATATTAATTCACCAAGAACCATACTTTAAAACAAAATCTAAACAAACAATGGAGTCTAAGATATCGCTTAACTTAAAGCTTTAAAAAACAACTGAGTATAAAGAAATCAAAGTTCAATGATCATCACTAATTTGAGATGAAATCTAAACAAAATGATAAATAAATAAATAGAGCAAATAAAAAAAAAACATATCAAACCAACCAATCTTGTTCTAAAAGCCCAAACTCATCAAACCAAAACCATCAAAACAATAGTAAAATAATGGGATAAACACAGAATAATTCCAATGAGATTTTGTTTTTTAGCTGTGTACAAAATGAACGTGGTTTGCACATAGCTTTCAAGGTCTCCTTGTGGGTTTGCGTTGAAATCTTCTAAGGCATAGCGTGAAGAGCTGGACTCTATTACATTCTATTACTCCACGTCACGATTCCATGATCCCACACCTTTAAACCCAAAGAACCTATCTTTTCTCCTCTCACCTAAATCACCTTCAATCCAATTCACCAAACCTTTCACTGTCTCTGTTTTCCTCTGTTTTCCTCTGTTTTTATAACACTCATATACCAAAAATGGAGGGTCTAATTCCATTTGTGTATAAAGCTATAATGCAATACAAGAATAACAAAGAAGGACCCATTGGGTCATGGTTTTGTGATTCACCTTCATACTCATACATGAAACTTCCCGGTGATTCGGGTCGGTTTCAAACCTCTGCTTCTTCTTCTTCTTCTCTGTTTGGTTCTGATTATGGGTTCCATGCATCTTCACCACCATCTTCTTCCAAGCATGCTTCTTCTTCTGATACCCAAATCATAGTTTTTTCTGGTGTTCAATCTCCACATCGTCGCTTGAAGAATCATAGAGTTTCAACATGAACATGTATTCTTTGAAGATGAAACTTTTCTGGTGCATGGATGTGATAATTGCATATATATTGGTAAGTGTTCAAGTTTGGGTTTTAGTTTGAAGTTGCAAGAGTGTGGATAACCAAAGGAGTCACACGCTTGGATAGTAATTTAATACTAATAGTATTGTGCAATTGTAAATATTGGTTCTGATGCTTATGGAAATGTTGGTGTTTTATGGCCAAAGGGTCATATAAACTATGTGTTTATTGAAAAATATTGATAAGTGAAATGTATGTGTTTCTTGGCCTAAGGGGTCATAGAAACTATGAATTTGTAAAATAATTAGACTGAAATTGTTTGTTTGTTTGTTTTATTTTATGTTCTGGTTTTTACTATTCTCCCTTTTCTGGCAAAGTTGATTTTTCTATTTTATTGGCACTCAGAGTCAAAGTGAAATGTTCGTTAAAATGAAAAGCGAATAAGAGTAACTTTCAATGCACATCATGAGAGGCTAAATGTGAGCACATTATTATAAGCCAGAGATTAATCCTTTGACCGAAGTGAGTTTTGTCTCGCTTTGAGCATCTACATAGATGCAACATGCAAGGTGCTTATAACGTTAAGAATCGGTGCTTCATTTTTTGATGCGATGCAGCAGGTGCTAGTTAAGCACCTCAAAATTGATGGATGCTTGCACAAGCACTTGGTGTTTGTGCTTGTGCTTTTTATTCTGACTTTTGTTTTTTTAATTAAAATATATTGAATTATAATATTGTAGAAATAAATTATTAATTAAATATAAGGATGTCGGGTTATTGGTGGGGTTTACTTAAAAAAAATTTAGAAGTTGCTGGATTGGAGAGGTGAGATGCTTAAGTTATAAAAAATGAAAATAGATGATGTGTAATGATGGGACCCATTTAAGAACTCCAAAATGAGGTGTTGGGATGTAGATGTTCTTAACTAAGTTTTTTTCATACAGACGACACAACACGAATTGAACCCATGATTTTATGCTTAAAAATATAACTTCTATGAACTGTGTTGGGTGTTGACGATGTTATTTAAATAAATTATCTTTCTAATAAGCAAAATGCAGTTTTGTCAAATTTTTTGGTCACTGCCAACGAAATTTTCACAAAAATACTGTTTTGACTTGTTTTATTATTCTTTTTAACTATTTATTTAGAACTGATTTGGTGGGATGATGGCGTGGAAAAAGGGAAATTATCTTCCCTGGTTGGCTCGCTTTCCCTAGCCCCTAGGTATGCTTACATTGAAGTTTCCACATGTAAACATAGGCTCTGTTTGGTACGCACAATAAGATAATTTATAACTTATTTGACTAGCTTATAAGTTTGTTTGACCAAATTAGAGGTGTTTGATAAACAAGTTTATTGCATGAGCTTATAGCGTTTTTTGATAAGCTATTTGAAATTGCGTTTTAGCTTATAGCTTATAGCTTATCAATTTTTTTCCCACTTTTACCCCTATTATTTTAATCATATTCCCACTTTACCCAACTATCCCACTTCCACTCTTTTATTATGCATGTTATTATTATTTTGTTGAGACTAAATTAAAAGGATCTTGCTTATTCAGTATGTTATATTTTTACATTATTTTTATGCATATAAATAAATTATATAAGCATGAGTGTTCTAATATGAATATTGCACGACATTGGTGTTATAAGTACTCGATGACAATCAATTTATAAAAATTTATATATGATACATTACCTAAGTGTTTAGGTTAGTTGCGTCAAAAAAAAAGAGTTAGTGATATATTACATATGTTAAATATATTTTTGCAGGCTTTGCATATACTACATATATTCATATTACAAGTTGCTCATATATCAATATCATACATAATATGTAAATGATATATATTAAATATAATTTTATATTTATTTAAATTATTATTGAGCATAAGATTTTAATTTTTATTATTGAGCATAATACTTTTTCTCCATAAAAAAAAAATTTAGTTTTTCACATTAATAAATTTTAAAAATGATTTATATAAGTGTTATATAAAGATGTCCTTTTATGTCATTTTGTATTCATAAGCTAATTCAAACAGCTAATTTTATCAAACACTTCAAATTCAATCAGCTAACTTTTCAGCTATCAGCTAAAAATTAACTTATCAGCTATCAACTAGCTTATCAGCTATTTTTGCCAAACATAGCCATAATTGTCCCATAGCAATATTTCGGATTCAAGTTCAATATTAGCAGTCCAACAATGGTTAGCCCAAACCATGGCTCCAGATGTTTCGGGCCATGTAATTAGTTGTCTACATAATAATAAAATATCACATCACAATGCAATCCCTAATTAATAAAAAGGTCTTGCAAATTAAGGATTTCAATAAAAATAAAAATAAAAAAAAACAAGTTGTCATTTGAAAAGTTAAAGATAACCCTTCTCAAAATATTAAATGCATCACTTTTTAATAAATAAAAAATTGATTGATTCTTTAACCAGTTTTCTTAGGACATTCGATAACATTCTCCTTAATAAAATACAATATCTCATAACTACCGATCTCAAACATATTCAAATTGTGTCTCCAGAATACTTTTTTTTTTCTTTTTTGATAGATGTCACCAAAAATAAATATGGGGTGACTACCTATAAATCTAGATGTGTATTTACTGAGAAATGTTACCAATACATTCTTAAATATGGTATACATATCCAATCCACTAAAAGAAATCAAAAATTGATCTATAAAATCGATTCTAAATGTGTGACCTTATACGCTCCTGTAACATTTGCGTCAGGATTCCTAATTTGACTTGGATTCCTATCTATCTAAAAGTTCATTTTATGAATTAAACTCCAACTTTAATTCATTTTTTAAGTGTGCGATCACATGAGGTCATGTAACATTGACAATGACACTAAAATCTCATTTTAGTACCCAAACTAACAACAATATTTAGAAATATATCATTGTTACCTTAGTAATACGAATGTTTGTGCTTTAACATAGAGTTTAATTTTGTTTCAAAAAAAAAAAACATAGCGTTTAATTTTGATATACTATCAGTCTAAAGTTTTTTTTTATTGTCAATCAATTACAAATCAACCTAGGTATGACTTTTAAGGTAGTTATGATAAGAGTCAAATATTTTTAATGATGTGACAATTTATAATTGGTTGACCATGTAAAAAGTATTTATACTGGCAGTACATACAAATTAAACCCTTTTGACATAACCTATCCATGATTAATGTTACCATGTAATATAGTCCATTTGTCCAGATATATTAATTGAACACAAGGCATGGAACATGTCACCCTTGAATGGTTTAGTCCTTCGTTTTCTGATACTTGAGTAGACTTGCTAAAACAAATGAGACCAATATCTCATATTGACTCATTTGAGCACAACAAAACATTGCACAATCTCACTCAATCTAGTGGCTCGAAGATATCACTTTCATTAATAGGAGGGATAGATCTCATCTCGGTCTTTCTTATCCCTTCGCAGGATTCATTGTATATGTATTTACCAACTTTATAATCTACCTGTTAAAAGCAATCTTTGACGGCACTAAGATATATAACTACTTATGAAACATAAAAAATCATAATGACTTCAGGTAGATCCATGTAGCATTCTCACAGTAGATCGGTACTTTGTTACTCTGACATATAACCATGTGATAACTTGATATCTAATATTCATGACATGTGAGATATGATCATTAATTTACACACATACTAGTCTCTATGCATTATTGTTATCCCAATTCACAATAATATTTTACTAATGATATTTAAGAATAATGTTATGATTTTATCCTATAGGATTTCACACTCAACTCATGCACTTGACATCTTATGGCATTTAACTTATTATTCTAAGGACTTTATTATGTTCATTTAATAGAAAATTAATACAATAAATAAAATACCTCATATATTAATTAAAAAAATGATGCAAATTAAACTAGTATATGTCGGCAATATTATAATCGGCTTCTCAACTTATACCAACACCATTCGTCATGCCTAGAATCCTAGCCAATGCCAAAGTGAGAAGAATTTTTGTAGACAAAGGGAGTTCAACCAATATTATGTTTATAGACCTATCTATTCAAGAAGTTTGAAACACCTAAATATTTATTTGAACCTCACTTGATTTCCTAATAGTGCATTGTAGAAGCTCTTTGTTGGTATGATTTATTAAAAATCCTTTACTAGGAGTACCTCGACACACCACCTTACGTCAGAGTACAGAGCTATATATCGGCATCTGTTCTTGACCGACGACCCAAATCCATGCCCAACATGAGCGATCCAACACCGGGCGACCTACCTCAACGCTGCAAGCAACTTTGTTCTCATAACTGCCTCGCTATTCATGTTTTTCATGATTCACAATGGCATATAATCATCATTAATGTTGATAATGGCTATTAACTATGCCATAACTGCCAAATCCAACTTATATATATTGGGCAAGATGCTCAAGTATGTATCTCCTCCATAGACTTCCACACTGAGTACCTTGACTTGAGTGCTAGAGTCCTCTTTGCAGGTGCACAAGGAAGAAATGAGCCTTAACATCTGCTCTGATCGGTACAAGTACGTCGACCTCAAAACCCAGGTAAGAACACCTATCTCATACTTCAATGTATATATCTTGGCACTAATATGCTAAGCTTATTGACTTTGGAGCTAGAATGCTATGGACCACTATATCCTTTTTTTGCCCCAAGCTACCCGATCCTTCTTAATTTGATGTCAGTCGCAACAATAAAGTCATATATGATTAAATTATAAGAAACGGGCCAACCCATATCTAAGAAATGGGACAACCTGCCCCGTCCCGTTTTAGGCTGGGCAGGGCGGACAGGTTGACTCACTTTGCCATCTCTATATCCATGAAGCAAACATGAGCCTAAATTTTTCACACAGATGCCGGGTTTTACAATAGACTTTTCAAGCATAAGAAATAACTGCAGCAGCAGACTCAGTATGTTATATAGATAATATAATAGCTAACTCAATCCAAGAAAACTCTATATGCAATCTGCATATAAGATGGATTTTACATTATAGCAAGCGAGATGAGACATCAGTTGCATTCCACGTTTTACAGGCTACTAAATTGTCTGAAAATGGAATGACCATTTAAAAAAAAATTGACTAAATATGATCTCATCAGATATAACCGCATACATGCAGCTCAAGTCTGATATTGGCTACAATAAGGAAGAAAGATCAGAGAATCATATCCGAGGCTTAGATTAAACCAGTATCGAGACACAGAGACGTGGTCAGATTGAAAAAAGAAAAATAAATGTGTTGAGCAGGGACAATAAGAAAAATTTTGCCCACGTGTCATGGCAAGTACTGATACAGCAAAATTTACAGGAGATACTGTGTCGTGTATAAGGATCATCTGTCTAGCAAGGGAAATAAGTCAAGCTAGACTGAGGCTAAGATCCTAAACGTCACATGTGATGACATTGCTGTAAGAACCCAGGTGACAAAAGCCATGGCTACAGAAATCTGGTACCTGTTGCAAGGGAGACCCTTATGAATCATGCAAAAATTCAGGTCTCTTGCGTATAAAACTACAATTCCTGCTGATGAGCATGCAGCTGCAAGTGACAAAGTAGCTGTTACCTGCATTTCATAAATTACTATTATCTAACCAGGTAATCACCTCAATTTTCATAAGAATATAAATAATATAGAGCCACAGAAGGAAAGTAAAAATGAGAAAGGTTTGATTCCTCTTGTAATTTGGGTTTGAGCCTTACAACCCCACAAACCGGCTTGTAAGGTGAGGTGTAAGGTGAGGCCTACCCAAGTCTTATAAGCACTATTTAGGTCATGTCTCTAGGCGATCTGGGAATAAACACATCCCCTCCAACCCAAAATTGCTGCAATTAAGGCGGCCAGGGGCGGACTGCAATGCAGGGAAGATACGGGCGGCCCAACAACGAATCTAGGATAGGCTTTGATATCATCTTAGAATTTGGGGTTTAAGCCTAACTAAACTCCAAAAGCTAGCTCAAGTGGTGAGGATTGCCCCATCCTTATACGGATTGCTTTGGCCATATCTCTAGTTGATGTGGGATCTCAATAGGCTCTAATATCATCTTATAATATGGGTTTAAACCTAACTCAACCCCACAAACCAGCTTATAAGGTGAGGACTGTCCAAACATTATAAGCACTATTTAGGCCATATCTCTAGGCGATGTGAGACTAAACACATCCACTCACACCTAGCACAGTAAAGGTGCTGGAGGCTACAATGAAGGCGGCCCAAAGTTTCTGCAGTTTAGGTGGCTAGGGTAGGACCACAATGCGTGGACGATGCGGGCAGCCCAACAACAGATCTAGGATAGACTCTGATACTATCTTAGAATTTGGGCTTTAGACCTAACTCAACCCCTAAAGCTAGCTCAAGAGGTGAGGATTGCTCAATCCTGATAATGATTACTTTGGTCATATCTCTAATCGACGTGGAATCTCAACAATTCCCAATCCCATCTTTACAAAATACAATTCGGAAATTGAACCCCAGAATTATCCACAATGAACCGGAGTCTCAAGTTTCAACAAGCACAGTTAGCAAGATAACTAAATAGAGAAGTACTATTCTGCATTAGTACATCTGTACATGGATGTTAAAGCAGCAAGTGATGCACCATTTTAAGTTCTAACTCTTCATTGGACAATTATATGGTGCTTATGCATGACAGTGACATGAATGTGTAGTTGCCACTCATTCATTAGTTGATTAGTTGCTATCCAAAAATAAGAGCTCTTGCAAAATCGAAGACACAGACATTATTCAGACATCACAGCCTGCAATAATTGAAATATTTGGTGACTATCTCAAGTAATTAGTAATTACCCATCATACATTAGCACCAATAGAATCCATGTTCAATTAAATTACATATGATTATGTTTAAGCAATTTTTTTTTTTTTTACTTTCTTTTGATAAACTTCAACTTCTTTTACCACATGAAAATAAGAAAAGGAATAAGTATGGCCTGATTATTACCCAATCACCTACGACAAACAGGCTGACAAGAAATGGATTTTGTAGGATTCTCTTTCTACTCAAGGCATAAATATCAAGACATGCAAGTCCAAAGCTCCAGAGCACTTGAAGTCCCATTGATGCAATTAAGTAGCTGATAAAGCAGGAAAAACACACAGAGTTATGTTAGCAAAAAAACATGACAATCTATCTTCAGCCCAAAAAAGGAAAGAATACACAGTTTCTACTCGATATATAAAAAATAGCATGAAGGTCTACACATTTAAGCAAATTTTAAGCAGTAAACAAAGCTATATGAGAATTCAGTGCACAAACCAATGACTAAAGCACATACATAGAATGCCAAAGGCAGAGACAGAAATAGCAAAGCATTACCATCTGACATGACAAAGCATTCCACTTTCCATATTAACCAAACTATTCTGGCAAGACAAGCAACCAACTCCCCTAATTCTTGTTATCCCAGAAACCTAGAATTCTTGAATCTAGGCTAGAGAATAACGATCATATTCATTGCTCAATCCCAAAATAATCAACCAAAAAATGTAAAATATAGATATAAAATCATTACCATTAGGATTTGGAATGAAAAATGCAAATGCCAACAGCAGATGCAAAAATAGAAAAGCATTACCATCTGACACATGACAAAGTATTCCAATCGCTATATTAACCAAACTAAACTGTTCCGGCAAGAACAAGCAACCAATTTCCCTAATTCTTGTCATCCCAGAACCCTAGAATTCTTGGATCTGGGCTAGAGTATTACACACATATTCATTGCTCAATCCCAAAATAATCAACCAAAAATGTAAAATATAGATATATAGAAAGAATATACATCATTACCATTAGCATTTGAAATGAAAAATGCAACCAATTTTTAGTGCAAATTAGAATTTTGACATTTTCAAGATGGGTGGTAAAACATATATTTGGTTAGAAAACTGTAGTAATTAGACTGAAAAGGTACATTGCACAGGTCCAGCAACCCAGCCCACCACTGCACGGGTGGGGCTTCAGGGACCCAAAAATCCCACATGTTAAATAGGCTATCAAAATTGTAGCCCAACCCACCCTATTTATGAGGCTAAATCAGCTGGTCCATGGCCAAAGCACATTTTGACACCTCTATCTTGAATACTATATAAGAATCTTAAATGCTAATAGCAGGGTTTATCAATCGCGAGCTATAGTGGCGGGGCGGAGCGGGCGGCATGTCTCTATTTAACCCTCTTTAATCCATTAATTCTCTATTTTGCCCTCTTTTTATCTTTACAAATGTCTTATTTACCCTCACTTATACTCACTAAATCTCCATTTTACCCTTATTTTTTACTGTCTATTCCTCCCACTCTCTTCTCCCTCCCACTTTTTTTTTTTTCTGGTTCATTCCTCTTTTCCCTTTGCCTCTCCCCTTCTTGTCCTTCTGTCCCTCCTTCCTTCCCAAATCTCACAACTGGCCTAAAATAGCGGCCACCTGCTATGCACTATCACACTATAGCATTTTCAGGGTCGACCACTATCCAAGATTGATAACTCTGGCTAATAGGCTTAAACTAGTTCCTAACTTAAATATAAACATGCTTAAATCATACCATTGGCCAAAAATGTCATATGCAGAATGTATGGAAGTTCTTATTGTGACAGGATATTGGAGATAGCAATTTTTGAAACTGCAAAAACCAACAACAAATATTGTGGAGTTAAACAAATTTTATCCTCCTCTTAGTTTATATCTTATGCACTCAAAATTATCTGATTTCCCTTGAATCATGAAACAAGAAATAAATTCATATTAATTGCAAAGATTTGAGATGCAGATATTGTCAATAATTACACGTTATTCAAACTAAGCACTAAAAACAATACAGAGAATACATCTCCTTTACACATTTTAACATCAACTCAACCGGTTGTCTGTCTGGCTACTAGTCTGTAATTTATTTCTTCCTCCAAAGCACAGAAAGATCTTGTTAAAAGATCCACCCATTTCTCATGTTGCAATACACATCGAAATGCATACAAAAGTTTCTCAATCACATATGGGTAGACGACAAAATAAGTACGCATTAAATTCCACATAACATCAAAGTAGCTGATGTTCATGCGGATTACTCATATTAAACAATCAGGTGTTTCGGCAGTTTCAAACTTCCCATACTTAGCAAATCATGACATTTAAAACATCTAGGAAGGATATCCCACTAAGGGCCTGTAAGTTAAGTAGGTGAAAAAAGTGAGAAGTAGAAAATTTAGATTGAAAATCACTCCCTTACTTGGTACGACCAAAATAATATTGAGAAGCTGTAAAATAAATGCAATTCATTTTCATTCTTAAGAAGCAGTTTGGCATCCCTTTAAATTTGGGGTAAAATTTTGCAAACATGAGTTTTCATGCAATTTTTCACATAGAGCTCTTCCTGAAATTTTTAAGAACCCATTTTTAAGAGGTCACCACTCACCAAACTGACCCTTCAGTTGAAAACCATTTTCACCCTCAAGTGCCATCATCATCAGGGGCTGATTTACTGACCTAAAGGTATGCTTGGATAGAGGAGTTTAGAGGGAAGGGATAAGTAAACATTCTCTGTTTTTGAAATTTTTTTAGAAATGAGAGGAACAAAATGAGAGATTATCATGTAACCTTCCAAATTGTAATAATTCTTTGTTCATTTTCATTAACATTTTATAACTCTCTCAATTTAGAAATGAAAAATTAACCCTACCCTCTCTTCCCCTCCAGCCCCTCCATCCAAATGCATCCAAAATCTCAGAAGCATTATTATTTTGGTCTAAGACCCTCGATATCCGAAAATCAAATTGAACTCCTGCTAATTCGAGTCGAGCCAGGAAGACTCATTTAAGGAGGCAAAGCTCTTCCAATGCTTATTTTTTCCATTCAAGAGACTCAAACCAAACCCCAGACCTTACTTGAGGGGAACCAAGCTCCTTGGCAGTTGGACCAACAGACATTGGTAGAAGCATTATTATTTAAACAACTGATTCGGACAACTTCTCGCAAGACCTGATAGTTACGCAAACCACGTGGTTTACTTTGCTCATAAACTATAGTTGTCCAAATTAATTATTCAAATCATGTTTTCAAAAATATCATACCAAGAACCCACAAACACATGACACACACACACAAAGTCTCACCAGAGAAGCAAAAAAAGCAATTCAATTTCAGCACTACTAAACCTAGCAAACAATGATCCAACCTGGTGTTACCTTAACCGAAAACCTTAGTTTCCAAATCAACAAAGACCCACATTGAAAAATGAATAAAAACTTATAAATATGCACCAAAAATGAGTCAATTAGAGGAATACCAGAAAGCGGTGTAGCCAGAGAAGCCAAGCGAAGTGACCATAAGGCCAATTGAAGCAGCACCAAATGCACATTGTCCTAACCTCAACAGCAACCCGGTCACCGTTCCTGGCCCACCAAATAACCGCTTCATCCTCTCTCTATTTAAGGAAAAAGACAAAAACAACCCTAAATTTTTCAGAAAGGTTCCATTGATGATTGAGTTTGATTGCAGATAGTGAATTGTGAAAGAGAGGTTTTGAGAGAGAGAGAGAGAGAGAGGATTTGGAATCGGATTTGTGGAGTTTGAGGAAGATCACTGTGGAGGCTGGACTGGCAGGTAGCACTGAATGGAATCGTTGGGTTAAGTTTGTTTGGATGAAGATTATGGTTAGTTACTGGTGAAGTGTATTTTGCTTCTTCTTCTTCTTTTTTTTTTTTTTTTTTTCCACTAATTTTTAAGAGTTTGTGGTCCAGCAAGTAGGAGCAGGTAATTATTTAAGTGAATTCTGTTGACACGGTATTTGTGATTTTGAGGGTTATGTTTCTAAATTTAGTAATTAGTTTTTCTATTTTAGAAATAAAAACAGATATGAGAGTGATAGCTTAACCTTGTGTTTGAATGAAGAAATCTAAAATTACAGGAAATTCAATTGAAACAATTCAATTAATTTTCCTTCATTTTAAAAATTTATTGTTTGAATAATTTTTTCATTCTTAAAATTCGTTATTTAGCTAAAGTAATTAAATAAAGATTATGTATAAACATAGAAAAAAATAATCATATTTTTTTTTTTCACAATAAAAATACCACGACGACGGTGGTCTGGTGACCATTAGTGGTGGTCCGGCAACTTGCGATGGTGGTCCGGCGACCGGGGAAGGTGGTCCAGTGACCAATGATGGTGGTTTGACGGCGAGTGACGATGGTCTAGCAGTGATCCAACAATATGGATGATAATAGTCTAGGTCAGACTAAGCCTTAACATAAACAGGCCTGGCTTGTGTTCTAATCTCAAGGTCTGAGCATGGTCTATTAGCCTAATATAGGCGAATTTTTAAGGCATGAATCTGACCTACTTTAAAGTCTGATCAGGCTTGTAAGCCTATTTAAAGGCTCACTTTTTAACAAGACTTTTAAATATGCATCTATCTATAAATAAGTCATAGACTTTCACTTTTAAATAGGCTCATAAGCCTCTGATGATAAAGAGGTCAATAGGCCTATGATGATAAATAAGTCATTAGGCCTTCACAAATAAATATGCAAGTAAGCATATACATTCAAATATTATAAGTATTATAAATTATATTAATTATAGTATTATGATATATTAAACTCTCTCTCTCCCTCCCTCCCTCCCTCCCTCTCTCCCTCCCCCTCCCCCTCCCTCTCCTCGTGTATGTGGGTTAAATAGGTCAGTCTGATAGGATTAGGAAGCTTTTTTAAAGCCTTAGCCTCACCTTTTAACCATCCTTATCCGACAAGATCCACATGGGAGAGCAATGAAGTAATTTCACATTCTCAGTTTTAAGATGTTATTTCAAGTTTCCTAATTTTAGTCTAAAACAAAATACCCCGTAAAATATCTTATTTTTAAAATTCTACATATTTAATTGCAATAGTGAATAAAAATTTGCAATTGGAGTACAAAATACCCCATTAAATATCTTATTTTTTAAAATTATACATATTTAATTGCAATAGTGAATAAAAATTTGCAATTGGAGTAATATATCATGTGATAAAGTGAAGTTGTCACAAAAGAAAAAAAACTAAACATAGAGGGTGTTTGGGAAATATTGATTTTCTAAGTTTCAACTATTTTCTGCTTAAAGTTGTTTGATAAATAATTTGAAATGTTTGGGATTTAGCTTATTTTTTAAAAAAAGCTTTTTTTTTTTGTTGGAAAAAAGCTATTTTGAAAGCATCTACTTTGGAGGACTATTGTTGATACTAGATTATGATTATTCCCCCACTTACATATACTTTTCCGGTCTCGCCCCCCATCCCACTCCCAGCAACTTTACGTTTTGTATTTTGCTAATTAACGCATGGAACACCAGCGTTAGGTACTCAAGTCAGGTTGGTGCAACATACATTGACATATTTAATTAATTATTTATTTGTATTATTTTTTTTGGTTAAAAAATAAAATATTTTAATAAGTTTTAATATTAAAAAAGCATAAATATTATTAATATAAACAAATAACCTCGTGCCCTTTTTCATAATTTACTATGTAAAAGTGATTTTTTTGTACCACCCAAACGAAATAGATTATCTTTAAATCGTTTTTCAGCAAACAGACCCAAACAAAAAGGGATTCTGATTATAATCGATTATCACAATAATCGATTATACAAAAATCGATTATCAGCATAATCCTTTTTTTTTTTTTCAGTTTTCCCAAACGCACTCATAATAGGAAAAACTTACTACTAATTGTGCAATCATGAAGTATAGATAAAAAAAAAAAAAAAGTATAGATGGATATTTAGCCACATCAGAACTTTGGATATGCTGTTATATTCTAGTTCAATTTCACTTTTTCCACATTAATCCTCATCACACTATCACCCTCTTTGTCTTCTCTTCAGTTTCATATATCTGATTCTTTATTTCTCCTTAACGAATTAACAATTTATTGTCACTTATCCTCATATTCAATTGAAAATGAAAACGGAAGTGTCTTCATCTTCATATGTCTTTGAAGATTGCAAAGCAGCAGGTAGGGATGACAACGGGGCAGGGCGGGACAGGGCAGGGCAGGTTTTGCCTTCCCCAACCCCGCCCCCGCTCTCCTTTGGGGATCCACATCCCTTCCCCCAGCGGGGTTCAGGTTTCCCCGCCCTGCCCCCGCCCTCGCCCTCGTCAATGAGTAAATAAATTTAAAAATTATTTTGTTTTAATTGAAAATAACAACTCTAAAATTGCACTTCCAAAAATAAACAAATAAAACCTTCACACAATTAAAAAATCAACCATAAAACAGAACTTAGTTTTCTTTCAGCCACAAAATAAAAAGAAACTAATATTTTAAAAACACTTCGTTATGCTTCAAATAACACTGATAGCATCAAAACATCAGAATAAAAGCACAATCAAATGCTATATAATTTTTCAAAAAAAACAAGTACCCCTTCATATAGAATGAAACCTTTCAATCAAAACAAATACAATCCCTTACATGGATATATGAGGAGTATTATTGTAATTACGTAAACAACAAACAGGTTCGGGATCGGGGCAGGGCAGGTAACTGTATCCCCATCCAAATCAGAGCAGGCTTTCCCCATCAAAATCAGGACGGGTTTGTTATGATACCAATAGAGAATAGCCAACTCAGCAAAAGGTTGTAACAGAAAAGGCAAGGGAAACATGTGAAAGAAGGGGTGAGAGGGTGAGGTGTATAAGGGTGAGAAAGGAAAATGAGGGGAGTGTGCATTATGTATCAAGTTGTTACTCTTTCTCTCTTTGAGTTCTTCGTCCTTCTCTCTAGAATTCCCTCTTCTTCTTCTGCTACTCAGTCTCTATTTTTCATATATCCATTCTCATATTTGTAATGGTTACTATTCCTCCTAATCTATACACTGGGAGTTGATTTTGACAGTTCATATTCAATAAAACAGTAACCTCCTTTCATTTATTCATACTTCAGTATTAATATTCTTGCATTTCATATTGGTACCATTACATTGGTGCTTTCATTGTCACCATGACAGAGCACACGGAGTGGGAAGCCTTACTTCAGAAATACAACGTAGCGCGGAGCTCTTTCCATGGTGCTGCGAACTCAGTTACAACTACTCCAATGGCTGAATCGTCCCAAAAAATCAGAGAGTTGTGTACATCCATACTCGACAAGTTGCAAGAGGAGATTGATGCTTCAGAATCACTGAACGCTGCCTTGCCGGCTCCGGACGAATTTCTCCCTGCCAGTGAACCGATGGAAGCTCATTCCGTCACTGACGAAAATTCCGTGGGATGGCTTGCAAAGGCTGAGTCGTTCTTGGTGATCCACGGAACACCACCAACGAGGGAGCTCACCCAAACTGATTCGAAGGTCACGTCGGAGACAACGTCCTCGCCTTCTCGCACAATGGCGGCGGCGACAAGGGTCGGGATTTCACAATCAGTTGACTCACGATTGCCGAGGGAGGGACAAGGGTCTTCACCAGTGCCCAAGCCATGGATCTTAGACATTCCAACCAAGTTACCCCCACCGAAGCCGCCGGACGAAATTGCAGTTCCGACGCAACCACTCCAACCGCCTAACTCGAGGGCGTATGCTGAGAGGAACGAACTCCGGCCTCTACTCAAGTTGACCATTCGTCCTCCAGCAAGGCCGTCGGATCATGGCCAACACGCAGGGATCGACACAGAAGAGAGGGATCAAGCAGGTAGCACTGCACACGAGATCATAACGAAGACTGATGCGTCACTTCCGGTCAGATCACCGTCGGAACCGCCAGACCGAGACTCCCTTGCGGCGGCCGATGGAACGTTGCTTCCTGGTTGGCCGTGGCGGAACATATGGGAGGTGGGAGGAGAAGCAAGTCCCTGGACTCTGCTGGTTACGTTCGTGAAAGAGAATAGGCAAGGAGGGGCAATTTTGGAAAGTTGGCAGAAGAGTTCAAGGAATAACCTAATGGGCCAAGGTCTTGTCATAATGAATCAAGCCCAAGTTAGTAAGGACTGGAAATTGGGTTTAATGGACCTTTCTATTTTAGACCCAACACATTTGTCAGCTCCAAATATAAAAGAGAAACGAAGGAGTGCATATTGGGTTAGTTCCTTTGACATACTGGGTCAGACCCAACAAGAACTAAGGAGAACAAGGTGGGCTTTCCTATTAAAGAGCACCCATTACACAAAAGAATTTCATGCAGCAACAAGTTCCCTAAGTGGTTGTGCAGTATATGTCAGTGACAAACCGGGTCAACATGATTTGAATATCATTAGAAAGCTTGTATTGCCAGATGGGTCCATCCCAAATCGAGCAGTTGCTTCAGATATTCTTGCTGGATTCTCGAATTCTATAGGCAGTTATTCAACCATATCGGAGTTAGTACAAGAGATCAAATTCTGCTATGACATTGCAAGATCTAAAGGTATATACTATGCCCCTGAACCATATTTCAACTTTGATGCTGTGCACGTCACTCATGACCCGTTGGAGATTCTAGAGCAGTTTCATGCATCTTATTATAAGAAGTCCATAGTGGAGCTGTCGGTCATGGATGCTTTATTGAATTTTATAGCTATCATCGGTGAGCCCAACTTTAGTAATTCAACTTTTGTGGATCATTTGGGTACAAGTGTTGGTTCTCAATGCATTCTAAGGTGGATCATAAGAACCCCGACAGTAAGGGTGATAGGTACAAAACTAAGGATGCTAATAGCATTTTTCCCTTGCTTTTTGGCTCAATATTACCACTTTTATGTGACACAAACTTTGCTTCCGGAGGGCAACTGGGGTCACTGCTCGATATTGATTGTGTTTGTTTATGAACTTTGTTATTTAAAGCCCTTGAGTTTTGTCCATATCTACACAATTCTAGACAATTCAAGTGCTATTCTTATTTTGTTGATTTTCGTTGATGTTTATGGGCATGACATGACAGTAGCAAAGAAAAGAAGCTCCATGTGCTTTACTGAGAGTTCTAATTTTCTTAGCAAGGTTACTGATGATGATACTTCTTATCAATTGGAAAATATTGTTACATTTATTATGCTTGGCCTTAAATTGACATTGGATGCACCGCTTGGTCGTAAAAGCTTTACAACAAAGTATGAGAGGAGAAAGGGAGCTGTGTGCGGCTTTTATGTGATAGTGTTGCACTTATCTCATGTCCTTGTTAGCTGGGCAACTTACATTGTTGAGATCATGGTTACTATTATTTTCAATGAACTAATAGTCCAGCTCCTTTATTCCAAAGCATCTACATGTTTAGCTACCCAAACAAAAATTGATGGAGTTGTACACTTTGATAAGGTGACATCTGTTCATGAAGACTCTCAATTCCCATCATGCATTAAGAAATTTGTTAAGAATGCATTTGTGAAGGTTGATCATGCATTTAAAGATGCTAGTGCTCTTGATCGTTCTTTGGACACCACTACTCTTATAGCCCTTGTGTTGGGAAGGGACATGCTAATTACCAAAACAGGTGATTCTCATGTTATATTGGGCAAAAGGGGTAGAGCTATTGAACTTTCTAAAGACCATAAACCAAATTGCACTTCAGAAAGATTAATTGAGAAACTGGGGGGTGTCATCTATGATGGTTACCTCAATGGCCAACTATCAGTGGCTCATACACTTGGAGATTGGCATATCAAAGGTTCTAAAAGCTCCCTAAGCTCAGAGCCATACCTGGAGGAAATTGTAATAGAAGATGAGTTTTTGATAATGGGTTGTGATGAATGTGGAAGATTGTTTGTGAAAGGGAACTTATGTCCTGTTCGTTTGAAGATCCACTTCATTTGGAGACCACTTGGAAAGTTACTACTATCACCCAACATCATTGTCTTAGCTTCAACCTTGAGGACAAGGTTGATTTTAATGGGGGTGGTAATGTTATGATACCAATAGAGAATAGCCAACTCAGCAAAAGGTTGTAACACAAAAGGCAAGGGAAACATGTGAAAGAAGGGGTGAGAGGGTGAGGTGTATAAGGGTGAGAAAGGAAAATGAGGGGAGTGTGCATTATGTGTCAAGTTGTTACTCTTTCTCTCTCTGAGTTCTTCGTCCTTCTCCCTAGAATTCCCTCTTCTTCTTCTGCTACTCAGTCTCTATTTCTCATCTATCCATTCTCATATTTGTAATGGTTACTATTCCTCCTAATCTATACACTGGGAGTTGATTTTGACAATTCATATTCAATAAAACAGTAACCTCCTTCCATTTATTCATACTTCAGTATTAATATTCTTGCATTTCATATTGGTACCATTACAGGGTTCGGGTCTCATGTCATGCCTAGCAGCAGGCAAAACATAGAACAACAAAAAGGTGACATGAATTAAGAAGAGAAGTCCAAGATAATGTCACTTTTATTAAATCATTGTCTCCCTTTGAACTCATACCCCTTGATAATGGATGCATCTAGGAGTGTTCATAATCAAATCAATCCAAAAGAAAATTGAAAATCGATATAAAAAAAAAAAAATCAAACAAAACTGATATTTATTGAATTTATTGAATTTTGTTTTGTGAAAACCAACTCAAATCAAACCGAACTGCATATATAAAGTTTAATATATGTTTTTTTTTTTAAAATTTTTACATTATTGATTTTTCATTTGTTGGTTTTTTTCCTTAATAATAATTATTAGTTCGATGTGATGTATTTTTTTATTTTAATTATTCTTGATGTTCTAAGCATAAAATTGATACTTGTTAGCTTGTAAGATTTAAATTTTAATAAGTTATATGTTATATCTATTAATATTATTTAGACATATTTTTTTAATTATTGTGTTGGTGAAAACCAAATCATCCAATCCAATTCAAGCCGCTTTAAAATTCAAGCCGCTTTTAATCAAATTAAATTGGTTCAGATTTGGTATAAGAATCAATCCAATTCAATTCGAATCGTGACTTATTTTTATTTTCAGATTCAACACTTTTTTGGCTCATAGACGATCCAAACCGATTCATGGATACTCATAGATGGGTCACTACTTTTGATGTCATGTCATCCCACCATCTCCTAGATTTTTAATGCTGAAGCAGTATGGCTGGCCTTTGTTTCCTTGCATCATGTAGAGCATGTTTGGGAAAGATTATAATCTTTCTCATTCAGCTGTTTTAGGCTTTTCAACTGTTTTGGAACTAATTATTTGTGTTTGGGAAAGTAGCTGAATATTGTAAAAAGCTGTTTTAATCAATTTTCAGCTTTTTTTTACCATCTTAGCCATAGGACTGTTTTGTGTTTCAGCTTTGATTATTTTGCACTTACACATTTCATTCTCGTAATAACCCTGGAACCTCTTTGCTGTCTAGCGGCTTAATTTCCTGCTTTTGCTTCTGCTATATCCAGGCGTGGGCTATGCATGTGGTTACAGAGTTAATAACCATGCCACGATCTGCCTCTTTTTTATAATATCCTTTGGAGATGCTCGGTATAAAGTTGTAATTACCAACTTTTACTCCAAGGGTCACTCACAATGATACAGCTAAATTCTCTTCGCGTGACAGGAATTGTTTCAACTGGTTAGGTAGCATCAAAATGCATATTGGATGCAGAATTTCTGAATTAGAACTTGGAGTTGAAGGCTGCCCATTTCTTATATATATATATATATATATTAAATTAACTATTGTAAAAAGTAATATATCTTCACATGATTTCCATAATCATAAAAAAAGTTAGACATTTTATTTAATTTTTATAAATACATAAAAATTTGATGACAAGATATAAAAAAAAAATCTAATGTTAAAAGAAAAACAAACACTATAAACAAATTACTTCATACCCTTTTTCGTAATTTGCTATACAAAAGTGATTGTTTTTGCACCACCCAAACGAAATAGATTATCTTAAAATCGCTTTTCAGCAAACATACTCAAACAAAAACAGATTCTAATTATAATCTGTTTTCAAATAATCGATTATTTAAAAAAAGATTATCAGCATAATCTTTTTTTTTCCAACTTTCCCAAACACACTCTAAATGAACAATCGAAAAAAAATTAAGCAAACCGTCCACTTCCCAGCTGGTAGCAAAATTGATTAAATGAGGGGGAAAAAAAGTTTTTTAAGAAAATAATTTTGATGCCCAAACATAATGATTTTTTAACAAAACAGCTTAAACCGTACAAAACAGCTGAATGGGAAAGAATTAATCTTTCCCAAACAAGCTCTAAGTAGTTCTGACAATTCCAAATCTAAAGGATTCTAATCTTTAACTTTTATTTTTATAATTTTAATATCACTTTATTTTCTGAGATTTCTTTACACCATTCCCTTCCTTATGCCACATCGTGGTTGTGCCAAGTTTGTTGGAGAGGAACTCTTTACGGCCCCCTCTTCAATATTTTCTATTTTGCAATTATGAATAACAACTTCTTTTTCTTTGCACATAAGCTAATCTTAAGTGTGATAAGTTCTTTACACTGTTTTAATTTTAAGCAACTTTCACATTGCTGTTCCCTTGGCTAAAAAGTAATATGAGATAATAATTTCAATGGAAAAAATCAAAGATGAGAAATTTTTGAAATGCAACTTGGGATTCAAATAATTGATAGTTGTTGTAAATAACTTCACCAAATATAGTAGGAAAAGTGACATTTGACCAATCCTTTGAAAGAAAATGAAATTTGACCAATGCTGCTTCATATTTGAACCTAAAAACAAGAAAAACACACATTAAAAATATATATAATTAGCAATCAGAAGAATTGTTGAAGTACCACCATTTGATGGTGTACTAAAATCGTCTTCAATTAGCTCTAGTAAAGTTCACCAAAAACACAAAAGGAACCATTACTCTTTTCCTAAATCCTCAAGATTTTGCAATAAGTCACTGGATGTATTGGCATGATTATCACTTTTCTCAATGAATTATATATACTATACTTACATAAAGTGAATTCCTTTAGATTCAAAAAATGCAAGCAACTTTGGCTGCTGCCATGCTGGGTGCAATTCCACTTGGTTAACTACAAGAGGCATTCTTGGTCATCTTCATCTGCCTTCACTTTGTATCTAATAATGATATTCTCATACCATATTTTTACATATTTTATGTCCTTTATAATTATTGATCAAATCACGTTTGTTTTGAAAACAACGAGTAGATGATAAATGATTGAAAGTTATGTGTAAAAGAATGGTGAAGTCACCTTAATCTCTAAAATAGACTAACTAATATTAATTTTGTAAATTCAAAAACTAACTTGTAAACATAAATAAATTTGAAGGATTAAATTACATGTGGAAAATAATTTTAAGAATTAAATTTCCTTTTTACCCATTTTTTATTTATTTATGAATATCCATGTTTACTTAGTGAGTCTTTTAATAAGAAAATGAGTGTTGTTTTTTGCACCTAAAATTTCTAATACACGACAATTCTCATATTAAATTTTTTCTTTTTCATAAAATACCCATGTCTCTTAACTTCATCCTATTCTCCCTCTATTTTCATCTTCCTTCAAATGTTTCCTTTGTTGCTGGGTGTCGCTTGTGTTGCTGCTCTTTTCTGCCTTCGTTCATTATCTCTGATATTTCCAATCAATGAGGTACATCGTGTGTTGTTCTGTTTTTTTTTTCTTTCAATTTTCCATACTTACCATAATTAAATTTTCGAAATACAAATGCGTAAACTAACAAAAACTTAATTCTAGAACACTAAGTTTTGATTGTTTTTGTTTATCAAAACCTTATTTTGGGAGAATAGATGAATTTTTTAACTAATACACCAGAAACTTATTTCCGAAATTGTGTGCATATGGCTAATTCCGAAAATTTGATTATGGAACACTATACATATTAATTTCGGAAGTATGTTTCCGGTATTAAACATATGAAGTTCTGGAAATTGTTTTCGGCATGTTAGTAAAAAAAGTCATCTCTATTCGGCAGTCATGAATAAGGTTGCTATATTTATATGTAAACGCTTTAATCTTTGATTTTTACTTTTATTCACTATGTAGGTATGAAAAAAAAACCAAATGGGGATGCATGCGACCGACAATCAGTACAAGGGAAAGTGTGGCAAACATTGCAGTTGAGGTTGAGCAACCTTATGCACAGGGAACGTGGGGAACACATACTCTTTCATGTTAGTTTCTGTACGTGAGCAACACAAACACAAAATAAGGGGAATAACAAAAAAATAAAACCAGAGTTTAATTTTCGGAAGCTTTCTTTCATAGTTCCAATTTCCGATATGCTTTCAGAAATTAAATTCTGGACATTTACAAAATCAAAACAACCTTCTGGATTTTAAATTTCGGTATAGGTAAAAATTAATTTCCAGAACGATGAATTTGCATAAACTATTGTAAGACACAAAACGCAGAAGGAGGAGAGGATATGAAACTATAAAGAAGGAAGTTATTCAAAGGGAAATAATAAGAAAGAAAGGAAAAAAAAAAAAAACCTATCAACATATCAAAGAAAAGCTATTCAATGGGTGGGGTGAGGAGGGAGAATACGGAAAGAGGAAGAAGATGAAAGGGGTGTATTTCAAAGGAAAAAACTTATGTACAGTACCCTATATACTGTGCATACAGTTTGCACTACAAATGAAAGAAAACTTCCAACAACTGCTATGAAAAGTTATTCAACCCACACACCGTTTCATATGAATTTAGTATGTTTTGCGTTACCAACCGTATGTACATAGGTACTGTACATAAGTTTTATCCTATTTCAAAATATAGGTCATGAGGTGTAAGGGAAAACGTGAATACGTGATGCTACTGATAGTGGGCCATCCATGCTGGTTGTTTCCTTGCACGTTTGGGCCTCTCATTGGACTCTTTTTGGCCCAATATTAGTGCGTGGCCTTAGTTCTTGATCCAACCGCGTATCAGTGTGTGAGGGTGTGACTCTCATTTCTCACTCATCTCCCTCCCTCTCTCTCTCTCCACCATTCATTCATTTTCCCTCTCCTCTGCTCTCGTTTCCGAGTTTCTCAACCACCAGCCGTGCAGCGCTTCCACTGCTTCTTCGACTGCCGCCATCTCTCTCTCTAATCTGACTCTCTTCGAGTCACTCTCAAGCGCCACACCACCAATGAGTATTTCTACCTCCACCCAACCCACTTTTGTCACTCTCAGTGCCGTCATTATAAGCTACAATCATAAGCTGCTTTATATAGATAGATTCTACAGGGGGACTTAAGGTAATTTCAACTTCTTTCAAAGTTCATGTATTATTATGTGATTTATTTTGCTATTATAATACAGATTCTGCAATATTATTATTTAAATGTTTTCTTTTTCTATAAGATTATTATGTGAATTTGGTATTATGTATGTATTCGGAAAACGGGTGTATGAATTTGATATTATATATGTAATTTATGGGCGTGTGGGTGTGTGTGGGCGTTTGAGTTTTGTTCAGTGTTAATCAGGTTCAGCTAGCTTGCCTAGCTATGTGCGACCCTGTGTTTAATTTGAGACTCACGAAATGCTTATCTAAGTTTCTATTTCTGGTTTAATGATCCATTGCAATTTGCAAAAGAGTGAAATACTGAAAAAAAATTATTGGTTAATGGTTATCTTTACTTCAGTCATTCTTCAGTTAAGTGAGGTGTCTCTTACGTATTTATTTTGCTATCGAGTAGTAGTATAGTGAAAGTGAAACTCTTTTCTTCATGCATACTGTTATGATTACTCTGCTTCGAGGGCAGAGAAGCCTCCTAAGAAAAGATAAGGAAGGGATAGACTAACTTCTTCATTCGTTAATGCCCAATCATGAGGTCATACAATGATTATATAGGGCTGGTGCATACCCACAATAAGACAAGTACACCATAACACACTAATTATCCCAAGCAACAACTATAACAAACTAACAAAATACATAATAGATCTTTCTAGAACTAGCTGAGTCATAAGGCCCTTAGGATCATACCTCGTATTATTAGTTATTAGAAGGAAAGGAAACTCTTTTAAGTGCGTTCAGTGACTTAGCAAGGAGTTTCCATAAACTGACTTCTCCTGCTTCCCTTCGACTTTAGTTTGCACCTTTGACCAAAAATTGCAAATTAATTTCTGGCCCAAAAAATGCCTTGTTGTATGTTTATATTATTTAATTTCACAATTAAGTAGAAGATGAAGTGTTAAGGATATGTACACCTTTGACGTGTTTTATGTGTTGTAGTAGCGAAGAACTTGCTGTTTATCTTAATATATAGATTAATGAATGTCAACCACTTGTTTTATATTTTAGTTGACAACATTTTTTATACTCTATAGGAACATCATCACTCAATTGAACCACAAAAGAACGAATAATTGAACAAATAGAATCGAAGTTAACACAACATTTTGGGGCCAAGTTCTCTGCATGAGTTGCCATAGACAGGTTCTCCGACATGGCCAACTCCTCTTCAGTTTTCTCGAAGCCTGCTTCACCATTCGATCCCTCGACGCAACCAAACGCCTTCATGCACTTTCCATCACAATGGGTCCAACTCCAAACCAATCCATCTTCATCCACAACAACATCATTTCATTCTATCTTTCCCTTGGTGAGTTACGCCATGCATGCAAGGTGTTTGACATGTTGCCCCAAAGGACTGTAGTCTCTTACAACACCATCATCACTGCTTATAGTCGACGAGGGGATGTAGATGATGCTTGGAACTTGCTTCGTGACATGAGGGGTCATGGTTTTGCGCCGACTCAGCACACAATTAGCGGGTTGCTGTCTTGTGAATCGTTGAATCTTTCTCAGGGTGTTCAGTTGCTGGGTTTGAGCATCAAGAATGGAGATTTCGATGCCAATGCTTTCGTCGGTACTGCTTTGCTAGGCCTATTTGGGAGGCATGGATGTGTGGATGAAGCTTTTTTCACATTTGAGGATATGCCTCATAAGAGCTTGGTGACTTGGAATTCCATGTTGTCTTTGCTGGCACGTGATGGGGCTGTTGAAGAATGTAAGACTTCGTTTCGTGATCTTGTGAGAACAGGGATTGCTTTGTCTGAAGGTTCTTTTGTGGCTGTTTTAACTGGACTTGTTGGTTCTGAACAGGATTTGGAATATGGTGAACAAATACATGGTTTAATGACGAAATGTGGGTTTGACTATGAGATTACCGCAGTCAATTCTCTCATCAGTGTGTATGTCAAATGCAAAATCATGTTCTTGGCAGAAAGATTGTTTGAGCAGGTTCCTGTTGAAAATGTTGTGTCCTATAACATGATCATTGATGCATTGGCTAAAAATGAGAGACCTCATATGGCATTCAAGAAGTTTTTGAATATGTTAAATAGAGGATTGATGCCAAGTCAGGCCACATTTGTAGTGGTTATTGACTCATGTACTAGTTTGGAAAACTCAGTACATGGACAATCTGTCCATGCTAAGGTAATCAGGAGTGGTTTTGAATCTGAATGTTGTTGTGGGTACTAAATTGGTCGACTTCTATGCTAAATGTGATAAATTGTTGTGTGCCCACAACTGTTTTAATCAGATAGAAGAGAAGAATGTGGTTTCTTGGAATGCTTTGATATTGGGTTACTCAAATATTTGCTCATCCACTTCAGTTCTATTGTTACAAGACATGCTTCAATTGGGTTATTTCCCTAATGAGTTTTCCTTTTCTGCTGTTCTTAAGTCATCATCGGTTTCAGACCTACATCAGCTCCATGGTTTGGTTATAAGAATGGGGTATGAGAATAATGAATATATATTAAGCTCTCTTATTATGGGTTACTCTAGAAATGGTCTTATAAATGAAGCACTTTCTTTTGTCAAAGAATTTAATAATCCACTTCCCGTCATCCCATCTAACATCATTGCTGGAATCTATAACAGAACTGGCAAGTACTATGAAACAGTGAAGTTTCTTTCTTTGCTTGAAAAACCTGACGTTACATCTTGGAACATTGTCATTTCAGCTTGTGCTCGGAGCAATAATTACAATGAGGTTTTTGAGCTTTTCAAGCATATGCACTCTGCACAAATCCATCCAGATAGTTATACATTTATGAGTGTATTAAGTGTATGCACCAAACTTTGCAGTCTTCCTTTGGGAAGTTCTCTTCATGGACTTATTGTGAAGACTAATGTTAACAGTGACACATTTTTGTGCAATGTACTAATTGACATGTATGGGAAGTGTGGAAGCGTTGATAGTTCAGTGAAAGTCTTCAAAGAAATGACATACAGAAATGTCATTTCATGGACAGCTCTAATTACTGCCCTTGGGCTGAATGGTTATGCTCATGAGGCATTAAATCGATTCCAAAACATGGAATTGATGGGATTGAAGCCCGATGCATTAGCTCTCAGAGCTGTGTTATCTGCTTGCAGATATGGTGGACTAGTAAGGGAAGGGATGGAAATTTTCAGGCAAATGGGAACCATTTATGGGATTCAGCCAGAACTTGATCATTACCATTGTATGGTAGACCTCCTTGCTAAAAATGGACAAATTAAGGAAGCTGAAAAAATCATTGCAAGCATGCCTTTCCCACCAAAAGCTAATATATGGCGTAGCTTCCTTGAGGGCTACAAGAGGCAAGAAATTGCAAATTGACTTGTACAGAAAAACCTAATAATCTTTTGGTAGCAATGTATGTTTTGTAGTTTGGCTTTCCAATCTCCTACAATTCTGGACTCTAGCTTGAAGTGCAAATTCACCTGTTACACAACATGAAATTTTGCCAGGTAGATTTTTTTTCTCTTTTGATAAGCAATTTTGCCAGGTAGATTAATAGTTACAAATGGATAATGGTTACTCCAAATGCAAGGTAGGGACCATGTCTAGGGGAATAAATAAAAGGTTCTCCTGTGTTATCTTTTCTGTCCTTTATAGCCAGGTAAATCCCTGCCATTCAATCACCTTTCTAATATTTTATGGTGTGTAGCCAAGTCTGAGCATTCCTACTCTCACCTTTAAATTGTAACCCGTCATACCAGGATGTTAGTAATGAGATGCGTGAGTTCCTTGGAATTGGATGTCCATGGTATTGTCCTCTTGACACATGGTTGTTTGCTATCAAATCACCTGTGGAATCATATAAATAAATTTCTTCTGTAAATTTATTTTCTCAAAGCTTTGTTGGGCATATAATGCTCTCACACATGAGAAATTCTTGGTTGCATTTGGTGATTGATTTCACAGAAGTTATTCTAAAGAGATCCACTAAAATTATATAAACTAATTATTTGTTGCAGTAATTATACTGAGAGGTCTGGTTTAATTACACCAACCATTCCTTTTGTTTAAAAACATTACACCGGCCTCCCTTAACGTTCATGTCATAATGGGTACAAGTATAATCTATTCTATTTGTATTATATAGAAGTTAACCCCTAAAATATACCAATGACACCTCAGCCCATTATTTATTTTATATTTTTTTTTTACAAGAAGTAACTTATATCATTAAAGCATGAAACCATTGAAAGCAACACCTAAGCCTATTTTTTGACACCTTATAAAAAAAAAACCTTGCAATTTATCTCCACTCCTCAACCTCCCATCCTTATCATATATCTTCATCAACTTCCCATCCTCTCCCTTTGCTTCCTCTTTACCTCTTCCTCCAAACCAATTAGATGCCCCTTTTCTCTCAGTCCCTCTCCTATTGGCTCAAATACCCTCCCACTCCTTCGCCTCATGAGGCGTCAGATTATATGCTTAATATATTCTGTTTAATAGGATATATGCTTGGGATTACACCGTTCAGATTATATGCTTGATGAACAGACTAAATCTCTTTTGCAAATAGAGCTGAACACTATTTCCTCTTCATTTGCTGGTCTTTGTAGTCTTGTCAGTGAACTACATAGGTAAGTTTTCCTGCAAATTATGTGTATTATGTTATTCTCTCTAATTTATAATCTCTTAATTAATTTTTTGTGATCTTTGTTTAATTAAAGCTGTGGGTTTATTAAATTAATGTCTGATTTCTCATGGTTAATATAGATGCATATATGTTTAGGGATCCATGAAGGTTTTGAATGCTTATAAACCAAAGTTTATTTGGAGATAAATAATAGATGCGTAGATATAAATGAACATTTGTCCATTTGAAGTTATTCATATGAATTCTGATGGTGTTTTCGTTTTAGGGAAAAACTATTATGAAAAGGTATCTTTATAGTAGTTGGTCATTTTCCAGGAGCATTCTTTCTCACTATGGAAAATTCCTTGGACTAGATTCCAAAAGAGTTCCTGCCAATTCTGCTGTCAATCAGTATGCAGAAGCTTTAGCTAAAGATTGGGGTGAATATAATAACCCCAGCTCAGTTTGCAAAAAAAAAAAAAAAAAAAAAAAGGAAAATCATTTTAACTTTCTTCTGCTTATTATGCTTTTGGTTCTATGCTTTACTTCGGAATGGATCTGTACAGGGCTGTGATTATGTTTTTGGTTCAGGCAGAAGGAATGAATCATGTACGACCAACATTTTCTTTCTGTAGCTCTAAGAGAAATATTTTTTTTTACTGAACAGTTATAATTTAAAGGAAAAAGGTTCAACTTTTCCATCTAGCAGAGCAGACTCTTCAATTTGTATACTTAGAGCTTCCAAATGTGATATCAAAGAGATGTATACTTAGAGCAGACTCTTTGATTTGTATACAACAACCAAGCCTTATCCCACTAGGTGGGGTCGGCTATGTGATCAAATGGTGCCATAATGTTCTGTTAGACTCTTTGATTTGTATAAAGAGATGTTTTTACATATGAAAATTACTGTTGTTTTTATACGTAGTACATATTTGTGTTGTCATAGTTATTTTCCTTAGCTTTATAACACACATCATATTACAGCCATACCAAAAACATTAGCAGAAGTTGATCAGGAAGGGGAACTTCTACCAGATGGAACAGTTTCTGTTTATGTAGCCTTTTGCCTTGAAAAACTGTCTTCCTGCTATAAGTTTTTGGCTTCATGATATTTTGCTTCTGACGGTAGAAAAATATAATTTCTTGGCACTTACAGGGATGGACAAGCAATTGCAGTCATTTACTTCTGGGCTGGGGCACCCGTTGGCTATCCTTCAGAATCAGTGAGTGACTTGAGTTCAGTTTTCTGCTGTTCATAATAACTGTCCTTTTCCAAGTTAGAATTTAGGAACATCTATTTTGTTTTCTTTTGAATTAAATTCATCTTAAACATCAAGAAAGGTTAGCCCCACTGGACCCGCTGTGACTTAGTGCTAGGAAATGGTATTCTTAACTAATATTCGATTCCCCTATGTGCTAGCCAAACTTCTCTTAAGATTTACATAAAGTCAGGATGGCCAGAGTGGCCGACATATTTTCTAACCCATGTATGTGCCTATGCTATAGAGATCGGTTAGTATTTTATGGACATTCAAAAAAGACTAAAAAAATCTAATTTATTATGAAACTTTATCAAAATAATTAGTTTAATATTGATGCTATTTCATGATTTTTTTTCTTAATACAAAATGATATGATTTTATGTATAAGACCAAGTAGAACATTGAAAAATTGAGCCGCCTCTTTTTGCTTTGTGAGGTAGCCTTGGCAGCTTTGGAGTTAACTGTTTGGGCTTACAAATGATGAGTTCTTTATAAAGAAAAATAATATTCACTATTTGGACCCTAGGAAAGTTGGATTCCATAAGCAACATTCATTGGTGATTCGGCAGTATAATATTAACATGATCTGCTTAATTTTCTTCTTCCTTACCTCATTGTTTCTATTTCTTGGATTATCTTCTACCATAATATTATTGAGCCATCTAGACAATGATTTCTTATGGTTTTGGCATATCATGCTCAATATGTAGGAATAGAGAGCTTGGCTACTGATGGAAAAATCTTCTGCCATTAAATGCCCTTCAATATCTTATCATTTGGCACCAAGAAAATTCAACGGGAACTTGCAAAACCCCATGTTCTTCTTGAGAGGTATCTTGTAGTTAATATCTTTCTTATCTTTGAAGTTGATTTCATCCTTCATGCTTTAAATCAGTATGATCAATTCAGAGATGCTATGTTCAAAAGAATCAAAACAAAAGTGTATAATGGACAATTTAGTTATCGTGTGAAGTGAGATTGTATCCTTTAGGATTTTCTGCTCTCCAATCCATGCACTACTTGGTTAATCATGATAAGGTTGTACCCTTTAGGATTGATATGTTTGTTTTAAGTGGTTGATAGGAATCATTTCCTTAGTAAATTCAAATTGTTTTATCTCTTCCAGTTTTGGATCATTTTCCTATCTTGATAAAACCTAATTCAGTTTAGTGAGATCCTATGCTTTTTCAGTTGGAGAATGTCGCTGCAACCTGCAATGTCATTCTATTGTCTTTAGTTGGCCAGTGGTGGCAAGAATGCAAGGTTCATTGTTGGGGCGACTAATAGTTTGCTAAAAATTGAAGTTTGTTAAGGGGGGAAGTTGAAGGTTTGGAATCATGATGTTTTTGATACAAATGTAGATAGATTGAAAGATGGGAGTTTGTTATCAGAAGCTCTGTACATGTTGTCTAACTAAAGAGCAAATATTGAGCATGAATTCAAGGTTTTGATGAGAGAGGAAATCAGCCGGAGGAAAAAGTCATGGATTAAATGGGCTAAGGCTAAGGATGGATATTTAAATTCGAGATTTTTCCAGTGAGAGGCTGGTGAAAATATTAGAGTTTGATATGAGAGATTGAAGGTAATAGTGAAAATTCACATAGGAGGGTTTGAATTAATGTGCTTTCCTTGTATGTTTTTTTTTCTTTTATTGCTAAAATATCCCCACTTATCAATTTTAAAATAAATAATTATAAGGTTTAAAATTAAATTTGCTTTAAAATCCCTCCCCTCCCCTCCAAACATGAAAGTGCTATTTCCCCTCCCTCCCCTCCCCTTTCCTCCACTCAACCAAACACAATATCTAATTAAAATCCCTCCCCTCCCATTCCATCATTTGAACCAAACACACCCTTAGGGACGATATCTTATCTTCTGTTATTGTCCTTTTTTTTTCTTCTTTTTATAACCCACTCGCCCCAGACAATGGCATACAAAGAAAAAAAAAAGTAGACTAAAGAAGAAGAGACACAATTCAAAGACAAACTAAAGAAACAACCAACCAGTCAGGCATAACACCATCAGATGTAGAATCAAGCAACGAATGCAAGCCAACAAAAAATGCAACAAACGAAAGGCATGGGATAACATCCTCTGGTGAAAGCAAAATCAGTAGGCATCACTATTGACTAACATTTCCTAATATGTAATTCAGCCATTTAAATTAAAGTAATAAGGAAAAAGACTACTATTACCTTTCAATGTTCCACACAAATAATATTGTCTTTTATTATCATCTAATTTAATCTTAGCTTATTCATAGTTGAATACTACAAATATTATAATAAAGGGTCATAATCTAGTTATAATATAAACTTCAAGAGGGTAAGTAAGATGATGACATAAATCACAAGGGGGCAATTATGATAACAACATAACGGGGATCAGTGTAATGTCTAAAACAAATGAGGTGTGAAGCTTAATTAAGTTAAAACTCAAGATGCCCGTGTAATTTTTCATATTTATTTCCAGTTTTTTCTATTTATGGCACTAAACACCAGCATAATAAGATATGGCCATATTATTGGGTATCACATTTTCGATTCTGGTCAAATAAAATCTCAGAACTCTATCAACGTGCTGTTGACTTGTTAGCATATTGCCACCAAATATAATGAGAAATGATAAATTGACACATTTATTGGACATCAAAACATGGATGCCATATGAGTATTAGGAATTTGTGAACAAGAGCAAGTGGGAAATGAATAAAATAATGACATGTATAGTATATTTATATGGTGTCCATGTATTGGTGTCCCATAAGTGTGTCCATTTATCATTTCTCAATATAATACTCTCCAGAGCATGAAAAACTCTCACTTCTCAATTGTGATGTGTGCGCACACATCAGCTTTAGACTTTTGACAGCTTATTAAAAAAAAACAAAGCTTTAGACTTTTGACAGCTTTCGTTGACCAACTAGCATGCTCTATCTTCTTCATTTTCAAGGGCTTATTTATTCATTTGCTTACCAAATTTTGTCTATAAATTGTGTCACACTTTAATTAAATAGTGAAGACCCATTGGTAGTTGAACATACTAGCTAGTTATTATTGAGAGAACATGGCCAAGGCAATCAGCTTCTTTCAGCTGAACACAGGGGCCAACATACCTTCCATTGGGTTAGGCACATCGCAGGCTAATCCTGGTGATGTTGCCAAAACCATCTCCACAGCCATTAAGGTATAATGATTTGTCTATATATATATATATAGGCACCCCATTTTCATAATAGAAGAACAGTTAAATTACTGTTGTGAATATGTTGCCTTTGCACAATTGTGAAAAATTGCGGCTGCAGTTACAGTTATAGTATGGTTATGGAGACTCTTAAAACCATAATACCATGGGAGAATGCAATTTATAGCCTCGGTTTTACAATATATTTCCGAATACTTCACTTTAGAATTTCAATGTTTTAATTTAGGTAAACAATTCTGTAGGATTGATTATTGTAAGTCGAAGAACTAATAAGAGATGGCTGACTGTTTTGTGTAACAATTCAGGTTGGATACAGGCATATTGATTGTGCTCAGCTTTATTCTAATCAAGCAGAGGTAATAATAATTAGTCAACGATGATCATACATTTTATTTGCTATCTGTATGTTGTTTCTAGTCAAAACATGCCTCTGGACACTATTATAACAAATGAATTGTGATCTGATAAAGTATTACTTATATGACTTAACTTGTGCTTGTTTACATTTGAATTACTTGAGTTGCTCGTAAATTCATTTTGCATTGATAAAATTGAAACTATCAATGTTTTATGACAGCCAGTTAACTTTTTTTTTTTTGTCTTTTCTGAATCTTGGTTTCTACAGATTGGTTATGCTCTGAAGAAGCTTTTTGATGATGGTGTTGTCAAGCGTGAAGACTTATGGATAACCTCCAAACTCTGGTTTATTGTCTTCTGAAAATTCTATTATATTTTTCAATGTTAGAAACATATTGTTTTTTAGTTTGGTTGCCGAACAAAGATCCACTGCTTTCTCGTCTATCTCCAGGTGCGCAGATCATGCCCCAGAAGATGTGCCAAAAGCATTAGATAGAACTTTGCAAGAATTGCAACTTGACTACCTTGATCTCTATCTAGTATGTGTTATCTTTACTGCTATGTGAATTTCTGCCTAATGTCAAATCATGGTTTCCCAATTTAGTATAATGGCTACATTTTTTGCAACGAATCTAGAACTAATAGCAAACAATCATGGGGCCATCCATTAATCTCATCCTTCAATCAATTAACTTGATTCATTTTGTAGATCCATCTGCCGGTCCGCATGAAAAAGGGTTCAATTGGTTTCAACCCTGAAAATCTTATACAACCTGACATACCTAGTACATGGAGAGCAATGGAGGCACTCTATGACTGTGGCAAGGCTAGAGCTATAGGAGTGAGCAATTTCTCTTCAAAGAAGCTTCAAGATCTGTTGGAGATAGCTAGAGTGCCTCCTGCAGTTAACCAAGTGGAATTGCACCCAGCATGGCAGCAGCCAAAGTTGCATGCATTTTGTGAATCTAAAGGAATTCACTTATCTGTAAGTATGGCAGATATAATTCATCTCATATAGTTGATAGTCATTCAAATAAATTCAGTGACTTATTGCAAAATCTTTTTGGTCTAGGAGAAGAATAATTGTTCCTTGTGTGTTTTTGGTGAACTTTTCTATAGCTAATTGAAGATGATTTTACTGCATCTTCAAATGGTGGTACCTCAACAACTCTTCTGATTTCTATTTAACTATTATGATGATTTTTCTTTTTCAGGGATTTTCTCCACTAGGGTCACCAGCATTTCTCAAGAGTGACATTCTTAAGCATCCTGTTATCAATATGGTTGCAGAGAAATTGGAGAAGACATCAGCACAAGTGGCCCTTCGGTGGGGCTTGCAAATGGGGCATAGTGTGCTTCCTAAGAGCACTAATGAGAAAAGAATCAAGGAAAATTTTGATGTCTTTGACTGGTCTATACCTGATGACCTGATAGCCAAGTTTTCTGAAATTAAGCAGGCAAGTAGTTCTGGATAAGGTTCATATTTTTTATTTTTTGGTAGAAAGATAAGGTTCATATTTAATCTGGGTTGGGTTGGCTTGGCTTGGCTTGGCTCTTGGATTTGGTCCATCTTGGATTTGGTCATCCCTCCTTCCATGGGTGGAGCTAGAAGATTTTCAAAGAGTAGGCCAGAAAATAAAAATACTTTATTTAGAAGGCCAAGTTAGAGAATTTATATGTTTTTTTTTTCAAAAACAGTAGATTTGAAATACTTCACTTTAATATTTTTGCTGTACCTGTAGCTATTGAATGGCTGTGCTACCCTTCGCCTTAGCCTCCCTTGAGTAGTGCAATTTTAGGGTGGAAACCTCTGCCTCCAATTTTGAATCCCAGCCCTGGCTTATAGTATTAAAGAAACTATCCTTATTACCGTGTTTCCTAGGGAAAAATAAAAAGTAAAATCCAGTTCTTTTTTTTTATAGGCAAACGTTAGTGTGTTATTTGTTATGTTAGTATTTTTTCTTCTTTATCAGAGTTTGAACCCTGGTCCTTCAACTCTTTATACAGGCGAGCTACCCCACCCCTAGTGAATTCCAGTTCTTTATTCACTCTCTGAATACCTATTTCCTCTAGCATTTCTGTAAAGCACCAATTGGTTATTTATGTGTGTCACACACAACATTAATAATGCTAGACAGTATCGAAAGCTTCATCTTTTGAATAAAACTTCAATTTTCTCATGCAGGAGAGACTTCTTACGGGCACAGGACTTTTGGTTCATGAAAAGTATGGTGCTTATAAGACTGCTGAAGAACTTTGGGATGGTGAATAGTGAACAAGATGTAATAGATTGAGATGATCCCAAGTTATTGCTTCAAGACTTGATTGGCTGCTATTGATCTAATATAAGCCTAAAAAGGCACCCGTGAAGTGGTGAGACTTGAGAGTATATTCTATCCTCGTAGTGATGTTCTTGGTGGTAGTACAGAATAAAAAAGTGAAAGATTATTTTTATGCCATCTACCACTAGGGACTGTTAGATTGTTTCAATCTGATTATTTTCAATTTCCAAAATTTTCTTCCCCTTTTGCCCCCAATGCATACACTACTGACATGCTTTTTCTTCAATGCCTTTTCTTCACTGCAAAATGCTCTTTTAATATATGGCCAACTCTGAATGGGAGCTTGACTTTTCATAAATAAATAAAACATGTAACAAATTTTATTTTATTTTTATTTTTTATAATAGACAAAAATTAATGACAAAATATAAAAAAATAAACATTTTTAAGAAGTTTTAATGTTAAAAAAAATCAAATATTATTAATATAAACAATAATTTTATACCATTTTTGTAATTTATTATATAAAAGTGATTTTTTTTGCACCACCCAAACGAAATAGATTATCTTAAAATTGCTTTTTAAAAAATAGAGCCAAACAAAAACAGATTCTGATTATAATCGTTTATCACTATAATATCAGCATAATCTATTTTTTCTAGCTTTCCCAAAAACACTCATATGTATAATCGATTATTGCAAAAATGATTATAATCACAATTTATTTTTGTTTGGGTATGTTTGCTGAAAAGCGATTTTAAGATAATCAATTTTGTTTGTGTGGTGTAAAAAAGTTCACTTTTACATAGTAGATTAGGAAAAATGATATAAAGTTATTTGTATTGAATAATAATATTTGTTTGATAGTTAGTTATATAGGGATAAAATGGGAAGAGAGTTTTTAGATCAAAAAATAATCAGTTTGGAACAATCTAAATGTCCTTGGTTGATGATGGTATAAAAACAGATTTTTCATCAAAAAAAATGTTTTTTAAGAAATATAAGCTAAATGCCAAACAAACCAGATATAGGAAATAACTTTTTGGGGCAAAAAAAAGCTAAAATGCAAATTATCTATATTTCCCAAACACACTCTTAATGGATAATATAATTAATTCATTTGATCTATCTTATAATATAGTTGATATCAATTAGGATATAAAAAAAAATTAATTTAAAAAAAAAACTTCTTTCGACAATAGGAACAATAAGAGGTATAATCAATAATATTTTATAAATGACGCATGCATCTGAAAAATAATTTTCTATCATTTTTTATTGAATCAAATTTTCAACTTTTTTTTATAACCAAATTCATACTTTGTATTGAAACCTTCTACCAAATTCATTATTGCTGTAGAGGGATTTGTAGTGAAACCTTCTACCAAATTCATTATTGCTGTAGAGAGGCACAGAGAGACAAGAGAGTGAGACAAAAAACAATTAAAATATTAGATAGTTAACAAAATTTTAGGACAAATAATTAGAAAAAAAAAGATATGATATAATATTAATTGATATAATTATTAGAAAAATAATAACAATAACTTAAATATAAAATTGGGAATTGATGAGAATTATTATGCAAACAATAATTTATTTTAAAATGACATAAAAAACACAAAAGACTTGATAAAATGTTATCGCAATGAAACTTATCATCTAAATTAATATTAACTCAAACATATTAAAACATAAATAAAGAATTGGGGGCCTTACGTGATTGTGGCCCTTACTCAACCATCTCAGTTTCCTAAAGGCATCAACAACCCTATTTATAGTGATCATGTTAATATGATGTTATACTCAATGAAAGATAATAACTGCTAACATTAGGCAGGTTTCTCAGCAAATGACTATGTTAAGAATAGATGATTTGATCATAGAAGATAAGGATTTGATTGAAAATCATGTGGTTGATTTCTATAGTTCTCTGTATGGAACTGACAATACATGTGAGGACAATGGTCTAATTGAGAAAGTGATCCCCTCATTAGTAACAAACTCTGAAAATACCATGCTAACTAATCTGCCATCATTAGAAGAGGTGAAATCTACTGTTTTTAGCATGAATAGCTCGGGTACCCCTGGTCCAGATGGCTTTGGAGGATGTTTCTTTCAAGGCCATTGGGAAACTGTTCAGCAGGATGTATTTGAATCTGTAAGTCAATTCTTTTCACAGTCTTGGCTTCTTCCCAACATAAACTCCAATTTAGTGACTCTCATTCCCAAATTTAAAGGGGCAGACAAGATTACTGATTATAGGCTAATAGCATTAGCAAATTTCCAATTTAAGATCATAACTAAAGTGCTGGCTGATAGGGTAGCATCTATAGGTCCAAGTATTATCTCAGATCAGCAAAAAGGATTCATAAAAGGGAGGAATATCCTGGACTGTTTATGCACTACATCTGAAGCTATAAACAGGTTGAATTTGGTGGCAACATTGCATTAAAATTTAATATTAAAAAAGCTTTCGACACCATTGATTGGAGAATTTTGTTAAAAGTGTTAAAAGCTTTTGGTTTTAATGAGCATTTTTGTAAATGGATTAGCATTATCCTTCATTCTGCAAAACTGTCTTTTTCTATAAATGGTCATGCTGTAGGATTCATATCTTGCAATAAGACAAGGAGATCCCTTGTCACCCCTTCTCTTTTGTCTTGCAGAAGATGTCCTTAGTAGAGGACTCAACTTTCTGATAGAAACAAGACAATTGCAGCCTATGACAGGTTCTAGGAGTTTAGCCTTTCCTAGTCACTGTTTATATGTTGATGACATATTTGTCATCTGTAGAGGATCCAAAAGAAATTTAAGAACTTTAATGAAGCTATTTAGTGAATATGCAGCTGTCTCTGGTCAGCAGCTTAGCTTAGATAAGTGCAAGTTCTATGTAGGTGCCATGTCCAGTAGCAAAACAGCTGAGATCTCCAGGTTTTTTGGGTTTTGCTGCAGGAAAGCTCCCTTTTACTTACCTTGGAGTTCCTATTTTCCAAGGCAAGCCTAAGGTATGTCATTTATAGCAGATAGCTGATAGGATTAAATCTAAGTTAGCTAATTGGAAAGGTTCCTCTCTATCCATAATGGGAAGGGCTATGTTGGTTAAGTCTGTCATTCAAGGGATGCTTCTATATAGTTTTCAAATATAATCTTGGCCTATTTCTCTATTGAAATCAATTGATAGATGGGTTAGGAACTTCATATAGTCAGGGGACACTCTTGTTAGAAAACTGGTCACAGTTTTTTGGTCTAGATTATGTTCTGCTAAGGAACTTGGTGGAATTGGTCTAAGGTAGGGCTATTAATGAAGCTGCCCTATTAAAGTTAAGTTGGGAGATGCTCTCATCTAACAAAGACTAGGTTGTTATCCTTGGATCTAAGTTTTTAAGGCATAACTCACCTATCTTATACTATGTGAAATCATCTATTTGGCCTGCTATAAAGCTGCATTTTAATACTGTAAAATTTAATAGCTGTTGGTTGCTAGGTAATGGGGAGAACATTAGCCTTTGGAAGGATTATTGGCTGCCTGAATCTTTGGCAGACCTGCTGCATATTCCACAAGAAGCCTTTCCTCTTTTAAATGCTACTGTTAAGGATATAATTCACAATAAGGATTGGTGCTTTCCTAAAAATTTTAAGCATATTTGCTCTAAGGTTATTCCTAAAATTGATAATGTTCAAATTCCATTTATAGACAAAATTGATACTCTTGTTTGGAAGAATTCTACCACAGGTACATTAACCTTTAAAGATGCATATAATCACATATGTAACTTGCAGAATGTTCAACAAGTTCATTGAGGAAATCTCATTTGGAACTCTTGCATTCCCCCTTCAAGATCTTTCTTGGCTTGGAGGCTGTTGCACAATAGATTAGCCACTGATGACAACTTAAAATTAAGAGGTTGCACAATGGTTTCTGAGACATCCCGTTGTGCCTCGTTGTGCCATTATTTATTTATTAATCTTAATCGCGTACTGAATGTTAAACATAACCCAAAATTACGAAGATATTAAAAACTTATTTATAACATAACCAACTTCGAAAGTTAACACACCACACCCTAATTATATTATACATACACACATATGTTTATTCAACATAAAATAGAACACTATTTAAGGTATCCTATCAGTAGGATCCCTTGCAGGTACATACTTACATAAACTATTATAGTCAGCGGAAAATAAACGTCTTATAAGACTCACTGGCCCTAGACGCTAAACTACATCGCTGGAATCCACAACTCGTCCTCCCGCATCCGATTCATATGGAATCCCATCTAGCTCCTCAGCAACTGGTTCCTCCATCAGATCTCCTCATACGATCACATGATCAAATATATACCAAATACAGAAAATAGGGGATAAGAAACAGTTCTATCATTAAAAGCGGAAAAGAATACATAGCATATAATATAATAACAGTTAAAGGCACACATCACTCATAACTACCAATCATTCTCAAATTACGATATCATCATCTACCCTTAATCTCATGCAACTAAACCTTTATGTTGACTTGGCCATCTCTATTCCTATCACTTTAGTCCGTAGTCCAGAACGGTCCAGTGCAAATAACTTTCGAACTCGTCAAAAACTAAACGAGTATTAGTCCAAAACGGTCCCGTGCTAATAACTTTTGAACTCGTCAAAGACTAAACGAGTATTAGTCCAAAATGATCCAGTGCCAATAACTTTCAAACGCGTCAAAGACTAAAGAGTATTACGGTAGTCTACCTCGGCATCCACATTCGTAGGGTACTCACCCGCAATATCCGATATCCCCAAAATAGTATATCTTGACCTCGTGTGTTCCACTCACACGGTTGTGGATAACAATGCATATACATATAATCTCACTAACCAGCATCTGTTACAACCTAGTGCCTCAATATTCCAACACAGTCTCAACACAGCTTCCATGTCAAATCTCATCTATTAAATACTTTAATTCGGCTAGGCAACTCTAAGTCACTTTCATTCTCTCACCCACATGAACATCTCCCGAACAACACATATCTTTACTTAAAAGTCAACTAAGCACATTATCAAACCAGGCAGATCATGCATAATACAATAATTATAAAATATTCAAATATCAAAATAAAACGTCACAAGTAGTAGAATACCTCAACTAGCGTATCATAATCAATTCACTAACAATAAAGTCAGACATCCTCAAATATTATAAAATTATCCTAACGTCGATAAACCTACAATTCCCAAATCATCATTGGTATTACAGAAAAGGTTTCCAATGCGATTTTGGTCTTGTCGATTACTCGACCACTAGTAGGGTTTAGGTCGCCCTACACAATTATTATATTATAAACTACTTATCCATTCGGACGATAGGTTGAATCTTTCCCCCACTTGAAATTATCATCGAATTCACGAACTTTTCAACCCTCGTTAGTACACCACGGTTATCAATTATCCTTGGAATGAAGAAGTTTGATGAAGGAAATGAAGAGAAATGAAGAACTTGCCAAGAACAAATATGGTGTTCTTTAGGTTTTTGTGATAAACAAGTGTAATAGGAAGAAATGAAATGTGTTAAGTGGTGGGAGGGTGTTGCCTGCGAAATTGAGTGTGTGAGGAGAGGAAAATGTGTTGTTTATTTGCTTAAAGATGAACCATGGTTAAACTTAACATAGCATAGGTTATGTTAAGCTTAAACAATAATATAATAACTTAACTATAGTTAATTGTAATCATGGTTAGGTTAAGAGTATGTGGTCAAGAATGAAGGAGTGGTGTGGCTGATGTTGGGCCACATCTCATGAGTCACCCATGACTCATCGATCCAATCCACTAGCGGTTCCCGGAAATCCCGTACTCAGCTCTGTCATTTACCCAATTTCGGTTTTTGAAAAGAAAATGATGAAAAGAAAGAAAAATGAAATATGTATGGTTTATTGGATATGGCTACACAAAATTGAAGAGGTATTTGGGGTCCAAAAATATCTTGAGACAAAATTGGAATTCGAAATAAAATATCTCGATATTTTCAACTAAATATCTAGATATTTTCAACTAAATATCTAGATATTTAGGGTGTTGTCATCATGACTTGATGACTTGTCATCTCAATCTCTTGGCGTTTCTCCGCAGTTACATATTCGTCTCCATCGTTTTCCCGACTTAGGTTTTACGCATTTTCTTGAAAGTTTCGCCCGTCAAAAGTATAACAATATATTTTTTGACTAATAATTTCAAAATAGCCTATATAGCTAGAAATATGAGATAAAAGTAAATGGTTCCGTTCTAGGGTTGAAATTAGGTTTTCTGCTCAGTAAAATCTTACTGTCAGTAAAAACGCAGACTGGTTTCCATCTAAATTTTAAACCCAAAATTTCACCGTAACCCTCTACCATAAGATAGAGTATGAATATGATTTTGTTTTATCCAAAATCATTTTCTTGATCTCAGATAAAAATATAATTAAATATATTTTAACCGTTAATACAACGTAATTAAAAACAGGCTGTTACTGTTTCGGTTTGTTGCTTATTTGGGAAGTTTGAAGAATCTTCTGCACATTTATTTTTACAGTGTAATTATTCATCTATCTTATGGTCCAGGCTTGCGTCAATTTTGCATTCTCAACTTGATCTTTCATCATTTAGCTCAGTTTTTTTTCCATTTGTAATGGCAATTGAAGTTCACAGATTAAACATATCATCTTATCAGCCATCATTCATGTGATGTGGTTTATTTGGTTTGCAAGAAACCAAGTTCGATTCCAGAATAAGTTTGTTCATGTAAAGTCAGCTATCTCAATGGTTATAGCTGCTGTTAATCTCTCGGGAACTTGTTCTTCAGGCACTATGTTTTCCTCTATTGATGAATTTTGCATTGTTAAAGCTTTTAATGTGTAGATTCATCCTCCCAAAGCTCCAAAAGTAATTGAAGTGATCTGGCAGCCTTCTCTTTGTGGATGGTTCAAGTGTAATATGGATGGAGCAGCTACTCATGATCATGCAGCTTGTGGAGGAATATTCCGAGACAACAGAGGTGCAATCCTGGGATGCTTTTCTGAATTCATTGGGGCAACATCATCACTTGAAACTGAGCTTTGTGCAGCAATGACATCTATTGAGCTTGTTTTTCAAAGGAAATGGCATTGCATTTGGCTTGAAACTGATTCTAAGTTAGTTGTTCAAGCTTTCCCAAATGAAGATATTGTCCCATGGAAATTGAAGTCTAGATGGCAGAATTGTAGGCACTTGTGTAGTCAAATGAAGTTTTTTTGTTCTCATGTATTTCGAGAAGGTAACTCTTGTGTAGATGGCCTAGCTAGTTATGGCCTTTCCCATAGTAGCTTTATATGGTGGGATTTAGTTCCCTCTTTTATTGTAGAGGATTTTCATAGGAATAAGTTCTTATTTCCTAGTAATAGATTTTGTTAATACATGGGCTTGGACTTAGTTCCCCCCATGGCTTGTATCTTTACATTTTTTTTTTCTTTTCTTAATAAATTTAAAGGTACTGCATATGATTGATGGGGCTAGGGGTGCCAATATAGTTGGGATGTCTAGTCACATAGTGATGCATTAGCACTCTTTTTGGCTTAAAAAAAATATATATTCTAATATTAAAAAAAAAAAACTCTTCATAGTCAATCTATTTAAGAATTTCTAAGAGGACGAAATAATCTGTCCCAAAAAAAAAAAAGAGAGAGAGAGGAAAAAAAAAGTGAGAAGATACACATATTGCGATGAGATGGTGTTAGTTTTTCCCAACTTCATTACATGAGGCAAGATCTTGATTTATATGCAATTTTTATTTTGTTTTTCAAAGTACCCTCTCACTCTCATTCGATACATGAATAACTAATCTCCTAGTATATGGTAAGACATCTAAGTGGAAATTTCTTTAAACAATAAATTTTTTTTTTCCCATATATAGGGATCCAGGATACGAATTTAGAATGACATACTTAACGGTATGCAACATACATATTGATAAATAAATCACATTTGGTTCAAACACTACAAGAAATTAGGGAAATAGAGACTGGCGATTTCGGTCGCTGAACAAAGAATTTCAATCGCTAATATATTTAGCTAATGAAAATATAGTGTTCCCAATCTGTTGGTAGCTAATGGTAGTGACCGAAATAATGATCCATCGCTATTAGCGACCGATATATTTTATTGCTATTTCCATACATTTCGGTCGCTATATATGGTATATATCATGTTTTGGGACCATATTTGCGATGGCCTTGCGACCGGTTACTCAATCATTATTAGCGACAGAATACAACTTCGGTCGCTAAATTTTTTGGTACCAAATTTGTGATCGAAGAAAATTCAATTGCTAATTAATATTTTTTTTCCCAAAATTTCATCAATAAAAAATTATTTATTGTTTAATATTAATGTATGAAACAGACCAAATTATGTAAAATTGAAATAAATTTTATAAATAATAATAAAAATCCAATGATTTAATAAAATCCAATAATGTAATATATTATTCAATGTAAAATGTAAAAAATATTACAATGTACAAGTCAATAGAGAGGGGGTGGGGGGGAGACCATCCATCCTATAGCCCATCATCGGACTCTTCCTCCCCATCACCCTCATTGTCGGTGTCAACAACGGCACTGGGAACTGTTGGTCTGAATCCCAAGTGCCCGTATAACTCTCCTTCTCCAAATGAGAAAGCATATCCTCCAAGTTGAAGATCTTATCGTCCTTTTTCACAAGCTTAGCATTGAGGTTGACGATGACCTCTCAAACGTCCTGTGAATGGCCAGGTCGGATTGAGTACATGGCATTGATGAAGCCAGGTACTCATCCCCCATCTGGCCCAAGCCTTACACATGGACCTTCTTGTTCTTTCCGTCAACCGCCTCCAAGAAAAGGGGTCGGGTTATCAGAGGCAGTAGAAGGCTCTTGCCCTATAGTAGAGGCCTCATCATAACGACGTGCAAACTCATCCTGCATTATAAGTCAAACATTAGCATGTTTAAATATTGGAAGTTACAAAATATAATTAAATATGTTAAATTAAAGAAAACATAATCAAACTAACTTACATCGGCCTGCATTCTCGACCCACACCCTATCCTTGATACACCGTGTACTTTCTCCATTCTTCAGAGCATACTTCTTCATTCACCAGTGCAACTTTTCCTTGACTGATCATAGGAAGATCTTGATATAAGTCTATTAAAAACCTGGCATCCTTAAGACATCCTCGAATTGAGCCTTGGTCTTCAATAACTTGATCTTCAGATCTTTAATGCTTTAGACTAACCTTTGCAGTTGTTTAATCAGAAACTTGGTAGACGCAAGATTAGATATGAAATAGACAACTATAAACATGAGAAGGGGGGTTGAATTGTGTTTATCAGAAATTAAAAATAAAGTTGAAAACTTTTCGTACAAAGAAGCTAGGTTCAGAGAGGTGTAAAATGACTTACATAGACAGATCACCTGTCTGGTATATTTTCATAGAAAAACACACAATCACACAGATGAAAAACAAGCTTGATATAAACACTTTTAATCCCTTCCTTAGAATGCAGATGATATATAATCAAAACAACTAAAGAGTTTAAGGGAAGAGAGATTGATACAGTTATTTATCCTGTTTCACTCTTTAACACAAAGAGCTACGTCCAGTCCTTGGCAGCACCAAGTTTTATCCACTATAATTGATCAGGTTACAGACTCCAAGTATTATTTGCACACCTAGCCTCTTCAGGCTCCAAGACAAGTATTCTTTGCTCACCTAGCCTCTTCAGGCTCAAACAGGTTTGTTTTGAGAAGTTTGTTTGTAATAAATACAATCAGACAAACAGATCTTTCACTAACACTCAGAGAGTGGATTAAATGTAGACTTAGGAAAGACTGCGTAATAACTTCAAATGATTGAAGAATACAGATAGAAAGAATGAACAGAGTAATGGCTCTTTAATGCTTTGTAATCTCTGATATGTTCATCTTCAATGACTTCTGTATTTATAGCCTTCAAACATTTAATATCCGTTAGGGACATTCCTTGCAACGATGGCTTCAAGCAGAGCTTCATTAAATGCAATAGAGTCGTTCTGGGCAGCCATTAATGCAATGAAGACGTTGGTTGTACTCTAACATGAAGGATCATGGCTTTATGCATCGTGCAATAGCCAAATCAGAGTTGTGCATAATGCTTTTGTACTTTGCAAAGTATATTTCTCTTCTTGTGTAATAACCGAGAGTACTAGGAATAAAGCATGTTGGAAACATTCTTTAACTGGAAATTTGTCTCTGACTTCCTAGGTTGCTTGAGAGAGTATCCTTCTGAATTTCTTGATAAGTGTGAGAGAGAGATTCAGAGTCTTCTGCATGAGGGGACAGCTTCCAAAAGCTTCATGTACTCGAGTTCTTAACAAAGAACCTTAGACGAGTATGGGAGCAGGGCAGAGACAGGTTGAAACTGATTTGTAGAAAGTCAACAATCCTAGTCAGCAGACGGGTTGACTTTTGCTTATCCAGACAGGTTGTCATCCAAGTAAACAGACAGGTGAGTTTTGCTATTTTATGATCTGTATACTAAGTAGACAGGTTAGCAACCACAAAGTAGGTTAATTAAATCATTAACCAATATTTAGTTTTCATCAAAACTTAGGGAAATACACACAGACATTTTAGAGACTTAACAAAATACTCATTAGACAGGTGATGAGTGACTCACTAGACGCTTGATTCATCAAACGCTTGATTTGAGACTTGTTAGAGATGTTTCATTCATCAGTTGCAGGCCTCATCGAATAGATAGGTCTTGGCTAGATTAGTTTTTTCTTTTAATACTAAACAATCAATCTGCACACTCAACTATAGATCGTCAACAATATTCGTATGATTCAATTAAATCATTCTTCAAATGTTCGGATTCATTAGAACCAAAGGGTCAAAGTCCATCAGACGCTTGGAGACTTAAATTGAGTTCGTCTCCGTCCTTGGCGAGCGTGTTCGTCCCACCAGTGCATATTTGCATTCGTTTCTGTCCCTCTTACGTTTGTCTCAGTCCCACCTAACGTAGTTGTGTTCATGTCCATCCCTGCTGTCGTGCTGTGTCGTCTTCATCAACCTTCACTTTGTATTTAACAATGGCATTCTCAAATAATTATTTTACATATTTTTTATGTACTTTATAACCATTCATCGAATCAGTTTTATCTTGAAAATAATAAAGAGTAGATGATACATGGTCAAAAGTTATGTGATAAAAAAAGTGGTGAGATCACTTTGATCTCTAAAAAATACCTAGCTGATATTATTTTTCTGAATTTTAAAACTAACTTGTAAACATAAATAAATTTGAAGGATTAAGTTCAGTGTTATTAAAATCGGACCGGACCAGCTAATTGGATCGGAAACAGGACCCATAGTCTATCTGGTTAGCACGTCAGACCTGTTAGACATATAACCCATGTTGACGTCATCCAAAACACACCTAGTGGAACTCAAACACATACGGATGCAGTAACATGGAAGATGTGTGCCACCAGACCAACACAAGTTGTTGGTACAAAATTTAATATATATCGATTCATACGGTTCAACCAGTAACTCATCGATTAGACCAATGACCCTATGCCTTAATAACACTGATTAAATTACATGCGAATGATAATATTAAAAATTAAATTGTCTATTCACTCATGTTTACATAGTGAGTTTTTTAATATGAAAAAAAAAAAAATTTGTAGCCCAATAAGAGACCAACTGTCCCCCACAACATACAATATAAAATCAACCACAAATTAGCTAACACAATCAAAGTTAACAAAGAGTAAAGATATTTGAACACATAATTTGGATACCTTGTATATATACTGTAGAGTTTATGAGTGTCTTGGGAGTTATGAAAGAAAGACATAATGAGAGAGAAGAAAATAATAAATAAGTGGGGATGAGTACTTTTACACGGTGTTGGACACTATTTTTGTGTCCAAATATCATTACTCAGTTAAAACATTCTGGCGCCAAGTTATTTGCATGAGTTGCCATAGGCAGGTTCTTCGACATGGCCAACTCCTCCTCAATTTTCTCGAACCCTGCTTCACCATTCGATCCCTCGACGCAACCAACCACATCCATGCAATTTCCATCGCAATGGGTCCAATTCCAAACCAATCCATCTTCATCCACAACAAAATCATTTCTTTCTATCTTTCCTTTGGTGAGTTACTCCATGCACACAAGGTGTTTGACATGTTGCCCCAAAGAACTGTAGTCTCTTACAACACGATCATCACTGCTTATAGTCGACGAGCGTACGTAGATGATGCTTGGAACTTGCTTCGTGACATGAGGGGTCGTGGTTTTGCTTCATTGCAAGCATGCCTTTCCCACCAAATGCCAATATATTTCATAGCTTCGTTGAAGGCTACAAAAGGCAAGAAATTGCAAATTGACTTGTACAGAAAAATTTAATTATCTTTTGGAAGTAATGCATTGAACATGTTTTATAGTTTTGTTTTACAATCTCCTTCAATTCTGGACCCTAGCCTGAAGTGCATATTCACCCGTTACACAACATGAAATTTTGCCAGGTAGATTAATTATTAAAAATGGATAAGGGTTCTCCTGTGTTATCATTTCCGTCCTTTATAGCCAGGTAAATCCAAATCGGATCCCTTCATTCAAAAAATCATATATTCACGTATTAATACACAGTTGGATCAATCACAAGTGTTTGTGTTAAATTATGATGCAAATGAGACAAAAATATATGATGCAAATAAGACAAAAGAATATGTTGATTGTGATGCTGCTCATGGTCACAAAAATGAGGAAAACAAAGTGCTGAGTCACCAGAAATGATTTGTCACCTAGTGCAACAAAATCCATTCTAGAACCATATATTCTCTCCACCTTTACAACAGCCTAACAGAATTGGCAGTAGCAGATTCAATAGAATAGTGCCTAGAGTTACTAGTGTGCACCTTTCCCTTCTGCTATAAATGGAATAATTGTACCACTTTGTACTTGAATGATTCAGAAATATAATTCTCTAAGTACATTTCCATTTCCTATTCTTCTTTATTATGCTTATTTTATCCTTTCCTAAAGTTTAAGATGGTATCAGAGAGTGTTTAGCTCTCTGTTGCTGCGACTCTGATGGCCCAAGGCGGTGGTTCCACTTCAGGGGGTCCTGTCCAAAACTTTGGAGGCCCTACTGATCCTTCACAAGACCCTTCTAGTCCCTACTTTGTTCATGCAGGAGATGGACCTTCACCAGTTACTGTTACTCCTGTGTTGAACGGATCTAACTATCATGCGTGGACTCATTCTATGAGGTGAGCATTAGGAGGAAAGAAAATTTTGAATTTGTAGATGGAAACATACCCATTCCAGACAGTGCTTTTGATCCAAGCTACAAAGCTTGGAGCCGATGCAACATGCTCATACACTCCTCGATCATGAACTCAGTAGTTGAATCCAATGGCCAAAGCATTGTGTTCTTGGAAAATGCAATGGATGTGTGGAATGATCTTAAAGAAAGGTTTTCACAGGGTGATCTCATTTGGATTTCTGAGCTTCAACAGGAAATTTATGGTCTCAGGCAAGGATCTCTTTCTGTCACCGAATTCTATTCTGAGTTAAAAAAATTTGGGAGGAACTAGAAACTTATATGCCTATGCCTTGTTGTGCTTATCCAGTTAGATGTACTTGTGCTACAATGAGAAATGCAAGACATTATCATACACTTAATTATGCTATAAGATTTTTAACTGGTTTAAATGAGAATTTTTCAGTTGTTAAGTCTCAGATTTTGCTAATGGATCCTTTGCCTAGCATGAATCGAATTTTCTCCATGGTAATTCAACATGAGAGACAAAACAATTTTTATATTTTTGATGAATCAAAGGCTCTTATAAATGCTGTTGACTATAAAAGACCACAAGGAAGAGGAAACCGGTTTGTACAAAATTCAGGATCAAAGAGGGTATGCACCTATTGTGGAAGGACAGGACACATAGTGGATACTTGTTATAGGAAGCATGGCTTCCCTCCACATTTCCAGAAGAACAATGCCTCAATGGCTAACAATGTTTCAAATGATGCTGAAATGAAGGAAAGTCTCTCAACAATAGGAGAATCACACCCTGCCACACCTCCTAGTTTCACTCATGAGCAATATGAAAAACTGATCAATCTAATTCAAGGTTCCAGCATGAACCAGCAGCCTACTGCTATGGCTAACCAGGTTCACTCCTCACCACACTTTGGTCATTCACCAACTGAAAAGACAAAATCAGGTAAAACCTTCATTTCCTCCTCTTTCAATAGTTTTTCGCTAGGCTCATGGATCATAGATTCTGGAGCTAGTGATCATATTTGTGCATCCTTGAAATCTTTTAACACTTACACTGAAATCAAACCTGTTAGCATAAGGTTGCCTAATGGTCAGTTTTATGTTTCAAAACACATTGGTAGAGTAAGTTTTTCCCCTGGCTTTTCAATCACTGAAGTTCTTTATGTTCCAAACTTTTCAAAATTTGATATCTGTCTCAAAATTGTGCAGTGGTCTAAGTTGCACAGTTACTTTTACTAACTCCATGTGTTTCATTCAGGATTTGAAGTCACAGAGGACGATTGGTTCTGCTGAGAAGTTTGAGGGGCTATATCACTTGGTGGTTGGTGCCAAGCATGCCTACAATACCAATGCTCAAGTAGCTGATGTTCATGTCTTACCAGAAAATGCCTTGTGGCACTTTAGATTGGGACATTTGTCCACTTCTAGGATGAACATTTTGAATTTTTTTTTTTTGTTACTGTTGATTCAAAGGCAATATGTGATGTGTGCCACTTTGCTAAGCACAAGAGATTGCCTTATAATTTAAGTTTCCATAAAGCTGCAGCACCTTATGAATTATTCACTTTGATATTTGGGGACCTCTTTCCATACAATCTATACATGGCCATTCTTACTTCCTAATTGCAGTAGATGACTTTAATAGATTCACTTGGTTAACTTTGCTGAAATCTAAGGGAGAAGTGAGACAACACATCCAAAATTTCATAAAATTAATTGGAAACCAACATAATGCCACTGTCAAAACAGTCAGGACTGATAATGGTCCAGAGTTTGCCATGTCTCAATTCTATGCCTCAAAGGGAATAGCACACCAAACAAGTTGTGTAGAGTCTCCCCAACAAAATGGGAGAGTTGAGAGAAAGCATCAACATGTTCTCAATGTAGGGAGGGATCTTTTGTTCCAGTCTAAGCTACCTAAACAGTTTTGGTCTTATGCTGGCATTCATGCCACCTATATACATAATTAACAGGGTCCCTAGTCTTATACTTAACAATAAATCACCATTCTTCCTTTTACATTTTCATGATCCTGATTTACATGAATTAAAGGTCTTTGGTTCTTTATGCTATGCCTCTACACTTCAAGCACATAGAACCAAACTTGCACCTAGGGCTAGTAAATGTGTTTTCCTTGGCAATAAGCATGGTGTAAAAGGAATTGTTCTGATAGATCTCAGTAATAAGGAAATCTTCATTTCCAGAAATGTGACTCACCATGAGCACATTCTCCCTTATAAGGGTTCCTCACCTATTTCCACTTGGAAATACCACTCAACACCCACATCCCATCACCAAAACCCCACTCCCATGTCATCGCCTCAATCATTATCACCCTCAGACACACAAACAGAACCTGCACCTAGTGACAACATTCCTGTTGCCAGCCCTGGTGTTCCAATCATGACAGAAGCAGCAAGTGAGACAGAATCAGCAACTAAGCAAATAATTGAGCCTATGAGGAGGTCTAGCAGGCAAAAGCATCGACCACACCACCTTGATGATTATGTGTGTAGCCTCTCAACATCCATAGCAGAAGCAATCACCTCAGGTACTCTCTATCCCATTTCTTCATATCACTCTTTTTCAAATCTTTCACCATCACACCATGCATTTTCCTTAGCAGTAACACACTTCTGAACCACACTCATACCAAGAGGCTAGTAAGTATGCATGCTGGAACAATGCTATGAAACTTGAATTGGAGGCACTTGAGAGGAATGACACTTGGATTCTTGTTGATTTGCCTATGAATGTGAAGCCAATTGGAAGTAAATGGGTGTACAAGGTAAAGCACAAAGCTGATGGCAGTATAGAAAGGTACAAGGCCAGGTTAGTGGCCAAAGGATACAATCAAGTGGAGGGTTTGGACTTCTTTGACACCTTCTCACCAGTGGACTTCTTTGGACTACTTGCACTTGCCTCCATTCACAAATGGTATTTACATCAGCTAGATGTAAATAATGCATTTTTACATGGTGATCTAAAGGAGGATGTATACATGGTTGTTCCTCAAAACATCAAGTGTTCTAAGCTTAATCAAGTTTGTAAGTTGCTCAAGTCCTTATATGGACTCAAGCAGGCCAGTCGCAAATGGTATGAGAAGCTAACATCTCTGCTAATCAGTAAAGGGTATCATCAATCCAATGCAGACCACTCCCTTTTTACATTCAACAATGGCAGCTTATTCACTGCTCTTCTAGTGTATGTGGATGATGTTATTTTAGCAGGGAATTCATTGGAGGAGTTTGCTCGAATTAAAGAGATTCTGGATTCCAATTTCAAAATTAAGGATCTAGGAACACTAAGATATTTCCTTGGCTTGGAAGTAGCTCACTCAAAATTGGGAATCTCAATCTGTCAAAGGAATTATTGTCTAGATCTTCTTCATGAATCTGGTTTACTAGGTTCCAAACCAGCAAAGACTCCTCTTGACCACTCCATCAAGTTGTATCAAGATGAAGGCAAGCCATATGAAGATGTTGCATCTTATAGGAGACTAATTGGGAAGCTACTATACTTGAACACAACAAGGCCAGACATAACCTTTGCAACTCAACAACTCAGCCAGTTTTTAAGCAAACCAACTATGACACATTATCATGCTGCCTGCAGTGTGGTTAGATATCTCAAAAATAACCCAGGCAGGGGCCTTTTGTTTCCTAGAAACTCAGAAGTTCAACTCGTAGGCTTCTCTGATGTAGATTGGGCTGGATGCCTTGACTCTAGAAGGTCTATCTCAGGGTATTGCTTCTTCCAAGGATCTTCCTTGATATCTTGGAGAGCTAAAAAGCAACAAACAGTGTCCCGATCCTCCTCAGAAGCTAAGTACAGGGCCTTATCCACTGCCACATGCGAATTGCAATGGCTGCTGTACCTTTTACAGGATTTGCATATTGTTTGTGCAAGAGCTCCAGTGCTATATTGTGACAACCAAAGTGCTTTACACATAGCTGCCAATCCAATCTATCATGAAAGGACTAAACACTTAGAGATAGACTGTCATTTTGTCTGAAACAAGGTTCAAGAGGGTGTTCTACGACTACTGCTTATTTCATCTAAGGAACAGCTTGCAGACTTCTTCACAAAGGCTCTTTCCCCTTCTTCATTTGCACCATTCATTTCCAAGCTAGGCATGCTCGATATATACCATGCTCCAGTTTGCGGGGGGATGTTAAATTATGATGCAAATGAGACAAAAATATATGATGCAAATAAGACAAAAGAATATGTTGATTGTGATGCTGCTCATGGTCACGAAAATGATGAATAATTGTACCACTTTGTGCTTGAATGATTCATAAATATAATTCTCTGAGTACATTTCCATTTCCTATTCTTCTTTATTATGCTTATTTTATCCTTTCCTAAAGTTTAAGAGTTTGAGAAAAGCCTAGGATTGATCCGACATTGCATTGATATGTTAATGCGTGATTCTTTGAATGTGGGGAATTCATATTCGATAAATCCCTTCCATTCAACCACTTTTCTTTTATGGTGTGTAGCCAAACCTGAGCATTCCTACTCTCATTTTTTATATTGTAACCCGTCAAAGGAGGATGTTAGTAATGAGATGCATAAGTTCCTTGGATGTCCATGGTATTGTCCCTGGTTATATGATTGTTTGCTATCAAATCACCTCAGGCACATAAATTTCTTCTGTAAAATCATTTTCTCAAATCTTTGTTGGGCACTCTCACATGAGAAAATCCTGGTTGCAATTGGTGATTGATTTCACAGAAAACATTGCAAAGAGATCCACTAAAATTATATAAACTAATCATCTACTTCGGTAATTATATAGAGAGTTTTGGTTTAAATACACTCACAATTCTTTTTTGTTTAAAAATTTACACATACCTCCCTTGAGGTTCATGTTATAACGGATATAAATATTTCCAACACATAATTTCTTAAACAAAAATATGTCAATGTAATTTTTTCATGTTAATCTACACTTTTTTCTAATTTTCGCACAGAACACCTGTAAAAAAATAACTCTGTCGGCGTGATGCTGACTTGTTGGTTTGTTGCATCCACCCACCAAAGATAACACTCTCCGACATAAACTCACTTTTCAGTTATGATGTGTGCGCACACATCAGCTTTAGACTTTCACAGCTATCTTACGAAGACCAACTAGCATGCTCTATTTTATTCTTTTTCAAGGGCTTATTCATTCATTTGCTTGCCAAATTTTGTCTATAAATTGTGTCACACTTTAATTAAATAGCGTAGATCCATTGGTGGTGGAACATAATAGCAAGTTATTGTTGAGAAAACATGGCCAAGGAAATCAGGTTCTTTCAGTTGAACACAGGGGCCAACATACCTTCCATTGGGTTAGGCACATGGCAGGATGATGCTGAAAGCGTCTCCACTGCCATTAAGGTATAATGATTTCTTTTCTTTTCTTTTTTAGAGCACAATGAAAATTATAGACCCCCCATTTTCATAATAGAGCAATATGGTTGTGAAGACTACTAAAACCATGATACTTAAAGCCTTGGTTTTAGTATATATTTTCAAAAACTTCACTTTAGATTTCATTGTTTTAATTTAGGTGAATAATTCTGTTGGATTGATTATTGTAAGTAGAAGAAGTAATCCAAGAGATGGCTGACTGTTGTGTGTAACAATTCAGGTTGGATACAGGCATATCGATTGTGCTCAAGCCTATTCCAATCAAGCAGAGGTAATAATAATTAGTCAATCATGATCTTACCTTTTATTTGCTCTATTTATGTTGTTTTCTAGGCAATACATGCCTTTGGACAGTAGTATTATACCAAATGAATTGTGAGGTGATAAAGTGTTACTTATATGTCTCAACTTATGTTTATTTACATCAGAATTACTTAAGTTGCTTGCTGGTAAATTCATTTTGCTTCCAAATAATTGAAAAGATTAATGTCTTATAATAGCAAGTTAACATTTTTTTTATGGGAAATCTTTGTTTCTATAGATTGGTTCTGCTCTCAAGAAGCTTTTTGATGATGGTGTCGTCAAGCGTGAAGACTTGTGGATCACCTCCAAACTCTGGTTTATTGTCTTTCGAAAATTCTATTGTATTTTTCAAGGTTAGAATCATATGTTTCGACTTTGGTTGCTGAACAAAGATCCTCTGCTTTATTGACTATCTCCAGGTGCACAGATCATGCTCCAGAAGATGTGCCAAAAGCATTAGATAGAACTTTGCAAGAACTGCAACTAGACTACCTTGATCTCTATCTAGTATGTGCTATCTTTACTGCTACGCAAATTTTCGCTGAAGATGTTGTCAATGATTAAACACTTTGATCTCAAATCATGCTTTCCCAATTTAGTATAATGGTTTCATTTTATGCAACAAGTCTACAGCTAGTTGCAAACAATTAAGGGGCTATCCATTAACCTCTTCCTTCAACCAATTGAATTGATTCATTTTGTAGATCCACTGGCCTGTCCGCATGAAAAAGGGATCAATTGGACTGAACCCTGAAAATCTTATAGAACCTGACATAGCTAGTACATGGAGAGCAATGGAGGCACTCTTTGACTCAGGCAAGGCTAGAGCTATAGGAGTGAGTAATTTCTCTTCAAAGAAGCTTCAAGATCTGCTGGAGATAGCAAGAGTGCCTCCTGCAGTTAACCAAGTGGAATTGCACCCAGCATGGCAGCAGCCAAAGTTGCATGCATTTTGTGAATCTAAAGGAATTCACTTATCTGTAAGTATGGCAGATATAATTCATCTCATATAGTTGATAGTCATTCAAATAAATTCAGTGACTTATTGCAAAATCTTTTTGGTCTAGGAGAAGAATAATTGTTCCTTGTGTGTTTTTGGTGAACTTTTCTATAGCTAATTGAAGATGATTTTACTGCATCTTCAAATGGTGGTACCTCAACAACTCTTCTGATTTCTAATTACTTATCATGATGAATTTTCTTCTTCAGGGATATTCTCCACTAGGGTCACCAGCATTTCTCAAGAGTGACATTCTTAAGCATCCTGTTATCAATATGGTTGCAGAGAAATTGGAGAAGACACCAGCACAAGTGGCCCTTCGGTGGGGCTTGCAAATGGGGCATAGTGTGTTGCCTAAGAGCTCTAACGAGGAAAGAATCAAGGGAAACTTTGATGTCTTTGACTGGTCTATACCTGATGACTTGATGGCCAAGTTTTCTGATATTAAGCAGGCAAGTAGTTCTAATAAATAAGGATCATATTTAATCTAGGTTAACTCAACTTGTCTAAGAGTGCTAGATAAGGTTCTGTCCCTCTTTGCTTTGGTCATCCCTCCCTTGCTAGAAGATTTTCAAAGAGTAGGCTATACAAAAATAAAACTTTATTTAGAAGGACAAGTTAGAGAATTTATATAGTTTTTCAAAAACATATGAAAAACTTCACTTTAAAAATTTTTGATGTAGCCGTAGCTATTGCATGGATGAGTGTAATCCCTTGATTAAGTACCTTAAGGGCTTGTTTGTGAATTTGGGAGGGAAAGGGAAGGGAAGGAAGGGGAAGGCTTTGGAAAAAAGAAGGGGAAAAGGGATGAGGGAAGGGAAGATAACCCTCCAAAATCCTCCTCTGGTTCATTTTTTTAGTTCCCCCAAATTGGAAGATTTTGAAGGAATTTGATTTTCTTTGTTAAAATATAACCCCATACAAGGTGGGAGAGTATCTTCCCTCCCCTTCCCTTCCCCCATCCCTTTTCCCCTTCTTTCTCCCAAAGCCTTCCCCTCCCTTCCCCTCCAAAACTCACAAACAAGCCCTAAGTGCAAATTTTTGGTGTACCTCTGCCTCCACCTAGGAATCCCAGCCTTGGCTGATATTTATAGTAAAAGAAACCTATCCTTATTATAGTGTCTTTCCTAAGAAAAACATAAAAAGTAAAATCCAGTTTTTTTTTCACTCTCTAATTAGTACATATTTCCTCTAGCATTTCTAAAAGCACCAATTGATTATTTATATGTGTCACGACATTAATAATGCTAGAAAGTGTCAAAGACTTCGTCTTTTGAATAAAACTTGAAATTTACTCATGCAGGAGAGGCTTGTTACTGGTACTGGATTATTTGTTCATGAAAGGTATGGTGCTTATAAGACTGCTGAAGAACTTTGGGATGGCGAATAGTGAGCAGGATGCAACATTGAGATGGTTACAAGTTACTGCTGCTAGAGTTGATTGGGTGTTATTGATCTAATATCAGCCTAAAAGGGTTTTTATAAAAAAAAATAAAAAATAATTTAGCCTAAAAGGGTACACGTTGAAGTGATCAGAGTATACTGTATTCACAGTGGTGTTGTTCTTGGTGGTAGTATACAGTATAAAAAAGTGAAAGATTTTTGTTTAGCCTTCTCTTTATAAATAAGTTATGATATTTACATATATCATAACCATCTATTTTTATTTATCTCTTTATTTTTCTTATTTTTTCCTTTTATCTGATGGCTTATATTTCTCTTGTGAACGTTTCTCTGCACTGTTTATGTGTAAGGATCATTTCTGCTAAATGAATAGATACTCAATTCATGGCTTTTTTACATAACTAGTGCAATTGTGTAATTTTTTAAAAAAATTACCCAATTAAGGTAAGTCGTATCTAAGATTAACGAGTAACATATTGAAGTTGTAAGTATAAATTACGAATCACTATTATATTCATTAAAACAAAAAAAAACCCTAATATTCTTGGACGTCGTAGAGCTTATATACGACTTCTATTCTTTATTTTATTTTTGGTCATATTATGACCAAGTCGTGCTTCACATCAACGACTTTAGTGTTTTTAATTTTTTTTATATAAATATCATGACTAAGTCGTGCATGGTTCACACCTATGACTTTGATTTTTAATTTTTTTTTTTTAAGAAAATAGTGAAGCCTTTAAAACACGATATGTTGTTATTGGATTGCTATATGTTTATCAATGTGATATATCAATGCTCAACTTGTTAGATATTTCTTTAATTTTTTAGGTTCTTTATTCTTTATACGGAAGCGTTAAATCTATAGGCATACATCCTAGAGCAAAACACCACAAAGCCTAGGATCTACATCATGCCAGATTACTAGGATTCTAAGATTATGAATATACCTGGATCCATATGGGTTCCTGATCTTAAGCGTTCTTCAAAGAATGAACCTGATCATCAACCTTCATGTGAGGAGAGCCAGAATCAATCACGAACCAGAGGTTGAATCACGAACCAAGAGTTGATTGTCTTCTAATGCAGAATATCTTGACAATCAACATAGTAGATGATGATAACAAATATATGGTTAGCGGTGACTTCATGGTTCTTCCTCAACCTGGACTCCTTATGCCTTAATCGCTCTTCAGATGGGGAGAAGAGGGCGGTGTGCGTTATATCCGGTGTATTGGGGACCATAGCCTATATATAGGGTGATGGTCAATTAGGGTTCCCATTATTCCGAAATTGGCCATCAGTGACATCCACTCATATTTGTCCATATCAGATAATTAATGATAATATCAATTATCAAATCAGAAATCTGATTGGCCTTATCTCTTAATTTGATCACATATCAATTAAGGCCCCTAAGAGATAAATAACTAATATAATTAATTATCGATATCTGCCCACATTATGACATTGGAATAAAATATTCCAACAATCTCCCACTTGGGCAATATATCGTAATAATTATATCATAATTCTTTAGGCGCGCATCCGAATGCTATTTATCCTTAGATTTCCACTTTACAATCTGGTCCACCTCGTACATCAATAATGGGACCACGCGGCTGTCGCCACTAATGTATAACGTGACTAAACCCCGACGACCACCATATCAATGCACTTGATGACAGAGATCGATATGGATGAGTGGCATGGAAATTTCATGCAATGTGATCTCTAAATCATGCCTATTTCCAACTAGTCCAACTTAAGTCCTTAGTGAGATCATACCGAAGTTCCTTAGGTGCAAATTAAATATTTGCACATAACAAAAAACTTAAGATAGTTATAATAATAATAACCTCATAAACTTTATTTCTGCAGAAAATCAATCATAACATAAAAGTCTTTACCAAATCCAAAATATAGAACATAGAACAAATAAACAACAGGAAAACTCCCACTAATCTAAGGCAATCTAAAAAACAACACCAATGTGAGCAGCACGCTCATGAAAGACCTTAGGTGTCAAGCCTTTGGTTAGTGGGTCAGCTAGCATAATGTATGTTCCTACATGTTCTATAGATAATTGGAAACTTGATGTCGATAACCTTCAACTTCATTGAACTCCTGTTGTTATTGGAGTACAACACGACTGACTTATTGTCACAATATAACTTGAGTGGTCTTTCAATTCCTTTTATTATATGCAGCCCAGTGACAAAATTCCTCAGTCATATCCTAAGGTTGGATGCCTACAAGATCGGAGTCAGAATACCTTATGATCTCTAAACTGTCAGATCTCCGATCCATGAGTATATATCCTTTTGTTCTCTTCAAGTACCTTATGACCATTTTGGCTGCTTTCCAATGATCCTTTTCTAGATTGCTCCAGTATCTGTCTAACATTGTATCTATGTACGCTATGTCCGGATGCGTACAAAATCGATCATACATAAGACTTCCCACAGCTGAAGCATAGGGAATCTTCTATATTTCCTGAATTTCGGATTTCCTTTTGGGTATCAATTGAGACTAAAATTGTCTCCTTTAATTATTGGGGTATTTCCTGGTTTACTATCTTTCATAATGAATCTATCAAAAAATGTATCGATATAGCTCTTTTGTGATAATTCAAGGATACCTCGAGAGTAATCTCTAAATACCTGAATTCCTAAGACAAAAGAGGCGTCCCAAAGATCTTTCATCTCGAAAATTTTTCATTAGAAATTTCTTCGATTCTTGCAATGAGCCTATATCGTCGCTGGCTAGTAAAAATGTCAACATATAACACCCGGATATAAATTTGCTCCCACTGAAATTGTGATACCCACAGTTGTCCATGATATTTATCTCAAAACCAAATCTGACAATCATTTGATGGGACATGTGGTATCATTGATGAGACACCTTCTTTAGCTCATAGATAGATTCTGCCAATTTGCAAACCATCTTCTCTGTGTCTTTCAACACAAGATTTTCTAGTTGCACTATATACATATGTTTCATCAATGTTGCCATTGAGAAACATCATCTTGGCATCCATCTTATGAAGCTCCAAATTTATAATGAGCAACGAGAGTCATGATTGTCCTAAAAGAGTCTTTCATTAGTACTGAAGGGAAGGTCTCTTTACAATCAATCCTTTATTTTTAGTATAGCTTTTTGTCACTAGACAATCCTTATACCTCTCTATATTACCCTTTGAAACCTTCAGGTAAATGACAAGTTTCAAACCTCATTGTCTAGCTTAAGCTTGTACTCATTCCTTCAATCCACTTTTCCGAATTGAAACTTTATATGGTTTGATAGGAGTTGATAGAATCATCTTCCATTACACCATTTACTTTATGTTCCTGGAAAAATACTACATAATTATCCAAAATAGTATTCATCCTTTCTTTAGTGGATCATGGCAAAATAATGACTCTTGATGCTCTAGTTCTTGAAAGTGTTGAGTTTTGACCTTCAGGAATAATTTCCTTATCTTGAATAGGAAGAATAACAACAATATCCTCACAAGGATCCAAATTTGCTATACAAATAGCAACTATATGAATCGATTTAGGGATTAGAACCAATTCTTCCTCAAAGATAATGTCTCTAACCTTATCTCCCCCCAAACTCAATATCCTCAAAGAACTATTCAGGTCCTGTCTCAAGGTATCTTTAACTTGGGATTTAAAAATTCATACCCCTTTAACCTTTCAGAGTAACTAATAAGGTAGCCACTCACTGTTTGGGATTCCAATTTCCTTCGTGAGGCTTATAAGGCCTTGCCTTAGTTGGATATTCCTATACTTAAAAGTGATTGATTAGTTACTTTAGTTGATTCTCTGTCAAGCATTTAAGCTGCAATCTTTAATGTTACTCTCATAGTGACTCTGGTAAGGTAGAATGACTAATCATACTCATTGCCATATCTTTAAGAGCTATTACTAGGACTTAACTTTATTCTTGATAGCCATGTTCTGATCTATTTAACTTTAATACATTTAATACAAACAATAAAATGTATAAGGCCAATAGAATCTAGGATTCCTTCATACAAGTCGCTCAACTCTATTTATAGAGATGTGCCCTTAATGTTTGTATCATAACACTCCTTAATTTTTATTGTCAACTTTATGCTTAGTGCCATATGACTCCTCACTCAATGTTTTACCACAAGAGGTTTCAATACCAAGCAATAATAGACCGTCACAGTCCATAGCTTAACTGGTTCCAACAATTTTTGAATTTAAAAGACATTGAATCCATCGTTTCTAAATGAACAAAAATTATTCTTTATTTGTTCAATAAGAAACCAAAACCAAATTTCATCTAAACGATGACTAAACCAAAATGTCTTTAAATTCCAAATATTAGCCAGTAACAACAATCTGAAACGTCAATAGCCTTATCCTTTACTGACTTGGTTAACTCCAATATAGATGCATCTTTCAGCACCACTTAACCTTCATCAGTTCAGACAATTCTTTATAGGCATGCCAAACATGATATTTGGGACATTTCTTCTTTAGATGCCCGATGTCTTTATTAAAGAAACAATTGCGACTTTAGTTGTTTCTTTTAAGATGGGCCCTTAGCAGCTTCATCCTTAATTTTCCTTTGTTTGCCCTTATCTTCAGAGGTATTCGCCAAATGAGCACCATTTGTCTTCTCTTGCTTCATTCTTTCCTTTCTTGCACACCTTATGAAATGAATTCATTAAGATATCATTTATCTTTATAATAGCTATAAGCTGATTTAAACTAACTGAATTGTGCGGGAAAGGATACCAAATGCTAAATGCATGAGCAAATCGTTAGACAGCCCAAGCTTTAACACCTTAAGTTTATGAGCAAGATTGGACATTCCCATAAAGTGCTCCTTAAATTTCCTTTTCCTTTATTATTAATGAAAATATAGCTCTCCAACGAGTGCTTGTTTTCGTCTTTATTGCTTTCAGAAAGGCTTTTTTTTTTTTTACTTTCAGCAAGGAAATCTCTGGCATTAATTATGCCATCCAAAATAACACCCCTAAAGGTTTCTGGAATATTGTGTTTTATAATCATAAGACCCATGCAATTGGAGCGGTCCCGCTTCCTATACCTGATCCTCTCTTCAGAGGTACTGGATTGTGTGAGAGAATGTGGGTTTCTCCATCTTTATGCATGGTCTAGAGATCAAAGAACAAATTTATTATTTTTCTTTAAATCCTAAAAGTCAGAACTTTTAAGGATTAAATTAGCATATACATAAGCAATATTAACCTTAGAGAGAACAAAAGTACCGTAAAGATACTCACCAAAATACCCAGTGCATCATTAATATCAAGTCTTCGGACAGTAACATTAATTGCTAGTGGTATTTTGTTGTAATGATCAAACACTAACAATTAACCTTATCAAATAATAATAAACCCCCTTTATTTTTTTTTTATTGATTTATCATTGACATTTTAACCTTATAATCATCAAGTGTTTACCATCACATGTGTGAATGCTATCCGGCCAAATATTAACCTTTGGGCCGATTAATACCCGCATGGATATACACCCACATGACATTCAATATCTCTTATGAGCAATTTCCACAAGAGAGGTCACTTTGGTGACTTCATACTTTAATTTGCTCACTCGAAATCCAAATTGGCAAATTAAAGGCCCAAACAAGATGCCTAGCACAACATTAATCCACAATCTTTGGACTAGTAAGGATTAATTGTAAGTGGCCCTCTCACGCAATGATCAAACATTGGTGATAAGTTCTGTCAAATAACAGCTATCTTTGGACACTCCGTTATTCACATGAACAATACTTTTATAATCACCACATATTTATCATCGAAGGCACTCCATTATTCGACCAAACTGTCCTTTACCTTTGGGGCAAGTTCAGTCCGCATAAATAACTTCATGCACATCTTAGTAAATTCAATTAAATCAATCTATACAACAGAGGTTACTTTAGCAACGTGTTGCTTCAACCAATCCAACAAAAATACCAGACAATTTTAATAATAAAATGGGGAAAGGTCCTAATTTGCCCTTTTAACACTAAAACTTAGAAACATGAATTTTTAGTGTGAAAAGAATCCTTAAAAAATAATTTGTTGTGGAGCACGTGCGTCCTCTCCTTAAGCACGAGGCATGCTTCCTTCTCTTCTTCTCGCCGACAGTAGTCTGTCCCTCTTAATTGCAAACTGCAAAAAAATATGTGCAGGGTGCGGCGACCAAAATCCTTTTCTAGATCTAGGTCACACATATTGACATATATACAGACATGTACTTACTGGAAGCATTTCTCGGTTGCCATGAAAATTATACATATCATATATAAAAGAAACTCATTTAATAATTAAATGTAAAACCAAATTCCAAATCCTTCACGTACAGGCACGACACATTGTACTGACCAAACCAAAACCACAAGTATACATATAATAAATCCAATTTCACCAAATGGGATGGATTCATGTACAGCAAACCAGTCATGCATATTCACTTTAATTTCAATTCATATCAAAAGGACCATATTTGCGTAGACATTTTCCAGGAAAATATATAAAGAAAAGGCTTCTGAAAATTTTAATGGCAATAACTAGAACCATGTGCAGGCGGCCATCAAAAAATGATTCACGTTCAGGTAAATGTTACTGGATCCATTCTTAATCCAAAAAGAACAATAACATCCATATATATTATCATAGCCCCCAAAAAAAAAAAATTCCTCTTAAAGCATGTGACAATACCATTAATAAAAAACCATTCACGTACAGGTGATTTCAAAATGAAGCCCACAAGCAAGCTGCCTCCTTGAATTATACGTGAACTTACAGACCGAAATTTGCGATTCTTAATTCATTCATATAAATATATATTGAATCGCAAAACATAATTATGGGTGCAACAAAAAAAACAAAAATCAAAGCCCTAAAATTCATAATTAGGGTTCACAATAATTTAGGGAAACAACGTCATCCATGAATCCTAATAATCTAACAATGATGATGGCTCTGATACCACTTGTTAGATATTTCTTTAATTCTTTAGGTTCTTTATTCTTTATACGGAAGCGTTAAATCTATAGGCATACATCCTAGAGCAAAACACCACAAAGTCTAGGATCTATATTATGCCAGATTACTAGGATTCCAAGATTATGAATATACCTGGATCCATAGGGGTTCCTGATCTTAAGCGTTCTTCAAAGAATGAACCTGATCATCAACCTTCATGTGAGGAGAGCCAGAATCAATCACGAACCAGAGGTTGAATCACGAACCAAGAGTTGATTGTCTTCTAATGCAGAATATCTTGACAATCAACATAGTAGATGATGATAACAAATATATGGTTAGCGGTAACTTCATGGTTCTTCCTCAACCTGGACTCCTTATGCCTTAATCGCTCTTTAGATGGGGAGAAGAGGGTGGTGTGCGTTATATCCGGTGTATTGGGGACCATAGCCTATATATAGGGTGATGGTCAATTAGGGTTCCCATTATTCCGAAATTGGCCATCAGTAACATCCACTCATAATTTGTCCATATCAGATAATTAATGATAATATCAATTATCAAATCAGAAATCTGATTGATCTTATCTCTTAATTTGATCACATATCAATTAAGGCCCCTAAGAGATAAATAACTAATATAATTAATTATCGATATCTGCCCACATTATGACATTGGAATAAAATATTCCAACACAACTTTGACCCCTCTTGGATTCCATGCATGAGATGTCTAACATGTAAAGACAAATGAAATAAGACAACATGCAGGGATGTGCATTTCAAAGGCTGCCCATAACTTCCATTTCAGAGGATGCTTTTCTCGTGGGAGCAAGAGAACTAGAGCACAGTGAAGGAATGTGCTTTGGACTTCACTCACCTTTGGTCATCTAGTATCAAGGCCATGGGTGAAGACCTACAGTGAAGGAATCAGAATCCTTATGGAGTGATGTGTTGACCAGCGAAGCAATTGTTTTGTTCACGTGAATGGAGCTTCAACAGTGAGCACATAAACCACATACTTCAACCTTCTATATAGTGATGTCAACAAAAGAGCTCCAAGTGAGCACAGAACCAATGCAAGACAGTTCGTGGATTGCACCAGAACAAGCGCAAGATAGTGTCCCTCAGCGATTGGTTCGTGGATTGCTAATGCATGGCATACGTGATACGACTTGCCTGTTTACTGGAATATTTTTATTAAAAACCAAAGTGGTAGGTGTCAACCACGACTTGACTTGGTCATAATATTTAAAAAACAATATATAACACCAAAGTCGTTGATGTTAAGCACGACTTGGTCATAATATATTTTAAAAAAATAAAATAAAGCATACAAGTCGTATATAAGGTCTATAACTTTTAGGGATATGAGTCTTTTTTTTTTAATGATTATAATAATAATTCGTAATTGAGATATCAGGACTTCAATTTTTTACTCACTAATCTTACATGTGACTTATCTCAATTGGGTAATTTTTAAAAAAATTATACTATTCCCATAATTGGTGAACTAAATTGCACTAGTTATGTAAAAAAAAAAAGCCTCAATTCATAGTTTCTTGTCATCTTTTGTGGCGGCACTGCGGCAGACATGCTACGGACAGTTTGTGAGCACAATAAAATAGTTGTGGACCTTGGTATTATCATCGGGCGGGGAAAATATATTTCAGAGGAATGATTTTTGTATATCAAAATAGGATATCATTTGATATTTCCCTTTATTTTTTGGATGTATTTTTGATAAACGTGTATATAAAAAAGATAACAAATAAATAAGAGATAAAAATATAAATATATACAATATTACATACGTTATTCAAAATTTGTAATTCAAATATCTATATATTTTACTACTGGTACAAAATGGGTACCCCGGAATAAGCAAGAGCAAGACGACAAACGAAATATGACACGGATGATTTCTTTTTCTTTTTTTTACTCAGTATATGACACGGATGCAGTACAGTATGGAAACCTTTTATATGGTGTATGGAAACTAGATTCATAAGATAAGAATTATTTGGTTTAAATATGTTTTTATCTCTATAAAATTAATAAAATTTGATTTTGGTTCTTGTATAAATTTTATTCATTTTTAGTCTCCTCATTTAATAAAAACAATGTGTTTCAATTTAGTCCCTCATTATGGACTAAAAAAAACAATTTTTTTTAATTTTTGGGATTAAAAACAAATAAAACTTTAATAGAGACCAAAGTCAAATTTTACCAATTTCATAGGGATAAAAAAAAATATTTAACTCATAAGAATTTAGTATTGAAACACTTTAAATATTTTTTACATTATCAATTATATATATATATATATATAGAGGGAGGATCAATTTACACCAAAATAAGTTTACAACTCTTACACTCCATCTCAGCCATTAAAAATATATAAATCGGATGGCTCAAATCTGCTTGCTACAAAACTCACGTGACTCTCTTTTCTCCCATCTATTTCAGTTATTTGAATCTAACGGTGTAGATTAAATCCTAATTAGTTTCCTTCTTCTCCCTTTTTTTTCTAATTACTTCCAGTTTTGCACCGTCTGCAACCGGAATCTGTCGTCCTCGTCTATCGCTTTAGCCCATCAACCGAGTGCCGCCTGTGGCTCCCGTTTCATCTCATCAACACCTGTCAAATAATGTTGACTATTTATCATTCTCTAATCTTGTATAAATTCATTGTTATCATTTCGATTTTGTTCAGGTTGAAGGTCTCCTACAATTCTTAGCGAACAAATCCCTCTTAATGATTTTGAACATGTACAATAAATATTCTGATTTTGCTTCGTGTTTTGGGTTAACTTTCTGGTTGTCAAATACCATTGTGCTGGGGGAGATCATTTAACATGGATGTGGGAATTCATGTCAAGCTAGTCCACTGGGTGACGTTGGTTGAATCAAATGGGGCTGGCTAGAGAAATGATGGGAAATTGATCTACGGCATTGAAACAGAAAAGTATCAATAAAGGTAAACAAGGAAATGGTTGTTGAAGTGTGGTGAAATCAAACACCAAAGGCGTCCACGGCCCATCAGTGTTTCCTAAGCACGTGGCTTTTTAATATCAACAAATAAGAGCCATCAGATCTATATTATTTGAATGGTTAGGATGGGGTGTAAGAGTTGTAAGTGTTTTTGGGTGTAAGTAGATCCCTCCTCATATATATATATATATATATATATATATATATATATGATTAAAGTAGTATATATTGTTAATGTACAAAATTTTGCACTGATATTCACTATCATTTTGATATGTGTGCTTTTATTTTAATAACTAAGAGAGAAAAGTGAATTTATTCAATTACAATTTTTTTTTTATTATGATGCGAATTTTACATTTTAAAGTTTACCAATCTATTTGAATTGTATCAAAAAGAAAAAAAAACTCATAAATCAATAAAGTAAATAAATGCAAAATAACAGTAAATATAAGGTTTACCTTTTGAGTTGTTCCATGAACTATTTGAGAATTTTTAAGTAGGTCCCTGAACTAAAAAAACTTCTAATTAAGTCATTGAACTTATATAAAATTTTGAATTGAGTCCCCGAAATAAAAACATGAATTTTCTACCACAATACATATTTCATTATTTTGTTATTATCATTTCAAGAACTAAATTTGGTCTCTCAAATTTATCTATTTTTATTTAATTATTATTCTAAATAATAACTTTTCTCACTATGTTTTTATTTTATTTTATTATTATTATTATTATTTTAAATAGTGAGTTTTTTCTCTCATATTCATATTTTATCATATTATTAACATGTCAAACATTATTTTATTTTTTTTATAAATTTCATCATCTATCGTTTTATTATTTTTTATTTTATATAGTAACCTTTCTATTTTAGGGACTCAATTGAAAATTTTATAAAAGTTCAGGGACCCAACATAAAATTTTATATAAGATCAGGGGCTTAATTAAAAAATATTTTTAGTTCAAGGACCTACTTGAAAGTTCCCAAATAATTCAGGGACAACTTAATAATTAAACCTAAATAAAAATATTTAAATAAAAATATGAATAGTATTGTTCAAATAAGTTAAATTAATAGAATTTTGTAACAACGTTTAATTGTTATGTATTATTTATTTTAACCAATTGGTATATATTATTATTACAAAATATTTTTGCGATGTTAATTAATCATAAATTTCATATTACTAAAAAATATTTAACTCTTATTATATTTATCTTAAAAGTTGCATATTGAAAAAATAGCGATTAATTGTTAATTGATAATGTAAAAGTATTCACAAGGAATGGATATCAAAATTAAATTAAAAAATTTCGAGAAATGTTAGTTACACATTCTTTTTAACACATTCTCTTAATTATTGAGTGAGTTTTATATGGATGCTACTAAATAGGGTGAGTCCCACATATAAATTTTATTGTCTCACATGAAATTCATCTAATAGCAAAGAGTATATGTTCATACTATTTCTTAAAAAAAAAAAAAAAGAAGACTAAATGCCCAATTTGGTCCTTAAAAAAATCATGAGTGCATTTTGGCTCTTGAAAAAAATAAATTAGTCATTTAGTCCTTCAAAATTGTAAACACGGGACATATTAGTCCCTCATACCAGCTCCAATGTCCATTTACTTGCTTAAATATTCTGTTAACCATCCTGCCTAACCCTTGATGGTCTTGTGTGCGTATAACGAATTTCCATAATGAAAAATGAAAAAAGTTGCACATTTTAAAATCTGGATACCTGAAAATTGAGCAATTTTTTTTTCCACTTTTCATCCATTTTCCATGGTGAAAATTTATCATAGACCTCACAGAACCACTAACAGATCAAAAAGAATGGTTAACGAGACATGCATACAAGTAAACAAACGTTAGAATCGATATAAGGGACTAACATGGGCTCAGGCTACGGTGAGAGACCTTATTATGTCTCTCACGGTGAGCAACAATAAACAGCCGTTGATCAAATAATGACTCATGATATTATTATACACCTACACACACTATATTTTTTCTCTGCCCCTCTTCACATTCTGAACCTTCCACTGTCGCTCCGTTGTTCAACTCCGTCATGACGGCGCCGGTCTCCTCCTCCTCCGCCACCCCCACACCACCGCCTAAGCCTCCCCTCCTACTCCCCCACCGTCACCCCCTCCACTCATGGAACCTGGCAACACCATCATCGACGGCGGCGATGAGTGGTAGATCGGAGCATTGTTTGGTTTCAGGGAGATCGGCGGCCCGGGGGGGGGGGGGACTTGCGCGCGATGGTAGGGGGAGTGGGTGGGGAGGCAGAGGGCATGTTCGTGGAGGCAGAGACGGTCTCATGCGGCCAGCGTGCACGGCGACTGCGTTGGAACAGAGGTGGTGCGACTACGTTGTTGCGTGTAGAGCAAGGGTTCGCCGCGTTTGACGGCAGAGAGGATGGAAAAAGAACAGAGATGTCGCGCATGGCGGCGGCGGGGAGGAGAAAGAGACCTGCGACCACTGCAGAGGCGGACGGCCGCGTGAAGCACGGTGGGGGGAGAAGGGAGGCAGCGCGGCCGCTTTGTGGAGAGGAAGAAAAGATGGCCGTGTTCTGTGACTAACGATGTGGCGACACGGCGGTTGGTCCCTATTTCCTTCTTTTTCGCCTCCGATACACAGTGGTGGGATGACGGCGGCACAACGATGGAGGGAGGGAAGGAACCAGAGATGTTGTTGCAGTGGAGGAAGATGATGTAGAGTGCGGTGGAGGTGGGAGGTGGAGGCGGCGATGGAGGCGGCACTGTGACAAAACGAAGGAGACTGAGGCGGGAGAGGGAGAAATAATCAAGTGTGGAGGGTGCATGATATGATCATAGGGATTAAGTTGAATCAATGATAATAAATGCTCTCTCATGGTGAGAGATATGATAGGTTCTCTCACCCTAGAATTAGCCGACTAACATGTCTTCCATTTGTAAATTAGAAGAATTAAATGATTAATTTATTTTTTCAGGTATCAAAATTAAACCCATAATATTTTTTAGGAACCAAATTCAGCCTTTACCAAAAAAAAAAAAAAAAATACTAATAAGAGTGTCGTGCTGTCGTGCTTAGTGCATTCGCTTTTTGAGTTGTGATGACGTGTGTGTGCAAGTCAGCCTTTCATTTTCTCGAGTTTTCTTGAGGAGACCAAATCCCACGTTCTCACTTCTCTTCTCAGCAAGTGTAGAAATCAATCTCTTCATTTTGCCTCCTGCATTCATTCGGTCTATAAATAAATATCAAAGATCCATTACCAGTGCCTCATAAAATATCTAACTATATTGTTATTATTGTTGAGAGAAAATTAATGGCGAATGCAATCAGATTCTTCGAGTTGAACACAGGCGCTAAGATCCCTTCCGTTGGATTGGGAACCTGGCAGGCTGAACCTGGTGTTGTCGCCAATGCTGTCACTACAGCCATTCAGGTATAATATAACTCTTTTTTTTTTTTTTCTTGTTATTATTAGTCAAAGGTGTTGGGAAAATAATTATTTTGCAGATGAAATATATTATCTTATGTTAAGATCGCTTTTTGTTAAGTACATCTAGATATAAAACTAATTTTTATTTTATACATATACTCGTATATTGAATTATTCAAACACATTCTAGATTCAAGGATTTAGTTGTTTTTGTTTGGTCAAACAATATCTGCTGTCATGATTTTTTTTCTGGAAAGAAGATTTAACTAACCCAGGAGATGGCTTATTGTTCAGGTTGGATACAGGCATATTGATTGTGCTCAAGCCTATTTCAATCAAGCAGAGGTAATACTAATAGTACTGAATCAGAATAACTATCGCATTATTTAGGCTTTTTTCCCTTTTGTTTAAAAACAAAAACAAAAAAACAAAATCATAGATGCCTTTGCTTGCACTACTATAACTATAAGCAAGGTTTTAAACTGGAATCCGTAACGGTTGTGTTACTGCAGCTTTAGTAGTAGCTGCTTGATTGCAAATTGCAATTGCGACTGTATTTTCTTGCAATTGTCCGCGATTGCTGGAAATAGAACCTAACTGCAACCGCAATAGAAATATAAAGCCTTGATTATTATCATATGAATTGTGATGTGATAAATTATTGACTGTGGGATTTCTCAGCTGATGATGCTATTTTACCTATGAATTTGTTGAAGTTGCTTGAATATTAATTTTGCTTTGAACAAAGTGAAAAGCTCAATGACTTTTGCTGCCCAAATTTTGGTTTTTATAGATTGGTTCTGCTCTCAAGAAGCTTTTTGATGATGGGGTTGTAAAGAGGGAAGATTTGTGGATCACCTCCAAACTCTGGTTTGTTGTCTTCTGATAATTTTAAGCTCTTTCTGAATGTTAGAATAAATTTGTCATTTATGCCTTTGGTTGCTGAACAAAGATATTCCGCGTTCTTTACTGTATCTAGGTGTTCAGATCATGCTCCGGAAGATGTGCCAAAAGCATTGGCTAAAACTTTGCAGGATTTGCAACTTGACTACCTTGATCTCTATCTGGTATGCATTATCTTTATTGCAATCCGAATTTAGGTACATCTCTAATTCAAATCATAGTTTCACAATTCAGTAAAATTTATTGGTGTTAGACAATAAACGCAATGTTGAGTTCAATACTGAAGAAGGGTTCAAATATTAATCTCTTCAATCAAATGAATTGATTCATTTTGTAGATCCACTGGCCAGTCCGCATGAAAAAGGGATCAGTCGGATTCAAGCCTGAAAATCTTGATCAACATGACATACCTAGCACATGGAGAGCAATGGAGGCACTATACGACTCTGGCAAGGCTAGAGCTATAGGAGTGAGCAATTTCTCTTCAAAGAAGCTTCAGGATTTGTTGGGGATAGCACGAGTTCCTCCTGCAGTTAACCAAGTGGAATTGCACCCAGCATGGCAGCAGCCAAAGTTGCACGCATTTTGTGAATCTAAAGGAATTCACTTATCTGTAAGTATAGCAGATATAATTCACCTAAAAAATAATTAATAGTCATGCAAATACATCCAGGGACTTATTGCAAAAATGTAGTGTGTTTTAGGAAGATAATAATTTTTCCTTGTGTTTTTGGTGAACTTTTCTATAGCTAATTGAAGATGATTTTACCTCAACGACCTTTTTTTACTGATTACTAATTTTGTATCATGATGAATTTTCTTTTTCAGGGATATTCACCTCTAGGGTCACCTGGAAATCTCAAGAGTGACATCCTTAAGAATCCAGTTGTCAATATGGTTGCAGAGAAATTAGGGAAATCTCCAGCACAAGTGGCCCTTAGGTGGGGCCTGCAAATGGGACATAGTGTGCTGCCTAAGAGCACTAATGAGGCTAGGATCAAGGATAATTTTGATGTCTTTGACTGGTCTATTCCTGAAGATCTGATAGCCAAGTTCTCTGAAATTAAGCAGGCAAGTTGCTGGCTTAATCTAGTTTTCCATTTCTCTCTTAATATTTAGACTGCCGGTTTGATATCCATGTGTGGCACAAGAATAATGATACTAGACAGTGCACAGAAAGCTTCATCTTTGAATAACACATTGAATTTTACTCTTGCAGGAGAGGCTAATTAAGGGTACTGGATTTGTTCATGAGACCTATGGTGCCTATAAGACCGTTGAAGAACTCTGGGATGGTGAACTGTGAGCAGAATGCTTGTTGAGATGTTTACAAATACACTGCTTCTGTAGCTGGCTGATTCTGCTGTTAATTTATTACCAATTGATCAATCTCATATGGGCACCGGTTTGAGTGCTTAGTGTACTAGATACTAAGAAGTAGTTTCCCTTGTGATAATGCAGAATAAGAAACCAAGATTAATTTTTCATTTATGAATGTTGTGACCCTTTTGTTTCGCAACATAGCAAAACAGAGTGCTATGAATTTGAGAAGTTAAATTCTCGGCTAGGAAGAGCAATTTCTTTTCTCCACTAAATTTGACACTTCATATGCGTAAAGCTAATTAGAGTGACCATAACGTCAACCTTATAATGCAACCTCTGCGATGGTTGCTTCAGTGTGAAGGTTCAGATGGTGTGCTTGTCGATCTCGATATTCTCGACATTGTTGAGAGTTATCTGTACAACAAAATTTAACACTCAATACCGTACTTTTTTATATTTATATATTATTTTATTTTTTCTCATAAGTATTTCAAAGTTTCAAAGCACCACTCCCCTATGGTATTGTTCGGGGGATCCATTGCTAAAGATCTCGACTAGCTTGAGTTGAGCTGCCGAGCTAGTAGTGGCACATTTGCTCTGAGCTGGCCGGCATGGAGGATGGTGTCAATGTTGGTATGCAAGTTTGTCTAAAATTGATAACTAATTATTTTTATTGTATGAAAAGTTTACAAAACTAGTTTTATACATAGTTCATTGCAAGAATATTTAGCGTTTAACACAATTTTAATATTTTCAAACAGACAAAAATGAAGAGATCATTCCATAAACTATCACCATTTGAATTAACGTACTTTGTTAACACCACACGTTCGTCTGTAACAAATAAAGGACATTCAAACATTTGAATACATTAAATTAACTGATTCTCTATTAACAAAATCAAGTAGTTAAGTTATTAAGTTATTTTTTTTGAAAAGAAATTAAATTAAGTTATAATATAATAATATTACAATTATAATATTATAATTATAATAATAATAATAATAATATAAAAACTTAAACATAAGCTAATAATAAACTATAATACAACAGAAAGTATTTAAACTAGTAATGCAGAGCCCCTCTAAAGAAGGACTCTTCCAAAAATAGGCGTATGCTGCTTAATATGGCGTGCACACGGTATTCTTTAGTAAAAGGCGAAAGAATAGTTCGCTTTGTGCACACCACACAGCTCCGTGGTTTTCATTATGCTCAGGACTTTCCTTCTTATAGTTAAAGCACTTTGCCTTGCTTTATATTCTACCCGGTGTGGGCTTTGGCTCGCTGACACATTTCCAACATACTCACACACTAACACCTCGCATTCTGTTTTGTGTTGCCTCTAATGTCCATACTCTCATTATTTTCTTAGTCCTTGATGATCCTAGAATTATGATTGGTTGATATCTGATCTTCATTACAAAAATCATGACCAAGATCTGTGCTTGGTTTATACGTTTTGGGGCAAAATAAGCTTGATCAGTAGTGTTGGAAACAACATTTATAAGACATAAATTGCTATGACATTGATAGGTAATGATTGTCATATATTATATGGTTGAAGTTGAAACAACTGTAAACTATTTTCTTTATTTTGATCATACAGAGGAAGAAAACAAAACAAAACACACATATTTGTTGTAGTGGCATATTTGTTGAAGGGTCTAAGTGGGTCCATAAACTAATCTCATCTCTTCTAAATGAATTTTTTCTTGTTAAACCCTGGTATCATTCAGTTGTTTCATCTTTGTTGTCTAAAACTCCCTACAATGTCCACAATGGTGTTTTGTTTGAAAGTAAGTTATTTCATTCAATATATGAAATTATCATATTTTGGGTTGTAAATCACACATAACATTTTTCTTCTCTATCTTTGGTCAAAATGGCTTCTCATGCACACTGAAAAACTATAACCAAATATATAAGATTTCCTGATGAAACTATATTCTAATGCACTATGATTGAAATCTAATTTCTGTTGGTGTCCTTTACTTGTTTGTGTTCTATGTTGTTAATACCAAAATTTTATTGACACTTGTTTCTCACAATGTACTGTTCCTCATGTGTTCCATTCCTTTTTTTATCTCTCAAATTGGGCATTTCACAGTAAAGAGTTCAAGAAAACAATATGCTGCACAATATAGCTCTGGTTGGTTTCCAAATTCCAGCCTATCTAATAGTAATTCACACACTCATATGCTGATTTCCCCTTGTATGCTGATTTGCTTAATTCACACTCACATGTTCTGATAGTTATATGATATTTCCTTGTTTTCACACATCTGCTGCACTTGCTTGTTATACTAACAAAATCAGTAAAAAGATGTTTTGGGAAGAATCCAAAATCCGATATGACACCTTTGCTTGTTGGAACAAACATGAGTAAAGACAAGGCGGAGGGGGTGAGGCAAAATGCAAACAAGAAGCATATAGAAGAAGTGAAACTATTCCACACAAACCAGTTGTACAAGAAGCAGGCAAGCTTATGACAAGCAAACAAATAGTCACTTGAAGGAGTTGATGAGAAAAATTATAGTATAATTATTTAGCCCATACAGTACTAAAAGTGTAATCTAAGAATAGATTTTTTTTATCTTACAAGTTACACATAATGTAAGGACTCATATATTTATGAATAAACTTGATTTCTTGCACAGTGAGTTACCCTCTTTTTCTTTCTAATATATGCTCAACAATTGTTTTAACATGAAGCTGTTTCAATCAGAAAATGATTTTATCAAACATATGGTAAACTTGTTGGGAATGCCACATCCTCTTCTTCACTGTGAGCAGGATGCATATTGAGATGTTTACAAATACACTGCTTGTAGCTGGTTGATTCTGCTGTTAATTTATTACCAATTCGACATCTCATATGGGCACCAGTTTGTTTGAGTGCTTAGAGAGTATTTTTTTGAAGTAGTAGTTTTCCTTTTGATAATGCAGAATAATAGACCAAGATTCATTTTTCATTTATGAATGTTGTGTCGTTTTGTTTAACAATATAGCAAAACAGCGCTATGAATCTGAGAAGTTTACTTTAGGTCCTTCGCTTTGTTTCCAATTTTCTATTTTTAAAAATAATTATAAAACTGTCACCTTGTTTTTATTATGTTTCCTGTTTTTAGAAAATTGTACAAGAAACACTGAAAACAAATTATTATTTTTTCTGTTTTCATTGTTTTTTGTACAAATTTTTTAAAATAGGAAATTGAATGAAAACAAGATGACAGTTTTGTAATTATTTTTTAAAATAGGAAATGAAAACAAGAATATGGAAACAAAGTAAATAGACCCTAAAGTTCTAAGCTAGGAAGAGCAATTTATTTTCTCCACTAAATTTGACACTTATAGTTTGTTTGCGAAAGATTCAATCTTTCCCATTCAGCTGTTTTCAGAGGATTTAAGATGTTTTGTGAAAAATTTATTGTGTGTGGTTACATAGATTATTTTCTAAAAATGTTTTTTTTTTAAATACCCATTTAGGCTGTTTTGCTTCCAGTTAAGGGACCCAACTGTTTGCTGATTTTTTTTAATCATTCACAACTTTTCACAGCTTTTGATTATTCACTATATAAAATTGATTATTTTTGTACTACCCAAATGAAATTGATTATCTTAAAATCGCTTCTCAACAAACATACCCAAACAAAAACAGATTATGATTATAATCGATTATCACAATAATTGATTATACAAAAACAGATTATCAGCATAACTTTTTTTCCAACTTTCCTAAACACACTTTTAATATGCGAAAAGCTAATTAGAGTGACCATAACGTCAACCTTATAATGCAACCTCCGCAATGGTTGCTTCAGCATGAAGGTTCATCTAGTGCGCTTGTTGATCTCGACATTGTTAAGAGTTATGATATTTGTACAACAAAAATTATCATCCAACATCATATATTTATACTTTTCTACACTTATATAGTATTTTATTTTTTCTTATAAAGTATTTCAAAGTTTCAAAGCACCACTCCCCTACGGTGTCCCGAGGAGAGTGTTCAAAACTCACAACGCCATTGTTAAAGACCTCAACTAGCTTGAGTTGAGCTGCCGTGCTAGTAGTGGCTCAGTGTCTTTGCTCGGAGCCGGCATGGATGATGATGTCAATGTAGGGGTGCAAGTTTGTCTAGTATTGCAACTAAAATTAAACTTCGTGAGTTACAATTTGCCAACACTACCTACTAATATTATTTGATAACTAATTACTTTTATTGTATGTAAAGTTTATGAACAGTGGCACGAAAAAAAAAATTGGGGGAGCCATTAGACATTAGCCAAAATATTTCACTTAAAATTTATAATTATTCATGCATAATTTTATCGTTCAAATACGTAAGGCTTCAAGAACTTTTTGGACCCTGAAAATATGGTCACTTTTGGTTTTAGTCCCTGAAAATAGGGACAATTGCAAAATTTAAAAAGTTAAAAGGACCAAATGCAAAGAAAAAAAAATTCAGGGACTAAAACCAAAGTGACCATATTTTCAGGGACCAAAAAGATATTAGTTAAAAAATAATATATGAAATGATTATATAATGTTATAGTGTTGTAGTGACATGCTCTCTTATGTTATAAGATATTATAGTGTTATTGTGACATGCTCTATTATGTTATAAGATATTACAATGTTGCCTTGGCATGACATTATATCATTGTTAGTGATACATGGAGTTTGAGAACCCATTTAATAGTCATCTGGGATGACATATTGCATTATGCATGAGTTGGTCATTACCTTCCGGGAAGGGATGACGGTATACATTTTATTCCGGGAATAGGATGAGAGATATCACCATCTAGGATGTGATATCAAATCATTGAAAATATCCACATCTGGGATGGGATATCAAATTATTAAAATATTCACATCTGGAATGGAATATTAGATACCTCCATCTAGGATGGGGAAGGCAGTGGGACGCCATTGCATGGATATGAGCTCATAGACCTTAGTGGATCTGAGATTCACATCGGTTTTGGGAACCAAAGAGTCAAGTCAAGTGATTCTGGGAATCACCGAATCGTGTTCATGGAGTTGTATTGCATATAGTATGCATGATTGACATGATTAAAAGCTTGAGATGTGAATGTTTTGACTGTTGAGTTATTCTTTTAATTATATGTGATTTGGAATTATTTTTGCTTATTTTAAAGGGATTATTATGTATGTAAGTTTTGTGGGTACTATGGTTGATTTTCTGGTTACCGCGCCGGCTGAGAACAACACTATTTTGTGAACTTTTTTTATTAAATTGTTTTTATTCACTGGAATTATAAATCTCATTAAAAGTGTTGTTTTCAGAGCAGGGAGAAGTTGCTTTTGAGACTGAGGAGACTTGAAGACTTAGTGCTTGATTTTATATATTTATTACATTTGGTTAGTATTATGTTCAATAATGAGCCATTTGTGGCTAGAATTATATTATTTTATTTTTACCGTTGGGTTATTTTTAGTAGACGCCCGAGTTTTGAGGCAATTAATTTTATTTATGTAAGGGTTATCTTACAAATATTTATTTTAAAATTATTGAGGTATTTTCAGAGATATATATATATATATATATATATATATATATATAATTTGTGGAAATTTTATTGGAGTTTTATGTCTTATTAAATGTTTTGAAGAATTTTATTAAATTTTTTTGTTGGGTTACTAATGTAACGAAGAGCATTACACATTTTACAGTCTCACTCTATCAAGGGCCCCATAGATATTACTCCTGTTATGTAGGAGGGACAAATCTCATCTAGGTCACACACACCCCTTCGCATGACTTGTGGTGTACCCAATGGCAGACTTTATAGTCATCCTGTTATAGATGATGTTTGACAGTATTAAAGCACACAACTCCTCATGTAAGGATCGTAGTGATTTCAGGTCGAATGATTGTATACATCATTGTCACTAGGAGAACTACTTATGAAACTCATATAATGTTCCATGTAATGTTCTCATGGCGGGTCAATCCAGTACATCATTACTCTAAAGTATACCTATGTGTGTGACTTGATATCTCATATTCATGACCCGTGAGAAGTGGTCATCAGTCCACACACATAATAATCTCGATGTATTATTATTGTCCTTATTAATAATAATACTTGACTACAGATATTTAAGAATAGAGTTCTATTGTTTAATAGTGTCTCACTATCAAGTCGTATACTTGATATTCTATTAAATAGAACTTTCTATTTTAAGTACTTTATTACGTTTTAAACAAACAATATAATAAACTGAAATGCCTCATAACATAAATAATAACAAGATACAAATGTAAGTCCAAAGGAAAAATATTGGCCTCTAGGATTTATACCAACATGGAGAACTCATCCCCTTAACCAAGTACCAATTCGAGCTCTTTATCTTAAAGCATACCTACAAAATGATTTGTGTTTGGGTTTTTTTTGGGTACCCAAACTTTCTTGAGGGTGCTGTCTAGCATGAAGCACTTTAACAAGTGCTCCACCAATGAGTCGCTTGTTTTAGCCACTGGGTTTAATAATAGAATATTTAACGACTAAGATTTCAGTTTAAAAAAAAAAAAAGACTAACCCACTACCGATTAATCAAGTTATTTTTTTATATTGTAAAAAAAAAAAGAGGTTATTTTTTATATGGTCGTTCCATTCCCACCCCAAGTCCCAATACTCCATCATGCCCCAGCTCTGATCCACTGTCATGGCGGTGCAGCCACCGTCGCCGTCGCCACTTTGTAAGCCACCGCCGTCCACACCAGCAACTAAAGGTAGCAAGCTACAGTATGGGGTCGTGGATGAGAGAATCCATATCTTGTTCGTCTTGGGATTGAGAATGGGGTTCTTCCTGGTTCAACAGTGAATCAGACTGAGACTGCGATTGAGCGAGCAAGGGGACGACACTCTGTGGATCTAACATTTTCTGTTTGGTTTCAGAAGTGCTAGAAAAGGTGCGGCGTCTTCAGGTGGGTTTAACTTTTCATCACTTGCACGAGGACCTACTTGCTTGGGCGAATCAGCATAAAAGATGAAAATGCAGTACTTGAGTAATATACAACTCTGCTTGTTGATTGAAAAGTTTCCAGAATCATGGAAGGACTACAAGCAACAACTCAAGCACAAGCACAGGCACAAGGCAATTAAGTGAATTTAAGCAATAATAGAAAAATTGAAAATAAATTAATTATAATAAAAGGTATTCAAAGAGAAGTTTGAACTTTCAAATATAAATTTTAATACGTATTTTAGAATAAGATATTCAAGGAATACCCTAACTCAATGTTATAAAAAAAATAAAAAAGAAAATTGAAACTCTAAGAAAGGTACAAACAAAAAATAAAAAAGAATAAAACCTATCCCACGTGCCCTGCGTGACTGAGGCTTCATATTATACTCCCGTCCTATATATAAGAGGCAAAACCCTAAAACACACAGACCAAGGAAATGCATTAAAATAAGCTATTTGTAATTAATATTCATATAAATTTACAAATTTAACCCTTCAATAATTAATTAACAAACCTACTTATATTGAAAGTTGCACTGTCTCGTAAATATAAATCCCATTATAAATGAGGGTAAAATTGGAAATGAGCATTTAATATTTGTCAAAATATATGCATTCTCTTATATTTTGGACCAAAAAAAAAGTAGTCATTTGCCTCTTATAATAAGGACCGGAGGGAGTATTATTTTACGATTGAAAGATGTTGGGTGAGCAACGTGGCAGAATATGTACCAAAGGATATTTCACAATCTAATTAATGGTTTGCTAACTCTACTATTTTAATACTAAAATTAGTTAATAGTAAATGATCTTGATCAGGACACATACACTTATAATTATATATAATATATTGATTTAATTCCTTGTATGTTTTTTTAGACTAATCATAAATTACCACATAGTTAAAAATATTTGAATCTTTATTATAATTATTTTAAAAATCACATATAAGATCAGGTTTGCAATTAATTGACTGTTTAAAAAACTTTAAAATGATAATATATTAAAATTAAACTCATAATATTTTTATTTTATTTTAAAATGAGATATTTTTATACTTTTTTCTGACAATATTTTTATATTTAATTATACATATTCGGTTGTTAAAAAATTACTTTTTCCCTCCTCTAGTATTTTTTTTTTTTTTTTTTTTTTTAATGAATCTCCTCTTGTATGATTTGGGACCAAGATTTAAACCCCCATGATCTCTACTTAAAATATTCGTGAGGTCCACCACTATATCATGCAAGTCACGTGCATGGGTCAATGAAACCATATCGAATCCATCGACTTGCATTTGCGTAGTTCCATTGACCTCTTCATTTCCACCGCCTCTCCCTCTCTCTCTCTCTGACCTTAGCTTGAGTTTTGTGCTGCAGCGTAGAAGATGGGCGATGATCTTCGATTCTTCGAGTTGAACACAGGAGCTAACATACCTTCTGTCGGTTTGGGCACTTGGCTTGCTGAACCTGGTGTCGTTGCTGATGCCATAGCCACTGCTATCAACGTTGCACCTTTTCCCCACATTTACTTAATGCTAATATATATTATTTCTTTCCACTATTATCTATTATATGTAGGGTCTTGCTAACGAGTGTCCTAACGACATTGATTAAGGAACCTATAAAAAAAAGGAAAAGTTTATATTGAGAAAATCAGTATAACACTTTTTAAAATATTAAATATATCATTTTCCCATACAGATTTTTCTTTCATGATTTCTTATACAGACACTCGTTAGTATTCTCCTTATTTGTATTATGATGATTAATACTTTATAATAATTTATTTAAGTGCCAACAAATATATGGTTTTGGAACAAACGTGCCTTACAGTGGATCAATGTGAAAATGTTAATGCAGGTTGGATATCGGCATATTGATTGTGCTCAAATTTATGGCAATGAAAAGGAGGCGAGACGAGTTATTGTGTTCATCATCACAATTTCGTAGTATATATTAGATTTGTTATTATGCCACTAGAGTAATTTTATGTGGATATAAAATTATTCTTTTATATATTGCTTACCCTTTTCTTTGGACAAGATGAAAATGGTATTGAATAGAGTTAGAGTTGAAATTCAGCAACCTACTGTTCAAATTCAGACAAAAAAGCACTTTTTACTTTTGGGATAAGTTTTGAGGTTTCACTATGTTGCTTTTGCTAATTTTGAAGGTGGGCTTAGTCAGTTATCTTACCTTGTTAATAAATAGTTTACCTGTGTAAAATTAATAAATTAAATAGTTTAATGGTTTTGTTAATAAAACAAGATGCTTAACTGTGTTAAAACTTCAGAATAAAAACGATATAAACTTCTGGTCCTGCAGTACAGGAAAGACATGGCAATCAGAGGTGAAAACGTGAAAAATCATTACATATACAGTTTAAGTAATTATATATTACAAAGACATGGCCTAAAAGATTAAAGGCACATAGCTTATGGATATCATATTAATTTTGAGGTGCCGTCTATCTTGCTCCACCCTCTAAATAGAGCAGTAATGCTCTAGCCAGATGTCATGGCTGCTGTCCAATTAAATTGCCATGTCATTTAGTCAAAATTTCAACCCATCTTCTTGTATTCAAACATGTATGCATACTCTCATGTATTTATGTTCAGTTAAATGTCACAATACACTAGTTATACGCTGGTTATACATCGTCTTCCTCCTTCCAGCTCGGGTCGCTCCTCCAGCTCGAGTTCGAACCCTGTCACCACTTTTCTCCTCACCGCAGCCAAAAGCGTCCCCCGTTTGCCCTTCCGCCGTTCGTGCAGCCAAGGTCGTAGTGACGCCGTTCCTCCTCGCATCACCCCAGAGGAGACCAGATCTAGTCCTTGCCGCCGCTCCTTTCTGTCGTTAGCAGCGTCCAATCCGGTTGGAGATCGACGTGACGATGGTGGCGAATCGCATCACACCAGACGAATCGCATCAAATTCTTCATCAGATCTTGGTCCTCCACTGAGCCTAGTACCCAGGTCTCCTCCACGCTCGCAGTCTCCATCTCCGGCCCATCGTTCTCCGGCATGGTGGTCTATTCGCATGCTACGCCACCTACAGCCACTGTAATCGACGGTGGCCATGCGCCGGTTACCGGCCACACCACATTGCCTCGCCGTGATTCAACCAAAATCGGTGGTAGAAGACTACAATTTTTTTATTCAAAAGTATTCTATATGACAAATACAAAAGATATACATTGTATATACAGCTTTTTCAATAACAAAATAATGCTTCAATACGCGTTTGACTACATAAGCTTTTGAAGTTTCAAACTGACAAGGACAGAAACGGTTGGCTATTTCATTGGAGGAAAGGAACACAACTGGCGGGTGCACCACTGCTCCACTCAGGAGGGTGGTGCACCGAAGACGAAACCTAATTTTGAACATAGGCAGTCCAACATAAGATTTTTATCAAAGCATTGTGAAAATTGAGGATTCCTTACTGTCCCACTGAAGGACTAGACAGAATCTAGTTCTTAACCAAATCAGTTTGGTAGGATTGCTCTAAGGTTAGTGTCCTTAAAGCTCTTGTTTGGTTTTTATTACTTAACTGGATTGAGATCAACATGTTATAGGTGTATTAGCCACATAAAGCCTGTCTTATGACGTTTGTGTAGTGTGTTTTCGGAGTTTGGAGGTCTTGAGGCCAATGTGAGTTTGCTTGACAGCTTTGAAATAGACTGTTTCCAGTTTTGGAAAATGGAGGAGCTGTGGGAATGCCTAGATACTTGTAGAATATATTTTTTTTAAAGTTTTGGGAGAAATAAGGAGTATAAGGCTTTGTGCTGATATTCTGCATGCTGAAATTGGGTGAATTTGGTTAGAGCACAATGATAGAATTTTTAATAATAGGGCTATGAATCTTGCATTTTCTTATGGGTTAGAGTGATGTTTTGCCAATTTGAAGACTAATGTTTTTATCCGCATTGCATCTATCATCTATGCTTCTTTTAGTATTTTTGTTGGAAGACCTATGTTCTGACTTTAAACTACCCTTTTCATTTAAAGAAGTCTACACACACACTGGTTTGATAAAATAAAACACTTGAGTAGCATTTATTAAATAAAACAGAGAAAGTAGAGCAGAGTGCTTATTATGCATCACCGAAGAAGTAGGATTAGAAGTTAGAATAAACTTATTAGAGCACGAGTGTAATATAGTTTTCCCTTATGAACTGTTAATCTGTACTTTAATATATAATGAAAAACAATAGTTATGACATGTACGGAAGAATAAAACTCTATCCAATTAACGAAACCAAAGTAATATAATGTTTTCACAAAACTTGGATGTTTCGTCCAGATTATATAAAACTGTAAGTAAAAATGATGCTTTTAGAAGACAGACTGTTAGACATGGGACTTAAGTCTCACATCGGAAGTACGAGATTTCGATGGGGTGTTTATATGATTCTGGGCTCTCCAGCCTCAGTGACTAGTTTTTGCTGTGTGGTTTTCCCACAGTTCATATCAATTGGAATCAGAGGTTTCCACCATGTCTCTCAGCGTCAAACGTGTGACGTGGTGGTGACGCCAACCTGCAGTGTTCGCTTGTGACTAGTCAAAGAGCTAGTGCATAGCCAGCCTGCAGGGGCATCAAGAAGTATGGGATTTCGGTGTGGGGTTTATATGGCCTTGTGCTCTCCAACCATAACGGCTAACTTTTGTGTGGCGTGGTTCTCCCACAGTTTGTATTACAAACCTGTTCTACTAGTGTCATACAATTAATTTTACATAATTGAAATTAGTTTGCATCATTAAGAAGCAGAAATAAACACATAAAAATCAAGTTGCTGCTTTTCTTCCTTCTCTTCTTTCTGGAATTGCTTCTGGAGGCCATGTAAGGCTGAAGTTACAATGCATGATGCTGAGAAAGTCCAATACAATAAAATGGAATTTATAATGCACATTTGGTGAGTTTTAAACCACCTGATTAAGAGCTACAGTTGAGGGTTTGATGTGCAAAAACTAGCAAGAAATGGAGAACAGAATGTAAAGTTATCTTCCTGATTGGTTATATCAATCACAGATTATTGTTTTCTGCTTAGAAGAAGATGAGATGAGAAAACTTTTAGAGCTGGAGCCACGAGGCCACATCCACGTGGACTACGTGACCTGGCATGGATCATGATGGCTATAGTGTAAAGGGGGCAAGCTGCCGGGAGAGAATAGAATGTATGCAAGTAAGATGAGAAAATGCAAAGTGGATGATTCTAATTTTGTCTAAAGGAAAGAGAAACTGAAGGGCTTAGATCATTTAGTACACTTCCTTAAGTAAGTCTAAATTGGTATCAAATAACAGTGAACAGGTTTGCTCATTATCCTAATTATGTTCAGCTTTTCTAGGTTTGCACTCCACTCAAGCTTGTTGTGTAGACAATTGAAGATTGATGTTTGAATTTGTTTATTTATATTTTATGAAAGAGAAAACCAGCTATTAGTTAGCTCATTTTGCAAGACCTTCATTCAGAAGAATAGTTCTGCTGCAACACTAAATAGAATTGGAATATATATGCTCCTTAACGCAATCTTTTTCTTCCTCTTTTGGGGCCACTGAAGGCCTTTTTCCTCTTTTCCTGCTCCCCTTTATTTAAGGATTAAAGTAAGAACTAATAGTCAGCAATATATAGGACAATGATAAACAGAAAATCACCATTCATATTATGTTGGTTGTAGAATTTCAAAATTGGTGAGTGCTACAATTTTTAACCTCTTCTTGCTATCAACTGTCATGATACACTATCTATTAACTTTATTGGAAATTTTATGTAGATTGGTGATGGCTTGAAGAAGTTGTTTGCTGATGGTGTAGTTAAGCGTGAAGATATGTGGATCACCTCCAAGCTGTGGTTTGTCTTTCTTTTGTGAACTTCTCAATATTTGTTTAGCTATTTTATTGCCAAGGTTATCTTTGCATTCACTTACTATTGGAGATTCCTTGAGAGTCTTCACTCTTTTTTAAGTAATATTTATTGAAAACACAATCTAATAGGTGAACTTCCTACTATTTTTGCTGAAATATTTTATGCCACAATTGAAGGGATTCTTAATTCAAGGGTATTGAATTTGATTACATGACCTAAGTTTGCAAGATAATTCATTGGTCAATTTACATTCGATAGAAAGAGGAGAAATTAAGATATCATCATCATTAATGATTTTTCCAGTTGCAAATTATTGTTCAATTTTATTGGTGTTTTTCAATTCTTCAAACTTACCACAGATTATGATCTACACTTTCAAATTCCTTGCATCTGTAATTACCATAAAATTATGCCCGTCCATGTTTCTGCAACAACTTTTTTAGTTATCATGAGACTGTTAAGAGGTGAAAGAGTATACCCTTATTCAACAAAAATCCCAAAGGGAAAACAATCTCAATCCTTAAATCTAAAATCTCACACAGATTTAACCAATGAATTGTCCACGCTTTCCAATTTAATTACCTGTAACAACACAATATGTGGTTGACTCTTATAACAATCATGTTTTTGACTCCTTCCCTTTTTCTTGGGTCCCCCAACCCTCTCACATTCCAACTAACAATCTTCATTGACAATTCCTCAGCTGCTTACCCTTCTCTCCATCATAGTTCATTGTTGTGGCTAGCTTCTTCAATTCCATATCCAAACGATTTTTTCGCATATTAGTCTTCACAACAAACACATGTAGAGAAACTTGAGATAGCATGATTTAGGGACTCGAACCCCTTCCATTTAGACCAACACATATTGAGATTTCTTTGGTTTATTCAAGTTGTTCTTGCTAATTTGTTGTTAAACATGGTTACATATATTATTGTTTCGATGCCTAGAATTACATTCTTTACTAATCATCTTACACATGTTCTAGGTGTACTGATCACTTGCCAGAAGATGTCCCAAAGGCATTTGATAGAACTTTGCAGGATTTGCAACTGGACTATCTGGATCTCTACCTTGTGTGTATATCACAATGAAATTAGTTTCTTCTTGCAACAATTCCACTTAACTTTGTTTGCAATACTATACCATATCACTGAAGTCAAGTTCTTATATTAAGACTTTGCCATATTACCATGTTCTTCCAGATTCACTGGCCTGTCAGCTTCAAAAATGGGCATCTTACCAAACCTGACATACCTAGCACATGGAGAGCAATGGAGGCACTCTATAATTCCGGCAAGGCTCGAGCTATAGGGGTCAGCAATTTCTCTGTAAAGAAGCTTCAGGATCTGCTGGATGTGGCACGTGTGCCTCCAGCTGTTAACCAAGTGGAATTGCATCCTTCACTGCAGCAACCAAAATTACATGCTTTCTGTAAATCCAAGGGAGTGCACTTATCCGTGAGTATGCAAATTTAATGTCATGTATTATAATTTTTGGTATTGACAAATGTCTGACTATAAAGGACTTGAAGGAATTATTGATAATTTGATATGGTAGATGTTTTGTGACAACTTGAGGATAGAAATAGAAAGCTTTCATGATTCTGAATTGCGATTTTTTCAGGGTTATTCACCACTGGGTAAAGGACTCAGTGAGAGTAATATTCTTAAGAATCCAGTTCTGCATGAGGTTGCAGAGAAGTTAAGGAAGACTCCAGCCCAAATAGCTCTTAGATGGGGACTACAAATGGGTCACAGTGTACTTCCCAAGAGCACAAATGTTACAAGGATCAAGGAAAACTTTGATCTCTTTGACTGGTCTATACCTGATGATTTGCTAGCCAGATTCTCTGAAATTAAGCAGGCAAGTCACTTCATGCAATCTTTTAGTCACTTAACATGCTGGGGTTCCAAGATCCTTTTAATTGTATTCATGTAGCAATTTAATTGCTAGGGAAATATTATATTTAAAAATCAGTCCATGTGTAAGGTAACTTCAAGTAGTTTAAGAAACTTCAGTGATAGCTTATAGAAATGGTTTCACTTCAACTGCCTGATTTATTGTTGCAGGATAGAATAGTTATTGGAGAACAGTTTGTTAGCAAGACATCTGCTGGGTACAAAACAACTGAAGAACTCTGGGATAGCGAGTAATAAGCAGATTCCAAACTGGCCATTGTTTTATACTGTTTAATGCAGAATGAGCTGATCTTTATGATTATTGTGATAATTTACAATGTATTTATAGTTTGGGAATTAAGGAAGACATTTTATTGGGGATCTGGAGTTTTCATTAGTAATTTGAGATTATAGAAGCCAGTTGTTTGGAACTTGGGATATCTTATTCCTAGTTGGAACAGTTATTTTATGTTAAGCTAAGTAATAGAAGGATTATTAAGCCTTCTGGATAAAGCATATAATGTGTCCTAGGGATGATGTTTTTGTCCTAGAAAATTGTGACATTGTCTTGTGAACAACATGATATTGATATTCCTGGTTTTAATGTTGCTTATATAGCACGTCAAGGATGCTCTCGTCATTAAAAGAGTCACATCATAGTGGAACGTCATTTTAGGGTGAACATCTTTTTAGTTACAACAATAAGCAACTGCAAGAATTGAATCACAGGTTCAGTGAGCAAGCGGTCGAACTTTTAACTCTAAGCACTAGTTTAGTTCCTAAAGATATTTATAAAGCATTTAATATAAATGGAATATGCGCTCTTGTGAACAAATTCTATCTTGTGAATTTTAGTGAACAACAAAAGAATAATTTGAGATTTCAACTTCAACATTTTATTAATTCTTGATGTTGTTAGCCATTCAGATTTGAATAATCTATCAAGTATATGTCAGAATTGTGTGAAGCTTTAGCAAAAACAAGGAAAGTAAATACATATTACTTGATTGATTGGGTAGTTCACCTTGACTTAACTCTTCTAATTTCTACAACTACTATAGAAATATCATTATGATTAAGGCAAGAAATCTCTATCTCCCTTGATGTGGTAGCAATATATTTTCTTTGTTATGTGGTAGATGTAAAATGATTGCGCGTATCACTTTATCATTAAAAAATAGATACACAAATAAATAAAAGGCATTCTAGCGCGAGTTCAAATAGTTGTTTTAAACTTTAGTTGTAGTCAAACAATCAATAGAGTGTTGGTCAAGTGAAAGCAACTTGCCCCCATAAGGAAGAGGACCCGGAGAACCCAATTTCGAATCCTTATGGAGTCACCCGTTGGGAGGTTGAGAAAAAGTTGTAGTCAAACATTAAAGTTGGCTTCTCTTCCTCCATGAAAAAGAAGATTTGGAATCCTCATCTATGGAAATCAATTTCCTACTGTCAAAATTTTCTGCATTCTGTAGGTCAAAATCGTTGGATAAAAATCGAACGACTCACATTCTGAGTTTATTTTTTAAATCTGATTTACCAAGCTCAAAATATGAATCTTTCGATCTTCATCCAATGGTTCCGACCTAGTGAATGCAATGAATGTAGAAAATTTTGACTGTTGACAATCCAAATCCCTCATCTACGTAGGAATAATAGAAATTTCAAGAAACTATTTTCCATATTCATTAAGTGTCTCTATGACAACTCTAAAATACATGATGCTCATAAATGGAAGAGATGCAAATACAACCACTCCCATAGAATAATGGTCTTAGTTACCCTATGTTTTGATGTGTTTCTGCTAATGGCACGGACAAATAAGCAGGAATTGGTCGAAAAGAAATGACCAAGAATTGCTTGTTACATTGTTTGGAAAATTAATAATAGAATAGAACAATACTTAATTATTTTGTTTATGTTAATCATAGAAAAACGAAACAGCACATAGAATACTTTATTTTGAATTATTAAAATAGATTTCCCCCGATTCCACCTCTTATTTTTTGGGGGAAACATATATTGAATATTTGAGGGAATGAGAAGGGAAATTGATCCTGAGTTCCATTCCATTCCACCCATTTTAAACTCCCAAACAAGGGAACTCTTTCCCCTACCCCTCCTTACCTAATATAGTCCAAATTAGTGTCACTGTTGGGTAAAATCGCACGCGCCAACGGAATTACCCACGCACCCAAGGATCTTTGATGGAACACAAACACAAGCACACCACAAAGAGAATAATAGAAGAACACACAAAGATTAACGTGGTTCGGCACCTCTTGCCTACGTCCACGAAAACGCCTCAACAATGTGTTTCACTATCTCAAATATGATTGATTACAATAATTGTAACCCACCCCATTTTGTGTATCACCCTACAAACCCGAGTACCCCACTCAAAGAGTTACAAGGAATGATAAACACTCATCTCACTACAAATAATCACCCACACTTGGGGATGCTTCTACTCTTCACATGATCACCCACACTTGGGGATACTTCCACTCTTCACATGAGGAACAAAACAAGTATTTTCTGAATTGTTTGTGTTAATCTCACACAGCATAGATGTATTGTATTTATACACTAGAAGAATTAAATACATCTTATAATTACAAAGACAAATAAATGAGGCACATATTCCCTAAGGTATAAACATTTCCTAAGTTCATGAACTAGAGAATACATGAACCTAATTAATTACAATAGCTATTTCCTAAACTCTTAATGGCAGTCCATGAACCTTTGGACAGTGAATTCCAACCTTGGACGGTAGATTCCAACACTCCCCCTCAAGCTGGGGAATGGATATCAATCATTCCCAGCTTGCAAGTAAGTTGGTTGAATCGATCTGTTGGCAAACCCTTTGTTAACACATCTGCTAGCTGATGCCCGGAGGGAATGTAGATTGTTGTTATCAATCCACTATCCAACTTTTCCTTGATGAAGTGTCGATCTATCTCAATGTGTTTTGTCATATCATGCTGAACAGGATTATGAGCAATGCTGATAGCCGATTTATTATCACAAAACAACTTCATAGGACCTTCACACTTTATCTTCAAGTCGTCAAGCACAATTTTCATCCACAACAGTTCACAGATTCCTTGTGCCATAGCTCTAAATTCTGCCTCTGCGCTTGATCGAGCCACTACACTTTGCTTCTTACTTCTCCAAGTAACAAGGTTCCCACACAAGAATGTGCAATAGCCTGATGTGGACTTTCTATCACTTACTGAACCTGCATAATCTGCATCAGTATAAGCCTCCATAGTCAAGCTTCCACCTATTTTGAACAAGAGTCCTCTCCCTAGAGTGGCTTTGAGATACTATAGAATACATTCTATAGCCTATAAGTGTCTCTCCCTCGGATCATGCATGACCTGACTCACAACACTGACCGCATATGCTAAATCTAGTCTAGTGTGTGCCAAGTAAATCAACTTCCCAACTAGTCTCTGATATTGGACCTTGTCAACCTTGGCACTCTCCTCTTCAGTGCTCATTTTGTGATTTTGCTCAATGGGAATACCAGCAGATTTACATCCAAGTTTGTCTGTTTCCTTCAAAAGATCAAGTACATACTTCCTTTGAGAAATGAAAATGCCTTGTTTTGAGTAGGCCACTTCAATCCCCAAGAAATACTTCAGATTCCTAAGGTCCTTCATCTCAAACTCTGTAGATAATTTTTCCTTGAGCAATTGTTTCTCAACTGGATCATCTCCTGTAATAATAATATCATCAACATAAACAAGAAGTAAAGTCAGTTTTCCTCCCTGTGAATGTTTGAAGAAAAGTGTATGATCTCATTGGCTTTGCTTGTAGCCCAGGCACACCATTGCTTTTGTAAATCTTCCAAACCATGCTCGGAGAGACTGTTTTAGCTCATATAAAGCCTTCCTCAATCTGCACACTTTGTTTGTTCCACTTGTGGGACCAAATCCTGGGGGAATCTCCATGTACACCTCCTCCTCTAAGTCTCCATGCAAGAAAGCAGTTTTGACGTCAAACTGGTGTAGGTCTCACCCAGAGTGGGCAGCCAGAGAGAGTAAAATACGAACAGTGTTCATCTTTGCCACTGGAGCAAATGTCTCCTCATAATCGATGCCAAAGGTCTGAGTGTATCCCTTTGCAACTAGTCTTGCCTTGTATCTATCAAGAGTGCCATCTGTTTTGTGCTTAGCAGTATAGATCCACCTGCAACCAACATGTTTCTTGCCCCCTGGCCTTTCAACAATCTCCCAAGTTCCATTCTTTTCAAGTGCTTTCATCTCTTCATCCATAGCTTGAACCCAATTCTTATCTTTTAATGCTTCTTGTACTGTCGTAGGGATTCTGATAGAGTCAATGGCTACAATAAAACTCTGGTGCTGCAAGGAAAGATTTTTAGATGAGACAAATTGAGAAATAGGGTACTTAGCACATGACCTTTTCCCTTTTCTCAATGCAATGGGGAAGTCATCATTTGCAGGGTCAGGTTCATAGGTATTTAATGGAATATGTAAAGAATCAGGTTCAGAAGAAGGGAAATCAGTATTACCATTACTTACCACTGGTTCAGACTCTTGGGGTTGAGGTTGGATTAGTTCAGGTTGTTTTATCCGTTGATAAACCTTTTTAGGTGAGCTACCTCTAGTTCGAGCAATTCCTTCAGGTGGATGGGTAGCAGAAGGTGCTAATTGTAACATCTGTGTTTTAAGGCATTATTTATATGTTGGATAACTATGTTTAAGACTTTGATTTAAGGTCAGATATGCATGTTTAGGTGTTGGGAACTTTGCATGGAAAGTATGAGATTATCCGGCGTTGAATTGTATAAGAAAGTGTACTAGAATTTTCGTTATACAGTTTTAGAATACATAAGAATGCACAATAAGAAATTTATTTTTGTGGAAGAGATTAGGTATTTTTGAAGGCTTAATCTTATTCCTTAGGTATAGAAGAGTCTATGTTTCAAATTTCAAGTCAATCGGACTTCAAACGAGCTCAAACGCGAGAAAACATCGGAACTAGAAGTGTTGGACAGAAACCAGCGTTGAGCGCAGGCTTGTGGCGCTGAGCGCTGGCCCCTGCCACGTGGCGCACCACGATTGGCACGCTAAGGCGGTGCAGAAGCACCAGCGCTGAGCGCTGGCGCTGGGCGCTGAGCGCCCAGTAAATAAATAAAAAAAAAAAAAAAGAGATTTAAATGTGGAATTCCGTGGAAGTCACCAGAAAAAGCCAGAAAAATCAGTTTTAGAAGTGAGAGGGAGAAGAGAGAAAGAAAGAGAGAGAAATTTTCAGAGGAGATTCTGATCAATCCGTTCGTCCTATTGAAAAAACCAATTATACCGTTGTGATCCTCGCGACTTCTACTTCATCATCCTACCTTTCTTTTCTTGGTAAGTCTATGTTTTTATGCCGAAATGCTGTCCGTGATAGTATTGAAGTTATCTCTCAATTCGTTTAGCTGTTTTCAATTCCGTCTTCAGATTTGAGCTACACGTAACGTGTACTTCGTGAATATGTGTTCAGGTGAATTTTTGGAGCCCTGGAGGTAGGAGAACCTCACGAGGCAGATTTGGGGAGATTGGAGTGGGCTCGTTTCGTTGCTCTAAAGCTAGCCTACGACACCTCAGGTGGGGGAAAGCAACCATCTAGCGTCGGAAATGGCTAAGTAACATTTTATTCAATATTGGCGTAGGACGACCTAAACCCTACTAGTGGGCGAATAATAGACAATATCAATATCACATTGGGGACTATTTAGTGGTACCGATGATGATATGGAGATTGTAGATTTATCGCCGTTAGGTTAATTTTGTGATATCTGAGGTTGTCTGGTTTTTATTATGTGTGAATAGTTTTGCTGTGTGCTGTTTGGATTAACATGTTAAATTATAGTTATTATATTTATTAGAATATGTTAGTATTATTTTATTATATTTATTAGAATATGTTTGAATATGTTAGTATTATTTTATTATTATTATTGTGATTATTATTTATTTTGATTATGGTTGATAACATGTTGTGCTGATTGATAATATGATTTATTTGGAATAATATGCATAGTGACATCTAGGTGATGATATCTGATATTTTTGAGTGATGCATGTTGGGGAATGTATGATATATGATTTAGAAGTGCCCTAACCTAATTAATTAATATTTTATTATGACGAGATTGATGAGGTGATATATGCTATGAGATAGTGATGAGAGGTTAAGGCACTAGGATATGATTCGATATATGCCGGTAAGATCCATATAGATGCATGTTGTTGATCACAGCCGTGTCTTTGGAACACACGAGGTCAGAAGTCCTCGCGGGACCGTCCCAACTTAGATTTAGGTTGTGCAGCTATAGTGTCATTGCTTTGCATGAGCACCCTCGAGAGAGAACCAGGGTATGCACCGACGTGTATTGTGCAACTATAGTGTCATTGCTTTGCATGAGCATTCTCACCGCGGATGAGATGTGCACCGGTGTTTGGGGGACGCGTCGCTTGGCGACTGACTAACATCCCACAGCGGGCAGGGGATGTGTGACAGGATTGGTGGTGGCCACGTCAGCATACGTTGCATGAGTGCGAAGGGTAGAGGATGATAATATATCTCGAGGATGATTGATTATATAATTCTTTTATATATATCTGTGATGCATGTTTATGTGCCTTTATTGTTTATATGTTACGTTACCATTTTCCATATATGATGATAGATAGTTTCTTATCCCCTATTTCTTTTATATGTATGTTTCTTTTATGTGCTCGTTTTGATAAGACTCTGCGGATGAGCCGGCCACAGAGGAGCCTGATGGGGATGCTGGAGGGCGAGCATTGACCTCCAGCCATTGAGTTTAGGGTCGATGGCCAGTGCATCTTTTGTGATGTTTTAGTTTCCGCTGCTTATACTATTTTGTATCAGTATGTATCTTTTGGGACCCTACTGATGGAGTACCCTCTTTAGTTTATCAGTATAGTATATTTGTATTTATATTTATATGTGTGTGATGTGATGTTTAAATTTTGTTCTTACCTTTAAGTTTTTAATAATTACGATTATATATATATGTCCAACGCTAATATTACGATTAAGTTTTAGATAAATTAGGTTTTTATTTAATGGGACATCGGGGTGTCTCACTAATTCCTGTTTTTCAGAAGGCATATCAATGGAAGGAAGCAAGGGAATGTTGCTATCTTCAGAGAGAATCTCAGCTTCCAAAATATTGTTCTCCCCCTGAAGCTGAGAGGAGGCAAAGAATGGTTGATTTTCCTGAAAAGTTACATCCATAAAGACAAAGAAGCGATGACTTGAAGGGTCATAACATTTATATCCCTTCTTATCAGGAGCATAACCAATGAAAATGCATTTAAGAGCACGAGGGTCAAGTTTGCCCCGATGCTGACGATGAATATGAACATAAACAGAACAACCAAAGACACGCGATTCAAGGCTTTGCATAATAGGAACAGAGGGAAAACCGGATTTTATGACATTAACAGGACTAACACCTCCAAGAACTCTAGAAGGTATCATATTTATTAGATAAGCAGCAGTTAGAACAGCTTCCCCCCAGTATGACTTCGGAACTGACATTTGGAATAACAGTGCCCTGGTCATTTCAAGCAAATGTCTGTTTTTTCTTTCAACAACCCCATTTTGTTGGGGAGTATCAACACATGTGAGTTCATGAATAATACCTCGTTCTTTAAGAAATGTAGAAAGACTTTGGTTCACATATTCTCTACCATTATCAGACCTTAGGCGCTTAGTAGTTTTTCCAAACTGAGTATGAACCATATGATAAAACTGAGTGAATAATCTGTAAACTTCAGATTTATTTTTCATTAGGAATATCCAAGTGACACGAGTGCAATCATCAATGAACGGCACAAACCATTTTGCACCAGAAATATTAGGAATGGTAGAGGACCCCAAACATCAGTATGGATAAGGGAAAATGGTTCATCACTTTTATTAGCACTTGAAGGAAAACTTACCCGATGGTGTTTGGAAAATTCACAAACATCATAATGAAAGGACTCAACTGATTCTTTCAAAAACAAAGAAGGAAACATGGACTTAAGCAGAGTGAATAGGAGGTGCCCAAGACGCTTATGGAGCCAAATTTGGGAGGAACAAGACTTGTATTGATGGCAGGAATATTGCAACTTCACACTAGGTCCACCTGAAGATTGCATCTCAAGGTAGGACAACCCTCCCTGTTCCTTGGCAACTCCAATCATCTTCCCCGTAGTAATGTCCTGGAATACACAATAAGATGGAAAAAAAGTTACAGCGCAATTAAGGTCTTCGGTAAGTTTATGTATAGAGAGATGGTTAGATGAAAGCTTAGAAACATGAAGCACATTTTGCAAATTTAGGAAAGGACTAAATTTAACATTACCAAAACCTGCAACTGATGTATGAGGGCCATCAGCTACAGTTATGTGATGATTACCCATGGAGATTTGATACGATGAAAAATGAGAATAGCAAAAGGTCATGTGATCAGTGGCACCAGAGTCAATAACCTAAGAATCCTCAGGAACAGTACCGGAAGCATGAGAGAATAGAGAACTTAAATTTTTACCATTCATGGCTAGAGATCAGGAGCCGGATAACTAACTCAGGGAATAAATATGAGTGTTTAAACACTCCAATTCTTCCTTACCAAGGGTGGTGATCTTATGTTTCACTTGTTTGTTGACGGCAGTTGTTGACGACATCGTTCCGGGTTCTGGCCGATCTAATGGTGGCGATCCTGGTGGTGGTGTTGCTGGTCTGAACGGCGATGGTCAACGACGGACTGCAACGGTCAACGGTGAATCTACTGGTCTGAACAGCAAAAATAGACTGAAAAACAGAGCAATGAAGGCTCTGTGACAAAACTGAGAAGATGGACTAAAAGACAGAGCAATGAAGGCTCTGTGATAAGGGATGTACATGCAATGAAGGCACAAGAGAAGAACAGGTCCTGCAATGAAGGCAAGGCACCTAATGAGGCTTAGCAATGAAGGCTAAGGCAGCGGAAAAAAAAAGGTTTAATTACTCTGTAGGTCCCTATACTTTTTGGAAATTATCAAATAGGTCCCTATACTTTTAAAATTTGTAATTAGGTCCTTGAACTATTATTTCATTTGTAATTAGGTCCCTATACTAAAAACATTTGTAATTGGGTCCTCAAACTTTTATAAAGTTTTCAATTGGGTCCCTGAACTAAAAAAGTTTTTAATTGGGTCCCTAAACTTATATAAAATTTTCAATGGGATCCCTAAGTTATAAAATTCGTTAGTGATATGTTGAATTGGACGGAATATAACTGACTTCATCCAAGTTAGCTATGTAAGAGTAGTTTGGGTGGAAGATGAACCTTGAGATATTGTCACAATAAAATGTAGCAAGATGTAACAAGATGAAGTGAGATGTAGTAAGTTGCAAGTGAAGAAACTATTTTGGACGAAATTATTTCAAGGAAGGGATATACAAGCGTAAAACATAAATCGGGGAAGGAATGAACTATTTGTTCAGATGGAGGAAAAGCAATCACAGGTCAAGTTTTGGTTTCCTGACTCAACATTTTGGTCTCCTGCAACCCTAAATACAAATTTGGGGGAATTCCAGGTCACATTTAACATCAGCAGACTTAAAGACCTCTTCACGGAACCCTACCTCAGGGACTCCATTGAAAATTTTATATAAGTTCAGGGACCCAATTAAAAACCTTTTTAGTTCAAGGACCCAATTGAAAACTTTATAAAAGCTCGAGGACCCAATTACAAATTTTTTTAGTATAGGGACCTAATTACAAATAAAATAATAGTTCAGGGACCTAATTATAAATTTTAAAAATATAGGGACCTATTTGAAAATTCCCAAAAAATATAGGGACCTGCAAAGCAATTAAACCAAAAAAAAAAAAGAAACAGAGACTCCTAGGGTCGGGAGCTCTGATACCAAATTGAAAGGAGGAACAAAACAAGTATTTTCTGAATTGCTTGTGTTAATCTCACACAGCATAGATATATTGTATTTATATACTAGAAGAATTAAATACAACTTATAATTACAAAAACAAATAAAGGAGGCACATATTCCCTAAGGTATAAACATTTCCTAAGTTCATGAACTAGAGAATCAAATACAATAGCTATTTCCTAAACTCTTAATGGCAGTCCATGAACCTTTGGACAGTGGATTCCAACCTTGGACGGTGGATTCCAACAGTAGCAATAATGTAGGTGAAAGTTAGTATAAGTAAGTGACTTAAAACGATGTCAAAGCCCAGATATGAAGAAGGGGTTTATCAAGCATCACTTCGTTGGTGTTTATTTTAATTGAATTGTTCAACATTAGCACTATTTAGGTGCTCACAAGTTCAATGGTCGACTCATAAGTGCGCACACATGGAAGAATGAGGGATCTGCACATAAGTAATAAGAAATATAGAAAATAAGGCGAAAGATCAAGATGCTAAAGTCTCAAAATCATGCATTTATTGAAGTTTAATGAAGCCAAAAATCTAGCTGCAATCAGGCTTTTGCTGACAAATGTGAACAGCGAGTACAAAGATTCCCACTTTCCCAGAACCCTATACCCCAAATGACAGGGAGGACTTCTCTGACTCCATCCACTGAGCAGACAGCTCAGATTTCACCATCCCATAATCCCTCAATGGATCTATAGACGCCATAAGTTTCATGGACGAATGAGGTACCCCTAACTAACCTTGCCTGCAACAGCAAAAACCACCGTCAGAAAATTCCACTAAAATTCTAGTGAAATTAACAAGACCTTTCATATCATACTTATCAATTGACAAGAACCAGGCCTAGCCAAGCTTTTACCCAAAATGAAATTTAACTGTCCAGCTCCAAAATATAAGAGGGTTTATAGGGGTTTGCAAGATAAATCAAAATCCAAAATCATATGTCTAGTAAAAGCATCATATACTTACTTGATTACATGGCAAAGAATTTCCTGATAATTTTTTAGTTTTACTGCTTCCTAAGTAGCGCAAAATATAAATATAGCTGTTTCTTAATGTTTCTTAATGTATTCAGGTTTTAAAATACTAGAAAGACTAAGGATAACCTTACCTGTTGAATCTCAGAAAATTTAGCAACTATGTCCTCAGGTATAGACCAGTCAAAAACATCAAAATTCTCTTTTATCCTTGCTTCATTTGTACTCTTGGGAAGCACACTATGGCCCATTTGTAGTCCCCATCGAAGAGCTACCTGTGCAGGAGTCTTGCCTAGTTTCTCTGCAATACTATTCAGAACTGGATGCTTAAGGACATCGCTTTTGAGCCAGGTTATTCCAGGGGAACCCAAGGGTGAATATCCCTACACAAATACAATTAGAAGACCACAATTCAATTAAGAAAAATTCTGACAACAAAATTAATTTTCAAGCTAACAAGCAGGATGGCTTTATGAAAATAGCCACTATAATGTGCTGACACAAAATATAGATCATTCAAGATTTGAGAACTTACAGAGAGGTGGACACCATTGGATTTACAGAAAGCTCGCAGCTTGTCCTGCTGCCATGAAGGATGACACTCAACCTGGTTGACCGCAGGGGGAACACCAGCAACCTTCAGCAAATCCCCTAACTTCTTGGAGGAGAAATTGCTTACACCTATAGCTCGAGCCTTGCCAGAGTCATAGAGGGCCTCCATTGCCCTCCAAGTACTAGGTATGTCGGGTTGAACAAGATTTTCAGGCTTAAAGCCCACTGATCCTTTCTTCATTGGAGCAGGCCAGTGAATCTGAAAACACAGAATCGCCAGTTTGCAATCGAGCACGTCATAAACAACTATCCCTTAAAACACCGAACTTTCAAATAGATAAAATAAAATCCACATGCATTGGAAGAGGGAAAAACTCACGAAAAAATGCAGCATGTGAAGGAAGTGATAATTTAATTTTAGACTCCCTAGACTAAGTTACACATGGTCAATGTCTGTCACACACATGGCTTAACTACTTCCCAATTATTCTGTAAGAGTAATTTAGAAAATAGAAAAGTTAGCATATAACATTTTTCAAATAATCATGCAGTCTATGAACCAAGCTGTGACTATGACAGTGGTTTTCCCACATGCCTTGCAGCCAGGTTCAAGGCCCATTGCGCCACTATCACGCGCTATGAATTAATTTTTTATCAGACAATACTATCAAGTTCAAATGTCCAATCCAGAGAGAAAACAGGGTAATAAAATTATCATCTAGAAACAAAGTGATGTGTGTGATGTTTACATACAAGGTACAAATCTATATAATCCAGCTGCAAGTCTCTCAAAGTCCTGTCCAATGCTAGTGGTACATCTTCTGGAGCATGATCAGTATTCCTGCAAATCATGCAATCATCTTAACTTAAATCCTTGGATTCTAAATAGTGAATACTAACAAATACATGAATCTACCAGCATTACTTCAGTATAAAACGTGAAGTTAAACTACTAAAGTCTAGTATCTAAAAGCCAAACCAGAGTTTCGAGGTAATCCACAAATCCTCACGCTTCACTACACCCTCCTCAAACAGCCTCTTCAACACAGAGCCGATCTGCAATTGAAACAATGAATCAATTGACTTTACAAATAACCAATGCTTTCAATCATTTACTTCAAATAGCTACGCCACAACACCAAAAGAACACAAACAAGCACCTAATTGCAACAATTACCTCTTTCTCATTGCCATAGAATGAAGCACAATCAATATGACGGTAACCAACCTGTAAAAAAAAAGGGAAATAAAAAGCTATTATTTGAATTCCACACAACATTCAAATGCTCGAAATCTAAAAGAACTCAGGAAATGGATATGAAAAAAGCAAATAAAAAATAATCAAATAAGGTAGCAGTGTTGAAATGATAATTTGGTCGCTTGACTTGTCTCTGATGACTAATCATAATAGATCAATCAAATAAAATTATGAATAATAGTAGCAGTTTTGAACACTGCAAAACAGATTTGGAAAACATCGTTTCCTTCTTGGTTTAGTTGATCCTTAAAACACTTGTTTAAGTATAAAATCACTTAAATTTTTAAGTTGAAGTATATTAGGCATTTTTTCAACAGAGTATTCGAATTTCAAGATAAGTATTCGAATACACTGGACCATTGTACAAGTTGGAGTATATTGGGACAGATTATTCGAATACTCCATGAAATATTCGAATTAGTCCCAAAAAAAAAAAAGAGAAATGCTAAAAGAAACAAAATGATTAATGGAGTGACAAATAGTAACAAACATTAAACAAATTGAAGAAACCCTATCAAATTCGGCAGAAATAATGATAATAATAAGAAAAATGGGAATCAGAAAAACCTTGATGGCAGCAGCAACAGCATCACCGACGAGACCAGGATCGGACCGCCAAGTTCCTAGGCCGAGGGAAGGGATCTTGGCTCCGGTGTTGAGATCAAAGAATCGAATATCGTTCGACATTTTTTCTCGGTATTCAAACAGATTATTATCAAACCCTAAACGAGAAAATGCTTCTTCTTCAGCTTCGCTATAAATATACTGAGAAACAGAGAATAGAACGAACAAATATGTAACTTTCTGGGGGCGGGAATTACAGTAGCTGTGTGTTTGGGAGTCTGGGACCACCAATTAATCGGTCTCTGCAATTTTGGAAAGTTTTGAAACCCGTTCCATGTGGTCCAATAATGTTATGCCACCTGAATAAAATTTTCCACGTGCTGAAGTTGAAATTTTTTTTTTTTTTAAAAAACCCCTGATACCATAGAAATGACTATAAAAATTAAAATTTAGCTGTAAAAAAAAAACAAGTAAAAATAAAATTTAAGAATTAAATCATCTAAATTAAACTTTGGTCCTTCGATTTCACTCTTCTAGAACAGCTGATCATCGAGAATATAGGGGCATGGTTTCCACGTCCTAGTCCCCCTCTTGAGAGGAAGCTCTCCCTTGATGTTAACTCACTCATCTCCGGTATGAAGAAAAAAATACATAAATAAATAAATAGTGAAAATAAAATGAATAAATAAATAAAAAAACTGAAATACGTGAAATTTATAGAGGAACCTACTCTTCTCTTTTCTTTTTTTTTTTTAACCATGATATAGGTACGAAGTATCCACCATCGTCAGCAGTAACTAATCTCTGTCGGGGAACCTGTTGGGCACACAAGGTGGGTTCTCCACTCCCAACCAGGTTTTTCTCCATACACAAGAGTTAGGAGACGAACTCCTGGCCACTTGCTTAAGGTGTCCAAGTCCCTTACCACTTGGACTAACCACATGTTGGTACAGAGGAACCTACTCTAACAATGGTAATTAAAGTGCAGAAATTTTTTTTTGAACACGGAATCCCGACACTATATTTCCCGACATGGTATTTCTTCCGGAAATTAAATTCCGGATGTGTAAAATTTTAGATATCCGAAATTTAATGCCGGATGTGTAAAATAGCATGTCGTATGTTTCTAGAGTTATCGGAATTTAATTTACAGACGTGTAAAATTTTACACATCCGAAATTTAAATTCCGGATGTGTTGTAACACCCTTCTCGGGCGCTACATCGTAAGTGACATTTTAAGGCCAAAAAATAGATTAATTAAAATTGGTTATAAAAGAATGGGGTACTTTTTTTCTTTTTAGTCGTAAATATTACTACTTTGATTTAAATGAATGGACAATAAAATTTTCCATTATCACAATTAGGATCATAAGTTCGAAAATCATTTACATAATACCCAACCCGACTCATACACAGAAATCATAAAAGAATATAGATCCAGTATAAAGATATGGAGATGCGACTCCTAAAATATAAAATACTTGGAGTCGTAGCTCCATAAGCGTTAACATTAACTTCAAAACATACCCAACTGGTCAAACTAAAATAGAAAAGACAATTTTTTCTCGTACATCGTGAGAAAGACAAACCCAACTGACGAGATCTAGTGGAAACTCTATTTGAGTCCACTACCGACGTCGTCACAAAAGACACTACAAAAGTAACTCTCGGACTAAGCCCTTTCCTCTTAGAATATTTCCTTTGTTGTTGTCTTCATAGGTCATCTGTCTATTTTTCTTTGGAGTGATGCAGGAGAACTTTGATTTATCTCTCATCGTATGCTTGGAGCACTCATCCCATTAACCAAACACCAATTCGAGCTCTTCATCTTCATGCATACCTACAAAATGATTTATGTTTGGGGTTTTTTTAGGCACCCAAGCCTTCTTGAAACCATGTGAGTTTTTTTTTGTTTTTTTGTTTTTTTGTTTTTGGATAGAAGGGGTTAAAACCCCAACAAACAAGCACTAAAAACCATGCTGAAAGTGTATGGAAGAAACGTCAGCCACCATAGGCAAAGAAATAAAAACCATGTGAGTTAGTGTTGGGTAATCTGAAAATAAACTAGGTGTACTTAACATATCAACAGAAGAGATGAAAATACAGTACTTAAGTATTTTACACCTCTCCTTGTTGATTGAAAAGTTGCCAGAATCATAGAAGGATTGCACGCAACAACTAGAGCACAAGCACAAGGCAATTAAGTGAATTTAAATATTAATAGGAAAGTTGAAAATAAATTAATTATAATAAAAGGTATTCAAAGAGAAGTTTAAAAACATTCAAATTTAAATTTTAATAATTATTTTAAAATAATATATTCAAGGAATACCCTAAGCCAATGTTATAAAAAATAAAATTCTAAACTCTAAGAAAGATAGAAATAAAAAAAAATTTTTTTAAAAAAAGAATAAAACCTATCCCACGTGCCCTGTGTAACTGGGGCTTCATATTAATTTTATGGCTCATAAACTTTTTGGTCCCTGTAAAGTAGGGGTGTTTTGGTTTTAGTCATAATCTTTTTTTTTTCTCTGCATTTCGTCCTCATAACTTTTAATTTTTTGTCGTTAGTCATTACCGTCAACAATGGCCGTTATTTGCCTACGTGGCAAACAACATTGACCGGTTAACGGGACACATGGCAAAAATAATAAATTTTTATTGCCACGTGTTTTTTAAAAAAAAAAAACAAAAAATTCAATTTTTTTAAATCGAAAGTTAAATTGAGGGTTAAATATGTTTTTTATCCCTGCAAAATGAGAGAATTTTGATTTTGGTCCCTATAAAATTTCTTCTGTGTTTTTAGTTCTTGTAAAATCTGAAATAACTATTTTTTATCCATATTGTCATGTGACATCTATTAAGTAGATATGTGTCCAACAGAAGGTCATATGATTATCCCAAGTGACACACAGTAACCCTCTGTAGAGTCAAGTTAGCATATGTTTCCCTTAAAATTTTCCTTTAATCCTAAAATGAATTATATTTATCTTTCCTAAAATCGTCAAAAAGTTTGTTTCAATGTTGGAGACTATTCATGGAATCATGAAGCACCCATTCATGACTATTTATATAAAAGCAAACACTAATAAGTAAAGGTGTATCTGATTGGTTTGATTCGGTTTTATGTGGAAAAAATCCGAACAATAAAAAATGGTTGGTTTGATTTGGTTCGATTTTAAATAATTTTTCTTACAAACGGATTGATTCGGTTGGTTTGGTTCGGACCCGAAAATTATCAAATTTTAAAATGTAAAAAAGTACTTAAATCAATATAAAAGTAAATAATATATATATATATATATATATATATATATATGATTTTTTTAGCCTATGTGTCTAAGAAATAAAAAATAGAAACATTGTGTTGAAAGTTGTGTATTCAATTCTTTGAAAGTTTAAAAGTTACTCTTTTCAATATAAGATTTTTATTTTTTGAATCATTAACATGTGCAATGTTGGACAGATTAGAAAAATCAAAATATTAAATATTAATATTTATATATAAATATTAAAATATAATAATCGGATCGGATCGGTTCTTGAATCTTTGAACCTAATAATCGAACCAATCACCATCGGGTTCAGTTCGATTCGGTTCAGGCTCAGACATCGAAAAATTCAAACCAACTTAATTTGTTCTATTCGAATTTTCGGATTCATCGAATTATTTGTTCGGATCTTATACTCCTACTAATAAACATCATAAAGATTAGAAAAAAATTATGTATGCTTATTTTTAATGATTCATTATTTTGTTTTAACTTTTTAAAAAATTTTAAGACACTCGTTAAGAAGATCGTTATATAACTAATTGTATAATGAACAAACTACAAACTATTTCATATGCTAACTTGACACCAGGAGGGTTATCGTGTGTCATTTGGGATGATCATATGACCTTCTGTTGGACACATAAGTACTTAATAGATGTCACACAACAATAGGGACCAAAAATAGTTATTTCAGATTTTACAAGGATAAAAAACAAAGAAAAAATTTTATAGGGACCAAAATCAAAATTCTTCTATTTTGCAGGGACCAAAAACATATTTAACCCTTAATTTAACTTCAGATTTAAAAAAATTTAATTTTTTGTTTTTTTTTTTTATAAAAAAACACGTGTCAATAAAATATTATTAATTTTGCCATGTGTCCCAGTCCCGTTAACCGGTCAATGCCATTTGGCATGTAGGCAGATAACGGCCATTGTTGATGGCAGGGACTAACGACAAAAATTTAAAAGTTATGAGGACGAAATGCAAAAAAAAAAAAAAGATAGGGACTAAAACCAAAAGACCCCTATTTTACAGGGACCAAAATGTTCATTAAACCTTGTTTTATTGTCAAAAGATGTTGGGTGAGCAATGTGCTACCAAAGGATATTTCACAAAGTAATTAATGGTTTGCTACTCTATTTATATTTTTTAAAACTAAAACTAATAGTAGATGATATCTACACTTAGGGGTGTATTGGTATTTCAAAAGATTTTAATGGACATTTTTATGATAAAAAAGTCTGATGATATTCAATCAAGACTTTTAAGTAATCTAAATAAGTTTGGTGATATTCAATCAGGACTATCAGAATTTTTTAAAGAGAGAATTCAATTCTAGAGATATACAATCATGACTTTTTATATGTAATAAAAAGTCTTGTGCTATTCAAAAACTTCCTAATTTCGATGGATTGTTTTCTAAGGTGGATTTTGTGGGACTTTGTATGATTTTTAGGGAATTTTTAGTAACAAAAAGTCTTACCTTAACACATGAGATTTCACAGGATTCTCCATTCTTTTATTTATCTTCACCTTATCCCTTCACCTCTCTCCCATCCCTCCAGCTCTCTCCCTCCCTCCATCTCTCTCCTTTCTCCCTCCCTCCCTCCATCTCTTCCCTTTATGCCCCTCTCTCTCCCGTCTTCCCCCACGTTTGCTGTTCAAACCAGCATAAGTTACCAAATGAAACAACACAGAGATTTTTTTTTTTAAAAAAGGATTAAAGTAATATTCACCGACATTCACTAATATTTTGACATATGTGCTTTTATTTAAATAACTAAGAGAGAGAAATAATAATGATGCTGATTTGTGAACATGTTATTGGATGTCTGTATAATTTTTTTTTACACTGACAGTAAAATTTAAACTAAAAAATATATATATTCACATAAAATATAGTGATTTATCATTTAATTCCTAGTGTACATTTTTTATTTATTTTATTAACTAATCATAAATTTTCATATCATTTAAAAATGTTTGACTCTAATTATAACTATTTTAAAAGTCACATATAAGATAATTTGTAATTGATTGATTGTCTAAAAAACTTTAAATTGATAATGGGCCTGTTTGGGTAAATGGCTTAATTAAGCGCTTATATAAATGCTTATGTATAAGCTATTTCTATTATCAAAAAGAAAATATAGTCAAATTGTTTTCATATAAGCTATATGCTGTTTTCATAAGCTATCATGCAGAGCTTATCAAAATAAGCTGAAAACAGCTTATGGACATGTCATAAGCTGTTTTTATAAGCTCTCCCAAACACTCTGATCGACAAGTGCTTATGCCAGTAGATAAGCCCAAATAAACTGTTTATAAGTCAATCTAAACAGACTAAATATATCAAAATTAAACTCATAATATATTTATTTTATTTTAAAATGATATATTTTTATACTTAATTTTACTCATATCATCATATATGGTATACATATATCTGGTTGTTAAAATGACCTTTTCCCACTAGTTTGGCATCTTAACCTCAACAAAGTATATATTTCACATTGTTGAAGCATCATGTATGATTTTTTTTTTTAATCCAAAAAACTTTGGGTAAAAGAGGTGGAACACGAGGACTTCCCAAGAGGTCACTCATCCTAGTACTACTTTCGCCCAAGCACGCTTAACTACGGAGTTCTGATGGGATCCAGTATATTGGTGCATGTATGATTTTTTTTATTCCTTCATAATTTTGACATCTCTTTTTAAATTGTGCTGAAGGTTGCGATAAGGGTTGTATTGCGTTTTCCTTAATTAAAGACAATTACAAAAAATTTGCTTAATGCGACTATAATTATGATCGTGATACAACTTCTAAGACTACCAAAATCGCAACATGATAACCTCTATTGTAATTTCGGACTAAGATGTAAACCCCCATGATCTCCACTTAAAATATTCGTTGAGGTCCACCACTGTATCATGCATGTCACGTGCATGCGTCAATGAAACCATATCGAGTCCATCCACTTGCATTTGCATAGTTCCATTGACGGCTTTTTTTTTTACGTAAGTAGTGCAATTTTGTTGTACAATTATGTGATTGGTGTACTTTTGTAAAATATTTACACAACTAGTGTAAGTCGTAATCGGAGGTAACTACATTACATCTAAAAGTCGTATCCTACATTCACCATTTATTTTTGTATTCATAAAAAAAGGAGCCGTATACCATAGATACGACTTATATTTTTTATTATTTTTTCCTCTTAATTCGTATATATAAAATACGACTTTAGTATTATATATTATTTCTTTTATTATTTATTAAGAAGTCGTATCCAGTATATACGACTTTACTATTTAATTTTTTTATATTAACAAGTCGTATTCACGAGATACGACTTTAATATTTAATATTTATTTATTATTATTACCAAGTCTTATCTATAAGATACGACTTCAGCATTCTTTATGTATATTTTGTTTATATACTATTAAATTGATAGTGTTAAATCTATATACACTTTAAATTTAAATACTACATCGATAAATTTATATTTATATACAATTAAATTTAAATTTAAATTTATATCCTTTATATTGACAATATAAAAATTATTTACACTGACATTGCATAAAAATTTAACTCTTAAATTTATATTTCTATACTAAAAGTGTAGAAAACTGAGTAATTGTCCTTATAAATTGACCAATGCTTAATTATTTATATAATATAATTGTTCCAAATCTACTTAATCATTTATGCTTAATAGTTGACCTTATTTTGAGCGTGTTAATTTTTATTTTTTTTTTGTAAGCAAAAATTTAGGTGAGTTGGGTCCCGAGAGTTCACCAGGGTCAGGGCAGGCCTCACGACTCAAAAAGTGCTTACAGAGATACTTACAGATTACCCACCAACGAGGTCATCACATCGGTAGTGGGATTCGAACTCACGATCTTGTGGGTTATGAGTATCCTTACCAACTGAATCAACCTTCGTTGGCTTTGAGCGTGTTAGTTTGAATACTCAGTTTTCTACACTTTTAGTATAGAAATATAAATTTAAGAGTTATATTTTTTATACACGATCAGTGTAAATGATATAAATATAAATTTAATAGTATATAAATATAAATTTATCAGTATAATATATAAATTTAACACTATAATTTAATAGTATATAAATAAAATAATATATAAAGAATGCTTTGTTAATAATTAAAAAAAAAATTTAAATACTAATGTCGTATCTAGTGAATACAACTTGTTGATATATAGAAAAAAATTAAATAGTAAAATCATATCTACTGGATACGACATCTTAATAAATAAATAAAAATATATAATACTAAAGTCGTATCCTATACATATGAATTAGGTGGGAAAAAGTAATAAAAAATATAAGTCGTATCTATGGTATCAACTCGCTTATTTTTATTTTATTTTATGAATATAAAAATAAATCATACATGTGAGATACGACTTTTAGATGTAATGTTGTTACCACCGGTTACAACTTATACTAATTATATAAATATTTTAAAAAGCACATCAGTGACATAACTGTGCAATAAAATTGCACTACTTGCGTAAAAAAGCTTCCATTGGCTTCTTCATTTTAACCACTTCTCTCTCTCTCTCTCTGACCTTAGCTTGAGTTTTGTGCTGTAGTGTAGAAGATGGGCGATGATCTTCGATTCTTCGAGTTGAACATAGGAGCTAACATACCTTCTGTTGGTTTGGGCACTTGGGTTGCTGAACCTGGCGTCGTTGCTGATGCCATAGCCACTGCTATCAACGTTGCACCTTTTCCCCACATTTACTTTAATGCTAATGTTGAAGATCATGTAGAGATCATCAAGCTCGGGTGGATCATCAACATGTGCAATTAGTTAGAATAGACCTGTTAGTTATGATTAGCTGTGTGTTAACCGAATTCAGTTAGACTCTTCAGTTAGTAGTTATAGTTGTTGTAACTTGGTGTAACTAATTTTTGTCTTAGCTGATAGGTTATATAAAGCCAATGCTATGTAACTAGTAGTGTAGATATTGTATTGTGATCATTGTAATATAGAGAGTGCAAGTGAGGTGTGTATCCTAGAAGTCTTGTGCTGGTGATTCAAGGTGATCTGGTGAATAATATCTACTGTAGTGTGGATGTAGGGGTCTGGTTGATATTGGCCCTGAACCACGATAAATCTCTTGGTGTTCTTTGTTTCTTTTCAATCTTTCTTTTACTCTGATTTCTAGATTTTCTTGCTGCTCAATCAATCATCTTCATTCTCGATTTGAACATAGCAGCAAAACTCATAACAATTGGTATCAAGAGCTAGACCGAATTGGGGCCAATCAAGAATGGGTACCACCAAGTTCGACATAGAGAAGTTCAATGGTGAAAATGACTTCAGCCTCTGGAGGATTAAGATGAAGGCTCTTCTTGTTCATCAAGGACTTGAGGATGCCTTGGGAGGAATTGCCAAGCTCCCTGTGACACTCACTGATAAAGAAAGGAAAGACTTGATCAGCAAGGCACATAGCACGATCATTTAGGTGATGATGTCTTAAGGGAGGTAGCTGGTGAAGACACTGCTGCAGGAGTGTGGCTGAAGCTAGAGAGCCTGTATATGACCAAGTCTCTTACAAACAAGCTCTATCTAAAGAAACAACTTCATCAGTTGAAAATGGAAGAAGGTGCTTCAATAAAGAACATGTTTCAGCATTCACCAAGGTAATTCTTGATCTCAAGAGTGTTGATGTGTTGATTGATGAAGAGGACTAAGCAGTCATGCTTCTATGTTCCCTCCCTCCCTCCATCATTTGAGAATCTTGTTGACACAATGATGTTTGGTAGGGATACTCTCACCCTGGAAGAAGTCAAGGCAACCTTGAATTCTAGAGAGCTGAAAAGAAAGATCACAGAGAACAAGGGTGAAGGTAGAGAAGCTGAGGGATTGTTTGTGCGAGGCAGACCAGAAAGGAGGGAAGGAAAAGGCAAATTCAAGAAGCACAGGTCAAAGTCCAAGGCTAAGAAGGAGTGTTTCTATTGCCACAAGCAAGGACATTTCAGAAAAGAATGTCCTGAGAGGAAAAGAAAGAATAATGGCAGAGGCAAAGACTCAAAAGATGTTGCTGATGTAGCTGATGGATATGACAGTTCTGATGTTCTTACTGTCACAGAAGATAGTGGCAGTGATGAATGGATCTTAGACTTAGGATGCTCCTTCCATCTGACACCAAATAGAGAATGGTTTGAATCATACAAAAAGGTTGATGCTGGAAAGGTTCTTATGGGAAACAATATGGTTTGTAAGGTTGCTGGAATAGGACCAATAAAGATAAAGTTGAATGATGGCTCAACAAAGATTTTCACAGAAGTAAGGCATGTCCCTGACTTGAAGAGAAACCTCATTTCTCTTGGCATGCTTGATCAAGGAGGATGCACTTTTAAAGGTGAAGGAGGGACCTTGAAAATCATTGAAGGCTCAATGCAAATTGTGAAAGGTACTCGAAAGAATAGCCTCTATAGATTGCAAGGTAAAACTGTGTCAAACCCTGCAAGTTTAATTTCTGCATCTAAAGTTGATTCTTCTAAATTGTGGCATCATAGACTAGCACATATAAGTGAAAGAGGATTAGAAGAATTATACAAACAGGGTTTGATAGGAAATGGGAATTTTGAAAAACTAAAATTCTGTGAGTTTTGCACATATGGGAAACAGAAGAGAGTGAAATTCTCTACTGCTACACACACTACAAAAGGCATTGTAGATTATGTGCACTCTGACATTTGGGGGCCTGCAAGGGTTCCCTCATTGGGAGGGGCTAGATACTTTATCACCTTTATAGATGATTGGTCAAGGAAGGTGTGGATCTATTTGTTGAAACACAAAAATCAAGCTTTTAAGAGTTTCAAACAATGGAAAGCCTTAGTGGAAAATCAAACAGGAAAACAGCTTAAAAACCCTTAGGACAGATAATGGACTGGAATATCTAAGTAAGGAATTCACTGAATTTTGTAGAGATAATGGCATTGAAAGGCATAAAACTGTTAGGCTAACTCCACAACAGAATGGCTTAGCTGAAAGAATGAATAGGACCATCCTAGAAAGAGTTAGATGCATGTTGTTTAATGCTAATATCAACAAAACATTTTGGGGAGAGGCAGTGCATACTGCCTGTTATTTGATCAACAGGTGTCCCTCTTCTGCCATCAATTTCAAGACTCCCGAGGAATTGTGGTCAGGAAAGCCTCCCAGTTATGAACACCTTAGAGTATTTGGTTGCACTGCATATGTCCATTCAAGTGAAGGGAAGCTGGAACCAAGATCAAAGAAGGGAATTTTTCTGGGATATCCTGATGGTGTGAAGGGTTACAAAGTGTGGATAACAGGCTCTGGTGGAGGAAAAGCAATAACAAGCAGAGATGTCATTTTTCAGGAAGATGAAATGCTAGCAAACAGTCCAGAAAAATCATCAAGTCCACAGCAGCCTGATATTTCAAACCAACAAGTTCAGTTGGAGGTGGAGGAAGATGCAGTTGATAAATCAGACTGCATACCTCATGTAACATCCTAAAATGTCTTCTCCTAACTCAGATGATGCTTCCTACAACTTGGTAAGAGATAGGGAAAGAAGACAGATAAGGCCACCTCAGAGATATGGTTATGCAGATGTCATTGCCTATGCTCTAGATGTAGAGGAAGAAAGCCAAGGAAATGATCCTATAAGCTACAAAGATGCAGTATCAAGAGCAGATAGGGAAAATTGGATAGCTGCAATGACTGAAGAAATAAATTCCCTGAACAAAAACAGCACCTGGGAACTTGTTGACAGACCTGAAAAACAAAGGATTGTGGGTTGCAAGTGGATTTTCAGAAAGAAATCAGAAATTCCAGGTGTTGAAAGGAGAAGGTATAAAGCTAGGCTTGTAGCAAGAGGTTTTACACAAAGAGAAGGAGTTGATTACAATGAGATTTTCTCTCCTGTTGTGAAACACACAAGCATAAGAGTTATCTTGACCCTTGTTGCAATCTACAATATGGAACTAGAACAAATGGATGTAAAGACAGCCTTTCTACATGGACAGTTAGAAGAAAGGATTTACATGAGTCAACCAGAAGGGTATGAAGAAAAAGGAAGAGAGCATATGGTGTCTCTACTAAAGAAATCCTTGTATGGACTGAAACAGTCACCAAGACAATGGTACAAAAGGTTTGATACTTTTGTGGTTTCAAATGGCTACAAGAGAAGCTCTTATGACAGTTATGTCTACTTTAAGAAGCTAAACTCAGAATGTTTCATCTATCTTCTACTCTATGTAGATGATATGTTGATAGCAAGCATTGACAAGGAAGCAATCAACAAGTTGAAAAAGTTGTTGAGTTCTGAGTTTGAGATGAAAGATTTAGGAGCTGCTAAAAGAATTTTAGGAATGGAGATCTCAAGAAAAAAAGGTGAAAGACTACTCTTTCTGCATCAGTCTCAGTATATTGAAAAGGTCCTTGGTAAATTCAATATGCAAGGTTCTAAAATTGTGACAACTCCTATTGCTGGCCATTTCAAGTTGTCTGTGAGTCAGTGTCCTACTACAAGTGAAGAACTGAAAGAAATGAGCAACATTCCATTCTCAAATGCTACAGGAAGCTTAATGTATGCCATGGTCTGTTCAAGACCTAATCTAGCATACTCAGCAAGCATTGTGAGCAGGTTTATGGCTAATCCAGGTAAAGATCATTGGCAGGCAGTCAGGTGGATCTTTAGATACTTAAAAGGAACAAAAACAGTTGGGTTGATATATGGAAAATCACAGGAAAACATCCAAAGCATTGAAGGCTTTGTTGATGCTGATTTTGCAGGGGATTTGGACAAAAGAAGGTCCATATCAGGCTATCTTTTTACTCTCTATAGCAGTACAGTCAGCTGGAAAGCAACATTGCAATCAATAGTTGCTCTATCCACAACAGAATCCAAGTACATTGCTCTAACTGAAGCAATAAAAGAAGCTATTTGGCTAAAGGGATTTGTAAATGAACTTGAGGGGAAAACTATACCAGTAACAGTTTGGTGTGATAGTCAAAGTGCAATTTGTCTCTCTAAAAACCAAGTGTTTCATGAGAGGACAAAGCACATTGATATCAGGTTGCATTTTATCCGAGACATTATAGCTTAATCTATCATAGAAGTAAAGACGATTCCTAGTGAAGACAACCCAACAGACATGCTTACTAAAGTAGTTCCTGGCACCAATTTTAAACATTGTTTAGACTTGGTAAATGTTGGAAGCTTTACAGCTTGAGTCTCCTTTGGAGACTGAGGTAATTCTAACTAGACAAAGGTTGAAGATCCAAGGTGGAGATTGTTGAAGATCATGCAGAGATCATCAAGCTCGGGTGGATCATCAACATGTGCAATTAGTTAGAATAGACCTGTTAATGATTAGCTGTGTGTTAACCGAATTCAGTTAGATTCTTCAGTTAGTAGTTATAGTTGTTGTAACTTGGTGTAACTGATTTTTGTCTTAGCTGATAGGTTATATAAAGCCAATGCTATGTAACTAGTAGTGTAGATATTGTATTGTGATCATTGTAACATAGAGAGTGCAAGTGAGGTGTGTATCCTAGAAGTCTTGTGCTGGTGATTCAAGGTGATCTGGTGAATAATATCTACTGCAGTGTAGATGTAGGGGTCTGGTTGAAATTGGCCCTGAACCACGATAAATCTCTTGGTGTTCTTTGTTTCTTTTCAATCTTTCTTTTACTCTGGTTTCTAGATTTTCTTGCTGCTCAATCAATCATCTTCATTCTCAATTTGAACATAGCAGCAAAACTCATAACAGCTAATATATTATATCTTTCCATTATTATTCGTTGGGTCTTGCTAACGAGTGTTCTAATGATATTAGTTAAGGAACCTATAAAAAGAAAAGAAGTTTTGTATTGAGAAAATAAGTGTAATACTTTTCAAAATGTTAAATATATCACTTTTCATATTGATTGTGCTCAAATTTATGGCAATGACAAATTTTTCCTTCTTGATTTCTTAAATAGATGCTCGTTAGCATATTGATTGTGCTCAAATTTATGGCAATGACAAATTTTTCCTTCTTGAAACACTCGTTAGCATGCTCCTTATTTGTATTATGATGATTAATACTTTATAATAATTTATTTAAGTGCCAACAATTTTTTTTTGTGTTTTTTTTTTTTTTTAAGTTTTGGGCGAAATAAGGAGTATAATGCTTTGTGGTGATATTCTGCACGCTGAAATTGGGTGAATTTGGTTAGAGCACAATGATAGAATTTTTAATAAGAGAGCTATGAATCTTGCATTTTCTTATGGGTTAGAGTTATGGATTGCCAATTTGAAGACTAATGTTTTTATCCGCATTACACTACTTATATAAATATTTTAAAAACCAATTGAACTAACCTTCGTTGGCTTTGAACATGTTAGTTTGAGTACTCAGTTTTTTACATTTTTAGTATAGAAATATAAATTTACGAAATTTATCAGTATAATATATAAATTTAAAGTGTATATAAATTTAATACTATAAATTTAATAGTATATAAATAAAATAGTATATAAAGAATGCTTTGTTAATAATAATAAAAAATATTAAATACTAATGTCATATCTAATGAATACAACTTGTTGATATATATAAAAAAAAAATTAAATAGTAAAGCCGTAGATACGACTTCTTAATAAATAAATAAAAATATATAATATTAAAGTCGTATTCTATACATATGAATTAGAGGGGTAAAAGTAGTACAAAATATAAGTCGTATCTATGGTATCAACTCCCTTATTTATTTATTTTTTTATGAATATGAAAATAAATCGTGCACGTATGATACAACTTTTAGATGTAATATCGTTATCACCGGTTACAACTTACACTACTTACATAAATATTTTAAAAACCACATCAGTGACATAACTGTGCAATAAAATTGCACTACTTGCGTATAAGAGGCTCCATTGACTTCTTTCATTTTAACCACTTCTCTCTCTCTCTGTCTCACCTTCGCTTGAGTTTTGTGCTGCAGTGTAGAAGATGGGCGATGATCTTCGATTCTTCGAGTTGAACACAGGAGCTAACATACCTTCTGTTGGTTTGGGCACTTGGCTTGCTGAACCTGGCGTCGTTGCTGATGCCATAGCCACTGCTATCAACGTTGCACCTTTTACCCACGTTTACTTAATGCTAATATATTATTTCTTTCCATTATTATTTGTAGGGTCTTGCTAACGAGTGTTCGAATGACATTGGTTAAGGAATCTATAAAAAAAAAAAAGTTTTGTATTGAAAAAAAAAGTATAACACTTTTCAAAATATTAAATACACCATTTTTTTCATACAAATTGTTCCTTCTTGAAACACTCGTTAGCATGCTTCTTATTTGTATTATGATGATTAATACTTTATAATAATTTATTTAAGTGCCAACAATTTTATGGTTTTGGAACAAATATGCCTTACTGTTGATCAATGTGAAAATGTTAATGCAGGTTGGATATAGGCATATTGATTGTGCTCAAATTTATGGCAATGAAAAGGAGGTGAGACAAGAGTTATTGTGTTCATCATCACAATTTCGTATTATATATTAGATTTGTTATTATGCCACTAGAGTAATTTTATGTAGATATAAAATTATTCGTTTATATATTGCTTACCTTTTCTTTGGACAAGATGAAAATGATTGGTATTGAATAGAGTTAGAGTTGAAATTCAGCAACCCACTGTTCAAATTCAGACAAAAAAGCACTTTTTATTTTTGGGATAAGTTTTGAAGTTTCACTATGTTACTTTTGCTAATTTTGAAGGTGGGCTTAGTCAGTTATCTTACCTTGTTAATAAATAGTTTACCTGTGTCAAATTAATAAATTAAATAGTTTAATGGTTTTGTTAATAAAACAAGATGCTTACCTGTGTAAAAACTTCAGAATAAAAACGATATAAACTTCTGGTCCTGCAGTACAGGAAAGATTTGACTGCTATTTAGTAATAATGTTTTTGGGATAAACAATCTGATGTGAAAACGTGAAAAATCATTCAGGCACACCTCACTCATATACAGTTAGAAATTATATATTACAAAGACATGGCCTAAAAGATTAAAGACACATAGCTTATGGATATCATATTAATTTTTAACATAGGCAGTCCAACATAAGATTTTTATCAAAGCATTGTGAAAATTGAGGACTCCTTACTGTCCCACTAGGACTAGCCAGAATCTAGTTCTTACCAAATCATTTTGGTAGCATTGCTCTAAGGTTAGGGTCCTTTAAGCTCTTGTTTGGTTTTTATTACTTATCTGGATTGAGATCAACATGATATAGGTGTATTAGCCACATAAAGCCTGTCTTATGACATTTGTGCAGTGTGTTTTCGGAGTTTGGATTTGGAGGTCTTGAGGCCAATGTGAGGTTGCTTGACAGCTTTGAAATAGACTCTTTCCAGTTTTGGAGGAGCTGTGGGAATGCCTGGATACTTGTAGAATTTTTTTTGTGTTCTTTTATTTTTTTATTTTTAAGTTTTGGGCGAAATAAGGAGTATAACGCTTTGTGGTGATATTCTGCACGCTGAAATTGGGTGAATTTGGTTAGAGTTATGATCTTGCATTTTCTTATGGATTAGAGTTATGGATTGCCAATTTGAAGACTAATGTTTTTATCCGCATTGCAGCTATGCTTCTTTAGTTGTATTTTTGTTGGAAGACCTCTGTTCTGACTTTAAACTTCCCTTTTCATTTAAAGAATTCTATACACACACGTGTGTCTATATATATATATATATATATATATAGTATCACACTGGTTTGATCAAATAAAACACTTGAGTAGCATTTATTAAATAAAACAGAAATTAGAGCAGAGCGCTTATTATGCAAAACCGAAGAAGTAGGATTAGAAGTTAGAACAAACTTATTAGAGCACATGAGTGTAATATACTTTTCCCATATGAACTGCTAATCTGTACTTTAATATATAATGAAAAACAATAGTTATGACGTGTGGAAGAATAAAGCTCTATCCAATTAACTAAACCAAAGTAATATAATGTTATCACAAAACTTGGATGTTTTGTCCAGATTATATAAAACTATAAGTAAAAATGATGCTTTTATATGATTTTGGCCACTGAAGGCCTTTTTCCTTTTTCCTCCTAACATTCTGTGGATTAAAGTAAGAACTAATAGTCAGCAATTTTTAGGGCTATGATAAAGTGAAAATCACCATTCATATCATATTGGTTGTAGAATTTCAATATTTAAGAGTGCTGAAGTTTTTATCCTCTTCTTGCTAACACACTGTCATGATACACTACCTATTAACTTCATTGGAAATTTTGTGTAGATTGGTGATGGCTTGAAGAAGTTGTTTGCTGATGGTGTAGTTAAGCGTGAAGATATGTGGATCACCTCCAAGCTGTGGTTTGTCTTTTTTCGGTGGACTTCTCAATATTTGTTTAGCTATTTTATTGCCAAGGTTATCTTTGCATTCACTTACTATTGAAGATTCCTAGAGAGTCTTCACTCTATTTTAAGTAATATTTATTGAAAACACAATCTAATAGGTGAACTTCCTACTATTTTTGGTGAACTATTTTTTGTCACAATTGAAGGGATTCTTAATTCAAGGTTATTGAATTTGATGACATGACCTAAGTTTGCAAGATAATTCATTGGTCAATTTACATTTGATAGAAAGAGGAGAAATTAAGGTATCATCATCATTAATGATTTTTCCAGTTGCAAATTATTGTTCAATTTTATTGGTGTTTTTCAATTCTTCAAACTTACCACAGATTATGATCTACACTTTCAAATTCCTTGCATCTGTGATTACCATAAAATTATGGCCCTCCATGTTTCTGCCACAACCTTTTTAGTTATCATGAGACTGTTAAGAGGTGAAAGAGTATACCCTTATTCAACAAAAATCTCAAAGGGAAAACAATCTCAATCCTTAAATCTAAAATCTCACCCAGATTTAACCAATGAATTGTCCACGCTTTCCAATTTAATTACCTGTAACAACACAATATCTGGTTGACTCTTATAACAATCATGTTTTTAACTCCTTCCCTTTTTCTTGTGTCACCCAACCCTCTCACATTCCAACTAACAATCTTCATTGACAATTCCTCAGCTGCTTACCCTTCTCTCCATCATAGTTCATTCTTGTGGCTAGCTTCTTCAATTCCTTATCCAAACGATTTTTTCGCATATTAGTCTTCACAACAAACACATGTAGAGAAACTCGAGATCGCATGATTAAGGGACTCGAACCCCTTCCATTTAGACCGACCACACATTGAGATTTCTTGGGTTTATTCAAACTGTTCTTGTAAATTTGTTTGTTAAACATGGTTACATATATTATTGTTTCGATGCCTAGAATTACATTCTTTACTAATCAGCTTACACATGTTCTAGGTGTACTGATCACTTGCCAGAAGATGTCCCAAAGGCATTTGATAGAACTTTGCAGGATTTGCAACTGGACTATCTGGATCTCTACCTTGTGTGTACATCACAATGAAATTAGTTTCTTCTTACAACAATTCCAGTTAACTTTGTTTGCAATACTATACCATATCACTGAAGTCAAGTTCTTATATTAAGATTTTGCCATATTACTATGTTCTTCCAGATTCACTGGCCTGTCAGCATAAAAAATGGGCATCTTACCAAACCTGACATACCTAGCACATGGAGAGCAATGGAGGCACTCTATAATTCCGGCAAGGCTCGAGCTATAGGGGTCAGCAATTTCTCTGTAAAGAAGCTTCAGGATCTGTTGGATGTGGCACATGTGCCTCCAGCTGTTAACCAAGTGGAATTGCATCCTTCATTGCAGCAACCAAAATTACATGCTTTCTGTAAATCCATGGGAGTGCACTTATCTGTGAGTATGCAAATTTAAGGTTCATGTATTGTAATTATCGGTGTTGACAAATGTCTGACTATAAAAGACTTGAAGGAATTATTGATAATTTGATATGGTAGACGTTTTGTGACAACTTGAGGATAGAAATAGAAAGCTTTCATGATTCTGAATTGCCATTTTTTCAGGGTTATGCACCACTGGGTCAAGGACTCAGTGAGAGTAATGTTCTTAAGAATCCAGTTCTGCATGAGGTTGCAGAGAAGTTAAGGAAGACTCCAGCCCAAATAGCTCTTAGATGGGGACTACAAATGGGTCACAGTATACTTCCCAAGAGCACAAATGTTACAAGGATCAAGGAAAACTTTGATCTCTTTGACTGGTCTATAGCTGATGATTTGCTAGCCAAGTTCTCTGAAATCAAGCAGGCAAGTCACTTCATGTAATCTTATGGTCACTTACCATGCTTGGGGTTTCAAGATCTTTTTAATTGTAATCATGCAGCAATTCAATTGCTAGAAGAATATTATATTTAAAAACCAGTCTCTGTGTTAGTCAAATCCAAGTGGTTTAAGAAACTTCAGTGATAGCTTATAGAAATGATTTCACTTCAACTGCCTGATTTATTGTTGCAGGAGAGAATAGTTATTGGAGAACTGTTTGTTAGCAAGACATCTGCTGGGTACAAAACAACTGAAGAACTCTGGGATGGCGAGTAATAAGCAGATTCCAAACTGGTCATTGTTTTATACTGTTTAATGCATAATGAGCTGATCTTTATGATTACTGTGATAATTTACAATGTATTTATAGTTTGGGAATTAAGGAAGACATTTTATTGGGGATCTGGAGTTTACATTAGTAATTTGAGATATAGAAGCCAGTTGTTTGGATCTTGGGATATCTTATTCCTAGTTGGAATAGTTATTTTATGTTGAGCCAAGTAATAGAAGGATTATATTCATCAAAAAAAAAAAAAAAAGTAATAGAAGGATTATTAAGCCTTCTGGATAAAGCATATAATGTGTCCTAGGGATGGTGTTTTTGTCCTAGAAAACTGTGACATTGTCTCGTGAACAACATGATATTGATATTCCTGATTTTAATGTTGCTTATATAGCACGTCAAGGATGCTCTCGTCCTTAAAAGAATCACATCACAGTGGAACGTCATTTTAGGGTGAACATCTTTTTAGCTACAACAATAAGCAACTTCAAGAATTGAATCACAAGTTTAGTGAGCAAGCGGTCGAACTTTTAACTCTAAGCACTAGTTTAGTTCCTAAAGATATTTATAAAGCATTTAATATAAATGGAATATGCGCTCTTGTGAACAAATTCTATCTTGTGAATTTTAGTGAACAACAGAAGAATAATTTGAGATTTCAACTTCAACATTTTATTATTTCTTGATGTTGTTAGCCATTCAGATTTGAATAATCTATCAAGTATATGTCAGAATTGTGTGAAGCTTTAACAAAAAGGAAAGTAAATGCATATTACTTGGTTCACCTTGACTTAACTCTTCTAATTTCTATAACTACTATAGAAATATCATTATTAACAATGAAGATAATTAAGACAAGATTGCATAATGGATGGAGGAAAATTTTCTTGAAGACAATATGGTAATTTATATTGAAAAAGAAAAACCTAAAACTTTTAGTTCTAATTCAACCGTTAATGGCTTCAAGTTTTAAAAAGAACGAAGAGTAGCACTCTTAATGCAATGACTTTTTTTATATATGAGTTAGATGAATTTTAATACAATATTTTAGCTAATAGCTAGTGGCTCCCCCACAATATTTAAGTCGACAGCCGCCATCGGATCCATGCCATCCATCTTTCAAAGCTCTAGTTTTGATTGAGGCAAGAAATCTCTATCTCCCTTGATGTGGTAGCAATGTATTTTCTTTGTTATGTGGTAGATGTAAAATGATTGCGCGTATACACTTTATCATTAAAAAATAGATACACAAATAAATAAAAGGCATTCTAGCGCGAGTTCAAATAGTTGTTTTTAACTTTAGTTGTAGTCAAACAATCAATGGAGTTTTGGTTAAGTGAAAGCAACTTGCCCCTGTAAGGAAGAGGACTTGGAGAACCCGATTTCGAATCATTGTGGAGTCACCCCGTTGGGAGGTTAAGAAAAAGTTGTAGTCAAACATTAAATTTGGCTTCTCTTGCTCCTTGAAAAAGAAGATTTGGAATCCTGGTCTATGGAAATCAATTTCCTATTGTCAAAATTTCCTGCATTCTATAGGTCAAAATCGTTGGATAAAAATCAAACGACTCACATTGAGTTTAATTATTTTTTAAATCCGATTTACCAAGCTCAAAATATGAATCGGTTGATTTTCATCCAATGGTTCCGACCTAGTGAATGCAATGAATGTAGAAAATTTTGACAGTTGACAATCCAAATCCCTCATCTACATAGTAATAATAGAAATTTCAAGAAACAATTTTCCATATTCATTAAATGTCTCTAAGACGACTCTAAAATACATGATGCTCATAAATGGAAGAGATGCAAATACAGTCACTCCCATAGAATAATGGTCTTAGTTACCCTATGTTTTGATGTGTTTCTACTAACGGCACGGACAAATAAGCAGGAATTGGTCGAAAAGAAATGACCAAGAATTGCTTGTTACATTGTTTGGAAAATTAATAATAGAATGGAACAATACTTAATTATTTTGTTTAAGTTAATCATAGAAAAATGAAACGGCACATAGAATACTTTATTTTGAATTATTAAAATAGATTCCCCCCGATTCCACCTCTTATTTTTTGGGGGAAACAGATATTGAATATTTGAGGGAATGAGAAGGGAAATTGATCCTGTGTTCCATTCCATTCCACCCATTTTAAACTCCCAAACAAGGGAACTCTTTCCCCTACCCCTCCTTACCTAATATAGTCCAAACTAGTGTTAGTAGCAATAATGTAGGTGAAAGTTAGTATAAGTAAGTGACTTAAAACGATGTCAAAGCCCAGATATGAAGAAGGGGTTTATCAAGCATCACTTCGTTGGTGTTTATTTTAATTGAATTGTTCAACATTAGCACTATTTAGGTGCTCACAAGTTCAATAGTCGACTCATAAGTGCGCACACGTGGAAGAATGAGGGATCTGCAAATAAGTAATAAGAAATATAGAAAATAAGGCAGATCAAGATGCTAGAGTCTCAAATCAGGCATTTATTGAAGTTTAATGAAGCCAACAATCTAGCAGAAGTCCGGCTTTTGCTGACAAATGTGAACTAAAAGCATAAAAATTCCCATTTTCCCAGAGCCCTATACCCCAAATGATACGGAGGCCTTCTCTTACTCCATCCACTTTGTCGAATCAGCCACTGTGCAGAGTGCTCAGAGTTCACCATCCCAGAATTCCTCAAGGGATCTATAAACGCCATAAGTTTCATGGACGAATGAGGCACCCCTAACTAACCTTGCCTGCAACAACAAAAACCACCGTCAGAAAATTCCACTAAATTTCCAGTGAAATTAACAAGACCCTTCATATCATACTTATCAATTGACAAGAACCAAGCCTAGCCAAGCTTTTACCCAAAATGAAATTTAACTGTCCAGCTCCAAAATATAAGAGGTCTCATAGGGGTTTGCAAGATAAATCAAAATCCAAAATCAAATGTCTAGTAAAAACATCATATACTTACTTGATTACATGGCAAAGAATTTCCTGATAATTTTAGTTTTACTGCTTCCTAAGTAGCGCAAAATATAAATATAGCTGTTTCTTAATGTTTCTTAATGTATTCAGGTTTTAAAATACTAGAAAGACTAAGGATAACCTTACCTGTTGAATCTCAGAAAATTTAGCAACCAAGTCCTCAGGTATAGACCAGTCAAAAACATCAAAATTCTCTTTTATCCTTGCTTCATTTGTACTCTTGGGAAGCACACTATGGCCCATTTGCAGTCCCCATCGAAGAGCTACCTGTGCAGGAGTCTTGCCTAGTTTCTCTGCAATACTATTCAGAACTGGATGCTTAAGGACATCGCTTTTGAGCCAGGTTGTTCCAGGGGAACCCAAGGGTGAATATCCCTACACAAATACAATTAGAAGACCACAATTCAATTAAGAAAAATTCTGACAACAAAAATAATTTTCAAGCTAACAAACAGGATGGCTTTATGAAAATAGCCACTATAATGTGCTGACACAAAATATAGATCATTCAAGATTTGTGAACTTACAGAGAGGTGGACACCATTGGATTTACAGAAAGCTCGCAGCTTGTCCTGCTGCCATGAAGGATGACACTCAACCTGGTTGACCGCAGGAGGAATACGAGCAACCTTCAGCAAATCCCCTAACTTCTTGGAGGAGAAATTGCTTACACCTATAGCTCGAGCCTTGCCAGAGTCATACAGGGCCTCCATTGCCCTCCAAGTACTAGGTATGTCGGGTTGAACAAGATTTTCAGGCTTAAAGCCCACTGATCCTTTCTTCATTGGAGCAGGCCAGTGAATCTGAAAACGCAGAATCACCGGTTTGCAATCGAGCATGTCATAAACAACTATCCCTTAAAACACCAAACTTTGAAATAGATAAAATAAAATCCACATGCATTACAAGAGGGAAAAACTCAAAAAAATGCAGCATGTGAAGGAAGTGATAATTTAATTTTAGACTCCCTAGACTAAGTTACACATGGTCAATGTCTGTCACACACACAGCTTAACAACTACTTCCCAATCATTCTGTAAGAATAATTTAGAAAAAAGAAAAGTTAGCATATAACATTTTCCAAATAATCATGCAGTCTATGAACCAAGCTGTGGCTATGACAGTGGTTTTCCCACATGCCTCGAAGCCAGGTTCAACACCCATTGCGCTGCTATCGTGCGCTATTAATTAATTTTTTATCAGACAATACTATCAAGTTCAATCCAGAGAGAAAACAGGGTAATAAAATTATCATCTAGAAACAGAGTGATGTTTGTGATGTTTACATACAAGGTACAAATCTATATAATCCAGCTGCAAGTCTCTCAAAGTCCTGTCCAATGCTACTGGTACATCTTCTGGAGCATGATCAGTATTCCTGCAAATCATGTAATCATCTTAACTTAAATCCTTGGATTCTAAACACTGAAGACTAAAAATACATGAATCTACCAGCATTACTTCAGCATAAAAAGTGAAGTTAAACTACTAAAGTCTAGTATCTAAAAGCCAAACCAGAGTTTCGAGGTAATCCACAAATCCTCGCGCTTCACTACGCCCTCCTCAAACAGCTTCTTCAACACAGAGCCGATCTGCAATTGAAACAATGAATCAATTGACTTTACAAATAACCAATATTTCAATCATTTACTTCAAATAGCTACGCTACAACACCAAAAGAACACAAACAAGCAACTAATTGCAATTACCTCTTTCTCATTGCCATAGATTGAAGCACAATCAATATGACGGTAACCAACCTGTAAAAAAAAAAAAAAAAAAAAGGAAATAAAAAGCTATTATTTGAATTCCACACAACATTCAATGCTCGAAATCTAAAAGAACACAGGAAATGGATATGAAAAATGCAAATAAAAAATAATCAAATAAAGTAGCAGTGTCGAAATGATAATTTGGTCCCTTAACTTGTCTCTATTGACTAATCATAATAGATCAATCAAATAAAATTATGAATAATAGTAGCAGTTTTGAACACTGCAAAACAGATTTGGAAACCATCGTTTCCTTCTTGGTTTAGTTGATCCTTAAAACACTTGTTTAAGTATAAAATCACTTAAATTTTTAAGTTGAAGTATTTTTGGCATTTTTTTCAACAGAGTATTCGAATTCCAAGATAAGTATATTCGAATACACTGGACCATTGTACAAGTTGGAGTATATTGGGACAGATTATTCGAATACTCCATGAAATATTCGAATTAGTCCAAAAAAAAAAGAAATGCTAAAAGAAACAAAATGATTAATGGAGTGATTAATAGTAACAAACATCAATCAAATTGAAGAAACCCTATCAAATTCGGCAGAAATAATGATAATCATAAGAAAATTCGGAATCAGAAAAACCTTGATGGCAGCAGCAACAGCATCACCGACGAGACCAGGATCGGACTGCCAAGTTCCTAGGCCGAGGGAAGGTATCTTGGCTCCGGTGTTGAGATCGAAGAATCGAATATCGTTCGACATTTTTTCTCGGTATCCAAACAGATTATTATCAAACCCTAAACGAGAAAATGCTTCTTCTTCAGCTTCGCTATAAATATACTGAGAAACACTGAGAATAGAACGAACAAATATGTAACTTCCTGGGGGCGGGAGATTACGGTCTACTGTGTGTTTGAGACCGCTAATTAATCGGTGCCTGCAATTTTGGAAAGTTTTGAAACGCTTTCCATGTGGTCCAATAATGTTATGCCACCTGAATAGAATTTTCCACGTGCTGAAGTAGAATCTTTGGACCCACCATATCATAGATAAAAATCAAATTATGATGGTGATTTCTTTGGTGCCATTGCAATGTTTTGGGTAAATATTACACTTCTCATGTGGCCTAATCGGCATTGGCCAACTCTTTTAATAAATACAGCTCACATGACATTCATCCCCAAGTTTTTAATTTACACTAAGGCCCCTCCCAACTTTTTTTTCTGTAAGGACAATAGTGCCCTCATTGCAAACTAAAAATTAAATGTTTTCTTTTTCACTTTTCAGATCAATTAAGCCATCAAAATTCCTCTACCATCATCTCCTTCGTCGAAACCCATAACCTGCTGCAATTCGTCCCTTCAACTCATCCCTTGCAGAATTCAATACTAGAACAATGAACAATAAAAAAAAACAAAGACTTACACTAAGACAAACACCAGAACCTGCTATCAGCAAAGTAAAAGGGAAAAGAAGCAAGGGTTTGACCCTTTGGGAGTGTAACACGCGGGACACCAAGGAGGCGGAGGCAGTGGCAGTCCTGTACAGCGGCGCGGCTTGGGACGGTGGTGTGGCTTGCAGAGCTCGGCAGCGTCGTGGAGGTTGAATCTCTCCTGAAGCTGCAACGCACGATCTAAATAGTACGGCAGAGCAGGCGTGCACGGCGTCGGATCGGTTCTGGGAGAAGCTACGTCGCGTAGTGGCGGTCCGATTGTGGCTGGACGGGGTGCGGCGGCGGTCTGAAGAACAAGGACTGAGGCAGCCTAAAAACTGATTTCTCTCTTCCTTCTTGTACTCCAATCATTTTCACTCTATTGTTCTCTCCTCTACTGGTTCTGTTTTTTTTATTTTTTTTGTGTCTGTTCCTCTTCTATTCAGAGAGCTTTCTGTGTGTGCCTTTTTCTCTGTTTTCAGGAACCCCCTTTCGATGAGTTCTTGTTAGCATTTTATAGGATTCTGTATCCTCTTTTGGATTAAATCTTGTTGATTTTGGATTAACTCATCCCATAAATTGCAGACTATGGTATTGAATTCTGCAAGGGATGAGTTGAAGGGACAAATTTTGGTGACTTGATTGATTTGAAAAATTAAAAAGAAAACATTTAATTTTTAGTTTGCAAAAAGGGCACTATTGTCCTTACTGAAAAAAAAAAAAAGTTAGGAGGGGCCTTAGTGTAAATTAAGAACTTGGGGATGAATGTCACGTGAGCTGTCTTCGTTAAAGGAGTTGGCCAATGCTGATTGGGCCATATGAAAAGTGTAACATTTACCCAAAACATTGTATTGGCACCAGAGAATTCACCAATTATGATTCTACATTGTGGAGGCCCTTAATAAAATTAAAATTAAAATTTAGCTGTCAAAAAAAAGTAAAAATAAAATTTAAGAATTAAATCATCTAAATTAAACTTTGGTTCTTCGATTTCACTCTTCTAGAACAGCTGATCATCTAGAATATAGGGGCATGGTTTCCACGTCCCAGTTCCCCTCTTGATAGCAACTTGCCAAGCGATGTTAACTCGCTCATCTCCTGTATGAAGAAAAAAATACATAAATAAATAAATAGTGAAAAAAAAAATTTTGAAATACGTGAAATTTATAGAGGAACCTACTATTTTTTTTTAACCATGATATAGGTACGAAGTATCCACCATAGTTAACAATGACTGATCTCCGTCGGAGAACCTGTTGGGCGCACAAGGTTGATTCTCTACTCCCAATCAGGTTTTTCTCCATACACAAGAGTCATGATTCGAACCCCTGACTACTTGCTAAAGGTGTCCAAGTCCCTTACCTCTTGGACTAACCACATGTTGGTACAGAGGAACCTACTCTAACAATGGTAATTAAAGTGCAAAAATGTTTTTTGAACACGGAATCCCGATGCTGTATTTCCCGACACCGTATTTCTTTTGGAAATTAAATTCCGAACGTGTAAAATTTTAGACATCCGAAATTTAATTGTCGGATGTGTAAAATAGCATGTCGTATGTTTCTAGAGTTATCGGAATTTAATTTCTGTACGTGTAAAATTTGACAGACATGTAAAAATTTTACACATCGGAAATTTAAATTCTGAATGCATCGTATAAAAATACGGTGTCCGACACCACCATGTATTCAAATAACGGCACTCATTAAATTGAGTTATAAATTCTGGTATTCTGTAAAGTACAACGAAAATAAAAAAGTATATGCACCTTTTTTTTTTGCTTCGGAACCCACCTAATTAGTCATTTGGGTTGAGTGAGTCCACCAGAGTATCCTCACGGCAAGCCCTTCGGGCCCGCTATGGGACTAATTTCTGGTTCGACTGATTGAGCAGGGTTTTACCCCTTGGTTCTCAGCCTCCTAATGGGGGTGTGTTACACCCCCTTGACGCTACATGATGAAACAAAAAGACTAAAAATAATTACGCTGGTTGCTTTCGGGAAATATAATTTTCTCTATTTCTTAACTTACTTGAAATTAGTTGTAAATTTTTTTTTCCTTTCTTTTCCTCGATCGATACAAACCAAACATTAATAACTAACAACCGTATATGTATGTGTGTGTATATATATATATATATATATATATATATTTGCATCATTACTTTTTACATAAGGACCTTTATATTTACAGGTCATTTACTAAAGTCATAATATAAGAAAACACACATAAACCAAACCTATATAGCAGCGGTAGTCTGGAACCACGACATAAAAAAGATGGCTCTCAATAGCCAAAATATACAGACTGTGAACTAGGGGTATTCACGGATTGGATTGGATCGGTTTTGAGCTAAAAAGTTATCCAATCCAATGATGAAAACAATGTGCGGTTTGGATTGGATCGGTTTGCTTCTTTAAAAAAATCCGATCCGATCCAATCCAATCAAATACGGTTTGGATTGGATTGGATAATTCGGTTTTTGTCATATTTTATTTTTTTTCTTATGTCAAGTATCCTTTCTACTTATTTAATAGTGCACAAAAGATAATCTTCATTTAAATGAGCTAGTTTAGCGTGCCCAATAATTATTGATATTTTTTAAAATGTCATTTTATGTTAATTCTCTATCTCTACTCTCGCTTATACTATTTTTTCCTTGAATTGGCTACAAATAAATTGTAGCTAATTATTTTTCAAATTTACTTAATTGATTTCCTATTTTTCATGTTTACTCAATCAAGTATATGTGTTATGGATCAAACCTTTTAACAAAATATAACTTCAAGACATTAATATTTATTCTAAATAGTCTTATATATGTGATTCCAATAAAAATATTAAAGAGAATGAAGGACATAAAAGTATGAAAAACAATGTTTAAGTATGGATAATACTATAATTTCAAAAATAATAGTATGTGTATATAGTAGATCGGTTTAGATTGGATTGGATTGGATTTCACTAGGGGATCCAAAATCCAATCCAATGAAAAAAAAATGCGGTTTTTGCGGTTTTTGGTTTTTTCGATTTTTCGATCTTCGATTTTTCGATTCGGTTTGTGCGGTTTGAATCTGTTTGGATCGGTTGATGAACACCCCTACTGTGAACATACCACTACTTCCCAAAATGTAAACCCAAAAACATCCTATAGCTGGTCACATCTAGTGGAAACCATTGGAAAGACCTCCATGGTCCTCCTTGGCCGCAGGAGTATCCGGTGAGGATACATCCGCCTCTACCTCAACCTCTGGAACAACGTCGTCTACCTGAGGATGATACTCGGGTACCTCCTCCTCGTCCTCCACGTGCAGTGGCTGATCAAGTGGTGGCTGATGTACCAAATTTCCCACATCCACCAAGGCTCCCAGCAGTAGCCACATCGGGGGGAGTGGTACCTTGATTGTCTCAAAGCTATGAGTACGGGTCTATGGTCCCGTCGCTAATGTACCTGCAGTAGTACATACCGGTCTGGTGTAAGTAGCGCTGCGGGCAGGGTTAATCGCCCACACGCTCCCATCATCAGCATCGTCAAAGTGAAGCGAACGTATCCCCGAATACGATATTGGACCCGTGTGGTTCATCTGTACTCGAATATATATATATAGAAGCATAGTAGAAACCCAACATGAAATAAATACAAGCAAGGGTGAGATACCAATATTGAGATTCATCATGATAACTATATGCACGACACCCAAACAAACATCAAATATACATATTGTAAATATTTCCTACCAGTGGGATTCATACCCGACAATTAAATCGTGATTTTTCAAAAATGCATGGCACTTCAATATCCATCCTATGAGTCTTGACCTTTATTCTCCGGAGATCCTAACTTCCCTCTTTCGAGCAATGATCAGGTTGTGATACCCCTTAACACAATTGTCTCATGAGATCGGCCTCTAAATTTAGGTCCGGCTCCAATTGTTCAAGGATACTAGGATGGAGCACCTAAAATAATATTGGAATAGTTCCCTATTGAGTACATTCGTGCAGGGTAACCGAATTCCATGACCCGAGGTTGCAAGGCCCCGAGCATTCGCTGGATTTTCGAAGCCCGAATGTCCCTAAGACCCAAAGACCCTAGAATTTATCTTTGGTCCGTAACTAACCAATTTACCCAACTCACCCTTTGTGAAATTGTAGCTCGATACACAAGGCACGTCTGCCCAAAATGGCATATCTGCCAGACTATGCATGTAAAACCCGTTGTTATCGTAACTGTTCTTTATCGTTCGTTTTTCCTCTGTCGAGACTTAAAGCTCCTGACTACCCTTTCTCAGGTATTACAATCCTTTCCACCTCCAAAGTACAATTTCCTCTTAGGAACACTAGCCTGACGTCTTGGGAATCTAGGTCCTTATCCTTTCCTTTAATTCCTCCGACAGGAACACTAACCCGATGTCTCAGCAATCTAGGTCCTTATCATTTCCTTTATTTTCCCAAAAGAGTTTTCGTTCGGTGAAAAAACAAATACCAGAACAAAACTCTGAAAACTTATCCAAGATTGTCGGAAAGTTTTCGCTATTTCTAAATTCTTTTCCAAGAATCCTTTTCTGATGAAATTCGTTTTAAAACGTAACGAAAGCCATTTTTCCTCAAATTCCTTTATTTTTATTTCTAAAAATCCATTAACCCTTTGAAAATCATTTTTGACCCATATATTTATTTTTCTCAAATTAAAAAGAACATTTTTCCTCATACTGCTGTAAGGCAAGCAAAAACCCTTTTTTTCTCGGAAAATTTCATATTATCAACCTTAAAACAATTTTTAAAATCCATTTTCTTAAAATTGATATTTTTCTCCATTTTTCTCGTCGTTTTCGAAAAAAATACGAAAGTGAAATTTTTTCACGGTTATGTCCTCGCTGCCACTCGTTAACTTTTCCTTTCATTAAAACTCATTAAAACATTATTATTTTTACCTTAAAATTAAATCCATTAATTTTTACATAAAGCTTTTCCTTAAATTTTCTTAACTTTTATCCTTTATTTCCAATAAGCACTGACCGATGTCAGGCTTCCAGCCAATAATATAATCAACAGACATTTCATACAACACAATTTATCACATGCTTTCACAACCAACAAGAAATTCATACATAATAATTTATAGCAAGCTTTCACAGATAAATCATGTATCACAGAATATTACTCAATAATTTAAAACGAACATCACAATCTACCACAAATAATTACAGACACACCAAACAATTTATACACATAGTTATCGAAGCTCCTCAGGCAAATTCCCCTTACCTTAACGTGTGAATTTTCCTTCTGAAAATGATCTCGAAACTCTCAGTTTCCTCCACAAGACTCCAAACACAATTACTCAACTAATCCTTCACAACAAGTAAAAACAAGTTACAAAATGAAATAAAATCTCCTACAACCTATATGTCTAGGTTCAGCCACCATAGGAAAAATAGGCTAGGGATCTCAAAATTTCACATACTCTTAGATCCATGATCTTAGAGTAGTATAGAACTAAAGAAAATTGTCATAAGTTGAAAATGAAGCAAAATCATCTAACCCCCTTTATGGGTAGGATTCGGCCAACAATAGATAAATAGGTTAGGGGTTTCAAAATTTTACATACTCTTGGATCCATGATCCTAGAGTAGTAGAGATGTATAGAAAATTGTTAGAACTCAAAAATAAGCATCATAGGCTTTTCTACAAATTTTTGAAGACAATACATGAAAGTTGAAGAAATGGGTATTGATCTTGGATGATTGAAATGAATGAAGATAAACATTTAATGTTTATGAGAGTTGAGGGATTACCTCTTGAAGATGAAAGGAAATGACTATAATTGATCCAAACTTGCAAGACAACAATGGAGATTTAGGTTTTGTTCTTAGTGTTCTTGAATGGAAGATGAAGGAAAATGAAGAAAATTCTCTAAGTGTTGGGGGAGGGTTATGACAGTGCAAGTGAGGGTGAGAGGGTGAGGGTTATGTGTCATGAGGGCAACTAGGGTATTCCATCAAATACTAGGGGCAAAATGGTCTTTTCATGCCATAAATATCTAAGATATTTTTGAAAGTAATGATGACTTGTGGTGAGTCATTGGTGGTGACTCACCCTGCTCACCACAACCCTGTGACACTTGTCCCTCCCTGGCCTGGTGTCCTTTTCAGTTTCCATAGTTCGGATTCCGACTCCGCTATTCTCCTGATTTAGGTTTTCCGCAACCGATTTAATTCGAAACTTCACCTGAACAAAATATAGTATTTTTTTTTAGGGTGAGCAACTGGGAAAGTATATGTACATTGTGACATGGTTGTTGTTGCTGGTTGGAATGCAAAGCTCCATACTCCTATTGTACTTAAGGATTTTGGTCAATGTAAGATTTTAAAGGGATGTAGATTCTCTACCTTTAAAGGGAAGGTAGAATAACTTTTCACCAATGTTTTAAAAATAGAACAGGTCATTTAACCGGCGAAGACATTGGTTCAAGGTTAAATGATTCAACCATGATTAAACCGTAGTCGAATATGTAAAAATTACATATATATATATATATATATATATATATTAAGTAATAAACTTTTTTTTTAAAAACCAGTAATAAAATTAAAAAAATCAAATTTTAAATTAAAGTAAAATAATCATATTATATATTTCATAAGATAAAAAATCAACGAAGAAGGATAAATAATAAAATCTCATGTATATGTATTTTTATAACTTATCGATGAACCTTTATTTGACTAAAAAAATACTTTTATAATTTAAAATAAAAAATGAAAAATAAAGGACTGGTTTTTGCATCCGTTTTGGACTGATTTGACCGGTTCTTAACTGATTCAGAGACAAGCCTATTTTTAGGGTTCAATGGATCGGACACCTGACCGATTCCTATGAAACCGGCCTATCTAATCCGATTTTCAAAACAATGCTTTCCACACACATAGATTACATTCCGTCGGACACACTGTAAGCCTGACGGAATTCAGCCAGGCAGAACTACTCTATGTAAGTGGAATCCAGCCAGGCTCGTAAGTCGTAACACTGTTTCAATGCCCAATGAATCTGTCCTTCGGAAGAATTCCCACATAACCAAAGGGCCCAAAAGAAGCATCACCACTGGATTATGCTAACTTTATATTATGCACAACATGATTTTTTCGTTGTTCAAATAAATACCCAGCTATCAAATATCAATGATGAAATATAATTGCCACCAAATAAATTATCAGATTTGATGTAAGTTTGATAACGTGAACATTTATTAAAAGAGATAAGGCATATCTACAGTCATTATCAAATTCTAAGCAAACACTAGATCAAATATCAATCTCTTCCATAAATGTTGAGACACATACTTAGCTTATGGAACGGACAGCTTCCATTTATTATAGAAGAATTACAAAATAGAGACCATTCCCCTCAAATATTTCACATTTCTCATCACAAAGGGCATTTGTAAAAATAAAGTAATATGTATTACATGACCACTGTTCTTTTATTGATTTTTTGTATGTTTTACAATTGGAGAAAAAGTCACGATGAATTTCAGTTTACCCTTAACTTCATTCTCTGAATCACAATAATGCTTCTCTAGCCCTTAACATGATCATTATGAATATTGCATCAAGATCATGTAGAAGGCCAAAAGTTGTGTTTAAGCTCATCAATAACCTACAGTTGATTTAATTGCATCCAGTATCTGCATCAAATGAATGACAGAGACTTATAATATCAGTCAAGACAACTTGACTATGCTGCATATATATTGTTCAAATTAAGGTAAACAAACGAGTTACCTTATTCTTGTTTGGCATGTAGAAAGGTTCAAAAACCAGAGGAAAAGGAGTGTCTAGACCGCAAATTCTTGCTACAGGGGCTTCTAACTGTGCCACACACATAAAGAAAATCAGACTTCAGACATGTCCAAGTTGAATTTGGCAAGTCTAGAAAGGCAGGAGCTGAAATTTAGCTTTTATGAGAAGCTATACTTTTCAGCATATAAAAAAACACACTTTTTGTAAAATCATTTTTTTAGAGTAGCTTAGAAACACTTCTTTTAAGCCTAAACAAACAGGATTTTCCTAACTTATCTAAAAAAGCTCCCGATTAACATTTACTGAAAGTAGTTTTTAGAATTTTAGTCAAACATAAAATAACTTCTGATTTACATAAAGCTATTATTACAAAAATCACTTTAGAGTATTTTAAAATCACTTTTTTAAACTTAAACATACTGCCCATAGACATTAAGAGGGTGGAGTAATTCAAATTAGTGACTCCAACTTCCAAAATTGATCTTTCCCCCACCCCCTATCTTCTCAAATGTAATGTCATGTTATAAAGTCCTCATGACATAAATCAAATTTATATTTGGCTATTTAATTATACAGGACCAGACTGTGAACGAAATAGCAATAATTTTCGTCTCCAAGCCTGTTGGAAACCGTGCGAAGTTATGAACTAAAGGTTGGAGCATACCCTTGAGAAGCAGCGTTCAACAATGGAAGCCGAGATTTCAGCACCAAAACCTCCGGTTACTGGAGCTTCATGACTAATCTACACAGTACATTCAATACATCATGTAAGGTAATACCAACTGGGGTACATGTATTATTCTGTAAAATATTCACTTACAAGCAGTCTTCCTGTTTTCTTAACTGAAGCCTCCACTGTTTCTTTATCCCAAGGTAGTAGTGTCTTCAGATCTATCAGTTCACAAGAAATTCCCTCCTGCAGAATCTCATAATAACATTACAATTCCAATATAGATAATATATTATCCTAGACATAAGCAAATGTAGTTTCATTCTACAGAAATATAGGACTCTGTTCTGAAGTATATACATAAATTATGATGAACTGACATTATGTGGTGTAAAAGAATATAAAGTGATTAGAAAAATAAGAAAGGAGAATCTATGAATGGGATACTATGACTTGGTTTAGTTAGATTCTCTCTCTCTCTCTCTCTCTCTCTATATATATATATATATATATATATATATATATACATACACACACACACTAATGAATTAGGTCAAGTACAAGTATAGTAACAAAAAAATACTTTGCAATATAGACCACATGCTCTCATGTTTGATATGTGGCATTGACAACAACACTGTCATGTGATGGAAATAAAGATTCTTATATTTGGTGGGATAGAAAAATAGCTCAAGATGATTATTCCATCCACATTACTCGAATCACAATGGATTGGTGATTTCCTGCTTACCCTCATTGTTTTAGTGAAAAATACAGAATACCTCAAACCCAAATTGATGTAACGTAATACTCAGCCATATTAGACAAAAATTGCACCCTAACATATGTTCATTGACATGACATAAAATAGTGCAGTCATCATTTATTGCCTATTTTTTCCCTTAATTTTTCATAGTTCATCGTTCCTAAATTCCTAATTTTTTTGGATAATAATAATACTTGAGTTTCTTTGTATGAATATAATAAAATTATGTGTAGAACACTTACACCACAAATTATTAGACATATATACATAAAATTAAAAACAACAAATTATTTTATTGTTTATGCTATTTGATCACATTTCCCAATTCTATTCTGACCTAATTTCGTACATCAAACATGGGAACAAAACCAGTTTCCCTTCTATATCTAACACAAACAGACATTGGATGAATAATCATTAAGTTCCATCCTTCATTCCATTCCTTTCTGCAAAAAGTGATTCCACATATCAAGTGTATCCATACTCCATAGTGTTTTAGGTTGCATATAGAGAAAACCTCGAGTGATGACTTGCCCATCATACCCAAAAGTAAAAACAAGCATTGTTTAATGCAGAATGCATGTTCTCAGCACAATGGAAGAGTCTCTTACTTTTTCAGCATCAAGACAAGCTTGTTCCATTATAGATAACTGAGCTCCCCATCCAACAAGTGTAATATCAGAACCTTGTCGAACCACCTGAGTAAACATTTACAATATTCACCCAGAGTAAATGTTTCATTGCATCGAATTCAGAATTATATACCAATTTGGGTAAAACTTCTTTTCCTTCCTGCATTTAGTGTGACTTGTATACCTCGGCCTCAGATAAAGGCAACATATAATCATCCTCTGGTACTTCTTCGACTGCCAAACGGTAAAGCCACTGAAACCAAGATTCGGATAATTTAAATTAAAAATTCAAATACCGTAAATCTGTGCACACATTTCATTAAGGTTACTATGGTAGAATGCAACCTTTGGTTCGAAAAATAAAATAGGATTTGGATCTCGTATGCAAGATAGCAATAACCCTTTCGCTTGTCGTGGACTTCGAGGTATGACCACCTATAAGAGAAACAATTGTGAGGGATTTGGGAAAAATGTATCAACCATGTAAAAAGAAAGTTAAAACAAATTTGGTTCTCCTAAAAGAAAAGTACGAATGAAATGATTCTCGTGCAACTCCATGCTGGTCATAAATCACAGAAGAATTTGCCAAATCTATGTGCATTGTTTGAAGTATAAACTGCACACCACAGGCACTCAAATGCTTCTAAATCACTGGTCAAAAATTTGATAGCTTTCATATTAATAGGCAGCACATCCCCTGGCAACTTGTATGAATGTATATAAACATAAGAATATATGCCTCAAACCTGAACTAGTACTTTAAGTTATTAACATCTGGGACAAGACTCTGGACGATGACTTTAAACTATTTTAGAATTAGATAATTACATGAAACATATTCAATATTATATTATATTATAAAGAAATGTTAGTACATAATGATACACAGTTTTCTTTTTAATCTAAACCTATAAAGTATAAAAGTGTTACACATGAAGATTATATTTGCAATTGGACTTTATATCGTTTAAGTTTGATTAGGTCTTATTTTAATGTCTAGGTGTTACTTAGGGGTATAGTATTGGTAGGGACTCTTAATCACTTCTAAGATAAGGGCAGGAGTCCAAATCTTTGGAAGTCTACTCACATGGAAGATTAATTCTTTCAAACAGTAGTTATCAGTTCATTGTTTATGCAGAAGTAGCTTAAATAGTTTTAGGTTGTGTTATGCCCAAGGACTTGCAGTGGTGAAGCCTATGTTAATTCTCTCCTTGTTTAACTAGTAATCTATTTCTTCAATTCCCCATTCAGAACTGTTTTCATTAACAAACAGAATTATAAATTTTTCCCTTCAAATCCCTTTTCTTGCTTGAATTCTCTATAAGAACTCACCCAACCTGAAACTATTTTTCCAATAAATGTTCAAAGGACCCTATACGGCCTATTTCATCATAAAAAACCACCGTATTGCAAGCTAACCCACACCTTTATCCTAACTTACCTTCAATAGGCCTTCAATCACCCTGTTCCCTTCAGCTAATCATCCATAATCCTAATTTTATACTTGAAACCATAGCTCCATTACTATCCCACCTTGACATAACTTATTTTATATATACAAGTGTTTACCCCCTTTCTATTAAACAAATTAAACATAATCTATTACACACTCACAGATACAAATGCTAGCCTGTGTGGCAATCATAATTGATGTACAACAAGGGAGAAAGGTAAAGAAAGACGAAAGTAAGGGAGAGAGACTTAAAAAAGGATAAACAAAGAACGGGTAAAAGGTACTACCGGAGGGAGTACTAAGGAGGGGGAAGTAGAAATTTAGCAACAATTTCAGTTCTCATTTTAAGTCTAAATCAACAAACCAAAACACAAATAAATCCTCAAATAAGAAAACTCATCTTGATAACCAAGAAATCCTAAATCACTTAGAACCCAGATTAACCCTAATATATTAAACATACCCTTATACCCTTGCAAACCAAAAAAAAAAACAGAACTAGAATAAGCTTCCTATGTATTATTCCGTATACACCAAATAATCCTAGTATCAATTGCTAAAGTATTCCTGTGGTCACAGAAAAACTACAGTTATACAACTGTCAAAACTCAAATCAATCTAACTACCTAGAGCAGAACCCCTTTTTATTCATTTGGTTATCTCCTTAAATGGATCATCGAGCTTTTGCAGGGGCGGCTGGTAGTGTAATTATTGGATAGCTATGGTTACTCTAAGATTCTTAAAAGTCAAGTTTTTCACATGTAATCATTTTGACAAAAATATATAAGTTTTTTAACTTGCCCCATAAATAAACTGTTCTTCTTTAGCCATCCCAATAAAAAAATTCTAGCTCCAGCCCTGAGCTTTTGGCACATTGAGTTAAACTCTTTCCACACTACCTTAGTATGTGGGCTTTATTCCATGAAAGAAGAGGAATAGTAAACAAGAGTACAGAATAATAAGGTTCTAACTAGCAGACTGAAGTCCGAATAAAAGGTTCGTACTTTAATACCAGGAACATGGCAGAAGAAAGCCTCAGGGGATTGAGAGTGGTAATGCCCACCATGGCCCACAGCTCCATAAGGGGCTCTAATTGTTAAACCTATAGGAATGTGTCAAACTTTGTAATGCAGCAAATGAGAATAGAGATAAGCCAGAAACTTCAACACTGAAACATCGAAAGAATTTTACCGCCACAATTAAATTGGTTCCCACTCCGGTATCTGAATTTAGCAGCTTCATTGACAATCTGGAAACCGAAATTGGTCAATTACTTATCAAAAGAGGCTTTGAATAAACCTAGCGATGTAAAAGGAGCATGCCTGATCAAAAGCAGGATAAATGTAATCTGCAAACTGGATTTCTGCTATGGCTCGATTGCCCTGCCATTGAAAATATAAAAAGAGCTTAAACTCAGACATATGAAATAAAATTGATTATATCAGACTGTAGTAACTTTTAATTGTAAAACTAGAACTAAATTATTTTAACCTCTTAGACTCACCATGGCTGCTAGACCAATGCCAAAGCCAACAATACCCTGTGAATAGTATTTCAGTATAAAATTTTTAAATCAGTGCTAAAGGATATACTAAATACAGAAATAAATAGAAAGATACCTAGCAACAAAAAGAAGAAATTCAGTGAACGGCGTAATCAAATTCATCGGGTACAATTTCAGTGGAAGAAACCATCAAACCATGTTCTAGAGAATGATCTTTTTAGCCCTTTTTTCCCTTCTTGATAGAAATTAATTATATATATTTACATGGGAGAATGGGAAGAGAGAAAGAAAAAGAAGTGATGAGGTAACATGAAATACATGAATACCTGTTCACAGAGAGGAGTATTGAAAACCCTACTTTTACCAAATCGGTCTGCTAATCCTGTTGTGCAACGGAAGACCCCACCAAAGCTTACATCCTCTCCAAATACATAAGAGCTGGGATCAAGTTCAACAGAAAATAAGGATTTACACAGGATATTTATGCTGACAAGTATAGAATCAAATAAGCCACAGATACAGTTTCACTGATTCACCAAAGGAAATGTTACGCTATGTAAAACAACTTATACTAGCACATCTGACAGAACTATAAAGTTTGACATGTAATATGGACACTTCATATCAGTTTCAGTTGACCAATTGAAATAATCCAAAAATAAACAAATTAATACAACTATTCAAACATGCTAAAGCTTCATCAAGATATATATATATATATATATATATATATATATAATCTATGACTACTTGAATACAGTTTGTTCATTCAGGTGCTCAAATACAAAGCTTCCAATAGCAACCTTACTGAAAAAAAACTCGACTTAGATTAGACACCTTACAGTTCCATGAAGCCTCAAAATAATGTTATACACAAGGGAGTTGAGACTTGGGAGATCCTAGCAACTATTTGTAATCTTCACTATTAAATCCTATACAGAACATAGATAACCACATCCCTAAAGAAGCCCTAACTCTAAAGTAAAGATCAAGTTTTGAATAATAAAAACACAAGCCCAGGAATGGAATATTTGTTGAAATGATGTTAGATATTACAACTCAATGCTTCTTTCCCCCTCCTTCCTCCGATCGAAACATTGTGTCACCTTGGAGACTAAAAGGGCACACTGCAAATGATACACATCAAAAGAAATAAAACTGGAAAAACTAACGACATTGTCAAACCATTTCATCATCAGATTTTATTTATTACCTATAGTAACTAAAATAATATCCAAAAGACAAGAAAACCAAATCATAAGGAGTTTTGAATTTGACACCTTATACATTTATCTCTATTTCTCATTTACTTTTTATCTTATTTATATACACACATTTTAATAATACATCCAAAAAGTAAAGGGACAACTCCTTTAAAAAAGTCACATGCATATCTTAAATAAAATCTAATAGTCCAATCTCTATTCTCTACGCCTTGAAAAGCATTAGTTTCTGACTATCGGCCAGATGATAATCTTGGTGCAGCAAAAAAAAATATATAATAATATGATGAATCATTCCTCTCGCCTTTCACAAATGATATACGCACCGTGGATCAGAGTCCAGGGCAATGTGGAGAGCTTGATTAATGGCAGAATAAAGGTTCAACGATTTGACACCTTGCTCAGCAGCACCCTTTTCAATGGAAGCGGAGGAGGAGCTGCAAAAGCCTCTCTTTGAAACCAAAGAGACCCATCTTCCAAATCTCCTCACAAAGTTTGTTGACATGTTTATTGATGTGAAATTAAGTTGCTGCAGAGCTAGATACCCAAAGATGGATTTTTGAACAAGCTCTTTTCTTCTCTGTTGGGTTTGGAAACTTGGGTATCCCAAATTCGTTGCTTAAAAGATGAGGTAATTGGGCATGCCTAGATTATATGAGTTTCAAAGGTTGCACTGTGGAGTGCACGTGTGAGAAAGGTGAAGCAAACAATGACAGAGATGAATGAACAAACAGCAGAGAGCACAGTTGCAACTATAATATAAAACAACTAGTAATGATATTTGAACATCTGGGTTTGACATCCAAAATTGAGACCTTGGTTAATCATATGTAAATTTTTGGTTCATTATATGATTAATGGGTTACATGAAGCTTATTTTCCATAATCATGTAAATATTTGGTTAATCACATGCAGATATATGGTTAATTCAGTTTTTTATATGATTAATGGGTCATCATGAGTTAATCAAATATTTACACGTGATTAACCATATAATGAACTGAATTAACCAAATATTTGTACCGATTAACCAAGGTGTCTACTTTGGGTGTCAACTTTAAGTGTGCAAATATCATTCCTCAAACGAAAGTGGTTGGGATCGGATCCAATTTTTTATTTTTATTTTCCTCTCTAAACTGGAAAATCTCAATATAATTGGACTCAAATTTTATTATTTTTCTCAATTTATCATATTTTAAATTTTACTTTATCAATTATTTATACAGTATATTATGTGTGATCTTTAATATGAATATTTTATAAGGTATGACAAAATAATATAAAAATTAATACAACATATAAATTACTTCAAAATTATAATATAATATTTCTTAATTACTTATCGTATACAAGAACTAATAGATACAATTTTTTTCACACAATCTTATCAATATATAAACACCATAAATTTTCACATAAATATTTTTTAAAAAATTGAAAGTTAACAATTCAAAACGGTTAATTTTTTTTTTATACAACAATTCAAAACCGTTTAAATTTATGTCATATTGCATGTATACATGTTAAAGTATAATTTTCTAAGATATTAAAATATTCTTTCAAAAAAATATATTACTTAGCTAATAAATAATAGTAAAAATTAACCTTTTAGTACCGTATTTTATTTGTTTTATTCAACTTAATCTCCTAACTTTTTTTTTTTTTGGCAAATAAGTCCTCTATTTTACAAACATTAACAATGTGCTGCCTCAATGTTAGTTTCCATCCAACATTGTTACAAACAACCTTATGCGTCCATTAATAGTGTGTTTGGAAAACTACTCTTCAATCATAGAATCACGTTAAAGATCCAGAAGCTACTCACAGTAGCTTCTGTGAGACGCGCGTCCAATCTTTCCAAACCCCAAAACCAAACATGCGCTAAGTGTCCAACATGGCCTTGACGTGGTGCTGACCTAGCCAAAATGATGTCATTTTATCGACTTGCCATGCCTATGCTTTATCTTATTCCCAAATATTGGAGTTTCTAAACCCAAAACCAGAAATTGTAGAATGGACAAATGAAGAAACCAAGAAATGAAGAAGCATCAAACCTTTGCCCTTGGCTTGCTCACGCCACTGCCCCAATCCATCAACCACATGTCATGTTTTGGTCTTTTACTTCAACATTTTGATCTCCTCAACCCTAAATACTAATTTGGGAAAAACAATTACAGGCTCCACATCAGCAAGCATAACAACCTCTCCACGGAATCCTACCTGAGGGACCCAATTGTTTTTTTTTATAATAAGTTCAAGAACTCAATTAGAAACTTTTTTAGTTCAGAAACCTACTTGAAAATTCCTAAATAATTTAGGGACCAACTGAATAATTAAATCTTAATTAAATTAACCACACACTTAGTTTTTAAAAAGTATGTGACTTTTAAGTTCCTCATTACACCAAAAAATATGTAGGATCCATCCACCACATAGAGTTGGAGGTTGTTTGATTTTGAGATTTTGCCTCCTTTATCATCTATCTCTACTTACTCCTTATCTATAGCTTTCTCACGAGAGCTCACTTCCTTTTTTCTCTCTCTTCAAGTTTGAAAACTCTCATCTTCTCTCCTTTTTTCAAGGTAGTCAAAACTGGGCCGCCGGTTCGACTGGGACCGGAGACTTAGGGCGGCTCGGTTGACCTCCAGAACCGGCCTTGCATGGAACCGGTGCCAGAACCGTTAAACCGGTTCGAAACCGGTAAAACCGGCCATAACTGGGTGCAGTCCCTCTAGATCGGTTTCGTAGAAAGAAAAAAAACTAGGACATAAGGGTTCCTCGCCCTTTGTTGTTCTTCGTGCTCCACTCCTCCACAGTTCCTGTTGACGGCTGCAGAACGAGAAGAAGAAAGAGCCAGAACCGTGAAGAATGAAAACGTATGAAGAAGAAAAAGAAGAAGAAGAACGAAAACGTGTGAAGCAGAACCGTGAAGAACCAAAACTTACGAAGATCAAAACACAAAGTCGCAGAAACGTCTTATTGGAGAAAGAAGATGAAAGAGACTAAGAAAGATGGGATGGAGTAGGGGCGGTGGCTGGCTGCTAAAATAAAAGGAGCATGGCTGGCTGCTAAAATAAAAGGAGCATTAGGGTTCTTTGTTTTAGTATAAAGGGATTTGGGCCATTCTATCCAAAACCCAGTCTTTTTGTTTTCTGAAAATGTGGGCTGATTGTAAATTTGGGTTGACTTTTGAAAGGAGAAAAAGAATGGGCAAAGAAAATGGCTTTATGAAGAATGATTTTAACATATATCTATACATTTGTTTGGTTTAATATCAAAATAAAAAATTGGGCTTAATAATTTTAGTTGTTATGTTGTTTTTTTGTTTAATATTGTTATAAATATTATATTAAAATTAAAAAAATATATTATTTAATTAATATCGATTCAACCAGGTTCTTCCACGGTTGGACCATTGAACCTTGAACCAGTACCTTCACCGGTTCAATGACCGGTCTGGTTTTAAAAACCTTGCCTTTTTTAGTTTAGCTTTTCTACTTTCTATAATTAACTTTTTATTTGGCTCATTAGGCTCCAACTCAAGCATGTGTTGGACAAATTTGGATGCCAACATACTACATAGAATGTTAAGACACTATTGATAATTAAAAAAAAATCATAGATAAAAGAGCATCTCATGGGTAACTAAGCTTTTGCCATCTTAGCTGCTGAGTTACAAAGGCACATTAGATATCCACCTAGTGAACATGGCAAAACCTTCATCAGGCTTGAACTCAGGAGCTGTATGTCCTGAACCCTGAAATTAAATACACAAAAACTAAATGTGGCCAAAAGACACTTAAATCTTTCACCAACTTTGTATTTTTCTTAAAAGAAAAGAAGCAAAAAAAAAAGAGAACTTGTGATATATAAATTGCACGTTCTTACCTTCACAGTTGCAAATGTCATTTGATTCGAGTAAGTCCTCGTGTACCTGCATGAAAGCAAATTATTCATAAAGAATCGGATACATGCTGTCTTAGGGTGCTCTTGGTAGGAAATATGAAAACTAAAAAAAATTAATAATGGTAAAATAGGATTGAAAGATTTGGATTTCTTTATATTTCATAGTGAGTGGAAAAAAGAATAAGGTGTATCTCCTTTTCTAACATTATTTATTTCTTCCATGTACTATGTACAAGTAAAGATCAGATGCACACTCTTCTATTTGGTTTCAAGGCTAACAGCTAGAAACACACATCAAATTTAAAGAAGTGTCATGCCTACCCTGCGACTTGGCCATTTACAAGCCATGGCCTCCAATCATCAACAATGGAGTAATTTAGAGCCCTTATCCACGCTTGAGTGGACATGAAAGGAACCACTGCATCATGATCCCCACTGCCAAGGAAACATCAATTGCCATATGAAATCAACTAGTCGCTAACGACCCAGCGAAAAAGGTAAAATAAAAATACTAAATATATTGAAACAACACCAGTTTTCAGAGGGAGGAAACTTGGATACAGTTCCTATGATGTTGTCGGTGCTGTTCTCCAATCACAACACACCATGTGGACTCTTTTTAAAAACATAATTGAGTAATAATGAATAATATGAATTAAACATTCTATATTGTGTGTTGTGATTGGAGAACAACACCAACAACAGAATAGGAACTGTAATAACAAAAATTGATTTGGAATGTGAAAATCTTCACCTGTATATCAAGGAACGGTAGCCTTTTGCACTGAGATTTACATGAAACTCAAAGCTGCTAGAGATCTCATACTCAAAGTCAGTAGTGTAACAACGTCGCCATTTCCCTGTAGTTCCCTGCAATACGTTGAGCTAAATTCATTAATATGTGTGAGATATCCATTAAGTGCCAAGTACTAATGCTTTTTTGGTGTATGCTTGACTCAAATTTAATGTAGAACTATTTGTAATTGAACATAAATACTAATCCACTAATCCACTAAATATAACGAGCACATAGATTTATTATATTAAACCTCTCGAATGTGGAGTGCCTTGCGAACGCTCTCATCATTGGCCCATTGAGTTCCGAGGAAAAAACCATAAATCTACAAGAGTGAAAATGGGGAAAATCAAATTTGAAATGTTATTCACAAAAAATGTGTGTGAATCTATAGTGTATGCAAAAATTACTTGGCAGTCTATTTCTGGCACTGTGGGATGAGAACTAAGTGAGGCCTTCAACTTCTCAGTCAGAGATCTCCTCCACAGAGCTTCACGTTGCATACCCGAATCATCTTTGCAATAGCGATCCAAAATGTTGAATGTATTAATTCCTGAAAGGCACTGAAGATAAGAAATGATAGTTTACCAACATGGCGAACAAACTCAGCTGAGCTTGATAACAAGAGTAGAAGGATGATCATAATAAAATGGGTATGGTCATTACTTGCCTCATCAAAGGAGTGCATATCTCTTAAGCACAACTCATTTTTGGAATCTATATTTATATACTCTCCTCTACAATTTCTCTGCAGTGACTGTTCATAAATTGTAGATGATCAAGAATCATTGACATATTTCTTGTTGATGTTATTTTTTAAATAAACCACACATAAATTGCTGATAAGACTCCATTGAAATGTAAATGATATACAAATATATTGGAGTCCAATCACATCAAAACTCTGTACCAAATTTATAAGAATATACTATGTTAGTAGCTTTGTTGAACAAGAATAATTTCCCTTGAATATTTAAAAAATAAAAACTAATAATATTACCGCATAAAGTTCATCAGAAATAAGTGCCATTCCATGAGCAAATGGGATTTGATCATTTTTTTCTCTTCGTGTTGTCATGGGGTTCCCTAGAAGATATCCCTGAAAAAATCAAGACAAACTTAGGCTTCATAGTCCATATAGAAAGAGCTATTATTAACGCTATTAAAATGTGAAGAACTTGCTTATATGTTTGGCAGTTTTGAATATTGGATTGGATATCAAAACCCACTTTGAAGATCATTTTGATCTTAGTAAAAGCATATTCAGAGGAATTGATTGCAAACCTGGAGATTTATCCATGGCTGGAGACCTTTTTCATTTCCTGTGTTAATCAAGGAAATTGAAGAATAACAGTCAGCTCAACCATAATTATGTGTGTTAAACTTCTTATATCTACAATACTTTTCTCATCAGTCATATGTAGAATGATCTAGTCTGTATGCTTCTAGAAAACAAATCTTGCAAAAGTTTATGTTTAAATTCATAAATATTTCTAATGATAAAAATTGTAGATTATATTTAATGTTTTCCGATAGTTAATATATTTAGAGGAAGTGAAAAGAAATCAAAGTTTCACATAAAAATGATAATCGAGTTCCACAATTTAACACAACATTCAGTTTAGTATGGGAAAAAAAATCTGAAACTTATAGTTTGAAAGAAATAAATTTAAAATACTTTATATATGCAAAAAATAACATTAGTGGTACAATTTATTTAAATTAATTAAAATTATTATAAATTTTTCTTCTTTTACTATTGGGGTATAATGAGATAGAAGCCATTATCTATAAAATTGATAGAATGTGAAAGACAAGGGTATTACCTATTAGTAAATTCTTACCATCCAAAATATATGTACAGTTTCTATAGTAAAAACTATAAATATGCATGTTCTCATTTCGTAGACTTGTACAACTAGCAATATATGAGTTTAATTCTACCTATATCAAACTATTTATTTTTTAAAGGACTCAAACTGTGCGAAGTTAGGTGGTATGAACTAGTGTATAAAATTACTTTCTTTCTCTTTTATTTTTCTTTCTGCTATGTTTCCAAAGGGAGAATTTTGTTTCCAAGTACGAATTTTTGTTTTACTAACTTATAAAGACCAAAGGAGAAAACATATAATCAGTGTATTATTAGTGGAGGACCAACTAAAATGATTAAGAAACATTTTCGGCCTCATTGTCATGGTGGAAGGACATATGTAGGCTTGGGATATTAAATTCTTGTCCGGATTGGTTCCAGGTGGGCTTAAAGAGGAAATTAGGGAGGGGTAATAAGATTAGGTTCTGGGAAGATGTGTGGTTTGGTCCAAATAGTTTGATGACCCTCTTTCCAAGAATCTACAATATATCTCTGGATAAAGAGAAAGTCATAGAGATGGTTGGGTCTTGGAATGAGGGTAGGTGGTCTTGGTCTCTTTTTTGGAGAAGAAATACCTTTGATTGGGAAGTGGGGGAAATGGCAGAATTCATGAATACTATTCTTCCAGCTAGTCCCCAGAATGGTGGGGACGATATTTGGGAGTGGTCTCTGGATGGGTCTGGGATTTATTCCTCTAAGTCTGCCTACAAATGGCTTCATGAATACTGTCCAAGCATGGATGTGAGGGGGGAAGTGGAAAACCTTATTTTCAAAAAGTTTTGGAAGTCCAAAGTTCCACCGAAAGTGCTCGCTTTCTCTTGGCAAGTGATTAGGAATAGGCTAGCAACTAAATTGAATTTGTTTCACAGACATATCTTGGTTGATCATCAGGATATGGTTTGTGTTTTTTGTAATGTAGGTCTGGAATCAGGGGACCATTTGTTCTTAAATTGCCGCTTGTCAAACATGGTTTGGCGGAAAGCTCATGGTTGGTTAGGTGTTCAGTCCCCTCTACCGGTGTCGGTGGAAGAACTGTACTGGCAACATAAGGGGTTGTTTAGAAGTAGAGCAGGGAGGAAGAGAGGACTGGTGGTTTGGCATGCAATTATTTGGACTTTATGGTTAGAAAGGAATGCAGTGATATTCTCTGGGAACTCATTTGATATTCTAAGGATTTTGGATTCGATAAAGAGTAGGTCTTGGTCTTGGTTGTCAGTGGATAAGGACTGGAAATTTACTTTTGGTGATTGGTGTATGAACCCAATGGGCTGTTTACAGTAAATTGGTGATGGAAGCACAAAAGCACTTTCATTTAGGGATATTTTTGTTCTCATATCTTGGTTTCTGTTTTTTCTAACAGGCTTTTTGCAGGGAGCTATCATGGGATTTGCTCTATCTTTGGGCGAGATTTTGATCATGGTGCTTTGAGTGAAACATATATATTGGGTTAGGAGTGACTTCTAGTGAGTGTGGGAGTTGCCATCGCAAGTTTCTGGAGTTTACAAATGGAGTGTACTATATGAGGGAAAGAAAGGAGATTTTTTTGTCACTAACAGGATTATAGTCTGTCTTCTTCTTTCCTTTGTGCAGGTTGAATCTTGAGGCGTGTTGGTCTCTGTTAAGCGCAACAAGTGGTTTGGGATTTTTTGTGGGTGAGTTGAACATGTGGGTGAGGGGTTTTTGCTTTGTTTCTGGGGTGAGCATACAAAAGGTGCGGAGTGCATTACCTTAAATGTGTGGTGTGGGTTTGTTTTTGGTTCTCTCCTAGCTCCGTTGAGCTGTGTTTCACTTGTGGGGTTTGGAGGTTTGGAGGGTATGTGGTGGTGTTCTTGATCTTGCTCATTCAGGTTTTTTGGTGGTTTGGGGGTATGGAAGGTACTCTGAGTGGCATTTTCTTCTTGTATTTGTAAATTCTTGAATGATCTTTGTCTCAAAGCTTGGTTGGGATTTGCTTTTGGTTTTTATGTGGGTGTTGGTGGTTGGTGGGCCTGTGTGGGTGGTTGGTGGGGTATTACTTCTGGGTGCTCTTTTGGGAGGTGGTGTTTGGGATTTCCTTCAGGGTGCTTTCTTGGGTGTGTACTTGGTGGTATGTGAGATGTTTTCTCTTTGGGGGTTTGACTTGGGTGGGGTTCTTGGGGTTGCTTTTCTTGGTGTTTCTTATTGGTCTCAGGTTCACTTTAGTAGCTTTGCTTCTCCTCTTGGTGTTTTGGGAGGGTCGGCTTTCCGGTTGTTTATTGCTGGTGTCATCAATATGTGGGGCACCTGCTGGTGCTTTGGGGCTCTGGTTGCTTTGGGCTATATTTGTGATTATCTTTTTTATTGTGCTTTCTGATCAGGCTTGCTTCTTCTTGGCTGCTTCTCCTTTGGGTTCTGTCCTTGTGGTTATGCTTTCCACGGGTTGTGCTTCTTTCTTGGTTTCTGGTTTTGTGTTTGGATTTTGGTACTTGGCCCCTGGTGTAGTTGCTGTTTAGACTCTTTGGTTGGTTTTTCTGATTTTGGCTCCCTCTAGTTTGTTCTTCTTTGTTTTTGGATATACTTACCTTTGGGCAAGGATCTCTAACTTTTGTAAAGGCAATACTATCCTTGCCATAGGGTAGTCTTTTATTTACATTAGTTGGTGTTGGTTCTCTTTTTTGTACATGGGTTAGAGGACCCCTTGTTCTCTTATTAATGAATTATGTTGGGTTATCAAAAAAAAGCTATTACTTTTACAACTGATTCGTCTTACAAATTGAACCATTCAAATTTCTTACCATTTGAAATTTCTTGAACAATAGCCGGGGCAGGAATTCCAGAGTATGAATCAGCCCCGATGTAAAATTTATTTGAAATAAATTCCGAGTGATCAATCAGCCACTACAAAGATTAAGAGATAAATATTGCAGCTTAATAAAATGATCAGCTACATAGCTTGTTTTCAGTTATAGTTAGGATGTTGAATCTCCCATAGTAAGCTACAGACAAAGTAAAACAGAAAACCTTAATTATCAAAAAAAAAAAAAAAATAGGAGAAGAAGAAAACCTTAGCATGAAATATGATGATAGTGACATGATCATAAGCATAGTGACTGTACCTTCCTGAGAAATTGATGGGCATGGTGAACTAATTTCCAGTCACTTCGTTGAGCACTGAGATTTTTCGCATAAGAGAAGCCAGTTCCAAGTGGCAAATCAACAAAAATAATGCTACATACCTGACCAAAGAAAACATTATCAGCAGTAAATCACCCTCCACTTCAATAACAAAATAATAAAGAAGAATCAAACAGAATGAGTAGTACTGTCTGTACAAATATCTCAACACAAATTATGCACATATTTTGGATTAACTTCAACAAACAAAATCAATGTCAAATTCTTGAGGACGCATTATTTTACCTTTGTCCATGATTGTGGCCTCAAGACCAAATTAGGCAAGCTCCCGTTGTACTCCTCAATTTTAAATTTAAGTGGACCTATAACACCCAATTGATGACAAAAGTCATTCAATGAAGTTTGTCGAGTGGATCCCTTTTAGTAGGATCAATTCTAGTGAAAACCTCAATGGAACACACTAAAATAGCAACAGAACAACAATGGTGCATCCACATTTTGCTTCAAATTGATTCTGCATGAAGTAAAATCTATGCCAAACGATCTATAATATGATCATATTTGAACTTTATAAAATAAAAAGTAAATAAATATAATGACTTAGAATTCAAAAGCAGCCACATCTACATTTCTTTGGAAAAAGAAGAATTATGTAAATGCTTTACTCTGCTTTTGAGCATCTGCTTCAACTTAATTCAATTCTTTTTAACTAAAAGTACTCTTTTAGCTGCACATTTTAAACTTCCTGCGGCTCTCACATACCACTATGGAGAAAGGTATATGCAAATAATCCCATAAAATACTGCAGTTGGTTCCCTTATTTATGCTATAATTTGCTCTAGACCGGGAATTGTACAGGCTGTCAATATAGTGAGCAGATATGAACCACTGTCCTGGGAAGAAGCATTTGGAAGCAGTCAAGCGGATTTCAGGTATTCTCAAAGGGATTGCTGGTTACAGCTTGGTTTATGGCTCATACAGTTTGGACTTCTAGGATTTCAGATTCAGATTATGCTGGTGATTTGGAAGAGGAAGATTACATGACTCTGGTAGAAAGAGTGAAAAAAACTTTGTGGCTAAATGGCTTGGTCAGAGTCACAGGAGTTATTCAGGATGAAAGTACAGTTTGCTGTGATTGTCAAAGTGCCAAACACATTCCCAAGATCAGATGCACCATGAGAGGACTCAGCACATAGATGTCAAGTATGACTTCATTAAAGATATCATCACATAGGGTTCTTTGAAAGTTCAGAAGATTATGAAAAAAGGTAATCTAGTTCACTAAAGCCAGTTACAACCATGTTTTAGCATTGCTTGAACCGCATAGCAAGGCGGAGATTTGTTGAGGTGTCTTGTATTTTGTATTTCACCCAGCCCATGTTTAAATTTCCACATTGCTCGTGTCTAAAGAGTTTTAGTTATAGGAATTATACAAATATTATAATCTGCAGCAATGTAGTGGGAGTGAAAGAAATTGAGTGTAATCTGAGATCTGAGTCAGAGATATGAGTAATACTGCTTTTGTAATTTCTAGCTATTCAAAGTAAATATTTTTCTCTTTCTCCGTCCACGGATGCAGGAGCTTAACCATATGATGTTCCTTTTGTTTATTGTTTTGATTAAATCAAAAGATATGGTCACAACAAGTACTTCTTAACACACACTTTTGTTGATCTGAAATGCAAGAAAACTGCTTGTTTTGATCGGCATATTTGTGTTAAAAAAAAGCTTATAATCTAAATGTTACAAAGAGGAATTTTTGCTAAAAGGTCATTTCTGTGTAAAAATTAAGCAAAACCAAAAGTTTGTTTGTTGTGATACTTATCCACTAAGGACACTGAAAAAAGACATTCACAAAAGCAAAGTTGCAATTCCAAAACTACCTATTTGATAGGCAAGGCCTGAAAATGAAGAACAACCAGGACCACCAGTTAGCCAAAGCATAAGAGGATCATTCTCAGGGTTGTTCTCTGACTTAATAAAGTAGTAGAACACCTGCATGTCATCATCTGTTTCCCCTAACCCCACATATCTGTGAAATGCACATAAATATGATAAAACTGTGTTAAAGAGGAGGAAGAAAACATGGCTCACACTGAGAATGGTGGTCCTTTTTTTTTTGTCGTGTGATCATGTGAAGAAGAAAGATAATCACAATTTTTTGAAGGAAAAAACTCACAAATTTTGAATGGTTTTACTAATAAAACCTTTTCTGTCTATCCTTCTTCTTCTCCACACATCATCACATGGGTCGTACTAACCAGTACTCTTAAGAAATACATAAAAAGCAAGTTTTTTTGTGGAAAACAAAAGATATCAGAATAATAAATAACATTTTTCCCATAAAAATTTACTATTTTTTTTATTCCTTAACATGTGACCTGGTAATCCCTTTGAACCATTAAATGCTACATACAACCATTTCTCTTTGGACAATACTTATGTACAATTCCATAGATAGATTAGATATTGTTTTCTAATAGAATTAAGATATGTATAACAATTCATCAATGAAAATAACACATTTATATGAGCTGTTACAAATGTCTTAATTTTATTGGAAAAAACATCCAATATACCTATAAAATTATATCTAAGTTTTCTCCTTTCTGTTCCTTGTGTCCAACTTGAAGTTGCACTTGATAAAAGAATAAAAAACAAAAGGAGGTTTAAAGGAAAGAAAATTGCTATAAAAAATTAAAAAAGTTGACAAATTAATGTTCAATTATTTTTTAAAAAAAAATAGAAATGGAAATTAAGTTACTCACCCTGTTTCGAGTTCAAAGGGTAGAGGGCCTTGAAAGCCAGGAAGTAATTCTACCTTTGAGCGAGAGGATTCAAGCTGAAATGATAGCTGCAAGAGAAGTGCAAAAACAAGTAGAATCTGAAAGTAGCAACAACAATTAGAAATCATATTCATCCCTGTAAGCTGCAGTTTATCTAGTGTACTGCTTCTTCTCTAACTCTATATATGGTATTGTTGTTGACTTGTTTGGAAGAGTGCTGTTATGGGTAGATCTGAAAGGCACGATAATCAAGTTGAAACTTGAAACAATCATTCTCAACTACAACATTAAATAAATATTTATGATGAGAAAACAAATGATGCTGGAAAACGGGGAATGAATGCTAAAAATGCTAATATTTGCTCATATGCTAAAATTATATTTTAAGTGTGTAGAAAGTAATATAAGTCTAAATATTAGGAAATGTATAAATACATTTCCTAATATTTAGTGTGTCAAAAAAAAGAAGGAAATTTATAAATATGGGATAATTTATCTATAAGTGTTTTTGGATAATAACATCATAGAATGATGGAGGGTAGCCAGTGTTTTTCCCCCGCCATATTAGTGTTTATCGCTTATGCTTTATTTAATATACGAGAAAGAAAATGGAAATAGAGAAAATAGTAAGAAATAATTTAGGTAAAAAAGAATAATGAAAGAAAGAGTAAATTTTAAGACTTGTTTAGCATGAGAGAAATATTAAGAAAAAGTGAAGAGAAATAAATAAATTTGAGATTTTCTCTCAGGATACTAAGGGACTGATTGGTTTGTATCTTGTTTATTGTTTTCATTTCGTTATTTCAAAAATAATTATAATAGAAATCATTACAAAAATATTACTTTGTTTTCATTGTGTTTACTGTTTTTAAAGATTTGTATATGAAATAGTGGAAATAATTTTGTTTGGAAATGAAACTGTTACTTTTTTTCACTGTTTCCTGTACCAGTCCTTGAAAATATGATACATAATAAAAACATTGTGATAGTTTTATAATGATCTTTGTTGTAATTTTTGGAAATGAAAACAGGAAACAAAAAACAAACCAATTAGGCCATAATGTTTTGTTTGGTTTGAGAGTAAATGGATAGAAAGAAAAAAGTGGAAAAATAGTAGATTTGATGTTTGTTTGGTATGAGAGAAAATGAAGAGAAAGAAATGTAAAATTCTATCTCCATTTGTTTGGTGAGATAAAAAAATGGAAATAAAGAAAATATTTTTTATTGAATAAAGAACTTTACCCCTGCTATGTTTTTGTTTAAAAATTATTATATTTTATATATTGAATACTAATAGAGTATACAAAACTACTATAAATATTATTATTAAATATATAATATGTAAGTACTTTTATAAATCATTTATTTATTTATAATTATTTATATATATATATATATATATATAACTCACGATAGCTCCTAGGTCCAGTTGCCACCATCTTTGCAAAGAAAAAAAAAATCTTTTTTAACATTTTATTTAGTTTAGATTAACTAAATAAAAGTTTGAATAATTTATACTTTATAAGATCTAGGGATGTCAATGGGGTGGGGCATGGGCGGGGGCGGGGGCGGGGGTGGGGAGTACCCTTCCGCTCCCCGTCCTCATCCCCTATTTCCCTCCCCATCCCCAATGTAACATCCCTGGCTGCTCTACGGATTGATGATTGTCCCCACAAATCAACACAGGTCTTTTCAGCGTGCTTTGTCCTCACTCACACGCTTCTTGGGAAGTTTTCCCCGGAGGTCACCTATTCTAGAATTTCTCCAAGTCAAGTACGCTTAACTGTGGAGTTCTTAAGTGATGAGCTTTCGAAAAGAAGATGCATCTTGTTGGTATAGGTAGTACCAATCAATTCATATAAGTCATCCTGACCGGTATAGTCCTAGCTGCACAGTCTCAGGATCCCCTCATTCCGGTGATCGGTTCATTCATGTGTCCCTCCGCCTAGAAGCCAGCCAGGAGCGGCTCTTGTCCGTGCCTTCTTGCACCGACGACCACTTCCCGCCATCGTCAGCCCCGGGTATCACATGCCCACCAGCTTCCGCTTGGTTCGTCCCCGAACCACACCGTACTGGGAGAGGTGTCGCTCTGATACCATTTGTAACATCACTGGCTGTTCTACGGATTGACAATTGCCCCACAAACCAACACGGGTCTTTTCAGTGTGCTTTGTCCTCACTCACACGCTTGTTGAGAAAACTTCCCAGGAGGTCACTCATCCTAGAATTTCTCCAAGTCAAGCACGCTTAACTGTGGAGTTCTTAAGTGATGGGCTTCCGAAAAGAAGATGCATCTTGTTTGTATAGGTAGTATCAATCAATTCATATAAGTCATCCTGACCGGTAGAGTCTCATACCTACACAGTCTCAGATCCCCTCATTCCGGTGAATAATCGGTTCATTCATGTGTCCCTCCACCTAGAAGCCTGCCAGGAGTCACTCCTTGTCCGTGCCTTCTTGCACTGGCGACCACTCCCCGCCCTCATCAGACCCAGGTGTCACACCCAACCCCCACCACGAGGAGTATTTCTCCCCCATCCCCATTCCCCGCCTCCCCACAGGACCTCGAAAGTGTAAATGGTCCAAATCCAAACCAACAGTTTCTCGTTTTATCTTTTCTTCATTGCAATCTCCCTTTAGACACGATTAAATCCACTCAACCCTACCTTATTGTTGCCAACGTCGTGGATGACATTCGATTCCTCTTTCTACACTTGCTTTTGGATTCCAGAACCCTCAACCCCTTTTTACTTTCAAGAATTTACAGAAAAATCTGTAAAGGATTTAATTTAATAAAGTGATAGGTTTGATCTGTGAATGAGATATACTTTAAGTTTCTTTTATTAACTTATTATATATATATATATATATATAAAATTGTATTTTTGTATGATTCTCGGGGACGGGGACCCCATGGGGCCGGGCATATGATCCCCGTCCCCATCCCCATCCCCGCGGATAAAAAATTCCCACCCGCGGGGCCCCAATCAGGGCAGTCCCCACGGGGATCCTCATGCACAGGTGAGAATTGCCATCCCTAATAAGATCTCATGGCTAACAGCTCTATCCGGGAGACAGCAAAGTCGCATAGATGATTTGGATAAAAAAGGATATAAAGGTCATTTTAAATAAGAGACTCTCTGTCCCTCCAGTTTTCTTCTCGGTTGAGGAGAGAATTCTTTTTAGGTAGGTCCCATCAATTTCTTTACCCTCTCCTCTATTTCTCTCCTCTACTAAATAGGAGAAAACTAAATTTTCTCCCCTTTTCTCTTCTTTCATTTTTTCTCTTCTCCTTTTTGGCTCTACAAACAAAGCATAAGTGAAAGAAATAGACATGTTGGATTTTTGACATTTTGAGAAGCTAAAATAGGGTTAAAAAACATGACATTTTGGTTTCATATGGAACTAAAGAGAGCACATCTTCCACCGTGATCTGCTTGATTGCCAAATGTTCCTGCTTTAGCCTTACGTAAATTAAGGCTTTGTTTGCAAGTTGGATTTTGGAAAAGGGAAGGAAATGAGAGATTTATCATTTATTAATGTGTGACCCATGTTTGAGAGTTGATAAAAAGGAGGGAAAATTTTTGAAGGTTTTAATGAACCCTCCAAAACCCTCTTGGATGTCATGTTCATGGTTCCCCCAATTTGAGGTATTTTGAAGGAAAACTAACCTAAATTACTAATTTACTCTTATACGTTTTCAAAATTTAGGCTTAATTCCATTTTTAGTCCCCCAACTATTGGACATTTGCGATTTTAGTCCCTGTGGTTTTTTTCGAGCACGTTTGGCCCCTTTATTTTTTCAATATTGTAAGTTTGGTCCTTACATCCAATGTCCATCATGTCTTTCAGTGGTCAATAGAGAAACCACTGTTCTAAGTGCGTAGACCCTCTAGTTGAGCTTTTCTGGTAAAGGACCTTGTGATGGAACAAAAAATATCCCAAAAAGAGGGACGAAACTAACAAATGTTATAGAAGAACTATTGATTCATCTCGAAACGGAGCGTGTGAAAGAGAAGTTCAATCAGAGGTTCTATGCACTTAGAGTAGCGGTTCCTCTTTGTCGATCATTGAAAAATTTGACGGACACTGGATAGAAGGACCAAAATTGCAACATTAAAAAAATAGAGGGACCAAATGTGCTCGTAAAAAACCACAGCGATTAAAATCGCACATGACCAATAACAGAGGAACCAAAAGTGCAATTAAGCCCAAAATTTACCCTTGCACATTTTCAAAACTAGCCTAATATAATAGGTGGCGTTTGGAAGAGCTTATTTAAGCTCCTTTTGACTTATCTGATGACATAAGCTCTTATGCAGTGTGTTTGGCAGAGCTTATAAAAGTAACTTATGACATCCCATAAGGAGTTTTTGACTTATTTTCATAAGTCACTGGAACAAGCTTATGGAATTTTAATAAGTGCTTATGACCCCTCCGTGTCTTCCCCTTCGAATCCTCTCCTGCCCCTTTCTTCATAAGCTCTTATGACATAAGCTCTCATGCGATAAGGTCTTATGTAATAAGCTCTTAATTAAGTTGTTTACCCAAACGCGGCCTAAGTAATATATATTTAATTTTTAGAGAGAACTATAATATTTTTAGATAGAAAGACAAAATTATTTTTTTTAAAAATTTCTCTTTATATTGAGATAAAATTAATCGAGAGAAATTTAGGGCAAGATTTTTTTTGGAGAAATAAACTTTTTTTATTTTTTTGCATTAATATTATTTAAAAAATATTACTTATGTTAATTTTTCAAATAAGTGTATAATTGTAAAAGCATGTCATAAACCGTCCATTTCCTTCTCATCACATAAAAAATACTCCCAAACAAGAAGGGAGATAATCCTCTTTTTCTCCTTCCTTCCCTTTCCTTTCCTTCCCATTTGATCTCATCTCTTTCCTTTCCTTCCTAAGTCACAAACAAAGCCTAAGTGATATAAATAGATGTGGTGGGAATATATGAAACCAAATTGGATTTTTGACAAACCGATGGACTGTAGTTTCAACCAATTTGACCAGTTTGTCCTCAATTTTCAGCACAGGTGATTCTAGGATCGATTCTTGATTCAACCAATTGGACCAGCCAATTCGATCTGGTTCTAACAACAATGCTTACATATACCCCACCCATCCATTCCTCTCCGTACGTCCAGTACCAAGGCCAACTGATCTATTAGTTGGAAAGAATAAATCTGCCCAAGCTCGTACCTAGCTTCCCCCACCCCTCAATGAGGGAAGCCGAACACCATCACCACTTATCAACAGGAGAGTCGACCACAGACAAGAGGGGTCCAGAGTAAGGGTGAGCATAGGACGGGTTAGGACGTAGGACGAGTTAGACGCCCGGCCCTAAATGTTGAACGGACCAATTCTTTGAACCCAAACCCGATTCTATACCCGAAGAAACCCGATCATGCGCGGGTTTGATTAATACCGGGTTTAGACGGGACGAGACCAGGTTGGCCCGAAGCATAGGCAAGCCAAAATTACACACGATAAACTACAAAGAAAGGAGTGCCCAAGTGTGTGAAACCCATACCTTCTCAACTTTATATAACTCAGTAGCAGCTGCTGCAATTGGAATATATTGGAAACATTCTCTATACTCCATCTAGATTCTATATGACAAACATGAAAAGCTACTAATGAAATATAGAACTCTATATACCGCACATCCTTGAAATTAAAATCTCAATCATACAACACCCTGATGCAACTAGAAGCAGCTTTGGTTGGTGAATAATAGGAGCTAATGTTCAACTAACACATTGCACTATGACTTCCCTGTCGTTAATCGTATTGAAAGCAACTCCAGTGAGTGCGGCAACGATGAAGACGGTGTACACGGAGGCAGGATGGGTTGGAAATTGAAAGTAAAAACATATCCCTAAAATGAAGAAAGTTAAAAGTAAAAATCCCTAGAATGAAAGCTAATAAAAGACTTTAGCAAGAAGGCTAGTGTATCATCAGGGAGGCATAAACTTAGTATGTGGGACGGGCCGGGTAACCCGAAAGTCAACCCGAACCCATCCCTAACTCGACACCGGGTCAACATTTGGGACATGGGTTTGTCCTTTTGTTGTTGCGGGTTAGGGTCTGACCCAACCCATCCACCTCGGGTTGGGACAGGTTTTAGGACCAGATCGGGTCCTGCACACCCCTAGTCCAGAGGAATCTCGAGCCCACAAACTGAGAACTTCTGGAGCGGATCATATTATTGGGTTAGATAACGGCAAATACATCATTTTTTTCTTTATTTTGGGGGATAAAAGACAACTACATCATACTATATTAGTATACATGAAAATGTATGAATTGATTAAGGCTCTGTTTGATAAATCCAATAAGTTAGCCATATTTGACTAGCTTACAAGTTTGTTTTGAGTGTAAACAAATTTATCTCACTAGCTGGTAGCTTTTCTTCTTAAACTAACTTATCAACTATTTTTGCCAAACAGAACCAAACGTTATTATTGTGCATGACATTAAAACAAGGCTTGGAAAGTATCAGAAAGAAAAGTATGAACCATGGCAAGAAAAAAAGACAAGGCATTCACCATTTCATCAAGGGTAATGAAGCTCAGAAATGATGGTAACTAATATTCATGGAAGGCAAATTATATTGACGCATATCAGGAGATCATAATGGGATACATGGTCGACCAGCCTATGGGGTTACATAAGGAAAAAGCACTATTATCTAATAAGCCTATGAGTTATAGAAAGAAATTACTATTGTATGATAATTGATAAGATAAAAAAAAAAAAAAAACCCAACAGTTCCTTCAAAAAAAAAAAAAGATAAGAAAACTGACTGGACAACAATAAAGCTTCATCTACGAATATCCATCTATGAACTGGTATCTCCTTCTCTACTTGAACTAGTTTTCTGCAGATGAAGGCCCTGGTCCTAAAAGCAAAGGGGTCTCTTTCTTTTCATTGTTGGAATCTTTCTTGGAAGATCGGTTCACAGCCAAAGATCGGAGAGGAGGCTCAAAAAGTTTGCCAGCAACGTTTGGTGGGGAAGAATCGTCTACCTCTCCAGGAAGCACAAGAAGGCCTTTCTCCCGAAGAGAAGACGGCTCATTGAAGCAAGTACTCCATAGAGTGTCCACAAGGTGCCTTTCCTCCCTTGCTGCTCCGAGGTCCTCAGCTGACATTAAACAGATACCATTTATTCGTTCTTGAAGAAGTTGCTTCATTTTCTCAACATCTTCCGGAGACTCATCATTTTTACCGCGAGCAAGCTCGAGAAGGCCTTGAAGGGCAGCTTCTCGGACACATGAATCTTCACTAGAGGCAAGATCCATCAATATATGAGGAACTCCTAGCTCATTGACAATGTTGCAGTCTGGACTATTCTCATGCAACAGGTAATGGATCAAGTTGAGAGCTTTCCTGAAAGATATAAAAACGAATTGAAGTGTCTGCAACTAATAATGATGATTGAAAAGTCTAATTATCAAATAATTAGAAGTTAGTGCATCTCTCAAAGCTGCATAACCGTTTGCAATAACACAATAACAACCTTGTTAGAAAAAACCTTAGTTACCTTTGAAATCTCACATTTTCAGAAGTTAGTGCATCTCTCAAAGCTGCATAACCGTTTGCACGACGAAATTCAGCGATGCCTGGTTTGTTGTGCCGAATTAGTGCTGTCATCAAGTCATTCCGAAGCAGAAATAAGTCAATACCATTCCAAACTAAGGAAATAAGGTATCACTACAGCAAAAATAATAATACATACAAGATATTGCACCCAACGACTTTGTTCGAACATTTACATCAGGATCAGAACTGAAATTAGAAATAAGAGGTTCGAAGCCATTTGTTTCCATAACAAGTTGCTGACTTCGAGGATTATTCTGGACTATTGTGGTCACAACATCAGCAGCCTTTGCTCGAATATTTGCATGAGAGTTCTTGAGGTAACCAAGAAGAGGAACCAACCCACCAACTGAGTGGAGATCTAGGAAAAAAGTAAATAGCAAGAAATAGGTAAGATATAAACTCACAAATCCATTAACCACCCAATCATAAAAAAAACATACGCACTGAATCTGATTCAAAAAAAAATATATATATTAATGTTCTGAACGACAGCAAAATCATATTTTGGCAGCACAAACTATTGCCATAATCAGATCAAAAAATAACAACAACAACAACAATTAGACTCCTTTGGAAAGGTACAAATCAACAATTTTCTACAAAACATTACAATTGAAAACATCTCGCCCAACACATTGATTTCTATGAATCTATGAAATCATTACAATTTTATTTTAAAAAAATATTACTATTAAATATTGAGGCATTGCCCAAATTTTAAGAAAGACACTTGTAAGACCATAAATAATGCAAAGAAGCAGCTATTATAAACTGCATAATCAACTAAATGATGATCACCAAATTTATAGGAAGTCCAATACTGTAGCAAGCAAGCATAAGCAAGATAACTTTACATGCTAATAATCATCCAAAAAGCTCACCATTGGCATAGTCAATTGACTCCACATGCTCTTGCAACTCATCCAACATATCTGCCAGAAATCAATGTTAGAGACCTATCCTGAGTCAGTATGACATTTATAACATCCTAATTATTAACGCAAAAGAAAATGAAGTTTCATCTTCTCCTTTTTGTCGTTTGCTTATCACAATGGTAATGGCTAAGTGTTTGATACCTTCAATATCTGCAGGAGTAACTCCTTGAGCTTCCAATACCTGCTCTGGAGTTTGCATTACAAGTGAGATCTCTTTCATACGTTTAACAACATCAATAGTCTGAGCATTCATCGCTTCCATAAACCATTTCCGATCCTCCTCACTAAAGAATCATAAAATTAACAAAAATAAGACCCTTTTTCAAATACTAATTCCAGAAACTTCATTCATATTCTATTAAAGGAACCATCTTTTACCACCAAAAAGTAAAATTTGACCAATGGGTATGCACTATGAAGCTTTACAACTACAATACCCCAAAAATAATTAATTTACTGTCATTAATTTCAGCCTCCAAATTCATAATTCACAATAAACCACAAAACCCATTTTTTAAATGTAAAATAAAAATAAAATTTGAAACATGGGTATGCGTTTTAGCAACTAAAACTATGGAAAAATAAAAATGAAACTTTTAAAGCTGTATTAACATGAACTGATAGAGAAAAGCAGAAAATAGCGTTTGAACCTTAAATTGGGAGTGGGGCTAGTTCCATCGTAGTGAGCCGTGCTCCAATCTAACAAACCTTTCCAGATGGGTCCGTCTTTGGCCATTAGATTGAGAGAGCAAAGAGAAGAGAGAAGAGAAACACCCAAAATAAATTTTTTAAGAGATTTTTGGTGAATCAGAAACAAAGCTTGAGGTTTTGCAAGGTTCTTTTGGAATGGCAAGCGTTGGATTCAGATATGTTATATGTTATAGTAGCATGTGAACGATTCGGGAAGCAACTCAAGGATTCGGGAACGTGGTGGAAAGTGGAAACGGTGAAACAAAAGAAAGGCGTAGAATGAAACTTGGTCTTGGATATGGGGTTGAGTGCTGATGGGCCTCAATTGGCTATGGCCCAGGCCCACTATCGTAACCCCGTTCCTAGCATGACAAATCTTTGGTGCATATATCGATGCAGATGTGTTATTGTGACATCTCAAACAGACAACTTATGCGGGAGTGGCGATTTTGTAATTTTGATCAGTGGCATTTTCGTAATGAACAGTATATGAACAGTACGAGAACAGTTTATGAACAGTGTATTTTTGGGTTTTTTTTTAATATTTAAATTTTAAAAACTTGGTTATTTGGTCAATTACATGCAAATATTTGGTTAATTCAGTTCATTATATGGTTAACTAGTCATCTAGCTTCAGGATAACTCATTAACCATATGATGAACTGAATTAACCAAATATTTGAACGTAATTAACCAAATATTTACATGGGTGTGGAAAATGATTGTAAGTTTCAGGATGACCCATTAACCATATAATGAGCTGAATTAACCAAATATTTGCACTTGATTAACCAAATATTTACATGGTTGTGGAAAATGATTGTAAGTTTTAGGATGACCCATTAACCATATAATGAACTAAATTAACCAAATATTTGCACGTGATTAACCAAATATTTTCACCAAATTAACCAAAAATGTTAATACTAAAAAAATAAATATTTTAAAAAAAAGTGCAACATTGTTCACATATACGAGTTGTCCCGTATAGTTGTCACATGTGGTGTTAGAAAAACATTTCTGATATCTATGTGCTTTGATGTGTTGTTTTACTAGCTGTGGGTACCCGTGCGACGGCGACGTTTATACTATATCGAGTTTGTTATTAATTTAATGTGAATTTGAATAAAAAGAAATAGTATCAATTTGTATAAAACACCTCTATTTTCAAAGAAATTATATTCTAAGTTTTCAAAAAATATTAATTTGAATATATTAATTTGAAAATGTTACAGCATCCAATACTATATGTCTACAGCAGTAGAGTACTTAAAATAGCTAAACATATATCAAAATAAACACATAACAGGCTAGCAAGTAGCATAGTAACTTAAAGTCATATTAAGAGTGTGTTTGGGAAAGCTGGAAAAAAAAGATTATGCTGATAATCAATTTTTGTATAATCGATTATTGTGATAATCGATTATAATCAGAATCTGTTTTTGTTTGGGTCTGTTTGCTGAAAAGTGGTTTTAAGATAATCTATTTCGTTTGGGTGATGCAAAAAAAATCACTTTTATATAATAAATTACGAAAAAGGGTATGAAGTTATTTGTATAATTTAATAATATTTATTTATAAGTTAGTTTTGTAGGGGTAAACAGGGAAGAGAGTTTTGAGAATGAAAAATAATCAAATCACAACAATCTTAAGCTAGAAAAAACTAGATGGCATAAAACAGCTTTTTTTTCCTAAAAAAAGCTTTTTTATAAATTTAAGCAAAATGCCAAACATGATAGATTATCTATGAAACAGCTTTTAAGCTAAAAAACAGCTGAAATGTGGGATTATAATTTTTCCCAAACACACTCTAACAACCAAGTTCCAGGAAAAAAAAAACACACCCAAGTTAATTACATGGTACTTCAACATTGTTCTAAAAGACAGAGAATGATAAGTGGCAAAAGTAGCAGAGGAAGATAATCACAAACTACACCAAAAGAGTGATTCCTAGATTCCTTCATTCCTGCAGTTTCTTAGTTCCTATCAATCTGAAAAAACCACAGAGTAGGATCACTTCGATCTATTCCAATGATAATGTGGGTTCTTCCAATCAACAAATTTTTCTCACAAATACTTTCCCATTCACCAAAGATATAAGCTTCCAGACTTGTTGTTAACCATGTAAGGCTGCATTCGAACTTTCCTCCAAGCTCATCTTCTAGGATAATGGTATCTGGTCTACCAAGGTTGTTCAGATAGTTTGTCATATCAGCAGGTAAAATCTAAAATGGTTATAGTAAGTATATTAATTTATTGTGTTAAATCATAAACAATACATATGTATAAGTTATAAAGTATAAAATATTTATAGCATGTATAAATATTAAAAAAAAAAATTGAATAATTACCCAGGTGTTTGTGGTTGCTTCCCTTAATGTCAACTTATGACGAAATGTCTTCAAGGCAGTCCAATCCTTATTGATCACAAGCTTAGTGAAATAGTTGTCACATGTAGAAGATGAGACAGGTGCATGAGCAATTGTCTGTGCAGGAATGATAAATTATATGTCCTGTAAATCCATATCTTGAACTCTCATTGAGAATTCATTCCCTCTAGAATAGACTAATTTCAACCATGCACCTTCTTGCAGATTGTAGTGATCAAGGATATTTTGCATCCCATGGTTAAAGTAGCCATTGTGATCTAATTTCTAGAAACTAATCTCAATCCTTGTGCCTACAGGATCAACAAACCAAACTCTTGCAGGGACTCATGTCCTGTATTTGTTATAAAAAGGTCGTGGTACTTGTGACCATTCCTATATCATTGGGTGAATTAAATTTTTTTATTTATTTTGGTAACAACAAAATTGAATATACAATTAGATAAAACAATATTTAAAAATTTATGACAAAAAGTACCAAAATCAATATGAAAGAAAAAAGGCAGGTAAAACCATATACTTACATCATCTGGGTCAACCAGAAGATAGAACACAGCAAATGTTGTTGAGTTGAAGAAATAGGGGATGCATCCATCTATAAGATGAAGAAATATATTTTCAGTTATAATGTGTTATGAGTTATTAATTAGCTATTCTGTTAGTAAATTCTGATGTTAGTTACACAATTAGACAAACAGTTAGAATTTACAAATAATAGAGTGTTTATATATATATATATATATATATATATATATATATATATCAGTAGCACCGGTTCCATGTATTCAGTATATGCAGTCTGTATTTTACATCAAATGAGTGTCACAGATGGATTTCGGAAAACAAATATTTAATACAAAACTTTGGTGAATGAAGAAATTTGCATTGAAACGTCCATTTGAAACTTGGAAAGGGTTTTTTAACAAATTTCTAATCATCTTATAGGAAAGAACATAGCATCATTTGCAAATTAAAAAGCAGGACAATCATATGTAACATATCAAATCTCTGATGAATTTTTCATTATCATACAAACAGAAAAACGAAATATTTATATCAGTAGTACGTGTTCAATGTATTTGTAACAAAAGAAAGTTACTGAGTGAAAAAATATTCAATAAATGAAGTGTGAATTTAACATTAGACAAGTGTCACATATGGACTTCAGATAACAAATATTTAGCACAAAGTTATGGTGAATCAAGAAATTTGCACAAAAACCTCCAGTTGAATCTTGGAAATCGTTTTGTAACAATATTGTAATGGTCTTTATAGGAAAGAAGGCAGCGTCATTTGCAAATGAAAAAGGAAGGCAATCATATGTAACATTAAATTTATTATGAAGTTTTCATGATAATGCAAATAGAAAAATCAAATGGATTATTTTTAAAGATAGAAATTGAAAAGTTGAAGAGATAAGAGAGGTTACTTACAGTGATGATTCTGGAGAAGAAGTGAGGTAGATGGAAGGAAATGGTTCTTGGCTACAAAAAGAATGAAGGTAATCATATGCAACATTAAATTTGTTATGAAGTTTTCATGACCATGCAAATGGAAAAATGAAATGGATTATTTTTAAAGATAGAAACCGAAAAGTTGAAGAGTTAAGAGAAGGTTACTTACAGTGATGATTCTGGAGAAGAAGTGAGGTAGATGGAAGGAAATGATTCTCGGCTACAGAAAGAATGATGAGTGTAGGCAGTTTAATAGCCAGTTTAATGGTATCTAAGAGCCCAGAGTCGTGGTTTGAGTGGATGTGTTGATTGGAGAAGTGTTCCCGTTGCAGAGCATTCATGTTGATGGACATGAAGAGATTGGTGAATCAGCAGTTGAAAACCGTGCAAGTTAATGAAGTACTGCCTCCGGACTCATTTAAAAGCCAAAAAAACTAACTTCACACTTGTTAAGGAAGTTAGTTAAGTTAGTTTAATTGTCTTGAAATATGTAAAAAATAAGTTATAATTACTAAATTACCCCTACTTATAACAATCATCACATTTAAATTTGCATTGAAAATTTCATCATACATTCTCATCAATTTATTATGGATAATAACGGCCAGCCGAAGGTAATTATCAATTTATTAATGACCTTTTGTCTTCTCATCAACAAATTTTTGCATTTTGGAAAAGTCCTGCGCTAATTTCTTGCATACCAAAAGGTCCTGCTCTAGTTTCTGTCATCACCAAATTTTTGCATCACCGAAATTGAATTTCACTTATGATTTGAGATGAGATGTGAGATATACTCATTGTCACTAAAACCCAAGTAAAATGAGGGTATGTTAGATGAATGATCCGCGGCCATTTTTAGTACTCCCAAAACGTATAGTTGAAATTTGTTGAGCTTATATAAATGAGGTAAGTAGAAGGCCAAGTGTGCAGGAGAGGAAAAGAGGGTCCTTTCACGCTATCCCAGAACCTGCGGTTGAGCTTTTAATATTTCTTAGGAAGTTGTTTATTGGAAGTGTGTAATGTTCTGGGAAAAGTAAAAGAGAATTAATCAATGGTATTTTTGGAATACTAACATTAAATAGAGTTGACTTAATTGATTTTTGCTTATATTTGAATCCAAAAATTATAGCTACTTTTTTTTCTTATATTTGAGTCCAGAGGGAGTAATAGATATTGGAGAGGTGTATCTGATGGTGAAGAGTCTCTTCCAGTAGTTTCATCATATATCAAAGAGTTGTGTTACCATGACACAACTTTTGACACACATACGGTTTACACCGTATGTGACGCGCAGGAGGCATCACGGCACTGTGCAGTGCCGCACTGTGCGGCACTGTAGCTGCACTGTGCGGCACTGTAGCAGGTCTTTTTTTTTTTCTTTTTTTTTTAAATTTTAGTTTTTATTATAAAAAATAAAATTTTATTTATAAAAAAACTCATTCACCATATAATGAACTGAAGTCACCAGATATTTGTACATGATTCACCACTTAACGAAAAAATTTATTTCTAAAAAAAAACCATTCACCAGATATTTGTACATGATTCACCAGATATTTGCACGTACTTAACTAAAAAATTTATTTCTAAAAAAAAAAACGAAAAATTTTATTTCTAAAAAAAATATATTCACCAGATAATGAACTGAATTCACCAGATATTTGAACATGATTCACCACTTAACGAAAAATTTTATTTCTAAAAAAAAACTCATTCACCAGATAATGAATTGAATTCACCAGATATTTGTACATGATTCACCAGATATTTGCACATACTTAACAAAAAAATTTATTTCAAAAAAATCCATTCACCAGATAATGAACTGAATTCACCAGATATTTATACATGATTCACCACTTAACGAAAAATTTCATTTCTCAAAAAAACCCATTCACCAGATAATGAATTGAATTCACCAGATATTTGTATATGATTCACCAGATATTTGCACATACTTAACCAAAAAATTTATTTCTCAAAAAAATCCATTCACCATATAATGAACTGAATTCACCAGATATTTGTACATGATTCACCACTTAACGAAAAATTTTATTTCTCAACAAAATCCATTCACCAGATAATGAATTGAATTCACCAGATATTTGTACATGATTCACCAGATAATTACACATACTTAACCAAAAAATTTATTTATAAAAAAATAACAATAAAAAAAAACCAAAACTTTAAAAAAAAAAAAAAAAAAAAAAAAAAAGCGCTACAGTGCCGCACAGTGCAGCTACAGTGCCACACTGTGCGGCACTATGATGTGTAGGTGTAGAATTTTGTGTCACCGAATCATTTCTCTATATCAAACGGAATGTTTTGAGAAAGATTTATTTAATGTAATTGTTGGTGGCAGAATTTAGTACCTTTACCTTAACAGAGCTTCGTGTCTGAAGCTTTATATTTGACATTGATCAGTAAAAAAAATGAATATAAGGTACTATAAATTTTTTTTTGACCAAATAAGGTACTATAAATAAAACTTCATAAATACAGAAGTTTAATTTTATGGAATTGGAATGGAAATCTGATATCAATTTAATATACATACAAAGTTTATCATATAGTTAATTATTTTAGAACAATTTTCATTTAAGTTTATTTTAAGAATTGATGGAATTGATATCTTTTAAGGTAGTTATATAGGAATGACACATTTATAATGGTGTGTCATTTTTTATTTGGTGAATAGTTTAAAAAAAAATTGACACTGTTAATATATACCATTAAATCCTTTTTATTTATTAGCTATATATTTAGATTTCTATATATTTTTAGTGTAAAGCTTTATATAAAATAATTTTTGATGGGTTACAGTATGATTCTATAATGAATCATAAAAATAAAAATAAATTAACTGGACACATAAGTTACTAACTTATAATTATTTGAGCAAGGTTTGCTAGCAAAGTAAAAAAAAAAAAATTGCAGTTATAATGTATGTTAGATATAGTAATTTAAAATATTGGACATTTGGTAATTTCAAATCAATAGTACGATTTTAGTGTTTTCAAGTAACACTCCTCATATCAATCTTAGCATGACGTGTTTAGAAAATTATAACAGCAAAAATTAAACACAATATATAAAAGTAGAATAAGAATTAAAGAATAGTTATTATCTACATTAAATTAAATGCTTTTGAAATTTTTTTTTTTTGCTGGTTCTATATGCTGTGTTACATTTTTCATGTTTTGATACTCTATTCACTTTAAGAGTAATGTTATTTGTACACTTGGATTTTGGACACCTGGACGACACCTGCGATATCTGGTTAATACAGTTCAAATATGTGGTTAATTACGTTCAATTGATGGTTAATGAGTTGTGACACCTTGTTACATTTATTAACCATCCACTGAATGTGATTAACTACATATTTGAACTGCATTAACCACGATTTTTCAGATGTTAAAATATACATGGGGTCATGTATATTTGAATACCTGAAAAATCGTGGTTAATACAATTCAAATATGCGTTAATCACGTTCAGTGGATGGTTAATGAGTTGTGGCACCTTGTTACACCCATTAACCATTCACTGAACGTAATTAACCACATATTTGAACTGCATTAACCAGATATCGCAGGTGTCGTCCAAGTGTCCAAAATCCAAGTATACAAATAACATTACTCTTAAAGTGAATAGAGTATCAAAACATGAAAATTGTAACACAGCAAATAGAACCAGCAAAAAAAAATTCAAAAGCATTTAATTTAATGTAGATAAGTTAAGAGTGCTAAGTTTCAAATCAAAAAAAAAAAAAAAAAAAAAAAAACAGAACAGGAGACATCATGTCCAGATAACTTCAAAAAATTAACCCTTATACAAACTTTCAAAAAAATAAATACTTAATTAATTTCCCTAATACCACTCCTGTCAGTCTTAACATGAAGTCTTCCCAATTCTTTAAGGTGCCATCCTTGCATACAGCTTTGAACAATCTTGAGGATCTACGGCTAAATAAATCCTGCTGCCACATTTCAAACCAGCTATCACACAAAATTTTCTCCATTCACCGGTGAGGAAAACTTCACAATCCCTTCTTTTACCCAATCGAAGCCACATGAGTAGTTATTTTTTCCAGAAACATCATTTAAGGACACAACAGTTGGCTTGAAGTTTACAAACACTTCCTTGACAAAGCTTGTACGCAAATTCTGCAATCACTCAAGTTGACAACAAAATGCTATTATGAGTAAAACTAATTAATATGAGTTAAATAAAATTAGACAGTGAGAGATTTAAAAAAAAAAATACCATGCAAATGGATTTTGCCTGTGCAGACGTTAATGAAATTTCACATTTCTTCATGCAGTCAATGTAACAACATTCAGAACTTCATCAAAATTCATCATCCCAGGTGGTGGGTTAGTAACAGGTTCATGTTCAATTTTAATTGGTACAGGATAACGAATGTAACACCCTGTTTTTCTTATAAATGTTTCTATGCATTGTATATGGTTGTTTGTTGTGCTAGTTTATCAGAAATGTGCCTTAGGGAAGTTAAGATGGGGTTAAGTGGGATTTGCTGGTCAGAAATCCCTTTGTGGCACATGAGCACGGTCCAGCACAACCCCGTGCTCATGGACGGGTCTCCGTGACGCGGCGCGTCACGAGCACGGCCCGTGCTCAAGGGAGCACGGCCGTGTCAGAAAACGGGAGCGAGTGATGGGAATAATGCAGACCCCGTGCTCCTTTAAGTACGCCTGTGCTCGGTGATGAGCATGCACATGCTTAGGGTGAGCACGCCCGTGCTCGGGGTTTGATGCTACAAATAAGTGGGTTTTGGGATGGTTACGAGTTACAACCCTCATTTTGACACTTTTCACAATCCTTGTGCGACAGAAACCTCTCATTTCTCTTCCCTTTGAACCCTTCGAAGTTCTTGGCGTTCTTGCTTTCGTTTGGGGAGAAGTCGCGCACTAGTGTTAATTAAGGTAAAACAATTATCCCTTTGTTAGTCTCCTTTCTTGTTTTTCTTGGATTGGAGATTAATATCTTTCCTTTCTTGCGTCCAATCGTAGCTTATATCTTCATACAAGGTATGGGGAGAAGGGATTAGTATGAACATGTATACTTTGGGGTAGCGTAAGATGAAGGATTAACCCATGACCCTGTTGTGTGCTAGGTGCCTAATTGATGTTGATTGTTACATGAATATCTATGTTCTCTATATATTGGCATGTTTTAATTGTGAAATACTAGTGATGATGATGATGTTATGCCATGATTGAATGCATTGATACTTGATGTTGATGTTGATGAATGTCGTTGTTGCTATAAATACACTAATTAAAGACATAGGGATGTTAGTAACGAATTCGAAGCAAGAATTAAACATTAATCCTCAATGTTCATGAGACATGAATCTTAGTAATGAGGGGCAAGATTAATGTTCAATGGTATAGTTAAGACCATAGGAATGATCTATGAGTGTTGTAGGAAATTTGGCTAAGAAACCTTAAAGCTTCTGCCCAGATTGTACGACCATGCTCCAGTAAAAACGCCCATGCTCAATATCAGCACGCCGTGGTAGGAACTCGCATGACTGTACTCCCAAGTCAAATTTCGTACGACCGTGCTTCAGTAAGCACGACCGTGCTCGATAAACAGCATGACCGTGCTCAATGCCACTACACCGGTGCTGGGGGTCAGCACGAGCTGCACGACCGTGCTCCCCTGACAGAATATGACGATAAGCGGTAACAAGGGGTAGCTGCACCCAAATTATTATTCCCCATGATGAAATAAGACATCAATTTAAGTAAAGACAAGATAAATAGTCCAATCAAGCCTTAACAAAGATAATTAAACATAAAGATGCTAAAATGGTTAAGATGGTAACGACGAGTTACTGCATGTTGATAAACTTTGATGCTTGTTGGTCAAAGTTGCCTTAATGCTTATTGGTCAAGGTGTTGTTGTTGATAGACCTTAATGCTTATTGGTCAAGGTGTTGATGGTGTTAAACTTTGATGCTTATTGGTTAAAGTGGAGGTGGTGGTTATGATTGTTTGATGATTGCACATGCATTCATGCATTGGAGTTGTTAGTGGGGGAAGTTAGGACATAGGGGAGTTCGTCCGAGAGTAAGGCGAATTGGCCGTCCGCGATGATTCATCCGAGAGTTAGGTGAATCGTGGCCCCCCGTGGTGGTGCATCCGAGAGTAAGGTGCATCGGCTATCTAAGGGGTTCATGAGACGCCCCGACGTCCCATTAAGAAAAAACCCGAAATTATTAAAACCTAGACGTGTATTTACGTTAAGCGGATAAATTAAATGGTAGAAAAATTAAAACTTAAAATATAAACAACATATATACATACATGCATAAACATAACTACATATACATAACCTCCGGGTGCTATACTGTCAAGGGATTCCCATCAGCAGGATCCCAATATATAAAAACTAGTTGCATCGTAACAAAAATACATCAAAGGACAAAAGAAAAGATACCTCACCGCCTCTCGGCACGCCATCCCCTCTCAAAATACATCAAAAGCCTCACACATTCACCTACGTGAATAGCCCTGGCCTAGGTTATCACAGGCTACTACCCCTGCTGTAACCCCGAGGTCTCGACGGACCTGCCTCTCCTCCACTACCACTAGAAGATCTCCTACCTGTGGTAGATCTCTGAAACAGCCGTCGGTAATCCCTGGCATCTCTGGATGGTAGTCGTTGGGAGGATACTCGGGAGGACTCTGACCCGGTGGCCCTAATCTCGGGTGGTACTGGGGCCTTAAGAACGGGAAACGGGTCATAGACTGGATCTGCGGGGTCCTCATCCTCCAAAACCGGGGCAAGTCTAGGCTCTGGTGCAGGTGCAGGTATGAGTCCTGGTACCAGGGCATCAAAAGGTACCATGAAGGGTACTGGGGCCATCTCGTACATGGGCCGAATCGGTGGTGCTGGTGGTGCATCCGGAAAACCAACTGGGAAAGGGAAGCGTCACGTCGGCTCGAAAGGCGCCGACAATACCTAGGGGAGCTCCTTGCCCGAAGTCAGAAGTCACCGACACTGGACCCGTATATCAGCAAAATGGGTGACCTGGTCCACGAGCCACCCATTGGGGTCTACACACTCGAACTCAAATTTCCCCGTGAGGGGAAATCCGGCCGGCTGGGTCATCCAAGGATGGTCCCAGTGAGCCATCAGCGCGATCCCGATCTGCGGTAAAACAGTAAACAAAATCAACCACAAAAGAGAAAGGAGATAAGAAACAATATAATGTCAAACGTGGAAAGGGCTTAGCAACATTTAATTCTATAACAACACACTAAACATTCGTCTCCAAAAATATAATTATGTATATATGTAACACAATCATCCTCAATCCACATCTAAGATTTTTCCTCTAGCCTCCATCATGATGCCTTACAAAATGCTGTATGAATCATCTCATCAGGTATCGGCCATATCTGGATATCCACATCAACACGTCCCAGAGGCCCCCTGTGCACACCCTCGTCCGTGGATGGAGGATGCCCATACAAAGCAATGGCAATATAACTGCACAATCCGGTGCACACCTCTGAACCACGGCCAGGGTGCTTATGCAACGCATGAACTATAACTGCAACTAAAATGAAATAATGTTTGGGACTGTCCGCCGTTAGTCTAAATCTTGGGAATTCTCCCTCTGAGGAATAGACCCCAACAACCATGTTTCAGGTCCACCAGACCATGTTTTCAGATGTTTCAGGTTAACCATATCACAGACCATGTTTCAGGTCAACCCCTAGTGCCCTAACCGCTCATCATAATCTCATAAATAACCTCAATAATAATCTCGTCTCATCAATCTCATCATCATATCACAGTAATCATCTCGGTTAGGCACTACTAACACATATATAATATGAATTCCCCAATACATCATCATGTCTCAACTTAACTTATCACTTACTCAACCTCTAAGCATAATCATAACACTCATCACATCATACCATCATGTCATAATATCACCGTTCATAACATCATTTCCAAAACATAATATTAATAATTATAAGCATATTCAAAATAACTCCAACACTCATAATATCACCCATCAAATACCAAATTAAAATAAACCAGTCAAATCAATCAAGCAGGCAATCATCAAATAATAAAATAATATATATATATATATATATATATATATATATATATATATATTTATATTTATCGTAATGACGATAAATGCACAATATCCATATCATCATTGGTACCACTACGTAGTCCCCAATGTAATATGGACATTTTTCTGTTACTCGCTCTCATGTAGGGTTTAAGTCACCCACGCCATTATTGAATTAAATGCAAACTGCGTCGTTTCCGACGTTAAATGATTTATTTCCCCCACCTGAAAGTTGTACGACCATCGGAACGCTCCAAAACCACTCCTTCTCAACTCGTCTCGAATCTGCCTCGCATGGAATAAGGTCTCCGAGTCTCCGAAATTCCACCTAAGTATCACATTGTGAATGACACATTGTAAGGAATTTAAAATCTGCAGAAAAGACCTAAAAAATCGCCACTTTTCGGGCTCCATATCTTACAGTTCAGACATTAGTTTAAAAATTTGAACGGTGAGAATAAAGAACTACCTGTCCTCGACCTCCTCGAAAAATTTCAGCCCGATCCAACGGTGAACGAACCTTGGATGGCCCTTCTATGATGACAGGTTACAAGCTGGACGAGTTGAGTTTCTCTCCATCTCCTGAGTTGAATATCTCACACACTGAGAGTTATTTATAAATTCCAACTATTGGATAAGAAGAACTACAAGTCCAGAACCTCCCTGTCAAATTTGAACACAATCCAACGGTGGAAGAAGGTGTGGTGATGATTTTACAGTGACCACTCCAACTAAGCTCTTCAAACCCATAACAATGGCTTCACTTTCTTTTAGAGTTTCTTCTATACTCTCCTCTGGTCCGTGCAGCAACTGAAAGGAAGATGAAGTAATGTTTTTCATTCATTTTAATTAAGTCCATTATATTATTAGGTGCATGTTAGGTTTAGGTGTCACTTAGGTAGCATGGTTAGGTGTCTTAGGTGTTATTTGAGTGGATTACATGTGTCCACATAGTACTTAGCTTAGGTGTCTTATACAAAGGGTAGTGGAATCCATGTGTCAAGAGTCTAGGCTAGGTTGGGTGGGTGGAATGGTGACGTGGCGTCTTGGCATGGCGACATGTGTCATCGCGTGTTGCTTCGTCGGTACAACCATGTGTTTTCTTCTGCATCTTCCTGCGTAAACTATAGCTGGGATATTCTTCCGTAATTATTTTAGGCTACTCCTAAAAGCCTACTGTACTCAAGCCCGACCTAATTTTAATGTTCTAACTCTCAATTAATTAATCGATCACTAATCGTTCGGTTTGTGTTTCTTTGCGTTCTGGACCCGTTCGACGTTGGATTGACCTCAAGGATGATAACCGGGGAAACCCTAATTTTGTTCCTACGTTCAAACTCACTCCAAAAGGTTGCGTACATTCCATGCAAAGGTCTATATGCCTCAAACAACATCTCAACTATATAATCCAAGTCCTAAACCTAATTCTCATACATAAACAACACATGAAATAACGGATGTTACAGTTCACCTATGGTTTGGTGAACTGCCGGCGTTGGTGCTTATTGACCAATGTGGATATATAACTCCGAAGTTGTTTTCCTGAGATAATTATGGATCCACATGCATACCGGAGTAGTGGAGTAGTACTGCATCGCACAACATAAGTTGTTGGGTATGATATGATGTTTAATATGTTAAGTGTTGTTATTATGTGATATGTTTATATAAATGTTGTATGATCATCTTGCTAACTGCCTTATTGCCATTATGTTTATACAACGGTTTCTTACTCCCCATCTTCTGTTGTTTCCTTGCATGTACCTTGTTTTATGCAGAGGATGGTGAGCAGCCTGTTGAGGAGTGACTCCGAGGAGCTCGCTCGCTCGTAGTTTAGGACTTTACTTTACATTGTAGTTTTCCGATGTATTTCTGGATTTGGTTACCAGCTCTGATATGTGACATCGGGGTTTGGGTTATGTTATGTTATGTTTTTATTTTCGCAGATGTTATGTTTTTTTGTTCGTGTGGTACTCGCTACTTTGGTTTATGTTTATTAATGATATGCATATTTTATTTATATTTAATATATTTTTATGCAGGATAGAGGGTGTCACAACAAATATCCTTGAGTTCAATATCATAGATACTCATATAAAAATCCCCATATATCATAGACACTCATATCCAAACACACACTAAATCTATTGCGCTTGGCACAACCCTTTTTTATGACTTGTAGATCATCAGAGATCCATCAGCTGCAAACCACAAATCCATCAAAGATAAATTAGTATGTTTGGATTAAAACATAGGTCTAGTGACTCTCTAATTACACATTTACACTCCAATCATCATAATCCTTACACTAGGGATATTGAATGCAAGCAAGAAGTGGTAGAGATTTTCTCGTTCACTTTTGCCAAACAAGTCTTTGACTTGTTAACCTTTCAGTCTCTCATCTGTTTAAGTTCATCAATCAGGGTGGTTAAATTATTATAGGATGAGCCACTTTGTTGAACAGCTTGTGTAGCGCGCATTCTAATATTCTCAGCTTCAACACCATCATCATCAATTTTTGTCTTTCTCTATAACCATCGAAGGTCCACTCATTTGCACCCAACTCCACTCTGGTTCCCCGCACTTGAGCTATCAACTTCTCATTGTAAAATTGTTCGCTATGCACTGGCCACGTGATCAATGGGACACCAACACAAACTGCAAGGTGGGACAGGATTAGGACTTGAGGTGCCAAACCCTTTCATCTTATTCCTCTCCTCAAAACCTTTGGGGAGGCCACTTCTCCTTCTCTTGCTCGCTCTCATGCTCTTTCCCCCTTTTCTCAGGTACCACCCATATGAAGTCATGACCCGACACTTCAATTTCGCATGCAATTTAGTACAATTGGATATCAGAGAAAAGACAAATGGTTCCAAAGCATATGTATAGCATTGAGTTGGGTGGTTTGGAGTTGAGCCAATTTAAGCAATCGTGAACGCTCACAACGCTCCCTTGATCCCTCTCTTATTTCTGTTGAGTAAGACATGCAGGTCCTAGATGCCAGGCCTTGTGATTAGGACCGGTAGTTTTGTGATGGTGGTGGATATACTCTTCTCTATCAAGTTCTACCAAGTTGTTCACTATGAGGCCATGACTTTTCATCATGATCTCCAGCATGGTTCTAAATTGCGGTTGCGGTCGCGGTTGCGATCGCGGTTGCGGTCGCTGCGATTGCGGCCATTGCAGCCGCTGCGATGCGTAATGCGGCCGCTGCGACGTGAAATAATTTGATGATTTCACAAAATGAAAAAAAAATTCATTATTTTTTTTGTAATTCTTTATATATCTTTCATTAGTGGTGTTGTATAAATTTATATTGATTTTTAAGACATTGCATTATGTTTATGAATAATTTAAGCTTAATTATAGTTAAAATAATATTATTATAAATAAAACTTTTAAACTTTCATCCCTCTTGGCTAACCTTCTTCCTCTCCTAAATTTTCTCAAAATTTCCCTCGAATAATTCCCAAATCTAATCATATTCCCACCCAAAAATTTTCCTCACTAATAAAATATCCCACCCACTCACTCTTTCCCCCCTCTATTTTCGTCCCACACCCCTGACCTATCCCTCTCACATGGCCCACACCCACAAATCACCCACTCCCCTCTCTGTTTTCTCCCTAAACCCTATTTCTCCCTTTTTTTCTCTCTGCTTTCACTTTCACTCACGGCCTCAAGACCCTGTGCTGCTGCCCCTGCCCCTCACGGCCTCACCCATGACCTTGCGACCCTCAGTGTCAGCGGCTCAGCCCCAAAATCACCCACTCCCCTCTCTTTTTCATCTAATTTGTTAAACTTGATGACCAGATGATTTGCGTTCTTGTTACTGTCTTTGGCATGCAAACCAATGGAAGGATCAAGAAGGAAAATGCTAGGCGTGGTGGAGAAGCTTGGTTTGATGTATGGTTCCAATAATTTCTCCAACCACTCATCCCTCTCGCGGCCCTCAGCGGTTCAACCCCAAAATCACCACTCTTCCTCCCTCCCCCACCACCTAATCGCCACATACAACCCTATTGAACCCCCGACAGATGAGTGAGACTCAGTGAGCACCATAGCAGAGCAGAGGAGGAAGATCCTGCCCTCTGTTGCGGTATGATGCGGTCGTTGCTGGCCGCAAACACCGTTACGTTGCGGCCGTAACACCGTTACGTTGCGGCCGCCAAGGGTGATTTCAAATCACACCGCAATTGCGGCCTGATGCCGTTGCGGTGAGTGCCGCATCCGCAATATTGCTGCCGCAATTGCGGTTGCGGACCGCAATTTAGAACCATGATCTCCAGTAGCGGTTCCAAAAAACCCCTTAGTACCTTGGCAAAAGAATCCACGGACCAATTGTTCATCCGGTCCATTCATAATAAAATCCATCCAACCCATCCAATAATAATAAAAAATACTAAATGGATTGGATGGGTTGGATTGTTTTTATTAATGGATGGATAGTGATCCATCCAATAATTTTTCTTAATCCATTGGACCAAACAAAAAATAGAGGTGGATCATTTATTATCCATTGCAAAAAAAGAAAAGAAAAGAAAAGTATGTATGATATGATAAAAACTGTATCATATTCATATGTTCCTTCCTTCAGCTTTAGGTTCCCCACTCTCTCTCTCTCTTCCATTCCTCGTTGATTTCTCTTGCTGTGGTGTTTATTTATTGGAATAACAAATTTCATCATTGATCTTTATTGTTTCTGGTGAAGCAACATCGAGTATGGTGAAGAAGATGGGTGGAAAATGTTTCTGGTTTTAAGCTTGGGTGAGGGTGAAGGAAAATAAAGAGGTGGGTTTTAGGTGTTTGTGGTTATGTCTCAGTGGTTGGTGAGGGTGGAATTTGTATGGGTTATGATGGGTGAAAGAAGATGAGTTACTGATGAATGACTTTTAATGCTCTGGTGTTTTATTATTTTATTTTTGTCATATAAACCACTCTAAAAAACCACCACATAGGGGTATTCATTACGTCATTAACACACTTTGAATTTTAATTCGTGTTGTGTAAAATGTACTCAATACGCCATTTAGCTATTAAGCTGAATTTTAATTCCTGCTGTAATAACTTAGCCACTTTTTGATTTTGTGCAATTTAGTTCCATTTTTCAGTTAAATGTTAAAAGCTCGTTGCATGGAAAACAAACGGAAAAATGAAATAAGTCCGATTTGATAAAACATTTGAATTATTTGATAGCTGTGTTTGAACTTTCAAGTTTCAACTAGCTTATTCTCGAATCAAAATAATTTATAATTAATTTTTTACCTAATGAAGTTAAGGTCTTTAAAATTCTAGAGAAAGAAAATATTTAGAGATGGAAAATATTTAGTTAGTAAAGATTGGTAAAATAAAATTTTAATGTATAATATATTTTTAAATAGATGGGTTGGATATCCATCCACAAAAAATGATTAATGGATGGGTTGGATGGTTATTTATTAAATGGATCATGAATGAGTTGGATTTTTTTAATACATTTTTAATGGATCGAAATGGATTGGTGGATTATTTTTGACCCATCCATTATAATCCGAATCAAAATCCATTCAATCCATCCGTTTGCCACCCTTATTACCTTTGGTGGTGTTGCATTGATGGTAATATCATGAGGAAAATTCGGAATAGAAACGAAATTGGAATTGGAGGATGGTCACGTGTTGCCCTCGTGAAGCGAAGAGTGTGGCTACGTACTCACAATACGTGGAACCACCTTTAAATTAACTTCAGGCCCACCTCTCTATCTATCTGTTTTTTAGCTTCCATGTCTGCTTTATTATAGTTGAGGAGAAATAGAGACTAAGATTCAAATTCCTCAAAATGCGACGAGGCCACATTCCACCAGCTTCTTCTCTTTGGTGTTCTTCGTAATCATAAAAAGTAGTACAATATTTAGCTCGTTCAATGCTGGCTTATATGTATGTACTCACAATACGTGGAGCCACCTTTCAATTAACTGCGTTTTGCTTTGTTGTTATCTGCTATGTGTTGAGTATTTTTTATTTGGTACAATTTCCTTTTTTGAATTTGTCTTCACTTTGTTGTGATATAAAAATAAAAATTATTTGAGTTGGTTGTTCTGCTTTTATTGTCTTCAATTTTTTGTTCAAAAAATGTGTAACACAATGAAAATATAAATAGCACAACAAATACCAAATAAGATTGACGTGAGTAATTAAAGGCCTCTCGCCCCTTAACCAAGGTCTCGGGTTCGAGCCTTGGGTATGAAAAAAACCTCAGCTGGGAGGGATGTCACCCATCGAGGTGCCGAACAAACTCCCGCGGGAGATTAGTCACCGTCCCATGTTAGCGGTGGGATACTCCTCGAAGTAGATCGAAAAAAAAAAACCATAACAAATTGTAATGATCATAGATCTGGCAGAGTTCAATACAAAGAAGTCTAGATTTGAGGTGCTACGTTGGTGCATTGTGTTAAGGGTTTATGGTTGATTTGAGGGGAAAGGAACTTAAAATATGCATAGGATTTTTTTTATGTATCTGTGTATGAACACTCTCGCCTGGCATTGGAGATCACTGCCTTTCTTAGTCGCATGTAAGGGTTGTTATAACTGTAAGACTACATAATTAATTGACTCTTGGACCTGTTAATCTGCAATTGATTGTGCCTCTATCCAAGCCATATCCTTTTTAAGAGTATATAGAGTAAGAAAATATCCTCTAGGACTAAAACTTGGCATTACAACTTGGTCTAATGCTTCTGCAAATTTTAATGCCTTGCATTTGCAAATTTTTAAGCTGTAATTCAGGGGATTTCTTCTTCACACTTTCCCTCTTAATATTCCTATCATATCCTCTCTTTTGTGACTACAATAGAAGCTGGATTATGCTACAAAAGAATGAATAACTTCGAAGTAAGGAAATGTTGGATATCTCACTAGAAGAATAGCATGGGGACCAGCTCCTCCAAAGTTTTCATATAAGAAGCCTGCATATTCTGACTTTTTTTTTTAAGTTCATTCTTCTATTAATTATTTTGTTTACAGGGTGGGGGGTTGTTTAAATAGATATATCTTTCAACTACTAGGCCATCACCAACTCAAGGGTGAAACAGACCACAAACAGTTTCGTTGAACTTCTGAGACATGTAGCAAAAGTGCAGAGATAAGGATTTTTCGATTGCTTCTCCATTTTAAAGGTGCAATAATGTATTATGGTTTGGGTAAGATGGGATGATATGCATGTATGATACTGTGGTAAAAGTATGTCATGTTCTGAATTCTTTTAGTGCATTTTATGAGTGACATTATTATGTTATATTTTTAAATGTGTGAGAAAAAGATTTTTCCTCAATGGGTTGTGTTCTCCATACACTTATAGGCTTTAACATGGGGGTGGTTGTTTGTCTGATGTTTGAATTTGTAAAGTTAAGATCTTGATATATCCCATAGATGGGTAGTATTAGTTTCAGTTTTTTGGGTGCAAAACAGAGAAACCATTGGCTGATGAAACTACTTCATTATTTAATTGATGTGAAGGCTTATATCTTGTTTGGGGTGCTCTTGAAAGAGTGGGCTTATATATACTCATAAAGTAATGACATGTGATTTGAACCGGTGATACTATCTTCCTATGAGCAAACCAAAGCTAGATTTTTAAATGTTTTGCAAAATAGTGTCATCGACCAGTGATTGAAGTAGTGGAATACTGTTCTCTAAAGTATGAATAAGTTGAATTAAAAAAAATCTCTAGATTCATGTTCTATAATTCAATCTATCTCAAGATTGTTTCTATTGAATGAATGATCTTTTCAATGCTTCTGTTTAATAACTATATTATGTCTTTTGAGTAATATATGAAATTTTCTCATGCAAACATATATCACTTATCATAAAATTTCATTGGATGGTTTTTCTTTTTAAATTGATTTTCATAGTTTTGTCATTCACATATGTTAAAGAAAATAAACAATGGTATCCTACTTTCATGTATCTAAAAGTTAGTTACTGTGTTAACAGGTGGCAAGACTTACTTCAATTGTTCTTCCATTCTCAAAACAGTGGAATTTCTGCATCTCTCTCTTCAACTCATTTTTTAACCATCGAATCCTATTTTCTACTTCTACGGTTATGAGCTATGTCACCTCTTTTTTCTTTCAATTTCAGGTGTTGTGTAGATGCTCATCTTGAAGGAGCTCAAGGATTTGTAGAATGACCTGATGATTTTTATCATTTTTTGTGATGTATGAAATAATTGAAAACTTTTGATTTTTTATCATTTTTTTACTAATTGTTTTTCCTTGATTGAATGTAGCCTTTGGGGGACAATTTGATGGTCCATATCAAAGTAAAGAGACTGAAATCCTAGCAAATGATACAATGTGAATGTGTTGAATCCTGCTAAGGCATGAAAAAATCCAAAACCGTCAGTGTCCTTATTTTGCTGGGATCCAGAAACTTTTTCTTGGATTATTACAATCAATACAATCGTTCAGTTGATAAGAAGAAAAATGGTGATGCGCCTGTATGTCATAACGATAAATTTTTCATTGTATTGTAATTGATAAATACACTAATTCATGTAGAGGATACACAACTAATAGCAGGAATCGAGACATAGGAAGTATTTGTATATAGTATAGTTTAGGAATAATGGTGTTCCAATTTTGTCATTACTTGGTCACGCTTTTATTCTTTTTAGGTTGTAATGGTATTATAGCAGTTTATTCTTGACATTCATTATTATGGTGAATTGTTGAACTGATCACAGGTTGATCAGAGACAGTACTTAAGAATCATAACTAATTGTTCTGATATTGAATAATTGAATTGTATGCAATGAGGTGGATTTAGTACTTCAAAGATAAATCCAGGAGCAATAGCCAAATATCAGCACCAGAACTGAAAGCGCAACAGAAATCCCAGTTTTCAAGGGCTGAAAGAGTCAGGAACTCTTCATGCTCATAGGTCTCGCCTCGCGTTATACCAAAATTGTACAAGAAGGCTCATAATTTATGGGTCTTCTCCTTCAAAAAGTTAGGCATGCAACAAATGATTTACTTCTCCTTTAATTAATATACTTTCTAAGTTTTTGCGATGGGATTGATAGAAGAATGGATTAGATTGCAGATTTAAGAACTTTGATTCCTACTGGCTGGAAGTGGACATGTATATTGAAATGAACTGGCTTCCTCTCAAATCAATTTCTTCTTTAATTTGGTTAGAAAGTGTTTATAATTGAAAATTGACAATTTTAATGTTTATCAATATAAAGGACTAACTTCACACAACTAAAAGTTAGGGGATCAAGTTGAACAAAATAATTAAGATAAGAGATGTCTCCACCGCTAGCTTCATTGACTTCACCTTTCCTCTCGATTACCCATCCTTTGATGACCCCCTCTCACTTGTTGACCTCCATATATATTTCCAATACAGTGTCTTTGCTGTTGATGTATCTCATAATATTCACCTTTATTTTTAAATGTTAGTATTCCATATTTAAGTACTTGAATAATAGCTGCATAATAAAATTTAAAAACTTTTAATGATATAGAATTTCTCACATTTAGAAAACCCAAAAAAAATGCGATGGATTTTCATTTTAAATATTAAACAAACACTTATTTGTTGCTATTTTAATTTGTTATTTTCAACAACTAAAAATACAAAACATTGTAAAATAATCACACATAATATGTATGTGCATCATACACCTTTAAATGATGTTAGCATTTTCAAATTTAAAAGTCTTAAACAAAATAAAAATAAAAATAAACAAACAGGCAATGATATTTCATTACGAATGCTACAAGAATACTTATTTGTTGTTTTTTATTCATCAATTTCAAAATTTAAAAATGTATAATATTGTAAAAACATCACATCTAATATGCCCGTGCATCGCACGGGTATAAGATCTAGTTACTACAAATATTAACATGTTAAGTTACATAATTAACAAAGAACAACGGAGTAAGCAGCACAGATACTCAGATAGAAAGTGTATGCTGGGTGTTAAGTTGCGCCTTTTCATCCAAGAGGCCTGGGAAGGAGGTTTTATTAGTTGTTCCGTATCAAGATAAAACTCTCTGAGAAATTTATGTTGGACGATACAACATATTTTATTCTTTTAGAGAGTAAGACAACATCTTTTTTAAAAAAATTTGATAGGATCTTTTTTGAAATGTTAACTACTTAAATTTTTTGACAAATTTAATTAGCAAATATATATTATTCAAAACACTGGAGGTGGAATTACTATCCTATAAACAATAATTTATTGGTTTTCAAAATAGTGAGAATGTGCAGTATAAAAATGTAATGTTCCAATTCCACTTATATCTTTTTTATTTTCAAAGTTCGGGTCATCGGGCCAGCCCAGCCCATCATGGGCCAGCCCACGTTGGGCCAATGAATTTTGGGGTCGGGCCGGGTTGGGCCAAAATAATTTCGGGCTTGCATTTTATTAACCCAACCCATGCTTAATGTCGGGCTATTCGGGCCAGCCCATCGGGCCGGGCTCATTTTGACAGCTCGAATCCAGACCCATTCAAACTTGGTGGCTGATGCGGTTTACTATTGTTGCATGATAGAAATACTACTTGCATTTTGGAATCAAGTCTTCCATACACTTTGTGGATTTCAAGTCTTCCATATAGGAAAATACAACCAAGGTGCTGGTTTTTGGTCCTATTAGTGGACATGGTTTACTTATTTTAAAATGGAACGTGACTTGACTTTGAGGTTAACTTAATAGCTAAATAAAAATGAGCATTAATTGACTTGGTCAACATTCTTAAATATTTGGGTAGAAAAATGAATATGGTAGGAAGATTTCTTTAGCTAGACAGTGTCTACCACATTATCTTTTATATATTCTATTTATTTAGAGATGAATTAATTGTCAGAGTTTAATTTGATATATTGTTAGGGGAAAGTTTTTTAATACTATCAACCAATTAAAAATCATCTTATGTGTAACTTTTAATGTAGTTATAATAAGAGTCAAATGTTTTTAATAATGTAGTAATTTATCATTGGTTAAATGTATAAAAAAAGTCATTACATGAACAGTGCATATCAATTAAATCCTAATTCTTTAATATGAGTTCAACAATCTTACATTTTTTTAATATTGAATTGAACATATTTGTGGCCTTTCACTACAAGAAAAAATGCTATTAACGAGTGGCAAAAGCCGTGAAAACTGCAGAAAATCATAAATAAACATTTTCTCCAACTGAAACCAAATTAAAACATTACACTGAAGTCATTAAATTTTATCAAACTACATTCTACAACCATCACCAAAAATATGACACTGAATTCATTAACAATCATCCATTAAAAGTCCAAATTATTACAGTGAAAAAGTGAAAAGTCATCAATATTCAGCAACCATCAATATAAAACTAAGTCTATGGGTTGGGTTGAGTTCAGTGGGTTTGAAATTCTGAAACCAAATACTCAACCCATGCTATATGGGTTCTATGTGTTTTTACCCAACCGATCACAATCACTCGAACAAACCCACAAATCTGGGTTGGGTTGGGCAGGATTGGTCGGATTCGTGGGTCTATCCAGACTAGAGCTGTCAATTTGGCCCGGCCCAGCCCCTTTGGGCTAGCCCATAGCGGGCCACTATATTTTCGGGCCGGACCGGGCTGGGACAATTTAAGTATGGGCTACTAATTTACTAGCCAGCCCTATGCGGGCTGCGGGCCAAACGGGCTGGCCCACGGGCCAATTCATTTCAATAAAGATAAAAAAATTATATATTTTTAAAATTAATAACATTATAATATTCACCTAAGTTATAAATTTAAAATTAATTTTGTTAAAAAAAATTATTTTCTATTCTTTAATAATGAGAGATAAACTTAAAACACAAATGTTATATATTACTACAAATATTAACATGTTAAGTTACATAATTAACAAAGAACAACGGAGTAAGCAGCACAGATACTCAGATAGAAAAGTGTATGCTGGGTGTTAAGTTGCGCCTTTTCATCCAAGAGGCCTGGGAAGGAGGTTTTATTAGTTGTTCCGTATCAAGATAAAACTCTCTGAGAAATTTATGTTGGACGATACAACATATTTTATTCTTTTAGAGAGTAAGACAACATCTTTTTTAAAAAAATTTGATAGGATCTTTTTTGAAATGTTAACTACTTAAATTTTTTGACAAATTTAATTAGCAAATATATATTATTCAAAACACTGGAGGTGGAATTACTATCCTATAAACAATAATTTATTGTTTTTCAAAATAGTGAGAATGTGCAGTATAAAAATGTAATGTTCCAATTCCACTTATATCTTTTTTATTTTCAAAGTTCGGGTCATCGGGCCAGCCCAGCCCATCATGGGCCAGCCCACGTTGGGCCAATGAATTTTGGGGTCGGGCCGGGTTGGGCCAAAATAATTTCGGGCTTGCATTTTATTAACCCAACCCATGCTTAATGTCGGGCTATTCGGGCCAGCCCATCGGGCCGGGCTCATTTTGACAGCTCGAATCCAGACCCATTCAAACTTGGTGGCTGATGCGGTTTACTATTGTTGCATGATAGAAATACTACTTGCATTTTGGAATCAAGTCTTCCATACACTTTGTGGATTTCAAGTCTTCCATATAGGAAAATACAACCAAGGTGCTGGTTTTTGGTCCTATTAGTGGACATGGTTTACTTATTTTAAAATGGAACGTGACTTGACTTTGAGGTTAACTTAATAGCTAAATAAAAATGAGCATTAATTGACTTGGTCAACATTCTTAAATATTTGGGTAGAAAAATGAATATGGTAGGAAGATTTCTTTAGCTAGACAGTGTCTACCACATTATCTTTTATATATTCTATTTATTTAGAGATGAATTAATTGTCAGAGTTTAATTTGATATATTGTTAGGGTAAAGTTTTTTAATATTATCAACCAATTAAAAATCATCTTATGTGTAACTTTTAATGTAGTTATAATAAGAGTCAAACGTTTTTAATAATGTAGTAATTTATCATTGGTTAAATGTATAAAAAAAGTCATTACACGAACAGTGCATATCAATTAAATCCTAATTCTGTAATACGAGTTCAACAATCTTACATTTTTTTAATATTGAATTGAACATATTTGTGGCCTTTCACTACAAGAAAAAATGCTATTAACGAGTGGCAAAAGCCGTGAAAACTGCAGAAAATCATAAATAAACATTTTCTCCAACTGAAACCAAATTAAAACATTACACTGAAGTCATTAAATTTTATCAAACTACATTCTACAACCATCACCAAAAATATGACACTGAATTCATTAACAATCATCCATTAAAAGTCCAAATTATTACAGTGAAAAAGTGAAAGTCATCAATATTCAGCAACCATCAATATAAAACTAAGTCTATGGGTTGGGTTGAGTTCAGTGGGTTTGAAATTCTGAAACCAAATACTCAACCCATGCTATATGGGTTCTATGTGTTTTTACCCAACCGATCACAATCACTCGAACAAACCCACAAATCTGGGTTGGGTTGGGCAGGATTGGTCGGATTTGTGGGTCTATCCAGACTAGAGCTGTCAATTTGGCCCGGCCCAGCCCCTTTGGGCTAGCCCATAGCGGGCCACTATATTTTCGGGCCGGACCGGGCTGGGACAATTTAAGTATGGGCTACTAATTTACTAGCCAGCCCTATGCGGGCTGCGGGCCAAACGGGCTGGCCCACGGGCCAATTCATTTCAATAAAGATAAAAAAATCATATATTTTTAAAATTAATAACATTATAATATTCACCTAAGTTATAAATTTAAAATTAATTTTGTTAAAAAAAATTATTTTCTATTCTTTAATAATGAGAGATAAACTTAAAACACAAATGTTATATATTACTACAAATATTAACATGTTAAGTTACATAATTAACAAAGAACAACGGAGTAAGCAGCACAGATACTCAGATAGAAAAGTGTATGCTGGGTGTTAAGTTGCGCCTTTTCATCCAAGAGGCCTGGGAAGGAGGTTTTATTAGTTGTTCCGTATCAAGATAAAACTCTCTGAGAAATTTATGTTGGACGATACAACATATTTTATTCTTTTAGAGAGTAAGACAACATCTTTTTTAAAAAAATTTGATAGGATCTTTTTTGAAATGTTAACTACTTAAATTTTTTGACAAATTTAATTAGCAAATATATATTATTCAAAACACTGGAGGTGGAATTACTATCCTATAAACAATAATTTATTGTTTTTCAAAATAGTGAGAATGTGCAGTATAAAAATGTAATGTTCCAATTCCACTTATATCTTTTTTATTTTCAAAGTTCGGGTCATCGGGCCAGCCCAGCCCATCATGGGCCAGCCCACGTTGGGCCAATGAATTTTGGGGTCGGGCCGGGTTGGGCCAAAATAATTTCGGGCTTGCATTTTATTAACCCAACCCATGCTTAATGTCGGGCTATTCGGGCCAGCCCATCGGGCCGGGCTCATTTTGACAGCTCGAATCCAGACCCATTCAAACTTGGTGGCTGATGCGGTTTACTATTGTTGCATGATAGAAATACTACTTGCATTTTGGAATCAAGTCTTCCATACACTTTGTGGATTTCAAGTCTTCCATATAGGAAAATCAGACCAAGGTACTGGTTTTTGGTCCTATTAGTGGACATGGTTTACTTATTTTAAAATGGAGCGTGACTTGACTTTGAGGTTAACGTAATAGCTAAATAAAAAATGAGCATTACTTGACTTGGTCAACATTCTTAAATATTTGGGTAGAAAAATGAATATGGTAGGAAGATTTCTTTAGCTAGACAGTGTCTGCCACATTATCTTTTATATATTCTATTTATTTAGAGATGAATTAATTGTTAGAGTTTAATTTGATATATTGTTAGGGTAAAGTTTTTTAATATTATCAACCAATTAAAAATCATCTTATGTGTAACTTTTAATGTAGTTATAATAAGAGTCAAACGTTTTTAATAATGTAGTAATTTATCATTGGTTAAATGTATAAAAAAAGTCATTACACGAACAGTGCATATCAATTAAATCCTAATTCTGTAATACGAGTTCAACAATCTTACATTTTTTTAATATTGAATTGAACATATTTGTGGCCTTTCACTACAAGAAAAAATGCTATTAACGAGTGGCAAAAGCCGTGAAAACTGCAGAAAATCATAAATAAACATTTTCTCCAACTGAAACCAAATTAAAACATTACACTGAAGTCATTAAAGTTTATCAAACTACATTCTACAACCATCAACTAAAATATGACACTGAATTCATTAACAATCATCCATTAAAAGTCCAAATTATTACAGTGAAAAAGTGAAAGTCATCAATATTCAGCAACCATCTACATAAAACTAAGTCTATGGGTTGGGTTGGGTTGGGTTGGGTTCAGTGGGTTTGGAATTCTGATACCAAATACTCAACCCATACTATATTGGTTCTATGTGTTTTTACCCAACCAATCACAATCACCCGAACACACCCACAAAATCTGGGTTGGGTTGGGCAGGATTGGTCAGATTCGTGGGTCTGTCCAGACTAGAGCTGTCAATTTGGGCCGGCCCAACCCATTTGGGCTAGCCTATAGCGGGCCACTATATTTTTGGGCCGGACTAGGCTGGGCCAATTTAAGTATGGGCTACTAATTTACTAGCTCAGCCCAGCCTAGCCCTATACGGGCTGCGGGCCAAACGGGCTGGCCCACGGGCCAATTCATTTTAATAAAGATAAAAAATTATATATTTTTAAAATTAATAACATTATAATATTCACCTAAGTTATAAATTTAAAATTAATTTTGTTAAAAAAATTTATTTTCTATTCTTTAATAATGAGAGATAAACTTAAAACACAAATGTTATATATTACTACAAATATTAACTTGTTAAGTTATGTAATTAACGAAGAGCAATGGAGATAGCAGCACAGTTACTCAGATAGAAAATTTTATGCTGGGTGTTAAGTTATGCCTTTTCATCCAAGAGGCCTGGGAGGGAGGTTTTATTATTTGTTCCGTATCAAGATAAAACTCCCCTAGAAATTTATGTTGGACGGTACAACATATTTTATTCTTCTAGAGAGTAAGACAACATCTTTTTTTAAAAAAAAATTGATAGGATCTTTTTTAAAATGTTAACTACTTAAGTTTTTTGACAAATTTAATTAGTAAATATATATTATTCAAAACACCTGGAGATGGAATTACTATCCTATAAACAATAATTTATTGTTTTTCAAAATAGTGAGAATGTACAGTATAAAAATGTAATGATCCAATTCCACTTTTATCTTTTTTATTTTCAAAGTTCGGGTCATCGGGCCAGCCCAGCCCATCATGGGCCAGCCCACGTTGGGCCAATGAATTTTCTGGCCGGGCCGGGTTGGGCCAAAATAATTTCGGGCTTGCATTTTATCAATCCAGCCCATGCTTAATGTTGGGCTATTCGGGCCAGTCCATTGGGCCGGGCTCATTTTAACAGCTCTAATCCAGACCCATTCAAACTTGGTGGCTGATGCGGTTTACTATTGTTGCATGATAGAAATACCACTTGCATTTTGGAATCAAGTCTTCCATACACTTTGTGGATTTCAAGTCTTCCATATAGGAAAATACAAGCAAGGTGCTAGTTTTTGGTCCTATTAGTGGACATGGTTTACTTATTTTAAAATGGAGTGTGACTTAACTTTGAGGTTAACTTAATAGCTAAATAAAAAATGAGCATTACTTGACTTGGTCAACATTCTTAAATATTTGGGTAGAAAAAATAATATGGTAGGAAGATTTCTTTAGCTAGACAGTGTCTACCACATTATCTTTTATATATTCTATTTATTTAGAGATGAATTAATTGTTAGAGTTTAATTTGATATATTGTTAGGGTAAAGTTTTATAATACTATCAACCAATTAAAAATCATCTTATGTATAACTTTTAAGGTAGTTATAATAAGAGTCAAACATTTTTAATACTGTAGTAATTCATTATTGGTTAAAAATATAAAAAAGTCATTACACGAACAGTGCATATCAACTAAATCCTAATTCTTTAAGACGAGTTCAACAATCTTACACTTGTTTAATATTGAATAGAACATAGTTGTGGCCTTTCACTACAAGAAAAAATGCTATTAACGAGGGGCAAAAGCCGTCGGAAATCCCAAAAATCCGTCGGTAATTGCCACCATTATAAGTCAATCCAATATACATCACACAATAATTTTTTACAGTGATCCAATCGTTTTAGATTTCAGACAAACAGTAGGCCATGACATCGGTGACTTATCAATGGAAACAATAGTGTAAAAAGTGTGCGTGTAGTTCCACCATTATAAGTCAATCCAATATACATCACACAAAAGCAAGTCTTCCACACAAAATTAAATTACAGGGAAGGTGCTGCTATTTGGTATTTAATAAGCTTAGAGTCACAAATTAGAAGTGTGTCCTTATTTAAACCCAAACCATTCGGTTACACAAAATGAAAATGAAAATAAAGAGTACTATTATGTCATTTTTGTTGATTTTGGTTTTAATAGAAATAATTTACTGTCAAGGGTGTTGGAAGCATGAGAGAGAAGCTCTTCTGGCTCTCAATGTCCAATTCGACAAGCCTTTACCTTGGGTAGACAACACTGATTGTTGTAAATGGAATAATGTGAGGTGCAACACCACCACATGGCGAGTGGAAAAACTTGATCTTAACTATGTGATGGATTATGATCGGCCTGTGAATTGGTATATAAATTACTCAGATTTTCTAGTGTTTGAAGATCTAAAGAGTCTCGGTTTGAACCAGAATTCCATAGTTGGTTGCGTTGAACATGAAGGTATCGTTAATTCATTATTTTCAATATTATAATGAATTTGTTATGACTTATGACATGTCTATGATAAATTAACTTTCTTTTTACAACATGTCTATTTTTCTTTGTTTATATACCTTGCAGGGTTGAGGTTAAGCAGTCTAGAAGCTATTGACTTGAGTTATAATTTTCTGAATAATACTGAAAGCATTCTATCATGTTTGGATGGGCTTTCATCTCTTAAGTCTCTAGACTTAAGCTATAATGGGTTCAATATAACTTCACACCACGGTGAGGCTAGATATGCACCTTTTTTCTATAATATATTTTTTCCCTTGTCTTTATTTTATTTTTAAATTTGTTTTTTTTTTTTTGTCAATTTGGTTATATAAGTTTTGAATTTTCATTTATAATATGGCTAATAGTCAAGATTCAATAAAAAAATACTTTACAAAATAATGATGTATCAGTAGATGATGAGGTGGAGAAGATGAGGCTACGACTAGGGGTGGACGCACATCCACACCAGTGTGATATTGCCTTCTTTCTTTGATCCTTTCTTTCTTTCTCTTGATGAATGTTAATTGCAAATATTGATAGGTTAGAATTTTGATATGTACAAATTTGAGGATTTTGTTATAACTGTGTTATTTTATTAATCTGATTAGTTAGACATAAAACTAAATGTATTACATTTGTTTTTTAAATGGATTAAATTAGTATATACTATTAGTGTAAAAAAATTTACATATCCACTAACATTTTGACTTGTGTTCCTTTCAAAAAAAAAAAAAGAGCATTTTGACTTATGTAACATACGTGTTTTTATTTTAATAACTAGGAAAGAGAAATAATAATAACAATAATGCTAATTTGTCAAAACACATATATAAAGATGCAAGAATATGTAAAAACAAATTAATGATAAGGAAGGTGGTGGTTGGGGGTAATTGTGTAAAATCACTTGGATTAATGAGTATCTTTATTATTATATGGTGGTTGAGGTAAATTTGTAACATCACTTCATAATTGGGGTTTATAGGGTATTCTCTTAAAAATATGATGAGGTGGGTTGCTGGGTTAGTGGTTTGAGTTATTTTTCTTTGTTAAAACACATATATAACGATGCAAGAATATGTAAAAACAAATCAATGATTTAATAAATAAATAATATGAAATACCCACTACTTAGTGAGCAGTTTCACTTTTCAGTCTCTTCACTTATATGACCTTTCATTTTCTTGGTTTCAATTCAAGAATATGTAAAAACAAATTATCAATTTAATAAATAGATAATATGAAATAGCCACTACTTAGTGAGCAGTTTCACTTTTCAGTCTCTTCACTTATATGACCTTTCCTTTTCTTTGTTTCAATTTTGTCACCTAACTCTATATAAGGCCAACAAGCTTACCTCAAACTAATCACATTATCTCTACATCTCTACGTAGGTTCCTCCAAAAATGGCTATTATTGTTGCCATGACCATTCTCCTTCTTACTCTCATAATAACTTCTACATTCAAAATGATGAAAGTTCAATATCCCTGGATGCAAGGTTGAAGGATTCTTGTGATTCTTCGATGTGGAACATATAAAAAAGTAAGCAAGGGAACAAACGACTACGGAGCACAGTTTGCCTCAAGATTGGATAGTTACCACGAGCATAATATATATACTCACACTCAAGAAATATCATAAATTTTTTGGAGCATATCACTAGCATGGAGTTTCAAATGTATCAACTGGTGTACATTCATGGTTTTTCACTTCATGACCTTTTCTTTTCTGCTTTAGTTTTGTTGCTCCGGAGTTAGTGTATTACAAGTAGTGAGAGATTTGGATTTTTTTTGTTTTGTTTCCTGTTCTTCTTGTGCTTTTGTCCAGCTTCCTCTTTTATTTATTTTAATGAAATTTTGCTTATAAAAAAAATATACCCATAATTAATAAAAAACAATCAGGCTGATCAACTTGATTGTGCTTTATCAAAACAGATTAATGAATAAATGAATAAAAACCATTATTATGTAAATTATTTGTTGTATTCCAGTTTCTGACCATTAATTACAAAGATTTCATTAGATTTTTGCTTAATTTTAATTTACATGAAAAATATTTATAAGATAAAAAATATTTATATGAAAACGTATTAAGTTTAGGGACAAATACTTACATTATATAGGAATGAAAATTTACATAAGACATTAATTTTAAAGCCATAAAAGTAAATATAAATAAAAACGTAATAACCTAACTTACACCCAAAAAAAAAAATTAACATATATATTACAAGATCAAAGTATACCACATGAGAAAAAAAAAGTTAATAAATAATGTAACATGTACTTGAATTGATAGAAGGAAACAACAATAATGTTTTGTGAAATGCAAAATTGCAAAAAAGTATGAAATTTGCTTACAATAAAAAGATTACAATTATAATATAATTGTTTGTAAAAACTTTAGGAGAGGAAGGTAATTGGAGAGGAAGGTTTGAAAATTAGTTTGGGCAATAAAGTTACTAAATATCACTTTTTTTTTTTGTTCTCTAGAATAATTTAAGTAAGACTTCAATTTCTATACCATTAGTGTAAAGATTTTTACACTGGCAACCAATCAGAAATAACGAAATTGATGACTTTAAGGTGGTTAGGATAAGAATGAAAGATTTGTAATAGTGTGTCAATTTCTGATTGGTTGACAGTGTAAAAAAACTTTACACTATCAGTGTATACCAATTAAATCCTTTAAGTAATGGTTTTTCATTTTAAATAATACACAAATACTTATTTGTTACTCTTTTAGTTTGTTATTTTAGTGTGTCATATAATTGACTGGTATAATAAACATTGGGATATTGTATTTCTCCAACTCTTAAGGAAGGAAATCTGTGAGCAGAATTGTTAGCGAGCTTCTCTCAAGATGCAGTTCTTCATGTGCTTTAATTCGCCTAGGGAGCTTGCTAGATTAATTGATGATGATTTGTCTCGGGTTTCCATACCATGTGTTGTTTCTTCCGAGTTTTAGCTTTGTTTTTGTTGGGCTTTGGCCTCTTTATGTTACAAAAAAATAAAAAACAATGTCAAATAGTTACATTTAATATCCACATGCATCGCAAATTTTTTAATCATATCAGTATTTTCAAATTTAGAAGTGCAAAAAAAAAAAAAAAACATACGATATTTTTTCATTTCAAATATTACACGAATACTTATTTATTGTTATTTTAAATTATTATTTTCAATATTTAAAAATACACAATACTGAAAAATGATCTCACATAATGTGCCCGTGCATCGGACAGGTACAAGATCTAGTTTACCCAAAAATAAAGTTGCCAACCTAGATGACAACTCATTAAAATATATATATTTTTATTTTAAGCAATGTTGTCAACCCAGTTGGCAACTTTCCATGAAATTTTCATGCACCCGTCCAGTTTTTTTTAACAATATTAGAAGTTGCCAACCGAATTGGCAAATTGTGAACATTTTAATTTACTCGCAGACACAAATTTAATTACTCGCCGACCGAACAACCTCAACCAGACACTTTTTCAAGATATATGCCATAATATTTGTTCCGCGTTGTTCCATGTAGTTCCAACTTCTTTGATTCAAATTCATCAATGTTCGGAACTAGTTCTTCCACACCAATATCAACATATCACCAATCACCCACGAAATATTATCGTCCTACCATGCCATTTGAATTAAGGGAAACAAATGATGACAATGTTAACGATGATGACACTCATAATGATGGTAAAATGATGGTGAACGTGGTAGTTATGATGACCATGACGACGAACCCCCACTTCTACCAGTCAAACAAATGGCAGTGCATAGTGGTGTCAGAAGAAGAGGTGCTCAAGCACAGGAAGTGAAGCTACCTCACAGGGTTCAACCAACTCGTGTTAGATAACGACCTTATTGTGGAACATCATCCCACCATTAAACTCTTAAATGTATTTCTACTCATTTAATATCTTTTATTTTATTACCCTGATGGATATATTTTCAATCATAATTTTAAAAAATGATGTATTAAAAATTAAAATGTTCACAATTTGCCATACGCTATGAACGAATGAGAAAAAATTCACTTTCCAAGCAAGTAATATTGTTAAAAAAATAAGTCGGGTACTGGTGCGCTAAAATTGCACTTAAGGGCAAGTGCACCCTATTGCACAAGTAATATAGGAGTATTCGGGACTCCAAAAATATCGAACCCACAGGAATTAGTGACAATTACTAGATTAATTACTTCTCTATGTTATCCAAACAATCAGATTCGCGTGTAAGTGAATATTTAAAAGTGACAAGATGGTAGAAACCAAGAAGGATAAAGAATCACAAGCAAAGATTCAATTATGGAAAGCCTAGGGTATATGGTTTCACTTATGTCACTACCTATGATATTAACCAATTTCTCAATGATATGTGTTTCTTATTGATTGCCAATCACTTGCTCCAAAACTATTAATACCCAATGGCCATGCAATATTAATATTCTTTTCCCTAATCAGTTACCCCCAATGGTCATGCAAGGCAAACAGTTAAAAAAAACATAAAGAACTGGCAAGTTTGTTAATTCAATAACTGATTGAAAACAGGGGATTGCGCTTGGTCCACGCAACCCCAAATCCGATTAATCCTAGAGTTTCGTTAACTAATTGTGATACGGTCGCCAGTCAATTAATTAACTTGATAAAGGATGATCAAGTATTTTAGAAATTCAAACACAAGGACAAAACCAACCAATTAAGAGAAACAGTGAATCATATTACAACTGAGAAAATATCAAAAGTATCAAGCCATAAGATCCACCATACCCTAGGTATGGGTTTAGCTACGCATAGTCATGAAAAGCACTATACAAATCAAAACCATGTAACAATGCATAAAAGAGAAATAGAAAAACTAAAACCCGAAACACCCTTTTGATGCAAAGCAGTCTTCGAATCAATTGGGAGACGATCCTTCGCTTGACGGATCTCTCTCTCTGTGTAACCAGCTTCCTCTATATGTGCCCAACCACTTCCTTTTATGCCAAATACAATAACCTAAGTGATTGGGCTCCTGAAACACGAGCACGACCGTGCTTAATGTGTAGCACGGCCGTGCTCAATGAAAACGACGTCAAACCGTGCTAAAACTGAGAAAAGTAGCAAGGGTCGTGCTAATGAGCACGACCTTGCTCAAAAATCGACGTCAACTCCACAAAAGAGTAAGGCCTTGCTGATCAGCAAGGGGTCTGCCAATGAGCGCGGCCGTGCTTAATATTGAGCACGGTCGTGCTTCTCTGATATCTTCAGAACATAGCTTTTTCTTCCATAAAATCTCCAGAATTATTCACTTTCCCCCAACTTTTAATGATCTGCTGCCATGATGATATATCCTACAATAATCATAGGAAATCGGGTGAGTATCCACATTTGTTACCAGATAAACAATAATTTACACCCAATTTCCCAATAATAAAGTATACAAAACGACAGTTTATCAGGAACGTGAAAAAATTTATGCAAAATTGCCAACTGGGATGACAACTTCTCTTTAATTATTAAAAAAACATTTTTTAATGCAAGTTGCCTACTGGGTTGGCAACTTTGCTTAAAATAAAAAAAAATTTATTTAATGAGTTATCATATCAGCTAGCATCTTCACTTTCGAAAGGTGCCAACTCCATTGGCAACTTACCCCTGCAGGTAAATACTTTTCAACCTATACAAGTCTGATAATTTTGGATCCAAATTATACCAGGCAGGTCAAAAAGTCGACTTATAACTATATATAGGGTATATGCTTGATTGCTTGAAGAGTGCGACAAAGGGAGAATATATAATATGTATACATGACACAATCAGACTATCATGAAGACTATCAACAAAAAACAAGAAGATAAATAACGGACTCAAACATTAAAATTTATAGTTATCGCACCACACAACTGTCAATAGATAAGAGATAAATACAATTATCAATGTTATTAGGTTTATTATGATATAACCTGAAAGAGAAAAGCTAAATGAACACAAAAACCCGACACTTTGGTATCGACATCGTATACCAAAGTCATGAGAGGACAAAAACATAAAAGACAAAAAATAATAATATAATAAAACAATAAAATAATGGGTTTATCTGAAAAAATGTCAATAAAATTCGAAGGCATAGAAAAAATAATGAAAGAAACTAATAAAAATATTATCCAACTAATAGAAAATATCAATAAAATTGAAAACTATACTTATAATAGAATACAAAAAGGACAAGATGAAATAAATAATATAAGAGATACATTAAATAATATAAGTAAAGGTAAGGAAATAGATGGAAATAAAGATATTGAAAAAATTAGAAAAGTTCTTGAACAATTAGAAAATCTCTTAGAAGATGAAGAAAAGAATAAATGCATAACAATAAAAGAGTTAGATGAATTACTAAAATGAAATTGCTTTTGATAGAGGTTGGAACTCTGTTTGGTTGGAATATGATTCTGTCTTAGTTGTCAAAGCCTTTTCTTCTAGTGAGGTGGTTCCCTGGAAGCTTAGAGCTAGATGGTTGCATTGTCTTAGCATTATTCAAAATCTGAGGTTCATGGTTTCTCATATTTACAGAGAGGGGAACTCTTGTGCTGATGGCTTAGCCAATTTTGGGATTGTTTCTCAATGTTTTTCTTGGTGGGATTTAGTTCCTAATTTTATTAGTGTGGGCTTTTATCATGATAGATTTGGCCTCCCTAATTATAGATTTAGATAAGTTATTTGTCCTCTCTTTTCATGGATTTGGCCTAGTCCCCCCATGTTTATTTGTTTTTCTCTTTTATTTTGGAATATATTATTGGTGTGCTGCATATGATTGGTGAAGTCTGGGGTGCCAACCTAGTTGAGATGTCTTTCTTCATTGTGATGTCTCTACATGCCAATCATGTTTATTGAAAAAAAATAAAATCAAAAGATTTAGAAAAAATAATAGTAAAACAAGAACAAAGTCTAGAACCATCAAAATTATCCCTACCAGTAACTTCATGGATAGGATAAAAGATGAATATATGGAAACCTTAAAGAAACCAAATGATATAGAAGAAATTCAACAGTTATTAGAACAATTAAAAATAATTGAGGAAGAACATGATCAAATACAGAAAATAGATCCAATAGAGCAGGTAACTAGTTCCACCATGTCCCCCCATGCTTGTTTCTCATTTTTTGTATTCTTTTGTCTCTTTTTTAATAAATTTTAGGTGTGCTGCAAGTGATTGTTAGGGTCTTTGGTGCCAACCTAGTTGGGATGATAGGCCCTATAGTGATGCTCTTGCACACCTGCTTTATAAAAAAAACTAAGGAAAGTGATGAAAATGAAGAAATAATTTTAAATTATAATACATCTTCAGAATCTGAAGAAAATATACATATGGAAAAAGGAGAATATAGTGGAACAAAACCTAAAAGAAAATGGGAAGAATATAAATATACTCCTAATGGAGCATTGGATAAATATGAAGAAGAAACTATGTATAATAAAGGATATGCAAGAAAAAATAATAAATGGACAAAAATTCAAGAAGAATTTAAACCTCATTATGAATCAATAAGATTAGGAAATATATTAAATATTGACTGTGCAAGAAATAAAGAAGAAGTATTATTACAATGGACTAATGAAATAATACTATTAATAACAACTGATGAAAAATTTAATAAGCTAAATATGATGGGTGTAAAAAACTTTCTATTATTTAAAATAGCAGGAAATGTACAAAGTTTGTTACATAGTATTCGAAATGAAACTTGGCAACAACATTCACGATTAGTTAATAATAATCAAGATTTTACCAAAATAGTCATGACTTTAATCTATCAAGAATTTATAGGATATAATATGTTCGAACAACAAGAAAAAACAAGTAAATTCTTACATGAAAAGGCTAAAGCCCTTTAAATAAGATGCAAATATGTGATATGTGTCAAATAGAAAGCTTCATTTGTGAATATCAAAATTATTATTATCAATTAGATGAAGAAACAAAAGAAATATATAAGTATATTTTTATAGAAAAATTACCATATCCTCTTAACTCTAAAATAAAGAGATTATGTGAATCTAGACAAGATGAAATGACTAACACCCTAGGAGGAATTATTCAAATCCTAAACCAAGAATTAAGAGAACAATGTTTAACTAGAGAAACCATAAGACAATTAAATAGAGGAAGTAATGCAATCTGTTGTGATATTCCAGAAATAGAAAAACTTGAAAATTATCACTGTGATAAGCCAGCAAGGAAAAGAAAATATTAAAAAAAAACCAAAATTAAAAAGAATGTTTCCAAAAAGAAAACGTATTATAAAAATAATAAGAAAAATATTTTAGAAAAAAGAAATCAACACCATGAAAATATTGTCCAAAGGGAAAAAAGAAATGCGTATGTTGGATATGCAATGTTAAAGGCTATTATGCAAACTAATGTCCTCAAAGAAAAGAAAAAGATTTTAAAGAAAAATCAAAATTAATAAAGCAAGTATATCAGATATATCAACTCGAACCATGAGAAGAAGAATTAACTAACACTGAAGGAAGTATATATGTGTATCTAGAATATATATATATATATATATATATATATATATATATATATATATATATATATATATATATATATATATATATATATATATTAAAACAAAAGGCATGCAAAAGCATCACTACATTGCAGGACATCCCAACTATGTTGGCACCTCAAGCAATGACAATCATCTGCAGCACACCCAATTTATTGAGAAAAAGAAAAATAAAAAAACAAAAGCATGAGTATCTAGAATATGAACTACCTTCAGAAGAAACAGAATACGAATCATACCTATATAAAAATAATAGTAGAAAAAAGTAATAGAGAAACCGAAGCTTATATAGATACTGGAGCAAGTATTTGTTTAGAAACAAAAGCGCTATTTGATAAATGAGAAAAATTAGAAAAGCCAATAAAAATACAAATTGCAAGTGGATCTATACATCCACTGTTTTGGGTAACCAATAGAAGAATTCCAGCTCATATAGAAGAACTTTTAGATAAAGTACGTAGTGAAAATCCTTGAGATCCAAATATTAATAACAAAAATACTGAATTAACCATATTAAAACTAAAAGATCCAACAAAAGAAGTAAAATGTAAACTTATGATCTATACAAAACAAGATAGAGATGAATTTGCAAAAGCCATTGAAGAAATCTGTAAAAATAAAAGGAATAATTAGGCCATCAAAAAGTAAGCACTCGACACCAACCTTTTATGTGGAAAATCACAATGAAATAAAAGGAGGTAAACGAAGGATGGTGATTAATTATAAACAGATAAATGATGCAATGGAAGGTGATGCTTATTTTCTTCCAAGAAAAGATTTAATTATTTAACGAATTAGAAATATGAATTGGTTTAGTACTTTGTATTGTAAATCATGCAGGGTTTTAGTTGTCCTCAAGGTCAATATGAATGGAATGTACTTCCAATGAGAATGAAGCAATCTCCAGGAATCTTTCAACGAAGAATGGATTCAATACTTAAAGATTTTAAAGATTTTTGTCTTATATACATTGATGATATGTTGGTCTTTACTAATAAAGATTTAGATGATCATTTTAACAAAGTAGCATCTGTACTCAATAAATGTTTAGAGCATCGAGTAGTTTTAAGCAAGAAAAAGGCGATATTAGCTCAAAATGATTAATTATTTAGGATTAGAAATTGAAAAAGGAAAAACAATAATGCAAAAACATGTGTTAGAAAAATTACAAAATTTTCCGACCAAATTAAAGGATAAAAAGGAATTGCAAAAATTTCTTAGATTACTAACATATATTTCAAATGAAGGTTTTATAAAGGATCTTGCAGCTGAAAGGAAGGTACTTCAACAAAAACTAAAGAAGGATGCTTTTTGGTCATAAACCAATGAAGACGAAGCAATTATTAAAAAAATGAAATTAATATGCCAGGATCTTCCTGAGCTATATCATCCATCAGACGATGATCTAATTATTATAGAAACCGATGCATCTAATGAATGTTGGGGAGGAGTTATGAAAGCAAAGCCCCCAGGGCAAAAGAAAGAATTACTATGTCGATAAGCATCTAGAACGTTTTCAGATAGCGAAATTAATTATCCAACACATGAAAAATAAAATCTAGCATTAATCCGTATGTTAGAAAAACATCGGATCTATGTACTAGATAAATAATTTATTGTTCAAACTGATTCTACTTATGTTGTAGGTTTTAAGAATATTAATCATAAAGGAACTTATAAGCAGGGAAGATTAATCAGATGGCAAATGAAACTATCCGAATATAATTATTCAATTTCTCATATTAAAGGAGAAAAGAATGTACTTGCAGATATTTTATCCAGAGAATGGAGCATAGCACAACAGAATTACTAAGAAGTCAATACCAACTCAAGAAGGCCTTGGAAAACCAGAAATTAAAAGAAATAGAAAGAGCTAAAGTAGAGCAGAGGTAGAATTAATCAAAGCAGATTTAAAGATACTAGAACTTCAGATGAAAGCAGAAGGACTTTTAGAAGAAATAATTCCAAATGCAGTCAAAGAAGAAGCTCGAAAAGAAACAAGCAAATGGTATGCTGTCTTTAATGTACCAATACCCGGAATATATGATGACTGGTATAAAGCAGCTCCTCATTGTCAAACGATATCAGGAGTCCAACATCAATCATTTCCAACCAAGGAAGAAGCAAAAAAAGCTCTAAAGAAATTCCAAGAAGACGAAAAGGCAAGAAAAGGTTAAAGAACTTTATCTTGTTCCAAGAACTTACTCGGAAACAACAAAATTAATAAAAACCGAGACAAAAGCACCAATGAAGATTCTAGGAAGAGTTCCTTCTTCCTTAGATAATTATCCAATAATTACCAGAAAAGATGATGAATTACTAGTCCAGTTTTCTGAGGAAAATTTTTATGAAAACTTCAGAAGATTAACTAACTGGAATGAAAAAGAAAGAATCAACTGTTTCTATATGGTTGATAGAAAGATATATGGACTAAAAGCAATAGTTACTCCAGGAGCAACCATTCCTCTGACATTTTTTTTTAAATAAAGGCTAGGCATGCAAAAGCATCACAATAGGGAAAGGCATCCCAACTAGATGGGCACCCCAGACCCTATCTATCATTTACAGCACACCAGAATATTATTAATATAAAAAGAAAGAATACAAAAGAAAAGCATGGGAGGACTAGGCCAAAACCCATGGAAGAATCAACTAAATCTATAAGAAGCTAATCCCATCTTGTCATGATGGAATTCAGAAATAATAAAATCAGGGAACAAGTCCCACCAAGTGAAACTAAGGCCATTAGGTTAGCTAATTTATCAGCACATCTATTTCCTTCTCTATAAATGTGAGAAAATAACAAATCATATTAGATCCTAGCTGTAAACTGTTCCTCCATCTACCTCTAAGCCTCCAAGGAACTAGAGAGTGAGACTTATAAGCATCAATAACCAGAGTTGAGTCACATTAAACCATACATTTCTCCACCCTTTCTTAGAAGCTAATTCAATAGCCAACATGACAGCAGATAGCTCAGCACAAAAAGCAGTGGATATACCAACATAGGAAGAGAAGCAACCAATAGAATCCCCTAGATAATTCATGAAAATACCACCACATCCAGCATGACCAGGATATCCCTTGGCTGCCCCATCTATGTTACACTTCAACCAACCAAAGGAAGGGGGAATCCAAATTACTTGCTTAATGGACGGGGCTTTTGGAGCATGGATGGAAACATCAAATGCTTTAAGGACATTAAAGTCTTCAATGGAAGAGAACGTATGACCCCTGCTCTGACATTCAAAATGTTTCAGTTTGGACTTATTGAGTGTCTTTACTTAAGCAAGAATCTCGAAGAAACTAATTTGTTCCCATATTACTTCAAAGAAGCAGTCCAAATGTTCAAGAAGAATGTAGCTGGAGAAATGACTATTTATTTAAAGTTCAATTCAGCTTATCCAGATTTTCAGACAAAACAACCAGCCAAGCACTTTGCCTACATAGGCATAAGCAATAATAATTTCCCGTTAAAGGATGAAGCTTAAGGAACTGCATATGATGAAGATGAAATGACTATAATAATTGCTAACCAACTGGCAAGCATCTATGAACAGTGTCAATTAATAGGAAAAGATTCCTTTATCAAGACTCTATACAAAGGACTAAATACTTTGCTGTTAAGCAAAACCATCGGAAAAGCAATAAAAGAAAAAGATTTATCTATGTGACAAATTTTGAATTCCCTTTCTATGCTTTGGAGGGACCGGCAATGAATTACAGGCCAGCTGTTTTGAGCCAGCTATGTGCACTAATTAGAGAAAGCAGAAACCATGAATGCAAAAGGAAGACAAGGACTCTGATGAAGCAATAATTGAAGAATGACGTAAGCACTGACGTCATCAAGCAGGATTATTAAACCTGATGTTGCAAGCACTTACGTAATTTTCAGGGTTATTTATGTAAATTAACTATATGTACCTAGGCTATAAATAAGACCTCTTAAAATAGCCAATTACTAAATAAAATTACTTTTTCTCTAAATTATTCTGTCGAATTACTCTATTCAAACAAAGATCAAAAGAAGCAAACAACGGAAGCAGAAGTGGGCAGAAGCATATAATCTTTGAAAATCAAAGATCAGGTATGATTGCTGAATCACTCTTCTTAAGACTAGATCTTATTCATGTAAAAAATCGAAACAGTGAAATAGAGCACTTACAAATTACTGAGGAAGATGGAAATTATGAAGGAAGCATCTTAATGAATCCAAAATTATTTAGGAAAATACAGAAAAAAAAACCTAGATTTAGTAGAAAATGCAAATATGATAGGTAAAAGAGAAATATTTATAAATATACTAAAAAATTTCAATCAAAAGGAAAACATAATCTATTATGGAAAAATAATGAATGAATCACCTATAGATATATCAGAAACTCAAGGAAACACATGTATTCAGCTAATAAGTAAAGAAAAATTTTCAGAATTAAAAAGAAATTTAAAGAACCAAGAACATAGAAGAAAATTAGGATATATACATATAGGAGCAGTACAAGTTCTAATTAAAGCAACTTTTCAAGATGGAATAAATTCACCTATTGAATTAGTTCTGAAAGATAATAGAATAAATGATCCAAAAGATAAAATACTAGGAGTAATAGAAGGAAACTTAGCTTATGTAAAATTAAAATTTGAAATCAGACCAAATATAGGAATTCCATTAAATACTCAAAGAATAAATCAAGCATTAACTCAAGAACATAAATTTTTAAACCTAATGAAACCAGGAGATAAAATATTTTCAATAACATACTGTGTAGATTATGTATTAACAAACTCACACCATAGTATTACTTTCAGAAATAATGATCGAATAGATATTCTAAGATTATTTAAAGATATAGGAAAAATTTATTATCCAAAGAAAAATGAAATAACAGAATTAGGAACTTTCATAAGTAAACCAAGAATTCTCGAAATTGAATCAATTTCAAGACCAATTATTCTTACAGAACAAGAAAGAACTAATGAAGAAAATGATATCATTAAACTGACTAATCAAGTAAAAGATCTATCCTTATATTTAAAAAATAAAATATGAGTAAAACAGAAGAACTAAAATGATTAATTAAAGAATTTAATTCAAAGAAAGAAAAAACTAAGTCAGATATTAAAGATCTCACTGGAGTCTTAAATTATTATCTTAAAAAGGATCCAGAAAGTAGAGATAGGAAATTAATTGAAAAACAAATTATAAGAAAGGAAGATGAATTAACTAAATTAGAAAGCAGTGAAAGAAAAATAAAGAAACGTTTTGAAGAAGGAATAGAATATATAGAAAATATAAGAAATAAATGGGGACTTAGACCCTCAAGTTCCTCATCAAAATCTAATTTTAGAATAGAAGCTCCACCTTTTGAAGACAATGATAGTGATTAAAATAAGTATGGAATTTGATGAACAAATATATAAAGAAATAATAAGTGTATTACAATTAAACCTTCCAATTGATTGCAAACAAATTATAGTGAAAAAGATAAAAGCACAATATAGGCAGGAAGAACTTTATTTACATAACATAGAAATAAATATTGAATTTGAATATTTAGAAGAAATGGAATTTATCGAAGAACAAATATATTTAGAAGATGAATACTGGTACTCAGAATAATGGATCAAGAAATATTAAATGTACTAGTTATAAATTTACCAAAAGACTGTAAATAAATAATAATTAATAAATTAAGGTATCAATATTGACAAGAAAATCTGTATTTAAATCAGATACTATTAAAAATACAATTAGCATATAAGGAAGAACAAGAATTATTAGCATATTTAGATATATATGAATCTTATGAATTTACATATGAATATTGGTATGAATTATACAGAGATCCTGAATATTTAGATATAAATGAAAATAACGATATTATTTTTCTAGATGATTAAAATACTACCCTCAAACATGAATAAATAAAAAATCAACAAAATTATTAGGGTGGTACCATTTTGGTATCAGAGCTAAGTAGAAAGAGATATATAATGAATAACTATAATAACATAGAAAATTTTGTATATAAATTAAGCATGCTAGATTTAACTAATCAAGATTATTTAAAAAAATCCAGTACAAGAATTAAAAGCTGAAGCTACAGATGTATGTGACAGACATACGAAATATCACTGTGAATATTGTGATTGTAGAGAATATGATAGAGAAATAGAATTAATAAGAGTAAAGATTATTAGAATAAAATCATGAATATAACAATGAAAAATATTCAGAGCTAAGTATAAAAAAGAAAAAGAAAAGAGTTATGTTATCCTGACTCCCCTTTTGGGACAACTACGGTACTGTAGCGTTACCCTTTAAAAATAAAATTATAAACTTTTCTATTTATTTTACTGATATAAAAACAGTAAACAACGAAAAATCGGGTGTTACAATTCAGTTCATTATATGGTTAATGGGTCATCCTAAAGTTTACAATTATTTTTCACAACCATGTAAATATTTGGTTAATTATGTGCAAATATCTGGTTAATTCAGTTCATTATCTGGTTAATGGGTCATCCTGAAGCTTACAATCAATTTCCACAACCATGTAAATATTTGGTTAATCACGTGCAAATATCTGGTTAATTCAGTTCAATATACAGTTAATGTATGTACAATGATGGAAAAATGATTGTATGCTTCAGGATGACCCATTAACCATATATTGAATTGAATTAACCAAATATTTATACTTGATTAACCAAATATTTACATGGTTGTAAAAAATGATTATATGCTTCAGGAAGACCCATTAACCAGATAATGAACTGAATTAACCAGATATTTGCACGTAATTAACCAAATATTTACATGGTTGTGGAAATTGATTGTAAGCTTCAGGATGACTCATTAACCAGATAACGAACTGAATTAATCAGATATTTACACGTGATTAACAAAAAATGTTAGTATTTAAAAAAGCTAAATTTTTAATTTTTTTTAAAGTCAAAATTTGTAAAAAAAAAAAAAGAAAGAAGTAAAAGATAGTGTTACAATAACGCTACAATAGCACTACATTGGAATTGTCACCATAGATATTAAATTCGGGGAGTCAGAATAACATTTTTCAAAATAAAAAACTCACTATACATTCATACGATGTCTTCGTATGATGTCAGTTTTCTCTGTTCAATTATCACACCTCGACCTGAAAACGTTTCACATGCTATCATGTGCCTTGGTAAAGTAAAAGAAAGTGCAGGTATGAAAAATAATCCTCCCTTACAAAAGATAAATGACTATTTTTTTTTTATTGAAAATATAAGAGATATGTATAAATTTTGATAAATATTAAATGCTCATTTCCAATTGTACCCTTATTTATAATAGGGTATATATTTACGAGACAGTGTAACTTTCAATACAAGTAGGTTTGTTCATTAATTATATAAGAGATAATTTTGTAAATTTATATGAATATTAATTACAAATAATTTATTTCAATACATTTTCTTGATATGTATATTTTATTTTAGGATTTTGTCTCTTATATGCAGATCAGAAGGAGTATAATAAATCACTCGATGTGTTACACTATTGACTTAAAATATGCAGGGTGCCTTTCCCAACGAATCTAATGGGACCCGAAATATGAAAAAATAGTATAATAAATCACTCCATGTGTTACACCATTGACTTAAAATATGCAAATCTGCTTCAGACTAGCATTGGCCATCGAATCGGCTAAAGGAAAGAAAGTGCAGGCATGATAATAAATAAAAGAGGAGAATCCTGACAAGTATGTATTTTTTGTACATTATAAAAAAATTTATGTTGAGAAAGAATGTATTTAATATTTTGAAAAGTATTATATTTAATTTTTTAATATAAATTTTTCTTTTGTAATTTTTTAATCAATGTTTTTAGGCACTCGTTAGCAATACAAAAAAAATAAAAATACTATAATTAATCATTTCATGTGTTGCTTGCACCCTTGCTTAAAAAAATGCACCAGTGCCTGTTCCAGCTAAGCCGATCCAAAACTGCTTCACGCTGGTATAACTAGCCATCCAATGAGCACATATATTGGTGGGCAATTCTTTAATCCTCACTCTCATGAGTTGAGTTTGCATCATCCAGAAAAAAAATGACTTGCACAGGCGGTATCCAGTAAACTATGGACAATTTTCATATTAGCATTTTTTAACCAGCCGGTTCCAGCTTTGTACCCGGTTAACAATATATTAAATGAATGTCCCACATCAACTGTTCATGCCTCCAGCTCATAATCCCCGATTTTGTTTCAACCTTTTTTTGAATAATTTTTTCCAACTTCTCCTGTGGCTTTAATTTTAGGCCTATTTATAATATATAATAAAAAAAATACTAGTATCACACTCTTTATCATACTTCTCCTCAACACACTTTCTATTATTGGATGGATTTCATGTGCGATCCACCAAAACATATGATCCCACATGAAATCCATCCAATAATAAAAAATGTGTTAAGAATGTGATACTAGTATTCCTCATATAATAATTCACGTTGTCTTCTTCTTTTTCAAATCTTCACGTTGTCTTTTTCTTTTTTCTTTTCTTTTTTCTTTTTTGCTTTTTTAATTTTATTTTGGAAGACACGTTGTCGTCTTTTTAAACATTTAAATGTTTTCATGATTGTAAATTTGTAATATCAGTGTAACAGGTCTCCAACCCTAACTATTGTCTATTATTATTATTTTTATTATTATTATTATTATATCTAAAAATTAACTTCAAAATTTATATTTTAACTAAAGTCGGCCCAACACCTATTTAGAACAGACTCTAAGATGATGCCTTTTTAAATCTAATAAAGAAAAATTCACTCGTTTTTCCACTGAGAATAGAGAGTGAGCAACTACATGGACTTTCCTCCTATCAAACTCTACCAAAAAGTTGGAAATATAAGATGACAAAAAACTCCTATAATTTGAAACAACAGCCCTATATTTAGCTCGATCGTCTTGAAAGAGACATATGACTTTCTCTTTATGCACCTGGAATCTGGGAGAGTAACTATAAAATTTAGCTTTGAAGAAATATCCTCCATCATCAAGTAAACTGTGGCTGAAGTCGATTGCCAGCTCATGGATGCTCCGAGCTACCTGCAAGAAAAGCTTAATGCACTGCCAATTGTCCTCTGCTTTATTTGCATATATTTTTATTCACAAGTTAAAAATATGTGCATATATTTTGGTTCACAAGTTATGTATGTGCATATATTTTTATTCACAAGTTAAGTGGAATGTTGGTTCATTGATTCCCCACTTTTGTATTATTTAAAAATATATTCAAAAGTTTTAATTGTTTTTTGTTAATATTTATGGCTTAAATAGTATTTAATTAATTTAATCTTAAAATGAATTATTCTAATATTAAATGCATTTTAATGGGTGCTACATTATTCGCTTAAGAATATTCTTCATATAAAGTTTTAAAGTATTAATAATATAACAAACACGGTTAAGATAACAAGATTAAACTATAAAAACCAATTAAAACATGGAGTTAATTAATATGCACTGACAGTGTAAAGATTTTTACACTGTCAACCAATCTAAAATTGACATATCATTAAAATTGAGTTAGTTGGGGAAGTTGTCATTCATTGGAATATATGAGGTATTCGGGGTAAATTGAGTGAATTGGACCAACATGACCTAATTGGGCCAGCCTGACTTATTTAGGCAAAGTTGACCAAATCGAGCCGAGATGAACTAATTGGGCCACATTGACCTAATCGGGCAAAGTTGACGAAAGTGGATCGTATGAAATAATCAAGGCAACTTGAGAAAATTGGGCCAAATTGCCTTAATCGGGCAAAGATGACATGGTCGAGCCAAGCTGAGTAAATTGATCAAAGATGACCTAATTGAGCCAACCTAATTGGGTCAAGATGACTTAATCGGGCAACTATGACTATTCGAGCGACGACAACAATTTGGGCCAGGATTAGTTATTCGGGGGAAGTTGACTAAATTGGAATACATGAGTCAATCAGGGCAATTGAGTTAATCTGAGCTATTTATTAATTTTTTTTTAAATGTAATATTTTATATGTCAATCACTCAACCGACCAGGTTGATTTTTTGTCTTACATTTGTTTTTTTAATTTAATTTTTTTATGACACTATGCCAACTTGGCAGTTTTTTTAAAAAAATATTGGTTTTAAATTTTTATTTTTTTTGCTTTTTTTTTGTTTTTAATTTAATTTTTTTATTACAACTCAGTCAACCAACCAACTGGTAGCAACTAAACTTAATACTCCCTCCGATCCTTAATATAAGAAACAAAACCTTAAAACACACAAATTAAGAAGTTGCATTGAAATAAGCTAATTATAATTAATATTCATATAAATTTTCAAAAATACCCCTTCTAATCTTAATTAATGTTCTGATGGCCTATATCTCATCAATATAAATCCTATTATAAATGGGGGCAATATTGGAAACTAACATTTAATATCGAGCAATTGGGCCAAAGTTGGGTCATGTTGGACTGGTTATCTATACCTTGATTTTTGATTGGTTGACAGTGTAAAAAAAACTTTATACTGATAGTGTATATCAATTTAGCTCTTAAAATATTATTAAACAAATATATATATTTTTCTAGAAAGAAAATTTATATGTTGATTTTAATATAATTAATTAAATTGGATATTGAATTTATAATAAAATTATATGTTGAATACCTAGTATGTGATGATTTTAATTTAGGCTTATATATGTGTGCGTAAAATCACCATAGAAAAGATGATATGATATGATTTGGGAAACACATTTCTTTTTTACATGATAAAAATCTTGTGTGTGTGCAATGAGGGAAGAGAAGAGAATACGGTATAGTTTTTGGACGTGAAAAAATAGTTAGAAAAATGATAGTTTGACACAAAATCTCGACATCATATGGCGACAACATACGGTGCGGCACTGTAGCGGCACTGTGCGGCACTGTTGCAGAGCTTTTTTTTCTTTTCAAAAATAATTATTTATTAATTTATTTATAAAAAAAATTTGTTCTTTTTTTAAAATATTTTAGTTTTTTCTAGAAATCAAATTTTTGGTTAAGTATGTGCACATATCTAGTTAATCAGGTACAAATATCTGGTTAATTCAGCTTATTATCCGGTTAATGAGTTTTTTGGTTAGGTATGTGCAAATATCTGGTTAATCATGTACAAATATCTTGTTAATTCTAGTTCATTATCTGGTTATTGAGTTTTTTTGAGAAAATTTTTTTTGGTTAAGTATGTGCAAATTATAATGTTTTTTTTAGAAGTAGAAATTTTGGTTAAGTACGTGCAAATATCTGGTTAATCAGGTATAAATATATGATTAATTCAGTTTATTATCCGGTTAAGGGTTTTTTGTTTAAGTATGTCCAAATATCTGGTTAATTTCAGTTCATTATCTGGTTAATGGGTTTTTTTTGAGAAATAAAATTTCTGGTTAAGTATGTGCAAATTAATGGGATTTTTTTTAAATTAAATTTTTGGTTAACTATGGGCAAATATTTGGTTAATACGGTACAAAAATCTGGTTAATTTCAGTTCATTATCTGGTTAATGGATTTTTTTGAGAAATAAAATTTTTGGTTAATTTTGTGCAAATTAATGGGGTTTTTTTTTTTTTTTTTGCGAAATAAAATTTTTGATTAAGTATGTACAAATATCCGGTTAATGAGGTACAAATATCTGGTTAATGAGTTTTTTGGTTATATATGTGCAAATATCTGGTTAATCAGGTACAAATATCTGGCTAATTCAGTTCATTATCTAGTTAATGGTTTTTTTTTAGAAATAAATTTTTTATTTTTTTACAAAAGTCAAAATCATTTTGTCATCCTCAATGTATGACACGTTGCATCTACACCGAAACATTATTTACGAACCGCTCCAACAGGTGGCAAGTCATTTGTGCCCAATTTGCAACCGGTCAGGTCCCTGCATATCTCGTCCGTGCAATAAATATAATATTATATCAACGGTCCTGATTGGCTGAGGACCGAAACTACTAGTTTTAAGTGGAGGATTTAAGACAAAGCCCATTGGCATCATTAGAAGAGAGTGAGTAAACTTGCTTCTCCAACCACACTTGTTCTCTTTTTCTCCCTTCTATTATACAACAGACACGGTGAGAGAGTTTTCAAGAGATATTAGAAAATGGAGTTATCTTCCACAGCATCAATCGTTCTGACAGTGATACTAGTTGTGATTCCCATCTGGGCATGGCAGAAGCTGAACTCACTGTGGCTAAGGCCAAAGAGGTCGGAGAGGCTGCTCAGGGCGCAGGGTCTTCAAGGTGATCCCTACAAGCTTTCAGTTGACAATTCCAAGCATTTCTATATGCTGAAGATGCAAGAAGAAGCCAAATCCAAATCCATTGGTCTCTCCGATAAAATTGCGCCACGTGTCTTCTCGCCTATCCATCTAACTGTTAACAAATATGGTATGTTGTTTCCCACTACCCTCCGAGCTAGTGTTATTACCTGCATTTTTACTTCCAACACTGAGGTATGTTTGTTTTGTTTTTTGTTTTCTGTTTTCATTTACCGTTTTTAGCAAAACTGCCATCTTATTTTTATGTTTTTATTTGTACGGGAAATACTTGAAACAACTTAGAGCATACTTGTACTATGTGATTAAATTTTGTTAAGAGTTTTTGATCACTTTGAATCAATGGGCAATGATCTTTTTCCTTCTTTGTAGAAGGAGATCCTTAGAAGCAAAATCAGAATAATGCTAAATGCATGTGGCTTGGCAGGGGTGTCCAGATTCATTTAACTTGTTATTGATTGCTGGAAATGTTTGTGCCTAAAAGTTTAATCTTTCTTTAGTATCTTTTTAGTTTTTAAAATTTAAAATTAAAATGAGAACACATTGGTGCGCTCTTGGATATATAAGAGGCCGATATACAAACCTATGTTTAGACAAAGTGTTATTTTTCCTCCTTCAATTTAAATCCCAAGGAAGTGATGATAGGGGTTATGGTGTGGTTGGTGATGCTTAAAGTGGTGAAAATTACAAAGAGGGGAAAGGTGCAACTATGCAACACATACTTATACACACTTCACCATTTTTACACAATTTGCTACCTATACAGATATGAGAGGAGGAATTTGTGAGAGAAGAATTTTCTCTGGATGGTAATACTTTAGTTTCTTATCCTTTTTGCCTAATTGATAGCACAACTTATAGCTTATTAAAGCTTCTCTGCACATATAAGTGCTTTTATGTTAAAAAATGAGTATTTGAATTATAAGCTTAAATATGTAACTTATTAACCCAAAATGTTATTTTTAGCTTATTTCAAGAAGCCAGTTTTTTCAGCTTCTTGAAAAACCTTATGCTAAAGCTTATACAAGAAGCTGTTTACATAAAAATACTTCTTAGAATATGTATCCGAATACTAAATAACTTAATTTAAAAGGAGTTTATGGCATGAAAGCTTTTCACACAAACCCTTCTTAAATAAGTGCATAAATAAGTTGTTTATCCAAATAGGACCTTAGTTCTATCCTACCATATGCAGTACGATAAATACATGGTTTAAAAAGTATTTGGTGAGTTTATGCTATCAGATGATACGCACCAAATAATATATGAACTTCATGGCTCATATGAAATCATATATATATATATAGTAGTCCTCTGTAAGATCAATCCTAAACCGCATCTGATAACTAAAAAATATGCAGGCAAGAATTCTTTTTTATGGGACGGTACAACACCAAAGGTGATCATCACAGACCCAGAGCAAATCAAAGAAGTCTTCAACAAGATGCAGGACTTCCCAAAACCTCAGTTAAGTTCCATTGCCAAGTTACTTGCCACTGGTCTACCTTATTATGAGGGTCAGAAATGGGCTAAACATCGAAAGATTATCAACCCAGCATTCCATTTAGAAAAATTGAAAGTAAGGTTATTCTTGCACTTCATAATCAAATACTAATTAATGTTCTGATTTTTCTTCTTCTAATATGATTTACTCCATACTTAATTTATAGGATATGCTACCAGCATTTTCTCAAAGTTGCTGTGATATGATTAGCAAATGGGAGGGAATGTTGTCGTCAGATGGAACATGTGAGATTGATGTTTTTCCTTTCCTTCAGACTCTAACTCGTGATGTAATTTCTAGAACAGCATTTGGAAGTAGCTATGAAGAAGGAACAAAAATATTTGAACATCTGAAAGAGCTGGGCTATCATTTAATGAATAGGCACACTTCAAGATGGTGGTAAGATTTCAAGTGTTTTTGGTATACTTGACAACTATGTGTTAAGCATGTTTTAGTTTTGACAGGAAACTCGCCCATGAATTTTATAAAGGAAACAACTCATTACCATTCATTTCCAAGTAAATTAATGTCTAATGTTACAAAACGTAAAACATGGTTTTCTTTGTCAACATTTTAATATGTGCATATAAGTGCTAAAGGTACTTAGAAAACTTGTGTAATGCACCTAAAATTAGCCTTTCAATATCACATTTTACATGGAAGTGCTTGATGTCTACAAGTCCAGCCTCTAAATGTTGAAGATATGGCAAAGTTTATTTTGACGACATTTTGGGTGACTAGGCACGGGTGTGTTTTGTGGTATGATGAGATGAGAGACAAAAATATACGAGAAATGGCAACCACGTTTTATTATTTTGTGGATTTCATGTGGGGTCGACTAAGTCAAATAGACCCACTCTTTATTTATTGAGTCCCACATAAATTTCACCTAATAATAGAAGGTGTCTTGAAGATTCTGTTTTTTTTTTTTGATGGAGTCTTGAAGATTCTGTTGAAAAATGAAAATGTTTATTCCTAACATTGTTTAAAATATAAATAAGTGTAATGGAGTATGAAAATACGGTGTTAATGTTCAAAAATATTGTACAAATAATATAATTGATCTTAAGATATAGTATATAAACTCTAATTAACAAATTTGCATAAGAATCTTAGAATAATTATTAAATGCATCCATATTTTGGTTTACTGTGTCTCATCCATATATATTTGATATCTCTTTCGGAAAAAAGTTGAGAACTTCATGAGATCTCGGGTACCAAATGACTCATGCAGAGTTGCTACAGAGTCATGTTATATGCTATTAAACTGTTAGTTATGACTAGATCTATGGTTCAGAAGCTAGTCTATGCCATTAATACTCCCTCCAGTCCTTATTATAAGAGGCAAATGACTACTTTTTTTGGTCCAAAATATAAGAGGCATGCATGTATTTTGACAAATATTAAATGCTCATTTCCAATTTTACCCTTATTTATAATAGGGTTTATATTTACGAGACAGTGCAACTTTCAATACAAGTAGGTTTGTTCATTAATTATTGAAGGGTTAAATTTGTAAATTTATATGAATATTAATTACAAATAGCTTATTTCAATGCATTTCCTTGGTCTGTGTGTTTTAGGGTTTTGCCTCTTATATATAGGACCAGAGGGAGTATTAAGTTATTAACATCAACAATATATGTTTGTAGGCTTCTACCAACAACTACCAATAGAAGGATGAAGGAAATCGAAAGAGATATGTATGCTTCAGTTGAGGGTATCATAAAAAAACGAAAGGAAGCAATGAAGAATGGCGAAGAAACCAAACACGACGTGTTAGGCATACTCTTAGAATCAAATGAAAATGAAAAGCAAGGACGTGAAAACAATAAGGATGCTGGAATGACCGACCAAGATGTAATTGAGGAATGCAAGATATTCTACCTTGCAGGGCAAGAGACAACATCGGTTTTACTTGTATGGACAATGGTGCTATTGTGTAGGTATCCTGAATGGCAAGCACGTGCAAGGCAGGAAGTTTTGCAAGTTTTTGGCAACCAAAATCCAAACTTTGAGGGTTTAAGTCGCCTTAAAATCGTATGCATCACATGGTTTCACTTTGGGACGGAGATCAACTGTCTCAAAATGGTGTTTTATTGTCTCTCTCATCCATTAAGGTTGTGCCATGTCATTTAAAAAGGATATATTTATAATAAATAATGTGATTGATTTTTTAAGTGGCACAATTTAAGTGGATGAGACAGGAAATGAGACATAATTTTGAGGCAGACTTTGATGATGATTATCATAATCCTTTTGGGTGCTAACTACAGCTGTATAACTTTTTGTTTCACAGGTTACCATGATTTTATATGAGGTTCTAAGGTTATACCCACCTGTAGTTTACTTCAATCGAGTTGTTCAAAAGGATGTGAAACTTGGAAACCTATCACTACCTGCAGGAGTACACGTTTCCTTACCAATACTTCTGATTCACCATGATCCTGATTTATGGGGTGATGATGCGAAGGAGTTCAAACCTGAAAGGTTTTCTGAAGGAATTACAAAAGCAACAAAAGGCCAAGTATCATTTTTTCCATTTGGATGGGGTCATAGAATATGCATTGGGCAAAACTTTACCCTATTGGAAGCAAAGATGGCCTTGTCATTGCTTCTGCGAAATTTCTCATTTGAGCTTTCTCCGGCCTATGTGCATGTTCCTGCCACTTTGCTTACTTTGCAGCCAAAACATGGGGCACACATCACTTTGCATAAACTTTAACCAATCATACACTTGGATGTTGAACTATCTTTAAAGCGTCCATGAATGCGTTTATGTATTTGTAGTGTTGAGTAATGTGCTTGAATAAATGCATTACATTCACGCATCTAAAGATTAATGTAAGTCATGGTATTGATGTTATCTAGAGATTTGTTTGTATGTGTGTCCATGTATATAGATTAATGTGAGCTCATGTATTAGTGAGTTAATGCTCATTCTAAGGTATTCCATATTGCTCACTATAAATATGTGAACTATATCTAGTTGTTGGTGTCGATTTATGGGAGACCATTTGAAATAAAAAGCGAGAATCATCAGCCCCAAATACTATTTCTCTAGCTCTATTTTATTCTATAATTTTGCAGTAGTTATAGTGTCAGGTCCCCAAGCACCAGCAAGCTATGCAATGCGTCTAAACTGTGTGTTTTAATGAATCCAAACAAATTTCATGATCACAAAACTCTGATAAACAAATATTTACGAAACCATTAAACACAACACGACCAAAAAGAAATGTCATTTCAATCCACTAATAAGCATTCAAATCATAGAAAAGGGGATAATCCTCCAACTTCCCTCCTTTCAACTCAACAATAAGTGCAGAATTAAGAGGCAAAATAAGAATCATATGTAAATTTGATGGTCCAATATGCAATGTGCATGACAACTGATAAACAAGAGACTAAAACAGAGTAGAAACAGACATAATAAAATAATTTTATAAGCCCACTCTTATCAATGAGGTCCTACGCCAAACGCCTTATTTGCATTGAGTTTGGAACTCAAATGAACCTTGCAGTTACAATGCTTACCAGTAAAATAAAATAAAATAAAATAAAATAAAAAAATCTGTTTGAGACTTCACCTATTATATTCGCAAGAATGCTCAGGTAAGACTACATAAAAATCACAATTGTGAGTTTGATTCACAAAAGATATTTCCGAAAGAGCTATATTAGAGGAGTTCATGGATTTAAAATGCTATATTAGAGCTATATTCGATTTAAAAAGTTCTCGCTTACTATATCATCTTTTTTTTTTTGGTCCAAAAGGTCTTTGACCCTCATCCCGGTGTCCAAAGTCTTTGCCCTCCGACGTTCTCTTTCCATTCTGGGTTAGTTTCCTTTCCTCTCTCTTGTAGAGTAGAGATGATTTGTACAGGACCACCATTCCTTAATTTAAAAACCATTCTCACCGTTCCTAAACCCATTGCGATCTATTGTCTTCTGCCACCAGTCCAGGTGATCGCGTCCAGCGTCCCTCACCGCCGTGAAGGCAACCACCCTCGTGTTAGATCACCGACCGCCATGAGTTGCCGCCAAACGACAACCTCTAGCCACTCTAGGACTACCGTTCGCCGCCACGATCTACACCCAGCCACTGTTCACCGCCTTATCTCCGCGTCATTCACTGCCATTAACTTCGAGCCGTTGCCTTTTCTGTGTGGGTGTCAAACAAGAAGTCATTCAGTTTAATCTTTTTTTTTTTTTTAATTAAAAAATATAAATTTCACTTTTAACAATGTTGGTTTGGGCGGTTGCATGCAGAAGAGGATGATCAAAATCCTTATTTTTTTGGTTTTTTTTTTAAGGGCATTGCTCCGATACTCATTAAGATTGAAGGGTTTCGGTACCTTCACAGCCTGGCCGTCTCGTTGAATGACAACTAGTATTTATTGTTAGTTGCTAAGTTCTTTTAAATTTGCAGTTCAGTCGGTGTATTTTAGCCCTTTATTCTTTAGTCCTTCCATTTCAAATGCTGGTCACTCTTAGGTCTTCATCTTCACTTTAAAGACAGTGTATCTTCACTCGTTAGGTCTTCATCTTCATTTTTGCGGTGCTTGTTGGCTATATAGGGAATGAATGAAAGAGGACAAAAGTTGCTTAAGTTTTATTGAATTAGGCAATAAAGCATCGATTGAGAATTGGGGAAATTTCGATTTTGAAGCTTCATAAAGTTTACAAAAAATACTAAAAACAAAGAGAAAAAGAAAAATGATATACAATACAACCACAAATGCAGTTTCCAAAAACGAAATGGGTTTGGGTTCTAATACAGAATATGCACAAACGAGATGGGGCAAAAACAAAGACGTCGATATAGGGGATTTCAATAGAGACAAAAATGATGGGTAACGAATTTTCAGTTTCACTCTTGCAATGGAGGAACCAGATGGATGATGAAGCCACACCATTATGGAAGACGACGGCAATGGTCAGGAAGGCTCTCGAATATGGAAGCAAAACAAGTAATAGGTTAGGGGCTAAACTGAAAATTCCAAAAGTTAAATCAGTTAAAGAAATAAAACGTGTGACATGGCATGTCAGTGCTGCACCCAACACAAACTGATACAGCCAAGGGAAGTTAGCTGATAAAACTCTGATTCCACATGGGAAAGTTTCTCAATCTAAAACGGAAAATAGCTATAAATAACTAAGTGCAACCAGCCAAGGGCATATGTTCCAAAATCCTCAGTAGTAACCAGCCAAGATCCGACACAGATAGCATTGAGCACCTTCAAATGAAGATGCAAACTGCTGCTACAAATTAAGTCTGCATATGAGCAAACTTATCTCCTCTAATCAAGCCACACACTAATAAACCATCCAAACAGCAGTGTCCACCTCTAATCCAGCAGCACAACAGGGATACCAACCGGAACCAAGGTCCTAAATTGTGGTTGCGGCCATTGCGGTCGCTGCGTTGCGAATTGCGGCCATTGTGGCATGAAATAATTTTATGTCTGCACCAAATATAAAAGTTTATAATTATTGTAATTTTTTCATATAACTGAATTGAGAAGAAAAGAGCAAAAATGGAGAAAAGAAACAGAGTGCTGGAGCATAATAAATGTACGATTCTTGCATCTAAATGCTTTGGGAGTCTGAAATTTTTTAGTTTTGAAAAAAGAATTGAATGAAACAGTAATGAAAATGGGTGTTGCGGTCTGTTGTGGTGCCTGATGCGGCCCGATGCGGCCTATTGCGGTGTCTGATGCGGTTGCGTTGTGGCCGTAACACGTGAAAATAGATCACACCACAATTGTGGTGTAATGCGGTTGCGCTGCGGTCCACAACCGCAATGCGTGATGCGGTCCGCAATTTAAAACCATGACTGGAACACCTAGAAGCATCAGCTAGAGGAGCAGGCCAGCAGAAGAGAAGTTAACACAATTTTATGATGAAGAACTGCTGATCCCATTGCACTACAAGAATCCTATAGCACGACAGAGGCCGCCTACCTACCCAACAACTCTGTGAGCATTAATCAGAGGAGGGGCAAGAACCATTTTAAGGCAGAAACTAGAACCACCCCTGAGATGACTATGCCGTTTCATAATCCGCAAAAACACATGCTGCCTATACTGCCTCAATTGCGACCATCAGTAATAACAGAAATGCATCCCGCATGAGACCACCAAACCGACAACAATGATAGTTCTGAGAGGAACCGTAAACACCAGAAATTGATAACAGTAAACTCGACCAAAAAGCATTAGGGAATCTTACCAAAGTGCTTCACCCCTCACATAAGTGTTTAACTCACTACTCTGGCCCAACAACCCAACATTGCAAACTCTACAAGCCAAATGAATAAACCAACCAACCAGCCAGCATAAAGACAGGAAAGAAAAATTGCATGTTGCACTTGAGTTAGAAAAACCAAAATAGCATATCAATCCTCTCCATAATTTCTTACTAGTGTTTGACTCCCTCACCTTTGTTTCTCTCTATTGAGTATCACAGAGAGAAAGAAAGAATTCATAAATTGTATTGTATTGAAAATGATTTCTCAGAGTACACGAGTCTCAGTGTTTACAATATATAGGGGAGAGGAGACTTGAGCTATGATCAGTTACAAGAGTGTAACTGTCATACTAACTTCCTAACAGATTCTAACAGAACTGAAACTAATATTCTCATTTACATTTGCATTTGCATTTCATGTATATTTCATATACTCACACCCCCCAAGCTCATGGTGGGTGAACTACAGGGGCTAGTTCATCAACCTTGAGCTTGTCTCTAAGTTCCCAAAAGCGAGTAGGAGAAAGAGGCTTGGTTAGGGCATCAACCCACTGGTCTTGGGCCGGAATGTGGATGACCTCCAACTGCTTCTGCAGCACCTTTTCATGTACAAAAAACAGGTCAATCTCCATGTGTTTAGTCCTTGCATTGAGGACTGGGTTGTGGGATAAGGCAACCGCACTTTGAATATCACAATAGATGCGAGGAGAGGAGAAAGCAATGCCCAACTCGTTGAGCAGAGTCTGAATCCATAAAATGTCTGCTGTAGTTTGTGCCAAGCTGCGATATTCAACTTTGGTGCTCGATCTAGCAACCACAGGTTGCTTGCGGAACCACCAGGATGTAAGATTAGGGCCTAGAAAGATGGCTGCACCTGAGGTTGAGTGACGGTCATCGGGGTTAGAGGCCCAATCAGCATCACAGAGAGCTTGTAGGCTAAGAGGCTGAGTAGGTGGTGCTGGGGACAGCAGCAACCCATGGTGTATTGAGCCTTTCAAATAATGGAGAATTCGCTTCACAGCGAGCCAATGGGACCCAAGTGGGGCTACCATAAACTGACAGACCTTGTTAACTGAGTAACTAAGTTCTGGTCTTGTGATTGTGGCATATTGTAAGGCCCCATCCACAGACCTGTAGAGTGTTGGATCAGAAAATGAATCAATGCCCACTTTAGATAGTATGCCACTAGATGCCATAGGAGAAGAAATGGAGTTAGCCTCAGTCATATTTGTTTTGGATAGGAGATCACGGAAGTATTTGCTCTGTGTAAGGATAACAGAACCATGAGATTGTCTGCGAACTTCAATCTAAAGTAAATAATTAAGGTGGCCTAGTTGTTTAAGGCTGAAAACAGAGTTGAGTTGAGTGACCAGCTGCTGCACAAGTTTGGAAGAGCTCCCTGTGATGATTACATCATCAACATAAACCAAGAGATAAATTGTTGCACCATTCAGAGTGTTAGTGAAGAGTGATGGGTCACATTTGCTATCTTTGAACCCAAACTTAACCAAGGTCTGTTTCAGCCATTCAAACCACTGCCTAGGAGCCTGTTTTAACCCATATAAAGCCTTGTTGAGCTTACAAACCAAAGAAGGATCAGCTGCCTCAAATCCTTGTGTTGAGTCATGTACAATTGAGGAATGCATTATTGACATCTACCTGAAGTAAATCCCATTTTCTGGTGAGAGCAAGAGTGAGTATGATGCGAATTATTACTGGTTTGATGACTGGAGAAAAAGTCTCATTGAAGTCAAAACCATGCAATTGGTGAAACCCCTTGGCAACTAGTCTTGCCTTGTACTTATTGAGGTAATTATCTGCATTTTCTTTCACCCGAAACACCCATTTACATCTAGTAAGTTCACAGTTTGGAGGTAGAGGGACAAGGGACCAAGTATTATTTTTCATGAGGGCTGCATATTCCTCTTGCATGGCAGCTAACCATTTGGAATCCTTTAGAGCTTGTTTTACACTCTTTGGTTCAACATGAGTTAAAAGAAGAGTTGGATGAAGTCTAGGTTTCACAATTCCATTTTTTGAACGAGTTTGCATGGGATGTGTGTTAGGTGGAATGATAGGTTGCTCAGAGGAAGAAGATGAACTGACAGAGGGTATAGGAATGGGACTAGATGGCTGAACTGAGGAGGAAGATGACTGAGTTGCTGAATTATGCACAGTCAGAGAGTTATGTGAGTTAGGAGACTGAGATGAAGTTGCTGAGTTCTGTACAGGTAGAGAGTTTTGTGAGTTATTAGACTGAGATGAAGTGGAGAAATTAGAGGAAAGGAAACTTGCTGAGTGATGTGCCTGGACAGCATGTGAATAGAGGCTGGAATTTGATTAACAGTAGATGAAATAGGAACAGACTTAGATGGAAATAGATCAGGATATGGAAATATGTTTTCATTGAATATAACATCCTTGGAGACGTAGAGTTTGCCATTTGGAGATAGGCACTTATAGCCTTTGTGAGATGTAGAGTAGCCTAAGAAAATACATTCATGTGACCTGAAGTCCAGTTTATGAGTATTATATAGTCTCAGTAGAGGGAAACAAGCACATCCGAAAGCCTTAAGAAAGTGATAGTCAGGAGAATGTTGAAAGAAAGTTGTGTATGGGATAGAAAAGTTAAGAGAGGCAGTTGGGAGTCTATTTAAGATATAGACAACAATTAAGAAGGCATGTTCCAATAATTTTAAGGGTAGGGATGCATGACTTAGCAAAGTTGTAATACCCCGATTTTTCGCTGTTTACATATCGGTAATAAATATATAAATACATATAATTTTATCCGAGACTTATAAAATGATTTTGGGTAAACCAACGTCATTTCCATGTTATGCTTAGTCTTATAAGCTTACGATAAAATTTTTGGTTGAAAATTCAGACGGAGCCCGGTCTGTGTTTTCACTGACAGTAAAAGTTTACTGCTCAGGAGACCTAATTTTAAGTCGTGAACGAAATGAAAAATATTTTTATCATATTTTATTCGATATTGGAAGTTTTAAAATTTTAGCAAAAAAATAAAATATTATATTTGCTGCGGGCGTATACGTCGAGATATCTCTAAGAAATCTGCTTCAGATGAACTAAAAGGGACAGCAACGGAGCTCAGATGACTGATGTGATTGACGCGACTAGCATTAATGACGATCCTATCTATATCATAATGGCCATAATGGCGCATTTATGACAAATGGATATTTTTACTTGGAATTGACCATTTTAACCCTTGGTTTGTTATGATAATTGCAAATTTGCCATTGTAATTTTTGACCCAAATGCCCTAAAACCCACGGCTGCTCCCTTCACTTAGCATCACTTAGGCAACTTCTTCATTTATGTCATCTTCTTCATCCAAAAATGTTGATGTTTGGGGTGTGAAACCCATCGATAGAGTATATGCTTATATATGTGTATATGTCGTATGTTTTTTTTGGATGAAGAAGATGACATAAATGAAGAAGTTGCCTAAGTGATGCTAAGTGAAGGGAGCAGCCGTGGGTTTTAGGGCATTTGGGTCAAAAATTACAATGGCAAATTTGCAATTATCATAACAAACCAAGGGTAAAATGGTCAATTCCAAGTAAAAATATCCATTTGTCATAAATGTGCCATTATGGCCATTATGATATAGATAGGATCGTCATTAATGCTAGTCGCGTCAATCACATCAGTCATCTGAGCTCCGTTGCCGACCCTTTTAGTTCATCTGAAGCAGATTTCTTAGAGATATCTCGACGTATACGCCCGCAGCAAATATAATATTTTATTTTTTGCTAAAATTTTCAAAACTTCCAATATCGAAGAAAATATGATAAAAATATTTTTCATTTCGTTCACGACTTAAAATTAGGTCTCCTGAGCAGTAAACTTTTACTGTCAGTGAAAACACAGACCGGGCTCCGTCTGAATTTTCAACCAAAAATTTTATCGTAAGCTTATAGGACTAAGCATAACATGGAAATGACGTTGGTTTACCCAAAATCATTTTCTAAGTCTCGGATAAAATTATATGTATTTATATATTTATTACCGATATGTAAACAGCGAAAAATCGGGGTGTTACAAAAGTGAGTCCCAATTCCACAATGTGTCTGTGTTTGCGCTCAACCTCACCATTTTGGTGGTGAGTGTCGGGGGAAATGAGATGGTGAGTGACACCAATCTCAGTAAGGATGGTTAGAGGTCGAAACTCACCTCCCTTGTCAGTTTGACGAGCTTTAAGCTTAGTGTTAAACTGCCGGTCAACCATGTTTTGAATTGTTTGAAAATAGTGAAGGTTTCAGATTTGTTCTTTATTAGATAAATCCATGTAAAACACGAGTATGCATCAACAAAAGTGACATAATACATGAAATTATTAGAGGAATGGGCTGGTGCAGGTCCCCAGAGGTCACTATGCACCAATTCTATTGGAGAAGTGTAAAGTGTAGTAGAAGAGGGTGAGTGGAGTCTGTGTGCTTTCCCAATACAACAAGCTGAACAGAAATTATCATCTTTTATTGAATAGGGAATATTACAAGTTTTCAATACAAGTTTCATGACATTGTTATTCGGATGGCCTAACCTAAGGTGCCATTTATACCGAGAACTAGGAGAAATAGAGGAATTAACAGAAACAGAAGATTGTACAACATTATTGGAAACATCAGTCACAAAACTATAAGGTATACTACAAGAAAAATTGGTATTACCGACGGCCAAGCACAAATCCATCGCAAAATGAGTGTTTTCGACGGATTTGCCATGGCTCCGGATCCGTAGCTAATACGGTCGTCACAAATCGTTTCAAATGGTTTTTTAAGTGGTCGACACAATTTTGCAACGGCCTTGTCCGTCGCAAAACTTTACCCTGTACTGACGACTTGGCCGTCGCAAATAATAAGACCTGTAGCGACGGCGTGGCCATCGCAAACACTAAGACTTGTAGCGACGGCTTGGCAAACACTATTATATATTTTATTAAATAAATTATTTAATTAAATTATTTTTAATTAATTAATTAAATATTTAAAATTTGAATTAAATTAGATTTTAATGAATTAATATTTAACATAAAATTCATAATTAATTATAAACTTTATTTATTTATTTTTTAATTGTAATTTAAATTATAATATGATAAATCAATAATAAATTTAAATGATAAATGAATAATAATTTTAAACGATAAATAAAATTCATAACTAAAAGCAAAATGCACCCATTTTGACAACAGTCAATCCTCTTGGACTCCAATCCCAATTTAGACACTAACCTCTTCGTATCATAATAATTGTTGGGTAATCCACCTTTGAAAGGCGTCCCGGCCAAAACCATTTTGGCAATGAAATCTAAGCCCAACTCTAGCATGTTCCAATTGGACTTGACAGACAATAGTTGAACACACATCGATAACCTCGAGTGAGGGGACCCTTCCCACAAATGCTTATTTGTCTCTATTAGGAGATTATAAAATTTATGTGCTTCTGCATTTAAAGGCTCTTCTGTATTATTTGACTCAAACGACCCAGGCATCATGAGAGTGTCACACACCATCTCCTGCATGGAAACAAAATGATCTCCATATCCCACTTCTACACCACTACTTGGACCACCAGTGCAATTCTCGTCAATGCCAAAATCAAATTGCGGCAATTCTTCTCCATGATTTGTCCAAATCCAATACATACACTTGACCCAGGAGGCTGGAGATGAAGACTTGGGAAGACATATAGGCCATCAGCACCCACTTTGCCTTGGAGTAGGACTTCATGTGTGTCCTGAGATTTTACCAAATAATGATTAGGATGGAATTCAAAATACACAGAATTATCTTGAGCAAACTTACTGACACTGATGAGATTCTTTGTAATTGATGGTACATGCAATAAATGTTGTAAAATAAGATGAAATTTGGAATTGTAAGGGGAATAAAACTGAGATGAACCAATAGAGTGTATGGGCAAACCTTGCCTGTTACCAATGAAAATTTGCTCATGTCCTTCAAATGGTGTGAGCTGCTAAATGTTCTGAGAATCTCCAGTTACATGATAAGAGGTTCCAGAATCAGGGAACTAGTTGGTTGATGAACCAGAGGGAGCATTAGTCAGCATTGCACTAGGATAATGATGTTGAGTTTGTTGTGGTTGAAAGTGCATTGAACCAGAATTAGGATTAGGATGCTGCTGAGGAAATAGCACATTGTATCCCTGATTGTTGTAACCCTGAGTAGGTGGTGGCATGTATACTTGATTGGACTGATTATAACCTTGAAAGTTATATGCCACCTGAGGATGCAATGGAGGCTCTTGTGGCTGAGGTGGAGGCTGAAAGTGCTGATTGAAGCGGTGGTAACACACTGCGGCAGTGTGGCTATATTTGTAGCATACTTGGCATTGTATGGATGAGCGACCGCCATGGCCACGACCTCTGCCATACCGACCGCCACGACCTTGGCCAAATCCGCAAAAACCTGAATACTGTTCATCAGAGGATGGAGCCGCATGAACTAGGGTTTGCGGCTGAGACGAAGAAGGTACATTAGTAGGATTGGGCAAATTTGACGAGTGTGAGATCAATAGAAGCCGAATCTTGGAGAGTATTTTTGCGAAACCTTTGCACGTGCATCTCTTGAGCTAACAACAGTGCTTCAGCCTCTTTAATAGGAATCTCCTCGAACTTGTTTTCAATAATGGAGATAATCGAATAGTAATCTTGCGGTAAACCTTCCAGAATAACATCTAAGTGTTCTTTCGGTGAAACTGGATCACCAACAGAGGCCTAACAATCTACTAGAGCCTTGGTCCTCGCAAGAAATTCAGAGATTGAATGATCCTGAAGTCTCGTATTCCGAAGTTCGGTGAGCAATTGCCTAGCACGCGCACAAGTCAATTTCTGAAAATACAAGTGAATCTTGTCCCATAGCTCATATGTATGAATGCATCCTAAAACCCTAGACTGAATTGTACTCGATAGAGACGATTGTAACCAAGAGAATAACATCTGATCTTGACATTCCCAAGCTAGATACTCTTCACTGACTCTGTTCACAGCTCGATATTGCGAATTAGAAAATTGAGGTGGAATTTTAGGAGAAACGAGAAAATGTTGGAGACGATGCGCCTTGATAATAGGTTCGACTTGTTGGCGCCATAGTAGAAAATTCTTATCATCTAATCTCTCTGTAATCGAGTGAGAGAAAGTAACAGGAAGTTTTCCGGTGACTGGAGGAGGAGGAGGAGAATCGGAATCGCTACTAGAAATCATGGTTTAGATCATGAAGCTCCCGATACCATATTGAGTATCACAAAGAGAAAGAAAGAATTGTATTGAAAATGATTTCTCAGTCCTAACAGATTCTAACAGAACTGAAACTAATATTCTCATTTACATTTGCATTTGCATTTCATGTATATTTCATATACGATATATGGCAGCATACTCTCAGTGACAACTATTAGCCTAGATAAAAGGCTAACAGTCCACCAGACCAAAGAAGAATCCAGCCTGCAAAAAGACAGAAGCAGCAATCTTGCATATTGTGCATGAGTTAGATAAACCATTGTCGCAAATCAAGCATAAAGAGGTCAAATTAGCATACTCTCACCATTGTTTCTCTCTAGAAAAAACACACCCTCGCCAGTGTTTCTCTCAGATAAATGGCAGATTGCACACATAAAAAGCTTTTAACCCAAAAGAAGGCTAACACCAAATAGTAAGCAACCTCTGACTTACTATGACTCATTCAAGGCTGCACACCAATGGTGCCATACACCTATCGGAAAAAGAGGATTTACCCCCTTCCACTCTATTTGTGAACCAGCTACATTATCTCACCTTTATTAGATCCAAAATTTGAATTAGGTCAAATTTTTTCCTGCTTAAAGATTATGATGTTCCTCATTAGTCATTAGCAATATAGACCATACTACTGAAAACCAAATCATCATCCATAGTTGTTGAACCTTGTTACCCCTCACCAAACCTCTATGATGTATATAATGAGACTTGCTAACCACCTGATCCGCAACAGCAGTTCCAAACCAAGCATAAACATCTTGCCAAACCAGGTTGCCTTATTATATGAAAACAGTAGGTGATCCATTGATTCTATGTTGCAATTGCACAAGACACAGGTAGATTGGTCTAAAGATCCAATAACTTTCCTCCTCAACAGATTAGCTCTGGAAGGGGCCCTATCTAAAATAACTTGCCACCCAAACTCCAAAACCTTAAGAGAATAACTGTGTTCCAAAACTTCGCAAAGAAATTGATCTTCGAAAGGAATGCTAGGATGTAACACTTGGTGAAGATTCTTGATAAGCAATTCATAAGCCGATTTGCACCCATATTCATTAGAGTCTCCAATTATCCATTTCCATGTATCCTCTTTAAGTCTGATCAGCACTGCAGAGGATAACATAACCCTTAATTCTTGATACAATGTTTCCTCCCAAACAAAGAATATTCTTCTCCATTGTAGATTCCAAGACCAAGAGTTTCCTTGCCAATTTCCAACCTTTGCCACCATTGCATTTCTATTGTTCGAGATTAGTTAAGAAAATTGCTTCTCAAGGATTCATCTCCAATCCAGATATCATTCCAGAAAGATACTGATTTCCCGTCTCCAATTTCCTTCTGCATCCCAGATTTGAACCAGCCTATTGGAGCATCCTTTGTTGATTGAATACTACATAAATCCCTCCACCAAATTGAAGAATCTCCAGCTGATCTAGGTATTATATCTCCCAAGAAACCCTGCTCGCCTATTCCATATCTAAAGTCCAGCACATCAAACCAAAGCCCATTCTCCTAGTTTTCGATTCTCCAAAGTCATTTACTCAACAGAGACAGATTGAACAAATGGACATTTTTTATTCCCAAACCTCCACACTTTTTAGGACTACACACTACACTCCACCTAACTCCACATCAACAGAGATTCATTTGTTATTGTTTGCTGGAAATGTTTTTGCCTAAAATTTTAATCTTTCTTTTCCTTCAAGTATTTTTTTAATTAGTTTTTAAAAGAGCATTGCTATTTGGGACGAAATAGTAAGTTCGAATTCTCACCAATGTAACTCCAACCAATCACAATAGAGGATAACTGATTAAACAGTTATGTTATTTGCACACACAAATGGGACACCCATTTGGGACACCTTGGTTAATCACGTATAAATATTTGGTTAATTCAGTTCATTATATGCTTAATGGGCTTATTTTCCATAACCATGTAAATATTTGGTTAATCACATGCAAATATCTGGTTAATTAAGTTCTTTATATGATTAATGAGTCATCATGAATTAACCAAATATTTGCACGTGATTAATCATATAATGAATTGAATTAACCAAATATTTATATATGATTAATCAAGGTGTCCCAAATGGGTGTCCCATTTGGGTGTGCAAATAACATTTCTGCTGATTAAATGATAGAAAGAGAAAATGATATAATAGGAAAGAGAACAATGGTGTGAAGGGACGAATTTGGTATTCGTACCAACCAGCATTTTTGTTTTTAAAATGAGAACTCACTGGGGCCCTCTTGGATATATAAAGAGGCCGATTCACAAACATTTGTTTAGACAAATTGTTATTTTTCCCCCTCAATTTAAATCCCAAGGAAGTACGTGATGATAGGGGTTATGGTGTGCTTGGTGATGCTCATGGTAGTGCGGTAAATTAGTGAAATTGACAATAAGTTATGGTGGTTGTAAGAGGTGAAAGGTGCAACAGTGCAACACATACTTATGCACACTTCACCCACCTTTACACAATTGCCATCATATATATGTTATTAGTTAGTTCCACCTCATTTTCTGCACACCTATATTCTGATTTTGCTACCTATACAGACGTGAGAGAGATGAGAGGAATGATTTGTGAGAGAATAATTTTCTGTGAATGGTTTATCCTACCCTATGCAATACGATAAATACATGGTTTAGAAAGTATTTGGTGAGTTTATGCTATCAGATGATACGCACCAATTGAATAATATATGAACTTCATGCTAATATGAAATCATATATACATATAGTAGTCCTCCGTAAGATCAATCCTAAAAAATTCATTAGTTGTTAATTAAAGCCTTTTTAAACCGTATCTGATGTGCAGGCAATAATTCTTTTTTATGGGATGGTACAACACCAAAGGTGATAATCACAGACCCAGAGCAAATCAAAGAAGTCTTCAACAAGATGCAGGACTTCCCAAAACCTCAGTTAAGTTCCATTGCCAAGTTACTTGCCACTGGTCTACCTTATTATGAGGGTCAGAAATGGGCTAAACACCGAAAGATTATCAACCCAGCATTCCATTTAGAAAAATTGAAAGTAAGTTATTCTTGCACTTCATAATCAAATACTAATTAATGTTCTGATTTTTCTTCTTCTAATATGATTTACTCCATACTTAATTTATAGGATATGCTACCAGCATTTTCTCAAAGTTTTGTGATATGATTAGCAAATGGGAGGGAATGTTGTCGTCAGATGGAACATGTGAGATCGATGTTTTTCCTTTCCTTCAGACTCTAACTCGTGATGTAATTTCTAGAACAGCATTTGGAAGTAGCTATGAAGAAGGAACAAAAATATTTGAACTTCTGAAAGAGCTGGGGTATCTTTTATTGAATCGGCACACTTCAAAATGGTGGTAAGATTACAAGTGTGTTTTTGGTATACATGACAACTAAATTAAGCATGTTTTAATTTTAAAAGAAGTAAAAGTAAACTCACCATGAGAAGTTTATAAAGGAAACAACTTATTAGTTATTACCATGATCATTTAGTGTGTGTTTGGGAATGATTCTTTTTTAAGCTTTCAGCTGTTTTCCTCGGGAAAAAGCTTTTTTATAACAATTTTTATGTTTGGGTTATAAGCTTAACTTTTAAAAAAAGCTTTTATTGGATGAAAAACACTGTTTTGAACCATCTGCTCTTGAGGACTGCTTGATTATTTAGATTCTGATTATTCATGTTTGTCAAACTTCCCTTCCCAACTTACCCCCCACCAACAACGTTGAAATATTGAGCAGGGTTAGAAGCTTAGGCTAAGAGGCATTAAATTGTGACGTTAAAAGGCATATGCAGGCTTTAGAAGCTTACCAATTATTATATAAATATTTTAAAATTTAAATAAAAATTAGATTAAAATAAAAGTATTTAAAAAGCTTTATAATAGAAAAAAAATGATGAGAAAATATAAAAGTGATTATCAATATAAACAAATAATTTCATACCCTTTTTTGTAATTTATAATATAAAAGTGATTATTTTTACACTACCCAAACGAAATAGATTATCTTAAAATCGTTTTTCAGCAAACATACCCAAACAAAAACAGATTCTGATTATAATCGATTATCACAATAATCGATTATTTGAAAACAGATTATCAGCATAATCTTTTTTTTCCAGCTTTCCCAAACACACTCTTAGTATATAAATATTTAATGTTACAAAATGAAAACCATGGTTTTCTTTTTGAACATTTTAATATGTTCATATAAGGTAGCGTTTGTTATCAGTTATATTTTAACATTTCCAGGAATGTGGGCATGAAAATAAATGTTTCTCATATTTGGTACAAATTTTAAAAAATTACTTCCAGACATAAAAGACGCCTAGAAATAAAATTAGTAAATGAAAATTAAAAATTTCATTCTCATATGTGAATATGGGAAAGAAATATTTCTAAGATTGAGATTCTTGAAATGTAGTTTTCCTAGATATAAAATATTTTCATAAACAAAACGTCACCTAAGTGCTAAAGGTACTTAGAACACTTGTCTAATGTACCTACTATTAGCCTTTCAATATCACATTTTACATGAGAGTTCTTGATGTCTACAAGTCCAAGATCTTTTTTTATAAAAGAAAAGTTAAGCAATTTCATTAATAATGGAGAACTCAATACATCTGGTAATATCATCACAAATTTGGAGAATATAATAGTAATATATAGAGCTGTCCCTAACAAAGAGTGATCAACTACTTGGACTTTCCTCCTAAAACTCTATCAAAGAGTTGGTAACATAAGATGATAAAAGACTTCTATAATTTGAAATAGCAGCCCTATAATTAACTTGGTCCTCTTGAAGGAGACCTAGGACTTCCTCTTTTTACACCTGGAGTCTGTGAGACTAACTATAAAATTTAGCTTTGAAAAAATATCCTCCCTCATCACGTAAATTGTGAATGAAATCGATGCTTAGAGCTACCTCTTGTACCAGTCACTTACAACCGCCTGAATCACCTGGCCTCCACCCCACCTTCAACTCTGGACCCCATCCAGGAACTCCATTCTCTTCCTCCATCAAAAATAGCTTCTCACATGAATTGTCATAATGCCCTAGAAGACCACATAGAAAGCAGAAGACTGTCAACCTTTCATATTTGAATTTGACAGTCTTGATATCTCCATCGTCTTGTCGGACCTTTCCCCTCTTCAATGGCTTCCGCACATCCACATTGATCACTCGAATCCTCATGTAAGAATTCCAGAAGCTTGAGTTATTTCTGGTATCATATTCAATGAATTATCCAATATAGTTGCCAAGACCCTTTCCTACCTCAACACATTTTAAAACCAACGTGTAATTCATGAACTTGAATCCAGAACATGACATGAAAAAGAGGGACTTGTGTTGGCACATCTCCCGCTCCCATCTTGATGAGAATTAAAAGGTGTCCGTCAAAATTCCAAGGCCCTCCATTGATGACCTTCTGCATGTCTAACTTGTGGAAAAATTGGAAACAAAACACATCTTTCTCAATCTCCTTGATGGCTACCCTCGGCCAGGCTCCCATAATATTGCCATCCTTTCCTTCATCATGTGCACCTCAATGATTTTTGGGTGAGAAACCTCCCAACAAGACATAAATTCGAATCAGCCCTTCTTTCCTGGATTCCTTGCCCTCGGAATGAGAGGACTTCCTCTTCATCATCACTTAGATTAAGATTCTCCAGACCCGCCATACCTCCTGAACGATCCGTAGAATTCAAAAGAACACAAAAGATTTTGCTTCTTACAAAGGTTGGATAGAAAACCTAAGACATCTCATAGAGAGAGAAAATTTTCGTTTCAAAATGTGGTTGATACTTTGTTAACAAACATTTACAAGTCCAAGATCTAAGTTTTCAAGGTATGTAAAAGTTTATTTTGGCAACATTTTGGATTGATCTTATGTGACACCGACTAAATCAAATGAGTCCACTTTATTTAATGGGCCCCACATGAATTTCATCCAATAATTGAAAGTATGTTGAAGATAGTGTTGAAAAATGTAAGTTGCTAGCATTGTTCAAAACATAAATAAGTGTGGTGGAGTATGAAAATATATACGGGTTGATGTTCAAATATATTGTACAAATAATGTTGTTGATCTTGAGAGAGATATAGTATATAAACTATATATAAATAACAGATTTGCATAAGGATCTTAAAATAATTATTAAATGCATGCAGATTTTGATTTACTATATTTCTCGTCCCTAGATATTTGATATGTTTTTCTAAAAAATGTTAAGAACTTCAAGAGATCTCGCATACCAAATGACTCATGGAGAGTTACTACCACAGAGTTCATGTTATATGCTATTAAAATTAACGTCATGGAGAGTTATATGTTCGTTATGACTAGATCTAAGGTTCAGAAGCCAGTCAGTGCCATCAATATTAACGTCAACAATATATGTTTGCAGGGTTCTACCATCAACTACCAATAGAAGGATGAAGGAAATCGAAAGAGATGTGTATGCTTCACTTGAGGGTATCATTAAAAAACGAAAGGAAGCAATGAAGAATGGAGAAGAAATCAACAAAGACGTGTTACGCATACTCTTGGAATCAAACGAATATGAAAAGCAAGTACGTGAAAACAATAAGGATGTTGGAATGACCAATCAAGAGGTAATTGAGGAATGCAAGATATTCTACCTTGCAGGGCAAGAGACCACTTCAGTTTTACTGGTTTGGACAATGGTGCTATTGTGTAGGTATCCTGAATGGCAAGCACGTGCAAGGCAGGAAGTTTTGCAAGTTTTTGGCTACCAAAATCCAAACTTTGAGGGTTTAAGTCGCCTTAAAATCGTATGCATCACATGGTTTCACTTTGGGACGGAGATCAACTGTCTCAAGATGATGTTTCATTGTCTGTCTCATCCATTAAGCTTGTGTCATGTTATTTAAAAAGGATATATTTATAATAAATACTGGGATTAATTTTTTAAGTTGTACAATTTAAGTAGATGAGACAGGAAATGAGACACAACTTTGAGATAGACTTTGATGATGATTATGATCATAATCCTTTTGGGTGCTAACTACTGCTAAATAACTTTTTGTTTCACAGGTGACCATGATTTTATATGAGGTTCTCAGGTTATACCCACCTGTAGTTCACTTCAATCGAGTTGTTCAAAAGGATGTGAAACTTGGAAACTTATCACTACCAGCAGGAGTACAGGTTTCCTTACCAATACTTCTGATTCACCATGATCATGATTTATGGGGTGACGATGCGAAGGAGTTCAAACCTGAAAGGTTTTCTGAAGGAATTACAAAGGCAACAAAAGGCAAAGTATCATTTTTTCCATTTGGATGGGGTCATAGAATATGTATTGGGCAAAACTTCACCTTACTGGAAGCAAAAATGGCATTGTCATTGCTTCTGCAAAAGTTCTCATTTGAGCTTTCTCCTGCCTATGCACATGTTCCTACCACCTTGCTTACTTTGCAGCCAAAACATGGGGCACAAATCAAGTTGCATAAACTTTAATCAATCATACACTTGACATTGTATTTCTAGAAGGAAGATATATATATTTAAAATAAAAGTATTACTGATTGCTGCATATGTATGCCAATATTATAATTCATGTTATGTTTTATAATATAGTGATATATTTTTTTTTTGTTACAATTTAGTGATATTATTTTATTCTGTCTTTAGAGAATTTTTGGTATTTTAAGCTTGATTTGAATTTAATTATGAGGCTACTATATAGTATGATCGTATTTGGGTGTTCTTTTGTTGATATCTCTTTTATTATTTTATAATAAAGTATCATCATGAATTCTTTAGAGTTTTCTAAGTATTTTGGTTTTGCATCGTTTATGCAGTCTGATACACTAGTGTAGAAAAGGGATTTCACATCGATTTTTTTTTTGCTTTTCACATCGGTTTTCAAACTGATGTTGAAAAGGCCGATGTGGTTTATTGCCACTTTTCACATCGGTTTTAAAACCGATGTAAAAAAGTCTGTTTCAGCAAGCCAATAAATCCTGTTCAGCACTTTCCACATCGGTTTCTGAAAAAACCGATGTGGTAACCCCACTTTCCATATCGGTTATTTTAAAAACCGATGTGAAAAACTAAGTTTCCACATCGGTTTTTAAAATAACCGATGTGGAAAGTGGGGTTACCACATCGGTTTTTTCAGAAACCGATGTGAATTTGTGTTTTTTTTTTAAAAAAAAACCTCCCTTTTCAGTAGTGACAGTCCTTTCCCCTGTTTCAGTAATCCGGTAATCCAGATCAATACAGAATCTATATTGTCAACAGAATCACTTTTGTACAACCAAAACACACTAAATTAAAAGATTACTAACAATAAATATATTCAATTACATTCAGACAACAAAGATAATTAGAAACCAAAAAGCTACATATGATATATTATAGATTTCATGTCAAAACATATATCAGTCAAAAGTACACTATAGCTAGTACATGATGCGTTTATATACTAACTACATACAAACTATTGTTGGTACACTTCAAGAAAGAAAGTTGGCCAACGCATCCTTATGTTTTTTATGTCGGCATTAGAGAGTGGAGTCTGATTGTTGAATATCTGCAAGTTTAATTGGACATAAGATTATATCTTTTAAGTAATAAACTAAAATTAAACATATAACGAATCTATATATAATTGTTACAACTAATTGTTACCAATTAGCATTTACCTCCTGCCATCTTTCAGTGATACCGGAGGAGATAATTTCGACCATCCACTTCATCACATAATATCCACATTCCCATGATCCACGTTGTCTACGAGACTACGTACAAATGAAACCCAGTTAGAATATGAGGAATTAAATAAAAATCAATAATTATACCCACTGCGCTTGAAGCGTTTGAACTAATAAATATCTTACGTTAGGAATAATCCATCTAATAGCCCGATGACTTTCACCACCCAGCATACGGCTTGCATCAATAGACCTATCATAAGAAAATAAACATTAATTAAAGTATATCTAATAGATTTCAGATAATTAAAACAACTTCATTACTGATTCTAAATTATTTTAATGCTTACGTTTCTATGATGTGCTTCAGTTCATTCGCCGGCTTATTTCCCATCGAGCAGAAGAAGACCACGGCGTTCAACCGAGGGCACAAGATCAACAACTGCCAATGTTGTCTACATTTGCGGAACAATTAGTGACTAAGTCATATATAGTTATAATTAAATAACTGGTACTTACTTATTGAGATAAGGCGCAAGGTAGAACTGATGATGGTCTCGGGCAACTATATCACGTATGGTGGCGACCGGGTCTTCTGATGTTAGGAGAACATCACCCTGAATGAGCATGGGGTCAATGAACCCATAAAGGGTGAGGTTGCCCTGATTAGCTAACATGAGATGCAGATACCTAATATATTGATAAAACATGTAATTATCATAGTATTTAAAATTTAATTATTTAACTTATAAATAAAATGTACTTACATGCACCATAACGAGATGTGTGTAGCACTAGCCATTTCATGCTCGAGCGCCATCTCCATAAGTTCTTTCTTTGGGATATACAGTTCGTCACCTGGCCTGGCATCATGTTCCAACCTTACCAAAGCTGCATCAACCTCCATGGTGACAACCTGTATAGCAAGAAGTTTAAAAACATCACCAGGATCCCCTTTGTCGTTCCCCTAAACAAAAAAAAAGATATACATTAGTAATCACAGTTAAGTTATTTCATTCGTAATTAATTGAATGGTCAAATGAATACCTTGGCAGGAGCAGACTTCTCTGGTCTTCCTGGATCTGACCTTTTAGGCAGAATATCATGATGATCATCAACATTCAGCTCACATCTATCAGGGGCGTCATCATCATCATCATCATCATCATCAGGCTGATGAGGAGGATCACATGAGCCCTTAGTGCTCACATGGACAGAGGGTTGGACACTTGTGAATTGTTGGGACATAGCAGCCATTATTACCATCTGCTGGTTAAACTGCTGGGCCATCTCCTGTCTAAGCTCATCTGCAATCTCCTGTTTTAGCCGTTCTCTATCTGCAGCAACATCCCTGTGGCGTTGGTGTGAAGATGAACCATGGTATTGGCGAATGCCAACGCCCCATCCAACACCAATGACATGGCTCGGGTGGTCTGGTTTACCGATGGCAGCAGCTAAGATATCCTCGTGTCCTCTAGGAACAAAGGTTCCTTGGGTGGCCTGGCCGTCCAAGGCATCCTGCAACATATAAAATATTAGGTCACATTACAATTCAGTAACATTGTTAAAATCACAATTACAATTCAAACTACACTTACAATCTTCTCAGCTACTTGGCGGGCCTCCTCAGATGTATATTGTCCCGTTTTTCTTTGTCGGGCCCTCTTCCATTTACGATGGCGTGGGGGTGGAGGTGGATCAACAACTTCTGGATGATTTTCAGCATTAGGATCTGCCTGAGATGCTGCTTCTTGACATGCTTTCTTTTCCTCTTCCACCATGGTCTGAACAAGCTTTTTATATCCCCCACGAGACAGTACATGGGGGTAGACATTCTTGCTTTGGTTTTCCTGCCCCTTTTTCATCTTCTCCTGTTATAAATAGAAGACAATTAAATTACATCAGTAAATTAATAAAATTAATGAAATTACATAAATTTAGAGACAACTCAAATAAGTTAACCTGAAAGCTGGGATTATGTCGGCTCTGAACAAAGCGATCCCACGTCGCCTGGTCAAGAAACGGGTACACCTCAAGTGGGTTCTTTTCACAGCTAGGATTGAATACATAGTATCTGCCCAGGTCCACCTTAAAACCCCTCCAACGCTCACCAGCATACTTTATCCAACGCTTCTTCATATCTGTCGTATCCGGCAGGTCAAAGGTGAGCTACATTAACACCAAAAGAATCAACGAATTACTGTATGATATTAATAAGATTAAAATAAAGTAGATACAAACACAGGACGTAAAAGTATAGATACCAGAATACTCTCCCATATCTGATCCTTCACGCCCTGAGGTACATCTTTCCAACGCTCAATAAGTATGCTAGGCCTGCTTCGAGCAAGGGTCGCCACAAAACTATTAAACTGCTCTGCCATTGGCCCAATAAGATTGAGGTTACAATCAAAGTCGATTCTTATCCTTTGATTTGAACCACGGTTGGCAGTCAAATTCCTCATTCGTGTGGCACGTCTACCCCTTCTACCCGAAGACGGGGTCTCCGACCCGCTGCATGAAGGAGGGATATCCTCAGGATCAGCCATGTATACCTGTTTAGAGAAAAACAAAATGTCAGTATGTCTGGATAAATATCAAACATAACTTATAAATATCAATCAACGTAAGCATAACTTACAAATATCAACGTAAACATATAATATGACTTTAAACATAACTCAAACTAAACTTACACTGTGGTCAAGTAGTAACGTTCTCCCATAACCCTTCTTGATGATCATTACGAGTAGCATGTACATCGTCCACTTCATTTTCCTCATTGAAATTAGGCACCTGTGTTGAGAAAGAAGGAGTGTCAGAAATATCAAGAGTTGAATCTTGATTTCCCTCACTACCATTATATATGTTTTTTCCCTGGAGAACCACTGACCACCTTTTGTTAGAAGGATCACGGATATAAAACACTTGTTTTGCTTGGGATGCCATGATGAAAGGCTCTTCTTTATTACCTACCTTATTAAGGTCCACCAATTTGAATCCTAACTCATCGGTTTGCACACCATTGTTACTATCGACCCACTGACATTTAAAAACAGGCACTCTAAACTTCGTGTAATCAACCTCCCAAATCTCTTCAATGATCCCAAAGTATGAAACGGATGCCATAACAGGGTTTTTATCTTTCGAACTAGAGAAATGCATGGACTCAGCGACGACCATAACCCCACTGTTTTGCATAGTACTTTTGTCATCCTGGGACTTTGTATAGAAGGAAAACTTATTGATATCGTACCCACTCCAGCATATGACATCAAAGTTAGGTCCCCGTGCTAGCCATTTTAATGTATCAGAAGCAGTACCATCCTTTGTAATTTTTTCTTTAAACCAGTTCAAGAAAGTCTTATTATGCTTGTTCAAACACCATTTTTCATTCATTCTAGGATAAGTTTCGTTGATGATGCTTTTGTGCTCACATAAGTATGGTTCAAACTCATCAGTGTTATTCAATATATACAAATGTGCTTGAAGCACTTCCTCCCGATCCATTCTCTTAACAGTGATACCTCGTGTACCCTTACCATCATATCTTCCTTCATGACGAGACTTCGGAAGCCCTACAGGTTCCGCTTCTGACATGTAGTCTGTACAAAACTCAATAGCTTCTTCTGCAACATACCTTTCAACAATAGATGCTTCGGGACGGTGTGGATTCTTCATGTATCCTTTCAAGATCTTCATGTATCGCTCAACCGGGTACATCCACCTTAAATAAACGGGGCCACACAATCTAATCTCCCTCACTAGATGAACAATCAAATGAACCATGATGTCAAAAAATGAAGGTGGAAAATACATCTCCAATTGGCACAAGATAATGGCTGCCTCATTTTCCAAGTCATCTAACTTTTAGTGTCAATGACCTTGCTATATATAGCATTGAAGAATAAGAATAACCTAGTAATGGCATATCTGACTTTTTTAGGCAAGATGTCACGAATGGCCACCGGTAGTAGTTGTTGCATCAAGACATGGCAATCATGAGAATTTAAGCCAACTAATTTGAGATCTTTCATTGAGACAAGTCTCTTGATATTTGAAGAGTAACCCTGTGGCACTTTGACTCCCCGTAGACATTCACAGAAACTTCTTTTCTCTTTTTTTGATAAAGTATGACATGCTGGGGGCAAGTAAGTCTTCTTATCCCCCACTTTATGTGGAGCTAACTGCTCTCGTATACCCATCGCAACTAGATCCAGACGAGCATTCACACCATCCTTTGTCTTGCCTTGAATGTTGAGAAGCGTTCCGATTAAATTGTCACCATACTTCAGTAATGTGTTACCTTCTGGAAGCATGTCTTTCAACAACTCAAGCAATTCGGTAAAGCTTTTATCGCTCCACCCATTTCTCGCCTTCACATTGAACAATCTTAACACCGCTGACAACCGTGTGAAATTAGTGCACCCTGGATACAAAGCCACTTCCGCATCACTGCACAAAGTATCATACACATGTGCTCGCCGAAAGGACTCTTGCCCAATATCACGGATCATGTCCTCTAGTCCATCGTCCATATCTACGTCATCAACTTCCTCTCTATCCGACACCCTTGGCTTGTCTAACGATTCACCATGACATATCCATATTGTATAACTCTTGCAAATCTCCTCACAAATAAGATGATCCCGTATCTCATCAGCTTTTAGTCGTCTCTCATTCAAACAGTTAACACAAGGACAATAAAACCTTCCGTCACTACTATCAGGAGCATTTGTTTTTCCAAATTGTAGAAAATCTTCCACTCCATTCTCATACTCATCACTTGTCCGTCTAGCATTCATCCAACCGCGATCCATGACTAAAACATTAACTTCATACTTAGTCCAACATCTTCATCAACCACTTCTTATGATAGGGTATGGCCCTATCCCATTCGAGAAGAAACTTTTTCAACATTTGGTTAACAATTAGTCCTTAGCTCTCATGCTCATACTCGACGAAATTTCGGCAGCATTTCCCTTCGGTCTCTGACGTACACGACTTGAACGCGATGACATCCACCACGATAAAGTATGCACCCGGAGAACGAAAGGAAATGTATCAATCCGAACTTTCATCAAGTATATAACATGAGAATCAATGAATAACTATTTTAACTGAATGAAGAAAAAGTTTTTTCCCAAACTGTCCAACTTGGACAATTCAAGATCCAATATAATGAGCTGTACCTTAAGCACGTACACGTGTGCTCATTAATATTGCATCTCAAACGGGAAACTAAGGCTTTACTAATTAATTAACACTAAAAAAGTAATAAAACACTCCAATCCCCAAGTTAAAACAAACAAAAATCAAACTAGAAAAATAGAGATGAGAAAGCTTACCGGGTGTGGGAAGAAACACAATAAGTGTGGAAACGAAATCCTAAGTTTCAAATAATCAAGAAACCCTGAAAGAAAAAAAATAGATATGATTCTTAGAAACATTTAGAAAATAGAAACCTGTTTTGAAAGCATAAGTATGTTTCGAATTAAATGAGAAAAATTGAAACCTCTTCTTCATGCTTGAAGCTTCCTCTTGTGTGGAACTTGAAGGGGTAGAGTAACAGTTATCCATGTTGCGTTGGTGGTCCTGGTACGATCTGACTCGGACAGTGGCCCTCCAACTGGGTTTTGGATTAATCAGTGGATTGACCCGTGAGAAAACGTGGATCCCAACTTGGATTCAATTTCATGTTTTAAAAACAAAATCTGCTTAATTCATTTAAAACCAAGCTATTTATTCATTCTTGAGCAGCCCTAGTTAGTGAGTATTGGTGCTCACTGAAGATCTAACACTAGGTAAAAATTCAGAAGATAGCAAAAGAAAAAGAAAATGTTAATGGCTGATGCAAGCAACTCCTTCTACATACGATGTCATATTTTAGAAGAACATAGTTCAAACCCTCTTAGTTCATGATGTGTGCCACATTTCCCTTACCCCACATTAGCGTCCCTTCCCAACATGTAAGGAAATTCTGCAGAGAATGAATTTGGTAGAAAATACTGCTGTGCATTATTGATTATGTTTGATGTGTTTATATACACAAGAGTACAAAAGGTAAACAGAGAAGCTAAACTAAAATTTAAATATACAATAAAGTTGAGGATAAGGATAAATGAATCCTAAGTCCTAACAGAAGATGAAAAACAATATCAACGAACAGATTATAGTTGATAACACAACATTGTCCAATTCAGAGCATCTAAACCCACCCCTCCCCCCCTTTCTTCCGGTCATATTGAACCAAAATCCAACTCTGAAATTTCTCCATGGAATAAAGTGAAGAACTAGGTAAATGGACTTTACACCCCATACCTCAAAAGTGAGTTTACGAGTCTTTTCATATGATTCTTAATGTGTTACCTCTGTGGGGAGTAGAGCAAAATCGCTGTTGCTCCAACCTCGACGGACAGCCCACGACGGAGAAGCCAACAGCCCGCGATGGAGAAGACAACGGCTGCGACGGAGCAAGACAACGGCGAGCAAGCAGCAGCAATAACGACGGACAAGGGAGCAGCAACAGTAACGACGGACAAGGGTTATGTGTTAGGGTTTTCATGAGATTATCCTCTTTTAAAATCAAATCTCAAGGCGGAAGAAAACCATCCCCATGGATCACGCATTACAAACATGAATCACAAATGGTGTTTACCTCTTGAAGCGTGCTTTATTCTTCGATCACCAGTGCCACGAAGGAGAAGCACCTCTACTCAGTCCACGCGAGCAAATGGGCGTCAGAGCTATGCGTCTTGTGCTAGCTGACGGCTACGGGAGGCACAATTAGCAAGACAAGGTTAGAGGGGAGAGCACTTCTATTTATAAGTTGGCAGCTCCCTTTAACCTAACTACTTACCCTATTGGGCTTTGTACACTACAAGCCCAATGGTCCTTATATTAATTAAATCATATTTAATTAATATAACTGCTCCGCATTTGCTCTATGCGTGTGACCCTATAGGCTCCCACTAAGTTGGCAATAATATTAATATTATAATAATATCAAATATTAATTATAATATTAAATATTATAAATAATGAGCGGCATCTAGCAATGCATCATTACTACCCAATTAGCGAGAGTATCGGTGATCCGATTTTAGCCTTACCGCGACCAAATTTTTCCGTGGAGTAAATTTCCCTTCATCCATATGTCTTAATTGAACACAAGGCATAAGAGTGTCATCCTTGTTATGTTCAATTGTTTGTTCCTCGATCCTCGAGTAGACGTGTAATCACAAACGGGCCCAATATCACATATTGGCCCACTTCCGCGTGGCCACGCATATTTCACGTCTCACTCTATCGAGGGGCCCAAGACATTACCCCTGTTATGTAGGAGGGACGAATCCTGTCTACATCGCTCACACTCCTCAACATGATTTATTGCAGGCCCAATAACTACCTTTATGATCACCCTGTTACGCATGACGTTTGATAGCATTAAAGCCTACAACTCCTCATGTAGGAATCGTAGTGACTTCAAGTCGAAGGACTACTTCACTATGGTCGCCATGAGAATACTTATGACACTTACATAATTATTATGAAGTATTATCATAGTGGGTCATCCGGTATAAATATTACTCCTAATATTTATACCTGTGTGCCGACTTGATATCACATATCCATGACCCGTGAGATGTGGTCATCAGTCTACTCACACAATAGTCTCTGTGTATTATTGTCGTCCTAATTAACAATAATACTCGACCACGGATATTTAAGAATAGTGTTCTATTATTCAACGAGGTCTCACGATTAAGTCATGCACTTAATATCTCATTGAATGAACTGTCTATTCTAAGGACTTTATCATGCTATAAACTAATAACATAATAAATGAATGCCTTATTCATATATCAAATATATGATCAAAGTCATGATACAAATGATGATCTATTCAAAATAGATTGGCCACTAGGGCTTACACCAACATTATGGACAGCAAGGAGCAGAGCAAAAACAAAGGAAAGGGCGCGTGACAGATGGAGGGAATGAAAATAGAAGCAAATAGTAGGGTTTTGTAAATTATTACACATCGGTTATGCCCAAACCGATGTGGTTATGCAAATTACACATCAGTTATCACTAAACCGATGTGGTTACTACATATATTAGCATCGGTTCTATAAGAACCGATGTAGAAACTTAAAATTTTAAATTTTCAATATTTTTTGTTTTAATTTTAGACATCAGTTATAATAAAATAGATGTGGAAAATATTTACACATCGGTTATTTAAGAAACCGATGTGGAAACTTTGCTTTTAATTTCAAAAATGCCACCGCCTCGCATCGGTTTTATAGAAACCGATGTGGAATCTCCGATGTTAAAAGTATATTTTGCACTAGTGATAATTGGTTTTTATTTTACTTTTCAAAATATAAAAAATCTAAGAAGATATATTAAAAAATTAATTTTGATATATAATTAATCTAAATTATGATAACTACTTTAAAATTATATTCTCTCTTAATAATATTATAATCTAGGATAGAATATTGTAAAAAACTTAAATTTTTTTTTGGTACAGTAGAGAAGAAACAAAAAGCTAAGGACGAATATGAGGAGATTCTAACAAGTCGGACCCCAACACCTGAGACATACTAGAAGGTGCCTCCTCCAAAATCACCAATCTATCGTCACACGAAGCTCTTAACTTTGCCAACGCATCAGCAGAAAAGTTAGCCTCCCTAAACATATGCACTACGGTCACGTTCCACTCTCTATTAAGCCAGTTTCTGATGCACATATAATCACGCTACTTAGTTGGTGAAACCCCACATCAGCTTCCTTAACTAGACGAGATTTTCTGGTCAAAAATCTCTTCCTGACACATGAGCACGGCCCCCTGCTCATTTGAGCATGGCCGTGTCGGAATTTGAACGTTTGACAGTGTTTTTATTGACCTCTTGCTCATTCAGCACGACCCCTGCTCATTTGAGCACGGCCGTTCTCAATTGAGCACAACCCCCTGCTCGTTTAAGTAGACCCCTTGCTCTTTTAGCGCAACCCCTTGCTGATATTGAGCACGGCCATGCTCAATTGAGCAGGACCCCCTGCTCGTTTCCTGACGGCATAGTAACGCTAATTTTAGAGGGTTATGAGCTATAACCCTCATTTGGACACTTTTTTCTCAATCCTTGGCCGTCAGGAACCCTCTCCTCTCCCTCCCCTTGAATCTCCTCAAAACTCTTGGTGTTTTCTCTTGCGATTGGAGAGTAAACCATGCAATAGTGTCAATTAAGGTAATATTGTAAACCCTTTGTTAATTTCCTTTTGTTTTCTTGAATTGGGGATTAATTACTCTTTCTTTCTTTGATGTTTTTGACCAAGATCCGTTGAACCGTTCAAGTGGACCAAGTTTGGATTCGCTCAAAGTAACTGTAGATTAGATCTTTATACCAGGTATGAGGAGAAGGGATTAGTATGAACATGTAGGTATTGAGGGCAGCGTAAGATGAAGGGTTAACCCATGACCCTATTGTGTGCTATTTGCCTAAATGTTTTGTCTTGCTATATGTTTACCTACGTTTTATATATGATTGGCATGTTTAATTGTGGATTAGTGATGATGATGTTTATGCCATGAATGAATGTTTGATTTATTGATGATGTTTATACCATGGATGAACGTATGCTTGAGTTATTGATGTTGTTAATGTTAATAAGACATTAATTAAATGAGCAGGGCTTGGTAATAACGAATGGAATTAAAGGATTAATTTCCCCAATTGTTCATAAAGCGTGGAGTTTAGTGAAGAGGTGTGAGGTTAATGCTCAAGGGTATAGTAAGACCCTAGGTTTGAATTATGAGTGTTTTAGGGATGTTAGCAATGAAACAAGAATTAAAGGATTAATTCCCAATAATCATAAGACATGGAGACTAAATAAGAATAAACAAAATTAATACTTAGTGGTGTAGTTAAAAGACCCTAGGATTGATCTTGAATGCCTTAAGGAGTTTGGCAAGGGTTCTAACCCTTCTACCCAGACCAGTACGACCATGCTCCAGTAAGCACAGACGTGCTCAATAGACAGCACTCCCGTGCTCAACTTAAATGTCAGCATGCCCGTGCAGGGGGTTAGCACGATCGTGCTCCCCTAAACATAACAGACGTTAAAAGAGAGCAAGGATGGTTTCACCCAAATTGTTCCAATGATGAAATAGGACACCAATCGAAGTAAAGACAAGTTAGATAATTTAATGAAGACTTAACGAAGATAATTAAATATAAATGTTAAGATGGTTAAGACGGTAACGATGGGTTACCGCACGTTGTTATGCTTTGGTGCTTATTGGCCAAAGTGGCCTTGATGCTTATTGGTCAAGGTGTTGATGAAGTTGAACCTTGGTGCTTATTGGCCAAGGAGGCCTTGCTGCTTATTGGTCAAGGTGTTGATGGTGATAAAACTTTGGTGCTTATTAGCCAAAGCGGAGGTGGTGATTGTTTGATTGTGTATTGTTGTGCGCCCCCTTGGTGATGCATCCGAGAGTAAGGTGCATCGGCTATCCAAGGGGTTCACCCATGGTTTGGTGAACTGCCGGCGTTGATGCTTATTGACCAATGTGGATATGTAACTCCGACGTTGTTTTCCTGATGTAGTTTGGATCCACATGCATAACGGAGTAATGGAGTAGTACTGCATAGCATATCATACACTGTTTGAGATGATGTAAATGATATGATGTTATATAAATGTTGTTATGTTATAACATGCTATATTTGTGATGTATGCTCATCTTGCTAACTGCTCCTTTTGCCTTTATGTTTTATACATGATTTCTTACTTCTCATATTCTGTTGTTTGCTTTGCATGTATCTCTTTATGCAGAGGACAGTGAGCAGCCGATTGAGGAGTGACTATGAGGAGCCACTTACTCGTAGTTTAGGATTTCCCTTTTGTTTAGTTTTGTTTATCCGAGGTATTTCCGGATTGTTAGTTACCAGCTCTGTAATGTGACATCGGGGTTGGGTTTATGTTTTTCTAGTAATATTTCTTGTTATAACTTGTTTTATTTTCCGCGGTTAGACGTTTTGTTATTGTGGTATCTTCTACCCATGGTTTTTATTATTATGCAATAACATACATGCGTTTTTATTTGTAAATTTATTTCCTTTTATGTTGTTATAAATGCATGCGGGATAGAGGGTGTCACATTTAGTAGTATCAGAGCAGATCTGCCCTATCAGGCCGTGGTATGAGTCTGTTATGTCATCTTTTGCGTGCTCTTGTGTGGATTGTCTATATCTAATATAGACAATAATATATGGTACTAAGTACCTATAGCTTCGTTTTGGCTTGACTTACTTCATTTAGTGGTTTGTCTTGGACGATCCAAGAAGCCTATGAGTGCTTCTTGTGTTTAGAAAGGTTGTTCTGTTATCAATTGATAATAAGAACTTTTTAGTTGACCTTGTGTGCTTACCCCTGAAACAACTTGATGTTATTCTTGGTATGGACTGGTTATCTTCCAACCATATTCTCTTGAACTGTTTTTATAAAAACCATAGCTTTTGGAACTCCGGTGGAGTCTAAGGATCCGAAATTTCTCTCTGTCAACCAAGTTAAGGCTTCTATGAAAGAAGAGGCCCATGTTTACATGATGTTATCTTCCCTGGAAGTAGAGAGCAAGCCCGGTGATGGGAATGTGCCCATAGTGAGAGAGTTTCCTGAAGTGTTCTCGTGGGATGTTTATAACTTACCCCCTGAGAGAGATTTGGAGTTTACCATAGACTTAGTGCCGGGAACAGGATCCATATCCATAGCACCTTATAGGATGTCACCCCTAGAATTAGCAGAGTTGAAGAAGCAGTTGGAGGAACTGATTCAGAAACAGTTCATTAGGCTTAGCGTGTCCCCATGGGAGCACCAGTGTTGTTGGTGAAGAAGAAGGATGGCAACATAAGGTTGTGTGTCGACTATCGACAACTCAACAAAGTGACAGTTAAGAATAGGTATCCCCTCCCTAGGATTGATGATCTTATGGACCAGTTGATAGGAGCTTGTGTTTTCTCTAAGATAGTTTTGAGGTCAGGATACCATCAGATTCAGGTTAAGTCTGAGGACATTCCGAAGACCGTGTTTAGGACGTGTTATGGTCACTACGTGTAACTAATGCTCCTGTTGTGTTCATGGATTATATGAACAAGACCTTTCACTCTTACTTGGATAAGTTTGTAGTGGTTTTCATAGATGACATCTTAGTGTACTCCAAGACCAAGGAGAAACATGAGGAACACTTGTGGGTAGTCTTGCAGATCCTTAAGAAGAAGGAGTTGTATGCTAAGTTATCTACGTGTGAGTTTTGATTAGAAGAGGTGAGTTTCTTAGGATATGTCATCTCTAAAGGAGGGATAGCCGTGGACCTGACTAAGGTAGAGACTGTGCTCCAATGGGAAGCACCAAATTCAGTGACCGAGATTAGGAGTTTCTTGGGTTTAGCAGGGTACTATAGGAGGTTCATAGAGGGGTTCTCTAAGATAGTTTTACCTTTGACCTGTCTCACCAAGAAATGACAACTCTTTGTGTGGGACTCTAAGTGTGAGGAAAGTTTTCAGACCATGAAGGAAAGGTTAACATCTGTACCAGTGTTAGTTTTGCCCAATCCTAATGAGCCATTCATAGTATATTGCGATGCTTTTAAGCAAGGTTTAGGTGGTGTGTTGATGCAGAATGGTAAGGTAGTAGCTTACGCTTCCAGGCAGTTGAAAACCCATGAGAAGAACAACCCTACCCATGATTTGGAATTAGGAGCAGCAAGAAACAAGACTTTGTTGCCCTTAGTTGCATTCTCCTGCACCCAGCTTCTAGTGCCATTCTGAAAAAAGTTCGGAACCTGATCATAGCCCAGCATGCGCCAAACCCTTGCAGCCCCGAAGCAATCTCTAAGACAATGTAAAATAGTCTCCTCATTTGCATGGTATCTATCATAACTAATCCACACACCAAACCTCTAGAACACCTAATCATGTTTGAGGAAGGGCATCATGGCAAACCAACCACACAAGAAATCTACATTTCTCCGATGATGGAAGCTTCCATATCCACTTCTAACACCCTACATCAGGCCCTAAATCACGATTCTTGTTTAAAAGCCACATATATCCGGACTTGGCCTCATAAATTCTAGAACTAGAAGGGTTACAGATACGCACATCCTTAACACCCTCCTCCACATCAATCACCAAGATGCTAAGGGGCTGCTTGACCTCATCTGGGATAGGAGTATAAAGATTACGCAGCTGCACAACACCCTCAATAAAGACATCCTTAACCCTTATATGAGAGTCTGATATATGGACATAGTCAACTTTAGTGCAAAGGGGCCCATCATCCATCTAGCTATCAAACCAAAAGGACACTTCTCCCTCCCCAACTCTCAGCTTGCAGCCATCTCTCAAGACATTCACTGCCTTCATTATTGCTCCCCACGTTATATAGGTCCCCTGAGGAGAAGTATGGGAGAATATGTCTCCATTCGGAATATACTTAGCCATCAACAACCGCACCCACAATCTGTCCTGGTCATGGATGAGATTCCAAACTAGTTTACCCAATAAAGCAGAGTTAGACTAGCGAGCCTCTTTAACGCCAAGGCTACCATGCGACCTAGGGCAAGTTACTGTATTCCAATTCACCAAGTGGAGGCCTCTACCACCATCATTCTTGCTCCAAATAAAGCTCCTGATAGTTTCTATCGAGCTTATCACAAATATTATGAGGCAACCACATTGTTTGCATGGAATAGATAGGGATAGAAGTAAGCACTAAATTGGCAAGAGTAACTCTCCCTGCCTTGTTTACCAATTTCCCTTTCCACGAAGCAAGTCTAGAGTATGGTTCTAAATTGCGGACCGCAATGCTTGATGCTGCCGCAATATTGCGGTTGCTGCGGTGCCTGCAACGGCATCACGCCGTAATTGCGGAGAGATTTGTATTCACGAGTAACGGGTGCAACATAACCGCAACACACCCGCAACAGGACACCACAACGGCCGCATCACACCGCATCACACTGCAACACGATTCTCAGTCCATTTACATTCAATGTTTTTTTCAAAACTCGAAATTTCAAACCCTCAAAATGCACTGAGAACTGGAAAAAAATTGTACCCTTATTTCTTTTCTTCAATATCATTCTTCCAACATGTAGATCTGCTGCCCATGACTCTGCCTCATGCCTGTTATGACTCCCTTTCGATCTACCATGGTTGGAGGCTTGATTACGGGTTGCTGCTTTGCTAACTAAGGGGGTGTGTGTGAAAGGTTGGACCTTGGGGCGGTGGTCTATAGTAACGAAGGAGGAAAGAAAATTTTGGGAGCGTAGATGGATACCTCAAATTGGAGGTTGGGTGGATTTTGAGGGAAAGAAATTTCTAGAAGGTAGTAAATGATGGAAGAAGAGAAGATTTAGAGTAAAAAATGGTGGGTATACTTTGTATGTAGGGGTGGGTTTGAGTTACGGGAAGTGGAAAGAGATTTGGTTTTTTTTTTTTTTTTTTTTTTTTAGTGTTACAAAAGGGTGGGCATACAAATATTTGAGTGGGCCAATTTGGGCATAATAATAGTTTTTTTTTTTTTTTTTTTTTTGGAAATTGGGTTAGTTTTGGAAAAGATATTTGGGTTAGCTTTTTAGTGTTAAAAAATGGTGGGTAGTAAAAAATTTGAGTGCGAAATAATTTTTGGACAAAATTTTAGAGAATTTAAAAAGCAGGAATTTTTTTTAGATGAATTATGTTTTTTTTTTTAAGCAAAGATGAATTGTGTTAAACTTGTATTTATTTTAAAAGGCTCATTCATTTATCATAATGTTATGAATACTATAATTAGACAATTAGATTTAAATTATTCATAAAGATGAGGTGAAGTCTTAAAAAAATGAGAAAAAAATTATACAAAATTATAAATAAAAGATATATAAAGAATTACAGTAATTATAGAATAATTTTTATATTTGGTGAAAACTTAAAAATATTTCACGCCGCAATGGCCGCAACATGCATCGCAATAACCGCAATCGCAGCAACCGCAACCGTAACCGTAATCGTGACCGCAACTGCAATTTAAAACCATGGTCTAGACTTCATTTTATCCACTATAAATAGGAAGTCATCCCTGCAAGCTCTACCATGGATCAAAGGATATCCAAGATATCTACCAAGGTTGTTGGTAAAAACAATAGAGGAGTTGTTACGGATCTTGTCCCTTATACGACGAGGTGTATTATTAGAAAACATAGCCTTAGACTTCTCTATATTGACTTTTAGACCCGAGGCAGCTTGGAACTCGCCCAACAACTCCATAATTAAACGAGCTTGGGATACTTGAGCCTCAGTAAAGAATAGCGCGTCATCGGCGAAGAAAAGGTGAGAGATATCCAGGCCATTTCTAGAGACTCTTACCCGGAGCCAATCTTTAGCCTCAACCCTCTTGGAAATATACATGGCAAGCTTTTCCATACAAAGGACAAAAAGATATGGAGACATAGGATCCGCTTGGCGAAGACCTCTCGTAGGACGTAAGCTCTCAAGCTTATTACCATTCCATAAAATAGATAGAGAAAAGGAACTAACACAACACATAATAAGGTTAACAATACGATCCGGGAAACCAAAATCATGCAAGGTGTTACGCAGATAAGTCCAATCAACACTATCATAAACCTTTTCCAAATCAATTTTAAAGGCCATACTTCTTGAATTGCTTTTAGATCTATGCATATGATGAAGAATCTCCTGCGCAATGATGGCATTATCTGTCGTACCTCTCCCAGGAATAAAACTACTTTGCAAAGGGCCAACCAACTCCTCTAAGAAAGGCCGAAGCCTATTAACAGAGACTTTTGTAATTAACTTATAGATGACATTGCACGAACTAATAAGTCTAAACTGAGTCAATCTAGTAGGCTGATCAACCTTTGGAATAAGCACAATCAATGTTACGGCAATCCGAGAATCAATGCACCCATGATCAAAAGCATCTTTAACAAGCCTCCAAACATCATCCCCCACAATATCCCAATAAGTCTTGAAGAAAAAGGGTTGATACCCATCCGGTCCCCGAGCTTTAAGGATTTCATAGACTTAAGAGCATAAAAAACCCTATCTTTAGTAACGGGATCATCAAGAAGAGAAGTCTTACCCTCATTGCAAAGCGTAACATGATTATCCAAAGGAAGAGGAATTGAAAGATGTTGATTTGCTGGAGCAAAGAGGCTTGAGAAAAATTGGAAAGCCTCATTCTGGAGAACCCCACTATCTATACACCAACTCCCATCCGAGATAAATAAACCTTCAACTTTATTTCTCTCAGTTCTAACAATCGTTTGGGTATGGAAGAAAGCAGTATTTTTTTTACCAAACTGCACCCACTTTTCTCTGGATTTCTGAAGCCAAAGGAGCTCCTCCTGGTAAAGCACTTGATTATTCTCGTTATGCAATTCTTTCTCAATACGACACAACTGGGAAGAATCCACTATTTCCAGCTTCTTTTGAATCCCCCTAATCAGGGCTTCCAACAACCGCTTTCTTCGAAAAAACATTACCAAAAACTTCCTCATTAAACTTCACAGCATCCATTCTAACATTATCCAGGCCGTCAATAACTACATGGCTACCCCTATTCCAAGCATCACCAACCAGCTGCTTAAAGTCCAGATGAGAGGCCCAAATGGCTTCAAAACGGAAAGGTCTAGGGCCACGTGGAGTGGGAAGGCCACCACACCGGAGAAGGATGGGATGGTGATCTGAGTACATACGACAGAGATTCTCAACAAAAGCTTGCAGGAAAGAAGTTCTCCAAGCATAATGAGAAAGAAGTTCCTGTGCCACGTATAACGACTACCAGAAGCTCCCTAGTTAACTAAAGTTCAATTTTCAAGAACTTCAGCGAACCTGCGAGCTCTACTACTACAAAACAAGCCGCCTCTAACCTCCAAGGGTAAAATAATTTCATTAAAATTTCCCAATAAAAGTCAATGGACAACAATTCTAGTGCGCAAATTTTCCAAATAACTCCAAAGCTTGTCACAGATGGTAGAAGTAGGATTTGCATAAACCATAGTATAGGCCCACTTCACAGAACCAATCTCCATATTGACTGTAATAGCTTGAGCATTTGAATCCATAATAGAATAGCTAACTCTACTATCGGAGGAAAGTACCCAAATGCCCCCAGAATGCCCTCTAGCTTCTTCAATGGCAATAGCTTCATAACCCTGGTTGTGCCAAAAATTTTGGACACTAGCAAACTGAACATGCGTTTCCATAATAACAAAAAGCGAAGGATGATACATACAAATCAACTCTTTAACATGTCTCTTGCCCCTATGGTTTGCTGCACCTCTGACATTCCACGAGAGAATAGAAAAATTGTTAAATTCTATCATCATCATCATCATCATCATCATCATCATCATCATCATCATCATCATCATAATAACTATAAAAGGGGGATCATTAGAACCCACACCACCCTCATTGCAAACTCACAATCTGCCCAGGGCCATCTAGTTGCATGGCTCCCTCTCCACTGTTTATCTCATTTATATAGTACTTATATCATCATGGCTAAAGTTCGAAGCCGGCTTATTACCAGTCCCGCCCTTCTCCATATGCGTTTTCTCCACAGTACTATGTTCACCCGGTTCTGGGGGAAATTAACTTGAGTACGTGCATGTTCCATTCCGTCAGAAATATTATAAGCATAAGCACATAAGCCTGGTTACTACCACCTCCTTAGTGGCTTCCAACTTAGCTGTCAGTTTCAAGTGCTCACCTTTATCTACCACCTCCTTTAGACGCCTCTCACTATTGTTCACACGTCTGACACCAGCTTGCACCCCATCCTTACCTCCTTGTTTTTTCGTACCATTAAATTGCACATTAGAATTAGCATAGTTAATGTCCCTTCTTGGTCTTTTAATTGACCAGTTTTTCGCATTGTTGTTACGTCCCTCCAATCTCGTGCCCCCCCTGCAGATCATCATTCCCCATATCATCAGGATTGAAACAAAAATTCAAAGCATTGAATTTATTTCCCAAATCTTGATATTTTGTTTCCATTATTTTAGCCCCAGTCGTTGCTTTATTACTCCTCTTTTTACGGACCACATTTAGCCACTCCCCATGCATAACCTCCTTAATCAGCTCCATGTCAGATAACCCCGAAATATCTGGCCCCATATTAACTTCCTCCGTAGATTTCTCTCCCTTTTCATCATGCTGAGTCTGTTCGCCTGAGCTCCTCTCCTCCGCCTTCTCCCCTGGTTTTTTGATCGGACAATCTTTAAGCTGATGGCCATAGCACCCGCATTGGGCACAAATAAAATGGAGGCCCTCATACTCTATGTTGTACCAGTTACCCTGCACTCCAACTCTTCCCACCACAGGTTGATTCAAATCAATCTCAACACAGATCCCGGCGAATCTCCCCCGAGCCATTCTCAGCGTATGAAGGTCCACCTTGATAGGTTTCCCTGTACCAGAAGCAAAAGTCCACAGAAGACTCTTATCATAATAAACCATATTTAAGTTAGGAATCCTGATCCAAACCATTGTTTTGTATAAAGTGGTTGTACCTGCATTGAAATCTGCTGCCCAAGTTCTCACAGAAAGATAATGATCAAATATCATCCAGAGTCCACCATTGAGAACTTTATTTCGATCATCCTAGCGAATCTCCCCCGAGCCATTCTCAGCTTATGAAGGTCCACCCATGGTTCCACTACAACAAAATCACTGACTACCGACGGCCAAAGTCCATCGGAAACGCCAAAATCCATCGGTAATATGTGTTTCCAATGGACTTTCCGACGGACCATTTTCCGTAGGTAATATGCCCGTTGGAAACGGTTTCCGACGGACTGGGAGATCCGTCGGAAACTTACCTACGGAAATTTTCGTCGGTAACGTTACCGACGGACTTTGGCCGTCGGAAAATTACCGACGGAAAAGTCCGTCAGTAACGTTACCAACGGACTTTTCCGTCGGTATTTTAATTTTTTATAATAAATTTTTTTTTCGGTATTTTTTAAGTAAAATAATTATTTTTTTAATTTTTCGGTAATTTTCGGCATCATCCTTAGGAGAGCAATACCCATGGCAGTGGCTGCAAATTTCTTGTGTAGACAGATTGTCCATAAAGCTTTCCAAGCATCTTCTTTTGTCTTGGCAACTCCTATTGCTAAGCCCTCAAACACAGAATGAGCACAAAGGGCAAAAATCAACAAGATGGCATCTCCAAGTGAACTCACACGTGGAGGTCGAGCGGCGGAATGTGGCGTCGATCGTGCGGAAGAAAGAAGGAAAAGAGAAAGGAAAGAGAGGAAGAAAAGAAGAAGAAGAGGAAGGGGGAAGAGGCTTTGGGGGCGGCTGGCCGGAGGGGAGATGGAGGTGTGGCCGGAAGGGCGCCTGGTCAGGTGAGGAGAGGGAGAAATGGGAAGAAGTTTTGGGGAGGCTGAAATGAAATGGGTTGGGAGGAACTAATTTATATACATAAAGAGGTTACCGACGGACCGGGTCGTAGGTAACCATGGATGTTTTCAAATTACCGACGGCGAGATCCGCATTTCCGACGGACAATTCCGTCGGTAAATACCCCAGATCTGACCCGCCCGTTTTTCGAAAAAAAATTCCGACGGAAAATTCCGTCGGTAACGCATTCCCGCCCGGTTTTCGAGACATTTCCGACGGACTATTCCGTCGGTAAATACCCCAGATCTGACCAGCTCGTTTTTCAAAAAAATTTCCGACGGAATTTTCCGTCGGTAACGCGTTCCCGCCCGGTTTTCAAGACATATTTCAAACGGAAAATTCCGTCGGTAACCCGGTTTTCGCAACGCATTACCGACGGAAATTTCCGTCGGTAAATTACGGACGGAAAATTCCCTCAGAAACCCGGTTTTCGCAACGCATTACCGACGAAAATTTCTATCGGTAACTTACCGACGGGAATTTTTGTCGGTAACATTTCCCGCCAAAATTTCCCGTCGATTTTCTGACGGACTTACCGACGGAATGCCCGTTGGTAATGTTTCCGACGGCCATTTCCGTCGGAAATGACGCTGATTTTTTCCCCCGGCAATTCCGACGGTTTTTCCGTCGGTAACCACAAAATTTCCGTCGGAAAAAAATCCGTCGGTAAATGGCCGTCGGTAATTCCATGTTTTCTTGTAGTGTTCTACATTGCAGTTGCGATCGCGGATGCGGTTGCGGTCGCTGCGATTGTGGTCATTGCGACCGCTGCGATGTACAATATGGTCGTTGCGGCTTGAAATAATTTTATGTTTTCACAAAATGTAAAACAATTATATAATTATTATAATGTTATTTTATATCTTTTATTAATAATGTTGTATAAATTTTTATTATTTTTAAGACATTGCATTATCTTTATGAATAATTTAAATTTATAAAACTTATGTATAGATGTATGTAACTCAAGTAATGACCAAATTAAATTAGTCAAGACAGGAAAAAATGGATACACCTTGACCCTTTGAATCCCACACACCCACCTTACCACCCACTCTTCATGAATGTTCCATATATCCTCTCTGCCTCACAATCATCTAATCACTTCGATTTTTGTTTTTTCCTTATTAAATTTGATTCACCATGACCCTTTGAATCCCACTCTTACGTCTGCCTCATAGTCAATGTTATTAAAACTGGACCGGTCATCGACTCGGTCAAAGTATTGAGTTAATGGGTCACTGATCGAATCAGTGAGTCACAGGTCAAACCGATTGACACGATATATTATTATTATTATTATTATTATTTTATTATTATTTTAGTGAGGATAACATTTCTGCTGCAAAAAAGTGGACTATGAGCCCATAAAAAACCTATTTTTCTTATTTCCTATGCCCAATCTTATTCTACATTTAGCCCATGGAATGGAGACTGCTATCAGCCTTTCTTGATCAACTAAAAAATAAATAAAAACCTAGGCAAATTCTAGGGTGAGCAAGTTGAAATACTTGCTCACCGTGAGCGAGTTAGCCGTGACCGGGTGTAGGAGGTGGTCTCATTAGGAGGCGGTCAAGGTTGTTAGTGGGGCAAATTCTGAAAAGGCGTAAAACACATTTTTAGGCAACTGCTTGCAAAGTTTTTACCTTATTGAAAAGTAGGGACCCTTTTGCAAAAGAAGAATAACGACAAAATAGGATGTGAAGCCCCCGATGCACTCAATAATTTGTGGTTGTAATGTTTTTTGCTTCATCTTCAACTGTAGCACGAAACGGGTGTCCCATTCGTCAAGCTGGATCCACCCATCTCTGGTCCCTGAGTAAGTGTGTTCTGTAATCTTTGTCGAGGTCGATCAAGAATTTTGAGGAATCGTAGTTGGGCAGATCTTCGTTTTGCGACGCCGGCAAAAGAAACCATTGAAGGTGGGAATTTTTTATTTTCTAAAATATATGTAAAAAAACCAAAAATACATGGATCAGTTGATTCGTATATTGTTAATGATTTATTGTTCCTAGTCGTTGGAGTAACTATTGTGCTTAGGGTTGGATCTGTTATGAAAATGAAACACTAAGGCATGTCTGTAACAGTAATGCTTCTTTTTTGCATTCAAGTATGACAAATTTCCGCAAACCATGAGGTATGAACTGCAGTATACATAACAGGTTGTTTTGTAAGTAATATATATGAAAAGACTTAACAAATATTTGTTCACATTGGAAATTGTTGATTGATCTGAACTAGAGGCTATTTGTATAAATAAATATTGTTTGAATCTTTAAGAAATGTTGTTTACAGGGTATGGATGATGTTACAATGAACGAAGCTGACATTGTCCAGAGATGGTCTGAAGGACATGGTGAGGGATCTGATTAGTATGAGTATGAGGATGGGGAGGAGGTCAAGGACGGTCCAAATGAGGTGTCTGATATAGCTTTTGAGCAGAGTTGTCAATGGGTAAGCGGTTTAGTTAGTGAAGAAGATGAGGTGCAAGATCCTATTACCATAAATGGCTTGACGGACATCTTAAACATTGACATGAAGAACATCAGTATGGATGATGTGCATAGGTTTGATTTTTTGCACTTGGAGGTTGGATACCAATTTTATTATTGGTATGGCAGATTAAATGGATTCTCTGTGCACAAAGGACAAGTTGTTAGAAACAGCAATGGTGAAATTATCCAGCAAACATTTCTTTGCTCAAGACAAGGATTTAGATAGGCAAGAGGGTTGACAACTGAAACAAGAAGGCGTGTACAGAAACATCTAACAAGGTGTGGGTGCTTGGCAAAATGTATGGTACATATTCAGATCCACACACAGCGGTGGTACGTGTCATTGCTTAACTTTGATCACAATCATGTGCTTTTGGAGGAAAAGTATTGTGCATTGCTGCCTGCACACAGAAAGATGACTACCGCTGATATAATACAAATAGAAAACTTCAGAAAAGTTGGCATACGGCCACCTCACATGTACGGTGCATTCGCAAATCAAGAAGGTGGGTACCACAAGGTTGGGTTTGTGAAGAAGGATATATATAACCAAGTGGGTAAACAAAGAAGACAAATGTCAACGGATGCGAGTGGTGCATTGAAGTATCTCAGAGGGCTAGCTTTTAAAGACACAAAGATGTTTGTCCGACACACCATTGATGAAGATGGTAGGCTGAAACATCTATTTTGGTGTGATGGAGATAGCAGGAAGAATTATCAAGTTTTTGGTGATGTGTTAGCATTTGATGCTACTTACAAGAAGAACAAGTACATGTGTCTCTTTGTTGTTTTTTTCTGGAGTGAATCACCACAACCAAACAATCGTGTTTGCAACCGCTCTTGTATCAAACGAGATCAGACACATATATTTGGTTGTTGGAGGAATTCCTCAATGCAATGAACCGCAAGCCACCTGTGTCTGTTATAATAGATGGGGACATAGCTATGAAGAATGCTATCAACAGAGTTTTTTCGAATGTGCATCACAGGTTGTGTGCTTGGCATTTTCTTAGTAATGCAATGACGAATGTAGGCATTCCTGATTTTATGCCCTACCTGAAGAAATGCATGCTAGGTGACTACGAGGTGGCTAAGTTTGAAGAGCTATGGGTTGAGATGGTTGCAAAGTTTTCTTTAGAAGACAATAGTTGGATTCAGGACCTTTATGACAAAAGAAAGATGTGGAGCACGGCTCATATACGAGGCAATTTTTTTGCGGGTATACGGACAACATCTAGATGTGAGGCTTTGCATAGCCACATTGGAAAATTTGTTCATTCTAGGATTATCTTGTCTGAGTTTGTCCAACAGTTTCATCGTTGCTTAACCTACTTTCGATTTAGGGAAGTGGAAGCTGACTTTAAGTCCGAGTATGGACAGTCAATAATGCAGAAAAGTCTAAGGTCCCTTGAGCGGTCAGCTTCAAGACTGTTCACAAAAGAAGTTTTCTACCTTTTCAGACCTGCCTTGACGAAAGCTGTGCTGTATATAGTAATTGACTGTCAAGAGATGGCTTTGTATTCAATTTATTCAGTGGCTAAATATCGTGCACATGGTCATGTTTGGCGGGTCTCTTACTGTCCATCCACCATGGAGTTAAGGTGTTCCTGCCTACGGATGGAATCTATTAGTTTGCCTTGTTACCACATCATCGCTGTGTTAGTGTATCTAGACTTTTCTGAGTTGCCAAAATGCGTGGTTCTAGATAGGTGGACCAAAACTGTGAAGGATGGTATACGTGAACCCAACGATGATGGGTCATGTTATTGGAATTCACAATATGTTGCTAGGTATGCTGCCCTAGTTCATTTATCTAAGGAGTTGTGTGATTTGGCTCACCGTGATATTGATGATTATAATCAACTGCGTGATTACCTCACTGGTGAGGTCACTAGACTTAGGTTGAAGTATGGTCCTACTGATGAACAAACAAACATAGACTCGTAAACAGAGGTAGAGACTTTGCAAGATCCCCCTTTTGTTAGAACTAAAGGATGTGGACAAAGCACTGCTAATGCAGCCGGTAGGCAGAGGCGAGCGCAGTGTTGTGGTAATTGTGGAGCAATTGGTCACAATAAACGATCGTGTCATGTGGTGAGGCAAAGTGACAACCATGGTGGTGGACCTTCTACTCCTTCTGGAAATGTCAATGGAGGCACTAATGATAATTACAATACTCAGGTATCATAGCACTTTTTCTGTATCAATAAAAACTGTTAGCTGAATGGTTTTATTTTTTTGTATGATTTAACTTGTTCAACATGTTGCCCATAATTATTTGGTCTCAGATCATAAATGAATCGCGGTTGGAGTCACAGACATATACTACTGGACAATCGGTTAATGGGGCAACAAATGCAACAGACTTACATGCTGCATGATCATGATCAATGAAGTAGCTATATGACTCTAGTAGTAAAATCGTCCTAATTTATATCTTCTATTCAATAAAACTTAAGCAACTTTTGTCCTCTTTCATTCATTCCCTATATAGCCAACAAGCACCACAAAAATGAAGATGAAGACCTGACGAGTGAAGATACACTGTCTTTAAAGTGAAGATGAAGACCTAAGAGTGACCAGCATTTGAAATGGAAGGACTAAAGAATAAAGGGCTAAAATACACCAACTGAACTGCAAATTTAAAAGAACTTAGCAACTAACAATAAATACCAGTTGTCATTCAACGAGACGGCCAGGTTGTGAAGGTACCGAAACCCTTCAATCTTAATGGGTACCGGAGCAATGCCCTTAAAAAAGAAAACAAAAAAAATAAGGATTTTGATCATCCTCTTCTGCATGCAACCGCCCAAACCAACATTGTTAAAAGTGAAATTTATATTTTTTAATTAAAAAAAAAAGATTAAACTGGATGACTTCTTGTTCGACACCCACACAGAAAAGGCAACGGCTCGAAGTTAATAGCGGTGAACGACGCGGAGATAAGGCGGTGAACAGTGGCTGGGTGTAGATCATGGCGGCGAACGGTAGTCCTAGAGTGGCTAGAGGTTGTCGTTTGGCAGCAACTCGTGGCGGTCGGTGATCCAACACTAGGGTGGTTGCCTTCACGGCGGTGAGGGACGCTGGACGCGGTCACCTGGACTGGTGGCAGAAGACAATAGATCGCAATGGGTTTAGGAACGGTGAGAATGGTTTTAAATTAAGGAATGGTGGTCTTGTACAAATCATCTCTACTCTACAAGAGAGAGGAAAGGAAACTAACCCAGAATGGAAAGAGTGGAGAAAGAGAGAGCAACAGAGAGATGGGAAGGAAGGAACGTCGGAGGGCAACTTTGTTTGAGCAATGTTTACGTGCCACGTCATTCGCACTGTGGGTTATGAATTTAGCTTCGTACCAAGTAGCATTTTCCATCTTTTAAAGAAGATACAACCAACCATTTATCATTCAAAAACTTACATCAATGCCCATTCCGAGTTTAAGGCGGACCGCATCCGAAAACCAAAAAGGCCTAGTGTTCCCACCCACATCCAAAGTGATTAGGTCCTTCCACCACAAGGAAGAATGCTGGGAAAGTGGTGATGTCTCAATGATTCCCGAGGTAAATGGCCTTATTTGTAAGTAAGCAATTTATACCAAATAGCATTATGATCAACCAAGCAACGCCATTTCCACTTAGTCAAGAGACTAATATTAAACAATTCAAGATTCTTTACCCCTAAACCACCAAGCTTCTTAGGCAAACATACTTTATCCCAGCTGACCCACTGTACTTTTTGTGTTTCACTATACCCTCCCCTGAGAAAGTTCCTTTGAATACTAATCAGAGTGTTCACAACTTTCTTTGGTGCCTTATAAAATGAGGGAAAAAAAGGTATGCTAGTCAATAGAGTTAATTAAAGTAATTCTACCTCCCATTGAAAGATAATGCCCTTTCCACGAGGATAACCGCTTCTTCAAAGATTCCACCACCAGAGACCAAGTGTACACCATTGGCTTTAAAAATGCATGGTGCCTTTCCCAACTAATCGGATATGAAATCTGCTTCAAACTAGCATTGGCCATCGAATCAGCTAAACGAAAGAAAGTGCAAGCATGAAAAAAAATGACAATGCTAACGAGTGCCTAAGGGCATTGTTAAAGAATCTAAAATAGTAAGTTTCTATGGAAACTAATATATTCATTACATTAGGAAGTGATATACTTAATTTTTCAATGAATAATTACCTTATTTGAATGCTTTAAACAATGCATTTAGGGCACTTGTCGCACCCTTGCATTAACTTGTGTATTGAATCATTCCATGTGTTGCACCATTGCTTAAAAATGCACCAGGGCCTTTCCATGTAATCCGATCGGAAATCTGCTTCAAACAAGCAATAGCCATCAAATCAGGTAAAGGAAAGAAAGTGCAGCGATGAAAAAATAGTATATAATTATTAATTAATCATTTCATGTGTTGCACGATGACGATGGGCTTAAAAAATGCAACGGTGCCTGTTCCAGCTAAGCCGATATACTACTACAGAAAAGACTTTTTATATCGTTTAGAAAAGACTTTTTAGATCGGTTCTAATCCATTATAGATTTAGATGATATAGTAAGTGCATGAGTTCGATTATTGACGGTAATAATTCTTTGTCAGACTTTACTTACCTCTTCTGGCCAAACCCCTGATCGGTCAGGGTCAAAGACTCTGGACACCGGGATGGGGGTCAAAGACCCTTTGGACCAAAAAAAAAAAAAGATGATATAGTAAGCGAGAGCTTTTTAAATCGAATATAGCTCTAATATAGCATTTTAAATCCATGAACTCCTCTAATATAGCTCTTTCGGAAATATCAATTATGAGTCAAACTCACAATTGTGATTTTTATGTAGTCTTACCTGAGCATTCTTGCGAATATAATAGGTGAAGTCTCAAATAGATTTTTTTTTTTCTTTTTTACTGGTAAGCAATGTAACTGCAAGGTTCATTTGAGTTCCAAACTCAATGCAAATAAGGCGTATGGGGTAGGACCTCATTGATAAGAGTGGGCTTATAAAATTATTATGTCTGTTTCTATTCTGTTTTAGTCTCTTGTTTATCAGTTGTCATGCACATTGCAAATTGGACCATCAAATTTACATAAGATTCTTATTTTGCCTCTTAATTCTGCACTTATTGTTGAGTTGAAAGGAGGGAAGTTGGAGGATTATCCCCTTTTCTATGATTTGAATGCTTATTAGTGGATTGAAATGACATTTCTTTTTGGTCGTGTTGTGTTTAATGGTTTCTTAAATATTTGTTTATCAAAGTTTTGTGATCATGAAATTTGTTTGGATTCATTAAAACACACAATTTAGACACATTGCATAGCTTGCAGGCGCTTGGGGACCTGACACTATAACTACTGCAAGATTATAGAATAAAATAGAGCTAGAGAAATAGTATTTGGGGCTGATGATTCTTGCTTTTTATTTCAAATGGTCTCCCATAAATCGACACCAACAACTAGAGATAGTTCACATATTTATAGTGAGCAATATGGAATACCTTAGAATGAGCATTAACTCACTAATACATGAGCTCACATTAATCTATATACATGGACACACATACATACAAATCTCTAGATAACATCAATACCATGACTTACATTAATCTTTAGATGCGTGAATGTAATGCATTTATTCAAGCACATTACTCAACACTACAAATACATAAACACATTCATGGACGCTTTAAAGATAGTTCAACATCCAAGTGTATGATTGGTTAAAGTTTATGCAAAGTGATCTGTGCCCCATGTTTTGGCTGCAAAGTAAGCAAAGTGGCAGGAACATGCACATAGGCCGGAGAAAGCTCAAATGAGAAATTTCGCAGAAGCAATGACAAGGCCATCTTTGCTTCCAGTAGGGTAAAGTTTTGCCCAATGCATATTCTATGACCCCATCCAAATGGAAAAAATGATACTTGGCCTTTTGTTGCTTTTGTAATTCCTTCAGAAAACCTTTCAGGTTTGAACTCCTTCGCATCATCACCCCATAAATCAGGATCATGGTGAATCAGAAGTATTGGTAAGGAAACGTGTACTCCTGCAGGTAGTGATAGGTTTCCAAGTTTCACATCCTTTTGAACAACTCGATTGAAGTAAACTACAGGTGGGTATAACCTTAGAACCTCATATAAAATCATGGTAACCTGTGAAACAAAAAGTTATACAGCTGTAGTTAGCACCCAAAAGGATTATGATAATCATCATCAAAGTCTGCCTCAAAATTATGTCTCATTTCCTGTCTCATCCACTTAAATTGTGCCACTTAAAAAATCAATCACATTATTTATTATAAATATATCCTTTTTAAATGACATGGCACAACCTTAATGGATGAGAGAGACAATAAAACACCATTTTGAGACAGTTGATCTCCGTCCCAAAGTGAAACCATGTGATGCATACGATTTTAAGGCGACTTAAACCCTCAAAGTTTGGATTTTGGTTGCCAAAAACTTGCAAAACTTCCTGCCTTGCACGTGCTTGCCATTCAGGATACCTACACAATAGCACCATTGTCCATACAAGTAAAACCGATGTTGTCTCTTGCCCTGCAAGGTAGAATATCTTGCATTCCTCAATTACATCTTGGTCGGTCATTCCAGCATCCTTATTGTTTTCACGTCCTTGCTTTTCATTTTCATTTGATTCTAAGAGTATGCCTAACACGTCGTGTTTGGTTTCTGCGCCATTCTTCATTGCTTCCTTTCGTTTTTTTTATGATACCCTCAACTGAAGCATACATATCTCTTTCGATTTCCTTCATCCTTCTATTGGTAGTTGTTGGTAGAAGCCTACAAACATATATTGTTGATGTTAATAACTTAATATTAATGGCATAGACTAGCTTCTGAACCATAGATCTAGCCATAACTAACATAGCGTAATAGCATATAACAACATGGACTCTGTGATAGCAACTACATGAGTCATTTGGTACGCGAGATCTCGTGAAGTTCTTAACTTTTTCCAGAAAAAGATATCAAATATCTAGGGACGAGACATGCATATAGTAAATCAAAATATGTATGCATTTAATAATTATTCTAAGATTCTTATGCAAATTTGTTAATTAGAGTTTATATAGTATAACTTAAGATCAATTATATTATTTGTACAATATTTTTGGGGGACTGCTACAGTACCCATGAAAAAAACATGGGTTTTGGAACAGTTTTTCATGGGATAATAATTTACCTTCGTTTCATTATCTCTTCCTTTTTATTAAATAGTAGTCAAAGTTTTTGTTATTGTAATTTAGTCATGTAACCACTACTTCCATCCTAACCTCTTTTTCATCTTCTCCTTCATTTCAGTGTCTCACAATTCGTACATAGGGTTGAGCATAAAATGAAATAAAGATCATAGAAACCCAATCAATAGAACACAACCACGCTAAAATAGAGGATTGGTTTGTCAATTATTATAAGATTTTTTTCAACAAGAGATTGAAAAGAAGAGGGATTGTGGGATTTGTTTTTCAAAAAAAAAAAAAAACAATTTATCCTCATTTATTAAAATTAAGATTAAATTAATAAGATTTTTTAATTTTTAATAGAAAAAATATTTAATTAGTTAAGGACTCAATTGAAATAAGTTAAAGTTTTTATGTTTAAATAAAAAAAATGTTTGATCTAAATTAATTAAATCGAAGATCATTCATCTATTGGTTCAAAAATAAATGTTCCAAAACCCATTGAATTAACATGGGTACGGTAGAATTTGCCATATTTTTGAACATTAACACCGTATTTTCATACTCCATTACACTTATTTTTATTTTAAACAATGTTAGGAATAAACATTTTCATTTTTCAACAGAATCTTCAACATACCTTCTATTATTAGGTGAAATTTATGTGGGACTCAATAAATAAAGAGTGGGTCCATTTAACTTAGTCGACCCCACATGAAATCCACAAAATAATAAAACATGGTTGCCATTTCTCATATATTTTTGTCTCTCATCTCATCATACCACAAAACACAAGAAAAGAATAAGACATCATATGATGTCCCGTGCCTAGTCACCTAAAATGTTGTCAAAATAAACTTTTCCATATCTTCAGCATTTAGAGTCTGGACTTGTAGACATCAAGCACTTCCATGTAAAATGTGATATTGAAAGGCTTATTTTAGGTGCATTACACAAGTATTCTAAGTACCTTTAGCACTTATATGCACATATTAAAATGTTGACAAAGAAAACCATGTTTTACGTTTTGTAACATTAGACATTAATTTACTTGGAAATGAATGGTAATGAGTTGTTTCCTTTATAAAATTCATGGGTGAGTTTCCTGTAAAAACTAAAACATGCTTAACACATAGTTGTCAAGTATACCAAAAACACTTGTAATCTTACCACCATCTTGAAGTGTGCCTATTCATTAAATGATAGCCCAGCTCTTTCAGATGTTCAAATATTTTTGTTCCTTCTTCATAGCTACTTCCAAATGCTGTTCTAGAAATTACATCACGAGTTAGAGTCTGAAGGAAAGGAAAAACATCAATCTCACATGTTCCATCTGACGACAACATTCCCTCCCATTTGCTAATCATATCACAACAACTTTGAGAAAATGCTGGTAGCATATCCTATAAATTAAGTATGGAGTAAATCATATTAGAAGAGAAAAATCATAACATTAATTAGTATTTGATTATGAAGTGCAAGAATAACTTACTTTCAATTTTTCTAAATGGAATGCTGGGTTGATAATCTTTCGATGTTTAGCCCATTTCTGACCCTCATAATAAGGTAGACCAGTGGCAAGTAACTTGGCAATGGAACTTAACTGAGGTTTTGGGAAGTCCTGCATCTTGTTGAAGACTTCTTTGATTTGCTCTGGGTCTGTGATGATCACCTTTGGTGTTGTACCGTCCCATAAAAAAGAATTCTTGCCTGCATATTTTTTAGTTATCAGATGCGGTTTAGGATTGATCTTACAGAGGACTACTATATATATATATATATATATATGATTTCATATGAGCCATGAAGTTCATATATTATTTGGTGCGTATCATCTGATAGCATAAACTCACCAAATACTTTTTAAACCATGTATTTATCGTACTGCATATGGTAGGATAGAACTAAGGTCCTATTTGGATAAACAACTTATTTATGCACTTATTTAAGAAGGGTTTGTGTGAAAAGCTTTCATGCCATAAACTCCTTTTAAATTAAGTTATTTAGTGTTCGGATACATATTCTAAGAAGTATTTTTATGTAAACAGCTTCTTGTATAAGCTTTAGCATAAGGTTTTTCAAGAAGCTGAAAAAACTGGCTTCTTGAAATAAGCTAAAAATAACATTTTGGGTTAATAAGTTACATATTTAAGCTTATAATTCAAATACTCATTTTTTAGCATAAAAGCACTTATATGAGTAGAGAAACTTTAATAAGCTATAAGTTGTGCTATCAATTAAGCAAAAAGGATAAGAAACTAAAGTATTACCATCCAGAGAAAATTCTTCTCTCACAAATTCCTCCTCTCATATCTCTCATATCTGTATAGGTAGCAAATTGTGTAAAAATGGTGAAGTGTGTATAAGTATGTGTTGCATAGTTGCACCTTTCCCCTCTTTGTAATTTTCACCACTTTAAGCATCACCAACCACACCATAACCCCTATCATCACTTCCTTGGGATTTAAATTGAGGGAGGAAAAATAACACTTTGTCTAAACATAGGTTTGTATATCGGCCTCTTATATATCCAAGAGCGCACCAATGTGTTCTCATTTAAATTTTAAATTTTAAAAACTAAAAAGATACTAAAGAAAGATTAAACATTTAGGCACAAACATTTCCAGCAATCAATAACAAATTAAATGAATCTGGACACCCCTGCCAAGCCACATGCATTTAGCATTATTCTGATTTTGCTTCTAAGGATCTCCTTCTACAAAGAAGGAAAAAGATCATTGCCCATTGATTCAAAGTGATCAAAAACTCTTAACAAAATTTAATCACATAGTACAAGTATGCTCTAAGTTGTTTCAAGTGTTTCCTATACAAATTTTTGAAAACAGGAATTAGAATAAAAAACATAAAAACAAGGTGGCGGAAATGAAAACAGAAAATAAAAAACAAAGCAAACTATTGGGAAAAACCCAAATCCCACATTGACTAGAGATAATATCTAATAAGAGCTTATAAGTAATAGGCAATCCCCATCCTAAGAGCTAGCTTTTGAGATTGAGTTAGATCCAAAATCTAATATGGTATCAGAGCTATCCTAGATCCATTGTTGGGCCACCTACCATGTTATTCACGCACCAAGCTCAATAGTGCCGGACATGAGGGGGTGTATTGGGAAAAACCCAAATCCCATATTGACTACAAATAATATCTAATAAGAGCTTATAAGTAATAGGCAATCCTCATCCAAAGAAATAACTTTTGGGATTGAGTTAGGTCCAAAATCTAATACCAACATACCCAAGTAAAAATGCAGGTAATAACACTAGCTCGGAAGGTAGTGGGAAACAACATACCATATTTGTGAACAGTTAGATGGATAGGCGAGAAGACACGTGGCGCAATTTCATCGGAGAGACCAATGGATTTGGATTTGGCTTCTTCTTGCATCTTCAGCATATAGAAATGCTTGGAATTGTCAACTGAAAGCTTGTAGGGATCACCTTGAAGACCCTGCGCCCTGAGCAGCCTCTCCAACCTCTTTGGCCTTAGCCACAGTGAGTTCAGCTTCTGCCATGCCCAGATGGGAATCACAACTAGTATCACTGTCAGAACGATTGAAACTGTGGAAGATACCTCCATTTTTTTTTTTGTCTCTAGAAAACTCTCTCACTGTGTCTTTAATTCGTTGTGGAATGGAATACAAGGGAGAGAAAGCGAACAAGTGTGTTTAGGAGAATCGAGATAGTTTTTGATCGGCTGAGTTGGGAAAGCCCAACACGCAACACTGTACAGTTAATTGTTAATAATAAATAAATGAAAAAGACAGACGAGAACACTGTATGCATAGTTGGAAATACTGTAGCAAAGAAATGTACCAGATTTATGGAAAAGCCCACCGTGAACATGGAATATTTTATTATATGTTTTTCATACCACGCCCAACGTGCAATATTTTATTATATATTTTTCATACATGCACATAATTAATAATAAAAAAATGGGAACACTGTGTACATAGTTAGGGGTAGGATAAACTGTAGCAAATATGGACCAGACTTATATATAGTAACTATTGTAGTCGCCAGTGTGCGAGACGTTAAGGCATCCGTTATATGATTATTTTTATAATAATTTTTTTATAAATAATTTTAACGTAACAATATTAAATGTATTATTTTTTTAAATATAAAATAATACTATTGTGGGTAATAGTTGGATTCGTATATTCCATACTTAGTTGAAAAGGAGAAAAATGGAGAATGAAAGACAATAATTACTAGGTTATTTAAATAATAAATTAATAATAATTAAATAATTAATTAAAATTTTAAAAAAAGACAGCTGAACATAGTCCACAGACACGCTATTGACACATATCGCTATAAAGTGACCAGATACTAAAAACTGCATTAGAGAACAACAATCCAAATAAAAATAATAATAAAAAAGATGAGTCCCTAAAATAAATAATACAATAACTAAAATAATTAATTAAATATTTATTATTAAAAAAATGGCAGAGACTTGAATTTTATGTGGACCTTGCCTATGACAAGTGTCGCCCGTTTATTCATCCACAATGAAATCATGTTACAAATTTATTGTAACAAAAAGCCCCAGAATAAATAATACAATGAATAAAATGAGTTCTTTAATAATTATTATTAAAGAACTCAGAGAATGAAAATATATGTAGGCCCCGCCCATGACACGAGTAGCATATTTAATCGTCCAAAGTAAAATTATGTCAGAAATTTATTTTAAGAAAAGGCATAGAATAAATAATACGATAATTAAAATAATTAATTAAATAATTATTTTTAACAAAATTCCAGAGGAAAAAGACAGACGAGAACACTGTATGCATAGTTACCTTAAGGAAATACTGTAGCAAAGAAATGTACCAGATTTATGGAAAAGCCCAACGTGAACATGGAATATTATATTATATGTTTTTCATACCACGCCCAATGTGCAATATTTTATTATATATTTTTCATACATGCACATAATTAATAATAAAAAAAATGGGAACACTGTGTGCATAGTCAGTTACGGGTAGGATAAACTGTAGCAAATATGGACCAGACTTATATATAGTAACTATTGTAGTCGCCGGTGCGAGACGTACAGGCATCCATTAGATGATTATTTTTATAATAATTTTTTTATAAATAATTTCAACATAACAATATTAAATGTACTGTTTTTTAAATATAAAATAATACTATTATGTGCAATAGTTGGATTCATATATTCAATACTTAGCTGAAAAGGAGAAGAACGGAGAATGAAAGACAATAATTAGTAGGTTATTTAAATAATAAATTAATAATAATTAAATAATTAATTAAAATTTTAAAAAAATACAGCTGAACATAGTCCACAGACACGCTATTGACACATGTCGCTATAAAGTGACCAGATACTAAAAACTGCATTAGAGAACAACAATCCGAATAAAAATAATAATAAAAAAGATGAGTCCCTAGAATAAATAATACAATAACTAAAATAATTAATTAAATATTTATTATTAAAAAAATGGCAGAGACTTGAATTTTATGTGGACCTTGCCTATGACAAGTGTCGCCCGTTTATTCATCCACAGTAAAATCATGTTACAAATTTATTGTAACAAAAAGCCCTAGAATAAATAATACAATGATTAAAATGAGTTCTTTAATAATTATTATTAAAGAACTCAGAGAATGAAAATATATGTGGGCCCCGCCCGTGACACGAGTAGCATGTTTAATCATCCAAAGTAAAATTATGCTAGAAATTTATTTTAAGAAAAGGCCATAGAATAAATAATATGATAATTAAAATAATTAATTAAATAATTATTTTTAACAAAATTCCAGAGGACGAAAAACTCGCTAGGCTGAAATTATATGTGAATCCATCCATGACACGTGTCGCCGGTTTCTTCGTCCACAACAAAATCATGGTAGAAATTTATTTTAAGAGAAGGCCCCAGAATAAATGTTATAACAATTAAAACAATTAATTAAATAATTATTACTAAAAAAATTCGTTAGACTGAAATTATATGTGGATCCACCCATGACACATGTCATCGGTTTATTCGTCCACAGCAAAAGCATGCTACAAATTTATTTTAAGAGAAGGCCCCAGAATAAATATTACAATAATTAAAACAATTAATTAAATATTTATTATTAAAAAAAATCGTTAGGCTGAAATAATATGTGGATCCACTTGTGACACGTGTCGCCGATTTATTCGTCCACAGTAGAAGCATGGTAGATATTTATTTTAAGTGAAGTCCCTAGAATAAATAATACAATAATTAAAATAATTTATTAAGTAACTATTATTAAAAAAAATGCCAGAGGATAGAAATATATGTAGGGGGCCCGCCTATGACAGGTGTCGCCGGTTTATTCGTCCACAATAAATGCAAGATCGAAAATTAAAAAAAATGAAAAAGGAAAGGCCATATAATAAATAATAACAGATACATTGATCCATAACCTATTGCATAACCTATTGCATTACTCAGAACCTCAATAGTTATCGCATAAAGTTGGACACTCAGTCTAGTAAAATACATTGGTTCACACAGAAACCCAATGATTCATATGGAACCACAGTCCATAACAGATACATTGATCCACTCAGGACTCAATGATCACACGGCACGTCTGCCAACAATGCATGAGAAAAACTTTTATTCTCGTTTGTTTTCTTTGTCGTAATAATCTTTCCTTGTCGAAGCCCGAAGCTTACAACCATGCTTAACTTTATATTAAGACTTTTCACTTTAAACAAACACAGGACACACAGTCCAAATGTTTCAAACTCAACACAGGACACACAGTCCGAGTGCTCAATCGCAAAGTCCTAAACTGATGCACCAGTCTTAGGCTCGCGGATATAGAACTCACATTTTCGACATCAAATTTAGGACACACAGTCCACAAAATCATTACAGGACCCTCAGTCCAATGACACAGATCCCTGATCTACGTGTCCACAGAACACTAGAACCCCGACGTCTCGGTTCCTAGGTTCGTTTATCCTTTGTAAAACATTTCGCTCAGTGAAAAACGAATACAAAACAAATCTCCGAAAACTTATCCAAGTTTAACGGAATAAATTCACTGAATGAAAATCCTCTTACAGAAATTCTTTTCTGTTAAAACGTTGATAAAACGTAAAAATCATTGATAAATACTTTTCTTTCCAATCACTTTATTTCTGAAAATGGTTCTCAATAAAAGTCAACTTTCAAAAAGTCCTTACTAAATAAAATTTCATAATAACAAAATAAAATCTCTTTGTCAAAATTTCTCATAAAAATCAAACTTAAATAACTTTTCTGTCAGAAGTAATTGTTCTGACTGCTATATTACGTTATTTTCGGAACTTAATCACTTTAAATAACATTTTATAATAAAATTGAATTTATTTTAGAAAAACTAGCGCTTGTAAAAATTTTCACTGTTTCGCCCTTACTGTCACCTTATTGACGCATTTTCCACAAAAATATTATTAAAATAATATTTTTCCACCTTTTTCTCAAATTCTCATAAATTAATCACTCTGATTAATTATCCAAGCTTATCAAGTTTTTATCCTCAAATTAAATTAAATACTGACCAATGTCAGGTTTCTCAATCCATCACTCAACAGCAGATAATATCACTACAATATAGCATGACATACATTCAAGTCATGGCATGCATCACAATTATAATTTAACAATTCAATTATAATCATGTAAATCAACATATCACAAAAAATCAAGTAATCTTATATTCACTTAAACAATAAACGATCAAAAATCACAGAAAATAATTACAAATAATTCACAGACGATTCAACAAAATAGCATACGATTATCTTAAACTCTTTAGGCTTCCCCCTTACCTCTTGAAGATTTCAAGTGTTCTTTTCACGAACTGTTTTCCGATTCGATCTCCGTCTCCTTCGCACACTCAGGATAATCAACAACGATTTATCCTTCACAACAAATTAAATCCAAATCAACAAATTAAACAACAAAAATCAATCTAATCCATATGGCTAAGTTTCCGCCTACTCAAGTGATTAGGCTAAGGATGTTGAAATTTTTTTTAACTCATGGATTAATGATCCTTAAACATGATGAAGACATGATCAATAATCATAAACCAAGAACTTGAACAAAAACTCATCTAACTCAATGAGTTAGGGTTTCGGCCTTGACAACAAATTTGAGTTAGGAATTTCACTTGATTTCCATCTCTTGGATTCAATAATCATAGGTGTTAGAGAGATGAAATCAAGTGTTCTCATAGAAATTGAAACAAACTCATCTAGTCTCTCTAAGACTTAGATTCGGCCCACTATGGAAGAATAGGAAAGAAATTTTCTCTTGATTAATGCTCTTGGATCATGAATATAGAGATCATAGTGAGTTCATAGAAATTGGTTTCAAATCAAATGGATTTTTCTACAATTTTCTAGAGACTTTTGAAGAAAACTCCATGAAATTGGATGATGATGATTCATGGCATAAACTTGTAAAATAATTGAAGGAGAAGACAACATGATCATGATAGATGGGGTTTTACCTCTTGTTGATTGAAGAAATGAAGAGAGTGATCAAAACAAGCTTTGGTAGAAATGGAAGCTTTTGGGACAACTTTGAGGGTGTGGTGGTTTTATGAGTGTATCTCATAATCCACTCATCTAAAAATTACACAATTTGGCTTGTTGGAAAGGTAAGAAGAAGAAGAACAACTTTGATGTTTAAGGTTTGGTTTGATTCAGATCGGATCATGGAAGAAAAGAGCCTTCTTTCCTCTGTTCTAGTGTGGTGCTGTGGATTTCGAACTGTTTTGGTTATTTGGGCATATCTCTCAAGATACTCATCCGTTTTTTATGATCTTTAGCTCGTTGGAAAGAAGAGAGAAACAGGATCAACTTTCATGTATAAAGTTTTCGAGTTTCAGAATAGAAAAAAGGTCATAACTTCGATGAACTTTCGGATGGGTAAGGAGAGTTTGTCTTAGTGTTCTTGGTGTTCTTGATGAATGATGAAGAGAAAATGGTTTTGGGAGGAGGAATGAAGGCTGCGCACAAACAAAGGAAGAAGAGGAGAATGATCAAAATGATTCTTATGTTAAATGGAATTAAATGATGATGTATGGTAGAAAATAAAGCCATGTAGTCATTTTAATGTGTGGTTGAAATGGAAATGGATGCATGACTAGAAATGGTGAAGGGTGGGCAGCCTTAGGGCCATAAAAATGATGTGGATGAGGGTGTTTGGGTGGTGTGGCTGCCTCCTATACCACATGTTAGGGAGAAGATATTTTGTGTGGCAAATCATGGTTATTTAACCTCGGTTAGATTTAACCAGACGTAGGTTAGGTTAACGTTCAAAATATCTAGAGTTTTTCTTTGTATGACTAGAGTAAATTATCACCATGATGATTCATTCCTCTTAAGTTATCATAGATGGCTTGTCGGTCTGTTTCTCGATATATCTCTACACAAACGTACCCGTTTCCCAATTCGGGTTTTTGAGAGAAATGAGTCTTGATTCATGAAGATGATATAAGTGAGTAGAACAATTGCCTTAGTGTACGGGAAAAGGATTAGAACCGTGTAGGGGAGGGTAGAATGGTCCCAAAATTTCATAATTTCAATGGCAAGCCTTGTAATTTCCATAGGAAACCAAGGGTAAAATAGTCATTTCCTTACAAAAATATCTAAAGGCATTTATGAACCATTATGAACATTATGATACGGATAGGATCGTCATAAATGCTCGTCACATCAGTCACATCAGTCATCTCAGCTTCGTTGCTGACTCCCTAGTTCATTTGACTCAGGTTTTCCTAGAGATATTTCGACGTTTTCGGCCGCAGCAAATATAATTTTTTATTTTTTTACGAAAATTTTCAAAACTTCCAATACCGTAGAAAATATGATAAAAATATTTTTCATCTCGTTCACGAATTAAAATTAGGTTTTCTTAGCAGTAAATTTTTACTATCTTTGAAAAACGCAGACCGGGCTCTTTCTGAATTTTCAACCCAAAATTTCATCGTAATCTTATGATATCAAATATAACGTGGAAATGACTTTGGTTTATCCAAAATCATTTTCTAAGTCTCGGATAAAAATATAATCATATATTTATTACCGATATTAAAAAGCAGTGAAAATCGGGGTGTTACAGATTCGCAAGATGCACCATGTCTCAAGAAGGAATTAAAAAAAAATAAAGAATAAATATCAAACATTAAAAATATATAATTTAACCAATTAGTTATAACAATGGTACAAAAAGGAGAAGGCTTTAGAATAAATGATTCAAAAATTAATAAAATTTTTAGTATATTTAATATTAAAAAAATAAATAATAACAAAAAAGATGTGTGAGACCTGTAGGTGACTCGTGTCAAAATTTCATTCGTGCACAGTAAGAACTTGTTCCCCATTGAACTTTAGAAAAAAAGACAAAATCCAGAAAAATTTATGGACCTTGCCAGTGACACGTGCGGCTATCGGGTTGGTGTACAGTAAAATAATGTTCTCCATTGTTTGGACCAGAATAACTAATATCAATAAAAAAATAAAATTAATTTGTTAAATTAGTCGAAACAGAAGGACAAAAATTTAGGCGGGAGTCGGTCGAGATACATGTCACTTTGTCATTCGGCTACAACATCATACTGCTACAAAGCTGCAACATGTTCCGCAAATAATAATCCCAAATAGTAATAAATAATAAATGTTTACAATAAAAGACAAAAGTTAAATGAAAAGAAAACAAAAGAAAAAAAATTTATTAATTAAAAAAATTTAATAAATTTTTTAATTAGACAAATTTTTTTTAATTAAGTTTATTTTTTAATTAAAATAAATGTTTTTTATTTAACAATGTTTTTAAATAAAAAAGTGTTTTTGATTTAACAAAGTTTTGAAATCGATAATGTTTTTAATATATTTTTTAAATAAAATAAATGTTTTTAATTTAAATATATGTTAAATAAATAATATTTTTAATATTTTTTAAATAAAATAAATGTTTTTAATTTAAAAATGTTTTAAATAAAAAATGTTTTAAATATTTTTAAAATAAATTAAATTTTTTAATAATTTTTTAATTTAAAAAAATCTTCTTAATTAAAAAAATTATAAATTTTAGATTTTTTAATTTAATTTTTTTTAAATGTTTTTATTTTTTTAAAATTAAATAAATATTTTTTTACCCAATTTTTTTTTAAAAGAGGTTGATTTTTTTAATATTTAAAAATAATCTTTTAAAAATAAAATAAATGTTTTTAATTTTTATTTTGTGAATTAATTTATTTCTAAAAAAATTTAATTTAATTAAAAAAATTCTAAACAAAAATATTAATTTTAAAAATTAATTTAAAAATTAAATAAAAATTTATCTTTTTTAATTAAACCGTATATTTTAATTAAGTTTAATTTTTTAAATGTTTTTTAAAATCAAAAAATCAAAAAATGTATATTAAAAAAAGTACTTAAAAAATTTATTTTAAAAAAATAATTTAAAATTGAATATTTAAAACATTAGTATAATTCAAAAATTGTAATTGAAAATATTTTTTAAAAAAATAAAAATGTTTAAAAAATTTAATTAAAAAAATTATATTTTAATTTTTTAATTAAATTTATTTTTTAATTTTAAAATTAAATTTTTAAATAAATAAATGTTTTTAAAAAAATTGTTTTATTAAAAAAATTTATTTAAAAAAATTTATTTATTTTTAATTAAACATATTTTTAATTAAATGAAAATATTTAGTTTTAAAAAAAAGTGTAGAAACTTTAATTAAAAAATTATATTTTCAAATTTTTTAAATAAACTTATTTTAAAATTTTAAAAATAATTTGTTAAAAAATGTTTTAATAAAAAAAATTTAATTAAAAAGAAATTATTTTTAAAAAAATTATTTTTAAAAAAATAAAAAAAATATTTAAAAAAATATTAAAAAATTTATATTTTAATGTTTTTAATTAAACTTATTTTTTAATTTAAAAAATATTTTTTTGGATAAAATAAATGTTTTTTAAAAAATCTAGTTTATTAAAAAGTAATTTAAAAAAATGTATTTTAAAAAATTTAACAAAAATATTTTTTTTAAAAAAATATATACAAATTTAATTAAAAAATTTATATTTTATATTTATTTTTAATTAAACTTATTTTTTTAATTAAAAGAAAATATTTATTTTTTTTTTAAAAAAAGTTTTAAAAAAATTAATTAAAAAATATATTTTCAATTTTTTTAATTAAAACTAATTTAAAATTTTAAAAAATAATTTTTTTAAAAATGTTTTATTAAAAAAAACAGTAATTGAAACAAATTTGTTTTAAAAAATAATTTTTTCTAAATAATTTTTAAAAAAAATATCAAATTAATTAAAAAAAAATTGTTATATTTTTTTTTTTAAAATTTTGTTTTTGTTTTTAAATATTTAAATAAAAAAAAAGGCGACACTTGTCGCCATTAGGGGATCTAACAGTGAAAAGTGGATCCCCTAATTAGTATATTATAGATATAAATATAATAAACTGTAGCAAAAATGGTCCAGACTTATATACAGCAATAATAATATTATAATAGAATACGAGATTTTTCTTGTGGCCTCTATGCATTCCAGACCTTTTTCAACTATGAGTAATGATAGGTGAAGACCTGGGTTTGAGACCCAGGTGGATACCTTGGTTAATTATGTGTAAATTTTTGGTTAATTCAGTTTATTATATGGTTAATGAGTTATATGATTCTATAATCATGTAAATATTTGGTTAATCACATGCAAATATCTTGTTAATTCAGTTTTTTATATGATTAATGGGTCATTATGAATTAACCAAATATTTACACGTGATTAACCGTATAATGAACTGAATTAACTAAATATTTGTACCGATTAACCAAGGTGTAAACTTTGGGTGTGCAACTATCATTTCCCTTCAATTATTATCGAAATGTGATCATCATTCTATTCCTGATCCTCCTATTCCTGCCCCAGTCTGTTGTTTTTTTTATTTGAGTGAAGACCCAAATTGGTATCTCAAAAAATTTGGGACCCAGTTTTAGTCCTTAAAAAAAATAAATTAACCATTTAGTCCCTCAAATTTTCTAACGTGGGACACATTAATCCCTGGATTTAGTTCTGACGTCCATTTACTTTCCTACTTGTCTCATTAATCATCCTACTTGGCCCGTTAGTGGTCCTCGTGGCTTATGACGAATTTTCTATGTAGAAAACGAATAAAAAGTGAAAAAGATGCATAATTTTAAAATTCAAACACCTAAAAATTATATATTTTTTCACTTTTCATTGATTTTTAATGGTGGAATTTCTTCATAGGCCACGTAGGACCACTAATGGACCAAGTAGGATGGTTACTGGGACACGTAGGCAAATAAATGGACTGAGTGTTGGCCAATGTGTTATATGTTAGTTGGACATTGTTTTATTTCCTTTTTTTACAATGATCCATGAAAAGAGCCTGATCTGCTCAAAACGAACAGAAAGTTGCAGGATCTTTGGAGATTAGATATCAAATTAGAACTTGAGTATTGGAGTGTCATGCATTTTTATAAAACCGCGATGACTGTCGGTATGAATCCCGTTGACAAAAATTATTATGCTGTTTTGGATAATTTCATATGATGTTAATATCAATTATATGTTGTTTTGTGTGTCGCACATGTGGTTATCTTATCAAAACTCATATATTGGTATCTCACCCTTACATATTTGTTTGTTGTTTCGTCAACTGTGTGTATATATTTATCTGAGTACAGATGAATTCCGAGGTGACGAATCTGCCACAGTCAAGGATCTGATCCTTGACTTGTGTGAATGCCGACGATGATGGGGCTTAGGTGATCAATATGGGAGCTCAGAGTGCCACTCACACCAGACCAGTTTGTATCATTGAGAGTACTAATTCAGGACCTACATCATGTACGTATCAGATTTTGACCATGGAGATATCTTTACCACCTCTCTAGTTACTTACCGATTTTTTGGTAGATCAGGAACTTACACTCGTTCTGATACTTCCATAGTTCTGGGAGTAGAGGTATCCTCACCGGATATCCCGACAGGTTGGGAGAACCATGGTGGTCTTCCCAACAGTAATTATTAGTATCGACCAGCTGTAAGACTGTTATTAATTTTTTAAGGTAATGGTATTTTAGTTAGTATGTTGACTTGGCTACTGAGAGCTATCCTTGTTAAGTTGTGGTGCCAGACTACCACTACGTTGTAGTTATGCCATTATATTCTTAAGTTATGACTTTGGGAAATGACCTGTTTTGTGTAAAGGTCCTAAATGTTGATGATATATGGAAAAGAAAGATAATTGGGAAAAAAAAAAATCTTGATCACCATTTTTGAATCAGGCTAAGTAACTAGAAGACATTATTTTCTGAAAGCAACCATCAAATTTTATTTTAATTTATTTCGCATGTGTTTACGAGGTAATACCCAAGGGGGGGGGGGGGGGGGGGGGGGGGAGGGGTGTTATAAGTGGTATCAGAGCTGGTCGAATCTTTCGGCAACCTTGGGGAATAGGTCTGTTAGGTTTTTGTTGTGTGATCTCTGGTTGGACTTTGTTTGAATTGTTTCTTTGTTGAAACAATGTGTGTTGACACACAAGTACGTATGTTTTGATGGGTTCTAATTAGGTTGAGACCTCGTGAGAACTCATGTTTAGTAAATGGTAATTATGTTCATGTTGACACGTTCGTTCATCCCTTTGGGATTGTGTCAGACATTTGAATGAGGTACTTGTCATGGAAGATTTTTCGGGAGTATTCCCTGAGAATGTTCTGGGTCTGTTGTTTTCAAAGGATATTGAGTTTTCAATCGATCTAGTTTCTAGATTTGGGTTGATCTCTATCACTTTGTATAGGATGTTGAAATAACCAAAGTGAACACAAGAAGGGGGGGTTGAATTGTGTTTACCAACTTTTTCGGTTACTTAAAAGGATTTTCGCAGGCACAGCAAGCAAGGTTTGAGTGAGAGAGGTTTAGACGAGTGAAACGTCTAATATTAAAACAGAATAGCACACACAAACAAAGAAGGTTAAAAAGAGTTTGATAACCACAGTATTAACTCCCCAAGTTAAAAAGGTAAGACTGAAACAATACTTCAACAAATTAAAAGATAAGGGAGTAGAAATATCACTCAAGAGATTTATACTGGTTCACCCCAAAATCCACAGGGCTACGTCCAGTTTCTTGGCAGCACCAAGTTTCCACTATAACTGAGTAAATTACAGTACAAGTATTCTTTGCACACCTAGCCTCTTCAGGCTCAACACTCAAACAAGTATTCTTTTCTCACCTAGCCTCTTCAGGCTCAAAAACAGTAAGAGATAAAAGTTTTGTGTAGTTAATACAACTTGCAAGTCTTTCAGATCACACTCAGAGAGTGGAATAAATATGAAGTATGAAAGACTGCGAATTTATATCAAATGATTGAATATGTATTCAATGAAGGAATGAAGAAGTTAATGAGGAGAGTAAATGCTTCTGTGCAGAGTTCTTTTTATATTTTTCTTCTTGGCTTCATCTTCATTGTTTGATCTATTTAAAGGCTTCAATCAAGAGATCCGTTTTGACACAGCTTCAGAAAGTGTTTGCTTCTGACTTTGAGCTTTTCTGAGACACCATTTAATGCCAAAGAGTCGTTCTGAATATTCAATAAATGCTTGAAAACGTTGGGCATTGTCAAGAGTGTCCAAGAGTACACTTTAAACTGAGCAGCTGTTCTATCAGAGTATATGGCAGCAGGCTTCTTGTACTTGTTGCAGAGAGCTTTCCTCTTTCAGTGCAACATCAGTTTACTTTTCCATAAAGTACTTTTTACTTTGTACTAGAATAGGCAAAAGGTTACTGCAGTGGTGCAGAGATAGCGTGTTTATTCCTTAAAACCTTGAAACAACGTTCTTTATTCTTTGTCCTTCGAGCTATTGTCCAGAGGTCTTCGAGATCCTTAAGAATGGCATATAATTTGAATACGGTGACTTGGACTTGATTTCTGACATACTGACTTGGTGTCAGTAATGAGAATTTTTAGACGGGTGAAAGTCATCCAAAACTTAGACGGGTGAAAGCTTGTTCTAAAGCTTAGACGGGTCCTGGCTTGTTCCAAAGTTAGATGGGTGAATGCGTATTCCAAAGTTAGACGGGTGGTCAGCTGAGCTAAATTTAGATGCATGCTTCTTGCCACGTCATCAAGTGAACTTGGTCTTTCTTGAGCGTTGACTTTCTTTGACTAACTTTTTAGACGAGTGGAAACTTAGACGAGTCACTGCTGAGCTTCTCAAAAGTAGACGGGTCAAAATTAGACGAGTGATCTCAAGTCTATTTTCCTGCACACTTATCAAATATATCAGTAATTTCATTTGGTTCAATATTACCATACTTGAACTATTTGGAATCATCAAAACATAGAGGATTTACACTTTGAATGTGTTTTAGACTTATGAGGTCTCAACATTCTCCCCCTTTTTGATGATGACAAATATCTTTTCTGATTTTATTGAACATCGAAAAGAAACAGTAGAAATTTCTAAACAGATATAGTTGATCAGGGTATGTTATGCTCCCCTTAGTTTATGCACTAAGTAAAGACAAATATCAGAACATCATGATATTAGAGAGAATAACATGTATAAAATCATGAAAACTTAATTATATTTTCTCCCCCTTTTGGCATCAATCAAATAGAAAAAAAATCATAGAAGATAAATTGCCAAAAGAAAAACTCATTTCATTTAATCAAAGTCATGAAGGATTACAAGTGATAGACATCACTGACTTAGTACATTGCATGACTCTACAAAGAAATGAAAAACAGAGTCCTAAAAACTAAGAACTAGGGCCTCCTTGGCTTTTGAAGAAAGCTTCCATCATCTGCTGCATTGCTTGCTGCTGAGCCAACATCTGAGCTTGAAATGCAGTCTGTTGAGCAATTGCTTCATCCTGTCTTTGAATGACAGTCTGCAAACTTGTAGCCATTTCATCAAGTCTCTGATGAGCAGCAGGATCAAATGCAACAACTGGAGCAGTAGAATCTGTAGTGGCCAGAGAAGTTCCAGAAGCTGATGGACAAGGAGGAGGGGTAGGAGGTAACTCTTCAACAATAATATCATCCTCAGGGTGAGGATCTAGATAAACATTTGTTGACAGAGTGGTTTCGAAATCATTATTAGGATAGAATTCCTCTAAAAAAGCATGAATTCTGTCACGATGAAGAGGAGAATCTATGATAGTCAGAAGAAACTCATAAGATCTCCTAATGAGATTTATGTGAGTGAAAGGGGCAGTTTCAGGGAAATTTAAAAGAAAGAAAGGGAAAACCATGAAGAAAGGAGGGAGTGTGTAAATGGAGGGTGAGAAGGGGTAGATAGCATAGGCTTGGCTACCTCTGGTGGGAATGTCTGCCTTCTCTTCTTCTGTCAACCCAGAGCTGGAGCCACATCTCCAATAGATGTCTCTAGCTTTCAGAAACTGATGATGAGTCTCAGTGGTCAGAAGATTCTTCCTGTACTTGCATTTTCTGTCATTGATCTTGATGAGACTGAAGTGTTGATCTCCTGGTAAGTCAATGACCTTTTGCTTTCCTTTCAAAGTCATTGAGTCAGGCATCACTTTGATTGCAGTAGAGGGCTTCATGAAGATGTGAGGATTGAATAGCCATTTTCCTACTGGTTTCAGTGATCTTTCTAACCTCACCATCTGTCTTTCAGCTTCCAAAGAGGCAATCATATCCAAAGTCTTGCCATCAAGGTAAGAGGGACAGGATTCATTTGTGACAGAGAAGGGGGTGGTTCTGGAAGATGAGTTGTAGGGAGATAAAGTGGCTAAGGGGAGAGAGTTGTGTCTGGTTTCAGAAAGTGAGTCTGGAAGGTCAGTTCTCAGAGGCTCTTGGCACTGGTTAGTGATATGGTCAGGGATTGGTGATTGTGGTGAGGAAGGTGGAGTAGGATTATCAAAATATTCAAAGTCATTGATATCCTCAGTTTGAGGAATATCAGAGTGCTGAGATATTTGTGGTGATGGTGGTATAGGGGAGTGAGTATCAGACATGTGAGGTTCTGATGTAGTAGGGTTAGGTTCAGAAGAGTGATGGTCAGGTGATGTATGTGGTGGAGTTTGGATTTGTGGTGAAGTATGTGGAGTGGGAAGTCTTGGTGATGGAGGTGGTGTTGGAATTTTGGGTGATGTAGGTGGTGTTGGAATTTTTGGTGATGGTTGGGGGGAAGGTGATCTGTGTGGTGGTGTAGGTGTTCTTTGAGGTGAAGGTTGTGGAGTTGGAACTGTGGTGGTAGCAGGTTCTGTTTCCTGAGGTGGAGGGGTTGAATCCTTCTGAGGTGAAGGTGATGGTGATGGAGATGAAGAGGGAGGCAAAACAAGTTTCCTCTTTGAGACAGTTGTCCTCTTCTTTTTAGGGATCACAGTCTCTTCTGATTGAGACTCCCCCTTAGCTTGTACTGTCCTCTTTCTCTTGAATACCTTGGTGATCTTAGGTACAGAGGCAGTAGCTTCCTCAGAGACAACAGCAGCAGCAGGTTCAACAACCTGAGTAGATTCTTCAGTCCCAGCAGTTTCAACAGTGGTTTTTGTGACTTTCCTCTTCTTCCTCTGAAGCTGATCACTGATTTCCTCAGCTGGTTCCTCAACCACTTCAGCTTTAACACCAGGAATGGAAACAGTTGCTTCCATCTGAGCAGAGGCTTCAGCATTGTGACCAAGAGTAGGGGTCAGGTTCATCTTCATTAAGGCCAGGGTTTTTGTTGTGATCTCAGTACAGAGATCAGCAGAAACAGCCCTTCTTAAATCCAATTTACATGCCCTAAAAATCCTAGTCATAACCATTCCAAAGGGGTAATCTTTATCTTTTCCTTTTACTGCCTTTTCCATATGAATGAAGATTAGATCAGTTATGTCTATCTTGATTCCTTGGACAAGATGGAATAGGGCAAACTTTTCCAGCAGATTGACATGGTTTCTAGACCCAGTCCTAGGCATTACACAGTTTATAAGCAAAACATGTAAAAACCTTGCCTTAGGGGTCAGATATTTGGAGTCCATGTTGCCAGGGTTTGCAGTCCCATAGAGTACCAGATTCACATTGGCTTCCCCTTGATCCTTCATCCAGTCTTTGTAATGCCCAGCTCCTTCCCTAGGGCATCTCGTTACTTCAGCGAGTAACTCGTGAGTGATGAAGATATGATCCTCACCAACATCCCCAGAAATCATGTGAGTAGTGGTGTCCTTGGTGATCTTCGCTGTGGTCCAGAAATCCCTAACAAGAGCAGGGAAAACAAGTTCTTGCAGTTGGAAGAATGGTAACCATCCATCATGGTTGAGTTCTGGAAGTACGTCCAAACCCTTGGTTCTGAGTTCATCAAAGTTTGGAACTCTTCCAGGGAGCACCTTCTTCAACTCAGCAACTGATATCTTAGTCTTCTCAGATAGCGTCTCAAGAAGGCTTTTGGGTGCCATTGATTTGAGAGAAGAGATTAGGGTTTGACAGAGAAGATTTCGAGAAGGTGAAGACGAAGAGAGCTTAGAGAGAGAGTTTGTAAGCAAGAAACTTTTGAGTGGGTAGTTTTTGAAAAGACACGGGCTTATGCTAAAAACGTTTGAGTACTTTTTGCATTGGGAAAGAGGAAAGAGAGTGTTGCCATAAATGACAGACAGTCAATTTTAAACAAAATATAATAAAGTATTAAGAAAAAGGAGGGAAAATGCAATGTACGTGTCTCAGTCAGAATTTAGCACTGAGTGCTTTTAGCCACGTCATTAGAGGCTTGGCTAAATTAGACGAGTTAAGGAATCATAGAAAATATAGACAAGTAACATAGCAAAACATTTATTCAGGTACATTATGCATGTTAAGATTTCTTCTTATAAAAACAAATCTATCTTCACTTAAAGGTTTGGTAAAAATGTCTGCCCACTGATAATCAGTGTTTACAAACTTTATTTCAAAAACACCTTTTTGAACATAGTCTCTAATGAAATGATGCTTTATTTCTATATGCTTTGCTCTAGAATGCTGTATTGGATTTTTAGACAGATTAATAGCACTAGTATTATCACACCAAACAGGTATATTATGCTCAATCATTGAATAATCTTCAAGTTGATATTTTACCCAGAGTAGTTGTGAACAACAACTAGCTGCAAATATATATTCAGCTTCAGCAGTTGATAGAGCAATGGTGCTTTGCCTTTTGCTTGACCAAGAGATCATATTTGCTCCAATGAAGTGGCATCCTCCACTGGTGCTTTTTCTATCAATTCTGTCTCCAGCAAAATCAGCATCACAAAATCCAGCTAACCTGAAATCTTCAGATTTCTTATATAATAGACCAAGGTTAGTGGTTCCAAGTAAATATCTGAAAATTCTTTTGACAGCCTTATAATGAGATTCCTTAGGGTATGATTGAAATCTAGCACAAAGACAGACACTGAATTGAATATCAGGTCTGCTAGCAGTTAAATATAGCAGAGATCCAATCATACCTCGGTAGACAGTTTGATCTACCTTTTTACCTTCCTCATCCTTGTTTAGAACAACTGTTGGATGCATAGGAGTACTCATAGGCTTTGAATTTTCCATTTTATACTTTTTCAGAAGTTCCTTGGTGTACTTCTGTTGATGGATATAGACTCCATCATTTGACTGTTTTATTTGAAGACCAAGGAAGAACTTCAATTCTCCCATCATGCTCATCTCAAATTCATTCTGCATCAACTCAGAGAACTCTTTGCAGAGCTTTTCATTAGTAGCACCAAATATAATATCATCAACATAGATTTGTACTACTATGAAATCTTTTCTTGAGCCTTTCTTGAAAAGTGTAGTGTCTACTTTTCCTCTAATGAAATTATTTTCCATTAGATATGTGCTTAATCTATCATACCAAGCTCTAGGAGCTAGTTTAAGTCCATACAGAGCTTTCTTAAGCTTATAGACATGGTGAGGATTTTCAGAGTCCTCAAAACCAGGAGGTTGCTTGACATAAACTTCCTCCTCAATTATTCCATTTAGAAATGCACTTTTAACATCCATTTGATAAAGAGTTATATCATGTTGTGCAGCATATGACATGAGAATCCTAATTGCTTCTAGTCTAGCTACAGGAGCAAAAGTTTCAGTGAAATCAATACCTTCCTGTTGATTGTAACCTTGAGCAACTAGTCTTGCCTTGTTTCTTACCACTTTTCCATCTTCATCTAGTTTGTTTCTAAACACCCATCTGGTTCCAATAATGGTTTTCTCTTTGGGTTTAGAAACTAGTGTCCAGACATCATTCCTTTTGAACTGATTTAGTTCTTCTTGCATGGCTAGAATCCAGCTTTCATCTTGCAGGGCTTCTTCAATCTTCTTAGGTTCCAAATCTGATATGAAGGCCATGTTGTTGTTTTCATTGAAAGCAGATCTGGTTCTAACTCCTTGAGATGGACTTCCAATGATGAGATCTTCTGGATGATAGGTCTTGAATTTCCAATCTTTCTTCATAGTCTGAGTTTCAGACTTATTAGCATCAGTCTGTATTTCAGACACGTCTACTTTTGACTTGTCTGAAGATTCTTCTACTGCAGGATTAAGTTCAATACCTGCAACATCATCTTCTAGATCTGATAGTTCCCTATCAGTCTTCAAACTATCATTAAACTTTACATGAATTGATTCTTCTACAACAGAGGTTCTAGAATTAAAGATTCTAAAAGCTTTAGACATTTCAGAATAACCAATAAATATTCCTTTATCTACTTTAGAATCAAATTTGCCAAGATGATCTTTTGTGTTGAGAATATAACATTCACAACCAAATGCATGAAAATATGATATGTTGGGTTTTCTGTCTTTCCACAATTCATAAGGAGTCTTATTTAGAATAGGCCTAATCAGTATTCTGTTTTGTACATAACAAGCAGTGTTAATGGCTTCTGCCCAGAAGTACTTAGGAAGATTATTTTCATTAAGCATTGTTCTTCCCATCTCTTGAAGAGATCTGTTCTTTCTCTCAACTACTCCATTTTGCTGTGGAGTTCTAGGTGCAGAGAAATTGTGAGAAATACCATTTTCCTCACAGAACAGTTTGAACTGCTCATTTTCAAATTCACCTCCATGATCACTTCTTATAGCAGAGATACAAAAACCTTGCTCATTTTGTACTCTTTTACTGAATACTGAAAATGCCTTATAGGATTCATCCTTGTGGGTTAAGAAGAGTACCCATGTAAATCTAGAATAGTCATCAACTATGACAAAACCATATTTCTTTCCACCTAGGCTAGCTACACTGACTGGTCCAAACAGATCCATGTGTAACAATTGCAAAGGTCTAGAGGATGTGACTTCTTTCTTGGATTTAAAACTTGATTTTACTTGTTTACCTCTCTGACATGCATCACACAGAATATCTTTCTTAAAAGAAATGTCAGGCAATCCTCTCACAAGGTTATGCTTTTTCAATTTAGAAATTTGTTTCATACTAACATGTCCTAATTTCTTATGCCACAGCCATTTTTCATCCTCTTTAGACATAAAGCATGTCACACTTTGATCTGAAAGTTCAGTCATGTCAATCTTATACAGATTGTTTTGCCTTTTAGCAGAAAAGAGAGTTTTTCCACTACAGTCATTGACTATGCATGCATCCTTAGAAAAAGATACAGAGAATCCACTGTCACATAATTGACTTATGCTAAGCAGATTATGTTTTAGTCCTTTCACAAATAACACATCATGAATAATAGGTAAGGGAGGTTTACCACCAATTTTACCTAAACCAACAACTTTTCCTTTCTGGTTGCCACCAAAAGTTACATGTCCACCTTTCTTAGGTTGGAGGTCTAGGAACATAGACCTTTCGCCTGTCATGTGTCGCGAGCATCCACTGTCCAGATACCATGACAGGTGTTTGCTTTGTTCTGTTGAGAATGTCTGCAACAGGAATGATCATGACCTTAGGTACCCATATTTTCTTGGGTCCTTTTTTGTTAGTGTGAGGAGTCTGTGAAGACTTCCTTTTCTTTTTGTGAATGCACTTAGACATGATATGTCCAGCTTTTCCACAGTAGGAACATATAGATTTAACAGCTATATTTGAAAACTTTGTTGATCCTTTATGATGTTCTTGATTGGAATATCCTATACCTTCTTTGTTAAGGGAGTGCCTCTGACTTCCTAAGAGTTTGGTCAGATTATCTCTACCATTAACAAACTTGGCAATATCTGAGGTGAGCTCTTCTACTTTCTGTTGAAGTTTAGTTACTTCTTCAGATGGTAGAGTTTCAACTAAGATCTCAACTTCAGACTTTTCAGTCTTAAGTTTACTATTCTCTTCAGCTAACTTTTCACACTCTAGAGATTTCTGTGTATACTCATTTGAGAGTTTAGCATATTGTCTCTTGAGGGATCTGAAAGCTTTAGATATATAGTTGGATTCTTCCAAAAGTTCATCATAGGCATCATTCAATTTTTCAAGTTCAGAATGTACCTCAGTTTCTGATTCTGAATCTGTATCAGCCATAAGACAGAGGTTTGCTTCAAGCTCCTCTCCTTCACTCTCAGTGGAGCTTTCATCAAGATCTTCCCAAGTAGCCATCATTCCTTTCTTCTTTTTGCTGAAGAACTTCTTGGAAGATTGCTTTTTGAGTTGAGGGCATTCTGCCTTGATGTGACCAGGCTTTTTACATTCATAGCATACAATGACATTTCTGTCATTAGATCCACCATCCTTGTTGTGCTTGTCTTTGTTGAAGCGCCTGAAGGGTTTGTCTTTTCTGAAGTTTCTTTTCTTCCACAGCTTCTTCATTTTTCTGGTGAAGAGAGACAGTTCATCATCTTCATCATCTGAGTCATCCTCATTTGATTCTCCAGATTCTTCTGAAGATTCATCTGCTTTGAGAGCTTTTGAACTTGCTCCCTTAGATGACTTCTTGTCAGCTTTGAGTGCAATGGACTTGTTTTTCTTTCCATTGTTCTCTTCAATCAGTTCTTGTTCATGAATCTGAAGAGTCCCAAGAAGCTCATCAAGTTTCATTGTTGTTAGATCCTTGGCCTGAGACACAGCAGTTACAAGTGGTCTCCATTGTTTTGGAAGACTTCTGAGAATCTTTTGAATGTGTTCCTCAGTCTTGTAAATTTTTCCCAGAGATTTCAATCCATTGGTTATGGTTTGAAACCTTCCATACATTTGGCCAATAGTTTCACATTCCTCCATTTTGAACAGCTCATACTTTCTGACAAGCATGCTGACTTTGGTTTCTTTGACTTTGCTAGTTCCTTCATGAGCAATAGCTAGTGAGTCCCACATTTCTTTTGCAGACTCACAAGCACAGACTTTTTCAAATTCTTCTCTGCTCAAAGCACACATGATTGCATATCTAGTTTTGGCATTCAGCTGCCACTTAGTTCTTTGATCAATAGTCATGTTTGCTTTAGGAATTTCCTCTCCTTTGTCATCTTTAGGAATAAAGGGACCTTCATCAATGATATCCCAAAGATCAGAATTAGTGGATTGTAAAAACCACTTCATCTTTTCTTTCCAGTAGATGTAGTCTTCTCCATTGAAGAAAGGAGGTCTCGACATTGAGAATCCTTCTCCAGCATGGTTCTTGCTTCCACTGGTTTCTCCTGCCATCTCCAAGATCTTTTCCTCTACACTGTTAAGTGCTCAACCCAGAGGCTGAGCTCTGATACCAACTGAAATAACCAAAGTGAACACAAGAAGGGGGGTTGAATTGTGTTTACCAACTTTTTCGGTTACTTAAAAGGATTTTCGCAGGCACAGCAAGCAAGGTTTGAGTGAGAGAGGTTTAGACGAGTGAAACGTCTAATATTAAAACAGAATAGCACACACAAACAAAGAAGGTTAAAAAGAGTTTGATAACCACAGTATTAACTCCCCAAGTTAAAAAGGTAAGACTGAAACAATACTTAAACAAATTAAAAGATAAGGGAGTAGAAATATCACTCAAGAGATTTATACTGGTTCACCCCAAAATCCACAGGGCTACGTCCAGTTTCTTGGCAGCACCAAGTTTCCACTATAACTGAGTAAATTACAGTACAAGTATTCTTTGCACACCTAGCCTCTTCAGGCTCAACACTCAAACAAGTATTCTTTTCTCACCTAGCCTCTTCAGGCTCAAAAACAGTAAGAGATAAAAGTTTTGTGTAGTTAATACAACTTGCAAGTCTTTCAGATCACACTCAGAGAGTGGAATAAATATGAAGTATGAAAGACTGCGAATTTATATCAAATGATTGAATATGTATTCAATGAAGGAATGAAGAAGTTAATGAGGAGAGTAAATGCTTCTGTGCAAAGTTCTTTTTATATTTTTCTTCTTGGCTTCATCTTCATTGTTTGATCTATTTAAAGGCTTCAATCAAGAGATCCGTTTTGACACAGCTTCAGAAAGTGTTTGCTTCTGACTTTTAGCTTTTCTGAGACACCATTTAATGCCAAAGAGTCGTTCTGAATATTCAATAAATGCTTGAAAACGTTGGGCATTGTCAAGAGTGTCCAAGAGTACACTTTAAACTGAGCAGCTGTTCTATCAGAGTATATGGCAGCAGGCTTCTTGTACTTGTTGCAGAGAGCTTTCCTCTTTCAGTGCAACATCAGTTTACTTTTCCATAAAGTACTTTTTACTTTGTACTAGAATAGGCAAAAGGTTACTGCAGTGGTGCAGAGATAGCGTGTTTATTCCTTAAAACCTTGAAACAACGTTCTTTATTCTTTGTCCTTCGAGCTATTGTCCAGAGGTCTTCGAGATCCTTAAGAATGGCATATAATTTGAATACGGTGACTTGGACTTGATTTCTGACATACTGACTTGGTGTCAGTAATGAGAATTTTTAGACGGGTGAAAGTCATCCAAAACTTAGACAGGTGAAAGCTTGTTCTAAAGCTTAGACGGGTCCTGGCTTGTTCCAAAGTTAGATGGGTGAATGCGTATTCCAAAGTTAGACGGGTGGTCAGCTGAGCTAAATTTAGACGCATGCTTCTTGCCACGTCATCAAGTGAACTTGGTCTTTCTTGAGCGTTGACTTTCTTTGACTAACTTTTTAGACGAGTGGAAACTTAGACGAGTCACTGCTGAGCTTCTCAAAAGTAGACGGGTCAAAATTAGACGAGTGACCTCAAGTCTATTTTCCTGCACACTTATCAAATATATCAGTAATTTCATTTGGTTCAATATTACCATACTTGAACTATTTGGAATCATCAAAACATAGAGGATTTACACTTTGAATGTGTTTTAGACTTATGAGGTCTCAACAGATGTCACCTACAAAGTTAATCGAGTTAGACGACTCGATTCAAACTGGAAGATCTGTGGTCTAAACAGTTTGTTAGACCGAGTATTTTCCGTAGGAAGTATCATTATTGTGTGAAGGTTTCAGACTCTGCGTGGATTTCTGACAACTCAATAAAGTGATGATTATGAATAAGTATTCTCTGTGTGCGTAGTTGATTTGATAAATCACTCGCGAGGAGTTGTTGTCTACTCAAAGATCGGCTTGAGGACAAGTTATCACCAGATTGGAGTAAGGACTTATTACAGATTTTGCGCCGTTGACTCAGCTTATGAGGAAAGATCAGCTCTTCGTGTGTCTAAGAGACTGATCAAGATATCCATAATCGTGCCAATTCAGGGTGACCATACTAAACACGTCATAAAAGACCTTTGTGCTTGTCGGAAACCAAGGCGAATAGATTTGAATCTTCAACCTTAGGTGAATGTCTCAGGATTAAGAAAATTTTTATTCGTAATGTTCATTCCTTATTGACAATTGTTTCTCAAATTCCTATGGTTGTATTAAACAATCACAGCGATCAATTTTGTACGTGTCGAATAGACTTTTCTGATGTTGATCTGAAATTTATCAGGACTCATCCATTGTTTATACTAGTCCGTAAATCTTAATATACCCTAATGGGTTTCCTTGTATGTGAGAATTTGTACTCACACTTCTAAATAATCCTAAGTGTATTAGACTTTGAGTGGATTAATTGGATAGTATCCATCGGTCTGAATACTATTATAACTGTTTCTTGAGTTATAACAATTTCTTGGTAACCAAAGTTTCTTGATGAAACTTATGCAGGTCACTTTTACTTTTGGTAGATGTGATCCAATCTGAAATTTTGTCAGACTGTTTTCATTTTAAATTGTCATTTTGTAAATTCTTTATATTAAGAAGGAATCCTCTTGGTGTTAGAAATTATCCATCTTATGACTTCTTGATTCACTGGAAGTTCTTGTGAAAGAAGGAACTTTATTAGAGTTATGTTTGTAAACATGTATTAGCTATGCATCTTTACACTCCTGAACCTATTGAAGAATCTTTTTCCATACTGGATGTTCCTGTATATTTCAAAATGGTGAAATTCTTCTCTATGCTTTTTGTGAAAGTGAAATCAAGAAATTTCTTTTCTTGAAAATTTCTTTCTGTGATCTTTAAGACCATGTCTTGTTGTAGTTTGATAGAACTTATCACTTGTTGATCAATTTTACTCTATATCTTTTCAAAAACGTCATTGACATGTGACTTATCTTATGAGTCATGAGGATGTGTATTTGATCCGTATCAGGATATCAGGGTTAGTCGAGTACAGTGAAAAAAAGAGAGATAATTTGACGTTTGAGACCTCCCTTGTTAAGATGTTGGCGTCGCCATGAATTTTCGTTATGAGTTTACCGAAGACTTCTAAGAGTTTTGTTTTGTTTCGAGTGGCCGGGGACAGGCTGACGAAGTTAACATCTTTCTTATCTGTTAATATCCGCTATGCAGTGGAGAAGTTAACCAAAGTATGTATCAGAAGACTGATCAGACTTCATGGAGTATCTTCAAGTATCATTTCAAATGAAGACCCGAAATTTACCAACGTTTGTTGGTAAAGTTTGCTCTAAGTGTTGAGGACCAAGTTGAGATTGAGTCCAACGGATCACCCTCAACTCGAGTGGGCGCGAGCGAGAAAAATGATCTGATCTTTAGAAAGTTGGTTAGGAGTAAGTGTAGTATCTAACTACGATCATCCCTTTAGCAGGATAGACAAGAAGTGATGAGAGTTTTTTTGGGGTGTAGATGTGGCTAGTAAGCTGAGAATTTCTAGAATTAATATCAGTAACATGATATCGGTAGATTTTATCATGATCGAGGCAGAGTTCGCTAAGGGAAATCTAGGGTAATGATCAAGTGGTCGCAGCTAAGATTTAATCGTATGATTGGAAGAATTACAGAAACGTGTCTATAGTAGTTTTACCTAAGCTGAATATGAGCGGAAAAGTGGAGTTCTTGGGTAAAACTAAGTTGTTAGAAAAGTTCAAAATCTAAGATTAGATAATTCTACCCTATGTGATCTCTTTTGGTTTAATTCCATTGAGAGGTGCAATAAAGTTATTTTGAGGTTGAGATGTGTGAGGTTGATATAAATTGGAGTGGTGAATCATGTTCAAAGGAACTAAGACTAAGGTTGGATATCTCAGGTAGGAACTGATGTGTGTAATGTTAGAGGGACGCATTTTTTTAGCTTGGATCTTGGTGATAATTGTGAGAGTTAGATAATTGGAATAAGGTTTTCTAGTGGAGAAGTGTTGAGAATAGGAGTGATTAAGTTTTGATTAAGGCTTTCGAGTGTGATAGACCCAGGTGAAAGGTTGAGGATAATGAGGATAAATAGAACGACATAAGAATGAATTATGTTATGGAGTTATTGAATAAGAGGAATGAAGCGATGGGAAATGCAATGTAAGATCTTAAGGTTAAGATGAGATCATAAAATCCTGTTTAGTTTCGAGTCACGAAATTTCGAGGACGAATATTTTTTTTTTTTTAGTGGGGTAGTAATGTAACACCCCGATTTTTTCTGCTTTCTAATATATGGATGCCCATTTAGTCTTGTAACCTCCATGAGTTAAAGGACCAAGTTATTACCATTGAATTCTATATTTTAAATGGCTCATTATAGGTAGGTTTCAATAGGCTTATAGGTTACAAGAGTTGTGTCCTATAAATAGGACTATGTATCATTGCAAACTGGTACCTTGAATTGTATAATATAATGGCTCTCTTCTTCTTCCCTCTCAAAAAAATAAAAATAAAAATAAAAATATTTCCCCTTCTTAGAATTTTTGAATGTGCTATATATGTTCCAATTGATCCACCACAACGCACTAAGTTGAGTCCTCAAAGAAGGTTGGGAATATATGAGAATTATTTATGGCTTAGTTTGCCGTTTGTCATTTTGATGAATTAATTTTCCCAATATTAGGGGGAGGGGATAAGCAGTTGGAAAATGATATTAGTTGGAATGAATTATCATTTTTAATCTTGATCCTCGTACGAAACAATTTGAACTGGAAGTTCAAAAGATAATTCATTGACTATACCAACTGTTAATGCTCCAATTAAAATTGATGTCCCTGTTGGACAATGTAATATTGTAAATGAGTCTCAAGCACGCATGAAGCGTGGCAGACTCGTCGGTTCCAATGATAAAAATCCTCAAACAAGAAAAGGAGCTAAAGAGTAAGATGGTCAAATTGAGGATTTGAAAACTCCAGAAGAGTCATAAGACATAATTAAATTTTCAGTTCCAGAAGAAACTCAGGTACCTGAAATTTGTGAAAAATAAAGAGATCTCAATAAATTATGTCAGGAATGGAATACGATGGAACCGGAAATGAAGTCAACGTTGACGATGCTTTTGCATATAATGTAGCGCTAAATGAAATAAATGATAAAGAGGGTCACAAACCAAAGTCCAAGGATTATAGACAAAGAAATATTCGGCCGAAATAGAAAGATGCAATTGCAATGGAATTAAACTCGCTTGTCAAGCGAAAAGTTTTTGGACCTATAGTCTGTACACCTGAAGTTATAAATCGAGTTGATCAATACAAATGAGTTTTTGTGCGAAATTGAAACGAGAATGATGAAATTGTGAGAAACAAAGCATGACTTGTTTCTTTAGGGTTTTTACAAAAACCTAACATTGATTTTGAAGAGATATGTGCACTTGTGGTGGATGCAAGTACTTTTCAATACTTAATTAGTTTGGTAGCACATGAAGGAGTCAATTTACATCAACTAGATATTGTGTTAACCTATTTGTATGGATCACTTGATGATGACAATTATATGAAACTCCTTGAAGGATTCAAGGTGCTGGAAGCATATCCTTGAAGGATTCAAGATGCATAGAGCATATCCCTGAAGGATTTAAGATATTTGAAAAGTATAATTTAAAATATTGAAAGATGTATTCTTTCAAATTACGTAATTTGAGGATTTTGAACAATAGTTCAAGTCTTAGAAGTTTTGAATGGACTTGAAGTCCAAAATTTACATAATATAAAATATATTCATGTAAATAGTTATTATTACATCTTATGGTTGACTCGAGAGTAATATCTTCATGGAAAATCCCGGAAGGATTCAATATAGCTATATATTTGGATTTATAGTTTATATGCATGATGCTTTTCATGCAATGATAGATAAATTTATTTCAAGACTTTTATTTTCTTAGATATCTATGTGAAGAAATTTGTAATTGTGTTTAATATAGTTACTATGAGATGATTTGAACATTATGGAATGACCTGAAGTTGTTCCGGAATTATAGAATATATAAAGAAATTTCTTAACATGAAATACTTTTGAATAATGAAGTATAGTCTCGGCCTGTAGATCGAGCATTTAGCAATGTGAATTTTGTCTAACAAGTTATAAAGAACTAGCTAGTTCTTAAGAGACTCATGATAAGTTGTATCTATTGAGTACACTACTATAGTTCTGTAGCTCGATGTGAAAAGATGACAGATATATTGGTCCTGAAGATCATATATTATTGTTAAAGAAGCACGTCTACATATTCCTAAAAATTACAGGCTTGATATGATATTTTTCCCATCAGGCTTATTGCCGATTGATCTTGCAAAATTCTCCGTTCCAAATGAAGTTGTTATTGTTTCTGGTTGAAGTTATGATTCATGTGATCCAAGAATCTTGTGATTCCAATTGAAAAAACTATTGTCATGCAAAGGTCAAGGAGGATGTGTCAAAGGTGTCAAAGAGAGGAATATTGGTTCAAATTGTTTCAGGGGGAGATACTCAAATGTTGGAATTCATATTTTTAAGTGATGCTTCTAACTGGGGGAGAAAACTGTACTCTTTTTTCCCTTAATCAATGTTTTGTCCTACATGGTTTTCATTGATAAGGTTTTTAATGAGGCAGTTCCCATCTAAAGGATATTGTACTCTTTTTCCTTCACTAGGATTTTTTCCCACTGGGTTTTTCCTAGTAAGGTTTTAACGAGGCATATCCTTAATGGACATCCAAGGGAGAGTGTTATGAAAAAGGTGCAGAATGTGGATGTCCATTTAGTCTTGTAACTTCCATGAGTAAAAGTTTTCATGACAAGTTATTATCCATAATATTATATTGTAATGGCTCATTATGTTTAGGCTTTTAATTGGTTGATAAGTTACAAGTCTTGTATCCTATAAATAGGACCCATGAGCATTGTAACCAAGGACATTTCCATGTTATACTTAATATTATAAGGTTACGGTGAAATTTTGGGTTGAAAATTCAAACCGAACCCGGTCTGCATTTTCACTGGCAGTAAAAGTTTACTGCTCATAAAACCTAATTTTAAGTCGTGAACTAGATGGTTAGTGTTTGTATCGTATTTGCTACGATATTGGAAGTTTTGAAAATTTTCAAGTGAAAATAAAATATTATATTTTCTGCGGGCGAAAACTTCAAACTATCTTGAGGAAAACTTGAGTCGGGTAAACAACGGAGCTAGATACGGAGCTGAGGTGACTAATGTGACGAGCATTTATGGCGATCCTGTCCGAGTCATAATGGCAGATAAATGCCATTAGATATTTTCTAAGTGAAATGACTATTTTGCCCATAATTTCACATGGAAATCACAGTTGTGCCATCACACATTTTTACCCTTTTGTCCCTAACCCCCCACGACTCCACCATCATTAACACCACACTTAGGCAATTTTTCTTCACTTCATCTTCATCTTCAAAAATTCATCATTTTCTCTCAAAAGTTCATCAACACTTAAGCTTTCTTTGTAAAGAACATCATCAAATCTCATTATTTCTTCAAGCATCAAGAGGTGATTTCTTCTCTTTATGATCAATCAAGTCTTTCTCTTCACATACTTCATGAGTTTATACCATAAACCATCATGTTCATCATCATGTTCAAAGTTCTTGATGCTTTCTTTAAAAATCTCTAGAAAATTGTGGAAAAATCCATTTGACTTGAAACCAATTTCTATGAACTCATCTTGATGCCTATAATCATCATCTAGAAGCATGAACCCAAAAGAAATTTCTTCCTTATTTTTCCAAGCATGGCCGAACCCTAGGTGGTTTAGGTGTAAATGGGTTTTGCTTCAACTTTTGTTAAATGATGCATGATTTCCTCTCTTAAATCATTATGGGTATTGAATCCAAGTGATTGAGAAAACCAAATCAAATCCTAGTCTCATTTTTTTCAAGAGGACCGAAACCTTAAGTTCTTGGTGTAAATGGATTTTTATTCAATTTTTGTCTTGTGACACTTGATTTCATCTCTATACTATCTATGTTTGTTGAATCCAAGAGATGAAAATCAAGTGAAATTTCTAACCCAAATCTTATGTTAAGGCCGAAACCCTAACTCATTGAGTTAGATGGGCTTCGTTCAATGTTCTTGGTTTATGATCATTGATTATGTCTTCACCATGTTTAAGGATCATAAGTCTATAAGTTAGAAAAGTCAATGAGAGACAGTAAGGGCGGAACTGTAAAAAAAATTCACAGGCGTTAGTTTTTCCAAAATAAATTCAATTATATTATAAAATGATATTTAAAGTAATTAAGTTATTAAAAAAAGTGTAATATTGACGTCGAAATAATTATTTACGGCATAAAAATCATTTTGAGTTATGAAAGGATTTTTACGGCATAAGTTTTGGAAAAGCAGTTTTTATTTTGTTACAAATTTATTGGAAAAAGGACTTTTAAAAAAGTTGATGTTTTTATGAGAACGATTTTCAAGAGTGAAAATGATTCCGTCAGGGAAAGGAACTTATTTATTGTTTAACGTTTTATAAACGTTTTTAACAGAAAATAATTTCTGTAAAAGAGTTTTCTTCAGTGAAAATGATTCCGTTAAACTTGGATAAGTTTTTCGGAGGTTTGGTTTTTGTATTTGTTGTTTCACTGAGCGAAATGTTTTAAAGAGGAAAAATGAACCTAGTAACCGAGACGTCAGAACTCTAGCGTACTGTTGACATGTAGATCATGGATCTGTGTTAGTGGACTAAGTGTCCTGTAAAGGTTTTTGTGCACTGAGTGTCCTATAATTGATATGGGGAATGTGAATTCCATATCCGTGAGCCTAAAACTGGTGCATCAGTTTAGGGCTTTGCGATTGAGCACTAGGACTTTTATGTCCTGTGTTGAGTTTAAAACACTTGGATTGATGTGTCCTGTGTTTATTTAAAGTGAAAAAGTCTTAATATAAAATTAAGCATGGTCATGAGCTTTGAGCTTCGACAAGGGAAGAATATGACGAAAAAGAAAACAAGGCGAGAATAAAAGTCTTTCTCATGCATTAGTTGGCAGACGTGCCATGTTTTGAAGTATAAATCATTGAGTCCTGACTGTTGACCAATGAATCTTTAATGGACTATGTTTCCATTTAATGCGATGACCATTGTGTCCTGAGTGGGCCAATGTGTTATGGACAATAAATTCCATTTATCACAGTAACCATTGTGTCCTGAATGGGCCAATGTGTTACATTTTTTATCAATAACCATGGTGTACTGAGTGTTGGCCAATGTGTCATATGTTCGTTGGACATTGTTTTATTTCGTTTTTTTACAATGATCCATGAAAAGAGCCTGATCTGCTCAAAACGAACAGAAAGTTGCGGGATCTTCGGAGATTAGATATCAAATTAGAACTTGAGTATTGGAGTGTCATGCATTTTTATAAAACCGCGATGACTGTCGGTATGAATCCCGTTGACAAAAATTATTATGCTATTTTGGATAATTTCCAAATGATGTGAATATCAATTATATGTTTTTGTGTGTCGCGCATGTGGTTATCTTATCAAAACTCATATATTGGTATCTCACTCTTGCATATTTGTTTGTTGTTTCATCTACTGTGTGTATATATTTATCTGAGTACAGATGAATTCCTAGGAGACGAATCTGTCGTACTCAAGGATCAGATCCTTGACCTGTGTGAATGCCGATGATGGTGGGGCTTGGGTGATCAATACGAGAGCTCGAAGTGCCACTTACACTGTACCAGTCTGTATCATTGAGGGTACTAATTCAGGACCTACATAACGTACGTATCAGATTTTGACTGTGGAGATAGCTTTACCACCACTCTGGTTACTTACCGGTTTTCTGGTAGATCAGGAACTTACACGTTCTGAAACTTCCATAGTTTCGGGAGTAGAGGTATCCTCACCGGATATCCCGACAGGTTGGGAGAACCATGGTGGTCTTCCCAACGGTAATTATTAGTATCGCCCAGCTGTAAGACTGTTATTTTTTTTTAAGGTAATGGTATTTAGTTAGTATGTGGACTTGACTACTGAGAGCTATCCTTGTTGAGTTGTGGTGCCAGACTACCGCTACATTGTAGTTATGCCTTTATATTCTTAAGTTATGACTTTGGGAAATGATCTGTTTTGTGTAAAGGTCATAAATGTTGATGATATATGGAAAAGGAAAGATAATTGAAAAAAAAAATTTGATCACCATTTTTGGATCAGGCTAAGTAACTAGAAGACATTATTTTCCGAAAGCAACCTGTAAATTTCATTTTAATTTATTTCCGCACGTGTTTACGAGGTAATGCCCAAGGGGGTGGGGGTGTTACAGGATCACCCAGGCTAGATTTTTGTCAGGGAACCCCTCCGTGACAGCAACTATGGAGAGTGGGCTGTCGACATGAGTAATGCACTATACACCAAGAATAAGATACGGTTCATAGATGGAACCATTCCTATGCCAAGCATAAATTCATCCAATCTTGCACATTGGAAGAGATGTAATTCAATGGTTAAAGGATGGTTGAAGAGTGGTATGGACAAAGAAGTTAGAATCAGTGTTCGCTATGCTAGCACCACGCGAGAAATCTGGGTCGATCTTGAAGAAAGATTCGCCAAAGAGAGTGCACTGAGGGTCTATGAGCTGAAACGTGCAATAACTCTTCTCAGACAAGAGAAGCTTTCCGTTCCTGCCTATATCACAAAACTCATAGGATTTTAAGATGAGGCTCGGTCAATCTCTCCTTGTCCAAAATATATATGTCGGACTTGTAAATGTGATGTGCAGAAACGACTCACACAAATACGGGAAAGAGAGCAGCTCTTTGACTTTCTTATGGGTCTTGATGATATTTTCAGCACTGTTACAACTCACATTCTCAGTATGATTCCCACTCCTTCTCTTGGTCATGCTTATCATCTCGTGGCAGAGGATGAACAACAAAGAATTAGCTCAGCAGTGCAAAAGCCTGCTATCAAAACTTCAGCTTTCCAAACCTCTAGCACTCGGTACAAAGATGGTAAGAAAGAAAGACCAAAGTGTGATCATTGCCAAAAGATTGGACACACACAAGAAGAATGTTGGGAAATAGTTGGTTATCCTCAAGACTGGAGAAAACCCAACAGTTCCGTCCAAAAAACCTCTGTAATGAGATTCTGGAAGAAACTGATCACTCTACTCACTTTCTCTCACAATTTGGCTATTTTTGATGTTAAGCTTGACAGAACCAAAGTTCCGCTCCTATGTATCCTGTGTGGAATCAAAGCTTACACATAGTTCTTTGGGTTGTCACCTATTTATAGAGTGGTTGAATCCTCTGACGAAGGGCTGTTTTGAAACGTTTTACACGTGCCTTAATTCAGATCCCCCACAAAGACTCATTAATGCTCATTATTGTGAGTAATATTCACTAATAATGAGGGGCAAGGGCAGAGGCTCCTCCTGGGCTTCCTCTGGCTCAATCACCATTTCTTGATTGTAGGGATTGGGTCATCAATGCACCTTATCTCCTTATAGATGTACACACCTCATCCTCTTGTGCTAACTAGGGCCAATTCGGCCCTCCTTAGTTAGTTGGCTGTGTTCCATCCAGTTAGTGCTCGGTGCTATTCGGCATAGGATTCCTCAGTGGACGATGTGATCCTCTCGGCCCGACCCTCAGGGCCATACTCGGGAGGCATTGATAAGTCCGACCCTTCATGGGTTGGTTTGGTAATTTGCCCCTATATTTTTATGTCAGTACACAAGTCCCCCAAGCTTCGATCTGAATTCTGGGAAAGAGCTTCATGGTTTAAGCCAGACGTCAGACCGAGGTCCCTGCGTCACAGCTTCTTACTCTACGAGTGTCATTATGATCCTCTACAATGGCTGGTGGGTTTCCCTGCTCCTGCTCATCCTCCGACTCTCAATCTCGCCTCCCTCCACTAGCGGTGCTCCTGGTTAAAACCATATCGTTTGTAACAAGTAGTGCGGCCGAAGGAAATTTACCTCGACCCCACGGTGGGCACCAGATGTTCCATCCAAAAAACCTTTGTAATGAGATTCTGGAAGAAACCGATCACTCTACTCATTTTCTCTCACAATTTGGGTATTTTTTATGTTAAGCTTGACAGAACCAAAGTTCTACTCCTACGTATCCTGTGTGGAATCAAAGCTTACAAGTAGTTCTTTGGGTTGTCACCTATTTATAGAGTGGTTGAATCCTCTGACGAAGGGCTGTTTTGAAACATTTTACACTTATCCTAAATCAACTCCCTAACAAAGGCTCATTAATGCTCATTATTGTGAGTAATATTCACTATTAATGAGGGACAAAGGCGGAGGCGCCTCCTGGGCTTCCTCTGTCTCAATCACCATTTCCTGATTGTAGGGATTGGGTCATCAATGCGCCTTATCTCCTTATAGATGCACACACCTCAGCCTCTTGTGCTAACTAGGGTCAATTCGACCCTCCTTAGTTAGTTGGTTGTGTTCCCTCCAGTTAGTGCTCGGTGCTATTCGACATAGGATTCCTCAGTGGGCGATGTGATCCTCTCGGCCCGACCCTCAAGGCCATACTTGGAAGGCATTGATAAGCCCGACCCTTCATGGGCTAGTTTGGCAATTTGCCCCTATATTTTTATTTCAGTACACCAACAGAGAAAAGAAAGAGACGACAGGACCCTGGAATGGCAAAAGAGGTGCATCCAAGGCTGCAAAAGTCTCTCCAGAAGGGAGTCCAATCACAGGCTTGACCATGCAACAATATGAGCATTTATTGCAACATCTTAAGGATGATTTTGATCAAACAGCAGGGATGCAACAAGCAAAATCTACTATGAATATGGCAGATAACTATATACTTGAAAGGCATTGGATCATTGACTCGGGTGCCACAGAAAACATCACATGTAATGAAAGGTTGCTAAGAGAAAAATCCATCTCTTATCAGCAACCAGTTCATATCCGTAATGGGATGAATGTGCTAGTAAAGGGCACAAGAAAGGTCATGCTTTCCAATGGAATGATTTTAAATAATACTTTGCATATTCCAAATTTTAAATGCAATCTTATATCTATTATTAAATTGACTAGAAAGTACATTTGTTCTATTACCTTCATGGCTAATTTGTGCATACAGGACTTACCTTCGAAGACTTTGATTGGAAGGGGAAGATATCAAGATAGTTTATATCTTCTTGAGCCTTCACAAGAAGGGGGAATAGCTATGAATGTTTATAATTCAAATAAGGCTGCCCTTTCCTATTAGCTCAATAAAGACTGGTTCTTGTTTTGAATTAATACACTGTGATATTTAGGGTCGATATCCGACTGTATCAAACATTGGTGCACATTACTTCCTCTCTATTGTAGATGATTTCAGCAGGGGTGTTTGGGTTTATCTCATGAAACATAAGTCAGAGGTAGAACAATATTTACCTATGTTTATATGTAAGATAGAAACTCAATATAGAAATAAAATCAAACGTGTTAGATTTATGAAGAAAATTGTATAATAATGATTGAACTCACTTGTACATACACTGTTGGGAATTGGTGCATCAATCCAAGCGCACCGGAAAAATTCCCACCAAGAATCCTTGCGAATGGTCATGGTTCATGTTCAAAAAATTTACCTCTTGTAGCGTAGACCTTTGATTCTTGTCTTGTTCCAAATCACGAGCACTGCAAGAATAATAATGCCTCTACGAAGTCCACACGAGCAGATGAACACGTCCCATGTTCAAAAAAAAAAAATGCTTTATTTTTTTAAAAAACAAATAGATTTAGATCTTTTAAGTCGAGTGGAATGCCAGCAACATAGTCTACCAACCCAAGTGAATTATGGGATATACTACGTAGAAGAAATAATGTTAATTTCACAATCCATCCAGGTAATAGAAATTGTTATTTTATTTGTATTATTGTATAACTTTTTCCCACTTGCATTTTAGTTTTTTATTTAATTGGTTCATTGTTATTGATATTATAGAAATGGATTTTCAAGTTCATGGTCGAGCAGGGACGGAGCCATTCAATGGCTAAGGGGGGCATAGGGCCCCTGACTCTTTTTTTTTTTTTTCATATTACACATATATAAACATATATAAATTATTTATATAATATATATAAATGAAGAATATATATACATATAAATATAATATCATCTAATAGTTCATTATGGATCACCGGTATACATTGAAAAGAAAATTATTGAAAAGTTAGTTAGAATCAACTATAGATAATTTTTGTGACATGTAAGAGAGACGTTTTGTGTTCTGATACATTATTAATATAACTAATATTTTGAAACATATAATTATAAATATTTTGCATGAAATTTGATGCGTGTATATTTGTTGGAAGAACTTTAGTTTTATTAGTTGGCCCCCTTTATTATCTTAGTGCTCTGTCCCTGGAGAGAATCCTTTATTTGTTGAAGATGAACGTAAAGGTATTTATTTAGTAATTATTGTCTATTTACTTATATTAATTTAATTTTTTTTGCCACTTTTTTTTTTTTATGTTGACTAATTCGTTAAACTTTTTTTTAAATTGTCTAGACTTTGGAGGAATGAACCGGTGTTGCGCCATTGGCTAAATGGTTTGGTTTGAAGAGCTATCAGGAAAACATAAATATGGCTCCATAGTAGAATTTTGAATGTGTTGTATGAATAGAAAGGTGATGTTACCATATTTGGCCAGACCACCTGTAACACTCCGATTTTTCTGCTTTCTAAAATCGGTATAAATATAAATAAACGTTTATATTTTTATCAAAAACTTAGAAAATGATTTTGGATAAAGCAAAGTCATATTTATACTCTACTTTATCATAGAGAGTTACAGTTAAATTTTGCATTGAAAATTCAGACGGAACCCGGTCTGCATTTTCACTGACAGTAAGATTTTACTGATCAGAAGACCTAATATTGACTCGTGAACGAAACGATTAGGGTTTTTATCGATTTTCCAACGATAGTGGTTATTTTGAAAATTTTCAAAATAAATAAGTTATTTCGGGCGTAAAACCTAAATCGGGTAATCGACGGAGTCAAGAACGGATGTGCAGAGACAAAATCCGACCCCAGATGGATGTAGACAATGAGTCATGCGGGGTGACTTACCTAACAATTAATGAATGTAATGATGAGTTTAAGTGTGAAAAGACTAAAATGCCCCTAACTTGACCCAACCTATCCTAGTTAAAAGTTAACCATGGTTAAGGCAAGACAAGTTCAACTTGCCTTCTTCCTCTTCTTGTGGCCACAAATCAGCCACCCATTTACAAATCCTCCACCACACATTAGTAATGATGATTTTCTTAATATCTAGATATTTATTTCTGGAAATTACTATTTTACCCTTGAATTTCCATGGTTATTACAAGTTGTGCCATCAACATTTTGGACCAAAATAACCCCATAACCCACGGCTCCACCTCCCATAACCCACACTTAGACCAATTTCAACTCAATTATGCTTTCTTCTTCATCAAGTTTATCATTTTCTCTAGGAACACATAAGAACTTCATTGATGCTCATACTCATCCGAAACTGTACCAAAATTCTGACCCTTTTCTATTCTTAAAATCGAAAACCTTTCTACATGAAAGTTGTTCCTATTCATCCCTTCTTTTCAACGAGCTAAAGATCATAAAAAACGGATAAGTATTTTTGGAGATATGCCCAAATTACCAAAACAGCTCAAAATCCTCAGCATCACACGAGAACAGTGGAAAGAAGGCCCTTTACGCCCCTGTTCTAGTCCGAATAAAACAAAACCTTCAACATCAAAGTTGTGCCTCTCCTTCTTACCTTTCCAACAAGCCAAAGTTTGTATTTTTAGATGAGCAGATTGTGAGATATGCTCATAACACCACCACATCCTCAAAGCTGTCAAATTTTCAACTAAGCTAGTTTTGATCATTTCTCTTCATTCCTTCATCAACAAGAGGTAACCTTTCTTCTACATGATCAATCATGTCTTCTTCTTCATTAATTTCATGATTTTCATGCCATGAACATCATTTTCCAATTTCTAGATCGAATCTTCAAAAATTTCTAGAAAATTTTGTCATGAGATCAATTTCTATGAACTCTATATCATACCTATATTCATCATCCAGAAGCATGAATCAAAAGAAAATATCTATCCTATTTTAGTGTTGAGGACCGAACCTATGTCATATAGGGTTTGGATGAGTTTTGTTTTCATTTTTGAAATAGAACACTTGATTCAATCTCTCTAATACCTATACATGTTAAATCCAAGAGCTTGAAACCAAAGAAATTTTCTAGCCTAATTTTATTGTTGAGGCCGAAACCCTAACTTAGTGAATTAGATGGTTTTGTTCAAAGTTCTTAGATTATGATCATTGATTATGTCTTCTTAGTACTCAAGGATCATTAATCCAAGAGTTTGTAAAATTTTAACATCCCAAGCCAAATTATTTTGTGAACGCCGAACCATAGTCTTAGGAATTAGAGTGTTTTGTTGTTTGATTTTTATTAATTGTATGATGTTTGTTGTGAAGGATAAACCTTGTTGGTTTGTTCTTGTGACACCCTTAACCCGAGCATCACATTAACTACTTTACTTAAAATAAACCAAATCACTTTTAGCGGTTGTCGATTTACTTTCAGAAAATTTAAGATTTTTAACTTCTTCTCAGATAAAAATATGTCTACTTTCCAAACAACTTAAAACATAAACAACATACACAAAACTAAGGCAAGAGATACCGAAATTCATCATCTTCATTAATTTTTAGGCCTTCGTGCTGATAGGCTCTTTGACAGAATTTACAAAGTGAAAAATTGGTGAGATACACTACATAATTTCAAGTTAAAGTTAAAGGTTAAAAAGTCATAGATAAAAACATCAGTTTCCAGAAACAAAATATACCATCCATACCACACTACCCCAAAAGAAAGTTCCTAAAGCTGGTCAGACCTAATGATACCCATTAGGGAGTCCCTGAAGGTCATCCCCTGGCACAATGGTCAACGTAAACATGGCTCATTGTCCATTAAGGTACAATGGTCAACTTTAGGCACATCTGCCAAGAATAATGCATGGAAAAAAATTATTTTATTTTTGTAGCTTTTCTTTATGTGCCATTCTTTCCTTCGCCGAGGCTCAAGGCTCACGACCCTCCTTAAATTTTATAACATTACAAAACAATTACATTCCACACAGGACAATTTAGTCCGAGTGTCCAATCACAACGGTCCTAGACCTGTGCACTAGTCTAGAACTTTGTGGTCGTAAAAAACAGTTTTCACCTTTAACTTCCTTTACCAAGTTTCATCATAATGTGTATAGGACACAAAACCCACACAACGTTTACAGGACACTCAATCCACAATAACGTGACACAGATCATAGATCAACGTGCTTTCAGAACACTAGTAACCGACATCTCGATTCTAGGTTCACTTTTCAATGTTCTTTTGTTTAAAACTTTAAGTTTTTGAAAAAATCCATTCTCTAAAAAATTTTATTTTTATTTTAAAAATCTTCTTTTTCCTAAAAACAATTGAAGCTTCAAAAAAAATCTTTTGAAGTTCCAAAATAAATTTTGTTATTCTTCAAACATTTCAAAAAAAAAAAAAATTTCTTTGAGTGTAAAATCATTTGGATTTTCAATTGGATTTCTTTAAAAAAAATTGTTTTTATTTATAAAAATTTTCGCCAAGCAATAGAATTATTTTACTTCCCCTTTTATCAAAACATTGCTAAAAAGAAATCTTTATTTGTGATTTCTTCGTAAATGTATTCTTAAAGCTTTTATCTTGTATTATTAATTGAGCTCTAACCAATGGTTATGCACTTCTATACAACAACCAAAACACATATATAACAAATATAACATATACAAACAACATTCACATATTCATAATTATCAACTAAGGCATGTTAATCATCAAATATGCTATCAAAGCAACAAGAACTCTAGATTATTCTAAAATAGCCAAAACAACAACATCATCAAGCAAACACCTAGAAACAACAACACATGGCATGTAGTCATCATAAATAATTATCCCTCGGGCTTTCTCCCCTTACCTTCGCTTGACGAGTAAAAAGGTCGTAGTCTATCCGCGTGTTAGAGGAACGAACTTTGTTATTTTGTTACGCTTGCCAATCTAAACAAAATTAAGCATGCAAAATAGGTTAAAATTTTATAAAATCACCTTATTTTTATCATGCATGTTTCGGCCTTAGTGAGAAAGTGATGATAAAAATTTTGGATTTTCATAAGCTTTTGGATCAATGATCCGTAAGCACTTTAGAGACAAAATCAAGGTCCAATACCTAAGAATAAAAACTCAAACCATCTACTCCACAAGGAGTAGGTTTCGGCCTACTTATAAAATAGGCTAGAGAAGTTGATTTTCAACCTTATAAAGACATGCATGCAAATAAAATGGTGATTTTTAATTAAATTGTCTTGAAAAAAAAATTAAAACAAAAAACTCTTCAATTCTCACAATTAAGGTTTGATCATAGTAAATCAAATAGAAATTCATTTTGTTCATGAACTCCAAATATACATCAATTAAAGATCTTCAAGTCATGCATGTAGGATTTGAACCAAAAACACCAACTTGGCACCACTTAGGGTTTCGGCCATATCAACACCAATAGGAAAGAAAACTTAATTTTTTTGATGAAGTTTAGAAGCTTAAAAATACATGCATCAAGGTTTTTAAGTCATGCATGTAAAAATAAAATGAAAACACTAACTTTTCTATACATAGGGTTTCGGCCACCCTTAGGAAATAGGCTTTGGAAAAATTTCTTGTAACATGCAAATGCATAAGATGGTAGTAGAGATGAGTATGATTTTACTAGAAATTGATTTCATGCTAAAAAGATTTGTTTAAGTATTTTTCTTGAAATTTTTAGTTAAAATCATAAACTTGAAATCATGAAAAAAAAAATGACATGCATGTTAAGAATAACAATTAGATGTTTGAAGAAATGAAGAGTAGAGGAGAGAAAGTATACCCTTATGATGATGAGCGGTTGAAGATGAAGAGAGTTCCAAGCTTTGCAAGAGTGAAAATGGAGGAAGAATTATGTGTAAGTATGTAAGGAGACTTAGAAAGAAAATGCAAAAGTGAGAGTTGGAGTGAGAAGGGTTATTTATAGAAGAGAGGGGGAGGGGGCGCAGCTGAGTGGAGGAAGAATGGGAGGGATTTTTGATTTTTTTTTTATAAATTAAAACTTGAATTTTCTATTAAAATAAGGCATTACTTGCAAATTGAATAAAATGATGATATGCCATAAATGATGATACTATTCACATCAAATCTTTCAAGTCATTTTCACATCAAGTCATTCAAGTCTGCACTTATATATTTGAATGATAATTTGTTTCGTTCAGGTTCCATTAATTTTTTCGATTGTGAAAACTGATCGTATTTTCTTTGCGAAACTTCACCCGGAAAAATTAATTTTGTAATATTTATAAATGAAAAATTCTAAAATCATGAGAATTGTTGTAAATATTTTAGGAAATCCACAGTTTTATTTTTCGAGTCGAAATTCGTTTTCTGGATCAGTAAATTCTTACTGACAGTGAAACGTAGACCGTTTTCGTTTGAAATTTCAACCAGAATTTCAATTGCAGTTTCCTAGATTAAAATGAGTTATGAGAATAATTTTATTTTATCAAAATAATTTTCTCTAAATTAAATTTATAATACATATATACATACATAAGCACAAATCATTAAGAAACAGAAAAATCGGGGTGTTACAGTTTTAAGTTTCGCGGAGTAAACCAGAAGCGAATCAGGGAAATCACTTCGAGAAAGGAATCAGGGACTTCAAGAGGTAAGGGGAGTACCTGAGAGATTTTTCAGATAGTTATATGTTATTAGTATGTGGTCTATATAATTTATTTAAGTGTGTTTGTGGTGTTTTTAAATTAGCTTGCGTAGTTAATTTACTTGTTGTTACTATCTGCTTTTAATTGTTTATCTGCAGTTAATTGTTATAGCATTTTAATGCATGTCATAAACTGTGCTATTTGCGATAGTGATGACATGAAATTATTATGGATGTTGATTGTTGATTGAAAAGCCTGATAGAGGTCAGTGCTTAATTAATTACGAAGATAAAAGAGTTCAAAAGCTTTATGAGAAAAATTGTATTTTTATTTGGTGGAATATAATAATATAATATTACTTAATTATTTGATTGGTTAGAAATGTGGAATAGTTGAAAATACTATTATTTTAATGATTTATCGACCTAAGAGTGATCTATGAGTCACATTGAGGGCGTAACCTTGAAAATATTTTAGTGCTGCTAAGGTTTATGTAAGAAATTACAAAATAATATAAAAGGTTATTATAAAAAGTTAAGTTTCACAAATAATTTAATTATGGTGTATTGAAAATTATTTTACTAGAAAAGTCAAACTTTGACTTAAAAACGTTTTTAAATGCAAACGACAGATAATTCCGAATTTTTTTTACGAAAAGCATTCTTAAAAGCAGCAATATTTGTTAAAACAAAGAATGATGTTTCTTTGAACTAAAGTTTCAAATAAAGGATTTTTTTGAAGAAAATGATTTTTAAGTGATTTGATGATTTTATAAACGAATTTCCAACGTAAAAGGATTTTCTATAAATTAGTTTTATACAATGGTGTTATTTCCAACAACTTGGATAAGTTGCGGAGGTTTTGTTTTGGATTTGTGTTTCACAGAAAGAAAATGGTTTTCAAGTTGAAAAGCGAACCTAGTAACCGAGACATCGGGATCCTAGTGTTCTATTATAAGTTATGGACTGTATGTCCTAAAGGTAAAGTTATGGACTATTTTGTCCTATAAAAGTAGTATAAGTTTTGTGCTTTATAATCTACGAACCTAAAGCCGAATGCATCGGTCTAGTGCTTCGTGATTTGTACATTTGGACTTGGAGTCTTATGACACCCTTCCTAGGGATATCACATAGTTACCCGTTTGCGAAAATCCTAACTTTAAATTTACTGGTTATTTTGGAAAATAATATTCTTCCATCATTATCTCTGTCTAAAAATAGTGATAAATTTTTTTTTTTATCCTCCTTAACAAATAAATAACATAGACATACAACATAATATACATAGCTGCCTCATAAGTTTAATACATAAGTTTACTGTACAACATCTCTCAAAAAAGGGCTTTACACAACAAGCCATTCTCTGATCAACTAGGTTAGAAACTAACACATAAACATAGCACATAAGGAAAGTCAAGAACCATATTTAAAAAAAAAAAAACCCATGGCTCTTAGAAGCCAGATTAGAAAGACTAAAACACACTACTCAAAAGGGTCAGATCCTACAGCTGGTCAAACTAAGGAAAACCATTGGGGAGACCCGGATGATCACCCCCACTCTCAGCAGAAGCATCTGATGAAGATCCTACTACACCCAATCCTTCATCTAAACCAACATCACCATTTTTCTGCCGGTTGGATCTCAGGTTCCTCCTCAATAAATTCTTCTGGATCTTCTTCGAAGTCAGGATCCAACTCCTCTTCCACAGGGGGTGCTTCAGGTGCTGCCAACTGTAAAAGCGGGAAGATCGGAGGATGAACCTCTAACATTCCTTGCTCGGCCCATTGCTGAAGGAGTAACCATACTGGAGGTAGTGTTATTTCTACTGTCTCTACGGTGCGACTTTGCCTTTGTGGACCTGCTGCTACTATACCGGTAACTTCTACTACGGGGCCAGTGTAAATGGCGCGATGTCCCTCGGGAGGAAACTCCCACGTGCCATCGTTTGCCGCATCTTCAAAAATGAGGGTGCATGTCCCCAAATGTGCTAGCGGCAGATTTGGGTCCATCTGTTCTCATTTATAATATATGCCACAAAGGTGGTACCCACAAGAGAACATGCAAGGGTGAGAAGCCAATATATGGATTGACATGATAACTACATGTAGCACAAAGAAGCATATACAAAAAAAAATCATCATAACAACGTCAATTATAATAAGTAAGTAAATCACACTTCACTGGGTTTCATACCCAATCGTCGTCTTTGAAAATAAATGCATGAACACTTCGATATCATCGTCTAATTTTTTTTTTTTTAATCTCCTGAGATACCAACACCTTTATAAAGGAGCTGATCAGGCTCGATTGCCAAATATGGCATACCGTGTTTTTCCACAACATTGCCCAAAACTCCTGGCACAGTTGTAACACTCCGCTTTTCGTTAAGTGCTTTCCTTAAGCTTGTTTGTTAAGTTAGAATTGTTGCCTAAGGGCTTAGTGGGATTTTTGGCTTAAAAGTCCCTTTCTGGTACATGAGCACGCCCGTGCTCATTAGTCAGCACGCCCGTGCTTAAGGGCAGGCGTGCGTTGCCAAGTTTAAGTTAAGCACGCCCATGCTCAACAGTGAGCACGCCCGTGCTCAAGTGCGGATCGCGTCTCGCGGACGCTAAGTCCAGCACCCCCGTGCTTGATAAGGAGCACGATCGTGCTTCTTGCCCAGTTTATATATATGAGCACAGAAATCGAGGGTTGCATTTTTAACCCTATTTTTGGTGGCTGCTAACCCTGTTGCGGCTGACACTATTCTTTTCCCTTTTTACCTCATATTCAGAGCAATTCTTGAGTATTAGGGGCCTTGGGAAGTGTGGTTTCATCTGTGCTCATATAGAGGTAATGTTCCCTTCCCCTTGTGGTTTCCTTTTCATGATTTGAATTGGAAACTGATAATCTGTGTTTTGTTTGTTCCAAGGCTTGGATTTGTTTTGAGCCGCTCGAAGGAAAGGAACCAGTTTGCTGTTAGGACCGTTGTTAGAGCTACCTTCAATCCAGGTATGGGGAGAAGGGTAGTGTTTACATAGGCTTGGGGTTGCTAAATGAGCATGAGATATATATATATATATATGTTGATGATTCGTTGGTTGAATGGTTGATGCCATAAAATGATTGTTATGTTGATGACGACGTTTGGTTAAAAGATTAATTGGTTAATTAGGTTTAAGAATAACGTGATAAGTTAATGGATAAAAGATCCTAAAAATTGGTTAAGACTTAGGTGTTAGTTTCTACCCAGAACAACACTATCGCACGATGAGCACAACCGTGCTGAACAGGGAGCACGCCGGTGCTCCCAGTTGAATTTTGGAAAATGGCCGTGCAATAAGCACGGCCGTGCAGGACAAAGAGCACGACCGTGCTACTGAGCATGACCGTGTCCAATATGAAGCACGACCGTGCTTCACTTATGTGATCAGCACGACCGTGCAGGGGACAAGTACGCCCATGCTCCCCTAACAGACAGAGATGGAATTAAAGGTTTAAATAGGGGCTTTTGACCCCCAATCTTCCCAATAACATGTTGATGGCATAAATGGCTCAGTTTAGATAACTCGGTTAATGATTAACAAAGATGATTAAGACGATGAGATGGTGAGGTGTTGAGTTGATAAGCCGGTATCCGTTGGGTTACCACACACTGGTGAGTTGTGCCTTGGTGCTTTTTGGCCAAGGGAACCTTGACCCGACGGTTTGGGTCTAAGGTGTTGTTGATGATGTACCTTAGGGGCCGAGAGTTTACCCCAAGGGAACCTTGACCCGGTTGGGTTAAAGGTGTTGCGGTAGATTTCACTGGTTAAAGGTTTTGCGGTTGATTCCGCTGATGTCTTTGGTTGATTCCGTTGAAGTGAAGGAGGTGGCGTTTGCTCGTTGTTTGTTGTATGGTGCATGCATCATTGGAGATGTTGTTGTTGGTGGATGTTCGATATAGGGGAGGTCGTCCTAGAGTACGGCGATTTGGCCATCTACGGTAGGAGTAGATTCTCCGTGCGCCCCCGTGACGAGGCATTCGTTGGTTTGATGCGTTGGCTACCCAAGGAGTAGATTCTCCGGCGTTGAGTAGATTCTCAATGTAGATATTTAACTCCGAAGTCGTCCATCCCGAGTTTAGTGGATCCACATGCATTATTGGTTTAGCGGAGTAGGACTGCATTGGACTACATAACATGCTTGATGTTGATGATGTTGATGCATGTTTATACATGTTGTGGATGTGTGCTTACGTTGGTGCCATGCTTGTATGTTTTACTTTACTTCCTACCTCCTTGCTATTATGTTTACATGATTCTTACTCCCCATTATTTGTTTGTTTGTTTGGCCTAATTGGCACCTTGCAGAGGATGACGAGCAGCCCGGCGAGAAGTGACTCTGAGGAGCCACCACTCATAGTTAGGACTTGTTCTTATGTTTAGTTAGTTTGTTTCAGTTGTATTCGAGGACATGTTTTCCGAAACGGTTATACCAGCTCTAAGTTGTGACATCGGGGTTAGGTAGTTTATTTGTTATGTTTTATTTGTTTTAAAAGTTGTAATTTTTCGCATTGTGAACTCGTTCATGTGAGACTTTTCTACCCATGGACAAAGGTTTTAATTATTCAGTAAAATGTATGTTTTTATATTAATTGTTTCTAGATTAAATGCCTTATTATATGTGGGGTAGAAGGGTGTCACAACAGTGATCACCGTGTGTGGATGTCCATAGCACACTGTCCAACACAAGGCACAATAACCAAAGCATATGGACTTCATTGTCCATCAAGGCACAATGAAACACCGTAGCATGAAATACCTTACCCTTCAAGGTATTCATACGTAAACACCGTGGGCACGTCTGCCATATACATGTAAAAATATTTTATTTTCGTAACTTTTCTTTGTGTTCATTCTTTTCCGAGTGCTCATTCACGAAACCCCAGACCTGTGCACTAGTCCTATGTTCGTGGTAGTAGAAAAACATCTTACACTGTTTAACACGGTTTATTACCCCGTGAAGTAGACACAATGTCCACAGGACATCAAATCCAAAACACCGTGAGAACATTAGTATCCCGACGTCTCGGTTACTAAAATTCTAATTCACCGTTTTCACCGTTCTGTGGAATTTGTTTTCAGAAAAACCTTTCTAATTGAAACTCCTTTATAAAAATTTTCTCAACAATTAGGAAAGTCACTTTATTTGGAAAATTCTCTTTCCAAGACTCCTTTAAAAGAATTTTCACTTGAGTTAAAAAAAAAAAAACCTAATTTCAAATGAGTTATGCAGTCTTAGAAAAACACTTTCCTTATTTATGTTCAAAATGAGCTATCTCCTAACATTTCTAAAATATTTTAAATCAAAATATGACTTTCCTCATAAAACATTTTCTAAAACAATAATTAAATAAATTCATAAGTTTAATTTATCTTAAGGCTTCGTAAAGTTTTTATCTTGTGAATTAATTGAGCACTGATCTCAATCAGGCTTTCCACACCTCAACCAACATACACATCATTGTAATCATTATAATTCAAATCTAGCATTTAAAGTTCTACAACATATAGCTATAAACAGTCAAACCAAAACAGACAGTCATGCATAAACAAAACAACAACTTTAATAACAACTTCAACAGCTATAGCAAACACTAATAAACAATACAGTCAACATACAAATAACATATAGTTATTAGAAAATCCCTTAGGTAGTCCCCCTTACCTTTTAAAGATTTTCTTTCAATCAATACTTCGGCAGAAATCCGGTTCCTCAATACAGCGTACACTCAAATCACGTAACCTTCAATAAGCCATAATCAAACAGTCAATATCAAGCACATAGAGCCTCTTATCTCTACATGCTAGCTTGGCCATGTGATGGTTTTAGGGCTAGAAATTTCTAAAATTTTCATAATCTTAGATTTATGATCCTTGAGCATAATATAGCTAAAAAAATTGTCTTATATAAAAAATAGAACCAAATCAATATTAACCCTTCAAAAATCCATTTTTGACTCTTAAAAACTGTTGATAATTCTCTTGAAAGCTTGAGAATTTTCCTTTAACAGTCCGATAAACTCGTATTCGGCTCCGTCATTTACCTGATTAAATAAAACGTCTGTAAATAAAATTTTATTCCACTTTTTAAGTGAAATATTTCTAAATGACCAGAGTCATTAGAAATTAAATAAAAACTCTAAGTTTTTCGTTTACGAGTCAAATTTAGGTTTTCTGATCAGTAAAACTCTACTGTCAGTGAAATACAGACCGAGCTCCGTCTGAATTTTCAACCTAAAATTTAATCTTAACTCCCTACAATTAGGTAGAGTAAAACATGTTCTCGGATTATTAAAAAAATCATTTTTTTCCAAAACTTGGATAAATATATATACATATTAATATATTTCAAATATTAGAAAACAGCGAAAACACCGGGTGTTACATTACCACCCCACTAAAAAACAAAAATTTCGTCCTCGAAATTACGCACCTGGAAAAAGATCAGGATATTGCAATTTCATTTTGTCCTCGACTTCCCGCGTTGCTTCTCCAGTTGCATCATCCCAAATAACCTTGACCAAAGAGATTTGCTTACCCCTGAGCTGCTTTATCATCCTATCCACGATTCATACAGGCGAAGCTTCATAAGACAAGTTTTATTTTAATTGTACATCATTGGATTTGATCACGTGAGATGGATCGGGAACATATTTTCTCAGTTGTGAAACATGGAAGACATCATGAAGATTGGAAAGAAAAGGTGGTAAAGCGATTTTATAGGCTACTGGACCCACACGACGAAGAATTTGGTAAGGTCCAATAAATTTAGGGGTGAGTTTTCTAGATTTAATTACCCTACCAACCCCAGTCGTAGGTGTGACTCTAAAAAATACATGTTCGCCTTCCTCAAACTCAAGAGGTCGTCTCCTCTTGTTAGCATAGCTTTTCTGTCGACTATGAGTTGTCCGCATTTTCTCCTGAATCATCTTCACTTTCTCCGTTGTCTGTTGGACGATATCTGGCCCTAACAATAAGCTCTCACTTTCCTGGTACCAACACCAAAGGTGTTCTGCACCGTCGACCATATAAAGCTTCATAGGGTGCCATTCCTATACTTGAGTGAAAACTATTATTGTAGGTGAATTCTGTCAACGGCAGAAATTCATCCCAACTTCCAGTATTTTCCAGCACACAAGCTCTTAGAAAATCTTCGAGTGACTGAATCGTCCTCTCCGATTGACCATCTGTTTGAGGGTGATAAGCCGAACTCAATCTGAGTTTCGTTCCTAATGAGTCTTCAAACTTTGCCAAAATCTTGATGTAAATCTCGGATCACGATCCGAAATGATACTTGAAGGCATGCCATGCAATCTGACAATTTCTTCAATGTACATATGAGTCAATCTCTCCATAGCCAATTTGGTCAATCGATCAACTATCACCCATATAGTATCATGTCCTTTCCGTGTCTTCGGCAAAATGGTCAAAAAGTCCATTGCAATGCCATCCCATTTCCATTCAGGAACATCTAGAGATTACAGTATCCCTGCCAGTCTTTGATGCTCAATCTTAGCCTTTTGAAAGACTAAACACGAAGCTACATATTTCATCACATCCCTCTTCATCCCATGCCACCAATATAACTGCATAAGATCTTGATACATTTTGGTAGCTCCTGGATGTAAACTCAATTTACTCTTGTGAGCTTCCTCGAGAATTAGCTTTCTAAGTTCGGCATTGTCCGATACACAAATTCTTTCACCGAATCTTAAGATTCCATCTGTTCCTTCTTTGAATTCCGTTACAGCCCCTTGTCGTACTAATTTCCTTTCTCCTCTTATGTACTGATCACTGTCTTGCTTCTCTCGTATCTGCTCCATCAATCCATTGGAAACAGTAATCATACCTAAACCAAGCTTTCTCGGCGATGTCTTAACTGTTAAGCACATATCTCGAGACTGTTCCAATAATTCTTGTTCTTTGACCATCATCGCCGATACATGGATAGATTTCCTACTTAAGGCATCGGCTACCACGTTTGCTTTCCCAGGGTGGTATTGGAATTGAAAATCATAATCCTTTATAAATTCCAACGAACGTCTCTGCCGTATGTTGAGCTCCTTCTGATCAAATAGGTATTCAAGCTTTTGTGATCACTGAAAACAGTGAATGTTGCCCCGTATAAATAATGTCTCCAGATCTTCAAAGCAAAAACCACCGCTGCTAACTCCAAGTCATGTGTAGGATAATTCCTCTCATGAATCTTCAACTGTCTTGAAGCATAAGCCATGACTTTCCAGTTTTGCATTAGTACACAACCCAATCCCTGATGTGAAGCATCACAATAAACCTCAAAAGGTTCCTTAGGATCAGGGAGTACCAATACAGGTGAAGTAGCCAATCTCCTCTTTAATTCCTGAAAAATTTCCTCACACGCTTCAGTCCATATGAATGCTTGATCCTTCCGAGTTAATTGAGTAAGAGGTCCTACTATTTTGGAGAATCCTTCAATGAATCTCCTGTAGTAACCAGCTAAACCCACGAAACTACGAACCTCTGTTACCGTCTTGGGTCTCTCCCATTTTAAAACAGCTTGAACTTTCGACGGATCCACTACAATACCTTCACTTGAGATGATATGCCCAAAAAACTGAACTTGATCTAACCAAAATTCGCACTTTTCGGGCTTCGCGTATAACTGTTTCTCCTTTAAGATCTGAAGAAATAGGGACGAAAAATCCTATTCATGTAATCCATGAATATAGCAGCAGCATTCGTCAATCCAAATGGCATCACGAGATACTCATAATGCCCATAGCGTGTTCGAAATGCTGTTTTTGGAATATCCTCCTCTTTCACCCTAATATGATGATAACCCGACCGTAAGTCTATCTTCGAGAAAACTGCAGCTCCCCGTAACTGATCCATCAAATCATTGATCCTCGGAAGTGGATACTTGTTCTTAATCATCACTTTGTTCAACTGACGGTAATCTACACACAAACGTAAAGTGTCGTCTTTCTATTTCACAAGCAAGACTGGAGCTCCCCACGGTGATACACTAGGCCTAATGAATTCCTTTCTCATCAGCTCCACTAGTTGTTTTTTCAGATCTTCAAGTTCCGCTGGCGACATACAATATGGTGCCATGGATATTGGTCCAGTGCCAGGAACCAGATCAATCGCGAACTCAAGCTCCCGAATAGGTGGTAGCCCAGGTACATCTTCAGGAAAAACTTCAAGAAACTCATTGACGACAGATACGAACTGTAAGTCTAACCCACTCTTAAGTTTAAGGAAAATAGTAACATGTATCCTTGGGCTCCTTCTTTCAAAGAAGCTTTTACTTGGTTAGCAGTTAAAAACTAGAAATCTCATCCTCAGGAAAAACTAAGGTTTTACACGCACAGTCCATCAGGATTGATTAGAAGATAACAAATCCATGCCTAAAATTACATCTAACTGTATTAAAGGCAAACAATTAGGTCAACAAGAAAATGTCTATCCTAAATAATTATAGGACAGCTCAAACAAATAGAATTGACAGTAACTGGTTTAGAAGTAGGGGTTGAAACAATCAGATCATAAGGTAATGAAGAAACAGGCAATTTCATAAGTTTCACACAATCCATCGAAATAAAAGAATGTGTTGCACCCGAATCGAAGAGTACAGTTAAAAGATTACCAGCTATGTTGCATTTACCTTGTATGAGAACATCAGAATTTGAAGCCTCAGCGCCGCTCAAGGTGTAAACTCTCCCTTGGTCGTCGGTCTATTTGCTCCAGTGTTGTTGACAACCGATCCTCGCCTTGGCGCATTACAATCCTTTGACAGGTGTCCCACTTGATCACAGTTATAACACTTCACTCCACCCATTGGACATTTGTCAGCCAAATGATTCGGATCTCCACACTTATAGCATCTCCTGACTTGACCTTGATTTTGATTCCTCTGTCCTCCACTTCCTGATACTGAAGCATTAGAACGATAAGGTTGTCGGTTCTAATTATTCCCTGACGGATAGGAATAGGGTTTCTTATGATTCTGCTTCCCCTTCCAGTTCTGATTCTGATACTGATTCTTGAAGCGAGAGGGTCCTCCAACACTCGTCTTATTATCCTTCCCTTTCCTCATTTGTTCCACCTTTCGACACATTTCAACGAGAGCTTGAAAGTTCCTGATCTGCAACGGTAAAATAGATTCTTTGATCTCAAATCTCCTACCTGCTTCAAACCTCTCACACTTCCAACTCTCATTCGGCAGAGCTTGGAAGAGACGGAAGTACTTGGCGAGCGATTCAAATTTCGCCGCATACTCCCCCACAGGCAAATCTCGTTGCTGAAACCGCAGGAATTCTTCTTCTTTCTTGATCGGAACACTCTCCGAAAAATACTTGTCCAGAAACGCACCTCGAAAAACATCCCAAGTAATTTCCTGGTGTTCAACTTCAAGATGTTACCTGGTGCCCTTCCACCAGTACTAAGCATCCCTATCAGCAAGAACGTAGCATCAGTAACCTTGTCTCCTTCAAGAGTATGGACCAGTTCAAAGATCTTTTTGAACCCTCATGCCAACCTTCTCAGGGTCGGCGTATTCATCAAACTGTGAAGGATTTTGGCGTCGAAACGCAGTCAAACTTTTTCCTTCTGTAGCTTGCTGATTTTGGGCAGTCATAGCAGCTATCTGCATGGCAATAGCAGCTGCCATATTTTCCATAGCCTGAGCAGTGTAATCTATCCCTCCTTCATAGTCATCATTCATGTTGCCACGTCCGCCAACTAGACCACCTCGATGACCCCTTTCGCGACCACGTCCGCTACCACGTCCACGTCCACATCCTCCTTCTGGTGCTGGTTCCATAACTGACCTACAATACGAAATCAGTTAGACCGCAACCAGAAAATGCAATACGCACTACATATTAACACACATTACTTCTAAGAAGTAATTCAAACAAGTCTTAGTCAGAGAAAACACAACATCAACATAACAGACCTATTTCCCAAAGATTCCCGAAAAGACTCGACCAGCTCTGATACCAAATTGTGACACCCCTCCTAGGGATATCACATAGTTACCCGTTTGCGAAAATCCTAAATTTAAATTTACTGGTTATTTCGGAAAATAATATTCTTCCATCATTATCTCTGTCTAAAAATAGTGATAATTTTTTTTTTATCCTCCTTAACAAATAAATAACATAGACATACAACATAATATACATAGCTGCCTCATAAGTTTAATACATAAGTTTACTGTACAACATCTCTCAAAAAGGGCCTTTACACAACAGGCCATTCTTTGATCAACTAGGTTAGAAACTAACACATAAACATAGCACATAAGGAAAGTCAAGATCCATATTCAAAAAAAAACCCATGGCTCTCAAAAGCCAGATTAGAAAGACTAAAACACACTACTCAAAAGGGTCAGATCCCATAGCTAGTCAAACTAAGGAAAACCACTGGGGAGACCCGGATGATCACCCCCACTCTCAGTAGAAGAATCTGATGAAGATCCTACTACACCCACTCCTTCATCTGAACCAACATAACCATTTTCTGTTGGTTGGATCTTAGGTTCCTCCTCAATAACTGCTTCTGGATCTTCTTCAAAGTCAGGATCCAACTCCTCTTCCACAGGGGGTGCTTCAGGTGCTGCCAACTGTAAAAGCAGGAAGATCGGAGGATGAACCTCTAACACTCCTTGCTTGGCCCATTGTTGAAGGTGTAACCATACTGGAGGTAGTGTTATTTCTACTCTCTCTACGGTGCGACTTTGCCTTTGTGGACCTGCTGCTACTATACCGGTAACTTTTACTACGGGGCTAGTGTAAATGGCGCGATGCCCCTCGGGAGGAAACTCCCACGCTCCACCATTTGCCGCATCTTCAAAAATGAGGGTGCGTGTCCCTAAATGTGCCAGCGGCAGATTTTGGGTCCATTTGTTGTCATTTATAATATATGCCACAAAGGTGGTACCCACAAGAGAACATGGATGGGTGAGAAGCCAATATATGGATTGACATGATAACTACTTGTAGCACAAAGAAGCATATACAAACAAACATCATCATAACAACGTCAATTATAATAAGTAAGTAAATCACACTTCACTGGGTTTCATACCCAATTATCGTCTTTGAAAATAAATGCATGAACACTTCAATATTATCGTCTAATTTTTTTCTTAATCTCCGGAGATCCCAACGCCTTTATAAAGGAGCTGATCAGGCTCGATTGCCAAATAAGGCACACCGTGTTTTTCCACAACACTGCCCAAAACTCTTGGCACAGTGATCACTGTGTGTGGATGTCCATAGCACACTGTCCAACACAAGGCACAATAACCAAAGCATATGGACTTCATTGTCCATCAAGGCACAATGAAACACCGTAGCATGAAATACCTCACCCTTCAAGGTATTCATACGTAAACACCGTGGCCACGTCTACCATTTGCATGTAAAAATATTTTATTTTCGTAACTTTTTTTTGTGTTCATTCTTTCCTTTTCCTTGTCGAAGCTCAAAGGCTTTCAACCCTTCAAAATTTTCATCGTTTTCAAACCCCATATTATTAACACAGGACATAAAGTCCGAGTGCTCATTCACGAAACCCCAGACCTGTGCATTAGTCCTAGGTTCGTGGTAGTAGAAAAACATATTTCACAGTTTAACACCATTTATTACACCGTGAAGTAGACACAATGTCCACAGGACATCAAATCCATAACACAGTGAGAACATTAGTATCCCGACGTCTCAGTTACTAAAATTCTAATTCATCGTTTTCACCGTTCTGTGGAATTTGTTTTCAGAAAAACCTTTCTAATTGAAACTCCTTTATAAAAATTTTCTCAACAATTAGCAAAGTCACTTTATTTGGAAAATTCTCTTTCTAAGACTTCATTCCTTTAAAAGAATTTTCACTTGAGTTAAAAAAAAAAAAAAAACCTAATTTCAAATGAGTTATGCAGTCTTAGAAAAACACTTTCCTTATTTATGTTCAAAATGAGCTATCTCCTAACATTTCTAAAATCTTTTAAATCAAAATATGACTTTCCTCATAAAACATTTTCTAAAACAATAATTAAATAAATTCATAAGTTTAATTTATCTTAAGGCTTCGTAAAGTTTTTATCTTGTGAATTAATTGAGCACTGATCTCAATCTTTCCACACCTCAACCAACATACACATCATTGTAATCATTATAATTCAAATCTAGAATTTAAAGTTCTACAACATATAGCTATAAACAGTCAAACCAAAACAGACAGTCATGCATAAATAAAACAGCAACTTTAATAACAACTTCAACAGCCATAGCAAACACCAATAAACAATACAGTCAACATACAAAATAACATAGTTATCAGAAAAACCCTCAGGTAGTCCCCCCTTACCTTTTAAAGATTTTCTTTCAATCAATACTTCGGCAGAAATCTGGTTCCTCAATACAGCATACACTCAAATCACGTAACCTTCAATAAGCCATAATCAAACAGTCAATATCAAGCACATAGAGCCTCCTATCTCTACATGCTAGCTTAGGCCATGTGATGATTTTAGGGCTAGAAATTTCTAAAATTTTCATACTCTTAGATTTATGATCCTTGAGCATAATAGAGCTAAAAAAATTGTCTTAGATCAAAAATAGAACCAAATCAATATTAACCTTTCAAAAATCCATTTTCGGCCCTTTATGAGAATAATAGCTAGGGACTTTATTTTGAGCTAACAACTTAGATCCAACATAAACATGTAGCAGAAAGATGAGATCAATGATCACTTTCTAAAAAAAAATTGAACAAAACTCCATCCACACATATATCTATGGTTCGGCCTTGTATAGATAAATAGGGAAGAAAATTTTGTTTGAATCATGCTCTTAGATCTTGAATATAGAAGTGATTACAAGCTCAAAGAAATTGGTTCAATGATTTTAGGATTTTCTATGATTTTCAAAGTTTTGAGCCCTAATATGGAAAATGAAGAAGATGAGCTCAAATCAATAAAATATTTGAAGAATCTAGTGTTTAATGAGAAAGAGGAGCAAAGATTACCTCTTGGAATTGAAAGATTTGCAAGGAATCAACAAGCTCCTTCACAAATGGTGTTTATGGAGTTTTGGTGAAAGGTTGAAGATGAAGATGTTAGGAGAGTCTTGTAGAGTATGCTAGAATGTTCAAGTAAGCTCCTGAAAATGAGCTTAAATGGGCAAGGAATTTTGGCTAGCTTGGCCGAAATTCCTCTTGGGCTTGAAGGTCCAAAATTTTCAAGTGTTTTACTAGTTGAAGACTTAGTAAAACATAGGTAAGTTAATGAATAAAATGTTGATCCAATAAGAGAATTCTTGTCCATTGTTTAACCGCAGCCCACATGGTCCAAGTTAGCAAGAAATTGGCCCAATTTGAATGGCCCAAAGTAAGGTTAAAAGATAGTTCAAGGACCTAATTGGAATTAATGAAAAAGTCAGTGGTATTTTAGTAATTTCATACCCTACATCATCATGGCTTGTGGGCCCCACTCTCCTACCATTTTTGACTCTTAAAAACTCTTAAGAATTCTCTTGAAAGCTTGAGAACTGTCCTTTAGCAGTCCGATAAACTCGTGTTCAGCTCCGTCATTTACCGAATTAAATAAAACGGCCGTAAATAAAATTTTATTCCACTTTTTAAGTGAAATATTTCAAAATGACCAGAGTCATTAGAAATTAAATAAAAACTCTAAGTTTTTCATTTACGAGTCAAATTTAGGTTTTTTGATCAGTAAAACTCTACTGTCAGTGAAATACAGACCGGGCTCCACCTAAATTTTCAACCTAAATTTAATTGTAACTCCCTACAATTAGGTAGAGTAAAACATGTTCTCGGATTATTAAAAAATCATTTTTTTTCAAAACTCGCATAAATATATATACATATTAATATATTTCAAATATTAGAAAACAGCGAAAAAACTGGGTGTTACAAGTCCTATTGTTGAAATTGAAAGACAAACTTAAATGTTTAAAAGTTGAGTTGGTTGTGAGCCTTTGAGCTTAGACAAGGAAAGAATGAACACGAAGAAAAGTAACGAAAACAAAATGTTTTACATGCATTATTCGACAGACATGCCTAAAGATTTTATGCATGATACCTTGGTAAGTATTCATGTTATGACGTATCATTGGGCCTTGATGGACAATGAAAAACCATTGAAGATGTTAACATTGTGCCTAGTTTTGGACAATGTGCTATGGTTAAAAGGTATGCCTTATTTGGCAATCGAGCTTGATCAACTCATTATCACGACGTTGGGATATCTCCGAAGATTAAGTACAAAAGTTTAGATGACGAATATTGTGTTTCATGTGTGTGTGTGTGTGTGTGTGTGTGTGTGTGTGTGTGTGTATTTCAAGCATAGTGTTTTGGAAAGTTTGTCCAGGCGTCATCTTCTCATGCAATGGCTTCCAAAGCAAGCTTCTTCAAACCATTCTATTTTTAGCAAGTTTCACACAATTGTTCAAACAAAACAAAACAAAAAAGTCAAGCACAATTGATATTGGGCTTCAGCACATTTTCTTATCAGCCCATTTATTGTTTAATGTGCACTCCTTGATTACCATCCAATAATTAATTATTGTTCGGTTTGAATTTGAATTGATATTTCTTTTACCCAGACTATTAAGTTAATGAGAATGCTAACAAGTGTCCTAAGGGCATTGGTTAAGGATCTAAAAAAAGAAATTTTGCATTGGAACTGGTGCATTTCACATTTTAAAGAGTGTCAAACTTGGTTTTCTAATGAATTTTTACTTATTTTTGTTTTCTTAACCAATCCCCTTAGCACGACCCTTAAGTTATTACCATTTTTATTATTATTATTATTACTTTTATTGTTTTGATTGGCCTCTCTCTCACTTTGTTCTTCGTAACCCTCGTTCTTAGTAAGGGAAAAGGAAATTTGAATTTGAATTTAAATTATGCTTTTTTATTGGTCCAATTTTCGGTTACTTTCTTCTCTCTCCACGTTTCCATTACTCGATTACCATGGATCATGGGACTTCAGTGGGTGCTAGTGGTGGGAAATTTAGTGAAAAAGAGCAAGAAACAACATCCGAGTTTTCAACTGAATCTCAAACTCCAACGTTTTCCACTCAAGTCGGGTTGGATAATATTACACTCGAAGAAGAAGAAGAGGACCTACCTACTCAAAAAAAAAAAAAAAAAAACAAAGCAAGAGCAAGGTTCACCTCGGAGGAAGATAAACATCTCATCTAAGCATGGCTAAATGTCTCCAAGGATGCGGTTGTGGGGGTAAACCACAGTGGAATGCTTAGACAAGCTTGTAAGGGGCGTCAATGAGATATTTGGGAATGAATAATTAAGAAGGCCTAATAACAATGACATTGAGCGCCTACTGCAAGTTGGGGAGGCACGCGGTTTTCTAGGTATGTTAGGTAGCATTGACTGTATGCAATGGGAATGGAAAAATTGTTCGGTAGCATGGAAAGGTCAATTTACTGTGGTGATCATGGGAAACCCACAATCATGCTCAAAGCAGTGGCAACACAAGACTTATGGATTTGGCATGCATTTTTTGGGGTTGCGGGTTCAAACAACGACATCAACGTTCTAAACCAATCTGATGTGTTTAATGACATTTTGGAGGGACAAGCCGCTAGAGTGCAATATATGGTAAACAGAACACAATATAACATGGGGTACTATATAGCGGATGATATTTATCCAGAATGGGCTACATTTGTCAAGAATATCCCAATGCCACAAGGAGATAAAAGAAAATTGTTTGCCCAACATCAAGAAGCAGCAAGAAAGGATGTGGAGCGTGCGTTTGGAGTACTTCAATCTCGGTTTGCGATTGTACGTGGCCCTATGCGTGCTTGGCACATGGATACAATCAAGCTTATATTATATGCATGCATCATTACATAACATGATTGTGGAAGACGAACGACACACATATGATGGTCATCTAGATTTTCTTATGATCATCCCAACAATGATGTCTCAACAAATGACGTACATAATGGTCCCCATCCACATCTTGCATCATGCCTACAAAGGCGAATACTTGTGCGTGATAGGCAAAATCATCACCAACTTCAAGCGGACCTTGTGGAGCATATTTGGGAACGTTTTGGGCGCGATAATCAGCAAAGTTGAATTTTATTTTAATTATGTAATTTTATCATTTTAGTGTAGTTTCATCCTACGTTTTAATTTTTATTACAAATTTCGTAATTTTAATTTTCACTTTTTTATTTAATAAATTTAATAAAAAAAATCGTTACAATTTATTTCTTAATTTTTATAGTTTTATTATTTAATAAATCAAATAATTATGATGTAATAAATAAATTATAAATTATTGATGAAATGTAAGTATGTGAGTTTACTGGTGGGGTCCATTTAAGAATTTTTTTGAAGTTGTTGGGTTGGAGATATGGGGTGCTTAAATTGTAAAAAATAAAAATGAGTGATGTGTCAAAATGGGACTCATTTAAGAAACCTCAAAAGGTAGAAATATGTGTAGAAATAGTTGGTTAATGTCAGTCCTCTAAGTCTGTTAGTTAGTTAGCTGTTAGCTTGTGTTAGTTTCTGATGTAACAGAATCAGTTTAGTTAGTTGTTTAGCTAAAGTCAGTTAGGCTTTACAAACAATCAGATAAGAAGCATATCAGGGAAGCTATGACTGAGAATATATATAAACAGCATAGCATGCCTATTGTAACATACAATTCAGAAATACTATTGATGCATATTCAGTATATTGTGTGTGAGTTTTTTACATGGTATCTAGAGCCGAAAACCTGAGTGTGTGAGTCTCTTGCAAATCTTTCAAGAATCATGGCGAATGATGGTGATTCCTCCAATGAAGAGCAATCAGAATCACCAAAGAAAGAATCATCACCACGCAAAGGAAAGAAAGTTGTGACAGGCAGCAGCGAAACAGGCATTGATGCTATGTCACCATACTACCTACATGCTTCGGGCAACCCTGGGCAAATTTTTGTAAGCGAACTCCTCAATGATGTTAATTACGGAGAGTGGGTTGCTGACATGAGTAATGCCCTATATGCAAAGAATAAAATTGGGTTTGTGGATGGATCGATCCCCATGCTAGAAGTGGATTCTTGCAATCTTTCACATTGGATGAGGTGCAATGCAATGGTAAAGGGATGGCTAAAGACAGGAATGGAGAAAGAAGTAAGGAGCACGGTTCGATATGCTAGCACAGCTCGTGAAATCTGGGAAGAACTTGCTGAAAGATTCTCGAAAGGAAGTGCACCATGGGCATATGAATTGAGGCGTGCAGTTACTCATCTCAGGCAAGAAAAGATGTCAGTCCCTGCATACTACACAAAGCTAAAAGGCTTATGGGATGAGGTTCAATCTATCTCTCCCTAGCCTGAATACACATGTGGAGGATGTAGCTGTGATGTACAAAAGCAGCTGAAACAAATGAGGGAAAGAGAGCAGATGTATGATTTCTTGATGGGTTTAGATGAGATCTTTAGCACTGTAAATACACAGATATTGAGCATGGCACCAAAATTAACTCTTGGGCATGCCTATCATCTAGTAGCTAAAGATGAACAGCAGAGGCTAATCTCTGCAACTCACAAAAACACCACTGAAGTCACTGCATTCCAGACTCAAGGCAGCAGCTATAAGGACAATGAAGATCGAAAGAATGTAAAGAAAGAAAGGCCAAAGTGTAGCCATTGTCAAAATATTGGTCATGTTCAAGAGGAATGTTGGGAGATAGTGGGTTACCCTCAAGATTGGAGGAAACCAAACAGAGAAAGGAAAGAAAGAGCAGCACCTTGGAACAACAAGAGAGGAGGAACCAAGGCTGCTCAGGTAACAGCAGAAGAAAGCCCTATTCCAAGACTGACCATAAAACAGTATGATCGTTTGATGCAGCATCTTAAGGAAGATAATGAGCCTGTGATGACAAATCAGCAAGAAATGCCAACAGTTAACATGGCAGGTAACATACTGAACAATAGGCCCTGGATAATTGATTCTTGGGGCCACTGAGCACATAACTTGTGACAAGAATTTGTTGAAGGAAATGTTTGTTTCCAGCCAGCAAATTGTGTATATTCCCAATGGCACTAGTGTGCCAGTAAAGGGAACAGGAAGATTGGATTTGTTTAATGGCATAATCTTGGAAAATGTCTTGTATATACCTGACTTTCATTGCAATCTGTTATCTGTCAGTAAACTTACTAAAGAACATAACTGTGCTATTACATTTATGGTTAACAATTGCATTATGCAGGACTTAGCTTTGAAGACTCTGATTGGAATGGGTAAACATCATAATGGATTGTACTTTCTTGAACCAATTCAAGGAATAGCAATGAATGTAGGCAAGAATGTAACTGCTGATTTATGGCATCAAAGATTAGGCCATACTTCAGACTTGAAAATGAGTAGCATAGATTCTATTCCTAACATAGCTAGAAATAAGACCTTATGTGACTCTTGTATAAGGGCTAAACAGACAAGGTTGCCCTTTCCTTTAAGTTTAATAAAAACAAAAGATTGCTTTGATATGATTCATTGTGATATATGGGGTAGACATGCTACTGCTTCTACATCTAGTGCACACTACTTCCTAACCATAGTAGATGATTACAGTAGAGGTGTATGGATTTATTTGATGAAGCATAAGTCTGAAGTAGAGAATTATTTACCCATGTTCATTTGCATGATAGAAACACAGTTTGGTAAAAGAATTAAAAGAGTTAGGACAGATAATGGTTTGGAATTCACTTAAAATCATATGCAGAAGTTTTATGCTGAAAAAGGAATAGTTATGGAACTAGCATGCACCTACACACCCCAACAAAATGGGGTAGTAGAAAGAAAGCATAGGCACATTTTAGAAATGGCAAGGGCTTTAAGGTTTCATGCTGGTTTACCAATTATGTTTTGGGATGAGTGTGTGCTTACTACAGTTCATATAATAAACAGATTGCCATCTAAAATACTAAACAACAAGACACCTTATGAGATCATCTTCAAAAAGAAACCAAATTATGGATACTTAAAGGTGTTTGGTTGCTTAGTATATGTTTTAAAGACTAAGAAAGAAAGGAAATTTGATGAAAGGGGGAGAGCTAGTATTTTCATTGGTTATCCTCTAGGACAAAAAGGATATAAGACCTATGATATAGAAAAGAAAGAGTTTCATGTGTCAAGAGATGTGATTTTCTTTGAAAATGAATTTCCTTTTAGAAAATCTGAAAAGCAGGTATGGCAGCATTCAGATCAACAAGCAATTTGGGAGGATGATGTAAATCACACTCATACTGATGCAGAAAATACTCATGCTGATGCTCAGCAAACTGGTTTCCCTACAGTCCAAACAGAAACCAGTCATGAGGTAGTCCTACAGCAGAATGTTGAAAATACTGTCCAAGAACAGAATATTCAAGCTACAGGGCAAAATCAAACAAGACACAGTAGCAGGGTGAGGCAATTGTCAAGTCAACTAAGAGACTATGAAATTGAATTACCTTCATCCATCATGCCACCTACAAATGGTTTAACTACTGCTCCCTATCCTCTATCTAGTTACTTGTCATATAACAACTTTTCAAAATCACATTTAGCTTTCCTAGCAGCCATCTCCTCTAGAGATGAGCCAAAGAATTACTTACAGGCAGTAGCTCATGAAGAATGGAGAGAAGCAATGAGAAAAGAAATAGAGGCATTGGAGAGAAATGAGACTTGGACCCTGGAACCCCTGCCATCTGGAAAGAATGCAGTTGATTCAAAGTGGATCTACAAAATCAAATATAAGCCAAATGGTGATGTGGAGAGATACAAAGCAAGATTGGTTGCTAGAGGCTTCACCCAAGTTGAAGGTGAACACTTTCATGAAACCTTTGCACCCATAGCAAAGTTGGTAACCATGAGGTGTTTGCTAACCATAGCTGCAAAGAAAGGATGGTTTATTCACCAACTAGACATGAATAATGCTTTCCTACATGGAGATTTAACTGAAGAAATATATATGAGGATACCTCAAGGATTTGCAAAGAAGGGAGACACACGAGTTTGCAAATTGAAGAAGTCAATTTATGGACTATGCCAAGCTTCCAGGAATTGGTATCAGAAATTTACAAGTGCACTAAATGGGATTGGTTTTAAGCAATCAAAGGCTGATCACACCTTATTCATCTACAAAGAACAGGGAATTTTCATCATAGCACTCATTTATGTTGATGATGTCATTTTGGCTGGAGATAACTTGGAATTCATGAACAAGGTGAAGAAGTATCTTGACAAGAAGTTCAGTATAAAGGACCTAGGGGATTTGAAATACTTTCTGGGGATTGAAGTGGCAAGAACAAAGTCTGGAATAGTACTCAGTCAGAGGAAGTATGGCCTGGATATCTTGAGAGAAACAAAAATGGAAGAATGCAGGCCTAGCAAGTTTCCTATGGAACAGAACTGCAACTTGAGAGTTGTCGATACAAAGCCTAATGCAGATGCTGCAAGGTACAGGAGGCTGCTTGGTAGGCTATTATATCTGACAGTAACAAGGCCAGATATCACTTATGCAGTGAATACCTTATGCCAATTCATGACAGCACCAAAACAGGTGCACATGGATGCAGTAGAGAGAGTTTTGAGGTATTTGAAAACTAGTCCAAGACAAGGAATCATGCTGCCAAGAACAGAAAATCTCAACCTTCAAGCATACTGTGATGCAAATTGGGGAGGATGTCCTCTAACAAGAAGATCCTGCACTAGCTACATGATTTTACTTGGAGGATCACCTATCTCATGGAAGACAAAAAGACAGACAGTTGTGGCTAAATCATTTACAGAAGCAGAATATAGATCAATGGCTGCAACAGTGAGTGAGATAATCTGGCTTAGATGGCTTCTGACAGAATTATCAGTGACTCAAACGGATCCTACACAGTTGTTTTGTGATAATCAGGCAGCATTGCACATAGCAATGAATCCGGTTTTTCATGAAAGAACTAAACATGTTGAGATGGACTGTTATTTTGTCAGAGAGAGAGTACAATCAAAAGACATAGAGCCAATGAAGATTGGCACTAAAGAGCAAATTGCTGATGTGTTTCACAAAGCCATTAGGAAGAGACAAATTTGAGCATTTACTTGGCAAGTTGGGCATGGTAAATTTGCATGCATCAACTTGAGGGGGAGTGTAGAAATAGTTGGTTAATGTCAGTCCTCCAAGTCTGTTAGTTAGTTAGCTGTTAGCTTGTGTTAGTTTCTGATGTAACAGAATCAGTTTAGTTAGTTGTTTAGCTAAAGTCAGTTAGGCTTTACAAACAATCAGATAAGAAGCATATCAGGGAAGCTATGACTGAGAATATATATAAACAGCATGCCTATTGTAACATACAATTCAGAAATACTATTGATGCATGTTCAGTATATTGTGTGTGAGTTTTTACAATATGGGGTGCTGGAATGGAGTGTAGATGGCCTTATAATCATGTGATTGGGTCTATCTCTCTCTGTTGTTTCATAAAATAAAAAGAAAAAAAGTCCCCTTCCTCCCGTTTGAACGCAAAGGCCAAGTACATGCCCTTGAAGATTTGTTTTTATTGAAAGGATTATTCGCGGATGATGGGAGAAACAAAGGATGAAGGATACGAGGAAGAGCTTCTTGACTACGAGGAGGGAGAAGACAAGGCTTTCCCGGCATTCCAACGAGCAGCCCCTTCACACCCACTATTTATTTCTATTTTCACACACTGCAGCCCACCTTACGTTTCTGATCATCATAGGCCCTTCGGTTTCTTTTTTTTTTTGTTCTTCTATCTGCACTAACCAAACTTTGTTTCCTTGGGACCAAATGAGGAGGTTGAGAAGCTCACCAGTACATTCTTTCGGCAGAAGGTAATTCTTTCTCAACTACTTTGCTTCTGTTTTTTATCTTTGAAACAAAAAAATTTAAAGAATTTGTATTAAAATCACAGGCTACAATTTTGGTCTTTGTGATTTAGGGGTGTATTAGATTGAGATCTCAAAATATTTTAATGGATTTTTTATGATAAAAAAATCTTGTGGTATTCAATCAAAACTTTTAAGTAATCAAAAGAAGTCTGGTGGTATTCAATCAAGATTATCAGGATTTTTTTAAGAGAGAATCCAAGTCTAGCGGTATTCAACCATGACTTTTTATAAGTAATAAAAAGTCTTGTAGTATTCAAAAACTTCCTAATTTCAATGGATTATTTTCTAAAACGGATTTTGTGGGACTTTGTATGACTTTTTACTGATTTTTTAGTAACAAAAAGTCTCACCTCAACAAATGAGATTTCTTAGGATTCTCCATTCTTATTTCTCTTCACCTCTCTCCCTTCCATCCTTCTCTCTCCCCTCCTCCATCCCTCCATCACTCTCCTTTCTCCCTCTCTCCCCTCCCTCCTTCCCTCCGTTCATCTCTCTCCTTTCTCCCCCTATGTCCCGTCTTCCACCCCGTGCGGTTGTTGTTCAACTCAACATAAGTTACCAAACAACTTCAGAGTGCATTTGTTACAGACTATTTGACAAAAAAAAAATACTTTTTTTAATTGAAAAAATCATTTGTAATGAGTTTGATTGTGTTTGTTTAAGCTTTTCATTAAAATCATTGAGTAAATAGCCAAATTGGTCCGTGAAATTGTGAAGTAGTATCAACTTGGTCCTTGAAATTATCAAAATTCCAAAAATGTCCCTGAATAATAAGTTAGTATCAATTTGGTCCTTCATTTTACTCACTTAATATCAATTAAGTCCTTGAAACTACAAACTTAAAATCAACTTAGTCCATACGATTTTCAACGGAGGGACTAAGTTGATTACAGTTTTACAATTTCATGGACTAATTTGGAATTTCGATAATTTTATGGACTAAGTTGATACTACTTCACAATTTCAGGGACCAAATTGGGTGTTTTCTCAAAATGATTTTAAAGTTTAAAATCAGAAGCTACAAGATTTTGCAGGTGATGGTAATGATCCTCAAAATGAAAATGAATTGTTCAATCTTCGTCAAGACACAAGAAGAGCTTGTGTTAGCATGTGTAGCACTACATAACTTTGTAAAGAATATCGTTCTGATGAATTTCCAATTGAACCAATAGACGAATCTTCATATTCAATATCACCAGCTAATGTAGACAATAATTTTGGACCTGTTGTTCAAACCCAAGAGCAGGAACGAGAAGATGCTAATGCTTGGAGGGATAGAATGGCTTTAGATATGTGGAGAAATGCAACTTAGGAGGATATGAAGCTACATCAATTTGGCTATTAATTAAAATATTAGAAAAATTGTATTGAGTTTTACTTTTTTTAGTATATTATTCATTTCTTTGTTACTTTTTTCATTGGCTATTGTAACTTTTGAATATTTGCTAAAAATTCATGTTTTCCTTTCAAATCTTATAAATCCATATAGGTCATTCAAATCTTATAAGGTTTTATGATATAAATCCTTTAAAATCCACATATGAGAATATTGATTATAACAATCTTTAAAAAAAAAAGTCTTTTAAAATCTCATAAGTCATTACATTCCTACATAGTCTTTTAAGATCCGTAAGACTTTTTTAAGCCAAAACAATCTTTTAACTTTGTGGAGACCCGGTACTACAAAGTGTTGGCATCTGAACATTAACTTTGATTAAACAATGTCTGTAGCATTTGGTCTTTGTGATTATAGAAACCCAACCATACACACAAGATGTTCGATTAAATGTTTCACACAAGAATTCATTGAAGTTTTTGTTTCCATTTTTCTTCCAATGCATGTCTACAATATGCATGGGAATTCCAGAAGAAAATTGGGTTGGGACCATATAAAGATTCATATTAACAAGCAAGATTCATATAGGTAAATATGCATTTATTGATGGTGGAATTTTATTTTTGATGGTATCTTATAGGATCTGGATTGTCTCCAGCGCCTCTCTCCAGCATTCATCCCATCTATTGATTTAATCTAATGGTCCAAAACAAATCAATATTTTTAATATTTTAAAATTTTAAAAATAATCAATAAATCCCTAAATTTCCAAAACCCAAACCCATTGTCTCTGACTATCTGTTTCACACTTTCACTTACCTCCCTCTCCACTCACCACCACTTGCCACTGCCGGTCACGGCAAGCCGTTGTCGGTGACGGTGAGCCCCCTCGCGCTGACGTCGCTGCTATCTCTCTCCACCCCCCGTGTCGTCGTCTCCCTCACGCCCCCCCCCCCCCCCCCCCCCCCCCCGCGCCACCATCATTGCTGTTTCTCCCACTTCTCAGCGCGCCGTCGCAGCTTCAGCCACCGGCACCGCCCGCCTCTGTATTTCACGGTTCTCTCCATCTCCTCACTTTCCTCCTTCGATCCAAACCCCTTTCTCCCTTTTTGTTTATCTTAGAAATACTTTGTTCCAAATGTGTGCCTTACGGTTCCAAATACTTTGTTATCTAGTTTATTTTGGTGGAGAATTACAGCTTTTGTAACTTTGTAAGGTGTTCGACTGGTTTGACCTCAATGTGGCATTGTTGGTTTTGTTACTGTTGAATTCGGGTGTTAGTTTCGGGCTACCATTTTGGTGGTTACATATATTTGGGGATTTCTTGTCATCACCCTCACCAGCACCGGCTTGCCGTGGCCGGCGGTGGCAAGTGACGGTAAGATTGGAGAAGAAGGTGAGTGAACTATTGGGTTTGGGCTTGAGTTTAGGAAATTTAGGGATTTTATGATTATTTTTTAATGTTTAAAATATTTATTTATTTTGGACCATTAGATTAAATCAATGGATGAGATGGATGCTGGAGACAGGTGTTGGAGACAAATTGCTGGAGACAATCCAGATTCTATCTTATACTCTCTCCGGTCAATATTATAAGCAAAAAAACCCTAAGTTTTTTGGTTTAAAATATAAGCAAATTTTTAGTATTTCCCTCCCATTTAATGCTATTATTCCCAAAATACCCCCCACTTAATATAAATTATGTTTTCCAATACTCCTTGATATTATTCCCAATTTAATGCTGAATATAAAGGGTCATCTTCTAATTTAATGCTGACATTATTTCCCAAAACTCCTTGACATATAAAAGGTCATCTTCCCTTTCATCCTTATTGAAAGTGGTATCAATTTAATGCAGATGTATTTTAACGATGATAATTGAAATTTTAGATGAAAGGTAATTTAGGTAATAAGCCAAAATTTTAACAAAATTAAATGAGATTGATTAACTTTCTTAATATGTGTGTTTTATTTAATTTTTGCTTATAATAGTGACCGGAGTAGTATGGTTGATTCCATTCTATAATTGTGCCTGAACTGAGGCCATATCAACGGCGTGCAGTTTTTGGATGGTAGAACGTGATAAAAGTATGGAAAAAGTTGTGTTGAAAGAGAGAATTTAGATTCATTCTCCATTATGTGTGCCTGTGGATTTTCTCCAGACAAGTTCTAAAATGTTTTTCAATCCATTCATGTAAGTTTTATTGACCAGTTCTCAATTTTTTTATATATAATAATTCCTGAAGAAAATTGGGTTGGGACCACATAAAGATTCATATTACCAAGCATGATTCATATAAATAAATATGCATTTATTGACGGTGGAATTTTTATTTTTGATGGCATCTTATATGGTTGATTCCATTCTATAACTGTGCCTGAACTGAGGCCATATCAACGACGTGTAGCTTTTTGGATGGTAGAACGTGATAAAAGAATGGAAAAAAGTTGTGGTGAAAGAGAGAATTCAGATTCATTCTCCATTATGAGTGCATGTGGATTTTCTGGAGACAAGTCCTAAAATGTATTTCAATCCATTCATGTCAGTTTTATTAACCAGTTCTCAAAATTTTTTTATATAATAATTCCTGAAGAAAATTGGGTTGGGACCACATAAAGATTCATATTAGCAAGTAGGATTCATATAGGTAAATATGCATTTATTGATGGTGGAATTTTTATTTTTGATGGTATCTGTACTGGCCGAGGTGGTAAGCTCGGCCGCCGAGCTCGGTAACCTAAACTAACTTAAACGGTAACACTTATCTATAACTCAACCAACAACCTTAACTCAGATAAGTGATAAGTCCGATCAGATAAGGAGGTTGGAGTTGGGGTAAAAGAGATAAGTGATAAAGATAAACCAAATCCTAGAAAATAGGATCGGGTTACTCCTCTACTCCTCTAAAATAAAGGAAGAAGAGTCTAAGAGAAGACTCACTTTAACTTTTTACTGAAGCTTGGTGTTCTCTCTTAAGCGTATTAGAAGTCCCGGTTGTGATCAAGAGACTATCAAAAGGTCCTTGCCCACCGGAGTACATCGGATACATGATTAAGAGATTGATGTACCACGTGATCAAGGATTGAACTCAGAACTACGTTTGGCTTTGATTCCCGTTGGGATACGTAGGACCGGAACATAAGTATTCTGTCAAGCCATAATCTAAAATAACCCCAACGTTTACCCTTGGTCTGACGTTTACGGCGAGATTCCGGCAAGTCGGATCTCAGCAGGAACATTTGGCGCCCACCGTGGGGCCGAGGAAAAACTTTCCGCGGTTCCATAAGAAGATCTAATGGTGACTACACGGAATGGACCGATGGGAGGGGCGCACAGTGCGAATCATGTTGATGAATCAAACTCTAATCAGAACCATAACAACCCCCCACCTCCTCCCCTCGATGAAGGTAATCCGTAACTGGGAGAGATCAGGGAACAATTAAAACAGTTGCGTCAGGAAAACGAGGAGATTCGTACGGAGTACCAAAGGCTGTTAAGAACTCCGAAAAGGGGAAGATCGGCAATGTCTGCCGAGGAAGAGCAGTCTTCACCCGAGGACAGCCAGAGAGACCCCACATATGTACCTTCTCGTGATGACACAAGCCGACCTTCCAGAACCAGACCCGGGCCTGAGGCTTCAAGGGTCAGATCTCGTACTGAGGAGATCCCTCAGAGAGAAAGGACAAGAGATAGACGACCGAGATTACCTTTCACTGATGTCATTGACGAGGTGATCATACCTAGGTATTTCAAATCTCTTAATATTGATAAGTATAATGGCACCACCGATCCAACTGAACATGTAGAATCTTTTGTGTCATCTGTTTACTTGGTGACCGATTCGGAAGCCATCATGTGCAAGATCTTTCCAACCACTTTGCAAGGGCCTGCCTTGACTTGGCTCACGAATCTTCCACCTCGGCAGAGAAAAACGAATCACTCAGAGATCATATGGCTCGCTTTAGCGCTCAACAGGTTTTAATCCCCAATATGAGCTCGGAACTCTGCCTTCATACAGTCATGAATGGTTTAAGGCCAGGACCGTTCTTTGAATATTTTATCTCGGAAGCCACCGAGAGATTTTGAAGAACTTCAGGAAAAAGCCACAGGGTTCATGAACTCGGAAGAGATGGTAGAATCCAAAAAAAGAAGTTTTGAAGAAAAGAGCACGATCTCCAACAAAGAAAGAGAAAGAGGAGCCAATCCACCTAAGGCTTTCAAAAGTAATGACAGAGGGCTCTCAGAAAGGCCTGATACCAGTCTTACACACCACTGAACCGATCCAGAGCCGCTATTCTCCAAGAAGTGTGCAATATCGATTTGCTCACACTGCCGAGGCCATCCAAAACTCCTGCTCAGGCTGACAGAAGTAAGGAGTGCAAGTGGCATCAAAACTATGGCCACTCCACTGAAGACTGTAAAACAGCCCAGGATAAAATTAAAGAATTGGTACAGGCAGGCCGACTTGACCGGTTCGTTAGCCGAGATGGTAATGGTGGCGGACCGGCTGGCCGACGACGAGGAAGACGAGGTTATAACAATCGTAACCGAGATGAGAACCAGCGAGGTAACAATCAGAACGGAGCTCGGAGACGTCACATAAAGGCTATCCGATCTGTCAACTCGGTTTCTGGAAAACCTGCAAGGCCGAGACCTCCAATTACGTTCTCAGATCATGACTTCCAGGGATTGGATCCTAATCAAGATGACCCAATGGTAATAACAGTTGAAGTAGCCAACTACTCGGTCAAACGAACACTCGTTGACCAGGGTAGCTCGGCTGACATTTTGTACTTGGCAACCTTTAAAAAGCTTGGAATTCCATAAAAGTTGATAAAAGAACAGGAGGACAAGCTAGTGGGGTTCGCCGGAGAGCAGGTTAAGACTCGAGGTTATATAGACCTCTTGGCAACATTTGGTGAGGGCAGGCTCGCCCGAACCATATCAGTCAGGTATGTTATTGTGGATGCCAACACTTCATATAACATCCTCATCGGGAGACCAACTCTGAATGAGCTCGGGGCAATTGTCTCCACACCTCACCTCACCATGAAATTTCCAGCTAATTCGGGTGAGGTAGTCGCAGTCCGAGCTGACCAGAGGATGGCCAGACAATGTTACGCAGATAGTTTGAAGGTAACTCGGGAGCCGAGTATCACAGAGAATGCTAAGGATCATAAAGCAGAAGTGGTAAGCTCGGTCAGTTCAGTTAGCTCTGCAAGATCGATTGACATGTTCGAATTGGATCCAAGGATGGAAATGTATGAGTCCAGAGCTGAACCTACAAAATCTTTGGAAAAATTTCAATTAGGAGCCCAGGCCGATCAGTGCACAAGCATCGGCAGTCAGCTCGACCCCTCGCTGAAGCAGCAAATTCAAACAGTTTTGAAAAAGAATGCTGACTTGTTTGCTTGGAAGACATCAGATATGCCTGGCATAGACCCCAATTTTCTGTGCCACAGGCTATCTATATGTCCCGAGGCCAAGCCTGTAGCCCAGAGGAAAAGGAAGCTCGGCGAAGAAAGGAGAAAGGCTGTAGTCGAGGAGACTGCAAAGCTGATGAAAGCCAATTTTATTAGAGAAGTAAAGTACACTACTTGGCTAGCCAATGTCGTGTTGGTAAAGAAAGCCAATGGCAAGTGGAGAATGTGTACTGACTATACCGATCTCAACAAAGCATGTCCAAAGGATTCTTATCCTCTTCCAAACATTGATAGATTAGTAGATGGGGCATCAAGTTACAGAGTCTTAACTTTCTTGGATGTATACTTGGGTTACAACCAGATAAGAATGTATCCACCAGATGAAGAGAAAACGGTGTTTATGACCGATGGGGCAAACTACTGCTACCGAGTAATGCCCTTCGGTTTAAAAAATGCTGGTGCAACATATCAAAGGCTCATGAACAAAGTGTTTCTCAATCAGATCGGAAAAAACCTAGAAGTTTATGTTGATGATATGGTGGTAAAGTCCGATGACCCAAAGCAACACCCTGCCGACTTGGAAGAAATTTTTGGTCAACTCAGAAAGTACAACATGAGGTTGAACCCAGAAAAATGTTCTTTTGGTGTACAAGGAGGAAATTTCCTAGGGTACATGCTAACACACAGAGGAATTGAGGCTAATCCAGATAAGCGTAAAGCTGTCATCGAAATGCGGAGCCCACAAACTGTGAAAGAAATATAGAGGCTAGCAGGCCGTTTAGCTTCCCTATCTCGGTTCCTCTCCAAGTCGACGGAAAAGGCCAGACCCTTTTTCCAACTCTTGAAGAAACCAAAGGAGTTCGTCTGGACTGAGGAGTGTGAAAAGGCTTTTGAGGAACTGAAATTGTTTCTAGCTTCTCCTTCGATTCTAACTCGGCCACAGCTCGGTAAGGATCTGTATTTGTATTTATCTGTTAATGATTACGCAATCAGTGCAGTAATCATCCAGAAGGAAGAGAAGCAACAAATGCTAGTGTATTATGTCAGTAGATTCTTTAAGGATGCAGAGACACGGTATGAAGTAATTGAAAAACTTGCCCTTGCTCTAGTCATTGCAGCCCGGAGGTTAAGGCCTTATTTCCAGTCACACCAAGTTATTGTCAAAACAGATCATCCAATTAAGCAAGTGCTTAGAAAGCCCGATCTGGCAGGACGAATGATAGCTTGGTCAGTAGAACTGTCAGAGTTCGGTTTACAGTATGAACCAAGGGGACCAATGAAAGCCCAATGCCTCTCCGACTTCATTGCCGAGCTCTCTTCAAAGCCGAGTCCAGAACTGATTACTTGGCTTCTGTATGTGGATGGTTCATCAAACTTAAAAGGAAGCGGGGCCGGAATAATTCTCGAAGGTCCAGACAATCTTATCCTGGAGCAATCATTGAAGTTCGGGTTCAATGCTTCAAACAAGCAAGCAGAGTATGAAGCTCTTATTGCCGGGCTGATATTAGCTAAAGAAGTTGGAGTCAAAGGATTGAAGTGCCGAAGTGACTCACAGCTTGTAACCGGACAAGTCTCGGGGGATTACCAAACGAAGGATCCTCAATTAACCAGGTATTTGTGCAAAGTCAATAGTTTAATTTCAGAGTTTGACAATTTTACTGTTGAGCATATACCTCGGGAGGAAAATGCTAGGGCCGACCTGTTGTCCAAGTTGGCTAGCACCAAAAGAACTGGCCAGCTAAGAACTTTCATTCAAGAAAATCTCCCTAAACCGAGCATAAAAAGTGCCAAGGTGTTGATAACCGAGCACTATGATCGGGGCTGGATGATGCCATTCTGGGAATTCCTGACCTCGGACAAATTGCCTAATGATCCCAAAGAGGCAAAAAAATTCGTCTGAAGTCTTGTCATTACACTATCCGAGATGGAGAGCTGTATAGAAGAGGATTTTCCATGCCTTTATTAAAATGCATAACAAAGGAGCAATCCGAGTACGTAATGGACGAGATGCATAGAGGAATCTGTGGAATGCATTCTGGTGGCCGATCCCTTGCAGCTCGGGTTCTGCGTGCAGGCTTCTATTGGCCAACCATGAGATCAGACTGTGCTGCCTAGACTAATAAGTGTGACCCTTGTCAGAAATTTGCTAATGTGGCGCGAGTCCCAGGTGAAGAGCTCCATTCCATGTTATCACCTTGGCCCTTCACTATGTGGGGAATGGACATTGTGGGCACTTTCCCTGTTGCCAAAGGTCAAGTGAAGTTTTTGCTAGTAGGGGTGGATTACTTCACTAAATGGATTGAAGCCGAGCCGTTAGCTACCATAACAGCTAAAAAGGTTCAGAGTTTTTGTATGGAAAAACATCATATGCAGACATGGCCTACCTTATGCAATTGTCACTGACAATGGGAAGCAATTCACTGACAAAGGGCTTAAAGAATTCTACTCCAACCTCGGAATTAAACACAAGGTGACCTCGGTTGAGCATCCACAAACAAATGGCTAGGTAGAAGCAGCTAACAAAGTCATTTTGAACGAACTCAAGAAAAGGTTGGGCCAATCAAAAGGGGCATGGGTTGAAGAATTACCGAGCATCCTCTGGTCTTATCATTGCTCACCACAATCATCAACAGGAGAAATGCCATTCAGGCTAACTTATGTAACCGATGCAATGATTCCAGTTGAGCTCGGCGAGCTTTCTTTCAGAAGGCAATATCATGACCAAACCAAAAATGAGGAAGGGATCCGAGTTGAGCTTGACATGGTTGAAGAAGACCGAGATGAAGCAAAAATCAGGGAAGAACTGTGCAAGCAGAAAGCAACTCGGAAGTACAACTCAAGGTTGCGGCCGAGAGAGTTTGTTCAAGGAGATATAGTACTAAGATTGCAAAATAAAGCAAGAAAGGACTCCAAAGAGGGCAAGCTGGCAGCAAACTGGTCTGGCCCATTCAGAATATTTGAAAGTCTAGGAAATGGTGCTTATAGGCTAGAAGAGTTGTCAGGAAAGGTTGTTCCAAGAACTTGGAACACTTCCCACCTTAAGTTTTATTTTAGTTGAGTAATGTAAAGCAGGTAATGTACTCTTTTTCCTACCCTAGTCTTTTTTCCCATGTGGTTTTGGCCAGGAAGGTTTTAATGAGACATGCCTAAGAAAATAAAAGAATAAAGTCCATTTCAATTACATGTATTTGTCACAGGACTAAAAATTCGCTTGTATTTATATTTAAAAATGCCGAGCCTAAAAGGGTTGACGGAGCTAAAATCGACCGAGTTGAGGTCGAAGTACCGGACCCAAAGAGGTAAGCATAGACCTAAAAGGGTTGATCGAGCTAAAATCGACCGAGTTGAGGTCGAAGTTGAGGTCGAAGTGCCGGACCCAAAGAGGTAAGCATAGACCTAAAAGGGTTGACCGAGCTAAAATCGACCGAGTTGAGGTCGAAGTGCCGGACCCAAAAAGGCACAATCAAAGCCTAAAAGGGTTGCCCGAGCTGAAATCGACCGAGTTAAGGTCAGAGTACCGGACCCAAGGAGAAAAAATCAAAACCTAAAAAGGTAAGCATAAGCTTAAAAAGGTTAACCGAGCTAAAATCGACCGAGTTAAGGTCGAAATACCGTACCTAAAAAAGCAACACTAAAATTTAAGAGGGCCGAGCTTACATGCTCAAAAAGGTCTCAAACTATTAATACGTAGTAGAAAGTCAAATGTTCATTACTCAAAGGGGCAGGACCCAGCATACAAAAAGGGCATGGCCCAAGCAACAAAATACAGTACATTTTCAAAGAAGGAAAAAAAAAAGATCTAAGTTACTCATGGGTATCCCCATGAGCAAAGGTGTCATCAGCATTGATGTCGTCTTCATTCAGAAGAGGAACATCCAGGGATGGGTCAGGTATTCCACCTTCGTGGCCTACTCCGTCCTCAGCACCTTGCTGCTCAGCCTCCTCCCCTTCTGGAACTTCTTCTTCTTCTTCGTCCTCAAGCTCGGACAAAGGAACCAAGACTCCCTCCTTGTTGAAGTCCTTGTCCACATCAGCTTGGGAGAAATCAGCATCAGGGTTAAAATGTTGTAGTTGTTTCACAGCTCGGAGGAACCCGTTAACATGCTCCTTCATGATGCTAGCCTCGGCTTCAGCAAGATCGGATTATAGCTTGAGGTTGGCCTCCTTCTTAGAATCCAGTGACTGTCGGAGCATGAGGTTGGCCTCCTTCGCGGCCTCGGAATCCTCGGCAATTTACTGAAGCTTAGCCTTTTTAGTTTTCTCTTCAACCAGCTCGGCTTGGAGGGAGGCATTAGCTTTCTCAAGCTCGGTTGATCTTCACATTTGGTCATGGTTTGGACTAGCTCATCCCTCACCAATAGAGCACGAGCTGCATCGGCCCTCATCGCCTCCATCTTCTTGGTATTGGTGGAGAGTTCATTACTCCAGAAGCAAGTAATGGATGTGATCTGAAGGGCATAAGTGGCAGCAGCCTCCATACTCGCCTCCGGGCCTTGCTCCAACAACAGCCGAGCATCAGAAGGCTCGAGCAAATGGTTGTCAATAAGTGAACCCGGATTGAAATCATTGCTCCAGAGCGAGCTGAAGCCCGGGTTGCAATGGCCGTTATACCATTTGGTGTCCGCTATCAAATCGGTCACATATGGCTTTCTTTCTGTTCTTTTCTCCGCACTACAATCCTTATGAGCTGCGGGAAAGGGCGAGATGCTCCTCCTCAGTATCTCTATCTGAGCATCGACCCTAGCCCGCTTAAGAAGACGAGTGTCAGGAGCGGAAGCTTCAACAGTCTTCTTCTTCTTGCCCTTCACATCGGCAGTAGGGGCAGAACCACCAGCTTGCTGAGCCGACTTTTTCATCAGTGCCTTGTAATTAAACTTGCCCATTATCACTGCAAGAAAGAGGTCGGTCAGATAAAAATAAGCATGCACTAAATCCAAAAATGTTTAAAGGCTACTTACAATCAAATTCAGCTCGCCGAGTGGAAGAGGTCGGCAGTTTCAAAAGTTTCCCACAGGGCAGTGGCTAGGGGTAAAGTTTAAGAACTTCGACGTCGGCCCGCTCTTGAGCAGTCATGCAACCAAGGTCGAAGCTAGAGAATTTAGATGGATGGGGTTGCCAATAAAAAGGGAACCTCGGTTTTCCATCCGAGTCAAAAAAAAGAGACTCATGCCCCTCAGTGGGTCGAACTTTGAAAAAATCCGACTTAAAATGTTTGTACGAACTCTTGTAGAGTCCGATGATCCCCCTTCTTTCAACTCCACTAAGGGAGATCCAACCAACTCGGTCTCCAAACCTAACTTTGTAAAAATAGAGAAACTTGGGTGCGGTGGCCACCATTCCGGTTTGGTTATAGAGGATTTGGAAAGCCTTCAAAAAGGCCCAGCTGTTGGGATGCAATTGGGTAGGGGCAACATTCATAATCTTCAGTACATCACACTCGAACTGGGCAAAAGGAAGAGTGACTCCAATCTGTTCGAACAAAGTCCTATAAACATAGGTAAAGTGGGGCTCAATAGGAAGAGCCCGAAGAAAAACGTGCTCATTATTTGAACAGGGAAGCCACTCTACAGTTCCACGAGAGGAAGATATCTCGGATTTAATGCATTGAAGAGACTCAAGACTCCTAAAGTTTGAATGAAAAGCTCCAACATCCGGTTTTACCCAGAAATACCTAGGGATGGGAATATCTGGGTAAGGGACCCTAGGCATCCTATTTGCACGTTTACGGCGCTTAGGGGCAATAATGGCTTCAGGAGTAGCAGAACTACTCTCTTTTTAATAAGAAGAAGAAGAGGAAGCAGCACGATTGTCCCCATTACCCCGCGAAGCAGGAGGAGAAGAATGGGGAGAGCCACCTATAGGGTTTATCTCTGTTTCTAAGATTATAACTTCAGAAGAGGCATTCTGGGATACCTCGAATGAAGCTTCCATGGCTATGAAAGAAAGAAGGAACAGTGACAAGAAGGAGGGCGTACCTGGAGCAGAAAAGGACATGCAGAGGGGCTTGAAGAAGAAAAGCTTGGAGAAGAAGAAGCTTCAAGAGGAAAAACGTGAGTGTGAGGGAAAGTAGGGGTTTGCCTTCGGAAGTGCCTCAATTTATAGGAAAACGTTTGAGCACTGAAACGTTAGTAATGATGGTGGTTGCCGTGTGAGGGACGGGAAACGTCTCCTCAAGTCTGTGTAAGTTCGGCACACCAATTGCGGAGTAACACGTGGCGAGGACATCGGAATGCACGCTGCAACTCAAACACGCAGCCGCAGAGCAGACCTCGGAAATAAGGCCATAAAGGCCATGTGTCACAAGCAAGACTGGCCTTAATAGTAAAGCAACGTCTCTTTTCATCTCGGGAACTGAGAAACAAACGTCACAATACAAGATTGAAACGACCGTTCCTGTCTCAGCTCGGCTCGGCTCCTTCAATAAAGCTTTCACGCTCTTTGAAGCTCAAAACTTGGGGGGCTTGTGTATGAGCCGAGGTGGTGTATGAGCTGAGGTGTAAAGCTCGGCCACCAAACCCACCAATCTGAGATAGTTGCGGACCGAGATGTGAAGCTTGGTCACCTACTTCACTAGAATGACAAAATGTACCAAAGTGCTAAGCTCGGCCAACTGAGGCTACCGAGCTCATGAGTTGGCCGAAGTGCAGTATTGGTCACTAAAAGCATGGTAAAAAGGAAAACAAAAACCTAAGCCATGAACTCAGATATTTTTCAAAGGGCAAGCTCGGCTTCTGTCATGAAAACTTCTTCGCTCTCTTGAGCTCGAAGCTTGGAGGGCTTGTGTACTGGCCGAGGTGGTAAGCTCGGTTGCCGAGCTCGGTAACCTAAACTAACATAAACGGTAACACTTATCTATAACTCAACCAACAACCTTATCTCAGATAAGTGATAAGTCCGATCAGATAAGGAGGTTGGAGTTGAGCTAAAAGAGATAAGTGATAAAGATAAACCAGATCCTAGAAAATAGGATCGGGTTACTCCTCTACTCCTCTATTAAAGGAAGAAGAGTCTAAGAGAAGACTCACTTTAACTTTTTACTGAAGCTTGGTGTTCTCTCTTAAGCGTATTAGAAGTCTCGGTTGTGATCAAGAGACTATCAAAAGGTCCTTGCCCATCGGAGTACATCGGATACAAGATTAAGAGATTGATGCACCACGTAATCAAGGGTTGAACTCAGAACTATGTTTGGCTTTGATTCCCATTGGGATACGTAGGACCGGAACATAAGTATTCTGTCAAGCCATAATCTAAAATAACCCCAACGTTTACCCTTGGTCTGACGTTTACTGCGAGATTCCGACAAGTCGGATCTCGGCAGGAACAGTATCTTATATGGTTGATTCCATTCTATGATTGTGCCTGAACTGAGGCCATATCAACGACATGTAGCTTTTTGGATGGTAGAACATGATAAAAGAATGGAAAAAAAAAGTTGTGGTGAAAGAGATAATTCAGATTCAATCTCCATTATGTGTGCCTGTGGATTTTCGGGAGACAAGTTCTCAAATGTTTTTCAATCCATTCATGTAAGTTAAAAAGGCTGAGGTTTTGAATTAGTATATTTAAGAAATTGTTAGTTAGAGATGGTTATATGTAAACAAATATAATTGTCATTTATATTATATATAGTATTTATCTTTTTATATTAATATATAATATGGGGTTGATGTACCTACCTTAAAATATTGGTGAATAGCATGGCATAATCATTATCACTTTTTTTTGTGTTATAATTTTTATATAATGATATTTATATTTAAAAATCAGAGCAATGATCCATCCTTTTTATTTCTTGAAATGCAATCAATTTTATTTATATTTGTTTTTTAAATAAAAACAAATTCACTATTAAAGTTAATATTGAGAGAAGTGAATGTTTAGAATACCACAGTATTGGGAGAAATAACAAATGTTAAAATTAATATGATATATAAGTCTATTTTTAAAAATTTGTTATCTTGCAGGAACAAGTAGGAGAAGTGCACCAAATATATTTTTACAAAAAAAAAAAAAAAAAAATTCATATGATTACCAAGGTCATTGAGAAATGTTTTGCATTAGGGTTGAAATAATTTATTTTGTGAAATGATTTTTTAGCTTGAAATGTAGTTGTTGCTTATATATATAATATTAAATGTTTCCCAGAAATATAATACCAAGGTAGTGTTGGAGAGGAAATGATTAGTGCTAATTTATGATTTTGTTTTGGATAAAAAACTAAATTCACTATAAAATTGAATGATGAGAGAAGTATAATATCAATGTATTGGGAAAAACATCAAACAATAAAAATAATATGATACATAAGTATATTTTTAAAAAAAAAATTGGTAACTTACACCGGAATGTTGGGCATATCTGAAAGTGTTTGTCCACTAAAAGCGAATGAATGTTAAGGGAAGCTGAATACTAAAGCATTTGGAGAAATGACAAATACTAAAAAAATAATATGATAGATAGGAATATCTTTTAAAAATGGTTAACTTATACAAGAAAGGATAGAATTATGAAATATTTCAATATTTATCTTTATCTTTATCTTTATATTTATATTATTATGGGGTTAAAAATCTTACAATGAAAGTTTAAAAGGCCGAGGTATTGAATTAGTATGTTTTTTAAGAAATTGTTAGTTTTTTTTTTTTTTGAAATATAGAAATTGTTAGTTAGAGATGGTTATATGTAAACAAATATAATTGTCATTTATATGATATGATATATAGTATTTATATTTTTATATTAATATAACAATGGGTTGAATTATCTACCTAAATATATTGGTGAATAGCAGTGACTAGTCATTATCACTATTTTTTTTTCATGTTCTAATTTTTATATAATGATATTTATATTTAAAAATTTGAGTATTGATCCTTCCTTTTTTATTTCTTGAAATACAATCAATTTTTAGAATTTATGGACTTTTTTTATTTTATTTATATTTTCAATATTTTATTTTATTTTATTTGGTATGAATTTTATACAACTGATTTCATTATTTAAAATTAGACTATTGATGTCTATATCACAAACAAGCTACCTCTAACAACATGGTAGGGCAATTATTTATTTTTTCTATAATAGTATTAGTTAACTAATCTTCTTTCCCAATTTTACAAAATAACAATGTTCTTTATTTGTAGAATTTGCCTGCCAAATTAGTTAAAGAGGGACTGATCTCCAAGGCATTGACCTGCACTGTCAAAGATGATGATGGCTCTGTTTGGTATGCACAATAAGCTAGCTTATAGCTTATTTGACTAGCTTATAAGCTTGTTTGATCAAATTAGAGGTGTTTGGTAAACAAGCTTATTACATGAGCTTATAGCGTTTTTTGATAAGCTATTTGAAATAGCGTTTTAGCTTATAGCTTATCAATTTTTTTCCCACTTCCACCCCTATTATTTTAATCATATTCCCACTTTACCCAACTGTCCCACTTCCACTCTTTTATTACGTACACTCTTTCATCTTCCCTCTTTCCTATTTTACCCGGTTTTCTTCTATACTTTGAAAACGTTCATTGGGTTATTTTTATTATGCATGTTATTATTATTTTGTTGAGCCTAAATTAAAAGGATCTTGCTTATTCTGTATGTTATATTTTTACATTATTTTTATGCATATAAATAAATTATATAAGCATGAGTGTTCTAATATGAATATTGCGCGACATTGGTGTTATAAGTACTCGATGACAATCAATTTATAAAAATTTATATATGATACATTACCTAAGTGTTTAGGTTAGTTGCGTCAAAAAAAAAAGTTAGTGATATATTACATATGTTAAATATATTTTTGCAGGTTTTGCATATACTACATATATTCATATTACAAGTTGCTCATATATCAATATCATGCATAATACGTAAATGATATATATTAAATATAATTTTATATTTATTTAAATTATTATTGAGCATAAGATTTTAATTTTTATTATTGAGCATAATACTTTTTCTCCATAAAAAAAAAAAATTTTTTAGTTTTTCACATTAATAAATTTTAAAAATGATTTATATAAGTATTATATAAAGATATCCTTTTATGTCATTTTGTATTCATAAGCTAATTCAAACAGCTAATTTTATCAAACACTTCAAATTCAATCAGCTAGTTTTTCAGCTATCAGCTATCAGCTAAAAATTAGCTTATCAGCTATCAGCTAGCTTATCAGCTATTTTTGCCAAACATAGCCGATGAAAGAATTTTTCCTTGCAACATCCGATGGGTGAACTGAAGGGAATCTGAAACATACATTATCAAGGGTCAGCTAGACTTTTGTAAAAATAACACTTTGATTAAGGGAACAATGCTGAAATCAAGGTTAATGTGGAAGATCAAACTACCATATATACAAAGACCAAAGATATTTAAATGACTTTTATGAAAGATAATATTGATTTTGTTTTGATTGATCTTTTGTTTATTTTTCGGTTTGTAATGCTCAAGTAAAACTTTATAATTTTGGGATTTAGATATCTATATATCTGTTTTTGTTTGAACTTGATATGATAGGTGTTGCTTTGGCAACAAATTTAATGTTTAATGTATATAATATATATTTTGTTGTCTTCTAATTATATTAATTTTATGCATTCTGTCCTCTAGCTGTTTTTTATTTCGATTATCTATATGTAATATATCCTTTATTTCATATTTCATATGTTACTTTATGAATTTATGAATTTATAAATGTTATTTAATTAGGTACTCAATTAAAATTGTGATTTTGATATTTATATATTTGATATTGATATTTAATATTTAACTTTAAAAACAATAATTTTTTTATATTATTAAAATATTGTGTTATTACAATGCCGCCCCGTGCAAGGCACGGGTAACATATATATATATATATATATATATATATATATATATATATATATATATATATATATATATAAGATTATAGTATTTGTAATGTGGGGTAAATATTAAATATGAATGATACAATACATAATACATGTTGATTAAGTTGGTGTTGCTTTAAAGCATGGATGTTCATGATGAGATTGTTGATATGATGTTGGATTGTGCTGTGGAACTAAGTATGTGTTATGTTGGCTTATGTAATGATTGATATGGTACTTGTAGAATGGATTGGCTTGATATGAATCTTTGGGTCCTCGACAAGAGAAATGAGAGGCTCTGAGATATGAATAACATCATCAGGGCTAGGTGCCTCGTAAACAACCCTGGAGTTGAGGATGAAATGAACAGATTAAAATACAAGAAAGGAGATTGATTGTGCTTCAGTTAACTTTTTCGCAAATAAGAAAATTTTCTCCAAAATGGAAATCAGACACAAAGATCCGTCTGATATAAAACAGGTTTAATGAAAACTTAACACTTTCAACCAAGTTAGCACAATAAATATAAAGCAAACTTAACCAGATAAAGGAAGAGAGTTAACACAGAGATTTATACTTGTTCACCCCAAATCTTAGGCTACGTACAGTCCTTAGTTTCACCAAGTATTAACATTATAACTGATCATGTTACAGACAGGTATTGTTTGCACACCTAGCCTCCTCAGGCTCAACCGACAAGTGTTGTTTGCACACCTAGCCTCTCCAGGCTCAAAGAAGTATTCTTTCAGCAAGCCTCTTTAGGCTCTACAAGAGGTAAGAATTGAATGAAGCAGCAGCTTCACGATTTACAACTTTGCAAGTCAATCAAATAACACTCAATGATTGAATAAGCATTTTAGGTTGGTATGACCGCAATAAAGACTTCTCAATAAATACAAATGATTGAGCAGAGAAGTATTCTAAGAAGAAGAACTTAGAGAGCTTTGAATGCGAAGAGAGTATTGAATGCTTAAGTGATTAAGTTCAGGTGTGTGTCTTCATCAATCTTCTATTTATACTCATCAGTAATAAATCCGTTAGGTTGAATTCTTCATATGAGTAAAGCTTTTGTTCTTCATCCATTAATGTTAAAGAGTCGTTCTGAGTCTTCATTTAATGTTTATGATCGTTGGAGAGCTTCAAGATAAGTTGAACGTATTTGTTGGCATCACTTTATCATAGTGCAGCTTGATTAAGAGCAGTAACAATTGCTTTTCAGACTTGGGCAGCGCGACTTTCCTTATTTGTATAACACAGGTCTGTGACCACGTAAAGGTTACTTTGCTTATTACAACAAAAGGAATTTCAAGCACAAATTGATGATTTATGCTTCTGAATTCAATTTTCTTGATTTGAAAATAAAAGGGAATATTCCTGTCTTTCGAAAAAGAGTGGAGAGAAAGACTTTCAGTCAAGTGGTAGGGTCAGACACATTTTCATAGTTTTGTTGATACTGAGTCTTACTTCAGACGCATTGTGTTATCAAAACACAGACACATCTTTGGGACTTGTTGTTTTGCCAAAATGCTTTTGCTTTATGATCTGCACACTGAATACACATTAGCAGACTTCAAAAGGTTCAATTAAAATCATTCTTTGTTTGGATTCATCAAAATTAGAGATGTCAAAAACTTAAACTTAACAGAGGAGGGGTGTTGATGGTCAGAGAGAGCAATATCTCTGGGATAGGAAATTAAAACTATCGTGATAGCAGGTCCTCAGAGAACCCACCTCCTAGGAGACCCAAAGTTTCAAATTATGATTATGTGCATGATTATGTTTTGTACCTTGTGATGAGACTTATGTATTGACATAGTGTAGAAAGAGTACTACACGACGTCTATCTAGACTTTAAACTGCTTAAGTTTTAACCATGGTATGGATGGTAATGGAGCCAGGATCGAACTTTCCATGAGATTCCTAGTTGCATTACTTATTAGTTTCCTTGTTCGTAGACAAAGCTGATTCGGAATTCCCTTTAAGTGATAAGTTTCAAGCCATTCCACAAGTAACTTCTAAGATGACAAAAAGGTCCTATGTATGCTTTGTATTTGTTTAACTAATTGATATGTGCATGAGATATTATGTGCTATATGCTTTGTGTGTCTGTGGGTACCCTCATTGAGTCAGTGGACTCACCCCACGTTTAACATTTCAGCTGCAGGCATCTGCGAAGCCGCTAGAAGCCTTGGATGCCATGTGGATAGCTTGAGGGGTTGTAACCTTAAATTTTTTTTTAAAGAAAGGATTTTGTAATTTTTGGTGTTGTTAATCACTCTAATGTATTATATTCCTTATATAAGTAAAGTAATGAATGCAATCTTTTACTTTGAATGAGATGAATTTGTGTATGCTTGTGAGGCTGCGAAGGGAAAAGATGAGGCTTTCCCTCGGATGGTCATAGATAAAAAATTCGGGTCATGATAGATTGGATCGGTTTTCAGTAAGGGATCTGAAATCCGATCAGTCCAATGAGGGAAAAAAAATGTTTCTACAGTTTTCAGTTTTTTTTTGAAGTTTGTTCGATTGGATTTTTGTGGTTTAAATTGGTTTGGATCGTTTGATGAACACCTCTAACATGCATCAACTATATAAAAAAGATTGTTCTAGCAATATACAATCTTCCCCATCAAATAGCAACTAGAAGATGCAAGGCTGCTTACAAAGATTATAATGAAATACCCATAAAATGAAAGCTAGGATCAACAATGGGAAATCCACTAATAGCTTGAACACTTTTTTTTTTCCTTTCATTCTCTCTTCCTATTTCTCACAAATTAGAGCACAACAGCAAATCCAAAATGGAGTTCCTATCCCATCACATACAAGAACTAGACTTTCTCAAAGGTACGAACCTCGATTTATTTACCCCTCAACTCAGAATCATTAGGTCATGTGCCTTTGTTTATAATAGCTTGTCGCTCTCCCTCCCTCCCTCGCTCCCTCTCTACGTTTCTGATTACGAATTCATATTCTCTGTCTCCCTTTGTTTTTCGTTCCTCTGTTTCTCGCCTTTATTGTGTCTGTTTGTGCGTACTCTCTTATATGTGTTTGTGCCCCCTGTATTTTTTTGGTCACCCCTTCAGCACAACTCTTCACATCTTATAGAGTAGAAACTGCGCATTAGTCGTTGCCAATCTTGTAGCAATCTGGCAAAACAAAAACAAAATTAATTTGATGATTGAGAGTAAAAAAAAGGAAAGATGATATCACCTTGCTTACATCCGCAAAAAAGGAAAGAAAATTTAGCTTTCTTTAGCACAGACCAGGTTGCCAAAACTGAATAAGGAAGGAGAGATCCTAATCTCAGCCATGATTTTTTGGGGGTGCAGGATTGACGCTCAATTTGGCAAAGGAAGATTCGCAAATACACTTTAGGACGGGGGAAGTTTGCCTCACCCTCACGGTGGGTTCCAAATGTTCCGTTAAAAGGCAATAAATAAAGTGGATCTTTGGTGGGAAATGGTCTTCAGTCACGTTCATCTCCCGGATGAAACAGATGCTTCAAATGTTGAAAAAAAAAAAAAAAAACTTGCAATTTCAATTGAAACTCTTTCCTATCTCCTTCCTTTCTTTTCTTGTGCCTCTATTCTTGATGAAAAATCAAGAGACATACTTTATAGGTAGAGACAGAATATGTTTCCTTCCTATTTATAATCACTTCCATTAAGCAATATTTCATTTCAATGAAAAGACTCATCCCCAAAAGTCATATCCATTTATTCAAATATTAAACATGTCCTTTAATTCAAATATTAATCCATCACATATATTTGTCACACACTAGGCATGTCTTACATGACTTGCATTTGATGCTGTTTAGATGAGGCCAACACGCAAAATAAATTTGATTCGTATCTTTAATCTATAGAAAACCATTGTTTAGGAGTATAAGAACAACAATAATGACATCTGTCTCTCACAAATTTGACAACAATCACACCTGATTAATGACATTCAAAATTGTGATTAACGACGTATTGGCTTTGATTAATGGATATACATGTGGTAGATGAGTAATTTGTTAACAGACAATTTGGTTAATGATATACAAAATTTTGATTAATAAAGCTCAATGGATGGTTAATGAGTTATCCATGATGCTGTTAACCAAATCCAATATGTCATTAACGACAATTTTGAACGTCAGTAATCAGGTGTCGATTGTTGTCAACTTTGTGATGTCCAACAAAACTATAAGAACAATTTGATGGGTAGTCAACCAAACTTAATCTAACATGATTTATCACATTTTTTAACAATGGAGAAAGCAACAAATTCAAAACAAGATAGCCATAAGGAGCAAACCGAACAACATTGTATTTTTGTATTTAACTTTTCTCTAATGAGAGTTTGGTGGTTTGATAATAATAACTTTTAGACTGTGTTTGGATGAGAGAATTGAAAATTCCAAAAAATTTGAAATTCTAGGAAATTCATTGGCTTCAATTGAATCCCCTTCATTTGTATTTGGGTAAAGTATTTGAATTACCTTCATTTGCAAAATTCCTTATTTGGATAAGGTAATTAAATTGCCTTCATTTGCAAAATTCCTTATTTGGATAAATAAAGTAATTAATTTTCCTTGAAATCCCTTATTTAGATTAAGTAATGAATTAATTTTCCTTCTTTCATAATTTCTTTTACTTTAGATTACATTTTAAATTTAATTAACAAGATTTATAATACAAATTAAAATTATATAAAAATAAAAATCATGTATAAAAAAAATCATATTTTTTTTTATCCTAATAAAGAACTAAATTAATAAAGGTGTGACTTTTTTTAAAAAAAAATAATCTAATGAAGATGTGACTTACAATAACAAAAAAATATTTTTTTTTGGACTAAAAACAAAAAAATATTTAAACAAAAGATTTATAGTAAAACTAAAAATATAACCCACGTATCTTTAGATGTTACTCTACTCCACATTGTCAACACCGTATACACAAGTAAAGTCGCATAGTCCAACCCTAAAATTGTCATCCTTGTAATGTTAACGGCACAACTCAAATCCCCAAGTTAGAGAAAAATTGGCAACAATTGACCAAAATATAACAATATTTTCAACTTACATCTCAACAAGGCTAAAGTCTTAATAAAGCCTCATACTAATATATAAAGAACAAGGCTATTTCAATACGAAAGATGCCAAATAAGCACCAAAATAAATCATGCTCTTCCAATCCACAAGTTTAACACCAGTTCAAGAAAAACCTGCAATCAACTATATTATTAAGGACAGGTGATGAAAACAGGTGATGAAAAGGATGCAAAACCTCTTTTTCCTATCAATGCAACAAACTATGATTTGCTTATTACAAGTCCTTGTTCCACATACTTTGAGCTACTTTAAAGTAGAATAACATGTCTAGTAAATAAGCACAAAGCATTGGCATCAAGTAAGCCGAAGTCTAAATACCAAATTGTCCAACCATTCTGGTTTACATATGACTGCAGGCCTAGTTGTATTATTCAAAGTATATTATTATATCATTAAGTGAGCTTAAATTTGTTTAGGAACCCCATCGAGTCTAAAATCACAATTTGGTAAGTATTGGTCACAGCCACCAAGCAAAAGAGATAACTTTCAAAACAACTCCTACCCTTACCTACCAACAGCAAATTTGCATCCTTAATTTACCCAAGCAATTACCCAAAACCCATTAACAAACAAGAGAACCAGAAAAACAGCATAAAACACCCACCAAGAAGGCCAAACCAGTAAAATAAAGCACCAGTAGCTAACACAAAATGATCTACTGATGTAAATACAAAAATAAGCTAGAGGGAAAAAAATTAACAAAACAAATATTGTTACTAAATTAATATAATGAGATAAGCATAAGCACACATACAACTAATAGGATGATCAAACTTCCCAAACTTTAGACACAAATAAAAAGCTAGTTATCCATGCGCATGGAAGGTTTTAGGCAAGAAACTTGGGGATTGTGTTTCAAATCAATTCCAGAGCTGGAAAATTACAGTTTAAAGGTGATCAACACACCAACTAGGGGAGTTTTAGGCATATACTCATACTCATGACTTGTTTGTAATTATGAATGCTCTATTAATGCATCAACTTATCCCAAGAAGTGACAGAAGGAATGACAAGTTGTTGTAATTTAGGCATATTGGGATAACCAAATTAATTAATTATTTAAAAACAAAAATAAAAACTGATTCAAGTTACTTTTATTCAAATAAACAGTGTATATCCGGGGATTATTGCGTGTTCTGTCTCTGGCAAACCCAAGAGAGCATCTTCTCCTAAGCGAGGAAATGGAAAAAATATAATCTCTAATACTTTAAACAATATTACATTCTAAACATCCAAGCAATTTTCAATCAGCTGCTATGAGCAGAGAACCAACTTGTTTCACACAAGCAACTCAAAATCAAACCTCCATTTTCAAAATCAAGCAGATGATGCAAATCAAAGATAAACCATAATTATAGCAGCTACAGAGAACACACAACACCCAGATTTATAGAACAAAACACCAAAAAAATCAATAGAGGAAGCAATAGTAGATCTAAGTACCAAGAGTAGCTCTGATATCATCATGCTAGACCTATGGAGATGAATAATCGAGAGCCACATCGAAGCAGAATAGAATTTACCTCAATAATCGAGAGATCCATTGCAATACTCATCGATGGAATGGAATGCGAAGAACAGAGATGACCCCGGAGATTGCTGCATTAAGGAGAAGAGATCAGGAACAAGGTGTTGAGAAATGTATCATAACACACGACGAGGGATTTTTGAAAATCCTCCTAAGCAGGTGGAATTTGAAACTCCCTGCTTTTGGTGAAAAAATTCCCGACTAAAATTCCTGTGAATTTTCCAATTTCTTCAATTAAGCATCCAAACAAATTATTTTAAAGTGATGAAATTTAATATCCCTCAAAAATTACAATCCCTTGGTAGAATACTTCATCCAAACACTGCATTACAGCTCGAGTCCGAACAGCTGAGTTAATTGTGGTGAATATATGGGCCTCAATCATCTTAGGTGGTGCCACCACCCTGCCAGACTCAACCCATTTGTCAGGCCGAAACCATTGTCACAGTGGTGCAGTGGACCACCTTACCTCTGAACAATACAATTGCAGCAATTTAATGCCATAATTCAAATTCCCTAATGAAAGCAAAATAGGCATTAACTCACACACATTATAATTTTGAGTCACGGTGCACACTATGCATACAAGCCCCAACATTCATCCAACTTAACATGAATATTCACATATGCTAAGCCTAAATTTGACATGTCACTAATTATAGTAACCTATTTTGGTCATTCTAGTACAATTAATTCCTGAAGTCTCTACAATTCGAGTTTCAATTAGCTAGTTTTTAACATCTAATAAAATGAAACTTACCAACCCAAAATAAACCAACTTCCTTCCCACAAATAAACAATATAAGCAACAAGGAGGATCAACAGAAATGTTAAAAGACAAGAAAAATATATGTCAGTCTCATTCAGGTTTCAGCGGTGTCTGAGCTTATTACAGTCCCTTCTTCCATTGAAGAGATGGGCAATTTGCTTCCTAAACTCATCTTCTTCACATCCTGGCTGGAACAAATGAATATTCTCCTCACCATATTACAAAATTCACTGCAAGAAAATAACGATACCAATCAGCAATGTGTTAAAGGAACCAGTTTGACAATGATTTATGATATTATCTATACTCATTTTTTTATTCTACTCCAAGTCACTTGCCTGTTTGCTTTATTTCCATATTCCTGTTTTAAAAGAAAATTACAAAACTACCATCTTGTTTTCATTTTGTTTCTTGTTTCCAAAGATTTTTTTTTTTGATAGGCAAATGTTAGTAATTAGTGTGTTATGTTAGTGGGGGGAGTTGAACCCATGACCTCCTTATCACTCCAAACCCTATGTCCCTCCCCCAAACCACCTTGACCACCTTATAACTCCCCCAAAGATTTTGTAAATAGTGAAAACAAAAAAAAGTTGTTTTCAGTATTTTCTGTACAAATATTTGAAAATAGGAAATAAAATGAAAACCAAGATGACAATTTTGTAATTATTTATGAAAATATAAAATGAAAACAAGAAGCTGAAAACAAAGCAAACAAGCATTTTTCTACACTATTATTTTCCTACTCCAAGTCACATAACTATACACAATGATTTATGACTGTGTTTAAGGAGATACTCACGGCCATGGATCATCTCCCACAAACATCATATCCCCCTCATCATCAGTGAAGACAATTTCCCACTTATTCCTCTGATGTAGCTGCCCCTTTATGTCAAATAGCTCCTCCAATTCATCTATAAGTTGGTTATACCCATCCAACATGGTCAAGTCCACAGCACGACCTACTGCAACCCCCTGCATTTGAACCTTTTGGAATATTTTGAACACCAATGAAAAGCTTACTTTAGAAACTTTTCTGAATGGACTATATTATAGAACATCTAATTTATTACCAAAATAAACAATCTATGTTAACACCTTCGTGCGACTTCTACAAATTTGCTTGCTGTGAGTCTCTTTTGGTGATACTTGCTGCTGTTCTTGTTTCCTCTCCTTGGAAGCCTTTGAGACATAAGACTTATGGCCTGCATCAGTTCTGGAGAAGGTGCTTACACAGCCTTCAGAGGTGACTATGGGTAAATTTACTGCATGTGCAGATGCCTTCTCTACAGAAGGAGAGTTCTGGGAATGATCAATAAGCTCGATTCCAAACAATCGATAACTTGTAGCAGTCTCATCTTTGTTCTCTTTGCCAACTTGGTCAAGCATGTGATCGTTGCTTAATCTGGATGGATGAGGCTTTGAAACAGGCAAAGCTGAGACGCTCTTGCTATCATCTGTTGTTTCATGAAATAAATGAGAAGGACAACTAGAATGGGGAGAAGATAACCAACTTCCATCTGTCGGATTCCTTGACATAGTGTTGCTGTTGCTTTTACTATTCATATCAGTTTGCTTATGATGCCACATACCGGTACCATCACTCCTTTTGCTTTCAGCAATAACACTAAGTTGTGTCATATCAGACTGTGTCAGCCCAGCATCCCAGAAAGCAGAGGCTGCCGATGTTGTGTCTAGTTTGAAAGTGAAATGTATAGGGTCAAAACCAACAATCAATATAACCAACAATCAATATAAGAAATGGGAGGAGTTATTAGAAATAATTCCCCACCAAGATTTGGAAGTTCATTGGATTGTCTAGGCCTTTTAGCCTTTACAACGGTAGGTTGAACTGAGGGCGAAGGAGCAGAAGCCACATAGGGTTCTATCTCCCATGGTGAAACCCTAACAGGTCTTGGAATAGCGGATGGTTCATCCCATTGAACCTGGGGATTGACAAAAAGAAAAGATGAATACATACAATCACAAAAAATAAAGTGAACAACTGCACAGCCAAAGATGAGAATACCTTAAGTGATCGCCATTTTGAATTTGCCCAATGAGGAGAAATATCTTCCACTCCAACTACGGTACCCGAAAATCTGATCAACCATGTATTAGAATAGCTATGAAAAGGCCACATAACAAACTAACGAGATAAATTTTACTACCTTTTGTCAGTCTCAGCGGAATCATCTCCCTCAAACCTCATCTTGAACCTCATGCCAACACTAAACTTATTGTTGATTGCCTCCAAATACTTGTTAACACTTATGATGAACTGGCTCGCCCTAAACAAGCAAAAATCCCATGTCAACAATCATCTGCTAACTATTTATCACTTACACATTTTTCTAGTTCTTGAATCAAGTAAAATTTCTACCTTGGCTTATAATATACAACAAAAAGAGTCCGAGTTGCAACAGCATGAGAAGCAGTTGCAAGAACTCCTAGGTGCATGCTCTGACTGGAAATCACAGATGATGGCATGCTACTTTGCTGATGAGCAAGACGCCTCACTCCAACACGTAATTCCCCATTGTCCCCCCTATACACAAGATATTAATTAAACTAAGGCTTGTAAAGCAAAACAGATAAATTCTTATATGAATTTACAATAGAAATCTAGAAGATTTCTGAACCATATGATCAATATGAACATTTACCTCAAAAACACAAAGGTATCTCCAGCGACTAATCTCTTGGAAGTCACAAAGGTACTCCATCCAGTCGTGAGCAAGTGTCTGCGTGGCTGACCTGATAAAAAAGAAAAATAAGTTCAAGGGAAAATCATTAGGCTGTTAGGAAGTTAAATCACAAGGGATGAAATGAAAACTTCTATGTCCTTTACCTCTATATATATGCTTAAAGCGCCATTCATAACCATGAAGATCCTTTGCAACCAATTCCTGAGTTGGTGTTGTTTGAGACATGTCCTAATAATGATACAAAAATTCCATAGTTTTCTAAAACATCACTAACTAAGGCCAGTATGGTATGGGAGTGGAAACGCAAGAAGTAATTCAATAAAAATGAATCAAATTGTATTACCAAAGCAGGAAGGCATTCTGTGGCATGTTTCCTGAGAACAGAGAAGCCGCCATGGGTGCTGGTATCCGAGGCAGTTAAGACCTTGCAGAATGAGTGAACTTTTGGCCTTGGAGATTCAGCAGTGCACGGATCAGGGCTCGTAGGCTCGGCTTGCTAAGACATTTGTTCCATTAGAAATCTAAACAACGGGAGAAAAGAATCCAAGGTTGACCGTGAAAAGTTTTGAAAATCAAAAGGGGCAGCTACATCCTTACATTAGATTCCGGCACCAAAGTAATCTGTGCATAAACCTCATCTGTTTCTTGTTCAGCCTAATAAAGCATGTCAAAATCAAAGGTAAGCCTTTGTTTCCTTTCACCCCAAAATCACATGGTATACTAATACTAATTAATAATTTAACATCAAAATTACATAGTAAGTACCTTTAAAACCCCAAATGTTCATTTGACCATTTTCTCATCAACCAAACAATATTTCTTCTTTTATATAATAAATTGAAAAAAATGAAGGATGATTATTAAAAAGATAATAATTACCAGTAAATGGACGTTCGCGATGCGACAAAGGATCTTTGTGGGAAGTTTGAACAGAGGAATCCTCTGATTCAGCTCCTGATTCGTTGATGCCTCTAACTACAACACCAACAACATATATATATATATATATATATATAATTCAGCACAACTAGTAACCAACATTTCCATTTTCAGGCAACATAAATTTCCTGCTAATAAAAGAAAAGGGATCTGAAAAAAAGAAAAAAGAAAAGAAAAAGGAATGAATTGAGTTGAATTGAAAACAAAACTCACTTGCTCCATGTGTCCCTGTGGGAAATAGAACACTCTCTCGCCAACATGAGGAACATCCACCAGTGGACCCGCACAGGCCTTCCATAGCTGCTCATACAGCTCACCACCACCCGAACCAACCACTGCTTCATCACAAAACCACAACCAAAATCATCATCCTCTAAAGTTAACCCCAAAAAAAAAAAAAAAAATTGACATTTTGCGAAAGAAATATTCAATTTTCACCTTCAGCCGAAACATCTGACCCACGATTCAACATCATTGAACACAAGTCAACCAACCAAAAAGAAAAATATAGACTATTTTTTTTTTCTTCTTCACAGTTTGAGACCAATTTGAGTCATCCTCATTCCACGCACAACATCCGTAGGAAACAGTTGAGATGGAATTTATTTATTTATGTGGAATTATGAGATCCCCACTTCGTTCCCACTCACGAGCAACAAGGAACACGGAAAGACGAACGAGACAGTGTGTAACGTAAGACGGTGAGAGCAGCAAAGAAAAGCAATCCTCTGAAACGGTTACAGAGGCAGTTTCGGTTGGGTCGTGTTCTTCAACGCGCTGTCTCTGTCTCTGTCTCAGGAATCTAAAGCTGGGAAGGGAAACGGCGTTACTCTGTAGGAACTAGGAATAAATCACCATAACAAAAAAAAATTATAAAAGAAAAAAAAATACAGCCTAATTTTTTATTTCTATTTTTGTTTCAACTTGTGCTGTGCTGTGTCGTGTCATGTGCATCTCGAATGTCTATTATAAGTTTATAAGTTTATATAAGTTTATTTATAAGTTTATAGGCGCCGGCTAGCGTGAACTAGCCATTCATATCTCTCACGGTAAGAGAGATATGAGAGATGGTTGAAAGTGCGTTTAAACCGTTGGATTGAAGTGATCCCTATGATATTATCATGCTCTGCCTACACCGGATCCTTTTCACTTCACTGTCCTCTCTCGACCCTTCTCTCCCCTTTTCCTCTGCCACTCCACCACCATTCTCCTCCGCCACTTCCACCGCCTCGGCCTCCCCACCCACTCCCCCCACCATCAAGTCTCCTCCACGACGAAATCTCTGTGTGGGATAGAAGCTTTTGGCGAGTGCGTTTGAGGTTGGGGTCGTAGTAGCGATCGCAGTTGTCGAGGCTGAGGATGTCGTCACCGTGGTTCAAGGCAAGGGACAACTTGGATGCCAACGAGGCCGGAGGCGCCTGCGACAAGGACGGTGAAGGAGGAAACCGAGTTCTTAACCGCCGATTTGGCTGAAACTTCGATCCAACGGGGCGGGGTCGCATTCGACCGTGAGGTCTGGGTGGAGGAGATCGGGGCGCTGGATCTGTGGATTTGAGTTGGAGGAAATGAAAGCAATGCAGAAGAGATTGATTGGAGAGGAAGGAGAAGACGAGGGTGTGATTCTTACCGATCTAACTATTGCGGTGAAGGAGAGTGAGAGGAGAAAGAGGAGAGAGAGGTTGATGGCGGTGGTGGAGGTTCATGGTGGTGGGTGGGGTGACGGTGGCAGAGGCAGGAGGAGGTGAGGTGGGGATGGCGGTGCCGGAGGCGAGGGGTGGAGGTGGGTGGCGGAGACAGAGGTCGTGGTGGTGGATGAGAGAGGCGCTGGGTTTGCAGAAGAGAGTGGAAAGATTCTGTGTGGGCAGGTACATAGTAATATCATGTGTCCTTATTTCATCAACGGTTATAATTGGTCTCTCATGGTGAAAGACATGAAGGGGTCTCTCACCCTAGCAAGAGCCTAAGTTTATAACTTAAGTTTATTTATAAGTTTATAACTAGACATTAACAAAGAGAAAAAGTTCCTGCTAATTTATGTATAAAATGAATTATCTTCCAGCTTAATTAGAGGTCTCGGGTTCGAATCTTGACTCTGAGAATGCAGCAGCGTTAAAACTCTTGAGAGAGAGTTTTGTCGCTCTTGTGGTCCTACCCTGCTCAAGGGATTAGTCTCCACAGTTGTGCACCGACGATACCCTGAAAAACCAACAAAAATGTATAAAATGAATTTGGAGGAGTCAGTGCATCACGTATCATCTGTGTCAACACTTATTGTAAAAGTTAGAATATTTTTTTTATCATGTATTAATATATAATTGATTGATAGTATAAAAAAATTTAAATCAATAATATATTATAATTATTTTTTTCTGTATATTTTTGTCTGTATGTACTTAATTATTATACAATGGTTGTGTTACGTGCTGCTATTGCCATTAATCTTTCTTATGTTATTTTTAATGTCAACAAAATCGAGATAAATATAAAAAAATTATTAGAAAACTTAATTAAGATTTATATTTTTGGTTTAATTGCAGTTTTGGTTTTCCTACTATTGGTCATATACGATTTTAGTCACTAAAGTTTTTTTTGTGCACATTTGGTCTCCATATTTTTTCAATATTGCAAATTTGGTCCTTCTGTCTAATATTTGTCATTTTTTTTCAATGATCCACGTAGAGGAACCACTCCTCTGAGCAAACAGAACCTCTGGTTGAGATTCTCCCTCCTCTGTGTCATCGGTTCAACATGATTCAATGGTTCCTTTCTAATATTTATTGGTTTTGTCCCTCATTTTCGTGACTTTTTGGTTCTACCACATGATCATTTACCATAAAAGCTCAACATGAGATTCTACGTATTTAGAGTAGTGGTTCCTCTCTATTAATCATTGAAAAATTGACGGATATTAGACAGAATGACCTAATTTGCAACATTAAAAAAATAGGGGGACCAAATGTGCGTGAAAAAAACTTTAGGGATCAAAATCATACATAATCAATAGTAAGGGGACCAAAGCTACAATTAAGCCTATATTTTTTTAGAGTAAAGGACCAACTTGGTCATTCACATAAAACATGAGGAGACAACCACTACAAGAAAAATTGGTATTAGCTAAAGCCAAAGATCGTCGCAAATAGCAAAAATCCGTCGCAAAATGATTGTTTCTAACGAATTTGCGACGGCTTCGGATCCGTCGCTAACACGGTCGTCGCAAACTGTTTCTAAAGGTTTTTTAAGTGGCTGTCGCAATCGCAAAAGTTTACCCAGTACTGACGGCTAGGCAGTCGCAAATATATTTCCTAGTAGCGACGGCTTGGCCTTCGCAAATAACAAGACGGTTCCGACGGCCTGGCAACGCAAATACTAATGTATATTTTATTAATTAAATTAATTTTAATTAATTAATTAATTAAAATTTTGAATTAAATTAAATTTTAATTAATTATTTAATATTTAATATAAAATTCAAAATCAGTTATAATCTTTATTTATTTATTTCTTAATTATAATTTAAATTATAATATGATAAATCAATAATAATTTAAATGATAAGTGAATAATAATTTTAAATGATAAATAAAATTCATAACTTTTTTTCTTGATAAGCAGTAAAATTCATAACTAAAAGCAAAATGTTTTGACAAAGTACGTACAACATACAAAATGAAATGTAATCCTAAAAAAACTACTAATCCTCTCTATAGCCCTACAACAAATCCTCGAAGGATGGGTCCCTCTAATCCCCGGTATGTTGATGACCCTCAGGCTGGGACGGTGGCTGCTGGGACGACGACGGCTGTGGCTGAGGGGTGCTGTGAAGGTGTTGGTCCTGTTGCGACTATGGCTGAGTCATAATGGGTCCTAAATGCCTCAAGAGCTCTCTTTGTGTAGTTGCCATCATCTGCATCTGCTCCATAATTCGACGCTCACGCTCGGCCATCTGCGTCACCAACTGCTGATGCATCTCCTCTTGAGTTGCCATTCTCTGCTGCATCTCGACCATCTACGCAGACTCCTGAGACTGGTGGGCCCTACTGGACGATGCTCGACTCTGCTCAGTGAAGACGCTAGAGCACCCGCGTCGATAATTGCTGGTGAGGTCTCCCATACCGTATATGCGACCCTTTTTCTTCCCGCCAGCAACCTCGACCCATGTTTGCAACTCCACTCGGGCTTCCACTTCTAGGTCAAGTGTGGTGGTAGGGGAAGATGAGGCTGCCTGAGACCGAACCTTAGATAACTTAGCCTCATACTCCTCCTGTTATTAACAATAATGCACATCATCACACGATATCACCATAATTCTTTAATATAAAATAAAAATAATTACCAATAAAGAGACATGTGAATCACCTGAGTGCGTCTAGAGCGCTCATCTACAAACTCGTTGGTACCCTTCCTAGTATGGGTCCGAGCATGCAGCTCATTCGGCTTGACGTTACAACCAAGCTTCTTAGCCTGCACCAAAAAAATTTGTTATAACTAATAATGACAAATAATGTTTCACATTCTAACTATAAAGACATATGTAAATGAATTCACAAAATATGATATTTTAAGTTACAAGTCATTTAGCATGCTCCTGCTGAATGATGCAGCCGCCAGCGTGCAAGCTCCCACCCTTCTCCGAGGCCCTGTTGAGCTTTGCCTGGGCGGATTTTTTCTAGAATCCAGGTGTAGCCCAGTAAGCACATAGCTCCTCCCAAATGGGTGGGAAACACAAACGTGGACGTGTTCCCTTTACCCTATATCTCATCAATAACTCGGAGAGGTGTTTGCCCTCTTTATGATGAAAAATTTTCTCCACCGCATTATGATGCTCTACTCTCCAAGCAACCTTCTCCTGTAAATTAGGAGAATATAATATTTGTTATGATAATAATAAATTAAAGAAACATTAAAACTAACATAAAAATGGAACTAAATTCAAATTTACAAAATACCTTAAAAGTCGTAAAGAATCGAGCCCGATCCTGTGTCTCAAGCTGACTCCAATTTTTCCAGGCCCGATCAAACTGAGATGTAACTGCATACGTGACGGCCTCTGCTGATTTATTCGACGGAAGGAACCTTATTAATAGAACATGGAGAACAATCAAATACATATACATATAAAATTGGCACAAACAATAAAATAAAATTATTTGAGATATTTCTTACCCTCTACCTACCGGGGTAGTAATAACTCGGCCGTCAGACATAACCTCGATCTTCTCATCATCTGATGATCCAGGCGATGTATATCCATGACTCTCCTCGTGGTGATCATCAAGCTGATGATCACCGTCAGTGGGCAACTCCACCCCTGATGCACCTGACTGTCTGGAACTCTCTCCATGGGTCTGAGTCTAAAAATCTGGGGTGGGCATCATTGTGATCCCAGGGGAGGTCCCCATGAACTGAATGGATGGAGCAACAGGTCGATGGGGAGGTGTCGGAACATTGTAGGCGGTGGGCCTGGTGTAGGAGCAGTAGGTGGGGGTGGTGGTGCCATATCATATGTAGGCAAAGGTGTGGGCGGTGGGCGTGGTGGAGCAGATGTAGATGGGAGGGACACGAATCTGTCATCGACCGTCCGTGTCACGAAGTGGGGTCGACCAGACGACGTACCCCTCCAGCAAGTGCCTTACCTTTTCCCTTACCATTAGCCATTTCTATAGTGGAAAATGGTGCAAATAATAATTAACTTAAAGTAACCAAAAACACAAATTTGCAAATAATGGAAAATGATGCTAATAATAATTAACTTAAAGTTACCAATTTTTTTTTTTGCAAATAATGGAAAATGATCCTAATAATAATTAAATTAAAGTTATGAAAATGACAATACAACTTAATACAAAATCTATCACTAAAATAAATAAGCTTATTATTCACAATTTGAGCCAGTGTCATATTCATAGTCTTCTTCATCTTCTTCATCTTCTGTCGATTCGGCTTCTTCCACATCTTCATCCGGAATGACTTGTTTTGATGTCAAGTTGGAGGTATCCACTTCTTCCCCTACAGCTTGTGTGTCTTGTAAACAAGGGATTGGCTCAACTTCAATTAGTTCATTTGCATGTGACATTTCATCCGTTTGATATGCCTCATCGTCCTCTGAAACATCTATTTCAATGCAACCCCTTGGTTTTGTCTTGATTGCAACACACCAACCTCGTTTGTTCGTTCGAGTTGCTGGATAAGGGACGTAGTATACTTGTCTCACATTATGTGTCATGATAAACGTATCAAACATGTGATATCTTCTACTCATTTGGCTGACCACAATAAAACAGCATTATTCTCTTAGGGTAATCTAGATAACGATACAACAACTCATATATGTGTTGTATCACATCATAAAAGTCGTCTGCACCTCCGCCTGGCTCACTATAACACCCCATTTTTCGTATAAAGTCTCTAAGTGCTTATATCTATGTTTTATGTTGTTAAGTTACCTTATAAATGTTGTAAGAGGGCTAAGTGGGGCTTTCAAGGTGAAAATCCCCTCTCTGGTGCATGAGCACGGCCGTGCTCATCTACCAGCACACCCGTGCTCATAGGCGTGCTCAGTGGCTAAGTGAGCCACAAGCACGGTCGTGCTCAAGGGGAGCACGGTCGTGTCGGAAGCGCGTATAGTTGATGGTCTTTATGTCTGACCGTGCTAGCTTGAGCACTACCCCGTGCTTAAGTTAAGCATGACCGTGCTTGATGATGAGCACGGTCGTGCTCAGGTCCGAGTCTATATAAACAAGTCAGTGTGTGAGGGTTACGATTGTAAACCCTATTTTGGCACTTTAGGCAATCCTAGTGTGATAGAAACTCTCTCCTTTCCTTCCTTCTAACCCAACCAAGTTCTTGGTGTTCTTGCTCTAGTTTGGGAGAGAAAGTCGCGTGCTAGTGCCATTAGAAAGGTAACGGTTTATCCCTCTCTTTAATTCCTTTCCGTTTGTGATTTGAAATTAATTGGTTACCCTTTTGTGTTGGCCAAGGCTTGGGAAACTCATCAAGTCGCTCGAGGGAACGAGGATAGGTTGCTTACGCTTGTAAAGGGTTTGATCTTCATACCAGGTATGGGGAGAAGGGATAGTATAAACATGTAGGTGTAGGGGTAGCGTAAGATGAAGGGTTAACCCATGACCCGATTGTTGTTATTTGTTTACTTGTTATTCATAATGATATATGTTTAACTATAATGGTATGATTATTGTTGTTATGAATTGCATTTGATGATGCCATGCTTTTCTGATGATGATGACATTGTTGTTATGAATGAATGATGTTTCTGGTTTATTCACGTGTATGAATGAATGCTATTAATGTTGTTGTCATAAATGTATGACTGGACGGATTGGTTGATGTTGTGAAATCAACGATGAAAATGTTAATAAGACATTGAAAATGTTAATAATGATTAAGGGATGTCTTCCCATTTGTTCATACGACTCGAACTGTAGTGAATAGTGAGATTATTGCCCAAAGGCTTAGTTAAGACCCTAGGATTGATTCTTGAGTGTTTTAGGGACATTAATAATGAAACTGGAATTAAAGGATTAATTCCCTAATAAGTGTAAAACATGGAGATTAATTAATAGTAATGAAACTGATGTTAATGGTTAGTGAAAGCCAATTAGTATTGATCCTTGAATACCCTAGGGAGCTTAACAAGGGTTCTTAACCCTTCTGCCCAAAAACAGTACGGCCATGCCTCAGAAAGCATGGTCGTGCTCAACAGTCAGCACGACCGCGATCCCCTGTCCAGAATAGAAACGCTGAAACAAAGCAAGGGTGTTCCACCCAAATGTTCCTAATGATGATAATAAGACACCAAACGCAGTAAAGGCAAGTTAGATAATTTAACAAAGACTTAACAAGTGAAACTAAATACAAACGTAAAGATGGTTAATTCGGTATTGGTGGTTACCGCATGTTGTTGTACCTTGGTAGCCAAGTGGCCAAAGTGGCCTTGATGCATAATGGTCAAGGTGTTGTTAACATTGAACCTTGGTAGCCAAGTGGCCAAAGGGGGCCTCGATGCCAAGTGGTCGAGGTGTTGATGGTGTTAAAACTTGGGTAGCCAAGTGGCCCAAGCGGAGGTGGTGATTGTTGTTTGTGTGTTGATGTTCCTCACGCATTCATGCATCAGAGTTGTTAGTGGGGGATGTTCAACACAGGAGAGGTCATCCGAGAGTAATGCGATATGGCCGTCCGCGGTGATTCAAGTGAATCATGTACAACCGTGGTGGCGCATTCGAGAGTAAGGTACGTCGGCTATCCAAGGGGTTCACCTGTGTTGAGGGACTGCCGGCGTTGGTGCTTAATGGCCAATGTGGATATGTAACTCCAAAGTTGACTTCCTCAGGTAGATTGGGTCCAAGTGCATAAACGAAGTAGTGGAGTAGCGCTGCATCGCATAGCATACTCATTTGAAATGATATGAACGATGTTGACGTGTTGATATGTTATGATGCTTGATATGCTATATGTTATATGTTGCATGCTCGTTTTACTAACTGCTTCCATACTGTTATGTTAATATACGTGTTTCTTACTCCCCATCTTTCTGTTGTTGTTTGCATGTACTTTATCTTTTTGCAGAGGATGGTGAGCAACCAGTTGAGGAGTGACTCTGAGGAGCTGCTTACTCATAGTTAGAATTTATTTCCGGTTTTTAGTTGTTTATCCATGATATTTCTGGATTGTTGGTTACCAGCTCTGTAAAGTGATATCGGCGTTGGGTTTTGTCTTCAGTTATGTTTTTATGACATGTTTTATTTCCGCGTTATGACATTGGTTACAATGTGGTATCTTCTGCCCCTTTTTTTCATTTTAAATAAATGAGATGCACGTGTCTATTCTCAAATTTAAATATTTCCTTATATTTTTATGCTTTATAAATACATGCGAGGTAGAGGGTGTTACACTCGCCCTTTACGTAAACACCACTATTTATTGTTTTTTTTTTTGCCTTCTGCCCATGATTGAGTATGAATTTTCTACCCATTCACGAAGTATGTGTGCCATTCTTTTACATATGTTAGAGGACTATCAGTCAAATTTCGCAAGTGTTGATTAATGACAGTAGGTACCTCACTGTAAACCTATTCACAAAGTTTAACGATATTTTTTATTCGCATATATAGATCAGTGAATAACAGAATGATAGAAGGAAAGATACTTACTTGTTGCTTAAACCATTTTGGAAAATATGCATGACTACGAGCAGATGCATCTTGGTCGCTTATGTTTTGAGATGACAAGAATGCACTGAACATATATAGACATAAGTTATGACAATTAACATATGCTATCGAAAGAATAAAAATTATAAGCACATACTTACTCATGGTATGGTTTAACCTCGGCATAATTGATCAACACATGAACATGAGCTGAGTTCAACTCTGCCTCTGTCGTGTCAACTCCTTTCTGGAATGACGATCTGGCAGACAAAAAACTGATAAGGTTCCAGGTAGTCTTCCACTTTCATTTTCCATTTCGTTCCTTTTATTTGTTGGCGACAAAACCATGTGTTTGAAATAATGAGAGCATAAATGAATTGTCACATGGTGTAAGTAAGACGCACAGATTGAACCTTCAACCCTAGCCTTATATTTCACTGATCGTTTTGAGTCGCTCATGAATCTATAAAAAAAACTGATGAGGTTATTATAAATTAACTAATATGCATGAAAAAGGTTCAATAATTGGGATACTTATATTACTTTTCAAATAGATACATCCACCTATATTGAACTGAACCACCAAGTCTAGCTTCATATGCAAGATGAATTGGGAGATGCTCCATTGAATCGAAGAAGCCGGAGGGAATATTCTCTCCAACTTGCATAGTATGAGTCGCATGTTTTGTTTCATCCTGATCAACTCGTCTTCCCTCAAAATTGCAGAACACAAGTCCTTGAAGAATTGACTTATTTCAGTAAGGGAATTCAAAACATGAGGGGGAAACGAACTGAAGGCGATGGGAAGTAACCACTCCATTAACACATGACAATCATGGCTTTTCATCCCATGCAGATTGCCCTTGATAGCATCAGCACATCTTGCCAAGTTGGAAGAATAACCATCAGGAATCCTTAGCTCCTTTATCCATTGGCAAACTAACCTTGCTTCCTGGATAGTCAAGGTATAATTAGCCTTTGGCTTGTACATCTTCCCATTAGCCTGATGTTTCAGTTCCAAGTCCGGTCGCCTGCAGTACAACTTTAAGTCCATTCTAGCCTTATCGTTGTCTTTGGTCTTGCCACGCACGTTCATCCAAATTTGTTCTGATGTCAACCTCCGGGGCGGTCCATCTGTTTCAACAACCCCTTTCCTTAAGTCATTCTTATTCCTTCTAAATGGATGATCGTTCGGTAAGAACTTACGATGGGAGTCAAACCAAGACATTTTCCCCCCGTATTTTAAGGTAAATGCCTTTGTATGCTTCATAGGGGTGTTCACAGATTGGATTGGATTGGATCGGTTTTGAGCTAAAAAACTATCTGATCCAATGATAAAAACGTGAGGTTTGGATTGGAACGGTTTGATTCCTTAAAAAATCCGATCCGATCCAATCCAATCAAGTGTCCTTTTTACTTATTTAATAGTGGACAGAAGATAATATTCGTTTAAGTGAGCTAGTTTAGGGTGTCCAACACTTATTTTAACATCTCTTTATATGATAACAATAAAACCTTTATGAAAGACAACAATTATTTGTTCCTTATTAACCATTATTTGATTTGATGACGAGTGAGTAAAATTCTAGAGAATTCTTGACAAAATTTAATTTGGGAGTTTGAGAAAAAATATTATTGATATTTTTTAACACGTTCTTTTATGTTAAATATTCTTTTATATTAATTCTCTATATCTAGTCTCACTTATCACATTTTTCCTTGAACTAGCTACAAATAAATTGTAGCTAATTATTTTTCAAATTTACTTAATTTATTTCCTATTTTTCATGTTTGCTCTATCAAGTATATATGTTATGCATCGAAACTTTTAACAAAATATACTTTTAAGACATTAATATTTATTCTAAATAGTCTCATATGTGTCATTCCAACAAAAATGTTAAAGAGAATGGGGACATAAAAGTATGAAAAACATGTACCAAAAAAAAAGAGAGTGAAAAATAATGCTTAAATATGAATAATATTATAATTTCCAAAATAATAATATATGTATATAATAGATCGGTTTGGATTGGATTGGATTTCACTACGGGATCCACAATCCAATCCAATCCAATTAAAAAAAACAGGTTTTTCGGCTTTTGGTTTTTTCGGTTTTTGGTTCTGTTTTTGTAGTTTGAATCGGTTTGCATCGGTTGATGAACACCCCTAATGCTCCATACAATGCTGGCATTCCAACTTCCCATGCATCCCCCAGCCAGACAACATGCCACGCGCAAGCAAGTCATTAATTGTCCACATCAACGCTGGCCTCATTGTAAAATTTTGTTTCCGAGAAATATCGTACGTCAAAACATCATTCCATAACCTCTTCAGATATCAATCAAATGTTGTAAATATACATCAATGCCAGCCTTTGGATTAGATGGACCCGAAATCAGACAAGTCAAGAACATATATGGCTTTGACATACACATTTCGGGAGGAAGATTGTAAGGGGTAACAATAACGGGCCAACAGGATTAAGGCGAGGCTGAGGCTTGGGTATATAGGGTAAAGCCACCTGAGCATAACCCAAGTCGTACATTGCGAGGATCCGCGGCAAAATCTGGATGCACCCGATCAAATCATCCGAAGGATGGCGTAACACTCCTGAATTCCTCCTATTCTCATGGTGCCACGCATTTTTCCTGCAGTCTGCATTGATGCAAACATCCTCTGTACTCTAGGAATGATTGACAAGTAGAACATCGACTTTACCAGAACTGGTTTCATATTACTTCTACTTGCGTTGCGCTGACGATACCTTGGCACGTGACAAAATCTGCACTCATCCAACGTGCCACCATTTTAGTCGAATTCATTATTGTAAAAGATCATGCACCCATTCTGACAACAGTCAATCCTCTTGGACTTCAATCCCAACTTGGACACTAACCTCTTCGCATCATAATAATTGTTGGGTAATCACCCTTTGAAAGGCGTCCTTGCCAAAACCATTTTGGCAATGAAATCCAAGCCCAACTTGGGTATGCTCCAATTGGACTTCGCAGACAACAGTTGAACACACATCGATAACCTCTAGTCAGGGGACCCTTCCCACAAAGGCTTATTTGTCTCTGTTAGGAGATTATAAAATTTTTGTGCTTCTGCATTAGGAGGCTCTTCTGTATTATTTGACTAAAACGAGCCAAGCATCATGAGAGCGTCACACACGATCTTCTGCATGGAAACAAAATGATCTCCATATCCCACTTCTGCACCACTACTTGAACCACCAGTGCAATTCTCATCAATGCTAAAATCAAATTACGGCAATTCTTCTCCATGATTTGTCCAAATCCAATAACTAGCCCTAAACCCAACTTTATACAAGTTGAGCCTCACATCGTCTGCACTTTTAATCCGTGAATAGTCACACTTCACACAAGGACGACATCTAATGCCCCCCCCCCCCCCCCCCCCCCAAAAAAAAAAAATATTATAAGTATTTTGCTGACTTGCCTTGTTAATAAATTCTTCAACACCATCTAAAAAAGATTGTTTCAGTCCCCACTACGCGAATATACCCTATCATACATCCAAGTACGATTCGAAGGAACAAATTTCATCCTCTGCATGATCCAAAAAAGATAACTATATTGAAAAACTATTTTGGGCAATCTCGGATACATCCAAAACAATGACATATGAATGTTTCACCTCGCAAAACTGCTCCCTTTCTTTCATTGGTATGGCCCTATCCCATTCGAGAAAAAACTTTTTCAATACTCGTATAATAGTTACTCATCACTTCTCATGTCTCATATCTGACGAAATTTCGGTAGCATTTCCCATTGGTCTCCAAGTACATGACTTGACCGGGGTGAGATACCACAATCAAGTATGTACCCAAAGAACAAATGGTAATGCGTCAGACTGAATTTTCATCAAATATATCACATAAGAATTAATGAATAACTATTATACTAGTAAGAAAAAAGCTTTTACTCAAACTGTCCCACTTGAACAATTTGAGGTTCAATATCAAGAGCTCAGTGACTTGCAGGAGTACACATGCTCTAAAATATTGCACCTCAAACGGGTAACTAAGGTTTTTCTCGACGATCAACTCATCTAGAAAATAAAAATTTATCGCTATAGACAATTTATAATATCCTTTACATACTTTAATGTGAATGAGAAAAATATAATTGCTCATACCATTTCCTCCACTCTAGCAACTTAAAGTTAATCAAATAGAAAAATCAACACCTAAAGGTCGTTTACAATCATGCAAGCAATATTCCATAAATAGCATCGTTCATGACTTATTGATATATGTAACGACTTTCAATATTTCATTCATTTTAATATTTTTATACTTTCTTGGTTTCAAGTATTATAAAACTTAACATCTTTACTATTGGTAAGAAAATAATTACACTCCTTATGTTTAAATTTTTCACTTATTTTGATACTTAATTATTTATATAATTAAATATTAATTATTTATAGAGATTTGCTAACGTGCACCCACCCATTTTTAGAAGGTGTACGTTAGCAAGCTATAACTAAAAAAATGGAAAATACACCCGAAGGTGTAGCCTGCTAACGTACACCTTCTAAAAAATGGGTGGGTGTATGTTAGCAAATTCTTATAGGGTTTGCTAATATACACCCACCCATCTTTTAGAAGGAGTACGTTAGTAAGCTATAACTAAAAAAATGGAAATTATACTCGAAGGTGTACCATGCTAACGTACACCTTTTGAAAAATGGGTGAGTGTATGTTAGCAAATCCCATAATTAACTTTTAATTATTTAATTTGTTTATTTAATTATCTATATATTATTTACTATTAATTATATCTTATTTAATTTTTTAATTTCAAATTTTATTTACTTAATGTACACTAAGTAAACTTAATCATGTGACGTGATCCCTGCCCGCATCCACTTGGGAATGTTGTAAAGTGGTTTTTTATTTTGGAGGTTTCTCACGTACGCTGCCGGTAGCACACCCCTCCATTAAAATATTAGGGGTTATACGAAGAAATGTCAACAAAATTCGAAGGCATAGAAAAAATAATAGAAGAATCTAATAAAAATATTATTCAACTAATAGAAAATACTAATAAAATTGTAAATTATACCTATAATAGAATACAAAAGGGACAAAGTGAAATAAATAATATAAGAGATACACTAAATAATATAAGCAAAGGAAAGGAAATAAATGAAAATAAAGATATTGAAAAAATCAGAAAAGTTCTCGAACAATTAGAAAATCTTTTAGAAGACAAAGAAAAGAATAGATGTATAACAATAAAAGATCTAGAAGAACTACTAAAATCAAAAGATTTGGAAAAAATAATAGTAAAACAAGAAACAACTCTAGAACCATCAAAGTTATCTCTACCAGTAACTTCATGGAGAGGATAAAAGATTAATATATGAAAATACTAAATAAATCAAATGATATGGAAGAAATTCAAACAACTAAAAATAATTGAAGAAGAACATAGTCAAGTACAAAAAATAGATCCAATAAAAAAATATCAACTACATAAGATAATATAAATGAGGAAATAGTTTTAAATTATAGTTCGTCTTTAGAATCTGAAAAAATTATATAAAAATGAAAAAAGGAGAATACAGTGGATCAAAACCCAAAAGAAAATGGGAAGAATATGACATTAATTTATCAAGAATTTATAGGATATCATATGTTTGAACAACAAGAAAAAACAGGTAAATTCTTACATGAAAAAGCTAAAACTCATTTAAATAAATTGCAAATTTATGACATGTGTCAGATAGAAAGCTTTATTTGTGAATATCAAAAATATTATTATCAATTAGATGGAGAAACAAAAGAAATATATAAGTATATTTTTATAGATAAATTACCGTATCCCCTTAACTCTAAAATAAAGAAATTATGGGAATCTAGGCAAGATGAAATGACAAATACCTTAGGAGGAATTATTCTAATCATATATCAAGAATTAAGAGAACAATGTCTAACTAGAGAAACAATAAGACAATTAAATAGAGGAAGCAATGCAATCTGATGCGATATTCCAGAAATGGAAAAACCTGGTAATTATGGCTGTGATAAGCCAGCAAGAAAAAGAAAATATTATAAAAAACCAAAATTAAAAAGAACGTATCCAAGAAGAAAAACGTATTATAAAAATAATAAAAAGAAATATTTTAGAAAATGGAAATCAACACCAAGAAAATATTGTCCAAATGGAAGAAAGAAATATATATGTTGGATATGTAATGTTGAAAGTCATTATGCAAATGAATGTCCTCAAAGAAAATAAAAAGATTTCAAAGAAAAATCAAAATTAATAAAGCAAGTATATCAGATATATAAACTTGAACCAGTAGAAGAAGAATTAACTGATACTGATGGAAGTATATATGAATATTTAGAAAATGAATTATCTTCAGAAAAAACAGAATCCGAATAATACTTATATAAAAATAATAGTAGAAAAAAGTAATAGACAAACTGAAGCTTATATAGATACTGGAGCAAGTATTTATTTAGCAATAAAAGACTTGTTTGATAAATGGGAAAAATTAGAAAAACCAATAAAAATATAAATAGCAGATGGATCTATACATTCACTATTTTGGGTAGCAAAAATGATTACTTTAATAATACAGGGAAATTATTTATAATACCTACAATATATCAACAAGATACAAGTTTAGATATGATTATAAGAAACAATTTCTTACGATTATATGCACCGTTTTGTCAATACTTAGAGTATATATATATATCATTAAAAACACCATATATTTATCAAAAACAAAAAAGAGAAATAATTAATATCCCAATTATTCATTTTTCTGAATGCATTTATTCTAAGTCGGTATTCTCTTTTTCCGTTTGCGACGGCTACAACCGTCGGAAAACATAAAATTAGCTACGAATTTGAGGCCATCGCAAAAAAGCCGTTGCTAATCAGTATTATTCTTGTAGTGAACCACTTAGTTTCTAAAAATGACAAACCCCGAACATGTTAGTCCTTCCGTTACTTTTTATCCAATTTATTGAAAGACTTTGGAGAGAATTGGAAGAGAAGGGAAAGGCTACCTCTTTTTCGAAACTCAAGGGACTCGTTTGGTGGTCAAGATATGATATAATAAGAGAGCAGGATAGGAGTAGGATAAGATATGAGTATGATAAGCTATTATCCTATCCGATGTTTGGTGTCCACTAGATAACCAACTGGATAACATTATAATTTTAGTATGAATATTAAAATTTTCGTTTTTATTCTAATTTTTTCATATTTTATTAGATTTTATTTTATTTTTTATAATTTTCATTTTTTTAAATTATATAAAGAGAAAATTTTATCCTTGTGATAAAATTACATAAATTTTTTAAATTTTTTAAAATATTGTTTAACATAAATTAATGAAGGCAAAATAGAAAGATTGGTCCTATACTTTTTTTTTTCACATCGGTCATTGAAGTTTTTTATTTTTCAAATAGGGCCTACACGTTATACATTTTATTTCCATGTTCGTCTTTTTTTGTCAATTTCGACCTAACGCCGTCAGTTTTCAGCTGGCATGGCTATCACATTAGTCTGACATGTGGTTTTTGATCTTACTCCGTAAGGCCGAAATTGATGGAAAAAACTAATGTGAAAACAGAACGTAACGTGTAGGACCAATTTGAAAAATAAAAAACTTATAAGACTGATGTGAAAAGTAAAAAAAAAACTTATAGGACCAATCTACCTATTTTGCCCAAAAAATTATAATTTTAAATATTCATTTTTAGTTTTTACTTAACATATAGTTAAATTATTAGAATATTTTTATATTTTTCAGTTTTTTTAAAATAATATAAAATAACAAAATTAGCCTTGTGACAAAATAAAAATAAATTTTAAAATAATTTATTAATATTTTTATTATTTTAAATATTTTGTATTTTATTATATCTTTTTGGTAACCTTGTTATATTTTATTATACTTTAAATTATTATTTTACTATACTTTTATTATTTTATATGCAAATATATTTTTATTTTATTATACTTTAAATCACTTTATCCCATGCTGTTGAGTTTTAAAATAGCCCTCCCCTCATGATAGAAATTTAACTAGATGAACAGATAGGATATGTGACAAGATTGATTTATCCTATCCTGCTGACTCACCAAATAATAGTTTCAAAAAGATATGATAGTTTATCATATCCCATCTCTCTTATCCTGACCATCAAACGAGTCCAAATAGTCTGGATTTCTTGGCTTGACTTGGCTTGCATGCAAATGCACTAGTAGCACATGTGTAATTATAGATACTATGTGCACCTTATGATGCATGCGATACAATGAACTTAACTACATTAATTGAAACTACAACTCGGATAAATTATAAGCTCTTAAATGTAGAGATATGTGTATAGAAAAATACTATGAAAAAAAAAAAACATATCCTAATAAATTAAATGCAGGAATCAAATTTAAATTCTCATCAATAAAATCAATCATTTAACCAATAACTTAACTTTTTTATGAGAATTAGTTCATGACAAATATAAAAATATGACTATCTACATAATACTATGCAAAACTATTGTTATAAGTTTAAGGGATTAAAGTAATATACATTGTCAATGTAAAAAGTTTTACATTGATGATCTCCACTAATATTTTGACATGTCTGCTTTTATTTTTATAATTAAGAGAAAAATAACAATAATGATGATTTGCTAAGATATTATTGGTTGTCTGTGTAAAAATATTTTACGCTAACTATGCATAGAAATTAAACTCTTAATATAATGAGTAAAACTTTTCCGCAAATACAAGAATTAGTTCCATTTGAAGAAGGGAATAAACCTAAATACTAATATAATAATTAAATTTTGGTGATATAATATTAAGTACTGTGAATACTATAACCAGTGATTTAAACTGAATGTGCATTTGAGTATTATTGATTCAATGATCATGTGTTTTATTGTACATGGAGATGAGCTATTTATATAGCCAGGGTAGCTGAACATACAAGCTACTATACAAGTCAGTTTTGTTATAACTGACTTTAATTGATAAAACAGAATTGTACTCATCCTAATTAACAGAAATAACTAACTGCTAGGATTATGCTAACTGATTGTAGTTTCTTCACTCCCCTCAAGTTGGAGCATGGAGATTAATAATGTCCAACTTGTTAAGTAGAAGCTGTAATCTATCTCTTCCCAAAGGTTTGGTCAGCATGTCTGCTACTTGGTCTTTAGTGTTGATTTTGAGAGGCTCAACTTCCTTTGATTGAATTCTTTCCCTCACAAAATAGCAATCCATTTCATCATGTTTTGTCCTTTAATGGAAAACTGGATTGGCAGCTATGTATAGTGTTGCTTGATTGTCACAAAACAGTTGAGTAGGGCCTTCTTGGATTGCTGTTAGTTCACTTAGAAGCCACCTGAGCCAAACAATTTCACTAACTGTGCTTGCCATCGATCTGTATTCTGCCTCAGTAGATGATTTAGCCACCACAGTTTGCCTCTTTGTTTTCCAGCTGATAGGAGCTCCACCAAGAGTGATTAAGTAGCCAGTACAGGATCTTCTAGTGACTGGACACCCTCCCCATTCTGCATCACAGAAAGCTTGGAACTGAAGGTTGTTGCAGCTTGGTAGTAGAATGCCCTGACCAGGAGTAGTCTTTATATATCTCAACAATCTTTCAACAGCATCCATATGAATCTTCTTTGGAGAATTCATGAATTGGCAAAGTGTGTTTACTGAGTAGGTGATATCTGGCCTAGTTATGGTGAGGTACAGCAGACGGCCTAATATCCTTCTGTACTTTGTAGCATCAGCATCAGTTTCATCTTCATTTTCTCTTAAGTTGTAGTGTTGTTCCATTGGAATCTTGCTGGGTCTGCAATGTTGCATTCTGGTTTCTTTTAGGATGTCAATAGCATACTTTCTCTAATTTAGGGCAATTCCCTTTGCTGACCTTGCCACTTCAATTCCTAGAAAATACTTCAAAGCTCCCAAGTCTTTAATGCTAAATTCCTTGTCTAGGTGAGATTTAACCTGTTGCATGAAAGTAGAATTGTTACCAGCTAGGATAACATCATCAACCTATATTAAGGCTGTAAGAAAGACTCCCTATGTATTATATGTGAAAAGGGAGTGGTTTGCTCGAGATTGATGGAATCCTATCTTCTCCAAGCATGTGGTGAATTTCTGGTACCAATTCCTTGAAGCATGTTTCAAGCCATACAAGGATTTCTTGCATACTCTTAGATCACCTTTCTTGGCAAATCCTTGTGGCACTTTCATGTAAATTTCTTCTATTAAGTCTCTATGGAGAAAGGCATTGTTGGCATCAAGTTGATGCACAATCCATCCTCTAGCAGCTGCTATAGTGAGAAGGGTCCTGATTGTTACCAATCTTGCTACAGGAGCAAACGTTTCATGGAAATCTTCCCCTTCTACTTGAGTGAACCCTCGTGCAACCAGCCTGACTTTATATCTTTCAATTTGGCCATTTGGTTGATACTTGATCTTGTAAATCCATTTAGAATCCACTGTATTTTTGCCTTGAGGAAGTTCTGTCAGGTCCCAAGTTTCATTGTTTTCTAAGGCTTTAATCTCCTTCTTCATGGCTTCTCTCCAATGCTCATACTTTATAGCCTGTGAATAACTTTTAGGCTCATCTTGTGAAGAGGTGGCAGTAAGGTAAGCATTGTGAGCATTTGAAAACTTAGTGTAAGATACATAATTTGACAAAGGATAAGGTATAGCATTCTCAGTAATAGGAACATATATAGAAGGAGGCAAATCAACTTCATAGTCTCTTAAATGACTTGGTAATTGCCTAACTCTCATTCCTACATTTCTTTGTTCTATATTACTGCTACTGTCTGCATTATTACCTTGTAAATTCTCATGCTCTAAACTATGTTCATTTATGCTGTCTTGGTTGTCTGTATGTTTGTGAAAGAAATTTTGTTGCTCATCCTGTGGAGATTCTTCCCACAGAATTGGTTGTGATTGCTGAGACTTTTCAGTATCAATCTTAATCTTATAAGGAAGTTGATCTTCAATGAAAATAACTTCTCTAGACACATAGGTCTCCCTAGTAATGGTGTCATACAATTTATATCCTTTTTGACCTGAGGGATAGCCTATGAAGATGCAAGGACTCCCCCTCTCATCAAACTTTCCTTCCCTTTTATGTTTTAAGGCATATGCAAGACAACCAATCACTTTGAGATGTGTGTAATTAGGTTTCTTATTGAACAAGATTTCAAAAAGTGTCTTACCATCAATTACCTTAGAGGGCAGTCTATTGATGATGTGCACAGCAGAAAGCACACACTCACCCCATAATTTGATTGGTAATCCAGCATGAAATCTCATAGCTCTAGCAGTATTAAGGATGTGTCTATGTCTCCTCTCCACAACACCGTTACCTGCATAGAAATATTGCATATGTCTAAAGATAAACTCTAAACCATTGTCAGATCTTACTTTCTTAACTTTCTTTTCAAATTGAGTTTCCATCATAGTGATAAACATAGGCAAAACCAACTCAACTTCTGACTTGTGTCTCATGAGGTACACCCAGGTTCCTCTACTGAAGTCATCAACAATGGATAGAAAATAGTGTGCACCAGTTAATGAAGCAGTTTGGTAGGGTCCCCATATATCACAGTGTATAAGATCAAAACATGAATTAGATTTTATTGAACTTAAAGGAAAAAGGAGTCTAGACTGTTTTGCTCTTATGCAAGAATCACAATGTTTCATATCAGTGTAGTTAGATACATCCAATCCTATATGTCTAATTTTAGATTCTGAGGCATGTCCAAGCCGAGCATGCCATAGATCATTATCACATTTGCCTACTTTCATTGCTGCAGTGTAATCCTGATTTGGTTCAAGCAAATACAAGCCATCTTGAAGCCTACCCTTCCTAATCAGGATCTTGGAATGTAAGTCATATATCACACAAGAATTAGCAGTGAAAATTACTGCACAATTGTATTTTCTTGTTAGTTTACTAATAGATACAAGGTTGCACTTAAAGTCAGGAATATGAAGGACATGTTCAAGATTTAAACCATTAGGTAGGCTTGAGGTTCCAAAGCCTTTAACTGGCACATTTATGCCATTAGGAATATGGACTGAATGCAGATGAGATGGATTGATCTCTTGTAGCATTCTTGCATCACAAGTAATATGCTCTGTTGCACCAGAGTCTATTACCCAGGGATTCCTAAAACTAAGGTTACCTGCCATATTGACATTTTCCTTGTGTCGTGCTTCAGTGCCTGAATCATGATCACTCCTTAATTGCTGCAACAATCTTTCATATTGCTGTATGGTCAAGCCTGGTATAGGACTGTCTCCAGTGCTTACTTGAGCTGCCTTGGACCATGGTTTCTTGTTGTTCCAAGTAGCTGCTCTTTCCTTCTTTGATTTCCTCCAATCTTGTGGATAAAACCAATAATTTCCCAGCACTCTTCTTGTGTGTGTCCTACCTTTTGGCAGTGATCACATTTGGGCCTCTCCTTCTTGTTTCCCTTCCTATTTTCTGCAGGGAATTTGTTGCCTTGTGCTTGGAAAGCTGTTGTCTCCACTGTTGGCTTGTACATAGTTGAGATGATTCTTCGTTGTTCATCATCTGCTACCAAGTGATAGGCATGGCCAAGTGAGAGGGTTGGTGTCATGCTGAGGATTTGTGACTTGATAGTGTTAAAAACATCATCAAGTCCCATCAAGAAATCATATAATTGCTCTCTTTCTTGCATCTTGGTGAGATTCTTTTGGACTTCACATGTGCAGCCTCCACAAGTGCACTTGGGCCATGGTGAGATTGAGTGAATTTCATCCCATAATCCCTTCATCTTTGTGTAGTAAGCAAGGACTGACAGTTTATCTTACTTGAGCATGGCTATGGCACGCCTGAGTTCATAGACCCTTGGAGCACTACCTTTTGCAAACCTTTCTGCAAGTTCTACCTACATTTCTTGAGCAGTGTTGGCATATCTCACACTGTGCTGAGTTTCTTTGTCCATGCCAGTTTTGAGCCATCCTTTGACCATGGCATTGCACCTCATCCAATGAGCAAGAAGGGGAGAACCAGCATTAGGCATAGGAATAGAACCATCTACAAAACCAATCTTATTCTTTGCATACAAAGCGTTGCTCATGTCATTCACGCACTCTCCATAGTTCGCATCATGGAGAAGTTCACTGACAAACACTTGTCCAGGATGATCCAAAGCATGAAGATAATATGGAGACATGACGTCAATGTGATTTTCATTGCTTGTGGCCTTCTCTTCATCATTTTGTTTCTTGGTTGGAGAAGATGATGATGATGTCTCTTCTTTATCTTTCTTTGTTGCTTCGGGATCTTTAGCCATGATGGATCAACCGATCGATGCAAATCTTCCAGGATCTTGATTGCTCTTTGATACCATGTGAAAACTATAACCAGTGATTTAAACTGAATGTGCATATGAGTATTATTGATTCAATGATCAGGTGTTTTATTGTACATGGAGATGAGCTATATTTATATAGCCAGGGTAGCTGAACATACAAGCTACTATACAAGTCAATTTTGTTATAACTGACTTTAATTGATAAACGGAATTGTACTAATCCTAATTAACAGAAATAACTAACTGCTAGGATTATGCTAACTGATTGTAGTTTCTTCAAGTATTGAAAGAACTAATTATACTATTAAAGTTGAATAAGATTCTCATTCCTTCCATTTATTTGTCTTATTTAAAGAAAATCAGGTCATATCTATTTATTATTCTATGCAATTATTAAAGTATGAATTATTTTTTCTGTATGAAAAAGTAATAATTATTTTTTTCTTGATTATCTATAAATCTATAAATTAATAGTAATTTTAATACTTTTATTTTTATTATTATTATTATTATTTTCAATTTTTATGAAATAATTTTAAAAAATAAATGAAAAAGAACGAGTAGAAGTGTAGAACTTAGAAGGAGGTGTATAGGACTCCATGTAAATGATCTGATTCTAAATTTAAATATTCTAGAGCTGTTTTTGACTTTTGAGTTGGAAATGAAAGAGGTTGAACGGAGGGGCGGCGCATTGAGATACGTGTTGTAGGGGTTAACGGAGAGACGGAATTGTAACGTGAAAAGTTCGTCGCCGTTAGTAGCCGTCTGTTTCGTTGTCTGCTTCGAAACATGCAACAGCCAACAGGGTTGGCTCGAGTTACCCTAGCATTACTCAATTTCAATTCTTTTGCTCATCTTAAACCATTTTATTTATTTATCTTTTTATTTTTTATTTTCATTTTGATTTGATAGTTGTCAACTTGATCCTCCCATTTTTTTTTTTTTTTAAAAAAAGTCAGTGGCGCCTTTCATTAAAAAAAAAAAAAAACAAACAAATGTGAGGTTGATGAAAGTTGCCTTTTTTTAAAAATATTTGATGCAAAAAAAAAATGACAGTATGCAAAAACAAAATTGAAGAACCTCAAAAAAAAAAAAAAGTGCCTCACCAGAATAATGAATTTTCACTAAGGATATTTTCACTAAAAATATTTTCATTAGAATTCACTAGAATATTTTCACTAGAATTCACTACTGAAGGACGTGGTGCCTGAGTGTACGGAGCTAATGCCACATAAGATTCAGTTTTGCAGCGCGGTTGACTCACAGGCAGATATGAGGGTTACAATTCTCAACTAGTTGTCATGTACGTGAGATTAGGTTGTTTTGTTCAGTTGCTACTGCCTAGTAGCCTATCAAACGGAGGTTTTGATGTATATAGTATGTAAATTTTTCTATAAAAGCCAGTAGCCTACTGCCTTTAAAGGGTGACTTTGTTATGGCTTATATCCAGGATTCACCTCCCTGCTAGTAGCCTATAGCCTACTGCCTTTTGAAGGGTGACTTTGTTATGTGATTGCTTATATCCAGGATTCACCTCCTGTTAGTATTAGTATTATTATTATTATTATTATTATTATTATTATTATTATTGGCTTTTACCTGTACTGATCCAACTTATTGGAAGACTGCTTCATTGCTTTTTTTTAAAAAAAAATAGTAGTATATCACCTAATGAAAAATCTAACTTCTAACATCATCTAAAATATTTTTAGTAAAATAATTATTAATATTTTTATAATTTAAAAAATGGAAAATGGGAAAATAAAATGAATGGTTCATATCGTTTTTCACCACCATTTTTTTGATCGATTTTACTGGCTCTGGACCTGTCTGATTGGTTCATATCCTTAGTGAAAATTCATTATTTTGGTGAGGCACTTTTTTTTTTAGGTTCTTCAATTTTGTTTTTGCATACTATCATGTTTTTTGCATCAAGTGTATTTTAAAAAAGGCAACTTTCATCAACCTCACGTTTGTTTTGTTTTTTTTAATGGAAGGCACCACTGCCTTTGACTTTTTTTTTTTTTTTTAAAAATGGGAGGCGCCACTCTGTCAGACTAAAAATTGCCACTGTGTCAAAAAGGACCCCCCATCGGTAATTTGTTTAAAAAGGACCCCAAATTGGTAAATAGTTTCTAAAATGACACCAGTTTGGTCAAAAGCCCAGTTTTTGGACGAAATATTTGGCATCCACCATGGGGTTGAGGTAAACTCTCCTCCGGTCACACTCGAAAGGAATGGTAATGACATGAAGCGGGAATGCCGGCGAGGGCCCTGCATGAACTTAAAAATCATGTGAATGGGGAGGTACAAGTAGGAGACCCCTCAAACCATGATACTCGGTTCAAAACCTTGCTGGAGCAAATAGATCAGTTATGAAAAGAGAATGAGGACATGCGACAACGCACGGAGAGGCAAGAACAGTTGCAAAGCCAGGGAAGGATATGACACCCTCTACCTCGCATATATTTATAACATCATAAAGAGATGAATTTAAAATAAAAATACATGCATATTATTTCATAAAATAAGACCATGGATAAAAGGTTCACATGAACAACACGTCGCGCAAAATAAAACAAGTTATAACGAACAAACATAACTGAAAACATAAAGCATAAACTCAACCCCAATGTCACATAACAGAGCTGGTATAACCAAAATTCGGAAAATATAAGATAAACAAGCTAACAAAAGAAAAATTCTAAACTACCAGTGAGTGGGATCCTCAGAGTCACTCCTCAACTGGCTGCTCACCATCCTCTGCATAACAAGAAAAGGTACATACAAGAAACAACAAAGATGGGGAGTAAGACACCGTTGTATATAAACATAAAGGCAAAGGAGCAGTTAGCAAGATGAGCATACATCACATATAGACATAGCATATTAAAACATAACAACATCCATAATATTAGCATCATTCACACCATCTCAATCAAAGTATGCTATACGATGCAATGCTACTCCACTACTCCGTTATGCATGTGGATCCAAAACCAACTTAGGAAGACAACTTCGGAGTTACATATCCACATTGGCCAATAAGCACCAACGTTGGCAGTTCACCAAACCATGGATGAACCCCTTGGATAGCCGATGCACCATACTTTAGGATGCACTACCACGGGGGTCCACAAATCACCTAACTCTCGGATGAATCACCACGGATGGCGAGATCGCCTTACTTTGGACGACCTCCCCTATGCTGCACTTCCCCCACTAACATCTCCAATGCGTCAATGCATGAGCAGCAACAACAAACAACCAAACCACCACATCCACTTTGGCCAATAAGCTCCAAAGTTTAACACCATCAACACCTTGACCAATAGGCATTAAGGCCCCCTTGGCCAATAAGCAGCAAGGTTCAACATCGGCAACACCTTGACTAATAAGCATCAAGGTTACATTGGCCAATAAGCACCAAAGCATAACATGCGGTAACCCATCGTTACCATCTTAACCATCTTAACGTTTGTATTTAATTATCTTCGCTAAGTCTTCATTAAATTATCTAACTTGTCTTTACTTCTATTGACGTCTTATTTCATCATAGGGAACAATTTGGATGAAATCACCCTTGTTCCTGCTTAGCGTTTTAATTTTGTTTGGGGAGCACGGTCGTGCTGATCCCCAGCACGGGCGTGCTGACATTTAAGTCAAGCACGGGTGTGCTGTCTATTGAGCACGACCATGCTTACTAGAGCATGGCCGTAATGATCTGTGCAGAAGGGTTAGAGACCCTTGCCAAAACTTCCTAGAGAATTCATAGATCAATCCTATTGGCTTTTAACTACACCATCAAGTATTAATCTCGTTACTCTTGTTTAATCTCCATGTCTTATAATTATTGGGGATTAATCCTTTAATTCTGTTTCATTAATAGCATCCCTAAAGCACTAATGAATCAAGCCTAGGGTCTTGACTATACCAGTGAGCAATACCTTGCCTCTCATTACTAGGATTCGAGTCTTATGAACATTGGGAAATATCCCTTAACTCTTATAACCTCATTAACATCCTTCTACATTTAATTAGTGTGTTAACAACAATAACATTAACGTCTATCTCATAAAATCAACATAACAACCAAGGCATCCATTCATGGCATCATCATCATTATCAACAACAATACAATTATCAAAGCATGCCAATTATATCGAACTCATAACATACATATAGTAGACAACATCAAATAGGCAATTAGCATATAATAGGGTCATGGGTTAACCCTTCATCTTACGCTACCCCATTGCCTATATGTTATACTAATCCCTTCTCCCCATACCTGGTATGAAGATTTCACTAATGCTCATGTAAGCAATCGACTTTTGATCCCTTGAGTGGCTTGACAAATTCCCCAAGCCTTGGCCAAACACAAAAAGGAATAACCAATTAATCTCCAAATCAAGAACAGGAAAAGGAGATTAGAAGAGGGATAACTACATTACCTTAACTGGCACTACCGTGTGATTCCTCTCCCAAACAATCTCAAGAATTCCAAGAACTATGATGGGTTCAAAGGAAAAGGGTAAAGAGAGGTTTCTGCTGCATTAGGTTTGCTAAAAGTGCCAAAATTGGCTCACAATCCTCACGAAACTCACTTATATATAACATCAGACCCCGAGCACGGCCGTGCTTCCCCCGAGCACGACCATGCTTCCCTTGAGTACGAGTGTGCTCAACTTGAGCACGGGCTTGCTCAAATAAGCACGAGGTCTACATAAACCTCGTCACAAGACCCCATTCTCCGACACGGTCGTGCTCCCCTTGAGCACGATCGTGCTCGTGGCCCAAGCAGCCACTGAACACGCCAACGAGCACGGGGTCGTGTTGAACATGAGCACGGCCCTGCTCATGTGTCAGGAAGGGACTTTTCACTAGAAAATCCCACTTGACCACATTCTAACATCCCTATGGCACATTTCTACTTAAACTAACATAGCATATACATAGCACATACAAACGTATAAAGGCTTCTATATGAAAAACGGGGTGTTACAATTCCACCCTCCGTGTAAAAATTTCATCTTCGAAATTTTTACTCACCTCGCAAGTGCGGATACGCTTCCACAATCTTGCTCTCTAGCTCCCATGTAGCACTTTTCTCAGCATCCCCACTCCAAACGACTTTAACCAAGGGAATCCTTCCCTCTTAGCTGCTTAATCCTTCGATCCTCAATCCGAAGCGGTAGTACCTCAAAAGTCAAGTTCTCTTTTAACTGAATTGTATCGGGTACTATCACATGGCTAGGATCATGAATATACTTTCTAAATTGAGACACATGGAAAGCATTGTGAAGGTTGGACAAGAAAGGGGGCAAGGCTATTTGGTAAGCGACTTTGCCAACTCTTTTCATAATTTGGTAAGGGCCAATAAATCTAGGAGTAAGTTTCCTTGCTTTCATCACTCTACCAACCCTAGTTGTTGGAGTAACTCGCAAGAACACATGATCACCTTCCTGGAATTTGAGACCCTTCCTTCTCTTATCATGGTAACTCTTTTGTCTACTTTGTATCACTCTCATCTTGTCCTGGATCATCCTTACCTTCTCGTTAGTCTCTTGCACTATCTCTAGTCCTAACACAACATTCTCACCAGGTTCATTCCAACACAAAGGTGTCCTATATCTCCTTCCATTCAACGCTTTATAGGGTGCCATCCCAATACTGGAATGGAAACTATTGTTGTAGGTGAACTCTATCAAGGGCAAAACTACCTGATTGCTCTAACACACAAGCTCTCAACAAGTCCTCTAAGGACTGAATGGTTCTCTCAGACTGACCGTCGCTGTGGGTGGTAAGCTGAACTCAATCTAAGCTTTGTCCCTAAAACCTAATGTAAACTGTTCAAAACCCTAGAGATTATCTTTCTTAACTCCTCTATTTCTTTACGTTGCTTTTCATTCATGTTAGCATTTCATTGACCATGCACATGGAGTTTTGTTAGTGTCTTTTTAGTGAGTCTAAAAAAAAAATTGATGTGTTAAGTTGATAAGTGGATTGACCATGTGAATTCCCATTATTGTTTCCATATCATGTCATGCTTAAGTGAAAAACATATACTTTTGAAAGTGATTGGATAGAGATGCAATTGAGTGTGCCTTGCTTTGAATGCATGAACCATGACTAGTTTGAGGTGTTAGAGGACTTAGCATGATTCATGATGTTTGATATGAGTCTCTATTTGTGTCTGGGTGAGGAGTTTGAGCCTTCAACATGATTTTTGCTTTGAGTGTCGCTATTGAGTTATGAACTCTTAGGTTTGCTTGAATCTCTTCTTGGTTTACATGATTACTTGATGCATGAGCATGATAAAGGCACTTTATTTGAAATAGCTAGTTGGCCAAAAAGCTTACCTAAATGAATTATCCCTTGTTAGCCCCATTGTGCTTTAAGCCTATTTTTTTGTTGTTACCTAAATATAAATTGCTAAATCCAGAAAAACCATGTTTACCTACCCGAAAGGATTAAGTGAGCATTGGAATTCAATGTAGAATGGTAGCAAAGTGCTAAGTTTGAGGTGACACATGGGAAACTCAGTTTTGGAAGAAAAGCAAGGAAGGGTAAAAATGCCCTAGAAAAAAAAATAAAAAAAATTCTGAAAAAGTGAAAGAGAGAAAAAAATAAATTATATTTTAAATGAAGAAAGTGGAAAAGTATGCAAAAAGCACCATAAGTGAAAAAAAGAAAAAAGAAAAAGAAGAAGAGAGAAACAAAAGTAGTATATTCTTTGGGAATTGTGCTTCATTGCTCACTTGGTCTTTAGGGTCTAAACTTGCATTCCCTTTCTTTTTCCCTACCTTCCACCTTGCCCCCATTACAACCTTATAAGGACCTTTTGATTGTGCATCATGTGACTGTGTGAATTAATAAGCGAGATGAAAATCAAACCCAAAGAGTGAGTTTCTCAATATACAGATTTTTGAGGGAAACACAAGCCTAAACACTTGAGCGTTGAGTGGATTAATTATCCTTGGTGAGGAGTGAGACTCATTGATGACTAGTAAAAGTGTATGATGGTTGAGTTTTCTCTTTTGGTTGATCTTGAAGGTCCTCTTGCTAGTTGATTGTTTGATCTTAGGAAGGCATGTTTGATTTTGATGAAGTGGTTGTGGTTAACATTATGTGGGAAATTATTGGTTATGGGTCCATTAATCTTATATCAACTCATTGTGTGTCCTTGAGTCCTTTGTGGTTTTTGCTTTGAGTCTTTTTGTGTGTGGTTTGCTTGAGCACAAGCAAAGCTTAAGTTTGAGGTGTTGATAATCCTCTAGATTATCTAGTTTTATTCTAGATTTTCTTGTGAATTTTACCATATTGACGAGTTGTATTCTCAATTAGTACTCAACTTTGGCTTTGTTTTCCTTAAGCAGTGTTTAGAGTCTTTGAATGTATTTTCTTTGTTTTAATTTGGAAATTGAGTCTTTTTCTATGATTTTCTAGTTTGAATAAATTTCAGCTTCATATATGAGCTTGGGAAGGATAAAAGTGAAGCCTGGGAGCAAGGAAGAGAAGCAAGAAGAGGCTAGAAATTTTTTAAGTCATCCGCCCCACAGATGGACCATTCGCCACGTGGATGGTGCACTTATGGACTGAGCTATGATTTAAATTTCACCCCGCGAAACGTAATTCACCCCACAAATCGCTGATACCAGAACTTATAAATTCTCGCCTTTTGTACGGAAATAGGGTTCCACACTTTGCCCTTTTGGCTGTGTCTCGCTCTATTTTGCTGTGCCCAGACCTTCTTTTCTTGTTTTCATGTTGGTTTCTTTGATTATGTTATTGATTCCTATGACGATGAACTAATTCCTCCATTCTAGGGAGATGATGTAGCAGTGTTTGGACGGTTTGAATGTTTTTATGATATTCTCATAGTTTCTTTTCTTCATCCGTTTTGTGTTTTACTTATGCACTTAATGCTTGCTTATAACTGGCCATTATTATGCATGATTTGCTAATCATAATGATATCGAGGGGTTAGTTATATGTTTAGAGCATTGGGGTAAAACCATATAGTTTATGTGGATAGAGATATACCGTAGGGATTGTATGCAACCTTCACAGGGAGTCATAGAACTTAATGAATTTTTTAATAATTAACCATCATAGAGATATAGTTGGTTAAGGGTTAAGGGGTGTTTGCTTACCGTACTCGAGAGAGACGTTAGGATAATTTAGGACTCTTGGTTGACAAAAGTAGAAAATTAGTAATTGCAAGGATTCATAATTGCATCAAACTTGATAAATGTAGGTGAAATCAAATCCCTAGACCTTTCTCATAATTGTTATTCCTCATAATATTGCGACTGTCTTCTCATTGCTTGCATTAGTTTACTTGAATTGATAGTTTAATTGCCTTTAATCTTTGATTCCAATATTCTCATAATTGTTCGTTCAAATAATTATTAAGTTTGCGAAGTGGTACTTGATTTGTCAATCCCTGAGAACGATACTCGGTCTCACCGTTTTGATTATTACTTGTATCGACTCGGTACACTTGCCGGGATCCATCAATAATGCCTCCAAATTTTTAAGGCAAACACTACAGCTCCTAATTCCAAATCATGGGTAGGGTAGTTTCTTCTCACGGGCTTTCAACTGCCTAGAAGCGTAGGCTACTACATTACCATCCTGCATCAACACTCCTCCTAAACCTTGCTTAGAAGCATTGCAGTATATTACAAAAAGTTCACTTGGATTGGGCAGAACTAAGATCGGTGTAGATGTTAACCTTTCCTTAAAAGTTTGGAAACTTTCCTCACACTTAGAGTCCCACATAAAGAGCTGTCCCTTCTTGGTGAGACGGGTCAAGGGTAAAGCTATCTTAGAGAAACCCTCTATAAACCTCCTATAGTACCCTACTAAACCCAAGAAACTCCTAATCTCGGTCACTGAATTTGGTGCTTCCCAGAGGAGCACAGTCTATACCTTAGCCTGATCCATGACTATTCCACCTTTAGAGATGACAGGTCCTAAGAAACTCACATCTTCTAGCCAAAACTCACACTTAGACAAGTTAACATACAACTGCTTCTCCTTAAGGGCCTACAAAACTGCCCTCAAGTGCTCCTCATGTTCCTCCTTGGTCTTGGAGTACACTAAGATGTCATCTATGAAAACCACCACAAACTTATCCAAGTAAGGGTGAAAGGTTTGTTCATATAATCTATGAACACAACATGAGCATTAGTCACACCAAAGGGCATAACCAAGTACTCGTAGTGATCATAACGCGTCCTAAACGCAGTCTTTGGGATGTCCTCAAACTAACCCGAATTTGATGGTACCCAGACCTCAAATCTATCTTGGAGAAAACACAAGCTCCTATCAATTGGTCCATAAGATCATCAATTCTAGGGAGGGGATACTTATTCTTAACGGTCACTTTGTTGAGTTGCTGATAGTCAACACAACCTCATGCTGCCATGCTTCTTCTTTACTAACAACACCGGCGCTCCCCAGGGGGACACGCTAGGCCGAACGAACTGTTTCTTAATCAGTTCCTCCAACTGTTTCTTCAACTCTTCTAGTTCTAGAGGAGACTTCCTATAAGGTGCTATGGATATGGGTCCCGTTCCCGGTACTAAGTCTATGGTTAACTCCACATATCTCTCAGAGGGTAAGTTATAAACATCCCCAGGGAACACCTCATGAAACTCTCTCACTATTGGCACATTCCCAATATCAGGCTTGCTCTCTACTTTTAGGGAAGACAACATCATGTAAACTTGGGTCTCTTCTTTCACAGAAGCCTTAACTTGGTTGGCAGAGAGAAATCTTGGATCCTTAGACTCCATTGGAGTTCCAAAACAATGGTTTTATCGAAGCAGTTTAAAAGGACATGGTTGGAAGATAATCAGTCCATACTAAGAATAACATCGAGTTCTTTCAGGGGTAAGCATACAAGATCAACTACGAAATTTCTACCATCAATGGTAATGAGACAATTACATGCATGTGAAGTAAGAACATGTTTATTTATGGGTGTGGCAACAATTAAATCACAATCAAGAAGGGTCACAGACAATTTGAGACTCTTGATACAGTCATGTGATATTAACGAATGAATCGCACCTGAATCAAACAAAATAGCTAAAGGAGTTCCATCGATGAGGCACATATCTAGGATCAAGTCCTCGGATTCGGAGGCCACAGCTCCACTAAGAGTAAAGACTCTTCCACTGGTCTTCAGTCGATTGGCTTGGGAACTTGATGTGTGTGAAACATGCATATATTTTCATGTTAGTTAGCATTTAATTGTTGTATTTTCTAGTATAGTTTTTGGTAATTTTTAGCATTTAGCATGCATTTTTTATTTTAATTTTAGTTCGGATGATTTCTGTTTGTTTTTGTTGCATAAGTAGGTGGATTGCAAGTTTTACAGGTTAGCCATGGAATGTACCACACCTACGGATGATGTTGCTCCATTCTTTCAAGTGCTGAACAATCCATGGCCAGCCCATGTGTAAGACTCAATGACTTAGAGATTTTGAGGTATGACAAATATACAATTTAATGTGTGTGCAAGTGTTTTTAGTATCAAATTGCAAAGACAGGTATCAAGCTGTAAAGTAACAAGTTCAGTAAGCAATTAAAGGAGAAAATTCAAGGAAGAACTTGAAGAAATCAAAAGAGCAACTTGGAGAACTCAAGGAGCAACAAGCAAGGACAAAGATCAAGGAATCATCAAGACAAGAGCTTAAAGAAGAATTAGATTTAAGTCTTAGATGTTTTTGTGTAAGAGAAGAAATCTCTTATTCACAAATAGTTCATTTGAAAAGATGCATGAAGAAAATCACTTTTTATAATATGCATTTAAAGGAATAAGTCTTAATGAAAATGATTTTTTAAGAAAATTCTTTGTCAGTACAGCCATGTATTCAATGGATGGATATCCTTTCCTGTAACTGACAAATGAATATAAAGTTCTTAATATTCAGTACATAGATGTACTACACCTATGAATAACATGAAATCAGATCAGTTATAAATGGTTACCTGAATACAGGCCTGTACATATGCTATGTACGCGTGTATTCAAGTTTCTAGAAAGATCTGATGTTCATTAATACATAGATGTACTGAATGGGTGTACTAGTGGATTAACCGAGATCAAGTTTTTTTAAAAAAAGTCGTACAGCCATGTATTACACAGGTGTACAGAAACTATCAGTATGTAAAATTGTTAATACATCCCTGTACTCAACCCCTGTCCAAAAACTTGAATCAGTTTAACTGATTATGCTATCAGACCCAAATCTGTTTGGATTGATCCCAAACGGTTATAACTTGTTTTCTATATAAAGTGGGATCAAAGGAACACTCATAACATATCAGAATTACACGAAATCAATTTGAGAGATGAATTGTGAAAATCATTCATCATCTTTCTTGAGCTTATTATGAAAAAGAGTGTTCATTCTCATAAGAGTTTCAATTTGTATATCTGACTATTGAGAGTTCAGAATCAAACGTTTTTCTTTCTATTTGATTGTAAGAGAGAGGGAGTCTCTCTGTGTGATTAGGGTGAGGAATCCTAAGGAAGAACATTGATTGAGGCTCTTCACAAGAGTGTGGTATCTCAAGGTGAAGGAGTACTCTGTGGTATAAAGGTTTTTCAAGCTACCTGGCTAAAGCTTGCTGTGATAGTGTGTGAAAACCCACATGTGGAGTAGGGACTGGATGTAAGTCACAGTGGTGGTGATTGAACCAGGATAAATCTGGTTGTATGGTACTCCTAAACTCAAAGCTCTTTAATTTCTGTCTTGCGCATACAAACTGTGATATTAGTAATTCATAGTTCTTTAAAGTTTCTGTTCTTGATCTGTGAAATCTGACTTGAAACTTGTGCAAACTGAAATCTGATTTGATTTGGTAAAATCTATTCTTGAGGCTTAATCTCTAAATTGAATTGTGCGTAACCTGTTCTTGTTTCTTAAAGATTGAATAGTATGCTATAGAACCTGATTGTTAAAGTTAAGAACTTGATCTGTGTTTTGCTAATTTTGTGATCTGCATCTTCTTATCTTCATTATTCAATTCAAGATTTTATAAAAAGCCTTTCACTGTTTTTGATAAAGATCCTGAGGCAAAACAAATCTGAAAAGAATCTTTTAAAAGAAGAAAAGTTTTGAAAACTCAATTCACCCCGTCTTGAGTCTTTGAAGCCAAAACAACAATTGGCATCAGTGCTAAACTCTTAAGTTTGGCTTAACAGCTATAAGAGTATGGCTTCCAATGACTGTTTAAATGAAGGGACTTCCCGTGCACGCCCTCCTGCCTTCAATGGATATGAGTATATCTATTGGAAGGAAAGAATGATAATCTTTCTTGAGGCAGCTGGTGTTGACATATGGGATGCAGTAGAAAATGGACCATTTGTCCCCTCTACCGTGGATGCTAATGATGCTCCAAGAAATAAGCCTAAAACAGAATGGAATGAGGATGATAAGAAGAGAGTTCAATATAATGCACGTGCTAAGAATATTATAACATCTGCTTTGAGCCGTGATGAGTTTTTCAGGGTTTCAAATTGCAAGACAGCAAAGGAGATGTGGGATACATTATAAGTAACTCATGAAGGAACCACTGATGTCAAAAGAGCAAGAATGAACACCCTCACACATGAGTATGAGCTGTTTAGAATGAAACAAGGAGAACCAATGAGTGAAATGCAAAATAGATTCACACATATCGTTAATCAACTTGCTGGTCTTGGAAAAGCTATATCAAATGAGGATCAAATCAACAAAGTAATGAGATGCCTAAGTAGAGAGTGGCAGCCTAAAGTCACTGCAATTTCAGAATCTAGAGATCTATCTTCAATGACAATTGCAATACTGTTTGGCAAGCTGCAAGAGCATGAACTAGAGCTGAACAGATTGAATGAAAGTGAAGAAACTGATAAAAAGAAAAAGGGATTGGCTCTGAAATCACAAGCCAGAGAAGTAGAAGACAGTGATGATGATGATTCAGTACAAGAGGCAGAATCTGAAGAAGAAATGGGAATGTTAGTCAGAAAATTCAAGAAGTTCCTAAAGAAGAAAGGAAGCTTCAAAAGAAAGCCATTCACCTTTCCCAAAAGAAACTTCAGCAAAGGTGACAACTCCCAACAACATCACATGCTATGAATGTGGAAAGGTTGGGCACATAAAGCTTGACTGTCCAAAACTGCAAAAGAAGGACAAAACTGAGAAATTTGACTCAAAGCACAAGAAATGGAGAAAGCCAAGAAAGGACTACATTGCTTGGGATGATAATGATGTAGATTCCACTGATGAATCTGAATCTGAGGAGTTAAACTTGTGCTTGATGGCCAGCAATGATAGTGATTCAGAGAGTGAGGTAAATTCTGATTCACAACCTACTTTTGAGGAATTGCAAGATGCATTTGATGAGTTGCATGCTGAATATCTTAAAATCGCTAAACAACTTGTCTCATCTAGAAAAATAATTGCTAAACAATGTGATGAATATGCATGCTTGAAAATGAAAGAAAGAGAACCAGATGCTAGGAATAAAGTCTTGATAGCATCTAGCTCTAACTGCTCTAAGTGCTGCTTACTGTCTAAAGAGGTTGAAAAACTGAAAAATGACTTAGCAAGATTCACAAATGGTAGAGATAACTTAGATGCATTGTTAGGACAGCAAAAGTGTGTTTACGATAAGGCTGGAATAGGCTATGAACCCGAGATACATGAGAAATCCTGTAAGAAGTTTTTTGCTGCACCTAAGACATCAAAAACACCATTTGTTAGAGGCTATTTTTGTGCTAGGAAAGATCATACTGCTACAACATGCCATTACAGAATTTCTGCATATAACAAGTCTAAGTATGTGTGGGTTCCTAAAGGAACTTTTGTTGGAACTAACCCAAAAGGACCCAAACAGCTTTGGGTACCTAAAACACAAACATGAATTCTGTTTTGTAGGTGTGTTGGAAGGCCAAGAATGTGAAATGGTACCTTGATAGTGGCTGTTACAAGCACATGACAGGAGACAAAAGCAAGTTCATTACACTCACTCCAAAATCAAGTGGAAGTATTACCTATGGAGACAACAATAAAGGAAGAATACTTGGAATTGGCAACATTGGAAGTGACTCAACAACAATCATTGAGGATGTACTATATGTTGAGGGACTGAAACACAATCTTCTAAGTATCAGTCAACTATGTGACAAAGGTTTTAAGGTAAAATTCAATTCCAATAGTTGCTTGATAGAAAATCAGAATGATGCAAATCTGAAACTGATTAGACATAGGATAGATAACATCTATATGCTTGATTTAGATAATATCTCTTCAAACACTGCATGCTGTCTTATTTCAAAAGAAGAAGAGAATTGGCTTTGGCGTAGAAGAATTGCACACATTCACATGAACCACTTGAATAAACAGATTTACAAAGATCTTGTAGTTGGTTTGCTTAAACTGAAATTTGTGAAAGATGGATTATGTGATGCATGTCAAAAAGGAAAGCAAGTTAAGGTCTCTTTTAAACCTAAGAACATTGTTTCAACAACAAGACCCTTGCAACTTTTACACATGGATTTATTTGGTCCATCTAGAACCAAAAGCTTTAGTGGAAACTTGTATGCCTTAGTAATAGTAGATGATTACTCTAGATACATATGGACATACTTTCTATCTTATAAGAGTAGTGCATTTACTGCATTTAAGAGAATGGCAAAAATTGTGCAAAATGAAAAAGATATGAAAATTGTTTCTATAAGAAGTGGTCATAGGGGAGAATTTCAAAATGAAGTGTTTGAAAACTTTTGTGATGAGCATGGCATTCAACATTATTTTTCAGCTCCTAGAACTCCACAACAAAATGGAGCAGTGGAAAGAAAGAATAGATCATTGGAGGAGATTGCTAGAACTATGTTGAATGACTGTAGCTTACCAAAGCAATTTTGGGTAGATGCTGTGAACACAGCCTGCTATGTGTTAAATAAAGTTTTAATAAGACCTATTTTAAAGAAAACTCCTTATGAACTTTATAGAGGAAGAAAACCAAACATTGCACATCTTCATGTTTTTGGTTGTAAGTGCTTTGTACTTAACAATGGAAAGGATAATCTTGGAAAATTTGATGCAAAGGCTGATGAAGGGATTTTCCTAGGTTATTCTCTAACTAGTAAAGCATTTAGAATCTATAATAAGAGAATAGAACCATTGAGGAATCTGTACATGTTACATTTGATGAGTCTAACCCCAAAAGGTTGGGAAAGGATGTTGTTATCGATAATCTTGCAGATTCCATTGAGAAAACTGTCTTAGAAGAGCAACAAGACAATGAAGGAAATGAAAGCTCAAAAGAAGAGTTGCTGCAGCAGAAGCAAACAGAACAGCAATCTGACTTACCAAAGGAATGGAGAATAGTCAGAAATCATCCAATTGATAACATCATTGGTGAAATTACAAAGGGGGTAACTACTAGACAATCTCTTAGAAATGCATGTAATCATATGGCATTTGTGTCTCAAGTATAACCTAAGAATATAGATGATGCTATAATTGATGAACATTGGATGATGGCTATGCAAGATGAATTAAACCAGTTTGAGAGAAATCAAGTATGGAATCTAGTGCCTAAACCCAAGAATAGTCAAATAATAGGTACAAAATGGGTTTTTAGGAATAAACTGGATGAAAATGGCATAATTGTGAGAAACAAGGCTAGATTGGTAGCCAAAGGGTATAATCAAGAGGAAGGCATAGATTATGATGAAACATATGCACCAGTAGCAAGGTTAGAAGCTATAAGAATGCTACTTGCTTATGCTTGTATAATGGGATTTAAATTGTATCAAATGGATGTTAAGAGTGCTTTCTTAAATGGAGTTATTCAAGAAGAGGTATATGTTAGTCAACCACCTGGTTTTGAGAATAATGAATTGCCTAACCATGTTTTTAAACTGTCTAAAGCTTTGTATGGCTTAAAACAAGCTCCTAGAGCTTGGTATCAAAGGTTAAGTAATTTTCTCATTGAAAAAGGTTTTAAAAGAGGTAAAGTTGACACAACTTTGTTCACTAAGACAAAGGCACACAACATTTTACTTGTACAAATTTATGTGGATGACATCATTTTTGGTGCTACTAATGAGCATTTGTGCAATGAGTTTGCAAGTCTTATGCAGAGTGAGTTTGAGATGTCAATGATGGGTGAACTGAATTTTTTTCTTGGACTACAAATAAAGCAAACAGAAAATGGAATCTTCATTAGCCAAACCAAATATTGCAAAGAGTTGATCAAGAAGTTTGGCATAAAAATGCTAAGGAGATGGCAACTCCAATGAGTACCTCCTGTTATCTGGACAAGGATGAGCAAGGTAAACCTGTTGATGTTTCAAAATTCAGAGGTATGATAGGCTCATTACTTTATCTTACTGCAAGTAGGCCAGATATCATGTTTAGTGTATGCATGTGTGCTAGGTATCAAGCAAATCCTAAAGAATCACACCTAACAGCAGTTAAAAGGATAATTAAATATCTGTTAGGAACAAAAACCATGGGATTATGGTATCCTAAGGGAGCTACATGTACTTTAATTAGTTACTCAGACTCTGACTTTGCTGGTTGTAAACTAGATAGAAAGAGTACAAGTGGAACATGCCATTTACTAGGGAATTCATTAGCATCATGGTTCAGTAAAAAACAATCTAGTGTGGCTCTATCCACTGCTGAGGCTGAATATGTAGCAGCTGGCAGCTGTTGTGCACAGGTTTTATGGATGAAACAACAATTAGTTGATTTTAGTGTGCAACTAGACCTAGTTCCCATTAAATGTGATAACACAAGTGCAATTAACCTAACTAAGAATCCCATAATGCACTCTAGAACCAAACACATAGAAATCAGACATCATTTCATTAGAGATCATGTTCAAAGTGGAGAAATTGTGATTGAATATGTTGATACAACAAAGCAACTTGCTGATATTTTTACTAAGCCTTTGAACAAGGAAAGCTTCTTTTTTATTAGAAGAGAATTGAGCATAATTGATCAATCCTATATCTGATCTCTGTTGAAAGTGTTTGTATGTTTAAATCTCTGTGTAAATATGCCTTGCTATTGTATGATTTGTCTCTGGAATGATCCATCTGTGTGTGGTTAGAAGAGAGTTTCAGCTAAAATTAGATTGATCAGGTACACCTATGTACTTAATCCATGTACACGTATTAAAACTGGAAATTTGTTCTATACATGGGTGTGATCAATAGTTGTATAAAGGATCAGGAATGAATCCCCTGTGTTTTTGGTCTGATACATCCCTGTGATACATAAATGCATTAAAACACTGAAACACAATTCCTGAATGTCATAAGTATACTTGGGTGTACTACAGGCATGTATGCTAAATCTGAGAAACTCAGAATGCACAATCTTTAATACTTAGGTGTATCACACCCCTGTATGCGAACCTTATAAAGCCTGATATTTGAATTCATTTTTTATTTCAAAATTTCAAATCCTCTCAAACCCACTCTCTCTTCACCTAATTCGTAACCCTAGTAGAGCAAAACCTCAGACATTTCTTTTCCCCTTTCTAAACCCTAACATGGCAAGAAACAAGAACACTGGACCTTCACCCTCAAAAGCTGCTGAAAAGAAGAGAAAAGAAATGGAAATGTCTAAGTCAGCTGAGAAGAAGAAAGGAGTAGAAACCTCTAAGACACCTGAGAAGAAGAGAAAAGGAATAGAAACCCCAAACAAGACTGATAAGAAGAAAAAGGAAGTAGGGACTTCCAAAGCTGCAAAGAAGAGTAAAGGAAAGGAAGTTGAATCTCACATAGAGACAGAAGCTGCAGAGAATGATGCTCCAACATCTTACATGGACAATGATGTTTTTCTCCAAAGGTATTCCTTTACCAGTAATCAAAAGGAGTTCTTTAGACAAAATTTCAAAGATAGAGGAATCCTAGAACCTTGGATAATGGATTTTAAGTATTTTGATGATAATGCATTCAATTTCACTGAGATTTTAATCTGTCAAAAGGTCAAGGAATTTCTGGAAACCTAGGTTGATTACTACCCATTTCTGATCAAGATCTTTTACTCAAATTTTGAGATGAATGCTAATGGAATTAGCTCTGAAGTTAAAGGCATTAAGATCAAAATGTCATTAGAGGAATTTAGTAATCTTGCTAATTTACCTTTTTATGGACCTAGCATTGCTGGAAATAGTCCCCAAGCTGAATGCTATAATGAATATGATAGGGAAATGGCTAGATTAGACTTAGTTCTTTCTGATGAACCTGAAGGTAGAGTTACCTACACAAGTGTGATGAGTGTAGAGGATAGGCTTCTGCATTATGTTGTATGCAGAATCTTGATTCCAAGAGGAGGAAATCACTCCATACTGCAGAATTATGATTTAATGCTTATGTGGGCAATGCTGAATGAAAAGCAAATCAGTTGGGGGTACTGTGTTGCTGCACACATGTTAGAATGCAGGAAAAGCAAGATGATGCTTGCCTACCCTGCACTGGTTTGCAAAATCCTAGCTCACTTTAATGTTCCTTTTGATGGAGAAGAAAAGAAACTTGGAAGAAAATGAACTCATAGGTTTGGTGAAGAAATTGTGAGTAAAATGAGACTGAAAAGGGAAGATGGATAAGGAAAGATGGAAACAAGGGAACAACTACAGCTGAACCATCTGATGCACAAAGAAATTTTACATCTGACTTTGCTCAACAGATATTAGTTATGCTGAGAAACATGGATGGCAGAAAAGTCAAGAGACATTTAGTGCAACTGAATGCAATGACAAGTCTGAACTTAAGGATGACTAAACTGAAAAAGAGTGTTGATCAGATCAAAGAAGCATTAGGAATTGACTTTCCTAACCCTGCACTCCTGCACCTGAACCAGAAAATGTTAATATTGCTGAACTTGCAAGAGCTGCTGTGGAGGAAGCTGAGCAACAAACTAAGGACATCCTGCTGAACCATCATCTCAAGACCAAGGAGACAATTAGTTCTAGGAGTTCATAGGACTTAGAACTTATTTTGATTTGTTTTGAAAGACTAAATGCCTTGGTCTGTAATTGCTTGATGGATTCTGTTTTAATTTTCCTGCACCTATCCCTCTATTATGAACATTTTTAATATGCTATGCTATGTTTGAATATCTTCTCTACTGCTTTGAATGATTATTTCTTTACCTTTTTGATAATGCCAAAAGGGGGAGGAAAATATAGAGAGAGGAAAAAATTAAATATGCATATATTGAGGGGGAGCTTACATGATTCAGGGGGAGTCTGTTTATAAATGCTCTGATACCATGTGCTCTTATGTTCTGATACCATGATTTATGAATTGACAAAAACACTTAGTTTCTGTTACACTTACACTCTGATTTTATAATTTGTTAAAAGGTTTGTCATAATCAAAAAGGGGGAGTTTGTAAGACTCAATGACTTAGATATTTTGATGTATGACAAATATACAATTTAATGTGTGTGCAAGTGTTTTTAGTATCAAATTGCAAAGACAGGTATCAAGCTGTAAAGTAACAAGTTCAGTAAGCAATTAAAGGAGAAAATTCCAGGAAGAACTTGAAGAAATCAAAAGAGCAACCTGGAGAACTCAAGGAGCAACAAGCAAGGACAAAAATCAAGGAATCATAAAGATAAGAGCTTAAAGAAGAATTAGATTTAAGTCTTAGATGTTTTTGTGTAAGAGAAGAAATCTCTTATTCACAAATAGCTCATTTGAAAAGATGCATGAAGAAAATCACTTTTTATAATATGCATTTAAAGGAATAAGTCTTAATGAAAATGATTTTTTAAGAAAATTCTTTGTCAGTACAGACATGTATTCAATGGATGGATATCCTTTCCTGTAACTGACAAATGAATATAAAGTTCTTAATATTCAGTACATAGATGTACTATACCTATGAATAATATGAAATCAGATCAGTTATAAATGGTTAACTGAATACAGGCCTGTACATATGCTATGTATGCGTGTATTCAAGTTTCTGGAAAGATCTGATGTTCATTAATACATAGATGTACTGAATGGGTGTACTGGTGGATTAACCAAGATCAAGTTTTTTAAAAAAAAGTCGTACAGCCATGTACTACACAGGTGTACAGAAACTATCAGTATGTAAAATGGTTAATACATCCCTGTACTCAACCCCTGTCCAAGAACTTGAATCAGTTTAACTGATTCTGCTATCAGACCCAAATCTATTTGGATTGATCCCAAACGGTTATAACTTGTTTTCTATATAAAGTGGGATCAAAGGAACACTCATAACATATCAGAATTACACGAAATCAATTTGAAAGATCAATTGTGAAAATCATTCATCATCTTTCTTAAGCTTATTGTGAAAATGAGTGTTCATTCTCATAAGAGTTTCAATTTGTATATCTGACTATCGAGAGTTTAGAATCAAACGTTTTTCTTTCTATTTGATTGTAAGAGAGAGGGAGTCTCTCTGTGTGATTAGGGTGAGGAATCCTAAGGAAGAACATTGATTGAGGCTCTTCACAAGAGTGTGGTATCTCAAGGTGAAGGAGTGCTCTGTGGTGTAAAGGTTTTTCAAGCTTCATGGCTAAAGCTTGCTGTGATAGTGTGTGAAAACCCATATGTGGAGTGGGTACTGGATGTAAGTCACAGTGGTGGTGACTGAACCAGGATAAATCTAGTTGTGTGGTACTCCTAAACTCAAAGCTCTTTAATTTCTGTCTTGCGCATACAAACTGTGATATTAGTAATTCATAGTTCTTTAAAGTTTCTGTTCTTGATCTGTGAAATCTGACTTGAAACTTGTGCAAACTGAAATCTGATTTGATTTGGTAAAATATGTTCTTGAGGCTTAATCTCTAAATTGAATTGTGCATAACCTGTTCTTGTTTCTCAAAGATTGAATACTATGCTATAGAACCTGATTGTTAAAGTTAAGAACTTGATCTGCGTTTTGCTAATTTTGTGATCTGCATCTTCTTATCTTCATTATTCAATTCAAGATTTTATAAAAAGCCCTTCACTGTTTTTGATAAAGATCCTGAGGCAAAACAAATCTGAAAAGAATATTTTAAAAGAAGGAAAGTTTTGAAAACTCAATTCACCCCCCCTCTTGAGTCTTTGAAGCCAAAACAACACCATGAAACCTGCCATGGCCGTCAAAGAGGAAAACACAGAACACAAAGAACATCAAGGATTAGAGGGATTTTACAAAGCAGGTCTCTAAGATTTCTCTATTGCTGCAACTTTAAGAGTTTTTCTTCTCCTTCTTTTGTATTTTCTTCTCTATTCTGAATGTTATTTTGGATTCTTATGGATTCTACTTTGAATATGCTTGAGTAGTTTCTTTATTCTAGGATGAGGGATTAGCCCAATTTGTTATTGACAATGTCTTGATATTTTCTCTCCTTAATCTATGAATTATGTTTGATTCAGTTTTTGCACACCAACTATTTCTGAATATGTTGGCCATATGTTTGCATGATTATTGATCTTGAGGGATGAACTGAAAGGTGAACCTTTATTTTAGACTAAAACTGAACTTGAATCGTTAATCACGAAAGTGGTTTAACATTCTTTGCAGCAATTCTTGAATTATCATTGTTCTTAAAGGGTTCTTCTTAATTTGAATGCCATGAAAATAGGTATTTGATTATTTTGGGCACGTTATCGTATTCTGAAAGGAAACAGTAATTAATTAGGATAATTCGTTTTCATAGATAATGAAGATGATTAAGGGAGAGATTTTATCATAGACTTGTCAATATTATTGTGGTGAACATGTTTCCTAGAGCTTATTTATAAATTGTTTTCCTTATTCAACTCTTAAATTGTCTTATAAATTCTGTTCCTTCCAAATTATCTTTTCTTGGTTACTTTAAACTCTAGAAAAATTGATTTGTCTAGATAATCATTATTGTGCGTAATGGTACTCAACAACACGGTCCTAGTGGAACGATATTTTACTACTTGGCAGAATCGTGCACTTGTGATTTACACAAGTTTTTGGCACCGTTGCCGGGGACTGTGATTTGTTGATATCAGTTTTACTTGCATGTTGGTTAATCTAGACATTTTTATTATTATTTTGTATATATTTGATTTTTATTTTGAGCTTTGTTTGTGCAAGGTGGATGTAACAAATGGATAATTATTATTATCCAACCTTGGAAGGAGTTACAAGATATTATTTTGGGCCTAATTTGTGCTTGGGAGACTACGTGCTTTGGGGAAATCAATGACCTCATGCACAAGCCTATAGTATAATAATGAAGCATGAGGAGGAATGAGAATTGAATGAGCCAAATCCTTTGCACAAGAGTTATCCAACTCCGCTGCCAAAACAAGATCCATCTATGATTGTTTGCAAGTTAAGATACATAATTTCAAAAAGCAAGTAGGGGAAATTTGCAAACAGTTAGCACAAGCACCATATAAAGTACAATTGGAGCAAAACATGTTTGCAAGGATGGATCTATATGAAGATGAAGTGGTGGTGGAAAAGAAGATTCATGTGGAAAGCACTTACTTCACCATGCTTGCCAAGGAACCTGTAAATTTTGAGTTGGATAAGTATATTGGTCTATATGCATGTGTGGACGCTACAAAGTTGGTGCCTTCCATTTGTCTACCACATTACTTTGTGAAAATACCAACTTTGGAGTTCAAGTCATTGCCTAAGTATCTGGAGTTTGCATCAATAGCAGCACGAGATTTGAAGTTGTCTCAAAAAGTTGTCTCAAAAAGTTAAGCTTCTCGTGTTTCATGAAGAAGTTTTGCATAAAAAGACATTAGTTGGAGTCAATGATGTACCATTTGACCCGGGTGGATATGAGCTCATTATAGAACTTCAAGAAGTCAATGGAATCTCCTCCCACGTGCTTATTCCATCTCCACTCCACAAGCCATGGGATCCGGGAGGAAGATCTTACATTTTGAGCATCTCGTCTTCATGAATTTTTCTAAACCCTTCTCTTTATTTGTTTTATGCTTTGAATAAATGGGCTGCATTGAGTCTTTGTGTGTTTTGTTCTTGTGTCATTGAGTTGATGTTGATGTTAGTGGATTAATTTTGTTAAGTTGTAATATCCGGTAATTTTAATAATTTGAAATTATAGATTTAAATGAGATTATGATCAATAATATTTTTTTTTTTAAAAAAATTACTCTTTGTATGAGGTTGTTCATGGTATTCTTTTAGTTATAAATGTTTTCGTAATTAATAAATCATGCTATACTAAAAAAAATGTTTTAGGGTATTCTTTAAAAATTTATTCATGATTTTAAGATCAAAATATGATAGAGCATATTTGACGCACCCTTAGTAATTAGATTAATTTAAATTATTTAATAATATTAGTGATTTATGAGTTTGTGGGCTTTTACCCATCTAAGACCCAAAGTTATAGTTATAAGAAGGGGTGTCACCCCCTTCCTCTTCATTCTTTTATCTTTTTGAAAACCCTAGAGAACATAGAGTGAGAAAGTGTGAAAGGAACTTGAGCAAGAGGGAAGGTAAAGAAAGGGAGTAGCATGGGCATCTCTTCTCCATTTTCTTGCAAATTTCATTTCTATGGAACCTTAGCATAACATTCTTCAATCAAGGTGAGGGATTGTTGATTTTAGTTTGAATTTTTCGCTTGTTCTATAGTTCCTGGTCTAAAATAGTGTGTGAAATAGCATGTGATGATTGGTTGTATGTTTGAAACCATATTAGAATAACAAAACTGGGCATGTAATTTACTAGTGAATGACGGATAGGCTTACTATTGAGGAGTTGGGTTAATGATAATATATATATATATATATATATATATATATATATATATATATATATATATATATATATATATAATGGTGAGTATTATGATAAAAGTTAACTATATTTTTTTTTTCTATTTTACTCTATTGTTTGCAAGCTTGGATAAACCTAACTATATGTTAGCTGATTATTACTTTATAAAAGTGATTTAAGTATTTCTTAGAAAAAAAAAATGAAAAGATTATTCGAAAATGATAGGGTGTAGTGATATTAACTATTACACTGTTAGTAATTATCAAAGGAATTGATAAAAAAAATTAATATTGCTCTATCACTCTATGGTTACAAGTTATTTTGCTATTGTGGGTATTCATGGATCCCTTTATATTGATCTATACTGTTGTGATAAGTATTATGTAAATTGTTTATTTTATGATTAGAGTTAAATTGTATGTCAAGCTTGACACATTTTAAGTATTAGAAGATGAGTGAGTTGTTTATGTTATTGATGAATGTTAAATGTGAATCTGTGTGTATGTTCATTTTGTGATTTAACTGGATAGTGCTTAGTGGAATGGAATGTCAAAAGATGATTATGAATCTTTGGGTAGGCCTACCGGGGAGCGAGAGGCTCCGGTATATAAATATCACCGCCGGGGATAAGGGGACCTCGTTAGATATCCCAAGCGTTGAGGAGGGATGTTGATATTTGCTGGAGGGTGCGGTATCTCCGGGGTATGAAATTAAAACCGCCGGGGCGGGGGACCTTGAGTGAACAAACCCCAAGTGGACCCAAAGTCCCGATATATATTTATGATATGTTATGTATCCCTATTGAACGGGATAAGAGTTATGAGAAGATAAAGTAATGCAAGCCATTCCACAAGTACTACTAGAGGGACAAGATATTCATAGAGTATTTTATTAATTCATGAGATAATTTACTTATGTGAAGGCATTTGTGCTGTGTAAAAGGAAAATGATTATATATTTGTTTGATCTAGCATTTGCCTGAGTGTGTGACTTTAGTTTACCCTTGGCTTTGTGTTATTGCATGTGTTTGAGAGAAACTCCCTCACTGAGTCAGTGAACTCACCCCACGTTTAACATTTCAGCTGCAGGTATCTACGAAGTCGCCAGAAGCCTTGAATGCCATATGGATAGCTTAAGGGTTTGTACCCTTATTTATTTATTTAAAAAGGACTTTGTAATTCTTTTTATTGTTATTGACTCTGATGTATTATATTCCTTATGTAAATAATGAATATAATCTTTTACTTTGGACGAGACGAATTTGTGCATGCTCGTGAGGCTGTGACAGGGAAAGAGAAAGCTTTCCCTTTCGGCTGGCCATGGCTACGAAATTCGGGTCATGATATAAGTCCCATTTGAAAAATGCCATGCCACTTAAACCATCATGCATGTTGATCTTTATCTCATGGTTCTTGTGTGAACCCCTTCCCACCACCGCAGTGAGTCCTTTTTCTTTTATTCCTTCTCTTGTTTTAGATTTTTATATTGGGGACAATGTAAATTTCTAAGCTTGAGGGGGTATTTTTATATTCGTTTTTGTTTTTTTTTAAATCTTTGGTAGTTTCATGCATTCTCATGTTGCATATTGCATTGCATTTCTTTACAAAAATAAAAATAAAAAATAAAAAATAAAAAATTGCATTGCATTTTCACACACATCACCTCTCTTTGTTTTTTTAGTTGAACTTTGTGCCCTATCTCTCTTGAGGATTTTGGGATGATATTGATTTGGAATACCATTTGATTGATTCTTGTGGTAAGCAACCGGCATGATTTTATTGATAGTTGAGGTAATCTTTTGATGGTTCATAATTAGCTTGTGGTTCTCTGAATTTATGCTTTTCATTGATTTTTGAACAACTAAATGTAGGATTTGAGCCTTCATGGGATGTATGCTGTAATACCCCGATTTCTGCTGTTTTTATACACATATCTGTTTATATTTTTGTCCGAGACCTAGAAGATGATTTTGTTGAAATAAAATATTCGAGTACAGATGAACCACACAGGTTCACTGTCATATTCGGGGATACGTTCCCTGCAGTTTGACGATGCTGAGAATGGTGGTGTGTGGGTAATAAACCCGAGTACCCTCAGCGTTACACACACCGACCCAGTGTGTACCACGATGGGTACACTAGCTACGGGACCACAGACTTGTACATATAGCATCGAGACGGTAGAGGTGCCACTGCCCGCGATGTGGCTACTGTTGGGGAACCTGGTGGAGGAGGGAAATTTGGTACATCAGCCACCACTTGATCAGCCACTACACGCGGCAGAGCCACAGTCACCTCCGGTGTAGATCGTTATTGTTCCAGAGGAGGACGAGGGGTTGTAGGAGGATCCCATGGAGGATGAGGAGGAGGTACCCGAGTATCATCCTCATGTAGACGGCATCGTTCCAGAGTAGAGGCGGATGTATCCTCGCCGAATACTCCTGCGGCTGGAGAGGACCATGGAGGTCTTCCCAATGGTTTCCACTAGATGTGACCAGCTGTAGGATGTTTTTGGGTTTACATTTTGGGGAGTAGTGGTATTTTCACAGTCTGTATATCTTGGCTACTGAGAGCCATCTTTTTGATGTCGTGGTTCCAGACTATCGCTACTTTATAGTTTTAGTTTATGTTTATTTTCTTCTGTTATGACTTTAGTAAATGACCTGTCATTATAAAGGTCTTGCTGTAAAAATGTTAATGATGCATATATATGTAGATATTGATGTTTGGTTCATATCGGACAAGGAAAGAAAAAATTTTACACTTAATTTCAAGTTAAGTTAAGAAATAGAAACAATTATATTTTCTGAAAGCATCCAGTGTTTGTATTTTTCCGTTTGTTTATCTTAGCCTGTAGTGCCTAAGGGGGTGTTACATTAGTGGTATCAGAGCTGGTTGAGTCTATCGGGAATCCTTGGGAAATAGGTCTGTTATGTCTATGTTGTGTGATCTCTGACTTAGACTTGTTTTAATTACTTCTTAGAAGTAATGTGTGGTAACGAGTAAGTTTATGTTTCAGTTTCTGGTTTCAGTTTAGCTGATTGTGGCTTGTAGGTCAGTCATGGAAACAGTTGTGGCACCAGAGGCTGGACGTAGACGTGGACGCGGCAGTGGAAGAGCCGTAGAGGCGGTTGTGTTGGCGGTCGTGGTAATCTGGGAGAGAACCCTGAAGGAGCTGGTGGGATGTAGGGATGGCAATCCGGACCCTACCCACCAGGTACCCGCAAAAAATACCCACCGTGGGTAGGGTAAAAACCCACTTTATGGGTATGGGCACAGGTATGGGTAATTACTCGCAAATCTAAGAGGGTATTGGGGGCGGGTACGGGTATCTTGGTACCCACCCCGCCCCATACCCTCATGTATGTATGTATGTATGTATGTATGTATGTATGTGTGTGTTTGTGTGTGTGTGTGTGTGTATATATATATATATAAGGATGGATCAACTTACACTCCTATAAGTTTACACCTCTTACACTAAATATTAGCCATTGATAATATTTAGATCTAATGACTTTAATTTATTCACACTTATAACTCATGTGACCTCCTCCTCTTCGGCTACGTTCCTGATCCACTGTCACGACCTTCACATTGTTTTTCGCCCACCCGACCATGCCTAGCGCAGAAGTATTTTTGTCAAATTAATTAGATGAATGGATAAACACCTCCCGTATTACGTCTGAGGGATCTATGATATTACTAAAGAATGAAAGTGAAAATATATGCAATTTTCCAATTGAAATTGTGATTTGATTATTAGATATATCACAGTACAGGGGCTCATTTCCCCTTTTCTTGACAAGTTGAATTAGCGAGAGGGAGAAAGAGCTAGACTGCATATAGCTCTTTCAATAATTGAGAAATGATAGGCATTAGGCTGTGACTACCGCTACCATTGTAAATTTCAAGCTCTATTGTTGACTTATGTTTTCTTTTCTTTTTTTCTTTTTTATCCAACTTTTTTTCCTATTTAATACTATAGCAGCACTTGTTCCCCTTTTAGCGTATATATCTGCAAGATCGCAACTAGTAAGTGCCTTTTGTTTGCAGTGATATATTGGACCATTTATTATATGTGTTGAAGAAAAATAATATCAAACCTCTCACAGAGGAAAGAGGAACACCCGCTGAAACGCAAAGCCGCGGTAACACCATTCCTTCGGCCACAAAATCGGTCTAAGAGAATGTGAAAGTGAATAAGGAACACATATTAAAACCCAAAAGCATGAGAAAGGTTTCTAAGAGTATAAGAGGGTTGCAAATGTCTAGTGAGAAGATGCATTAGAGAAAGAGGAGGAGGAGGTCACGTGGGTTATAAGTGTCAACAAATTAAAGCCATTGGATATAAATATTATTAGTGGCTAATATTTGGTGTAAGAGGTGTAAACTTATAGGATCCCTCCTCTCTCTCTCTCTCTCTATATATATATATTAATACATTAATACATATAATTATTAGAGATCAAAATTAGAAACTTGAAACCCTAGTACCTCACTACCTCAGCCGTTTCACACCTTCACAGCTGCAGCTCAGGTTCTGCTCCATCTCTTCCCAACTTCCTTGGTCATCTCCAAGCCTCCAACCACTGTCCCTTCCTCTTTCATATTGTATTTTTTTTATTTTACTGGTTTTGGAGAACATCGGCAACATCGGCTCAGGAATTACTACTTGACGATTTTATTGTTATACTTGTTTTGGAATATTTTACATATTTTTATTTGGTATAATATACTGGTTTGTAATGTTTGATGAATATATTCAAAAAACCGTTGGATGATTTTTAAATTAAGTTATGATCAATTTTGTTATTTATTTTTTTTCTTTGTTGAAGTGCGGGTAATGGGTGCGGGTGTGGGTACTTAGGTACCCAGAGGGTATGGGTAAGGGTACTGAGGTTGCTACCCACGAGGGTACGGGACCGGGTAGGGGTAATTTTTTTAAGCGTGGGTATGGGGACGGGTACTATAATACCCTACCCGAACCCTACCCATTGCCATCCCTAGTGGGATGGACTATGTAGCACAAGCAATGGAAAATGTTGCACCTGCTATCGCATTACAGACGGCAACTATGGCTGCCCAAAATCAACAAGATCAACTCAGAGCTGAACAAGCTGCAGAGGGAAAAGGGTTGACTGCTTTTCAGCGTCAGAATCCGCCACAATTTCATGGGATGCTGATCCCGAGAAGGGTGACCTTTGGATACAAGAACTAGAGAAGATCTTTGAACTGATTCAAAGCCCAAAAAGAGCCAAAATTCAATATGCTACGTTCCTGCTCGTTGGTGATGTTGAGTACTGGTGGAAGGGCACCAAACAATTGATGGAAGCGAATCATCAAGAAATTACTTGGAATGTGTTTCGTAACGCATTCCTGGACAATTATTTTCCTCAAAGTGCTAGAATCGAGAAGGAGCAAGAATTTTTGTGTCTGTGTAGAAAGAACTGACTGTCGAGGAATACGCGGTGAAGTTTGAATCGCTCGCCAAGTATTTTCGTTTCTTCCAAGCTCAACCGGACGAAGGATGGAAATGTGAGAAGTTTGAAGGAGGTTTAAGGTTTGAGATCAAGGAGTCAGTACTACCACTGGAAATCAAAAATTTTCAAGCTCTGGTCGAGAAATGCAGAAAGGTGGAACAGATGAAAAAAGGGAGAGATAACAGAGGGAATGTTGGAGGACCATCTAGATCCAAGAATCAATACCAGAACCAGCGAGAAAAATAAGCTCAGGGGAAGCCTTATTTCCAACCACCCGGAAATAATCAAAACCAGAATCAACAATCTTACCGTCCAGTCGCTTATGCCTACAGTAGTGGAGGCCAAAGGAACTAAAGCCAAGGCCAGTCTAGGAAGTGTTTCAAGTGTGGAAGCGAAACTCATGTTATTGATAATTGTCGACTCCAGGGAGTGCAATGCTTCAAATGCGGAAAGATAGGGCACATGGCCAAAGACTGTCAAACTCAGAAGCCTACATCAACCACCAACAATTCTAGGACCAATAAACCGACAGCTAAGGGAAGGGTTTACACCATGAGCGGTGCTGAGGCTTCAAATTCCGAAGATCTCATACAAGGTAGTTGCGACATAGCTGGTAATCTCCTAGCTGTACTTTTCGATTCGGATGCAACGCATTCTTTTATTGCGATGGTTTGTGTGAGACATTTAGAATTGCATGTTTCTTCCATGTCATATGATCTGATTGTTTCAACTCCAACTGCTGAACCTATTTTTGTGACTTCTATATGTCTGAACTGTCCTATCATTATTCAGGATAGGCATTTTCTTGTTAATCTCATATACTTGCCTTTAATTCAATTAGATGTAATTCTAGGCATAGATTGGTTATCTTCCAACCATATCCTTTTAGATTGTTCCCATAAGACCTTAATTTTTCCTGATCCTGAGATTTCTGGATTTTTATCTACCCACCAAATGAGAACTTCTTCGAAAGAAGGAGCTCAGGAATACTTACTTCTATCTAACTTGGAGGTCGAGAGGGAAATCGACTTGAGTACGATGCCTGTAGTGAGAGAGTTTCCGGATGCGTTTCCTAATGATGTTTCGGGTTTGCCACCTGTCAGAGATATCGAATTCTCCATCGACCTAATTCCAGAAGCCGGTCTGATTTCAATCACTCCGTATCGGATGGTGCCGACATAACTTGCTGAGTTGAAAGCTCAACTGGAAGATCTTTTGTTGAAACAGTTTATCCGACCGAGTGTTTCCCCGTGGGGAGCACCAGTTCTGTTAGTAAGAAAAAAGGACGGAGGGTCGAGACTCTTCGTAGATTTTCGACAACTCAATAAAGTGATAATCAAGAATAAATATCCTTTACCGCGTATAGACGATCTAATGGATCAACTACAAGGAGTTGTTGTGTTCTCAAAGTTTGATTTGAGAACAGGATATCATCAGATAAGGGTAAAGACAGAAGATATACCAAAAACAGGGTTCAGAACTCACTATGGACATTACGAGTATCTTGTAATGCCTTTTGGAGTAACGAATGCACCTGCTATCTTCATGTACTACATGAACCAGATTTTTCGTCCGTTTCTTGATAAGTTCGTCGTCGTGTTTATTGATGACATTCTCATTTATTCTAAGAATTATGAGGAACATGAAGAGCATTTGCGACAAGTCCTATAGATCTTACGCGAGAAGGTGTTATACGCAAAACTATCTAAGTGCGAGTTTTGGCTCGAAGAGGTGAAATTCTTGGGACATGTGATTACTGAGGAAGCAATTGCTGTCGATCCTGCAAAAGTAGAAGCAGTTATTTCTTGGGAAAGACCAAGAATGGTAACATAGATTCGTAGCTTTGTAGGTCTAGCCGGATATTATAGGAGGTTTATCGAAGGTTTTTCCAATATAGTGGGATCGTTGGCTCAACTGACGAGGAAGGATCAACCTTTTGTATGGACTGACAAGTGGGAGGAGAGTTTTCAAAAGATTAAGGAACATCTGACAACCTCGCCAGTGTTAATACTTCCTGAACCGAATGAACCTTACGAAGTATGTTCTGATGCTTCACATCAAGGTTTAGGTTGTGTATTAATGCAACATCGGAAAGTCGTAGCTTACGCGTCATGACAGTTAAAGACTCATGAGAGGAATTATCCGACGCATGATCTGGAATTAGCTACTGTGGTTTTTGCACTAAAGATATGGAGACACCACCTGTATGGAGCCAAGTTTCATGTCTTTAGTGACCACAAGAGTTTGAAATACCTGTTTGATCAGAAGGAGCTCAACATGAGACAGAGACGATGGATGGGGTTTCTAAAAGATTATGACTTCACGTTACAATATCATCCTGGAAAAGAGAACGTCGTAGTAGATGCACTAAGCCGGAAGGCCATTCATATCTCAGCTATGATGGTGAAGGAGTTAGAGTTGATTGAAAAGTTCCGTGATCTCAACTTAATCATGGACGTAAGTCAAAAGAAAATTAGTTTGGGAATGATTAAGATTTTTAGTGGGTTAATGGAAGAGATTAGAGAACAACAAGCTGCCATACATGTCTTCATGAGAAGAAAAAGTTAATGGAACAAGGAAAAGCTATTGAGTTTAGCTTGGGATCAGATAACATCTTAAGGTGCAATGGACGAGTCTGTGTACCCGATAATCCTGAGATGAAAAAGATGATTCTGGAGGAATCACACAAGAGTAAGTTGAGTATTCATCCGGGATCAACTAAGATGTATCAAGATCTAAAACAAAGGTTTTGGTTGCTAGGCATGAAAAAGCAAATCGCGGAGTACGTTGCTCATGTCTGACTTGTCAGAAAGCAAAGGTAGAACATCAACAACCAGGCGGAATGCTTACATCGTTAGATGTACCTGAATGGAAGTGGGATAGCATATCGATGGATTTTGTGGTAAGTTTACCGCAAACTTCCAAAGGTTTTGATTCAATTTGGGTGATCGTTGACAGGTTAACAAAGTCAGCACACTTCTTACCTGTTAAGATCAACTACACTGTGGAAAAGTTGACCGAAGTTTACATCAAAGAAGTGATTAGACTTCACGGAGTGCCTTCGAGCATTGTTTCAGATAGAGACCCGAAGTTCACTTCACCATTTTGGAGAAGTTTACATCAAGCGCTGGGAACCAAGTTACGTTTAAGTTCAGCTTGTCATCCTCAAACAGATGGACAAACCGAAAGGATGATTCAATCGTTAGAAGACTTGCTGAGAGCATGTGTCTTAGACCATCGAGGAAGTTGGGATGATCTTTTGCCGCTTATAGAGTTCACATACAACAACAGCTTTCACTCAAGTATAGGGATGACACCCTATGAGGCCTTATACGGAAGGAAATATCAAACACCTGTGTGTTGGTATCAAGATGGAGAAAGCACGATTTTAGGACCAGAAATTGTGCAGCAAACAACGGAAAAGGTTAAACAAATACGTGAAAGGATGAGAACGGCACAAAGCAGGCAGAAGAGTTACTCTGATCAGAGGAGACGACCCCTTAAATTCCAAGAAGGTGAACATGTATTTTTGAGAGTCACACCCATGACTTGGGTAGGTAGGGTTATAAAATCCAGAAATCTCACTCCAAAATTTATTGGACCTTACCAAATTCTTCACCGTATTGGCCCACCAGCCTATCAAATTGCTTTACTACCTTTTCTTTCAAATATTCATGGTGTCTTCCATGTCTCACAATTGAGGAAGTATATTTCTGATCCATCTCATATAATTAAACCCGATGAAGTACAATTAAAAGAAAACTTGTCTTATGAGACTTCACCTGTACGAATCTAGGATAAGAGGATTAAGCAGCTCAGGGGTAAACAAATTTCCTTAGTCAAGGTTATTTGGAATGAGACAACAGGAGAGGCAACATGGGAAGCTGATGACAAAATGAAGTTACAATATCCTGATCTTTTTCCAGGTGCGTAATTTCGAGGACGAAATTTTTTTTTTAGTAGGGTAGTAATGTAACATCCCGATTTCTGTTGTTTTTATACAAATATCTGTTTATATTTTTGTCCGAGACCTAGAAGATGATTTTGGTTGAAACAAAATCACATTTAGACTCGACTCCATGGCGAAAGCCTACAGTTAAATTTTTGGTTGGAAATTCAGACGAAACCCGGTCTGCGTTTTCACTAACAGTAAGATTTTACTGGTTAGAAAACCTAATTTTGACTCGATAACGAAAAGATAATTCTTCTCGTCACTTTTTCAGTGATATGGGCATTTTCAAAATTTTCACTCTAAAATAAAATATTTTATTTTATTCGGAAGAAGTTTCGAATTAAATCGGTTGCGGAAAACCTAAACCGGGAGAATAACGGAGTCAGAATCGAAACTACGGAGACTGAACCGGACACCGGGCCAGGGAGGGACAAGTGTCACAAGGTTGTGGTGAGCTTTGGTGAGTCACCACTAGTCATGATTATGTTTCAAAATATCTTAGATATTTTTGGTAGTAAAAGAGTAAAATGCCCCTAGGTTTAGTTAGAAACCCCATTTGGTCCTTATGACTCACTCACTCTTCCCCCTCACTGTCTTCTTGTCATGTCCCCCCCAAACATTCACACTTAGCCATTTGTTTATCAACTTATAAGAAAACCAAAGAAAAAAAACCTAAGCTCTTAAGTGTTTTACTTGCAAATTGGATCAATATCTTCATCTCTTCTCCATCTTCAAGAGGTAATATCTCTTCCTCTATGATCATGAGCTTTCCTATTTCATTCCTTTCCATTGAATCATTGTCCAAAACCCATTTTTTTCAACTTTCATGTATGTCTTCAAAAAATTGTAGAAAAGCATAGGATGCCTATTTTTAAGGTGTGACAATTTCCTATACATCTCTACTACCCTAGCATCATGGATCCAAGAGTATATAAAATTTTGAAACCCCTAGACCATCTAACAAGTGTTGGCCGAATCCTACACAAAAATGGGTTAGATGATTTTGCTTCATTTTCAACTTATGGCAATTTTCCCTAGCTCTACACTACTCTAAGGTCATGGATCTAAGAGTAAGTGAAATTTTGAAACCTCTAGCCTATTTTTCTAGATTGGACCGAATCCATACCCTTAGGAACTTGTAGTTTTTTTTTTTCAAAGTTTAACTTGTTATGTGTTGTTTTGTGAAGGATTGTGTTAGTAGTTGTTGTTTAGAGTCTTGTGAGGGAAGCTGAGAACTACGAGACCATTTTTCGGAAGAAAAATCCACACTTTGAGGTAAGGGAAGTTTACCTGAGGAGCTTTGATAACTATGTGTATTGTTGATTGGTGTGTCTGTAATGATTTGTAGTAGGTTGTGGTGTTTGTTTTCAATTATTGCATAATATTCTGTGATGCATGAATTATCTGTGAAAGCATGCTATAAGTTGCGATGTATGAATTTCCTGTTGGTTGTGCAAGCATGTGATAAACTGTATTGTATGAAATGTCTGTTGATTGTGTTATTGGCTGGAAGCCTGACATCGGTCAGTGCTTATTGGAAATTAAGGATAAAACGTTAAGAAAGTTTAAGGAAAAACTTTATGTTCTTGAAAACTAAGGGATTTAATTTTAAGGTAAAAATATTTTAATGAGTTTTAACGAAAGAATAAGTTAACAAGTGACAAAAAGGACATAACCGTGAAAAAAAATATTCACTTTCGCACTTTGTTTGAAAACAACAGGAAAAATGGAGATAAATATTAATTTTAAGGAAATGGATTTTAAAAATTGTTTTAAGGTTGATAATATGAAATTTTTCGATAAAGAAGGGTTTTTGCTTGCCTTATGGTAGTATGAGGAAAAATGTTATTTTTACGTGAGTAAAATAAATTTATGGGTCAAAAATGATTTTCAAAGGGTTAATGGATTTTTAGAAATAAAAATAAAGGAATTTGAGGAAAAATGACTTTCGTTACGTTTTAAAACGAATTTCATCATACAAGAATTTTTTGAAAAGAATTTAGAAATAGCGAAAACTTTCCGAGAAACTTGGATAAGTTTTCGGAGTTTGTTTTGGTATTTGTGTTTCACTGAATGAAAACTCTTTTGGAAAAATAAAGGAAAGGATAAGGATCTAGATTGCCGAGACATCTGGCTAGTGTTCCTGTTGGAGGAAATAATGGAAAGGATAAGGACCTAGATTGTCGAGACGTCGGGCTAGTGTTCCTAAGAGTAAATTTTACTTTGGAGGTGAAAGGAATTTTAATACATGAGAAAAGGTAGTCGGGAGCTTTAAGCCTCGACAAAGGAAAAACAAACGAAAAAGAACAGTTATGATAATAACGGGTTTTACATGCATAGTCTGACAGATGTGCCATTTTGGGCAGACGTGCCTTGTGTGTCGAGCTACAATTTCACAAAGAGTGAATTGGGTAAATTGGTTAGTTACGGACCAAAGATAAATTCTAGGGTCTTTGGTTCTTAGGGCACTCGGACTTTGAAAATCCAGCGAATGCTCGGGGCTTTGCAACCTCGGGTCGTGGAATTCGGTTACCCGGCACGAACGTACTCAATAGGGAACTATTCCAATATTATTTTAGGTACTTCATCGTGGTACCCTTGAACAATTGGAGCCAGACCTAAATTTATAGGCCGACCTCATGAGACAATTGTGTTAAGGGGTATCGCAACCTAATCATGGCTCGAAGGAGGGAAGTTAGGATCTCCGGAAAATAAAGGTCAAGACTCAAAGGATGAATATTGAAGTATCATGCATTTTTGTAAAATCATGATTTGATTGTCGGGTATGAATCATTGGATGGAAATATTTATTGAATATATATATATATATATATGATGTATTTTTTGGGTGTCACGCACATAGTTATCATGATGAATCTCATTGTCGGTAATATATATATATATATGAACCACACGGGTCGGCTGTCATATTCGAGGATACGTTCCCTGCAGTTTGACGGTGCTGAGAATGGTGGCGCGTGGGTAATAAACCTGGGTGCCCACTATGCTACATACACCGGCCAGGTGTGTACCATGACGGGTACATTAGCTACGGGACCACAAACTCGTACATACAGCATCGAGACGGTAGAGGTGTCACTGCCCCCGATGTGGCTACTATTGGGGAACATGGTGGATGGAAATCTAGTACATTAGCCACCACTTGATCAGCCACTGCACGCTGCAGTGCCACAGTCACCTCCAGTGTATATCATTATTGTTCCGGAGGAGGACAAGGAGGAGGTACCCGAGCATCATCCTCATGTAGGCGGCGTCGTTCCAGAGTTTGAGGTAGAGGCGGATGTATCCTCGCCGGATACTCCTGCGGCCGGGGAGGACCATGGAGGTCTTCCCAATGGTTTCCACTAGATGTGACCAGCTGTAGGATGTTTTTGGGTTTACATTTTGGGGAGCAGTGTATTTTCACAGTCTGTCTATCTTGGCTATTGAGAGCCATCTTTTTGATGTCGTGGTTCCAGACTACCGCTACTTTATAGTTTTAGTTTATGTTTATTTTCTTATGTTATGACTTTAGTAAATGACCTGTAATTATAAAGATCTTACTATAAAAATGTTAATGATGCATATATATGTAGATATTGATGTTTGGTTTATATCGGACAAGGAAATAAAAAAATTTACACTTAATTTCAAGTTAAGTTAAGAAATAGAAACATTATATTTTTCGAAAGCAACCATCATTTGTATTTTTCCGTTTGTTTATCTCAGCATGTAGCGCCTAAGGGGGTGTTACATATGCACTACATGAATTTTTTTTTTTTGCTCCCATTCTTTGTGTTGAGTGGTAATTCCTCATTGATTTTGTGCTTTAGAACTTGATTTGAAACCATTTTGAGGCGAAATTTTTGTTTGCGTGCTTGAATGTGATAAAGGCATCTTAGGTATTTTTCTAGCCCTTTGAAATAATTGTCACATTTTCGTCCATTAGTTGCCCATCTTGAGCCTATTGCATATGATTCATTGTTGGTAATCAAGTAGAATATTAAATGGAGCAAATTGTGTTTGAAAGTGATGTTGGGAATTACATGTTTTTGAGCCTCCTCTTTCTCAATTAAAAAAAAAAAAATTTGTTGATGAAGTCTCTCCCCTATGTTAACTAAAAAAAAAGGAAGAAAAATATAAGGGGAGATGGAAAATAAAATTCCAAAAAAAAAAAAAAAAGTCATGATAATAAGGCTTGAAAAAGGAGAAAAAGAGAAATAGAAGAAAGAGAAAGAAAATGCATTTGCTCCATTTTTTGTTCTATTGGGTTACTTGTGCTTATTGAAATTTTTGTTAGCCCTTTGTGTATACCTTCCTTTCTTTACACTTCCTAACATCATTCCCATGGTCTGATTATAACCATTGAAAGACCTTTTGATTCATGTATGCTTGCAATTTATTAGTGGAAATTTTGTTTCTTATCAAGCATATGGAAGTGCATCTTCTTTGAGGAATCTTGAGCGCATTGTCTTCACCTTTAAACACTTTGAGTGTGGTTAGTGGAGTGATCCTAATTCGGTGAGGAGCATGATTTCTGAGAACTTTAGCCTCTAATTGGACTTGATTTTGGTTACCACTCTATTTCTTGGATTGCCTTTACCTATTGTTTGGTTGTTTGTTTTCTCGGGTTCCTCATTTAATATTGTCTCTTGATCCCACATCTTTGTTTGGCCTTAGATACTGTTTGAGGACAAGCAAGGTCTTAAGCTTGGGGGAGTTTGATGTGTGTGAAACATGCATATATTTTCATATTAGTTAGCATTTAATTGTTGCATTTTCTAGTATAGTTTTTGGTAATTTTTAGCATTTAGCATGCATTTTTTATTTTACCTTTAGTTCGGATGATTTCTGTTTGTTTTTGTTGCATAAGTAGGTGAATTGCAAGTTTTATAGGTTAGCCATGGAATGTACCACACCCACGGATGATGATGCTCCATTCTTTCAAGTGCTGAACGATCCATGGCCAGCCTATGGAACCTGCCATGACCGTGGAACATAGAGGAAAACACAGAACACAAAGAACATCAAGGATTAGAGAGATTTTACAAAGGAGGTCTCTAGGATTTCTCTATTGTTGCAACTCTAAGAGTTTTTCTTCTCCTTCTTTTGTATTTTCTTCTCTATTCTGAATGTTATTTTGGATTCTTATGGATTCTACTTTGAATATGCTTAAGTAGTTTCTTTATTCTAGGATGAGGGATTAGCCCAATTTGTTATTGACAATGTCTTGATATTTTCTCTCCTTAAACTATGAATTATGTATGATTCAGTTTTGGCGCACCAACAGTTTGTGAATATGTTGGCCACATGTTTGCATGATTATTGATCTTGAGGGATGAATTGAAAGGTGAACCTTAATTTTAGAACTCTAAATCTGAACTTGAATCGTTAATCACGAAAGTAGTTTAACCTTCTTTGAAGCAATTCTTGAATTATCACTGTTCTTAAAGGGTTCATCTTAATTTGAATGCCATGAAAATAGATATTTGAATTATTTTGGGCACATTATCGTATTCTGAAAGGAAACTGTAATTAATTAGGATAATTCGCTTTCATAGATAATTAAGATGATTAAGGGATAGATTTTATTATAGATATGTCAATATTATTATGGTGAACCCGATTCCTAGAGTTTATTTATAAATTGTTTTCCTTATTCAAGTCTTAAATTTTCTTATAAATTATATTCCTTCCAAATTATCTTTTCTTGGTTACTTTAATCTCTAGAAAAATTGATTAGTCTAGATAATCATAATTGTGCATAATTGGTACTCAACAACACGGTTCTAGTGGAACGATATTTTACTACTTGGCAGACTCTTCCACTGGTCTTCAGTCGATTGGCTTGGGAACTCTGATTCTTACTAGCATTCTGCGGTTTTGACTTTGTGCCTCCACACTCTCGGCTGATGTGGCCAGACTTGCCACACTTGAAGTAGATGACGTCGGTCTCCTTGCACTGAGTGGTGAAATGATCCTGTCCGCACTTGCCACATCTGATGGGTCTAGGAGCAAAAGAATCCTAATTCCTGAACCTGTTTGTAGAGAACTAGGGCTTCTTGCCACTCTGCTTGAAGTCCCGGTCGGCTGGAGCTAGACGCTGCTTTCCCTTGTCCTTCTGATCATTCTTCCTGCTGCCCTGAACATCTGAACTCCTGTTGTTTGCCACTCTGGATTTGTAAGCATACTCGAAGATCCTACACTTGTTCACTAAGACCGAAAAGACATGGATCTCCTGATAGCTGATAGCTTGCTTGATATCTGGACGCAGACCATCCTAAAACTTCACACATTTGCAGCTATCATCAGTCACATAACAGATTTGGTATAACCAAAATCAGGAAAACATCGGATAAGCAAACTAACAAAAGAAATATCCTAAACTACGAGTGAGCGGGCTCCTTAGAGTCACTCCTAAACTGGCTGCTCACCATCCTCTGCATAACAAGAAAAGGTACATGCAAGAAACAACAAAGATGGAGAGTAAGAAACCGTTGTATAAATATAATGGCAAAGGAGCAGTTAGCAAGATGAGCATACATCACATATAGACATAGCATATTAAAACATAACAACATCTAGCATATTAGCATCATTCACACCATCTTAATCAAAGTATGTTATACAATGCAGTGCTACTCCACTACTCCGTTATGCATATGGATCCAAAACTAACTAAGGAAGACAACTTCGGAGTTACATATCCACATTGGCCAATAAGCACCAACACCGGTAGTTCACCAAACCATGGATGAACTTCTTGGATAGCCGATGCACCGTACTCTAGGATGCACCACCACGGGGGTCCACGATTCACCTAACTCTCGGATGAATCACTGCGGACGGCCAGATCGCCTTACTCTTTGATGACCTCCCCTATGCTGCATTTTCCCCACTAACATCTCCAATGCATCAATGCATGAGCAACAACAACAAACAATCAAACCACCACCTCCACTTTGGCCAATAAGCACCATAGTTTAACACCATCAACACCTTGACTAATAAGCATCAAGGCCCCCTTTGGCCAATAAGCACCAAAGCATAACAATGTGCGGTAACCCATCGTTACCGTCTTAACCATCTTAATGTTTGTATTTAATTATCTTTGCTAAGTCTTCATTAAATTATCTAATTTATTTCGATTGACATCTTATTTCATCATAGGGAACAATTTGGGTGAAATCACCCTTGTTCCTGCTTAGCGTTTTAATTCTGTTTAGGGAGCACGACCGTGCTTACTAGAGCATGCCATACTGATCTGGGCAGAAAGGTTGGAGACCCTTGCCAAAACTTCCTAGAGCATTCATAGATCAATCTTATTGGCTTTTAACTACACCATCAAGTGTTAATCTCGTTATTCTTGTTTAACTCCATGTTTGATAACTTTTGGGGATTAATCCCTTAATTCTGTTACATTAATAACATCCCTAAAGCACTCATGAATCAAGCCTAGGGTCTTGACTATACCAGTGAGCAATCCCTTGCCTCTCATTACTAGGATTCAAGTCCTATGAACATTGGGAAATATCCCTTAACTCTTATAACCTCATTAACATCCTTCTACATTTAATTAGTGTGTTAACAACAATAACATTAACGTCCATCTCATAAAATCAACATAACTACCAAGGCATCCATTCATGGCATCATCATCATTATCAACAACAATACAATAATCAAAGTATGCCAATTATATCGAAATCATGACATACATATAGCAGACAACATCAAATAGGCAATTAGCATACAATAGGGTCATGGATTAACCCTTCATCTTATGCTACCCCATTGCCTACATGTTATACTAATCCCTTCTCCCCATGCCTGGTATGAAGATTCCACTAATGCCCACGTAAGCAATCTACTTTTCATCTCTTGAGCAGCTTGACGAATTCCTCAAGCCTTGGCCAAACACAAAAAAGAATAACGAATTAATCTCCAAATCAAGAATAGGAAAAGGAGATTACAAGAGGGATAAATTCGTTACCTTAACTTACATTACCGTGTGATTCCTCTCCCAAACAACCTCAAGAATTCCAAGAACTATGATAGGTTCAAAGGAAAAGGGTAAATAGAGGTTTCTGCTGCACTAGGGTTGCTAAAAGTGCCAAAATGAGGGTTTGGCTCGCAACCCTTACGAAACTCATTTATATATACCATCAGACCCTGAGCATGGTCGTGCTTCCTCTGAGCACGGGCGTGCTCAACTTGAGCACAGGCTTGCTCAAATAAGCACGTGGTCTACACAAAATTCATCAGAAGACCCCATTCTCCGACAAGACCATGCTCCCCTTGACCATGGCCATGCTCGTGGCCCAAGCAGCCACTAAACATGCCAACGAGCACGGGGTCGTGCTGAACATGAGCACGGCCTTGATCATGGGTTAGGAATGGACTTTTCACTAGAAAATCCCACTTGACCTCATTCTAACGTCCCTAAGGCACATTTCTACTTAAACTTAACATATCATACAACTATACATAGCACATACAAACGTAATAAAGACTTCTATACGAAAAACCAGGTGTTACAAAGGACACATTCCTCGCATCTTGAGAGTCCTTGCACGAAATCTAGGAAGACACGTGACATGGCGGTGATGACACAACACAATCCCGACCTCAACTTGAAAGGCCACCTAAAGGAGAGAAGATACATCTCGTCCATCCTTTTACAGAGGATATTATGATGTTTGTCCTTCCAACAGCCTCAAAATTGCACGCTTGGACAATTATGATGAGAGCACTAACCCAGAAGAGCACCTAACAGCTTTCAAAACGCATATGTTGTTAATTGTGGCCACGAATGCAGTAAAATGCAAAGTTTTTCCTATGACTTTTAGAGGCACGACCCTCATATGGTTCTCAAGACTACCTCCGAGGTCAGTTATTTCATTTGAATTATTTGCTATTAAATTTAACATGCAATTTGCAGCTAGTCGTGCCCATCAAAGGACATTGGCATCCCTAGTAAATTTCAAATAGGAAATGGGCGAGTCGCTAAGGGACTTCGTGGCATGGTTCAGTAAAGAGACCATACAGATTCGAAACCTTACCCCATCTGTAGCATTACATGCAGTCCTGGCTAGATTATGACTAGGACTGCTTTCTTATTCACTAGCTCGGAAGCCACCTACAGATATAGATGACTTGACACAATGAACAACCAAATACATAAATATGGAGGAGATTAGAGAGTCGAAACAGATAGACCTTGGAGAAAAGAACAAGAAAAAGGAGAAACAAACAACTCGAAATGTTCAAGCTCAGGATAATCAAACCAGAGTTCAAGCAGAAAGGACATGATAAAATGAAGATCTGACAGAGATATAACGCCTATACCCTCCTCAATGTGATCCAGTCAAAGATTTTGAAAGAAGTGCCGCATGCGAATATCATGGAATTAGCCCCTCAACGCAATCTTCACACACATTTGGATCAAGAGAAGTACTGTCATTACCATCACAACTACAGGCATACTATGGAAGATTGCCGAACTTTGAAAGATAAAATTGAATATCTGATCCAAATGGTGTTAAGTCTCAAATCATCCGACTCTGTGTCAAGCGTCCGACTCTACCTTCTTGTTGACCTTTGTGTTTTGATGAATCCAAACACTAAGCAAATGATTTTAAATTGAACTATTTGAGTTTTGCTAATATTTTACTTGAGATGTGCCGAAAAGACAATATATGAACAAATCTTACTAAGAATGAAAGAATCAAAGCACGGTTTATGCGTCTGGATCTTTGGATTCAATGAATCAGCTGAAGCAAAGTGTCTGATAAGTTTCAACAAGCTGAAGCCCAGATTCAGTTGTCCAATAGAAGTTTTCAATCTTAGATATCTTGAATATAAAGAAAAATAACTCAGTTCTAAATTCAAGGAATGTCTTGATGATCATGTTCAAAAGCTTATGCATATGAAGAACGAACTTGAAGCTGGAGATGAAGTTATAAGTTGCCTACCAAGACTACTCAGTTCGAAGATTCTGTTGAAGAATGAAGTCTCTCAAGGCTTGTGTTGAAGATCAGATAAACAAGACCTTCATTACTCGCACAAAGTTACAATTATCAAAGAACATTTTGAGACTACATCAACATTGTTCTCAGCAAGTGACTAAGAAGATTGCAAAGCTTATCATGAAATTCTTAGAAAAACTTGAAGACCAACTCAAGAATGATCAAGTTACACACTAATCCAACAAATCCTAAGAAAGCGTCTGAAGATCTGTCAGAACCAAGAAGGCGTCTGAAGGCATGTCAGAACTGACAAGTATAAAGAATGTGTTTAAGGAATTAGACAAATGTTGGAGCTTATGTTAAAGGAAGCATTTAAGCAAAAGATCATTGTCTTCTGTTTTTTGAGGAACGTCAAAAGAAGAAAAATACTTGAAGCCTCACTCTTGAAGTTGAAGGAAACAGAATTGTCGAAGAAAGGAATCAAACATTCAAAAGGAATATTTTATTCTCTTGTCTTCGAAAGAAACAAAAGAAAGCAGAAAGCATAAAAAGTTATGCATCAATCCTCCTTTCCGTAATGAGCTAAAAGCACATTTTTCTGAGCTTTTCTCAATGTTGCACAAATAGAGAAAGCTATACTGCCCCAGTCAGAAAATCATCTCTGCTCAGTTCCCTGGTCAAAGTTCTCCAACGATCATAAATATTTAATGCAAATCAGAATGACTATTTTATGTCCAGAAGACAAAGAGAAGATGTCTGCTAACTGAAGATTATATCTCAACGGATCTCTCTCGGATGAGTATATAAGGAAGAACAAGAAGACCTTTGCGTGTGTGTGTGTGTGTGTGTGTGTGTATATATATATATATACATACATAGAGCAGAAGATATACACATATTAAAGTATACAAAGACTCAGAATTCACTCATGCAGAAAGCTTTTATTAACTCTGATATTCTTCTCTCAAACTACAAATCATTTAGAGAAGATGATACTCTGCATCTACCCAATCTTATGTTCTTATTCACTGTCTGAAGTGTTAGTTGGTTGATTCGTAACTCAGTAATATTGAAGCTGTGCTTCAAAACAAATCTCATACTCTGTAGAGCCTGAAGAGGTTTTCTAAAAGAATACTTGTTGTTGAGCCTGAAGAGGCTAGACGTGCAAACAATACTTGTTGTTAAGCCTGGAGAGGCTAGGTGTGCAAATAATACTCGTCTGTAACTTAATCAGTTATAGTGGAAAAACTTGGTGAAGCCAAGGACTGGATGCAGCCCAAAGTTTGTGGTTGGACCAGGAATTATTGTTCTTTATCTGTTGTTTGTGGAAGCCAAGAAAATTATTGTTCTTGATCAGTTATAGTGAAAAAAACTTGGGGAATGTTTGCAATAGTTCTAAGTAATTAAGTTTGATGAAACAGACGTCTAAAAAAAGTATGACCTGCACTGAATTTTCTTTTATGCTAGAAAACTCTAATTTGCCAAAACACTATTCAACTCTCCTTCTAGTGTTGTTTTATGCCATTGATCAGATGGGGCATCTACAAGAATATGTTCATAAAGATAATGCTTGAGGACTATATGTTCGAGGCCGAGGAAGGGGCAGAGTCAGATACACGCAATGGGAGTATAATACAGAAAAGAATAATGAAAACAACACTCAAAGCAATGAGAAGGAGCGAGACCATATGGAGATTGAACAGACATTGGAAGAGCCTTCGATCCAAGGTGTAATTAATACCATTGCAAAAGGATTTCTAGGTGGGGGAGACACCAATTTAGCATAAAAGAAACCTCGCGGGCAATCCAAGCTATCAACTCAGTACCTTGGAAACCTTTCTAAGTCTCTCCACCAATCACTTTCACAGATGAAGACTTCCAAGGTATATATGGACCCAAACCAGGTTCATCCCATGGTTATCATAGTTGAGATACCTAGCTTTGCCGTAAAAGTAACATCGGTAGATCAAGGCAGCTCAGCAGCCATACTTTACTTGCCCACTTTCCAGAAGCTCGGAATCCTACAAAGATCGATCAAAGAGCAAGTTGAAACCCCACGACTATGTAGAACTGCTCACCACCTTCGGAGACGACAATGTGTCAAAGACAATCTCGGTCAGGTATTTACTTGTAAACACTGCAACTTCTTATCGGACGTATAGTCTCAACCCCACATATAAAAATGAAATTCCTGGCGTCAATGGGAATGGCTGATACAATGAGGGTTGATCAGAGGGTAGCATGAACCAAATCGATGATTTTTTTTTTTCTTTTCTTTTTATCAATAAACTGTGGTGACATATGGTCACCTTGCCTTAAAAAAAAAAATTAGAGGGTAGCATGATAATGTTATGTGGATAGTTTACGATAACAAAAATTGTAACATGCCGATAATTATATATATGTGTTTATTTGATAACTAGTTTTATTAATCGGTTAGACATTTATTATTGTGTTTCGACTTATTTGATTTTATTTGCTTAACTAAAATATTTTATTCAATGCGTTAACATTGCGCTATTGTAGTGTATGCACGCTTATAAGACAATAATGGTACACTATTGTCACAATTATTATTTGTTTAGAAAAATATTTTTAATAATATGGTTGAAAGGAATTTTTTTTCAGATTGTATTCTATTTAATTTTAGATTTAAAAATAAATTGGTTTAGAACTAATCGGAGATTAATTTTGGATCATTCATTTTCTTGGTTGACCATTTCAATCATCGATCTCTACTCTAATTTATATCTTGAAAGTTTTATTTTTTACCCTATCTAATTTTATATCTAAAGGGTAAAAACCAATCTTTCTTTTTCAAAGTTAATCGCAACCTTTATTTCTACCTACTAGTACTACTAATTAAAAGAAACAATAAGTAAAGAAAAGGTTTTCTTTTTCCTGGTTCAGCAAAGACCCACGTACACTCCCTTTCCTTTTCGGATCCCAATTCCCTACAATTGGGGATCCCTGAATTCCCCAGCAATCAGGCAGAATTCTGTCAAGAGACGGTCTGAAGCCAGATTTTTTGGACACAGAAAATACAAAAACACCCTTGGAATTTGCCTAAATGCAAGACCTTCAGGAAAATCTAAATTTAGAGAATCTGAATTCTTCCTTTTTTTTCTTTTGTTTTATTCTTCTTTCACTTTCAGACCACAACTACACCCGTGTTTCTCCTCCATCTCCCTAGAAACAGCCACCGTGTGAGCACCGTCTGGCCGCCGCCTGGAGTGAAGAAGACGACGACCATGCCTTCTGATCTTGTTGCTCCATTTCTACATCGTCGTCATCGCCTCTGTAAGGTTCTCCGACCGTTGTCCATGGTGGCTTCCACCATACTTAAGTGTTTTGAACCTTCTTTTCTCCTTCTATGAAGCTTAGCTTTATTTTTTTGGGCCATGGCTGCTACAGAACACGCTCCACCGCCATCCACCTTCACTGTCTCCATTGTCCGCCGTCATTAGGACCACCTCCAGCCGCCTTGTTCTTCCTTGTTGGGTAAGTGACTTTCTCACCCTTACCAAGTCTTATTTCAGCAAATCCCCAAACCAATTTTCAAACCCTAACCCTAACCTTTCATTTCAGTTTTAAAGATTGAAATTAACTATGTTTTTATGCAATTGGGAATGTGAATTAGTGATTTCCTAAGCTAATTTTATTACTCTTTGGTTAAATCATTTTTTTTTTCACAATTGTGTTATGAACCCTAAGCCCCAACATGATTTTAAAGTCTGAAATTGGTTCTGCTTTTGTGAGATTGAGTATTTAAATTAATTGAATTCATGGTTTTGATGATAAATAATTGATTGTTTGAATTGTTTGGTTTTGCAAATGCTTGGAATCCCTCCCTGGGATGTTGTTTGCGACTATCATGTTTGGAGGAGCAGGAATTGTATTTTCGGGGAGCTGACAGGTGTGGCCTGCGCGTTGCTGTGAAGCGCCAGAGGAACTCAAGGCGTCAATGTCAGGTAGGGGAAGATAATACTCTAGGTATAGTGTGGGATTAATGCGGGTCTTGAGGTATATGGTTAGAAAACTGCATGAAAATAATTGTATGAGGTTTGTTATTATAAATTGCTCATAATTGTTTTGTTTTGCTTGTGTGAATTGTATGAATTGTTTGGCTAGAATTTTGTGAATTATGTGAGTTGTGTAATTAGGACTTTATTTGTTTCTCCATGAAGAATTTAGGTTGTGCTAATGATTTGTATGGTTATATTTGTCTCTTTCTTGATTGCTATGTGCTAGCTAAAAATTCGTGTATGAGATAATATATACCTCTGATTGATGATCTCCTTTTCCACTTATGGAGCTAGTTGTGTCTTAGTTTGTACTAGATGAATATTAGGCAATGGAAATTTTAGATAAATAATTTGGATTAATTATGCTTTAGGCCTCAAAATACGTTGGGCCGGCCTCGCACGTATCATAGCATACAATGATTTCCATACATAACAGACCATTTAACATTATTATTTTTCAAATAACATGATTTTTATTTCTCCCCTTTATATTAAATTAAAGAAAGTAATCGAGCATAAATAGCATTCTTTTTACATCACCCGATGATGATGATGATGATGATTATTATTATTATTATTATTATTATTATTATTATTATTCATTAAATATATAACATTTGTATTTCTCCCCTTTTGGCATAATAAAAAGGAGAATATTCATTATAGTTCACTTACCGAATGCAAACTAACAATAGAGTTAGTAACTTTATAATTACTAGATCCAAAGAAGAATGCCCTCTATGTAGCTGAAACGTGAAGCAATATGCACTTTTTTATGCCTTGGAAACAATTGCAATTGTCAATTGTATAATAGTATTGAAGTATTAATGATATTGATAATGGGGGAGAAACCCTAATGCTCTGCTAGGGTTTGCATGAGATTCTTGCATGCACACAGATATGGAGGTTCACGACCCCCATTGCCCTTGGATCTTTCTTGTGCTTCCACCCACTTCCTCCTCTTCTCTACCCGTCCCTCCTCCCTCTTCTTCTTCTCCACCCGTACCTCCACTCTTCTCTTCTTCTCCAGCCGCTTCTTTCCCTCAAAAGAAGTCCTTTGCTCAAGTGTTGAATAATGTGTGCGACATTCCCTTAAGCCAATTGCCACAAGCTTGTTGGAAGAATGATACTCTTTCAATCAAAATTCCTGAAGAAGAGTATAAAGCTAGTCTGGATTCATGCAAGAATAACCTTCATGGAAGGCTTATTTTGTCAAAAGGTAATACTCCATTGAAATTTAGTGACTTGAGATCCAAGTTATCTAAATTATGGAATCCGATTGGTAATTGGAAGATGGTTCCTTTGGGGAAAGGTTATTTTAAATTTTCCTTTGCCTCCCAAGAGGATCTTCGATGTGTATGGACTGTTGGAAGCTGGAATCTTAATCCTGGATTGATGAGATTGTTTGCTTGGTCTAAAGATTTCAATCTGGCTACTTTGAAACAAACTAATGCCCAATGTTGTGTAAGAATTTTCGGTCTTCCCCAAGAATATTGGAGGCCGAAGATTCTTTTTTCAATTGCGAGGGCTTAGGATCTCCAATATGTGGATTTGGTTAAGCAACTTCATGAACAAATTATGGTAGAAAGGGATGGATTTGCATTCTTGGTTTATATCGAATATGAGAATTTACCTTCTTTATGTAGCCACTGTCAAGTTATAGGGCATTCAGATGAAAGCTGTAAAAAATCTATTGCTCAAGTAGTGCCTAATGCAATCAGGGCCTCGAAGAACAATCACAAAGTATGTGCCTAAAATGAAAACTGGTAATGTAGATCCTTCTGTTTCAAGAAAAGGAAAGGAGGTGGTGGTTGATGTTGATCCAGGTTCTGGAAAGGCAGTTGATGCAGGTGTTAATGATAATGTAGCTTCTGCGGTTTCAAGAAAAGGAATGGAGGCAGCTGTTGATGGTGCTTCAGGTTCTGGTACTGCTGATATCCCTGTTGAAGATGTGGTAATAAATGTGGTCCAAAATGTTGGTAACAAAGCCCTGGATGTTGCTTCTCTGGCAAGTAATCAGGTTGTTAAGTGTGGAAGGAGCAGTAATAGGGGTGGTTCTGCTAATATTCCTATTGAAGCAGTTGTAATGAATGTGGTTCACAATGTTGATTCCACTAATGTGGATCAAAACTCTGTTGGAAACAAAACCCTGGATGTTGCTTCTCCAGCAAGTAAATTTGTTGATCAAGTGGTAAAGGGTGGAGTGAGCAATGCTGGTGATAAAAGATCCATTTTGAATGCAGCCAATAAATGCATTCTGGATGAGATGATTGGTGATCCAGCTATTGACATTGTTCCAGATCGTGGTGACAAGGTTTTCTCTATCCCTAGAATTGTTGATATGGAGCAATGTGCTGAAGATGTTAGGCACAGTGCCTCTATTGAAAATTTGGATTGTGACTCGGATTCAGTGCAAACTATTTTTGATGAGTTTTCTCGGTTTTTAGCCAACTCAAAATCAGGAGGATGAGGTTATTATGGAGGACTCTGTTCTTGATGATCAGATAGAGGAGTTTTCCACTTCTAAGGAGCTTTCTGCTTCTCCTTCTCTTGAAATGATTAATTTGCAGAGTGCTTCAAAATTTCATGTGAATGATGTTTTGTCAAAAACTGTTCAGCAAGATCTTCAGCTAGCTGGTAAATTTTGGGGTGAAATAGTTGATCAAAATGATGATATTCAAGATTCCTCTAATGCAAAGGAAGAAGAGTTTACCAAGGTCATGTCTCAAAAGAAGAAGCAGAAGAAGCTAAAAAAAGGTAATTCTTCAGAAATCTGATCCTTATAACACAAGATATAAGGCAAGAACTTCTAAGCCTAAAACCTTTCATGATTAGATTGATGAAAATCTCATTCTGGAATGTCAGGGGTTTGGGAAATCCAAAAACTAGATTAGTGCTGAAAAATCTATGTTTATCAAATAACCCAGATTTAGTCTTTCTTTCTGAACCCTGGATTAAAGTTGATCAAATTCCAATCAGCTTTTGGAATAGTTTGAATTTAAAGTTGTTCTCAGTTAATGATAGAGGGGATCTTGCTCCAAATATGTGGGGGTTATGTTCATTTAGCTTGAAGCCCCAGGTAATTGCTTCATCTGTTCATCATATTTCACTCTCAGTTACTTGGAACAATGAAGTTTGCTTCATTTCTGCTGTGTATGCCTCTACATCTCATACCAGTAGAAGATCTCTATGGTTTGAATTGGCTTCTTTGCAACAGAATTATGTTGCACCTTGGTGTTTTCTTGGTGATTTCAATGCTGTACTAGGAGCTCATGGAACCATGAGGTGATTTCAATGCTGTACTAGGAGCTCATGGAAAGAGGGGTGGCAATCTACCTTCGTTAGTATTCTGTGATGAATTTAGAGCCTGGTCTGACAGTTGTTTGCTCACTCATATTGATACAAAAGGTGTTCCATATACCTGGTCCAATGGTAGAGGCACTTCCTCTTACATGGAACTGAGGCTGGATAGGGCTATTTATAACAATGAGTGGATGGATTTTTGGGATTCTATGATATGTTGTACTTTGCCAAGAAGTAAATCAGATCATCATCCTTTGCTTCTAGTTGTTAGCAGAGGTTTGGCTCAGCACCCTTCATCTTTTAAATTCCACAACATGTGGCTTGAACACAGTGATTGCAGAAGGCTTGTCTTAGAAGTCTGGAACAAAAGGGGTCTTAATTGTCCTTTAGGCCTTATGCAAGTTTTGTCCAGAAAGCTGATGGCTTTGAAAGCTGAGCTTAAAGCATGAAATAGGGAAATTTTTGGTGATGTCTATTTGAATGTGTCTACAGCTTTGAAGAAAGTAGAAGATGTTCAGAATTTGATTGCATCCTCGGGGTTTACTGATGATTTACATAATGAGGAAGTCAAGGCTCTATATGATCTTCAGCAAGCTTTAGCTTTTGAAGAAACCTTCTGGAAGGATAAGGCAAGAATGAATTGGCTGGTAAAAGGGGATAGAAATACAACTTTTTTTCATAGAGCTGCTAAGATTAAAAATGCATATCATCGGATGGCATCTTTGAGGCAGGGTGATTATATCATTTTGGATCCTCTTGCAATTGAGCATCATGGCATTTCTTATTTCTCAAATCTATATGCATCTCCTAATTATTGTTTGGACAGTGGTCTTATTGAATCAGTCATTCCAAAAGCAATTACAGATGCTGAAAATATGGCTCTTATTGGTTGTCCAACTGCTGATGAAATTACGGCTGCAGTTTTCAGTCTCAACAAGGACAGTGCCTCGGGTCCTGATGGCTATGGAGGAGGGTTTTATCAAGCTTTTTGGGATGTCATTGAGATGGATGTGGTTAAATCCATTCTACAATTCTTCATCCACAATTGGATTTTGCCAAACTTAAATTCAAACTTAGTGATTCTCATCCCTAAGTTCAAGGGTGCTGACAGGATTGAGGACTTTAGGCCAATAGCATAGGCTAATTTCCAGTTTAAGGTGATCACTAAAATGTTGGCTGACAATTGTTTCACAAGAGCAAAGGGGCTTTTTGAGGGATAGATATATTCAAGAATGTGTGTGTATTGCATCTGAGGCAATCAATATGTTGGATCACAAGAAGTTTGGAGGAAACATAGCTTTAAAATGTGATGTTAGAAAGGCATTTGATACAATAGATTGGACCTTTTTGCTGAAAGTTTTTGCAACTTTTGGATTCTGTTCTGTCTTTTGCAATTGGATTCAAACAATTTTGGATTCTGCAAAGCTTTCCTTTCTGGTCAATGGCAAAGCAGTGGGATTTTTCTCTTGTGAAAGAGGGGTGAGGCAGGGAGATCCCTTGTCCCCCCCCCCCCCCCCCCTCTTCTGTATTGCAGAAGAAGTGTTGAGTAGAGGCTTCCTCTCCTTGATAGTTTCAGGCAGGTTGAAACCAATGTCAAGTAGCAGGTCATTCTCTACTCCAACACATGTATTGTATGCAGATGACATATTGATTTTCTGCAGTGGTTTGAAAAAAGGTCTCAAGACTTTGATGGATTTGGTTGATGATTATGCTAAGAATTCTGGTCAAATTCTGAGTCTCAACAAATGCAATTTTTATGCTGGAGCAATGAGTGCTAATAGAATTCAATCCATCAGTTTTTTACTTGGAATTCAATCTGGTTCCTTGCCTTTTAATTACCTTGGCATTCCTCTTTTCAAAGGAAAGCCAAGAAGGAGGCATCTTCAACCAATTATAGATAGGACTAAACTGAAATTGGCTAGCTGGAAAGGATCTCTTCTCTCAATTATGGGAAGAGTTCAATTGGTTAAATCTATTATTCATGGCATGGTAGCTTACAGTTTCCACATATACAGTTGCCCTTCTTCTCTGCTAAATCAATTAGACACTTGGATCAAAAATTTCATTTGGTTTGGTGATATTGACACCAGGAAGCTTGTAACTGTGGCTTGGAGAGTTGTTTGCAGTCCATTAGAGAATAGTGGTCTTGGTATTAGGCCTTTTAAAGCTGTGAATTCAGCTGCTATGCTCAAGCTAAGCTGGGACATTTTCTCCTCTAACCAATAACGGTCCTGCTTCCTTAAGGCAAGGTTTTTGAGAGGAAATCTTCAATGGTCTCGGGTTATGTGCAGTCCTTTATTTGGCCTGCTGTCAAAATCTACTTCCTTTTGATTTTGCAGAACTCTTGTTGGAATATTGGTAATGGGAAAAAATGTGTACTTTTGGAGAGATAGGTGGATTTCCAATCCTATAGCAACTATTCTCAGCTTCCATTCTGAGATGTATCCTTCTCTGAATGCCACTGTCAGTGAATTCATCTTGAATGGTAGCTGGGAGATTCCTAATTACTTGTAGGTGAAATGTCCTGAGGTAGTTCAGGAAATTCAACAGGTGGACATTCCTGTTTCAGATTTAGATGATGAGTTGTGCTGGTCTGATTCAGATTCAGGATTTGAGTTTTAAAGATGCATATTCATTTTTAAATTCTCCTTCTAGTCTGGTTGTTCGGAGCAATTCCATTTGGTCTACAGCTATTCCTCCCTCTGTATCATTTATATTATGTAGATTGTGGCATAACAGGATGCCAACTGATGATCTTCTTTCCAAAAGAGGTTGCTGCATTGTATCTTTATGCAATTTGTGTTCTGTCAGTGTTGAATCTAGTGACCATCTATTCTTCACCTGCACTTATTCTACTCAGCTATGGAACTGGCTCAGTTCTACTATCAATCTCCCTGTGAATGTTTCTTCTATTGAATCTGGTTTTACAATTTTGGACAAGAATTGGAGTCAGCAGTTGCAGGATGTATTGTTGGAAGCTATCATTGTTGTGGTTAATTCAATCTGGAACAGCAGAAACAAGGCAAGGTTTGATGGCAGGTTGATTTCAATTCATAGAGCCATTAGCATGATTGTGAGTGATGTTGGTCTCTCTGGAAACCTTTCAAAAGGATCAATGTTTTCTTCTATTGAGGAATTTAAAATCTTAAAAGCTTTCCAATTGCTTGTCATGCCCTAAAATCTCCATCTATTATTCAAGTGGATTGGCAGCCTCCTATGTGTAGTTGGATCAAATGTAATTCAGATGGGGCCTCAATAGGTCCAAATGCAATTGCTTCTTTTGGTGGAATTTATAGAGATCATAGAGGGACTGTTATGGGATGCTTTGCTGCCAACCTTGGTTCGAGTTCCTCTCTTTTTGCAGAGTTAAATGGAGCAATGTTAGCTATAGAGTTTGCAAATGACAAAGGATGGAAGAACTTGTGGTTAGAGTGTGATTCTTCAATCACTGTGGCTGCTTTCAAAAATTTAGATTTGGTTTCTTGGAGGCTAAGGAACTGCTGGAATAAAAGTATCTCAATCACTAAAAGGATGCATTTCATAGTTTCTCATATCTTCATGGAGGGCAACACTTATGCAGACAGGTTGGCACAGTATGGATCTAGTCATTTAGGGATCACTTGGTGGAATTCTATTCCAGATTTCATTAGAGAAGATTTTTTTAGAAATAGATTTGGATTGCCAAATTATAGGTTCAAGTAACCATTTACAATGGGTTTTGGTCTAATGTCCCCCATTGATTCTTTGTATTTCTTTTCTTTTCTTTTTTTTAAATAAATTTTAAGGGTACCCTTTTTCCTTAATGATGTTTTTATCCCTAAGGAGGTTTTGCATCATAAGGTTTTAATGAGACCTTTTTTTGCTTTAAAAAAAAAATTTTAATTTAACAATAGAGCAAAATGAAAAACATATGAGAGACAACATAGATTGAACAAATTTTATTACATCATTGGTAGTGTACATCTTTACAAAAATAAAATAAAAGATAGGCTTAATTGCAGTTTTGGACTCCCTCCTGTTGGTCATGTTCGATTTTGGTTCCTAAAGTTTTTTACGTGCACATTTGGTCCCCTGTTTTTTCAATGTTGTGAATTTGGATCTTCTGTTACTGTCTGTCAATTTTTTCAATGATCAACATAGAGGAACCACTACTCTAAGCACACAGAATCACTGCTCTAAGCGCATAGAACCTTTTGTTGAACTTTTGTGGTAAAGGATCATGTGGTGAAAAGAAAGGAGGGATAAAACCAGTAAATAATATAAAGGAACCACTGAATTATGTTGAATCATAGACATAAAGGAGGAAGAACCTCAACCAGACGTTCTGTTTGCTTAGAGGAGTGGTCCATCTATGTTGATCATTGAAAAAATTGACAGACATTGGATAAAAGGACCAAATTTGCGCCATTGAAAAAACAAGATCAAATGTGCACGAAAAAAATTTGAGAAACCAAAATCGCATAGGACCAATAGTAGGGGGACCAAATACGCAATTAAACCTAAAAGATAAGATCACTTTATTCTTAGATACATCAGCATCAAGTCATGAAGCTCAGTTAAATGTGCTTCAACTTCATATAAACGTTGATGCGCCGTTAGGTTATAGATAGAAGGAGGAGTAGGAGTAAGGGTAGAGGAAGGAATTAGGTGATGACAAAGATGCTTTTAGGGATGACAATTGTCACCTGTAGAAGGGGATCCCTGCAGGGACTATCCCGTTTGGGGCCTCGTTGGCGGGAATTTTTTCAAGCGGGGACGGAGATGAGGGAGAAATTCCCCCCGAAGACAATATGGGGATGGGGACGGGGAGCATACCCCCGCCGAGGTCCCCGTCCTCGAGAACCTTACAAAAAATATCATATATATATATATAAACTTATTTTTGCAATTTCATATATATCTATATATATAATTTCATTAAATTAATAAAAGAAACTTAAAGTATATCTCATTTAATGATCAGATGCTTCATCCTTAAACACATCGACCAAATCTGTCACTCTATTTAATTATCCTTTACTGATTTTTTGTAAATTCTTGAAAGCAAAAGTGGCTAGGAGTTCGGAAATCCAAAAAAAAAGAGTATAAAAAGGAATCAAATGTCTTCAATGACACTAACATCAATATGGTAGGATTGAGTGAATTTAATGCAATCTAAAGGGGATTACATTGAAGGTATTGACAACAAGGAAGTTATGGTTTGAGTATGGACCAATTGCTCTTTCAGGGTCTCCGTGGGGACCCGTGGGGAGGCGGGGAAACGGAATGGGGGAGAAATACTTCTTGAGATGCGGAACCGGGATGAGGATGGGGAGTAAAATAGGGAACGGGGATGGGGAGTGAGAGGATACCCCCGCCCCCATCCTATCCCATTGACATCCCTAGATGTTTTTTGTGAATTAGGTGGAGGTAAAACAAGTAGAAGAGGAATAATAGAAATGTTAAAAGAAGTTTTTTTTTTTTTTTTTTTTTTATTCTTTCCAAAGAAAGAGTATCAAACAAGGCAGAAAACATTATGTCTAAATACCAAGGTAATGAAAGAACAAAAGGACACAGATTTTTTACCAACTAAAAATGAAAGGAAAAGTTGAGTTAAACAAGAGAAAAACAAAGAGGTGTGTCACGATCGGGATTGCAAAGCAACTACGAGAAAAAAATTATTTATCCCTTTTAAATGAACTATGAAATGACTACCAATTTTATTTTAATTTAGGAAAAATTGGAAAAGCCAAAAGAAACTATTTGCGCTCAAAATTAGATTTGGGAGTCTAATATATACAAGGAAGGATAAAGACTTAATATCACTACACCCCTAATGCCCCCATCCTACAACGGTTACCTTTAACTTATTGCGCAAATTACTAACCTTTAAAATATTTATTTTTTCCTTTTGAAAAATTTTATATTTTAAAAAAAATTATTAAAAGAAGCATAAATTAGTATTTACAAACGATGAAAAAGATCCTTTAAATAAAATTAAAAAAATCATTTTTTATGATTTTCGTTTATTATTATTATTGTTGTTGTTGTTATTTACACTTGCTATTCAAAGAAAAAAGATTTGCAGCAGTTCAAAATAACCTAACATGATCAAACAAGAATAGAATTACTTTACCTTTTTTACACATAAAAGAAATGTAGCATAGTAGCATCTGGATCAAATTACTTAGAAGCAGTAGAGCTAGAATGCTAGAAGACAATTCATTATGACCAACAAAATTATTAAACTTGAAACCATTTGCAACTGTACCTGCATTCTTTCCACAGTTCGATCAGTTTTGCATATAAGAGTCTTTTTTATTTTAGAACATTTTGCCAAAATTTACACAGGTTCAAGATGGTTTTCATTTTTCTTTTACTTGCAAAATCAATTGATCAGATGATAGGCAAAGGCATATTACAAAAGATAGTCACGAGGAGAAATATCATGCTAAATATGGACCTGATAATCAGCATTTATCTTCATGCTAATGCCTATCATTGAGGCTAAACACCCAATGAACTCCACTGATTCAGAACACAAAGGATATATCTAAATACATTTCCAACTCACAATGTGTATGGTCTATATCTAAGAATTTGTCTTAATCATAACACCACTAATTTATTTCCATTAATTGTTGTACATCCTTATTGAAAATTAATCTATAATAATCTATATCTATAATATATACACAGATCCATTTCAAAGGCAAAAAGGACAGATTCAGGTGCATATCCATCCTCACAACCAAAGCTACATGTGTCATCATATTGGGAGTTTGCAATACTACAAGAAAAAGCAATTTTTGTGATGACAAAAATGGTCATTAAAAGCTTTAAAAATCGTCACTATGAGTGTTTTGTGACGATATTTTAATTCATCACCATTCGTCACTATAACTCAAGTCATTATTTAATTAGTGACGTTTTTTTTGAATTGTTACTAGAAATAGACATTTATTATGATGAAAACAACGACACTAATATTTATAAATAATAATGACATACATGAATCGTCACAAATATATATCACAATTGTGATGATTTATCGTCACTATTAAAACTTATAGTGACTAATAAATTGCCACTCTTTTAACACAATTTGATTTTATTGATTATTAATATTTGTCACTAAAAATATTAGAAATTGTGGTCATTGCATTAGTTGTCACTAAAACATATTACTATTTTGTTTTGTAAAAAAAAAAAAACAGATTACTGTTAATGACATGGATTGTTGTCACTTTAAATTATTATAGTAATATTTTTTTTTTAAAAGCAAAATGAATAATCATAAGATGAGTACTAGGGGGTACTCAAACCCAAGTACAGAGGACAAAGTCAAGTACACAAAAATACATACATACAAATTGACCACAAGTCGTGTTACTACTAAAAAAGACAAGTGACTAAAAAGTCTTCTCCAATGCTAAATATTAGCATAAAATTCTGCATTACAGCAAAAGAAACCCCACTTGCAACTTGAAAAATTAGCATCACCAATATACACTACTCTCATGCTTCAAACACCTATTAAACTATGATCGACAAGTAAAGTAGTTCAACCCCCAACTTCAACCAGAAAAACATCTAACAATAGCAGGAAGTATTTCATTTGTTTCATTAGTGCTAGCACAACTCTTGTCCACCAAAGCCTTCACACACCTGCAACAAGTAAATCCCAACAAAATGGCAAATTCAAAGTACCTATTATTAATCGACTCAATACAAGACTAAAAACATTTAAATTCTTAAACTAAAATGAGCAATGCCTAAGTACCAAACTAAATATCTGGAATGATAATAAAGAAACACATCCTCGTATGGATTTTGATCCTGCAATCAAACAAAAGAAATAAAACAATAAATGCTAATTCAAAATCCAGTGGTTTGCCGTTTTAATGGTGTAGGAAGTAGTATTCTGTATAGGGAGTCTTGCTGCTGTTTTTTGCTGTTGCTCAGTTTTTAAGGAAGGAGTTATAGGGGATGGTTGCTATTTAAGGTTTTTACTGTCTAGGCTCTCCTTTTAAGTGTGTCTGTTGTACTTTGTGTGGTTGTTCTACACAAGTGGCTGGCTGAAACTTCTATCTATAGGCTACTGGTTTGCAGGGGAAGTAGTGTGCCTGGCTACATAACAGATTTCGATCTTTGGTTGTAAGGCAACACTTTCTGGGGGGTCCTTTGCTGCTGCACTGTTAAGTTCAGCAGCTGTTTGAAGCCACAATACATTTTAGGTGTTGAGGCTTGATTTTTTTGGGGTGTGGGGATCCTCTTTTTTGTAAATGTGGGATCCTTTATACTTGATTGGCACTACTGGTGCATACCTTAATATACATCAATACATTATTTTGTTCATAAAAAAAAAAAAAAAAAGACAAGAAGAAAGAAATGTAAGATAGCATTGACAACGCATAATAGCATATTAAGAAAAAAATCAAATAACCTCAATTGATGGTCATGTGTCACGAGTTTCACATTATATCACCCTCTTTCACTGTTTCATCTTTTTGCTGCTTCTAGTTCCTCCTATTATAAAAAACTAACTAAATGGCTAAACATTATTCATAAGTTGCCCCCACCAACGATGATTTGGAATCAAGCAACACGGACTCTGCCATGGATGCAGAATGTTGAACATTGAAATGAATGCCATCCACAATCATAGAAGAGATCAAATCAACATGATAGTGTGACGGCGTTGGTGTTGGTTCATCTATTATTGTTACTCTACATGTTTTTTTTTTACTCTACTATGTTAAACTTTTTCTTCTCTTATAACTTGTAGGTATTGTTTAGTTGGAGGGGAATGGAGAGGAGGGGAGGGGAGGGGAAGAAATATTTTAAATTTTGTATTTGGTTCAAATTTTAGGAGAGGAGGGGAGAGGAGGGGGAGCAAAATCCCTCCTGGGTCCATCTTAGCCCCCCTCCAATAGGGGAGGGATTTTAAAACATTTCATGTATATTGACTAAAATATCCTCACTTTTCTATTTTTAAATAAATAATTATAAGGTTTAAAAGTAAAATTGTTTTAAAATCCTCCTCCCCTCCTGAAACAAACATGAAAGGTGCTATTTCTCCTCCCCTCCCCTCCTCTCACATAATGTCTAACTAAAATCCCTCCCCTCCCTTAAACCAAACACACCCGGAAGCACAAAACAAATCCATGGAAAGAAAATGAAACAGATTGGATTCAATATTTCGTATAACAGAATTTGGCTGATGAGCGTAGTCTCAATTCCTTATTCTTCCAACACTTGAAGATGAAGTTGCAGCTCTAACATCTAACTTATGATGCCTTGTTGTCATGTAATTGCCATATTTACAATGACTACCTTGTATAATCACCACCTTCTTCTCTACTCAAATACTTCGATGTCTTTCAAAAACCAAGTCACAGTCAGATCCAATCATTTCCATGCGCACCCAGCATACCTTCAATTTGTAATTAACTTGAAGAGATTTTTCGAAGTCCTCCAGCTGGCTGATGAAACCAGCATTGAGAGTTGCTTGCTGTCGTCTTTCTTTTACATGTTGCATAGCTTCAGATAAGCTCATTCCATGAGTCTTCAAATAAATGACAATGATAGTCACACTCCTTGATCTTCCAGCAAAACAATGAACCAAAACACTTCCACCGTGTCTTTTGGCTTCATCAATAAAATCAAAACACTCATCGAAGTACTGTTTTATGTTGGCATCATGTTTGTCAGTAACATCTATAGTTTTATAGACAAAATGTGAGTAATATTCAAGTGTTTCAATGCATCCTTGTTTCTTTTAGCTGAAGAGGCAACAGAACCCAAAAAGAGACCCTCGTCAATTCTGCAAGGGGTCTTCTTTTACTCTACAGGTTATAAATGGCAGAGTTTGAACTTTGAAGCAAATTAGGTTTGTAGCAAAGGATTTGGGATCATAAAAAGTAGAAGAAGAAACTGCGATGATAGATCTGAGTTAATTTTTAATTCAACAACGCATCAAATTTTGAGAATCTCTCCAGTATTCTTTTACTAGACATATCAAGAAGAAGACAACCTAGTCAAAAGGAAATTAGGAGGTTTACGATCGAGAATTTTAGAAATTCCACCTTAGAGCTTGTTTGGGAAAGATGAATTCTTGAGTTTCAGTTGTTTTGGGAGTAATAAATAATTTTAGAAATAATTTGTTATGTTTGGATATATAGCTTATTTTTTAAAAAAGTTTTTTTAACCCAAATTTAAGCTATTTTAGAGCATCAATATTGCTGGACGGTTTGATAGTTTGGTTTAAGATTATTCATACGCAATTCCCATAGTAACCTTCATAATTCCGTATTGTGTCAGGTTAGGTAATGCAAAACTCTTGCAACCTTATGGAACGCATAACATGATTGGGAAACTTATGTGGGGCTATCTTTGATTTTTTATTTTTTTTATACCAAAAAAGGGAGAAAACAAATTGGGCATATGTAATAAAAATTAAAAATAGTAACTCTCACATTCTCTTTATTATTAAACTGAAATATATATTATTTTATTTAACTATTGTAAAAAATAATATATATATTGTAAAAATAATATTTCACATGTTTTCCATAATATGGAAAAAATTTAGAAAATTTATTCATTTTTTTATAAATGGGAAAAAATTGACACAAGATATATAAAAAAACTAATGTTAAAAGAAAAACAAATAGTATGAACAAATATCTCCACACTCTTTTTCGTAGTTTACTATGTAAAAGTGATTATTTTTGCACCATCCAAACGAAATAGATTATCTTAAAATCACTTTTCAGCAAACATACCCAAACAAAAACCGATTTAATCGATTATTTGAAAACAGATTATTAGCATAATATTTTTTTTCCAGCTTTCCCAAACACATTCTCAATCACAAAATGTAGAAATAATAATGAAATTAAAGAAGAAATGTAGGGTGAAAAAATTTAAAACAATGCTACATACCTGAAGAAATTGAACCTACAGAAGAGTCGTCTTTTATTTATATTTTTCTACTCTTTAGTTGTCATTTGATATTAGTTTCTGCAGATTTGTTGTGATGAATACTTTTTGTTTCATTGGAGGGGGAGGGATGAACAATTGTTGATGATGATCAAAGATGATAATGTAATGAATAAAATTACAAAAAATAATATTCCAATTTTCAAAACGTGGAACCCCTGCACGCCCTTTTTTTTTTTTGGGTACAAATGCATAATGAGTTATTAGAACCAATAAAGGCCATAAAAGCAATATCTCAATATTACACCTTCAATTCTATTTCAAATTCAAAAGCACGTGAGTAAAAGAAAATATTCAAATAAAATATTGAATGAACATATGCCTGTTACAAATTGGAATCAAATTCTATTTATGGGCTTCAACACAGCAGCCACATGTTTACAATTAGTTGAAGTGAAATCAAATTTAATTATAAGTTTGCAAAAAAAATTATGCACATGAGAAAATTATTAACCAGACAAAGTAATAAAAGTCATAAGAAAATAATCTAATAGGAATTAAAATATTAGAGAGAATGTTTGAAAAATAAATGTAAATAGAAGTATAATTTAAAACATATTTAAATTCAGAATTTAAATTTAAATTTAAATTTTTGAAATAAATTAAATATTCAACATGGCTAGGCACTACAATATTATCTTTAGTTAATGTGTTTGTTTGATAACTTATTTCCTCCACATGTCAATCTCTAAAGTATTTCCTCAGATAATTTTTTTACAGGTGGCTTCACCTTCCCTCCAAAATATGATGATGTGTCGCGCTCACGTTCATTTGAGGGAAAACCATATTTATCAGTCCAAGTGTCATTAATGAAAAAAAATCAATTTATAATTTAAAATTATTCAATTAAAATGTTATTGATGTAAATAATTGATTCTTTTATTCATGGAAAAACGGATTCTTAATAAAAAAAAATTGGTAGATCACGATTCTTAATATGATTGCCATAAAATTACTTCCACAAATTAATAGGTTTTCAATTGTTGCCATAAAAGTCAATCAATCTAATTTTACAGCATACATTTAATATCAATTTAAAATTACAATCCTGCAAATTTTAAATTGGAATCATATCCGTTCAAATTTCAAATCAGTTATTCATGTAAATCACTGAAAAATGGAAATCAAGAATTATAAGGAAGAATTAATACAATTTATATCTATTAAATATCAATTAAATAAATTACAAAAGGAAAGAATTTCAATACATTAAAATGTTCAATTTGGTCCTCAAGTTTTTAAAATGTTCATTTTGGTCCCTCAATTCCTAAAACTTATTCGAATAAGTCCTTCGGTCAAGTTGACTAACGGCGACGTTAAGTTGTCTAAGGGACCAAAATGAACATTTAAAAATCTTGAGGACCAAATTGAACATTTTAAAACAATTTGGGGACCAAACGAGCAATTTAGCCTCTTAAATTTAATGTCACATGGCATAAAATATTAAATTTAATGCCACGTGGCATTAGGTAGGATGTCGCCGTTAGTCAACTTGACGGAATGAACTATTTGAATAAGTTTTAGGAATTAAGGGACCAAAATGAATATTTTAAAAACTTGAGGACCAAATTGAACATTTTAAAACAATTTGGGGACTAAAAGAGTAATTTAGCCATTGATTATAAAAGATTACGACTCATTCATATTTAATACCAATTCGAGAACCATTTAATAATTTTATTTTCAAAACCCTATTACTATTACCTTTCCTATTGATTTTCTTCCAGGCACCCACTCCACCCGTTGAGACACGAGAGCCCCACCCGCTCTAACCTTCTTCCTAGGAGGTTCATTGAAGAGCTCTGGACAACTTTCTTCCTATTAGTGTATATATATATATATATATTATATTTCCTTGATATAATATAATATCAAGTTTAGTAACTTTTCACTAATGTTGTTGTTGGTATTTTTTGGCAGCTATAATTGACAAGCTAGGATTGAAGATTCTGTTGAAGAAGAAGGCAAATCCAACCTCTGAGGGTGATGATGAAACAAAATGGTGGCTATATGATTTTATTTCTCTTAGTCCTCTTTTATTTTTCAATCAAACATGTCTCTAATAAATCTAAGAGCCAGCGATTCTTTGGACTCTTCCTTCTTCTACCCTCTCTCTCTCTCTCTCTCTCTCTCTCTCTCTCTCTCTCTCTCTTTTACGGGTATGCAATTTGTAGTTACATGATTTCATCTAATTGTTGAAGTTATTATCGAATATTTGGCAAATGGGTTTTGTTGAGTGGCAACTGATATCAGACAATATATATTTTTAATATTAAAATTGTGTAGTAGACAATATATATTTACTATTTATACTTAATAGTCATCATCTGTATTATAATATCAGTAATAGTTATTAAGTTAATATCTATTATTAAATATATTTTTTAACAATTTTTGGTATATAATTTTGCACACAAAAAATTTAATAAAAAAACATAAAATCAGCATTGTATATTCTTTTTATAAAATCTTAAAAAATTAACATATTCCCCGTGCATGGCACGGGTCCATACACTAGTTAATTCATATAAGTCAACTAATATAATGAACACCAACTCAACCTCTATTGTAACAATTATTTTAAAGTAGCAATAATATAATTATTAATAATAATTTATGCTTAACAAATTTTTAACTATTAAATTAATCAATAATAGCATGAAGAATAATCGAGACAATTATTTCATTGGGTTCCATGAACGCTGTGACACCCTCTACCCTGCATGATTTATAAAGCATAACTTGAAAGAAAATATAAAATAAATAAACATATGCATATTGTTTCATAATAATAAAATCAAGTAAAAGGTACCACATTATCAAAAAGAAAACTTCTCAATGCTAAAATAAATAAAATAAGTTTATAACGAAAGGAAACATAACCATAGAAACAAACCCAACCCCGATGTCACAGTTACAGAGCTGGTATAACCAAGATTAGATAAAACAACTCGGATACAGACTAAAACTAGTAAACCCTAAACTAAGAGTAGCGGCTCCTCAGAGTCACTCCTCAACTGGCTGTTCACCATCCTCTGCTTAAAATATACATGCCAAACAAAGCAACAGAAGAAACGGGGAGTAAGAAACATATATATAAACATAACGGCAACGAGATAGTTGGTAAGATGATCATACAACAAATAGCAAACATAACATGTATCATCGTGCCATACATCACAAGCATATCATATATATATCAATTATATAATGCAATGTGACTCGCTACTCCAAACGCATGTGGATCCATCAATACCGAGAATACGACTTTGGAGTTACATATCCACATTGACCATTAAGCACCAACGTCGGCAGTCCACCAAACCATGGGTGAAACCCTAGGATAGCCGATGCACCTTACTCTCAGATGCATCCCTGCGGGTGTACATGATTCACCTAACTCTCGGATGAATCACCACGGATGGCCAGATCATCTTATTCTCGGACGACCCCCCCAGTTACCATATCTCCCCCAACAACTTCGTGCATGAATGCATGCATACAAACAACAACCTTTGATCACCATCTCCATCAACACCATTTATTATGGTTTAACATCTTTGGCCAATAAGCACCAAAGTTTAAAATTGTCTTTAATCTTTAATCTTTAACCTTTAATCTTTATTTAACACTCTGGCCAATAAGCACCAAAGCTCAACACCTTGACCAATAAACATCAAGGCCCCTTGTCCAATAAGCACCAAGTACAACTTTAACATCTTAACGTTTGTCATTTAACTTGTTAAGTCTTAAGTTAAATTATTTAACTTGTCTTTATTCGATTAGTATCTTATTCCATCATTGTGGACAATTGGGGTGAAACACCCCTTCTTTCTTTTAACTCCAGATCTGTTCAGTTGGGGGAAGCACTGCCATGCTTACCCCCAGCACGGTCGTGCTTCGTGTTGAGCACGACCGTACGTGCTTATCCAGCGCTACCTTTTTGGATTTGAAACTGGAGCACGGGCATGCTCCCTTTTAAGCACGACCGTGCTTACTAGAGCATGACCTTACTGGTCTGGGCGGAAAGGGTTAGAACCCCCTTGCCAAACTCCCTGGGGAAATTCATGAATCAAACCTATTGGGTTTTACTAAACCATCAAGCATTAATCTTGTTCGTTATAATTATCTCCATGTCTTATTATTTATTGGGAATTAAACCTTTAATTTATGTTTCGTTATTAATGTGCCTAAAACACTCATAAATCAACCTAGGCTCTAAACTATACCAATAGGCATAAATCTTTCCTCTCATTACTATGATTCAAGTCTTATGAACATTGGGGAAATTATCTCTTAATTCTTATAACGTCTTTATCAACAGGGTCATCGGTTAACCCTCATCATTTGCTACCCCAAGCCTACATGTTCATACTAGACCTTTTCCCCATACCCGGTATGAAGATTGAAATTCAAAAGGAAAAGAAGAAAGTCCGCTAAGATCCCGTCTCACGAACGCTTCTCTACTACCTCAAGGACGACAAGAAACATCTGGATTCAACTCTAAGATCAAGAAATCAAAAGGAAAATATTAAGAGGGACGAGGTGCACGAATTCTACCTGGTTTGAAAGTCTAAATAGCAATGACAATTGACCACGTGCTCGCAACGATGTTCCCCAATCGAAGAATGGTGGAGAACGGTGCACAGGTTGATCCTCTAGGAAGAGTTTTAGAAAGAAAAGGGTTAGGAATTCAAAGAGAAGGGAATGGAGGCTGATTTAGAGTGGTTTAGATGTATAACATTAGGTTAAGGTCGTGGTTTTGGAGGTTAAGGACGGTTTATGCACAATTGGGCTTAATTATAGCCTAAAACACGTTTCTGGTTCTGCACGGTTTGCTTGGCGAACAATGATCAGGTGCGTGAGGCCTAAAAAGAAGCCGAATTTTGCCAAAACACTTGAAATAAAACTTGTAGATAATTCTCTTAGCTTTCCAACGTATCAAAGATTACCACAATCGGACATCTAGAACTCAAGAATGGCCAAAACGGCGAAACAGGTTACTGAGACTCTAAAAGGATTGACTTCTAAGGCTGAACTTCCCCAAACATGAACTTAGACATCAAAAACAAATATAACAAGCATATACAAACATATATAAGCCAAGTCTAACACATATTAAAATTTATTAACGTAAGGTGAAATTCAAGGTATTACAAACGCGCTAAGTTGTGTCTCCCAAAACATTCTCAACATCTCGAGTAGTTGTTGGTTCAAGCGATATCCCCCTGCCATAACTTTATCTTTTTGTTTTCCCCCTATATCAAGCAATAAATCTTAATTTTTTTTCCCTAAAAAATAATGATGGCCAGAATAAGATATAATTTATATTATATAAGAGGAAACAAATTGGGATTATTAATTTATAATAGCGAATTGTCGCTTAGTCATTATTATGAATAATATTAGCGATACATTTTTGTGACACATATTTTGGTCACTAAAGATAAATTTATAGTGACGAATAGTCGCTTAGTCACTATTCTAAATAATATTAGTGAAGAATTATTTGTGACACATATATTTGTCATTAACAAAACAATTGAGTGACGAATTGTCACTTAGTCACTATTATGATTAATATTAGTGACAAATTAGTTGTGACGCCTAAATTTGGTCATTAATAATAAATTTATAGTGACGAATTGTCGCTTAGTTACTATTATGAATAACATTAGTGACATATTATTTGTGATGCATATATTTTGGTCACTAAAGAAAAAAAATGTAATGACAAATTGTCGTTTAGTCACTATTGTGACTAATATTAGTAACGAAATAATACATAGTCACAAATAATATATAATTAGTGATCAATTTTATATTCGTCACTAATTTTGGTCACTAAAATTCACATTTCTTGTAGTATGTTTATGGCATTTATGGTAGATTTTTAACCCACCTTAGCATCTGCTTCATCAGTGACAAGAAGATAGGGATTCCCTAGCACGTTTTAATTTATGCCTTCAAAACGGGGACCCGGATTCCCTGCATTCATAAATTTCACATACTTACGCATTGACTTTAATCTATGGTCAGAATTCTATACTCATTTTTAACCGTCCATTCAAATAGAAGAAAAACATCTGCATGGCCATCTAATTTAAATCAGTATATGAAAAAGGGGGAATAATTAATGTAATAATAACAGATGGATGGATTACATCTAACACATTCAGCGAATGCATTAATATGCATTGTCATCAAATTTAGCCATTTAATTAAGAAATAGAAGCTACATTGTGTTCATCCTCCAAATAACCAACAAGAAAGAATCATTCAAGTCCAAGCAATTTGGAATTACTGATATCTTCTTCATCATGTCTTTAATCTGTAATCTCTACAATTTGAACTTCCTGAAAGTAAGTGAAAATCATGTCTTATCATTTTCCCTTTCTATCTGTTATTATATTTCAGTTACTGGTTAATTCAAATGAACATCATTCCTGATTTCATTCCCAATATGGGATTAAGAGAATGTGTTTAGCATTTACCTGTATTGGTGATCTGATTATTTTGATTACTTTGACATTTTTTATGGTTTAATTAGTGTATTTGCATCACTATTACAACCTGCTTGATGGAAAACCTCAACAACCAAATGGGCCATTATGAGTTCCTTAGTCACTACAAAAAATCATCTGTTTAGCGACCGACAAAATCGATCGCTAAACCTGCTAAATCGGTCGCTATTTTATTTAGCGACCAAATTAACGACCGATTCAAGGTGGTGGCTAATAACCTGGTCGCTAAGATTTTAGAGACCGAAATATAAATTCGGTCGCTAAATGGCGATCGTATTTTCGGTCGCTAAATAATAAAAAACGGTCGCTCGCTACTCGTTTGGTCACATTGATTGGGTAACCATTTTTAGCGACCGATAATCGGTTTCTAGTTCGGTCGCTAAAATTGGTTATTGTTAAGCTGTATTAGCGAGTGAATTGTTGGTTGCTAGTTCGGTCGCTAAAGTTGGTTACTGTTAACCTGTATTAGCAACCGAATTGTTGGTTGCTAATTCGGTCGCTAAACTGGATTTTACTAATTTTTTTTAAATTTAATTTTTAAAATAATATTTTTTTTTGGCTTTAAAGTTTAGCAAAATTACTAATAAAATACACCAAATTACTAATGAAATATACAATCATAAAAAAATACTTAATATATATATATATAAAATAATCGAAAGTGTCGTACAAGAATGGTTTAAAATCTAAAAAATGAAAAAAAAAAAAATCAGTCATGATGAGGTGGAGGTGGAGGAACCCAATCATCCTCAGCGTCTGTGCCGCCAACGTCTGCAATCTGATCGTCCTCTGGAGTAGCATCATCAGTAGCTGGCAGCGGAACTGGAGGAGCGGCAACAGGCGGCACAACCATCGGAGCATCACCCTGAGCAACTGGAGGCTGGATCCTCATCTGCTCCAACACCAGCCGCAGTGTTTGGCCCTGCTCGATGCTCATCTGCATCAGCTGCTGGTGTGCCTGAGTCAACTGTGCAATCAGGTTTGCCATCTGCTGCTCTGTCTCCCTATTCTCCCAAAGCTCCGCATTCAGCTGCATGATGATGTCCTGCATTTGGTTGAACTGCTCCTGAGGGACGGTATCGGCGTAGGAAGGAGCAGGCGTGCCGGATGATGAAGCTATAAACTCGCCTCCCAGGTGTCCGAGGCCATACACGTGCCCCTTCTTGTTCCTGCCCCCGACGACCTCCAAATAAATGGCATTATCGTCGGCGGAGATAGGAGGGCTGGGCCCATCACCAGTCAAGGCCTCATCCTGTGACTGTGAGGACGTGATATGGCATCGTCCTTCTTCTCGTTGAAGCCCACCTGCAAAGTATAGATGAAGAGATTTAGTTAAAATTATAATCAATATTAACAAATAAATTATAATAAATTACAAGTAAAGACTAAATTATTTTTTTGCTTACAGCATAGTTACGGGCCTTGTCGTTGACCCATGCCCCCGGCTTCAACTTCTTTGTCCTCTCCACCAACTCCATAGCAGTGGGGGGCCGTTGTTTCTGTGCTTTCTGCACAGGAAAATATAATCTTAAATTCATAAGAATATTTAAAAATGAAAACTCATTAAATAGTATACTAAGTCAATAAAGTTTTAAGTATTACCAGCTCGTCGTAGTGGGCGGCGGCTGATTTAGACCCGCCGATCCAAGCACATGCGCCACCTTCAGAAGCTCGATTACGTCGAGCTGTGGACTGGATCTCCTGGAACTTCTCAGTAGCCCAGTACTGGTCCAGCTGCCTCCTGATCTCAGGATCCACCCACCTCCCCTTATTCTTACCTTTCCTCAGCTTGTTCGTCAGATTCTTCATGACCAGTGAGCCTTTATGCTCAAATATGTCCCTAACGAGACCCTCTAAAGCTGCATCCAACCTATACTCTTTCTGCAACTTACAGTTGTTAGGAAATTTGTGTGTGTGTGTGTGTGTGTGTGTGTATATATATATATATATATATTGTAAATTTAATTTAAATAACTTAATAAATTGTTACCTTAAACTCTTTAAACAACTGATCCCTATGGCCATCTGGGATGGCCTTCCATGTAGGCCATGGACCATCAAACTTGCATCGCAAGATCTTCGATATCGAATCAGAAGGGCCCTTCGCGGGCAGAAAGCTGTAGTAAAATTAGAGCATTAATAAATGTTATAAATAAATTAAAAACAAGTAAATAGAAATTAACGATACTTTATATATATTAATTGATTAAATTAGCTTACGCGTTATCCCCCCTGGGGATAAGAAGAATCCTCCTGTCGGATGGACCACGGCTCTCCTGCCCCGATGATGATGATGGTCCTGTCATAGGTGTGGATGATGACGGTGTAGCCTGTGTCCCGACCACATGAGGTTGGGTAGGGGGTGCAACTCCATCATCCTGATGTGGCCCGTCCACGGAGGTGCTGGTAGGGTGGTCTCGATCTGAAGGCTGTGGGTCGGCCGGCGAAGGAACTCTCGCAGCACGACCTCTGCCACGACCTCCACGTCGACCACCACACTGCCCCCTACCTCTAGAGGAATCTGCCATCTATGTCAAAAAATGAAAAGATGATTACACCACAGTGTAAATAATACAAAAATAAATTACCTAAGTAGAATGAGCATTACGCAATGAATTATGACATAAATAAATTACCTAAGTAGAATCTCCGTCACTCAATTCACCCTCACTCTCATCAGTCTCACTTGATTGGAATGTGCCTTCGCTAGATGCGTCCAACTCAGATTGATCCATTAACTCTCTTTAATCTTCTTCCTCATCGCCAGAAATGTCCGCCAGAGAATTAACAATAATGTCCGGCATAATTTGCAATGGTAGGTGGGGTTTTGAAAACTCATCATCTTGGTACGGAGCATCTTTTTCAGGCTGGTTGATTACATTATCAGTAATTGTACTGTGAGCCTTTATCTTAATGACAGCCAACCAACCTTGATGTCCTTCGGGATATGGCGAGTAATAAACCTGATCTGCCTGTTGTGAAAAAATGAATGGGTTGTACGCCTTGTTATACCTACGAGACAGCCTAACTTGAACAATACCATATTTTTTTTATCAATTTTTGTCCCTACGTCAAGAGTAGGATCAAACTAATCACACTTGAAGAGAACTAACTTCATCACGGGGAAACCGGTATAATCGAATTCAATGATGTCAGTTAGAACCCCATAGAAATCATCCTCTACATTGCCATCAGTGGCTCGCACACAAACACCCTAGTTACATGACTGCATTCCTTCATTCCATGTTTTGTGTTAAATTTATATCCATTTACAATGTAAGTATTCCATGATGTAACCCATCTGTTAGGCCCCCATGGCAAATTTGTCAACAATGGATTTTGAACATTGTTTACTGGATCTAGTACCTAAAAAATCGAATATTATATTATTCTTATACATGCTATATATTTAAGGTGATAAAATGTATTGCAATAAATGAAGATGCTTAACCTACATATTTACTGAACCACGTAGCAAAGTGAGAAGTAATTTCTCGATCAACCTGATTGTAAACACATGCATAAATATTAAATTATCAGCACACAATCAGCATCTTGCCTTTCAGGCAGGATACCATCCTATTGAGCTCAGCTCTCCACTAACAAACAACAAGCTATATAATTCACATAACACATTAAAAGCACCACACAATCAAAAACTTTTAGACAAAGCAGAACCTTAAAAGAGAGTATTGAGAGAACTTACCTATGCGACAAAATGCAAAAACAAGTAAGCATAAGGGGAGGAGCAGCAGACAAGAAGATCAGGAACTGATAAATATAATAAGACAATATGAAAGCAAATTAATATCCTTAGAGCCAACTTAATTGTATTCAAGTCTGTAATATAAAAGTTCAACAAATTGTCATTACGACCAATTGATTACCTATTGAGATGGAGAGGAGACGAAGGGACTCGGTTTCAACTCACGAGAAATAGAGCAATGACCTATAATGCATAAATAAAATGAAGTATCAACAATGACCGATTTTGAATTCTATTAACTAGTAACCAGGTGTCCCAAGTTGTCAAATTTAAGGTGTACAAATATCATTATTAATTTGAAAAGTGTCATAGTTTTTCTATTGAAGTAAGATTTTAGATTTTACCCAATTGTCCTGTTACAATCAGAATAGTTTTCTGTTTTGCCTTGTACATGCCACCAAATGGAAGTAGCATAGACCATAATCTAGGTTGCTTGGTGGCTATAGAACAATCCAAAGTAAAAATAGAATTTGTCCCTATTTATTATACATTTATATATATAGATATGGGAACAATAACAGACAAAAGATATAATCCTCACAAGTAACTATCAATCCATCTCTGACACATTCTTTGGAGAATTTAAAAAGGGAGACAACTTGGGTTGCCACACAAGGCATGTCATTATCAAACTTGGGTTAAGCTTAAATTTACGAATACATTTAAGCTTTATGAAAATGTACGCTTTATGAATACATTTAAGTATTTGAAATCAACAATGTTAGAAGTAGTACGACACATTTAAGAGTTTAGTTAGTCTCAGATATAGGAATATTTATGATAAAAACTTGAAAAGTAGAGAAAAATAGTTTTTATAATTTAGTTTCAAAGGTAGAAAAATTTAGGAGCTTTATAGATTTGCAAAATCATAACTTCCCTATTAGCGAATAAGATTAGGAAATTCACATTTAGAAGTTGGAATTATCCAGTTTCTTTGCGGGCATGGCCAAGCCTACATCATTTTTCAGTAAATAATAGTTTTTAAGAGTGCTCATATTAAACTAAAACTAATCATTTGCACCTTAATGCAAATTCATGTATTATCCCTTCAACCCAAGAAGCATTACAGGAAGGGTAACACAACAAAATTTTGATGTTTCCACATGCACTTTTTTTAGGTTTTGGTCTGTGTTTGGAACATCCAAATTCATGTCAAACACATACATAAACACAGCCCCTACCTTAAAGTCTCTATGTTTCATAGCCTTCAATCTCAATTTTACTCCTCACATGCTAACATTATCAATTTATTAATAGGTGCACCAGCAAGAACAGTGGGATGGCATGACCCTGGATATATACACACCAGTTATCTAAAAGAACTGTGGCCCAATAGAATGTATATCATTTCTAGTTTACAATAGCATAAACCTAACAATCTAAGTTTTGATTCCCCACTGCAACTCTAAAACTAGAGAACAAGGCAAAGAGAAAGATTCTCCTTTGTTCAGTTTAAAATAACATGGCAAAAAGTATCAGCTGCTTAGGTTTATGTTTGTTTTTTACTGACTTGAAATATGTTGCAAATATGTTGATCCATCTTTAAGTGTCACACATGTCTTTCTTAAATTTCATATAGTTCATGTTTCAATCATACAAAAATTGACAAGCAATACCATATAACTTGGCTAGATTTTTTTTTTAATAAGCATATAACTTAGCTACTTGATATTCTGCAACTAGACATTTCATGCCGGTGAGTGCTAATTGAGTAATTTTTGCAAACGCCATATTATAGAGATACAATCATGCCAAGATCATTGTCCAAAATGAATTTTGACCCTAAATAAATAATTCCAAGCATTGGATAAAGTCAAGTTGAGTGGAAGGCATAGAGAGAGAAACTTAGATAGAGAGAGAGAGAGAACCGAGTAAGTGAGAGAGAGAGAGAGAGAGAGAGAGGAGAGAGGAAGAGAGCTTACCTATGGAAGAGGAGGATAGTGGTGGTGGTGGTGATGGCCGGAGGAGGATGAGAGAGAACCTGAGAAAGAGAGAGAGAGAGAGAGAGAAACAGACTGAGATAGAGAGAGAGGGATGGAGAGAGACGGAGAAGATGAGAGGATGAGAGCTTATCGGAGGAGAGGGGATGACAGTGGTGGCCGGAGATCGCGAGACGAAGAGGGAAACGGTGAGAGAGATTGAGAGATTCGGGCAAAAGTGAGGAAGAAAAGGGGTTCTGCTGATTTAGGGATTTTATTTTTAGCGACCGAATAATTCGGTCGCTTAATCGGTCGCAAAAGTTAGTTTGTTAATTCGGTCCCCAAAAACGGTAGCTAAAAGGGTTAATTTGGATTTTGAATTAATAAATTTAGCGACCGAATTAAAATCGGTCGCTAACTTGCACTATTTTAAATTTTTTACGCGCCATTTAGCGACCGAATTAATATCGGTCGCAAATATAAATAAAATGTATCCGTTGCATTAAACTCAGTCGACATTTCGGTCGCTGAAAAGTCAGTAAGTTTTGACTTTTAATTTCCTTTATTTAGCGATCGAAATAGAGACCGATATCTCTCCTACGCTCTATTTCGATCGTTAATTCTATCGCAGTATCAACTATAACCAGTGTTTCTTGTATATCCTACAATCGGTCGCCATTTCGGTCGCAAACAGCAACCAACAAATTTGGTCTCTAATTTCGGTCGCTCAATGACCTTTTTTTTGTAGTGAGTTTTGATCCTGTATTGCATTGTTATTTGAAAATTCATGATAAGTCTATTCGAGTTTGTGCATCTAGGGCTGTCAGTTATGTCTAATTCTCAGTCTTCCAAAGCTCATATAAATTTTGGGATCCCTTCTCACTTGATTTGTTTTGTTTCACATGGCCAATATAATATGTTATGTGATTTGCTGAATGGCTTCTTCTTTTTCTTTTTTCTTTTTTGATCTGTTAGACATCTTAAGTTTTTTTATAAGCTAAAATTTTATTAAAGAATGAAGCTGCCACCAAGTAGTACAAGAAGTACCCAAGAGTAGCTAAATCCAAGAGAACAACCAAGCGGCTTAAAAAGAATAGCAGCAAAAGAAACAGAAAGAAATACAAAGAACACAAGAAACCATCTAAAAATAAAGGCTAAATTAGTTTTTTGGTCCCTTATCATTATTTTAGGTTTCATTTTGGCCCCTCATCTATTTTTTGTTCCGTTTTGGTCCCTTATCTTTCAACCATTAGCCTATTTTGGTCCCTTCCATTAGTTTTGCACTGACGGCGTTAGGTTTCCACCATCAGTCGCGGGAAACCGCCACCACTCTTTGGAAACCGCCTCCGACTCACCGAAATATGGGTTTTACCATTTTCTCTTTCTCTCTCCTTCCTTCTTTTCCTCCCTTTCCTCCTTCCTTCTCTTCCTCTCTACGTTAACCCACCACCGTCGTCACTGAACCAGATCTGTAACGCCCAAGTCCTCGCCGTTCATAGACCCACACATCACTACCCTCTGTGCCGCCGTTGTCTTTGTCACGAGCCTCGCCATGAAACACCTGCAAATCGTGCTCCTTCTCATTGCTCCGCCTAGCTTCGCTACCAGATCCGCAGTACGCACCAAAAACCACCGAGCCACGCTCAGACCTAGCAGCATCGAACCTCGTCGTCGTGCCGCTCACCTTCGCCGCGCTGTCCGATGTCCACTGAAATGTTATAGAGATTAATAATTCTCTACAGAGATTGAAATGTTACTTTAACACATAGAGGAAGAGAAAGAAGGAGGAAGAGAGGAAGAGAAGGAAGGAGGGAGAAAGAGAAAATGGTAAAACCCAGATTCCAGTGAGTCGGCGGTGGTTTCCGGCGAATGGCGGCGATTTCCGGCGACTGACATCGGAAACCTAACGCCGTCAGTGCAAAACTGACGGAAGGGACAAAAATAGGCTAACGGTTGAAAGATATGGGACAAAAACGGAACAAAAAATAGATGAGGGACCAAAATGAAACCTAAAATAAAGATAAGGGACTAAAACACTAATTTAGCCAAAAATAAAAGAGGTCAAAACCATCCTATTGCTGAATTCCACAATAGATCTCAGATTCCAAAGTGAGTCTTTAACGACTAGACAAAGACACCAGGCACCAGCTAAAACCACCACACAAATCATTATTTCGAAATTAATGTTGCCTTGTACAAGGCTCGTTCTAACATCCTCCATGTAGATAATTGAGGATCTGTCCTCCTCAAGAAAATATCTAATGTTAACCCGTTTCTTAGCCAGTAGCTGGTCAATTATTTTTACTGGTTGGGCAAATCTTTAATCCTCACTCCTATGAGTTGAGTATCAATCCTCCCTTATTTTTACTAGCTATAACCGGTTGACCCATTTTCACAAAGTCACTTTGTGTTTAAAAAAAATATTTGAACAGAACTCATCATCTCCACGATGAAGAATTGACCGCCACCACCAGCAGCGACCTCAACAACGACACCAACAGAGGAAGAAGACTACGACCTCGACGACCATGGCACTGCTTGGTACTCAATTGTGCCGGCACCTTTATGCTTGCATCACTCCTTTCCTCCGCCAAAATGACATCATATTCATAACCAAACACACATCGATTCATTGGTCGTCCTCTACAGAGTCGTTAATGGCATGCAGCTCTGGAATCAGTGGCTCTCGGACATGGTTGTACCAGATCTGCTTGTGCGATTCGTTGTGCGGAAAGAGAAGCTTCAAAGCTGGAAGGTTATTGTACCAAAGGGGGAAAATTGAAAGTTGAAACTTGGTAAAAGGCATGCAGTTCGTTCTACTCAAGACCTCTCAAAATTGAAAGTTGAAATTTCGAATAATTTATGGACTTCGTTATTGTTTGGTGTCTGGAAGGAAATTCATTTTGGGTTTAGATCTCTCAAGTTGTGTTGTTGTCGGGGTGGAGAAGAGGAAGAGGAGAGGCGGAGGTGTTGCGCTGATGGGTCTTTGGAAGAGAAGGGTGATGGTCAGATAACTTGATCAACCGATTGCCAGTTATCAATGTCCACTGTCCATTTTAAATAATAATAAATCAACTGTTCCTATTTTATATGTTTCTGTCCTCCACTTATTTATGGGTGGATCTTAGAACTTGCCCTTGTACAAACCAAAAGTAAAAACCAATTCAAACTCAAGACCCTCCCAGGAGCAAACAAATACAGCAACAAGGACAATCTCAATCTACACACACCAGAACAGCACCAACCAAAGATCTCCCACACACACACATACAGAATAGGCTTCAATATTGAGAGCTAGTGATTCCCAAACACCCACTAGGATTTGTGATCCAGCTTGACACAGGATATTTAAAACTGTTAAATCTTGCAGATATCCAATGCCATGATTTAATCTTTGACCAGCTCCACTAATTCCTCCAAATCCACTTTCTGATCTTTAATGCAATGATGTCGGTTTGACTCAATTTCCCATGTGACGGAGAACTATACCATCTGCCAAAGAAGTAAATTACTTGAATGACCAACAAACACACCAGCAAACTGATGAAAGTGATCTTTGCAATTATTGTGCAAGGCAGAACTTAACACCCACCACCTCAAGCATTCCAACCATACTGCTGAAAAAAAGTCACACTAAAATAAAAAATGTGTTTCTGATTCTACAGCTCTAGTACAACTTTTACACACACTATCCGACCATGGCAAAATGTTCCTAAAAGCAAGATTTGGTAAAGTTGGTAATCTGTTTAATGCAGCCTTCCAAACAAATGCTGCAACCTTCAAAGGAGCACCAATGCGCCACAGGATTTTATAAAACTGACCCGCATTATCCCCACGTGATTTCTTAAGACTGCAGTAAGCTGACTTAACTGTATAGCTTCCAGATGGATCATTCTTCCACACCCAACTCCACTTCCAACTACCAACCCTCCTCATACTCTCCTTAATCTGCCACCATTGCTTGTTTGTCTACAGCTAACAAATACAACCTGTTGTACCTTAATCTCAGCTGCCCACCATTCACCCACAGATCATGCCAGAAGGAAATAGCCTTCCTATCACCCAGCACTTTTTTTTTATTGAATCAGAGACCAAGAATATTTGAAAACCCTTACCTACTCCCTCCAAGGAATTTAAGTTAATCACCATCTAGACCCTCTTCTACCCCCTTACCTATCAACCCATTCTCCACCCAATATTTGCTACACAACACCTGAACCCACAAAGATTGTTTCTTAGCCCTCACTCTCCAAAACCACTTGCCTAACAGAGCAAGATTAAAACTCCTTACAACCCGCCCACCCTCTTTCTCCCTACAAACATTCTGCCAACCCACCCAATATATCTTTCTTTTTTCTTCAGACTCTCCTAATAAAAATCTTTTAAAAAGAGATTCAAGGGTAGAGACTATACCTTTTGGAGCCAAGAAGAAGGAAAGAAAGTAGATCGATAGAGAATAAACGACTGACTTTATCAATATCACACGACCACCCAAAGAAATATGTTGACTATTCCAAGAGGCTAATCTCTTCCTCACCTTATCCACCATTGGTTGCCAAGTTGACAGTTTTCTTGAATTTGTACCAATAGGAAGACCAAGATACATGAAAGGTACAATACCCACTTTACAATTGAGTAAGCAAGCTACCTCCTGCAACCAACAATATTTCACATTGATTCCCATCAACTTGCTCTTATGAAAATCCACCTTCAACCCGGACGTTATTTCAAACAGCTGAAATAAACTTTTAATTTCCCAAATATCGTGCGCGCACTTGTCACTAATTATCAAAGTATCATCCGCAAATTGTAAATGCAACACATGAAGACCACCATCACTCACCTTGTAACCATAAGGGGAAAAAACCCAAAGAACAAGCTCGATTAAACAAAACACTGAGACCTTCCGCCATAATAAGGAACAAGAAAGGTGATAGTGGATCACCTTGGCGAAGACCACGACCAACTCCTTTGTAGGACTACCGTTAATTAGAACTAAAATCCTAGCTTTTGATAAACATTCAGCCACCCACCTTATCCATTTTACATCAAACACTATCCTCTGCATCATAAAGTCCAAGAATTCCCAACTCACAGAGTCATAAGTCTTCTCGAAGTCAAACTTGAATAAGACAACTTCTTTTTTACTCATTTTTGCATCCTCCACAAACTCATTTGCAACAAGAACCCCATCTAAAATCTGAAGCCCTTTGATGAAAGCAAATTGAGACTCAAAAAACTATGTTTGCGAGTGGAATTTTGGAGGGGACACTAGTGGAAATTATGTAATATACGGGAATGATTTACGCCAGTTAACCATATGTTTGACGTTAAAAAGGAGGCGGTGGCATTTTTGTAAATAAAAAACACTATTTACTCAGTTTTTTATTGAACTGACGTTAAAAGCGATATGCAAGAATGAGTAACACTTTTAACGTCAGTTATTTATAAAACTGACGTTAAAATTGTGATTTTTACTTCAGTTAAATAAAAAACTGACGTAAATAATCTTATTCCTCTCTGAAACTCATTCCTATCTTTCTTTAGTTGTCATCTCCCTCGTTGTCACTCTTAACGCAGATAACTCCGTATATAGTGCTTTTTTATTTCTAATCTTAATTAGCTTGAATTAATAAACAAATTCATGTGCAAATTAAAATAAATAAACACTTAATATAAAACAAGTTATATATATAATCAAATCGTATCTCATTGAAGTGATTCGTAAGTTACAATTACATGATTAAAAGATAGAAAATTTCTGCAACATAGCCTTAAAATATAAAAAAGTTTCTGATTCAACATCAGTTTCTTCTCAGTCCTGTCCTCAGAAACTCCAATGGTTGCATGATCCGGATCCCCTTCGTACCCCTCAGTTGAAGTCCTTGATGCTCCATCTGAGACCACAGTAACTTGCATGCTGTGAAATCAGAGGCCAACAAGGGTGCACTCGATCTATTTCAGCAATGGTCCTGGAACAGTCACTGGCTGCCAAAGCTGAGGTGAGCAACTCACATCATGTGATTTACTCAACCTCAGAAGTTTTTGAAATAAAGTGAGGGAATCACATTATGTGATTTCCTCAACCTTAGCATCCATGTTATGTGATTTACTCAACCTCAGAAGTTGTTTGACCATTAAGACAAAACCTTTGAGTCTAGGTATAGGAAGAAATAATAAAAATCTCAAATATGGCAGAGCCATATTGTGAAGAAATAGAAAACAAAATATAGGGGAAGAAGTGTGTGTATTATAGAGGAAGAATGGTACTTTATATATATGGAGAAGAGACTGCCTGATTTTCTCCAAAACTGAGTCTATAAACTTAATGTTATTTAAGAGGATTAAGTTACAAGGCGCATGGGAAGGTAGCACAGTAGTCAAAGGTATAAATGTTTTTGCAGAAACTGATAAACCTTTAACGTCAGTTGTCCTAAATAACTGACGTTAAAACTATTTTTAAAATAATAAAATATATTTTTAACGTCAGTTGTTTAATACAACTGACGTTAAAAAAATGAACCTTTAACGTCAGTTTTCTTACAAAACTGACGTTAAAAGTTAAATTAACGTCAGTTCTTTGTAACAACTGATGTAAAATATTGTTTTATTTTGGTTTTAACGTTTACACCCGCGCGCAGAGTATGCCTTCTTCACTAAGCTCTGTCTCTATTCTCTTTTCATCACTCTCACTCTCACTCTCACTCTCACTCTCACTCTCACTCTCACTCTCACTCTGCACTAATCGCGAGCTACTCTCCACCGCCACCACTGCGAGGGCTTCTCCACAACCACTGTGAGGTACACTACTCTTTCTCTCTCTTTCTCTTAACCCTAACTCAGTCTTTCCCGCTCACTAGCTCTCTGCCTTGTGAACATTGTGCGCACTAACTCTCCTTGTCCCTCTGACTCTCAGCAACACATCGAACGTTGGCCACCACTCGAGCTCCCCTCCCCACCACCACGCAAGCACCTATTCCAAGTTAGTTCTTTAGGGCACTAATTTTTTTTTTTTTTTGGTTTTGAGTGTATGTTGAAATTGTAGTCTCTGTAGTTGAAACTCAGAGTTTGAGTTGTTTGGAATGTCTCTATTTCTGGTCGAGGGCTTTGTGTTTTCTCTTATTTTTCTTCTGCTGTCATGACCTATTTCAAAATGGGAAGAAATTTAGAGTTGCTTGTAGCATGTGACATCAACAATTGCTCATTGGAATTCTATTTTGATAATTTATCTTAATCTGCTGCTTTCTTTTCCGTGTTAAGAAATCTGAAAATGGTGTAAATTTGAGATAATATTTGAACACCTAGCTTGTATCATGCTCTCTGGATTGATTCATATGGCTGAGTGGTTATAGTACTGGATATAGCAATAATCCTAATATGTATTGTTGCCTACTTGATGAGAAGAATGATGTGAGATTACTGTGGAAATAAACCACCTAGCTTGTATCATGCTCTGATCTGTCATTTTTCAAAAACTAGTTTTCAATCTCTCGTATTGTGCTTATATTGGATATATATTTGTATATCTACAGAACCTATCTAGCTATGGATCTTAGTTGGATGGTTTGTAAGCGCACAAGTGCTGAGTATTTGAAGAGAGTGGGAGAGTTTATAGAATTTGCTAAAAGGAATGTTCCTAATAGTAATGGAATGTTCTGTTGTCCTTGTGTCAAGTGTTTGAATACGAGGAAATGTACTGTGAAGGATATACGTACTCATTTGATTTGTGAAGGGATTTGTTTGAGTTACACAAGATGGATATGGCATGGTGATGTGTTGTTGAGTACTAAGGCAAGTGTCTCCCAAAGTGAGGACGTTGACGTAGATATGGAGGATGATCGAGTAGAGGACATGATCCGTGATATTGGACAAGAATCTTTTCATCAAGCACATGTGTATGATAGGTTGTGCGGTGATGCAGATAAGCCTTTGTATCCAGGGTGTACTACTCATACACGGTTGTCGGCGGTGCTAAAATTTGTTTGTGTGAAGGCGAGAAATGGTTGGAGCGATAAAAGCTTCACTGAATTGTTTGAAGTGTTGAACGACTTGCATCCGGAGGACAACACATTGCCTGACCGTAACTATGAGGCCAAGAAAGTATTGTGTCCGATGGGTATGCAGTATAAGAAGATACACGCATGCCCCAATAATTGCATATTGTACACGGGTGTTCATGAAGACAATCACGATTGCCCCAAGTGTGGGTTATCACAATACAAAGTGAAGGGTGGTGATGATGGTGATGATCTTGATGATTCGATTTGTGATGCGAGAAAAAAGGGTCCTCTTGCGAAGGTGTTGTGGTATCTTCCAATAATTCCAAGGTTCAAGCGATTGTTTGCCAATGTGAAAGATGCGAAGAATCTTAGATGGCATAATGATGAGAGGAAACATGATGGAAAGATTCGTCATCCTGCTGATTCTGTGCAATGGAAGAATATTGATACTATGTTTCCGGATTTCGCCGATGAGCCAAGAAACCTAAGGCTTGGACTTGCTACTGATGGAATGAATCCATATGGTAACATGAGTAGTATTCATAGTTCATGGCCTGTTCTGTTGATAATTTACAACCTGCCCCCTTGGTTGTGCATGAAGCGCAAACACATGATGTTGTCTATGATGATTTCGGGCCCAAAGCAACCGGGAAATGACTTAGATGTTTATCTAAGTCCCTTGATTGAAGACTTGAAAACGCTGTGGGTGGAAGGTGTTGATGTAGTTGATGGGTATTCTCACGAGACTTTCAAGCTTCGTGCCATGTTATTTTGCACCATCAACGACTTTCCAGCATACGGTAACTTGTCCGGGTACAGTGTCAAGGGGCATAAAGCATGCCCTATATGTGAAGAAGGCACATGCTACACTCAGTTGCATCATGGAAAGAAGACGGTTTACCTTGGGCATCGGAGATTTCTTAGACGTGATCACTCATATCGTAAGATGAAAAAAGCTTTTAATGGATGCCAAGAAACCAAAGATGCTCCGACGGCCTTAAATGGAGAGCAGGTTTATCAGAGAGTAAAGGGCATCGATGTTATATTGGGCAAGTCCAAAAAGAAGGGTAAAACTGCTGAGAAAAACATATGGAAGAAGAGGTCGATATTCTTTGATCTTCCATACTGGCGCAAGCTTGATGTCAGACACTGCATTGATGTGATGCATGTGGAGAAAAATGTGTGTGATAGTGTGATCGGGACGCTTCTCAACATTCAGGGCAAGACAAAGGATGGTGTGAATGCTCGTCTCGACCTCGTTGCTATGGGTATACGAGAGCAGTTAGCTCCAGTTGTTGAGGATAGTAAGTGGACTTATTTGCCGCCAGCATGTCATACTTTGTCCAAAAAAGAGAGACAAAGTTTCTGTGGGTGTCTTCATGGCATCAAGGTTCCACATGGTTACTCTTCAAATATGAAGAGGCTTGTCTCTAGTGATCTTAAATTAGTTGGCTTAAAGTCTTATGATTGCCACATCTTGATGCAATAACTTCTGCCCGTTGCTATTCGTGGTATTGCTCCAACAAATGTGAGACATGTCATTACTCGGTTGTGCTCATTCTTCAATTCTATATGTAGCAAAGTCGTTGACCCCCGTATGTTGGATGACTTGGAAGTTGAGGCTGCTACAATCTTGTGCCAACTGGAGATGTATTTTTCTCCTTCCTTTTTCGACATCATGGTTCACTTAATTGTTCATTTGGTGAGGGAGATTAGATTATGTGGGCCTGTTTTTCTGAGATGGATGTACCCAGTTGAGCGCTACATGAAGATCTTGAAAGGGTATGTGAAGAATCCACATCGTCCGGAAGCATCTACTGTTCAAAGGTATGTTGCAGAAGAAGCTATTGAGTTTTGTTCGGACTACCTTCATAACACGGATCCTATAGGGGTTCCTAAGCCTCGGCATGATGAGATAAGATGTCAAGGTAAGGGTACACATGGTTTCAGAATTAATAGCAAGGGTCGGGAGGAAGTGCTTCAAGCACATTTGTATGTATTGAACAACATTGATTCTGTTCAACCTTACTTATTTGAACATAAAAGAAAATTCAACCAAGAAAACCCTCGAATGAGCGAAAGGTGGTTGTTGAACAAGCATAACAAGACTTTCTTACAATGGTTCAAGGAAGAAATGCTTAAGGATGGTAGTACTGCTTCTGATGACGTAAGATGGCTAGCACGTGGGCCTAGCTTCAACGTCATATGTTGGAGCGGATACGACATCAATAACTTTTCCTTTTATATAAAGGAACAAGATAACAAGAGTATCATGCAAAATAGTGGGGTTATGATCGTGGCCGAAGCAATGCACTTCTCTAGTGCAAAGGACACAAAACCCGTTAAAGCATCGACACCTTACTTTGGATATATTGAAGAGATTTGGGTGCTCGATTACACTAAGCTTACGGTGCCGGTTTTTAAATGTAAGTGGGTTGATAGTAAAGGTGGTGTACAAACCGATGAATGGGGGTTCACATTGGTAGACCTCAACAAGTTAGGTCATATAAATGAACCTTTGATAATGGCTTCCCAAGCAAAACAAGTGTTCTACATCACTGATCCTTCTAACAAAAGGTTGTCTGTGGTTCTCCAAGGAAAAAGCATGTATAATGGTAGTGATGAAAATCAAGATTCAAATCTTGATATTCCTGAGACTCTTTCTTTTTCAACAAACATGCCTACTATAATTGAGGAAACACAGGTGGACGATGTACATGCCACTCGTGATGATCATCACGAAGGGATATTGATATAGGAAGTTTAAACTTGATTATTGTGAGTTTTATTTATCCAGTTTAGTATAGATTTATTTTTATTTATCCATCTGTTTTTATTTATCCAGTTTAATATATATTGTTTCTGAACAGGCATACATATGGATCAGTCGGATCACCCACATGCACGGGAGGACACTGTGGGGCCTACACAGGACACGATGGCGCCTACGCCTGATGTTAGTGTAAGTTGACGTGTTATATACTATCTTTAGTCCTTTTTTTTAATGTAAGTTTATAATGTTATAACCCTCTAATTTAACATTTTTTTGTCCATACGGAGAGATGGAAGAAGGTAATATTTAAACAACTTATTAAATTATATATTATAGTTTTGGTGATGACTTTCGTTAATGTTATTGTTATTATTTGAACGTGTGTAGGCATTTAACGACCAATCGCCTCTTCATAAAGATGAGTTTAGACACTTGAGGATGCGCTTGGCAGAATTCTTCTTCAAGTATGCTGCTGAAAAAAGAATTGAGAAAATACTTCCTGAATACTTAGATGAGTAGTTTTGTTTTTAGAATTTTTAGAGACTAACATTTATATATACTTAGATTGGTAGTTTTGTTTTTAGACATTAGAGGCTAAAATTTATATATATATACTTGTAGATAGTTATATTTTTCCTATACATGGGTTTTGGTTTTAAGTCCCCCCATTGTTCCTTTGTATATTTCTTTTCTTTTAGTAATATTGAAATTTAAGGGTACACTTTATGAGACCCTATTTTTGCCAAAGTCGAGTGTTTGCAATTCTATAACAATATTCTGTGTTGCTGGGATGTTTACTGAATGCAGGGACAGCTGGGGGTAGTGTTATTTTAAAACCGAATTTAAAAAAAAAAAAATCTCTTAACGTCAGTTGTTTCAAATAACTGACGTTAATAGTATTTTTAAAAAAAATCTATACTCTATTAACGTCAGTTTTTTAATAAAACTGACGTTAAAAATAAAACTATTAACGTTAGTTCATTAATACAACTGACGTTAATGTTACACTATTAACGTCAGTTTTATTAAACAACTGACGTTAATAGTTTACTTTTAACGTCAGTTAAACAATTGACGTTAAAATGTTAACTATTAACGTCGGCTGTATTTACGTCAGACACTATTCTGACGTGTAAAATCAATTATGACTGACGTAAAAAACATTTATTGCACTAGTGGGAATGTTTATTCTTCCCAATGTATATGTTAATCTATATTTGAGATTTTTTTTAAAAAATGAAGGAATAAAATGATTGATGATTATATAATATTTCAATCACCATTTATACATTTTTAAATAAATTATAATTTCCTTAATTTAGATATAAAAAATAAGTCATCTATTTCCTTTCCCTCCATAATCACACTCGCAAACAGACTCACATAACCTTCCTTAGTCTATTGGCAATAATTTTCGATAAAACCTTATACATACAACCAATAAGCGAAATAGGTTTAAACTCGCCAGTTTTCTAAGGGCTATCCTTTTTAGGAATCAATACAATGAAAGAACTATTTGAACCTCTTAAAAGCTTCTCATTAGCATGAAACTCCTCCAAATATGCTACAAAATTAGGTTCGAGGATCTCCCGAAATTCTTTAACAAAAGAGAACACAACTCTATCTGGCCAAAGACTCTTTGAACTCTCACAACCCCACACTGCATCCCTTATTTCCTCCTCAGTAAATCATGTCGTCAAACTTAAATTCACTAGCTCATCAATCTGATGAATATGCAAATTTCCAAAGACTGATTTCTTCCATTTCTGACTGTTGAAATGCTTTTGCAAGTGATTCTTTATTTCAGTTTTTAAAGGTAACACCCCCTCCACATCTTTTCAATTAAACTTAAGACACTGAATTTCATTTCATCTTATTTTCTTATTGATACACGCATGAAAAAACTTGAAATTCGAGTCCCCTTCCTTTAACCAGCGAAAGCGATTTTTCTACCACAGCAAACTGCAATTCCTTGCTGAAATCCTAAGATTTGAGAAAGACATTCATGCCTCATCTGAACATCCGCCTCAATAAGACCATCACCTTCCCATTTTTGGTCCAATTGCTATAATTCATTTTTAACTTCAAGGATATTAGCATCTAAGTTATCAAAGTGTTGTGAATTCCACACTCTTAACTTATTTTTTATCATCTTCAGCTTCTCCTTCAAAACAAATGCCCCCTAACCAACAACATTTATATTTCACCATTGTTCCTTAACAAATTCAGCATATCCCTCTAACTCTTTCCAACAATTTAACATCTGAAACGGCTTAGGACCCCAATTAAGTTTCGTCTCTTTAAGCACCACCGGACAATGATCTGACACACTTCTTTGCACCCCCCATTGCGATAAATTACACATGTACTTAGACATTATACAAAAACTAAAAATTTGTCAAGCCTACTCATCACAGAATTGTTTGCCCGATACCAGGTGAATTTTCTCCTAATAAGTGGCAAATCAATCTGCCTCGCATCAGATATGAATTAAAAAAAAAACACCGTATTTACTATTGTCTGTTGTTACTGTCAGCCCTTTTCCTTTCAGAGCTCGATTTTACCAAATTAAAATCGCCCATCACACATCACCTCTCCCCTCCCCTATAATTCTTTTGAGCAATGTTGTCAAAACCAGACCGGACCGGACCGACCGGTTCGATCGGTTCAACCGGGAACCGGACTGCTGTCCAGTCCAAGCTAGACAGAAAATCGTGCATGCAAAAAATCGGTCGGAAACCAGTGGAACCAGCTCTGAATCGAGAAAACCGGTGAACGGCGGGTTACCCGGTTTCAGTGGTTTCCTCAAATCCATTTTTTTAAAGAAAAAGTTTCGGTTATCCCTTTTGCAGCTCCAGTTCCGATTTCTGTTCTTCTCTTGGTGCAGTGATGCGCTCTGTGATGGGCGGTTCTGACGTGGGTGAGGTGCTGCAATGGTGGAGGGAGGCGTTGCAATGACAGATCTGCAAGATGGAGGCAGATGTTGGACGGTTGCTGTTAGGACTGAAGCAAAAAAGCAATGTTTGGCGTGGAGGGAGATTGGCAAGGAGGAGGGAGGAGGAAGAAGTAGATGTGTCTGACGGTTGAAGAGAAAGTTTAACTATCACTAGTGCAAAAAAGCCTTTCTACAACGGTTTGAAAAAAAAGACTTTCTACATCGGTTGACCAACCGTTGTAGATACGCTCGATGTAGAAAGTCCCTACTTTCTACATCGGTTGGAAGACACAGCCGTAGTAGAAAGTGTGCTTTCTATATCTATTTATTAGATTCTGGTGGACTTTCTACAACGGTTGTGTTGACCAACCGATGTAGAAAGTTATCTTTCTACATCGGTTGTGTTTACCAACCGATGTAGAAAGTCTTTTTTTTTAATTAAAAAAAAAACCTCATTTGTTTCTTCCCTCACTTTCTTTCCCTATTTTCATTCCGTTTTCATTACGCATCAACAGAATCAATAACACAGAATCAACAAAAACTTAACAATTAACTTTAACATCTATATATATAATTCAATATACATATAATTAACCAATATTAATCTAGCTATATCAACAAAAAAAACTAAACCTATATGAACGTCAAACTAAATACATCTAAGATTCAAATGGTTTACTATAGTTAAGAAAGAAGCTTGCCCAACGCTCCTTGATGTCCTCAATTTCATCATCAGATAATGGTTCTGCATTGTTGTAATTCTGTAAGTTTCAAATAACATAAAATAAACAATATTAGCAAATCAAGTAAAACAATCACAATGAAACAGAAAAAATAATCACCAGACAGATACAAAAAAACCAGAACAAGCAGACATTCCTGGCTGGGCAGATTTCCGGGAAAGTCGATTTATTTATTACATACTAAAGCATGACTCAAAATACCACAAATATAATTATAAAAAATAAAATGAAACAAGATCTCAGTTAACAAAAGCTCAAATAGACAATTAAGAATACAAAATTTTGAGCAATAAGATGTCAATACATTCAGCATGCCCAATAAAATCAACCACCCTGGAAAATTCATAAAGATATCTAACTATATGAACTATAGATGGTATGACCTCAAGCATAATAAGCTCCAAGGCTACGATAGTTCTCCTGACATGTACCATAAAGTGGACAAACCCAGATTCCATTGTTCAATAGTGAAGCTAAGCAAACAAGAATTGAGGTACCGCATAAACAACAATTCCAACCAAATCATTCATAAAGCAATATTAATAACATGAGTTCAAAGCTGCTTCTATAAAAACAAACCTCACATCCCTTGGCACCACTTTCCATAACAAATCTCAAAAGAATTATTGGACCATCTTTTATTGTTCCTGAGACAATTCTTAACACTAGAACCCACTAAACTGGGACAGCTACATTTGATTAATGCTATTATGCTTTAAAATCCTTTTTGCTAGCTGAAGTAAACTCCTCAAAATCATATTTCTTTTCTTATTTAAAAAAAAGAAGAATAAACGATGAGAGAGATGATTGGGGTTACCTTTTCTTCAGTAGTACTCTTGAGAAAACAGAGGAATGGCTCTGAGAACTGAGAACCACAGGGACCAGAGGTGACCAGATGTTTGGTGCAGAAGCATACTTTCTGTTTTTTATGAAACATGAATCTTAGTTGCATGCAAACAAACCTGATGAAATCAATGAGGCTAGTGAGGAGTTAAATGTATCCACCTCAGTCTTTTCTCTTCAGGACTGGAGCTCAGCTGTTAAAAGATTAACCAGAAACTGTGAGATATCAAAACTTTAGAGCAAAGAAAAGAAATTCATCAACCAAAAGGGAAAAAAAAAAACCTTCTCTAAAAAATCCATCAACCAAAGTTTCAATCTTCGATTGAAATTAAAGAGTAGGTTCTGATATTCATTGTATCTCCTCAAGCACAAATACTGGTTTTGAAATGGAAAATAACTATTCACAATACAATCTACATCAGGGATAGTGTCAAATATCAGTAGCATGGAATTATTGTACATTTAATATCCATAAGAATGGGCTACTATAATCTCAAAGGAGATTAATTGAATTCCAGCTAGGCTCTGCATATGTTTAGATTTATCAATCCGGCTGAAAATTTATTTGCATTACCGTGAATTATGAATCAAGCAAATCAATTAATATTTGTCAATATATGAACGAAACAGGTAACTTAATATCATATTCATATCTGACAAAATACACAAAAAAAAAAACAAGCCATGCTTTGCACTTTTTGAGACATTTTTGTTCATTTGATTGAAACCCTCAAGAATTGGGCTCAACTATTCACTACTAGCCTCTGCAGAGCCTCAAATTTATCAAACCCTCAAGAATTTAGGTGAAGATGTAAGAGGACTTCCACATTCACCCAATAATGTAGGGAAAAGCAAAGTCATTTTGCAAGATCAGACCTGTTTCTTTGGTGGATGAATTGATCACATTCCAGAGGAATACCTCTTGAGACATTGCAAGTGCAGTTTTTTCTTCAAGCAAATCAGCTTCACAAAGACACAAATACATTAAAGAAATTCACCCAAGTGCTAGATGTTTCTAGATAAACACCAAATGACAATTTTGTAGAAGTACCTCCAATTGATCTCCTCAACCATCTCTTTCATTCATTTGACACATGAGAAAATTATAACCCACGTTTGCATCATGCAGGAACTTTGTTTGGTTCAAAATAATATTATGAAACCATTAGAACCATTTAAATCATTAAAACTCCATAACAGATCATGATGTTGGGTAGAAAATCAAACAAATCTTCCACACTACATCTACATGCAACCCACTAATAAAATGAAAGGAACTCAGTTACTCTACAAAGGATTTACCAATCAGGTTTTTTCATCAAGCAAGTTGTGTGCATCAGAAAATGGAGAATGTCGAAGCCTCACCGAATTGAAGACCGAAGGGACAGAGAATGGGAACGTTGATGAAGGATGGGAACGAAGCTTGCTTTGGCAATCAACATACTTGTGCTAAGCTCCTCCGCTATCTTCACCAAGCACCGCTGCTGCTTCTCCGCTCAGATCTACCACCGCTTCACGGTTGCTCCGCCAACCACCATCATCGCAAGCCAGCGCCGTCGACGCCCAGCTGCCGTACTAACCGCGACCAGCACCAGCCACCCCTGTTCTCGCCTCTCAGTCTCGCCGCTGCTCTCCCTCAGCCACGCCGTTGCTCGCGTTACCTCCATTGTGCCATCGTTCGCGCTGAGCCGCCGCGACGTCCTCCCCTGCCTCTCCGATCACTGTTGCTCACCCCCAATCTTCTTCTGTTTGTGAGTAACGAAATACAAAGAAAAGGGCTAGGGCTAGGGTGCAGTGGATATGTCGAAGGAAATAAAAAACAAAATATTGTAGTGTGGCTCGGGCCGACTCTAACAGTATAGGAGTTATTTCATATTAGACTTTCTACGTCTCTTAAAAAAGTAACCATTGTAGAAAGTAGACTTTCTACATCAGTTACAAGAATAACTGTTGTAGAAAATCGTTCTTAGAGTCCATTTTATTACAAAAATGCCACCCGCGTTACTTTCTACAACGGTTCCTTTGGTAATCGATGTAGAAAGTCATTCTCAGAATCTATTTTATTACAAAAATGCCACCGCGCTACTTTCTACAACGGTTCTAGTGTAACCGATGTAGAATCCGTGATGTAGAAAGCATATTTTCCACTAGTGTATTTTGAACCTCAATTTTGCACCGCATTCTACTGTCTACTGAGCCTAACATGTCAAGTGGTCCACTTTATTATAGTGATTAAGGCAATTAAGCCCAGCGCATTTCAACTTTCTTGAGTCTTTTTTTTTATATTATTTTATTAAGGCAATTAAGCCCAACGGCCAGCTCATATAAACTTTCTTTAGTTTTTTTTTTTTTTCAATATATGTTTTATATATATATAATATATGTATATATTATCTTTTTACATGTTAATTTATTATATAAAAATTAAAAATATATATTTAATTAACACCGGTCAGACCACAGTTCAACCATTGTTGTATCAATGAATCGTGAACTAGTAAATTCACCGGTTCAATCACCGGTCCGGTTTTAAAAACATTGCTTTTGAGAAACCACCTCCCTCCATAAATCCTTTTCCCCTGACATGACAAGGAGCATGCAAATTCAAAATAGTTAATGTTTTCTTGCCCCCACATAACCCTAAACACCTAAATGCCTTCGAAGGTATCAATCATTTGGAAGCTGGATTTGCTCCACAAAGTAATGAGACTCCCTAATCTTTCATAAAGTTTTCCAGCAACCCATTCAAAATCATTACCTCCACCAAGCACAACGCACAAGCTCCTATCAACCAGTTTCATTTTGGACTCCTGGAGGCATAACAATATTGTAAGAAATTAACTTCATCAAAACTAAAACAACTCCCACCCCAACATCGACCCAAATTAAACTCTTCCTTCCCCACTTGAACCATCCTTAACCCTGCCCGATGCCACCATATCTCTGACTTCCATATTTTGCAGATGGGAAATAATTTCTTCCTCTTTTCCATTGTTAACTAAACCTAATAATTTCTCAAATTCACATACCTCATTTGTTGTCTCTGTTGGCCTTTTGTTAGCAATTGTTTGATTCCTCCATTGAATGTTACTTTCAGAAATTGTGTCGCTAGATAACAAACACCCCTGCTCCTGATTATCTTCTTCTTCTTTCCTGATTACTTTTGCTATTTTTCTCAAGATTGCAAACAATCTTCTTCTTCTTCTTGAAACACGAAGATATTTAAAACTTGAAAAAGAGAAAGATATATACGTAGGATAAAACACGCCATACATACATACATGTTGCCTGAATAGCGGGGCTACTATCATATATACATCAACCGTGTCCTGAAGAACAAAAAGATAAAGGATACACAAAAGGTACATAAAAAAGAAACATAGAAGATCACACAACACTCCTCATCATATCTTACTCACTGCTCAGACCCTTTTAAAAAATACATCAAAAACAAAAAGCTCACCAATGCACACTTATATATACACGCACTGGTCAGCATCATAATATCACTAGTATAATGGTCTAGAACTACCCTTGCCTTCTCTGTTTCTACACCAGTAGACACGAGGCTTCCATATTGACTCCTCACTGTGAGATACCACTTTACGTCTTCATCGGCACAACTATCGATACTACTCATTTCAACGTCGGGCTCCTCGGTACACAAAACCTCTCCAGCTAGTCGCATGTGAAGTCTGAGGGTACTCCCACTCGCATTGGTAGTCTCGTGGAGGGCTCCAAATCTGGTTAAAGGGCATGCGCTATGCCATCCGAAAGGTTCCCATGCAGTCAGCCCTAGGAGCATCTCCAAAACAGATGTCTACACTCATAGGTCCAGTGTATATGGTCATGAAAGTGGAGGGATCAATATGCCACACTCAATCATCATGATACTCAAGCTCAAGTGTACCCAACATCGGTACTCGAGCGGCGGCATCCTCCTCAATAGGGTCTTCTTGAACCAACATAACATAAAACATACATCAAAAGGATAGTAAGATAAGAATCTACACTACCATCATACATGGGAAAGAAGGAATAAAATAAAACACAAAGATAGCTCATACACATACAATACTCATATGGCAACTGTAACACCCTATTTTTCAGAATTTATTTTAATTAAGCTGGTTTTGTTAAGCTGTTGGCTGGTTAAGGGCTTAGTGGGATTTTTGGTTAAAGTCCATTTCTGGTACATGAGCACGCCCATGCTCATTAGCCAGCAAGCCCGTGCTTAAAGTCAGCAGCGTGTTTCTGATTTTAAGTTGAGCACGACCGTGCTCAGGTCCGAACGTTATATACGTGAACAGAACCCGAGGGTTTAATGTGTAACCCTAAATTGTGAGTGCAGCAGCCACTGTGAGTGCGGCCAAAACGAACCTCCTTCCTTTTCTCTTCCTCTTGATCAGTTTTCGGAGTATTGGAAGCCTTGGGAGACCACTAGCATATCTGTGTTATTGCATAGGTAACGTTCTTCCCTATCTAAGTTCCTTTTCATTATTGTGAATAGGGAACTAATCTTTGATGTTTTATTGATCCAAGGTCTGTTCAGTGTAAGCCGCTGTAGGGGAGGAACCGGTTCGTTGTTTGGGACGTTGTTAGGGAGCTACCTTCAATCCAGGTATGGGGAGAAGGGTAGTGTGATCATAGGCTCGGGGTTAGAGTAGAGTAAAGGGGTCCCCATGACCCCGATTTTGTTTGTATAATTATCTGTTTATGTAGGCATATTTGTTGGTTATTCTGATAGCATGTTAATGACTGATAATATGTTATGTTTATGTTAGTAAATGATTGGTTGAGTTTGTGTTGTTTAAATGACTATGATCATGATGATGTTGTTGGGTTGATGCCATGGTTGAGTAGATTGCTGTTATGATGATGAGTTAAGGTCTGAAAACATGCTGATAATTGATGTTAGGATTAATTGGTTAAAAACCCTAGAATTTGGTTGAGTATCAGCCTCTGTTCCTGCCCAAAACAGCACTGTCGCGCGATGAGCACGACCGTGCTGAACAGGGAGCACGACCGTGCTCCCAGTTGAATTCTGGGTAAATGGTCGTGCTATTCAGCACGGCCGTGCAGGACAAAGAGCACGACCGTGCTCAATAAGAAGCACGATCGTGCTTCACTTAAAGGGGAGCACGCCCCTCACGTGCTTAAGCACGACCGTGCTGGGTTACGAGCACGACTGTGCTTAACCCACCTAGACAGAACAGAATTAAAGGACTTAAGGGGTTTCCCTATGATGATAAACGATTAGACAACTTGGCTAATGTCTACTTAAGATAATTAAAGATGATGAGATGGTGAGGTGTTGAGTTTGATAAGTCGGTGCCCATCGGATGCCGCAAGCTGATGAGCTGTGCCTTGGTGCTTTTTGGCCAAGGAAGCCTTGACCCCACGGTTTGGGTTTAAGGTGTTGATGTTGCTGTGTACCTTGGTGGCCGAGAGTTTGCCCCAGGTATTGCGGTTGATTCCGCTTAAGTCCTCAGGTAGATTCCGCGAGGCAAGTTGGTGCGATTGATTCCGCTGTTACCTTCGATTGATTCCGTTGGAGTTATGGAGGTGGTGTTGCCATTGTTTTTGTGTTGCATACGCATTGCATCGGAGTTGTTGTTTAGGGATGTTCGACATAGGGGAGATCGTCCTAAAGTACGGCGATCCGGCCATCCATGGTTGGAGTAGATTCTCCTAGCGCCCCCGTGACGACGCATTCGTTGGTTTGATGCATTGGCTATCCAAGGAGTAGATTCTCCGGCGTTGAGTAGATTCTCAGTGTGGATATTTAACTCCGAAGTCGTTCATCCCGAGTTTAGTGGATCCACATGCATTGATGGTTTAGCGGAGTAGGACTGCATTGCACTGCATAGCATAATGATGATGATCGTGTTGATGTGATGCTACTATGATTGATGTTTACTTTACTACTTATCTCCTTGCTATTATGTTACATGATTCTTACTCCCTATATCTGTTTGTTGTTTGTGTTTGGCCTGATTGGCACATTGCAGAGGATGACGAGCAGCCCGGAGAGGAGTGACTCTGAGGAGCCGCCACTCATTGTAGGGCTAGTTTATGTTATCGTAGTTGCTAGTTTACAGTTGTAATTCCGTGGATTTTATTCAGGAACGGTTATACCAGTTCTGTATGTGACATCGAGGTTGGGTTATATTTTTGGTTCGTTATGTCTTTACGGTTTTAAACTTATTTCATTTTCCGCGTTGTAACTGGTTCATGTGGGACTTTTCTACCCATGGACAAATGTTTTATTTATTTCAGTAATATGCATGTTTTCTTTTTAATTGCTTTTATAATTAAATGGCTTATAACATACGGGGTAGAAGGGTGTCACAGCAACTAGCTCACTCACTTAGTATCTACCTTTTTATAGCTCATGCTTCTATGCCTATATGCTGACGTCACAATCCTGTCACACATCCACCATTCCTGTTAGGGATGATAGTTAGACGTCCAAGCGGCGCATTCCGTCCACACTAACCCATAAAAGTGCATTACATCATCATTCATGTTATGATGCTCATTCCCCATTCTCATTAGAAATGATAGTATCCTCCCATTCTTGTTAGGGATAGCTACACGTTAGCATCCCCCATTCTCGTTAGGGACAACTATCTCGGTCTCAGAGCATCTCAGCAAAGACTATAAGAGTACCACGATAGACCTACCAAGCATCTGTCTCGTGATATTCTGTCCTGTGATATGCGATATCTATAATCAGATACTCTGACCTCGTGTGTTACCACCCACACAGTTGTGAACACAATAATGCATTCTAGCATGGGCCTCACCAACTCATCCCAAAGCTCATCACTTAGTGTCTCAACCTCACTCTCATACATACTCACAACTCAGCAGTGGGTCACACTGGCCAAACATATCATTATTCACCGTCACTATGTTGAGCACTACCACATGCATTATCACACCCTCCCCGATCAACAGGATCATTGCCTATTTACTAGTCAAGCACGTAGTCACATATATAACATATTATATCATATTAGGCATGTTAAACATGTTAATCATATGACCAAATAAACACATACCAGAGATCATATTACTAAACTTGTTAAGCACAACATGGCAGCAACACATAGCAACCACAACAACCCTAGCAAGCATGCAACGCCCAAATCATCATTGGTACAATGAGGTAGTCGCCAATATGGTTTAGGTGTTGTCGATTACTCGGCCACTAGTAGGGTTTAGGTTCCCCTATGCATATTGTTGCATTCTACTCTACTCTTGCCTTCCCAACAGTAATGAGGTTCTTTCTCCCACTTGATTGTATGCATGTGTAGCTATTCAAACACTCAAAAGCCATGAACATGATCTTCTCCCTCCTCTAGTAGATCTGTCACGTGAGCTACACAAGCTCCTGATGCTTTGAAATTTGCCCTAATCATGCGGACAACATGTAAACAACATCAGTAACCCTAATACGTATCAAAAACGAGAATCAAAGCTAGAAATAATCTAAGAACACGAAGAACATTCGAAGAACGTCAATGCTAACAATGTCGACATACCGACATGCTACGAACTTAGATTTACCTTAACCAAATCGAAGTAGACAAAGCTACAATCACAATGACATGATTGGTTTCGCATTTCAACGTCTCAAACTCCCTTAACCAAGCTTGGAACTCTACTTTTAATGGCTGACCTGTCTTCTCCATTCTCTGGTCATGCAATGAAAATGGTAAAAAAGGAAAGGATAAAACTTTGCAAACTTTTTTTTTAACTCTCATCCTGAGCCTGCTCTAGCATGGGAGGACTCCATGTTCTAGCATGTCCACGCACTAGTGTGGGACTCCTCCACGCTTGAGTGTGGCTTGGTCAAAGGCTTCGCCATGAAGAAAGCTCACCACGTGTTTCCATCGAGCGCCCTTGATTGACACCTTTCCAACACGAAGTTGACATCTGTGGACATTCAAGCATGGTCGTATCCCATGCTCAAACGTGCCAACATTTGGACACGAGACTGTTGCACGCTCTATCATGCCAGCTGATCAGGGTTTTCTTCCCTTGATTTCTTGCGTGATCCAGTCTCAACTTGGACCATACCTTCTAAGCATGTTTCCAGACACATGATTACATATAATCCACATTCATAAGCCAAGGTTCAAAATTGAGGATGTCACACTATTACAATTTGTAATTGTTGTAAATATATAGTTGTATTTTCTAAGTGGTTAATGCACTTGTTTCTATTATAATGGCCCGTTAATTTTTCTATTTGCATGTAATTTTTTTTCTTATTTACACTTTATTGTGCAGTGAGAGGTTGTGGGTTCTGTTTTGCTTGAACCAGTTGTTAGTTTTCCTTTCCATGATTAGTTGGATTATTTGGGTGCTTATCATTTCCACTTTTGATTCTTTCTTTGTTATTTTTAGTTGTAAAAGTTTTATTATCATTCAATATATTCGTCATTCAATCAAGATGAAACCTTTTTATCCATAATCCATAATATAATATAAATATAAAATTAATTTATTATATGATTTTATATATATATATATATATATATATATATATATATATATATATATATAGACACACACACACAAATATGTCGAGGTTTCGAATTGGAATATTATTCTCATAATCCCATGCATTGAACAAAGCATAGAAATAAAGACAAGGAATGGAGATCACACAAATCTTGGTTGAGAGAGCAATAAATGAATTTGGGAAAAAGATAAGATTTGTAAAACTATTTTTTGCGGTCATTACATGTATATGTATACTTGTATAATTCTTTGTAATAATAAATTAATGGATCGTATGCATAAAATATTTTTTTATCCATATACTTATGTAATATTTGAGTATATTATATATCTATATTTATATTTCGCGGGTTGTAAAATCTTACATGAATATGTTTAAAGTTTTAACACGTGTCATCACGATGTTCAATCCTTCTACAACAATCTTCTTAAATGAATTTCCCAAAATGGAAATATTCAATGAAGACATCGAGTGAAAGGTAAAAAGGTTAATGTATTGAATTAGGACATGGTTCCAATGCAATGAAAAAAAGCATAAAAATAAAGATAAAGAATAGAAAGGAAACAAATCTTAGTTGAAAGAATATTAAGTGAATTTGGGAAAATGATAAAAATTGTAAAAGAGTTTTACAATCGTTGCATGTATGTCTACCTATAAATTTATTGTATATCTATATACAATTATATAATATTTGAAAATTTTAAATTTAAATCTATATCCAATTAAGTAATATTCAGTATTATGTATTTATTTCATACGAGGTAAAAAATCTTACATGAATATACTTAAAGTTTTAATAGGTGTCATCACGAGGTTCAATCGTTCTACAACAATCTTCTTAAATGAATTTTCAAAATTGAAAATATTAAATGAAGACATCGAATGAAACGTAAAATAGTCGAGGTATTTAATTAGAACATTGTTCCAATGCATTGAAATAGTAGGAAAATAAAGAAAGAAGATGGAAAGGACACGAATCTTGGTTGTGAGATAATTAAGTGAGTTTGGGAAAATGATGATATTTGTAGAATGATTTTGCGGTCATTGCATGTATATATCTACCTATATAATCTATTGTAATAAAATTAATTGATCATATGCATATTTTTATTTATTTATTTATATACAATTTTCAATATTTGAGAATTTGTATTTTTTTATACGAGCTAGAAAATCTTACGTGAATAAGCTTAAAGTTTTAATAGGTGTCATTACAAGGTTCAATTGTTCTACAACAATCTTAAATGAATTTCCAAAATTGAAAATATTAAATGAAGACATCGGATGAAACATGAAAAGGCCGAGGTATTGAAGTAGAATGTTGTTCCAATGCATTGAAAAAAGCATGGAAATGAAGACACAAAATGAAAGGACACAAGCCTTGGTTGTGAGATGATTAAGTGGGTTTGGGGAAATGATGAGATTTGTAAAATGATTTTGCGCTCATTGCATGTATCACTAGTGCAAAATATGCTTTTCACATCGGGGTTTTAACATCGGTTTCTAGAAAACCGATGTGAAAAAGGAGGCGGTGGCATTTTTGAAATTAAATTGAAAACTTTTAACATTGGTTCTAAAATAAACCGCTGTTATAAAAGTTTTAACGTCGGTTTTAATAAACCCGATGTTGAAAATTGAACCAAAAATAAAATTTTAAAAATGCATAAGTTAACACATCGGTTTTTTTTTTTATAACCGATGTGGAAATGTTTATATTTTAACATCGGTTTTTTATAGACCGATGTGGAAAAACAATTAAAAAAAATAAGGAAATGAATAATTTAATTTTTAACATCGGTTTTGTTATAACCAATGTAGAAACTATTATAACATCGGTTTATTAAAAATCGATGTGGAAAAGTAAGATAAAAAATAAATTAAAGTCTCAACTTTTAACATCGGTTTTATTAATAACCGATCGATGTGGAAAACCTTTTAACATCGGTTTTGTTTATAACCGATGTGTATTGTCAGTTTTAGTTCATTTTTCGCGCTGCATGCTCACTCTCCCTCCCACACTCAGACCACCCAAACCCTTTCCCCTTCCCTCTCCTTTTCACACTCAGACCACCCAAACCGGATCCCCTTCCCTCTCCTTTTCCTCACACTGAACAAATCATCTCCACATTTCCTGTCACTGACCACCGCCCTAACCCTAACCCTCTCCTTTTCCCTCTCCATTTCCTCTCACCGCCGTATCCCTTTCCATTTCCTCTCACCGACCAAGTCTCAAACGGCCACCACCTTCTGGTACGTTGTCTATTTTCTCTCTCTCAAGTTGCTGAAAATATTTGAAACCTATAACGATTTTTTAGTTTTTTGCTCTAGGTTTTCACTCACTTATGCTAGAACGTGAAGAAGGAAGTTAAGGAAGATACCACTGTCCCTCTTCCTTTCCCTCTCCCTCTCCGTAAACAAAGGTAGTTTTTCCTAACTCTGATCTGTTCTTAGTTGTCCTCTGCATTTGAAACCCTATAGTGATTGCATTTGGTGTTTGTTCATTGTACTTGGATTTGTAGTTACATATGGAATGAATAATGAATAACCATGTGAAATGTAGAAAAACCCATATGGGTTTTAATCTGGGATTTTGACAATCGTGTAATGAGTATCAAGTTTATGAATATTGTTGAGAATTGGAATCCACAAATTGTGTCTCAGTTGTTCTGTTTTCAAGCCTTAAGCTGATGTTAGCCTGGTTCTGTTGTTTTGGAGCATTTTAAGTTGATGCCACCTCACAACACTTGTTTGTTGTTTCTATTTTTATTTTTTCCTGTGCCTTGTTAACTTTTAGGCTATCCTGACAAGAAATAATGCAAAAAAAAAAAGTAAAAAAATGGTAAAATTTGGATGTAGCACTCATCAAACACAACAAATGCAGATTTATATGTATAATGTTCCATATCATTTAACAGAATGTGAAAGTAGAGAAGGTAAGGACTGGAACCTCTGTGGTTAGGGTCACGTGCGAGAGAGGGGGTGACAATTAATGCAATATTAGACCAAAATTTTCCAGCACACATATAGTAAGGGAATCAGATAATGAAAATGTATAGGAGTTTAGCTCATAAAAAAAATGAGAATGAGATATGCAAACTAATGCCACACTAATGCCACACTATTTAGAAGATTTGTGTTTCCCTTTTCTCTTGTCTACTTGATGAATTTGATGAATATGTCTTGAGCTTGGTCTTCTATTAATGTAGGGATTTTCTTCGGTTTGAATTAGACATCCAGTTTTGAAGTGTAATGCTTCTTTTAGAAAAACACTTGAGCAACCATTTGAAAATGCTTCTCATTGAATGTTGAGTTAAACATGTTATGAAAAAAAAAAGAGGAACGAGTCAAATATGTAAACCAATAGTTGGTACCCACTTGACAACTTGAAGTTTATGTCTAGTGTTCTTTCACACCACTTGACAATGTGCACAACTAATATGATGATTATATTCAGGAATTCTGGTTTATCAATAAAAAATACAATTGAAAGAAAATTTAGTTGTAGTAAATTTAATTATTCTCTTCAAATTTCAAATACTCAACCATGATTTCTCTTAGGTAAAGTCAAGTGTGTTGTACAAATAATTAAATAATAGTATTTTCCATTCCCAAAGGTGAACTTTTATATAGTTTAAGCAAGCTCTTTTATATACTGAATTCATACGTTTGATGCATGGTTTGCTATTTTTTTTTAATTGTGCAGTGTTAATAATTTTTGTAAGCTTCTCATGACTTGAATTCTATTCCATGTGGTAGGAACTCTCGCCTGTTCTCAGTTGCTCTAGTGTTCACACTCTTCACTAGCAACTCACACACAGGTAGGTACTCTTATTGTTCATTGTTTAATTATGAGAATATGGATGAAAAATTAGTACTAGGTTGTTGTAATGATGATCATTATGCTATATTGTTAAAGCCATAGTTTCCCGTTTGAGATGCAATATTAATGAGCACATGTGTACGTGCTTAAGGTACAGCTCATTATATTGGATCTTGAATTGTCCAAGTTGGACAGTTTAGGAAAACACTTTTTCTCCATTCAGTTAAAATAGTTATTCATTGATTCTCATGTTATATACTTGATAAAAGTTCGGATTGATACATTTCCTTTCGTTCTCCGGGTGCATACTTTATCGTGGTGGATGTCATCGCGTTCAAGTCGTGTACGTCGGAGACCGAAGGGAAATGCTGCCGAAATTTCATCGAGTATGAGCATGAGAGTTAGGGACTAACTGTTAACCGAATGTTGAAAAAGTTTCTTCTCGAATGGGATAGGGCCATACCCTATCATAAGAAGTAGTTGATGAAGATGTTGGACTAAGTATGAAGTTAATGTTTTAGTCATGGATCGCGGTTGGATGAATGCTAGACGGACAAGTGATGAGTATGAGAATGGAGTGGAAGATTTTCTACAATTTGCAAAAACAAATGCTCCTAATAGTAGTGACGGAAGGTTTTATTGTCCTTGTGTTAACTGTTTGAATGAGAGACGACTAGAAGCTGACGAGATACGGGATCATCTTATTTGTGAGGGGATTTGCAAGAGTTATACAATATGGATATGTCATGGTGAATCGTTAGACAGGCCAAGGGGGTCGGATAGAGAGGAAGTTGATGACGTAGATATGGACGATGGACTAGAGGACATGATCCGTGATATTGGGCAAGAGTCCTTTCGGTGAGCACATGTGTATGATACTTTGTGCAGTGATGCGGAAGTGGCCTTTTATCCGGGGTGCACTAATTTCACACGGTTGTCAGCGATGTTAAGATTGTTCAATGTAAAGGCGAGAAATGGGTGGAGCGATAAAAGCTTTATCGAATTGCTTGAGTTGTTGAAAGAAATGCTTCTAGAAGGTAACACATTACCATCCTGAAACTATGAGGCGAAGAAGATATTGTGTCCGATGGGTATGGAGTATAAGAAAATACACGCTTGCCCCAATAATTGCATATTGTACAGGAAAGAGTTTGAAGAGATGCACGAGTGCCCCAGGTGTGGGGTTTCACGCTACAAAGTGAAGGATGGTGATTCTAGTTGTGATGCGGTCACCAAGGGTCCTCCTGCGAAGGTGTTATGGTATCTTCTAGTAATTCCGCGGTTCAAGCGATTGTTTGCTAATGAAAAGGATGCAAAGAATATTACATGGCATGCAGATGAGAGGAAATGTGATGGACAGCTTTGTCATCCGGCTGATTCTTTGCGATGGAAGAGAATTGATAGTATGTTTCCGGAGTTTGGCAATGAGCCCAGAAACCTCAGGCTTGGACTTGCTACCGATGGAATGAATCCATATGGAAACTTAAGTAGTATTCATAGTTCATGGCCTATTCTCCTGGTAATTTACAACCTACCTCCTTGGTTGTGCATGAAGCACAAATACATTATGTTAAGTATGATGATTTCGGGTCCAAAACAGCCAGGAAATGTATTGATGTTTATCTGAGTCCCTTGATTGAAGACTTGATAAAGTTGTGGGATGAAGGCATTGATGTGATCGACGGGTATTGCCGTGAGACTTTCAGATCACGTGCCATGTTATTTTGCACCATCAATGACTTTCCAGCATACGGGAAACTGTGCGGGTATAGTGTTAAGGGGCATAAAGCATATCCAATATGTGAAGAAGGCACATGTTACCATCAACTGCAACATGGAAGGAAGATAGTTTACCTTGGGCATCGGAGATTTCTCCAGCGTAATCATCCTTATCGTAGATTGAGAAAAGCTTTCAATGGACTTCCGGAGAATGAAATTGCTCCGGTGGCCTTGACTGGAGACCAAGTTTATGAACGGGTGAAGAACACTAATGTTATCTATGGGAAGACCTAGAAGAAGGCTACTGAGAAGAATATATGGAAGAAGAGGTCGATCTTCTTTGATCTTCCATACTGGTGCAAGCTTGATGTAAGACATTGTAATAATGTGATGCATGTGGAGAAAAATGTGTGTGACAGTTTAATCAGAACACTTCTCAACATTCAAGGCAAGACAAAGGATGGTGTGAATGCTCGTCTGGATCTAGTTGCGATGGGTATACGAGAGCAGTTAGCTCCACATAAAATGGGGGATAAGAAGACTTATTTGCCCCCAACATGTCATGCTTTATCAAAAAAAGAGAAAAGAAGTTTCTGTGAATGTCTACGGGGAGTCAAAGTGCCACAGGGTTACTCTTCAAATATCAAGAGACTTGTCTCAATGAAAGATCTCAAATTAGTTGGCTTAAAGTCTCATGATTGCCATGTCTTGATGCAACAACTACTACCGGTGGCCATTAATGACATCTTGCCTAAAAAAGTCAGACATGCCATTACTAGGTTATGCTTATTCTTCAATGCTATATGTAACAAGGTCATTGACACTAAAAAGTTGGATGACTTGGAAAATGAGGCAGCCATTATCTTGTGCCAATTGGAGATGTATTTTCCACCTTCATTTTTTGACATCATGGTTCATTTGATTGTTCATCTAGTGAGGGAGATTAGATTGTGTCGCCCCGTTTATTTAAGGTGGATGTACTTGGTTGAGCGATACATGAAGATCTTGAAAGGATATATGAAGAATCCACACCATCTCGAAGCATCTATTGTTGAAAGGTATGTTACAGAAGAAGCTATTGAGTTTTGTACAGACTACATGTCAGAAGCGGAACCTGTAGGGCTTCCGAAGTCTCGTCATGAAGGAAGATATGATGGTAAGGGTACACGAGGTATCACTGTTAAGAGCATGGATCGGGAGGAAGTGCTTCAAGCACATTTGTATATATTGAATAACACTGATGAGGTTGAACCATACTTATGTGAGCACAAAAGCATCATCAATGAAAATGAATGAAAAATGGTGTTTGAACAAGCATAATAAGACTTTCTTGAACTGGTTTAAATAAAAAATTTCAAAGGATGGTATTGCTTCTGATACATTAAAATGGCTAGCACAGGGGCCTAACTTTGATGTCATATGCTAGAGTGGGTACGATATCAATAAGTTTTCCTTCTATGCAAAGTCCCAGGATGACAAAAGTACTATGCAAAACAGTGGGGTTATGGTCGTCGCTGAGTCCATGCATTTCTCTAGTTCGAAAGATAAAAACCCTGTTATGGCATCTGTTTCATACTTTGGAATCATTGAAGAGATCTAGGAGGTTGATTACACGAAGTTTAGAGTGCCTGTTTTTAAATGTCAGTGGGTCGACAGTAACAATGGTGTGCAAACCGATGAGTTAGGATTCAAATTGGTGGACCTTAATAAGGTAGGTAATAAGGAAGAGCCTTTCATCATGGCATCCCAAGCAAAACAAGTGTTTTATATCCGTGATCCGTCTAACAAAAGGTGGTCAGTGGTTCTCCAGGGAAAAAACATGTATAATGGTAGTGAGGGAAATCAAGATTCAACTCTTGATATTTCTGATACTCCTTCTTTCTCAACACGGGTGCCTAATTTCAATGAGGAAAATGAAGTGGACGATGTAAATGCTACTCGTAATGATCACCAAGAAGGGTTATGGGAGAACTTTACTACTTGACCACAGTGTAAGTTTAATTGAGTTATGTTTAAAGTCATATTATATGTTTATGTTGATATTTATAAGTTATGCTTACGTTGATCGATATTTATAAGTTATGTTTGATATTTATCCAGACATACTGACATTTTTTTTGTCTAAACAGGTATACATGGCTGATCCTGAGGATATCCCTCCTTCACGCAGCGGGTCGGAGACCCCGGCTACGGGTAGAAAGGGTAGACGTGCCACACGAATGAGGAATTTGACTACCAACCGTGGTTCAAATCAAAGGATAAGAATCGACTTTGATTATAACCTCAATTCCTATTGGGCCAATGGCAGAGCAGTTTAATAGTTTTGTGGCGACCCTTGCTCGAAGCAGGCCTAGTATACGTATTGAGCGTTGGAAAGATGTACCGCAGGGCGTGAAGGATCAGATATGGGAGAGTATTCTGGTATCTATACTTTTACGTCCTGTGTTTGTATCTACTTTATTTTAATCTTATTAATATCATACAGTAATTCGTTGATTCTTTTGGTGTTAATGTAGCTCACCTTTGACCTGCCGGATACGACGGATACAAAGAAGCGTTTGATAAAGTATGCTGGTGAGTGTTGGAGGGGTTTTAAGGTGGACCTGGGCAGATACTATGTATTCAATCCAAGCTGTGAAAAGAACCCACTTGAGGTGTACCCATTTCTTGACCAGGCGATGTGGAATCGCTTTGTTCAGAGCCGACATGATCCCAGCTTTCAGGTTAACTTATTTGAGTTGTCTCTAAATTTATGTAATTTCATTAATTTTATTAATTTACTTATGTAATTTAATTGTCTTCTATTTATAACAGGAGAAGAGGAAAAAGGGGCAAGAAAACCAAAGCAAGAATGTTTACCCCCATATACTGTCTCGTGGGGGATATAAAAAGCTTGTTCAGAAAATGGTGGAAGAGGAAAAGAAAGCATGTCAGGAAGCAACATCTCAGGCAGATCCTACCACTGAAAATCATGCAGAAGTTGTTGATCCACCTCCACCCCCACGCCATCGTAAATGGAAGAGGGCCCGACAAAGAAATACGGGACAATATATATCTGAGGAGGCCCGCCAAGTAGCTGAGAAGATTGTAAGTATAGTTTGAATTGTAATTGTGATTTTAACAATGTTACCGAATTGTAATGTGAACTAATATTTTATATGTTGCAAGATGCCTTGGATGAGCAGGCCACTCAAGGAACCTTTGTTCCTAGAGGACGCGAGGATATCTTAGCTGCTGCCATCGGTAAACTAGACCACCCGGGCCATGTCATTGGTGTTGGATGGGGCGTTGGCATTCGCCAATACCATGGTTCATCTTCACACCAATGCCATAGGGATGTTGCTGCAGATAGAGAACGGCTAAAACAGGAGATTGCAAATGAGCTTAGACAGGAGATGGCCCAGCAGTTTTCCCAGCAAATGGCAATAATGGTTGCTATGTCCCAGCAAATCACAGGCGTCCAACCCTCTGTCCAACCCTCTGTCCATGTGAGCACTAAGGGCTCATGTGATCCTCCTCATCAGCCTGAAAATGATAACGATGATGATGATGATGATGATGATGACGACCCTGATAGGTGTGAGCTGTATGTTGATGATCATCATGATCGCTGCTTAGTGGCATTGGGGAGGGCACATAACTTAGGTAATACCATACACCATCGTTTATTACCGGATGATCAGGTGAGGGTCGTGGTTGAGATTATTCGAGATGCTGATGCTCGAGTCCCTGTGCCCACTGAGGAGGTTCAAACAGTGGGCCAGGCCCCCGGTAACTTCATCTCCTGGCCAAGAAGACTAGTCAGGTTTCTTGTTGCATCCGAGGTATTCAATTACTTGTGTTTTTCTATATTTATAGTTGAAATTATTTATTATTGTTTAAAGATAATGTTTTTTTTTAGGATGTTGGAAATGATATTCTGCCTAAAAGGTCGGATCCAGGAAGACCAGAGAAGTCTGCTCCTGCCAGGGTATTCATTTGACCATTCAATTAATTACGAATGAAATAACTTAACTGTGATTACTAATGTATATCTTTTTTGTTGTTTAGGGGATCGACAAAGGGGATCCTGGTGATGTTTTTAAACTTCTGGCTAACAGGTTGTGACCATGGAGGTTGACGCAGCTTTGGTAAGGTTGGAACATGATGCCAGGCCAGGTGACGAACTGTATATCCAAAGAAGGAAATTATGGAGATGGCGCTCGAGCGTGAAATGGCTAGTGCTACACACATCTCGTTATGGTGGACGTAAGTACATTTTATTTATAAGTTAAGTAATTAAATTTTAAATACTAAGATAATTAACATGTTTTATCAATATATTAGGTATCTGCATCGCATGTTAGTTGATCAGGGCAACCTCACCCTTTATGGGTTCATTGACCCCATGCTCATTGAGGGTGATGTTCTCCTAACATCAGAAGACCGGTCGCCACGATACGTGATATACTTGCCCGAGACGATCATCAGTTCTACCTTGCGCCTTATCTCAATAAGTAAGTACCAGTTATTTAATTATAACTATATATGACTTAGTCACTAATTGTTCCGCAAATGCAGACAACATTGGCAATTGTTGATCTTGTGCCCTCAGTTGAATGCCGTGATCTTCTTCTGCTCGACGAGAAATAAGCCGGCGAATGAACTGAAGCACGTCATGGAAATGTAAGCATTAAAATAATTTATAATCAGTAATGAAGTTGTTTTAATTATCTGAAATCTATTAGATAAACTTTAATTAATGTTTATTTTCTTATGATAGTTCTATTGATGCAAGCCGCATGCTGCGTGGTGAAAGGCGTCGGGCTATTAGAAGGATTATTCCTAACGTAAGATATTTATTAGTTCAAACGCTTCAAGCGCAGTGGGTATAATTATTGATTTCTATTTAATTCCTTATATTCTAATTGGGTTTCATTTGTACGTAGTCCCGTAGACAACGTGGATCAGGGGAATGTGGATATTATGTGATGAAGTGGATGGTCAAAATTATCTCCTCCGGTATCACTGAAAGATGGCAGGAGGTAAATGCTAATTGATAACAATTAGTTGTAACAATTATAGATTCGTTATATGTTTTATTTTAGTTTATTACTTAAAAGATATAATCTTATGTCCAATTAAACTTGTAGATATTCAACAATCCGACTCCACTCTCTGATGCCGACATAAAAAAACATAAGGATGCGTTGGGAAACTTTCTTTCTTGAAGTGTACCAACCATAGTTTCTATGTAGTTAGTTTATAAACGTATCATGTGTAACGCCTTTCATTACATTATTAACCCAAAATAAATTCAATAAAAAAAACATTTTAAACATTTAAATTAAAACATACATGTCATAAAAATTTCGCAAATTATTTGAGTCTGAGTATACATCATTAATTAAAATAGTAATAAAGTATCAAAAGTAATAATATAATAATAAATCCATACATCCAAATAGAACCAAAAACCTCAAAACCGGGCGTCTACTTATAAACCCAACGATAAATAAATAAATGTGTCTAGCCACATACGGCTCCTTATTTAAGAAAACACTAACCAAGCTAGAAAGAATAACTAATAGAATCCACTAAGTCTTCACGCCTCTTCTGTTTCAATGGCGTCGTCCTTGTGCTCTGAAAACAACGCTTTTAATGAGATATAATCCCAGTGAATAAAAACAATTTAATAAAAAGGTTCGCAAACAGTGTTGTTCTCAGCCGGTGCGGTAACCGGAAAAACATCCATGGTATCCGCTCGTTTCCAAAATATTATAACTCAAAAACAATTTCATAAATTAAAATAAATACTCTTAATCACATGAAATTCATTTATAAATCATTACATCATCAAATAGAAATAATCCATGTATATCAGTCCATATAGCATAAATAAAATCATATAAAGGATATATCTTGTGTCCAAACATTCTCAATCTTTACCCAAGTATCTTTTATTTAATTATCCCAAATTTTAAGTCTATGAGCTCATAACAAATGCAATGGCGTCCCACTGCTTTCCCCTTCCTAAAAGGAGGTATCTGTCTTCCCCTCTAACGAGGAGGTATCTGTCATCCCCTTCCCAGAAGGAGGCATCTATAATGGGTCTTCCCCTTCCCATAAAGAGGTATCTGTCTTCCCCTCTAACGATGAGGTATCTGTCATCCCCTTCCCAGAAGGAGGTATCTATCTTCCCCTCTAATGAGGAGGTATCTGTCATCCCCTTCCCAGAAGGAGGTATCTGTCATCCCCTCTAACAAGGAGGTATCTGTCATCCCCTTTCCAGAAGGAGGTATCTATCTTCCCCTCTAACGAGGAGGTATCTGTCATTCCCTTCGCAGAAGGAGGTATCTGTCATCCTCCTCGTTAGAGGAGGTATCTGTCATCCCCTTCCCTGAAGGAGGTATCTGCCTTCCCCTCTAACAAGGAGATATCTTAGCAATTACAAATAATAATTCAAAACCATATTTTGGACATATTTCATGACCGCAGGACATGACATATAACCTCATACATCAATCTCAATGCTATAATATCTTGATAAGACAACACTACAAAATCATATATAATATAAAAGAGCATGTCACGACAATACTATTCATATCAATTAAACATATTTCTTAACAATGATAAAAGTGGAATTTAACCCATCACATATTAAATAATAATGAATTAAATTTCAATTAGAATAAATTAAAGCATCGTTCCACGATGATTCTGGATCGTAAACCAAATTCTTGATCCAAGCTAAATGCTTGAATTTGGAGAATTGAAATCAATTCACGCTACAGTGGCAATTGGAAATTGAAAGGCATGATTATAATTAAAAGAATATCGATACAAGTTATGCACCTCCACACCACAAGACACTTTCGTGTGTCAGGGAAAGAGGAATTTTCATTCCAATTCAATAAGTGCATTAATTAAGGTAACAAGGCTTCACATAGGAAAGGAATTGGTAATTAAAAAATAAAGGTTCAATTCAACAGTAACAGAATTCCAGAACCATAAACTCTTAATTTTCATGATTAAATAAATCTATATGTGAAAGCTTCAAAATAGTTGTACCATGGATGTATTAGAAAAGGTGTTTTTACTCACTTTGGTAGACCTCCAAAAGCTCCAAATATTATTTATAACAAGCCCTAATGTTTTATCAATAATTTTTCTTCTTCCCACTGATGTTTTTGGATCTGTACCAAATAGAACTGCTGCTCTGCTCTCTATTTTTTCTGGTTCGGCGGCTAAAACTTCCGTTTCTCTCTATTCCCTTTCTTTTATAGTTAAAATTCCACCCTAATTCTTTTTAATACCTGCTAGAGTGTTATCATGGGATACTAGCCTTAAAGCCCTTCCCAGCAGCGTGGCCACCTCACTTGCTTGCTATTGTTATATATATTTTATTTATTTAATTATTTATTTTTTTGATAGAAAACAAAGTACAATTGGCAAACCCCACAATTCCATCAAAGTGCAATGTGGGCATGCATATTCACGTTAATTAGATATTTGTGCATTTGGCTGCACCTTTTGCTTCATTTTATTTTTTATAAAAAGAAAATCAATATTATGTCTTTTATAATAATCATTAAACAATTCTAATAAAATCTTATGCTAACAATTTTCTACACTAATCCCCATAACATCTTAATCTTTTTATTAAGAAAATTATATTGGAATTTTAGGACGTTACATTTTCTCCCCTCCTTCAAGAATTTCTTCCCCGAAATTAGCACGTCTTACCCAAACAACACAAGATTAAACGTAGTGCAACTAAGTCATGTACCTGAAAAGATTTGGACGATGTTGTCTAGTATCTTCCTCAAGTTCTCAAGTTGCTTCCTCTGTAACCTCTCTAAGGCTCCTCTCCTTAGGAACAACATTCTTATTTTTAAACAACACTAGACCATTAGCGGATAACACATAATTCTCTTGATCCAAAAGGGATTGTAATTCCTGACCTAAAAGTTGCTCTCGCCTAATCGCTTTCCTAAGGTCACTGCAAATTTCCAACCTATTCAATTTCAAATTTAGAGCACTAAGAGTTACATTTAGATTCATATCCCTAAACTCCTCTAACTGTTTCTTAAACTCACTCCACTCTAGAGGTGCCATCCTCTAAGGCTCTACAGATATTGGTCCACTCCGTGGAACTGGATCTATGCTAAACTCAACTTTCCTATTTTGAGGTAAGCTAAAGACATCCTTAGGAAAAACATCCTGGAACTCACACACCACAAGTATGGCCGTCACATCACTGTCAACCTCTATCTTAGCAGAGAATAATAGTATATATCCTTGAGATCCCTCAACTAAGCACTTAAGACAAGAAATAACATATGCAAAAGAACTGGATAGGGAAGAATCATTATACATTGGTTGTTTAGTAACAGAGATAGTCTTATCAGAACAATTTATAACAGCATGATTTGAAGACAACTAATACATACCTTAGATCAGACCATCTGATTCCTTCACTTGTTCTCCTTGGAGCATAAAGACCCTCCCTTGGTTCTGTGGCCTTGGTTGGGATTGCCCTCCATCTCGGCAAGTTCTGGCAAAGTGTCTTGTCTTGCCACACTTGTAGCAAATAGTCTAGATTGCGGGACACGAGCGATCCCCATGGACAAAACCGCACTTATGGCACCCGGTGCCCTTGTCACTCTGAGCTCCCTGCACTTGCTTCCCTTTGTTGATGGTGGAGACAGGTTGCAAATGCTTCAAAAATTTCCCATCTCTGTCCTGAAAACTCTTGTCGTCTCTAAAGCTCTTCTCCTTCGGTTTCTCAGCCAACACAGCTTCCATATTCCGCTCTGCCACTCTACACTTGTTTACTAAGATGGGGTAGTCCCGAATCTCTAGGAGTCCGATAAGGCTCTACAGCTTTGGCCTCAAACCCTACTCGAATTTAATTGCTTTCCATTGACCATCAGGATTATCCCTCACCTGAGTAGAGAACCGTGCAAGGCTCTCAAACTTGGCCACATATTCTGCCACCGTCATACTCCCCTGACGAAACTGTAGAAACTCCATCTCCTTCTGTATCCTGATGCTGTGCGGAAAGTATTTCTCCAAAAATACCTCCTTGAATCTGTCCCACGTGATAGGGGCGCCCGAAGCAAGCAACCCTCCCCTAGCACAGTTCCACCAGTGCTCTGCATCCGACTCTAGCATATAGGTGGCGAAATCCACCTTCTGAGCATCAGAGCACCTCATGGCCCGGAAGATCTTCTCTAATTTCAACAACCATTCCTCTGCCACAATAGGATCGGTGGTACCTCGAAAAGCTGGCGGATTATTGTTCCTGAACTCTGACAGACCCATGTACTGTGGATTCGGAGCTGCAACCGATACCACATTAAGCACGTCCCCATTATCCCTCATCTGACGGAGAGTCTCCATCTGCTCCTGCATAACTCTGGCTATTCGAGCCAAAGTCGCTGCAAGTGCATCATTTCTCCCTCGTCTATTCGCTGCCATAATCTGCATACCACCAATCAAACAGTGGGTTGATCAAGTCCAATATCCAAAAGAATAGAATGCAGAATTATAACTCTAACAAGCATCCTATGCGCCCAAGTTTTGTTTTTGAAAAAGCCCCACTACCACAGTCCGATTTAGAATCGAACTGCTCTGATACCATAAATGTAACGCCTTTCATTACATTAGTAACCCAAAATAAATTCAATAAAAAAAACATTTTAAACATTTAAATTAAAACATACATGTCATAAAAATTTCGCAAATTATTTGAGTCTAAGTATACATCATTAATTAAAATAGTAATAAAGTATCAAAAGTAATAATATAATAATAAACCCATACATCCAAATAGAACCAAAAACCTCAAAACCAGGCGTCTACTTATAAACCCAACGATAAATAAATAAATGTGTCTAGCCACATACGGCTCCTTATTTAAGAAAATACTAACCAAGCTAGAAAGAATAACTAATATAATCCACTAAGTCTTCACGCCTCTTCAGTTTCAATGACGTTGTCCTTGTGCTCTGAAAACAACACTTTTAATGAGATATAATCCCAGTGAATAAAAACAATTTAATAAAAAGGTTCGCAAACAGTGTTGTTCTCAGCCGGTGCGGTAACCGGAAAAACATCCATGGTATCCGCTCGTTTCCAAAATATTATAACTCAAAAACAATTTCATAAATTAAAATAAATACTCTTAATCACATGAAATTCATTTATAAATCATTACATCATCAAATAGAAATAATCCATGTATATCAGTCCATATAGCATAAATAAAATCATATAAAGGATATATCTTGTGTCCAAACATTCTCAATCTTTACCCAAGTATCTTTTATTTAATTACCCCAAATTTTAAGTCTATGAGCTCATAACAAATGCAATGGCGTCCCACTGCCTTCCCCTTCCCAGAAGGAGGCATCTATAATGAGTCTTCCCCTTCCCAGAAGGAGGTATCTGTCTTCCCCTCTAACGAGGAGGTATCTGTCATCCCCTTCCCAGAAGGATCTTCTCCTCTAACGAGGAGGTATCTGTCATCCCCTTCGCATCTAACGAGGAGGTATCTGTCATCCCCTTCCCTGAAGGAGGTATCTGCCTTCCCCTCTAACGAGGAGGTATCTTAGCAATTACAAATAATAATTCAAAACCATATTTTGGACATATTTCATGACCACAGGACATGACATATAACCTCATACATCAATCTCAATGCTATAATATCTTGATAAGACAACACTACAAAATCATATATAATATAAAAGAGCATGTCACGACAATACTATTCATATGAATTAAACATATTTCTTAACAATGATAAAAGTGGAATTTAACCCATCACATATTAAATAATACTCCCTCCGTTCCTATTCTATGGTAATTTAAGGTTTTTACACACAGATTAAGAAAGCATTAATTTATTTATATTTGTACCAAATTACCCTTATTTATAGTATCATTAATTATTTACAAATTCTAACCTTGGTTATTTATGTACCTTGAAAAGAAGCATTTGTGTACCTTGGTCAAATGCAAGATGCATTGATATGTGCCACTTTTGTTTTGGAACATGCAGCATTTATGACTGAATTTAAGTAGGGAAGGTTTAGTATGTTTTCAATGTATTTCAATTTAATTATATGATAAAGGTATAAATGGAAAAAAATTGTCAAATATACCTTGGGTTTATAAAAGATCCATTGTTTTGGAACAAAAACAAAAAGCTAAAATTACCACAGAAAGGGAACGGAGGGAGTAATGAATTAAATTTCAATTAGAATAAATTAAAGCATCGTTCCACGATGATTCTGGAACGTAAACCAAACTCTTGATCCAAGCTAAATGCTTGAATTTGGAGAATTGAAATCAATTCACGCTACAGTGGCAATTGGAAATTGAAAGGCATGATTATAATTAAAAGAATATCGATACAAGTTATGCACCTCCACACCACAAGACACTTTCGTGTGTCAGGGAAAGAGGAATTTTCATTCCAATTCAATAAGTGCATTAATTAAGGTAACAAGGCTTCACATAGGAAAGGAATTGGTAATTAAAAAATAAAGGTTCAATTCAACAGTAACAGAATTCCAGAACCATAAACTCTTAATTTTCATGATTAAATATATCTATATGTGAAAGCTTCAAAATAGTTGTACCATGGATGTATTAGAAAAGGTGTTTTTACTCACTCCGGTAGACCTCCAAAAGGTCCAAATATTATTTATAACAAGCCCTAACGTTTTATCAACAATTTTTCTTCTTCCCACTGATGTTTTTGGATCTGTACCAAATAGAACTGTTGCTCTGCTCTTTATTTTTTCTGGTTCTGTGACACCCTACTCTCGGGTCATCACATGGTTAACCGTTTGCGGAAAATAAGATTTTATTTGCTGGTTGCTTTCGAAAAATATTAATTTCTCAACGTGAATCTCTTCAAAAATATGGTGATAAAATTTTTTCCTTTTAATAGATAAGCATATGCAGAAGTCATACAACTATACTGCCTCGTAAGTTTCACACTTAGGTTTTTATCAACTTAGTTCATTTCAACACATGACATCACATAAAAAGAACCTAAGCTGGTCGAAACTAACAGACATTATTGGAAAGACCCCCATGGTCTTTTCCCACAAACAGATACTTCTTCAAGCATCTAACATCTAAGTCCGCAAGTGACTTAAAGAACTCCTCCGCTTCATCTGTACCAGTATCCTAGGATACAACGGCAATTACCAGTAGAACCTGATATATTTGTAAGGGTGAGACGCCAATATATGGATTTAACACAATAACTAAAAGCGCGACTCACAAAACAGCATATACACACATATAATTATAGCAGCATACATTATCATAAGTAAACAACTACTTTATCAATGGGTTTCATACCCCAAACATCAACGTTTGAAAACTATGCATGAACACTTCAATAAATGTCTCTACATTTCGCTAAATCTCCGGAGATCCCCAACAACGTGTAAATGAGCTGATCAGGCTCGATTGCCAAGTATATTAGGCACAACGTAGCCAGGTATCTTAGGCACAACGTATTTACCATAGCACACTGTCCACATAAGGCATAGTGATCAACGTATATGGTATTGCCAGGTATATTAGGCACAACGTGTTTACCATAGCACACTGTCCAACACAAGGCACAGTGATCAACGTATATGGTATTTCATTGTCCATCAAGGCACAATGAATCAACGTAGCATGAAATACCTCACACCTCAAGGCATTCACACAAAACAACGTGGCATGGAATATCTTACTCATTCAGGTACCACACCTCACAACGTGGGCACGTCTGCCAATGAATGCATGTAAAACATTTGTTCTCATCATTTTTCTTTGTGTTCAGTCTTTATTTGCCGAAGCTCAAAATGGCTTGCGACTACTCGTGATTTTTAACGTATTAACTTAACAACGTGTTTAGATCTTTCAACGTCAACACAGGACACGAAGTCCGAGTGCTCAATCACAAAACCTTAGACCTTGCAATCAGCCTTGGGGTTTGTGGTCGTAGAAAACAACATTTACCTTTTACAACGTAACCCACCACGTGGATATACAACGTGAAAAGGACACAAAGTCCATAACAACGTAACTCATAACATGGATACTCAACGTAACACGGATCAAAGATCTTCGTGCTTAAATTAAAGAACCCTAGTATATCGACGTCTCTGATACTAGGCTCACGTTTCAACGTAAACACCATTTTCGTTCTGTGAAAATCAAATTCAAAACAAAGTCTCCACAACTTATCCAAGTTGACGGAAAATAACACGGTTAGAAAAACTCATTTACAAAAACTCCTTTATAAAAACTCCTTTATAAAATCATCGATTACTTGAAATTCTTTTCTATAACGTTTATGTTCCAAAAAGAGAATCATGTGAGGCTCAAGTTTATCTAAAACACGTACTGCCGCTTTTAAAATTATTTGTCGTCGACACTTTTCCAATTTGCCGTCAAATTACATCTTTTAAGCCAATTAAGCCAAAACTTAGCTTTTTCTACTTAAACAATTTTCTAAAATCATACTTAAGTTATTTTTGAAGATTAATTTCATAAAATAACATTTTATAATATTACGGAATTTCTCACGTAAAAATTAGCAGTACTAAAATATTTTCACGGTTACGTCCTCATTGTGACTCATAGTTGACTTTTTATCAATAAATCATTAAAATAATAATATTTCTCAATACTCATTATTTTTCCCAAATAATATTTTTCACTACTATTATATTCCAACATTTCCCATAAAACATTGAATATAATTTGTACAGCTTATTAAAGCTTTTATCTGATTAAGTCGGTTGTGCACTGATCACTGTCAGGCTTCACAAACAACACTCAACAACATCATCAGAATTATATCACCAGGCAGATCATGCATCATATCAATATAATACACAACTGCAGATAATTAAATAAATTAAAAGCAAATAAATCATCTAACACAGATAAACAACACAACGTAAACAGCATAATCAAAGCACCACAGCCACATATCAAGTATACAGACCACACTAAAGCTAATAGTTATTGGGAAAAATCCCTCAGGTAAGCTCCCTTTACCTCTTGAAGAACTTGAACCTCCAATTTTCAGTCTTGACACTGTTTTGAGAAATCGGCGACACACGTACGCGTCAGAAATACTAACCTTCAACAAACCACAAAATCAACCAATCAAAACAAGCAAAACAAACAGCTAATCCTCTTTAATAGGTCACGGCCTCCTTAGGGTTTTGTGGCTCAAAATCACTAAACTTGCTTAAGTCATGGATTAATGATCCTAAAGCACTTAAGACAATGGTTTAAGGATAAAACAACTAAGTTTTAAATCAAAAACCTCCTAACCCTCCAAATTGTAGATTCGGCCAAGACATGTCCATGAGGCTAGGGTTTTTAGTTTAATGATGAAGAGACTTGGAGATTGAAGAAATGAATAAAATGATCAACCAACACTTATATAAAATCTGGACAGTTTGAGGGTGTGTTGGTTTTGTGAGTATATCTCATGATATAATCATCCAAAAATTACAAACTTTGGCTTATTGGAAAGATAAGAAGAAAAGGAACAACTTTGGTGTTGAAGGTTTCATTTGGTTCGGATCATAACAGGGGTGAAAAGGGCCTTCTTTCTGCTGTCTCGCATGGATCTGAGGATTCTGGGCAGTTTCTGTATTTTGGTCATAACTCTCAATATACTCATCCGTTTTTTATGATCTTTAGCTCGTTGGAAAGAAAAGAGAAAGAGGAACACCTTTCATGTTGAGAGTTTTCCGAGTTTCAGAAAGTACGATGGTCATAATTTCGGTGCAAGTTCGGTCAGTTTAGGACATCCATAATCATTTTCATGAAAAATGAACAAAAGTTCATCCCCCACATGAACATAGGTTCGGCCTAGGCATGAAACAATATCTTGGATTATGATATCAAGAATGATTATAAGCATATAGAAATTGGTTTCACTATTTTAGGAGTTTTCTATGATTTATGGTGATTTTTCAAAGTTCTAGATCTTAGACTTAAATCATGCATGAACTAGATGATCAAAGCTTTGAAATGAAAATATTTATGAAGAACATGCTATTAAATGATGATAAGGAGTAAGAATCACCTCTTAGAAATGAAAACAAGTGAAGGAATCACCAACTTCCTTTGAAAACTCAAGCTCTTGGAGTAAGAAAAAAATGGAGTTTTTGAGAGTTTGGAGAGGATGAAGAAGAGTGTGGAAGAATGGAGAAGGATGTGGAGACTTATTGCACTTATGGCAGCCAAGGAAAGGCTTGGGCCTTGTGCCATTTGGGCTTGATGAAAATGGGCTTGAATTCAATTGCTTTGGCCCACCAAAATGCTTAAGGCATAAACATAATCTAGGAAACTTATATGATTTCAATTGGTTTCATGAAATTTAATCCATGGACAAAGAATTTGGGCCTCAAGGCCGCAGCCCTCTAATGGGTTTGGAGCAAATATTCTGGCCCAATTCACTTAGAAAAGCATAGAAACTAACTTAGGGTCCAAAGTGCAATTAAGAGAAAGTTCAAGGACTTAAGTGCAAAATCCTTCAAATTCTAATCCTAACCTTGTAGAATCTTCTAGACTCAAAAGTGTGACTCATCCATATGAATCATCTCAAAATTCTAGGATAAACTCTTTATCTGCTCTTGGAAACTCCGTCGTTCGCTCCGTCGTTTACCCGATTGAAGATTCTGCCAGAATAAAATATTATTATTTCAGAGCTCATGCAATTTTTTCGAAACGTGGAAAAAGGACCGGGGCAAAATATAAAACCTAATGGTTTCATTCGCAGATAAAAATTAGGTCTTCTGAGCAGTATAATCATACTGTCAGTGAAATTAGCAGACCGGGCTCCGTCTAACTTTTCGACCCAAAATTTAATCATAAGTTCCTTCACTCAATTGAAGCTGAGTGGTGAACTCCGTTTAATTAAAATAATTTTCTAACGTTCCAATAAATATATTAACATAAATTCACTCATTATCGAAAAAGGAAAACAGCGGAAAATCGGGGTGTTACAGGTTCGGCGGCTAAAACTTCCGTTTCTCTCTATTCCCTTTTTTTTTATAGTTAAAATTCCACCCTAATTCTTTTTAATACCTGCTAGAGTTTTATCATGGGCTAATAGCCTTAAAGCCCTTCCCAGCAGCGTGGCCTCGCTTGCTATTGTTATATACTAGAGTTTGAACCCGTGCCCGCACGGGATAAACTATTGATGATTTTTAAATTATTTTATTAATAATTTTAGTATTATAATTTTTTTAAAAAAGTTAATTATTAATATTTTTTTATTTTTAAAAAAAAATAGTATTATAAGATAACTTTTGAATTTTGACCTATCAATTATATAAAGTTTTTAACAAAATATTCACATATTATATAAAATATATAATGCATGTGAATATCTTAATTAATTAGGTTTAAATGACCTATTTAATAAATTGAGAAAATAAAATATTGATTAAAAAATTGATACATTGCTAGGATCAAGTTTATTATATTGTAAGACAATGACAGAGTATTGTATATTTGATTTTGAATTATTTTTTATAAGTATAAACCTTTTAATGAAGTGATATTTTAGTATTAATCGACAATTTAAGAACTCTTTATTCTAATAATAGATACAAAATAAATCTTTGAATCATATAAGTCAAGATAATTTAGGCATTATTATTGACAATAAAATTAAAATATAAGTATATTATTTATATTTCTTAAATAAAACTGTTGTTTTGGAATAAGTATTAGAGAGTTTATTGAATATATATATATATATATATATATATATGTATGTATGTATTTTGAGTTTTGGATCTATAGTTTATTGACCTAAAACAAATAGTTCAATAAATACATTCACATAAAAAATAAAATATAATTAAAACATTTCCTTTGATGAAAAAAAAAACTTAGTTTATGTTTCACTTACCTCCATTTTTCGTTCCACTTGTGCAACCTTCATATATCATATTATTGGTTGATGGAATAGGAGATATCTTCTTAGTTGAGGTACCAACGGGTAAACTTTCATCTTGGGAGGAAAAACCATGTGGAGTTACAAAACTGAGATGACTAATATTTTGTCCTCCATTTGTGCTTCCACTTGTGCCACCTTTGTATATCATATTAATGTGTTAGTAAAAAAAACAAAGTAAATATATGCGAGTCTAAATATTTAGGAATTTATTTCTTATAACATCTATAGTTGGCTGATATATTAGTAAAAGAATGAGATGATGGTTCAACACCATCATTTTTCTCACCATTTGAATTAGGAGTTGGTAATGGAGACAATGGTTCTCTATTCTCATAGACATTGCTCCCAAAATTCCTCTTGTTTACTCTTCCAACACCAATATTTTCCTTACTATTTGCCTCTATAAGAAATATAAGCAACAATTAGCATGAATGATGACAAATAACATGTTAAATGTGGATACAAATCGAATGATAAATTGTAAAAAAGAAAAAAAGAAAAAAAACAATATTTCTTTTAATTTATAATTAAAAGAATGTGTAAATATAATTAATCAACCTTCTCATTTATCAATAACATTTCCATAGTATTTGGTTTATAGATAAATAAGTATTGTTTATAGGATTTGTTTATAGATAAGAATATTTACGTATATTTGAAATTTGATTTATTAATTGATTTATATTTAGTTAATTTTGGCTTTTATTTTTATTGTTATTTTTTGTTAAGTTTATAAATTCAATAATAAATCAAAAAATTTGTAGTGCTGACACTTGTCATCCATACAACATTGTTGCATTTCTGCATAGGGAAGATGACACATGACAAAACCATATTGCATAGGGGATAGATAGATATAAATCTTGTAAACAAAATATATAAAACTGACATAAATTAATTAATTAGATAAGATTAGCTAAATTTAGAATTTTAATTTGTATTTCAATTTGAATTACCGAAATTTCAATTTCAATTTAAGATTAGTTAATTTTAGAATTTAAATTTGTAGTTTCAAGTTTGAAATTTTAAAAAAAAAAAATCTTAAGATTTGTTTATAGATAAGAGATTTACGTATATTTGAAATTTGATTTATTAATTGATTTATATTTAGTTAATTTTGGCTTTTATTTTTATTGTGTTATTTTTTGTTAGTATTATAAATTCAATAATAAATCAAAAAATTTGTAGTGTTGACACTTGTCATCCATACAACATTATTGCATTTCATGCATAAGGAAGATGACACATGTCAAAGCTACATTGCATAGAGGATAGAATTGTATTATTAATAATAAATTAATAAATTAATTAATTAATTAATTGATTTATATTTAGTTAATTTTGGCTTTTATTTTTATTGTGTTATTTTTTGTTAGGATTATAAATTCAATAATAAATCAAAAAATTTGTAGTGTTGACACTTGTCATCCATACAACATTATTGCATTTCATGCATAAGGAAGATGACACATGTCAAAGCTACATTGCATAGGGGATAGAATTGTATTATTAATAAATAAATAAATAGATATTTTATTTATTTATTTATTTATTTTTTGATAGAAAACAAAGTACAATTGGCAAACCCCACAATTCCATCAAAGTGCAATGTGGGCATGCATATTCACGTTAATTAGATATTTGTGCATTTGGCTGCACCTTTTGCTTCATTTTATTTTTTATAAAAATAAAATCAATATTATGTCTTTTATAATAATCATTAAACAATTCTAATAAAATCTTATGCTAACAATTTTCTACACTAATCCCCATAACATCTTAATCTTTTTATTAAGAAAATTATATTGGAATTTTAGGATGTTACATCATGTACTAGCTATAGTGTACTTTAGACTGACATATATTTTAATATGAAATCTATAATATATCATAATGTAGCTTTTTGGTTTCTAATTATCTTAGTTGTCTGAATGTAATTGAATATATGTATTGTTCGTAATCTTTTAATTTAGTGTGTTTTGGTTGTACAAAAGTGATTCTGTTGAGAATATTTAGATGCTGTATTGATCTGGATTACTGAAACAGGGGAAAGGATGTCACTGCTGTAAAGGGGAAGTTGTTTTTTTTTTTTAAAAAGTACTTTTCACATCGGTTTCTGTAAAAACCGATGTGATAACCTAACTTTCCACATCGGTTATATTCAAAACCGATGTGGAAATATAGTTTTTAACATCGTTTTTAAAATAACCGATGTGAAAAGTTAGGTTATCACATCGGTTTTTACAGAAACCGATGTGAAAAGTGCTGAACAGGTTCCATTGTCATTGTTAAGACTGAATTTTTGACATCGATTTTAAAACCGATGTGACAAAAGGCAATAAACCACATCAGACGTTTCAATATCAGTTTGAAAACCGATGTGAAAAGCCAAAAATAATATCTACCTATATAATTTATTGTAATAGAATTAATTGATCTTATGCATATTTTTTTATTTTTTTATACAATTTTCAATATTTGAGAAGTTGTATTTTTTTTAGCTAGAAAATCTTACGTGAATAAGCTTAAAGTTTTAATAGGTGTCAATGACAAAGTTCAATTGTTCTACAACAATCTTCTTAAATGAATTTTCAAAACTGAAAATATTCAATGAGCACATCGAATGAAACGTAAAAAGGTCGATGTATTAAATTCGAACATTGTTCCAATACATTGAAAAAAGTAGGAAAATAAAGTCAGAAAATGGAAAGGATACAAAGCTTGGTTGTGAGATAATTAAGTGAGTTTGGGAAAATGAAAAAATTTGTAAAATGTTTGTGCTGTCATTGCATGTATATGTGTACCTATATAATTTATTGTAATAAAATTAATTGTTCATATGCATAATTGTTTTATTTATTTATATACAATTGTGTAATATTTGAATATTTTGTATTTATTTTATACGAGGTCAAAATTCTTACATGAATATGCTTAAAGTTTTAATTGCTATCATCACGAGGTTCAATCCTCCTACAACAATCTTCTTAAATGAATTTTCAAAAATGAAAATATCCAACGACGACATCGAATGGAAAGTAAAAAGCCAAAGGTATTGAATTAGAACATTATTATAATGCATTAAAAAAAGAAGAAAAATGAAGACAGAAATGAAAAAGACACAAACATTGGTTGGGAGAACATTAAGTGAATTTATGGAAATGATAAGATTTGTAAAATGATTTTGCAGTCATTGCATGTATATGTCCACCTATATTATTTTTTGCAATAAAATTAATTGAGTATATGCTTAAATTTTTTTAACGATATAGAATTATATATGTTACATTTAAATATTTTATGTTTATGTTATATTATACGAGGTCGCAAATCTTACAAGAGTACGCTTAAAGTTCTAACAAGTGTCATCCCCAGAATCTATGTGCTATTTTCTTTTTAAAATTTATATTTAGTTTAACTGTTATATAGATTGGAGGGTTTGCCGTTGCATGGTAGTCTAGGTTTTGCATGAGCCTCCATGGCAAAACTCTCAGATTGTCCATGGGAATTCTTGTTTCCAGATTTTGCTTCTCATCCTAAACTTCTGCCTTCTTCCCCGTCTGCCTCTCACGCTCCTCCCTTGATTGAAAACTTCAAAGTTCAAGAAAAGGATGATCGTGTTTCTATTGCCTCTCCTCACAGGAAGACCTTTGCGCAGGCTGTTTGCAATGCAGTTGATATCCCATATAGTCAGCTACCTAAACCACGTTTAAGGGGTGAAGAACTCTCAATTAAGATACCAGAAGAGGAATACGTTGCTGGGTTGGAGGAGTGCAAAAACCATTTGCACGGGCGTTTGATACTCTCTAAGGGGGATTCTCCTTATAAAGTGGCTGACTTAAGATCCAAGTTAGATATCTTATGGAAACCCTTAGGCAAATGGGGTGTTATCTCATTAGGGAAAGGTTATTATGAATTCTCTTTCTCCTCTGTTGAAGACCTAAGAAGTGTAAGATCGAATAATTCATGGAACCTAAAGCCTGCGTTGCTTCGATTGTTCTCATGGAGCCCAGATTTTAATCCTAATGTTCAAAGGCAGACAAGTGCTCAATGCTGGATCAAAATCTTTGGTCTTGCACAGGAGTATTGGAGGCCTCGAATAATTTTTGCAATTGCTGGAAGTATAGGGACTCCTATTTGTCTTGATGAAGCAACTAACAAATGCGCGGAGGATAGAGCATTTGGTCACTTTGCACGTGTTCTCATAGAAGTTGACCTTACTGGAGATTTTAGAGAAAAAGTTCTTGTTGAGAGAGATGAATATTCTTTCCATGTGAGAATTCAGTATGAAAACTTACCTGCATTTTGTAATTTCTGTCAGTCTATTGGCCATGATATGGTCCACTGCAAAAGAAAGGGAGACAAACCTTTTATAGGTGGTCAGCATAGGGGTCGAGATGCAGAAATGAAGAACTTTAGACCTCAGTATGTTCCTAAACATGTGAGTGTTGATCAGCGGGGAAAGGAGACAGTGAAAGATGATTCCATTCTGTTTGAAAAGGATAATATTCCTTCAGGGGAAGGATCTGGTAGCAAGGACAAAGATCAGGACCATTGCCTGCAGCAACCTCCTAAGGCTCATCATATTGATTCAGGTGATGGTAATGTGGAAACAGATGATAATGACTCAGATGATGGAAATGTGGAGTCAGACTATTTTAGTGACAAATCTAATAATTCAGAAGATTTTGTTCCAGATTCTCATGAGAAACCTGAGGAGGATCTTGGCCCCAATAGTCCTCCTGATCACACTGTTCAATTCAACCCTGTGTTAGGAGGAACCAGTACTGTTGATCTAGTTAAGACATCTGAAATGCCTAAAGCTGTTATGCTAGACTATGAGGTTTTGCATCATAATTGGGCAGATAGGATGGAGTTTGAAATTGAGGATAATCTGGAGAAGCAGATTATTGAAGTTAATGAGAAGGATTTTGAAAATGCATTATCTAAGTCTCAAAAGAAGAAGCTTAGACAGAAAAAGAAAGCTGCTACAATTGCAGTTGTCCATAATACCCGATCAAGGGTTGGTGGTCAAAAGCAATTTGATCAATGAAGTGCCTTTCCTGGAATGTAAGAGGTATTGCTAACCCCTCTTCTAGGTTAGCTCTTAAAAGGTTATGTGTTGAGCATAAGCCTGATTTTGTTTTTGTGTCAGAACCTTGGATGTTAATTTCCAATTTCCCTGTTAATTTCTGGAAGAAGCTCCATATGAAAGTGTTTGCTGTTAATGATAGAGGCCATCTAAAGCCTAATCTCTGGTGTATTTGTTCTGAAAGTTTGGATCCCTCTGTTCTAGCTATGTCAGATCAGTTTGTTGCTTTCTCAGTTTCTTTGGATGGTGCTTCGGTTGGTATTGCAGCTGTTTATGCATCTACAAGTTACTTGCATAGAAGAGTTCTATGGAATGATTTAAATTCTTTACAGCAAAATCATTCTCTGCCTTGGTCTTTCATTGGTGATTGGAATGTGGTTCTTGGTGCTCATGAATATAGAGGCAATGGTTCTCCCATGAGAGCAGCTTGTGACGAATTTCAGAATTGGACAGATTGCTACAATTTAATTCATCTGTTGACTAGAGGAGCTCAATTTACTTGGTCTAATGGTAGAAAAGGGAGAGCTTTCACAGAAAAGAGGTTAGATAGAGCTATTTGCAATCATGCTTGGTTGAATTTCTGGTCTTCAATTTCTTGCTGCACCCTTGTTAAACATTGCTCAGACCATTTTCCTTTGTTACTGGTTTTTAATAAGGACATTTCTGTTCATAAATCCTCTTTCAAATTTATGAGAATGTGGACTAAACATCCAGATTGTCTTAATCTTGTTAAAGATGTTTGGCAAGCCAATGTAGTTGGTTGCCCTATGGTGGTGCTTTCTGAAAAGTTGAAGAGGTTAAAAGTTAAATTGAAGGATTGGAATAGAAACATTTTTGGGGATGTTAATCAAAAAGTGAATGCTGCCAGGTTAATCTTAGAGCAGATTCAAAATCAGTTAGATGATAGTGGTTATTCTGATGACTTGTTTGATAAAGAAAAGGCAGCTCAAATGGAATTGGAAAAAGCATTGGCAATTCAAGAAGATTTTTGGCAAGAGAAGTCCAGAATTAATTGGCGCATGAATGGAGACAGAAATACTCAATTCTTTCATAAGATGGCTCGGGTCAGGAATGTCTCAAATCAGATCAGTCTTTTAAAGATGGGGGATGTCACTCTAGATAATCAAGCTGACATTGAAAAGCATGTAGTTGATTACTTTGAAAGCATCTTTGGCTGCTCCAATTCATGTATTGATAATGGTCTTGTTGAGGAGGTTATTCCTAGTTTGGTTACAGAAGCTGAGAATTTGTCCTTGACTGCTTGTCCGTCTGTTGAGGAAATAAAGCAAGCAGTGTTCTCTCTTAATCCTGATGGTGCTCCTGGTCCGGATGGATATGGGGGTTATTTTTATCAATCATATTGGGAGATCATTCAGCATGACGTCATTGGTGCAGTTTTGCAGTTTTTCAATAGTGGCTGGCTTCTTCCAAATTATAATGCAAATGTGGTGGTGCTGATTCCTAAAGTGCAGGGAGCTGATAAAATAGAGCAGTACAGGCCTATTGCTCTAGCCAATTTCAAGTTTAAAATAGTTTCTAAAATTCTGGCTGACAGATTAGCCACTATTGCAGCAAGAATCATTTCTCCTCAACAGAGAGGGTTCATCCAAGGCAGAAGAATTACTGATTGCATTTGTTTAACATCTGAAGCTATGAACCTTCTTGGTAAAAGATCCTTTGGTGGAAACTTAGCTATGAAGATAGACATAAGGAAAGCTTTTGATACCCTTGATTGGCAGTTTCTGATCAAAGTTCTGAGTGCTTTTGGTTTTAATGATACTTTCTGTAATTGGGTTCACATGATTCTCCTTTCTGCTAGACTCTCTATTGCAGTAAATGGTCAGTCCTCTGGTTATTTTGGTTGTAAGAGGGGGGTGAGGCAAGGGGATCCTCTTTCCCCTTTGTTATTTTGCTTTGCAGAAGAAGTTTTGAGCAGGGGCATCACCAAAATGGTCAATGATGGCTGCCTTTCTCTAATGTTAGGTCCTCGGGGAGTTTTGGTTCCTTCTCATGTCCTTTATGCTGATGATGTCATGATCTTTTGTAGAGGAACCAAAAAGAATCTGCTTTCTTTGCAGTCTTTATTCCAAAAGTATGCAAGCATATCTGGTCAGATAATCAATCCAGCAAAATCTACTTATTATGTTGGTTCAGTTTCAGCTAGCAGGAAAGCTCAAATTGCTGATTTTCTTGGTTTTTCTATTGGCCAGTTGCCTTTTCTGTATCTTGGTATTCCTATCTTTATAGGGAAACCAAAAAAGGTCTTCCTTCTTCCAATTGCAGATAGGATCAGATCTAAATTGTCAGCTTGGAAGGCATCCTTACTGTCCATAGCTGGTAGAGTACAGCTTGTCAAGTCTGTAATTCAAAGCATGATGATCCATAGTTTCATGGTTTATGCTTGGCATATTAGTCTTCTAAAGAGGGTTGATGGTTGGATCAGAAATTTTGTTTGGTCTGGTGATATCTCCTGCAGGAAAGTTGTTACGGTTTCCTGGGACAAAGTTTGCAGACCTACTAGTGAAGGTGGTCTTGGCATTAGATCTTTAAGAGCCATAAATAATGCAGCTTTACTGAAATTATGTTGGGACTTAGTGGCTTCAAATGATGATTGGGCTGTATTGCTTCGAGCTAGGGTGTTTAGAAACAATAAACCTGTTTCCTATCACATTAGCTCTTCCATTTGGTCGGGTTTGAAACATTTTTCTGCCTCTGTCATCTGACAGCAAAAGTCAAGGACTTTATTCAGAATGCCAAATGGATAATTCCTGATAGTTTGGTCCTAATTTATCCTGCCCTGCCTTCAATTGTGCAGAATTCAATCATTAGGCTTCCTACAGATTTCAGTTTATGGTCTAGAGGCTGTGGTAATGTCTCCATGTGTAGTTTATGTGAAGCTGCCATTGAGTCAACAGTCCACCTATTTTGTGATTGCAGATTTGCTAGTAATTTGTGGTGCTGGTTGGAATCTGTTATCAAGGTTAAGCTGGATCACTCTTCTTTAAGCAGCATTATGGCTTTATGTGATAAGAGATGGTCTCCTCAAGCTCAAGTTGTAATTGTGGCAAGTGTTGTCAATGTAGTTTGGGCTATATGGTATTGCAGAAATAAATTAAGGTTTGATAATAAAAGGATTGTTCTCAAAACAGCAATTAGTCTCATCATTGCTAATGTCTCCCTAGCTGGAAACTTCAGTACTGGCTTCATATCATCTTCAATGCAGGAATTTGTCATTTTAAAAGCTTTTTCAGTCTCAGCTAGACCTAGTGCAGCTCCTTTGATCAAGGAAGTTTTTTGGATTTCTCCACCCTGTTACTGGGTAAAATGCAACACAGATGGAGCTGCAAAGGGTGCTCCGGGTTATGCAGCTTGTGGTGGCATTTTTAGAGGTTTTAATGCAGCTGCCTTGGGTTGTTTTGCTGCTAGTTTGGGTAATACTTTTGCTCTTCATGCTGAATTATTAGGTGCAATGATGGCTATTGAAATTGCTTCTCAAAAAGGTTGGCATCAGCTTTGGCTAGAGTGTGATTCAAGACTTGTGTTGTTGGCCTTTAATTCAACCTCTTTGGTCCCTTGGAGATTAAGGAATAGGTGGAAAAATTGTTTAGAAATCACTAAGAGAATGAATTTTAGAATCTCTCATATTTTTAGAGAAGGCAATAGCTGTGCAGATAAAATTGCTTCTCTTGGTTTTAGAATAAATGGCTTTCATTGGTGGAATACTATTCCTAGGATAATTGGTGAAGACTTTTTTAGAAATAGAATTGGTCTTCCTAGTTATAGATTTAAATAAGTTTATAGCAAGGGTTTTGGTGTTTGTCCCCCCTTGTTTTTTTGTATTCTTTTCTTTTATTAATTTAATTTATGATATGCTGCAGATGATTGTTAGTTTTAGGGGTGCCAACCTAGTTGGGATGTCTGATTCTATTGTGATGCCATAGCATATCATTTTTGGTAAAAAAAAAAAACTGTTATATAGATTGTCGTATTATATGAAGGATGATTATAATTAATTTAAGAGTTTAATTGATATACACTGTTAGCGTAAAGGTTGTTTACACTGTTAACCAATAATAAATTGACATATCATCGAAAATCTTTAATTCTTATCCAGATCACTTTAAAAGTCATTCATTCCATGATTTGTGATTGGTTGACAGTGTAAAAAAAACTTTACACTGTCATACAATTAAACTCTTAATTTAAATGTATCCGAATGTTATTTTATTTTGTATAAATTTTATAGGAATGGTGTTTATATTTAAAATTAGACTATTGGGCCTTTCTTTTTTAATTCTCATTTTGCAGTAATTTTTAAAATTTACGTACTTTTTACATTGTTGTTGATCATTGTTATAACCTTGTGCATCGCACGGTTCACCACACTCAGTGGCGAATCTTGACTGAAAAAGTTGGGGGAGCCATACTAGGCACTAGCTAAAATGGTTTAATAAAAAATTATAATTAATTTTATATTATTTGATTTTACTTTTGATATACTGTTAATTATTTTTACACCAATAACAAACTTTTGGGGTAGTTATTATAAAAGTGAAACATTTTTTATGACATGATAATATATGATTACTTGAAAGTGTAGTAAAACTTTACACTAGCATTGCATACCAATTAAATCCATATAATTTTGGATTTCGTTAGTATATGTTGTCGGTGTAAAGATCTTTTACATTATCATCCAATAACAAATTATCAACTCATTAAAAATGTTTTATTCTTATCATAACTACCTTAAAAGTTACACATAAGATGATATCAAAAACTAAACTCTATAATTTTATCAAAGTTTCAAATTAATATACATAATTAATGTTTTTGAAGAAAATACATTGAAGTTATAGAATTTTTGTGTTTATCACAAGTTTTTTATCAGATGTTTATCATAAGTTTTCTTCTTTAAAATTGCATCAATTTTTTATGCTTAACTACTGTGTTTTTTTAATGATAAAACCACTCCTAAAGCACCTAAAATTGATTAGGTAATAATATTTTTATATTAAAAAAAATTAGTTAAAAAAATGGGGTGAGCTGTTGCTCCCTCCTACCCTTACTAAGGTTCGCTAGTGACCACACTAGTATAAATACAAAATAAGTTTTTGTAAAAATTGAAAAGAGTTGAGAGATAGATAGAATCTCTATACCCTAAGCATGGAATGACATGACAGCTCACTCTTCTTCCCACAACTGGTGTTTTCCACTTCTAATAGTCTACTAAATCAGAACCGGGTGCCTTAGTGTAACATCCCTGGCTGTTTTATAGATTGACGACTGTCCCTACAAACCAACACAGGTCTTTTCAGCGTGTTTTGTCGTCACTCACACTCTTTTCAGCGTGCATTGTCCTCACTCACACGCTTCCTGAGAAAACTTCCCAGGAGGTCACCCATCCCAGAATTGCTCCAAGTCAAGCACGCTTAACTGTGGAGTTCTTAAGTGATGGGCTCCCGAAAAGAAGATGCATCTTGTTAGTATAGGTGGTACCAATCAATTCATATAAGTCATCCTCAACTGTATAGTCCCATACCTACACAGTCTCAAGATGCCTCTTATTCCGGTGTGTAATCGGTTCATTCATGTGTCCCTCCACCTAGAAGCCTTCCAGGAGTTTTGGCCGATGTGCCATGTTTTGTGTTGACCATTGTGCCAGGAGTTTGGACAATGTGCCATATTTTGTGTTGACCATTGTTTCTTTCGTTGACAATGTGCCGTGTAAGAGCCTGATCTGCTCAAACGAAAAGAAGTTTGGAATCTCTGGAGATTAGGTATAAAATTTAGATGTTGAACCTTGAAGTGCCATGCATTTTTGCAAAGGACGATGACTGTCGGGTATGAAACCCCTTGATAAACTATCTTGTTTATTTATGAATATTTTTATGTTGTGATAACTATATATGTTGTTATAACTATATATGTTATATATTGTTTGGTGTGTCGCGCATGTAGTTATCGTCTTAAAATCCATATATTGGTTCTCACCCTTGCGTATATCTGTTCGTCTGGTTTTTATCTTGTACCCTGGTACACGAGTACAGATATTGCAGAGGAGTTCCCTAAGTCACTTGGAGACTTAAGTCCAGATGCAGGAAGAGGTGTTTGATCATAGGGATGACCACGGGGTCTTTTCAGTGAATGTCTTGTAGAACGACCAGCTTAGGTTTTTGTTTGGGAAGGTTTGGTTATAAATAAAATTGGTATATGTGTGTGGTAAAATATAGTGTAAATGTACTACTGTGTTGTGTAATCACATTCTTCCGAAGTGTTAAGAGGAAAAAATTTTACACCCAGATTTTTCTGACTTAAGGTAAATAAATTTCCGAAAGCAACCAGCAAATTTCTTTTAATTTATTTCCGCACGTGTTTACAAAGTGATGCCCAAGGGGGTGTTACAGAGGCAAATGCGACACCCTTTCTTGGGACATCATATAGTAACTCGCTGCGGAAAATAAAACTTTAAATATGCTGGTTACTTTCGGAAAATAAGATTTTCGAATACTTATCTTGATACAAAAATGGTGATATATCACTACACATTTTTACACAGGGCCTTTATCAAGACATGTCATTCTCAAAGCAACAAAGCAAAGGAAATAAAAATATAACTAACCTGTAGCGAATCCTCTGGAACCATATAACAAAAATCATGGCTCTCAGTAGCCAAAAATAGACTGACGAAGTCACTACCCCAAAAATGGAATCATCCTACAGCTGGTCCTGACTAATGGTACCCATTGGGAAGACCATGGTGATCATTCCCACTCTCAGTAGAAATGTCTGATGGAGACACTACTACCCCCTCATCAGGTTAATCACCATCGTCGTCAAGCGGGATGTACTCAGGTCCCTCCTCGATAAACTCCTCAGGATCCTCCTCAATCTCGAGATCCAAATCCATCGGTGTAGGAGGTACTACAAGTGCTGCCTCGTTTAGAGGTTGAGCTATCGGAGGAAGAATATCAATCTCTTCCTGGTCCACCATGTGCTGAAGAAGAATCCACATCAGAGGTAAAGATACCTCAATAGTCTCTGCGATACAGATCTCCCTCTGTGGTCCTATTGCCATCGTGCCCTCTATCGTACGTATGGGGCCAGTGTACCGCTATGTGCCCCTGGGTTAATTACCCATGCGCCAACGTTCTCTGCATCCTCAAACGTTAGGGAACGTATCCCCGTATGAGCCAGTGGCATTCCTGGCTCCATCTGTACTCAGATATAAATATATTCCACACAGAATAGAAACCAACAATGAAACGTGAAAGGGTGAGAACCAATATATAGATTTTAAAACAATAACTACATGTGCGACACACCAAACAACATATAACATATGTAGTGATAACAACCTAATTATTCAGGAATAAACAAGTAGTTTATCAATGGGTTTCATACCCAACAATCACCGTCATAAAAAAAAATATGCATGGCACTTCAATAGTCATTGTCTAAATTTTTGTACTTAATCTCCGGAGATCCCAACGTCGTATAAATGAGTTGATCAGGCTCGATTGCCAAATAAGGCACACCGTATAACCATAGTACACTATCCAAAACTAGGCCCAGTGATAACATCGTATATGGTTTTTCATTGTCCATCCAGGCACAATGATATGTCGTAACATGAATACCTACCCAGGTACCATGCATTACACCATAGGCACATTTGCCGAATAATGCATGTAAAACATTTTGTTCTCATTATTTTTCTTTGTGTTTGTTCTTTCCTTGTCGAAGCTCAAAGGCTCACGACCATCTCGACTTTTAAACATTTAAGTTTGTTCTTTCAATTTCAACAATAGGACTCGAAGTCCGAATGTGCAAATCACAAAGATCTAAACCGATGCACCAGTCTTAGATTCGTAGATTATAGTGCAAAAAAAATCAACATGACTTTTATGGGACACACAGTCCACAACTTCATCTTTAGGACAGTCCACACCATTGAACACTAGAATCCCAACGTCTCGGCTACTAGGTTCACTTTTCAACTTTAAAATTCTTTTCGTTCTGTGAAACACAAATCAAAATCAAAATCTCAATTTATCCAAGTTATCGGAAATAACACCATTGTGTAAAACTAATTTACAGAAAATCCTTTTTCGTTGGAAATTCCTTTGTAAAATCATCAAATCACCCAAAAACTCTTTTTCTTCTGAAAATCTTTATTTGAAACTTTAATTTAAAGAAAATATTGTTTTGAGACCAATTCTCTATTCTAACAAATATTGCTATTTTTAAGAATGATTTCCATAAATATTTTCGAAATTCACTGTCGTTTAGTATTTTAAAAACGTTTAAGTCAAAATTTGACTTTTCTATTAAAATAATTTTATCAACATCATAATTAAATTATTTTTGAAACTTAACTTTTTATAATAACAATTTCTAATATCTTGTAATTTCTTACATAAAAATACTATAACAATTAATTGGAGATAACCAATTAAAAGCAGATAATTTAACTACGTAAGATAATTTTAAAAAAAATACCACAAACATACTCAAATAAATTATACAGACCACATACTGATAGCATATAGTTATCAGAAAAAAATCCCTCAGGTACTCCCCTTACCTCAGATATGAATTTTCCTTCCGAAATAAATTCCGGTGAATGTCCGATTTCCGTAAAACTTGTACACGATTCACACAAAATTGCCCTTCAACAAACCGCAACCAAATAATCAATCAACAAACAATTATAATCACCTATCTCTACATGTAGGTTTCGGCCATGACTAGCAATTTTTGCTAGAGATTTCAAAATTTCACATACTCTTATATCCATGACCCTAGAGTAGTATAGAGTTAAGAACAATGATCATGAGTTAAAAATAAAGCAAAATCATCCAAGCTCTCAAGAACAATGGATTCGGCCTTCTTAAAAAAATTAGGCTAGGGATTTCATTTTGATTCAATCTCTTGGATTCAATACATATATGAACTAGAAAGATGGAATCCATTGTCATTTTCTAAAGGATTGAACAAAAATTCCTCCACCCACACAAGTTAGGGTTTCGGCCTCATCAAGGAAAATAGGTAAGAAAATTTAGTTTGATTCATGCTTTTGAATGCTAAATATAGAGATGATAACAAGTTGATAGAAATTGGTTTCATGATCATAGGATTTTTCTATGATTTTCTCGAGATTTTTGAACATGAAAACCCTAGAATGTAAAATGATGCTCGTGGCCTTAAATTAAAAAAAAATGAATGAAGGACATGCTATTGATTGAGTGAGATGAGTATGGTATACCTCTTGGAAGTTGAAAATTGGCAAGAGAACAAGTGATTTCTTCACAAAGTTGTAATGGGTCACTTAAGAAAATGAGAGAAAACTTGTTTGAAGAAGATGAAGTCTTAATGAAATGAATGAAATTGCCTAAGGGCGTGGTCTTGGCCGTGGGAATGAAGGGCAAGGATGTCCAAATTTATTTTCATTTGAGGACAAAAGTGTAATCTTCACTTAGGGCAATTTTGACATTTTAAGAACCATTAAGGACATAATGGTCTTTTTACTTCTAATGTCATGATGACAAGGGTGAGTCACATATATGACTCACCTACATGAGTCATCTTAGAATGACTTATGATTTATCCATTAGCGGGTCCTGGCAATCCCGTTTTCTGCTCCGTCGTTCACCCGATTTAAAGTTGTTGGAAATTCGATATAAAACCTAACCATTTCGTTCACAAGTCAAAATTAGGTTGTCTGAGCAGTAAAATTTTATTGTCAGAAAAACGCAGACCGGGTTTCGTCCGAATTTTCGACCCAAAAGTTAACCGTAACTCTCTACAACAAAGTAGAGTATGAATATGACGTTGGTTTATCCAAAACCATTTTCTAAATTGAAGTTGACACAGGAAAACACAAGAAGGGGGGTTGAATTGTGTTTGTTAATAATTTGGGTAAAGGTCCATTTTGGTCCCTGACAAAAAATGTGGTGCCCATTTTAGTCCCTAACAAAAAAAAATTACCCCGTTAGTCCCTGACAATTACTACGTGGGACAAGTTAGTCCCTTACAATTACTTTGGGACATTATAGTCCCTAACAATATTTAAAGTGAGACTAATTAGTCCCTGACAATTAGTATCGTGAGACATTTTAGTAACGGACGCTGACTAACGGAAGTCACGTAGGGACTAATTTGTCCCACGTGGTAATTGTCAGCGACTAACAGGGTAGTTTTTATTTGTCAGGGAATGAAATAGGCACCGCATTTTTTGTCAGGGACCAAAATGGGCCTTTACCCTAATAATTTTCTAAAACAACCTTTTTCAAAACAGTTTTTTCACACAAGGATTAAAGGCAGAAGCACGCACACAGAAAAAGATCATTTTAAAGACTTAACAAAATCAAGTTCAAATCCCCACAGTTAGTATAAACAAATAAAACTGAAGAGATAAGGGATTAGAAGATTCACGCAAGTCATTTTTTCCTGGTTCACTCTCTTCCAACCAAGAGCTACGTCCAGTCCCTTCTACTTAAAGGTTTTTCTCCACTATTTTCCAAATAGATTACAACAAGTATTCAACACCTCTCCAGGCTACAAGTATTCATTTCTTACCAAGCCTCTTCAGGCTCTAACTCTAACAAAGAGATTGGTTTCTTTTGATCTTCTAACTCACTATGTGTGAGGGTATGAAAGTTTAAGATCAGTTGAATATTATAGCAATATTCAAGCTAAGGTATTACAGACTTTTTTCCTTGAAAGAATAAAATAATTTGAGCTCGTAAAATAGCAAGCGTTTTTCTATCAAGATTTCTGTATATGCAAAAGTTGTTTCTTCATATGTTGAGGTCTTCTATTTATAATGACCTTTCTCTTCACTTGAAATTCTTCAACGGTTGTTTTTGAATTTTTCCATTTAGGGATAGAATCAAATGCATAATATCCGTTGTGACTCATAGCTTGCTCGTGGCCATTCTAAAATGTACTATAGGTTATCACTCTTGCACAAAACGGGCACACCTCTAAGCAATTGCAACTTGATAACTGTCTTGCCTCCCTTGTACAAATTCCAGCTATTCCAACGATAAAGGTGACAGGGTACAAGGCTTTTTGCATTGTACTATTTTGCTTTCGCATTTCCTCATTTGTACTATGTCTCTCTCAAAGAAACAAGGCAATAAAACAGTTAAAGCAAATAGAAAGGACCAACATATACTTGAAATAAATATCAATCATTTGAAATAAATACTTCTATATGGTCGAGGTAGTTTTTCAAGAGCATATGAAAGGTTCACAAAGAAAAAGAGCTCGTCTACTTAACAGAGTGCGTCTACACGCTAATAGTTAGAAACTCTTTTAGCTCGTCTAGTGACGTGGCAAGTTTTCTCTTCTACTATCAAGTCTTTGGACTTGCTATATATCGGTGAATAACTTAGATCTCCGTCTACTGACGTGGCACTCAAGCTCGTCTATTCATAGTAGTTAAAATTCTCGTCTACTGAGACTACTATGTATTCTGTCTACTCAAATATATTAAAATAGATAAATATACCAATGATTTTGAGCAGCTTGTCTATGTGGATGGACGCGGATATTAAGAAACTCATACAAGGTTTCCATAACTTATTAAAATTTCGAATATCCTTGCAAGACTAGATAGAGCAAGTTAGATCTTAACTAACATTTTGCCATACAAATTTAATCCTTTTTGTTAACATCAAAACTTATAGATTATTTGATCCAAATTACTTTGGTTCCAACAATCTCCCCCTTTTTGATGATGACAAAAACTAATTAAATTTGAGTGAGCAAAGTCTAAGAAAGCTTACAAAGCTCCCTCTAAGACAAAGCATTCAAACTTAACAGGAATAGAATAATAGAATAAGACATAAACAGAGAAGCATATATCATATATAACTTATCATATCAGTTCAGCTACTTATCAGTTAGAAGACAGCATCAGAACATATAATCAATTATGCCAAACATGTAAGACAAATAACAAACATGCATATGCAGACAAAAGAATACTTTCAAAAACTAACTTTTATATACATATAAGTTTAATTCTCTCCATTCTCCCCCTTTTTTGTCATCAGACAAAAGGTAAGAGAAGTGGACAATCATTGTCAGTAAAGAATAAATCAAAAAAAAACTTAAGAAGATGGTGGAGGTGGAGGAGGAGGGTTTGGAATTGGATTTGGGTTTGGTGGAGGGACAGGGATTTATGTTGGCAGATTCTGACTTTGTTGAAAGCTCAGCATGATGTTCATCATCTGGTTCATCATGACATTAGTTGGAGCTAGGGCTTCTACAACTTGTTCCCTCACTTGGTCCTTGACCTCAAACTTTACTCTCTCCTCTACAATTCTTCCAATAATTTCTTCAAAATTTGGAGGCAGTGAGAGTGTTTGTCTTGAACTTTCAGCACTTTCTTGAGCATGAGCTTGACTTGACAGAGTGTCTAAAGCTCCTGAAGTTTGAGGTTGCTCTGATGGATGAATTATAGTTAGAGCCAATGGCTGAGATGATTACTTCTCAGAAGTTCTTGGCCTAGAATCAGACTCAGCAACTTCCTCATTCTCAGTAACTGGATGAGCAGATTCAATCTCTATAGCAGAATCTTCTATAATAATTTCTTCTTCAGTATGCTCAGAAGGTGGAGGTGAGTCAGTGAGTTGCAGAATAGGTGGGGGCAACTCTTTAGCCCAGTGGATTGGATCTTCTTCATAAATAGGATTGATGGTAGGAACACCCAAAATATCCTCGTAAATGAAGTGTCTGAAGTTTGAAAGTCCACATTTGTCTCTGACTTTGGGAATGAACTTTTTCTGTTTCGAAGTTAAACCAGATGAAGAGGCTTCTTCTGTACATTTCACTATGTGAGCTCCCCAAATATCAACTGCCACATCTTCCCAAATATCCTCAATAGGTTGTGTAACAGCCCGATTTTCGGATACGCTGTATTAACGGTAAAGATATATTTATTTATATTTTTATCTGAGACTTAGGAAATGATTTTGGAGAAATAAAAATCATATCTAGAACTTACTCTACGGTAGGAAGCTCTGGTTAAAATTTGGGTTTAAAACTCAGACGGAAACCAGTCTGCGTTTTTTTAGCTGACAGTATTATTTTATACTGCCAGAAAACCCTAATTTGACCTGAAAACTGAATTTTGTAGATTTTTTTATATTTTGTCAGTGAGGAATCCTACTTTCCAAATTTGTGATCAGAAATAAAATATTATATTTATTCGGACGAATTTTGGTGAAAGTTCGAACGGAAAACGGTCGGTGCTTTCACTGATAGTAAGATTTTAATGATCAGAAAACCTAATTTTAACTCGTGAACGAAATGGTTTATGATTAAATCATATTTTCAATGAGTCTGGTTAGTTTGAAAATTTTCGATCGAAAAACAGACGGAAACCCTAATCGGGTAAAACGACGGAGCCAGATATGGAACTGAGGTGATGGAAGTGATTGATGTGACGGACGATACAAGCATTAAATGTGAAGGGACAAGCATTAAATGCGAGGGGACAAGCATTTATGGCACATTTATGACGATTCCTAAATATCTAGGTAAAAAGACCAAAATGCCCCCAAGCTTTCATGGTTATTAACAAGGACACATCTCCTCCTCTCAACCACTCATTTTACATGGATAAAAACCCTCCACACCTAGTCAATTTCGTGCAGCCCTTTCCTTCCTCATCACTTGATCCATTTCATCATTCATTCATCATTTCTCTTCAAAAACCGTAATTCGGTAACCAACGGAACATGATACGGATGTGCAGAGATACACCGGGGGTTAGATCAATGAGTCATCTATGATGACTCAGAGGGAATGAGTAATCATGGTGAGTCATGATGGTGACTCATCTTCATCATAAATGCAATCCCTAAAATATCTAGATATTTATGTACCTAACCTATCCTAGTTAAGTTTAACCATGGTTAAGGGCAAGACAATTTCAATTTGGTTTTCTCTTCTTTCTTGTGGTGTTGGAGCAGCCACACCATCATTCATCCTTCACCACACACTTGTCCTCTTAGTCATAATGACTACTAACTATAGTTAAAGTATTATATTGTATTTGCTTAACCAAGCTTAGGTTATCATTCAACCATAGTTATCTTCTATTATTAGCAAAACAACTTTCCTCCTCACACACACAACACACTCACGCTGCCTTCCCTTCATCAATCCCCTATGCATTTCTTTTCTTTCATTCCTCCATTTCCTTCATGTTCATGTTCATGTTCATGTTCTTTTACATAAAAACTCTAAGTTTCTAGTCTTGACAACTTTGGCATCTTTGATCATTTTGCTTCAAGTTCTTTCCTTCATTCACTCATCAAACTCACGCTGCCTCCTTCTCCCCACACTTCACCATTTTCTCTTCATCTTTCACCAAGAAAACACAAAAGAAAATCCTAAAACTCCATTGTTGTTCTAGCACAACTGGATCATTCTTTCACTTTCTTTCATTATCTAGAGAGGTAAACCCTCACTTCTATGATCTTAGTTATCTTCCTCATCTCCTTAACTCTCTTTACCAACCACTACTTCGGATTAGAGGAGAATAATTGAGAGATAAATCTCAATAGTTGCAAGAAGCCTTTGTTGGAAGTTTTGAAACCAAGTTGGAACAGTCACAGTGAGGCGTCTCCAAACACTCTTCAACCGTTGGATCATTCCCAAATTTTAGAAGAAGGTTCAATACTTATGGTTATTCATATCCAACGGTCATAATTTGGAACAAACCTCCAGAGTGTGAGATATGAAGCTTGGACAGTAGGCCTAGGAGGTGAGAAATTCAACCCGGATACCATCTACGCTGTCACCAATGAATTGCGATCTGAGATGTTTTAACAGTTGGATCGAGCTGAAACTTTGTGAGAAGATTTAGGAAGGATCGTTCTTCATTGTCACCATTCGGTTTTCTAAATAGTTTCTAAATAGAGCTCTGTGGCCAATGGAATGGAGTTCGAACAGTAGCCCTGTTTTGGTAGCTTTTCCCTAGGATTCATGAGCTTATTTTGAATCCGATTTTCCCTAAGTCCAGTCGTTGCTCTCGTAAGTTTTTCCATCGATTTTGTCTCTTGATTCAAATAGATTTAGTTATTTGAAACCCTATTGTTGATTCGGTTGGTATTTGGTGTTTCCGGTGAATTGTGTTACTCGTACGTGTAATCGGGACGCAAAGCGAAACGGTGCATGTGGAAGGATGGGCGGTGGCAGATTTGTGGATGTTTTTGGACAGTGTGTTGAGGTTCTTGGCAGTAGCATGGACACATTGGAGCTTCTACAGGAAAGCGCGCACGTCAATCAGGTGGGGGAAAGAATCAACCTATCGTCGGAATCGATAAGTAGTAGATTATATGATAATTGTGTAGGATGAATTTATCTTACCTGAGGTTAATTGTGTAGGATGAATTTATCTTACCTGAGGTTAGTAGTCGAGTAATCGACAAGACCAAAATCACATTGGAAACCTTTTCTGTAAAACCAATGGTGATTTGGGAATTGTAGGCTTATCGACGTTAGGATGAATTTATCTTACCTGAGGTTAATTGAATTTATTATTATTATTGAATTGCTTATGTGATATTTTGTGGTATTTGAATATTTCATGATGTTATGTTATGCATGATCTGCTTGGTTGTTAATATGATGCTTAGTGGATTTTAAGAAAAGATATATATGTTGTTCGAGAGATAGTTGTTTGTTTTGGGTGTGAGAATAATGGTGACTTAGAAGTGCCTAACCTAGATGATTTATTTTAAAGAGGTGTGGTGACCTAGAATATGTGTTAAGTTCTAGTGGAAGGTTAAGGCACTAGGATGTTGTTAAAATGGGTTGGTGAGATTCACGTGTATTGGTAATATAATACACAAGGTCGGTGTTGTTGTACACAACCGTGTATTGGTAATATAATACACGAGGTCAAGAGTTCTCGCTAGACCGTTCCACCTTAGAAATAGGTTGTGCAGCTATAGTGTCATTGAATTTCATTGAGCACCCCGGGAGTGGATGGGGTGTGCACCGGGAGCATCGTGTAGCTATAGTGTTATGCTTTGCATAAGCATTCTCACCATAGAAGAGAATGTGCACCGGGAATTTGGAACCCGTCGCTTGAACAATTGACTAACATTCCCCGAGAGGAATGCGTGAAAGAAATCAGTGGTGGCCACATCAGTATGAAAGTCTAGTTGTACGAGGTTGGGGTAGAGGATGATACTTGAATTTGAGGATGTTGTGCTAGTTAGGTGTTGAATGATGATTTGTCCGTGACAATTACTGTATAGTTTACTATTACTCTTTTCCGCTTTTTGATGATAGAACTGCTTCTTATCCCCTATATTTCTGTATTCTTGTGGGTTACTTTACTTACATTAGAAGACCCGATGAAGGATTATGTTGCTGAGGAGTTGGACGGAACTCCTTACGAACCAGACGCTGGAGGTCGAACTGTGATCCATGGTGATTAGAGTATAGATAGTATGACCAAGGTGTCTAAGAAGTAATTTTCATAAGTTTCCGCTTAATTAAGTTTATGCCTGTGAGGGATCCTACTGAAAGGATACCCTCAACAGTGTTTTGGTATGTATTTATATATTACTATGTTGATGTGTTTAATTTGTAGAAGTTATATGATTATTAAATAAGTTTTAATTTTTACATATTTGTACGCTTACGCTTAAGCACGCGATTAAGAAATGATTTAAGAGAGAATTAATCTAATAAAACATCGGGGCACAACGGGGTGTCTCAGGTTGTGCCAACCAATAATCTATGATATTCTGATCTGTGTCGCTGACATCATCAGGGTTTATCATGCAGGACTCTGGACGGATTCTTTCAGTATTCCTTTGTTTCTTCCTGTCCTTGTCCTTGTTTAAATCTATCATTGGAAGTCTTGGACAAAGCATGTAGGGCTTGATTCCAATCTTTGTATCCTTCAAAGTATGATTCAACCAAGTTGGAGGCACAAAGTTAGCAGCCCTTATAACCCTGAATAGTTCAAATTCTGACTTTAGCATGGCATACATGATGTAATAAATGATATCAGCTGCTTTGCCATATTCCCTTGGATGGATGAAAGTTTTCCACTTTGTTTTGTTGTCCATGATGATGGGAACGAGTCTGTAGGATCTTGACCTTTTGTAGATGACATCTTGTAGGTCTTTCTTTGCAGGATCCTTAGACCAGTCAGAAATTATGTGTCTCTCTACACCATCAGTGAAGGGTTTGAAGGGAGGGAATTTGACAAGGTTTGGATAGATTTTTCTGCGAGGAAATTTGTTTTATGGTAGGTGAGTAATGAGAGGTCCAAGTCTATTGAACATTTTGGATGGTGGAGGGCCAATGGGAATGTTAGGATGAGGTTTGTACCAAGGTTTGACAGTTGTTTCTGGTTCATACTCATATTCTGGCAAAGGGTACCAGGGTCTATTTGAAATAGGTTCTGGTTCAAGAGTATGGTATAAAATTCTCCAATCCCTCTTTACTTTGGCCAATGATTCTGATTTACCATCATAAAGTTCAGAAGGGGGAGTGTAAGGAAAGTTTATCTTTTTCATTTGTGGGAATGGTGCACCAATGATAATTCTATCATATGGTTGGTTGAACCAGGGATCATCCTCAGGTATCAGAGGTGGGAATTGTGGTTGTTGTGGTGAGGCTATTTGGGGTTGGTCAGGAGAAGTAATTTGTGGTGAAGGTGGTGTGGGGACATATACATCATCAGTTAGGTTTACAGACACATCAGGTGCAGAGACTATATCCATTCTATCTTCTAGGCTAGAAACTAAGGCATCTATTGCTAATTGAACAGGATCATTAGCAGGAAGAGTTACCTCAGAAGCCATGGCAGTCTTGGCTTTCCTTTGAGGTTGTTGTCTTCTAGTTGGAACAGCAGCACCAATAGCCTTTTGTTTCTTCAAAATTGCACTGATGGGAACTCTGTCCTCATCATCTTCATCATATTCATTATGAGATAGGACCAGGTTCCTTGTCCTTTTCTGAGTTCTGGCAAGTTGAGGGGCCTCAGCTGTAGGTTCCCTAATTACAATGCCAGCAGCAGGCTTCTTAGGAACTCTTGTCCTAACAGTTGTGGTTTTTCTCTTGAAGGTTCTCTTCACCCCTAGAACTTCAACATTATTCTGCTCAATTTGTTCTTCTTTGACTTTGAGCATTTCTTCTTGCTTAGCTAGGGCAATTGCAATGTAAGTGCTCAATTTCATATTAGCTATGTTCATTTTACCAAACACAGCTACTGCCATGCCCTTCTCTGGTAAGATCCTTTCTTGCTCTGCTTGAGGCTTAGCAGCAAGGAAATCATAGAGAGATTGTGACTTAAAGATTTTTGACAAGAGATGACAATAGGGAATTGCAGAAAGCTTCTTCCTATTAACAACAGCATCCTTGAATCTTCAATAGAGAATTCTAGGAAGATTGATTTTTGTCTCAGTAATAAGATGACAAAGACAAAACTTATGTAGGGCTGACAAGTTATCCTTTGACCCTGTTTTATGAAGAATAACCTTATTCAACATCTGATGAAGAATGCGGACATCATCCTTCATTTCCACTGACTTCCATGAATGATTTCTCACCGTGTCTTGTCTCATTAGTAAAGCGAATATTACCTCTGTACCACCAAGCTCCTTCTCCCAGTTATCAGTAATGACCTTTTCTTCTTGAGCGCAATTTATTGCCTTCCTCCAGAAAGCCCTAATCAGGTCTGGGGAAGTAGAAATCTTCTCTACCAACATACCATCCCAACCAGCGGCAGTGATGTTCTTGCTTACATCCAAGTTGTAATCCTTAAATATTCCGAAATCAAATTGATGTTCCATGGCAAGTTTCAATTTTTCCACATTTAAATTTGCAGAAGCAGAAGCCATTGTTGATGTATGAGGGTTAGGTTTTAGGAAGCAGAAAACAGAGAGTGAAAGGAAGTGTTCGAAGACGAAAGTTATGCGAAAGGTTTCCTCAGAGGGAAGGGTTTTGTTTTAAAAGGTTTTGAAATTCAAAGGTTTTCTTTTGGAAATAAATCAAAAAGAAAATGTTTGACGAGATATGTTTTAAAGAATAATACGGCATTGTTATTTCGAAAATGTAAGAAGATTTAGATGGGATTGATAGGAATTACTGACTCAGCAAAGAGAATATAGAATAAATTTGTCTTAGAGACAAAATAAATGCAGTTAATAAATAATGTATGTGTAGACGAGTTCAAGCAAAAAGCAAGCATGGATGCGGCATGCAGTGGACATGGCACAAAAACAATGGACGCGCATTAAAATATGTAATAAACTTGTAATGCTTACATACATCAATAACAAAATTTCTCAAGGCTGAATAACATAATCAATCCACACATAGCATATTGAGATGTTTTCTAATAAAAATAAATTTGTCCTCAGCAAGAGGTTTAGTAAAGATATCTGTCCATTGATGGTCAGTATCTACAAATTGTATATCAAAAACACCTTTTTTGCACATAATCTCTTATAAAATGATGTTTAATCTCTAGATGCTTAGCTCTAGAATACAATATTGGATTCTTAGATAAGTTAATTGCAACAGTATTATCACACATAAATGGAATACTACTTACAAACACATTGTAGTCCTCCAATTGATGTTTGATCCATAGAAGTTGTAAGCAGCAACTAGCAGCTGAAATATACTCAGCTTCAGCAGTTGATAATGCAATGGTACTTTGTCTTTTGCTTGACCATGAGACAAGGTTAGCTCCAATGAAGTGACATCCTCCACTAGTACTTCTTCTTTGAATTCTGTCTCTAGCATAGTCAGCATCACAAAAGCCAACTAATCTGTAGTCTTCATTTTTCTTAAAGCACAAACCTAGATTAGTAGTACCTTTCAAATATCTAAATATTCTCTTAACTGCTGATAAGTGAGATTCTCTAGGATTAGATTGAAATCGAGCACATAAACAAACACTGAACATTATATCAGGTCTAGACGCGGTAAGATATAAAAGAGATCCCATTATACCTCTATATACCTTTTGGTCTACCTTTTTCTCTTTATCATCTTTGTTCAGTATGGACGTAGGGTGCATAGGAGTATTCATTGGTTTGCAATCATCCATTTCGAACTTCTTTAGGAGTTCCTTTGTATACTTGGTTTGATGGATGTACACCTCGTCCATAGTTTGTTTAACTTGAAGTCCAAGAAAGAATTTGAGTTCTCCCATCATACTCATTTCAAATTCTTTCTGCATTAACTTAGAGAACTCTTTGCATAGAGATTCATTAGTAGCACCAAATATGATATGATCAACATAAATTTGCACTACTATAAAATTGGATTTAATGGACTTTCTAAACAAGGTCGTATCAACCTTTCCTCTATTGAAGCCATTTTTCATTAGAAATGAACTTAGGCTATCATACCAAGCTCTAGGGGCTTGTTTTAGGCCGTATAAAGCTTTCTTAAGGTTATATACAAGTTCAGGTTGGGTTTCACTTTCAAAACCTGGAGGTTGCATTACATATACCTCTTCATTAATAAGAAAACCATTTTTACATCCATTTGAAAAAGCATTATATTATGATGTGCAGCAAAGGAAAGTAGAATCCTAATTGCTTCTAATCTAGCAACAGGTGCAAAAGTTTCAGTGTAATCTATACCTGCTTCTTGAGAATAACCTTGTGCAACCAGTCTTGCTTTGTTTCTTACAACCTTACCATTCTCATCAAGTTTGTTTCTGTAGACCCATTTTGTTCCTATAACAGATTTGTCCTTAGGCAAGGGTACCAGAGTCCAGACATCACTTCTCTCAAACTGATTTAGTTCTTCTTGCATAGCTAGAATCCAGCCATTATCCAGCAGAGCCTCGTCTACTGTCTTTGGTTCCAACTCAGAGACTAGTGCAGTATCTTCTTGCTCTCTGAAAGTTGATCTGGTTCTCAGCTTATCATGGGGTTTCCAATGATTTGATCTGGTGGATGATAATTCTTGAAATGCCAAGATCTCTGAACATTGTCTTGTTGAGAGGTGGATGTTTCTGGTTGTTGAGGAGGGTCTTCCACCTGATCATCAGCTTTTACCTCTGTTGTATCTCCTAAGATATTTAAATCAAGATCTGCAAAAGCTTCAACTAGCTCTATCAGGCTGTTTGTCATCAAACTTGACATGTATACATTCCTCTACTACTAGAGTTCTCGAATTATATACTCTAAAGCCTTTTGATGTTTCAGAAAATCCTAACAGAATTCCATTATCTACTTTTGCGTCAAACTTACCAAGTTGATCTTTAGTATTTAGAATATAGCATTTACAACCAAAAGGATGAAAATATGAAATGTTGGGTTTTCGACATTTCCACAATTCATAGGGAGTCTTATTCAAGATTGGTCTAATGTATATTCTGTTCTGAATGTAGCAGGCAGTGTTAACAGCTTCAGCCCAAAAGTGTCTAGGGATAGAGTTGTCATTAAGCATAGTTCTAGCCATCTCTTGAAGAGATCTGTTCTTTCTCTCTACCACACCATTTTGCTGTGGTGTTCTAGGTATTGAGAAATTGTGAAGAATACCACTTTCTTCACAAAACTTGTGAAATAGCTCATTTTCAAACTCTCCCCCATGGTCACTTCTGATTGAAGTGATACACATGCCTTTTGCATTCTGCACACGTTTGCAGAATATAGAAAAGACCATAAAGGACTCATCCTTGTGAGCTAGGAACATAACCTATGTCCATCTAGTGTAGTCATCTACAATGACTAGACCATATTTCATACCACTGATAGAAGCAATCCTTGTTGGACCAAAAAGATCAAGGTGTAGCAGTTCTAGTGGTCTATTGGTACTAACAACATTCTTAGATTCAAAAGAACCTTTGACTTGTTTTCCCTTTTGACATGCACCACAGAGAGCATCAGATTTGTACTTAAGGTTTGGTAGCCCTCTCACGAGGTTATGCTTATTTAGCTTTGAGATTAATCTCAAGCTTGCATGACCTAGCCTTTTGTGCCAAATCCATTGCTCATCTTCAATGGACACTAAACATGAAACACTTTGATTTGAGAGGTCCTCCAGGTCAATTTTTTACAAATTGTTTTGCCTCTTAGCAGTGAATAAAATATCCATCATTTTTCTTGACATTACACATGTTCTTATTAAAAGAAATATCATATCCACTATCATATAATTGACTTATGCTCAGCAGATTATGTTTTAAACCATTTACTAAAAGAACATTATCAATGGAGGGAAAATGATGTTTACCAGTTTTACCTATACTAGTGATCTTCCCTTTCTGGTTTCCTCCAAATGTAACCCAGCCACCATCTTTATGTCTTAGGTCTTGGAACATACACCTTTCTCCCGTCATGTGACGTGAGAACCCATTGTCCACATACCAAGATGTTTGCTTCTTTCCCGTTGTTAACAAATCTCATCATCAGTGTATTCACTCTCTGATGATGTGTCAGCCATAAGACAGATATTTGCCTCTTCTTCAGCTTTATCTTCCTCATCAGATGAAGATAGGTCTAAGTCCTCCCAAGTAGCCATTAAGCCCTTCTTTTTCTTGAAGAACTTCTTTTTATCTTTCAAATCAGGGCAATCAGCTTTGAAGTGGCCAGGTTTCTTGCATTCAAAACACAAGGGTGGACCTTTTTCCTTGGAGTCTGATTTCTCCTTGGAAAACTTCTTGTTAAACTGCTTCCTTCTGAAGTTACCTTTCTTTCTCCACAAGTGTTAAATTTTTCTGAGATGAAAGATAGTTCGTCTTCATCTGATCCTTCATCACTATCTGAAGGTTCAGCATCATCTGAAGATTCAGCAGCTTTGAGTACTTTTGATGGCCTTTAAGGCAATAGACTTTCCTTTTCTGGAATTGTCTTCTTCATTCAGTTCAAGTTCGTGAACCTTGAGTGACCTGAGAAGCTCTTCCAGAGAAAGAATATTCAGATTTTTGGCTTCCTAAATAGCCATAACCTTGGGTCTCAATTGCTTGGAAAGGCTTCTCAGAATCTTTCTAATATGATCTCTATTTTCATAGATTTTTCCAAGAGATCTGATACTGTTGGTGATTGTTTGAAATCTTCCAAACATCTAATCTATAGTCTCATGATCAGCCATTTTAAAAAGCTCATATTGGTGAACCAGCATGCTTATCTTTGACTCCTTCACTTGAGATGAACCTTCATGAGCAAGGGCCAAAGTATCCCAGATTTCTTTAACAGTATTGCAACTGTGAACTTTGTCATGTTCTGATCTGGTGATGGCATACATCAAGTAATGTTTTGCTTTGAGATTAAGTTGATGTTTGGCCTTTTGATCTGCAGTCCAATCTGCTCTAGCAATGGCTGCTCCATTTTCACCTCTAGGCTCAGTATAGCCATTCTAGATCAGTTCCCAGATATCTGAATTTTGTGCATCCAAGAAGGCCATCATCCTTTTCTTCCAGTAGTCATAATCAGTTTCATCGAAGAGAGGAGGTCTGTTGATAGCTTGTCTTTCTGCATCCATGGTTGTTGGATCGTACACCCTTAGAACTTGTTAGATGCTCAACCTTTTCGAGGTTGAGCTTTGATACCAACTGAAGTTAACACAGGCAAACACAAGAAGGGGGGTTGAATTGTGTTTGTTAATAATTTTCGAAAACAACCTTTTTCAAAACAGTTTTCTCACACAAGGATTAAAGGCAGAAGCACACACAGAAAAAGATCATTTTAAAAGACTTAACAAAATCAAGTTCAAATCCCCACAGTTAGTATAAATAAATAAAACTGAAGAGATAAGAGATTAGAAGACTCACGCAAGTCGTTTTATCCTAGTTCACTCTCTTCCAACCAAGAGCTACGTCCAGTCCCTTCCACTTAAAAGTTTTTCTCCACTATTTTCCAAATAGATTACAACAAGTATTCAACACCTCTCCAGGCTACAAGTATTCCTTTCTTACCAAGCCTCTTTGGCTCTAACTCTAACAAAGAATTGGTTTCTTTTGATCTTCTAAGTCACTATGTGTGAGTGTATGAAAGTTTAAGATCAGTTGAATATTATAGCAATATTCAAGCTAAGGTATTACAGACTTTTGCTCTTGAAAGAATAAAAGAATTTGAGCTCGTAAAATAGCAAGCGTTTTTCTAGCAAGATTTCTGTATATGCAAAAGTTGTTTCTTCAGATGTTGAGGTCTTCTATTTATAGTGACCTTTCTCTTCACTTGAAATTCTTCAACGGTTGTTTTTGAATTTTTCCGTTTAGGGATAGAATCAAATGCATAATATCCGTTGTGACTCATAGCTTGCTCGTGGCCATTTTGAAATGTACTATAGGTTATCACTCTTGCACAAAACGGGCACACCTCTGAGCAATTGCAACTTGAAACTTGTCTTGCCTCCCTTGTACAAATTCCAGCTATTCCAAGTACATATACTTGAAATAAATATCAATCATTTGAAATAAATACTTCTATGTGGTCGAGGTAGTTTTTCAAGAGCATATGAAAGGTTCACAAAGAAACAGAGCTCGTCTACTTAACAGAGTGCGTCTACACCCTAATAGTTAGAAACTCTTTTAGCTCGTCTAGTGACGTAGCAAGTTTTCTCTTCTACTATCAAGTCTTTGGACTTGCTATATATCGGTGAATAACTTAGATCTCCGTCTACTGATGTGGCACTCAAGCTCGTCTATTCATAGTAGTTAAAATTCTCGTCTACTGAGATTACTATGTATTCCGTCTACTCAAATATATTAAAATAGATAAATATACCAATGATTTTGAGCAGCTTGTCTATGTGGATGGACGCGGATATTAAGAAAATCATACGAGGTTTCCATAACTTATTAAAATTTCGAATATCCCTGCAAGACTAGATAGAGCAAGTTAGATATTAACTAACATTTTGCCATACAAATTTAATCCTTTTGTTAACATCAAAACTTAGAGATTATTTGATCCAAATTACTTTGGTTCCAACATAAATCTCAGATAAAAATATAAACATATTACCAATATTAAAACAGTGAAAAATCATGGTGTTACACTCAGCATCCGATAGACCTTTCTGATCTTCAAACAGAAGCTTCCCTTCTCTTCCAAAGAATTTTTTGGGTTTCCTCTTTAGTTTCTCAATCAACTTAATCCTTTGATAACCTAGAAGGTATCTTCTTGAAGCTTTCGTATAAGCTCATATGAATGCTTCTTCCAAGAGGAGGCACATAGAAAGCCTTATATGGGAGAGGGAGAGATGAGAGAAGGGAATGAGAAAGGAGCAGAGCGGATTTTGGGGATATGGACCCACACATCCACAAAAATAGAACTAATGTAAATGGCCAAACAGTTTTGTCATAAAAAAATATTCAACCCTCAATTCATTACTTAATATATTAAAACTCCAACCTTACCTCTAAGAATATCAGATGTTGGTCAACTTTTTTTTTTTTTTGGGAATTAAGAAACAAAGATAGAAATTTTGTGTTTCAAAGTGTTGTATTCAATACATTGAAAGTTTAAAAGTTATATTTTTCAATACACATTTTCTATTATTTGATTTTTTAACCAGTTCCCTTATGGTACCAATTAGCAAGACCCATAATTTTTTAATAAGAACTTATGTGCTATCAAATTAATCATTTTTTACAATTGAAATATATAGAGCTCAAATTGAGAGTTTTCATCTTCCAAATAGTAAATCAAGAGAAAAATATTTCTTAAAAAAAAATTGAATATTTACTGTAATTAAAGTATAATAGTGAGACTAACCTGCTAGTTGAGGAGGTAGTTAGGTAAAGTAATTCCCATAGTGGGGATTATTAAAATTTATGAAAGTTCTTTTATAACCTTTGTGTCTATGACTTCAAGATTCCAACCTCGGATGTTGCATGTAAAGTTAGCATAAGGACATCCCATTAAGTCAGCTCAGTTAATTAAGCTGTGAGTTCAAATCCCCGCAATGCTCTCCGTCTCTTTCTCATTCGCTTCTCCCCTCTTCCCTTCCCTTGTAAGGCCTTCAATGAACCTTCCCTTGGACAAAAAAAAGTTAGTCTGAGGGCATAATCCACTTCTACCGTAATCGGCCATGATTGATGAAACAAAATAAAAGCAAAACTAGAAATATGATATTCACAAAAAAAAAAAACAAAGGTTTAATGAAATTTCTAGTCCCTACAAAATGGGCGAGTTTTGGTCTTGGTCCCTACAATTTTTTTTGCTGGTTTTGGTCTCTATAAGTTTCATAATTTTAGTTTCAGTCCCGTCATTAGTGCTCATTCGTTAAATGTCAATGTGACCAACAATGCGCCACGTCAACATTGCCAAGTAGGCTAATTTCATACTTTTTAATGCCACATAGGATTAGGTTTAATGAAAGTTTTAGACCTTGCAAAGTGGCCGAGTTTTCGTTTTGGTCCCTGCAAGTTCCGGAATTTTAATTTTAGTCCTTGTCGTTAAGTCGTTAATGCTCATCCGTCATATGCTAATGTGGCTAACTGCACGCCACGTTAGCGCTGCCATATTTGGGGATGAACATTCGAAGAACAATTTCACTTACCTTCCAATTAGGGCAAGTCCAAAAGTGTTTACCCGAGTTCTTTTTGCTCATGGATGTCAATGACTCCAACCTATCTCCACAACCACAAACCATATTATGTGCATCTTTCACTATTGTAGGAAGCACTTTTTACATATGTTAAATTTTTTTTAACATCACAAAAAAACCAGACGTTAATACAGCAGACGTCAAAAGTGCTTGTTAATAGACGTAAAAGTTTACATTTAACGTCTATTTTTAATTCAACAGACGTTAAATGTAACACTTTTAACGTCTGTTGTATTCTCAAAAGACGTTAAAGCCTGTTGTATAAAAAATAAATGTTAAAAGTAATTTTTTTTTTAAAATTTTGTTTATGCAATATCCCTTTCCCCCAGCTAGCTCCATGCATTCACTAACATTCCAGAATACATAATTTGCATAGATTACAGAATTTGCACACACTCATCACTAACAAGTCCATATACATTAACTCATGCATTTGCATTCTAATATATATATTTAGAACTAGCTAGTTGTGACACCCTCTACCCCGCATGCATTGATAATGCGATAACGTAGAAGGAAAATATTTGATTTTCGAAAAATAGATAAACATATACATATCATTTATTATAAAATAAAATAAAAATCAACGGGTAGAAGATACCACATTGAAAAAAAAATCATACGCGGAATTAAAACATGTTTAAAGGATAACATAACATAAACAAAACATATAACCCAGCCCCGTTGTCATATTACAGAGCTGGTATAACCGATCCGATTAAACAACATGGATAACAACTAAACTAACATAAACTAAACTTCTAGAAGCGGCTCCTCAGAGTCACTCCTCGGCAAACTGCTCACCGTCCTCTGCATAACACAAGAAGGGGTACATGCAAAGCAACAACAAAAGACGGGGAGTAAGAAACATATATATCAACATAACGGCATGGAAGCGGTTAGCAAGATGAATATGCATCATATAAACATAGCATATCAAATATAGACGTTTTATCATATTAATATCATATATATATACATTTCAAACAATGTATGTTATGCGATGCAACGCTACTCCACTACTCCAATGAATGAATGAGCAACACAGCGCACAACCAACAATCACCACCTCCTCTTGGGCCACTCGGCTACCCAAGTTCATCATCATCATCAACGTTATCTTTCATCTTTAGTCTTTAATCTTTTATCACATAATCTTTTCATTTACACTCTGGTCAAAAAGCACCAAAGCTCAACACCTTGACCATTAAGCATCAAGGTCCCCTTGGCCACTCGGGTACCAAGGTCCAATATCTTTTAACAACACCTTGACATTATGCATCAAGGCCCCCTTGGCCACTCGGCTACCAAGGTACAGAACAACAACACTCTGGCCAATAAGCACCAGAGCTCAACACCTCGACCACTCGGCTATCGAGGCCCCCTTGGAGCGAACGCTAGGCTACCAAGGTACAGAACGCTAGGCTACCAAGGTACAGAACATCATCTTTCCACTTTAATTATTAACACTCCGACTGACCAGGTACAGAGCTCAACACCTTGACCATTAAGCATCAAGGTCCCCTTGGCCACTCGGCTACCAAGGTACATTATTATCTTTTTAAGTTATCTAGCTTGTCTTTACTTGTTTGGTGTCTTCTTCATTATTAGAAGCGTTTAGGGGTGAAACACCCCTTGTTACCGTTTCTGTGTTCTGATCTATACTAGCGTGCTTCCCCTCAGCACGGGCGTGCTAACTGTTAAGTCAAGCACTAATGCGACACCCCGTTCCCAAGGGATCACATTTACGTAATGTATTATAAAACTCAACTTTAATAAAACCATAGATTTGCTGGTTTCCTTCGGAAAAGAAATAAGTTTATTATTTACTTATTCTTGTCAAAAAGGTGATAAAATTTTTCTTTTTCTTTATTATACATACAACCAACACTCAGTAATATAATATACATCTATATATCATACATATGCCTCAAAGTTTTATACAAGACCTTTGTCCTATCAGGTCACCATCTACTGTCACACCTATATCACATCAACTGAAAACAAACATAACTATGTCATTGTAGGAGTCTAAAAAACACTACTCAAAAAGGTTGGCTCTCAGTAGCCAAACAGCCAGACTATCTAAAAATCTCACTCTACCCAAATAGACTACATCCTATAGCTAGTCATCACTATAGAAACCCATTGGAGAGTCCAGTGTAGAATCCCCCACCTCCAGGAGGTGTATCAGGAAGGGATGCATCATCTCCCACTCCGACATCTAGGACTACTCCATCATCCTCAGGTACATAGTCCGAATCAGCTATCGGATCCTCCTCAGGATCTTCCTCCATCTCCTGCGGTACATCCTCTGGAATCAAGACTATAGGCCCTGGAGGAGACTCCGGGGCTACCTGCTGTAACGGCTATACATGCGGAGGTGGCTGATGCTCCAAATCTCCGTGACGTACCAAGTGCTATAAAATCATCCATATGGGAGGCAGTGAAACCTCCACCGTCTCCCTAGTATGTATCAACTGCTGGGGTCCATCAGCTACGGTCCCTCGAAGTGTCCGCATCGGACCCGTGTACGTAGCACTCCGAGCTCCTGGGTTGATCACCCAGGCGTTCCCCTGATCAGCATTATCGAACATGAGGGCTCGAACCCCTGAGTAATTCAGATCCACCGCATTCAGGTCCATCTGAACGTATATACATAGATTCCACATACATAGAAGAGAAACAACAAAACAGATATGCAAGGGTGAGTTACCAATATATGAGTTTTAATAAGACAACCCCATGCACGACACACAAAATAGCACATACATATAATTACAGTATACAGAATTATCTAAACTGTAGAATAATTCAAAGTATTTCATATCCGCCAGTCATCGTCATTTTATAAAAATGCATGACACTTCAATATTTCGGCTCTATTTGTAATACCTAATCTCCGGAGATCCCACAACTTTCTGTTTCGTTTTGAGCAGATCAAGCTTGCACATGGCACATTGTAAGAACGAAATAAAACAATGCCCAAGAAAGAGAACACATAACACACTGACAACTCTCCAACGTACCAAGGTTATTGTTCAAAAATGTAACTCATTGGTCTATACACAGAGAACCCAATGGTCACTGCGAATAATGGAGTTTATTGTCCATAACCTATTGCATCACTCAGAACCTCAATAGTTATCGCATAAAGTTGGACACTCAGTCCAGTAAAATACATTGGTTCACATAGAAATCCAATGATTCAAATGGAACCATAGTCCATAACAGATACATTGATCCACTCAGGACTCACTGATCACATGGCGCGTCTGCCAACAATGCATGAGAAAAACTTTTATTCTCGTTTGTTTTCTTTGTCGTAATAATCTTTCCTTGTCGAAGCCCACAGCTTACGACCATGCTTAATTTTATATTAAGACTTTTCACCTTAAACAAACACAGGACACACAGTCCAAATGTTTCAAACTCAACACAGGACACATAGTCCGAGTGCTCAATCGCAAAGCCCTAAACTGATGCACCAGTCTTAGGCTCGCGAATATGGAACTCACATTTTCCACATCAAATTTAGGGGACACAGTCCACAAAACCAATGCAGGACCCTCAGTACAATGACACAGATCCCAGATCTACGTGTCCACAGAACACTAGAACCCCGATGTCTCGGTTCCTAGGTTCGTTTATCCTGTGTAAACCAGTTCGCTCAGTGAAAAACAAATACAAAACAAATCTCTGAAAACTTATCCAAGTTTAACGGAATATTTTCACTGAATAAAACTCTTTACAGAAATTCTTTTCTGTTAAAATGTTGATAAAACGTGAAGTCGTAGATAAATTCTTTTCTGTTTAAATTATTCATTTTCTAAACTTTGTTCTCAAAATTTTCCATAAAAATCTTTTTATAACGTAAATGACTGTTCTGTTTCGTGAAATTTTTCTGACAGCTATAATACGTTATTTTTGTGACTTAATTACTTTAAATAACATTTTATAATAAAATTGAATTTATTTTGGAAAAACTAGCATTGTAAAAATTTTCACAGTTTTGCCTTTACTGTCACTTTATTGACACATTTGCCCCAAAAATATTATTAAAATAATATTTTTCCATTTTTTCTCAAAATTACACAAATTAATCACTCTGATTAATTATTCAAGCTTATTAAGCTTTTATCCTCAAATTAAATTGTACACTGACCAATGTCAGGTTTCTTAATCCAACACTCAACAGCAGATAATTTCATCACAGAATAACATGACAGATATCAATTCATGACATGCACCACGATTGTAATATAACAAAATAATTATAATCAGATAAATTCACATATCACATAGCTCAATTATTCAAGTAAACAGACATTCAGCAGACAATCAATCAAACCATTAACAGCAGATAATTTAAAACACAGTAAATTACTACAGTCAATATAGAAGACTCCAACAAATTAGCATGTGGTTATCTTAAACTCTTCAGGCTTACCCCCCATACCTCTTGGAGAATCAAACTGACGTTTTCACGAAAACTCCTGATTCGATCCGGTTTTCTCCGTCGTCGTTAGTTTAACTCGATCCGATCGATTACTTCATAACGAATTGCAACCAAAATAAATCAAATTCAAACAACAACATACTCATTCATGAGGTCTAGGGTTCGGCCTCCTCTAACAATCTAGGTTAGGAATCATTAAAAAAATTCTAACTAATGGATTTATGATCCTTAAGTAACTTAAACATAATTAAGCACTTAGTTCATGATCATGAACTTAAGAACTTTGAATGAAACTCATCTAGTTTCAAGAACTAGGTTTCGGCCTTGACACAAAAAAATGGGATTAAAAATTCACTTGATTTCCATCTCTTGGATTTAACACAAACACATGGTATATGATTAGATTCAAGTGTTACAAAACAACTTTGAATAAAAAATCTTTCCAAAAGTTCAAGCTAGGGTTTCAGTTTTCACAAGACCAAAGGCTAAAGATTTTGAAATTTTTCTCAACCCTTGGATTCAATCAACATACATAACTTAGAGTTGGATTCAAGTGTTTTAAGACATCTTTTGAATCAAAATTCCTCCAACAACAAAAATTAGGGTTTCGACCCTTTGATAAAGAATAGGCTAGGATTGGATTCTTGGTTTTAAAACCACTTACATACAATAGCTATCAAGGTATCAAGAATTTAAATCATGAATCATGGCTTAAAATTGAAACAAAGTTCAAGAACACCCATTTTGAGGGTTTCGGCCAAGCTCAAAAAAATAGGGAGGAAATTTCTCATGATCACATGCTTCTAGATGATGAATATAGAGATTATTATGAGAATATATAAATTGGTTTCAAGTCAAAAGGATTTTTCTACAATTACTTATGAATTTTTGAAGAACTTGTCATGAACTTGAATCAAGTTGAAGAACATGAAGATCAAAGGCATATATTTGAGAAATTTGTGAAGAGAAGTACACTACCAGAAAACATGATATTAGCGACGGACAATTACCGATGGACTTCGTATCCGTCGGTAGATAGTGCATTTCCGACGGATTTAGCCGTCGGTTAGTAAGAATACCAAAAGTTGCACGAATTACCGATCGATGGAAATCCCGTTGGTAACATTACCGAGGGCCGTTTCCGTCGGTAAATCCGTCGGAAGTGACGGCGAGAATGACAAATTCTTGGCAGGAGATTGTACTGACAGATAATTCCGTCGGTAATTCTGAACTGTAAGTACCGACGGATTAAACCGTCGGAAATATTCTTGTGGGTACCGATGGACTATTCCGTCGGTAATCATTTTTTGAATTTTCGATGAAAAAGCCATCGGAAGCCGTCGGTAACCTTTTATTTATCCTGACCGTAACCCTCCCCCCCCCCCAACTTCTCCCTCTCTGTTTTCCGGCTCTGCTTTCTCTCTGCCCTCTCTACGCACCACCGTCGCCACCACCAAACACCACCATCCCGCCTCCGTTCATGACTCGTGAACACCGCCGCTGCATCCACCCCTTTCTCCTCTCATTTCCTCCTCTCCTTTTCTCCTCCCTCTCCGGTTCCTTCTCGGGGCGCAAACCACCGCAGCAACCACCGCGAACCACCATTCCCACCAGAACCCACATTCCCTTGCAAAACCACCACCACCATTGAAACCACCACCAGATTCACCACCACCACACTGTGTATGTATCCTCCTAATTTTATTCCTATTTATTTTTAAAAAAAATTGGGTTTATTGATTAATTATAATTAATGTTGATTAAGGTTATTTTTTGTGTTTTGTTGGCTGTTGTTGTGATGTCTGAAATTTTGTGAATCTGATTTATTTTGTTGTTTTTGTGCTCTTTGTTTTGAGGGCTACCAAAGGTTGAGACTTGCGTACAACAGTTTCTTGGGCCGCCAGAGGTACTGGGGGTTTTCTATTTTGGGATATTAATTATAATTGTTCAATGCATGCTAAAGAAATTGTATAAATTTTATTTGTCTAATTTGTTGTAATTTGTATATACCTGTTTAATTTGTTTGAGTGTATTTTATATATATATATATATATATATATATATATATATATATATATATATATATATTTGTCTAGTTGTAACAAAATTGTGTTTATTAGTTTTAAATTTAGTAAGCCATTGTTTTTGCTAATTGCATAAATTAATTAATGAATGTAGATTAATTAATGAATTTACTCTAATATAAAATCATAAGGACAAGTACTGTTGATAGGATGAGATATAGCTAGGATTAGTAAACCGGTAAAATCGTTTTCCTCACACATATACTTGCAGCAGTAGTGATGAAGCTAGCTGATTCGACGTAGCGATGGTAATCGATTATAAGCGTGATCGGGATTATTTGTACGTAAATAATGGAGTGATTAAATAATACTTAAGAAGTTAATTAAATCAGATTCGGCAGTAATGAGTAGATTTGCCAGTAGCTCATGGTGATCGGTTAAGCGTGATCGGGATCGTTTGTACGTAGTTATGGTTTAATTAATCAATAAAATAATTACATAATAATGAGTAATTAGTTCTTTGTTATGTAATAATTGATATTAGTGAAGAAGTTAATTAATTAAATCATTAATTTAAAATAAAGTAATTAGTTATTATTTAAAAATGTCATATTTGAATAAATCAATCTTATGGGAAGAATTACTAATTATTATTTAAGTAATTAACATCATAGGATTTTAAATAGTCAAGTAACGTAATAAGTGGGAAGAATAAAAAAATATTTAAAAAGAAATTTGTTAGTAACAATTATTGCAGACAATTAACTAATATACTAATAATAGATTTTAAAACTTGATAAATAATTAAAAGTCAAGTAAACAAACATAAGTAATTAACTAATTCAATAAAATGTTTTGTTAATTAAAATTAATTTAAAACATAAATGATTTAATAAAACATTAGACAAATAATAATGCGAAATTTTTTTGGACAAGGCTTTGTTTAATTATGTGTTTAATTGTTTAATATTATTGTTAAACTTTATGCAAATTATCTCTGTTACTTAAGGTTTTATTTTATTTTAGAGTATAATTAATACTTCATCGAGAAAAACGTTAGTCACCCGTTCAAGGTTCAATATTATTGAGTATGTGTACTCGTGGTCATGGTATCGCTCATTTTATTGAATCGTGAATTGTCCGATTGGGACAGTTTGGGAAGAAACTTTTTCTCCAATGCTATTCTAATTACTCGTTGATTCTTATTTGTTAAATAGTTGATGAAATTTCAGTTTGAAGCATTTTCTTTTGTTCTCCGGGTCCATACTTGATTGTGGTATCTTACCGCGATTAAGTCGTGTACTTGGAGACCAATGAGAAATGCTGCCGAAATTTCGTCAGCTATAACACATGAGAAGTAACAAGTAACTAGTATAATACAGTGGTGAAAAAGTTTTTTCTCGAATGGGATAGGGCCACACCTTTTAAGGAAAGGGAGTGAATTCGGGGTTATAGTATCATGTTTAAAAATTAGTTAATTTATCTGAAAATGCAGAAGGATGGAATATTATCCCCCGCGCCGTAGCTGGGTGTATGATAGGAACGAGCCCGGGAGACGACTTATGAAACAATCATTTGCAGTTGGAGTCGAGGAGTTTATATCGAAAGCCAAGCAACATAGTGATTATGCCGAAGAGGGGGGATTCGACGTCCATGCATAAAATGTAATTGTATGGCGGTTTTGAGTGATAATGACATGAAGGTGCACCTATACAAACGTGGGTTCAAGCCTAATTATTGGATATGGACTGATCATGGCGAGGAGTTATCGGATATTGATCTGAATGAAGTCGGTGGTGACGATCTTGACATGGGTGCATCAGGCAGTGGCTTACACGACGACTATGTCGAACAACTCCAGTCAATGTATATGATGGTGGACGGTTGTCTTGGGCAACATGGGAACTTTGAGGCAGATGAGTCTGATGACATGGAAGAGCCTCCTAATGAATCGGCGTAGAGATTCTACAATCTATTTTTAGAGACAAATAAGTCGTTGTTTGAAGGGGCTTCAGATTCTAAATTATCAATTTGTGTTAGGCTTCTAGCTTGTAAGTCCAATTGGAATGTCCCTAAGCAGTGTTTGGAGTTTTTTTGTAAAATGCTTCAAGATGTGACACCCTTCAAAGAGTTGTTGCCAAAAAGTTATTATGATGCGAAGCGGTTGGTGTCGAAACTTGGGTTGGGGGCTAAGAGGATTGATTGTTGTCCGAACGGGTGCATGCTGTATTATGATAGTGCTTCGGGAACAAATGATAGCACGCTCGATCAATGTAAATTTTGTCAGACATCCAGGTACCGTGTTCAAAGTAGTGACCATAGTAAAAACAAACGAGTTCCTGAGAAGGCAATGTTCTATCTGCCTATAATTCCAAGGTTGCAGAGACTGTTTGCATCATCGCAGACTGCGGGACAGATGAGGTGGCATTATGAAAATAGAAGAAGTATAGGCGTTATACGCCACCCTTCTGACGGTGAAGCCTGGAAGCACTTCGATCGGGTACATCCTGATTTTGCAGCAGATCCTCGCAATGTACGACTTGGGCTGTGCTCGGATGGTTTCACACCGTATACTCAGGCGTCAGCCTCGCCATATTCATGTTGGCCAGTGATTGTTATGCCATACAATCTTCCTCCCAAGATGTGCATGTCAAAACCATATATGTTTCTGACTTGTCTCATACCGAGACCATCTAACCCGAAGGCTGGGATAGATGTATATTTGCAGCCTCTTATCGATGATCTGAAAAAGTGTTGGGATGGTGTGGTGACTTATGACGTTTCAAAGAAGGGAAACTTTATGATGAGGGCATCACTGATTTGGACTATCAATGATTTTCCTGCATATGGCATGTTATCTGGTTGGGGGACCCATGATAAATTCGCGTGCCCGTATTGCATGGAACATGGAAAGGCTTTTACCCTGAGATATGGGGGCAAGAGTTCCTGGTTTGATTCTCATCGTCGGTTCTTAGATCGTGATCATCCCTTCCGGAGGAATACCCGAGCATTCAAAAAGAATCAGACAGAAGAGGAAGGTCCACCGCCTTTGTTGACTCCTGAACAAATTTGGGGTCGGGTTAGGGATCTTCCTAAGGTCACTGAAGCAAGTGTCTCAAAATTACCAGGGTATGGAGAATGGCATAACTGGACAAAACAAAGTATTTTTTGGGAACAACCGTATTGGAAGGATAATCTGTTAAGGCATAATCTTGATGTTATGCATATCGAGAAGACTTTCTTTGATAACATTTTTAACATGGTTATGAATGTGTTTGGCAAGATGAAGGACAATGAGAAGGCAAGGATGGACTTAGCTCTGTACTGTAGACGAAAGGATTTGGAGCTAAAGCCGCAGCCTAATGGAAAAATGGTCAAACCAAAAGCTTGTTACAGTCTAACTGCCGATGAAGCAAAGTCAATTTGTCAGTGGTAAAAAGACCTTAGGATGCCTGATGGTTATTCGTCTAATTTGGCACGATGTGCTGATGTAAGAACGGGAAGGCTTCATGGGATGAAAAGTCATGATTGTCATGTATTCATGGAGTGTTTGCTTCCTATTGCTTTCGGCTCATTGCCCTCGGTTGTTTCGAACACGCTTGCTGAAATCAGTCATTTCTTCAAAGATCTATGCTCTGCAACTTTAAGTGCGGATGGTCTGAATAAGATGGAAGAAAACATTCCAATAATTCTATGTAAGATGGAGAGGGTATTTCCCCCAGGATTTTTTGACTCAATGGAACATCTCCCTATCCATCTTGCATATGAGGCAAAGCTTGGTGGACCAGTACAATATAGGTGGATGTATCCGTTTGAAAGGTAATTTTATTATATTTTCACATTAAACTCTTATATCGTCCATTGGATAATGACTTGTCATTCATTTTTTTATTACTTAGATTCATGGGCGAATCTAAATGATCAGTTAAAAACAAGGCTAGGGTGGAAGGATCAATCTGTGCTTCTTACTTACACCGTGAGACAACCCATTTTTGTTCCCACTATTTCAATAACTTCATGTTGGCCCCAAGAAATATTAGGAACGAGGTAAGTGCTGATAGTGCAGGGTATCCTTATATGCTGTCCGTATTTAACCTTCCTGGTCGTCATGCTGGCAAGGAGCTTACTTACTGGTTAAGTGATGAGGAGTATACATCGGCCCATGTTCATGTGTTGATAAATTGCACCGAGGTGAAACCATACCACGAGTAAGTTTCAATGACTTAATTTTGAAATAATATATACATATTATATCAATTTCTCTGTTAACACACTGTACACATTTTATTTGTCAGTGTGTTCCTGCAAATTAATCAATTAAGTGAACAAGATGGTTCTGCTCGTACACATGCAGGATTTCCTGAATGGTTCAAGCAACAAGTAAGTGTCAATATATTAAGCTTAAGTTCTAATTGATAAAGTAATTATTTACTATGACTTACATATTCGAAGGTTTATCAGCAACCATTAAGTGTGACTATTCAACACTTGAGAGATTTAGCATACGAGCCCTATAGCTGTGTTAGATCATGGCATACATACTTTGTTAATGGGTACAAATTCCACACAGATGAATGGAACGTAGGCAAAAAGACAGTTAATAGCGGGGTTGTCGTACAGGGTGAAGGTACTGTTGCATTTTATGGGGTCATAAAACACATATACGAGTTACAATACAATACTACTACTTATCCTAAAAAAGTAGTCTTATTTTATTGTAACTGGTTTGATCCATCAAGGGTAGGAACAAAGGTGGATCCCAAGTATGGAACTGTGGACATTCGCATGGATAGAAGATATCAACTGTTTGATCCGTTTATAATTGCTCAGAATGCAAAACAAGTTTACTATGTCCCTTATCCAGCAATGAGAACGGACAAACCAGGTTGGTGTGTTGCTGTCACTACCAAGCCTAGGGGTCGCATAGAAATCGATGATGGAGAGGATAAGACGCCCTTCCAGGCGGATGAATCGTCACATGTCAATGAAGTAATTGAGATCGAGCGTATTACTGACATGTTGGGATCTGCAAATGAAGGGGAAGAAGTGGTCATTGGCAATCAGTCACCAGAGAAAGAGGCCCAAAGTGATGACTCAATGCAAGAAGAAGAAGAGTCAGACTTAAAATCAGATGATGATACTGACTCTGAATAGTAATGTCTCTGTTAAGTTAATTTTATTGTATTTTAAATATTTTCTTATGCACTTCAATGTAAGAGTTGACAGATTTTGTTGTATTTTAAATATGTGCCTAATTAGTGACTTAAATGTCGATCGATTTACTAAATTTACATTGATTTATAATTGTGCTATAAAAATAGATATGTCAGCATCAGGAGGAGAGTCGCCCCGTCCCCCACCGCCCAGAGATGATAAGGGGAAGGGGAAGGCTAAGGCACGGGGACGATACACCATTAGGCCCCAGGTGCTTGCTCGTTTTGCTGCAGCCACCTCCGCACCCACCGCACCTACCCCCTTCCCCGCCTCATCCACCCTAGCCGCATCTACAGGAGGCTCCCCCACCCATTCTACACCATCCCCCACCCATTCTGCACCATCACCGACCCATACGACACCATCCCCTACCCATACTGTACTACCCTCCCTCTATGTCCCTTCGTCCAGTCGCTTTGGGCCAGGACACGCAGCAGCCGGCTACTTGCCGCCCCCTACTGGACCCAGACCACACCCACAACCAGCCCCACCACCATCATCGACTGCACCGGCCACACAGTCACCAGGATTGGCATTTATGCCGACTCCTAGGAGGCTGCCACAGTCAGATACTAGCATTCCATCCGCATCATCCGCGACCGCTCACGATCACGACGTCACCATTCCATCCTCATCGACTGCACAGCAGTCAGTCGCGGCAGAGGAGACTCCTGAGTGGGCCAGGACTCCCGCACCCGAGGATCGACCATGGATCCGGCCAGTTTCTCACACGTAAGTTTTATTTAATTTAGTGTTTTTTAACTTTGACTATTTTAGTTACTATTCATTAAGTGTATATTTGTTGGTTGCCATATTATTGTATTAATAAATTTATAAATTTTTCAGGTGGATACCTGGGCCATCAAGAAGCATTATCGTCGCTTCTGGCCATTGTGGGGGGTGATCCCCGATCCCGACAGGGATCGTATCTTCCGACGATACGGGGTAAGTTGTTGTTTATTATTTCCTATAATTTTCCCTTAATTTTTTCACGTATTTTATATATATTTTTTATATAATGTTATTAATTTTTTTTTCTTTGTCCACAGGAGCTTGTGCGCTGGTTACCGGAGCATGACTCAGTGATACCCGCTATCTTTAACAAGCACACACCGCACCAACTGAGGGACATGCTCCGGGAGTGTAGGGAGGATCGGATACGTCGGGATTACATCGAGCCCAACATCTGGGCCCAGCTATGTGCTTACTGGGACACTCCAGCTTACAAGCTGAAGTCTCTGCAGGTGAAGAGGAATCGGGGTTCAGAGAGGGGTGGGAGCATGCACACCGGTGGCTCGATTAGCCACATGCAGCATGCCATTAACATGGTATGCATATATAAATAATTTAATATATAAACTGTACATTTTTGTTAACAATTTAAAAATAATTAATTGATTTTATTCCTGTGTTGATTGTAGGCAGGAGAGCTTGCCCGGACCATCGATGTCCCTACCGTCGATGTCCCTACCGTCTTTCAGCAGACGCATATTCGCTCGGACACCGGCCAGTATGTTGATGAGAGGTCGAGGCAGACCATGGTGAGCTATATAAAGTGCTATCACATTTAAAGTATATGTTAGTGTTATAGTTTAATAACATAATTTTTGTAATGTATTCATCGCAGGAGGAGTACAATGCCAGGTTCAGTCAGGTTGCATCTGAGGTTGCCTCCTGCTCTGGTGCCTCGGATCCTTCTCAGCTAGACCCCACTGAGGTTGAGCGGATACAGACCCAAGTCTGGATGGATGTCACAGGCGGGAAGAAGAAAGGGCGGATCTACGGTACCGCATCTCTAGCTCGTACCATCCGTCGGGGGTCGTCATCGAGCTTGACCATTCGGGAGATTGCACCCTCTGGCTCACAGGACACGGAGGAGGTGCGGCGGCTGAGGCAGGAGGTGGAGGAGCAGAGGCGGAATGCAGAGCGCATGCAGCAGCGGATGGAGTCAAGGGGTACTCCATACTAGCGAGCCCTCCACTACTCGTACCGATCCACCACCGCAGCCGCATGATGGCGATGCGCCTTCTGGGCCGCAGGATGATGGTCACCTGACACCAGCGACATCCCCCTGACAGGATGACGACGTTATCCATTATTATGATGACTATTAGAATAGTTATATAGATGTAGCTGAGTTTAGTACATTTTGACGGATATTTATGTATTTGTTTTTATTTTAATGTAATTGCATTTTTTAATTTAATTTGTAATTTCAGTTTTGGATTTAAATTATTATATTTAATTAATTATAATAAAATCAAATAAAACTTAACATTTAAAATAAAAATAAAATAATAATCACTATTTAAAATAAAAATTAAATAATAAATAATATTTAAAATAAAAAAATTATTTAATAATTATAAATAAAATAACATTAACAAATTAATTAATATTTAAAAACAAAATAGTATTAAAATATATAAAAAATAATTCAGAAACAATTTCCGACGGATATTTCCGTCGGAAAACATCTCACAATTTCCGACGGAAATTTCCGTCGGAAAACATGTCTCACAATTTCCGACGGACTTTTCCGTCGGAAAACCCGTCTTTAATTTCCAATGGTTTAATCCGTCGGTAACTTTACCGACGGCAGGCGTTCCGTCGGAAAAGCTTTCCTACGCGCGGGATTCTAACGGATGCTGGTCCGTCGGAAACTCTGTTTTCAGACGGCTTTTTTGACTTTCCGATAGGTTTTGACCGTCGGTAATCACCTTTTTTTTTTGTAGTGGTACTTGGAATGACAACATTAAGAGATGTTACCTCTTGATGATCTAAGAACTTGATGGGTTTGGTGATGTTCGTCACAAAATCTCCTTGATGTTCTTTGTGTTCTTCAGAAAGAATATGAACTTAGATGATGAAAAAGACATGAAGATGGAATGAAAATTGCCTAAGTGTGCTTAAGGAGAGGGGAGTCGTGGGTTTTGGGGTTAATTGGGTAAAATTGCATAATGGCAAACTTGTAAAAATTATGTGAAGCTAGGGGCAAAATAGTCAATTCCTTTACAAAATATCTAAATGTCATAAATACGCCATTATGGCCATTATGATACGGATAGGATTGTCATAAATGCCATTCACATCAGTCACATCAGTCATCTGAGCTCCGTTGCTGACCCCTTTTAGTTCATCTGACGCAGATTTCCTAGAGACATTTCAACGTATACGCCCGCAGCAAATATAATATTTTATTTTTTTTGCTAAAATTTCAAAACTTCCAATATCGAAGCAAATATGATAAAATTATTTTTCATCTCATTCACGACTTTAAATTAGGTCTCTTGAGTTGTAAACTTTTACTATCAGTGAAAACGCAGACCAGACTCCGTCTGAATTTTCAACCCAAAATTTTATCGTAAGCTTATAATATTACGAATAACATGGAAATGACGTTGGTTTATCCAAAATCATTTTCTAAGTCTCCGATAAAAATATAATCATTTATATATTTATTACTGATATTAGAAAGCAGTAAAAATCGGGGTGTTACATTACTACCCCACTAAAAAAAATTTCGTCCTCGAAATTACGCACCTATAAAAAGTTCAGGATATTGTAATCTCATCTTGTCTTCCCACGTTGCTTCTCCAGTCACTTCATCCCAAATAACCTTGACTAAGGAAATTTGTTTACCCTTGAGTTGCTTAATCAACTTATCTTTGATTCGTACAGGCGAAGTCTCATAAGACAAGTTTTCTTTTAATTGTACTTCGTTAGGTTCGATTACGTGAGATGGATCAGGAATATACTTCCTTAATTGTGAGACATGGAATACATCATGAATGTTTGAAAGAAAAGGCGGCAAAGAAATTTGATAGGCTACTGGACCAATACGGCGAAGAATTTGGTAAGGTCCAATAAATTTGGGAGTGAGTTTTCTGGACTTTATAACCCTACCTTCCCCAGTCATTAGTGTGACTCTCAGAAATACATGTTCACCTTCTTGAAATTCGAGAGGTCGTCTCCTCTGATCCGAATAACTCTTCTGCCTACTTTGTGCTGTCTTCATTCTTTCATGGATTTGTTTTACCTTTTCCGTTGTCTGCTGCACGATTTCAGTACCTAAAATCATGCTTTCTCCATCTTGGTACCAACACAACCGCGTTTGACACTTTCGTCCATACAAAGCCTCATAAGGAGCTATCCCTATGCTTGAATGAAAACTATTGTTATACGTGAATTTAATAAGTGGTAACAAGTCATCCCAACTTCCACGATGGTCTAAAACACATGCTATCAGCAAATCTTCTAATGACTGAATCGTCCTCTCTATTTGTCCATCGGTTTGAGGATGATATGCTGAACTTAACCGTAACTTGGTTCCTAGAGCTTGATGTAAGCTTCCCCAGAAACGTGAAGTAAACTTTTGATCTCGATCTGACACGATACTTGACGGTACTCCGTGAAGTCTGATCACTTCTTTGATATAAACATCAGTCTGTTTTTCTAAGGTGTAATTGATCTTAACAGGTAAGAAATGTGCCGATTTCGTTAGCCTATCAACAATCACCCAAATAGAATCAAAACCCTTGGAAGTTCGCGGTAAACTTACCACAAAATCCAGTGATATGCTTTCCGATTTCCATTTTGGTATATCTAATGATGTAAGCATACCCCCAGGTCTTTGATGTTCTACTTTCGCTTTCTGACAAGTCAGACATGATGCAACATACTCTGCTACTTGTCTTTTCATGCCTGGCCACCAAAATCGTTGTTTCAGATCCTGATACATCTTCTTTGATCCAAGATGAATACTTAGCTTACTTTTGTGTGATTCGTCTAAAATCATCTTCTTCATCTCCGTATTATCAAGTAAACATACTCGTCCATTGCACCTCAAAATTTGGTCTGGCCCTAAAGTAAACTCTGCAACTTTCCCTTGTTTCATTAAATCCTTCTTTTCTTGAAGAAATGTATCCAGGATTTGTTGTTCTCGGATCTCATCCAGTAATCCACTAGAGATCTTGATCATTCCCACACTGATCTTTTCTCCACTTAATTCTATAACCAAATTGAGATCACGGAATTCCTCAATCAACTCAAATTCCCTTACCATCATAGCTGAGATATGAATGGTTTTCCTGCTAAGTGCATTAGCTACAACATTCGCCTTTCCAGGGTGATATTGTAACTTGAAGTCATAATCTTTCAAAAATTCCATCCAACGTCTCTGTCTCATGTTGAGTTCCTTGTGATCAAATAGATACTTTAAACTTTTGTGATCACTAAAGAAGTCAAATCTTGCCCCGTACAAATAATGTCACCATATCTTTAGTGCAAAAACCACCGCAGCTAACTCCAGATCATGCGTCGGATAATTTCTTTCATGATTCTTTAACTGTCATGACGCGTAAGCTACGACCTTCCGATGTTGCATTAACACACAACCTAAACCTTGATGCGAAACATCACAATATACCTCATAAGGTTCATTCGGTTCAGGTAGTATTAATACTGGTGAGGTTGTCAACTGTTCTTTAATCTTTTGGAAACTCTCTTCACACTTGTTCGTCCACACAAAAGGTCGATCTTTTCTTGTAAGTAAAGTTAACGGCGCAACTATCTTGGAAAATCCTTCAATAAATCTTCTATAGTAACCGGCTAGACTGACAAAACTTCTGATCTCCGTCACTGTCTTTGGCCTTTCCCAAGAAAGCACTGCTTCCACTTTTGTAGGATTGACAGCAATTCCTTCTTCAGTAATCGCATGTCCCAAAAATTTCACTTCTTCAATCCAAAATTCGCACTTAGATAGTTTTGAATACAAAACTTTCTCACGCATAATTTGTAAAACTTGCCGTAAGTGTTCTTCATGTTCCTTTTCCGTAAACAAATCCTCATTACTCTTAGAGTAAATAAGAATATCATCAATGAACACAACAACGAACTTATCAAGAAACGGACGAAAAATCCGATTCATGTAGTCCATGAAGATAGCAGGTGCATTCGTCACTCCAAACGGCATTACGAGATATTCATAATGTCCATAATGAGTTCTGAACGCAGTCTTTGGAATATCTTCAGTTTTTACCCTAATCTGATGATAACCCGTCCTCAAGTCAATTTTTGAGAACACAACAGCTCCTCACAGTTGATCCATCAGATCATCGATACGTGGTAAAGGGTACTTATTCTTAATCGTCACTTTGTTTAAGTTGTCAAAAATCCACCAAAGTCTCGAACCTCCGTCTTTCTTTCTCACTAGAAGAACTGGTGCTCCCCAAGGAGAAACACTTGGTCGAATGAACTGTTTTGACAAAAGGTCCTCCAGTTGAGCTTTCAATACAACCAGCTCTGTAGGTGCCATTCGATATGGAGCAATTGAAATTGGTCCAGCTCCTGGTACTAAGTGGATGGAGAATTCTATCTCTCTTGCAGGAGGCAAACTGGGAACATCATCAAGAAAAACATCCGGAAATTCCCTTACTACAGGCATTGTACTTAGATCAATCTCCCTCTCGATTTCTAATTTATTTAAAAGCAAGTATCCCTGATCTCTTTCTTTCGTAAAAGTTCTTGCTTGGTTGGCAGATATAAATCCAGAAATCTCAGAATTAGGAAAAATTAAAGTCTTACGAGCACAATCTAATAGAATATGGTTGGAAGACAACCAATCCATGCCTAGAATTACATCTAACTATATTAAAGGCAGGCATATCAGATTAACAAGAAAATGTCTATCCTGAATGATAATAGGGCAGTTCAGACATATAGAATTGACGGTAACTGGCTCAGCAGTTGGAGTTGAAACAATCAAGTCATAGGATAAAGAAGAAACAGGTAATTTCAAATGTCTCACAGAATCCATCGCAATAAAAGAATGTGTTGCACCCGAATCAAAATGTATAGTTAAGAGATTACCAGCTATGTCGCAACTACCTTGTATGAGATCGTCAGAATCAGAAGCCTCAGCACCACTCATGGTATAAACTTTTCCCTTAGCTGTCGACTTATTGGTCTTCACAGTGTTAACAACTGGCGCAGCCCTTGGCATACCACAGTCTCTAGCTAGATGTCCTATCTGACCACAGTTGAAGCATTTTGGTCCTCTTATTGGACAATTGTTCGCCATATGACTTGGATCCCCACACTTGTAACATTTCTTGATTGGGCCTTGATTTTGATTCCTCTAGCCTCCAACACCTGATGCAGTAGCTATAGGATGATACGTTTGCTGATTCCGATTGTTCCCAGGTCGGTTATAAGGTTTGTTCTGGACTTGTTTCCCCTTCTGGTTCTGATATTGACCTTTGGATTTAGACAGTCCTCCTACATTTCCTCTGTTATCTCTTCCTCTCCTCATCTGTTCTATCTTCCTACACTTCTTAACCAAAGCTTGAAAATTCCTGATTTCCAATGGTAACACAGACTCTTTAATCTCGAACCGCAGTCCCGCTTCAAAACGTTCGTACTTCCACTCCTCATCCGGGTTGTTCTGAAAGAAACGTAAATACTTGGCAAGTGACTCAAACTTAGCCGTATATTCTCCTACAGATAGATCCCTCTGGTACAGACGTAGAAATTCTTGCTCCTTCTCCGCTCAAGCACTCTGTGGAAAGTACTTGTTCAGAAACATGTTCTTAAAAATCACCCAAGTAATCACTTGATTTTCTGCTTCCAGCAATTGTTTAGTGCCTCTCCACCAATACTCAGCATCTCCTAGCAGCAAATGGGTAGCATAAGGTACCCTTACTCCTTCGAGACTGTTGATTAGTTCAAAAATATTCTCTACTTCCTGAATCCATAAGTAAGCCTTTATAGGATCCACGTCTCCATGAAATTGTGGAGGATTCTGGTGTCTAAAAGCAGTAAGACCCCTACCCTCAGCAACCTGTTCAGCTCGAAGCTGTTCCTGTAAATTCTGAGCAGTCATTGTAGCAGTTTGATGTGCAATAGCAACGGCAACATCCGCCATTGCTTGTGCAACAAAATCCATGCCTCCATTTCCCTCATAATATTCCTCATAGTTCTCCTCATAATGTCCTCGACCATCAACACGACCACCTCTATGACCTCTTCCACAGCCGCGTCCACATCCACGTCCACGTCCAAGACCAAGTCCAAGTACACCTTCTGGCTCCATAACTGACCTACAAGACACAATCAGTCAAATGGCAACCAAAAAATGAAACTTGAATTCACTAAATATCACACATTACTTCTAAGAAGTAATTCAAACAATCTCTTTTCAGAGGTCACACAACATCAACACAACAGACCTATTCCCAAAGATTTCCCGAAAGACTCGACCAGCTCTGATACCACTAATGCGACACCCCGTTCCCAAGGGATCACATTTACGTAACGTATTATAAAACTCAACTTTAATAAAACCATAGATTTGCTGGTTTCCTTCGGAAAAGAAATAAGTTTATTATTTACTTATTCTTGTCAAAAAGGTGATAAAATTTTTCTTTTTCTTTATTATACATACAACCAACACCCAGTAATATAATATACATCTATATATCATACATATGCCTCAAAGTTTTATACAAGACTTTTGTCCTATCAGGTCACCATCTACTGTCACACCTATATCACATCAACTGAAAACAAACATAACTATGTCATAGTGGGAGTCTGAAAAACACTACTCAAAAAGGTTGGCTCTCAGTAGCCAAACAGTCAGACTATCTAAAAATCCCACTCTACCCAAACAGACTACATCCTACAGCTGGTCATCACTACAGAAACCCATTGGAGAGTCTAGTGTAGAATCCCCCACCTCCTAGAGGTGTATTAGGAGGGGATGCATCATCTCCCACTCCAACATCTGGGACTACTCCATCATCCTCAGGTACATAGTCCGGATCAGCTATCGGATCCTCCTCAGGATCTTCCTCCATCTCCTGCGGTACATCCTCTGGAATCAAGACTATAGGCCCTGGAGGAGACTCCGGGTCTAGCTGCTGTAACGACTGTACATGCAGAGGTGGCTAATGCTCCAAATGACGTACCAAGTGCTGTAAAATCATCCATATGGGAGGCAGTGAAACCTCTACCATCTACTTAGTATGTATCAATTGCTGGGGTCCATCAGCTACCGTCCCTCAAAGTGTCCTCATCGGACCCGTGTACGTAGCACTCCGAGCTCCTGGGTTGATCACCTAGGCGTTCCCCGGATCAGCATTATCGAACATGAGGGCTCGGACACCCGAGTAATTCAGATCCACCGCATTCGGGTCCATCTGAACGTATATACATAGATTCCACATACATAGAAGAGAAACAACAAAACAGATATGCAGGGGTGAGTTACCAATATATGAGTTTTAATAAGACAACCCCATGCACGACACACAAAACAGTACATGCCATATAATTACAGTATACAGAATTATCTAAACAGTAGAATAATTCAAAGGATTTCATATCCGCCAGTCATCGTCATTTTATAAAAATGCAGGACACTTCAATATTTTGGCTCTATTTTTAATACCTAATCTCCGGAGATCCCACAACTTTCTGTTTCGTTTTGAGCAGATCAAGCTCGCACATGGCACATTGTAAAAATGAAATAAAACAATGCCCAAGAAAGAGAACACATAACACACTAGCAACTCTCCAACGTACCAAGGTTATTGTTCAAAAATGTAACTCATTGGTCTATACACAGAGAACCCAATGGTCACTGCGAATAATGGAGTTTATTGTCCATAACCTACTGCATCACTCAGAACCTCAATAGTTATCGCATAAAGTTGGACACTCAGTCCAGTAAAATACATTGGTTCACACAGAAATCCAATGATTCAAATGGAACCATAGTCCATAACAGATACATTGATCCACTCAAGACTCAATGATCACATGGCACGTCTGCCAACAATGCATGAGAAAAACTTTTATTCTCGTTTGTTTTCTTTGTCGTAATAATCTTTCCTTGTCGACGCCCACAGCTTACAACCATGCTTAATTTTATATTAAGACTTTTCACCTTAAACAAACACAGGACACACAGTCCAAATGTTTCAAACTCAACACAGGACACATAGTCCGAGTGCTCAATCGCAAAGCCCTAAACTGATGCACCAGTCTTAGGCTCGCGGATATGGAACTCACATTTTTCACATCAAATTTAGGACACACAGTCCACAAAACCATTGCAGGACCCTCAGTCCAATGACACAGATCCCAGATCTACGTGTCCACAGAACACTAAAACCCCGACATCTCGGTTCCTAGGTTCGTTTATCCTTTGTAAACCAGTTCGCTCAGTGAAAAACAAATACAAAACAAATCTCCGAAAACATATCCAAGTTTAACGGAATACTTTCACTGAATAAATCTCTTTACAGAAATTCTTTTCTGTTAAAACGTTGATAAAACGTGAAATCGTAGATAAATTCTTTACTGTTTAAATTATTCATTTTCTAAACTTTGTTCTCAAGAAACATCAACTTTTTTTTTTAAAGTCTCATTTGAATAAAATTCATCTTTCTAAAATATAAACCTTTTTCTCAAAATTTTCCATAAAAATCTTTTTATAACGTAAATGACTGTTCTATTTCGCGTAATTATTGTTATAATACGTTACTTTTGTGACTTAATTACTTTAAATAACATTTTATAATAAAATTGAATTTATTTTGGAAAAAATAGTGCCTGTAAAAAATTTCACAGTTTCGCCTTTACTGTCACTTTATTGACACATTTTCCATTTTTTCTCAAAATTACACAAATTAATCACTCTGATTAATTATTTAAGCTTATTAAGCTTTTATCCTCAAATTAAATTGTACACTGACCAATGTCAGGTTTCTCAATCCAACACTCAACAGCAGATAATTTCATCACAGAATAGCATGACAGATATCAATTCATGACATGCACCTCGATTATAATATAACAAAATAACTATAATCAGATAAATTCACATATCACATAGCTCAATTATTCAACTAAACAGACATTCAGCAGACAATCAATCAAACCATTAACAGTAGATAATTTAAAACACAGTAAATTACTACAGTCAATATAGAAGACTCCAACAAATTAGCATGTGGTTATCTTAAACTCCTCAGGCTTACCCCCCCCCCCCCCCCCCCCCCACCCCCTCTTGGAGAATCAAACTGACATTTTCAAGAAAACTCCTGATTCGATTCGGTTTTCTCTGTCGTCGTTCGTTTAACTCAATCCGATCGATTCCTTCATAACGAATTGCAACCAAAATAAATCAAATTCAAACAATAACATACTCATTCATGAGGTCTAGGGTTCGGCCTCCTCTAACAATCTTGGTTAAGAATCATTAAAAAATTTCTAACTAATGGATTTATGATCCTTAAGTAACTTAAACATAATTAAGCACTTAATTCATCATCATGAACTTAAGAACTTTGAATGAAAGTCATCTAGTTTCAAGAACTAGGTTTCGGCCTTGACACAAAAAAATGGGATTAAAACTTCACTTGATAGATTCAAGTGTTACAAAACAACTTTGAATCAAAAATCTTTCCAAAAGTTCAAGCTAGGGTTTTGGTTTTCACAAGACCAAAGGCTAAAGATTTTGAAATTTTTCTCAACTCTTGGATTCAATCAACATACATAACATAGAGTTGGATTCAAGTGTTTTAAGACATCTTTTGAATCAAAATTCCTCCAACAACAAAAATTAGGGTTTCGACCCTTTGATAAAGAATAGGCTAGGATTGGATTCTTGGTTTTCAAACCACTTACATACAATAGCTATCAAGGTATCAAGAGATTAAATCATGAATCATGGCTTAAAATTGAAACAAAGTTCAAGAACACCCATTTTGAGGGTTTCGGTCAAGCTCAAAAAAATAGGGAGGAAATTTCTCATGATCACATGCTTCTAGATGATGAATATAGAGATTATTATGAGAATATAGAAATTGGTTTCAAGTCAAAATGATTTTTCTACAATTTCTTATGAATTTTTGAAGAACTTGTCATGAACTTGAATCAAGTTGAAGGACATGATGATCAAAGGCATAAATTTGAAAAATTTGTGAAGAGAAGTACTTGGAATGACAAGATTAAGAGATGTTACCTCTTGATGATCTAAGAACTTGATGGGCTTGGTGATGTTCTTCACAAAATCTCCATGATGTTCTTTGTATTCTTAAGAAAGAATATGAACTTAGATGATGAAAAAGACATGAAGATGGAATGAAAATTGCCTAAGTGGTGCTTAAGGAGAGGGGAGTCGTGGGTTTTGGGGTTAATTGGGTAAAATTGCATAATGGCAAACTTGTAAAAATTATGTGAAGCTAGGGGCAAAATAGTCAATTCCTTTACAAAATATCTAAATGTCATAAATACGCCATTATGGCCATTATGATATGGATAGGATCGTCATAAATGCCATTCACATTAGTCACATCAGTCATCTGAGCTCCGTTGCTGACCCCTTTTAGTTCATCTGACGCAGATTTCCTAGAGACATTTCAACGTATACGCCCGTAGCAAATATAATATTTTATTTTTTTTTGTTAAAATTTTCAAAACTTCCAATATCTAATAAAATATGATAAAAATATTTTTCATCTCGTTGACGACTTAAAATTAGGTCTCTTGAGCAGTAAACTTTTACTGTCAGTAAAAACACAGACCGGGCTCCGTCTGAATTTTCAACCCAAAATTTTATCGTAAGCTTATAATACTATGAATAACATGGAAATGATGTTGGTTTATCCAAAATCATTTTTAAGTCTCGGATAAAAATATAGTCATTTATATATTTATTACTGATATTAGAAAGCAGTAAAAATCGGGGTGTTACAACGGTCATGTTGACTTTTGAGCACGAACGTTCTCAATGGAGTGTGGCCGTATTGTTTCTGGGCAGAAGGGTTAAACAACCCTTACTAAGTTTCCTAGGGCATTCAAAGATCAAACCTATTGGTTTAAGCTACACCATCAATCATCGGTTTCATTACCTTTAATTGTTCCTATGTCTTTTACTTCCAGCTTCTATACTAACGTCCCTAAAACACTCACCAATCAATCCTAGGGTCTTTGACTAAGCCCTATGAACATAATCTTGCCTCTCATACTATATTCATGTCTTATGAACAAATTGGGAAAACATTCCTTAAATGCATTCATCTTTATTAACATCTCTTCTAAGGTCTTAACATCATTAATAAGCCTTATTAATTGGTTAGAGTCTTATTAATCATTGTTGGCATTAACATACCCAACAATCAACACTCAAACGAAGCACCACATCATCATCATTATCATAACAACATTCTCATAATCATAACAACATCATCATCACAATAGCATCATCATCATCATAGACATTCATGGCATCAATAAACATCATACTCAATTGGGTATACCAATAATATACAATCATACATCATCAATAATTAACATCAAACAGTACAGCACTTAAAGTATGTCATTAACATTATAATCATATCATACATAAATCAATTAACATCGAATAGACAACAACATATGACAGGGTCATGGGTTAACCCTTCATCTTACGCTACTCTCAACGCCTACATGTCAATACTATTTCTTCTCCCCATACCTGGTATGAAGATTCCAACCAACGAAAGCCAACTGACAACCCAAACGAAGAACCAAGGCGTTTCCCTCAAGCGGCTTGACTAGCTTTTCAAGCCTTGGTCAAACAAAAGGTTAACCAATTAGTTTCCCAATTCAAAACAAGAAAGGGAACTGAAGAGGGAAGGAACCATTACCTTCTACGATTGGCACAGACCAACCAAGATCTCCCAAAACTAGAGCAAGAACACCAAGGGCATCAAAGGGGTTCAAGGGGAGGAAGAGAGAAGAGGTTTTTGCCCCCACAAAAGCTGCCCAAAGTGCCAAAATAGGGTTTGGCTCGTAACCCTCACGAAACTACTCTATTTATAAACTCTGATATCTGAGCACGACCTTGCTCCCTGTTGAGCACGGCCGTACTCAACTTCTGAGCACGGGGCACTGAAAGAATGCCTTGCGAGACCACCTATATGATCGATTTGTCCAAAATACATAAAATAATACTTGTAGATAATTCTCTTAGCTTTCCAGCGCCACAAAGATCACCTCAATCGAACATCTAGAACTCAAGATATGGTCAAAACAGTGAAACAGGTTACTAGGATTCTAAAAGGGTTGAACCTTTTTAAGGCTAAACTTCCCCAAATATGAACTTAGGCATCTAAAACAAACATAGCAAGCATATACAAATATATATATATATATATATATATATATATAACATATATGAAAGCACTAAGTTTATTTACGAAAAGCGGGGTATTACACTAGTCACAATTATACATGAAAAATTCATAATATAATATATATTCTATACAACTACACATTATCTTCTAAGTATATAAATGTAAATTCATACAAACTACACATCTTCTAAGTTTGTAGAGGTATCTTTTCTACTCCCTTTTCCTTAGCATACTTAAAAAAGAATTCTGCAAATCGCATCCTCAAATCTTTAATATCTCCTTTCTCAAGAGGAGATTGATCGCTGAAAGCCTGCACAAGTTCAAATAAAATAAACATTAACTCAAGTCATCACCAAAAATAAAATATATAATTAAATAACTTGTTTAATTAATTACCTTCCTCCATCCCTCGGTAATAGATGCGGAGACGATGTTCAACATATGATGCATCACATAATAGGCACACGACCAACTATCTATCTGATTACGAGACTATAAAAGAAATGAAATTTAATGTCAATTATATATATATATATATATATACACATTAATTATAATATTAATTACTATTTAATAAACTAGCAACCTTGAGGTTAATCCAATCAGGATTTTCTTTTGTCTTTGAAGTCCTACTTTTCCCGTTGGCGCAAGATATGCTACATGCCTTCATCGCGCTATCATAAACAAAATATTCATGTCAATTATATATGTTCATCATGTGTGTAATAAAATAAAAGCAAATGTTATAAATTTAATTAAATAGAAGATTAATTACTTACGTATTAATAAAGGCCACCACCTCCTTCGGCGGGTCCTGGTGGAGAGAACATAAGAATATGACAGTATGCCTAGAAGGATGAAGTATGAGCAACTGCCAATGCTGCTTCCATAAGTAGGGTGCCAGATATATGTCTTTCCTATCACTTCCTCCCAATAAGTCACCAATGTATGAACTGACTTTACTGTCAACGAACAAGAAATCAGGCAGCATGACAGTGGGGTCTAAGAATCCATAAACATTGCAGCCCCTGTCAATTAGAAGGAGATGTAGATACTTAAGATATGAAATAAGTGGATGTTAATTACGTAATATATTGAAATTTAAATAAACTATTAAATTGAAATAAAATATAAAAAGTAAATAAATTATTAAATTAAAATGTACTTACGTGTACCAAATACTCATAACCGTGTTGGCTATCCACTCGCCATCTGTGCAAAATTGCCCAAGATCATCACCACAGAATTTAAAAATACGTTGGGTTTGGGCGTGCCTCCATCCATCATGTTCCAGCGGGCATTCAAAAATCTCGTATGGAAAATCCTCACCAAGAGAGAACATATGAGTAATGAGATACTGACAAAGCGGCATCAGCTTCGGCTTTGCCTTCAATTGTAAATAAAGAAAGTATAAGTAATTGAGAATAAAGAAAACATAAGTAATTGATAAATATGATCATTATGAATATACCTGGGACAACTTGAACTCCTGCTGCTCCAACTCCAGATCCTGCTGTTTCACCTCCAACTCCCGCTCCCTCTTTGACAACTCATCCACCTCCACATGTGTCTTTTGACAACTCTCTTTTGTGCTCACATCTGAAGGTTGGGCAACTTCCGCTGTTTCTTGGGAAGCCATGGAGGAAAACTGCTGCATAAGCATCTGCGTAAAGGCTGGGTTCGTTAGAAACCCTCTCATCAGCTCTTCTTTAAAGGTCGGGTTGGCAATAAGCTCCGATTTAACCTCTTCTCTGAGCTCCTCCCTATCGATCGTCTGCTCGACCCGCCTACGTGAAGCGTATTTCCCATAGAATTTCTTGATGCCCACCATCCTTAGAACAGCAATGACCCGACCAGGGTGGTTGTCTTTGTCTAGGGCAGGTGACCAAGATATCCTGATGTCCATATGGGACGAATGATCCCTGTGAGCTTTTTTCCTTAAGCTACTCCTACAAAGACGAAATTAAAAACGTGTAAGAAAATGTGTTGCAAATATCAACTACAAATGCAATTAGTTTGTTACTTACAATCTTTTCTGCCACAATGCATGTGGCTTCAACTTTAAAATCTCCTATTTTGTCTTTCGGCCCTCCACCCAACACTCCTCGCGTGCCGATGGAGATGAAGGATCAACAACTGTGTCCTCAGGTACCTCTCATGCTGCTATCATCTCATCCAACTTCTCCTGCCTCTCCTTTAACTTATTCTCCATGATATTCTTCTTCAAAGTGGGATATCCACCTTGAGACATGGTGTGGGTGTGAACATTCTTTACTTGATTCCGCTTACCCTTTTCCCTTTTAGCCTATTACAAATAACACGTAATAAATTTAGTTAAATAAATTTTGTTTACTTAAATGTACTTTAAAATGAATAAGTAAATTAACTTCAACTAACCAGAAAAGCAGGTGTGCCTCGGCTCTTAACAAAGCTATCCCACGTATCCTTATCAAGGAATGAGTAGCAAGCAAGAGGAGATTCAGAGCTCTTCGCTCCAAATATGTAATGCCTAGTCAGATCGTGCTTAAACCCCTTCCAACGCTTAGCCGATAGTGAGAGCCATTTCTACCTATGCTCATCAGTATTCGGCACAGTCCACGTGATTTACATTAATTACATAACAAAAAGGAGGAATTATAACTCAAATAATTCGTTAATATTGTACATCAAAAGAGTGTAAAAGTAAAATACCGTGATGGACTCCCAAATATGATCATTCACATTATGTGGTACGTCTTCCCATTCATCATACAAAATGCTAATATGTTCTTTAGCTTCCTTTGCCACCCAACTAGTACATTTCTTAGCAAAGGGTCCCTCAGGAGTCGGTTCATGATCAAACCAAACCTCAAGCTTCTGACCACTAAGCCTAGACTTGTCTAAATTTTTCAAACTAGTGGCTGCTCTACCCCTTTTTGGTTGAAATGCTAGCCGACCCTGTTGAGTCAGCCCTCTGTGATGCCTGTTTAGACAAAAAAATAATAAATTAGAGGGTTAGGTATAACATGGATAAAAAAAAAATATAAGCCCAATTAATTTACATTATATGTATAAATAAAACATATACTATCATCTGGCATAGCTGCCACCGACCCCTCCCGTGCATGAGGGATGCCTGCTGATTTAGCCATGTGTATGCCTGTTTAGATACAAAATAATAATAAATTAGATTAGTTTAACATGGATAAATAAAAATAAAGCTAAATAAACATGGATAAATAAAACACTTGCCCTAAAAAAACAAAACTCACATTGTGGTCAAGTTAAATTTAACTAGATCAATATCCCTTCGTGATGATCATCACGAGTGGCATGTACATCGTCCACCTCATTTTCCTCAATGATAGTAGGCATGTTTGTTGAGAAAGAATGAGTCTCAGGAATATCAAGAGTTGAATCTTGATTTTCATCACTACCATTATGCATGCTTTTTCCTTGGAGAACCACAGACAACCTTTTGTTAGAAGGATCAGTGATGTAAAACACTTGTTTTGCCTGGGAAGCCATGATGAAAGGCTCATCTGTATGACCTAACTTGCCAAGGTCTAACAATGTAAATCCCTACTCGTCGGTTTGTACACCACCTTTACTGTCAACCCACTTACATTTAAAAACCTGCACCGTAAGCTTGGTGTAATCGAGCACCCAAATCTCTTCAATGACTCTAAAGTAAGGTATCGGTGCAATAACGGGGTTTGTATCTTTTGAACTAGAGAAGTGCATGGATTCAACCACGATTATAACTCCACTATTTTGCATGGTACTCTTGTTAGTACTCTCTGAACCCACCGAACCCAACCCGACCCATGGTCACCCTTAACAAAATCTATCATGTTAAAAAAAACAAAACAAAACAAAACAGATATGGTGGTTTCAAAATCTATCATGTTTTAAAGAAAAAATAACAAAAAAACTATACTAAGGGAGTCCAAAGAGTTCCCTTAACAAGCCCTCTTGAAGGGACAGAACTAATAAACAACATCATCACCAAATGAATGAACTCAGGATTAAAATGTATACATGCCCATTGCATATACACCAAGATTCAAACATGCATAACCAAAAAACACATAGCAAGATAATGCAGCAGGAAAAATTTCAAGAATCAGTGCGTGAAGTGAAAATAAAAACCTAGCAATAGGAATTTGGGACAATGCTAAACACCTAGCAAAAAGTTTCAATCTATAATATAAAGAAAAGAACAGAGGCATGTAGAATAAAGGCATGTATTCCATATTGAAGAAAAACACAAACCAACAGAAAGACACAAACAAAGGCATGCATAGAAGATTAACACAGAAAGAAAAGAACCTGTTAGGGCGCAATGACTTGTGAGAAGAGGACGCTTTTCCAGAATCTGTTCCCTCCCAATCCAAGCCTCTTATCCTTCCCAGAAACTGAAAGCAAAATCATCACCATCACTAAAACTAATAGCAACAAACATATATGAAACGAATGAATGACAGAGTTCAAAGATGGTTAAGCTTACCATAGAGTTCAAAGGGCGTTCACAGAGAGGAGAAGGAGAGAGTTAGGGCTTAGTGGTGGTGGTGCGACGTCTTGGTGACTGAGAGTGAGAGGGACAGAAAGAGCTAGGGCAGAGAGTAAAGGCAAAGTGTGAAGTTCAAAGAGAGAGAGAGAGAAAGAGGTAGTACCTCGCGGTGGTGGTGGAGAGGAGCTCGCAGGTGGTGGTGGAGAGTATAGTGCGCGTGCGGTGGTGATCAAGAGAGAAAGGGTTAGGGCAGAGTGAAAGTGATGAAGAGACGCACGGGTATAACGTATACTTTCTTAAAAATTTGGAACTCACTTTTAACGTCTGTTGTTTAAACAACAGACGTAAAAGATGCCCTTTTAAAGTCTGTTGTTTAAACAATAGATGTTAAGTGATTTAAATGAACCATTTAATTACGGTTCTGCCACCGCGTGTTTTTTAACGTCCTTTTTTTATTTAACAAACGTTATATATGCTCGTTTATTCCATATTTTCCAGTAGATATATATATATATATATGTGTGTGTGTGTGTGTGTGTGTGTGTGTGTGTGTGTGTGTGTGTGTGTGTGTGTGTATGTATGTATATATAGTAAGGTAGTCTAGGGTTATATAGAATTGTCTAAGGGTATTTTGATAATTTATAGTAGGGTCAAAATGATTACTAGATTGGTTTAGGGTTTAGGGTCATCTTGGGGTAATTTGGATAAATATGGTCTGTGATGATTTCTTTGGCAATGTGGCAATACTGAAGGACGAAGGAGATCTCAAACGGAAAACTGGAGCCTTGAGATCCACGTGATTCAAGCGGCAGGTCGATGATATGGGTTAATGTAGAACATCGCGACAGGTGTTGGAGACAAAGCTTCGGAAACCCTTGCTAGAAAACATGAAGACCTTGACGGCAGTTGTTCCTACGACTGAAGAACGACATGACTGGTGATAGAGCTTTGGGAACCCATGCCAGAAAACATGAAGACTGTGACGGGCTGGTTCCTACGGTGGTTGTTCTTGCTGGTGGTAGATCTTTGATTCTTAATCTGTTTCATTTTCTTTACTCTGGTTGTTGATAAAATTCAAGAAAGATATAATTGTCTTTTTGGTCGAACTTGTTTTTTTGTCTGTATATTTTTTTTTTTCCGATTCTAATATGAACAACCTATTGTGGAGAGTGTTGGGGTAACTTATGCTTTTATTTGTTTGGTTTTGAAGAAGAATTTTCAAATAATTTTTTTTGGATTTCATATATTAATCTAATTGCAATATATGTTTGGTGACATTTTAGATTGTAACAAGAAATGCAGAGCCAGTATTTATGGAATGGTTTCAAAGAGATTCCTCGGGCTTTAGAAGAGCTTAATGTAAGAAAAAAAATCCACAAAACACCCTAGAAACTCATTCCAAGGTTATTCCAATTTTCTAATCAATACTTTGATGTAAGATAGAATTTGTTTTGGGTTTTTGTAATTCAGTTATTTGTTATGTTTCATATGTTTATATTAGCGAAATTGTCTCCTTGTTGCCCAATCCTTCATTTTTTTGATGTATAAATTGATATAAGTAAATGTTACTAGGAAAATAAATTAATTAACAAAGTTAGTAATGCATCAATTAACCAACAAAATCATTAGCCATCTCTAAAAATAAACAACCACAAAATTCTCAATACATCAATTGACCTACTATACTTAATTTTAAACAATTCAGAAGGTATATACCACTAAACAATTATATCAATATTACTCATGATATGTGATATCAACAACAAGTCTATAATTTTATTTATCAATTAAAAAGTATGTAATAAAATGTATTACATATATGTGTGTGTGTATTGTATGCTCGCTCACTAAATGTCTTCCTTTTTAGTCAGAACAACTGATTTTATACATGTAACCAAATTTATTTCAATATTTTCTACTTCAAATTGACTCATAGAGTCATTGTTTAGTTAATTAAACAAATATTTTAAATTATAAATATAAAATATAAACAAAATGTATTAAAAATTTGTGAATACCATGTGCATTGCATGAGTATCATTGCAAAATACATACCATGAACTATATCCTATAAATCCAAGCAACCCAGGTAACTCATTAATTACACTAAAATCATTCTCTATCTTCTGAAAACTACAATCCCTAACAACAAAAATAATCAAAACCCATGACACTATTAAAACTCAAATCCCCTGGAAATTTTTTCTTCATCTCATATCGTCAACCTTCCTGACTAGATTCATGATAATCTTCTTTTCCCTTTCGTTAATTTCATGGTCAACTCCACAATGGCACCTCCGTCTACTTCTGTAATTGCAATGAAGGAGGTTGAAGTGAGGACAACTCACTAGCTTCACCCATTGATGCTGTTGTTTTTTTGTTTGGGACAATAGGCTGAAATGGGTCACGATGCTTGGGTAGGAAGCCGAAGTTGGGTCGGGGGTGAAGGTGAGAACCACCCGACAAAGAGGAATGAAAGAATTAGCAGATGAATGATTTGATTGATATATTAATTTTTAATTTTTTTTAAGTATTATATATTCAATTTTCTAATTATTTAATTCATCAATTAGAAAATAAAATATTTTTTAAATGAATAATGTGACACATGGCAGTGTTATAGGAAGCCACCTGACAGTAACTCGCCATGTCAGCCATCTCCGTTAGCTTATAAACGGAAAACTAGCAGAGGGACTATTTTCGCAATGTTAAAATTTTTAAGGGACTGGAATCACCAAAAAAAAAAAAAAATGGGGGACTATTTTCTCCAAAGTGAAAAAGTTGAGTGACTAAAACTACATTTTAGCCTTAATTTTAGACGGTAAACTGACAGAGGGACTATTTTTGCAAAGTTATTTTATGGGACTAAAATTGCCAAAAAAAAGTGGGAGGATTATTTTTGCCCAAGTGAAAAAGCTGGGGGCTAAGACTGTATTTTAGCATAAAAATTATTAAATTAGCATATCACGTCAATGCTAATGGTTGGACACTAATGAAAGCAACTAAAACCAAAATTTTAAAACTTTAGAGAGCAAAACCAACAAAATCAAACTTGTAAAGATCAAAATCAAAATATCACATTAGAGCATCACAACGGTAGAACCACATTTTGGTTCTTATCTATTATTTTGTTGGTCCATAGATGTTACATAGGATATAAGAACCTAACCCATTTTCCACTCCAATAAAAGAACTCATTTTGGTTCTTAAGTGGATCCCACGATTGAACCCACTTATTATTTATACTTCTATTTATATTTATTTTAATTTCAAAAAAGTTTTTTGGCAAACATCCAGGTCATCCATTTTCATTGGGTGAATTTTTTAAAGTAAGTTCTTACAAATAAGAAATCATTTAAGAACCACCATTAGGATTAAGATAAGTCATTTATTAAATTAGCATACCACGTCAATGCTAATGGTTGGATACTAACGACAGTAACTAAAACCAAAATTTTAAAACTTTAGACAGCAAAACCAACAAAATCAAAATATCACATTAGAACACCATAATGATAGAACTACATTTTAGTTCTTATCTATTATTTTGTTGGTCCATAGGTACTACAGGGGATATAATAACCCAACCCCGTTTCCACTCCAATGAAAGAACTCATTTTGGTTTTTAAGTGGGTCCCACATTTGAACCCACTTATTATTTATATTTCTATTTATATTTATTTTAATTTCAAAATTTTTTTTTGGCAAATATCCAGGTCATCTATTTTCAGTGGGTGAATTTTTAAGAACGAATTCTTACGGATAAGAAATCATGTATGAACCACCGTCATCGGAGATGGTCTTAGGGATTAAGGTAAGTCAGTTTTTTATACATTTTTTTTTACGGGAAAAAAAACATCGTTTATCAAACTCGAATTCACAAATTGAACGCTTTCTTTGAAATATTGCGAGTCAGAATAATCTAATCATCTTGCTTATCACTTGAGATTGTTGTTGAGCGGCTCAACTCCTACTCTGATTCGTCACTGAATTCATTTTGTGCTTTTGCTTCTCCAACTGACTGAGTTTCGAAGCGACAGAGAGAAGGCGCAACAATGTTGATTCTTCGAACAAGGTGCGCCATTTCCAAATTTCCATTTATTTTTACCAAATCCAACTTCCATCTCCGTTTCCCTCTGATCCTATATACACATTCCAAAGCGCGTGGGTTTCACAACCTTGATGATGCCATTGACTCCTTCATTAGCATTATCAATAAGCGCCATCCACCTTCTGAATTCGAAATCAACAAAATTTTAGGGTCTATTGTGAAGATGAAACACTATGCCACTGCTATTTCACTTTTTCCACAATTGGAGTTTAGGGGAATCACTCCTTCCTTGGTTACTTTGAGCATCCTGATCAATTGTTACTGCCACTCTGGTCATATGGCTTTTGCTTTTTCTGTATTGGGAAAGATTATCAAGATGGGTTATGAATTGAATGTGATAACTTTGACAACACTGATGAAAGGCCTCTGTGTTAACGGCAAGGTTAGGGAAGCACTGGAGTTTCATGATAGTGTAAGAGCAAAAGGATTTTGTTTCAATCATGTTAGCTATGGGACCTTGATCAATGGACTATGTAAAATAGGACAAACAAGAGCTGCAATTGAATTGCTTCAAAAACTGGACAGACAAGTGCTCAAACCTAATGTGGTCATGTACAATGCAATTATTGATGGGTTATGTAAAGATGGGCTTGTAACTGAGGCAGCTAATTTGTTTTCTAAGATGATTGCTCTGGGGATTTCTCCCAATGTTGTCAGTTACAGTTCTCTAATTCATGGTTTCTGTTGTTTGGGTCAATTAGAAGAAATGACTCGATTGCTAAATGAAATGGTTCAAAACAACATCAACCCGGATGTATATACCTTTAGCATATTGATTGATGCATTATGTAAAGAAGGAAGACTCCTAGAAGCTCATGACCTGTTTGATATGATGTTGGAAAGGGGTCCAAAGCCTGATATTGTCACTTACAATGCTTTAATGGATGGATACTTTTTAATCAATAACGTGAATGAGGCAACAAAGTTATTTGATAATATGATCAAGATAGGCTTGACACCTAATGTTCGGAGTTATAGCATCATGATTAATGGATATTGCAAGAATAAAAGGGATGATCAAGCCGTGAATCTCTTTAAAGAAATGCATCACAGAAATTTAGTTCCTGATACTGTAACATACAATTCTCTTATTGATGGCCTATGCAAATCAGGGAGAATATCACATGTGCAAGACCTTCTTTATGAGATGCATGCTAGTAGCCAATGCCCTAGTGTTGTTACTTACAATATCTTGTTAGATGCTTTGTTCAAGATCCAACATGTTGATGAGGCATTTGTATTATTTCAGCAAATAGTTGACAAAGGAATTTGTCCTCATGTTCAGACATACAATATTATTCTAAATGGCTTGTGCAAATGTGGAAGACTCAAGACTGCAAAAGAGTTTTTCCAGCATCTTTTGATCTATGGCAATCGTCTAGATGTTTTCACTTATAACATTATGATCAATTCGCTCTGTAAAGAGGACTTGTTTGATGAAGCAATGGCCTTACTTTTGAAAATGAAAAGTGATGATGATTGCCCACCGGATTTTGTAACTTATCAGACAATTGTTAATGCTCTTCTTGATAAAAATGAGAAAGAGAAGGCAGAGAAGCTTGTTCTTGAGATGATTAGTAGTGGCCTACTAAAGGGAGAGAGCAAGGTGAGTTATATTAGTTTCAGTTTAACTCTCCTTTACTAATGTCAAATTTGTATAAATATCCAGAATTAGCTTATTAATTTTTTATGCTCATATTATCTTATATACTCAGTTTACTTTGTCCTCATGGTCCCGCCATTTCTTAATTCACTTGATATTACTCTTAATCAGTTTAATTGACTATTCAAATGTTCTAATCATTGACTATGAGGCAGTGTTTCAGTAGGTGTCTTGATAATATCCAAAATATTGTGTTCTCACATGATGTCATCTTTATCTATATTGGTATCAGATTTGGTATCCAGAAAACCAAACCAAAACTTACATGACCGTTCAATAATACAATGTCCCTCTTATCTCTCTAAACATGAACTCTTTACCACCAATTTTAGAAGATAAAAACAAACATTTTTCTTTTTCCTATATATACCTTGTTAACACAAACATATCGTGCCTTCACCATCAAAGCTGACTTCTTAAGGGTTTTGGGATTTTTTTCTGTTTAATTTTCTGACTTCTATTCCCAAAATAATAATACTTTCAGAAAATTAAAACTAAGGGTTCTTTTGAATGTTTGGGTTTTAATTTTATAGTAGTAGTATCTCATTTACAGTATCTTTATTCTTTAACTGGTTAGCATTGCTCTGAATAGAATTTTTTTATTGTTGTCTATTCAGGATTCCAAGTTTACTATTCCCTGGGAGGTGGAACATATCCTTGGAGAGGAACTCCACTCATCCTAAAGACCAAAGAGTATTAAAGGATGTGTACATTGACTACATTCTCAGTCTTTCCATTTCCCATTGCGGATACTTTAAGAATTTGATATCGGCAACCATGGGTGGTGTTTCTTGTCTTATGATATTTTCATGGTGCTGGGTAAAGACCTTCAAAAGCTAGTTGTGAATTAAACTACAATCTCAAGGAGTGCATTAATTTTCCCTCTAACATATTGAGGATTGTACTAGTATCATGTATTTTGTGTTCCCGAACTAGCTCAAAGGTATTTCCACTTTCGATGGGTTGTTTTATTAATTATTATTAGGAGATTCATTCATGAATGTGTGTATTTGTGTTTGCAATTTGGGTCAATGCGTTTGATGTCTCATATCTCGGCCCTTACTCAAAGGGTTGTGGTCAAAGTGGTCATTCGCCTTCTCAAAGTCTGTGGGGTTCCTAGGTTTCAACCCTATTGGTTTGACACTTTGTGGATAGGCATGAGACTAGGTACTCTATGAGTGAGCCGTAAACTAGCACACTATCGACCCGATCACAAGATGATGCCTCTGACGGGTAGGCGGGAGTTCGCCCCTATCGTCAATGCCACTACCCTGGAATCCCATTTCTATAAAAAAAAAATCCCTGCTTTGTGCTGTCTACTGATGCTATGTCTGCACATTTGCATGTTTATATATGTTTGCAGAGCAGATTTAAAATGTGGAAAGTGTAATTTGTTCTCATTGTTTAGATATTTCCTTTCTTTCTCAAGAGTAAACTATCTTGCTAAATTATCATTTATATGACTTTTTCATGCATGATTTTGGATTTTGCAGCATTCTGACTTATCTTTTTGTGGATGCAAAGAAGGGAGCTGATTCCCTGAAACACTGGTTGTGCTTGATGGTTTTAGTCTTTTATACCATTATCTTGACCTTTGTATCATTGTGTAGTGTACAACTTTGCTTTTTATTTTGTGGCAAAGACTCATACCCATGCTTTCTCAAATTTCCAATGTAAAAGTGTGGTCATCTCGTATTCAGGGAAAGCAGTGGACTATATTTAGGTAATTGTGTCTTGTTCATTTTTGAAGTAAATGTAGTGTAAAGAAGGCATGACATGTTAGATGACTCTAAAGGATTTTCTGTTTTTGTAAATTGTATGCCAGCTGCTTGTATGTGTTGGAGATTGAATTGGGGTATTATGTGACTCTTATTTCCTTGAGTGATATTTGCATTATTTTGTTTCCCATTTGTATTATTCTTTGCATTTTTGGTCTATTTCCCTTTAACTCAAAGTGACAGAATTTTGTTTCATTGGAACCTTTAATGTTTCTTCAAATTTTGAGGGATTTAGTACATGAAGATCATCAAAGGAGTTTCCTTGATTTCTTCCATGGCTAATGAAGCTGCATCATGACGCTTTCATACATGGGTGATCAAAATTGGCCAGCTTGCTAAGCTCATCATGTCATTATTAATGCTAGAAACAACTTTCATCAAAAAATAAAAAATGCTAGAGTCATGTAGCAAACCAAGTGAAACCTGAAATGATTGTTTCGTGTTCTGTTCTCTCTAAATTCTGAACATCTCCTTTTTCCATGAATTATACAAAGCAAAGACAATTTTTTTTGCTTTTCCCTTTTTACTTTTGTGTTCTGTTTACTGGTAGAAAACTATTGTCACACACATTTTGGTTGACTCTCAAAGCTGCACAAGACATTCTAAACTATGCTGAATAACTTGAGGTGGTTGCTACTCATTGCAGAAACAATGTCATCAAATTTTGGAAGCATCGCTATGTCCAAAAAGAGGTAATTTCTTCTTTTCTCTTTGATGTTTCTCAGCAGATTTTTTTCTACTTATGTAGTTAAGTTAGTGATCAGTTAGTGTTGGCATTGTAGATGCAGCCTGACAGTGATAGAATAAGAACCAGAAAACTAAGAGAGAGAGAGAAGAATAGGTAGATGAATGAAGAATGCCACTGTATTATTCTGAAGAACGAAAGAATACAAGATATAAAACTGTGAATTGTGAACTAATCTACTGAATCTGAATTGTGATTCAAAACTAATCTAGATGCATCTATAATGGACTATATAGAGTCCAGAGCGTTCTAACTGTGTAATGGCTTGCCGAGTCAGCTCATAGTGAGCTAATCAGCTGTAGCTGGTTCTAGACGAGTGTATATACTCTAACAGAAGGCATCCTTCTTAAGTAGTGCATTCAAGGGTTTAGCTATTTTTCCATTACCTGGAACAAATCGTCTATAATGACCTGTGAGCCCCAAGAAGCCTCTTAACCCCTTGACATCCTTTGGTATTGACCATGTCCACATTGCTTCTAGTTCCTTAGGATCTGCTGCTACTCCCTGACCTGAAATTGTAACGCCTTTCGTTACATTAGTAACTCAAATTAATTTTTCTATAAAAACATTTAAAACATTTAAATTAAATAATCGAGTCAGAAAATTTTTCACAATAATTTAAGTCTGAAAGTATTTTGTATATTCAAAATAAGTAAATAAAGTAATGGTGCTAAATAAACCATTATATCCAAATAAAATAAAACCTCATAAATATTAATTATTAAAATCACATAACTCTTTTACAGTTGTTTTTGCCTCAAAACACGGACTTCTAATAAATCCCAAAAGAATTAAATAAAAAGAAATAAACTAGAACTAATATCTTCAAGACTTTCTCAAGACGCTGCATCATCTACCTCACCACCTGTAAACTCTGAAAGACAACATCACTAATGAGATTTATAATCCCAGTAAGTAAACACAATTCTAAAAAGTTTTCGAAAAGATGTTGCTTTCAGCCGGCGCGGTAACCGGAAAAACAACCATGGTAATCCGCCATTTTCAAAATAATATAATTTCAAAGTATTTCAAATAATAATATAAATAAACCGCAACACATACAATAATATCAATCAAAACAAACATATGAGTGCAATGACATCTCATGCCTTCTCTTTGTAGGAGTCCCTTTGCTATTGTCTCGCATTAGGCCAATCTGCCATCGTTACGAGTTAGGCCCTTTGCCATCTCTACAAAGGAAGCATATCCACAACCGTGCAATGTCCAACATTGCCTTCTCCATGTAGGAGGCCCTTTTGCCATCGCCTCGCATTAGGCCAATCTGCCATCGCTACGAGTTAGGCCCTTTGCCATCTCTACAATGGAGGTACCCGTACCCTTGCAATAATCATCATTGCCTTCTCCTTGAGGGAGGCCTTTTGCCATTGTCTCGCAGTAGGCCAATCTGCCATCGCTACGAGTTAGGCCCTTTGCCATCTCCTTGAAAGAGGTATCTCAAACGATTATCTCTTCCCAAGGGAGATAATCAATCACACGCATTAACATTCGTCAAGTTTATATCACAACAACATTAAGGCATCACATATCATAATAGACATACCAAATCATAATAATCATACCACTCATCATGTAAATAATCAGTCTAATTATAATTAATCACCAATAAAATATCAATTTCATTTTAAGGATAAAACCCCAAATAATTATCGATTAATTTCATATTCAAACTCTTTAAAATCTATACCATGGAAGTTTAAGAAAAAGAGTATTTACTTGCCTCTCAAAGACCTTTAAAAGGCTCTAGAGATTATCAAAGACAAATGCTAGGGCTTCACTAAAAGTCTCCTTTTTGTTTTTTCCAATACTTCTTGATCTGTATGACTCCCTAATCGGCACTGCAAAAGAAAATGCACGTCTCAAAACTTCTCTCTCTCTGTACTCGTGCGGCGCTGGAGGAGTGAGGTTTCTACCCTTCTCATGATTTCTATTTGGCCACCTATTTATCATTTCACCAAAAACCTATTGTTATTATTATTATCCTTTTTTTTTCTTAAATTAAAGTGGCCCCACGTTTCCATATGAACTAGAATTCAAATTGAATTCTTGGCTCAACAACAACTGACGTGAGTTGGCTGGAGCCAATTTCTCATTGGGCCCTTGGCCATTTTTTTTAAACTTTTTATATTCTATTTTAAATTATTTTATTTAATTTTATTTTAAATCCAATTTTTTTATTCTTTTAATTACAAAACAATTTTAATAAATTAATCCTTTTTTTACACTAAACCTCCTAATAGCTTAATCTTTTATTAAAAAGACTATATTGAAATTTTAGGATGTTACAGAAATGATGTGGTCATTTGGCCTAGATATTCCAGGCTTTGCTGGCCAAAGCTGCATTTTTTCTGGTTGATTTTCAGATCATGTTGCTGCAGGGCTTGTAGAACCATTTCCAATTGATGGACATGATCCTCCAAAGTAACACCGTATATGAGGATGTCATCAAAGAAAACAAATACAAATTTTCTCAAGAAGGGTCGCAATACCTCATTCATCAATGATTGGAAAGTAAAAGGGGCGTTCGTCAAACCAAAGGGCATGACAAGAAAATCATAATGTCCTTTGTGTGTCTGGAAGGCTATCTTCTCTATGGCTTCCTCCCTCATACGGATTTGGTGGTACTCCAATTTCAAATCAAGGTTAGAAAAAATTGTGGCTCAGCCCAATTGGTCAAGTAATTCTTCAATGACTGGAATTGGAAATTTGTCAGGCACGGTAAATTTGTCTGGCTCCCCCTAAACCAATAAGTAGAAATCTTGCTGAATGTACAAATCTTGCAACTTTAACTGTACTGATTTACACATACCGTTGCATCTAATCTACACCCCCTTCTTAGTGGTGAATAAGCAGGCCCCATAGTTTGAGGGACTTCCTAGTGGTGAATCCCACAATGTTGTGCAGTGACAATTGTGCTCCCATATTCTCATCTTCCTGTAAACCCTGATCAGTAGTCTTATCTTATTGGGAAAAACCCAAGTCCCACATTGACTAGAGATAGTATCTAATAAGATTATAAGTAATGGGCAATCCTCATCCTACGAGCTAGCTTTTGGGATTGAGTTAGGCACAAAATCTAATATATCTACACCCCCTTCTTCTATATCTTAAAGTATCATCACATTAAACTGTTTATTTTGGCAAATGTGATTGGACCCGAATTTTTCATCACAAAGAAAACATTCCCCTTTTCTTGCATCCTGGCTTGGGTAAGCCTTTGGATTGCTCCCCTTACTGGTGCTGCCAGCATTCTTGTTATTAACTGAACCCTGAGAACTGAAACTGTTATTTTCGGGTGGTTTGTGAGTTGGCTGCCACTCTCTAGTGACCCTTGCTTGGTCACTGCCACATTCTTTTCTTCAATCCTTCTTGCCTTGTTCATGGCTTCTGATAAGGTCCTGGGTTCATACAACCGTAATTCAGCACTGATCTCTTTTCTTAACCCATTGACAAAAATTCCCATCAAGTACTGTTCATCTAATCCCCTAAGCGCCCTAGCATATTTCTCAAGCTTAGTCACAAAATCGTGAGCCGATTGATCTTGTTTGAGTGTTAATAGGGTCTCGAAGGTATTACCCATGGACGTCAGCTGGAATCTTTTGATGAGGGCCACCTTGAATTTGTCCCAAGATGGGTTTGGGTTACAAGTTTCCTACCATTAGAATCAACCCAGTGTCTCTCCATCAAGAGCCACCATTACTGCCTCCATCTTCTCGATATCCAGCACCCCCATCAGTCGGAAACACCTCTCCATTTTCGACACCCATCCAAACGCATCCCCCCTTTTAAAAATCGGAATATCGAGTCTCCTCTATTTGTCTCCAACTTGGTTTTCTTCCTGAGTTGATAGAATAAGAACCAAAAGAGAGGGAGAGAGAAAATAATAGGTAGATGAATGAAGAATGCCCCTGTATTATTCTCAAGAACGAAAGAATACAAGACACAACCCAGGTAGTTCGAGTAACCTGGACCCTCCCTAACCACTCCTGAATTCATAAATTGGTTCCATCTCTATTCAGTTCTCCTATTAATAGTGTCTGTTACAACTCTAACTGACTATGGGTAGTTACAATTCTATTTGGTTGACAACAATATTGGTCAGTTAACCAGCACTCCCCAGCTATTTAAGCCTATACTCGGGCTTGAAGATCAAATTGGAAGTAGCTAATAAAGGTATAGATTTTGTCATATTAGAAATCAAGTCAAAGCTGATATGATCATTGAGTGTTCCCTTATACCAAAAATCATTTTACCCTAAATTTAAAAAGCTGCAAACAGGCATGTTCATTTTCTTTCCCCTGTGCACTTATGGTTCTTAGTTCTTACTCCTATGGTATTGTCATCTCGCATATATATTTTCTTTGCACCATAAAAGCTGACTTCGTATGGGTTTTGAAATATTTTTTCGTCACTATGAGTCCTCTACAGAAATGAAAAATAAATATATAAATAAAATTTTCAAATGAAGATTACCACCGATGTTTCTTTAGAAGGTTTGGATTTTAGTTTTATAGTAGTAAGTATATCCTTTACAGAGTCCTTAATTAGTGTGTGCTGCTTTTAAATAGGTTTCTTTTCTTTCTCCTCTTCTAGTTAGGAATGAGTGTACTAATCCTTGAACGGTGGAGTAGATTCTTGAAATGAAACTTTGCACATCTTGAAAAGCAGAGTGTTAGTTACATCATGTGTACATTCTCTGTCGTCTATCTCCTTAGGTTGATGCCTTTTCTGTATAAATGGGGCCAAGGACCAACCAAGGGACACTAAGAAACTGGATTGGAATAAAAACAGCATTGATGAAACCCCAACAAAATCGCTTTGAAGCAGGAACAAGAGATTGCTTTGAGGGATGTTCCAAACCATGAGGCCAAGGTTTAGATCAGGACTTTTGATAGCCACCTATTATAAAACTTGTTCCCTTCCCTAATGGTGTGCTTCACAATGATACCAAATATCTGGTTTTCATTCGAGGATGTGCCGGACCAATCTGTAATATCGTAGCCTAAAAAATCCTAAATAAATTTAATATGTCACTAATTTTTGGGGTACTGAAGTCTATTTTTGGAGAAAATAGTACCCAAATGAGGCACCATTGGACAACTGGAAGTCCAATATGCAGAATGAAATAACCAAAGTGAACACAAGAAGGGGGGGTTGAATTGTGTTTACCAACTTTTTCGGGTTACTTAAAAAAGATTTTCGCAGGCACAGCAAGAAGGTTTGATTAAGAGAGGATTAGACGAGTGAAACGTCTAATATTAAAACAGAATAGCACGCACAAATCAAGAAGGTTAAAAAGAGTTTGATAACCACAGTATTAACTCCCCAAGTTAAAAAGCTAAGACTGAAACAATACTCAAACAAATTAAAAGATAAGGGAGAAGAAATATCACTCAAGAGATTTATACTGGTTCACCCCAAAATCCACAGGGCTACGTCCAGTTTCTTGGCAGCACCAAGTTTCCACTATAACTGAGTAAATTACAGTACAAGTATTCTTTGCACACCTAGCCTCTTCAGGCTCAACACTCAAACAAGTATTCTTTTCTCACCTAGCCTCTTCAGGCTCAAAAACAGTAAGAGATAGAAGGTTTGTATAGTTAATACAACTTGCAAGTCTTTCAGATCACACCCAGAGAGTGGAATAAATATGAAGTATGAAAGACTGCGAATTTATATCTAATGATTGAGTATGTATTTAATGAAGGAATGAAGAAGTTAATGAAGAGAGTAAATGCTTCTGTGCAGAGTTCTTTTGATATTCAACTTCTTATCTTCATCTTCATTGTTTGATCTATTTAAAGGCTTCAATCAAGAGATCCGTTTGACACAGCTTCAGAAAGTGTGTTCATCTGACTTGAGCTTTCTGAGACACCATTTAATGCCAAAGAGTCGTTCTGAGTATTCATTAAATGCTTGAAAACATTGGGCATTGTCAAGAGTGTCCAAGAATACACTTTAAACTGAGTAGCTGTTCTTTTCAGAGTATATGGCAGCAGGCTTCTTGTACTTGTTGCAGAGAGCTTTCCTCTTTCAGTGCAACATCAGTTTACTTTTCCATAAAGTATTTTTACTTTGTACTGGAATAGGCAAAAGGTTACTGCAGTGGTGCAGAGATAGCGTGTTTATTCCTTAAAACCTTGAAACAACGTTCTTTTATTCTTTGTCCTTTGAGCTATTGTCCAGAGGTCTTCGAGGTCCATAAGGATGGCCTATAATTTTGAATATGGTGACTTGGACTTGATTTCTGACATACTGACTTGGTGTCAGTAATGAGAATTTTTAGACGGGTGAAAGTCATCCAAAAACTTAGACGGGTGAAAGCTTGATCCAAAAGTTAGACGGGTGGTCAGCTGAGCCAAACTTAGACGCATGCTTCTTGCCACGTCATCAACTGAGCTTAGTCTTTCTTGAGCGTTGACTTTCTTTGACTCATTTTTTAGACGAGTGAAACTTAGACGAGTCACTGCTGAGCTTCTACTAAAAAGTAGACGGGTGAAATTTAGACGAGTGACTTCAAGTCTATTTTCCTGCACACTTATCAAATATATCAGTAATTTCATTTGGTTCAATATTACCATACTTGAACTATTTGGAATCATCAAAACATAGAGGATTTACACTTTGAATGTGTTTTAGACTTGTAAGGTCTCAACATTCTCCCCCTTTTTGATGATGACAAATATCTTTTCTGATTTTATTGAACATAAAAAGAAACAGAAGAAATTTCGAAACAGATATAAATGATCATAGTATGTTAGGCTCCCCCTTAGTTTATGCACTAAGTAAGGACAAATATGAGGTCATCATGATATTAGAAAGAATAACATACAATAAGAAATATAAAATCATGAAGGCTTAATTATATTTCCTCCCCTTTTGGCATCAATCAAACAGAAAAAAATAAACAGAGAAGATAAATTGCCAAAAGAAAAGCTCAGTGCATTTAATCAAAGTCATGAAAGATTACAAGTGATAGACATCACTGACTTAGTACATTGCATGACTAAAAAAAAGTTTCTAAGCATTAAGAGCTAGGGCCTCCTTGGCTTTTGAAGAAAGCTTCCATCATCTGCTGCATTGCTTGCTGCTGAGCCAACATCTGAGCTTGAAATGCAGTCTGTTGAGCAATTGCTTCATCCTGTCTTTGAATGACAGTCTGCAAACTTGCAGCCATTTCATCCAGTCTCTGATGTGCAGCAGGATCAAATGCAACAACTGGAGCAGAAGAATCTGTAGTGGCCAGAGAAGTTCCAGAAGCTGATGGACAAGGAGGAGGGGTAGAAGGTAACTCTTCAACAACAATATCATCCTCAGGGTGAGGATCTAGAAATACATTTGTTGACAGAGTGGTTTCAAAATCATTATTAGGGTGGAATTCCCTTAGAAAGGCATGAATTCTGTCATGATGTAGAGGGGAATTTGTGATAGAAAGAAGGAACTCATAAGATCTCCTAATGAGATTTATGTGAGTAAAAGGAGCATGTTCAGGAAAGTTTATGACAGAGAAAGGGAATACCATGAAGAAGGGAGGGATAAAGTAAATAGAGGGTGAGACGGGGTAGAGGGCATAGGCTTGGCTACCTCTAATTGGAATGTCTGCCTTCTCTTCTTCTGTCAACCCAGAACTGCAGCCACCCTTAGAGAACATCTTCTCTTGGAATTTCAGCTTCTGATCAGTTCTCTGGATAAGGGAAAACTTCTGCTCTACTGCCAGGGATATTGTCTTCTGCTTCCCTTTCAACACCATTGAGTCAGGCATCACTTTTATGGCAGTGGAGGGCTTCATGAAGATGTGAGGATTAAATAGCCATTTTCCTATTGGCTTCTGCAACCTTTCCAGCCTCACAACCTGCCTTTCAGCTTCCAGAGAAGCAATCATGTCCAGAGTCTTGCCATCAAGGTAAGAGGGACAGAGATCATCTGTTACAGAGAAGGGTGTGGTTCTGGAGGATGAGTTGTAGGGTGGTAAAGTGGCTAAGGGGAGAGGGTTGTGTCTGGTTTCAGAGGATAAGTCTGGAAAGACTATTCTCAGAGGCACTTGGCATTGGTTTGAGATATGGTCAGGAATTGGTGATTGTGGTGAGGGTGGTGAAATAGGGTTGTCAAAGTACTCAAAGTCATTGATATCCTCAGTTTGAGGAATATCAGAATGGTGAGATATTTGTGGTGAGGGTGGAGCAGGTGAGTGAGTATCAGACATGTGAGGTTCTGATGTGGTAGGGTTAGGTTCAGGTGAGTGTTGGTTAGGTGATGTATGTGGTGGAGTTTGGATTTGTGGTGAAGTATGTGGAGTGGGAATTCTTGGTGATAGAGGCGGTGTTGGAATTTTTGGTGATGGAGGTGGTGTAGGTGATCTGTGTGGTGGTGTAGGCATTCTTTGAGGTGAAGGTTGTGGAGTTGGAACTGTGGTGATAGAAGGTGATGTTTCCTGAGGTGGAGGGGTTGAATCCTTCTGAGGTGAGGGTGATGGTGATGGAGATGAAGAGGGAGGCAAGACAAGTTTCCTCTTTGTAACAGTTGTCCTCTTCTTCTTAGGGATCACAGTCTCTTCTGATTGAGACTCCCCCTCAGTTTGTACTGTCCTCTTTCTCTTGAATACCTTGTGATCTTAGGTACAGAGGCAGTAGCTTCCTCAGCAGCAGCAGCAGGTTCAACAACCTGAGTAGACTCTTCTGTCCCAACAGTTTCAACAGTGGTTTTTGTAATCTTCCTCTTCTTCCTCTGAAGCTGATCAGTAATTTCTTCAGCTGGTTCCTCAACCACTTCAGATTTAACACCAGGAATGGAAACAGTTGCTTCCATTTGAGCAGAGGCTTCAGCATTGCCATCCAGAGTAGGATTCAGGTTCATTTTCATTAGGGCCAGGGTTTTTGTGGTAATCTCAGTACAGAGATCAGCAGAAACAGCCATTCTTAAGTCCAACTTACAGGCCCTGAAGATCCTAGTCATAACCATTCCAAAGGGATAATCTTTATCTTTTCCCTTTACAGCTTTCTCCATATGAATAAAGATTAGATCAGTTATGTCTATCTTTATTCTTTGGATAAGATGGAATAGGGCAAACTTTTCCAATAAGTTGACATGGTTTCTAGACCCAGTCCTAGGCATTACACAGTTTATAAGCAAAACATGTAAAAACCTTGCCTTGGGGGTCAGATACTTGGAGTCCATGTTGCCAGGGTTTGCAGTCCCATAGAGTACCAAATTTACATTGGCTTCCCCTTGATCCTTCATCCAGTCTTTGTAGTGCCCAGCTCCTTCCCTAGGGCATCTCGTTACTTCAGCGAGTAACTCGTGAGTGATGAAGATATGATCCTCACCAACATCCCCAGAAATCATGTGGGTGGTGGAGTCCTTGGTGATCTTCGCTGTAGTCCAGAAATCCCTAACAAGAGCAGGGAAGACAAGTTCTTGCAGTTGAAAGAAAGGTAACCATCCAGCATGGTTAAGTTCAGGGAGTACGTCTAAACCTTTGGTTCTGAGTTCATCAAAGTTTGGAACTCTTCCAGGGAGCACCTTCTTCAGCTCAGTAACAGATACCTTAGTCTTCTCAGATAGCGTCTCAAGGAGGCTTTTGGGTGCCATTGATTTGAGAGAAGAGATTAGGGTTTGACAGAGAAGATTTCGTGAAGGTGAAGACGAAGAGAGCTTAGAGAGAGAGTTTGTAAGCAAGAAACTTTTTGAGTGGGTAGTTTTTGAAAAGACACGGGTTTATGCTAAAAACGTTTGAGTGCTTTTTGCATTGGGAAAGAGGAAAGAGAGTGTTGCCATAAATGACAGATAATCAAATTCAAATAAAATAAAATATTTTAGAAAAGGAGGGAAAAATGCAATGTACGTGTGTCTCAGTCAGAATTTAGCACTGAGTGCTTTTAGCCACGTCATTAGACGCTTGGCTAAATTAGACGAGTCAAGTAATCATAGAAAATATAGACAAGTAATTTTTCTGACAACACAGCAAAACATTTAATCAGGTACATTATGCATGTTAAGATTTCTTCTTATAAAAACAAATCTGTCTTCACTTAAGGGTTTGGTAAAAATGTCTGCCCACTGATAATCAGTGTTTACAAACTTAATTTCAAAAACACCTTTTTGAACATAGTCTCTAATGAAATGATGCTTTATTTCTATATGCTTTGCTCTAGAATGCTGTATTGGATTTTTAGACAGATTAATGGCACTAGTATTATCACACCAAACAGGTATATTATGCTCAAACATTGAATAATCTTCAAGTTGATATTTTACCCAGAGTAGTTGTGAACAACAACCAGCTGCAGATATATATTCAGCTTCTGCAGTTGATAGAGCAATGGTGCTTTGCCTTTTGCTTGACCAAGAGATTTTATTTGTTCCAATGAAGTGACATCCTCCACTGGTGCTTTTCCTATCAATTCTGTCTCCAGCAAAATCAGCATCACAAAATCCAGCTAACCTGAAATCTTCAGATTTCTTATATAATAGACCAAGGTTAGTGGTTCCAATTAAATATCTGAAAATTCTTGACAGCCTTATAATGAGATTCCTTAGGGTCAGATTGAAATCTAGCACAGAGACAGACACTGAATTGAATATCAGGTCTGCTAGCAGTTAAATATAGCAGAGAACCAATCATACCTCGGTAGACAGTTTGATCTACCTTTTTACCTTCCTCATCCTTGTTTAGAACAACGGTTGGATGCATAGGAGTACTCATAGGCTTTGAATTTTCCATTTTGTACTTTTTCAGAAGCTCCTTGGTGTACTTCTGTTGATGGATATAGATTCCATCATTTGACTGTTTTATTTGAAGACCAAGGAAGAACTTCAACTCTCTCATCATGCTCATTTCAAATTCATTCTGCATCAACTCAGAGAACTCTTTACAGAGCTTTTCATTAGTAGCACCAAATATAATATCATCAACATAGATCTGTACTACTATAAAGTCTTTTCTTGAACATTTCTTGAAAAGTGTAGTGTCTACTTTTCCTCTAATGAAGTTATTTTCCATTAGATATGTGCTTAATCTATCATACCAAGCTCTAGGAGCTTGTTTGAGTCCATATAGAGCTTTCTTAAGCTTATAGACATGGTGAGGATTTTCAGAGTCCTCAAAACCTGGAGGTTGCTTGACATAAACTTCCTCCTCAATTATTCCATTTAGAAAAGCACTTTTAACATCCATTTGATAAAGAGTTATATCATGTTGTGCAGCATATGACATGAGAATCCTAATTGCTTCTAGTTTAGCTACAGGAGCAAAAGTTTCAGTGAAATCAATACCTTCCTGTTGATTGTAACCTTGGGCAACTAGTCTTGCCTTGTTTCTTACCACTTTTCCATCTTCATCTAGTTTGTTTCTAAACACCCATCTGGTTCCAATAATGGTTTTCTCTTTGGGTTTAGAAACTAGTGACCAGACATCATTCCTTTTGAACTGATTTAGCTCTTCTTGCATGGCTAGAATCCAGCTTTCATCTTGCAGAGCTTCTTCAATCCTTTTAGGTTCCAAATCTGATATGAAGGCCATGTTGTTGTTTTCATTGAAGGCAGATCTGGTTCTAACTCCTTGAGATGGACTTCCAATGATGAGATCTTCTGGATGATAGGTCTTGAATTTCCAATCTTTCTTTAGAGTCTGAGTTTCAGACATATCAGCATCAGTCTGTATTTCAGATACGTCTACTTTTGACTTGTCTAAAGATTCTTCTACTGTAGGATTGAGTTCAATACCTGCAACATCATCTTCTGGATCTGATAGTTCCCTATCAGTCTTCAAACCATCATTAAACTTTACATGAATTGATTCTTCTACAACAGAAGTTCTAGAATTGAAAATTCTAAAAGCTTTAGACATTTCAGAATAACCAATAAATATTCCTTTATCTACTTTAGAATCAAATTTACCAAGATGATCTTTTGTGTTGAGAATATAACATTCACAACCAAATGCATGAAAATATGATATGTTGGGTTTTCTGTCTTTCCACAATTCATAAGGAGTCTTATTTAGAATAGGCCTGATCAGTATTCTGTTTTGTACATAACAAGTAGTGTTAATGGCTTCTGCCCAGAAGTACTTAGGAAGATTATTTTCATTTAGCATTGTTCTTCCCATCTCTTGAAGAGATCTGTTCTTTCTCTCAACTACTCCATTTTGTTGTGGAGTTCTAGGTGCAGAGAAATTGTGAGAAATACCATTTTCCTCACAGAACAGTTTGAACTGCTCATTTTCAAATTCTCCTCCATGATCACTTCTAATAGCAGAGATACAGAAACCTTGCTCATTTTGTACTCTTTTACTGAATACTGAAAATGCCTTATAAGATTCATCCTTGTGGGTTAAGAAGAGTACCCATGTAAATCTAGAATAGTCATCAACTATGACAAAACCATATTTCTTTCCACCTAGGCTAGCTACACTAACTGGTCCAAACAGATCCATGTGTAACAGTTGCAAAGGTCTAGAGGATGTGACTTCTTTCTTAGATTTGAAACTTGATTTTACTTGTTTACCTCTCTGACATGCATCACACAAAATATCTTTCTTAAAAGAAATATCAGGCAATCCTCTCACAAGGTTATGCTTTTTCAATTTTGAAATTTGTTTCATACTAACATGTCCTAATTTCTTATGCCCCAACCATTTTTCATCCTCTTTAGACATAAAGCATGTTACACTTTGATCTGAAAGTTCAGTCATGTCAATCTTATACAGATTGTTTTGCCTTTTAGCAGAAAAGAGGGTTTTTCCATTACAGTCATTGACCATGCATGCATCCTTAGAAAAAGATACAGAGAGTCCACTGTCACATAATTGACTTATGCTAAGCAGATTATGTTTTAATCCTTTCACAAATAACACATCATTAATAACAGGTAAGGGAGGTTTACCACCAATTTTACCTAAACCAACAACTTTTCCTTTCTGGTTGCCACCAAAAGTTACATGTCCACCTTTCTTAGGTTGGAGGTCTAGGAACATAGACCTTTCGCCTGTCATGTGTCGCGAGCATCCACTGTCCAGATACCATGACAGGTGTTTGCTTTGTTCTGTTGAGAATGTCTGCAACAGGAATGATCATGACCTTAGGTACCCATATTTTCTTGGGTCCTTTTTTGTTAGTGTGAGGAGTCTGTAAAGACTTCCTTCTCTTTTTGTGAATACACTTAGACATGATATGTCCAGCTTTTCCACAGTAGGAACATATAGATTTAACAGCTACATTTGAAAACTTTGTTGATCCTTTATGATGTTCTTGATTGGAATATCCAATACCTTCTTTGTTAAGGGAGTGCCTCTGACTTCCTAAGAGTTTAGTCAGATTATCTCTACCATTAACAAACTTGGCAAGATCTAAGGTGAGCTCTTCTACTTTCTGTTGAAGTTTAGTTACTTCTTCAGATGGTAGAGTTTCAGCTAAGATCTCAACTTCAGACTTTTCAGTCTTAAGTTTACTATTTTCTTCAGCTAACTTTTCACACTCTAGAGATTTCTGTGTGTACTCATTAGAGAGTTTAGCATACTGTCTCTTGAGGGATCTAAAAGCTTTAGATATATAGTTGGATTCTTCCAAAAGTTCATCATAAGCATCATTCAATTTTTCAAGTTCAGAATGTACCTCAGTTTCTGATTCTGAATCTGTATCAGCCATAAGACAGAGGTTTGCTTCAAGCTCCTCTCCTTCACTTTCAGTGGAGCTTTCATCAAGATCTTCCCAAGTAGCCATCATTCCTTTCTTTTTCTTGTTGAAGAATTTCTTGGAAGATTGCTTTTTGATTTGAGGGCATTCTACCTTGATGTGACCAGGCTTTTTACATTCATAGCATACAATGACATTTCTGTCATTAGATCCACCATCCTTGTTATGCTTGTCTTTGTTGAAGCACCTGAAGGGTTTGTCTTTTCTGAAGTTTCTTTTCTTCCACAGCTTCTTCATTTTTCTGGTGAAGAGAGACAGTTCATCATCTTCATCATCTGAGTCATCCTCATTTGATTCTCCAGATTCTTCTGAAGATTCATCTGCTTTGAGAGCTTTTGAACTTGCTCCCTTAGATGACTTCTTGTCAGCTTTGAGTGCAATGGACTTGTTTTTCTTTCCATTGTTCTCTTCAATCAATTCTTGTTCATGAATCTGAAGGGTCCCAAGAAGCTCATCAAGCTTCATTGTTGTTAAATCCTTGGCCTGAGACACAGCAGTTACAAGTGGTCTCCATTGTTTTGGAAGACTTCTGAGAATCTTTTGAATGTGTTCCTCAGTCTTGTAAATTTTTCCCAGAGATTTCAATCCATTGGTTATGGTTTGAAATCTTCCATACATTTGGCCAATAGTTTCACCTTCCTCCATTTTGAACAGCTCATACTTTCTGACAAGCATGCTGACTTTTGTTTCTTTGACTTTGCTAGTTCCTTCATGAGCAATAGCTAGTGAGTCCCACATTTCTTTTGCAGACTCACAAGCACAGACTTTTTCAAATTCTTCTCTGCTCAGAGCACACATGATTGCATATCAAGCTTTGGCATTAAGCTGCCACTTTGTTCTTTGATCAGTGGTCATGTTTGCTTTAGGAACTTCCTCTCCTTTGTCATCTTTAGGGACAAAAGGACCTTCATCAATAATATCCCAAAGATCAGAGTTGGTGGATTGTAAAAACCACTTCATCTTTTCTTTCCAGTAGATGTAGTCCTCTCCATTGAAGAAAGGAGGTCTCGACATTGAGGATCCTTCTCTAGCATGGTTCTTGCTTCCACTGGTTTCTCCTGCCATCTCCAAGATCTTTTCCTCTACACTGTTAAGTGCTCAACCCAGAGGCTGAGCTCTGATACCAACTGAAATAACCAAAGTGAACACAAGAAGGGGGGGTTGAATTGTGTTTACCAACTTTTTCGGGTTACTTAAAAAAGATTTTCGCAGGCACAGCAAGAAGGTTTGATTAAGAGAGGATTAGACGAGTGAAACGTCTAATATTAAAACAGAATAGCACGCACAAATCAAGAAGGTTAAAAAGAGTTTGATAACCACAGTATTAACTCCCCAAGTTAAAAAGCTAAGACTGAAACAATACTCAAACAAATTAAAAGATAAGGGAGAAGAAATATCACTCAAGAGATTTATACTGGTTCACCCCAAAATCCACAGGGCTACGTCCAGTTTCTTGGCAGCACCAAGTTTCCACTATAACTGAGTAAATTACAGTACAAGTATTCTTTGCACACCTAGCCTCTTCAGGCTCAACACTCAAACAAGTATTCTTTTCTCACCTAGCCTCTTCAGGCTCAAAAACAGTAAGAGATAGAAGGTTTGTATAGTTAATACAACTTGCAAGTCTTTCAGATCACACTCAGAGAGTGGAATAAATATGAAGTATGAAAGACTGCGAATTTATATCTAATGATTGAGTATGTATTTAATGAAGGAATGAAGAAGTTAATGAAGAGAGTAAATGCTTCTGTGCAGAGTTCTTTTGATATTCAACTTCTTATCTTCATCTTCATTGTTTGATCTATTTAAAGGCTTCAATCAAGAGATCCGTTTGACACAGCTTCAGAAAGTGTGTTCATCTGACTTGAGCTTTCTGAGACACCATTTAATGCCAAAGAGTCGTTCTGAGTATTCATTAAATGCTTGAAAACATTGGGCATTGTCAAGAGTGTCCAAGAATACACTTTAAACTGAGTAGCTGTTCTTTTCAGAGTATATGGCAGCAGGCTTCTTGTACTTGTTGCAGAGAGCTTTCCTCTTTCAGTGCAACATCAGTTTACTTTTCCATAAAGTACTTTTACTTTGTACTGGAATAGGCAAAAGGTTACTGCAGTGGTGGAGAGATAGCGTGTTTATTCCTTAAAACCTTGAAACAACGTTCTTTTATTCTTTGTCCTTTGAGCTATTGTCCAGAGGTCTTCGAGGTCCATAAGGATGGCCTATAATTTTGAATATGGTGACTTGGACTTGATTTCTGACATACTGACTTGGTGTCAGTAATGAGAATTTTTAGACGGGTGAAAGTCATCCAAAAACTTAGACGGGTGAAAGCTTGATCCAAAAGTTAGACGGGTGGTCAGCTGAGCCAAACTTAGACGCATGCTTCTTGCCACGTCATCAACTGAGCTTAGTCTTTCTTGAGCGTTGACTTTCTTTGACTCATTTTTTAGACGAGTGAAACTTAGACGAGTCACTGCGGAGCTTCTACTAAAAAGTAGACGGGTGAAATTTAGACGAGTGACTTCAAGTCTATTTTCCTGCACACTTATCAAATATATCAGTAATTTCATTTGGTTCAATATTACCATACTTGAACTATTTGGAATCATCAAAACATAGAGGATTTACACTTTGAATGTGTTTTAGACTTATAAGGTCTCAACACAGAAGAGGAGCTCAACCTTGCCCCATTGCGCCGCCTACTTTACAGAGTTTGAGTTTCTTGATTTAATTGAGGGTGACTAATCTCTTCTGTCAACCAGTCAATTTTCACTCAGGCAGCTACCTCGCTCTAAATAGTGCTCCTTCTTTCATTTCTGCCTCCACACACCTTTGGGTTTATTCTTCTTGGTTTTATAATATTTAATGTAATTGGAAGAAAACATTTAGATTACTGATTTTGTTAAGCATGCATGTGAAGTTATAATTTGATTGTTTTTCAATACCCAATCTTTGAATCCTTTCTTAATTTCATCTAATATGTTTTTTTTATACTTTATGCACAATGTATTCTGTTTGCTCTTCTAGAATACAATATTACAGTGTTTATATCCTTCCTTTAGTTTAATCAAATACCTGAATGTAAAAATTGGCATTTGTTGATATTCCATTATAGATGCCACCTGTACTTGACTCTGATGTGTGTATGACTGTTTGTTTACTCGTTCCTACTTTTGGCTCCCATTTTAGTTTTCTCATTTTATACTCTAGAAACCTGAACTACTGATACTACTATGATCTACCTTTTATTTACATTGGATTGATTATTATTATTATTTTTTTATGTGATTGATTATTAAGAGATCTTCTTTTATTGTCATTTTAAACACATTTATTTTGAAGAATCTTGAATAAATACTTTGGAATGTGGTTTCGGCATTTTTCTGATGAGACATACATATATAATTATTGAAAACACATGAGACTTTTATTAGGATTTGTTTTGGAGAGGCTTTGGAATTGGGGCTTTATCCCCCTTTTATAGCCGGTCATGACTCTGTTTGGGTAGTATTAGAATAGAGTATAGTACAAGTGTATGTTTTATGTACTACATAACTGAATATGCTGAGTCAGCATAATTCAGTTATGGTTGCTTAACTGTAACTGCAAAACAATTAGACTACCAAGGCTATATAAAGCCTATTGTAATAGCTAGGAATTCAAGAAATGAAAATTACAACTTTCTGATTCTCTCTCTCTTTGAGTTCTTCGATACTCTCTCATTATGGTATCATAAGCTAATTTTCTGGGCCTAGCCTCTGTTCTTCGTTGTTTTCATTTCTTCATGGCTGAAAACTCAGTTGAATCCTTTCAACACAACCTCTGGAGCTCCGATGACTACTCCGGCACTGGCGAGCTTCAATCCCTCCCTATCGATCAAACTTGACGATCAGAATTATCTGCTATGGAAGCAGCAAGCCGAGGTCATCATCATTGCGCACAAGCTGCATCGGTATGTTGTAAATCCAGCAATTCCACCTCAATTCACTTCTGAAGCGAATCAAGCTGTAGGTATCGAATCCGAAGCTTATCAGCTATGGGTAGTTCAAGACCAAATGCTCTTTACGTGGCTTCTTAGTTCCCTATCTCCCTCAAATTTGCCCCGATTCATTGGATGCAAGCAATCCTGGCAAGTTTGGGAGAAGATTCATAAGCAATTTCATGCGCACCTTCGAACAAAGGTTCAACAGTTCAGATCGGAGCTCAAGAACATGAAGAAGGGAACTCGTTCGATCTCTGAGTATCTACTTCGCATTTGTGCCCTAATCGAGTCTCTACAGGCTCTCGGAGATCCGGTTACTGATCAGGATGACATTGACACGGTTCTTGAAGGTCTTCCAGAAGAATACAATAATTTTGTGATGATGATATATGCTAGGGCTGATCAAACCTCCATTGATGATATTGAAGCCCTCTTGCTGATGCAAGATGCTCAATTCGAGAAATTTCACCAAGAATTGCCCTCACCATCAGTTACTGTGAATGTTGCTCAAGCATCGTCTCTACCAGACTCGTCCTCCTCTCCTAATTTTCATCAGAATCGCGATGCTTTTAATGGGGGAAATCGCGGTCGAGGAGGTCGTAGCTGCGGTGGTCGTGGCAGTCCCAAACCCACTTGTCAGTTATGTGATAAGTATGGCCACGATGCCTATAGTTACTGGTATTGTTTTAACCAGACCTTTGTACAACCACAAAGACCTCCACCTCAGTCCAATCCTAATAAGTTTCAGATGCAAAACCCTAATCAAGTTTAGTTGCAGAATTCAGGGTTTCCACAGCAAGGCTATGGGCAACATCCTCAAGGTTTTGGGCAGAATTATCATGGGCCTTTTGCACGCCAACAATCTCAATCTCAGCCTAGTGCCAATCTTGTGATGCAACAGCCTCAGTTTGTACCTAATACTTAAGAGGTACTTCAAAGACCCTTTGATGGTCAATCATGGTTCCCTAACTCGGGAGCTTCCCACCATATAACAGCTGACTTCAATAATCTCAGCCATTGCAATCCCTTTGGAGGACAGGACCAAGTTCTCATGGGAAATGGCCAAGGTCTCTCCATTAACTCAATAGGTTCTTCTAAATTTTCATCTCCTCCCCATATCATTTTCTCATTAAACAATTTACTCCTTATCCCTAATATTACAAAGAATCTTGTCTCAATCTCTAAGTTTGCACGTGACAATAATGTATACTTTGAGTTTCACCCCTTTTCTTGCTATGTGAAATCTCAGGGTTCTAATCGAGTACTCCTAGAAGGCTCCCTTGGAAGTGATGGGCTATACAGCTTTGACAACATCAACATCCACAGGAGCCTTCCTCATCATGTTTCCAACACATTCTTTGTAATTCAGCTCCTAATGAGCTTGTAGCTAAGTCATCTTTTTCTGTTTTACCTACTGTAACAAATACTTTTGCCACATGGCATTATAGATTAGGACATGCACACACTAATGCTGTCAAATTTGTCTTGCAAATCTGTAATATACCCTCATTGAATAAAACTGATTTTGAGTTTTGTAATGCTTGCTAAATAGGAAAGTCCTATCGTTCACATGCTCCACCCTCTTCATCTATTCATCCCACTCCCTTTGAACTAATACATAGTGATCTTTGGGATCCAACCCCTTTATCAATCTTATGTGGATGCGCACACCCGTTTTACCTGGATATATTTTCTAAATCAAAAATCAGATGCATTAAATGCCTTTAAACAATTTTCAACCCTTGTCTCCACTCAGTTCTCAGCCAAAATCAAGGGTGTGCAAACTGATTAGGGAGGGGAATTTAGACCCTTCTCCAAATACCTAGCAGATTTAGGTATTATCCATAGACTCACTTGTCCCCACACACCTCACCAAAATGGGACAGTGGAGCGCAAACACAGACAAATTGTTGAAATGGGACTTGCTTTACTGTCTCATGCATCCCTGCCACTTAAGTTTTGGGACCACAGCTTCACTCAAGCTGTCTACTTGATAAATAGGCTGCCCGCAGCAGCTCTAAAGTCCCATTCCTCTCCCTTTCATGCTCTATTTGGTACTATTCCAGACTACTCTACTCTACGAATTTTTGGTTGTGCTTGTTTTCCATTTTTGAGGTTACAATCAGCATAAGATGCAATTCAAGTCCTCAGAATGTGTTTATCTTGGCCTGTCCCCTCAACACAAGGGACACAAATGCCTTGATTCTAATGGCTGCATTTACATCTCAAAGGATGTCTTATTCAATGAGTGTATGTTCCCTTACACAAAGTTGTTCTCCAATCCTGGTGTGTCTGAGTCCTCTTCCACATTTCCAGCTTCTCTACCTGTTCCTATCTACCCACCTCTCAATGCCACTCCCTCCTCTCCACCTTTATCTGGGTCAATTTTTCCCTCACCCGAGTCTGTCCACTCTACATCAACCCATCTAGCCCTCTGCCAACTCAACCTAATAACACATCTCCAACTTCACCCAACTCTCTACCTAGTCAACCTGCCACCTCATCTCCAACTCCCTTCCAAGTCAGTCCTCATCTCCTCCACCTCCTCTTCTTCTTGCAAACACTCACTCCATGTTAACTAGGTCCAAAACTGGACTTCTCTCACCTCGGATTTTCTTAAGAAATGCTGAGCCTCACTCTGTTAAAGAGGCCCTGTCCAATCCTCAATGGCTTGCTGCCATGAAAGAAGAGCACATTGCTCTTCTAAAGAACAACGCTTGGTCTTTGGCTCCTCTTCCCTCAAATAGGGCTGCTATTGGATGCAAGTGGGTCTTCCGGGTTAAGGAAAACCCTGATGGAAATGTTAATAAGTTCAACGCTCGCTGGTTGCAAAGGGTTTCCACCAGCAACATGGATTTGATTTCCATGAAACATTTTCACCCGTAGTTAAACCAGTAACAATTCAGGTTTATCCTAACCTTGGCTCTCATTTTCAAATAGACTATCAAACAAATTGGTGCAAATAATACCTTTCTAAATGGCATCCTAAGTGAAGAGGTGTGTATGGTTCAACCTCCAAGGTTTGAACACAGTGATAAGTCCCTTGTTTGCAAGTTGCACAAGGCTCTCTGTGGCCTAAAACAGGCCCCTCGGGCCTAGTATGAAAGATTGGCTGCTGCACTTCTCCAATTCGGGTTTAGCACAAGCAAATGTGATCCCTCCCTCTTTATCTACTCCAAGGGTTCCTCATCCCTATATGTTCTAGTCTATGTTGATGATATCATCATCACTGGCTCATCTGCTTCAATGGTACAGGACCTAATTTAGAAACTCAACATTCAGTTTGCTCTTAAAGAACTAGGGAACCTTGATTACTTTCTTGGAGTTGAAGTGAAACACATGCCCACAAGAGAACTCTTACTGACCCAAAGTAAGTATATCAGGGACTTATTAGGCAAGGCCAACATGACTGATGCAAAGGGTATCTCCTCACCCATGGTGAGCAACTGTAAGATCACACGTTTTGGAATTGATTCATTCTCAGACCCTCACATTTACAGGTCTATTGTCGGGGCCTTAGAGTATGCTACTCTCACCCGGCCAGATAATGCCTACCGTGTGAATAAAGTATGCCAATTCATGGCAAATCCTCTTGAAACCCATTAGCAAGCAGTCAAGAGGATCCTTCGGTACTTAAAGGGTTCTATGCAATATGGTCTGCTACTTAGGGCTGCTGTTTCTGCTAGTCCTTTCACTATTCGTGCCTATTGTGATGTTGATTGGGCCAGTGACCCGGACAAAAGAAGATCCACCTCAGGCTCTTGTGTATTCTTTGTGCCAAATTTAGTATCTTGGTGCTCTAAGAAACAACCATTAGTTGCAAGGTCCAATACTGAGGCTGAGTACAAGAGTATGGCAAACACCACAGTTGAAACCCTATGGATTCTGTAACATCCCAAATTTCTTAAACTAAGTAATGATATAGTTAAATAAATTAAAAGAAGTATTTATTGAATTAATAGAAGTTTAACTAATTAAGGATAACTAATATTAATTGTATAAGGAATATTTTATTATAAGATAGTAATAAAAGGGGTAAACATTTAAATAAGGTTAGTGAGGGGAGTAATTGTAATTCTGATAAAGCTTTATATATATATATATATATATTATGTGTCATGGTTAAAAATAGAAATGAAAATAAATGAACAAAATAAAGAATAAAAAAGAAATAAATAAAAAGGGGGAGGGGGTCGTAGAAAAAAGAAACACAGAAGAGGAAGAAAGAAGAAACGAGAAGGAGAGAAAGAAGAGAGAATGGAAAAGAAGAAAGTGGAGAAGAGCGAAAACCATGGATCTTGGATCAAAGCATCAAGAAAAGGAGTTTTTGAAGGTTATGCACCATGCTTGAGTGGCCAATTGGAAGAAGAAGAAGAAGGAGAAGTTGAAGAAGGAAGAAGAAGGAGAAGATGGATGAGCTAGGGCTAAGGAGGAAGACACAAGCAAATGATTGGGTTTTTTATATTTTGGTCTTCCATTTTCCAGGTGACAATGGTTAAACCCCCAAAACCTCTCTAGATGGTGTAATTATTGGTTGTTTAGTTGTCTATTTAGGGGAGAATAAAAAGGGTGAATTTCTTTACGGTTTGGAGTATTGGTTCAAATAATGAATTAGGTTTGTTATGGATGCATGTTTAAGAAATTCTATGTTATTTTCCATTTTTAATTATTTGCATGTTTTAACCCATTGTGCGAGAGTGGAAATCAAAGCTTGAAACCCTCTGCAGAACCCATGTTTCTGCATTTAAATTCTGCAGAATTTCGCACCTTCATCAGGCGATGGCATGAAGTTCAATCTGTCCTATTTCTCTAAGTGACAAAAAGCATTGACAAGAGAATAGCCGAATTAGGCTTAGAGGTCTTCATATGAAATGTATCCCTAGATGTTAGCTAACTAACGGCGTTGGTCTCATCCCAATTTGACTTTCCTAACTCAAGTTATGATCAAAATACTAAGCAAAGGTCAAGCAATCAGAATTATGATTCAGAATCATATTCATCATTAGTTTACACAGAGTAGATCGCCAAATTAGACTTTGGTGTCAAAATAGAAGTTGTAGATATTCTTTTAAGCTTTCCAATGAGATAAAAATCATATGTTTGGGTTTAGGATAACTCTAGATATATATTTTAAAGTGTAATGAGGTCATAGAAGTACATGATGAAATGAAGACAGTAATACCTAAGTGGTGAGACAACCTTCTATGATTGAAAGTTATTCAATACAAATCAAACAATAAGTAAAGACAAGATTTCATTCTTCGGTAAGGGGAGAATGACAATACATCTTCCGGTCTGGGAAGGTTGTGGTATGTGCCGCACATGAGGGATGCCCATGTTGGTTATAGAGCTCTAACCAGGCCATACCATAGAGAGCACTGGTCGTCGGGAGTTCATTTCAGACAAGCCTGGCAGTGTTGAAGAATTGCACTGGTCCTCAGGAGTTCAATTCTGACAAGCCTGACAGTGTAGTAACAGACAAGATAAAGAAAAGAAAACGAAAATCAGAGACAAAACAATATGAAAGCAACATAAACTGTGTTTTGGTGTTGTGTTGTGTAAAATTATGTCATAGATCAAATCGAATGAGTTATTTTATTTCATTGTGATTGACTCAAGTGTTTGTAGAAGGTAGAATTATAATTACCTTATTTATAAGTTGATTTTATATATTATGTGTTGTGGATGATGATGTGATAGTATGTGATGTGAAGAGAGGATTTTACATACCTTCCACACCAGGTATGGTTGGAATTGTCAATATATTACAAATGTTTGATAATAATTCTATCATCACTGAGTTTTATAACTCATAGTTGGGGACTTTGACACTTCCAAGTATTAGATGTGGCATCAGGAGTTAGATAGCATTTTTGGAAAGCTTGATAGCATGTCCTAATGAACAAGAGTCGTTCAATCAGGTCAAGCTGCATCAGAGTCTTTTATTTGTCCCATCGAGTTAATTCTATGTTTGTAATTATGTATAGATATAGTTTATTGGTTTTAAGAAATAAATGTTATTGTAAGTGTTATTTGAGAATACATTAAAGTTTTGTCAAAGTTTTGTGAGAAAATATCACTTTTAAAAGAGGATTTCTAATTTTTTTATTTTTTTTTATATAGAGAATAACTCTTTTGTCGATTAAATAAATTATACTGCTATATTTCCAAAGTTAGATAGTATACATATGAAATTTTATATTCCACTTTATAAGAGTTTTCTTATTATCTACTTGAATAATTTTTTTAAGCATAGTATGTATCATACTATATAAAAGTTAGGGTGTTACAGATTCAATCACTCCTTACTTAACTTGGAGTTTCCTTCACTACTCCTCAACTATTTTGTGACAACCTAGATGCAGTTTCCCTTGCTCACAACCTAATACTTCATGCCAGAACCAAATACATGGAACTCGACATTCACTTTGTTCGAGAGAAGGTTCTATCTAAGGCTTTGCAAGTCACTCATGTGCCAAGTGAAAATCAGCTAGCAGACTCACTTACCAAACCCCTCTCCTCTTCTAAGTTCATTGCCCTTAGGACCAAACTCAATGTGGTTTGCTTGCAGTAACCACCTTGAGTTTGAGGGGAGGCTATTACAGTATAGTACAAGTGTATGTATTATGTATTATGTACTACATAACTGAATTATGCCGAGTCAGCATAATTCAGTTATGGTTGTTTAACTATAACTATAAAACAATTAGACTATAAGGCTATATAAAGCCTATTATAATAGCTAGAAATTCAAGAAATGAAAATTACAACTTTCTGATTCTCTCTCTCCGAGTTCTTTGATACTCTTTCATTAGATAATGACAAAGTTAGTATCAGAACTTAAGTTGTTTTTTTAAAAATAAAATAAAGTGAAAAAAGAAATTTGGGATTTTTGAAACTTCACTTAGTAGCTAAATTGAATTTTGTGTTGAGGTTAGCATAGCATTAGCTCAGGATTTACCAGTCAGCAGGGGTAAGTGTATGAAATGGTTAAGTATATGGTTGGGTTTCAATCTGTGGAATTACCCACTTATGCTAGATCACGGTAAATTAGAGCAATGTAAATTGTTGGATACTTGAATTAGTCCTTGAAAGTCACACTAGAGACGGAGAGATATAACGCTCACTTGCGCGAGATTTTAGTTATGAGAATGCATTGGGGACGATGATACATAACGCCCAGATGCATAGAGACGTGGAAAGCATACTGGGAAGGCGATACGCAACGCCAGTGGAGCTTGTGATCTTGAGATAATGGCCATATGTTGTGAACGCCTAGCGGTCATGTATTCGAGATTGAGACACCGCAAGGGGGACAACGATACGTAATGCCCAATAGAGTAGTTGTAAGTTGAGGCAATTCAATAATCTTTGTGGAATTCATCATAAGAATATTGTTTGTTTGACTCTGCATATCTTATTCGGGGAAAGATGAAATAGGGACGAGATATAGAAAACAAAGAGAGAGAGAGAGAATATAATAACTTCTAGTCCTTTCAATCATGCAAGATAGGAGAGATGGCCACTACATTATTGTTGACCGAGAGATGACCACAAAGGAAAACGTAACTCAGACACAAACACAACGCGATACATTTTCATTGACCATGATTACGTTATAAGTTGCATCACAGTGCACATAACACATCATTTTGACATAATGTAGTCTTAATGACCACAGGTACAGTTGACACAAGCACAATGTGACACGGGCCTGTTTGGATGAGCTTTTTAAAAAAGCGCTTCTATGATATAGAAGCAGAAGCAGAAGTTATTATTAGAAGTAGAAAATATTTTGCGTTTGGATGAACTTTAAAAAAATGGGCTTTTATGAAATTTGTTGCAGGGGCATTATTGTCCAATAAAATATGATTCTTCCTCACTATCTCTCTTCTAGTGCATCAGTCTTTTTTTTTTTTTTTTTTTAGAAGCTAGAAAGTGTATCTTCTAAAAAAAAGCACCAAAATGTGTTTTTTTCAATACTTTTGTTTTTTTTTCAAAAGCCCATCCAAACACTCATATTTTCTGTAAAAGCACTTTTATTTTAAAAATAAGTGTTTTTTATAATAAAAAAAAAAAAATAAGCCCATCCAAACGGGCTCTTAGTACACTTCCACTGCCCATCATTCTCAACTGCAGGAATGTCCATAACAACTTTCTCCAAATAGCTGCTGCAAAAAAAAAAAAAAAAAATTTAAATAAACTAAAATACAAGCCAATTAAATTGTTACGATGTCAATGCCTCGTAGCCTGGACGTACTAGTCAATGGTAATCAAACATAAGACATTATTACCTTTTCTCTGTCTCAACTATGTCAAGAGTGTTGTTGTTTCCCTTCTTCCTGGACTACCAATCACAAACCATAACTTCACTAGATTAGAAATTGCTTCAATAACTACTTGTCACTAAATTGGTAGATGGTAACATATTTGTCTGCATGCATTTTGCAGATTTTCAGGAATGTGATATACACATGAGTTTTTACTTGCTGATATATAACAACAATAATTGAGAAATTCCTCATTTGATGTCTATGTCATGATTAGAAAACAATAATTTAGTTTACCACTCACAATGGTGTCAGGTCTAACAACATATTTAAGGTGTGCAAGTCTGACAAGACAATCATTGGAGGAGGAAAAGAAAAACAGCAAGTCCAGACTGACTTTAGATCAGTTTAGGTGGCAGAAAGTTACTTTTCTTAAAAGGACATAAACATATTGACATTCAGTCAAAATTTTTGATTAGATTACAATGCTGAAAATATTTGAAGAATGACGACTGCTAAGAACTTCAACAACATGGAGATCACTTATAGTCCCATAAACACTAGTACAAAGAAAATGTTGTTATTCATAATCTGTTTTGGAAAGTCAACAAGGCAACAATGTATGACTAAGCATTTTAAGTCTTTGTAACTAAAATATGAGGATCAATTTCACTGTGGAAAGAATATCATATATTGTACACGTGCTACAATCTCCATTATTTAGGCCAACATACTCTTATGACAATCAGCTTAAATAAATTCATGGAGAAAAAATATCAGAAATGTTTTTCAAACATCTGGGTTTGACAACTATACAGGACAACCCGTATAGTTGTACAGCGCAGCGCTACTGTAGAGCTGCACTGTAGCATTTTTTTTATTTTTATTTATTTTTATTTTTTACAAATTTTGACTTCTCTCTCTTTTTTTTTATACAATTTTTGACCTTTTTTTCTTTTCAAATTTTGACTTTCTTTTGAAAAAATAAATTTTTTTGTTAAGTATGTACAAATATTTGGTTAATTAAGTACAAATATCTGGTTAATTCAGTTCATTATCTGGTTAATGGGTTTTTTTGAGAAATAAAATTTTGGTTAAATATGTGCAAATATATGGTTAATCAGTAACAAATATCTGGTTAATTGAGCTCATTATTTGGTTAATGGGTTTTTTTGATAAATAAAATTTTTGGTTAAGTATGTGCAAATATCTGGTTAATCAGGTACAAATATCTGGTCAATTCAGTTCATTATCTGGTTAATGGGTTTTTTTGTTAAATAAATTTTTTGGTTAAGTATGTGCAAATATCTGGTGAATCAGGTACAAATATCTGGTGAACTCAGTTCATTATCTGGTTAATGGGTGTTTTTGAGAAATAAAATTTTTGGTTAAGTATGTGCAAATATCTGGTTAATCAGGTACAAATATCTGGTTAATTCAGTTCATTATCTGGTGAATGAGTTTTTTTGTTAAATAAATTTTTTGATTAAGTATGTGCAAATATATGGTGAATTCAGTTCATTATCTGGTGAATGGGTTTTTTTTTGAGAAATAAATTTTTTTGTTAAGTATGAGCAAATATCTGGTGAATCAGGTACAAATATCTGGTGAATTCAGTTCATTATCTGGTAAATGGGTTATTTTAGAAATAAATAAAAAAAGTCAGAATTTGTAATTAAAAAAAAAAAAACGCTACAGTAGCGCTACAGTAACGAGTTGTCTAGTATGTTGTCCCGTGGGAGTTGTCTAAATAACACATCTGAAAAAATATATTGCATAATAAAAGTACAAATGTAGTTAGCAATACAATGACACCAGTTTCCTAAGTCAGCTGACCTTGAAAGCTAGTTAATGCATGGAAAAGTGTCAAAAGTAGAATGCCTACATCAAGTGTGTGTGTGTGTATATATATATATATATATAGGGGGAATATCAAGTGAGAATGTTTTTTTTATGTGAGAGTGAGAGGGATTGATTCAAGCCTTTAGATTAAAATCAAAGGTTGTGATTAAAAATGCAATTAAAATAAATCACGTGCCCTCAACCCACATTCTGCACATCTCTCGTTCTCCATGAGTCCATGTTTCTTTTTCCTATTTCTTCTTTCCTTTCAGCCACCACAAAGTTTTGCACCCACCTAGCCATCTCTTATTCTCTTTACCATCAAGACCCAATCGCTACTATGAATTGAAATTGCATTTTTCTTCTTTTATTCGTTTTTTGGAATTTTTAAGTTTTATCATGATATGTTTGATAAAAGACAGCAGAGAAAAGGAATATTGTAAAACTAAATAATAAATAAAGTTTTAAAGGGAGTTTTTTAGGGAGCATATCAAGTGAGAATGATTTTTTTATGTGAGAGTGAGGGATTTATTTCAGTTGTTTGATTAAAATCAACGGATCAAATTGAGACACCCCATTAAAAACTCACGTGCCTTGGGAACCTGCGTTCACGGGTCACTCTTCTCTCAAATTTCTTCCTCCCTCTCTGCGTTTTTCCCCCTTTTTTAAGTTTTGTTTCAGCCTTCGCCGCCTCAACACATACGAGTACTAGTAAGTAGCCTCTAGGTCTTTCTCCCTCGCCAAACTTCATTCCATGTTCAATATTCTAATCTTTGTTAGAATTAGTTGGACGGTGCGGACGGTGTGGACGGTGTGAAGCTAACTATGTTCCTAGGAATTAGCTTATCATTAATTTTCATGTAAATTGTATTTACTCTTGAGTGTATATATATATATATCAAAGTATGATGAATAAAATGACTCAAGCATTTAACAAATCTTTAGTGTATTCAACATGTATCAAGAGCAGGTTCATTTATCCTTTGAAGGTTTTTGCCTCTGGTCCAGCAGAACAAGTCTTCTTCTGTCAAATTCTTCCCTCAAACACGTCTTTCTTTACCCAAACAGCAACGTCGACGTCCAAAAGTCATTGTCTCCGGCCAACCCACTGTCCACTGTTGCCTGAAACCTCATCAGAAACCTCCGGCCGTCATTTCCACCAAGCGTCGTCACAGGATCTTCCTCCACGTGCCGCCACCCCACCGGCGCGTGTAGCCCACTCGCAGCTTCTTGTCGGCACGTGTAACTCACGCGCCACTCCCCAGCCATCAGAAAATCGCCGCGACTGCCCAGAACTGATAGCAGTCACCTCCTCTGTCCGTCTAGCTAGTCAAAATCCACTTTTTCGATTGTTTGGAATGTGGGTCTCTTGCCTTTAGTCGCCTCTTTTTTTCTGGTTATTGCTTGCTGGTCCCTTTACAATATCAGGTGTTAAACTGGCCCCTCCTTTGTGTGATTTGGTGAGAATGGGTCATCCTCAATGCACATATTGCAAGAGAATGGGTCACACTCAAAAGACCTGTTACTCTCTTCATGGTTTTCCAGGAAAATCAGTAAAAATCGTCAATGCTGAAATAGTCAAGAAAATTTTTTCCGAAGCTGAGTACCAAGAGTATCTTCAATTGAAAGCTGGCCATCAGTCTTGTGGGTCTACTGCCACTGGTGTTCATGACTCCGCAGCCTTCATTTCTCAATCCGGTAATAATCAAAATCTTTGGATAATTGATTCAGGTGCCTCTGATCATATTGCTGGTAATCGTTCTTTATTCTCCTCTATATCTTCTCCTAAATTTCCTCACTTCATTACTCTTGCAGATGGTTCTAAGGTCGCCGCCAAAGGAATCGGTCATGTTTCAGTCACTCCTTCTATAACTTTAAAATCTGTTTTGTTTATACCTTGTTGCCCTTTTAATTTGATCTCCCTTAGTCAGCTTACTCGCTCTCTAAACTTCTCAGTAACCTTTGATGCTGGTTCTTTTACTATACAGGAACGTGGTACAGGTCAGATGATTGGTGTAGGACATGAATCACATGGTCTTTATTACCTCCAATCAACTCCTTCTGTAAGCTGTACTGCAGTTGAGTCTCCAAATCTTCTTCATGAACGATTGGGCCATCCAAGTTTGTCAAAGTTGAAGCAAATGGTCCCGAATCTTGCAAAAATGTCATCATTGAACTGTGAGTCATGTCAATTAGGCAAGCATGTTCGCTCTTCCTTTTCCAGCAAAGTTGAAAGCCGAGTTGATTCTCCCTTTTCAGTTATCCATTCAGATATATGGGGACCGAGTCGTGTGTCTTCTAATGGCTTCCAGTATTTCGCTACTTTTATCGATGAATTCTCTCGATGCACCTGGGTTTTCTTAATGAAAGAACGATCTAAACTTTTGTCCATTCTCACCACTTTTGTTAATGAGGTTAAAACCCAATTTGGTAAGACAATCAAGATCCTTAGAAGTGATAATGCAAAAGAATACTTTTCTTCTGCTCTCTCTTCTTTTTGGTCATCACAGGGCATTCTCCATCAATCCAGTTGCCCTCATACCCCTCAATAGAATGGCATAGCTGAAAGGAAAAATAGACATCTTGTTGAAACTGCTCGGACCTTGTTAATTCATGCAAATGTACCTGTCCGACATTGGGGTGATGCAGTTTTGACAGCGTGTTTTTTAATTAATCGGATGCCTTCGTCCTGTCTTGATCATAAAATACCACATTCCATTTTATTTCCTAAAGAACCATTGTTTCATGTTGCTCCACGAATATTTGGATGCACTTGTTTTGTTCATGACTTATCTCCAGGTCTTGATAAGCTTGCTGCCCGAGCCATCAAATGTGTCTTTCTGGGATACTCTAGGTTATAAAAGGGTTACAAGTGTTACTCCCCTGTGCAGAATTGTTATTACATTTCTGCAAATGTGACGTTCTTTGAAGAAAAGTTTTACTTCTCACCATCCATAGTTGAGTCTCATACAATTCAAGAAGTCTTTCCGATTCCTTATCTTGGTTCATCACCTTTCCCTTTGTTGGAATCAGTTTCGACTACAGATATTCCTGACAATCCTCCACAAGAACAGTCTCAAAGATCACCCATCATATACCGACGTCGTCCACGTGTTGCTCATACAGAATTGGAAGGCACTGAAAGACCAGCTGAATCACGTCCTGCTCTAGTGGATGACCCTACTACGGACCTACCTGAAGGAAACTTTGACTTGCCCATTGCTCTTAGGAAAGGTACTCGGTCTACTCGAAATCCTCATCCTATTTATAACTTCTTAAGTTATCATCGTCTCTCTCCTTCTTATTATTCTTTTGTGTCATCTATATCTTCTGTTTCCATTCCTAAAAATGTTTGTGAGGCACTTGATCATCCAAGATGGCGACAAGCCATGATTGATGAAATGCAGGCTTTGGAGCATAATGGTACTTGGGACTTGACTCCTCTTCCTCCGGGAAAGAAACCCGTTGGTTGTCGATGGGTATATGCTATTAAAGTTGGGGCCAATAGACAGATCGATCGGCTCAAAGCCCGGCTTGTAGCCAAAGGTTACTCTCAGATTTATGGACTTGATTATGGAGATACTTTCTCCCCTGTGGCAAAAATCACTTCTGCTCGATTATTTCTTGCCATGGCTGCCATCCGTCATTGGCCATTATATCAGTTGGATATTAAAAATGCATTTCTTCATGGAGAGTTAGAAGAGGAGATTTATATGGAGCAACCTCCTGGATTTGTTGCTCAGGGGGAGTCCAGTTTGGTTTGTAGGCTACGACGATCTCTCTATGGGCTGAAACAGTCTCCACGAGCTTGGTTTGGAAAATTCAGCTCAGTTATTCAAGCTTTTGGAATGAAACGTAGTGAAGCAGATCATTCAGTCTTTTATTGCCATACCACTCCAAATAGGTGTGTTTACTTGGTGGTCTATGTAGATGATATAGTCATCACAGGAAATGATCAGGAGAAAATTTCTCAGCTGAAGGAACATTTATGTAGCCATTTTCAGACCAAGGACTTGGGGAAATTGAAATATTTTCTTGGAATTGAAGTTGCTCAGTCAGAGAATGGGATTATCATCTCACAGAGGAAGTATGCATTAGACATACTTAAAGAAACTGGTATGTTGGATTGTCGACAGTTGATAGTCCTATGGATCCGAATAAAAAATTGCTACCCAACCAGGGGGAGCCTTATTTTGATCCTGAAAGATATCGAAGATTGGTTGGGAAGCTCATCTATCTCACTATTACAAGGCCAGATATTTCCTTTGCAGTTGGAGTGGTGAGCCAATTCATGCAGTCTCCTCATAATGATCATTGGGATGCAGTAATTCGAATTCTGAGATACATTAAAAAGACTCCAGGACAAGGACTACTTTATGAAGACAAAGGAAGCACTCAAATAGTTGGATTTTGCGATGCAGATTGGGCAGGATCACCCATTGATAGGCGTTCCACTTCAGGGTATTGTGTGTCTATTGGAGGAAATCTTGTCTCGTGGAAGAGTAAGAAACAAAATGTTGTTGCAAGGTCTAGTGCAGAGGCTGAATATAGAGCTATGGCTGTAGCCACGTGTGAGCTCATTTGGATTAAACAACTTCTTCAGGAATTGAAGTTTGGAGAAACTCAACAAATGAAGCTATGTTGTGATAACCAGGCAGCCCTCCATATAGCTTCCAATCCAGTATTCCATGAGAGAACTAAACATATCGAGATCGATTGTCATTTTGTCCGAGAGAAAGTCCTTTCTAAAGAAGTCGTCACTGAATCTGTTAGCTCTAATGATCAACTGGCAGACATCTTTACAAAATCGATCTCTAAGAGGGCCGAGAATTCAGAATATTTGTTCCAAGCTTGGAGAATTTGATTTATATGCTCCAGCTTGAGGGGGAGTGTTAGAATTAGTTGGACGGTGCGGACGGTGTGGACGGTGCGGACGGTGTGGACGGTGTGAAGCTAACTATGTTCCTAGGAATTTGCTTATCATTAATTTTCATGTAAATTGTATTTACTCTTGAGTGTATATATATATATATATATATATATATATATATATCAAAGTATGAGGAATAAAATGACTCAAGCATTTAACAAATCTTTAGTGTATTCAACAATCTTCTTATCGGTAACTTATGTGGTAAATTGACAGCCCTTTTTTCTATTTCCTTTTTCTGTTTTATCCTTTACTTCTTGATTCTTCTTATTATGTGGTAAACAAGATCTGCAAATTTATTTTCTGGTTGAGCTTTCAACCAACCAGTATACAGAAGAAAAAAAACCAAAAACCTTACACCCATTTGATATGATCTAGGATATAGATCACTAACATTTTAGGATCTTTCTTTGATTTCAAGTGCTAAGAATTCAAGATCAAACACAAACTAGAACAATAGAATGAAGCTTGATTCTCAAGTGAGAATCAAGAGAAACAAAAAGGAGTAGAAGAGCACAATTATATATGAATTGAAATGACAAGAACAAGAATTAAAGTGCAGAATTTAAATTGCAAGAAATAAAGAACACAAAATAGAAAATGGAAGAGGTAAGAAGAAGAAGAAGAAGAAGAAGAAGGCGCCACAATCAATGCTTCATTGAGATGAAGATTGAATTGATAAGCCATAGGAGGATTCACCACTTGAATAAGGATATTCAAGATAAGAATCAAAGGTTCAATTCAAGAACCAAGAAGAGGAGAACTCTCAACTCTCTCTAGGATTCTCAAGGGTGAGAAAACTCAAATGTATTCAAAACTTGTAAAAATGATTTACATGAAGCCTATTTATAGGCTCATCCTACTTAAGGTGCAAGCAAGTCTAACTTGAAGTGCAAGTTACTCTTCTAAGTCCTAATGGGCTTGGGACACTCTTAAGCCCAATTAAAAGCCTAACTAAATCAAAACCTGTATAGAATTTCGTGCTAAACTTGTAGCCCAATTTTAGTCATGATAGACGCCGAATCAGGTCTTGAGTCAAAAATAAGATTTGTAGATAATCTTTTAAGCTTTCCAACGCATCCAAGATCACTTCAATCGGACATCTGCAACTCAAGAAACAACCAAAATAGTGAAGCAGGTTTGATTTGGATTTGCTTCAAAGTTGACTTGCCCCTAGGGGTGGGAATAGGCCAGGCCACCCGACAGGGGCCTATGGCCTGGCCTGTTTATAGCCTGGCCTGGCCTGGCCTGGCCTGTTTAATAAAAAGGCCAGGTCTAGGCTTTTTTAAAAGCCTATTTAGTTAAATAGGCCAGGCCTGAGCTTTTAAAAAAGCCTCTGAAGCCTGATAGGCCGGCCTGATTAGTATTAATTTTAAATAAATATTAAATATATATAATATAAAATAAAATATTTATTAAAAAAATAAATACTATTAAATTCCTAATTAGTAAATATATTGACAATTCTCAGTACCACAAGGAAATAAACCTAATCTGAAAGACCGAAACCCTAACTCCCTTCCTCTCATCCGCTTCTTGCTGACGGCGCTCATCCTCTTCATCTCGACGGCGCCGTTCTCTGCTTCAGCACTCGCAGGCCGGTGCACTCCGCGTGAGTCCTCTAGCTTTGACCTTCGTTCCTCCATCGGCGTCCGCGTCTCGTTCCTCCATCGGAGTTTCGTTCGATTTTCCGACGATTCTTCTATTCTTTAACAGGTATTTCATGCTCCATCTTTACCTTTGCTTTACCTTTTCATGTTTGCTAGGGTTTATGTGTGTGGATCGATTTTTCCACTACAAAGAGGGGGAAGGGATCTGTTTGCTAGTTGCTACACTGTTTCTGTGTGGTTCGTTTTTCTGCTACAAAGAGGGGGAGGGTCGATTTCAATCTCTTGCTATAGTGTGGGTCGATTTTTCTGCTACAAAGAGGGGGTTTTGAGTTCTGTTTGTTACACTGTGTCTGTTGGGTCGATTTTTCTGCTACATGGCTTGATGAATATCATGCAGGCTTTATGAACAATTTTTCTTTACATGATGACAATCTTTATGAACAAATATTAAGGTTCTAAAGGAGAGCAATAGAAAATGACTTTGATTCAGATTAATATGCATGCTCCCCTGCGGTTTTGGAATGCATTATATGTGATCTTTTAGGTGACGTTTTATTTCCTGGGAAGCCGATGCTTGTTTTTCAATTGTTTTTGTTGTGTTCACTGATTTGTAATGTCTTTCCTTTTTATTGTTCTTTCGGTAATCCTTTGTGGGGTACATACTGGTGAGCATGAGGTTGGTTTGTTGGGTCTGATTTTTAGCTCCAAAGTATACTTAGATGCAGGGATTAAATAGGAAAATTGGTTTGGTTCTGCTGATGCGGCTACTATGGCATTATCATGTGTTCCTATATTCTGTGTAACTCTAGGCAGGAGATGATCTTGGGTGCAAGGGCTTCTACGAAACAGGATTTTGAAGGTGGATGGGCTTGGCTTTGTAGCTATTTTGCAACCATTTGCTCTTTTTTTCTTTTGGTTGTTGTAATAGCTGTAGTTGCTTTGCCTCTTTTGTAATTATTGTCATTTTGTATATTGTTTTGGGTACACCTAGTACTTTGCTCATGTATATATCTTTTTATTATTATTATTATATATATATATATATATATGCTCCCCTTGAATTTGTGTTTTTTTTTTTTCTGTTTATTACCTAGAATGTCCAAAGCACTTTATCCATAAATGTGCTAAAATTTAAGACAGATATGAAGTTTGATGTTTGACTCAACTCAACCCTCTCAATGTTCATACATTCTTAGCATAGAGATTACAATTATGCTTATGATGAGAACTTTTGCATTGTGACATGTTTTATTTCTTGTATTTGTTAACATAATTATTTTTAAAGTATTTTTCAGTCTAATGACATGAATTGTTTTCTTATTTTGAAGGTGAATGAAGGACGTGAAGAGATTACCTTGAAGATTTGATGTGTTTTTTGCTGGTTGTTGCATTTGTTACTATTTTGTGTTTTTGTCATAGACCCTGAATATCTATTGGTTGTATTTTGTATTTTATGGCTTGAGGCCTATTTGTTTTTGTATTTTATGGATTTTATTACTTTATTGTTTGTTGCAACTTATATGTGTTGAGAAGTAGTTTTATGCAAGTTAATATTAGGTGTTGGCCTATTTGGTTCGGCCTATTTAGCTGTAGGCCAGTGGCCTTATTACAGGCCTTCATAGGAAATAGGCTTTTAAAAAGGCTTTCAGGCCAGACCAGGCTTTTAAAAAGGTCAGGCCAGGCCTTAAAAAAAGCCTATGTCAGGTAACAGGCCAGGCTTAGGCTTGATATTTTTGAAACATGCCTGGCCTATTTAGCTAAAGCCTAGCCTGGCCTATTCCCACCCCTACTTGCCCCCATTGACCCATTAAGGTTGTGCTTCCTAGGATCACATCACCATTGCTATAAAAAGGAAAAGCTGGTATATATGATATAAAAAGACAAATGCTAAAGGCCTTTAATGTGCGTAATGCATAACTAAGAAATAAAGAGACAATAGTGTAGTAACGTCTAGTATGAACCATTATACAATATGGTTCATGGTGGACCATTTTTGAGAACCGTCGGATTAAGCTACTCATCATATGTTAAGATGCATCACACACACTAGATTTTGGTCTCACTCACCTGCTTCTCTCTCTGTCACCATCGTCCCTCTCTGTCAAGCCATCGGTAAGGGCTCCGCTGCTAGCCCCGCCGCAGTTTGCGGCGGCCTTTCCTCCTGACGTCTCTCTCCCTTGTTTAGGTGTGTCCCATTCATTTTGGTTTAGGATTGGAAGATACATTGCACGACACATTGCACTGGTTCATCTTCTTCCTAACAACAACACAATGTCATACCACAGCTCAACTAACTATGTCAAGTGAAATCAAATCAAAGAAGAAACTCTGGGATCAAGCAAGCAAGTAGTTAAATCGAAATCACCATAGATCTAAGCAGATTTAAACGAGATCTGGAAAATTCACAAAACAAAAATGCCATCGTCGTCGCCGTAGCCGTTTCTGTTCCCATTGTCTACTACATGAACCGGTTCGAAGGGAGTCTGGGAGTAACTTGGATCCGGATCGGTGAACCCGAAGATCTCCAGCGATGCCACCGCTGAGGTGTGGTCTACGGGGGAGAAGCTGGAGAAGGCGCCATAGCCGGAGACGGTGTCATCGTTGTCGGTGGCGGCTCGGTAGGGTGGTGAAAGAAAGTTTAAAACTTTCAGATCTATAACTTTCAGATCTGCCGACCAAAGTTTATAAGTTTTTCATACTTGACTCACAGTGGCTTGAGACGGGTGGGATGGAGATGGAGAGAATGGTGCAAGTGCGGCGAACCAGAGCAGCATCACGGTGGCGCGATTGGGGCGCGTGGTAGACTGTTGTGCTCGAATGGGTCGGTGCTTCAAAGATGACAAAGATGCAAGCGTGGGTTTGAGGGGATCATGCCAGAGTAGGACCATCGTCGACTATGATTGGACCAAAGTTAAAGGCGAAGAAGGGTGGTTGGTGGCAGTGGTGGAATGGCAGTGGCTGGAGTTTGAGAAGAAGAAGGGTAGGATGATGGCGGAGGGCATTTTCCGGTGGACAGTGGAAGTGATATCGTGAATCCACAAGTGTACGGTTTCGTTGTCAAGTAATAAAAAGATCGAATCCACAGAGACCGTGATTTTGAACACCAATTAATTGTCAAATCAATTTAACTAAACAAGGAAAGATTTGGTTTTTGAAATAAGAATCAAGTACCCAATCAAATATTAAAATCTCAATCAAACAAAATCAAGAAAAAATAGGAAAGTAAATCAATTTGGGGTTTTTCAAATTAAAGAGGAATTTCCAGGAATTGGGTTACCAATAAGACTGCTTATGCTACTAAATTGACTACCCCTCTTGTTAATTATCAAAATGCTTTGAAGGTGAATTTATCCTAATAAAGTTAATGTTCCCTCTCGAGATACAAGAACCATGCCCAATTAAACCAACTCCTACTCTCGTGGTAATTGTATTTAAATTGAACCCATTACGATTTGTGACAATTCAATGAACCCTCGAAGAACCGCTTCTAACTCTCTTGATTTAAGTTCTAAGTTCAATCCCTATAGATCCAATACCTAAGTTCACTTCTCAGTTCATCCTTAGAGTATCTATGACATGCAAATAAGTGCGCACTGAATTTACAAGTAATTCATGCAATAGGAATTAAATCTAAAGCAAATTGAAATTAACAAAAAGGGGAAAACATCAATCCATCACATAAAACAAGTCTTGGGCTTAGCCTCAACTCCTAGAAATAAAATGACTACTCAAGCATTGCTATGGCCATAGCAATCTTGATCAACAAAAGCATAAAAATCCTAAGAGAAGAGAAGAAATTGGAGAAGAAGAGAAATCCTAAATTAAGCCTAAGGTAGCAGCCAAGATCCCCTATTTTTGAGCCTAAGAGTCCTATTTATAATGTAGGTTAACTTGGGATTAAAGCTATTACAAATCAGATCAAAACAAAAAATCAGAATCCCAAAATTAACGCGTCACGGCCAGGCCGTGACAGGTTCTGTCTTGTTTACTTCTTGCATTGGAGGGCTGTCACGACCGTGATGGCTGTCACGGCTAGGCCGTGACAGCTTCTGACTTGGCCGTGACAGCTTCTGACTTACACTTTCTTCTTTTTCTTCAGTCCCACGCGATCATGGTCGTGATAGTGGTCACAGTCAGGCCATGATGGTATCTGCATTGCTCATTTTCTTGCTTTTCAAGCTCCATCTTCATGCAAACTCCAAATTAACTGGACTTGAGCATTTTAATCATTAATTTCTGCACACAAACACCACAGAACCACCTTACCTGTTCCAAAGGGGAAAAACTAACAAATATCAAAATGAAAATGCCTAATCTATATGAAAATGCATGCAAATTGATGAAGAAATATGAGGTGAAATCACACTCATCAAGAAGTTGGGGGATAAATCTGGTGTGGATGGTGTATGGTATTATGGTGGGATGAGATGAATCTAAAGGTTAAAACAAATGGTCCACCATGAACCACATGGTGTAATGGTTCACTCTAGACGCCACCATAGTGTATGAGTGTCATATTCCAATCAGAGTGTGGGAGACAGACCCACCAGTAACCGTTGATGTTGAAGTGGCGGCTTAACAAAAGAGAAAGAAGAAGAAGAAGAAATAAATTTGAGAGAAGAGTGACTCATGAAGGCGCGTGAACGCAAGTTATAGGAGCACTTGAGTTTTTAATAGGGTGCTTTAATCTTATCCGTTGATTTTAATCAAATAGCTGAAATGAATCCCTCTCTCTCTCACATAAAAAAACCACTCTCACTCTCACATGACATGCCCCCTATATATATATAGAGGAGACATATCAAGTGAGAGGGCCTTGTTTATGTGAGAATGAGAGGCGCAAATCATAACCATTAGATCCAATCATGAATGGTCAAGATTAAAAGTTAGTTAAAAGATTAATAAGTCACATGACTTTTTGTTTTAATCTTGACCATTCATAATTGGATCTAATGACTATGATTTGCTCCTCTCACTCTCACATAAACAAGGCCCTCTCACTTGATATATCCCATATATATATATATATATATATATATATATATATATATATATATATATATATATATATATATATATATATATATATATATAAAGCCATCATATTGCCTTTCAATATCCACATGATAGATGATTCATTCTACCACATGTTGTCATCTTATTTAGAGTTGAAGATAGCCTTAGGCTATGTTTGGGAGGATGGGTTGAGATGGTTAGTAATGGAGTGGAGTGGTGTAAACCCATTAATCCATTGTTTGAGAGTTTTTTCATTAATAGAGTGGGATGGTTTAGGATGGTAACTCAAACCACTCCACTCCATCCTAAACCCTCATTTTTATATCCTCCAAATTGGGGGGTTTGGGGATTTTCTTCTATATCCCTCATTAAACTTCCAACCAATGGAGTGGTAAACTTTTACCTTTCCACTCCACTCCATTACCAACCATTCCATTACTAACCACTCTACTCCATCACTATAAAAACTTCCAAACATACCCTTAATTAATATAGTAATATACTATCAGTAAACAAGAAAGAGCCACATCATCAATGGAGTGTGTAAGTGTTCACTTGTGGTAGCAGTATTTAATCACCTTTTTCAGTACTGAGCGTCAACCCCTTTTTTTTTATATGTGTAAAGATCTCCAAACCGGCAGCAAATCAAAATTTATCCTTAATTTTAATCTAGGAGTGCATTTTAACACGAGACTCCATAAACCGCAGAAAGAGTTAATGTATTTATTTATGGCAAGGAGTTTTATGCTTATTTCTTTTAAAATGATGTGGGTTCTTTCCTGATCTTTATTATTTTTGTCTACCCTTATTTTGGATGTTGGTAGGGGCTCCATTAGCCAATTATTGTTTTTAAGTCATATCTTACAAATCCCTAAGAGTTTTAAAAATGGGAATAAGGCAATAGAGAACTTGAGTCCTCAAAAGAGGTGAAAGCTAAGGATGCTACACAATTTGTTCTATAACAGCTTGCACTCTAGGTGGCAGAACTTTTTTGTAGAATTAATTGTCCAATTTGATTAAAACCCAACTTGTTTGAAGGGTAACAGATTAAGCTCATTCGATTAAAATTTTAGAATTTTTGGCTCATCAGTTTAACGCCATCTATAATTCAAAGTAAACCCAAGTTCTGCAGTATGCCGAACCGAACAGTCTGCATTGCAGACAACATAGCTCTCACCATAGGTGTCTAAATTGCATAAACTTAGACTACTTAGAAAGCTAAAATCCTAACCTAGGCTTGGGAAAAATTTGAAAATTTTTGGATTAATAGATCGGTCCAGTTTTAAAGCCAGAGGTTGAATCATATTCTGTTGAACCCAATTCTGAACAAGTAGTAAACCAAGTTGCATATCTGTTGACGTAGATGTCCAAGTTTAGTGTTACCAGTCTTGTTTGAAAGCTATTACTCCACACTAATATTGGTTACAATTTTAAAATTTTTGGATCATTGGTTCAATACCAGTTCTGTTTTTAATTTAGACCAATTGCTGGAGAAAAAAAACTAAGTTCTAAATCGATATAGATACTCAAAGCACTTGAAACTTGTTTCATTTAAAAGGTAATATCCCGAATTTGACCCTACTCAAATATTATAATTTATAGCTATCATATCCACCCTAAGCCTCTGTTTGAATTTGAAGCAGATAATTCAAAAATGTAATTTTGTTGCATTGATCATTGTGCAAGATCATGAATTAGTTAAGTGTGGTTTGGTGTTATGTGTTTAAATGGATTTTGGGGGGTTAATATACTTGCATCTTTCTTTGGGGACTATTCTTGACTGTTTGCATCCTTATCATGTATTGTTACTTTGACTTATGCAAAAATGTGGAAAATAAGCTTGGATCTAAATAGATAAATGCACTGATGCTTTGGCCTGTGAGATTTGTTGTCTAGGACTTTAAATTTTCTGCCTTTGCGGAAAAGTAAGCTAGGTAACAAAATTTACCTCAAGATAGTTAGTGATATCAGATTGAGTATCATAACATTAATTAAGTGTAACCTATGCCATGTTAGATTTAAAATTAATTAAAGCTATGATATATGGTAAGTTGAAGGTAAGCATCGATTTAAATAGTTGAGTGAACTTCTGGAACTACTAGAAATCCTTTTGTGGACATGAGGGCAGTATATGTGTTAGTGACGGGTCAAAGCCTCCTTTTTGCTTCATCATGCTATTTCAAACACAAGGATAAAACATGTGGAAAACGCTGCAAATAGTCTAAGAATGAATCTTAATAAAACATGCAATAAGTGATAAAATTGTTACTTATCATACTACACTTGAATTTTTCATGTCTTATTCTTTGACTAACTGTCACAACACAAACTCAAAGAAAGTAGCGAGCTGACCACAACTGGTAGCGGACCTATGTAGTTTGGTAAGGTTTTGTCCCAATCATTACTTTGAAACCTTTAATTTCTGGAGTGACTTTCTGCTTTGTAAGTTTATATTTAATATTTAATTTAATAACGTGAATCAAGTGGGTTGTACACTCAATGTTGTTTTAATTCTTGATTGGTGTGGAGATGAGAAAAAATGTAACACCAATGGCAGTAAGTGGAGAATAATCACTTGTTTGACTGAATCTTGCTCAACTTTCTTTTCGTTGTCACTTGGGATGCATGCATATCAAATTTATTACCAACATTAGTGATGATAATAAACCGGCAGAAAGAGTTAATGTATTTTGTTGCATTGATCATTGTGCAAGATCATGAATTAGTTAAGTGTGGTTTGGTGTTATGTGTTTAAATGGATTTTGGGGGGTTAATATACTTGCATCTTTCTTTGGGGACTATTCTTGATTGTTTGCATCCTTATCATGTATTGTTACTTTGACTTATGCAAAAATGTGGAAAATAAGCTTGGCTCTAAATAGATAAATGCATTGATGCTTTGGCCTGTGAGATTTGTTGTCTAGGACTTTAAATTTTCTACCTTTGCGGAAAAGTAAGCTAGGTAACAAAATTTACCTCAAGATAGTTAGTGATATCAGATTGAGTATCATAACGTTAATTAAGTGTAACCTATGCCATGTTAGATTTAAAATTAATTAAAGCTATGATATATGGTAAGTTGAAGGTAAACATCGATTTAAATAGTTGAGTGAACTTCTGGAACTAATAGAAATCCTTTTATGGACATGAGGGCAGTATATGTGTTAGTGACGGGTCAAAGCCTCCTTTTTGCTTCATCATGCTATTTCAAAAACAAGGATAAAACATGTGGAAAACGCTGCAAATAGTCTAAGAATGAATCTTAATAAAACATGCAATAAGTGATAAAATTGTTACTTATCATACTGCACTTGAATTTTTCATGTCTTATTCTTTGACTAACTGTCACAACACAAACTCAAAGAAGTAGCAAGCTGACCATAACTGGTAGCTGACCTATTAGTTTGGTAAGGTTTTGTCCCAATCATTAATTTGCAACCTTTAATTTCTGGAGTGATTTTCTGCTTTGTAAGTTTATATTTAATTTAATAACGTGAATCAAGTGGGATGTACACGCAGTGTTGTTTTAATTCTTGATTGGTGTGGAGACGAGAAAAAATGTAACACCAATGGCAGTAAGTGGAGAACAATCACTTGTTTGACTGAATCTTGCTCACTTTCTTTTCGTTGCCACTTGGGATGCATGCATATCAAAAATTTGATTACCAACACTAGAATAGTACCCGTGCTGTCGCACGGGTCTTGTGGTTTTTTTACGGATATTTCAAAAACGATTGTGCATGATATAGTAATAAGTTAATATATTATACTTGTATGATATAAATATTTATCAATGTGATTTATACTTTACTATACTTTTGTTGGTCAAAGCAACCATCACACAAGAGGGGGTGTGAATTGGGTGATGATAGAAATTTAAAACTTTTACGAAACATCAAAACATAAATCAAGAGTTTTTCAAATAAGAGAGTGTAGATGGATAAAAGAAGATAATTTAAAAACCATCTAACAAAACTAATAACATATTTTTAACCAGTTTTGGAAATAAGGAAGATAAAAAACATTTCACTGTCTAATGGACAATATTGACTTGTCTGATTAGCTCAGACTAAAAGTCAAACCAGTTAGACAAAATCTAGAGGATAAAAACATTTGAAAACAAACTTAGAAACATAAAGCTTAAAACAATCAGTTAGAAAACTTGTTGAACTACATAAGAAAAAAAAGGAAAACAAAAAGATAAAGAGATAAGGGTAGAGAGAAGATAGACAAACAAGATTTATCCTGGTTCACTCATATAAATGATGAGCTACATCCAGTCCCCAGCAGCAGCTGAGTTTTCTCCACAATCACATCAGATAATTATAACGAGTAGTCTTTGACACACCTAGCCTCTCCAAGCTCATTGGAGTATTGTTCTTAAACAGCCTCTCCAGACTGTTGCAAGTATTCTTTTCACCTAGCCTCTCCAGGCTCAACAAGTATTATTCTTAACCCAACCTCTCCTGGCTGTTGCAAGTATTATTTTCACCCTAGCCTCTCCAGGCTCACTGGATTTTGATGAAGATTACATAGAGAAATTCTCACAACACTCATAGAGTGATTTTACAATGAAGTACAGATATGAGGTTCTTCCTACACTCAAAAGATGTGGATATATTTTTTTAAGCACTTTAGAACTGAAAAAGAAATCACTCATAACACTCACCGAGAGAAGGGGTTGGAGTGAATCTAGGATGATTACATTGAGAATGATTTCTGTGTGAGATGAAGATAGTGATGCTCTCATTTTTCATCAACTGTAGCTAGCAGAGTAGCAGCACTAACACCAGCAACTCTTCTTCTTCTTTTTTGGTCTTCATTATATAGGCTTGACAAAATATTGTACCCGTTGGGAGTTTTTGACCGATTTCACAAAACTTTCTTGATGCTGACCACACTGTATATAAAGTGGTTTTGCTTTTACAAGCTTTTTGTCTTTTGCAGCAGTGATATATTTCTTCTTTTTTCTTTTCTTCAACATACAGTTGTATATGTCTTTTATCAATAAAAAACTATTCTGACCAGCTGCACACCTTTTGACATTTGTACTTTGTGATAATATATAATATTAAATAGTTGTGCAACTTGGTAGGAAGAGAAACTTCAATACGTAAACTTTTCTTTACAGCTAACTCTTCATTGCATGTCAACATATCTTCAATTGTTGACACCTCCTGCTAGTCCCATATAAACATTTAACTAATTCAGCTTTGTCTATACTGGGAAGACACTTGGTTAGCTTCATTAGACACTTCTTAGATGAGCTTGTGAGATGCTTGCTCCTTTAGCTCCTAAACTCCATCATCTTCGTATTATGCAATTTCGACCTTCTTAAATGATCGATTCAGGATTCGAGGTCTTCATGAAAGTTGTATCCCTGGATGTTAGCTTCGAATGGCACCAGTTCATACAATTTGGACATGTTACAACTCAAGTTATGGCCAGAAGACGCTTCAAAGGTCTGTCTGTGCAGAACAGCATCAGGCCATCAAATTACGAATGAAATCTGACACTGATATATATCGAATTTGGTCTCAACGTCTTCATCAAAGTTGTATATATGCTTCCTTAGCTTTACAATGACACCAAGATAGATCATTTGGATACCTAAAGCTCCAGATATTGTCAGCAGACGGGTTGTATGTTCTGGTTGTCACGAACAGAATTCACATCTTCCACTTGTAGATGATTTTTCACTTAGATGGAGATTGATTCAGGTCTCGACTTCTTCATGAAAGTTGTAGATATTTCTATTATCTTTCCAATGAGGACCAAGATCTCCTGATTTGAATGTGGTGAGTGTAACTCAATAAATATGGGGGGGGGGGATGGCACAGACGCTTGAATGTCGGTAGCAGATGCTTTGTCCAGACGCTGTGACTCTAATCTTCCATCTTTGCTTCTACACATCTATTCTTTATAAGCATTAGTCTGATCTATGCTTGAATACTCTTCAGACACTTTCATTAAGATGCTTTTAGATAGACACTTGAGCAGAAGGGACACTTCGAGGACAGATTCTTGAATTGAGACTCTTCGGATAAGACACTTCACTTGTCTTAATATCCTTCACCCAGTCTTAAGACGCTTCTGGTCTTAAGACACTTCAATAGACAGTTCATATAAACATGCATAGGGAGATAGAACACCTTTCTGTTATCACTAGACAGGTGACATAAGACGATGTGTTGTGAAACACTTTTCACTTGTCTGCATATCCACTAGACAGGTGATACACTTTTCACTTGTCTGCACACATCACTAGACAGGTGATATTAGACGAGTGAAGCACTTTTCACTTGTCTGAGCCACACTTGAGCAACACAATTAGCAATGTTCACACATTTATAAATTATTTATGCAATATATTTAGGAACTTAACTTATTTCTTTGATTTGTCATCACTCCAAAACGCAACATAAACAATTTATTCACAACACATATAGCATTTTCAACTTTCAAGTTTTAAGTTTCATGTAATTCAAATATTCAATATTTAAAATATATATATTTTAATACCAATATTATTTGTAAGTAAACTATAATAAAAAAAAATCTAAATATAATTATTAAATTTATCAGTAATACTTTTACAATAAAAAATATTCTTTTTATTTTATCGTATATTATTTATTTTATTAAAATTTATTAATCACAACATATTAATAATATTAAAATAATAAATCAAGTGGAGTACTATGCAAGAAGTATCAAGTTTTAATGATAATATAGACAAAAAATAATATGATATTAGTAATATGTGCGATTTGATAAATAATAGTTAATAAAGTAAAAGCTTCGAGCTTGATTGTAGGTATTTTTTGAGTTTAATGGGAAATAGAAAACTAAAACTAACATGTGGAGAGCCATACTTATATTACTAATCTTTTTTTCCATGCTTATATGTCTAGAACTTTCTTTTAATCAGCTAATAAATTGACACATGGCATGAATAGTAAAAAAGTTATTTTGATTTATTTATACTATATAGATTAGTAATGGCTGAATTTGGTGTCTCATTTGAGAAAATTGATTCAGATGGAGATAAAAGGAGGATGTTATGGATGATCCCAGTTTGTTTTCATCTGAACCAGACCCTGAAAGTTTCTTTTGTTAGCCAATCTTTTCTTCAAGTGGGTGTTCCTCACATTCTTGATCTCATTGTCTATTCTGCCAGACAAATGTCAAAATATGGATGATGATTAATATTAGTGAGTGATGTGTTTGTTAGAATTCACCTTCATTAGTTACCTTATGAATTGCAGATCAGCTGGTGATGTGATTGGTGGATTTTCATTTATGGCTCTTTATGCAAAACCTAGGCAAGTAGATTTATTTTTATTGTTATACATATATATTAGAAATGAAGTCCCTAAATGATGTGATTTTCAAATGATTCTTGTTTGCAACTACAATTTTTATTTTCGTGATCAACATTATGTGATTACACATAATGATGCAGTTTCTCTGAAATTTTATTTACAAGCCATATTGTTGTATTGAATTGTATGTGCATGCATTGGTTTGGGATAATGACAGTTTTGTTTATATAAATAAGTATGTATGTAGAGGGATGGAGATCATCTGTCCCAAAATGATGTCTTATTCCATGTCCAACCTACTTAGATTATGCCATGTCATTTAAAAGGATATTTATAATAAATAATGTAATTAATTTTTCAAGTGACACAATTGAAGTAGATGGGACAGAGAATGAGATGTCATTTTGAGACATTTGATCTCTATCCGTATGTAGAGAGATTGGACAAGTATTGGATAGACATTTTAACTGGATCTGTTGTCAATTGGTCCATTTGTCTTTTAGTGGTTTTTCTGTTGGGGCATACAGTTATACATGGAATGTAGTTTTCCATAAACTCACTTTGCAAGGTTTGGTTCTACGTGGCTCTGAAATCTTGTGCAGTGTGGTGCTTCTGCCTTTATTTGTTTAATGTGGATGATATGCGTAGAATGTGTTTGCAACTTATATGCGGAGTTTAAATTCACATGAGTTGAAATGTAGTGATGATTTCTTCTTCCATAAATATTATTGCTCGAGACATGAGTGTCGTTGTCATAAGCATACCAAGATAAAGGGGGAGCTCTGACTCTCTTGTAGTAAATCAAAATTTTGTGGCATGTATGAGATGGATGCAGGTTAAATGTTATCTAAAAATCTGTTATAGTGATGTTTCCAACTTTTTATCACATACTCTTCATTTGCTTGTAAAATTAAAAATTTGCATATACATCTATACTATTGTCTAGCTCGTGGATGCCTAAGATAAAAGAATTTGCTGGATGTTGGTTGTAACACCCTTCTCAGGCGCTACATTGTCTGTGACAATTCTATTCTATAAGACCGAGTAAAGCGGAAAATAAATATTTTCGACCAAAAATATGGGTTTACTTTTTTCTTTTCTTTTCGCAAATAGTACAATACGCATTCTTTAACATACATCAACAAACTTATGCATAAATATTTTTACAATCATTCTCTAAGTACTAACAGTCATAACATAAACATCCAGAAATGGTGGAAATACCAACGCCGGTAAATTAACAACATACTGGAAATATGTTTATAATAATAATAACAGCATTGGAGACACAACTCCTCAAAATATAAACATAGACACGAGACTTATCATGCTGGCCAATACAAAACAATGACGAAATGTCATCCCCACACAACTGTAACAGTCATGGATGATACGTTGTCACGCCGTGGGTATACTCCCACGTCTACTATGCAAAAGCCATTGAAACTGTGTCCATGTATCCATGTCATCTCAACCTCTAGTGGTGGCGAAAAAGTTCTGTCGTCATCTGTAACACCCCGAGTTTTTCGGCTTTCTAATATCAGAAAATTATATAAATATGTTTATATTTTTATCTGAGACTTAGAAAATTATTTTAATTAATCCGAAACCATAGTTACACTCTACTTGACCGTAGAGAGTTACGATAAAAATTTAGGTTGAAAAGTCAGGTGAAACCCGGTCTGCGAATTTCACTGACAGTATATTTATACTGCTCAGAAGACCTAATTTTAACTCGTGAAATATTATATTTTGGTTATTTCACTAAAAAGTGAAATATTATATTTTACCCGGGCGTCATATTTATCGGGTAAACGGCGGAGCAGATTACGAAATTTCCGGGAACCGCTAACGGATAATATCCATGAGTCACAAATGACAAGGCCATGTGGATGATGTCATGGATGGAGTCACTAGTCATGATGACAATTTCTAGGGAAATTGCATTTAGGTCCTTAGACTTTTTTATTTTGCATTTTGGTCCCTAAACTAGTTTCTAGAATCTTCGAAGTGAATTGAATCAAATTTTGGCTCATCCAAATCAGGTTTGGGCTGCAGCTTTTGGGCCCAATATTATGGTCATGAATTCATTTTGCATGAGGCAAATTTCTACTCTTAAGTTTCCAAGACAAAGTATTAAGTCTTAAGCATTTTTCAAGCTTAAAATCAAGTGGGCTCAAGTGAATTTACTCAAGCCCAATGCGCAAGGCCCATGGCTTGCTCATAAACTTGATGAGTCAAGTGGCTTCATGATTCTTCTCATACTTTCTCACATATTCTCACACTTTCTCAAAAGCTCTCAAGTGTTCTACTTTGTTCTTATTTTTCTCTCACACAAAGAAGCCAAGTTTGTGAAGGAGCTACAAGATTTCTTGCCAATTTTCATAAACCAATAGGTGATTCTTCATCCTCACAACCTTCTAAGTATCATTTTTTGATTTGAAGCTTTCTTGATCATGTCCATCTTTGTGTTCTTAACTTTGAAAATTCATAACTAATTATAGAAAAATCCCATGATGTTGAAACCAATTCCTATGTTCTTGATATCATGTATACTATCTAAATCCAAGAGCATGTAGTGATCAAAAATTTCCTTCCTAATAAACTAGCTATGGCCGAACCTAGGAGGATGGGTTTGGTAGGAGTTTTGTTCATATGCTGTCATGTATGATCATGTAGTTCATGTGACATGCATGTCTATATACTCTAATCCATGTTAGTTAATCAAAATGAAAATTCTTACTCTATGTCACTTGATGGCCGAACCCTAGGGGGGAGAGATTTGATGGGTTTTATTCAAGGTTTTCATCCATGATCTTGGTAATCATCCTATTAGTATGTATGCTTAATAAATCCAAGTTGATTTATCAAACCAAAATCCCTAGCCCTAAAATCATGTCATGGCCGAAACTAGGTGTTTGTGAGTTAGGAATTTTTAATTCTTAACCTAGTTGTTTAGTTACTAATCTATGATCTTAGATGGTTAAGGATCATTAATCCATAACTTAATCATGATTCGGAATTTTTAGTCACAAAGACCCTTGAGGCCGTGACCATGTAGGAAGAATTTTGATGGTTTCAATTGTTTGATTAGTGATGGTTTGGTTATGGTTGTTGAAGGTTGAGTGATTGTGTTGTTGTACGTGAAACCGGATCGGCGACGAAGTTCTAATCGGAAGTTAAGTTCTTCAAGAGGTAAGGGGAGAATACCTGAGGAGTTTTTCCTATAATCATGTGTTATCAAGTGTTGTCTATAATTATTTATCTGTTGGTGTTTGTTTAATTCTGTTTAAGTTCTGTTATTTTGATCTGTGTTAGTTGTTTGCATTTAATTGTTTATCTGCAATTATATTATTATGCTGTGATGCATGATCTGTCTGGAAATATTTCTGTGATGATGTTGTTGGTTGGTGTTTGAGAAGCCTGACGGTGGTCAGTGCCCAATTAAATTAATTGAATAAAAGCTCTAAGAAGCTTTATAAATTATGTTCAATGTTTTAATAGTAAAATATTGGAATATAATATTAATGAAAAATTTTATTTGGGGAAAATAAGGAATTTTCGAAAATATTATTATTTTAATGATTTATTGGTGTAAAAGTGAACTATGAGTCACGGTGAGGGCGAAACCGTGAAATTATTTTTGTACCGCTAATTTTTACGTAAGAAATTCCGAAATATTATAAAAAGTTATTTTATGAAATTATTTTTCGAAAATAACTTAATTGTGATTTTATAAAATGATATAAGTGGAAAAAGCTATTATTTGGCTTAAATGCCTTGAAAAGGGTTAAACGACGGCAATTTGGAAAAGTATCGACGACAAGTATTTTTAAAGCGGCAGTACATATTTTAAACAAGTTTGAGCCTCAAGTGACTCTCCTTTTTCAATTAGAAATGATTTTCTATAAAGAAAGTTTACTCAATGATATTATTCCATCAACTTAGACAAGTTGCGGAGATTTTGTTTTGAATTTGTGTTTTACAAACAAAAGACGGTGTTCACGTTGAAAAATAAACCTAGTATCCGAGACGTCGTGATACCAGTGTTCGATAATAAAACACGAAGATCTTTGATCCGTGTGATGATGAAAATTTTTAGATGTTGGAAACGATGAGACGGTGAGAATTTTAAGACGTTGAAAATGATGAGACGATGAGAATTTTAAGATGTTGAAGACGATGAATAGTCGTAAGCCATTTTGAGCTTCGACAAGAATATAATGAACGAAAATAAAATGACGAGGACAAAATGTTTTACATTTGCATTTACGGCAGACGTGCCCGATGTTGTTTAACGTAAGACCTTAATGGAAAAGGTATCATGTGACGGTGTATCATTATACTTGAATGTATAATGAGACGATGTATATATCATTATGCTGGAATGGATAATGAGACGGTGTACATGTATCATTGTGCTTGAGTGGACAATGAGACGATATACATATCATTGTGCTTAAATGGACAATGAGACGATGTATTATTGTTGTGCTTAGCTAGCCAATGAAACGATGTATCGAGTTTGATCAACTCATTTTGAAGACGTTGGGATCTCCGGAGATTAGGTGTGAATGTTAGACGATGAATGTTGAAGTGTCATGCATATTTTTAAAATGACGATGATCGGGTATGAGACCCAGTGATAAACTACTTGTTTAGTTATGAGAATCTTATGTTGTTATGGTTATGTATGTCTATGTGCTAATTGAGTATGTCGTGCATGTGATTATCGTTATAAACTCATATATTGGCATCTCACCCTTACAAATATATCAGGTTTCTTCTGGTATTGCTGTTGTACATTGGTACACTAGTGCAGATGGAGCTAAGAAGTTTCCCTAAGTCTTTCGGGACTTAGTTTTAGATACTTGAAGAGTTAATTTGATTGTGGGAACAGCAGCGGAGTTTTTCCGATAAATGTCGTGTAGAGTGACCAGCTTAGGAATCTTAGTTGGGTGATGTGTCGAAATGGTCAGTAACTTTGGTGTTAAACTTTAGTCTTAGGTTTAATTTTCTGTTTTGGAAATTGAAACTTAATTATTAAAAGTTGTATGCCTTGGCGGCTTTATTATGAATATGATTATTTTTTGGTGTGGTGAAGTACAATATGAGTTTACTGTTTAACGTATGTATCTTAGTCTTCCAGAGTTTACTCACAAACGAAAATTTTTACACCTGAATGTTCTGGCTTGAAAATAATAAATGTTCCGAAAGCAACCAGCAATTAATAATTTATTTTCCGCTTTTTGGGTAACTCTGTGATGACCCCAGGTTAGGGTGTCGCATCATCTTCGCCGAACGTAAAAAAACAAAAAACAAAAAACCAGGAAATACAAAAAATGAGGTAAGATCCCCATTCATCATACACATAATGCAGATATGCAGTGGTACGACACAAAGGTACGCACAATTATTAATATACAGTTTGTAACATTCGTTATCTGATGTGTGGTTTACGTATAAGGATTAGGACTAGGACTTGGATTATGTAGTTGAGATGTTGTTTGAAGTTTAGAGACCCTTGCATGGAAAGTACGCAGCTATATCTAGTGAGTTTGAACGTAGGAACAAAATTAGGGTTTTCCCGGTTATTATCTTTGAGACGTTTGAGTGTGAAATAAGAAATTTGGAGTTAGGGTTGAGATTAGGCATTTTTGATGGTTTGAGGTTGTTTATTAGGTCTTAATGAGCCTATATCTCAAATCTAAGCTCAATCGGACTACGAACGAACCCGAAACACAAAGAGTTGACTTCTTGTCAGAAGTCAATGTTCGAGCGTGGATACACCAGCGCTCAAGCGCCCAAGTCAACCAGACTGGGCCATGCTTTGATCTGCCATGTGTCATCAGGGCTGACATGGCACTCCAGGATTGGTTGCATGGCGCGGTAGTCCTACCTGCCACCAGCGCTCGAGCGTGGGAAAGCCAGCGCTCAAGCGCTGGAGCACTATAGCGCCAGTCTCCCAGTGCTCAAGCGTTGGCGCAGGGAATGATAAAAATAAAAGCCTAAGTCACTTAGGCATATGAAATGAAAACAGAGAGCATGAACTACAGAGAGAAGCCAGAGAACAGAGAGGAGAGTTTAGAGAGAGAGAGGGTGAGAACCTAGAGAGAGAAAGAGTTCCAGTTAGATTATCGACTAGTTCAGGCATCCCGTCGCGAATCCGAGTACACCATTGAGTTCGTGGCAACGATACCTTCATCGTTCTCTTCTTCTTTTCTTCTAAAAGTGATGGTAAATCACTTTCTTTTATTTTGAAACTCCGTTCATTACGGTTCTTGAGTTATCTTTCGTTTCGGTTAACGGAATTCAATTCCGTCTTCGATTTTGAACTCGTGGTAACGTACCCGTCATAATGTGGTGCTTAGGTGAATTTTTGGAAGCTTGAAGTCCCTAGTTTGGTGCAGGGCAGAATCAAGAGGATTCGAGGACGCTTCGTTTCGTCTCGTTTCGTTCAGTGCACGACTTTCCAGGTGGGGGGAGAAACCATTTAACGTCGGAAACGGTGCAGTTGCATTTAATTCGATAATGGCGTTGGGCGACCTAAACCCTACTCGAGAGCGAGTAATGGACAATATCCATATCACATTGGAGACTATCTAGTGGTACCAATGATGATATTGAAATTGTACGTTTATCATCGTTACGTTAAAATATATTATTTTATTATTTAATGATTGCCTGCTTTGACTGTTTGACTGCCCGTGACATGATGCTAGATAAATGATGTGTTGATTGAATTATGAAATATGATTATATTATTATTTTATTATTACTTTATTATATTGGAAATGATGTAATGATGGCATGATTGTAATGATGATATAATGAGATGAGTGTAATGATTATGTGGGGAATTCATACTATATATGTGTTAGTAGTGCCTAACCGGGATGATTATTGTGACTTGATGATGAGATTGATGAGACGAGATTATTGTTGAAATTATGAGATAGGGATTAACGGTTAGGGCACTAGGGGGTGACCTGAAACATAGTCTGTGATATGGTTGACCTGAAACATGGTCTTTGGGGTCTATTCCTCGGAGGGAGAATTCTCGGGGTTTAGGCTATCGACAAGACCGTCCCAGACATGATTTCATTATTGTTGTAGCTATAGTTCATGCTTTGCATGAGCACCCTGCAACTATAGTGTCACTGCTTTGCATGGGCATCTTCCATCCGAGGAGGAGGGTGTGCGCCAGGGCCTCTAGTGACGTGTCGTTATGGATATCCGGATATGTGGCCGAACCTGATGAGATGATTCATTCAGCATTTGCATTGCATCATGATGGAGGGTAGAAGAAAAATCTTAGACTTGGATTGAGGATGGTTGCGTTATATATATATATATATATATATATATATATATATATATATATATCTACATATTTGGAGACGGATGTTTAGTGTGCTGTTATAGAATTAAATGTTGCTAAACCCTTTCTACGTTTGACGTTATATTGTTTCTTATCCCCTTTTCTTTTGCTTGTGTGTTTGTTTTGTTTATGTTTATATCTTAGACTCGGACCCGACTGATGGCACATTGGGATCATCCCTTGGATGACTCAGGACGCGGGTTTCCTCTCACGGGGACTATCGAGATTGAGTTTGTTGACCCTAACGGGTAGCTAGTGGATCCAGTCACTCATTTCTCTGTATATACGGGTCCAATGTCTGTCACTTCCGGTTTTGGGCAGGGAGCTCCCCTGGGTTTTGTGGGCACTTTCAGAGCTGGCTTGACCCTTCCCTTCCCTATCGGACAGCCGGATGGATAGATACCGCCGATGTCAAGCATGGCACCAGTTCCCTTTATGGTGCCCTTTGAGGCACTTGTAACAGGATTTGGACCTGTACCTGTACCCGCACCTGCACCAGAGCCAGAGCTTGCACTTGTACAGAAGGAGGACCCAGTTGCTCCAGTTCCGGACCCGGTGCCTGCTCCCGAGGTACCAGCTCCTCCAGAGGTCCGAGCTATAGTTTGAGTCTTCTCGTGTATCCTCCCGATTACATCCCAGGGATAGTAGGCTGTATCGGCAGATGTTTCAGTGGCTGTCAGATAGGAGCTCTTCCAGTGGTAGTGGAGTGTATCTGGACCATCAAGACCACGGGATGCTAGCGAGGGTGGTAGTATGTGATAGCTCAGGCTAGTGCTATCAGCTTAGGTGTGAGTGAGGTTTTTCTATATTATGAGAGGGGACTGGGTTTGGAGAGAATCGATGAGGCATCTTTCTTCAGCATTTTGATGTATTTTTGTTATGATGCTGCTAGTTTGTACCTATCGGGATCCTACTGATGGGAATCCCTCGACAGTACTGTATTAGGGGATGATGTACATATGTTTATGCATGTATGCATGGATGTATACATGTTTTATATTTTAACGTTTTAAATTTTACGCCGTTTTTTAAATATCCGCTTAATGATAATAATACGATTAGGTCTTAACTATTTTGGGTTTTCTTTAATAGGACGTCGGGGCGTCTCATTTGGTGGTATTAGAGTAGTTCGGTTCTAAAACGGACTGTTAGGACTGTGATTAGGGTGAACTGGCCATTTAGTTGAATCCACATCGGATAACAGCTATGCTTAAAAGTTGGGTAGTGAGTCCGAACGCGACATTTCTATGACATATAGTATTTATATTCCAGTTTTATGTAGTATTATATGTCACATTGATGTGGGCTAATGATTTTTTTTAACAGGATCATGGCTCGAGGCAGAGGTCGAGGACATGGCAGACGTGGTGGTGGTGGTAGAGCTATAGAGGGTGTTGAGGATGAGCATTATCAGCCAGAGGCAGGAGATGGAGGTGGAGGGGAGTCATCCGAGACTCTCCAGACTATCCGTGAGTTAGCATCCGTTCTGTTTTAGCAGACACAACAGAATGCTCAGAGGATGCAGAGAGATGCAGAGAGATGCAGAGTTATAGGAGCGGCAGGATACGAGGAGAGTTGTGGAGGCTGAGGATGCAGGATTGGCTACCTTTCTAAAGGTAAGCCACTACAGTTCAGAGGAGAGTATGATCCAGAGCGAGCAGAGGGGTGGATACAAGAGCTTGAGAAGATCTTTGACACCATGAGATGCAGAGATGATAGGAAGGTGACTATGCTGACCGGAGGGGCCGAGTCATGGTGGAGAGGCAAGATGAGGTTGCTTGAGGCAGAGGGGAGGTTGATCAGATGGGAGCTGTTTCGAGAATGTTTCTTTGAGAAGTACTTCCCGCGGTGAGTCAGACGCGAGAAGGGGAGAGAGTTCATGAGTCTCCAGCAGGGGGACAGGTCTGTTGGTGATTATGCGGCTAGGTTCGAGGCTTTGATTCAGTTTTCCGAGTTTTACCAAAGGTTTCCAGATGAGGACTGGATGTGCCGGAGATTTGAGGAGGCTTTACGGCACGAGTTGAGGAGGGCTATAGTGCCCTTGGATATTGTGAGCTTCACAAAGAATGGTGGAGAGGTCCAGTGCTATTGAGAGTGTGGACCAGAGACAGGCTGTAGAGCAGAGACAGCAGCAGAGTGGGGGTCCTACCAGAGCAGGTCATCAGAGGAGAGGAGATAGGGGTTCTCAGTGGAGGAGAGGACCATACACTAGACCAGGGCAGAGCGCTCAGACATCTGCACCAGTTTTCGCAGTCGCACCAGTTAGCAGAGATGGCTAGCAGTAGGGAGGCCCAGTATGTTTCAGATGTGGACGTCCGCATTATCTTAGGGATTGTACAGATAGATCTGGTTGCTACATCTATGGCAAACCAGGTCATTTTGCCAGGGATTGTCGGCAGAGAGCAGGACAGCAGTAGCCAGCTGCGGGCAGAGGAGCCAGTAGTTCTAGAGGCTGAGCTGGGAGAGGAGATCCAGCGACAAGATGACAGACATCCAGACCTCAGGCCACGGGGAGGTGTTTACTATGAGAGGATCTGAGTCCTCTCAGTCTGTAGATCTTATTCAAGGTATGTGTTTACTATCTGGCAGACTCTCGCGTGTGTTGTTTGACTCAGGGGCTACACATTCGTTTGTTTCCCATGAGTGTGTAGATCATTTACATCTACCCGTTTTCCAGTTGCCATATACTCTTACTGTATCTACCCCTACTAGTGATCCTTTGATCACTATGTTTGTTTGCCTACAGTGTCCTATAGTTGTTGAAAATAGGACCTTCCTTGTAGATCTCATCTGTTTGCCTATGCAACAGATAGATGCTATTCTTGGCATGGATTGGCTTTCGACTAACCATGTAGTGTTAGACTGTGCTCGAAAGACCTTATCTTTTCTTGAGCCTTCTAGCATAGTATCTGCCAATGAAGGAGCAACTATGAAGAGTGACGATTCTCAGCAGTATGTGATGCTTTTCTCTTTAGAAGCTAAGGAGACTCCGAGTATAGATTCTTTGCCTATCGTGAGAGAGTTTCCCGAGGTTTTCCCTCCTGATGTTTTAGGTTTGCCACTAGAGAGGGAGGTTGAATTCACTATAGATCTCATACTAGGGACATGACCTATATCAGTAGCTCCTTATAGGATGTCACCCGTGGAATTGGCAGAGTTAAATAAACAACTGGATGATATGATGAAGAAGGAATTCATCAGACCTAGTGTGTCACCTTAGGGAGCACCGGTCTTTTTTGTGAAGAAAAAGGATGGAAGTTCTATGTTGTGCACGGATTACAGGCAGTTTATAAGGTTACAATAAGGAACAAATATCCGTTGCCTAGGATAGATGATATGATGGATCAGTTGAAGGGAGCTGCGGTGTTTTCTAAGATTGATTTAAGATCTGGATACCATCAGATTAGAGTGAAGAAGGAGGATATACCTAAGATAGCTTTCAGGACGAGGTATGGACACTATGAGTACCTAGTCATGCCTTTTGGTGTAACTAATACTCCAACCGTGTTCATGGATTACATGAACATGATCTTTAGACCGTTCCTCGACATGTTTGTAGTGGTATTTATAGATGATATTCTTATCTACTCCCGTAGCCGGGAAGAACATGAGTAACACTTGAGAGTTGTGTTACAAGTGCTGAAAAAGAGGCAGTTGTATGCAAAGCTATCCAAGTGTGAATTTTGGTTAGAGGAAGTACAATTCTTAGGTCATATAATCAACAAAGAGGGGATAGTTGTAGATCCAGTTAAGGTAGAGGCTGTGATTAAGTGGGAAAGGCCTAAGTCAGTGAGTGAGGTGAGGAGTTTCCTAGGGTTAGCGGGGTATTACAGGAGGTTTATTGAAGGTTTCTCGAAAATTGCGTTGCCTATGACGCTGTTAAAGAGGAACAGAAGACCTAATTTTAATTCATGAATGAAACAATCAAGGTTTTTATTTTATTTCCTACGATTGTGTATTTTTAGAATTATTTCACGAAACGTGAAATAATATACGTTTTACGGATGTTATGTTCAATCGCGTAAACGACGGAGCCGATTACGGGAGTTTTGAGACTCGATAAGTGGATAAAACCTACATTCTCTTAGGAATAGGTCATCCATGTGAGAGGTTTAATGTGGCTTCGGGTTATGTTAGCAATTTTTATAAATTGCATTTTTATCCCTAAACTTTCTATTATTTGCATTTTGGTCCCTAAACTAATTTCTTTGATACACTAAGTGAAGTGGCCCAAATTCTTGCCATTCAAACCCATTAAGGGCTACACCCAAAAGGCTCAATTTCATGTCCAACGATTCATTTCCATGAGGCAATTCTAGTCTTAAATTTCCTATGTCTTCATTATGCCTAAAGTTGATATAAGTGAAAAATAATTGGGTTTGGGCTTTTTAGGCCCAAAAGTGGCGCAAGGCACATGGCTTGGAGGCTTGCTCTACAAATTCTAGAGGCAACTTGGAAGCTCTAGTTCATTCCACACTCTTCTACACTATTCATCCATCTTCTCCAATTCTCTTTTCTCTCTCAAACTCCATAAGCTTGATTTGTGAAGGAGCTTGGTGATTCCATGCCCATTTTCACATTCCAAGAGGTGGTTCATGTTCCTTATCATCTCTAAACTATTATTCATTCATTTCATTTGTTGTTTTAGAGACTTTTTCATATTATTCCTCTTAGTTGTTCATAACTTTGAAAAATCATAGTAAATCATAGAAAAATACTAAAAATGTGAAACCACTTTTTATGTTCTAATTATTATTTCTACTATCATGATCTAAGAGATTGTTGCAAACAAAATTTTCCTTCCCTTGTTTCTAGCCTAGGCCGAACCATGTAAAAAAATGGGTGTGAGAACTTAATTTCTTGTCATGAAAGTAATCATGTTAATCATCTATTGAACATGTATTAATGATGAATCTATGTTCTTAGATCAAGCTAAGAAAGTCTCTCTCAAGGACCTGACATACGATTAAGGACGTACTTTCAACCTAGTTATATAGGTCATTAGATAATATATATATATATATATATATATATCACCAAGTGTTATTCCTTAATTATAATTAATCCAAAGACTAAAATTAATTCACTTAAAATCTTAGTAGTTGGTTGGAGGGAAATGAATGAGAGAAAAGAAATTATTTCAAATCTTTCTTGTCGAAGGGAAGGGGAGATAGCAAAATTCCTCCTGAGTCAATTTTGACTTCCTTTCAATATTGAGGGGTTTGGAGGGAAGACGAAGAGATATAAAAATATTTTAAATAAATAAATAAATAATTTAAAATATCGTGACTTATATATATTTTGAATTCTAGATTTCGTAGGGTAACCAAACATGAAAAATCCTCCTCTACCCTTTCCGCCCTTCCATTGAAACCTCTCCGAAGATCCGCTCCCTTCGTTTGAACCAAACACACTGCCGTCAACCTTTCAATAACAGAAATTGTTTAGGTGCTGCGTGGTCTCCGTCTTGAGAAGGACGTAGAGACTAACCTTCCCCCTCCCTCTGCCATATCTGGACAAATTGCTTTGGTGCTCGACTCGACATTCTACAGGTGAGACGACGGGTGATGCTTTGAACACGGGGCGATTGTTTATTTATGAAGAGAAGGTGCATAGAGTTGGTTCACTGTTATTTAGATGCAGAGTTCAAATTTAGGATTACACAGTGCTCTAACTCTTCCTGATAATCAAGTTTTTTCCTTTCACCCATTAATACATGTAGATTTTTCCTTAGTTTTTGCTTCATGGATAACTAATTATATTTAGCCAATTTGAACCCTTCTGTGCACTACTACTTCCACCGCTGACTTTTCTAAACCTTAATATTTTAAATTTCTTTCATATAGTGTTTATTTTGAAATTTGCAGGAAGTTAGTTCTATGCTATTGGAGAAGCTTGTTGCTGCAGGAATTGGTAATCGACCTATTGTTTTTGTTACTAATAGCTGAAACTTTTTGAACTCAACCTACTTGGTAATACAACAGACCGATGGAGAATACAACACAAATTTTAGAAAAAGAGGACTACAACATAGAGGTATTATACATTAATTCATTTATTTTGTTTGTTTTGTGTATTTGATTTAATTTTTTATAAAATTCTGTAAGTAATATAGAATTTTGGTTTCGAAAACGTGTGGTACCAAGACACTTTGTTATTATTATTTTTTTTTATATACAGTGCATCGAGAATTCTGAGAACAATGAAGAGGGAAATTTGGAGAATTTTTCAGCACATGCTCCTAATGTTCATGAGCACCATAACCTTTATCCTCGTATCGGATTGGAATTTGACTCGCTTGAGGATGTTAAAAACTTCTATAGGGCATTAAAAACTTCTACAGGGCATTTTCTAAAGAAACAGGCTTTGGAATTCGTACTCGTTCAAGTAAGGAAAATTTATGCATACTTGAATGCTCTAATGCAGGTCAACATATAGTCAAAAGTATTGGTAATGAAGAAAGCAATATAATCACGGGAAAAGGTAGGAGAAGGTGCTCAACTTCAAGAACTGATTGTAAGGCATCACTTGTTGTTTCAAAAGCACGAGGGAGACATAAATGGGCTATCATTAGTTTTAACAATGTTCATAATCATGTTATGGTCAGCCCTAAGAGTGTGAAGTATCTTAGGTGTCATAAAAAAATGAGTGCGGCATCAAAGAACCTTGTTGAAAAATTTGATCAAGAGGGCATGCCTACTGGAAAAGTTGCTGTAATGTTTAACAATGAAGGGTCATCCTTTTCTAGCAGAGATTGTTGCAATCATCTTAAAGATCTTGGATCTAGAAATTTAGAGGTTGGTGATGCTCAAGCTGTTGTTAACTTTTGTAAACAAAAGCAGGCAGAAAATCCAAATTTCTTTTATGCAATACAATGTGATAATGATGCTTGAATGATTAACTTTTTTTGGGTTGACGCAAGATCAAGGTTAGCCTATAGAACTTTTGGAGATGTTGTTACATTTGATACAACATATAAAACCAACAAGTACGGTATGCTATTTGCATCTTTTACCGGGTTGAATCATCATTACCAATCAATTTTATTCGGTTGTGCTTTGTTGCAAGATGAAACAAAGAGGTCTTTTACATGGTTGTTTGAAAATTGGCTCGAGGCAATGGGTGGAAAAAGTCCCATATCGATAATTACAGATCAAGATTTGGCAATTGGAACTACTATATCCAATGTGTTTCCACATACTCGCCATCGTTTATGCTTATGGAACATCAAAAAACAATTTCCTGAGAAGCTTTCACATATATACCATAAAAACTCAGTTTTCAAGCGTGAGCTAAAAAGGTGCATTCGTGATTCATCTTGCATAAAAGATTTTGAAGAAGATTGGCACCATATAATGGTTAAGTATGATTTGGAGAAAAATGAATGGCTTCAAGGTTTATATAATATAAGAGAGTCATGGATTCCTCTCTATAATAGGAATACCTTTTTTGCTAGGATGGGTACTGCACATAGGAGTGAAAGCATTAATGCTTTTTTTGATTCTTCAACAACACTGCTAGATTTTGTAGTAAAGTTTGACAAAGCAGTGGATAGCGGCTACGAGAAAGAAAGAAAAGAAGATTTTGAATCGAGATATCGATCGCGTCTCTTAAGTGTTGGGTCGAAAATTGAAGAGCATGCTGCAACTGTTTATACAAGAAACATTTTTAATAAGTTTCAAGATGAGCTTGCAAATGGTAGTAAATTCACAAAGGAGAAAATTGAGAAAAGTGGGTCTCAATATACATATGAGGTAACTAATTCTTTTAATTCTCGAGACTCATTTATTGTTTGTGTGGATCTTGCTACAAGGGCTGCCAAATGTGGTTGTCAACTATATGAATTTATGGGGATACTATGTAGACACATCTTGGTGATTTTTCAAGCAAAAAATATTGTTGAAATTCCAAATAACTATATTTTACAACGTTGGAGAAAAGATGCTAATAAGGGCATTGGGTTTGGTGTCAGAGAAGCAAATCCCGTATGTGAGAATAGTAATTCGGCAACTGTGCAAAGTATACATGTGATTAATCAGTTGAGCTCATTATCTGATCTTGTTGCAAAATCTGAAAAAATATGCAAGTTCATATCATCAGATATAGAACAAAACTACAAAAAGGCCACAATGGTGGATTTTGAAATGCAAAGGAGTAAGCAAATACTTCTTTCAGGTACAAGTTGTCAAGATTTGAACATGTATGAGCAAGTAAACGAAGATCATGAATTGAATATTAGAGATCCAATAATGTCACATAAAGGAAGACAAAAAGATGTTGTTAAAGTGTCTCAACACAGAAGAATCAAAAGTAGTCTAGAGTTGTCAATGAATCGTCTCTCAGCAAAAAGAAGATCATGTCAAATATGTGGAGAACATGGTCATAATCAAAGGAGTTGCAAGCAAAAAAGAACTACAGGTAGTCACTGAGGACCCATCTGTCAGGTTATAATATGTATGTTGAAGATTGCATAAGTTTCACCAACTGCTTCCCTCCTTGTCTGTTTGCATCATTTTTTTTTTTTTTTTGTTATGAATGCCTTTTAGAGAAGATCCTAATTTGGATGTGGCTGTACAGATTAGACTAGGTTGAAATTCTGGAATTAGTTGCTAGGAAGGAGAGCTGTGTTCCATGTAATGTAGAGGAATTTTCTCTTCATATTTACAAACTAACTGCATTCAAGTATGCTGTTGAACAATAAACATGTTAAACTTCACAAAATGAGAAGCCACTAGGAAGTGGTAAGACCTGATGATTTAACTTTCTTTTTGTAGTTAATTGTTAGGCTTGACTTGGATATTATTATGTAGAATTGTACGCCTTAGAGATGTATAGAGACAACTTTTTTTTGTTATGTTTATATTATGTCAAACCTTCATAACCTCTATACTTTATTACGGATCCATATTGACAATTTTAATTGGAGTTGCCAAGGTTGTGCATTTCTTACATACTGGTGTTATAGCCGGTTGTTTTAGTAGCCAATTATAGACAAAAAATGTTTTACTTGATGAGCATCACATCCCAAAACTAAGTGATTATGGTATGTCCATCATCATAGAAGAGATCGAAAAGTTTGACGTATGTTATGGGAATTCATTATAGTTTGGAAACCTTGATCTGATATGATTGATCCTCAAGTGAGTCTTCTGCATATACTTATGTGGTTGGTAAATTTTGAATTACAGGTAAACAACTGAGGATGCTTACTTGGAATTAAAATAATCCACCTACCTAGTCAAGATTCATATGCTTATTTTACTTTTGTTTGGAGTTGCTGCAGTCACGGGTTGATTATCTGTATAGAGGGTTTAGGCTTTACATTATGTTGATTTTGAGGGCTATTATTATAAACCAGTGTATTGGTTGAATTTTTTTTTTTTTTTTTTTACATTATTTTGATTTTAGGAGTATTGATTTTATGGCTTATTATCATTATGTTGATACTCACCATTTGAATAAGTTTGTTTATGAGGATCATATTATACTAACTCATTAAATTCTGGTATTTTATTTCCATTGTAATATTGCTTGTGCAGGACCCTGTGGCCCCTTTTATGTGGTCATATAGTTAGAATCTAAGATGAACCAATAAATGCATATGAACAAATACATCTAAAAATAAGTTGTGTAATTCCAAAGGTATATTGGCATTGCTACAACTCAGGGTGGTACAAGATATTGATATCAATCCATAATTTCAAAATCTACAATTTTGCCACACTACTTAAGCCAAGTGTGCATTTTACATATAACAAATCTAGTTCTGCCCTTTTAGTTTTCGTTGTCTTGGATAATTTTTTCATTTTCTTGCAAGTGGACCCATTACTTGGCTTGATATTATGTCTGTGCTCCATTGTCACTTGTCCAAACCTCTTGAAGTTTGACAGCACTTTTTGCTGGGGAAACACACGACAGCAGATGACAGATGCACAATCAACAGCCAATCCCAAAAATTGGTGCTTCATATCATCTTCTAAAGCATATGTCAGAGTTTAAGGCAAAACATGTAGATTGGCCCTGTATGTTTATTTTATTTTCCATATTGGTCCTATAAGTTTTTTATTTTTCAAATTGGTCTTATACGTTATGTTCCGTTTCCATGTTAATCCTTTCTGTCAATTTTGACCTGACACTGTCAGTTTTGATCTGAAGTGGTTATCACCTTAGTCCGACACGTGGCTTTTGACCTGACCCTGTAAGGTTGAAATTGACGGAAATGACTAACGTGAAAACGAAATGTAATGTGTAGGAAATAAAAAACTTATAGGACTAATATGAAAAATAAAATAAACGTATATGACCAATTTATCTATAATTAATTGATGCAAATGCTGCATGAGGATCCTTCTCCAGCTTAATCATTTGTGAGGCATTGGTAATTTGATTCAAAATGTTGTCCCTGATGATCTGTGGTGATGAAAAGAACTAGTCCTAACATAAGATGAAACTAAAGTCCATAAAGTAAATTCCTTTGCTCTTTCTCAATGAAAAATGAGATGATGAGTAGCTATACAGATCTGCTTCATGCCCTGTCAAAGCAAAACTACAAGCAAATCTATACCACAGAAAAAGCAGTTTCACAGACCCAATGTTTATTGCAGTTTCCATCTTATCCCCTGTCAACACCCATATCTTGAGACCAGCTTGAGAGAGTTTATCAATGCATTGGGGCACCTGAGGAGATAAGAAATTGAATTTGGTTTAAAAGTCTTGAAGTAGAGAAAACAATCACAAGGCCAGATTGCAGAGGCAAACCAAAACCAAAAGCACAAAGCATTCCTGCAGCAAAAGAGAACTCTGCATGACATGGTATTTTTCCAGGATATAAGCAACCTCAACACCAAATATTGCAAAGCAAAACCCACAAGAAGGGAGGGGATTGAGTGTGAGAACTTAAGTGGCTGAATGACTGATTGATTACATAATTTCAGGGAGGGTTTTAGAGGCCTATGCAATGTGAATTGCAACCTTTATTACCATTCTTATTATGTTTGTGATGCATCTATTTCAATTCTCTTTTACTGTTAGGCAATTGCTTTTCCCTTTCCAAAACTCAAACACAGACATACATTTTTGTGATAAGGCCTACTCATTTTGTTTGTGAAACTTGGCTACTGACATTGTTTATAACAAATTTTAACTTTTTTTTTTTTTCCATGTTGAACCTTTCTATTAAAATTGCCTAACATTGGCTACTGACATTTCTTTTGAAATACTAACATTGCTACTAAAATTGCTATTAAAATTGGCTATTTCGTTTGAAATACTAACACTGGCTATTAAAACTTGGCTATCTACATTGGCTACTAATTTTGCTTAAAATTGCCTAGCATTATTCATTTTGTTTGTGAAACTTGGCTTCTGACATTCGTTGGTACTATTTGCATCGTGTTTTATAAAAAATGAATAAAATTGGATGATGGCATTTCACACTCCTCTTCATCCAGCCGCCATGCGCTCCCCCCTCCTCGGCAGCACCTAGTTTTCCGGCTCCATTCCACACTTAGTGCCACCTCTTCCTCTAGCTTGAAGCCATGTTCATACCTTCCTTCTTTTGCACCATGCTCATAGCTTGAAGGAAGGCTTCTGAGTGATTGAGAAGTGAGAACATTGAAGACGTAGAAAATAGAAATGAATTAGTGAGTTAGGGTTATAAAAATAAGGACATTTTTGTAGTTTCACAGCGGTACGGGTACCCGCTAGTACGGATATCTTAATATCCCAACCCCCCCCCCCCCGCGTTAATAAATGGGTAAAAAATATAACCGTTTAATTTACCCACGGGTACACATTTAGACCCCCGGCCCGTGCTTGTTACGGATTTTACCTGCAGATATCCGTCGGTACGGGTAAAATTGGCATCCATAATCTTGGGCCTTGACCTCGTGCCCCTTGGTGATAGATCTACCCAATAAGCTTGATATTTGGCCTCATCATTGTTAGGTTAATCCAATTATCTTGCAATGGTCATCCTATTGGAGCTTTCCAATAGGCTATTTCTGTACTTATTGATAATATTTTCTCCTTTATGTTATGTTTGCAAATTCTACTTGCCCAAAGGTTTTTAGTATTGAAACCAACAAATCATTTTCGGTTGACAATTTCTGTGTTCATGCTTTAAATAAGTATTGTAAAATCTTACTTTTTACATGAAGATTGTGGTGGTACCATAAAAAGCATCCTGCAAGCTACTTAGCTACTAGAAGGACCTTTTTTTTTTTTTTTTTTTTGGTTTCATATGTCTGCTTTTTGGTTCTGCTCTGTTGGTCCACTTCCATGTTTAGACTCACATGATGCTTCATTTTCATTAATATTTTGTAGCTGTTGCTTTTTGTATTAATAGTAGAGATTAAAATTTGATTAGTAGAAAACAAATATGTGAACAAGGTCAAATGCATTGTACCATATGAAGTTGAACTTCACATCAAAAGCATCAGACATGTGGCCGTTTTACTTCTTGTCTTGCTGATGCTTTGAAACTGTCAGCACTGGCAGATGATTTGCTTCTTTTCATTAACCATCCTTCATATCCTAATGTCATTCTCTTTCACATTTATGGATTTTTTCTGACAACCATGGTAATCTGTAGTTGTATGATGGAAGAAATAACATTAAACTTTCCCTACATGTCCCTGCTCGGATTGTCTTTATTTTATTTTTTTAAGAGAGCTGTTATTCTAACAACTCCCACGGGACAATTATCCGGACAACTCGTACTGTAGCGCTACTGTAGTGTTACAGTAACGACATTTTTTATTTATTTATAATTTTTGACTTTTTTTTTAAAAAAATAAAAAAATTATTTCTAAAAAAACCCATTAACCAGATATTTTTACGTGATTAACCAGATATTTGCACATACATAACCAAAATTTTATTTCTCAAAAAAAGCCATTAACTAGATAATGAATTGAATTAACCAGATATTTGTACCTGATTAACCAGATATTTGCACATACTTAACCAAAAATTTTATTTATCAAAAACACCCATTAACCAGATAATGAACTCAATTAACCAGATATTTGTACCTGATTAACCAGATATTTGCACATACTTAACCAAAATTTTATTTATCAAAAAAAGCCACTAACCAAATAATGAACTGAATTAACCAGATATTTGTACCTGATTAATCAGATATTTGCACATACTTAACCAAAAATTTATTTCTCAAAAAAACTCATTAACCAGATAATGAACTGAATTCACCATATATTTGCACATACTTAATCAAAAAACCCATTAACCAGATAATGAACCAAATTAACTAGATATTTGCACATACTTAACCAAAAATTTTATTTCTCAAAAAAACTAAATATTAAAAAAAAAAATTGTATAATTTTTTTTTTTAAAAGTCAAAAAAAAAAAAAAAAAAAAAAAAAGTAGCGCTACAGTAGTGCTACAGTGGACATACATACGATTGTCACCGTATGTTGTCCACTCTCAATTGTCAACTTTAACATTTCTGTTTTTTTAACTAGCAAAGTATATAATGTCTAATGAAATCTTATGTAACTTTAATTTCTGTTCACAAACTTCTTGATTTCACCCCTACTACAAAAAATTATTTGTAAGCACTTTTAATGTAAAAGTAGCTTCACTTTGGTGGTATGCCAACATAAATATTCTTAGACAATGATGCTTTTTATCTATCTTACTGAAGAGTAAACCCCTAAAATATAGTACAAGTATCCAGGGAAAAAATTGCTGTCATGGCTTCTTAACCCATGAATACAACCCAGAGTTGTTGAATATAGTACAATGAGCAACAAATCAAGTCCATCATATAAATGAGTAGGTTATTTGTTCTTCCTAAACGTTGTTGGTCCAAAGCGCCACCTCATCACAGAATTGCAAATACATCAAGATAATAGATATCAAATTTTATGTGCCAAATCTGCAAGACCAAAAGAAGAATTAGCAATTGTATTCCCACTTGGAGATAAATAAGATTATTGTTATTATTTATACTGGCACGGAAAAACTAGTTCAAACGGGATAATACACATAAGTTATTTCATTAAAAATGAAACAAGTTCAATTTAGAGCTTCTGCTGATGAATACAAAGCCTTGACTTATTTACAAATTACAATAGGCACAAGTTAATGTGCCACATTAGTTGGAATCAGTAACAGCAATGTTTCAGTTGTAAATTAAACAAGAGCATCTGAAATTTCACTAGAAACCCACACTTTAAGTAGAATCATGTCTGCAAAATCAAGTTTATCCAAAATTAATTTTGCAAACTCTAATCCAAACACATACTTAAGGCATTCATGATTTACTTTTGTTTTTCCTGATTATTATACAAAAGGAAATTGATAAAACAAAAAGGTTGCATTTGAGACATCTTGCTATTGTCAGCTTTGAACTGTCCACACTCAGGATCTTATAATCTTCAATTTAATGCAAAGATCGATATAAAAAACCACCAATCACCATGCCTGCCCCACCATAGCTTTGCTATGCAGCTAGGCAACAATATGTTAAAAAAATATAAATTGTTTCATATACTTTTTATATTGACTGCCTAAAAAAATGTAATATTAATTCTTAGTCCCCCTAGATAAAATTTTAAGCTCTGCCTGCATTTGTTATTAAAAAATAGAGTGAAGGCCCAAATTAGTCCCTGAAAAATTTTGGGGACCCACTTTTAGTCCCTAAAAATAAATAAATTACTTATTTAGCCCCTCAAATTTTCAAACGCGGAACACATTAGTCCCAAGATTTAGTTTCGACTTCCATTTACTTACCTACTTGTCCCATTAACCATCCTACTTGGCCCGTTAGTGGTTTTGCATGGCTTATTACGAATTTCCTTTGTGGAAAATAAATAAAAAATGAAAAACGTGCACAATTTAAAAATTCAAATACCTAAAAATTAAGCTTTTTTTTTCACTTTTCATTAATTTTTCACGGCTGAAATTCGTCATAGGCCACGCAGGATCATTGATGGGTCGAGTAGGATGGTTAATGGGACACGTAGGCAAGCAAATGGATGTCGGAACAAAATCTAGGATGTGTCCCGCCTTTGAAAATTTGAGGGACTAAATGATTAATTTATTTTTCTAGAGACTAAAAGTGGGTCCCCGAAATTTTTCAAGGATCAATTTGGGTCTTCACTCTAAAAAATATTAAATTAATGGCTATCAAGAAGTTTATGAGCATAAATTATCATTAAAGGTGCTAACCGTATCAGTTGATGGAGCTCATTTACAGTCTACTTTTTGTCTGAGAGGTAAGTCAAGTTTGACCAACTTGGTGAACTACAAAACAGATCAACATCCATTAAAGCAATCAAACTTTGTACATTGGTGCTCAGTTCAGAAATCATATGAAGAAACAAACTCGTTAACAATCTTTTCATGCAGTTGATAGCATGTTTGTCCAACCTGCAAACATACATATGGACTTCCATAATTGAATCCGCACCCACACTTACCTGAGATGTCTTGAGTTCTAGCTCATCCCACTCCAAGTAAGGATTGCTTCCTTCTACTATCCCTGTTCCAGCATATATCAATGCACCTAGATCCTAGAATAAAAACTTTCCAATGTTATGGTTGTTGGTAAAACTTGACTAAGCTTGTATGTGGCAGACTTTACAGATTTAAACGTGATGTTATTGTTCATACTAATAATGAGATTCCTGAAATTTTTTGGAATTTCATGGAGTTTTCTTTTCCATAATTTTACAAGAGGACAGGGCTTGTACAAGGCAAGGTGAGGCCTAAAGCTATATGATGTCTGAAAGTGTACAAATCATGGGAGGGGGTCTCATATGTGCAATTTTTGTTAGGAATCAGACCATTTTTGTTAGCGAACTATGTACGAGGCTAAGTGAGGTAGGCTGGGGGACCTAAAACAATGGTTTGTCAGGCTTTGCCCTTGGGTTGGCCCTAAAAGAGGGACAAAAGGGGTTTGACAGAAGCTAGCATGTCGATTTCAACAAAAAAAGGGAGGGGAAATGTCCTCATCTGCAGAAACTGTTTCTGAAACAAAAGTGAAAAAAGACTGCTCCTGGAAGTGATATTTCACTATCTCTAAGATACTTCGTAATATCTATTTCATTGGAATTTTTTTTTTTAATAATATACAAACTGAATCAAATTCTCTTACTGCTACTTAAACAATAGAGTTATCACATTTTTTCCCTAATTTATATAGAATGTAAGAAACATGAATCACTTTGGACTATAAAAAAAATCTTCTGAAAATCTCTCGTCTCAACCTATGCAAACTAAATGTAGCTAAAAAAAAAAAAACTCAAATTACATAGCTAACCTTTTCCACCAGTGCTGACCTGATGCCAACGGCAAACTCACTCTCTCCTCCTCCAAACCAGCCAACAGGTCCAGCATACATCCCTCGATCAAATACTTCTGAACGTCATGTTCAAAAGTGAGACGAGTTTATCCAAATAAATAGAAGTCATAACTTTGTCAACCAAATATGAAACATCAAGTAAAAGTTTAGTTTATTTATTACCTATGTTATAAAATAATTTTTATCAAGCATATAAATATTTCAAAAATGGTTAAATAACAGCTACATTTAAAGAGCCCTCAACAACACTAGATACTGAAGGATCTATTTAAATATATTCAACCTAAGGATGCTTTAAGAAATTTCATTCTGGGTAGATCTACATTAACATTCACCTACATCATCTTAACCTTATTTATACTGTCAAAACATGAACCAGAACTATACATCCACAAACAACCCAACATCTTACATCACCATACTTTCATTAACATACCGCTACATAATATCACAATCATCAAACTCACTAAATCAGTTATATATCACATTGTATGACCAACTATAATTTCTGTTCTAGCACTCTAGGCTATAACAAAATATTCCAATTTCCCTAAATTTGCCGTTATTCTAGAGTAAAATAAATGACTACCATTGTCAACAAGCTAGATTGCATGGACTTTCAGGCCATATTTCAAACTATGCTCCTCTTTCTGTTTCTACAATTAGAGCAAAAGCATATTATACTTCCTTGCTTCAATTTTATTGCAGGTTATATGACTGTACTAATTCTTAAAAGATAAATCTAAATTCTCAGGCTGAAAGTCATTCGAAGAACAAATAAGAAAATATTTTATTGTGTTGAAATATAGATAAAAGAGGATAAAAACTTAATCTTATTTCATACCGATTAAGCAGCAAATACACTGCTTAAATAGAGAAGAAACTGCAATCTCAGTTCCTTGAATCAAGGGACAAGGAAATAGGCACGAAAAAACGGAAACGAAATAAGAAGAAAAAGGAAACAAAATAACATAAAACAATGGATTAAATCTCTGATCATTCTCCTACTATTCTAGGGATAAAATCCCTGATTTTTCTCCTAATATTCCTACATTCCTCCTCAAGTTGGTGCATAGATATTAATAATGTCCAACTAGCTTATCAGTTGATCAAAGTTAATTCTAGCGAAGCCCTTGGTCAAGATATTAGTCGTCTGTTGATTGGAGGGAATAAATAGAAAGCAAGCAATTCCAGATGGAGGGAATAAATAGAAAGCAAGCAACCTCAACTGAATCTGAATATTGCGCTATGTCCACTGCTTGTACTGAAATCATTTGGCTTCGTGGTCTTCCAAGCTGAGCTAGGATTCCCTCAATCAGATGCAACACCTCTCTATGCTGATAATACCAGTGCTATTCAGATTGTTGCCAATCTAGTTTTTCATGAGCGCACAAAACACATTGAAGTGGACTGTCATTCAATTCGAGAAGCCTATGATGATCATGTTATTTCAATTCCTCATGTCACCTCCCATTTTCAGCTTGCAGATATTTTCACCAAGGCAGTTCCTCGTCCGCGTCATCTCGTCAGCAAATTGATGCTCCTTGATCAGCCACATCAATTTGAGGGGGGATGTTAATAAGGGAATAATATGTTATTATTTGTTTCCTTTTATATGTTGCATAAATTAGGAATAAGATACAACTCATTAATTGTATATATTTAGGATTCCTAATTTAGGCTGTACAAATCAGAATTAGAATATTTGTAATTAATATGTGTAATTGCTCCTATCTCTATTAATAGAGGAAATACAATGAAAGAAGGCATCAAGCCAAATTTCGTGACAGTTTTGCAAATACACATATTTCACAATGAAATAAAGAAGGGTCTTTATTGCCAAGAAAACAAGGAAACAACTTTTTCAAATATTGAGAACTTGGATGACCTAATCTTAAATGTAATATCATGATATCATCCTTATTCACAACAAAAATATATTCAAAACAAGAACTTATAGATTGTGATTGTTGTCTTAAATATGATCAAACATCAAGAACATGGAGTCCTCCACTTTGCTTAGCACTATCAATTATTCTCCTCGTGTTCAAATCCAGAAATGCACAACGAGAAGGGAAAAATTAGTTTGACAATTTTGGTCTTGAGTTAATTTACAGACAGACAAAAAGGCTAATATACTAACAGACAAAAGATTACAAGACAGTCTAAGAACGTGAAGGACATCATGAAGAGTGAGTGTGGGAGACAACACAACAGAAACTTTTCCTGCAGTGGATGAAAGTGAGCCATCTACAATAATATTTGGTTACATGTACAAGGCTATATGAAGAAAAAAGACTTAACAGACCTGTTATGTGATTGGTTGCACCCGATCGGTAATCCAAGTTTGATTAGAATTGACACTAAAAAGGGCTACTATCAGATACTTATCTTTTTGAGATATGGAACATGAAGGAGTGTTTTGAGACTTGATGAGTTTGTACAGTTGATCTATTTTTTCCTTGGTGGAGGGAAACATGCTTGAAGGAGATTGTTTCTCTTGACCTAAGACACCAGCTTGAGGGCATGGCCTTCACTTCTAATTTTCTTCTCAGGTTTGGGGCTTGCTCTGAATCTTCCAGTAAGTTTCACGTGTATGCCATGGTCATTTATAGTGGACCATGGTCTTTCAGATTGTTTCCATCCTTCTTCACCTCTTCATGGAGTCTTCCAGTAGCAAGAGCATAAAAAAGGAGTCCAACCAAGAACATAAAAACCCAATCATTTTCTTGCCTTTTCATGAACTGAACACTGTCCTTTGCACACTTCCAAACATCATCTAGCAGAGATCCAATTCCTTCCACAAGGTCATCAATTCGTTGTAGTAGGTGGTCATGTGTAACATCTCGGGTTGCTTTCCGAATTGACTATTGTTCTCACGAACCAACACGGGTCTTTTTAGCATGCTTTGTCCTAACTCACACGTTTCCTAGGAAAACCTCCCAGGTGGTCACTCATCTAGAATTGCTCCAAGTCAAGCACGCTTAACTTTGACGCTTAACTCTGAAGTTTTTAAGTGATTAGCTCCCGAAAAGAAGATGCATCTTGTTGTTATAAGTAGTAAAAATCATTTCTTTTCACCTTTCCTGAACGGCATAGTCCTATACCTGCATGGGCTAAGGATCACATTGAGTGTACAGTCTCATACTTGCATAGTCTCAGGTTCCCTCTCGTTTCGACATGGAACCTTGTCATTCATGTGTCCCTCCGCCCTAGAAGCCTGCCAGGAGCCATTCCTTGTATGTTCTTCACCTTTTGCACCGGTGACCACTCCCCTCCCTCGTCAACCCTAGATGTCACATCAAGTCCCTTTCACCCTATTTCATATGGCACAACATCGATTTTAAGTAAAAAAATCTGTGAGGAATTGTTACCATCTGAATACGTATGCTTGACATCCTCCCAAACTTCTCTAGCCGTGGGTAAAAACATAATCTTGGAGTTAACCAACCACGCAATAATCAGTGAGTTTGCAGATTTCCAGGTCTTAAAACTTGGATATCCATCTGCTAGTTTGGTCACCTCTCCTGTGACATACCCAAGTCTGTCCTTGCCTTCCAAAATCAGCCGAAACAGTTTGAGACCATTTGGTATAATTCTTCTCGTTGAGGCGCAGCATATTGATGTGGAGTGAATTTGAGGAGCCCTCCTGACCATTGAAAGAATCAGAGGAAATAATATTCTGGGAGATGACACTGCCCCTTGCCACCGGCAATCCATTGTCAACCAGGTTCTGGGTAGCAGTACTGGTTTTTGTCGCCACCGTTGATTCATTGCTGGTCATGCCGGTTAGGGCAGTTTTCCATGGAGTCTGGTTTGCAATGGATAAATCCCTAGATCGGTGAACCTAGGGCTCTTATACCATGTTGAAACATAGATAGAGGAGGAAAAAACTTAATTCTTATTCTTACTGATTAAGCAGCAAATACACTGCTTAAATAGAGAAGAAAATACAATCTCAATTCATTGAATCAAGGAACGAGAAATTAGGCAAGGAAACAATAACAAAAAACAAGGATCCCTGATTATTTTCCTACTAATCTAGGGATAAAATCAGGATTTTTCTCATAATATTCCTACTGACTGCATCAGATACGACATTGTATGGAAAATTGGTGTACCTGTTTCTGCAATTAAAGTTTGAGCCTCTTCTGTTGGAAACCCACAAACTGCTGGGCTTGGGTGAAGAGATGATAAAATTTCAAACTGAAAAATAAAAAATAAAAATGAACAGCCTTGTTATTTTGTGAGTACTTAATAAAATTACTTTTATTTGTAGATAATTGAAACATGTTCAACAAAATTTGAGTATTTGGCACTCAAATTGTATTAAGGTTACCTCATCTTCTTCCCTTCCTAACCTGCCAGATAATTGAGCGAATAAATGTTGGATTCTGGGGAGTTTCCTTATCATTTTCTTTGGCTTGATTACAACCCTTTCGCATACTGCCTGTCAAAACACACAGATTAAAGGTTTATCCGCATGGTGACCATGGAAGTTCTAAAATGAACAAGGAAGAGTATATGCAAAATGGAACATCATATTGAGTGCGGCATTATGCAGTCCAGACTTCCAAATTCCAATCTGTATAGCTTTGATCATATTGAGGACAACTTAGCTTCTATGTTTTAGTTAGAGAAACTGATAAAATTTTAGGAAAATTAATGCTAAGGGCCGTTAAGGAGTGCTAATGGTCAATTCAAGTTTTTATTAAGGACCATTCAAGTTTTAATTAAAGAGAAGGACTACCTAATTTTACGAATGGTCAATATTAGCATCAATTAAATTTCCAATCCTCCATCTCTTCTTTTCCATTTAATTTTGGTCCCTTTTTTCTCTTTTTTCCCCCATCCTTTCTCCATGAGAATCTTTATGTACACAGCATGTGGCCTAAAATATCAACACCTGATTTTAAAAGTTCACATCATTCAAGCAATAATCATTCTACTAAAACAGAATCTCTTCCTTCCATCTCTTACTCTCCTTGACCAATGAATATCAAAGCACTCAAGGGAAAATTCTTATAAAAACAAAATTAATCATGCAAGGGAAGTATCTTCTTAAACAGATAAGCAAAATTAAAATAAATAAACTTACCTCTAATTTTCTTCTTATGGTTTCTCTCACTATAGTAAACTCCATGTCATCCTTTGGACTGTAAATATTTAACAAAAATTGAGGAGCTAGACATAAGTATAAGTAGTGTAAATCATTAAAGTAGGCTTTAAACAAAAGTTTGATCAAGCTCTAAAAGTTAAACCTGGTAAGTAAGTCAAGTTCGATTTGGCGATCCACTGCCAGTGACAATCCTCTAGCACGGGTTCCAGCCAAAGCCTCACTAGTAATGTGGAGCCATTTTCTGTGAAATAGTTGCTCTGGCTATTCATCAAGTTCATAAAAATTAAAATGGAAAATGCATCATTGCTGATTCAATTCAGAAAACAATTCTTGAAAGGTTATCCACCTTATGGCTTTCAAAGTAAACAAAATTAAGCTACTGACATAAAAACTTATAACACATAATTAGAAAGTGACTTAAATTATTATGTGAAACTTATTTCTTGGATATATTTTGTGGAATGTTCAGCACATCATAGCATTCAATAATACAAGGGTTAAAATATATAAACCTTCCTAGTTCAAAGTAAGATGACACATGGCACACTTACTGTGTTTCCAATAAATGCCGGTGCATTAGGCGGCTGAAGGAGAAACTGGTAAGCATTTTCACCTTCAACCTATGATAGTTTTCATGGAGTCATAAGAAATTTATTGCTGCATATTATGAAGAAAACATTTTCATTTTGAAGGTGACAGAAGACACAACAAGATTCCAATACCTTTAAGCAAGCTAACCACTTCAGAGGATCAATATCAGCAGTAGGCACTACTCTGGTGCTACGAGCTAGCACCACCTGTGTTCCAATATGGCAGAATAAACAGCACTTTCGAATGGATTCTTGCAATACAAGTTACCATCCAAATGCAATAAAGTAAAACCTGGTAAGAAAAAATTGGACAAAAACAACAAGCATGGGATATAGGTTACCTTGGTTAGTGAGGAATCATTTTGTTTTATCATCTGCAAAGCTCTGTTAACAGCAAGATCCCAATCTATTTTATTGGGAATGTTATGGCTGCTTAATATTAATGTTGGAGGAGCATGTTTTGGAAACTTCACAATGGAAGAAGAAACCTGCAGCCAAAAGATGTATGGTTTGAACAAAATCTTCAGCTTAGTGCCTAATTGATAAGACACAATCTATTTTCACTCACCTTGCAAAGTGTTTCTTCGAGTGCATTGATTGCATTTTTCCATGACCAAGAAAGAGCCTCATCCCACGCAATAGTTGTGGTAAGCATTGATCCTCCTTCAAGCTCATTAAACTCAACCTGTCAATTTTTTGTTTGTTTGGCTGGGTATCTCTAGCTGCTGATGCTATAAATACTAACACACACACATACATGGAATAGAAAATTAGTTTACAGAAAAATAATGTATGCACCTGAGGAATCATGAAGTAGAAAGAACCAAAAGCCTGCCACTCTGATGACACCTTAGCTTTTGCATTGAAACGGATAGCTCCATATGCACGGATTAATGGACATCTCTTGGAAAGAAACCTTGAAAGTGAATTTTGTTTTTTTAGAAAATCAAAACAGAAGAAAAAGAAACTATAAATAGATTTTGAGGTTCCATGTATTTCAGTTGGATGAATGATTCTTGCACAGTAGCAGCTGCAGCACATAAGGCTGGCTATGTGCACAAAATTTTAACAGTATAGTAAAAAATTAAGTGGGTCTTAGTTAAAATTAGAAACTGTTGAATTGGCTTGACTTGGCCATTCAGGTGGTAGGTTTAATTATTTGCAAGAGGACAAGAAATTATTTGCTGTGTTCTTTTGTTAAACCAGGAGACTGAAAACTGGATTGCTACATTTGAAAAAAAGATAATGCCATAAACCAAAACATGGCAAGACAACTTATTGCCAAGGAGTAGGTGAGCACGCTGCCCGCATTAATGACAATCAAAAGAATGATATTAATACAAGAGGAGTGGAAGGAATACCATTACTTCCTTAAAGACTTTTAGATTATCACTTGCCGGAAAAAAAAAAACTAATAATTTTTGTTACTCTGTAACTTTGCTTCCTTTTGTAAATTCATTGAGAATAGATTGTACACATGGATGAGAAAATACTCTTAGGTAGGTAGAGAGACTCACCAAGTCATCCCTTCGTAATAAATTGACAAGCAATGTTAATGGTAAAGAGAGAAAGAGAGAGAATCGTAAATGTATTATTGAAACTGAGAAAATAATGATTGAGTTACAATAAAGCTAGACTCATCTGATATTTATATTAGTGAACTAGGCCTAACCAACTAATTGTGGCAGTTACAAACTGTCACATGAAGCCTAATTGAAGTGCAGCTGTAATGATACAGTGCACACAAGTCTATTCTAATATGTTACACTCACTCACACACCCACAAGATCAAGGCGGGGGTCGTGGAGGAACCATGGTAGACACCTCGAGCTTGTCTTGCAGCATGAGAAACAGAGTAGGAGAGAGAGAAAGATATGCAGGTCACAAATGCAGAGTCATCTTAGTTGCACATAATGTGTAACTCACGTAGGGGTTGTGCACAGTTATGAATAAAGGGAGAGAGAGAGAGAGAGAAAAAAGAAAGAGAAATAGTTGATAGATGGTTATGAGTTATGTTAAAAACTTTGCTCGAAGTTAGAATAAAAAAGGCGGTTGGAAAACTAAATATATCAATTTTCAATATATTAAATTAGTCCATCAAAGATGTGAGTACTTCACATCAGTCCCAAGTGTAAAAATCCACGGACAAATTTGATCGATAAAATAGGATCAAAAGGAACCATAACTTGGTTTTTTTTTTTTGTTGCTAACCCATCGTAATTAGAATCTTTGGCTCTCTAGTGGATGCCCCAGGGTATCCCACAAGCTTAGGTCTTTTGGACTCGTTATGGGACTATTCCCCGAGTCAGCAGCAGGACGTCCCGTTTTTTTACACACGGGGTTGAGTTGCCTTCCAAATAAGTGACTCCAGGAATCGAACCCGGGTTCTTTTCCTGGGGAGAGCCACATTACCAACTCTCCCAACACCATGTTGGTACCATAACTTGGTTTTTACACTTTGGGTGACTAAAATTAGGTTTTCTATCTAGAAACTAATGTGAAGTCGATCACATCTATTCACTTGAGAGCAACTACTCCCATGGCTAAATGAAGGCACTTATTCCATAGGGGTGTTGCTATTGGCACTCCCAATTATCTATTCACACTTCTCATTAGCTAATCATATTTTTCAGAAAAGAAAAACTAAAATTTTGATCAGACAACAAGCAATGTCAATTGGCAATTAAAAGTGCAAATAGCCTCACCCATTCAACAGTTTCTAAGTTTAACTAGTTAACAGATTTGTAAAGATGAATTCAAAAGCTCATAAAATTTCTAAGAAACCAAATGTCCAAACAAAACTAATATTTACCTCCTTATAGATATCCAATCCCAATAGGAAAATGGATGTGAGTGGCAAAAGAAAACAGCAGAACCCACACCAGCAACACTGACCAAGTTTCCATGGCAGGGTTTGTGTTCCCTACCAGAGAAGAAGCAGCGAGGAAGGAGAAGGTGGCTCTGTGAATGGAGCCAATCAATGGCTTCAACCTGCTCTTCAATTGGGACCTGCAACCTTATTATGCCAGATGAGGTACAAAATGGAGGGTCTGATTTCAGTTGTGAAATGGCCATGTTGAGGCTATACATAGCCATTGCAGGTGAAGCAACTGGTGCCAAAGTGCGGGTTTCTATGGTACCAACTGAATTTCTTGCATTGTGTTGTTGTCCTTCTATGCAACCGTTCATTGAAAGGTAGCATCCCTGGCACACAGGTCTCTGAACAAAAAACACACAAACACAAACATAGTACTATTTCAGTGTTATCTTGGCAAATATACAGATTTGACTCTATAAGATGAGTGGAGCTCTAAAGTGAAAAAGTAAGGGGACTACCCACCGTTAGATTATTTAATAGGTTGAAAAAATCTTTATGCATTTGATCAAATCAACGGCGAATAGGTCTTACTTTTTCACTTTTGAGGCCAAATATATATATATATGTATATATGTATGTGTACACTACATACATGTGTGTGTTTGGTTTTTGGAAGTCAGAGAAGGAAACTATAGAGTGAGTAGTTAGTTGGAGGTGAAATTAATATATTACGTGGTGGTGGATGAAACACATGGGTTGTTGCTTCCTTGAAACAGAAGGTGGTAAGATATTGCTGTATCTTGTGTTGGTTAAGTGTGTGAGCCACTTGTGAGCAGTGGCGGTTGCCATGAGTTTATGTGTGAGGGGGCATGAGAGAGAGGAGTTGAAGGAGATAAAATGATGGTTTGTGTTGTTGCAAAGTGAAGAGGATATGAAATGATATGGCGATTGGTGGGGCTGGATGAGTTTGCAGAGATTGCCCACTTGATTACATTTGGATTATCTTTGATCTATGTGAAACGTGATAAGGCAAATGTGCCTTTCTGCTGCTCACCAAGAAAGTGTAATAATTTAGAGCTGTGTTATTCTAACACCACCCGCACCCGGGACACTGTAGCGCTACAGTCCTACTGTAGCGCTACAGTTTTTTTTTTTTTTTTTTTTTTTTACAAATTTTGACTTTTTTTTAATGAAAAAAAAATTAATTTTTTTAAATACTAACATTTTTTGTTAATCCAGTGCAAATATTTGGTTAATTTAATTCATTTTATATGAGATATATCTCATATAGAATGGTTGAAGCATCAGAGTTACCGATTAACCACAGAATACACTGAATTAACCAACCATTTTCAAAGGATTAACCACGTGTTTTTGTTTTAAAAAAAAGTCGACATTTGTCCCAAAAAAAAAAAGACCCATTAACCATATAATAAACTGAATTAACCATAAATTTGCATGTGATTAATCAAATATTTATATGGTTGTGAAAAATGATTGTAAGCTTCAGGATAACCGATTAACCACATAATACACTGAATTAACCAACCATTTTCAAAGGATTAACCACGTGTTTTTGTTTTAAAAAAAAGTCGAAATTTGTCCCCCAAAAAAAAAAAGACCCATTAACCATATAATAAACTGAATTAACCAGAAATTTGCATGTGATTAATCAAATATTTACATGGTTGTGAAAAATGATTGTAAGCTTCAGGATAACCGATTAACCACAGAATACACTGAATTAACCAACCATTTTCAAAGGATTAACCACGTGTTTTTGTTTTAAAAAAAAGTCGAAATTTGTCCCTAAAAAAAAAAGACCCATTAACCATATAATAAACTGAATTAACCAAAAATTTGCATGTGATTAATCAAATATTTACATAGTTGTGAAAAATGATTGTAAGCTTCAGGATAACCGATTAACCACAGAATACACTGAATTAACCAACCATTTTCAAAAGATTAACCACGTGTACCAACCATTTTTAAAGGATTAACCACGTGTTTTGGTTTTAAAAAAAAGTCGAAATTTGTCCAAAAAAAAAACCTATTAACCATATAATACACTGAATTAACCAGATATTTGCATGTAATTAACCAAAAATGTTAGTATTCAAAAATGTTAAATTTTTTTTAAAAAAAAAAAGTCAAAATTTGAAAAAAAAAAAAAAAAAAAAAAAGACACCTCTACAGTAGCGCTACAGTAGAGGTGTCGCACCCGGGTGTCGCACCCGGGTGTTAGAATATCATTTCTGAATAATTTAACCTTTCCATTCCCTTCCCTTTTGTTTTTCCAGTACACACCCCAATCATCATAATAAAAAAGAAATATTATTTTGACACAAAATTTGATACGACGGAAGTTAATAGAGTTTAAATTTGTTATTAATAACATGTTGGATTTGGTTAATAGGTATAATAGATGATTGACTAATGTTGTATAAAATTTTGATTAATGAAACTCAGTGGATAATTAATAAATTATCTATTTTAATGTATTCATCAACCAAGTTCAATACATCATTAAAAATAATTCTAAACATCATTAATCCAGTGCCGGAATATTGTCAAATTTTGTTGTATGAATAATATTTCGCCTTTCCGCCGCTTAGCAAGAAAATGTTATAAACCTTTTGTTTCTTTCTGGTTTTTTTCACTTAAGTAGTGCAATTTGGTTGCATAATTATATAAATGGTGTGTGCTTTTTAAAATAATTATGCAAGTAGGATAAGCTGTATGTGATGGTAACGAAATATAAAACAAAGTTGTATGTCCTATACACGAATATGCATCACATACGACTTAAATTTTTGATAATATTTTTCTTGCAAGTCGTGTTTAACATACACAACTTTAGTGTTTTTAAATTTTTTTTTTAACAAGTCGTATCTTATGCATACGACTTCTTTATTTTAATTTTTTTTTTTTTAAATGGCTAAGTTGTAAGTCATATATGCGACTCCGATGAATAAAATATTTTTTAATCAATTATGGATAAGTCGTACGTGTGGTATACTATATAAGTTGTGGAAGGACTTTTATAGTAGTAAATAGGGGTGTTCATATCCAAACCGATCCAAAAGAAAACTGAAAATCGATAAATAAATAAAAACGAAAACCGAACAAAACCGATGTCTATTGGATTTTTTTATATCTTGTTTTGTGAAAACTGATCAGATCGGATCGGATTTTGGATTCTTTTTTTAAACCGAATCAATCCAAACCAAACCATATATATATAATTTAATATATATTTATTCTATTTTTTGCATTATTGATTTTTTTATTTGTTGGTTTTTTTCCTAATAATACTTACTGGTTTGATTTGACATAATTTTTTTTTTACTATTTCTATGTTTCAAACATAGAAAAAGATGGTATTGAACTAATTGATGATGATATTTATTTATTTTGTACGTATTGTATGAAATTATTACATGAATATATAAATTAGTATATACATGTTAAAGATTTTGTTAAATTTAGCTTGTAATCTTGATTCTTTGTTGTAATATAAATATTTAGGCTTAATTGCACTTTTGGTCCCTCAAGTATTACGTTTGTGCAATTTTGGTCCCTCAGGTTTCAATTGCGACAATCGGGTCCTTTAGGTAGTGTGATTGTGCAATTTTAGTCCCTCAGGTTCCAATTGTGTCAATCGGGTTCCTCAAGTATCATGATTGTGCAATTTTGGTTCCTCAAGTATCATGATTGTGCAATTTTGGTCCCTTGGATAACACTATTACACAATTTTAAATGCCAGTAGCCTACGTGACATACGTGTGACTGATTTGGAACTTAGTGATGTCGTCTTGGCAACTTACATGACATTCCTATATGACATTATTAACACCGTACACACTTTAATTGACACATAGGAATGTCATGTAAGCTACCAAGTTGGCCTCACTAAGTTCTAAACCAGTCCCATGTGTGCCACATAGGCTACTAACATTAAAAATTGTACAATTATGATATCTGGAGGACCAAAATTGCACAATCGTAATATTTGGGGGACCCAATTGGCGCAATTGGAACCTATGGGACTAAAATTGCACAATCATAATAACTGGGGGACCCAATTGTCACAATTGGAATCTGAGGGACCAAAATCGCACAATAGTGATACTTGGGGGACCAAAAGTGCAATTAAGCCAAATATTTAATGATATGTCAGTAAAAACCGAATCAACCGAACTGGTCTAAACTGCATTTAATCGGATTGGATCGGATTTTTTTTAGGAAGCCATCCAAACCGAACCGAACCGCATGCTCTTTTTTTTATCTTTGGATCAGATGACTTTACCGATCCAAACCGAACCGTGAACACCCCTAGTACTGCATAGTGAATACTTATTTAGGGTTTAGAACAAGTTGTATACCATATTTACGACTCATAATTAATTAAAAATATATTTTATTCATTGGAGTCGTATATATGACACACGACTTTGGCCATTTTTCAAAAGAAGTCGTATGAGTTAGATACGACTTGTTAAAAAAAATAAAAATTAAAACACTAAAGTCATGTATTTTAGACACGACTTGCAAGAAAAAAATTATAAAAAATTTAAGTCGTATTTGATGTATACGACTCCTTTATTTTTATGAATATAAAAGTGATTCGTGAATGAGACATACGACTTTACTTTATATTTCGTCACTACCAAATACGACTTACCCTACTTGCGTAATTATTTTTAAAAAGCACACCATTCACGTAATTGTGCAACTAAATTGCACTACTTAGGTAAAAAAGCTTTGAATTCTGAAATATTATTGCTGAAGATTTGTTTGAGTTTTTAAGCAGGTTTTAAAGGTTAAAATGCTGAAGGAGCTGCTCTGGATTGCTATGAAATGCTGCAGCTTCTGGGGAGTGATTCACTACAAGATAAAAACAATGCCAGCTCAGCTCATGTCTACTAGAGGAAAAAAAAAAGTCTCCAGCACTGTCCAAAAAGGAAGAAAGAGAAAATGCAAGGCAGCAGCTGTTTGTACTTGGGGAATTGGGCCATGGATTATTTTAGTATTTGAATTTTTTTTGTAAAGCCCAAAAAGTGAGGCATGAGAGAGAACGTAAAACCCTATTTTTGGAGCTAGTACAAACAGTGTTGTCAGCCTCCTTTTAGAGGAGGCTTAGAGGAGGCAGAGGGTACACAGTACAACAGCCACCACAGTCTCCTTTGTCCTCTCTGTAATTCATTTTACGTTTTATGTTTAGTCTTTTCTTTATGTTTATTTTTGTCTTCAAGCTCATTGTGAGCTAATTTCCCTTAGCTAGGAACTATGAATTTGTAATTAACACTGATGGGTAATTTGATGCAATGGATATTATTCATTTTCTTCTTCTCTGCATGAATGTTTATTTTTAGTTTGGACTGATCAACTAAGCTGAGATACTAGCTAATTAAGTTTGGAAAAACTGAGATAGTGGTCTTGATTAAAAGATAAAGATAGAACAATTAATTGGAAAATTAATTGTGTTGAATGAGTTAGGAATAACCTTCAAGTCTTTAAGTAGCTGGACGTGCTTATCTTTCAGCTGAGTGAAATTAATTTGAACTTAGGAATAAGAAGCTTTTAATGAACTCAGTTATTAATGCTAGAAAGCAAACTTTCAATTCCTGGACTAAATGTTGTAGTATCCTGAAGCATGAATTACCCTGAAGTTAAGATTACAAAGGAATAGATTCCTAGCTGTTACCTTTTCTTGTTTAAAACCCTCATTTATTACCTTTACCAATTCCTTACACTTTACAATTACTGTTATGAGACTTAATTACTTCATTTACTTTACTGTTAAAATCCCCTTTTATTTTATTTAGCTAGGTGGAAAAAGTCAAAAGAAGAATTTACGTGGAAACTATAGAGTGAGTAGTTTGTTGGAGGTGAAATTAATATATTACGTGGTGGTGGATGAAACACATGGGTTGTTGCATCCTTGAAACAGGAGGTGGTAAGATATTGCTGTATTTTGTGTTGGTACAGTGTGAGCCACTTGTGAGCAGTGGCGGTTGCCATGAGTTTATGTGCAGGGGGCATGAGAGAGAGGGAGGGAGGGAGGGAGGGAGGGGGAGGGGGGGATTCAAGGAGATAAAAGGACTATTCTTTAATCCTCCCTCCTAAGAGTTGAGGATCCATCCTCCTCCAAAATAACCGGTTATAACAGGTTTCTTCCTTACAGCCGGTTTCTCTCTATTTTTTTTTAACTCAAATTTTTGTTTATTCGAATACATATGCTACTGTTCATCTTCTTCCATAGCTATCTTGTTCTTCTAACAGAACACCTTGAGACACTATTAAAGACCAACATTTATCAGCGAAACTTCCATGTTTACTTTTGGCCTCCCATGAATCAACATAAGCACTTGGGAATAATCTCCCTGTGATTGTGAAGGCCGATTAATTAAAATAAAAAAAACAATAATTTTAAAAAATCATGTTAAAACTGAAAACTTGTATTCTGCACCTATAACATGCTATAATCTTAATGTTATAGCATCCTATAAACATGTATTTTGCTCCAACACTGGCTTTCCACTCCTATCCCCGTTCAACCTTGGCTCAATTCACTTTGATTTTCACACACACATAGAGATAGAATATACCCTCAAATTTTCCAGAACCTTCATCCAGCCATACCCTTTCAATTCAAAGTTCCAACCTTTATTCATACAACAAATTCAATTCACAGTCCAAGGGGAAAAAAAGGGCATCTTTTATTTTTGAATTGGGAGAGATCCTCAACCTAGGTCACTGTTATCTTTCTTTCATCTTCCTCCTCCACCACCTGATAATTTTTAGGCCTCATTTCAAAGCACAAATCCTATTGTTGTTGTTATGAGAGATTGGAGAGGCATGAAAGTTTTGGGACTTGGAGGAAGATGAGGTGGAACAAGAAGGGTTCATATGCGTGGGAGTTACTGAGAGATGAATGATTCAAAAATAATTGCTATTGGAGAAGCATGAGAAAGAAGGAGCAGCTAGCTGTGTGATGTCGGTGTCGTTGCGAGAGTTCCCGACGAGTGTGCGGCTGTGTTTTGAGGATGCAAGCAGAGAGGAGAGAGAGAGAGAGAGAGAGGAAGGGGAATGTGTCACTGGCTCATCCGGTCTCCCTTGCCAAATCTCAGCCATTGAATTTTTTATATGATAAATCAACGGTCATGCTTCATGGAGGACCAAAACTCTGAGTTTGTCCTGGAGTATTGAAGACAAAGCCGAGATAAAATGATGGTTTGTGTCGTTGCAAAGTGAAGAGGATATGAAATGAAATGATATGGTGATTGGTGGGGTTGGATGAGTTTGCAGAGATTGCCCACTTGATTACATTTGGATTATCTTTGATCTATGTGATGTGACACTTGATAAGGCAAATGTGCCCATAGCCTTTCTGCTGCTCACCAAGAAAGTGTAATAATTTAGCCTTTCCATTCCTTTTTTTATTTTATTTTTTTGAGTACACACCCCTATCATAATAAAAAAGAAATATTATTTTGACACAAAATTTGATATGACGGAAGTTAATAGAGTTTAAATTTGTTATTAATAATAACATGTTAGATTTGGTTAATAGATATACTTATAATAGATGACTAACTAGTTAACTAATAATAACTTGGTTAATGTTGTATAATTATTATTTTTTTGACAAGGATGCTGTATAAAATTTTGCTTACCAAAAAAATATGATATATAAAATTTTGATTAATGAAACTCAGTGGATAATTAATGAATTATCTATTTTAATGTATCCAATAATCAAGTTGAAGACATCATTAATAATAATTTTAAACATTATTAATTAAGTGTCGGAATATTGTCAAATTTTGTTGTATAAATAACATTTCTATAGCCTTTCTGCCGCTCAGCAAGAAAATGTAATAAACCTTTTGTTTCTTTCTATTTTAGTAGACTTGTCATAGTAAAAATAAATGTAACCAGATAAAGATTAATGCATTCAGTTTTTAAGAGCATCTCTAGTGTACGTTGCTGATGGGTTGCTTACCCATGAGCAACCGTTGTTTATCAAATTTTATCATTGGAGTTGTGCCTATGGCTACCTAAAATTTATCAAAGTTGCTTATATAAACAACCCTTCCTTCGACAACATTTCTGATTTTTTTAGAGATTATGGCGGGGTTTTAAGTTTTCATAAACCAATGTATTCTCAAGAATAGGGATGACAAAGGGTAGGGTCTGGATAGGATACTATACTACTTGTCCCCATACTTGTGTTTGAAAAGATTACCTGTACCCGTGTAGGTAGCAATTTTGGTATTTTTACCCATATCATCTAGTACCTAATTACTCGTACCCGCATCCATTACCCGCATTTTAACTGTGAAAATGCAATAAATAACAAAATAAACGTTAGAATAGTTAAAAACGATCTGAAAATCTTTTAAATCTACTCATACAACATTACAAATCAAAATATTTAAATAAATAAAAATATCCAAAAGGAAGTATAGTTGCTGCTAGGTTTAGAAAGTTAAGAATCTTTAGAATTATTTTGGTTTTAAAATTTTGTATTATAGTTAAAATTATATATTAGTAATATAAATAAATAAATAAATAAATAATTATGTATACATATACGTATGTGTGGGGCGAGTGGGTACCATAGTACCCGGACCCGGACCCTTACCCATTGTGTGTGTAATTACCCTACTCATCATGGGTAATTTTTGTGGGTACCCAATAGGTAGGGTACAAATTGTCATCCTTACTCAAGAATTAATGTATCAGTCACCAAATTCTTTAGGAAACAATTTGGAGTTCATTCTTATTTTTTAAATAATTAATTTCTATATATTTATTTAATTTGGAATTTTAAATTTAATTCTTTATATTTTCATTTCATTTGCACTTAGTCCGCATCATCTACTTTAGGGTGTAATCGGGTCAATTTGGATCGAATTTGAGATATTTTAACACTCGATCCGATTAAAATGATCAATCAGATTGGATCGAATTTGGCAAAAACATTTCTACAGATATGGGTTGGTTCGAATAAAAAGAAAGACAGAAAAATGTAAAAAAATTAATATACTTCCACAAAAATAAAATATTTAATATTTTTAATGATTATTTTTTTAAATAATAATATATTATATTAATATATATAAATTTTATTAATAATTTTTGGGTGGGGATCCACATACTCCAGGAGTAACTCTTGTCAGAGTTATCCCGCTTAATAACTCATCGGAGACATTGAATTTCAACAATTCAACCGTTGAATATGGTCATATTATCCTAAGAATCATGCACACCAAATTTTAGAAAAATTAGACATTCATAGCTATGTAATCTTATAGTCGACATTTACTCATATTTTTAAAAAAGTATCATTCGTTTGGTCGAAGTTATTGATGAAGTATCAAATATTTTTGAAATTTTGTGAAACTTTGAGGAGTTGATCTACTCAATAAGAAGTTTTAATTTGACGATCGGATTGTTGAAATTCAATGTCTCCGGTGAGTTATTAAGCGGAGTAACTTTAACAAGAATTATTCCTAGAGTAAGTGGATCCCCACCCATAATTTTTTATTATAATAAAATTATCAATAATAATATATATTTTTTTAAAAGAGATCGACTCGGTTCGGACAAGATCGATTCCTATTTTGGAATCTGATACCCGAACCAATCTCTATCAAATTTAACTTTTTAAATTTGATCTGATCTGATGACCTGATCTAAACTATCAAAATCTGTTCAGATCTATTGAATTCGCGGATTGAATCGGATCCTCTTACTGAAATGGCACAAAACAACACTAGAAGGGGAGTTGAATAGTGTTTTCGCAAATCAGAGTTTGTCAAGCACAAAACAAAATTCAGTGCAGATAATACGTTTTGATGCAGACGCATGTTTCAGCAAGCTGAATTAATAAGGGCAACTATAAACACTCCCTGGATAATCAGTAACCACAAATAAATAAATTGTAAATAAAGTAAAGAGTTTAGGGAAGAGAGTATTCAGAGATTTATCCTAGTTCACCCACAACCTTTGGGTTACATCCAGTCCTTAGCTTCGCCAAGTTTTAACACTATAACTTATCAAGATTACAGACGAGTATTATTTGCAGACCTAGCCTCTCCAGGCTCAACCACAAGTATTGTTTACACACCTAGCCTCTTCAAGCTCAATAAGTATTCCTGAAACAAGCCTCTTCAGGCTCAGAGAGTTTGAAAGTTTGTTTGAAGCACAACTTCAATATTACAACATCAATTCAACCAAATAACACTTCAGATAGTGAATACAAATTTAAGATCTGGCGAGTTGCAGATGAGTTCTTCTCTAGATGATTTGTAACTTGGAGAGAAGATGACGATAGTGATGAGAGCTATTTAGCGTGTAGTATTCTCAATAATTTTCTTTTGAGAGAATGTATGATACTTGTGAGTATTGTATCTTGGCTTTTCTGTATATGCAACTCTCTTTCAGCTCTTCGAGTTCTTCTATTTATACTTGACCAAAATAGATCTGTTGGGGTATGGTCGGTGATCTTCTCCTTTACCTTCTGGACAAATAATAGTTGTTCTGACTTTGACATTTAATGCTTGAGAACGTTGGAGGTCTTGTGTTGACTGCAGAGCATAGCAGATATGCTTTCTTTACCCGGGCAACATTTCTTTCCTTAATTGTGCAACACTAAAAAAAGCTCAGATAAAGGTGCTTTTCACTTTATTGTATAAGGGATGTTTTTCAGCAATGCCCTTATCTTTTCTTCTTTTATGTACTCGATAGAAGACAAGGAATACAGTGATATACTTCTTTTGAATATTTTAATTCCTTCTTCAACGAAATACTTCTATCCAAATTTCAAGTAATTTCTTCATAAAGTATTTTCTCCTTTTGAATGTTGCTTCAGTCACGAGAGAGAAAATATATCTTCATACTTTAATACTTCAAGTCTTCCAAGCTGGAGAAATGAACTTGAACATATTTTAGATCACTTTGATGATTCTGACATGAGCTGAGTATCTTCCTTGATTCTGTCAGAACTTCAAACATATCTTTAGAATGATCAAACACTTCTTGATATGATACAGTCTGTAATCTTGATCTATCTTCCTTCAACTTTCTTCAGAACATTGAATTTGTACTCTTTGTTGTTTTTGGAGAGTATTTGATTAGTGTATAGCTTTGGAGATTTTTCTTGTTCCTTCAAATGAGAGACGAGACAATTTTTTAACAGAGTCTTCTTATGAGCATCTTGATTGATTGGTTGATGCAATATCTTTATCTATTAATCTTCAAGATGCTTGATAGGGAATAACATTTTGCCTTCTAGCTCATACCTTCCTTCTTCGTTATCAAGGAGTCTGAAATTTGATGTTTGCCTTAGTGCCTCAGAGCTTGAATCTTTCATTAGACGCATTAATCTTGCAGCGTGCACTTAGCTTTCAAAGATTAGACGTATGAACTATGCTTTGATCCTTTTACTTGAATGTTCTGCTAAGATAATTGTATTTCTGTGCACATCTCAAGTAGATAATTAGTAATACTTAGACAGTTCAATTAAAATCATTCGCTCAATGTTTGGTTTATCAAAACACACATGGTTAACTGGAGAGTGAGTCAGATACATGACAGACTCAGACGCTTTGTGACTTAACACTTACAACCCTAACCTATTTTCAGGTTGTTTGTTTTCATGTTTGAAGGGTCTCAAAGCTATTCCTATGAAAGCATGAAAAAGTTGCTTTTGTGAAAAGTCTTTTTGAAAGAAAGTGCAATTTTCTCGTTTGTGTTCAAAATAACCTCAACCAAACGTTATTTAAAACAAATAAAGACAAAGGATGGGGAAGACAGAATCACACTACGAAATTTTATACCGGTTCACTCTTAACCCAAGAGTCACGTACAGTCTCTTCTACTTGAATGATTTTTTTTTGCTAAAACACTTAGCAATACATGTATTCTTTACTACGATTCTTCAAGGTACAAACAAGTATTCTAAACCTCTTTGGGTATTCTAACCAAGTATTCTTTCTCTACAAACTTCTTCAAGATCAACTCTAAACAATAAGATAAATGTATTTAAAACGGCGCTGTCTAGAATACTCCATTGCCAATGTGGAGTTTACATCCTCCATGATTTTAGACCATTGATATATTATTAAAAAAAAAATGTATGGTCTAGATTAGAGAAGATTGGGAGGGTAAGATGGTAAACTCATCCCCTTCTCTCTCTCACCTCATTATCTCACTTTGCTCCTTCTCTCTCATTCTTCCCACTATGGCAGTCACCGCCCCACCGGCCAGCCGTTGCGACCTTCGTCACCACCGCTCCTCCGACCAGTTGTTATGACCCTCGTCACCACCGATGCCTAGAAACCGGCCACCACGTTCAGATCCGCCACCTTGAGCATCGTTGCCCAGCCTCTAGCCACGTCTCCGTCCGTTTCGAGCTCTGCCATGTCTGAGCTGTGGATCGTCGATGGATGATTTTCTCGCTTACTCTTCTTCTACCTTCGTCACTGCTCTTTTTTGTTGTTATTTTTGAAATTGTGGATTTTTATTTAAATTTCAAATAATTTTACTTGAGATATTTTGAGTTCAGATTTGATAATAATATCTTTTGTCATGCTTCCATCTGAATTCGTTCATCATTTTAAGGTGCAAGCGCATGGTTCAGATGCCATGGTTGAGGAAGAAAATTGTGTTTTCTTCCTTTCGCATCGTCCAAGGAGCCAAATTATAGAACCTCCCATCCCCCTAAGACGGAACCAGTGAAGAGGTGCAACACCCTCACTCGCCCCACCATCGCCATCCTCAACTCCATCACCTCCATCGCGGGCAACGGCAATGGCAACATTGAGAGTGTTGCAGGATGAGGGTAATACTAGTGGCGGAGAATGGTCATCCTGCGGCGGCGGCGGCGACGGCGAAGTGTAATGTAAAGAGGATGGTGGAGGTGAAATTTAGTAAACACGACAACATTGAACACCTTTGGCAACATTGAACCTTTAGCTACTATATATATATATATATATATATATATATATATATATATATATCTTGTGTTTCCTCTCTTGCTCTGTCTCTTTCTCCAGTTGGTAACACTGGTTGTTGTGGAGAAGATGATAAATGAAATCACTCTGGTGATTATTCAAATATAATTATAATTATAATTATCATAAAAATTACTGGAAGAAGTGCGTTCAAATCCAGAACGGGTTTTCAGAAGTACGAAAAGGAGCCTCACCAAGAAGAGAGAGCAAAGAATGAATGAATTTTTATTTTTTATTTTTTTATTTTATGTAAAATACCCAAAATAACCATGGAGTATGAAAACTCAACTCCCACCCAGGAGTATTGTAGAATCCGCCATTTAAAACACTTGAATCAGCTTACTATGAGTGAGGATATTACAGTTTGAGTACTTAAGAAAAAGGCTCTGCAAAGAGAGAAAATAGAAGCTTACAACACAACTTTATAACACTTGAAAGATTTTCATGAGAATATTGTTCTCTCCTTCTCTAAAGACTTCATGTATTTATAGGCTCCAAGTCTTGAAAATTACTTCAAGCAATTCTGGAATAACCAAAGTTAACACAAGAAGCGGGGTTGAATTGTATTTACCAACTTTTTAGGATACTTTGAAAATTATTCTCGCAGGCACAACAAGCAAAAACAAAGCAACAGAAAATTAGACGGGTGACTCGTCTAATTTTGAGATAGAACACACGCGCGCACACAGAGAAGGTTAAACCAGAGATTGATATTCATAATATTAACTCCCCAAGTTAAAAGCTTAAACAAATAACTCTTAAAAAAATTAAAGAGATAAGGGAAGAGGAATATCACTCAATAGTTTTATACTGGTTCACCCTAAAATCCACAGGGCTACGTCCAGTTCTTGGCAGCACCAAGTTTCCACTATAACTGATCAGATTATAGTACAAGTATTCTTTTCATACCTAGCCTCTCCAGGCTCAACACTTAAACAAGTATTCTTTTCTCACCTATCCTCTTCAAGCTCAACACAGTAAGGAGTAAAGGTTTTGTGTAATTAATACAACTTGTAAATCTTTCAGATAACACTCAGAGAGTGAAAATAAATATGAAGTGTGAAAGTCTGCGAATTAATATCAAATGATTGAAGAAGTATTCAATGAAATAATGAACAAGTTAATGAAGAGAGTATATGCTTCTTGCACAGAGCTCTTAATGTTGTTCAACTTATTGTCTTCTTCTTCATGGTTTGATCTATATAAAGACTTCAATCAATTGATCCGTTAGGCACAGCTTCAGAAAGTGTGTTCTTTGATTTGAGTTTCTGGAATGCCATTAATGTCAAAGAGTCGTTCTACGTAGGCATTAAATGTTTAGGGACGTTGAGTTTTAACAAGGCATTCCAAGACACTTTTGTTTTGAGTAGCTGTTGTATTAGAGTTGCAGTAGTAGGCTTCTTGTACTTGCAGTAGAGAGCTTTTCTCTTTCAGTGCAACACTAAACTCACTTTCTGGAAGCACTTTTACTTTGTACTAAAACAGCTGGTGACTGCTGTAGTACAGAGGTTGCTTGTTTATTCATTAAATCCTTGAAACAAATGTTGTTTATTCTTTATCCTTTGTGCTTTTGTCCAGAGGTCTTCGAGATCCCTAAGGAAGTCACTTATTTGAATAAAGTTGACTTGGACTTCATTCTGACAGACTGCACTTTACCAAGTGTAGCAGTGTTTGAAATTTAGACGGGTGCTTGTGCAGTCCAGATTTAGATAGGTGATAATGAGCCAAAACTTAGACAGGTGAGCATGTCAATTTTAGACGGATGATCCACTGAAGCTTCTTCAGACTTGAGATTCTTGCCACCTCATCAACTAGATCAGATCCTTGATTGAGAGTTGACTTGGCCTACGTCTGAGTTGGATTTATTTTCAAACGGGTTCTAAAAACTGCCTTGTACTGAAACTTTAGACGGGTCAGAATTTAGACGAGTGACCTTAAGTCTATTTTCCTACACACTTAACAGTCTTATCAGTAATTTCATATGGTTCAATATTACCATACCTAATCTATTTGGAATCATCAAAACTTAGAGAATTCACACATTGAATTTGTTTCAGACTTATGAGGTCTCAACATTCTCCCCCTTTTTTATGATGACAAATAATTTTTCTGATTTTATTGAACATAAAAAATAACAACAAAAATTTACAACCAGATATAATTAAGCAAAGTATGCTATGCTTCCCCTTAGTTTATGCTTCAGATAAAAACATGTATCAGAGCAAAATAAGGTATCAGATCTAAAACAGAGCAAGAAGTATGTAATGCAGATTATATCTTTGTTAGTTACATTTCTGTTACTTTTACTTCTTCTTACTTTTACTTTCTCCCCTTTTGGCATCAATCAAAAAATATAAAACAAATATATAACAGACAGCCAAAAGTAATGTCAAAACTTCATCTCATATTATTAAGAGTCAAAAAGGATTACAAGTGATAGGAACATCACTGACAGTACATTGCATGACTTTGAATAAATGAAAACTAAGTCTTATGACCTAAGAACTAGGATCTCCTTGGCTTTTGAAGAAAGCTTCCATCATCCTTTGCATTGCTGCTTGCTGAGCTAACATCTGAGCTTGAAAAGCAGCTTGTTGTTCTACTGCTGCATCCTGCCTTTGTATGACAGTCTTGAAACTAGAGGCCATTTCATCAAGCCTTTGATGAGCAGCAGGATTATAAGCAACCACTGGAGCAGTAGAATCTGATGTAGTTAGTGCAATTGCAGATGCAGATGGAGGAGGAGGACGAAGAGGAGGGGTAGGAGGTAACTCTTCAACTTGAATGTTATCCTCAGGCTGAGGGTCCAGGAAGACATTTGTTGACATAGCTGAGACAAAGTCATTATTGGGATAGAATTCTTCAAGAAATCCATGAATTATTTCATGGTGAAGAGGAGACAACCACTGAAAGAAGAAATTCATAAGATCTCCTAATGAGATTTATGGGAGTAATTGGGGTAGTTGGAGGGAAATTTAAAATAAAGAAAGGGAAAACCATAAAGAAGGGATGAATAGTGTAAATTGAAGGTGAAAAGGGGTAAAGAGCAAAAGCTGGGCTACCTCTAGTGTGGATGGTTTTCTTATCTTCTTCTGTCAACTAGAGTTGGAGCCACTTCTCCAGTAGATGTCTCTGACCTTGAGGAACTCATGATGAGTCTCAGTAGTGAACAACTTCTTTCTGAACTTGCATTTGTTGTCAGTCATCTTGATGAGTGAATATTTTTGCTCCCCAGGCAAGTTAATGATTTTTTGTTTTCCTTTGAGATCCATTGAGTCAGGCATTACCCTGATCTCAATAGATGGCTTCATGAAAGCATGAGGATTTGTCATCCATCTTCCTACAGGCTACAGCCTTCTGTTTTCTGGCCAGCTTCACAAGCTGCCTTTCTACTTCAAGTAAGGCAACGAGATCCAAATCTTTTTCAGACAGGAAAGATGTAGAAGAGTCATGTGAGATAGAAAAAGGTGTGGTTCTGGAAGATAATTGGAAAGGGGGCAGTGTGGCTAAAGGAAGTGGGTTATGTCTGGTTTCAGAAAATAAGTCAGGGAAGACTATTCTCAGAGGAACTTGACATTGGTTTTTAATGTGGTCAGGTGTTTGTGATTTAAGTGAAGGTGGAGGTGGAGTAGGGTTGTCAAAGTATTCAAAGTCATTGACATCCTCAGTATGAAGAGTCTCGGTATGGTGAGATGATTGTGGTGTGGAAAGCTTGGATAGTTGGGGTTCTGTTTTAGACACTTGTGCTTCTGAAGTAGTAGGGTTTGGTTTAGAAGTGTGAGGTTCAGAGATAGAAGGTTCATGGATAGGTGAGGTTATTGGAGATGTTGGTTGTCTGTTGGGTGATGTATGTGGAGGAGTTGTGATTTTTGGTGAAGTAGGTGAAGGAATAGGGGTTTTCTGTTTTGGTTGTGGTGATGGTGATGGTGTTTTTTGTGGTGTTGTTTGTGGTGGTGTTGGGTCTCTTTGTGGTGATGGTGAGGGTGAGGGTGTTGGAAGCAAGACCAATCTTCTTTTGGTCACACTGGTCCTCTTTTTCTTAGGGATCATAGTCTCTCCAGGTTGAGACTCCCCCTCAGCTTGCACAACTCTATTCCTTTTGAACACCTTTGTAACACTGGGTGCATTAGGGACAGAGGCAGATGCAGCAGGTTCTACAACCTTAGCAGGTTCAGCAGAAGGTTGGACAACAGGTTTAGCAGCATTCTGAAAATCAAAAGTTTCAGCAGAATCAGCTTCCTAAACAGGGTTTTCAACAGTTGCTTGAGCAGACTCAGCAACTCTTTTTCTCTTCCTCAATAACTGAGGTCTTTCTTCCTCAACAGGTTCCACAAATGGTTCAGCCTTGACAGCAGGAATGGTAAGTGCCTCTACCACTTGGGCAGTTTCAGCAGGGACATATGATGAGGCTTGGGCAGAGGGATCAGTAGCAGGTGACAGTTGAATCTTCATCAAAGACAGAGTCTTTGTTGTGATTTATGTGCAAAGATCAGCATGACAAGCTTTCCTCAAGTCCTTCAGCTTGTTTGCCCTAAAGATCCTAGTCATGATCATGCCATAGGGGTAGTCCTTATCCTTCCCTTTTACAGCCTTTTCCATATGCCTAAAGATTAAATCAGTGATATCTGTAACATCCCAGTTTTTACATATCTGTTAATTATTTATTTGAGTGTTTAATTATCTGGATAATTATTTTTGTTTATTTTTATGTTGTTTGGTTTGAGTAATTTTATTTATTCATTTAAATTATTTTATTGGGTACGTTAACACTGCGATCCTACAGTGTATGCATGCTTGCTAGACAATAATATTATGATATTGTCACTATTATTATTTGTTTAGAAAAATATTTCAAATAGTATGATGAAAATAAATTTGTTTTCATATTTTACTCTATTTAATTTTAGATTTGAAAATATGTTGGTTTAAAAGTAATTGGAGATTAATTTTGGATCATTGATTTCCTTGGTTGATAAGTTCAACCATCAATCTTTACTTTAATTCAAATTTTGAAATTATATATTTATCACTCATTATTTTTTTAGATTCAAGGGCCAGTATTAAATTTTTTTTTTAAACTCAATCTCAACCACTCATTTTTGTACTTAGCACTAAGTAAATGAAAAACAAACACCCTCCTTCCCTGGTCAGGAACGTCCCACGACCCCTACCCCCGTTTCTTCTTCTCTCTTTTATTTTTATTCTTCTTTTCTTCATAACACACACACTCATCTTCCTTCTCTCTAACTTCAAACTTCATCTTCTTCTCCCTTCCCTCTAGAAGCAGCGCCGCGCGCCACCGCCCTACAGCAGCCGTCGACCGCCACTCACCGACGTGAGGGCGAAGATCGCATCCCTGCTCGCGTCCGGTCGCCGTCCCGCGTCGAACCGTCGTCGCACCGCCACGGTAACCGCCGCGTCACCACCTTCCATGGTGGTTTTCCACCATTTGTGTCCTTTACCTTCCTTCTTCATGTCCAAAGTTTTTTTTTTTTTTAACTTTTGGTTTGTGATTCATCACAGAAACGAAACCGCCACCGCTGCCACCGCCGTTGCCGCCGCCCACCACCACTGTCAGGACCACCACGAGTTCATCTTCTTCCTAGGTTTTGATTTCAGACTTTGATTTTTGAAATTAATTGGTGTTTTATTCAATTGGAATCACGACTAAGTATTTCCCTAAACCAATTTTGTCAATCTCTTGTTAGTTTGGTTTTTCCCCAAATTGTATTATGAAACTAGAGTCCCAAATCTATTGATTTTGAAATTGGTCTTATAATTATGAAATTAACTATGTTTCTATGTAATTGGGACTGTTAATTGATGTTTTGATAAACTGATTTAGCATTTCTATAATCAAATCTCTTTTCCCTAATTTTTGGTTTGGACACTATTTTACCCAAATCTGATTTCTATTGAAAGTGACCCTATTATGTGAAATTGAATATATTAGTGAGTTAAATATATAGTGTTGAGGATGAGTAATTAATTTTGTGAATTGTTTGATTGTTTCAATGCTTGGGTCGTCTCTCGGTGATGTTGTTCATGTTCGTGCTTGCTTTGGGGAAGCAGGAATTTATTTTTGGGAACTAATTGGAGCTGACTACATGGCTATGAAGTTTCAGAAAAACCTCAGACCGCCTTAAAAAGGTGGGGGAACATTATATGTTATGTGTAGTTTGGGGTATATGCGGGTTAATATAACTACTTAGGAATATTAGGAATTGTTTTAATATGCTTGCTCAATATTTTCTTTAATATTGTGATTATCTATGTAACTTTAGGACTTTGAATATGTCTTGCTTGAATAGTTTTAAGTTTAATTTAGCATTACGCTAAATGTAAATTTGTTGTTTTGGTGTAAGGTTCGGAATCGAGAACCTTACTTTCTTGGGACTCGCGTACACTAAGCATTGGATATAGTTTCATGTAATTGGGCTCTAAGTATAAGCCTATTGGTACGATCGTTAAGTCGTTTAGAGACTTTTGTGAATTGCATTTGTTTCTGAACTCGGATTCGGGAGGTGTTGGAATGTATATTTTTAGTTGGTATCAATTCTTATTTATTGAATTTATGAATTCAATTTCAAGGTTCATCCTTATACATATTTTTGTTGTCTTGGGCTCAAAGTGAATATGATATATGGTATTTTGGAATAAAATGAATAGACCAAATATTGGAATGTTAAAGACTTTCAAAATCTTAGTCTTATGATATTTTCAATCCACGGATTGTACTTGATTTTAGGTATCAAATGTTAATTTTAAATATTGCAAAATTAACTTTAGCCTAAGTATGCTTTTTTTAATTCTAAGTGTTCAAATGAATTTGTGTTGAAAAGATTGATTTTTGTTATGGTTTATTCGAGCCCAATTCTTAACAATAACTCTTTTTAAATTGATACCGGCGCTTTGGAACTTTTAGTTCCTGCTTTGTTTGTCTTCGGACAACATTCCAACCTATCATAGTCATTGTTGTTCTGGAGGCATAGACACCTATTTATAGGATATTAGGGGACTGTGTGGGGGCCATGGAGACCTTGTTGATAATCAGGCGTGGATCCTGCCAATGGTTCAGTGTACAGCTGCACTGCGCCGGTGGAGACTTAGACAGCAGGACTATCTTGACACTCCACCAAACTAAATATTATCCAGATGTTAAGTACTCTCATGTGAAAGGACCGCAAAGATGGCTGTTAGTGTACTCCAATCGGGACTTGTGCACCGAGTTGTTTGCGTATATTACCCGAGTGCTATCTCGACAGAACATTGTGACAACAATAGTCTCTTTGGAGCAAAGTTAGGTCAATGTCTTAAGCATGCATTCGAGTATAAGCCATTTTCAAAATTATATGTTTATTTTACGAACGTATCCCTAAATATATGTATCCATTTGATTGATTGTTTGTCGCCGCATACCCATATCTACGTTATGAGCTTGGCATAGAATCTTACCTCCATATGTTGGTTCTCCTTTACTCTTGTGTATGTGAGTAGCTACTGATGACTGCCCTTCACGTGGGATCAAGAATCTGCCATGAGTAGCTGCTGATGACTGCCCTTCACTTGGGGAACTTTGATGTATTTTTGTATCAGCCTGTATGATGGCGTTCCCTGTATTTTAAGACTGATGTATATAATACCTTTATCCCGCTATAAGGTTGTCAGTGAGAGTTCTGTATGCCCCATCTGACTTATGACTTTATGTATATTTTATATTACTAAAGAAAAACATCTGCGTATGTATGAAAATCAATTTGGGATTACTGTATCTATTTAATTCTAAGTTTTTTATTTCTTTCTTCCCCTCCCGACAGTTGATGTAAGACCAGAGATCAAGTTTGGTTAGATAAAGTTTTGACGTTATAAACTGTTTATCATGTGTTTTCCGACTTCATACAAATCTTCGTTTTTCAAAGGAGATATTTTGAAAATGATTTATGAAAATCCTTTTTATTTTAGCTATCTAAATTAGTATTAATTAAAACTAGGCGTTACAATATCTACCCTGATTTTCTGGACTAGGTGGTAGATAGCAAATTTTTCTATCTTACTCACATGATTCCTAGATCCAGTCCTAGGCATTACACAGTTAACGACACGAACGTGGAGAAATCTTGCCTTTGCTGTCAGAGACTTGGCATCTGGATTTCTAGGTTTAGAAACTTCATACAGAACTAAGTTTACCCTTGTCTCTCCCAGAGTCTTCATCCAATCTTTATCATACCCAGCACCTTCTCGTGGGCATTTGGTCACTTCAGCGAGTGACTCGTGAGTGATGGTGACATGGTCATCACCCACATCTCTAGAAATCATGGATGATGTATCATCCTTAGTGATCTTCGGGGTTCTCCAGAACTCCCTAACTAGAGAAGGAAAAACAAGTTCTTGAAGTTGGAAGAAGGGTAACCATCCAACATGTTCAAGCTCAGGTTGAACGTCTAAACCCTTGGTCCTAAGCTCATCAATCCAGGGTGCACCTTCTTCAGTTCAGAAACAGAGACTTGGGTCTTCTCAGCCAGGGTTTCTAGAAGACTTTTGGGTGCCATTAATTCAGAGAAGATTTTAGGGTTTTGGAGATGAGAGGTTTCAAGAGGTTGAAGACGAAGAGAAATTAGAGAGAGATTGTGAGCAAAGATTGTGAGTGGGAAATTTTGAAACGACACGGGTTACTTTTGTTAAAAAGCTTGAGTGTTTTTTGCGTTGGGAACAAGGAGAGAGATTATTGCCATAAACAGCAATAACTTTTGAAAAGACAGTTGTAAAAAAAAAATGAAACGTTTTTAAGAAAAAGGAGGGAAATTTTGCAATGTACACGTGTCTTAGTCAGGGTTAGCACTTAGTGCTTTTAGCCACATCATCAGACACATGGCTAAAGAAGACCAATGAAGCATAAAGAAAATGGACGAGTCAAGCATATAAAATTTAGACAAGTAAATTTTTAAACATATCAGCATACAATCATTCAGACACATTATGCATATTAAGATTCCTTCTAATAATAACAAATCTATCTTCACTTAAATGTTTAGTAAAGATGTCTGCCCTGATACTCAGTGTTCACAAACTTAATTTCAAAAACACCTTTTGGCACATAATCTCTAATAAAATGATGCTTTATTTCGATATGCTTTGCTCTAGAATGATGTATGAGATTTTTAGACAAGTTAATAACACTAGTATTATCACACCAAACAGGTATATTATGCTCAAACATTGAATAATCTTCAAGTTGATATTTTACCTAAAGTAGTTGTGAACAACAACTTGCTGCAGATATGTACTCAGCTTCAGCAGTTGAGAGAGCAATGGTGCTTTGCCTTTTGCTTGACCAGGAGATCATATTTGCTCTAATGAAGTGGCATCCTCCACTGGTACTTTTCTATCAATTCTATCTCCAGCAAAGTCAGCATCACAAAATCCAACTAACCTGAAATCTTCAGATTTCTTATATAATAGACCAAGATTAGTGGTTCCAATTAAATATCTGAAAATTCTTTTGACAGCCTTATGATGAGATTCTTTTGGATCTGATTGAAATCTAGCACATAAACAAACACTGAATTGAATACCAGGTCTGCTAGCAGTTAAGTATAGAAGAGATCCAATCATACCTTGGTAGACAATTTGATCTACCTTTTTACCTTCCTCATCCTTGTTTAGAATAACTGATGGATGCATAGGAGTGCTCATAGACTTTGAATTTTTCATCTTATACTTCTTAAGAAGTTCCTTGGTATATTTTTGCTGATGGATATAGATTCCATCACTTGTCTGTTTTATTTGAAGACCAAGGAAGAACTTCAATTCTCCCATTATGCTCATCTCAAACTCATTTTGCATCAACTCAGAGAACTCTTTGCAGAGCTTTTCATTAGTAGCACCAAATATAATATCATCAACATAAATCTGTACTACTATGAAATCTTTCTTTGAGCATTTCTAGAAAAATGTAGTGTCTACTTTTCCTCTAATGAAATCATTTTTCCATTAGATATGTGCTTAACCTATCATACCAAGCTATAGGAGCTTGTTTGAGTCCATATAAAGCTTTCTTAAGCTTATAGACATGGTGATGGTTTTCAGAATCCTCAAACCCAGGAGGTTGCTTGACAAAAACTTCCTCCTCAATTATCCCATTTAAAAATGTACTTTTAACATCAATTTGATAGAGAGTTATATCATGTTGTGCAGCATAAGATATGAGAATTCTAATTGCTTCTAATCTAGCTACAGTTGCAAAGGTTTCATTGAAATCAATACCTTCCTGTTGATTATACCCTTGAGCAACTAGTCTTGCTTTGTTTCTTACCACTTTTCCATCTTCATCCAGTTTGTTTCTAAATACCCATCTGGTTCCAATGACAGATTTATCTTTGGGTTTAGAAACTAGAGTCCAAACATCATTTCTCTTGAACTGATTTAGTTCTTCTTGCATGGCAAGAATCCAGCTTTCATCTTGTAAGGCTTTTCAATCTTTTTGGGTTCCAAATCTGATATGAAGGCCATGTTATTGTTTTCATTGAAAGCAGATCTGGTTCTAATTCCTTGTGATGGACTCCCAATGATGAGATCTTCTGGATGTTATGTTTTGAATTTCTAGTCTCTTTTCTAATTCTGTTTTTCAGACGTATCATCACTTGTCCGATTTTCAGACACGTCTACTTTTGACTTGTCTGGAGACTTTTCAACTGTAGGATTAAGTTCAATACCTGCAATATCATCTTCTAGATCTGATAGTTCCCTATCAGTCTTCAAACCATCGTTAAACTTTACATGAATTGATTCTTCTACAACAGAGGTTCTAGAGTTAAATATTCTAAAAGCTTTAGACAGTTCAGAATATCCAATGAATATGCCGTTATCTACTTTAGAGTCAAATTTGCCAAGATGATCTTTTATATTAAAAATATGACATTCACATCCAAATGCATGAAAATATGATAAGTTGGGTTTTCTACCTTTCCATAATTCATAAAGAGTCTTATTTAAGATAGGTCTAACCAGAATTCTATTTTTCACATAACAAGCAGTGTTAATGGCTTCTACCTAAAAGTACTTAGGGAGATTATTTTCATTAAGCATTGTTCTGCCCATCTCTTGAAGAGATCTGTTCTTTCTCTCAACCACTCCATTTTGCTGTGGAGTTCTGGGTGCAGAGAAATTGTGAGAAATACCATTTTCCTCATAGAACAGTTTGAACTGCTCATTTTCAAATTCTCCCCCATGGTCACTTCTGATAGCAGAGATACAAAAACCGTGCTCATTCTGTACTCTTTTATTGAATACTGTAAAGACCTTATAGGACTCATCTTTGTGGGTTAAGAAGAGTACACATGTAAATCTAGAATAGTCATCAACTATGACAAAACCATATTTCTTTCCACCTAGGCTAGCTACACTGACTGGTCCAAACAGATCCATGTATAACAGTTGCAAAGGTCTAGAGGAGGTGACCTCTTTCTTAGATTTGAAACTTGATTTTACTTGTTTACCTCTATGAACACTCTATTTTGACCGGGTCATTTTTAAGTTTTTAACTAAAATCTGAAAAAATAAAAAAATTTGCAAAAAGAGAAAAATTAAAAAATGTTTTGTCGTTTACTTTCAATGTTTTAAAAACCGGTTGAACCGGAGAACTGAAAAAGGGAGCGGTTCAAGGTTCAACCGATTCAACCGGTTTAACCGGTGGTCGAACCGGAGTGTATATATATGTGTGTGTATATATTAATATGTATTATAATGTGCTTGTCAAAAAAATTGTATTATAACTTTATATTGTATAACTTATATATATATAATATATATATATATATATATATGTTTCTAATAGTGTAGCATGATGTTAAGTTGTTAACCAAAGTTTGGAACACACACTAGTCGTGAATATTATATGTCCAGGTTCATAATTAATTTACCTCAAAGAAGACTGAAGTTATATGTTTTATACCAAGCTGGAAAAGAAAATAAAAAGTCAGTAAATATGTGAGACAAATATGGGTTGTATAACTTTCTTTCTAATTATTTGGGTCGTGGGCCCATTGTTTTGTAGGCCAGACTCACTCCGGTTCAACATCATTAATTTGAATTAGAGTTTTTATCCTCTCTAGTCTCCACACTGTCTCTGTTTCCCTTTCTTAGTTTCTCTTTGTCGCCTATTCTTTTCCCAGCCCCTCCTATTCTTTCATAAGGGAACTCGCCGTCGTCCGGTGGTCATGAGGCAGGAAACGGCGGACTGGAGCTGCGCCTGTTTTCAATGAAGGGAAAGTTTGGTTTTCTAACTTTTGTTCAGAAGAAGGCCTGCGGGTTTTCCTGGTGAGAAAGTTGGGAATTTTTTTTTTCAATTAAAAAAAACAATGGATTTGGACCGTCCGGACCGCTTCCGGTTCTTGACCGGGTGAACCAGTTTTTTGCGTTTTTTCTTGGTTCAACCGCTACATCGGCTCAATGGTCCAACCAGAACCGATGGAGGCTCCGGTCGACGGTTGAACCGGTTCAACCGGTCCGGTTCAACCTGTTTTTAAACATTGTTTACTTTTGATGTTTGTTTTTTAGTTTTTATTTATCCCAAAATCCAAAAAATTATAAAAGACAAAAATCCCAAAAATATTTTAAATTTTATTTTATGTTAAACTATTAGAATTGTTTTTGTTTTATTTCATTATTGGATTAAACCACCCAAGCTCACTACCCAAAAGTTCACCCAATACCCGTTTTATTTCCCGAACCTGGATCCACTACCCACACCACATTTTCTTCCTATTTCCACAAACCTAGCCGTGAGCCCCTTTCTTCTTTGCTCCCATCACGTTTTTTTCCTTCTTATTTCCTTCCTTGACGCAACTTAATGGGTAGTAGATTCGCAGCAATCCCAGATCAAAATAAGGATCAAATCTTGATTGTTTCCTCTTTGAGCCATCAACTGCATACACCCATGTTCAGGATAACATTGTTTCTTTCCATTTTTACCTCTAATATGAGATTGCGTCCCAAGTTTTATGCAATGGACCATGAGGTAAGTATTTTTCCTTTCCCTTTTGGTTTCAATCATGATTTTAATGGTGTTTGTTCTTTCTCTTGGCAGGTGACGCAAATTAGACGCTAACACTCTATAAAAAGACGAACAAAGAGGGAATTTTGGAATAACAAGAACAGAAAGAGGAGAGGAAGAAAATTGAAAAAAGGAAGATATTGAGACTGAGGGAGAATTGAAATTTAGAGAGAAGAGGGAGTTTGTAAAATTCAAAATAGTTTCTGGTTGAGGGTCTGAGGGTTCTTATTCTGGAGAGTTTGTAAGTCTGGGTTATATTCTGTTGTTTTCTGGAAACACGAGTTTTATCTTCCTCTTTCATTTGTATTGAAGAACCTTCAAGAATAAATGGATCCAGTTTATGGTCATCACTTTGATATTACTTGTTCTGTTTTAATTTAACTGATGTTATTGTGTCTATTTGGTAGTCTGTTTTTTTTTTTTCCCTTATCATTGGAATCTGTTGTTATGTTTAAAGTTCATATATGAAGATGACCTATATATTCTTCCTGAGATGATTTGGATGTTGAGTTTACATGACTAATTAATCATACACTGGAAATTGGTTTCTCTGTTCCATTGTAGCAACATCTATTCTCGTTTGCTTACTGTTTTAAGCATTCTTTCATCCACTACACATAATTGCTGATATTTGGGTTGGATTACACACCTTGTTATCCCTATGATCTTGAGATTTGTTGTTGTGACAAGGGTGCGTTCTGTTTTTTTTGAAAGGGGAAGAAAGTGGTTTTGTTTTGTTTTGTTTTTTTGTTTTTTTGTTCTTCTAAAAAATCCCCTGCACTTAATATCCTTTATCATATTTGTACATACTATCATACACCCAAAAAAGTATTCACTATCTTCAAGACAAATGCATGTGGTGGAACAATTGATCTGATAAATGCTAGTGCCCAATTTATTTCGATAGTGCAGGTGTTATGATCTATGGCTTGGTGGCGGCTCTCAAAGGAAGGTTTGACTTAGTTTTCTAATTGCTCATCCATAAGTGAGTTAATTTGGATGCTAATCAGGTTGAGCACAGAAAGTGATGGAGCTTAAATTGTATGGAGTTGCATAAAAAAAAAAAGGAAGCTTAAAGGGATCGGCGCTTGATTTCATGGTTTCAAAGGTTTCTTTTATTTTTTATTTTTTTGTACCATGGCTAATTCCTTTCTTTTTCTTGTTTGGGTGAAAATGAATACTTTAAAATTTATTAATTAATTACTTGCACAACTAATTTGGGTAACCGTTTTTAATGGGTGTATTAGGGGTGCAGTGGGGTTAAGTCCTCACCCTTCTCTATGCGCAATCGGCTCCCGAACTCAACTTTGTTCCAAAGACCATTTTTAAAGGTTTTCCAATTTTTCCTAAATTACATAAAATTGGTGGTGACTCCCATGTTTTCAAAAATCTTTTTCTTTCGCCGTCCCCGTTGCGATATCGGTCGCGACAACCTCTCTGACATGCATCACACAAAATATCTTTCTTAAAGGAAATATCAGGCAATCCTCTTACAAGGTTATACTTTTTCAATTTAGAAATTTGTTTCATACTAATATGTCCTAGTTTCTTATGCCATAGCCACTTTTCATCCTCTTTAGACATAAAACATGTTACACTTTGATCTGAAAGGTCAGACAGGTCAATCTTATACAGATTATGTTGCCTTTTAGCAGAAAAGATAGTCTTTCCACTATTGTCATTGACTATGCATGCATCCTTAGAAACAGATACAAAATATCCACTATCACACAATTGACTTATGCTAAGCAAATTATGTTTCAACCCTTTCACATATAAAACATCACAGATAACAGGCAAGGGATGAGACACCTCGTTGTGCCCCGTTGTGTTATTAGATTAAAAACCTTATTCATTAATTACTTAGTAGCCGCTTAACGTGAAAATACGTAAAAATTAAAACTTAAGTTTAATAACATACAACTTTAGTTAATAAAAAACAACACACCACTTTTTAGGTTATAAATACACACGTAAGTCTTATAAATATATTACAAAACACTGTTGAGGTTATCCTCTCAATAGGATTCCTCACAGGCATATACTTAACAAAAGTCATAATTAGCGGAAAATATAAAAATACTTCTTACACACACTAGCCATACTATCTATACTCTAATCACCATGGGTCACAGCTCGACCTCCTGCCTCTGGTTCACAAGGAGTTCCATCCAACTCCTCAGCAACCTCCGTTTCATACAGAGCTCCGTCCAGCTCCTCAGCAACATATTCCTCCATCGGGTCCTCTAATGTAAATGAAGTAGACACACAAAAATACAGAAATATAGGGAATAAGAAGCAATTCTATCATAAAAAACGGAAAAGAATCATAGTATATAATATAACAAAAGTCACAGACAATCATCACTCCAAAAACCACCTAAATCCGCAATTAACAATATCATTCTCTACCCTCAACTCATGCAATCTAAGCCTTTATGCTAACGTGGCCACTAATCCCCCATTACCGTTAGGGATGTTAGTTAGTCATCCAAGTGACACATCCCCAAAACCGGTGCACATTCTCATCAATGGTGAGAATGCTCATGCAAGGCAATGACACTATAACTGCACAACACAGTTGGTGCACACCCTGTTTCTCTCTCTCGAGGGTGCTCAAGCAAAGCATTAACACTATAGCTGCACAAACTAAATCTAACATAGGACGGTCCCACGAGGACTTCAGACCTCGTATGTGTCAAACATACGGTTATAAACACAATGCAACATATGAACCTCACCGAATTACATCAATAACAACCTAGTGCCTCAAGCTTCCATCATAGCCTCGACTCACATTCTATGACACATTTCATCCTTAAAGTAATCAATTTAAGCTAGGCACTTCTAAGTCACATATACTTTCTCACTCAAACCAAATCTTCCGAACAGCATATATCCTCGCTTAAAATCAACCAAGCATAGTACTAAATCAGGCAGATCATGCATAACACAATATCAGGAAATACTCAAACACCAAAAATAATACGTCACATGCAACGGAATACCTCAACCAGTGTATCACAATAAATTAAACAAGAAATAAATTCAGATATCCTGAAATCATAAAATCAACCTAATGTTGATAAACCTATAATCCCCGAATCACCATTGGTTTTACAAAAAAGGTTTCCAATGTGATTTTGGTCTTGTCGATTACTCGACTACTAGTAGGGTTTAGGTCGCCCTACACAATTATTATATAATATACTACTTATCGATTCCGACAACAGAGTGATCCTTTCCCCCACCTGAGTTAACACCGAAATCTCGAATTCGAAGCTGCTCGTTATCACACCCCAAAATACCAAATTCACCTTCAATCAGACAACACAACAATAAAATTAATCAAACAAAATCACCCTTAACTATAATAGGCTAGAGTCGGCCAAGGGGTTTTTATGGGGTTTGGATTTTTATTTTCATTCAATCTCCTAGATACAAAGTGCTAAGATCATGGAAAGATACTAGGAGTGATCATTGAACAAGAATCAAATCATACAAATCAAGTTGCTTCCATTTTCATGAACATAGGAAAAATGGGTTTAAAAAAAAAGTGATCATGAGATAAAGAATAAAACTTCATGAATTTTTCTAATATAAGAACTTACGATTCATGTTCATGGGAGATATAAAATGGGTTTCCAACAAAATGAACATGAAAAGAATTAGATGGACTCAAGAGGAAGAACATGATCAAGTTACCTCAAGCTAGCAGAGAAAATGAAGAAAAGTTGATGATTCCTTTGCAAGTTCTTCAATGGAGAGGAAGAAGAAGAATTTTCTCTTTGGAGAAGATGAAGTTGCAGGAAGATGAAGATGAAAGTGTATGATATATTGATGTAGATGATCAAACTTTAATGGTAGTGAGGTTTAGAGTGATTAACAGGTTTTCTCTAAAAATATGAGGTTTTTGCCTTAGAACTCTAGTTTTTCACGTTTGGGGTCGATCAAGGGGGCTATATATATATATATATATATATATATATATATATATATATAGATTTTCCAGTAGATAATCGATTATCTACGATATATAATCGATTACAAATATCATAATCGATTATGACACTCCTCATAATCGATTATGGAGGTTCTGTTTTTCAGGTTTTCAGTTCTAGATAGCTCATAATTGATTATGGGTTACATATAATCGATTATGATGATTCTGAACTTCAAGAACTCAGTCCAAAAACCTTGTAATTGATTATGGTGATTCAAATAATCGATTATTGGGCCAAAACAAAGAAGGAACCTCAAAATTGATTGTTTACAAAGGATCAATAAGTTTATTAAAACACTTAATAGGTTTTAGTTTAATTAAAAATAGGCTGTTACATTACTACCCCTCTTAGAAAAAAATTCCATCCTCGAAATTTACATACCTTAGAAAAGATGTGGATATTGTTGTTGCATATTTGCTTCACGTTCCCAAGTAGCATCTCCAGTAGTTTCATCTCATATGACCTTAACCAAAGGAATTTGTCTACCGCGAAGCTCCTTAATCTCTTTATCTGCTATCCTTACAGGTAGAGCCTCATACTCTAGATTCTCTCGCAGTTGTATAGACTCAGATTCAATAACATGAGAAGGATCAGGATAATACTTTCTCAACTGAGAAACATGAAAGACATCATGAAGGTTAGAAAGATTAGGTGGTAAGGCAATATGGTAAGCTACTGGACCAATCCGTCGAAGAATCTGAAAAGGTCCAATGAATCGAGGAGTAAGTTTTCTGGACTTGATAGCTCTGCCAATTCTAGTTTTCGGAGTAACTCTTAAGAATACATGATCACCTTCCTGTAATTCTAACGATCTCCTCCTCTTGTTACTGTAGCTCATTTGCCTATCTTGTGCTTCCTTCATCTTTTCCCTTATCTTCCTGACTTGTTCCGTAGTCTGTTGCACCACATCTGGATCCAAAACTTGGTCCTCACCAGTTTCATACCAACATAACGGGGTCCTACACTTTCTGCCATACAGAGCCTCATATGGTGCCATTCCAATACTACCGTGGAAACTATTGTTATAAGTGAATTCAATCAATGGTAAGCTCTCAATAGATCTTCCAATGACTGAATCGTCCTTTCTGATTGTCCATCCGTTTGGGGATGATAAGCAGAACTCATTCTTAACTTTGTCCCCATGGCATTGTGCAATTGTCTCCAAAATCTAGATGTGAATCTATGATCTCGGTCTGAGACAATGCTCGATGGCACACCATGAAATCTAACAACTTCTTTTATGTAAATCTGGGTCAACTTCTCCAAACTATAACTTTCACCAATAGGTAAGAAGTGAGCACACTTCGTCAACCTATCAATGATAACCCAAATTGCATCATGTCTCCTAAGAGATTGTGGTAATCCAACCACAAAATCCATAACTATGATATCCCATTTCCACTCTGGGATATCTAAAGATTGTAATAAGCCTGCCGGCTTCTGATGTTCAATCTTAGCCTTCTGACACACTAGGCAAGATAAAACATACTCTGCTACTTCTTTCTTCATCCTTGTCCACCAAAACATTTTTCTTCAAATCCTGATACATCTTCGTGGATCCAGGATGAAAACTCAACTTACTCTTATGTGCTTCTTCTAATATCTTCTTCCTAAGTTCTAAATCCTCTGGCACACATATTCTATCTCTAAACCTTAACACACCATCTGTTCCTCTACTAAACTCAAACTTTACCTTCATCTATACCTTTACTTATCTCCTGAAGATATATATCCTAAACATGTTTATCTTTAAGATCTTTCATAAAATCACTACTAATAGTGATCTTACCTAAACAGATTTTATCATCAACTAACTCCATTCCTAAGTTCAAATCTCTGAACTGTTCCAGTAATTCTATCTCCTTAACCATCATTGCAGATACATGCAAAGATTTCCTACTCAAAGCATCCGCTACAACATTCGCCTTTCCAGGATGGTATAGTAAATCAAATTCATAGTCCTTGATAAATTCCATCCATCTCCGCTGTCTCATATTCAATTGTTTTTGATCGAATTGATACTTTAGACTCTTATGGTCACTGAAGACATTAAACTTCGCTCCATACAGAAATTGTCGCCATATCTTCAATGCGAACACTGTGACACCCTTCTACCCCGCATGTTATAAGACATTTAGCGTAAAGGAAATTAAAATAAAAACATGCAATTATTGAATAAAATAAAACAATTGTCAATAGGTAGAAAAGTCCCACATGAACCAGTTTACAACGTGGAAATAAACCAAGTTTAAAACGAGAAAACATAATAAAATAATAACAAACATCCCAACCCGATGTCACAACAGAGCTGGTATAACCATTCCGTAGATCACAGAAAAACAACTAGACAATCTAACTAAACAAAGCGAAAGGCCCTAACTATGAGTGGCGGCTCCTCAGAGTCACTCCTCTCCAGGCTGCTCGTCATCCTCTGCAAAATGCCGATCAGGCCAAACACAAACAAATAACGGGGAGTAAGATTCATGTAAACATATAAAGCATAGGAATAGGAAGCAAGGTAAACAACCAGCATAGCAGCATCAACAACATATATATACATACATACATATATATATATCACTCATCAACATCATCATCATTAGTATGCTATGCAGTGCAATGCAACACTACTCCAATTATGTATGTGGTTCCAAACTAACTCAGGCTGAACGACTTTGGAGTTACATATCCGTATTGGCCATAGAATCACCAACACCGGCAGTCCACCAAACCTTGGGTGAACCCCATGGATAGCCAACGCATCAAACCGTGGATGCCTCATCATGGGGGGCCTCGGTCACCAAACCATCGGGTGACCTACCGTGGATGGTCAGATCACCGTACTCTCGGGTTATCTCCCCTATGTCGAACCTCCCCCATCAACCAACAACTGCAATGCTCTATGCAAATGGCACAACAACAAACAATCTTAACCGCCTCCTTGCTCGGGCCATGAAGCTCCTAAGACTTCAATATCAACATCAACGTAACCTTAGACCCAAACCGTGGGGTCAAGGCTCCCTTGGCCAATAAGCACCAAGGTTCAACTCAACATGCTTGGGTCAATAAGCACCCAAGACTTCAGTATCAACAACGCCTTAGACCCAAACCGTGGGGTCAAGGCCCCCTTGGCCAATGGCCACTAAGGTACAACCTATCAACATGCAGTAACCCAACAGATACCGACTTAACCTCTTATTATCTTAATCATGTTAGATAATTATTAACTAAGTTGTCTAATCTTCATTTTGATTAGCTATGTCAACTTATCATCATTGGGAAATGGGGTTTGAAACCCCTTAAGTCCTTTAATTCTGTTTCTGTCCAGTAGGGGTGAGCACGGTCGTGCTTAACCCCCAGCATGGTCGTGCTTGAACACGTGAAGGGCATGCTGCCCCATAAGTGAAGCACGGTCGTGCTTCCTATTGAGCACGGTCGTGCTCAGCAGCATGGTCGTGCTCTTTGTCCTACACGGCCGTGCTAAACAGCACGACCATTTTCCAAAATTCAACTTCCCTGTTCAGCACGGTCATGCTCATCGCGTGACATGTAACACCCCATTTTTCTTAAGTGTTTTTATAAAGCTAGTTTTATTAAGTTAAAAGTGTTGGTTAAGGGCTAAGTGGGATTTTGGCTTAAAAGTCCCTTTCTGGTTACATGAGCACGCCCGTGCTCATTAGCTAGCATGCCCGTACTTAAAGCCAGAAAGCATGTTTCTGATTTTAAGTTAAGCACGACCGTGCTCAATAGTAAGCATGGCCCGTGCTCAATAGTGAGCACGCCCGTGCTCAATGTGCTGACCGTGTCTCGGTGACGCTAAGTTGAGCACGACCGTGCTCAAGGGTTAACATGATCGTGCTCAGGCACAGGCTATATATGTTTGGCACAAAAACCGATGGTTAACGTGAAACCCTACTTTTTCAGTGACAGCAGCCTCTATTACGGCTGAGAGTGCCTCTTCCCCTTTTTTCAACGAACACATTTAGTTTCTTGAGTATTGGAGACTTTTGGGAAGTCCTGCTTCTTCTGTGCTTGACATATATAGAGGTAAAAGTCTTTCCCTTTTTGCGTTTCCTTTTCTTGGTTAGAATCGGAAACTGATAATTGTGTTTATGATTGTTCCAAGGCTTGGAGTTGTTGTGAGCCGCTGTTGGAGCTACCTTCAATCCAGGTATGGGGAGAAGGGAATTGTACTCATTAGGCAGTGGGGTTAGAGTAAGGTAAAGGGGTCCCCATGACCTCGGTTGGTTATATGTGTTTGTATGTTTATATGTCAGTTTGTTTGGTTGTGATAATATGTATGTATCATTACTAAATTGGGTTGTTATAAAATTGATGCCATGATTATCTTTGTTGGTATGTTGGATTGGATGATTGATTTATGGCTGTTGTGATGATGACTTTTGGACCCTAAAACACGCTGTTAACTGACCTAGGGCTAATGAATTAGGGAACTAAGATTTTGGCTATGAATTCGGTTACTGTTCCTACCCAGAACAGCACTGTCACACGATGAGCACGACCATGCTGAACAGGGAGCACGACCGTTCTCCCAGTTGAATTCTGGAAAATGGTCGCGCTGTTTAGCACTTCCATGCAGGACAAAGAGCACGACCATGCTGCTGAGCACGACCGTGCTCAACAGGAAGCACGGCCGTGCTTCACTTAAGGCGCAGCACGCCCTTCATGTGTTCAAGCACGACCGTGCTTGGGTTTAAGCACGACCGTGCTGACCCCTCCTGGACAGAAACACAATTAAAGGACTTAAGGGGTTTCAAACCCCATTTTCCTAATGATGACAAGTTGAGATAGTTAATCAAAGATGAAGATTAGACCACCTGGTTAATAATTATCTAAGATGATTAAGATAATAAGATGTTAAGTCGGTATCTGTGGGTTACCGCACGTTGATAAGATGAAGTCTTGGGTGCTTACTAACCCAAGCATGTTGAGTTGAACCTTGGTGCTTATTAGCCAAGGGAGCCTTGACCCCACGGTTTGGGTCTAAGGTTACGTTAAGGTTGATGTTGAAGTCTTGGGGGCTTCATGGCCCAAGCAAGGAGGTGGTTGAGATTGTTTGTTGTTGTGCCATCTGCATATAGCATTGGAGTTGTTGATGGGGGAGGTTCGACATATGGGAGATCGCCCGAGAGTAAGGTGATCTGGCCATCCACGGTAGGTCACCCGATGGTTTGGTGACCGCGGCCCCCCGTGATGAGGCATCCACGCTTGATGCGTTGGCTATCCATGGGGTTCACCCAAGGTTTTGTGAACTGCCGGTGTTGGTGCTTCCATAGCCAATACGGATATGTAACTCCAAAGTTGTTCATCCTGAGTTAGTTTGGATCCACATGCATAGTTGGAGTAGTGGAGTAGTGTTGCATTACACTACATAGCATATTGATGATGATGATGTTGATGTGTGATAAGCTATATATGTATAAATATGTTAATGATGTTGCTATGCTGGTTGTTTACCTTGCTTCCTATTTCCATGCTGTATATGTTTACATGAATCTTACTCCCCATTATTTGTTTGTGTTTGGCCTGATTGGCATTTTGCAGAGGATGACGAGTAGCCCAGAGAGGAGTGACTCTGAGGAGCCGCTGCTCATAGTTAGGGCCTTTCGCTTTGTTTAGTTAGATTTGTCTAGTTGTTTTTCTGTGATGTACGGAATGGTTATACCAGCTCTGTTGTGACATTGGGTTGGGATGTTTGTTATTATGTTATTATGTTTTCTCATTTTAAACTTGGTTTATTCCCGCGTTGTAAAATGGTTTATGTTGGACTTTTCGACCCATGGACAATTGTTTTATTTTATTTAGTAAATGCATGTTGTTTCTATTTAATTTCTTTTATTTTAAATGCCTTATAATATGCGGGGTAGAAGGGTGTCACACGATAGTGCTGTTTTGGGCAGAGTTCTAACTTTGGTTTTTAGCCAATTATCCTAGGGATTAAACTCATTAATCCTAATCCATTTTAGCAACATAACCCATCATCCAGCCAACAATTACAACAACATATATTCAACCAACATATTATAATCAGATTTTATAACTACAAAAACTGTTACAAACAACTAATCACTAACATGTAAATCCTACAATCACATAAAATCAACTGGGGTCGTGGGGACCCCTTTACCTTACTCTACCCCCACTGCCTAATGAGTACAATTCCCCTTCTCCCCATACCTGGATTGAAGGTCGCTCTAACAGTCAAACTGGTCACGTCCCTACGAGCGGCTCAGTCCGATTCTACACCTCTAAACCAACAAGACTCACGGGGGCTCCCAATGGCTTCCAAAACTCCAGAAACGGGTTGAGTTTAGTTGAAGTAGGGAAAGAGATTACTCTGGCCGAAACTGGTGACAGCGGCCAACACAAAATAGGGTTTCACGTTAACCCTCGGGCTCTATGCCGAACCTATATAGCTCGGACCTGAGCACAGGTCGTGCTCACCCTTGAGCACGGTCGTGCTCAACTTAGCGTCACCGAGACGCGGTTAGCACATTAAGCACGGGTGTGCTCACTATTGAGCACGGTCGTTCTCAACTTAAAATCAAAAACACGCTCCTGACTTTAAGCACGGGCGTGCTGGCTAATGAGCACAGGCGTGCTCATGTACCAGAAAGGGACTTTTAAGCCAAAATCCCACTTAGCCCTTAACCAACACTTTTAACTTCATAAAACCAGCTTTATAAAAACACTTACGAAAAACGGGGTGTTACAATTCCACCCCCTTATAAAAATTTCGTCCTCGAAATTTCTACGTACCTCAAACTAAAAAATGCGGGTACGCCTCCGTCATCTTGCTCTCAAGTTCCCAGGTAGCACTTTCCTCAGTTGCCCCACTCCAAACTACTTTGACCAAGGGAATCTCTTTACCTCTTAGCTACTTCACCCTCCTATCCTCAACTCGAAGGGGTAACACCTCAAATGTCAAGTTCTCTTTCAACTGTATTGTGTCGGGAACTATCACGTGACTAGGGTCATGGATGTACTTTCTGAGTTGAGACACATGGAAAACATTGTGGAGGATTGACAAGAACGGTGGCAAAGCTATTTGGTAGGCGACTTCGCCGACTCTTTTAAGGATTTGGTAAGGACCAATGAATCTCGGAGTAAGTTTCCTCGCCTTCATCACTCTACCAACCCCAGTCGTCGGGGTAACTCTCAAGAATACATGATCGCCTTCCTCCTTTTATCATGATAGCTCTTTTGCCTACTTTGTGCAACTCTCATATTTTCCTGAACCAACTTAATCTTTTATGTTGTTTCCTGGACTATCTCTGGCCCTAGCACCACACTGTCACTAGGTTCACTCCAACACAAAGGTGTGTTACATCTCCTCCCATACAGAGCCTCATAAGGTGCCATCCCAATGTTGGAATGGAAACTGTTGTTGTAGGTGAACTCTATCAGCGGCAAAAACTTGTCCCAACTACTAGACTGCTCTAGCACACAAGCCCTCAACAAGTCCTCTAAGGACTGGATGGCCCTCTCAGACTGCCCATCAGTATGTGGGTGATAAGCTGAACTAAGCCTAAGCTTTGTCCCTAAAGCATTCTGTAAACTTTCCCAAACCCTGGAGGTAAACCTCGGGTCTCTATTTGAAACTATGCTAGAGGGTACACCATGAAGCCTAACTATCTCTTTGATGTACAGCTTAGCTAACTTCTCTAAAGGATACTCCATGTTCATCGGGAGGAAATGGGCAGACTTAGTTAGTGTATCCACAACTACCCATATAGCCTCAAAACCAGCTGGAGTCCTAGGGAGTCCAGACACAAAATCCATGGAGATGCTATCCCATTTCCATTTAGGGATAGTCAAAGGTTGCAACTTACCTGAAGGCCTTTGGTGTTCTATCTTGACCTTCTGACAAACTAGGCACGCATACACAAACTCAGCTACATCCTTTTTCATCCTAGGCCACCAAAACACCCTCTTAAGGTCCTGATAAATCTTAGTGGCACTTGGGTGCACACTCAATCAACTCCTATGTCCTTCTTCAAGGATCAACTTCCTAAGTTTAGGAACGTCAGGTATGCATATTCTATCCTTAAACCTCAAGACGCCATCACTTCCATCCTTAAAGCTAAGATTTCTACCCTGAGCGAGCAACTCTCGGTGGTCCAAGAGAAACTTGTCTAACTTCTGACCCTATCTAATCTGGTCCATAAAGCTATAAGTAACCTTCAAGGTTCCAAGCCTAATACTCTTAGGGGTAAACTCACAAGCTTGACTAAGTTCTCTAAACTCCTTAATCAGATCCATCTCCCTAACCATCAAAGCGGAGACATGCAGGGTTTTCCTACTTAAGGCATCGGCCACCACATTGGCCTTCCTTGGATGATAGGTCAGCTCGTCATAATCCTTTAAAAACTCCATCCACCTACGCTGCCTCAAGTTCAACTCCTTTTGATCAAAGAGATACCTCAGACTCTTATGATCACTAAAAACCTCAAACTCGATCCATACAAGTAATGCCTCCAGATCTTTAAGGCAAATACCACAGCTCCTAGTTCTAGGTCATGGGTAGGGTAGTTCTTTTCATGGGTTTTCAATTGCCTAGAAGCGTAAGCAACTACCTTACCATTCTGCATCAACACACCACCTAACCCTTGCTTAGAAGCATCGCAGTAAACTACGAAGGGCTCACCAGGATCTGGAAAACTAACACTGGTGCTAATGTCAACCTATCCTTTAAGGTTTAGAAACTCTCTTCACACTTAGAGTCCCACACAAACAACTGTCTCTTCTTGGTGAGACGGGTTAAGGGTAAAGCTATCTTAGAGAAACCTTCTATGAACTGCCTATAGTACCCGGCTAACCCCAAGAAACTCCTAATCTCGGTTACAAACTTCGGCGCTTCCCACTGGAGCACCGTCTCTACTTTAGCTGGGTCCACTGCTATGCCACCCTTAGAGATGACATGTCCTAAGAAGCTCACTTTCTCTAACCAGAACTCACACTTCGACAACTTAACGTACAACTGCTTTTCCTTAAGGGTCTGTAAAACAACCCTCAGGTGTTCCTCATGTTCTTCCTTGTACTTGGAGTACACTAAGATGTCATCTATAAACACCACCACAAACTTATCCAAGTAAGGGTGAAAAGTCTTGTTCATGTAGTCCATGAAGACAGCAGGAGCATTGGTCACACCAAAGGGCATAACCAAGTACTCATAGTGACCATATCGTGTCCTGAACGCTGTCTTCGGGATGTCCTCAGACTTAACTCGAATCTGATGGTACCCTGACCTCAAATCTCTCTTGGAAAAGATGCAAGCGCCCATCAACTGGTCCATAAGATCATCAATCCTAGGGAGGGGATACCGATTCTTTATGGTCACCTTGTTGAGCTGTCAATCACACAACCTCATACTACCATCTTTCTTCTTCACCAACAACACAGGTGCTCCCCACGGAGACACACTCGGCCTAATGAACTGCTTCTTCATCAGGTCCTCCAACTATTCCTTCAACTTGGCTAGCTCCAGAGGAGAAATTCTATAGGGCGCTATGGAGATTGGCCCGGTGCCAGGCACTAAGTCTATGGTAAACTCAACATCTCTCTTGGGGTAAGTTATAAACATCCCCCGGAAACACCTCAGGAAATTCCCGCACAACAGGCAAGCTGGCGACATCAGGAGGGCTGCTCTCTACTTCCAGGGAAGCTGACATCATGTATACCTGGGCTTCGTCTTTCATCGAAGCTTGAACTTGGCTGGCAGAGAGAAGGTCCGGATTCTTAGACTCAGTTGGAGTTCCTAAAATCAAGGTTTTATCGAAACAATTCAACAGGACATGGTTGGAAGATAACCAGTCCATGCCAATAATAATATCAAGGTCTTTTAAAGGCAAGCATACAAGATCAGCAACAAAGGTTTTATCATTTATGACTATATGACAGTTCTTGCATGCATAAGAAGTGGAAACAGGTTTATTTGTGGGTGTGGACACAAGCAAATCAAACTCAAGAAAGGTAACAGGTAAACTAAGACTCTTGACCCTATCATGCGATATAAACGAGCGAGTAGCACCCGAACCATACAATACAGTCAATTGAGTTCCATTAATAAAACATGTACCTTGGATCAAGTCATCAGACTCGGAGGCTTTGGCTCCACTAAGAGTAAAGACTCTTCCAGTGGTCTTCAGTTTGTTGGCATGGGACTTCTAATTCTTGCTAGCGCTGGGAGGCTTGGTCTTGGCTCCTTCACACTCATGGCTGATATGGCTTGACTTGCCACACCTGAATCAAATCACAGCTGGTTCCTTGCACTAGGATGAATAATGATCCTGTGCTTCGCACTTACCACACCTCATAGCCTTGGGGGCATTAGAGAACCCACCTCTGAACCTATCCTGCTAAAATTGTGGCTTCTTGCCACTTTGCTTGAAGTCCTTGCTGGTCGGAGCATACCGCTGCTTGCCCTTGTCTCTATGATCAGTCTTCTTACCACTCTGACTATCCGATCCTCTGGAACTGGCAACTCTGAACTGATTGGCATCCTAAAAAATTCTGCACTTGTTGACTAGAACGGGAAAGATTCTAATCTCCTGGTAGTTGATTGCCTGCTTGATCTCAGGCCGGAGTCCAGCTTCAAAGTTGACGCACTTGGAGCGGTCATCAGTCTCATGCGGATTCGGAGTGTATTACCTCGCCAGCTCCTCAAACTTGGCTGCATACTCGCCAACTGACAACGATCCCTACCTCAAGGATAAGAACTCCATCTCTTTCTTGTCCATGATATCTGCTGGGAAGTACTTCTCCAGAAACCTTTGTCTGAACACAGCCCATGTAACCGTTGTGCCCTCAGCCTGCAGTTGTCCCACCAATGCTCAGCCTCCTCAGTCAGCATGAAGGTAGCAAGATAAGCTTCTGCTGATCATTTCAATCCATAGCCCTGAAGATCTTCTCGGTTTCTCTCAACCACAGCAAAGCTCCTTCCGGATCATACGCTCCCTTGAATGACGGAGGGTTGTTCCTCTGGAACTTATACAGTCCCTGGAACTCAGCTGGCCCACCATTGTTGTTATGGTTGACCTGTCCAACAGCATTGGCCAGAAGTGCCAATGTGTCTGTAATCGCCTGATCGTTACGTCCTCTACCGGCCATTAGTTCCTGTACATACCTAAAGCAACTCTTAATACAGAAACTAAAGTGGGCAAAAGAGATAGGCAACTTAACTTAAAGCATCGTTGTCTATACCAAGTATAGACAATTCAAACAAGAGCACACAACAGACTCACAATAGACTCATACCACGTCCGGACAGGGCCGACCTGCTCTGATACCACTAAATGTGACACCCTTGTACCCCGCATATTATAATGCATTTAATATAAAAGCAATTAAATAAAAACATGCATTTTACTGAATAATTAAAACCTTTGTCCATGGGTAGAAAAGTCCCACATGAACGAGTTCACAACGCGGAAAATACAACAAGTTTAAAACAATTAAACATATCATGGAAATAAACCTATCCCAACCCCGATGTCACATACAGAGCTGGTATAACCGTTCCGGAATAAAATTTACGGAGTTACAACTGAAGACTAACAAACTAACTGAACATAAAAACAAGCCCTAACTATGAGTGGCGGCTCCTCAGAGCCACTCCTCTCCGGGCTGCTCGTCATCCTCTGCAAGATGCCAATCAGGCCAAACAAACAAACAAATAATGGGGAGTAAGAATCATGTAAACATAATAGCAAGGAGGTAGGAAGTAAAGTAAAACATACAAGCATGGCACCAATGTAAGCATACATCAACAATATGTATAAACATACATGAACATCATCAACATCAAGCATGCTATGTAGTGCAATGCAGTCCTACTCCGCTAAACTAACAATGCATGTGGATCCACTAAACTCGGGATGGACGACTTCAGAGTTAAATATCCACATTGAGAATTGACTCAATGCCGGAGAATCTACTCCTTGGATAGCCAACGCATCAAACCAACGAATGCCTCGTCACGGGGGCGCAAGGAGAATCTACTCCAACCATGGATGACCAGATCGCCGTACTCTAGGACGACCTCCCCTATGTCAAACATCCTTCAACAACAACATTTCCAATGATGCATGGGCAAACAACAACAATGGCAAACGCCACCTCCTTTACTTTAACGGAATCAACCGAAGACATTTGTGGAATCAACCGCAAAACCTTTAACCAGCGGAATCGACCGCAACACCTTAGACCCAAACCGTGGGGTCATGGGCCCCTTGGGACAAACCCTCGGTCCCTAAGGTACAACTCAACATCGTGCGGTAATCCAACGGTTACCGGCTTAACCATATTAATTAATTTTTAATTATCTTTGATAATCATTAACCGAATTGTTTGATCTTTATCTTTGATTAGCTATGTCAACTTATTATCATTGGGGAAGGTTGGGGTTAGAACCCCTTTAAGTCCTTTAATTCCATCTCTGTCTATTAGGGGAGCACGGGCGTGCTGATCCCCTGCACGGTCGTGTTGGTCACATAAGTGAAGCACGGTTGTGCTTCCTATTGGGCACGATCGTGCTCTTTGTCCTGCACGGCCGTGCTAATTGCACGGCCATTTTCCAGAATTCAACTGGGAGCACGGTCGTGCTCCCTGTTCAGCACGATCGTGCTCGATGCATGACTGTACTATTCTGGGAAGAACCTGAGTCCGATTCTTAGCCAATTAATTTGAGATTAAGTTAATTAATCCTAAGTCAATTAACAACATATTTTAAGGCTTAAACTTCAACATCAGGAATCAACCAATACTCAACAGTTATGGTCGCAACAACATCATCAAACAATCATCATCCAACATTAACATTCATCATCGTGTTCATACCAACAACAACAACAACAAAATAACCATTAATCATTTGTTATGAACATAAGGCATAAACATCATATACCAAAAACAACCAACGAATCATATTATCACAGATAGTTCATTAATCACATAAGCATACAAAAAAACAACACCGGGGTTATGGGCACCGCTTTACCTTACACTACCCTCATCGCCTATGATTACACTACCCTTCTCCCCACCTGGATTGAAGGTTGCTCTAACAGCAGTTCTAAACAGCAAATCGGTCCCGAATCCTCAACCGGCTCACTCTGAAGCTAAGCCTTGATTAACCAAAAACATCCTTGGTCAGTTCCTCTAACAAAACAAGAAAGAAAGTGAAAAGAGAAAAGGAACCATTACCTCTAAACCAACACAGACTCACAAGAGGTTCCCAACGGCTTCCAAAACTCCAAAAACAAGTTGAGTTTAGTTGTAGCAGGGAAAGTTGTAGCTCTGGCCGCACTAGGGTAGTGGCAGCCACCAAAAATAGGGTTTTAACTTAAACCCTCAGTTTCTGTGCAACATATAAAGGCTGCATATTGAGCACGGTCGTGCTCCACTTAGCGTCACCGAGACGCGGCCAACATATTGAGCACGAGCATGTTCAACTTAAACTTGGCAACGTGCTTCAGACTTTAAGCATGGGCGTGCTGGCTAATAAGCACGGGCGTGCTCATGTACCAGAAAGGGACTTTTAAGCCAAAAATCCCACTAAGCCCTTAGCCAACAATTCCAACTTAACAAAAAAAAAGCTTAAGGAAAACACTTAACAAAAAGTAGGGTGTTACAGAGGTTATAGAGGCGAAGTTGGAAGAGGAGTTCCAGCAACAGGACAACAGATGACCAGACCTCAGGCCACTGAAAGAGTGTTTACTGTGATGGGAGCTGAATCCTCTCAATCTGCAGATCTCATAGAAGGTATGTGTGATTTTGATATAATATGGAAGAATGAAATACGTTAGAAGGAACCAAGACTGTGATTGGATACATTGAGTAGGAAGTTAAAGTAGTATTTATTGTGGTGTTAATGGTGGAAGTTAGACATTGAAATAAGGTTTTTTAGTGGATCAGTATTAAGAAGAAGAAAGGATTAAGTTTTAATTATGCCCATCAAGGATGACTGGTTAAGGTAAAAAGTTAAGGACAATGAACAGAATGTAGTGATGGATAGTCTCGAGGATAAATAGAATGATATAAGAACGAATTCTGTTTATGAAGTTACCACTGTCACTTAGGGGTAGTAAGACCGATTTTTACCACTGTCTCGAGGATAAATACAATGTAGGATCTTTAGAGTAAGACCGATTACAATATATTTTCTAGTTTTGAGGTACGTAAATTTCGAGGACGGGATTTTTTTTCTAAGTGGGGTAGTAATGTAACACCCTGATTTTCGTATACGTTGTATTACCGGTAAAGATATATTTATTTATATTTTTATCTGAGACCTTGGATATGATTTTGGAGAAAACAAAATCATATCTAGAACCAACTCTATGGTAGAAAGCTCTAGTTAAAATTTGGGTTTAAAATTCAGACGGAAACCGGTTTGCGTTTTTACTGGCAATATAATTTTATACCGGTAGAAAACCCTAATTTGACTAAAATTGAAAAATTGTAGATTTTTATATTATGTCCATGACGAAGTCTAGTTTCCAAAATTTTGCTCAAAAATAAAATATTAGATTTTATTCGGATGAATTTTGGCAAAAAACGGACAGAAACCCTAATCGGGAAACCGACGGAGTCGGAAACAGAATTACAGAGATAGAAACGGATACCAGAGGAGCTAAGTCATGGGGTGAGTCACCACCATGACTCACCAAGCATTTATGAAGCATTTAATGCAAGTAATCCTGTCTTTTAGGTGAAATGACCAAAATGCCATTAACCTTAACCTAACTTATCCTAGTTAAATATTAACCATGGTTAAGGCAAGTTATGGACAAGTTGGCTTCTTCCTCCTCATGTGTGGTGTAAAACTCGGTCAACACCACCTCCTCACCCATTCACCACACAATTTTCCTATGTCATAATTACTATTAACCCTAGTTAAGAATTATATTATTTTTCTAAGCTTAACCTAATCTATGTCAAGTTACTATCAACTATGGTTCACACTTAAGTAATTAAACAAAACAATTTCACTCACTCACTCCCTCACATACACGGCCTCAACACCCCATCCCCACACTTAACCAAATTTGTTTCACTTCCTATTACACATTCAAGCTTATTCTTCACTAGAACACAAAGAACTTCATAGTGTTCTTGCTAAGTTCATCATTGTTCTTCAAGTTCTTCATCAAACTTATTAATTCCAAGGTGGGGAGTCTCTTCCTCATCATATTAGCTTCATTAATCATCCATCAATCTTCATGTTCATCAAGTTTTTCACAAATTTCTATTCTTAGATCTAGATCTTCAAAATATTCTAGAAAATTGTCGAAAAATCCTTTTAATGTGATTCCAATTTCTATGAACTCTATATGACTTCTAATTTGATCATCGAAGAGCATGGAAGCAAAATAATTTTCCTCCCTATTTTTCTATTGAGGGCTGAACCTATGTATGTGTGAGCAAATGAGATTTTGTTCAACTTTTAACTTAGATGATGTTGGTTATAAGCTATCTAGGGTTTCTATGTTCTAAATCTAAGAGGTTGAAAACAAAAGAAATTTGTAACTAATTTTTCTAGCCTTCGCCGAATTTGTGCTCATGTAGGCTAAATGAGTTTTCTTCAATCTTTAAGTGGATAATGATTTGTATGAACTATCTAAGGTGTGTAGGTTCTAGATCCAAAAGCATGTGGGCAAAAGAATTTCTAGCCAATTTTAATATGTATGGCCGAAACCCTAACCCTAGAGGTTAGTGGATTTTGTTTCATATTTTTGAATTGTAACAATTGATCTATGTTAGTTAATGCTCTAGTAACTAGGATCCAAAAGATGGAATTGAGAAAATAACCCTAGCCCTATTTTTGAGTCATGGCCGAAACTAACCTAGGGTTGTCATGATTGGATTTTGTTTGATTAACTAGTGGTTATGCTGTTTTGGTTGAAGGTTGAGTTGTTAACTTGCGGTGTGGTAACGAGGAGCTTCGACTTCGTGTTTCCAGTGACAAGTTCAGGTGGGGGAAAGAATCATCCTGTCCTTGGAATGGATAAGTAGTATATTTTATGATAATGGTGTAGGGCGACCTAAACCCTACTAATGGTTGAGTAATCGACAAGACCAAAATCACATTGGAAGCTTTTCCGTAATACCAATGATGATTCGGGGATTGTAGGTTTATCGCCATTAGGATAATTTTATAATATTTGAGGATTTCGGATTTATTTATTTATTATTAAATGGTTTGTGATACGCTGGTTGAGGTATTCTACTGCATGTGACGTTTTGTTTTGGTGTTTGAATATTTTATGAGTATTGTATTATGCATGATCTGCCTGGTTTGATAAATTGCTTAGTTGGTTTTTAAGGAAAGATATGTGTTGTTCGGAGATACTTTAATTACGTGAGAGATTGAATGTGACTTAGCGGTGCCTAGCTTAAAGCTATTATTTTATAGATGATATGTGACACGGAATGTGCATTGAGACTGTGATTGAAGGTTGAGGCACTAGGTTGTATCTGATGCGAGTTAGTGAGATTTACATATACATGCATTGTTGTTCACAACCGTGTTTTGGGAACGCACAAGGTCCGAAGTTCTAGCGGGGCTGTCCCAATTTAGATTTAGGCTGTGCAGCTATAGTGTCATTGCTTTGCATGAGCATCCTTGAGAGAGAATCAGGGTGTTCACTGACTGTGCTATGCAGCTATAGTGTCATTGCTTTGCATGAGCATTCTCACAATGGATGAGGGTGTGCACGGTTAATGGGGACGCTTCGCTTGGACGACTGACTAACATCCCTCAGCGGGCAAGGGGTGTGTGATAGGATTGGTGGTGGCCACGTCAGCATAAAGGTTTAGTTGCATGAGATTGAGGGTAGAGGGAAGTATTGTGATTTAAAGATGATTGTTAATGATGAGTGTTGCTTGTTTGTGACCGTTGTTATATTATATGCTATGATTCTTTTCCGCTTATAATGATAGAACTGTTTCTTATCTCCTATTTTCTGTATTTGGTATATATTTTATCATGTGATCGTATGAGAAAATCTAGTGGAGGAACTAGCTACCGAGGAGCTGGATGGGACTCTGTATGAACCAGATGCGGGAGGACGAGATGTGAATTCAGGTGGTCGAGTTTAAGAAGTTTATGGCCAGTGTGTCTTAAGACGTTTTATATTTCCGCAAATAGTAGTTTGTTTAAATATGCAACTGCAAGGGATCCTACTGCTGGGATACCCTAGACAGTGTTTTGAGACTATGATGCATAAACATAGGGTGTGTATGTATGTTATATATGGTGTGATGGTTTAAATTTCATATGCTGTATGTTTATAGTTAAGTTTTAATTTTTACGTATTTTGGTATATACGTTTAACGTTAAACGTGCGATAGCCTAAATTGGTTAATGAGGTTTTAATCTAATGGCACAACGGGGCACAACAGGGTGTCTCATAGGGTTTGTATGAAAATAGAGAGATAAACGTGGGGTTTGTTCATGTTCTTGTGAATAGTGGGGTGACAAATCTAGAGGAGTTCTCTATTGTAAAACTGTGATCATTGATTCTTAATGGTGTTGCTTTCTCTCATGGATGTAGAGCACATTGATTGAACCACACTAAATCTTGTGTGTGCATTCTTCTATCCCTTTTATGTTTGTTAATTTCTGAATTTTCTGTGCCTACCAAGTGTTTGGTGTATTTCCTGTGTGGCTGTTGTTTTTCTTTGTGTGTTCGTATTGTGTTCAGGGACTTTGTGGCTTCCATCTGAGTCTTGGAACCAAAGCTACCTATTCCTTAATTTCCATGACACCACTTGATTCGAATGAAAGGCATCAAACCACAAATTTGGAATCACACTCAAGCCACAATTTGAGCCAACCTCTTTGGTAAGCAATTTCAATTGCATACATGACTGCTATAAGCTTCACATGAAAAGCATAGTTAATACCAATATAAGATGAGAAGCATCCAAGAATAGCTCCACTAGAATCGCGGAAAATTCCACCACTAGCAACATGCCCCGGAGATCCCCTAGCAGAACCATCAGAATTACACTTTATCCAAGAGCATATAGGTGGGAACCAATCAACTTGTTTTATGATGGGGACTTTACAAGGTTTACCCAAAACAGAGAAGCAGTGGAGAATGTTAAACTCCTCAGTGGTAGAATACATGGATCCTTTGGCCAAAGTTCCTGAGAGGTTAGTAGCTGCTACAATTAAGCCAATAGCTCTTCTAAAAGGAACTATAATGTTCTTCAACCTGCATTGGTTCCTAGAGAACCAGATAAACCAAAATACATTATTGATTGATGCTTAATAACAACTTTAAGTTGGCTACTCCAATTCTTGTCTAAGACAGAAAAGACTACAGAAATCGTGGATAAATCCAGAGGACATTTAAGGGAATGACTAAGCCAATGCCATATCTGAAGAGCAAATTTACAATACAGAATACAGAAATAAATGATCACTTATCTCATTAGTTTCACCACAAAGGCTGCACATGGATACTGAAATGCACCCTCTTAATCGCAAATTTTCATCAGTTGGAGCTTTATTGTGGTACAGTTTCCAGACTAAGAAAGATCTCGAAGGAGAGATACTGGAGCACCAAAGAATTTTACACCAATTGCTGCTACTTGGGGGAGGATTAAGAAAATCAAAAGCACTCTTTAGGGATAAAGATCCAGTATCAGTGTAGGACCAGACCAACTTATCTGAAACATCATTCCTTAAAGGAATGATTACTCTGTGAATTTCCTCCCCTAGTGTAGGAAATTTAGTACTAAGATCAGCTGGCAGCATCCAGATTCCATGGTTAATAAAATTAGAAATTGAGGCTTCAAGAGAATCATGAAGCTGCTCGGGCAACTGAATTGTCTCAACAATTGGCTGGTTCAACAACTTATCCATCCAAAAGCTAATATTTTTTCCATCACCAGTCATACATGAAGAATTAGAGTATATTGTGTTCATGTGATTTTTGATTCCAGGCCATATAGAAGACCTTATGTAAGAAGATGAAGGCTTGTTATGTTTAAAGAATCTTGCTCTTAGAAAGCTAGCCCAATTATCATTAGAGATATCCTAGGTAAGCTTCAACATGGCAGCATTATTAATGGACCAAATGGATCTAAGGGAGAGCACATTTGTTCCAAGCAACTATCGCAAGTTTCCTAGAATTTATGTCACCAGACCACACAAAATTTATGATCCACTTATCAATGGACTTAAGCAATGAGACATACCAAGCATAAACATGAAAGCTTTATAGAAGCATCCATTAATGACTGAATTTACTAGCTGGACTCTACCCATTATAGAGAGAAGGGATCCTTTCCAAGCACTCAATTTTGCCTTGATTCTATCTGCAATGGATTGCAGATGAGCAACTTTCGGCCTGCCCTTAAATATAGGCACTCCAAGGTATAAAAAAGCCATGTTGCCAGCAGGGAAGCCAAGAACTGACTTGATTTCATTCACTCTCCTAGTATTAACCGAGCATGCAAAAAACCTACATTTACCAATGCTAAGATGCTAACCAAAAGCCCGAGCATATATATCAAACAAAGACATCAAAGTATTGAGGTTTCTCTTCGTGTCCTTACATAAGACAAGCACATCATCGACATAATGAACATGAGAAGGAACCTGACAACCCCTTGGTCCAATCATTGGCTCTAGCTGCTAGGAGTTGACCAAAAGATCAATGCTTCTACTCAAAACATCTTTGGCTAAACAAAACAGTAGAGGAGATAGTGGATCTCCTTACCTAACCCCTCGCTTGCATGAAAAATAACTCACTGCATTACCATTTATCATTAAAGAAAGCTCTGTAGAGTTTAAAATGGATTGAATCCAGCTTCAGAATTCTAAGGTCAAAGCCAAAATTCTTTAAAACTTTTTGCAGTAAAGACCAGTCCAATGTATCAAATGCCTTTTTTATGTCAAATTTCAAAGCTACATTCCCTCCAAAGGACTTGTAATCCAACAAATTCATAGCTTCAGATGTTGTGTAGATGTAATCAGAGATGTGTCTTCCCTTAATAAAACCTCTATGCTGGATAGAGATGATTTTTGGAGCAATTTGGGCAAGTCTATCTGCTAGAACCTTAGTGATATCTTAAACTGGAAATTTGCAAGGGCAATAGACCCATAGTCTTCAATTTTCACAGCTTCAGGAAACTTGGGGATTAGTGCTACTGAATTTGAATTAAGACCCGGGAGGATCCAATTATGAGTAAAAATTGAAAAACAAAATTATGAACATCATTACCTACTATATCCCAATATGTTTGATAGAAACAACCTTCAAACCCATCTGGACCAGGAGATCTAGAGCCATTCATTGCAAAGACTGCAGCTCTAACTTCCTCCATTGAGGGAAGCTTAGTTAACATAGCATTATCATCAGGTGTGACCAGATGAGGAATAGCTCGATCCACCATACCATTATATGTGCAATCATTTTCAGTAGCATAGAGACTAGAGAAGAACTGGAGCACATGCTGCTCAATCACAGGTTGAGAATCCAAAATAATTTCATCTTTTTTAAGAATAGCCATATACTTTGTAGTATGCTTGATTTTAGACCATCTGTGGAAGAATGCAGTATTTCTGTCACCCTTTGAAAACCAGTTAAAGTGAGTTTTTTGCTTCCAAAAAGACTCTTCAATAGACAAAGCTCTCTGCAGGTCACTCAGAGCCATAGTTTCCTGAATTTGCAGGGCATTCGAGTACTCCTACTGCTTGAATTTGTTGCTGTTTGGCATCCAATTCTGAGCAAGCAGTATTAACATTCTGAGATACATTGCCAAAAACACTTTTATTCCAAATTTTTAGCTCATCTTTCAGTAACTTTAGCTTCTGAGCCAAAATATACAAGGGGCAGTCACTCACTGAAGTAGACCAAACATCTTTAACTAGTCTAGAACAATCATTATATTCACACCACATACTAAAAACTTTAAAAGGAGATGGTTTGAGAACAAAACCCTTACTGAGAGATAATAGGAGAGGGTAGTGGTCAGATTTATCCTTAATAAGAGCAGTATATGAAATTTTGTCCCAGAAAGAAAGACATTCCTCATTAACAGTGGCTCTATCAAGCCTTAATTCAACGTAAGCAGAACCTGCTCTCCTGTTAGACCATGTGAACTAAGCTCCCCTTGTCTGCACACGAGTCAATTTATTGTCATTAGGGGAGTTATAAGGTGGTCAAGGTGGTTTGGGGGAGGGACATAGGGATTGGAGTGATAAGAAGGCCATGCGTTCATGTTGACGATCCGGCAAGTGTACCGTTTCGTTGCAAGTAATAAAAACACGGTAAGTAAATACCGAGGTCGAACACAAGGATTGGAAGACCAATTTAACCAATTTAAGAAATTCAAATCGTTTGACCAAGTAAAAGGGAAATCTTTATGAAGAGAGAGAAAATCAGATCAAAATTAAATCAAAACAAGTAATTAAAATCCTAAAAGATTATGATGAGATTTGGTTTAGATTAAGGCTTCTAAGGTCACGAATCCACCTACCCTATCAAGCAAGTTACCCAAGTGTTATCTCCTTATCCCTATGTTCAATTTAATTTCTTTGTCAATCAAGAACCCTCAATTATCCTAATGTCACTGCCGATTTTCAAAAGGAATCTTCTCCAATTGCGAGTTATCAATCTGCCAATCTATTCAACCCACAATTAGTTTATCAAGTTCTTGGTTCCCTATAGCAATTGCACCGCTTTCCTATTTTATGCCTAGCAGTATTCAAACGGTGTTCTTAATTCAAGTCCTAAATATGAATCACCTGCCAGCCTCAACGCACTAGACTAGTTAACCATGCGCACATATGATTAACACAAACAAATCAGAATTAAGAAACAAGAAAAGAGACAAGGGTATAAGAAATTATTACTTGGATTCACTATGCCATCAACGGTGGCTTCATCGTTCCCTTAGAAATAAGGATTAGTTCCTCATAGCGATGATAACAACGAACAAAGTATAAAAAATATTCATCCTCTATGAAACTACACTAAAACTCACTACACAGCCCTTAAGAAAACAAGGATTACAATCTCTATTCAAAGCTCCCTCAATTGACCTAAAACAAGCTATTTATAAAGTTTGGGATCTGCGCGCGCGCTCGCAAGGGGAACATGGATTCGCAAGGCGAATCATAAGTTTGCGCGCATTCAAATTTGGATCTTTCGCGAGGCGAGACAGGTCTCGCGAGGCGAGACAGAATGATCTTTAATTCCCTGTTTCTGTCTCGCGAGGTGAACACGTCCTCGCGAGGCGAGACTGAATGGTTGCTGACATTGCTTAATCTGTTCTTCTAGCTCGTGGGGCGAGAGTCTGTTCGCGAGGCGAATGGCCAATTTTTACCTTTTTGCTTGTTTTCTTCATTTTTCCTAGCTTCCTGGAGCTTCACTTTTAACCTGAAAATATAAAATAGCATCAAATGCTTTATTGGCTCAAAAATAACTAAATTATCCTAAAAAATAATTAAAAGACTCAAAATATTGCTAAAGGACAATTAAAGCAAAATTTGGGCGAAAACGAGATTAAACTCGAACAATTAGCACAAAAACCATGGCCTCACTAGCTATAAAACTAGATGAGCCAGAGGCTTATCAAAATACCCCAAACTTAAACTTTGCTTGTCCCCAAGCAAATTAAAACTTAAAAAGACTCAAAACTGGGTAAGCTCAATGGGCTCAATTTATTTCCGCACAAATTTCATGCAATTTCATCAATTCAAATTTTTATTCAATTAATGTTTCCCCTTTTCATTAATGTAATCCCCACATTCATTTACTTTAAACAATTGAGAATCTATTCATTCAAGCAATCATTAATCTAAGTAAAGGATCCAAGATACACACAAAAGGGAGATCACTAATTTCAAACAATTGTCTTCCTCACAAGGGCATATAGTAATTCACTCATTCGCTCAGTTTTGTCAAGGTTTTCAATTTTCACTCAATTTCACATTTTAAGAGCACTTTCCATGAGTTTGATTTTTATCTAAACAAAGTTCCCACAAAAACATGTATGCAACATCAAAAGGTCTTTTAAGGGTTGTAATGAGGCCTGGCTAGAGGTAGGATATTCAAGGTACAAGGCTAAGACCCTAGGAACTAAGAGAGCATGAAACATTTTATACCTTTATTTTTACTCTAATTCCTTTTTCCATTTTTTCTTTTTCGCTTTGGGTGGCTACAAACTTTTTCTTTTGATAACCTTTTTATTTGCCCTTTTTGGCATTTTTGTACTTTTCTTCTTTTTCTTTTTGCCTTTGGCTTCAACCTTTATTTTTCTTTTTCTCAACCCAAAACAACATAATAAACCTTTGTAGCCACCCCAAACTTAGTTTCCAAACAACACTTACAATGTTAAGTTTTCGTGCTCTCCTAAATCCTAAGATTGGGTTAACATGGTTTTTCCAGATTTTTGGCTTATAACATAAGGTCATCAAGAAATAACAGGCTATTAGGCTCAATGCGGCTAACTACGGAACATGCATTAAGGGTTGTTCTTTTTAGGCCAAGTAGCTATTTCAAAGAAAATTGCCTAAATCATTTGATGCAAATATATAAACATGCAAACCATGAGGAGATTCAAGCAAATTCGGGAAAGTACAACTTAAAAGTGATTCACTCAATTCAAAAACAATGTTGGAGGCTTAAATTCCTCACCTGGACATTTTTAGCAAATTATTTGACAGAGATACATCCCTAGTGTGTGCACCCATTCACCCCAAACTTGTCATAAATCATGCAATCACAATAAAATTTCTCAAAGTTCAATCTTCAATTTTTCATGCAGATCAATTTTCAAAATTCAACTCATTAGGGGAAATCATCAAAAATCAACATTTATCATGCAATCCATCTATGCTAAAGTCAATAAAATCCCTTCAAGCTTACCAACACAAAACTCAACACACATGTGACTGTACATGACCAATTAGCAAAAAGAGAAGAAACAGAAAAGAAAAGAGTAAGGTTTAGAAATTGTTATCTCGTGGGGTCCGAAAGGACCCCAAACTTTCGTTGGTGCTCATCCTTTCTTCATTCTCTTCCTTTCCTTCCAGCTCACTAGTCTTTGTGCCTTCCTCCTTTGAAGTTCTATCTACTTGAAAATCATCAAATATTTGCCTCGGACTCGCCCCCTCCTGGATGAGGATCCTGGTCCCCAGGATTAGCAAACCAGACGAACCGAGGCATAAAAAACAGTTCAATTTTTTTTTTTCGCGGGGCGAGCAGTGTCTCGCGAAGCCAATCTGGAATTTTAATAATTTCATTCTTGCCCAGAATCGCGAGGCGAACCATATGTCCGCGACGCGAGGCAGAACGAGGTGCCCATCTCCGAGTTTCTGCCTTTCGGCCTCGTTTGGCCAAGCCCTTTTCGCGGGGCGAGCCAGATGCAGGGATTTTGACATCCTTCTGGCTCGCGGGGCGAATTATTGCTCGCAAGGCGAGTCAGAGAAGAATTCTGCCCCTCTACTCCTAAATGCATCTAAGTCCTACATGCTTTTCTAATGCAATTTTCTAACTAAGGACCCTATATGACGACACTTTGTATTTTATGACTCTTTAAATGCAATAAAAGGATATAACCCTTGGGTTGCCTCCCAAGAAGCGCTTGTTTAACGTCCCGAGCCTGACGGTCATAGCCCTCAAAGACCTAAGTCACTGCGAACTCATCATGATGGACTCCAACTCCTTCTTCCATAAAAAGCAGCTTCAATCCTTGGTCATTATCATTAAATGTCTCCCCGTTCTCGTTGTATCCTTCCTTAAAAACATCATGCGGAAGAGTTGTTTTCTTCCTAACCTTCACTCGCCAGCAAGACTTTAATTGATTTGGAATTAACTTCTTTATAGGGCTAATTGGATCATCGAGCCGAACCTTGGGATGCCCCTTTTTGCCTCTATCTTTCTCATAAGCCCTCAAGCGGATTTCATTGAGCTTGATTGTATCTAGCTTCCTTTTTACTCCAGCCGCTTTAGTTAGTGACTCATGATGCTCTTGTGGCTTCCCTTCCCACTTGCTTGGGTTATCCTTAATGGATCTATGCAACTCATCTTTATGCTCCAAGTACGCCGACTCATCCTTTTTCATGTCATCCTCAAAAGTGTGGGATTTTACCAACACCTCACCTAGTGTTGAACCATTTGCTTCATGTGTAGGAGTTGGTTTTACAAGTGGCTTCACCACATGCACACTATAGCAGTTAGCTTTCTCCACCGGATGCTTCACAGCTTCAAAGACATCAAACTTCTCTTTCTCATCTTGCACCCGAAGTGTGAGCTTTCCCAATTGAACATCAATAAGAGCCCTTCCGGTAGCCAAGAATGGTCTACCCAATATGAGTGGAATATTGGCATCTTCATCCATGTCCAGTACCACAAAATCTACCGGAAAAATAAACTTGCCCACCTTCACTAGCAAATCTTCAACCACCCCATAAGGGTATTTAATTGTTCGGTCCGCAAGTTGGAGTGACATCATTGTGCCCTTGACTTCTTTAATCCCAAGCCTTCTCATCATGGATAGGGGCATTAAGTTGATGCTCGCCCCTAGATCACATAGTGCCTTCTCAATAGTCATCTCTCCAATGGTGCATGGTATACTAAAAGAGCCCGGATCCTTCAACTTTGAAGGTAATTTCCTTTAGAGAATTGCACTACACTCCTCAGTCAAAGCAACCGTTTCCTCATCCACTATCTTCCGCTTCTTGGGGAGAAGCTCCTTCATGAACTTAGCATAGGATGGTATTTGCTCCAAGGCTTCCGCAAAAGGAATGTTGATTTGAAGCTTGCGGAAAACATCAAGGAAATTGTTGAATTGCTTGTCTTGCGAGGGTTTCTTCAATCTCTCTAGATATGGTACCTTCATGAAGGGAGGGAGGTCTTGGGGCTCAACCCACTTCTTCTTTCGGAATTCTTCATCTACTAATTTCAACCTTACCCCTTGCTTCGGCACCTTTTTACTATCTACCTCATCTTCTTTAGCTTGCTCCTTCTCCTCTTTTGGATGTTCTGGAGTTTCTCCTTCATTAGCCTTCAAGGGATTCCCCTTCGGTTCCAACACCTTACCACTTCTAGTGGATATGGCATTGCATTGGGCCTTGGGGTTGTTCTCTGTGTTGCCCGGAAAAGTGCCTGGAAGACGCTCATTCATTTGTTTGGCTAGCTGAGATACTTGAGTTTCCAAGAGTTGGATTGCTGACCCTGTGTGAGTTGCTAACTTCTCAATGGAGGTATCAATGTGCACTGTTAGCTTCTCAATGGCCGTGCTAGTATGATTGGCTAATTTCTCAAAGGCCATTTCCTAAGTCTGCTTCCCACCATCCGTGATTTGTAATTGAGTAGGTTGAGGGAGGGCCTGTTGGGTGTTGTGCTGTTGAATTCCATAGTTTGGCCTCTGATTTTGTTGTTGTTGCCCGGCTAGACCACCACTAGTGTTGCTCCAAGTGAAACCCGGATGGTCTCTCCTAATGTACCCCCGATTCTGATTGTAGTCATTCTGCCTATTCCTCTGATAATTGTTATGTGGCACTGTGTCATAAAAGTTGTGACACGAGTCCACATGTTCCTGTGAAAAATTCATGGGACAACTCTCACTGGCATGTTCACCATTACAAAAATCACACCTCGAATGCGAGCCTTCTCGCACTGCATTAACCTTGAGCTTGCTAGACAATGCCTCACATTGCTTCTTCAAGAGTGTGTTCTGTTCAAGAATAGCCTCCAGTGATGCGGTACTGATTCCGGAAGCATTAGAAGTGTCTGTACTTCGGTTATAATCATTCCTGGACATTTTCTCTAATAAGGCCCAACCGTCCTCTGCTGATTTGTAAGAGAAAGAGCCGCCAGCTGCGGCATCTAAGTTCATTTGGTAACGACCCTTCAACCCATTGAAGAAGTGTTGTACCTTTGTTACCAAGTCAAAGTAGGATGAAGGGCATCTTCTCAAAAGCACATTGTACCTTTCCCAAGCTTCATTATAGGATTCATCATCATTCTGCTTAAAGGAAGTGACGGCTATCTTCAACTGTGCCGCTTTTTGAGGAGGAAAATATTTAGTGAGGAACTTCTGAGCCATTTGTTCCCAAGTAGTGATGCTAGCCCGATCCAAGTGCAAGTCTAACCAATCGCGTGCTCTATCCCGAAGAGAGAAAGGGAATAGTCGCAAACGAAAGGCATCATCTGAAACTCCTGGAGTTTTGAGCAGGTCGCAATTCTCCAAGAAGTGAGTAATATGCCTGTGAGGATCTTGGTATGCACTTCCATCAAATTGATTGTCTTTCATCGTACGCAGAGTTCCGTCCGATATTTTAAAAGAAGGGGCCGTGATAGGAGGCCTAACAACACTTGAAGCACAATCGTCCAAGTGAGGAAGATTGTATTCATAAAGAGGCTTGTAGGTTGGAGGATCTCCTTCCCCCATCCCTTCAAGATTGATGAGTTGGTTTGCTTCAAGCCTCTTTTTCTCTCTGAGTTCCTTCCTGTACCTTTTCTCGGTCCTGGTGATCTCTGGATCGTATAGCAAGTCTTCCTGTGAAAGGGTACCTCGCATACACAAAAACAAGGCAAGACCAAGTGGGATCAAAGAAGTAAAAGAGATAAAAATTGCAGAAAAAAAAAATTGCTCAATCAAGAAAATTGAATTTCCTAAAAATTAGGAAAATTGGTTGTGCCAATCCCCGGCAACGGCGCCAAAAACTTGTTGACGATCCGGCAAGTGTACCGTTTCGTTGCAAGTAATAAAAACACGGTAAGTAAATAACGAGGTAGAACACAAGGATTGGAAGATCAATTTAACCAATTTAAGAAATTCAAATTGTTTGACCAAGTAAAAGGGAAATCTTTATGAAGAGAGAGAAAATCAGATCAAAATTAAATCAAAACAAGTAATTAAAATCCTAAAAGATTATGATGAGATTTGGTTTAGATTAAGGCTTCTAAGGTCACGAATCCACCTACCCTATCAAGCAAGTTACCCAAGTGTTATCTCCTTATCCCTATGTTCAATTTAATTTCTTTGTCAATCAAGAACCCTCAATTATCCTAATGTCACTGCCGATTTTCAAAAGGAATCTTCTACAATTGCGAGTTGTCAATCTGCCAATCTATTCAACCCACAATTAGTTTATCAAGTTCTTGGTTCCCTATAGCAATTGCACCGCTTTCCTATTCTATGCCTAGCAATATTCAAACGGTGTTCTTAATTCAAGTCCTAAATACGAATCGCCTGCCAGCCTCAACGCACTAGACTAGTTAACCATGCGCACATATGATTAACACAAACAAATCAGAATTAAGAAACAAGAAAAGAGACAAGTGTATAAGAAATTATTACTTGGATTCACTATGCCATCAACGGTGGCTTCATCGTTCCCTTAGAAATAAGGATTAGTTCCTCATAGCGATGATAACAACGAACAAAGTATAAAAAGTATTCATCCTCTATTAAACTACACTAAAACTCACTACACAACCCTTAAGAAAACAAGGATTACAATCTCTATTCAAAGCTCCCTCAATTGACCTAAAACAAGCTATTTATAAAGTTTGGGATCTGCGCACGCTCGCGAGGCGAACATGGATTCGCGAGGCGAATCTTAAGTTGGCGCGCATTCAAATTTGGATCTTTCGCGAGGCGAGACAGGTCTCGCGAGGCGAGACAGAATGATCTTCAATTCCATGTTTCTATCTCGCGAGGCGAACACGTCCTCGCGAGGCGAGACTGAATGGTTGCTGACATTGCTTAATCTGTTCTTCTGGCTCGCGGGGTGGAGAGTCTGTTCGCGAGGCGAATGGCCAATTTTGCCTTTTTGCTTGTTTTCTTCATTTTTCCTAGCTTCCTGGAGCTTCACTTTTAACCTGAAAATATAAAATAGCATCAAATGCTTTATTGGCTCAAAAATAACTGAATTATCCTAAAAACTAATTAAAAGACTCAAAATATTGCTAAAGGACAATTAAAACTAAATTTGGGCGAAAACGAGATTAAACTCGAACAATTAGCACAAAAACCATGGTCTCACTAGCTATAAAACTAGATGAGCCAGAGGCTTATCAGTTCAACTCCCCCCACTAACATAACACACTAATTACTAACATGTGGCTACCAAAAAAAAAATTTGTTGTCATTAGTCCATGAGCTATCCATGAGCTAAATTCTTCACAAGATTGCTTGAGAGGCAAAACTCCTCTTTTTTCACGAGCACCCAAAACAACATTGAAATCACCTATAAAGATCCAAGGGCATAGATGACTCTGAACCAAAGTAGATAAATCATGCCAGAGTTGCCTTTTGCCTATGTAAGTAGTTGCTGCATACACAGCAGAGAAAAGAACCTGCTGACTTTCATAGATAACAGAAAAAGTGCAGTGTTGGACATAGGCAGAAATGACAGTAAGAAAAATGTCCACAGCACACAAACACCATATATTAGGCATTCTAGGATACCTATCATTACACATAAAGGGCTTTAACCCAATAGACTTCCGATAAGCAGGAGAAACGGTAGAGAAATCAATCCAAGGTCTAGAAATAAGAACCAAATGAGGATGTTGCTGATTGCATAATTTCTTTAGAACTAGCCTAGACTCAGCATTACCTAGGCCTCTAGTATTCCAATATAGAACCTTCATCATGCAAAATTAATTCCTGGGACCTGTCCTAGCATGGGTGACACTTGAATTACCTGCATTATGTTTATTATTTTTCCTCTTCTTAAGTTTCTTTTTCTGTGATTTAGTCAGAACTGGGGTGAATTCTGCATTATCATCATTAGGAGTGTCATTGACAATATCATCCTATGTCCAATTTACCCTAAACTTCGAAACAATTATCATGTCATTCCTAGTTGCTGCTAACAATTCCTCTCTATTAAAAAGGTTTTATGTAGAAAATTCAGAATTCCTAGAATCTTCAAGGGAGTTCTGATCAACAACATCATTAACTGTGTATCTAATAGAAACATTATGAGGAGTTTTAAGGGAATCCGAAACATAATCCTGCAAATCTTGAGGTTGAATAGGATTAGAAATTCCAATTGAACCATCCTGATGAATAGATTCATAAAAAATTTCTTAGGAATTTGTCCTTGTAATCTCAAAAATTTTATAAATAGTCGCTACCCTAATCTTTCCGTTTATAACTAACGTGGGAAATGAAACGTCACGTCAGCTATGCCAAGTCATCCACGTGGCACTGACGTGACATGACCGACGCGGCGTTCTATTTGCTACATTAGCAGTTAACGGAGAAAATGACGGTAGAGACTGTTTACAAAAAAATTGAGATTACCAGAACGAAATCCTATAACAAAATTTTACAATGACTAAAACTAAAATTTGTGAACATTCCAAGAACCAAAGACTTATTTAAACCTTGTTTAATAAAGTTTTGGTCCCTGTAAAATAGGGTTTTGGTTTTAGTCCTTGAAATTATTTTTTGTTGGTTTTGGTACCTCTAAGCTTAAAACTTTTGATTTTTGTACCTGTCGTTAATGGTCCACCCTTAAGCACTGACATGACTAACAGACTGTCACGTCAGCTAAATATTATTGTTTAAAGCTACATAGGTATTCTTTAATTTTATTTTCAATTTTAAAAGAGTTATTAACATTAATTTTAATTACGTGGCAACCTATGTTACTTTAAATAATAATATCTAGGCTGACGTGTCAGTGCTAACTAGGAGCTCCGTTAGTAATGTCAGCACTTAACTACCGATCACTCACGGTAGTGATTAAAATCAAAAGTTTTAAATTTACAGGGATCAAAACCAACAAAAAATAATTACAAGGACTAAAACCAAAATTTACCCACTTTGTAGGGACCAAAAACTTCATTAATCCAATATATAAAACCTAACATTTTTAATTAAATAGACTAATAGGATACTGACTAATTCCATCCTTATTTTTAATTATAGGTTTCTGTAAACACCCTTTCATATTATTAAGCGGAATTGAAGCAAAACCTATGTTATATATATTTTTCCAGAAGAAGCAAATAAGAGAACTACAAAAAAAGAAACAAACAACTATTGATAAATACATTTTGTCGCAAAGGAATACTATCCACATATTTCCACATTCTTTTACCACTAAAAACTAAACCTTGACAAAGGTTCTCAAAATTAACCATTTGGCAACAAACTACGATTAAACCTCCAATAATTTCATATACAAAAAAAAAAAAAAAAGGTGTTCAACTCCAACAACCAAAAAATTACAAAGTTGGGTTTTGGACCCTCACCTTGAGTTGAACAAATTCTAGGATAGTGAGAGATAAAAACATTCTTCAAGTTCCCCCTTCAAGCTTCTTGTTCTTCTACTCTAGCTAGAAAAAGATGAACATGAGGATTTTGATTTTTCAAGAGAGGGGAGAAGGAAGAAAAAGGAAGATAAAACTTACTACTCTCCCAAACACTATGATCACTTATTCTCCCTGTTTCTTTTCTTTTTAAGTTTTTTTATTTACTTAGGATGAAAGATATCAAATTCCTACTAGGGTCAGGTTTCATAATCTACACCTTAAAAAGAACCCATCCCAAATTCCTAAGATTTCACTAACATCCAACAAACTAGCCTTTTATCTTAGGCATCCACGAGCTGGACAATAGTATAGATGTATATGCAATTTTTTAATTTTTCAAACAACCGCAGAGTATGTCACAAAAGTTAGAAACATCACCATAACAGTTTTTTAGATAACACTTAAAACTAACATGGCATATGTTACACTTAATTAATGTTATGATACTCAATCTAAATGCACTAACTATCTTGAGGTAAATTTTGTTACCCAGCTGCCTTTGCCGCAAAGGCAGAAAATTCAAAGTCCTAGATGACAATCTTACAGGCCAAAGCATCGATGCATTTATCTATTCAAATCCAAGTTCATTTTCAACATTTTTGCATCAGTCAAAGTAACAATACATGATAAGGATGCAAATAATCAAGAATAGTCCCCAAAGGTAGGTGCAAGTATCCTAACCCCCCAAAATCCATTTAAAGTTTTAAACACATAACACCATACGATACTTAATTAATTCATGATCTTGCACAATGATCAATACAACAAAATTACATTTATGAATTATCTGCTTCAAATTCAAATAGAGGCTGAGGGCCGATTTGATAGCTATAAATTCTAATATTTGAGTAGGGTCAAGTTCGGGATATTACCTTTCAAATGAAACAAGTTCCAAGTGATTTGGGCATCTATATCTATTTAAAACTTAGTTTTATTTCCAGCAATTGGTTTGAATTCAAAACAGAACTGGTATTGAACTAGGGTGGAGTCCATGGTACACCATACAAAAAATGGTGTAACATACACCTTACGGTTTTGGATGGTCCATATATCATGTAATAACATGTTTTAGTACACTCTCTTGCACATGAATAATGCTCACTTACCGGTCTGACTCCTAAATTAATAAAAGGATGCATTTCCTCTTTTTGCGTGAAAAACAAGCCTACACTCTAGTTTCTAGATGCAAATCATAACTTTAATATTGCTCAATGTTTTGCTTTTACTGTTTGCTGACTTGGAGGCTTAACGCAAATTAGAGAGAGGAAATCATTTTTGAATTGCTTTTTTGGTTCTGTTTTTTTATTTACTAAACAATTAAACAGGTTTCTGATGTTTTGGGTTCCTTACGTGACAAGCCAAACATTAATGAGATAAGACATTGATAAAGTGTTCGGTGGTCAACTATGACTACTTTTATTTATTTTATATTATTATTTCCTTCAATGATACAGCGAATGAATGTGTTATTTTGCCTTGATTTATTTTATTTTATTTTTAAAAAAAAAAGGGTGCTGTGTTGCTGGCTTGCTCCGTGTTTCTCTTACCAAGCTGATACTGTATAACACATCAGGGAAGGTGGTGTGATGGACATAAAAATTACTTCCCTCTTCTCTCTATTATTTTTGCACATTTTATCCCTCATTTCTTGTCACCTCAAAACCCTAACTTCTCTGTATTCTCCCCGGTCTGCTTCTACCGCTGCAGATTCCCTTGTGTCGCCGCTCCTCCTGCTGTCTCTGTTTTGCCCCGCCATTCCTCAACTCAATTGGGTATTTCCATTCTCTCTCTCTCTTCCACCTTTGCATCTGCATTTTGTTTTTGGCAAATGTAATTTCATTAGTTTCTTTTTCTCACACATGTTTAAATTGCGATAAAAAAGAAGGTTGAAGATGTAATGGCAATCGCTACTGGCCACGAGCTTGATGAAATTCAGGCCGAACTTGAGGTCACTCTCTCTCTCTCGCTCTCACTCTCTCTCTCTCTCTCTCTCTCATTTGAGGTTAAAATGTGATTTTTGTAATTAGCTTATTTTGTGTTACGAAAAGGAAAAAAAGTTATAATCAATTGTTGAAGAAAGAGCTGTTTGTGTTTTAAAAATCAGTTAAAGCTATCCTTGTGATGCTGAGTAGTTTAGATGTAATGGAGGTACTTTTCTTGCATCTGAGGGGTGATTCTAATTTTTTTTGTATCTATTTCTTTTGGTTAGGGAAGGGATATTCTTGAAATAGACCATCCCGTAGGTCTTAATTAGGTATTGTTTGTACGGAGATTGATGGGAGCCTCATTGTCATCCCTTCAAAACTTGAAGCAACATTTCGCTCATCGATAAAAGCTTCTTCAAAGTAACTTTTGTTCCCTATTGGCATAAGACTTCTAGCTTCATTTTCTACTCTAACTTCTTTTTATGTTTTTGTCTTGAAGAAGTTGCAGCTGCTAATAGATCATAGCTTTACATCTCGGTGGTGAGAATCTAAATTGCCTCTATTGCTTTCTATGTTTTAGTTATTAAACATGATTATCTAAAATATTGTTATTTTATATTTTTTTGGCCATAATTGATTCCAAAATTGGAATTGATTGCTAATCATGCATAGGAAGTTCTGAAATTTCAATCTATGGTTCATTCCTTATAACTGAAAACTTTGTAGGTGTGATTTGTGAAGGGAAATGAGAAGAACTGGCCAATCTTGAAAAAAAAAATGGTTCACTATATTCCTTTCTAATGCAATATGCTATTGCTATTTCTGCATTTGCCTTATCTGAACTGCCATATTTTCCTCAGATGACCAAGCAGCGAATTTTTGTTTAGCCAATCAACCAATATGTGGTTAAAAAATAAAATCGTTTCCAAGGACCTTGGTGTTTATGATAGTTGATTCCCAACAAGAATTATATCTTTTAAATTGTTTAAGAAATACCCTAAAGTTTAGATTTAATATGTTCCTTCTTTTTGTATTTTTGTATAGGAATTGTTTAAACTTCTAGAATAAATCAGGAATAGATGTTGTAAAGAAAGAAATTCTACAATGGAGCCATGGATAAGGAGGAGGCTACAAATATATCTTAGGGGACCCCAATCAAATTGTGATTATTCATGTGGTGACCTCGCAGTTCATTGCATGGCTAGAAGAAAAAGCTAAATTGCCATCTGGACAGCTTAACATTGGAGATAGATAGCAAACTTTGATTATCTAGATTGGTATTATCTTATTTATGTTTATAAGCAGATATATGTCTTCCTAACTTGATGAAGTTGTTTTTAATTTAACAGTCTTCAGCTCTGGTACAATACAATATTGGTTCTTTTAACAGGCAACATATATGAAAAATGCATAGGTTGAAATTGATGATTTATCTATATGGTAATCCTTCTTCACTGTCACATTTCTATTAAATATATGGTGTGTTTGTTTTTTATATGGTTGGCTATAATAACTAGATGTATAATATATTTTTTTTTCCTCTTGGCCAGGTATAGATCAAGTTTATTCTTTACTGTCTCAACATCAATGGATGGAAAATGGTATCTCCTAGCTTCATGGTTGCAACAAGGTATTGGGTTAATGGTATCGCTCCCCTTTCTATTGTTGATGCAAGCCATTGTTTTGTGACTATCAACACAAAAAAAAAAAAAAAATTAAATTAAATTACACACTTGTATACTACCATTTTTTTCATCAGTTGTATATTTATATGGAAAATTGACTTATCTTAATTTGCACATGATTTCTTTGTTTTTGGTTAGAAGCAAGTGGAGCAGGTATAAATTTCGTTGTCTTTTTTTTTTCCTTTCCTGTAATGTCTCTTTTTCAATTTTTTTTTTTTACAGATCTCGGTCAATTTGATATATGCCTGTACTTTTATATAGTTTTGGGAATTGAAAGGTTGGAGTCCATACAAACATGATATGCTGCTGAACCATTACGTGTGTGTGAAGGGAGGGGTGGCTTTGACAATTTTTAAAATTTTTTATAGTACTGATATGTTTAGGCTGTGTTTTCATTTAAATGAAGTTGCCTAGATAAGGATCAAGACTCCTATGCCAATATTAGTGAGGACGTGAAGATGTCTCAAATGCTGCCAACCCAAACTAATCTGCTAGCTCAATAGATAAGGAAACTCTAACAAATTAGATCAAAGCAAATATCAGGTTCAAATATTTTAGCTGACATTTTGGCACCGGTCAATCACAAATTATGGAAAGCATCTCTTCCTATCCATGCTTGAGAGATATTGGAGATGATGAGATTCCCCCCACCCCACCCCCCATCTGCAGTGTATGTTGTGCATTGACTTTCATTATTTTTCTGGGTTGGATTTGTGCTTTTTTATTATGATTCCTTTTTGGTTATGATTTTTATGTTGCTGTTTACAATGGTTATGTCTCTCTTTTAGCACTCACAGGAACTTGAAAGAGATGGGAGTAACTCAATGACAATAGGGTAGGAGACTTGATTCAATCCATCCACAAGTGCTGAAAGAATACATATGTATAATTGCACGGGTTAAAAGAACATATGTATGTAGACCTAAAAATGTGGTGGTTTGGGGAGCTTTTTAATATCAGTATTTTGGGTAAATGGAAATAGAGACGGCTTAAAGAAAATGATGGTTAATGGTCTAGAGTTCTTTAGGTATGGCAAAGCTAATTTGGAAAATATGCTACATAGGGGCAAAGGAAAGTATTCATCATAGTAAGACATATTTTACTCTACAGAGTCAAGGAAGAATTTTCCATTTGGTTGGTTCAAATCTTCTATCTAAAAACAGATTGGCACTCAAAAGTGTATCCTTTGGGAATGATGAGTATTTTGAATTTCAGAAAATCATAAAGTAATAATTGCTGATTTAGTAATTTGGGAGGATAATTCATAGAAGTGGGACCTCATTTGAAGGCATTCATTTATTGGTTAGGAAGATTTTGTGGTAACTGAATTTATGAACTAGATTAAAAATATAAATACGGTGTGTTACAAAGTTGTTGTAATCTAGATAGTTCAGGTGTTTATTCTTACTTTGTAGTAGTTAAAATTTGGTTTTGGTGTTGAATTCTTCAAAATATTCTAGAACTCATGTTATTCCCTTCAACATAGTTGTTGTCTCTTGGCATGTGGTTTTAGATAGGTGACACGCACACGCTACAAAATTTATTGCATACCAGTGTGCTTAGTGTAACACCCTGCTTTTCGTTAAGTGCTTTCCTTTAAGCTGTTTGGTTGTTTAAGCTAGTTGTGTTAAGCTAGAACGGTTGGCTAAGGGCTTAGTGGGATTTTTGGCTTAAAAGTTCCTTTTTGGTACATAAGTACGCCCGTGCTCATTAGCCAGCACGCCCGTGCTCAATGTGGGGACCGCGTCTCGCTGATGCTAAGTCCAGCACGACCGTGCTCAAGGGTGAGCATGACCATGCTGAAGTGCAGGCTATATATTTTTGCACAGAAACCGAGGGTTTGACGTGAAACCCTATTTTTAGTAGCTGCAGCGACCATATTGCGGCTACCTGTGCTGTTCTCCCTAATTCCTCCTCATCCATTGCTACAGTGGAGTTTTGGAAACCTTTTGGGAAGCTAGTGTGGTCTGTGGCAGTCTAGAGGTAACGTTCCCTTCCCTTGTGTTTTCCTTTCATGGTTTTTGAATAGAAAACTAATGGCTCTATGTTTCCGTTTGGCTAAGGTTCGTGTTAGCTTGAGCCGCTTTGGGAACCATGACCAGTTGCTTAAGGAGCTTACGTTGGAGCGACCTTCAATCCAGGTATGGGGAGAAGGGTAGTGTTTACATAGGCTATGGGGTTAGTGTAAGGTAAGGGGTTTCCCATGACCCAGGTTTGTCCTGTATGATAGGTGATTAAATGTCCTAAATGGCTATGTTGATGTGAATGTATGTTCTGATTGGTTGTTATGTCATAAAATGTATTTTATGTCTATATTGGTTGATTTAGTATGAACATGTTGATGTGATCATTGTTGTTGTTGATTAGATTGGTTGAGTGGTTATTGCCATGATTGTTATAATGATGTTAACGTTGATAAAACATGTTAATTGGTTATTTAGGTGTAAAAATGTATTAAGTTTAAGGGAATTAATCCCTAAAATAGTTGGTTAGAATTTGACTTGAGACTCTGCCCAGAACAATACTGTCGTGCATTGAGCACGGCCGTGCTGAACAGGGAGCACTCCCGTGCTCCCAGTTTGAATTCTGGGAAATGGCCACGCATCAAGCACAGCCGTACAGCAGAGGAGCATGACCATGCAGCTGAGCACGACCGTGCTGAATAGGAAGCACGACCGTGCTCCACTTAAGTGGCAGCACGCCCGTAATTAGTTGAGCACGTCCGTGCTGGGGTTTAAGCACGACCGTGCTCAACCCTCCTGGATAGAAACAGAATTAAAGGACTTAAGGGGTTTCAGACCTCATTTCCCCGATGATGATAAATTAATATAGCTAATCAAAGATAAAGATTAGACAACTCGGTTAAAGATGATGAAGAAGATGAGATGGTGAGATAATAAGATGTTAAGTTGGTATCCGTCGGGTTACCGCACGTTGACAAGTTATACCTTGGTGCTTATGGCTAAGGGGGCCTTGACCCCACGGTTTGGGTCTAAGGCATTGTTGATGTTGAAGTCTTGGGTGCTTATTGGCCCAAGCATGTTGAGTTGAACCTTGGTGCTTATTGGCCAACGGAGCCTTGACCCCACTATTTGGGCTAAGGTCACGTTGATGTTAATGTTGAAGTCTTGGGAGCTTCATGGCCCAAGTAAGGAGGTGGTTGAGATTGTTTGTTGTTGTGCCATTTGCATATAGCATTGGAGTTGGATGATGGGGGAGGTTCGACATAGGGGAGATCGCCCGAGAGTACGGTGATCTGGCCATCCACGGTAGGTCACCCGATGGTTTGGTGACCACGGCCCCCCGTGATGAGGCATCCACGATTTGATGCGGTGGCTATCCATGGGGTTCACCCAAGGTTTGGTGAACTGCCGGTGTTGGTGCTTCTATGGCCAATACGGATATGTAACTCCAAAGTCGTTCATCCTGAGTTAGTTGGATCCACATGCATAGTTGGAGTAGTGGAGTAGTGTTGCATTGCACTGCATAGCATACTGATGATGATGATGTTGATGTGTGATGGATTATATATATATATATATATATATATATATATATGCTAATGTATGTATGCCTATAATGCTGCTGTGCTGGTTGTTTAGCTTGCTTCCTATCTCCATGCCCTATTTGTTTACATGATTCTTACTCCCCGTTATTTGTTTGTGTTTGGCCTGATCGGCATTTTGCAGAGGATGACGAGCAGCCCAGAGAGGAGTGACTCTGAGGAGTTACCACTCATAGTTAGGGCCTTCGCTTTGTTTAGTTAGTTTTGTTTAGTTGTTTTTTCATGATGTACGGAACAGTTATACCAGCTCTGTGATAATCCGCTGGCTTATCATGTTTTAGCTAATATTTTAGAGTGGATTTCATCAATTAAATTTTGTTGAATGCTTGATTTAACCCAAATTAGACTTTGTTTTCCTATTTTAGTTATTTTAGAGTCAATATGTGCATTTAATTGATTTTAATTAGAATTTAATTGATTTTCTCAAGATTTTCTTATTTTTATTTTTAGGAAAGGACAAAGAATAAGGATTGCAATTAAATTGAAGATTGGCAAGTAAATTGCGAGGGCCCACATGATGAATTTGAATCCAAATCAATTTGGATTTGGATTATTATGATTAAAAGATAATTCAATTGGCATTGAGATAAAAGATTGGATCCAAATCAAATCTGGAATTAGATAATAATTGCCTCTCACAACAATAAAGGATATGATAAGATTTGGCAATTGAATTGCTCCAGCAAATCACGTGAAGCAAATCTGCAAGGGCCCACACAATTGAAATTGAGATTGAAATTGTAATTTGAATGAAAAATAAAAGCAAAACATGAATTGCTTATCTATAAACATATCTGTTAAGATATTGTTGTTATCTTAATTTGTGGGTGTGATACTGTAACAAATATTTAGTAGAGATTTGATTTGGAAATTAAAAGAGGAAGTTGTGATATATATAAAGAAGACCAGCGCAATAGGAGAGTTGCGGAGGGGCAGCGAGCAGAAGAGGGGGACACAACAGGTGCAGCGCCGGAGAGTACCGCAAGCAGTACCGCGGATATACCTCGAATAATGCAGTTTCTTCTTTTCTTGTTCTTTATTTTATGGTTGAGTAATTGTTTTGTTTCTAGGATTAGGCAATGCCCTTTGACACTATTATGATGAATATTTGATTTTTCCCTTTTGTTAATATTTTACTCATTGATTTGATTCTTATTGTGCTTCATCCATGTAAATTGATTGATCACCTTTTTGCATGTCTCAGATATTCTAAGGATGAACTTAGCGGTGAACTTAGGTATCGGATCTATAGGAATTGAACTTAGGACTTAAATCACGAGAGTTAGAAGCGGTCCTTCGAGGGCTCATTGAATTGTCACAAAGCTTAAAGGGTTCAATTTAAATACAATTACCACGAGAGTAGGGGTTGGTTTAATTGGGCACGGTTCTTGTATCTCGAGAGGGAACATTAACTTATTTAGGATAAATTCACCTTCAATTTAGTTAGATATTAAGAAAGGTAAAGTCAAGTGGGATTCATAATTGGTCGTTGTGGTAGTCCCGATCCTGGAAGCTCTCTTGTCATATTTAAAAACCCAAAAATATTTGATTTCTGTTATTGTTTGTTTTATTTTCTTGAAATCTATTCACATCTTTTTCTTAGTCTAAATAGTTGTTTAATTTGTAAAGTGGTACTTGGTTTCCCAATCCCTGAGTTCGATACTCGGTTTCTCACCGTTTTATTATTACTTTCTTCGATCCGGTACACTTGCCGGAGCCTATCACTCTGTTGTGACATCGGGTTGGGTCGTTTATGTTTATGTTTATCGTTGTTTAACTTGGTTTTATATTTTCCATGTTTTGTGAACTGGTTCATGTGGGACTTTTCTACCCATGGACCAATGTTTTAATTTATCCAATAAATGCATGTTTTTATTTTAATCGCTTTTATATTAAATTCTTTATAGCATGCGAGGTAGAAGGGTGTCACATTTAGTGCTTACCTCTCCTTATTCAGACAGCTTGTGTTATCTGTCATTGCATACCAGTTTTGGATTCTGTCATGTTCCCTGTCATGGATAAAATAATTAAAGCTTTGTGTACTATGGCTAAAGATAATGCTCACATCCTAATGGTTTCTCGCACTCATGGGCAGGTAAGCTAATTTGTGCATTAGTTAAGTATATAAGAGTCGATGTATTATTGGGAGTTGTGATATTGGGCTATTGGAAACACTTCAAATTATAAGTTAATTGACAAACTATTAAGTATTTAACTTTTAAACTCCTCCTGTATTTGATGGTAGACAAATCCTTTTTAAAATCTCTTGCAATTCACTAACATTCTTCTTCCTTGCACTTTATTAGTTGCTAGATGTTCATTGTTAACAGTCTTCATTGAACTTTGCAATTTTTCTATGGTACCTGTCTGCTAAACTGTAACCTGTTTCTCCTTCAATTTTAGTTAGGACAGATTGGAGTTGGTGACAATTTAGGCTATTTTTCTCCAGTGCAAGTGAACTTTCCCCATGAACAAGTGCTTGAAACTGCAACAAACTTATTCTCTTTTTTCTTTATTTTACAAAATTTTGGCTATGTATCATAATGGCTCAAAAAAATTTATTATTATTTCTGCACACTTTTGTTTGGCTGGGCAGAAAATAGTTCAGATCTCATGTGGGTGGGGAGACACAACATTGCTGTTACTGAATATGAAAATGTGTATTGTTGGGGTAGAGGCGCCAATGGACAACTTGGGCATGGGGAAACCATTGATCGGTAATTGCATGTACAACATTTAAGTTACATCCTAAATAAATTTTGTTTGAATTATCAAGAACACAAGTCCAATTTAAAGCTTTATCTCATGTTTTCCATATGCAATTAATTTGTAAGCAATGTATATTTTGATTTCAACAATTGGCCATTTTGTCAAATGTTAGAATATAGCTTAAATGGTTATATTGGCTAAGCCATATATGCATCCTATTCTTTTGTATCAAACTTTATCTTTTCAATCTTGGTTGTTTTTGCAACAAGGTGGAACTACGACCATGTTTATGTTCATTTAAGCATAATAGACTTGACAAGATCTTTGGTAATTAATGGGTGCATTTCATTACAAAGCTTGAGCATTAATGTGACCTTTGGGATTTTATAGGAATGTTCCAATGATTGTGGAGGCCTTGAGTATTGACGGATCTTGTGGGCAGCACATAGAATCCTCAAAAGCTTTTCTAGTATCAGGTGCTCTGATTGACTCATTACTGATGTGTTCCTTATTATTATTGTTGTTGCTGTCGCCACCATTAATGATATACATCAGTTGATAGTGTAATTTATAATCATAATTTTTTATTTGACAAAATAATTTGAGCATGATTCTGAATGTTTATTTTTTCCTTAAACAGGGAAGTCCTCAGTTTCCCTGTCAAAGATATATGCAGTAGTTCCAAATGAAACTATAAGTTTCTTGTCGTAGTTTACATCATTCATAAGTACTGGATTTAAGGGACAGTTATTATATGTTTGGGATAATATGGATCTTTGCTTAGAGTTTTTTTTTTTCTGTCATTGACTTTTGCTTAGTTTCAAAAACCTAAAAAGAAAAGGTTAATGTAAGGTTGTGATAAGTGATAACTATCAATATTATGAGAACATTAGAGTGCACAAGTTCAATTGACTAGGTCTAAAGCTAGATATTCAGGAGAAACTTAGAAGTAGATCAGGTTTCCAACTTGGCACGTATTTGGTTTTGAAACTATCTCTTTTTCTGATGAAAATATATTCATATGTTATTCTATTTTAAATTTTGAGTTGATGTTGCAAGACTTTTTATTTGTTTAAAGTTGTGTATAACAATGAATGATATGTTATTGGTGGTTATGCTTTCATAGTTTAAAAATTGTTTTATTTCTTTGACTTTTAGAAAGTTTGTGTCTGTCACTTTCTATGTTCCTTAAATATTGGCGAATACCAGGTAAATCAGATATGATAACTTTTTAAATGCTTTTAAATTTCACAAGTCAATGCATGCAATATTTTGCTTTCCTCTAGGACTTAGTTCAAAGTGATAGTGATCACCGCCACTTACCTTTGGTTATTTTTCCTTTTGGGCTTGCCTCATAGGTATACACTTGCAGATAATTGAAAAAATGGTGTTATTCTTTAATGGCTGCTCATGATACTGTCTTTTTGCATGAATGTGTTGTGGTAGAAGAAAGTTTTAACTTATCGCTCTATGGGGAAGCTTCTCCTATGTGTTTGATAGGATGATGTATTTAGGTGAAGGAATGTTTCTGAAGGTATCTTGAAATGTAGAAGTTGGATTTCTCACTTTGCCAGATCCCTGAATTTATGTAACGTTGGTCAGTTTCTGAAATCTCCCAAGTTATATGGATTGTTAAGAGCGAAACCCATTTCTTTTTAAATGGTTAGATTTCTGTATAGGTTGTTGTAATCCATTGTTAAATTTTATTATGTATAAGAGGCTACACATTGTCAGAAAAAAAGAAAAAGAAAAAAGAAGAGGCTACACATTGTATTATGATAAAGTATGCAAATATTTTTAATGTATTTCTAATTTCTTCAATGCTGATTATCATGTGAAATAAAGGTTATTGAAAGTGGTGTTCAAACACTTAACTCAAAAGGGAATTTGAGCGGAATCTAAATGTGATTGGTTTGCTCCTTCTTTACCTAGATCAGAAAGTATTTAACAAGCTTCAGAACAACGTTTAACAAAAACATTTGCCTATTAATTTGATAACTTTAACTATCTTGAATAACAATTTATGAACATTATTATTTTTCTCAACTCTTATTTATTATTCGTCTAACTTTGGAATGTTACAGATAACCTGTATAACATATTTGATGTATTATAAATTATAAATTTCTTAATGTTTTAATAAGTAAAGAAGTTATTAATGTGTTTTTATATGAAAGTTTTTTACAATTATCAGTATTAATAAATATTGGTGTTATAACATCATCACATGACAAGTACCAAATTAAAAATGATTGTCATATGTGGGGACCCAATTGAAAATGATTGTCACCTATGAAAGATTCCTATTATTTGGGATATAGTCAGCCAGTCTAATCCTATTAGATATAGTTAGTTAGTGAACCCCTATTATTTTGGGTTTTGTTACTGCAGTTGGTTAAGCCTTCCTTCTGTTTGTTATAATGCCAGTAAAGGATAGCTGAGCTTTAGGCCTATATATAGATTCCTTAAGGCCATCTCTTGTAATCAGAATTATTCAATACACATTCAATACAATTTTCTTATGCTTACATTCTGTTTTCTAAAAATGGTATCTAGAGCCAAAAAAAAAAATTTAAAAAAATCCTGAAGAAATAACATTGCAGAACCTGTTCGTGTCATCATGACCAAGAAAGATGAAGAGTCATCATCAAAGAATGATCAAGAAGAGATTCATGAAGAAAAGATTGATGAAGCCAAAGGCGCAAACACAGAAAACGCCATTGATAGCATGTCACCATTCTACCTTTATACATTGGACCACCCAGGTCAAGTTTTTGTTAGTGAGCTTCTTCACAATTCTAACTATGGAGAATGGGTGGGAGACATGGGAAATGCTCTGTACGCAAAGAACAAAATTGGCTTCGTGGATGGAACCATACCCATGCCTGAAATCTCTTCTCCAAATCTTGCTCATTGGATGAGGTGTGAGGTATGCTAGCACTGCCCGTGAGATATAGGTGGATCTTGAAGACATATTCTCAAAAGGGAATGCTCTAAGAATCTATGAGCTGCGACGAGCCATCACTCAACTCAGACAAGAAAAGAACTCTGTGCCTGCTTACTACACCAAATTGAAGGGATTGTGGGATGAAATACAATCCCTATCACCATGGCCAAGGTGTTTCTGCTGAGGATGCCAATGCGATCTTCAGAAATGTCTCACACAAATGCGAGAAAGAGACCAACTCTATGATTTTCTCATGGGGTTGGATGACAATTTTTGGGACTGTTAAAACCCAGATTCTGAGTATGACCACCACTGTAAATCTTGGTCAAGCCTATCACCTAGTGGCAGAGGATGAACAACAGTGCCTCATTTCTGCCATGAACAAGTCTGTGAAAGAGACCTCAGCCTTTCAAGCTCAAGGTAATCACAAGGAAGGTTACAAGAAAGATCGACCCAGGTGTGAACACTGCCAGAAGATTGGGCACATTCAAGAAGAATGCTGGGAAATTGTGGGATACCCCACAGATTGGAGAAAGCCAAATAGAGACAAGAAAGAAAAGGCAGGGGCATGGAATGGCAAGAAAACTGGGTCAAAGGCTGCTCAGGTGACCATAGAAGAAAGTCCAATACCTGGCCTGTCATTGCAACTCTATGACAAATTAATGCAGCAACTGAAGGACAATAATGAACCATTAATGAGTATACATCAATCTAAGACCAAGCCTATGATCAACATGGCAAGTAATCATTTATTTGAGAGGCCCTGGGTAATTGACTCAGGAGCCACTGAGCATATTACTTGTGATAAAAGGTTATTGAAAGAAGCTATTGACTCAACTCAACAATCTGTTAGGATTCCCAATGGCACTAATGTACCTGTAAAAGGAAAGGGCCAATTAAGTCTTCCAAATGGCATGGAAATACATGATGTTTTGTATATTCCAGAATTCAAATGCAATCTTCTTTCGGTTAGTAAACTTATTAAAGAACACAATTGTATGCTTACTTTCATTGATGATTTATGCCTTATACAGGACTCACACTCCAAGATCCTGATTGGGATGGGTAGGCAACATCATGGACTGTACCTAGTTGAACCAATGCAAAATGGAGGAGTAGTGATGAAAGTAGGTAAGACAATTGATGTAGATCTATGGTATTTTCGCCTAGGATACACTTTAGAAGATAAGATGATGCATATAGATTCTATTTAGTTAAAAATCATGACAAAATGTACTGTGACTCTTGCATTAGAGTAAAACAAACAAGAATAACTTTTTCTCTTAGTTCAATAAAATCCAAATCTTGCTTTGATTTAATTCATTGTGACATATGGGGTCGTTATGCTAATGCTTCTACTTCGGGTGCTCATTATTTTCTCTCTATTGTGGATGACTATAGTAGGAGTGTGTGGATATATCTCATGAAACACAAGTCAGAGGTAGAATACATTTTGCCTATGTTCATTAATATGATTGAAACACAATTTGGGAGAATAGTTAAGAAAGTAAGAAGTGATAATGGCTTAGAATTTGTTTCTAATCACATAAAAAGGTTCTATGAGGATAAGGGTATAGTCATGGAGTTATCTTGTACTTACACACCCCAACAAAATAGGGTGGTTAAGAGAAAACATAGACATAGCTTAGAAATGGCAAGAGTTTTGAGATTTCACTCAGGATTACCAATTAATTTTTGGGGAGAGTGTGTCCAAACTACAGTCCACATAATAAATAGACTGCCATCTAGAGTAATAGGCAACAAAACACCCTATGAAATCCTTTTTGGTAAGAAGCCAAACTATGAACACCTAAAGGTCTTTGGTTGCTTGGCCTATGTCCTAAAGACTAAGAGAGAAGGGAAGTTTGATGAGAGGGGGAGAGCTTGTGTCTTTTTAGGTTATCCTACAGGACAACAGGGATACAATGTTTATGACTTAGAATCTAAGGATATATGTGTATCAAGAGATGTAATCTTTTGTTGAAAAAGAGTTCCCTTTTAAAGATAACAAACCTAAGGTAGTCTCAATTGACAAATCTATCACTCAAGTATGGGAGGAAGAAATGACAAACAATAATTTTCAAGAAGAGACTATTACACCATAAATTGTTGAAATACAGGAATCTGCATCAGAAAGCATTGATGATACAGATCATGTTAAGCATACTGGTGCAGAAAACAGGCAGAGAAGAGCAAGGCAACTACCAAAACAATTGCAGGACTATGATGTCCAGTTGCCTCCTTCTCTGTCTCACACATCGGCAGGGAATAATACTCAATTACCTGCTTCCCTTTCTCATGTATCAACAGGAAAGACAGTTCTATATCCTCTATCAAATTACATTTCTTATGATAGATTTTCTGACTCACATGTAGCTTACATTGCGGCCATCTCATCACAAGATGAGCCAAGAAATTTTCTGCAGGCCATTAAGCATGCTCACTGGAGAGAGGCAATGCAGAAGAGATTACAGCTTTGGAGCAGAATCAGACATGGACCTTGGAAGATCTACCTCCAGGCAAAAATACAGTAGATTCCAAGTGGATCTACAAGATTAAATACAAACCAAATGGGGAAGTTGAACGCTATAAGGCTAGGCTAGTGGCTCGTGGATTTACCCAAGTTGAGGGAGAAGACTTCCATGAGACATTTGCACCCGTGGCTAAACTTGTCACCATGAGATGCCTACTCTCCATTGCTGCAGCCAAAGGATGGATTGTTCACCAACTTGATGTGAACAATGCATTCTTGCATGGAGACTTGACAGAAGACATATACATGCTCATTCCTCAAGGATTTGCTAAGAAAGGGGAGACAAAAGTGTGCAAACTGAGGAAATCTCTTTATGGTCTTCGACAAGCCTCTCGAAATTGGTATCAGAAGTTCACTCAAGCATCGATCAAGGTTGGATTTCACCAATCAAGGGCTGATCATTCACTGTTTTTATACAAAACAGATGAAGTTTTCCTAGCAGCACTGATGTCCTCCTAGTTGGAAATAATGCAGAATCTATGCAGTGGGTAAAGAGCTACCTTGACAAAGAATTTGGCATCAAGGACCTAGGTCCATTGAAGTATTTTCTTGGCATAGAAGTAGCAAGGTCTCCTCAAGGGATTGTGCTTAGCCAAAGGAAGTACACACTGGATATCCTCAAGGAAACCAAGATGCAAGCCTGCAGACCATATAAGTTCCCAATGGAGCAAAATTGTGATCTGAAAATTACTGATACTGATCCAGATGTCAATGCCACCCAATATAGAAGAATTCTAGGGTGTCTTTTGTACTTAACTGTCACTAGACCGGACATTATGTATGCAGTAAGCACTCTTTGTCAGTTCATGACTGCACCCAAGCAGAAACACATGGATGCAGGGGATAGAGTGCTACGGTATCTGAAAACAACACCAGGGCAGGGCATCATTCTTCACAGCAACAATGATCTAAAACTAGAGTCTTACTGTGATGCGGATTGGGGAGGATGCCCCTTTACAAGGAGATCTTGCACTGGCTATTTGGTTACTCTAGGAGGCTCACCAATTTCATGGAAGACTAAGAGGCAAACGGTTGTGGCCAAATCTTCAGCAGAGGCTAAATACAGGTCCATGACTTCCACTGTAAGTGAGCTCATATGGCTCAGATGGTTAACAAGTGAACTAGATGCACCACAGTCAGAAGCAACACCTATTTTTTGTGACAATCAAGCTGCTCTACACATAGCAATGAATCCAGTATTCCACGAAAGAACAAAGCATGTGAAAATGGACTGATATTTTGCGAGGGAACGTGTTCAGTCAAAGGAAATTCAACCATTGAAGATTCACACTAAGCAACAGGTGGCTGATATATTCACCAAGCCTTTGGGGCAGGAGAGATTTCAAATGCTACTCACCAAGTTGGTCATTATTGATCTCCATGCACCAACTTGAGGGGGAGTGAAAGATTCCTATTATTTGGGATATAGTCACCCAGTCTAATCCTATTAGATATAGTTAGTTAGTGAACCCCTATTATTTTGGGTTCTGTTACTACAGTTTGTTAAGCCTTCCTTCTGTTTGTTATAATGTCAGTAAAGGATAGCTGAGCTTTAGGCCTATATATAGATTCCTTAAGGCCATCTCTTGTAATCAGAATTATTCAATACACATTCAATACAATTTTCTTATGCTTTCATTCTGTTTTCTACAACCTGTGATGATTGAATTCAAGTTTTTTTTTTGAATTCAATTCCTACATGAGACAATCATTTTTAATTCGATCCATATACTTTAATTCTAACAAACGATATAATAACATCAATAAATGATGATGATCAAATTAAAAATAATAGTACATAAAGTGACTAATTTGAATTTTTTCGTATAAGTACTAAATTAAAAATCAGTTTGACGTATAAGAAATAGATGATTGATTTAACCTTTTTTTAAAGAAAAAAAGCTGTATTTAAATCTAATGAATACTTAAAAAACCAGATACATATTGATTGAACACATGAACCCTGAACTAAGGAGTTAGTGAATGCAAATGCCTTTGCTCTATATACAATATTCCCAATCTTATTTGCCTGGAAATATTGAAGAAAATTTAACAAGACTAGTAGGAGATCAAGATTCAATAGATATGTAAACTTGCTATTTGAATTGGTTCAACAATTTAGATCAGCTTATTTAATTACCAACAATGAGTGGTAATCATTTAACATGGTTCATCACAGCACTGCTAATTCTTTTAAGTAAAACAAATTTTAGTGTTATATGTTTATGATTCAAACAATGAGATTTCGTAGATAATCTAATTCTAAAAGCAAAGGATGTATGTAGCAATGTTTTAAAAATCGGTTCAACCGTCGACCGGAGCCTCCATCAGTTCTGGTTGGACCTTTGAGCCGCTGTAGTGGTTGAGCCAAGGAAAAACGCAAAAAACCGGTTCACCTGGTCAAGAACCGGAACCGGGCGGTCCAAATCCACTATTTTTTTTAATTGAAAAAAAAATCCCAACTTTCTCACCAGGAAAACCCGCAGGCCATCTTTTAAACAAAAGTTAGAAAACCAAAGTTTCCCTTCGTTGAAAACAGGCGTAGCTCTAGTCCTCTGTTTCCTGCCTCATGACCACAGGACGACAGCTAGTCCCCGTATGAAAGAATAGGAGAGGCTGGGAGAAGAATAGGCGACAAAGAGAAACTAAGAAAGGGAAACATAGACAATGTGGAGACTAGAGAGGATAAAAACCCTAATTCAAATTAATGATGTTGAACTGGAGTGAGTCTGGCCTGCAAAACAATGGGCCCATGACCCAAATAATTAGAAAGAAAGTTATACAACCCATATTTGTCTCACATATTTACTGACTTTTTATTTTCTTTTCCAGCTTGGTATAAAATGTATAACTTCAGTCTTCTTTGAGGCAAATTAATTATGAACCTGGACATATAATATTCACGACTAGTGTGTGTTCCAAACTTTGGTTAACAAATTAACATCATGCTACACTATTAGAAATATATATATATATATATATGTTATACAATTAATATAACGTTATAATACAATTTTTTTGACAAGCACATTATAATACATATTAACACACACACACACACACAGATATATATATACACACACACACACACACACACACACACACACATATATACACTCCGGTTCGACCACTGGTTGAATCGGTTGAACCTTGAACCGTTCCCTTTTTCGGTTCTCCGGTTCAACCAGTTTTTAAAACATTGGTATGTAGTAATACTTAAAATCAATGGATGTAGTAATATACTTTCAGAGTACTGTGTTTTATTCCAGAATTGAAAGACCTCTGTTTCTTTACATTCAAAATATATTACTTCAAAAGAGTGAATTTTGAAAAAAAAAAATATGATTGAATGTCCATCCATATATCAGGTTTTTTTTTTTTTTTTTAAACCAAAGGGGCCTCATTAAAACCTTATGATGCAAAACCCTCCTTAGGGAAAAAGTATCATGAAGGAAAAAGAGTGGCCATATTATTGATAAAATGGAAAAAAAAGGAAAAAAGAATACAAGAGACATGGGGGGACATCAACCAAATCCATGAAGAATTAAATGAATCTAAAATTTGGTAAACCAAATTTATTTCTAAAAAAGTCCTCCCTAATGAAGTTGGGGATTATATCCCACCAAACTAATCCTGAAGAGGACAAACCATAGTTAGCTAACTTATCAACACAATGATTCCCCTCTCTACAAATATGGGAAACAACAAAATGCATTTGCTTGGTAAGCAAGACACAGTTATGCCATCTGTTCCTAATTCTCCATGGCACAATTTTGTTGTTCTTGAAGGCAGCCACCACCATTTGAGAATCACACTCCAACCAAAGGTCATGCCAACCTTTCTTGAAAGCAATTTCAATGGCATTCAAAGCACTATGTAATTCCGCTTGAAAAGAACATTGAATGCCAAGGTTTATAGCAAAGCAAGCAAGAAAATCAGAGTTATTGTCTCTAAAAAGGCCACCATAGGCAGTAAGACCGGGACAGCCAAGAGCACTGCCATCAGTGTTACATTTCACCATATTCCTGATAGGAGGTTGCCAATTCACTTTAATAATTCTGTAGGCTGTAGGAGGATTGCATTGAACCTTGAAAGCTTTAATAAGGGAGAAGTCCCTGATAGAGTTTGACATAGAGTCTTTGCTGAACCTCCCAGCTAGAGAAACATTTGAGGATATCATGGCAGTTGCTGAGCTGAGAGGAACCGATTTGTTGTTAAACCTTAGTTGATTTCTGCAATGCCAAATAATATACAAAATGTTCAAGATACCAGCAACTATCATGTCTTATGCCTGACTGCACCAACCATATATCAGGTTTTTTGATCTCTTCATTAGTAAATCAAAGATATCTAACAAATCAAATATGCAAATGTTTAATCTATTCTTTCCCAATCAAAATAGTTAATTGTTAACATGTCTCAACCAAAAACAAGATTAACAATGCTTGATAATGATGGTAGTGTTGTACATAGATGACGGTGGAATCTGGTGCAAGTAGAATGTGGTTGCAACTTTTTGTTTTTGTTTTTATTATTCAGAACAAAATAAAAAGACCATATTCAGGGCAATTGGATGTGAATTGCATGCAGTACCAGAGCATGGAAGAATACTTACAAATGGAAGTTCTTTTTTCCACAGCGACGGAGGCAGGTCTTGAGTGGTTGAAGTGTAACCTAGGGTTGATTTTGGACGGTGGGAATTGAACTTGAAGTTCCAAGATATGTTGATAAGGCTTTGTGATGAAAAGGGCCCATAACTATTACATGGAAGTGGTGATAGGTATATTTTGTTTGGGCCATTTTAAGTGACTTATTTTAAATTAGAAAAGTTTATTAGTTTAAGTGATTTATGCTAAGTAAACTAATATTTATCTCTATATAAAAAAAATGTATTAATTTATAAAAGCAATTCGTTGATATACTTAAAAAACTGTACCCGTGCGTTCAGCACGGGTTAACAACCCTAGTTATTTACTAATTTATATTCACATTTGTTTTTTATTTTTCTGGTACTTATCTCACATTACATACAAAATGCAGAGCTTAAATAAAAAAGTTAAAATAAATATCTTATATCTAATATATAAATAAAACATATAATATTATAAAACTAAAAAATAAATTATAAATTCAAAAAGTTTTTTGACATGAAAAATTCAATTTTCATATATCGTTGATATAAAAGTTTTACATTGTCAAAAAATAAATCCTAGCTTTTATATCTTGTTGTTCAGCGAACCCTAGCTGTTCAACACCGCAACCAGCAACCCAAGAGGCGCTAGCTTTATTGTGTGCTCTCCATTGGATCAAATATTAGCAACTAGATGGTGTTATTTTTCAGATGGATTGCAAACCGGTTGTTTATCGTTTGACTGATGAGTGTGATGACCATCTTAGTGCAAGGTTTTATTTTCCACTTTTTATAACTCTAGGATTGAGTTTGTTAGGAGAGAAGCCAATATGATTGCTCATAAGCTAGTTGTAACACCTCATTTCTCGATTAAGGAATCAGACAAGGATTAAGTGTGATTATGGCTTAATCTTGTTTGTTAAGTGCTAGTGAGTCGGTATACCAAGTTTGAAGTCAATCAGATTTAAACTGGACTCAGAGTGCATCAAAACGTGCGAAATAAAAAAGAATAGCACATGGCTGAATTACAGCCAGCGCTCAGCGCAGGGAAAAGGCTCCCAACGCCCAACACCACCTAACCCTACTAACTTCTTCTTCTCCACTCACTTGCATGGATCTTCTCTTATTCTTGAACCACGAACCAGTTTCACCTAGTGAGAGTTCAGAGCTGTGTTAGAGATAGAAAGTGTGGTTTGAGCTCCGTTCGTTCACCCATTTTCGATTCCGACTTCGGATACGCGTTCAGGGCGACGAGCACGTCAACTACATACTTTCGATTCGTCTAACAGTGGAGGTAATACTCGAGTCCCTAACTCGTCGACACGTCGACATTGTCATTTACTTTGTTTTGGTGAATCTTGCTTCAATTTTGGCTTTGTCTGTGAAGCTATTGCAAGATTGGGGTTTATGACATTGTCGGGACTCTGTCCATGTGTTCAGGACGAATTTCGAAGCACCGGGGAGGTCGTTCGTGTGCATGGTAGCAGCTGTTGTTGTGTGAGGGAGCGACGTTACGATTGTCTAAGGTGGGGAAAAAGTATCTGACATGCTGGGGAAGCAAGTGTAGTATTGTATATTATGCTGTATGCATAGGGTGCCCCAGACCTTACTAGTTGTCGAGTAGCTTGAGATAATTAAATCCCTATTGAAACTAATTTTTAAAGTTGTATACGGGATTTAGTTATGGCACACTTATTGATGTTAGGACTGCTTTATCATTTTACGTGCATATGCTGAGGTTATGTGTTTTGCTGTTATTGCTGTTGATGGTTTTGCTGCTGGTTGACGTGTGCTGTTTGTTATTTCTGCATGATGATGTTTGATGCTATGTTAGTTAATTATGTTAAGTTATTATTGATGTTGAGGACAATGATATTATGATAATGGCGTTGATGCCATTGAGGTTGTCTGGATTGTCTGTTTATGCTGTTGGAAACCCTAGTTGACACCTGAGGGTACGTTGTTGAGTTAATGATGAGAATGGATTTTGAAAGCGGTGTATGGGTACCGATTTGAGATTGTGGATGCCGAGTGCATCATAATGCATGTAAGTGAGTAACGGTACCAGTGTCAACTTAGGTTATGCTGCATTGTATTTTGGCAAGTGGCGAGCCGTATGGCTGGGAGTCATACGAGGTTTGTTGTACTCGAGTGCGAGTACGGATTATGGAGGGGCCAGTCGGTTAAGAGACCTTAGGGATGTACGAACTGGACTCGGGGGGACTCACAGTGACCATTAGGTAGCTTATGTCATGTACCCCGGTATAGCCTGGTTTTCCAAACTTTACCCTGAGTATCCAAGTCACAGGTGGACGTTCCGAGGCGAACCAGACACCCCTATTGGAGTTGAGCTGATAGGGGGATGCACTCTTATGGGTCACAGCGAGCGGAAGGGTTACCTGGACAAACTAACTGACGTCTCTGAGCAGTGAGGCTCGGTAAGGAGAATGTCTCTGGGCTGAGACCCGGATGAGAGATATTGGCCGACAAGCATAGGAGTGTGACTCCTTATTGGATTGTTCCTAGATGGATAATGTTTGTTGCATGTGTTGACTGCTATTTGATAGTATGCTTTACTATGTTTTCCATATCCCTGTTTTATTGTAGTGTCGAGATTCTTATCTCCCTTATTCTTCCTTTTCTTCTTCTTTCTGTGTATGTATCAATTCGTTAGATGAGCAACAGTCATAGGCCGATGGCGATCGGACCGGAGCATCGTCAGATGGACTACCTGCAGATGGTTTCGCCAACGGTCCAAACCCTGGGGGACATTGAGATAGTATATCATGACGACAGTGGGTGGCAGGTCGACCACTCACAGTTCTTCATGTGTTGCATCGACCCGGTCAGCATCTATGTCTGTCTCGAAGGAGAACATGACTTCACTATGCTCGGTTCTTATAGGATATCTCAGCGGCTACTTTTCTCAGAGCTTTGGATCCCACCCAATCGTCAGGAGTTCGCAAAGGATATGTGGAACCCGATAGACCGCACTTACGCTCATAGTAGACTTGGAGTGTTAAGGAGAAGCTGTGGGGGAAGAAGCGTGTAGACGATGTATCACAGCCGTCGCAGGAGGGTTGTGATTAGTAGTGATGAGTTTGTTGGGAACAGAGTTTACAGGCGCCATTATGGCAAGGGTAAGGGTAGTTCCAGACGCCTATATCGTCTGTGATATGGTTCGTCGGTAGCGTCTGCTAGGGAGAGCCTCAGTAAGCATGGTCTTCTTTTGATCTTTTGATTTTGGATGTATTCTGTGAGAGGCTGGCGGGTAGATGCTATCTGTTTAGGTTTTTATGTGTCTTTCTCTGTGACCAGTTGTTGTTTCTTTACCCGATTTGTATAGACGGTAGGCTTCATATCCCTCTGTTGGGATCGATGGTACTGTTGGAGACATTATGTATTTACTATGTATATATCTGCTGTTTCATCTTTCTTCCGTTGTGTATGTTTAAATGTTTTTAATTTGTGCCAAACTTATAATATTTTCGAATGTATATTTGTGCCAACGCTAGTAAAACGGATTAAGGCTTAGTTAATTAGGATAGTTCTTTAACGGGACGTCGGGGCATCTCATTTGGTGGTATCAGAGCAGTTCGGTTCTAAATAGGACTGTGGGGAACTGAATCCAATGAGGATTTAGGACCTTGGGGTAGGATGAGTACCGACGCTTTTAGTTGAATCCACATTTGGATGTAAGCTATGCGTAGAATGGGTAGAGTGTCCGATACGCGAATTATTCTTAAAATATGAAAATGATTATCTACCACATTTGTAAGACATATATTGGATGTAACTGCTTATGTATTGAATTATATGTCTTACAAGTGAGCACAAATACTTTGCTTTTAAGTAAGTTAAAATGGTGCATGGAAATGGACACCGGGGAAGGGCCAGAATTGGCGGAGTTGCCGATAACCCAACTACCCATAACCCAGGAAGTTTGTCGGGAACGGACAATGGCGGTGAGACCAACGAGACGATGAGGGTGATAAGAGAGTTGGCAACTGCCATACTGCAACAAACTCAGCAGAATACTCAGTTCAAGAGAAGGCAAGAGGATAGAGATTATCGACAAGTGACTCCAAACACAAGAGGGGGGTGAATTGTGTTTTTCAAAAACTTTGGCAAAGATAAAACTTTTTCCTTTGAATATATTATGAAAAACAACTTTGTTAAATACGCATGCGATTAAAAGCGTTTTGCAAAAGATAAAACAGAAATAAAAAGATAAGGGATGAGAAGATGACCACAAGCGAGATATCCTAGTTCGGCCACAAACTACCCGAGTGGCCTACGTCCAGTGTGACACCCTTCTACCCAGCATGTTATAAGGCATTTATTGTAAAAGAAATTAAAAATAAAAACATGCAATTATTGAATAAAATAAACAATTGTCCATGGGTAGAAAAGTCCCACATGAACCAGTTCACAACCGCGGAAAGTATAAATCAAGTTTGAAACAAATAAACATAATAACAACTACCCAACCCCGAGGTCACAACTCAGAGCTGGTATTACCGTTCCAGGAAAAATACATCCTCGGAATACAACTGAAAAACAAACTATCTAAACTCAAGAACAACCCTACAATGAGTGGCGGCTCCTCAGAGTCACTCATCTCCGGGCTGCTCGTCATCCTCTGCAAATGCCGATCAGGCCAAACACAAACAAATAATTCATCAACTACTCCGCTACTCCATACAACATAAGCATACATCGACATTCAGCAATATCATATCAACCAAGTATGCTATGCTGTGCAATTCATCAACTACTCCGCTACTCCATCTATGCATGTGGATCCAAACTAACTCAGAATGAACGACTTTGTAGTTATATATCCGTATTGGCCATAAAAGCACCAACACCGGCAGTTCACCAAACCTTGGGTGAACCCCATGGATAGCCAACGCATCAAACCGTGGATGCCTCATCACGGGGGGCCTCGATCACCAAACCTTAGGTGACCTACCGTGGATGGCCAGATCACCGTACTCTCGGGCGAACCTCCCCCATCAACAACTCCAATGCTCTATGCAAATGGCACAACAACAAACAATCTCCACCACCTCCTTGCTTGGGCCATGAAGCTCCCAAGACTTCAACATCAACATTCAACGTAACCTTAGACCCCAAACCATGGGGTCAAGGCTCCCTTGGCCAATAAGCACCAAGGTTCAACTCAACGTGCTTGGGTCAATAAGCACCCAAGACTTTAACTTATCAACGTACGGTAACCCAACAGATACCGACTTAACATCTTATTATCTTAATCATCTTAGATAATTATTAACTAAGTTGTCTAATCTTCTTCTTTGATTAGCTATCTTAACTTGTCATGCTTGGGGAAGTGGGGATTGAAACCCCTTAAGTCCTTTAATTCTGTTTCTGTCCAGGAGGGGTCAGCACGGTCGTGCTTAAACCCCAGCACGGTCGTGCTTCACGTTCAGCACGGTCGTGCTTCACGTTCAGCACGGTCGTACTCAGCAGCACGGTTGTGCTTTTTGACCTGCACGGCCATGCTAAACAGCGCGGCCATTTTCCAGAATTCAAATGGGAGCACAGTCGTGCTCCCTGTTCAGCATGGTCGTGCTTATCGCACGACAGTGCTGTTCTGGGCAGGATTTAAGTCAGATTCTTGGCCAATTTATAGGGTTCAATAACCCATTTATCTTAATACAATTTTTATGCCTATTTTACCAGTTAACATCACAAAACAGTAACTCGTCATTTCAACCAATCATTCAATACCATCATAACCAAATCATCAATCATAACATCATGAGCACATCATGAACATAGGCATAAACCATCAGATATCAAGAATGGCTAAAACATGTTATCATATAACAAAACTAAATCAAATAATCATGTTATCAACAGAGACATAATAACACTTAGACATACAACGACTCCAAGGTCATGGGGAACCCCGTTACCTTACACTACCCCACTGCCTAATGAATAATATGCCCTTCTCCCCATACCTGGATTGAAGGTAGCTCTAAACGCAAAGCCAACAACGAACCGGTCCCGAATCCGCAGCGACTTACTCCAGTATTAAGCCTTGGTCAACCAAAACATAGATTAATCAGTTTCCAAATCAGAACAAGAAAAGGAAACCTTAAAGGGAAGGGACCTTACCTATATATCAAACACAGATGAACATGAGCTCCCTACAGAAATCCAATACTCAAGAATCGCTTTGAATATGATGGAAACAGGGAACGTAGCAGTGACGGCCGAAATAGGTCAGCAGCCACCAAAAGTAGGGTTGAAAAATACAACCCTCGGGTTCTGTGATTAAAATATATAGGCTGCACATGAGCACGGTCGTGCTCACCATTGAGTACGGTCGTGCTCCACTTAGCGTCAGCGAGATCCGGTCATCACATTGAGCACGGGCATGCTCACTATTGAGCACGGTCGTGCTTAACTTAAAATCAGAAACACACTCCTGACTTTAAGCACGGGCGTGCTGGCTAATGAGTACGGGCGTGCTCATGTACCAGAAAGGGACATTTAAGTCAAAATCCCACTTAGCCCTTAACCAACACTTTTAACTTAATAAAACCAGCTTTTATAAAATACTTACGAAAAACGGGGTGTTACATCCAGTCCCCAAGGCAATACCACTAAGGGTTTTCAATAAACTCTAGTTTTTAACAAGATCAACTAGAACCTTTACAAAAGAGAGCACTCCTCACAAACCAGGGGTATCACCTCCCCCAGTGAAAGAGCCTCAAGACAATAACCCAAGAGATATCACCTCTCTTGTCAACCACAAGGAATATCACCTCCCTTGTAAACACTTGGAAATCACATCCAAGAATACCTAAAGAGATATCACCTCTCTTGAAAACTAGGTGTAGAAAAGAAAGGTTTGAGTCACACGACTCTTACCAACAATATGCACTCTTAATAGTGCTGATAAACAAATTGAAGAGCAAATACAATAACACCTATATGGTGTATAGAATTCTCAATATAATATGGTCAAGGTGAAAGTGCAAGAGATAGAGTATAAAAAATGTTTAACAAAGTTTTAGCATAGCGAAAATGATAGCAATGTATTGTGTTATGAGGCAAGGCAGCCCACCCTTCTATTTATACAGAACAAGTGAAGGTTCAAAGAGAAATTAAATCAAGCCTCTTAAAATTAATTTTTGTTTCGGCATAATCGATTATTACATTCTCATAATCGATTATTTAAACCAATTTCAGGAAGCGCTCACTTTGACAGAATAGGCATAATCGATTATACTAATCGATTACAAGTCCATTGACTTTCATATAAAAGCTATAATCGATTATATAATGGGTTTCTATTTGAAGCTCGTTTGAAAGCCAGAAAGGACATAATCGATTATACAAAAACCATAAGCGATTATTCTATTTCAAATTTTAAACTCAACGGTTTTAATGTCATAATTACTCATTAACACCAATTAAAGCCATTTAACTTTGACTCATAATCGATTATTGGATTACCATAATCGATTATGGCACGTATAAAATTGAATTTGAAAAACTTGATAATTAAGAAATTGATTGCTTATTAAGTACCAATTAATTGTCAATTTTAATCCCTTTAAAGCACATGATAAATTCTTTTAAGCATATGTTAAATGTGTGTGTGTGTGAGACCAATATTAAATTGAGAACTGTACTTACCATTTACACACTTTTCTAAAACAATCAATACAAATATTGAAATGCCCATTTTGCCCCTCGTGCTTGCTTGCTTTATGACTTTTCACTTTTTGCACTTTATTCCTTCTGGACCTTTCCCTTTTGTCATTCATCAAAACTAAAGTACCTGTCAAGACATATATTCACAGAGATGAGAGGTAGCAACAACAAGCCGTTGTCGCAGAGGAAACTACGGAAAGCGGATTGACTGCCTTCATGAATGGTAATCCACCTCAGTTTGGCGGAGAGTATGACCCAGAAGCAGCGGAGAAGTGGCTGCAGGAAGTAGAGAAAGTCTTTGCCGCGATGCGCTGCCGTGATGAATGAAAGGTCACATATGCTGCTTTTATGCTAGTCGGAGCTACAGAAGTTTGCTGGAGGAACAAGCAAAGATTACTGGAAACCGAAGGACAGGAAATCAACTGGCAGATATTCAGGGAGAGTTTTCTGGAAAAATATATCCCAAGAAGCATCAGAATAGAGAAGGAGAAAGAATTTTCCAATCTGAAGCAAGGATCTATGTCGGTCAGAGAGTATACCGCAATGTTCGAGGCATTACTAAAGTTTTCACAGTTTTGCCAGGTACAACCGGATGAGGAATAGGTGTAGGAAGTTTGAAGATGGTTTGAGGCTCGAGCTGAAGCGGGCAATGCTGCCACTGGAGTTGAATTACTTTCCAGCTCTAGTGGAGAAGTATACTGTGTTGGAAGTGTTGGAACCAAAGTAATTTGGATTAAATAACCTGAGTTTTGATGTTAACAAAAAGGATTAAATTTGTATGGCAAAGTGTTAGTTAAGATCTAACTTGCTTTATTGAGTCTTACAGGATATTCGAAATTTAATAAGTTAAGGAAACTTATATCCACGTCCACCCGTGTGGACGGGCTGCTCAAAATGAATGGTACATTTATTTATATAAATATAATTGAGTAGATAGAATATAGAATAAGCTCAGTAAACGAGAATTTTAACTACTATGAGTAGACGAGCTTGAGTGCCACGTCAGCAGACGGAGATCTAAGTTACTCACCGATATATAGCAAGTCCAAAGACTTGATAGTAGACGAGCAGAATTTGCCACGTCACTAGACGAGCTAGAAAGAGTTTTTAACTTTAAGCGTATAGACGCACTTTTTAAGTAGACAAGCTCTTCATTACTATGAATCCTTCATATGATTAGAAAATCTATCTCGACCACATAGAAGTATTTATTTCAAATGATTGATATTTATTTTAAGTATATGCTGGTCCTTTCTATTTGATTTAACGGTTTTATATTGCCTTGTTTCTTTAAGAGAGACATAGTACAAATGAGGAATGCAAAAGCAAAATAGTACAATGCAAAACGCCTTGTACCCTGTCACCTTTAATGCTGGAATAGCTGGGATTTGTACAAGGGAGGCAAGACATTTTTTTAAGTTGCAATTGCTCAGAGGTGTGCCCGTTTTGTGCAAGGATCACCTATAGTACTTTTTACAATGGCCACAAGCAAGCTGAGTCACAACGGATATTATGCATTTGATCTCATCCTCAAACGGAAAAATTCAAATACAACCGTTGAAGAATTTCAAGAGAAGAGAGGTCACTATAAATAAAAGACATAAACATCTGAAGCAACAACTTTTGCATATACAGAAATCTTGCTAGATAAATTTCTGTTATTCTAAGAGCTCATTATTATTTATTCTTTCAAGAGCAAAATTCTGTAACACCTTAGCTTGAATATTGTCATAATATTCAACTGATCTTAAACTTTCATACCCTCACATATAGTGAGTTAGAAGATCAAAAGAAACCAAATCTCTTTGTTAGAGTTAGAGCCTGAAGAGGCTTGGAAAGAAAGGAATACTTGTAGCCTGGAGAGGTGTTGAATACTTGTTGTAATCTATTTGGAAAATAGTAGAGAAAAACCTTCAAGTAGAAGGGACTGGACGTTGCTCTTGGTTGGAAGAGAGTGAACCAGGATAAAACAACTTGCGTGAATCTTCTAATCCCTTATCTCTTCAGTCTTATTTGTTTATACTAACTGTGGGGATTTGAACTTGATTTTGTTAAATCTTTAAAAGTTTGTATTTCTGTGTGTTTGCTTCTATCTCTTAATCTTTGTGTGAGAAAACTATTTTTGATAAAGGTTGTTTTCGAAAATTATTAACAAACACAATTCAACCCCCCTTCTTGTGTTTGCCTGTGTCAACTTCAGTTGGTATCAGAGCTTAGCCTCGAAAGGGTTGAGCATCTAACAAGTGCTGAGGAAGTACAATCCAACAACCATGGATGCTGAAGGGCAAGTTATCAACAGACCTCCTCTCTTCGATGGAATTGATTATGATTACTGGAAGAAGAGGATGATGGCCTTCTTGGATGCACAAAATTTAGACATCTGGGAACTGATTGAGAATGGCTATACTGAGCCAAGAGGTGAAAATGGAGTAGTCGTTGCTAGAGCAGATTGGACTGCTGATCAAAAGGCCAAACATCAACTTAATCTTAAAGAAAAACATTATTTGAAGTGTGCCATCATCAGATCAGAACATGACAAAGTTCACGGCTGCAACACAGCTAAAGAAATCTGGGATACTTTGGCTCTTGCTCATGAAGGTTCATCACAAGTGAAGGAGTCAAAAATAAGCATGCTGGTTCACCAGTATGAGCTTTTTAAAATGGCTTATCATGAGACCATAGATCAGATGTTTGGAAGATTTCAAACAATCACCAACAGTCTCAGATCTCTTGGAAAGGTCTATGAAAATAGAGATCATATTAGTAAGATTTTGAGAAGTCTTTCCAAGCAATGGAGACCAAAGGTTACTGCTATTCAGGAAGCTAAAAACTTGAATACTCTTTCTCTGGAAGAGCTTCTTGGATCACTCAAGGTTCATGAACTTGAACTTAATGAAGAAGACAATTCCAGAAAAGGAAAGTCTATTGTCTTAAAAGCAAAGAAAGCCAGTTCATCAAAAGTCCTCAAAGTTGCTAAATCTTCAGATGATGCTGAACCTTTAGATAGTGATGAAGGATCAGATGAAGATGAATTATCTTTCATCTCCAGAAAAATTCAACATATGTGGAAGAAGAAAGGTAACTTCAGAAGGATGCAGTTTAACAAGAAATTTTCCAAGGAGAAATCAGACTCCAAAGAAAAAGGTCCACCCTTATGCTTTGAATGCAAGAAGCCTGGCCATTTCAAAGCTGACTGCCCTGATTTGAAAGATAAAAATAAGTTCTTCAAGAAAAAGAAGGGCTTAATGGCAACCTGGGAGGATTTAGACCTATCTTCATCTGATGAGGAAGATGAAGCTGAGGAAGAGGCAAATATCTGTCTCATGGCTGACACATCATCAGAGAATGAATACACTGATGATGATGAGGTAATGGATTCTGATCCGTCCACTCTTAAAAATACTTTTGATGAATTATTGGTTGAATCATCCATACTATCTCATGAATACTGATAACTCTTTGAATGAAGAGTTATTTAGATCCTTTTTACTGAAATTCTTTGCTATCCTTATTGTTTTAAGTTTGGTTTCTTTGTGAAAATGTTAGTTTGTACATATTTGTGTTAAGTATAGTAAATATTAGCCTTTTTGCTCCTGATTGCTCTATCATTGTCTAAAAGTTTTGTGTCTTGGTGAGCAGAAAGCTTGCTGGAGCAAGGCTGAAGCAGGGGGATACAAGAGCTTGGTTGCTGCAGCAAGGACTACTTCTCAGTAGTATGGCACTAAAGGACAAAAGCTGACAAGGACACCTCTCCTTTCTCCTCAAGGGTGCTGACGCTGTCGTTTTTAAGGAAACACATGCGCATAGGACCAGCTGCCTTACATCATTTGGAATTTGGGCTAGGTTATTTTATGAATACTTTTGACTGTTGGCCCAAAATGGAATGAAAGAAAATAGGGTCTAGTGTACTACAAAAGCATCTAGGAAACCCTAGTGAAGGCAGAGGGGAATATTCTGATTTTACAAATTGTCTAGTTGAGAGCTGTGAGCTTTCTCTTCTTCTTCCTAAGCTGCTGTTTCTGTGTTTTACATTGTAATGATTTCTTGCCCTTTGTCTACATTTGTTCTTTGTAAGCTCTCTATGAGCTAAATTCTTTAAGCTTTGGGTTTGCGAATATAATGAATGTTTAGCTGAATTATGTATTGACTATGTTCGCATCTTCTTTTATCACGCATTTAATGCTGTTTAATTAAGAGTGATCAACTTGATTGAACATTTAGCTTATTTATTTTGGAAGAATTAAGTATGTGGGAACTTGGTAAAGGATAAGGGTTAAATCATTAATTGGAAAATTATTTGATGATGATTAGGCTAGGAATAGCTATTCATGTCCCTAAGCTAGCAGGAACGAGCTTTAACTAGAGGGTGGCGTAATTAATCTGAATCTAGGAATAGAACAAAGTTAATGAACCTGACCCTGTAATGTTGGAAAACAAACTGTAATTTCCTGGAGCTAGATGCTAGAGCATAGTCAGAGCATAATGATAACTAAACAAGATTTATGCTGCAGCATACCCGAAGCTGATTTAATTATTTGAATTTATAGATCTCTTTTCTCTATTAATCTGTTTTGAGTTACATTCAAGTTGTAACTTGTTTATTTTTAGCATCAACACCTTTATCTTAATATGTCCGCATACAACAATTTTTGGTTACTCCTTGCTAACTCTTGAACATATAATCTGAGCTGAATTTTGCCGCATCAATTTAATCCCTGTGGGAACGATATCTGAACAAAAGTTCTATACTACTTGAGGCATTTGCGTATACTTGCACAAGCTTAAGAACAACATTTTTAAGGCCGCAAGTTTTTGGCGCCGTTGCCGGGGATTTTGATTGATGCTAAAATTTTGTTTTTAGATTATTAGTTCTGTAGTTAGTGATACTGATACTCTTAGTGCTTTGCTGTAGCACAGGGTACTGAAACCGTATGCACAGGTTCTTGTCACCTAATTATAGATTTGATCCAGAGATAGAAAGGACATTTAGAAGGCTTAGAAGAGGTCAAACATCTCAGTCTGTACCTGAGTTGGTTCTGAATACTCCAATCAGCTCCACACCTGACTCTTATGAAACATTGTCCCCTGCTGAATCAGAAATGGCTGAAAAAGCACCACATGACAGCATGGCTATGGCTAATGACAAAAACTGTGCCATCAGGGGGTAGTGTTTGACCCTGAAGCCATGAACACAGGGATAGTGAGAACTCCCATCACTGCACCTCAGTTTGAATTCAAGCCAGTGATTTTCCAAATGTTGCAAACAATTGGCCAATTTAATGGAGCTGCAACAGAGGATCCTCACTTGCACCTCAAATAGTTTCTGGATGTGGCAAGCAACTTCAAGATCCCAGGAATCACTGATGATGCATTCAGACTGCGATTATTTCCATTCTCTTTGGGAGGAAGGGCTAAAAACTGGCTAAATTCCTTGGATGCAAATTCAGTTGACACTTGGAACAAACTTGCCGAAAAATTCTTGACCAAGTTCTTCCCACCAACTGTGAATGCAAAGATGAGAACTGACATCACTTCATTCAGGCAGCATGAAGATGAACCACGATTTGAAGCATGGGAGAGATTTAAGCAACTCATTAAGAAGTGTCCCCACCATGGCAAGGATGATGTTAGATGCCTCGGCTAGAGGCAGTCTCCTCACAAAATCCTACAATGAGGTGCATGCTCTGAGAGAAGGTATAGCAGCTAACAGTTATCAGTGGCCAACATCAAGACAAGTTTCTGGGAAAGGCAATGCTGCAGTCGGAGCATATGAAGTAAGTGAAGTTGCAGCACTGTCAGCTCAAATGACCTCTTTAACTAATATGGTTAGGGGGATGACCATAGCAAATCAAGGAAATTCCTTTGCTCCACCCATAATGACTGAAGAGATGGTGACTGAACAAATCTACAAGGCAGATGCTGTATCATGTGTTTATTGTGGAGGAGATCATTTGTTTGAAAATTGTTTGGCAAATCGTGCTGCAGTCAACTATGTGGGAAACAACAATTACAGAGGCAATAATTCATTTGGAAATACAGGATGGCAGCAGTCGCAACACCCTAATCTGAGGTATTCCAATTATAGCAATACATTGAATCCACCCTCTAGGTACAATCAACAGCAGCAGCCTAGGCAGCATCAACTTCAATTGCAACAGAAAACTCCAGATTTATCCTTAGAAGCTGTACTAAAGCCATTTATGACAGAAACCAAAGCTGGAATGAGAAACTTAGAGACCCAAGTGGGACAGTTGGCCAATGCAATCAACTTAAGGCAGGTTGGCTCACTACCAGCATCTACTGAAGACCCTAAATCCTCAAGTTCTGGAGGAGGTAAAGAACAATGCAAGGTAATCCATTTGAGAAGTGGTAAAGATGTAGAAGTTGCAGAGCGAAAGAAGAAACAAAAGGTGGATAACTCAGATTCAAAGAAGGAAAAATCAGAAGAAAATGTGGCAGCAGAGCAACCTGCAGTTGTTGAGAAAGTGCCTGATGCTGCAGCACACTCTGCTATGCCTAAATTGACTCCAGAAAGGCCTCCACCACCTTTCCCTCAGAGATTGAAGAAAGCTCGACAAGAGAAACAATTTAACAAGTTTCTGGACGTACTAAAGCAGCTTCATATCAACATACCATTGGTAGAAGCTCTGCAACAGATGCCCAATTACACAAAGTTCATGAAAGATGTGCTCACTAAGAAAAGAAGATTGGGAGAATTTGAAACTGTTGCTATGACTGAAGAATGTAGCATGATGCTGCAGAACAAGGTGCCAAGGAAAATGAAAGATCCTGGAAGTTTTACCATACCATGTTCTATTGGAGATACCTACTGTGGTAAAGCTTTATGTGACTTGGGAGCAAGCATCAAACTTATGCCTATGTTTATTTTCAAGAAGCTGGAAATTGGAAAAGCAAGGGCTACATCTGTCACACTTCAGCTAGCTGACAGATCCATTGCATACCCAGAAGGAAAAATTGAAGATGTATTGATTAAAGTTGATAAATTTGTATTTCATGTGGACTTCATCATTCTGGATTTTGAAGCAGACAGAGAGGTCCCCATCATCCTCGGGAGACCATTCTTGGCAACAGGAAAAACCCTAATTGATATGCAAAAGGGAGAACTCACCATGAGAGTTAATGATCAGCATGTGACGTTTAATGTTTTCAATGCTCTGAAATATCCTAATGAGGGCATGGAAGAATGTTCTCGCATTGAGACATTTGATGAATTGGTGCAACAGCAATTTCTAAAGAACCATAGATATGATGTTGCAGTATCAGTAGAAGATGAAAATTTTCCTGATGAGGATTCTGATAAACCACAGGACAGCAATAGGGTGACGGACAGCAGATATCAAGGGGATTAGTCCATCAATATGCATGCACAGAATTCTCTTGGAAGAAAACTCAAAGAATAGTATTGAAAGTCAGAGACGGCTGAAGCCAATTATGAAAGAAGTAGTCAAAAAGGAGATTATAAAGTGGCTGGATGCAAGGATTATCTACCCTGTCTCTGACAGTGTTTGGGTGAGTCCAATTCAGTGTGTGCCTAAGAAAGGAGGTGTGACTGTCATCACTAATGAGAAAAATGAGATCATTCCCACAAGAACTGTAACTGGTTGGAGGATTTGCATGGACTACAGAAAGTTGAACAAAGCCACAAGAAAAAATCATTTCCCCTTGCCTTTCATTGATCAAATGTTGGACAGACTTGCTGGGAAGGATTATTATTGTTTTCTGGATGGATACTTAAGGTATAACCAGATTGCTATAGCACCAGAAGATCAGGAAAAGACAACTTTCACTTGTCCTTATGGCACTTTTGCTTTCAGGAGAATGCCATTTGGCCTGTGCAATGCTCCAGCAACCTTTCAGAGACGTATGATCTCTGATATGATTGAGAAATCAGTAGAAGTATTTATGGATGATTTTTCAGTGTTTGGAGAAACTTTCCAAACCTGTTTAATAAATCTGGAATAGATTTTGGATAGATGTGAAGAAACAAACCTTGTGTTGAATTGGGAGAGGTGTCACTTCATGGTGACTGAAGGCATTGTGCTGGGACATAGAATTTCCAAGAAATGGCATTGAAGTGGACAAGGCAAAGATTGAAGTAATTGAAAAGCTGCCTCCTCCAACATCAGTTAAAGGAATTAGAAGCTTCCTAGGTCATGCTGGTTTTTACAAAAGGTTCATCAAGGACTTCTCAAATATATCTAAGCCATTGTGTCGGCTGCTGGAGCATGACAGGACTTTTGAATTCAATACAGAATGCATGAAAGCCTTTGAACTTCTAAAGAATGCTCTTATCACTGCTCCCATTATTGTTCCACCTGACTGGGAGAAGCCTTTTGAGCTTATGTGTGATGCAAGTGACTATGCAGTGGGAGCAGTTCTGGGATAGAGGTACAACAAAATGTTGCATCCAGTCTATTATGCAAGCAAGACCTTGATTGATGCTCAGATCAATTACACCACTACTGAAAAGGAGTTGCTAGCTGTAGTGTATGCCTTTGAAAAGTTCAGATCCTATCTTGTTGGAACAAAAGTGGTAGTTTACACAGACCACTCTGCAATCAAATATTTAATTGACAAGAAGGATGCTAAACCAAGGATGATCAGGTGGGTGTTGCTATTACAAGAATTTGATCTGGAAATCAGAGATAAGAAAGGAGTGGAGAATCAAGTGGCTGATCACCTCTCAAGATTGCCAGAGGATGTTGTAGATCACAGGGGAACAGCCATTGAGGAATCTTTCCCTGATGAGCAACTGTTAGCAGTACAAAATGCTGCAGCACCCTGGTATGCTGATCTAGTCAATTTTCTTGCTAGTGGTGTGGTTCTTCCAGACTTGAACTCTCAGCAAAGGAAGAGATTTTTCCATCAAGCCAAACAACACGTCTGGGATGAACCATACCTTTACAAAATGTGCCCAGACAATCTGAACAGAAGATGTGCTACAGATGAAGAATTTCATGATATTTTGACTCAGTGCCATGCTGTAGCATATGAAGGACATTTTGGTGGTATGAGAACTGCTGCCAAGGTTCTCCAATCAGGTTTATTCTGGCCTACCCCTTTTAAAGATGCACATGAATTTGCTAAGCATTGTGATAGATGCCAAAGGGTAGGGAACTTGTCCAATAAATATGAAATGCCTCTAAACACCATTTTGGAAATTGAACTTTTTGATGTATGGGGTATTGATTTTATGGGACCATTTCCCCCTTCCTTTAGCTACTTTTACATTCTAGTAGTTGTTGATTATGTGTCTAAATGGGTGGAGGCTGTGGCTACAATAAAAAATGATGTTAGGGTGGTAACAGTTTTTACAGAAAAAACATCTTTACTAGATTTGGAACCCCTAGAGCAATCATTAGTGATGAAGGAACCCATTTTTGCAACCAAGTTTTTTTCTAAATTGCTTGTAAAATATGGAGTTAAGCATAAAGTTGCCACAGCCTATCACCCCCAGACTAATGGTCAAGCTGAGTTGTCTAACAGGGAAATCAAAAGGATTTTGGAAAAAATGGTTAACACTAGTAGGAAGGATTGGTCATCACATCTAGATGAGGCACTGTGGGCTTATAGAACTGCATTCAAGACTCCTTTGGGGATGTTCCCATATAGACTGGTGTATGGGAAGGCTTGCCATCTACCCTTAGAGTTGCAGCACAAAGCTTTCTGGGCAACAAAGAAACTGAACTTGGATCTTCAATCTGCTGGAGTAGCACGTATGCTGCAGCTTAATGAAATGGAGGAGCACAAACTGTTTTCATATGAAAATGCTGAAACCTATAAGGCAAAAATTAAGCTCTAGCATGATAAGAAGATATATCACAGATCCTTTCACGAAGGAGAGCAAGTGCTGCTATTTAACTCTAGGCTGAAGTTTTTCCCTGGTAAGCTGAAGTCAAGATGGTCTGGCCCATTCACAATTGTAAAGGCTTACCCACATGGAGCTGTTGATCTGTTGGATGCTGGTAGTGAAGAGAATTCAAAGTTAATGGTTAGAGAGTCAAGCATTATTTTGGTGAACCTGTAGACAGAATGAAGGTCACCACCAATCTTGATGATACTGAATGATGCTACATCAAGGTCTGGCTGAGGACCTGGTAAACCAAGCGCTTATGGGAGGCAGCCCATGAATAAAAAGCATTTACCTTTCTAAATAAAGAATCAGTAGTAAGGGTAGAAGTGAGTCAGGCTGCAGCATAAAGCAGAATACTGGTTGCTCTGGAATGATGCAATAGTAATTAAAAAAAAATCTTGAGGACAGGGACTATCTGCTAACAAAGGTACAAAGTGGGGACCAGCTGGCCTTTTTGTCTGTTGTGAAGGGGAGGAAGGTGGACAGATTTAATAATTTTTGAATTTTAATAAATGCCAAAAGATGTGGAGAGAGAAACCACTCTTCCATAAACCTAACCCCCAACCACACGATCTCCACCTCTCTTTCTTCTCCATTCTTTTCTTTTCCCACGACTGCCACCCTCGGTAACCAATACCCCTCTCTCATCTTACACTTTAAATAGACCACTCACCCTTCTTTCTCACTCAACCCATTCAACGTTTCTTTTTCTCCTTCTTCAACCCGTAACCCTAACATCCATCCTTCCTATTCTTCAAGAAATCAAACCACCATGACTGCCAAGAAATCAAGTGGTGTGAAACACAAAGCTGTGAAGAATGCTGCACCACCCTCTTCTGACCCAACTGAAACCCTAACCAGCTGGGTTAGTGAAGAAGCTCAAGAAAAGTATGAAAAAGAAACCCTCCGCTGCAGTGTCCATCAAGAAAAAGGTTTCAAATATGGGAAAGGAGTGAACTTGGGTTTACTCCCATAGCTTGTGAGCGTGATTGATGCACATAAATGGAGGACCTTTGCTGAGCACAGAGACGGATTTTGTACACAAATGGTTAGGGAGTTTTACACAAATATTGCGTCTGACGCCCAAACATTTGTGATTATCAGAGGAGGTAAGGTGTCTTTTTCTGCAAAGACAATTAATCAACATCTTGGTTTGGAGGAAATTGAAAACGAGTATCAACAGACTCTGAAAGCTGCACCAACTGCCAAGCTGTAGCAAATGAAGAAAGAACTAGCCCTCCCTGGTGCAGAATTCATACAACAGGCAGAAGGCCAACTCAAACTACCTTGATCCATGCTGCAGCCTCTTGCAAAAATCTGGCATCACTTCCTCAGATATTCTCTCTCCCCTACTTCTCATCTGGAAACTGTGGACAAAGAACGCCTGGTTTTACTCCACTGTATCTTGAACAAGAAAAAGATAAATGTGGGAGAGATACTCAAGACTCAGATCACACTCTGTGCAATGAAGCAACAAGGTAACTTAATGTTCCCGTGTCTTATTATTGATCTATGTTTAGAGAAAGGAATAGAGTATAACCCTGGGGAGGGGCTAGAACTGAACAAAGGCCCCATTGATATGAACTGTGTGTTGAGGATGTATTCAAATTTTGAGAAAGCAAGTGCAAGTGGTAGCAAGCCTCCCAGATCTAGCACCCCAGAGTAGCAGGAATGTTCTGGGATGCTGGAGTAGAAAGTAGAAGAACTGACCACCATGCTGCAGCAACATGTGCAGCATGAGAAAACTTTCTGGCAATACTGCTTTTACAAGTATCAATGGGAGAAACAAACAATGAAGCTCAATGGTTGGAAGCTTGAGACTTCAATCCCCCAGTTCCCCCAAGAAATTCTGCCACCTTTTGTTGAAGATGTCCCTGTAACACCCCAACAACAAAAATCTGCCTCAGATCCAGTACCTGAAAGCCCTGAGAAATCAGCCAACATTGACCCTGCCCACAGCTCTGCTTCGGATGAAGACTGGATGGGTGTTGCCCCATCCAAGCAGCAACAGCAAGAAGAAGATGAGGCACCTGCCTCTAAAAAGAAGAAGCCTGCCTCTAGAGCCTCGCAGCAAGAGCAAAGGAGCATTAAAAGGCCTCGTGCTGTAGCCTCTGCAAAAGTATCCCCCACCACCACTGCAGTAGCATCAAATCCTCCCTCTGCATCAAAACCAGCAAAGGGCACAAAGTCAGCTGCTGAGAAGGAGAGCCCAGTAACAAAAATTGCTGCTAGTTATGTTGCAGAGGAGGAAGAAGAGGAGGAAGACACAATGCCTCTCTCCAAGAAGCTAAAGATGGCTGCACCCAATGTGGCTGTGAAGATTAAGAAGGAGAAGGTTGCTGCAGCATTGAGGGTAAAGGAGGTTAAAGCTGCTGCAGTTGAGGATTCTGACAAATAAGAAGCTGCTGAAGCAGAGGGAGAAAAAGAAGAAGGAGTTGAAGAAAGCACTGAGGCTGAAGAAGAGAGTGATGAGAGTATTGAGACAGAGGCACAAGAAGAAAGAGCTGAAGAAGAGAAAGAAGAGGAGGAAGTCCAGGTCACCGGAGCAATAAAAGCTAAGGTGCCCTCCAAGAAAGGAGGCACCAGGAAGAGTTTGCACACCAGAGCTTTATAAGCTTGAAACAGAGCCATTGTGGATGTTGCAGCTCGCTGCAGCATCCCACATCAGGATGCCCTAAACTCTCCACCCCATTCCCAGATTAATATTGTTTTCTTTTAAGTATTCGTAAAGTAGTGGTCACTAGGACCTGTTGTGTCTGTTTGTCTGTAGGGCCATTAGGGCCATAGTTGTTTGATTTCTGATTAATGAATGGTTGTGCATGAATCCCACCCCTATTTTTTATTCCAAAAGATTAATGTTTAATTGGAAAAGGTCTTTGGCCACTTTTGCTGAATCCAAATCTTACTGTTTAGAATGAAACTCTTGTTCTCTAATCTACTGCACCAACTTGAATGTGATCACCAACACTGCTGCACAGTTGTTAGAATAGAGGACATATGTGCTGCAGCATGAACATGTAAATGTGAGCCTGAGTGACAAAATTACACTGTGCATATAAACCACACTCATGCATTTTCTATAAGGCTTGCTTTGTTTCTGTCTGATCTTAGCACCCATGATTGCACACACTGTATGCTTGAGGCATTTTCTTGTTTATTTTATGCTTAGCAGAGCCTGAATAAGCCCACCCAATTGATACATTTGCCCCTAGTTACCCCTTTTGAGCTTTGGCCATTTCTTGGTAAACTAATACATTTCAAGCCTTAGACCGGGAAAAACAAAATTCACCCACAAGGTAGCTCTAAAGGATTCTTTTGTAGCTAGTTTTGAACTAAGTTTGGGGAAACCTTGAGGACAAGCTTCTGTTTAAGTTTGGGGGTGCTGTGCTGCAACACATATGTATGCTGCAGCAGGACTGTAAATAAATCATTCAGGGATAGGCAGCCAGTGAATCAAAAAGTCATAAGTGGAAAATGTGAAGCTACTAGCCCTTAATGTGAAGCTAGTTTCTTTATGCTTCTAACTGGAAAAAAAAATATTTAAAATCACACTGAATGTTATCTGTTCACAAATAAAAGGTGGACTTGGTAATGGAAGAAAAGGACTCAAGAAAATAGAAAAATGTGGATTGTAGGATCAGTGGGAAAGTTAAGCTAGAAATGAAAGCATCCTTATGCTCTACCTTGAGTAAGCTACTTACACAAATGATTCAACCTTACCTGTCCTAAGTCCAGTTACAACCATAAAGACCTCTTGCTGTGTGATTCTGTGTTTGTTTTGAATATGATAGATTCTCATCAAATCTATATCAGGGATGCATGTTTGTGGTAAAGAGTGAAAGGTCTAAAGTGAGGGTGAGATGCAGAACCAACTGTTCTGAGAGATGTATGCTGCAGCATGTGTTAATCTATTTGAATCAATGTGTAGCAGTTGTTGTTGAGAGTAGAATAGGCAGAGCAGTGTGGTTAGGTAATTAGATGTGGACTTCTGGATGGGAGTTGAAGGATGGACAAATATGGGGGGTACTTGCATATCATTCATTAATTAGGAGTTTTGTGGTGTTCCTGGTATGTTTCTTTTTCATTACTTGAGGACAAGCAATGGTTTAAGTTTGGGGGTGTGATAACTCTTTGAATGAAGAGTTATTTAGATCCTTTTTACTGAAATTCTTTGCTATCCTTATTGTTTTAAGTTTGGTTTCTTTGTGAAAATGTTAGTTTGTACATATTTGTGTTAAGTATAGTAAATATTAGCTTTTTTACTCCTGATTGCTCTATCATTGTCTAAAAATTCTGTGTCTTGGTGAGCAGAAAGCTTGCTGGAGCAAGGCTGAAACAGGGGGATACAAGAGCTTGGTTGTTGCAGCAAGGACTACTTCTCAGTAGTATGGCACTAAAGGACAAAAGCTGACAAAGACACCTCTCCTCTCTCCTCAAGGGCGCTGACGCTGTCGTTTTTAAGGAAACACATGCGCAAAGGACCAGCTGCCTTACATCATTTGGAATTTGGGCTAGGTTATTTTATGAATACTTTTGATTGTTGGCCCAAAATGGAATGAAAGAGAATAGGGTTTAGTGTACTATAAAAGCATCTAGGAAACCCTAGTGAAGGCAGAGGGGAATATTCTGATTTTACAAATTGTCTAGTTGAGAGCTGCGCTGAGCTTTCTTCTTCTTCCTGAGCTGTTGTTTCTGTGTTTTACGTTCCTACATTGTAATGATTTCTTGCCCTTTGTCTACATTTGTTCTTTGTAAGCTCTCTATGAGCTAAATTCTTTAAGCTTTGGGTATGCGAATATAATGAATGTTTAGCTGAATTATGTATTGACTATGTTCGCATCTTCTTTTATCATGCATTTAATGCTGTTTAATTAAGAGTGATCAACTTGATTGAACATTTAGATTATTTATTTTGGAAGGATTAAGTAAGTGGGAACTTGGTAAAGGATAGGGGTTAAATCATTAATTGGAAAATTATTTGATGATGATTAGGCTAGGAATAGCTATTCATGTCCCTAAGCTAACTAGAACGAGCTTTAACTAGAGGGTGGCATAATTAATATGAATCTAGGAATAGAACAAAGTTAATGAACCTAACCCTGTAATGTTGGAAAACAAACTGTAATTTCCTGGAGCTAAATGCTAGAGCATAGTCCGAGCATAATGATAGCTAAACAAGATTTATGCTACAGCATACCCGAAGCTGATTTAATTATTTGAATTTACAGATCTCTTTTCTCTATTAATTTTTTTTGAGTTACATTCAAGTTGTAACTTGTTTATTTTTAGCATCAACACCTTTATCTTAATATGTCCGCATTCAACAATTTTTGGTTACTCCTTGCTAACTCTTGAACATATAATCTGAGCTGAATTTTGCCCCATCAGTTTAATCCCTGTGGGAACGATATCTGAACAAAAGTTCTATACTACTTGAGGCATTTGTGTATACTTGCACAAGCTTAAGAACAACATTTTTTAAGGCAACAAATACAAAAGTATTAAAAAGAATTTTACAAAATTAACAAAATAATATGATAGAATTTGCATTGAAAAACAAAGCTTAGCACAAGAAAATGATAAGCTAAAATCAGAGAATGTTAGTCTAACTGACAAACTAGAATGTGAGCCTGACAATTCTTGTGAAGTTGCAAAACTGAAACAAGATGTAACATATTTGACAGATACTCTGTCAAAGTTTGTAGGTGGCTCAGATAAGCTCAGTCTTATTCTAAGGTACTCGAGGTCACCATATGATAAATCTGGCCTTGGTTATGACAAGGAGAAGCATGAGGCATCTCATGATAAGTCAAAATCACATATACCACATAGAGCTTCAAAAGCTCCAGCTAAAAATGTTAAAGCTAAATCAAGCCCGTCCAACACCTTGTACAAAGTGTGTGGAAAAAGTGGACATGCTACATATAGATGCATACATAATAGGCATGTTAAACATTCGGGTCCAATGAGAACTAATAAGAAAGGACCCAGTTTGGATACCTAAGGATAAGATAATACCTGTTGCAGATCTGCTTAACATCAGGAAGAGAAACAAACATCCTGGTACTAGGATAGTGGATGCTCACGTCACATGATGGGAGAAAGGTGTATGTTCCAAGACCTAAGACATAAAGATGGTGGTTGGGTGACATTTGGAGGAAACCAGAAAGGGAAGATCACTGGTATAGGTAAAATTGGTAAACATCATTTTCCCTCCATTGATAATGTTCTTTTAGTGAATGGTTTAAAACATAATCTGCTGAGCATAAGTCAATTATGTGATAGTGGATATGATTTTTCTTTTAATAAGAACTTGTGTAATGTCAAGAAAAATGATGGATCAATTTTATTCACTGCTAAAAGGCTAAACAATTTGTATAAAATTGACTTGGAGGACCTTTCAAATCAAAGTGTCTCATGTTTAGTGTCCATTGAAGATGAGCGATGGATTTGGCATAAAAGGCTAGGTCATGCAAGCTTGAGATTAATCTCAAAGCTAAATAAGCATAACCTCGTGAGAGGGCTACCAAACCTTAAGTACAAATCTGATGCTCTCTGTGATGCATGTTAAACGGAAAAACAAGTCAAAGGTTCTTTTGAATCTAAGAATGTTGTTAGTACCTATAGACCACTAGAACTGTTACACCTTGATCTTTTTGGTCTAACAAGGATTGCTTCTATCAGTGGTAAGAAATATGGTCTAGTCATTATAGATGACTACACTAGATGGACATGGGTTATGTTCCTAGCTCACAAGGATGAGTCCTTCAAGGTCTTTTCAATATTCTGCAAACGTGTACAGAATGAAAAAGGCATGTGTATCACTTCAATCAGAAGTGACCATGGGGAAGAGTTTGAAAATGAGTTATTTCATAAGTTCTGTGAAGAAAGTGGCATTCTTCACAATTTCTCAATACCTAGAACACCACAACAAAATGGTGTGGTAGAGAGAAAGAACAAATCTCTTCAAGAGATGGCTAGAACTATGCTCAATGGCAACTCTGTCCCTAGACACTTTTGGGCTGAAGCTGTTAATAATGCCTGTTACATTCAGAACAGAATATACATTAGACCAATCTTGAATAAGACTCTTATGAATTGTGGAAAGGACGAAAACCCAACATTTCATATTTTCATCCTTTTGGTTGTAATTGCTATACTCTAAATACTAAAGATCAACTTGGTAAGTTTGATGCAAAAGTAGACAATGGAATCTTGTTAGGATTTTTTGAAACATCAAAAGGCTTTAGAGCTAGATGAATGTATACATGTCAAGTTTGATGACAAGCAGCCTGATAAGAAATTATCAGAGCTAGATGAAGCTTTTGCAAATCTTGATTTAAACATCTCAGGAGAGACAACAGAGATAAAAGCTAATGATCAAGTGGAAGACCTCCTCAACAACCAAAAGCATCCACCTCTCACCAAGACAATGTTCAAAGATCTCGGCATTTCAAGAGTTATCATCCACCAGATCAAATCATTGGAAACCCCAGTGATAAGCTGAGAACCAAATCAACCTTCAGAGAGCAGGAAGATACCGCACTAGTCTCTAAGTTGGAACCAAAGACAGTAGACGAGGCTCTGCTGGACAATGGCTGGATTCAAGCTATGCAAGAAGAACTAAAACCAGTTTGAGAGAAGTGATGTCTGGACTCTGATGCCCTTGTCTAAAGACAAATCTGTTATAGGAACAAAATGGGTCTACAGAAACAAGCTTGATGAGAATGGTAAGGTTGTAAGAAACAAAGCAAGACTGGTTGGACAAGGTTATTCTCAAGAAGAAGGTATAGATTTAACTGAAACCTTTGCACCTGTTGCTAGATTAGAAGCAATTAGGATTCTACTTTCCTTTGCTACACATCATGATATAATGCTGTTTCAAATGGATGTAAAAAGTACTTTTCTAAATGGTTTTATCAATGAAGAAGTATATGTAATGCAACCTCTGCGTTTTGAAAGTGAAACCCAACCTGAACATGTATATAAGCTTAAGAAAGCTTTATACGGCCTAAAACAAGCCCCTAGAGCTTGGTATGATAGGCTAAGTACATTTCTAATAGAAAATGGCTTTAATAGAGGAAAGGTTGATACAACCTTGTTGAGAAAGTCAATTAAATCCAATTTTATAGTAGTACAAATTTATGTTGATGATATTATATTTGGTGCTACTAATGAATCTATGTGCAAAGAATTCTCAAAGTTAATGCAGAAAAAATTTGAAATGAGCATAATGGGAGAACTCAAGTCCTTTCTTGGACTTCAAGTTAAACAAGCTGTGGACGAGGTGTACATCCATCAAACCAAGTGTACAAAGGAACTTCTTAAGAAGTTCAAAATGGATGAATGCAAACCAATGAATACTCCTATGCATCCCACGTCCATACTGAACAAAGATGATAAAGAGAAAAAGGTATACAAAAAGGTATATAGAGGTATGATAGGATCTCTGTTATATCTTACCGCGTCTAGACCTGATATAATGTTCAGTGTATGCTTATGTGCTCGATTTCAATCTGATCCTAGAGAATCTCACTTATCAGCAGTTAAAAGAATATTTAGATATTTGAAAGGTACTACTAATCCGGGTTTGTGCTTTAAGAAAAATGAAGATTACAGATTAGTTGGCTTTTGTGATGAAGAATATGCTAGAGACAGAATTGAAAGAAAAAGTACCACTGGAGGATGTCACTTCATTAGAGCTAATCTTGTCTCTTGGTCAAGCAACAGACAAAGTACCATTGCTTTATCAACTGCTGAAGCTGAGTATATATCAGTTGCTAGTTGCTGCTCACAACTTTATGGATCAAACATCAATTAGAGGACTACAATGTGTTTGTAAGTAGTATTCCACTTATGTGTGATAATACTGCTGCAATTAACTTATCTAAGAATCCAATACTGCATTCTAGAGCTAAGCATATAGAGATTAAACATCATTTTATAAGGGATTATGTGGAAAAAGGTGTTATTGATATACAATTTGTAGATACTGACCATCAGTGGGTAGATATCTTTACTAAACCTCTTGCAGAGGACAGATTTATTTTTATTAGAAAACATCTCAATATGCTGTGTGGATTGATTTTGTTATGCAGCCTTGAGAAATTTTGTTTTTTTTAATGTAGGAATGCCTTACAAGCTTATTACATGGTTTTAAAGCGCGTCCATTGCATATCGTGTCCATTGTTTTTGAGCCGCGTCCATACTGCTTTGTGCTTGATCTCGTCTATACATTATTTATTAACTGCTTTTATTTTGTCTAAAAGACAATTTTATTTTATACTCTCTCTGCTGAGTCAGTATTTCCATTTAAATCTTTTTACCTTTTCAAATTAACAAAGCCGTGCTTTCCTTTATGACAAGTATTGTCAAACTTGTTCTTTTTGATTTATTTCCAAAACAAAACCTTTTGAATTTCAAAACCTTTAAAACAAAACCCTTCCCTCTGAGGAAACTTTACGTTAACCTTCGTCTTCAAACTCACTCTACAACTCTCTGTTTTCTGACTCGCAAAACCCTAACCTTCTTTCATCAACCATGGCCTCCTCATCTGAGATTTTCAATGTTGAAAAACTAAAACTTGCCATTGAACATCATTTTGATTTCGGGATTTTGAAAGATTACAACTTGGATGTAAGCAAGTTTATCACTGCCACTGGTTGGGACGGCATGTTCATTGAAAGGGTTTCTATTTACCCAGACCTGATTAGGGCTTTCTGGAGGAACCCTCAGGTAACAGTTACTGAAATCTCCGGTACCGTTGTTGGGAGAAGAATAGTGGTCTCTGAAAAGACCATCTCTGATGCAATTAATTGCACTCAAGAAGGAGAGGTTATCACTGAAACTTGGGAGAAGGATCTTGGTTGTTCCGTAGTAATAACCGCCTTGCTAATGAGACAAGACACAGTGAGAAATCATTCAAGGAAATCTGAAGAAATGAAGGATGATGTCCATATCCTTCATCAAATATTGAATAAGGTTATTCTTCATAAAGTAGGGTCGAAGGATAATTTGTCTGCCCTACATAAGTTTTGCCTCTGCCATCTCATTACAGAGACAAAAATCTACCTTCCCAGAATTCTATTTGGGAGATTCAAGGATGTTGTAGTTCACGAGGAAGAAGATTTCTGGAATTCCTTACTGTCATCTTCTATCAAAAATCTTCAAGTCACAAAAGCTGTATGATTTCATCTCTTCTAAGCCAACTGAAGAACAAGAAAGAATTCTGCCAGAGAAGGGCATGTCAACTGCTATTTTTGGAAAAATGAACATTGCAAATATGAACTTGAGCACTTACACTGCAATTGCCCTAGCTAAGCAAGAAGAATTGCTCAAAGTTAAAGAAGAACAAATTGAGCAAAACAATGCTGAAGTTCTAGGTATGAAGAGAACTTTAAGGAGAAAAACTGTGGCTGTTAGAACAAGAGATTCAAGAAGCCTGCTGCAGGCATTGTTATTAGGGAAGCTACTGCAGAGGTCCCTCAACCAACCAGAACTCAAAAGGACAAGAAATTTGATCCTATCTCATAATGAAGATGATGAAGATGATGAGGACAGAGTTCCCATCAGTGCTATCTTGAAGAAACAAAAGGCTGTGAGTGCTGCCATTCCTACAAGAAGATAACAAGCTCAAAGGAAAGCCAAGGCTGCTATGTCCTCTGAGGTAACTCTTCCTGCTAATGATCCTATTCAATTAGAAGTAGATGCCTTAGTTTCTAGTCTAGAAGATAGGATGGATATAGTCTCAGCACCTGATGTGTCTGTAAACTAAATTGATGATGTATATATCCCCTCACCACCTTCACCACAAAACACTAACCTTGATCAACCACAAATAGCCTCACCACAACAACCAAAATTCCCACCCCTGATACCTGAAGATGATCCCTGGTTTAACCAACCAGATGATGGCATTATCCTTGGTGCTCCCTTTCCTAAGATGAAAAAGATACCATTTCCATGCACTCCCCCCTCTGAACTTTATGATGGCATGTTTGAATCTTGGGTCAAAGTAAAGAGGGATTGGAGAATCTTATACCATACTCACGAACCAGAACCAGTTTAAAACAAACCCTGGTACCCTTTGCCAGAATATGAGTATGAACCTGAAATAATTGTAAAACCATGGTACAGACCTCACCATGACATTCCACCTGGCCCTCCTCCATCCAAACTTTTCAATAGACTTGGACCTCTCATTACTCACCTACCACAACAGAAATTTCCCCGCAGAAAAATCTACCCAAACCTTGTTAAATACCCTCCCTTCAAGCCCTTCACTAATGGTGTAGAAAGACACATAATATCTGACTGGTCTAAGGATCCAGCTAAGAAAGACCTGCAAGATATCTTATACAAAAGGTCAAGATCCTACAGACACGTTCCCATCATTATGGATAACAAGACAAAGTGGAAAACTTTCATCCATCCAAGTGAATATGGCAAAGCATCTGACATCATTGATCACATAATGTATGCCATGTTGAAGTCAAAATTTGAGCTCTTCAGGGTGGTAAGGGCTGCTAATTTTGTGCCTATAACTTGGTTGAGACATACCTTAAAGGACACCAAGATTGGAGTCCAGCCCAGACTGATATGTCCAAAACCTCCAATGATAGATCTGAACAAAGATAAGGACAGGAAAAAGCAAAGGAATACTGGAAAGATGCATTTTCCAGAGTCCTGCATGATTAACCCTGATGATTTTAGGGATACAGATTAGAATATCATAGACTATTGGTTGGCACAACCTATTGAGGACATTCGGGAAGATGTGGCAGTTGATATCTGGCGAGCACACATTGTAAAATGCACAGAAGAAGCCTCCTCATCTGGTTTAACTTTAGAACACAGAACAGGTTCATTCCCAAGGTCAGAGGCAAGTGTGGACTGTCAAACTTCAGACATTTCATTTACAAGGACATTCTGGGTGTTCCTACCATCAGTCCTATCTATGTAGAAGAAGAAGTCCTCTAGGCTAAAGAGTTGCCCCCACCAGTTCTGGAAATCACTGACTCACCTCCACCTTCTCCACCTTTTGAGCACACTGAAGAAGAAATCATTGTGGAAGACTCTGGTATGGAGATTGATTCTGCTGCACCAGTCACTGCTAATGAGGAAGTTGCTAAATCTGATTCTAAACCAAGCACTTTTGGAAAGTCATCATCTCAGCCATTAGCTCTAACTGTAATTCATCCAGAGCAACCTCAAACTTCAAGAGCTCTAGACACTCTTCCAAGTCAAGCTCGTGTTCAAGAAAGTGCTGAAAGTTCAAGACCAACACTCTCACTGCCTCCAAACTTTGAAGAAATTATTGGCAGAATTGTAGAGGAGAGAGTAAAAGTTGAGGTCAAGGAGCAAGTGAAAGAACAAGTTGCAGAAGCCCTGGCCCCTACTAATGTAATGATGAACATAATATTGAGCTTCCAACAAAGCCTGAATCTGCCAACTCAAATCCCTGTCCCTCCACCAAATCCAAATCAAACCCCTCCTCCTCCACCTCCTCCATCCTCTTAAGCTTTTCCTTTGTTTTCTATTTCTTACTTACAATGATGGTCCACTTCTCTTACCTTTTTGTCTGATGACAAAAAAGGGGAGAATGGAGAGAGAATTAAATTTTTTATATATTTGAAAGTCTGTTTTTTTGAAAAATATTCTTCTTGTCTGCATATATATTTGTCTTATATGATTGCATAGTTGTTTATATGCTCTAATATTATCTTTTGTCTGATAAGTAGCTCAACTGATTTGATAAGTCATATATGATATATGCTTTCTGTTTATGTCATATTCTGTTATTCTATTCCTGTCAAGTTTGAGTGCTTTGTCTTAGGGGGAGCTTTGTAAGCTTTCTTAGAATTTGCACACTCAAATTTAATTAGTTTTTGTTATCATCAAAAAGGGGGAGATTGTTGGAACCAAAGTAATTTGGATTAAATAATCTCTAAGTTTTGATGTTAACAAAAAGGATTAAATTTGTATGGCAAAGTGTTAGTTAAGATCTAACTTGCTTTATCGAGTCTTGCAGGATATTCGAAATTTAATAAGTTAAGGAAACTTATATCAGCGTCCACCCGTGTAGACGGGCTGCTCAAAATGAGTGGTACATTTATTTATATAAATTTAATTGAGTAGATGGAATATAGAATAAGCTCAGTAGACGAGAATTTTAACTACTATGAGTAGACGAGCTTGAGTGCCACGTCAGCAGACGGAGATCTAAGTTACTCACCGATATATAGCAAGTCCAAAGACTTGATAGTAGACGAGCAGAATTTGCCGCGTCACTAGACGAGCTAAAAAGAGTTTTTAACTTTAAGCGTATAGACGCACTTTTTAAGTAAATGAGCTCTTCATTATTATGAATCCTTCATATGATTAGAAAATCTATCACGACCACATAGAAGTATTTATTTCAAATGATTGATATTTATTTTAAGTATATGTTGGTCCTTTCTATTTGATTTAACTGTTTTATATTGCCTTGTTTCTTTAAGAGAGACATAGTACAAATGAGGAATGCAAAAGCAAAATAGTACAATGCAAAACGCCTTGTCCCTGTCACCTTTAAGGCTGGAATAGCTGGGATTTGTACAAGGGAGGCAATACAGTTTTTCAAGTTGCAATTGCTCAGAGGTGTGCCCGTTTTGTGCAAGGATCACCTATAGTACATTTTACAATGGCCACGAGCAAGCTGAGTCACAACGGATATTATGCATTTGATTTCATCCTCAAATGGAAAAATTCAAATACAACCGTTGAAGAATTTCAAGAGAAGAGAGGTCACTATAAATAGAAGACCTAAACATCTGAAGCAACAACTTTTGCATATACAAAAATCTTACTAGATAAACTTCTATCATTCTAAGAGCTCAATATTATTTATTCTTTCAAGAGCAAAAGTCTGTAACACCTTAGCTTGAATATTGTCATAATATTCAACTGATCTTAAACTTTCATACCCTCACATATAGTGAGTTAGAAGATCAAAAGAAACCAAAACTCTTTGTTAGAGTTAGAGCCTGAAGAGGCTTGGTAAGAAAGGAATACTTGTAGCCTGGAGTGGTGTTGAGTACTTGTTGTAATCCATTTGGAAAACAGTGGAGAAAAACCTTCAAGTAGAAGGGACTGGACGTAGCTCTTGGTTGGAAGAGAGTGAACCAGGATAAAACGACTTGCGTAAATCTTCTTATCCCTTATCTCTTCAGTTTGATTTGGTTTTTCTAACTGTGGGATCTGAACTTGATTTTGTTAAAGTCATTAAAAAGGTTTTCTTTGTGTGTGTGCTTCTGCCTTTCATTCCTTGTTTGGGAAAACTGTTTTGAAAAAGGTTGTTTTCGAAAATTATTAACAAACACAATTCAACCCCCCCTTCTTGTGTTTGCCTGTGTCAACTTCAGGAAGGTCATGATCGTGCAGGAGTTGCACAGCAACATCAGAGGAGCAGTGGACTGGTAAGGAGTAATATCCATAGAGGACGAGGAAGTAGATTTCAGTCAAGGGCGAAACTGTACAGTAGTCCTACTCAGCAATCAATGAATGTCAAAGGAGAAAGTTCTGGTCGAGCACAACAGAGAAGCTTGATTTGTTTCAAATGTGGAGGATCACATCTCAAAAGAGACTGCCCTCAGCTACAGAATGTTATTTGTTTTCAACCGTGGCAATATATGTTGGAACCAAAGTAATTTGGATTAAATAATCTCTAGGTTTTGATGTTAACAATAAGAATTAAATTTGTGTAGCAAAGTGTTAAGCTTTGAATCTAACAAGTGCCTTCAGTCTTGAAGGATCTCTGTTCTTATATAAGTTAAAATGTTAAGTCTATTTTCTTTGCAATCCGCGTCCATATATTTTATATTGAAAGAGTGGTCGAGTCCACTCTATCAAGGATCTCCTTTAAACTCAAGTGCCACGTCAGTGGACGAGCGCTTGAATGTTTCTAGTGGACGGAGAAATTCTTTTCATGTAGACGTGAGCTTCTCTCAAATAATAACATTAGTTTTCTATTGCCACGTCACTGGACGGAGATTTTAAATGTCTCAAGTACTGGCAAGACCGTTGTTCTTAGTAGACGAAGTTTTGGTTGCCACGTCAGTGGACGGAACCTTAAAACTCTCCTTACATACCTTGCCTTTGCTTTTGTTTGTTGGACGAAGAATTTTGAGCATTTATATCAATCTGAACCAAAGCGAATTTATTTCATATGATTGATATTCATTTCATACATTTATAATGGTCCTTCTCATTTTCTATTAACGGTTTTTATTGTCTTGTTTCAATGAGAGAGACATAGTACAAATAAGGAGTTGCAAAAAGCAGAATAGTACAATGCAAAACGTTGTGTACCCTGTCACCTTTTACGCTGAAATAGCTGGAACTTGTACAAGGAAGGCAAAACTGTTTTTCAAGTTGCTTTTGCTCAGAGGTGTGCCATTACATGCAAGAATTTGTCACATAGTACAAAGGCCACGAGCAAGCTGAGTCTCAACGGATATTTACTTGGTTGATTCTATTACTAAACGGAAAATTCAAAAACAACCGTTGATGATTCTGAAGAGAAGATCAAGGACCCTATAAATAGAAGACTAAGGCTTTTGAAGAAATAACTTTTGTGCATACAAAGAAATCTCTTGCGAGCAAATATTCTCTCATTCTCTCAAAAAGCAAAAGTCTGTAATATCATAGTTTGAATATTGCTATAATATTCATCTGATCTTAAACTTTCATATTCTCACACATAGTGAGTTAAAAGATCAAAGACATCAAAAACTCGTTATTAGAAGTAGAGCCTGAAGAGGCTTGGTAAGAAAGAAATACTTGTGAGCCTGGAGAGGTGTTGAATACTTGCTGTTATCTATTTGGAAAATAGTGGAGAAATCGTTCAAGTAGAAGGGACTGGACGTAGCTCTTGGTTGGAAGATAGTGAACCAGGATAAAACAACTTGTGTGAATCTTCTAATCCCTTATCTCTTTGGTTTTACGTGTTTATACTAACTGTGGGGATTTGAACTTGAATTTGTTATTCCTTCAAAAGATTGTTTTTTTTTTTGTGTGCTTTATTCTACCTCTTTATCTTTGCGTGAGAAAACTATTTTCGAAAAGGTTGTTTTCGAAAAATATTAACAAACACAATTCAACCCCCCCTCCCCCCCCCCCTTCTTGTGTTTGCCTGTGTCAACTTCAGTTGGTATCAGAGCTCAGCCTCGAAAGGGTTGAGCATCTAACAAGTGCTGAGGAAGTACGATCCTACCACCATGGATGCAGAAGGACAAGCTATCAACAGACCTCCACTCTTTGATGGAACTGATTATGACTATTGGAAGAAGAGAATGATGGCCTTCCTAGATGCGCAGAACTTAGACATCTGGGAACTGATAGAGAATGGCTATTCTGAGCCAAGAGGTGAAAATCAAGCAGTGTTGGCCAGAGCAGAATGGAGTGTTGATCAAAAAGCCAAACATCAACTAAATCTCAAAGCCAAACATTACTTGATGTGTGCTATTACCAGATCAGAACATGATAAGGTTCACAGCTGCAACACAGCAAAGGAAATCTGGGATACACTGGCTCTCGCTCATGAAGGCTCATCACAAGTGAAGGAGTCAAAGATAAGCATGCTGGTTCACCAGTATGAACTCTTCAAGATGACTGATCATGAGTCTATAGATCAGATGTTTGGAAGATTTCAAACAATAACAAACAGTCTCAGATCTCTGGGAAAAATATATGAGAATAGAGATCATATCAGAAAGATTCTGAGAAGTCTCTCCAAGCAGTGGAGACCGAAGGTCACTGCTATTCAAGAAGCTAAGAATCTGAATACTCTCTCTCTGGAAGAACTTCTAGGTTCATTAAAAGTTCATGAGCTTGAACTAAATGAGGAAGACAATTCCAGAAAGGGAAAGTCCATTGCTTTAAAGGCAAAGAAAGCAAGCTCTTCAAAAGTCCTCAAAGCTGTTGAGTCTTCCGATGATGCTGAACCTTCAGACAGTGATGAAGGATCAGATGAAGATGAATTATCTTTCATCTCCAGAAAGATACAACTTATGTGGAGAAGAAAAGGTAATTCCAAGAGAAAGCCATTCAACAAGAAATTTTCTAAGGAGAAATCAGACTCCAAAGAAAAAGGTCCATCTCTGTGCTTTGAATGCAAAAAGCCAGGCCATTCCAAAGCTGACTGTCCTGACCTAAAAGAGAAGAAGAAGTTCTTCAAGAAAAAGAAGGGCTTAATGGCTACATGGGAGGACTTGGACTTATCCTCATCAGATGAGGAAGAGGAAGCAGAGGAAGAGGCAAACATTTGCCTCATGGCTGACACATCATCAGAAAATGAGTACACTGATGATGATGAGGTAACAGATTCTGAACCCTCAACTCTCAAAAATGCCTTTGATGAATTACTGCATGACTCATCCATATTGTCTCATGAATACAAAAGTCTTAAAAAGAAGTTTGCAAAATTAACCAAAGAATATGATAGAGTCTGCATGAAAAAACAAAGTTTGTTTCGCGAAAATGATAAGCTGAAATCAGAGAATGTCAGTCTAACTGACAAATCTGAATGTGAGCCTGACAATTCTTGTGAAGTTGCAAAACTAAAACAAGATGTAAAATACTTGACAGACTCTCTGTCAAAATTTGTAGGAGGCTCAGATAAGCTTAGTCTTATCCTAAGGTATTCTAGGTCACCCTTTGATAAATCTGGCCTTGGTTATGACAATAAGAAGCATGAGGCATCTTACATTAAGTCAAAACCACCTATGCAGCAAAGAGCTTCAAAAGCTCCAGCTAGGTATGCGAAAACCAAATCAGGCCCGTCCAACACTTTTTGTAAAGTGTGTGGAAAAAGTGGGCACTCTACATCTAGATGCATACATAATAGGCATACTAAATATTCTCGTCCAAAGAAAACTAACATGAAAGGACCCAAGTCAGTTTGGGTACCTAAGAACAAGATAATACCTGTTGCAGATCTGCTTAACAACAGGAAAGAAACAAACATCCTGGTACTTGGACAGTGGATGCTCACGTCATATGACGGGAGAAAAGTATATGTTCCAAGACCTTAGGCATAAGGATGGTGGCTGGGTGACATTTGGAGGAAACTAGAAAGGAAAGATCACTGGTATAGGTAAAATCGGTAAACATCCTTTTCCCTCCATTGATAATGTTCTTTTAGTGAATGGTTTAAAACATAATCTACTGAGCATAAGTCAATTATGTGACAGTGGATATGATGTTTCTTTTAATAAGAACATGTGTTATGTCAAGAAAAATGATGGATCAATCTTATTCACTGCTAAGAGGCAAAACAACTTATACAAAATTGACTTGGAGGACCTCTTAAATCAAAGTGTCTCATGTTTAGTGTCCATTGAAGATGAACGTTGGATTTGGCATAAAAGGCTAGGTCATGCAAGCTTGAGATTAATCTCAAAGCTAAATAAGCATAACCTCGTGAGAGGATTACCAAACCTTAAGTTCAAATCTGATGCTCTCTGTGATGCATGTCAGAAGGGAAAAAAAGTCAAAGGTTCTTTTGAATCTAAGAATATTGTTAGTACCAAGAGACCACTAGAACTGCTACACCTTGATCTTTTTGGTCCAACAAGGACTGCTTCTATCAGTGGTAAGGAATATGGTCTAGTCATTGTAGATGACTATACTAGATGGACATGGGTTATGTTCCTTGCTCGCAAGGATGAGTCCTTCAAGGTCTTTTCTGTATTCTGCAAACGTGTACAGAATGAAAAAGGCATGTGTATAGCTTCAATTAGAAGTGACCATGGGGGAGAATTTGTCAATGAGCTATTCAATGAGTTTTGTGAAGAAAATGGAATTCAACACAACTTCTAAATACCAAGAACACCACAGCAAAATGGTGTGGTAGAGAGAAAGAACAGATCTCTTCAAGAGATGGCTAGGACTATGCTCAATGACAATTCTGTCCCTAAGCATTTCTGGGCTGAAGCTGTGAACACTGCCTGCTACATTCAGAACAGAATATACATTAGACCTATTCTGAGTAAGACTCCCTATGAATTGTGGAAAGGCAGAAAACCCAACATATCTTATTTTCATCCTTTTGGATGTAAATGTTATATTTTAAATACAAAAGATCAACTTGGTAAGTTTGATGCAAAAGTAGACAATGGAATTCTACTAGGATTTTCTGAAACCTCAAAAGGATTTAGAGTGTATAACTCAAGAACTTTAATAGTAGAAGAATCTATACATGTTAGATTTGATGACAAACAGCCTGATAAGAAATTATCAGAGCTAGATGAAAGTTTTGCAGATCTTGACTTAAACATCTCAGGAGAAACAAAAGAAGTTAAAACTGATGATCTAGTTGAAGACACTTCTCATCAACCAGAAGCATCCACCTCTCAACAAGACAATGTTCAGAGAACTTGGCATTTCAAGAATTATCATCCACCGGATCAAATCATTGGAAATCCAAGCGATAAGCTAAGAACCAGATCAACCTTCAGAGAGCAAGAAGATTCTGCATTGGTCTCTGAATTGGAACCAAAGACTGTAGACGAGGCTCTGCTGGACAATGGTTGGATTTTAGCAATGCAAGAAGAGCTAAATTAGTTTGAGAGGAGTGAAGTTTGGACTCTGGTAACCCTACCTAAGGATAAATCTGTTATAGGAACAAAATGGGTTTACAGAAACAAGCTTGACGAAAATGGTAAGGTTATGAGAAATAAAGCAAGATTAGTTGCACAAGGTTATTCTCAAGAAGAAGGTATAGATTATACTGAAACCTTTGCACCTGTTACAAGATTGGAAGCAATCAGAATTTTATTTTCATTTGCTGCACATCATAATATTATGCTTTTTCAAATGGATGTAAAAAGTGCTTTTTTAAATGGTTTTATCAATGAAGAAGTTTATGTTATGCAACCTCCGGATTTTGAGAGTGAAACCCAACCTGAACATGTATACAAGCTAAAGAAAGCTTTATACGGCCTAAAACAAGCCCCAAGAGCTTGGTATGATAGGGTAAGTTCTTTTCTAATGGATAATGGCTTTGTCAGAGGAAAGGTTGATACAACCTTGTCTAGAAAATCAATTAATTCCAACTTCATAGTAGTACAGATCTATGTAGATGATATTATATTTGGTGCTACTAATGAATCTTTGTGCAAAGAATTCTCAAAGCTAATGCAGAAAGAGTTCGAAATGAGCATGATGGGAGAACTCAAATTCTTCCTTGGACTTCAAGTCAAACAATCTATGGACGGGGTGTACATCCATCAAACTAAGTATACAAAGGAACTTCTCAAAAAGTTTAAGATGGATGATTGCAAACCTATGAACACACCTATGCATCCCACGTCCATACTAAACAAAGATGACAAAGAGAAAAAGGTAGATCAGAAGGTATACAGAGGTATGATTGGATCTCTCTTATATCTAACTGCTTCTAGGCCTGATATAATGTTCAGTGTTTGCTTATGTGCTCGATTTTAATCTGATCCTAGAGAATCTCATTTATCAGCAGTTAAAAGAATTTTTAGATATTTAAAAGGTACTACTAATCTTGGTCTGTGCTTTAAGAAAGATGAAGATTACAGATTAGTTGGCTTTTGTGATGCTGACTATGCTGGAGATAGAATTGAAAGAAAAAGCACCAGTGGGGGATGTCACTTCATTGGAGCTAATCTAGTATCATGGTCAAGCAAAAGGCAGAGTACCATTGCTCTATCAACTACTGAAGCAGAATATATATCAGCTGCAAACTGCTGCTCACAACTCCTCTGGATGAAACACCAATTGGAGGACTACAATGTGTTTGTAAGTAGTATTCCACTAATGTGTGATAATACTGCTACAATTAATCTGTCTAAGAATCCAATTCTGCATTCTAGGGCTAAGCATATAGAAATCAAACATCATTTTATCAGAGACTATGTGCAAAAAGGTGTCTTTGATGTTCAATTTGTAGATACTGATCATCAATGGGCAGATATCTTTACTAAAGCTCTTGCTGAGGACAGATTTATTTTTATCAGAAAACACCTTAACATGTTGTATGTGGTTTAATTTGGTATATGTTTGATTGCATGTTTTATCTGCGCGTCCACTGATTTTGGCGTCCAGAACACGTGTAGTCTACGCGTCCACTACTGTTGGTGTGCTGCGTCCACTAGATATGTTTACGCGTCCACCCTCAATCTTCTGTGGACCCGATCTTACATACAATTTTTAAAAAAAAAAAAAAATTGCATCTTTATATATATGAACTTATTTATCTTAAAACGTTTGATTTTAATCATTTCCTTGCTGAGTCAGCTACTTCCATCAATCCCATCGTAACTTTTTACGGTCCCTATATACCAACGCAGTTTTTCTATTAAAGTCTTGTCTAATCAATCATTTCTTTTTGAATTTTCCTTGAAAACTGTTGATATTCGGAAACTCCTTAAAAGAAGCCCCTTTCCCTCTGAAAAACCTTTCGCTACTCTTCATCTCTGATAACTTCTCTCTGAAAGTTTTCGAATTCTCTGTTCTTCAAACCTTAACTTTTACTCAACAATGGCTTCAACCTCAACTCCCGAGCCTGCCTATGCTACTGACATCATAAGTATTGCAGCGGAGCATCATTTTAATTTTGAAATTCTGAGTGAGTATAACTTGGATGTAAGCAAGTACATCAACGCTGCTGGTTGGGATGGTTTGTTTTTGGAAAAGGTCACGATTTATCCGGACTTAGTAAGGGATTTCTGGAGGAAACCAAAGATTACTGACACTGAGGTAGTAGGGTTTGTTCAAGGCAAGAAGATAACTGTTTCTGAGAAGACCATTTCTGATGCAATTGTTTGTTCTCAAGAGGGTTTGATCATTACAGAAAACTGGGAAGAAGATCTTGGTGGTATAGAAACTATCTCAGTTACACTGATGCGAGAAGATACAGTGAGGACTCACTCATGGAAGTCGTCTGAAATGAAGGATCATATCAGGATTCTTCATCAGATTCTGAACAAGACGGTGCTTCATAAGGCAGGGTCTAAGGACAACCTCTCTGCCCTTCACAAATTCTGTCTCTGCAACATGATCTATGAGACAAAAATAAACCTGCCATGGATCCTGTTTCATCGCTTCAAGGATGCCATTACAAATAGAGAAACCGCCTCCCACATCACCTTCTCTCATCTTCTGTCAAAAGTTTTCAAGCAGCAAGGCTTGTATGATTACATAAGTGCAAAGCCTCTAGAAGAACAAGAAAAAATCCTTCGTTCAAAGGGGATGCAAGCTGCCATTTTCGGAAAGAGCAACCTAAGCAGCATGCATCTTGACACGTACAAACAAGTTGAGATGTCAAAACAAGAGTAGAAAATGAAGATTAAAGAAGAATCTGTTGAGGCCAACAATGCAGCTACTCTTGGTCTCAAGAGAGGAACTAAAAGGAAAGCTATGGCTGTCAGGAAGCCTATTCCTAAAAGGCCTACCAGAGGCGTTGTTATTAATGAGCCTGGGACTGAGGCTCCTCGACCTGTTCCTCGACCTGCTCCCAAGAGAGCTAGAAAGCTGGTTCTACCTCAAGATGAGGATGATGAAGATGACAATGTTCCTCTGGGAACAGCTTTAAAGAGGAAAGCAACTGCTGTTGCTGCTGCTGTTGATGCTGCTGTGCCTACCAAGAGGAGGCAACCTGCAAGGAAAGCTAGAACCTTTGCAGCCTCTGAGGTAAACACCTCTTCTGAAGTTCCTATTAATACTGTGAGTGATGGTGCCCCTACTCCGGGAGTAGGATTTTTTGATAATGTGTATAGACCTACATTACCCACACCCCAACCCTCACCACAAAAAGACCAATCTGACCAAACTTCAACTCCATCTTCACCACAAATTAGCCCAAATCAATTAACCATATCCCAACCTTCACCACTCAAAACCATCTTTCCACCTATAATTCCTGACTCTGATCCTTGGTTTCATCAAAAGGATGATGGAATTTGCCGAGGTGCCCCCTTTCCTAAACCCCTAAGAAAACTCTTTCCACCAATTATACCCTCATCCACTATCTTTGCCAATAAGTCTGAGAATTGGGCTCAGGTCAAAAGAAATTGGAAAATTCTGTTTCATACTCACCAACCTGACCCTAAAATTAACCCTGCCAGTCCTCTAACAAGGTGGTACTCCCATCCTGATTATGATTATGAACCCTATGAGGAATACCCCTGGACCACCAAATACCCAAACTCTCAGCCTCCTAAAGGTCCCTTTCCATTTGAGATGAACAACCAACATGGCCCTCTCCTCACCCATCTACCCCTCAAACGTTTCCCCCAAAGAAAAATTTACCCCAACCTACAAAAAACCCCACCTTTGATTCCTCACACTGAAGGAGTAGCAAGGCACAACATTCCTGTATGGGAAACTGATCTTAAAAGGAACAGACTGCCTACTTTACCTTAGAAGAGAGCAAGATCATCTGAGCACGATCCAATTATATTGGATGGAAACACAAAATGGCTGAAATTCGAGCATCCCAGCATCTATGGAAGTGCATCTGACCCCTTCGCAGATCAGTTAATCTATAATATTCTGAAGTGGGAGTTCAGCTACTTCCAAATTGAAAGAGCTGCACGTTGGGTTCCTATCACATGGCTGAGGCATAATAAGGAAACACGTGTAGGCATTGCTCCCTACCCTATTTGTCCAAGGCTTGGCATGATAGACCTCAACAAGGACAAAGATATGAGGCTCAGAAGAAATAAGGGAGTCATGCCTGAAGCTTATTCTGCCATGCTGGATTTGTCTCAGGAAACCTTTGATCACTCCCAGCTCGACTTCTATCTGTATATGGAGGATGTGAAGAATATTGGAGAAATGAAAGCTGCTGACTTCTGGATGTCTCATATCATCCACTGCACCAGGGATGCTTCTTCTTCTGGCTTGACTCAGGAAGAGAAGCAAGAAATTCCCAAGTTCAGAGGAAAGTGTGGACTGTCCAAGCTAAGGCACATGATCTACAAAGATCTGTGGGCACTTCCTATTACCAGCAGGGATGTGGAGGAAATTACTCCTATCCACTGGGCAAAGGATGTCCCTCAGAAATCTGTTAAAGCTGCCACTGCCTCTCCAGCAACATCATCCTCTGATCATATAGCTGAAGAGTTGATTGTAGAAGGCACTGAATTTGATGCACAACTGTCTTCTCAACCTACTTCAGTTGAACCTCCATCTGCACAAGCTGAGCAGTCTGCTGAGGTTGGTGTCTCTAAGCAAGGTGCTGAGTCTGCTAAGACTTCTTCTCAACCATTAGCTCTTGCTATGGTTAATCCACCAGCCCAAGCTCAAGACACTGTCTCTGACACTGCTGAGAGCTCAAAACAACTTTCCTTGCCACCCAATCTTGAAGACATCATTGGAAAAATTGTTGATGATAAGGTTGGCAAGATAGTTGAAGAAAAGACTGAACAGATGGCTCAACAGATTGAAGAAAGGGTGCAGAAGCAAGTTCAAGATTCTCTGGCCCCTACAAATGCCATGATGAATCAGATGTTGGCTCTGATCTTGGAATTTCAAAGGAATCAAAACCCAAATCCTAACCAATCCCCTCCACCACCTCCTTCTTCTTAAAAACTTTTTCCTTCTCTGTTTTATTTTCTTTGCTAACAATGATGGTCCACTCCCTTTTACTTTTTTGTCTGATGACAAAAAAGGGGGAGAAAGGAAAGTTTAAATTTTATAATACAGACATTTTTTTAAAAAAGTACATAGTTGTCTGCATATGCATAAGTGTATATTCATCTTGCTGATACTATGCCTTCTATGCCTTGACTTTATGTTTATGCCTAATTCTGTCTAAAGTCAATTATGCTCCAATACTGCTTTGAATCTCAAATGTTAATAAGCTGCTATCTTGGTCTGATAACCTATATTATATTGCAAATAAGACTTAGCTTAACATGCCTTAACTGCTTTTATCTGACGACTGCTTTGTCTTAGGGGGAGCTTTGTAAGCTCTCTTAGACTTTGCAAAATAAATTTAATTAGTTTTTGTCATCATCAAAAAGGGGGAGATTGTTGGAACCAAAGTAATTTGGATTAAATAATCTCTAGGTTTTGATGTTAACAATAAGAATTAAATTTGTGTAGCAAAGTGTTAAGCTTTGAATCTAACAAGTGCCTTCAGTCTTGAAGGATCTCTGTTCTTATAAGTTAAAATGTTAAATCTATTTTCTTTGCAATCCGCGTCCATATATTTTATATTGAAAGAGTGGTCGAGTCCACTCTATCAAGGATCTCTTTAAACTCAAGTGCCACGTCAGTGGACGAGCGCTTGAATGTTTCTAGTGGACGGAGAAATTCTTTTCATGTAGACGTGAGCTTCTCTCAAATAATAACATTAGTTTTCTATTGCCACGTCACTGGACGGAGATTTTAAATGTCTCAAGTACTGGCAAGACCGTTGTTCTTAGTAGATGAAGTTTTGGTTGCCACGTCAGTGGACGGAACCTTAAAACTCTCCTTACATACCTTGCCTTTGCTTTTGTTTGTTGGACGAAGAATTTTGAGCATTTATATCAATCTGAACCAAAGCGAATTTATTTCATATGATTGATATTCATTTCATACATTTATAATGGTCCTTCTCATTTTCTATTAACGGTTTTTATTGTCTTGTTTCAATGAGAGAGACATAGTACAAATAAGGAGTTGCAAAAAGCAGAATAGTACAATGCAAAACGTTGTGTACCCTGTCACCTTTTACGCTGAAATAGCTGGAACTTGTACAAGGAAGGCAAAACTGTTTTTCAAGTTGCTTTTGCTCAGAGGTGTGCCATTACATGCAAGAATTTGTCACATAGTACAAAGGCCACGAGCAAGCTGAGTCTCAACGGATATTTACTTGGTTGATTCTATTACTAAACGGAAAATTCAAAAACAACCGTTGATGATTCTGAAGAGAAGATCAAGGACCCTATAAATAGAAGACTAAGGCTTTTGAAGAAATAACTTTTGTGCATACAAAGAAATCTCTTGCGAGCAAATATTCTCTCATTCTCTCAAAAAGCAAAAGTCTGTAATATCATAGTTTGAATATTGCTATAATATTCATCTGATCTTAAACTTTCATATTCTCACACATAGTGAGTTAAAAGATCAAAGACATCAAAAACTCTTTATTAGAAGTAGAGCCTGAAGAGGCTTGGTAAGAAAGAAATACTTGTGAGCCTGGAGAGGTGTTGAATACTTGCTGTAATATTTTTGGAAAATAGTGGAGAAATCCTTCAAGTAGAAGGGACTGGACGTAGCTCTTGGTTGGAAGAGAGTGAACCAGGATAAAACAACTTGTGTGAATCTTCTAATCCGTTATCTCTTTGGTTTTACGTGTTTATACTAACTGTGGGGATTTGAACTTGAATTTGTTATTCCTTCAAAAGATTGGTTTTTTTTTTTTTTTTGTGTGCTTTACTCTGCCTCTTTATCTTGCGTGAGAAAACTATTTTCGAAAAGGTTGTTTTTGAAAAATATTAACAAACCCAATTCAACCCCCCCCCCCCCCCCCTTCTTGTGTTTTCCTGTGTCAACTTCAATATAGGCCACATGTCATGGAATTGCCCACAAGGCAATGCGGGGAGTGTAACAGCCTGATTTTCATTATACTGTTTAACCAATTAAAAAAATAGTAATTATATTTTAATATGAAAATTAGAAAATATTTTTTTTAATGAAAATAAAATCATATTCGTAGTCTATCTCATGGTAGAAGGCTATGGTGAAAATTTGGGTTGAAAATTCATACGGAGCCCGGTCTACGTTTTTACTGACAGTAAGTTTTTACTGAGCAGAAAACCTAAATTCGACCCGTGAACGAAATCATTAATGTTTTTATAGTGTTTCCTTGAACATTGGTTAATTTCAAAAATTTGAGTTCGGAAATAAAATGTAATATTTTATTCGGGCGAAATTACGATCGGGAACCTGAACCGGGAATGCAATGGAGCAGAATGGGGAACATAAAAGAGTTGAAGTGACTTGATGAGGATTGATGTGACTTGATGGACTAAAGTTTATGACACATCTAAAAGTAGTAATCATGACACTTTTTGAATTTCATTTTTTTTTATTCCTAAAACTCATTTTACCTCACTTTTTCCAACCAAACACACCACAACCAAAACTTGGAGCCCAAGCACATTTCCTCTCTCCTCAAGCACGAAAATCCCTCTCTCTTCCGCTATATTAACACTTCATCTTCTTCCTTTCTCTCATTTCTTCCTCCTACAACTAAAAACTCCATTTTCTTCTTCATTTTCTTCTTTCTCTCCCAACTTCAAGCACATAAAGCCTGCATTTTTACTTATATTTTCACTTCAAGTTCTTCACAAGAGTTGATCCTTGCATCAAGGGTAATACTCTCATACCAATCTTTTTGCAAGTTTCACCTTTTATTTTATAGTTTACTCTACTTTTTCATTAAGTGTTTCTTAATGGGTTTCCAACTTCTAAAACCTCTAGAAAATTGTAGAAAAATCCTTTTGAGTTGAAACCACTTTCTATAGTCTTGTATTAACCTCCAGTTTCACATACTATGAGCTTGTTTTGAACAAAAATTTCTAGTCATTTATTCCAAGGATGGCCGAAACCTATACATGGTGGCCTAGGAAGTTTGTTTCAACTTGTTGTTAAATGATCATGTGTTTGAGCTTCTAGATACCCCTTGATATTAAAGTCTATAATGTTGGAAGGTTTGATATCTTGTTGTCCTATGATGGCCAAACCATGAGGTTTTGAGGCTTAGGAGGCTTGATTCAACTTTTCAACTATGATCATGGGTTTAGAACTCTTAATACATTGTGATGCCTATGAGTTTTCATCAAACAAAGAACTTTTCTTCATTCTCCTAGGCTATGCCGAAACTCAATGTTTTGGAGCTAGGATGTTTGAGTTTTCATTTTCCAAAAATGATCATGGACTTGAGCTCCTTAAGACATTAGGATGCTAAGTCAAAGAGATTGGAAAGTTTAAAGGTTTCTAACCTAGTAATCCTATGATGGCCGAACCTATGAGGTTATGGACCTAGGATGTCTTGTTTCTATTTTTCCAATATGATCATGGATTTGAGCTCCTTAATACATTTGGATGCTAAATCTACGATATTGGAAGGTTTAAAGATTTCTAGCCTATTTTGGTGAATGAGGCCGAATCTAGAGTCTTTGGAACAAAGAAGTTTTGTTTTATTTTTTTCAAAGTAGGATCATTGATTTGAACTCTTTAGTACCTTTTGATGTTAAATCCAACTTGAATCCAACAAAGTTTTCTAGCCTATTTTATAATATAGGGCCGAAACCCTACCCTAAGGGGTTAGATGATTTTATTCAATATTTTCAAGTTATAACAATTGATCTAAGCTACCTAGAACCAAAATGATATGTATCCAAAAGCTTAGGTTGAGAAAAGAATCCTAGCCTCATTTTGATGAGTTGGTCGAACCTAGCATAAAATACACATAGATGAGTTTGTTTGATTAATAAGTATTTATATCATTTGGTTGAAGGTGGAATTGGTAATTTGTGGTGTGACAACAAGGAGCTGCGAGTTCAAGCTTCCAGTGATAACTCAGGTGGGGGAAAGAATCAACCTATCGTCGGAATCGATAAGTAGTAGATTATGTAGTAATTATGTAGGGCGACCTAAACCCTACTAGAAGTCGAATAATCGACAAGACCAGAATCACTTTAAATTGCTTTTATAAAACATCCATGGTGATTCGGGGATTGTAGGTTTATCGATATTAGGTTGATGTTTATACTGTTGATGGTTGATTTGAGTTTTATTACCTTTATTGAACTGATTTAGTGCTATGTTAATGTTTTGGAATATCTTTGATTGATTTGATGTTATGCATGATCTGTGTGGTATTTACTTTATGCTTAGTGGATTAAGCGATGATATATATATGTTGTCTAAGAGATGAGTCGTTTTGGGCGTGAGGATCATGATGACTTTTAGAGGTGCCTAACCTAATGAATTATGTTAAAGAGGTGTTGTGACATAGAGCATGTGTTGAGGTCTTGATGAGAGGTTAAGGCACTATGTTATGACCATAGGAGTCTGTGAGGTTCACAAGTTGTGTTGTTTCTATAACCGTATGTTGGACACATACGAGACCCGAAGTCCTTGTGGGACCGTGAAGTTGACACAGGCAAATACAAGAAGGGGGGTTGAATTGTGTTTGTTAATATATTTTTCGAAAACAGCCTTTTCAAAAAGATTTTCTCACACAAAAATAAGGAGACAGAATAAAGCACACAGAAAAGAAGTCTTTTGAAGGATTAACAAATTCAAGTTCAAATCCCCACAGTTAGTATAAATACGTAAAACCAAAGAGATAAGGGATAAGGAGATTTACACAAGATGTTTTATCCTGGTTCACTCTCTTCCAACCAAGAGCTACGTCCAGTCCCTTCTACTTGAAGGATTTTTCCACTATTTTCAAATAGATTACACCAAGTATTCAACACCTCTCCAGGCTCACAAGTATTTCTTTCTTACCAAGCCTCTTCAGGCTCTACCTCTAATAAAGAGTTTTGATTTCTTTGATCTTCTAACTCACTATATGTGAGAGTATGAAAGTTTAAGATCAGATAAATATTATAGCAAGAATTCAAACTATAATATTACAGACTTTTGCTTTTTGAATGAATAAAAGAGTATTTGCTTCTCAAGAGATTTCTTGATATTTCTTTGTATGCGCAAAAGTTGTTTCTTCAAAAGCTTTAGTCTTCTATTTATAGGGTCCTTGATCTTCTCTTCAGAATCTTCAACGGTTGTATTTGAAATTCCCGTTTAGTAATAGAGTCAACCAAGTAAATATCCGTTGAGACTCAGCTGGCTCGAGGTCTTTGTACTGTGAGACAAATTCTTGCATGTAAAAGCACACCTCTGAGCAAAAGCAGCTTGAAAACAGTTTTGCCTCCTTTGTACAAGTTCCAACTATATCAGCGTAAAAGGTGATAGGGTACACAACGTTTTGCATTGTACTATTCTGCTTTTTGCAAGTCCTTTTTTTTTGTACTATGTTTCTCTCAATGAAACAAGGCAATGCGAACCGTTAATACAAAAAGAGAAGAACCATTATAAATTAAAAGAAAATCAATCATAAGAAATAAATTCGCTTTGGTTCAGATTGGTATAAATGCTTAAGAAAATCTCCGTCCAGCAACGAGAGTAAAGGCAGGATAAGCAATAAGAGTTTTAAGGCTCCGTCCACTGACGTGGCAACCAAAACTTCGTCTACTTAAAACATCAGTCTTGTCAGTACTTGCAATATCTAAAGTCTCCGTCCAGTGACGTGGCAATAGCAAACTAAGGTTATTATTAGAGAGAAGCTCTCGTCTACACCAAGAGAAATTCTCCGTCCACTAAAAGCATTCAAGCGCTCGTCCACTGACGTGGCACTTGAGTTAAAAGGGAGATCCTTGATAGAGTGGACTCGACCACTCTTTCAGCATAAGATATTCAATATAAGACATATGGACGCGGATTTCCAAGGAGAATAGACTTAACATTTTAGCTTATAACAACAGAGATTCTTTAAGACTAAAGGCACTTGTTAGATTTAAAGCATTGACACTTTGCTACACAAATTTAATTCTCATTGTTAACATCAAAACCTAGAGATTATTTAATCCAAATTATTGGTTCCAACAATCTCCCCCTTTTTGATGATGACAAAAACTAATTAAATTTATTTTGCAAAGTTTAAGAGAGCTTACAGGGCTCCCCCTAAGACAAGGCAAGTCATCAGAAAAAAGCAGTTAAGACATAATAAGCTAAGTCTCATAAACAATAGTATGATTAATAGATCAAGATAGCAGCCTATTAAACATTTTAGAATTCAAAGCATTATCGAGGCAAGTATACAAAAAGAATGTTAAGGCATAGTATCAGCAAATATTTATGCATATGCAGACAACTATGTACTTTAAAAAAAAAACTCTGCATACTAAAATTTAATCTTTCCTTTCTCCCCCTATTTTGTCATCAGACAAAAAGGCAAAAGGGAGTGGACCATCATTGTCAGCGAACAAAACAACACAAAAGGATAAAAGAAACAGAGAGAGAAAAAAATTTTAGGTGGAAGGAGGTGAGGAGGTGGTTGGTTAGGCTGTGGATTTTGATTCCTTTGAAACTCCAAAATCAGAGCCAGCATTTGATTCATTACAGCATTTGTAGGGGCCAGAGAGTCTTGAACTTGTTTCTGCACCCTTTCTTCAAGCTGTTGAGCCATCTGCTCAGTCTTTTCCTCAACTATCTTGCCAACCTTATCATCAACAATTTTCCCAATGATGTCTTCAAGATTGGGTGGCAAGGTAAGTTGTCTTGAGCTCTCAGCAGTGTCAGAGACAGTGTCTTGAGCTTGGACTGCTGTTCTGACCATAGCAAGAGCTAATGGTTGGGAAGAAGTCTTAGCAGACTCAGCTCCTTGCTTAGAGACACCAGCCTCAGCAGGCTGCTTAGCCTGTGCAGATGGAGGTTCAACTGAAGTAGGCTGAGAAGATTGTTGCTCATCAAGTTCAGGGCCTTCTACAATCAATTCTTGGGCTGCCTGATCTGAGGAAGATGTTGCTGGAGGTGCAGTGGCAACTGTAATAGGTTTCTGAGGTAAATCCTTTGCCCAGTGGATAGGAATGATTTCCTCCACATCCCTGCTGGTAATAGGAAGTCCCCACAGATCTTTGTAGATCATGTGCCTTACTTTGGATAGGCCACATTTTCCTCTGTACTTAGGAATTTCCTTCTTCTCTTCTTGAGTCAAACCAGAAGAAGAAGCTTCCCTGGTGCAGTGGATGATGTGAGATAACCAGAAGTCTGCAGCCTTCATCTCTCCAATTTTCTGCACATCCTCCATATATAGATAGAAGTCAAGCTCGGAGTGATCAAAGAGTTCCTGAGACAAGTCCAGAATGGCAGAGTGAGCTTCAGGCATGACCCCTTTATTTCTTCTGCACCTCATGTCTTTGTCTTTGTTGAGGTCTATCATGCCAAGCCTTGGACAGATGGGGTAGGGAGCAATGCCTACTCGAGTTTCCTTATGGTGTCTCAGCCATGTGATAGGAATCCATCGTGCAGCTCTCTCAATCTGGAAGTAGCTGAACTCTCACTTCAGAATGTTGTAGATCAGTTGATCTGCGAAGGGGTCTGAAGCACTTCCATAGATGCTGGGATGCTCAAATTTCATCCATTGTGTGTTTGCATCCAGAATAATTGGAACGTGCCTAGATGATCGAGCTCTCTTCTCAGGTAAGGTAGGCAGATGGTTCCTTTTAGGATCAGTTTCCCATACGGGAATGATGTGCCGTGCTACCCCTTCAGTGTGAGGAATCAATGGTGGGGTTTTTTGTAGGTTTGGGTAAATTTTCCTTTGGGGAAAGCGGTTGAGGGGTAGATGGGTTAGGAGAGGGCCATGTTGGTTATGCATCTCGGAGGGAAAGGGACCTTTAGGAGGCTGAGAGTTTTGGATATTTTGTGGTCCAGGGATACTCCTCATAGGGTTCAAAGTCATAATCTGGATGGGGGTACCACCTTGTTAAGGGAGTTTCAAGGTTAATTTCAGGGTCAGGTTGGTGAGTATGGAACAGAATTTTCCAATTCCTATGAACCTGAGCCCAGTTCTCAGACCTATTGGCGAAAATAGTGGATGGGGGAATAATTGGTGGAAAGAGTTTTCTTAGTTGTTTGGGGAAGGGCGCACCTCTGCAGATTCCATCATCCTCTTGATGAAACCAAGGATCTGAATCAGGAATTATGGGTGGAAAGAGGGTTTTGAGTGGTGTAGGTTGAGGTGTAGTTGGGCTATTTTGTGGTGAAGATGGATTTGAGGTTTGGTCAGGTTGTTCTCTTTGTGGTGAGGGTTGGGGTGAGGGTAAAGAAGGTCTATATACATTATCAAAAAATCCTACACTAGGAGTAGGGGCATCATCACTCACAGCATCAGTAGGGACATCAGAAGATGTGTTTACCTCAGAGGCTGCAAAGGTTCTTGCTTTCCTTGCAGGTTGCCTCCTCTTGGTAGGCACAGCAGCATCAACAGCAACAGCTGCTTTCCTCTTTAAAACTGTTCCCAGTGGAACATTATCATCTTCATCATCATCTTGAGGCAGAACCAGCTTTCTAGCTCTCTTGGGAGCAGGTTGAGGAAACAGGTTGAGGGGCCTCATTCCCAGGCTCATTGATAACAATGCCTCTGGTAGGCCTTCTGGGAGCAGGCTTTCTGACAGCCACAGTTTTCCTTCTAGTTCCTCTCTTGAGACCAAGAATAGCTGCATTGTTGGCCTCAACTGCTTCTTCCTTAATCTTCATTTTCTCTTCTTGCTTTGACATTTCAACAAGCTTGTATGTGTCAAGGTGCATGCTACTTAGGTTGCTCTTTCCAAAGATGGCAGCTTGCATCCCCTTCGAACGAAAGATCTTGTCTTGTTCTTCTTGAGGCTTTGCATCTAAGTAGTCATACAAGCCTTGCTGCTTGAAGACTTTTGATAGAAGATGAGAGTAGGTGATGTGGGAGGCGGTTTCTCTGTTTGCAATGGCATCCTTGAAGCGATGAAACAGGATCCATGGAAGGTTTATTTTAGTCTCATAGACCAAGTTGCAGAGACAGAACTTGTGAAGGGCAGAAAGGTTGTCTTTAGACCCTGCCTTGTGAAGCACTGTCTTGTTCAGAATCTGATGAAGAATCCTGATGTGATCCTTCATTTCAGATGACTTCCATGAGTGAGTCCTCACTGTGTCATCTCGCATCAGTGTAACCGCGATGGTTTCTATACCACCAAGATCTTCTTCCCAGTTTTCTGTCATGATTAAACCCTCTTGGGCACATACGATTGCATCAGAAATAGTCTTCTCAGAGACAGTTATCTTCTTTCCTTGAACAAACCCTACTACCTCAGTTTTAGTAATCTTTGGTTTCCTCCAGAAATCCCTTATTAAGTCTGGATAAATCGAGACCTTTTCCAGAAACAAACCATCCCAACCAGCAGCGTTGATGTACTTGCTTACATCCAAGTTATACTCACACAGAATTTCAAAGTTGAAATGATGTTCAGCAGCGATATTGAGGATGTCAGTAACATAGGCAGGCTCGGGAGTTGAGGTTGAAGCCATTGTTGAGTTCTTGAGTAAAGGTTTAGGTTTGAAGGAGAGTTTGAAAACTTTCAGAGAGAAGTTATCAAAGATGAAGAGTATCGAAAAGTTTTTCAGAGGGAAAGGAGTTACCTTTAAAGAGTTTTTCGAATACCAACAGTTTTCAAAAAGAAAAGATTGATTAGACAAGACTTTAGTGAAAAAACGGCGTTGGTATTTTGGGACCGTAAAAAGGTTACGATGGGATTGATGGAAGTCGCTGACTCGGCAAGGAAATGATTAAAAACAAACGTTTTAAGATAACTGAGTTCAGATATATAAAGATGCAAATATTTTAAAAAAAAAACAAAAGTATGTTAGATTGGGTCCACATAAGATTGAGGGTGGACGCACAAAAACATAAGTAGTGGACGTGGCACACCAACAGTAGTGGACGCGTAGACTACACAAGTTCTGGACGCCAAAACTAGTGGACGCACAGATAAAACATGCAATCAATACATATACCAAATTAAACCACATACAACATGTTAAGATGTTTTCTGATAAAAGTAAATCTGTCCTCAGCAAGAGGTTTAGTAAAGATATCTGCCCATTGATGGTCAGTATCTACAAATTGAACATCAAAAACACCCTTTTGCACATAGTCTCTGATAAAGTGATGTTTGATTTCTATATGCTTAGCCCTAGAATGAAGAATTGGATTCTTAGACAGATTAATTGCAGCAGTATTATCACACATTAGTGGAATACTACTTAAAAACACATTGTAGTCCTCCAATTGGTGTTTGATCCAGAGAAGTTGTGAGCAGCAGTTTGCAGCTGATATATATTCTGCTTCAGCGGTTGATAGGGCAATGGTACTCTGCCTTTTGCTTGACCACGATACTAGATTAGCTCCAATGAAGTGACATCCCCCACTGGTGCTTTTTCTTTCAATTCTATCTCCAGCATAGTCAGCATCACAAAAGCCAACTAATCTGTAGTCTCCATCTTTCTTAAAGCACAGACCAAGATTAGTAGTACCTTTTAAATATCTAAAAATTCTTTTAACTGCTGATAAATGAGATTCTCTAGGATCAGATTGAAAACGAGCACATAAGCAAACACTGAGCATTATATCAGGCCTAGAAGCAGTTAGATATAAGAGAGATCCAATCATACCTCTGTATACCTTCTGATCTACCTTTTTCTCTTTATCATCTTTGTTCAGTGTGGACGTGGGATGCATAGGTGTGTTCATAGGTTTGCAATCATCCATCTTAAACTTTTTGAGAAGTTCCTTTGTGTACTTAGTTTGATGGATGAACACCCCGTCCATAGATTGTTTGACTTGAAGTCCAAGAAAGAATTTGAGTTCTCCCATCATGCTCATTTCAAACTCTTTCTGCATTAGCTTTGAGAATTCTTTGCACAAAGATTCATTAGTAGCACCAAATATAATATCATCTACATAGATCTGTACTACAATGAAGTTGGAATTAATTGATTTTCTAAACAAGGTAGTGTCTACCTTTCCTCTGACAAAACCATTATCCATTAGAAAAGAACTTAGCCTATCATACCAGGCTCTTGGGGCTTGTTTTAGGCCGTATAAAGCTTTCTTAAGCTTGTATACATGTTCAGGTTGGGTTTCATTCTCAAAACCCGGTGGTTGCATAACATAAACTTCTTCATTGATAAAACCATTTAAAAAAGCACTTTTTACATCCATTTGAAAAAGCATAATATTATGATGTGCAGCAAATGAGAGTAAAATTCTGATTGCTTCCAATCTTGCAACGGGTGCAAAGGTTTCAGTATAGTCTATACCTTCTTCTTGAGAATAACCTTGTGCAACCAATCTTGCTTTATTTCTTATAACCTTACCATTTTCGTCAAGCTTGTTTCTGTAAACCCATTTTGTTCCTATAACAGATTTATTCTTAGGTAGGGTTTACCAGAGTCCAAACTTCATTCCTCTCAAACTGATTCAGCTCTTCTTGCATTGCCAAAATCCAACCATTGTCCAGCAGAGCCTCGTCTACAGTTTTTGGTTCCAATTCAGACACCAATGCAGAGTCTTCTTGCTCTCTGAAGGTTGATCTGGTTCTTAGCTTATCGCTTGGATTTCCTATGATTTGATCCGGTGGATGATAATTCTTGAAATGCCAAGTTCTCTGAGCATTGTCTTGTTGAGAGGTGGATGCTTCTGGTTGATGAGAAGGGTCTTGAACTGGATCATCAGTTTTAACTTCTTTTGTTTCTCCTGGGATGTTTAGGTTAAGATCTGCAAAACTTTCATCTAGCTCTGATAGTTTCTTATCAGGCTGTTTGTCATCAAATCTAACATGTATAGATTCTTCTACTATTAAAGTTCTTGAGTTGTACACTCTAAATCCTTTTGAGGTTTCAGAAAATCCTAGAAGAATTCCATTGTCTACCTTAGCATCAAACTTACCAAGTTGATCTTTTGTATTTAAAATAAAACATTTACATCCAAAAGGATGAAAGTAAGATATGTTGGGTTTTCTGCCTTTCCACAATTCATAGGGAGTCTTACTCAGAATAGGTCTAATGTATATTCTGTTCTGAATGTAGCAGGCAGTGTTCACAGCTTCAGCTCAGAAGTGCTTAGGGACAGAATTGTCATTGAGCATAGTCCTAGCCATCTCTTGAAGAGATCTGTTCTTTCTCTCTACCACACCATTTTGCTGTGGTGTTCTTGGTATTGAGAAGTTGTGTTGAATTCCATTTTCTTCACAAAACTCATTGAATAGCTCATTGACAAATTCTCCCCCATGGTCACTTCTGATTGAAGCTATACACATCCCTTTTTCATTCTGTACACGTTTGCAGAATACAGAAAAGACCTTGAAAGACTCATCTTTGTGAGCAAGGAACATAACCCATGTCCATCTAGTATAGTCATCCACAATGACTAGACCATATTTCTTACCACTGATAGAAGCAGTCCTTGTTGGACCAAAAAGATCAAGGTGTAGCAGTTCTAGTGGTCTCTTGGTACTTACAATATTCTTAGATTCAAAAGAACCTTTGACTTGTTTTCCCTTCTGACATGCATCACAGAGAGCATCAGATTTGTATTTAAGGTTTGGTAATCCTCTCACGAGGTTATGCTTATTTAGCTTTGAGATTAATCTCAAGCTTGCATGACCTAGCCTTTTATGCCAAATCCAACGTTCATCTTCAATGGACACTAAACATGAGACACTTTGATTTGAGAGGTCCTCCAAGTCAATTTTGTATAAATTGTTTTGCCTCTCAGCAGTGACTTATGCTCAGTAGATTATGTTTTAAACCATTCACCAAAAGAACATTATCAATGGAGGGAAAAGGATGTTTACCGATTTTACCTATACCAGTGATCTTTCCTTTCTGATTTCCTCCAAATGTCACCCAGCCACCATCCTTATGTTTAAGGTCTTGGAACATATACTTTTCTCCCGTCATGTGACGTGAGCATCCACTGTCCAAGTACCAGGATGTTTGTTTCTTTCCTGTTGTTAAGCAGATCTGCAACAGGTATTATCTTGTTCTTAGGTACCCAAACTGACTTGGGTCCTTTCACGTTAGTTTTTCTTTGGACGAGAATATTTAGTATGCCTTTTATGTATGCATCTAGATGTAGAGTGCCCACTTTTTCCACACACTTTACAAAAGGTGTTGGACGGGCCAGATTTGGTTTTTGCATACCTAGCTGGAGCTTTTGAAGCTCTTTGCTGCATAGGTGGTTTTGACTTAATGTAAGATGTCTCATGCTTTTTATTGTCATAACCAAGGCCAGATTTATCAAAGGGTAACCTAGAATACCTTAGGATAAGACTGAGCTTATCTGAGCCTCCTACCAGTTTTGACAGAGAGTCTGTCAAGTATTTTACATCTTGTTTTAGTTTTGCAACTTCACAAGAATTGTCAGGCTCACATTCAGATTTGTCAGTTAGACTGACATTCTCTGATTTTAGCTTATCATTTTCTTGAAGCAAACTTTGTTTTTCCATGCAGACTCTATCATATTCTTTGGTTAATTTTGCAAACTTCTTTTTAAGACTTTTGTATTCATGAGACAATATGGATGAGTCATGCAGTAATTCATCAAAGGCATTTTTGAGAGTTGAAGGTTCAGAATCTGTTACCTCATCATCATCAGTGTACTCATTCTCTGATGATGTGTCTGCCATGAGGCAAATGTTTGCCTCTTCCTCTGCTTCCCCTTCCTCATCTGATGAGGATAAGTCCAAGTCCTCCCATGTAGCCATTAAACCCTTCTTTTTCTTAAAGAACTTCTTCTTCTCTTTAAGGTCAGGGCAGTCGGCTTTGAAATGTCCTGGCTTTTTTGCACTCAAAGCACAAAGGTGGACCTTTTTCTTTGGAGTCTGATTTCTCCTTAGAAAATTTCTTGTTGAATGGCTTTCTCTTGAAATTATTTTTTCTTCTCCACATGTGTTGTATCTTTCTGGAGATGAAAAGATAGTTCATCTTCATCTGATCCTTCATCACTGTCTGAAGGTTCAGCATCATCTGAAGACTCAGCAGCTTTGAGAACTTTTGAAGAACTTGCTTTCTTTGCCTTTAAAGCAATGGACTTTCCCTTTCTGGAATTGTCTTCCTCATTTAGTTCAAGTTCATGAACTTTTAATGATCCTAGAAGTTCTTCCAGAGAGAGAGTATTCAGATTCTTAGCTTCTTGAATAGCAGTGACCTTCGGTCTCCACTGCTTGGAGAGACTTCTCAGAATCTTTCTGATATGATCCCTATTCTCATATACTTTTCCCAGAGATCTGAGACTGTTTGTTATTGTTTGAAATCTTCCAAACATCTGATCTATAGACTCATGATCAGTCATCTTGAAGAGCTCATACTGGTGAACCAGCATGCTTATCTTTGACTCCTTTACTTGTGATGAGCCTTCATGAGCGAGAGCCAGTGTATCCCAGATTTCTTTTGCTGTGTTGCAGCTATGAACTTTATCATGTTCTGATCTGGTAATAGCACACATCAAGTAATGTTTGGCTTTGAGATTTAGTTGATGTTTGGCTTTTTGATCAACACTCCAATCTGCTCTAGCCAGTACTGCTTGATTTTCACCTCTTGGCTCAGTGTAGCCATTCTCTATCAGTTCCCAGATGTCTAGGTTCTGTGCATCTAGGAAGGCCATCATTCTCTTCTTCCAATAGTCGTAATCAGTTCCATCAAAGAGTGGAGGTCTGTTGATAGCTTGTCCTTCTGCATCCATGGTGATAGGATCGTACTTCCTTAGCACTTGTTAGATGCTCAACCCTTTCGAGGCTGAGCTCTGATACCAACTGAAGTTGACACAGGCAAACACAAGAAGGGGGGTTGAATTGTGTTTGTTAATATTTTTTCGAAAACAGCCTTTTCAAAAAGATTTTCTCACACAAAAATAAGGAGACAGAATAAAGCACACAGAAAAGAAGTCTTTTGAAGGATTAACAAATTCAAGTTCAAATCCCCACAGTTAGTATAAATACGTAAAACCAAAGAGATAAGGGATAAGGAGATTTACACAAGATGTTTTATCCTGGTTCACTCTCTTCCAACCAAGAGCTACGTCCAGTCCCTTCTACTTGAAGGATTTTTCCACTATTTTCAAATAGATTACACCAAGTATTCAACACCTCTCCAGGCTCACAAGTATTTCTTTCTTACCAAGCCTCTTCAGGCTCTACCTCTAATAAAGAGTTTTGATTTCTTTGATCTTCTAACTCACTATATGTGAGAGTATGAAAGTTTAAGATCAGATAAATATTATAGCAAGAATTCAAACTATAATATTACAGACTTTTGCTTTTTGAATGAATAAAAGAGTATTTGCTTCTCAAGAGATTTCTTGATATTTCTTTGTATGCGCAAAAGTTGTTTCTTCAAAAGCTTTAGTCTTCTATTTATAGGGTACTTGATCTTCTCTTCAGAATCTTCAATGGTTGTTTTTGAAATTCCCGTTTAGTAATAGAGTCAACCAAGTAAATATCCGTTGAGACTCAGCTGGCTCGAGGCCTTTGTACTGTGAGACAAATTCTTGCATGTAAAAGCACACCTCTGAGCAAAAGCAGCTTGAAAACAGTTTTGCCTCCTTTGTACAAGTTCCAACTATATCAGCGTAAAAGGTGACAGGGTACACAACGTTTTGCATTGTACTATTCTGCTTTTTGCAAGTCCTTTTTTTTTGTACTATGTTTCTCTCAATGAAACAAGGCAATGCGAACCGTTAATACAAAAAGAGAAGAACCATTATAAATTAAAATAAAATCAATCATAAGAAATAAATTCGCTTTGGTTCAGATTGGTATAAATGCTTAAGAAAATCTCCGTCCAGCAACGAGAGTAAAGGCAGGATAAGCAATAAGAGTTTTAAGGCTCCGTCCACTGACGTGGCAACCAAAACTTCGTCTACTTAAAACATCAGTCTTGTCAGTACTTACAATATCTAAAGTCTCCGTCCAGTGACGTGGCAATAGCAGACTAAGGTTATTATTAGAGAGAAGCTCTCGTCTACACCAAGAGAAATTCTCCGTCCACTAAAAGCATTCAAGCGCTCGTCCACTGACGTGGCACTTGAGTTAAAAGGGAGATCCTTGATAGAGTGGACTCGACCACTCTTTTAGCATAAGATATTCAATATAAGACATATGGACGCGGATTTCCAAGGAGAATAGACTTAACATTTTAGCTTATAACAACAGAGATTCTTTAAGACTAAAGGCACTTGTTAGATTTAAAGCATTGACACTTTGCTACACAAATTTAATTCTCATTGTTAACATCAAAACCTAGAGATTATTTAATCCAAATTATATTGGTTCCAACAGACCGTCCAAAGGGTAAACTTAACTTGTGCAGCTATGAGTGTCATTGCTTGGCATGAGCACCTCTGGGAGTGGATGAGGTGTGCACCGGGATCATCGTGCAGCTATAGTGTCACCCTTTGCGTGAGCGTTCTTACCATGGTGAAGGTGTGCACCGGGATAATCGTGCAGCTATAGTGTCATTGCTTTGCATGAGCACCCACAGTCCGGGGTGTGCACCGGGACAAATGTGCAGCTATAGTGTCATTGCTTTGCATGAGCATTCTCACCATGACTAAGGATGTGCACCGGGAATGAGACGTGTCGCTTGGACGACTGACCGATAACCATAACTATGATAGGGAAACCGTAGCCATTTCAGTATCAAGGTTTAGTTGCAGGAGTGAGGGTATGAGTGAATATAAGAATTTTATGGAAGATGGATGACTTGACTGATGCTGTGTCTGTGATAATTACTGTATAGTTTACTATGACTCTTTTCCGCTTTTGATGATAGAACTGTTTCTTATCCCCTTGTATCTTCTGTATGTTTGTTTTATCTCTTATGGATCGTGTTCGAAGACCCTGTGGCTGAGCTGAACGAAGAGGAGCTGGATGGGACTCCCTACGAACCGGATGCCGGAGGACGAGCCGTGACCCCTAATGAGTAGGGTCTAGTTTAGTTATGGCCAGTGCGTCTGTGTCGTGACGCTTTATCTTTTCCGCTTATGTTTCGTAGAACTATGCAACTGTTAGGGATCCTATTGATGGGATGCCCTGAAACAGTGTTTGATAACTCTGATGCATTAAGTATGTTTAACATAATTATGTTTTCATATTCTGTTCTATATGAATCTGTTTCCTTAAGAAGTTAAGTTTTAATTTCTACATATTTTCACGTTAAGTTTACGAAAAGGAATATATTTATCGAGGTTTATTTTCTAATAAAACACCGAGGCACAGCGGGGTGTCTCAATTATGGTATCAGAGCAGTTTGATTCTGATCGGACTGCTAAAAGTTAGGGTGTTGTTACTGGCCGTGTCTAGTTGAATCCACATCGGATTTAGACTATGTTTAGAAGTGGGGTAGAGTGTCCGAACCTAATATAAAAGTTAATATTAGTATGGCATATGGTATTTATATACTTGCTTATGTAGTATTATATGTCATACTAATTAGAGCGGATGATTTCTTGCAACAGAATCATGGCACGTGGAAGAGGACGTCCAACTAACAGTGGAGAAAGGACTCCTGAAAGGGTCATTGGAGCTATCAACGACAATACTGACAATGGAGGAGGATCATCTTCGACTCCAAACACCATGGAGACAATAGCTGCTGCTATGCTATTGCAAACCCAACAGAATGCCGAGATGCTGCAAATGAACAAAGAGCAGCTAGAGATCAAGAACCAGAGGAGGGCAGTGGCAGCTGAGGATGCCGGATTGGCAACCTTTATGAACGGGAAGCCACCTCAATTTCGAGGAGAATACGATCAGAGAAGGCAGAATGGTGGATACAGGAGATTGAGAAGATATTCGATACTATGCGCTGCCGAGATGATAGAAAGGTGACTTATGCTGCCTTTATGTTGACTGAGGGGGCAGAATTCTGGTGGAAGGGCAAGAGAAGGTTATTGGAGGCTGAAGGTAGTGTAATTACCTGGAAATTATTCACTGATTGCTTTTTCGAGAAGTATTTTCTGCGTATAGTTAGACGCGAGAAGGAAAAGGAATTCACAAATCTCAAGCAAGGCAACATGTTTGTTGGTGAGTATGCATCAAGGTTTGAGGCGCTGATAAAGTTTTCAGAATACTATCAGAGGTTCCCGAATGAAGACTGGCAATGTAGAAGATTCGAGGAAGGGCTCAGAGATGAGCTGCAGAGGGCTGTAGTGTCTCTTGACATACAGTACTTCCCAGAGCTAGTCGAGAGATGCAGTGCCATCGAAAGCATAGATCTGACGATGGCTAATGAGCAGAAACAACTGAGGATCGGAGGCCCTAACAGATCAAGTTTGCAGAGGCGTGGAGGAAGTGGTTCTCAGTGGAGACAGAAACCATATGCTAGACCTGGGCAGAAGCAGGGACCAGCACTAGCGGCTAGAACTGGTCAGCAATCGCAAAGTGTAGTTTGCTTCAGATGTGGGGGACCACATTATGCAAACAACTGTTCAAGTAGACCCAACTGTTTCAACTGTGGGAAACCAGGTCACATGGCACGAGACTGTAGACAGCAGGCTATGCAACAACTAGCAGCTACAGGAAAAGGTACTGGAGATAATAGAGGTGGAGCTGGAAGAGGTGTCCCAGCAACCAGACCACAAGCCACTGGAAGGGTGTTTACCGTGAGGGGAGCTGAATCCTCTCAATCTGCTGAACTTATACAAGGTATGTGTCTGATAGCTGGTAGACTCTCTAATGTATTGTTTGACTCAGGCGCTACTCATTCTTTTATCTCGCATGAGTGTATGGATCATTTGAACTTACCTGTTTCCAAATTTCCTTATACCCTAACGGTATCTACTCCAACTAGTAATCCTTTGATTACTGTATCTGTTTGCTTAAAGTGTCCTATAGGGATTGAAAATTGAACTTTTGTTGTAGACCTTATCTGTTTGCCTATGCAACAGATAGATGTTATCCTTGGCATGGATTGGCTTTCGGCTAACCATGTAATGCTAGATTGTTCAAGTAAGACCATATCATTTCTTGAACCTTCTAGTATAGTGTCTGCCAGCGAAGGAGTACCTCTGAGGAGTAACAACTCTCAGGAGTTTGTGAGGCTTTGTGCAATGGAGGCTAATGAGATCCCCAGCATAGATTCTATGCCTATCGTGAGAGAGTTTCCTGAAGTTTTCCCTCCAGACATTCTAGGTTTGCCACCGGAAAGAGAAGTGGAATTCACTATAGATCTCGTACCAGGGATAGGGCCTATATCTATAGCACCTTATCGGATGTCACCGGTTGAGTTAGCTGAGTTGAAGGAACAATTGGACAATATGATGGGGAAAGAGTTCATCAGACCGAGTGTTTCACCTTGGGGAGCACCGGTGTTGTTCGTTAAGAAAAAGGATGGAAGTGCGAGGTTGTGCACAGATTACAGACAGTTGAATAAGGTGACAATTAAGAACAAGTATCCGTTGCCTCGGATCGATGACCTGATGGATCAGCTGAAGGGAGCAGCAATATTCTCGAAGATTGATTTAAGATCTGGGTATCATCAGATCAGGGTAAGGAAGGAAGATATACCCAAGACGGCTTTTAGGATGAGGTATGGGCACTATGAGTATTTAGTCATGCCTTTCGGTGTAACTAATGCGCCAGTCGTGTTCATGGATTATATGAACCGAATTTTCAGACCATTCCTTGATAAGTTTGTTGTTGTGTTTATCGACGATATTCTTATCTATTCTCTTACGCGGGAAGAGCATGAGGAACATTTGAGTTTGGTATTGCGAGTCTTGAAGGATAGGAAACTTTATGCCAAACTTTCCAAGTGTGAGTTTTGGATGGAAGAAGTGCAATTCCTAGGGCATGTGATTAATAAAGAAGGAATAGTCGTAGATCCAGCTAAGGTTGAGGCAGTTCTTAAATGGGAACGACCTAAGTCAGTGAGTAAAGTACGGAGTTTCTTAGGACTTGCTGGATATTATCGGAGGTTCATAGAAGGATTCTCTAAGATTGCGTTGTCTATGACACAGTTAACGAGAAAGGATACGACTTTTGTATGGACGGACAAGTGTGAGCAGAGTTTTCAAAAGTTGAAGGAAAGGTTGACTACATCACCTGTGTTGATCTTACCAGACCCTCTAGGACAGTTTGATGTATACTGTGATGCATCATACCAAGGTTTAGATTGTGTTCTGATGCAAGAGGGAAGAGTTGTGGCTTATGCTTCCCGACAGTTGAGGATTCATGAGAGGAATTATCCGACTCATGATTTGGAGTTAGCAGCAATAGTGTTCGCATTGAAGATATGGCTACACTTTTTGTATGGGGCAAGGTTTAATGTTTTCAGTGACCATAAGAGCCTGAAGTACCTATTCGATCAAAAGGAATTGAATATGAGACAGCGGAGGTGGATGGAGTTCATAAAAGATTATGATTTTGAGTTATTGTACCACCCTGGGAAGGCCAATGTGGTAGCAGATGCCTTAAGTAGGAAGTCCTTGCATGTATCCACAATGATGGTTAAGGAGTTAGAATTGCTTGAACAATTCAGAGATCTGAGCTTAGGAATGGAGTTACGGGAAGATAAAGTTTGCTTAAGTATGGTCACTATTAGTAGTGATTTCTTAAAAGATCTTAAGGATAAGCAAGTTCAGGATCTATACCTCGTTTGTTTGCCTATGCAGCAAATTGATATTATCTTAGGCATGGACTGGCTTTCGGCCAATCATGTGATTTTGGACTGTTCAAACAAAATCCTTTGTTTCTCGAAGCGATCTGGATTATTGCCTGTCAATGACAGTAATTCGGGAGATGGACGATCAAGAGACTGCATGGTGCTGTTTTCCTTGGAAGTCAAAGAGTCTCTAAATCCGGATGCGCTGCCTGTTGTTTGCGAATTTCCAGAAGTTTTCTTGGAGGATGTTCCAGGGTTGCCACCTAAGAGAGAAATAGAGTTCACAATTGATCTTGTACTAGGGACCGGACCAATATCGATAGCACCGTATCGAAAGTCCCTAACAGAGTTGGTAGAACTCAAGAAGAAATTGGATGACATGTTGAAGAAGGAATTCATCCAACCCAGTGTTTCAACGTGGGGAGCACCGGTTCTGTTTGTGAGAAAGAAGGACATTAGTTTGAGGCTATGTGTGGATTACCGGCAGCTGAACAAGGTATCAATAAAGGACAAGTATCCGTTGCCGGGGATTAACAATCTAATGGATCAGCTGCTGGGAGCAACTGTGTTTTCAAAGATAGATCTAAGGTCTGTATATCATCATATCAGAGTGAAGGAAGATGATATACCGAAGACTGCTTTCAGAAATCGATATGGTCACTACGAGTAGAGAAGAACATGCAGAGTGTAACACCCCGCTTTTTGGTTAAGTGCTTTCCTTAAGCATGTTCTGTTAAGTTAAGATTGTTGGCTAAGGGCTTAGTAGGATTTTTGGCTTAAAAGTCCCTTTCTGGTACATGAGCACGCCCGTGCTCATTAGCCAGTACGCCCGTGCTTAAAGCCTGAAGTGCATTACCAAGTTTAAGTTGAGCACGACCGTGCTCAACTGTGAGCACGCCCGTGCTCAAGTGCGAACCGCGTCTCGCTAACGCTAAGTCCAGCACGACCGTGCTTGGTAAGGAGCACAACCATGCTCCGAGCACAGCTTATATATGTTGTGCAGACTCGAGGATTGGGTCGTACACTCCAAATCTTGGTGGCTAAAACCCTAGTGCGGCTGCTACGTCTCTTTCCATCTTCTCCTTCATACTCAGTGTGTTTCTTGAGTATTGGAGACCCTAGGGAAATGTGGTTTGGTCTGTACTTCGTATATAGGTAATGTTTCGTCCCTTTTTGTTGGTTTCCTTTTTGTTCTTGTATTGGGAAACTAATAAGATTGTGTTTTTATTGTTTAAGGTTTGTTTGAGTGTGAGCCGCCTAAAGGGGAAGGAACCAGTTTCTGTTTAGGACGCCGTTAGAGCAACCTTCAATCCAGGTATGGGGAGAAGGGTAGGGTACTCATAGGCTTGGGGTTAGAGTAAAATAAAGGGGTTCCTATAACCCCGTTGATGTATGTTTATTGTATGATTTAAAGACTATGATAATATGTTATGTGCTCCATGTTTTTTATGATTAAGTTATGTTGAGTATGAGCATGATGTTAATTTGTTAATTGTTGTTGTTAATATGTTATTGGTTGTTGATATGTTGAGTTTGATAAGTCGGTGCCATTGGGTACCGCAAGCTGATGAGTTATGCCTTGGTGCTTTTTGGCCAAGGAAGCCTTGACCCCACGGTTTGGGTCTAAGATGTTGTGTACCTTGGTGGCCGAGAGTTTGCCCCAGGTGCTGCGGTTGATTCCGCTAAAGTCCTCACAAGATACCGCGAGGCAAGTTGTTGCAGTCGATTCCATTGTTATCTTCGGTCGATTCCATTGGAGTTATGGAGGTGGTGTTGCCGTTGTTGTTGTGTTGCATACGCATTGCATCGGAGTTGTTGTTTAGGGATGTTCGACATAGGGGAGGTCGTCCTAGAGTACGGCGATCTGGCCATCCACGGTTGGAGTGGATTCTCCTTGCGCCCCCGTGACGAGGCATTCGTTGGTTTGATGCTTTGGCTATCCAAGGAGTAGATTCTCCGGCGTTGAGTAGATTCTCAATGTGGATATTTAACTCCGAAGTCATCCATCCCGAGTTAGTTGGATCCACATGCATTGTTGGTTTAGCAGAGTAGAATTGCATTGCACTACATAGCATAATGATGATGATGATGTTGATGTTTGATGAGTTGTTGCTATGCTTGTTGTTTACCTTACTTCCTACTGTTGGAACCAAAGTAATTTGGATTAAATAATCTCTAAGTTTTGATGTTAACAAAAAGGATTAAATTTGTATAGCAAAGTGTTAGAAGCAATCTAACAAGTGCTTTCACCCTTTAAGGATCTCTTATATATATAAGTTAAAATGATAAGTCTATTTGCTTTGCAATCCGCGTCCATATTTTATTTTATTGAAAGATTCCCTGAGTGGTCGAGTCCACTCTATCACTGGAAGGATCTCCTTTAACTCAAGTGCCACGTCAGTGGACGAGCGCTTGAATGTTTCTAGTAGATGGAGAAATCTCTCTCAAGTAGACGCGAGTTACTCTCCAATAATAACATTAATTTACTAGTGCCATGTCACTGGACGGAGATTTTAAGTAGCTCAAGTTCTGGCAAGACCGTTGTTTTAAGTAGACGCAGAATTATTGCCACGTCAGTGGACGAAGCCTTAAAACTCTTCTTACTTACCTTGCCTTTACAATTGTTTTGATGGACGAAGAATTTGAGCATTTATATCTTATCAATCTGAACCAAAGTGAATTTATTTCATATGATTGATATTTATTTCAAATATATATAATGGTCCTTCTCATTTGCTATTAACGGTTTTATTGTCTTGTTTCTATGAGAGAGACATAGTACAAATAAGGAATTACAAAAAGCAAAATAGTACAATGCAAAACGACTTGTACCCTGTCACCTTTTACGCTGGAATAGCTGGAATTTGTACAAGGAAGGCAAGACAGTTTTTCAAGTTGCATTTTCTTAGAGGTGTGCCCATTTCATGCAAGAATATTATCACATAGTACAAAGGCTACGAGCAAGCTGAGTCACAACGGATATTACATGGTTGATTCTATTCCTAAACGGAAAATTCAAATACAACCATTGATGATTTTGAAGACTAGAGCAAGGACTCTATAAATAGAAGACAAAGGCTTTTGAAGAAAGAACTTTTGCGCATATAAAAAAATCTCAAGAAATCGCTTGCAAGCAAACATTCTTTTATTCTTTCAAAAAGCAAAAGTCTGTAATATCTTAATTTGAATATTGCTATAATATTCATCTGATCTTAAACTTTCATATTCTCACACATAGTGAGTTAGAAGATCAAAGAAACCAAAAACTCTTTGTTAGAGGTAGAGCCTGAAGAGGCTTGGTAAGAAAAGAATACTTGTGAGCCTGGAGAGGTGTTCAATACTTGTTATAATCTATTTGGAAAATAGTGGAGAAAACCTAGAAGTAGAAGGGACTGGACGTAGCTCTTGGTTGGAAGAGAGTGAACCAGGATAAAACAACTTGCGTGAATCTTCTAATCCCTTTACCTCTTTAGTTTTACATGTTTATACTAACTGTGGGGATTTGAACTTGAATTTGTTATTCTTTCAAAAGATTGTTTTTCTGTGTGTTTGCTTTAGCCTCTTTATCTTTGTTTGAGAAAACTGTTTTTGAAAAAGGTTGTTTTCGAAAAATATTAACAAATACAATTCAACCCCCCCCCCCCTTCTTGTGTTTGCCTGTGTCAACTTCGGTTGGTATCAGAGCTCAGCCTCGAAAGGGTTGAGCATCTAACAAGTGCTGAGGAAGTACGATCCCACAACCATGGATGCAGAAGGACAAGCTATCAACAGACCTCCACTCTTTGATGGAACTGACTATGATTATTAGAAGAAGAGAATGATGGCCTTCCTAGATGCACAGAACTTAGACATCTGGGAACTGATTGAGAATGGCTATTCTAAGCCAAGAGGTGAAAATGGAGCAGTCTTGGCTAGAGCAGAATGGAGTGTTGATCAAAAGGCCAAACATCAACTAAATCTCAAGGCCAAACATTACTTGATGTGTGCTATTACCATATCAGAACATGATAAGGTTCACAGCTGCAACACAGCAAAGGAAATCTGGGATACACTGGCTCTTGCTCATGAAGGCTCATCACAAGTGAAGGAGTCAAAGATAAGCATGCTGGTTCACCAGTATGAACTCTTCAAGATGACTGATCATGAGTCTATAGATCAGATGTTTGGAAGATTTCAAACAATAACAAACAGTCTCAGATCTCTGGGAAAAATATATGAGAATAGAGATCATATCAGAAAGATTCTGAGAAGTCTCTCCAAGCAGTGGAGACCAAAGGTCACTGCTATTCAAGAAGCTAAGAATCTGAATACTCTCTCTCTGGAAGAGCTTCTAGGGTCATTAAAAGTTCATAAGCTTGAACTAAATGAAGAAGACAATTTCCAGAAAGGGAAAATCCATTGCTTTAAAGGCAAAGAAAGCAAGCTCTTCAAAAGTCCTCAAAGCTGCTGAGTCTTCAGATGATGCTGAACCTTCAGACAGTGATGAAGGATCAGATGAAGATGAATTATCTTTCATCTCCAGAAAGATACAACATGTGTGGAGAAGGAAAGGTAACTTCAAGAGAAAGCCATTCAACAAGAAATTTTCTAAGGAGAAATCAGACTCCAAAGAAAAAGGTCCATCTCTGTGCTTTGAATGCAAAAAGCCAGGCCATTTCAAAGCTGACTGTCCTGACTTAAAAGAGAAGAAGAAGTTCTTCAAGAAAAAGAAGGGCTTAATGGCTACATGGGAGGACTTGGACTTATCCTCATCAGATGAGGAAGAGGAAGCTGAGGAAGAGGCAAACATTTGCCTCACGGCTGACACATCATCAGAAAATGAGTACACTGATGATGATGAGGTAACAGATTCTGAACCTTCTACTCTCAAAAATGCTTTTGATGAATTACTGTATGACTCATCCATATTATTTCATGAATACAAAAGTCTTAAAAAGAAGTTTACAAAATTAACAAAAGAATATGATAGAGTCTGCATTGAAAAACAAAGTTTAGTTCAAGAAAATAATAAGCTGAAATCAGAGAATGTCAGTCCAACTGACAAATCTGAATGTGAGCCTGACAATTCTTGTGAAGTTGCAAAACTGAAACAAGATGTAACATACTTGACAGACACTCTGTCAAAATTTGTAGGAGGCTCGGATAAGCTTAGTCTTATCCTAAGGTATTCTAGGTCACCATTTGATAAATCTGGCCTTGGTTATGATAATAAGAAGCATGAGGCATCTTACATTAAGTCAAAACCACCTACGCAGCAAAGAGCTTCAAAAGCTCCAGCTAGGTATACCAAAGCCAAATCAGGCCCGTCCAACACCTTTTGTAAAGTGTGTGGAAAAAGTGGGCATTCTACATCTAGATGCATACATAATAGAAATATTAAATATTCTCGTCCAAAGAAAACTAACATGAAAGGACCCAAGTCAGTTTGGGTACCTAAGGACAAGATAATACCTGTTGCAGATTTGTTTAACAACAGGAAAGAAACAAACGTCCTGGTACTTGGACAGTGGATGCTCACATCACATGACGGGAGAAAAGTATATGTTCCAAGACCTTAGACATAAGGATGGTGGCTGGGTGACATGTGATAGTGGATATGATGTTTCTTTTAATAAGAACATGTGTTATGTCAAGAAGAATGATGGATCAATCTTATTCACTGCTAAGAGGCAAAACAATTTGTACAAAATTGACTTGGAGGACCTCTCAAATCAAAGTGTCTCATGTTTAGTGTCCATTGAAGATGAGCGATGGATTTGGCATAAAAGGCTAGGTCATGCAAGCTTGAGATTAATCTCAAAGCTAAATAAGCATAACCTCGTGAGAGGATTACCAAACCTTAAGTTCAAATCTGATGCTCTCTGTGATGCATGTCAGAAGGGAAAACAAGTCAATGGTTCTTTTGAATCTAAGAATATTGTAAGTACCAAGAGACCACTAGAACTGTTACACCTTGATTTTTTTGGTCCAACAAGGACTGCTTTTATCAGTGGTAAGAAATATGGTCTAGTCATTGTAGATGACTATACTAGATGGACATGGGTTATGTTCCTTACTCACAAGGATGAGTCCTTCAAGGTCTTTTCAGTATTCTGCAAACGTGTACAGAATGAAAAGGGCATGTGTATAGCTTCAATTAGAAGTGATCATAGGGGAGAATTTGTCAATGAGCTATTCAATGAGTTTTGTGAAGAAAGTGGTATTCAACACAACTTCTCAATACCAAGAACACCATAGCAAAATGGTGTGGTAGAGAGAAAGAACAGATCTCTTCAATAGATGGCTAGGACTATGCTCAATGACAATTCTATCCCTAAGCACTTCTGGGCTGAAGCTGTGAACACTGCCTACTACATTCAGAACAGAATATACATTAGACTTATTATGAATAAGACTCCCTATGAATTGTGGAAAGGTAGAAAACCCAACATATCTTATTTTCATCCTTTTTGATGTAAATGTTATATTCTTAACACTAAAGATCAACTTGGTAAGTTTGATGCAAAAGTAGACAATGGAATTCTACTAGGATTTTCTGAAACCTCAAAAGGATTTAGAGTGTATAACTCAAGAAATTTAATAGTAGAAGAGTCTATACATGTTAGATTTGATGACAAACAGCCTGATAAGAAATTATCAGAGCTAGATGAAAGTTTTGCAAATCTTGACTTAAACATCTCAGGAGAGTCAACAGAAGTTAAAGTTGATGATCAAGTTGAAGACATTTCTCATCAACCAGAAACATCCACCTCTCAACAAAACAATGTTCAGAGAACTTGGCATTTCCAGAATTATCATCCACCGGAACAAATCATTGGAAATCCAAGTGATAAGCTAAGAACCAGATCAACCTTCAGAGAGCAAGAAGATTCTGCATTAGTCTCTGAATTGCAACCAAAGACAGTGGACGAGGCTCTGCTGGACAATGGTTGGATCTTAGCAATGCAAGAAGAACTAAACCAGTTTGAAAGGAGTGATGTCTGGACTCTGGTAACCCTACCTAAGGATAAATCTGTTATAGGAACAAAGTGGGTTTACAAAAACATGCTTGATGAGAATGATAAGGTTATAAGAAATAAAGCAAGATTAGTTGCACGAGGTTACTCTCAAGAAGAAGGTATAGATTACACTGAAACCTTTGCACCTGTTGCTAGATTAGAAGCAATCAGAATTTTACTTTCATTTGCTGCACATCATAATATTATGCTTTTTCAAATGGATGTAAAAAGTGCTTTTCTAAATGGTTTTACCAATGAAGAAGTTTATGTTATGCAACCTCCGGGTTTTGAGAGTGAAACCCAACCTGAACATGTATACAAGCTTAAGAAAGCTTTATACGGTCTAAAACAAGCCCCAAGAGCTTGGCATGATAGGCTAAGTTCTTTTCTGATGGATAATGGATTTAACAAAGGAAAGGTTGATACAACCTTGTTTAGAAAGTCAATTAAATCCAACTTCATAGTAGTACAGATTTATGTAGATGATATTATATTTGGTGCTACTAATGAATCTTTGTGTAAAGAATTTTCAAAGTTAATGCAGAAAGAGTTTGAAATGAGCATGATGGGAGAACTCAAAATCTTCCTTGGACTTCAAGTCAAACAATCTATGGACGAGGTGTACATCCATCAAACTAACTATACAAAGGAATTACTCAAAAAGTTTAAGATGGATGACTGCAAACCGATGAACACTCCTATGCATCCCACGTCCATACTGAACAAAGATGATAAAGAGAAAAAGGTAGACCAGCAGGTATACAGAGGTATGATTGGATCTCTCTTATATCTAACTGCTTCTAAGGCCTGATATTATGTTCAGTGTTTGCTTATGTGCTCGATTTCAATCTGATCCTAGAGAATCTCATCTATCAGCAGTTAAAAGAATTTTTAGATATTTAAAAGGTACTACTAATCTTGGTCTGTGCTTTAAGAAAGATGAAGATTACAGATTAGTTGGCTTTTGTGATGCTGACTATGCTGGAGATAGAATTGAAAGAAAAAGCACCAGTGGAGGATGTCACTTCATTGGAGCTAACCTAGTTTCATGGTCAAGCAAAAGGCAGAGTACCACTGCTCTATCAACTGCTGAAGCAGAATACATCTCAGCTGCAAGTTGCTGCTCACAACTTCTCTGGATCAAACACCAATTGGAGGATTACAATGTATTTGTAAGTAGTATTCCACTTATGTGTGATAATACTGCTGCAATCAATTTATCTAAGAATCCAATTTTGCATTCTAGAGCTAAACATATAGAAATCAAACATCATTTTATTAGAGACTATGTGCAAAAAGGTGTTTTTGATATTCAATTTGTAGATACTGACCATCAATGGGCAGATATCTTTACTAAACCTCTTGCTGAGGACAGATTTATTTTTATTAGAAAACATCTTAACATGTTGTATGTGGTTTGATTTAGTATATGTGTTGATTGCATGTGTTTTCATTGCACGTCCACTGGTTTTGGCGTCCAGATCACGTGTAGTCTACGCGTCCACTACTGTTGGTGTGCCGCGTCCACTACATATGTCTCTCCGCGTCCACTCTCAATCTGGTGTGGACTCGTCTATGCATAAAAATTTTATTGCATTAATTTGTCTCTGGACTTTTTTTTTTTTTTAAAACGTTTGGTTTTAATCATTTCCTTGCTGAGTCAGCTACTTCCATCAATCCCATCATAACTTTTTACGGTCCCAATATACTAACGCCGTTTTTCACTAAAGACATGTCTTGTCAATCATTTTCTTTTGAATTTTCTTTGAAAACTGTTAGTATTCAGAACTCTTTAAAAGTAACCCCTTTCCCTCTGAAAAACCTTTCGCTACTCATCATCCCTGTTAACCATCTCTCTGAAAGTTTCAAACTCTCTGTTTTTCCAAACCTTAACTCCTTTACTCAACAATGGCTTCAACCTCTACTCCCGAGCCTGCTTATGCAACCGACATCATGAATATTGCTGTGGAACATCATTTTGATTTTGAAATTCTAAGTGAATACAACTTGGATGTAAGTAGATTTATCAACGCTGCTGGTTGGGATGGGTTATTTCTGGAAAAGGTCTCAATATATCTCGACTTGATAAGGGATTTCTGGAGAAGACCGAAGATTTCTGAAACAGAGATAGTAGGGTTTGTACAGGGGAAGAAGATAACTGTTTCCGAGAAAACCATTTCTGACGCCATTGTTTGTGCTCAAGAGGGTCTGATCTTCACAGAAAACTAGGAAGAAGACCTAAGCGGTACAGAGACCATTGTCGTTACACTGATGAGGCAAGACACCGTGAGAACTCACTCATGGAAATCATCTCAAATGAAGGATCATATCAGGATTCTTCACCAAATCCTGAACAAGGTGGTGCTTCATAAGGCAGGGTCTAAGGACAACTTATCTGCCCTCCATAAATTCTGTCTTTGCAATATGGTCTTTGAAACAAAGATAAATCTGCCATGGATCCTGTTTCATCGCTTCAAGGATGCCATTACCAACAGGGAAACCGCCTCTCACATCACCTTCTCTCATCTTCTGTCAAAAATATTCAAGCAGCAAGGCTTGTATGATGAAATAAGTGCAAAGTCTCAAGAAGAACAAGAAAAAATCCTTCGTTCGAAAGCAATGCAAGCTGCTATTTTTGGGAGAAGCAACCTTAGTGGCATGCATCTTGACACTTACAAACAAGTTGAAATGGCCAAACATGAGGAGAAGATGAAGATAAAAGAAGAATCAGTTGAGGCTAATAATGCTGCTACCCTTGGTCTCAAGAGAGGAACCAAGAGGAAGACAATGGCTGTCATGAAGCCTATTCCTAAAAGGCCTACCAGAGGCATTGAGATTAATGAGCCTAGAGCTGAGGCTCCTCAACCTGTTCCTCAACCTGCTCCCAAGAGAGCAAGGAAGCTGGTGTTGCCTCAAGATGAGGATGATGAAGATGATAATGTTCCTCTGGGAATAGCCTTGAAGAGGAAAGCAGCTGCTGCTGCTGTGCCTACCAAGAGGAGGCAAACTGCAAGAAAAGCAAGGAGCTTTGCATCCTCTAAGGTAAACACTTCTTCTGAAGTTCCTATAAATAGAGCAGAAGATGTTCATAATGTAAACACTCCTGAAGTAGGATTTTTTTGATGATGTATATAGACCTACCTTACCCACACCCCCAACCTTCACCACAAAAAGAACAACCAGACCAAACCACAACCCCATCCTCACCACAAATCAGCCCAAACCAATTAACCATACCCCAACCTTCACCACTCAAAACCATCTTTCCACCTATAATTCCTGACTCTGATCCTTGGTTTCATCAAAACGATGATGGAATTTGCCGAGGTGCCCCCTTTCCTAAACCTCTCAGAAAACTCTTTCCACCCCTTGTACCCTCATCCACCCTCTTTGCTAATCAATCTGAGAATTGGGCTCAAGTCAAGAGAGATTGGAGAGTTTTGTTTCATACTCACCAACCAGACCCTGAGATTGACCCTGACACCCCTCTCACAAGGTGGTATCCCCATCCTGAATATGAATATGAATCATATGAGGACTACCCCTGGACCACCAAATATCCAAACTCCCAGCCTCCTAAAGGACCCTTCCCATCTGAAATGAACAACCAACATGGCCCTCTCCTCACCCACCTACCCTTCAAACGTTTCCCACAAAGAAAAATTTACCCCAACCTCACAAAAACCCCACCTCTGATTCCTCACACTGATGGAGTAGAAAGGCACATCATTCCTGTATGGGAATCTGACCCAAAGAGGAACAGACTGCCTACTTTACCTGAGAAAAGAGCTAGATCATCTGAGCACAATCCAATCATACTGGATGGCAATACAAAATGGCTGAAGTTCGAGCATCCCAGCATCTATGGAAGAGCATCTGACCCCTTCACAGATCAGCTGTTCTACAATATACTGAAATGGGAGTTCAGCTACTTCCAAGTTGAAAGAGCTGCACGTTGTGTTCCTATCACATGGCTTAGGCATGATAAGGAAACACGTGTACGCATTGCTCCCTACCCTATCTGTCCAAGGCTTGGCATGATAGACCTCAACAAGGACAAAGATAGGAGGTGCAGAAGAAATAAGGGAGTCATGCCTGAAGCTCACTCGGCTATGCTGGATGTATCTAAAGAAACTTTTGATCACTCCAAGCTTGACTATTATCTGTATATGGAGGATGTGAAGAATATTGGAGAGATGATAGCTGCTGATTACTGGAAGTCTCACATCATCCACTGCACCAGGGAAGCTTCATCTTCTGGCCTATCTCAGGAAGAGAAGCAAGAAATTCCCAAGTTCAGAGGAAAGTGTGGACTCTCCAAGCTAAGGCACATGATCTACAAAGATCTGTGGGCACTTCCTATTACCAGCAGGGATGTGGAGGAAATTACTCCTATCCACTGGGCAAAGGATGTCCCTTAGAAATCTGTAAAAGCTGCCACTGCCTCTCCAGTAACCTCATCCTCTGAATCTATAGCTGAGGAGTTAGTTGTAGAAGGCCCTGAACTTAATGCTGAAATGTCTTCTCAATCTGCTTCAGTTGAACCTCCATCTGCACAAGCTGAGCAGTCTGCTGAGATCTGTGTCTCTAAGCAAGGTGCTGAGTCTGCTAAGACTTCATCTCAACCATTAGCTCTTGCTATGGTTAATCCTCCAGCCCAAGCTCAAGATACTGTCTTTGACACTGCTGAGAGCTCAAGACAACTTTCCTTGCCACCAAATCTTGAAGACATCATTGGAAGAATTGTTGATGATAAGGTTGGCAAGATAGTTGAAGAAAAGACTGAACAGATAGCTCAACAAATTGAAGAAAGGGTGCAGAAGCAAGTTCAAGATACTCTGGCCCCTACAAATGCCATGGTGAATCAGATGTTGGCTCTGCTCATGGAGTTTCAGAGGAATCCAAATCCAAATCCTAACCAACCCCCTCCACCACCTCCTTCTACCTAAAAACTTTTTCCTTCTCTATTCTATTCTTTTTGTTTTTGTTGTTTGCTGACAATGATGGTCCACTCCCTTTTACCTTTTTGTCTGATGACAAAAAAGGGGGAGAAAGGAAAGATTAAATTTTACAGAGAATGTTATACAGACATTTTTTTATGAAAAAGTAAATTGTTGTCTGCATATGCATAAGTGTATATTAATCTTGCTGATTCTATGTTTTAACTTTATGCTTATGCCTACTTTATCTAAAGTCAATTTTGCTCTGATACTGCTTAGTCTCAAATGTTTAATAAGCTGCTATCTTGGTCTGATAACTTATAATTCTTGCAAACAAGACTTAGCTTCATATGCCTTAAACTGCTTTGATCTGATGAATGCTTTGCAAAATAAATTTAATTAGTTTTTGTCATCATCAAAAAGGGGGATATTGTTGGAACCAAAGTAATTTGGATTAAATAATCTCTAAGTTTTGATGTTAACAAAAAGGATTAAATTTGTATAGCAAAGTGTTAGAAGTAATCTAACAAGTGTTTTCACCCTTTAAGGATCTCTTTTATATATAAGTTAAAATGATAAGTTTATTTGCTTTGCAATCCGCATCCATATTTTATTTTATTGAAAGATTCCCTGAGTGGTCGAGTCCACTCTATCACTGGAAGGATCTCCTTTAACTCAAGTGCCACGTCAGTGGACGAGCGCTTGAATGTTTCTAGTAGATGGAGAAATCCCTCTCAAGTAGACGCGAGTTACTCTCCAATAATAACATTAATTTACTAGTGCCACATCACTGGACGGAGATTTTAAGTAACTCAAGTTCTGGCAAGACCGTTGTTTTAAGTAGACGCAGAATTGTTGCCACGTCAGTGGACGAAGCCTTAAAACTCTTCTTACTTACCTTGCCTTTACAATTGTTTTGATGGACGAAAGAATTTGAGCATTTATATCTTATCAATCTGAACCAAAGTGAATTTATTTCATATGATTGATATTTATTTCAAATATATATAATGGTCCTTCTCATTTGCTATTAACGGTTTTATTGTCTTGTTTCTATGAGAGAGACATAGTACAAATAAGGAATTACAAAAAGAAAAATAGTACAATGCAAAACGACTTGTACCCTGTCACCTTTTACGCTGGAATAGCTGGAATTTGTACAAGGAAAGCAAGACAGTTTTTCAAGTTGCATTTGCTCAGAGGTGTGCCCATTTCATGCAAGAATATTATCACATAGTACAAAGGCCACGAGCAAGCTGAGTCACAACGGATATTACATGGTTGATTCTATTCCTAAACGGAAAATTCAAATACAACCGTTGATGATTTTGAAGACTAGAGCAAGGACTCTATAAATAGAAGACAAAGGCTTTTGAAGAAAGAACTTTTGCGCATATACAAAAATCTCAAGAAGATCAAAGAAACCAAAAACTCTTTGTTAGAGGTAGAGCCTGAAGAGGCTTGGAAAGAAAGGAATACTTGTGAACCTGGAGAGGTGTTGAATACTTGCTGTAATCTATTTGGAAAATAGTGGAGAAAACCTTCAAGTAGAAGGGACTGGACGTAGCTCTTGGTTGGAAGAGAGTGAACCAGGATAAAACAACTTGCGTGAATCTTATAATCCCTTACCTCTTTAGTTTTACGTGTTTATACTAACTGTGGGGATTTGAACTTGAATTTGTTATTCTTTCAAAAGTTTGTTTTTCTGTGTGTTTACTTTAGCCTCTTTATCTTTGTTTGAGAAAACTGTTTTTGAAAAGCTTGTTTTCGAAAAATATTAACAAACACAATTCAACCCCCCCCCCCCCCTTCTTGTGTTTGCCTGTGTCAACTTCACCTACTTCCATGCTATTATGTTTACATGATTCTTACTCCCTATGTTTGTTTGTTTGTTGTTGGCCTGATTGGCACCTTGCAGAGGATGGCGAGCAGCCCGGAGAGGAGTGACACTGAGGAGCTGCCACTCATAGTTAGGGCTTGTTTTCTTGTTCAGTTAGTTAGTTATTTCAGTTGTATTCCGAGGATATGTTTCTGGAACGGTTATACCAGCTCTGAGTTGTGACATCGGGGTTGGGTTGTATATTCTTATGTTTATTGTTTTAAACTTGATTTATATTTTTCTGCGCTTGTGAACTGGTTTATGTGGAACTTTTCTACCCATGGACAAATGTTTTGAATTATTCGGTAAATGCATGTTTTTCATTTAATTTGTTTCTTTTTAAATGCCTTATAACATGCAGGGTAGAAGGGTGTCACACAGAGCATCTTCGGGTTGTACTTCAAGTATTAAGGGACAGACAACTCTATGCCAAGTTGTCGAAGTGTGAGTTCTGGTTAGACAAAGTACAATTTCTTGGGGCATGTGATCAACAAAGACGGGATAACTGGATCCTGCTTAAGTTGAAGCAGTGGTGAATTGGGAAAGCCCTAAAATGGTCGGCGAAAGTTAGGAGTTTTCTTGGTTTGGCAGGTTACTACAGATGGTTTATTAAGGGATTCTCGAAAGATTGCATTGTCGATGATACAGTTGACGAGAAAAGGAAGGGTGTTTGAGTGGCCTGATGAGTGTGAGGCTAGTTTTCAGGAGTTGAAAAGGAGGCAAACAACATCTCCAGTGCTAGTCTTGCCAAATCTGTTAGCCCCGTTTGATGTGTACTGTGATGCATCACATCAAGGCCTGGGTTGCATTCTCATGCAGAATAGGAAAGTAGTGGCGTATGCCTCTGGACGGTTAAGAGTACATGAGAGGAATTACCCAACCCATGACTAAGAGTTGGCCGCAATAGTGTTTGCATTGAAGATATGGAGACACTATTAGTATAGTGCTTAGTTCACAGTGTTCAGTGATCATAAGAGTCTGAAGTATTTGTTCGGATTAGAAGGAGCTAAACATGAGACAAAGGAGATGGATGTAGTTCATAAAGGATTATGAGTTTGATCTCCAGTACCATCCTGGAAAAGCAAATGTCGTAGCGGATGCCTTAAGTCGGAAATCGTGACAAGTATCTGCTATGATGATCAAGGATGATCGAGCAATTCAAAGACATGAATCTTGGGATAATGGAATTGTCCCAGAACAAGATAAGTTTGGGAATGGTCACTATTACTAGTGGATTCCTAGACTTAGTTTGGAAGAAGCAAGCGGAGGATCAGTATCTCCAAAAGGTCAATCAGAAGATAGAAGCAGGGGAGTCTATGGAGTTTAAGTGAGGTACTGATGAATCTTGAGGTTTGGTGATAGGATCTGTGTGCCAGAGGATAGAGAAGTTAAGAATCTGATATTGGAATAAGCACACAAGAGTAAGCTAATTTTTCATCCAGGTGCCACAAATATGTATCAAGATCTGAAAAAGGTGTTCTGGTGGCTTGGAATGAAAAAAGAAGTGGCAGAATATGTCCAGTCCTGTTTGGTGTGTCAAAAAGCAAATATTGAACACCAGAAGCTAGTGGGATTGTTGCAATCTTTAGACGTTCCAGAATGGAAATGTGACAGTATTGCAATGGACTTTGTGTCGGGTTTGCCTAGGACACAAAAGAAGTATGATGCAATTTGGGTGATCATTGATACGTTGACGAAATGTGCTCATTTCTTACCTATCAATCAGAAGTTTTATTTGGAAAAGTTAACCCAGTTGTACATTAAGGAAGTAGTGAGGTTGCATGGTGTGCCAGCGAGTATAATTTCAGACAGGGATCCGAGGTTTACTTCAAGGTATTGGCAAAGTTTAAACAGTGTATTGGGAACTAAGCTACGTATGAGTTCGGCTTATCATCCTCAGACGGATGGTCCAATCATAAAGGACAATTCAATCTCTGGAAGATTTAAGAGCATGTGTGCTGGAACACACAGGAATTTGGGACGAAGTTCTTCCCTTGATTGAGTTTTCTTACAATAACAGTTTTCAATCAAGTATTGGTATGGCGCCGTACAAAGCACTGTATGGAAGGAAGTGTAGAACACCACTCTGTTGGTATGAAACTGGTGAGAATCAGTTGATTGGACCGGAAAGTTGTATAGCGGATGACTGAACAAGTTAAGAGGATTCGCGAGAAAATGAAAGCATCGATAGATAGGAAGAAAAGCTACACCGACAAGAGAAGGCCTTTGGAGTTCCAGGAAGGCGATCATATTTTCATGCGAGTCATACCGAAGATTGGAATTGGCAAGGCAATAAAATCTAGAAAGCTTACATCCCGTTTTATCGGGCCATTTCAAATTCTTCGCCGAATTGGTCCAGTTGCTTATCAGATAGCCTTACCACCCAATCTTTCGAACCTTCATGATGTTTTTCATGTATCCCAACTTAGAAAGTACTGTCCCGATCCATTGCACGTCATAGAGTCCGAATCAATACAGTTAAGAGAAAACCTTGAGTATGAGGCTTTGCCTGTACTGATCGAGGATCGGAAGATAAAGGAACTCCACGGGAAGCAGATTCCTTTAGTTAAGATCATATGGGATGCAGTAAATGGTGATGCTACCTGGGAGAGATAAGATGATATGCAACAGAGATACCCACAGCTGTTCATGTGAGGTAATTTAAATTTCGAGGACGAAATTTATTTTAAGGGGGTAGTAATGTAACACCCCATTTTCTCGATTAAGGAATCGGACAAGGATTAAGTGTGTGTGATGGCTTAATCTTGTTTGTTAAGTGCTAATGAGTCGGTATACCAAGTTTGAAGCCAATCAGATTTAAATTGGACTCAGAGTGCATCGAAACGCGTGAAATAAAAAAGAATGGCACATGGCTAAATTACAGCCAGCGCTCAGTGGTGGGAAGTGGCGCTCAGCGCCCAACACCACCTAACCCCATTACTTCTTCTTCTCCACTCACTTGCATGGCTCTTCTCTCATTCTTCAACCACAAAACAATTTTGCCTTGTGAGAGTTCAAAGCTGTTTAAGATAGAGAAAGTGTGGTTTGAGCTCCGTTCATTCATCCGTTTTCGATTCTGACTACGAATACTCGTTCAGGGCGACGACCACGTCAAGTACATACCTTTGATTCGTCAAACAATGGAGGTAATGCTCGAGTCCCTAACTCGTCGACACATCAACATTGTCATTTACTTTGTTTCGTTGAATCTTGCTTCGATTCTGGCTTTGTCTGTGAAGCTGTTGCAAGATTAGGGTTTATGACATTGTCGGGACTCTGTCCATGTGTTCAGGATGAATCTCGGAGCACCGAGGAGCTCGTTCGGGTGAGTGGCAGCAGTTGTGTTGTTGTGAGGGCACGAGTTTTGAGTCAAGGAAGCGACGTTGCTATTATCTAAGGTGGGGAGAAAGTATCCGACATGCCGGGGAGGCAAGCGTAGTATTGCGATAATTAAATCCCTATTGAAACTAATTTTTAAAGCTGTATACGGGATTTAGTTATGGCACACTTATCGATGTTAGGCACACTTATCGATGCTAGGACTGCTTTATCGTTTTACATGCATATGCTGATGTTGTGTGTTTCGTTGTTTATTGCTGCTGATGGTTTTGCTGCTGGTTGAGGTGCGTTGTTTGTTATTTCTGCATGATGATGTTTGATGCTATGTTAGTTAATTATGTTAAGTTATTATTGATGTTGAGGATGATGATATTATGATGATGGCATTGATACCATTGAGGTTGTATGGATTGTCTGTTTGTGCTGTTGGAAACCCTAGTTGCCACTTGAGGGTACACTGTCGAGTTAATGATGAGAATGGATTCTGAAAGCAGTATATGGGTATCGAGTTGAGATTGTGGATGCCGAGTGCATCGTAATGCTTGTAAATGAGTAACGGTACCGGTGCCAACTTAGGTTATGTTGCATTGTATTTTGCCAAGTGGTGAGCCGTATGACTGGGAGTCATACGAGGTTAGTTGTACTCGAGTGCGAGTACGAACTACGGAGGGGCCGATCGGTTAAGCGACCTTGGGGATGTATGAACTGGACTCAGAGGGCTCACAATGACCATTAGGTAACTCCTAATGTGTCATGTACGGTATAGCCTAGTTTTCCCAGCTTTACCCTGATTATCCATGTCGCAGGTGGACGTTCCGAGGCGACCCATACACCCCAATTGGAGTTGAGCTCATAGGGAGATGCACTCTTATGGGTCATGGCGAGCGGAAGGGTTACATGGACAAACTAACTGGCATCCTTTGAGCAGTGAGGGTCGGTAAGGAGAATGTCTCGGGGCTGAGACCCGAATGAGAGATATCGGCCGACATGCATAGGAGTGTGACACCCTAGAGGATTGATCCTAGATGGATAATCGAGGTTGACTGTAACATATGATTTGGGAGATGTTTGTTGCATGTGTTGACTGTTGTTTGATAGTCTGCTTTACTATGTTTTCCATATCCCTGTTTTATGGTAGTGTCGAGATCTTATCTCCATTCTTCTTCTTTTTCCTCCTCTTTCTGTGTATGTATCGGTTCATCAGTTGAGCAGCAGCCGTACGCCGATGGCGATCGGACTGGAGCATCGTTAGATGCACTACTTGCAGATGGTTCCACCGAGGGTCCAGGCCCTGGGGGACATTGAGATAGTATATCATGACGAACATGGGTGTCAAGTCGACCATTCATGGTTCTTTATGTGTTACGTCGGCCCGGTCAGCATCTATGTCTGTCTCGGAGGAGGACCTGACTTCAGTTCTTATAGGATATCTCAGCGGCTACCTTTCTCAAAGCTCTGGATCCCACCCAATCGTCAAGAGTTCGCAGAGGATATGTGGAACCCGATAGATCACACTTATGCTCGTAGCGGACTTGAAGTGTTACGGAGAGGCTGTGGGGGAAGAAGCGTGCAGACGATGTATCATAGCTATCGCAAGAGGGTTGTGATTAGTAGTGATGAGTCTGTTGGGAACGAAGTTCCAGATGCCCATATCGTCTGTGATATGATTGTCGGTAGCGTCTGCTAGGGAGAGCCTCAGTGAGCATAATCTTCTTTTGATCTTTTGATTTTGGATGTATTCTGAGAGAGGCGGGCGAATAGATGCTGTCTGTTTAGGTTTTTATGTATCTTTCTTTGTGACCAGTTGCTGTTTCTTTACCCTGTTTGTATAGACAGCAGGCTTCCGATCCCTCTGTTGGGATCGGTGGTATAGTTGGAGACAAGATGTATATACTATGTACATATCAGCTGTTTTATCTTTCTTCCATTTTGTATGTTTAAATGGTTTTAATTTTATCGCTTCTACAAACTTATAATATTTTCGAATCTATATCTGTGCCAACGCTAATAAAACGGATTAAGGCTTAGTTAATTAGGACTGTTCTTTAATGGGACGCTGGGGCGTCTCACTACCTAGGTGGCCACATCTTTTGCTTCCTCCCATATTTTTCATGATATTCCCCTTTGTGTTGCTGACACTATTTCCATTGAATTGAAGTAAGTTATTTCTTGTCAAAAAAAAAAGAAAATTACATTGTCATATACTAAAAGTGTAGAGTTTTTTACACAATCAGTCAATCACCAATCATTTATGAATGACTTTTAATATTGTTAGGATAAAGGTCAAAAAAACTTACTGACGTGACAATCTATGATTGAATATTTGTATAAAAAGGCTTTAAACTGTCAGTGTATAGCAATTAAACTCAAAAGGTAACATAAGTTTGATCAATCGCTACGTTTGTTTGATGGATTAAAGTAATATGCATTGTCTGTGTAAAAACGTTTTACACTGATATTTTGACATATGTGCTTTTGTTTTAATAACTAAGAGAGAAAATTAACAATAATGCTGATTTGTCAAGATATTATTGGATGTCAGTGTAAAATTCTTATACACTGACAGTGCATAGAGACTAAACTCTTGTTTAATTTTGGTACAATGTGATCATAAAAAATATTACACTATTAACTATTTGTAAATCTTTTATCGGTGAATTTTAAGATAGTCATGATAATAGTCAAATATTTGTAATGATGTGATAATTTATAATTGATTGACAATATCAAAACTATTTACAATGTATAACAATTGAATCCTAGATATATTAAAATATTTTATTAATTTTAAAGAATTTCTAAAAATTAATATTGTGTAAGAATTTTATAGTGTCAATAAATAATAAATTGGCACATTGTTAAAAAAAATTAATGCTTATTATCACTATCTTAAAATCACACATAAAATAATTTATAATTGGTTAATAGTGTAGAATTTTTACATCAAAATTATATTAAAATTAAATTCATAAATCTATTTTCCAGTTTTATAATACTATATGTTTTATTTATATATCGGGAATTTTTTTTTTTTTTGGTAAACATATTAGACGTTTATTCTAACTCTTTTTTTTTATTTAAGCTATGCTACTAGAATTTAATATGTAAACAAATGTGACACATAAATTAGTAAATAATATTAAAGTTGCTTTTCACGCAAAAAGAGATAACGGTGCAGCCTTTTATCAAATCCCATAGGAGGTCGGATAGGTAAGTGATTATTCATGTGCAGGATTGTGTACTAATAACACTATATGAACCGTCCAATCATAAGGTGTATGTTACACCTTTTTTAATGAGGTGTACCATAGACTCCACCAATGAACTAGTGGTCCAAAAAATTTAAACTTGTAACCAATCATAGTGCGGAGTAATAGCTTTCAAGCTGTGAATATATGCCTTGACAGGTACTTTAAGTTTTGATGAATGACAAAAGGGAAAGGTCCAGAATGACTAAATTGCAAAAGGCGGAAAGTTATAAAGCAAGCAAGCACGAGGGGCAAAATGGGCATTTCAGTATTTGTATTGAGTGTTTTAGAAAAGTGTGTAAATGGTAAGTAGGGTTCTCAATTTAATATTGGTCTCACACACACACTTTTAACATGTGCCAAAAACATTTTAAACATGTTTTATATCTGACAATTAATTGCGCTTAATGAGTAATCAAATATTAATTGTTAAGATTTTCAAAGTCAAATATGCTTCGAGCCATAATCGATTATGGGAAACCAATAATCGATTATGATATGTATTAAAAGGCTTTAAATGAGTTTAATGAGTAATTATGTTATTAAAGCCGTTGAATTTGAATTTTCAAATAGAATAATCGATTATGTGAAATGTATAATCGATTATGTCTGTCTGGCTTTCAACGTACTTCAAACAGAAACCCCGTAATCGATTATGTAATCGATTATGGCTTTTTATATGAAAGTCAGTGGACTCGTAATCGATTAGTATAATCGATTATGACTATTCTGTCAAAGTGAGCGCTTCCTGAAATTGGTTTAAATAATCGATTATGAGAATGTAATAATCGATTATGACGCGACAAAAATGAATTTTAAGAGGCTTGACCTAATTTCTCTTGAACCTTCACCTTTCTAATATAAAAGCAAAGTTAGGCAGCCATCAGAATAGAGAACACTGCAATATTTTCTGTGCTAAAACTCTGAAAACCATTTTCTCTATTATCTCTCTTGCACTATCACTTTGACCATATTATATTGAGAGTTCTACACACCATATAGGTGTTATTGTAATTGGGCTTCAAATTGTTTTTATCAGCACTATTAAGAGTGCATATTTGTTGGTAAGAGTCGTGTGACTCAAACCCTTCTTTTTCTACACCATTATTACAAGAGAGGTGATATCTCTTGTGGTGTTGTCTTGGATGTGATTTCCAAGTGTTTAAAAGGGAGGTGATATTCCTTGTGGTTTACAAGAGAGGTGATATCTCTTGTGGTATTTTCTTGGATGTAATTTCCAAGTGTTTACAAGGGAGGTGATATTCCTTGTGGTTGACAAGAGAGGTGATATCTCTTGGGTTATTGTCTTGAGACTCTTTCACTGGGGGAGGTGATATCCCTGGTCTGTGAGGAGTGCTCTACATTGTAAAGGTTCTAGTTTATCCTGTTTAAAAACTAGAGTTGATTGAAATCCCTTGGTCGTATTGCCTTGGGGACTAGACGTAGGCCATGTGGGTAGTTTGTGGCCGAACCAGGATATATTATTGTGTTCATCCTCTTTCCCTATCCTCTTTACATTTCCACATTTTATTTATAGCGCTTTAATTTCAAACGTTTTATTTTTATAAAGCGCCTTAATTTGAAAAGAACCTTTTATCCGCTGCGATTTCTGTTTATATTTTAAAAGGGTTTTTGATTTAACGCAAAAGATTTCATTATTATTTAAAACCCAATTCACCCCCCCTCTTGGGTGATGGTTGCCACGGCCAACACAAGCAAGACTGGTATCATTAAACTTGGACATCTACGTCAATAGATATGCAACCTGCTTTACTACTTGTTCATAATTGGGTTTCGCATAATATCATTCTACATCAGGCTTAAAACTGGACCAATTGATAAACTGTCAATTTGTATACTTTATTGTTGGGAAATTAGGTGTGATTTATTATTTATTTGGATATTATTGTGAATACTCACCCTATTTCTCATGATTATTGTAGAATTTGTCATCATGATAGTGGAGCATTTAATTGGAGAAAAAGCAACAAATTTGGAAGGATTTTTGGATAAAATGAATGTGTTCTGAAATATCAAAAGAGCACGGCCGTGCTCAACATTAAGCACGACCGTGCTCATCAGAAGAACCCGTGCTGACCAGCACGCCCTTGCTTGGATTGCTAGATTGAGGTCGATTAATGAGCACGACCGTGCTCATTATTGAGCACGACCGTGCTCATTATTGAGCACGACCGTGCTCTTTAGCAAGACCTTGCTGACTTTCTCAGATTAAGCACGGTTTGACGCCGTTTTAGTTGAGCACGACCGTGCTCATCATTAAGCACGACCATGCTCGTGTCTCAGAGGCCCAATTACGTAGGTTTTTACATTGCCAATATAAGGGAGTGATTGGAGCCATTCTAAGCAGCTTTTGCACAGCAGCCGTTCTACACCAGAGACAGCAGCCATCGTTGAGCACAGCGAGGAAGATCGAGTCTTGAAGTGAAGGACCGTCTCCCAATTGATTTGAAGAACTGCTTCGTGTCAAAAGGGTGTTCGGGTTTTAGTTATTTTTTCTCTTTATGGATTGTTACATGTCTTTGATTTGCATAGTGATTAGTATGACTATGCGTAGCTAAATTCATTCCTAGGGTAATGGTGGATCTTATGTTTTGATACCGTTGATGTTTGCCTAATTTTAATATGATTCAGTGTTTCTGTTAATTGATTGGTTTAATCCTTGTGTTTGAACTTCTATGAGAATTGATCATTCTTTGCTAAGTTAATTGACTGGCGACCGTACCACAATTAGTTAACGGAACTCTAGGATTAACCGGATTTGGGGTTGCATGGACCAAACGCAATCCCTCGTTTTCAATCAGTTATTGAATTAATAAAACTTGCCAATTCTATATGCTTCTTTTAACTATTTACCTTACATGACCATTGGGGGTAACTGATTAAGGGAAAGAATATTAATATTGCATGACCATTGGGTATTAATAGATTTAGAGTGAGTGATTGACAATCAATAAGAAACACATATTATTGAGGAATTGGGTAACATCATAGGTAGTGGCATAAGTGAAACCAGGTACCCTAGGCTTTCCATAATTGATCCTTTGCTTGCAATTCTTTGTTTTTCTTGGCTTTCACAATCTTGCTACTTTTATTCCATTGTTTTTCAACCAATTCGATTGTCTAAATAACATAAGGAAATAATTAATCTAGTACTTGTCAACAATCTCTGTGGGTTCGATACTTGGAGTCCCAAATACTCCTATATTACTTTTGCGATAGGGTGCACTTGCTCTTAAGTGTAGTTTTAGCGCAACAAGTTTTTGGCGCCGTTGCCGGGGATTGTTTTTGACAATATTAGAGAGATTAAATCCTAGTTACTTTAGATGCCATTTCATTTACTTTATTTTTATTTTATTTTGATTTACTTCCTTGTATGCTAACGCGTTCTCAATCTCCTAACTTGCAGTATAATCCTGAGATAGAAAGAACTGCGCGCAGAAACAGAAAGCAAGCTAGAGAAAGGAGAACCATGGCTCAAGAGGATGACAGGACGATGTTGGACTTTGCTCGTCCTTCAACCACCAATGCTACAAGGAGTATTATTAGGCCAAGCATTGAGGCCAACAACTTTGAGATCAAACCAGCTTTGATCTCTATGTTGCAAAATGCGATTCAGTTTAATGGGAGTCCAAGTGAAGACCCCCATGATCATCTTGCTGATTTTCTTGAGATTTGTGATACCATCAAACATAATGGTGTCTCAAATGATGCTTTTAGGCTTCGACTGTTTCCCTTTTCTTTAAGGGATAGGGCCAAACTTTGGCTTAAGTCCTTGCTGTCTGGTTCCATAACCATTTGGGACCAACTCTCTTCTAAATTTATGGATAAGTATTTTCCACCTGCTAAGTCTGCTAAACTGCGTAATGACATAACTTCTTTTGTGCAGGTTGAACTGGAATCTCTGTATGAGGCATGGGAGCTATTTCAGGAGGTGTTGAAGAAATGCCCCCATCATGGTTTTCCTGTCTGGCAGTTAGTCCAAGCATTCTACAATGGACTATCTTCATCAAATAAGGGCATGATAGATGCAGCAGCTGGAGGTAGTATATGGAATAAGAGGCCACAGGCGGCTTATGAGTTGATAGAACAGATGACTTCTAGTTACCAATGGCCATCCAGTGATAGGCATGTGAACAAGAGGCAACCTGCACTTATACAACCTGGGGCCTACAAAGTGGATGCTAACACCGCATTGGAAAACAAATTGGAGGCTCTTTCAAAGAAGATGGAAGCAATGATGCAGACACAAACTCAGTTGATAACTCAGACTGCTCCACCTCCTGATCTTTGTGATCTTTGCGGTATAGAGGGACATGAGAGTACAGAATGCCAAGCAGGCAACCCTTTTGTGCTAGATGAAGAAGCAAATTATGTGGGTAATCCTAATCGGGGTAACAATGATCCTTATTCAAATCACTACAATCTCGGTTATACGCAACACCCAAATCTCTCATATGGAAGTCAAAACCAGAATGTTCTCTACAGGCCACCTCATTTGAAAAATCAAGGCCCGAGACAAGAGGAACGCAGGCCAAATCTTTATGATACAGTGATGAAACACATATAGAGCAGTGATGAGAGGTTTAAGAATTTAGAGAATCAGATGTCTACCTTGGTAACACTGATGACCCAAAGAGAAAAAGGGACACTGCCTAGTCAACCAGAAAAGAATCCAAAGGAGCATGCTAAGGTGATTACCCTTAGAAGTGGGAAAAAGATAGAGGTTCCTCATGAAGAAGAGGATAAGTCAAAACCCAAGGAGGTTTCTACTGAAGGGAACCCAAAGGATGAGGTAAGTGAGAAAGATCTAGTGAAGGAAGTTCTTGTGCCATCTCCCAAGTCAACCATTCCTTTTCCTCAAAGGTTTAGCCAACAAGACCCCCAGTTCACTAGGTTCTTGGATATGTTGAAACAACTCCATGTAAATATCCCATTCGTGGAGGCTATTTCTCAAATGCCCAAATCTGCCAAATTCCTTAAGGAGATTTTGAGCAATAAGAAGAAATTGGGAGAGTTTGCTACAGTGAGGCTTAATGAGGAATGCTCTGCTATCCTCCTCAAGAAATTGCCACCTAAACTTAAAGATCCAGGGAATTTTACTATTCCTTGTTCTATTAGTACTTCTTATTTTGAAAAAGCTTTATGTGATTTGGGTGCCAGTATTAACTTAATGCCTTTGTCTGTTTTTCGCAGGTTAGGTATGCAAGAGCCAAAGCCCACTACTGTTTCATTGTAGCTAGCAGATAGATCCATCACCTATCCTAGAGGTATTGTGGAGGATGTTCTTGTCAAGGTTGACAAGTTTATCTTCCCGGCTGATTTCATAGTGCTTGACATGGAGGAAGATGAAGAGGTTCCCATAATTTTGGGAATGCCATTTCTGGCCACTGGTAGGACCATCATTGATGTGCACCAAGGGAAGCTTACTTTAAGGCTTAATGATGAGGAAGTGGTTTTTAAAGTTTTTGATTCTTTGAAATTTCCTTCCTCTTTTAATTCATGTAATTTTATAAATGCCTTGGATAGTACATCTGCACTAATATCTTCTTATTCTTAGCAGCAATTGATTGAGGACGTCCTTGAGAAAATTTTATTTTTCGAAAAGGATGAACTAGTGGATTCTGAGAAGTTGATAGATGAGATAATGGCATTGGAGGCAGGGATTATTGCCCAAGAAAAATGGAGAGGGACTAGGCAATTTGAAGTTCTTGAGGGACGTGATTCACAAAAGCCAAAATCATCAATTGAAGAACCCCAGAACTTGATCTTAAACCCCTTCCTTCTAATCTTAAATATGCATTTTTATCTCCCCCTTCTTCATTACCAGTAATAATTTCTTCTTCTTTGACAGGTTCTATGGAGGAGAAACTCTTGCGAGTTCTGAGAGATAATAAGGAAGCCTTTGGGTGGACCATTCATGATATTAAGGGTATTAGCCCCTCAATTTGCACCCATAGGATACACATGGAGGTGGAACACAGACCCAAGGTGCAACCTTAAAGAAGGCTCAACCCAAATTTAAAGGAAGTGGTGAAAAAGGAGGTAATTAAATTGCTTGATGCGGGTATTATTTATCCTATTTCTGATAGTCCTTGGGTAAGTCCTGTGCAGGTTGTCCCTAAAAAGGGAGGAACTACTGTCATGGAGAATGACAAGAAAGAATTGATAGCTGTTAGGGAGGTAACAGGGTGGCGTATGTGTATAGATTATAGGAAATTAAATGAGGCCACTAGGAAAGACCACTTCCCCCTTCCCTTTATTGACCAAATGCTTGAGAAATTATCTGGTCGTGAATTTTATTGTTGCTTGGATGGGTACTCCGGATATATGCAAATACCTGTGGCTTTTGAAGATCAAGAGAAAACCACTTTTACTTGCCCATACGTACTTTTGCATATAGACGGATGCCTTTTGGTTTGTGTAATGCACCTGCCACTTTTCAAAGATGCATGATGGCTATATTTTCTGATATTTTAGAGGATTGCATTGAAATATTCATGGATGATTTTTCTGTTTATGGGTCCTCATTTGATAATTGTTTGCATAATTTGGGGGTGGTTTTGAAAAGGTGTAAAAACACTAATCTGGTTCTTAATTGGGAAAAATGCCAATTCATGGTGACTGAGTGCATTGTTTTGGGGCATAAGGTTTCTCATAAGGGTATTGAGGTTGACCCTGCAAAGGTTGAGGTAATTGCCAAATTGCCTCCTCCTAACTCTGTTAAGGCCATTAGAAGTTTCTTGGGGCATGCTAGTTTTTATGGAGGTTTATAAAAGATTTTTCTAAAATTGTAAAACCTCTTTCTAATCTTTTACTGAAAGATGCCCCATTTGAATTTTCTTATGCTTGTTTGGAAGCCTTTAAAATTTTGAAGGCTAAATTGATTGATGCACCTGTTGTTGTTGCTCCTGATTGGTCTTTGCCATTTGAACTTATGTGTGATGCTAGTGATATAGCAGTAGGTGTTGTTTTAGGCCAACGTAAGGATAAAATTTTTCAAACCATTTACTATGCTAGTAGGACTCTTGATGAAGCACAAAAGAATTATACCACTACAGAAAAAGAGTTGCTAGCAGTAGTATTTGCTTTTGATAAATTTCGTCCTTATTTGGTTATGTCTAAGGTTGTTGTTTATACTGACCATTCTGCTATTAGACATTTGCTTCCCAAACAGGATGCCAAACCAAGATTGATCAGATGGGTGCTGTTGCTACAAGAGTTTGATGTGGAAATTAGAGACAAACGGGTTGTGGAAAATTCAGTGGCAGACCATCTCTTAAGAGTAAATGCTTCTGTCAGACCACAAATTGAAGAGGCCATAAAGGAGACCTTTCTTGATGAGCAATTATTCTCAGTTTCCAAACTTCCCTGGTATGTAGATTTTGTCAACTACAAGGCAGGTAATAAACTTCCCCCTAACCTTTCATATGCTCAGCGTAAGAAATTTCTTTCTGATGTTAAGTATTATTTTTGGGAAGAACCTTATCTGTTTAAGGTATGTAGTGATAAAATTATTAGGAGATGCATTCCTGAGGTTGAGACACATGCTATTTTAGAGCACTGCCATTCTAGGGAAGCTGGCGGCCATTTTGGCCCAACTAGGACAGCTCAAAAAGTTCTTCAATATGGCTTTTACTGGCCCACTCTTTTTAAGGATGCATATAATTTTGTGAAATCTTGTGATAGGTGTCAGAGGAGTGGGAATATTTCTAGAAAACATGATATGCCTCTAAATAATATTTTGGTTTGTGAATTATTTGATGTTTGGGGCATTGATTTCATGGGACCTTTCCCCAAATCTTTTTCAAATGAGTATATTTTGGTTGCTGTGGATTATGTCTCTAAGTGGGTGGAAGCAGTGGCTTTACCCACTAATGATGCTAAAGGAGTTATAAAGTTTTTAAAGAAAAATATTTTTACAAGATTTGGCACTCCTAGAGCAATCATTAGTGATGGTGGCACCCACTTTTGTAACAAACAATTTGATAATCATTTGACAAAATATGGCATCACTCATAAGGTAGCCACCCCTTATCACCCACAAACTAGTGGGCAAGTTGAGGTTTCCAATAGGGAGTTAAAGAAAATTTTGGAAAGAACAGTTAACAGTTCTAGGAAAGATTGGTCTTTAAAACTTGATGATGTATTATGGGCATATAGAACTGCATTTAAAACTCCCATTGGCATGTCCCCCTATAGATTGGTTTTCGGAAAAGCATGTCACTTACTTGTTGAGTTAGAGCATAAGGCTTACTAGGCATTGAAATTTTTGAATTTTGATATGCATCTTGCAGGTGAAAAGCGCTTATTGCAGCTTAATGAGATGGATGAATTCCGTCTTAAGGCATATGAAAATGCCAAACTATACAAGGAGCGCACTAAAAAGTGGCATGACAAGCACATTCAAAGCGTGAGTTTGTTGGTAGTAAAGTTCTAATTTTTAACTCACGACTTCGTTTGTTTCCAGGAAAACTAAAATCTAGGTGGATTGGCCCATATGAAGTTACCAAAGTCTTCCCATTTGGCGTGCTTGAGGTAACCAGAGATGGGAAAGAAACCTTCAAAGTTAATGGGCAGAGAGTGAAGCATTACGAGGATGGCGTGGTACTTGAGCGCTACACAGTAAACTTGGAATAACACCCCTCTCAGGAACAACCGTCAGGCTCGCGACTTTAAACAAGCGCTTCACAGGAGGCAACCTGTGTTTCTTCCTATATCCTTTTTATTAACTGTTTATTTGGTAGATGAAACTTCTTCATTTATTTTTCCTTAATTTAATTTTTTTTTTTAAGAATTGAATTAAGTGTGGGGAGATTAGAAGTTTCTTAAAAAAAAAAATTTGAAAAATGAATGAAAAATGATTGGGGCAAATACTCTTGCTGCTGCTTACTACTCGTAAGCGTTGAATTGAGCACGACCATGCTTAATAATGAGCACGACCCTGCTCCTCTACTGGTTTGAATAAGTTAAAATGGGGTTGAGCACGACCGTGCTTACTAATGAGCACGACCGTGCTCCTTTTCTGATTCAAATTCGAATTTGAAATTGATTTTGAATTTTTAAAAAGGGATGAGCACGACCGTGCTTAACATTAAGCACGACCGTGCTTAACATTAAGCACGACCGTGCTCCTGCACTGATTTGAATTATAAATAAAGGAGGACAGGGAGAGCGCGGATTAGGATTAACCGCGCTCTCACCTTCTCCTTCTTACTTTTTGCTCTGGCAGCCCCTTTACCCCTTCTCTAAAGTGTTTTTGCTCCAATTATTAAAAGGTATGTTCTTCAGGTTTTCCATTCTTACCGTATGTTACAGTGAATGAATGCATGGTGTGATCCCTTCTGGTTCCCTTTTCTTACCTTTATTTTTTTGTTTTCTTTTATAATTAAATTACGAATACTGACCAAGATTTTATTTGTGGAAACAGATGCCATTCTCAATCTTCTCGGATCATCCAGAGTTTCAACACATCAAAAATTCAATCAGGGACAGACTGTGCCCATTCCCAGAAGTTGAAGTTTTGACTAAAGAACAAAGGGAGAAGATTGCTACCAATTCTTACCCCGGATACACTCCATCTCGCTTGAATTTCTGACAGGACGTAAACGAGTATGCCTGGGTAGAGACCCTTAGAGATATAGAGCGGAGGGCAGAAGAACGCCCACGTGGATACAGTGCTGGGCGTAAGTGCTATCATGACATGATTGACAGGAAAATCAGGAGACCGGACCAGATCCCATTCCCAGAGATAGAGCGCTACACTGAAGAGGAGAGAGACAGATGGTGTGACCTTTACTTGGTAGAAGCTGAAGCAACAAATGATTATGCATATCTGAAGATTGAAGAGGCTAGGCTTGCTAAGCTAGCATTGGAAGGAAATCCGGAAGGAGAACCGAAGGCGGAGGAGAAAGAGAAGGAGTCCTCTCGGACTCCTTGAGATAACAATTTCTAAACCATTCCCTTTGTTTTTCTTTTTCCAAAATTTGCAAATACTTTTTGGTCATAAAAAAAAAATTAAAAAAATTAAAAAGTAAAAAATTAAAAAAATAAATAGTGTCAATGAGTCTAGGTAGGTAATCTGCTTCTGTTCAGTAATTACGTAATTATTTTTTAATTAAAAAAATAAAAAAAATAAAAAATAAAAAAATAAAAAAAATAAAAAAATAAAATAAGCACGGCCGTGCTCATTGAAGAGCACGACCGTGCTCTGCTGCGATTTTCAAAAAAATAAAAGTGGGGCAGAGCACCGGCTAGGGTTCATTTTGAACCCGTGCTCACTCTGCTCTGCCCCCTTTCATCTCACAGTTGCGTCGTACTCACCTCCCCCTCCATTTGTGTTTCCTTTCACCCCTAATCTCTCCTATAAGGTAATATCTTCACTCTCTCGTGTTCTTTTTGTGTTCATATGATTATTTGAGAGATGATTTGCTATCTGATTTGATCATGTATACATTGTTTATATGTTGAGATTATGCGTGTGATTTCTTTACTATATGCATGATTTCTGTACGCATGTGCCTTATTTGGGTGTTTTGATTACACATTTATGGTCTCTGTTTCTGCGCTGTTTTTCTGCATTTTCTGGATTTCTGCTTCGAGCACAGTCGTGCTCATCACTAAGCACGACCGTGCTGTTCATCATCTGCAATTTCTGGGTTTCATAACTAAGCACGACCGTGCTCATCATTAAGCACGACCGTGCTGTTCTTCATTTTCCAGAAACCACCAGAAACAATGAGCACGACCGTGCTGTCTGTCAGCAAGGCCGTGCTCATTCATTTTCCAGATTTTAAAAAAAAAAAACACACAAAAACAACACAGAGTGCATGCATCAACTATACTGCTTATTGCTTATGATGCCCTGATTTAGTGCCTGAGCTATTTGTATTTCCTCTCGGAACTGATGTACTTTCTGTTTGATTTTCAGGACTATGCCTCCTAAACGCGCTCGTCAGGCCGCTCAGGCTCCACCACCTCTTCAGGATGACTATCCACAGTTTCAGCGACCTAAGCATATTCAGAGATTTCACCGGCTAGCCTCTTTCGAGTTCGTCTCGACTAGGAGGCTAGACATGGACTTATTGGCCGTTTATGGGCTTGCTCCCCGTATCCAGCAGCTGATTCGGCATATTGGGTGGGAACGCATCAGATCCATCACATCTCCTACTTATCAAGAGCCCACCCTGGAGTTTCTCTCCACGCTGAGATATGTTTACGATGATGAGGAGGAGGAGCCCCTCGTTATTTTTCAAATGCATGGATTACAGAGGGAGTTGACTCTGACTGAGTTCAACATCCGCATCGGCTTTGCGACTGCAGAGTCGGTACAGACTGATTTGTACCAGCAGGGATTATTGGAGCCTCCAGCAGAATTCTTGGATTCAGTCATGTGGGCCTCGATCACCGGTGGGGATTGTAACACCCGTTTTTCGTAAAATGTTTTCTCAAGCTAGTTTATTTATTTTAATTTGTTGGTTAAGGGCTAAGTGGGATTTTAGCCTAAAAGTCCCTTTCTGGTACATGAGCACGCTCGTGCTCATCAGCCAGCAAGCCCGTGCTTAAAGTCAGAAGCGTGTTTCTGATTTTAAGTTGAGCACGACCGTGCTCAATAGTGAGCACGCCCGTGCTCAATTCGTGGACCGCGTCTCGCTGACGCTAAGTGGAGCACGACCGTGCTTAAGGAGAAGCACGACCGTGCTCAAGTCCGGAAGTTATAAACGTAAGCAGAACCCGAGGGTGACGTGAAAAACCCTACTTTTGTTGGCAGCCGTCACCAGTTCGGCCAGAGTGATCCCTTTGCCTACTTTCACTAAACTCAACCCGTTTCTGGAGTTTTGGAAGCCTTTGGGAGCCTCTTGTGAGTTCTGTTGGTCTAGAGGTAATGTTCCCTTCCTTGGTGATTTCCTTTTCATAATGATTTGAATAGGAAACTAATATCCGTGCTTCTGTTGGTCTAAAGGTTGTGTGGAGTTAAGCCGCTTTGGGGAACCGTGATCGTTTGCTTTAGGAGCTAACGTTGGAGCGACCTTCAATCCAGGTATGGGGAGAAGTGGGATTGTATTCATTAGGCAGTGGGTAGTGTAAGGTAACGGGGTCCCCATGATCCCGGTGTCATTGTATGTTGTATGATTATATATTAAAACACTGTTCCTGTCAATAACTTGTTATATTTGGCTAATTGCGTTGTTGTATGTATATTATGTACATGATGGATGCCTATAAATATGACGTTATGTATTTATTGATTTAAGGTTGTTGAATGGTTGATTGTTATTGTTGTTGTTGCTGTTGATGAGTAATGTTGATAACACTGTTTAATTGAATTTTTAGGTTTAATAAACGTGTTAAATTTAGGAGTTTAATCCCTAAACAATTTGGTTAGGATTCGGTTACTGTTCCTGCCCAGAACAGTGCAGTCGTGCATTGAGCACGACCGTGCTGAACAGGGAGCACGACCGTGCTCCCACTTAAATTCTGGAAAATGGCCGCGCTGCTCAGCACGGCCGAGCAGGTCAAACAGCATGATCGTGCTGATGAGCACGACCGTGCTGAGTGTGAAGCACGACCGTGCTTCACTTAAAAGGGCAGCACGCCCTCACGTGTCCAAGCACGACCGTGCTAAGGTCTAAGCACGACCGTGCTGACCTCCTGGACAGTGATACAATTAAAGGACTTAAGGGGTTTTAAAACCCCATTCCCCTATGATGATAAGTTGAGATAAATAATCAAAGATAAAGATTAGACAACCTGGTTATTAATTATATAAGACAATTAGATAATCAAACATTAAGTCGGTATCCGTTGGGTTACCGCACGTTGATAAGTTGAAGTCTTGGGTGCTTATAGACCCAAGTATGTTGAGTTGAACCTTGGTGCTTATTGGCCAAGGGAGCCTTGACCCCACGGTTTGGGTCTAAGGTTATGTTGAGTTGATGTTGAAAGTCTTGGGAGCTTCATGGCCCAAGCAAGGAGGTGGTTGAGATTGTTTGTTGTTGTGCCATTTGCATAAAGCATTGGAGTAGTTGATGGGGGAGGTTCGACAAAGGGGAGATTGCCCGAGAGTACGGTGATCTGGCCATCCACGGTAGGTCACCCAAGGTTTGGTGACCGAGGCCCCCCGTGATGAGGCATCCACGGTTTGATGCGTTGGCTATCCATGGGGTTCACCCAAGGTTTGGTGAACTGCCGGTGTTGGTGCTTTTATGGCCAATACGGATATGTAACTCCAAAGTCGTTCATCCTGAGTTAGTTTGGATCCACATGCATAGTTGGAGTAGCGGAGTAGTTGATGCATTGCATAGCATAGCATACTTGGTTGTCATGTTACTGATGGATGTTGATGTATGCTTATGTGTATGTTTACCTTGCGTACTATTCCCCTGCTGTTAAAATGATTACATGAATCTTACTCCCTGTATTGTTTGTGTTTGGCCTGATTGGCATTTGCAGAGGATGACGAGCAGCCCGGAGAGGAGTGACTCTGAGGAGCCGCCACTCATAGTAGGGTTGTTTTAGTTTAGATAGTTGTTTCCAGTTGTATTCCGAGGATTTATTTCCGGAACGGTTATACCAGCTCTGAATTGTGACATCGGGGTTGGGTTATTTATTTGTTTATGTTTTTAATTGATTAAACTTATTTTGTTATTTTCCGCGTTGTAAACGAGTTCATGTGGGACTTTTCTACCCATGGACAACTGTTTTATTTAACTCAGTTAAATGCATGTTTTTCTTATTAATCGTTTTATTTTTAAATGCCTTATAACATGCGGGGTAGAAGGGTGTCACAGGGATGCACACTATAACCCCCGGATGTCGAAGGCCTCCACCATCACTGACATGCCACTGCGTGTTATTCACCGCTGGTTATCCCACTCCATCACAGGCCGCTACTCCACGCAGGGCGTGGTCTCGAGGACAGATCTGTATATCCTCTAGTGTATGGTTCAGGCACGGCCGCTGAATGTCGGCCATATCTTTCTACAGACATGCCTGAACATTGGCATGAGGCTGAGAGAGGGGCAGACAAGATATATCTTGGTGGGATCCTACATTAGTCAGCTGGCACTTAGCTTCGGCGCCATGGACCCACATGCACAGCAGATGTGTCCTATGCTCACCATTGATGAGAGGATGCTGACGCACATTGGTGTTTTGGTGCGTGATCGACGAGGGGGTCTACGCGTCGCTGCTCCAGTTGCCGCTCAGGAGGAGCCTGCAGCTGAGGCCCAGGATGAGCACCCACAGGAGGATGTTCACATAGATGACCAGCCTGCTCCACCACCACCGCAGGGAGCCTTGGATACCCTCATCACTCGTTTGGACAGCCTTCAGTTAGGTGTCTATGCTCGCTTGGATGTTCATGAGGCGCAGGTCCAGGGTCTATACCAGTGGATGGATGTTCAGGAAACACAGGTCCAGGGTATTTACCAGAGGATGGACGCACAGGACGAGTAGTTAGCGGCTATGTACCATATGATGCAGCGCAATTTTGGCCCCCCTCCACAGTGATTTTATTTTATTCATTTTTGTATACAAGCTGATATGCTCTTGTATAAAAAATGAATAATCAGTCAAGACTACTTTTACTGGGAAGATCTCTATCTCTATCTCTTTCGTTCTAGCTTAGTTAATTTTTCTTTTCCATACTTGTGCTTTTAATTGTTTGCATTGGGGACAATGCTAGATTCTAAGTGTGGGGAGGGGAAATTACTTGTGCTTTTATTCCTCTGCATTGATGGACAATGCTAGATTTTAAGTGTGGGGAGGGGAAATTCAATTTTGTCTTTACTAAGTGCACACAGATTCACTTGATTTATATGTCACATACACTTAGCTAACTGTGATAATTGCATTATGTCCTTGGGTGATGATTCTGTGCCACAATTTTGTCGAGAATTTAGAGATCTGTATTATTAGGGGACCCAATTCAAAATTTTATTACCTTGATAGACATATAACTTAAATTGGGTTGGGGATTATCAATTGAAAGCTGAAAATTAGCATGAGGTTCCTTGTTTGATTGCTTTTCATTGAATTGAGCTACTAAATGTGAGACTTGAGCCATTATAGGGGTATTTGCTAAATCATGAATATTCGCCCCTCTCTTTGTTTGTGTGATGTTCCCCAAGTTTTTGCATTCTAGAACTTGTTTTGTGACCATTTCAAGGCGAATTTGATTTGCATGCATGTTGAATATGATTGAGGCAATTGTAGGTATTTTTCTGGCCTTCAGATATATTGTTTTGCCATATCCATTAGTTGCCCATTTTGAACCTTAAAAAAAAAAAAAAATTCCTTTGTACCCAAGTATTAATTCAAAAATTGTTTGGCGGTAACCTCTTGGAAACATAAATGGAGCAATTAGATTTGAAATGTTTTAGTGGGATATTGCTTATGTATGAGTGGCAAAAATTATTGTTGGGAATTTCTCTCTTTGATGTGAAAATAAAAGAAAAATTGAAAAGAAAGAGAGATAAAAATAAGTGTTGATTTTAAAAAAAAACAAAGAAATAAAGGAAAGAAAGAAAGAAGAAGAAAAAGGAAAAAGTAGTGTAAAATGTGAAATTCATTAGAATGGGTGAATGATGTTATTCTATAATTCATTTCTAATGCTCCATTTATGCTCTAAGGGTTATTTGCTTAATTCTTGATTTCCTTTAGCCATTTGTATATCCCTTTTCTTTCTTTTTCCTACCTGACATTATTTCCATGGCCACGTTACAACCCATGAAAGACCTCTTGATTCTAGATGCATGTAAACTTTTAGTGGAGATTTGGTCTATGAACAAGCTTATGGTAATGTACTTTCTTTTGGGAACTTGAGTGATAATTGTCTTTACCTTTTTACACTCAGAGAGTTGTGAGAAGAGTGACCCTTTATTCCATTGAGAAGTTTGATTTCAAGGAACCTAAACCTCTAATTGGGCAATCTCTTGATCTTTCCCATAGAAATAGAGGTTGATTTATCTGTCATCGTATTTGAAAATTTAGGGTCCCTTAATGGTTAGTTCTTTGATTTTCTCATATTTCTTTTAGGCCAGGATTATTGCTTGAGGACAAGCAATCCTTAAGTGTGGGGAGGTTGATAAACTGTCATTTTGTATACTTTATTGTTGGGAAATTAGGTGTGATTTATTATTTATTTGGATATTATTGTGAATACTCACCCTATTTCTCATGATTATTGTAGAATTTGTCATCATGATAGTGGAGCATTTAATTGGAGAAAAAGCAACAAATCTGGAAGGATTTTTGGATAAAATGAATGTGTTCTGAAATATCAAAAGAGCACGGCCGTGCTCAACATTAAGCACGACCGTGCTCATCAGAAGAACCCGTGCTGACCAGCACGCCCTTGCTTGGATTGCTAGATTGACGTCGATTAATGAGCACGACCGTGCTCATTATTGAGCACGATCGTGCTCTTTAGCAAGACCTTGTTGACTTTCTTAGATTAAGCACGGTTTGACGCCGTTTTAGTTGAGCACGACCGTGCTCATCATTAAGCACGACCGTGCTCGTGTCTCAGAGGCCCAATTACGTAGGTTTTTACGTTGCCAATATAAGGGAGTGATTGGAGCCATTCTAAGCAGCTTTTGCACAGCAGCCGTTCTACACCAGAGACAGCAACCGTCGTTGAGCACAGCGAGGAAGATCAAGTCTTGAAGTGAAGGACCGTCTCCCAAATGATTTGAAGAACTGATTCGCGTCAAAAGGGTGTTCGGGTTTTAGTTTTCTTTTTCTCTTTATGGATTGTTACATGTCTTTGATTTGTATAGTGATTAGTATGACTATGCGTAGCTAAATTCATTCCTAGGGTAATGGTGGATCTTATGTTTTGATACCGTTGATGTTTGCCTAATTTTAATATGATTCAGTGTTTCTGTTAATTGATTGGTTTAATCCTTGTGTTTGAACTTCTATGAGAATTGATCATTCTTTGCTAAGTTAGTTAATTGACTGGCGACCGTACCACAATTAGTTAACGGAACTCTAGGATTAACCGGATTTGGGGTTGCATGGACCAAATGCAATCCCTCGTTTTCAATCAGTTATTGAATTAATAAAACTTGCCAATTCTTTATGCTTCTTTTAACTGTTTACCTTGCTTGACCATTGGGGGTAACTGATTAAGGGAAAGAATATTAATATTGCATGACCATTGGGTATTAATAGATTTAGAGTGAGTGATTGACAATCAATAAGAAACACATATTATTGAGGAATTGGGTAACATCATAGGTAGTGGCATAAGTGAAACCAGGCACCCTAGGCTTTCCATAATTGATCCTTTGCTTGCAATTCTTTGTTTTTCTTGGCTTTCACAATCTTGCTACTTTTATTCCGTTGTTTTTCAACCAATTCGATTGTCTAAATAACATAAGGAAATAATTAATCTAGTACTTGTCAACAATCTCTGTGGGTTCGATACTTGGAGTCCCAAATACTCCTATATTACTTTTGCGATAGGGTGCACTTGCTCTTAAGTGCAGTTTTAGCGCAACACCAATCCATTAATCCAAAAAAATTGAAATTTTTCCCGAACCTAAGTTAGGATGTTAGCTTTCTAAGTAGTCCAAGTAAATGCAATTTAGACACCTATGGTGAGAATTATGCAGTCTGCAATGCAGGCTGTTCAGTACAGCATATTGCAAAACTTGGGCTTACTTCGAATTACAGATAGCATTAAACTAATGAGCCAAAAATTCTAAAATTTAACCGAATGAGTTCAAGTTGTTACCCTTCAAATAAGTCAGGTTTTACTCAAATAGGATAAGTCTATAAAAAGTTCTACAACCTCGAGCGCAAGCTGTTATAGAACAAATTGTGTAGCATCCTTAGCTTTCACCCCTTTTGAGGACCCAAGTTTTCTATTTCCTTATTCCCATTTTTAAAACTTTTAATGTGTTTGGATTGGGTATTTCAAAATTTCAAGGAATTTGAAATACAAGGCAATTGAATTGCTTTAATTGAATTCCTTTCATTTTGAAAATACTTTGTTTGGATAGAGCAATTTAAATACCTTGTATTGAAAAATTTTTATTTGGATAAAACAATTTAATTACCTTCAATTATAAAATTTTGTTTTAGAATATGTATTTAAAAAATTGGAATTTCAAGATAAAAGGTTATATATAAACATTAGCCAATTTTGTAAATAATAAAAAATTAAAAATAATGTAAAGTTGTACATTTCTGATAAGGCTAATAACTCTTTTTTTTATAGCCAAACAAATAATCAGAATAAAAATACGCTAGGCAAGATGTGATTCTAATAACACCATTCACAGGATCTTTCAACAAGTAGGAGCATGAGCAAACAAAACTAAGGTTTCATTTTTAAAAAAAGTTATGTTATTTGAACACCAGAATTTGGACATAAGGTTTCATTTTTAAAAAATTATGTTATTTGAATACCTGAATTTGGACATCCGTATAAACACCGTAGATTGATGTGAGTGTGGGTGAGATGGAGATGTATAGTATTTTAAGATGAGTAATGATAAATGAACACATTTTTGGGACATCAAGTATAGACACCATATGGTGGTAGGTTGTTTTCAAGTGCTAAATACATGTGATGAGAGAGAGAAAATAATAAACAAGTGTAAATACGTATATATATATATATATATATATATATATATGATGTTGGACACCAAAAATGTGTTCATTTATCATTACTCTTTTAAGATAGAATTTATGTATAGTATACAATTGTAAGTGGGGTGTCACTTGGATGTCCAAATTCAGGTGTTCAAATAACACAACTCTTTTTAAAATGTGTTCAAACAACAGCAACAATTAAAACCAGAAAAACTACATGATTTCACTGCACAGAGCCTGTGGCCTTAAGGGCATCAACTTATCCAAGTTTTCATGCTTAAATTAACCAAAGAGATTGGCAATAGTCCAACAGTAGGAATACTAGAAAAAGAAACAATTTCATTCTTAAAACAATAGGCAAATGAAATCAGAAAGTTAACAAAAGTTAACCTCATTTTAAGAATTTAAATAAAAGAATTTTGGAAGGGGTCCAAGCAAAACAATAACAATAATCTCTAAGACAAACACACTCCTTATATATATTCCCTTCTAACCACTCAACTCAACTAAAACTACATGGTTATTTATAAGCTAGGCAATCAACAGCAAACTTCACAACTGCTCCAAGCTCAAATGTGAAGAATTCGTTAGTCACAGTCGGGTTAATCCAAAAGTTGAAGATGGTGCAATTAGCCGAGGTTGCTGTGCCACTGGAGAGCTTAACTGACCTACATGAAACTGATTCCTTTGGTCACTGCATCTGTAATTGATGACAGACTTCTCATTCTCATAACTGCCAAGACTTGCACCAAAATTGATATATGCTTCTTGAATTGATTAGTGTTAAGACTCCACACTACTCTTTCCGGTGCTCATGCCAATATAATGATGCTTAGCAGCTAAATGTCTCATCTGGTGTGATTTGTGAAACAATTCTCCAAACATGACAGCCTCCAAATGTCTCATGAGCAAGCAAACCAAATTTTCTTGGTTTAAATAAGTTTTTAGTCCCTGGAAAGTTCATCAATTTTGGTTTTAGTCCTTATAAAAAAAAAATCTTAGGATTTCGTCCCTGTATTTTCGAAAATTTTGTAAATAGTCCCTATTGTTACCCTGAGTACTAGAAATCATACTAGATGAATAATTTTGTCAATTTTAACCCCATGGCCCTAATGTATGATTTTATTTCTACTTTCTAGCTAAATTTTGGAGCAAGTCGGACAAGAACGAGAAATTACCTTAGTACCCCCTGGTACTAGATATCATACAAAATGAAGGAATTTAGCAATTTTAACCTTATGACCCTAATATATGATTTTGTTTCTATTTTATGACCAATTTTTACAGCAAGTCGAACAGTAAAATAAAATTTCCTCAATATCCATGAGTACTAGATAACAGAAAAAGATGATGGTAGGGACTATTTGCAAAATTTGTGAGATTACAGGAACGAAAACCTAAGAAAAAATTTCACAAAGACCAAAACCAAATTTGATGAACTTTGTAGGGACCAAAAACTTATATAAACCAATTTTCTTTTTTAAAACCTGTTCAAACAACAGCAATTAGATCAGAGAAAATGACAGCTTAACCTCATGGTTTTCTCAAAAGGCAATTAAGAGGCACTACAAAACAGCATCACAAGCACACACCTAAGAGGTTTGGGGCTCAAGTCTGGCATTTTTAAAAATATTCAAACCAGCCCTGACACATCATCTAAAACAGAAGACAGGATTCACCTATAATCATCAGTATTTTTGGGTTGCAAACAAACTAATGCAGCACAACAATCAAGATAAACAAGAAGAAACAAGCATTATTGTGAAGGTGTTATCTTCTCATTTTAACAAACGTGTGATACATCAAAATCAGCATCATGGACAGTAAACCCAAGGTACAAACATCAAAGCAAAAGCCAATAAACCAATACAAAAGGTCAAACCAGTATTCAATATCTATTACCAATTACCAACTAATGAACATAAAGAAAAGCCAACCCATGTCAACATATTTCTGGCTGTAAAGGATAAAAACAAAAAAAAAATCATAATTTGCTCAAGAAATAACATCATATAGAATACCAATGAGGCAACATGGATTCAAATCAATTGTCAAACTTTCAGTACAAAGCCAGAGTTTGGGTATTGAAAAACAATCAAATTGTAACTCCACATGCATGCTTAACAAAACAATAATCAATAATCTAAACGTTTTATTCAGATTACATTAAATATCATAACACCAAGAAGAAGAATAAACCCAAAGGTTTGAAGAGGGAAGAGGAAAGGAGACGGCCTTCAGCCTCCTACCTTCGAGAAAGCATGCATGACGATGAAGGAGCTGAACAAGTAGAAGGAAAATGAAAACTCACGAAAGAAGTAAAGTTTGAGTGTGGTGTGTGGAGGCAGAAATGAAAGATGGAGCGTTTTTTAGAGTGAGATAGCTGCTTGAGTGAAAATTGACTGGTTGAGAGAAGATATCAGTCACCTTCAATTAAACGAAGAAACTCAAACCTGTTGAAGTAGATGGCGCAATGGGGCGAGGTTGAGCTCCTCTTCTGCAAATTGGACTTCAGGTTGTCCAATGGTGCCTCTTTTGGGTATTATTTTCTCCAAAGACAGAGACTTTAGTAACCCAAAAATCAGTGACTTATTAAATTTATTTAGGATTTGTTTAGGCTAGGATATTACAGATTGGTCCAGCACATCCTTGAGTGAAAACCAGATATTTGGTGTCATCGTGAAGCACACCATTAGAGAAGGGAACAAATTTTCATGCATGGATGCACTTTTTAAAATTCAGGGTAAAAGGAGTTCAGGTATAATATAAGGGAATGCTCAACGATCATGTCGGCTTTGGCTTGATTTCTAATATGATGAAACCTATATCATTATTAGATACTTCCAACTTGATCTTCAAACCTAAGTATAGGCTAAAATAGTAGGGGAGTGCTGGTTAACTGACCAATATTGTTGTCAACCAAACAATAGAAACAGGTTTTGCAATGAATATATCAAATGCTTGCACCACCGATGGTCTTCCCATTGCTCTCTACAGTTGCTAAACCAATTGTAAGAGAAGAACTAGATAAATTGAGAAGAGTCAATCTGACCATTTATTATTAGCTATCTATTAATCAATTTGTCCGTTAGTACAAATACTTTCAAGATCAAAATGACACCAAGAAAAACCAATCTCTAGCAGATCAATGCTAAACATAATGAAGAGCTCTTCTTTAGCACTGCAAACTATCTCCACACTATGGCTCAAGCCGATGCAGTTTATGTAATGAATGACTTGCAAAAAATTGGATAGACCACACTTGGGCAAACCACCAATATGGTTTTGAAGACCATGTCTGAGGCCCCCAAATACGAACTTCAAAGCAGTCTGATTCTGATAGAATAAACCTCCTATTAGACAATAGACAAGTCTATGCAAGGAGGAAGGAACCCGAGAAAGAGTTAGAATGGGAACGGTATTGCGGTAATTGTAACTACCAATAGTAGTTAAACTTGTAACAGAATTGTAACTACCAATAGTCAGTTAGACTTGTAACAGATACTATTAATAGGAGAACCGAATAGAGAGGGAACCAATTTGTGAATTCAGGAGTGGTTAGGGAGGGTCTAGGTCCCTGGAACTATCTGGGTTGTGTCTTGTATCTCTCTCTCTCTCTCTCTCTCTCTCTCTGTCTCTCTGTCTCTCTCTCTCTCTACTATTAATAGGAGAACCGAATAGAGAGGGAACCAATTTGTGAATTCAGGAGTGGTTAGGGAGGGTCTAGGTCCCTGGAACTATCTGGGTTGTGTCTTGTATTCTTTCGTTCTTGAGAATAAACCTATTCCTCTCTCTCTATCTCTCTCTCTCTCTCTCTCTCTCTCTCTCTCTCTCTCTCTCTCTCTGTGTGTGTGTGTTTTCTGGTTCTTATTCTATCACCGCCAGGCTGCATCTACAATGCCACAACCAACTGATCACTAACTTAACTACATTAGTAGAAAAATCTGCTGAGAAACATTAAATAGAAAATGAAGCAAATACCAACTTTTGGACATAGCAAAGCTTCCAAAATTTGATGACATTGTTTCTGCATAGTGCATAGCAACCACCTCAAGTTATTAAGCATGCTTCAGAATATCTTGTGCAGCTTTGAGAGTCAACCAAAATGTGTGTGACAATAGTTTTCTACCAGTAAGAAGAACACAAAAGTAAAAGGGAAAAGGAAAAAAAAACTTGTCTTTGCTTTGTATAATTCATGGAAAAAGGAGATGTTCAGACTTTAGAGAGAACAGAACACGAAACAATCATTTCAGGGTTGACTTGGTTTGCTACATGATTCTAGCATTTTTTATATTTTGATGACAATTGTTTCTAGTATTAATAGTGATATGATGAGCTTAGCAAGCTGGCAAATTTAAATAACTTGAATTTTGATCACCCGTGTAAGAAAGTGCAATGGTGCAGCTCCATTAGCCATCGAAGAAATCAAGGAAACTCCTCTGATGATCTTCATGTACTAAATCCCTCAAAATTTGAAGAAACATTAAAAGTTCCAATGAAACAAAATTCAGTCACTTTGAGTTAAGGAACTAGACCAAACTATGCAATGATTAATACAAATACAAATGGGAAACAAAATAATGCAAATATCACTCTAGGAAATAAGAGTCACATAATATCTCAATTGAAACTCCAATACATACAAGCACATGGCATACAAATTACAAAAACACAAAATCCGTAAGAGTTATCTAACATGTCATCCCTTCTTTACACTACACTTAGTTCAAAAATGAACCAGACACAATTGCCTAAATATAGTCCACTGCTTTCCCTGATTACGAGATGACCACACTTTTACCGTGCAAAATTTGAAAATGCTAGGGTATGGGTCTTTGCCATCAAATAGAAAGCTAAGTTGTACACTACGCATTGATACAAAGGCCAAGATAATGGTATAGCAAACTGACAACCATCAAAACACAACCAGTGTTCCGGGGAATCAGCTCCCTTATTTGCATCCACAAAAAATAAGTCAGAATGCTGCAAAAACCAAAATCATGCATAAAAAAGTCATATAAATGGTAATTTAGTGATATGGGTAAAGTTCCATACATATATATATATATGGGCGGGAGAGCATAACAGATTGCACTTTAGGTTCACAACTGATTGGTAGAATAGAACTATAGAAGTATAAGATAAGTCAATCAAATGAAACCAATTTATGAAGACAAGGATTCAAATTAAAATAGGAACAATTGCATAAGGTAGATCATAGTAGTATCAGTAGTTCAGATTTATAGAGTATTTAATGAGAAAAATAAAATGGGAGCCAAAAGTAGGAACAAGTAAACAAGCAGTCCTACACATCAGAGTCAAGTACAGTTATCTATAGTGGAATAGACAAGTGACAATTTGTACATTCAGGTATTTGATTAAACTAATGGAAGGAGAGAAACGCCGAGTAATATTACAAGTCTATGTATTCTAGAAGAGCAGACAGAATACACCGTGCATAAAGTATAAGAAAAAGCATTTTAGATGAAATTAAGAAAGGATTCAAAGTTTTGGTCATGACAGATAATTAAATTATAACTCCACATGCATGCTAAAAAAAATCAATAATCTAAACATTTTCTTCCAATTACATTAAATATCATAAAACCAAGAAGAAGAATGAACCCAAACGTTTGAAGAGGGAAGATGAAAGGAGATGGCCTTCGGCCTGCTACCGCAAGCTAGAGTGATGATGAAGGAGCTGATCAAGTCAGAGTAAAATAAAAGGTCATGAAAGAAGTAAAGTTTGAGTGTGGTGTGTGGAGGCAGATAGGAAAGGTGGAATGTTTTTCAGAGTAAGATAGCTGCTTGAGTGAAAATTGACTGGTTGACAAAAATCAAGGAAACTCCTCTTATGATCTTCATGTACTAAATCCCTCAAAATTTGGAGAAACATTAAAGTTCCAATGAAACAAAATTCAGTCACTTTGAGTTAAGGGAACTAGACCAAAACATGCAATGATTAACTCAAATGGGAAACAAAATAATGCAAATATCACTCTAAGAAATAACGCCAGTCATGAAGACAACTTTGAGATAAGAGTCACATAATATCTCAATTCAATTTCCAACACATACAAGCAGCTGGCATACAAATTACAAAAACACAAAATCCTTTAGAGTCATCTAACATGTCATCCCTTCTTTACACTAGACTTAGTTCAAAACTGAACAAGACACAATCACCTTAATATAGTCCACTGCTTTCCCTGAATACGAGATGACCACACTTTTACATTGGAAATTAGAGAAAGCAAGGGTATGGGTCTTTGCCACAAAATAAAAAGCAAAGTTGTACACTACACATTGATACAAAGGCCAAGATAATGGTATAAAAGACTAAAAACCATCAAGCACAACCAGTGTTTGTTTCAGGGAATCAGCTCCGTTCTTTGCATCCACAAAAAGATAAAGTCAGAATGCTGCAAAATCCAAAATCATGCACGAAAAAGTCATATAAATGAAAATTTAGAGAAAGAGTTTACTCTTGAGAAAGAAAGGAAATATCTAAACAATGAGAACAAATTACACTTCCCACATTATAAATCTGCTCTGCAAACATATATAAACATGCAAACGTGTAGACATAGCAACAGTAGAAAGCACAAAACAGGGATTTTATTATGGGTACAAAGAAATGGGATTCCAGGGTAGTGGCATTGACGACAGGGTGAACTCCCGCCTACCCGTCAGAGGCATCATCTTATGATCGGGCCGATAGTGTGCTAGTTTACGGCTAACTCATAGAGTACCTAGTCTCATGCCAATCCACAAAGTGTCAAACCAAGGCTTGAAACCTAGGACTCATACAAACTTTGTGTAGGCAAATGACCACTTTGACCACAACCCTTTGTGAAAGGGCCGAGATATGAGACATCAAACACATTGACTTATATTGCAAACACAAATACACACATTCATGAATGAATATCCTGATAATAATTAATAAAACAACCCATCCAAAGTGGACAATACCTTTCCAGTTCGGGAACACAAAATACATGATACAAGCACATTCCTCAATATTTTAGAGGGAAAATAAATGCACTCCTTGAGATTGTAGTTTAATTCACAACTAGCTTTCAAAAGTCTTTACTCAGCACCATGAAAATATCATAAGACAAGAAACACCACCCATGGTTGCCGATATCAAATTATTAAAGTATCCACAATGGGAGATGGAAAGACTGAGAATGTAGTCAATGTACACATCCTTTAATACCCTTTGGTCTTCAAGATGAGTGGAGTTCCTATCCAAGAATATGTTCCACCTCCCAGGGAATACTAATCTTGGAATCCTAAATAGAAAATAAAAAAATGTATTCAGAGCAACTCTAACCAATTAAAGAATAAAGATACTGTAAAGGAGATACTATTACTATAAAATTAAAACCCAAACATTCAAAAGAACCCTCAGTTTTAATTATCTGAAAGTATTATTATTTTGGGAATATAAGTCATAAAATTAAAAAATTTAAAAAAATCCCAAAACCCTTATTAAGTCAGGCTTTGATGGTGAAGACACGGTATGTTTGTGTCAACAAGGTAGATAGGAAAAAGTAACACGAAAATGGTTGTTTTTATCTTCTAAAATTGGCGGTAAAGAGTTCATGTTTAGAGAGATAAGAGGGACATTGTATCATTGAACATTCATGTAAGTTTTGGTTTGGTTTTCCGGATACCAAATCTGATACCAATATAGATAAAGATGCCATCATGTGATGAGAACACAATATTTTGGGTATTATCAAGACATCTACTGAAACACTGCCTCATAGTCAATGACTAGAACATTTCAATAGTCAATTAAACTGATTAAGAGTAATATCAAGTGAATTAAGCAATGGCGGGACCATGAGGACAAAGTAAACTGAGTATATAAGATAATTAGAGCATAAAAAATAACAAGCTAATTCTAGATATTTATACAAATTTGACATTAGTAAAAGAGAGTTAAACTGGAACTAATATATCTCACCTTGCTCTCTTCCTTTAGCAGGCCTCTACTAATCATCTCAAGGACAAGCTTCTCTGCCTTCTCTTTCTCATTTTTATCAAGAAGAGCATTAATAATTGTCTGATAAGTTACAGAATCTGGTGGGCAATCATCATCACTTTTCATTTTCAAAAGTAAGGCCATTGCTTCATCAAACAAGCCCTCTTTACAGAGCCAATTGATCATAATGTTATAAGTGAAAACATCTAGACGATTGCCATAGGTCAAAAGATGCTGGAAAAACTCTTTTGCAGTCTTTAGTCTTCCACATTTGCACAAGCCATTTAGAATAATATTGTATGTCAGCACAGTAGGACAAATTCCTTTGTCTATAATTTTCTGAAATAATTCAATTGCCTCCTCAAGATGTCCAGCTTTGCATAAAGCATCTAATAAGATATTGTAAGTAACATCACTAGGGCATTGGCCACTAGTATGCATCTCATAAAGAAGGTTTTGCACATGTGAGATTCCCCGTGATTTGCACAGGCCATCAATAAGAGAACTGTATGTTATAGTATCAGGAACTAAATTTCTGTGACGCATTTCATTAAAGAGAGTTATGGCTTCATCCACCCTTTTATTCTTGCAATATCCATTAACCATGATGTTATAAGTCCAAACATTAGGTGTCAAGCCCGTCTTGATCATTTTATCAAATAACTTTGTTGCCTCATTCACGTTATTGATTATAAAGTATCCAGCCATTAAAGCACTGTAAGTGACAACATCAGGCTTTGGACCCCTTTCCAACATCATATCAAACAGGTTCTGAGCATCTACCGCTTTTCCTTCTTTACATAATGCATCGATCAATATGTTAAAGGTATATATGTTTGGCTTGATGTTGTTTTGAACCATTTCATTTAGCAATCGAGTTGCTTCTTCCAATTGACTCAAACAACAGAAACCATGAATTAGAGAACTGTAACTGATAACATCGGGAAAAATCCCCTTAGCAATCATCTTAGAAAACAAATTAGCTGCCTCAGTGACAAGCCCATCTTTACATAACCCATCGATGATTGGATTGTACATGACCACATCAGGCCTGAGCACTTGTCTTTCGAGCTTTTGAAGCAATTCAATTGCAGCTCTTGTTTGCCCTATTTTACATAGCGCATTGATTAAGGTCCCATAACTAACATGATCAAAACAAAATCCTTTTGCTCTTACATTGTCATGAAACTCCAGTGCTTCCCTAACCTTGCCGTTAATACAGAGCCCTTTCAGGAGTGTTGTCAAAGTTATCACATTCAATTCATAACCCATCTTCATAATCTTTCCCAATACAGAAAAGGCGAAATCCATATGACTAGAGTGGCAGTAACAATTGATCAGGATGCTCAAAGTAACCAAGGAAGGAGTGATTCCCCTAAACTCCAATTGTGGAAAAAGTGAAATAGCAGTGGCATAGTGTTTCATCTTCACAATAGACCCTAAAATTTTGTTGATTTCGAATTCAGAAGGTGGATGGCGCTTATTGATAATGCTACTGAAGGAGTCAATGGCATCATCAAGGTTATGAAACCCACGCGCTTTGGAATGTATATATAGAATCAGAGGGAAACGGAGATGGAAATTAGATTTTATAAGAATAGATTGAAATTTGGAATGGGTGCACCTTGTTCGAATATTCAACATCGTTGCGTGTTCTGTCTGTCGCTACGAAGCTCAGTTGGAGAAGCAAAAGCACAGAGTGTCCTGAGTCGGTGATGAGTCGGAGTAGAAGTTGAGCCCTAAGCCGTCCAACAACAATCTCAAAACTCAAAAGTGATAAGCAATATTATTATTCTGACTTGCAATACTTCAGTTTAACGGAGGATTTTACTTTTGATTACTACAAAAAAGGTTTTACTTTTAGGACTTTTGTAATTATTATTATTTATTATTTACTAGTGAAAGACAAACATCTTTTTTTTTAAGGAGAGGCATTCAGCCCTCCTAATTAGGGGTGTAGATTTTTTTTTTTTTTTTGATGATGTCGTATTTGCGAAACTGTAGAGACTAATCCTTCGAAATACTGGACGGTCTTGAGTTGACCTCTCCCAACCAAGTTTTCTTCATACGCAAGAGTCAGGGATCGAAGCCTGACCATTTGCTTAAGGGGCCCAAACTCGTTACCACTCGGACCAACCACATGCTGGTAATTAGGGATGTAGATGAGTGAAGTCAAGCCAAGTATTTTAAGGTTGAGCTTGACTCATAAAAAAAAATTGATTGCTCAAGTTTTTGACTCATTTATTTAACGAGCTTAATTAAAAGCTTGAGTCTGACTCGTGAAAAAACAGTAAACTTTGAACTTAACTTGTTTAACTCCTTTATAACTTAATTAATTTTGTATTTATGAAAATTTTGCTTAATTATTTTTAAAGTTTGTCAATTTAATATTTAATAAAGATGTTAAAAAAAATATTTAATAAAGATATTAATATTTTATGATAATCAACAAAGAGGGAAATTAATTATGTGTTGGATACAATTAACAATAGACTTGCTGGATGGAAATTTAATTTACTTAATAAGGCAGGAAGAATAATTTTAGCCAAATCTGTCTTGTCTATTCTTACTTAGGCTAATTCTTGTTGCTCACCATGGGCAGGACCTCATTTGCAATGAAATAATTATTTTTTGAACCTTTCTCTTTTAACCCTTTGCTCTCCTTCACCCCTACTACCATTCTCGGTCTCCATTTTTTTTGCCCATTCAACATCATCTTGCTGCCATCTCTAGATACAAACCGCAGGGTCCCAATAAAAGCCTCCCCTTTGGAGTTCTTCGTGAAGAGTTCTTCGTGAAATCCATGAAATGGCCAGCGACCAGTGGTGATCTTGATCTAGCGTGAGGCGATGCCATGGATGTAGTAACAACATATTTGAGATACATTAATCAGAGAAAATAACTAATTGATGTTATTTATGAATAAAAACTTATCATAAGAACTTTGGTCAAAATAAATATACAGGAGTTGCTTTTCATTTTTTGGTAAATTAAAAAAAAATGTAAATGGCCCTGTAGTATGCAGTAGGTGGGAACACCCCCACCGTTTCGTTGTGCGTATTGGTGAAGCCATCAAAAGGCACGGAGATTTTTCTTCCCGGTCACATCTTTCTCCGTACTGTCTTCACAGAATGGCATTCATCTTCTACCACCAATCACAGCTTCTACGCTGTCAACCTCCACGGAACCGTCATCATCGTCACCGACGCTCCCAAAGTCGTCAAATTTTGGCTATACAACACGCTCTACCTCCGCCGTCACCACTGCAACCTGAACCGCCTCGTCATCGGCCTCGGCATCGAGTGGACTCCCGACGACACGTTGCAGCTTTGTGTAGGTTGTTGGTGCCTCATCTTCCAGCTTTCTCACTCCAATCGCGTTCTGGTGATCCTTGGCGGAAAACCCGGGAATGTCGAATCCACCGCCGTTGTTCTTCTTCTTCAATCTCAATCTCCGTCTACCACCGCACCACACCGAAAGTGGAATAAAGCTTGTCAAACCTGGAACCCCTTCTAATTTCTCCAAATAAAAATTGGAACTTTTGTTTATACCCACCTAAGATTTCAATCCGAAACCCACCTAATCCTTGTCGTCGTCATCTGTTGGTGAACCAGGACCAGGACTTCGCTGCTGTTAGGGATGGGTCATTTTATAAATTAAAAAAATAAATGAATTTAAAAACAATAAAAAAAACTTATTTAAAAGCCCCTGCTCATGGTGGGAGACATGTTAAGTCTCTAAAATGTCTGTGTGCATTTCCCTAAGTTTTGATGAAAACTAAACATTGGTTAATGATTTAATTAACCTACTTTGTGGTTGCTAACCTGTCTACTTAGTGTACAGATCAGAAAATAACAAAACTCACATGTCTGTCTACCTAAGTACCAACCTGTCTGTATAAGCCAAAAGGTCAACCTGTCTGCTGACTGAGATTGTTGACTTTGTACAAACTGGTTTACAACCTGTCTCTGCTCTGCTCTCAAAATCGTCTAAGGTTCTTTGTTAAGAACTCGAAGTACAGGAAGCTTTTGGAAGCTGTCCCCTCATGCAGAAGACTCTGAATCTCTCTCTCACGCTTATCAAGAAATTCAGAAGTGCTCTCTCTCAAGCAACCTAGGAAGTCAGAGACAAACTTTCAGTTAAAGAATGTTTCCAACATGCTTTATTCCCTAGTACTTTCGGCTATTACACAAGAAGGGAAATGTACTCTACAAAAGTACAAAAGCATTCTGCACAACTCCGACTTGGCTTCTACACGATGCATAAAGCCATTATCCTTCATGTTAGAGTACAACCAACGTCTCCATTGCATTAATGGCTGCCTAGAACGACTATATTGCATTTAATGAAGCTCTGCTTGAAGCCATCGTTGCAAGGAATGTCTCTAACGGATATTAAATGTTTGAAGGCTATAAATATAGAAGTCATTGAAGATGAACACATCAGAGATTACAAAGCATTAAAGAGCCATTACTCTGTTCATTTATTCACTCTGTATTCTTCAATCATTTGAAGTTATTACGCAGACTTTCCTAAGCTTTACATTTAAACCACTCTCTGAGTGTTAGTGAAAGATCTGTCTGTCTGTAAGTGTATTTATTACAAACCAAACTCTCAAACAAATCTGAGTGAGCCTGAAGAGGCTAGGTGTGCAATTGTCTTGGAGCCTGAAGAGGCTAGGTGTGCAAACAATACTTGGAGTCTGTAACCTGATCAGTTATAGTGGATAAATCTTGGTGCTGCCAATGACGGGACGTAACTCTTTGTGTTAAAGAGTGAACCAGGATAAATCACTGTGTTAATCTCTCTTCCCTTAATCTCTTTAGTTGTTTTGATTATATATCATCTGCATTCTAACTAAGGGGTTAAAACTGTTTTTATCAAGCCTGTTTTTCATCTGTATGCTCGTGTTGTTTTCTGAGAAAAATATAACAGACAGGTGACCTGTCTGTGTAACCTTTTTACACCTGTCCGAACTTAGCTTCTGTGTGCGAAAAGTTTTTAACTTTATTTTAATTTCTGATAAACACAATTCAACCCCCCTTCTTGTGTTTATAGTTGTCTATTTCAGTTGGTATCAGAGCTCAGCCTCTGGGTTGAGCATCTAACAGTGTAGAGGTAAAAGATCCTGAAGAATAGACATGACTGCTGGAGCTAGTGGAAGTCACCAGACTGAAGGAGCCTCCTTAACCAGACCTCCATTCTTCAATGGAGAAAACTACAACTATTGGAAAGATAGATTTCAATGGTTCATTCTATCTACAAACTCTGATCTCTGGGATGTCATCACAGATGGTCCTTTCATTCCTAAAAATGATGACAACACTGACAAGCCAAAAGCTCAGTGGACCCCTGCAGAAAAGACAAAGTGGGAGCTGAATCACAAAGCCAGATACAACATTATTTGTGCTCTCAGTCCTGATGAGTTTGAAAAGGTCTGTGCCTGTGATTCTGCCAAAGAAATATGGGACACCTTAGCTGTCACACATGAAGGAACAGCCAAAGTCAAAGAATCAAAAATTGCCATACTTGTCAGAAAGTATGAACTGTTTCTCATGGAGGAAGGAGAATCTGTTGCTCAGATGATAGGAAGATTCCAAACTATCATCAATGGTCTAAAGTCTCTTGGCAAAGTTTACTCTAATGCTGAGAAGGTTGGAAAGATACTAAGGAGCCTGCCTAAGCAGTGGAGACCTCTGGTAACTGCTATCTCTCAAGCCAAAGATCTTACCACCTTGACTATGGATGAACTCCTTGGAACACTTACTGTTCATGAGCAAGAACTTGGAGATGAAGTCTCAACAAAGAAGGCAAGTCAATTGCTCTGAAGGCTGATCAAAAGTCTTCAAAAGCTTCTAAAGCTTTGAAGGCAGACGAGTCATCCAGTGATGCTGACCTGTCTGAACCTGAGGATTCTAAAAGTGATGAAGAATTATCTCTCCTAACCAGAAAGATAAAGCTTCTCTTACAGAAAAAGAAGTTCAGAAAAGATAAGCCATTCAGAAGATTCAACAAGGACAAGAACTTCAAAGATTTCACTTCAACAGACAAGAACTCAATTGTCTGCTATGAGTGCAAGAAGCCAGGTCACATCAAAGCAGAATGTCCTCAACTCAAGAAAGCCCCTTTTAAGAAGTTCTTCAAAAAGAAGAAGAAAGGAATGATGGCTACTTGGGAAGATCTAGAGTCAACATCTTCTGATGAAGAGACAGAGGAAGAAGCAAATCTCTGCCTAATGGCTGACACTGACTCAGAGTCAGATAATGAGGTAAATTCTGATTATGAGGAATTACTTGATGCCTATGAAGAATTGCTGGAAGAATCCAACTGCTTATCTAAGGCTTTCAAATCTCTCAAGAGAGATCATGTTAAGCTCCTCAGTGAGCATAAACAGAAATCTCAAGAGTGTGAGAAATTTGCCAAAGAGAACAGTGAGCTGAAGACTGAAAAGTCTAATGAAGCTAAGATCTCTAATGATACATCACAGTCTGAAGAAGTTGAAAAACTTCAACAGAAAGTGGAAGAGCTCACTTCTGATCTTGCCAAATTTGTTAATGGTAGAGAAAATCTGACCAAGCTGCTTGGTTGTCAGAGGCACTCCCTTAACAAAGAAGGTATTGGATATGTCCATCAGACACATCATAAAGTATCAACTAAGCACTCTAAAGTGTCTACTACATCTATTTCTGTTAAATCCATACCTGTCTGTAATTTCTGTGGAAAGACTGGACATGTTATGTCTAAGTGTCTTCATAAGAAAAGAAGGAAGTCTTCACAGACTCCTAGAACTAACAGAAAAGGACCCAGAAAACTATGGGTACCTAAAGATCAAATAATCTCTGTTGCAGATGTCCTCAACAGCACAAAGGAAACACCACTGCTGGTACCTGGACAGTGGCTGCTCGCGACACATGATAGGAGAAAGGTCTATGTTCCTAGACCTCCAACTTAAGAAAGGAGGACATGTGGCATTTGGTGGAAATCAGAAAGGGAAGGTTATAGGAATTGGTACTATTGGTGGTAAACCTCCTCTTCCCTCTATATCAAATGTTCTTATGGTTAAAGGATTAAAACACAATTTGCTTAGCATAAGTCAATTATGTGACAGTGGATTTGATGTCTCCTTTACCAAGGATTTCTGTATAGTTAAAGATCTAAGTGGCAAAACCCTCTTTTCAGCTAAAAGGCAACAAAATCTGTATAAGATTGAACTGACTGATCTCTCAGATCAAAGTGTAACCTGTCTGATGTCTAAAGAGGATGAAAGATGGTTATGGCATAAGAAACTAGGACATGCTAGTATGAAACTAATTTCAAAATTAAAAAGGGATAACCTTGTGAGAGGATTGCCTGATATTAGTTTTAAGAAAGATGTTTTATGTGATGCATGTCAGAGAGGTAAACAAATAAAATCAAGTTTCAAATCTAAAAACCAAGTATCAACCTCTAGACCTCTTCAGTTATTACACATGGATCTGTTTGGACCAGTTAGTGTTGCCAGCTTAGCTGGAAGGAAATATGGATTTGTCATAGTTGATGACTATTCTAGATATACTTGGGTACTCTTCTTAACCCACAAGGATGAGTCTTTTAAGGCTTTCTCAGTATTCTGTAAAAGAGTACAAAATGAGCAGGGTTTCTGCATTTCTACTCTTAGAAGTGACCATGGGGGAGAATTTGAAAATGAGCAGTTTAGACAGTTCTGCGAGGAGAATGGGATCTCTCACAATTTCTCTGCACCTAGAACTCCTCAACAAAATGGAGTGGTTGAGAGAAAAAACAGATCTCTGCAAGAGATGGCTAGATCTATGCTCAATGAGAATAATCTCCCTAAGTACTTCTGGGCAGAAGCAGTAAACACAGCCTGTTATGTACAAAACAGAATACTCATTAGGCCTTTTCTAAAGAAGACACCCTATGAACTGTGGAAAGGAAAAATCCCCAACATTTCTTACTTTCATGCATTTGGTTGTGAATGCATCATCTTAAATACCAAGGATCAACTTGGAAAGTTTGACTCTAAGACAGACAAAGGTATCTTTTTGGGATACTCTGAAATGTCTAAAGCTTTTAGAATTTACAATTCTAGAACATCTGTTATTGAAGAATCTGTTCATGTCAAATTTAATGATAGCTTAAAGACTGATAAGGAATTTCAGATTTAGAAGATGATCTTGCAGGTCTTGATATAAACAAGTAAGAAGATCAACAACCTAACTTAACCAAATCAGAACCTGAAGCAGAACCAGACAGACAAGTGGAGCAGACAAGTCAAGATCCTCTTGAAAGAGATTGGAAATTCAAAACTCATCATTCTAAGGATCTCATTATTGGAAATCCCTTAGAAGGAGTAAGAACCAGATCTACTTTAAGAGAATCAAGCAATGTGGCCTTTATGTCAGAAATAGAGCCAAAACACATTGAAGAAGCTCTTGATGATGAAAGCTGGATTCTTGCTATGCAAGAGGAACTCAATCAGTTCACCAGAAATGATGTCTGGACACTTGTCTCCAAGCCCAAAAACAAGTCTGTCATTGGAACAAGATGGGTCTTCAAAAACAAGTTAGATGAAGATGGCAAAGTTATCAGAAACAAGGCAAGGTTAGTAGCTCAAGGCTATAACCAACAAGAAGGTATTGACTATACTGAAACCTTTGCACCTGTAGCTAGAATTGAAGCTATTCGCATTCTGATGTCATATGCTGCACAACACCAAATCACTCTTTTTCAAATGGATGTGAAAAGTGCTTTTCTCAATAGAATAATTGAAGAAGAAGTCTATGTTAAACAACCCCCTGGTTTTGAAGATACTGATAAACCAGATCATGTTTTTAAACTTAAAAAGGCATTATATGGTTTAAAGCAAGCACCTAGGGCATGGTATGATAGACTAAGCTCTTTTCTCATACATAATGGTTTTACAAGAGGTCAAGTAGATACTACTCTGTTTAAGAAAAGTTCTAAAGAGAACTTCATTATAGTCCAAATATATGTTGATGATATTATTTTTGGAGCAACTAATGAAAAGCTGTGCAAGGATATTTCAAAGCTGATGCAAGCAGAATTTGAGATGAGCATGATGGGAGAATTGAAGTTCTTCCTTGGTTTACAAATCAAACAGACAAGTGATGGAATCTACATCCATCAACAAAAGTATATCAAGGAAATGCTTAAGAAGTACAAAATGGAAAGTGCTAAACTTATGAAAACTCGCATGGAAACCAATGCAAAACTAAGTAGAGATGATGAAGGTAAAAAGGTAGACCAAACTGTCTACAGAGGTATGATTGGATCTCTACTGTACTTAACTTTAAGCAGACCTGATATTCAATTTAGTGTCTGCATGTGTGCTAGATTTCAATCTGACCCAAGAGAATCTCATCTTAAAGCTGTTAAGAGAATATTTAGATATTTGTTTGGTACTACTAATCTTGGTTTGCTATATTTAAGAACTAAAGAATACAGATTAGTGGGATTCTGTGATGCTGACTTTGCTGGAGACAGAATAGAAAGAAAAAGCACCAGTGGAGGATGCCACTTCATTGGAGCAAACTTAGTCTCTTGGTCAAGCAAAAGGCAGACAACTATTGCTCTATCTACTGCTGAAGCAGAATATATCTCAGCTGCTAGTTGTTGCTCTCAACTCTTATGGGTAAAACATCAACTTGAGGATTACTCTATTTTTTAGCATAATATATCTGTATAGTGTGATAATTCCAGTGCTATCTGCTTAACTAAAAATCCTATTCAGCATTCTAAGGCTAAGCATATAGAAATCAAACATCACTTCATTAGAGATTATGTTCAGAAAGGTATCTTTGATATTAAGTTTGTTAAAACTGAAAATCAATGGGCTGATATCTTCACTAAGCCTTTAGCAGAAGAAAGATTTTTATTTATTAGAGATAATTTAAACATGCATTGCATTATTGAATGAAATGTCTGAGTTTTGAACTGTCTGTGATCACCTGTCTGACTCTGCTGAGTCACTATGCTGAAACTCAACAGTTTTATTAAAATGGTTATTATTTATTTATTTAATACCATTTGTTAATCTGAAGCTAATCATGGACACGACAGTTTTTACCTCGAAACCATGTTTTCATTATGTCTTAAGTGGGCGCTACAGTTCCCCACATAAATCGTGCCATTTTGAATTAAAAAAGTCTATTTTCTCTCTCCTGGTTTTATTGATTTAAAAGGCAATTTTCAGAAAGTTTCAAACTTTATCCGTCTCAAAAGCCCTAAGTCTTTTCATCTTCGTCTTCCTCTCGTTCAAACCCTTCTCTCTTCCAAAACTCTCATACTCTCCTCTCTGAAAAATGGCATCTTCAAAGCGTCTGTCCCCAAAAGAGATTGCTGAGAAATACGAAATGAGAATAGCTGATGTTGAGAAGATTCTTCCGGGTAAGACTGTTGATCTCCAACAAATGAAGAAATGGGGAATGGATGTCACTGAAGAGTTGGAATACTCTAAGTGGACAGCCTTCTTTGATATCAAGGAGCTTGTTCATCCCAAGCTTGTCAGAGACTTCTGGAGGAATGCTATGGTCATCACCAGTGTGCTTGATGGAACCAAGAGTTTCAAGGCTCAAATGTCATCTGATGTAACTCTCCAGTTTCCCATTGGCTCTTTGGAATTGCCAACTAGATGCCCAAGGATTGGAACTGCCTTCAGACCTGACTGGGAAGATCAGGTAGGAACTGAAAATGTCAATATTGCTATATATGGAGTTCCCAACCTGAGAACAAGAAGCCTGTCAGCATGGTGCCCAAGTACAGGTTCTTGCACAAGCTGCTGCTGGAGTGTGTGATGCCAAGAAAAGGATCACGAGACAATGTGACCAAGATGGACAGATTTGCTCTGTACCACTTGATTCACAAAATCAAGATAGACATCAATGATCTCATCTACATGTATCTTGAGTCTCTGATCAGAAGGACAAACATGCCTACCTACCCTTATGGAATGCTGCTGACAAGGGTTTTTAGGAACAAGTTGTTTGTTCCAACTGATGTCCATTTTGTGGACATGGCCCTGCCAAAAGACAAGAAGGTCCTGTCTATGATGGGGATTGAAGGAATCCCTCTGGAGGATGAAGAAGAAGACAAGAAGAAAAAGAAGAAGTCTGCTGCTGAGCAGAAGCTGAAAGAAAAGGAAGAAGAACCAGTTGATTCCACTGGTGAATCAGAGGTTCCAATCTCTGAGAGGATCTGGAAACCTGCTGGAAAAGTGGCTAGACAGGACCAGAGGCCTGAGGAACCCACAGCTTCTGAAAGATCTGCTGAGACAGTTGAACCTCTCAGATTCAAGCTGAAGAAACCCTCTCCCAAGAGGAAGACCAGTGAAACTGGGAAATCTAGTGTGGTTTCTGCACAACCCACCAAGAAGAGAAGACTGGTGAAGACCTTTACCAAGGTCAGACAAGTGGAGTCTGAACCTAGTAAAGAGGAAGCACCTGCTCAGGGGGAGCAGACATCTCCACCCTTAGAGGAGCCAAGGGAGATCAAACATCTTGATCTGGGAATCATTCCCAGAAAAAGAAGATCAGGCTACCCTATGCCTGTGGTGGCCATTGCTGGAAGGGAAGAAGTCCCTGCAGAAGAGCCTGCTGCTGTTGCTGCTATTGCAATCTCTGCTGACCTGTCTGATGGGACTCAGACAGTTGATCATCTTGAAGCTACTACTCTGTCCCCTTCAAGGAAGAAGCCAAGACTCTTTGAAGATCAACTTTTTACCTTTCCTTCTGCACCATCCTCTCCCCTTCACCAAGGTATTCAAAGTTCTGTAGTTTCCTCTCCCTCTACCCTCTTTGTCAATCCTTTGTCTGTTGCCTCCCCTTTTCATTCACCTGTCTCCTCTCACCCCACCCAAACATCTTTTGATGTTGTGTCTGATATATGTCAGTACACAGTTGTTCACAAGGACTCAACTCCCAGAGAACAATCTGGCATATCATCAAGACTGTTTATGAGTGATCTGCAATCTCTGATGACTGCAAGTGTCTCTCACTTATCTGTCATCCCTTCTCCTCCACCTCACATTCTGAACCCATGTAGGGAGATTTTCTTCTATCCCCCTATTGTTCTGTTCATTAGAACATTGGAAGGATCTCACTATCTTGCCTCTGTTGTGATGTTACCTTCTAGGTCTAGATACTTCTTTCTCTTAGTCACAGGGTCAAATTCGTTTTTCTCTCACATAGACTCTCTCTTACCCTTACCTCCATCTATCTTAGCCAATCAACCTCTTCCCCCTCCTATTCAAATTAGAGTCACTCGTCTGTCTCTATGTGAAAGACTCTCCTGTGTCTTTCCCTCTCCTGATTTTGACCTAGTCAGAATCATACCTCTGTTTAAATTAGCTTTTCTTCCTCTATACTACTTCAGAACCATTCATCAGTATTTCTTTCCCCATGTCTCCTCACCATTCTCTGTATCTAATGCACCCCCAGTTTTAGCCTTACCCTGGTATCCAAACCAGTCTTGCTGCTTCAACCAGTCTGTCTACAGAAGCCTCCTCCTCTCAGATGGTGGATTTAGATAGCTTCAATCTTCTTAAGACTGAGCTAGAAGAAGTCAGAAGACATTTGGATGCAGAGAGGCATGCTAGACAGCTGTTAGAAAAGAAAGTTGATTCCTTGTATCTTCTTTTTAATCAGCCTAGATAAATAGTTGTAGAAACTGCCTTGTAATTGAAAAGCTTATGATGAATAAAATTCTATTTTACTTTATCTTCTTTATTGTCTCTTTTCTATCTACTGTTATCTGTTTGTTCCTTTTTGTTGCTGACAAAAGGGGGAGAAAAATGCAAGATGATTGGAGAAAAATGCTAAGTGTTCTGGAGAAAATATAATTTGGTTAAAATTGAAACTTTAATTCTTTGTTACTCTGATATTTTGAACTTAAGACTGCTGCATATTGCTCTGATACTATTAATTGAACTCAAATGCACCTGTCTGCACAGATAGAAAATATCAACCTGTCTACCTTCTATTATTCTTTAAGATAATATTTTCTAAGGTTCATTAAATCATCTGAATGTTTGTCATCATCAAAAGGGGGGAGATTGTTAAGTCTCTAAAATGTCTGTGTGCATTTCCCTAAGTTTTGATGAAAACTAAACATTGGTTAATGATTTAATTAACCTACTTTGTGGTTGCTAACCTGTCTACTTAGTGTACAGATCAGAAAATAACAAAACTCACCTGTCTGTCTACCTAAGTACCAACCTGTCTGTATAAGCCAAAAGGTCAACCTGTCTGCTGATTGAGATTGTTGACTTTGTACAAACTGGTTTACAACCTGTCTCTGCTCTGCTCTCAAAATCGTCTAAGGTTCTTTGTTAAGAACTCGAAGTACAGGAAGCTTTTGGAAGCTGTCCCCTCATGCAGAAGACTCTGAATCTCTCTCTCACGCTTATCAAGAAATTCAGAAGTGCTCTCTCTCAAGCAACCTAGGAAGTTAGAGACAAACTTCCAGTTAAAGAATGTTTCCAAATGCTTTATTCCCTAGTACTTTCGGTTATTACACAAGAAGGGAAATGTACTTTGCAAAAGTACAAAAGCATTCTGCACAACTCTGACTTGGCTTCTACACGATGCATAAAGCCATTATCCTTCATGTTAGAGTACAACCAACGTCTCCATTGCATTAATGGCTGCCCAGAACGACTATATTGCATTTAATGAAGCTCTGCTTGAAGCCATCGTTGCAAGGAATGTCTCTAACGGATATTAAATGTTTGAAGGCTATAAATACAGAAGTCATTGAAGATGAACACATCAGAGATTACAAAGCATTAAAAGCCATTACTCTGTTCATTTATTCACTCTGTATTCTTCAATCATTTGAAGTTATTACGCAGACTTTCCTAAGCTTTACATTTAAACCACTCTCTGAGTATTAGTGAAAGATCTGTCTGTCTGTAAGTGTATTTATTACAAACCAAACTCTCAAACAAATTTGAGTGAGCCTGAAGAGGCTAGGTGTGCAAACAATACTTGGAGTCTGTAACCTGATCAGTTATAGTGGATAAATCTTGGTGCTGCCAAGGACTGGACGTAACTCTTTGTGTTAAAGAGTGAACCAGGATAAATCACTGTGTTAATCTCTCTTCCCTTAATCTCTTTAGTTGTTTTGATTATATATCATCTGCATTCTAACTAAGGGGTTAAAACTGTTTTTATCAAGCCTTTTTTCATCTATATGCTCGTGTTGTTTTCTGAGAAAAATATAACAGACAGGTGACCTGTCTGTGTAACCTTTTTACACCTGTCCGAACTTAGCTTCTATGTGCGAAAAGTTTTTAACTTTATTTTAATTTCTGATAAACACAATTCAACCCCCCTTCTCGTGTTTATAGTTGTCTATTTCAAGACATGCCTACGTCTCCCACTCTAGCCTTCGCCTTCTTACTTATGCCATGCAGAATTTGTGGTTCCCTAATGGTGTTTGTGAAAAGATTGATGCTTCTATTAGAAAATTCTTTTGGGGAGGAAATTCTTGTCATTGGGTGAGCTGGCATACTGTTATTAATTCTAAAAGGAATGGTGGTCTTGGTATCCATACAGCTAGGGAATCTAATATCTCCCTCCTTGGTAAGCATATTTGCGATCTCATGCATAGTCAGAATAAATTATGGGTGCAAATTTTGTCTGCTAAATACCTTTCGGGCACCCACATCCTCAACGCAAGTCAGTGCAATGGTAGTTCAATCATTTGGAGTTCTATTATTAAAGCCATGAACAAGCTGAAGTCTGGCTTTATGGTTCGGGTTGGCAAGGGAGATGGGTCCTTATGGTATGACCGTTGGCTGCAAGATGATTATATTGCTAATTTAGTCTAGTATGTCCAGGATATTCATTTGCGAATTAAGGACGTCTACTTTAATGGTGAATGGCATTTCGAAATCCTGGCCACTCAACTTCCGATGGATGTCAGGTTGAAGATTATGAGTAACTTGCTTGATGGTGTTTATAAAGATTTAGTCATCTGGGGGAGTTCAAACTCAGGTTTATACTCACCTAAAGAAGCTTATCAATGGTTACCTTCATAAAATAATGAGCCCACTTATGTGTCAGTTAGCTGATCTGTGGTTTGGAAGCTAAAGTTACCTGAGAATGTCAAGTATTTTCTTTGCCTTGTGCTTCATAATAGTCTCCCTACAAACCAGTTCTGAGCTTACTGCCATATTTCCTCAGATTCTTCCTGCCATATTTGCGGAGCTACTAGTGAGACCATTCTACACACTCTTCGTGACTGTAATGAAGCGATGAAGGTCTGGAAGATTTTAAAGCTAGACAATGATGCTTCTTTTAATGCCTCTAATTGTTGGGATTGGCTTCATGCTAATATAGCTGGTCCTAACAAAACTTTATTTGTGGTCTCTTGCTGGGTGATATGGAAAGCTAGGAACATTGTAGTCTTTGAAGATACCAAGTGGAATTCTGGCTCATCATTAATAAGATTCGCTCCCTTTGTGACACTATCTTCCAAGCTTATGGTGCAATAGAGACTTAGAATAAGGTGAGGGAGGTGTCTTGGCTTCCTCCTGATGAGAACTTCATCAAGTTGAATGTTGATGGTAGTTCCTTAGGGAATCCAGGGAGGTCTGGTTTTGGAGGTGTTTTTCGTAACAATCTTGGTGAATGGCTGTCCGGTTTTTCTGGTTTCTGTGGTGGATACTAACCTGAAGGCAGAGGTCATGGCTATTTTTGGGGGTCTGGAGATGGCTTGGCGCATTGGATGAGCTATTGTTTGAGTCTGATTCTACTATGGGCCATAGACATGGTTACAAAAAGGGTTCAAGCTTTTCATCCTTATGCTCCTCTTGTGAATCTTATCCGCAACACAATTAATCGTCCTTGGGTTATCCTTTTCACTCATACTCTGAGGGAGAGAAACGAGTGCACTGATTGGTTGGCCAAGAATGGTTCTAATTCGGATTCATCCTTTGTTGTGTGGGAGAGTTGTCCTTCTCCTTTGTTCTCTAGTTTTCTAGCTGACGCTGCTAGTATAGCTAGAACTAGGATAAGTTAGTTTTGCTTGTGTTTTGTTTGTTATTTCTGCTTCATCAAAAAAAAAAAATCAACAAATAGAAATATGTGTTTAAAATATGGTATGCGAAATTCAAAAATTCTAAACAATTACATTTTCATGATTCAGTAAATAAAAAATTTATAACTTCTTGAATACCAGAAAGAAATTTCAAAATTAATTGTAACACTCTCAATAAAGTTCTACATATTTCTTTAATATTTCCTCAATAAAATCATTATTATCAATTTATTTATTTTAAAAAAAATAGTATAATCATACTATAATCATACATTTTAACTCACACATAAAAAGATTTCATAAAAATTGTAACTAAACAACTATATAAAAGTGTTACATAAAGTAGGATATATACAATTTAATTTTTTTATTATATATATATATATATATATATATATATATGTAAACGAATTATTCACGAGTCTTTAATGTCAAGTCTGTAAGGCTTGAGCTTGACTCATTTCAATAATTGACCTCAATCTCAAGCTTGGATTTGTTTATTTAATTAATCAAACTAGCTTACTCGTACATTTAATGAGCTAAGGTAGAATAGTTCACGAATAGCTCCACTCATTTGCATACTACTACCTTGAACTATAGTATGTTTGCAAATAGGCATCCTGAACTACTGGGTCTTCCCAATTAAACCTCAACCTATCAGAATTGGTGAAATTGATCCTTCAGTTAATTCAAAGTTAAATAACTAACAATGATTGATTCTAACTGTTTATTTTTTTAAAATCTCAACCGTTGATTGTTTATTTTTTATTTTTTAGTTTTTTAATTATTCAATTTTTGAAAAAAAAGTTAAAAGAAAATAAAAGATTTTTTTTTCTTGCTCTAGTTCAAAGGTATTGGTTCTTTTTTCTTCCTCGTTGGAAAGCAGGCCAAAATTTTTTTTATATAAAAGAAATAAGATTTTTTTATTGAAGTCACAGTGCTGTATTTTTTGTCATATATATTTATATTTTTTATTTAGTTTTATTTAGGTCATTAATTTTAGCTTAAAAATAAAATTTTTTAAGTAAAAATCAAAATTTTTAATCAAACCAGTCAAGTAATTAGTCACAAATTTCTTGCATCAACTAGTTAGCCTGATCAAATTCTTGTTCCTTTTTTCAAAAGTAAACCATTAGACAACTAAAATAAATAAAATAAAAATAATAAAAGATTGAGAGTTTAAAAAATGGAAGTTAAATTCAATTACCGTTAATTGTTTAACTTTGAGTTAAAAATAGGACAAAATTCACTGATTCTTATAGTTTGAGGATTAATTGGAAAGAACTAATAGTTCATGATGCCTATTTGCAAATAGGGTATAGTTTAAGGGGCAATATATCTTTTCACTTTTTTGGTGTGTATTTTTTGGGTTTTTTTATTTGTCATGTTAACAATTTGAGTAAGACATATATTCGTTATTCCTTTGTGCCAGTTTCCGTGTCAGTCAGTCCATATTTTTTATTTTTGTACATTGTATACCTTTTTTATTAAATGCATTTGAAAGAGATTGGACTATAAAAAATAGGGAAAAGAGCATACTGAACCCCCCCCCCCCCCCCCCCCCCCTCCAAAAAAAAAAAAAACCTATAGCTTATTTGTAAATAGGCACATTCAACTAGTAATTCTTCCTAATTAATCCTCAAACTACAAGAATTAATGAAATCGGATCCTCCCCATTAAATCACTGACGTAATCAAATCCAGTCGTCCATTTTTCTTAAATCTCAACTATTGATTTTATTTTCTATTTTTAAATTTAAAAAAATGCTAAAAATGAAAAATAAGGGCATGTTTGGCTTTGTTTCTAATTTCCTGTTTTCAGAAATAATCACAAAACTGTCACCTTATTTTCATTCTGTTTCCTGTTTTCAGATATTTGTACAGGAAACTGTGAAAATAGAAAAAGTTGTTTTCAGTGTTTGCTGTACAAATTTCTAAAAATAGGAAACAAAATGAAAACAAGGAGGCTGTTTTGTAATTATTTCTGAAAACAGGAAATGAGAACAAGAAACTGGAAACAAAGCAAACAGGCCCTAATTCTCTTTCCTGCGTTTTTATTTCCAGGGTTTTCCTTTACACTTCTTTTCTTCATTATCTATTTCCACAAATCTCTTCTCTTAGCCTTGTAATTTTTTTTGGTAACATTTTTTTTATCAATCTCAACCTTGTAGTTTTGGACAACTTTCTTAGTTGTATCTATAATTTATTCTTATATGTTGCTTTTACTCTTTATCTACCTCCCCAAAGTTATACAATTTCTTCTACTTTATAGAGTGATCACTTCTTGTAAGAGACATTGACGACCAAACATGGTGGGACATTATGACTTTATGGTAAGGCCTCAAGGGGAAGGTGTAACATCTGTGTTTTAAGGCATTATTTATATGTTGGATAACTATGTTTTAAGACTTTGATTAAAGGTATACTATGCATGTTTAGGTGTTGGGAACCTTGCATGAAAAGTATGAGATCAACCGGCATTGATTGCATAAGAAAGTGTTCTAGAATTTCCGTTATACAGTTTAGAATACATAAGAATGCACAATAGGAAATTCATTAGCGCAGGCTTCCGGGCGCCGGCCCTTGCCACGTGGCGCACCACGGTTGGCGCGCTGAGGCGGTGCAGAGGCACCAACGCTGAGCGCTGGTGCTGGGGCGCTGAGAGCCCAGAATTAAAAAAAAAAAAAAAAAGAGTTTTATTGTGGCATTTCGTGGAACATGGTAGAAGAGGGCAGAAACTCAGAAACTTAGAGAGAGAGGGAGAGGAGAGAAAGAAAGAGAGAGAAAATTCCAGAGCTGATTCTGATCAATCCGTTCGTCCTATTGAAAAACCGATTATACCGTTGTGATCCTTGCGACTTCTACTTCATCATCCTACCTTTCTTTTCTTGGTAAGTCTATGTTTTTATGCCGAAATGCTGTCCGTGATAGTATTGAAGTTATCTCTCAATCCGTTTATCTGTTTTCAATTCCGTCTTCAGATTTGAGTTACACGTAACGTGTACTTCATGAATATGTGTTCAGGTGAATTTTTGGAGCCCCGGAGGTAGGAGAACCTCACGAGGCAGATTTGGGGAGATTGGAGTGGGCTCGTTTCGTTGCTCTAAAGCTAGCCTGCGACACCTCAGGTGGGGGGAAGTAACCAGCTAGCGTCGGAAATGGCTAAGTAACATTTTATTCAATATTGGCGTAGGGCGACCTAAACCCTACTAGTGGGCAAATAATAGACAATATCAATATCACATTGGGGACTATTTAGTGGTACCGATGATGATATGGAGATTGTAGATTTATCGCCGTTAGGATAATTTTGTGATATCTGAGGTTGTCTGGTTTTATTATGTTTGAATTGTTTGCTGTGTGCTGTTTGGATTAACATGTTAAATTATAGTTATTATATTTATATTATTTTATTATATTTATTAGAATATGTTTGAATATGTTAGTATTATTTTATTATTATTATTGTTATTATTATTTATTTTGATTATGGTTGATAACATGTTGTATATGATTTATCTGGAATAATATGCTTAGTGACATTTAGGTGATGATATCTGATATTTTGAGTGATGCATGTTGGGGAGTGTATGATATATGATTTAGAAGTGCCTAACCTAATTAATTAATATTTTATTATGACGAGATTGATGAGGTGATATATGCTATGAGATAGTGATGAGAGGTTAAGGCACTAGGATATGATTCGATATATGCCGGTAAGATCCATATAGATGCATGTTGTTGATCACAGCCGTGTGTTTGGAACACACGAGGTCAGAAGTCCTCGCGGGACCGTCCCAACTTAGATTTAGGTTGTGCAGCTATAGTGTCATTGCTTTGCATGAGCACCCTCGAGAGAGAACCAGGGTGTGCACCGACGTGTATTGTGCAGCTATAGTGTCATTGCTTTGCATGAGCATTCTCACCGCGGATGAGAATGTGCACCGGTGTTTGGGGACGCGTCGCTTGGACGACTGGCTAACATCCTTGAGCGGGTAAGGGATGTGTGACAGGATTGGTAGTGGCCACGTCAGCATAAGTTGCATGAGTGCGAAGGGTAGAGGATGATAAAATATCTCGAGGATGATTGTATATATTTATTAGATATATATTTATCTGTGATGCATGTCTATGTGCCTTTATTGTTTATATGTTACGTATCCTTTTCTTTATATGATGATAGATAGTTTCTTATCCCCTATTTCTTTTATATGTATGTTTCTTTTATGTGCTCGTTTTGAGAAGACACTACGGATGAGCCGGCCACAGAGGAGCTTGATGGGGATGCTGGAGGACGAGCAGTGACCTCCAGCCGTTGAGTTTAGGGTCGATGGCCAGTGTGTCTTTTGTGACGTTTTAGTTTCCGCTGCATATACTATTTTGTATCAGTATGTATCTTTTGGGACCCTACTGATAGAGTACCCTCTTTAGTTTATCAGTATAGTATATTTGTATTTATATTTATATGTGTGTGATGTGATGTTTAAATTTTGTTCTTACTTTTAAGTTTTTAATAATTATGATTTTATATATATGTCCAACGCTAATATTACGATTAAGTTTTAGATAAATTAGGTTTTTATTTAATGGGACATCGGGGTGTCTCATTTGGTGGTATCAGAGCAGTTTGATTCTAGTCAGACTGTGAGGTTAAGGTGTACTGGCCATTTTAGTTGAATCCACATCGGATAACGACTATGCTTAGAAGTTGGGTAGTGAGTCCGAATGCGACATTTCTATGACATATAGTATTTATATTCCAGTTTTAAATTATATGTCATATTGATGTTGGTTAATGATTTTTTTTTAATAGGATCATGGCTCGAGGCAGAGGACGTAGAGGACGAGAGAGTAGTAGGACCCTAGAGAGAGTAGTGGGTGAGACTTCTCAGCCTGAGGTAGGAGCTGGAGGTGGAGGAGTGTCATCTGAGACTCTCCAGACTATTCGGGAGTTAGCATCCGTACTGTTGCAGCAGGCGCAACAGAATGCTCAGAGGATGGGATTGGCTACCTTTCTCAAAGGGAAGCCACCCCAGTTCAGAGGGGATTATGATCCAGAGCGAGCCGAGTGGTGGATACAGGAGTTGGAGAAAATCTTTGACACCATGAGATGCAGAGATGACAGGAAGGTGACTTATGCTGCCTTCATGCTGACGGGAGGAGCAGAGTCATGGTGGAGAGGCAAGAGAAGGTTGCTTGAGGCAGAGGGCAGGCAGATTAGCTGGGAGCTGTTTAGAGAATGTTTCTTTGAGAAATACTTCCCGCGATTGGTCAGACGCGAGAAGGAGAGGGAGTTCATGAGTCTCCGACAGGGGAACATGTCTGTGGGTGACTATGCAGCCAGATTTGAGGCCTTGATACAGTATTCTGAGTTTTATCATAGGTTTCCGGGCGAGGATTGGATGTGCCGGAGGTTCGAGGATGGTTTGAGACATGAGCTGCAGAGAGCCATAGTGCCGCTTGATATTCAGAGCTTCCCAGATCTGGTTGAGAGATGTAGTGCCATAGAGGGCATAGATCAGAGGCAGGCTGCTGATCACAGACAGCAGAGGAGTGGAGGCCCTATCGGATCAGGTTTCCAGAGGAGAGCAGGCAGTAGCTCACAGGGGAGACGTGGACCCTATACTAGACCCATGCAGAGTGTTCAGTCATCTGCATCAGTACCAGCTTCTACAGCACCTGTTAGTGGAGCTGGTCAGCAGCAGAGAGGCCCAGTTTGTTTTAGATACGGAGGTCCGCATTATATTAGAGATTGCACAGAGGCCTAGTTGTTTCCACTATGGAAAATCAGGTCACATGGCTCGGGATTGCAGGCAGAGAGGGATGCAGCAGCAGTCAACTGCTGGTAGAGGGGCTGCAGGTTACAGAGGTGGAGCTGGGAGAGGAACCCCAGTAGCAGGACAGTCAATGGCCAGACCTCAGGCCACAGGACGAGTGTTTACCGTGAGGGGAGCTGAATCCTCTCAATCTGCAGATCTTATCCAGGGTATGTTCTTAATATCTGGTAGACTCTCATCTGTGTTGTTTGACTCAGGTGCTACACATTCATTTATTTCGCATGAGTGTGTGGATCATTTACATTTGCCTGTTTCTTTGTTACCCTATACCCTTACAATATCAACCCCAACCAATGATTCCTTGACTACGATGTTTGTTTGTCTACAGTGTCCTATAGTTGTTGAGAATAGGCCATTCCTTGTAGATCTTGTCTGTTTACCTATGCAGCAGATAGATGTTATCCTTGGCATGGATTGGCTTTAGGCTAACCATGTAGTGTTAGATTGTTCCAGTAAAACCTTGTCATTTCTAGAGCCTTCTAGCATAGTATCTGCCAATGAAGGAGTATCTATGAGGAGTGATGATTCTCGACTATACATGATGCTTTTCTCAGTGGAATCTAAAGAGACTCCAAGTATAGATTCTATGCCTATCGTGAGAGAATTTCCTGAGGTTTTCCCTCCCGATGTTCCGGGTTTGCCCCCAGAGAGGGAAGTGGAGTTCACCATAGATCTCATACCGGGGACAGGTCCTATATCTATAGCACCTTATCGGATGTCACCCGTAGAGTTAGTCGAGTTAAAGAAACAATTGGATGATATGTTGAAAAAGGAATTTATCAGGCCCAGTGTTTCACCGTGGGGAGCTCTAGTGTTGTTTGTTAAGAAGAAGGATGGAAGTGCTAGATTGTGCACAGATTACAGGCAGTTGAATAAAGTGACGATCAAGAATAAGTATCCGTTGCCTAGGATAGATGATCTGATGGATCAATTAAAGGGAGCTTCGGTATTTTCCAAGATTGATATGAGGTCCGGGTATCACCAGATTAGAGTAAAGAAGGAGGATATACCCAAGACAGCTTTCAGGACGAGGTACGGACACTATGAATATTTAGTTATGCCTTTTGGTGTGACTAATGCTCCAGCAGTGTTTATGGATTATATGAACATGATCCTTAGACCGTTCCTCGATAAGTTTGTTGTGGTGTTTATAGATGATATCCTTATTTATTCCCGTACACGGGAAGAGCATGAGGGACATTTAAGAACAGTGTTACAGGTGTTGAAGGATAGACAGTTGTATGCCAAGCTTTCTAAGTGCGAGTTTTGGTTAGAGGAGGTTCAGTTCCTAGGTCATGTGATTAACAAAGAAGGAATAGCAGTAGATCCTGCTAAAGTTGAAGCAGTGCTTAGGTGGGAACGAACTAAGTCAGTTAGTGAAGTAAGGAGTTTCTTGGGATTGGCGCGCTGGATATTATCGGAGGTTTATTGAGGGGTTTTCGAAAATTGCATTGCCTATGACGTAGTTAACGAGAAAAGGTATAGCGTTTGTTTGGACAGAGGAATGTGAGGAGAGTTTTCAGAAGTTGAAGGAAAAGTTAACCACATCACCTGTTCTGACTTTGCCAGATCCATTAGGACAGTTTGATGCATATTGTGATGCGTCATACCAAGGATTGGGTTGTGTCTTGATGCAAGAGGGAAGAGTTGTGGCTTATGCTTCCCGACAGTTGAGAGTTCATGAGAGGAATTATCCGACCCATGATCTGGAGTTGGCAGCTATAGTGTTCGCATTAAAGATATGGCGACACTACCTATATGGAGCTAGGTTTAATGTGTATAGTGACCATAAGAGTTTAAAGTATTTGTTTGATCAGAAGGAGCTAAATATGAGACAACGTAGATGGATGGAGTTTATTAAGGATTATGAGTTTGATCTTCAATACCATCCTGGGAAGGCGAATGTTGTAGCGGATGCTCTGAGTAGGAAATCTTTACATGTGTCGGCGATGATGGTAAAGGAAATGGAATTGATTGAACAGTTTAGAGATATGAATCTAGGGATGGAGTTGTGTGAGGATAGACTATGCTTAGGTATGATCACAATTAATAGTGAGTTTCTGAGGGATCTTAAGGATAAACAGGTTCAGGATCAATACCTGCAAGAGGTGAGTAGAGGCATAGATGAGGGTCAGATTTCAGAGTTTAGTAGAGGGCCAGATGGTGTGTTGAGATTTAGGGATAGGATATGTGTGCCAGAGGACTTAGAGTTTAGGAAAATGATTTTGGACGAGGCGCATAAGAGTAAGTTGAGTTTTCATCCCGGAGCCACCAAGATGTATCAGGATTTAAAGAAAATGTTTTGGTGGCCGAGAATGAAGAAGGAAGTGGCAGAGTATGTTTTATCTTGTTTGGTTTGTCAGAGAGCTAAGATAGAACATCAAAAGCCCGCTGGTTTGCTACAGTCCTTAGATATCCCAGAATGGAAGTGGGATAGTATAGCTATGGATTTTGTGGTTGGATTACCACGAACTCCTAAGAGGCATGATGCGATTTGGGTTATCAACGATAGGTTGACGAAGTGTGCTCACTTCTTACCTATTGGTGAGAGTTATAGCTTAGAGAAGTTGACCCAGATCTACATCAAGGAAGTTGTTAGGCTACATGGTGTACCGTCGAGCATTGTTTCCGACCGAGATCCTAGATTCACATCTAGATTTTGGAGACAGTTGCACAGTGCTTTGGGAACGAAGTTGAGGATGAGTTCTGCTTATCATCCTCAGACGGATGGACAGTCTGAGAGGACAATTCAGTCATTGGAGGATCTTTTGAGGGCATGTGTATTAGAGCACATTGGCAGTTGGGATGAGTTTTTGCCGTTGATTGAGTTTACATATAACAACAGTTTCCATAGCAGTATCGGGATGGCACCGTATGAGGCTTTGTATGGCAGGAAATGTAGGACTCCATTGTGTTGGTATGAGACCGGTGAAAGCCAGATATTGGGCCCTGATGTGGTACAGCAAACGACGGAACAGGTTAGAAAGATCAGGGAAAAGATGAAGGAAGCGCAGGATAGGCAAATGAGCTACAGTAACAAGAGGAGGAGACCCTTGGAATTCCAGGAAGGTGATCACGTGTTTTTGAGAGTCACTCCGAAGACTGGAATTGGCAGAGCTATCAAGTCTAGAAAGCTTACTCCTAGATTCATTGGACCTTTCCAGATTCTTCGACGGATTGGTCCAGTAGCCTACCATATTGCCTTACCGCCTAACCTTTCCAATCTTCATGATGTCTTTCACGTATCCCAGTTGAGAAAATATTATCCTGATCCTTCTCATGTACTTGAGCCTGAGTCAATACAACTTCGAGAGAATCTAGAGTATGAGGCTTTACCGTTAGGATTGCAGATAGAATGATTAAGGAACTTCGCGGTAGACAGATTCCTTTGGTCAAGATCATTTGGGATGAGACTACAGGAGATGCTACTTGGGAACGTGAGGCAGATATGCAGCAGCAGTATCCACATCTTTTCTGAGGTACGTAAATTCCGGGGACGGAATTTCTTTTAAGGGGGGTAGTAATGTAACATCTGTGTTTTAAGGCATTATTTATATGTTGGATAACTATGTTTAAGACTTTGATTAAAGGTATACTATGCATGTTTAGGTGTTGGGAACCTTGCATGAAAAGTATGAGATCAACCGGCATTGATTGCATAAGAAAGTGTTCTAGAATTTCCGTTATACAGTTTAGAATACATAAGAATGCACAATAGGAAATTCATTTTTGTGGAAGGGATTAGGTATTTTTGAAGGCTTAGTCTTATTCCTTAGGTATAGAAGAGTCTATGTTTCAAATTTCAGGTCAATCGGACTTCAAACGAGCTCAGAACGCGAGAAAACGTCAGAATTGGAAATGCTAGACAGAACCAGCGCTGAGCGCAGGCTTCCGGGCGCTGAGCGCCGGCCCTTGCCACATGGCGCACCACGTTTGGCGCGCTGAGGCGGTGCAGAGGCACCAGCGCTGGTGCTAGAGGTGGGTACGCGGACCCGTCCGGTCCGTTTAAGTCCGGTCCGCATAAGTCCGCACTTAAACGGACCGGACTTAATAGTCCGCATTATAAATGGACTCTGGAAAACAGAGTCCGCGTCCGGTCCGCATAGTCCGCGGACTAAACGGACTGTCCGCGGACTCTGCATTTATTTTTTTTTTTACATACCAAGCCTAAAAAACAAATAATGCCTTATGTAGAAAAACAAACCAAATAAATAATAAATCCAAACAACAACGGAGACCATTAAAGTGTAACTAACAAGGATTACAAAGCACAAGTTTGATACAAAATACCAACGAAATTGAAATGCAAAATAAGGAACAAAAACAACAATATTACAAGTTTGAAATTAAAGTTACATCATGTTGACATCAATCATCAATAACAACTTTAGTCTTTCCCTTTGATTTAGCAAGCTCCTCCTTTGCCTCAATCAAATCATCTTCATCTTCTTGTTTTCCTACAATTCACAAGTCATAATTCACAAGTAAGATTGTGTTTCAAAAGAAAAACAATTGAATGCAAAGCATTCTATTTCTATACATAAAGGAATTCTATATTTACCTTCCACATCAAACCCTAACAACCAATTTCTAGTGCATATCAAGGCTTGCACATTTTTGGGAAGGAGAGAACTTCGAAGTTTATTGAGAACACGAGAACCAATACTGAATGTCGATTCTGATGCCACAGTTGTTATTTGAATGCTTAAGATATCACTAGCCATCAAAGCAAGATTCGGAAACCTATATTTGTTCTCCTTCCAATATTGCAAGATATCAAGATTTGGATGGTATGTTGAGGAAAGGTTTTGCTCCTCCAAATAAGTATCCAATTCGGACTTACCCACATCCTGAAGCACAATTGAAACTACTAAGGAAATGATTCCGATCAACCACTTTAAACAAACATATCAATCCTAGAAGGTACAACCTTATCGTGATTAACCAAGTAGTGAACAATGGCACACAAGAACAATGGCACACATGGATTGTTCTTGTCCACTATGGCTTAGTTCATCTAAAATCTTGAAAAGTAGTGAAGATTCTAGACAGTCTTTCGAATCCTTAGTCTTTTTACAAGCTTATTGAGTCGATTCAGTATGTACAGACCTTGATTTCTATATAGTAATTTTAGATCCAAGTGCTACAGGACAAATTGGAATGATTATTACTTTGCAATTTGTGGAGGTCACATTCTAGTCTTTAGACTACATGAGTCGCTGATGTTTAGGGTTAGGGTGATCTGTTTTGGGCTGTTGAGTGATCTTTTTTTTTTGGCTCAACATAGGTAAATTGTTTTTTTTCCTAAAATTGTACCAGTCCGCGGACGGGTCCGCGAGTCCGCGGACTAAGTCCGCATAGTCCGCGGGTTAAACGGACCGGACCCAAAAAGCCCGCATTTAAATGGACTCGTATTTTAGGGTGTCCAAGTCCGCACGGACTACGGGTTTAAACGGACAGTCCGCGGACCCAAGTCCATATACCCACCTCTAGCTGGTGCTGGGGCGCTGAGCGCCCAGAATTAAAAAAAAAAAAAAAAGAGTTTTATTGTGGCATTTCGTGGAACATGGTAGAAGAGGGCAGAAACTCAAAAACTTAGAGAGAGAGAGGGAGAGGAGAGAAAGAAAGAGAGAGAAAATTCCAGAGCTGATTCTGATCAATCCGTTCGTCCTATTGAAAAACCGATTATACCGTTGTGATCCTTGCGACTTCTACTTCATCATCCTACCTTTCTTTTCTTGGTAAGTCTATGTTTTTATGCCGAAATGCTGTCCGTGATAGTATTGAAGTTATCTCTCAATCCGTTTATCTGTTTTCAATTCCGTCTTCAGATTTGAGCTACACGTAACGTGTACTTCATGAATATGTGTTCAGGTGAATTTTTGGAGCCCCGGAGGTAGGAGAACCTCACGAGGCAGATTTGGGGAGATTGGAGTGGGCTCGTTTCGTTGCTCTAAAGCTAGCCTGCGACACCTCAGGTGGGGGAAAGTAACCATCTAGCGTCGGAAATGGCTAAGTAACATTTTATTCAATATTGGCGTAGGGCGACCTAAACCCTACTAGTGGGCAAATAGACAATATCAATATCACATTGGGGACTATTTAGTGGTACCGATGATGATATGGAGATTGTAGATTTATCGCCGTTAGGATAATTTTGTGATATCTGAGGTTGTCTGGTTTTATTATGTTTGAATTGTTTGCTATGTGCTGTTTGGATTAACATGTTAAATTATAGTTATTATATTTATATTATTTTATTATATTTATTAGAATATGTTTGAATATGTTAGTATTATTTTATTATTATTATTGTTATTATTATTTATTTTGATTATGGTTGATAACATGTTGTATATGATTTATCTGGAATAATATGCTTAGTGACATTTAGGTGATGATATCTGATATTTTGAGTGATGCATGTTGGGGAGTGTATGATATATGATTTAGAAGTGCCTAACCTAATTAATTAATATTTTATTATGACGAGATTGATGAGGTGATATATGCTATGAGATAGTGATGAGAGGTTAAGGCACTAGGATATGATTCGATATATGCCGGTAAGATCCATATAGATGCATGTTGTTGATCACAGCCGTGTGTTTGGAACACATGAGGTCAGAAGTCCTCGCGGGACCGTCCCAACTTAGATTTAGGTTGTGCAGCTATAGTGTCATTGCTTTGCATGAGCACCCTCGAGAGAGAACCAGGGTGTGCACCGACGTGTATTGTGCAGCTATAGTGTCATTGCTTTGCATGAGCATTCTCACCGCGGATGAGAATGTGCACCGGTGTTTGGGGACGCGTCGCTTGGACGACTGGCTAACATCCTTGAGCGGGTAAGGGATGTGTGACAGGATTGGTAGTGGCCACGTCAGCATAAGTTGCATGAGTGCGAAGGGTAGAGGATGATAAAATATCTCGAGGATGATTGTATATATTTATTAGATATATATTTATCTGTGATGCATGTCTATGTGCCTTTATTGTTTATATGTTACGTATCCTTTTCTTTATATGATGATAGATAGTTTCTTATCCCCTATTTCTTTTATATGTATGTTTCTTTTATGTGCTCGTTTTGAGAAGACACTACGGATGAGCCGGCCACAGAGGAGCTTGATGGGGATGCTGGAGGACGAGCAGTGACCTCCAGCCGTTGAGTTTAGGGTCGATGGCCAGTGCGTCTTTTGTGACGTTTTAGTTTCCGCTGCATATACTATTTTGTATCAGTATGTATCTTTTGGGACCCTACTGACAGAGTACCCTCTTTAGTTTATCAGTATAGTATATTTGTATTTATATTTATATGTGTGTGATGTGATGTTTAAATTTTGTTCTTACTTTTAAGTTTTTAATAATTACGATTTTATATATATGTCCAACGCTAATATTACGATTAAGTTTTCGATAAATTAGGTTTTTATTTAATGGGACATCGGGGTGTCTCAGAAGGCTCATTTACTGCTGGGGTGTTTGTGACAAATTAAATTAGGGGACTTCTATGGTACCCCTACAAGTTCGATTGTTTTGGTACCGTCGGTTTTATTATTTTATTTTCTTTTTTCATTGTTCTATCCAAGATTCTATTTTAGTAATCATTATTTTTATTAATTCTATTTCTCTATCATATTCTCTATAATTACAATATTCATTGTGATAATTCATATGTCTTTCACATACATCTGTAGCTTAAGCCTTTAATTCTTGTACTAAATTTTTTAAGTTGCTTTGTCTTGTTAAGTCTAACTTACTTAATTTATATACAAATTTTTCTATATTTTGATTATCCATTCGCTTGCTTAGTTCTGATACCAAATCGGTACTACCCTATTAATTTTCGAAATTTTTGTATTATTCATTTCTATGGGTAGTATTTTATTAATTCCAAATTGTATTTCCATCTATAAAGACATTTGAATTATTATATAATTCAAATTCCCATAAGTAATATTCAGGATCTCTACCTAATTCAAAATAGTAATTAGGGTCACTATATACTTCATTTCCATATTGCCATTGTATTCTTTGTCAGGGGCGGATCCACCTTAAGACCAGTGTGGGCAGATGCACCCAGTAAAATTTGAAGTTTTCTTACTAATACCTTATGCTTTATTATTTGCCCCCATATAGATGAAATATTTGCACCCAATGCCACTCACCGATCTTCCTTCCTTGCTCCCATTTACGTAAGTGGAGCTGTGTAGCTCCTACTGACGTGCACACTGACAAACGGTGCATCTGTGCAGTAGCCTCTCTTTATATTTTAAATTTTTAGTTCTCTAATTGCAAAAGCTTTCTCTGCTCGTGGGTCCCTAGCCTTTTTTAAATTCCCAAGGCAATGGTACTGAAGTGCTGCTATTTTTCTCAATTCTCATCAATTGATCAATACCAATTATATAAAACGTAAGCCTCCTCTTCAATTTCTCAATTGCTTTCTCTTCTTTTCACTTAATTTGATCTACAAATAAAATAATTACATAATGGAATTAAATCAATTAAAATAGTCACAAAACTTAATTAATTTATTAATTTCACAAAACTTAAATAGTCACAAAACTAAATTAAACCAGCCGCACAAGTCCAAGTCCAGTCCTCCCTCTTTCAAGCTTTCTCATTTCATTTTTACTTGTTAGGGATCTCCATTGTAAGGGTAAATAAAAACTTGAAATTTGAGATTTTTGTATATATGTTTATTTCTATTAAATTGTTTAATTGATTATGCAATTAGGATGACGAGTAACGTGTTTGTGAAGTCCATTTTGTGAAATTTATCGTTAATTACAAATATTGATAGGTTAAGGTTTTAATATGCTCAAAATTAGGGATTTTGCTCAAAATTTTGTGAAATTTTCTCTTATATGATGATAATTATTATTAATTATTTATAAATATATTGCCCCCGGTGGCTCAGGGTCCTGGATCCGCCACTGTTCTTTGTTGTATAGTTTTTAGATATAATTCTTCTTGCTTATATTGATTCTTTAGTTTATCAATTATTATTTGCTTAGAATCTTTTGATAATTTCATAACTAGTATACTTAATATTTCTTTTTCCATTATTCTGAATACCAGTATTCGTCATCAGAATATCTTTATTCTTCAAATAATTCCAATTCTTTTAAATATTCAAATTCGATTTCAATATCTAACTAATGAAAGTAAAATTCTTCTTGCCAAAATTGTTCTTTTATCTTTTTTATCATAATTTCTTTTCAATCAACTGAAAGGTTTAATTGTAATATACTTATTATTTCTTTACATGTTTGTTCATCTAAATACAATTTTCTTTTTATTGACTATCTTCAAAAGGTGGGATTGTTCTTTTATTTTTCTTTCTTTATTTTCTAAATCAATTAATTCCTTTTCTTTTCTTATTAGATGTTTTTCAATTAATTTTCTATTTCTATTTTCTGCATCTCTTTCTAGATAATGATTTAAAGCTCTTGAAAGATCTCCAATATCTATTTTAACTCTATCTTTCTTTCGGGAAAAATCTTCAATAAATTGTTTAGATTTTTCTTTATTGCTCATATTTTATTTTTTAAATAAAGAGTTAAATCTTTTACTTGATTAGATAATTTTATAATATCATTTTCTTCATTAGTTCTTTTCTATTCTGGAAAAATAATTGGTCTTGGAATTGAATCTATTTCAAGAATTTTTGGTCTATTTATAAAAGTTCCTAGTTCTGTTATTTCATTTTTCTTTGGATAATAAATTTTTTCTATGTCTTCAAATAATCTTGGAATGTCTATTCTATCATTGTTTCTGAAGGTAATACTATGATGTGAGTTGGTTAATGCATAGTTTACATAGTATGTTATTGAAAATATTTTATCTCCTGGTTTCATTAGAGTTTCTCTTAGAAATTTGTGTTCGAGGGTTAATGCTTGATTTAGTCTTTGAGTGTTTAATGGGATTCCTAAATTTGGTCTGATTTCAAATTTTAATTTTACATAGGCTACATTTCCTTCTATTACTCCTAGTATTTTATCCTTTGGATCATTTATTCTATTATCTTTTAAAATTAATTCAATTGGTGAATTTATTCCTTCTTGGAAAGTTTCTTTAATTAGAACTTGTACTGCTCCTATGTGAATATATCCTAATTTCTTTCTATGTTCTTGGTTTTTTAGATTTCTTTTTAGTTCTGAAATTTTTTCCTTACTTATTAACTTAATACTTGTATTTCCCTGAGTTTCGGATATATCTATTGGTGATTCATTCATTATTTCTCCATAATTTATTATATTTAATTTTTGATTAAATTTCTTTATTATATTTATTAATTTTTCTTTGTTCCCTATCATGTTTGCAGTTTCTACTAAATCTAGATCTTCTTTCTGAATTTTCTTAAATAATTTTGGATTAATTAAGATACGTCCTTCATAATTTCCATCTTCTTCAGTAATTTGTAGGTGTTCTATTTCATTAGTTTCGATCTAATCTATTTCAAACATTATAAAATAATCCTAGTCTTGAGAAGAGTGACTTAGTAATCATACCTGATATTTGATTCTTGAAATTAGTTGCTTCTGCCCACTTCTGCTTCCGTTGGTTGCTTCTTTCGATTTTTGCTTAGTATGGAACACTCTCTGGAGATCTATACGGAAAAATTGGAACACGAACAAACCAGTCTCCACTTCCTTTATTGAGACCCCTTTACCCGGTCGTCACATCCCTGCTAATCTATCTTTCATGGTATTCGTATGGATCAATTTATCTACAAGGAATCTTCCAACCAAACAGAGTTCAAGATCATCCGTTCCTCCTTGGTTCCCCTCCATGTTGAAAACCAACCCCTCTTTCTCTTCTTCCACAAGCGACAACTCTTCCATCTATGGCTCCATGATCAGAAGCCCTCATTCCATTCAAAGCCTCTCCATGAAAGAGAGAAAAACAACGCTCTCCACAAAATAGAGAAATAAATAGAGTATTATATATTCCCGTTTTTTAATGCAATAGATTATTTCCTTTTGAGTTCTAATTAAATAGCCACCTAGTCATCCCTTAGTTTGTGCTTTGACCGACACATAGGATTCCAAAGAGGTGGAGGCGTTATAGAGCAACACTTGTTAGAAATTTTCCTGCACATATATATATGTCCAAACCGACCCTCAAATAAACATGAGGACACTCTTAGTCCCTAGAAAAAACTAATTGTTTTGCTCCATCCATTATGCTTCGAGTTAATGTTTCTTTCGACATGAACATTAACTCTCTTATTTGGCTATTGACAGTGGGTTTTGATATTCCTTTTCCTGACAAACGGTCAACAAATGATTGTTTTCAGGTGATTGCAGGCTCTCAAGTTTTTACGGTAATCTTGTGTTGAGGTTTGCCAAAATGAGCTTTTGACAGTGAGTCAAACAGAAATTAAAAATTGCGTGAAATAGTAAAGTGCGTGAGGTTGTTAAATTAGACAAAAAGCGTAAAAATTAACATAAATGCAGTGCAAAGAAGATTAAAAGGTGTCGTAAAAGTACATTTGAATGAATATTAGAGTGCATAAGTCTAAAAACTTTTGAAACTTAAAGTGCAGAAAACATAAATGGTGCTTTGAAATTAAAGGTGCGAGAAAATGTAAATGATCATTGAGTTAAAAGTGCAGAAATTAAAGGGTGTGTCAATGTAAAGTATTGAAAAGTTAAGCGAAAAGCTTTTAAAGAGGTGTGGGAAAATTAAAATTGCGGAAAACGTAAAATGAAAAGGTTTTAAAGAAGTGCTGAAAACTCTAAATGTGCTGGAAAGGTAAATGAGCTTGAAGTTGAGAAAGGAGGAAAAACAGAGAAGAGAAGAAGAACACTTTATTAATTTAAAGTTGCTAAATAGTTAAACGTGGAAGGCATACTTGATGTTCATCCGTTGATCTTGTTTGAGAGTAAAAGATGTTTAAAAGTGTTATCAAAATATCCAACTTTTGGTACACTAAATTAAACATTATTTATAGGCAAATAAAATAACTTCCTAATTAATTTCTAATCCACTGACACTCGTCCTAATGACAAATGCAACTTATTATCGTATGATTGACAATCAAGCCCACTACTCCACTAAATAGATCGCGGCTTTTAAGCCTCTCGACTTAACCGCTCTGTATTGCACATTCCCACGTTTCTACTCAATTGGGGGCTACTTCAGTGTAACTGCCCCAAGTAGCCATTATTCGAACGTCAAGTGTAATACCATTTTACTCTCTTGTCTGGATGTGTGTTGAATATTCATTCGACATACTACTTGTCTGTCATAATAAGCTTTGTTGAATATTGGCCTTGGTAATTTCTTATTGCCACTTAATGGTTTGCTATGTCTATATCAACTTACAGTTGCTCTTCTACTTGACCTTTCTGACAATAGGCTTGATTTCGCTTTTATAACATAAGCTTCTCTTTTGTTGAAATCGTCTTTATATCGAGACTTTTATTAGCAACCCATTGGTCAATTGTTGACTTTCCACCCACGCTTCCAACATTATGTCGACCCTCCAACTTGTCAGAGAAAATTTATATTTTTAGCCCAACATTGGCACAACTCGAATTTTCAGTTTAGAAAATCATTAAGAGAAATCCTTTTCCTGCTTCAAATGACGTCCTATTGAACAAGTGAAGGATAAGGAAAAAAAATGCCCAAAACAATGTCGTGAGAGTTCATCTTCTTCGACTTTCCTTGATTGAAAACGGTAAACCCAAATGGAGATTGATATGCTGAATAGAGGAAGGCAAAAGTAAAATTAAGATTTTGGATATGCTGAACAAACACAGACATCAGAAGAAACTAAAAAAGAAAAGAAAAAGAAAGTGATGGTGCCACTTAAATCGATGATACGGTTCTTATCGCTTTGGCAATTCAAATTGTGTCTATAACCAAATACACATTAGAACAATCATGAAATCAGGGACGGAGCCACCTTGGTGCTTTGTAGCCCCCCTCCTCCTCCTCTTAAATTTTTAAAAAAATTCATAATTTATTAATATTTAAATTTATTAATTGTATGCTATTGGTCTATAAAAAATACAAAAGCAAAAGTATGTCCTCTTCCATATAGAATGATAACTCTTATTTTCACACTTTCAGGTTTCTACAGCTATTACAAAACAATTTTTTTTCACACTTCACAATAAAATAGAAGATGGATTTTTGATTGACTGCCTGCTAGCATACTTTGAAAAAATTTGTTGAAAAGTTTAGTGTAGATTTGATTATAGATGATTTTCGTGATATGCAGGAAATCCATTTCGTCTTTTGATATATTAATGTAATTAACATATTTTGTATGACATTTTATATATATATATATATATATATATATATATATATTTGTTGGATTAACTTTTACTTTTATTGTTGACCTCCCAATCATCCAAGTTTACCTCCGTCTTTGCATGAAGTGTCATGTTATTAAAAAATATTTGATTCTTATAATAATTACTTTATAAGTCATACATATAGATTTTAGGTATCAAAATTAAACTGAAATAAAATACAGATGAGGAAAATAAAAGAAAATAGCAAAAATAAATAAATAAACAACAACAATAGCAATAACAATAATAATAATAATATATTATTATTATTATTATTATTATTATTATGGGTACAGAAGGTTGTTTCGTTCGTCATCATAGAGTAAAATTAAAGGCAAAGGCACCGTCTGGATTTACACTTTATAGTACACAGCTCAATTCATCATTGCTAACCTTCCAATTCGAAGCTCTCTTTCTCGCGCATTCACGGAGACGCCGTCGTTTTTCTTCAAACGCCGGTGCCTCCGCCATGTCTGAGAAAAGGAAGCAGCGTCTTTTCACGTTCTCGCTGCCCATCAGCGTCGTCGCTTTGGGCATCGCCTACATTTACCTCTCTACGATATTCGTTTTCATTGACCAGTGGTTCGGTCTCTTCTCCTCCCCAGGGATCATAAACGCCGTCGTTTTTACCTCCCTCGCTGCCATGTGCGCCTTCACCTTCCGCTCCGCCGCTTCCACGGATCCGGGCCGGGTTCCCTCTACATACATGCCCGACGTTGAAGACTTCCATAACCCTATCCACGAGATCAAGCGCAAGGTAACAACATTGTCTTAGTTTTCATTTTAATTCTGCAACAAAAATGCATTTTTTTAATGAAAGCCCAGTTTTTATTTTGAGTTTAATTGATATATATACCGGACATTGTAAACAATCATGATATGATGACTTTTTTAGGATAAGAGCAAAAAAAAAAAAATAAATTTATTGACGTGACAATTTATGATCGAGGAATGATATTTGAACACATTTTTAGACACTATGCTTCATTGAAGTAAGTATATATTACAAGTTTTGACAGCTTTTGAGAGGTTTAGGAGAGAGAAAAAATGATAAATAAATATGGGATAATATAGATATACGGTGTTGATGTCTGAAAATGTGGTCAAATATCATTCCTCTATTGATTGGATATGTGTAAAAGAGCTTTACACCGTTAATGTATTGCAATTAAACTCTTTTATTTTAATGTTATATATGTTTTTTCTCTTTTTCTTCATGTTGTTCATTGTTTATTTTATTTTTCATGTTGGTTCATGCATATAACTATGCTGCATTTTGGGTACTTGAAGTGTCTTGTGGTATGAACTAGCTGAATTTCATTATGGATATGTTGCTGTCTATATTTCATGGTCTGCAGCTGGAAGAAAGTGTGACATTTTGTATTTGTTGCTTTTTTATTGTCCTTGCATTCTGAAACATCATTCAGTTTAAACATGCTATTATGAAATACTATTAGTTTTATTACAGACTAGGGCTCTAGGACATTCGAATGTCTCAATTTTTTATTTTTTTTTATTTTTTGTGTGGAACACTTCACCTTGTGTTGGATAGTTAAATGGTATTCCGAAAGTGTCACTTCAGTCGTGATTATGGTCATCGCAATTAAGGCAATGGGTTCTCTAATCAAGGTTATGTTTTTGGTTGTTATGGCTCGAAAATATATGAGCCATAGATAGGTTGGTTTAATTTAACCTTCCTATTGTTGTGTTTGTAGACCAAGAAAGATTGGTGTTTTGTCATCGCGGTGATGTTTTCTATATGAAAAGCATGTAACTGCAGTCTTTGTTGGCTGGAATTAATGATCTGCCTTATCAGCTATGACTTTTAAGGTGGAACATAATTTCAATATGGTTGGTTTGGCTAGGGATTAAAATGTGTCATTATGCTCATATAAGCTGATTTTTTACAGGCTAAGAATTTTTTTCCCCCTCTTTCTTAGAATTTAATACCCAAGTTGTTAAATGCATAAGTTATGATATGATGCCTCCTCATTATCTTGGATCCCGTTTATTTGAGAATGTTGCATTATCATTGGAAAATATGCTGGCTTTGGTGGAACATAATGCATTGAAACAATTTATTTGTCCACAACTAGGCATTTATTGCCTTATCTCTCATATTTTTCATGTACTAATTTAATGTCCTGATCTACAATAAGAGGAAAACAAAATTCTAATCTTGTTGCATAGTGCAATAATTGATATTAACAGTAAAAAAAATAGCAAGAACACCTAGGAGCCGAGCTCCAATTACAGAGATAGGAGTTGGAAACTGGAATGACAGAATTAAGATTAAAGAAGAAAAAAGAAATCAGAGAAGCTAAGTGCTGTCTCTGCCCAATTGCTGAAGCCACCACAGAGCTTTTCCAAGTTCCAAAATAATCCCCCATCATCCCTCCTCACATCCCTTTTTATTTTGCACCACCACTGCCTATTCATTTGCCCATTTACTCTCTACCCCACCACTGTAATTACTGTCCACAAGTTGTAAGAACTTTCCACTAGTTGTAACTGCTTCCCTCTTCACTTTCCCCACTCCCACTATTTATGATCTTCCAGTAATTCCCATTAACATGTGGTTGTATATTAATGTTGAGCACCATGAAATGAACTGTAACTTTAGTGTCATGTTTCTTTGGAACTGCCAGCAGGGTGGAGATTTGCGATATTGCCAAAAGTGTTCTCACTATAAACCTCCCCGTGCACATCATTGTCGGGTTTGTAAAAGATGTGTTCTACGAATGGTAAGCATGATCTAAATTATAATTCAAGGTTTATTTCGAATTTTCTGGATAATGACAAAAAGTGTTGCCTCTTGGTTGTAAGGATCACCATTGCATTTGGATAGATAACTGCGTTGGCCATGCAAACTATAAGGTCTTCTTCATTTTTGTCATGTATGCTGTAATTGCTTGCGTCTACTCCCTGGTATGTTTGAATATTTTATTATCCGTTTGAGCTGGTTGTTATTATTAGGTAAAAATGCATTTGATCACCTTGAAATGTGGTTCATGAGTGATTTAGTCCCTAATGTTTAAAAAGTTGTATTTCAATCCCCAACATTTGTAAAATGTGTGAAACAACCCTATGTTAATTTTTACTGTTAAAATCTGACGGAAATGGTCATGTGCGTGGCACAAGCAACAGCCAACCATCCAAGCCTTTTCCCACTAGGTGGGGTTGGCTACATGGATTAAACGATGTAATAATGCTCTATCGTAAATCATGTCATGATCACTTTTTTCCAAAATTACCCCTCTGACTCACACTTGTCCCTCCTCCTCTCATGAATTCTTCTCCGAGATCCCCAAAATCACTAACCTGAACTCAGCAATCCTAGGAAAATGAAGCTGCAAAATCCCCAGCTTTGGTATTTTCTTTTATACATGGTGCAGCTGACTAGTATAGGAAAAATGTTCTCCAGTGAAATGACTTTAGCCTTTGCCTGGTTATTGATCATTTTGCTGCAAGGTCCTGCTCCTGCATTAGTTTTTCAAGATGGAGTAGAGAATCAAATTGTAACTTTAGCCTTTGCCTAGTTATTGATCATTTTGCGCAAATCATCCTAGTTGCTCATGAAGCTAACCCAATAAAACCAGTATATACACCATCAACCCGTAAAAATTCCATGACATGCATAAACTAAAAACCAGTATATAGACCTCCTTTTATCTTCATACTTAAATACCCTTTTAACAAACTGGATTCTTAGTGTTGTTTTGGTGGTTATGGAAACTGGAAAATATTTTTTCATTTATTTAGCTCTAGAAATATCCAACTTAAAAAGTGCAGTTTGATATTCTCTGCAAGGTGATAAGAAAACGAGTGCGGTTGCAGAAGCAATTCATGTAGCAAAACGTGAATTTGCAGCAGAATGCGAGTTCAAGTGAGAGAGGTGAGTGATTTAGGGATTGAGTGAGTATGAGCGAATTTGCAGCTTTGATTTCCTGTCTTGGATTGCTGAATTTGAGTGACTCTGAGTGACTCAGGGTTAGTGATTTTGGAGAAGAGTTCATGAGAGAGAGCAGTGGGGATAAGTGCGAGTTAGAGGGGTAATTTTGGAAAAAAATGATCACGTGCCATGCACATGACTGTTCCTGTCAGATTTTATCATTTTAATAGAAAATTAACAAAGGGGTTATTTTGCACACTTCAGAAACGTTAGGGACTAAATCACATATGACCCAGAGTTCAGGGGTGCTAAAATGCATTTTCCCCTTTTTATTATGACTAGTTTTTACAGAAATTAAATCTTGGGTCTGATTTAAATTCATCTTCCTTTCTGCATTTGTAATAGTGAGGGCGCTAAATATGGTATTTTTGCTTGTGCTGATAATCTTTTTGTTTCCTGTATCACTTACCTTTGTAGGTCTTACTTTTGGGCAGTTTAGCTTATGATGGTATACAGGATGAAGAGAAAAATGGTGGCTCTTTCAGAACTGTATATGTAAGTTCTGTTAAAAATGAATATATATTTTTCTTAAGTAAGCTCAACAACTTATTTTCTCATGAAATTAATTTGTTGCAGGTTGTTTCTGGGCTCTTGCTGGTCCCCTTATGTATAGCATTATGTGTACTTTTAGGACGGCATATCCATCTCATCCTGCATAACAAGACCACAATAGAGGTTATCAGATGTTTTTAGTTCAAAGCTGTTATTTTATTTGACCAGACTTATACCAACATTGACAATCAGGCAATTGTGTTGACAGTATCATGAAGGAGTGAGAGCTTTGTGGCTTGCAGAGAAAGGTGGGAGTATCTATAAGCATCCATATGACCTTGGCCCATATGAGAATTTGACATCTGTAAGAACTGAAGATTATCTGCAGCTTCCATTTTTTCTTGGATGTCTTTACTTGTTTTTCTCCATCCTCGCTTCTTTTTTCTCTGCGCACTTTTTTCATTTGGTCGTTTTTCTTTCTTCACTTGCTTGATCTTGATAATCTGGTATGGCTTTACTGATAGATTGAATTTAGTTTGACTCATTATTATTCTGTATAGTGTATAGTATGCTATTTCTGTTGGCATAAAGAGACATGTGATATGATATTTCCTTTTGACATAAGATATTTCCTTTTGACTATCGCTGTATATCTCTTTCGGGTTACTAAGGGCCTGTTTAGTTTGTTTTCTCTTTCCTGTTTTCATTTCCTAATTTAAGCAATGCTTACAATAAAAATAATTATAAAACTGTCACATTGTTTTCATTTTGTTTCCTGTTTCCAAATATTTGTACAGGAAACACTGAAAACAACTTTTTGTTTGTTTTCACGGTTTCCTATACAAATCTTTGGAAACAGGAAACATAATGAAAACAAAGTAACAATTTTGTAATTATTTTTGTTGTAATTCTCTTTAAAGTCAGGAAATGAAAACAGGAAATTAAAAATAAACCAAACAACCCCTAAGAAAGGCATGTATTAAACATTGGCTTACATGGTGTTTTTTTGGTGAATAAAACCTTATATGGTGTTTACTGTTAAGGAAGCTAAGTCATTTTATGTCTGCATAGGTTATCTAACATTCTAGCATCAGTAGCCTGAATTCATTATGGTTTAAAATTTTCCTTTCTCACAGCAGTTAGCTAATAATGGTTTCTGAAATATAGAATCTATTGATTCTCTTTCTTCTTTTGTATATGGTATATTTATTCTTCATGGAATCCAGTTTATTAACCTGACATAACAAGTTAAGATTATTCTCTGGTATGTATGTCATCAAAGTGCACTTGACTGAAATGATCTGAGTTATTTCTTATCATCCTAAATTCCTAATCCTTGTATTAAAAAAATTTAAAAATCAGTGTAACCTTGAGCCATATCTATACTTGAACCCAATGTATTTTGATGTGATGGTATGTGTTAGGGATATAATAGCAATTCCTTGGTCTTCTGTTGACTACTTAAAACTTTTAGTTAAGGTATTTTAAGCTATGAATATGTGACTTGTAAAAATAGTTGTCAATGACCAGCTCTCCCAAAATGTGAATATGTGACTTGTATCTCTAGCAATACTTAAGTTTATACCATTTAACTGCAATGGATAATGTGAAACTATATATTTTGACTTCCTGATACTAATCAGAGATGAAAACTGAAAATCATACACATTATAATTTGTGTTTATATGTGAATAAATATGTTGACATGTCTATATGGGTGAGTTTATTTGAATTTGCAATGCCCTTCTCTTCTCTCTCTCTCTTTTTTTGTTCCTATTTTCCAATTCACTGAAACAAAATTGGGAAGCTACATGTATTATTAAGTATGAGTTTGAGCTTTGTTTCATATTGCTGCAGGTTTTGGGGCCAAATATCCTTAGCTGGCTGTTGCCCACAGCAAACCATATAGGTTCTGGACTTGGTTTCCGCACGGTCTATGATCGCACACAAGGTGCATCAACATCTAACTAAAGTTGACATTGCTTCTTAGTGGTCATGGGTAATGTGTTCCCCATCTAACACTTGTGAAGAATGGTTGAGTGATAACAATGCTGAAAGACTGGTAATGTGCTATCTCTAGTGCGATGTATAATTCTTTTAATGTCAGTATCCCATAATTGCTGTAGTGTAGGTGTTCAAGGAGATGTTTACTGCATATAGTTTACCTGAAGGAATCGAGAATGTAATACGTATGCCCATGTGGATATTGATAATATACACTTTTATTCCCCCCGCCCCCTTTTCTTCTTCAAACTTTTTGTCCTTTTCTTAGACACAAAATAGGCTTCCTTTCTTGCTTTCCACTTCTTCCGGTCTTGTTTTCTGGATGATGTGGGGTTGCAGCTGTAGAGTTCTGCTGATAAACCTATTGTACAAAGAGAAGTTCTGAAACCAGCTCATCATGGAGGTGTTGTGAAGTGTTTGGTTAACCTTTTTGAAAATGTTGTATTTTTGTAATCTAGAACTGTAATTTTCTGGATCTTGAATGAAATAATAAGTATTCTACTTTTTTTTTTAATAGTAATGCAATTTGTCTTCGTAATTGATATCATCAGGTTAATACCACCTTTGGGGAGGAAATGAACTGGCTTACACCCCTGCATTCTCAGGGTTGGTTACAATAGTTGTATTCAAGAATACAACCTGGTAAAAGACAATGTTCGTTATTCTGGTGGGTTCAAATTCCGCAGTCAATTTTCTCGGAGATAAGAAATGGACAAATACAACCTATTTAGGCATATCTGGTGTAAGACAATGTTCTTACGGCAAGTCTTCAATGCTCCATGGAGAACTCGGAGTTTCGGTACTCCACGAGTTTCAACCGTAGATATAATATTATAAAATTTCAATGGTCAAGATTAAAAGGGGTAAAATAGGCATTACAAAAAAAAAAAATTTATTTAATTTAAAATTAATTTTTAAGCAGCAGAAATAGTGGCTGCTCTGCAAACGACCCACGACGGAACAGGGGTGACATGGCGGTTTGTTCGAGATGTACGACGACGGCTCGTCGGAGAGGCATGATGGCGTGCAGACATGGGTGAAGTTGCGGTGGCCATCGCCGTGAAGCACCACCGTGAAATCACCTCCCTCTTCTATTTCACTCCTCTCTTTCTCCTCCCCTTTCTTCATTCTCCGACAAGTTTCAAACTCTACCACCAACAACACAAAGACCAAACTCTAATTCTTTTTCTTCTTCTGCACATTTTTTATGCATCCATGGGGAAACTCTCATGTCTTGCTGCTGGACCGAGAAATTGCATACCATGATCAGATTCTTTAGAACAAACAAAGTATTAAAAAAAGCAAACATCAATGAACTAAATCGTAACATATCAGAGCAAAAAATATTCGCACCAGATTCGCTATCAATACCATATCTGTAACATCCATGGCTGCTCTATGGATTGACGACTGCCCCCACAGACCAACACGGGTGTTTTCAGCGTGCTTTGTCCTCACTTACACAATTCCTGGGAAAACTTCCCAGGAGGTCACCCATCACAGACTTGCTCCAAGTCAAGCACGCTTAAATATGGAGTTTTTAAGTGACGGGCTCCCGAAAAGAAAATGCATCTTATTGGTATATGTAGTACCAATCAATTCATATAAGACATCATCAATCGTATAGTCCCATACCTATACAGTCTCAGGATCCCTCTCATTCCGATGTGTAATCGGTTCATTCATGTGTCCCTCCGCCTAGAAGCCTGCCAGGAGCCGCTCTTTGTCCGTGCCTTCTTGCACCGACGACCACTCCCCGCCCTCGTCGGCCCCGGGTGTCACATGCCCACCAGCTTCTGCTCTGTTCGTCCCCGAACCACACCGTACTAGGAGAGGTGTAGCTCTGATACCATTTGTAACATCCATGACTGCTCTTTGGATTGACGACTGCCCCCACAGACCAACACGGGCCTTTTCAGCGTGCTTTGTCCTCACTCACACGCTTCCTGGGACTTCCCAGGAGGTCACCCATCCCAGAATTGCTCCAAGTCAAGCACGCTTAACTATGGAGTTCTTAAGTGATGGACTCCCGAAAAGAAGATGCATCTTGTTGGTTTAGGTAGTACCAATCAATTCATATAAGCCATCCTCAATTGTATAGTCCCATACCTATACAGTCTTAGGATCCCTCTCATTCCGATGTGTAATCGGTTCATTCATGTGTCCCTCCTCCTAGAAGCCTGCCAGGAGCCGCTCTTTGTTCGTGGCTTCTTGCACCGACGACCACTCCCCGCCCTCGTCGGCCCCGTGTGTCACAATATCAGTATATGTTATCAGCAACTACATGTACAGATCTTCAAAGGTGACATCAGATTCGCGGCGGCGGCAAAATCAATAGCGCCAGATCATCTAGCAAACCCCCATTGAAGAAGAAAAAGAGAGGCAGGCCCAGGAAACATGGACCTGATGCAAAGCCTGCCGCTCCTGTCGTTCTCGCCGCTCCGGTTGCTAGGGTCTCGATTACATCTGTTCTCCTTTTCTTTTTCTGTGACTAGTGCTATGGATTGTAGATAATAAATGGTGGCTTGATACAGATTTGAATGTGTCGAAGAGTGAAGGGAGAGGGATGACGGTGGCGGAGGAGGGAAAGAGACGGCGGCGGCGGAGAAGGGAGGGGGACGGCGGCGGCATCGTGAAGGGAGAGAGAAGGGTTTATCTAGGGTAGAGGAAGGTGTTATTAGTTTTTTTATTTTTTTTGTTTTTTATAGCAAAAATACAAATTATGCCCCTTGGAGTACCGCTCCTCCGAGTTCTGCCTAGAGCATTGAAGACGTTGCCTGTTCTTACACAGCAGCATTAAGCATGTGCCGCGTTAGTTCTTTGGTCAGTCTACTAGGCCCAGATACTTACTAAGATATGGGTACGATACGACGAGGATATATACAAGCAATTTTTAAAATTAAGGATACGATACAACATGGATATGTTAAGAAAAACTTATAGAAAAACATATTTTATACAGATGCGAAATATTTTTAAAGAAAGATATTGATCATTTCTCATTAATGTAAAACTATGATAATCACTATTTACAAAAAAATACTTGTGATCATAACAGAAAAATAAAGTTTCTACCTATATCTTAATATATTTTTTCCTTTATGTTAAAATATCAACAAAAACATCTTTAATAGAACTCAAAACAAGTCTCACATTTATACAATAGCCAATATTTCAAAAGTATTTTTATTAAATTGTTGTCTAATGCTAATTGATAGTCTTCTTTCCTGGTTACCATCATAAAAAAAAAATAGCTTCTAAGTTTGGTTCATCAAGAGACAACTCTGTCAAATGGATACTTCTTGAATACATAGCCGGAAGAATCCTACAAGAATCATGTAGTTTTTTATTTTATTTTTAAATGGGATACTTCAATACGATGTCGGATACGGGTATAACATGAATATATTTTCATTTTTTGAGTATCCAAGCTTCACAGTTGTTGTCTGCCATTCACTATGATTAGTATTGAAAACATTAAGTTTTGAAGTTGATTTATGATACTGTTATGATCCTAGAAGCCTAATGACCCAGCTTATTCTAGAAGAATGTTTGTTAGGATTATGTTATTTACTAATTGGTGTAATTCCTATTATGATGCTAGTTTGTTAGGATGTAGAAGTTGGGTGTGTGCATACCCCGACCTCATATAGCCTTGTATTCCCTTATGATGAGGTAATGAGAAATTAGTCATCACTTTCCCTTCTTTTATATTTTCTTAGGAGGTACTATGTCCTCGAATTCAGAGATTTCCATTCCTAACATTGGTGCTCTCATTGAAAGAACTCCCTCTTCCCCATGGCTTTTCAGAAATCTACCGATGAATTGTTCTGAAATATCTTGGCGTTACTTGCAGCACTGCGTGATGAGATGAGAGACGAACAATTAAGTGATGAAAGATTGTCGGTCACTACTTCGGAATCCCTGAACCTTACTTTCATGGCTCAGGACGAGATTTGCTTCTTCACGAATCAGATTAAGGCCCATTTCCTCCATGACAGCCCTGCTGGACGGCTGGCCATGGCGGAACCATTCTTCGTGGTTCATGGAACATCACCAAAGGCAGAGGTGCCGTCGTACAACTTGATACAGAGGCCATTTTCTCTCAAGAAAGATGGAGGACCATTGGAAACACTGAGGGAGGGAAGAACCTCACAAATCCAGCTCCACGACAACCACCTTTGAAGCCAACAGAGTTGGCTGCGATTCCACTATTGGAAGGAGTTTGTTCCCGAGATCTTCAAGGACTTCACGCCGTCACCACACGCCGTTCTTGTGTTCGATCTTGATGGAGCTACCTTCCTCCAGATTTTCCCTATCTGCAACAACCATTAGGATGAGGCTGATTTGGAGTGGCAGAGAAGTGATACACGACCACCCAATCACCACCACGTAGTGTACGACAGTAGGCTTCTCGCACTTTCGCCCAACGTATGGACAGAATGGAAGTCGGTCAAGCCTTGACCACCACTGGAGCTTCTGGACCCGCTAGATTTGGACGCGTCCATGATGCAGGCAGGGCCGCTCGTGGCTGAGATTCTAGATGTCCAAATAGCGAAGATGATTGCTCGCGATGAGTGTGTGCTATCGCCGGAGCCGTCGGAGTCCGACGCGGCTATAGAGGAAGATGGGTCACCTTACTGCATGGGCGAGCTGTAGTGGCTAGCTGCGACCGAGGGAACACACGCTAACGTAGGTGGGAGGAAGATGAAGGCTAGGAAGGATGAGTATTACATGAATTTGGGGTACCATTTGACCTATTGGGTCTGGCCCAAATTATGGGTTAGCATGATGATTTGAGTATGCATGGGTTGCTCATAATTCATTTAGTATTGAGTTTTCAATATTGGGCCAATTGTTAATTCTTCCACAACCCAAACAGCAACTTGTGTTCACTTTGTCAATGAGTATTGACAAATGGCAACAATGGAATCCCGGTGGACATTTGTCTACGACTACAGCTGTTAGGTCATCCCAGTTCAGGCAGTGGGACCCTGGAGAAAAAAAAATCGTTTTAGATTCAATTTTTACAACCTTGAGGACAAGGTTTATTTTGATGGGTTGGGTATTGTTATGATCCTAGAGGTCCAATGACTCAGCTTATTCTAGAAGAATGTTTGTTAGGATTCTGTTATTTACTAATTGGTGTAATTCCTATTATTATGCTAGTTTGTTAGGATGTAGAAGTTGGGTGTGTGCATACCCCAACCTTATATAGCCTTATATTCCCTTATGATGTGGTAATGAGAAATTAGTCATTACTTTCCCTTTTTTTATATTTTCTTAGGAGGTACTCTGTCCTTGAATTTAGAGATTTCCATTCCTAACAGATACACCTTCCCAAGTATAGATGTTTAAGCCTCATTCCGTCCTACTAATTTGTCTTAGCTCTAACCTAATTACTATGGATTTGGGTTCTAAATATCAGATTTGTTGTGTTTGTGGGTTGAATTTATTCTTTGAATTGTCTTAACGGGCCTTGGTATTTCACATTCTTTTAAAATTTATACATATTTTGCAATTATGAAAAATAATAATAATTAATAATAGTTGTGCTATTTGAACATCAAAATTCGACAACAATTTTTATGGTTAATGCAGTTTAAAAATGTGGTTAATGAATATACTAAGATGTCACAACTTATTAATCATCAACTAAACGTCATGAATCACGATTTTGAACATAGTTACTTTTTTTATTATTGTTTTATAAATAAGATTTGTAATATTTTTTAATAATATTTTTTTGTGCTTAGAATATTATTTTTTTAATTGAGTTTAATGTTGCATGCATTTTTCATTAATTCTATTTGTTTTATTAATTTTTCATGCTTTGTTATAATATTAAAATAGAATTATTATTTTACTATAATTTGTCAAAAATAAAAGAGACATTAAAATAAACAATATATTATAATTAAAATGTAGGTAAAGAGACCAGATTTGAGTATATGAATATGTAGATGCTATGAGGATAAGTTTTTTAAGTTACTACCTACCCAGATTTGAGAATAAGTACACTTTTTTTTTTCTTCTGAAATGCCGATATGGAGATGAATAATCTGTACGAGTACTATCTATATATTTTTTTTTTTTGACAAAAAGTACTATCTAAAATTGAAAAATAAATATCCTCTAAAATAAATAACAGTGTAAAGTGAGAAAGTAAGTGTGAATCCACCATTTATTAATTAAATGGCATTGAGATATCAACCTAATTTAGCTAAAGGAGGATGAATATATCCTTACTTCCCTTTTTTTTTTTTTGGTAAATGTATATTTTTATTTTCTTACTTTATGTTTTTTCCTCACTTTGTAGGAGTCTAGTCCATAATCGTAGATGACAATTGCTGTGAGCATTTCCAACTTACGTGTTAGTTGAAGATTATTATTAATTAAAATTTATGACTCTATAATGTCGTTAGTTAACACAACGGTTGTGATTACATGTCACAACGGAATGGTACATGACACAAACATAACATAAACTTAAAACATAGATTATCAAATTATAATGCCAATGATAGAAAGGAATCAAGAAAATCAGGGAATGATACTGCTGAATATTCCAAGTGCCACACCAAGTCCCACACGGCTGGAGTGATGAAATCAGGAGTGCTTAGTCACCAATCATTCCACTCATATTCCCTTCTAGAAGCACCTTTACTCTCACCTCTAACAAACTCAACGGAAAGCAGGCTGAGAAAGATTGAGCGATATGGCACTTAGCATAACTTATTATGTTCTTCTTTTCCTTGTATAAATAACACAGTAGTTTCATCACTGTAATTTGAGCATTTGAGTAATACAAATCTTCTATGTTTCATTTCTTCTTCCTAATTATGCTTACTTTTCTTATCTTTCTTATTTCCTTAAAACTTAAGATGGTATCAGAGCGTCTAGCTCTCTGCCTTGCGCAACTCTGATGGCCAAAGGTGGCAATTCTAACAATAACAATGGTGGTGGTGTCATCACAGACCCATCACAAGATCCTTCCAGTCCCTAATATGTTCACTCAGGAGATGGACCTTCATCTGTTGTGGTCACTCCTGTGTTGAATGGTTCAAATTATCATGCTTGGGCTCGATCCATGAGGAGAGCCTTAGGTGCTAAGAATAAGTTTGAGTTTGTTGATGGAAGCATACCAATCCCTGACAGTTTTGATCCAAGTTACAAGGCTTGGAGCCGCTGCAACATGATCATCCATTCCTGGATAGTAAACTCAGTAGTTGAATCCATTGGACAAAGCATTGTTTTCTTGGAAAATGCCATTGATGTGTGGAATGACTTGAAGGAGCGATTCTCACAAGGAGATCTCATCAGGATTTCTGAGCTCCAACAGGAAATCTATGGACTAAGGCAAGGTGTTCTTTCTGTTACTGAATTTTATTCTGAGCTAAAAATACTTTGGGAAGAACTAGAGACCTACATGCCTATCCCTTGGGCGGTAGGGGTGTTCATCAACCGATCCAATAACCGATTCAAACCACAAAAACCGAACCGAAAAACCGAAAAACCGAAAACCGAAAAAACCGCAATTTTTTATTGAATTGGATCGGATTTTGAATCCTCTAGTGAAATCCAATCCAATCCAATCCAAACCGATCTATTATATACATATACTATTATTTTTGAAATTATAGTATTACTCATACTTAAACATTGTTTTTCATACTTTAATGTCCTTCATTCCCTTTAATATTTTTGTTGGAATGACATTTATGAGACTATTTAGAATAAATATTAATGTCTTGAAGTTATATTTTGCTAAAAGTTTTGATGCATAACATATATATACTTGATTGAGTAATTAGGAAAAATATGAAATCAATTAAGTAAGTTTGAACAATAATTAGTTACAATTTATCTGTAGTTGATTCAAGGAAAAAAATAGGATAAGTGAGAGTAAATATAGAGAATTAACATAAAAGAACGTGTTAAAAATATCAATAATTATTTTTTCTCAAACTCCCAAATTAAAATAAAGATTATCCTTTGTCTACTATTAAATAAGTAGCAAGGACACTTGACATAAGAAAAAAAATAAAGTATGATAAAAACCGAATTATCCAATCCAATCCAAACCGCATTTAATTGGATTGGATCGGATCAGATATTTTTAAGAAAGCAAACCGATCCAATCCAAACCGCACGTTGTTTTCATCATTGGATCGGATGGCTTTTTAGCTCAAAACCGATCCAATCCAATCCCTGAACACACCCTTGCTGTGCTCGTCCAATAAAATGTACCTGTGCTGCCATGAGAAATGCTAGGCATTTTCATTCTCTTAACTATGCTATAAGATTTTTAATTGGACTAAATGAGAATTTCTCAGTTGTAAGATCACAGATTTCGCTAATGGACCCTTTACCTAGAAGGAACCGAATCTTTTCTATGGTGATCCAACATGAAAGACAAGGGAATTTTAGTAACGTTGATGATTCAAGAGTGCTCATAAATGCTATTGACTATAAGAGGCCACAAGGAAGAAGAAAAGGATTTGGACAAAACTCAGGATCCAAGAGGGTATGCACATACTGTGGAAGAACAGGACACATAATTGACACTTGTTATAGGAAGCATGGGTTTCCTCCTCACCTGCAGAGAAACAATGGTTCAATGGCAAACAATGTTTCAAATGAAGGTGCTGAGATGAAGGAAGACCATTCTACAAATGGAGATGCACACTCTGGTCCACCTACATTCACTCATGAGCAGTATGAGAAATTGATCAGTCTAATTCAAGGTTGTGGCATCAACCAGCAACCTACTTCCATGGCCAATCAGGTTATGTCATCAACTCATTTTGGTCATACACCAAATGAGAAAAATAAGTTAGCAGGTAATATATTCATCTCTTCCTCTTTTAGTAGTTTCACTCTTGGCTCCTGGATCATAGACTCGGGAGCTAGTGACCACATATGTGCATCTCTGAAATGTTTTCAAACTATCGGTGATATAAAACCTGTTAGTATTAGACTCCCAAATGGTCAATTTTCAATTGCTAAACATGCTGGCACAGTGAGTTTTTCCCCTAGTTTTTCCATTGCAGAAGTGTTGTATGTGCCTAATTTCTCCCTAAATCTAATTTCAGTTTCAAAACTGTGCATCAATTTGAAATGTGCAGTCTCTTTTACTGATTCCATGTGTTTTATTCAGGACCAGAGGTCACAGAGGACGATTGGTTCTGCTGAGAGGTTTGAAGGGCTATATCACCTAGTCATTGATGCCAAAAATGTCCATTGCTCTAGTGCACAAGCAGCGGACATACAAACTCTACCTGAAGATGCCTTATGGCATTTTAGATTAGGCCACCTATCCACTTCTAGAATGACCATTTTAAATTCTGAATTTCCCTTTGTTGTTGTTGATTCAAAGGCAGTTTGTGATGTATGCAATTTTGCCAAACACAAGAAATTGCCTTATAAATTGAGTATTAATAAAGCTGCTACACCTTATGAACTTATTCATTTTGATATTTGGGGGCCATTGGCCATTCAATCCGTGCATAGCCACACCTATTTCCTAACTGCAGTAGATGACTTCAGCAGATTCACATGGATAACTTTGCTTAAATCAAAGGGAGAAGTAAGACTACATGTTCAAAACTTCATAAAACTAATTGAGCAGCAATATAATGAAAAAGTCAAGTTTGTGAGAAGTGATAATGGACCTGAATTCATAATGCCTCAATACTATGCCTCAAGAGGAATTATACACCAAACAAGTTGTGTAGAATCCCCACAACAAAATGGAAGGGTTGAGAAGAAGCACCAACACATTCTTAATGTAGGAAGGGCCCTTTTGTTTCAGTCAAAATTACCTAAACAGTTTTGGTCCTATGCCATACTTCATGCCACTTACATCATAAATAGGGTGCCTAGTCCTCTCCTTCAAAACAAATCACCATACTTTCTTCTACATAATAAATCACCTAATTTATGTGAACTAAAGGTTTTTGGTTCATTGTGCTATGCTTCAACTCTTCAGTCACATAGAACCAAACTTGAGCTTAGGGCTAGGAAATGCATCCTTCTTGGCTATAAGGTTGGTGTAAAGGAAACTGTCGTCATGGATCTCAACAACAGAGAGATTTTCATCTCAAGAAATGTGACTCATCATGAGCACATCTTACCATATAAATCCTGCTCACCCATTTCCACTTGGAACTACCATTCCACACCTTCATGCCCTGTTCCTAACAATAATGTACCAACCACAATTCCTGCAATCCCTCAGCCTGCAGACCAGACAGCCACCAACACTGAACCAGAAACCACCTATATAGAACCTGCACTTCCTGATATCACTCACTCTCACCCTGATGAACCTGATGTGACAGAAACAGACACTGCTTCACCAAGGAGATCCACTAGGCAAAGGCGAAAACCACAACATTTGGATGACTATGTGTGTAGCCTTTCAACTGACACAGCAGAAGCAATTGCCTCAGGTATATCTTATCCTATTTCTTCTTTCCATTCTTTTTCTAGGCTTTCACCTGCACATCATGCTTATTCACTGTCCATCTCACACACTTTTGAGCCACACACATATCAACAGGCCAGTAAGTATGAATGTTGGAGAAATGCCATGAAACTTGAATTAGATGCTTTTGAGAAGAATGGTACATGGATCCTAGTTGATTTACCTGCTAATATGAAGCCAATTGGAAATAAGTGGGTTTATAAAGTGAAGCACCGAGATGATAGGACCATTGAGAGATACAAAGCAAGATTAGTTGCCAAAGGATACAATCAAGTAGAGGGTCTAGACTTTTTTGACACATTCTCACCTGTGGCCAAACTTACCACAGTGAGGACTCTATTGGCTCTTGCTTCCATTCACAATTGGCATTTGCATCAATTAGATGTGAACAATGCTTTCTTGCATGGTGATCTACATGAAGATGTGTACATGATGATTCCACAAGGCATTCAATGCTCAAAGCCTAACCAAGTGCGCAAGTTGCTTAAGTCTCTATATGGACTTAAACAAGCTAGCAGGAAATGGTATGAGAAGCTGACATCTCTGCTCATTAGCCAAGGATACCATCAGTCCAATGCAGATCATTCCCTTTTCACATATAGAAATGGAGACATCTTCACTGCACTGCTTGTTTATGCGGATGATGTGATCCTAGCAGGAAATTCCATGATTGAATTCACTAGAATCAAAGGCATTCTGGACTCTCATTTCAAAATCAAGGATTTAGGCACTCTAAAGTACTTCCTTGGCCTAGAAGTTGCTCATTCCAAGATGGGAATTTCTATATGCCAAAGAAAATATTGCTTGGATCTTTTACATGAATCAGGACTGCTTGGTTCAAAATTAGCAAAGACACCCCTTGACCACTCTATCAAACTGCATCAAGATGGTGGGAAACTGTATGAAGATGTTGAGTCATATAGAAGATTGATTGGGAAGCTTTTGTACTTAAACACTACAAGACCCGATTTCACATTTGCCACCCAGCAACTTAGCCAATTCTTAAGCAAACCTACTATGACACACTATCATGCTGCTTGCAGGGTTGTTAGGTATCTTAAGAACAACCCTGGCTGAGGCCTGTTATTCCCTAGAAAGTCAGAAATACAGCTTTTGGGATTTTCTGATGCAGATTGTGCTGGTTGTATTGATTCTAGGAGGTCAATTTCAGGTTATTGTTTCTTCTTAGGATCATCCTTGATCTCTTAGAGAGCTAAGAAACAACAAACTGTATCTAGGTCTTCCTCTGAAGTAGAGTATAGAGCACTCTCTACTGCCACATGTGAATTGCAATGGCTTTTGTATCTCCTGCAGGATTTGCACATCAGTTGTTCTAGAGCACCAGTGTTGTACTGTGATAATCAAAGTGCTATGCACATTGCAACCAATCCGATCTTTCATGAAAGGACAAAACATTTGGAGATAGACTGCCATTTTGTCCGAAACAAGGTTCAAGATGGAGTTCTTCGATTGTTGCCTATTCCATCAAAGGAGCAGTTGGCTGACTTCTTCACCAAGGCATTGGCACCTCCATCATTTGTTCCTTTCATTTCCAAGTTGGGCATGATTGACATATACCATGCTCCAGCTTAATCTTTCATGAAAGGACAAAACATTTGGAGATAGACTGCCATTTTGTCCGAAACAAGGTTCAAGATGGAGTTCTTCGATTGTTGCCTATTCCATCAAAGGAGCAGTTGGCTGACTTCTTCACCAAGGCATTGGCACCTCCATCATTTGTTCCTTTCATTTCCAAGTTGGGCATGATTGACATATACCATGCTCCAGCTTGCGGGGGGATGTCAAATTATAATGCCAATGATATAAAGGAATCAGGAGAATCAGGGAATAATACTGCTGAAGATTCCAAGTGCCACACCAAGTCCCACACGGCTGGAGTGATGAAATCAGGAGTGCCTAGTCACCAATCATTCCACTCATATTCCCTTCTAGAAGCACCTTTACTCTCACCTTTAACAAACTCAACAGAAAGCAGGCTGAGAAAGATTCAGTGATATGGCACCGAGCATAGCTTATTATGTTCTTCTTTTCCTTGTATAAATAACACAATAGCTTCATCACTGTAATTTGAGCATTTGAGTAAAACAAAGCTTCTATATTCCATTTCTTCTTCCTAATTATGCTTACTTTTCTTATCTTTCTTATTTCCTTAAAACTTAAGAGCAGTTAAACTTGACCAAACAAGGATTTGCCAATTTTATGCAGTGTTTGGAAAGAACAACATATGCGTCATTATCAATTAAATTATGCATGAACCAATGGGAGTAAATCATGAGAAATATCAGGTATAATCTGACAAGCATGTATTTAAATGTTTGGAAAGAACAGCAGATGCATCATTATCAATTAAATTATGCATGAACCAATGGGAGTAAATCACGAGAAATATCAGGTATCATCTAACAAGCATATTTTTAAATACTCAAATAGTTATTTCATATTTTTAAAACTATTTTAATATATAAGTACACTATATAATATCCTTCCTCCCCAAACTTACATACCATTACATGTATTAAATAGTAATAATAATAATTTAAATATCTATAATAAAATCTATCTAGCTATTACATACTAACCACTATAGTTTATTTATTATTATTATTATTATTATTATTATTATTATTATTATTTTATGGATACAAAAAGCATGGCCTTGTGTCCACTATTCTATTCCCCATTCCCATCAACTCATCACGCGTCACCTTCAATACCTACCTATGGTAGTGCCACGTGTAAACTTCGTGATCAGCACGCGCTACATAGATGCTAGAGACTTTCCTTAACTCTGTTAAAAAATTGCATGGATAAGAGGAAAATGACAATGACAATAATGAGAAGAGTGTGGATATTACATTCTCGGATATCCTTGGATGTTCTAGATCGAGATAGAGGCAGATTTTGAGAACTCATCTCAATTCAACAGGTTTGGCTATATGCTTCTTCCATGTTTTCTTCTTTTGTTCTTGTTGCTGCCCTTTTTTTATCACTGATATTATTATTTTGTCTTAAATCTTAACACTTAGATGCTTATGTCAGTTGTGAAATCTTAAAAATTGACTTAAGAGTAGGGGTTCTGGCTTAGTGAAACAAACTAAATAAATATATTTGCTTTAATTTATCTCAAAGTTTAGAAAAGCATAAAAGGACATAATAAGAGAGGAAATGGAAATGCACGAAATTGTATTCCTCAGAAAAGTTACAATACAATGAACAGTATTATTCTATATATCGCAAAGGAAAGGTGCATAGTAAAGTAGCTAGTCTCTATTCCACTGAATTACTCAGCCTGCATTTCTGTTACGGGTTGTTAAAGGTGTGGAGGGAATGGATGATTCTGGAAGGAATTTCTGTTGCACTTGGTGACTCAGCACACTTGATGACTCACTGATTTTGCTCACTTCATTTTCATGACCTTGGCCAGCATCTTTGGTATATTCTTTTGTCTTATTTGCATCATAATTTAACAATTTATGCGTTTCAGTAAAGCATAAAGCAGTATATTTACAGTTATGTGCATATTTGGAGAGTGATTTAGTCTATTATAGATAGAAATATCTGAATTTTGTGGCATAATAGATAGGATTCAGTTTCTATTATGTGAACACATTCACTAAGTAACCTATAAAGTAAATTACAAAAGTTTTTAGATATATTTGGGGAAACAAATGCACTTTTCTCTGTGGGATTTCTTGTTAAGCTGAGAATGTTTTATTTCCAAATGGTAACAGCTATGATGGGAAGTTCTAAACTAGTGATAATTTGTGTGTTTGTTTTATGGAAAATGTGAAACTCGATACACAAATGCTTTCCTGCACTCTTAATTGTGCTTTCTTGCTTTTTCCTGTCTAGATTGTCTTAGATTGTAACACCATTTCATGGACATAATTACAAAATGTTGTTGGTTTAGTTCAAGAATTCCTCACATAGTAGGGTTGGAAATTGGAACTTTGTAAATAGCAGTTACATGGAATAGTAGTCTAGCTGGTTGCTTTTAAATTCCTTATATACCATTCTGTTTTCAGCTTTTTTCTGTTCATGGATATTTCTTCTGCACCATTGTAGTTGCCTGAACATATGTAGAACAGTTGAATGACATTTAATTTCTGTCAACTGATTATATTTGTGCACACATGTTAATATTCTCAGTGCTTGCAATTCTTTGTGAGTGAGCTTTTTGTTGTTAACACTAAGAAAATTTAACCTTTTGCAATACACAACTTGAATATGATATATATATATATATATATATATATATATAGGGTATGGATATTATTTGACATATCATCAGGACTCATGATATGTATGTCCAACGTATAGAGATTTCATTACAGTATGTTCCTGTTGAAAATTGAAGTTTTCTAGTCTTTTGTACTATATTCCTTTTCAGATCACTAAGTTGCAGAAGAAGCCAATGGGGTTTTAGATTCTTTGGTGTCACTATAGAGACATAGTATTTGACTTTGGCAGAGGGCATTATCCTACAGGGATCAAACTGAGCAAAAAGTTAGTTGAATACTCATGCTTCATGTCTTGGACCCGATGTTGTCTTTCTTCTTTATTATCCGTGAAGGTTCCACATATTTTTGCCTCCAACATGAAATAAATTTTTTTTTTTTTTTTGGCATATGACATTAAGTATTCTGTCCAGATTCCATATGGATCGAGTGCGCAAGGCCAACATTATTGAATGGAACAAGAAAAGAAAATCACAGAGTGATCAATTGGATTTGCTTAGGCCAAAGCATAAATGCTGGGTCGGGAACTCCTCTTCTGAACATGCTTTAATGTGTAATGAAAACCCTGTGTTAGAGAGCATGCACATTCATGTGGTCAAGGGTAGAACAGATGCAGCATTACTAGATAACACTTCAGAACATGAATCTGCCAAAGGCAGTAATAGTTTTACTGAAGATTCTAATACTTACATGTCTGTAAATGAAGAATGCAAACCTGAGGCACATTCTGCGAAGACATACCTTTATGAGAGACCTTCCTATTCTGTTGATTGGGATGGCTATAATGTTAAGGATAACCAAAACTCTTTAGATGTATCAACATTTGAGAAGGTAATCTCTTGTGAAGAGGACGCATTTGTTGACAACGAATATAATCCATCTTATCATTATGCTGATTTACATGCTTTGAACAACCTTGAGGAGCACTTTCTGGGATTAGGAAGCCACACAGATCACATGCACTCAGACTATGCTAAAGACAGCATTGAGGAGGATATTGATAAGGAATTTGAAGATATTCTTTATTCTGAAGTGGAAAATCCTAACACGTATATCCTTTCATCTGGAAGATGGAATGTAAACCAAGGTATACAACACTCTTAAGTTTCTGTTCGTTATGATGATGGGATCATGTTAGCATTCATGTGAAAGTAGTTGTTAGAATACATGTATTTCAGACACAATTTTCAGTTCATAATTCCTAGGTTGACATATACTAATGTTTTGGTTGCAGAGGCTCAATCAAGCACAAGGCCTCCAACAATTGATCAAGAATTTGAGCAGTACTTTTCCATGCTTATGCTCTAGCATATATTACTGACAAAGGAGGTAGATGTGTATACGATTCTGAGAATGGTTGTTGTATGCATTGATTGTAATGAAAATTTACATAACTAATTATCCTAATGACTTTATAACATCTTCAGAAGGCAGTATGAGATTGATTTTTTTGGTTTTCTTCCTTCTATTTATTTCTCATCCTCACCTTTCCCCCCAGACCATAGATTGTAGGGATTTGGATTCTCTGCAGTCACTTATAGTCACTTATAATATGATTTAAACAGAAATTGTGTATGGTTTTCCAGAGAAATATGCAATGACTATAGTGACTGCCGGATAAAATGACGGCAGGAAATCAGGTCCTAGATTGTAGGAGGTAAGGGAGGCCTAGTCTGCTGGAACCCAGATGCTGATTTTAAACTGTGAAAGACTAAACAATCTGATGTTGCATGTGGCATTGCTCAATAAAAAAAAAAAACAAACGTAGTGAAAATTTTCCTTTGCATACTGTAGCCAATCTTGTCTTCCAAAAAGTAATTTGCAATCAGTTTAAACAGTTTTCATTTTATTATTTCCGTTTCACAATTATTCTCCAGAGTCTTAGTACATTTTTCATTGTTTTGCTGCATAAATTGATATCAATATGAGTGATCTTATTTGCGTACCAATCTCACACTTCATAAATGATATTTTTTTTGTCCCATTAAGAAAATATCTAATCAATGGGATGAACAAAATAACCGATGGCCACAAAATAGGACTGAGAGGTGTTCAGCAGCTAGTTTTCAGATAGTGTTATTACTTCTGCCTGACTTTAGTTCCTTTGCCCGTTATTGTAAATATCTGTTCAAGGTAAACATAAAATAAATTGTCTTTCATTCTCTGGTGTTAAATGAGAGCGAACTGTCAGGTTCATTTTTTGTGTTCAGATAATGCCATCTTGATCATTGATAGTTTTCTTAAAATTAAATGTGAAACTTTCTTGAAGAAATAATTGATGATTTATTGGGTTATTGTTCATTCTTGAAAGTGGATGACGTGAAGAAGAATAATTTATGACATTTGTTATGTACTCATGAACTGATCAAATCAAACCAACCAACTAAATATGACAACAACATTAAAACGAACTGCTTACCCGAACAAACTCCATAACAATGTTACGATTTATGGACTTACCCTTACATCAAAAAACAAAATTTAGTATGAGGTCTTTATTGAAAAGAATTAACAGACAAACAGTTGGAAGATAAGTATGGAAATGAAGCAAAGCCAGTATAACCATGACCCAAAAGGGTCAATCAAAGTTGGTATCCATAATGTTATTTGGACAACAAAATTTGACAATATGACGTCACCTGATTAATGACATTTAAAATCATAATTAATGACATGTCGGAATTTGGTTAATGGGTACATCATTGAGCTTCGTTAACCAAGATTTTGTACGTCAATAATTAAATTGTTGGTTAATGAATCACATTTACTATATGTGTATCTATTAATCAATTTCAATACGTAATTAATCACGATCTTGAATGCTATTAAGCAGGTTTTGTTATGTTATCAAATTTTGTTGTGGAAATAACATTCTGCCTTCTTGTCAGCAATTGTGGAAATCAGAAGGTGGTGGGCTAGAACTTCCGGTTCAACCTTGGCCCATTCAATACTAACAAGGCCAGTGTAGTGCACGAGCCATACCCTGTTGCCACCACAAGTCAACATACATAAAAATTAGGCAGCTGCTACCTACACCCCTACGATTTGGCATCCACCCCCACATCCCTCCCGGCATTTAAATGCCGGATTCAGAAAATATGTTTCCGGCATCTAATTGCCGGAAAATTCTTAAAATTTGAAAAAAAAGCGTTTCCGGCAATTAGATGCCGGAAACATATTTTCTGAATCCGACATTTAAATGCCGGAATTCGTCCGGCAATTAGATGCCGGAAACATAATTTCTGAATCCGGCATTTAAATGCCGGAAGGTATGTGGGGGTGTGTACCAAATTGTAGGGGTGCAGGTAGCAGGGCCCTAAAAATTAATGATTTAAGAGTCTGGTTTATAAACTTATGTTTGATGATAGTGTCATTCTAACTGCTATAATGTTTTGTTACAAAGGGACAATACCTGATTGAAATTACATGAGTTGAATTTTGAACAACACATGCATGATGCATCCACGATGGGTTTACTAGCATATATATCTTGAAGTTATCAAATTCTGACAATTTTTTTTTAAGCAAAATTGATGTGCAAAGCCATTAGTGCAGGAAATTGAAATCCCAACTAGGTTGTCACCTCAAAACCTACCAATCATTTACAACACATAATTTTTTTATTAAAAATAGAAAAAGAGTACAAAAATATGGGGGGACCAGACCAAAACCCATATGAAGAATCATTTGAATCTAAAGAAAGGCAGACCTAATCTATTGCGATTAAAGTATTCTAAAATAAAAAATTGGAGGCGAATCCCACCAACTAAAATAATGACTATGGACTCCATGATTTGCCAACTTGTCAGCACATGTATTACCTTCTCTATAAATATGAGTAACTTGAAATTACATTTGCTTAGTCAAAAATCTATTTCTTAGGATCCAAGGAACTATGTTAACCGATTTGAAAGCAGCCAAGACAAGCATTGAGTCACATTACAACCAAAATTTGTGCCATCCTTTCTAATAAGCAATTTCAACACACTTCATGGCAGCTTGTAATTCAGCATGAAAGGAAGAAGAAACTCCCACATAATCAGCAAAGCAAGCAAGAAAAGCACCACTTGAGTCTCTAAAAATCCTACCATAAGCCGAATGACCAGGATTACCTCTTGATGCACCATCCGAGTTACCTTTAATCCAGCCACAAGGGGCTTTATACCAATTAACTTGTATGATATCAATGGCTTTAGGTGGATTGCAGCAAACAGAGAAACATTTTAGAATTCTGAAATCATCATTGGAAGAGTGCATCTTACCATTTGAAATGTTTCCCGAAAGAGACACCTCTGCAGAGATCATATGAACTGCACTCCTAAGCGAAATAAACTTATCATTAAATCTGAGTTGATTTCTAGCAAACCAGATAACACAAATCACATGAACAATTGCAGATAAAATGACATCTTTAACCTGAGCACTCCAATGTCTATCACAAAGAGCCAACACAGAATGAATGCTCGAGAGATCAATCTGAAGCTGGAGTAAATTACTGAGCCATGACCAAAGATATAATGCATAACTACAGTTTAGAAACAAATGGGCAGAAGACTCATAGGCATTACCGCATAGGGGAAACAGTCTAATACCTGACAATTGCATGACGGATAATTATCTATAAAATAACATTAGAAAACACATAGTGGAAAAATTCACATAAGGAATGATCAAAATTTAAAGAAATATATTATCATGCATTCAAAATCTCGGTTGAAACAATGCTTAATAAGTTTTTTTAAGCCAATCATTAGGACGATAATAACAAAACGGCCTGCAATTCTAGACGTAGTCAACCACATCTTATTTTTTTATAATAAGAAGATCGATATGGTTATTATATTATAATAATGTGTCAAGCTCTGTTCAATATTTTGGGTCAGGTAAAGTTATCGTTTATATTTAATTGTTAGTCTACTATGATGATGAGAATGAAATCAAACCTCATCAGTGTAGTCCTACCACACGGTAGAAATAAAGATATGTAGAAGGATGATGACGCCCGGGATTTCATGTGAGTACTCGGATTTACTTAGCCTTGATTTAATGCATCCCAGAAACTCTATATATATAACTATATGAAACAAATTCTTATCATCTTTTGCAAAAGGAAAAAGGTTATTTTCTTTTCCAAAATTTGCGTTTTTCGTTTTCTTATAACATCGTCGTTGTCTTTGCTCAAACATAACTAGCTTAAGATTATTTCATTATTATCATTACCAAATTTGTTTTCAATTTTCAATAGAAATTAAAGCAGTTGGGATCTGTATGGATTATAAGGGGTACGATGATACTATTATTCTGATATTCTGATCATATTATTTAAGGCTGTTTGAGGTGGCTCGAAACAATCTACTCTGGAGAGAGGTTGATTGCTCTCTTTTTTTTTTTTTTTTAAGGTCCGGGATGGAATCTAGAATATTCCTACGGTTGGTAGTTGTAGGACTAAACCCCCAGGGATTTAGAGTATCAGTTAAGGGACAATTCTTCTACCCATAGATGCAGCTCTATTCCAATCTCACCAAGATTCGAACCCTGGACATTTGCTTAAAGGGATTGAGCTACTAGCCACTCAAACCACACCTTCCGGGTATAGGTTCATTGCTTTAACCGTTGCTTCTAGGTGGATTGAAAATCATATGAACCCTCAGGTGGCGTTTGGTATCTGGAATATTTTATTCACAGACAAACTATATTCCCAAGAACCTTTCTTTTTCGGGAACCTTTCTTTCTTACATTTACACATGGGAATAGAGTTTTCCCAAGTTTCTAACTATCATTCATTAATTTTATTCTCGGACATCTTTTATGTCTGGAAATAATTTTTAAAACATATATCAAACATGAGAAACTTTTATCTCATGCCAACATTCTCGAAAATATTTTTATAAAATTTGTACCCAACAGAGTCTAACCTTTTAAAAAGTTTACCTATCCACAAAATTATTCTATCTCCTCTATGCCGATTCAAGGGACAAATATTAGTTAACTGGGTAGATATTGCTTTTTGATTTATCTACGACCGCTATGTAATAAACAAAGAGAGTGAGTCCTCCAAATATTGATTTTAATGGTTAGTTGGCAACAAAATGTTCAAGAAATAAAGAATAACATCTAATTGTAGGGCATTACAAATTTGTTTCTATTTTATTATTTTGTATGGAATTATTTCAGGATGTAAGAAATGTATTTGAAGTTTAAAGAGAAAATAAGCGAGTCAACTTCTCAGTACCACCTCACTTCACAAGTGGGAAATTAAGTACGTAAGGCAAAATGGCATCCATGCTATCATTGAGTAAGTTTGCCATTATTTTGGATAAGAAATTCTAGTAATATATTTGTTTTACAAATTATTTTTGACATTTTATATCTCATATTATCAGGTGACTTCGCGATATATATGTTGGACGTACTTTCTTACACACTTTTATTGTATCAGATCTCTAAAAATTAGGAGATATAAATTCTTTATGGTTGACAGCGCACTCAGTAGACACGGGATTTATACATATTTGATAATTAATTAAGTGTTATGTTTACTTTAAAAACAAAAAAACAAAAATAGTATGTAAAGACATCACTATTTTACCAACCATTCCAACTATGTTGGCATGCACCCCTAGGCCCTAGCAAAACCAAGTGTTATGTTTACTAGGAAATAAATACAAGTATAATTTTCGAAGTACATAAAAAATACACTAACGTAAGGCTTTAAATGATGCTATTTCCAAAATTCTAAATGGCCCCCCAAAAAGCTGGTGAATAGGTATATTTCCTTGAGTCATGCTAACGAGTGCCCTAAGAGCACTCTTTAAGAAATTATAAGAAGCAAGTTTTCATGGGAAAACTAAGTATTCAACTTCTTCAAACATTAAATATACCAATTCCCTATACAAAGTTTCTTTTCTTGGCTTGGCCCTATTTCCATTCCCAACTTCAATGCAATTTGTTCAAAATTTTGGCTGCTTAATTCTCTGGTGAGAATATCTGCAAGTTGCCCTTGTGAGGCACATATATGGGCATTAATACTTCTTTCCCATCCTCTGAGAATAAAATTTTCAAATTTCATTCACAAAATTTATTTTTGGGCATCCTTTTTATGATTGGGGGTTTTTTTTTTCTCTTGTACCAAATATGGAAAACTTTTGTTCTCAACTCACTTTCCCATAAATATCAGATAGTCTAATTGCTTAATTGCTGCTATTTCCAATAGTCTAATTGTTGTTAATTTCTAAGAGCATCTTGTACGCTTTCTTATTTTTAAATCATATTTTAAAGAGAGTATGAGATGTGATCCAATAAAAAAGTATTTGTCAAAAATATATATTTAAAATTGTCTTTCTAACATATTAACATTAACATTAACCTTACATATTATGGTTTTTATAGCAATTCCATCCCAAATATGATAAATAATGAAATATCACTAACTGAATAAAAGTATACCCCTTTTTCTGTGATCAATTTGTTTGATTTTATATATCAGGTCTAAGTGTCTTAATATCCACCGAGCAGCGAAGGCTAGTTCAAGTAGTTCCACACTCAATACGTGAAGCATGGGACAAATGGAATCTACGAGTATCAGTTCTATCTAGTCTTATTTGTCAACTTATACTCCTCAAGTACGGAAAATCTAGAAAGCACACTGATACTCACAACTCACTTGTTTGGGCAACCTATTTGATGTCAGATTGGGTTGCAAATTTCGCACTAGGTGTTATCTCCAGTAAGATTGGAGGCCCAGTTGGAAGCTTTGGAGAATCTGAGAATGATATGGTGCTCTTAGCATTTTGGGGCACATTTTTGTTAGTACATCTTGGGGGTCCACCAACCATTACAGCTGAGGCAGTGGAAGACAATGCTCTATGGAGTAGGACGTTGATTATGTGGATAGTCCAAACAATTAGGGTTCTTTGTATTATCCTTTTGACTTGGGGAAGTACGTTCTCATACTTGAGCATATGCATGCTTGTAATTGGATTCATTAATTGTGGGGAGAGGACTTGGGCCTTATATTATGCAAGCGTTGACAATCGTCATCACTTTTTCCCACCTTTAGATTCTAACATCAATGATATGAATGAATTAGAGCCTGCTTTGGAAAGGGAACCTCGAGTTATGTTCGAAAATTTCATGCGCCTCTTTATGTGTCTCTTTGTGGATCATGTGTTGAGTCCTGAGAACCTTCGAAGAGAACAACACTCATTTCAGCGATTGGGTTCTAAACGTGCTTTTGAGCGCGTGGAGGAGCAACTTGGGTTTGCCTATGATGTTTTCTACACCAAGGCATATGTAATGTCTCATGTCTCAGGTAAGAAGATATCTTGTGAAGACATATACCCTTGATGATTTTTTAGATAATTTTGATTTTTATAAAATTTAAATTAAATTTGTTTTAATATTAGTTGTCCAATTTTATAAATATGATTTTTCTAACCTGTGCAATTTTGCACATGTTAAGGATCTTAAAAAGGCAAATTTACATAGGAACTTGTGTATTTTATACTTTTAAAACTGAAATGCTTAATTTTCCAATACATACTTGCTGCTTTTGGGTTTCTTAACCTGTGCAAAGTTGCACGTGATAGAAAAAACCCTTATAAATATAACATTACGTACATTTTCAGGTATGTTGTTAGGATTATGCACTAATATTATCACAATGATGGTGTTCATTTACTTCTTATCATATTGGGAAGAGGAAATGCATGGGCTACCAAAGATAGATAAATTCATTACATGGGCATTGATGCTTGGACATTTCTTCCAAGAGAACTATACCAGTATTTTGTCTGCTTACTCAATCTGGAATAGGGAAACACGTTCCCGTAATCGATATTCAATTCGGTATAGACGTGCTATTGTTGCTTTAAACCAAAAGCAGCCGCAAGTGATAAGAAAATGCAACTTTTTAAGGCCCTGCCAGCTGAGATATAAAGACATTGTTGAAAAGTTTAGTGACTTCAAAATGCTGCTTGAAACAGATTGTTCTGAAATAGATGAAATTTTGACAGAAACTATATTCACACACTTCTTAAACAAATCAAAGTCAGCTATGGAGGGGCGTTGCACAGTTCAGTGTGGGGTGCATGTTCCCATTGAGGATAAGAATCTCAAGTCCCTAGAGTGGGTCAAAAGGTTAGAATTCCACCAAAGCATTCTTACATGGCACATTGCTACAAATATGTGCTACTATGGTAGTGATGATAGAGAAGAAAATGTTGATATGGTTGAGTCTAAGGTGCAAACTAGCAAGACTCTATCCGAGTATATGATGTACCTTGTGGTCAAGCAACGACACATGTTGCCAACTGGGAGGGGAATGATCACTTTTCGTGACACTTTTCTGGAAATCGTGGAGATTTTCCATCAATCAAAAATAGAAATTTCTTTAGAAGCTTATCGGAAGTTGTTGCAAGTTAACCCAAATGAAGTGAGAAGAAGTCGATCAAACTCAGTTTTACTTTATTCGTGTAGGCTTGCACACTCACTCATCAATGAAATGGAAACTAAGCAAAGGTGGGAACTCTTGGAAACCGTTTGGATGGAGATGCTTGGTTACGGTGCTACTCATTGTAGAGTTGATCAGCATGCCCAACAACTCAAAAAAGGTGGAGAGTTTCTCACTCATGTGTGGCTCCTTATGGCTCAACTTGGTGCGGTGGAACAATTTCAAGTTACAGCAACACCTCTAAACCCTTCAGAAGAGCAATCTATGGGTGTCATATGACTATATTAATAAATGGTAAGAATATGGAAAGCAGTTAATGGCTGATTGTAGTTACCTCATTAATTCAAAGTTTTATAAAGAATTTAATTTTGATACACTATGTTAAGCAATTACAAACAACTGATACACCACTTTCTTTTAAGGTAGTTCAGATAAAAGTTGAATATTATTTATGATGTTGCAATTTATGATAGATTGACAATGAATTTTTTTTTTCCAGAATCACAATGTATATAAATAAAATAATCTCAGAAAAGAGTTTAATTTTGATATGATATCGGTGTAAAGTTTTTTACATATCATTCAATCATAGATCATCTTATGTGTGAGTTTGAAGGTGGTTGTGATAAGAGTTAAACTTTTTAATGACATGACAATTTATAATTAGTTGAAAATATAAATTTTTTTTACACTAACAGTGCATACCAATTATATTATGTTAGAAAAGAGTTTAATTTGATATACTTTTAGTGTAAATATTTTTACACTCTCAACTAATAACTAAACATCGTGTGTACGAATTTTAAGGTAGTTATATGATAGTCAAGAATTTTCAATGATTTGACAACTTATAATTGGTTGACACTGTAAAAAATCTTTACACTGCTAGTGCATATATACTAGTTAAATCCTTTTAAATAAAAGAGTTTAATTTTGATATATTATCAATGCAAAATTTTTTATACCATCAACCAATCACTATAAATTCCTTCCAAGATATGGAAAGCAATTGTTTCTGAAAAATGATTAACAATCCGAAAGAAAATATCGTCAAGCTGTATGAAGAATAGAAGGATCTATGTTTTCCTTTTCATTTTCTTTTAGTTGAAACTAAATGATGGCAACCTGTTATAGGGTTTTAGTAAAACAAGTGTCATTGAAGTAGAAACTATCATATTTCTTACTAGACAAAACACTATCTTTTCACCATGGCAGATTCGCCCTTTAATAGCATTTTTTTTCATTTTGAAAATTTTTTAAAGTACTCTTTATCTTGGCACTATTAAAAGAGGTAAACAACGATAACGATAGTGCTTTAGAAGAGTGACATCATAGATGTACCTATGATAGTGCTTCCCAAATAAAACGTTATCCTATTTATAACTGAGACAGTATGTCTATGAAAAAGCATTGTCATAGGGTCTCACTAAAGATGGCGCATAACTTAAGAGGCGCTACCGTAATATCCCATAAAGATAGCGATTGTTTAAGAAAGTGTTTTCTTGTAGAAGCATTGTCTATTCCCCAGTTTTTCTTTTCTTTTCAAACAAAAAATGCTTTCAAAGCTTTCTCTACATTCTCTTGCATTCACCATTCAACATTCAAAAGGCAGCATTCAACATTCAAAAAACAATATTAGAAGTAAATACACCTCATATAGGATTAAGAAAGACCCTAATGCTCTGCTAGGGATTGCATGAGATTTTTGCTTGCATGCGACAATGGAGGGGCGTGACTCTCATTGTCCTTGGATCTTTCTTGCGCCTCCTCCCTCTTCTTCTCCTCCTCCCCCTTCTCCCTCTTCTTATTCTCCAACCTCTTCTTTTCCTTAAAAGAAGTCCTTTTCTCAAGTTCTAAGTAATTTGCAATCAGTTTAAACAGTTTTCATTTTATTATTTCCGTTTCACAATTATTCTCCAGAGTCTTAGTACATTTTTCATTGTTTTGCTGCATAAATTGATATCAATATGAGTGATCTTATTTGCGTACCAATCTCACACTTCATAAATGATATTTTTTTTGTCCCATTAAGAAAATATGTAATCAATGGGATGAACAAAATAACCGATGGCCACAAAATAGGACTGAGAGGTGTTCAGCAGCTAGTTTTCAGATAGTGTTATTACTTCTGCCTGACTTTAGTTCCTTTGCCCGTTATTGTAAATATCTGTTCAAGGTAAACATAAAATAAATTGTCTTTCATTCTCTGGTGTTAAATGAGAGCGAACTGTCAGGTTCATTTTTTGTGTTCAGATAATGCCATCTTAAGAGGCGCTACCACTACAAAAAATCACCTGTTTAGCGACCGACAAAATCGGTCGCTATATCCGATAAATCGGTCGCTATTTATTTTAGCGACCGAATTAGCGACCGCTACAAGGTGGTGGCCAATTACCTGGTCGCTAAATGGCGACCGTCTTTTCGGTCGACAAATAATAAAAACCGGTCGCTACTCGTTTGGTCGCATTGATTGGGTAACCATTCTTAGCGACCGATAATCGGTTACAATTTCGGTCGCTAAATCTGGTTACTTTTAACCTACGTTAGAGACCGAATACTTGGTTGCAATTTCGGTCGCTATATCTGTGAACTGTTAACCTATATCAGCGACCGAATTTTGGTTGCTATTTTAGTCGCTAATTCTGGTTACTGTTAACCTATATTTGCGATCGAATTTGTGGTTGCTAATTCGGTCGCTAAATTGATTTTACTATTTTTTTTTTAAAATTTTAAAATTTTAAAAAATAAAAATTTTTTTTTCTTTAAAGTTTCGCAAAATTACTAATAAAACACACCAAATTACTAATGAAATGTAAAATCATAAAAAATAATGAATATATATATAAAAAAAATAATACAAAGTGTCGTACATGAATGGTTTAAAATCGGAAAAATTTAAAAAAAAAGAATTCAGTCATGATGAGGTGGAGGTGGAGGAACCCAATCATCCTCAGCGTCCGTGCCGCCAACGTCTGCAATCTGATTGTCCTCTGGAGTAGCATCATTAGTAGCTAGCGGCGGAACTGGAGGAGCGGCAACAGGCGGCACAAACCGTCGGAGCATCACCCTGAGCAACTGGAGGCTGGATCCTCATCTGCTCCAACACCAGCCGCAGTGTCTGGCCCTGCTCGATGCTCGTCTGCATCAGCTGCTGGTGTGCCTGAGTCAACTGTGCAATCTGGTTCGCCATCTGCTGCTCTGTCTCCCTCTTCTCCCGAAGCTCCGCGTTCAGCTGCGTGATGGTGTCCTGCATTTGGTTGAACTGCTCCTGAGGGACGGTATCGGTGTAGGAAGGAGCAGGCGTGCCAGATGATGAAGCTATAAACTCGCCTCCCAGGTGTCCGAGGCCATACACGTGCCCCTTCTTGTTCCTGCCCCCGACGACCTCCAAATAAATGGCATTATCGTCGACGGAGATAGGAGGGCTGGGCCCACCATCAGTTAAGGCCTCATCCTGTGACTGTGAGGCACGTGATATGGCATCGTCCTTCTTCTCGTTGAAGCCCACCTGCAAAGTATACATGTAGAGATTTAGTTAAAATTATAATCAATATTAACAAATCAATTATAATAAATTACAAGTAAAGACTAAATTATTATTTTTGCTTACAGCATAGTTACGAGCCTTGTCGTTGACCCATGCCCCCGACTTCAACTTCTTCGTCCTCTCCACTAACTCCATAGCAGTGGGGGGCCGCTGTTTCTGTGCTTTCTGCACAGAAAAATATAATCTTAAATTAATAAGAATATTTAAAAATGAAAACACATTAAATAGTATACTAAGTCAATAAAGTTTTAAGTATTACCAGCTCGTCGTAGTGGGCGGCGGCTGATTTAGACCCGCCGGTCCAAGCACATGCGCCACCATCAGAAGCTCGATTACGCCGAGCTGTGGACTGGATCTCCTGGAACTTCTCAGTAGCCCAGTACTGGTCAAGCTGCCTCCTGATCTCAGGATCCACCCACCTCCCCTTATTCTTACCTTTCCTCAGTTTGTTCGTCAGATTCTTCATGACCTGTGAGCCTTTATGATCAAATATGTCCCTGACGAGACCCTCTAAAGCTGCGTCCCACCTATACTCTTTCTGCAACTTACATTTGTTAGGAAATTTTGTGTGTGTGTGTGTGTATGTATATATATATATATATATATATATATATATATATATATGTAAATTTAATTTAAAAAACTTAATAAATTGTTACCTTAAACTCTTGAAACAACTGATCCCTATGGCCATCTGGGATGGCCTTCCATGTAGGCCATGGACCATCAAACTTGCGTCGCAAGATCTTCAATATCGAATCAGAAGGGCCCTTCGCGGGCAGAAAGCTGCAGTAAAATTAGAGCATTAATAAATGTTATAAATAAATTAAAAACAAGTAAATAGAAATTAACGATACTTTATATATATTAATTTGATTAAATTAGCTTACTCGTTAACCCCCCTGGGGATAAGAAGAATCCTCCTGTCGGATGGACCACGGCTCTCCTGCCCCGCTGATGATGATGGTCCTGTCATAGGTGTGGATGATGACGGTGCAGCCTGTGTCCCGACCACATGAGGTTGGGTAGGGGGTGCAACTCCATCATCCTGATGTGGCCCGTCCACAGAGGTGCTGGTAGGGTGGTCTCGATCTGAAGGTCGTGGGTCGACCGGCGAAGGAACTCTCGCAGCACGACCTCTGCCACGACCTCCTCGTCGACCACCACGCTGCCCTCTACCTCTAGAGGAATCTGCCATCTGTGTAAAAAATGAAAAGACGATTACACCACAGTGTAAATAATACAAAAATAAATTACCTAAGTAGAGCGAGCATTACGCAATGAATTATGACATAAATAAATTACCTAAGTAGAATCTCCGTCACTAAATTCACCCTCACTCTCATCAGTCTCACTTGATTGGAAAGTGGCTTCGCTAGATGCGTCCAACTCAGATTGATCCATTAACTCTCTTTCAACCTCTTCCCCATCGCCGGAAATGTCCGCCAGAGAATTAACAATAATGTCCGGCGTAATTTGCAATGGTACGTGGGGTCTTGAAAACTCATCGTCTTGGTACGGAGAATCTTTTTCAGGCTGGTTGATTACATTATCAGTAATTGTACTGCGAGCCTTTATCTTAATGACACCCAACCAACCTTGATGTCCTTCGGGATATGGCGAGTAATAAACCTGATCTGCCTGTTGTCAAAAAATGAATGGGTCGTACGCCTTGTTATACCTACGAGACAGCCTAACTTGAACAATACCATATTTTTTATCGATTTTTGTCCCTACGTCAAGAGTAGGATCAAACCAATCACACTTGAAGAGAACCAACCTCATCACGGGGAAACCGGTATAATCGAGTTCAAGGATGTCAGTTAGAACCCCATAGAAATCATCCTCTACGTTCCCATCAGTGGCTCGCACACAAACACCATAGTTACACGACTGCATTCCTTCATTCCATGTTTTTGTGTTAAATTTATATCCATTTACAATGTAAGTATTCCATGATGTAACCCATCTGTTAGGCCCCCATGCCAAATTTGTCAACAATGGATTTTGAACATTGTTTACTGGATCTAGTACCTAAAAAATCGAATATTATAATATTCTTATACATGCTATATATTTAAGGAGATAAAATGTATTGCAATAAATGAAGATGCTTCACCTACATATTTACTGAACCACGTAGCAAAGTGAGAAGTAATTTCTCGATCAACCTGATTGTTTGAAATGTCAGGTTGGAGATCCCTTAGAAAGTTGCCGTACATCCTACATATGGGAGATTAACAGCAGGACGATTAATAATCATAATGTCAATTGAACCTATAAAAGACATTGTAGAAACTTACTCTAAATATGGCGCCACCTCTTCACAATTTTGAAGGATATACAGATGCGCAGCATTAATGTCACGCTGCTCCAAGAAATATCCTTTTGATTTGCCACTAAATCTGCCTGGATAGTTGAATATTGATATAGGAGGACTAGTTGAACTTCCTTCGCCCGAATCAACATTTCTAGGCATCCTTGTCCTTTTCGTGTTAACTTCGTCCGGATAGTAATAAGAGGCAAAAGTGGAAGTCTCCTCTACTAAGTATGCTTCACAGATGGAACCCTCCACTCGTGCCTTGTTCTTGACTTTGTGTTTAAGGGAGTGCAGGAACCTATTAAAGATGAATACATACAAATAATTACTAGTTTTAGGGAAAGCTAAACTACGATTTCGTGTTCGTGAATTTCATATGTATTAAGTAAAATAGTTGATGTTGTATACATCTCAAATGGATACATCCAGCGGTATTGGACTGGACCACCAACTCTTGCTTCGTAAGGTAGATGAACTGGAAGGTGTTCCATTGAATCAAAGAAACTCGGGGGGAAGATTTGCTCCAGCTTACATAACAAAACGGGTATCTTGACTTCCATATCCTTTAATTGATTCACATTGAGTGTTGTCGACGTAAGCTCCATGAAAAAGTGGCTCAGCTCAACTAGTGGGTTCCAAATTGGTTTCGGTAATGCGTCGAACACAATTGGAAGCAACCGTTGCATGAACACGTGGCAATCATGACTCTTCATTCCATGTAACTTTGCTTCCTTAATGTCAACACATCTACCCAGATTGGAAGCATACCCATCTGGTAACTTTAATTCTTTAACCCACTTACAGACAGCCACTTTCTGTGTTTTGCTTAGTGTATAACTTGCCTTCGGTTTGATAAGTCTGCCACGACCACCGTCCTGCAACTCAAGCTCCTTCCGATTACAAATTTCAGCCAGATCCAATCGGGCTTTATTTGTATCCTTTGTCCTCCCCTTGATGTCCATCACAGTGTCAAACACATTCAAAAACACATTCCTCTCAGTATGCATGACATCAATGTTGTGACGGAGTAGCTGCGTCCTCCAATACGGCAACCTCCAAAATATACTTTGTTTTGTCCAATTATGGTTGACACCATAATCAGGGATATGTTCTCCTTGGGATTCATGGACGAGCGGTAAGTACTGTACTCTCAGCCATACATTTGGACCAGACAAACGTGGTGGAGGCGGTGTTGTCTCAGCACAACGCTTCTTGAATGCATTCTTGTTCCACCTATAAGGATGATCTTCTGGAAGGAATTGACGATGACAATCAAAATATGAGATCTTTCGACTATTTTTAAGCGTGAATGCCTTCGATCGCTCCATACATATTGGGCAACCAAGCTTCCCCGCGGTCATCCAACCTGACATCATCCCATAGGCAGGAAAGTTGTTGATCGTCCACATCAAAGCTGCTTTCATCATGAAATTCTGCCTCAAAGATACGTCATATGTCAACACACCATCATTCCACAGCATTGCCAGCTCATCTATCAGCGGCTGCAAGTACACATCAATCTTCCCTTTTGGGTTAGACGGACCCGGAATTATGACTGTTAGGAACATAAACTCCCGCTTCATGCACATCCCTGGGGGAAGATTGTACGGAGTCAGGATAACCGGCCAGCAAGAGTATGCTTTTCCTGACTGCCCGAAAGGATTAAATCCATCCGTACATAACCCCAATCGGACGTTCCGAGGGTCCTGCGAAAATGCCATATGAACCCTATCAAAATGCTTCCAAGCTTCTCCATCCGATGGATGACACAAGACATCTTGCTCCCTCTCATGCTCACTATGCCACCTCATGTGAGCTGCAGTGGCCATCGAAGAGTACAATCTTGCAAGTCTTGGCACGAGTGGAAAGTACCACATCTTTTTTAGAGCGGTCTTCTTCTCAATGCCCCTCCTAGTGGTTGTCTTATACCGATCCGCACCACAAAATCGACAACATGCTATGCTCTCCGCTGAATCATCCTTATAGTACAACATACATCCATTCGGGCAACAATCAATTTTCAAACACCCCAGCCCCAAATTCTCCACAGACTTCTTAGCATGATAAAAACTAGTAGGCATCCGATTGTCTTCCGGCAACGCCTTGGACACTGACATGGCGAGGCGATTAAAACAGTCTTCTTGCATATTGTAGTCAGATTTGATACTCAACCATTCCATACACATCGACAACTCTGTGTACTCCCGACATCCTTCCCACAACGGAGATCGTGCAGCACTCAGCATATTATAGAATCTTTGAGCTTCGGGATTCGGATTCTCCTCTATGTATTGGGAACCCATTCCACCATCTTCTCCCCCATCTTCTCCCCCATCTTCTTCTAGTGCAACACCAACCGAGGGTCCAGCATGATCCATTATCATCTGCTCGTATGGATTAAAATTCTTCCCTCCGGTCACCACTTCCATAGTACGAACCTTCAAACACAACCGGGTTTAAATCAGGCAACGTCTCACCATGGTTACTCCACCAATAGTAATCAGGCATGAAGCCTTTCTCATAAAGATCGGCTACAACTCCATCCACGCTTTTGAAAGATTGACACTTGCATCTTGTGCAAGGACACCTCAAATGATCACCGCCCAGCCGTATAAATCTCTCTTGGCTAACATCAAACTCTATAAACTCACCCACTCCAACTCTATACTATTCCCTAAGACGTTTATTCCGATCCAACCTATGGTACATCCATTTCCGATTCTCCGGAATATCCATTCCTGCCAATTAAATAGCCTGACCAACCCTACAATAACACTTATATATATTACGGTGCATTCCAATAACTACATCAATCTCGTTCTTATGACAAGGTATGAACCTATCCCATTCGAGAAGAAACCTTTACCACACTCGGCTAATAATAGTTATTCCCTTATTCAAATACCTTATACTTATCAAAATTTCGGCAGCATTTCCCATCGGTCTCCAAGTACACGACTCGAGCACGGTGAGAATCACCGCGATCAAGTATGCACCCGGAGAACAAAAGGAAATGCATCAGACCGGGATTTCAACAAGTATATAAGGCATTTGAACATGAAAATGACTATTGTACGAGTGTGAAAAAGGTTTTTTCCCAAACTGTCCCACTTGGACAATTCAAGATTCAATACAATGAGCATGCGTACCTTGGGAAGGTACGCATGCTCATTAATATTGAATCTCAAACAGGAAACTAAGGCTTTCGTAACTTAATAATTAACTCTAGCAGAAAATAAAACCATTGACTTAGAAGGATTACAGCATACTTCAACAAATATATATTGAAGCATAATTCAATACAAACTTGTAAATATAATAGCAAACATCCTATTGAGCTCTGCTCTCCACTAACAAACAACACATAATCGCAAATACATGCGTAAATATTAAATTATCAGCACACAATTAGCATCTTGCCTTTCAGGCAGGATACCATCCTATTGAGCTCTGCTTTCCACTAACAAACAACACATAATTGCAAATACATGCATAAATATTAAATTATCAACACACAATCAGCATCTTGCCTTTCAGGCAGGATAACATCCTATTGAGCTCAGCTCTCCACTAACAAACAACACATAATTGCAAATACATGCATAAATATTAAATTATCAGCACACAATCAGCATCTTGCCTTTCAGGCAGGATACCATCCTATTGAGCTCTGCTCTCCACTAACAAACAACACATAATTGCAAATACATGCATAAATATTAAATTATCAACACACAATCAGCATCTTGCCTTTCAGGCAGGATAACATCCTATTGAGCTCAGCTCTCCACTAACAAACAACACATAATTGCAAATACATGCATAAATATTAAATTATCAGCACACAATCAGCATCTTGCCTTTCAGGCAGGATAACATCCTATTGAGCTCAGCTCTCCACTAACAAACAACACATAATTGCAAATACATGCATAAATATTAAATTATCAGCACACAATCAGCATCTTGCCTTTCAGGCAGGATAACATCCTATTGAGCTCAGCTCTCCACTAACAAACAACAAGATATATAGTTCACATAACACATTAAAAGCACCACACAATCAGAACCTTTTAGACAAAACAGAACCTTAAAAGAGAGTATTGAGAGAACTTACCTATGCGACAAAGTGCAAAAACAAGTAAGGATGGGGGGGAGCCGCAGACAAGAAGATCGGGAACTGATAAATATAATAAGACAATATGAAAGCAAATTAATATCCTTAAAGCAAACTTAATTGTATTCAATTCTGTAATATAAAAGTTCAACAAATTGTCATTACGACCAATTGATTACCTGTGGAGATGGAGAAGAGACGAAGGGACTCGGTTTCAACTCACGAGAAATAGAGCAATGACCTATAATACGTAAATAAAATGAAGTATCAACAATTACTGATTTTGAATTTCATTAACCAGTAACCAAGTGTCCCAAGTTGTCAAATTTAAGGTGTACAAATATCATTATTAATTTGAAAAGTGTCATACTTTGAAAAGTTGTCAACATTGTCAGGTCTGTCTCACTGCTCTAGAGAATTTTTTCTTGAAGATAACATGAAGGCGGAATTTAAAGACTAAGGTGATGTTCTAACTCTTAAAAAAAAATAAAAATTGGAGAACTTGATGAAGAATTTACATGTGAGAATTTGAATGGGGAAAGTAATTTTGAACCAAAGAAATTTGCAAATAATCCAATTACGGACTACAGAGAACTTGATGAGTCCTTCATACAGAGAACTACTTAGGTTAGTAATAACCAGGGTAGACCTTACGGCCAGAATCATAGGTTATGGTCCGCTAGTTTCGTACTTGACTTAAACAAGCTTTGGAAGGAAGGGAATTCTGTCAAAACTTACTAACACACGATTGCTGGCTCTGCTTTGCTTTTGTACTTTCTTCTCTTCAGAAGATTCACCTTATTATTTTATTGGCACTTTCCCACTTCTAATCACCTAACTTGGTGTGCGATTCTACTTCCAATCATCTACGTACTTGATTTGTTCTAATATATATCACAGATTGAAGCAATGTCCCCAAACTTATTTAATCCTACCCTTCACATATTTTCTCAAAGTTAATATGATAGTATTCTTCAAATCACTTCTTAAAATTAAATTTATACTTAGATTAGATCAATCAAATCACCATTATATTGGCGATGTATCAAGTGAGAGATCGATGTGTTTTTATACGAGAGTGAGAGGAGCAAATCTCGATCTTTGAATTACACATGAATTGTCATGATTAGAACCTATAGCCGTGTGGCCTTTTTAAGGAATCACATGATCACTAACTAACTTTTAATCCTAATAATTCATGTATGGTTTAATTGCCCATAATTACTTTTCCCTCTCATAAAAATTCTCCTAATCATCTTTATATATATATATTCTTGCCCCAAATATCCCATCTCATTTTTTTTTCAAATGATATCCTAGACAAACGGATCTTGGTTCCTACTTTCATTTGCATGTAATTTACCCACCCTTTTTTTATCTATTAAAACGAGAAAAAAATATATCGTAGTAACTAGGGAGGAAGGGAATAAAAGTAGGGCCAAAAAAGAAAGTATAGCAAAGGACTCTCTATATGGAAAGTGGAAACTCGGAAATAAAAGAGGTTGACATGAAATTAACATGTGCGCCATACGTCTTGTGCCTTAGAAGAAACCACAAACCCACTCACTTCATGGAAGTTTTGTGCTTTATAGAATTCCTAAAGCTGGCATTCACTTAAATCTTCGCTATATTGATAGTTAATTTGTCATTGCCATACAATTAATGAGGAATTTTTTAATTTGTGCATTGGTTGAAACTTGAAAGAACAAAAAAACCACTGATGTATGTTGCTCTGAGAAATTTCCATCCGTTACCTTACTTGAAAAGGTTATAAACAGAGACCACGCGTAGTCATGAAATCAGTGAGCACCTTATTTAGATGCGGATAATGTATCAAAATGAATACTCCTATTAATGTATCAAAATCAACATCATTAGGTAATTATCCAAATTGTTATAGATCTGTTGATTTTCTACTTCTACTTGGACTTTTTTTTACTACTCCATGGCATGCAGATAAACTAACAAATCAGTACCCAAACACGTATACGAGTGACAATTTACAAAAGAGTTAGCAACGTAGTTGAATAACCTAGAATACAGGGGACCTCTAGCTATATTTAGATGCAGATAAACTAACAAAAAGCTTCATGTCTCCATATCTTCACCAACCAAACATAGCAGCATGTAAAAAAATTAAAAAAACAGCAATCAAGGTTAGAACCAATGTGACATCCTCATTATGAAAAATCCATTATAAGCCATGGAATCTTACAACAATCATGTAAAGTTGGACCCCATAGCCAAAATCTCAGATAACAATTATCTGCTGCATATAAGGATAAACCCAAAGCAAAGATTTGAACTTAATAGCATAGAAGTTTATCAACATACAGAGTGGGCAGCAACGAAACTATATGATAAACAGGATGAAAGCATAACATATTTTATACATTATTTTATACTATTGTATAAAATCTTTATTGTTTCATACTTATTCTCACAACTACACAACCTAAGAAATCCCTTCCTTTATCTCCACTAACTCTATTTTCCATGGTCAAAGCAACCTAGAGTTCAACAATTGCTCTGGACTTTTCAACAATTGTGTTTGCATTGCAGATGAATTAACAAGTGAGAGAGAGAGAGAGACAGAGACAGAGAGAGAGAGAGAGACAGAGACAGAGACAGAGACAGAGAGAGAGAGAGAGAGAGAGAGAGAGAGACAGAGACAGAGAGAGAGAGAGAGAGAGAGAGAGAGAGAAGAAGATAGCTTACCTATGGAAGAGGAGGATAGCGGCGGCGGTGGTGGTGGCCGGAGGGAGCCTGAGTGAGCACCTGAGAAAGATAGAGAGAGAGAGAACAGTGAGACAGAGAGAGAGAGAAACAGAGTGAGACAGAGAGAGAGGGATGGAGAAGACGAGAGGGTGAGAGCTTACCGGAGGAGAGGGGACTGCGGTGGCCGGAGATCGCACACGGACGAGAGAAACGGCGAGAGAGAGTGAGAGACCGTGAGAAATGAAGAAGAAAGGGGGCTCCGCTAAATCGGTCGCCAAGTTGTTAATTTGAATTCCCACTTAAACTATTTAGCGACCGAATTAAAAATCGGTCGCTAACACGCGGCATTTTAAATTTTTGGGCACCATTTAGTGACCGAAATAATTTCGGTCGCAAAAAAATATAAAATGTATCCGTTGGATAAAAATCGGTCGCCATTGCAGTCGCCGAAAAGTCAGTAAGGTTGACTTTTGAGTAAATTTTTTTAGCGACCGAAATAGAGACCGATACCTCTGCTACGCTCTATTTCGGTCGCTAATTCGGTCGCCATATCAACTATAACCAGTATCTCTTGTTTATCCTTCTCTCGGTCGCCATTCCGGTCACAAACAGCAACCAAGAAATTCGGTCGCTAATTTCGGTCTCTAAATGACCTTTTTTTTGTAGTGTACCCTAATATCCCAGAAAGATAGCGATTGTTTAAGAAAGTGTTTTCTTGTAGAAGCATTGTCTATTTCCCAGTTTTTTTTTTCTTTTCAAACAAAAAATGCTTTCAAAGCTTTCTCTACATTCTCTTGCATTCACCATTCACCATTCAACATTCAAAAGGCAGCATTCAACATTCAAAAACAATATTAAAAGTAAATACACCTCATATAGGATTAAGAAAGACCCTAATGCTCTACTAGGGATTGCATGAGATTTTTGCTTGCATGCGACAATGGAGATGCGTGACTCTCATTGTCCTTGGATCTTTCTTGCGCCTCCTCCCTCTTCTTCTCCTCCTCCTCCTTCTCTCTCTTCTTATTCTCCAACCTCTTCTTTTCCTCAAAAGAAGTCCTTTTCTCAAGTTCTAAATAATGTGTGTGATATACCCTTAAGCCAGTTGCCAAAAGCTTGTTTAAAGGGTGATACTCTTTCAATCAAAATTCTTGAAGATGAGTATAAAGATGGTTTAGAAGCATGCAAAGACAACCTTCATGGAAGGTTAATTCTGTTGAAGGGGGATTCTCCTTTGAAATTGAATGACTTGAGATCCAAGTTATATAAATTATGGAACCCGATTGGTAATTGGAAGATGGTGCCTTTGGGGAAAGGATATTTTGAATTCTCTTTTGCTTCTCCTGAGGACCTTCGATGTGTATGGAATTTTGGCACTTGGAATTTAAATCCAGAATTGATGATATTGTTCTCTTGGTCTCAAGATTTCAACCTGGCTTCCTTGAAACAAACCAATGCCCAATGTTGGATAAGAATATTTGGTCTTCCACAAGAATATTGAAGGCCAAAGATTCTTTTTTCTATTGCGGGGGGACTTGTGATCTTCAATATCCCTTGATGAAGCCACAAGAAAGAGGGATCTTGGCCACTATGCAATGGTTTTGGTTGATATGGATTTGGTCAAACAGCTTCACGATCGAATTATGGTAGAGAAGGATGAGTTTGCATTCTTTGTAGATGTTGCGTATGAAAATTTGCTACTATTCTGCAATCATTGTCAAGTCATAGGGCATTTAGTTGAAAGCTATCGTAAAATTAATGCTCAAGAAGTGCATAATGTAAAGAATGTGGCAAGGTCAAGAAGAACAGTTTCAAAGTATGTGCCAAAAGTTAATAATGATAATAATGTAGCTCCTCTTGTTTCGAGAAAAGGAAAGGAGATTGCTGTTGATGGTATTCTAGAAGCTGGTAATGTTGTTGATGCGGGTACAATGATAAATGATCAGGAACATCCAGAAGATAATGTTGAAAGGGATGATCCTGTTGATTTCCCTGTTGAGAATGTTTTAAGAAATGCAATGAATGATGTTCAGATTATTGGTTCTAGTATTTTGAATCAGGATATTACTGCTGGGGATGGTGGCAAAATTCTGGCTATTGCTTCTCCATCAAGTAAAGGCAAGGACATTGCTTCTGATTCTCAAGTAGCCAATGGTGGAGTGAGTAATACTGGTGTTAAAGGATATGACTTTGATGATGTTCAACATGATCTTAGTGGCCATAATTTGGATGAGGTGATTGGAGATCTAGCTATTGATATTGTCCTAATCGAGGTGACAAGGTGTTTAACATCCCTAGAATTGCTGATCTTGATCAGGCTGAAGAAGATGGTCAAATAAGAGATAAAGCTCTTATAGAAAACTTGGAGGATGATTCAGATTCAGTGGGGACAATTTTTGAATCTTCTCAGTTTCTTGCCAATTCAGAATAGATGAACTTGGAGGATGATGTGGTTGTTGAAGATTCTATTAAGGGGTATCAACCTGTTGATCAAATAGATGATTTCTCTTCTTCTAAGGATCTTTCTGCGTCACCATCCCTTGAGATGTCCAACTTGTAGAATGCTCCCATTTTTAGTGTGAATGATGCTCTAACCAGGAATGTTCAGCAGGATCTTCAACTGATTGGTAAATTTTGGGGTGATAGGGTTGGTCATGAGGATGAAATTCAGAATTCACCTAGTTCAAAGGAGACAGATGATTATTTCACCTTGGTCATGTCAAAATCCCAAAAGAAGAAGCAGAAAAAATACAAAAAAGTTATGATGCCGAAATCAAATCCTTATAATACTAGATATAAGGCAGGTACTTCAAAGCCTAAAACCTTTCATGATTAGATTAAAAATCTTATATTGGAATGTTAGGGGTTTAGGGAACCCTGAAACTAGATTAGTGTTGAAAAATCTATGTATGTCTTATAATCCAGATTTAGTATTCTTATCTGAACCTGGATTGGAACAAATCAAATTCCTGTTGATTTTGGGAATAGTTTGAAATTGCAGTTGTTCTCAGTCAATGACAGAGGGGTTCTTGTTCCAAACCTGTGGGGGCTATGCTCTGCTAATTTGCAGCCACATGTTATTGCAACTTCTGTTTAGCACGTCTCTCTTTCAGTTTTCTGGAATAATGAACTTTGCTTCATCTCTGCTATTTATGCTTCTACATCTCATATTAACAAAAGAACTTTATGGTTAGAATTGGCCTCCTTACAACAGAATCATGTTGGTCCATGGTGCTTCATTGGTGATTTCAATGCAGTATTAGGAGCACATGGAAAAAGGAAGGGAACCTGCCTTCAGCAGTGTCTTGTGATGACTTTCGAGCTTGGATAGATAGCTGCTTTCTTACTCACATTGATACAAAAGGTGTTCCTTATACTTGGTCTAATGGTAGAGGAACATCCTTTCATATTGAGCTTAGGCTTGACAGGGCTATTTGCAGCAATGATTGGATTGACTTCTGAGATTCTATGGCTTGTTGCACTTTGCCTAGAAGCCAATAAGATCATCACCCTTTGCTTTTGGCTGTTAGCAGAGGTTTTGTTCAGCATCCTTCTTCTTTTAAATTCCTTAACATGTGGTTAGAGCACAAGGATTACAGAAGACTTGTTTTGGAGGTCTGGAACCGAAGGATGCCTAACTGTCCTTTAGGACCAATGCAAATTTGTCTATAAAGTTAATGGCCTTGAAATATGAACTTAAAACCTGGAATAGAGAGATCTTTGGTGATATTCATCTGAATGTGTCTGCAGCTTTAAAGAAAGTAGAGGAGGTTCAGAATTTGATTGCAGTTTCAAATTTTTCTGATTCTTTGCATGATGAGGAAACCAAGGCCCAATTTGATCTGCAGCCAGCTTTAGCTTTTGAGGAGTCCTTTTGGAAGGATAAAGCTCGGATGAACTGACTAGTTAAGGGGATAGAAACACAGCTTTTTGTTCATAGAGCTTCCAAGATCAAATCTTCATCTAATCAAATGTCTTCCCTGAGACATGGAGATGATATTCTGCTTGAGCCATCTGAAATTGAGCAGCATGTACTTTCTTACTTTTTTGACCTGTATGCTTCTCCCAATTGCTGTTTGGATAGTGGTCTAATTGAAAAAGTCATTTGAAAATCAGTTTCAGCTGCTGATAACCTTGCCCTAATAGGTTGTCCAACTGTTAAGGAGGTTAAATCTGCAGTTTTCAGCCTTAACAAAGACAGTGCTCCGGGTCCATATGGCTTTGGAGGAGGATTTTTCCAGGCTTTTTGGGATGTTATTGAGTTGGATGTGGTTAATTCTATCCAATACTTTTCATTTATAATGGTATCTTGCCTAACCTAAATTTAAACTTTGTGGTCCTTATTCCTAAGTTTAAGGGTGCTGACAAGATTGAGGATTTCAGGCCAATAGCTCTTGCAAACTTTCAGTTTAAGGTGATTACCAAAGTGCTGGTTGATAGGCTCTCCCTCATTGCTCCTAAAATTGTGTCAGAAGAACAAAGGGGCTTCTTAAGGATAGGCATTTTCAAGAATGTGTCTGTATTGCTTCTGAGGCAATCAATATGCTTGATAATAAGAGATTTGGAGGAAATATAGCATTAAAATTTGATGTTAGAAAGACATTTGATACAATAGATTGGGTCTTTTGCTAAAGGTTCTTGAAGCTTTTGGTTTCTTCCCTGTCTTTTGTAACTGGATTCAAACAATTTTGGAATCTGCAAAGCTCTCACTTTTTGTCAATGGCAAAGCTGTGAGATTCTTCTCTTGTAAGAGGGGGGGTGAGACAAGGTGATACCTTGTCTCCCCATTTTTTCTATTTTGCTGAAGAGGTGTTAAGTAGAGGCATCCTCTCTTTGGTTGTGTCAGGAAGATTGAAGCCTATGTCAAACACCAAGTCATTTTCCACTCCCGCACATGTGTTGTATGGAAATGAAAAGTGGTTTGAAGAAAGGTCCCAGGGATTTGATGGACTTATTTGCTGATTATGCAGTGAATTCAGGTCAGATTTTGAGTCGTAGCAAATGCTTGTTCTATGCAGGAGCTATGAGTGCAAGCAGGATCCATTCTATCAGTCTCTTATTAGGCTTTCAACTTGGTTCTCTACCTTTTAATTATCTTGGCATTCCTCTTTTCAAAGGAAAGCCAAGAAGAAGACATCTTCATGTTAAGTCTCTATATGTCTAATGTACATTTGCCCTATGTTTTGATAAAAACTAAACATTTGTCAATGATTTAAATAAACTTCATATTGGTTGCTGACTTGTCTATCTAGTATGCAGAATATTAAGTGAAAGATTATTTATCACCTATCTGCCCATTGTCACTCTTAATCTGTCTTAAAGATCACCTTTATAATGAGTGAAAGTCAACCTGTCTGCTGACTGGAGTGTTGACTATCTGCATTGAGGATTCAACTTGTCTGAATGGAGCTCTCACCTGTTTATGGTTCTTCGATAACGAACACAAGGACAAAGAACCTTTTAGGAGCTGTGTAACACCCCGAAAAATGCTTTATCTGTTTATTAATTAATTCTGTGATTAAATTGTTTGAGAAATATAATTTAACAATTATAAATAATGTTTACTGCTTATACCCGAGAATTTGATATGTAACACCCCGTTTTTCGTAAATAAGATTAATGCATTTATATATGTTATATATATGATTGTATATGCTTGTTATGTTTGTTTTAGATGCCTAAGTTCATGTTTGGGGAAGTTTAGCTTTAGAATGGTTCAATCATTTTAGAGTCCTAGTAACATGTTTCACCGTTTTGGCCATATCTTAAGTTCTAAATGTCCGAATAAGGTGATATTTGATGCGTTGGAAAGCTAAGAGAATTATCTACAAGTCTTATTTTAGGTGTTTTTGCCCAATTCGGCTTTTTAGGCCTCGCCCCGCGAATCTGACAGATAGTTTTTGGAACTCTCAAGTTAGCCTCGTGAAAAGTGGGTCGCCCCGCGAATAGTTGCGCACCAGAAACGTGTTTTAGGGCTTCTAAACAGCCCTTAATGACCCAAACTCATATATATATCATTAGAATCGACCTAAACCTAGTTTACATGATCCCAACACTCAGGAAATTGCCTCCTTCCTTCCTCTTTGAATCCTTATGGTTTTTCTCCCTAAAACTCTCTTTAGGGAACCCGTTATTGCACCGTTCTTCACCGCTTCTTGATAGGAGAACATCGCTATGAATAGGGGTTTGTTGTGCTTGCTGTTTGGGACTTTAGAAAAGGTAAAATTTGTGCACCTTGTCCCTTGTGTTTCTTTCTCTCAAGTTCTTGACCTTTTCCTTTTGATTTCTTGATCTTAGAGTTGAACCAAAGTGTTTGTTTGTCGTTCTTGAGGTTGTAGACAAGTGCTAGTGAGATGGGACCCTAGTGGATCTTCTTTCTCTCTTTTGAATCGGAATCTTTATACCAGGTATGAGGAGAAGGAATAGTATTAACATGGAGGCGTTGGGAGTAGCGTAAGATGAAGGGTTAACCCATGACCATGTCGTATGTTGTTTGTCTATTTATTTGCTATCCTGTTTATGATGCTATATGCTTAATTGCTATTGATATACCTATTAGTGATTTGTGGTTGATGATTGGTATTCCTGTTGTTATTATAATTGATAATGATGTTTGTGCCATGATTATGTTTGGACTGATGATGTTATGAATGAATGTTTATGATGGTGATGATGATACTGTTATGATGATGATGATGATGATGTGCTCTGAGTGAGTGTTGATTGTTGAGGATGTTAATGCCAACAATGATGTTAATAAGTCTTTAATTAACTAATAGGGCTTGTTAATGATGTTGAGACGTTAAAATATGTTAACCAAAGATAAATGAGATTTAAGGGATGTTGTCCTAGTTGTTCATAAGACATGAATATAGTATGAGAGGTAACGTTATGTTCATAGGGCTTAGTTAAAGACCCTAGGATTGATTAGTGAGTGTTCTAGGGCCATTGATAATGAAGCTGTGATTAAAGGATTAATTCCCCATAATGATAAGACATGAAGAGCAGTTAAAGAATAATGAAGTTGATGATCAATGGTGTAGTTAAAGCCATTAGGTTTGATTCTTGAATGCCCTAGAAAACTTAGCGAGGGTTCTTCAACCCTTCTGCCCAGAGACAATACGGCCATGCTCCATTGAGCACGGTCGTGCTCAACAGTCAACAACACCGTGCTTGACTTAATAGTCAGCAAGCCCGTGCTGGGGGAAGCACGACCGTGCTTCCCTGTACAAACCAGAACACAGAAAGCAGAACAGGGGTGGTTCACCCCAGTTGTTCCTAATAATAAAAGAAGACACCAAACAAAGTGAAGACAAGCTAGATAACTTAAAGATGATAATGTACCTTGGTAGCCGAGTGGCCAAGGGGGCCTTGATGCTTAATGGTCAAGATGTTGAGCTCTGGTGCTCGAGAACCAGAGTGGTAATAACTTAAGTGAGAAGATAATATTGTTGATGTTGTACCTTGGTAGCCTAGTGGCCAAGGGGGCCTTGATGCTTAATGGTCAAGGTGTTCAGGCTCTGTTACTTTTTGGCCAGAGTGTTGAGGCTCTGGTGCTTTTTGGTCAGAGTGTTGTTTAACATTTAAAGTTAAAAGATTAAAGATGATGTTATCTTTGGTGCTTGCTGGCCAAAGACGTTAAGCCATAAATGGTGTTGATGGAGGTGGTGGATAAACGGTTGTTGTTTGTGTGCATGCATCATCAATGAAGTTAATAGGGGGATGTATTAACATACGAGAGGTCGTCCTAGAGTAAGGCGATCTGGCCATCTGCGGTGATCTAAGTGATCTGGCCTCCCGTGGTGGCGCATTCGAGAGTAAGGTATGTCGGTTATCTTAGGGGTCCCACCCAAGGTTTGGTGGATTGCCCCGGCGTTGGTGCTTTTTGGCCAATGTGGAAATGTAACTCCGAAGTCGTACGCCTGGTGTAGATGGATCCACATGCATTCGAAGTAATGAGTTACATTGCAATATATGATAGATGTTATATTGTGATATGCTTGTGGTGTTGGTATGATGACTATGTTATGATTGCTATGTGTTGTATGTTCATCTTGCCATCTATCCCGTTGTCGATATGTTTATATATATGGTTCTTACTCCCCGTCTTTTGTTGTTGCTTTGCATGTACCCTTTTATGTTATGCAGAGGACGGTGAGTAGCTTGCTGAGGAGTGACTCTGAGGAGCCGCTACTTGTAGTTTAGTTTGGTTTAGTTTATTTTTAGTTTTAGTTTGTTTATCCGAGTTGTTTATCGGATTGGTTATACCAGCTCTGTAATGTGACATCGGGGTTGGGTTTCGTTTATATCTTTTGTATATGTTTCAGTTATGTTATGTTTTCTTTTATATACATGTTTTATTTTCTGCGTTGAGACCTTGTTACAATGTGGTATCCTTTACCCGTTGGTTTTCTTTTTATATAAAGAATAAGCATGTGTTTATCTTATCTTGAAAAATATAAATAATTCCTTCTGTGTTATCGCTTTATAAATACATGCGGGGTAAAGGGTGTCACAAACTGTCCCCTCAAGCAGAAGTCGCTGAAGCTTTCTCTTTCACGCATATCAAGAAAGTCAGAAGGTCAAGCTCTCAAGCAACTAAAGGTACTCACAAAAGGAGTGCTTCTAATATGCTTTATTCCCTAGTACAACTGGGAGTTACACGAAAAGGGAAATGTGCCTGCAAAGTACAAAAGCAACCTGCACAACTCTGATTTGGCTGCTGCACAAAGCATAAAGCACAGGACTTACGTGTTAGAGTACAACCAACATTCCTATTGCATTAATGGGTGCCCAGAACGACTCTATTGCATTTAATGAAGATCAATTTGAAGCCAAAACTTGAAAGAATGTCTCTAACGGATTCTAAATGATTGGAACCTATAAATACAGAAGCCATTGAAGATTAAGACAGAGAATACACAACATTAAATAGTCATTACTCTGAGCATTTAATCCTTCATTCTTTCAATCTGTATTCTTCAATCATTTGAAGTTATTACGCAGTCTTTCTATTAATTCACTCTTCTGAGTACTAGTGAAAGACTTGCAAATTGTATTTATTACAATCTTTTCTCAAACAAACTTGTGTGAGCCTGAAGAGGCTAAGTAAGCAAAGAATACTTGTCTTGGATCCTGGAGAGGCTAGGTGTGTAAAGAATACTTGAAGTCTGTAACCTGATCAGTTATAGTGGAGAAAACTTGGTGCTGCCAAGGACTGGACGTAGCCCTAGTTGTTAAGGGGTGAACCAGGATAAATAGTTGTGTTAAATCTCTCTATCCTTATCACTTGCATGTTTGTATGTTTTTTTTGTGAAAAACTGATCAGATAGGTCGCTTGTCTGTGCTTTGTGAAAACACTTGTCTGAACCTAGTTTCTGTGTGTGAAAAGTTTTCAACTTTATTTTAAAGTCTGACAAACACAATTTGTAACAGCCCCCTTGGGCATTATTGTGTAAACACGCGTATAAATAAATTAAAAAGAGTTTTGCTGGTTGCTTTCGGAAATTGATCTATTTTGATGTGGAAAATCTGGGTATAAAAATTTGTCTTCTGAATACTACAAACATAACGTGCACATCGCAATAGTAAAAACCATATTACTCACAACAAAACTTAAAACCATATAAAGGTTTTCAAAACACCTACACAGACTTTCTCAAAACATACTAACCAAAGGAAGTCCTAAGCTGGTCACTCTACAAAACACCAAATGGAAGAACTCTTTAGTTCTCACCACTATTATAGACCTCTTCAAGGATCGAGACTAGTATCATCGACTGAAGTTAAGACTTCCTCTGCACCATCTACTATCAGTACCAAGGTACAGCAGCAAAACAAGTAAAACCTGATATTTTGTAAGGGTGAGTTCCAATATATGGATCTTAAAACGATAACCATATGCACACCGCTCAAATATCATTTAACATGAATATTCAAAGATAAACAATATATTTATCAAAGGGTTTCATACCGGACAGTCGTAGCCATTTTAAAAACCATGGCACTTCAATATTCATCAACTAACTTGATACCTAATCTCCAGAGTTCCAACCAACAAATAAATGAGCTGATCAGGCTCTCATTACCGAATAAGGCAGAATATAAACGTTGCCCGATAAGGCAAGTTTCAAATGATTTGGCCTGTCAAGGTTCCGAGTTATAACTATTTAAGTAAACATCTCAGTAGGATACGAGCTCCAACCATCATCGTAAGTAGTTCACAAGAACATCCAACGATAGTCGTAATTAACTAGGCCTATAAAATATTACTAATATCCGAGCTCCCGAAATAGTCGTAATTATCCCGGCCTTTCCTAGACCCCCGTTTATTTCACTCAAAGGCGAAATATATCCCATAACATGGGTACCTGCCAAAGTACCATGCATAAAACCTTTAGGCATGTCTGCCAACAAAATGCAAAATGCATGTAAAATATTTGGTTTACGTCATTTTTCTTTGTGTTCATTCTTTCCTTGTCGGAGCTGACAATCTCACGACCAAATCACCATTTTAAACTTTCAAGTTTAATACCTCATTCCAAAATAACTGACTCCAAGTCAAAAGGTGCAAATCACGAAATCTAAACCCGTGCACCATATTTAGATTCGTAGATTTTGGCGCACAAAAATCAATATAGATTTTTATAAGACATCTAGTCCATAACTTCACTTTTCGGACCCCGGGCCCATATCATAGATCACTAGTTACCGACATCTCGGTAGCTAGGTTCGTTTTCAACTTTAAACAACATTTTCGCTCTGTGAAACACAATCCGAAAACAAAGTTTCCTCAACTCATCCAAGTTGTCGGAAATAACCCATTGTATAAATCCACTTTACCGAAAATCCTTTTATGTTGGAAATTCGTTTTATAAAATCATCAAAATCACTTAAAATTCATTTTCTTTCAAAAATCAATATTTTGAACCTGAAAATATTGCTTTGAGACAAATTTTCCGTTTTAACTAATATTATCATTTTTAATAATCCTACCGTAATTATTGTCGGAATTGTCCGACGTTTGACGTTGTTAAAAACGTTTTAAATCCAAACATAACTTTTCTAGTAAAATAATTTTTCCAACACCATAACAAAATTATTTTTGAAACTTATTTTCTTAAAACACCATTTTCCAATATTTAGAATTTCCTTGTGTGAAAATTAGCAGTGCTAAAATATTTTCACGGTTACGTCCTCACTATGACTCATAAAACACTCTTACACCGTTAAATCATTAAAATAATATTATTTTCAACTTTTTCTCATTTTCAACCAACCAAAATACTTAAGTAATATTATATTACTATTTCTCATCAATTAAAACTCATTATTCCGTAAAAAGCTTTTTAACGCTTTTAACCTTGTTATTAATTGAGCACTGACTACTGTTTAGCTTTTCAATCCACAAACAACATCACAATCATCTCATGCCAATAATATAGCAAAATAGAAATTAATGACATGTAGCAACATATAATAACAATTAAATGCAGATAAATAAATATTTAAAAGAAGATAATTGCAAAACAGATAATTTCAAGCTACAGAAAATAATTAATACCTCAACCAAATTATACAGACAACAACCAAATAGCATATAGCTATCGGAAAAATCCCTCAGGTACTCCCCTTACCTCTTGAAGACTTTTCCTTTTCGAATCGAAATTTCGTCGAGCGTCCGATCTCCGCAAAATACGTACACGATTCACACAACAATTTATCTTTCAACAAAACACAACAAATAATTATCAATCAAACACTAAATACACATATGCTCCTATATGATAGGTTCGGCCATGAGGTGTTTGGAAGGATAAAAATTTATAAAATTCCTAAGCTTGTGGATTAGTGATTCTTAATCACTTAAAACCCTAAAACAAAGGTTAACATACAAAGATTGAAATCAAATATTCCAATCCTTCAAAAATGAATTTCGGCCATGAGTAAAACAGTGGCTTAGAGATTTTAATTTGATTAAACAAGCATGGATTCAATACCTATATGAGCTAGAAGATTGAATCAAGCAAGACTTAACCCAAAAGTTTGAACAAAGTTCCTCCCCCCACTTAACTTAGGGTTCGGCCTCAAAGAGTTAAATGGGCACGAAATTTTAGTTTGATGCACACTCTTGGATCTTGAATATAGAGAGGATACTAAGATCATAGAAATTGGTTTCACTTTAAAAGGATTTTTCTATGATTTTCTATGAATTTTCAAAGTTCTAGATCTAAGAATTGAAAAATATGATCAAGACTTCAAATCACAAAAATGAATGAAGAACATGATGATGATTGAGTGAGAGAAGCATGGTATACCTCTTGGAATTGAAAAATGAGCAAGGAATCAAGCACTTCCTTCACAAAAATGGCTTATGGAACATTGCCTTGAATAGAAGTGAAATGGGCTCTCAAATGGTGCTTGGGCCGTGGCTTTTGGGGGACAATAGGGTCCAGGGCATAAATTTTTAAGGACAAAAGAGTAATCTCACAAAATGGCATTTTTGTGGTATTAAGACAACATAAGGACAAAATGGTAATTTTGCCTAAGATAATCATGAAAATTATGTGGTTGTGGTTGAGGGAGAGGTGGCTGATATGTGTCCACAAATTGTGGAGCAAACTTGTCATTTCAATGAAAGTTCAAGGGTAAAATAGTCCAAGGGTAAAATAATCTTTACACTAACTTGAAGAAATATCTAGATATTTGTTTAAATGTAATCATGACCTTGGTGACTCACCCCTATGACTCACTACCCTAGGTGGCACCATATCTCAGCATCCAATGTCGGGTTTTGTTTCTACACGTCCGTTCTCGACTCCGTCGATTACCCGATTTAGGGTTTTACGCCCGAATTGAGTATAATAACTTATTTATTTTGAAAATTTTCAAAATAACTTATATCGTTGGAAATGAGATATAAAATCTATTAATTTCTTTATCGGGTCAAAATTAGGTTTTCAGATCAGTAAAATCTTACTGTCAGCAAAAATGCAGACCGGGTTCCGTCTGAATTTTCAACCGAAAATTTAACCGTATATTTATAAAAATAATTATGATATGAATATGACTTTGGTTTTCCCAAAATCATTTTCTAAGTTTCAGATAAAAATATAAACGTTTATTTACATTTATACCGATCTTAGAAAGCTGAAAAAAAATCGAGGTGTTTCACAATTCAACCCCCTTCTCGTGTTTATAGTTGTCTATTTTAGTTGGTATCATATCTTAGCCTCTGGGTTGAGCATCTAACAGTGTAGAGGAAAAGGTCCTGAAGAATAGACATATGACCAGGGGTGGACATAGGTGTTAGTGAGGGTATGCAAATGTACACCCTCAATTTTTTTTTTAAAAAAAATGATCACCTTAAATATTTTTACTTTGCCCCCCATTGATTGATTTATTTGCACCCATGCTACTCTGCCTTCTTTCTTTCTTTATCTCACATTTAGACAATTATGAGGTATGTAATTTATTTGATTAAATATATTAAAATTTATGTATTATTTTCATATGTATGATAATAATTAGGCTTAATTGCATTTTTTGTCCTTTTACTATTGGCCATGTGCGATTTTGATCCATGTGGTTTTTTTTTAACAAATTTGGTTTTCCTATTTTTTCAATATTGTAAATTCTGTCCTTTCTTTCCAATATCCATGATCAATATGCAACCACTCATCTAAACGCATAGAAACTCTTGTTGTGCTTATGTAGTAAAGAAACCTTTGGTGGAATGAAAAAAAGGTCCGAAAAAACTAAAAAGATGGTCGAAACTAACAAATGTCATAGAGGAACCATTGAATCATATTGAAATGGAGAGACGGGTGGAGAAAGAAGCTCAATCAGAGGTTCTATGAGCTTAGAGTTGTGGTTTCTCTCTGTCGATCATTAAAAAAATAGAAGGACATTGGATGAAAGAAACAAACTTGCAACATTGAAAAAATAGAGAAACCAAATATGCTCAAAAGAAACCACATTGACGAAAATCGCGCTGACCAATAATATAATGTTCAAAAGTGTAATTAAGCCTAATAAATATTTTTTTTGGAAATAGATTGCCCCCACTAACCTAGGGTCCTGGATCCACCACTGCACATGACTGCTGATGCTAGTTCAAGTGGGAGTCACCAGACTGAAGGAGCCTCCCTAACCAGACCTCCAATCTTCAATGGAGAAAACTACAACTATTGGAAAGATAGATTCCAATGGTTCATCCTATCAACAAACTTTGATCTTTGGGATGTCATTACTGAAGGTCCATTCATTCCTAAGAATGATGACAACACTGACAAGCTAAAAGCTCAGTGGACTTCTAGAGAAAAGACAAAATGTTAGCTGCATCGTAAAGCAAGGTACAACATCATATGTGCTCTCAGTCCAGAGGAATTTGAGAAAGTATGTGCTTGTGATTCAGCAAAAGAAATGTGGGACACCTTATCTGTCACACAAGAAGTTACTGTCAAAGTTAAGGAGCCAAAGATTGCCATACTTGTCAGAAAGTATGAACTGTTCATCATGGAGGAAGGAGAATCTGTTGCTCAGAGATAGGAAGATTCCAAACTATCATCAATGGTTTAAAGTCTCTTGGAAAAACTTATACAAATGATGAGAAAGTTAGAAAGATTCTTAGAAGTCTTCCAAAGCAGTGAAGACCCTAGGTCACTGCTATCTCTCAAGCCAAGGATCTCGCAACCTTGACTATGGATGAACTTCTTGGCACCCTCACTGTTCATGAGCAAGGACTTGGTGATGATGTGACAACTAAAAATGGCAAATCCATTGCTCTAAAAGCTAATCAAAATCATCAAAAGCCTCAAAAGCACTAAAAGCAGACGAGTCTTCCTGTGATACAGACTTGTCTGAGCCGAGGATTCTGAAAGTGATGAAGAGCTATCTCTTTTAGCCAGAAAGATAAAGCTGCTCTTTAAAAGAAAGAAGTTTAGAAAGGAAAAGCCTTTCAAAAAGTTCTACAAGGAGAAAAACTTCAAGGAATCCACTTCAACAAACAAGAGTCCAATTGTCTGCTATGAGTTCGAGAAGCCTGGTCACATAAAAGGCGAGTGTCCTCAACTCAAGAAAGCCCCTTATAAGAAGTTCTTCAAAATGAAGAAGAAAGGAATGATGGCTTCTTGGGAGGATCTGGAGTCAACATCCTCTGAAGATGAGGAAGTAGAAGAGGAAGCTAATCTCTGTCTGATGGCCAATACTGACTCAGAATCTGATGATGAGGTATATCTTGACTTTGAGGAGTTGCATGATGCCTATGAGGAGTTGCTGGAGGAATCCAACTGCTTATCTAAGGCCTTCAAATCCCTCAAGAGAGAGTATGTAAAACTCCTTAGTGAGCATAAACAGAAATCTTAAGAGTGTGAGAAGCTGGCCAAAGAGAACAGTGAGCTGAAGACTACAAATTCTAATGAAGCTAAGATCATTAGTGAAATATCACAGTCTGAAGAAGTTGTCAAACTTCAACAGAAAGTGGAAGAGCTCACTTTTGATCTTGTCAAATTTGTTAATGGTAGAGATAATCTGACCAAGCTGCTTGACTGTCAGAGACACTCCCTTAACAAAGAAGGTATTGGATATGTTCATCAGGCACATCATAAAGTATCAACAAAAACCTTTAAAGTGTCTGTTAAGTCAATTTCCATTAAATCCATACTGTCTGTAACTTCTGTAGAAAAGCTGGACATGTTATGTCTAAGTGTATTCATATAAATTGATGGAAGTCTTCACAGACTCCTAGAACTAACAGAAAAGGACCCAGAAAACTATGGGTACCTAAAGATCAAATAATTCTTGTCGCAGATGTCCTCAATAGGACAAAGAAAACACCTCTGTTGGTACCTGGACAGTGGCTGCTCGCGACATATGACAGGAGAAAGGTCTATGTTCCTAGACCTCCAACTTAAGAAAGGAGGACATGTTGCCTTTGGAGGCAATCAGAAAGGGAAGGTTATTGAAATTGGTACTATTGGTAAACCTCCTCTTCCCTCAATCTCTAATGTTCTCTTATTTAAAGGATTAAGACACAATTTACTTAGCATAAGCCAATTTTGTGACAGTGGATTTGTTGTCTCCTTTACTAAAGATGCTTGTATAGTCAAAGACAAGAGTGGCAAGACCTTCTTTTCAGCTAGTAGGCAGCAAAATCTTTATAAGATTGAACTGACGGATCTCTCTGATCAAAGTGTAACATGTCTGATGTCAAAAGAGGATGAAATATGGTCTTGGCATAGAAAACTAGGACATGCTAGTATGAAACTAATTTCAAAATTGAAAAAGGATAACCTTGTGAGAGGATTGCCTGACATTAGTTTTAAGAAAGATGTTTTGTGTGATGCATGTCAGAGAGGTAAACAAGTAAAATCAAGTTTCAAATCAAAGAACCAAGTATTAACCTCTAGACCTCTTCAGTTGTTACACATGGATCTGTTTGGGCCAGTTAGTGTTGCTAGCTTGGTTGGAAGGAAATATGGATTTGTCATAGTTGATGACGATTCTAGATTTACATGGGTACTCTTCTTAACCCACAAGGATGAGTCTTTTAATGTTTTCTCTATATTCTGTAAGAAAGTACAGAATGAGTAGGGTTTCTGTATTTCTACCCTTAGAAGTGATCATGGGGGGAGAATTTGAAAATGGCAATTCAAACTGTTCCGTGCGGAGAATGGGATCTCTCGCAATTTCTCTGCACCAAGAACTTCACAGCAAAATGGAGTGGTTGGGAGAAAGAACAAATCTCTGCAAGAGATGGCTAGATCAATGCTCAATGAAAATAATCTCCCTCAGTGCTTCTGGGCAGAAGCATTAAACACTACATATTATGTACAAAATAGAATACTTATAAGGCCTTTTCTGAAGAAGACTCCTTATGAATTGTGGAAAGGTAAAAGACCCAACATATCTTACTTCCATGCATTTGGATGTGAATGTTTCATTCCCAACACTAAAAATCAACTTGGAAAGTTTGATCCTAAAGTAGATAAGGGTATCATCATTGGATATTCTGAAATGTCTAAAGCATTTAGAGTTTATAACTCTAGAACCTCTGTAATTGAAGAATCTATTCATGTTAAGTTTAATGATGGTTTAAATACTGATAGGGAACTATCAGATCTAGAAGATGAACTTGCAGATCTTGATATAAACAGACAAGATAGTTAACAGACTGACATATCTAAGGCAGAACCTATTGAAGAGTCTGACAGACAAGTGGAGCAGGCAAGTCATCAGACAAGTCAACAGACTAGTTAAAATCAACATGATGATCTCAAAAGAGACTGGAAGTTCAAAACTCATCATCCTAAGGATCTTATCATTGGAAATCCCTAAGAAGAAGTAAGAACCAGATCAACATTAAGAGAATCAAACAATATGGCTTTTCTATCAGGAATGGAGCCAAAACATATTGAAGAAGCTCTTGATAATGAAAGCTAGATTCTTGCTATGCAAGAAAAACTCAATCAGTTCACAAGAAGTGATGTCTGGACACTTGTTTCCAAACCAAAAGACAAGTCTGTCATTGGAACAAGATGGGTTTTTCAGAAACAAATTGGATGAAGATGGTAAGGTTGTCAGAAACAAAGCTAGGTCAGTAGCTTAAGGCTATAACCAACAGGAAGGTATTGATTTCACTGAAACTTTTGCACTTGTAGCTAGAATAGAAGCCATACAAATCTTAATGTCATATGCTGCACAACACCAAATCACTCTTTTTCAAATGGATGTAAAAAGTGTAACACCCTGATTTTTCGGATTTCTAATATCGGTAATAATTATATAAATGATTTTAGAAAATGACTTTGGATAAACTAAGGTCATTTCCCTGTCATACTTATTTTTCTAAGGTTACGGGGAAATTTTCTAGTGTAAGCTTTTACTGATCAGAAACCCGAATTTCGACTCGTGAACGAAACCATTAGGTTTTATATTTTGCCCCGGACGATTTTCCATATTTCGGAAAAATTCGTTAGGGATGAAATACTATTATTTTATTCGGACGTAATCGTTAAGAAAATGTATAAAACCTAAGTCGGAGGATATGTCGGGCAAAAGACGGAGTCAATTATGGAGCTGAGATATTAGGAGGGATTAATGCAACAGAGAGGACAAGGAGTCCGGCCTTAAATTTTAGTAATCGGGAATTTTCAAGTGAAATGACCAAAATACCCCTACGCTTAACCTAACCGCCATCGAGTTAAATTTTAACCATGGTTAAGGAACCATGGTTAGTTTGTGTGGACTAGGAGCAGCCACACCTTTCAAATAATGTGAACCACATGTTTATTAGACATGGTTGGCAACAAAACCCAAGTTAAGTTAACTATTAACCATAGTTAACTATTATATTAATTTAATATTCACAAAACCCATTAATTCAATTCCTTTTAACCAAACAAGGCCTAATTCCTAGCCTATATAAGGCCCAAAACCGCAGCCATCTCTCCCTTTTGGCTCATCTTCTTCATTTTCTTCCTATTTGCACTTTACACCAAAACCCCACCGAAAATATGACCCTCTTCCTTTCTGAAACGCGTAAAACTTTCTACATAAAAGTTGTTCCTCTTTCTCTCTTCTTTCCAACGAGCGAAATATCATAAAAAAAGGATAAGTATATTAGGAGATATACCCAAAATACCGAAAACTGCTCGAAATCCTCAGCACCATGAGAGAACAGTGGAAAGAAGGCCCTTTTCGTCCCTTTTCTGATCTTAATCAAATAAAATATTGAACATCAAAGTTGTTCCTTTTCTTCTTATCTTTCCAACAAGTCAAAGTTTGAAATTTGTGGATGAGTAGATCGTGAGATATACTCACAAAACCACCACATCCTCAAAGCTGTCCAGTTCTTAACTAAGTGTTGGTTGATCATTTCTCTTCATTTCTTCATCACCAAGAAGTAATATCTTCTCTCCATGATCAATCATGTATTCTTCTTCATTAATTTCACTTGTTTTATGCCATGATCATCATTTTAAATTCCTAGATCTAGAATCTTGTAAAATCTCTAGGAAATTGTATAAAAATCCTATGATCATGAAACCAATTTCTATGATCTTGTAATCATCTCTATTTTCATTATCCAAGAGCATGAATCAAACTAAAATTTCCTCTTCACTTTTCTTCTCATGGCCGAAACCTTGTTTATGTGGGTGGAGGAACTTTGTTTCATTTTTTGTTAAGTTATAGTTGATTCAATCTTTATAGTTCATGTATATATTGAATCCAAGTTGTTTTGTCAAAAAGAAATCCCTAGCTTCATTTTTCATTGAAGGCTGAAAGTGGGTGTATGATGGATTGTAATATTTGATTTCAATTCTTTATGTTAAATCATTAGATCTATGTCTTAAGTAGTTAAAGATCATTGATTCAAAGACTTAAGCATTTTAGAAATTTTTAGCCACAAAATCCTATCATGGCCGTGACCTATGTATAGAGTTTAGATGATTTTATTTGCTTTTTTTGATTGGTTGATTGTGATTCGTTGAAGGTTAAAGTGTGTTAATCGTACGTGAGTCGTGACACCGGAGTTGACATACGTTCGAGAAAGGAAATCGGAAGCTTAGTTCTTCGAGAGGTTAGGGGAGCTTATCTGAGGGATTTTTCCCAATAACTGTATGTGATTAGTGTGTGGTTTGTATTATCTATTTGTGGTTATGGTGCTTGTTTAATTTGGTTCAAGTTGTATTATTCTTATCTGTGTTTGTTTATCTCACTAGTGCAGAAAAGGGATTTCACATCGGTTTTTTTGGCTTTTCACATCGGTTTTCAAACTGATGTTGAAAAGGCCGATGTGGTTTATTACCACTTTTCACATCGATGTAAAAAGTCTGTTTCAGCAAGCCAATAAATCCTTTTCAGCAATTTCCACATTGGTTTATGAAAAAACCGATGTGGTAACCCCACTTTCCACATCGGTTATTTTAAAAACCGATGTTGAAAGTGGGGTTACCACATCGGTTTTTTCAAAAACCGATGTGAATTTGTATTTTTTTTTTTAAAAACCACCCTTTTCAGTATTGACAGTCATTTCCCCTGTTTCAGTAATCTAGTAATCCAGATCAATACAGAATCTATATTGTCAACAGAATCACTTTTGTACAACCAAAACACACTAAATTAAAAGATTACTAACAATAAATATATTCAATTACATTCAAACAACAAAGATAATTAGAAACCAAAAAGCTACATATGATATATTATATATTTCATGTCAAAACATATATCAGTCAAAAGTATACTATAGCTAGTACATGATGCGTTTATATACTAACTACATACAAACTATTGTTGGTACACTTCAAGAAGGAAAGTTGCCCAACGTATCCTTATGTTTTTTTATGTCGGCATCAGAGAGTGGAGTCGGATTGTTGAATATCTGCAAGTTTAATTGGACATAAGATTATATCTTTTAAGTAATAAACTAAAATTAAACATATAACGAATCTATATATAATTGTTACAACTAATTGTTACCAATTAGCATTTACCTCCTGCCATCTTTCAGTGATACCGGAGGAGATAATTTTGACCATCCACTTCATCACATAATATCCATATTCCCATGATCCACGTCGTCTATGAGACTACATACAAATGAAACCCAGTTAGAATATGAGAAATTAAATAGAAATCAATAATTATACCCACTGCGCTTGAAGCGTTTGAACTAATAAATATCTTACGTTAGGAATAATCCATCTAATAGCCCGACGCCTTTCACCACACAGCATGCGGCTTGCATCAATAGACCTATCATAAGAAAATAAACATTAATTAAAGTATATCTAATGGATTTCAGATAATTAAAACAACTTCATTACTGATTCTAACTTATTTTAATGCTTACGTTTCCATGATGTGCTTCAGTTCATTCGCCGGCTTATTTCCCATCGAGCAGAAGAAGACCACGGCATTCAACCGAGGGCACAAGATCAACAACTGCCAATGTTGTCTGCATTTGCGGAACAATTAGTGACTAAGTCATATATAGTTATAATTAAATAACTGGTACTTACTTATTGAGATAAGGCGCAAGGTAGAACAGATGATGGTCTCGGGCAACTATATCACGTATGGTGGCGACCGGGTCTTCTGATGTTAGGAGAACATCACCCTGAATGAGCATGGGGTCAATGAACCCATAAAGGGTGAGGTTGCCCTGATTAGCTAACATGCGATGCAGATACCTAATATATTGATAAAACATGTTAATTATCATAGTATTTAAAATATAATTATTTAACTTATAAATAAAATGTACTTACGTGCACCATAACGAGATGTGGTGAGCACTAGCCATTTCATTGTCGAGCGCCATCTCCATAAGTTCCTTCTTTGGGATATACAGTTCGTCATCCGGCCAGCCATCATGTTCCAACCTTACCAAAGCTGCATCAACCTCCATGGTGACAAGCTCTATAGTAAGAAGTTTAAAAACATCACCAGGATCCCCTTTGTCGTTCCCCTAAACAACAAAAAAGATATACATTAGTAATCATAGTTAAGTTATTTCATTCGTAATTAATTGAATGGTCAAATGAATACCTTGGCAGGAGCAGACTTCTCTGGTCTTCCTGGATCTGACCTTTTAGGCAGAATATCATGATGATCATCAACATTCAGCTCACACCTATCAGGGGCGTCATTATCATCATCATCATCATCAGGCTGATGAGGAGGATCACATGAGCCCTTAGTGCTCACATGGACAGAGGGTTGGACACTTGTGAATTGTTGGGACATAGCAGCCATTATTGCCATCTGCTGGTTAAACTGCTGGGTCATCTCCTGTCTAAGCTCATCTGCAATCTCCTGTTTTAGCCGTTCTCTATCTGCAGCAACATCCCTGTGGCGTTGGTGTGAAGATGAACCATGGTATTGGCGAATGCCAACGCCCCATCCAACACCAATGACATGGCCCAGGTGGTCTGGTTTACCGATGGCAGCAGCTAAGATATCCTCGCGTCCTCTAGGAACAAAGGTTCCTTGAGTGGCCTGCTCGTCCAAGGCATCATGCAACATATAAATTATAAGGTCACATTACAATTAAGTAACATTGTTAAAATCACAATTACAATTCAAACTACACTTACAATCTTCTCAGCTACTTGGCGGGCCTCCTCAGATGTATATTGTCCCGTTTTTCTTTGTCGGGCCCTCTTCCATTTACGATGGCGTGGGGGTGGAGGTGGATCAACAACTTCTGGATGATTTTCAGCATTAGGATCTGCCTGAGATGCTGCTTCCTGACATGCTTTCTTTTCCTCTTCCACCATGGTCTGAGCAAGCTTTTTATATCCCCCACGAGACAGTACATGGGGGTAGACATTCTTGCTTTGGTTTTCCTGCCCCTTTTTCATCTTCTCCTGTTATAAATAGAAGACAATTAAATTAATGAAATTACATAAATTTAGAGACAACTCAAATAAGTTAACCTGAAAGCTGGGATCATGTCGGCTCTGAACAAAGAGATCCCACGTCGCCTGGTCAAGAAACGGGTACACCTCAAGTGGGTTCTTTTCACAGCTAGGATTGAATACATAGTATCTGCCCAGGTCCACCTTAAAACCCCTCCAACGCTCACCAGCATACTTTATCCAACGCTTCTTCATATTCGTCGTATCTGGCAGGTCAAAGGTGAGCTACATTAACACCAAAAGAATCAACGAATTACTGTATGATATTAATAAGATTAAAATAAAGTAGATACAAACACAGGACGTAAAAGTATAGATACCAGAATACTCTCCCATATGTGATCCTTCACGCCCTGAGGTACATCTTTCCAACGCTCAATAAGTATGCTAGGCCTGCTTCGAGCAAGGGTCGCCACAAAACTATTAAACTGCTCTACCATTGGCCCAATAGGATTGAGGTTACAATCAAAGTCGATTCTTATCCTTTGATTTGAACCGCGGTTGGCAGTCAAATTCCTCATTCGTGTGGCACGTCTACCCTTTCTACCCGAAGACGGGGTCTCCGACTCGCTGCATGAAGGAGGGATATCCTCAGGATCAGCCATGTATACCTGCTGTTTAGACAAAAACAAAATGTCAATATGTCTGGATAAATATCAAACATAACTTATAAATATCAATCAACGTAAGCGTAACTTATAAATATCAACGTAAACATATAATATGACTTTAAACATAACTCAAACTAAACTTACACTGTGGTCAAGTAGTAACGTTCTCCTATAACCCTTCATGGTGATCTTTCCTGTACAATATGCAATCATTGGGGCAAGCGTGTATTTTCTTATACTCCATACCCATCGGACACAATATCTTCTTCGCCTCATAGTTTCGGGATGGTAATGTGTTACCTTCTGGAAGCATGTCTTTCAACAACTCAAGCAATTCGGTAAAGCTTTTATCGCTCCACCCATTTCTCGCCTTCACATTGAACAATCTTAACACTGCTGACAACCGTGTGAAATTAGTGCACCCCGGATACAAAGCCACTTCCGCATCACTGCACAAAGTATCATACACATGTGCTCGCCGAAAGGACTCTTGCCTAATATCACGGATCATGTCCTTTAGTCCATCGTCCATATCTATGTCATCAACTTCCTCTCTATCCGACACCCTTGGCCTGTCTAACGATTCACCATGACATATCGATATTGTATAACTCTTGCAAATCCCCTCACAAATAAGATGATCCCGTATCTCGTCAGCTTCTAGTCGTCTCTCATTCAAACAGTTAACACAAGGACAACAAAACCTTCCGTCACTACTATCAGGAGCATTTGCTTTGCAAATTGTAGAAAATCTTCCACTCCATTCTCATACTCATCACTTGTCCGTCTAGCATTCATCCAACCACGATCCATGACTAAAACATTAACTTCATACTTAGTCCAACATCTTCATCAACTACTTCTTATGATAGGGTATGTAGGGTATGGCCCTATCCCATTCGAGAAGAAACTTTTTCAACATTCGGTTAACAGTTAGTCCTTAACTCTCATGCTCATACTCGACGAAATTTCGGCAGCATTTCCCTTCGGTCTCCGGCGTACACTACTTGAGCGCGATGACATCCACCACGATAAAGTATGCACCCGGAGAACGAAAGGAAATGTATCAATCCGAACTTTCAACAGGTATATAACATGAGAATCAATGAATAACTATTTTAACTGAATGAAGAAAAAGTTTTTTCCCAAACTGTCCAACTTGGACAATTCAAGATCCAATATAATGAGCTGTACCTTAAGCACGTACACGTGTGCTCATTAATATTGCATCTCAAACGGGAAACTAAGGCTTTACTAATTAATAAACACTAAAAAAGTAATAAAACACTCCAATCCCCAAGTTAAAACAAACAAAAATAAAACTAGAAAAATAGAGATAAGAAAGTTTACCGGGTGTGGGAAGAAACACAACAAGTGTGGAAACGAAGTCCTAAGTTTCAAATAATCAAGAAACCCTGAAAGAAAGAAAATAGATATGATTCTTAGAAACATTTAGAAAATAGAAACCTGTTTTGAAAGCATAAGCTATGTTTCGAATTAACTGAGGAAAATTAGCCTGAGGGAGTGGATTTGCAAAAAGCAAAAAATCACAGGGTTAAAAAGAAACCTGTTCAGGTTCTTTTTTATCTTTATACTAGCTTCAATTCACAAATATTAAATGAGATGTTTAGGTTCGCATTGTAATAACACTATGAAATTCATCCAAACCACTACACAGTGCCTTCATTCAACAGCACTATGAAATTCATAACTTGTTGCATCATACACAGGTTAATTTGTCCATCCTTATACACTTGAGAAAACAAAAACCAAAATCAAGTTTTAGTGTAAATCATTTTTCATACAAGTAAATCAAACACCTTGGGGATAAGGCCTTTTCATTTAAAAGGGACAAGACAGCATATCAACACAACCATTTCAACACCATTTCAACAACTAATCAACTAGGATTGATAATTATCACAAGGGAACCAGGTTTAAACATATTCTTAAGGGTCATACGAATACAGGTTCATTAACAAATGCACATACATGAATCTCGCAAACAAAATGAATGAGAAGCATAGCAGGTTCTCTAATTTATTTCATCCATTATTCTATCGCTTTTTATAAACCATGACAACGTAGAATACATTCAAACACATGATCCTGACATATTAATTTCTTTCAAATGAGTAAATCTCAAACAAGCTGACTTGATCATACACAAACAGGTTTAACGGCTTTTGTCAAATACCCATTACGCAAAAAGATTATGCTTCAAACATTGCCCTCACAATACAGAACACAAAGATGAAAATTCCAGCTCTTCCTCCTAAGTAATATTGCAAGATGGAAAGTTTTTAACATCTATGAACCAACCAAAACATGAAAAGTGAGTGTTAGGTACCTGAAAGACGCAGGTGTCAGGGAGCGAGGCGATGGGCACTGAGCGAGGCAGAGGCCGGCACGACAGTGGTGGTGGCTCGCGGATGGGAGAAAAGGGGAAGAATCCCACTACGACGACTGGAATACCGTCAAGATGACAGTGACGATGACAGTGAGAGGAAACGGAAAGGGATACGGCGGTGAGAGGAAATGGAGAGGGATAGGGCAGTGAGAGGAAATGGAGAGGGAAAGGGAGAGGGTTTGGGCGTGGTCAGTGACAGGAAATGGAGAGGGATACGGCTGTGAGAGGAAATGGAGAGGGTTTGGGTGGTCTGAGTGTGAAAAGGAGAGGGAAGGGGAAAGGGTTTGGGTGGTCTGAGTGTGGGAGGCAGAGTGAGCATTTAGCGCAAAAAATGAACTAAAACTGACAATACACATTGGTTATAAATAAAACCGATGTTAAAGTTTTTTCCACATCGGTTATTATTAAAACCGATGTTAAAAGTTGAGATTTTCATTTATTTTAATCTTACTTTTCCACATCGGTTTTTAATAAACCGATGTTATAACAGTTTCCGCATCGGTTATAAAAAAACCGATGTGTAATCTTATGGCTGATTAAAATTTTTTGGTTTTTTTTTTTCCAATGTCCACATCGGTTATCATAAAACCGATGTCTAAAATCTATTCCACATCGGTTATACTAAAACCGATGTCTAATATTATGTCTGATAAAAAAAATTTGTTTTTTGTTTCACTTTTCCACATCGGTTTTTATAAAAACCGATGTTAAATAATTTATAACATCGGTTTTTATTATAACCGATGTTAAAATACTTCAATTTAATTTCAAAAATGCCACCGCCTCCTTTTTCACATCGGTTTTTCTAAAACCGATGTTAAAACCTCGATGTTAAATGCATATTTTGCACTAGTGTATGCATTTAATTATTTATTTGCAGTTATATATTATAGTGTTTGATGCATGATCTGCCTGGGATAATTGTTATAATATTGTTATTGATTGTTGTTTGAGAAGCCTGACATTGGTCTGTGTCCAATCAATTAACAAGATAAAAGCTTTAAGAAATTTTGTAAATTATATTCAATGTTTTTGAGAGAAATGTTGGAATATAATATTGATGAAAAAATAAGAGATGTTGGAAAATATCATTATTTTAATGATTTATCGGTGTAAGAGTGAACTATGAGTCACAGTGAGGACGTAACCGTGAAATTATTTTTGTACTGCTAATTTTTACATAAGAAATTCCGTAATATTATAAAAAGTTATTTTATGAAATTAATCTTCAAAAATAACTTAATTATGATTTTAGAAAATTATTTAAGTGGAAAAAGCTAAAATTTGGCTTAAATGACTTTAAAAATGTTAATTGAAGGCAATTTGGAAAAGTATCGACGACAAGTAATTCTAAAGTGGCAGTACGTATTTTAAACAAATTTAAGCCTCAAGTGACCATCTTTTCTGAAAACTAAAGCTTTAGTAACCGATGATTTTATAAAGGAATTTCCCATTTGAAATCATTTGCCGAAATCAAGTTTTCTCAACTGTGTTAAAAGTAATTTTGAACTTAGTAACCGAGACGTCGGGGTACTAAGGTTCTTAATGTGTTATGGATGTGGTGTCTTTTGGACTTTGAGGTCTTGTAGACATGGTGTCTACTGTGTTAAAACATTTAAGATGTTTTCTATTACCACGAATCTATGACTGGTGCATCGGTCTAGGGGTTTCGTGATTAAGCACTCGGACTTTGAGGTCCTGTGTTATTAATGAAAGTTTTAAGATATTTAAAACTATATATGATTGGTCGTAAGCCATTTTGAGCTTAGGCAAGGAAAGATTGAACACAAAGAAAAATGTCATGAACAAAGTGTTTTTGCATGCATTTGGCAGACGTGCCCGTTATGTTCTGGCTGCATGCCTTATGTTCTGGCTGCGTGCCTTATGTTCGTGCCTTATGTTCTGGCTGCATGCCTTGTGTTCTGGCTGCGTTCCTATGGCTGTGTGCCTTTGCCCTGTATGGTTATCGAGCCTGATCAACTCACCACGGTTGGGATATCTCATGAGATTAAGTGTGATTTGTAGATGATGTATACGAAGTGTTCATGCATAAGTTTTCAAACGATGATATTTGGGGTGTGAAACCCATTGATTAACTATTATCTTGTTATGAATGCCTATGTTTTTTTTTTTATGATAATGTATATGTGTATGTTTTCTGTTATGTCTCACATGTAGCTATTGTGTTAAATCCATATATTGGCATCTCACCCTTACAAATATATCAGGTTTATTCTAGACTACGGTAGTACTTTGATACACTAGTACGGATGAAGCGAAGGAATTCACTAAGTTATTCGAGGACTTAACTTCTAGATGCTTGAAGAAGTATTCATTAGTGGGAATGTCATGAGGGCATTTCACATAACTGTCTTGTAGAGTGACCAGCTTAGGAATTTTGGTTGAGTTGTATAATTAAAAAGGTATTTAACTGTGAGATTGTAAGTTAGTCTTTGTTATAATTTTCTCTTTTGAAAATGAGACTCTTTGAGAAAACAGTGTATGTCGTGGCAACCTTGTGATGAATGTGTAAAGATATTCAATATGACTTCACTATTTTAATTTGTATATCATGTTTCTTGAGCTTTCCGTTAAAGAAAATTTTTACAACAGAGTTTTCTGCCTTATAATAAATTAATTTTCCGATAGCAACCAGCAAATAGAATTTTTAATTTATTTCCGCACGTATTATGAAGTAATGCCCAAGGGGGGTGTTACATTAGTGGTATCAGAGCTGGTCGAGTCTTTCGGGAACCTTGGGGAATAGGTCTGTACGTTTTTATTGTATGATCTCTGGTTGGTTCTTGGTTGAATTGTTTCATTATCGAAATAATGTGTGATTGACACACAAGTATGTGTGTTTTGATGGGTTCTAATCAAGTTGAGACCTTGTGAGAACTCATGTTTAGTAAATGGTACTTGTATTCATGTTGACATGTCGTTTATCCTTTTGGGATTGTGTCAAGCATTTGAATGAAGTACCAGTCGTGGAAGATTTTCAGGATAATTTTCTGAAAGTGTTCCAGGTTTGTACTTGCGAAATGATGTTGAGTTTTTGATTGATCTAGTTTCTAGATTCATTCGGATCTCTATCGCTTAGTGTAGAATATCATCTACAAAGCTAGGTGAGTTAGACTACACGAAATAGATTTTTCGTCTGTCTCTTGATAAGTTCGTCATCAACTTCATCGACGGTGTTCTCGTCTACTCTAAGAGTCACGAGGAATAGGAGGAACCTCTGCGTCAAGTGTTACGGGTCCTACGTGAGAAGAGTTGTCACGAAGTTACCTAAGTACGAGTATTGGCTCGAAGAGGTGAAAATTCTTAGAGCATGCGATTACGAAGAAGAATCTGTACTCACACTCCTAAATAACTCTCAGCGTATTAGACATTTGAGTGGATTGACCTGATAGTATCCATTGGTATGGATATTTTCATACGTTATTGAAAACAAAAATATTTGGTAAATGAAATCCAGTCTGATTTATTTGACTAGACTGTTTTCCTTTTAAAGTCGTCGTTTTGTAAATTCTTTATCCTAAGAATGAATCCTTTTGGGGTTAGGAACTGCTTATCTTTGATTTCCTAATCCGCTGGAAGTTCTTGTGAAAGGCGGGACTTTATTCGATTCATGTCTGTAGACGTGTATTGGCCATGCATTTTTACACTCACGAACCTATTAAAGAATCTTTTATGCACAGGGTATTCTTATATTCTTTTCAGATTGATAAACTTCTTCTTAATACTTTCTTGTGACAGTAAGGTCTTGGGATCACTCAATCCTGTCTAGTTCAAGTCACGAAATTTCGAGGACGAATTTTTTTTTAAGAGGGGTAGTATGTAACACCCCGATTTTTTGGCTTTCTAATATCGGTAATAATTATATAAATGATTTTAGAAAATGACTTTGGATAAACTAAGGCCATTTCCCTATCATACTTATTTTTCTAAGGTTACGAGGAAATTTTGGAATGAAAATTCAGACGGAAACCAGTCTGCATTTTCTGTGTTTTCATTTACAGTAAGCTTTTACTGATCAGAAACCCTAATTTCGACTCGTGAACGAAACCATTAGGTTTTATATTTTGCCCCGGACGATTTTCCACATTTCGGAAAAATTCGTTAGAGATTAAATACTATTATTTTATTCGGACGTAATCGTTAAGAAAATGTATAAAACCTAAGTCAGAGGATATGTCGGGCAAACGACGGAGTCAATTATGGAGCTGAGATATTAGGAGGGATTAATGTAGCAAAGAGGACAAGGAGTCCGGCCTTAAATTTTAGTAATCGGGAATTTTTCAAGTGAAATGACCAAAATACCCCTGTACGTGTTAGAGTACAACCAACATTCCTATTGCATTAATGGGTGCCCAGAACGACTCTATTGCATTTAATGAAGATCAATTTGAAGCCAAAACTTGAAAGAATGTCTCTAACGGATTCTAAATGATTGGAACCTATAAATACAGAAGCCATTGAAGATTAAGACAGAGAATACACAACATTAAATAGTCATTACTCTGAGCATTTAATCCTTCATTCTTTCAATCTGTATTCTTCAATCATTTGAAGTTATTACGCAGTCTTTCTATTAATTCACTCTTCTGAGTACTAGTGAAAGACTTGCAAATTGTATTTATTACAATCTTTTCTCAAACAAACTTGTGTGAGCCTGAAGAGGCTAGGTAAGCAAAGAATACTTGTCTTGGATCCTGGAGAGGCTAGGTGTGTAAAGAATACTTGAAGTCTGTAACCTGATCAGTTATAGTGGAGAAAACTTGGTGCTGCCAAGGACTGGACGTAGCCCTAGTTGTTAAGGGGTGAACCAGGATAAATAGTTGTGTTAAATCTCTCTATCCTTATCACTTGCATGTTTGTATGTTTTTTTTTGTGAAAAACTGATCAGACAGGTCGCTTGTCTGTGCTTTGTGAAAACACTTGTCTGAACCTAGTTTCTGTGTGTGAAAAGTTTTCAACTTTATTTTAAAGTCTGACAAACACAATTTGTAACAGCCCTCTTGGGCATTACTGTGTAAACACGCGCATAAATAAATTAAAAAGAGTTTTGCTGGTTGCTTTCGGAAATTGATCTATTTTGAAGTGGAAAATCTGGGTATAAAAATTTGTCTTCTGAATACTACAAACATAACGTGCACATCGCAATAGTAAAAACCATATTACTCACAACAAAACTTAAAACCATATAAAGGTTTTCAAAACACCTACACAGACTTTCTCAAAACATACTAACCAAAGGAAGTCCTAAGCTGGTCACTCTACAAAACACCAAATGGAAGAACTCTTTAGTTCTCACCACTATTATAGACCTCTTCAAGGATCGAGACTAGTATCATCGACTGAAGTTAAGACTTCCTCTGCACCATCTACTATCAGTACCAAGGTACAGCAGCAAAACAAGTAAAACCTGATATTTTGTAAGGGTGAGTTCCAATATATGGATCTTAAAACGATAACCATATGCACACCGCTCAAATATCATTTAACATGAATATTCAAAGATAAACAATATATTTATCAAAGGGTTTCATACCGGACAGTCGTAGCCATTTTAAAAACCATGGCACTTCAATATTCATCAACTAACTTGATACCTAATCTCCAGAGTTCCAACCAACAAATAAATGAGCTGATCAGGCTCTCATTACCGAATAAGGCAGAATATAAACGTTGCCCGATAAGGCAAGTTTCAAATGATTTGGCCTGTCAAGGTTCCGAGTTCTAACTATTTAAGTAAACATCTCAGTAGGATACGAGCTCCAACCATCATCGTAAGTAGTTCACAAGAACATCCAACGATAGTCGTAATTAACTAGGCCTATAAAATATTACTAATATCCGAGCTCCCGAAATAGTCGTAATTATCCCGGCCTTTCCTAGACCCCCGTTTATTTCACTCAAAGGCGAAATATATCCCATAACATGGGTACCTGCCAAAGTACCATGCATAAAACCTTTAGGCATGTCTGCCAACAAAATGCAAAATGCATGTAAAATATTTGGTTTACGTCATTTTTCTTTGTGTTCATTCTTTCCTTGTCGGAGCTGACAATCTCACGACCAAATCACCATTTTAAACTTTCAAGTTTAATACCTCATTCCAAAATAACTGACTCCAAGTCAAAAGGTGCAAATCACGAAATCTAAACCCGTGCACCATATTTAGATTCGTAGATTTTGGCGCACAAAAATCAATATAGATTTTTATAAGACATCTAGTCCATAACTTCACTTTTCGGACCCCGGGCCCATATCATAGATCACTAGTTACCGACATCTCGGTAGCTAGGTTCGTTTTCAACTTTAAACAACATTTTCGCTCTGTGAAACACAATCCGAAAACAAAGTTTCCTCAACTCATCCAAGTTGTCGGAAATAACCCATTGTATAAATCCACTTTACCGAAAATCCTTTTATGTTGGAAATTCGTTTTATAAAATCATCAAAATCACTTAAAATTCATTTTCTTTCAAAAATCAATATTTTGAACCTGAAAATATTGCTTTGAGACAAATTTTCCGTTTTAACTAATATTATCATTTTTAATAATCCTACCGTAATTATTGTCGGAATTGTCCGACGTTTGACGTTGTTAAAAACGTTTTAAATCCAAACATAACTTTTCTAGTAAAATAATTTTTCCAACACCATAACAAAATTATTTTTGAAACTTATTTTCTTAAAACACCATTTTCCAATATTTAGAATTTCCTTGTGTGAAAATTAGCAGTGCTAAAATATTTTCACGGTTACGTCCTCACTATGACTCATAAAACACTCTTACACCGTTAAATCATTAAAATAATATTATTTTCAACTTTTTCTCATTTTCAACCAACCAAAATACTTAAGTAATATTATATTACTATTTCTCATCAATTAAAACTCATTATTCCGTAAAAAGCTTTTTAACGCTTTTAACCTTGTTATTAATTGAGCACTGACTACTGTTTAGCTTTTCAATCCACAAACAACATCACAATCATCTCATGCCAATAATATAGCAAAATAGAAATTAATGACATGTAGCAACATATAATAACAATTAAATGCAGATAAATAAATATTTAAAAGAAGATAATTGCAAAACAGATAATTTCAAGCTACAGAAAATAATTAATACCTCAACCAAATTATACAGACAACAACCAAATAGCATATAGCTATCGAAAAAATCCCTCAGGTACTCCCCTTACCTCTTGAAGACTTTTCCTTTTCGAATCGAAATTTCGTCGAGCGTCCGATCTCCGCAAAATACGTACACGATTCACACAACAATTTATCTTTCAACAAAACACAACAAATAATTATCAATCAAACACTAAATACACATATGCTCCTATATGATAGGTTCGGCCATGAGGTGTTTGGAAGGATAAAAATTTATAAAATTCCTAAGCTTGTGGATTAGTGATTCTTAATCACTTAAAACCCTAAAACAAAGGTTAACATACAAAGATTGAAATCAAATATTCCAATCCTTCAAAAATGAATTTCGGCCATGAGTAAAACAGTGGCTTAGAGATTTTAATTTGATTAAACAAGCATGGATTCAATACCTATATGAGCTATAAGATTGAATCAAGCAAGACTTAACCCAAAAGTTTGAACAAAGTTCCTCCCCCCACTTAACTTAGGGTTCGGCCTCAAAGAGTTAAATGGGCACGAAATTTTAGTTTGATGCACACTCTTGGATCTTGAATATAGAGAGGATACTAAGATCATAGAAATTGGTTTCACTTTAAAAGGATTTTTCTATGATTTTCTATGAATTTTCAAAGTTCTAGATCTAAGAATTGAAAAATATGATCAAGACTTCAAATCACAAAAATGAATGAAGAACATGATGATGATTGAGTGAGAGAAGCATGGTATACCTCTTGGAATTGAAAAATGAGCAAGGAATCAAGCACTTCCTTCACAAAAATGGCTTATGGAACATTGCCTTGAATAGAAGTGAAATGGGCTCTCAAATGGTGCTTGGGCCGTGGCTTTTGGGGGACAATAGGGTCCAGGGCATAAATTTTTAAGGACAAAAGAGTAATCTCACAAAATGGCATTTTTGTGGTATTAAGACAACATAAGGACAAAATGGTAATTTTGCCTAAGATAATCATGAAAATTATGTGGTTGTGGTTGAGGGAGAGGTGGCTGATATGTGTCCACAAATTGTGGAGCAAACTTGTCATTTCAATGAAAGTTCAAGGGTAAAATAGTCCAAGGGTAAAATAATCTTTACACTAACTTGAAGAAATATCTAGATATTTGTTTAAATGTAATCATGACCTTGGTGACTCACCCCTATGACTCACTACCCTAGGTGGCACCATATCTCAGCATCCAATGTCGGGTTTTGTTTCTACACGTCCGTTCTCGACTCCGTCGATTACCCGATTTAGGGTTTTACGCCCGAATTGAGTATAATAACTTATTTATTTTGAAAATTTTCAAAATAACTTATATCGTTGGAAATGAGATATAAAATCTATTAATTTCTTTATCGGGTCAAAATTAGGTTTTCAGATCAGTAAAATCTTACTGTCAGCAAAAATGCAGACCGGGTTCCGTCTGAATTTTCAACCGAAAATTTAACCGTATATTTATAAAAATAATTATGATATGAATATGACTTTGGTTTTCCCAAAATCATTTTCTAAGTTTCAGATAAAAATATAAACGTTTATTTACATTTATACCGATCTTAGAAAGCTGAAAAAAAATCGAGGTGTTTCACAATTCAACCCCCTTCTCGTGTTTATAGTTGTCTATTTTAGTTGGTATCATATCTTAGCCTCTGGGTTGAGCATCTAACAGTGTAGAGGAAAAGGTCCTGAAGAATAGACATATGACCAGGGGTGGACATAGGTGTTAGTGAGGGTATGCAAATGTACACCCTCAATTTTTTTTTTAAAAAAAATGATCACCTTAAATATTTTTACTTTGCCCCCCATTGATTGATTTATTTGCACCCATGCTACTCTGCCTTCTTTCTTTCTTTATCTCACATTTAGACAATTATGAGGTATGTAATTTATTTGATTAAATATATTAAAATTTATGTATTATTTTCATATGTATGATAATAATTAGGCTTAATTGCATTTTTTGTCCTTTTACTATTGGCCATGTGCGATTTTGATCCATGTGGTTTTTTTTTAACAAATTTGGTTTTCCTATTTTTTCAATATTGTAAATTCTGTCCTTTCTTTCCAATATCCATGATCAATATGCAACCACTCATCTAAACGCATAGAAACTCTTGTTGTGCTTATGTAGTAAAGAAACCTTTGGTGGAATGAAAAAAAGGTCCGAAAAAACTAAAAAGATGGTCGAAACTAACAAATGTCATAGAGGAACCATTGAATCATATTGAAATGGAGAGACGGGTGGAGAAAGAAGCTCAATCAGAGGTTCTATGAGCTTAGAGTTGTGGTTTCTCTCTGTCGATCATTAAAAAAATAGAAGGACATTGGATGAAAGAAACAAACTTGCAACATTGAAAAAATAGAGAAACCAAATATGCTCAAAAGAAACCACATTGACGAAAATCGCGCTGACCAATAATATAATGTTCAAAAGTGTAATTAAGCCTAATAAATATTTTTTTTGGAAATAGATTGCCCCCACTAACCTAGGGTCCTGGATCCACCACTGCACATGACTGCTGATGCTAGTTCAAGTGGGAGTCACCAGACTGAAGGAGCCTCCCTAACCAGACCTCCAATCTTCAATGGAGAAAACTACAACTATTGGAAAGATAGATTCCAATGGTTCATCCTATCAACAAACTTTGATCTTTGGGATGTCATTACTGAAGGTCCATTCATTCCTAAGAATGATGACAACACTGACAAGCTAAAAGCTCAGTGGACTTCTAGAGAAAAGACAAAATGTTAGCTGCATCGTAAAGCAAGGTACAACATCATATGTGCTCTCAGTCCAGAGGAATTTGAGAAAGTATGTGCTTGTGATTCAGCAAAAGAAATGTGGGACACCTTATCTGTCACACAAGAAGTTACTGTCAAAGTTAAGGAGCCAAAGATTGCCATACTTGTCAGAAAGTATGAACTGTTCATCATGGAGGAAGGAGAATCTGTTGCTCAGAGATAGGAAGATTCCAAACTATCATCAATGGTTTAAAGTCTCTTGGAAAAACTTATACAAATGATGAGAAAGTTAGAAAGATTCTTAGAAGTCTTCCAAAGCAGTGAAGACCCTAGGTCACTGCTATCTCTCAAGCCAAGGATCTCGCAACCTTGACTATGGATGAACTTCTTGGCACCCTCACTGTTCATGAGCAAGGACTTGGTGATGATGTGACAACTAAAAATGGCAAATCCATTGCTCTAAAAGCTAATCAAAATCATCAAAAGCCTCAAAAGCACTAAAAGCAGACGAGTCTTCCTGTGATACAGACTTGTCTGAGCCGAGGATTCTGAAAGTGATGAAGAGCTATCTCTTTTAGCCAGAAAGATAAAGCTGCTCTTTAAAAGAAAGAAGTTTAGAAAGGAAAAGCCTTTCAAAAAGTTCTACAAGGAGAAAAACTTCAAGGAATCCACTTCAACAAACAAGAGTCCAATTGTCTGCTATGAGTTCGAGAAGCCTGGTCACATAAAAGGCGAGTGTCCTCAACTCAAGAAAGCCCCTTATAAGAAGTTCTTCAAAATGAAGAAGAAAGGAATGATGGCTTCTTGGGAGGATCTGGAGTCAACATCCTCTGAAGATGAGGAAGTAGAAGAGGAAGCTAATCTCTGTCTGATGGCCAATACTGACTCAGAATCTGATGATGAGGTATATCTTGACTTTGAGGAGTTGCATGATGCCTATGAGGAGTTGCTGGAGGAATCCAACTGCTTATCTAAGGCCTTCAAATCCCTCAAGAGAGAGTATGTAAAACTCCTTAGTGAGCATAAACAGAAATCTTAAGAGTGTGAGAAGCTGGCCAAAGAGAACAGTGAGCTGAAGACTACAAATTCTAATGAAGCTAAGATCATTAGTGAAATATCACAGTCTGAAGAAGTTGTCAAACTTCAACAGAAAGTGGAAGAGCTCACTTTTGATCTTGTCAAATTTGTTAATGAATGGTAGAGATAATCTGACCAAGCTGCTTGACTGTCAGAGACACTCCCTTAACAAAGAAGGTATTGGATATGTTCATCAGGCACATCATAAAGTATCAACAAAAACCTTTAAAGTGTCTGTTAAGTCAATTTCCATTAAATCCATACTGTCTGTAACTTCTGTAGAAAAGCTGGACATGTTATGTCTAAGTGTATTCATATAAATTGATGGAAGTCTTCACAGACTCCTAGAACTAACAGAAAAGGACCCAGAAAACTATGGGTACCTAAAGATCAAATAATTCTTGTCGCAGATGTCCTCAATAGGACAAAGAAAACACCTCTGTTGGTACCTGGACAGTGGCTGCTCGCGACATATGACAGGAGAAAGGTCTATGTTCCTAGACCTCCAACTTAAGAAAGGAGGACATGTTGCCTTTGGAGGCAATCAGAAAGGGAAGGTTATTGAAATTGGTACTATTGGTAAACCTCCTCTTCCCTCAATCTCTAATGTTCTCTTATTTAAAGGATTAAGACACAATTTACTTAGCATAAGCCAATTTTGTGACAGTGGATTTGTTGTCTCCTTTACTAAAGATGCTTGTATAGTCAAAGACAAGAGTGGCAAGACCTTCTTTTCAGCTAGTAGGCAGCAAAATCTTTATAAGATTGAACTGACGGATCTCTCTGATCAAAGTGTAACATGTCTGATGTCAAAAGAGGATGAAATATGGTCTTGGCATAGAAAACTAGGACATGCTAGTATGAAACTAATTTCAAAATTGAAAAAGGATAACCTTGTGAGAGGATTGCCTGACATTAGTTTTAAGAAAGATGTTTTGTGTGATGCATGTCAGAGAGGTAAACAAGTAAAATCAAGTTTCAAATCAAAGAACCAAGTATTAACCTCTAGACCTCTTCAGTTGTTACACATGGATCTGTTTGGGCCAGTTAGTGTTGCTAGCTTGGTTGGAAGGAAATATGGATTTGTCATAGTTGATGACGATTCTAGATTTACATGGGTACTCTTCTTAACCCACAAGGATGAGTCTTTTAATGTTTTCTCTATATTCTGTAAGAAAGTACAGAATGAGTAGGGTTTCTGTATTTCTACCCTTAGAAGTGATCATGGGGGGAGAATTTGAAAATGGCAATTCAAACTGTTCCGTGCGGAGAATGGGATCTCTCGCAATTTCTCTGCACCAAGAACTTCACAGCAAAATGGAGTGGTTGGGAGAAAGAACAAATCTCTGCAAGAGATGGCTAGATCAATGCTCAATGAAAATAATCTCCCTCAGTGCTTCTGGGCAGAAGCATTAAACACTACATATTATGTACAAAATAGAATACTTATAAGGCCTTTTCTGAAGAAGACTCCTTATGAATTGTGGAAAGGTAAAAGACCCAACATATCTTACTTCCATGCATTTGGATGTGAATGTTTCATTCCCAACACTAAAAATCAACTTGGAAAGTTTGATCCTAAAGTAGATAAGGGTATCATCATTGGATATTCTGAAATGTCTAAAGCATTTAGAGTTTATAACTCTAGAACCTCTGTAATTGAAGAATCTATTCATGTTAAGTTTAATGATGGTTTAAATACTGATAGGGAACTATCAGATCTAGAAGATGAACTTGCAGATCTTGATATAAACAGACAAGATAGTTAACAGACTGACATATCTAAGGCAGAACCTATTGAAGAGTCTGACAGACAAGTGGAGCAGGCAAGTCATCAGACAAGTCAACAGACTAGTTAAAATCAACATGATGATCTCAAAAGAGACTGGAAGTTCAAAACTCATCATCCTAAGGATCTTATCATTGGAAATCCCTAAGAAGAAGTAAGAACCAGATCAACATTAAGAGAATCAAACAATATGGCTTTTCTATCAGGAATGGAGCCAAAACATATTGAAGAAGCTCTTGATAATGAAAGCTAGATTCTTGCTATGCAAGAAAAACTCAATCAGTTCACAAGAAGTGATGTCTGGACACTTGTTTCCAAACCAAAAGACAAGTCTGTCATTGGAACAAGATGGGTTTTCAGAAACAAATTGGATGAAGATGGTAAGGTTGTCAGAAACAAAGCTAGGTCAGTAGCTTAAGGCTATAACCAACAGGAAGGTATTGATTTCACTGAAACTTTTGCACTTGTAGCTAGAATAGAAGCCATACAAATCTTAATGTCATATGCTGCACAACACCAAATCACTCTTTTTCAAATGGATGTAAAAAGTGTAACACCCTGATTTTTCGGATTTCTAATATCGGTAATAATTATATAAATGATTTTAGAAAATGACTTTGGATAAACTAAGGTCATTTCCCTGTCATACTTATTTTTCTAAGGTTACGGGGAAATTTTCTAGTGTAAGCTTTTACTGATCAGAAACCCGAATTTCGACTCGTGAACGAAACCATTAGGTTTTATATTTTGCCCCGGACGATTTTCCATATTTCGGAAAAATTCGTTAGGGATGAAATACTATTATTTTATTCGGACGTAATCGTTAAGAAAATGTATAAAACCTAAGTCGGAGGATATGTCGGGCAAAAGACAGAGTCAATTATGGAGCTGAGATATTAGGAGGGATTAATGCAACAGAGAGGACAAGGAGTCCGGCCTTAAATTTTAGTAATCGGGAATTTTCAAGTGAAATGACCAAAATACCCCTACGCTTAACCTAACCGCCGTCGAGTTAAATTTTAACCATGGTTAAGGAACCATGGTTAGTTTGTGTGGACTAGGAGCAGCCACACCTTTCAAATAATGTGAACCACATGTTTATTAGACATGGTTGGCAACAAAACCCAAGTTAAGTTAACTATTAACCATAGTTAACTATTATATTAATTTAATATTCACAAAACCCATTAATTCAATTCCTTTTAACCAAACAAGGCCTAATTCCTAGCCTATATAAGGCCCAAAACCGCAGCCATCTCTCCCTTTTGGCTCATCTTCTTCATTTTCTTCCTATTTGCACTTTACACCAAAACCCCACCGAAAATATGACCCTCTTCCTTTCTGAAACGCGTAAAACTTTCTACATAAAAGTTGTTCCTCTTTCTCTCTTCTTTCCAACGAGTGAAATATCATAAAAAAAGGATAAGTATATTAGGAGATATACCCAAAATACCGAAAACTGCTCGAAATCCTCAGCACCATGAGAGAACAGTGGAAATAAGGCCCTTTTCGCCCCTTTTCTGATCTTAATCAAATAAAATATTGAACATCAAAGTTGTTCCTTTTCTTCTTATCTTTCCAACAAGTCAAAGTTTGAAATTTGTGGATGAGTAGATCGTGAGATATACTCACAAAACCACCACATCCTCAAAGCTGTCCAGTTCTTAACTAAGTGTTGGTTGATCATTTCTCTTCATTTCTTCATCACCAAGAAGTAATATCTTCTCTCCATGATCAATCATGTATTCTTCTTCATTAATTTCACTTGTTTTATGCCATGATCATCATTTTAAATTCCTAGATCTAGAATCTTGTAAAATCTCTAGGAAATTGTATAAAAATCCTATGATCATGAAACCAATTTCTATGATCTTGTAATCATCTCTATTTTCATTATCCAAGAGCATGAATCAAACTAAAATTTCCTCTTCACTTTTCTTCTCATGGCCGAAACCTTGTTTATGTGGGTGGAGGAACTTTGTTTCATTTTTTGTTAAGTTATAGTTGATTCAATCTTTATAGTTCATGTATATATTGAATCCAAGTTGTTTTGTCAAAAAGAAATCCCTAGCTTCATTTTTCATTGAAGGCTGAAAGTGGGTGTATGATGGATTGTAATATTTGATTTCAATTCTTTATGTTAAATCATTAGATCTATGTCTTAAGTAGTTAAAGATCATTGATTCAAAGACTTAAGCATTTTAGAAATTTTTAGCCACAAAATCCTATCATGGCCGTGACCTATGTATAGAGTTTAGATGATTTTATTTGCTTTTTTTGATTGGTTGATTGTGATTTGTTGAAGGTTAAAGTGTGTTAATCGTACGTGAGTCATGACACCGGAGTTGACATACGTTCGAGAAAGGAAATCGGAAGCTTAGTTCTTCGAGAGGTTAGGGGAGCTTATCTGAGGGATTTTTCCCAATAACTGTATGTGATTAGTGTGTGGTTTGTATTATCTATTTGTGGTTATGGTGCTTGTTTAATTTGGTTCAAGCTGTATTATTCTTATCTGTGTTTGTTTATCTCACTAGTGCAGAAAAGGGATTTCACATCGGTTTTTTTGGCTTTTCACATCGGTTTTCAAACTGATGTTGAAAAGGCCGATGTGGTTTATTACCACTTTTCACATCGGTTTTAAAACCGATGTAAAAAGTCTGTTTCAGCAAGCCAATAAATCCTTTTCAGCAATTTCCACATTGGTTTTTGAAAAAACCGATGTGGTAACCCCACTTTCCACATCGGTTATTTTAAAAACCGATGTTGAAAGTGGGGTTACCACATCGGTTTTTTCAAAAACCGATGTGAATTTGTATTTTTTTTTTTAAAAACCACCCTTTTCAGTATTGACAGTCATTTCCCCTGTTTCAGTAATCTAGTAATCCAGATCAATACAGAATCTATATTGTCAACAGAATCACTTTTGTACAACCAAAACACACTAAATTAAAAGATTACTAACAATAAATATATTCAATTACATTCAAACAACAAAGATAATTAGAAACCAAAAAGCTACATATGATATATTATATATTTCATGTCAAAACATATATCAGTCAAAAGTACACTATAGCTAGTACATGATGCGTTTATATACTAACTACATACAAACTATTGTTGGTACACTTCAAGAAGGAAAGTTGCCCAACGTATCCTTATGTTTTTTATGTCGGCATCAGAGAGTGGAGTCGGATTGTTGAATATCTGCAAGTTTAATTGGACATAAGATTATATCTTTTAAGTAATAAACTAAAATTAAACATATAACGAATCTATATATAATTGTTACAACTAATTGTTACCAATTAGCATTTACCTCCTGCCATCTTTCAGTGATACCGGAGGAGATAATTTTGACCATCCACTTCATCACATAATATCCATATTCCCATGATCCACGTCGTCTATGAGACTACATACAAATGAAACCCAGTTAGAATATGAGAAATTAAATAGAAATCAATAATTATACCCACTGCGCTTGAAGCGTTTGAACTAATAAATATCTTACGTTAGGAATAATCCATCTAATAGCCCGACGCCTTTCACCACACAGCATGCGGCTTGCATCAATAGACCTATCATAAGAAAATAAACATTAATTAAAGTATATCTAATGGATTTCAGATAATTAAAACAACTTCATTACTTATTCTAACTTATTTTAATGCTTACGTTTCCATGATGTGCTTCAGTTCATTCGCCGGCTTATTTCCCATCGAGCAGAAGAAGACCACGGCATTCAACCGAGGGCACAAGATCAACAACTGCCAATGTTGTCTGCATTTGCGGAACAATTAGTGACTAAGTCATATATAGTTATAATTAAATAACTGGTACTTACTTATTGAGATAAGGCGCAAGGTAGAACAGATGATGGTCTCGGGCAACTATATCACGTATGGTGGCGACCGGGTCTTCTGATGTTAGGAGAACATCACCCTGAATGAGCATGGGGTCAATGAACCCATAAAGGGTGAGGTTGCCCTGATTAGCTAACATGCGATGCAGATACCTAATATATTGATAAAACATGTTAATTATCATAGTATTTAAAATTTAATTATTTAACTTATAAATAAAATGTACTTACGTACACCATAACGAGATGTGGTGAGCACTAGCCATTTCATTGTCGAGCGCCATCTCCATAAGTTCCTTCTTTGGGATATACAGTTCGTCATCCGGCCAGCCATCATGTTCCAACCTTACCAAAGCTGCATCAACCTCCATGGTGACAAGCTCTATAGTAAGAAGTTTAAAAACATCACCAGGATCCCCTTTGTCGTTCCCCTAAACAACAAAAAAGATATACATTAGTAATCAAAGTTAAGTTATTTCATTCGTAATTAATTGAATGGTCAAATGAATACCTTGGCAGGAGCAGACTTCTCTGGTCTTCCTGGATCTGACCTTTTAGGCAGAATATCATGATGATCATCAACATTCAGCTCACACCTATCAGGGGCGTCATTATCATCATCATCATCATCAGGCTGATGAGGAGGATCACATGAGCCCTTAGTGCTCACATGGACAGAGGGTTCGACACTTGTGAATTGTTGGGACATAGTAGCCATTATTGCCATCTGCTGGTTAAACTGCTGGGTCATCTCCTGTCTAAGCTCATCTGCAATCTCCTGTTTTAGCCGTTCTCTATCTGCAGCAACATCCCTGTGGCATTGGTGTGAAGATGAACCATGGTATTGGCGAATGCCAACGCCCCATCCAACACCAATGACATGGCCCAGGTGGTCTGGTTTACCGATGGCAGCAGCTAAGATATCCTCGCGTCCTCTAGGAACAAAGGTTCCTTGAGTGGCCTGCTCGTCCAAGGCATCATGCAACATATAAAATATTAGGTCACATTACAATTAAGTAACATTGTTAAAATCACAATTACAATTCAAACTACACTTACAATCTTCTCAGCTACTTGGCGGGCCTCCTCAGATGTATATTGTCCCGTTTTTCTTTGTCGGGCCCTCTTCCATTTACGATGGCGTGGGGGTGGAGGTGGATCAACAACTTCTGGATGATTTTCAGCATTAGGATCTGCCTGAGATGCTGCTTCCTGACATGCTTTCTTTTCCTCTTCCACCATGGTCTGAGCAAGCTTTTTATATCCCCCACGAGACAGTACATGGGGGTAGACATTCTTGCTTTGGTTTTCCTGCCCCTTTTTCATCTTCTCCTGTTATAAATAGAAGACAATTAAATTAATGAAATTACATAAATTTAGAGACAACTCAAATAAGTTAACCTGAAAGCTGGGATCATGTCGGCTCTGAACAAAGAGATCCCACGTCGCCTGGTCAAGAAACGGGTACACCTCAAGTGGGTTCTTTTCACAGCTAGGATTGAATACATAGTATCTGCCCAGGTCCACCTTAAAACCCCTCCAACGCTCACCAGCATACTTTATCCAACGCTTCTTCATATTCGTCGTATCTGGCAGGTCAAAGGTGAGCTACATTAACACCAAAAGAATCAACGAATTACTGTATGATATTAATAAGATTAAAATAAAGTAGATACAAACACAGGACGTAAAAGTATAGATACCAGAATACTCTCCCATATGTGATCCTTCACGCCCTGAGGTACATCTTTCCAACGCTCAATAAGTATGCTAGGCCTGCTTCGAGCAAGGGTCGCCACAAAACTATTAAACTGCTCTACCATTGGCCCAATAGGATTGAGGTTACAATCAAAGTCGATTCTTATCCTTTGATTTGAACCGCGGTTGGCAGTCAAATTCCTCATTCGTGTGGCACGTCTACCCTTTCTACCCGAAGACGGGGTCTCCGACTCGCTGCATGAAGGAGGGATATCCTCAGGATCAGCCATGTATACCTGCTGTTTAGACAAAAACAAAATGTCAATATGTCTGGATAAATATCAAACATAACTTATAAATATCAATCAACGTAAGCGTAACTTATAAATATCAACGTAAACATATAATATGACTTTAAACATAACTCAAACTAAACTTACACTGTGGTCAAGTAGTAACGTTCTCCTATAACCCTTCATGGTGATCTTTCCTGTACAATATGCAATCATTGGGGCAAGCGTGTATTTTCTTATACTCCATACCCATCGGACACAATATCTTCTTCGCCTCATAGTTTCGGGATGGTAATGTGTTACCTTCTGGAAGCATGTCTTTCAACAACTCAAGCAATTCGGTAAAGCTTTTATCGCTCCACCCATTTCTCGCCTTCACATTGAACAATCTTAACACTGCTGACAACCGTGTGAAATTAGTGCACCCCGGATACAAAGCCACTTCCGCATCACTGCACAAAGTATCATACACATGTGCTCGCCGAAAGGACTCTTGCCTAATATCACGGATCATGTCCTCTAGTCCATCGTCCATATCTATGTCATCAACTTCCTCTCTATCCGACACCCTTGGCCTGTCTAATGATTCACCATGACATATCCATATTGTATAACTCTTGCAAATCCCCTCACAAATAAGATGATCCCGTATCTCGTCAGCTTCTAGTCGTCTCTCATTCAAACAGTTAACACAAGGACAACAAAACCTTCCGTCACTACTATCAGGAGCATTTGCTTTGCAAATTGTAGAAAATCTTCCACTCCATTCTCATACTCATCACTTGTCCGTCTAGCATTCATCCAACCACGATCCATGACTAAAACATTAACTTCATACTTAGTCCAACATCTTCATCAACTACTTCTTATGATAGGGTATGTAGGGTATGACCCTATCCCATTCGAGAAGAAACTTTTTCAACATTCGGTTAACAGTTAGTCCTTAACTCTCATGCTCATACTCGACGAAATTTCGGCAGCATTTCCCTTCGGTCTCCGGCGTACACTACTTGAGCGCGATGACATCCACCACGATAAAGTATGCACCCGGAGAACGAAAGGAAATGTATCAATCCGAACTTTCAACAGGTATATAACATGAGAATCAATGAATAACTATTTTAACTGAATGAAGAAAAAGTTTTTTCCCAAACTGTCCAACTTGGACAATTCAAGATCCAATATAATGAGCTGTACCTTAAGCACGTACACGTGTGCTCATTAATATTGCATCTCAAACGGGAAACTAAGGCTTTACTAATTAATAAACACTAAAAAAGTAATAAAACACTCCAATCCCCAAGTTAAAACAAACAAAAATAAAACTAGAAAAATAGAGATAAGAAAGTTTACCGGGTGTGGGAAGAAACACAACAAGTATGGAAACGAAGTCCTAAGTTTCAAATAATCAAGAAACCCTGAAAGAAAGAAAATAGATATGATTCTTAGAAACATTTAGAAAATAGAAACCTGTTTTGAAAGCATAAGCTATGTTTCGAATTAACTGAGGAAAATTAGCCTGAGGGAGTGGATTTGCAAAAAGCAAAAAATCACAGGGTTAAAAAGAAACCTGTTCAGGTTCTTTTTTATCTTTATACTAGCTTCAATTCACAAATATTAAATGAGATGTTTAGGTTCGCATTGTAATAACACTATGAAATTCATCCAAACCACTACACAGTGCCTTCATTCAACAGCACTATGAAATTCATAACTTGTTGCATCATACACAAGTTAATTTGTCCATCCTTATACACTTGAGAAAACAAAAACCAAAATCAAGTTTTAGTGTAAATCATTTTTCATACAAGTAAATCAAACACCTTGGGGATAAGGCCTTTTCATTTAAAAGGGACAAGACAGCATATCAACATAACCATTTCAACACCATTTCAACAACTAATCAACTAGGATTGATAATTATCACAAGGGAACCAGGTTTAAACATATTCTTAAGGGTCATACGAATACAGGTTCATTAACAAATGCACATACATGAATCTCGCAAACAAAATGAATGAGAAGCATAGCAGGTTCTCTAATTTATTTCATCCATTATTCTATCGCTTTTTATAAACCATGACAACGTAGAATACATTCAAGCACATGATCCTGACATATTAATTTCTTTCAAATGAGTAAATCTTAAACAAGCTGACTTGATCATACACAAACAGGTTTAACGGCTTTTGTCAAATACCCATTACGCAAAAAGATTATGCTTCAAACATTGCCCTCACAATACAGAACACAAAGATGAAAATTCCAGCTCTTCCTCCTAAGTAATATTGCAAGATGGAAAGTTTTTAACATCTATGAACCAACCAAAACATGAAAAGTGAGTGTTAGGTACCTGAAAGACGCAGGTGTCAGGGAGCGAGGCGATGGGCACTGAGCGAGGCAGAGGCCGGCACGACAGTGGTGGTGGCTCGCGGATGGGAGAAAAGGGGAAGAATCCCACTACGACGACTGGAATACCGTCAAGATGACAGTGACGATGACAGTGAGAGGAAACGGAAAGGGATACGGCGGTGAGAGGAAATGGAGAGGGATAGGGCAGTGAGAGGAAATGGAGAGGGAAAGGGAGAGGGTTTGGGCGTGGTCAGTGACAGGAAATGGAGAGGGATACGGCGGTGAGAGGAAATGGAGAGGGTTTGGGTGGTCTGAGTGTGAAAAGGAGAGGGAAGGGGAAAGGGTTTGGGTGGTCTGAGTGTGGGAGGCAGAGTGAGCATTTAGCGCAAAAAATGAACTAAAACTGACAATACACATTGGTTATAAATAAAACCGATGTTAAAGTTTTTTCCACATCGGTTATTATTAAAACCGATGTTAAAAGTTGAGATTTTCATTTATTTTAATCTTACTTTTCCACATCGGTTTTTAATAAACCGATGTTATAACAGTTTCTGCATCGGTTATAAAAAAACCGATGTGTAATCTTATGGCTGATTAAAATTTTTTGGTTTTTTTTTTTCCAATGTCCACATCGGTTATCATAAAACCGATGTCTAAAATCTATTCCACATCGGTTATACTAAAACCGATGTCTAATATTATGTCTGATAAAAAAAATTTGTTTTTTGTTTCACTTTTCCACATCGGTTTTTATAAAAACCGATGTTAAATAATTTATAACATCGGTTTTTATTATAACCGATGTTAAAATACTTCAGTTTAATTTCAAAAATGCCACCGCCTCCTTTTTCACATCGGTTTTTCTAAAATCGATGTTAAAACCTCGATGTTAAATGCATATTTTGCACTAGTGTATGCATTTAATTATTTATTTGCAGTTATATATTATAGTTATTGATGCATGATCTGCCTGGGATAATTGTTATAATATTGTTATTGATTGTTGTTTGAGAAGCCTGACATTGGTCTGTGTCCAATCAATTAACAAGATAAAAGCTTTAAGAAATTTTGTAAATTATATTCAATGTTTTTGAGAGAAATGTTGGAATATAATATTGATGAAAAAATAAGAGATGTTGGAAAATATCATTATTTTAATGATTTATCGGTGTAAGAGTGAACTATGAGTCACAGTGAGGACGTAACCGTGAAATTATTTTTGTACTGCTAATTTTTACATAAGAAATTCCGTAATATTATAAAAAGTTATTTTATGAAATTAATCTTCAAAAATAACTTAATTATGATTTTAGAAAATTATTTAAGTGGAAAAAGCTAAAATTTGGCTTAAATGACTTTAAAAATGTTAATTGAAGGCAATTTGGAAAAGTATCGACGACAAGTAATTCTAAAGTGGCAGTACGTATTTTAAACAAATTTAAGCCTCAAGTGACCATCTTTTCTGAAAACTAAAGCTTTAGTAACCGATGATTTTATAAAGGAATTTCCCATTTGAAATCATTTGCCGAAATCAAGTTTTCTCAACTGTGTTAAAAGTAATTTTGAACTTAGTAACCGAGACGTCGGGGTACTAAGGTTCTTAATGTGTTATGGATGTGGTGTCTTTTGGACTTTGAGGTCTTGTAGACATGGTGTCTACTGTGTTAAAACATTTAAGATGTTTTCTATTACCACGAATCTATGACTGGTGCATCGGTCTAGGGGTTTCGTGATTAAGCACTCGGACTTTGAGGTCCTGTGTTATTAATGAAAGTTTTAAGATATTTAAAACTATATATGATTGGTCGTAAGCCATTTTGAGCTTAGGCAAGGAAAGATTGAACACAAAGAAAAATGTCATGAACAAAGTGTTTTTCCATGCATTTGGCAGACGTGCCCGTTATGTTCTGGCTGCATGCCTTATGTTCTGGCTGCGTGCCTTATGTTCGTGCCTTATGTTCTGGCTGTGTGCCTTATGTTCTGGCTGCATGCCTTGTGTTCTGGCTGCGTTCCTATGGCTGTGTGCCTTTGCCCTGTATGGTTATCGAGCCTGATCAACTCACCACGGTTGGGATATCTCATGAGATTAAGTGTGATTTGTAGATGATGTATACGAAGTGTTCATGCATAAGTTTTCAAACGATGATATTTGGGGTGTGAAACCCATTGATTAACTATTATATTGTTATGAATGCCTATTTTTTTTTATGATAATGTATATGTGTATGTTTTCTGTTATGTCTCACATGTAGCTATTGTGTTAAATCCATATATTGGCATCTCACCCTTACAAATATATCAGGTTTATTCTAGACTACGGTAGTACTTTGATACACTAGTACGGATGAAGCGAAGGAATTCACTAAGTTATTCGAGGACTTAACTTCTAGATGCTTGAAGAAGTATTCATTAGTGGGAATGTCATGAGGGCATTTCACATAACTGTCTTGTAGAGTGACCAGCTTAGGAATTTTGGTTGAGTTGTATAATTAAAAAGGTATTTAACTGTGAGATTGTAAGTTAGTCTTTGTTATAATTTTCTCTTTTGAAAATGAGACTCTTTGAGAAAACAGTGTATGTCGTGGCAACCTTGTGATGAATGTGTAAAGATATTCAATATGACTTCACTATTTTAATTTGTATATCATGTTTCTAGAGCTTTCTGTTAAAGAAAATTTTTACAACAGAGTTTTCTGCCTTATAATAAATTAATTTTCCGATAGCAACCAGCAAATAGAATTTTTAATTTATTTCCGCACGTATTATGAAGTAATGCCCAAGGGGGGTGTTACATTAGTGGTATCAGAGCTGGTCGAGTCTTTCGGGAACCTTGGGGAATAGGTCTGTACGTTTTTATTGTATGATCTCTGGTTGGTTCTTGGTTGAATTGTTTCATTATCGAAATAATGTGTGATTGACACACAAGTATGTGTGTTTTGATGGGTTCTAATCAAGTTGAGACCTTGTGAGAACTCATGTTTAGTAAATGGTACTTGTATTCATGTTGACATGTCGTTTATCCTTTTGGGATTGTGTCAAGCATTTGAATGAAGTACCAGTCGTGGAAGATTTTCAGGATAATTTTCTGAAAGTGTTCCAGGTTTGTACTTGCGAAATGATGTTGAGTTTTTGATTGATCTAGTTTCTAGATTCAGTCGGATCTCTATCGCTTAGTGTAGAATATCATCTTCAAAGCTAGGTGAGTTAGACTACACGAAATAGATTTTTCGTCTGTCTCTTGATAAGTTCGTCATCAACTTCATCGACGGTGTTCTCGTCTACTCTAAGAGTCACGAGGAATAGGAGGAACCTCTGCGTCAAGTGTTACGGGTCCTACGTGAGAAGAGTTGTCACGAAGTTACCTAAGTACGAGTATTGGCTCGAAGAGGTGAAAATTCTTAGAGCATGCGATTACGAAGAAGAATCTGTACTCACACTCCTAAATAACTCTCAGCGTATTAGACATTTGAGTGGATTGACCTGATAGTATCCATTGGTATGGATATTTTCATACGTTATTGAAAACAAAAATATTTGGTAAATGAAATCCAGTCTGATTTATTTGACTAGACTATTTTCCTTTTAAAGTCGTCGTTTTGTAAATTCTTTATCCTAAGAATGAATCCTTTTGGGGTTAGGAACTGCTTATCTTTGATTTCCTAATCCGCTGGAAGTTCTTGTGAAAGGCGGGACTTTATTCGATTCATGTCTGTAGACGTGTATTGGCCATGCATTTTTACACTCATGAACCTATTAAAGAATCTTTTATGCACAGGGTATTCTTATATTCTTTTCAGATTGATAAACTTCTTCTTAATACTTTCTTGTGACAGTAAGGTCTTGGGATCACTCAATCCTGTCTAGTTCAAGTCACGAAATTTCGAGGACGAAATTTTTTTTAAGAGGGGTAGTATGTAACACCCCGATTTTTTGGCTTTCTAATATCGGTAATAATTATATAAATGATTTTAGAAAATGACTTTGGATAAACTAAGGCCATTTCCCTATCATACTTATTTTTCTAAGGTTACGGGGAAATTTTGGAATGAAAATTCAGACGGAAACCAGTCTGCATTTTCTGTGTTTTCATTTACAGTAAGCTTTTACTGATCAGAAACCCTAATTTCGACTCGTGAACGAAACCATTAGGTTTTATATTTTGCCCCGGACGATTTTCCACATTTCGGAAAAATTCGTTAGAGATGAAATACTATTATTTTATTCGGACGTAATCGTTAAGAAAATGTATAAAACCTAAGTCAGAGGATATGTCGGGCAAACGACGGAGTCAATTATGGAGCTGAGATATTAGGAGGGATTAATGTAGCAAAGAGGACAAGGAGTCCGGCCTTAAATTTTAGTAATCGGGAATTTTTCAAGTGAAATGACCAAAATACCCCTGTGCTTAACCTAACCGCCGTCAAGTTAAATTTTAACCATGGTTAAGGAACCATGGTTAGTTTGTGTGGACTAGGAGCAGCCACACCTTTCAAATAATGTGAACCACATGTTTATTAACCATGGTTGGCAACAAAACCCAAGTTAAGTTAACTATTAACCATAGTTAACTATTATATTAATTTAATATTCACAAAACCCATTAATTCAATTCCTTTTAACCAAACAAGGCCTAATTCCTAGCCTATATAAGGCCTAAAACCGTAGCCCTCTCTCCCCTTTGGCTCATCTTCTTTATTTTCTTCCTATTTGTACTTTACACCAAAACCCCACCGAAAATATGACCCTCTTCCTTTCTGAAACTCGTAAAACTTTCTACATGAAAGTTGTTCCTCTTTCTCTCGTCTTTCCAACGAGCAAAATATCATCAAAAACGGATAAGTAGCACCATGCGAGAACAGTGGAAAGAAGGCCCTTTTCGCCCCAGTTATGATCTTAATCAAATAAAACCTTTAACATAGAAGTTGTTCCTTTTCTTCTTATCTTTCCAACAAGCTAAAGTTTGTAATTTTTAGATAAGTAGATCGTGATATATACTCACAAAATCACCACATCCTCAAAGCTGTCTAGTTCTTAACAAAGTGTTGGTTGATCATTTATCTTTATTTCTTCATCACCAAGAGGTAATATCTTCTCTCCATGATCAATCATGTCTTCTTATTCATTAATTTCACTTGTTTTATGCCATAATCATCATTTTAAATTCCTATATCTAGAATCTTGTAAAATCTCTAGGAAATTGTATAAAAATCCTACGATCATGAAACCAATTTCTATGATCTTGTAATCATCTCTATTTTCATTATCCAAGAGCATGAATCAAACTAAAACTTCCTCCCCATTTTTCTTCTCATGGCCAAAACCTTGTTTATGTGGGTGGAGGAACTTTGTTTCATTTTTTGTTAAGTTATACTTGATTCAATCTTTATAGTTCATGTATATATTGAATCCAAGTTGTTTTGTCAAAAAGAAATCCCTAGCTTCATTTTTCATTGAAGGCCGAAAGTGGGTTTATGATGGATTGTAATATTTGATTTCAATTCTTTATGTTAAATCATTAGATCTATGTCTTAAGTACTTAAAGATCATTGATCCAAAGACTTAAGCATTTTAGAAATTTTTAGCCACAAAATCCTATCATGGCCGTGACCTATGTATAGAGTTTAGATGATTTGATTTGCTTGTTTTGATTGGTTGATTGTGATTCGTTGAAGGTTAAAGTGTGTTAATCGTACGTGAGTCGTGACACCGGAGTTGACATACGTTCGAGAAAGGAAATCGGAAGCTTAGTTCTTCGAGAGGTAAGAAGAGCTTACCCGAGGGATTTTTCCCAATAACTGTATGTGATTAGTGTGTGGTTTGTATTATCTATTTGTGGTTGTGGTGCTTGTTTAATTTGGTTCAGGCTGTATTATTCTTATCTGTGTTTGTTTATCTGCATTTAATTATTTATTTGCAGTTATATATTATAGTGTTTGATGCATGATCTGCCTGGGATAGTTGCTATAATATTGTTATTGTTTGTTGTTTGAGAAGCTTTACATTTGTCAGTGCCCAATCAATTAACAAGATAAAAGCTTTAAGAAGCTTTGTAAATTATATTCAATGTTTTTTAGAGAAATGTTGGAATATAATATTGATGAAAAATTTTATTTGGGAAAAATAATAAATGTTGGAAAATATCATTATTTTAATGATTTATCGGTGTAAGAGTGAATTATGAGTCACAATGAGGACGTAACCGTGAAATTATTTTTGTACTGCAAATTTTTACGTAAGAAATTCCGTAATATTATAAAAAGTTATTTTATGAAACTAATCTTCGAAAATAACTTAATTATGATTAAAAAATTATTTAAGTGGAAAAAGCTAAAATTTGGCTTAAATGACTTTAAAATTGTTAATTGATGGCAATTTGGAAAAGTATCGACGGCAAGTAATTCTAAAGCGGCAGTACGTATTTTAAACAAATTTAAGCCTCAAGTGACCATCTTTTCTGAAAACTAAAGTTTTAGTAACCGATGATTTTATAAATGAATTTCCCATTTGAAATCATTTTCCGAAATCAAGTTTTTGCAACTGTGTTAAAAGTAGTTTTGAACTTAGTAACTGAGACGTCAGGGTACTAAGGTTCTTAATGTGTTATGGACGTGGTGTCTTTTGGACTTTGAGTTCTTGTAGACGTGGTGTCTACTGTGTTAAAACATTTAAGATGTTTTCTATTACCACGACCTATGACTGGTGCATCGGTCTAGGGGTTTCGTGATTGAGCACTCGGACTTTGAGGTCCTGTGTTATTAATGAAAGTTTTAAGATATTTAAAACTATATATGATTGGTCGTAAGAAATTTTGAGCTTCGGCAAGGAAAGATTGAACACAAAGAAAAATGTCATGAACAAAGTGTTTTTGCATGCATTTAGCCTGCGTGCCTTATGTTCTGGCTGCGTGCCTTGTGTTCTGGCTGCGTGCTTATGGCTGTGTGCCTTTGCCCTGTATGGTTATCGAGCCTAATCAACTCACCACGGTTGTGATATCTCATGAGATTAAGTGCGATTTGTAGATGATGTATATGAAGTGTCCAATGCATAAGTTTTCAAACGATGATGTTTGGGGTGTGAAACCCATTGATTAACTATTGCCTTAGTATGAATGCCTATGTTTTTATGACAATGTATATGTGTATGTTTTCTGTTATGTCTCACATGTAGCTATTGTGTTAAATCCATATATTGGCGTCTCACCCTTACAAATATATCAGGTTGATTCTAGACTACGATAGTACTTTGATACACTAGTACGGATGAAGCGAAGGAATTCACTAAGTCATTCGAGGACTTAACTTCTAGATGCTTGAAGAAGTATTCGTTAGTGGGAATGTCATGAGGGTATTTCACATAACTGTCTTGTAGAGTGACCAGCTTAGGAATTTTGGTTGAGTTGTATAATTAAAAAGGTATTTAACTGTGAGATTGTAAGTTAGTCTTTGTTATAATTTTCTCTTTTAAAAATGAGACTCTTTGAGAAAACAATGTATGTCGTGGCAACCTTGTGATGAATGTGTAAAGATATTCAATATGACTTTACTACTTTAATTTGTGTATCATGTTTCTAGAGCTTTCCATTAAAGAAAATTTTTATAACAGAGTTTTCTGCCTTATAATAAATTAATTTTCCGAAAGCAACCAGCTAGAATTTTTAATTTATTTCCGCACATATTATGAAGTAATGCCCAAGGGGGTGTTACAAAAAGTGCTTTTCTAATTGGTTTTATTGAAGAAGAAGTGTATGTTAAACAACCACATGGTTTTGAAGATTCTAATAAACCAAATCATGTTTTCAAACTTAAAAAGGCTTTATATGTTTTGAAACAGGCACCTAGGGCAAGGTATTATAGACTTAGCTCTTTTCTCATGCATAATGGTTCCACTAGAGGACAAGTAGATACAACTCTGTTTAAGAAGTACTCAAAAGAAAATTTTTTTATAGTTCAAATATATGTTGATGATATTATTTTTGGAGCAACTAATGAGAAGCTATGCAAGGAATTTTCTAAGCTAATACAAGAAGAATTTGAGATGAGCATAATGGGATAATTGAAGTTCTTCCTTGGACTACAAATCAAGCAGACAAGTGATGGAATCTATATCCGTCAACAAAAATATACCAAGGAGATACTTAAGAAGTACAAAAGGGAGAATATCAAACCTATGATAACTCCCATGCAACCCAATGCAAAGTTAAGCAAGGATGGTGAAGGTAAAAATGTAGACCAAACTGTCTAAAGAGGTGTGATTGGCTCTCTGCTATACTTAACTTCAAGCAGACCTGATATTCAATTCAGTGTCTGTATGTGTGCAAAAGTCCAATATGATCCTAGAGAGTCTCATCTTAAAGCTGTTAAAAGAATATTTAGATATTTGCTTGGGGCTACTAATCTTGGTTTGTTGTATTTAAGAGCAGAAGAATACAGATTAGTAGGATACTGTGATGCTGACTTTGCCAGAGACAGTAGAAAGAAAAAGCACCAGTGGAAGATGCCACTTCATTGGAGCCAGTTTAGTCTCCTGGACAAGCAGAAGACAGACAACAATTGCTCTATCTATTGCTAAAGTAGAATACATCTCTGCTGCTAGTTGCTGCTCTCAACTCTTATGGGTAAAACATCAACTTGAGGATTACTCAATATATGAACATAATGTATCTATGTGGTGTGATAATTCAAGTGCAATTTGCTTATCTAAAAATCCAATTTAGTATTCTAAGGCTAAGCATATTGAAATTAAACATCATTTTATAAGGGATTATGTTCAAAAAGGTATCTTCAATATTAAGTTTGTTAAAACTGAAAATCAATGGGCTGATGTTTTCACAAAACCCTTAGCTGAAGATAGGTTTATATATATTAGAGACAATCTAAACATGCATTGCATTGTTGAATGACATGTCTGATATCACATGCTTCAATTGTCTTATGTCTTTTATTTAACCTGTCTATGATACCTGTCCGACCCTGCTGAGTCATGTTGTTTGAACTCAACAGTTTTTGATAAAGTGGTAATTATTTATTTAGTATCATTTAATAATCTGAAGCTAATCATGTACATGGAAGTTTTATTTCTCGAAACCATGTTTTCATTATGTCTTAGAGGGCGTTGTAGTTCCCCACATACTTCGTGCCATTTTAATCTTTAAAAATGTCTCTTTTCTCTCTCCTGCCTTTATGACTATAAAAGGCAAACGAGTCAGAAAGCTTGTCTCTTTACGCTTTCAAATCTTTTCAAAATCCTTCGTCTCCTTCTCTCTCTCTCTGAAACCCCCGAATCTTCCAAACCCTAAACTTCATCTCTTTCAATGGCACCCAAGAAACATCTTACCTCTGAAGAGATTGTTGTTAAGTATACAATGAGAGTGGCTGATGTGGAGAAGATACTGGCTGGGAAGGTGATGGATTTAAAGTTCATCAAGAAATGGGGACTAGATGTAACTGAGGAGTTGGAATACTCCAGGTGGACCCCATTCTTTGACATCAAGGAGCTGGTTCTTCCAAAAATGGTCAAAGACTTCTAGACTAGTTCTGTTGTTCTCACCAACCTCGTTGATAGAACCAAAACCATTCATGCTCGAGTGCTCGACACGACGTTCTTGATCACCTTAAACTCTCTGGAGATTGTCACTAACTGCCCCAGGCTAGGAGCTGGGTACATGTTTGAATGGGAAGATGAAGTTGGCACTGCCAACATCAACATTGTCCTTTATGGAGTCCCAAACCCTACCAATCTGAAGCCTGTGAATATGGTCCTTTAGTGCAGATTCATGCATAAGTTGTTGCTGGAGTGTGTCTTGTCTAGGAAAGGCTCAAGAGACAGTGTGACCAAAATGGACAGATTTACTCTGTATCATATGATACACAAGATCAAGGTGGATATCAATGATCTTATCTTCAACCACCTGGAGTCCATGGTCAGGAGGATCAACATGCAGACATTTCCATAGGGGATGCTGCTGACAAGACTCTTTAGGAATAAGTTGTTTGTTCTTGGAGATGGAAACTTTGTAGACATGACATTTCCTATAGACAAGAAGAAATTGTCTATGATGAACATCCCAGGGATTCCTCTGGAAGAACCCCTAAGGGATGATGAAGAATAGAAGGATGAAGCTGCTAAAGAGCAGAAGAAGAAGAAGGAGGAGGAGGAAGAGGAGGTTGCTGCTGCTAAGACAAGAATGCAGACAGCTAAGTCTGCTGCTGAGTCTGAGGTTCCCATCTCGGAAGGCATTTGGAAGCCTGCTGGGAAAGTGGCCAGACAAGACCAGAGACCTAACTTAGAGAAGCCCTCAACGTCTGCTGAAACTGAAGAGAGTGTTGAGCCTCTAAGCTTCAGAAGAAGAAGACCCTCTCCCAAGAGGAAGTCAAAGGATACTGAGGCATCAGCAGCTGAGTCTGTAAGGACAGACAAGAAAAGAAGACTGGTGAAGGTCTCTACTGAGGACAGACAAGCTGAGCTTGCCCCAAGTTGAGTGGAAGCACCTGCTTAGGGGGAGCAGATGTCAAGACCCTTGGAGGAGCCCAAGGAGAAGAAGACTCTCTTTCTAGGAGTAATAGCAAAATAAGAGAAGGTCAGGATACTCTGCACCCACAGTTTTGGAAACTGTTGCAGAAGAAAAAGTTGCTGCTGCAACTGCTGAAGACCTGTCTGTTGCTGCACAGATAGTTGTTTATCCCGAGATTGATACCCTCAATCCTCCTCCACCAAGTAAGAAGCTGAGGATGTCTGAGAATCAGATGATTGTTCCTTTTTCATCTCCTTCACCCTCATCTCCTGTGAACCAAGGTATCCTTACCCTACTTGTTTCTTCTCCTCCTGCCTTATCTGTTGACCCTTTAGCTCATATGTTTCCACCTTCTTCACCTGTCTCCTCTCTTTATACCAAAACCCCCTCTTTTGATGTAGTGTCTGATGTTTGTCAGTACACTGTTGTTCATAGGGATGATACCCCTAAGGAACAGACTGGCATTTCATCTAGTCTTTTTGTCTCTGACTTGCAATCTCTTATGGCTGCAAGTGTCTCAAACCTGTCTATTATCCCTCCACCTCATGTTCTTAATCCATGTAGGGATATCTTTTTCTATCCTTCTATCATTGTTTTTATCCGTACACTTTGTGGAAGTCATTACCCTGCCTCTGTAGTAATGCTCCCTTCTCCCTCTGGGTATTTCTTTATGTTAATAATTGGTTCAATATCTTTCTTCCACCATATAGACTCTCTCATTACCGTACCTCCCTCTGTTATTGCCAAACAACCTCTTACCCCTCCCTCCTAAACAGATAAAAATTTTTGTCCTACATTATCTCAGAGAATCTCTTCCATTTTCTCTTCTCCTGAGGATATTTTTATCAAAATAAGACCCCTCTTCAAACTTATCTTTCTACCCTCTTTCTATTACCAGACTTTTCATTCTCTTGTAATTCCAACCATTTCTGAATCCTTTATCTGTTTCGAGAGCACCACCCATCTTAGCTCTGCCCGGCATCCAGATATTTATTCTGCTGTAACTTCAACTTCTGCCACTTCTGAGTTTGTGGATATCAGAAGATTCAATCAGTTGCAAACTGTAAATATGATTGCCTTGTACAAGCTTATGATGATATATGAAAATTCCTATGTTCTCTTTACTGTTTTACTTTTTTGCTTCCTGTCTTTACTTTTTACTGATGCCAAAAGGGGGAGAAAGTAAAGAAGATTTAAGAGAATATAACTTGAACCTGTCTTAATTGCAAATTAGATTGACACATGCTGCTTTGATAAACTTTAATTGAACATTTGCTCTAAGCCCTTAATAAAATTTATATAAATGCACATGTCTGCATTATCTTATCTGGTTAAGAAAATCTCAACCTGTTTGAATATATCATGTCTTATCTTTTGTTATTTTCTAAGGTTCATTAAATCACCTAATGTTTGTCATCATCAAAAAGGGGGAGATTGTTAAGTCTCTAAATATACGATGTACATTTACCCTAAGGTTTGATGAAAACTAAACATTTGTCAATAATTTAAATGAACTTCACATTGGTTGTTGACTTATCTATCTAGTGTGCAGAATATTAAGTGAAAGATTATTTATCACCTGTCTGTCCATAGACACTCTTAATCTGTCTTAAAGATCACCTTTATAATGAGTGAAAGTCAACTTGTCTGCTGATTGGAGTGTTGATTATCTGCATTGAGGATTCAACCTGTCTGAATGGAGCTCTCACCTGTCTATGGTCCTTAGATAAGGAACACAAGGACAAAGAAGCTTTCAGGAGCTGTCCCCTCAAGCAGAAGTCACTGAAGCTTTCTCTCTCACGCATATCAAGAAAGTCAGAAGGTCAAACTCTCAAGCAACCAAAGGAACTCAGAAAAGGAGTGCTTCTAGTATGCTTTATTCCCTAGTACAACTGGGAGTTACACGAAAAGGGAAATGTGCTCTGCAAAGTACAAAAGCAACCTACACAACTCTGATTTGGCTACTGCACAAAGCATAAAGCATTGGACTTACGTGTTAGAGTACAACCAACATTCCTATTGCATTAATGGCTTCCCAGAACGACTCTATTGCATTTAATGAAGATCAATTTGAAGCCAAAACTTGAAGGAATGTCTCTAACGGATTCTAAGTGATTGGAGCCTATAAATACAGAAGCCATTCAAAAAAGTCCTTTTCAAATCTATCTAGTGAATTTCTAAATTAGAATGAGCAACTAAAGCCATAACAACCCCAAAGGCATCCTTGGTAGAAACCAGCAAGAAAGTCTCCTTATAATCAATGCCTTCTCTTTGACTATAACATTTTTCTACTAGCCTGGCTTTTTACCTTTCAAATTTACCATCTAGACTGCCCTTGGTTTTGAAAACTCATTTGCATCTGACAGGTTTGCAACCAACTGGTAATTCTATGAGATCCCAAACAACAGTATGAGACATAGAAGACAATTCATCATGCATGGCATTTAGCCAATTAGAAGCATAAGGGCTAGAGATTGCCTCCTTAAAAGTGATAGGATCATCGTCATCATGGAGATCAAACTTGTGCTCCAGTAGATACACTACATAGCCATCTATTTTGGAAGGCATACATACTCGCTGAAACCGTCTCAAAGGAACTGCTTTAACATTAATGTTATAAGGTTCCTGTTCATCAGCTGGTGGTGCCACTACATCACCTTCTCTTGGAAGAGTCTGATTATGATTATGAACAATTGGGACCATGATATTTTTAGGAAGAGAAGAGAAGCAACTGGCATAGGAACTATGGTCTGATCTTTTTTAAGAGTGACTGATTGTGGTGTACGGCTCCCACTATCCAAGTCATCCTCAAAGAATGTTGCTCAATTAAAATCGATGACTCGGATGGAGTGAGAAGGACAATAAAATTCGCAATCTCTAGAACCCACACAATAACCAATAAAGAAGCCGCTAACGGTCTTAAGATCAAGCTTCTTTTGTTGAGGATTATAAGGTCTAACTTATGCCTTAAAACCCCACACATAAAAGTGTTTCAAACTCGGCTTCCTTCTTGTCATCAACTTATAGGGAGTTTTAAGCACAAACTTTCTGGGTACTTGATTAAGAATGCACAGACAATGCTTAAAGGATCACCCCAAAGAAATTATGACAATGATGAATGGCTTCACATGCATCTCGTCATATCCATAAGCATGCAGTTACGTCTCTTTGGAACTCCATTCTGCTCAAGAGTACCAAGCATGATGTATTGAGCTTCAATTCCACAGTCATCAAGAAATCTAGCAAATGGTCCTGGATTTCTTACAGTTTCATCGTATCTATCATAATGCTCCCCTCCTCTATTTGACCTCATACATTTGACCTTCTTTCCTGTTTTCAATTCTGCAGTAGCCATAAAGGATTTGAAGAAATCCAAGGAGCTAGATTTCTCCTAAAGAAGATCTATCCACCCATATCTGGAGAAGTCATCTATGAAGGTAATAAAATACCTATATCCAACAATGGTAGTGGGTGTGATAGGTCCACACATGTCAGCATGAATCAATTGTAGCACATCATTGCACCTATTTGCTCATTTATTTATAGTTTTGGCAGCAAACTTGCCTTTAACACAAATCAATGCAAGTATGGAAGTCAGATAAGTCAAGGTTATGAAGAACACCTTCTCTAATCATCCACTCAATATGGGGCCTAGAGATATGCCCCAAACTTCTATGCCATAGCCAGAAAAAACTCCCATCAGTTCTACTGCGCTTACTTCCAACAGTGGAATTAACAGACACATCATTAACATTTACCATATAAAGCCCATCATAAAAAACTCTTGAAGCAACAACAGTAGAATTGAAATAAACAACGAATTTACCGTCACCAAATTCAAAAGTGTAGCCATATTTGTCCAAAGCAGAGACTGAAATCAAATTCCTACTCATAGAAGGTACGAACACAACATCTCTTAACAATGTAGTATGACCAGACGGCAAACATAAAGAAACAAATGTCAACTACAAGTACTCCCTCCGTCTCCCACAATGATCTTGGATTCTGCATCACTTGGTTTCCTCAAATTTGTGAAACCCTGTAAAGAGTTCAAAACATGAATAGTTGCTCCTGAATCTAACCACCAAGAATTGGGCAGAACATCTATCACAATTGATTCGAAGCAAGTTAGAACCATAAGTGTGTTTTGCTTCTCAAGTTTCTTTTTCAGAAAATAACAGTCAGCCACCTTGTAGTACTTGCAATTCCTCTTGAAATATTTCTTCTTAGGCTCCAAATTTTGCATTGTCTTCTTTCCTAATTTCTTCTTATTAGATTGATACTTCCCTTACTCCTTTTAGCATCTTTCGTGCCTTAAGCAGAACCAGCAAAATGAACACTGTGCAATTTAGCCTTTTTCATAGATTCCTCCTCTTGAGTGACTATGGCGTTCATTTCATCCATTGTCCACTCAGTCTTCTGGGTGTTATAAGAGGTCTTCATAACATCAAACTGTGGAGGAAGAGACTCAAAAACCTGCCAGATCAAGGTGCTCTAACCAATTTCAACATTAATTTATTTCAAATTATTGTAGTAAATGCACCGATTTCATAATATGCTCACGTACACCACAGACGCTATCATACTTTGTCTTGTAAAACAATGAAAGATACTGGCTTCTGCGCTTTTTCAAAAGTCATAAATTTCTTACCAACATATTTGAGACATTCCTTGATACTATCGTTGTCATGGATGCTCTGTCTAATAGACTTGTCCATAGTATACTTTATCACTTTTAGGTACACCCTATTAGAGTGTTCCCAAATTTCATGAGAAGTCTTTTGGGCCTCAAAAGACTCATTTGTGAGGGGCGTAAATTAAAAAGTCAAGTTTAGCAATAGCCAGTAGAGATCTATAGACTCTTTCCGGTCTTCATAATTGGTTCCATTTAGAGTCTTGACGAAGTTAGGGAAGAAGGTTGACATCAAAACAATAAGGAATCATTATATATAAATTATTATGCAAATTTTAGAATAAAATAATTCCACATATTTCAGCCAAACATACCCCTGATAAAAATTTCTTATTATTATGATCCTAATCACAATAAATAATAAATACAATACACAAAACTTATAATACCAAATTTCTAATACCGATTGGGTATTTGGAAAATGGTAGACATGAGCATAAAACCAATGGCACATTGTATAATAACAAATTTAATGAATTAAAGAAATCAGTTTCATATTCCACTGTGGTTTAGTTTTTCTGTTGTTAGCTTCTGTTGGGCTTTACTTGTTATGTTGGGCCTTACTTGCCCTTGGCCCATTTCAGATTCTGTTATGCTTTAGATAGGAAATCTGTTAGAGCTCTTTTGGGTATATAAAACAGAGAGCTTAGGTTTAGTTTCATATAACAAAAACTCTTAGATACATTCTGTAATTCTTCTTGATTTCTTTACAAATAACATAGAAGCATATTCAGTTACAGGATTCTTTTATGGCATCAGAGAGTGACGACACTGGGTCGCCGGAGAAGAAAAAAGCCAGTACCTCCGGCATGAAACCCACCGCACCTTCTAATCCTGCGCTTCTACTCAATTCATCAGACAATCCGGGAACGCCTCTTGTTGCTGCCGTCCTCAATGGCGATAACTACCGCACATGGGCACGAGCGATGAAGACAGCCCTTCGAGCGAAGACAAAGCTAGGGTTTATAGACGGAAGCATCATGAAGCCTGGGACTCAAAGTGCAGATTACCCATATTGGGACAAAGCGGACTCCATGGTGATGGCTTGGGTGATCAATTCGGTTGACCCAAGACTTCATGCAAGCATCTCACATGCAACGACGGCCAAGGACATATGGGAAGATCTACAAGAAATATTCGCACAGACGAATGCTCCAAGGGTCCATCAACTGTGGCGTAGCTTATGCCTCATTCAACAAGAATCGGGCATGAGCATCAAGGACTTTTATACTCAGTTCAAGAGTCACCTTGATGAACTGAGTGAGCTTCAGCCTCTTCCTGAGTGCACCTGTGGGGCGGCCAAAGCATTGGAGTCAAGAGAGGAGGAAAATCGGGTTCACTTGTTTCTTGAAAGCATTGACAGTGAGCAGTATGCCCATATCAAAGCCACAATCTTGAATTCTGACCCTCTTCCATCTTTGAGGACAACTTTCAACCATGTCTTAAGAGAGGAATCTAGATTTGCGGCAGAAAGAGAAAGAAGCGGGAAGATGGATTCGGCTTCAGCCTTTTATAGCAACAATAGCAACAGGCAAAGGGGAAGAGATGGAAACAAGCCGCCAAGATGTGATCACTGTGGCAAGATAGGCCATATCAAAGCTAAATGCTTTGAAATTGTTGGGTACCCTCCAAACTGGGATACCAGAAGGACTCAGAGGAATCAGAATAGATCCACTGGGCAAAATACAGTCCACTTTGCCTGTGCTAATGAAAGCCAGAAGCAAGATCAGAAGCAAGATCAGGACATTGCAACTGCAGGGCATGCCCTGCATGGTACCTACTCAAGAAACAGTCATGAATTCATGGCGGGTAAAGTAGGCATTGATAAAGATCAGTCTTGGGTCCTAGATAGTGGTGCATCACACCACATGACCCACACACTTTCTTACTTAGAGAAAGTAAAGAACTTAGAGAAGCCCTTTCATATTGTTGTACCTACTGGTGACACAATCCTAGTAGAGAAAAAGGGCATTATTAGTCTTAGCAAAGATATCACTTTATATGATGTGTTATTTGTGCCTGGTTTTAATTGCAACCTTATTTCCATACATAGATTAACTAAAGATTTGAATTGCAATGTTGTTTACTGTGTCAATTCTTGTTTTATACAGGACCAAGCCAAGAAGAAGTTGATTGGCTCGGGTGAATTGAAGAATGGAGTGTATGTCTTCCAGACAATAAGCATAGGTTCATCCTCAGCTGTGGTTGGAAAGAAAGACAACACCATCTTGTGGCATGCCAGGATGGGACATCCATCTCCACAATCTCTACAGCGTATTTCTCAATTTCCTAGTGGTAGTTTTGATATGAATAAGTTGATAGGATGTGATATATGCCATAGGTCAAAACAGTGTAGATTGTCTTTTGACATAAGTGAAAATAAAGCAGCAGAGCCTTTTAGCCTTATTCACTGTGATTTATGGGGCAAATATCACACACCATCACATAATGGATCCTATTTCTTTTTGACTATTGTAGATGACTTCACTCGTAGTACTTGGACATATCTTTTAAAGGAAAAGAATGAAACTAGTCATGTATTGATAAATTTCCATAACATGGTTAAGACACAATTTAGCAAAAGGAACAAAAGGATGAGGAGTGACAATGGGACTGAGTTTTTGAACTCTACCCTTAGAAATTATTTTGACCAAGAAGGTATTATGCATGAGACCTCTTGTGTTTCTACCCCCCAACAAAATGGAAGGGTAGAAAGAAAACACAGGCACATCCTTAACATAGCTAGGGCACTAAGATTCCAAGGCAGCCTCCCCATTAAATTTTGGGGAGAATGCATTCTCACTGCCACATATATCATCAATAGGACACCCACAAAATCCAATAATGGGCTAACTCCCTATGAAATGCTCTTTAAGAAAAGTCCTACTTATGATCATATGAGAACTTTAGGTTGTTTGTGCTATGTTAGGAATGCATCTAAGCATAAAGACAAATTTGATGCTAGGGCAGAAAAATGTATTTTTGTTGGTTATCCCCTTGGGCAAAAGGGATGGAAAGTGTTGAACCTAAGGTCTAGGGTTTTTCTTGTGTCTCGAGATGTCATCTTCTATGAAGATGTTTTTCCCTATGCAGATCAGTTAAATAACTCTAATAAAGAGGCATCTAGGCCAACCTTCCATCAGTTAGAACACATATATGATGAGGATAATGTGAGTGAAACTGAAAACTGTATACAGAACACCCAAAACAGTGAGCAGGACAGAGTTCAGTTGGACTCTCCTGTGGAAACTGAGCCAAATATGGAAGCTGCAGAAGCAGACAACCAGGGGAGAACCAATCTATGCAGCTTGGTCCTAGGACTAGGCAACCCCCTAGTTACCTAAAGGACTATTATTGTCATCTTGTTGTAGGAAACAACACCTGCAAATCCACAAATACAACTAAGAAATCCACTCTAGCCTATCCTATTTCTGATTATATAGGCTATGAGAATTTCTCACAGAGGCATGTTGCCTATTTAGATGCTATAGGACAAGGTGAAGAACCAAATTCCTTCATTGAAGCCATTAAGGAAAAGGAATGGCAAGAGGCCATGAATCAAGAAATTAAGGCTTTAGAAGAAAATGAGACTTGGGAGCTCATGTTCTTACCTAAAGGCAAGAAAGCCATTGGGTGTAAATGGGTGTTCAAACTAAAATATAAAGCCTCAGGTGAGATAGAGAAACATAAAGCTAGGCTTGTGGCAAAGGGGTACACACAAATAGAAGGGGAAGATTTTAATGAAACTTTTGCCCCCGTAGCTAAAATGACAACTATTAGATGTCTTCTATCCATTGCCATAGCCAAAGATTGGGAACTCCATCAAATGGATGTGAGTAATGCCTTCCTTCATGGAGAACTTGATGAGGAGGTTTATATGTGTAATTACACATTTATATATTTTGATGAATGACAAACACTGATAAAAGACAAAAGAATATTTCTTATAGCATGCAGGTATTACAAGCAAAATTCAAATTATTTTAGAGTACCAAAATGCAAGTATCAAGACCACAGGATCAAATGGGTAAATTATTATGTCTTAGATGCTTTTGTAAGAGATTGATTTAATTAGGTACTTTTTTGGATCAAGGTGTTTAATGATGAAAAGCAAAATAATTTTTTTTAATACAAAATAATAATTTATTATTGCAACCATATTTGAATTAAATTCAAATGATCAGATTTTGGATATTTATGTTATTGCCTCATTCATATCTTTAACGTTAATATTATATTTGAATAGGCTGATTGATTTTTTTTTATCAAAATCATTTTGGGTGCAAAACTAACATGAATAATGATTGCGTTTTTTTAAAATAAATTTGACCAGATTTTTTTTGTCAAACCCAATTTGCTATCACTTTATATTGCACGTGATTCTCCAATTGCCAAATATATACTCAACGTTCATATCCCTTTAAAGCCAAATAAATTTGCATTGAATGCAATATATCCTGCCAATTCATGCTTAAGACTTCAACGTTAATATTGCCCAGCCTTACATGTTTTACACGTTTTTTTTTATTTGGCCTGGCAAACTTTTTTTTCATCTGCAAAAGATTTACATTAAATACAAATATTGGATTATGCTCATTCACTTATTTCTCTAATCAATGCTTAAACGTTCATTTTATTTTTCTCAAATGCTTGGTCTGACTATACACAAGGAACAGCGCATATGTGCATATATAATTATCTTCCTTTGTGACAAAAACCAGCAAGAGAAATACGTGAATTTTTCTATCACAAAAATCAAGAGCTTTTGCATAAATATTCTGAAAATACTTTGAGCCATCACTAGTACCTCTTGATCAATCTCATAGGACTTCAATTTGTAATATCTGCACTAGTCAGAGTGCTTCAAATTTCTTCTATTTCTTGTGTCAACTCTGAGATAGGATGAGGTATCCCTAGGTTGAGGGTGAGGTATCCCTCTGGTTAGAAGGTGTGGTATCCTTCTCTTGTAAAGGGTGGTGCATTCCTTTGATGTGTGACTTTAGGCTCAGAAGCGCGGGTGAGGTATCCCAGAGGCGCGAGGGAGAGTGCTAGAGTTTGAGGCTCTTACACGTGGTGGGTGAGATATCCCAAGAGGCGTGGTTAGAGTGCTCTGTTTTGTACAAAGGTTGCAAGCACCAGTTTATAAGCTTGTTTATTAGTGGAAGAAAATCCCACAGGTGGAGTGGGGACTGGACGTAGGTCACTAGCGGTGGGTGGCTGAACCAGGATAAAATCAGCATGCAAGTATTCTCTTCCCTTGTCTTTTAAATTATTTATTTATATATTTGTTACGTGATTAATTTTGTTAAAGAAAATAATTTTTGAGAAATCTGAAAGAAATTTTTAGACTCAATTCACCCCTCCCCTCTTGAGTCGAAGCCACCAATTCCAACAAGTGGTATCAGAGCTAGACTCTTGCATAAAGAGCTTAGCAGCTTCAAGAGAAATGGCTTCGAATGACTTCCTGCCGGAAGGAGCTTCCCTTGGCAGACCCCCTGCCTTTAATGGTGAAGAATATGCTTACTGGAAAGAACGTATGATTATTTTTATTCAAGCACAAGATTTAGATATTTGGGATTGTATAGAAAATGGACCATTTGTCCCTATGAAAGAAGTAGATGGTAAATTTGTTATTAAACCCAGGAATGAAGAAACAAATGATGAGAAAAAGAAAGTCCAATTTAATTTGAGTGCTAAAAACATATTAACATCTGCTTTGAGTAGGGGAGAATTTTTCAGGGTCTCAAATTGCAAGACGGCCAAAGAAATGTGGGATACGCTTCAAGTCACTCATGAAGGAACGAGTGAAGTCAAGCACGCAAGGACAAACACTCTGATAAGAGAATACGAGTTGTTCATGATGAAGCAAGGAGAATCCATTCAAGACATGCAGAAACGCTTCACTCACATTGTGAACCAGCTTGCTGGTCTGGGTAAGAATATTGATAAGGAAGATTTAATCAATAAATTTCTACGTTGTTTGAGCAGGGAATGGCAGCCGAAGGTGACGGCAATTGCTGAATCCAAAGACCTCACCACAATGAACTTGGCGACATTATTTGGCAAATTACAAGAGCATGAATTAGAACTAAGTCGCTTGTCAGAACATGAAGAAAAGGACAAGAAAAATAAAAGCCTAGCATTGAAGGCGTCCTCTTCAAAAATTGAGGAAGAAAGCGAAGATGATGTTGATGAAGAGGAAAATTCAGAGGTAGAAATGGAACTCATGATAAAAAAAATTCAAGAAATTCTTGAAGAAGAAGGGCTGCCAAAGAAAGAGCACATCATCGGCACCTACATGTTATGAGTGCGGTAAACAAGGTCACATCAAATATGAGTGCCCCAAACAGCAAAGGAAGGAAAGAAAGCCTAGAAGAGCGTATATTGCTTGGGATGAAAACAATGACTCATCGGATGATTCAAAAAGTGAGAAAGCAAACTTGTGTTTCATGGTGGGTCATGAAAGTGACGATGAGGTAAGCTCTAATTCATCATCTAATTGCTCATATGATGCCTTGCATGATGCTTTTCTTGAATTGCATAATGACTCTATGAGGCTGGCTAAGGAATTAGAAAAATCTAAGAAAATGGTTAAATTGTTGCAAAATCAAGTAATCGCCTTAACCAAAGATAGCCTAGAGCAAAAGGAAGAAAATTATAAAATTGGACATATTGAAAGAAATCTTGCATGCAAGAAATGTCATGAGCATGAAAAACAAATTAATGATTTGGAAAATACCCTTGCAAAATTTACCAATGGTAGAGATAATTTAAATATTATTTTGGGTAATCAAAAGGGTGTATATGACAAGGCTGGCTTAGGATATAAACCTAAGGATCATGAAAAATTATTTTTGAAGAAAACTTTTATGCATGCTCATACATCAGTTAGTCCTTTTATTAAATGTTATTATTGTGCTAGAAAAGGGCATAGTGCATCTACTTGCAACATGAGAAAGGTGATTGATAAGAAAGTATGGGTTCCTAAGGGAACACTTGTTGAAACTAACACTAAAGGACCCAAGAATATTTGGGTACCAAGAAACCATGTTTAAATTTTGTGATTGCAGGTGTGCCTGAAAAACATAAATTGTCAAAAAATAAGTAACGGGCACTGAAAGGAATGAGCAAAATCAATTGAATGAGTAGGATTGCTCCTATGGTATTACTCTTGTGATTATAATTACTCTTACATGTCAAATTAATTTGTTTTTAAAAAAAAAATTAATAATTTTTATTTGATAAATCTGCTTGCATGTTAATTTGTGATGGTGCATGTAATTTTTCATTTAACACTATCTGACAATAAATCTCCAAATTGCAACAATTGATTTTGAGAATGCTTTTAGCTTTTTGAAATAAAATCACTTCCTTAGTTCATGTGGTCAAAGTTTTATTTTTAAAAAAAAAAAAAAATCATTGTTACTAAATCCTATTGAGCTTATATTTTGATGAATGCAATTTACTCTTTTGATTCTTATTTAATTTCTCTTCTCTATGCATTTCCTTTTTTATCATGCCAAAAGGGGGAGAAGAAATGATAGTTTACAATTGCATAAAATTAAATTATTAAGGGGGAGCAAGGTTAAATAAATTTGAATTTTCTTATAATTTGATTTTATACCTTCTGAACTTTACTGATGCAACTTTTGAGTAATGTGTTTTAAAAAGGAGGAGATTTATCCCATGCTTATAGCTGCACATATGACTCTGACACTACATTACTCAGGTAAGAAGGTAAGGTTTGTCATAATCAAAAAGGGGGAGAATGTAATTACACATTTATATATTTTGATGAATGACAAACACTGATAAAAGACAAAAGAATATTTCTTATAGCATGCAGGTATTACAAGCAAAATTCAAATTATTTTAGAGTACCAAAATGCAAGTATCAAGACCACAGGATCAAATGGGTAAATTATTATGTCTTAGATGCTTTTGTAAGAGATTGATTTAATTAGGTACTTTTTTGGATCAAGGTGTTTAATGATGAAAAGCAAAATAATTTTTTTTAATACAAAATAATAATTTATTATTGCAACCATATTTGAATTAAATTCAAATGATCAGATTTTGGACATTTATGTTATTGCCTCATTCATATCTTTAACGTTAATATTATATTTGAATAGGCTGATTGATTTTTTTTTATCAAAATCATTTTGGGTGCAAAACTAACATGAATAATGATTGCGTTTTTTTAAAATAAATTTGACCAGATTTTTTTTGTCAAACCCAATTTGCTATCACTTTATATTGCACGTGATTCTCCAATTGCCAAATATATACTCAACGTTCATATCCCTTTAAAGCCAAATAAATTTGCATTGAATGCAATATATCCTGCCAATTCATGCTTAAGACTTCAACGTTAATATTGCCCAGCCTTACATGTTTTACACGTTTTTTTTTATTTGGCCTGGCAAACTTTTTTTTCATCTGCAAAAGATTTACATTAAATACAAATATTGGATTATGCTCATTCACTTATTTCTCTAATCAATGCTTAAACGTTCATTTTATTTTTCTCAAATCCTTGGTCTGACTATACACAAGGAACAGCGCATATGTGCATATATAATTATCTTCCTTTGTGACAAAAACCAGCAAGAGAAATACGTGAATTTTTCTATCACAAAAATCAAGAGCTATTGCATAAATATTCTGAAAATACTTTGAGCCATCAGTAGTACCTCTTGATCAATCTCATAGGACTTCAATTTGTAATATCTGCACTAGTCAGAGTGCTTCAAATTTCTTCTATTTCTTGTGTCAACTCTGAGATAGGGTGAGGTATCCCTAGGTTGAGGGTGAGATATCCCTCTGGTTAGAAGGTGTGGTATCCTTCTCTTGTAAAGGGTGGTGCATTCCTTTGATGTGTGACTTTAGGCTCAGAAGCGCGGGTGAGGTATCCCAGAGGCGCGAGGGAGAGTGCTAGAGTTTGAGGCTCTTACACGTGGTGGGTGAGATATCCCAAGAGGCGTGGTTAGAGTGCTCTGTTTTGTACAAAGGTTGCAAGCACCAGTTTATAAGCTTGTTTATTAGTGGAAGAAAATCCCACAGGTGGAGTGGGGACTGGACGTAGGTCACTGGCGGTGGGTGGCTGAACCAGGATAAAATCAGCGTGCAAGTATTCTCTTCCCTTGTCTTTTAAATTATTTATTTATATATTTGTTACGTGATTAATTTTGTTAAAGAAAATAATTTTTGAGAAATCTGAAAGAAATTTTTAGACTCAATTCACCCCTCCCCTCTTGAGTCGAAGCCACCAATTCCAACAATATGGAACCACCTCAAGGGTTTGTCATTCCAGAAAAAGGGATGGTTTGTAGGTTGAAGAAATCCCTATATGGCTTAAAACAAACTTCTAGCAATTGGTATTCAAAGCTTTCACAATCTTTAATTGCTTATGGCTTTGAAGAATCTCAATCTGATCATAGTCTTTTTACTTATTCTTCTAATTCTGTTTTCTTAGCAGTTTTAGTATATGTTGATGACTTAGTAATTGCTGGAAATAACACAGAAGCTTGTAAACACTTTAAACAACATTTAAATGATTGTTTTCATATGAAAGATCTAGGAATTCTCAAGTACTTTCTTGGTATAGAACTAGCCAGAGGTTCTGAAGGGCTGTTCTTATGCCAAAGAAAGTATGCCTTAGACATCTTAAGTGAATGTGGAATGTTAGGGTGCAAGCCATCCACATTTCCCATGGAACAAAATCATAAACTGGCCCTTGCTGAAGAAAAGCCTTATTCCAATCCTTCTCAGTACAGAAGACTGATTGGAAGACTCATTTACATAACTATTACAAGACCTGAATTATCTTACTCTGTTCATGTTTTGAGCCAGTTTATGCAGATTCCAAAGCAAGAACATTGGGATGCAGCAATGAGGGTACTTAGGTACCTGAAATCAACTCCTGGAAAAGGGATTTTTCTGCCCAGAAACAATGAACTAAAGCTAGAAGCATACTGTGACTCTGATTGGGCAGCCTGCCCTGTAACCAGAAAATCAATCAGTGGATACCTGATGAAGATTACACTGTGACAATCAGGCTGCAATTCATTTGGCAGCAAACCCAGTCTTCCATGAGAGGACAAAACACATAGAGGTAGATTGCCATTTTATAAGGGAACATCTTCAAGCTGGAGTTGTCACACCTCAGTACATTTCAACCAAAGAGCAGCAGGCTGACATTTTCACCAAGGCTTTGGGAGCAAAGGTCTTCCATTACTTGATTCTCAAAATTGGAGTTTACAATCCACACACTCCAATCTTGAGGGGGAGTAATGAATTAAAGAAATCAGTTTCATATTCCACTGTGGTTTAGTTTTTCTGTTGTTAGCTTCTGTTGGGCTTTACTTGTTATGTTGGGCCTTACTTGCCCTTGGCCCATTTCAGATTCTGTTATGCTTTAGATAGGAAATCTGTTAGAGCTCTTTTGGGTATATAAAACAGAGAGCTTAGGTTTAGTTTCATATAACAAAAACTCTTAGATACATTCTGTAATTCTTCTTGATTTCTTTACAAATAACATAGAAGCATATTCAGTTACAGGATTCTTTTAAAATTACATTGATAACAACACACTGATAGAGTATAATTATTATCAACGCAATATTAACTATGATTAAAAAAAAAAATTAACCATTTAATTCACAAAATTTGTATAAGTGTACCGACAATAGGTGAGATAATTATTCCTCCTTGTTGAATGACACTGGGCGAACGCTGCCCACAAGGACTGCATTACCCTTAGGTTCGCATGTTTCATTCCTTTGATAGTGATTTAGAACCTTGTGATGTCCAGAACCTTGTAACGCACTCATTCGCTTTTCACCACTCACTTTGATTTGAGCGTTGAATTGAATAAGTGGTGTGAGATAGATACCTTTTGGCCAGTAGTAATGAAAAATTGACGTAGTAATCTTGTGCAGGAGAACTGGACATGGATAACTATGGAGCTGGGTAGTCGCTCAACCTCAAATTTTATCTGGAGGGTGGTAGTCTTAAGACTTAAAATGGATCGGAAATTGATCTGGAGGATTGTTGGCATTTCTTGGAGGTCCTACATTGATTTGAGCCCTTATCGACATCTTGTATGCAATGGATCAGTCAAATGAGCACCACAAATAATAGGTGTGATGATTCACTAATGTGCTAAAATGATGTGTATGTTATAATATTGTGCATTTTTTTTTTTTTTAATTTAGTATGCAGCTTAATATACAGCTGCATGTGTTCTAGTTTGGCTTTCATATTCAGCCTGTGCATTTCTTCCTAAAGATTATACAAATAGAAAGAAAATGAGCTACCGAAAGAAAATGAGCTACCATGAAGCTTTAAAATCATATAGTTAAGGCTATATATATATATATATCATCTTTGAAGATAAATAGCTGGATGGGTGAGCAGGTGCGATGGAGTAGGACTAGATTGAGTGTCAGTGGCTACCAATGAATCGAGAGTAAATACCCAATTTTGTCTCTAAAATTATGAAGTAGTATCAGTTTGGTCCTTGAAATTATCGAAATTTCAAAAGCATCCTTAAATGATAAGTTGGTATCAATTTGGTCCCTCATTTTACTCACTTAATATCAATTAAGTCCTTGACACTGCTAACTTAAAATCAATTTAGTCCATATGATTTTCAACGAAGGGATTAAGTTGATTACCGTTTTACAATTTCAGGGACTAATTTGAAATTGTGATAATTTCAGTGACCAGGTTGATATTATTTCACAATTTCAGAGACCAAATTGGGTGTTTACTCAATGAATTCAACTAGGGTAGTATTTTTTTTTTTTTTTTGTGTTAGAAACAAAGGACATAAAATCAAATTTGTTTTCGTGTGTAGACTGTAGGGTCTATAAAACTTGTTTTTGTATCCTTCTTTAGTCTATATCTCATATCAAGAAGGGAAAAAAAAGAGAGAGAGAGAGAGAGAATAAAAGGAGATGATTGAATTCTTTTTGAAATTACGTGTAGCATTGTACATTTAGACAGGTTTAAATAATAATAATAATAATATATTATATATAAAATTAAAACAAATATATTATATATAAATATGAATGAAATGTCATTTGAATGCTATATTTTAATATTTTGTTTTCGTATTAAAAGGAAGAGATGAAATGAAGGATCATAGAATGAAATGATCAGCACAAAAAAAAAAAAAAAAATTGATATTAGATTCAATTGTTTGGATTGTTTGAAATAAAATGGAATGAAACTTGAATAAATGGAATGAATTTTTCTTCCCTTCAAATTTGGAGATTTGGGATGAAATGAGAAAAAAAAAATCAATTAAGTATTATTTACTTTATTCCATCATAAAGTATTTAAATAATTATATGGTAATCTTATTTCATTTCATTTTACTACACTACATTTTATATCATCCCATTTTTCTCCATTCTATTTCGATCCATCAATATATTTTTTGTTATCATCTCATTGATATGAAGTATCCACTGTCATAAACAGTAATTAATTTCCTTTAGGGGACTTGAATTATATTTAAGGATTACCCTTCTCACCTAAGTTTTCTTAATCTATTTTTTGATTTGGTATTGGTAAATATCCAGTCATGAGTAATAGTTCCAAGGACACTTGACAACAGCTAAAAGTCAGGAAAATATATATGAGTCAGGGGTCAAACTCCTGACCACTTGCTTAAAAGGTATGTCTATTATTACCACTTGGACTAATCGCATATTCATTCATCAATATCTAATATTGGTAATGTAAATGTGTAAATGGTAAAATACGGGCAGTAAATATTGATGTTGGGAGATGTTTCCGGAAAGATTATTCATTATTGGATTAGATAAATAGGTGAACTAGATGGTGTAAAATTTACCTCCATCCATTCTAGATCCTATGCAAATTTCACGCAAGCCACATATAAAGAATAAATTTACATCCATCAATTTCTTATATATATCCATTCTATTCTATCTGAAAAGTTTGGAGGTTTATTGGACATAGTACTTTTCTTTGTCAGAACCCCTAAGCATTATTGGCCTCCAAGTTGGAAGGCTGATGGATAAGGGGTTATTACCCAACAAAGCCAATAATTAACCTCATCACCAATCATTGGTGGGCTTTTTGGTTGTTCCAACTTGCATTTATAATTTGCTTTATTCTATTTCTTGTGGTTGAAGAGTGGAGGAAGAAATTAAGAATGAATATTACTAACAAATATTTTAAGGACATTGTTTAAGAAATCCAAATAAAAATAATTTTTTATTAGAAAACTAAAAATATCACTCCTCCAAATTTTGAATATATCTTTTTCCACTGAAAACTTTCTTTTTTTAGCCGTCTCCGTTAAGAAAGGGTCTTTGAATGATTTTTATTGGTGGGACGGTGACTATGACACGATAATTTGCCTTTCCCCAATTTGCTACGCTTAAGAAACGTTACGACCATGCTTCCATTATTCCAACAAAATAATTGATGATTGACATGCCATCTTTATTCATAAAGATGTTAATAATGCTATTGTTATAAAATAATAGAAGATAGGGAGAAGAAGGTAACGTAGATATGGACTCAAAGGCTAGTTCTTCAGGAACTAGTTATAATCTTTGTATTGATCTGATTGAGTATATACAAGTACAACCTAAGGTCATATTTATAAAGATAATAGACCACTAATTCTGGACCAAATCAATAGCCATAAATAAGAAGTAAATATAGAGTAATGGTAAAGATAACAAATTTAGTCATCCATAATATCTTAATATTTATAACACTTATCCTTGGATGACTATTTATTATGAATATTGCCTCGTTAAAACCTTGATAAGAAAAACCCAGTGGGATAAAAACTTAGCGAAGGAAAAAGAGTACAATGTTCATAATAACTTACTTCCCCTGAAAAATACATCAATTATGAAAAATCATTTAGTTGACGCATCCCAATATTATGCACATGTTTCTTGAAAACTGAAGTTGACAATGCCTTCGTGAATAAATCTGCTGGGTTGTCATTTGAACGAATTTTGCAAACATCAATGTCACATTTCTTTTGGAGTTCATGAGTATACAAGTATTTTGGTGAAATATGTTTAGTTCTATCACCCTTTATGTAGCCGCTTTAGTTTGTGCAGTACATGCTTCATTATCTTCATGCAATATTGTTGGCTTGTCTCTCTCTTTCATCAATCCGCATACCCTCCTAATGTTTTGAGTCATAGTTCTTAGCCATATGCACTCACGACTTGCTTCATGAATAGCCAATATTTCTGAATGATTTGATGATGCAGCTGTGATTGTTTGCTTTACTGACCGCCATGAGATAGCAGCTTTTCCACTTGTGAAAACATAACCTGTTTAGGACCGAGCTTCATGAGGATCAGAAAGATATTCAGTATCAGCATACCCTCTAATTTTACTCCATTTGGGTAAAACAAACCCATATCAGTTGTACCGCAGAGATAACGAAAAACATGTTTGACTCCAGCCTAATGCCTTCGGGTCGGTGGTGAACTGAATCTTACTAATAAGTTCACTGCAAAGGCTATATCTGGTCTAGTGCTATTTGCAAGATACAAAAGTGCTCCAATAGCACTAGGATATGGTACTTCAAGACCAAGAATTTCTTCATCATTTTCTCTTGGACGAAAAGGGTCCTTTTTCACATCAAGTGAACGAACAACCATTGGAGTGCTTAATGGATACGCTTTATCCATATAAAATTGTTTCAAAATTTTTTCTATATAAGAAGATTGATGAATAAGTATCCCACTCGCAAAATGTTCAACATGAAATCCAAGACAAAATTTTGTTTTTCCAAGATCCTTCATTTGAAACTCGTTTTGTAAGTACTCTACAGTCTTTGAGACCTCTGATGGAGTCCTTATTATGTTTAAGTCATCAACATAAACAGCAACTATTGCAAACCCAGAATTTGTTTTCTTAATGAAAACACAAGGACAAATAGGATTATTCTCATACATATTTTTTAATAAATAGTCAGTCAAACGAGTGTACCTTATTCGTCCTGATTACTTTAATTCGTACAATGATCTTTGCAATTTAATAGAGTACATTGTCAAGGTCTTGAATTACATGCTTCAGGCATCTTAAATCCTTCAAGGATTTTCATATATATCTGTCATTATCTAACGTCGATTAGACGTATGTCAAGTCCTTTAGAGACTTCCAAACTAATTAAAAATCTAAAAGTGACTGCAACCATAACGAGGGAGTAAGTTTCTTCATAATCTATACCCATCCTTTGTCAGAAACCTTGCGCTACAAGTCGCGCTTTATATCTCACAATTTTATTCAATTCATTTCTTTTACGTACAAAAACCCACTTATACCCAACAGGTTTGACATCTTCAGGTGTTCTGACTACTGGTCCAAAACTTTATTTTTGGCTGATGAGTCTAACTCAGTTTGTATCGCCTTTTTCCATTTTGGCCAATCAGTTCGATGTCGACATTCTTCTATAGTTTGAGGCTCAAGTTCATTATCATTGATAATTTCAGAAGCAATTGTATACGAAAATACATTATCAACAACAACTTCATATCTTTTCCTCATATTTCCAGTTTTTAATGAGATCTCATAATTTTTCGGTACCGGGACCACTTCTGGGGTTGGTTCTCTAGACTATGGATTTGTTGATCTATATTTATATTGACCTCTTCTAGAGTGTCACTTTGTGGTTTCTTGATTTCCCTTTTCTTGCGAAGGACAATATCTTTTGCTCCAATAGGTCTACCACGCTTCTGGCGTACTTTTGATTCATTAGGTGTTATTCCTATAGGATGTCCTTCAGGGACAATCAACCGTGCAGGAACATTTGCAGCCGGTATATGTGATTTACCTTCTGGATGTTCGTCAAACTATCTGGCAATTGGTTTGCAGCATTCTGCAAATGAAGTATTATTTGAACTTCAAGTTCACATTGATTTATGCGTGTATCCAAATTGGACAATGTTGGTGTGTTCCAACAAATTTCTTGTGCTTTTACCCCTTTACCTTTTTCTTCCCCCAAAGGTGGGAAAAATGATTCATCAAATTGACAATCCAAAAATCTTGTTGTAAAAAGATCACCTGTTAAAGGTTCTAGGTACCTAATAATAGAAGGAGAATTAAAACCAACATAGATTCCAAGACGACGTTGTGGACCCATCTTAGTCCGTTGAGGGGGTGTAATAGGTACATATACAGCACAACCAAATATTTTAAGATGAGATATACCGGGTTGTTGACCAAAAACAAGTTGTAAAGGTGAAAACTTGTGATATGTAGATGGTCAGATACGAATTAAAGATGCTGCATGTATTATAGCATGTCCCCAAGCAGATGCAGGAAGTTTTGATTTCATGAGCATAGGTCTAGCGATAAGTTGTAAACATTTAATAAAAGATTCAGCTAAACCATTTTGAGTATGAACATGTGCAATGGAATGTTCAACACTATTTCTTGTTGATATACAATAATCATAAAAAGCTTTTGAAGTAAACTCACCTGCATTATCCATACGAATTGTTTTGATGGGATGGTCAGGAAAATTTGATCTTAATTTTATTATCTGAGCAAGAAATTTAGCAAAAGCAACACTTCAAGTTGAAAGTAAAAAAACATGTGACCATTGAGTAGAAGCATCAATTAAAACCATAAAGTACCGAAATGGTCCACATGATGGATGAATTGGCCACAGATGTCACCTTGTAATCTTTGTAGAAAAGAAGGAGATTCTGAAGGTAATTTGGATGGAGAAGGTCTAACGATAATTTACCTTGAGCATAGGAAACACAAAAATAATCATTATGTAAAAGGATTCTATGATCCTTTAATGGATGACCATGTGTATTTTCAATGATACGCCTCATCATAGTTGAACCAGGATGACCGAGACGGTCGTGCCAAAGCACAAAAGTCTTAGGATCTGAGCACTTCTGGTGCATATAATTTGACTCAATCATCCTTATTTTTGTAAAATATAATCCCGATGAGAAACTTGGAAATTTCTCTAATATAGACTTTTCATTTGAATTTGTGTAGGTGATATAGAGATACTCTAAATTTTCCTCACTTTTGGTTTCAACATGATACCCATTTCGACGTAAATCTTTGAAGCTTAGTAGATTTCTTCGGGATCTACTAGAGTATAACGCATCATCGATGTATAATTTTGTTCCACTTGGAAACATAATATAGGCTCTTCCCGGGCCTTCAATTACATTTGCAGAACCAGATATTATATCAACATTAATTTCAGCTAATGTTAATTGTAAGAAATATTTTTTATTACGAAGGATTATGTGAGTCCACTACAAAAAAAAAGTTCATTTTGCGACCAAAAAATAGAGACCGAACAGAGCGGTTGCTGTTTGCAACCGAAATGGCGACCAACGTAGCAACTTTTAGATGAAATTAAAAACATGGATACAATGACCGATTTTGCGACCGAATTGGTTGGTGGCAAAGCAATCGGTCGCCAAACTGTTGACTTCAAAAGTCTTTTATGTTGACCACTTAGCGACCGATTTGGCAATCGATTAAAATACATTGATCATATTGGAGCCATTTAGTGACCGAAAATAGCGACCGAATTGTTATTTAGGTGATGGGCGACCGAAATAGCGACCGATTATTTCGGTCGCCAGTTTTTAAATCCCTAAAATCACGAACACTTCCTCTTCTTCCTGTGACTGCACTCTGATAAAGAAAGCAAAGAAGTACATTCTCCGATCAAGAAACCTCACCAACGACCGAAAACATTAATGAAAGTTTAGAAGAACTATTTGGCATTATTGGATGAAAGAACAAAGAACTGAACCAAGGAGAATGTCTCTTAATGGATTTATTTCCTCGTGGCTATATAAAGAAGACATTGGAGGCACTTGCAAGAAGTTAAAAACTCTGAGAATATTCATTACAAGCTGTGCATCAAAGCTCTTAAATTCTTTTATTCTTTCATTACTTCTCGTTCAATCATTTGCAGTTATCAAGACAAGTAATTTCTACAGTCATACGAACCTTCAATAATATTCTCCCGTTGAATGTTATTTGGCCGACTTGCAAAGTTGTATATTGAAGCTTTTGCTTCATAAAACTCTCTATCTGTAAGCCTAAAGAGGCTAGCAAAAAAGAATACTTGTGTTTATGCCTGGAGAGGCTAGATGTGAAAACAATACTCATTGGAACCTAAAGAGGCTAGGTATAAAAACAATAATTGTCTGTAACTAAGTCAGTTATAGTGAAAAGCTTGGTGAAGTCAAGGACTGGGTGTAGCCCAAGGTTTAGGGTGAACCACGATAAATCCTTTTGAGTGAATATCTCTTTCCCTAAACTTGTTATTTCTTCTTTGCTTATTATTTATGATGCTAAATGGAGTTTAATTTGTTAAACTTAAACACTTCTATTTTAAGTTGTTGAAAATTCTCATACGCATCCAAGCGTCTGTAGTGCTTTTTTGAAAGTGTCTCCTTTTTGCTATTTGCGAAAAGTTATTTGCTTTTGAAAAAGTCTAAGAAAACACAATTCAAACCCCTTTCTCGTGTTTTATTATGTTCGTTTTAGATAAAGGTTCTAAAGAAGAATCAGATAAAGAAATCACTCAAATGTGCTGCACTATCACTCATAAAGAATCATCATAAAACAATCCCTTGAATGAAGAGAAATGTTCATTAGAACAAGAAGAATATGAAGAAGAAGTAGAAGACAAATAAATATCTAAAGTAACTCAGAAAATGAAGGAAATATGGAAGAAGGTCAGTATCAGATGAGATGATATGATTAGATAGGCTATTATCAAATCAACTATCTCTAAAGCTGAAAGGAAGGCTGAAAATATCTCAATAAGCCTAAGTCTTTAAGGGATGATTATCGTTAAAGAACGAAATCCTGTGGATTCCCTACCAAATAAAAGAAGATGGTCACTTGGGAAGACCTTGAAGAAGGCTCGGAAAGTGATGAAGAAACCTATCTCTGTCTAATAGGATATTCTGACTCTGAATGTGAGGTAAGTTCAAACCTTGAGGATCTACATGAAGCATATAATGAACTTTTTAAGGAATCTAACTGCATTCTTGATAAACTCAATAACATTAAAAAGTGTGTCAAGCTCTCAAACGAGTAAGAACTGAAAAATCTTAACTTTGAAGAGTTAGTCACAGAAAATAGTAAGCTTAAAGCTGAAAAGCTCAAAGCTGAGATCATTAATGAAACTCGACAGTCTGAAGAAGTAGTGAAACTTCAACTAAAGGTAGAAGAGCTTACTATTGATCTTCCTAGGTTTATGAACGACAAAAACAATCTGACAAACTCCTTGGTGGTCAGAAAGCTAACTGTGACAAAATTTATTTCGGATTCTCTAAACAGACGCATGATAATGTATCAGATAAATTCTCTGGGAAATCAAACAACTTCGTTACAAAATTTACTAAACCTGTAAGTTTTTATTGTGGTAAAGCTGGACATATTATGTTCAAGTGCTTTAAAAAAAAAGGAAAGCAAATGAAAGTGAAAACTAGGAAACACAATAAAGGGGGTTGAATTGTGTTTCTTAAGCTTTTTGAAAAAACCTTTTCAAAAACTCTTTTCGCAAGCAACAAATAAGTAAGCACGTAAAAAACAAGTTTTCTAAAAGACTAAGAACCTCCAAATTAAGGTCATTCCCCATGTTAGTAAATAAACAAACTTGACAAAGATAAAGGAAAGAGAGATTCACACAGAGATGTATCTCGGTTCACTCTTATCCAACAAAGAGCTACGTCCAGTCCCTTCGACTTGAAGGTTTTTCCACTAAATCTCTTAGCACGGTTACAAGTTTTTTCCTAGTCACTCCAAACTATACAACTCCAAGTTTTCTACACCTCTCCAGGCACCAAATATTCTTTACAGACAAGCCTCTTCAGGCTCTACCAAATCCTAGATTTGAAAGATTGTTTTTGATCTTTGACTAACTCACTAAGTGTAAGGATATTACAAATATAAGCTCTTGAAACTTTGTAAACTTTACAAAGAAAGAATATGAAGGTGTTACATTTTTTACAGAGAGTATTGAGAATTTAAAAGATATTGTGAGCTCTAGTATATTTCGCCAGCTCCAAATTCTTGCCCTTCACTCTTTATATAGACTCTTCATCTTCTTCTTTGATTTGTAATAAATATGTCCTTTTAGACACATTTATTTTCCGTTCGACACATCTTCAATGCTAGCTGTCCACTGTGCATGGATGTCCTTTCTTTGGGAGGGGCAACACGCATATGTTGTTTTTGGTACAACGGTGATAGCAGGTGCAACAGAGGGTTGACATGCTTTTGCTATTGTTGCCTTTGCTTTGCATGGCTCGATGTGTACTATGTTGTACCTTGCTTTGTCTTTATCCAAAGGATATTTCAAATAAATGAATCAAGGATATTTGACAGAGGTGCCTCTTCATCATTATCTGCAAAACAAAGTTAGTGGACGTAGACAAAATATAAAGATATTGGTCGAACGCACAACAACTTATCCTTAGAAGGAAAGTGGTTGGACAGACGCAGGCTAGTTGAGTAGAGATTGGTCCAACAGACGCTAAGACTTGTCCTTGAGATACTTAAGCTTTAGTCCATCATGATTCTTACATATCGCATTACTGGATGGACGTTGAGCTTAGTGCTTGATTTGAGTCCGTCTGTAGTCAAAAATAAGATAAAGGTCTTTTGACATTATGAGTTATTGACCACTAGACATAACATATTTCAAACAAAGACATTAAATAATTTTGTTAATCATTACAGCATTGAAGGGCCATATATTATCATTGTTTTGGTTCTAACAACAAAGTCTTCAAAGACAGACAAATCTAATGTCAAAGGACCCAAAAAAATTGCATAACAAAAAACTTGATTGTTCCTGTTGCAAACATTCTAAGCAGGAAAGAAGACTCAAGTAATAGTAACTGGAAAAGGGATTCTTATAATACATAACAACAAGAAGGTCTATGTTCCTAGACCACCCGTCTAGAGAATCTCAAGGTTACTCCTAAACAACCTGAAGAAGCATTTGGAATGTCTTTTGAGAAAGATCATTAAGATAAATAAAGAATGAGTGCTGAAAGAGATTGTGGAAAAACAAGAAAAGGTTAGTAACTCAAGAGCTGATCACTATCAGGTAAGTATATCTTTAATCTCTTAAGATTACACGTTATAAATCTTTGAATGTCACTCGTTTGCATGTAAAGCGTCTGAATGACATGGATAAATTTGCTTGAACTGAGAAATGTGTACGATGCCATTTTGATTTCAAAATATCGCTCGTTTCAAATTCTCAAAACTGCTTGAGTTAGTGGGAAGTTGCTGTTTAAGAACCGCTTACATTCCCAACACCTGTTCTCCTTGTGTGTTCTCTCTCTCTCTCCTATAAAAGCAAAACTTTGAGAAGTTATCTCTCATTTTATTAATCTCTCTTTCACTCGAGTGAGTGGAGTTGTAGCTGAGGCAGCTCTGACAATGGCACTTGTTGTAGCTCTTGTATGGGCTCTTGATAGGGCACATGTAGTGGGTCCATGGCCTCGTCACAGTTGAGCCACTATCGGGACGAAGGTTAGGACACCATCTTCTCCCTTATTGTTTGTTGTCTTGCTTTATGAGGAGGATCTAGAGGAGGACTCTTTTGATTAGTTCATATGGGGCAATTTGTTATTTGTTCGTGCGTGTGTATTTTTCTTTTGTTGGAGTTGCGCTTCCTTTGATATTTAGTTTGTGTTTTTATTTTCATGCCAATTACTTTGTTGTAATGACTATGTTTCATTTTCTTTAATTATGATTAAGTAGAATTTGAGTTGAATGAATGAATGAGCAGATAACCATTTTCAGATAACTCTCACATGTTGTGAATTACAGCATTCACTTTTATGTCTTGCGAAGAGGAAAAATTAAACCCGTATTTCATAATTATTTATATTATCTGCTATTTTTGGTCTTATAATGTGTTGGGAAATGTAATACCATAGGGGGATGTTACATTAAAAGGGAAGGGGAAAGGGGAGAGTGGGAGAGAGGAGAGAGGGACGAGGTGAAGGATTGCATGTATGCAAAGAATGAGAGGTGAAAGGGAAAGGGGAGTGCGCGATGGAGAAGGGAGAGCACATAGGGTGAGTAAAGAGAAGAAGCAGAGAAATGAGGAATAAGGGACAAGAAAAGGCTCCTATGCTGATTTCACTCTCACTGGGTAGCTTTTCGCCTATCCCAGAAGGGGTGCATTTGTCCCTCTTTTCTTAGTCGAGGTAAACAGGCTCGTCGGAAAAAGGGGGTTGTCAATTGTCTTTTGGATGGATGGTTCGCCTAGTAGGTGTTGTTGCATAGAAATTTTTTGTTGTTGTTGTAGAAACATCTTTTATTAAATCTCAGTAAGTACACGTGTTTTCGTGAAAACGTAACAATAACACAGATTGCACATATCTTCATGCCAAGATATTAGCTAAGTCATTAGTGCAGGAAGCAATTTTTACATCTGTTAAAAGTGTTTTTTAACGTCACAAAAAAGCCAGACGTTAATACAGCAGACGTTAAAAGTCACACTTTTAACGTTGTGAACAGACATAAAATTTTACTTTTAACGTCTTTTTTTTATACAACAGACATTAAAAGTAACACTTTTAACGTCTGTTTCACTATTTAACATACGTTAAAAGGCTACTTTTAAAAGTCTACTTTTATGCAACAGACGTTAAAAGTGTGACCTTTAACATCTGTTTTATATTCAACAGATGTTAAAAGTAAAAAAAATAAATTAAAATTAAAATTCTAGTTGTGTAATATCCCTTTCCCCCATCTAGCTCCCTGCATTCACTAACATTCCAGAGTACAGAATTTGCACAGATTACATAATTTGCACACACTCATACTAACAAGTCCATATATGGAGAACTGTGCACACAAATTAACTCATGCATTTGCATTCTAATATTTTTCAGAACTAGAGCTAGTCACAATTATATATACAGAATTTTCCTTAACACAATTCAGTTTATATTCTATTACTAGCTAGGCCACAATACATGAAAAATTCATAATATATATTCTATACTAGCTAACACAAGTCCAATATATAAATATATACATGTAAATTCATACAACTACACATTATCTTCTAAGTATGCATGAGGTATCTTTTCCACTCCGTTTTCTGCAGCATACTTAAAAAAGAAGTCTGCAAATTGCATCCTAAAGTTTTTAAAATCTTCTTTCAAAAGAGGAGATTGATCACTGAAAGCCTGCACAAGTTCAAATAAAATAAACATTAAATCAAGTCATCACTAAAAATAAAATATATAATTAAATAACTTGTTTAATTAATTACCGTCTTCCATCCCTCGATAATAGATGCGGAGACGATGTTCAACATATGAAGCATCACATAATAGGCACACGACCAACTATCAGTCTGATAACGAGACTACAAAAGAAATAAAATTTAATGTCAATTAAATGTAAGTGTGTGTGTGTGTGTGTGTGTGTGTGTGTGTGTGTGTATATATAGTAATTATAATATTAATTACTATTTAATAAACTACTTACCTTGAGGATAATCCATTCAGGATTTGCTTTTGACTTTGAAGTCCTACTTTTCCCGTTGGCGCAAGATATGCCACATGCCTTCATCACACTATCATAAACAAAATATTCATGTCAATTATATGTTCATCATATGTGTAATAAAATAAAAGCAAATGTTGCAAATTAAATTAAATAGAAGATTAATTACTTACTTGTTGAATAAGGCCACCACCACCTTCGGTGGGTCCTCGTGGAGAGAACATAAAAATACGACAGTATGCCTAGAAGGATGAAGTATGATCAACTGCCAGTGTTTATTCCTTAAGTAGGGTGCCATATATATGTCTTTCCGATCACTTCCTCCCATTAAGTGGGTCATGTATGCAGTGACTTTACTGTGATCGGTCAAGAAATCAGCCAGCATGACAGTGGGGTCTAAGAACCCGTAAACATTGCAGCCCCTGTCAATTTGAAGGCGATGTAGATACCTAAGATATGAAATAAGTGGATGTTAATTACGTAATATATTGAAATTGAAATAAATTATAAAATTGAAATAAAATATAAAATTGAAATAAATTATAAAATTAAAATGTACTTACGTGCACCAAATACTCAGAACCGTGTTGACTATCCACTCACCATCTGTGCAAAACTGCCCAATATCCTCACCAGCAAATTGAAAAAGAGCTGATGGGTCTGGGTGTGCCTTCCATCCATCGTGTTCCAACGGAAATACAAAAATCTCGAACGCAAAATCCTCACCAAGAGAGAACAGACGAGTAAAGACATCGGCTTCGGCTTTGCCTTCAATTGTAAATAAAGAAAACATAAGTAATTGAGAATAAAGAAAACATAAGTAATTGAGAAATATGAACATTATGAATACACCTGGGAAAACTCGAACTCCCGCTGCGACCACTCCAGCTCCCTCTTTGACAACTCATCCACCTCCACATGTGTCTTTTGACAACTCTCTTTTGTGCTCACATGTGAAGGTTGGGCAATTCCCGTTGTTTCTTGGGAACCATGGAGGAAAACTGCTGCATAAGCATCTGCATGAAGGATGGGTTCGTTAGAAACCCTCTCATCAGCTGATATGTAAAGGTCGTGTCGGCAATGAGCTCCTGTTTAACCTCTTCTCTAAGCTCCTCCTTATCTATCTCCTGCTCGACCCGCCTACGTGAAGCGCATTTCCCACAGAATTTCTTGATGCCCACCGTCCATGGAGCACCAATGACCCGACCAGGGTGGTCGTCTTTGCCTAGGGCAGCGACCAAGATATCCCGGCATTCATGTGGGACGAATAATCCCTGCGAGATTTTTTCCTTAAGCTCCTGCTACAAAGAAATTAAAAACGTGTAAGACAATGTGTTACAAATATCAACTAGAAAGGAAGTTAGTTTGTTACTTACAATCTTTTCTGCCACAATGCGTGCGGCTTCAACTTTAAAATCTCCTTTTTTTTGTCTTTCGGTCCTCCACCCAACACTCCTCGTGTGGGGGTGGAGACGGAGGATCAACAATTAGGTCCCTACGAACCTCTCCTGCTGCTATCATCTGATTCAACTTCTCCTGCCTCTCCTTTAACTTGTTCTCCATCATATTCTTCTTCAAAGAGGGATACCCACCTTGAGACATGGTGTGGTGGTGAACATTCTTTGCTTGATTCCGCTTACCCCTTTCCCTTTTAGCCCGTTACAAATAACACGTAATAAATTTAGTTAAATAATTTTTTTTCACTTAAAAGTACTTTAAAATGGATAAGTAAATTAACTTCAATTAACCAGAAAATCAGGTGTGCCTCGGCTCCTAACAAAGCTATCCCACGTATCCTTATCAAGGCATGGGTAACAAGCAAGAGGAAATTCAGAGCTCTTCACTCCAAATATGTAATGCCTAGTTAGATCGTGCTTAAACCCCTTCCAACGCGTAGCCGTTAGTGAGAGCCATTTCTGCCTATGCTCATCAGTATTCGGCACGGTCCACGTGATCTACATTAATTACATAACAAAAAGGAGGAATTAGAACTCAATCACAATTTTCTTTAATAATGTACATCAAAAGAGTGTAAAAGTAAAATACCGTGATTGACTCCCAAATCTGATCCTTCACATTTTGCGGTACGTCTTCCCATTCATCATACATAATGCTAGTATGTTCTTTAGCTTCCTTAGCCACCCAACTGGTAAATTTCTTAGCAAGGGGTCCTTGGTGAGTCAGTTCATCATTAAACCAGACCTCGAGCTTCTGACCGCTGAGCCTAGACTTGTCTAAATTTTTCAAACTAGTGGCTGCTCTACCCACTTTTTTGGATGAAATGCTAGCCGACATGCTGAATCAGCCATCTATGATGTCTGTTTGGACAAAAAATAAATAAAATAGGTTAGGTATAACATGGATAAATAAAAAAAATATAAGCCTAATTAATTAACATTATATGTATAAATAAAACTTACACTATCAGCTGGCGTAGCAGCCACCGACCCTTCCCGTGCATGAGGGATGTCTGCTGAACTAGACATGCATGTGTATCCAGTTTAGATAAAAAAAAAAAAAAAAAATTAGGTTAGTTTAACATTGATAAATAAAAGTAAATCTAAATAAACATGGATAAATAATTCTAAAGCAAGATAAACATGGATAAATAAAAATAAATCTAAACTAACATGGATAAATAAAACACTTGCCCTAAAAGAACAAAACTCACACTATGGTCAAGTTTACTTTAGCTAGATCAATATCCCTTCGTGATGATCATCACGAGTGGCATGTACATCGTCCACCTCATTTTCCTCAATGATAGTAGGCATGTTTGTTGAGAAAGAAGGAGTCTCATGAATATCAAGAGTTGAATCTTGATTTTCATCACGACCATTATGCATGATTTTTCCTTGGAGAACCACAGACAACCTTTTGTTAGAAGGATCAGTGATGTAAAAACACTTGTTTTGATTGGAAAGCCACGATGAAAGGCTCATCCATATGACCTAACTTGCCAAGGTCTAACAATGTAAATCCCCATTCGTCGGTTTGTACACCACTTTTACTGTCAACCCACTTACATTTAAAAATCGGCACCATAAGCTTAGTGTAATCGACCACCCAAATCTCTTCAATGACTCCAAAGTAAGCTATCGGTGCAATAACAGGGTTTGTATCTTTTGAACTAGAAAAGTGCGTGGATTCAGCCACGATCATAACCTCACTATTTTGCATGGTACTCTTGTTATCTTGTTCCTTTGTATAAAAGGAAAATTTATTGATGTCGTATCCGCTCCAACATATGACATTAAAGCTAGGCCCACGTGCTAGCCATTTTAATGTATCAGAAGCATTACTACCTGAAATAACCAAAGTTAACACAAGAAGGGGGGTTGAATTGTGTTTACCAACTTTTTCGGTTACGTTAAAAAGATTTTCGCTGGCACAACAAGCAAAGCTTAGATATAAGAAAATTAGACGAGTGAAACGTCTAATATTAAGAGAGAACACACAAGCAAACAGAGAAGGATAAAATAGAGTTTGATATTCACAATATTAACTCCCCAAGTTAAAAGCTTAAACAGAATCAATACTTAAGCAAATTAAAGAGATAAGGGGAAGAGAAATATCACTCAAGAGATTTATACTGGTTCACCCCAAAATCCATAGGGCTACGTCCAGTTTCTTGGCAGCACCAAGTTTCCACTATAACTGAGTAAATTACAGTACAAGTATTCTTCGCACACATAGCCTCTTCAGGCTCAACACTCAAACAAGTATTCTTTTCTCACCTAGCCTCTTCAGGCTCAACACAGTAAGGAATGAAAAGGTTTTTGTGTAATTAATACAACTTGCAAATCTTTCAGATCACACTCAAGGAGTGGAATAAATATGAAGTATGAAATACTGCGAATTAATATCAAATGATTGAAGGTGTATTCACTGGAAGGAATGAAGAAGTTAATGAAGAGAGTAAATGCTTCTACGCAGTGCTCTTAATGATATTCAACTTCTTGTCTTCATCTTCATTGTTTGATCTATTTAAAGACTTCAATCAAAAGATCCGTTTAGTCACAGCTTCAGAAAGTGTGTTCTGCTGATTTGAGCTTCTGAGACACTATTAATACCAAAGAGTTGTTCTGTATAAACATTAAATGCTTGGGAACATTGAGTTTTGACAAGGATGTCCAAGAGCACACTTTAAACTGAACAACTATTGTTTCAGAGTATGTAGTAGCAGGCTTCTTGTACTTGTAGCAGAGAGCTTTCCTCTTTCAGTGCAACAATCAGTTCACTTTCCAGAAAGCACTTTTACTTTGTACTAAAACAGCTAAAAAGTTACTGCTGTGGTACAAAGATTGCGTGTTTATTCTTTAAAACCTTGAAACAACGTTCTTTATTCTTTGTCATTTGAGCTATTGCCCAGAGGTCTTCTAGATCCTTAAGGAAGGCATCTAATTTGAATAAGGTGACTTGGACTTTATTTCTGACACACTGATTTGGTATCAGTATTAAAAATTTAGACGGGTGAAAGTCAATCCAAAATTTAGACGAGTGCTTATGCAGTACAAAACTTAGACGGGTGCTAGTGCATTCCAAAAACTAGACGGGTGATCCATTGAGTCTTTTCTAAACAAATGCTTCTTGCCACGTCATCAAGTAAACTTAGATCTTGACTGAGCTTTGACTTGATCTTTGACTGAATTTTAGATGAGTGGTTTTTAGACAAGTCTAAAAACTAAGCTTCTACTAAAAAGTAGACGGGTCAAAAATAGACGAGTGACCTTAAGTTTATTTTCCTGCACACTTATCAGATATGTCAGTAATTTCATATGGTTCAATACTACCATACTTAATCTATTTGGAATCATCAAAACTTAGAGAATCTACACATTGAATGTGTTTTAGACTTATGAGGTCTCAACATTCTCCCCCTTTTTGATGATGACAAATAACTTTTCTGATTTTATTGAACATCAAAAAGTAATAAGAGAAATTTCCAAACAGATATAATTGATCAGAGTATGTTATGCTCCATCTTAGTTTATGCATCAAATAAAAACATGTATCAGAGCAAAAACACTATATCAGAGCAGATATTGAATTCACACATATTATATCAGAGTAGAAATCAACCTTTTTATACAGATAGTCATAAAATCATGAATAGGCTATAATTTCATTATATTTCCTATCTATATTTCCTCCCCCTTTTGGCATCAATCAAAAAAGCAAATAGACATATAATATAGAGAGCCAAAAAGAAACCAAAAGATCAATTCATTTCACATAACCAGAGTCAAAAGTGTTACAAGTGATAGACATCACTGACTAGTACATTGCATGACTCAAGAAGGAAATGAAAAAACAGAGTCCTAAAATCTAAGAACTAGGTCCTCCTTGGCTTTTGAAGAAAGCTTCCATCATCTTCTGCATTGCTTGCTGCTGAGCTAGCATCTGAGCTTGAAAAGCAGCTTGCTGAGCAATTACTTCATCCTGTCTTTGGATGACAGTCTACAAACTTGAAGCCATTTCATCGAGTCTCTGATGGGCAGCAGGGTCATATGCAACTACTGGAGCAGTAGTATCTGTTGTGGCCAATGCAGTTGCAGATGCTGATGGAGGAGGTGGAAAAGGAAGAGGGGTAGGAGGTAACTCTTCAATAGGAATGTCATTCTCAGGCTGAGGGTCTAAAAAGACATCGCTTGAGAGAGTGGTTACAAAATCATTATTTTGATAGAATTCCTCTAGAAAGGCATGAATTAGGTCATGATCAAGAGGAGAATCTACTACAGAAAGAAGAAACTCATAAGATCTCCTAATGAGATTTATGTGAGTAAAATGAGCAGATTCAGGGAAGTTTAGCACAAAGAAGGGGAAAACCATGAAGAAATGAGGGATTATGTAAATGGAAGGTGAAAAAGGGTAAAGAGCATAGGCTTGGCTACCTCTGGTTGGAATATCTTCCTTTTCTTCTTCCTTTAAACCAGAACTTGATCCACCTTTTGAGAACAGCCTCTTTCTGAATTTGAACTTCTTATCATTCAGCTTGATAAGAGAGAACTTCTGATCCAATGGCAAGTTTATTAACTTCTGCTTTCCTTTCAGAGCCATGGAGTCAGCATCACTTTGATTCTTGTTGAAGGCTTCATGAAGATGTGAGGATTGAATAGCCATTTTCCTACAGGCTTATGTGTTCTTTCCAACTTTACAAGCTGCCTTTCAGCTTCAAGTGAGGCAATCACATCCAAGTCTTTGCCATCTAGGTAGTTGGAGCAAGATTCATCTGTGACAGAGAATGGAGTGGTTCTAGAAGATAGGTGATAGGGAGATATAGTGACTAAGGGGATAGGGTTGTGTCTGGTTTCAGAGAATAAGTCTGGAAAGACTACTCTCAAAGGGACTTGGCACTAGTTTTTTATATGATCAGGGATTGGTGGTTTAGGTGAGGGTAGAGGAGGAGTGAGATTGTCAAAATACTCAAAATCATTGACATCCTCAGTTTGAAGAGTGTCAGTATGGTGAGATGTTTGGGGTGTGGAAGGTTTTGGTGAGTGAGTATCAGACATGTGAGTTTCTGAGATGGTAGGATTGGGTTCAGAAGTCTGATGGATAGGTGATGTATGTGGAGGAGTTGGAATTTTTGGTGAAGTAGGTGGAGTGGGAATTTTTTGTTGTGGTTGAGGTGATGGTGTTCTTTGTGGTGGTGGTGTTGGTGCTCTTTGTGGTGGTGGTGTTGGTTGTGGAATAGTTGTTGTTGTGGCAAAAGGTTCTGTTTGTTGTGGTGGAGGTGATAATTCCTTCTGAGGTGAGGGTGATGATGAGGGAGTGGATGGTAAGACAAGCTTCCTCTTTGTTACAGTGGTCCTCTTTTACTTAGGGATCACAGTCTCTTCTGGTTGAGACTCCCCCTCAGCTTGCACAGCTCTCTTCCTCTTGAAAACTTTAGTTATACTAGGTGCATTAGGAACAGAGGCAGCAACTTGCTCAGCAGATTCAGCAACTGAAACAGATTCAATAACAGGTTCAACAACCTGAGTAGGATCTTGAGACACAGAAGTTTCAGTAGTTGACTGAGTGACTTTCCTCTTCTTCCTCTGAAGTTGAGCCCTTTCTTCTTCAACAGGTTCCGCAAAGGGTTCAGGTTTAACAGCAGGGACGGAGAGAGATTCTTCCATTTGAGCAGATGCTTCAGCATTTTTCTCAATAGTAGGAGTCAAAGTAACCTTCATCAAAGACAGAGTCTTTGTAGTGATCTCAGTACAGAGATCAGCAGAGACAACATTTCTTAAATTCAACTTGCATGCCCTAAAAATTCTTGTCATAATCATTCCAAAGGGATAATCCTTATCCTTTCCCTTGACAGCTTTTTCCATGTGAATGAAAATCAAGTCAGTAATATCTATCCTAATCTTTTGGACTGAATGAAAGAAAGCAAACTTCTCTAATTTACTGACATGATATCTAGACCCAGTCCTAGGCATGACACAATTTATAAGAAGAACATGAAGAAATCTTGCCTTAGGAGACAAATATTTAGAGTCTCTGTTTCCAGGTCTTGCATCTCCATAAAGCACTAGATTCACATTTGCTTATCCTTGATCCTTCATCCACTCTTTATAATACCCAGCACCTTCTCTTGGGCATTTTGTTACTTCAGAGAGTAACTCATGAGTTATGAAGATGTGGTTCTCACCAACATCTCCAAAAATCATGGAGGTTGTATTGTCCTTAGTGATCTTTGCCGTGGTCCAAAAATCCCTAACAAGAGCAGGGAAGACGCGCTCTTGTAGTTGAAAGAAGGGTAACCATCCAGCATGGCTGAGTTCAGGAAGAACGTCTAAACCCTTGGTTCTGAGTTCGTCAAAGTTAGGGACCCTTCCAGGGTGCACCTTTTTCAGTTCAGCAATTGATAGCTTGGTTTTCTCAGCCAAAGTTTCAAAAAGACTCTTGGGTGCCATTGATTCTGAGAGGTGAAGATTAGGGTTTGGAAAGGGACAGTTTCGAGAGAATGAACACAAAGAGAATTCAGAGAGAGATTGTGAGCAAGAAATTTTGAGTGGGTAATTTTTGAAACGACACGGGTTACTTTTGTTAAAAACACTTGAGTGCTTTTTGCATTGGGAACAAGGAGAGAGAGTGTAGCCATAAATAGCAATCTATCAATTTGAAAAGGCAGTTGTTAATATAATGAAACATTTTTAAGAAAAGGAGGGAAAATACAATGTACATGTGTCTCAGTCAGGGTTTAGCACTGAGTGCTTTTAGCCACGTCATTAGATGCTTGGCTAAAGTAGACGAGTGAAGCATACTGAAGCATAGAGAAAATAGACGAGTCAAGTAAACATAGAATATAGACAAGTAAATTTTCAGACATACCAGCAAACACTTATTCAGACACATTATGCATATTAAGATTCCTTCTAATAAAAACAATTTATCTTCACTTAGAGGTTTAGTAAAGATGTCTGCCCGCTGATAATCAGTGTTTACAAACTTAATTTCAAACATCTTTTTGAACATAATATCTAATAAAATGATGCTTTATCTCTATATGCTTTGCTCTAGAATGCTGTATTGGATTTTTAGACAGATTAATACCACTAGTATTATCACACCAAACAAGTATATTATGCTCAAACATTGAATAATCTTCAAGTTGATATTTTACCCAAAGCAGTTGTGAACAACAACGAGCTGCTGATATATATTCAGCTTTAGCAGTTGATAGAGCAGTGGTGCTTTACCTTTTGCTTGACCAAGAGATCATATTTAGTCCAATGAAGTGACATCCTCCACTGGTGCTTTTTATATCAATTTTATCTCCAGTAAAATCAGCATCACAAAATCCAACTAACCTGAAATCTTCAGTTTTGTTATATAATAAACCAAGGTTAGTGGTTCCAATCAAATATCTGAAAATTCTTTTAACAGCCTTATAATGAGATTCTTTAGGATCTGATTGAAATCTAGCACAAAGACAAATACTGAATTGAATATCAGGTCTGCTAGCAGTTAAGTATAGAAGAGATCCAATCATACCTCGGTAGACAGTTTGATCTACCTTTTTACCTTCCTCATCCTTGTTTAGAATAACTGTTGGATGCATAGGAGTACTCATAGGCTTTGAATTTTCCATTTTATATTTTTTCAGAAGCTCCTTGGTGTACTTCTGTTGATGGATATAGATTCCATCACTTGACTGTTTTATTTGAAGACCAAGGAAGAACTTCAATTCTCCCATCATGCTCATCTCAAATTCATTCTGCATCGACTTAGATTACTCTTTGCAGAGCTTTTCATTAGTAGCACCAAATATAATATCATCAACGTAAATCTATACTACTGTGAAATCTTTCTTTGAGCATTTCTTGAAAAGTGTAGTGTCTACTTTTCCTCTAATGGAATTATTTTCAATTAGATATGTGCTTAACCTATCATACCAAGCTCTAGGAGCTTGTTTGAGTCCATACAAAGCTTTCTTAAGCTTATAGACATGGTGAGGATTTTCAGAATCCTCAAACCCAGGAGGTTACTTGACATAAACTTCCTCCTTAATTATTCCATTTAGAAATTCACTTTTAACATCCATTTGATAAAGAGTTATATCATGTTCTGCAGCATATGACATGAGAATTCTAATTGCTTCTAATCTAGCTACAGGTGCAAAGGTTTCAGTGAAATCAATATCTTCCTGTTGATTATACCCTTGAGCAACTAGTCCTTCTTTGTTTCTTACCACTTTTCCATCCTAATCCAGTTTATTTCTAAACACCCATCTGGTTCCAATAACAGTTTTCTCTTTGGGTTTAGAAACTAGAGTCCAAACATCATTTCTCTTGAACTGATTTAGTTCTTCTTGCATGGCTAGAATCCAGCTTTCATCTTGCAAGGATTCTTCAATCTTTTTAGGTTCCAAATCTGATATGAAGGCCATGTTGTTGTTTTCATTGAAAGCAGATCTGATTCTAACTCCTTGAGATGGACTTCCAATGATAAGTTCTTCTGGATGATAGGTCTTGAATTTCTAATCTTTCTTCAAAATCTGAGTTTCAGACTTATCAGTACTTGTCTGTATTTCAGACACGTCTACTTTTGACTTGTCTGAAGATTCTTCCACTGCAGGATTAAGTTCAATACCTGCAACATCATCCTCTATATCTGATAGTTCCCTATCAGTCTTCAAACCATCATTAAACTTTACATGAATTGATTCTTCTACAACAGAAGTTCTAGAATTAAAAATTCTAAAAGCTTTAGACATTTCAGAATATCCAATAAATATGTCTTTATCTACTTTAGAGTCAAATTTACCAAGATGATCTTTTGTATTAAGAATATAACATTCACATCCAAATGCATGAAAATATGATATGTTGGATTTTCTACCTTTCCACAATTCATAAGGAGCCTTATTTAGAATAGGTCTAATCAGTATTCTGTTTTGCACATAACAAGCAGTGTTAATGGCTTATGCCCAGAAGTACTTAGGAAGATTATTTTCATTAAGTATTGTTCTTCCCATCTCTTGAAGAGAAATGTTCTTTCTCGCAACCACTCCATTTTGGTATGGAGTTCTAGGTGCAGAGAAATTGTGAGAAATACCATTTTCCTCACAGAACAGTTTGAACTGCTCATTTTCAAATTCTCCTCCATGATCACTTCTGATAGCAGAAATACAAAAACCCTGCTCATTTTGTACTCTTTTACTGAATACTGAAAACACATTATAAGACTCATCCTTGTGGGTTAAGAAGAGTACCCATGTAAATCTAGAATAGTCATCAACTATAACAAAACCATATTTCTTTCCACCTAGGCTAGCTACACTGACTGGTCCAAACAGATCCATGTGTAACAATTGCAAAGGTCTAGAGGAGGTGACTTCTTTCTTGGATTTGAAACTTGATTTTACTTGTTTACCTCTCTGACATGCATCACACAAGATATCTTTCTTAAAGGAAATATCAGGCAATCCTCTCACAAGATTATGCTTTTTCAATTTAGAAATTTGTTTCATACTAACATGTCCTAGTTTCTTATGCCACAGCCACTTTTCATCCTCTTTAGACATAAAGCATGTTATACTTTGATCTGAAAGTTCAGACAGGTCAATCTTATACAGATTGTTTTGCCTTTTGACAGAAAAGAGGGTCTTTCCACTACTATTATTGACTATACATGCATCCTTAGAAAAAGATATAGAAATCCACTGTCACACAATTGACTTTTGCTAAGCAGATTATGTTTTAACCCTTTCACATATAAAACATCACGGATAATAGGCAAGGGAGGTTTACCACCAATTTTACCTACACCAACAACTTTTCCTTTCTGGTTGCCACCAAAAGTTACATGTCCACCTTTCTTAGGTTGGAGATCTAGAAACATAGACCTTTATCCTGTCATGTGTCGCGAGCATCCACTGTCCAGGTACCATGACAGGTGTTTGCTTTGTCCTGTTAAGTATATCTGCAACAAGAATGATCATGGACTTAGGTACCCATATTTTCTTGGGTCCTTTTCTGTTAGTATGAGGAGTCTGTGAAGACTTCCTTCTCTTTTTGTGGATACACATGGACATGATATGTCCAGATTTTCCACAGTAAGAACATATAGGTTTATTTGAACTGTCTGACACATATTTAACAGTTATATTCGAGAACTTTGTTGATCCTTTATGATGTTCTTGATTGGAATAACCTATACCTTCTTTGTTAAGGGAGTGCCTCTGACTTCCTAAGAGTTTAGTCAGATTATCTCTACCATTAACAAACTTGGCAAGATCTGAGGTGAGCTCTTCTACTTTCTGTTGAAGTTTAGTCACTTCTTCAGAGGGTAGAGTTTCAACTGAGATCTCAGCTTTAGACTTCTCAGTCTTAAGCCTACTATTCTCTTCAGCTAACTTCTCACACTCTTGAGATTTCTGTGTATACTCATTTGAGAGTTTAGCATACTGTCTCTTGAGGGATTTGAAAACTTTAGATATATAGTTGGATTCCTCCAATAGTTCATCATAGGCATCATTCAATTTCTCAAGTTCAGAATGTACCTCAGTTTCTGATTCTGAATCAGTATCTGCCATAAGACAGAGATTTGCTTCAAGCTCCTCTCCTTCACTTTCAGTGGAGCTTGCATCAAGATCTTCCCAAGTGGCCATCATTCCTTTCTTCTTTTTGTTTAAGAATTTCTTGGAAGGTTGCTTTTTAAGTTGAGGACATTCTTCCTTGATGTGACTAGGCTTTTTGCATTCATAGCACACAATGACATTTCTATCATTGGATCCACCATCTTTGTTGTGTTTCTCTTTGTTGAAGCGCCTGAAGGGTTTATCTTTTTTGAAGTTTCTTTTCTTCCATAGCTTTTTCATTTTTCTGGTGAAAAGAGAGAGTTCATCATCTTCATTATCAGAGTCATTCTCATTTGATTCCTCAGATTCTTCTGAAGATTCATCTACTTTGAGAGCTTTTGAACCTGCTCCCTTAGATGACTCTTGTCAGCCTTGAGTGCAATGGATTTGTTTTTCTTTCCATTGTTCTCTTCAATCAGCTCTTGTTCATGGATCTGAAGAGTACCAAGAAGCTCATCAAGCTTCATTGTTGTTAAGTCCTTGGCCTGAGACACAGCAGTTACAAGTGGTCTCCATTGTTTTGGAAAACTTGAGAATCTTTTGAATGTGTTCCTCAGTCATGTAAACTTTTCCCAGAGATTTCAATCCATTGGTTATGGTTTGAAATCTTCCATACATTTTGCCAATAGTTTCTCCTTCTTCCATTTTGAACAGCTCATACTTTCTGACAAGCATGCTGACTTTTGTTTCTTTGACCTTGCTAGTTCCTTCATGAGCAACAGCTAGTGAATCCCACATTTCTTTTGCAGACTCATAAGCACAGACTTTTTCAAATTCTTCTCAGCTTAAAGCACACATGATTGCATATCTAGCTTTGGCATTCAGCTGCCATTTTGTTCTTTGATCAGTAGTCTTGTTTGCTTTAGGAATTTCATCTCCTTTGTCATCTTTAGGAACATAGGGACCTTCATCAATGATATCCCAAAGATCAGAATTAGTGGATTGTAAAAACCACTTCATCTTTTCTTTCCAGTAGATGTAGTCCTCTCCATTGAACAAAGGAGGTCTCGACATTGAGGTTCCTTCTCCAGCATGGTTCTTGCTTGCACTGGTTTCTCCTGCCATTTCCAAGATCTTTTCCTCTACACTGTTAAGTGCTCAACCCAGAGGCTAAGCTCTGATACCAACTGAAATAACCAAAGTTAACACAAGAAGAGGGGTTGAATTGTGTTTACTAACTTTTTCGGTTGCTTTAAAAAGATTTTCGCAGGCACAACAAGCAAAGCTTAGATATAAGAAAATTAAACGAGTGAAACGTCTAATATTAAGACAGAACACACAAGCAAATAGAGAAGGGTAAAACATAGTTTGATATTCACAATATTAACTCCCCAAGCTAAAAGCTTAAACAGAATCAATACTTAAGCAAATTAAAGAGATAAGGGGAAGAGAAATATCACTCAATAGATTTATACTGGTTCACCCCAAAATCCACAGGGCTACGTCCAGTTTCTTGGCAGCACCAAGTTTTCACTATAACTGAGTAAATTACAGTACAAGTATTCTTTGCACACCTAGCCTCTTCAGGCTCAACACTCAAACAAGTATTCTTTTCTCATCTAGCCTCTTCAGGCTCAACACAATAAGGAATGAAAAGGTTTTTGTGTAATTAATACAACTTGCAAATCTTTCAGATCACACTGAGCGTTGACTTGATCTTTGACTGAATTTTAGACGAGTGGTTTTTAGACAAGTCTAAAAACTGAGCTTCTACTAAAAAGTAGACGGGTCAAAAATAGACAAGCGACCTTAAGTTTATTTTCCTGCACACTTATCAGATATGTCAGTAATTTCATATGGCTCAATACTACCATACTTAATCTATTTGGACTAATCAAAACTTAGAGAATCTACACATTGAATGTGTTTTAGACTTATGAGGTCTCAACACTACCATCCTTCAGAATTTCTTCTTTAAACCATTGTAAGAAAGTCTTATTATGCTTGTTCAACAACCACTTTTAGTTCATTCGAGGGTTTTCTTCCTTGACTTTTCTTTTGTGATCACAAAAGTAAGGTTGAACTTCATCAATGTTATTCAATATATACAAATTCCTCCTAACCCTTGCTCTTAATCATTACACCATGTGTACCCTACCTTGAAATCTTCTCTCATCATGACAAGGCTTAGGAACCCCTATAGGATCCGTGTTAGGAAGGTAGTCTGAATAAAACTCAATAGCTTCTTCTGCAACGTACCTTTGAACAATAGATGCTTCGGGACGGTATGGATTCTTCACATACCCTTTCAAGATCTTCATGTATCGCTCAACTAGGTACATCCACCTCAAAAAAGGGGCCACATAATCTAATCTCCCTCACTAAATGAACAATTAAGTAAACCATGATGTTGAAAAATGAAAGAGGAAAATACATCTCCAATTGGCACAAGATTATTTCAGCCTCAACTTCCAACTCATCCAACTTATGGGGGTCAATGACTTTGCTACATATAGCATTGAAGAATGGGCACAACCTAGTTTTGGCATGTCTAACATTTTTAGGAGCAATACCACAAATAGCCACGGGCAGTAGTTGTTGCATCAAGACGTGGCAATCATGAGACTTTAAGCTAACTAATTTGAGATCACTTGAGACAAGCCTCTTGACATTTGAACAGTAACCATGTGGAATTTTGATGCCCTAAAGACACTCACAAAAACTTTGTCTCTCTTTTTTGGACAAAGTATGACATGCTGGAGGCAAATATGTCCGCTTACCATCCTCAACAACTGGAGCTAACTGCTCTTGTATGCCCATCGCAACGAGATCGAGACGAGCACTCACGCCATCCTTTGTCTTGCCCTGAATGTTGAGAAGTGTTTCGATTACACTATCACACACATTTTTTTCCACATGCATCACATCAATACAGTGTCTAACATCAAGCTTGCACCAGTATGGAAGATCAAAGAATATTGACCTCTTCTTCCATATGTTGTCCTAGGTAGCCTATGATGTGCTTCACCCATTGATAAACTTGCTCTCCATTTAAGGCCGTTGGAGCATTTTCACTCTCTTGGCATCCGTTAAAAGCATTTTTCAACTAACGATATGGGTTATCACGTCTAAGAAATCTTTGATGCCCAAGGTAAACCGTCTTCCTTCCATGATGCAACCGAGTGAAGCATGTGCCTTCTTCACATATAGGGCATGCTTTATGCCCCTCAACACTGTACCCAGACAAGTTCCCTTATGCTGGAAAGTCATTGATAGTGAAAAATAACATGGCACGCATCTTGAAAGTCTCGTGAGAATACCCATCAACTGCATCAACACCTTCTACTCACAGCTTTTTCAAGTCTTCAATCAAGGGACTTAGATAAACATCTAAGTCATTTCCCGGTTGCTTTGGGCCCGAAATCATCATAGATAACATCATGTATTTGCGCTTCATGCACAGTCAAGGAGGTAAGTTGTAAATTATCAGGAGAACATTCCATGAACTATGAATACTACTTAAGGTACCATATGGATTCATTCCATCCATAGCAAGTCCAAGCCTAAGGTTTCATGGCTCATTGGCCCAAATCCGGAAACAAAGTATCAATTTTCTTCCATTGTACAGAATCAGTCGGATGGCGAACCTATCCATCACATTTCCTCTCATCATCATGCCATCTAAGGTTCTTTGTGTCTTTTACATTAGCAAACAATCGCTTGAACCTTGGAATTATTGGAAGATACCAGAAGACCTTTATAGGAGGACCCTTTTTTTTCACATCACAACTAGAATTATCAAGATCATCACCATCCTTAACTTTGTAGCGTGATAACCCACACTTGGGGCAATCGTGCATCTTTTCATAATCACCCATGTAAAATATGCAATCATTGGGGCATGCGTGTATCTTCTTATACTCCATACCCATTGGACACTACCTTCTTCGCCTCATAGTTACAGTCAGGCAATGTGTTGCCCTCTGGAAGCAAGTCTTTCAACAATTCTAGCAATTCGGTGAAGCTTTTATCACTCCAACCATTTCTCGCCTTCACACAAACCAATTTTAACACCGCCGACAACCGTGTATGAGTAGTACACCCCGGATACAAAGGTTTATCTGCATCACTGCATAATCTTTCATACACATGTGCTCGATGAAAAGATTCTTTTCCAATATCATGGATCATGTCCTCTACTCGATTATTCTCCATATCTACATCATCGTCATCACTTTGGGAGACACTTGGCTTGTTATTTAACAACACATCACCATGCCATATCCATCTTGTATAATTCAAGTAAATCCCAAAACAAATAAGATGAGTATGTATATCCTTAACCGCATATTTCCTTGTATTTAAACATTTGAGATAAGGACAACAGAACATTCCTTTACTATTAGGTACATTTCTTTGAGCAAATTCTATAAACTTTTACACTCCCTTCAGATACTCATCACTTGTGCGTTTACAAACCATCCAACTACGATCCATAGCTAGATAGGTTCTATAGATATACACACATATATCCAATAGAAGCACAATAGGGGAGATTGGAAAAGCACTCGTATTTGAAAACCTAACAACAATATATATCTTAATTGAGTAATTGGCTAAAACATCATCCTTATATATATATATATATATATATATATATATATATATATATATATATCTTAATCATCATTTCAATGCCAAGAATAAGCCTATTACCGAGTAAACTAGAAATCCAACCCCAACAAAAAACTATACCCATGGGACCTCAAATGGACATGATATATCCTCACGTTTCTTACCCCTATTGGATTACATGTTTGTCTTTCATAACATAATCAATGGCACCAAATACTAAATTCCTGCCTTAACTTCTATATTTCATCTTATTTTTGTGAGACTTATTTTATCTTAATCAAATTTTGTTACACTAACTAGCTGATTGGTTTAGATTCCCCTCACACCCTGGACTTTGCAAAGCTTGCTTGACTCATTGAGGAACATTCATGAAAATGGTATGCCTCTTTGTCTCTTGTCTCCCTTAAAACAATGTAACTTTCAGTATTATTGACAACATATTTCAAAAGCTTCCCTATCATTTTTATCAACAAAATCGATAATATAAACAAAAGAACATAGACATGTAGAACAGAGGCATGTATTCCATATTGAAGAAAGACACAAACCAACAGAAACACACAAACAATAGGTATATTTCTTCTCTAAGGTCTGCTTTAGATTTAAACTCGTTATAACATAACTTTCTGCATAAAAGTGTAAATATTTATTTTAAAGGCTGAAGAGAAACAATAGCACCAATCCACATAATGCCCTTGTAGTGAACTTTCTCAAAAGTCAAAGGTCGAGCATTTTTAGCATAAGAGTAAGATATTATTTGTACACTTTTTATGTATCACCCTAAGCTATCAACGAAGATTTATATTGGTTAAGTTGCAGGTGATAAGAATGATCAACATAAGGGCATGCTTTATTATATATTCCAGAAAAAGCATTGGGTCATAAAGAGCAGGAGAGGGATCAAAATCAAACCTTGGAATGATGACTTCACAAAAAGCTAGATGGGTATGGCAGTATGTGCAGCTATAGATCTTCCCTTCACAAATTCAGAGCTTTTATTTCAAGGTTCCAACGCCCAATGTGTTTCCCCTCAATCACCTTAAACCTCAATCAAATATACTGATGTAGCAGTGAAAACATTCACACAACAAACTCAACAAAACACAGAGAAAAAAGGAATCCCCAAAATGATAAATCATTCCTTGGAACAAAATGATGATACGTCAGGCAATAATTTACCTTTGAGTGGTGGTCCTGAGTTCTAGGAATCTCCACGGCTTCAACATCAAATGAAACAACTAACTCAGACAATCCCCATGGCTTTAACACGATCAACCCAGCAACCTGAGATGCAACAGCAAGAGTGAGGAAATGGGGCATTGCCTCAAATACCCAAAGCACAAAATCTATTATCATCCCAAAGCATCGAAAATTTAATAATGAAGCAAAAAATGAAACATTTTAGGAGGGAAAAGAAAGAAAGAAAGAAAGAAAGAAAGAAAAGAACCTGTTAGGGCTTGGTGACTTGTGAGAAGAGGACGGAGGACGCGGCCAGACGCTGAAGGTGGACTGTTGCGCAGAAACTACAACAACGTGAGTTAGAAAGGGTTAGGGCAGAAGTTCAGAGAGAAACATGTGTGAAGTTCAGAGAGAGAGAGAGAGAGAGAGAGAGAGTACCTTAGAGAGAGATCCTCGCGGTGGTGGTGGAGAGGATCTCGCGGTGGTGTTCACTAAGAGAGAAAGGGTTAGGGCAGAGAAGGGCGGTGGTAAACAGGCAGAGTGATGGAAATGATGAAGAGAAAGGCACGCGAGTGAGTAACGTATACTTTCTAAATCACCTTTAACGTCTGTTGTTTAAACAATAGACGTTAAAAGTGATTTAAATGAACTATTTAATTACGGTTCTGCTACCGTGTGTTTTTTAACGTCCATTTTTTCTTTAACAGACATTATATCTGCTCGTTTATTCCATATTTTCCAGTAGTGAGTCCTTCCTTTGTTTGAGCATCCACTTTGCTCCAGCGGTAGAACTTTTGTAAGTTCGTAGCGTTTCAAAAGCGTGGGATTTATTTCCCGGACAAGGTCTCTAGGGTGTAGGCTCTCCGGATGGGGCTGCTAAAGGTTCGCCTGGAATAGCAGCGTGTGGTGAATTGTTTAGAGATAGCAATGCTGCAATTCTTGGTTGCTTCTCTTGTAATCTTGGTGTTCAGAATGCCTTGTTTGCAGAGCTTATGGGAGTGATTTTGGCCATTGAAATTGCAATGGATAAAGGTTGGCATAGTCTATGGTTAGAATGTGATTCTAAATTGGCTTTGTCAGCCTTCAACAACCTTGACATAGTTCCATGGAAGTTGAGAAATAGATGGGAAAATTGCTTGTATTTTACAAAGCAAATGAAGTTTCATTGTTCTCATTTTTAGAGAAAGCAATAGCTGTGCTGATAAACTTGCTGTTTATGGTTCTAATATTAGTGGTCTTGTTTGGTGGGACTTAATCCCGGATTTCATTAGGGAAGACTTTTTTAGAAACAGATTTGGTGTTCCATTTTTTAGATTTCATTAATCTCTTCGTGGGTAAGGTTCTTGTCCCCCATGTTTCTTTGTATTCTTTTATCTTTCTTTTAATAATATATTTTGGCATGCTGCAAGTGATTGCTAGTGTTTGTGGTGCCAACCTAGTTGGGATAACTTTCACTAGAGTGATGCCTTTGCATGCCATTTTGCCTTTAAAAAAAAAAAAAAAAAAAAAAAGGTGTAGGCTCTCGTGGACCTCTTTTCCGTTACTCGGTAAGGGCTTTGGGCCTAGCTTTCCTTAGGCGGCATTTCTTCCTCCTATGTCTGCCTCAAAGCTTCTTGTGATGACCTTTGGTGTCGTATCAGGCAGTTATTCTTTGCTTGGTGGCCGCCTCCCTTCTTCCTTCGATTAAATTCAAGTTGTTGCGTATCAAGTAGTTATTCATTTTTCATGGTCGTTTTCCTTTTCGTAAACATTAATTATTCGCCATGTAGGCTCTCCAACTTCGACAAGAATCATTACTTCACTTCCGTAAGTCAGCTTGAACGGTGACTCCCGGGTCGTGCTACGTGGGATGGGATAGACTATATCCCCATAGTACATGACCCAATTGCTCCACTTAGTCCCCCTTGGCTTCTATACTCAATTGAGTAATTTCTATTATTAAAAATAATATGTAATAATTGTTAAGGTCAATGCTAAAATCTTATTCTATTTTGATGCCTAACTTGATGTGTTATATTTTATTTTAAATATCATCAATAAAGTTATCATATTTCATTACCTCATAACTATTAAAATTTAATTATTTCATTGTAAATGAAAATTATGCTGTAAGTATTTCAAATTTTTAATATTTATAATAATTACATTTTTTTTGCTACGATATGATTATTCTGTTATGAAAAAATGTTATTCAAAGATTTTGATAAAAGATTTAACTCTAAACTATAATATACGTCTTATCAATACAGACTAGAATATATTCATCTCAAAAAGTATAAGCACAAAAATTATTGCTTATATACCATGTAAATAGATTGGTTTTCTGTACTCGTTCTTTGGTTGTGTCGCAGCACATTTTATTCTTCTGCCATAGAAAAGCACAATAACATGTTATTAACATTTGATTCAAAAACTTGCTCTAGAAAAATATTTGATTCAAAAACAGTTTTAAAATAACGGAGAAGCAAAGTTGTATTAGTTAAATCTACCAAAAAAAGGTTGTATTATTAGTTAGTATAAAAGATGTGTCATTGTCACTAGTGCTACCCAAATTTTTATGACAATAAAGTAACACAGTGGTTCTTTTATTATTTTTCTTCGTGTGTGTTTGGTTCCACTCCTGGAGACATTAGAAGTGGCTTTACACATGTTAAAAGTTATTTTGATAAAAAAAAAAAAGAGGTGTTTGGTGTTTTGTTATATGTTTGGGAAGCAATTTTATATCCAAAATTGATTCTCTCCGAAACAGCTTGAAGTAACTTCTGCTTTTGGATTGAAAAATTACACTAAATTTTATATCACATTTGCTTTAAAAATAAAAACATCCAAACATAAACCACTTTACTTCAAACTCAATTGTATTGAAATCAATTCTACAAAGTTAATATCATCCAAAATCATATTTATCAAACGTTTATTCAAACACATACCCTGACGTTTGCCTAACAAATATGAGATGAACTGTCATTTAGAAAATTTCATTATGTTAATAGCCAATGCCGTAATTCTAGATAATCAACCATGTTATTTATCAAAAAAAAAAAAAGATAATCAACCGTGGTTTGGATAATTTCATTGGTTTATTTTTTTGTTTTATTTTTTAATAATATATCTCTACTTTGAACTTTAAATTTTTTTTTTGTATTTTTTAATTTTAAGTGAGAATTATAAAAAGGCTAAAATACCATTTTTGTCCCTTAACTTGTTTTTTAGATTCAGTTTGGTATCTTAACTTTTAAAAGGTTCAATTTGGTCCCTTAATTTGTCTCTATTAACCCAAGTTAGTCTTCTCCGTCAATAAAGTCAATATCAGTGTTAAATAAGTTTCAATTTGGTCCCTTATATTTTAAATGAGTTTCAAATTGGTCCGTTAAATTGTTAATATGTTTCAAATTGGTCCTCTAAATTGTTAACGAGATTCAAACTGGCCCTTTAAATTGTTAACGAGTTTCAACCTGGTCCTCAAAAAGTTAACAGCTTTACTGACATATTAACAGAGATGACTAAATTGGGTCAACAGAGACAAATTAATGGACTAAATTGAACCTTTTAAAAGTTAAGGGACCAAAATGGTATTTTAGCCTTATAAATATAAGTGTTCGTACAAGAACTAAATATTTGCTAAGTTCTCATAATATGAGAATAACTTGTTTATTTCAGAAGTGATCAAGGTATTACATGGGAAATCCAGTCTATTTATAGTCTAACACTGTTACATGACTGCCTATATTCTATTTAAGATTCACTTCTTATTGTAACAGCCTTCATTTACTCCTCGTCCGTTCGTCCTCGTGCTCTACACTAGTGCAAAATATGCTTTTAACGTCGGAGATTTAACATCGGTTCCTTTATAACCGATGTCTAAAACGAGGCGATGACATTTTTGAAATTAATCTCAAACCTTTTAACATCGGCTTCTTAAATAACCGATTTTAAAACTTTTAGCCATCGGTTATATTTTTAAACCGATGTCTAAAAATAAAAGGAAAAATTAATTTTGAAAACCTGCTTAACTTTTTACATCGGTTTTTATATAACCGGTGACTAATTTTAATTAACAACATCGGCTCTTTTATAACCGAAGTCCAAACTTAAAACAAAAAGAAATTTTCAAATTCTGCCAAAATTTAGACATCGGTTATACATCCAACCGATGTCTAAGGTCAATATACAACATCGGTTTTCCAATAGCCGATGTCTAATGTCTAAACCCTTTTTATTTTCCTATTCACTTCCCTCCTTTCTGTGCGTGCTACCCTCAAAAATTTTCGCCCCAACATCTCTCTCACTCAAACCCTCCTTCTGCCACCGTGAGTTCTCTTCACCCACCACTACCACCACCGTCTCCCCAACCACTGGTTTAGGAGCACTCAGCCACTGCCACCACAGTCTTCTTCAGCCATTGCCACCGAAGACTAGCGTCCTCCTCCTCCTCCTCTCTGGTGAGTTCTTTTTTCTCCATAACCCTCGAGTTCATCCAAGAGCCACCACGAGCCTTTCATCCGTTTCCAACTTTGTGCATTATTTTTCTGGTACGGATCTTACAAAACACTGCTTTGTTTCATCTTTTTAAATAATTTTTTTCTGGTTTACTGCACTGTACTGGAATTTGTAACTTGTCTTGGCACTCCTTGTGTGTTAGATTAGCTTTCATTCAATAAAGTTTTTAGCTTAAAAAAAATTAAATAGGGGGATAAATAGCATAGATAGTGTTTGCTTTTTTTTTTTTCCTGTTGTGTGTTCTTCCCACACCCGGTAAGCTTTCTCCTCTCTATTTTTCTAGTTTGATTTTTGTTTGCTTTAACTTGGGGATTGGAGTGTTCTATTATTTTTTTAGTGTTAATTAATCAGTAAAACCTTAGTTTCCCATTTGAGATGCAATATTAATGAGCACACGTGTACTTGTGTAAGGTACCGCTCATTGTATTGAATCTTGAATTGTCCAGGTTAGATAGTTTGGGAAAAAACTTTTTCTTCATTTAGTTAAAATAATTATTCTTTAATTCTCATGTTATATACTTGGTGATAGTTCGGTTTGATGCATTTCCTTTAGTTCTCCGAGTGCATACTTATCTTGGTGTTTTTCACTGCGTTCAAGTCGTGTACGCCGGAGACTGATGGGAAATACTGCCGAAATTTCGTCAAGTATGAGCATGAGAGTTAAGGACTAACTATTAACCGAATGTTGAAAAAGTTTCTTCTCGAATGGGATAGAGCCATACCCTGTCATAAGAAGTAGTTGATGAAGATCTTGGCCTAAGTACGAAGTTATTGTTGTAGTAATGGATCGCGGTTGGATGAATGCTAGACGGACAAGTGATGAGTATGAGAATGGAGTGGAAGATTTTCTACAATTTGCATATACAAATTCTCCTGATAATGGCGACGGAAGGTTTTATTGTCCTTGTGTTAACTGTTTGAATGAGAGACGACTAGAAGCTGAGGAGATACGAGAGCATCTTATTTGTGACAGGATTTGCAAGAGTTATACAATATGGATATGTCATGGTGAATCGTTAGACAGGCCAAGGGTGTCGCATAATGAGGAAGTTGATGACGTAGATATGGACAATGGACATGATCCGTGATATTGGGCAAGAGTCTTTTCGGCGAGCACATGTGTATGATATTTTGTGCGGTGATGCGGAAGTGGCTTTGTATCCGGGGTGCACTAATTTCACACGGTTGTCAGCGGTGTTAAGATTGCTCAATGTGAAGGCGAGAAATGGGTGGAGCAATAAAAGCTTTACTGAATTGCTTGAGTTGTTGAAAGACATGCTTCCAGAAGGTAACACATTGCCGTCTTGAAACTATGAGGCGAAGAAGATATTTTGTCCGATGGGTATGGAGTATAAGAAAATACACGGATGCCCCAATGATTGCATATTGTACAGGAAAGAGTTTGAAGAGATGCACGAGTGCCCCAGGTGTGGGGTATCACGCTACAAAGTCAAGGATGGTGATTCTAGTTGTGATGTGGTCACCAAGGGTCCTCTTGCAAAGGTGTTATGGTATCTTCCAGTAATTCCGCGGTTCAAGCGATTATTTGCTAATGTAAATGATGCAAAGAACATTAGATGGCATGCAGATGAGAGGAGATGTGATGGACAGCTTCGCCATCCAGCTGATTCTTTGCAATGGAAGAGAATTGATAGTCTGTTTCCGGATTTCGGCAATGAGCCCAGAAACCTCAGGCTTAGACTTGCTACCGATGGAATGAATCCATATGGAAACTTAAGTAGTATTCATAGTTCATGGCCTGTTCTCCTGGTAATTTACAACCTATCTCCTTGGTTATGCATGAAGCGCAAATACATTATGTTAAGTATGATGATTTTGGGTTCAAAACAGCCAGGAAATGATATTGATGTTTATCTGAGTCCCTTGATTGAAGACTTGAGAATGTTGCGGGATGAAGGTATTGATGTGATCGACGGGTATTGCCGTGAGACTTTCAAGATACGTGCCATGTTATTTTGCACCATCAATGACTTTCCAGCATACGGGAACCTGTGCGGGTATAGTGTTAAGGGGCATAAAGCATGTCCAATATGTGAAGAAGGCACATGCTACCATCAACTGCAACATGGAAGGAAGACAGTTTACCTTGGGCATCAGAGATTTCTCCGACGTAATCACCCTTATCGTAGATTAAGAAAAGCTTTCAATGGACTTCCGGAGAATGAAATTGCTCCGATTGCCTTGACCGGAGAGCAAGTTTATGAACTTGTGAAGGACATTAATGTTATCTATGGGAAGACCCAAAAGAGGGCTACTGAAAAGAACATATGGAAGAAGAGGTCGATCTTCTGTGATCTTCCATACTGGTGCAAGCTTGATGTAAGACACTGTATTGATGAAATGCATGTGGAGAAAAATGTGTGTGACAGTTTAATCGGAACGCTTCTCAACATTCAGGGCAAGACAAAGGATGGTGTGAATGCTTGTCTGGATCTAGTTGCGATGGGTATACGAGAGCAGTTAGCTCCACATAACGTGAGAAAAGAAGTTTATGTGAGTGTCTACGGGGCATCAAAGTACCACAGGGTTACTCTTCAAATGTCAAGAGACTTGTGTCAATGAAAGATCTCAAATTAGTTGGCTTAAAGTCTCACGATTGCCACGTCTTGATGCAACAACTACTACCGGTGGCCATTCGTGACATCTTGCCTAAAAAATTCAGACATGCCATTACTAGGTTGTGCTTATTCTTCAATGCTATATGTAGCAAGGTCATTGACACTCAAAAGTTGGATGACTTGGAAAATGAGGCAGCCATTATCTTGTCCCAATTGGAGATGTATTTTCCCCTTCATTTTTTGACATCATGGTTCATTTAATTGTTCATCTAGTGAGGGAGATTAGATTGTGTGGTCCGGTTTATTTAAGGTGGATGTACCCGGTTGGGCGATACATGAAGATCTTGAAAGGGTATATGAAGAATCCACACCGTCCTAAGGCATCTATTATTGAAAGGTATGTTGCAGAAGAAGCTATTGAGTTTTGTACAGACTACATGTCAGAAGCGGAACCTGTAGGGCTTCCGAAGGCTCATCATGAAGGAAGATATGATGGTAAAGGTACACGTGGTATTACTGTTAAGAGCATGGGTAGAGAGGAAGTGCTTCAAGCACATTTGTATATATTGAATAACACTGATGAGGTTGAGCCATACTTATGTGAGCACAAAAGCATCATCAATGAAACTCACCCTCGAATGAATGAAAAATGGTGTTTGAACAAGCATAATAAGACTTTCTTGAACTGGTTTAAATAAAAAATTGCAAAGGATGGTACTACTTCTGATACATTAAAATGGCTAGCACAGGGGCCTAACTTTGATGTCATATGCTGGAGTGGGTACGATATCAATAAGTTTTTCTTCTATACAAAGTCCCAGGATGACAAAGTATCGTGCAAAACAGTGGGGTTATGGTCGTGGCTGAGTCCATGCATTTCTCTAGTTCAAAAGATACAAACCCTGTTATGGCATCCGTATCATACTTTGGAATCATTGAAGAGATCTGGGAGGTCGATTACACGAAATTTAAAGTGCCTGTTTTTAAATGTAAGTGGGTCGACAGTAACAACGGTGTACAAACTGATGAGTTAGGATTCAAATTGGTGGACCTTGATAAGGTAGGTTATAAAGAAGAGCCTTTCATCATGGCATCCCAAGCAAAACAAGTGTTTTATATCCGTGATCCTTCTAACAAAAGGTGGTCAGTGGTTCTCCAAGGAAAAAACATGTCTAATGGTAGTGAGAAAAATCAAGATTCAACTCTTGATATTTCTCATACTCCTTCTTTCTCAACACGAGCGCCTACTTTCAATGAGGAAAATGAAGTGGACGATGTACATTCACTCGTGATGATCATCAGGAAGGGTTATGGGAGAACCTTACTACTTGACCATAGTGTAAGTATAGTTTAAGTTATATATGTTTAAATTAAAGTCATATTATAAGTTATGTTTACATAGATCTTTATAAGTTTGATATTTATCCAGACATACTGATATTATGTTTTTTTTTTTTGTCTAAACAGGCATACATGGCTGATCCCGAGGATATCCCTCCTTCATGCAGCGGGTCGGATGCTCCGCCGACTGGCAGAAAGGGTAGACATGCCACATGTATGAAGAATTTGACTGTCAACCGTGGTGCAAATCAAAGGATAAGAATCAAATTTGATCGTGCCTTCAATCCTATAGGGCCAATGACCGAACAGTTTAACAGTTTTGTGGGGACGCTTGCTCGAAACAAGCCTAGTATACTTATTGACAATTGGAAAAATGTACCGGAGGGCGTGAAGGATCAGATATGGGATAGTATTCTGGTATCTATACTTTTACGCTCTTTGTTTGTATCTATTTTATTTTAATCTTATTAATATCATATACACTAAGTCCTTGATTTTTTGGTGTTAATGTAGCTCACCTTTGACGTGCCGGATACCGAGAGTATGAGGAGGCGTTTGATAAAGTATGCAGGTGAGCGTTGGAGGGCATTTAAGACGGACCTAGGCAGAAACTACATATTCAATCCGAGTCCGAAGAGCCCACTTAAGATGTACCCGTTTCTTGACCAGGAGACGTGGGATTGCTTTGTTCAGAGCCGACATGATCCCAACTTTCAGGTTAACTTAATTGAGTTGTCTCTAAATTTTATTAATCTTATTATCTATAGTTATGTAATTTAATTGTCTTTTATTTATAACAGGAGAAGAGGAGAAAGGCGCAGGAAATCCAAAGCAAGAATGTCCACCCTCATATATTGTCTCGTGGGGGAGCTCTTAACATGGTTATGGTGGAAGAGGAAAAGAAAAACTTCAGGAAGAAGCATCTCAAGCTGATCCTACCGCTGAAAATTGTCCAGAAGTTGTTGATCCACCTCCACCCCCATGCCATTGTGCATGGAAGAGAGCCCGATAAAGAAATACGGGACAATATACATCTGAGGAGGCACGCCAAGTAGCTGAGAAGATTGTAAGTATAGCTTGAATTCTAATTGTGATTTTAACAATGTTACCTAATTGTAATGTGACGTAATATTCTATATGTTATAGGATGCCTTGGACGAGCAGGCGACTCAAAGAGCCTTTGTTCCTGAAGGACGCCGGGATATCTTATCTGTTGCCATCGGTAAACCAGACCACCCTGGCCGTGTCATTGGCGTTGGATGGGGCATTGGCATTTGCCAATACCATGGTTCATCTTCACACCAACGCCACAGGGATGATGATGCATATAGAGAACGGCTAAAACGGGAGATTGCAGATGAGCTTAGACAGGAGATGGCCGAGCAGTTTTCCCAACAAATAGCAGCTTTGGCTGTTATGTCCCAGCAAAACACAGGTGTCCAACCCTCTGCCCATGTGAGCACTAAGGGCTCATGTGATCCTCCTCATGAGCCTGATGATGATGATGATGAGGATCCTGATAGGTGTGAGCTGTATGTTGATGATCATCATGATCGCCGCTTAGTGGCATTGGGGAGGGCACACAACTTGGGGAATACCATACACCATCGTACATTAGCGGATGATCAGGTGAGGGTGGAGGTAGAAGATATTCAAGATGTTGATGCTCGAGTCCCTTTGCCCACTGAGGAGGTTCAAACAGTGGGTGAGGCCCCCATAACTTGATCCCCTGGCCAAGAAGATTGGTCAGGTTTTTTGTTGCATCTGAGGTATTCAATTACTTGTGTTTTTCTATATTTACAATTGAAATATTTTACTTGTGTTTACTATTAATGCTTTTTGTTTTTTTATTTAGGATGTTGGAAAAGATGTTCCGCCCAAAAGGTCGGATCCGGGAAGACTCGAGAAGTCTGCTCCTGCCAAGGTATTCATTTAATCATTCAATTAATTACAAATGAAATAACTTATCTGTGATTACTAATGTTTTGTGCTTGTTGTTTAGGGGATCGACAAAGGGGATCCTCGTGATGTTTTTAAACGTCTGGCTGTAGAGGCTGTGACTTTAGGGATGGGTGCAGCTTTGGTAATGTTGGAACATAATGGCAGGCCAGATGACGAATTGTATATCCTAGGGAGGGAAATTATGGAGATAGCTCTTGAGGGCGAAATGGTTAGCGCCGCGAACATCTCGTTTTAGTGCATGTAAGTACATTTTATTTGTAATTTAACTAATTAAATTTTAAATTTTATTATAATTAACTTGCTTTATCAATATCTTAGGTATCTGCATCGGCTGTGTCTTGATAAGGGCAACCTCGCCCTTTATGGGTTCATTGACTCGATGTTCATTCAAGGTGATGTTCTGCTTCTATCAGAAGACATGGTCGCGAACATATGCCCTATACTTGCCCGAGACAATCATCATTGCTACCTTGCGCCTTACCTCAAAGAGTAAGTACAAGTTTACAAGTTATTATTTAATTATAACTATATATGACTTGTCACTAACTGTTTGCAAATGTAGTAAACATTGGCAACTTTTGATCTTATGTCCTCGTATGAATGCCGTGGTCTTCTTCTGCTCGCTGGGAAGGAAGCCGGCGAAGGATCTCAAGGCCGCTTTTGAAACGTAAGCATTTAATTAATTTAATCAGTACGTAATCAAGTTGTTTTATTTATCCTAAATCTATAACATATACTTTAATTAATGTTTATTTTCTTATAATAGTTCTATGGATGCGTGCCGCATTTTGGGTGGTGAAAGGCGTAGGCCTATTAGATGGATTATCCCCAACGTAAGATGTTTATTAGTACAAATGCTTCAAGTGCAGTTTACTATAGTTATTACTTTGTGTTTAATTCCTTATATTCAAATTTGGTTTCAATATTTGTAGTCCCGTAGGCAACGTGGCGGATGGGAGTGCAGATATTACATCATGAAGTGGATGCTCGAAATTGTCTCCACCGGTATTACTGAAAGGTGGCAGGAGGTACTAATTAGTAACACAATTAGTTGTAACAGTTATTAGATTAGTAGTTATGTTTTATTTTAGTTTATTACTTATAAGATTAATCTTAATTATGTCCAATTGAACGTGCAGATGTTTGACAATCTGACTCCACTATCTGCAGGGGACATTAATGACATAAGGTTACGTTAGGCAACCTTCTTTTTTGAAATGTACCAATCATAGTTTGTGTAGTTAATTAGGTTATAAACATATCATGTACTAGCTAGTTTTTTTGACTAATATTTATTTTGACTTGAAATCTATAACATATCATGTACTAGCTAGTTTTTTGGATTCTAATTAAGTATCTTTGTTGTCATATTGTTCAGTTTACACTACTTACAACATTATTACTTACTTAGCTCTAAAAGTAATTGAAGTATAGGTATTGTTCGTAATCAATATAGTATATTAATTTAGTGTGTGTTTTGGTTGTATAAGTGATTCTGTGATGAGAATATTTAGATTCTGTTAATTTACTGGGATTGATTTGGATATAATACTGAAACAGGGGAAAGGATTGTAACTATTGTAAACTAGTTATTTAAAAAAAAATGCACTATAGACATCGGTTATTGCCAAAACCGATGTTGAAATTAAACAACAGACATCGGTTATAATCTAGAACCGATGTCTAAAGTGTTGTTCTGCTGAAGCTGTTTGTTGAATCAGACTTTAGACATCGGTTAAAAGATAGAACCGATGTTTAAAGTGCAGTTTAGACATCGATTCTAGATTATAACCGATGTCTAAAGTGTTGCTCTGCTTGCAGTTGTTTGTTGAATGAGAACTATAGACATCGATTTTATCTAGGAATCGATGTCTAAGGTTCACTTTAGACATCGGTTGTAAACCGATGTCTAAAGTTCCAATATACAACATCGTCTGTTTCAACATCGATTCTAAAACTGACTTTAGAGGTCAATTTTAACCGACGTTAAATTCCTTTTCTACACTAGTGCTAATTCCCTTTTATTCCTTGTATGTTATCTCCGATATATCTTAACACTACAAAAAAAAAAAAAAAAATCAGTTTAGCAACCGAAGAGCAAGGGGAGGGGAGGAGCTGCGCGTGAGAGCAATAGAGGAGAAAACAGAGAAATGGGGGAAAAAGGAAGAAGGCCACGATTTAGGGATTGTAGAATTCGGTCACTAAATCGGTCGCAACATAAAATAAAACGAAATCCTTCGCAATTCGGTTGCTTTTGGCAAAATTTAATTTTTTTAAATTACGCAGTTTAACTACCAATTTCAGATCGGTCGCAATTTGGCTCCATTTTAATTTTTTCAATTCATCAACTCGCTAAGAAAAATCATAATATTACCGTTATTCTAAATTGGTTGCAAAAATCAGTCACAAAATAGTCAACAACCACTGACTTTTAAACTTATCTGTTTAGCGACCGATTTTTTGCCACCACCAATATCGGTTCGCAAAATCAGTCGCAGATTACATTTTTTTGCACTTTCGCAGTTTCGGTCGCCAATGGCGACCAACGGTATCGATCGCAATATTTCGGTCGCTATTTCTAATTTTTTTTTTTTTTGTAGTGTAATAACCATTGAATGGTACATAAATCCGGGAATATTCTCTAGCCGAGGTATACTCGGCTTCAGTGCATTCATTATAATGGGGTAATGACTCGGACTGGACCTTCTTGAGCCAGCCCATACTCATTCCATACTAAAATAGAAGCCCCCAAAGCTTTGAGGGATGTCTCAAGCCGGCCTATACTTGGCCGATACTAGAACAATAAGAAACTTTTTTTATTATTTCCTTTAAAAAAACAAAATAATAAAAAATACTCTTACAATTAGAAATAAAAACATCAATTTAAAAGATATAAACACAAAACAAACCATATGCCTCTAATTTTGTGAAGTACAAATGTACAATGAGCAAAAGAACAGGCTAGCTAGAAGCTAGATAGATAATCACACTACTCACACCTTATGTTTGTTTTATATATATAAAAAAAAAATGTCACTTTTAGGTTGGCTTGGCAAGCAATGAGCACGATTGAAAGCGCTCAATGTATCAGGTGGTTTTTATTATATTATTACAATTGAAAACTGCCTCTTTACAGTGAAGAGACACATACAAGTGCTTCATAATTTAATTTTTGTTCTGTGTTCTCTATTATTGGTCTTTCCAGTGTCAATATCTGCATATCACCTACTGATTCTGGCCGCGTTTTAGTACTAAAATTGAAAACGTAACCTGCCCTTAAAATTTAAATGGTTTTTTATGTATGTTTGGGTGAGTATTTACTAAAAATGATTTTAAATGAACTTTATTTTGTAAAATTGATTTAGATTGAAGTAAAATGATTTATTTTTGAATTTTTTTAAAAAAAATAATATAAATTTTTCAACCTAATACAAAAATTATTTTTATCGCTTTTAGTCAAACTAATGTTTGGAAGCAAAATTGATTTTATGTGACAATTATCAAATATCTATATTTTTTTTTAAATAAAATCACGTTTAAAAAAATAATATTAATTCTTGACACTTCCAACCTTAAAATCAAAGACACCATTAATCAATTCCATGATCGAGTTTCTTGTTAGTCTGAACACTGCACGTGAAAGTGAAAACCAAAATCCACAGAATCAATAGCCTTATTGCACAAAGCCAAAGTAAAAGTAAAATATTGTTGCGTTATGACATTTTATATGACAATGATTAATTGCTTTCCACATCACATGATGTAGCTTTCCCAGTCAACCAACTTCATCACCTACTCAAGCCAAATCACCTTTTTAGTTTTCTTATTAATAAAGACTGAAGATCTCCAATAAGAAGCATATATATATAACTAAGCTTAGTGAAACAAAATACAGAATCCAATCTTTTGAACAGACCATATGTCAACGTTCCCACCCTTACATGTAAGGTTTTAAATTGTGATTTAGATTATAATTATATGTCACGCTTATTGCTATGAGAAACAATTAAAGGAAAATATTATTGATAGGTCATAATTATGAAGGTCAAATTAATATATATATTTGGTTTGTTTTCTAGCTTCCAGCACATGATAGGGTGGGTATTCTTCAACCATTCCTATAAGGTGGGGAGAATAACCACTTGAATGCTAAAGCTAGATTTTTAATGAAATTTTCTACTTATTGAAATAAAGACGACTATTAAAACCACAATTTTACAACATCAATTACGATTGCAGAAATCATTTTAAAATCATACTTATATGCAATATTTCAATTGGTTGTATGTGAAGTATGAGACTGAATTTGGGTTGAACATAATACAAAAAAAGTGACATGAATTATATATTATTTTATCATGTTCATATTCAATTTTACCATTTTATATAAACAGTCAAGTAGGCTGCTACACCAATGCAACAAATAAATATGAGTTTAATTTATATGGACTATTTGTATCAAGATTTTTACACTGACAACCAATCGAAAGTTATGAAATTGATGATTTTTAATATGATTAAGATAAGAATCAAGATTTATAATGATGTATCAATTTCAGATTGAATGACAATGTAAAAAAAAAAATTTACACTGTCAATGTATAATAATTAAATCCAATAAATATGTTGCATATACAAACTTAGCTTAGTTAATAGCTTTTGTTAACAATAATGAGAAATTTTAATGAAATGTCACAATCACAGCCAGCCCAGGTGGTTGGAATTATTGAGGTAGGGAAAGATTGAAATGGAGCTTTCAGAGACACATAAGCCAGAGTAGCCCACTGCCCACCACAATTACCAAAGGTTTTGACAAATACGTAACCATCCTCTCTATATTTTAAGGATTTATTGATGCAGAAAGAATCACTAAACAAGAGTCTGCCCCTCCATTTTTCCATTTCCCATTTTTCAGCTCTTTTCATCAACTTGAGTTGTACTTTTCCTAGCATGTAATCTTTGGGTCCAATTATTTGCTCCCAAAGAATTAAATAAGAGAAGTGTTAGCATCATACTCTTTTTTATACACTCTTTGATGCACTCTTTGTTATTCTATGAATTTTACGGGCGACAGAAATTTTATATGGAACCCGATGTATTCGATGAATCTCATATGAAATTTACCTAATAATCAATAGTGTGTTGGTAAGAGTGTTCAAAAGAGTGTGATGCTAGCATTTATCATTAAATAATAAAAGCAGACGTCCTAGATCTACATTAGGATAGTCATTTTCAATTAATTATTGACGGCACATTATGTATTTTATACAATAAACACATGCACATACCTGTCAAAGGGTCCAAATTTTCAACCACCCCAGCTTACGAAAAGAATTTTTGGGGGTTTTTGTTACATCATATATTCTATAGATGGAAGCATTGTGACCTATGTTGCTTTGTGAACTGGGGATAGATACTACTAAAGTCAAGTAAGCAGAGGTATTTCAAATGTAAAAGATCTCTAAATAATTGAGTGGAACCTCCTATATATATATATGCTCATGATATCCTTACTTCACAATTAATCCCTCAATCATTGAGGGCATAATCTAAAATTTTCAGGATAATTATGCAATCAAGGATACTGACGTCTTGCTCTAATTATTGCTTAATGGATTTATTTTGGATAATTACTACAATAATTATTGTTATGATTTTGGCTTTGAGGGATACGTGTACGCACTGCATTGTGGGGCTTGTTGCACAAATCATGGTTGTTCCGATTATATAACCTTGCATCTTCAAGTTTGGCAGTTTTTTGAAATATCACTAAACGAGACAGATTGAAATCCATAATTTGAGCTACTCTTTTACGCCCTTAGCCTTGGGTGTCCGATGGAATATGGATAGAATTTGTGACAATTTTGGACTCTTTCCGTTATTAAAAAACAAGTTGTCGCTTGTGAACTGTGATGTCAAAACTAGATATTTTAATAAATTGATTACTCATCAGGGAAAAAAAAAAGTTTTGCCCTGTGATTCTTTGTAAGATGGGTTAGAATATCCATTTTACTCGTTTTTTGCTTATAAAAAAAAGTTTTGTACCAAAATAAATGTCATAATATAATTTAAACGTTTCCTACGCGTAATGTCTCAATTAAAAGCTATCAATGTTAATAAAAAAATATATATCAATGTTTCAAATAAATTTAAAAATTCATATAATCAGCCTTAAATAAAAATAATGAATTTTAAATAAGATAAATAAACATAACAAGTCTTACGAAATTAACATAAATTTGAAATAAATAAAGTAACAAAGTTTAATTCAAAAGGCATACATAACAAACCATATTGGCGAACTAAATCCCGTATAATCGGGAACGGGGGGACCGGATTCACTCCAGCCTACTTCCTTACTGCTGGGCTCCTGCTTGCGAATCTGGACCGTCCGTCCAGATCGGACGGTCCATATTAATTTGCCTCCAAAAAAAAATTTTGAATTTTGTTCAAAATCCCGAACCCCCCCACCCTCTGTTCGCTCCACGACCCAGAATCGCACCCCTCCCCCACCCATTCCGCTATCCACCGCAGCGGCGATCGGCGCCGCCTTCGGCCACCATCGCGCCGCCCATCCCAGCGGCGGTGCGACAACCTCCATCCAGGGCCGAACCATCTCTCTCCCTTCCATTCTCTCCGCCTTCAATCCATTATCTCCTCCTCTACTTTGCCGCCCTGAACTGCAGCAAGCCGCCGCCGCCGTGCCATCCACAACCATCCGCCGCCATCCCTACCTCTCCTGCCCAGGTTATGAAGTTTTGGAGTTTTGGCCCACTCATGAACCATCTCTCTGCTATGATGCAATGTTCTTGAGTGTCTTGAAGGATTAGCTCATGTTATATCAACAGTAGCACACTAAAAGGTTCCCATTTGATTTACGGTTGTGGGTTTGAACGACAGCGCTGGTGTGAAACGAACCAGGCACCGCGGCGGTGGTGTGAAAAGAATCGGGCACGGCGGTGGTGCAGACACGACGGGAGAGAGAGGCGTGCGAGATGGAGCGACGGCCACTGATAAAGGATGGAGCGGTGGTGCTCCGGCGATGGCGGCGGCGTCGTGGTGGTTGCAGCACCGATGGCATCTCACAACAGCGGGGTGGGGGGTGTGCGAAGGGTGGAGGCAGAAGTGTGTGGAGGGAGGGAAGGTATCAGATTGGGGAAAAAAAAGAATTGGGGTTTTTGTTTATTTTAAAAAAAAAAAATTAATGGTCATTTAATCTGGACCGTCCGATCTGGACGGACGGTCCAGATTCGCCCGCAGGAGCCCAGCAGCAGGGACCCTCGCAGGAGCCAATCTGCTTCCCGTAGAATCACTTATATATTATGGATTATCATCATTTATTTTATTATCAATTTTTTCAACATACCCCTTCCATTGGAGTTTCATCACAAATAGTCCATTAATGCTTTTGAGTTTTTTATCTTTATTTTCTTGGTTAGTCGCACTGAATGTCACATTTTAATTAATCTGACCACAATACGTACATCTAAAAATTGATTGCCACGATAAAAATGCCTAAACGACTGTTTTTTTAACAAAGAAAAATTTGTTACTATGGTGAGTTGGGTTTGTGCATGTTGACATTTATTAAACCCAATATCTATCCTATATCACGTGAGTTTAAGTATTTTCCAACCTAATCCAACTTGAAAATCCAAATCAAATAACATTTTATAAGTAGGATTAGATATGTGTCGATTGAACACCCTGCTTAGTGCCCACCTAAAAGATAACAATAAATATGAAAATGAAAGAAATAAGACATTAAAGGGGTTAATATAGTTTAAAACTCTTCAATTTACTTTTTAGATCCTACATAGACATAGACATGCATAAATTAAATGTGTAAATTTGTTGATGTTAATTAACTGGGACCTCGAGGCTCTTGCTACTTTGTCTGTCTTTCTCCAAATTTGTATTGTAAATTTAGTGGCATCTTCTTGGGTTCACATTCCATTTTATCTCCAATATCATGCATGATTGCAAAATTTTACCAAAAAGTTATAAATTTTAGGCTAATTAAGCTAATTTTTTATCAAATTAATTAATTTTCTCTAAAAATTTATGTGAAAGCATAATTGTTCAAATGTGTGCCTTTCTAAAACTAAATATTTAAAATTTGTACCCTGTATATGGTTAACCAAAAATAATTGCAGATGGCTTATCCCAAAAAAAATAAAAAATATTACAGATGCATGAAAGCACAACCTTAATTTTGTAAGAGATTTGCACTGAAGATTCAAAAAACGAAAACAGGAAACAGTTCTCTTGAATCCTTGCATAATTGAACTCTCCCTACTCAGCAATGGGACTTGTCTAATTTTTTCTTTCTTTTATGTTGCTAGTTCCTTAGAAATGTTGATAAAAGTGTTGTAATAAAAGGAGAAAAAAAATTCACCAATTGAGAGTTGGATGACTAAATTCCGCAACTTATAGAATATGTCATCAAGATAACATTTACATGAATGGGGCTGAGATGAAATGAAAAATACTCCCATAAGGCAATTCTAACGAGAGCTTCTTTCTGCCTCATAATAAAAGAGGAGTTTCTTTCTACCTAACTAGACGGGGTTTTTACCAAACTAACCCACTTTTAGAAACTATTTACCAAAATAACCTACTTTTGAAACTATTTACCAAACTAACCTACTTTTAAATAAAATAATATTTTTTTTTGTTGACTTTGAGTGGCGCTGGTCCTACCAGCGCCATTGACTTTGACCCGCCACGTGGCGGGTCTTTATTGGGCAAAAAAAAAACGAAAACGAAAAAAAAAAATAAAATAAAATAAAGAGGGCAGTGGCGCCAGTCCTAACGGCGCCACTGCTTTATAATATATATTATTATTATATATATATATATATATTATAATATAATAATTATATATATATAAATAATTAAATATATATATAATTTAATATAATTATTATATATAAATAATTTAATAATATTAATATAATTATATTAATTATTAACTAATTAATAAATATTTATTATTAATATTAATAATTAATAATATATGTTAATATAACTTTATATATATAAAAATTAATAATTTAATATAATTATTATATATAAATAATTTAATAATATTAATATATTTATATTAATTAGTAATTAATTAATATAATTCTTATATAATGATAATATTTATTAGTATAATTTAATTAATTAATTATGATAATATTTATTATTAATTGATAGTTAATAATATAAATTTGTGTTGTCTTGTGTCTGTAATGTAATTTGTTAAGCTCGTTTCTTTTGACCGATGACTTGGTTGCTCGTCAGATTCACATCACATGCATGTTCACTGATCACAATACTATCACACTGGTGGACTGTTTGACAATTTCACAATTCTTGCTCCACAAAAACCAACTCCAACAAATTTGTTTATAATAATTAATTACTATATAAATAAATGATAATAATAATTTATAATTTTAATTATCTTCTTATATATATAATAATTAATATTATCATTTATTTATATAGTAATTAATTATTATAAACAAATTTGTTGGAGTTGGTTTTTGTGGAGCAAGAATTGTGAAATTGTCAAACAGTCCACCAGTGTGATAGTATTGTGATCAGTGAACATGCATGTGATGTGAATCTGACGAGCAACCAAGTCATCGGTCAAAGGAAACGAGCTTAACAAATTACATTACAGACACAAGACAACACAAATTTATATTATTAACTATTAATTAATAATAAATATTATCATAATTAATTAATTAAATTATACTAATAAATATTATCATTATATAAGAATTATATTAATTAATTACTAATTAATATAAATATATTAATATTATTAAATTATTTATATATAATAATTATATTAAATTATTAATTTTTATATATATATAAAGTTATATTAACATATATTATTAATTATTAATATTAATAATAAATATTTATTAATTAGTTAATAATTAATATAATTATATTAATATTATTAAATTATTTATATATAATAATTATATTAAATTATATATATATTTAATTATTTATATATATATAATTATTATATTATAATATATATATATATATATATATAATAATAATATATATTATAAAGCAGTGGCGCCGTTAGGACTGGCGCCACTGCCCTCTTTATTTTTATTTTATTTTTTCGTTTTCGTTTTTTTTTTGCCCAATAAAGACCCGCCACGTGGCGGGTCAAAGTCAATGGCGCTGGTAGGATCAGCGCCACTCAAAGTCAACAAAAAAAAATATTATTTTATTTAAAAGTAGGTTAGTTTGGTAAATAGTTTCAAAAGTAGGTTATTTTGGTAAATAGTTTCTAAAAATGGGTTAGTTTGGTAAAAACCCCTAACTAAACATATGCTAATTAATTAAGATCTTTCAAGGAAAAATGTGCTTTCTCACGTTGTCTAGGATAACTTAGAGTAGTATTTAGGGGCATCTAGACCTATGATGTTAAAGATAAAATATTTTAAACAAAAACCGAGGAAGACCCCATGGGTGGTGTGTTTCCTAGAAGGATCAAATTGAGTTTAAAACATTATATTGCCTCATGAATCATTATCAATACTGTGCATTTAGGACTTAAAATATTTTACTGACCGTTGTTTTAAACTTTCTATATGGTTACAAAAATGTGTACCAAATTTTTATTTAAAAAAATCCAGGCATGTGTTTAATTTCTCAGTTTATTATTTATATGTTACATCTTGCGCATGGGAAAAATACAAAAGGATCTTCATCATTAATAAGATTGCCCGAAACGTAACTTTTGTCATCTAATATAAAGTGGAGCTGTTATTAGCTGTAAGCTGTTTGCTACAAGTCCACTTACGTGCACCAAGCATCCAGAAGTGTCCAGATGAATGAACGGTGTTCATGTAACCAGTACAATCTTTCTCTTTTGACCAAAATGCCCCAAAATATCTTTGGACTTTTTGGTGAACTGAAATTAAAGTGTGAAACCATTTGAAGTTAAAAGCCATTCAACTCAGCATTCTTTTTACAAAGTTCATTACCCCAAATTAGTAAGGGAATGTCCATGAAAAAAGGTATTTTTTTATAAAGTAAAAAAAAAAATGATATTATACACTTATTCTTAAGTTATGTGTTGATGAAAAACTTACTTCATTAAAATTTAATAATTATATAATCTTTACTTATTCACATTAGATATATATTCACTTTAAATTAAGGATTCATGTGTTATGTTGAGCTTTTTTTTCGATAAATATTTATTGAATGTATCTAACCTTAACATCACAAGTGAACATATTATCCACCTTTTAGGAAGGGTTGAAGAGGAAATACTCAATCATGTGTTAGAAGGCTAGAAGAAGGAAAAGTACATCATTGTTATCTGTTATATTGAGCTGTATACCACTTGGTTTTGTCCTCTCCCTTTTTAACACATTTTTTAGCCAAATAGGAGTCCTACACGCAAAAGTGTAATTAATGATTAATTAAAAAAATATTCTGGTTCTACCTTAAGATTGTTTTTCCACCTTGTCAACACAGGTGGCTTCCAATTGTTTTGACAGACAAGTTACTTCTACGGGAGGGCAGTGACGGGATATTGAAAGATTCTAGAGGTTGAATATTAACCATGTGTTATGGTGGTGTTATAGCTTGAAATTCACGGACAAAAGTTAAGGTGGAAAATCTATAAGCATTCTCTTTTCCTTCATTCATTCATTGCGTGTACTTGCTTCATTTCGGCTAAACAACGGTAAAAACATTTGAACCCAGAGAAAGAAAAGTTAAAACCATTTTCAATCTTTCAATTTTTCGCTAAAATTACCATAATCTCAGCAATAATCAAGCTTGTTTCCACGAAGTATGTTCACTTACCTCAATTAAACATTCTACCGCAAAAAACATCAATTAAGCAATGTCATAATATCTTATTATAAATTGCATTCATAGGTAAATCAGTTAAATTTAATTTTTCATGATTAATATTACCTATAATTTTTCTTGACCTTCCTTTTACCTTTAACTATTACTTACTTGAGTTTTAATATATGTCTTTACATATCCATATCACCTATACTTTTTTTTTTTGGGTACAAATATCACCTATATTTTCTACCACACGCGAGTCTTACTTCAACTTTCTTTCTATAATACCATAATTTCATATAAAAATTTCTCTGTTCCCTAAAATTTCATGAATCATAATAGAATCATAAAATGAGTTTGATTTATCATTAATAAATAAAACCAATAAGCTCCAGCTGATAGATAGTTGAGTTCTTTGAGCATGATGTTAGGAGTTCAATTCCTGTCATATATATGATAAAAGTTTTTGTTAGGAGAAGCAAAACTCATTTTGATAATCTCTACGGTTAGAAAGAAATTAGTTTTTGATTATTGGTTGGATCCCGTTGATGCAAAATAATAATAATAATAATATCTGCGTTGTGAAGATAGATTTTGCAATTAATTTCAATTTTTCATGGATACGAATTTCATAATGGAATATGTGAAATTCGATGCTTATAGGGCTATTATTAACGACATTCATATCGGGTGCTTTCTAAGTTTAATTTAATCATGCCGAAAATGTGCATATGGTTAGAAAGGGCAACCAAAGTAGCTGATTTTCTAGCCAAGAATATGGGAAACACGAGTGGTGCTCCTTGTGTACGGTGGCAACTGGCAAGAGCCTCCACCTTCCATTTGCTTCCATTTTTTTTATACTGATGCAGCTGGCATATTCTCTTTACTGTTTTTTATTTCGTTCTATAGCACCAAAACAAAGAAGAAATCAAATTTTGATTCTTGAGTTGAGTCAAAGTCTAATATAATATTTGCTTATTTATTAAAAAAATAAAAAAAAAAGCTTTTATTATAAGTTGTTTTAAAGAATAGTGCTAATAACACACCCTTTAACATCCTTTTTTCAACGTTCTCTCTTATGTTGGTTGAAATCATGTGGGTCTCACTAACACATGTAGGTCCTACTTGAATTTTGTAGAACCCACATGAATTATAACCAATAAAAAAGAGTGTTGAAAAAAAAATATTAGACTGTATGTTACTAGTATTTCTCTATTTTTAATATAAAATAAGCTAATTAAAATGTACACTAAAATTTTACAGAAAAAAATTATTTAACCAAATAAAATTAGCTGTCACTTTCTTGGGTAATTGAAAAATATAATTATAATCATTGTATGAGTTTGATTGGTTATTGTATTTCTAAATATAACGTATTGGAATAAACTAATGGAATATTATATTCAAAGATCCCTGCTACAGAAGCAACCCTTCGCCTATATAAACACCCTTTTGCTTCTGTTGTTCTTCCCCCCTCTTCCTCTTGCTTCCTTCAATACCTTGACATTGCTCTCTAAGCTTTGCTTCTTCATACCCTCTTCTCCTTTGGCCTCACAAATCATTTTTTATTCCCTTTCTGGTAAGCTAATGGCTTCAGATGTTCTTTCATGCTCTAGCATTTTGGTTTTTTCTTTGTTACATTTTCCAGTCATTGCCCAGAATCCTTTTGATTTTCAATCAACCATGGCTTCATAATCATTGAAACATAATTCACATTAACCCATGATTACAAAAAACTATAGTTTTGAGATTTTGCTTTGGAATTCTCAAAATTCACTAGCATGAAACAAATGTTTGGAATTAAGAACCATACCTTAACCCTGTTATTTACCCCTGTTTATGTGGTGATTCTAGACCTTATAACACATTTTCCCCCCTTGTTTTGATGAGGCTTACAAATCTGCATTGCTATAAAGTGTTGCTATTACCTTAAATAACCTGTTTCAAGAATCCTTAAAGTTTGTTAAATGAGCAATTGTATAATTTCAGAAGTTGTTGCACTTTAGGAAGTGGTTTGCTCTATCTCATGAACCCTCTTTCAAAATATTATAATAATGGGGTTTGTGTTCTTTCCTATAAGCCATCCTTGCATTGGAGTCCACTTATTGTGGCTACTAATTTTTCTAATTAAAAGCAACTTTTGAGCTTTCATAAGTTTCTTTAAGTTCTGTGCCCCAAAGGGGTACTATTGCACAAATTTTTTTATTCAATTGATTCCAATGGTTGTGGATTGTCCACTCAGAAACTTAACAAAGTCTTATCCCAAATGGTTGGATTGTCTCCCTTTATGGATCCATTTGCCTCTTTTGGTGCTAATCTGAGTCAATCAAAGCATCTTCTTTTGTTGCAAAATCCATGCAGATCTGTAGATTAAGAACCAAATTGAAAACCCCTATAAATTCTACTAGTTTCAAGTTGTCATGGAAACTGAGTGTTCACTTTGCTTTCTGTTTTCTATGTTTAAGGTTCTCTGATTGAAATGGAGTATGAGGACCGCTTCAGACAACAGGCTCAGAGACCAAAATATGATTGCCTTCTTTTTGGTAAGGCTTGTAATAATCAGAACATTTTCAAGTACTAATTCAAAATTTTCATTTTTCTGTATGTTATAACTTTGTTATAACCATGATATCATTTTGCAGATTTAGATGATACTTTGTATCCCCTCAGTTCTGGTATTGCAAAAGCATGTCTCCAAAATATTAAAGGTAAGCAATTGTACCAAACTTGTGCAACAGTTTTTTTGCCCCCCTTAGCAATGTCTTTATTTTTGTTGCTTCTTTTTGTATTGACATGAGTGGTATCATTTAATTAGATTACATGGTGGAGAAGCTTGGCATAGAACCAAGCAAAATTGATGACTTGTCCAACCTCCTTTACAAAAACTATGGAACAACTATGTCAGGTCTAAGGGTATGATTTCCTTATCTTTGCTTATTATTTCCTGTTAAATTGGTTTTCACTGTTAAATTCTGAAAATACAAATAACCTGTTTATTGTTTTTTGTTACATTTTCTATTCAGGCAATTGGATATGACTTTGACTATGATGAATATCACAGGTATTTTATCTTTGCTTTTTTAATTTTACCCCATCATTTGCAAGCTTCCAATGAGTGATTTTTCTTGTTTTTTAATCCTTGTGTTTATTTTGAAATGGTGATATTGATTTTTCAATTTCTTCTTACAGTTTTGTTCATGGGAGATTACCTTATGAGAATTTGAAACCAGACCCGGTTCTTAGGAACCTATTGCTGAGCCTTCCCTATAGGAAACTTGTAAGTTGTTTATAATCAAAATGGAAGCAGTAGAATAAAGTCAATCATGAATCATGATAGTGCATAATCTAACATGACCTCTATTGCTTCTCTTGTTTTTGTGAATAGATATTCACAAATGCAGACAAAGTCCATGCAGCCAAGGCACTTAGTAGGCTTGGATTAGAAGACTGCTTTGAAGGAATTATATGCTTTGAGACCCTTAATCCCATCCACAAGAGCACTGTTTCTGATGATGAAGATGACATTGAATTTGTGGGTTCCAGGAGCACCAATCACACCACAACCAATTGTGCAAGTAGCTCTCAAATCTTTGACATCATTGAGCATGTTGCTCAAACCAATCCAAGTGCAGTGCTGCCAAAGACACCAATTATATGCAAACCATCAGAAAATGCCATTGAATTAGCTCTCAAGATAGCCAACCTTAACCCACAGAGAACTGTAAGAGAATCACCCTTTTGGCTTTATGATCTAATTTATTATTATTGTGCTTAAATATGTTTTTAGTCCTTCAAAATATACTAATTTTCGATTTTAGTTCCCAAAGTTCAAAAAGTAACTTTTTAGTCCCTGTTTCCTGAAATGTGTCACTCGTGGTCCTCGCTAGTATATTTTGGAGGACTAAAAACATATTTAAATCAGTCCACAAATGACACATTTCAGAAAATGAGAAACTAAAAAGATATACCTTTTATACTTGGGGGACTAAAACCAAACATTTGTATATTTTAGGGACTAAAAACATATTTAATCTTTGTTATTATTATTATTATTATTATTATTATTTCATTATATGTGGTTACAATTTCTTTTGTTCTATATGTCACTTTCAGTTGTTCTTTGAGGATAGTGTCAGAAACATACAAGCTGGAAAACGTGTGGGTCTACATACTGTGCTGGTAAGTCATTGGAATCTTTGTTCTGTAGTAGAAATTGGTTTTCTTCTAGCAAATATTACTGGGTTCCGTTTAATTAGTCTGAGCCCACCATGAACTAATTTTGGGCTCTATCTAACTATTGATTGCCCCATACAGGTTGGTACATCTCAGAGAGTTAAAGGTGCAGATTATGCATTGGAAAGCATCCACAACCTTAGGGAAGCAGTGCCTGAACTATGGGAGGCTGATATAAAATCAGAAGTTGCATACCCTGGTAAACTTGCTGTGGAGACATCTGTGACAGCTTAAGAGTATATGTTCAAGGAAGCCCCTTAATCATTGTTCATTGATGAAATTAAAATTCAACCACCAGACAAGAAAGGACAAAAAGGAAAAGCCCATTGGGGACTCCCCAACTTGAGATGAAGTGACTCTAGATGATGTTCTCAGCAAGCCAAAAAAAAAAAAAAAAGATTAGTTGATGTAGATGCTTTGCTCAGATTATAATAATTTAGTATATAAAATAAATTCTCCTTTTTGGCCTTATTAATATGAAGGTGTGTATATAAAATAAATTCTCCTTTTTCTCCTTTTTGGCCTTTTAATTTTGGGATTTCATTTTTCATAGAGGAGAGATGGAGTTTCCATTAAACTATTATTATTGACGAAGTGGGTGACACCCTCTCTGAGGTGAATTTTGACTTTAGTAAAAAAATGAAACCAAGATATCAAAACATAAAGTGAATGTTAAATATCTTAAATTGTGATCTTGCAACAAAATAAATTGTATTTAAAACAATCAAATTCATGTAAAAAAAAATTTGTCAAAACTTGCATGTATTGTTAATATTTTCACATAAAGACTTGGAAAAGAGAAAAAGAATGGAAATATACTGTTTGAATTGAAACCTTCACGTAAGAAAATTATATACAAAATGATTAATAAGTTGCACAAACACTTATTATCAAGCCAAAAGTTATAGTTACTGGGGCAATTTTATTTTCTTTTAGCGCCGGTACATAACTTAGTGTTAAGGGATATAAGTATACTCCAAGTTCACTTGGACGTAAGTAGTTCAAACCTTATCCCGTCCTCCTAACACAACAACTACTATAATATTAACATTGGCTGATCATAAAATAAAATAAAAAAGTACATAACTTAGTGTTAGTAACGTGTTTGTGGCAAGTATGAGGGGCTTCAAAGTACACAAATGATACATTGACAAGTAGAACTATTAAACATCTTCAATATATATTGGAGATGAATGTATTATAGAAGGGCGATTCAAGTGAGATAAGTGTGTTATTATGAGAGATACATGGACTAAATATTGACTTTTGGACTACACACGAATTGTCAAGATTAGAACATAAAGCCATATAACCTTTTTAAGTAATCACATGATCATAATTAACTTTTAATCCTGATTATTTATGTACGATTTAGTGATCAAGATTTGTTCATTTTATTCTCACAATAACACATTCCACTCAAGAGTGAATGAATTGTTAAGGTTCAATAAATAACTTTCGTATTTAAATAACTTGCGTATAAAATAATGGTACCAATACGCTCAACCCAATTCAAGTGTTAATTAACTGCAATTCAATTTACATGATTGAAATGTTCTCACAATTACGTGTCGTGAATTGTTTGTAGCAATCATAATTAGAAGGTGAAATAGTCAATTCCACAATTGTATTTTATTTTTTTTTGGATCTGGTCAATTCCACAATCTTGGCATGCTACATACTTTATATATGTAGGTTTCACAGATTTAAAAATGCAACATGTTTAAAATGCATCACAGATTTCCATTCATAAAGAGATTCAATGATACGAACCCAAGTTGTTTAATAAATTGTAGAGTTTCATTTTATTATGTGAAAATTTTAAGATGATTATGATAATAGTTGAACATGTTTATTAATGTGATCATTTATAATCGATTGTCAATATAATTTTTTTTACACTGATAATACATATCAGTTTTTTTTTTTTTTAGGCAATATTAGTAATTAGTATGTTATGTTAACGAGGGTTGAACCCATGACCTCCTTATCATTCCAAACCCTATGCCCCTCCCTAGAGGTGGGTATATGGACTTGGGTCCGCGGACAGTCCGTTTAACCCGCAGTCCGCGCGGACTTGGACACCCTAAAATACTAGTCCATTTAAATGTGGGCTTTTTGGGTCCGGTCCGTTTAACCCGCGGACTATGCGGACTTAGTCCACGGACTTGTACAGTTTTAGTCAAGGTTTTTAAAACCGGACCGGTCATTGAACCGGTCCGGTTCAAGGTTCAATGGTTCAACCGTGATTGAACCGTGGTTGAACCGATAATAATTAAATAATATTTTTTTAAACTTTTTATATAATATATGAAATAATATTAACATAAATTTAAATACTGATATTATTTTAACCATCTCTATAAAACATAAAACATAATTTTAGCTGCAAGATAAGTTTTGTTATTATTATATAAATAATTATAATAACTGTACCAAAAAAAATTAAGAAAAGGAGGAAACAAAACAAAGACACACAGCACGTCAATGTATATTCATTAAACATGTGATTTATTCGTTATTGCTTAACTTGGACAAGTTAATATAATATATTAATATTTAGTGGAGGCACCATTGATAGAGTATGCATGTGTACGGTCAGTGCCGTGGGCTTTAGGCCCATTATTATGTAAAAACAAAGGAAAAGTTTAACACTTTAACCCTATTCCTTTCTATTCATTTTACTCACAGCCGCCTACCCCCTATTCCCTCTCTCTCACACATAGGGATGGCAAAATTACCCGCACCCGTGGATATCCGTATGGATTACTCGCAATAGATATTAAATGGATATCTATTAAATAGAGATAGGGATCATAGTACCCGCCCTGCGGATACCCGCATATTCATAATAAATATTTTTTATTAAATATATAATATATATTATGATAATTTCTATAAATTTGAGAAGAAGTAAACTTTATTTTCTTTATTATTTCATACTTTTCAATGGTTAAACCTATAATAATAATTTTTTTAAACACATATAATATATTATATAATCTTAATAATGTTAATAATAATATCTTACTATATTATATTGTATAATTCTTTTTATTTTCTTTTTATTTGAGACTCTTAAATGCCCATGGATATCCGTGGATACCCGTTACCCGCATAAATATCCATGGATATTGACGGGTATGGATGCGGGGGAAGCACTACCCGCACCCGCCCCGCCCCATTGCCATCCCTACTCACACACACTTTCTTCCTGGTCGCAGGTCTCCATCCTTTCCTTTTCTATTCATTCACAGTCGCATCCCCTCTCTCTCACACACAAGTTTTCTTTCGTTCTTTCTGGTCACACATCCACGTGCCACTCGCAGAAAAAAAAAAAAAAGCTTGCTGCCGCCGCTCGTCGGAGAAACACGTCACTGGAGCACCTGATTTTCAGTGAACCGGTTCAGACCAAGTTGAAGCCGATTATGGTTTTCCCGGTTTAACGGTTTTTGTACCGGTTTCTTGTAAGTCCAGTTTTAGGGGTCAAACGAACCGACTTGGTGCCCGGTTCCCGGTCGGACCGGTTCGACCGGCCGGTCCGGTCCGATTTTGACTACCTTGGTTTTAGTTCAATTTTTTTTTTTTTACCTATGTTGGGACAAAAAAAGAATCACCCAACATCCCAAAACAGATCACCCTAACCCTAAACATCAGTGCCTCACCCTCCTCAGCCGCACCCACCCTCCTCAGCGCCTCACCCTCATCATCAGCACCTCACCTTCTGGAACCGAGGGATATCGACGTGTGCCATGTGCGACGACGCCACCCCAATCTTTCGGAACAAGCCGCTGGCGGTGATCGGCTGCGGCGATTCCGCCATGGTGGAAGCCATTTCCCTCACCAAGTACGGTTCCGAAGTTTTTTAATTCACAGAAGGGATAGCTTTAGGGCTTCGAAGATTATGCAGGCAAAGGCTTTGAACGATAAGAAGATAAAAGTGATTTGGAATTCACTTGTGGTTAAGGCTTATGGGGATGAAGGTAATAAGAGGGTTCTTGGGGGATTGAAATTGAAGAATGTGGAGGGTGGAGTTGAGTCTTATTTGAAGGTTTCTGGATTGATCAGAATCATTTGTCCTTTAAGGCATTATTTGTTTGATATAAAAAAAAATAAGTGTAGAGTCCGCGGACAGTCCGTTTAGTCCGCGGACTCTATTTTCCAGAGTCCATTTATAATGCGGACTATTAAGTCCAGTCCGTTTAAGTGCGGACTTATGCGGACCGGACCGGACCGGTCCGCATACCCAGCTCTACCCCTCCCCCAAACCACCTTGATCACCTTATAAATTATAAGGAATCCAGCTATGAAGAAGTAATTTTATTAAGGAGAAAACTTACATACAGTATATGTGGTACTGTTCTCCTATCATATTTCAACACTTGCAATTTTCCCCCCTCAGCAATAACTTTTAACTTCACACTATTAACTATGTTAAGTCTCAATTTTTCATCCCTTCTTCTCCTCTTTCCCATGCCTGAACCCTCACCTTCGAGCATAAGACGGTGTTGAACGGCATCGGGAAGATGAGTTTCTTCCATCATGGTTTGTGAAGAAGATGACAAAGATTCCCTCGTTGGTTTAACTCTGAGAGAATGAAATGGTACAAGATTTGAAAGAAGAAGAATGGGGAGAGTGATGAGTGTGAGAAGAAGCGAAGAACGCTAACAGTCTGTTCCTTTTAAATGCTTGTGGGCTCAATGACACTGCGATCAAGGACTCCGCCTTGTCTTTTGCTTATGAACCACACACACTAACTTTATTTTGTCCACTAAATCAATATTAATTAAGTATCCAACTATGGTGGTTTTCATTTTGGGCACGTATTTTTTTTTTAAAAAAAAAAAACTTGCTACATGAATTTGGTTAGTCTTTGTTTTCAATTTTTTATAGACACGTAATATTCTGGTAAGGCGGTGACTATACTTGAATACCTGTTGAAGTTGCTTCGAAGGGTGCTGGGGAGGTGAGGGTTGAGGCGTGGGAAGGAGGGGACGAAAGAATAAAAAATGAGACTTAACTGAGTTAACAATGTGAAGTTACAAATTACTGCTAAGTGGAAAAAATTGCCAGGTGTTGAGTTATAATAGGAGAACAGTACCATAAGTATATATGGTATTGTATGTAAGTTTTCCCCTTTTATTAATTACGTAATTATTGCGTAGGCGAAGTTCATGTCAATTGAATAGGTATCCTAACCTAAGTCTTGATAATATAAGTGTGTATTTGGATTAGTTCTTAAAATTTAATTATTGGCTAAATTACACTTTTGATCCCCAAATTGTTTTTCAATATTCAATTTGGTCCCCAAGTTTTTAAAATGTTCATTCTGGTCCTTAAGTTCCTAAAACTTATTCAATCGAGTCCTTCCGTCATGTTGACTAACGGACATGGACGTTGACCCCGTTTGGTCCACCGGAATTTGGGACCAAATTGAACATTGAAAACAAACTTGGGGACCAAATTGAACATTGAAAAACAATTTGAGGACTAAATTGAACATTGAAAAACAATTTGAGGACCATTATTTTGGGGTCAACGTCCATGTCCGTTAGTCAACTTGACGGAAGGACTCGATTGAATAAGTTTTAGGAACTTAGGGACCAAAATGAACATTTTAAAAACTTGGGGACCAAATTGAACATTGAAAAACAATTTGAGGACCAAAAGTGTAATTTAGCCTTGATTATTTTAATAATTGATTATGGATATAATTGATTATCGTTAAAATAAATTATACTAGAATCAGATTTTATATTTGGATTGTTTTTTGAAAAGTTTATTTGAGATATTTCATTTCGTTCTGGTTGTGTAAAAAAATAACTTAATATAGTAAATTTCAAAAAATTGTACGAAGTTACTTTTATAATAATATAACAATATTTGTTTAGTAGTTATTTTTGTAGGGGTAAAATGTGAAGGATATTATTGGTTTAAAAATAATCTAACAACAATTTTTTTCAACAAGATGGATTTCTCTGCACACGTCTCTCTGAAAAAGTTTCTCCGATCTTGCACCCTCCTCTAAAGCCTCCTGATAGGGGCAATGAAGCAAGCCCTGGTAAAGTCTCCTTCAAGGACACTCTTCTGGAGGTACATTCTTGTGTACCCCAGTGCCAGTTTGATGACCTTATTGAAAAAAAGCTATTCAGAATCGACCTTGTTGATGGAGATAGGCTGCAACCTAAGTGTTATATTAATGAAAGCATCCTTCCGGAACTGAGGAAGCCTTGGCTAGATGCAATCATTGTGAAGGTTCTTGGCAAGACCATTAGTTATCCTATCATGAGAGATCAGCTAAAAATTCTATAGAAGCCATTTGGTGATTTTGATATGGTGGATCTTGGACATGGGTTCTTTATGATAAATTTTGAGAATAGTGGAGATAAAGACAAAATAGTGAGTGGGGGACCTTGGATGCTCTTTGATCACTACTTGTCAATGAGACCATGGGTTCCGGACTTTCTTGCTTCAAAAGAAATTATCAACAGTACGATGACTTGGATCAGGTTTCTGAACTTGGGTTTGGAATATTATGACGAGAGCATGCTTCTTGCTCTTGGGGCTGCAGTGGGGAAACCCATTAAAGTGGATACAAGAACCTTGAACGCTAGCAGAGGTAGGTTCGCTCGGGTGTGCGTTGAACTTAATCTTGATGTTCCAGTTGTGGGAAGGGTTTGGTTCAGAGAAAAATGGTATAACATGGATTATGAAGGACTTCACATGATATGCAAGAATTGTGGCATATATGGTCATGTTGATCAGAAATGTCCAAACACAGTTGTCATAAATCCTATTCCTCCGGAGGGTGTTGTTTCCTCTTCAGGGAAATCTTTAGAGGAAGGGCATCTGGCTCAATTTGTTGAGGCACAAAAGGGGTTGTATGGTGATTGGATAAATGTATCTAAACATAAGAAACCCCAGAAACCTAAACAGGTTCTATCCGCTAGTACCTTGACTGCCAAGAAAGGTGGGTTTGAAAGGAGTCCCTTTTCTGTGCTTAATGAAGTGGAGGGAGAGGATGAAGCTGTTGCTAAGCATGCGTATGCTTTAGGAGTGGACCTAAAGGATGCTCCCAACACTGGTGCGGGAAATGATAAACCTAAAAAGAGGAAGAAAAGGGCTAAGAATAAGTCCAAGAAAGGTACCCAGGGAGAACACTCGGGCCAAGTTAGAAACCTTAATTCTGAACCTGCTCTGGTTCCCCCTCCTGGGTTCTTTTCTCCAAACCACCCTAAGGTTGCTCATGCACCGGTTGGGTTCTCTTTTCAGCATCCAACATTGTTTTCCAATATGGTAACTTCTTCTTTTGTTCATGAGGTAACCAAACCTAGTGTTATGACTCCCTCGCATCATCATCTCGAGAATAAGAGAGATGGCTTCAATTCGGTCTCTCTTCAACCAAAACCTCCGGATGATGGAAAGGGTAATATGTTACCTGAATGTAGTCCCCTAGAGGGTGGCGTGACTTTAAGTCAGCAAGATAATGAAGTAGATATGGTCTCTGAGACCCAGTTTTCACAACATCGGTAATGGTGGTTGGTATGTTATTCTCCTTTTTCCTTTACATGTTATCCATGAATTTTCTAACTTGGAATTGCAGAGGTGTTGGAGGGCACCATTTCCATGGTTATGTTCATGACTGTTTTAGAATATATAATCTTAGTTTCATTGCCATTCTCAAGTCTCGTATTAGTGGCCATCGTGCGGATAATGTAATAAACAAGATTGGTCTTGATGGTGTGGCTAGGGTGGAAGCTAATGGGTTTTCAGGAGGGATTTGGTGTCTTTGGAAAAGGAATCAACTAATAGTGGATATTTTATCTGCTTCTAGATTCTGTGTTCTGCTCAAAATAAATCTGAGATCTGCAAACCCTTGGCTTCTATCCATAAATTATGCCAGCCCTCAGGAAAGATTGCGTGATGATTTGTGGGATGAATTGAGTTCTATTAATGATAGTTATAATCTCCCTTGGTGTCTTATGGGGGATTTTAACACAGTTCTTCATGATTATGAGAAGAGTGGGGGGCCCCCGTAAACAGAAGTTCTAGTCACAGTTTTGCTAATTGTATTTTTCACTGTAATTTGATGGATCTTGGTTATAACGGTCCAGCTTTCACTTGGTGTAGAGATGGGACTAGGGAATGGTTAGACAGGGCTTTAGGGAATGTGCTTTGGCAGGAACAGTTCCCTTCGAGCTCTGTCAAGGGTTGGTCGCATTACCCTAGCCCAGAGCTGCACCATGAGCCTCCCAAACTATGTCATGCAGACCACCTTGATCCTAGCCAACATTTGTGAAGAGGTTGAAAAACTATGCAGGAACTTTATATGGGGGTCGACCCAAGAGGCTAGGAAAGCTCATTTAGTTTCTTGGAAAACCATTTGTACCCCCAAGGAAGAGGGAGGCTTGGGTTTCAGGAGTCTAAAATCAGTGAATATTGCGTTCATGACGAAGCTGGGGTGGGATCTCATGGTGAAGCGTGATTCCTTATGGGTGCAGGTTCTTAGACACAAGTATAACTTTGGGAACTTACTCATCCCTAAGGTTAAATGTGGGTCTTCGGCCTCTCACGTCTGGCATGGTGTATCTAAGTGCTGGAACCTGATTGAGAAGAGCATCATCAGGGTGGTTAGAAATGGGCATGGCATTCGGTTCTGGCTGGATCCTTGGATCCCAGGGTTGGGACCTCTAAATGAACATGTCTCTAATACTCCACCTAACGAAGATAACTTCTTTCTAAGCAACTATGTTATAAATGAAGGCTGGGATTGGAAGAGACTTAACAATCTTCTTCCCCCTCATATTGTATCTAAGGTAGCCAGTGTTAAAGCTCCTGGCTTGTTAGCTGAGGATTTCCCTGTGTGGCGTCATGCATCAGATGGGTATTTTTCTGTTAAGACTGCATATGTTTCGATTTATAAATCTTTGCAGAGACCTCACCCTTATTTCCCATTCAAGCTGATTTGGAAGTGGCCAGGTCCTCCAAGGGTTTGCACGTTTCTGTGGAAGCTGGCTCACGGTCGACTCATGACAAATGATTAAAGGTTTTCTCATGGTTTTGCTCATTCAAATTTGTGCCCGAGATGCAATCAATTCCCTGAAATGATTGCTCATTCTCTACGTGTTTGTGAAGGAGTAACCAAGTTATGGGAGAAATTTATTGATCATGGTATTTGGTATAAATTCTTTAGCCTCGGTTTTGATCAATGGCTCATATGGAACCTCAGTTGTCGCGATATTGGTGATGATCAATGGCACTGGCCCACTTTCTTTGAAACCCTTTTGGATAAACTTTGGCTTGACCGCAACCAATTGGTCTTCTCCGGTTGCTCCTCTATCTCGGACCACCTCCTGCCCAGTTTGCTTCACCAGGTCTCCATGATCCATCAGAAGCTTCTTTCCCAGCGTCCGAGCTTCATTGAAGCTAGTTATATTGAAGTTCATGTTGCCTGGATACCTCCTTCTGAGCCATACATGAAGTTGAACGTCGATGGTTCGCATAGGAAGGGTAGTGGCCTTTCAGCTTGTGGTGGCCTGATAAGGGATGCTACTGGACGTTTCAAACGTGGTTTTTTCTGCAACTTGGGCTCTACTACCTCGGTTGATGCAGAGTTATAAGGTCTCCTTTATGGTCTTAGTCTGGCTAAGAGTATGCATATTAGTCATCTAGAAGTAGAGATGGACTCTAAGGTTATTATCAACATGGTGGAGATGCATAGGTCTCAGTACCTTTGTCTTAAACCTTTGTTATATGAAGCTTTGGAATTGGTTTATCATCTGTCTTGGTCTTCCTCGGTGAAACATGCCTATCGGGAAGCCAACAGAGCAGCAGACGCTTTGACTAGTCTTGGTCATGAGGGAGGCTTCGCTTGTTCGCTTTTTAGTGATATCCAGGAAACTCCTTTGGACATTAGGCGCTTGTTAGATGAAGATGTAAGAGGGGTGTCTTTCCCTCATATCACTCATTAATTTTGTTTTTCCCTTGTATAATATATATATATATATATATATATATATATATATATATATATATATATATATAAAATCTAAGAACTTTTTACATAAGCTTCAAACTTCTATGTTCTCTAAAACGACTTTTTACTAATAAAAATAATTACTTTACAATTTAATCAGTTTAGTTAAACATAACAACTTCTACTGAAAAATAACTTTTATCATGAAAACAGTTGTTTGGGTAAGATAAACACTGTAAGAATCATGAAAGAGTAATAATGATTTCGGAGTGGTATACTGAAACTACTCCATTGCTTAAAGTTAGAATCCGCATGCAAATTTAAATGAGAGTTTTACTTGTGGGTCAAATTATATATAGAGAATATGAGAGAATTAAAACATATAAAGAGATATAATCTAAAATGTAAGAATTAATAGTTATGAGAGATATGATCTTCAGATATCCTTATCAAAGATAGATCAGGTTATTCGTCAAAAAAAAAAAAAAAAGATAGATCAGGTTAAGATATAAATATAATTATTTTCTATTGTGCAAGTATTTATCTATAAATGTTTAATAACATTTAATTCATAACTAGGCCTACCGGCATGGGCCGCTTATTGTTAGGCCTCTCCCCACTTTTTTTTTTTTTTGGACAGAAGCCTCTCCCCACTTGAGTGTTGAAAGACTTGTATTAGAAGCCAATAACAATAGGCCGGGCCGCTTGTCGCTGGCCTATGGCCCAACCTATTTAAGGCCTAGTTTGGCCTAGCCTAATTTAGTAAAAAGGTCGGGTCAATGCTTTTTTAAAAGCCTATATAAATAAATAGGTCAGGCTTAAGGCTTTAAAAAACTCTACTAAGCCTATCAGGCCGGCTTATTTAACACATAAACACACACACACACACACACACACACACACACACATATATATATATATATATATCATAATACTATAATTTTTTATTTATATTATCTATCATATTTGAAAGTAAAAGCTTATTGACCCATTTAAATGTAGTGACCTACTTGCCTATTTATTTGTGAAGGCTTAGTGACCTATTTATCAGTATGAGTCTATTGACCTCTTTATCATTAGATGCTTATAGCCTATTTACAAGTGAAGGCCTATGACCAATTTATAGGTGAAGACATATTTAGAGATATTGTTGATAAGTAGGCCTTTAAATAGACTTTCAGGCCAGGTCAGGCTTTGATGTAGGCTAGGCTCAGGCCCTAAAAATTAGCCTATATCAGGCTAATAGGCCAGGTTCAGGCCTCGAGATAGAAATGCAGGCTAGGGGCCTAGCTCGGCCTAACCTATTCCCACCCCTATCTAGGCAAAAAGAGACTTACGAGACACTTAATCTAGGATCCATGATTTCATAGTGAAGATAGTAAAAATCAGTAACCTTGTATGAAAAATCCTTTCATAGAGGTTATCACGAGGTAGTAACCGAGGTTAATTGGAATGAGCATGTGTTAAAGCACAACTAAAGTAAATAACTCTGAAATCTAAGTTGCATGGGCATTTATAACTTTTTTTTTTCCCTTTGTTGAATTTTCTTTTATTATTTTTTATTAACATATTATAGAGGCGAAGTACCACCACCTTCACTAATGACTAATCTCCGCCGGAGAACCTGGCTGACCACTTTTAGTTGGGTCTTCCCTCTCAACCACATTTTTTTTCATACTCAAGGCTCGAATATGAGTCCTTACTTAAGAGATTCGAGCTTCCAAGACCAACGTAATGCTGGTGAATTTTCTTTTACTATGATGCAATGGATGAGGTGTGATAAATGAAAATATTATGGTAACACTTTGCTTATAAACAGTTAGTTCTATTAATTTACACATTGTCGAGGGAGTGACCTAAAAGAAGGAACGAAAGTATTAGTGGCCTATGAAGCACACACATAGACATTGTCATGATAAAAATATGGATATTCGGACACAGACAACATCTAAAATAAGGAACCAGGATAGGAACGCACACACACACACAAGCAAGTCAGATAAAATTAAAATATAAGCAATATAACAAAAGATCTAAATAGAGAATTAAGAATTACATATTCACTTTTTCAAAAAAGAATTGCTAAGCTTTACATTTCATATATAATAACGAGTCTCGTAAACCAAAAAAAAAAAAAAAATTGGACACACATCATTTTAAAATGTAAGTACATTGCTCTTTGAAAAAAATATGCAAAACAAGAATATGAATTACATAATTCACCTGCAATCAATTTATGTAAATAAATACTTAATAAAATCTACAAGAAAAAAGTGTTGTCTCTTTAAATTCAAACCCCCTTATGGCTCGCTATACCATGTGAAAGAAGAATTGTGTTTGTATATTATATCAAAATACAACACCCTCTAATGGCATATATATGTAGAGTTTAACTTCGGAGAAAAAACAACAACTACCAAGATTTGGTACCATATAATCAAGGATTCCTAATTTCTCCTAACCAAATCCCTATACTTTAGGAAAGAAAATACCCGCACACTCCCTAAACTAGAAGAAAACAGATGTTAGGAATGACAATTTGGACCTATCAGACGAGTACTCACAAAAAATACCCACAATGGGTAGGGTAAATACCCGCTCTATGGGTATGGGTCCAGGTCCGGGTAATTACCGGCAAACAAGTGAGGGTGTGGGTGGGGGTACGGGTACTATAATACCCACCCCGCCCCCCCACCGCACCCGAATATATATATATATATATATATTAAAGAATAAAATTAATATAAATGTTCTAAACCTAGGGCTCAGTAGTATTTTTCCTTTCCGGACTTATAAATAGTTCATGAATTTATTGTTTTGGATGTTTATTGTGATATTTACTCGTTTTGGATGTTTTATATGTTTTTATTTAGTTTAATACTTTGATTTGTAATGTTTCATGAGTATATTTGAAAGATCTTTGGATGATATTTTTTTTAATTGAGTTATAATGTTTTTTATGTTATTTATTGCTTTTTCTTAGGCAAAGTGCGGGTAACCGGTGCAGGTATGGAAACTTAGGTACTCAGAGGATAAGGGTAAGGGTACTAAAGTTGCTACCCACATTGGTATGAGTCCGGGTCGGGTATTTTTTTAAACTCGGGTATGGGAACGGGTACTATAGTACCCTACCCATTGCCTTCCCTAACAGATATGCACATATTTTTTTCACACATTCTAATGCACATAATCCTGGAAATAATGCTTTTAATGAAGATGCACCAGGAACTTCTGAACCTAGAAGAAGTCAGAAAGCTAAGGGTTTTTTTTTTCACCTGTTTTAATTTTTTATTTTTATAAATAATTACAATAAAAATAATTACAAAACTATACATAGTTTTCATTATATTTCTTATTTCTAAAGATTTGTATAGGAAACAGTGAAAACAAAAAGTTATTTTCAGTGTTTCCTCTACAAATCTTTGGAAACGGGAAATAGAATAAAAATAATGTACAATTTTATAATTATTATTATTGTAATTTTTTTTATAAAAACAAGAAACGGAAACAGGAAACAGGAAACAAGAAACAAACCAAACATACTCTAAGGAAGTGAAAACTTATTGACCAATTTTCTTCATATTCCTTGTTAAAGGGACAAGAGAAGCTATAAATAGTTATGGACCGATTTGCTGTAACTCAGAAAGTGGTTCAGAAACATTTGAAGGGGCAATAAAGTCTCAAGATGCTACTTTCTGGAAGAAAGCTACATGAGAGGAATAGACTCAATAATATGGTATAAGACGTGAAAATTACTATACCCTGTGTTAGAAAATAATATGAACGATAGCTATGCCATGGACAAACTACTGCCTTAAAAGCAAAATTCCGCCAGAACTCAGGTGCAATCTAACAACCCGGCAGAACAATGGAATTTACACAATACAATTGCCTAGAGAATATGAGTTCTAATCTTTTTTATTCTTCCTTTCTCTGTCCATCCTTCTCTAAAATTGTGACATATACATTCTTGTTTGTTTATTTTTCTTTCAGAACTCTACCATTTTCAAGCCTCTTAAAAAGTTATCAAATGCAATTTATAGCTTATAAAAATGCAACGTTCAGAACCATAAAAAAGATTCTCTAATGCTATATTAAAACATAATAATTAATATACATATATATTTCAAAACTACATGCTGATATGTAAATATTTATATATTTAATGGTCATAACTTTTCAGCATTAAAAATTATAAAATCTGTTATGATTCCAAATATTAAAGGAAATGAATTTGCAATTTAATTGCTGCCATTATTCCAATATTCCCCCACTAATGGCAAGGAAGCATTAAATAATATATGGGCAAAAGAAAGGATTAATGCTTAAGTGTTAATATCCTAAAGGTTTGAATTAACACGTAGTGAAGTGAGGCAACAACTTTGTCCAGGAAGTGAATTGCTCTTGAACTAAATAGACTTGGTTGAAACACCACAACACGCATTATACCTTTGAACTTGTATAAATTCCGAGATGAATAACAACAAAAATATATACACATTATAAAAGCATTCTCATGTACCTTGGGCTTCTCATGAGTGTTTTAGAAAGATTGCCTAAGTCTTTCATAGAAGGCAGCTTCTACCTTCTCACTCAAGTAAGTAGATACATCAAGTGCGTCTCTCTAGCTCCATGCTGATATATATTTCAAAACTACATGCTGATATGTATATATTTATATATTTAATGGTCATAACTTTTCAGCATTAAAAATTATAAAATCTGTTATGATTCCAAATATTAAAGGAAATGAATTTGCAATTTAATTGCTGCCATTATTCCAATATTCCCCCACTAATGGCAAGGAAGCATTAAATAATATATGGGCAAAAGAAAGGATTAATACTTAAGTGTTAATATTCTAAAGGTTTGAATTAACACATAGTGAAGTGAGGCAACAACTTCGTCCAGGAAGTGAATTGCTCTTGAACTAAATAGACTTGGTTGAGACACCACAACACGCATTATACCTTTGAACTTATATAAATTCCTAGATGAATAACAACAAAAATATATACACATTATAAAAGCATTCTCATGTACCTTGGGCTTCTCATGAGTGTTTTAGAAAGATTGCCTAAGTCTTTCATAGAAGGCAGCTTCTACCTTCTCACTCAAGTAAGTAGATACATCAAGTGCGTCTCTCTAGCTCCACCCAAAAAATAGGCTATGTATCTATTAAGAGTTTTATAACTCAACCTCACAATAAACATTCTCACAATAAATATTTATAGATACATAAGTGCATCTCTATAGCACCACCCAAATCAAGGGCTATGTATCTTTTATCAACAAGCATTACCACACGCCATAAGGATAGAAATATAATGTATATAAGTAATCATATGGCTTCGTTTGACTAACAAATGGGTATCCACCATATTTTCCTCAACTCAAGGCATAAGACCCATTCCCCTCGACGAATCCAGGACCGCTTTCCTGGGTAATCATTTAAAGAGATTATCATATATATCTCTTTCACTTAGTTTCTCGTCTCCTCCATTTCCATTTTATTACACATTCACAATAGTTCACATAAAAATAATTCAACCATAAAATAATTCAATAATCTACCTTACATACTTGATCAACCTTGCACATCCAAGAGCATTTATGACAATCATATAATTCTTTTTTTTTTTTAAGCAAAAAGGTATGCAAAAGCATCACAATAGGGGAAGGCATCCCAACTAGGTGGACACCCCAACCCCTACCCATCATCTGCAGCACACCCTAATTTATTAATAAAAAGGAAAGAAAAGAAATACAAGGAACATGGGGGGACATATACCTTACCCATGATATGAAAATCAACAAAATCTACAGGATGGAAAACACATCCTATTTCTAAAAAAATCATCACTAATAAAAGGGGAGGTTAAATCCCACCAAAGGGACCCCTGAATGTGAAGACCATGATTAGCTAGTTTATCTGCACAGACATTACCTTCTCTATAAATATGAGGGCCAACAAAATTTATAGATTTGGTAATGTTAATACAATTGGACCACCTATTCCTAATTTTCCAAGTAATACTTAGAGAGCTCTTGAAGGCATTCACCACCAACTGAGAGTCACATTCTAGCCACAAAATTTTTCAACCCTTTGAATAAGCAAACTCAATTGCCAGCATTGCCCCAAGCAATTCTACATATAATGAATTAGAGACGCCAAGATTTTCAGCATAACAACCAAGGATTGCACCTCTATAATCCCTAAAAATACCACCACAAGCTTACCAACCTGGATTACCTTTGGCGGCCCTATCGGAATTACACTTTATCCAAGAGCAAGGAGGCATTTTTCAAACCACTTCTTTTATCCTAGGAGCTTGACTTGCATGATAAGGAACCTTAAAAACCTTTAAGATGCCAAATTCCTGAATAGAGGAGAACATGGTTCCCTTTGTTGTGCACCCTGTCAACTGAACATCAACGGAGATGTGGATAATGGCAGACTTGATGGAAGTACTATTGTTATCAAATCTCAACCATATCCATTGCCAAATCGAACAGAAAATGTTGATTATGATAGCAAGAATGATGTCTCTAACTTGCTAACCCCAACCTTTCTCACAGACACTAAGAACAGCTTTGTAAGATGACTTGTCGATGTGAGAGTTTAAGGTAGACATAGCCCAATTCCATATTTCACTAGCAAAAGTGCAAGACAAAAAAAGGTGCTCGGATGTTTCATCTTCCTTGCCACACAAGCTACACATTGAGACTGAAATACATACTCTAGATTGAAGTTGCTCATCAGTAGGAAGCCTTTTGAGAATCAATCTCTAGAGCAAAAATGATTTTGATGGAGGAATGTTTGAGTTCCAAATGAGCCTGCACCATTTCTGCATATTAGGACTAGGGTTCAGGAACATGAAAGCTACTTTAAAAGTCAGCTTTCCATCATCAGTTTTGGACCAAACTAACTGATCATGGTTTGGAAATTTGGGGATTATAATTTGCTCAATAGCAGCAGCCAAGCTAGGATGATGATCAATCAGCTTAGAAGGCACTTTCCAAGAGGAGTTTGCAATATAGTCACTGACTGTTGAATTCAGCATCTTGTGTAAAGATTTAGGAACATTCAACAAATTAGCAATTGGAGCATGAAGCCATTTATCTAGCCAAAAATTAATAGAACTCCCATCACCTAGCAGCCAAGTACCATTGTCCTGGACTGTTTGCAACAATCATATAATTCATCTCAACCCAAATCCACAACATTATAGTAGTGTTTTATAATCAAAATGCTCATCTCATTTTAAAATCAATACATCATAATCCAATGATCACATACCCATCTTGAACATTCTCATCACTACAAGAAAAACTGGTTTTAGCGACCGAATTTAGCGACCGATTTAATCCGTTGCAATCAGCGACCGAATTTCCGACCGAATTTACCTTTTTCTAGGATTGGTCACAAATTATATTCAGCGACCGAATTAGCGACCGATATCAGCAGTCGCAAAATATTCAGTCGCTAATTCAGTCGCTAAAACAAAGTATGGAAAGATAACCAAATTTATCTAATTTGCGACCGAATTAGCGACCGATTTTTTTTCGGTCGCTGAATATAAAAGTTAATGATTAGCGACCGATTTAGAGACTGAATTATTAGCGACCGAATTAGCGACCGAATTTTTTCGGTCGCTAACGAAAACCTAAAATTAAATTTAGATCCTTTCCCCATTCCCCCCATTCACACTGCCCCCTCTCCCTGCGATTATATGTGTTTATTGGATTACTAGTTTTATTAATTAGTTAGATATTTATTTTTATGTGTTTCAACTTATTTGATTTTATTTACTTATCAAACTATTTTTGTTTGGTGCGTTGACACTGTATTATTGCAGTGTATGTACACTTGTTAGACAATAATATTACCCTATTGTCACTATTATTATCTGTTTAGAAAAATATTTTAAATAGTATGAATGAAAGAAATTTATTTTTAGATCTTACTCTATTTAATTTTAGATTTAAAAATAAATTAGTTTAGAGTCAATCGGAGATTAATTTTGGATCATTAATTTTCTTGGTTGATCAATTCAACCATCAATCTCTACTCTAATTTAAATTTTGAAAGTTTTATTTTAACATTCTCTAATTTTATATCTAAAGGTTGAAAACCAATCTTTCTTTTTTTGAGTTAATCCCAATCATTATTTTTACTTACTGCTAATTAAATGAAAAGATGTATTCTATTAATTTTTCTTTTCTCTTCTTGGTCTAGGATAACCCACGTTACCCCTCCCCCCTTCTTTTTCTTCTTTTCTTTCCTTCTCTCCCTCTTTCTTTTTTACGTTTCCTTTTCTCCCTTCATCAGAACACCACACCTCACATCTTCTTCTTCCTCCTACCTTCAAGTTACCTTCTTCTTCTTTCTTGTTGGAATCAACCCGTGCCGCCGCCTGGACAGCCGCCCTCCGCTGCTCGACCGGCCGCCATTCAACGCCAGGAGCGCGCCGCCTGCACGCGTTCTCCGGCACGAAACGCGCGAACTCGTCATCTCCACCGCGGTAAGAGTTCCGGCCGCTGCCTCTACGGTGGTTTCCACCATTTATGTTCACTTTTAAGCTTCTTCCTCTCCCCCTTGAGCTTACCCTCTCTATTTTGACTCTTGGTTGCCTCAGAAACGCCGGAACCGCCGTGCGCCGCCACCGTCGCCACTGTCGGAACCATCATTGGCCGCCGTTCATGCTTGTCTTCCTTCTTGGTAAGGAGATTTCATCTCCTCTTCTCTCTTTCATGGTTTTCTCTAAATCCCCTTTTGAAACCCTAACCCTAACATTTTGATTTCAGTTTTAAATTGTGAAATTAACTATGTTTTATGCAATTGGGACTGTGAATAGGTATTTTCCTAAGCTAATTTTATTATTCTTTGGTTAAATTAATTTCCCCAAATTGTGTTATGAACCCAAAACCCTCAAATCTGTTTTGTTTTAAATTAATGTGATTTTGAGATATTAAGTATGTTAGTGAGCTATATTTATAGTGAGCTATCTTGGTTTCATCCTATCCTCTCCAAATTTGGGTGTGTGTGTGGTCTGGGGTGGGGTTGGGGGGACATGATAGAGTGATTGGATGGACTAGAATAAGGATTTCTTTCCAATTTCTATTCATGGAGGAACACAAGCAGAGTGATACAGAGATGGTTGATAATGGGGACACCATAAGTTTGGTTGCTGATGGTATAGTGAGCGCAACTAGCACCGATCGGACAAGAAAACGGAAAGAAGGGATTGAGGATGAAACTAAAATGCAACTGAAGTTTTTGAGATGTCAGTTTCATGAGAATTCAGTGAGAGAAAACCCGTTGATATTCAGGCAACAATGATGTTTTTGGTACATTAGGTGTCACGAAGTTCCGTGAGTAACAGAAATGTGATATGGTTGATGAAATTATGAAACCATATGAGGATGATTGGCTATCCATTTTTGTCAGACTTTTTGGTGACAGTAAATTGGAAGCAAAAAAGCCTGTGTCTTGTGGCGTGGAGACCTTCAATTGCAGTGTATATTTGGAAATTCATTCAGCCTGAGATTTCCTCGGTTGGCATCTGTAATGTTCTTTTAAGCTTCAAACTTAGAGAGGCATTGATAAATATTACTTTATGGACTTGCCTACCATGTAATAGTTAGGGGATTTGGATTCTTTTCTTTCCATTGTTTGTAAAAGTAATTGAGAGAATTCAAATCCATTGTTAGGTATCACTTTCTAACTAATGCCTTGAAACCTATATTACTGATTTAGTGCAGTTTTAGTGCTCAATTTCGTGTCTGTTCTGCATGTTTTCATCTTCTGACAGCATGATATTCTTTAATTTATAACTTTGGCTATACAACTCAGAATCAAGCACTGTTTTTTTTCTTTGAAAACTAACATATAAATCTCTAAGTGATAAAAATTCCAGGCCGAAACTGCTTCTGTGTTGATACCAGTTTTTTTTTAAAGTTTGGATCTGTTTTGGATTTTCAGTTTTCGAAATGTTCTGACAGCATGTATTCTTTAATATATAACTTTGGTTATACAACTCGAAATGAAGCGCCGTTTTTTTTCCTTGAAAGCTAACATGTAAATCTTCATGCCATAAAAATTTCAAGCCAAAAATCCATCTGAGTTGGTGCCAGTGATTTTTACAAAAACAGGGTCTTCTTCTTTGACTCTAGATAGAGTACCTTACTTTGCTTTTGGAAATAACTAGCTTCCTCGACTTTGATGCAATGTCTTTACAACATTTAACTGACTTCCATATGCTTCTTTGTTTATCTAAAACCTATTTTCAACTATGTTGCCATCTTTCATTTCAGGGTTATAGAATACATTTTCTTTGAGGTAGACAAACATGCTGGAAGGGGTGACAGGAGATATAATGTTGGAGGATCATATATTCAGGTGATGATACATAATTCCCAACATCTTTCTAAATCTTTCAGGTGATTATGGGTCTAGTGATAGCTGCTGCTGCAGATCTTCATCTGCAGCAGCCATTGTGTACTTATCACATAATGGGAGTCAAGATGCCAATTGGATAGCTATTTGTCAAGGATTCACCAACTTCTGCCAAACTGCTAGTGAGGCTATGGTGATTTCCTTCGTTGCTGCAGTTTTGCTCATGTGTTTGGTCTCGCTGTCAGCTTTGGCTCTTAAAAGGAATTGACTTAATAATTGTTCCTTAATGGATGATGATAGTGTTGGGGTATTAATCAAAGTTACTCTTAGCTTGTCAATTCTGAGATATGCTTATAAATATTTGTATTAAAATGTTATGTAATCTGAAATTCTGAATTGCTGTAGATACTCGTGTATCCATTATGAGTCCCACAATGCCTAAATATTCTTTTTTATGATTCCCAGCTTGATTTGGGTTCAACCCCTCTTGACAAGCCAAGTTCATCAGCTAATGAACAACTGTGTAAACTTCATGATCAGCCCCAACAGAGAAGAGTACCTTCAAGGATTAGGTGAAAACTAAGACACCAAAATTTTATGGCAGTGTGCAGTTCTGCTCTGGGTTGTTTCAAGGAAGTCATTTTATCTTGAATATTCAGAGGGAATTGGGTAGCATTGATGCATTATTAGTCTTTCCCTATTCTCTTTTGTATAAACTTACCTGTTTTAATATGATTGATATTTAATTTTATTTGCTTTAAGTTTATGTTATAATTTTATTTTAATTAATTAAATCTTATTTTAATTTTTTGTGGAATCAAAAAAAAATAATAATAATAAATTAGCGACCGAATTTTTTTGGTCGCTAAATTTAGATATGTTGGTTGATTTTAGCGACCGATTTTTCGGACAAAGTTTTTAAATATGACCGTTAGCGACCGAATTAGCGACCGATTTTTTCGGACACAGTTTTTAAATATGATCGTTAGCGACCGAATTAGCGACCGATTTTCTTAAATTAGCGATCGAATTAGCGACTGATTTTTCGGACGCGATATTTAAATATAACCGTTGGATTACCGACTGATAATTCGGTCGCAAAATTAAAAAATTCGGTCGCTAAATCGGTCATTTTAAATTGTAAACGACCAATCTAAACGACCAAATGATAACTGTTCTGCGATCGAAAATTCGGTCGCTAATTAGTAACCGAAAAAAATTCGGTCGCTAAATAATTAGCGACCAAGGTTTTGGCAACCGATTGTAATCGGTCGCTAATTCGGTCGCTGACCTATTTAGCGACCGAAAATCACTAAATAGCGACCGAATAATTCGGTCGCTAAATCCCTTTTTTTTTGTAGTGCATCAAGTCATTACAAACATCATTTTATATGTATAAATATATCTCATTTTTCACATATATATTAAACTTATGTTTTGAATAACACATATTTTTATATCATCTTGCTCATTTTACACTTATCTAAGAATACTTATTAACACACTTAAATATTTATAAGTTCAAATTTCAATCGTGAAACACTTCAATTATATATATAGAACCAATGTCAAACATTTTTGTTTGACTCATACTGTGGCAAAAAAGAAACCTCCGCGGCACATATCACAGGTCTTGCATCAATAACTGCTTAAATCTGAAATGCCTAGAATGTTTCCCCCACAATACAATAGTAATAACATATAGATATAAAAATGCAATTTTCAAATGTATAAAAAGAATGCCACTTAGATAAAAAACAGTCCAACCACTGAATAAGCCATCCAAGATGATTAATCACATACACGTACCTCCTGTTGCAGCTTGAGACATATAACAAATAAAATAAATAATAATAATCATAATAAAGAAATAGGCAGTGCTGCATATATAAAAACATAGCACCAAGCACATATACAAGAAAATATGGCACCAATCATGTTTATAAAATGGTTCATGACAAGCTTCATTAACATACAACATTATACCAATTATTTTCAAATTAACATGCTTATGCTCACCTATTTTTTATTTTTTTTATTTCTCAAATCAAAACCACAAACAAATTATTTAACAAATCATAAATTCCTTACTAAATTTGGTGAAGTCGTAGCTTCAATGATGTCCATAGCGTGCATGCTATTTTACTGATACCTACCAACCTCAAAATGGATTGAGAGCCTTCCCTTAATTTTGCTTGCACCTTTGGTTGATGAGCAGCCGTCGATCAAAGTATCTTGCTGTTAAATTGTTGGAAAATAGTATGAATGATAGTTGTGCCATGGACGAACCATTGCCTTAAAAGCAAGATTCCGGCAGATCTCAAGTGCAATCTGACAACCCGGCTTACTCCCAAGGTTAACACAGCAAATTCTTGAACTTGTGCACTCACGACCAAGAGCAATGGAATTTACACAATACAGTTGCCCAGAGAATATGAGTTCTAATCTTTTTTATTCTTCCTTTTTCTATCCATACTTCTCTAAAACTGTGACATATTTATATACGTGCAAATACATTCTTGTTTGTTTATTTTTCTTTTAGAACTCTACCGTTTCAAGCTTCTTAAAAAGTTATCAAATGCAATTTATAACTTATAAAAATGCAACGTTCAGAACCATAAAAAAGATTGTCTAATGCTATATATATTTGGTTATCATAACATAGGTGCGAAGTATCCATCGGTTTCACCGATAACTAATCTCCGCTGGAGAACCTGGCGGGCCACCTTTAATGGGGTCTCCCCTCTCAATCACGTTTTTTCCATCCACAAGGCTTGAACTCGAGACCTTGTTGAAGGAATCCGAGTCCAGTTCCACTCGAACCAACGTAATGTTGCTTTATTTATATATATATATATATATATATTATATATATATATATATATGTATATTTCAAAACTAAATGTTTATATGTATATATTTATATATTTAATGGTCATAACTTTTCAGCATTAAAAAATATAAAATCTGTTATGATTCCAAATATTAAAGGAATTGAATTTGCATTTTAATTGCTGTCATTATTCCAATACCCTGCACCTGGTACCATTGAGAAGAACCATTTTCTTCGACGGGGTCGAACTAGTATAATTATTTTCTTTGACTAGGTTGGAGAAGGATTATCCATATCTATCTGCAATCCTTGGAGAAGAAGACTTGTTGAAGAAGAATGACTAAAATTTCAATTTGGTCTCTATCTTATTTTTTATATTCGTTTTGGTCCTTTTTTTTAATTTTTTTTTTTGAATTCTATTTAATACTACCATGTGACACCATCAAATGCTTACAAGGCACCCTCACACGCTTCCACGAGGAAGGCATATCATATCAGTTGCCCACATATCATCACTTAACTGCCACGTAGGAAAGAGGTTGACAACACTGTGACGAAAATGACTACTTTGGATCACATTTAATACTTAAGGGACTAAAATAAATCTTTTTAAAGATACATGGCCAAAATTGAATCTAAAAAAATAACATAAGTGACCAAAAGTCTAATTTAGTCCATATAAAATTGTATAAGGATATTTTAGGTCGAAGAAACGGTTCCATTTTTTTTTTATTTTAGTTTTCTCTCTCCTCTCTAAGTCACATTTTAATTAGAAGCTATCTAAAATAACTTCAAATTTTTTCACTTTAATTAATGTTTTTTAAGTTCTCATTATTTCCAAGAGCTGAAACAACACATATAAAATTCTCATAAATAAATAGGTAATTATTTTTTCTCAAAATAATTTGCAAACAAACGGGGTTAAGTAAAGTTGGGATTTTGTGGATTCTTCCCTCGGCAAGTGCAGAATGAATCCGTGCATACGTGTCCCTTTTGTTTGTCCACGCTACTCCCACGCCTTCTTCTATGTTCCAACTTGAAACCAAACCAATGCCATAACTACAGTTGGCGCAATCAAGCGTTTCTTCTTCCTCATCAAGGCTTCTTCCAGAACCTGCTTTTCTTTCTCATCACTCCTCTCTCTCTCTCTCTCTAACTTCTTTGTCTATATCATTTCCAGCTTCAGAGTGGCAGTTGCACTCTACTAGCAGCCATGTCGCATTCGTCCCCAAGCACTGTGCTTGTTACTGGAGCTGGTGGTCGCACAGGTTCTCCCTTTTCACTCTTTTCTTTCATGGGTTTCTTTTTCTTCTTCTTTTCTCGCTATGAAAAATTATGACAATTTGGGAACCAAAAAAAAAAAAAAAACGTGGGATGTGCCAATTTCATTGGAGTTTATATAAGTTTTAATTGATGTTCGGTGATTAGCCTTGTTTATGGGAATTTCTAAACGATCGTTAATTTAGGTTTTGTTGGTTGAGGTGAATTTGAAATTTTTAAGCAGGGTCAGTCTAACTTTGCATTAACTGAAAAATTTTGAGGTGTCTTTTAGTTTTTGTAAGAATATCTGTGTTGATATGTTAATATATGACGTATACATGACATAATTAGTTGGGATCAACTAGGAGCAATCTTAGGATTGTATATCATTGTAATGTAATTATTGGCAAGTCTATTATATAGAGTATGTTTGGGAGAGCTTAGGAGAATACTTTACGAAAGAATGCTTATCCAAAAAAATATCTTTTTGGTCCTTTATCTTTTGATGAAAATTCGTTTTGGTCCTTTATCTTTTAAAAGATTTATTTTGGTTTTTTTTATCTTTCAAACGTTACTCAAAATGGTCATTCCGTCAGATCAATTACTAACATCCGTTAATGTTAGCCGGAGATCCGCCGGAATTTGGACATTTCGCCGGAATACGTCCAAACTGAAGCAACACATAACATTCCCTAGATATTTTGAATGCCCCTGACTACAAAAATGCACCATAGTCATCCACATACCACAGTTAAGCATTCTATTCACAATTGCATGAAACTAATCCAGAAAAATTAGGGCACATGCAATGATAACCACCATAAAAGCCAAGATAAACATACATCGAGTGGCGTGAATTCCAGTGGTCTAGGAGTCACTGTAAGTGCATCCTTCCCTTTGTAAATGGAGTGACCAACGTAAACCCTAGGTGGCAAAAAGTAAAATGGGAAAATCATGCCCCCACTTGATTGCTGAGAAACCCAAGTTAGGAAAAACAAAAAGGCTTTATTTTCTTAGCAGCCAAATAGATTTTGTTCCCTAATTGTCTCAACCTTTCTTTAAGAAACCAAACAAAGATGGGTTTTTTGAGGGGTTTAGAAAAAAAAACAAAAACAAGGGTAAGAAAAAGGTACCTGAGGCAGTTGTGGAGTCAAAATGCATTTTGGGCAAAGAGTTCTGAGTGGCGGCATTTGATTGGTTGTTAAGGGTGAGGTGTTTGGGATGAAGGGGGAAAGCAGTGGAATTTGGAGAGAAAGAGTGGTTTGGAAAGAGCTTAATGGAAGAAGATGATGAGAGTGATGGTAATGTTGGTGAGTGTAGCTGCATATGCCCAGATTCGGGTGGAATGTCCAGATTCCGGCGGATTGAATCTTGTAAAAGGTAAAGGACCAAAACGAATTTTCACCAAAAGAATAAGGATCACAAAGGTATTTTAGCCAATAGTTTATGATATTCATATAAGCTCATTTTAGCTTATTGCAATAAGCTTGTCAGAGAAGCTTATGAAAATAAGTTGTTTTTAGCTTATTTGAAAAAGGCTTATCAAATAAGTACTTAATTAAGTTGTTTATCCAAACACTCTCATAATGAATCCTTTCCTTGTGTGATCAGTTGAAGATGCACAATTCAGCCTATTTCCCTTATTTTCAAGTGTTTTGCTGCCACATAAGTATAGGAATTTACTTGCGGATACAGTGTGGCCCCCTTCTAAAACAATTTAAGCTGCTAAAACAGAACATTGCTTATACTTGTTAGAGTACACTAGGGAACACCATAAGGGTAATACAGTGTTGCACACTATATTCCCCCCTAGACTTCTAGAGTGTTCCTGTAACTGAATAAGTTACACAGCTGAAGCGGTTAGACTTTCAGCAATTGTATAAATCAGAATATTGTAACGCATGAGAACTCAGTGAATGAAATCATAGATTCATCTCTCTCTCTCTCTATGAATTCTGTAGTTTTTTGCATGGTATCTAGAGCTCGGTGAGGTCCATGGCTACGAATGAAGAAACACCGCCGCCTCCACCACCACCGCTGCAGTCTCCTCCGGCGACCTCGTCACTGTCGCCGCCGGCATTTTCCCTTTCGATTGCGGAGAAACTCACTGAGGATAACTTTCTCATCTGGAAACAACAAATCGAGCCAATCATCAAGGCTCACCAACTACATCGATTCTTGATTTCTCCCTCGATTCCGCCACGGTACGCATCTGACTCAGATCGCATGGTTGGAACCCTAAATCCCGAGTTCACTCAGTGGGAGCAACAGGACTCGCTCCTACTTTCTTGGTTACAGTCTTCGGTCACCGCCCCGATTCTCACTCGCCTAATTGGATGGGTCAATTCTTGGCAGTTGTGGGAGCGATTGCATAATCACTTTAATTCCAAGACTCGTGCTCGTGCTAGAATGCTGTGCACCGAGCTTCGAAACACCAAGAAAGAGGATCAATCTATCAGTGATTTCATGTTGCGTGTCAAAGCTATTGTCAACTCTTTCTATTCGATTGGGGATTCCGTATCTCCTCAAGAACACCTTGATGTCATTTTAGAAGGCTTGCCTGAGGAGTGCAATCCCTTGATCAACCTTGTTAATACGCGATATGAACCTTTCGATGTTGATGAATTAGAAGCTTTGCTCCTTGCTCAAGAAGTTCGACTTGAGAAGTACAAACAGATCACCACCAATAATGCTGCGTCTGCTAATGTAACTCGAGTTGTCCCTGCTGATTCGAACTCAAGTTCTGGTTCCTCTCCCCAAGTCCATGTTGCTCAGAACAGCCAGCTGTATTCAGCCCCACCTTCCCCACACTTTGGTGGTGGTCGCAATGGCTGTGGGCGGGGACGTGGCAACCGTGGTCGAGGCCGAGGGGGTCGCTACTCCATTCAATGTCAGCTTTGCAAGAAATATGGTCATGATGCGCCATCGTGTTGGTATCGCTTTGATCAGTCTTATGTGCCCTCTGGTGGCCAACAACATCTTTCAGGCTCTAATTCCTACAATCAGCCCCTTTGCCCACCCAATCTTTCAAGGTTTCAGGGTAATCAGAGTTTTCAGCATGCTGGACCACCTCAAGCAATGCTCACAAGTTCTCAAAATGACTTTTCTAGTCACCGGTACCCAGATTCAGGGGCATCTCACCATGTGACGTCAGACATTCAGAACATTCATCAACCTATTTCATATGATGGTTCAGATCAAGTCTTAGTTGGTAACGGGCAAGGTTTGGCTATTTCATCGACTGGTTCTTCTACCTTTTCCTCCCCTTTTATTCCCAATGTTAGTCTAGTCTTAGATAACCTATTGCATGTTCCTCACATAACTAAAAATCTTGTCAGTGTCTGCAAATCCGTCAAAGATAATAGAGTATTTTTTGAATTCCATGCTGATACATGTTTTGTCAAATGTCGGGTTTCCAATAAGGTCCTTCTTCGAGGAGATGTAGGCCCTGATGGACTCTACAAGTTTCCGGATCTGCATCTTCTCTTGAAGTCAAACAAGTCATGTCATTCCTCTGTTAATACTGCAGCTCTTTCCCCTCGTAATCTTTCCCCAAATGTAAACACTATTTCAAATGTATCTCTCAATACATGGCACATTAGGCTAGGCCATCCTAATAAGGACACACTCAAACTTGTATTGCGAAGTTGTAATGTTCCTTTCATGAATAAAAGTGATATTGAATTCTGTACTCCTTGCTGTCTTGGTAAAGCTCACCACTTACCTTCTTCCATTTCTACTTCATCTTACTCTCATCCTTTGGAATTGATTTTTAGTGATTTGTGGGTCCTTCCCCAATCACATCCAGTTCTGGATTTCATTATTATATGACTTTTGTCGATGCCCATACAAGATTCACTTGGTTCTTCCTATTAAAAACTAAGTCAGAGGCTATTAATACTTTTCTCACCTTCAAAAACATGGTTGAATTGCAATTTAATCAAAAAATAAAGGCCCTACAGACTGACTGGGGAGGTGAGTTTCGCACCTTCCCCAAGGTTCTTCTACAGTATGGCATCATTCATAGAATCATTTGTCCTCACACCCATCATCAAAATGGTGTGGTAGAACGAAAACACAGGCATATAGCTGAGCTTGGGCTCACTCTTCTTGCCCATGCTTCACTTCCTTTCAAGTTTTGGTACCAAGCCTTCCTCACGGCTGTCTATCTCATAAATAGACTCCCTTCTATGTCTATTAATTAAGAATGAAGTACCTCACACAAAACTTTTTAATCAAAGCCCTGACTATAGCTTTCTAAAAGCCTTTGGATGTGCTTGCTTCCCTCTCCTTAGGCCTTACAACAAGCATAAACTTGAATATAGGTCCCATGAGTGTGTATTCCTTGGCTATTCCTCTTCTCATAGAGGCTACAAATGCCTCTCTCCTACTGGCCGAATTTTTGTTTCCAAAGATGTTGTTTTTAATGAGCTGTGTTTTCCATATAATGAACTATTTTATCCCAATATTACCTTGCCATCCTCTGTATCACATTCCCTTCCAGCCATTCCCTTAGTTCCTTCAGTTCCTCAACCCACCACCATGAGTCCTTCCCCTTGTGCAGTCAACTTTTCCACTCATTCTCCTACTGTCAACTCTTTTCCTAGTGCTGTCAACTCTTCTCCTAGTGTTGTCACCACTTCTCCTAGTGTTCGTCCCACTGTCCATCCTATCCCTAGTACTCCTTTCCCTTTTCCCACTTCCTCCTCTTCTACCGGTCCACTAAATACTCACCCTATGACTACTAGATCCAAAGCTGGAATAGTTAAACCTTGCCTTGTTCCCACTTTGCTGCTGGCACACACCGAGCCTAAAACAGCAAAGCAGGCCATAACTGATCCCCACTGGTTTGCAGCCATGAAGGCTGAATATGAGGCACTTCTTAAAAACTCTACTTGGTCTCTTATGCCTCTTCCTCCTCACAGGCAAGCAATAGGGTGCAAATGGGTCTTCCGGATTAAAGAAAATCCAGATGGTTCCATAAACAAATACAAAGCCCGCCTTGTGGCTAAAGGGTTTCATCAACAACCTGGCTTTGACTACACTGAAACATTTTCCCCGGTCATTAAGCCTACCACTGTTAGGATCATACTCACTTTGGCCTTAACTCATGGGCGGGTGAACAATGCGTTTTTGAATGGTACATTGGATGAGGAGGTTTATATGGAACAACCCCAAGGGTTTGAAAATTCTGATAAGACTCTAGTGTGCAAGCTTCATAAAGCCCTGTATGGCCTAAAACAGGCCCCAAGGGCATGGTTTGACAAGCTTAAAGGTGCTCTTTTTACTCTCGGGTTCACTGCTAGTAAGTGTAACTCTTCTTTGTTTGTTTATAGCCGTGGCTCCCACATTGTGTATATGCTGGTTTATGTCAATGATATTATCGTCACAGTAAATTCTGGTTCCCTTATACAGCACCTAATCTCTCAGCTTCACTCCAATTTTGCACTCAAACAGCTTGGTGAGTTGGATTATTTTCTGGGTAGTGAGGTCAAGCACATTGGAAATGGTTCTCTTTTGCTCACTCAATCTAAATACATTCGAGATCTACTTGAGAGATCTAATATGTCAGGGACAAAGGGCATCTCATCTCCTATGGTCGGTGGTTGCAAGATGTCCAAACAGGGGTCAGACTACTTTTCTGATGCTAAACTGTACAGGTCTATCGTTGGTGCCTTACAATACGCAACTATTACAAGACCCGAAATCTCCTATGCTGTGAACAGGTCTGTCAGTTCATGTCACAGCCTCTTGAAACTCATTGGACAGCAGTCAAGCGCATTCTGCGCTATCTTAAAGGTTCTGTTACTCATGGGTTGCATCTTCAGCCAGCCTCTTCCTCATTTCCTTTGGTCCTCCCAGGGTTCTCTGATGCTGATTGGGCAGCAGACCCTGATGATAGGCGCTCAACCTCTGGTTCGTGCATCTACTTCGGTCCTAATCTGGTTTCTTGGTGGGCTAAGAAGCAAACGGTTGTAGCCCGCTCCAGTACCGAAGCTGAGTATCGCAGCCTTGCTGCCACAGCTGCAGAAGTTCTATGGATTCAGACCTTGATGCATGAGTTACACATTCAGCTCTCTCCACCAACAATTTATTGTGACAACTTAAGCACTGTAGTGCACTCTCACAACCCTATTCTACATGCGAGGACCAAGCAGATGGAGCTGGACCTCTTCTTTGTTAGCGAGAAGGTCATCAGCAAATGTCTCAAAGTGCTGTGCATTCCCTCCGAAGAACAATGTGCTGATCTGCTGACCAAGGCTCTATCTCCTACACGGTTTTTGTACCTTAGGGACAAGCTCAAGGTGCTTGACCTGCATTCCATTGGGCAGCCACCTTGAGCTTGAGGGGGGTATGTAGTACACTAGGGAACACCATAAGGGTAATACAGTGTTGCACACTGTATTCCCTCCTAGACTTCTAGAGTGTTCCTGTAACTGAATAAGTTACACAACTGAAGCGGTTAGACTTTCAGCAATTGTATAAATCAGAATATTGTAACCCATGAGAACTTAGTGAATGAAATCATAGATTCATCTCTCTCTCTCTATCTCTCTCCCTCCTCTCTCTCTCTCTATGAATTCTGTAGTTTCTTTACAATACTAAAGGAAAAAGTATACATGATGAGATGGTTATTAAAAATTAGATACAGTATGAAAATATTTGTGCAGTAATTGTACCGGTAAGTAGTAAATTTACATAGGTGAGGTTATTGGCGCTTCCAATTGCCTATTCACATTGCTCGAGATAATGATAGTTTTGTAAAGTAAAATTTTAAAACAATTACTGGTTAACAAGGAGCGTGAATAGATAATTTGGACCGGCAATAGCACTACCCAATTTATACCTGCTGTATACAAAACTAAGCTTTTGGCTTGAAAGTGCTGTAACAAAAGAATGCTAAGAACCTTATTTGTCAGAGCTTTTATTCACAATATGGAAGAGGTTTTCAAAGAATTAGATTTTGGATCTGCTTAAGGATAGGATATCAAATGTGTTAATTTGACATTTCATCTAATAAAACCTATGTATTTGTCTATGTTTCAAGTAATTAAGGTGGTTGTTTTTTTGATTGATGTTGGCTTATTAAACAATTATTAAGTCACATATATATGATTCTCTCTGGCTTGAGATTGCAACCATTCTCCTGACCAGTCTCGTCGTAGAGGTATGTAGTTTCAAGGCTTCAAATACATCATTGCCACTTTTCTTGTAAAAATAGGTTTGCACCAATTTTCAACGTTGAGTTTCTCGCTTTTTACCTTGTATTGGATGTACTTACTAGGCACATCCAAGAGCTAATGCCTCAGTGATTGCTATTTGAGATAATATTGTCCTAGTTGAAGAGTCACAAGAAGGAGTAAATTCTAAACTTGATATTTAGAGAAAGGCTTTGGCATCAAAGATTTTCAGTTTAGGAGGAGTAGCACAGGGTATACAAAGTGCAACTTCTGTGAGGCATGAGTTAGCAATGATTGGAGGTCCAAATTGGGGGATCAAATCAAATCACAAGTTGCATGTTTTAGATATCTTGGATCTGTTGTATAAAATGATGGGGAGATTAATGGAGGACTGGAGGTGTCACAAATAGGATTGAAGTTGGGTGAATTAATAGAGAGTGCTTCAGGCATAACTCGTGACTGTAAAGTGTATATCAAATGCTAAGAAAATTTCTTCTGTACAATAAGACCAACGATGCTCAAAACAAAAAGCCAATACGACCAGAAACTAAGTGTAGCGGATAGGAGCATTCTTAGGTGGATGGGTAGACATACCAAAAAAATATAAAATTAGGAACAAATGTATGCGAGAGATAGTTAAAGTAGGAACCCGTTGAGGAGAAGATGGGGGAAACTCAATTAAGGTGGTTTGGTCATTAGAGAAGAAGACCTAGAGTGGCTTCACTTCACTAAGAAAAGTGGAATTTTGGTTTCTGAAAAAGCCTAATGATATCAATTGATCCATGTACCCTAGTACCACATCTAGTGGGATAAGACTTGGTTGTTGTTTTTAATGATTGAACGAACCATATATTTGTGCCAGGTATGTCATCATATAGAACTAAGTAAACTGTTAATCGAATTTATATGAACTTGCTAAAATTTTGTCATATCCTGAACACATTCTTGCTCTATCGTCACTCTCTCTAATTGAAGAGACAGTTTTCCACGTGATATTTGTATTTTCAATCAAACTAGTCTAATAGCATATTGTTTGAATGGGCCATGTATTTGTTCCTGTTTTCATATGATATATAAGTTACTTGTACAACAAGCACACAGACCTTGACCTATGATTTCGCAAAATGTGATCCAGTCACTGTTCTGATCAATCTATTTTATATTTGTTGGCTTCTTTAATCTAACTTTAATCTGAAAGCTGAGGCTAACTCCAATCATGACTACAGTTTTTGCCCTCTCTATATTAACAATAGATTAAATAATAGACACTTTCTTCAGGGCAAATAGTGTATAAAAAATTGAAAGAGAAGCCAAACCAATATGTTGCCAGAGGCCTGGTCAGAACAGAAGAAAGCAAACAGAAAATTGGTGGTGCAGATGATGTTTTTGTTGGGGATATAAGAGATGCTGGAAGTATTATTCCTGCAATTCAAGGTATAGATGCTCTCATAATTCTCACAAGTGCAGTACCATTAATGAAGCCTGGGTTTGATCCCACCAAAGGTGGAAGGCCTGAGTTCTATTTTGATGATGGTGCATATCCTGAACAGGTGCTATTACATTTTTCCTGTGTGTGCTTAAGTACGTGTTATATATTTATCTCCTTTTACGAATTTTATAGTGTACTTCTTCATATATTAGGTTGACTGGGTTGGGCAGAAAAATCAAATAGATGCTGGTGAGAATGCATTCCTTCTTTCCATTAATCTAAAATCATAATACAAATTCATTCATGCTTGTGATATCAGAATTGTGTTATCTCTATGAACAGCTAAGGCTGCCGGAGTGAAGCATATTGTGTTGGTTGGGTCTATGGGTGGGACAAACCCCAACCATCCTTTGAACAGCTTGGGTAACGGGAATATATTGGTTAGTCATATTTTCTCCAATACTGTTAAATTTCTTCATTTCATAACATTATGGCATTCCTTTTTTTTTCAAAAATAAAAAATAAAAATAAATAGAGTTTACATTTCATTTTGATAGAATTGGGCGAAGAAATGATAAAGGAATGTTTAGAACAATAGAAATTATACTCAGAAATGGTTCTGTTACCAATGTGATAACAGAAGTATTACAACGATAGAAATGGTAAGATATTTGAGAGATCCTGCTCCTCTCCCAGTGCATGGGTTTTCCGGGTGGATGTAGATAATTACAGTTCCTTGAGAACTACTGAATCCATATCAACTCAGATGTAGTTATAGCCAGACTTATATATTCAGCCTCAGTACTGGATCTGGACACTAGTTGTTGCTTCTTGAACAACCTTGAAACAAGATTAGGACCAAAGTAGATACAAGTACCAGAGGTGGATCTGTGGTCGTCAGGATCAGAAGCCTACTCGGCATCACATTTGCAGAGAAGTAAGCCATAAGATATAGTGATTTATTTACTTAAGAATTCTTTTAACCACTTTCCAGTGCTCCTCAAGGGGCTGAACAGAAATTGGCAGACCTTGTTCACACTATAGCTGATCTCACTCAGGCCTCTATAGACCTGTACATAGAGGGATTTGGCACATAGTTGCCCCCACATTTGGTTAACTTGCAGCCAGTAACCATAGGTGTAGAAATGCCTTTAGAATTAGATATTTGAGTCCCCATCTCTTTGAAAAGGGGAAGTGGGCTGTTAAACCAGAAAACACAGGCATGGGCCGTTAGCGAGGGAATAGTTAGAATAGGACAACTGGAGTTAGTTACTAGTAGTTGTATAGTAGTACAAATCAGAGAGAGAGAATTTTTGGGGTCTCTTGAATTCCTGGGAAGCCATTGCAGATTTCTTTCTTCCATTTTAGTATCATTCTGATACTGTTTCATAGGTTTCTATCTCAATAAAACCCTACTTTGTACACCTTTCTGGTCCAGTTCTATTACATTTCAAAGCAGAATGCAAGTTTGGTAAAAGGATAGCATCTTTTTTCTTCCCTCTAGCATTCCATTTTTTCCCCTTTGATTGAATGTAGTTTTCATTTTGTTTGTGAGGATGCCTCATCCTCTTCATTTGTACTTTTCTCTCCTCTTCTAATAATATTTCTTTTATCATCAAAAAGAAAAACGGTAGAATATAATTTCCATATTGATCGCAGGTTTGGAAAAGAAAGGCTGAGCAATATCTGGCGGATTCCGGTATTCCATATACAATCATAAGGTACACATGATTATTTTGAGTTGAAAAACTTTAGAATTCTTAGTGTTATTTTCTGGGAGGAAAAAAGAAAGGAAATGTTGATATTTTTAATTATATAAATAAAGATTATCATCTTGTAGTCACGTGTGCATATTGATACTTAATGTGTGCCTATATGGAAAAAATGAAAATTGGTGAACAACAATTGATAGAAGTTTCTTTTCCTCAGTATATATTACTTTATCTGATGCTTAACAATATAGATGTAATCAGATCTGGTTTTATACATACTGCATATAATTGCCTGGCTACTTATCTTCTATATACTTGTGGCTCCCTTGTTGTCAACGTTCTTGTTGCCAATGAGTAGCAATATTCTTGGGGAGTGGCGTTTTTATGAATATGTTGTGAGATCATGTTTCCTTTCTGTACAATCTCGTCTCACCTTCTATGCTGAATCAGGGCTGGTGGCTTGCTTGATAAAGATGGAGGTCTTCGGGAACTCATCGTGGGGAAGGATGACGATCTTCTCCAGACCGATACCAAAACCATACCTAGAGCTGATGTTGCAGAAGTCTGCATTCAGGTATATTCTTATATAACTCTGTATTGGCAACACATAAAAATGGCTCCCCCATGTACCCTAAAAAGAAAAAAAGAATTCGTGTTCACCTCTAAGGTTTATTAATAGATTTGGATATCGGTTCTTCATTCAATTGGTTTGACAGGCACTAAATTTTGAGGAGGCTCAATACAAGGCGTTTGACTTGGCATCAAGACCTGAGGGAGCAGGCGCACCAACAAAGGACTTCAAGGATTTATTTTCCCGGATCACTTCTCGTTTTTGATTTTGAATGCAGTTGTCATGATCTATATTTATAGATGTTTTTCCTGTTATGTATTTATCTAAGTTTGTGATAGTAGTGTTATGCTTTCTAAAGAAAATTACTGTGTCTTGACAATTAAGCAAAAGGTTGTCTCAAGCAAATTATAGACTTCCTCAGCACCCTTAAAAAATTTCTTATGTATGTGCTTCTAATTCCTAGTTATTTTAGTTTTTACAGTGATTTTAATTGCATTTAACAATGTAGACTCCTATTATATTGTCTCGTATGCTCTTATTTTGGATACACAGAATGGTGATTCCACTTCAAGTTTTATTCCATGAAATTAGGATTCCTATGTTTATTAGAACAAAAACTATAGAATAGCAATTCCATTCTATGCCTATTCCATAGGAATAGGATAGGATTGACTCCTTGGAATATGATTTAATTTCTTGGTGGTTGATCAGTGATAGGTAACAAATTTCTTGTCATGGAATCACACATATTCACCCATACTAAATGAATGTCGCAGGGAACAATTCCAAAGATTTGGTGCTCTTTGAACTGTTCTTGAAGAAACACTGATTTGGTGATAGTTGGTTGGCTATGGGCATTTAACAAAAACTTTATGGTGTTAAAGAATATAACGGTTCTTTGCATGAGTGCAATGAATGGCAGAATGAGCGTATTTAGGGGATTTTTTAATCCTCACGGCTAAGAGTTGTGTTTGCATACTTTAAGGGTATAATGGGTTTTACCCGTAAAACAAAAAAAAAAAAGTCATCTTTTCTCTATCGTTTCTCTTCCTTGACTTCCTCCTGTTTTCCATCATTGTCGTCGTCGACCTCCATTTTGACGAGCGGTTGAACCCACAACACTGGCCATAGAGCCTTTGATGCGCAATTCGTGGTGGTCCGGGCTTGCAGATCGGTGATGGCGTGAGTGTGATGTGGTGACAGCGAAGCAGATTTGGTTCGCACAGCGGTTCTGCAGGGGAGCTTGCAGCGGAGCGGATCTGGGTTCTTTTCGCCAAGGTGGAGGAGCTCTCCCCACAAAATAATTCCATCCAACCCATCACCAGAAACCAACAAGCATTGCAGAAATCAGTCCGTCGCTGCCCTTGTTCTTCGCGCCAAGTCGTCAAGGTTAGTGTAGAGCCGCTTCGAGGTCGCTACCTGCCTCAGCCATCATGCACCAAACCAGATCTTGCGGTCTATTGTTCTTGATCTTCCTAGCCACCGTGATTCCCGCCGTGCAACTCCCTCTGTGCGTTGCCACTCCCATTTTCTGCCTCTGTCGCTTGGTCAATGTGGTAGAAAAACAAGAAAGTCAATCACGAATCATTGCCCCTCACGACGGAGGAGGAGTTGATCGGATCAGAGGTACACCGTCGCTGTCGGACAATGGCGGCACATTGTAGCTTCGGTGCCGAGTTGATGGTGTGTGTTTTTTCTTTTCCCCATCTTGTCCTTTTTAATTTTAGTCGTTGGTTTGTTTTAATAATATATCTGTGGTCATAAAACATGGAGGATACAACCTCAACCTTCCTCAGTGAGACAAAGCCATGTTATATTCAAGTTTATGGAGGTTGATGTGGATAAACATGGGTTTTGTTCCTGTGTATCAGGATGTTATATGTTGGTTATGACTATGAGCCCACGTACTGAACCCCAATGGTTTTTCATTAAGTGTGAACGTCTACCAAACTTCTACGATCGTTGTGGACAATTGGGACATATCAACGATGACTGTGAACAAGAGCATGAGGGGGAGGAGGAGGAAGGAATGATATTGATGAGGTTCCTAGTTCTAAACATAAAGTGAACAACCCTACCAAAGGAAGCCTAAGTAAGAAGAACTAATACAACAAGACACAAGGATATGGAAAATTTTAAAAACAATAAGAAACCACACCACTATGAAATAAGTATAAAAATTAATGTAAGATTAACATAAAAGCACCAATTTTAAATTAAAAGAGAGAAACAATGCTTTTAAAGTTAGCAATTAGCATGAGCTATTATAAACATAATAAAATGTTAGCATTTTTCTCACTATCATAGTATTTTCATTTATAACGTTAAACAATTCACAAAGTGAATATAAAAGAGAGTAAAATACAGTTAGAAGTGTCCAAAAATATCTGACATTGATGTGTGTTGGAAGCAGTTGAAATGGTTGTATTACATTTTCAGTGCTTCATAGAAGAAAGGATCATGACTGATTCAAAGCATGGGGTTCAAAGGGGCTATTAAAGATCATTAGTGTTAGTGACACAAATGAGACATCCTAGAGTTTTGGACAATGGATGATAGAACAAGAGAGTCAAGATTGAAAATGAGACATTTGCTATTGCAAACAAAGAAAGGGGAGAAAGTGAAAAAAGATGACTTGTAATTCAAAAGCCGGACCCATTAACCTCAAAAAGTCGAAGATGGATTTGGGCATTATAGAGGTGGAATGTAGGATGGATTTTAACTATGACTTTGACATTAATGAACACAATCAAAATATGGCAATTCATATTAAAGCGACACTCAATAAAATAAAATAGGTCCTATAAGTTTTTTATTTTTCAAATTGGTCCTACACGTTACATTTCGTTTTCATGTTAGTTATTTTCATCAATTTCGACCTTATGGAGTCCAATCAAAAGCCACGTGTCGGACTAAGGTGATAGCCATGTCAGATCAAAACTGATGGCGTTAAGTCAAAATTAATGGAAATGACTAACGTGGAAACGGAACGTAACATATAAGACCAATTTGAAAAATAAAAAACTTATAGGACCAATATGAAAAATAAAATAAACGTTTAGGACCAATCTACCTATTTTGTCAATAAAATAAAAATAACCAATTGGCATAATAGGAAGAAAAAAAAAAAGAGTAAGCAGAAAAATCAATTGGCTTTTTTTTAAACACCTCGTCAACAAGTAGAAAAAAAATGAACCGCTTTGACTTGGAGAGGATAAGAAAAGCTTACCTCCTGGCTCCAAGGCGCACACCACAATTTCCTAAATCGAGTAAATATCCAATTTGGTCCCCGAAATTGTGAAGTAGTATCAATTTGGTCTCTGAAATTATCAAAATTCAAAAAGCATCCCTGAATGACGAGTTAGTATCAATTTAGTCTCTTATTTTACTCACTTAATATCAATTAGGTCCCTAATACTGCAAACTTAATATCAACTTAGTCCATATGATTTTTAATGTAGGGACTAAGTTGATCACCGTTTTACAATTTCAGGGACTAATTTGGAATTTCGATAATTTCAGGGACCAATTTGATACTACTTCACAATTTCAAGGACTAAATTGGGTGTTTACTCTTCCTAAATCCTAAGACAAAGCGAAAGAGGAATAACAGAGATAAAGGAAGATGAGAGCTAATATCTGCAAAAGAAAAGACCGAGCCAAAGCGAACACCGGTCAGCGTCTTGACCACCGGCTACAGCCCGTCTACATCAATAAAAGTGGAGTTTCAATGGTCTCCCAAATTTACCGATTATTACCGGTAAAACCAGTAAAACTAAAATAGTCTAAATAATTATTATTTAAAAAAAAAATCATCTACTGTGCTTCATCATCTCCCTGCACAGCAACGACCCATCTCCTCCACCCCATCTCCCTTTTCTTTTTTTCATTTCAAACTTATCATCTCTTTCTTAAAAAGTTGTCCTTACCCGTCACTACCCTCCGCAGCCACTGTTCCAATCACCTGTCCGGAGACCTAGTTCCGCCTCTTAGCATAAATTAATCTTTCGTTTATATAAAAAAAAAAAAAAAATCTTTCGTTTATATTGTTGCAATGAGCCAATAGCGCACCCATCAGCTTCAGTGGAAGAACACGAGACTTGCGGTTCCAGTGAGGGAGTGCGAAACAGGCAAAACGAGGTGTTCAGATGAGAGGAAGCAAAACAGAAACTAATGAGATATGTAATGAGATATCTCTTCGTGTATCGGCCCATATTTGTAGCCTATAATATTGTAATAGCGTATTCCTTGCTGATATGCTTGATTTGTTTCACAAAATAACAAAGGAGAGATGATAGGCATTAGTAGCAGATTTTTAGGAGTAGATTGGGTTATTTTTCCTGTATATATCTTTGTGATCTTTTCAGAGAATACACGACCTTTTCCATAAAACAAAGTTTATTAGAAACGAAAAAATGGGAACCGAAAACAAGGGAGGAACACATAGCAATTAGTTAGAAAGAAAGAGGTTGATGTTCTCTCTGGTTTTTAAAGTGCTTGATAGTGATATTTTCAAGAAGATTAAAAGAGAAAAGAATGAGGAAAGAATGCACGTGAGATCGGAGATTAACAGGTTCAGATTTGATCACAATCTGAAGCTTAGAATTGATGTAGAAGACGACGCCTTCGACTCTAATACAATTTGGTGAGTTAAAATATATAAATAATAAAATCAATTTGACCTGTTAAACAAGTTTTAAGTAATTGATCTTGTGCGTTTGTTTATTTAATTAGTATATCAACGGTCCACATGTGAAGAGGATTCATCCTCCGAGTTCTTTATGGAGGATTGAAGACAGAGCCGGCTGGGGTAGATGAAGGAAATTCAAAACCACGAATGCTTCTTGTTCACTTTTCCTTCTATTGTTTTTGAAAAAATAAATAATAAATAAATCTAATAAAATCTAACTAATGAGTTATAATGTGATGGTGCATATTACTTACTAGTTACTAGACTAAACTAGAAGAGGTCGTGCAAGGCTGTCTAAGGAATAATGATACCTGCAAACTTGGTTTTGACACCAGGGTACGACACTTGCTACTGTAGCGCTACAGTAGCACCTTTTTTTTTTTTTTTTCCTTTCAAATTTTGACTTTTTTTTTTAAAAAAAATTAGCTTTTTTGAATATTAACATTTTTGGTTAATTACGTGTAAATATCTGGTTAATTCAGTTTATTATATGGTTAATGAGTCATTTTTTTTTTGACAAATTTCGATTTTTTTTAAAACAAAAACACATGGTTAATCCTTTGAAAATGGTTGGTTAATTCAATGTATTATGTGGTTAATGGGTAACCCTGATGCTTCAACCATTATATATGGTTAATCACGTACAAATATTTGGTTAATTCAGTTCATTATATGATTAATGAGTTATCCTGAATCTTACAATCATTTTTTACAATCATGTAAATATTTAGTTAATCATATGCAAATTTCTGGTTAATTCGGTTCATTATATGGTTAATTTGTGTGGAAAATTATTGTAAGTTTCAGGATGACCCATTAACCATATAATGAATTGAATTAACCAGATATTTGCACTGGATTAACCAAAAATGTTAGTATTCAAAAAAGCTAATTTTTTTTTGTTTTAAAAAAAAGTCAAAATTTGCAAAAAAAAAGAAGAAAGAAAGAAAGAAAGAAAGAAATGCTACAGTAGCGCTACAGTACCCGGGTGTCACACCCGGGTGTGCAGATATCATTACCGCTGTCTAAGGGTGGAGGAAGCCGTCCCTTGGCGCTCGGTGACTAGTCACATCACAATGACTTTTGAATTTTGAATATTATTATTATTATAGGGATACAATTAGTTTTGGTGAGGTCCCGTCACGGTGTCTCCACAAATCAACACGGATCTTTTCAGCATACTTTATCCTCACTCACACGCTTTCTGGGAAAACTTCCCAGGAGATTATCCATCCCAGAATTGCTTCAAGTCAAACACACTCAACTGTGGAGTTATTAAGTGATGGGCTACCGAAAAGAAGATGCATATTGTTGGTATAGATAGTACCAATCAATTCATATAAGCCATCCTCAATTGTATAGTCCCATATCTACACAGTCTCAGGATCCCTCTTATTCCGGTATGTAATCGATTAATTCATGTGTTCTTCCGCCTAGAAGTCTACCAGGAGCTGCTCCTTGTCCGTGCCTTCTTGCACCGACGACTACTCCCCGGGCGTCGTCTTCAATCCTCACCGCTCTTAGTTGAGGATTAATCCTCTTATAGCCATAGCCGTAGATTTAATAATTGTTTAAGTTAACGGTGCAGATAATTTGGTTGGCAACCGGTTGGGAAACAAGGAATCGGTGACTAAGGCAACCGGGTACTGGATTAACTGGTTGAACGTTAATATCGAGGAAACATAGACGTATGACCTGTCGAAAGGTGTTAACGTAACCACCCCTCTGCCAGGAGTGGCGTGGCGGTTGTCATCGTCAACGGCGAAGTACCCAGCGGTGGTATTATATTTCGCAGGTATTGATTAATTTAGCTCAGCCATATAAAAATCCATGGGGAACCGTCTGTCTCGAGTGGTCATCGTCAGATGAACTTGCGGCTGTCGATGCCATGGTGGTGGGGTGATCTGTCAAAGATGAAAGTGAAATCTAAAATATGGCGAAGATGGCTCCATAGTAAATTTTAATTTTTATTAGTGTGAAGGTTTAATTGAGTCGATTTGTAAGTATGATGCATCGCCAGCGAGGGCTGTTATTTAATGTACGTTGTCGATAATCTGTAGTCGTGACTTAATGGTTCTATGGGTTGATCAAATCGATTGGTTAAATTATAGAAGAGTCTGATGTGTTGATTTTCAGCAGCGGTGTGTTGATTTCCAGTAGATTAATCGTCGTTGCCGGTTTGAAGCAAAATGGCATTTTGTTGTAATAGTTGTGGTCGGTGTTGAAGGATAGGGATGAAAACTGTAGTTTTTTTTTTTTTAGCTAAAGGCAGAAGGAGGTTTTAATCTAAATGGGCCTGAAAAATTCATATTTATGTCAGCATGTTTTCGGATCAAAGCCCATTTGATATATTTTTGTTTACCTCGGTAATATTGTAATATTGTAGCTTGGTTATAGTGCACTAGCTCAGTATATAGTTGGGTAGCACACACATTTGTTGACCGGGTTAGGTTTTTTTGAAATAAAATTGAAGCCAACGATAAATATAATTTATATTTAATGTAATATATAATAATATAAATAGATAAATTAATGTAGAATAAAATGAATAAAAAAAATGAAGTAATTTAAGGAAATATATATAATATAATGTGTAATAATTAAAAAAAAGTATGTTTAAATAAGTTTTTGGTCCCTATAAATATGAGAAGATTTGGTTTTAGTCCGTCCAAATTTTTTTTTGAGGAAATGATCGATGAACATTTTAAAACTTTGAAAATGGTCCCTGCCACTGACCATCACATCATCAATGCCACATGTGCCAAGATAATATTATTTAATTCCATGTTGGATTTTTTTATTATTTAAATAATATTAAATAAGTAAATTATAATTAATTTTCAATAATTAAAAATATTTTAGTATTATAAATATAATTAAAATAATTAAAAAATTATAGTTATTGTAATTTAACTAACTAAAAGTTTAGTATTAAATTTTCATAATTTTATTTTTAAATAATTAAATAATTATAATTTTTAAATATTTAAATGACCACAATTTTTTAAAATTTTATCAAATTATTAAATAAGTTTAAAAAATCACAATAAAAATAAGGCTTAATTGCACTTTTGATCCCTGTATTTTCGTGTTTGGGCGATTTTGGTCCCCCGATTTTTTTCCCCTCGATTTCAGTCCCTACATTTTTTAAATGTGCAATTTTGGTCCAACAATCAACTTGACATCCAAATGTTAACAGAGTTGCTGACCTGGCGGGGGTTATTGCTGAGATGGATTTAACTTTTATTTAAAAATAAAAAAATAAAATAAAAAAATAAATCCTCATATAAGTCTAATTATGCAGAAATATTTGAATAAAAATTTATTATGTAAAATATAAAAGATAAATCCTCATATAAGTTTAATTATAAGATATTTTTAAATCTATTTGATTTATATACATTCTCTATTAAAAAATTATTTGTTTTTTTATTCTTTTCCCTACAAGTTAACCATTATTAGAAATTATATTTATCTATCACATTTTATCTTTTATCTTCAAAATATAGTTGATTTATTTATCCTCTTATCCCCATGCAGGTACACTATTTCTAGAAAATATACTTATATATCATATTATTAATTTATTTTCTTTTAAAAATATATTTAATTTATTTATCATATTTTCCCATGCAAGTTAACCATTTATAGAACCTTTATATATTTATCATTTTTACTTCTCTCTTTAAAATCTATTTGATTTATTTCTTCTCTTTTCCCATGGAAGTTAACCAACTTTAGAAAATATTTTTCTCTATCATAATATATTTCTTCATCTCACTTGAAAATCTATTTGATTTATTTCTCCCCTTTGCCCGATACAAATTGACCATTTTTTAAAAATATATTTATCTATTGTATCATTTTTTTATTCTCTCTTGAAAATATTTTGATTTATTTCAACTCTTTTCCCGATAAATTAAACCATTTTGAGAAAATGTATTTTTCTATCATATTATTTTTCTACTCTCTAAAATATATATTTGATTTATTTCTCCTTTTGCCTTGTGCAAGCTAACCATTTTTTATAAAATATATTTTTGTTTTATATTATTTTTATTCTCTCTTGCAAATCTATTTGATTTATTTATTCTATTTCCCCGTGCAAGTTAGCAGTTTTTAGAAAATATATTTATCTATCGTATTTTTTATTTTCTCTTGAAAATCTATTTGATTTATTTCTCTTCTTTCCCTGTGCAAATTAATCATTTTGGTAAAAATATATTTATCTATCATATTATTATATGTGTTATTTCTCGAAAATCTATTTGATTTATTTATCATATTTTCCCGTGCATGTTAACCATTTTATAAAATATATTTATATATCATATTATTAATTTTATTTTCTCTTGAAAATTTATTTGATTTATTTCTTATCTTTCCGATGTAAGTTAACCATTTTTAGAAAATATATTTATCTATAATATTATTTTAAAAATATTATTAATCGATTTAAATAATATTATTAACTGATTTGTGTCATTGAGTTTTATTATTGGATTTGCATTAAATGGTGTTTTTCTAAGATGATGACACATAGCATAGAATTCAATGATGTTATTCCTAAATGTATATACTATAGATTTTATAAAATATATTTATACATCATATTATTAATTTTATTTTCTATTGAAAACTTATTTGATTTATTCATTCTCTTTCCGATGTAAGTTAACCATTTTTAGAAAATATATTTATCTATAATATTATTTTCAAAAATATTTTTAATTGATTTAAATAATATTATTAATTGATTTATGCCCTTAAGTTTTATTATTGGATTTATATTAAATGATGTTTTTCTAAGATGATGACACATAGCATAGAATACAATGAGGTTATTCCTAAATGTATATAGTATAGATTAAATAATATTATTAATTGATTTGTACCCTTGAGTTTTATTATTGGATTTACATTAAATGATGTTTTTCTAAGATAATAACATATAGTATAGAATTTAATAAGGTTATTTTCCTAAATGTATATAGTATAGATTCTTTGGCTCACTAACACAAGTACATCTAGTGTATTTTAAGTAACTTTTAATTTCTAACCAAAATAAAATATAAACCAGCTGATACCGCCAGAGACACAATATAAATAAATTAGAAAGTGTCCAGCAATTACCTGCAACCGGCTTGTCAAGTAAAAAAGTACCGGAGGATCAAAGCACAACTAAGAGGGCGGAGGATTAAAGAATTGCCCCTACTCCCCGCCCTCGTTGGCCCCGGGTGTCACATGCCCACCAGCTTCCACTTGGTTCCTCCCCAAACCACACCGTACTGGGAGAGATGTCGCTCTGATATCATTAAATGTAACACCATATTTTAAAGAAAACTAATTAAATTGATAATAGGATAATCTTTAGGACTATTTTTAAAATGTTATTATTTTAATTATGTTAATCGTGAGAAAATTAATAAGCTTACTTAGTCTTCGAAAACTCATTATATGTAATTATTTCATATACTTATGAAAATTCATTTGGGAATTGTTGTATTTAATTATTCTTAGTTTCTAGTGTATAAATGAAATTTATTTCTTTTTGTCCTGACAATTTTTGTAAGACCAGTTCTCAAATTTTATTTGAGAAAGTTTTAAATTTATCAAATGTTTATCAGGTATTATTTTAACGTCATGCTAAGTTCCAATTTTTAAAGAGATTATTTCAAAAATAATTCTGAAAATTATCCTTTTATCAATTTAATTAGTCTTCTTTAAAATATAGCTCACATTTAACATGTGATCCTCAATTCGTCTTATACTTTGACAACTTTAATACATTAATACATATATAATAAGTAAAAGAAATTGGTGCCACTAAAAAATGAGACTATGTATGATCTCATCACCAAATCATGCTTAGTATCTCAGGGCGATGGCCACCACTGGTTTGGTTACTCGCGAATTTTTTTTGGGTAATCCGAACCCACCCAATACAACCCATCTCAAGCCGTTTTCTTAAACCGATAAACCGTTTACTTGATGGAACCCACCCAAAAGCCTGCTTTTGTCTTTGTTTCGCACTTCTATTCTATTTCTATATATCAGAATACTAAAAAGAATTGTACCAGAAAATAAAAAAGAATACTGAAAAGAAAGTGTCCCTTTTTTTCTTCCCATCCCAAGGACCCATTAGTGTGAACCCTTCCATAGGCCGCCTCTTCTGCCGTACACCGTCCGTCGTGTGCCATCCGCCGTTCTTAATCTCAGCAAAGCGACTTCCCTCATATCTGTTATCTCGAGCTCAGGCGAGTGTTCCTGATCTATTTACAGATCGATGCGGCATCTGTCTTCCAGTTCTTCATATCTGTTTGTGAAGGACCCTGAGCATAACTGAGGACCAATCAGACCACCGTCTATAGCCGGTCCACATCAACAAAAGTGACCGCTTTATGAGAGAAAGTCGCATCTTACACACTGCGAGAGTCGAGGGAGATACATCTGCAATATTGTTGTGACAGATTCGAAGATGTTAAAGTGTACGAGGTATGTGTGTGGAACCCTTCTCTCTAAATCTCGCTTCCTTCCCTCTTTCTTTTATGCTTCTCATCTCAGACTTCATATTCATTCGAAGAATGTTTCTGGGTTTCAAAATATTGATGATGCTGTTTCTTCATTTATGATCATTCTCAATAAGCGCCATCCACCTTCTGTAATCGAAGTCACCAAAATTTTAGGGTCTATTGTGAAGATGAAACACTATGCCACTGCTATTTCACTTTTTCCACAATTGGAGTGTAGGGGTATCACTCCTTCCATGGTTACTTTAAGCATCCAGATCAATTGTTACTGCCACTCTGGTCATATGGATTTCGCCTTTTCTGTATTGGGAAGGATTATGAAGATGGGTTATGAATTGAATGTGATAACTTTGACAACACTCATGAAAGGGCTCTGTATTAACGGCAAGGTTAGGGAAGCACTGAAGTTTCATGACAATGTAAGAGCAAAAGGATTTTGTTTTGATCATGTTAGTTATGGGACCTTAATCAATGCGCTATGTAAAATAGGGCAAACAAGAGCTGCAATTGAATTGCTTCAAAAGCTCGAAAGACAAGTGCTCAGGCCTGATGTGGTCATGTACAATCCAATCATCAATGGGTTATGTAAAGATGGGCTTGTCACTGAGGCAGCTAATTTGTTTTCTAAGATGATTGCTCAGGGGATTTCCCCCGATGTTATCAGTTACAGTTCTCTAATTCATGGTTTCTGTTGTTTGGGTCAATTAGAAGAAATGACTCGATTGCTAAATGAAATGGTTCAAAACAACATCAACCCGGATGTATATACCTTTAGCATATTGATTGATGCATTATGTAAAGAAGGAAGACTCCTAGAAGCTCATGACCTGTTTGATATGATGTTGGAAAGGGGTCCAAAGCCTAATATTGTCACTTACAATGCTTTAATGGATGGATACTTTTTAATCAATAACGTGAATGAGGCAACAAAGTTATTTGATAAAATGATCAAGATAGGCTTGACACTTAATGTTAGGACTTATAGCATCATGGTTAATGGATATTGCAAGAATAATAGGGTTGGTGAAGCCGAGAGTCTCTTTAAAGAAATGCGTTACAGAAATTTAGTTCCTAATACTGTAACATACACTTCTCTTATTGATGGCTTGTGCAAGTCAGGGAGAATCTCAAATGTGCAGGACCTTCTTTATGAGATGCTTGGTAGTGGCCAATGCCCTGATATTTTTACTTACAATGTCTTGTTGGATGCTTTGTTCAAGATCCAACATGTTGATGAGGCAGTTGAATTATTTCAACAAATGGTTGACAAAGGAATTTGTCCTAATGTGGTCACGTTTAACATACTTATAGATGGTTTGTGCAAAGGTGGTAGAATCAAAACTGCAAAAAAGTTTTTTGAGCATCTTCTTATTCAAGGTTGTCAAGTAAATGTCATAACATATAATGCTATGATAAATGGGCTTTGTAAAGAGGGCTTGTTTGATGAATCAATGGCCTTGCTTTCAATAATGGATGAGAATGGTTGCATCCCCGATGGTGTAACTTATGAAATATTAATTAAGGCTCTTCTTGAGAAGAATGAGAATGATAAGGCAAAGATGGTTGTCCGTGAAATGATTGCAAGAGGACTATTCAAGCGATAATACAAGGTAAGTTTTTTTGTCTTTGTTTTTGTTTTTTGGGATAATCAGGATGACACTTTTTTATCACAATAGGAAATACATATATTTTAATTTTTTTGCATGAATGATTAGAAAATATTTGTTTAATTTCTGTCAATGAGAGTTGTAATATGCAATGGCCTCATTGTTTCTGAAGTTTTAACAAAGTCTTATGCTTATGAAGGTTTTTGCTAACCCTGTGTTGTTGATAAATTTTGATTGTTGACTTGACATGACTAAACCTATTTCTTCCTTATGTACTAAAAGCCTGTTTTAGGTTTATTTTCTTGAAGTGGTCTTCTGACTTTTGAGTCACTGCAGATCATTCCTCATGGATTCCTGTTTTGTATATCTTGATGGTAGCCGCTTGCTAGAATAGTGAGTTTCTAGTTATTCTGATCTATCTTGATATCCCTTTTATCATATGGAAAGTGTGGCCGAAACATACATGAATCTTCTGTATTTTATTTTTGTTTATTCTGAACTAAAGCTGGCAAAAGTTTTAAAATCACATGTCATTGTTGCACGATAGAGCTGCCATAGATGTTAGGATTGGTTGATTTGTTCCTTTGGTGGTTGTTGCCTAATACATTTGAGCTTTACGAATTTCCAAAGGCTAGTTTGTATTTTTAATGATATACTCTTGGATATTTTGTTTTGAATAATAATCATCTGACCATTTTTAGGAGCATTCTTAGGTGTATGGGTAGACATAACAAAAAAAGTATAAAACTAGGAACAAACGTATTCGAGAGATAGTTAAAGTGGAACCCATATAGGAGAAGATGGGGGAAACTCAATTAAGGTGGTTTGGTCATTAGAAGAGAAGACCAACAGTGGCTTTATTCACTTAGAAAAGTGGAATTTGGTTTTTGGAGTTAGCTCACCCTTGCATGTTCGCAATCCTTTGTTCAGGCCTTTGTAGCACATGTCACCCAGTGCATATGTCATCATATAGAACTAAATAAAATGTAAATCGATTTTATATGAATTTGCTAATTTGAAAGTCAAATTTTGTCATATCCTGAAGACATTCTTTCTCTATCTTCACTCTCTCTAATTTGAAGGGACAGTTGTCCACATGATATTTGTATTTTCAAGGCTTTAAACTAGATGCTAGTGACGATGCATTATTTCTTTCCATTAATCTTAAATCATAAAACAATTCATTCCTGCTTGTGATATTAGAATTGTGTTATATCTATGAACAGCTAAGGCTGCAGGAGTGAAGCATATTGTGTTGGTTGGGTCTATGGGTGGGACAAACCCCAACCATCCTTTGAACAGCTTGGATAATGGGAATATATTAGTCATATTTTCTTCAATACATTTAAATTACTTCGTTTCATAACATTATGACATTGTTTTCCCCCTAAGAAAATAGACCTTACATTTCATTTTGATAGAATTGGGCCAAGAAATGATAAAAGAATTTGTAGAACAATAGGAATTGTACACAGAAATGGTTATATTTTCTCTTCCTCTCTCATCTTCCCTTCCTACTTCTGGTTCACCAGATTTTTCCAAACTGGCTGAGTCATACCGCTCTGTACCGAGTTGCTTGCATATCCAATCCGATGAGCCACTCCGACCAGCAATATGGTCGGTTTCTGGTCCGACCGGTCGGGCTGAGCCGATTTTGATAATATCGGTTCTGTTATCAATGTGAAATGGTAAGATATTTGAGAGATCCTACTACTCTCCCAGTGCTCGGGTTGTCACGGAAGATACAGGGGTGGATGTAGATACCTACAGTTCCTTGAGCAGTGATTGAATCCAGATCAAGTCAGATGAAGTTATAGCCAGACTTCCACATTCAGCCTTAGTAATGGTTCTAGCCACTCGTTGTTGCTTCTTGGACCACCTTGAAACAAGATTAGGACCAAGTTATACAAGTACAAGAGGTGGATCTGTGGTCATTAGGATTAGAAGTCTAGTAGGCATCACAAAAGGCTTGTAGGGGGGGGGGGGGTTATTAGACTCTGGAGTAAACAGAAAGTAACAGAATAACTGTTTGGGAGCGGACATTTAGAATAGGACAATTGGAGTTATTGTAGAATTATTTTTTCTATTTTAGTATCATTCCAATACTGTTTCAGAGGATTGTATCTCAATAATACCCTATTTTGTACTCTATTTCTGGTCCATTTCTATTACATTCCAAACCAGAATGCAAGTTTGGTAAAAAGATAGCATCTTTTTTCTTCCCTCATTTTGTTTGTGAGGATGCCTTATCCTCTTCATTTGTTCGTTTCTCATCTCTTCTAATAATATTTCTTTTATCATCAAAAGGAAAAATGAATGAATATAGTTTCCATATTGATTGCAGGTTTTGAAAAGAAATGCTGAGCTATATCTGGCTGATTTCGGTTTTCCATTTACAATCATAAGGTACACCTTATTATTTTGAGCTGAAAAACTTCAGAATTCTTAGTGATATTTTCTGCGGGGAAGAAAGAAAGGAAATGTTGATATTTTTAGTTCTATTAGTAAAGATTATCATCTTGTAATCATGTGTGAATATTGATACTTAATGTGTGCCTTTATGGAAAAAAGGAAAATTGGTGAACAACAATTGATAGAAGTTTCTTTTCCTTAGTATATATTAATTTATCTGATGCTTAGCAATACAGATGTAATCAGATCTGGTTTTATACATACTGCATATAATTATCTGGCTACTAATCTTCTATATACAATGTTCTTGTTGCCAATGAGTAGCAATATTCTTGGGGAGTTACTTTTTTATGAATATATTGTGAGATTATTTTTCCTTTCTGTACAATCTTTTCTCACCTTCTATGCTGAATCAGGGCTGGTGGCTTGCTAGATAAAGATGGAGGTCTTCGGGAACTCATTGTGGGGAAGGATGACAATCTTCTCCAGACTGATACCAAAACCTTACCTAGAGCTGATGTTGCCAAAGTCTGCATTCGGGTATATTCTTATATGACTCTGTATTGGCAACACAAAAAATGGCTCCCCCATGTACACTAAAAAGAAAAAAAGAATTTCTGTTCACATATATGGTTTATTAATAAATTTGGATTTAGGTTCTTCATTCAATTGGTTTGACAGGCACTAAATTTTGAGGAGTCTCAATACAAGGCGTTTGACTTGGCATCAAGACCTGAGGGAGCAGGTGCACAAACAAAGGACTTAAAGCATTTGTTTTCCTGGATCACTTCTCGTTTTTTATTTTGAATGCTGTTGTCATGGTCTATATTTATAGATGTTTGTCCTGGTATATATTTATCTAAGTTTGGGATAGTAGTGTCATGCTTTCTAAAGAAAATTAGTGTGTCTTGACAATTAAGTTAAAGGTTGTCTCAGGCAAATTATAGACTTCCTCAGCACCCTTGAAAAAATTTCTTATGTATGTGCTTCTAATTCCTAGTTATTTTAGTTTTTACAATGATTTTAATTGCACTTGACGATGTAGACTCCTATTATATCATCTCATATTGGATACACAAAATGGTGCTTCCAATTTAAGTTTTATCATGGAATTAGGATTCCAATGTTTGATGAAAAAAATAGTATAGAATAGTGGAAGAACTTATTGTTGTGAGGAGAAGAGGTGGTTGTCGTACCATGCCACAATGAAACAGGTGGTTGATCAGTAATAAGTAACAAATTTCTTGTCACGAGATCACACATATTCATCCATATGAAATGAATGTCACAGGGAACAATGCAAAAGCTTTGGTACTCTTTGAACTGTTCTTGAAGAAACACTGATTGGGTGATAGCTAGTTGCCTATGGGCATTTGATTAAAACCTTATGTTGTTAAAGGAGTATCATGGAGTGTCTCAACCATCTGACCAAACGTTTTCCTATTAAGCATTTTAGGTCCTAGTGTGATAGTGATAGTTCTTTGCATGAGAATAGTGAATGATGATTGTGACAAGAGCAAGAGGGGGAGGAAGGAAAGATATTGATGAGGAATGATTATGATGAAAATTGTATAGTTGAAAGAATGATGGGAATGCAAAGAAAGCAGCCAGTATGGTTAGAAATGAAAATTGCGAATCATAGAAAACACAAAAGGACGTAGAAGGTTGCTATTTATCTATTTATTTATTTTTTTGGGTGCTAAAACGGTTGCTATTTAACTGCTAGTAAGTTTGTAAATGTCTTTGAATGGAGTTGCACTGGGCCACCAAAAGAATTAAAATAATTACAACATAAATTTTGATAAAATGCAAGGAAATGCAAAATGATCCTCATATTTGGTCTCCCAATTAAGACATATTCGAGGTTGTCGATAGCAAATAATAGTTTATATTTTAGTTTTATTTTAATTTACTTCTGCATTTATGTATGTTTAGTTGTTTACACTTTTTTTGAAATAAAAAGTATGTTTACACTTATTTATAGCATAATATTATTAATTAATATTGATATGATATATATGTGTTTACACACAACGAAAAATAAAAATTGCGGACAGATTCCCCATTTTGCAGGTCCGCCCATTTTTCTGTCTCATCATCTATCTTTTTGGGAATCATCAAATACATGTTTGGAAATATATAGGTAAGTTTTGTGTTTCATTGGAAGAGGAACTTTTTGATAATTGATATTCTGTTTGATGATTGATGTTGGAAGGACATTGCCTAAGAATTTGACTTTTATTTTTTCAGGGGTTTGTTACTGTCTTTTTAATAGAAAAAGTCAAAAAGATGGACTAATGAAAGTTTGAATAACATGAATGATAAATTATAAGGATGTTGATTTAGTGATTGATTAATTAATTCCATTATATATTTCTTGATCTTTCTCTTTCACAAATAACTATATGTGGTTTTACCTCTTTTTAACCAATCACTCAAAATATTTTTTTGACGATTATCTCCAGTGTCCGAATATTGTTATGTATGATGTCTTCATTGGTCAAGAAAGACATCTATGTTGTAACACCCTCCTTAGGCATTACATGGTGAATTCTTAACTCATTTGCGGAACTTAAATTAAAAAGAAATATTGTTGGTTTCTTTCGGAAAATAATTCCTATGATTTTGTATAAGTCAGGAAACAGGGATAAAAATTTTCTACGGAATACTTTGAAAATATGACACATCCATTTCAACAGTAAAATTATTTTATACTTCACAACACACAAAAAGATTTTTGTATTCATAATCAAACCGCCACAACATACAAGTTTTCCTGAAAGTGTTTTCATTGTTCCAAATTTTCTAAGCACATGTACTGACCTTCTCAAACATACATTCCAACCAAAATCCTAAGCTGGTCACTCTACAAGACATCTATTAAAAAGACTTCCATGATTCTCACCACTATCACCGACCTCTTCAAGGATCGAGACTAATATCCTCGAGTGAAACTGGAAACTCTTCTGCACCATCTGTACTCGTGTACCAAGGTACAACAGCAAAAACCAAGAAAACAGATATATTGCAAGGTGAGATACCGACAAATGAGTTTTATCATGATAACTATATGCGCGACACACAAACAACAACACAAACACATGGATACAACACATAAATCCTCAAAATAAGCATAATACTTTACACAATGGGATTCATACCCAGCAGTCATCGCTATTTATAAATAAAATGTATGACACTTTAATATTCAGGCTCTAACTTTGATATCTAATCTCCGGAGATCCCAACTTCTTTTCGTTTGAGCAAATCAGGCTCTTTACATGGCACATTGTCAACGAAAGAAACAATGATCAACTTTCAACTTTCCATGTTACATTGTCGGATAATCCACCTCAACCTCATGTGACCATTGCTCAAAAGCTATTGCAACTGTTCACACGACCCCTTTGTGACAACTACTCAAAAAGCTATTGCAGTTGTACACAGATACGTTTCTTGTGCAATAACCACTCAAACAGCTATTGCAGCTATGAACAGGTATTATCCGACCTCGTATGATAACCACTCAAATAGCTATTGCAGCTAGTCATGCGGTCCCTTGTGACAACTATCCAACTATTGTTGTAGTCGTACACATGGCAACTCAAGCACGTCTGCCAAATAATGCATGTAAAACATTTTATTCTGGTAATTTTTTTTCTTTTTGTTCATTATTTCCTTGTCGGAGCTCAAAGACTCACAACTATTCATAATTTTCAACGTTAAGATTTTTCACCGTCAACACAGGACACAAAATCCGAATGCTCAATCACAAAGCCTTAGACCGATGCACCAGTCTTAGGTTCACGGATATGGGATACAACATTCACCACATCAATTACAGGACACGAAGACCACAACAACTTTTAGAGGACACATAGTCCACAACAACTAACACCGATCCATGATCCACGTGTTAACATAATATTAAAATCCCGACGTCTCGGTTACTAGGTTCACTTTTCTTCTTTAACATCATTTTCGTTCTGTGAAACAACAAATACAAAACAAAACCTCCAAAACTTATCCAAGTTTGTCAGAATTATTTTCGTTGAGTAAAAACTCCTTTGCATAAAATATTTTCCGTTGAAAATCATTTATAAAATGTTAAATCGCATAGAAATCCATTTTTTCTCAAATCCGTTTTCTTTTGGAAATTTCTTATTTTCCGAACAACATCAAATCCTCGTAAAATCATTTCCAACCCATTTCTATCCAAAATAATAAAATTGTTCCTCATAGTTTTGTAAAATACTTTTTAAAATTATTTTTCGTTGGAAATAAAGTCATTTATAAATCAAATGATTTTCTCTTTTACGAAAAGTTCTTCACCATCAATGTTTAAATATTTTTGACACTTAATTTCTCGTAATAACTTTTCATCTTATTTTTGACCTCCTTTTGAAAAAGATAACGTAACTGAAGTATTTTCACGATTTCGTCCTCACTATTACTCATTAATCACTCTTTCACCGAAATATCCTCAAATATTATTATTTTCAATATTTTTCTTCCACTTCCATAAATCAAAATACTTAAGTTTCTCCTCAAGTTTTTAAAGCTTTATCCTTAATTATCACTTAAGTTCTTCATCAAGCTTTTAAAGTTTTATCCTTTCTTTATCATTGAGCACTGACCACCGTCAGGTTTTCCATCAATCAATCAACCAAACAGATAATTCATATATCACAGATATCCATACATCACAGATATAATCATGCTTTCACAGAAAACATTAAAAATCACATGACAGTCATATAACAATCTAATTTAATACCAATATTTTTGACACTTAATTTCTCGTAATAACTTTTCATCTTATTTTTGACCTCCTTTTGAAAAAGATAACGTAACTGAATTATTTTTACGATTTCGTCCTTACTATTACTCATTAATCACTCTTTCACCGAAATATCCTCAAATATTATTATTTTCAATATTTTTCTTCCACTTCCATAAATCAAAATACTTAAGTTTCTCCTCAAGCTTTTAAAGCTTTATCCTTAATTATCACTTAAGTTCTTCATCAAGCTTTTAAAGTTTTATCCTTTCTTTATCATTGAGCACTGACCACCGTCAGGCTTTCCATCAATCAATCAACCAAACAGATAATTCATATATCACAGATATCCATACATCACAGATATAATCATGCTTTCACAGAAAACATTAAAAATCACATGACAGTCATATAACAATCTAATTTAATACCACACATCACAACAAATAAAATCGCATATGACACACATATAGCATGTAGATATCAAAACCCCTCAAGTAAACTCCCTTTACCTTTGTAGACCGGAAAAAAGATCATCATCTTTATGCTCCAATAATTTGTTTCCTTCTCAATGACGTCTCGGGTCCCTTTGACATTTCACAACACACACAGGCAAATCCGTGACAGCTCCATAAAGCAAAAGTTGCTCTCCCAAGCAAGCACAACCACACACAACCATCAACAAAGGGAGAGCATCCAAGCACATACAACAAAATCCAATAATATAGCCATCAATTATCATCCTCAAACATAAATCAAAGGAAACTATATATTTATTTTAACAAAACATAATTGATTTCTCAATAAAATCGATTTGGGTAAAAAGGGATTTTCACAAAAAATGGGGAAATTTTGATTTGATTAGAGAGTCATGAAATTAAACTTATAAATCATCAATTGAAAGTTCTAATTGCACTAAAACATAGTTAATTTCTCAAAACAAAGCCAATTTCAAATAAAATAAGATTTGGGCTTAGGGCTCTTAAACAAAATTTGGGGAAAACGAGTTTTACTCATAGAACCGTGAAATTAGTTTAGAAAAACATCAATTGATAGTCTCAATTGCATAAATACACAGTAAATTTTCAAAGTTTAAAACTGAACATAAAAGTTAGGGATAGGGTTTGAGGAAAAATTGGGAGTTTTGAAAATGGACAAAGGAAAGCGAGAAATAGGAAGAAGATGAACTTGAAGGTGCTGTGATGGTGGCAGACGGTGGCTCGTGGCAGCGGACGGCGGTTTTTTGCGGTTCTACATCAACCAAGACAAAAGAAGAGAAGGTAAGTGCAAGGGAAGAAAAAAGGAGTTGAGGTGAACTCACATGGTGGAAAACCACCATGGAAGCGGCGGCCGGAGCTTACCGCGGTGGAGGGTGGCGGTTCGACGCAGCCAGTGGCAACGTCGCTCGTGCCTCCGAGCAGTGTGTGCAGGGATCGAGCGCGGTCGCCTCCTCCTCGCTTGGCGGTCCGAGCGGCAACCGACGATGGTGCAGGGCAGGCGGTGCACGGTCTGAGTGAATGGGGGGAGGAAGAGAGTTGTTATGTTGAAGGAGAAGAAGAACAAGAAGAACTATGGTGAGATGAGGATGAGTGTTCCGTTGAAGAAGGGAAGAAAAGAAAGAATGTGTGGGTGAGGGGGTGTATATGCGTACGGGACAGAGAGGTAGAGGAGGAAATTTTCATTTTTCTTTTCTTTTTGTTAGTATTAAGTAAAATGTGTAGTTGAAATTGATTTTAGAAAAAAATAATTAATATTAACCCTTGGATATAAAAATAATGAGTGACGAATATATACTTTTAAAATTCAAAATAGAGTAAAGATTGATGATTGAATTTATCAATCAAGGAAATCAATGACTCAAAATTACTCTCCGGTTAATTCTAAACCAGTTTATTTTCAAATCTTAATTTAAATAGAGTAAAATCTGGAAATAAATTTCTTTAAATCATATTATTTAAAATATTTTTCTAAACAGAGAATATTAGTGTTAATAGTGTAATATTATTGTCCTGCAAGCGTGTATACACTACAGTAACACAGTGCTAACACACCCAATAAAATAATTTTTAAATGAGTAAATAAAATTACTCAAATTAAGCCACATAAAATAATAAAAAATAAACATCCAGATAATTAATCATCCCAAATAAAATAATATAAATAGATATGTTTTACCGATATTGAAAACAATAAAAATCGGGGTGTTACAATACTACCCTACTTAAAAAATTTCGTCCTCGAAATTTTGTGACCCAAAACTAGACAAGATCTTGTAATCGCATCTCGACCTCAAGATCCTACTTTGTATTTCTCGTTGCTTCATTCTTCTCATCGATAACTCTATAACAGAATTGATTCTTATGTTGTTCTAATTATCCTCGAAACTATCTACCACAACATTATATTCACTTTCATTGACATTTAATCTTAATTCCTCACAAGGGAAAAATCAAAATTTAATCACGTTTCTCCTCGACACTGGTTCACTATAAAACCTTCAACATCTAACTCTCACAGCTAACACCAATATCATCACTAACTTCACCGCAACATGCATCATCTTCCTACTCAAGGTATTCAATCATAGTCTTAGCCCATCTGAACGTAGTCTACTTTTCCAAGTTATATCAAAATCACTCCTTACAAGTCTCCAATCAAAACATCGTAATACCTCTTAAGGTAAACTGAAATCAGAATACATCACGCAAGGTAGGATTATCTAACTCATCAACTTTAAATTTCTCTAGCAAACTATAGACACTTTCCTCTCAATCTTCTAAACTCATACAATCAATCTTAGCTACAAGTATTTGATCATTACCTTAGATTTCACTTCTGCCTTGATCAACATTTTGTCATTTGATCTATAGAAATCGTCATTACCTATTGGGGTTGATCTTAGGGATTCTTATTTTACCAGTCACAACTATACCTCAACAAAACTCTCATCACTTATTGTCTATCCTTCTAGAGGGATGATCATAATTTAGATACTGCACTTACTCCCAACCAACTTTCTAAAGATCATATTGTTTTTCTTGCTTGTCCATTTGAGTTGAGGGTGATCAGTTGAACGTAGCCTCAACTTGGTCCTCAACACTTGGAACAAATTTTACCAAAATCGTTAGTAAACTTCGGGTCTTCATCTGAAACGATGCTTAAAGATAATCCATGAAGCCTGATCAGTCCTCTAATATATACTTTGGTTAACTTCTCCACTGCATAGTGGATCTTTAATAGGTAAGAAGGGTGTTAACTTCATCAGCCTGTCCACGATCACTCGAAACTAATCAAGACTCTTAGAGGTCTTCGGTAAACTCATAACGAAATTCATTGCGACACTATCATTTTAATAGAGAAGGTCTCAAGCGTCAAGGTATCTCTTTGTCACTGTACTCGACTAACTCTGACATCCTAATATGAATCAGATACACATCCTCATGACTCATGAGATAGGTCACATGTCAATGACGTTTTGAAAAGATACAAGGTAAAATTGATCAAAAGTGACAAGTTCTATCGAACTACAACAAGGCCTGGCCTTAAAGATTATGAAAAGAAATTCACAAGAAAGTATATAGAAGACTTTTACCAATGTGAAAAGAATACAGGAATATCCAGTATGTAAAAAGATTCTTTAATAGGTTCGTGAGTGTAAAAATGCATAGCTATTACATGTTTACAAACATGACTCTAATTAAAGTTCCCTTTTTCACAAGAACTTCCAGCGGATTATGAAATCAAAGGTAAACAGTTCCTAACCCCAAAAGGATTCATTCTTAGTACACAGAATTTACAACACAACAATTTAAAAGGAAACAGTCTAGCAAAAAAAATTAGACTGGATCACCTCTACCAAAAGTAAAAGTGACTAGACAAAGTTTCATTAAGAAACTCCCATTATCAAGAAGTCATTTGTGTTACAACTCAAGAACTAGTCATAACGAATTTTTTTTTTTCCAAATGAAATATGAAAATATCCAGACTAATGGATACCATCAAACCAATCCACTCAAATGTCTAATACACTAAGGGTTATTTAGGAGTGTGAGCACAAATTCTCCTTTGTAATCACATGTCCTAAGAATTCCACCTCATCTAGCCAAAACTCACACTTAGGTAACTTCGTGATAACTCTTCTCGAATAGGATCCGTAACACTTGACGTAGAGTTTCCTCATACTCCTTGTGACTCTTAGAATAAACGGGAACATCATTAATGATGGTATCGAGGAACGGATGGATAATCCATTTCATGTAGTCTAACTCAACTAGCTTCGTAGACGATATTCTACACTTGGGGCCCTCGTCTGATGTGGTACCCTTATAGCATCTTGTACCTTCATGTATATGTATATCTATGTGTGATGGTTATGTTTCCGTTCTTTATGTTTAAAGTTTTAATATTTATGATTTTCTGTTTTATATTATTAACGCTAATATCACGATTAAGTTTTAGTTAAATTTAGGTTTTTCTTTAATGACATCGGGGTGCCTCATTTGGTGATATCAGAGCAGTTTGATTCTGTTTAGACTGTGAGGTTAGGGTGTACTGGCCATTTAGTTGAATCCACATCTGATAATGACCATGCTTAGAAGTTGGGTAGTGAGTCCGGACGCGATAATTAACATTTGTATGGCATATAGTATTTATATACCAGTTTTATGTAATATTATATGTCATAGGAATGTGAGCTAAGGATTTATTGTACAGGATCATGGCTCGAGGTAGAGGTAGAGGACGATGGGGACGAGGTGGCGGTAGAACCACACATAGAGTTACCGGAGGTGGGAACGGAGAGACTTCTCACACTAGAGGAGGACTTGGAGGTGGAGGAGAGTCATCTGAGACCCTCCAGACCATCAGGGATCTAGCCACAACTATGTTGCAGCAGACTCAGCAGAATGCTCAGATGCTGCAGATGACTAGAGAGCAGCAGGAGCAGTAGAACCAGAGGAGAGCTGTAAAGGCAGAGGATGCCGGGATGGCTACCTTCCTGAAAGGGAAGCCCCCACAATTCCAAGGTGACTATGACCCCGAGAGAGCAGAGTGGTGGATTCAGGAGTTGGAGAAGTTTTTCGATACCATGCACTGCAAAAAGGATAGGAAGGTGTCATATGCAGCTTTTATGTTGACTGGAGGTGCAGAGGCATGGTGGAGAGGGAAGAGGAGATTGCTAGAGACAGAGGGACATGTTATTACCTGGGAGTTATTCAGAGCTTGCTTCCTTGAGGAGTACTTTCCACTTTGGTTAGACGCGAGAAGGAGAGAGAGTTTATGAGTTTCCGATAGGGTAATATGTCGGTCGGGGATTATGCAGCACGGTTTGAGGCTCTGATTCAGTTCTCAGAGTTATACCAGAGGTTTCCAGATGAGGATTAGAAGTGTAGGAGGTTCAAGGAGGGATTGAGGCATGAGATACAGAGAGCTATAGTGCTGCTTGATATCCAGAGTTTCCCATAGTTGGTTGAGAGATACAGTGCCATAGAGGGCATAGATCAGAGGCAGGCTACTGAGCAGAGACAGCAGAGGAGTGGAGGCCCTATCAGATCTGGTTTTCAGAGGAGAGCATGTAGTGGTTCTCAGGGGAGACATGGACCCTGTGCCAGACCAGTATAGAGTGTTCAGACTTCTTTGCCAGTACCAGTTTCTACAGCACTAGTTGGTGAGGCGGGCCAGTAGCAGAGAGGCCCGGTATGCTTCAAATGCGGAGGCCCGCATTATATTAGAGATTGCATGGAGAGACCTAGTTGTTTCCATTATGGGAAACCAGGTCATATGGCTCAAGATTACAGACAGCGGGCTATGCAGCAACCGGTAGCTGCTGGTAGAGGAGCCAGTGTTCAGAAGGGTGGAGCTGGGAGAGGAGTTCCAGCAGCAAGACAGCAGATGGCCAATCCTCAGGCCACAGGGAGAGTGTTTACCATGAGGGGAGCTGAATCCTCTCAATATGCAGATCTTATCCAGTGTATGTGATTGATATCTGGTAGACTCTCATCTGTGTTGTTTGACTCAGGTGCTACACATTCAATTTTTTCGCATGAGTTTGTGGATAATTTACAGTTACCTATTTCTCAGTTACCTTATACCCTTACCGTATCTACTCCGACCAGTGATTCTTTGACTACGATGTGCGTTTGTTTACAGTATCCTATAGTTGTTGAGAATAGGTCATTCCTTGTAGACCTTGTTTGTTTGCCTATGCAGCAGATAGACGTTATCCTTGGCATGGATTGACTTTCGGCTAACCATGTAGTGTTAGATTGTTATAGGAAGACCTTGTCATTTCTTGAGCCTTCTAGCATAGTATCTGCCAATGAAGGAGTATCTATGAGGAGTGATGATTCTCGGCTGTAAGTGATGCTTTTCTCAGTGGAAGCTAAGGAGACTCCGAGTTTAGATTCTATGCCTATCCTGAGAGAATTTACTGAGGTTTTCCCTCCCGATGTTCCAGGTTTGCCACCAGAGAGGGAAGTGGAGTTCACCATATATCTCATACCAGGGACAAGACCTATATCTATAGCACCCTATCGGATGTCACCCGTAGAGTTAGATGAGTTAAAGAAACAATTGGATGATATCTTGAAGAATGAATTCAATTGGCCCAGTGTTTCACCATGGGGAGCTCCAGTGTTGTTTGTTAAGAAGAAGGATGGAAGTGCTAGGTTGTGCACAAATTACAGGCAGCTGAATAAAGTGACGATCAAGAATAAGTATTTATTGCTTATGATAGATGATCTGATGGATCAATTAAAGGGAGCTTCGGTATTCTCCAAGATTGATCTGAGGTTCGGGTATCATCAAATTAGAGTGAAGAAGGAGGATATACCCAAGACAGCTTTCAGGACGAGGTACGGACACTACGACTATTTAGTTATGCCTTTTGGTGTGACTAATGCTACAACAGTGTTTATGGATTATATGAACACATGAGAATGAGAATAGCATGAGGAACAATTGGTGGTGTTTATAGATGATATCCTTATCTATTCCTGTACACGGAAAGAGCATGAGGAACATATGAGAATAGTGTTGTAGGTGTTGAAGGATAGACAATTGTATGCCAAGCTTTCTAGGTGCGAGTTTTGGTTGGAGGAGGTTCAATTCTTAGGTCATGTAATTAACAAGGAATGAATAGCAGTAGATCCTGCCAAAGTGGGAGTAGTGCTTAAATGGGAGCGACCTAAGTCAATGAGTGAGGTGAGGAGTTTCTTGGGATTGGCTGGATATTATCGGAGGTTCATCTAGGGTTTCTCGAAGATTGCATTGCCTATGACGCAGTTAACGAGAAAAGGTACATCGTTTGTTTGGATGGAGAAATGTGAGGAGAGTTTTCAGAAGTTGAAGGAAAAGTTGACCACACCACCAATGATGACTTTATCAGATCCTTTAGGACAGTTTGTCATGTATTGTGATGCATTATATCAAGGGTTGGGTAGTGTGTTGATGCAAGAGAAAAGAGTTGTAGCTTACGCTTCCCAACATTTGAGAATTCATGAGAGGAACTATCCGACTCATGATTTGGAGTTGGCAGCTATAGTGTTCGCACTGAAGATAGGGCGACACTATTTGTATGGAGCTAAGTTCAATGTGTATAGCGATCATAAGAGCTTGATATATCTATTTGATTAGAAGGAGCTGAATATGAGACAGCGTAGATGGATGGAGTTTATCAAGGACTACGAGTTTGAGTTACAATACCTTCCTGGGAAGGCGAATGTTGTAGCGGATGCACTGAGTAGGAAGTCTTTACATGTGTTCGCGATGATGGTAAAAGAGATGGAATTGATTGAGCAGTTTAGAGATTTGAACTTAGGTATGGAGTTGGTTGAGGATAGAATATGCTTAGGTATGATCACTATTAGTAGTGAATTTCTGAGAGTTCTTAAGGATAAACAGGTTCAGGATCAATATCTACAAGAGGTGAGTAGAGACATAGATAAGGGTAAGATTTCAGAGTTTAGTAGAGCGCCAGATGGCGTGTTGAGGTTTAGAGATAGGATATGTGTGACAGAGGGCATAGAGCTTAAGAATATGATTTTGGAAAAGGCATATAAGAGTAAGTAGAGTTTTCACCCCGGAGCCACGAAGATGTATCAGGAAGATGTATCAGGATTTAAAGAAGATGTTTGGTGGCCGAGGATGAAGAAGGAAGTGGCAGAATATGTTTTATCTTGTCTAGTCTGTCAGAAGGTTAAGATTGAGCATCAGATGCCTGATGGTTTGCTACAGTGCTTAGATATCCCAGAGTGGAAGTGGGATAGCATAGCTATGGATTTCGTGGTTGGATTACCACGAACACCTAAGAGGCATGATGCGATTTGGATTATTATTGATAGGTTGACGAAGTGTGCTCACTTCTTACTTATTGGAGAGAGTAATAGTTTAGAGAAGTTGACCCAGATTTATATCAAGGAAGTTGTTAGGTTGCATGATGTACCATCAAGCATTGTCTCTGATCGAGATCCTAGATTCACATCTAGGTTTTGGAGACAGTTGCAGAAATAAATTAAAAAGTTATTTGTTGGTTGTTTTCGGAAAATTAATCTATTTTAGGCCAAAAAATAGGAGTAAAAATTTTCTGCTGCGGAAAACTCTCGAAACATGGTACATACATTAAAGCAGTGAGATCATACTGAATATCTCAACATATTCATAACTAGGTTGTCACGACATACACTGTTTTCTCAAAGTCCATTTTCCAAAAGAGAAAATTATACCAAAACTTAACTTACAACACCACATTTAACTACCTTTTTAAATATACAACCCAACCAAGACTCCTAAGCTGGTCACTCTACAAAACACCAAATGGAAGAACTCTTTAGTTCTTACCACTATTACCAACCTCTTCAAGGATCAAAATTAGTATCCCCGATTGAAGTTAAGACTTCCTCCGCACCATCTACTGCCAGTACCAAGGTACAACGGCAAAAACGAGTAAAACCTGATATATTGTAAGGGTGAGACACCAATATATGGATATAAGCACGATAACTACATGCATGACACACAAAACAACATGTAGTCATATAAAGACATACAACATAAACTTCTCAAAATAACAAGTAATTTACCAATGGGTTTCATCCCCGAGCAGTCATTGTCCTTTATAAAAGAGATTAATGACACTACACAGTTCAACATCTAACCTTATATCTAATCTCCCGGAGATTCACTCACCAAATAAATGAGCTGATCAGGCTCTTGAATGGCACATTGTCCAAACACTTGGTACAATGGTCAACAACATAATGGCCCATTATCCGAACTCCTAGCACAATGGTCAACAAAACAAATGGCACATCGCCCAAACATCCCGGCACGATGGTCAACAAATCAAATGGCACATCATCATTAAGGCACAATGGTCAACTCTAAATGGCACATTGACCATGAAGGCACAATGGTCAACTAAACATGAATATCACCATGATACCATGACTACTAAACACACTATAACATGAATATCATCAAGATATCATGACTAACAAATAAACTATAACATGAATATCATCCAGATATCATGACTAACAAATAAATCGTTTTACAAAACTCGCTTACAGAAAATCCTTTATGTTGTAACTCTGTTATAAAACGTCAAATCATATTGAGATTTATTTTCTTTTGGAAACCCTTTTTCCCGAAATAACGTCTAATCTTCGTAATGCTGCAATTCTTGGTTGCTTCTCAGCCTTGAACAACCTTGGCATTGTTCCATGGAAGTTGAGAAATAGATGGGAAAATTGCTTGTATTTTACAAAGAAAATGAAGTTTCATTGTTCTCATATTTTTAGAGAAGGCAATAGCTGTGCTAATAAACTTGCTGTTTATGGTTCTAATATTAGTGGTCTTGTTTGGTGGGACTTAATCCCGGATTTCATTAGGGAAGACTTTTTTAGAAACAGATTTGGTCTTCCATTTTTTAGATTTCATTAATCTCTTCGTGGGTAAGGTTCTTGTCTCCCCATGTTTCTTTGTATTCTTTTTTCTTTCTTTTAATAATATTTTGGCGTGCTGCAAGTGATTACTAGTGTCTGTGGTGCCAACCTAGTTGGGATGACTTTCACTAGAGTGATGCCTTTGCATGCCATTTTGCCTTAAAAAAAAAGGCATTCATTAAAAAAAAAAATCACTAAGAAACTCATTTTCTTTCTTTTGAAAATCTTTTTCCGAGAAACTCTAGTTCTTAAAAAAAAAAAAACGATCTTAAAACTAAATCCATGTGTGAATGATTACTGCTGTTTTTAAGAATGTGTTCCGTAAATATTTTCGGAATTCACCGTCTTTTCGCATTTTAAAAACGTTTTAAGTCAAAACTTGCTCTTTTCCACTTAAATAATTTTCTAAAATCATAATTAAGTTATTTTCGAAGATTAATTTCATAAAATGACTTTTTATAATATATTGGATTTATCCACCTAAAGATTAAAAGTACAAAAATAATTTCACGGTTATGTTCTCAATGTAACTTATAGTTCACTCTTACACCAATAAATCATAAAAATAATGATATTTTCAACTTTTTCTCATTTTCAACCAACCAAAAACCTAAGTAATATTATATTACTATTTCTCATCAATTAAAATTCATTATCCCATAAAAACTTTTTAACATTTTGAACCTCATTACTAATTGAGCACTGACCACTATCAGGCTTTTCAATCCACAAATAGCATCAACGATTCATCAACAATATTATAACAATTAACCCAGGCAGATCATGCATCAAAACATTTTAATACATAACTTCAAATAAATAATTAACCGTAGATAAACAAACACCACAACCCTCAATCAAGTAATACAAGTCACACAATAGATCACATATATAATTATCGGGAAAAATCCCTCAGGTAAGCTCCCCTTACCTCTCGAAGAACTTAGCTTCCGATTTAAAAACTTGTCGTGAGCCCGGAAATCGTCGACACACGTACTCGGTACAACTCTTTATCCTTCAATAAATCACAAATCAACCAATCAAGACAAGCAAATAAAATCACTTATTTCTCTATGATAGGTCACAGCCTAGAGAGGTTTTTGGGGCTAAAAATTTCTAAAGTTCTTAAGTCTTTGGATTAGTGCTCCTTAAGTACTTAAGACATAGGATCAATGATCATAGTACAAGAAAATTGAAATCAAATATTTCAACTTCACAAACTCAATTTTGGCCATTTATAAAACATGAGCTAGGGATTTCATTTGAGCACAACAACTTGGATTCAACATGGATATGAACTAAAGGATTGAATCATGTTTAACTTAACACAAAAATGAAACAAAACTCCTCCACTCACACAAGTGTAGGTTTCGGCCCTTAATGGAAGAGTGAGGAGGACATTTTTGTTTGATTCAAACTCTTGGATATACAATATAGACATGAATACAAGATCATAGAAATTGGTTTCATATTTTTAGGATTTTTCTACGATTTTCTAGAGAATTTCAAAGTTTCTAGATCTAGAAATTGAAAATGATGAACAAGGCTTTAAAACATGAAAACAAATTAAGAACATGATGATGACTAAGGGAGGAGAGTATGGTATACCTCTTGGAAATGAAAAAGTAGCAAGGAATCAAGCACTTCCTTCACAAAAATGGCTTATGGAAAACTTAGAGTTTTTGAAAAATGGAGGAAAGCTTTCATGAAGAAGATGATGATGCCTTATATAGAAGTGAAATGGACTCATGAAGGAGGGTTTGGGCTATGAGCAACTAGGGAGAAAAGGGTCCAAGCATAAATTTTTAGGGACAAAATTGTAATATTACATAATGGCATTTTTGTGATTAAAATCAACTTTAAGGACATTATGGTAAAATCTCTAAAAATGTCATCATGACTAAGGTGAGTCATCTATATGACTCACCCCTTGTGAGTCATCACTTGTCCTCATCCATTGAATGTCGGATTTTGTCTCTGCACGTCTGTTCTCGACTCCGTCGATTACCCGATTTAGGGTTTTACGCCCGAATCAAGTATAATAACCTATTTATTTTGAAAATTTTCAAAATAACCTATATCGTTGGAAATGAAATATAAAATCTATTCATTTTGTTCTCGGGTCAAAATTAGGTTTTTCGATCAGTAAAATCTTATTATCAGCAAAAATGCAGACCGGGTTCCGTCTGAATTTTCAACCAAAAATCTCACCGTATACTTATAAAAATAAGTATAATATGAATATAACTTTGGTTTTCCCAAAATAATTTTCTAAGTTTTAGATAAAAATATAAACATTTATTTATATTTATACCGATCTTAGAAAGCAGAAAAATCGGGGTGTTACACTTGCCTTTGATTGAGTTTACATATAATAACAGTTTTCATAGTAATATCAGAATGGCCCCGTATGAGGCTTTATATGGCAGGAAGTGTAGGACTCCATTGTGTTGGTATGAGACTGGTGAGAGCCAAGTGTTAGGTCCTGATGTGGTACAGCAGACGACGAAACAGGTTAGAAAGATCAGGGAAAACATAAAGGAAGCGAATGATAGGCAAAGAAGCTACAGTAACAAGAGGAGGAGACCCTTAGAGTTCCAGGAACGTGATCACGTGTTTTTTAGAGTCACTCCAAAAACTGGAATTGGCAGAGCTATCAAGTCTAGAAAGCTTACTCCTAGATTCGTTAGACCTTTCTAGATTCTTCGACGGATTGGTCTAGTAGCCTACCATATTGCCTACCACCTAACCTTTCTAATCTGCATGACGTCTTTCACATATCCCAGTTGATAAAATATTATCCAGATCCTTCTCATGTACTTGAGCCTGAGTCCATACAACTCCGAGAGAATCTAGAGTATGAGGCCTTACCGGTTAGGATCGCAGATAGAAGGATTAAGGAGTTTTGTGGAAGACAGATTCCTTTGGTCAAGGTCATTTGGGATGAGACTACAGGAGATGCTACTTGGGAGCGTGAGGCAGATATGCAGCAACAGTATCCACATCTTTTTTGAGGTACGTAAATTCTGGGGACGTAATTTCTTTTAAGGGGGTAGTAATGTAACATATGTGTTTTACAACATTGTTTATATGTTTGATGACTATGTTTAAGACCTTGATTTAATGTCTAATATACATGTTTAGGCATTGGGAACCTTGCATGGAAAACAAGAGATTAACCGGTGTTGAATCGAATAAGAACGTGTTCTAGGGTTTTCGTTATACAGTTTAGAATGCTTATGAGTGCATAATAGGAAATTTATTTTTGAGGAATAGATTATGCATGTGTGAGGTCTTTATCTTATTCCTTAGGTATAGAGGAGTCTATGTTTCAAATTTCAGGTCAATCGGACTTCAAACGAGCTCAGAACACGATAAAATGTATGAATCAGGTTTTGCTGGACATCATGGGCGATGAGCACAACATTTTGGGCGGTAAGCACTGGGGACAATGACAAGTGTCACACAACCATTCGTGGAGAATGGCAGTGCAGCCCACCAGCGCTGAGCGGCCAGCGTGTAAAAAAAAAACATGTTTTTAAATGACTCATTTTCGTGAAAGGTGGGCAGAAGCTTGGAGAACCAAGAATAATAGAGAGAGAGAGACAGAGAGAGAGAGAGAGATTTCCGGAGGAGTTTCGGATCAATCCGTTCCTCCTATCGAGAAACTGGTTATACCGTTGTGATCCTCGCGACTTCTACTTCATCATCCTATCTTTCTTTTCTTGATTAGGCTAAGGTAAGCCTATGTCATTTTTATGACGAAATGCCGTCGGCGATGGTATTGAGGTTATCTTTCAATCCGTTTATCGGTTTTCAATTCCATCTTTCATATTTGGGTTACATGTAACATATGCTTCACAATGATGTGTTCATGTGAATTTTTGGAGGTCCGAAGACCCTTGTTCTTGGCGTGGTAGCAGCTAGGGGGATTCGAGAGGACTTGTTTCGTTGCTCCTAAGCTAGCCTACGACACCTTAGGTGGGAGAAAGAAGCCATCTAACGTCGGAAATGACTAAGTAGCATTTTATTCAATAATGGCGTAGGGCGACCTAAACCCTTATAGTAGGAGAACAATGGACAATGTCAATATCACATTTGAGACTACTTAGTGGTACCAATGATGATATGGAGATTGTAGATTTATCGCCGTTAGGTTAATTTTATGATATCTGAGGTTGTCTGATTTTATCATATTTGAGCTGCTTGCTGTGTGCTGTTTGGATTAACATGTTAATTATAGATATTATGTTTATTTGAATATGTTATTATTATTTTATTATTACTATTATGATGTAATTATTATTTTATTATTACTATGATGTTATTATTATTTTATTTTGATTATTGTTGATAACATGTTGTCTTCAGTGTAATATGTTTTATCTGTAATGACATGCTTAGTTGGCATCTAGGAGATGATATATGATATCTTAAAGTGATGCATGTTGGGGGAGAGTATGATATGTGATTTAGACGTACCTAACCTAATTAATTAATATTTTATTGTGATGAGATTGATGATGTGATATTATGGGAGATATTTTATGAGATAGTGATAAGAGGTTAAGGCACTAGGGTATGACCCAAAATACATCGGCGAGACCCATATAGATGCATGTTGTTGATCACAGTCGTGTGTTTGGAACACACGAGGTCCGAAGTCCTCGCGGGACCGTCCCAATCTAGATTTAGGCTGCGCAGCTATAGTGTCATTGCTATGCATGAGCACCCTCGAGAGAGAACCAGGGTGTGCACCGGAGCGAGATGTGCAGCTATAGTGTCATTACTTTGCATGAGCATTCTCACCGCGGATGAGGATGTGCACCAGGATTTGGGGACGTGTCGCTTGGATGACTGACTGACATCCCTAATCAGACGAGGGATGTGTGACAGGATTGGTGGTGGCCACGTCAGCATAAGTTGCATGAGTGCGAAGGGTAGCGGATGATAATGTATCTCAAGGATGATTGTATATATATCTATGGTGCATGTCTGTGTGCCTGATAACTCTTAGAAATGACAGTTATTTACTCTTTCTTAGCTTGAGGTTTTGTAATCTTTAAGCATTTTATGTGGATGGTTTAGGTGTTTTAAGTTAGCTTAGTGAAATATGTGTCTTTGTATAAAATTCGTTTAATTTTCTGTTTTTGAGTGTTTAGGAATATGCTTAATGTGTTTCTTGAGTTTTGTTAGATTTTTATTGAAGTTTAGACAAGCTGCTAGAAATACTCTGGCCATGCTGCAGCATATGGATGCAAACTGCTTATCAGAATAGGAAAAAAATGGGACCACTTTCTCTCTCCTGCCAGGTTGTCTTAAAAGCTGACGACGTGGCCCAGTCACATGCAGTGGGTTTTGTCCTGGTGTAGTTTATGAATTGGGCCAAGACACTTATTTTAATATTATTTTGGTTGACCCAAAAGTAGGAAAGAGAAAAGTGTTTTTGTAAAACCCTAAAAAAGGGAATATTCCTTACTTGGGGTTGCCTTATATCAGAGGACAGCAGCTGGGGACATATAGCAGCAGTTAAGGGGTCATCTTCTTCCTCTCCATTGCTCCATTTTCGTGCTCCCATGGCTTCTTCTTCCATTTCTTATTTTATTTCCAGATATTTTAAGCTTAGTATGAGCTAGTTTGCTGCAGCGTACTGGTATGCTGAACTTGTAATGAATGTTTGATGACAACCAAATGGAGGGTTGCCTTTGCATGATCGTTTTGGTTGAATTCATACACATATGTGGCGCAAAACACACAAGATAAAAACAAAGTTCAAGTGCAGAATTGTAACATAGATAAAAGTGAAGAAATAAAGATGAAAATGGATGAGGAAGAGATGAAGTAAGGCGCCACAAACTGGGTAGTTTGATAAGCCAATGAGGTTCGCTACAAGAATCTTAGATTCTTGATAAGAACAAGGTTTGGTTCAACCAAGAACCCAAGAGAACAATTCTCTCAACAAGGGATATCAATCCACAATGAACTTCCAAGTTATCATTTACATGTTTTGGGCGTGTTACATATAGTCCCAAGGCTGCCTACTTTGGCTTGCTTGACTCTTTACATCCTCAATTATTCCTTAACCCCCACATTCATGACTAACTTAGTCTACCTAATCATGACCCATTTTAACTTAGCCATTATCACGCCCCTTCCCCCTTGATTACTCTTTCTCTCTCTTATTATTATGTGGTGGTTACACTTGCTTCTCAAATTAAAAGTGCTTCTCAAATTAAAAGTGTAACTCCCACATAATTAACAACATAAATAAAAACCCTAGAGCTTATAGGAATCACTAATGGCATGCAAACCAAAAGATCCCTTCCCCTAAGCTTCTAAAACTCGTGCAACAATAGGGAATTGGTGGGCTTGGTCCATTTGTAACATCACAAGTTTGGACCCACTTATATAACCTATTACAATTATTAGATTAAAATAAAACAACTAGTAATGGTCTTTATTCTTGGTGCACGCTCCACTTGATCATATTCAAGGATCTTCTAGTTGGACAAGGTAGGTGATCAACTCGGGCCCCATTCCTTCAACTCTTGCATTTGGATTTGCTTCCATTATTAGAACCAATATGTGAATCAAGGCTTGTTGGGTTTTCTTGGTCATAACTCTTGTCATGGGCCCATCAAGTCTTTGATTAGCTTCCTGATCCATGGTCTTTATTGGGCTCATGTAATCTTTGTTGAAAAGTTGACTTGCCCCCCCTTGGCTTACATCATCCCCTCCTTCTTTGAGGGAATTCGACCTCTAATTGAAGTCTTCATCACCACAATTAGGTATTGGGGTTCCTTCTAAGGTGTTCCTTACAACCACATGGCAATAGTGGGCTTCCCTTGGAATGAATTTCTGCAAGACAATTACAACTCCACTAGACAAAGAAAAATCATTAGAAGCATTGGCACTTAAATAAAATTTGTTACAATAAAAAATGAGTTGGGACTGTTTTGAAACCAAAGCCTCTTGCCCTTCACTTTTTCTTGCCAAACAGCTTTCCTTTTTCTCACTAATTTTCTCAATATTTTTCTCTTGATCACCTTTTTCTTCAATCTTGTTTTCACTCTCTTTTTCAATCTTCTCCTCATTCTCTTTCTCAATTTTTTTTTCAACCTCTTTTTCAATCTTATTTTCACTCTCTTTTTCAATTTCATTTTCTTTTCTCTCTTGCTTTCTCTTTGCTCTCATTTTCACTTGATCCTCACAAATTTGCTTTGGAGATAAAGGAGAAAGCACGACCTTGCGGTCTTGATACACGAAAGTGAACTTGTTGGAGAACCCATCATGGATGGCCTTCTTGTCATATTGCCAAGGCCTTCCCAACAACATATGGCTTGCCTCCATAGGCACGACATCACAAAGGACACAATCTTCATACTTCCCAATTGAAAATGGGACCTCCACTTGTTTGTTCACAATTATTTCTCCATTCTCATTCAACCATTGAAGCCTATAGGGTCTTGGATGTGCCTTAATTACAAGATTTAGTTTGGATACCAATCTAGTGCTAACAACATTGGCACAACTTCCACCATCAATGATTAGAGTACATACCTTCCCTTGAATGAGACATCTAGAATGGAAAATATTCTCCTTTTGGCTCACCTCATGATCTTTCACTTGATTTCCCAAAAGTCTCCTCACCATAAGTAAATCACCATCCGGCATGAACATTTCTTCTTCACTTTCCTCCTTACTTGAAGCCTCAGATTGTGATACCACTTCTCCATTTCTTGACACCATGGTTCTTTTTGTTGGGCATTGGGATGCAATGTGTCCATGGCCTAAACATTTGAAGCACTTTACATCACGGCTTCTAGGACTTGTTTCCGAAGGCCTTTTCCCTTGAGATGTAGATACAACCTCCTTAGAAGAGGAATTACCCTCCTTCTTGGAATCTTCCTTCCAACTTGAAGATGACAACTTAGGAGGAGAACGAAATTTGTACTTTCTCCTCTTGAGTTGTTGTTTCACCTTAACTGCTTGTTGAACCAAATCTTCAAGCTCCACATAATTTTGCAATTCTACTACATCTTGAATTTCTTGATTCAATCCACTTAAGAACCTTGCCATAGTAGCCTCCCTATCTTCTTGAAAATTTGACCTAAGTAAGGCCAACTCCATCTCCTTGAAGTACTCATCAACACTCTTGGTCCCTTGGGTAAGCCTTTGTAACTTGTCGTGAATGTCCCTTTGATAGTGATTTGGGACAAACCTCCTTCTCATGATAAGCTTCATTTCTTCCCAAGTATCAATGGGCTCCACTCCAATTCTTCTCCTCTCTTTTCGTAGTTGGTCCCACCACACAAGAGCATACTCCTTGAATTCTAGGGCTGTCACCTTCACCTTCTTTCCTTCATTGTAAGAGCTACAATCAAAAACTTGTTCAATTTTCAACTCCCACTCCAAGTAAGCCTCTGGATCATTCTTCCCAAAAAAGGAAGGAAATTTGATTTTGACTCCTTCAAACTTATCACCACGCCTCCTTCCTCTTCTACCTCCTCCTCTACGCCTTCCTCTTTCACTATCATAGTCACTTGACTCATCATGATTTAGATTGGCAAGTTGCCTATCATAATTGGCTTGCATTTGTTCCATTTGTCTTTGAAGTGCAAGGACTTGATTGGACATCCTAGCATGAAGAGCGGCTGACCTTGGAGACAAAGGTGGACTATCTTCATTGTTGGCCATGATTGAGTAAAAGAATATGTGTGTGTTTCCTCACAACACCCCCTCACTAGTTACACAATGGAAATTTTCACTCTTTGGCTTTTTCCACACAAGATGAATTTTTCACTCTTGCCTTTTTCCTCTTAATGTTCACCTTGAGTTCTTAGAGGAATCAAACACAAAACACAAGAATCCAAAATTCAAGTAACAAAATCACAAAACTTATCAAAACAAAGAAACAAAAGGAAAGGCTAGAAAAGAAAGGCTTTTTAGAAACAAAGAAGCAAAGGAAGAATGGAAATATTTTCAAGAACACAACTTGCTCAATTTTTTTTTTTAATGGGTCACGGGCGTGATGTGGATCACGGCCTACCCGTGATCCTCTCTGGATCAAAGGCCTCCTGTTGTAGCCGTGATGCTCTCTGGTTCCACACCTTCTTGTATCACGGGCGTGATGGTTTTCACGGCCTGCCCGTGATCACTTCTGGATATCACAACGAAAATTTCATACTTGAAAGCCCTTTTGTTTTTGAGCAAAACACAATTTTTTTTTTTTGAAAATTTCCCTTCACAACAGAAACAAGGTAGTATTTTTTTTTGAGTTTGGTTTTGAAAGAAAGAAAGAAAAGAAAATAGATGAAGAACACAAACACAAATTCAACCAAAGCCTAAGCTTTGATACCACTTGATGACAACCAAATGGAGGGTTGCCTTTGCATGATCGTTTTGGTTGAATTCATACACATATGTGGCGCAAAACACACAAGATAAAAACAAAGTTCAAGTGCAGAATTGTAACATAGATAAAAGTGAAGAAATAAAGATGAAAATGGATGAGGAAGAGATGAAGTAAGGCGCCACAAACTGGGTAGTTTGATAAGCCAATGAGGTTCGCTACAAGAATCTTAGATTCTTGATAAGAACAAGGTTTGGTTCAACCAAGAACCCAAGAGAACAATTCTCTCAACAAGGGATATCAATCCACAATGAACTTCCAAGTTATCATTTACATGTTTTGGGCGTGTTACATATAGTCCCAAGGCTGCCTACTTTGGCTTGCTTGACTCTTTGCATCCTCAATTATTCCTTAACCCCCACATTCATGACTAACTTAGTCTACCTAATCATGACCCATTTTAACTCATCCATTATCACGCCCCCTCCCCCTTGATTACTCTTTTCTCTCTCTTATTATTATGTGGTGGTTACACTTGCTTCTCAAATTAAAAGTGTAACTCCCACATAATTAACAACACAAATAAAAACCCTAGAGCTTATAGGAGTCACTAATGGCATGCAAACCAAAAGATCCCATCCTCTAAGCTTCTAAAACTCGTGCAACAATAGGGAATTAGTGGGCTTGGTCCATTTGTAACACTTCACAAGTTTGGACCCACTTATATAACCTATTACAATTATTAGATTAAAATAAAACAACTAGTAATAGTCTTTATTCTTGGTGCACGTCCCACTTGATTATATTCAAGGATCTTCTAGTTGGACAAGGTAGGTGATCAACTCAGGCCCCATTCCTTCAACTCTTGCATTTGGACTTGCTTCCATTATTAGAACCAATATGTGAATCAAGGCTTGTTGGGTTTTCTTGGTCATAACTCTTGTCATTGGCCTATCAAGTCTTTGATTAGCTTCCTGATCCATGGTCTTTATTGGGCTCATGTAATCTTTGTTGAAAAGTTGACTTGCCCCCCTTGGCTTACATCAATGTTAGTTGCTGTTATGTGATACTTTGCTGCTGCATTTTCTCTTAATCTATGTCTAAATGCTGTTTTATTTAAGCTTGACTATCTTAAGTAGAACTTTAGCTTGCTGAACTTGGAAAAGTAAAGTTAAGTGGATTTGGTTAAGAGATTAGGGTTAAGTCTCTAATTGGAAAATTAGGAGATGTTGAATGGATTAGGAATAATCATTCAAGCCTTTAAGCTAGCTGGAACATGCTTATTAATAAGAGGGTGTAATTAATATGAATCTAGGAATAGAAGGCATTTAATGAACCTTATCTTTCAAGTGTTGGAAAATACAACTTTAATTTCCTGGAGCTAAATGCTGCAGCATGGCGAAGCATAACTGAAGCTAATTTGAAATTACAAGCGATTCATGCTAGTAGTTGTTTTACCATCTTTGTTCACAACCCCATTTTATTATCTTGTTCTCTTATTACTGTCTTTTAATATTATCCTTTTTTGAAAATCACACTTTCACACACTATTTGGTTACCCCTTAATCTTAACTACTAAGAACAATTAATCTGAATTTTGGTAATGCTACAACATTCTAATCCTCGTGGGAACGATCGCTATGAGAAGACCATGTAGAGGAGTCAACCAATGAGGAGCTTGATAGGACCCCTTATGAGCCAGATGCTGGAGGACGAGCCGTGGACTCGAGTAGTTGAGTAGCGAGTTTGTGGCCAGTGTGTCTTTTTGCGGGTTGTTGTATCTTTAGTTATTTTGTCAGTTTGTACTCTTGGGGCCCTACTCTGATATGGTACCCTATATAGTATCTTGTACCTTTATGTATATGTATATCTATGTGTGATGGTTATGTTTCTGTTCTTTATGTTTAAAGTTTTAATATTTATGATTTTCTGTTTTATATGATTAACGCTAATATCACAATGAAGTTTTAGTTTTATTTAGGTTTTTCTTTAATGAGACATTGCGGTGTCTCATACCTCACCAAAAAGGTTTTTCTATGGTGCCTTTGATAATTTGACTATATCATTGTAGTTTTGATATGAGCCAATAGATGAAGAGGTAGCATTTAATGATTTAATACTTTATCATTTATTATTTAATATACCAATTTCTTTATTTACAATTATGAAACAATCAATGTAATCCTACCATTAGGCTATAACATCAACTTGTTATTAGTCTAACGAATTATAATATATACATATATTCATCACAAAACCTATCAATATAATTATGGCTAAATTACATTTTTGGTCCCCAAATTATTTTTCAATGTTCAATTTGGTCCCCAAGTTTTTAAAATATTCATTTTGGTCCCTAAGTTCCTAAAACTTATTCAATCGAGCCCTTCCGTCATGTTGACTAACGGACATGGACGTTGACCGCGTCTGGTCCGCCGGAATTGGGGACCAAATTGAACATTGAAAAATAACTTGGGGACCAAATTGAACATTGAAAAACAATTTGGGGACCATTATTTTGGGGTCAACGTCCATGTCTATTAGTCAACTTGACGGAAGGACTTGATTGAATAAGTTTTAGGAACTTAGGGACCAAAATGAACATTTTAAAAACTTGGGGACCAAATTGAACATTGAAAAACAATTTGGGGACCAAAAGTGTAATTTAGCCTATTATTATTAAGTTGGTCCTTAACTATTTGAGAGACAAAATTTAGTTCTTAAAATGATAATAACAAAATAATAAAATATGAAATTATGCTATAAAATTCATGTTTTATAACCAAATATTAAGTTATTAAATTGAGTAAAATATTTAATATTTGAAATAACATTAAAATAATAACAATGGACGTAGCTAGCAAAAATATTAGTTAAGAATATTAAAATAATTTAATAAAAACCTCAATTTAAATATAAAATAACATAGTAAATAATAAAATAAATTAAATAACTCAAAATAAAATTGATAATCAAACTTAGATGTGATATATACTCAACTACATTCTTTATTTTATTTATTATTTCAAACAATAACTTTATTGTTAATTGAAGTTTATCAGTTTAATCTCTTAATAATTTGTTATAAAAAATGGATTTTCTAGCATAATTTCAGATTTCATTATTTTGTTATCATCATCCATCATTTTATTACTTTTTATTTTATATAGTCACATTTTTACTTTAGGAACCTAATTGAAAATTTTATATAAGTTCAGAGACCCAATTAGAAACTTTTTAGTTTAGGGACCCAATTGAAAATTTTACATAAGTTCTGAGACCTAATTAGAATTTTTTTAGTTTAGGACCTAATTGAAAATTCCCAAATCTTTCATATATACCAGTTCATCTGATTCAACCAATGACTCACTGGTGCAACCAATGATCCACTGACCCAGTGTCTCGACCGAGTCGATGATCGGTCCGATTTTAATAACATTGCTTTTTTTACTCAAATAACTTAAAAACTTTGACGTCTCCCGCTTGAACAAGGTTCGATTCTCAGCTTTTGCAACTTCAATTTTTTTTTTCCTTTTCCTTTTAAATAAACAAAACATATGGTGTGTTCTAGAAAAAATCGACAGAAGCTTTGATGAGAATAGATCACGCAACCTATCGACTTAAATGGGAGCAAATGGCCATCAACCTAAACATTGATGTTTTGTTAATGACCATCATCTTTATATTAATAACCTATTGTTATTTTGTTACGTTTATGATTTAAAAATTATATTATGGATGGTGTTAGTCACACTTAAGGAAAACAATTTTCATATTATAAAATATTTTCAATTGCCCGTTAATTTTAATATTATTATTAACTAATTAAATATTTATTACACTACAAATTTCATGACATAACCATATTGTATCCTAAGAAAAGTTTTAAATAATTTAAAAAAATTAGAATGAACTACAAAATATTCTACAACCTTAATGACCTTTAACACTACAATTAGAGTGAAAAATAAAAAATAAAAAATTCATCTTGGCGTACAGAAGACATAGTTGGGTCATCCATGTTACACATTTCGTGATATAACCACACTGTCTTCTAAAAAGTTCAATTTGTTTTAAAAAATAGACTGATCTTCCAAATACCCTAAATCAACCCTAATAACCTTTAACCTTAACTTTGGAGAGAAAAATCAAAAATCAAAAAAATTATATTGGAACATCTTGGCCTAAAGGAGGACATAATTGAGTCATCTACTAATACTGCTTTCGTGACATAACCATATTGTCTTCTAATTTTTTTTAAAAAAAATTGAAAGAGCTTCCAAACATGCTAACTCAACCATAATAATATTAAACCCTAGCTTTGGAGTGAAAAGAATTTAAAATCATCTTGACCTACGGAGGACTTAGTTGGGTTCATTGTAACATCCGTTATTTTATGCATGGTTTATGTATGAAGATTAGGGTTAGGACTTGGATTATATAGTTGGGATGTGGTTTGAGGCATAGAGACCCTTGCATGGCAAGCACACAACCTTTTCGAGTGAGTTTGAACGTAGAAACAAAATTAGGGTTTCCCGGTTAGCATCTTTGAGACATCTGAGTGTGAAATAAGAAATTTGGAGGTAGGAATGAGATTACGAATTTTTTATGGTTTGAGGTTTGTTATTAGGTCTTGATGAGCCTATATCTCAAATTTGAGGTCAATCGGACTTCGAATGGGTCCAGAACGTAAAGAAACACAAACCGAGCGTTTTGTGATCGATTAATTAATTGAGAGTCGGAATATTAAATTAGGTCGGGCCTGAGTACAATAGGTCTTAGGAGTAACCTAAAATAATACAGAAGAATATTCTAACAGTAGGTTACATGGGAAAATGCGGAAGAAAATACACGGTTGTGCTGACAGAGCAACACGCGGCAACATGTGTGGATGATGTAACATCCGCTTTTTTGCTATTTTCTAATATCAGAAATTATATAAATACGTTTATATTTTTATCTGAGACTTAGAAAATTCTTTTAATTAATCCGAAACCATAGTTACACTCTACTTGACCGTAAAGAGTTACGATAAAAATTTAGGTTGAAAAGTCAGGCGAAACCCAGTCTGCGAATTTCACTGACAGTATATTTATACTGCTCAGAAGACCTAATTTTAACTCGTGAACGAAAAACTTAAGGTTTTTATTTAATTTCCTATGTTTTTAGTTATTTTGAAATATTTCACAAAAAAGTGAAATATTATATTTTATCCGGGCGTCGTATTGAAACAGGGAAGCAACGGAGCAAAATACGGGATTTCCGGGAGTCGCTAATGGATAATACCATTGAGTCATGCATGATGAGTCACCCATGTGAACACATTAATGGTGCACATGGCATCATGATGACTAAGTTGTAGGAAATTGCATTTTAGTTCTTATACTTTTGGAATTTTTCAAACTAGTCCTTCAAAATAATTGCAATTTGGTCCTTAATGAAGCCACCTCCTCTCCCCTTGGTCCTCCAAATGTGTGCAGCCCACCCTCCTTAAATCACCACCTCACACTCATTTTTGCTCCTATTTCACATCTTAACACTTAAAAATAATTTCATGAGTTCATTCATCATTTTGTGAAGCAAGTCATTGGATCTTCACTTGTTTCTGATCTTCAAGAGGTGAATCTTACTCTCCTTGCTTAATCATCTTCATGTTCTTCAATAAATTTTATAATTCAATGCTTTATTCATCCTTGTTCATCATTTCCAATTCTTAGATCTAGAAACTTTGAGAAATCATAGAAAATATCATAGAAAAATCCTAAAAATGTGAAACCAATTTCTATGATCTTGTAATCATCTCTACTATCATGATCCAAGAGATTGTGGCAAGAAAAATTTTCCTTCTCCTATTTCTAACCAAGGCCGAACCATGAGGAAAAGTGGGGGAGGAACTTTGTTCTTTTTTTTAGAAAGTTGTCATAGATCTTGTCTTGCTACTATGTGTTAAGGATGAATCCAAGTTCTGATGTCAAACTAAGATTTCTTGCTTTACTTTCATGTCTTGGCTGAATTTCGTCATTTACGAATTTGGAAGTTTATGTTTCAATCTTTGTTGTTAAACATGTATTACAAAGACTTAAGTACTTAGGATCATTAATCCAAGACTTAAGCAAATTTAGGAATTTTAGTCTCAAAAATCCCTTGAGGCCGTGACCTACCCTTAGTGTGTAGGGGATTGTATTTGCTTGTTTTGATTGGTTGATTGTGGTTTGTTGAAAGGATAAAGAATTGTGCCATGTACGTGTGTCGACGATTTCGGGATTCGCGGCAAAGTTTTTAATCGGAAGCTAAGTTCTTCAAGAGGTAAGGGGAGCTTACCTGAGGGATTTTTCCCAATAACTGTATGTGATTAGTGTGTGGTCTGTATTATTTATCTGTGGTTGTGGTGCTTGTTTATTTTGGTTCAAGTTGTTTAAGTTATGTTAATTTTTACCTGTGATGGTTGATTTGCATTAACTTGTTTATCTGCAATTATATTATAATGTGTTGTGATGCATGATCTGCCTGGAAATATTTTTGTGCTATTGTGGTTGATTGTTGTTTGAGAAGCTTGGCAGTGGTCAGTGCTCAATTAATTAAACGAGGTAAAAGCTTTAAGAAGACATTACAAGGAATATTCAATAGTAATTAAGAAATATTGGAAGATATTATGATTTAAATAATTATTTGAGAAAATAAGGATTATTTGAAATTATTATTATTTTAATGATTTATTAGTGTAAAAGCAATTCATGAGTCACGGTGAGGGCGTAACCGTGAAATTATTTTTGTACTGCTAATTTTTACACGGATAATTCCGTAATATTATAAAAAGTTATGTTATGAAATTAATCTTCGAAAATAACTTAATTATGATTTTGGAAAATTATTTAAGTGGAAAAAGCTAAGATTTGGTTTAAATGACTTTGAAAATGCTAAACGACGGCAAGTTTCGAAATTATTTACAGCAAGGAGTTTAAAAATAGCAGTACTTATTTTGAAAAGAGATTTAATCTCAAATGATTTATTTTTTTTTAGAATTGAAGTTTCAGAAAAAGTTTTCAGAGGAAAAAGAGTTTATTGACGATTTGACGTTATTTCGGGAAAAACGAGTTTCCAAAGGAAAATGGATTTTATTATGATTTGACATTTTACAAACGAATTTCAAGTAGAAAGGATTTTCTGTAAACGAGTTTTACTCAATGACGTATTTCCGGTAACTTAGATAAGTTGCGGAGATTTTATTTTGGATTTGTTTTTCACAGAACGAAAACGACGATATGGAACGTAGTAACCGAGATATCGGGGTACTAGTGTTCTTATGAAGATAAAATGATATGGAACTTAGTAACCGAGACGTCGGGGTGCTAGAGTTCTTATGACGTTATAGACTTGGTGTTCAGTAGACAGTGTGTCTACTTCACGACATAATAAACAGCTGTAAAAGATTAATGATGTTTTCTATCACCACAAACCTAAGACTGATTGCAAGGTGTAGGTGTTTCGTGATTGAGCATTCGGACTTTGAAGTCCCGTGTTATTAATGAAAGTTTTAAAGATGTTTAAAACTATGATTGGTCGTAAGCTTTTGAGCTTCGGCAAGGAAAGATTGAACACAGAGAAAAATGACGAGAATAAAATGTTTTGCATGCATTTTGGCAGACGTGCCTGCGAGGTTAATCATGGTATCTTGATGATATCCATGTAATCGACGTAGTTGTTAATCATGGTAACTTTATGATATTCATGTAATCGACGTATTCATTGTGCTTTTGGGCAATCGACGTACAATGAAAAACCATAAATCGACGTTCTCACTGTGCCGGACGGTGGGCTATGGTAAAATCGACTTGCCTTATTTGGCAATCGAGTCTGATCAACTCATTCATACGACGTTGGGTGATCTCCGGAGATTAGGTAAAAGTTAGACGACGATTATTGAAGTGTATATGCATAGTTTTTCAAACGATGATGTTTCGGGTATGAAACCCAATGATGACTACTTGTTTATTTAAGAACTGATGTTGTATGAAAATATATATGTTAATATGCTTTCCTTTGAATCGCGCATGCGGTTATTGTGTTAAATCCATATATTGGCGTCTCACCCTTACAAACATATCAGGTTTTCTTCTGGTATTGTTGTTGTACATTGGTACACTAGCGCAGACGGAGTTGAGAAGTCTCCCTAAGTCTTTTGGGACTTAGTTTTAGATACTTGAAGAGGTATTTTGATTGTGGGAATGACAATGGAGTCTTTCTGATAAATGTCTTGTAGAGCGACCAGCTTAGGAATCATAGTTGGGTGGTGTGTTGAAATGGTCAGTAACTTTGGTGTTAAACTTTAGTCTTAGGTTTAATTTTAAAAGTTGAATGCCTTGGCGGCTTTATTATGAATATTATTATCTCTTTGTGTGGTGATGTACAATATGAGTTTATTTTTTAAAGTATGCATCTTAGCCTTCCAGAGTTTACTCACAAACGAAAATTTTTACACCTGAATGTTCTGGCTTGAAATTAATAAATGTTCCGAAAGCAAGCAGCGAATTAAACCTTTTTTTTTTTTTTTCTGTAAACGGGTAACCATGTGATGACCCGAGTTAGGGTGTCACAGATGACACATGTCACAATTGGACACGTGTTACTAAGAGTGAAGGTTGCATGGGTGTGGGACACTTGGACTCCGCTACTCTAACTTAGAGACACCTAACCATGCTACCTATGTGACACCTAGCCCACTAACCCACCTAAATTAATCTCCTAATGACGCCTAGCCTAACATGCATGCACTTGACTAAATCAATCCACCTAAGTCATCTAAACCAAAACCAAGACATTATATAAGTGAAAGAAGAGTGATCAGACTTCACTTCCTTCTCACTTTCACGCAGCATGAGAAAGAAGAGTGGAGAAGAAAATTCCCAAAGTACAAGACAACCATTGCTGAAAGCTTGAAGCTTGGTGGAACAGCTTCTGTAAATCCCTTACCATACTTTTGTCCACCGTTAGGTCTTGTTCAAATTTCATAGGGAGGTTCTGGGTTGATAGTATTTCACATCCAACGGTTAAAATTTCGTAGATATCCCCAGAGTGTTAGTTATCTGACTCAGAAGAAGGAGATAAGCTCAGCTCGGGTAGCTCCAGACCAATCACCTTGGAAGGTTCATCCTAGGCTCATCCACCGTTGGATCGAGCTGAAATTTTTGGAGAGGGTAAAGTAAAGGTAGCTATTTAATCTCACCGTACACCTTTTTAAAAATATATCTAGATTGTGAGATATAGAGCCGAAACAGTGGCGGATTTTGGGGTGTTTGCTGCAGATTTTGAGTTTCTTATTTTGTGTCTTTCAAAATGTGATGTTTAGGTGGGATATCGGAGATTCGGGGACCTCGTTCGGTGTGAGGCAGATTCGAGAGGAGTCGAGTAGGAGTGACCTCGTAGCGTTTCCGAGGTCGTACGTTCTTCAAGTGGGGGAAAGAAATTATTTAACGTCGGAAACGACACGGTGACGTTTAATTCGATAATGGCATAGGGCGACCTAAACCCTACATGATAGAGAGTAACAGACAATGTCCATATCATGTTGGGGACTACTTAGTGGTATCTGTGATGATATTGAGATTGTGCGTTTATTGCCGTTATGTTTATTATATATTATTTTATTATTTAATGATTGCCTAGTTGGATTGTTTGACTGGTTGAATTGATGTTGGTAACTGCTGGATGATGATGTTATGAGTTGTGATTATTTTATGAATATGTTATATTATTATTTTATTAATGATTATTATTTTGGAAATGATGATATGAATGTAATGATGATTTTATGACATGATGATAATGATGATGATTTTGATGGCATGATGGTATGATGTGATAAGTGTAATAATTAGGCTTAGAGGTTGAGTGAGTAATAAGTTATGTTGAGACATGATGATTTACTAGGGAATTCATACCATATGATTACTGTGATATGATGATGATGAGTTTATTATTGAGATTATCTATGAGATTATGATGAGCGGTTAGGGCACTAAGGAGTGACCTGAAACATGGTCTGTAATATGGTTGACCTGAAACATGGTCTGGTGGACCTGAAACATGGTCGTTGGGGCCTATTCCTCGGAGGGAGAATTCCCGGGGTTAGGTTAACAGTGGACTGTCCCAGACATTATTTCATTTTAGTTGCAGCTATAGTTCATGCGTTGCATGAGCACCCTGACCGGGGTTTAGAGGTGTGCACCGGATTGTGCAGCTATAGTGCCATTGCTTTGTATGGGCATCCTCCATCCGCGGACGAGGGTGTGCACCAGGGACTCTGGGACGTGTCGATTGATGTGGATATCCGGATATGGCCGATACCTGATGAGATGATTCATACAGCATTTGCATTGCATCGTGATGGAGGGTAGAGGAGAAATCTTAGACGTGGAATGTTGCTAAACCCTTTCCACGTTTGACGTTATATTGTTTCTTATCCCTTTTCTTCTTGCTGTAGGTATGTTTTATTTATGTGATCACTATAAGAAGATTCGGTGGAGGAGCCAGCTATGGAGGAGCTAGATGGAACCCGTATGAGCCAGATGCTGGAGGACGAGAAGTGGACCCGAGTAGTTGAGTAGAGAGTCTACGGCCAGTGCGTCTTTTTGAGGCATTTTATCTTCTGTTGTTTATATCAGTTTGTACCAGTTTGTACCTATTGGGATCCTACTGATGGGATTCCCTCTACTGTACTGCATCAGGATATGATGTGTATATGTTGTTCATGTGTGTATATATGTTGTTTATATTTTAAGTTTTAATTTTTTCGCTGTTTTAATATATATACGCTTAACGATAATAACACGATTATATTATACTACCGCTTTCGTGATATAATCATATTGTCTTCTAAAATAGTTTAATTTTTAAAATAAAAAAAATAAAATGAGCTTCCAAATACCCTAACTCAACCCTAAAATGTGGTTGTCACGAAAGATGTAGTATAGTGGAATGTGGATAATCCAACTAAGCCTTCTGTATGCCAAGTTGAATTTTTTATTTTTTATTTTTCACTCCATATGTAGGGTTAAAGGTTATTAAGGTTGAGTTAGGATATTTAAAAGTTCATTCTAGTTTTTTATTTATTTATATTATTTAAAACTTTTCTTAGAATACATTATGGTCATGTCATGAAAATAGTCGTGTTATAAACATTTAATTAGTTAATAATAATATTAAACTTAATGGGCAATTGAAAATAATTTTATAATTATAAAATTGTTTCCCTTAAGTGTGACTGACACCATCCATAATATAAACTTTAAATCATAGATGTAACAAATAACAATTGGTTATCAATATAAGAAGACGGTCATTAACAAAACATCAATGTTTAGGTTGATGACCATTTGTTCCCATTTAAGTCGATAGGTTGCGTGTTCTATTCCCATCGAAGCTTCTGTCAATTTTTTCTAGAACACACCATATGTTTTGTTTATTTAAAAGGAAAAGGAAAAAATTGAAGTTGCAAAATTTGAGGATCGAACCTTGTTCAAGCGGAAGACGTCAATCTTTTTAAGTTATTAGAGTTAAAAAAAAGCAGTGTTCTTAAAATCGAATCGGTTGTCAACTCGGTCGAGGCACTGGGTCAGTGGGTCATTGGTCAAACCAGTGAGTCATTGGTTGAATCGATGAACTAGTATATATGATATTCAAAGGTTTTATGATGAACATATGTTATATATTAAAAATTCCTAATACTAGTAACTGTTGAGACCTCATAAGTCTAAAACACATTCAATGTGTAAATTCTCTAAGTTTTGATGATTCCAAATAGTTCAAGTATGATAATGTTGAACCAAATGAAATTACTGATATATTTGATAAGTGTGTAGGAAAATAGACTTGAGGTCACTCGTCTATTTTATGACCCATCTACTTTTTTAGTAGAAGCTCAGTACTGACTCGTCTAAGTTTCCACTCGTCTAAAAATTAGTCAAAGAACAAGTCAATGCTCAGGGAAGACTAAGTTCACTTGATGACGTGGCAAGAAGCATGCGTCTAAGTTTGGCTCAGTTGATCACCCGTCTAACTTTGGAACACGTCAGCACCCGTCTAATGTTTGAACGTACCAGCACCCGTCTAATTTTTGAATGATCATCACCCGTCTAAAAATTCTCATTACTGATACCAAGTCAGTATGTCAGAAATCAAGTCCAAGTCTCCTTATTCAAATTATATGCCTTCCTTTAAGGATCTTGAAGACCTCTGGACAATAGCTCAAAGGATAAAGAATAAAGAACGTTGTCTCAAGGTTTTAAGGAATAAACACACAATCTCTACACCACTGCAGTAACCTTTTGCCTGTTTTAGTACAAAGTAAAAGTGCTTTCTGGAAAGTGAACTGATGTTGCACTGAAAGAGGAAAGCTCTCTGCAATAAGTACAAGAAGCCTGCTGCTATATACTCTGAAAGAACAGCTGCTCTGTCTAAAGTGTACTCTTGGACACCCTTGTCAAAGCTCAACGTTTCCAAGCATTTAATGAATATTTAGAACGACTCTATGGCATTAAATGGTGTCTCAGAAAGCTCAAGTCAGAAGCAAACACTTTCTGAAGCTGTGTCAAAACGGATCTCTTGATTGAAGTCTTTAAATAAATCAAACAATGAAGATGAAGCCAAGAAGTTGAATATAAAAGAACTCTGCGCAGAAGCATTTACTATCTTCATTAACTTCTTCATTCTTTCATTGAATACACATTCAATCATTTGATATAAATTCGCAGTCTTTCATACTTCATATTTATTCCACTTTCTGAGTGTGATCTGAAAGATTTGCAAGTTGTATTAACTACACAAAAACCTTTTATCCCTTACTGTTTTGAGCCTGAAGAGGCTAGGTGAGAAAAAAAATACTTGTTTGAGTGTTGAGCCTGAAGAGGCTAGGTGTGCAAAGAATACTTGTACTGTAATTTACTCAGTTATAGTGGAAACTTGGTGCTGCCAAGAAACTGGACGTAACCCTGTGGATTTTGGGGTGAACCAGTATAAATCTCTTGAGTGATATTTCTACTCCCTTTATCTTTTAATTTGCTTAAGTATTGTTTCTGTTTTAGCTTTTAACTTGGAGAGTTAATACTGTGATTATCAAACTCTATTTTAACCTTCTCTGTTTGTGTGTGCTATTCTGTTTCAATATTAGACGTGTCACTCGTCTAACTTTCTCTTATCTAAACCTTGCTTGCTGTGCCTGCGAAAATCTTTTTAAAATAATCGAAAAAGTTGGTAAACACAATTCAACCCCCCTTCTTGTGTTCACTTTGGTTATTTCAGTAACAAGTTAGTGTTATACCCTAGTGGTAAGATTGTTTGGATTGTTCTTAGAGGTCTTGTGATCGATCCCACCTGCCTGCATTTAGTCTTCCAATTTTATGAATTTCCCATTGGTTGTGGACACTTGACAGAGAGCGTCCGCCTTATCAAATGCACCATAGAAATATCCATATAAATATCGATTCATAGGCCAAGTACATTGGAATAAGCATTCTGTATTTTTGAGAGCTGATTTTTTTGTTAATATTTGAATGTATCTAGATATTCATACTGCTCCATGATGCTGAAAACATACACTGGTTCCTTCTTTTGATCGACTTTGTGAGCAAGGAGTTGGTTTATCTTGACTCTTACCTTGATTCTTCAGCATTTGACTGCAGGGTTACCAATATCAAAAAAATGGTAAACAACAAAAACATACATGTATTTCCATATGTATATGTATATAGAATTGGGTTTGTCCTGCATGCAAATTTGATACCATTTTACTAACATGTTGACTAGCTAATGGTTTTTTAGGCACTGTATATGCAAGATTTACTGTCTGATTCCTCTTTCTATGAGTTCGAGACAAAACATAAACCAATCATATCTGAATTTAGGCTAATCATTCCTCATGGTTTGGGAGTGCAAGCAGACAACTCGTATGTAACTTGTACTGTAATTAGCTTTATTTTTTACTTTATATTTTATCTAATTATGATACTTAAATTTAGGAATGATTGTGGAGCTTGGATGATAACCTGGATGAAGCAAATGGGAGTGAATGGTAACAAGATTAGTGTATGACACACTTCACCATTTAGCTATATTTTTTATTTATTCAAACTATAATTTGTAGAAGTTTGCTCATGTCTTCACCTTTTCTTTTGTACGTGGATGATGGTACCAGACTTACGATTGCATTGGACCTGGCATTGAATCCTTATAACAACTTTAACCATGTGGTTTTGTTGAGGTCCTTGCGACACATTGAAGGATTGGGCGCATCATAAAAAAAAATGACCATCGGTTCCAGTTACTTGATGGATTGTTCAATGTCCTCTTTATTTTGTTTTTTATTTTCAAAACCGAATCATTGGTGGATTAAGTGCTATTTTGCTTTAGGTATTACTTTTGTTTGTCTCAGATAATGCTCGAATTTATGTATTTAGGGGCTATGGTTTTTGGGATTATGAATTATGTATTTTGGATTATGAATTATGGATTATGCACTATGGTACTATGGATTATGTATTTTGTTGAAACCTGCTTGCAACTATAGAATCTTCTGATTTAACCTTGTAACTTGCAAGAGCTACCATATCCCAGCTATAAGGCCTATGCCTATGCCTGGATGCCATATACTGTTGATATTTTGTCATGCAGATTAAATCTGCTTTTCCTGTAATATTAGTTAAAAGGAAATTTAACCTAACATATTTGAACTGGATGCCATAAGTGTTGATGGTGCTTGATTCATACATGCAAACATATACATGAAGCGTCCATTTAAATGTGGCTTGATCTCTTGTGATTTATTATGAAATTACCCCAATCGTTCGTGCATTGAACAACGATTCAACCCTGAACCAGTGGAACTGTGGAAGGTGCTCTCTCTCTCTCTCTCTCTCTCTCTCTCTCTCTCTCTCTATCTCTCTCTCTCTCTCTGTGTCCGTGTGTTTTTGCTAAGCTAATTAATTTCACGGAATTTTCTTTTAGGTGGCGGCCAACAATTTAGGATTTAAAGTTGCGCTTACCATATTGACATTCTACAAAAGTAACCATATTTCCTTTTCATAATTTCTTATTTAACTTTTTCTATTATTAATTGGGAATTCGTACGAATTTTGATGAGCCTTATCATTTTTGGTTGATGCTTGTTCATTGTGTTTAATATTATTTGCTGAACTTGGTTTCGTTCATACATATTTGCATGCAGGTGAGATTTCACCAATCTTGCCAAAGAGTATTCCATGGATGTAAGAAAACTTAGAGAGAATTGAATGAGTTGAGTTCATTTTCATTGAGTTGAGAAGTGAGCTTATACATTGTTTATATACACTGTTATTGAGCTCTAGTTGAGCATACAGCAGTAACTGAATTTTAACTAACTAAGCTAACTAACTAACTAAGCTGAATTAACTAATTAACTGAATCTGTTGATTCCTTCATCCCCCCACAAGCTGGAGCATAAATGTCTTTCATGCTCAGCTTAGACAAAAGTGTATGAAAAGGAGCTGGTTCCAAGGCTTTGGTGTGTATGTCTGCAATTTGATCAGCAGATGAGATTGGCATAAGGTGAATTAATGGTGCCTGATTGGACTTTGTCTCGAACTAGGTGACAATCTAGTTCAATATGCTTGGTTCTTTCATGGAAGATTGGATTGGTGGCTATGTGTATAGCTAATCTGTTGTCACAAAACAGTGTTACTAGAAGCGAGGTGGAAATATGCATATCAGAAAGCAGGTATAGGAGCCATTGAATTTCACATGTGGCAGAAGCTGAGGCCCTGTACTCAGCTTCTGATGAGGACCTGGAAATAGTTTGTTGTTTCTTTGATTTCCATGAGATTAGAGAGGGCCCTAAGAAGATGGAGAAGCTTGTTATTGATCTTCTGGAGTCAGGGCATGAGGCCCAATCCGAGTCACTAAATGCAATAAGTTTTAGGTTTGAGTTTGCTGAGAAAAATAATCCCTGACCTGGAGAGCTCTTGAGGTATCTGAGGACTCGAGTGGCTACTAAGTGATGATCATGCATTGGATTGGACATGAACTGACTTAGCTGGTGGATAGCAAAGCAGATATCTGGTCTTGTGGTGGTCAAGTATAGCAGCCTTCCCACTAGTCTTCTGTAGGCAGTAGGATCATGATAAGGTTCACCTTGTGACTTGGATAGCTTGAGTCCAAATGCCATAGGAGTGGTGGCTGGTTTGGATCCAAGTAATCCAGCATCATCAATGAGCTCAAGTGCATACTTTCTTTGTGAAAGTATGATGCCATCTACTGATCTGGCCACTTCTAGGCCAAGAAAGAATTTTAGGGAACCAAGGTCTTTTATCTTGAACTGTGAATCCAGAAAGTGTTTGACTGAAGAAATTTCATTTAGATCATTGCCTGTGAGCACTACATCATCAACATAAACAAGTAGCAGTGTGATCAAGGAGCCAGAACACTTGACAAATAATGAGTAATCAGATTTTGACTGATTATAGCCCAAAGAAAGTAGTGCAGTGGTGAGTTTGTGGTTCCATTGCCTGCTGACCTGCTTTAAGCCATAGAGGGACTTTACAAGTTTGCATACTTGATTTGGCTTGGATGTTTGGAACCCTTGAGGGATGGTCATGTAGACTTCTTCATTGAGGTCTCCATGCAAGAAAGCATTGTTTACATCCAATTGATGTAAATCCCAATGCTTGGCAGCAGCTAAAGCAAGAACAATTCTGACTGTGGTGAGTTTCACAACTGGAGAGAAGGTTTCAAAGTAATCCACACCTTCTTGTTGAGTGTAGCCTTTGGCTACAAGTCGTGCTTTATGCCATTCATTGATGCCATCTGCTTTGAATTTGGTTTGGAATACCCATTTACATCCTATAGGATGTTTCCCTTGTGGCAAATCAGTAATGATCCAAGTGTTATTGTGTTCCAAAGCTTCAATTTCAAGATCCATAGCCTTTTTCCAACAATCATGGTTAATGGCTTGTTTGTAGGTCTTAGACTCAGGTTTAGAAGAAATGGAACAAATGTAGTAAGTGTGTGCAGATGACAGTTTGTCATAAGAATGAAATGGAGATAAGGGATAGATATTGCCTAAAGATGTTGGGTGAGATGAAGCAGCAGTAAGCAAGTTGCAGTGATACTCCCTAAGGTAATTTGGTGGATTTCTTGTTCTGGTTGATTGTCTAGAGGGGAGATTGTTGTTTGGTTGAGTGGTCACAATAGGATCAGTGGCATTGTCAATTGCTATGACAACATCATTTTCATTTGGTTGCATTATTTGTTGTGCAACAGTTTGAGTGGAGTTTTGATCATCATGATCAGTGTTTGGAGGGTAAGAAGGGAAGGATATCTGAAAAGGATCCTGTTGTGAGTTGCTAGTGGATTGTGTAGCAAAGGGAAAAATGTTTTCATAGAAGACAACATGCCTTGAGAGAAAGATTTCTCTCAAGTTTAGATCAAAGAGGAGAAAGCCTTTTGTGCCAGTTTGATGACCTAAGTGAATACATTTTCTGGCTCGAGTCAAATTTGGTTCTGTTGGCAATAAGTGTGGAAGAGTAACATAATGAGCCAAATACTCTTAGGTTAGAGATATCTGGTGCACTGCTATTGAGAATAAAGAAAGGAGATTGCTGTCTTAATTTGATTGATGGGAGCATGTTCATGATATGAACTGCATGAAGAATTGAGTAAGACCAGAATTGGAGAGGGAGATGAGATTGGAACATAAGTGATCTAGCAATGTTGAGAATGTGTTGGTGTTTTCGTTCCACTATTCCATTTTGTTGGGGTGTTTCAACACATGAGTGTTGATGGATGATGCCTTTTGATGAATAAAACTGAGGCATTTCAAATTCCAATCCATTATCTGATCTAATGGTTTTAATTTTGGTTTGGAATTGTGTTTCAATCATTGTAATGAAATTGACTAAGTGAGTTCTTGTTTCTGACTTTAGCTTCATTAGGATAGTCCAAGTGTATCTAGACTTGTCATCTACAATAGTTAAAAAGTACTTGTGACCATTTAAAGAAGGAATTGAAAAAGGTCCCCAAATGTCATTATGTATTAGATCAAAAATGAATTTGGATACAGAATTGCTAAGAGGAAAAGCCAATTGCTTTTGCCTTGAAAAATGACATGTATCACAGGCCCTATGACTAGGTACAGGAATGTTATTTTCTTTATGTAAGTATGAACTACAAGAAGGAGAAGGGTGGCCTAAACGAAAATGCCACAAATCAAAATGAGAATTACAAGGGGATGGGGATGTGCTTGCTGCAGCAGCATATACATTGGAAACAAAGAAATTGGATGAAGGTTGGGGAGTTATCAACACATACAAGCCTTCCTTTGCCTCAGCTCTGCCAATCATCTTCGAGGAAGTATGATCCTGAATCAAACAAGAGGTGTCAGTGAAAGAACAACTACATTTTAGGGACTTAGTTAACTGAGTAACAGAAATTAGATTAAGAGAAAAGTTTGGAATGAAGAGAACATTTGAGAGAATCAATAATGGACTAAGATGCACAGTTCCTGAGATTGATGCACAGGTCTGTTGTCCATTTGGAAGTGACACAATTATTGAAGGGATATGACTATAGCTAATAAAGAAAGATAAAGAAGAAGAGAAATGATTAGTGGCCCCTGAATCAATGATCCAGGTGGTGTTTTTGTTACCTGATGGCTCTTGAGAGGAGGAAACATGATGTGTACTAACTAAGTTTGTAGAATGAGAGGTTGAGGTGGGTAAGGATTGTGGAAGCAATGCTAGTAAGCCTTGAATTTGAGCTGGAGAAAGACCAAGAACACCTTGAGAACATTCTTGATTGTCAGCAGCCATAATCTGATTAGCTGAAGCCTTTGCTTGAGCTTTCTTGGACACATATCCGGGTGGAAAGCCATGCTTGAAAAAGCAATTGTCAATAGTATGGTTATTTCTGCCACAATGTGTGCAGTGCAGTGAGGAATTAAATTTTCCTCCATTTCCACCAAACCTTCCACCTGGTCTGCCTCCTGATGCACCATGACCCTGACCCTGATTGTGAGGAGCTTGTATGGCCAATGCAGTGGGATTAGGCAGTATTGCAATGCCTTTCATGTTGTGCAATCATGGAAAAACTTTGGCCAATTCGGGCAAGGGGTCAAGCATCATGATATGAGTTGATGTAGCTGAGTAACATTCATTCAATCCTTGTAGAAAGTACAAGATTACATCATTGTCTCTATATTGTTGAAACACTTTTAGAATTGCTTCACAGCCACAAGTAGTAGTGGTAGTGCATTTACATTCAGGCATTGGCTGAAAATTACAGAGTTCATCCCATGGAATCTTGAGCTTGGTAAAGAATTCAGTGATTGACATGTTACCTTGGTGAAGTGAAGAAAGCTGTTTCTTTAATTGGCCAACCCGTAGAAGATCACCTTGGGAAAAACGAGTGTGCAGCTCCTTCCAAACATCTAAAGCTTTGTCAATCCAAAGAATGCTGGTAGTGATGGCAGGTGCAAGAGACCGAAATAACCATGACATGAGCAAGGTGTTGTAGAGTTTCCACGCTGGAAAAAGTGCATCATTTGAAGCTGGTTTCTTGATCGTGCCATCTATGAAGCTAAATTTTCGTTTCATTTCCAATGCCATTTGCATTGCACGAGCCCAAGAATGGTAGTTAGGGCCTTCAAGAATTGGGGATACAAGAACTAAAGAAGGGTTTTCATTAGGATGAATGTAATAGGGACTAGTTGTATCTTGGGGGTTTTCAGATGTTGTAGAAACTGCCATTGTTGACAGAGCAGAAGAAGAAGAAGTTTTGGAAGAGGAAGAAGAGGTTTTGGTTGCGGAAGCTTAAGGATCAAGAAGAGAAAACTGATACCATGTAAAAAAACTTAAAGAGAATTGAATGAGTTGAGTTCATTTTCATTGAGTTGAGAAGTGAGCTTATACATTGTTTATATACACTGTGATTGAGCTCTAGTTGAGCATACAGCAGTAACTGAATTTTAACTAACTAAGCTAACTAACTAACTAAGCTGAATTAACTAATTAAATGAATCTGTTGATTCCTTCAATGGAGGTTTATAAGAGATATGGAGTTGTGAAGGGTACAGTCTTGACTGCGTGGCGCCTGTGTCGTTGCAATCCCCTTGGTATTCGCCATTAACTTTGATATGTGTTTTGCTTTACTTACAGTCATAATTCTGGATTTAAGCTACATTGTTTTGATATGTTACAATTTGATTTAATTTCTTTGATGTGCTAATGTGTGCTTGTTGTTATTTTAATCCCCATTATTTTTTTGTTGGACTTTGTAATAATGCAAAAGATGTTCTGTTCTTACAACATCAGAGTAGTTGAATTGAGAATATATATGATACCTATAATGGGAACATTGCTCAGATAATCAAATTGAACATCTTTGTAAGGCTCTAGCCCCCCCCCCCCTCGTCTCCAAATGCAAGGGTAAAAAAGAAAGAGGGATGAAACAAATTTAGAGCTACACATTGATTGAATTCAACAGCCATCCTTTTCTAACATTCAGTCCAACATGTGGATAGTCTTCTGCATAAGGTTAAGGAATATGTTTCCCTGATGGATTTTACAAATCATACCGCGAGAAATAGTTGTCTTGTATTTGGACCCCCTACGGTACTTCAAGGGTACAGATAGAAAGAGAGCATGTTGGGTATCTAAATCCATCTTGTCCAAGCTTTTTATGTTTTATATTATTAATGTTGTTTTTGTTATTTTACGGAAATATAAAATTTATATACCACATTTTAGAGTGCTGCATAACTCATGACTATTTCCTTGACACTTCGTTTCATTAAAATGTTCGTTTGTCAGTATAAGTACTTCTTCAGTACATGTACTCTTAGTTGCACCCGGAAGTTGTCCTATAGTAGTGTAGCTAATAGCAAATTATATGAATCTAACATCAAAATTTATAAATAAGTTTGTCAATTGAAAGAAATCATCTATAGGTAATTCACTTTTGAGTTATCTCCTCAGTATTGTGTTGATGCATGGTTATTTTGGGTTGTGAATTAAATCATCGTAGTATATTTTTCCAAATGAACACTAAATGTAGTCAATTTCAAGTTAGAAATTTAGTAGGTTTAGTTATCAAATATTATCACTTTGCAATCTTCAATAATATGCTTGCCTAACATGAGCCTTATATACAGGAAAAACAGAATTGAATCATGTGTTGCTAGTTGATGGAAGTATCATTTTCTTTTGTCTAAACTTTATCTAACACTAAGTGTATTATGTAATCAAATATGGTTTTATTGATACTATATAGTAGTTTTTTTTTTTTTGGTTAATTATCTTTAATTAACTTATTGCTAATGCGCGGTATAACGAGTGATTCTTATAAATATGTTGTGAGATTGTGTTTCTTTTCTTTTCCATATTTCCTTAACTTATATGCTAAATTACTGGTGGCTTCATGACAAAGACAGGTATCTGATAACTAATTGCTGGGAATAACGAAGAACTTCCTCTGGCTAGAAATATAACCAGAGCTAAGTTGTGGAAGTTTGCATTCAGGAATTCTATATGAAATGACACCGCTGACAATTTCTACTAAATAGGATGATAGGCTTCGTTCCAGTTCCTACTTCCTAAAGGACTAGAAGAGCAATCATTGTACTCTGATGATGATGTGAGCAATCATTGTACTCTGATGATGATGTTATATGAGAAAGCAAGTTCAATGTATTCATAAAACCGTAATCAAAGAATAAACTAGACAAGAAAGAGTTTCGTGTTACTGGTTGATTATGTGATTTATGCCATACTTCCAATTTGGATTAGATTGCTCAATTTCACTGTGAAGTGTCAAACATGATATAATAGAAAGGCTTGATGAACTTTTTAGTCCCTACAAATATAGGCACTTTTGGTTTTGGTCCATATCTTTTTTTATTTGGTTTTTGATGTTTTAACTTTTAAAATTTTTGAACTAGTCACTGCCGTCAAGATGTACCGTTAAGTGCTGACGTGGCTAAAGGATTGCTACATTAGCACTGCCATGTTGCTTTAAATATAATTTGAGGATGTGTTAAGCAGGGGCATATGCAAGTTATTTCAGGATGGTAAGCTCGAAGCAATGGCTGGCCCTACAGGTTTCAGTACACCAAGCCATGTATTGTATGCTGATGACATTCTCATCTTCTGAAGAGGTTCAAATCAGAATTTGTCCAATCTTATGTCTCTTTTTAAGGAGTATGGAGAAACATCTGGCCAAATGGTAAACTTGAATAAATTAAAGTTTTATGCAGATAACATTTCTGCCAATAGAATGACTAGTATTGCTCATAATTAAGGATTCTCTGCTGGAAGGTTTCCTTTCACTTATCTTGGTTTGCCTATGTTTAAAGGTAAGCCAAGGAAAGCTCATTTGCAACCTATAGCTAATAAGATTAGATCTAAGTTGGCTACTTCGAAAGGTTGTTTGCTTTCTATCATGTGAAGAGTGCAACTAGTCAAATATGTTGTTATTGGTATGCTGTTGTACAGTTTCCAGGTTTATTCATGGTATGTTAGTTTACTAAAATTAGTTGATAAATTGTTGAGAAATTTCATTCAGTCGGATAATACAGATATTAAGAAAATAGTTACAGTAGCATGGCATAAATTGTGTAAGTCTGAAGTTAAGGGAGGTCTTGGAATTAGATCCTTAAGAGCTATAAATAATGCATCCATGCTAAAATTGTGCTGGGATTTAACATCTTCCTGTAACACCCCGTTTTTCGTATTAAGCCTTTAAACAATGTTATATGCTTTGTATATGTTATATGTTATAAAGGGCTAAGTAGGACTTCAAGGCAGGAAATCCCTTTCTGGTGCATGAGCACGGCTGTGCTCATGTATCAGCAAGCTCGTGCTTAGGCACGTGTTCTGTGGCTGCCTGAGCCACAAGCACGACCGTGCTCAAGAAGAGCACGACCGTGTCGGAAAACAAGTCTTAGTGATGTGAAAGTTGCGAGCGCGTGCCCTTTTAAGCACGACCTCGTGCTCAAGGTGAGCGCGACCGTGCTTGGGGTCTGATGCTTGTATAAGAGAGTTTTAGAGAGGGTTACGAGTTAACCCTCATTGTGACACTTTTAGGATTCCTAGTGCAAAACCTTCGTTTACCCCTTTTCCTTCGAACTCATCATAGGTCTTGGGTTTCTTGCCGTCATTTGGGAGAGAAAGTGCAAGTTAGTGTCAGTAAAGGTAAACTGGTTATCCCTCTCTTCAATCTCCTTTTCTTTTTTGTGATTTGGGATTAATTGGTTACCCTTTTGTGTTGGCCAAGGCAGGAAATTCGTCGAGCAACTCGAGGGAAACTGAGTAGAGTCGCTTACATTGGTGTTAAGGGGAATCTTCATATCAGGTATGGGGAGAAAGGATGGTATAAACATGTAGGCTTTGGGGGTAGCGTAAGATGAAGGGTTAACCCATGACCCTATTGTTTGCTATTTGCTATCCTATTTATGACTATACATGTTTAATTGTTATTGGTTTGCCTAATAATGAATTGTATTTGATGATGCCATGTTTGGATTGATGATGTCATGAATGATGTTTTTGGTTTGATTATGCTATTCATGATTATGGATAAATGTTGATGATGATATTGTCATAAACGAATGACTTGGTTGTTGGTTGATGTTGTGAGACGATGATGATGTTAATAAGACATTAAAAGATGTTAATAATGATGAATGAAATTAAGGGATAAATTCCCAATTGTTCATAAGATTCGAACCGTAGTAAAGAGAAATGAGATTATTGCTCAAAGGTTTAGTTTAAACTCTAGGATTGATTCTTGAGTATTTTAGGGACATTAATAATGAAGCTGGAATTAAAGGATTAATTCCCCAATAAGTAAAAGACATGAAGATTAACTAGGAGTAATGAAACTGATGTTGACAGTTAGTAAAAGCCTATAGGATTAATCTTTAAATGCCCTAGAAAGCCTAGCAAGGGTTCCCAACCCTTCTGCCCAGAAACAGTATGGTCATGCACTAGTACAGAAAACACTTTTAACATCGGTTAAATTTGACTTTTAATATCGGTTTTTGAACTGATGTCTATGCAGACAATGTTGAATGTGGACGTTTTAGACATCAGTTCTTTAAAAATCGGTTGATAGCTAGAATCGATGTCTAAAGTACTCTTTCAACATTTTATAAATCTGTTGAACATCACTTTAGACATCGATTCTCGCTAGTAACCGATGCCTAAAGTGATTTATAAAAAACACATCACATTAGACATCGGCTCTTGAAAATAACCGATGTATAAAGTGATATTAAGCACTTTCAACATCGGTTAGGTCATAACCGATGTTGAAAGTGCCTTTATTTTTTTTAATAAAATTTAATCTGGTTTACACCAGTTACAATTCTTTCCCTCTTTTATTTGTACAGCCAAAATCCCAGCAAACAGAATCTAAATATTCTCAACAGAATCGCTTACAACCAGAATTTCATTCAAAGTACTATATTGAATATGCAAAAGTATACATTTTGATTATGCAAAGAAAGCCAACAGAAAAGTATACATTTAACAAACTTAACTAAATACATATAATGTCATAAATTTAAACTAAATAATATGACAACAAAGAAACTATATATAAATGAGTACATGATCACCAATTAATTCTCATTCAACTCTAGAAAGAAGGTTGCCCAACGCTCCTTTATGTCCATAATGTCCCCTTTAGCTAGTGGAGCCCGAGTGTCGAACATCTGTACATAACATAAGATAAATTAAACATTATAGATAATCACACTAAAACAGAACATAATCTATGAACTAAGCTGAAAGAAAAAGGATGCTCAGTTTGTTACTTGATTCATGTATGGCCGCTTAGAACATGTGGTGGACACACATGGAAGCTGTTGCCATGGCTCGCTTCATTTCCATGAGATCATATTGATCATCTAGTCTAGGGTCAGCTATTTCCTTGACCTTCTTTGCGTCCAACAGTGGCTTGGCCTGATCACATTACAACATGGTCAGCATACTATCTTTGTAGAGTTATTATATAGTATATATTCAATCTTCATAGAATTTTTTAAGCTATGAGCATCTTAATTGCCAACAATGTACTATTCAACATAAGGAGTAAGGACTCGTTGATTTGATTAATGTTCTCGCAAAATAGGCTTATACTAAAGTACCTTAGCCCGAAACCGGTATGAAGATTACAATTTTATATAATAGGCTTATACTAAAGTACCTCAGCTTCATAAATATGGTTGAGTAATATGTTTGAAGCTTTGATGTCTCTATGAATTATTCTTCTTGTGCAATCCTGATGAAGATACTGCTATCTTTTTGCAACCCCCATAGCTACCTTGAACCTTATCTTCCACTCCAAGCATTTAGAATCTGAAATATTGTATTGCTATGCTTTTGATCATTGGTAGAGTTTATTGAGTTTTCATATGAAGCACTTCACCAAAGAGCAAGGAGGCAAGGCTGCCATGTTGGGCAAATTCTAGAACAAATTAGAGATCGATCCCAAACCCAGTCACAAGACATTGCTTGCCTCCGTATCTCTTTCTGTCTATTGTTTTTCTCACAATACAAACATGGTTATGCTCCATGTATCTAAACTTAATTTACTAAAAAAAAACAACTAGCATATACACAATTCAAGCAATGACTTTATGTTTCCATGCCTACAGAAGTCCAACATTAGAGAAATTATTAAGTTTGTCACTTTGTCATAGGAGGATGTGTATTGAATGAATATTGATCATAAGACCTAAAACAAAAGCATCCATATAAAATAAAAAAATAATACAGAAGTCACATATTAAATTTCTTCCAAGAACTTACCAGGATGAACATCAATGGTTTCAAAATCAATGCCATCAGGAACAAGTGTATCATTATATCTATAAGGACCTTTCCCATTGATTAAAACACCATCTGGAATGCCAAGATCTTTTCTAGCATCAAGGTCCTTCCTCAAATCCTACATTCAAAAGTAGAACCAGTAACAATCAGTTAGGCCCCAGTGCTATTATTGTACATAAATGAAAGTATTAAGTACCAGGAGCATTGCTTTCCATAAATTAAACCAACACTAACCGTATGATTACGCGTGTACCAATCTACAATAAATATGACAATGTCCCCATGTGGGGTATCAAAAGGAATAGGAATGACTGGTCTGTTATTTATGATGGAACCCCCAAATCCACCAACTGCTATCTACATATGTAGAGAAGGAAAGTAGAAAAAGCTTCCAATCTGATCCTTCACCTGAAACTGGTAAGTCCAGTTCCATTTAGAAGGAAGGGGACAATTTGTGCCCAAATTTGAAAGTTTGGCTTCTTCACTTCTCTACTTCCACAAGAAAACAAGCACGAAATATCACAGTATAAACCTTTAAATCATACAAGTGATACAACTAAAAACCAAAACCATTCATTTATTGATTCACATTTTAGATTAAAAAAAGACACACCAAAGTGAAATTAATCCAATCTCATGCGCGCATAAAAAGAAAAAGAAAACAAGAGAGCAAAATCATAGAGTTATTTAGCATAAAACGGAAAGAAAGCGCAGAAAATTGAATACCAGTGTTTGTTTGAATGAGAAGTATCACACACAATAAAAATTCACGACACGTACCAGCAGTATTATCACCTCCAAACCGAGATGCAGCAGGACCAGGACCAGGAGCGCATGACGGAGATGGATCAGAATGAACCGACAAAGAAGGTGCAGTGGCGCACGACGGCACCAGCAAGGCGAAGCAGGAGCAGCGGCGACGTGGGTGTGAGCACCAACAATGTTAGTGTTACTCTTACTGCCACTCCTTCACGGCAGAGGCGGCGGACGACACTATGAGTGGAGCGCGCAAGAGAAAGGAGGGAACTGAATAGAACATAAGGGTACGTTTGTTTCTGAGGATGAGGTGGGATGGTTAGTAATGGAGTGGAGTGGTTAACATACCTTGACCCATTGTTTGGGAGTTTTATAAATAATAGAGTGGGATGGTTGGGAGTGGTAACCCAAACCACTCCAAACCATCCAAAGCATCAATTTTTCATACCCTCCAATTTGGGGGGTTTGGGAGGGAATACTCCCATCTTTTTTACTTTTAAATGTAAAATTACAATTTTAATCCTTCTAAACAAAACTTTGTCGTGAACAATGAAAAATAAAAAGGGTAATATTGGAAATAAGAATTGTAATTCATACCACTCCATTACTTACTATTGTGACTTCCAAACAATGGAGTGAGATGCCCTTCCATTCCTTCATTAAAACTCTCAAACAATGGAGTGATATATTTTTACCACTTTACTCCACCCCACTCTAAACCATTCCATTACTAACCATTCCACTCCATCCTCTCCAAAACTCCCAAACATAGCCTAAAGCTTTTAACATCAGTTCATTATTTAACCGATTTTGTTTATATACATTAGACGTCGGTTAGGAAAATAACCAATGTCTTAAGTTTTGCTGGTTTAAAATTTTATTTTTTGTTTCAATTTTCAACATCTGTTTTAAAAAACAACCAATGTTAAAGATTTATAACATCGGTCATTTTGGGACTTGATGTTAAATATTTTTTATTTAATTTCAAAAATGCCACTGTCTTCCTTTTAACATCGGTTAAAATGAAACTGATGTTAAATCCTGATGTATAAAGCATATTTTACACTAGTGATGCTCCAATAAGCACGACCGTGCTCAATAGTCAGCACGCCCGTGCTGGGGGAAGCATGACCGTGCTCCCTTGCTCAGAACAGAACGTTGAAGACAGAAACATGGGTGTTTCACCCCAATCGTTCCAATGATGTAATAAGACAAAAATCGAAGTAAAGATAAGATAGATAACTCAATGAAGACTTAACAAAGATAATTAAACACGAATGTTAAAGATGATTAAGTCGGTAACGATGATTACTGCACGTTGTACCTTGGTGCTTATAGGCCAAGGGGACCTCGATGCTTAATGGTCAAGGTGCTGTTAACGTTGAACCTTGGTGCCTAGTGGCCAAGGGGGACTCGATGCCAAGTGGTCGAGGTGTTGATGGTGATAAAACTTGGGTAGCCTAGTTGCCCAAGCGGAGGTGGTGATTGTTGATTGTGTGTTGTTGTTCCTCACGCATTCATGCATTGGAGATGTTAGTTTGGGGGGGGGGGGGGGGGGGGGGATGTACAACATAGGGGAGGTCATCCGAGAGTAAGGCGATCTAGGCGTCTGCGGTGATTCATCCGAGAGTTAGGTGAATCGTGTACACCCGGGGTGGCGCATCCAAGAGTAAGGTATGTCGGCTATCCAAGGGATTCACCCATGGTTTGGTGAACTGCCGGCGTTGGTGCTTAATGGCCAATATGGATGTGTAACTCCGAAGTTGACTTCCTGAGGTAGATTGGATCCACATGCATAACGAAGTATTGGAGTAGTGTTGCACCGTATAGTATACATTGTTGATATGATGGATGTGATATGATTATGTTATGTATGTTGTTATGTGATAACATGCTATGTTTATATGATGTATGCTCATCTTGCTTACTTTCCATGCCATTATGTTTTATACATGTTTCTTACTCCCCATCTTTTGTTGTTTGCTTTGCACGTATCTTTTGTATGCAGAGGACGGTGAGCAGCCTGTTGAGGAGTGACTCTGAGGAGCCGCTACTCTTAGTTTAGGATTTCCCAGTTTTTGTTTGTTTATCAGTGATCTTTCTGGTTTTGGCTATACCAACTCTGTAATGTGACATAAGGGTTGGGTTATGTTTTTCATGTTATGTTTTTATTTCCACGGTGTTTATGTTTTGTTACAATGTGGTACTTTCTACCTATGGTTTTCCATTTTATAATAAATGATATGCATGTTTTTATTTTATTTCTTCTATGTTATTTCTTTATAAATACATGCGGGGTAGAGGGTGTCACATTTCCAAAGATCAGTGGGCTAGACTTTTAAAAGCTAGACTTTTGAGGAACAATGCAGTAATGCAGTATCCAATTTCATCTCTATTTGATCAGGAGTCAAGCCTCTTTTGTCTACTGTAATAGAGAACACAAATGGCTGATTGGTGATGGGTCAGACATAAACTTTTGAGCAGATACATTTGCACTCTTCCTTAAATGCTAAGGTTAAGGATTTTATGATCAATAACACTTAGTGTATTCCTAGAGTTCTTCTGCAAAACTGCATGTCCAGCTTTAGCTTTAGAATTGAACCATATCTGCATTCCTTCATTTCCAAGCAAAGACCAGAATGTGTGGTACAGGACAACATTGGGTTCATTAACTCTAATAGATGCTTTCCAGTTCTTGAACAACAATGGTCAAGCAAATTTTTGGGCCAAAATCATATGGAATAAATATGTTCCCTCTCCAAATCATTTATGGTTTGGAGAATTGTGCACAATCGCATGCCTACTGATGAGAACTTATGGTCTAATGGTTGCATAGTGGTTTCTAGATGTAGCCTCCGTGGTCTTGCTTATGAAACAACAGATCATTTATTTCTTTAATGCCAATTTGTGATGGATTTATGGATTTGGTTGAGCTATGCTATTAACCATCCAATAGATACTTCCTCAATGATCTCTGTCCTCTCAATCTATAATAACCAATGGAGCACACAAGTCAAAGATTTGATAATTACTGCCATCATCAATATTATCTGGGCAGTTTGGCATTGCAAAAACAAAGTGCGGTTTGAAGACAAATTGATCCCAATGTTGTTAAAAATCTTATCATTGCTAATGTGGGTATTTCAGGCAATCTGAGCAAAGGAACTACATCTTCCTTATCCAGGACTTTGTGAGTTGAAGTCTTTTATGGTTAAGGGTCATCCTAGTCATGTAGCTAAAATCATTAAGTCACTTGGTACCCTCCTCCTTGTTATTGGGTTAAGTGCAATACTGATGGTGCGGATAAAGGTGCACTAGGTCATTCTACTTGTGGAGGTATTTTCCTTGATCATAGTGCAGCCACACTTGGTTGCTTTGCAGCTAATCTTGGAGTCTCATATGCTTTTTATGCAAAACTTATGGGAGCTATCTTGGCAATTGAAATTGCTCATAAGAGAGGGTGGTCTTTGTTGTTAGAAAGTGACTCAAAGTTTGTTATCTCAACAATCACCTCTTCCTCTATAGTTCCTCTGAAACTTAGGAATAGGTGGAATAATTGCATGGTTCTCATTAAAGAAATACGCTTTGGTTTCTCTCATATTTTTCGTGAGGGCAATAATTGTGCAGATAAAATTGCGAATCACGGGTTATCTATTCATGGATTTATTTGGTGGGATTTAATTAGAGTTGATTTCTATCATAATAGGGACTCCCTAATTTTCGTTTTAGATGATTTTTCCATGGGTAGGGTTCATGTCCCCCCATGCTCTTGTATTCTTTATTTTTTTTTATCATTTTTAATGAATTGAGGTGTGCTGCAGGGACGCGGATCCTCTGTCTCAAGCCCCTGTACCATTTCCTGTCACGCCAATAAGAACATGCCACGTGTATTAATGAAATTAACATCTCTTTTACTTGCTTTGTTAACACCGTGACAAAATAGTGGCCATTAACTCTTTTAACCTATATCGGAATGGTCATCTGTTTGCAATTTTCTTTTATTCTCCACATGCCGCATTCTATCCAATACTCCAATGTGGCAATGTCCCACTACCTCCATTAATCCGTACACTATTTCCAAGGATGCAATTTAAAGGATGCATTCAACCCATCTTCGCTTTTTCTCTGGAAGCAAAGTCTGCACTTTTTCAAAAGCATCCAATTTTTTCTCATTTTGCCTACAAGTATATATGAAGGCATGGGTTGCTTTGTTAATGGTATATGATTTTGATGGATTGAAGGGTTGAACCAAGTTAAAATTGGTCTCCCAAAAGTTCAAGTAGTGGTAGAGACAAACTACAGCCGTCAGAATTTCTGGAATGTATCGTTATGAGAATCATCCTCATCATCCCCTGATGCACCACCAGGTCATCCTCCCTTGATGCACCACCCGGCCTCTGATACACAACAATAATAATTGTCATCGGCGAGCTTCAACAGAATGAATGAACAAATAAAATAAGGTGAGTAAAAAAAGTAAGGTTAATGTGGACAAACAAAGAATAATGAGGCAGGTTAAAACTTAACACTTTGTTTGGTTGCAGAAAAGAAAGTGAGAGGAAAGAAAGTGAGAGGAAAGAAAGGAGAAGGAAAGAAAAAGAGTGGAAAATGGAGGGATTATTTAGTTGTTTGGTTGGAGAGAAAATAAGAGGAAAGAAAACAAAATCTTTTCTCTCCTCTTGTTTTGGTTGAGGAGAAAGTAAGAAGAAAAGAAAAAATATACTTATGAAATGACCAATATGCCCTTTAGTAAAAATAATTTATAATAAATAAAAAAGAATTTAAAAAATAAAACTAAACACTCCACTAATACAAAATGAAAAAATAAACATTCCATGAGAATCAAGATAAATTATCCATCAAAAAAGATATATTTTAAAAAGAAAAATATTAGAATAAATTTATTTAGCTCTTAAAATAAACATTAAAAAGCACCATAAACTAAAAAAGCAGCACAATAAACTTTTTTTTTTTAAAGATAAGCAAGCACCATAAACTTTATAAAATAAATTATTTACAAGGAATGTGATGAGTCTGACAGTTCTACTAATCTATTGAGTCTGGTTGCTGAAATTCCAAGCATTTGCTCCCTCTGCATCTACGAATGGTGGTGACGGACCGCGACGGCGTGATGGAGGTTAGCGGTACTGCGGTTCACAATAGAGGAGGGGGATAAGGAGACGATTTTAAGAAGAAGAAAGATAAGGGAAAGGAGGAGAGGATTTTCAGGGGAACATTCCTTCAGATCTAGCTCATTATATTGTGTTGTAGAGAGATGGGATAATGAGTTTGCAATCTGATTGAAGGAGAAAGAGAGAACAGAAGAAGACTCAGGGCTAGTAATGTAATTTTGCACAAAATTCAGCTTTTCCTCCTGTTTTCTTCCTATTCTGCGCGGAATCAATTTTAGGGTGGGACCCACCCAAATATTTTCTTTCCATCCCTTTCTTCTCTGAACCAAACGATGGAAAACAGATTTTTCCTTCGTCTCGTTATCTTTCCCACTATTTTCTGCTGTACCAAACGCAGTGTAAAAGAGTTAACAGTCGTTAGTTTGTCATGGTATTACTAGAGCAAGTAAAAGAGATGTTAATTTCATTAATACACATGGCATGTTCTTATTGGCGTGACAGGGAATGGCACAGGGGTAGGAGACAAAGGATTCGTGTCCATGCTGCAGATGATTGATAGTGGCTATGCCAATCTAGTTGGGATGTTAGTCTCTATTGTGATGCATTTGCATGCTTTTTTTGCTTTAAAAAAAACAATGGACGAATTAAATAAAAAACCTAAATACAAGTGGGAAAAAGTTATAAAATAATACAAACAAAATAACAATTTCTATTACCTGGACGGATTGTGAAATTAATATTCTTTCTTCCACGTAGTATATCCCCAAAACTCACTTGAGTTGGTAAACTATGTTGCTGGCATTCTACTCGACTTAAAAAATCTAAATCTATTTGTTTTAAAAAAATAAAGCAAAAAAAATTAAATATAAACGAAGTATTTGAAGACAAAGTTAGTACATTCACATTACCCTTTAAAAAACATAATTAAATGTTGAAGTAGGAAATAAATTATCCCTTAAAAACCAAGACCAACAATCTTTAGAACTACACAATTAATAAATGTTTTTTTTAAAGAAATAACCTCATGCCATATCATTAATAATAAGGTTATCAATACAATTGGGAATAAAATCAAAGTCATGAGGGCTAGCCATACATGTAGCCACCCCCGCTAAGTATGAGCAACTACATTTGCCTCCCTCCTAGTGAACTCTACTGAAGAGTTGGAAAATAAATTAGAGAACAAATTCTTGCAATCCAAGAGAAGAGCTCCAAATTCAAAGCAATCAACACAACTAAAGTTGAAACTATCCACCACATACTTGGCATCCAACTCAAAAATAGCTCTATCAAAGCCCAAATCATGCACCCAATTTGACGCAAAGAAGAGACCAAGAACTTCACCTTCATGGACTTGGAGTTTTGGGCTAAACTTATACTTTCTAGCCTTGAGAAACTGGCCATGCTCATTGTGCAAATAGAGCCCAATACCCATGATATCAGGCTGTTTTATGTGAAGATAAGAGGTGTCCAATAAGGAATTCATGCACAAGTGGTAGGCTGTTTTAACAGTGTAATTACCTCTCTTGTTTGGCCACCACACCGTAGTATCATCAATGATTGAGCTCAACAAAGGCATTTCTTTCACCACAGCAGCATCCAAAGGAGAGAAGATGGAGTTAACAAGAGGAATATTCAACTCCTTTGCACCTGGCACAAAAAGATCATTCAGGCAAATATCATAACCAGCCGCATTGTGAATATCCATAGGGGTAGGGTGATGAGGATTTCTAAGCCATGGGTCAAGAAAAACCCTCCTTACCTATGCTCCAACGATACCCTTCTTTGATTAACACTTTTGATTGCCATATACTCCTCCAAGTAAAGCTGGGATTATGACCTAAGGAAGTCCCCCATGAAATCACCTCTAGGGTAGTATTTAGGTTTGAGAAGCCTAGAAGTGAGATTGTTGGGGTTAGTCATAAGTCTCCAACCTTGCTTGCCAAGCATAGACAAGTTAAAGGCATATAAATTGCGAAAGCCCATACCACCTTGCCTCTTATTCATCGAAAACTTATCCCAGATAACCATTTGATGCCACGGTTAGAACCACCACTAGAACCCCACTAGAACGAATTCATCATTTTCTGAATTTCATCACCAAGAGACTCAGGAATCATGAAAATACTCATCAGATGAGAGGAAATAGATTGAAGAACCGATTTGATGAGAATTTCCTTCCCAGCTCTGGAAAGGCATCTACCACTCCAGGAATTAATCTTCTTCCAGATTCTATCCTTGACAAAATTAAAAATTTATTTTTTACTCCTACAAATCATAGAGGGGAGGCCTAGATATTTACCTGTGCCTAAGCATGCATGAACATCCAGGATGGAAACAATAGAGGATCTCATTGGTTGGGTGGTATTTTTGCTAAAGAACACCTCCGATTTCGGAAAGTTAATCATTTGACCCGAAGCCTCTTCATAGATCCGGAGAATATTCTTCATACACTGAGCTTCCCTATTTGAGGCTTTAAAGAACAAGAAACAGTCATCCGGAAATAACATGTGAGAGATAGTGGGAGCTCCCCGGCAAATTCTCACACCATGGATATCTCCTCTTCTCTCGGCTTGGTTGATTAAGGCAATGAGACCCTCGGCACAGAGAATAAAGAGGTAGGGAGAGAGAGAGGGTCTCCCTGTCTAAGGCCCCTACCTGGAAAAATAGGACGAACAAGCTCATTGTTAACCTGAATAGAGTAAGTCACTGACTCAATACAAAGCATAATCCACCGAATCCAAGTGTCAGCAAAACCCAATTTCTTCATAACTTCACTTAGATAACCCCAATCAATGCGATCATAAGCTTTACTAATGTCAATCTTTAAAGCCACATCCCCCACTCTACCACTACTTTTACCTTTCAAGAAATATATGATCTCAAAGGCAATAAGAACATTATCAAGAATGGATCTACCTTGAATAAAAGCTGATTGAACCTCTGAAACACACTTAGGAAGGACCATCTTGAGCCTGTTAGCAAGGGCTTTAGAGAGGAGCTTATAAACCACGTTACAAAGAGAGATTGGGCGCCAGGCTTGCATTGAGGAAGGATCATCTTTCTTTGGAATGAGGACAATCTGAGTATCATTAATAGAAGGAGGAAACACCCCACTCTCCAACCAATCAGAACAAGAAGAGAAAATGATAGGCCCATAAATATCCCAGAACCGAGAGTAGAAAGTAGGATTGAGGCCATCAGGGCCCAGGGACTTACCCGAATGCATTTGGCTGAGAGCAGTCTTGAGTTCCTCTAACTGAAGAGGGGCAGTTAGTATTGTATTATCATCCTGGTAATCCTTCCATCCAAAGCGCTAGTAACCGGGCCATAGATACTATTTTTAACTTGGAAAATAGCATTGTAATAAATGTTTTAAAAACTAATTCATAAATATTTTACATATTAAAAATTATTCATTGTATACAAATAAAGTCCAAACAAAATATATTAAATAATTATATTCATATATATATATATATATATATATATATTACGGAGTTACAGAAGGGGAAGAATGGAGGAAAGCATGATGAGAAGTAGGACAAACGACAGAGAATTACATATATTGAAATAAATTAATCAAAAGATTCAGATTAAATCATAAAACATAAAACAAAAGCAGTAAATGTAGAAATTTAAAGCATAAAACCCAGAAAGGCGATTGAACCTGCCGAGATCTGGATAAAGAAAATAAAAAGAAACCGGAGCCGAGGCAGAGCCTCGCAAGGACCGGTGGAAGGAGAAAAGAGAATTATTAAACCATGTACTTTTATTGAAATATGAAGCGATTACAAAACAAGATTGAAAGAGAGGGAGAAGGGGGACTGAGGAGAACTCACAAGGCCATTCAAAACCTGTAGCTTACTCAGAGGTTCTCACACTAGAATCTCTCTAAAACTTCGAATGCCCTTAACATGAGATGAGCATCCTATTTATAGAGACTGAAAATTACTATTACAACAGTATCGGTAACCTGACCTAAACTATTGCAATAATGGGTGAACAGTGCCAGTATCTTGACTGGAACTGTTATGAACAGTGATGAACAATGCCAGTGACATAACTGGAACTATTCATACCAGTAACTCGTTTGAGATCACTTAGCGAGTGACTGGAACTATTTGTGATCACTCAGATTGATTGTTGTGTCTATCCCATAGCAATCATCTTCATTCTAATAGAATGGGTCAGAGCATTTGGAGGAAGTTTCCTGGTCTTCTTCGTCATCAGACTGGGGGAGCTTCTGTTTGGATGAAGAGGTCACCTCTTCCTTTGCTAGTCTCAGGATAGCTTCCATATTTTGCAGGAAACTTTCCTTTGACTTGGCTCCTGCAATAACTGAAACGATTTGTGATCTCTGATTTTGAAACTCACATGTTTCTGGATTGGCTGGTTTCATCCATTTTGGATTCTGCTGGAACCATACCTTGACACTCTCATTAGTAGCCGCTGAATAGTTGAATTGTGGCCACCACTAGACATATGTCGACCTTTGAAGTAATGGCAGAATACCAGGATAAAGATCTTGCTTATGGTATTTGTACTGCTAGTTGAACACCCATGCCAGGGAAAATTTTGAGCAAAAAATAGATTTGCAGGGAAAGGGCTTTTCTTGACATCAAAATATTTTTCAAATGTTTTGTATCCTTCCAAAACATATGGGGGAACGATCTGTTGGATTGGTCCAAAAAATTGCCACCGATGGATAAACCAATGTGGAAATTTATAATTGACATTCTTGAAATAAACCAATCAAGAATGTCTATTTTGACTGTTTTGATACCAGAAAACTTTTTACCAAGCTGTTTGATAATCCCAATAGTTGAATCCAATGGGCTCAAAAGTTTGATAATTTTTTTTTGCAAACATTAAGTTTTTTTCCTAATTGTTCAGGTGTTAAAACCTTTAAAATCTGGAAAGTTGAGTGAGTGTATATTGATTGATCTTTGGGATCCCGATAGTGTTTAATTGAGACTGAATCAGTATCAATCCATATAAACTTGTAAACTTTCTATTTTTGTTAGTTTGTGTTGGTTTAAAATGAAAACCATTTGGAAAAAAATTTCCTAGTATTTTATTAGGGTTGTTTGTAAAACCTCGTTTTTCGTTATCACTGTTTATGTATGCCTTGTTTGCCTTAGAAGTTTTTTTGGGGTTAAGTGGGATTTTCTAGGCTTTAAATCCCTTTCTGGTGCATGAGCACGGTCGTGCTCATGTATCAGCACGCTAGTGTTTAGGCGCGTGTCTTGTGGCTGCCTGAGCCACAAGCGCGACTGTGCTTAATAAGGAGCATAGCCATGCTCGGGTCTGAGCCTTTATAAACAGAACAGTGCGCGAGGATTTCTTGTAAAAACCCTATTTTGGCACCTCTGCACCCCAAAACAGCAGAACAGCCTCTTCCCCTTCCTCTCCCTTTGAACCTTCATAGTTCTTGGAATCCTAGCGGTGTTTGGAAGAGAAAAGTGGGCGTTAGTATCGTTAGAGGTATGCTGGTTATCCCTCTCTATTAATCTCTTTTCCTAATTGTTGGATTGTGATTAAATGGTTGTTCTTATGTGAGACACCCCGCTGTGCCCCTTGTGCCATTAGTTAGTTATTTAGATTCCTCGTGTTATTAACATTGATTATAAATCAAAAAAAATGCGAAGGAATTAAAATTTGACCAACAATGAAAGCTAACATCAAAGTCATATTATAAATACACACTTAAATACAATACCAAAACACTGTCTAGGGTATTCTCTCAGTAAGATCCCTAGCCGGTACATCGTTATACAAACCCTTATTTGCGGAAACATAAACACATGGTTCTAGACTCACTGGCCCTATTTACTTAAACTCTATTACTTCCATCTATAGCTCGTCTTCCTGCATCTAGCTCATAAGGAGTCCCGTCCAACTCCTCCACATTAAAATCCTCGGTGAAGTCCTCAGCTGGTTCCTCCACATAGTCATCACCCGGATCTTCCGTAAAATCTTCTCGTATATAAGCAAAACATATACAAATACAAAAATAGGGGATAAGACACATTTCTATCATCAAAGGTGGAAAAATGGACATAGTATATAAATATAATACCATTAACACAAACATCTCTCAAAACTCCAAATCAACCTTAAACCACTATATGGTTCCTCCACTCTTACTCTCATGCAAACATGGCCATCTATATTCCTGTCATTAGTCAGTATAGTCCAATAAGTCCGGTGCAAGTAACTTAGTGCCATGGTGCCCATACATCATTCTAGTAGTTCCAAACTACTCATGCCGTTGTGCCATCAGTGCCATACCTCAGGGACTCAAGGACTATCCCGACCTCGTGTGTTCCATCACACACGGCCATGAACCTTAATGCATCTATAATCCTGAATCTTACTAACCCACATTGTCATAACCTAATGCCTTAACCTTCCACCACAAATCTCAATACTCATTCAATATGTCATCTCTTCTATACACTAAGGTTAGGCATCACTAATTCATCATAATTCACTCACCCAAATACATCTCTTAAATCACCCATATCATGCCCTAACATCAACTAAACAGTTTATCATCCCAGGCAGATCATACATAGTACATTATCAATCAACTACTCAAGAATCACAAGACATCATAATAAACAATTTATCACAACATAATTCAATAATCAATAAATTCAATCAACCTCGAATATCATAAGATTATCCTAATGGCGATAAACCTACAATCCCCAAATCATCATTGGTTTCACGAAAAAGCTTCCAATGTGATTTTGGTCTTGTCGATTACTCGACCACTAGTAGGGTTTAGGATTTTGGTCTTATCCGTTTCCGATGGTAGATTGGTTCTTTCTCCCACCTTAACCGATATTAAAATCATGAACGTTCCGGCCTTCGTTCGTACACTACAATTATCCTTCAACCAAGTTAATACAAACATTAGACAATAATCCATCTATGGCTACTTAATGCTAAATTCGGCCATGATGCATTAATGAACTAGTCCTAACTAACTTACATAAAATGGTTTCAAGTTAAGATTTAAAATAAAATCCTCTAACACCGATGGTTAGGATTTCGGCCCATATTAGAAAAATAGGCTAGGAAATTTAGTTGGATTCAAGCTCTTGGATTTAGATCATATAGGTACTAGAGAGCTCAAATCAAGCATTAGATTTCAAAAATGAAAACAAAATCATCAAACCCTCTTTTGGATGAGATTCGGCCACTTAGAGATAATAGGGAAGGAAACTGTTTTTGATTACATGCTCTTGGATAATGAAAGTAGAAGACAAAACAAGATCATAGAAATTGGTTTCACAATAAAAGGATTTTTCTACAATTTTCTAGAATTATTTGAAGTTCTAGATCTAGGAATGGAAATTTATGAAAACTTGATGATCATGGCTTGATCTTAAAAAAATAAATGAAGGAGAAGACTTAAATGATTAAGAAGAAGAGGTTTTTCCTCTTGAAGCTTGAAGAAATGGCAAGAATTGATGAAGTTCTTCACAAATCCAATATGGTGTTCTTGGTGTTCTTGGTGTTCTTGGAGAAATGTAGAAAGTGAAGAGAAGTAGAAGAATAATGAAGGAGAAGAAATATGGGAGGGGGGCTGGCGCACGGAGAGGGAGTGGATTGCTTATTTATAGAGATTAGGATTAACCATAGTTGATCTTAACTCAACATAGGTTAAGTTAGCTTAACTATAGTTAATAGTAACCATGGTTAATAAATATCTAGATATTTCAAAAAAATATCTAGATATTTTCACTAAATATCTAGATATTTCCATCAGTTGCCGGTCCCGTCGTTTACCCGATTAACGACCAAAACGCCCGAGAATCGTCTAATATCTTATTTTTTTTTTACAAAAATTTCAAAATACCCTATCTCGTTGGAAACGTGATAAAAATCTACTTTGATTCGTTCACGAGTCAAAATTAGGTTTTCTGATCATTAAAATCTTACTGTCAGTGAAAACACAAACTGTTTTTCGTTCGAACTTTCGCCAAAATTCGTCCGAATACACCTAATTTTTTATTTCTGATCAGAAATTTGGAAAGTAGACTTCCTCACAGACAAAATATAAAAACCACAAATTTCAGTTTTTGGGTCAAATTAGGGTTTTCTGTCAGTATGAAATTATACTGTCAGTTAAAAAAAACGCAGACCGGCTTCCGTATGAGTTTTAAACCCAAATTTTAACCAGAGTTTCCTACCATAGAGTAAGTTCTACATATGATTTTGTTTTCTCCAAAATCATTTCCTAAGTCTCAAATAAAAATATAAATATATATTTTTACTTTTAAAACAGCGTAATTAAAAACAGGCTGTTACATTACTACCCCTTTTAGAAAAAAATTCCGTCCTCGGAATTTACGTACCTCAGAATAGATGTGGATACTGCTGCTGCATATCCGTCTCACGCTCCCAAGTAGCACCTCCAGTAGTCTCATCCCATATAACCTTAACCAATGGAATCTGTCTACCGCGAAGCTCCTTACTCTGTCTATCTGCGATCCTAATAGGTAGAGCCTCATACTCTAGATTCTCTCGCAGTTGTATAGACTCAGACTCGATAACATGTGAAGGATCAGGATAATACTTTCTCAATTGAGAGACATGGAAGACGTCATGAAGATTAGAAAGATTAGGTGGTAAAGCAATATGATAAGCAACTGAACCGATCCGTCGAAGAATCTGGAAAGGTCCGATGAATCTGGGAGTAAGTTTTCTAGATTTGATAGCCCTGCCAATTCCGGTCTTCGAAGTAACTCTCAAAAACACGTGATCACCCTCCTGGAATTCTAATAGTCTCCTCCTATTGTTGCTATAGCTCCTCTGTTTATCCTGAGCTTCCTTCATCTTTTCCCTTATCTTCCTGACTTGTTCCGTAGTCTGCTGTACCACATCTGGACCCAAAACTTGGTTTTCACCAGTTTCATACCAGCATAGCGGGGTCCTACATTTCCTTCCATACAAAGCTTCATATGGAGCCATTCCAGTACTACTATGGAAACTGTTATTGTACGTAAATTCAATCAATGGCAAGAACTCATCCCAACTTCTAGTGTGCTCTAATACACAAGCTCTCAAAAGATCTTCCAATGACTGAATCGTTCTCTCTGACTTTCCATCGGTTTGGGATGATAAGCAGAACTCATTCTCAACTTCGTCCACAAAGCACCTTGCAACTGTCTCCAAAATCTAGATGTAAATCTAGGATCTCGGTCTGAGACAATGCTCGATGACACACCATGTAACCTAACAACTTCTTTAATATAAATTTGAGTCAACTTCTCCAAGCAATAACTTTCACCGATAGGTAAGAAGTGAGCACACTTCGTCAACCTATCAATGATAACCCAAATCGTATCATATCTCTTAGGAGTTCGTGGTAATCCAACCACAAAATCCATAGCTATGCTATCCCATTTCCACTCTGGAATATCTAACGATTGCAGTAAACCTGCCAGTTTCTGATGTTCAATATTAGCCTTCTGACATACCAGGCAAGATAAAACATACTCTGCTACCTCTTTCTTCATCCTTGTCCACCAAAACATTTTCTTCAAATCCTGATACATCTTAGTGGATCCAGGATGAAAACTCAGCTTACTCTTGTGTGCTTCCTTTAAAATCATTTTCCTAAGTTCTAAGTCCTCTGGCACACATATTCTATCTCTAAACCTCAACACACCATCTATTCCTCGGCTAAACTCATAAATCTTACCCTCATCTATACCTTTACTCACCTCCTGAAGATATCTATCTTCAACCTGTTTATCCTTAAGATCCTTCATAAAATCACTAGTAATAGTGACCATACCCAAGCAAATTTTATCATCGACCAACGCCATTCCTAAGTTCAGATCTCTGAACTGTTCAAGTAATTCTAACTCTTTAACCATCATTGCAGACACATGCAATGATTTCCTACTCAAGGCATCCGCTACAACATTTGCCTTCCCAGGATGGTACAGTAGATCAAACTCATAGTCTTTGGTAAACTCCATCCATCTCCGTTGTCTCATATTCAATTCTTTTTTGTCGAATAGATACTTCAGACTTTTATGATCACTATACACGTTAAACTTCGCTCCATAAAGAAAGTGTCGCCATATCTTTAATGCGAACACTATGGCTGCCAATTCCAAATCATGAGTTGGAAAATTCCTCTCATGGATTCTCAATTGTCGGGACGTATAAGCTACAACTCTTCCTTCTTGCATCAGAACACATCCCAAACATTGGTATGACGCATCACAGTATACGTCAAACTATCCTAAAGGATCAGGTAATGTTAACACAGGTGATGTAGTCAACCTGTCTTTTAGCTTTTGAAAACTCTGCTCACACTTGTCTGTCCAAACAAAAGCTGTATCTTTCCTCGTCAACTGCGTCATAGATAACGCAATCTTTGAGAAACCCTCTATAAACCTCCGATAATATCCAGCTAATCCTAGAAAACTTCGTGCCTCACTTACTGACTTAGGCCGTTCCCACTTCAGAACTGCCTCAACCTTAGCTGGATCTACTGCTATTCCTTCCTTATTGATCACATGTCCAAGAAACTGAACTTCTTCCATCCAGAACTCACATTTGGACATTTTAGCATAAAGCTGCCTATCCTTCAAAACTTGCAGCATCACTCTCAAATGTTCCTCATAATCTTCTCGCGAACGAGAATAGATAAGTTCGATGAACACAACGACAAACTTATCGAGGAATGGTCTAAAATTTCTGTTCATGTAATCCATGAACACTGCTGGAGCATTAGTCACACCGAAAGGCATAACTAAATATTCGTAATGCCCATACCTCGTCCTAAAAGCCGTCTTAATTATATCTTCCTTCCTTACTCTAATCTGATGGTATCCAGACCTCAAATCAATCTTAGAAAACACAGCTGCTCCTTTCAGCTGACCCATCAGATCATCTATCCTAGGCAATAGATATTTGTTCTTAATTGTCACCTTGTTCAACTACTTGTAATCCGTGCACAACCTAGCACTTCCATCTTTTTTCTTAACAAACAACACCGGCGCTCCCCATGGTGAAACACTCGGTCTGATGAACTCTTTCCCCAACATGTCATCTAATTGCTTCTTTAACTCCGCCAACTCTACGGGTGACATCCGATAAGGCGCTACAGATTTAGGTCCTGTCCCTTGTACAAGATCTATGGTGAATTCCACCTCTCTCTCTGGTGGCAAACCTGGAACGTCTGGAGGGAAAACTTCTGGAAACTCTCTCACAATAGGCATAGAATCTATACTAGGAGTCTCATTAGTTTCTACTGCGAACAGCATCACGTACTGCCGAGAATCATCACTCCTCATGGATACTCCTTTATTGGCAGAGACTACTCTAGAAGACTCAAGAAATGATAAGGTCTTACTAGAACAATCTAGTACTACATGGTTAGCCAATTCATGCCAAGAATAACATCTATCTGTTGCATAGGCAAACAGATAAGATCAATGAGAAATGTCCTATTCTCAATAATTACAGGACATTGTAAACAAACAGACATAGTAGTCAAAGGGTTACTAGTTGGAGTAGATATGATAAGTTTATAAGGTAAGCTAGAAACAAGTAATTGCAAATGATCTACACATTCATGAGATATAAAGGAATGCATAACACCTGAGTCTAACAAAACTGACGAGAGTCTACCCGATACTAAACACATACCTTGTATAAGATATGCAAATTGAGAGGATTCAGATCTCCTCACAGTAAATACTCTTCCGGTGGCTTGAGGTTTAGCAACCGGTGGTCTTGCTAATGAAACTCCTCTTCTAGCTCCACCTCGATTGACTCCGGCTCCTCTACCCGCAGCTACTGGTTGCTGCATACCTCTCTGTCTGTAGTCACGAGCAAAATGACCTGGTTTCCCACAGACGAAACAACCAGCTTCCCACAGATTCTCCTTGCAATCCCGCAGATAATGAGGTCCTCCACATATAAAACATACTGGGCCTTGTTGTTGATGTCCCGCTCCACCCACTGGTGCATTTGTTTGCACTGGTCTATTATAGGGTCTCTGTCTCCACTGTGAACCAGTATTTCCTCTTCTCTGAAAACCGGGTCGAATGGGACCTCCACTTCTTTGTTGCTTCAGTTCAGCAGCCTGCCTCTGATCTATACTTTCTATGGCACTGCATCTCTCCACCAACTTCGGAAAACTCTGGATGTCGAGAAACACTATTGCTCTTTGTAACTCATGTCGAAGTCCTTCCTCAAACCTTCTACACTGCCAATCTTCATCAGGAAATCGTTGGTAAAACTCTGAAAATTGAATCAAAGCTTCAAAACATGATGCATAATCCCCAATTGTCATAGTTCCTTGTTTCAAGTTCATAAACTCTCTCTCTTTCTCGCGACGAACGAGTCGCGGAAAGTATTTCTCTAGAAAGCAGTCACGAAATAACTGCCAGCTCATCAGTCTGCCCTTGGCTTCCAATAATCTTCTCTTTCCTCTCCACCAAGACTCTGCTCCTCCAGTTAGCATGAAGACAGCATACGTCACTTTCTTATCTTCCCTACAGCGCATAGTACTGAATATCTTTTCTATCTCTTGCACCCACCACTCAGCCTTCTCCGGGTCATAATCTCCTCGGAATTGAGGTGGTTTCCCTTTCAGAAATGTATTCATCCCAGCATCTTCAGCTTCTGCAGCTTTCCTCTGGTGCTGCAGTTCTTGTTGTTCTCTAGTCATCTGCATCATCTCAGCGTTCTGTTGTGTCAGTTGTAGCATTGCAGCGGCCAAATCTCTGATAGTCTGGAGAGTCTCAGCTGACTCTCCACCACTTCCAGTATGAGTGGTCTCATGGTTAACACTTCCAAGAATTCTTTCAGGACTTCCATCATCGCTATTTGTACCGCGTCCTCTTCCTCTTCCTCGAGCCATGATTCTGTGAAAGAAATCATCCGCTCTCATCAGTATGACATATAATACTACATAATCAAGTATATATATACTATATGCCATATTAATGTCAGTTATCGCATCGAGTTCAAACACACTACCCAACATTCTAAACATAGTTAATATCCGATGTGGATTTAACTAGACACGGCCAGTAACAACATCCTAAACCTTGCAGTCCTTGATTCTGATCGGACATAACCCCACAGTCCGTTTTTAGAACCAAACTGCTCTGATACCAAAATGAGACACCCGCTGTGCCTCTTGTGCCATTAGTTATTTATTTAGATTCCGCGTGTTATTAACATTGATTATAAATAAATAAAAATGCGAAGGAATTAAAATTTACCAACAATGAAAGCTAACATCAAAGTCATATTATAAATACACACTTAAATACAATACCAAAACACTGTCTAGGGTATTCTCTCAGTAAGATCCCTAGTAGGTACATCATTATACAAACCCTTATTTGCGGACACATAAACACATGGTTCTAGACTCACTAGCCCTATTTACTTAAACTCTATTACTTCCATCTACAGCTCGTCCTCCTGCGTCTGGCTCATAAGGAGTCCCGTCCAACTCCTCCACATTAAAATCCTCGGTGAAGTCCTCAACTGGTGCCTCCACATAGTCATCACCCGGATCTTCCGTAAAATCTTCTCGTATATAAGCAAAATATATGCAAATACAAAAATAGGGGATAAGACACATTTTTATCATCAAAGGTGGAAAAATGGACATAGTATATAAATATAATACCATTAACACAAACATCTCTCAAAACGCCAACTCAACCTTAAACCACTATATGGTTCCTCTACTCTTACTCTCATGCAAACATGGCCATCTATATTCCTGTCATTAGTCAGTAGTCCAATTGGTCCGGTAAAAGTAACTTAGTGCCATGGTGCCTATACACCATTCTAGTAGTTCCAAACTACTCATGCCGTTGTGCCATTAGTGCCATACCTCATGGACTCAAGGACTATCCCGACCTCGTGTGTTCCATCACACACGGCCATGAACCTTAATGCATCTATAATCCTGAATCTTACTAACCCACATTGTTATAACCTAATGCCTTAACCTTCCACCACAAATCTCAATACTCATTCAATATGTCATCTCTTCTATACACTAAGGCTAGGCATCACTAATTCATCATAATTCACTCAACCAAAAACATCTCTTAAATCACCCATATCATGCCCTAACATCAACTAAACAGTTTATCATCCCAGGCAGATCATACATACTACATTATCAATCAACTACTCAAGAATCACAAGACATCATAATAAACAATTTATCACAACATAACTCAATAATCAATAAATTCAATCAACCTAGAATATCATACGATTATCCTAACGGCGATAAACCTACAATCCCCAAATCATCATTGGTTTCACGAAAATGCTTCCAATGTGATTTTGGTCTTGTCGATTACTCGACCACTAGTAGGATACACAATTATTATAATTTAAATACTACTTATCCGTTTCCGATGGTAGATTGGTTCTTTCCCCCACCTTAACCGATATTGAAATCACGAATGTTCCAACCCTCGTTCGTACACTACAATGATCCTTCAAACAAGTTAATACAAACATTAGACAAAAATCCATCTATGGCTACTTAATGCTAAATTCGGCCGTGATGCATTAATGAACTAGTCCTAACTAACTTAGATAAAATGGTTTCAAGTTAAGATTTAAAATAAAATCCTCTAACACCGAAGGTTAGGGTTTCGACCCATATTATAAAAATAGGCTAGGAAATTTAGTTGGATTCAAGATCTTGGATTTAGATCATATAGGTACTAGAGAGCTCAAATCAAGCATTAGATTTCAAAAATGAAAACAAAATCATCAAACCCTCTTTTGGGTGAGATTCGGCCACTTAGAGAAAATAGGGAAGGAAAATGTTTTTGATTACATGCTCTTGGATAATGAAAGTAGAAGACATAACAAGATCATAGAAATTGATTTCACATTAAAAGGATTTTTCTACAATTTTCTAGAATTATTTGAAGTTCTAGATCTAGGAATGGAAATTTATGAAAACTTGATGATCATGGCTTGATCTTAAAAAAATAAATGAAGGAGAAGACTTAAATGATTAAGAAGAAGAGGTTTTTCCTCTTGAAGCTTGAAGAAATGGCAAGAATTGATGAAGTTCTTCACAAATCCAATATGGTGTTCTTGGTGTTCTTGGAGAAATGTAGAAAGTGAAGAGAAGTAGAAAAAGAATGAAGGAGAAGAAATATGAGAGGGGGGCTGGCGCAAGGAGAGGAAGTGAGGGAGTGGATTGCTTATTTATAGAGATTAGGATTAACCATAGTTGATCTTAACTCAACATAGGTTAAGTTAGCTTAACGATAGTTAATAGTAACCATGGTTAATAAATATCCAGATATTTCAAAAAAATATCTAGATATTTTCACTAAATATCTAGATATTTCCATCCGTTCCCGGCCCCGTCGTATACCCGATTAACGACCAAAACGCCCGAGAATCATCTAATATCTTTTTTTTTTTTTACAAAAATTTCAAAATACCCTATCTCGTTGGAAACATGATAAAAATCTACTTTGATTCGTTCATGAGTCAAAATTAGGTTTTCTGATCATTAAAATCTTACTGTCAGTGAAAACACAAACTGTTTTTCGTTGAACTTTCTCCAAAATTCGTCCGAATACACATAACTTTTTATTTCTGATCAGAAATTTGGAAAGTAGACTTCCTCACGGACAAAATATAAAAAATCCACAAATTTCAGTTTTTGGGTCAAATTAGGGTTTTCTGTCAGTATAAAATTATACTATTAGTTAAAAAAACGTAGATCGGCTTCCGACTGAGTTTTAAACCCAAATTTTAACCAGAGCTTCCTACCATAGAGTAAGTTCTAAATATGATTTTGTTTTCTCCAAAATCATTTCCTAAGTCTCAAATAAAAATAAAAATATATATTTTTACTTTTAAAACAGCGTAATTAAAAACAGGCTGTTACATTATGTTTGGCTAAGGCTTGAGAAACTCATCGAGCCGCTTGAAGGAATGCGACCAGTTTGCTTTCGGGGTTTGATCTTCATACCAGGTATGTGGAGAAGGGATAATATGAATATGTAGGCATTGGGGGTAGCGTAAGATGAGGGTTAACCCATGACCCTATTTGTTTGCTATTTGATTACATGTTAACTGTTGTTAGATGACTATTATTGATGACTCCCTGATTGTCGGCATGCTTTTAATTGCAAACTGATTATGATGATGCTATTGTATGAATTAATGGTTTTCCGGTTTATTCATGTTGATGAATGAATGATTGGCTGTTTGTTGTGAAGCGAACAATGAATAGGTTAATAAGACTCTGAAAACGTTAATGACTAAGGGATGTTTCCCAGTTTGCTCATAAGACTTGAATCGTAGTAATGAGAGGTGAGATAATATTTGATGGTCCTTGGCTAGACCCTAGGGATTGATTGACAAGCGTTTAGAGATCTTAATAATGAAATAAATTTAAAGGATTAATTCCCCTTAGTTATAAGACTTGAAGAATAATTAAGAACAGTGAAACTGATGATCAAAGATTTAGTAAAAGCCAATAGGTTCCATCCATTAATTACCCCAAGAGGTTTGGCAAGGGTTTCTAACCCTTTCTGCCCAGACCAGTACGGCCATGCTCCAGTTAGCACGACCGTGCTTAATAAGGAGGACGCTCGTGCTCTAGTTTGAAATTCAAAACGGCCGTGCTGTCCAAGCACGACCGTTCTTGATAGTCAGCATGCCCGTGCTTGAGTGAAATGCCAGCACGCCCATGCTGAAGGGGGAGCACGCCTGTGCTCACCTGTCCAGAACAGAACGCAGAAAGCTGAAACAGGGGTGTTTCACCCCAAATAAGTAAACGATCTAATAAGACACCAAACGAACTTTGAAGACCAAAGACAAGTGATAAGATGTTGTACCTTGGTAGCTAAGTGACCAAGGAGGCCTTGATGCATGATGGTCAAGGTGGTAATCTCCGATTCTTAATGGCTAGAGTGTTAATTAAAGATGATATGGTACCTTGGTAGCCTAGTGGCCAAGGGGGCCTCGATAGCCGAGTGGTCGAGGTGTTAATATCTGGTGCAGAACGGCCTTAGTGTTTTAAAGATTAAAGATAGGTTGAACCTCGATAGCCAAGTGGTCGAGTTGTTGATGGTGATAAAACTTGGGTAGCCGAGTGGCCTAAGCGGAGGTGGTGATTGTTGTTTGTGTGTTGTGTTGATCATGCATTCACACATTGGAAATGTTAGTGGGGGATGTTCAACATAGGGGAGGTCGTCCGAGAGTAAGGCGATCTGACTGTCTGCGGCGATTCAAGCGAATCATGTACAACGGTGGTGGCGCATCCGAGAGTAAGGTGTGTTGGCTATCCAAAGGGTCCACCCAAGGTAAGGTGAACTGCCCCGGTGTTGGTGCTTATTGGCCAATATGGATATGTAACTCCGAAGTTAACATTCTCAGATAGATTTGTTCCAAGTACATAGTGGAGTAGTGGAGTAGCGTTGCATCGTAGAGCATACATTGTTGATATAATGGATATGATATGATTGTGATATGTTGGATGTTGTTATGTTTTATATGCTATGTATATGTGTTTATGTGATGCATGCTCATCTTGCTAACTGCTTCCATGCCGTTATGTTCAGATATATGTTTCTTACTCCCCCGTCTTTTATTGTTGCTTTGCATGTACCTTTTATGTTATGCAGAGGACAGTGAACAGCTTGCTGAAGAGTGACTCTGAGGAGCCGCTACTCGTAGTTAGGACTTATGTTTAGTTTATGTTGTTTATCCGAATGTTTAGGACTATGGTTATACCAGCTCTGTAATATGACATCGGGGTTGGGTATCGTTTATATCTTTCGTTATGTTGTTATGTGTTTCTTTTAAACCATGTTATGTTTATTTCCGAGTTATGAGATCTTGTTACAATGTGGTATCATTTACCCGTTGGTTTTCTTTTTATAATAAATAATGCATATGTTTATCTTATTTTTAAAAATTAAATATTTCCTTCTATGTTAACACTTTATAAATACATGAGGGGTAGAGGGTGTCACATTGTTATCCCAGAATCCTGGTTCCATTTGAATAACAAATTGTGTTTAGTTTTTTGCAACATAATGAGTTGCAGAGGTATGAGTGTTGTGACTGATAATCTTGTATTTGGCTCAACAACATTTATAGGAGTAGCTGCTTGGACTAATTCTTTGATTAAGTCTTTGAGAAGGGGTGGAGAATCTTGTTCCACTATGTCTCCCCAAGTTCCTTTTGGGAATTTGGTTAGCTCTTGATTTTGAAAGGCTAAAAGAGTTTGGATGGGAATGCCATTGTCTTTCTTAGGCTGTTTGGCTGTTTGGGTTTGCTGGATTAATGACCCAGGTTGGGTTGATGACCTAGTTTTGGCTGTTTGTTTCTGAGTAGATGATTCAAATTTGGTTGATGACCCAGATTCTTTAGGCACAACATGGCGCTGGAGTCCTACAAGGATTATTTTCCCTTTAGCCTTCCCTTTAGAAGAGGAAGTTGTTGATTTTGGCATCTCTGCCACACACCCACACTCACCTACCCTGTAAATATTCTCAAGTAAGGTAATCAGGAGGGAATTGGAAGAGCCTTTAAGAAATTCAATTTGAAAATCAAAAGCACTAAGAATTGCTTGCCATCTAGCAAAAACTTGTTTTGATGCCAAATTTTAAACATCTTTTTGTAAAATATCTTTTGTAGATTTACAATCTACTCTAACAAAAAATTTTTGATTAAGCAAATCGGATTGAAATTTTGAAATACACAAGACTATTGCCAAAATCTCTTTTTTGACAGTAGAATATTTTTATTGTGCATAATTCCAATGTTTAGAGGTATATGCAATGATATGTTCTTTTCCTGAAATTCTTTGTTTCCAAATACCGCCATAGCCAATATCAGATGCATCAGTTTCAACAATTTTGAAGGCAGAAGGGTTTGGAAGATCAAGGCATGGAAGATCCTTTATCCTAGCTTTGATAGTCTTGACCTTTTTATGTTCGTATGTCCAAGGAGGTGATTCCTTCCTAAGACGATTGTGCAAAGGTTTAATGATATTGCTTAGGTTTGGGACAAAGTCAGCAACATAGTTGAGACATCCTAGGAATCTTTGAAGCTGAGTTTTGTCTATTATTTGATCTGGAAATTTATCCACAAATTCAATGGCTCTACTGATTGGAATAATGGTTCTTTGATGTATATTATGATCAAGGAATCTGATTTTGGTTCAAAATAGATTGACTTTGGATTTAGAAACAACTAAGCCATTTCTCTTAATAACTCCTATGAAGATATTAAGATGCTTAAAATGCTTATCTATGGATTGAGAAAAGATTAAAACATCATCAATGTAGACAACAGTAAAGCCTGAGTAGGGATTGAAAATCTCATTCATAATCTTCTGGAATTCTGAATGAGCATTTTTAAGGCCAAAGGGCATTACATTCCATTCGTATTTCCCAAAGGGGACAGTGAAGGTTGTTTTGTAGCAATCACTATCTTTGATCTCTATTTGCCAATATCCAGACTTCATGTCAAATTTGGAAAATACTTTTGCTGAGTTCAGGCAGTTAAGCAAATCCTTTTTGTTAGGAATAGGATATCTAATCCACCTAAGAGCTTGATTCAAGGGTTTGAAATTGATTACTAGGCGAGGTGTTCCTCGCTCAATTTTTGCTTGTTTATTAACATAAAAAGCAGAACACGTCCAAGGAGATTTACTTTCTCTAATTAATCCTTTCTTTAAGAGATCATTAATCTCTTTTTGACAGTCCTGGAGAAGTTCATGATTCATTTGAATCTGTCTAGCCTCGTTAGGAATTTGCCTTTCATTGAAATCTTGTTCATAAGGCAAATCTACAACATATTTCATTCTATTCCAAAATGCATTGGGCAAATCAGAACAGATAGATTTTTGAATATCATCAAGGAGGTTTTGAATCCTATTTTTGATATTATCTTGTTGTAGTTGTAACTCAATGTTCTTAAAAGAAATTTCTTCTTTCAAGAAATTAATTTGGTTGAGTTTATGATGGCACTAGTGGAAAATATGCCTTTAACGAATGGTTTTAACAGCGGTTAGATTGAAAGCGATGTTACAGTGGCAGTATTGTAAATAATTGGCTCATTTAAAATACTTGTAATGTTGGTTGTATGATAACCGATGTTACAAGTGACTTGTAACTGGTTTTGACACAACCGACGTTACAAGTGGGAAATCATTAAAAAATTGGGTTGGAGGGAAAACTTGTAACAGATTATACAACCGACGTTACAAGTGACATGTAACAGCGGTTGTACAAGCAACAGACGTTACATGTCTTTGTGACGTTAAACTCTCACAAACAATCTCATAGCTCACTCCCGCGCCTTAACCCCTTCATCTCTGTTGCAACCTTTTCTTCCCTCTTGATGTAAGTAATGCCCTAACCATTTTTGTATTCCCTCTTTCTCATATTTCCCATTTCTCCCATTTCCCTCAAACATTTTTTGGTTTTGCAGAAACTATCGAGGCAGTGTTGAGAAGGATTGCAGTTCTTACACAACTGAGGCTCTTTTGGTTCCCTCATTTCTGTCACAGCTCTAGTAAGCTCCTTCGTTCTTCCTCTGTACTTGATGCCATTCAGTTTCCTTATCTAAGTTTCCTATAGAAGATGTTGGTGTTTCACCATTGTGGCTTTCCTTTGCTTCATTGTTTTGGTTTTAACTTTTTAATATATCAACGAACAATACAATATTTATTCTGCAATTTGGTTAAATTGTTTCTAGGAATATAGTGATATGAAGATTGTAAGGATTCTGATGTAGTCACATGTTCTATTTATTTGCATACCATTTGTTTGAAAAGAAACAGAACTATGAATGATGGGAGATTTTGGATGTTTACTTGTATGAAGTCTTAGATGTTTAAGTTGCAAGATGGCTGCTACATGCTTGTTCAATGACCCATTCTCATGATGTTTTGACCTTGATGGTTGGTAATGTATAGTATAAGACTTGATGAGTTGAATTATGATTTTTTTTTTTTGTTGTTGAAAACTTGATCTTACCTTGATATGCTTGATTTCATCAATTGTTGATGTTACTTCTTAAATTTGGTTTTGTTTTAGAATGTGAGCAAAGATCTCTGATTCTTTCCTCATATGCCTATGTTTTGATGCTCTGGTTTTCTTTTTTAAATTTAGACTGCTGATGTCTAAACTATTGAATTCTATATCTTCTGGTTATTTATTTGCCATGCATGGAATCTTATGTGATTTGAAGATAAGTTTAGGTGAGGCAATTGCTACCTTTGTTTCTTTATTTAGGTTTTCAGTATTATGGTGTGGTATGCAAACTTGTTGCATGATAAAATGCTTGAAACTTAATTAGCGGCATCTTTCTATCATTATTTCTGCACATGTAAACCAAGCATAGTCATTACATTAATCACTTTCTTTACTTGTACGTATTGCATTGATAGTTTGCATATTAATATTTTGTTTATCATTGGTTTAGGGCAATTTTAATTTGTTTACACCTAATTTATTATTTTTTGTCTAAACAGGCATACATATATATATATATGGCTGATTCACACGGCAGTGCTGGTAGTCCCTCGTCGGCTGGTATGCCTCCTTCACAGGGCGGTGCAGCTAATACCTCTTCCAAAAAGAGGGGTAGATCATGCACCACCATGAAAAAATTGACCACCAGCCTTCCTAATAATATGAAGTGACAGACTGAGTTTGATAGTTATGGGGAGGCTATTGGCCCACATGCTAAGGACTTTTCTAGTTTCTTGCCTGTGCAAGCTAAAAGTCATGCTAGCATATTGATTGAGGAATGGGCTAAAGTTCCGGAGAACGTGAAAAGTTAGATCTGGGAGTCACTCACGGTAAAGTAACTTTTAACCTCTTAGTTTGTATCTATTGTGTTTAAGCATATTATCATACATTAATTCCTCTATTTTGTTCTGTAATGTAGGTCCATTTTGATATGCTGAATACTGCAGCTATGAAGAAGAAAGTTCTTTCACATGCTGCTAAGCTTTGGACGGGGTTTAAGTCAACCCTGTCTAGTAATTACATCTTTGGAAAGAAGGCCGACAAGTCTCCTACTTATGGTTACCTTTTCCTTGATCGAGATACGTGGGACCAGTTTGTGGCGATCCGACGCTCGCCTGCCTATCTGGTTAGTCGAAGTTAAATTTTTTTATAATAGGCCAACCTGAATTTTTTTATTTAACTGAAGTGACTACTTGCTATTTGTAACAGGAGAAAAGGGAAAAGGCGCAGGAAATCCAAAAAAAAAATGTCCACAAACACCATATGTCTCGTGGTGGCTATAAACTGGTTCGGCATAATATAATGGAGGTGAAGTTGAAGAAGAGGCGGGAAGAAGCAGGAGATGAGGATACAGTTATTGATCCTCCGTCTCCACCCCCACGCTAGGATACATGGATTGAAAGTCGAAAGACAAAGTCGAGGGTTATTAAATCTGAGCCCATACGCGTTGTTGCTGAAAAGATTGTAAGTAATTAACATTTAATTCTACTTGTACTTTGTAACAAACTTTTACATTTTTTTGAATTTCGTCTTTGTAGGCTTCACTGAAGGAACAAAGCTCGCAAGGATCGTTCATTCCACAGGGTCGTCGAGATATCCTGACCGCTGCCCTAAACAAAGATGACCTCCTTGACCGAGTCATTGGTGTTGGAGGGCAAGTGGGCATTCGACAATTCCATGGATCACGCTCACATGAGGGAACCATGGGCGAACGAGAGCAGCTACTCGCGGAGAAGATTAGAGAGGATGTTATCCGGTCGCTTTTAAAGGACCTAGGGGCTCTCCGGACTCTTGTATCATCTATGCAAACCGAAGGAAACCCAACTGCCCAACCTTCACATGTGAGTATAAAGGGGAGCTGTCCAGGTCAACATGTGTTGATTGATGATGATGAGGAGCGGGACGATGATGAACTGGTGGCGCCGGTGGAGCCGAAGGTATTCATATTCATTATATTAATTATGTCTTTCTCTATTTACAATTGAAATGACTTGACAATATTTACTAATGCTTTATCTTTGTTAATTATTTAGGATAATAACAAAGTCGGTGGTCCATCGAATCCGTCGCAGCAGAGGGGGAAGTCTCTTTCACCCCAGGTATTCATAATCATTCAATTATTACTTATGTTTTTATATTGTTTAGGATAATAGTTACCCTTTATTCATAATGGTTTATATTGTTTGTTTAGGACGATGCAGCACCGTCGAATCCGAGAAAGAGTAGTATCTCGATGATAGCTCGTCTGGCTGCGTGGGCGGCGTTGTACCTATTAAGTCTCTAAAATGTCTGATGTACATATCCCTAAGTTTTGATGAAAACTAAACATTTGTTAATGATTTAATTAACCTTCATATTGGTTGCTAACCTATCTATCAAGTGTGAAGATCAAAATAGTAAGAAGTCACTTTCTCACCTGTCTGCCCACATAGATGACCACCTGTCTGGAGAAGCAAAAGTCAACCTGTCTGCTGACTAGGATATGACTTTCTGCATTAAAAGTTCAACTTGTCTTCTGATAAGTTCTCATACTTGTCTGAAGTCTTTCGATAAGGAACACAAGTACGAAGAGATTTTGAAAGTTGTCCCTTCGAATAGAAGACTCTGAAGCTCTCTCTTTTTTCTTTTCACGATTATCAAGAAAGCCAGAAGGTCATTCTCACAAGCAACCTAGGATATCAGAAACGAAGTCCAGTTAAAGAATGTTTCCAACATGCTTTATTTCCTAGTACTCTTGGTTATTACACGAAAAGGGAAATATGCTCTGCAAAGTACAAAAGCATTATGCACAACTCTGATTTGGCTACTGCTCGATGCATAAAGCCATGATCCTCCATGTTAGAGTACAACCAACGTTCCTATTGCATTAATGGCTGCCCAAAACGACTCTATTGCATTTAATGGAGTTTTGCTTGAAGCCAACGTTTGAAGAATGTCTCCAATGGATCTTAAATGCTTGAAGGCTATAAATACAGAAGTCATTGAAGATGAAGAACACACAGCACTAAAGAGCCATTACTCTGCGCATTTATTTTTTCATTCTTTCAATATGTATTCTTCAATCATTTGAAGTTATTACGCAGTCTTTCCTAAGCTTACATTTAATTCACTCTCTGAGTGTTAGTGAAAGAACTGTCTGATTCTATTTATTACAAACAAACTTCTCAAAACAAACCTGTGTGAGCCTGAAGAGGCTAGGTGAGCAAAGAATATTTGTATTGGAGCTTGAAGAGGCTAGGTGTGCAAACAATACTTGGAGTCTGTAACCTAATCAGTTATAGTGGATAAAACTTGGGCTCCCAAGGACTGGACGTAGCTCTTTGTGTTAAAGAGTGAACCACGATAAATAGTTGGGTTAATATCTCCTCCCTTAAACTCTTTAGTTGCTTTGATTATATTATCTGCCTTCTAACTAAAGGGGTTAAAGTGTGAATATCAAGCTTGTTTTCAATTTGTATTCTTGTGTGATTTTCTGTTAAAATACACCAGACAGGTCACCTGTCTGTGCAGTGCTTTCACACTTGTCTGAACCTAGCTTCTGTGTGTGAAAAGTTTCCAACTTTACTTTAAATTCTGATAAACACAATTCAACCTCATTTCTCGTGTTTAGAGTTGTCTATTTCAGTTGGTATCAGATCTCAGCCTCTGGGTTGAGCATCTAACAATGTAGATGTAAAGGTCCTGAAGAATAGACATGACTGTTGGAGCTAGTTCAAGTGGGTGCCACCAGACTGAAGGAGCTTCCCTAACCAGACCTCCATTCTTCAATGGAGAAAACTACAAATATTTTTTTTTGAAACTTGAGAAAACTACAAATATTGGAAAGATAGATTTCAATGGTTCATTCTATCTACAAACTCTGATATCTGGGATGTCATCACAGATGGTCCATTCATTCCTAAAAATGATGACAATACTGACAAGCCAAAAGCTTAGTGGACCCCTGCAGAAAAGACAAAATGGGAGTTGAATCACAAAGCCAGATACAACATCATTTGTGCTCTCAGTCCTGAAGAATTTGAAAAAGTTTGTGCATGTGATTCTAAAGAAATATGGGATACTTAGCTGTCACATATAAAGGAACAACCAAAGTTAAAGAATCAAAGATTGTCATACTTGTCAGAAAGTATGAACTGTTTCTCCTGGAGGAAGGAGAATCTGTTGCTCAGATGATAAGAAGATTCCAAACTATCATCAATGGCCTAAAGTCTCTTGGCAAAATTTATACTAATGCTGAGAAGGTTGGAAAGATACTAAGAAGTCTACCTAAGCAGTGGAGACCTTTGGTCACTGCTATCTCTCAAGCCAAGGTTCTCACTTCCTTGACTATGGATGAACTTCTTGGTACACTCACTGTTCATGAGCAAGAACTTAGAGATGAAATTGAAACAAAGAAGAGCAACTCAATTGCTCTGAATGCTGATCAAAAGTCAGCAAAAGCTTCCAAAGCTCTGAAGGCAAACGAGTCATCTAGTGATGCTGACATGTCTGAACTCGAGGATTCTGAAAGTGATGAAGAGTATTCTCTCCTAACCAGAAAAATAAAGCTTCTCTTGCAGAAAAGTTAAAAAAGGATAAGCCTTTTAAAAGGTTCAACAAGGACAAGAACTTCAAAGAATCCACTTCAACAGACAAGAGTTCAATTGTCTGCTATGAGTGCAAGAAGCCTGGTCACATCAAAGCTGAATGTCCTCAACTCAGGAAAGCCCCTTTTAAGAAGTTCTTCAAAATGAAGAAAAAAGGGATGATGGCTACTTGGGAGGATCTAGAGTCAACATCTTCTGATGAAGAGACAGAGGAAGAAGCTAATCTCTGTCTGATGGCCAACATTGACTCAGATTCAGATAATGAGGTACATCCTAACTATGAGGAATTACTTATGCCTATGAGGAACTGCTAGAGGAATCCAACTGCTTATCTAAGGCTTTCAAATCCCTCAAGAGAGAGTATGTAAAGCTCCTAAGTGAGCATAAGCAGAAATCTCAAAGTGTGAGAAGCTGGCCAAAGAGAACAGTGAGCTGAAGACTGAAAAGTCTAACGAAGCTAAGATCTCTAGTGAAACATCACAATCTTAAGAAGTTGAAAAACTTCAACAGAAAGTGGAAGAGCTCACTTCTAATCTTGCCAAATTTGTTAATGGTAGGGATAATCTGACTAAGCTGCTTGGCTGTCAGAGACACTCCCTTAACAAAGAAGGTATTGGATATGTCCATCAGACACATCATAAAGTATCAACTAAAATCTCTAAAGTGTATGTTAAATCAACATTCATTAAATCCATACCTGTCTGTAACTTCTATGGAAAAACAGGACATGTTATGTTTAAGTGTATTCATAAGAAAAGAAGGAAGTCTTCACAGACTCCTAGAACTAACAGAAAAGAACCCAGAAAATTATGGGTACCTAAAGAACAAATAATCTCTATTGCAGATGTCCTCAATAGGACAAAGAAAACACCACTGCTGGTACCTGGACAGTGGTTACTCGCGACACATGACAGGAGAAAGGTCTATGTTCCTAGACCTCCAACTTAAGAAAGGAGGACATGTTGCGTTTGGAGGAAATCAGAAAGGGAAGGTTATAGGCATTGGTACTATTGGTGGTAAACCCCCTCTTCCCTCTATATCTAATGTTCTTATGGTTGAAGGATTAAAACACAATTTGCTTAGCATAAGTCAATTATGTGACAGTAGATTTGATGTCTCATTTACCAAGGATTTATGCATAGTTAAAGACATTATCAGCTAAAAGGAAACAAAATCTGTACAAGATTGAACTGACTGATCTCTCAGATCAAAGTGTAACCTGTCTGATGTCTAAAGAGGATGAAAGATGGTTATGGCATAAGAAACTAGGACATGCTAGTATGAAACTAATTTCAAAACTAAAAAAGGATAACCTTGTGAGAGGATTGCCTGATATTAGTTTTAAGAAAGATGTCTTGTGTGATGCATGTCAGAGAGGTAAACAAGTAAAATTAAGTTTCAAATCTAAAAACCAAGTATCAACCTCTAGACCTCTTCAGTTGTTACACATGGATCTGTTTGGACCAGTTAGTGTTGCTAGCTTGGCTGGAAGAAAATATGGATTTGTCATAGTTGATGACTATTCTAGATTTACATGGGTACCCTTCTTAACCCCTAAGGATGAGTCTTTTACGGCTTTCTCGGTATTCTGTAAAAGAGTACAAAACGAGCAGGGTTTCTGTATTTCTACCCTTAGAAGTGACCATGGGGGAGCATTTGAAAATAAGCAGTTTAGACAGTTCTGTGAGGAGAATGGAATCTCTCACAATTTCTCTACACCTAGAACTCCATAACAAAATGGAGTGGTTGAGAGAAAGAATAGATCTCTGCAAGAGATGGCTAGATCTATGCTCAATGAGAATAATCTCCCTAAGTACTTCTACGCAGAAGCAGTAAACACTGCATGTTATGTACAAAACAGAATACTTATTAGGTCTTTTCTAAAGAAGACACCTTATGAATTGTGGAAAGGAAAAAGCCCCAACATTTCTTATTTTCATGCATTTGGTTGTGAATGCTTCTTTCTAAACACTAAGGATCAACTTGGAAAGCTTGATTCCAAAGTAGATAAAGGTATCTTTGTAGGCTATTCTGAAATGTCTAAAGCCTTTAGAATTTATAATTCCAAAACTTCTGTTATTGAAGAATCTGTTCATGTTAAATTCAATGATGATTTAAAGACTGATAAGAAATTATCAGATCTAGAAGATGATCTTACTGGTCTTGACATAAACAAGCCAGAAAACCAACAACCTGATCTGACCAAGACAGAACCTGTAAATGAACCAGACAGACAAGTGGAGCAGACAAGTCAAGATCTTCATGATGATCTAAAAAGGGTCTGGAAGTTCAAAACTCATCATCCTAAGGATCTTATTATTGGAAATCCCTCAGAAGGAGTAAGAATCATATCCACTTTAAAAGAATCAAGCAATGTGGCATTCATGTCAGAAATGGAGCCAAAGCGCATTGAAGAAGCTCTTGAGGATGAAAGCTGGATTCTTGCGATGCAAGAAGAACTCAATCAATTCACCAGAAATGATGTCTGGGCACTTGTCTCCAAGCCCAAAAACAAGTCTGTCAATGGAACAAGATGGCTCTTCAGAAACAAATTGGATGAGGATGACAAAGTTGTCAGAAATAAGGCAAGGTTAGTAGCTCAAGGCTATAACCAACAAGAAGGCATTGACTATACTGAAACCTTTGTACCTGTAGCTAGAATAGAAGCTATTCGCATATTGATGTCATATGTTGCACAACACCAAATCACTCTTTTTCAAATGGATGTAAAAAGTGCTTTTCTAAATGGTATAATTGAAGAAGAAGTATATGTTAAACAACTCCCTGTTTTGAAGATACTGCTAAACCAGATCATGTTTTCAAACTTAAAAAGGCATTATATGGTTTGAAACAAGCACCTAGAGCATGGTATGATAGACTTAGTTGTGAATATATGCCTTGACAGGTACTTTAAGTTTTGATGAATGACAAAAGGGAAAGGTCCAGAAGGACTAAATAGCTATAAAGAAAGCAAGCACAAGGGGCAAAATGGGAATTTCAGTAATTGTATTGGATGTTTTAGAAAAAGTATGTAAATGGTAAGTAGAGTTCTCAATTTAATATTGGTCTCACACACACACTTTTAACATGTGCCAAAAACGTTTTAAACATGTTTTATATCTGACAATTAATTGCGCTTAATGAGTAATCAAATATTAATTGTTAAGATTTTCAAATTCAAATATGCTTCGAGCCATAATCGATTATGGGAAACCAATAATCGATTATGATATGTATTAAAAGGCTTTAAATGAGTTTAATGAGTAATTATGTTATTAAAGCCGTTAAGTTTGAATTTTGAAATAGAATAATCAATTATGTAAAATATATAATCGATTATGTCTTTCTGGCTTTCAACGAGCTTCAAACAGAAATCCCGTAATCGATTATGTAATCGATTATGGCTTTTTATATGAAAGTCAGTGGACTCGTAATCGATTAGTATAATCGATTATGCTTATTCTGTCAAAGTGAGTGCTTCCTGAAATTGGTTTAAATAATCGATTATGAGAATATAATAATCGATTATGACTCGCCAGAAATGAATTTTAAGAGGCTTGACCTAATTTCTTTTGAACCTTCACCTTTCTAATATAAAAGCAAAGTTAGGCAGCCATCAAAAAGAAAGAACACCGCAATATTCTTTGTGCTAAAACTCTGAAAACCATTTTCTTTATTATCTCTCTTGCACTATCACTTTGACCATATTATATTGAGAGTTCTACACACCATATAGGTGTTATTGTAATTGGGCTTCAATTTGTTTTTATCAGCACTATTAAGAGTGCATATCTGTTGGTAAGAGTCGTGTGACTCAAACCCTTTTTTTTCTACACCATTATTACAAGAGAGGTGATATCTCTTGTGGTGTTGTCTTGGATGTGATTTCTAAGTGTTTACAAGAGAGGTGATATTCCTTGTAGTTTACAAGAGAGGTGATATCTCTTGTGGTGTTTCTTGGATGTGATTTCCAAGTGTTTACAAGGGAGGTGATATTCCTTGTAGTTGACAAGAGAGGTGATATCTCTTGGGTTATTGTCTTGAGACTCTTTCACTGGGGGAGGTGATATCCCTGGTCTGTGAGGAGTGCTCTACATTGTAAAGGTTCTAGTTTATCCTGTTTAAAAACTAGAGTTGATTGAAATCCCTTGGTCCTATTGCCTTGGGGACTGGACATAGGCCACGTGGGTAGTCTGTGGCCGAACCAGGATATATCATTGTGTTCATCCTCTTTCACTATCCTCTTTACATTTCCTCATTTTATTTATCGCGCTTTAATTTCAAACGTTTTATTTTTTATAAAGCGCCTTAATTTGAAAAGAATTGTTTCTCCGCTGCAAATTCTCTTTTAACTTTCAAAAGGGTTTTGATTTAACTCAAAAGATTTCATTTTTATTTAAAACCCAATTCACCCCCCTCATGGGTGATGGTTGCCACGGCCAACAAGTGGTATCAGAGCTTCGACTCTGGTTAGTAGCTTAACAGCTTAGAGTTAAGATCCTTTTTACCAACCTTTTTAAGTTTTCCAAAATGTATGGTTTTGAGATTGACAAACCACCATTCTTTGATGGTGAAAATTACATTTATTGGAAAAAGAGAATTGAAATTTTTATACAGTCAATTGATGTCGACTTATGGGATATTGGAGTTCATGAACTCATTCTCAAACCCAAAGAACATCAGACTGTGTTTGATAAAAACTGTTTTTGCTTGAATCTCAAAGTTATGCAAATTCTTCGGAATTGTTTGTGCCATGATGCTTATGAGAAAATTAAAAATTGTGATTGTGCCAAGGATATTCTGAATGTGCTTGATTATTATTACCTTGTCACTAACAATTTTGAGATTAAAAGTTGTTACAGGAAAGGGCAAAATTCAATGGAGGAAAGATATCCTCAAGAACTTGCCAAGAAGAAGGACCACCACAAAAGCAAAGAGATAATGGTCAAGAAAATAGAAACAACACTCCAAGCAACTCAAAGAAACTTGGAGGTAATAGATTCTAAACTCAATCCATTTCACGATAAATGGCTACATGCATACAATAAGTTGTATGATGAGTTGATGTGTTTAGAAAATAAGAACTTGAGTTGTTTGAAAAGTATATCATCTATTGAAATTGATATAGAAAACTTAAAGAATGAATATACTTTTCTTGATGAAGAAAATAGTGTGACATTTGAATCCTCTTCATGTTTTGAAAATTGCAAAATCCTTGATAATCAAGTTGAGGAATTACTTCAAGAAATTGATAGAGCAAATAATTCCACATGTGTACAACCTTCATATGAAAATTGTTTTATGAAAAATAAAAGGGATGTAACATGTAATTACTGTGGAAGAATAGGACATATTTCTCATATGTGCAATTATAAGAAAAATATTTTTATGAGAAATAAAGTTGCTTGGGTGTCTAAAGGCACAAATAATTTGTCCACTAACCTTCAAGGACCCAATATGAAATGGGTACCAAAAGGTCTCTCTAGTTCCTCAAATTTGCAGGAAAAATCAAAGCTTGAGAAACAATCTAGCTCACGAAAGGAATTGACATTAAAAAGAATGCTTCACAACTCTGATATTGCAATCACGACATATAGAAGCAAAGATCGCTTGATGAATAACTCAAACAAAGGAAGGAGTGATGATGCAAAAGGTAGATCCAAGATCAAACAAAAGTGGGTAAGAAAATATAGTCTTGTGAATCTAAATAACAAGGTTTTCTCCCAAAAGATTGACAAAGTTCTGAAAAATTCGAGTAATAATCGATTACCAAAAGAGATAATTGATTACCAACATGTCAGTGAGTCTAAAATCGATTATGATAATCGATTCCATGCAAAAGGGGGAGAAACCACAAAAGTCAGAATGCCTCTAATCGATTAGCATAATCGATTATGCATGGGGGAATTTTCCAGAGGAGTCCAAATGGATTACATAATCGATTATGCAAAGAACTCTGAAAACAAATCGATTATATAACCGATTTCGTGAAATGAAAAGGTCATCCACTCAACTTATGATTAGTTATTGTACATCTTGGTAAATCTCATGAGAAATAACTACTTGCATGTTAAAACCTTGTTCATGAATATCTCTTCGAATTTTTTTGAAAAGCGTCTTTCTTCATGATACTTTCTTCTCTCCAATGCCTTAGAAAATTGAAATATTATTTTGAAAAAATTATTTTAGAAAGGGGGAGAATTATTTGCATGCTTAAGGGAAATAATCATACACTTGCAAAAGGGGGAATTATTTTCTTTTACTATCCTGGCACTTGCTTCCGCACACATGGTTGAATTACACTGATGCCTGCATATATTGTTTGACTATATTTATTACTCTGAATATATGCCTTGCTTTATTTGCTTTTCCCACTTTTTGATAATGCCAAAAGGGGGAGAGTTATCTGAATGCATGATTCAGGGGGAGTAGATTTGAATGTATGCATAGAGTGAGGGGGAGTAGAGCAAACTGCGCTTAGAACTTAGAACTCTGATATATTTGCTTGAACTGCTCTAACCCTATCTTTCTAGCAAATCCCTCCTAAGATGTTTGTCATCATCAAAAAGGGGGAGAATGTGAATATATGCCTTGACAAGTGTTGACAAGTGACCTCAAACACAAGAGGGGGGTGAATTGTGTGTGAATTGATTTTTGAAAACTTTTTGCAAATTAAACTAAGTTTAAAACTTGTTTTGATAAACAATAACTTAATAATAAAACTTTGTGAAATAAAGCGTATGGAAAATAAAAACGTTGCGATAAATAAAGAGATAGGGAAGAAGATGACACAGTGATGTATCCTGGTTCGGCCACACAACTACCCACGTGGCCTACGTCCAGTCCCCAAGGCAATATGACCAAGGGATTTCAATCAACTCTAGTTTTTAAAACAGGTTAAACTAGAACCTTTACAAATTAGAGAACTCTTAACACAATCACAGGACGTACTATCCCTTGTGCAAGAACCTCAAGAAACCGTTCGTGAGATCACACTCACTTAAAAAACAAACTATAAAAGTTTTACAATGAGAAAGCACTCAAAAGTGCAGATATGAAATACAACTTGAAGCACAATAAGAGTAACACCTATATGGTGTATAAGTTTCTCAAAATAATATGATCACGTGAGTGCAAGAGTAAAATAAAATAGTAATCAGAGTTTAAGCACAATAGAGAGTAGAAGAGAGTAGTAGATGGGGCATTTTTCCAAGGCTGCCAAGCTTCCTATTTGTAGAGAATAGGTTAGTGTTCAATGTAAAATTAGATCAAGCCTCTCAAAATGCATTTCTGCCGCAGCATAATCGATTATTCAAAACTCATAATCGATTATTTAATGTGTTTACATGAAGCGCGCGTCTGGACAGAAAGGTCATAATCGATTACCATAATCGATTATGTGCTCACTGCTTTTTCACCAAAGAGGATAATCGATTACCTTAATCGATTATGATGTTACTGACTCTTTAAGAAAATACTATAATCGATTACATAATCGATTACAGGGTTTCAGGTGTAGCACGTTGGAAGTCAGTAAGGTCATAATCGATTATCCAATTTCAATAATCGATTATTATATTCAAAATTTGAAATCAACGGCTTTAATATCATAATTACTCATTAACACTCATTAAAGCCATTTAACCACGGCTCATAATCGATTATAGCATTTCCATAATCGATTATCGTGCGTATGAGGTGTTTTTTCAAAAACTTGACAATTAAGGAAAGATTGCCCAATTAAGCTCAATTTTAATTGTCAGTTTTAATCACATGTTATTATTTATTTAATCACATGATTTATCTTTTAAAGCACATGTTAAATATGTGTGTGTGTGAGTGATCATATTAAATTGAAAACCCTACTTACCATTTACAGATTATTCTAAAACAACCAATACAAGGAGTAAAATTCCCTTTTTACCCCTCTTGATTGCTTTGCCTAATCTTGACTGATCGTTTGGCCTTTTTCCCGCTTTTTGCAGATAAGTCCTTTAGACTTAAAATTGCTTTTGTCATTCATCAAAATATATGTACCTGTCAAGGCATACATCCACAAACTCCCCCTTTTTGATGATGACAAACATCTCAGGAGGAAATTTCTAAAATATAGAGTTAGAGCAATGAGTATATATATCTGAGTTTAAAACGTTTGCTCAACTCCCCCTCACTTCATGCAATATTTTGAAATTCTCAAAATTCTCCCCCTTAAGCATGCACTCAAATATCTCTCCCCCTTTTGGCATTATCAAAAAGCGGGAAAAGCAAGTAAATATTACATGGCATACATCCACCAAGATTTAAACATTTTAAGCATGAGATATATTTAGCCATGGCATGCATATAAATAGTACACCACACATCATAGTTATAGATAATTTAAAGAGTGTGCATACGGAAGCTAAAGTGCCAGGAATATACAGTCATCCCAAAAAAAATAGTAGTGAAATGTATAAACTAAATAAAAAATAGTACTATATATTGTACTCATCACCACCATCTCCTCCATCATCATTACCACCATCAGCATCAATATCATCATCACCATCAGTGCCATCATCAGTGCTGCTGCTGCTGCTACTGTCCAAGTCAACCTGAGGCTGTGGGGTTCCACGGAGTGGAGTGGCCTCAGATGCAGTGACTCTACGCTCCAGGGATTTAACTTCCAGTGAGAGCTCATGAATAGCCATAGAGTTTGCTCGGATCTCAGTGGTGTTCACCCGAACCTCAGCTAAAATACACTCAAGTAAAGCCATCATTTCTGGTGAGGCTGTAGCAGGAGGTGCCTGTGAAGATGATGCTCCACCGGTGTTGGTTTGCTCAGTTGTACGCCATTTCCATCCTTTGGGTTTGTATTCCCAATCATCAACATAAAACTCAATGCCCATCTGATTGATAGTACCCTCCTTCATCATAGCATGAAACTTCTTGTAATCCAACTTAACCTCTCCAGTGAGGTTAACCCTAACATGCTTAAGGATCCGAGTCACTAGATGACCATAGGGCAAGTCAAGACCACCCCTATTGTCATACATATGATGCATGACTAATCCAGCCCAGTTCACTTTCTTTTTCTTTTCCAGTAGCCACAGAATGACAACATCCATTCTTAATAACTGAGAAAAATTATGGCGTCTAGGAAATAACAGCCTAGCTACCACGTAGTGCAACAACCTGCTTTGCACTTTCATCTGACCAGCAGTTATTTCTTTATCTATTGCATCAGAAGGCTCAGTGAGGACATCCTTGATTGCTTGAATTCTAGCAAACTCATTTACCAAGGGTTCCGCAGCAGGACCCTCGGCAGTGGCATAGGTGCCTTCAGAAGGCAAGCCAACTACTCTTCCAAACGCCTCATCATTGAGACGAATGGGTTTCCCACAGACTTCAGACATTAAAACGCCATCAACTAGCCTAAGGTTGCAGTAAAATACCTTAGTCAAGTCTGGGTAGATGTCCTCTGATTGAGACAGAAAGTCAGTGATTTCTGCATAGTCCAGATACTCCAAAATTCTGAAGTTGCTCTTCCGCATCCATTCAATGTCCAGAAAACGGGGTTTCTGAATCTCTTTCCCAATGTAGGTGCTCATGTAGGTTGCCAACTGATCCCCATTGGTGAACCATTTATCCACTTGTTCTTGTGTAAGTGGACCCGGATTGATCGCTGCTGTTCTTTGGCGTTTGGGAGGCATGATGATGATAGGAGTGTAGTAGGATGAAGAGTTTTGAAGAAAAAAAATGAGTTTTGTAGCAGAAAACCAAAGAAAAGAGAAGATGGAGGCGTGTGAACAGTGAAAGGCAAGCAGAAAATGGCGTTAGGGTTCGGGTTTACCATATAAAGTCGCACAATAATCGATTATCTTACCATCATAATCGATTATTTTGATGATGTGGCAGCTCCTTATTGGCTGGGTCCTGCCCGTGTGGTTTTGGCGCCAACCCTTCTGCTTCACATAATCGATTATGTAATCGATTATTTTCTGGGTTCTTCATCAGAAATCGATTATGGATGAGCATTTGAAGAACGATAATCGATTATGTAATCGATTATTCTGTTTCTGGATTGCTGAGTTTGTAGTGCTAATCGATTGTGCTAATCGATTGTCATCTTCTTGTCCACGCTACCCAAAGAGACAGTGGATGCATAATCGATTATGACTTCTCTATTTTGTGGACTGAAACTTTTATTTTGGCATAATCGATTTTGATATAATCGATTATGCTCTTTCTGCCTGCACACTTAATAAACATATTAGCAAATAACAAGGTGTGTTATGCAGAAATGCATGACTGATTCAAAATCCCTAATTCAGTTCTTATGAAAAAGAAGCTTTCTTTTGATAGGGGTTTTGTAAAAATATATGCAAGTTGTTTGGTTGTTTCAACAAATTTAATCATGCAATCCCCTTTTTGAACATGATCCCTAATAAAGTGGTGTCTAATTTCAATGTGTTTAGTCCTTGAGTGATACACAGGATTTTTAGTGAGGTTTATGGCACTTGTGTTGTCACATTTTATGGGAACAGTGTGGAGATTAATTCCATAATCATTTAACTGTTGCTTCATCCAAATGATTTGTGCGCAACAACTACCCGCCGCAACGTATTCCGCTTTGGCGGTGGATAAAGCCACACTTGCTTGCTTCTTGCTATGCCAAGAAGCTAAAGCATTTCCTAGTAAGTGGCAAGTTCCACTAGTGCTTTTTCGGTCTAATTTGCAACCCGCAAAATCAGAGTTCGAATATCCAATTAGGGTACAATCTGCCCCTTTAGGGTACCATAAACCCATGTTTTGTGTGCCAATGAGATATCTCATGATGCGTTTTACCGCGGCGAGATGTGATTCTTTTGGGTTCGATTGAAAACGTGCACACATGCAAACACTAAACATTATATCAGGGCGACTAGCAGTAAGATAAAGAAGAGAACCTATCATACCTCTATACTTACTTATGTCGACGGATTTACCATTTTCATCCTTGTCAAGGTAACAGGATGTGCTCATGGGAGTTGATAGTTCTTTTGAATTGTCCATCCCAAACTTCTTAAGAAGCTCTTTGCAGTACTTTGACTGATTGATGAATATTCCTTCCTTTGATTGTTTTATTTGCAACCCAAGAAAGTAGTTGAGCTCCCCCATCATTGACATTTCAAATTCACTTTGCATAATTTTTGAAAAATCCTTGCACAAAGCTTCGTTAGTGGCACCAAAAATTATGTCGTCCACATATATTTGCACAAGTAAAATGTCATGCTTTTTATTTTTGATAAAAAGTGTGGTGTCAACTTTTCCTCTTTGAAAACCATTTTCAAGTAAGAATTTGCTTAGGCGTTCATACCAAGCCCTAGGGGCTTGCTTTAGTCCATATAAAGCCTTTTTCAGTTTGAAAACATGGTTTGGAAATTCATAATTTGTAAAACCAGGAGGTTGATCCACATAAACCTCATCTTGAATAAAACCGTTCAAGAAGGCGCTTTTGACATCCATTTGAAAAAGTTTAAAATCCATGATGCAAGCAAAAGCAAGAAGCATACGAATAGCCTCTAGTCTAGCTACGGGAGCATAGGTTTCATCAAAGTCTATGCCCTCTTGTTGGTTATAGCCCTTAGCAACAGGTCTAGCTTTGTTTCTAGTTATTATTCCATTTTCATCTAGCTTGTTACGAAAAACCCACTTAGTTCCAATTACTAAATGGTTTTTGGGTTTAGGGACTAATTCCCAAACATCATTTCTTTCAAATTGGTTCAATTCTTCTTGCATGGCAAGTGTCCAATGTTCATCTACTATGGCTTCATCAACATTATTAGGTTCAATTTGAGAAACGAAAGCCATGTAATGACATATTTGATTAAGAGAGTTTCGAGTTGTTACCCCTTTTGATATATCACCTATTATGTTGTCAAGAGGATGGTGTCTTGATGTTCTCCATTCTCTTGGAAGATCGGGAAGGGGTGTCTCTTCTTCTTGTGGAGGTGGTTGATCAATAACGTTCTCCTCTTGAGTTCTTTTCTCCTCAAGAAGAGTGTTTCCCAGAATTTCTGCAACATCATCAACACTTTCCTCTACTACAATTTTAGGGTTAGTCTCATCAAAAGATACATGCACAGATTCTTCAATGGTCATAGTTCTTTTATTATATATTCGAAAAGCTTTACTAGAATTGGAATATCCAAGAAATATACCTTCATCAGCTTTAGCATCGAACTTACCAAGATTTTATTTACCATTATTTAAAACAAAGCACTTACATCCGAATACGTGAAAGTGGGAGATGTTAGGCTTCCTTCCCTTGTAAATTTCATAGGGCGTTTGTTTCATAATAGGTCTTATAAGGACTCTATTCATCACATAGCATGCGATGCTTACCGCGTCTGCCCAGAAATACTTAGGAAGGTTGGTCTCATTGAGCATCGTCCTCGCTAGCTCTACTAGAGACCTATTTTTCCTTTCCACCACCCCATTTTGTTGGGGAGTCCTTGGTGAGGAAAAATTATGCCCGATTCCATTTTCAGTACAAAAGGCCTCAAATGCCTCATTTTGGAACTCACCACCATGATCACTTCGGATAGTTACAATGTTTAATCCCATCTCGTTTTGAATAACCTTGGCAAGTTTACGAAAGGCACCAAAAGCGTCATTTTTATGAGAAATAAACAATGTCCATGTATAACGAGAATAGTCATCCACAATTACAAGTGCATAGTAATTACCACCAAAGCTCATGGTTCTAGATGGACCAAACAAATCCATATGTAAAAGCTGTAAAGGCCGGTTTGTAGAAATAACATTTTTAGTTTTGAAAGAGGCCTTTACTTGTTTTCCTTTTTGACAAGCATCACACATTTTGTCTTTTTCAAAACGGAGCTTTGGTAAACCAATTACTAAGTCCTTGCGAACCAACTTATTAAGATGGTCCATGTGAATATGGGTCATCCTCCTATGCCATAGCCAAGTTTCATCCTCTTTGCTAATTAGACAGCATACATCATTTGAAGGTAGGTCATCTAAGCAAACCATATAGATATTTCCAATTCTTTGTCCAATTAACTTGGTTTGATTTTTAGAATCTATGACCGTGCATTTTAAGTTATCAAACACAACATTGAAGTTCTTATCACACAGTTGGCTAATACTCAAAAGATTGTGTTTTAAACCTTCAACATATAAAACATTTTCAATGATGGGATTTGGACTCTTACCAACCGTTCCAATTCCCAAGATTCTACCTTTGTTGTTGTCACCGTAGAAAACAAATCCACCTTTTTGGGTGTGAGAGAGGAGAACTTGTTTTTGTCTCCCGTCATGTGCTTGGAGCATCCGCTATCAAGATACCAATTTGAGTTCCTTGCTTTCAAGCACACCTACAAAACAATTTCAAGTTTTAACTTTTGGTACCCAAGTCATGTTGGGTCCTTGAGAGTTAGCTTTGGGCGCATTGCCCTTTTTAACCCATACTTTCTTCCCTTTGACATTCACATTCTTTCTAGCATTGCAAATAGATGCAGTATGTCCCTTTCTACCACAATAGAAACATTTTACAAAAGGACTACTAGAAGTATTGGTTGGGCTAAAAAACTTTTTAAAGGATTTTTCATGTAGTTTAGGGTGATAACCCAAGCCGGCTTTATCATAGGTTCCTTTTTTATTTCCTAACAAAACATTGAGGTTGTCTCTCCCATTTGTAAATTTTGCAAGAATATCATACAAGTCCTCAATTTTGTTTTTCAAAACACTACATTCATTGCATTTTGAAATTTCATTTATTTTGTTTTCACATGATAAGCATGATGAGGTTTTGTTTGAAAGAATTTGTTTTTCCTTGATAGCCTCCATTTCTTTATTCAATAAACCTATTTTTGTTTCAAGATTAGAAATGGTTTTCTTTGAAGATAAAATGATTTTCCTAAGACGCATGCTTTCATTATTCAATTCTTCACATGCACAAAGTAAATCATCATATGACAATTCATTTTCAATTTCATTATTAGTTACCTCATCCTCGTCGTCCTCATGATTGGCCATGAGGCAAAGGTTTGCCTCCTCATTGTCGGATTCATCGGAGGAGTCCATGTCATTGTCTTCCCAAGCAATGTATGCTCTCCTTCCTCTTTTGTCCTTTTGTGGCCTCTTTTCAAATTTGTCATTCTTCTTTTGACTTAGAGGACACTCGGGCCTTATGTGACCTTTCTTTTTGCAGTTGAAGCATGTTGGCACATAAGTGGTTCCTTCTCCATCAACCTTCTTTTGAGGAGTGAAGCTTGGTTGTGTTTTCCCTTTGTTCCTCATAAATTTCTTAAATTTTCTTACCATTAGACTCATATTCTCATCTCCTTCACCAAGCTCATCAAGTTCATCAAAGTCAATATCCTCCTCATTTGTTTCACTTATACTTGCTTTGAGAGCAAGCCCTTTCTTTTTCTTATCGCTTTCCTCGCTTTCAATGAGGCGGTTCAACTCAAGTTCATGTTCCTGCAATTTACCAAATAGAGTTGCCAAAGACATAGATGTTAAATCACGTGATTCGGAAATCGCAGTTACTTCGGGTTGCCAACTTCTATTTAAACATCTAAGAACTTTATTTATTAAATCTTCATTATTAAACACCTTCCCAAGAGCCCTAAGATGATTTATTATATGGGTGAAGCGTTTTTGCATATCTTGTATGCTTTCACCTTGTTTCATCCTAAATAGCTCATACTCATGGGTTAATGTGTTCATCCTAGCCCTTTTGACCTCGGTAGTACCTTCATGGGTCAATTCAAGGGTGTCCCACATTTCTTTAGCGGTCTTGCAATTTGAGACCCTATAGAACTCATCGTAGCTTAAAGCTGAGGTGATGATGTTCCTAGCTTTCAAATTGTATTGGACCTTTTTCTTTTCCTCGTCGGTCCAAAGAGTTTTTGGTTTATCCACCGAAGCACCATTAACTTCGTGCCTGGGGACAAATGGACCATTTTCCACAGCATCCCAAATATCAATATCAGATGCTTCTAAAAAAATTTGCATTCTTTCTTTCCAATAACCATACCCCTCACCATCGAACGATGGAGGTCTGTTTACGGAATTACCCTCATTACGAAAACTGTTTGAAGTCATCTTTCCTCTTGAGACGGTTTCGTCCTTTATATCCAAGAGTTAAGCTCTGATGCCACTTGTTGACAAGTGACCTCAAACACAAGAGGGGGGGTGAATTGTGTGTGAATTGATTTTTGAAAACTTTTTGCAAATTAAACTAAGTTTAAAACTTGTTTTGATAAACAATAACTTAATAATAAAACTTTGTGAAATAAAGCGTATGGAAAATAAAAACGTTGCGATAAATAAAGAGATAGGGAAGAAGATGACACAGTGATGTATCCTGGTTCGGCCACACAACTACCCACATGGCCTACGTCCAATCCCCAAGGCAATACGACCAAGGGATTTCAATCAACTCTAGTTTTTAAAACAGGTTAAACTAGAACCTTTACAAATTAGAGAACTCTTAACACAATCACAGGACGTACTATCCCTTGTGCAAGAACCTCAAGAAACCGTTCGTGAGATCACACTCACTTAAAAAACAAACTATAAAAGTTTTACAATGAGAAAGCACTCAAAAGTGCAGATATGAAATACAACTTGAAGCACAATAAGAGTAACACCTATATGGTGTATAAGTTTCTCAAAATAATATGATCACGTGAGTGCAAGAGTAAAATAAAATAGTAATCAGAGTTTAAGCACAATAGAGAGTAGAAGAGAGTAGTAGATGGGGCATTTTTCCAAGGCTGCCAAGCTTCCTATTTGTAGAGAATAGGTTAGGGTTCAATGTAAAATTAGATCAAGCCTCTCAAAATGCATTTCTGCCGCAGCATAATCGATTATTCAAAACTCATAATCGATTATTTAATGTGTTTACATGAAGCGCGCGTCTGGACAGAAAGGTCATAATCGATTACCATAATCGATTATGTGCTCACTGCTTTTTCACCAAAGAGGATAATCGATTACCTTAATCGATTATGATGTTACTGACTCTTTAAGAAAATACTATAATCGATTACATAATCGATTACAGGGTTTCAGGTGTAGCACGTTGGAAGTCAGTAAGGTCATAATCGATTATCCAATTTCAATAATCGATTATTATATTCAAAATTTGAAATCAACGGCTTTAATATCATAATTACTCATTAACACTCATTAAAGCCAAATAACCACGACTCATAATCGATTATAGCATTTCCATAATCGATTATGGTGCGTATGAGGTGGTTTTTCAAAAACTTGACAATTAAGGAAAGATTGCCCAATTAAGCTCAATTTTAATTATCATTTTTAATCACATGTTATTATTTATTTAATCACATGATTTATCTTTTAAAGCACATGTTAAATATGTGTGTGTGTGAGTGATCATATTAAATTGAAAACCCTACTTACCATTTACATATTATTCTAAAACAACCAATACAAGTAGTAAAATTCCCTTTTTACCCATCTTGATTGCTTTGCCTAATCTTGACTGATCGTTTGGCCCTTTTCACCCTTTTTGCAGATAAGTCCTTTAGACTTAAAATTGCTTTTGTCATTCATCAAAATATATGTACCTGTCAAGGCATATATCCACAACAGGTACTATAAGTTTTGATGAATGACAAAAGGGAAAGGTCCAGAAGGACTAAATTGCAAAAAGCGGAAAGCTATAAAGAAAGCAAGCACAAGGGGCAAAATGGGAATTTCAGTAATTGTATTGGATGTTTTAATATTGGTCTCACACACACACTTTTAATATGTGCCAAAAACGTTTTAAACATGTTTTATATCTGACAATTAATTGCGCTTAATGAGTAATCAAATATTAATTGTTAAGATTTTCAAATTCAAATATGCTTCGAGGCATAATCGATTATGGGAAACCAATAATCGATTATGATATGTATTAAAAGGCTTTAAATGAGTTTAATGAGTAATTATGTTATTAAAGCCGTTAAGTTTGAATTTTGAAATAGAATAATCGATTATGTAAAATATATAATTGATTATGTCTTTCTGGCTTTCAACGAGCTTCAAACAGAAACCCCGTAATCGATTATGGCTTTTTATATGGAAGTCAGTGGACTCGTAATCGATTAGTATAATCGATTATGCCTATTCTGTCAAAGTGAGCGCTTCCTGAAATTGGTTTAAATAATCGATTATGAGAATGTAATAATCGATTATGACTCGCCAGAAATGAATTTTAAGAGGCTTGACCTAATTTCTTTTGAACCTTCACCTTTCTAATATAAAAGCAAAGTTAGGCAGCCATCAGAAAGAAAGAACACTGCAATATTCTTTGTGCTAAAACTCTGAAAACCATTTTCTTTATTATCTCTCTTGCACTATCACTTTGACCATATTATATTGAGAGTTCTACACACCATATAGGTGTTATTGTAATTGGGCTTCAATTTGTTTTTATCAGCACTATTAAGAGTGCATATCTGTTGGTAAGAGTCGTGTGACTCAAACCCTTCTTTTTCTACACCATTATTACAAGAGAGGTGATATCTCTTGTGGTGTTGTCTTGGATGTGATTTCCAAGTGTTTACAAGGGAGGTGATATGCCTTGTGGTTTACAGGAGATGTGATATCTCTTGTGGTGTTTCTTGGATGTGATTTCCAAGTGTTTACAAGGGAGGTGATATTCCTTGTAGTTGACAAGAGAGGTGATATCTCTTGGGTTATTGTCTTGAGACTCTTTCACTGGGGGAGATGATATCCCTAGTCTATGAGGAGTGCTCTACATTGTAAAGGTTCTAGTTTATCCTGTTTAAAAACTAGAGTTGATTGAAATCCCTTGGTCGTATTGCCTTGGGGACTGGACGTAGGCCACGTGGGTAGTCTGTGGCCGAACCAGGATATATCATTGTATTCATCCTCTTTCCCTATCCTATTTACATTTCCTCATTTTATTTATCGTGCTTTAATTTCAAACGTTTTATTTTTTATAAAGTGCCTTAATTTGAAAAGAATTGTTTCTCCGCTGCAAATTCTCTTTTAACTTTCAAAAGGGTTTTGATTTAACTCAAAAGATTTCATTTTTATTTAAAACCCAATTCACCCCTCTCTTGGGTGATGGTTGCCACGACCAACATTAGTTCTTTTCTCATGCATAATTGCTTTACTAGAGGACAAGTAGATACTACCTTGTTTAAGAAAAATTCTAAAAGGAATTTCATTATAGTCCAAATATATGTTGATGATATTATTTTTGGAGCAACTAATGAAAATTTGTGCAAGCAATTTTCCAAGCTAATGCAAGCAGAATTTGAGATGAGCATGATGGGAGAATTAAAGTTCTTCCTTGGATTACAAATCAAACAAACAAGTGATAGAATCTACATCCATCAACAAAAGCACACCAAGGAGATACTTAAAAAGTACAAGATGGAAAGTACGAAACTCATGAAAACTCCCATGCAACCCAATGCAAAACTAAGTAAAGATGATGAAGGTAAAAAGGTAGACCAAACTATCTACAGAGGCATGATTGACTCTCTATTATACTTAACTTCAAGCAGACCTAACATTCAATTTAGTGTCTGTATGCGTGCTAGATTCCAATCTGACCCAAGAGAATCTCATCTTAAGGCTATTAACAGAATATTTAGATATTTGCTTGGGACTACTAATCTTGGTTTGCTGTATTTAAGAACTAAAGAATAAAGATTAGTGGGATTCTGGGATGCTAACTTTCCTGGAGACAGAATAGAAAGAAAAAGCACCAGTGGAGGATGTCACTTTATTGGAGCAAGCTTAGTCTCTTGGTCAAGCAAAATGCAGATAACTATTGCCTTATCTACTGCTGAGGCAGAGTACATTTTAGCTGCTAGTTGTTGCTCTCAACTTTAATGGGTAAAACATCAACTTGAGGATTATTCTATTTATGAGCATAATATATCTGTGTGGTGTGATAATTCTAGTGCCATATGCTTAACTAAAAATCCAATTCAGCATTCTAAGGTTAAGCATATTGAAATCAAACATCATTTTATAAGGGATTATGTTCAGAAAGGTATCTTTGATATTAAGTTTGTTAAAACTGAAAATCAATGGGCTGATATTTTCACTAAACCATTACCAGAAAAAAGGTTTTTATTTATTAGAGATAATCTAAACATGCACTGCATTGTTGATTGACATGTCTGATAATTAACCAGTCTATGCTACCTGTCTTATGTTTTTATATCACCTATCTTTGTTACCTGTCTGACCCTGCTGAGTCATAATGCTTGAACTCAACAGTTTTTGGTAAAATGGCTATTAATTATTTAATACCATTTACTAATCTGAAGCTAATCATGTGCACGACAGTTTTAATCTCGAAACCATGTTTTCATTATGTCTAAAGTGGGTGCTGTAGTTCCCCACGTAAATCGTGCCTTTTTAAATTAAAAATGTTTTCTTTCTCTCTCCTGACTTTATGACTTTAAAAGGCAAAGAGTCAGAAAGGTTCAACCTTTACACTTCCAAATCCCTAAAATCGTTTCGTCTTCATCTTTTTCTCTGTCAAACTCTTCTAAGTTTCCAAAACCCTAGAAATCTCTTCTCTCTGAAATGGCACCCTCAAAGCACCTTTTTTCAAAAGAAATTGCTGAGAAGTACAATATGAGACTCTCAGATGTTGAGAAGATCTTGGCTGGCAAGACTGTGGAATTCCAACAAATGAAGAAATGGGGAATGGATGTCACAGAGGAGTTGGAATACTCCAAGTGGACCTCCTCCTTCGACTTAAAGGAGCTGGTTCATCCCAAACTTGTCAGAGATTTCTGGACAAGTGTCGTGGTTCTCACCAGTCCTATTAATGGAACCAAGAGCTTTCGTGCTCGAGTGATGGATACAACTCTCCTCTTTCCCATCAGTTCTCTGGAACTTGTCACTAGATGTCTAAGGATTGGAGCTGATTTCAAGCCTGAGTGGGAAGATCAAATGGGAACAGAGAATGTAAACATTGCTATGTATGGTGTTCCCAATCCAGAAAACTTGAAACCTGTGAACATGGTAGTGAAGTGCAGATTCATGCATAAGCTACTATTGGAATGTGTGTTGCCTAGGAAAGGCTCGAGGGATAGTGTGACCAAGTTGGACAGGTTTGTCCTATACCACTTGATTCACAAGATCAAGGTGGATATCAATGATCTGATCTACATCTACCTGGAAACCCTGATCAAGAGGACAAAGATGCAGACTTTCCCCTATGGAATGCTGCTGACAAGACTCTTCAGGAACAAGCATTTTGTTCCTGGTGATGGAAAGTTCATAGACATGTCCTTTCCTATTGACAGGAAGAATCTGCCTATGATGAACATAGAAGGTATTCCTTTGGAAGATGAAGAGGAAGACAAGAAGAAGAAGAAGAAGAAGAAGAAGAAGAAGAAGAAGAAGAAGAAGAAGAAGAAGAAGAAGCCTGCTGCTGAGCAGAAGATGGTAGAGGAACCAGTGGTCTCTACTGATGAGTCGGAGATGCCTATCTCTGAAAGGATCTGGAAGCCTGTTGGAAAAGTGGCCAGATAGGACCAGAGGCCTGCTTTGGAGAAACCATCAGTCTCTGCTGAGACAGTTGAACCTCTAAGGTTCAAGCTGAAGAAGTCCTCTCCCAAGAAAAAGACAAGGGATGTTGAAGCTTCAAAAGCTGAGTCTGGAAAGTCCAGCAAGCAGAGAAGACTTGTGAAAACCTTTGCCAAGTCCAGACAAGTGGAGTCTACACCTAGCAAAGAGGAAGCACCTGCTCCGGGGGACTCTTAATTTGGGAGTCATTCGCAGAAAGAGAAGGTCTGGCTACCCAATTCCTACTGTGACATCCGCTGAAAGGGTAGAAGTTCCTGCAGAAGCTCAAGCTGCAGAAGTTGAAGTTGCTGCTGAGGTTGAAACTCTGACCCTTCCTCTGCCGAGGAAGAAGCTGAAGTTGTCAGAAAACCAGTTGGTTCTTCCATCCATCCCTTCTGCACCATCTTCCCCCTATCCTCAAGGTATCCTTAACCCTTCTGTTTCTTCTCCACCTGCCCTGTCTATCCAACCCCTCTCCATTGTGCTCCATTTTCTTCACCTATCTCCTCTCACCAAACTCAAACATCATCTTATAATGTTGTGTCTGATATATGTCAGTACACAGTAGTTCATAGGGATTCAACTCCCAAAGAACAAGCTGGAATCATCATGTCTTTTTGTGTCTAACTTGCAATCTCTTATGACTGCAAGCTTCTCAAATATTTATGTCATTCCCTCTCCTCCACCTCATTCTCTTAATCCATGTAGGGAGATTTTATTTTATCCCCCTATTGTCTTGTTCATTAGAACATTGGCATGGACTCACTATCCTACCTCTGTTGTAATGTTACCTTCTAGGTCTAGGGATTACTTTTTATTAGTTACAGGTTCAAATTCTTTCTTTTGTCACATAGATTCTTTATTACCCCTACCCCCTTCTGTTCTTGCCAAACAATCTCTTCCCCCTCCTATCATGATTAAAGTCACCCATCTGTCTCTGTCTGAGAGACTTTCTTATGTCTTTTCATCTCCTGATACTGACTTTGTCAGAATCAGACCTTTGTTTAAACTAGTCTTTCTTCCATTCTTCTACTATAGATCCCTTCATCAGTATGCCTTTCCCCGTGTCTCCTCACCTTTCTCTGTACCCAAGACACCTCCAGTCTTAGCTTTGCCCTGGCACTCAGACAAGTCTGCTGCTTCACCTTGTCTGACAATAGAAGCCTCCCCTCCTCAGATGGTGGATCTTCACAGAGTCAACCTGCTTCAGGCTCAGCTAGAGGAAACTAGAAGATAGCTAGATGAAGAGGGGCATGCTAGGCTGCTTTTGAAAAAAAGAGTTGAATCTCTGTTTTTGCTTTTTAGTCAGCCTAGTAGTTCTTGTTTGTAAAATCTGCCTTGTACTGAATAGCTTATGATGAATAAAATAATACTTTTATCTCTTATATTTATTGTCTTGTACTTTAAAGTTTCTTAATTGTTTCCTTTTTGCTGTTGACAAAAGGGGGAGTAAGTAAAGTTAAGATGATTAAGTAAGGTAAAATTGAACTTGTCTTTGAGCTGAGCTACATAATTCTATCTATAAATGATATTGACTCTGATACTATGCTGTTTGAAATATGATTTGAACCAAAGTGCACCTGTCTGCATAATCCTTCTGGTTAAGCAAATTTCAACTTATCTGAATCTTGTTATCTCTTCTGTTGATATTTTCTATGGTTCATTAAATCATCTGAATGTTTGTCATCATCAAAAAGGGGGAGATTGTTAAGTCTCTAAAATGTCTGATGTGCATTTCCCTAAGTTTTGATGAAAACTAAACATTTGTTAATGATTTAATTAACCTACATATTGGTTGCTAACCTATCTATCAAGTGTGCATATCAAAACAGTAAGAAGTCACTTTCTCACCTGTCTGCCCACATAGATGACCACATGTCTGGAGAAGCAAAAGTCAACCTGTCTGCTAACTAGGATATTGACTTTCTGCATTGAAAGTTCAACTTGCCTTCTGATAAGTTCTCATACTTGTCTGAAGTCCTTCGATAAGGAACACAAGTACAAAGAGCTTTTGAAAGTTGTCCCTTCGAATAGAAGACTCTGAAGCTCTCTCTTTCTTCTTTTCACGTTTATCAAGAAGGTCAGAAGGTCATTCTCACAAGCAACCTAAGATATCAGAAACCAAGTCCAGTTAAAGAATGTTTCCAACATGCTTTATTTCCTAGTACTCTTGGTTATTACACGAAAAGGGAAATATGCTCTGCAAAGTACAAAAGCATTATGCACAACTCTGATTTGGCTACTGCTCGATGCATAAAGCCATGATCCTCTATGTTAGAGTACAACCAACGTTCCTATTGCATTAATGGCTGCCCAAAACGACTCTATTACATTTAATGGAGTTCTGCTTGAAGCCAACGTTTGAAGGAATGTCTCTAATGGATCTTAAATGCTTGAAGGCTATAAATACAAAAGTCATTGAAGATGAAGAACACACAGCATTAAAGAGCCATTACTCTGCGCATTTATTTTTTCATTCTTTCAATATGTATTCTTCAATCATTTAAAGTTATTATGCAGCCTTTCCTAAGCTTACATTTAATTCATTCTGAGTGTTAGTGAAAGAACTGTTTGTCTGATTGTATTTATTACAAACAAACTTCTCAAAACAAATCTGTTTGAGCCTGAAGAGGCTAAGTGAGCAAAGAATACTTGTCTTGGAGCTTGAAGAGGCTAGGTGTGCAAACAATACTTGGAGTCTGTAACCTGATTAATTATAGTGGATAAAACTTGGTGCTGCCAAGGACTGGATGCAGCTCTTTGTGTTAAAGAGTGAACTAGGATAAATAGCTGTGTTAATCTCTCTTCCCTTAAACTCTTTAGTTGCTTTGATTATATTAGCTGCCTTCTAACTAAAGGGGTTAAAGTGTGAATATCAAGCTAGTTTTCAATTTGTATGCTTGTGTGATTTTCTATTAAAATACACCAGACAAGTCACCTGTCTGTGCAGTGCTTCAACACTTGTCTGAACCTAGCTTCTGTGTACGAAAAGTTTCCAACTTTATTTTAAATTCTGATAAACACAATTCAACCCCCCTTCTCGTGTTTATAGTTGTCTATTTCAGTACCAGTACGACGACTTTGATATTCCTTGGGAACATGACGGCACTGTAACTGACTTGTTTCCTAGTTTTTCCTCGGGGGGGGGGGGGATTGTGGGTGACGTACTCCATGATCGAGTATGGATAGCCAATACGGTTGTCAGTGTCTGGTGCAAGTACATACTTATATTTCAATATATTACGTAATTAACATTGACTAATTATTTTATTTCTTAGGTATCTGCATCGCCTTGCTATGACAAGGGGCATCCCTTCTAGTTATGGATTCTTAGACCCAACCCTCATTTAGGGTGATTTCTGTATAACTGGAGATGCCATCACCAGATACTTGCAATCCATAGTATCTATTAGCCACGCTAAGGTATATATGGCACCACTTCTCAGGAATGACCATTGGCAGCTGCTCCTACTTTGTCCAGCGCAGCATACAGTCATATTTCTTTACTCGTTGCACTTTCAGTCGGACCCTCAAGTGAAATAGTATATTGACAGGTTCGTAAAATCCTATTTAATTTGTAACTTTTTTCTTTTATTATATCTGAAAGCAGGTGCAATGTTTATGAAGTAAATTGAAAGTAAACAAAAAAAAACTTGTAACAACGATTAAGAATATAACCGACATTACAAGTCACATGTGGCAGCGACTCCTTCGAAAACCGCTTTTACAAGTTAACCTGTAACAGCAGTCATAAACCAACAGCTGTTACAAGTTAACTTGTAACATTGCTTTGATATTCAATCTGCCACTTGGAAAGGCGGTTGTCTCAATAATCGCTGTTACAGATATACTTGTAACAGCGGTTGGAAAACCGACGTTACAAGTTAACGTCGGTTTAAGCAACGTCGCCTCCAAAATCGATGTCACAAGTCACTTTTAACTACTGTAAAAAGTGCTTCCTGCACTAGTGTGTAGGACATTTAAATCCCTGATAATTGATTTTCTAATGAAGGGAAAGACTATATCTTTTCCCAGATGTTGGGCCGTTATCCTATGATGTGAAGTAGATAGTGGGAAAAGTGATCTTATGAACGGCGTTCCAAGAATCATTTCATTTTTGAGATTTTTGACCAATAGAGAAGGGGTTTCAACTTGGAGACCTTGATTTTCTATTAATGCTTTCAACAGCTTATAATTAATTCTATGTCTAGAACCATTAGCTGCACTTAATCTTTCCGAAGTTTTTTCAAAGTATTTGGTAGGAATTAATCCTTCCAAAATACAATTTGAATCAGCACCTATATCAAAAAGCGCTGTAGTATCAAGAACAAATTCTCCGATGATGATTTTGATCTTGATATAAAACTTTTCAATCTTTAATTGGGTAATTAAATTCAAGAATGCTTGATCATCTTCCAGATCCTATTGAGATTCTTCAGACTGGTTTTCTGCTATTTGAGAAAGAATCATTTTATGAACGGATTGTTCTTGCTTTATTTCTTTTATTTCTTGTTTGAGATTCTTGATCTCTTGTTGAAGATCTTGAATTGTTACTGGTTTCGTTTGTTGGGCTTCAAGACGTTTAAGAATGGCCTTAAAGTCAAATTGATCTTTAAAAATGACTTTGCCTTTACCCTTGGAATCCTTTTCCATTGAGTATTTCAGTTTGACGAGATATTTTATTCTATCTTCTGGATCAGAAATTGAATTAATAACCTCAAAAAGGAGATCTTGCTCCTTAGTTAGTACATTAATTTCTGGCGATGAATCAGAACTTTGGCTCCCAATATCATCTTGTTGGATTTGATTAAGATCTTCGAAAGAATCACCATCTGATTCATCTGAAGTATCAGTTTGGACTAAAAGATTATTTTGTTGGTCCTCAACTGATGGTTCGAGATTTAGGGCTTTAATCTTTTTCTTAAGCCTGCATTATTTGCCAATATGGCCTGGTTTACCACAATTGTAGCAGATAGTTGCCTTTCTAGGAAACTTATTGTCAATTGCTGGTTTTGGCTTAAAATCTTGTTTAGGCTTTCTAGGAGGAATATTTTTCTTATACTTAGTATACTTGGTATACTTAGACTTGTGGGGTTTATCCTCCGTTTTGGTGGAAGATCTGGGCTTATCTTTTGGACAAGGAGGTATGCCAAATTGCTTGCAAAATGCCCCTAAATCCTTTTTGGCTGCTTTTTCTTTTTTGAATTGGTCATGGACTTTGTCTTCCTTACAAAGTCTCGCTCCTATTTTTTGAAAGACTGTAATGAGTTGTCCATAACTCAGTTGATCATATGGAATATTTACATATGGAGATTGAGCTAGAAGTCCATCCCTAATAATGTCTCCTAACGATGTTGGGAGACCGGTTATGAATTTTTCTTTCCAGAATCTATTTTGGCAGTCTTCTCTAGTGTAAACCCTAGTTAGAAAAGTATCTTTATACCACCTAAAATTGGATAATGATCTACACATAAGATTAGACAATAAATCTGCAGACTTATCTTTCCAAACAGATGGGTTGCCCATAAAATGTTCACAAATAGAGAAGATTAGGGTATTGACAGCATCTGGAACTGGTAGCCCGTCACTAGTGAGTACTAGGGTTCCATCTGCTTCAGTTTTGATTGCAGAAAATATTTTTTCTTTTTGCTCCTCGGAGAAAGAATGATCCCACCATCCTTTCAATAAAAACTATCAGGATTTTTTTAAGAGAGAGTCCAAATCTAGTGGTGTTCAATCAGTACTTTTTACAAGTAATAAAAAGTCTTGTTTTATTGCAAAACTCCTAATTTCGATGGATTGTTTGCTAAGGCGAATTTTGTAGGACTTTGTGTGACTTTTTAGTATTTTTTTAGTAGTAAAAAGTCTCACATCAACACATCAGATTTCTCAGGATTCTCAATCCTTATTTCCCTTCATCTTATGCCTTCACCTCTCTCTCCTCCTTCCCTCCATCTCTCTCCTTTCTCTCCCTCTCCCTCCCTTCATCCCCATCTCTCCCCCACGGTTGTCGTTCAACCCAGCATAAATTACTAAACAAATTAGCTTTACTTTTAAAATGCTTATTTTTAATTATAATTTTAAAATAGCTTTTAAGCTCCCAAAAAAGTTGGGTCAATTGTTATGTAAGTATATTGTAGGCTAAAATACCTTTTTGGTCCCTTAACTTATTTTTAAGTTTAAACTTGGTCTCTTAACTTTTAAAAGTTTCAATTTGGTCCCATAATTTGTCTCTCAACACAAGTTAGTCCTCTCCATCAATGAGTGAGTAACGATATTAACCTTTTGAGCTTAATAACAGAAATTAAAGGACCAATTTGAAACATCTTAACAATTTAAAGGATCAATTATAAACCTATTAACAATTTAAAAGACAAACTTGAAACTCAATTAAAACATAAAGGACTGAGAGTTAACATCGTTACTAATTTCATTAACGGAGATGACTAACTTGTGTAACACCATGTTTTATTTAAAACTGATTAACTTAATAAAATGAGGATTTTTAGAATTATTTTCAAAATAACCTCTTTAAAAACGGAGCTTTGCATGACGTCAAAACAACACCTGATAAACAGTTGATAAACTTAAAACTTCCTCAAGTAAAAACTTGCTCATTGATCTTAGATCAACGGCCAGGAGAAAATAAATAAATAAAAAACAAAGTTCTATTCATAACTACAAACTTAAAATAATTAAGTACAATATTCTCAAATGAATTTTCATCATTGCGCGAACTAATCAAATAGAGTTTTCGAAAACTAAGTAAGTATATAAATTTTCTCACGATTACCAGAAATTAAAATGACATTTCAAAATTACTTTAAAGCAACTAATCATAAACATATATCATCAAATTACACCACTACGTCGAAGCTCTGACATCTACATAATCATCTTCTGTCACTTCTTCAGCATCTTCTAGCCCTTCCTCATCTCGTCTTCGCTCCTCAAATGAAACTAAGCGTTGCCAAGCAGAAATGAAGGAGAAAAGAAATACAAACGGAGGAGGTAAGATTCTACAATAGGCTAGCAATGTAGATATAGGCATGCAGGATAACAAACAAGCATTCAAGTGGATATATATATATATATATATATATATATATATATATATATATATAGGTTTGTATCAAGGGATATATTTATAAAATACGTCTATAGTTTCAGAAAAAGGTCAAGACTCGAATGCATGCCTAGGACTAGACCTAACTCTGCTCCATGGAGACTATTGTTGTCATAGTATTCTGTCAGGATAGCATTCAGGTAATATGCGTAAACAACTCGGTGCACAAGTCCCAAATAGAGTATGCTAACAGCCATCTCCACAGTCCTTTCACACGAGAGTACGTAACATCTGAATAATATTTAGTTCAGTGGAGTGTCAAGATAGCCCTGCTATCCAGGTCTCCATCGGCGCAGTGCAGTTGTACACTGAACCATTGGCAGGATCCACGCCTGACTATCCCCAAGGTCTCCGTGGCCCCCACCCAATCCACTAATATCCTATGAATAGGTGTCAATGCTTTCAGAATGACAACGACTATAATTAGGTTGGAATGTTGTCCGAAGACAAACAAGGAGCGCCTGTATCAATTTAAAAAAATAGTTATTGTTAAGAATTGAGCTCGAATAGACCTTTAACCAAAATCAATTTTTCCGACTCAATATACATTTAACACTTCAAATTCATTTGAGCGTACTTTGGCTAAAATTAATTATATAACAATATTTAAAACTAACAGTTGATAGTTAAGATCAATGACAAACCCAAGAATAAAATCATCAAAAGACAAGTTTGAAAGTCTTTTACTTTCTAATATTTGGTTTATTCATTTCATTCCAAAATACCATATATCATAATAACTTTGAGCCCAAAACAACAAAATATAAATAAGGAACCTTAAGATTGAATTCACAAATTCAATAAATAAGAAATTGATACCAACTAATAATAACATTCCAACACCTCCCGAATCTAAGTTCGGGAACAAATGCAATTCACACAAGTCCCTAAGCGACTTAATGATGATACTGATAGGCTTACACTTAGAGCCTAATTATAACGAAATCGAATTGACGCTCAACATCCAAAAATTAAGAGTAAGGAAGGTTCTCGAATTCGATCCTTATCCAAAAATTCGCAAGGGAAACCACGTCATAAAAATAAGATAATTACTTGCTAAAATTATATAGCACATGGAGGTGTGAGCTCCATTTAAATATGCCATCGGTAAACAATTAATATAAAATAACTTTAACTCAAACATCATAGTCTAACTAGTACCAAAATATTTTCTTCCATCATCATCTATTGTCTCAACTAAACTCCTATGTATCCTCTATTTCCATGTATCATCCCTATTCCCTATTTCCTTTACCATTCATCCTATCTTGTACTTTTAACATTCGGTCTCATTGGCGATTCCTATCCAATGCCTTAACTTCAATTTTATCATCCTTCATGACTAGCATAAATTCTATAAATTATATTATTCATGTTCCTTGGAATCTATTGCCATAAAGCATCGTCTTAACTCTACATATAATCCACTAAGAATCATTCCCCTCACCTATGACACCTCAATGTGCATACATCCAACCATGTATAATTTTATCCTTTTAATTCACCAATTTTATAATTTACTAAAACTAATTCCAAAATGTCACATACCATACCTCATTCATCTTGACCCTTACTACCAACTTCATCAATTTAATTTGTAAAACAACTTCCTTATCCTACTACTTTAATAATATAGCTCATCGAAGACCAACCGCATCAAACCTTATACTTAGCTATTAATTACCTTCATCATAAATCATAACTCAACATGAATTCCATGACCTATAGGTTCTATACAACATATGCAATTAGCAATGTATCCATTTAGACAAAAAGACATATACTCAATGTACATATTTTAAGTCCCTTTAATCATCCAACTTGTAATGGCCGAGATTGTAAGCTCGGCCGCCGAGCTCGGAAGCTTAACTACTTTCACGATACACTTATCTAAAACCTAGCTAACAACCTTATCTTAGATAAGAGATAACTCTTATCAGTGAAAGAGATGAGAGTTGAGTTAAAAAGATAAGTGATAAGAGATAAACTAGATCCTACAAAATAGGATCGGTCTACTCCTTTCCTCCTCTATAAAAGAAGGAAGAGTCTAAGAGAATAAACACTTTTAACTTTCACTAGAGCTTGGTGTTCTCTCTTAAGCGTATTAGAGGTCCCGGTTGTGATCAAGAGACTATCAATAAGTCCTTGCCCACCGGAGTACGTCAGGATACAAAATTAAGAGATTGATGCACCACGTGATCAAGGGTTGAACAGAGAACTACGTTTGGCTTTGATTCCCTTTGGGATACGTAGGACCGGAACATAAGTATTCTGTCAAGCCACGGTCTAAAACAACCCCAACGTTCATCCTTGGTGTAACATTTACGGCCAGATTCCGGTTACTCGGATCTCGGCAGGAACATTTGGTGCCCACCGTGGGGCCGAGGAAAAACTTTCCCCGGTTCCATAAGATCTAATGGTGACTACACGGAACGGATCGAAAGGAGGGGCCCACAGTGCAAATCATATCGAGGAATCAAACTCCAATCATAACAACCCCCCTCCCTTCGATGAAGGTAATCCGTAACTGGGAGAGATCATGGCACAATTGAGACAGTTGCGTCAGGAGAACGAGGAGATTCGTACGGAGTACCAAAGGCTGTTGGGAACTCGGAAAAAGGGAAGATCGGCAACTCTTGCCGAGGAAGAGCATTCCTCACCCGAGGACAGCCAGAGAGACCCAACTTATGTACCTTCTCGTGATGACAGAAGCCGACCTACCAGAACTGGGCCCGAACCCTCAAGGGTCCGATCTCGTACTGAGGAGACCACTCAGAGAGAGAGAGCACGGGACAGACGACCGAGATTACCTTTCACTGATGCCATTGACGAGGTGATCATACCTCGGCATTTCAAATCTCTTAATATGGATAAGTACAATGGCACTACTGACCCAACAGAACATGTGGAATCTTTCATTTCATCTGTTTACCTGGTGACCGATTCGGAAGCCATTATGTGCAAGATTTTTCCAACCACTTTGCAGGGACCTGCCTTGACTTGGCTCACGAATCTTCCACCTCGGTCAGTGGATTCTTTTGACATGTTGGTTACAAAGTTCACTGCACAATTCGCAGCAAGCCGAAGGCATAAAAAGCACTCGGTCTCGCTCGTGAATTTCAGGCAGGAGAAAAATGAATCACTCAGGGATTACATGGCTCGCTTCAGTGCTCAACAGGTTTTAATCCCCAATATGAGTTCAGAACTTTGCCTTCATACCGTTATGAATGGTTTGAGGCCAGGACTGTTCTTTGAATATTTATCTCGGAAGCCACCGAGGGATTTTGAAGAACTTCAAGAAAAAGCCACAGGGTTCATGAACTCGGAAGAAATGGTAGAATCAAAGAAAAAAAGTTTTGAAGAAAGAAGCATAATCTCAAACAAAGAAAGAGATAAAGGGGCCAATCCACAGAAGGCTTTCAGAAGTAATGACAGAGGGTTTTCAGAGAGGCAGTCCCAACCCCGACACCAATCTTACACTCCACTGAACCGATCCAGAGCCGCTATTCTTCAAGAGGTGTGCAATACCGAGTTGATCACTTTGCCAAGGCCATCCAAAACTCCTGCTCAGGCTGACAAAAGTAAAGAGTGCAAGTGGCATCAGAACTATGGCCACTCCACTGAAGACTACAGAACAGCCCAGGATAAAATTGAAGAATTGGTACAGGCAGGCCGACTTGACCGATTTGTTCGCCGAGAGGGTGATGGTGGCGGACGAGCTGGCCGACGGCGAAGAAGACGGGGTTATGACAATCGTAACCGAGATGAGAATCAGCGAGGTAATAATCAGAACGGAGATCGGGATAACAGTCAACGTCCACCTACTGATGAGACAGAGGTTGGTGTCAGAGGAGTCATTAATACCATCTCGGGAGGTTTCGCAGGAGGAGGCACAACGAGTTCAGCTCGGCGACGTCACATAAAGGCTATCCGAGCTGTCAACTCGGTTTCCAGAAAAATCGCACGGCCGAGACCATCAATTACTTTTTCAGACAATGACTTCCAAGGATTAGACCCCAATCAAGATAACCCAATGGTAATAACAGTTGAAGTGGCCAATTACTCGGTCAAACGTACACTAGTTGATTAGGGTAGCTCGGCCGACATTCTGTACTTGGCAACCTTTAAAAAGCTTGGAATTCCAAAAAAGTTGATAAAAGAACAGGAGGACAAGCTGGTGGGGTTCGCCGGTGAGCAGGTCAAAACTCGAGGTTATATAGACCTCTTGACCACATTTGGTGAAGGCAAGCTTGCCCGAACCATATCTGTCAGATATGTCATTGTGGATGCCAACACTTCATACAACATCCTCATCGGAAGACCGACTTTGAATGAGCTTGGAGCAATTGTCTCACCACCTCACCTCACCATGAAATTTCCGACTGATTCGGGTGAGATAGTTGCAGTCCGAGCTGATCAGAAGATGGCCAGACAGTGCTACGCAGATAGTTTGAAGGTGACTTGGGAGCCAGATATCACCGAAAATACTAAAAATCATCAGGCAGAAGTGGTGAGCTCGGTCAGTTCAGTTAGCTCGGCAAGATCGGATGACATGTTTGAATTAGATCCAAGAATAGAAATGTATGAATCCAGAGCAGAACCTACAGAGTCATTGGAAAAATTTCAACTAGGAGCCCAGATCGGTCAGTGCACAAGCATCGGCAGTCAGCTCGATCCCTCACTGAAACAACAGATACAAGCGGTCTTGAGAAAGAATGCCGACCTGTTTGCTTGGAAGACATCAGATATGCCTGGCATAGATCCTAATTTTCTGTGCCACAGGCTATCTATATGTCCGGAGGCCAAGCCCATAGCTCAAAGGAAAAGGAAGCTCGGCGAAGACAGAAGAAAGGCTGTAGCAGAAGAGACTGCAAAACTGAAGAAGGCCCATTTTATCAGAGAAGTAAAATATACTACTTGGCTAGCCAATGTCGTGTTGGTCAAAAAAGCCAATGGCAAGTGGAGAATGTGTACTGATTACACCGATCTCAACAAGGCGTGCCCAAAGGATTCTTATCCTCTTCCAAACATTGATAGATTGGTAGATGAAGCTTCGGGTTACAGAGTCTTAACTTTCTTGGATGCATACTCGGGTTACAACCAGATAAGAATGCATCCACCAGATGAGGAGAAAACGGCGTTTATGACAGAGGGGGCAAACTACTGCTACCGGGTAATGCCCTTCGGTTTAAAAAATGCTGGTGCAACATATCAGAGGCTCATGGACAAAGTGTTTCTCAATCAGATCGGAAAAAATCTAGAGGTTTATGTTGATGATATGGTGGTAAAGTCTGATGACCCAAAACAACACTCTGCAGACATGGAGGAAATCTTTTCCCAACTCAAAGTACAACATGAGATTGAACCCTGAAAAATGTTCTTTTGGTGTGCAAGGAGGAAAGTTCCTGGGGTACATGCAAACACACAGAGGGATTGAAGCTAACTCAGATAAGTGTAAAGCTATCATTGAAATGCGGAGTCCGCAAACCGTGAAAGAAATACAGAGGCTAGCAGGTCGATTAGCCTCCTTATCTCGGTTCCTCCCCAAATCAGCCGAAAAAGCCAGACCCTTTTTCCAACTCTTGAAGAAACCCAAGGAATTTGTTTGGACCGAGGAGTGTGAGAAGGCTTTTGAAGAACTAAAATTGTTTCTCACCTCACCACCGATTCTAACTCTGCCTGATCTCGGTAAGGATCTGTATTTGTACTTATCTGTCAATGATTACACAATCAGTGCAGTAATCATCCAGGAGGAGGAGAAGCAACAGATGCCAGTGTATTACATCAGTAGAATCTTGAAAGATGCAGAGACACAGTACCAAGTGATTGAAAAGCTTGCCCTCGCTTTGGTAATGGCAGCTCGGAGGTTAAGACCTTATTTCCAGTCGCACCAAGTGATAGTCAAAATAGATCATCCAATTAAGCAAGTGCTTCGAAAGCCCGATCTGGCGGGACGAATGATAGCCTGGTCAGTTGAACTATCAGAGTTCGGTTTACAGTACGAACCGAGGGGACCAATGAAAGCCCAATGTCTCTCCGACTTCATTGCCGAGCTCTCTTCAAAGCCAAGTCCTGAAACCATTAATTGGCTTCTATATGTAGATGGCTCATCAAATTTAAAAGGAAGCGGGGCTGGAGTAATTCTCGAGGGCCCAGATAACCTTATCCTGGAGCAATCCTTGAAGTTCGGGTTCAATGCATCAAACAACCAAGCAAAGTATGAAGCTCTTATTGCCGGACTTGTATTAGCTAAAGAGGTTGGAGTCAAAGGATTGAAGTGCCGAAGTGACTCACAGCTTGTAACAGGGCAAGTCTCGGGGGATTATCAAACGAAGGATCCTCAATTAACCAGGTATTTGTGCAAGGTCAATAGTTTAATTTCAGAGTTTGACCACTTCTGTAACACCCTTCTCGGGTGCTACAAAGTAAATGACATTTTAAGGCCGAAAAGTAGGTTAATTAAATTTGGCTATAAAAGAATGGGGTAATTTTTTTTTTCCTTTTTCGTAAGTCGTAAATATAACTACTTTGTTTTAACTAAATAGACAATAAAATATTCCATTATCACAATTAGGGTTATGAGTTTGAAAATCATTTACATAATACCCAACCCGACTCATAAACAGAAATCATAGAATGTACAGACTTAACATAAAGATGTGGAGACGCAGCTCCTAAAATATAAGATACTTGGAGTCGTAGCTCCATAGACAGTTACATTAACTCCCAAACATACCCAGCTGGCCAAACTACAATAGAAAAGACCATCTTCTCTCATACCTCGTGAGAAGGATAAACCCAACTGACGAGATCTAGTGGAAACTCTATTTGAGTCCACTACCGACGTCATCATAAGAGACACTACTAGAGCCACTACAAAATTAACTCTTGGACTAAGCCCTATCCTCCCCCAAGATGAGAAACATGGTCTACGAACCCATCAACAGTTTGGAAAATGTCCACTAGAAAATCCAACATATCGTCCGCATGCTCGAACCCCAATCTCTACGATGCGTCAGTCAAGGAACATCTTGACGTCTCAATCTTCTCAAAAGAATGCAGAAGACACCAGCCGACATAGGCAATATAAAATAAAGAGGTGAGATTCCATTTATCTTACACATAAGGCAGACATGCAGTGATATGACTCACAGGTACATAATATAACACTCATATATTCTTTTTATCTCCCATTTTAATCCTGCAACTCAAAACTTCAAGAATATAATACCAGACTCGACGGTAAGCTTATCAAGCATACCAGACCCGGTTTGTCCATTGGAAGACAGGAATAGAGAGAAACTGATTGAAACCGTATAGTCCCATTCCTACACAGCCTCAAGGAATATCCGATTCTAACATCGGAGCTAATTTGATATTTTGGAAGGAAATGGTCAGTATAGGTTTCACATCCGCCCACCTCAGGCACCATTGTTGCTTTCGTGTTACGCACACAAGGCTTAAATCATAACGTACGTACAATCATAATCACATGTGATCTCAAACTCTCTATAACACATCAGGCTCTTTATGAAACCTCTACAACCGAAACTCGGCTTCCTGGGCACAACGGCCTCACCGAAAATAGCATCAACTATGTATCTGGGCAAAATTGCCGGAATACGTCCAATTGATCTATCCATCGGATAACCTCGTGATTCCACCAGAATCCACTTGCTGTCAGTCTCTGACGGACGATATTCCCGATTACAAATCATCGGTCCTTCACTGATCCGCAATTCTCACACGGACTTGTCATGTTTGTGTAAAGATGTTTTAAGGCACTTTCTTACAAGTCCTAACACATTATGAAATTGGATCGACAGTCCAATCATTTATTTCTTTACACTATTTCTAATGGAGCCTTTCTCTTGGCTTCCCAGAAAATCAAATAATTCTTAGTCCATTAAATCTTATGGAAGTATGGATATTGAATTATCCACACTTTTACGACAAATGGTCTTGCTTCACCATAAGTCATAAATCATTAAGTTCATATTTTTACTAAGTCATTCATGACTTAGGTTTTGCTCTTTAATATAAATACTAGTCTTTGAAGACTAGAATCTTCTTTTGTCTTGAAACCAAAACCTTTGGTTAAAACCAAACCATTTTAAAATCAGATTCCATCAAAGTACATAAGCACTAAATTCCTCAAAACAGTTTCTTGAAAAACATCAAAACCCTTAAAATATTGTTTTACCGTTTTTTACTGTATTTCAATTTAAACTCTATATTTTCACAAATATAATTGTTTGTCTCAAATCCTTCACTTCCCTGAGTTACCACACTTATATTAAAGTATTAAATACTGATTTCAAACTCTAAATCATTGTTTTCTCAAAAATCTTTATAAACGTTTGACGTCGGTTTCGCCGCTTTTTCCTGAATTTAGGCTCAAAAGCCATACTTTTAAAAATATGGTTCTTCACCTCAACTATATAACTTTCCTAAGTTATAATACTCATTTTAGGATGCTGAAACATTGATTTTACCTCTTTCTCACCATTTATACAAAATTCCTAAAAATGTGACCGAACGTCGTTAAGTTTGTAAATCGCGTAAATCATTTTTCAACGATTTTAAACTCTAATAGTCCAAAACTCATTTTGGAGTTTTAGAACAGTTCAATAGGTATGAAAAACAGTCTCTCACTGTCCAGTTAAATATATTTTCGAAAATTACAATTTAACCCCTAAACTTTTATTAATTGCAAAAAGATCCTTATTCACTTAAAACCTTATAACTTTTTATTTATAACTTTAAATCACACCAAACCAACTTCTTTAGAAATATTTTTCAGTTGCCCTCAAATTCTCCAGAAATCACGTTTCTGCCCCAAACATTCTTCAATAATTGCAAAAAGGTCCTTGTTTATAAAAACGCTTATAACTTTTTATGTATTAATCCAAATAACGTCAAACCAATTTCTTTAGTCTTATATTACCAAGGGCTACAATCCCAACATATAAGAATATATTTTTCAGAACAGTCCCTGAATTTCTCAGTATTTGCATAATAGTCCCTATATCTTCAAAAATTCATAACTTTTAACATACATATCCAAGTCAATCCAAACCAATTTCTATACTCTTATATACTCGTTCAATCCTTATCAAAATTATGCAAACAAATTAACTCAACTTGAAACCCCATTAATCAGTTATGGCCGAATGGCCTTAAATAAATATATTAGGCATTCTTCTTAATAAGTCAAGCAAACAACAACCTTGATTCCAACTTAAGGTCATTGGAATCAAAACAACCATATGACATATCATACCACAACCAAACATCAAATCAAATCCTCCAAGAGGATCACACACAAATAACTCAATAATACATAATCCTAACACTTAGGATTTACAAGACAACATACAATTACTTTAAACCACATACATATCTACATTAAGATAGGATAGTAGTAATCTCCCCCCTTACCTCTTGTAGATCCCTTAAAAAAAGCAAGGATGATGTTGTTCTCCTAAGGATGGCCACGGTTTTGCTTCCAAAATCCTAGAGATCAACACACAAAATTCAAAAGGATTATACGACTAAGCTTAGACATAACCAAAGATAGGAATCAAGGCTTAGATCACTTATCTTAAGCCAAAAGGATGATGATCAATAGATTGATGTTCTTGACCAAGAAATACCCACTTTTAAAGAAGTTTCAAAATGGATTTTTGGATGAGATAAATAAGGCTTAGAATGATGAGAGGATCATGGATCTATGGTTTATTCATGAAACAAACTCTTGGATTAATAATCCTTAAGTCTTAGAAAGGCAAGATTTATGATTATAACTCAAAAATTAAAACTAAATCATCTAACTCATCATATGTGTGGATTCGGCCAAGCACAATAAAATTGGCTAAATTCTTTCAATCTCTTGGATGTATGATCTTAGAGTACTAGAAAGACAATATCAAGTGTTATTTTGCAAAAGTTGAAACAAAACTCATGTACCCCACAAAACTAGGGTTTCGGCCATGAGTAGAAGACATAGGAGGAAATTTTATTTGATATTATGCTTTTGGATAATCAAAATAGAAGTCTTTGAGAGTTCATAGAAATTGGAATCACATCAAAATGATTTTTCTATGATTTTCTAGAAATTTTTGAAGATCTAGATCTAAGAATGAAAACATGATGATCATGGCATGAATCAAGTGAAATCAATGAAGAAGAAAGCTTAGATGATCAAGGAGATGAGGTCTTACCTCTTGAAGATTGAAGACATGAAGAAAATGATCAACCAACACTTATATAAAATCTGGACAGTTTGAGGGTGTGTTGGTTTTGAGAGTATATCTCATGATATACTCATCCAAAAATTACACACTTTGGCTTATTGGAAAGATAAGAAGAAAAGGAACAACTTTTATTTTTAAGGTTTCATTTGGTTCGGATCATAACATGGGTAAAAATAGGCTTCTTTCTGCTGTCTCGCATGGATCTGAGGATTCTGGACAGTTTCTGTATTTTGGTCATAACTCTCAATATACTCATCCGTTTTTGATGATCTTTAGCTCGTTGGAAATAAGAGAGAAAGAGGAACAACTTTCATGTAGAAAGTTTTTCGATTTTCATAACAGAAAAGGGTCAGAATTTCAGTGTAATTTCGGCGAGTATGAACATCCATGTGTGTTCTTTGAGTTCTTAAGAGAAAATGAGAGAAAGTGATGAAGAAGATGAAGGTAGAAATGGCTAAGTGTGGTCTGCACGAAAATGAGGGAGTTAGGATCAGATTTTGTGTGGTTTAATGTGATAAAAGAACTATGGTTGAGGTTTAACTAAGCTTAGGTTAAGTTAGTAAGGAAAATATCTAGATATTTGTAACTTTGTCATCATCAAAATTGAATGGACATGGATGAAGGAGAGAAATATGTGGTGGAGGTGGATCTAGAGTGATGTGGCCGAATTTAACACCCCAAAAAGGATGGAGATATTTTAGTTGAATTAACCAAACATATGTTAGGTTAATTTAGGGGTAAATTGGTCATTTCACTTGAATTCATCAAGATAAATGAGTGGTGAGTAGGAGTATGTGTTTGATTTGTGACCATATGTGAGGAAGGAGATATTTTGTTACAAATCATGGTTGGCTAACCTTAGTCGGAGTTAACTAGACATAGGTTAGGTTAGGGGTATTTTAGTCTTTTCACATTTACTTGTCATAAATGCACATTTAATGGCTATGGTGAGTCATTATGGTGACTCATTCCTCTTGAGTCATCATGGACGATTCGTCGTTCTGTTCTCCCGGTATATCTCTGCACATTCGTGTCTGGTTCCGTTGTTTACCCGATTAGGTTTTTGAGAGAAAGATGATGAAATGAAATCAAAATGAAATGAGTTTGGTTTAGTGGAGGGGCTGCACGAAATTAAGTAGATTTAGAGTGTATTTTGGTCAAAATTCACTTAGGGACACTCTTGAAATTTCGCTTAAAGATCAAGGGCATTTTGGTCTTTTTACATATAATCATCATTACTTGCATTTAATGCAAGATGACTAACCCCTATGACTCACCCCCATGAGTCATCATTGTGCTTATCCACCCGGCGTCGGGTTTTGTCTCTGCACCTCCGTTCTGGATTCCGTCGATCCCCGATCGTCAAGTATTCGCCTGAATAAAATATAAATATTTCATTGCTAATGAATTTTTCCGAAATGTGGAAAATCGTTCGGGGTGAAATATAAAACCTAATGGTTTCGTTCATGATTCAAAATTAGGGTTTCTGCTCAGTAAATTCTTACTGTCAATGAAAACGCAGAAAATGCAGACCGGGTTTCGTCTGAATTTTCAACCCAAAACTTCCCCGTAACCTTATAAAAATAAGTATAACAAGGAAATGACCTTAGTTTCTCCAAAGTCATTTTCTAAATCTCGAATAAAATATAAACAAATATATACATATATGAATATTTACCGGTATTGAAGAACAGTGAAAATCGGGGTGTTACATCTTCACTATTGAGCATATACCTCGGGAGGAAAATGCTAGAGCCGACCTGTTGTCTAAGTTGGCTAGCACTAAGAAAACTGGCCAGTTAAAAACTTTCATTCAGGAAAATCTCCCTGAACCGAGTATAAAAAGTGCCGAGGTAATGATAACCGAGCACTATGATCGAGGCTGGATGATGCCATTCTGGGAATTCCTGACCTCGGACAAGTTACCTGCTGATCCCAAAGAAGCAAAGAAAATTCGTCTGAAGTCTTGTCATTACACTATCCGAGATGGAGAGCTGTACAGAAGAGGATTTTCCATGCCTTTATTGAAATGCATAACCAAGGAACAATCCGAGTATGTAATGGACGAGATGCATAGAGGAATATGTGGAATGCATTCTGGTGGCCGATCCCTAGCAGCTCGGGTTCTGCGAGCAGGCTTCTATTGGCCGACTATGAGATCAGACTGTTCTTCATGGACTAACAAATGTGATCCTTGTCAGAAGTTTGCTTCTGTGGCACGAGTTCCAGGGGAAGAGCTCCATTCAATGCTGTCACCTTGGCCCTTCACTATGTGGGGGATGGACATTGTGGGTCCTTTCCCTGTTGCCAAGGGCCAAGTAAAGTTCTTACTGGTAGGAGTGGATTATTTCACTAAATGGATTGAAGCAGAGCCATTAGCTATTATAACAGCTAAAAAGGTCCAGAGTTTTGTATGGAGAAACATCATATGCCGACATGGTCTACCTTATGCGATTGTCACTGATAATGGAAAGCAATTCACGGACAAAAATCTTAAAGAATTCTACTCCAATCTCAGAATCAAACATAAGGTGACCTCGGTTGAGCACCCACAAACAAATGGTCAGGCAGAGGCAGCTAACAAAGTCATTCTGAACGAGCTCAAGAAAAGGTTGGGCCAATCAAAAGGAGCATGGGCTGAAGAATTACCGAGCATCCTCTGGTCTTATCATTGCTCACCACAGTCATCAACAGGAGAAACGCCGTTCAGGCTAACCTATGGAACTGACGCAATGATTCCAGTTGAGCTCGGCGAACTTTCTTTCAGAAGGCAGCATCACGACCAAAGCAAGAATGAAGAAGAAATCCGAGTTGAGCTTGATATGGTTGAAGAAGTCCGAGATGAAGCAAAGATCAGGGAAGAACTATGCAAGCAGAGAGCAACTCGGAAGTACAACTCAAAATTGCGACCGAGAGAGTTTGTTCAAGGAGACCTAGTGCTAAGATTGCAGAATGATGCAAGGAAGGACTCCAGAGAGGGCAAGCTCGCAGCAAACTGGTCTGGCCCATTCAGAATAGTTGAAAATCTTGGAAATGGTGCTTATAGGCTAGAAGAGTTATCAGGGAAGATTGTTCCAAGAACTTGGAACACTTCTCATCTCAAGTTTTATTTTAGTTAAAAGTTAGGTAAGGTACTCTTTTTCCTACCCTGGTCTTTTTCCCATGTGGTTTTGCCCAGGAAGGTTTTAATGAGGCATGCCTAAGAAAATAAATGAATAAGGTCCGTTTCAGTTACAGGGCTAAAAATTCACTTGTTTTACATTTTAAAATCAAAACCTAAAAGGGTTGACCGAGCTAAAATCGACCGAGTTGAGGTCGAAATGCCGGACCCAAAGGTAAAATCAAAAACCTAAAAGGGTTGACCGAGCTAAAATCGACCGAGTTGAGGTCGAAATGCCGGACCCAAAGGTAAAAACCTAAAAGGGTTGACCGAGCTAAAATCGACCGCGTTGAGGTCGAAATGCCGGACCCTAAGACGTACAAGCATAAGCTTAAAAAGGTTAAATGAGCTAAAATTGACTGAGTTAAGGTCGAAATGCCGAGCCTAAAAAGCAAGCAAAAATTTAAAGGCCGAGCTTATAAGCCCAAGGCCACACGCAAGGCTAAGCAAAGTTGGAAAAACCGAGCTTCGCCCGGTAAAGAACTTTGAAACGCGGTAAAGAGCTAAGACTATCCGAGATAAGAAAAACTTAGAAAAATATTCCAAGTTATCAAAGGGAAAAACTTGGAAATTTTTAAAGTAAGCAAAAAAGCAAGTACGACATGAAGGCAGTATTTCATTAGTAACTTGGAGGATAAAAGCCCAGTACAAAGGGGGGGGGGGGGCACGGCCCAAAAAAGCAAATTACATTAAATTTTTCCCAAGTTACTCATGGGCATCCCCAGGAGCAACTGTTTCAGTAGCAGCCGACGTGGAGGCGTTGTCATTAGGTGAAGAAGCACCCAAGGTTGGATCAGGCGTAACCCTGCTACCACCTTCGTTCAAGCCTCCCTCCTCGGCAACTTGCTCCTCGGCTCCTTCTTGCTCTTCTTCTTCTTCATCCTCAAGCTCGGACAATGGAACCAAGACCCCGTCTTTGTTGAAGTCCTTGTCCACATCAGCTTGGGAGAAGTCAGCATCAGGGTTGAAGCGCTCAAGCTGCTTCACAGCACGGGAAAACCCCTTAACATGCTCCCGCATAATGCTGTCTAGAGCCTCGTCTAGGTCGGCTTGGAGCTTGCAGTTAGCCTCCTTTTCAACCTCCAAAGACTCCTGAGCCTGCGTCAAGGCAACCCGGGAGTTTGAAGGTTGGCTCTTTCTGACTTCTCCTTGTCCAACTCGGACTGAAGAACACCTTGAACTCTTTCAAGCTCGGCTTGCCGGGCCTTCAGCTGCCCGATGACTCGGCCTTGTTCTTCACACTTGGAAATAGCCTGAGATAGTTCGTCACGAACTCGCAGAGCACGGGCAGCATCGGCTCTCATAACTTCCATTTTCTTGGTATTCTCGGAGAGTTGCCGACTCCAGAAGCGGGTAATGGAGGCAATACGCAATGCGTAAGCAGCAGCGGCCTCCATACTCTCATCAGGCCCTTGCTCCAGCAGAAGCAGAGCATCGGCAGGTTTCAGTACTTGGCCATCAATGAGTGGACCAAAGTTACAATCGTTACTCCAAAGAGAGCCGAAACCCGGGTTATAGTTGCCATTAAACCACTTGGTGGTCAAGGTAGAATCGTCTACTATTGGACCTTTGCCGATTCTCCTCTCAACAACAGGCTCCTCTTCGGCAACCGGGAAGGGAGAAGTACTTCTTCGAATCTCGGTCGGGCCATCTGGCCGACCCCGTTTGAGAAGGCGTGGGCTGGGATCCGAAGCCTCAGCAGCTTTCTTCTTCTTCCCCTTCACGTCGGCAGCAGGGGCCGATCCACCGGCTAGGTGAGCCGACTTCTTTATCAGTGCCTTGTAGTTAAACTTTCCCATTATCACTGCAAGATAGAAATCAGTCAGATTGTAAGAAGTATGTGATAAAAGCTTGGCAAATACAGAAGGACTACTTACAATCAAAGTCGGCCCGCCGAGTGGAAGAGGTCGGCAGTTTTAAAATTTTCCCACAAGGCAGTGGCCGAGGGTAAAGCTTAAGAGCTTCAACATCGGCTTGTTCTTGATCAGTCATACAACCGATATCAAATCCACGAAATTTCGATGGGTGTGGTTGCCAATAAAAGGGAAATCTGGGTTTCCCATCAGTATCAAAAAAGGCAGATTCATTCCCATCAGTAGGTCAGATTTTGAAGAAATCCGACTTAAAAAACTTGTAAGAGCTTTTGTAAAGGCCAATAATGCCTTTTCTCTCCAGTCCGCTGAGGGAGATCCATCCGATTCGATCCCCAAATCGAACCTTATAGAAGTATAAGAACTTCGGTGCGGTGGCCTCCAATCCGACTTGCCTACACAAAATCTGGAAAGCTCTCATGAAGGCCCAGCTATTGGGATGAAGCTGAGTAGGGGCAACGTTCATAACTCGTAGCACATCACATTCAAACTGGGTGAAGGGAAAAGAGATACCAATTTGTTCGAAGAGGGTTTTATACACATAGGTAAAGTGTGTTTCGATGGGAAAAGGTTTCAAAAAAACATGTTCATTATCTGAGCATGGGAGACAACGAACAATGTGGGGACTAGGGGACACTTTGCTCTTCACAGAACGAAGAGAACCATAACTCCTGAAGTTGGAAAAGAAAGCTCCAACCTCAGGCCTGACCCAAGAATACCCAGGGATGGTGATGTCTGGGATGGGTTCTTTCGGAACCCTTGAAGCACGCCGGCGGCACGGTGGCACCACGGTGGCCTGAGGAGCAGTAGAGCTACTTTCCCCAGATGAAGAAGATGATGCTTCATCTGGGTTACCCTCATCACCGTGCGGAGGAGAAGGAGAAGGAGAACCCCCAATAAGGTTAATCCCAGATTCCACGATTTGAACCTCTGATGAAACACTTTGAGAAACCTCAAACGAAGGCTCCATGGTCCACAGAACGTATAAATTGAAAGAACCAAAGGGGCAGTGTTGGAAGCAGGGGCGTACCTGGAGAAGAAATGAAATTGCAGAAGAGAAAGACACAGAAGCTTCAAGAGTAAAATGTGAGAGTGTGAGGGCAAACGAACATCTGCCTCCGGAAACTCCACAATTTATAGACAATGTTTGAAAAATTAAAACGTTACTGTTGGGACTAATAATGACACCGTATGGGAGAAGGGAAACGTCTCTTCAAACCGGCGTAAGTTCGGCACACCTATCATGGAGTAACACGTGGCAAGGACATCGGAATGCACGATGCCACTTAAGAAGGTTTTAAATGCGCAATGGCAAAATAGACCTCGGAAGTTGGACCAAATGCCACGTGTCACAATCAAAACTAGTCTTGAGAGTAGCATAACGTCTCTTTTCATCTCGGTTAGTGAGAAACTGACGTCACAAGAAGAGATTGACATGACCGTTCCTATCTCGGTTCAGCTCGGCTCCTTCAATAAAGCTTTCACGCTTTATAAAGCTTAAAAGCTTGGGGGGCTTATATTATAGCCGAGGTGGTGCACGTGCCGAGGTATAAAACTCGGCCAAAAAACCCATCAAGCCGAGATAGTTGTGAACTAATAGCAATATGTTAAGCTTGGCCAAATGAGGCCACCGAGCTCATAAGTTGGCCGAGGAACAATATTGGTCACCATAGAAGCATGGTAAAAAGGAAAACCGAAACCTAAGCCATGAATTCAGAAATATTTTCAAGAGGCCAGCTCGGCTTCTGTCATGAAAACTTTTTCGCTCTTTTGAGCTCGAAGCTTGGGGGGCTTGTGTAATGGCCGAGATTGTAAGCTCGGCCGCCGAGCTCGGAAGCTTAACTACTTTCACGATACACTTATCTAAAACCTAGCTAACAACCTTATCTTAGATAAGAGATAACTCTTATCAGTGAAAGAGATGAGAGTTGAGTTAAAAAGATAAGTGATAAGAGATAAACTAGATCCTACAAAATAGGATCGGTCTACTCCTTTCCTCCTCTATAAAAGAAGGAAGAGTCTAAGAGAATAAACACTTTTAACTTTCACTAGAGCTTGGTGTTCTCTCTTAAGCGTATTAGAGGTCCCGGTTGTGATCAAGAGATTGATGCACCACGTGATCAAGGGTTGAACAGAGAACTACGTTTGGCTTTGATTCCCTTTGGGATACGTAGGACTGGAACATAAGTATTCTGTCAAGCCACGGTCTAAAACAACCCCAACGTTCATCCTTGGTCTAACGTTTACGGCCAGATTCCGGTTACTCGGATCTCGGCAGGAACACAACTCTATATATCCTTATAGTTACATTACCTTTGTGACTCCTACTATGATTATCCAAAACCAAAGCAACCCAAATAAATATGTGTTTCCAAAGTCAATCTAACTTTCACACCCTTGACAATAGATTTAAATATAAGATCATAATCTAACTTATCCAAGCAACAGATTCTTCTTTCTCACACTATTGACAAAGTATCAACAGTCTTTCACATAACATCAGGAAAAGTGCTATTTACATAGCCATACCATGCAATCAGACAATTACCACACAATTATGATCAAGCAGTTTATAATAACAATCTTCATACAGTTAATTTCATGCAATTTCATAAGCATATACCCAAGACCCGCATTAATCCCACACTACACCTAGAGTATTATCTTCCCCAACCTTAAAGTGACGTTTGAAGTCTTTCAGGCACTTGTCAGAAATACAGTCAATTCGAGTCAGAGTTCCCAGAGAGCAATTTCTGCTTCCCCAGAGCAAGCACGAACATGAACGACAACCCAGAAAGACGATCCCAGCATGTACAACAATCAGACAATTCACAAATTAATTACTCAACATTAACACTATAAATTTAACTCACTAACATACTTAATTTCTCAAAAACCACACTGATTTAATTCAAAACAGATTTGGGGATTTTTAGGTTCATGATGAAAATTGGGGAAAAATCAAATTAACAAGAGATTGACAAAATTGGTTTAGGGGAACACTTAATCATGATCCCCATTACATAAAACACCAATTAAATTCAAAAGTCAAAATCTAAAATCAAAGGGCTAGGGTTTGGGTTGAGAAAATTGGGGATTTCTTGAAACTAAAGATGAGAATGTGAGAAATCACTCACCCAAAGAAGAAGAAGTCTTCTTGTGGTGGTGTTGTGGCGGCGACGGCGGAGGAGCGTTTCTGCAGCAACCAGGGACCAAAAAGAGGTGAAGGAAACATAAAAGAAGGAGAAGGAGAAGATTTAACACTCAAAGGTGGTGGAACCACCATGAACAGCGGCGAGGAGCACTTACCGTGGCAGTTCGACGCAAACGATGGCATCACGGCGTGTTTTGTGCGGCGGATGGCGCTCGTACGGCAGGGGACGCGAAACGGCGCGCGTCTCCTCCCTTGCGCCGACTAGCGGCGGTCGACGGCAGCTCCGGGGGGCGGTGGTCGCGATCTGCAAGAGTGAAGGAGGAAGATGAGTGGAGTTTTGAGAGGGATGAGAGGAAAAATAAGTTTCTGATGAAGAAGAAGGAAGAAACATAACGTAAATGGAGGAAAGAAAAGTAAGGAAAAAAAAAAGAGTGGAAGAGAGGAAGTGAACATGGGAGAAGCTGGGCCCGGGAAAGAAAAGACATAAAACCGGTCTCTTTTATTTTTCTGATGCTAAAAATTTCTTTTAGAGACTATGAAAATAAATTTTCTTCAAACAAAACAATTTTAGATGGTATTTTTCTAAACAAAGAATAATAGCCAAATGCTATTGTCTAGCAAGCGTGCATATACTGTAACAACTCAGTGTTAACGCACTTAGTAAAACCTTTAAAATGAGTAAATAAAATTACTCAAACCAAGCAATATTAAAATAAACAAAAATAATCATTTAAAAAAATTAATCACTCTTAATAAAGCAATTAAACATATATACAAAAATAGGGATGTTACAACTTGTGTTAATTAAGGGACCAAAATGAAACTTTTAAAAGTTAAGGGACCAAATTGAAACTAATTAAATAAGGTAAGGGATCAAAAAGGTATTTTAGCCTATATTGTAGAATTGGTTTGCAAGTACACATTTAGCTATGACACATCAAATTTATATATTCTTGATGGAAAACATATCCGTTATAGTAAACAATAACAAATATATAGAATGTAATATTTGTGACATTATGAAAATAAAGTGATTTTATTGTTTTAAGTTCACAACTTCTTTTTTTTTCCACTACATAAATACAATAACATGTGAACAAAATAATTCTGTGAATATGTTGTCTTCTCCACTATAAAATTGAATTTCCTTTGTAATGCTGTAATTAGAGTTTATGTGTTTATTCTCCACTTCTCCACCATATTTTCCTTTCAAATCTTATAAATCCATATAATCCTTCCAAAATCAAAACTATAAAATCTTGATTATAAAAGTCTTTAAAAAAAAAATCTTAAAAGTCATTACATTCTTACATAATCTTTTAAAATTCATAAGATTTTTTTATACGAAAATAGTCTTTTAAAATTTATAAGGACTAAAAACAACAAAACATATTTAACCTTTTTTTTAAAAGAGATCTTGGGCTTGTTTGATTATGTTTTGGTTTTTTTTTTTTGGAAAATTAAGAACTATTTTATAAAAGAAAAGAATAAAAAATCTGTTTGATAAGAGAATTTTAAAAAGAATTGTACCAAAAAAATTAAAATATACTGAAAACAAAGTGTTCCTTTTTCTTACCAAGGACCCATTCGTCTGAACCCTTATCATAGGCCGCCTCTTCCGCCGTGCACCGTCCGTCGTATGCCATCCGCTCGTTTATAACGTTTCTGTCCGCCGTTCTTCATCTCAGCATCACCACTTCCCTCCGCCGTTATCTCGAGCTCAGGCTAGTGTTCCAGATCTATGTTCTTGTTCTTCGTATCTGTTTTTGAAGGATCCTGAGCATAAGTTCATCTATACTCATTCGCATCTTGTTGTGACAGATTCGAAGATGTTCATGTTTAAGAGGTATGTGTGTGGAACCCTTCTCTCTAAATCTCACCTCCTTCCCTCTTTCTCTTATGCTTCTCATCTCAGACTTCATATTCATTCGAAGAATGTTTCTGGGTTTCGAAATATTGATGATGCTGTGTCTTCATTTATACACATTATCAATAAGCGCCTTCCACCTTCTGAATTCGAAATCAACAAGATTTTAGGGTGTATTGTGAAGATGAAACACTATGCCACTGCTATTTCACTTTTTCCACAATTGGAGTTTAGGGGAATCACTCCTTCCTTGGTTACTTTTAACATCCTGATCAATTCGTACTGCCACTCTGGTCATATGGCTTTTGCCTTTTCTGTATTGGCAAAGATTATCAAGATGGGTTATGAATTAGATGTGATAACTTTGAACACACTCATGAAAGGGCTATGTATTAACGGCAAGGTTGGGGAAGCACTGGAGTTTCATGACAATGTAAGAGCAAAAGGATTTTGTTTCAATCAAGTTAGTTATGGGACTTTGATCAGTGCCCTATGTAAAATAGGGCAAACAAGAGCTGCAATTGAATTGCTTCAAAAGCTGGACAGGCAAGTGGTCAGGCCTAATGTGGTCATGTACAGTGCAATCATTGATGGGTTATGTAAAGATGGGCTTGTAACTGAGGCAGCTAATTTGTTTTCTAAGATGATTGCTCAGGGGATTTCCCCCGATGTTATCAGTTACAGTTCTCTAATTCATGGTTTCTGTTGTTTGGGTCAATTAGAAGAAACGACTCGATTGCTAAATGAAATGGTTCAAAAAAACATCAACCCGGATGTATATACCTTTAGCATATTGATTGATGCATTATGTAAAGAAGGAAAAGTGGTAGATGCTCAAAACATGTTTGATATGATGTTGGAAAGGGGTCCAAAGCCTGATGTTGTCACTTACAGTGCTTTAATGGATGGATACTTTTTAATTAATAAGGTGAATGATGCAACAAAATTATTTGATAATATGATCAAGACAGGCTTCGCACCTGATGTTAGGACTTATAGCATCATGATTAATGGATATTGCAAGAATAAAAGGGTGGATGAAGCCATAACTCTCTTTAAAGAAATGCGTCACAGAAATTTAGTTCCAGATACTGTAGCATACAGTTCTCTTATTGATGGCCTGTGCAAATCACGGAGAATCTCACATGTGCAAGACCTTATTTATGAGATGCATGCTAGTGGCCAATGTCCCGATATTGTTATGTATAATGTCTTGTTAGATGCTCTGCTCAAGATCCAACATGTTGATGAGGCCGTTGAATTATTCCAGCAAATAGTTGGCAAAGGAATTCGTCCTACCGTGGTCACGTTTAACATACTTATAAACGGTTTGTGCAAAGGTGGGAAACTCAATACTGCAAAAAAGTTTTTTGAGCATCTTCTTGTTCAAGGCTGTCAATTAAATGTCATAACATATAATGCTATGATCAATGGGCTTTGTAAAGAGGGCTTGTTTGATGAAACAATGGCCTTGCTTTCAACAATGGATGAGAATGGTTGCATCCCCAATGCTATAACTTATGAAATATTAGTTAAGGCTCTTCTTGAGAAGAATGAGAATGATAAGGCAAAGAAGGTTGTCCGTGAAATGATTGCTAGAGGACTATTCAAGCGATAATACAAGGTAAGATTTTTCTTTTCTTTTCTTTTTTTTTTTTTTTTACTTTTTTGTAATTAGGAAGACAGCAACTGGAAAAATGAATTTTTTAATGTTGTTTTTGCATGAATGATGAATGATCTGAAAATATTTATTTCATTTTCGTCACAAAACTATTTCTACAGATTGACTTATATGTCCCTGATAACCCATCACTTGGTGTTGTTTACTGGAGGTTTCAAATTTCTACCTGCAAGAAGTTCTTCCTTCTGATATTTGCTCATGTATTTTTGTTTAAGATGTCTTGATACTTGATAGTAAGCACCAGCCAGAGTTTTGACTTCCCAGTAATTGCTATCCATTATGACATGACATCTCTTTTATCATACAAAGAGTCAGAGAATGTAGCAGAAACTGACTTGATTATTATGCATGATTTTATCTCTGGTTATCTGTTTACCCATAATTAGAGAAATTAAAAAGTAGGAGAAAAAATTTCTTTTTGCAATTTCCTATTTATTTGTTTTCTGTTTTCTTGTAGCAGAAGGTAAAAATTTGAAACTCACTTATCTTTATTGAAAAAACTTATCACAAGAAGACATTGGCAATCTGTTTTAGACTTTAGGGTGATGTGTACAATTTTTAGATTTGTTTCCCACATACAGCTTTAGGTTTAATCATTGATGGTATGGTTTCGTTTAGTTTTCACTTTTAAAGTGTTCATCATTGAATGCAGCATTAGATAAATGGAGCAAGTAGGTTTATCATGCCCTTAGCTTGAAGTTGATGCTGGGATAAAAGCAACAATTTGCTTAATTTCTTGCAATGAAAGCATGATGTCAAACAAGTCCTAAAAGATGCCTTTGGCATAGTTGGCCTTGCTGAATTTCACACTGTCATGACTTGAGGACAGTTTAATATGCTCCAGCCGCTCCTCAATTGCAGAACACTAGTCAGAAGTCAGAAATATGAATCACGTGTAGATCTGCTAAAGTTCTCAACTACAACGAAGTAAAATAAGACTAATGACTTTTGAATCCCTAGAAGTTGCCTATTTACAATCACCATGCTCTATGTTTACTTGGTCCTTGATGATTTGTGATTCAATTTGCAAAAAACATTTGAACATTGGCTCAGATTAAAGACAAAATGGACTGCTAGTTAAGTGAACAGGTACCTATCTTATGGTTTAAAGGGTCACCTTGTATGAAAGACAAAAGAATCAAAGGTTAGATTGCCAGTGGATTCTTTGCAAATGTCGGATCCTACAAGATGCAATGATAATATTGCACTCAAGAAATCTGGTGAGCTCAAAAGCACACAGCCCTATTACTCCTGAATTCTGATAAAAACTAGTAAATATGGCATTTCAGATGCCATCAAGCTGATCTTTCAATTAAAGTTTTCATGTCCAAACAAATAGGATGCTTTGGACTTGTACCTTTGTCATGTTTCCCTTGCAAACCAGGGATAGGCAGCGGCATTTTCACTACAACTTCCATGCTGTAGATGGTCCGTCTTATATGACCCTGCCTCATCCTCTTGTCTATGAACCAAGTGGTCAGAATCTTTCCCAGAAGCAACATTATGAGGAATGGAACTCTAATTATCTTGCAGAAAGTTGGCCACTACACTAGCCAAAATTTCAAAAGCCTGTATCTGACTACATTCACTCTTCTTGTTGACTCTACCTGGCCCCTAAACCATTTCTCAGAAATTTTCAGGATGTTGAAACTGGACACATAATGCAGGTGAACAATTAATCTTGGGTTGGTAAAATTATTTTATTACTTTGTCTGATATGGACGACAGACACTTGATAGCCATTAAAACAATATTTCATCCTCTTATGAAGCACCATTTTTTGCAGACATCCAAGATTGGATTCACCTTAAGCTAATGAGTATCAAGCTACATATGCAATTTGCTTTTAAGGGTATAGTTCGTCTAATCTAAACCCACCCAACCTGTGTTCTTAATTCTTGAACCCAAACTGTTATTATTATTTTGACTACTCCTATCAATGACCGGAGTATGAGACTATAAGGTCTGTTGGATTTGGGTTTGGCATCATGGCATTGCATGATTGTGGGCTTGAGGATGTAACGCATGTTGTATGTAGCGTTGGGCTATTAGCAAATGTTGCACATGGAAATAGTGTAATATTTGGGTTTTGAACAAACTTAACCCAAATGTCCAGCCAATTGGGTCTGACATTTCGAATTTATACCTCATCTTCCATCCTCTAACTTAATCAATGCGCGACTCTTGCATGTTTTATCAAGGTTTCAAATTGTGATTCACAGCTTTAATAGTTTCAGCAATCGCATTGCAACCTAATTATGATTGCATTTTCTTGCAATTTTTTTATAATTGCGGTAAACATAGTATAACTGATATTGCAATTTAAAATCATGTATTTATATTCCATTGAATTTTTTAAATCATTACTTTTTTCCATTATCCTTTTCGTATGCATTTTTTTCACACAGAGGACCCCTAGACTACAGCTCTAGCTCAGCCATTAGTGAATCCTCCATGTCTTGATTGAGTCTCAAATATTTACATGACTGGTTCTCCACATTTGGTAAGCAGTCACGGGTTGTGTTTATATATATATATATATATATGGGTGGGGATCCGTTGACATCAGGTGTAAGTCTTTTGACTTATACCAAATCTGGATCGTCCAAAATAATTAATCTAATGGTTCATATTAATCCAGCCATTTTTTTTTTTTTTTTTAAAAAGGTCACATGCCGGATTTTTTTTTTCATCCTTTCTCTCTAGCGAGACCCCTTTTTCTCTGTTATTTCTGTGCAGAGGTGTTGCCGACCTCAACGGCCACCACTACATAAGGTTGTACCATCTTATTGAATTCCTTCTTTTCCTTCGCTCCAATAACACGTTTATTCTCTTATTTGCTTTTTCTATTAATTATTTTGTCATTTGGTTTCTATGGCACTCATCACTTTGTTGAGGAAGGAACACTTGTGCTGCTCTGGAAAACAAGTGATGCATAAACCAGGATTACCCACAAAATATGATGGAGAAGAATTAAGCAAGTTCACTAGTCTCCATGGGAGCTCATCAATAACTTCGATGTTTCCTGTTAAACTATTAAGAGATAGATCTAGAACTTGCCACAATTTCAATTTCCTATCAACTCACTAGATTTAGATTCAACCCATATAACAAAGAAAAAGGGATTGGCGGCACCTTTGCATAGAAATCCCTAACAGAGAAAAAGGTAAATGGCTTGAGGGGAAGGGATGGCGAAAAGAAAACAGGGCACGTGAATTTAATTTTTTTTCATAAAGAAAAGTAGATTGATTGGATTAATTTGAATGGTTAGATTTATTATTTTTAATGGTCCAGATTTGGTGTAAATCATAAGACTTACACCTGGTGTCAATGGATCCTGACTCTCTCTCTCTCTCTCTCTCTCTCTCTCTCTCTATATATATATATATATATATATATATATATATAAACTTCTTCTCTTTCTATATCTACATCTACATCTACATAGAATACAATTCCAACCCCATTATAAGGAAAGTCTGGACAGGTGTCATCACCATGTTAAATTCTTCATTTGCTTTCCAAAACTGGAAATACTACCTGAAATATTAAAATTATCTGAAATACTGGCTGTGGTCAACATCTACAACAATTTAATAAATAGTTTAGAAAATGCAAGGGAATATTCTTGTCTTTTGAATAATAGTGAAGTGAAAGACTTCCAATCAAGTTGTAGGATCAGAGGCATTTTCGTAGTCTTGTAGATGCTGAGTCTTTCTTCAGACGCATTGTGTTATCATAACACAGACGCATGTTTGAGACTTGATGTTTTGCCAGAATGCTCTTGCTTTATGATCTGCACACTTAATATCAGAGATGTCAAAAACTTAGACTTAATAGACATAACACATGAAAAACTGTGAGTTATCGACCCGCCACCCACGTTCATCATGATACACGATCTCAATATCGCCTAGAATCTGGACCCTGGGCAGGATCCTCTGGAGGTAGTGCGCTGGTCTGTGCTATGGTCCCATCGCTGTCGCAGTACGGCTGCTACTGCGCATCTATCGATCGAGTACATGAAGAGAATTAGAGATAGAGAAGGGAGATAAGCATCTAAATAACACCATAAACGGGGTCGGGGCATAATATAACATGTTATCACACAGCACATAGATTCACAGATAGCAAACATCTTTCGAGTCATCCGGGTACAAACATCCTGAAATACATCTAGTATCAATCCTTTAAGGAGTCCCACTCCTATGCATGTCGGCCGATCACTCTCATAGGGAATACCGATTCCTGGACATTCTCTATTTTCTCTCTCACGGGCTTTCCTTACCTAGAGAATGTCAGTTGGTTTGTCCAGGGTACCGTTCCGCTCGCCGTTACCTATAAGGGTGCTTCCCCCTATGAGCTCATCTCCAATAGGGGTATCTTGGTGGCCTTGGAAGGTCCATCTGCGACTGAAATACTCAGGGCCAGACATCGGGATAGCCAACCTCGCACAATCCCAGTCACGCAGCCCGCCACTGGCAACTTATGCAATGCACAACCATCCTAAGTTGACACCGGTACCAATCTCACACCTACATGTTTTACGATGCCCGAAGAATCCACTACTCATCTTGGTACCCATATATCGCTTTCTCAACACAAATCCAAACAACGTAGCCTTAGGGTGTCAACTAGGGTTCTAACAGCACAATTAGACAATCATCCTCAACAACAACCAGTATATATTTATCAATCATATCATCAATCCATAAATAAATATAAAATAACAATAAAACATAAGCAGGTACCACACGTCAAATTGCACAACATCCGGAGACATATCATATAGCAAATAAAACATGAAACCTCAATCAGAAATTACTTAACATACAATTTTGCCCTAACGCCGATAAGCTTGCATTAATTAAACCCTTACAAACACTTTGATAACATTTTCAACCAGTGTTTAACTATAGTGGACTACTCACCACTAGTAGGGTCTGGAGCACCCTACACACACAAAATAGCATGCAGTATTAAGATTGCCTCCCCAGCGAGTTAGCTACTTTCTCCCCACCTTCGGCAATCGCGTACGGATGCTCAACACCTCAAAATCCATGCCCCTCACCACCAACCAGCTCCTGCCCATGTCACAGAGGGTTCCCTGGTGCTCTTAAATTTACTCTAACACACAAAAAACATCTAGACATTGTCACAAAGTCTAATCCTGTAACGGTTCCAGAAACAAAGTTAGAATCGAAGCAAGAATTAAGAAAGAACAAAAATGACAATGTCGACGTGTCAACGAGTTAGGGATTCGAGCATTAACTTAACCAATCGATGAATCGAAGGCAGGTACATGATGTGCTTGTTGCCCTGATCACGAATATGAGGTCAGAATTGCAATCAAGAGACTGAATTTTCCTATCCCTCCAATTCTCTCTCTTAGTTCTCTCACTTTCTGTCTTATTTCGTTTCTGCCTTGTTCTTTTGAGGTTAATGAAAATGAAACTTACCTAACTTATTTTTTTCCAAGTTTCAATCAGCACGCTCTAGCGTTGTTGCACGCTCAAGCGTGCCCACGCTTTAGCGTGGGGCCTTCCCACGCTAAAGCGTGGATCCCTGTTCCTCTATGAGTCCATGTGATTGACATGTGTACACCACGTGTCTGGGACCACAGAATGCTTAACCGTCCATATCCCACATTTTAGCGTTCTGCCTTGATGCCGGGTACCCGATTTTCGCACGGTTCGATGCATTCATAGCCCATTTGAAGTCTGATTGACCTCAAATTTGAAACACAAGCTCATTAGGTCCCAAGGAATAAGATTAAGGCTTTAAACATACTTAATTCCTTCCTTAAGCTTTAATCAATAAAACGGGGTGTTACAATGAATATAAGTTGTTTGATGAAATTATCAAGTATATCGTAGCTTATACATCTATGATTACTTTATAGTATGTGTACGGAGGTTTGTTTGTCTCCTTTTGGGTTCTGAGTGCCATGAATATGTTAATTTATTGCTTCTGGTTCAACGACGTTTGAACCATTGAATCATGGAAAGTGACTTCACCAGTTCAATGACCCATTTCAAATATTTAAGTAATACAATCTCAGAAATAAAAATATGGAGTAAATGATTAGTTATATATAAACGTTGGCCGTATTATTTTTAGACATTAGGAAATTCACATTATGCCTCTAAAATTCGTGCTTTGTTAGTTAAATTAGTCTAGTCAAAGATTTTTTTTTTTGGTGAAAGTCTAGTCAAAGATGTAGCATATTAAATATTGCACTGGACGTGAATATGATAGGGAAATATTCTTTCCTCACCAAAATTACAACATTTTAGTCTATAAAAATGTAAGCGTAGATCATATTAATTCTGTGACATCCCAAATTTCCTCATGAACAACTTAGACATCATTAGACCACATCCTCCTTGAGAGACCATAAAACAACCCAAAACTCATGAACCTCATCTTCCTTTTAAATAACATAAATCATTTTGTTAGAACCAAAACAATGATATAGTTTAGCCCCTCAAAGTTTTAATGATTAACAAAATTAGTTATTGCCTTTGTTTGAAAAATATTATGCTAGTGGTCACTAACTTTCAAGGTCAAAAGACCTCTATCTTATGTTTGACTGCAGACGGAATCAACTCTTGGTCATAATCTCTGTGTCCGTCCAATCTTTGTTAAGACTGGATAAGGATGGAAGAAACCATTATGTTTCACAAGGACAATCTTCAACAGTAACTGGACCAAATATGCTCATAACCAATTTGTGTCCGTCCAATCTTTGTTGCAAAGGACAAGATTGTTTTTTCGTTCGACCAATATTTTCATATTGTGTTTTCGTCCACTAACATTATTTTTCCAGATAATGATGACGCGGCACATTAGTCTTTATCCACTGATTCAAATTAAAATCCCTTGGAGAAAACAAAAAAGAAGGTACAACGTAGTACTCATTAAGCCACGCAAATCAAAAGCAATAACATCCAAAAGCATGTCAACCCTCTGCTGCACCTATTGTACCTAAAAGCAAATATGTGTGTTTCCCTTGCAAAGAAAAGACACCTATGCACAGTGGACAGCTTGCATTGAAGATGTGTCTAACATAATATAAATGTGTCTAAACGAACATATTTATTACACTTTCAAAGAAGAAGATGAAGAGCCTATATAAAGAGTGAAGAGCAAGTATTTAAAGTTGGTGAAGTTATTGACAAGATTATTCAAGTGCTCACTCATTTTCAAACTCTCAATATTCTTAAAAGGTTGTAACCTTCGTATTCTTTCATTGTAAAGCTGTCACGACTTCTAGAGCTTGTCTTTGTAATATCCTCACAAATAGTGAGTTAGCCGAAAGCTCAAAAACACTCCTTCAAATATAGGATTTGGTTGAGCCTGGAGCGGCTTATCGGTTAAAAGAATACTTGGTACCTAGAGAGTGGTCGAAAACTTGGAGTTGTATTGGTCAGGAGTGACTAGGGGATAACTTGTAATCGTGCTTAGTGATTTAGTGGAAAAACCTTCAGATTGAAGGGACTAGACGTAGATCTTTGTTGGATAAGAGTGAACCATGATACATCTCTGACAGTATTAAACAAGTTGTTACCCTCTCAAATAATCTATGACAACTGAATTAAAGAACCTAAAACCATAAAAACCTTGCTCCCTCTTAGATCAGTCGAAACAATTTCATGGTCAAACAAAAACTTAGAAGTCTCACATCCGTGCGCCAACTGAACAACTCAAATCCTATAAAGCATCAAACACATGTCATCTACCAAAACCTATTATAGCCCTCTCGTTCTTATTAAATATCATTAATATTAAAGGTGTTAAATCTGAAGGTTGATTAATGTTCTCTCTCTCTCAGCGGATCTACACCCAATTGAAGAGAGATGTTTTAAGGGAGTCTTTGAGGGAAAAGATAGGATTTGGACAAATCCTTGTTGTAGATTTTGTTTCTGGATTATTAGTTCTGTTATTCGAACATCATAAAATCCGACATTTGTGACATCGAAATAATGACTCCAAAATCATGGTTAATGGGTGTTTGATTTGGTTAATGGGTAAACCAAGATTGGGTAACTCATTAACCATCCACTGAGCTTCATTAACCAAGATTTTGTACATCATTAACCAAGTTGTCTGTTAACGAATTACTTATCTACCACAAGTGTATCCATTAAACAAATTCAACACGTCATTATCCACAATTTTGAACGTCATTAACCAGGTGTCGTGTAAGAACAATAAAGGAATAGCAGAAAGGGAAAAGGGAAAACGAAAAAGTGCTCCTTTAGAGGGGAGTAGCCTCCTAAAACAGAAAACATACTGAATAGTCTTCTTCTTTCTTCTTTCTTCTCTGCATTCTCTTTCCATTTCCACTATTACATATATCATTCTTACGTAACAAACTCCAACCCAGCCTAACAGAATAAGAAACTAAATACCATCAAATACCCCTATGTCGTCTTCTAGATGATTCTTTATTTACCATGTGCATTTACTCCTAAGGTAATTCATAGTCCTTAAGCTACTTGGGCCTAAGCCTATTTCGTTTGGCCTAAGTTTGTGGAATTGGGACCTTTGCCTCTTCTTGATTGATTTTGTTAGTCATTTCTTCACGGGCCTCATCTTAGGCCATAACATCCTTTTGGCCTTAAAAAAAACACCTTGTCCTTAAGGTGAAGCTCCGGGTAGGCTGCTTGGATCTCGGGTAGTGCTTCTCAGGCAGCATCTTCAGGGAACAACCCAGCCCACTGAATGAGTACCTTGGGTGGGGAGACAACATCACCTTCCTTCCAATAAAGGAATGCTCACGGTTGAACCCGAGGTGAGTTACCAGAAACTTTGGGAGGTAGGGCCAAGGGGGTAGCAGTGACATCTTGGCAAGGTTTGAGTTGGGACACGTGAAATAATGAGAGAATCTTACTGTGGGGTGGTAGCTCTAATTCAAAATCTACCTCACCAATTTGTCGTAGCAGCATGTTCGACCCATAATAGCGCTTGGAGAGCTTATGAACACAGTAGCCGGTGACAGAAGTCTGCTTGTAAGGGTGGAGTTTGAGAAATGCAAGGTCCCACGGTTGGAGAAAGCGAGGGCGACGCTTCTTGTGAGCATATAACTTCATGGTCTCATAAGCCTTAACCAATTCCTTCTTGAGGATCTGAAGGATGTGTTCTCTGGAGGCCAACACTGAATCAGCTACTCAAAGCAAGTAATAAAAACATGGTAATTATACCGAGGTCGAAGACAGGGATTGGGTAACCAATTTATCAATATCCAAATCAATAACTATTTTGACCAAGTTAAAGGGGAGAGAAGTTTGATAAGATTAATGAAGATTATGCTATTAACTACCAAATCGCAAACAGAATCTAACAAAGTCGTAAACAGATATTTTATAGAGAGAATGTGGGTGGGAAGATCTAAGGTCATGATTTGACCTACACATTCAAACTTGGATCAAACTATGAATTGTTCTCTATTTCTAATTCATGTTATTGTCAATCAGGAACCCTAAATTGTTCTAATGTCTTTGTCGAGCACAAAAGAAAACACCCTTGCATCCTAATCAATTATATCTCTATGATGATTTAAACACAAGAACTCATTAAGCACTTAGTTCCCTATAATGTCTTCATAGATCTCCTATTATATCTCTACAATATTCAATCTATATTGTTAATTCAAACCCTAAATCATGAATCTCCTTTCGGACTCATCATGATTGGCTATTCAATCACGAGCTCTTTTGATTGAGCGTAATAAAATCATAATTAAGAAACAATAAACAAAAGAAGGGAACAGAAAACTTCACAATTATCACCAAGTCGTCATATGTGGCTATGTAACATCCTGAAATTTTAAAAATAAAAAATAAATAAATTGTCTGACGCCTGCGTAGACAGAAAACACGGTGATGCGTTTTTGGTGCATTCTGGGCTTTTGGGTCTCTATAAATAGGTTCCTAATACCCTAGAACACCATCTTGGAACCTTAAATCAGTTTAGAAACATAGAGGCAGCTTAGGAGACTAAAATTGAAGGTTTTTGAAGGAGAGACATCCAAAAAGTAAAAGGAATAGGAGAAGAGGAAGAAGAAGAGACCTTTGGATAGATGAAGGGATCGTTAGGCTTGAGGTGGGGATGTCAAAAGAGTAATTCTAGAAGTTTTTGGGGTGCATATCTGGAGGTCTTCAAGAGGTAAGTAAAACACTATCTTTCTTACACCTCCATGGTATTTTGAAAAGAGGTTTTGGGTTCTTAAAACTAATAATGTTATTTTGCAAGATTGAATTGGAAAAATTGAGGTTTTTCCATATTAGGATTCAAGAAAGCTAAACTGAATTGGGTTTTTTTTATAATAAATGATAATTGATGAGTTACTGGTTGTTAGGTTTGAATGATTACATGTTTTAAGACTTGTATGGTGGTTTGAAATTAATATGTGTATGTTATATGTGATTTGGAATGCCTATGTGTTGTTTTGGCATGAGATATGTCATTGTTATTAATGTATGGAGGCTGGAGCTTGATGACATGTTTGATTTCATTGTAAATGATCATATCATGATGTCATAATATAATGGATTATTATGATGCATGTTTGTAATTAATGTTTGTGTTGATGTATGAGTACCTTATGTAATGGGTACATTAGGTTGAGATACCTCCATCGAGGAGATGGCAAAGGGCCTAACTCGTAGCAATGACAGATTGGCCTAATGCGAGGCAATGACAAGACCTCCCTCATGGGGAAGGCAATGTAAAGACATTGTATGGTTGGAAACCTCATTCATAGCGATGGCAAAGGGCCTTATTCGTAGAGATAGTAGATTGGCCTAATGCAAGGTTGTATATACTTCCTTCGTAGAGATGGCAAAGGGCCTAACTCATAGCGATGGAAGATTAGCCTAATGCGAGGCAATGGCAAAGGACCTCCTACAAAGAGAGGCTGTAACACCCCGGTTTTTACTGTTTCTCAATATATATATATATATATATAAAACCTAGACCTAGACAATGATTTTGGTTAAAACAAAATCATATTTAGACTCTACTTGATGGTAGAAGGTTACAGTTAGGTTTTGGGTTGAAAATTCAGACGAAACCCGGTCTGCGTTTTCACTGACAGTAAGATATTATAGATCAGAAAACCTAGTTTTGATTCGTGAACACAACGGTTTAGGTTTATATCATATTTGCAGTGTTATTGGTTTTTTTTTGAAAATTTTCGCGTAAAAATAAAATACTATATTTTATTCGGGCGAAATCTTCAAAGGAAACACTCGTAAAACCTAAATCGGGTAAACGACGGTGCCGGATACGGAGTTGAGGTGATGGAAGTGACTGATTTGACGTGCATTAATTGCACCTTATCAAGTCCTGATGACACAAAATAATATCTAGATATTTTTTCTAAGTGAAAAGACCATTTTGCCCTTAAACTTTCCTTGAATTTACATCCTTGTCCCAACAAAATTTGGACCACTTTACCCCTAGACCCACATGGCCTCCCCCTCCTATACACTTCTCCATTTCATTTTTCCTACACTTCATCTTCTTCAAGTGAAATTCTATCCAAAACTCCAAAAATCTCCATTGTTGAAAACTTAAAAGCTTGATCATTTCTCTTCATTCCTTCATCACCTTCATCATCCAAGAGGTAAACCCTCATTCCATATGATCATAGCTGCCTTCATCTTCATTCATTCCATTCATTTTTGTCAAGAACACTATTTTTTCATGGATTTTCTTCTTTTAATTCTATAAAATCATAGGAAAATCATTTTGATGTGGTAACAATTTCTATGAACTCTCTAAGACTTCTATTTTGATTATCCAAAAGCATGAGAGCAAAGAAAATTTCCTCCTATTTCTTCTACTCATGGCCGAAACCCTAGTCTTGTGGGGTAAATGAGTTTTGTTTCATTTTTGAAATATGACACTTGATTTAATATCTCTAATACTTCTAGTTGCTAGATCTAGAAGCTTGAGAATTTTTGAAATCTCTAGCCTAAATTTTTGATTTTGGCCGAAACCCTAACCTAGAGGTTAGATGTTTTTTTTTTTTTTTCGATTTGTGATTTATGGCCATTGATCTTGTACGTCTTTCTAGTACTCTAAGATTATGTATCTAAGAGATTGAGAGAATTTGAAAACCCTAGCCATTTTTACTCATATAGGTCGAACCTTAATCATAGTAGGTTAGAGTAAATTTTCTTCAATGATAAACTTGTTGTGTTGTTTGTTGTGAAGGTTTAAGTGTTAGTTTGGTTGATTGAGTTGTGTGGAGGAATCGAAGTTTCAAGAGGAAATTCCAAGAGGAAAACCGAAACTTCAAGAGGTAAGGGGAGTTTACCTGTGGGGTTTTTGATAGCTACATGCTATCTGTGGGTTGTCTGTATAATTATTTGTAGTGATATCGTGTTATTTGATTTAATTATTATGTGTTGGTTTATGTAGTTTTATGTGGGTTATGTGGTTTATGTGGTTGATGTGATGTATTATGTTATAACTTTGATGTATGTTATAATTGTGATGTATGTTATAACTGTGATGTATGGATTAAGTGATGTTGAGTGATTGACTGAGAAGCCTGACAATGGTCAGTGATCAATTATATTGAGGTTAAAAACTTTAAAAAGTTTAAGGAAAAACGTAAGTGTGTTAATTTGTGGAAGTGGAAGAAAATGTGAACTTCGTTATGATGATTTAACGCTTTATAAACGAATTTCAGCTGAAAAAGGTTTTCTGCAAAAGGATTTTAAGTTAGCAAAAACATTTCCGATAAACTTGGATAAGTTTTCAGAGTTTTGCTTTGGTTTTGTTATGTCACAGGACGAAAATGATGTTGGAAAAGAAAAGTGAACCTAGTAACCGAGACATCGGAATTCTAATGTTTTGTGAGGAAAACACTTAGATCATTAATCCGTGTTGTCCATGAAGGACTTGAGTATGTTGATGTGATGTGGAGGACTTTGTGTCCCAAATCTGGGAACCTAAGACTAGTGCATTGGTCTAGGGTTTCGTGATTGAGTACTCGGACTTTGTGTCCTGTGTTAAGGGTGAGTGGGCTTTATGCCTAAGTAAGAATAGTCGTGAGCTTTGAGCCTCGACAAAGAAAGAATGAACAAAAAAGAAAAGTGACGAGAATAAATGTTTTACATGCATTGTGAGTAGACGTGCCTTGTTGGCTAGTGTGCCATGTATTGGTGACCATTGTGTCATGTATCGTTGGTCAATGTGTCATCTGTTGTTGGCCAAATGTGCCATCGAGCTACAATCCACAAAGGGTGGATTGACAAATTGAGGAAGTCAAGACCAAAGTGGGTCTATTAGGGACATTCGGGTTCGTGAGCCACAAAGGCTGAGGCTTCGCAACCTCGACTTGTGGACGTAACGATGCTAAACATGGATGTACTCAATCAAGGACTACTCAATATTATTTTAGGTGCTTGAGTGTTACCCTAGAACAATTGGAGTCAGACCTAAATTAAGAGGCCAACCTCATGAGACAATTGTGGTAAGGGGTATTGCAGCCTAATCATGCTCAACGAAGGGAAGTTAGGATCTCCGGAGAATAAATATCAAAGTTAGATGATGGACGTTGAAGTGTCATGCATTTTTTATAAACTGCGATGATTGTTGGGTATGAATCCCATTGTTTAAAGTATTATGATTATTTCTGAGAATTTATGTGCTGTATATATATGTGTATATGCTGTTGTTTGTGTGTCACGCATGTGGTTATCATGATAAAACTCAATTGTCGGTATCTCACCCTTGCAATGTATCTGTTTTTTTGGTTTTTGCTGTTGCAGCGTGGGACATAAATATAGACGTTGTAGAGGAGTTCCCTGTTTCACCCGAGGACATTAGTCCTGATAACTGAAGAGATCGTTGATCGTAGGGATGACTTCGGGGGTCTTCCCAGTATATGTCGGTTAGAGTGACCAGCTCAACTAGGATATTGGTTTGTTTTATACCCTTTTGAGGATAGTCTGTATATCTGGTTGTTGAGAGCCATTCTTTTGAAGTAAAGATTGTCCAAAATTTCTGTTTCAGTGATGTATGACTACATCTTTTGTTTATGTATATATATTTCAAAAAAAATCAAACCGTACACTGTGATGCATATTAATTTTATGAAGTATGCAAGAACGTATGTGAAGTTGTTATATGTTAATGTTTTTATGTTGAAATTTTGTTTACCGTGGAAGGAAAAAAATTTATAACCGTTTTCGAATGTAATTATGTATTTGAATTAATTCTCGAAAGCAACCAGCGTTCATTTTCGTTTTACTTTTCCGAAATGAGTGTGAACACCTAATTTTGTCCGGATATTTTCCCTTTTTAATTAATATTTTGAAAAAGACAAAATATAAAAATTGCAAAAGCTCAAAAATATTTTTGTTCTTGACTTGGCCCATTATAGGATTAGTGTGGCCCATTTTCATTTTATTGTTGTGTCTTGTTGAGCCCATTAAGTATCATGTACCCATTTGCCCCCCCCAAAAAAAGGAAAAGAAAAACAGAAAAGGGCTTCTGAGTTTGTCTTGAAAAAATATAAAAATATTTTTTATTTCTTTGTCCTTTTTTTTTATCCTTGCTTTGTCCTCTTCCATTGGAGGAAAATCAACTTTATATTTTATTTCCCTTCTTTTGCTTTCTTTCACTTTTTTTCCAGAAAGGGGGGAACACTATCCCTGCCCTTGCACCAGCCAGCAGAGTGGTGGAGGCAGAGCTGATTTGCTCCCCACACAATGTACCACCCTTTGCTCTATTATATATACATTGAACAGTAACAATGAGAGGGGGGGGGATGATGATGAGGAGAGTATTCAAAGTTGTTTTCTGGAAAATCAATACAGAGAATTCTCAAAAATTTCCTTCAACAAAAAGAAGGGGGGGGGGGGGGGGGGGGGGGGGATGATGAGGAGGAGAGTATTCAAAGTTGTTTTCTGGAAAATCAATACAGAGAATTCTCAAAAATTTCCTTCAACAAAAACCTCACCTTCCACTCATCCAGAACTATCTTCTTCTCCATTCCTATCATGTCATACCCATAGCCCATAAAATTTTCATCCTCTTCAACCCATCACCATCATCTCAGTGAATCCCAAAAAGAAAATAATAACAAAAGAAGAAATCCACAAAATCAGAGTCTCTGCCTTGTTATTCGCCACCGCCGCGCCTCGCCGGCAACTCCTTGCCCAGAACCCGTACGCCGCACTGCTCGCCGCCGTCCGCATCATCCTGCACCGAGATCGGGTCCACTCGCTATCGCTCACAACCCCTGCTCCGCCGTCGCCGCCAATCGCCGCAACGTTCCCGATCTGCTCCATCCACCGCCTCCGCCCAGTCTTGCACGAACTCTGCCCAGCCCTGAAAGCCTCACAGCCACCCGCGCCGCCGTAACCCAGCTCCCTTTGTTGCCACCACGCCACATCACTGTCACTCTCCTTGGTTCCTCTCTTTTCAGTTGGTAATGAAGAAGGCTTCCAAGCCTCTGTTCTTTGGTTTTCTATATTCCTTTTACTCTTCTTTTTTGTTTTGTTATTTTTTTTAGGTTACTAAGCTTTAATGATTTGGGTTTAGGATTGCAGCCCACTTGGTTTTTAAGCCTATCCTTTTTATTTTTAGATTTGGGCCAAAGCTTGAATAATATAAAAACAAAAAAAGAAGATAAAAAATGTTCTCTTAAAAAATCAAATCTTTTTTCTTATTGCCTTGGACCAGATTGTATAGTCCATCCTGAAAATCCCTTTAAAAAAAATATAAATAAAAAATATGTGGAAAAAAAGCTTTTCGAAATCAAATCATTTTCAAAAAAAATTAATTAAAATCAACCAACAAATCAAGCCTTTTTTTTTTTAAAAAAAAAGAACTACGTGGCTTTGAGTTTCCCATCGCACCCGGGAATACGTAGGAGCAAGATAAATCATCTTGTCAAGCCAAAATTAAATTTTCCTTACTTTAGTGTCTCTTTTTATGTAGTTAATTAAAATAATAAAAACTTGTGTTTTTTAAAGATGCTCTATGGACACGGTGCCATGTTCAATCCGTTAGATTTGAGGTTGCCCTGTGGACTTATATGCTATGTTCAACTTCATTTAGGTTTTATCAACAACAATTTTTTAAAATGCAAAATCGATGAATAAATACAAATATTAACAGTAAAAAAAAAGTTCTTTCTTGTAAATAATTTTCGGGTAAAATAAATATTTAAAAGTTATTAAAATGTTTTGCACAACTAACTTGAGGTACCTTTTTTTTTAAATGGGTGATGTAGGGTGCTAACACCTTCCTTACTCGTAATCGACTCCCGAACTCAAATCTCTACCCTTTTTTAAAAGACTAGTTTACCTTAAAATAAATGGTTTTTCCAATGTTTTTCCCAAATAAAATATTGGTGGCGACTCCTCTGTTTTTATCCTCTTTTCGCGGCTCCCGGACAGGACGGTCGCGACAGCTGGCGACTCCACTAGGGACTTCAGCGAGTCAGGCCTATCATTGTTTGCTGTGCAAATTGTTTTTTAACAGCTTTGAAAATATTTGTTTTACCATTTTTTTTCGTTTTATTTCTTTTTTTAATGCTTTCATAACTGCTTTTGTATATTCTTGCAACCTTAGGGTAGAGAACTATTGTGTTGGTTTGTTTGTTCCTTTTGCAGGTTTGGGGTAGTTTTATTTTAGTAGGTTTTTGTGAAGGTTTGTATGCTCCCATCACACACATCACTATCACATATTGCACACACTTTTGGCTCTATACCCGAACTTGCTCAAAACCCAAGGATTAGGCGGTGTCTCGACATTGTCATTGAAGAGGTCTTGTACCTCCCTGATATTTGTTGATTCACCACTCAGGTTGTACCCGATATCATGGGATGGTCATATTGAGAGGGTTTATCCCTACTTGTGGCTAGATTCATGAATCGGATCCTTATCGTTCGGGATAGGGGCAATCTGGGGACCATGGCTTTTAGAAGTTTAGATCCTACCCGATTTTCACTGATAGAGCAAACTTAGTAGCCAACCTGTTTAGAGTCATTACCTCAGGTGTGTCCAACCCTAAGTTTCACCTAATTTAGGACAAAGGGAGCATACTCTTTCTCTCTCTCCTTTTTTTTTTTTATTTGCATCATAAGCATAAATTGACATGCACATACATATTTACTATGAATTTTTCTAAAAAGAAAAAAGGGGCGACACATCATCGCTCCAAGCCCGAATGACATGTTCGGATATTATTACACTTCTAATAAGCGGCATGTCATAGTGAAGGTAATGCATTGGCAGCATACCCGACAAAGGGTTCCCAACCCTACTGGGGCTCATGCAACATGAAGCATGTCGGCATTTTTTATTTCATTTCTATTTATTTGTGCTTCTTGACAGGAAGACCTTAGTATTAATCTTATAGCAAAGAATGGAAGGACCTAGCTTCGAAAAGAGTACTAGCAATACAACCAGTTCCAAGAAGAGCATCAAGATCGACGTGATACTCAATGATGTTCAGAGCTTATAGGAAATTAGTCAACAAATGTCAGAAAAGGCACGTTCGAACTTTAACAACAAGTATGGGAGGATACTTGATCTGTTGCGTATTCAGGTGGATGCCTCCGCGCTGAGTGCATTTGCTTAGTATTGGAACTCAACTTTGAGATGTTTTGAATTGCCCGACCTAGATATAACTCCGACCATAAAAGAGTATGCTTACATGCTAAGATTGCCTATCAAAAAGGGATCGCATGTCTATTTGTATTATGGACAATATGTAGCAGATGGGAAGATAGCAAGTCTGTTGGAGCTTAAACCGGAACAATTGGATAAAGTGGAAAAAGGAAACACTACGGGCTTGAAGAGGCGATTCTTGGAAGGTTACCTTAGGGAGTTGGCTCAACAATAATGGTGGGTTACTTTTAATATATTATTGGCTCTCCTTATCTATGGATTGGTGCTTTTTCCCTTTATTCCGGATGTGATTGATCGATCAGCTATGGATGTCTTCTACAGAGTCGAGGAATATGGGGCAAATTTAGTCCCTGCTATCTTAGCTGCAACTTTTCTCACACTACAAGTTTGTCATCAGAATCAACAAGGAAAGTTACGATGTTGTGCACCAATGTTATATGTTTGGATCATCACTCACTTATATGCTGGTAACAAAATTGATAGAACAGATGACCCATTAAAAGGATTCATTCGCATGCCGTTGAAGTCACGCAAGCTATATGAATGGAAACAAGAATTTGATCAAGTTGACTCGTTGTCATTTAGATGGATGTGCCCATGGTACAATGGAGATTCAGTTATATTCAGCTGTGGAGGTTTCCCGAACGTCCCATTGATGGGACCCAGAGGATGTGTGTCATATTCACCAGCTCTAGTAATGTGCCAACTCAGGTGGACCCAAGATGAACCCCCAGAAGAGCTGCTTGGCGGAGCATCTTTCCTATATCAAGAATGTGAAAGAATCAAGAGTCAGACAATGGCAATAAGGTCAGCATGGGACAATATTCACATAAAAGGGCGTGATGAGTTAGGAAGGCGGATCATAGCTCGAACAAAAAGATATGAAGAATGGAGAGAGGCAAGAAGGGGTTGTCTTTCAAAACCGGAACCCCCACCCAGTGCTGAAAACAATCCTCTTACAGAAGATCAAATGCTGAAAAAAATTAAAGTTCTAAAAGCTCAGATGGGGGTTTTGGATGAAAAGAACCAAGTTGCAGAAATAACTATTGTCAAACTCCAAAGCCAGGTGCAAAAGCTGAATTTACAGATCGAGAATTTGAGAGATGAATGTGCCAATTCCTACGAAGCCCCAAGTCGCATGAAAAGGGCAAGAAAGGAAAAAGAAGCAGAGATTCAAGAGTTGCAAGCAAAGGTGGAATGTCAAGAAAATACGCTAGTTAGAATTCTGAAGAAGAAAGTAGAGCTTGAGTGGGACGTAGGGGTTCATGTCGAAACAATACAGATACTAAAGGAGGGAGTTGAATCTCTACAAGAATCCTTGGCCCAAACCGAACTTTACTCTGATCAAGGATGGAACGAAGCTGCCAAATATCGTCAATTATTAGCAGAAGCTAATGCGAGGGAAAATTGGCTCAGGACCAAAATGCAAGAAACTGAAAGAGGAGAAGCTCAACGTCACGCAGAATGGGTAAAGGGATGGAAATTGGTTGTAAGGGATGTAATGTATGAAAGGGAAGCATGGAGAAAGAAATATGAGGACATGATTGGTAAACTTCAATATCACACTTCCCAGTTGGTGGAGCGATTTGAAGAAGTATCAATTCAGGTTTTCAAGAACCCTTTCCTCCAGATACCACCAGAGGTGACTGAGTTCTGCAAGCATTTTGGGAAGCTTGCAAAGGGATTCAGGAAAAAGAAGATGAAGCGCTTGGCATAGTATTTTGCGGTTTCCGAAGATGGATTTAGAAATATGAAAACTCTCGATGTATTGTTTTTCTATTTGATCAAAGGCTCATGTTTGTATTGCAATATTCATATAATGAAATGGAAGTTTTCATCAATTTTTGTGGAATGCTCTTTTTCCAGGTGATATCTTTCGAGGAGTGAATTCTCCCTTAGATACTTCATCAACTATATTTTTACCCTAAAAACGGTGTGTTTTCTGCGTAAAAATATAGGTATCATCAAACAACAACATTGCTAGTACAGATGTGGTCTATCGAGGAGTGAATTCTCCCTTGGACTCGACATCAACTGCAATCAAGCTAGATGGAATTATACCACTAGATTTGATTGCAGGATGAGTATTCTTGCTATAAGTGCATACGACGGTCTTCCTGTCAAAAATGGAGTTTTATTGGTTGTTGCTCTTTCTTTTGATTTTATTCATTTATTCTTTCTTTTATTAAATAAAACAGTGTGGTTTTGAACAATTGCTCCAAGACACCCTTATCGCAGTCGATCACAGACAAGAGCCATGGCGGATGAACTAGAAGAAGTCCAAGATATCAGGGATGAAGTCAGTCAAATCAAGGATCAGATGACTAAGATGATGGAGATCGTACAGGCAATGCAGAAAGAAAAAAACACAGAGGAGAACCCTTCAGCCTCAAACAAAGGACATCCAGCCACACCTCCTATCCCGCCTGGTTTTGCTCAGATTCCTATTCAAGGCTTCAACCAACCAGGGGCCATGATGCCTCTCACTGTTTATCCAAGCAACCAAACTCATCTTTCATTTCACCCGAACAATCCCCCATATGGCTTGCCTCGAGGATTTGTGCCACCAACAGCCCCCAGCCCACAAGATGGCCTTCAAAACTCCGAACATACCACTCAGACGCAAACCCCCACCGATGCTGTCGAAATGCCACAAACACAAATTGTCAACCCTACAGATGGTAACACCTAGACAGTGACACCTCCTGCCATTCCAAAACCCCCGCAATACACCCTACATTATGGACCCTCGGGGACTCAAATGATGCCAAACTTCGGATCCTCCTACATGCCATACCCCTTTCCCTAGAATATGTATTGTGAAGCTCCAGTGAATCAGTCGGGAGGGAATTCCCAATCTAAAGAAAAGTTAGAGGTGTTAGAGGAGAGACTGCGGGCCATTGAAGGGGCAAATAGTTATGGTCTTCGGGATGCCTCGGAACTTTGTCTGGTGCCAAATGTTGTAATTCCTCCAAAATTTAAGGTACCCGATTTCGACAAATATCGGGGAACCACTTGTCCCAAAAACCAATTGACCATGTATGTAAGGAAGATGGCATCATATGCTCAAGATGATAAGATCTTGATTCACTTCTTCCAAGACAGTTTAACTGGGACAGCTTCGAATTGGTACACGCATCTAGAACGGGCCCACATCTGATCCTTCAAAGATCTAGCAGATGCATTCCTGAAGCAATATAAGTACAATATTGACATGGCTCCCAATCGGATGCAACTCCAAAATATGTCAAAGAGAGACACAGAGACTTTCAAGGAGTATGCACAACGATGGAGGGAACTGGCTGCTCAGGTGGAGCCTCCATTGGCCGAGAAAGAAATTGTGGCAATATTTATTGATACACTCCAGTCGCCCTTCTATGGTAGAATGATTGGAAGCGTGTCATCGAACTTTTCTGACATGGTCATTATCAGTGAAAGAATTGAAAGTGGAATGAGGAATGGCAAAATCACTGAGACTTCAGTAGCGAATGGCCCAAAGAAAGCCCTATTTATGAAAAAGAAAGAGGGAGAAGCACATGCAGTAACCTTTGAACAAAAGAAACCGAACCAATTTAAATCAAACCAAACACCTACCTTCCAAGCCCAATACACCCCATATTACCAACCACCTCCATATCACCAAGCCAACCAGCCATACATCGCCGCCACCTCACAATTTCCAAATCCTTAACTAATGGCTCCTTACCGACCATCATACCCTTCTCAGCCTCAAACACACCCTACCATGCCACCTCAAATTGTTCAAACCCTAAACCCAAACCTAAACACAAGCCAAACAAGACCATCGTATAACTCCGAAAGAAAGCCAGTGCGTTTCGACCCGATACCCATGACCTACACTGAACTATTCCACCAACTTGTGAGCAAATCTGTGCTAACTCCTATCCCGACAAGACCAATAGACCCTCCTTATCCAAAGTGGTATGACCCAAACGCTCAATGTGAGTACCACAATGGGGCCACAGGTCATTCCACCGAGAATTGTAAGGCGTTGAAGTTTAAGGTGCAAGATCTGATTAATGCCAAATGGTTGAGCTTTCAGAAAGATGCTCCAAATGTGGCACAAGGTCCTATGCCAAATCATGGGGGTTCGGGAGTCAATGCCATTGAAAGCTTCTTGGAACATACTCTCAAGAGTAAAGTGACCGATGTTAGGACTCCTATGAGAGTTATTTTCAGAGAGATGTGCAAATGCGGATTGATCCAAATCCCGATTATTGAAGAAAAGGCTCTCGATGGAGAGATAGAATGTGACTTTGACCGAAAAATGGGGCATTCAATTGAGGACTGTAAAGAATTTCGGCAGGTTGTGCAGCAGTTAATAGACATGAAGATTATTCTGATTGGTTGTGAATCAAATGACTGTAGCATTAATATGGTGTCTGAATCTACAACTTCCCCAACCCAGTTAAGATAACTCCTTTTACTGTTGTGGTTAATCCTCCACCAGTTCTTGAGCAAGTCACTCCGAAACCAGTGGTGATATGCTATACTGAGAATAAACCTTTGCCCGTTTCAAGTGGGCCAACACCAATCGTCATCCGAGTTCCAAGTCCTTTCCTTTACAAGGACATCAAAGCGGTACCATGGAAATATGAGATGCAGGTTCAACCAAATCCTTCCGACGGGACCACTGTGGTTACCAACATTTCGGGAATTGGTGGAATGACTAGGAGTGATCGCATTTATACTCCGGAGGTATTGCAAAGGGAGGAAACAGAAAAGGAAGGAAAAGATTGCAAGGGGAAAGGGAAGGTGGAAGGAACTCCGGCTGAAAACGATGCAAGAGGGGTGAGAACAAAAAGGAGGTATCTGATGAAGAAGTCGGCGAATTCTTGAAGTTCATCAAACAAAATGAATACAGGGTTGTGGATTAGTTGAATCGAACTCCGGCTCGGATATCTTTTTTGTCCCTGTTGATGAATTCTGAGCCACATAGGAGAGTACTGATGAAAGTGTTGAATCAAGTTCATATCTCTCAAGACATCACAGTTGACAAGCTCGATAACATTATGGGTAACATCGTCGCTGATAACTATGTCACTTTCACTGATGATGAAATTCCAGCTAAAGGAATAGGGCACAATAAGGCTTTGCACATTTCTGTGAAGTGTCGAGATCATGTCATGGTTGGGGTTTTCATTGATAATGGCTCTTCTTTGAATGTGATGCCAAAGTCAACACTGGCAAAGTCACCTTTCGATGGAACTCATATGAAGCCAAGTACAATGATTGTAAGGGCTTTTGATGGTACACAGAGGGAAGTCATGGGGGAAATTGAATTGCCTATTCAGGTTGGTCCTTGCACCTTCGAGGTACTCTTCCAAGTAATGGACATCACACCAACATACAGTTGTCTCCTAGGACGACCATGGATCCATTCTTCCGGAGCTGTACCTTCCACATTGCACCAAAAAGTGAAGTTCATTGTTGATAGTAAGTTGATAATTGTTTCTGGAGAGGAAGATATGTTAGTGAGTAAGCTATCAACGACCCCTTACATTGAAGCTGCCGAAGAAGCTCTCGAGACCGCTTTCCAGTCACTTGAAATTGCCAATGTTACTTATGTTGGAGATGGTACCCCCCTCTTGAAACCTCAGTCATCTAAAGCATCCATTATGATGGCCAAGGTTATGCTCGAGGGAGGGTACCAACCTGGAAACGGTTTAGGGAAGCATAAGCAAGGTGTCTCTGACATCATCACACTCACTGAGAATAAGGACAGGTTTGGATTGGGATACAAACCCACTAAGGCCGACAAGATGAGGGTTATAGAAGAGAAGAAAAGAAAGAGGTTGGCTCGGTTGGAAAATCGTGAATATGAAGCTGAAAGGGTTCCCATCTGTGACATTCGACAAAGCTTCCGGAGTGCAGGGTTCGCGTTCCTGGACCAAGTAGCAGCTGTTGAAGATGATTATCCTGCCGACCATGGTGCCAATCTGGTGTATCCATGCTCTCCAGATACAGAGCTCAACAATTGGGAGATCATTGAGTTCCCTAGTGTTGTTTTGGCTTCAAAGACTCCAGAGGGGGGGGGGGGGGGGGGGGGGTGAATTGAGTTTTCAAAAATTCATCCTTTTCAAAAACTTACTTTTCAAATTAGAGTTGCCACAGGATCTTTAACAAATCAAGAAAGAGCTTTTTAAGATTCAGAACAGGTTGTACATGTATTTGATACAAGCCTTAGTCAGTCAGCAACTGAAGTTACAATATATCAGTTTCAGTTTCAGTGATCAAGAACAGTTTTAATCAACTCAGTTTTGAACAATTAATAACTCAAGATTGATTGCAATAATACTTCTGGTTTCAATTCAAATTAAACAGATCAAGAATAGAAGTTATCTGAGTATTCAATGTCAATTGAAACTTAGAACATTAAAATCACAGATTCTTGAATATGATCAGAAGTTTATATGAGCAAGAACACAGTTATATGCGCAATACATAAATTTAAGAGCTTTGAGTTTAGAAGTACCACACAACCAGATTTATCCTGGTTCAGTCACCACCACTGTGACGTACATCCAGTCCCCACTTCACATGTGGGATTTCACACACTAACACAGCAAGCTTTAGCCAGGTAGCTTGAAAAACCTTTATACCACAGAGCACTTCTTTCACTTCTAGGATACCACACCTTCTTGTAAAAAAGCCTCAATGTTCTTCCTTAGGATTCCTCACCCAAATCACACAGAGAGACTCCTTCTCTCTTACAATCATATAAAACAGAAAGATTGATTTCTAACTCTCAAAAGTTGAATACACAAATTGAAGTTCTAACAAGAATGAAACACTCTTTTCACAATAAGCTCAAGAAAGATGATGAATGATTTTCACAATTGATCTCTCAAATTGATTTCGTGTGTTTTTGATATGATATTAGTATTCTATTGATCCCACTTTATATAGAAAATAAGTTGTAACCGTTTTGGGATCAGTCCAAACAGATTTGGGTCTGATATCAGAATCAGTTGAACTGATTCAAGTTTTTGGACAAGGGTTGAGTACAGGGATGTATTAACCATTTTACATACTGAAAGTTTCTTTACACCTGTGTAATACATGGCTGTATGAGTTCTTTTAAAATCTTGATCTTGGTTAATCCACTAGTACCACCAGTACACCCATTCAGTACATCTATGTATTAATGAACATCAGATTTTTCCAGAAACTTGAATACACGAGTACATAGCATATGTACAGGCTTGTATTCAGTTAACCATTTATAACTGATCTGATTTCATGTTATTCATAGGTGTAGCACATCTATGTACTGAATATCAAGAACTTTATTTTCATTTGTCAGTTACAGGAAAGGATATACATCCATTGAATACATGACTGTACTGACAAAGAATTTTCTTAATTTCCAATTTTTTTTTATTTAGACTTGTTCCTTTTTAATGCAGGTTATGTAAAATGATTTTCTTCATGCATCATTTTAACTGAGCTATTTGTGAATAAGAGATTTCTTCTCTTACAAATCATCTAAGACTTAAATCTAATTCTTCTTTAAGCTCTTGTCTTGATGACTCCTTGATCTGTGTCCTTGCTTGTTGCTCCTTGAGCTCTTCAAGTTCTTCTTTGGATATTCTCCTTTAATTGCTTACAGAACTTGATATATTCAGCTTGATATCTATCTTTGCAATTTGATACTAAAAACACTTGCACACACATTAAATTGTATATTTATCATATATCAAAATCTCTATGTCATTGAGTCTTACAAACTTCCCCTTTTTGATTATGACAAACCGTTTAACAAATTCTTAAATCAGAGTGTAAGTGTAGCAGAAGCTAAGTTTTTTGACAATTCATAAATCATGGTATCAAAACATTTAATAGAAAATGGTATCAAAGCATATTAGAACATTTATAAATGATAACTCCCCCTGAATCATGTAACCTCCCCCTCAACATATGCATTATTTAAATTGTTTTCCTTTCTCTATATCATACATTTTCCTCCCCCTTTTGGCATTATCAAAAGGGTAAGGAAATAACCATTCAAATCAGTAGAAAAGAAATGGAAACATAACATAGCATATTAAAGATGTTCATAACAGAGGGATAGTGCAGGAGAATTAAAAAAACATAATTTATCAAACCATTACAGACCAAGGCATTTAGCCTTTCAAAAACAAATCAAAATAAGTTCTAAGTCCTAAGAACTCCTAGAACTAATTGTTTCCTTGGCCTTGAAATGATGGTTCAGCAGAGGTGTCCTCATTTTGTTGCTCAGCTTCCTCCACAGCAGCTCTTGCTAGTTCAGCAATATTAAAATTTTCTGGTTCAGGTGTAGGAGGTGCAGGGTTAGGAAAGTCAATTCCTAATGCTTCTTTGATCTGATCAACACTCTTTTCCAGTTTAGTCATCCTCGAGTTCAGACTTGTCAATGCATTCAGTTGCACTGTATGTCTCTTGATTTGTCTGCCATCCATGTTTCTTAGCATAACCAATATCTGTTGAGCAAATTCAGATGTAACACTTCCTTGTGCATCTGATGGTTCAGCTGTAGTTGCTCCCTTGTTTCCAGCTTTTATTATCCATCTTCCATCTTCCCTTTTCAGTCTCATTTTGCTCACTATTTCTTCACCAAACTTATGAGTTCCTTTTCTTCCAAGTTTCTTTTCTTCTCCATCAAAAGGAACATTAAAGTGAGCTAGGATTTTGCAGACCAGTGCAGGGTAGGCAAGCATCATCTTGCTTTTTCTGCATTCTAACATGTGTGCAGCAACACAATATCCCCAACTTATTTGTTTTTCATTCAGCATTGCCCACATTAGCATTAAATCATAATTCTACAGTATGGAGTGATTTCCTCATCTTGGAATCACGATTCTGCAAACCACATAATGCAGAAGCCTATCCTCTACACTCATCACACTAGTGTAGGTAACTCTACCTTCAGGTTCATCAGAGAGAACTAAGTCTACTCTAGCCATTTCCCTATCATATTCATCATACCATTCAGCTTGTGGACCATTTCCAGCAATGCTAGGTCCATAAAAAGGTAAAGTTGCAAGGTTGCTGAATTCCTCTAATGACATTTTGATCTTTGTTCCTTTGAATTCAGAGCTAATTCCATTAGCATTCATCTCAAAATTTGAGTAAAAGATCTTAATCAGAAATGGGTAGTAATCAACCTAGGTTTCCAGAAATTCCTTGACTTTTTGATAGATTAAAATCTCAGTAAAATTGAAAGCATTATCATCAAAATACTTAACGTCCATTATCCAAGGTTCTAGGATTCCTCTATCTTTGAAATTTTGTCTAAAGAACTCCTTTTGATTACTGGTGAGGGAATACCTTTAGAGAAGAGCATCATTGTCCATGTAAGATGTTGGAGCGCCATTCTCTGCAGCCTCTGTCTCTATGTGAGACTCAACTTCCTTTCCTTTATTCTTCTTTGCAGCTTTGGAAGTCCCTACTTCCTTTTTCTTCTTTTCAGCCTTCTTTGGGGTTTCCATCCCTTTTCTCTTCTTCTCAGGGGTCTTAGAGGTTTCTACTCCTTTCTTTTTCTCAGCTGATTTCCACATTTCCATTTCTTTTCTCTTCTTTTCAGCAGCTTTTGAGGGTGAAGGACCAGTATTCTTGGTTCTTGCCATGTTAGGGTTTAGAAAGGGGAAAAGAAATGTCTGAGGTTTAGCTTTGCTAGGGTTACGAATTAGGTGAAGAGAGAGTGGGTTTGAGAGGATTTGAAATTTTGAAATAAAAAATGAATTCAAATATCAGGCTTTATAACGGTCGAGTACAGGGGTGTGATACACCCAAGTATTAAAGATTGTGCATTCTGACTTTCTCAGATTTAACATACATGCCTGTAGTACACCTCAGTATACTTATGACATTCAGGAATTGTGTTTCAGTGTTTTTAATACATCTATGTATCACAGGGATGTATCAGACCAAAACACAGGGGATTCATTCCTGATCCTATATACAGCTATTGATCACACCCATGTATAAAACAAATTTTCAGTTTTTATACATGTACATGGGTTAAGTACATAGGTGTACCTGATCAATCTAATTTTAACTGAAACTCTCTTCTAACCACATACAGATAGATCATTCCAGAGACAGATCATACAATCACAAGGCATATTTACACAGAGATTTAAACATACAAATACTTTCAACAGAGATCAGATATAGGATTGGTCAATTATGCCTAATTCTCTTCTAATGAAAAAAAAGCTTTCTTTGTTCAAAGGCTTAGTAAAAATATCAGCAAGTTGCTTTGTTGTATCAACATATTCAATCACAATTTCTCCACTTTGAACATGATCTCTAATGAAATGATGTCTGATTTCTATGTGTTTGGTTCTAGAGTGCATTATGGGATTCTTAGTTAGGTTAATTGCACTTGTGTTATCACATTTAATGGGAACTTGGTCTAGCTGCACACCATAATCAACTAATTGTTGTTTCATCCATAAAACCTGTGCACAACAGCTACCAGCTGCTACATATTCAGCCTCAGCAGTGGATAGAGCCACACTAGATTACTTTTTACTAAACCATGATACTAATGAATTCCCCAGTAAATGGCATGTTCCACTTGTACTCTTTCTATCTAGTTTACAACCAGCAAAATCAGAGTCTGAGTAACCAATTAAAGTACATGTAGCTCCCTTAGGATACCATAATCCCATGTCTTTTGTTCCTAACTGATATTTAATTATCCTCTTAACTGCTGTTAGGTGTGATTCTTTAGGATTTGCTTGATACCTAGCACACATGCATACACTAAACATGATATCTAGCCTATTTGCAGTAAGATAAAGTAATGAGCCTATTATACCTCTGAATTTTGAAACATCAACAGGTTTACCTTGTTCATCCTTGTCCAGATAACAAGCAGTACTCATTGGAGTTGCCATCTCCTTAGCATTTTCCATGCCAAACTTCTTGATCAACTCTTTGCAATATTTGGTTTGGCTAATGAAGATTCCATTTTCTATTTGCTTTATTTGTAGTCCAAGGAAAAAGTTCAGTTCACCCATCATTGACATCTCAAACTATTCTGCATAAGACTTGCAAACTCATTGCACAAATGCTCATTATTAGCACCAAAAATGATGTCATCCACATAAATTTGTACAAGTAAAATGCTGTGTGCCTTTTTCTTAGTGAACAAAGTTGTGTCAACTTTACCTCTTTTGAAACCTTTTTCAATGAGAAAATTACTTAACCTTTCATACCAAGCTCTAGGAGCTTGTTTTAAGCCATACAAAGCTTTAGACAGTTTATAAACATGGTTAGGCAATTCATTATTCTCAAAACCAGGTGGTTGACTAAAATATACCTCTTCTTGAATAAATCCATTTAAGAAAGCACTCTTTACATCCATTTGATACAATTTAAATCCCATTATGCAAGCATAAGCAAGTAGCATTCTTATAGCTTCTAATCTTGCTACTGGTACATATGTTTCATCATAATCTATGCCTTTCTCTTGATTATACACTTTAGCTACCAACCTAGGTTTGTTTCTCACAATTATGCCATTTTCATCCAGTTTATTCCTAAAAACCATTTTGTACCTATTACTTGACTATTTTTGGGTTTAGGCACTAGGTTCCATACTTGATTTCTCTCAAACTAGTTTAATTCATCATGCATAGCCATCATCCAATGTTCATCAGTTATAGCATCATCTATATTCTTAGGTTCTGCTTGAGACACAAATGCCATATGATTACATGCATTTCTAAGAGATTGTCTAGTAGTTACCCCTTTTGTAATTTCACCAATGATGTTATCAATTGGATGATTTCTGACAGTCCTCCATTCCTTTGGTAAGTCAGTTTTCTGTTCTGTTTGCTCCTGCTGCAGCATCTCTCCTTTGGAGCTTTCATTTCCTTCATTGCCTTGTTGCTTTTCCAAGACAGTTTTCTCAATAGAATCTGCAATATCATCAATAACAACATCCTTTCCCAACCTTTTGGGGTTAGACTCATCAAATGTAACATGCACAGATTCCTTAATGGTTTCAGTTCTCTTATTATAGATTCTAAATGCTTTACTAGTTAGAGAGTAACCTAGGAAAATTCCTTCATCAGCCTTTGCATCAAATTTTCCAAGGTTATCCTTTCCATTATTAAGTACAAAGCACTTACAACCAAAGACATGAAGATGTGCAATGTTTGGTTTTCTTCCTCTATAAAGTTCATAAGGGGTTTTCTTTAAAATAGGTCTTATCAAAACTCTGTTTAATACATAGCAGGCTATATTCACAGCATCTGCCCAAAATTGTTTTGGTAGGCTAGAGTCATTGAACATAGTTCTAGCAATCTCCTCTAATGATCTATTCTTTCTTTCCACAACTCCATTTTGTTGTGGAGTTCTAGGAGCTGAAAAATTATGTTGAATGCCATGCTCATCACAAAAGTTTTCAAATACTTCATTTTGAAATTCTCCCCCATGATCACTTCTTATAGAAACAATTTTCATGTCTTTTTCATTTTGCACAATTTTTGCCATTCTCTTGAATGCAGCAAATGCATTAGTCTTATGAGATAGAAAGTATGTCCATGTGTATCTAGAGTCATCATCTACTATCACTAAGGCATACAAGTTTCCACCAAAGCTTTTGGTTCTTGATGGACCAAATAAATCCATGTGTAAAAGTTGCAAGGGTTTATTTGTTGAAACAATGTTCTTAGGTTTAAAAGAGATCTTAACTTGCTTTCCTTTTTGAAATGCATCACATAATCCATCTTTCACAAATTTCAGTTTAGGCAAAACAATCACAAGATCTTTAGAAATCAGTTTATTCAAGTGGTTCATGTGAATGTGTGCAATTCTTCTATGCCAAAGCCAATTTTCTTCTTCTTTTGAAATAAGACAGCATGTAGTGTTTGAAGATATATTATCTAAATCAAGCATGTAGATGTTATCTATCCTATGTCTAGTTAATTTCATATTTGCATCATTTTGATTTTCTATCAAGCAACTATCAGAATTGAATTTTACCTTAAAACCTTTGTCACATAGTTGACTTATACTTAGAAGATTGTGTTTCAGTCCCTCAACATAAAGTACATCCTCAATGATTGTTGTTGAGTCACTTCCAATGTTGCCAATGCCAAGTATTCTTCCATTATTTTTGTCTCCATAGGTAACATTTCCACTTGATTTTGGAGTGAGTGTGATGAACTTGCTTTTGTCTCCTGTCATGTGTTTGGAACAGCCACTATCAAGGTACCATTTCACATTCTTGGCCTTCCAACACACCTACAAAACAGAATCCATGTTTGTGTCTTAGGTACCCAAAGCTGTTTGGGTCCTTTTGGGTTAGTTCCATCAAAAGTTCCTTTAGGAACCCACACATACTTAGACTTGTTATATGCAGAAATTCTGTAATGGCATGTTGTAGCAGTATGACCTTTCCTAGCACAAAAATAGCATCTAACAAATGGTGTTTTTGATGTTTTAGGTGCAGCAAAAAACTTTTTAAAAGATTTCTTATGTATCTCAAGTTCATAGCCTATTCCAGCTTTATTATAAACACATTTTTGATGTCCTAACAATGCTTCTAAGTTATCTCTACCATTTGTAAATCTTGCCAAGTCATTTTTCAGTTTTTCAACCTCTTTGGACAGTGAGCAGCGCTTAGAACAGTTAGAGCTAGATGCAATCAGGATTTTATTCCTAGCATCTAGTTCTCTTTCTTTCATTTTCAAGTATGCATATTCATCACATTGTTTAGCAATTATTTTTCTAGATGAGACAAGTTGTTTGGCAATTTTAAGATATTCAGCATGCAACTCATCAAATGCATCTTGCAATTCCTCAAAAGTAGGTTGAGAATCTGAATTTACCTCACTTTCTGAATCACTGTCATTGCTGGCCATCAAGCACAAGTTTGCCTCCTCAGATTCAGATTCATCGGTGGAATCTACATCATTATCATCCCAAGCAATATAGGCCTTTCTTGGCTTTCTCCACTTCTTGTCCTTTGAATCAAACTTTTCAGTTTTATCCTTCTTTTGCAGTTTTGGACAATCAAGCTTTATGTGGCCAACCTTTCCACATTCATAGCATGTGATGTTGTTGGAAGAGTTGTCACCTTTGCTGAAGTTTCTTTTGGGAAAGGTGGATGACTTTCTTTTGAAGTTGCCTTTCTTCTTTAGGAACTTCTTAAACTTTCTGACTAGCATCCCCATTTCTTCTTCAGATTCTGCATCATGATCTGATTGCTCATCATCACTGTCTTGTATCTCTTTAGCTTATGACTTGAGAGCCAATCCTTTCTTCTTTTTGTCAGTTTCTTCACTTTCAATTAGTCTGTTCAACTCTAGTTCATGTTCTTTCAGTTTGCCAAACAGTGTTGCAATTGTCATTGAAGAAAGATATCTAGATTCTGAAATTGCAGTGACTTTAGGCTGCCACTCTCTACTTAGGCATCTCATTACTTTGTTGATTTGATCCTCATTTGATATAGCTTTACCAAGACCAGCAATTTGATTAACAATATGTGTGAATCTCTTTTGCATTTCACTCATTGGTTCTCCTTGTTTCATTCTGAATAGCTCATACTCATGTGTGAGAGTGTTCATTCTTGCTCTTTTGACATCAGTGGTTCCTTCATGTGTTACTTGCAATGTGTCCCGCATCTCCTTTGCCGTCTTGCAATTTGAAACCCTGAAAAACTCATCACGGCTCAAAGCAGATGTTATAATGTTCTTAGCACATGCATTATATTGAATTCTCTTCTTATCATCCTCATTCCATTCAGTTTTAGGCTTATTTCTTGGAGCACCATTAGCATCCACAGTAGATGGGACAAATGGTCCATTTTCTACTGCATCCCATATGTCAACACCAGCTGCCTCAAGAAAGATTACCATTCTTTCCTTCCAATAGATATACTTAGATCCATTGAAGGCAGGAGGGCGTGCAAGGGAAGCCCCCTTCATTTAAACAGTCATTGGAAGCCATACTCTTATAGCTGTTAAGGCAAACTTAAGAGTTTAGCTCTGATACCACTTGTTGTTTGGGCTTCAAAGACTCAAGAGGGGTGGGGGGGTGAATTGAGTTTTCAAAAATTCTTCCTTTTCAAAAACTTACTTTTCAAATCAGAGTTGCCACAGGATCTTTAACAAATCAAGAAAGAGCTTTTTAAGATTCAGAACAGGTTGTACAGGTATTTGATACAGGCCTTATTCAGTCAGCAACTGAAGTTACAATATATCAGTTTCAATTTCAGTTTTAGTTTCAGTGATCAAGAACAGTTTTAATCAACTCAGTTTTGAACCATTAATAACTCAAGATTGATTGCAATAATACTTCTGGTTTCAATTCAAATTAAACAGATCAAGAATAGAAGTTATCTGAGTATTCAATGTCAATTGAAACTTAGAACATTAAAATCACAGATTCTTGAATATGATCAGAAGTTTATATGAGCAAGAACATAGTTATATGCGCAATACAGAAATTTAAGAGCTTTGAGTTTAGAAGTACCACACAACCAGATTTATCCTGGTTCAGTCACCACCATTGTGACCTACATCCAGTCCCCACTCCACATGTGGGATTTCACACACTAACACAGCAAGCTTTAGCCAGGTAGCTTGAAAAACCTTTACACCACAGAGCACTTCTTTCACTTCTAGGATACCACACCTTCTTGTGAAAAAGCCTCAATGTTCTTCCTTAGGATTCCTCACCCTAATCACACAGAGAGACTCCCTCTCTCTTACAATCAAATAAAACAGAAAGATTGATTTCTAACTCTCAAAAGTTGAATACACAAATTGAAGTTCTAACAAGAATGAAACATTCTTTTCACAATAAGCTCAAGAAAGATGATGAATGATTTTCACAATTGATCTCTCAAATTGATTTCGTGTGTTTCTGATATGATATTAGTATTCTATTGATCCCACTTTATATAGAAAATAAGTTGTAACCGTTTTGGGATCGGTCCAAACAGATTTGGGTCTGATATCAGAATCAGTTGAACTGATTCAAGTTCTTGGACAGGGGTTGAGTACAGGGATGTATTAACCATTTGGCATACTGAAAGTTTCTGTACATCTGTGTAATACATGGCTGTACGAGTTCTTTTAAAAACTTGATCTTGGTTAATCCACCAGTACCACCAGTACACCCATTCAGTACATCTATGTATTAATGAACATCAGATTTTTCCAGAAACTTGAATACACGAGTACATAGCATATGTACAGGCCTGTATTTAGTTAATCATTTATAACTGATCTGATTTCATGCTATTCATAGGTGTAGTACATCTATGTACTGAATATCAAGAACTTTATTTTCATTTGTCAGTTACAGGAAAGGATATACATCCATTGAATACATGACTGTACTGACAAAGAATTTTCTTAATTTCCAAAAAAAAAATTATTTCGACTTATTCCTTTTTAATGTAGGTTATGTAAAATGATTTTCTTCATGCATCATTTTAACTGAGCTATTTGTGAATAAGAGATTTCTTCTCTTACAAATCATCTAAGACTTAAATCTAATTCTTCTTTAAGCTCTTGTCTTGATGACTCCTTGATCTTTGTCCTTGCTTGTTGTTCCTTGAGCTCTTCAAGTTCTTCTTTGGATATTCTCCTTTAATTGCTTACAGAACTTGATATATTCAGCTTGATACCTGTCTTTGCAATTTGATGCTAAAAACACTTGCTCACACATTAAATTGTATATTTGTCATATATCAAAATCTCTATGTCATTAAGTCTTACACCCAGGACAATAGAGTCTTTTTCAAAGTAATTCTGTAATGCTTATCTTTTAGCTCTGCCCAAGGATTTAGGAATTTGGTTGTAATGGGCTTACTTGTTTCCGTTTCAGTATGACTTATCAATAAATGCATGCATTCAGTATCTTTGTGTTTGTTATCTTAGTTATTTTTTACTTTCGCCTTTACCCACCGTTCCTCACCAATAAATGAAGTCTTTTGCATTATATTTGGCTTTAACCTTTATTCATTTATCTTTCCCTGATAACTACCAAAATGCAGATCTAAAGGTGACTCTCTTGAAAATGACAGTGTTAGTAACTCAACGTGCAATTTTGTCTATCACATTGATCATGCTGACGTGGTTGTTGATGATAACGGGGAAGTTCCTCCTGAACTATTGAGGTTGGTAGACCAAGAAGCCAGGGAAATTCGGCCCCATGAAGATCCGAGTGAACTAATTAATTTGGAACCGAATATTATAAAAAAGAGGTCAAGATTGGCCTTTCCCTGAAAGAAAAAGAGCGAAGTAGGTTGATCCAGTTGTTGATGGATTATAAAGATGTTTTCGTATGGTCGTACCAAGACATGCCAGGGTTAGAACCTAGTGTAGCAGAACACAAACTACCGTTAAATCCGGAGTGTCCTCCAGTAAAGCAGAAGCTACGAAGGATGAAAGCGGAAATGTCTTTAAAGATCAAGGAGGAGGTCAAGAAGCAACTGGATGCGGGTTTCCTAGAAGTTGTAAAGTACCCTCAATGGGTTGCTAACATCGTTCCTGTTCCCAAGAAAGATGGAAAGGTTCAAATGTGTGTTGACTATCGAGATCTGAACAGAGCTAGCCCAAAAGATGACTTTCCTCTACCACACATTGATGTCCTTGTAGATAATACTGCTCAACATGCATTATTCTCTTTCATGGATGGATTCTCGGGATATAATCAGATCAAAATGGCACCTGAAGATATGGAGAAAACTACATTTGTCACTTTATGGGGAACCTTTTGCTACAAGGTTATGCCCTTTGGCTTGAAAAATGCTGGGGCAACATATCAGCGGGCTATGATGGCTTTGTTCCATGACATGATGCATAAGGAGATAGAAGTTTATGTAGATGATATGATCGCCAAGTCCAGATCCAAAGATGACCACGTTGATAATCTGCAGAAACTTTTTGAGCGGTTAAGAAAGTTTAAGCTCCGACTGAATCCGGCCAAGTGCACTTTTGGAGTGAAATCAGGCAAGCTTCTCGGGTTCATTGTTAGTCAAAGAGGAATAGAGGTTGATCCTGAAAAAGTTCAAGCAATCATCAATATGCCAGCACCTCGAAAGGAGAAAGAAGTTCGTGGGTTTTTAGGAAGATTGAACTATATCGCCAGGTTCATCTCCCAACTAACCGCGACATGTGAACCAATCTTTAAACTGCTTCGCAAAAATCAGGCTGTAACATGGAATGAAGATTGTCAAAAAGCCTTTGAGAAGATCAAACAATACCTACAAGAGCCTCCAGTCTTGGTTCCCCCAGTGCCAGGAAGACCTCTCATTATGTATTTGACCGTGTTAGACGAATCTATGGGCTGTGTACTGTGGCAGCACGATGAGTCCGGAAGAATGGAACATGCCATCTATTATCTAAGTAAGAAGTTCACCAGTGGTGAAGCCAACTACTCACTACTAGAACACACTTGCTGTGCTTTGGCATGGGCAGCTCGTCGTTTAAGGCATTACATGTTGTGTTACACTACCTGGTTGGTGTCCAAGATGGATCCAATCAAGTATATCTTTGATAAGCCTGCTCTGACTGGAAGAATTGCTCGCTGGCAAGTCCTGTTATCAAAATATGACATTGTCTATGTCACCCAAAAAGCAGTCAAAGGTAGCGCTCTTGCAGAATATCTAGCCAATCAGCCAGTAGAAGATTATGGATCGATGCAATGTGATTTCCCAGATGAAGATATAATGGTTTTGTTCGATGGCGAGCGATCACCAGAAAAAGAAAAGTGGACTTTGTTATTTGATGGAGCTTCTAATGCATTGGGACATGGAATTGGGGCAATATTAATCTCACCAGAAAATGATTATTTCCCTGTCACTGCGAGACTTTGCTTCGATTGCACAAACAATATAGCCGAATATGAAGCTTGTGCTCTAGGGATCCTGGCAGCATAGAATCAAAAGCAAGAATACTGCAGGTATATGGAGACTCTGCATTAGTCATCCACCAGCTAAAAGGGGAATGGGAAACCCGAGATGCCAAGTTAATCCCATATCATGATTACATCAAAGGTTTGATCGAACAGTTTGATGAAGTCACATTTCATCATATTCCTCGAGAAGACAACCAATTAGCTGATGCGCTGTCTACCTTGGCCTCAATGTTCAAAGTAAGTGATGAGAGGAATCTACCGCTCATCAAAATAGAAAGTCGTGATCATCCTGCATATTGTCAAGTGATAGAGGAAGAGCCTGATCAAAAACCGTGGTACCATGACATCAAATGCTTCATGCAAAGGAGGGAATACCCCCCAGGTGCTTCAGAAAATGACAAAAGAACCCTAAGAAGGCTTGCTATGGGTTTCTATCTTGATAGGGGTGTTCTCTACAAAAGAAATCATGACATGGTGCTGTTGAGATGCATTGATGCAAAAGAAGCTAAACAGATAATTGAGGATGTACATGAAGGATCTTTTGGGACTCACGCCAGCGGTCACACAATGGCCAGAAAAATCTTGAGGGGTGGCCATTACTGGTTGACAATGGAGGCTGATTGTTTTAATTATATGAAGAGATGCCATAAGTGATAGATATATGCTGATAAGATTCATGCGCCACCAGCCCCCCTGAATGTCATAACGGCACCCTGACCGTTTTCAATGTGGGGGATAGATGTTATCGGGCCAATTGAACCGAAGGCCTCAAATGGACATCGCTTCATTCTTGTTGCCATTGATTATTTCACAAAGTGGGTTGAAGCTGCATCATATACTAATGTGACCAGGAATGTCGTGGTCAAGTTTGTTAAAAGAGAGCTAATTTGTCGTTATGGGCTGCCAAGTGAAATTATTACTGATAATGCCACCAACTTTAACAACAAGATGATGAAGGAGATGTACGAAAACTTCAAGATAAAGCATCACAATTCCTCCCCGTACCGCCTAAAGATGAACGGAGCAGTCGAGGCCGCTAATAAGAATATCAAGAAGATTGTTCAAAAGATGGTGGTGACGTACAAGGATTGGCATGAGATGTTACCTTTTGCTTTGCACGGCTATCGTACCTCTATTCGTACCTCGACAGGGGCAACACCGTATTCTTTAGTTTATGGGATGGAGGCAGTGCTCCCGATTGAAGTAGAGATCCCCTCATTAAGGGTACTGAGAGAAGCAGAATTGGAAGAAGCTGAATGGGTCCAAGATCGACTAGACCAATTGAACCTCATTGAAGAGAAGAGATTAGCGGCATTGTGTCATGGTCAATTATACCAGAAAAGGTTGATGAGAACTTATGAGAAGAAGGTACGCCCGCGACAGTTTCGTGAGGGTGACCTAGTGCTTAAAAAATTCTACCAATCCAAAAGGGTCACCGAGGGAAGTGGACTCCGAACTACGAAGAACCTTATGTTGTGAAAAAGGCCTTCTCTGGAGGAGCTTTAATTCTCACTAGGATGGATGGGGAAGATTTACCACTCCCTGTAAACTCAGATGCAGTCAAAAAGTACTATGCTTGAATGCACTTCAAAAAAAAAAAAAAAAAGAAAAAGAAAAGGCTCGCTAGACTGAAAACCTGAAAAAGGCGGTCTAGGCAAAAGTTAGGGTTAAAATAAAAACATAACAAAGGGAGTGTCATCAAGCTGACAAACTGGGGCAATGAGTGTCCAAGTTGGATGAAGACTGGGGCAAACAACATGCTTTGAAGCTGATTGATGAGCAGTCAAGATTGTATTAGGGATACTAACACTAGTCATAGAAAGAGATATCATTTGAAGAAATGCGATTCCATTCCACAACTTTTTGGCAATTCCATACTCCATTGTAATATCTGCTTTGTATACCTTTTCAGTCTAAACATAATGACATTGACTTCCAATTTTGTTATTTATCCCTGTCCTTTTATTTTACCATTTTTTAGCTAATTGCATGCATTCATCATGATAAGTATATATTGAAATGTGAAACAAGTAATAATGTTTCTTAAAGCAGTTAGAATTCCTTGGAGAGCCTCAAAAGGTCAAGAGGGCTCGATGGTTCCCCGATGAAGGACAATGTAGAAAGGAAAGAACAATAAGAATCAATCTTTGGGATAATTGTCATCAAGGAAGTCTATCATCATAAAAGTACAAGAAATATTTCTCCAAGAAGATAGGTTCTGGTTTTAGTTCATCCACATGCTTGACCGTGATCAGAGCTTTGAGGGCCAAGAATCCAACAAAGTTTTTTTTAAAGGGTTTTCATGATCAACATCCGTTATCTGTGGAATTAAAAGATAGTTATTTGAGTTTTCATCAATCATGAAAGGCATCTCATGCATCATGCATTGTCATTCCATAAATGAGCAAAACCAACATTTGTGCATTACATTTGTCTATACGGCTTCATAAACCTTTCTGTTTGAGCTTCTTACTGGCAATCCACCCCGTAAGCTCATTTTATCTCTTTGTTCGAGCTTCTGATGGGTAATCTACCCCGTTCGAGCTTCGGACGGGCAATCCACCCCGTAAGCTCATTTTATCTTTCAGTTCGAACTTCTGATGGGCAATCCACCCCATAAGCTCCATTTTATCTCTCTGTTTGAGCTTCTGACGGGCAATCTACCCCGTAAGCTCTTTTTTATCTTTCAATTCGAGCTTCTGACGGGCGATCTACCCCGCAAGCTCTTTTTTATCTTCAGTTTGAGTTTCTGACGGGTAATCCACCCCGTAAGCTCATTTTATCTTTTTGTTCAAGCTTCTGACGGGCAATCCACCCCGTAAGTTCTTTTAAAGAAATTACTATGAGGTCACAGGTCCTTTTTGCTTGTTAGTGTACCTCGAACAAAATTGGAGTTCATATCTTTACTCGTTTCCTATAACGATAATAGGTTAATTATGGTTACACCTATTACCTAATAAGAAACAAGTAAAGAGGGGCAGCTGTGAACACCTAATTTTGTCAGGGTATTTTCCCTTTTTAATTAATATTTTAAAAAAGACAAAATATAAAAATTGCAAAAGCTCAAAAATATTTTTGATCTTGACTTGGCCCATTATAGGATTAGTGTGGCCCATTTTCATTTTATTGTTGTGTCTTGTTGAGCCTATTAAGTATCATGTACCCATTTGCCAAAAAAAAAAAAAAAAGGAAAAGAAAAACAGAAAAGGGCTTCTGAGTTTGTTTTGAAAAAATAAAAAAATATTTTTTTATTTCTTTGTCCTCTTCCATTTGAGGAAAATCAACTTTATATTTTATTTCCCTTCTTTTGTTTTCTTTCACTTTTTTTCCAGAGAGGGGGGAACACTATCCCTGCCCTTGCACCAGCCAGTAGAGTGGTGGAGGCAGAGCTGATTTGCTCCCCACACAATGTACCACCCACTGCATATTTTTGTCTTCACCCTCAGCAAGGCCAACGATTTTTTTTTTCCCTTTGCTCTATTATATATACATTGAACAGTAACAATGAGAGGGGGGGGGGGGGGGATGATGATGATGATGATGAGGAGAGTATTCAAAGTTGTTTTCTGGAAAATCAATACAGAGAATTCTCAAAAATTTCCTTCAACAAAAAGAAGGGGGGGGGGGGGGGGGGGGGGGATGATGATGATGAGGAGGAGAGTATTCAAAGTTGTTTTCTGGAAAATCAATACAGAGAATTCTCAAAAATTTCCTTCAACAAAAACCTCACCTTCCACTCATCCAGAACTATCTTCTTCTCCATTCCTATCATGTCATACCCATAGCCCATAAAATTTTCATCCTCTTCAACCCATCACCATCATCTCAGTGAAACCCAAAAAAAAAATAATAACAAAAGAAGAAATCCACAAAATCAGAGTCTCTGCCTTGTTATTCGCCGCCGCGCCTCGTCGACAACTCCTTGCCCAGAGCCCATACGCCGCACTGCTCGCCGCCGTCCGCGTCATCCTGCACCGAGATCGGGTCCACTCGCTATCGCTCACAACCCCTGCTCCGCCGTCGCAGCCAATCACCGTAGCGTTCCCGATCTGCTCCGTCCGCGGCCTCTGCACAGTCCGCAACGCCAGCCACACGCCACCGCGAGCGCCGACCGCCACCCAGCTTCGTCGTTATGCCATTCTCCTCCACGTCCTCCGCCGTCACAGCTCCGCACAAATCACCGCCTCCACCCAGCCCTGAACGCCGCACAGCCACCCGCGCCGCCGTCACCCAGCTCCGTCGCGTGTCGTCACCGCCGTGACGTCTCCCTTCGCTGCCACCACGCCTCATCACTGTCACTCTCCTTGGTTCCTCTCTTTTCAGTTGGTAATGAAGAAGGGTTCCAAGCCTCTGTTCTTTGGTTTTCTATATTCCCTTTACTCTTCTTTTTTGTTTTGTTATTTTTTTTTAGGTGTTAAATTACACTTTTGGTCCCCAAATTGTTATTAAATGTTCAATTTGGTCCCCAAGTTTTTAAAATGTTCATTTTGGTCCCCTGATTCCTTAAATTTGGTCAAATAGGTCCTTCCGTCAAGTTGACTAACGGCGACGTCAAGTTGACTAACGGCGACGTCAAGTTGACTAAGGACGACAATGCACATTTTAAAAACTTGAGGACCAAATTGAGCATTTTGAAATAATTTGGGGACCAAAATGAACATCTTAGAACAATTTGGGGGACCAAAATGAACATTTTAAAACAATTTGGGGACCAAAATGAACATTAAAATATTAAACTTAATGCCACGTGTCATTAGGTTTGACGTCGCCGTTAGTCAACTTGACGGAAGGACCTATTTGAACAAGTTTAACGAATTAGGGGACCAAAATGAACATTTTAAAAACTTGGGGACCAAATTGAACATTTAATAACAATTTGGGGACCAAAAGTGTAATTTAGCCTTTTTTTAGGTTACTAAGCTTTAATGATTTGGGTTTAGGATTGCAGCCCACTTGGTTTTTAAGCATATCCTTTTTATTTTTAGATTTGGGCCAAAGCTTGAATAATATAAAAACAAAAAAAGAAGATAAAAAATGTTCTCTTAAAAAATCAAATCTTTTTTCTTATTGCCTTGGACCAGATTGTATAGTCCATCCTGAAAATCCCTTTAAAAAAATATATAAATAAAAAATATGTAGAAAAAAAGCTTTTCGAAATCAAATCATTTTTAAAAAAAATTAATTAAAATCAACCAACAAATCAAGCCTTTTTAAAAAAAGAAAAAAAAAGAACTACGTGGCTTTGAGTTTCCCATCGCACCCGGGAATACGTAGGAGCAAGATAAATCATCTTGTCAAGCCAAAATTAAATTTTCCTTACTTTAGTATCTCTTTTTATGTAGTTAATTAAAATAATAAAAACTTGTGTTATTTAGGGATGCTTTATGGACACGGTGCCATGTTCAATCCCTTAGATTTGAGGTTGCCTTGTGGACTTAAGTGCCATGTTCAACTTTATTTAGGTTTTATCAACAACAAATTTTTAAAATGCAAAATCGATGAATAAATACAAATATTAAAAGTATAAAAAAAAAAAGTTCTTTCTTGTAAAAAATTTTGGGGTAAAATAAATATTTAAAAGTTATTAAAATGTTTTGCACAACTAACTTGAGGTACCTTTTTTTTTAAACGGGCGATGTAGGGTGCTAACACCTTCCCTACTCGTAATCGACTCCCGAACTCAAATCTCTACCCTTTTTTAAAAGACCAGTTTACCTTAAAATAAATGGTTTTTCCAATGTTTTTCCCAAATAAAATATTGGTGGCGACTCCTCTGTTTTTATCCTCTTTTTGCGGCTCCCGGACGGGACGATCGCGACAATGAGTTATCATGTTATGCCCAAGGGGGGGTGTCACATTAGTTGTATCAGAGCTGGTCGAGTCTTTCGGGAACCTTGGGGAATAGGTTTGCTATGTTTGTGTTAACACGTAAGTATACGTTTCAGTTTCTGGTTGCAGACTAACTGTTTTTGTCTTGTAGGTCAGTTATGGAACCAGGAATTGGACGTGGACGTGGCCGTGGAAGGGGCCGTTCAGGCGGCCGTGGTAATCTAGGTGAAAACAATAGAGGTGCTGGCGGGATGGATCAAGCATCACAAGCTATGGTAAATTTGAAGCTGCCATCACATTACAAACAGCCACTATGGTTGCACAGAATCAACAAGATCAGATTAGAGCTGAGCAAGCTACTGAGGGCAGAGATTTGACTGCTTTTCGACGTCAAAATCTGCCACAGTTCCATGGAGATGCTGATCCTGAGAAGGCTGATTTGTGGATACAAGAGCTGGAGAAGATTTTTGAGCTTATCCACACGTCTGAAGGAGTAAAAGTTCCATATGCTACTTTCCTACTCTTGGGAGATGCAGAATACTGGTGGAAGGGCACTAGACAGCTATTGGTAGCAGACAACCAGGAAATTACATGGAATGTGTTCCGAAACGCATTTCTGGACAAGTATTTTCCTTAGAGCGCCAGAGTTGAGAAAGAACAAGAGTTTCTATGTCTGCAACAGAGAGAACTATCTGTTGGGGAATGTGTGGCGAAGTTTGAATCCCTCTCCAAGTATTTCCATTTCTTCCAAGCTCAACCTGATGAGGGTTGGAAATGTGAGAAGTTCGAAGGAGGTCTACGATACGAGATTAAGGAGTCAGTGCTACTGCTTGAAATTCGTAACTTACAAGCTTTGGTCCAAAAGTGTCAGAAGATAGAGCAGATGAGAAAAGGGAGAGACAAATGGGGTAATATCGGAGGACAATCTCGACTTAAGAATCAATATCAGAATCAAAGGGAGGAACAAGCTCAGAAGAAGCCATATTTCTGACCTCCAGAAAATAATCAGAACCAACAATCATATCGTCCCGTCGTTTCTGTGTATGGTAGTGGAAGCAAAAACAATTAGAATCAAGGCCCGGTTCAACGATGTCGCAAGTGTGGATAGCCGAATCATATTACTGATGATTGTAAGCTGAGAGGCATGTTATGCTTTAACTGTGGGAAGATTGGTCACCTGGCCAGAGAGTGCTATGCATTAAAGTCTGGGGTCGCTGTCAAGGATTCAAAGACCAATAGGTCGATGGCAAAGGGAAGAGTTTACACCATGAGTGGTACTGAAGCCTTAAAATCCGATGATTTCCTATAAGGTAGTTTTGACACCACTGTAATCTTTTAACTGAACTTTTCGATTCGGGTGCAATGCATTCTTTTTTGATAGATTGTGTGCGACATTTGAGTTTGCCTGTTTCTTCATTGTCGTATGACTTAATTGTTTCAACCCCAACTGCTGAACTAGTTATGGTAAATTCAATATGCTTGAACTATCCTATTGTTATTCAGGATAGACAATTTCTTGTTAATTAGATATGTTTAGATATGTTTGCCTTTAACACAATTAAAAGTGATTATAGGCATGGATTGGTTATCTTTCAACCATATCCTTTAGATTGAGCACATAAGATATTAGTTCTTCTTAATCCTAAGATTTTTGGATTTTTATCTGCCACCCAAAGCAGGACTTCTTTGAAAGAAGGAGCTTAGGGATACTTACTTTTATCTGACTTGGTAGTCGAGGGAGAGATCGACTAGAGTATGGTTTGTCACCAGTCAGAGACATCTAGTTCTCCATCTATCTAATTCCAGGAGCAGGTCCGTTTTCTATCGCTCCATATCGGATGTCATCTACAGAACTTGTGGAGTGGAAAGCTTAACTAGAAAAATCGTTGTCGAAAACAGTGCATACGACCGAATGTTTCCCCGTGGAGTGCACCTGTTCTTATAGTGAGAAAGAAGGACGAAGATCCAGTGTGGGATTTTGGAATTAAGATACAATTACAAGATCCTGTCTAGTTTCGAGTTACTAAATTCCGAGGACGAAATTTTTTAAGTGGGGTAGTAATACAACACCCCGGTTTCTACTGTTTGTCAATATCGGTATATATATATATATATGTGTGTGTGTGTGTGTGTGTGTGTGTGTGTGTGTGTTTATATTTTTATCCGAGACCCAGACAATGATTTTGGTTAAAACAAAAACATATTTAGACTCAACTTGATGGTAGAAGGTTATGGATAAATTTTGGGTTGAAAATTCAGACGAAACCCAGTCTGCGTTTTCATTGACAGTAAGATTTTACTGATCAGAAAACCTAATTTTGACTCGTGAAACGAAACGGTTTAGGTTTATATCATATTTGCAACGATATTGGTTTTTTTGAAAATTTTCGCGTAAAAATAAAATACTATATTTTATTCGGGCAAAATCTTCAAAGGAAACACGCGTAAAACCTAAGTCGGGTAAATGACGGAGCCGGATACGGAGTTGAAGTGATGGAAGTGACTGATTTGATGTGCATTAAATGCACCTTATCAAGTCACGATGACACAAAATATAATATATATATATATATATATATATATATATATTTTTTTTTTCTAAGTGAAAAGACCATTTTGCCCTTGAACTTTCCTTGAATTTACAAGCTTGTCCCAACAAAATTTGGACCACTTTGCCCCTAGACTCACACGGCCTCCCCCTCCCACACACTTCTCCATTTCAGTTTTCCTACACTTCATCTTCTTCAAGTGAAATTCTATCCAAAACTCCTAAAATCTCCATTTTTGAAAATTTAAAAGCTTGATCATTTCTCTTCATTCCTCCATCAGCTTCAACATCCAAGAGGTAAACCCTCATTCCATATGATCATAGTTACCTTCATCTTCATTCATTCCATTCATTTTTGTCAAGAACACTATTTTTTCATTTTCATGGATTTTCTTCTTTTAATTCTATAAAATCATAGGAAAATCATTTTGATGTGGTAACAATTTCTATGAACTCTCTAAGACTTCTATTTTGATTATCCAAAAACATGAGAGCAAAGAAAATTTCCTCCTATTTCTTCTACTCATGGCCAAAACCCTAGTCTTGTGGGGTAAATGAGTTTTGTTTCATTTTTGAAATATGACACTTGATTTAATCTCTCTAATACTTCTAGTTTCTAGATCTAGAAGTTTGAGAATTTTTAAAATCCCTAACCTAAATTTTTGATGTTGGCCGAAACCCTAACCTAGAGGTTAGATGGTTTTTTCCCTTCAATTTGTGATTTATGGTAATTGATCTTGTCTTTCTAGTACTCTAAGATTATGTATCCATGAGATTGAGAGAATTTGAAAACCCTAGCTATTTTTACTCATGTAGGCCGAACCTTAATCATAGTAGGTTAGAGTAAATTTTCTTCAATGATAAACTTGTTGTGTTGTTTGTTGTGAACGTTTAAGTGTTAGTTTGGTTGATTAAGTTGTGTGGACGAATCAAAGTTTCAAGAGGAAATTCCAAGAGGAAAACCGAAACTTCAAGAGGTAAGGGGAGTTTACCTAAGGGGTTTTTGGTAGCTACATGCTATCTGTGGGTTGTCTGTATAATTATTTGTAGTGATATCGTATTGTTTGATTTAATTATTATGTGTTGGTTTATGTTGTTTTATGTGGGTTATGTGGTTTATGTGGTTGATGTGATTTATTATGTTATAACTTTGATGTATGTTATAATTGTGATGTATGTTATAACTGTGATGTTTAGATTAACTGATGTTGAGTGATTAACTGAGAAGCCTGACAATGGTCAGTGCTCAATTATATTGAGGTTAAAAACTTTAAAAACTTTAAGGAAAAACGTAAGGGTGTTAATTTGTGGAAGTGGAAGAAAATGTGAACAATAATATTTTAATAATGTTTAGGGTGAAAGAGTAAGTCAATGAGTGACAGTGAGGATGAAACAATGAAAAATTTCACTTACGCTGATTTTTCCGTAATAAATTAAAAAATAAAATAAATAGTGATTATGATAAATTATGTTTTGAAAAATAATTTTAATGTGGATGGGGAAAAACTTTTGTCAAAGACAAAGTCCTTTTGATGTTACAAGAGAATTTGTTCCAAAACGTACGATAATTTAGAAAAGCGATTTACGGCGAAACTGTGAGGAATATTGTTAGAAAATAATTTAAAAGGATTTGATGTGTTTTCGGAAAAGGAATACAAAAAGGGAATGAATTTGATGAAAACTGAACTTCGTTATGATTTAACATTTTCTAAACGAATTTCAGCGGAAAAAGATTTTCTGCAAAATGATTTTAAGTTAGCAAAAACATTTCCGATAAACTTGGATAAGTTTTCAGAGTTTTGTTTTGGTTTTGTTATTTCACAGAACGAAAATGATGTTGGAAAAGAAAAGCGAACCTAGTAGCCGAGACGTCGGAATTCTAGTGTTCTGTGAGGAAAACACGTAGATCATTAATTCGTGTTGTCCATGAAGGACTTGAGTATGTTGATGTGATGTGGAGGACTTTGTGTCCCATATCTACGAACCTAGGACTCGTGCGTCGGTCTAGGGTTTCGTGATTGAGCACTCGGACTTTGTGTCCTGTGTTAAGGGTGAGTGGGCTTTATGCCTAAGTAAAAATAGTCGTGAGCTTTGAGCCTCGACAAAGAAAGAATGAACGAAAAAGAAAAGTGACTGGAATAAATGTTTTACGTGCATTGTGGGCAGACGTGCCTTGTTGGCCAGGATGCCATGTATTGTTGACCATTGTGTCATGTATCGTTTGTCGCAATCACATCACGACGGGAGCGGTGAACAAAAATTAATTAACTGTAAAAATGGAGTCGCCACCAAAGTTTATTTATTTAGGGGAAAATTGGAAAAACACTTTTTAATTGAATAGTCTTCGAAAACAGATTTAGGGTTCGGGAGTCAATTATGCGTAGGGAAGGTATTAGCACCCTACGACATCCATTGAAAAAATGGTTACCTCTAGTTAATTGTGCAAAATTTTCTATTAACTTCAAAAATATTTATTTCACCCTTTTTATTAAAACAATATTTAAAAATATAATTACAAATGATAAATAAACCATAAAAGATTTTATTTTATTAATTTTCAAAAAAAACAAAATGAATATTGATGACAAATTAAAAAGGATTTTATGAAAATTTATTTTTGGGCTTGACAGGATTAAATCCTGCTCCTACGTATCCCCGGATGCAATAGGGAATTCAAAGCTACGTAGTTCTTTTAAAAAATATTTGTTGGTTTGGTTGATTTTAATTATTTTTTTTATTTTCAGAAATTTAGGCTATCACGGTAACGAGACAGGAAGAAGATCCGAAATGGTTATCCTAACAACCTATTTTAATTATTTTTGAAATGTAAGATGCTAACTATAATCAAATAGGAAGTAGATCCAAAGTGACTATCGTTAGCAACTTAATTCTTATTTTTGGAAATTAAAAGATGCTTGCACCAAACAGGAAGAATCCAAAGTGGCCATCGTTAGCAACTTAATTTTTTTTAAGAATTAAAAGGACGCTCATGATAACTAAACAGGAAGAAGAACCAAAGTGATTATCACTAACACTTATTTTTTATAAATTAGAAATTAAAGGGTGTTTCCAACAACCTATTTTATTTTTAGAAGTAAAAGGACGCTCATGATAACCAAACAGGAAGAAGATCCAAATTGGTTATCACTAACACCTATTTTTTTTATAAATTAGAAATTAAAGGGTGTTTCATGATAACCAAACAGGAAGAAGATCCAAAATGGCTATTATTAACAAACTATTTTCCTAATATATTTATCCCTTTTATATTTTTAGAATTGAAAGGTTGTTCATGATAACCAAACAAGAAGAAGATCCAAAGTGGTTATCACTAACACCTATTTTTTTATAAATTAGAAATTAAAGGGTGTTTCATGATAACCAAACAGGAAGAACATCCAAAGTGGCTATTACTAACAACCTATTTTCCTAATATATTTGTTCCTTTTATATTTTTAGAATTGAAAGGTTGTTCTTGATAACCAAACAGGAAGTAGATCCAAAGTGACTATCATTGGCAACCTATTTTAATATTAGAAATTATTTATTTATATAATTTGTTAAGTGCTAAGGATATTCAATTTATTAATGATAAGTATTATTATTTTAACAGAATAAATACTTGTTTTTAATTACTTGAATATACAGTTAAAAAAACCATTTTAATGAGCATACAAGATCAAATAATAATTCTAACAAAGTTATACCAGTATTTTAAAATACATGTTAATTAGAAGACAAACACCATAATAATAAAACAAAAAAAAAATTTTACAATACGTATTGGGCTTAAGCCCCAAATAAACAATTATATATAAAAAGAAAAAAACATTTAAAAGGAGAAAGAAAAATTTTAAAAGGGGCGTAGGGGATTTGAGCCCCTGATTCCCAAAGTAAAACGAAATGCTGCACAAAGCCGCCAAGGGAGAGACGTTGCGTAGCAGCAAAGAAGAAAGAAGGAAGTGACTCACAGTGCAGAGCGGACAACAGTGAGGCGTGCGGTGGTGCTTCACGATGGGAGGACGGTGGCGGTTTCGGACCTGCCACACAGCAAACACGAAGGACAGGGAGCAGGGCTACGGCACGGATGAGTGACGTGGCGGAGTGGCAGCGGAGCGACGACGTGTTTGCTGGTGCGTAGCAGGTTCGGAACTGTAGCGGCGGTGGTCAGATGCGGGTCATATGGCGGAGAACGGCAGAAGGAAGTGAAGCTTTCTCATCATTTTCTTTGGGTGTTGCTACTATTGTTGTTTGTTTTCTGTATATTATTTTTGATGAAAAAATGGCAGAACAGAGAAGGAATAATGAATGAAGAAGAAGATAAGGAGCCTGGTGGATTCTGGTCCTACAAAGGAGATGAAACTGAAAATAGTATAAATGAGATCTCCCCTTTTGTTTGTATCAAAACCTCCCTTTTATACTAATCACATCTTCAAATGAATGATTTTTCTTCTCTTCTGTAACACACTAAATTAAATCAGAATTTCATTGCCAATCAAAGAGTGAATAATTGCCATTAATTCTTCTGTTACAATGTTACAATTTTATGATTCATTATATGAGCATAAAGCATTTTATTCTCTCTTTATTCCTTCACAAAACTGTTACATCTGCAAGCAAAAAGCCACCATTTCTATTTTCCAATTATTTGTCTTTTTTTTCTTTTTTTTTTGTTTTACTTTACTTTTTATTTTTATTTTTATTTTATACAAAAAATGGAGGACAAAATATGGTGTTCACATCGTTGGCAAATGTGTCATGTGTTGTTGGCCAAATGTGCCATCGAGCTAGGTCTATTAGGGACATCCGGGTTCGTAGCCACAAAGGCTGGGGCCTCACGACCTCAAGCCGTGGACGTAACGATGCAAAACATGGATGTACTCAATCAGGGACTACTCAATATTATTTTAGGTGCTTGAGTGTGATACCCTTGAACAATTAGAGTCGGACCTAAATTAAGAGGCCAACCTCATGAGACAATTGTGGTAAGGGGTATTGCAGCCTAATCATGCTCAACGAAGGGAAGTTAGGATCTTCGGAGAATAAATATCAAAGTTAGATGATGGACGTTGAAGTGTCATACATTTTTTTATAAATTACGATGATTGTCGGGTATGAATCCCATTGTTTAAAGTATTATGATTATTTCTGAGAATTTATGTGTTGTATATATATGTGTATATGCTGTTGTTTGTGTGTCGCGCAGGTGATTATCATGATAAAACTATATTGTCGGTATCTCACCCTTGCAATGTATTTGTTTTCTTGGTTTTTACTGTTGTACCGTGGGATGTAAATATAGACTTTGCAGAGGAGTTCTTTGTTTCACCCGAGGACATTGGTCATGATAACTGAAGAGACTGTTGATCGTAGGGAAGACTTCGGGGGTCTTCCCAGTATATGTCGGTTAGAGTGACCAGCTCAACTAGGATATATATTTGTTTTACCCTTTTGAGGATAGTCTGTATATCTGGCTGTTGAGAGCCATTATTTTGAAGTAAAGATTGTCCAGATTTTTGTTTCAGTGATGTTTGACTAAATTTTTTGTTTATGTATATATATTTCAAAAAAAAAAAAAAAATCAAACCGTACACTGTGATACGTATTAATTTTATGAAGTATGCAGGAACATATGTGAAGTTGTTATATGTTAATGTTTGTATGTTGAAATTTCATTTACCGCACAAGGAAAAAATTTTATTAACCGTTTTCGAATGTAGTTATGTATTTGAATTAATTCCCGAAAGCAACCAGCTTTCATTTTCGTTTTACTTTTCCTAAATGAGTTAGTCATGTAATGCCCAAGGGGGTGTTACAAAGGCAATAAGATGTCATTGTACTTATAAGTTTGTTTTGTTGATTTTATAGAATGTGTTGTGATTTATTTATGTTATTATTTGAAATACTTGGAGATTATGTTATTTTGAAAATGGCGGATTACCATGGTTGTTTTTCGGCTTATCGCTGTTACGCCCCATTTTCTCGATTCTTGTTTAAGGAAGAGATTAAGCATGTTTGAGGACTTGATCTTATTCCTTAGGTGTTGATGAGTTTATGTTTCAAATTTGAGGTCAAACGGACTTCAAACGCTCAGAATGCGACAAAACGCGTGAAATTGGACAGAACATGTGGCGAATTCCTTTGTGGAAAAGCAGTTGACTTTGGTCAATGCTTGAGAACCCGTAGGGCCATGCTTGAGCGCCCGAGCGCTTGAGTGTTGGGCTATTCCACTCTCGAGCGTTCACAGGCTGAAAGTGAAAATAATAAGTGGTCGAGGGTGAAATGTTTACTTACCGATGCTACAGATAGACGTGATTCTTGGCATGGATTGGCTTTCGGCTAACCATGTGGTGTTGGACTATGCTAGAAAGACTTTATCCTTCCTTGAGCATTCTGGCTTGATATCTGCCAATGAAGGAGTATCTATGAGGAGTGATAATTCTCGACAGTACATGATGCTTTTCTCAGTGGAAGTTAAGGAGACTCCGAGTATAGATTCTATGGCTATCATGAGAGAGTTTCCTAAGGTTTTCCCTCCTGATGTTGCGGGTTTACCACCAGATAGGGAGGTGGAGTTGGCCGAGTTGAAGAAGTAGTTGGACAATATGTTGAAGAAAGAGTTTATCAGGCCGAGTGTTTCACCGTGGGGAGCCCCAATGTTGTTTGTAAAGAAGAAGGATGAAAGTGCCAGGCTGTACACGGATTACAGGCAGTTGAACAAGGTGACGATTAAGAAGAAGTATCCATTGCCTATGATAGATGATCTGATGGATCAGTTGAAGGGAGTTTCGATGTTTTCTAAGAGCGATCTAAGGTCCGAGTACCATCAGATTACAGTGAAGAAGGAGGATATACCCAAGGCAGCTTCCAGGACGAGGTACGGGTACTACGAGTACTTAGTTATGCCTTTTGGTGTGACTAATGCTCAGCAGTGTTCATTTATTATATGAACATGATCTTTAGACCATTCCTCGACAAGTTTGTGGTTGTGTTTATAGATGATATCCCTATATATTCCTGTATGCGGGAAGAGCTTGAGGAACATCTGAGGATAGTGTTGCAAGAGTTGAAGGATTGATAGTTGTATGCTAAGCTTTCCAAGTGTGCGTTTTGGATGGAGGAAGTACAGTTCTTAGGACATGTGATCAACAAGGAAAGGATATCAGTAGATCTAGCTAAAGTTGAGGCAGTGCTTAAGTGGGAGCGACCTAAGTCAGTCAGTGAGGTGCAGAGTTTTCTTGGACTAGCTGGATACTATCGGAGGTTTATAGAGGGTTACTCGAAGATTGTGTTATCTATGACGCAGTTGATGAGGAATGGTACAACTTTTGTATGGACTGACTAGTGTGAGAAGAGTTTCCAAGAGCTGAAGGACAGGTTCACCACATCACCAGTGCTGACGTTACCAGATCTTTTAGGACAGTTTGACGTATTCTGTGATGCGTCATACCAAGGTTTGGGTTGTGTATTGATGCAAGAGCGAATAGTTGTGGTTTATGCTTCTCGTCAGTTAAGACTGAATGAGAGGAACAATCCGACCCATGATCTGGAGTTAGCAGCCATAGTGTTTGCAATTAAGACATGGCGACACTATCTATATGGAGCTAAGTTCAATGTATATAGTGATCATAAGAGTTTGAAGTATCATTCGATCAGAAGGAGTTTGTTAAGACTACATCTGTAACACCCCAGTTTTTACTGTTTTTCAATATCGTAGAATTTTATATATTTGTATTTTTATTTAAGACTTAGAAAATGATTTTGGATCAAACAAAATCATAGTTAGACTCTACTTCATGGTAAAAGACTATGGTTAAAATTCGGGTTTAAAATTCCGACGGAATCCGATCTGCGTTTTCACTGACAGTAAAATTATAATGATCAGAAAACCTAATTTTGACCCGAAAACGAAACGTTTTAGATTTTTATCACTTTTCCAGTGATATGATTTATTTCAGAATTTTTCGCTCAAAAATAAAATGTTATATTTTATTCGGACGAATTTTCGAAGAAAACGCGCGAGAAAAACCTAAATCAGGAAAACGACGGAGTCGGAAACGAAACTGCAAAGATAGAACCGGACACCGGATAGAGGTGACACTTGCCACCTAGGGTGGTGAGTCATGGGGTGAGTTACCACCATGACTCACCAAGTAATGATGGTGTTCCAAATAAATAGCTGTAGAAAATGATATTGAATATTATTGATGTCGTAATGAGTACAAACACTAATAAGAATATATAGGCAAAGCTAAACCTAAAGGGCCTGACTAATGGGCCTAATACAAAAAATACAAGATTTACAATATTTACAACACTCCCCCTCAAGCTGGTGAATGGATATCATTCCAAGCTTGCAAGTAAGTTAACTGAATCGTTTTGTTGGTAAGCCTTTTGTTAACACATCTACTAGCTGATTCCCAGAAGGAATGTAAGTTGTAGTTATCAGCCCGCTATCCAGCTTCTCCTTGATAAAGTGTCGGTCTATCTCAATGTGTATTGTCCTGTCATTCTGAACAGGATTATGAGCAATACTAATAGCCGATTTGTTCACAAAGCAACCTCATAGGCCCTTCACACCTTATCTTCAAGTCATCAAGCACAATCTTCATCCACAACAGCTCACAAATTCCCTGTGCCATAGCTCTAAATTCTGCCTCAGCACTTGATCGAGCCACGACAATGTTCCCACACAAAAATGCACAATAACCTGAAGTGGACCTTCTATCACTCACTGAACCTGCATAATCAGCATCGGTATAGGCTTCCATAGTTTGGCTTCCACCTCTTTTGAACAAGAGCCCTCTCCCTAGAGTGGCTTTAAGATACTACAGAACACGCTCTACAACCTGCAAGTGTCTCACCCTCGGATCATGTATGAATTGGCTCACAACACTAACTGCATATGCTAAATCTGGTCTAGTGTATGCTAAGTAAATCAACTTCCCCACTAATCTCTGATATTGAACCTTATCAACTTTAGCACTCTCCTCTTTGATGCTCAATATGTGATTTTGCTCGATGGGAACACCTGCTGGTTTATCCAAGGTTGCCTGTTTCCTTTAAAAGATCAAGCACATACTTTCTTTGAGAAATGAAAATGCCTTGTTTTGAGTAGGCCACCTCAATCCCCAAGAAATAATTAAGTTTCCCAAGGTCCTTCATCTCAAACTCTGCAGATAATTTTCCTTGAGTAGTTGTCTTTCAACCGAATCATCTCCTGTAATAATGATATCATCAACATAAACAAGAAGTATAGTTAGTTTTCCTCCCTGTGAATAGTTGAAGAAAAGTGTATGATCTCCTTGACTTTGCTTGTAACCCAGGCAAACCATTGCTTTTGTGAATCACCTGAACCACGCCCAAGGAGACTATTTAAGCCCATATAAAGCCTTCCCCAATCTACACACTTTGTTTATTCCACTAGTGGTCCAAATCCCGGAGGAATCTCCATATACACTTCCTCCTTTAAGTCTCCATGCAAAAATGCATTTTTAACATCAATCTAGTGAAGGTCCCATCCTGAGTGAGTAGCAAGAGAGAGTAAAATACGAATAGTATTCATTTTGCCACTGGAGCAAATGTCTTCTCATAATCAATGCCGTAGGTCTGAGTATATCCCTTTGCCACTAGTCTTGCTTTGTATCGATCAAGAGTGCCATCTGATTTATGCTTCACTGTATAAATCCACCTGCAACCAACTGGTTTCTTCCCCCCCCCGACCTTTCAACAATTTCCCAAGTTCCATTCCGTTCAAGTGCTTTCATCTCCTCATCCAAAGCTTGGACCCAATTTGCATCATTTAGTGCCTCTTGAACAAATGCTGGGATTCTCATAGAGTCAACCACTGCAATAAAACTTTGATGCTGCAAGGAAAGGTGTTTAGAGGAGAAAAATTGAGAAATAGGGTATTTGGCACAAGACCTTCTCCCTTTTCTCAAAGCAATTGGTAAGTCATCTGGATCAGGGTCAAGAGTATCAAAACACTGAGAATCAGAAGTGGGTAGATTATTTTTAGTACTTACCTCCAGTTCAGACAGTTGAGGTTATTTCTGGACCAGGTTGGGTTTTACTCTCCTCTGATACACCACAGGTAACTCATTAGCTTTGTTCTTCGCTGGTGCTGAAGGTGCATATTCATATAAAACAGAAGACAAAGGAAAAACAGGAGCAGAAACAGGTGACTCAAAAATGGGAGGCTTATAAATAGGTGACTCAGGAGTAGGTGACACATGAACAAAATCAACACATCCAAATACCGAGACTCAAGACTCTGCATGATAGGGACAGAGGGAAAGTGTGAGATCATAAACTGAACAGGACTACTATTACCTAGAACACGAGATGGTATCCGGTTAATCAGATAGGCAGCATTCAGTACTGCTTCTCCCCAATATGAGTTTGGGACTAACATTTGGAAGAGAAGGGCTCGAGCAACTTCAAGTAAGCGACGATTTTTCCTTTTCTGCAACCCCATTTTGTTGCGAGGTGTCAACACATGTAAACTCATGGATGATGCCTTGTTTACTAATAAAGCTTGAAAGGCTATGATTGACATATTCTTTTCCATTGTCCGAACGTAATCTTTTAATGCCTTTCCCAAATTTTGTCTGCACCATATGATAAAATTGAATAAAAAGATGGAGTACTTCTGATTTTTCCTTCATCAAGAAAAGCCAAGTTACTCAAGTACAATCATAAATAAAGGAAACAAACCATCTCGCACCAGAAATATTAGAAATAGGGGCTCGCCCCCAAACATCAGAATGTATAAGATCAAAAGAAGGAAAAGTAGCACGATGGTGTTTAGCAAACTGACAAATGTCACACTTAAAAGACTCGACAGACTGTTGTAAAAATAAAGATGGAAACATAGACTTTTTAGAGAAAATGGAGGGTGTCCAAGATGCTTGTGCTGAAGCCAGACCTGTGATGCAAGAGAGTGAGACTTAGACTCAGACTATAAGCAGGAAGACTGCACCTCCTGACCATATCTTCCATCAGACAGATAGTACAACCCTCCTTGTTCCTTAGCAACTCCAATTGTCTTCCCCGTGGAAAGATCCTGAAAAACACAATGAGAAGGGAAAAATGTTACTGCACAGTTCTGTTCCCGAGTAAGCTTATGAATAGAAATTAAGTTGTTGGAAAGTTCAGGAACATAAAGAATATTTTTCAATTTAAATGAGGGTTGAAGGTAAATGTTCCCAGAACCGACAACACGGGTATGAGAACCATTAGCAACAGTAATATATTGATTACTGGAAGGTGAGGTGTAAGAGGAAAACAATTTGGAATGGAAGGTCATATGATCAGTGGCACCAGAGTCAATGATCCAAGCATTCTTAGGGATATTACCAGAGGCACTAAAGGTGCGAGAGCAAAACTCTTACCAGTCATTTCCACGGAACAAGAATAAAAAAGCTTACTAAAAGAGAACAGCAGAAAAGACAGCAGATGCAGGAAAAGCACCGAGGCTTTAAAAATACCCACCTAAAAAGGTTCTCCAATCGCGATTTGAACCACTCAAATGGGCTGAGGAAGGGCCGGCGAGGCTACAGTGAAAGTCGTGCGACGATACGATGGCCGAAGGGCGGCGCGTGGGTTACATACACCCGGAAGTGAGAGGCATTGTGGAGGCTCGTGAGGGAGCGACCGACATCTGTTGGCTGCGATCTTCTGGGTTCCGGCCGATCTGGAAGAGCCGAACCTCTGGCTGTGGTCGCCGGAGTGATATCGGCGGTGTACGACGGTCAGCGGTGGTGGACAGTGGTCAATGGCGGTGGATAGTGACGGATGGTGGGCGACAGCCAAAACCTGGGCACGATAAAGGTGTCAAACACTGCTATGAAGACAACCAAGAGAGCCGCAATGGAGGTGGCAAAGAGAACCGCAATGATGGCGGCTAGGGTTTTTATGCGGAAGTGAGACCCCAAGACCGGGAGCTCTTGATACCATGCAGAAAATTATATTGAATATTATTGATGTCATAATGAGTATAAACACTAATAAGAATATATAGGCAAAACTAAACCTAAAGGGCCTAACTAATGGGCCTAATATAAAAAATACAAGATTTACAATATTTACAACAATAGCTAACCTCCTTAAGGAAATGACCAAAAAGCCCTTTGTCTTGCCATCTAATTACAAGTTTGTCCCACAAATTTTGGACCATTTCCCCCCCAAGACCACATGGCTCTTCCTTTCCGAATCACTTAGCCAAATTCAATTTCTTCACTTCCACAAATACTTCAAGTTCATTTCTCACAAAAACCCTAAGAACACCATAGTTGGAGCTTGCAAGTTTCTTCAAATTTCTTCACTTCTTTCATCATTTAGAGGAATATCCTCATGGTCAATGATCATAGCTACTTTCTAATTATTTCCAATTCATTCCTGTCCAGATGGCTATGTTTCCATTTTCTTTGATTTTCTTAGTTTAATTCTAGAAAATCATAGAAAACAATTTCTTGACATGTGATAATTTCTCCTCGCTCTCTAATACTCTAGGATCATGGATCCAAGAGCTTGAAAACTTTAGAGATCCCTAGCCTATTTTTCATGTCTAGACCGAACCTCGGATTTTGGGTACCAAAGATGGGTTTGCTTGATTTAACTTGTTTTATGTATTGTTTGAATGAAGGTTGAATCCTTAGGTTGTTGTTGTGACCTTGTGTGAGTGGAAAGAGATCTATTTTTCAATAATTTAATCAAGAGGAAAGTTAACTACAAAAGGTAAGGGGAGTTTACCTGAGGGGTTTTGATAGTTATATACTTTATTGTGTAGTATGTGTAATTGTTTGAAATTATTGTATGATGTTTGAGTTAATGATTTAAAAGTTTGCTATTATTAAGTTGATAAGTGATTCTATGTTTTAAAGTCTTATTCGAAATATATGTATTGATGAGACTGATTATTGATTGTACTGGTTGAGAGCGTAGCGATCGGCCATAGCTTGATAATCTTCAAGCCGTAAAAGACGTGAATCAATGAAAATAAATGTTTTGATTTTTTTTCAGTGAAAGAAAGTTAAATAAAGTTATTATAGATAACTGTAGTATAAAAAAAAAATTCGACGAATTTTAAGATCGTTTTGCTTAAAACCCACTAACTGAGAGGTTGTAAGGACAAGCAGTGAAAAGTCGCATTATCTTTATTTTCCTTAAAAGAGTTTCAAAAAAATAAAATAATGAAAATGGAAATGTCTAAAATGTTTTAAAGCAGTCAAGGAAAAATTATATTTGAAATAAAAAGTCTTTTGTTTTACTAAAAAGTTTGATTTAGACAAAAAGTTTAGGAAAATTGCTGTTCTGGCAAGAACTTTGTAAAATCATTTCTTTACGTCAAAAGATTTGAGAAAAATGAATTTCTTTGTGATTTAACAGTTTAGAAACGAATTTCAGTGAAAATGGTTTTCTGCAAAAGGGTTTTAAAACAACAAAAACATTTCCAATAAACTTGGATAAGTTTCGGAGTTTTGTTTTGGTATTTGTTTTTAACAAAACGAAAACTGTGCTAAAAATGAAAGTTGTGAGGACCTAGTGACCGAGACATCGGGCTAGTTTTCCTATGAGTAAGTACGTGGACTATGAGTCCCGTGTGTCGCGGGTTAAAGTCCCAGCGGGCGCACTTGACTTCGTGTCAGTTATAAGCGAAAACTGGTGACCGGTGGATCGGCCTAGAGTTTCATAATGAGCACTCAGACTGCGTGTCCTATGTTAAGTACAAATGAGTTTGATAACTGTGTAAGATTTGTCGTGAGCATTGAGCCTCGACAAGAAAGAATGAACTACAAAGAAAAACAGAGAACCAACTATTTTACATGCATAAGCTAGCAAACGTTCCATGTTTTCAAGCTACAATCCCAAAAAGGGATTGGCAAATTGGGGAATTCAAGACCAAAGTGGGTCTATTAGGGACATTCGGGTTCGTGAGCCACAGAGGCCGGGGCCTTGCGACCTCGAACCATGGACGTAACGACTGCCAAATGTTGATGTACTCAATCAGGGACTACTCAATATTATTTAGGTTTGACGTGATACCCTTGAACAATTGGAGCTCAGGCCTAAATTGAGAGACCGACCTCATGAGAACAATTGTGCTATGGGGATTATTGCGGCCTATCATGCTCTCCAGAGATTACTAAATGGATAATGGATATTTGAAGAGTCATGCACTTTTACTACTCACGATGGTTGTCGGGTATGAATCCCCTTGTTAAATAACATTGGCATTACGACTATTGTTACGTTGTTTTATATGTCACTGTTGTCATATGTTGTGGATTTGTGTGTCGCGTATATGGCTATTCATGATAAAACTCATATGTCGGTATCTCACCCTTGCAATATTTTCTGTTCTTGGTTTTGTTGTTGTACCCTGGTACGTGAATATAGACATTGTTGAGGAGTCCCCTACTACATTCGAGGACATTGAACCGGATCTTTGATGAGGACTTATGTAGATGAGATGACCATATAGGTCATTCTCGGTGGATGTTTTGTAAAGCGACCAGCTTAGGCTCTTGAGATGTTTTGTTTTGATGATAGTATATATATATATATATATATATGGCTCAAAGAGCCTTTCTTTTGACTGGTAATCTAAGACTTTTCTTTTTGGTCATGTAAACATTTTCAGAAAAACTCGTACACTACAGTGACTTATGATGTTTAATATTACTATAAAGGATGAATGTATGTATAGTACTTTGTTTTACTTTATTGGTTATAGATTAATGTTTAGTGATATCGAAAAAAAAAAAAATTTATACCCATTTTTGAACATAGCTAATACGTAAACTATTTTCCAAAAGTAACCAGCATTCATTTTTTTTTTTTATGTTTTCCGCATCAACTTAAGCTTATAGCACCAAGGGGGGTGTTACAACATCTTTTGACATCTTTGATTTTGATGAATCTAAACAAAGAATGATTTTAAGTGAACCTTGTGAAATCTACTAATGTGTGTATTAAGTGTGCAGATCATGAAGCAAGAGTCTCATGACAAAGAAATAAAGTCTTACTGATGCGCCTGTGTTACAATGCGTCTAAACAAAGACTCGGTCTTTGTTAATTCCGATAATGTGTCTGACACTACAAATCAACTAAAAGTCCCTCGCTTCAACTATATTCAAATATGAAGAATATTCCCTGATAATTTCGAATAAAGAAATTCGATATCAGAAAGCTCAAAGCATCATTCCGCGCTTGAAGATTCTTTTTGTTGCAAAAGGCAAACTGAGCTTTACTTGGTCGCAGACCCGCATTGCACAAATAAGGAAAGTCGCGCTTCCCAAGTCTGAAAAGTAACAAACACTGCTCTGGATCAAACTGCGCTCTAATAAAGCTATGCCAAACTATACGTTCAACTTGCCTTAAAGCTCACCAATGATCAAAAACATTAAATGCAAGACTAGAACCACTATTTGGCATTTATGAATGAAGAACAAAAGAATACTCAGCTGAAGAACTCTCCTCAACGGATTTATCTCCTTTGAGTATAAATAGAAGACTTTGAAGGCTATTGAAGACACACACCTGAATACATTTACCAAAGAATTCATTACTCTCTAAAGCACTCAAAGCTCTCTTTAGTTCTTCAAAGAATACTTCTCTGAGCAAATCATTTGTATTTATTGAGAAGTCTTTATTGCGTTCTTACCTACCTTAAATACTTATTCACTCACCGAAGTGTTGTTTGGTAGATCTGTAAAGTTGTAATATGTGAAGCTACCGCTTCATTAATCTCTTACCATTTGTAGAGCCTGAAGAGGCTTGCTGAAAGAATACTTGTTTGAGCTTGTAGAGGCTAGGTGTGCAAACAATACGTGTTTGAGCCTGTGGAGGCTAGGTGTGTAAACAATACCTTTCTGTAACCTAATCAGTTATAGTGTAATACTTGGTGAAACCAAGGACTAGACATAGCCCAAGGTTTGGGGTGAACCAGTATAAATCTCTATGTCGCTCTTCTCTAATTTAATCTTTTCAGTTTGCTTTACATTAACTGTGCTAACTGGGTTAAAAAGTGAAAAGTTTTCTGTTTCAATAGACGCATCTTTATATCTTGTATCCAAAGTTTTGGTGTTTACGAAAAGTTAACTAAAACACAATTCAACCCCTCTTCTTTGTGCTTTATATCTGTTCATTTCAGTTGGTACCAGAGCTTAACCTCTAGGTTGAGCACTTAACAGTGTTGAGGAAAGATCCTGTTGAACTGAAATCATGACGGCTGGAGCTAGCACAAGCGGAAGCAACTCTGGAGAAGGAGCATATATGACCAGACCTCCCTTCTTTGATGGAGAAAACTACATCTATTGGAAAGAAAGATTTCAATGGTTCATCATGTCAAAAAACTCTGATTTATGGGGCATCATTACAAGAATGATGATGACACTGACAAACCTAAAGCTCAGTGGATTGCTGCATAAAAGACTAAGTGGGAGCTAAATCATAAAGCAAGGTATTCCATGATGTGCGCCCTAAGTCAGGAAGAATTTGAGAACGTTCATGCATGTGGATCTGCTAGGGAAATCTGGGATACTCTTGAAGTAACTCATGAAGGAACGACAAAGTTGAAAGAAACTAAGATAAATATGCTTGTACGAAAGTATGAGTTATTCACCATGGAAGGCAGAGAAAGCATTGCTCAAATGATAAGAAGATTTCAGACTATCACAAATAATCTGAAGTCACCGGGAAAAATCTACACCAATGCTGAGAAAGTTGGTAAAATTTTAAGGAGTCTGCCCAAAAAGTGGAGACCTCTGGTTACTGCAATAACTCAAGCCAAAGATCTCACAAATCTTCAAATGAGTTATCTTCTTGGAACCTTACAAGTTCATGAACAGGAGCTAACTGAAGATAGCTCAACAAAGAAAGGAAAGTCCATTGCCCTCAAGGTAGAAAAGACTTCTTCAAAGGCTCTCAAAGTTGAAGAATCGGATCCAGAATCAGATGCTTCTGAAGAAGACTCAGATAGTGATGACGAAATGTCATTATTGTAACAACCTGATTTTTAATTACGTTGTTTAATCGGTTAAAAATTAATTATTTATATTTTAATCTGAGATCAATAAAAATGATTTTAAATAAAATAAAATCATATTCATAGTATATCTTATGGTAGAAGGTTACGGTGAAAGTTTGGGTTGAAAATTCAGACGGAGACCGGTCTGTGTTTTCACTGACAGTAACATTTTACTTAGCAGAAACCCTAATTTCGACTCGTGAATGAAACCATTAGGTTTTATATTTTGTTCCGGAGTATTATCCAAGTTTCGAAAAAAATTCGTTAGGAATGAAATAAAAATTATTTTATTCAGGGGTAATCTTTAAGAAAACGCGTAAAACCTAAGTCGGGGGAAAAGGCGGGTAAACAACGGAGTCAATTATGGAGCAGAGCTATTAGGAGAGATTAATCTAGCAGAGAAGACAAGGAGTTCGGCCTTAAATTTTAGTAGTCGTGAATTTTCAAGTGAAATGACCAAAATACCCCTAAGCTTAATTCAAAAGCTAAGAACCAAACAAGGCCTAAGAACTACCCTATAAATACCCCAAATCCCAGCCCAGCCCAGCCCACCCCCACCCCCACCCCCACTCATCTCTTCAACTTCTTCACTTTCCTTCAAAAACACACAAAAACTCCATTGTTGATCCAAGAGCTCCATTGAAGAAGTTGCCAAGATCATCATCATTTCTTCATCTTCTTCACACTCTTGAGGTAATAGGATCATCCATGATCATCTCCTCTCTTCTTGAATCCATTTCCTTCCTATTTCATGAGTTTTGCATTCTTAGATCTAAAACTTTAAATAATTCTAGAAAATTAAAGAAAAATCATTTTAATGTGAAACCAATTGCTATGATCTTGTTATGTCTTCTACTTTCATTATCCAAGAGCATGTAATCAAAAACATTTTCTTTCCCTATTTTATCTAAATGGCCGAAACTAAGAAGAAAAGAGGGTTTGATGTTTTCATGCCATTCTTGAATTCTAATACTTGTTTTAAGCTCTCAAATACATATAGGATTATAATCCAAGAGCTTAAATCCAAAAATTTGAATCAAAAAGAATTTCCTAGCCTATTTTCTTATACATGGCCGAAACTCAATTAAAAAGGGATTGAAATATTTTGGTCATTTTTTCAAATTATGACAATTTGTCTAAGCTACCTAGGACCTAAGTAGTTAGTTTCCAAAAGCTTGAGTTGAGAAAAGAACCCTAACCCTCATTTGATTTACTTGGCCGAACCTAACCAAGAATGGTTAAGGGTGGGTTTGTTGATTAATTTGTTGATTATGTTGTTTGGTTTAAGGTGAAACTGTTAAGTTGTGGTGTGATAACGAGGAATGCCGGATTTGGGATTCCATGATAGCTCTGGTGGGGGAAAGAAACATTCTACCATCGGAATCGATAAGTAGTATATTCTATAATAATTGTGTAGGGCGACCTAAACCCTACTAGTAGTCGAGTAATCGACAAGACCAAAATCACATTGGAAACATTTTCTGTAAAACCAATGGTGATTCGGGGATTATAGGTTTATCGACATTAGATTAATTTATGATATTAATTATGTTGGAATTTGTTATTTCTTGATTTGATTGTGATACGGTGGTTGAGGTATTCCATTGCATGTGACGTATTATTTTTGGTGTTTGAATATTTCTTGATATTGTGTTATGCATGATCTGCCTGGTTTAATACTATGCTTAATTGATTTTAAGCAAGGATATATGTTGTTCGGAAGATTTTGTTTGGGTGAGAAAGCATATGTGACTTAGAATTGCCTAGCTTAAATTGATTACTTTAAGGATGAAATGTGTCATAGAATGCGAGTAGAGGCTATGATTGAAGCTTGAGGCACTAGGTTATTGATGTAATTCAGTGAGGTTTATAGGTTGCATTGTGTTCATAACTGTATGTTTGAAACATACGAGGTCTGAAGTCCTCGTGGGACCGTCCCAAGTTAGATAATTTGTGCAGCTATAGTGTCAATGCTTTGCTTGAGCACCCTCGAGAGAGAGAACCAGGGTTTGCACCGACTGATTGACTAATATCCCTAATGGTAACGGGGGATTTGTGGCCACATCAGCATAAAGTGTTAAGATTGCATGAGTGAGGGTAGGATTACATAGTGAATTAGGGATGATGATTGACTATGAGTGAGGTTATGTCTGTGACATTTATTGTATTATATACTATGACCCCGTTCCGCTTTTTGATGATAGAATTGCTTCTTATCCCCTATATTTCTGTATTTTTGTGTGTCTACTTTATTTACATTAGAAGACCCGATGGAGGAATATGTTGCTGAGGAGCTGGACGGAGCTCTGTATGAAACAGAGGTTGCTGAGGAGTTGGATAGAACTCCTTACGAACCAGAGGCAGGAGGACGAGCTGTGAACCACGGTGATAAAGTTTAGGATATATGGCTAGTGCGACTTGTGAGACGTTTTAGATTTTTCCGCTAAGTATAATAGTTTGTTTAAGTATATGCCTGTGAGTGATCCTACCGAGAGGATACCCTCAACACTGTTTTGTATTATGTGTAAAAACATATGTGTGTATTCGCATTATAAATATGGTGTGTTGTTTTTAATTATTCAAAGTTATATACTTATTAACTTAAATTTTTAATTTTTACATATTTTCACTTAAAGAGCGCGATTAGGAATTTAATTAATAAGGTTTTAATCTAATAACATAACGGGGCACAACGGGGTATCTCATTTTGGTATCAGAGCAGTTTGATTTTGATCAGACTGTGAGGTTTAGGATGTTGTTACTGGCCGTGTCTAGTTGAATCCACATCGGATATTTACTATGCTCAGAAGTTGGGTAGTGTGTCCGAATTTGATGCGATGACTGACATTAGTAGGGCATATAGTATTTATATACTTATTTATGTAGTATTATATGTCATACGAATGCGAGCTGACGATTTCTTTAAATAGGATCATGGCTCGAGAAAGAGGATGTAATACTCACAGTAGTGATAGGACCCCCGAGAGAGTTTTTGGAGGTGGCAATAGGGAGGATAATGACTATAATTAGGCATGTTCTTGTTTAAAGGGTGAGTTTAGGACTTCACTTTAAGCTTTGATGAATATAGATTGGGTTCAAATGCATATTTAGAATTTAGCTTGTGTCAGTCTGATTAAGTATGATCGGGTTAGGAGATCTTGAAGATAAGACTTGCATTGGGTATTATATACATTTTGAATTTCAGATTTATGATGAATTAGGAATTTGAAGGTAGGATCGATAGAGCTTAGAGAGTTTATGATAGAATAAGGGAACCTAAGTGTTTAACATAGTTGTAGAAATTTAAGTTTGATGCTTGGTCCCTAATCTAGTGTTTAAAAGATGAGAAATGAAGTAGGCTCAAGTTTATGAAATTAATACTTTGATGTGAAGATGGACTTATTTTCGAATGATGGTAAGTTTGTTTAAAGAAAAGGAGGTTTAAGTATATGGTGCTTATAAAAGAAGTTGAGTTGAGTGTGGCTTGTCCATGACTAGTACTTAAGTCTTTATGTTGAGAATAGAACTAGTTTCTAATCACTTTGAGGTTATTGGAATTTACTAAGATGAAGTATAAACCTTAGCTTGTGATGAGATTTTTTCTTTAAAGTGAGATTTGATCTATGAAAATAGTATTAAGTCGGATTTGGTCTGAGATACAAGGTTAGAAGGTAAATTTAGGGGATTTGATTAGGCTATGATTTTGTTTAAAATTTGGATTTGGTAAGGAGTCTCAGATTCTAAGTTATTTTGAATGGACTTTTAGGGTGTGTTAAGATGAAATAAATGAGTTTAATTATACGATGGATGAGCAAGAGATTTGAAGGATCATACTAGTGTTTAATTATAGAGATTACTATAAGTTTGAACTGTTTGATGATGATAAATTATTATTTTGAAATATTTGTTTGTTAGTATTTAATTACTAATTATTTGTTTGATCGAGGAATAATTAAATATTTTATGCATTTTACATTTGTTTTTGTTGTGGTTGTTGTCGTTGTGGTGGTGGTGGTTGTTGTTGTTGTTGTTGTTTACCTTTCTACCTTGATTATAGTTTTGCACTTTGCATGCGATACAAAACGCGTTACTCTGTATCACGTTACAACACCATTTCTGTGTTCCTTTATATCGTTCTCGCTTCTCGTACCACCTTTGAGGCAGTTCTTAAGTGGGAACGACCTAAGACAGTAAGTGAGGTACGGAGCATTCTAGGATTAGCTGGTTACTATTAGAGATTTATAGAGGGTTTCTCGAAGATCGCGTTGTCTATGACATAGTTGACGAGGAAAAATACAGCTTTTGTATGGACGGACAAGTGTGAGCAGAGTTTCCAAAAGCTAAAGGAAAGGTTGAGTACATCACCTGTGTTAACTTTACCCGATCCGTTAGGACAGTTTGACGTATACTGTGATGCGTCATGTAACATCTGTGTTTTAAGGCATTATTTATATGTTGGATAACTATGTTTAAGACTTTGATTAAAGGTATAATATTCATGTTTAGGTGTTGGGAACCTTGCATGAAAAGTATGAGATCAACCGGCATTGAATTGCATAAGAAAGTGTTCTAGAATTTCCGTTATACAGTTTAGAATACATAAGAATGCACAATCGAAAATTTATTTTGTGGAAGAGATTAGGTATTTTTGAAGGCTTAGTCTTATTCCTTAGGTATAGAAGAGTCTATTTTTCAAATTTCAGGTCAATCGGACTTCGAACGAGCCCAGAACGCAAGAAAACGACGGAACTGGAAGTGTTGGACAGAAACCAGTGCTGAGCGCAGGCTTCCTGGCGCTGAGCGCTGGCCAGAGTCCCACGTGTCGCGTCGTGATTGGGCGAGGGAGGCGGTTTGCCTCACCAGCGCTGAGCGCTGGATCCCGGGCGCTGAGCGCTGGGAGCCAGGAAAAAAAAAACCTTTTAATGTGGAATTTCATGGAACATTGTGGAAGAGGGCAGAAAACTCAGTTTTAGAGTGAGAGGGAGAAGAGAGAAAGAAAGAGAGAGAAATTTCCAAAGGAGATTCTGACCAATCCGTTCGTCCTATTGAAAAACCGATTATACCATTGTGATCCTTGCGACTTCTACTTCATCATCCTACCTTTCTTTTCTTGGTAAGTCTATGTTTTTATGCCGAAATGCTGTCCGTGATAGTATTGAAGTTATCTCTCAATCCGTTTAGCTGTTTTCAATTCTGTCTTCAGATTTGAGCTACACGTAACGTGTACTTCGTGAATATGTGTTCAGGTGAATTTTTGGAGCCCCGGAGGTAGGAGAACCTCACGAGGCAGATTTGAGGAGATTGGAGTGGGTCCCTACGACATCTCAGGTGGGGGAAAGTAACCATCTAGCGTCGGAAATGGCTAAGTAACATTTTATTCAATATTGGCGTAGGGCGACCTAAACCCTACTAGTGGGCGAATAATAGACCATATCAATATCACATTGGGGACTATTTAGTGGTACCGATGATGATATGGAGATTGTAGATTTATCGCCGTTAGGTTAATTTTGTGATATCTGAGGTTGTCTGGTTTTATTATGTTTGAATTGTTTGCTGTGTACTGTTTGGATTAACATGTTAAATTATAGTTATTATATTTATTAGAATATGTTAGTATTATTTTATTATATTTATTAGAATATGTTTGAATATGTTAGTATTATTTTATTATTATTATTGTGATTATTATTTATTTTGATTATGGTTGATAACATGTTGTTCTGATTGATAATATGATTTATCTGAAATAATATGCTTAGTGACATCTAGGTGATGATATCTGATATTTTTGAGTGATGCATATTGGGGAGTGTATGATATATGATTTAGAAGTGCCTAACCTAATTAATTAATATTTTATCATGACGAGATTGATGAGGTGGTATATGCTATGAGATAGTGATGAGAGGTTAAGGCACTAGGATATGATTCGATATATGCCGGTAAGATCCATATAGATGCATGTTGTTCATCACAGCCGTGTGTTTGGAACACACGAGGTCAGAAGTCCTCGCGGGACCGTCCCAACTTAGATTTAGGTTGTGCAGCTATAGTGTCATTGCTTTGCATGAGCACCCTCGAGAGAGAACCAGGGTGTGCACCGACGTGTATTGTGCAGCTATAGTGTCATTGCTTTGCATGAGCATTCTCACCGCGGATGAGAATGTGCACCGGTGTTTAGGGACGCGTCGCTTGGACGACTGACTAACATCCCTGAGCGGGTAAGGGATGTGTGACAGGATTGGTAGTGGCCACGTTAGCATAAGTTGCATGAGTGCGAAGGGTAGAGGATGATAATATATCTCGAGGATGATTGTATATATTTATTATATATATATTTATCTGTGATGCATGTCTATGTGCCTTTATTGTTTATATGTTACATATCCTTTTCCTTATATGATGATAGATAGTTTCTTATCCCCTATTTCTTTTATATGTATGTTTCTTTTATGTGCTCGTTTTGAGAAGACACTGCGGATGAGCCGGCCACAGAGGAGCTTGATGGGGATGCTGGAGGACGAGCAGTGACCTCCAGCCATTGAGTTTAGGGTCGATGACCAGTGCGTCTTTTGTGACGTTTTAGTTTCCGTTGCTTATACCATTTTGTATCAGTATGTATCTTTTAGGACCCTACTGATGGAGTACCCTCTTTAGTTTATCAGCATAGTATATTTGTATTTATATTTATATGTGTGTGATGTGATGCTTAAATTTTGTTCTTACCTTTAAGTTTTTAATAATTACGATTTTATATATATGTCCAACACTAATATTACGATTAAGTTTTAGATAAATTAGGTTTTTATTTAATGGGACATCGGGGTGTCTCATTTGGTGGTATCAGAGCAGTTTGATTCTATTCAGACTGTGAGGTTAAGGTGTACTGACCATTTTAGTTGAATCCACATCGGATAACGACTATGCTTAGAAGTTGGTTAGTGAGTCCGAATGCGATATTTCTATGACATATAGTATTTATATTCCAGTTTTATGTAGTATTATATGTCATATTGATGTTGGCTAATGATTTCTTTTAATAGGATCATGGCTCGAGGCAGAGAACATAGAGGATGAGAGAGTAGTAGGACCCCAGAGAGAGTAGTGGGTGAGACTTCTCAGCCTGAGGTAGGAGCTAGAGATGGAGGAGAGTCATCTGAGACTCTGCAGACCATTCGGGAGTTAGCATCCGTACTGTTGCAGCAGGTGCAACAGAATGCTCAGAGGATGCAGAGAGAGGCAGAGTTACAAGAGTAGCAGGAGAGGAGGAGGGCTGCTGAGGCAGAGGATGCAGGATTGGCTACCTTTCTAAAAGGGAAGCCACCCCAGTTCAGAGGGGATTATGATCCAGAGCGAGCCGAGTGGTGGATACAGGAGTTGGAGAAAATCTTTGACACCATGAGATGCAGAGATGACAGGAAGGTGACTTATGCTGCCTTCATGCTGACGGGAGGAGCAGAGTCATAGTGGAGAGGCAAGAGAAGGTTGCTTGAGGCAGGGGGTAGGCAGATTAGCTGGGAGCTGTTTAGAGACTGTTTCTTTGAAAAATACTTCCCGCGGTTGGTCATACGCGAGAAGGAGAGGGAGTTCATGAGTCTCCGACAGGGGAACATGTCTGTGGGTGACTATGCAGCCAGATTTGAGGCCTTGATACAGTATTCTGAGTTTTATCATAGGTTTCTGGACGAGGATTGGATGTGCCGGAGGTTCGAGGATGGTTTGAGACATGAGCTGCAGAGAGCCATAGTGCCGCTTGATATTCAGAGCTTCCCAGATCTGGTTGAGAGATGTAGTGCCATAGAGGGCATAGATCAGAGGCAGGCTGCTGATCACAGATAGCAGAGGAGTGGAGGCCCTATCAGATCAGGTTTCCAGAGGAGAGCAGGCAGTAGCTCACAGGGGAGACGTGGACCCTATACTAGACCCGTGCAGAGTGTTCAGTCATCTGCATCAGTACCAGCTTCTACAGCACCTGTTAGTGGAGCGGGTCAGCAGCAGAGAGGCCCAGTTTGTTTTAGATGCGGAGGTCCGCATTATATTAGAGATTGCACAGAGAGGCCTAGTTGTTTCCACTGTGGAAAACCAGGTCACATGGCTCGGGATTGCAGGCAGAGAGGGATGCAGCAGTAGTCAACTGCTGGTAGAGGAGCTGCAGGTTACAGAGGTGGAGCTGGGAGAGGAACCCTAGTAGCAGGACAGTCGATGGCCAGACCTCAGGCCACAGGACGAGTGTTTACCGTGAGTGGAGCTGAATCCTCTCAATCTGCAGATCTTATCCAGGGTATGTGCTTGATATCTGGTAGACTCTCGTCTGTGTTGTTTGACTCAGGTGCTACACATTCATTTATTTCTCATGAGTGTGTGGATCATTTACATTTGCCTGTTTCTTTGTTACCCTATACCCTTACAATATCAACCCCAACCAACGATTCCTTGACTACGATGTTTGTTTGTCTACAGTGTCCTATAGTTGTTGAGAATAGGACATTCCTTGTGGACCTTGTCTGTTTACCTATGCAGCAGATAGATGATATCCTTGGCATGGATTGGCTTTCGGCTAACCATGTAGTGTTAGATTGTTCCAGCAAGACTTTGTCATTTATAGAGCCTTCTAGCATAGTATCTGCCAATGAAGGAGTATCTATGAGGAGTGACGATTCTCGATTGTACGTGATGCTTTTCTCAGTGGAATCTAAGGAGATTCCGATTATAGATTCTATGCCTATCGTGAGAGAATTTCCTGAGGTTTTCCCTCCCGATGTTCCAGGCTTGCCCCCAGAGAGGGAAGTGGAGTTCACCATAGATCTCATACCGGGGACAGGTCCTATATCTATAGCACCTTATCGGATGTCACCTGTAGAGTTAGCTGAGTTAAAGAAACAATTGGAGGATATGTTGAAAAAGGAATTTATCAGGCCCAGTGTTTCACCGTGGGGAGCTCCAGTGTTGTTTGTTAAGAAGAAGGATGGAAGTGCTAAATTGTGCACAGATTACAAGCAGTTGAATAAAGTGACGATCAAGAATAAGTATCCATTGCCTAGGATAGATGATCTGATGGATCAATTAAAGGGAGCTTCGGTATTTTCTAAGATTGATCTAAGGTCCGGGTATCACCAGATTAGAGTAAAGAAGGAGGATATACCCAAGACAGCTTTCAGGACGAGGTACGGACACTATGAATATTTAGTTATGCCTTTTGGTGTGACTAATGCTCCAGCAATATTTATGGATTATATGAATAAGATCTTTAGACCGCTCCTCGATAAGTTTGTGGTGGTGTTTATAGACGATATCCTTATTTATTCCCGTACACGGGAAGAGCATGAGGAACATCTAAGAACAGTGTTACAAGTGTTGAAGGATAGACAGTTGTATGCCAATCTTTCTAAGTGCGAGTTTTGGTTAGAGGAGGTTCAGTTCCTAGGTCATGTGATTAACAAAGAAGGAATAGCAGTAGATCCTGCTAAAGTTGAAGCAGTGCTTAAGTGGGAACGACCTAAGTCAGTTAGTGAAGTGAGGAGTTTCTTGGGATTGGCTGGATATTATCGGAGGTTTATTGAGGGGTTTTCGAAAATTGCATTACCTATGACGCAGTTAACGAGAAAAGGTACAGCGTTTGTTTGGACAGAGAAATGTGAGGAGAGTTTTCAGAAGTTGAAGGAAAAGTTAACCACATCACCTGTTCTGACTTTGCCAGATCCTTTAGGACAGTTTGATGTATATTGTGATGCGTCATACCAAGGATTGGGATGTGTCTTGATGCAAGAGGGAAGAGTTATGGCTTATGCTTCCCGACAGTTACGAGTTCATGAGAGGAATTATCCGACCCATGATCTGGAGTTGGCAGCTATAGTGTTCGCATTAAAGATATGGCGACACTACCTTTATGGAGCTAGGTTTAATGTGTACAGTGACCATAAGAGCTTAAAGTATTTGTTTGATCAGAAGGAGTTAAATATGAGACAACGTAGATGGATGGAGTTTATTAAGGATTATGAGTTTGATCTTCAATACCATCCTGGAAAGGCGAATGTTGTAGCGGATGCTCTGAGTAGGAAATCTTTACATGTGTCGGCGATGATGGTAAAGGAAATGGAATTGATTGAACAGTTTAGAGATATGAATCTAGGGATGGAGTTGTGTGAGGATAGACTATGCTTAGGTATGATCACAATTAATAGTGAGTTTCTGAGGGATCTTAAGGATAAACAGGTTCAGGATCAATACTTGCAAGAGGTGAGTAGAGGCATAGACGAGGGTAAGATTTCAGAGTTTAGTAGAGGGCTAGATGGTGTGTTGAGATTTAGGGATAGGATATGTGTGCCAGAGGACTTAGAGTTTAGGAAAATGATTTTGGAATAGGCACATAAGAGTAAGTTGAGTATTCACCCCGGAGCCACCAAGATGTATCAGGATTTAAAGAAAATGTTTTGGTGGCCGAGAATGAAGAAGGAAGTGGCAGAATATGTTTTATCTTGTTTGGTTTGTCAGAAAGCTAAGATAGAACATCAAAAGCCTGCTGGTTTGCTACAGTCCTTAGATATCCCAGAATGGAAGTGGGATAGTATAGCTATGGATTTTGTGGTTGGATTACCACGAACTCCTAAGAGGCATGATGCGATTTGGGTTATCATCGATAGGTTGACGAAGTGTGCTCACTTCTTACCTATTGGTGAGATTTATAGCTTAGAGAAGTTGACCCAGATCTACATCAAGGAAGTTGTTAGGCTACATAGTGTACCGTCGAGCATTGTTTCTGACCGAGATCCTAGATTCACATCTAGATTTTGGAGACAGTTGCACAGTGCGTTGGGGACGAAGTTGAGGATGAGTTCTGCTTATCATCCTCAGATGGATGGACAGTCTGAGAGGACAATTCAGTCATTGGAGGATCATTTGAGGGCGTGTGTTTTAGAGCACATTGGCAGTTGGGATGAGTTTTTGCCGTTGATTGAGTTTACATATAACAACAGTTTCCATAGCAGTATTGGGATGGCACCGTATGAGGCTTTGTATGGCAGGAAATGTAGGACTCCATTGTGTTGGTATGAGAGCGGTGAAAGCCAGATATTGGGCCCTGATGTGGTACAGCAAACGACGGAACAAGTTAGAAAGATCAGGGAAAAGATGAAGGAAGCGCAGGATAGGCAAAGGAGCTACAGTAACAAGAGGAGGAGACCCTTAGAATTCCAGGAAGGTGATCACGTGTTTTTGAGAGTCACTCCGAAGACTAGAATTGGCAGAGCTATCAAGTCTAGAAAACTTACTCCTAGACTCATTGGACCTTTCCAGATTCTTCGACGGATTGGTCCAGTAGCCTACCATATTGCCTTACCGCCTAACCTTTCCAATCTTCATGATGTCTTTCACGTATCCCAGTTGAGAAAATATTATCCTGATCCTTCTCATGTACTTGAGCCTGAGTCAATACAACTTCGAGAGAATCTAGAGTATGAGGCTTTACCGGTTAGGATCGTAGATAGAATGATTAAGGAACTTCGCGGTAGACAGATTCCTTTGGTCAAGGTCATTTTGGATGAGACTACAGGAGATGCTACTTGGGAGCGTGAGGCAGATATGCAACAGCAGTATCCACATCTTTTCTGAGGTACGTAAATTCCAGGGACGGAATTTCTTTTAAGGGGGGTAGTAATGTAACATCTGTATTTTAAGGCATTATTTATATGTTGGATAACTATGTTTAAGACTTTGATTAAAGGTATAATATGTATGTTTAGGTGTTGGGAACCTTGCATGAAAAGTATGAGATCAACCGGCATTGAATTGCATAAGAAAGTGTTCTAGAATTTCCGTTATAGAGTTTAGAATACATAAGAATGCACAATCGGAAATTTATTTTGTGGAAGAGATTAGGTATTTTTGAAGGCTTAGTCTTATTCCTTAGGTATAGAAGAGTCTATGTTTCAAATTTCAGGTCAATCGGACTTCGAACGAGCCCAGAACGCAAGAAAACTTCGGAACTGGAAGTGTTGGACAGAAACCAGCGCTTAGCGCAGGCTTCCTGGCGCTCAGCGCTGGCCAGAGTGCCACGTGTCGCGTCGTGATTGGGCGAGGGAGGCGGTTTGCCTCACCAGCGCTGAGCGCTGGATCCCGAGCGCTGAGCGCCGGGCGCCAGGAAAAAAAAAAAACCTTTTAATGTGGAATTTCGTGGAACATTGTGGAAGAGGGCAGAAAACTCAGTTTTAGAGTGAGAGGGAGAAGAGAGAAAGAAAGAGAGAGAAATTTCCAAAGGAGATTCTGACCAATCCGTTCGTCCTATTGAAAAACCGATTATACCGTTGTGATCCTTGCGACTTCTACTTCATCATCCTACCTTTCTTTTCTTGGTAAGTATATGTTTTTATGCCGAAATGCTGTCCGTGATAGTATTGAAGTTATCTCTCAATCCGTTTAGCTGTTTTCAATTCTGTCTTCAGATTTGAGCTACACGTAACGTGTACTTCGTGAATATGTGTTCAGCTGAATTTTTGGAGCCCCGGAGGTAGAAGAATCTCACGAGGCAGATTTGAGGAGATTGGAGTGGGTCCGTTTCGTTACTCTAAAGCTAGCCTACGACATCTCAGGTGGGGGAAAGTAACCATCTAGCGTCGGAAATGGCTAAGTAACATTTTATTCAATATTGGCGTAGGGCGACCTAAACCCTACTAGTGGGCGAATAATAGACAATATCAATATCACATCGGGGACTATTTAGTGGTACCGATGATGATATGGAGATTGTGATATCCGAGGTTGTCTGGTTTTATTATGTTTGAATTGTTTGCTGTGTGCTGTTTTGATTAACATGTTAAATTATAGTTATTATATTTATTAGAATATGTTAGTATTATTTTATTATATTTATTAGAATATGTTTGAATATGTTAGTATTATTTTATTACTATTATTATTGTGATTATTATTTATTTTGATTATGGTTGATAACATGTTGTTCTGATTGATAATATGATTCATCGGGAATAATATGCTTAGTGACATCTAGGTGATGATATCTGATATTTTGGAGTGATGCATGTTGGGGAGTGTATGATATATGATTTAGAAGTGCCTAACCTAATTAATTAATATTTTATCATGACGAGACTGATGAGGTGATATATGCTATGAGATAGTGATGAGAGGTTAAGGCGCTAGGATATGATTCGATATATGCCGGTAAGATCCATATAGATGCATGTTGTTGATCACAGCCGTGTGTTTGGAACACACGAGGTCAGAAGTTCTCGCGGGACCGTCCCAACTTAGATTTAGGTTGTGCAGCTATAGTGTCATTGCTTTGCATGAGCACCCTCGAGAGAGAACCAGGGTGTGCACCGACGTGTATTATGCAGCTATAGTGTCATTGCTTTGCATGAGCATTCTCACCACGGATGAGAATGTGCACCGGTGTTTGGGGACGCGTCGCTTGGACGACTGACTAACATCACTGAGCGGGTAAGGGATGTGTGACAGGATTGGTAGTGGCCACGTCAGCATAAGTTGCATGAGTGCGAAGGGTAGAGGATGATAATATATCTCGAGGATGATTGTATATATTTATTATATATATATATATATTTATCTGTGATGCATGTCTATGTGCCTTTATTGTTTATATGTTACGTATCCTTTTCCTTATATGATGATAGATGTTTCTTATCCCCTATTTCTTTTATATGTATGTTTCTTTTATGTGCTCGTTTTGAGAAGACACTGCGGATGAGTCGGCCACAGAGGAGCTTGATGGGGATGCTGGAGGACGAGCAGCGACCTCCAGCCGTTGAGTTTAGGGTCGATGACCAGTGCGTCTTTTGTGACGTTTTAGTTTCCGTTGCTTATACCATTTTGTATCAGTATGTATCTTTTGGGACCCTACTGATGGAGTACCCTCTTTAGTTTATCAGCATAGTATATTTGTATTTATATTTATATGTGTGTGATGTGATGTTTAAATTTTGTTCTTACCTTTAAGTTTTTAATAATTACGATTTTATATATATGTCTAATGCTAATATTACGATGAAGTTTTAGATAAATTAGGTTTTTATTTAATGGGACATCGGGGTGTCTCACGTCATACCAAGGTTTAGGTTGTATTCTGATGCAAGAGGGAAGAGTTGTGGCTTATGCTTCCCGGCATCTGAGAATTCATGAGAGGAACTATCCGACTCATGATTTGGAGTTAGCAGCAATAGTGTTCGCATTGAAGATATGGCGACACTTTTTGTATGGAGCAAAGTTTAATATCTTCAGTGACCATAAGAGTCTGAAGTATCTATTTGATAAAAAAGAATTGATATGAGACAGCGAAGATGGATGGAGTTTATCAAAGATTATGATTTCGATTTATTATACCATCCTGGAAAAGCAAATGTTGTAGCAAATGCTTCGAGTAGGAAGTCATTGCATGTGTCCGCAATGATGGTTAAGGAGTTGGAGTTGCTTGAACAATTCAAGGATTTGAACTTAGGAATGGAGTTGGTTGAGGATAAAATTTGCCTAAGTATGATCACTATTAGTAGTGATTTTATTAAAGATCTTAAAGATAAACAAGTTCAGGATCTATATCTTCAGGAGATAAGTAAAGGCATAGATGAAGGTAAAGTTTCTGAGTTTAGTAGAGGAACAGATGATGTGTTAAGGTTTAAAGATAGAATATGTGTGCCACAAGATTTAGAACTTAGGAAGATGATACTAGAAGAAGCACATAATAGTAAGTTGAGTTTTCATCCTGGATCCACGAAGATGTATCAGGATTTGAAGAAAATGTTTTGGTGGACAAGGATGAAGAAAGTGGTAGCAGAGTACGTTTTATCTTGCCTGGTGTGTCCGAAAGTTAAGATTGAACATCAAAAGCCGGCAGGGTTATTACAATCGTTGGATATCCCAGAATGGAAATGGGATAGCATCACTATGGATTTTGTGGTTGGGTTACCACGAACTCCTAAGAGACATGATGCGATTTGGGTTTTCATTGATAGGTTGACGAAGTGTGCTCACTTCTTACCTATTGGTGAAAGTTATAGCTTGGGGAAGTTGACCCAAATCTATATCAAAGAAGTTGTTGAAGTTGACACAGGCAAACACAAGAAGGGGGGGTTGAATTGTGTTTGTTAATATTTTTCGAAAACAGCCTTTTCAAAAAGATTTTCTCACACAAAGTTAAGGAGACAGAATAAAGCACACAGAAAAGAAGTCTTTTGAAGGATTAACAAATTCAAGTTCAAATCCCCACAGTTAGTATAAATACGTAAAACCAAAGAGATAAGGGATAAGAAGATTTACACAAGATGTTTTATCCTGGTTCACTCTCTTCCAACCAAGAGCTACGTCCAGTCCCTTCTACTTGAAGGATTTTTCCACTATTTTCAAATAGATTACACCAAGTATTCAACACCTCTCCAGGCTCACAAGTATTTCTTTCTTACCAAGCCTCTTCAGGCTCTACCTCTAATAAAGAGTTTTGATTTCTTTGATCTTCTAACTCACTATATGTGAGAGTATGAAAGTTTAAGATCAGATAAATATTATAGCAATATTCAAACTATAATATTACAGACTTTTGCTTTTGAATGAATAAGAAAATATTTGCTTCGCGAGAGATTTCTTGAGATTTCTTTGTATACGCAAAAGTTGTTTCTTCAAAAGCTTTAGTCTTCTATTTATAGGGTCCTTGATCTTCTCTTCAGAGTCTTCAACGGTTGTATTTGAAATACCCGTTTAGAAATAGAGTCAACTAGGTAAATATCCGTTGTGACTCAGCTTGCTCGAGGCCTTTGTACTGTGAGACAAATTCTTGCATGAAAAAGCACACCTCTGAGCAAAAGCAGCTTGCAAAAAAAAGTTTTGCCTCCTTTGTACAAGTTCCAACTATATCAGCGTAAAAGGTGACAGGGTACAAAAACGTTTTGCATTGTACTATTCTGCTTTTTGCAAGTCCTGACTTGTACTATGTCTCTCTCAATGAAACAAGGCAAAAGGAATCGTTAATAGAAAACGAGAAGAACCATGAATATCAATCATAAGAAATAAATTCGCTTTGGTTCAAATTGGTATAAATGCTTAAAAAAATCTTCGTCCAGCAAACTAGCGTAAAGGCAAGATAAGCAAAAAGAGTTTTAAGGCTTCGTCCACTGACGTGGCAACCAAAACTTCGTCTACTCAAAACAGCGGTCTTGCCAGTACCTGAGATAACTAAAATCTCCGTCCAGTGACGTGGCAATAGCAGACTAAGGGCTCTCGTCTACACGAAGAGAAATTCTCCGTCCACTAAAAGCATTCAAGCGCTCGTCCACTGACGTGGCACTAGAGTTATAATGGAGAGTGGACTCGACCACAATTTCAGCATAAGATATTCAATAGAAAACATATGGACGCGGATTTGCAAGGAGAAAAGACTTAACATTTTAGCTTATAAGAACAGAGATTCTTTAAGACTAAAGGCACTTGTTAGAATTAAAGCATTAATACTTTGCTACACTAAATTAATTCTTATTGTTAACATCAAAACCTAGAGATTATTTAATCCAAATTATTTTGGTTCCAACAATCTCCCCCTTTTTGATGATGACAAAAACTAATTAAATTTATTTTGCAAAGTTTAAGAGAGCTTACAAGGCTCCCCCTAAGACAAGGCAGTCAACAGATAAATGCTGTTAAGGCATAATAAGTCAAGTCTCATTTGCAATAACATTGATTAACAAATCAAGATAGCATCCTATAAAACATTAGAGTTCAAAGCAGTATTGAAGCATAAACATGAAGTCAAGGCATAGTATCAGCAAGATGAGTATATATTTATGCATATGCAGACAACTATGTACTTTTTAAAAAAATCTCTGTATTAATTATAAAATTTAATCTTTCCTTTCTCCCCCTTTTTTGTCATCAGACAAAAAGGCAAAAGGGAGTGGACCATCATTGTCAGCACACAAGAAAAGGATAAAGACAGAGAAAAGAACAGAGAAAAAAAAAAAATTTAGATAGAAGGAGGTGGTGGAGGAGGTGGTTGATTAGGCTGGGGATTTTGATTCCTCTGAAACTCCAAGATCAGAGCCAGCATTTGGTTCATCACTGCATTTGTAGGGGCCAGAGAGTCTTGAACTTGCTTCTGCACCCTTTCTTCAAGCTGTTGAGCCATCTGCTCAGTCTTTTCCTCAACTATCTTGCCAACCTTATCATCAACAATTTTCCCAATGATGTCTTCAAGATTGGGTGGCAAGGTAAGTTGTCTTGAGCTCTCAGCAGTGTCAGAGACAGTGTCTTGAGCCTGGGCTGCTGTTCTGACCATAGCAAGAGCTAATGGTTGAGAAGAAGTCTTAGCAGACTCAGCTCCTTGCTTAGAGACACCAGCCTCAGCAGACTGCTTAGCTTGTGCAGATGAAGGTTCAACTGAAGTAGGCTGAGAAGACATTTGCTCATCAAGTTCAGGGCCTTCTACAATTAACTCTTGGGCTGCCTGATCTGAGGAAGAAGTTGCTGGAGGTGCAGTGGCAACTGTGATAGGTTTCTGAGGTAAATCCTTTGCCCAGTGGATAGGTATGATTTCCTCCACATCCCTGCTGGTAATAGGAAGTCCCCACAGATCTTTGTAGATCATGTGCCTCACTTTGGATAGGCCACATTTTCCTCTGTACTTAGGAATTTCCTTCTTCTCTTCTTGAGTCAAACCAGAAGAAGAGGCTTTCCTGGTGCAGTGGATGATGTGAGATAACCAGAAGTCTGCAGCCTTCATTTCTCCAATTTTCTGCACATCCTCCATATATAGATAGAAGTCAAGCTCGGAGTGATCAAAGAGTTCCTGAGACAAGTCCAGAATGGCAGAGTGAGCTTCAGGCATGACCCCTTTATTTCTTCTGCACCTCATGTCTTTGTCTTTGTTGAGGTCTATCATGCCAAGCCTTGGACAGATGGGGTAGGGAGCAATGCCTACTCGAGTTTCCTTATGGTGTCTCAGCCAAGTGATAGGAACCCATCGTGCAGCTCTTTCAATCTGGAAGTAGCTGAACTCCCACTTCAGAATGTTGTAAATCAGTTGATCTGCAAAGTGGTCTGAGGCACTTCCATAGATGCTGGGATGCTCAAATTTCATCCATTGTGTGTTTGCATCCAGAATAATTGGAACGTGCCTAGATGATCGAGCTCTCCTCTCAGGTAAGGTAGGCAGATGGTTCCTTTTAGGATCTGTTTCCCATACGGGAATGATGTGTCGTGCTACTCCTTGAGTGTGAGGAATCAGAGGTGGGGTTTTTTTGTAGGTTGGGGTAAATTTTTCTTGGAGGGAAACGGTTGAGGGGTAGATGGGTGAGGAGAGGGCCATGGTGGGTGTTCATCTCTGATGGAAAGGGACCTTTTGGGGGCTGAGAGTTTGGGTATTTGGTGGTCCAAGGGTATTCCTCATAAGGTTCATAGTCATACTCAGGATGGGAGTACCACCTGGTCAGAGGAGTTTCAAGGTTAAGTTCAGGGTCAGGTTGGTGAGTATGGAACAGAATTTTCCAATTTCTTTTGACCTGAGCCCAGTTCTCGGACCTATTGGCAAAAATAGTGGATGAAGGTATGATTGGTGGAAAAAGTTTTCTTAGTTGTTTAGGGAAGGGGGCACCTCTGCAGATTCCATCATCCTCTTGATGAAACCAGGGATCTGAATCAGGAATAATGGGTGGAAAGAGGGTTTTGAGTGGTGTAGGTTGAGGTGAGGTTAAGTGAGTTGGGCTATTTAGTGGTGAAGATGAATTTGTGGTTTGGTCAGGTTGTTCTCTTTGTGGTGAGGGTTGGGGTGAGGGTAAAGAAGGTCTATATACATTATCAAAGAAATCTACACTTGGGGTAGGGACATCATCACTCACATTAATAGGAGGAACATCAGAGGATGTGTTGACCTCAGAGGCTGCAAAGGTTCTTGCTTTCCTTGCAGGTTGCCTCCTCTTGGTAGGCACAGCAGCATCAACAGCAACAGCTGCTTTCCTCTTTAAAACTGTTCCTAGTGGAACATTATCATCTTCATCATCGTCTTGAGGCAGAATTAGTTTTCTAGCTCTCTTGGGAGCAGGTTGAGGAGCAAGTTGAGGGGCCTCACTGCCAGGCTCATTTATAACAATGCCTCTGGTAGGCCTTCTAGGAGCAGGCTTTCTGACAGCCATAGTTTTCCTTCTAGTTCCTCTCCTGAGACCAAGAATAGCTGCATTGTTGGCCTCAACTGTTTCTTCCTTAATCTTCATTTTCTCTTCTTGTTTTGACATTTCAACAAGCTTGTATGTGTCAAGGTGCATGCTACTTAGATTGCTTTTTCCAAAAATGGCAGCTTGCATCCCCTTTGAACGAAAGATCTTGTCTTGTTCTTCTTGAGGCTTTGCATCTAAGTAATCATACAAGCCTTGCTGCTTGAAGACTTTTGACAGAAGATGAGAGAAAGTGATATGAGAGGCTGTTTCCCTGTGTGTGATGGCATCCTTGAAACGATGAAACAGGATCCATGGCAAGTTTATTTTTGTCTCATAGACCAAGTTACAGAGACAAAACTTGTGAAGGGCAGAGAGGTTGTCCTTAGACCCTGCCTTGTGAAGCACTGTCTTGTTCAGAATCTGATGAAGAATCCTAATGTGATCCTTCATTTCAGATGACTTCCATGAGTGAGTCCTCACTGTGTCATCTCGCATCAGTGTAACAGCGATGGTTTCAATACCACCAAGATCTTCTTCCCAATTTTCTGTCATGATTAAACCCTCTTGGGCACAAACGATTGCATCAGAGATGGTCTTCTCAGAGACAGTTATCTTCTTTCCTTGGACAAACCCTACTATCTCAGTTTCAGTAATCGTTGGTTTCCTCCAGAAATCCCTTATTAAGTCTGGATAAATCGAGACCTTTTCCAGAAACAAACCGTCCCAACCAGCAGCGTTGATGAACTTGCTTACATCCAAGTTGTACTCACACAAAATTTCAAAGTTAAAATGATGTTCAGCCGCGATATTGATGATGTCAGTAACATAGGCAGGTTCGGGAGTTGAGGTTGAAGCCATTGTTGAGTTCTTGAGTAGGTTAAGGTTTGAAGAAAGAGAGTTCGAAAACTTTTCAGAGAGAAGTTATCAAAGATGAAGAGTAGCGAAAGGTTTTTCAGAGGGAAAGGAGTTACCTTTAAAGAGTTTTCGAATACCAACAGTTTTCAAGGGAATTTAAAAAAAAAATTGATTAGACAAGACTTTAGTGAAAAAACGGCGTTGGTATATTGGGACCGTAAAAAGGTTACGATGGGATTGATGGAAGTCGCTGACTCAGCAAGGAAATGATTAAAATCAAACGTTTTAATATAACTGAGTTCATATATATAAAAGACAAATGTATGTAAGATTGGGTCCACATAAGATTGAGGGTGGACGCATAAAAACATATGTAGTGGACGCGGCACACCAACAGTAGTGGACGCGTAGACTACACAAGTTCTGGACGCCAAAACTAGTGGACGCGCAGATAAAACATGCAATCAATACATATACCATTTTAAACCACATACAGCATGTTAAGATGTTTTCTGATAAAAGTAAATCTGTCCTCAGCAAGAGGTTTAGTAAAGATATCTGCCCATTGATGGTCAGTATCTACAAATTGAATATCAAAAACACCCTTTTGCACATAGTTCTCTGATAAAGTGATGTTTGATTTCTATATGCTTAGCCCTAGAATGAAGAATTGGATTCTTAGACAGATTAATTGCAGCAGTATTATCACACATTAGTGGAATACTACTTACAAACACATTATAGTCCTCCAATTGGTGTTTGATCCAGAGAAGTTGTGAGCAGCAGTTTGCAGCTGATATATATTCTGCTTCAGCGGTTGATAGGGCAATGGTACTCTGCCTTTTGCTTGACCATGACACTAGATTAGCTCCAATGAAGTGACATCCCCCACTGGTGCTTTTTCTTTCAATTCTATCTCCAGCATAGTCAGCATCGCAAAAGCCAACTAATCTGTAATCTCCATCTTTCTTAAAGCACAGACCAAGATTAGTAGTACCTTTCAAATATCTAAAGATTCTTTTAACTGCTGATAAATGAGATTCTCTAGGATCAGATTGAAAACGAGCACACAAGCAAACACTGAACATTATATCAGGCCTAGAAGCAGTTAGATACAAGAGAGATCCAATCATACCTCTGTATACCTTCTGATCTACCTTTTTCTCTTTATCATCTATGTTCAGTGTGGACGTGGGATGCATAGGTGTGTTCATCGGTTTGCAATCATCCATCTTAAAATTTTTGAGAAGTTCCTTTGTGTACTTAGTTTGATGGATGAACACCCCGTCCATAGATTGTTTGACTTGAAGTCCAAGAAAGAATTTGAGTTCTCCCATCATGCTCATTTCAAACTCTTTCTGCATTAGCTTTGAGAATTCTTTGCACAAAGATTCATTAGTAGCACCAAAAATAATATCATCTACATAGATCTGTACTACAATGAAGTTGGAATTAATTGATTTTCTAAATAAGGTGGTGTCTACCTTTCCTCTGACAAAACCATTATCCATTAGAAAAGAACTTAGCCTATCATACCAAGCTCTTGGGGCTTGTTTTAGGCCGTATAAAGCTTTCTTAAGCTTGTATACATGTTCAGGTTGGGTTTCATTCTCAAAACCCGGTGGTTGCATAACATAAACTTCTTCATTGATAAAACCATTTAAAAAAGCACTTTTTACATCCATTTGAAAAAGCATAATATTATGATGTGCAGCAAATGAGAGTAAAATTCTGATTGCTTCCAATCTTGCAACGGGTGCAAAGGTTTCAGTATAGTCTATACCTTCTTCTTGAGAATAACCTTGTGCAACCAATCTTGCTTTATTTCTTATAACCTTACCATTTTCGTCAAGCTTGTTTCTGTAAACCCATTTTGTTCCTATAACAGATTTATTCATAGGTAGGGTTACCAGAGTCCAAACTTCACTCCTCTCAAACTGATTCAGCTCTTCTTGCATTGCCAAAATCCAACCATTGTCCAGCAGAGCCTCATCTACAGTTTTTGGTTCCAATTCAGACACCAATGCAGAGTCTTCTTGCTCTCTGAAAGTTGATCTGGTTCTTAGCTTATCGCTTGGATTTCCTATTATTTGATCCGGTGGATGATAATTCTTGAAATGCCAAGTTCTCTGAGCATTGTCTTGTTGAGAGGTGGATGCTTCTGGTTGATGAGAAGGGTCTTCAACTGGATCATCAGTTTTGACTTCATTTGTTTCCCCTGTGATGTTTAAGTCAAGATCTGCAAAACTTTCATCTAGCTCTGATAGTTTCTTATCAGGCTGTTTGTCATCAAATCTAACATGTATAGATTCTTCTACTGTTAAAGTTCTTGAGTTATACACTCTAAAACCTTTTGAGGTTTCAGAAAATCCTAGAAGAATTCCATTGTCTACCTTTGCATCAAACTTACCAAGTTGATCTTTTGTATTTAAAATAAAACATTTACATCCAAAAGGATGAAAATAAGATATGTTGGGTTTTCTGCCTTTCCACAATTCATAGGGAGTCTTATTCAGAATTGGTCTAATGTATATTCTGTTCTGAATGTAGCAGGCAGTGTTCACAGCTTCAGCCCAGAAGTGCTTAGGGACAGAATTGTCATTGAGCATAGTCCTAGCCATCTCTTGAAGAGATCTGTTCTTTCTCTCTACCACACCATTTTGCTGTGGTGTTCTTGGTATTGAGAAGTTGTGTTGAATTCCTTTTTCTTCACAAAACTCATTGAATAGCTCATTGACAAATTCTCCCCCATGGTCACTTCTGATTGAAGCTATACCCATCCCCTTTTCATTCTGTACACGTTTGCAGAATACAGAAAAGACCTTGAAGGACTCATCTTTGTGAGCAAGAAACATAACCCATGTCCATCTAGTATAGTCATCCACAATGACTAGATCATATTTCTTACCACTGATAGAAGCAGTCCTTGTTGGACCAAAAAGATCAAGGTGTAGCAGTTCTAGTGGTCTTTTGGTACTTACAATATTCTTAGATTCAAGAGAACCTTTGACTTGTTTTCCCTTCTGACATGCATCACAGAGAGCATCAGATTTGTATTTAAGGTTTGGTAAACCTCTCACGAGGTTATGCTTATTTAGCTTTGAGATTAATCTCAAGCTTGCATGACCTAGCCTTTTATGCCAAATCCAACGTTCATCTTCAATGGACACTAAACATGAGACACTTTGATTTGAGAGGTCCTCCAAGTCAATTTTGTATAAATTGTTTTGCCTCTTAGCAGTGAATAAAATTGATCCATCATTTTTCTTGACATAACACATGTTCTTATTAAAAGAAACATCATATCCACTGTCACATAATTGACTTATGCTCAGTAGATTATGTTTTAAACCATTCACCAAAAGAACATTATCAATGGAGGGAAAAGGATGTTTACCGATTTTACCTATACCAGTGATCTTTCCTTTCTGATTTCCTCCAAATGTCACCCAGCCACCATCCTTATGTTTAAGGTCTTGGAACATATACTTTTCTCCCGTCATGTGACGTGAGCATCCACTGTCCAAGTACCAGGATGTTTGTTTCTTTCCTGTTGTTAAGCAGATCTGCAACAGGTATTATCTTGTTCTTAGGTACCCAAACTGACTTGGGTCCTTTCATGTTAGTTTTCTTTGGACGAGAATATTTAGTATGCCTATTATGTATGCATCTAGATGTAGAGTGCCCACTTTTTCCACACACTTTACAAAAGGTGTTGGACGGGCCAGATTTGGTTTTTGCATACCTAGCTGGAGCTTTTGAAGCTCTTTGCTGCATAGGTGGTTTTGACTTAGTGTAAGATGCCTCATACTTCTTATTGTCATAACCAAGGCCAGATTTATCAAGGGGTGACCTAGAATACCTTAGGATAAGACTAAGCTTATCTGAGCCTCCTACCAGTTTTGACAGAGAGTCTGTCAAGTATTTTACATCTTGTTTTAGTTTTGCAACTTCACAAGAATTGTCAGGCTCACATTCAGATTTGTCAGTTAGACTGACATTCTCTGATTTCAGCTTATCATTTTCTTGAAACAAACTTTGTTTTTCCATGCAAACTCTATCATATTCTTTGGTTAATTTTGCAAACTTCTTTTTAAGACTTTTGTATTCATGAGATAATATGGATGAGTCATGCAGTAATTCATCAAAGGCATTTTTGAGAGTTGAAGGTTCAGAATCTGTTACCTCATCATCATCAGTGTACTCATTCTCTGATGATGTGTCTGCCATGAGGCAAATGTTTGCCTCTTCCTCTGCTTCCTCTTCCTCATCTGATGAGGATAAGTCCAAGTCTTCCCATGTAGCCATTAAGCCCTTCTTTTTCTTAAAGAACTTCTTCTTCTCTTTTAGGTCAGGGCAGTCGGCTTTGAAATGTCCAGGCTTTTTGCACTCAAAGCACAAAGGTGGACCTTTTTCTTTAGAGTCTGACTTCTCCTTAGAAAATTTCTTGTTGAATGGCTTTCTCTTGAAATTATTTTTTCTTCTCCACATATGTTGTATCTTTCTGGAGATGAAGGATAGTTCATCTTCATCTGATCCTTCATCACTGTCTGAAGGTTCAGCATCATCTGAAGACTCAGCAGCTTTGAGAACTTTTGAAGAACTTGCTTTCTTTGCCTTTAAAGCAATGGACTTTCCCTTTCTGGAATTGTCTTCCTCATTTAGTTCAAGTTCATGAACTTTTAATGATCCTAGAAGTTCTTCCAGAGAGAGAGTATTCAGATTCTTAGCTTCTTGAATAGCAGTGACCTTTGGTCTCCACTGTTTGGAGAGACTTCTCAGAATCTTTCTGATATGATCTCTATTCTCATATACCTTTCCCAGAGATCTGAGACTGTTTGTTATTGTTTGAAATCTTCCAAACATCTGATCTATAGACTCATGATCAGTCATCTTGAAGAGTTCATACTGGTGAACCAGCATGCTTATCTTTGACTCCTTCACTTGTGATGAGCCTTCATGAGCGAGAGCCAGTGTATCCCAGATTTCTTTTGCTGTGTTGCAGCTGTGAACTTTATCATGTTCTGATCTGGTAATAGCACACATCAAGTAATGTTTGGCTTTGAGATTTAGTTGATGTTTGGCTTTTTGATCAACACTCCAATCTGCTCTAGCCAGTACAACTTGATTTTCACTTCTTGGCTCAGTGTAGCCATTCTCTATCAGTTCCCAGATGTCTAGATTCTGTTCATCTAGGAAGGCCATCATTCTCTTCTTCCAATAGTCGTAATCTGTTCCATCAAAGAGTGGAGGTCTGTTGATAGCTTGTCCTTCTGCATCCATGGTGATAGGATCGTACTTCCTCAGCACTTGTTAGATGCTCAACCCTTTCGAGGCTGAGCTCTGATACCAACTGAAGTTGACACAGGCAAACACAAGAAGGGGGGGTTGAATTGTGTTTGTTAATATTTTTCGAAAACAGCCTTTTCAAAAAGATTTTCTCACACAAAGTTAAGGAGACAGAATAAAGCACACAGAAAAGAAGTCTTTTGAAGGATTAACAAATTCAAGTTCAAATCCCCACAGTTAGTATAAATACGTAAAACCAAAGAGATAAGGGATAAGAAGATTTACACAAGATGTTTTATCCTGGTTCACTCTCTTCCAACCAAGAGCTACGTCCAGTCCCTTCTACTTGAAGGATTTTTCCACTATTTTCAAATAGATTACACCAAGTATTCAACACCTCTCCAGGCTCACAAGTATTTCTTTCTTACCTAGCCTCTTCAGGCTCTACCTCTAATAAAGAGTTTTGATTTCTTTGATCTTCTAACTCACTATATGTGAGAGTATGAAAGTTTAAGATCAGATAAATATTATAGCAATATTCAAACTATAATATTACAGACTTTTGCTTTTGAATGAATAAGAAAATATTTGCTTCGCGAGAGATTTCTTGAGATTTCTTTGTATACGCAAAAGTTGTTTCTTCAAAAGCTTTAGTCTTCTATTTATAGGGTCCTTGATCTTCTCTTCAGAGTCTTCAACGGTTGTATTTGAAATACCCGTTTAGAAATAGAGTCAACTAGGTAAATATCCGTTGTGACTCAGCTTGCTCGAGGCCTTTGTACTGTGAGACAAATTCTTGCATGAAAAAGCACACCTCTGAGCAAAAGCAGCTTGCAAAAAAAAGTTTTGCCTCCTTTGTACAAGTTCCAACTATATCAGCGTAAAAGGTGACAGGGTACAAAAACGTTTTGCATTGTACTATTCTGCTTTTTGCAAGTCCTGACTTGTACTATGTCTCTCTCAATGAAACAAGGCAAAAGGAATCGTTAATAGAAAACGAGAAGAACCATGAATATCAATCATAAGAAATAAATTCGCTTTGGTTCAAATTGGTATAAATGCTTAAAAAAATCTTCGTCCAGCAAACTAGCGTAAAGGCAAGATAAGCAAAAAGAGTTTTAAGGCTTCGTCCACTGACGTGGCAACCAAAACTTCGTCTACTCAAAACAGCGGTCTTGCCAGTACCTGAGATAACTAAAATCTCCGTCCAGTGACGTGGCAATAGCAGACTAAGGGCTCTCGTCTACACGAAGAGAAATTCTCCGTCCACTAAAAGCATTCAAGCGCTCGTCCACTGACGTGGCACTAGAGTTATAATGGAGAGTGGACTCGACCACAATTTCAGCATAAGATATTCAATAGAAAACATATGGACGCGGATTTGCAAGGAGAAAAGACTTAACATTTTAGCTTATAAGAACAGAGATTCTTTAAGACTAAAGGCACTTGTTAGAATTAAAGCATTAATACTTTGCTACACTAAATTAATTCTTATTGTTAACATCAAAACCTAGAGATTATTTAATCCAAATTATTTTGGTTCCAACAGTTGTTAGGTTGCATGGTGTGCCATCGAGCATTGTCTCAGACCGAGATCCTAGATTCATATCTAGATATTGGAGACAGTTGCACAATTGGGGACAAAGTTGAGGATGAGTTCTGCTTATCATCCCCAGACCGATGGACAGTCGGAGAGGACAATTCAGTCATTGGAAGATTTATTGAGAGCTTGTGTGTTGGAGCACACTGGTAGTTGGGATGAGTGCTTGCCATTGATTGAATTTACTTATAACAATAGTTTCCACAGTAGTATTGGAATGACACCATATGAGGCTTTGTATGGTAGAAAATGTAGGACCCCATTATGTTGGTATGAGCCTGGTGAGAACCAAGTTTTGGGTCCAGAAGTGGTGCAACAGACTATGGAACAAGTCAGGAAGATAAGGGAAAAGATGAAGGAAGCACAGGATAGGCAAAGGAGCTATAGTGACAAGAGGAGGAGACCATTAGAATTCCTGGAAGGTGATCACGTGTTTTTGAGAGTCACTCGGAAGACTGGAATTGGTAGAGCTATCAAATCCAGAAAACTTACTCCTCGATTCATTGGACCTTTTCAGATTCTTCGACGAATTGGTCCAGTAGCTTACCATATTCCCTTACCACCTAATCTTTCCAACCTTCATGATGTCTTTCATGTTTCTCAGTTGAGAAAGTACTATCCTGATCCTTCTCATATTATTGAATCTGAGTCTATACAACAGCGAGAGAATCTAGAATATGAGGCTTTACCTGTAAGGATAGCAGATAGACGGATTAAGGAGCTTCGTGGTAGACAAATTCTTTTGGTTAAGGTCATATGGGATGGGACTACTGGAGATGCTACTTGGGAACGTGAGATGGATATGCAACAACAATATTCCCATCTTTTCTAAGGTATGTAAATTCCGAGGACGGAATTTTTTTCTAAGAGGGGTAGTAATGTAACTACCTAGTTTTTGATTACGCTGTTTAACCGGTTAAAATATAATTGTTTATATTTTAATCCGAGATAAAAAAAAATGATTTTAAATAAAATAAAATCATATTCATAGTCTATCTTATGGTAGAAGGTAACGGTGAAAGTGTGGGTTGAAAATTCAGACGGAACCCGGTATACGTTTTCACTGACAGTAAGATTTTATTGAGCAGAAACCCTAATTTCGACTCTTGAAAGAAACCATTATGTTTTATATTTTGCTCCGAAGTATTATCCAAGTTTCAAAAAAAATTCGTTAGGAATGAAATAAAAATTATTTTATTGGGGCGTAATCTTTAAGAAAACGCATAAAACCTAAGTCGGGGGATAAGGCGGGTAAACAACGGAGTCGATTATGGAGCTAGGGTATTAGGAGAGATTAATGTAGCAGAGAAGACAAGGAGTCCGGCCTTAAATTTTAGTAGTCGTGAATTTTCAAGTGAAATGACCAAAATACCCATAAGCTTAACCTAACAGATGTTGAGTTAAATTTTAACCATGGTTAAGGAACCAAGGTTAATTTATGTGGTTATAGGGCAGCCACACCTTTCACTAATTATGAGCCACATGTTTATTAACCATAGTTAGCAAAGTAACCCTAGTTAAGTTAATTATTAACCATTGTTAACTATTGTATTAATTTAATATTCACAAAACCTATTAATTCAAAAGCTAAGAACCAAACAAGGCCTAAGAACTATGCTATAGATACCCCAAACCACAGCAAACCCCCGCCCCCGCCCCCGCCCCCCCACACCACCCCCACCCCCACCCCCACTCATCTCTTCATCTTCTTCATTTTCCTTCAAAAACACAAAAAACTCCATTGTTGATCCAAGAGCTCCATTGAAGAAGTTGCCAAGATCATCATCATTTCTTCATCTTCTTCACGCTCTTGAGGTAATAGGATCATCCATGATCATCTCCTCTCTTCTTGAATCCATTTCCTTCCTATTTCATGAGTTTTGCATTCTTAGATCTAAAACTTTAAATAATTCTAGAAAATTGTAGAAAAATCATTTTAATGTGAAACCAATTGCTATGATCTTGTTATGTCTTCTACTTTCAATATCCAAGAGCATGTAATCAAAAACATTTTCTTTCCCTATTTTATCTAAATGGCCGAAACTAAGAAGAAAAGAGGGTTTGATGTTTTCATGCCATTCTTGAATTCTAATACTTGTTTTAAGCTCTCAAATACATATATGATTATAATCCAAGAGCTTAAATCCAACTAAATTCTCTAACCTATTTTGCTATAAGAGGCCGAAACCCTAACATAAAATGGTTGAAAAGTTCTTGTTTGATTTGTAAAATCTATTGCTTGATTTATACTCTCTAATGTCTTAGTAACCTAAATCCAAAAGTTTGAATCAAAAAGAATTTCCTAGCCTATTTTCTTATCCATGGCCGAAACTCAATTAAAAAGGGATTGAAATATTTTGTTCATATTTTCAAATTATGACAATTTATCTAAGCTACCTAGGACCTAAGTAGTTAGTATCTAAAAGCTTGAGTTGAGAAAAGAACCCTAACTCTCATTTGATTTACTTGGCCGAACCTAACCAAGATTGGTTATGGGTGGGTTTGTTGATTAATTTGTTGATTATGTTGTTTGGTTTAAGGTGAAACTGTTAAGCTGTGGTGTGATAACGAGGAACGTCCGATTCGGGATTCCGGTGATAACTCAGGTGGGGGAAAGAATCATTCTATCGTCAGAATCAATAAGTAGTATATTCTATAATAATTGTGTAGGGCGACCTAAACCCTACTAGTAGTCAAGTAATCGACAAGACCAAAATCGCATTGGAAACCTTTTCTGTAAAACCAATGGTGATTCAGGGATTGTAGGTTTATCGACATTAGATTAATTTTATGATATTGATTATGTTGGAATTTATTATTTCTTGATTTGATTGTGATACGCTGGTTGAGGTATTCCATTGCATGTGACGTATTATTTTTGGTGTTTGAATATTTCCTGATATTGTGTTATGCATGATCTGCCTGGTTTAGTACTATGCTTAATTGATTTTAAGCAAGGATATATGTTGTTCGGAAGATTTGGTTTGGGTGAGAAAGTATATGTGACTTAGAAGTGCCTAGCTTAAATTGATTACTTTAAGGATGAAATGTGTCATAGAATGTGAGTTGAGGCTATGATGGAAGCTTGAGGCACTAGGTTATTGATGTAATTCAGTGAGATTTATAGGTTAAATTGTGTTTATAACCATATGTTTGAAACATACAAGGTCCGAGGTCCGAAGTCCTCGTGGTACCGACCCAAGTTAGATTTAATTTGTGCAGCTATAGTGTCAATTCTTTGCTTGAGAACCCTCGAGAGAAACAGAACCAGGGTGTGCACCGACTGTGTTGTGCAGCTATAGTGTCATTGCCTTGCATGAGCATTCTCACCATGGATGAGAATGTGCACCGATTTTGGGGATGCATCACTTGGACGACTAGCTAATATCCCTAACGGTAACGGGGGATTTGTGGCCACATCAGCATAAAGTGTTAAGATTGCATGAGTGAGGGTAGAGGATTACATAGTGAATTAGGGATGATGATTGATTGTGAGTGATGTTATGTCTGTGACATTTACTGTATTATATACTATGACTCTGTTCTACTTTTTTATGAAAGAATTGCTTCTTATCCCCTATATTTCTGTATTTTTGTGTGTCTACTTTATTTACGTTAGAAGACCCGATGGAGGAATATTTTGTTGAGGAGCAGGACGGAGCTTTGTATGAAACAGAGGTCGCTGAGGAGTTGGATAGAACTCCTTACAAACCAGAGGCCGAAGGATGAGATGTGAACCATGGTGATAGAGTTTAGGATGTATGGCCAGTGCGTCTCGTAAGACGTTTTAGATTTTTCCGCTAAGTATAACAGTTTGTTTAAGTATATGCCTGTGAGGGATCCTACTGAGAGGATACCCTCAATAGTGTTTTGTATTATGTGTAAAAACATATGTGTGTATTCGCATTATAAATATGGTGTGTTGTTTTTAATTACTCAAAGTTATATGCTTATTAACTTAAGTTTTTAATTTTGACGTATTTTCACGTAAAGAGCGCGATTAAGAATTTAATTAGTAAGATTTTAATCTAATAACATAACGGGGCACAACGGCGTGTCTCAATTACTAACTAGAAAGATGAGGAAGTTATGAAAAAAAAAAAATTCAGAAAGGATAAACCTTTCAAGAAGTCCAATAAAGAAAAATACTTCAAAGAAAATAACAGTTCTGATAAGAGCCCTATTGTCTGCTATGAATGTAAGAAACCAAGACATATCAAATCTGGATGTCCTCAGTTACAAAAGCAATCTTTCAAAAAGGCAATATGTGAAACTCCTAAAAGAGTATGAACATAAGACTCAAGAGTGTGATAGACTGTCTCAGGAAAACAGTAATGTTCCTGCAAGATCCGAGTTGCCGGAATCTCGCCGTAAACGTCAGACCAAGGGTGAATGTTGGGGTTGTTTAGATCATGGCTTGACAGAATGCTTATGTTTCGGTCCTGCGTATCCCAATGGGAATCAAAGCCAAACGTAGTTCTATGCTCAACCCTTGATCACGTGGTGCATCAATCTCGTAATCTTGTATCTGATGTACTCCGGTGGGCAAGGACCTATTGATAGTCTCTTGATCACAACCGGGACCTCTAATACGCTTAAGAGAGAACACCAAGCTCTAGTTCAAGTTAAAAGTGAGTCCTCTCTTAGACTCTTCCTCCTTTTATAGAGGAGTAGAGGAGTAACCTGATCCTATTTTCTAGGATCTGGTTTATCTTTATCACTTATCTCTTTTTAGCCCAACTCCAACCTCCTTATCTGATCAGGTTTATCACTTATCTGAGATAAGGTTCTTAGTTGAGTTATAGATAAGTGTTATCATTTTAGTTAGTTAGGCTTCCGAGCTCGGGGGCCGAGCTTACCACCTCGGACAGTACACAAGCCCCCCAAGCTTCGAGCTCAAAAGAGCCAAGAAGTTTTCATGACAGAAGCCGAGCTTGCCCTTTGAAAATACCTCTGTTTATGGCCTAGGTTTTGGTTTTCCTTTTTACCATGCATTCAGTGATCAATACTACACCTCGGCCAACTCATGAGCTCGGTGGCCTCAGTTGGTCGAGCTTAAGCTTCACATCTTGGTTCGTAATTATCTCAAATTGGTGGGTTGAGAGGCCGAGCTTTACACCTCGGCTCATACAATCATACACCACATCGGCTCATACACAAGCCCCCCAAGCTTTGAGCTTCAAAGAGCGTGAAAGTTTTATCAAAGGAGCCGAGCCGAACTGAGATAGGAACGGTCGTGTCACTCTTGTATTGTGTCGTTAGTTCCTCAGTTCCTGAGATGAATAGAGACGTTGCCTTTATTGAGGCTAGTCTGGTTTGTGACACGTGGCCCGTGACCTTACTACCGAGGCCTGCTTTAAGGCCGCGCATTTAAATTTTCAAATGTTGCTGCGTGTATTCCGATATCTTCGCCACGTGTTATTCTGCCATTGGTGAACCGAATTTGAGCAGACTTGAGGAGACGTTTTTCTTCCCTCATACGGTTACTACCATCATTACTTCAATATTAACGTTTCTTTTCTTTCCCCTATAAATTGAAGGAAAACCTAGAGGCAGAGCCTCATTTTCCCCTGATCTCTCTTCTCTCGAGCCTCCTCTTCTTCAAGCTTTTAGTCATCCTTTTCTGTTCAAGGTACGTCCTCATCATCTATTCTCTTCCAAGTTTCATTTTTTCTTTGTTTTGGCCATGGAGTCTTCTTTTGAGGTTTCCCAGAATGCCTCCCCCGGCGTTCAAATCTTAGAGCCCGAAATCGATCCTATTGGGGGATCTCCTCACCCTTCTACTCCTTCTAACGATGACGGAGGTGCCCACGGTGCCTCCTCCGCCTCTGAGAGTAGCTCTGCTACTCCTGATGCTGTCATCGCCCCCAAGCGCCGCCAACGTGCTAGGAAGATGCCTAGAGTCCCCTACCCGGATATCACTATCCCTGGGTATTTCTGGGTTAGACCTGATGCTGGGGCCTTCCATTCGAATTATAGGGATCTAGAATCTCTCGAAACCATTAGGGCTAAGGTGAGCACCCTTCATGGCACTGTGGAATGCTTGCCTTGCTCAGAATATGAGCATGTGTTCCTTCAAGCCCCTCCAAGTCAATCTCCTTTTACATACGTGTACAAAACCCTGTTTGAGCAAATTGCGGTTACTCTGCCCTTTACCCAATTTGAATGTGACGTTCTGAAAACCATGAATGTTGCTCCCACTCAACTTCACCCTAACAGCCGGGCCTTCTTAAAGGCTTTCCAGGTTCTTTGCGGGCAGATAGGAATGGTGGCCACTGCTCCCAAATTTCTTTATTTCTATAAAGTGAGGTTTGGGGATCGAATCGGTTGGATTTCCTTGAGTGGGGTTGAAAAAAGGGGAATCATTGGACTCTACAAGAATTCCTACAAATTTTTCAAGTCGGACTTTTTCAAAGTCCGACCTACTGAGGGGAATGAGTCTTTCTTTTATGACTCGGCTGGGGTTCCCAATTTTCCCTTCTACTGGCAGCCCTTTCCTTCTAAATTTTCCAGTTTTGACCTCGGCTCTATGACCGCTCAAGAGAGGGCTGATGTGAAAATTCAAAGCCTTTATCCTCGGCCACTGCCTTGTGGGAAGCTTTTACTACTCCTCTCCTCTTCTACTCGGCAGGCCGATTTTGACTGTAAGTAGATTTTGGAAAGCATTCTGATTTTGCCTCTTGATCATGATAGTGTTCTGACCGACCTCTTTTTGCAGTGATAATGGGCAAATTCAACTACAAAGCTTTGATAAAGAAGTCGGCTCACCAAGCTGGTGGCTCTGCTCCTGCTGCCGACGTCAAGGGCAAGAAGAAGAAGGTGGTTGAGGTTTCTGATCCCAGCCCTCGCCTTCCCAAGCGTTCTCGGCAAGAAGTCCAGGCCGAGATCCCAAGAAGTACCTCCCCCTTTCCGATGATTGAAGAAAATCTCGTTCCTGATAGGAGGCTTGAAAAAGCTCCAATGGTGACCGATCTTTCCTCGGATGCCAAGTGGTATAACGGCAACTGTAATCCGGGTTATGGCTTGCTCTGGAGCAATAACTATAGCCCTGGTCCCCTCATTGACAGCCAGGTACTCAAACCCTCTGATGCACGTCTTTTACTGGAGCAAGGACCCGATGAGAGCATGGAGGCTGCTGCTGCTTACGCCCTCAGGATCACCTCCATCACCTGTTTTTGGAGTCGTCAACTCTCCGAGAACACGAAAAAGATGGAGGTGATGAGGGCCGATGATGCTCGTGCTTTGCGAGTTCGAGAAGAGCTGGCTCAGGCCATTTCAAAATGTGAGGAACAAGGCCGAGTTATCAGCCAGCTGAAGGCCCGGCAAACCGAGCTTCAAAAAGTCCAGGCTGCTCTTCAGTCCGAGCTTGACAAAGAAAAGACAGAAAAAGTCAGCCTTCAGAAAACCGCGGAAGACTCTCGTGCCGCCTTGACACGGGCTCAAGAGTCTTTGGAGGCGGAAAAGGAGGTCAACTGTAAGCTTCAAGCCGACTTGGATGAAGCTCTGGACAGCATTATGCGGGAGCACGTCAAAGGGTTTTCTCATGCTGTGAAGCAACTTGAATGCTTCAACCCCGATGCTGACTTCTCCCAAGCTGACGTGGACAAGGATTTTAACAAAGACGGGGTCTTGGTTCCGTTGTCCGAGCTCGAGGATGAAGAAGACGAAGAAGTTCAAGAGGGAGAAGCATACCTGATCCATCCGTGGGTGCTCCTTCACCTAATGACGATGTCTCCACCTCTGCTCCTACCGAAACAGTTGCTCAGGGGGATGCCCACGAGTAACTTAGAAAAAAATTGATGTATTTTGCTTCTTGGGCTGTGCCCCCTTTTTGTACCGGGCTTTTGCCCCTGAAGTAATTAATGAAATTTTGCAACCCTTGCCTTCATATTGCAACTTTTTTTTCTTTTTGCTTACTTGGAAACATTTCTAAGTTTTTCTTTTGATAACTTAGAATATTTTTCCAAGTTTTTCTCAGCTCGGATATTTATCCTTAGCTTTTTACTGCGTTTCAAAGTTTTTTACCGGGTGAAGCTCGGTTTTTCCAACTTTGTTAGTGTTGTGCGTGGCCTTTTTTGAGCCTATAAGCTCGGCCTTTTTTAAATTTTAGCTTTGCTTTTCTAGGCTCGGCATTTCGACCTTAACTCGGTCGATTTTAGCTCGGTTAACCTTTTTAAGCTTATGCTTGTACCGTTTTGGGTCCGACATTTCGACCTCAACTCGGTCGATTTCAGCTCGGTCAACCCTTTTAGGTTTTGACTTTACCTTTGGGTCCGGCATTTCGACCTCAACTCGGTTAAAATGTAAAAACAAGTGAATTTTTAGTCCTGTAACAATTACATGTAACTGAAACGGACTTTATTCATTTATTTTCTCAGGCAAGCCTCATTAAAACCTTCCCGGCCAAAACCACATGGGAAAAAGACCAGGGTAGGAAAAAGAGTACATTACCTAGCTTTACATTAGTCAACTAAAATAAAACTTAAGATGAGAAGTGTTCCAAGTTCTTGGAACAGTTTTCCCGGACAACTCTTCTAGCCTATAAGCACCATTTCCAAGACTTTCAACTACTCTGAATGGGCTAGACCAGTTTGCTGCGAGCTTGCCCTCTTTGGAGTCCTTTCTTGCATCATTTTGCAATCTTAGTACCAGATCTCCTTGAACAAACTCTCTTGGTCGCAACCTTGAGTTATACTTCCGAGTTGCTTTCTGCTTGCATAGTTCTTCCCTGATCTTTGCTTCATCTCGGACTTCTTCAACCATGTCAAGCTCACCTCGGATTTCTTCCTCATTTTTTCTTTGGTCATGATGCTGCCTTCTGAAAGAAAGTTCGCCGAGCTCAACTGGAATCATTTCATCAGTTCCATAAGTTAGCCTGAACGGCGTTTCTCCAGTTGATGATTGTGGTGAGCAATGATAAGACCGGAGGATGCTCGGTAATTCTTTAGCCCATACCCCTTTTGATTGGCCCAACCTTTTCTTGAGCTCGTTCAAAATGACTTTGTTAGCTGCCTCTGCCTGACCATTTGTTTGTGGATGCTCAACCGAGGTCACCTTATGTTTGATTCCAAGGTTGGAGTAAAATTCCTTAAGACCTTTGTCAGTGAATTGCTTTCCATTGTCAGTGACAATTGCATAAGGTAGGCCATGTCTGCATATGATGTTTTTCCATATAAAACTCTGGACCTTTTTAGTTGTTATAGTAGCTAATGGCTCGGCTTCAATCCATTTAGTGAAGTAATCCACTCCTACCAGTAAGAACTTCACTTGGCCTTTGGCGACAGGGAAAGGGCCCACAATGTCCATCCCCCACATAGTGAAGGGCCAAGGTGACAGCATGGAATGCAGCTCTTCTCCTGGGACTCGTGCCACATTAGCAAATTTCTGACAAGGGTCATATTTATTAGTCCAGGCAGCACAGTCGGATCTCATAGTCGGTCAATAGAAACCTACTCGCAGAACCCGAGCTGTTAGGGATCGGCCACCGGAATGCATTCCACATATTCCTCTATGCATCTCGTCCATTACATACTCGGATTGTTCCTTTGTTATGCATTTCAATAAAGGCATGGAAAATCCTCTTCTGTACAGCTCTCCATCTCGGATAGTGTAATGACAAGACTTCAGGAGGATTTTCTTTGCTTCTTTGGGATCATCAGGTAACTTGTCAGAGGTCAGGAATTCCCAAAATGGCATCATCCAGCCCCGATAGTAGTGCTCGGTTATCAACACCTCGGCACTCTTTATGCTCGGTTCAGGGAGATTTTCCTGAATGAAAGTTCTTAGTTGACCAGCTTTTTTGGTGCTAGCCAACTTGGACAATAGGTCGGCCCTAGCATTTTCCTCCCGAGGTATATGCTCAATAGTGAAGTTGTCAAACTCTGAAATTAAACTGTTGACTTTGCACAAATACCTGGTTAATTGAGGATCTTTTGTTTGGTAATCCCCCGAGACTTGTCCTGTTACCAGCTGTGAGTCACTTCGGCACTTCAATCCTTTGACGCCAACTTCTTTAGCTAGCATCAGCCCGGCAATAAGAGCTTCATACTCTGCTTGGTTGTTGGATGCATTGAACCCAAACTTCAAGGATTGCTCCAGGATAAGGTTGTCCGGGCCCTCGAGAATTATCCCGGCCCCGCTTCCTTTTAAATTTGATGAGCCATCCACATACAGAAGCCAATTAATGGGTTTAGGACTCGGCTTTGAAGAGAGCTCGGCAATGAAGTCGGAGAGACATTGGGCATTCATTGGTCCCCTCGGTTCATATTATAGACCGAACTCTGACAGTTCTACTGACCAAGCTATCATTCGTCCTGCCAGATCGGGCTTTCGAAGCACTTGCTTAATTGGGCGATCTGTTTTGACTATAACTTGGTGCGACTGGAAATAAGGTCTTAGCCTCCGAGCTGCCATGACCAGAGCAAGGGCAAGCTTTTCAATTACTTGATACCATGTCTCTGCATCTTTCAAGATTCTACTGATGTAATACATTGGCATCTGTTGCTTCTCTTCCTCCTGGATGATTACTGCACTGAATGCGTAATCATTAACAGATAAGTACAAATACATATCCTTATCGAGCTCTGACCGAGTTAGAATTGGAGGCGAGGCTAGAAACAATTTCAGTTCTTCAAAAGCCTTTTCACACTCCTCGGTCCAAACAAACTCCTTGGGTTTCTTCAAGAGTTGGAAAAAGGGTCTGGCCTTTTCGGCTGATTTGGGGAGGAACCGAGATAGGGAAGCTAACCGGCATGCTAGCCTCTGTATTTCTTTCACAGTTTGCGGACTCCGCATTTCAATTACAGCTTTACACTTATCTGGATTGGCCTCAATCCCTCTGTGTGTTAGCATGTATCCCAGGAACTTTCCTCCTTGCACTCCAAAAGAACATTTTTCTGGGTTTAACCTCATGTTGTACTTTCTGAGTTGGCCAAAAATTTCTTCCAAATTGGCAGGGTGTTGCTTTGGGTCATCGGACTTTACCACCATATCATCAACATAAACTTCTAGGTTTTTTCCGATTTGATTGAGGAACACTTTGTCCATGAGCCTTTGATACGTTGCACCAGCATTTTTTAAACCGAAGGGCATTACTCGGTAGCAGTAGTTTGCCCCCTCGGTCATAAACGCCGTTTTCTCTTCATCTGGTGGATGCATTTTTATCTGGTTGTAACCCGAGTATGCATCCAAGAAGGTTAAGACTCTGTAACCCGATGCTCCATCTACCAATCTGTCAATGTTTGGAAGAGGATAAGAATCTTTTGGACATGCCTTGTTGAGATCGGTGTAGTCAGTACACATTCTCCACTTGCCATTGGCCTTCTTTACCAACACGACATTGGCTAGCCAAGTAGTATACTTCACTTCTCTGATAAAATTGGCTTTCATCAGTTTTGCAGTCTCCTTAGCTACCGCCTTTCTTCTTTCTTCGTCGAGCTTCCTTTTCCTCTAGGCTACGGGCTTGGCTTCGAGACATATAGATAGCCTGTGGCACAGAAAATTGGGGTCTATGCCAGGCATATCCGATGTCTTCCAAGCAAATAGGTCGGCATTCTTTTTCAAAACTGCTTGTACTTGTTGTTTCAGTGAGGGGTCGAGCTGACTGCCGATGCTTGTTCACTGACCGGCCTGGGCTCCCAGTTGAAATTTTTCCAAAGATTCTGTAGGTTCTGCTCTAGATTTATACATTTCTATCCTTGGATCCAATTCAAACATGTCATCCGATCTTGCCGAGCTAACTGAACTGACCGAGCTTACCGCTTCTGCTTTATGATCCTTAGCATTTTCTGTGATATCCGGCTCCTGAGTTACCTTCAAACTATCTACGTAACACTGTCTGGCCATCCTCTGATCAGCTCGAACTGCAACTATCTCACCTGAATCAGCTGGAAATTTCATGGTGAGGTGAGGTGTGGAGACAATTGCCCCTAGCTCATTCAGAGTCGGTCTCCCGATGAGAATGTTGTATGAAGTGTTGGCACCCACAATGACATATCTGACAGATATGGTCCGGGCAAGCTTGCCCTCACCAAATGTTGTCAAGAGGTCTATATAACCTCGAGTCTTGACCTATTCTCCGGCGAACCCCACTAGCTTGTCCTCTTGTTCTTTTGTCAACTTTTCTGGAATTCCAAGCTTTTTAAAGGTTGCCAAGTACAAAATGTCAGCCGAGCTACCCTGATCAACAAGTGTACATTTGACCAAGTAGTTGGCTACTTCAACTGTTATTACCATTGGGTCATCTTGATTAGGATCCAATCCTTGGAAGTCATCATCTGTGAAAGTAATTGGTGGTCTCGGCCTTGCAGATTTTCTAGAAACCGAGTTGACAGATTGGATAGCCTTTATGTGACGTCTCCGAGCTGAACTCGTTGTGCCCCCTCCTGCGAAACCTCCCGAGATGGTATTAATGACTCCTCTGACGCCAACCTTTGCCTCATCATTAGGTGGTCTCTAGCTGTTACCCCGATCTCCATTCTGATTATTACCTCGCTGATTCTCATCTCGGTTACGATTGTTATAACCCCGCCTTCTTCACCGTCGGCCAGCTCGTCCGCCACCATCACCCTCTCGGCGAACGAACCAGTCAAGTCGGCCTGCCTGTACCAAATCTTCAATTTTATCCTGGGCTGTTCTGCAGTCTTCAGTGGAGTGGCCATAGTTTTGATGCCACTTGCACTCCTTACTTCTGTCAGCCTGAGCAGGAGTTTTGGATGGCCTCGGCAATGTGAGCAACTCGGTATTGCACACTTCTTGGAGAATAGCGGCCCTGGATCGGTTCAGTGGAGTGTAAGACTGGTGCCGGGGTTGGGACTGCCTTTCCGAGAACCCTCTGTCATTACTTTTGAAAACCTTTGGTGGATTGGCTCCTTTATCTCTTTCTTTGTTTGAGATTATGCTCTTTTCTTCAAAACTTCTTTTTTTGGATTTTACCATCTCTTCCTAGTTCATGAACCCTGTAGCTTTTTCCTGAAGTTCTTCAAAATCTCTCGGTGGCTTCCGAGATAAATACTCAAAGAACAATCCTGGCCTCAAGCCATTCATAAAGGTATGAAGGCAGAGTTCCGAGCTCATATTGGGGATTAAAACCTGTTGAGCGCTAAAGCGAGCCATATAATCTCTGAGTGATTCATTTTTCTCCTGCCTGAAATTCACAAGTGAGACTGAGTGTTTTTTATGCCTTCGGCTTGCTGCGAATTGTGCGGTGAACTTCGTAACCAACATATCAAAAGAATCCACTGACCGAGGTGGAAGATTCGTGAGCCAAGTCAAGGCAGGCCCTTGCAAAGTGGTTGGAAAGATCTTGCACATGATGGCTTCCGAATCGGTCACCAAGTAAACAGATGAAACAAAAGATTCTACATGTTCAATTGGATCAGTGGTGCCATTATACCTATCAATATTAAGAGATTTGAAATGCCGAGGCATGATCACCTCGTCAATGGCATCAGTGAAAGATAATCTTGGTCGTCTGTCTCTTGCCCTCTCTCTCTCTGAGTGGTCTCCTCAGTACGAGATCTGACCCTTGAGGCCTCAGGCCCGAGCCTGGTTCTGGAAGGTCGGCTTGTGTCATCACGAGAAGGTACATAAGTGGGATCTCTTTGGCTGTACTCGGGTGAGGACGGTTCTTCCTCGGTGTGTGTTGCCGATCTTCCCCTTTTCCGAGTTCTCAACAGCCTTTGGTATTCCGTACGAATCTCCTCGTTCTCCTAACGCATCTGTCTCAATTGTGCCATGATCTCTCCCAGTTGCGGATTACCTTCATTGAAGGGAGGAGGTGGGGGGTTGTTATGGTTAGAGTTTGATTCCTCAACATGATTTGTGCGCCCCTCCCTTCGGTCCATTCCGTGTAGTCACCATTATATCTTCTTATGGAACCAAGAAAAGTCTTTCCTCGGCCCCACGGTGGGCACCAAATGTTCCTGCCGAGATCCGAGTTGCCGGAATCTCGCCATAAATGTCAGACCAAGGGTGAACGTTGGGGTTGTTTAGATCGTGGCTTGACAGAATGCTTATGTTCTGGTCCTACGTATCCCAATGGGAATCAAAGCCAAACGTAGTTTTGTGCTCAACCCTTGATCACGTGGTGCATCAATCTCTTAATCTTGTATCTGATGTACTCTGGTAGGCAAGGACCTATTGATAGTCTCTTGATCACAACCGGGACCTCTAATACGCTTAAGAGAGAACACCAAGCTCTAGTTCAAGTTAAAAGTGAGTCCTCTCTTAGACCCTTCCTCCTTTTATAGAGGTGTAGAGGAGTAACCTGATCCTATTTTCTAGGATCTGGTTTATCTTTATCACTTATCTCTTTTTAGCCCAACTCCAACCTCCTTATCTGATCAGGTTTATCACTTATCTGAGATAAGGTTGTTAGTTGAGTTATAGATAAGTGTTATTATTTTAGCTAGTTAGGCTTCCGAGCTCGGCGGCCGAGCTTACCACCTCGGCCAGTACAAGTAACCTTAAAGCTGAAAAGCTTAATGCTGAGATCATGGTTGAGACGCCACAATCTGAAGTTGTCAAACTTCAACAAAAGGTAGAAGAGCTCACCTCTGATCTTGCTTGTTTTGTCAATAGAAGAGAAAATATGACCAAACTGTTAGGAAGTCAGAAACCCTCTCTTGATAAAACTGGTTTAGGATTCACTAACCAGGCATATCATAAAGTATCTAACAAAATCTTAAGGGAAAAACCTAAAACTCTTTATGATAAGGTTATTTCATATAAGGATAAGGATAGCTGTAAAAACTGTGGAGAAGCTGGACATATCACGTCCAAATGCATTCACCAAGAAAGAAGTTGTCACAAACTTCAAGAACTAACAAGAAAGGACCCAAGAGAATATGGGTACCTAATGCTTTGATTATTCCTATTGCAGATATCCTTAATAGGACAATAAACACACCTATCATGGTACCTGGATAGTGGCTGCTCATGACATATGACAGGGGAAAAGTCTATGTTCTTAGACCTCTAACCTAAAGAAGGTGGACATGTTACCTTTGGTGGAAATCAAAGAGGAAAGTTTGTCGGGATAGGTAAAATTGGTGGGAGATCACCTTTACCATCTATCTCTAATGTTCTCTTAGTAGAATGATTAAGATATAATCTGCTTTGCATAAGTCAATTATGTGATAATGGATATAATGTTTCCTTCACTACAAGAAATTATGTGATTAGCTACAACCAATTTAATAGCTAATTCGTAGCTAATCTCTAGCAAACTGAATCAGCCACAAATTAGCTATGAAATAACTATAGAAATAGTGGTAGCATGAAATGAGCAGCAAATCAGCTAGAAAAATTATATTTAGCTAATTCGTAGCCAATTTAAGACAATCCTAGCAGTATTGTAGCTAATCCATAGTAATAAGTTATTCAAAATTGCCTTTTCCTAGCTATATAGCTAGGATATTGTCAATTTCGTAGCAAAAATAAGGCTAATATCTTAGCACTCTCCTAGCTAATTTGTTGCTAATTCATGTTTAAGGGTTAATCTAAGTTTTGCATTCCCGAAGCTATTACGTAGGTAACTTGTAGCTAATTTGATATTCTTCCCTAGCAAATTCATAGTACAATACATAGCTAATTATAATTTAAACAAATTTACAAAACAAGTTCAAAACAATCCATTGCCAATTCATAGGTCTATTACAAACACTTCAAAACTAGTTTACAAAACAAGTTCAAAACAATCCATTGTCAATTCATAGGTCTATTACAAACACAACAAAACAAGTTTACAAAACAAGAAATAGAGGCTTAAGTTCAAAACAATCCATTGATCAAAGTTCTCCATCATGATCATTCATCCTCTTCCTCTCCTACTCCACCTTGTAATGGTGCTTGAGGCTTACGATTTCTGAATTGGGACCCACCAATCATGGATAGGATCGGTTCCAACATAGGCATCAATTGTGTTTGAACAAAAGAAGTCATCGCTGTATTTACAGCTTCCTTGATGTATTCTTGTGTTGGTGCTACAGTGTGAGAAGGACCATTGACCTCTGAAGATCTAGCCATATATCCGTGAGTGCCAATATCTAAGCTTTGACACCCCAAGACTCTCTTCTTCTTAGGACCTGACGCCTCTGCCCATACTTCTGAATCCACCATTGGATGGAGTGAAGCATCTTCTCCATACTTCTCTTGCATTTTGGTGTCATATGACTCCTAAAACAACATCAAATGACATGGAATAAAAGGTTCAGTAGCAAACAAATACAAAAAATAGGACAAAACTAGTGTTATCTAGTTCAATATTCACCACAAAATAGATTCACATAGGACCAGAACCTATCACAATAAATTGCAATAAAAACTATCACAATCGTATAAAAAAAGTAAAAAACAAAACTCAGACTTCGTATGAATCATCAAATTAAAACTCAAAAATACTAAATCCTTCCCATGATTGTAGGCTTTGTAGCCCTTCTCAGAGTATCATCTACCAAGTTAACACCAAAGAGAATCAAAGCCACAATCTAAATCTAAGTACCAAGCCTTTGCCCTTCTATTCATTAATCATATCAACATGGCATCACTCTCTATTCTTAACTTGTCACTGACCAAAACAATCTATCAATATTCCAATGTTATGGAATCATGTTTTAACATAAAGAATAATACACATTACTACATATGTGCAACATCAAGTATAATTTTAAAGTAACTTGCAATAAAATTCTTCGAGCGCTGAGAGATATATTCCCCATCTTTCTTCTTATGAACATGATTGTAGACATCTCTAAAGGAAACCGGGCGCTTCAACTCTGCCTCCTATATTCAACATCTATTAGAACAAAATAAATTTCGATATAATTGTATATTAAACTTAAATATTTACCATCCTCCTCTTATGTTCACCAAAGCCTATCGAGCCTCCGGTGTGCAACACTGAATCAGGTAAGACTGCCCTGTTACTTCGATTAGCATCAGACTTCTTCCTCCATTTCGGCGTCAACCAAATGTCCACTAAACCATCCCATTTTTCTGTCTTCATTACTTTAGGTGCATGGCCCTTAGTGTCAGCCAAATTTGTTGAGTTCATATGTTTTAAGCCTATTTTTCTTGCATTTTTTAAATGATCAGGATAGCGATCCATGCATGTTCTTTCCCACACCATTCTTGCCATGCTACGATCATAATCAGATGCAAACTTATATTTACCCTACGCCAATATAATATAATATAAATACATTTATCTATCAATAAAAATAATATTATGCTAAAAAATATAATTACTTACCATGAAGTCCCGAAATAGCTCGTCCTTTACGCGAATCGGATAATCTTTCCACTTCTCAATTGGAGTAGGCTTCCATGTGATCACAATAGATATTATATCACGGGTCACGGATTGGGGAACAAACCTCCTCCTACAAGTGGAATTTAAACCCTAAGTAATCAAATTTAAACTCAAAAAAAAAAAACGAATTATTGCACAAAATCACTATTACTTACGGGTTACTGATGGCCTCAACGGATATAAGTTTTCTCCTATCAGTTTCTACATGAGATCCTCCACTCGAAGGCAGTCAGTTTGGGTCGTTTGCAGGTGGATCAGTAGAGTGTGGGATAGAACTTGATTTAGCTGGTTGCTATTTTCTCCTAGCATTACTTGGATCAGCTGGTTGCTTCTTGGGCAATTGTTGTTGCTTAGCTTTCTCCCTAATGAGTTACATCTCTTGATCTTCACTATCATCATAGCAGTCACCATTCTCTTCAAAACTAAAAGTTGTATGTTTCTGTTGATTGTTGAATGCATTAACCTCCTTAACCAGTCCTTGCTTTTGCCATTTGTTCTTGCCATCCTTGACACCTGTAGAATAAGAACTGAAACAAAGACACATTCCAAAGTTTTTAGCTGGAACTTTTTAGCCATAATCACTGTTTGAAGAAGAAAACCAAAAAAAAGATCCATAACAACATTAGAAGCTCGATATAGCAGCAACTTAGCCTATTAATAATAGCCAAACTGCATCATAAATACTGTCAATTCTGGACAGCAATCCTTGCTCACAAAACTGAGAATAAACAGAGGTATAATGAAAATTCTTTCCTCTCAAGTGACTATAAAATAACCTCAGTAATCTAATCTTAACCACCAATTTGGGAAGGAAAATGACAGGAATCTAATCTTGTGTTATCATGAGTCTTTAGAGGAAACAAAGTTGTTGGGAATGTGTATGAACTCCTGATTTCCATTGGCTTTGTAAATAGACAAATGGACTGTAAAGTGGGAAAACTATAAAAGGAGTAATATCATCATCACAACACATTTAAGCTATTTCTTCTTCTACTTCTCTATATCACTCACCAACATTAACCTATTTTGCACACTTCAAGCACCTGATTTTCTGTGTCAGTGACCTTTACACTGTGACTAGTAAGTGTTGAAGTGACTTGATTCCTATGGTGACTACCTTCTGACGATGAGAATGAAACACTTGGTCCTGCATATATAATCTTGGAGAGAAAATAGTAACATAAATTGGACACAGTGAATCCATCCAACAAAAAAAAAAAAAAACCAAAGTACAAAACAAACCTTGATGGATCTCCATGAGCAGCCAACTGTGGCTCAACCATTGAAACTCCAAATGAATCAACAATATGCCTATGACCATCTGATTTCTTGAATTGTGGTCTGCTGCTTGATATGGCAGGTCTTTTTGAGGCACTACCATTATGAGAAGAATCGCAAGCCTTGTCAAAATCAGGTTGTTGAGTGTTATGCAGTCCATGCCCAGAACTATTCCTTCTTGAAAATGCATCCACTGCACATGAAAATGCCTCATGTATACTCTAAGTCCACACATATAGCTAACACAAATTCATTTATATATCAGATTCATTCATTTAAACATATACAATGGTTCCAATACCTTTTTTCACATTATTTTCATCAACTGCTTGCTGCCTAAGCAATTGCCGTTGACGGGCTTTCTCCCTAAGGAGATGCATCTCTACATCTTCCCCATCATTAGAGTCATAAAATTGATCATTCTCTTCAGAATTAAAAGCAGTGTACTTCTGCTGATTTTTTAATGCTTTAAGATCCTTAACCAGTCCTTGCTTTTGCCTTTTGTTCTTGTCATCCTTGACACCTGTAAAACAAGAAAAGGCAACCAGTAAGTATGCCAAAAGTAAACATACCAGCAAAAGCAAACAAATACCTGGGGAAACTGAAGTATATGGTGGTGGGGGTGGACTAGTGCATGATTCAGAAAGCTGTGGTGGATCAAAACGACCTCTCCCTCGACCACATCCATTTCCTCTACCTCGGATTGCCATGTTAAGATACCTACATACACTTCAATTACAATTACTTTTACAGGTTGCATATGCATAGAAAAATTAGAGGTTCTGCTGTAGTTTTACAATTACAACTATGCTTGCTCTCTGTCAAGTTTAAGACTAATTACCAAATCACAAAAGGCAAGTTTTCAATAGAGGTTCTGCTGTATTTCATGAATGCTAGATCTACGAGAAAAACCATCACAGATAAACAGTTTTTAATACTAATAGTAAACAGATTACTATTAAACAACTTTTCACACTAACAGTAACATCACCCATAGTAATTTGAGAGTGAAAAGATCTCTAGTAAAAATATCACACAAGTAAAAACCAGCTACATTCATCTATATGTCACTATCACTATTTGAATCTGAATCATATAGTTCCTCATCTTCATCTAAGAACTCATCATTTTCACTATCTTCATTGTCATTGATGCCCACTTCTTCCATTGGGGCACTTGTATCGAATAAGAAAACATCTTCATCTTCTAGGCCGACATTGTATGTTCCTAAGGATCCATCATCTTGTTAAAAATCATTAGCATCCAAGCCATTAAATTCTTCAAGTTCATCATTGAAGGTCTCAGCTACAAAGAGTTTTCGTCTAACTTTGCAAGCTGCCCACCATTCTCCACTAGCTTTGATCTTTCTTTGTGGATATATTGTATAATACACTCTTTTTTTTTTATGAATAGGGCCTCGTTAAAACCTTAAGATGTAAAACCCTCCTTAGGGATAAAAACATCAAAAGGAAAAAGAGTGCCCATAAATTTATTAATAAAAAAAAGAAAAAATAAAGAATACAAAACCCATGGGGGGACCGAACCAAGACCCAGGGAAGAGGACAAGCTAAGCAAAGCTAATACAAAGGGCTCATTTGAGTGAAGCCTTGATTTCGGCTTAAAGTCAACTAACCCATATCTCTTATCTACATTAACTCCATTAATTGGGTCAAACCACTGACAATGGAAAAGAAATACTTTGTTTTGACTTCCCAAATATGATAGTTCCAATATCTCTTTAATAATGCCATAATAGTCCAAGTCATTCTCACCATATATGTTTCCTCGAACATATACCCCACTATTCATTGTAGATTTATTTTGTCCATTCTCCTTGGTGTGGAACCTGTACCCATTAACTATTAAGCCATTATAAGAAGTCACACATTTTGATGGACCATAACTCATCTGTTGAATCAGTTCATCCTCCAATTGACTGGAACTTACCTATGAATCATTACAAAGACAATAGATGGTTGTAATATTTTATAAAATGAACATTCCATTTAACATCTTATGTTCAATTGTAGATAAGAGGACTTACTAGTTGTTTTAGCCACCTATTGAAGTCCTTATCTCGAAGTTCCAATATTTGATAATCGGTGATACCAGGGTATGTTTGCCTTAGAGATTCCTCAAATTGTCTAATCAATATAATAAAAATTAATCTTGAATACAATATAATTGAAAAATAATATTATATAGTTAAGTTAGGGAGTAAACTTACTTGAGAAATGGTTCAACTTCTTTACAATTTACAAGTACATAAGTCTCAGCAATTTGAAGCTCTACATCTGTCAGGAATCTATTGCTACCTTTTCCAATAGGACGGCATGGGTATTTAAAAATAGACAAGCATTCACCAATCATATCATGCCCACCGTCATCATTTCGAGGAACTTGAGTATGCCTTGTTTGTAATTTTGGATCAAAATACATAGAAGCAAAATTGGAAATCTCTTCTAAAATATATGCTTCACAAATAGATCCTTCAACTCTCGCCTTATTTCAAACCTTTCTTTTCAAATATAACATACACCTTTCAAATGGATACATCCACCTGTACTGCACAGGTCCTCCAACCTTAGCTTCATATGGGAGATGCACAACTAGATGCTCCATCACATCAAAGAACGCTGGAGGAAAAATCTTCTCTAACTTGCAAACTGTTTCAATAATGGAAAGTTCTACATTCTCCATAATAGAAGCACATAATTCAGTTGCACAAATTTCTTTAAAGAACGAGCTAAGTTCTGTTAATGCCCTCCATATAGGTTTTGGCAACATATCACGAAATGCCAAAGGAATTAACCTTTGCCTAAAAACATGACAATCGTGGCTTTTCATTCCATATATTTTCCCATCATTTACATTGATACAACGTGCAATATTAGATACATAACCATCAGGAAATTTCAATTGTTTGATCCACTCACACACCATTCTCTTTTGATTGGCATTCAACACATAAGTTGCTTTCGGTTTTTTGTACTTGTCATTCTCAAATATTAACTCTAAGATAGGACGTTTGCATATCATCTTCATATCTTCTCTTGCATTCGCATTGTCCTTTGTCTTGCCCTTTATGTCCATGACCGTGTTAAAAATATTATCAAACACATTCTTTTCAACATGCATAACATCTAAATTATGTCGTATCAGACGAGTAGACCAGTAAGGCAATTCCCAAAATATACTCTTCTTCACCCAGTTGTGAACTTCACCAAAGCCATGTTGTTTCTGATTATGTGAATTCAAACCAAAAATGACATCCTCAAGTTGAGTCACTCTACCCATGATCTCTGTCCCAGTCAATCGTAGTGATGGTAAGGACCTTTCAATTGTTGAATTCTTGAAAGAGTATCGATCACGACGAAACGAATGTTCAAGAGGAAGATATTGGCGATGACAATCAAACCAGCAGCATTTCCTACCATGCTTTAGTACAAATGACTTCCTATGCTCCATACAATACGGACAAGCAAGTTTTCCATGTGTACTCCACCCACTTAGCATTCCATAAGTAGGAAAATCAATTATTGTCCACAATAATGTTTGCTTTCATATTGAAATTTTGCTTCTTCCACGCATCAAAAGTGTTCACCCCATCACCCCACAATATCTTTAGCTCATCAATTAGAGGTCTAAGATAGACATCTAAACTTTTACCTGGTGACTTTGGTCCTGGGATCATAAGGCTAAGGAATATGTATTCCCTTCTCAAACACATACTTGGAGGAAGATTGTATACTGTGACAAAGACAAGCCAACATGAGCATGGGGTAGATGAACCACCAAATGGATTAAAACCATCTGTGCAAAGGCCAAGCCTAACATTTCGAGGCTCTTGTGCAAATGTTGGATAGGTGGCATCAAACTGTTTCCAAGCCTCAGCATCGGCTGGATGTGTGATCATTGATTTATCATGATGCACTCCATCTGCAAGCCAGCGCATATATTGTGCAGTACTTTTGGACATATACATGCGTTGGAGTCTCGAAATAATGGGAAAATATCGCAACATTGAGTATGGCACATCCTTTTCCTTCGTTGAACGCCCAACCTTTGGTTTGAATCGTGGGTGTCCACATACTAAACAAGTTGAGCATACTTTTGGGTCCTTATATTCTTTGTCATACAACATGCAATGATTAGGACATGCATCTACTTTCTGATATCCTAATCCCAAGTCAATAACCATTTTCTTTGATTTACAAAAATTTTCGGGTAACTTTTCTGACTCTAGAAGCATGCTCTTAATTATGACAATCATCCGATCATAACAACTCTCACTTATGTTGAACTCAAATTTCAAATTCAAAAGTTGAGTTACAGCTGACAATTTTGTGTGCTTATGGCACTCATCCCATAACGGTTCGTCAGCATCTCTTAGCAAGGCATAAAAATTCAAGGTCGACTGATTGGGATCCTTTTCTAAATCTTGATCTTCAGAATTTAGTGTATCACCTGCAGCATGAATCCATATTGATACAAATGTTTCTCTACCCAAAATGTATCTTTCCTATCATAGTTCTTACATTTTGAACATGGGCAAAGAATACGACTTAAAGCATTAGCAAGTGTTGGGTCTCTTTTAGCAATTTTAATGAAATCATCATCAACTCCATTATTAAATTCCTCGGTTACTTGGCCAGTACAATCCTTTCTTCATAGCATCCAACTTCGATCAGGTCTCATGATTGCTAAAATCAATTTATAACATTGATATATTGTTACTTTTCTAACATAAAAAGGAGCAGACATTAATACATTGTAACATTGTTGTGTTTTGCTAAGTTGAAAATATGTGTTCTTCTTTTATAATAGTATCTAATCTATGATCTATCCTAGTGAAGTTGTTAGGTCAGCTAAACTTCTTTGAAGGAGAAAAGAAAAATGCATTGAAAGATTGAACACTATGCCATTACGGTATACAGAAGAAAACATATGAGAGAAAGATCAAAAGGATTACCTGAAAATGATATGAAAGTGGCTAGCTTGAACTAGAGTGAGGAGCAACAAAGCAACAAGGCCACAACAACTTGTTCAGAATAGGTTGTGCAAGTAGATTCAGCTGGATTTGACAGTAATTAAATACTTTTAGACCATTGACAGAAGAGAAAGATAATCAATATTCAGAATTCATTGAACTCCAACACATAATAATGGATGAAGATTTTAATCCTAAATAGTAGTCTGTTGTTTGGGTTGTTCATTTGTTGTTGTGGTCATTAGTTCAAGCTGAAACAACAAATGCCGCCAGAAACAGGACAATTCATAAACAGCATTGACTTCGGAAAAAAAAATCTGATATCAATTCACAAGTAGTTAGAGTCTGGGACTTCCACAGTTGAAAGCATCATGTCTTAGGTTAAAGAAAAAAGAATGGCTTTCAAATCCAATATTTATAGCCCAAGTTATGCAGATTGTAATGTTTTTGCTGCCAAAATCCATACAACATATGAAAATAAGGTACAGAACATATAGTCTAGCCATGTAAGAACTCAAATCAAAATTTAAATAGAACAGGCGTCAAAGCTCTTCAAATCCTGCACAATATAATGATATATACTATTATGTTCTATATCTAGCTAGTATGCTAGTTAGCCTCACAGCATCATATACAAAAAATTCTTAGGCACGACCTATCATATTGTTTCTTATATACTTAAATCATTAATATGACATGTGTAAACCATTTTGAAAAATTATTGTAATAATTATAATTTTCGCAACCTTATGTATATTAAATAATATATTAAATGTCAATAAAACACTGTGTTTGACTCCAAATGCCAATATATACATATAATGCCATATTGAAGTAAAGGTCTCTGTTGTCCCTGATGTCCTCCTTTCCTTTTGAGCGCTTTGCAGTTTGCTAACTGCAGCAATGCTGTCATGCATTATAATGTTGCAATTTGCAAATTACAAATTATTTTCGTAATTTACACTTGGCTTTAATGAAGGAAAACTCCTGCAAACATTGGTATTCATGACTTTGTACTGCATTCTAAGAAAATATGTTCTATTCTAGGAAAAGCAAACCCATATAAAAGTAAAGAATAAAATCAAACTATTCATATTGAAGAAGTTGGGCTCTATAGTAATGCCATTGAATCCTAACTCAGCGAGTCACCTAATATTTGGTGAGACAGTGAGAGACCTCACATCTCAAAAATCAATAACAAAACTTTGAATGAAAGACCATGTTATGACATCTTACGACTACTTCATCATTTCGAACAACAATTGTTAAAACAGCCAAAGATGCACTCTGTAACAGCTGTTAAAACCAAAGTCTCACCATAGTTTAGCTGGATTTTTCACACTTTGTTTGTCACACTTGCACTAAAGATGTGACTCTCAAATAGAAAATCGCTCTACAGTTTCACACCAGGACTAAGGTCCTAGACCAAAAACCAGCATAACCTAGTGACAAATATCAGAGAACTTGACCTAAGCATTGTGTCGAACAAGTGAGGTGCACAACATAGTGACAAATCGCAAAATAGAATTGACAAATCGCTGCCCTAATTACAGATCGAAGATCTTACCTTCAAATTGCATATCGAACTTCTTATCTTGAAGCAAATCTTGTCTTCCAATTGCAGATCCCTCACCTTCGAATCTTACCTTCAAATCGCAATCTGAGAGAGAGAGAGAGAGAGAGAGAGAGAGAGAGAGCATTAGCGATATATATATATATATAGAGAGAGAGAGAGAGAGCGAGAGAGAGAGAGAGATTGAAGAAAGAGAGTGAACCTGAGATGCAGAACGAGATGCAGATCGAGAACTATGCGAGAACTATGAGGAACCATGCGAGAACCACCATGCTAGTGAGCTTGAGTAGAGAGTGCAAGAGTGGGAGAGAACCACCGTGCGAGTGAGCTTGAGTAGAGAGTTAGAGAGTGTGACTTTAAGACAATAGTTAATATTTAGTTTTAAGTAACAAAACATTTATGGTAGCTAACATTAACAGTAGTTAACAAGTAGTTAATTAACTTGAAATTAGCTACAGATTTTATTAATAGCTAAAATTAGTAGCTAATTACTGTTTTTCTTGTAGTGCTTTACTAAGAATGCATGCATAGTCAAAGACACTAATGACAAAGTTCTCTTTTCAGCAAACAAGTAACATAATCGTTATAAGATTGATCTAACTGAACTGACTGATCAAAATATGACTTGTTTTGTGTCAAGGGAAGATGAAAGATGGGTATGACATAAGAAGCTAGGGCATACAAGTATGAAACAGATAACTAAGCTTCAGAAGGATAGACTTGTGAAAGGTCTACTGGATATAAGTTTCAAAAAGGATGTCTTAATAGATTCTTGCCAATGTGGAAAGCAAGTTAAATCTAGCTTTAAACCCAAAAATCTGGTATCTTCTTCTAGACCATTACAATTGTTGCATATGGATCTGTTTGGTCCAATAAGTGTTGCTAGTAAGGCAGGAAAGAAATATGGTTTTGTCCTGGTCGATGATTATTCTAGATATACATGGTACTCTTCTTAACCCACAAGGATGAGTCATTCAAAGTGTTTTCTATATTCTGTAAGAAAGTTCAGAATGAGCAGGGATTCTGCATCTCAACAATCAGAAGTGACCATGGGGGATAGTTTGAAAATGAGCACTTCAATACATTCTATGAAGAGAATGGTATATCTCATAACTTCTCTGCTCATAGAACTCCTCAGTAGAATAGAGTACTAGTAAGGAAGTACAGATCTCTACAAGAGATGGCTCGAACAATGCTCAACGAAAGTAAACTCCCAAAGTACTTCTGGGCTGAGGCAGCAAACACTGCTTATTGTGTACAGAACATAATATTGATTAGACCCTTCTTGAAAAAAAACTCCCTATGAATTGTGGAAATGTAGAAAACCCAATATTTCTTATTTCCATGATTTTGGATGTGAATGTTTTATCTTAAATACTAGAGATCAACTTGGGAAGTTCGATTCAAAAGTAGATAAGGCTATATTTCTTGGTTATTCAGACACTTCTAAGGCTTTACGAGTTTATAACTCTAGAATAGAAGCTGTTGAGGAATCTATTCATGTAAAAATTAATGATGGTTTAAAGACTGATAGGAGACTATCAGATCTTGAAGATGATCTTACAGGTTTAGATCCTGGAAGACAAGACAACTAGACAGAAGATAACTTAAAGAACGAGGATTCAGAAGTTCCTACTCAGGCGTCTGATCCATCTACTAAACAATCGTCTGACACTGAACCCAGATGAGATTGGAAGTTCAAAACTCATCATCCTGAAAAATTGATCATTAGTAATCCCTCTCAACGAGTTAGCTATGCAAGAAAAGCTAAATCAGTTCAATAGGAATGATGTTTGGTTCTTAGTCCCAAATGAAAAAGGAAAATCAATTATTGGAACAAGATGGGTATTCAGAAACAAGCTTGATGAAGATGGTAAAGTAGTCAGAAACAAAGCAAGGTTAGTAGCTCAAGTATATAACCAACAAGAAGGTATTGACTACACTGAAACTTTTGCACCAGTAGCTAGAATAGAAGCAATTCGCATAGTTATGTCATATGCTGCACAACAACAAACCACTTTATTTCAAATGGATGTTAAAAGTGCATTTCTTAATGGAATAATTAAAGAAGAGGTATATGTTAAACAACCACCTGGTTATTAAGACAGTGACAAACCAGATCATGTTTATAAGCTTAAGAAAGCCCTTTATGGATTAAAAAGCCCTTAGAGCTTGGTATAATAGACTTAGTTCTTTTCTTATGAAAAATGGTTTCATTAGAGGAAAGGTTGATACTACTCTCTTTAGGAAAAATTCTAAAAAGGATTTCATTATAGTACAAATCTATGTTGATGATATTATATTTAGTGCTACTAATGAAAAACTTTGAAAAGAGTTCTCCAAGCTTATGTAGAATGAATTTGAGATGAGCATGATGGGAGAATTAAAGCTCTTCCTTGGTCTGCAAATCAAACAGACAGATGATGGAATATACATCCATTAACAGAAATATACCAAGGAGATCTTAAAGAAGTATAAACTAGATACACAAACATGAACACTCCCATGGAAGCAAATGCAAAACTAAACAAGGATGGAGAAGGTAAAAAGATAGATCAAACTACCTATAGAGGTATGATTGGTTCTCTTCTGTACTTAACCTCGAGGAGACCTGATATTCAATTCAGTGTCTGCATATCTGCAAGATTTCAATCTGATCCTAAAGAATCACATCTCAAGACTGTTAAAAGAATATTTAGATATTTGCTTGGAACCACTTATATTGGTTTGATGTATTTAAGAACACAAGAATACAGATTAGTTGGATTCTGTGATGCTGATTATGCTGGAGACATAGTAGAAAGAAAAAGTACAAGTGGAGGATGTCAATTCATTGGAGCAAGCTTAGTCTCTTGGACAAGCAAAAGACAAACAACAATTGCTCTATCTACTGCAAAAGCATAATATATTTTAGCTGCATGCTATTGTTCACAGCTTTTATGCATAAAACATCAACTTGAAGATTATTCTATCTTTGAACATAATATTTTTGTTTGGTGTGATAATTCTAGTGCTATCTGTTTATCTAAGAATCCCATACAGTATTCTAAGGTTAAGCACATAGAAATTAAACATCACTTTATAAGAGACTATGTTCAAAAAGGTGTTTTTGACATTAAGTTTGTTAAAGCTAAAAATCAGTGGGCTGATATATTAACAAAACCCTTAGCTGAAGACAGGCTTGTATATATTAGAGATAATCTGAACATGCATTTCATAAATAAATAATGTTTGATGGAATGTGTCTGATCTGAGTAAAAGCGTCTGCTAACATTGATTAATAACTGAGACTTTACATTGCAGTTTCTAAAAAGTTTTTGAATTCAAAACGTTTTTTTATTATTCTCAACTGCACTTTTTGAAACCTCTCTCTCTTAAAAAGCAAAAGTCTTCTCTCAGAAACACTTTACTGTTTCAAAGAGTTTTCTCTCTCTCTTTTGTGCGAACAAACCCTTTTTGAAACCTTTCATCTCGTTTCTCTCAAACCCAAATCCATGGCACCCAAAGTCACAGAAACTCGTACATGCTGCTACATGCTTGGGAATGAGCATCGATGACATCTCCATGAGTGTACCTGGGAGATTTGTCAAGATGAACAAAATCATAAAAGGAGGCATGAACGTGATGCCTGAATTGGAAGCTTCTCAATGGGTCAATTTCTTCGCTTTGAATGAACCAATGTATCCATTACTGCTTTTGAACCAATGTATCCATTACTGCTTTAGGGATTCTCAGACCCAAATCTCCATTCAAACCAAATATAATGGAAGACCTTATTCGTTCACTCTCAACAGTATCCAGAAAGCAACTGGTTGCCCAGGCAAGGTGCTGCTTTCACAGATGACTGGGAAACTCAGTATGGTGAAGAAACTGTGCATCAGGTTTTGTATGGGGTATCTAACCCTGGGAATAAAGTTTCTTCTCAGCTAATTCCAAAAGGAAGGTTCTTGCACGTTTTGCTGATTAACTGTGTAATGCCAAGAACCAGCTTTCGAGATAATGTCAACAAGATGGATAGGTTTGCCCTATTTCATCTCTTAAGCATGATGAAGACTGATATCAATGATTTGATTTTTAAGTACATGCTGAGGATGGTAAAGCCTCAAATCAGGACTTCCTACACCTATGAGATGCTGATCACTAAATTGATGAACATCAAGGGCATTCCCCTCACCGGCAAGGTTGATATGGCCACTGCCATAGATGAAAGAACTCTCTCTCAGATGAAGCTGAGACCACCAGGAAGGATTCCTGATTCTGATCAAGATGATAAGAAGAATAGATCTTCAAAAGAATCTGAAGAGGAAACTGATGAGTCTGATGACTCAGAAGCAACAGAGGTGTATGTACCTTTGGGCCCCAAGGTCAGACCAAAGCTTCAAGTGAAAAGGAAGATGGTCATCTCAGAAGCATCTGATGATGATGATGACCAACCAATTTCCAAGGTTCTGAAGAAGGAGTTGGTTCAAAAACCTGTTGCTGCCCCTCGAAATGAATTAAAGAGAAAAGCTGCAATTGCAGCTACATCAATAAGAAGATCTACAAGGCTGAAGGTAGCTTAGCCTATGCAGGTCCCTTTACAACCTGTTATCTCACCAGTTAGGTCATCTGAACTAGCACCTCCTTCACCCATTGTTTTATCCTCACCCTCCAACACTTCCTCCTCTTCCTCTCATAAATGCCTTCTTCACAACCAATTCTATTGCTGAAAATTTACTTGATTTATCTCTTCGAGATTTCAACTTGAATCTCACTCCAGAAAACCCCTCACCACAACTTAATCTTCAAAACTCACCAGACCACATATCCAATCTTTCACCATCACCCTCTCCCTCACCACCTCAAGAAAATCAAACCTTTGTTCCTGTTTCAACAGTTTTTGATTCCATTATCTCACCTCTTTCTCACCCTTCACCCTCTCTTCACACCTCACCGCAAAGAAACATATCCAAAACCAACAACCCTCCTCTCAGATACATTTCATCTCAACCACAACCTATAGATCAAATAAACCCTAACCTTCTTAGCTCAGATGATCTAAAGGCAATGAGTAACCTTGTCGCTGAGCAGGCTGCAGTAAGGCTGAATCAAGCCCATTGGAAAAACAGACCAAATCCTAATGCTTGCATGAAGGCTAATATAGTGTTAAAGATCTGTCCTGATCGAGGATCTGTCTGTCTAAAGCCAAAGCTAAATCCGAAATCCAAGAGGCCATTTGTTTGGCTAGCAAGGAAGCATCAGAAACTAAAGTTCCCCAAATGGTCTACTTCACTCATGTGTCATCCCGAGCCTCATGTTTTTCAAGACCCAGCTCATCACTGTGGCCTATTTATGTTTGACAAGCTCAAGACACCTACAGATAGCGCCAAACTCGGTTCTTATCAGATTCCCTGGATTGGATATCCAGATGAAGACAGAGCAGAATCAAGGCAACTCTACCATTTCCAACCAACCCTTATCGTTACCTATTTTCTCTTCATTTTACCTATATCTTTTTATGAAAATCCTTTTTCAATTTAAACTTTTAATTTTCCAATTTCTGATGCTAATTTAACTTGGTTTTTCAATCATCTTCCCCCTCTTTTCATTTCTTTATCAAATTTTGAAATCCCTTCTTTTAGAATTCCCTGTTTGCAACCTTTTGCCATGTTGCTCTCAGTTTTTCCTTTAACTCTTTCTTCGTTCCCCATTTTCTTTGATCTCACTTTCATTTTCTCCTCTGGCTATTCTCTTCCCTGAAACTGTCTGGAAATTGTTCCCTATGAACCAACCACGATGGGCAATTCTTCTGTCCCTGGCCTTTCCTCTTCATCTCCACATGATAACTCTGCTGAAATGGGATCCACCATTATTGGAATGGATCCAGTGGCTCATGCAGAAATCAATGGTTTTCGTGAGATGATGCAGACTGTTGTGGCACTTCTCAACAAAATTGTTGAACAACAAAACTTTTAGTCTTTGTTTCCTTTGTCAGTAATGTATTAGTCAATGATGGTTAAATCAATAGATTATCTTTTTTTAAGATATATTTTATCTGTTGCTTTATCTTTTTGCTGATGACAAAGGGGGAGAAAATATATTAAGTGAGAATATCATTCTGATTATCATAAAATCTCTAACTGAACTTAATTGATAAGACGCTATACTCTTAAGTATAACCTTAACCATACGTCTGAATACTTTTTGTAAGCATTAGTTCAGGGGGAGCTTGAATATCTTTATGAGCTTGAATATCTTTATATAATACTATGTGTTTAAATCTGCTTTTATCTCAAGTTCATTAAAATCATAAGACAATGTTTGTCATCATCAAAAAGGGGGAGATTGTTAAGACTACATCTTTTGACATCTCTGATTTTGATGAATCCAAACAAAGAATGATTTTTAGTGAACCTTGTGAAATGTATTAATGTGTGTATTAAGTGTGCAGATCATGAAGCAAGAGTCTCATGACATAGAAACAAAGTCTTAATGATGCGTCTGTGTTACGATGCGTCTAAACAAAGACTCGGTCTTTGTGAATTCCGATAATGCGTCCGAGACTGCAAATCAACTAAAAGTCCCTCGCTTCAACTATATTCAAATATGAAGAATATTCCCTGATAATTTCAAATAAAGAAATTCGATATCAGAAAGCTCAAAGCACCATTCCGCGCTTGAAGATTCTTTTTTTTTTTTTTTTGCAAAAGGCAAAGTGAACTTTACTTGGTCACAGACCCGCATTGCACAAATAAGGAAAGTCGCGCTGCCCAAGTCTGAAAAGCAACAAACACTGCCCTAAATCAAACTGCGCTCTGATAAAGCTATGCCAACCCATGCGTTCAACTTGTCTTGAAGCTCACCAACGATTATAAACATTAAATGCAAGACCAGAACGACTCTTTGGCGTTTATGAATGAAGAACAAAAGAATACTCAGCTGAAGAACTCTGCTCAACGGATTAATCTCCTTTGAGTTTAAATAGAAGACTTTGAAGGCTATTGAGGACACACACCTGAATACATTTACTCAAGCATTCATTACTCTCTAAAGCACTCAAAGCTCTCTTTAGTTCTTCATTGAATACTTCTCTTCTCATATCATTTGTATTCATTAAGAAGTCTTTATTGCCATCTTACCTACCTTAAATACTTATTCACTCATCGAAGTGTTGTTTGGTAGATCTGCAAAGTTGTAATCTGTGAATCTACCGCTTCCTTAACCTCTTACCATTTGTAGAGCCTAAAGAGGCTTGCGAAAAGAATACTTGTTTGAGCCTGGAGAGGTCAGGTGTGCAAACAATACTTGTTTGAGCCTGTGGAGGCTAGGTGTGCAAACAATACCTTTCTGTAACCTGATCAGTTATAGTGTAATACTTGGTGAAACCAAGGACTGGACGTAGCCCGAGGTTTGGGGTGAACCAATATAAATCTTTGTGTCTCTCTTCTCTAATTTAATCTTTTCAGTTTGCTTTACATTAATTGTGTTAACTGGGTTGAAAAGTGAAAAGTTTTCTGTTTCATCAGACGCATCTTTATATCCTGTATCTAAAGTTTTGGTGTTTGCGATAAGTTAACTAAAACACAATTCAACCCCCATTCTCGTGTTTTATATCTGTTCATTTCAGTTGAATATGAGGCAGCGGAGATGGATGGAGTTTATCAAGGATTATGAGTTTGATCTTCACTACCATCCAGGAAAGGCGAATGTTGTAACAGATGCATTAAGTAGGAAATCTTTGCATGTGTCCGCGATGATGGTAAAGGAGATGGAGTTGATCAAGTAGTTCAGGGATCTGAACCTAGGTATGGAGTTGGTTGCGGATAGGATATGCTTAAGTATGGTCACCATCAGCAATGAGTTTCTTAGAGAGCTTAAGGATAAACAGGTTCAGGATCAGTATCTGCAGGAGGTGAGTAGCGATATGGATGAGGGTAAGGTTTCAAAGTTCTGTAGGGGTTTCGATGGTGTGTTGAGGTTTAAGGATCGGATATATGTGCCAGAGGATATATAGCTTAGGAAGATGATCTTGGATGAGGCATATAAGAGTAAGTTGAGTTTTCACCTTGGAGGCACGAAGATGTATCAGGAATTGAAGAAAAGGTTTTGGTGGCCGAGGATGAAGAAAGTAGTAGCAGAGTATGTTCTATCTTGCTTGGTATGTCAGAAGGCTAAGATAGAGCATCAGAAGCCTGCTGGTTTGTTGTAGTCCTTGGATAGCCCAGAGTGAAAATAGGATAGTATAACGATGAATTTTGTGGTTGGATTACCACGAACTCCTATGAGGCATGATGCGATTTCAGTTATCATCGATAGGTTGACGAAGTGTGCTCACTTGTTACCTATTGGTGAGAGTTAGAGTTTGGAAAGGTTAACCCGGATCTACATCAGAGAGGTTGTCAGGTTGCATAGTGTGCCTTCAAACATTGTTTCCGATCGAGACCCTAGATTCACATTTAGATTTTGAAGACAGTTGTACAGTGCTTTAGGGACGAAGTTGAGGATGATTTCTACTTATCATCCCTAGACCAATGGACAGTCAGAGAGGACGATTTAGTCATTGGAGGATCTCTTAAGAGCCTGTGTGTTAGAGCACACTGGCAGTTAGGACGAGTTCTTGCCTTTGATTGAGTTTACTTATAATAACAGTTTCCATAGCAGTATTGGGATGGCACCGCATGCGGATTTTTATGGAAGAAAGTGTAGGACCCTGTTGTGCTGGTATGAGAGTGGTGAGAGTCAAGTGTTGGGTCCTGATGTAGTGCAGCAGACGACGGAGCAGATTAGGAAGATCAGGGAAAAGATGAAGGAAGCACATGAGCTACAGTAACAAGAGGAAGAGACCCTTAGAGTTTCAGGAAGGTGATCACGTGTTTTTGAGAGTCACTCCGAAGACTGGAATTTGCAGAGCTATCAAGTCTAGAAAGCTTACTCCCAAATTCATTGGACATTTCCAGATTCTTCGACGAGTTGGTCAAGTAGCTTACCATATTGCCTTACCACCTGACCTGTCTAACCTTCATGACGTCTTCCATGTCTCCCAGTTGAGAAAATACTATCCTGATCCTTCTCATGTACTTTAGCCTGAGTCTATACAACTGCGAGAGAATCTAGAGTATGAGGCTTTACCTGTTAGGATCGCAGATCGAAGGGTTAAGGAGCTTTGTGGTAGAAAGGTTCCTTTGATCAAGGTCATATGGGATGAGACTGCAGGAGATGCTACATGGGAGTGTGAGGCAGATGTGCAGCAGCAGCAGCATCCACATCTTTTCTGAGGTACGTAAATTCCAAGGACGGAATTTATTTTAAGGGGGTAGTAATGTAATGCCCCATTTTCTTGATTCTTGTTTAAGGAAGAGATTAGGCATGTTTGAGGACTTGATCTTATTCCTTAGGCGTTGATGACTTTATGTTTCAAATTTGAGGTCAATCGAACTTCAAACAAGCTTAGAATGCGACTAAACGCGGGAATTAGTGTTTTCTGGTCTGGCCGGTGGTTGCTTGGTGGCAGACACGCATCGAAATTGGATAGAACACGTGGCGAATTCCTTCTGGGCGAAGCAGTTGACTTTGGTCAACGCTCGAGCGCCCGTAGGGCCACGTTTGAGCACCCAAGCGCTGGGTTGTTCCACACTTCAGCGTTCGCAGGCTGAAAGTGAAAAATAATAAGTGGTCGAGGGTGAAATGTTTTCACCATCAAACCACTCGAACCAGAAAAGAAAACAGGGTAGAGAGAGAAAGAGAGATACCACGAGAGAGGGAAAATCTTCTGAGGCTTGGTACGATCAAACCCGTTACCCTATCGAGATTCACCGTTGTGATCATGGAGATGACTACTTCTTAACCCTATCCTTCTTTCTTTGCTAAGGCCAAGGTAAGCCTACGCTCTTTTTATGCCGACATGCCATCGGTGATGGTATTAATGTTTTCTCATAGCTCGGTTATCGGTTTTACAATCCGTCTTCGTATTAGGGTTACCAGTGATGTCTACTTCATGTACATGTATTGAGGTGAATTTTTGGAGCACCGAGGGTGCTTGGGATGAGCATGGAAGTTTCTATAGGGAATAGAGGAGCTCCGTTTTGTGGTACCGGTTATAGCTACACACACCTCAGGTGGGAGAAAGAATCATATCGTCGGAAATGACTAAGTAGCATATTTTACAATAATGGTGTAGGGCGACCTAAACCCTACTAGGGGCGAGTAATTAACAATGTCAATATCACATTGCTGACTATCCCGTGGTACTAATGATGATATAGGGGTTGTAGGTTTATCGTTATTAGGTTGATTTTGTAAATATCGAGGATGTCTTATTTTATCATGTTTGAACTGCTTGATGTGTGCTGGTTGTGATAACATGTTCTATGTGGTTTTTTGAGATATTTGAATATTTTATTATTATTTTAATATGTATAACATGCTCTGTGTGATAACATGCGATATTTGCTATTATGTGCTTAGTTGGCATCTAGGTGATGATATAAGCTGTTTTGGAGATATGCATGTTGGGGAGAGTTTGAATTATGACTTAGAATTTCCTAGCGTAATAAAATGTGATGTGATACGAGATGTGACTAATGTGATGTGATATGAGATATGATATGAGTCGGTAATGGAAGGTTGAGGCACCAGGTTATGACCTGATGCATATTGTTCACAGCCGTGTGGACGATGCACACGAGGTCAGAGTATTTGAAAATAGATACCAGATATCACGGGATAATTGATTAGTGATGCTATCGTGATACTCTTGAAATCCTTGCTGAGCGGCTCCGAGTGTAGCTTCGGGTTATTGAGGTTTCGGGTTATTGTAGCGGGGAGTGCTCTCTTGGATGACGGACTAACATCCCTACCATGATGATGGATGCATGAGAGAATGGGTAGAGGATGATCCATTAACTCGAGGATGATTGTTACCTAGATGTGCTCTATATGTGACACATGTCTTTGTCTGTTATTATGTATATGCTATGTATTCCTTTTCCGTATATGATGATAGAATAGTTTCTTATCTCCTATTTCTCTATATTGTGTATGTTTTATTTATGTGATCGTTATGAGAAGACCCTGCGGAGGAGCCAGCTATTTAGGAGCTAGATGGGACCCCTTATGAGCCAAATGCTGGAGGACGAGTTGTGGATCCTAGCAGTAGAGTCTAGTGTCAATGGCTAGTGCGTTTTTTTATGCGTTGTTGTATTTTTAAGTTTTTTTGTCAGTTTTGTACTTATGGGGCCTACTACAGTGGTTCCCTAGACAGTATTTTGTACCTTATGTTGTATATATATATATAAACATAAGGTACAAAACCTTTTAGAACTGTGTTTGGTTACTGGGATTATAAACTTATTATTGGTGTTGTCTTTCAGAGTTCACAGGTGGTGTTAGAGATGACGCAACGACTTGAGACAATTTTAGAGTCTTGAAGATCTTAGTATTAGTGTTGTTTTATTTTATTTTTGAATGTCTTTAGTTGCCCATGTTTTCGAGGCTAAAACTGTTATTAAATATTTTTTTGTTTTTGTTAATTAATTGTAAAAGTTTTTATGTAATAACGAGTAAGTTTTAATTTATCTTAGTCTCTGATGCTATGAATGGATAATTATTTTATTAAATTATCTATTTAGTGTAATATCCAGAGACGTTATAGGCTACGTCGTTTCCTTAGAAAAGAGAATTATCTACTCATAGCAATTCTCATAATCACCAAATATCAAAGAGAATACATCAAAGCAGCTCCAAAATACCTAAGCAAGACGCAATCCTTCAAATACTGGGATTTGGGTACAAAATTCGCACAAATAACAAGCTTAAATACTAATATGGGAAGATATAATCTCGCAGGTGAGCAGTGTTTCGTTGGGCGAAACTTGAAGATAAGCCCAGCCCAAACATACAGTCTTGCGGGGAGAGATAGAGGTGATTCCGTTTCTTCTCCTCAGGTTCGCAGGGCAAACATTTACTTGCGGGGCGCCACAGAGGACCCTCAAAATTGCTACTCTAGCACGCAAGGCGAGCCATCCTTCACAGGGCGAGATAGAAGCCCCCAAATATTTCTCATTTTGTTCATCTAACTCGCGGGGCGAGCCTTGTTGCGCGGGGCGAATAGCTCTAGTCAGTACTTCCAGATTACTTTCTCTTCTTCCTTCCTAACTTTCTTTCGGCTTCACTTTTCACCTTAATTGTATAAGAGTTACCAAAAACTAAGCATAGCATGTAATGCCTTATTCGACTTAATTTCCCAAAAATTAACAAAAAGACTCCAAACCTTACTTAAGGACAACTAAAGCTAAATTTGGGCTTAAATGAGATAAAACTCCACCATCTAGCTCACATAGCTTTACTCGCGATAAAATTAGATAAGTCAGAGGGTTATTGAAACATCCCAAACTTAAACTTTGCTTGTCCTCAAGCAAGCTAAGACTCAATAAGGCTCAAAACATGGTAAGCTCAATAGAATCAAGTCAAGCAACTCATACACTTCATGCAAGTTTTCACAATTTAATTTCATCAATGTTCCTCCCTAATTTACCAACAAAATCACCACATGCATATTTACTAAAAAACACTAGGGAAACTCATCATCCATACAATCATCATTCAAAGCAAGAGTTCCAAAAACACACATAAAAGAGATCCCCAAATTCAAATTTTCTTCCTCACAAGGTAGTGTTTCACTCCTAGCTCTCAAGAATCTATAATAGTTATTTTTTCCTCAATGTCACACTCCGAGCACACTTTCCACGAATTTGATCTTCATCTCAAACAAAGTTCCCATAAATACATGCATGCATCATCAAAAGGTCTTTCTTATGTTGTAATGTGGCCTGCTTAAGGTAGGATAAGCAAAAGGACTAGGCTAGGACCCTACGAATTAAGAGTTCATATATTTTGCATTAGAGACCTAATTTTCATTACTTTCTTAACTCTCTAGTTCACTTTTCTGGGTGTCTACAACTTCCTTTCATATACAAGTTCATAAAACAATTCCAACCAAGCTCACCCGACTCAAGACTCGATCATTACATAGCAAAATCACATATTCACAAGACTCAACGCACATGACCCAAAGCAAAAAGAAAATAAAAGAGAAGGGTTTAGAAAATAATATCTCAGGTGGTCTGAGACCCTCATTGGTTCTCCTCCTCTCTTCATTCCTTTCCGACTCACTAGCCTTTGTGATTTCTTCCTTTAGAGTTTCCTTCTTCCTAGAAAGTCATCAAAACTCTGCCTCGGGCTCGCCCCCTTGCTAAGGGTCCTGGTCTCTAGGAAAAGCAAACCAGACAAACCAAGGCATCAAGAACCCCAGTTGGGTTTTTTTTTTAAGATTCAAACGCCACATTCGCGAGGAGAATACGATCTCATGAGGCATGCCCGAGAACTCTCATTCTTGGTTCCGTGGGTTCACGAGGCAAATAGCCTCTCGCGGGACATGCTAGAGGCCCAAATTTAGGTACCTCAACTCTCAGGGCAAATGGCCCTTCTCGAGGCGCACCCGAGACCCCCTTTTTCTTGGGCTTATGATTAGCCGGGTGAATCAAAACTTGTGGGGCGAAGTTACTAAGGGCCCTAAAGAAGCGCAAGGGGCTAAGTTACTATGAAGGCAACATGATGGCCTTCAACTCCTTCCTACACAAAGAGCTTTAACAAATTAGGGGATTGGGTTTCGGGAAGGCGGTGGAAGTAAGTGGGGCAGTGACGAAGGGTCGAGGTTGAAAGGATAGGGTCGATGTGGGTGGTGAGGGTGATCAGTCATTAAGCTTCTCCTCCTGAAGCATGGCCAAGTTGATGGCATGGGAAAGGGATATGGGCTGGAAGGCTTGGACTTCACGAAAGATATCAGGTTTGAATCTCGCAATAAACAACTGCGGTAAAATGGTGTTGGAAGGCCGATGATTCTTTTTGCCAGAGATCCAAATTGGTTTGGTAATCATTCTTCGAGGAGGTCTGGGTTAGTTTGAACAGGGCGCCTTTGGGGTCCTCATAGTGGGAGAGAGCAAACTGAAGCTCTAATGCATGGAGGAACGCTGGCCAAGAAAGTATTTGTCCATTGGAATGCATCCACTGGAACTAGGTAAGGACATCAGCCTCCATGTAAAAAGAGGCAATTCGCAGGCGGTGGTCTTTTGAGGTACTGATGGAAATCGAAGAATTGGCTGATTTGGAAGATCCAGCCTATAGGGTCGGAGCCATCGAAGAGAGGGGATATCAAGCTATTGAGGTTGGGGAGAAGGTTGGGTTGAAATCGTGGCCAGGGTTATGGAAGTCAGGTGGTTTGAAACGGTCCTTAAGGATGGTTAATTTGGTGGTTAGGGAAGTGATTTCGTTTTGAAAGGATTTATGGTTTTGAAGGAGGAGGCGAAGGGTGGAAGGAAGTTTGTCGGAGTGTGAGGCCATGTCAATGCAAGCACCAAATTGTAAGAATAGTAAAGGAATAGTAGAAAGGGAAAAGGAAAAGTGCTCCTTTAGAGGGGAGTAGCCTCTTAAAACAGAAAATATACTGAATAATCTTCTTCTTTCTTCTCTACATTCTCACTCTATTTCTACTATTACATATACCATTATTACACAACAAACTCCACCTCAACCTAATAGAATAACCAACTAAATACAAGAAAATACCCCTACATCATCTTCTAGATGATTCTTTATTTAACTTGTGCATTAGCTCTTAAGGTAATTTGTAGTCCTTAAACTACTTAGGCCTAAGCCTATTACGTTTGACCCTAGTTTGTGGAGTTGGGACCTCTACCTCTTCCTTATTGATTTCGTAGTCATTACTTCATGGGCCTCATCTTGGGTCATAACATCTCGCAGATGTCAATTTTGACATGTTCAAATAGCATCATTGTTCTATTACAGGGACATCTCTAAATGATGAGAAATTGGGTGGATAGTTTGGAGCAATGTTGGGTGGTTCTAAGGAAGATAGACGTTTGAAGAACAGACGGGGATAGATTGATATTAGTACTATTAGTATCCTATTTGTACTAGTTTTAAGGGCTTAATACAAAAAATATAATTAGCGACTATTTATTTAAAAACTTTTCAATATAGGGATACCTATTTGAAATGATTTAACACATTATTCAAATAAGAAAATAAGTAGAAGAGAATAGAGAATGAGTAGAAAATAAATAATTTTTTTAAGTTGTTTGGAATGAAATAAGTAGAAAATAAGTAAAATGAAAAAAAATTTAAGTTTTCTTATAAAGATGTATTTACCACTAATAACATATTTGCACAGCCCGAAACAAAAGGATAAAGTTGTCATTTCAAATTTTTCCTTATTTCTCTCTTGTTTATCCACGAAATGAGGGATTCGGATCCTCTCCAGCCATCCCCTCTCCAGCCCCTCTTCATCCTCTCTATCTCTCTCATACTTCTCTCTCTCTTATTCTCAGTTTCTCATTTTTCTTTCCATCTTCTCTCTCCTCCTACTCTCATTTTTGTTGTTGGAGAGGTAGGATGCAGGAGACAATCCAAATTGCTAAATGAGGGAGAATTTTTTTGTTTTTTGTGTCCCACACAAAATTTTGCATATGAACAGGGATTAGAGAGAAAGTTAGAGAGAGATGCTCCGGGTGGGTTTAGGGAAAAAAAATTAGGAAAACAGCATATGAACAGGGATTAGAGATATCAAGATCATAACTACAATGGATCGTTCTCTTACTACTTTACTAACTTCGTAGAAATCTGTGGGGATTGTGACTTGTGGAAGGTGTTTATGAGGTGGGGGAGGGTGATAGATGTGTTCATTGCAAACAAAAGAGACATACAAGGGAAGAAGTTTGGCTTTGTCAGGTTTTTAGATGTGCAAAATCTAAAAGCTCTGGAGTCTACCCTGGACTCAATCTGGATAGGAACATATAAGTTGAGGGTCAACATCCCTGCATTTAATAGAGGAGCTGAGACTGACTCAAAGAAAGGTGACAACAACCAGAAGGATCGTTATGGGTCTAGCAAAGGGCATTTAATAGGGAATTCATATGCAAGAGCAGTTGCGGAAGGGGGGACCAGGGTCATTTAAGAAGGGCCATTCCTAGAGGACAAAACTTCAACAATAGGTGGTTTGGTACAAAAGGAACATAATTTGGTGGGCTAGACTTTAATTTTTCAGAAGAGGAAATGGGCTGGTCAAAAAGATGTTTTGCGGGTAAAACAGATGATCCAGAAGGGATTCTATGCTTCAGGAAGAAATTTGAAATGGAAGGAATGTTATTTGTCAACCTTACACCCATGGGGGGAATTTTGGTTTTGATAAAAGGGAAGGAGGGAGAGGATTTTGAAGAATCACTGAAGTCAGGAGAGAAGGAATTCAATCATTGGTTCTCAGAAATTAGGCCTTGGGGGCCAAAAATGGTCGCGAATCAGAGATCGATTTAGGTTAAAATTTTGGGGACCCCTACATACTTATGGGGTGAACACTTCTTCAAGCAGGTCACACAAATGGTTGGCACTTTCATTACTCTTGATGATTCAACCAGAGATAAGGCGAGGCTAGATATCGCAAGGGTGCTTATTACGGTCACGGTCCCGGAGATCAGTCTGTTGAATTTATTCGCATCTTGGAGGAGTCCTTTGGGGATAACTTCAACGGACTAATTTCGGACTGGAAGTACCAACAGTCAGAGGGGTACTCCTCAGATGATGAAGATTCATTAGTCAATAGCTTCATGGTGGTCCCGGAGACGGAGCTCACGGCGGGGGTTGGGGAAGAAGATCTTCAACGGTTACAAAAGGAACTTTCGAATCCATACGTTGGGAAAAGTGCGAATCTCGAGGGAAGGACTTCGGGAAGTTTCGAAGCTAGGACAGAGGTTGGGGCGGCTCAAGGGAGTACGGTTCAAGGTAGACCTCTGGCAAAGCAGGCAAACGTTTTATCTGGTGAAGGGGAGGGGATTGAGGTCATTAGCAATACTTTATCTGTCGTTCAAAAAACTGGTAGGTTTTTGGAGAGCCCAACCGAAGCCCAAGAGAAATTAGGCAGAACTGACTTTTCGGGTGTGGGTACATGCAAAGATAATGACGACCCAATAGTCCTACCAGTAAGGACTATTTTGTAAGGTGGAAAGGAGGCAAGGAATAAAGGGGGAGTGGGGAAAAGGGAACTACCGAAATGGGCCTGTGGGGGGCAAAATAAAAAGGGCAATCTGTGTTGGGAAGGAGGGTCGTTTGGACGAAACTGGGCTGGAGGACATTAGGCTTACAAACTCTTCTGAGGCTGGGCTATCTAGAAGATTTAGCCTGAAGTGGTTGGAACCAGAAGATGGGTCAGGAACGGCATTAGGTGGTGGGAAGATGATCGCATCGTCAAGAGGGGATGATGATTTGGAAGAGCGACTCATCAGCTTTAGGAGAAAAAGAAAATCACTCAAAGAGGATCGGTGACCACCGAATAGAAGGGGAAGGAAGAATCAGGGTGAATTGAAGGAGGGAGCTCAGACAGATTGTGAAGAAAGAGGTGTAAGAGCTCAGCGTAGAGTGATTTTCAGGGATGGGAGAAGAGGAAGGAAATCGCACTTGGGAAGAGAATAGTGACTAAGGACTCGCAGCTTTCTGAATCTTTACAGGTTCGTCACTCCCTATCAGACAGCCAAATTAGCAACCTAAATCGTGCGGTGATTAGGGCAAATGCTTACCGCGAGGCAAATGAAATTTGGAAGATGGGGAAGAATATGGGGCTGGTTGCAAAGGGTAATAAGGAAGAAATTCTAGAAAAATTGGAGGTGAGGGACCAGATTAATTGCAAGGAAAGTGTAGTGACAGGGGGAAATGCAGTTTCTTAATGCGGATCGGATCTTATAACATAAGGGGCTTGGGAAGGAGATTGAAGAAAAAAGCAATTAGGAAACTAATAAAGGAGGAAAAGCTGGAGTTACTATGTGTGCAAGAAACTAAGCTTTCAGCCATTGATTCTAGGATGTGCGATCCTGAAGTGGATTGGGTTTTTAAGGAAGTTGTTGGGAGTTCTAGTGGCTTGCTTTGTCTATGGAACAAGAGGTCCTTTGTGAAACAAGATTCATTTGAAGGAACTGGTTTTCTAGGAGTAATGGGCCTCTGGGGAAGCTCTCTGGATCATGTCTTCATCATTAATATTTACTCAGCATGTACTTTATCTGGGAAAAGGGCTATGTGGGAGGAGATTAAAGTTATCAGGGCAAGTAATTAAATAATCACCTTGGTGCTTGGCAGGTGATTATAATGCAGTGAGAAGTGCAAATGAGAGAAGGGAGCATCCACACAAATTGCAACTAATGAAATGGAGGAGTTCGATGAGTTTATTGAAGACATGGCTCTGGTTGATTTACCGCTTACAGGTAGGAAATATACATGGTATAGGCCAAACGGTAGGTGTATGAGCAGAATCGATAGGTTCTTGTTGTGAGACGAATGGTTAAGTAGGTGGCCAAACTTAACACAATGGGAGCTGAAACACTCGGTATAGGATCATTGCCTGTTAATTTTGAAGGGAGGAACAACTGTTTGGGGCCCTAAACTTTTTGAGTTCTAAATTGTTGGATTGAGCACAACGACTTTTGAGAAATTCATTGCATATTTCTGGTCGAAGATGTCAATACAGGGATCAGGTACGTTTGTTTTAAAGGAAAAATTAAAATGGTTGAAAGCGGCTTTGAGAGGTTGGAATCAAGACTGTTTTGGTAATTTAGATGGCAAAATCAATGATGCAGTACCAAAAATTAAAAGCGATTGATGATAGGGCAGAGAACGGTTTCTTGGAGGATAGAGATATAATGAAGATGAGGGAATGCTTTGAGTCTTTATGGAAGTATTCTAGGATGCAGGACTCAATGTTGCTTAAAAAATCTCGGTTGAATTGGTTAAGGCTTGGGGATTCTAACTCTGCATATTTTCATGCGTGCATCCAACAGAGGATTAGGATCAACATGGTTCATGGGCTGAAACTAAAGGGTAGTTGGCCAGAGGATCCGGTTCTGGTAAAGGAAGGAATTGCAGGTCATTTTGAACGGCAGTTCAAGCAGGATTTCTACTGTCGGCCTACATTGGATGGTATCAATTTTAAGAAATTTTCTTTGATAGAAAGTAAAAGACTCACAGAGGAGTTCTCGAGTGAAGAAATTAGGAAGGCGGTTTGGGATTGCGAAGGGAATAAAAGTCCTGGGCCAGATGGTTATAATTTCACCATCATCAAGAAATTTTGGAACTTATTTTCTGGTGATTTTTTCAGCATGGTTTCAGATTTCTATAGGAGTGGCAAGACAACTAGAGGATGATTATCGGCCAATCTACCTGGTAGGTTGTATGTACAAGGTTCTCACTAAATTGCTTGCGGATAGGTTAGCAAAGGTAATGAACTCAGTAATTTCTAGCAGTCAGTCAGCTTTTCTTAAGGGAAGAGATATCCTTGATGGGGTGGTGGTTCTCAACGAAGTTATGGATTATGCGGAAAAAAAAAGAGGAAAACTGTGTTTGATTTTCAAGGTCGACTTCGAGAAAGCATATGATTTGATCAGCTGGGAATTTCTTGATCATATGCTTATGAGGATGGGCTTCAATCCTAAGTGGAGGGGCTAGATAAGTGGGTGCTTGAATTCGACAGTTGTCTCTGTGCTAGTAAATGGGCCCCCAACGAGAGAGTTCAATATGTCTAAAGGGATTTGACAGGGTGATCCCATGGCTTCCTTTTTATTCCTCATTCTGGTGGAGGGTTTAAACGGCCTCATTCAGAAAGCGGTGGAGTGTAATATATACAAAAAATATGTGATTCGCGGTAGGGATGAACAGGTTGGCATCTCACACATTCAATACGCGGACGACACGATATTGGTGGGCGAGTTATCTGTTCAGAATGTAAAAGTAGTAAAATGCATACTAAGGTGCTTTGAACTTGTTGCTGGAATGAAAGTGAATTTTCACAAGAGCGGTCTTATTGGATTGAAGGTAAATTCGGGTGTGCTTGAGCATATGGAAGACATCCTCAACTGTAAGTTAGGAAGGGGTCCTTCCAAGTTCCTTGGGACCCTAGTTGGGGCTAATCCAAGGAAGTCTTCAACCTGGGCTCCTTTGATTGTGGCACTACAAAAGCGTCTTTTAGGTTGGAGGAACAAGTTCTTATCTTTTGGAGGAAGGGTGATTCTCATAAATGCGGTCTTATCAAGCTTGCCGGTATATTACTTATCCTTTTACAAGGCACCAAATAAAGTTTTTAACAAAATTGTTCAAATCCAAAGAAGGTTCTTGTGGGGGGGAGCGAAGAGTGTAGGAAAATATGTTGGTTGGATTGGGATTTGGTGTGCAAGGCAAGGGAGGAGGGTGGGTTGGGTATAAGGAACATGAGAGCATTTAACTATGCCCTCCTAGGAAAATAGAGGTGGCGGATCTTGACACAAAATGAGGCATTTTGGTCTAATGTTCTTAGAGTACTTTACAGGAAAGCTTCTCTTTGGGGTTCCTTGGTGTGTTAGGTCTTTAGAGGGGGGTGTGGTTTCGTCATGGTGGAGAGATTTAGCCTTGTTGGAGGGGTAAATGGGATTTCAAAAACAGTGGGATATGGTAAAAGTGTCTCTTTCTGGAAGGAGAGTTGGGTGTGAGTCATGTCCTTAGAAAATAATTTCAGCAGATCATACACAATTTCCTCTAACAAAGATGCAATGGTTGCGGACATGGGATCTTGGTCAAATGGCTTGTGGTGCTGGAATCTTCCATGGAGGAGAAGATTATTTGCTTGGGAGGAGGAAATGTTGTTGGTACTACTGAACTCTTTGGATGGTATTCAATTGTTAGAGGAGGTGGATATGCTTGGAGCTGGATGGTCTAGATTGTGCCACTTGGGTGGTGCACCACTGCACCACTTTGGTGGGTGGTGTACCACAGCCTTCACCTAAAAAGAATCCTCTCATTTAAAATTTCCCGTTTCCATGTTTTTGCATTCATTTTATGGCTAGGAAAAAAATTGTTAAAATGTGTTTTGGTGGTGACATCAAAGCTTCCATAGATATTCTAATTGGCTTAGTTGTTTCCTACAATGTTTCTTAGAGAATGAATTGAAGCTTGTTAGTAGCTACTGTTCACTTTGATTATAGTTTCAGGAATCTGTTTTATCTGACTTTTACTACTAGAAAGAGTTTAACAAAAGTTAAATTATAACCGAGGGTATTAAGAAATTGATTCTACTTCTATAATAAATACACATTCTTAAATAGATTCATAATGTGGTTCTGTATAGGTTTTTATTCTACAAGAACCTGAGTTCTATGTCAAAATGAAAAAAAATTCCCATCTACAAATTAAAGATGCCAAATATAATATTCCCTAGGAGGGGGAATGTATTGGTACGAATTTTTCATATTTTGAATATTAGAGAGGACCAAATGATGCTTACATTCTCTATCTTTCCATCTTCTCTGGTGTGTAGGACAGTTTGTAGGCCTGAAAATGCTACTCTCAAGCGTTTGGTTGGTGGAGATTGCTGAGTGCACGGTCCTTGATATTGAATCAGTCATCTGCTTCATCTCTCTTACTCAATAGTTGTCAACTGAAATCAGACCTTCAAAAGCTGGCTGTGATCCTTGTCCTATTCTTCACAGCATTGAAGAATGTGGACCACAGTTGCAGCTTGCCAAAAATATAGCACGTCGTGACAGAATGCTTTCCTAACAGAATTTATACACTGTTGAGAATTCTTAGACTATCTGATGCTTTCGTAGCATAAGTAATTATGAATGATAATTATTTTCATGAGTTAGAATGATATTTCCCAGGTATCTCAAAGACTTAGAGTTGACTATCACATTATAAATAGAAGTAAAAAATTAGTGTAAGTTTCCATATTAGATGCTATCCTAAAACCAATTGGTATTAAGTGAATTTGTCCAACGGGTATTTAAACCGTACCCCAGGATTTGAGGCAGGTGATGTGGGACTTCCAACACCCCTCCTCCACAAATGTCTACCAGAACAGGCAGTGCACAGAAAGATTGCCATAACAAACGATACATAGGAAGATGGGCTCTGACTCTGATACCATGTTAGATTCTATCTTAAAACCAATTGGTAATCAGTGGAGTTGCCCAACGGATATTTAAATTGCACCCTAGGATTTGAGACAGGTGATGTGGAACTTCCAACATAATCAAGCTAGTGTGCACAAGAAGACTGTGGCATGCATTGGTAAGATTAATTTGAATCTGTGGGTAATTATTTTCCATATAAAGAATTGTTTATTATTGTAGAGTTGATGTTGCTTTCTGTAGCATTCAAGTGTTGTCAATTTTTCCCCTTCATCTTGATCGAAAATTATATTGTAGAAAATTTGTTTAAAGCAAAATCTCTTAGAAATTTTACCACCCATGATTTTTCCAGTGTATGATTAAATTTTTTCATATTTGAAAAATAATTTAAGTTTTCATGGTAAGTAGAATTTTGTTCAACTTTGACCATGCATGTTAATCCTTCATGTCTTGTTCATACTTGCAAGAGAGTGCTGCAACTATATGAAAATCTTGGAGCTTGTTCACCAAGATTTATTGCTATATATGTGATCTAAATAAATAAAAGAAAAAAACGTCCATTTTGATCCCTAAGAAAAATATGGGGGTTCGTTTTAGTCCCTGACAAAATTAAAGTACCGAATTAGTCCCTCACAATTTTAAATTAGGGACATGTTAGTCCCTCAATTTGATCCCGTTAGACACAATATGTTATCTTTGTGAATTAGGGTTTCACAGTTGCTAATTTGGGACAGAAATTGGAGTGACGTTGATTAGGTCTCATTTTGAACATTTTAGTAGCATTTTTGGTTGCTTCACGGGCTAGTTTCTTTTTATAGTGTGTGTTCAAAATGGTTCCATTTTGGGCATTTAAAAAAATGTTTAATGACAAATTTACACAATAGAAATTGTAAATATTATATAGCAATAGACCTAAGCAAGAAAACGGAACATGTCATCGACTTAATGGACCCAAACTAACGGGGGTGATGGAGGGACTAACGTGTCTGTAGTTTAAAATTGTGAGGAATGAATTTGATACTTTAGTTTTGTCAGGGACTAAAATGGACCCCAGTGTTTTTCTTAGGGACCAAAATGGGTCGTCTTTCATAAAACAAAAAGAATCCTTACTTCCACGTGCTCTAAGTAGGCTTTCAAAAATCTAAACTCTAAAGTGTTAGCTTTCGGTTACTATTTTCTCTTAAGAGTTAAGAGTGCAAAATGTGCACCGAATTATCATTTTAGTCCCTAAAATTGTAGGGTTGTAGCAAGTAGGTTTCTCACATTAAGAAACAGGCAAAAGCATTCCCCCATTACAAAAAGTTCATCATGTTAGTCCAATTTGACGACTTTTTCATTCTAGGAATCATAACGTAATGAACATTTTTCAATTTGTTGGACGTTTTTGCCTATTTCTTAATGAGAGAGACCAGCTCGCCATCACCTTACAATTCTAGGGACCAAAATAGTGATTCACTATTTTCCACGACTAAAAACCTTGGAAGATACAACCTAATAAGAAAGTGCATGTCCTTATGATTTGTTCATTCTCTTACCAAAACAAACACATTAGAAAATGGTCATCTTTGAAACATGGAAGGCGAGTTTTGATTAATTGGTATCATGCTCATCCATAGAATAAGAACAATGTCTTCCACTTTAATCCCAGTTAGTACCATACATTCAATGACATCTATCTTCTTACTTGCAGTCTTATTTTGTTACCCAAATCATTTGATTGATCGATATTCCTTAACGGGTCTTACTAACAAATATTCTAAGAGCATTGTTTAAGGAATCCAAACAAGGTAATTATTTTAAACGTGCACAATCTTCACCACCCAAGATGTGACACCTTAGGCCCAACGCTTCTGCTCCCAAACGACGACGTCGTTTCGCACACGCTCACCCCTGTTAAATAACATGGTTTCTATAAAAACATTCGTTGCAATTACATTGGAGTCAAACCAACTACACCTGCAAACATAGTAAGCACAACAACAGACATATTAACAAAGAGGGTAAATATAAAGTTTATGATATAGGGATATTTAAGTATAAATATTATACAGGATTAGTAACAAACTTTAAAGCTTGATTGACAAAACAATTTGTAACTTTAACTCCTTCAACATGATATCATTGCAAAACTTGCAGGTTAGCATCTACCATTCAAAATAAACACTTCTACCGTCAAGAGAATTGTGCTACTTAAAAATCACATCCTTTTGTATGGGACAAACAAACACGCAGACACCAAGAAAGCAGTTCTTTAAAATAGTAAAAAATTACATATAGGACTTATAGTTTTCTAAGCCTTAAATTACTTCAAAATGATTCCGTTGTTTTTTAGGCAAACTAACTAAATTTCAACCCATCTCCCAAATTAAAAGGAATGGTAAGAGATTCTAGCTAGGTTTATGTTCCCTAAAACTTTCTAACTGCATCCTCTTTTTCATAAGCAACTACTCTGTTATTAGTATTTAGCATCTTTATTATTAAAATGAAGGAAGTGATTGGGGGCATATCTGTAAAATCACTTGAGAATAAGGAAGGAAGTGGTTGGGGGCATATTTGTAAAATCACTTGAAATTGGCATGTAAAAGTAAGGTGGTGCTGGGGTCAAAATTGTAAATCCACTTCTAAAAAATTGTAATTAATTAATTGTATTAAAATGAAGGAAGTGATTGGGGGCATATCTATAAAATCACTTGAGAATAAGGAAGGAAGTGTTTGGGGCATATTTGTAAAATCACTTGAGAATGACATGTAAAAGTAAGGTGGTGCTGGGGGCAAAATTGTAAATCCACTTCTAAAAAATTGTAATTAATTGTAAAATTGTCTCTCTTCCATTCAATTCCATTCAATACATTTTCTATTTTATGTATTAGGCTCTCATGTACTTCTTTTTAGGTTTAACTTTAACCAGGTCAGATAGCAGAAGAGCACTTGCAACATCCTGTTATGCTCTGTGAATAGTGAATACATGTATTTATCATCTTATCCTCTTATTATGTGCAGGATTATTGGCCTTCTGTTCTATTGGCAATGGCGGGTGGTGTGATTAAGCCTTGGGAACCTATCTACACAATATGCTCGGACTTTTCTCGGGTTGTCAATTATTGAAGTGATACAGCAAGCATAGCTGATGTTATAGGTATCTAACTCTCAAATCCTCTCAAACTTTAATTAATTAGCAGCTTCACACTGATGTTATAGGTATCTACACTTTTAGGAGGAAGATCAGTTCCTGTCCAATTTTTCGGAACTCGTGACTTTGTAAGGTTAGACTACAGCAGGTGAAATCATTTCTCAATGACCTTCTTACTGATCTACACTTGAAGTGACACTGTGCAACAAACTTAGTTTTAATGAACGTTTAGAAGAGGCAAAAAGGAATTTAAGTGAGCATAAGCTTCCTGAGGTGCTAGACTTGCAGAAAGGATGTACAGCTGATGACTGTAACAATGAAAGTGGAGAGGATGGGGGATATACTAATTCAGGTGAAGATTGTTTAAAAAACAAATGAATTTGGATGGGAATGGAAAACATTGAAACTTTTCCTTATGAAGTAGGAGACTTGCAAATTATAAGCCTTGGTAATCTTTAAAGATTGCTTGAATTTTATTTTATGTTCTTATGAATTTCTTCATGTAATCTTAACCGTTCTTTTTGGTTGGATCTTTATTTTGTTGATGCTTGCATCATATTATTGGTGTTTTCTGATTTCCCTTATTGATGTCCAAGGGATATGATATATCGAATGTTTGAAAAGGCTTCCTTTGTTTCACTATACCATTAGTTTAAGCTTTATTACATAACTAATTAGCTATTTCTTTGAATTGGATTCAAATCTAGAATTTCTCATTTATTAGTATAATATAATATAGATAAAAGGTTAAAAACTGCCAGCTATAGTAATAAAACATATTTAACCCAATTTATTGCAAGGCACGTCTAGCGTATTGAGATTCCTACTTGGTTATGGCAATGTAAAATGAGCCCACATGAATGCCTGCTTGTTGTTTGATATTAGCTCTCATTGAGGTTATTTTGTTAATTGAATTATTACAATTAGTTTAGGAAAACACCATTGCCACGTTATTTTGCTGCGGTCATGGAGTGTTCTTTTGCTGGAGGTGGGACTTGGCTATAATTAGTAAAGCATTGGGAGCAAAATTTTAAGAATGTTATAGGCATAGCAAGATAATACACTATATTATATTATATCTTGAATCTTCCCATGATTGGATTATGGCCTCCACCGATAGAGCCTTCTTATGCTGCAACTGCAAGTGAGACTTGGGATGGATTAATGATGTTCTTTCAATACAGTTGCTGTCAATAATTTAGAAGAGATTACATTTTGATTTTGATTGGTTTTTTATTGCTTAATTGACATTTAGATTTTAACTTGTAGCCTTCATTGATTTTTATTTCAATGATATGACTGATTTTCCTCGTTATAACATATGTTAAGGAATTTTTAGAGGTTACATTTTGAATGACGCTCTTTCATTCTCTTAATTGATATTTATTTACAAATTAACACAGCCTTAGTTGATAAAAATTAAAAAAAAATTATTGTCATTAAAAATTTATAAACTAGCTCTAACCTCCATCGACTTTTTAATTTTCTTAATTGACATTTATTTAAAAATTAACACAACCTTAATTGATTAAAAGTTAAATTGGTATTTAGATTTAAAATTGCAGCCTTAATCGGTCTTTATTTCAAAGGTACGGATAATTTTATCCATAAGGTGGTTAGCAAAAGTTTAGGTGAGTTAGGTCCCCATGGCTCACTAGGGCAAGGGCAGACCTCACGGCTCAAAGAACACTTATAGATGTATTTACAGATTACCCACTAACGTGGTCCTCACATCGGCAATGAGATTCGAACTCATGACCTTGTGGGTTATGAGTCGTATCCTTACCAACTGGACCAACCTTTGTTTGCATTTTTTTTCCGTAATAGCGTTTGCTAAGGAATTATTATATGTTACATTTTGAATTACCCTTTTGATTCTTTTAATTGCCAATTAATTACAAATTAACACAACCTTAATTGATAAAATAATAAACAGTTTTCAATTCTGATAAAAAATGTAAAACCTAACTCTATATGTAACACCCCGAATTTTCGGCTTTCTAAGATCGGTATAAATATAAATAAACGTTTATATTTTTATATGAAACTTAGAAAACGATTTTGGGAAAACCAAAGTCAAATTGATATCATACTCATTTTTATCAGTATACGGTTAAATTTTGGGTTGAAAATTCAGACGGAACCCGGTCTGCATTTTCACTAACGATAAGATTTTACTGATTAGAAAACCTAATTTTGACCCGAGAACGAAATGAATAGATTTTATATCTCATTTCCAACGATATAGGTTATTTTGAAAATTTTCAAAATAAATAGGTTATTATACTCAATTTGAGCGTAAAAACCCTAAATCGGGTAATCGACGGAGTCGAGAATGGACGTGCAGAGACAAAACCCGACATCGGATGCTGAGACCTCTTGCCACCTAGGGTGGTGAGTCATATGGATGAGTCACCAATGTCATGATGACATTTAAACAAAAATCTAGATATTTCTTCAAATTAGTGTAAAGACCATGTTGCCCTTGGACCATTTTACCCTTGAACTTTCGTTAAAATGCCAAGTTTGCCCAACAATTTGTGGACACAAATCAGCCACCTCTCCTTCAACCTCAACCACATAATTTTCATGATTACCTTAGGGTAAATTACCAAAGTGTCCTTAAGTCCTAACTTAATCACAAAATTGCCTTCATTGAGATTACACTTTTGTCCTTAAATTTTTATGACTTAGACCCTTTTACCCTCATTTCCCACTTCCCAAACCCATTCCCTTAGGCCATCATACTCATTTGTGCATCACTTCATCTTCTTCCTCTTATTTTCTCTCAAAAAGCTCAAGTTTCCATAGCCAAAAAGTGTGAAGCAACTACTTGATTCTTAGCATATTTTTCAATTCCAAGAGGTATACCATACTCCTCTCACTCAATCATCATCATGTTCTTCATTCATTTTTGTGATTTGAAGTCTTGATCATATTTTTCAATTCCTAGATCTAGAACTTTGAAAATTCATAGAAAATAATAGAAAAATCCTTTTAAAGTGAAACCAATTTCTATGATGTTAGTGTCCTCTCTATATTTAAGATCCAAGAGGATGCATTCAACAAAAAATTTCTTGCCCATTTAACTTGATGAAGTCGAACCCTAGTTTATTGTGGGGGAGGACTTTGTTCATTTTTTTAAAAAAAAACTAGTCTTGCTTGATTCAATCTTATAACTTATATATGTATTGAATCCATGATTATTGAATTAAAAAGAAACCTCTAAGCCATTTTATTTCTCATGGCCGAAATTATTTTCTTGAGAAGTTGAAAGATTTTGTTTCATTTTTCAACTTATGATAATTTGTCTTAACTCTACACAACTCTAAGGTCATGGATCTAAGAGTATGTGACATTTTGAGATCTCTAGCTAATTTATCTAGCCATGGCCGAAACTGTAACACCCCGTTTTTCGTAAGTGTTTTTATAAAGCTGATTTTATTAAGTTAAAAGTGTTGGTTAAGGACTAAGTGGGATTTTGGCTTAAAAGTCCCTTTCTGGTACATGAGCACGCCCGTGCTCATTAGCCAGCATGCCCATGCTTAAAGTCAGAAGCGTGTTTCTGATTTTAAGTTGAGCAACCATGCTCAATAGTGAGCACGTCCGTGCTCATTGTGCTGACCGCGTCTCGCTGACGCTAAGTAGAGCACGACCGTGCTCAGGCACAGGCTATATATGTTCGGCACAGAAACCGAGGGTTGACGTAAAACCCTACTTTTTCAGTGGCAGCAGCCTCTATTGCGGCTGGGTGTACCTCTTTCCCTTTTTCCAACGAACTCATTCAGTCTCTTGAGTATCGGAGACCCTTGGGAAGTCCTATTTCTTCTATGCTTGACATATATAGAGGTAAAAGTCTTTCCTTTTGTGTTTCCTTTTCTTGGTTAGAATCGAAAACTGATAATTGTGTTTATGTTTGTTCCAAGGCTTAGAGTTGTGAGCCGCTCGAAGGGAAGGAACCAGTTTGTCGTTTGGCAATTGTTGGAGCTACCTTCAATCCAGGTATGGGGAGAAGGGTAGTGTAACCATAGGCAATGGGGGTAGCGTAAGGTGAAGGTGTAACACCCTGTTTTCCAGAATATTTTAATTAAGCTGAGTTTATTAAGTTGGATTTATCGTTTAAGGGCTTAGTGGGATTTTTGGCTAAAAGTCCCTTTCTGGTACATGAGCACACCCGTGCTCATCAGCCAGCAAGCCCGTGATTAAGGTTAGAAGTGTGTTTTTGATTTTAAGTTGAGCACGACCGTGCTCAACAGTGAGCACGCCCGTGCTCAATGCGTGGACCGCGTCTCGTAACGTTAAATTGAGCACGACCGTGCTCAATGGTAAGCACGACCGTGCTCAAGTCTGATATTTATATTAACGAAACAAAACTCGAGGGTTTAACGTGTAACCCTACTATTGGTGAAATTCAGCAGCCACAGTGCGACCTGGAAGAGCCTTTTCTGTTTTCTTCCGTCTTGGACAGTTTAGAGGCTTTGGGAGACTGTTAGTGCATCAGTGATAGTGGTTTAGGTAAAGTTCCTTTCCCTATCTTGGTTTCCTTTTCCGTTATTGTGAATAAGGAACTAACCTTTGGTTTTCTGTTGATCCAAGGTTCGTTTCGGTGTGAGTCGCTGCAAAGGGAGGAACCGGTTCATCGTTTAGGACACCGAAAGAGCTACCTTCAATCCAGGTATGGGGAGAAGGGTAGTGTGATCATAGGCTCGGGGTTAGAGTAGAGTAAAGGGTTCCCATGACCCGGTTTACTGTGTGAATGTTGTTTGATATATGTTAATCTTTCTAATGATATGTTGATAATTGTTGGTATGTGAATGTTGATGCCATGTCTAAAATATTGGTTCGTATTTGTATTGTTGTGATGGTGATGAATATGATGTTACTGTGGTTGATGCCAATGCTGATTTGATGATGATATTTTACTGAGTTTAACCCTCAAACACACTAAGAATTGAGTTAGGAGGATTAACAAATTAAAACCCAAAAAGGATTGTTAAGTTTCAGCCTCTGTTCCTGCCCAGAACAGCACTGTCGCGCGATGAGCACGACCGTGCTGAACAGGGAGCACGACCGTGCTCCCAGTTGAATTCTGGGAAGACGGCCGCGCTGTTGAGCACGGCTGTGCAGGACAAAGAGCATGATCGTGCTGCTGAGCACGACCGTGTTCAAGGAGAAGCACGACCGTGCTTCACTTACAGGGGAGCACGCCCCTCACGTGCTTAAGCACGACCGTGCTGGGTTACAAGCACGACCTTGCTCAACCCACCTGGACAGAACAAGATTAAAGGACTTAAGGGGTTTTTAAACCCCACTTCCCTATGATGATAACTGATTAGACAACTTGGTAAATGTTACTAAAGATAAATAAAGATGATGAGATGGTGAGATGTTAAGTCGATACCCTTTTGGGTGCCGCAAGCTGATGAGCTGTGCCTTGGTGCATTTCGGCCAAGGAGGCCTTGACCCCACGATTTGGGTCTAAGGTGTTGTCGTTGTTGTGTACCTTGGTGGCCGAGAGTTTGCCCCAGGTACTGCGGTTGATTCCGCTTAAGTCCTCAGGTAGATTCCGCGAGGCAAGTTGGTGCGGTTGATTCCGCTGTTACCTTCGGTCGTTTCCGTTGGAGTTATGGAGGTGGTGATGCCGTTGTTGTTGTGTTGCATACGCATTGCATCGGAGATGTTGTTTAGGGATGTTCGACATAGGGGAGATCGTCCTAGAGTACGGCGATCCGGCCATCCACGGTTGGAGTAGATTCTCCTAGCACCCCCGTGACGAGGCATTCGTTGGTTTGATGCGTTGGCTATCCAAGGAGTAGATTCTCCGGCGTTGAGTAGATTCTCAATGTGGATATATAACTCTGAAGTCGCTCATCCCGAGTTTAGTGGATCCACATGCATTGTTGGTTTAGCGGAGTAGGACTGCATTGCACTGCATAGCATAATGATGATGTTGATGTTTGGTGTAATGTTGTTGTGTTTACTGTTTACTTTACTCCTACTTCTTGCTATATATGATTACATGAACTTACTCCCCATGTTTGTTTGTATTTGGCCTGATTGGCACCTTGCAGAGGATGACGAGCAGCCCGGAGAGGAGTGACTCTGAGGAGCCGCCACTCATTATAGGGCTAGTTTATGTTATCGTAGTTGTTAGTTTCAGTTGTAATTCCGTGGATTTTATTCCGGAACGGTTATACCAGCTCTGTATGTGACATCGGGGTTGGGTTATATTTATTGGTTGGTTATGTTTTTACTGTTTAAAACTTATTTCATTTCCGCGTTGTAAACCGTTCATGTGGGACTTTTCTACCCATGGACAATTGTTTATTTTATTCAATAATTGCATGTTTTTCCTTTAATTGTTTTTAATTTAAATGGCTTTAACATGCGGGGTAGAAGGGTGTCACAGAAGGGGTTTCTCATAACCCCGGTGTTATTTTATGTTGTATGATTTAGATGTTAAATGTTGTTCTGTCAATAACATGCTCTCCATGGTTGATTTTGTTGAATATGTATATTATAGACATGTTAGCTGTTAGTATATGAGCATGATGATGTGTTTTGCCAAATGGTTGATATTGTTGTTGTTATGATTGTGGTGTTGGAACCCTTGAAGCTAATGTTTTAATTGGTAAAATAGGCATAAAATTGTGTTAAGATAAATGGGTTAATGAACCCTATAAATTGGTCAAGAATCTGACTTGAATCCTGCCCAGAACGGCACTATCGCGCGACGAGCACGACCGTGCTGAACAGGGAGCACGACCATGCTCCTAATTGAATTCTGGAAAATGGTCGTGCTGCTTAGCACGGCTGTGCAGGTCAAAAAGCACGACCGTGCTGAAGATGAAGCACGACCGTGCTTCACTTAAAAGGGCAGCATGCCCTCACGTGTCCAAGCACGACCGTGCTCACCCCTCCTGGACAGAAACAGAATTAAAGGACTTAAGGGGTTTCAAACCCCATTCCCTAATGATAACAAGTTGAGATAGTTAGTCAAAGATGGAGATTAGACAACCTGGTTAATAATTATCTAAGATGATTAAGATGATAAGTCAGTATCCGTTGGGTTACCGCAAGTTGATAAGTTGAAGTCTTGGGTGCTTATTTGACCCAAGCATGTTAAGTTGAACCTTGGTGCTTATTGGCCAAGGGAGCCTTGACCCCACGGTTTGGGTCTAAGGTTACGTTAAGGTTGATGTTGAAGTCTTGGGAATTTCATGGCCCAAGCAAGGAGGTGGTTGAGATTGTTTGTTGTTGTGCCATTTGCATATAGCATTGGAGTTGTTGATGGAGGAGGTTCGACATAGGGGAGATCGCCCGAGAGTACGGTGATCTGGCCATCCACGGTAGGTCACCCGATGGTTTGGTGACTGAGGCCCCCCGTGATGAGGTATCCACGGTTTGATGCGTTGGCTATCCATGGGGTTCACCCAAGGTTTGGTGAACTGCCGGTGTTGGTGCTTCTATGGCCAATACGGATATGTAACTCCAAAGTCGTTCATCCTGAGTTAGTTTGGATCCACGTGCATAGATGGAGTAGCGGAGTAGTTGATGCATTGCACAGCATAGCATACTTGATTGATATGATATTGTTGGATGTTGATGTTTGCTTATGTTGTATGTTTACCTTGCTTACTATTCTCATGCTGTATATATTTACATGAATCTTACTCCCCGTTATTTGTTTGTGTTTGGCCTGATCGGCATTTTTGTAGAGGATGACGAGCAGCCCGGAGAGGAATGACTCTGAGGAGCCACCGCTCATAGTTAGGGCCTTTTCTTTCAGTTGTTAGTTTAGTTGTTTATCCGGTTTGTACGGAATGGTTATACCAGCTCTGAATTGTGACATCGGGGTTGGGTCATCATTTATTATGTTTTCATTGTTTTTAAACTTGGTTATTTTTCAGCGTTGTAACTGGTTCATGTGAGACTTTTCTACCCCTGGACAATTGTTTTATTTTATTCAGTAAAATGCATGTTTCTTTTTAATTTGTTTTTGTATTAAATGGTTTATAATATGCGGGGTAGAAGGGTGTCACAGAAACTAGGGTTTTGAAGGGTTGGAGTATTTTATTTCAACCTTTTTAAGTTAATTATTGGTTTAGGGTTTTAAGTGATCAAGGATCACTAATTCAAGAGTTAGGATTTTTAGAAATTTTTAGCCAATTAAACACCTCATGGTCGAACCTATCATATAGGAGCATAGGTGTATTTAGTGTTTGATTGATAATTATTTGTAGTGTTTTGTTGAAGGATAAATTGTTATGTGAATTGTGTACGTGTTTTGCGGAGATCGGACGCTCGACGAAATTTCGATTCGAAAAGGAAAAGTCTTCAAGAGGTAGGGGGAGTACCTGAGGGATTTTTTCGATAGCTACATGTTATTTGGTTGTTCTGTATAATTTGGTTGGGGTGTTAATTATTTTCTATAGTTTGAAATTATCTGTTTTGCAATTATCTGCTTTTAAATATTTATTTATCTGCATTTAATTTTTATTATATGTTGTTACATGTCATTAATTGCTATTTTTCTATATTATTGGCATGAGATAATTGTGATGTTGTTTGTGGATTGAAAAGCCTGACAGTGGTCAGTGCTCAATTAATAACAAGGTTAAAAGTATTAAAAAGCTTTTTACGGAATAATGAGTTTTAATTGATGAAAAATAGTAATATAACATTACTTAAGTATTTTGGTTGGTTGAAAATGAGAAAAAGTTGAAAATAATATTATTTTAATGATTTAATGACGTAAGAGTGTTTTATGAGTCATAGTGAGGACGTAACCGTGAAAATATTTTAGCACTACTAATTTTCACATACGGAATTTCTAAATATTAGAAAATGCTATTTTAAGAAAACAAGTGTCAAAAATAATTTTATTACAGTGTTGAAAAAATTATTTTACTAGAAAAGTCATGTTTTGACTTAAAAACGTTTTTAAAACATCCAATGACGGATAATACCGTCAATATTTACAAAAGTATTCTTAAAAAGGGTAATATTTAGTAACACTGAGAATTTGTCTCAAACGATGTTTCCAATTTCAAAATATAGATTTTTGAACGAAAATGAGTTTTAAGGGATTTTAATGATTTTACAAAACAAATTTCCAACGTAAAAGGATTTTCGGTAAACAATGGTGTTATTTCCGTCAACTTGGATGAGTTGAGGAAACTTTAGTTTTGTTTTGTGTTTCACAGAACGAAAATAGTTTTAAAGTTGAAAACGGACCTAGCTACCAAGACGTCGGGTCTAGTGTCCTATGATATGGGCCCGGGGTTCGAAAGGTGAAGTTATGGACTAGATGTCCTATAAAATGGGTATTGTTTTTGTGCGCTAAAATCTATGTATCTAAGATTGGTGCATCGGTCTAGATTTCGTGATTTGCACCTTTTTGAGTTGGTGTCAATTATTTTGGAATGAGGTATTAAACTTGAAAGTTTAAAATTGTGATTTGGTCGTGAGACTGTTAGGTCCGACAAGGAAAGAATGAACACAAAGAAAAATGACACGAACCAAATGTTTTACATGCATTTTGCAATTTTTTTGGGCAGATGTGCCTAATGGTTTTGTGCATGGTACCTTGGTAAGTATTCATGTTATGAGATACATTTCACCTTTGGGTGAAATGAACTGGGGTCTAGGAAAGGCCAGGCTAATGACGACTATTTCGGGAGCTCGGATATTAGTAATATTTTATAGGCCGAGTTAATTACGACTATCGTTGGATGTTCTTGTGAACTACTTACGATGATGGTTGGAGCTCGTATCCTACCGAGTTATTTACGTAAATAGTTGGAACTCGGAACCTTGACAGGCCAAATCATTTGAGACTTGCCTTATCTGGCAAAGTTTATATTCTACCTTATTCGGCAATGAGAGCCTGATCAGCTCATTTATTTGTTGGTTGGAGCTCCGGATATTAGGTATCAAGTTAGTTGATGAATATTGAAGTGCCATGGTTTTTAAAATGGCTACGAGTGTCGGGTATGAAACCCTTTGATAAATATATTGTTTATCTTTGAATATTCATGTTAAATGGTATTGGAGAGTCGTGCACATGGTTACCGTTTTAAAATCCATATATTTGAACTCACCCTTGCATATATATGTTCTTCTATCTTTGCTATTGTACCTTGGTGCACGAATGCAAATATTGTAGAAGAGTTCCTTAAGTCACTTGGAGACTTATGTCCGGATTGCGGGAAGAGATGTGATCATAGGGAGGATCACGAGGTCTTATCAGTGAGTGTCTTGTAGAGCAACCATGTAACACCCCCCTGGCATTACTTTGTAACACGTGCGGAAATAAATTAAAACTTTATTTGCTGGTTGCTTTCGGAAAATTTATTTACTTTAGGTCAGAAAACTCGGTTGTAAAAATTTTCTCTCTGAAATACTTCAGCAAAGTGATACACCCAATAGCAAAGTAAACATCATATTAAACTTAACAATACATATAAACTAGGTTTGTTCATAATTCAACCACCACAACATATAAATGTTCTTGAAATTGTTTTTCATACTGAGAAATTACAAACCATACCAAGGATTACAGAATCCCCTAAACCAATTTTCTCAAAAATGACATAACACAAGGAAAAATCCTAAGCTGGTCACTCTATAAAACATCGACTGGAAGAACTCCGTAGTTCTTACTACTATTACCAACCTCTGCAAAGATCGGGATTAGTATCCCTAATTGAAGTTAAGACTTCCTCTGCACCATCTACTACCAGTACCAAGGTACAGCGGCAAAAACGAGTAAACCGTGATATATTGTATGGGTGAGACACCAATATATGGATATAAGAACGATAACTACATGCATGACACACAAAACAACATGTAGTCATATAAAGTCGTACAGCATAAACTTCTCGGAATAACAAGTAATTTACCAATGGGTTTCATCCCCAAATAGTCATTATCCTTTATAAAAGAAATTAATGACACTACACAGTTCAACATCTAACCTTATATCTAATCTCCCGGAGATTCACTCACCAAATAAATGAGCTGATCAGGCTCTTGAATGGCACATTGTCCAAACTCTTGGTACAATGGTCAACAACATAATGGCACATTATCCAAACTCCCGACACAATGGTCAACAAAACAAATGGCACATCGTCCAAACATCCCGCAGCACGATGGTCAACAAATCAAATGGCACATCGTCCATTAAGGCACAATGGTCAACTCTAAATGGCACATTGACCATGAAGGCACAATGGTCAACTAAACATGAATATCATCATGATGCCATGACTATAAAACACACTATAACATGAATATCCTCAAGATATCATGACTAACAAATAAACTAGAACATGAATATCATCTAGATATCATGACTAACAAATAAATTATAACATGAACATCATCAAGATACCATGACTAACAGATACATCAAGACATGAAGATCATGATTTACAAATACTCTGTAACATGAATATCATCAAGATATCATGACTAACAAATAAATCGTTAAGTAAAACTCGTTTACAGAAAATCCTTCTGTTGTAACTCTGTTATCAAACATCAAACCATATTGAAATTCTTCTTCTTTTGGAAACCCTTTTTCCCGAAATAACGTCTAATCTTCGTAAAATCATTTCTACCATAAATTCCTTTATCAAATCACTAAGAAACTCATTTTCTTTCTGTTAAAAATCTTTCTCTGAGAAACTCTAGTTCTAAAAAAACGATCTTAAAACTAAATCCATATGTGAATGTGTTGCCTTAAAAATAGTTTTTCTTAAGCTTGTGCAAGTATACACAAATGCCTCAAGTAATATAGAACTTTTGTTCAGATATCGTTCCCACAGGGATTAAATTGATGCAATAAAATTCAGTTCAGATTATATGTTCAAAAGTTAGCAAGAAGTAACCAAATATTGTTGTATGCTGACATTAAAATAAAGATGTTAATGCTAAAGAATAAACAAGTTACAACTTGAAGATAACTCTAAACAGATTAAAAGAGAGAAGAGATCTGTGTATTCAGATAATTAAATCAGCTTCGGGTATGCTACAGGATAATTCATGTTTAGCTATCATTATGCTCTAACTATGCTCTAGCATCTAGCTCCAGGAAATTAAAGTTTGTTTTCCAACATTACAGGGTCAGATTCATTAACTTTGTTCTATTCCTAGATTTAGATTAATTACACCACCCTCGAGTTAAAGCTCGTTCCAGCTAGCTTAGTGGCATGAATAGCTATTCCTAGCTTAATCATCATCAATTAATTTTCCAATTAATGATTTAACCTCTATCCTTTACCAAATTCCCACTTACTTAATTCTTCCAAAATAAATAAGCTAGACATTCAATCAAGTTGATCACTCTTAATTAAACAGCGTTAAATGCGTGATAAAAGAAGATGCGAACACAGTTATTACATAACTCAGCTAAACATTCATTATACTCGCATACCCAAAGCTTAAAGAGTTTAGCTCATAGTGAGCTTACAAAGAACAAGTGTAAATAAAGGGGAAGAAATCATTACAATGTAGGAACGTAAAACACAGAAACAGTAGCTCAGGAAGAAGAAGCAAGCTCAGCGCAGCTCTCAACTAGACAATTTGTAAAATTAGAATATTCCCCTCTACCCTCAATAGGGTTTCCTAGATGCTTTTATAGTGCACTTACCCCTATTCTCTTTCATTCCATTTTGGGCCAACAATCAAAAGTATTCATAAAATAACCTAGCCCAAATTCTAAATGATGTAACGCAGCTGTCCTATGGCATGTGTTTCCTTAAAAACGACAGCGTCAGTGCCCTTTAGGAAAGATGAGAGGTGTCCTTGTCAACTTTTGTCCTTTAGCGCCATGCTACTGAGAAGTGGTCCTTGCTGCAGCAACCAAGCTCTTGTATCCCCCTGCTTCAGCCTTGCTCCATCAAGCTTCCTGCTCACGAAGACACAGAATTTTTAGACAATGATAGAGCAATTAGGAGCAAAAGGCTAATATTCACTATACTTAACACAAATTTGTACAAAATAACATTTTCCCTAAGAAAGCAAACTTAAGACAATAAGGACAGCAAAGAATCTCAGTAAAAGGATCAAAATAACTCTTCATTCAAAGAGTTATCACACCCCCAAACTTAAACCATTGCTTGTCCTCAAGTAATGAAAAAGAAACATACCAAGAACACCAAAATACTCCTAAATAATGAATGACATGCAAGTACCCCCCCCCCCCCAGCTTTGTCCATCTTTCAACTCCCCAGCCAGAAATCCACATCTAATCAAACTGCTCTGCCTATTCTGCTCTCAACAACAACTGCTACACATTGATTCAAATAGATTAACACATGCTGCAGCATATATCTCTCAGAACTGTTGGCTCTGCAACACACCCTTTCTTTGGACCTTTCACTCTTTACCACAAACATGCATCCCTGATATAGATTTGATGAGAATCTATCATAATCAAGATAAACACAGAGCTACACACAGCAAGAGGTCTTTAGGGTTGTAACTGGGCTTAGGACAGGTAAGGTTGAATCATTTGGGTAAGTAGCTTACTCAAGGTAGAGCATAAGGATGCTTTCATTTCTAGCTCAACTCTCCCACTGATCCTACAATCCACATTTTTCTATTTTCTTGAGTCCTTTTCTTTCATTACCAAGTCCACTTTTTATTTGTGAATAGATAACATTCAGTGTGATATATATATATATATATATATATATATATATATTAACTCTCACATTAAGGGCTGGCGGCTTCACATTTTCCACTTATGACTTTTTGATTTGCCTGCTGCCTATCCCTGAGTGATTTATTTACAAACCTGCTGCAGCATACATATGTGTTGCAGTACAACACCCCCAAACTTAAACAGAAGCTTGTCCTCAAGGTTTCCCCAAACTTATTTCAAAACTAGCTACAAAAGCATCCTTGAGAGCTACCTTGTGGGTGAATTTTGTTTTTTTCAGGCGATGGCTTGTAATGTACTAGCATTTTAAGAAATGGCCAAAGCTCAAAAGGGGTAACTAGGGGCAATTGTATCAGTTGGGTGGGCTTATTCAGGCTTTTCTAAGCATAAAATAACAAGAAGAATGCCTCAAGCAAACAGTGTGTGCAATCATGTGTGCTAAGATCAGACAGAAACAAAGCAAATCTTACAGAAAATGGATGAGTGTGGTTTATATGCAAAGTGTCACTCAGGCTCACATTTGTATGTTCATGCTGCAGCACATATGCCCTCTATTCTAACAACTGTGCAGCAGTGTTGGTGATCACATTCAAGTTGGTGCAGTAGATTAGACAGCCAAAGTTTCATTCTAAACAGAAAGATTTGGATTCAGCAAAAGTGGCCAAAGGCCTTTTCCAATTAAACATTTATCATTTGGAATCAAAAACAGGGGTGGGATTCATGCTCAATCATTCATTAATCAAAAGTCAAACAACTATGGCCCTAATGGCCCTACAGACAAACAGACACAACAGGTCCTAGTGACCACTACATTACGAATACTTAATAGAAAACAATATTAAACTGGGAATGAGGTGGAGAGTTTAGGGCATCCTGATGTGGGATGCTGCAGTCAATGGCTCTGTTTCAAGCCTATACAGCTCTGATGCGCAAACTCTTCCTGGTGCCTCCTTTCTTGGAGGGCACCTTGGCTTGTGTTGCTCCAGTGACCTTGACTTCCTCCTCTTCTTTCTCGTCCTCAGCTTTTTCTTCTTGTGCCTCTGTCTCAACACTTTCATCATTCTCTTCTTCAGCCTCAGTGCTTTCTGTGGCTCCTTCTTCTTTTTCTTCTTCTGTTTCAGCAGCTTCTTCTTTGTCAGAATCTTCTACTGCAGCAGCTTTAACCTCCTCTGCCCTTAATGCTGCAGCCACCTTCTCCTTCTTAAGCTTCACAGCCACATTGGGTGCAACCATCTTTAGCTTCTTGGAGAGAGGCACTGTGTCTTCCTCCTCTGCAACATAATTAGCAGCAATTTTTGTTACTAGGCTCTCCTTCTCAGCAGCTGACTTTGCGCCCTTTGCTGGTTTTGATGCAGAGGGAGGATTTGATGCCACTGCAGTGGTGGTGGATACTTTTGCAAAGACTGCAGCACGGGGTCTTTTACTGCTCCCTTGCTCTTGCTGTGAGGTTTTAGAGGTAGACTTCTTCTTTTTGAAGGCAAGTGCCTTATCTTCTTTTTGCTGCTGCTGCTTAGATGGGGCAACAGCCATCCAATCTTCATCTGAAGCAGAGCTGTGGGCAGGGTCAATGTTGGCTGATTTCTCAGGGTTCTCAGGCACTGGATCTGAGGCAGATTTTTGTTGTTGGGGTGTTACAGGGACATCTTCAACAAAAGGTGGCAGAATTTCTTGGGGGAACAGGGGGATTGGAGTCTCAAGCTTCCAACCATTGAGCTTCATTATCTGCTTCTCCCATTGATACTTACAAAAATAGTATTGCCAGAAAGTTTTCGCATGCTGCATATGTTGCTGCAGCATGGCTGTCAATTCTTCTACTTTCTGCTCCAGCATCCCAGAACGATCCTGCTGCTCTGGGGTGCTAGATCTGGGAGGCTTGCTACCACTAGCACTTGCTTTCTCAGAATTTGAATACATCCTCAACACACAGTTCATATCAATGGGGCCTTTGTTCAGTTCTAGCCCCTCCCCAGGGTTATACTCTATTCCTTGCTCTAAACACAAATCAGTAATAAGACACGGGAACATTAGGTTACCTTGTTGCTTCATTGCACAGAGTGTGATCTGAGTCTTGAGTATCTCCCCCACATTTATCTTTTTCTTGTTCAAGATACAGTGGAGTAAAACCAGGCGTTCTTTGTCCACATTTTCCAGACGAGAAGTAGGGGAGAGAGAATATCTGAGGAAGTGATACCATATTTTTGCAAAAGGCTGCAACATGGATCGAGGCAGTTTGAGTTGGCCTTCTGCCTGTTGTATGAATTCTGCACCAGGGAGGGCTAGTTCTTTCTTCATTTGTTGCAGCTTGGCAGGTGTTGGAGCTTTCAGAGTCTGTTGATACTCGTTTTCAACTTCCTCCAAACCGAGATGTTGATTAATTGTCTTAGCAGAAAAAGACACCTTACCTCCTCTGATAATCACAAATGTTTGGGTGTCAGACGCTATATTTGCGTAAAACTCCCTAACCATTTGTGTACAAAATCCGTCCCTGTGCTCAGCAAAGGTCTTCCATTTATATGCATCATTCACACTTACAAGCTCTGGAAGCAGACCCAAGTTCACTCCTTTCCCATATTTGAAACCTTTTTCTTGATTGAGACTGCGGTGGAGGGTTTCTTTTTCATACTTTTCTTGAGCCTCTTCACTAATCCAGCTGGTTAGGGTTTCAGTTAGGTCAGAAGAGGGTGGTGCAGTGTTCTTCACAGCTTTGTGCTTCACACGGCTTGATTTCTTGGCAGTCATGGTGGGTTAATTTCTTGAGGAATAGGAAGGGAGGATGTTAGGGTTACGGGTTGAAGAAGGAGAAAAGACTTTGAATGGGTTGAGTGAGAAAGAAGGGTGAGTGGTCTATTTAAAGTGAAAAATGAGAGAAAGGTAGCGGTTACCGAGGGTGGCAGTTGTGGGAAAAGAAAAGAATGGGGAAGAAAGAGAGGTGGAGAACGTGTGGTTGGGGGTTAGGTTTATGGAAGAGTGGTTTCTCTCTCCACATCTTTTAGCATTTAATAAAATTCAAAAAATTCTTAAATCTGTCCACTTTCCTCCCTTTCACAACAGACAAAAAGGTCAGCTGGTCCCCACATTTATAACTTTTGTAGCAGATAGTCCCTGTCCTCAAAGTTTTCTTTTTTTTTTTTTTCATTCCAGAGCAACCAGTATTTTGTTTTATGCTGCAGCCTGACTCACTTCTGCCCTTACTACTGCTTCTTTATTTAGAAAGACAAATGCTTTATTTATGGGCTACCTCCCATAAGCGCTTGGTTTACCAGGTCCTCCGCCAGACCTTGATGCAACATCATTTAGTATCATCAAGATCCGTGGTGACCTTCATTCTATCTACAGGTTCACCAAAATAATGCTTGACTCTCTGACCATTAACTTTGAATTCTCTTCCACTACCAGCATCCAACAGATCAACAGCTCCATGTGGGTAAACCTTTACAATTGTAAATGGCCCAGATCATCTTGACTTCAGCTTACCAGGGAACAGCTTCAGCCTAGAGTTAAATAGCAGCACTTGCTCTCCTTCATGAAAGGATCTGTGATGTATCCTCTTATCATGCCAGAGCTTAATTTTTGCCTTGTAGGTTTCAGCATTTTCATATGAAAACAGTCTGTGTTCCTCCATTTCATTAAGCTACAGCATACGTGCTGATCCAGCTGATTGAAGATCAAAGTTCAGTTTCTTTGTTGCCCAGAAAGCTTTGTGCTGCAACTCTAAGGGTAAATGGCAAGCCTTCCCATACACCACTCTATATGGGGTCCCCAAAGGAGTTTTGAATGCAGTTCTATAAGCCCACAATGCCTCATCCAAATGTGATGACCAATCCTTCCTACTAGTGTTAACCATTTTCTCCAGAATCCTTTTGATTTCCCTATTAGTCAACTCAGCTTGACCATTAGTCTGGGGATGATAGGCTGTGGCAACTTTATGCTTAACTCCATATTTTGCAAGCAATTTGGAAAAAACTTGGTTGCAAAAATGGGTTCCTTCATCTCTAATGATTGCTCTAGGGGTTCCAAATCTAGTAAAAATGTGTTTCTGTAAAAACTTTGTCACCACCCTAGCATCATTCTTGATTATAGCCACAGCCTCCACCCATTTAGACAATAATCAACAGCTACTAGAATGTAAAGGTAGCCAAAGGAAGGGGGAAATGGTCCCATAAAATCAATACCCCATACATCAAAAAGTTCAATTTCCAAAATGGTGTTTAGAGGCATTTCATATTTATTGGACAAGTTCCCTATCCTTTGGCATCTATCACAATGTTTAACAAATTCATGTGCATCTTTAAAAAGGGTAGGCCAGAATAAACCTGATTGGAGAACCTTGGCAGCAGTTCTCATACCACCAAAATGTCCCCCATATGCTGCAGCATGGCATTGAGTCAGAATATCATGAAATTCTTCATCTGCAGCACATCTTCTGTTTAGATTGTCTGGGCACATTTTGCAAAGGTAAGGTTCATCCCAGACGTATTGTTTGGCCTGATGGAAAAATCTCTTCCTTTGCTGAGAGTTCATGTCTGGAGGAACCACACCACTAGCAAGGAAATTGACTAGATCAGCATACCAGGGTGCTGCAGCATTTTGTACTGCTAACAGTTGCTCATCAGGGAAAGATTCTTCAATGGCTATTCCCCTGTGATCTGCAACATCCTCTGGCAATCTGGAGAGGTGATCAGCCACTTGATTCTCCACTCCTTTCTTATCTCTGATTTCCAGATCAAATTCTTGTAATAGCAACACCCACCTGATCAGCCTTGGTTTAGCATCCTTCTTGTCAATTAAATATTTGATTGCAGAGTGATCTGTGTATACCACCACTTTTGTTCCAACAAGATAGGATCTGAACTTTTCAAAAGCATACACTACGGCTAGCAACTCCTTTTCAGTAGTGGTGTAATTGATCTGAGCATCAATCAAGGTTTTGCTTGCATAATAGACTAGATGTAACATTCTGTTGTACCTCTGTCCCAGAACTGCTCCCACTGCATAGTCACTTGCATCACACATAAGCTCAATCGGCTTCTCCCAGTCAGGTGGAACAATAATGGGAGCAGTGATAAGAGCAGTCTTTAGAAGTTCAAAGGCTTTCATGCATTCTGCATTAAATTCAAAAATCCTATCATGCTCCAGCAGCTGACACAATGGCTTAGATATTTTTGAGAAGTCCTTGATGAACCTTCTGTAAAACCCTGCATGACCTAGGAAGCTTCTAATTCCTTTAACTGATGTGGGAGGAGGCAGCTTTTCAATTACTTCAATATTTACCTTGTCCACTTCAATGCCATTTCTGGAAATTCTATGCCCAAGCACAATGCCCTCAGTCACCATGAAGTTACATTTCTCCCAATTCAACACAAGGTTTGTTTCTTCACATCTAACCAAAATCTGTTCCAGATTTATTAAACAGGTTTGGAAGGTTTCTCCAAACACTGAAAAATCATCCATAAATACTTCTACTGATTTCTCAATCATATTAGAGAAAATGGCCATCATACATCTCTAGAAGGTTGCTGGCCATCAACGTTTCATCAACAATATTATAACAATTCACCCAGGCAGATCATGCATCAAAACATTGTAATACATAACTTCAAATAAATAATTAACCGTAGATAAACAAACACCACAACCCTCAATCAAGTAATACAAGTCACACAATAGATCACACATATAATTATCGGGAAAAATCCCTCAGGTAAGCTCCCCTTACCTCTTGAAGTTACAGTTTTCCTCTCGAAGTTTTCCTTCCGATTCGTATCCGATTTCACCTCACAACTTAGTACAATCCACAACAATTATCCTTCACAGTAAATCACAACACAATTAACATAGTAAAACAACAAAATCCTCCTAAACACTCATGATGAGGTTTCGGGCTACATGGTTTAATTAGGCTAGGGATGTCAAAATTTCACAAACTCTTGGATTAAGGATCCTTAAGTATTTAAAACACAAGATCAATGATCATAATACAAATATTGAAATAACATCCTCTAACTCCACATAGAGCTAGGTTCGGCCATGACTAGTTTAGGTGGCTAAACATGATAAAATTTTGTAAGCTCTTGGATTCAACTATATTAGGTATTCCCTAGATCAAAACAAGTGTTATACTTGAAAAATTGAAACAAAATCCTTTTACACTAAAACCTAGAGTTTCGGCCTTGCTCCATAAAATAGGCTAAAGGTTTTAAAAATTAGCAAGCTTCTAGATGTAACAACAATAGGTAATGAATAGCTTAAATCAATTATTCTATGACAAAAAATTGAAACAAAACTCCTTTGCTCCTTTTCTATTTAGGTTCGGCCCCTTTAGGAAAAATAGGTTAGAAATTTTTGTTGGATTCATGCTCTTAGATACTAAACACAGAGATGATTATAAGATCATAGAAATTGGTTTCATGATCATAGGATTTTTCTACAATTTTCTAGAGATTTTCAAACTTTCTAGATCTAGGAATTGAAAAAGATGATCATGACCTTGAAACATGAAAATAATTGAAGAACATAAAGCTTATTGATGATGAGGAACAAAGATTACCTCTTGGAATTGAAAGGAAAGCAAGAAATCAACTTGTTGCTTCACAAATTAGCTTATGAGAATTTGAAGAATATGTAGGAAAAATGAAAGAAACTTGGAGAGGAAGATATGAAGTCTATTTATAGAGAAGATAGCAAGGCTTTTTGGGCCTTGGGCTGCGCCCTTCATGGCTTGGAGAGCAAGAATGGCGCAAATTCAAGAACAACCTAGAAGATTACTTAAGGACCAAAAGGAAATTAAAGAAAAGCTTAGGGACCAAAATGCTATTTCCATAAAAATTGTCATCATGATGCCCTGTGCACCATTAATGCATTCACATGGTGACTCATCATGTGTGACTCATTGATATTATCCGTTAGCGGATCCCGGAAATCCCTTAATCTGCTCCGTTGCTACCCCGATTCAATATGACGCCAGAATAAAATATAATATTTCACTTTTTAGTGAAATATTTCAAAATAACCAAAATTGTTGGAAATGAGATATAAAATCTATTTATTTCGTTCTCGGGTCAAAATTAGGTTTTCTGATCAATAAAATCTTACTGTCAGTGAAAACGCAGACCAGTTTCCGTCTGAATTTTCATTCCAAAACTTCCCTGTAACCTTATAAAAATAAGTATGATAGGGAAATGACCTTAGTTTATCCAAAGTCATTTTCTAAATCTCGGATAAAAATATAATCATTTATATAATTATTATCGATATTAGAAAGTCGAAAAATCGGGATGTTACATATTATCCCTCTTAAAAAATTTCGTCCTCAAAATTTCGTGACTCGAAACTAGACAGGATCTGAATCTCACAAGAAAGTATAGGAAAGAATTTCATCAATCTGAAAAGAATACAGGAATATCTAGTATGTAAAAAGATTCTTTAATAGGTTCATAGATGTAAAAATGCATAGCTAATACATGTTTACGACCATGACTCTAATTAAAGTTCCTTCTTTCACAAGAACTTCCAGTGGATTAAAAAAATCAAAGACAGAGAACTCCTATCATCGAGAGGGTTCTCTTTTAATATCAGGAACTTTTGAAATAACAACTTTAGTAAAGGAAATGATCTGACCCAAAACCAAGCTGAGTCACATCCACTAAAAGAAAAGAGACTGGAATAAGTTTCTTTAAGAAACTTCTGTTCTCAAAAGTCATAAACGTTATATCACAACTGAAAAGACCAACAACATAATAGATTCTATAGAGTCAAATACTCCAAGACATCAAAACACAATTATACTTAGAATTCGTTACAAACTGAAAATTACGAGTCATTAAAGCTAATGTGACACCCTTACTTAAAACATCATGTGATAATCCGATGTGGGACATGAAACTTTAAATTGCTGGTCCACGCCTTGGTGCGTAGCACTTCCTTGCTAGGTGTCCCTGTTGTCCCCAATTGAAACATTTGACTCTTCTTTCTGGGCAAGTATTAGCCATATGATTTAAGTCTCCACACTTGTAACACCTTCTTACTTGGCCTAGGTTTTGATTCTGTTGGCCTCCACTGCCTGATTCAGAAATATCCGGACGATTTTGTTGCTAGTTCTGGTTATTTCCTGATGGTAGGAAATAAGGGTTCCTCTGGTCCTGTTTCCCTTCCTGGTCCTGGTTTTGATTCTGAAGCTGGTTCTTGGATCGAGAATGTCCTCCAGCATTCCCTCTATTGTCTCCTTCCTTCCTCATCTGCTCTATCTTCCTACTCATCTCGACTAGAGCTTGAAAATTTCTAAGTTGTAATGGTAGTACAGATTCTTTAATCTCAAACCTCAAGCCTGCTTCAAACCTCTCACATTTCCAGCTTTCATTTGGTTGTGCTTGAAAGAAACAGAAATAGTTGGCGAGCGATTCAAACTTCGCCGCATATTCCCCCATAGTCAGGTCTCTCTGGTACAATCGCAAAAATTCTTGTTCTTTCTCAATCCAAACACTCTCCGGAAAATACTTGTTCAGAAATGCGGTTTTAAACACATCCCAAGTAATTTCCTGATGACCAACTTCCAGTAATTGTTTGGCACCTGTCCACAAGTACTCAGCATCTCCTATCAGTAGGAAAGCAGCATAGGTAACCCTAACCTCTGCCGGGGTAACCACCAACTCAAAGATTTTCTCTAGCTCCTGAATCCATAAACCAGCTTTCTCATGATCAGCATCCACACCAAATTGTGAAGGATTTTGGCTTCGAAACGCAATCAGAGCCTTGCCTTCCGCAGCTTGCAAATTCTGGGCATTCATAGATGCAGTTTGATTTGCAATCGCAGCTGCCACATTTTCCGTTGCCTGAGCCGCATAATCCACTCCTTCTTCATAATTTTCATTCATGTTACCACGGCCGCCAATGGGACCACCTCTACGACCCCTGCCACGTCCACGTCCAAGTCCAATCCCTGGTTCCATAACTGACCTGCCAAGCAAAATCAGTTAAATGGCAAACAGAAATTCAGTTATATACTTACGCGTTCAAACGTATCACTTCTAAGAAGTAATTCAATCAACATATCATCTACCATTCATGGGTTCTCACAAGATCTCAATCCAATTAGAGCCCATCAAAACACACCTACTGGTGTGTCAACACACATTGTTTCGACAAGGAAACAACCCAAACAAGATCCCAACCAGAGATCACACAACAAAAACATAACAGACCTATTCCCCAAGGTTCCCGAAAGACTCGACCAGCTCTGATACCACCCTGTAACACCCCCTGGCATTACTTTGTAACACGTGCGAAAATAAATTAAAACTTTATTTGCTGGTTGCTTTCGGAAATTTATTTACTCGGTTGTAAAAATTTTCTCTCTGAAATACTTCAGCAAAGTGATACACCCAATAGCAAAGTAAACATCACATTAAACTTAACAATACACATAAACTGGGTTTGTTCATAATTCAACCACCACAACATATAAGCGTTCTTGAAATTGTTTTTCATACTGAGAAATTACAAACCATACCAAGGATTGCAGAATCCCCAAAACCAATTTTCTCAAAATGACATAACACAAGGAAAAATCCTAAGTTGGTCACTCTATAAAACATCGACTGGAAGAACTCCATAGTTCTCACCACTATTACCAACCTCTGCAAAGATCGGGATTAGTATCCCCAATTGAAGTTAAGACTTCCTCTGCACCATCTACTACCAGTACCAAGATACAGCGGCAAAAATTGTTAGAAATTTTGGGTCACACATGTAATGTTTAAATGTGTTAGGGCCATTATTTTAAATAGCCAAATTAAAGTGATCTAATTTAGATAAGGTTTATGGCTAAGGACATAATTGTCATGGAAATTATTGTGTAGATACCATAGGTCTTATTTCTATTTTTATGATGGGCAAAAATAGAAATAAGAAAACTTGGATAGTCATGACTCTTCATGAAAGCGCATATGACTTTTATAAATAAGGGGTTATGGTCCCCAATTGTAGACACTAACTACAAGACTTCAATTTTCTTCATCCCATTAGAGGAGGAACTAAGGCTAAGGAAAATCTACAATTGGAAGATCACTACTCTATCAAGAACTTCATCATTTCCATCAAGTTTTCGGATCCTCCGGGTACGCTTCCGCATTCATTAATCATCTTGAATTGCCGTGGGATTATAGATAAAATTTGGCTTTGGATTTGTGCTTGATGAAGAATATGTTTCTTATTGATATTGATTTTGTCTATATGATGTATAAGGAATTAGAAACATGTCAATAGGCATAAATAATTTAAGTCTAACAAGTGGTATCAGAGCCACCCATGATCAATTCATGTATGATTTAAGGAATTTTAAGGTTTAGAATTTCAAGTTTTCCGGGAAATTTTGTTCATGATCTTACATGGTGAATTTTTCTTCTTCTTATGATTATGGTATTAGTTTATGCATATGTCCCTTTGCTAGAATTGCATGCAAAATGTTCTTATGAGAAGGTCTCCCATTTTAGGCAAATGCACAAGCATAAAGGATACAACTGGGGCAATATATATTTTATATGATTTCAATCTGTGATGTTTTGGCCTAAGGTTTCTATTCTACTTTTTGAACTTCAGTGTAATTCTGGATCAATTTTGTTTGACCTTTCATGCTCCTTAAGTTGTTAAGGCACTGTGGGTCTATCTTTTGTTTGAATGCAACAAGTAAAGGAATTTTATTTATTGGCTCTTGTTTGGACGCTGATGTTGCAACGTCAAATGTAGTAGAGCATTGATGTTATTAATTTAAATTTATCGTAATTTCTGACTGTGATGGCAATGATGCAGTGAGTCATGTGACGCCTTTCGTTTATTTTGTTTGTGTATGAAACCCTCCGGTTTAGATTTAAAAATATAAAGTTCGGCATTTAGACCAGTGTGTTGGTTGGCCTAGTGGTTTGAGCGAGCGCATCGTTTGGCAAGTGTCCAGGGATCAATTCTCACTGATGCATTCCGGGCTCCTTGTGCACTTAATTTTATTTTAAGTAATTTTTTGGGAAAATGAATAAAATGGTCCGTTTGGCTTAGGCGAGAATCGAACCCAGTACCTACAGTTTGTACGCAGAGGGCCAACCACTGGGCTACAGTTTAAGTTGCGGCGTTTGTTTTTCAAACAATCATATTAAAGGTTCAGAATGAATTCAAATATTTGGTTATAATTGTGAATTGTATAATTGTTTAACATTTTAAGTGAGCCAATTGAAACAAGAAGTTGCCAAAGTGACCTCTCTTGTGTAGATTTCTCATGAGAAATGTTGAATGTTAGTGTGTATGTGTATCCATGAAAATATTGATCGGCCCAAAGGAAGGTTAATATTTGGCCAGATTATATACACACATGTGATGGTAAGCATGTGATAATTATAAGGTTGTACATGTGAATGATAAATCAATCCAAAGAGGGGTTTATCATTTGACATGCATTATTATCAATGTTTGATCATTACAACAAGAGTACCACTAGCAGTTAATATTATTGCCCAAAGACTTGATATTAATGTTGCACTAGGTATCTTGAGATGAGTTATACAATTATTTGAATTTGTTGATGATTTAATTTTGATTATGATGTGAGTATATTTATGTTGTTTATTTTGTTCTCTTTAGTGCTAGAATTGCTATTGTATCTACTAACATGAATTTGGTTCTGGTCCTTAATGGTATCAACTTTAAGGATTGGAAAGAGAACATTTTAATTGTTCTTGGCTGCATGGATCATGACTTACACTAAGGATGGAGCACCCTTCTCCTATGGACTCTGGTACCTCTGATGAGAGGAAAATTTATGAGAAGTGGGAACACTCCAATCGCATGAGTCTAATGATCATTAAGCGCGGCATTCAAAAGGCATTTAGGGGTGCTATATCCGATGGGATAAAAAGTGCCAAATAATTCCTTGCCAAATCGAGAAATGCTTTGCCAAAAGCGATAAGACAGAAACAAGCACACTCCCTCAAAGCTTGATTTCTATGAAGTATAAAGGCATAGGAAATATAAAGGGTACATTATGGTAGTGTCTAATATTGCTTCCATGCTTAAGGATCTAAAGCTCGAGTTGTCTTATGACTTACTCAAGCAATTGATGTTTGTTTTTCTTCTTGCACAATTCAATCAATTTAAGATCAGTTACAATTGTCATTAAGGAGAAATGGTCTCTTAACGAGTTCATTTCATATTGCGTGCAAGAAGAAGAGAGGATGAAGCAAGAAAAGATATAAAGTTCTCACTTGGCAAGCACCTTTAAGGACAAGGGCAAAATAGAGGGAAAATAAGGCTACTAAGAATGAAGTTGCTAAGCTTTGGACACAAAAGAAACAAAATTAAGGTGACAATTGTTTCTTTTGTGGTATGATTGGGAATGTTAAGAAGAAATGTACCAAATATCATGCTTGGCGTGCAAGTCAGGGTATGTTTCTTACTTTGGTCTATTATGAGGTCAAATTATGGTCATTTGGGACGTGTTCAAATCATTTCAGGCTAGAGTTGGGAATCAACCCAAAAAAAAAAATATTTAATATTAAGAATGTCAAATCTGACTCTGGTGGTGAATATTACGGTGGATACGATGATAAAGGTGAACAACGTCTAGGACCATTTGCCAAGTACCTAGAGGAATGTGGATCGTCCCACAGTACACCATGCCAGGGGTCATCTAGCATGAATGGTGTGGCTGAAAGACGAAACCAGACTCTTAAGGATGTGGTAAGAAGTATGCTATGTCATTCTACCTTACCAGAGTCACTCTAGGGAGAGGCATTAAAGACTGCAGATTACATTCTGAACAGAGTGCCAACTAAGGCAGTTGCCAAAACACCTTATGTGCTTTTGGACAGGCAAAAAGCCTTGTCTAAATCAATTTCATGTATAGGGATGTCCAGCTAAGGCAAGGCCTTATAGGTCAAATGAAAGGAAACTGGAATCCCGAGCAATGAGCGGCTACTTTATTGGCTATTCAGAACGATCCAGGGGCTATAAGGTTTACGATCCCAAATTAAAGACAATTTTTTGAGACGATAACTGCCATGTTCTTTGAGGATATTGAGTTTGGGGGAGAAATAAGGTTAGAGACTTTGTCTTTGAGGAAGAATCGGTTTTAATTCCATAACTGATTCATACAGTTGCTTCTAATGAAGCAAGTCCGGAACCTCTCAGAGACATTGTTGTTCAAACTCCCATTCAAGATAAGTTAGTTGTTCCTGAAGAACAAACTCAAGATCCTCAAGAACTAGTGCTTCAAGAGTCAGTGCCTTTGCGGCAATCCACTAGAGAAAGAAGAAATGCTATTCTGGATGGCTACATAGTATTTCTCCTGGAACATAAGGAAAATGATGGTATGATCGAAAATGATCCAATCAATTTCCGTCAAGCCATGCAAGATTCCAACTCAGAAAAGTGGATTGAAGCAACGATGAGGAGTATAAGTCCATGCAAGACAATAAGGTTTGGGAACTTGTCCTATTAGTCGAAGGTGGGAAGCTCATTGGTTGCAAATGGATATTTAAGACCTAAAGGGATTCCAAAGGTAATTTGGATAGGTATAAGGTTCGTCTTGTAGCCAAGGGTTATACTCAAGAGGAAGGGATTGACTTTAAAGAGACCTTCCCTTTGGTTTCATTGAAGGACTCTTTAGGACAATTATGGCTCTTGTTGCACATTATGATTAGGAGCTTCATCAAATGGATGTCAAGACGGCGTTTCTCAATGGCAACATTGACGAAACATTCTATATGGTGCAGCCATAAAACTTTGTGTCGGGAGACCCAAAGAAAATGGTTTGCAAATTGACAAAACCCATTTCTGGACTAAGACAGGCGTCTCGTCAATGGTACCACAAGTTTCATCAGATAATTCTCTCATTTGGTTTTGAGCTGAATGATGTTGATGATTGTGTGTATCACAAACTCAGTGGGAGAAAGCATATTTTCTTGGAATTGTATGTTGATGACATACTGCTTGCCACTAACGATATAGGCATATTGCATGGAACCAAGAGATTTCTATCAAGAAATTTTGAGAATAAAGATTTTAGTCACACCTCCTTTGTATTAGGGATCCAGATACACTGAGACCAATCTCGGGGTATTATAGGATTGTGAGAAAGGAACTATATCAATAAAGTGCTCAAAAGGTTTGGCATGCAGGATTGTCAATCAAGTGCTGCCCCGGTTGCTAAGGGAGACAAATTAAGTCTCAATCAGTGCCCAAAAGAAAACCTTAAGATTCAGGAGATGCAGAAGATTCCTTGTGCATATGCTATGGGGAGTCTAATGTATGTTCAAGTTTGTATGCGTTTGGACATAGCATACATTGTTTGAGTGTAAGGTAGATACTTAAGCAATCCAGAAATAGATCATCAGGCAGCAGCCAGAAAAAAAAGGTTATGAGGTATATAAAGAGAACAATAGATTATATACTCACGTATAGGAGGTCAGACCAATTGGAGATCATTGGGTATTCTGACTTCGATTTTGATAGATGCCAAGATATTAAGAGATCCACTTCGGGCTATATCTATCTGTTGGCTGATGGTGCGGTTTCTTGGCGTGTGCCAATAAAGTTTTATTGCTTGGTCCACCATAGCAACAAAATTTGTAGCATGTTATGAGGCATCTAACTATGAGATTTGACTGAGGAACTTTGTCACTAGGCTGCGAATTATGGAAAGAATTGAAAGACCACTTAAGTTATATTGTGACAATAAATCAGTCGTCTTATACTCTAAATAGGAGCTCGACCAAGTCAAAATACATTGACATTAAGTTCCTATTGTTAAGGAAAATGTACAAAGTGGACAAATTTCCATAGAACATTTAGGGACAAACTCCATGAAAGTAGACCCTCTAACGATGGTCTTCCACCCAAGGTCTTTCATGAGCACACTGCTCACATGGGTGTCTTAAAGTATAAGGATTCTTTGGTTTAGTGGGAGTTTGTCATTAATGCAATTTGTGTTCTATGTTTTGGGTATTATGCATGCATACTCTTGTATTTGGGTTTTTTGTCTGATCAGAAATAAGGTTTGGTATTCAGTTTATTACACTTTGTACGGTAATGATCTCACTAAAGTAAAGTAGGACCAGTTGAAAATCGACATGTACAGATCACCTTCATGTGATTTTCATGCTACACATTTCATGATTAATCTATGTCATTTGGTTGTGTTAATATTAGTGATCATTGATGGGTTTAGTTATGATTGATATAACGAAAGCCGCTTTGGTTCTATATATTGATATAACTAATGGACGAGATAAGGATATGTCCAAGGTTTATAATGGCGAATTTTGAGCTCATAAAGTCTAACACATTTGTAAGGATACATATGTGACCAGTGGGAGATTGTTAGAAATTTTGGGTCACACATGTAATGTTTAAATGTGTTAGGGCCATTATTTTAATTAGCCAAATTAAAGTGATCTAATTTAGATAAGGTTTATGGCTAAGGACATAATTGTCATGGAAATTATTGTGTAGATACCATAGGTCTTATTTCTATTTTTATGACGGGCAAAAATAGAAATAAGAAAACTTGGATAGTCATGACTCTTCATGAAAGGGCATATGACTTTTATAAATAAGGGGTTATGGTCCCCAATTGTAGACACTAACTACAAGACTTCAATTTTCTTCATCCCATTAGAGGAGGAACTAAGGCTAAGGAAAATCTACAATTGGAAGATCACTACTCTATCAAGAACTTCATCATTTCCATCAAGTTTTCGGATCCTCCGGGTACGCTTCCGCATTCATTAATCATCTTGAATTGCCGTGGAATTATAGATAAAATTTGGCTTTGGATTTGTGCTTGATGAAGAATATGTTTCTTATTGATATTGATTTTGTCTATATGATGTATAAGGAATTAGAAACATGTCAATAGGCATAAATAATTTAAGTCTAACAAAAACGAGTAAAACCTGATATATTGTAAGGGTGAGACACCAATATATGGATATAAGCACGATAACTACATGCGTGACACACAAAACAACATGTAGTCATATAAAGTCATACAGCATAAACTTCTCAGAATAACAAGTAATTTACCAATGGGTTTCATCCCCAAACAGTCATTGTCCTTTATAAAAGAAATTAATGACACTACACAGTTCAACATCTAACCTTATATCTAATTTCCCGGAGATTCACTCACGAAATAAATGAGCTGATCAGGCTCTTGAATGGCACATTGTCCAAACTCTCAACAACATAATGGCACATTATCCAAACTCCCGACACAATAGTCAACAAAACAAATGGCACATCTCCCAAACATCCCGGCACGATGGTCAACAAATCAAATGGCACATCGTCCATTAAGGCACAATGGTCAACACTAAATGGCACATTGACCATGAAGGCACAATGGTCAACTAAACATGAATATCACCATGATACCATGACTACAAAACACACTATAACATGAATATCCTCAAGATATCATGACTCACAAATAAACTAGAACATGAATATCATCTAGATATCATGACTAACAAATAAACTATAACATGAATATCATCAAGATACCATGACTAACAGATACATCAAGACATGAAGATCATTAAGATATCATGATTTACAAATACTCTGTAACATGAATATCATCAAAATATCATGACTAACAGATACATTAAGACATGAAGATCATTAAGATATCATGATTTACAAATACTCTGTAACATGAATATCATCAAGATATCATGACTAACAAATAAATCGTTAAGTAAAACCCGTTTACAGAAAATCCTTCTGTTGTAACTCTGTTATCAAACATCAAACCATATTGAAATTCATCTTCTTTTGGAAACCCTTTTTCCCGAAATAACGTCTAATCTTCGTAAAATCATTTCTACCATAAATTCCTTTATCAAATCACTATGAAACTCATTTTCTTTCTGTTGAAAATCTTTCTCCGAGAAACTCTAGTTCTAAAAAAACGATCTTAAAACTAAATCCATGTGTGAATGATTACTGCTATTTTTAAGAATGCGTTCCGTAAATATTTTTGGAATTAACCGTCGTTTAGCATTTTAAAAAAAAAACACTTCAAAACTTGATCTTTCCACTTAAATAATTTTCTAAAATCATAATTAAGTTATTTTTGAAGATTAATTCCATAAAATAACTTTTTATAATATATTGGATATATCCACCTAAAAATTAATGGTACAAAAATAATTTCACGGTTACCTCCTCACTGTAACTCATAGTTCACTCTTACACTGATAAATCATTAAAATAATAATATTTTCAACTTTTTATCATTTTCAACCAATCAAAAACCTAAGTAATATTATATTACTATTTCTCATCAATTAAAATTCATTATCCCATAAAAACTTTTTAACACTCTGAGCCTCATTACTTATTGAGCACTGACCACTGTCAGGCTTTTCAATCCACAAACAGCATCAACGTTTCATCAACAATATTATAACAATTCACCCAGGCAAATCATGCATCAAAACATTGTAATACATAACTGCAAATAAATAATTAATCGTAGATAAACAAACACCACAATCCTCAATCAAGTAATACAAGTCACACAATAGATCACACATATAATTATTGGGAAAAATCTCTCAGGTAAGCTCCCCTTACCTCTTGAAGTTACAGTTTTCCTTTCGAAGTTTTCCTTCCGATTCGTATCCGATTTCACCTCACAACTTAGTACAATCCACAACAATTATCCTTCACAGTAAATCACAACACAATTAACATAGTAAAACAACAAAATCCTCCTAAACACTCATGATGAGGTTTCGGTCTACATGGTTTAATTAGGCTAAGGATGTCAAAATTTCACAAACTCTTGGATTAATGATCCTTAAGTATTTAAAACACAAGATCAATGATCATAATACAAATATTGAAATAACATCCTCTAACTCCACATAGAGCTAGGTTCGGCCATGACTAGTTTAGGTGGCTAAACATGATAAAATTTTGTAAGCTTTTGGATTCAACTATATTAGGTATTCCCTAGATCAAAACAAGTGTTATACTTGAAAAATTGAAACAAAATCCTTTTACACTAAAACCTATAGTTTCGGCCTTGCTCCATAAAATAGGCTAGAGGTTTTAAAAATTAGCAAGCTTCTAGATGTAACAACAATAGGTATTGAAGAGCTTAAATCAATTGTTCTATGACAAAAATTGAAACAAAACTCCTTTGCTCCTTTTCTATTTAGGTTCGGATTAAGCGGGGGTTGAAACAGGGAGATCCGCTTGCCCCGTTCTTGTTTCTCCTAGTGGCAGAAGGGCTAACTGGTATGGTGAGAAGGGTGGTTTCATTGGGTATCTTTGAAGGGTTCAAATTAGGGAATGGAGGTGAAGAGATGTCCATCCTACAATATGCAGATGACATTTGTGGGCGCTGAAGTCTATTCTGAGGTGTTTTGAGCTAGTCTCGGGGGTTAAAGTTAATTTTCACAAGAGTAGTTTGGTGGGACTAAATGTGGAAAACTCTTTTCAGGATGCTGCCTCGGTTTTCTTAAATTGTAGAAGTTGGAGTGTGCCTTTTAAATATTTGGGGCTTCCAATTGGAGCCAACCCAAGGTCTCTCTCCACTTGGCAGCCAGTTCTTGATACTTTGTGGGATAGATTGTCCTCGTGGAAAAGGAAACTCCTATCTTTTGGTGGTAGAATAACGTTAATTAACTCGGTATTAAATAGTATACCTATTTACTAATCTTTTTTCAAAATTCCAAAAAAGGTACTACATAAGATGTTTTGTATTCAAAGGAACTTTCTTTGTTTGGGTGGGGAGGGGGGGGGGGGGGGATTGCTATGAAAATAAAAATTGCTTGGATAAGGTGAGGGGTAGTGTGCCGGCCAAAAAAGGAGGGTGGGTTGGGGGTCAAAAATCTTGAGCGGTTTAACTTAGCTCTTCTAGCTAAATGGTGGTGGCGTTTGCTTAAAGAGGGTAGGAGTCTGTGGGTGAGGGTTTTGTCATCTAGGTATGGGCCTCTAGAGGTCTCCTTGAATTCATTTATCTCTGGGTCCACAAGTGGGAATTGCTCATCTTGGTGGAAATCTATTGGATTATTAGGAAGGTTTGGATCCTCTCTAGATTGGTTTGGGGAGGGGCTAAAACATAAAATAGGGAGGGGAGATAAAACCAGACTATGGGAGGATATTTGGGTGTGTGAGATGAGCTTAAAAGATTTTTTTCCTAGACTGTTTTTCATCTCAGAACAGAAAAATCAGGTTTTGGCTAGCTGTGGTGACTGGATTGACGGGTTTTGGGTGTAGGACCTTAAGTGGCGGAGAGGCTTTTTTGCTTGGGAACAGGTTCTTTTTGAGCATTTCAACAACTTACTGAGGTCGATGGACCTTGTAAGGGATAGATTGGATGATTGGGTGTGGTGGCTTGATAGCTCCGGATGTTTCTCTACAAAATCAGCATACAACTTATTGGAATGCAAAGTAAATTCCAACCAGCAAGTGGCAGAGTCTAGTGCAGAGGCCTTCAAGGTTCTTTGGAAAAGCAAGGTCCCTAGTAAAATCCTGGCTTTCTCATGGCAAGCTTTTTTGGACAGGATTCCAACTAAAGAAAACTTACTAAAAATAAGGGTTTTAACTGGAAATGGCAACCTTAATTGTGTTTTCTGCAATAGCTGTTTAGAAGACTCTGAACATTTATTTTTGTCATGCATATTTTCTCAAAGAATTTGGTACAAGGTTTATTGTGGCTGGGGGTTTTGGTGGTGCAACCAATAGGATTGAGTGAACTTTATCCAACATAGAGGGTTATTTGCGGACAAAAACAGAAAAAGAAGAGGGAGTTTCATTTGGCATGCGGTGGTCTGGACACTGTGGAATGAAAGGAATGCTTCAATTTTTTCAAATCAACTAATTGATTTTAGCAGAATTTATGATTTGATTGTTTGCAAATCATGGAGTTGGTTCTCAAATTCGGTTGATGGTTGTTTCCAATTCTTTGATTGGTGTATTAGCCCCTTGGATTGTGTTAAACAAAGCTAGGCGTCTGTTATGTCTTGGTCTGTGATAGGGTTATGGAGATATCTCAGGGTATCAAATTCACTGCTGCAGTTATCTTTGGCTTTGTTATGATGATTAAGGTGTGTTGTTTATTATTTGTGTGATTACACGATTTATGCTTGGGCAAATTACTCTGTTTCCCTTTTTGGTTTGCTGCCTGGGCAATTTATAGAATTTGTGCTTGTATGGTTGTAGTTTGGATGTAATGTGGTTTACTGACTGGTTATTAGGAAGTGGGGCGTGGTGGAATTGGCTGATGTTAGGTTATGGGTTGACTATTTTGCGGCTGATTATTTGGATGGGGTGTGTGGTACTATTCTGTATATATTTATTTTGTGGCTCCCTTGTGGGGTGTTATAAAGGGGTTAGAGTACCCCTAGTGCTCTAATTTATTCAATTTTGATTTATCAAAAAAAAAAATTAAATAGTTTAGAGTTTTCCTTCTCTTTTCTTTGTTGAAGACCTTTTGGAAAAAGTAATGTAAGTGCAATTTTTCACTATTCTTCCTCACTAACTTTCATGTCTTAAGCATCATTCCAAAATCATCTTGATTTTCTCAACATTGTAATGATTTTCTCCAAATTGTAATTATGTCTCTTTAATCTTAAAATTCTTCCATTTATGAGAAATTTAAAAGTTCTTAAATTCTTTATTTAGGATTTTTAGTGGCTTAATCTTCCTATTCCAAGCCATGACCATTGTCATGTTTTTCAAACCAACACACTCTATCCATAGTCATAATCAATAGAATCCACATTTAGTCTCATGAATAAATATACATGGACAAATATTTAATTCATAGATTCACCACATATCAAACATCAATTACAAATCATCAATTTTAATCTCACAAGATCATTACATTTAAATCACATATAAACAACCAACAAAAGTATATGACTACCGAACTCATTTAGGTAAACTCCCCTTACCTCTTGTAGTAAAATTTCTTCTTGTTTTAGATCTGGTCCAACCTTCCTTCTTCTCAAACAAAGTCGGCAAAATCAATTTACCAATTATCCTTCACAAAATAAACACATAAAACAAGTTAAACAACAAAACCTATCTTGGGTACTAAGCCCCTAGGTTCGGCCAAGAATAGAGCAAGGAGCTAGGGTTTTCCATTTTTTTAAGCTCTTGGATACATAATTCTAGAGTCATAGATAGAAGGTAAAAATTTTCATTACTCACAAATTCCATTTCTATAATTTTCTATGATTTAAACCATGAAATCTAATAAATATGGAACTTGGACAAAACATGGTGATGAGAATGATACTTGTGAAGAGAAAAGGAACTATGATCATGGATGATAAGATCATACCTCTAGTAGATGAAGAAATGAACAAGATCTTGGAGCTTCAATGAAAATTTTATGGATGAACTTTGGTTTTGTTGTGAGAGAATATGAGAAAATGAAATGGAACAAGTGTGATTAAGAGGGAGAAGGGGAGGGGGGGTGGGTTGGTCGACTCACTAAGGGGTAAGAGGGGAAGAAACAAAATGGGGACAAACTTGGAATTTCCATGAAAGACTAAGGACTTTTTGGACATTTTACATATAAATATCTACATATTTTTCTAAAGGCAATCGTGACTATGGTGAGACATGGTGGTGACTGACCATATAACATCCCAATCGACTCACTAATGCACATTTGCTAGACAATAGCATTACTCTATTATTATTTGTTTGGAAAAATACTATCTAAAATAATATAGTTGAAGAAAGTTTATTTTTCATATTTCATTATATTTTGATTTTAGTTTTAAAAAGAGAGAGAAAATTGTTATCATGAAACAAATAATAAATGAAATTTTTATGTTCTTTTTATTTGCTTGGCCCTGCACACTTCCACATTGCCTTACTCCCTCCCTTTCATTTTTTTTTTCCTTCTTTTCACGTTCTCTACCCTTCTTCTTCAACATAAACTTCATTTTCCCTCTCATTTGTCTAAACTCCATTTCTTCTTCTCCTCTCTCTCAAACTCCATTGCTCCTTCTTCTTTCTTGTTAGACCAAACCATGCCGCCCCTGCATAGTCGCGCGCCACCGCCTGGAAGCTCGCCGGTCGCCGCCGCTCAACGTGGGGAGGAGAAGACACAATGGCACCACGGCCCTGCACCGCCGCTGGGAGCCATACGATCACCGTATCTTGAGGAGGAGGACCGCACCTCGCATCCCCTGCCGTGCGAGCACCATCCGCCGCAAGAAACACGCCATGACGCTGTCGTTTGCGTCGAATCGCCACGGTAAGCACCGTTTATGGTGGTTCCACCACCTTTGAGTGTTAAATCTTCTTCTTCTTCTTCTTCTTCTTCTTCTTCTTCTTCTTCTTCTTCTTCTTCTTCTTCTTTGATGCTTCTTTCATCTCTTTTGTTAATGGTTGCCATAGAACCGCAGCTGTCCGCCGCCGAAACAGAGTCCACAACACCACCACGAGTTCATCTTCTTCCTTTGGGTGAGTGATTTCTCACATTCTCATCTCTATTATCAAGAAACCCTAATTTTCCCTCAAACCCTAACCCTAGGCTTTGATTTCAGATTTTGATTCTTGAAATTAATTGGTGTTTTATGTAATTGGGAGCATGATTAAGTGTTTCCCTAAACTAATTTCGTCAATCTCTTATTAATTTGAATTCTCCCCAATTTTTCTTCATGAACCTAAAAACCCCTAAATCTGTTTTGATTTAAATCAATGAGGTTTGAGAAATTAAGTATATTAGTGAGCTATATTTATAGTGTTGATGTTGAGTAATTAATTTGGTGATTTGTCTGGTTGTTTCTATGCTTGGATCGTCTGCCTGGGATGTTTTGCATGTTCATGCTTGCTCTGGGGAAGCAGGAATTGCTTTCTGGGAACTAACAGGAGTTGACTGCAAGCCTTCAGGGTGTCAGAGATCTTCAAACGTCAATGCCAGGTGGGGGAAAATAATACTTTAGGTGTAGTGTGGGTTTTATGCGGGTTTAGTATATGTTTAGGAAACTGCATGAAAATAACTGTATAGGGTTTGTTATTATAAATTACTTAATTATAACTGGTTAGACTGCATTTGTGAATTATATGGTTTGTATGTTTGGGACTTTATCTGATGTTGTGCATGGGATATTTGTTGGTTGAAATGCTTGTTTTGCTGGTTTTGGTTGTTTCTTATGGCTAGGGATTATAAATAGCGGTCCATTTTCCCTTGGGACTTAAATCATGTATAATGTTACTGGATGAAAAGGACAACAAGAGTAGAGTGGTAATGTGTGTGTTAGGAGGCGTGGGTGAACCTGAGAGGTTTCTTGGCTTATTAAAATTAATTATTAGCATATACGTATGATTTTCCAAGATTGTAGATGAATTCTATAAACAATGTGTATAGAGATGCAACGAGAAAATTGATGATAGTTAGGGATGTATAAGTATAGTATTAGTATGCATTATTTATGTAAATAAGAATGGAGATTGATGATGACACAAAAAGGGTGAATTGCGAAGATTGTCATAATATAAGCCATGATAATTATTACAGGTCCCTTAAAATTTATTTGATATGTGATGATTACTTTAGGCTTATGGTTTAAGTTGTCATCATCCCATAGGAATGCCTAGTATTGCACATAGGATGCTATGTTATGAGGGAATGCATATAAGGTTTTTAGAATCATGAGAATGAGTGTAGAGCGATGAATAAGAGGAGTTAAAGAAAAAGGGGATATAAACAATAAGATTATATTGTGTTCGATTGGACTATGGATAGGTATATAGTATTAAGGAATGCAGATCTGGATGATGTATTTTTAGTGTAATAAGCCAGGATTAAGAAAACAATATGCGGTGCAATATTAGTTGTAAAATGGATATTTTAGGCATTGTTGACGTTGATTGATGTTTGCTTTAATATCAAGCGTCGTTAAAGCCCTTGATTGTTGTATGCCTTTTTTCATGGTAGAAATTAATTACGAGGTTATGTTAGTTGTGGCATATGCTATTATATGATGAGATAGCTTATGATGATCTTATTTTCTATGGTTGTATACTTGTGATTTGAGATGAATGAGGATTGCTTTAAATTCTAATTGCTTGACGCTAAGTTTGAATTGTTGTTTTGGCGTAAGGTTTGAATTCGAGAACCTTATTTATAAACCACGTACGCTAAACGTTGGAAATAGATATTCCATGTAATTGGGCTCTAAGTATAAGCCTCTTGGTACGATCGTTAAGTCGTTTAGGGACTTTTGTGAGTTTCATTTGTTTCCGAACTTAGATTCGGGAGGTGTTGGAATGTTATTATTAGTTGGTGTCAATCCTTATTTATTGAAATTATGAATTCAATGTTAAGGTTTATCCTTGTTTATATTTTGCCAAGTCTTGGGCTCGAACTTGATTTAATTTATGGTGTTGAGAAATTTTGGAACGAAAGAAATAGACCAAATTCTTGGGAAGTTAAAGATATTCAAAATATTCATCTTTGGATGTTTTAAATTTAGGATTTTAACTATTGTATTACATTTTATCCAAATGAGTCAAAATGGTAATTTATCGAGTTAAATCATTATATTGATACTCGTACCCTACAATAATTAATTTTAGCCTAAGTATGCTCTAATTACTTCCAAAGTGTTCAAATGAACTTGACTTTGAAAAGAATATTTTGGTTAATGGTCTATTCGAGCCCAATTCTTAACAAAAGCCTTTCTAGATTGATACCAACGCTTTGGGACATTAGTTCCCATCTTATTTTGTCTTCGGACAACATTCTAACCTAATCATAGTCATTGTCGTTCTGGAAGCATAGACACCTATTCATAGGATATTAGGGGACTGTGTGGGGGCCACGGAGACCTTGGGGATAGTCAGGCATGGATCCTGCCAATGGTTCAGTGTACAGCTGCACTGAGCCGGTGGAGACCTGGACAGCAGGGCTATCTTGACACTCCACTGAACTAAATATTATTCAGATGTTAAGTACTCTCGTGTGAAAGGACCGTGGAGATGGCTGTTAGCATACTCCATTTGGGACTTGTGCACCGAGCTGTTTACGCATATTACCTGAATGCTATACTGACAGAACACTATGACAACAATAGTCTCCATGCGAGGTTTTAGGGTTGTTACACCATGGACGTTCCGCCATGGCAATGCATGTTCCCGGAGTCCTTTGCCCCACCGGTTCCTCCATCATCTCCCTCCCTGATTCCTCCTCATCCTCCCTCTTCTTCTATTGGGAACCTGCCTCCCCAAAAGAAATCTTTTGTTCAAGCACTCAATAATGCATGTACCATTCCCATAAGTCAATTACCGACTCCTTGTCTCAAAGGGGATGAAATGACAATCACAATTCCTGAAGACGAGTACATTGCTGGCCTGGAATCATCCAAGAATAATCTTCATGGAAGAATTCTTTTATCTAAAGGACATTCTCCAATAAAGGTCAATGACTTGAGAGTCAAGTTATCGAATCTTTGAAGTCCTTTAGCACAATGGAATTTAATCCCAATAGGCAGAGGTTTCTTTGAATTTTCGTTCTCATCTATTGAGGACATGTGCAGAGTTTTGGCTGCTGGATCTTCGTGCACCTGGTTTGTTGAGACTCTCTCATTGGACTCCGGATTTCAACCCTTTCCATGTGAAGCAAACACACGTGCAATACTGGATCAGAATTTATGAGCTTCCGCTTGAATACTGGAGACCAAGAATCTTGTATTCAATAGCAAGAGGAATTGGCACCCCACTATCTTTAGATGATGCTACCAAGAATAGAATGTTGGGTCACTATGCACGAGTTCTGGTTGACATTGACTTGTCCAAGTTACTGCATGAAAAACTTAGGGTTGAAAGGAAAGATTTTGCTTTTTACGTTTGGATTGAATATGATTCTTTACCATCATTTTGTTATAATTGCAAAGTGATTGGTCATTCATTATCCAACTGCAAGAAAAAGCAGGATGCACAAGTTGCTGATCATCAAAATCGGGCTCCGATTCAGAAAGCAAGGGTTACTAAGAAAATTGTTTCCAAATATGTGGAAAAAAGCAAAGTTGACAGGAACCTTGATGATGAAACAGTAAAAGAAGTCCCTAATGAGAAGGAGAATGCAGATAAAGAGAAAGCTATGCCAAATAAATCTTCAGATGCTGGTTCAAACTTCTAGAAAAGTCTGCAGGGAATGCTGATAAAGGAAAAGCTATTTTGGATGCGGGTTTAACTCTCTCAGAAAAGTCGGCTTATGTGCTAGAGCAATTAAATCTGCTTGAGCAACAGAGATTAGATGAAAGGGTTTTTCATAATCAATCAGAGGAAGATTCTGATTCAGTTGAAATTGTTTTTGATGAGGTAGCCCAAATTGTAGATGCAGAAGATGCTGCTGTAAGCACTGATCCCGTCCAGCCTGTAATTGATGATACTGCATTCTTCAGTCCTCATGAGAAATCTCCATCCTTTGTTCCTAATTATGTTTCTAATAGAACTAATTCTGGTGACCATGGTTCCAATCAAGCCTCTGCATCCAAATCTTCAAACATTCAGATGGACACAATGGTTCCTAATTCTTTTTTACAGACCCCATCCTCTAATGATCAACTTGTTGCTGGCAAGAATTTTGTTCTTAATTCAGTTTCTTCTAGAAAGAGTCAGCAGCCAGTTGTGGTTAATGAATCAGTAGCCTGAGACCTTCAAATTGTTGGGAGACTCTGGATTGATGCTGTTGAGGATCAGGAAGTCTCCTCATCTCAGATACAAACAGAAAATTTAGATGAACCCTTTACAAAAGCTCAGTCTAAATCTCAGAAAAAGAAGCAAAGAAGAGCCAGAAGGCAAGCTCAAAGGATGTCTCAGTATCAATCCCAATACGGGACATATTCTGTTTCATTGGAATTTTAATGAAAGTCCTCTATTGGAATGCTAGGGGAATTGGTAATCCTAGCACTAGAATGGTTTTAGCCAAATTTTGTATTGATCACAAACCTGATTTGGTTTTTGTGTCTGAGCCTAAGATTGATTTGGAAAATTTTCCTGCCAATTTTTGGGAGCCTCTAATGCCAAACCTTTGGGGAATGTGTGCTCCTAATCTGTCACCATCTGTTCTGGCTTGCTCTCAGCAGCACATATCCTTTTCTATTGATCATAATTCCCAAAAGCTTTTCATATCGGCTGTTTATGCATTAACATCTCATATTGGGAGAAGAAATCTTTGGATGGAATTAGCTTCTTTGCAGCAAGCTAACCAGGGACCATGGTGCTTTATAGGAGATTTTAATGCTGTTTTAGGGGCTCATGAAAAGAGGGGAGGAAGACTTCCATCTTCTGTCTCCTGTGATGAATTCCAAGCCTGGTCAGATTCTTGCAATTTAACTCACATCCCTACTTAAGGAGCTGCCTTTACTTGGTCCAACATGAGAGGGAGCAATGACCACACAGAACTGAGGTTAGACAGATCTGTGTGTAATGACGCTTGGTTTTCTGCTTGGGATAATGTGTCATGCTTCTCTTTGCCCAGGAATCAGTCAGATCACTTCCTTATCCTTCACTTTTTGGGGTTGCCCTATGTATGTTCTGTCTTAAAAGCTTAAGTGCCTGAAAGCTGAGTTAAAAGTATGGAATAAGCAAGTTTTTGGCAATGTTCATCTTAAAGTAGAAGAAGCTATGGCAAAACTGGAATCTGTTCAAGCAAAAATTGATTCTGAAGGTTTCTCAGACCTGTTGCACTCTTATGAACTTGCTGCTCAAAGGGATCTCAATCAGGCTCTATCTTTCCAAGAATCCTTTTGGAAGGAAAAGGCTAGGCTTAGCTGGTATTCAGGAGGAGATAGAAATACAGGTTTTTTTCACAAGGTAAACAAAATTAGAAATGCCGCCAGTCCAATGTCTGTACTGAAGGTTAGTAATTCTATTCTTGATGATCATAGGGATATTGAGAACCATGTGTTATCCTTCTACAAAGATTTATATGCCTCGGATAATTCTTGTGTTGATAATGGTATCATTGAGTCAGTCATCCCTTCTCTGGTTTCAATGTCTGACAACATCATGTTGACCAATATACCTACTATGGAGAAAGTTAAAAATGTTGTCTTTGCTTTGGACAAAAACAGTGCACCTGGTCCGGATGGTTTTGGGGGTAGCTTTTACCACACCTTTTGGGACATTATTGGAACTGATGTTCACAACTCAATTTTGCAGTTTTTTAAAGATGGATGGATCTATCCAAATCTAAATTCCAACAGACTTATGTTGATTCCTAAGTTTGTGGGTGCAGATAGGATTGAGAATTTTAGGCCAATAGCTCTTGCTAACTTCCAATTCAAGGTGATAACCAAGGTTTTGGCTGACAGACTTGTAAGCATTGTGCCCAAAATCATCTCTACTGAACAGAGAGGTTTTATTAGAGGAAGATATATTGCTGATTGTGTTTTCATAGCTTTAGAAGCAATTAATATGCTGCATAAGAGACACTTTGGTGGCAACATGGCTTTAAAGTTTGACATAAAAAAGGCTTTTGACACATTGGATTGGAGATTTTTATTGAAAGTCCCCTCTTCCTTTGGCTTTAATCATCAATTTTGTTCCTAGATTAGTTCCATTCTGAATCCTGCTCATCTCTCTATCTTAGTTAATGGAAACTCAATTGGTTTCTTCCCTTGTAAAAGAGGAGTAAGACAAGGACCCTCTCTCCCCTCCTCTTTTGCCTTGCAGAAGAAGTTCTTAGCAGAGGGATAACTAGACTTATGGAATCTAGAAGATTGCAACAAATGTATAGTCCTAGGGATTTTGCTACTCCCAGTCACATCCTATATGCAGATGACATCATGGTTTTCTGTAAAGGGTCAAAATCTAATTTAAGGAACCTTATGCAGCTTTTTGAGGAGTATGGGCAGACTTCAGGGAAGTGCTTAGTCTGGAGAAGTGCAAATTTTATGCAGGATCAATGTCCCAAAGAAGAGTGGCAAAGTTGAGTTCCCTTCTTGGTTTTACAGTTGGTTCATACCTTTCAGCTACCTTGGTGTCCCCTTATTCAAAGGTAAACCAAAGTCTGTTTACCTTCAACCTATTATAGATAGAATTAAATGTAAACTTTCCTCTTGGAAAGGCTCACTCCTCTCTATTATGGGTAGAGTGCAACTAGTCAATTCTGTTATTCAAGGCATGCTAGCATACAACTTTCATATTTACATGTGGCCAGTTTCCTTGTTAAAGCAATTGGATAACTGGATCCGAAATTTCATATGGTCTGGGGATATTCATAAAAGAAAGTATGTAACAGTAGCTTGGAAGTCAGTTTGCTCTCCTATTGTGGATGGTGGTCTTGGAATTAGATCCATTAAAGATATTAATGAAGCATCGATGCTGAAACTCTGTTGGGACATGCTTTCCTCTTCTGAGCAGTAGGCTAGGTTTCTCAAAGCCAGGTTCCTTAATTAGGAATTCTAAGCAAGTTTCACATCATGTTAACTCCTCTTTATGGCCTGCAATAAGAAACTGGTATAATGTTGCTCTTGATAATTCTTCCGGGTTAATTGGAGATGGTCAATCTGTGAATTTTTGGACAGATAAGTGGTTAGATGAGTCATTGGTTAGTCTTATGAACATTCCAGATGAATGGCAGCATTCTTTATCTGCATTAGTTAAGGATTTTATGGTGAATAATTGCTGGAATATTCCAGATTGCTTGCAGACTCACTTCCCGGGTATTATTGACAGAATTCTTCAAGTTCACATCCCTGTGAGACCCTGTGAGGATAAAATTGTGTGGGATAACTCAGTTTCTGGAGTGCTATCCTTCAAAGAGGCTTATTTGTTTTTAAAGCCTGTTAGCAACTCTGCTCCAAGGTTTAAACAGATTTGGTCTAAGGTTATTCCTCCATCAAGGTCATTCTTAGTTTGGAGGATTTTCCACCATAAGATGCCAACTGATAATAACCTCAAGAGGAGAGGCATTATTGTTGTTTCAATGTGCAGCCTCTGTGGTCAAGCAGAGGAATCATCCTCTCATCTTTTTCTGTCTTGCAATTATGCTTCAGCAATGTGGCAATGGTTGAGTTCTATGCTGTCTCTTCGAGTTGATCATTCAACTATGGAAGTTCTTTTTTATATCAATAAAGGGTTTAGCTCCCAATTGAAAGAGGTGATCCTAGATGCCATCATCAATGTAATTTGGGTAGTTTGGTATGCAAGAAACAGTTGCAGATTTAATAACAAATTTCGAAGGATTCAGACTGCTCAGAATTTGGTATGCTCTGCAGTGTCATATTCGGGTAAGTTGTCCAGTGGTACAATGCATAATTCAATGGCTGAGCTTTCAATCCTTAAGCAATTCAAAGTTGATGGTCACCTAAACAAAGCTCCAAAAATAAAGGAAGTGGTCTGGATTTCTCCTCCAAGCTATTGGACAAAATGTAATATAGATGGGGCAGCTCATGGTTGTCCAGGACCCTCTGCATGTGGAGGTATTTTTTGAAGCTTTAATGCAGCTGCCCTTGGCTGTTTTTCTTGTCATTTAGGTTGCTCCACTTCTCTGGTGGTCGAACTATCAGCTGCAATGCATGCCATAAAGATTGCAAACAGTAGAGGGTGGTTAAATCTATGGATTGAAATAGATTCAGTCCTTGTGGTTAGTGCTTTTAGTCATTTGTAAATTGTTCCTTGGAGGTTGCAATCAAGATCGAAATATTGTTTGGAGATAGCTAAAGGTCTCTCTCTTCAAGTAACTCACATATATAGGAAACGCAACTCTTGTGCTGACAAATTAGCTAATCATGGTATTCATCATCCTAGTTTTCATTGGTGGGACATGATCCCTTCTTTTGTCAGAGAGGATTTTTTTCGAAATAGGCTAGGTTTGCCTAGATATAGATTTTCTTGACTTTGTATTCTTTTATGGGTTTCGGTTTTATGTCCCCCATGTGTTTCTTTTCATTTTTGTTTTTTTGTGGTTCATCAATAATAGTGTGCTGCATATGATTGATGGAATTTGTGGTGCCAACCTAGTTGGGATGACCTATTCCATAGTGATGCTTTTGCACTCTACTTATATATATATAAAAAAAAATAGTCTTCATGGAGCAGAGGTAGGTCTAGTCCTAGGCATGCATTCGAGTCTTGATCTTTTTCTGAAACTATATATGTATTTTATAAATATATAAATATATCCCTTGATATATATGTATATATATCCACTTCAATGCTTGTTTGTTTACCTGCATGCCCATAACTACATTGCTAGCCTATTGTAGAATCTTACCTCCTCTATTTGTATCTTTTCTTCTCTTTGTTCCTAGTTGGCAACAATTAGTTCATCCGGTGAGCGTAAAGGAAATAAGGAATGACTGGAAGATGTTGAGAAGGTGACAGAAGAGAATTATGAAGACGTCAGAACTCCGATGACACGTGTAATTTGTTGTTGCATGTTTAAAGTTGTTAACAATAAAAAAAACACTTTTAAAATGTTTATTTTTGTAATCTTGGGAAAATTTACAAGTTTATTTAGTTTTCGAAAACTCATTGTATGTAATTATTTCATGTACTTTTAAAAATTCATTTGGGACTGTTGTATTTATCTATTTTAAGTTTCTAGTGTATAAATGGAATTTTATTCCTTTTCTCTCCTGACAGTTGATGTAAGACCAGTGAGCAAGTTTTTACTTGAGGAAGTTTTAAGTTTATCAACTGTTTATCAGGTGTTATTTTGACGTCATGCAAAGCTCCATTTTTAAAGAAATTATTTCGAAAATAATTCTGAAAATTTTCATTTTATAAAGTTAATTAGCTTTAAACAAAACATGGTGTTACACACCACATGACTCACCCCCTAAGGTGGCAAGGTGTCCCATCAATCCATCATCCGGTCCTATCTCTGCAGTTCCGTATCCGCCTCCGTCGTTTATCCGATTTAGGTTTTCTCGCACGTTTTTTTTTTTTTAAATTCGCCCGAATTAAATATAATATTTTATTTTTGGGTGAAAATTTTAAAATAGAACATATTACTAAAAGAGTGATAAAAATCTAAAATTACTAAGTTTCGAGTCAAACCAGAGTTTTTTGACCATATTACTAGCTATGATTTTGTTTTCTCCAAAATCATTTTCTTGGTCTCAGGTAAAAATATAAATAGATATATCGTTACCGATAATACAGCGTAAATAAAAAACAGGGTGTTACAATTGCCTTACCATTGGCTTCAGTTTTGATCATGCCCATGGTTGATTTGGTCCGGTTAATCTTCTTAGCTACCTATAAAGATTGAAATTATAGATAAGTGAAGTCCTTTGACCTGCATGGCTGCATCTTAAATTTATATTCCCCTTCACCTTTAGGTCACATGCCTTTTGTAATAATGCATATACAGAACAAAGTATCGTTTACATATTCAAACAGTACTAATAAATATTGATGCTTTTTTAAAAAATTGAAACCTTAGCAAAGTAGCTAAGAAATCTATACATTTTCAATCTACCTTTGTCTATTTATTTATTTATTTTTATTTTTTTTGCATTTTCTCTTCTGATAATTACATGAAGAGAGTCCACACAAAGTCGCTTAAAACCCTAGTGAATCTTGAAATGAAAAAAATTAATGGTACGAAAAGGTTCCATGAATAACGTATATGTTCAATTTAGCAATAGTTGGTAAATCGAGGTGGCAAAATGGGTTGGACCCGTCAGGCCAACGCGTTTAACCTGCTATTTTGATATATTTGTATTTGTATATTAGTTACTCTACAATTGAAAAAATAATTATTTCTATTTTGTGAAGTTTTAGATGATATTGGTATGTTAATAATTTTGATTTTTCAATTTTTTTTATAGATTTTTAAATTTTATTACTTTTTGGTATGCCAATCTATCAACCCGTCACTAAACGGAGACTGAGAGGTTCAATCCATTTTACTAAAATGGGTCAATTCGTCTCGACCAGTTTTCGGCTGGTTAGTGACGGGTGGGGGCGAGTTGGCTTATTTTACCCCCCTCTAATGGTAAAGCATACTTTTTCTTTAGAGCTAATATAAGAAAAATAATACTTAGCATTAAACACTCCCTTGATTGAAATAATAAATTCAGCAATAAATAAAGAAAAATGTCAATGGCACTCGTTAAGGAATAAAAAAAGAAAAATTTACATAGGTAATTAATGTATTTAACATTTAAAAAAGTGAAATTCTTAGTTTTCCAAAGAAAATTGCTTTTCTTGGTTCCTTACAGAGTGTCTCGTTAGCATGACCCATAAATAAGTAAAAGTTTGATTCATAATAGGTTTAAATAAGTTTTTGGTCCCTACAAAGTTCATCAAATCTGGTTTTGGTCCCTGTGCAAATTTTTCTTAGGTTTTCGTCCCTGTAATCTCAAAATTTTTGCAAATAGTCCCTACCGTCATCTTTTTTTGATTATCTAGTACTCATCGGTATCGAGGTAATTTTATTTTACTGTCCGACTTGCTGTAAAATTTGGCCATAAAATAGAAACAAAATCATACATTAGGAACATAAGGTTAAAATTGCTAAATTCCTTCATTTTGTATGATATGTAGTACTCAGGGGGTATCGAGGTAATTTCTCGTTCTTGTCCGACTTGCTCCAAAATTTGGCTAGAAAGTTGAAATAAAATCATACATTAGGGTTATAGGGGTAAAATTGACAAATTTTTTCATCTAGTAGGATTTCTAGTAATCAGGGGTAACAATAGGGACTATTTACAAAATTTTAGAAAATATAGGGACGAAATCCCAAGATTTTTTTCACAAGGACTAAAACCAAAATTGGTGAACTTTCCAGGGACTAAAAACTTATTTAAACCTTTATAATATTCTATATCTCTTCTCTATATATAAATAATAAAGAGTTGTGTTATTGTGACAACTTGCATCGGACAACATACGGGACAACTTGCACTGTAGCGCAGCTTTCTTTTTTTTTTTTTTTTTACAAATTTTGATTTTTTTTAAAAAAAATAAAAATTATTTCAACAAAAACCCATTAACCAGATAATGAAATGAATTAACCAGATATTTGTACGTGATTAACCAGATATTTTCACATACTTAACCAATATTTATTTCTCAAAAAAAGTCATTAACCAGATAATAAACTGAATTAACCAGATATTTGTACCTGGTTAACCAGATATTTATACATACTTAACCAAAATTTTATTTCTCAAAAAAAGCCATTAACCAGATAATGAACTGAATTAACCAGATATTTGTACCTGATTAACCAGATATTTAAACATACTTAACCAAAAATTTGATTTCTCAAAAACACCTATTAACCAGATAATGAACTGAATTAACCAGATAATTGTACCTGATTAACCAGATATTTGCATATACTTAACCAAAAATTTATTTCTCAAAAAAAGTCATTAACCAGATAATGAACTGAATTAACCAGATATTTGTACCTGATTAACCAGATATTTGCACATACTTAACAAAAAAATTTATTTCTCAAAAAACCCATTAACCAGATAATAAACTGAATTAACCAAATATTTGTACCCGATTAACAAGATATTTGTACACACTTGACCAAAAATTTTATTTCTAAATTTTTTTTTTTAAAGAAAGTAAAAATTTGAAAATAAATAAATATATAGCGCTACAGTAACGTTATAGTTGCGCTACACTGTTCAACTATACGGGTTGTCCCGTATAGTTGTCAAATGTTGTTGTTAGAAAAACATTTCCGATAATAAAAGATACCCTGGTTCATATATTTGAAAAATGTTATTCTGACCCCCCATATTTGACAATTACGGGACTGTAGCGCTAAAGTAGCGCTACTTTTTATTTTTTTTATTTTTTATTTTTTTTACAAATTTTGACTTTTAAATTTTTTTTTAAAATTTAGCTTTATTGAATACTAACATTTTTTGTTAATTCAGTTCATTATATGGTTAATGGGTCATCCTAAAGCTTACAATCATTTTCCACAACCATGTAAATATTTGGTTAATCACGTGCAAATATCTGGTTAATTCAGTTCATTATCTGGTTAATGGGTCATCCTGAAGCATACAATCATTTTTCACAACCATGTAAATATTTGGTTAATCACGTATAAATATTTGGTTAATTCAATTCAATATATGGTTAATGGGTCATCCTGAAGTATACAATTATTTTCCATCATTGTACATACATTAATCATATAATGAACTGAATTAACCAGATATTTGCACATGATTAACCAAATATTTACATGGTTGTGGAAATTGATTGTAAGCTTCAAGATAACCCATTAACTAGATAATGAACTGAATTAACCAGATATTTGCACGTAATTAACCAAATATTTACATGATTGTGGAAAATAATTGTCAGCTTTAAGATGACTCATTAACCATATAATGAACTGAATTAACCAAATATTTGTACGTAATTAACCAAAAATATTAGGATTCAAAAAAGCTAATTTTTTTTTTAAAAAGTCAAAATTTGAAAAAAAAAAAAAAAAGATCGATACAATAGCACTATAGTACGGTAGTTGTCTCGTAGTTGTCCCAAATAGAGAGTAAGAATAACATGACTCTATATATTTTATGTGAACAATCTATATTTCTAACCTAATAAATAATGTCGTGAATACATTTCCATCTCAAGTCTTCTAGGAAAAGCAATTATTTCCAAAATTTTCAAATTTTCTCGACATTTTTCAGCTTCAAAAGGAGAGCTCACCGAAGCGAAAGTAAGTTTCAGCAGCGAAAGAGAAGGCAGCTTGAGGGGAAGCTTCAGAAACGAAGAAGCGAAAGAGCGAAGTTTTTTTGAGCGAGATGCATCTGATTGTTGTGACAGATTCGAAGATGTTCATGTTAAAGAGGTATGTGTGTGGAACCCTTCTCTCTAAATCTCACCTCCTTCCCTCTTTCTCTTATGCTTCTCATCTCAGACTTCACATTCATTCGAAGAATGTGTCTGGGTTTCGAAATATTGATGATGCCATTGACTCCTTCATGAGCATTCTCAATAAGCGCCATCCACCTTCTGAATTCGAAGTCAACAAGGTTCTAGGGTATATTGTGAAGATGAAACAATATGCCACTGCTATTTCACTTTTTCCACAATTGGAGTTTAGGGGAATAACTCCTTCCTTGGTTACTTTGAACATCCTGATCAATTCTTACTGCCACTCTGGTCATATGGATTTTGCTTTTTCTTTAATGGGACAAATTATCAAGATGGGTTATGAATTGAATGTGATAACTTTGACAACACTGATAAAAGGGCTCTGTATTAACGGCAAGGTTAGGGAAGCACTTAAATTTCATGACAATGTAAGAGCAAAAGGATTTTGTTTTAATCATGTTAGTTATGGAACCTTGATCAATGCCCTATGTAAAATAGGGCAAACAAGAGCTGCAATTGAATTGTTTCAAAAACTGGACAGACAAGTGGTCAGGCCTAATGTGGTCATGTATAGTGCAATAATTGATGGATTATGTAAAGATGGGCTTGTAACTGAGGCAGCTAATTTGTTTTCTAAGATGATTGCTAAGGGGATTTCTCCTGATGTTGTTTGTTACAGTTCTCTAATTCATGGTTTCTGCTGTTTGAGTCAATTAGAAGATGCGACTCGATTTCTGAATGAAATGGTGCAAAACAACATCGAGCCGAACATATATACCTTTAGCATATTGATTGATGCATTATGTAAAGAAGGAAGACTCCTAGAAGCTCATGACCTGTTTGATATGATGTTAGAAAGGGGTCCAAAGCCTAATGTTGTCACTTACAGTGCTTTAATGGATGGATACTTTATAATCAATAATGTGAATGAGGCAACAAAGTTATTTGATAAAATGATCAAGACAGGCTTGACACCTAATGTTAGGACTTATAACATCATGGTTAATGGATATTGCAAGAATAAAAGGGTGGATGAAGCCATAACTCTCTTTAAAGAAATGTGTCACAGAAATTTAGTTCCTGATACTGTAACATACAGTTCTCTTATTGATGGCCTGTGCAAATCACGGAGAATCTCACATGTGCAAGACCTTCTTTATGAGATGCATGCTAGTGGCCAATGTCCCGATATTGTTATGTATAATGTCTTGTTAGATGCTCTGCTCAAGATCCAACATGTAGATGAGGCCGTTAAATTATTTCAGCAAATAGTTGGCAAAGGAATTCGTCCTACCGTGGTCACGTTTAACATACTTATAAATGGTTTGTGCAAAGGTGGGAAACTCAATACTGCAAAAAAGTTTTTTGAGCATCTTCTTGTTCAAGGCTGTCAATTAAATGTCATAACATATAATGCTATGATCAATGGGCTTTGTAAAGAGGGCTTGTTTGATGAAACAATTGCCTTGCTTTCAACAATGGATGAGAATGGTTGTATCCCCAATATTGTAACTTATGAAATATTAATTAAGGCTCTTTTTGAGAAGAATGAAAATGATAAGGCCAAGATGGTTGTCCGCGAAATGATTGCTAGAGGACTATTGAAGCGATAATACAAGGTAAGATTTTTATTTTTTTTTTTTATTTTTTTTACTTTTTTGTAATTAGGAAGACAACAACTGGAAAAATGAATTTTCTAATGTTGTTTTTGCATGAATGATGAATGATCTGAAAATATTTATTTCATTTCCGTCACAAAACTATTTCTACAGATTGACTTATATGTCCCTGATATCCCATCACTTGGTGTTGTTTGCTCGAGGTTTCAAATTTCTACCTGCAAGAAGTTCTGCCTTCTGATATTTGCTCATGTATTTTTGTTTAAGATGTCTTGATACTTGATAGTAAGCACCAGCCAGAGTTTTGACTTCTCAGTAATTGCTATCCATTATGACATGACATCTCTTTTATCATACAAAGAGTCAGAGAATGTAGCAGAAACTGACTTGATTATTATGCATGATTTTATCTCTGGTTATCTGTTTACCCATAATTAGAGAAATTAAAAAGTAGGAGAAAAAATTTCTTTTTGCAATTTCCTATTTATTTGTTTTCTGTTTTCTTGTAGCAGAAGGTAAAAATTTGAAACTCACTTATCTTTATCGAAAAAACTTATCACAAGAAGACATTGGCAATCTGTTTTAGACTTTAGGGTGATGTGTTCAATTTTTAGATTTGTTTCCCACATACAGCTTTAGGTTTAATCACTGATGGTATGGTTTCGTTTAGTTTTCACTTTTAAAGTGTTCATCATTGAATGCAGCATTAGATAAATGGAGCAAGTAGGTTTATCATGCCCTTAGCTTGAAGTTGATGCTGGGATAAAAGCAACAATTTGCTTAATTTCTTGCAATGAAAGCATGATGTCAAACAAGTCCTAAAAGATGCCTTTGGCATAGTTGGCCTTGCTGAATTTCACACTGTCATGACTTGAGGACAGTTTAATATGCTCCAGCCGCTCCTCAATTGCACAACACTAGTCAGAAGTCAGAAATATGAATCACGTGTAGATCTGCTAAAGTTCTCAACTACAACGAAGTAAAATAAGACTAATGACTTTTGAATCCCTAGAAGTTGCCTATTTACAATCACCATGCTCTATGTTTACTTGGTCCTTGATGATTTGTGATTCAATTTGCAAAAAACATTTGAACATTGGCTCAGATTAAAGACAAAATGGACTGCTAGTTAAGTGAACAGGTACCTATCTTATGGTTTAAAGTGTCACCTTGTATGAAAGACAAAAGAATCAAAGGTTAGATTGCCAGTGGATTCTTTGCAAATGTCGGATCCTACAAGATGCAATGATAATATTGCACTCAAGAAATCTGGTGAGCTCAAAAGCACACAGCCCTATTACTCCTGAATTCTGATAAAAACTAGTAAATATGGCATTTCAGATGCTGTCAAGGGAAGTGAGAAAGCTTATGTTTCATAGAAAAAATATTGTTGAATGATGATTGAGTTTCTAATGCCATCAAGCTGATCTTTCAATTAAAGTTTTCATGCCAAACAAATAGGATGCTTTGGACTTGTACCTTTGTCATGTTTCCCTTGCAAACCAGGGATAGGCAGAGGCATTTTCACCACAACTTCCATGCTGTAGATGGTCTATCTTATATGACCCTGCCACATCCTCTTGTCTATGAACCAAGTGGTCAGAATCTTTCCCAGAAGCAACATTATGAGGAATGGAACTCTAATTATCTTGCAGAAAGTTGGCCACTACACTAGCCAAAATTTCAAAAGCCTGTATCTGACTACATTCACTCTTCTTGTTGACTCTACCCGGCCCCTAAACCATTTCTCAGAAATTTTCAGGATGTTGAAACTGGACACATAATGCATGTGAACAATTAATCTTGGATTGGTAAATTATTTTATTACTCTGTCTGATATTGAACTTTTGGGGACGACAGACACTTGATAGCCATTAAAACAATATTTCATCCTCTTATGAAGCACCATATCCCCATTACTGGAACAAAATGTCGTTAAATAAAGTATAACCAGCTTCCTTGAGTTTTGCAGACATCCTAGATTGGAATCACCTTAAGCTAATGAGTATCAAGCTACATATGCAATTTGCTTTTAAGGGCATAGTTCGACTAATCTAAACCTACCCAACCTGTGTTCTTGATTCTTGAACCCAAACTATTATTATTATTTTGACTACTCCTATCAATGACAGGATATAAGACTATAAGGTCTGTTGGATTTGGGTGTGGCATTGGGTTTGGCATCATGGCATTGCATGATTGTGGGCTTGAGGATAGCAAATGTTGCACATGGAAATAGTGTGATATTTGGGTTTTGAACAAACTTAACCCAAATGTCCAGCCAATTGGGTCTGACATTTCGCATTTATAGCTCATCTTCCATCCTCTAACATAATCAATGTGCGATTCTTGCATATTTAGTTGCATTGCAACCTAATTATGATTGCATTTTCTCGCAATTTTTTATAATTGCGGTAAACATAGTATAACTGATACTGCAATTTAAAATCATGTTTTTATATTCCATTGATTTTTTTTTAATCATTACTTTTTTCCATTATCCTTGTTGTACACATTTTTTTCACATAGAGGACCCCTAGACTACAGCTCTAGCTTAGCCATTAGTGAATCCTCCATGTCTTGATTAAGTCTCAAATATTTACATGACTGGTTCTCCACATTTGGTAAGCGAGCCAGTCATGGGTTGTGTTTATATATATTGTTCGGTAGATTGTGGTGGCTCTCATGCACGTAGCTATTAATAGTAATATTAATAGAAGGTTGTAATTTATTTTTCATATTAACCATTATTTAATTGATAGTTGAAATCATTGTTGTTAGCTATAAAAGCACGCATAGTTTTTATTCATTTCAATTCAATGTAACAACTTCTTGGCTCATCAAGATTAATAAGTTTTCTTCGTTAACTACATTTCACTGTTGTTATATTTACTTCTCTAGTTTCCAACTGAGTTTATCTGGCGCTTCCGCATAATATTGTTCTTATACCTTAACAAGTAGTATCTAGAGCCATTATTTAGTTGGAAATTTAAGATGTCTACTGTAACACCTTCCTTGGGCATTACCTCCTAATCACATGCAGAAATAAATTAAAAAGAAAGTTTACTGGTTGCTTTCGGAAAGACTTCTATTATTTTCATAAGTCTGAAAATATGGGGTGAAATTTTTTCTTTTTCTTTTCTACGGAGTACTTAAAAATAGTGCACACAACACAAAGGTACAAATTATATTATATTGTATTCATAAACATACATAAACAGATTTTATTCATCATTCACAACATAATTTCTTTTGAAAAAAAATACATCATCATTCACAATAGAATTTCAAAAAGGTTTTAGACCACATAAACTGACTTTCTCAAAACAAACAACCCAAGGAAAAATCCTAAGCTGGTCGTTCTAGAAGACAACTACTGGAAAGAACTCTGTAGTTCTCACCATAAAATTCTCACCAACCTCTTCAAGGATCGGGAGTACTATCCTTAAGTGAGGTTAGCAACTTCTCAACACCACTTGTCCTCGTGTAAGAAAGCACCATAGCAGAGGGCCAGGAACACCTGATATATTGTAAGGGTGAGATACCAATATTTGGATGTATTATGACGACTACATGCCCAAACACAGAGCAACAGATATAGACAAATATACATATTCAATATATAGAATTCTCACAAATAAATCATACCAATCAACAATTCGTCGTCGTTTTTGAAAACATGACACTTCTATATTTCATCATTCTATCCTAGTCTTCGGAGATCCCAACACCATGCAGTTTTGAAAAAAAAATAGTGAGCTGATCAAACTCAATTGCCACACAGGCTCAAATTGCCACAAAGGCACACCGTCTCGAATACCTCGTGCATCAAGATATCCAGAATAACATCGTCTCGAATACCTCTTACGTCTACCAAGATATTCGGAATAACACCGTCTCGAATACCTCGTTTATCAAGATATCCGGAATAATCGGCACGTCTGCCAAAAACATCAATGCATGTAAAATCTTTCATTTTCGCGGCTTTTCTTTGTGCTCCATTCTTTCCTTGTCGAGGCTCAAAGATCACGACCTCCTGTGACTTTTAAATGTCTTAAAGCTTTTAATATCAACACAGGACATTAAAGTCCGAGTATCCAATCACAACAGTCCTAGACTTGTGTACTAGTCCAGAACTTTGTGGTAGTAGAAAAAACAGTTTTTACCCTTTTTACTCCGTTTTCCACGTTTATCACAACGTTTATAGGACACAAAGTCCACTACAACGCTTATAGGACACACCGTCCACAACAACTTATATAGTACACACAATCCACAATAACTTGTATAGGACACTTAGTCCACAATATAATATATAGGACACACAGTCCACAGCATTGTGATATAGATCATGGATCCACGTGTCAGAACTCTAGTACCCCGACGTCTCAGTTACTAGGTTCACTTTTCGCCTTATTTTTCGTTCAGTGAAAAACAAATACAAAACCGAAAGTTTCCGTAACTTATCCAAGTTATCTTTTAAATGCAAACTTTTATTTTGAAATCCTTTTGTTTAAAACTTTAAGTTTTGGAAATTCCATTCTATTTGCATAAAACCAATTTATTTTCAAATCTTCTTTTTCCTAAAACATTTGAAAATTTCCAAATAAATTCCTTTCAAGTTTCAAGCTAACTTTTGTTTTTCTTCAAAACATTTTCAAGGAAATTAATTGTCCTTTTTGTATAAAACCATTCAAATTTTTCCAAATTGAGTTTTCAAAAAAAATTGTTTTACTCTCTAAAATTTTCAACAAATCATTAAAATTATTTAACTTCCCCTTTTTATCAAAACCTTGTTAAAAAGAAACCTTTATTTTTAGTTTTCTTTGTAACAAGATCTCCAGATCATTCTAAAACAGCCACAACAACAACATCATCAAACAACATATAATTATCAAGTCAAGCAACAACTTAAGCCACCAATCAAAACTCAGCAAAACACACATAAAATTAATCACAACAACATGTAGTTGTCATAAAGAGCATCCCCCAGGCTTTCTCCCCTTACCTGATTCGACGGATAGAAAAAGTCTTCGTTTTCGTGTTGCCCAGAGCGAGCTTCCTTTGCCCACCGCGTGCCGCAAGTCTATGAATTAAACGAACGACTTAAATTAAAACTACAAAGTCGTCTTATCTTTCTAAGTATAGGTTTTGGCCATGGCTGGAAAAATGATGCTAGCGATGTCTGATAAATTCTTGGATTACTTTTTGTCCGAAACTTACTTATATATATATATATATATATATATATACTTTAATCCCTTATTTCTATATCGTTACTTTAACACTTGTTTATAGTCCATATTTACCAAGAATCTTTACTTGACCATGTTAAAAGATATTATCTTCAAAATCATATTTTTTTTATTCAAAAATTATGATGAACTCTTTTATAAAAGCATTTTCAAAACATCAGTTGGTTTAAATAGTGAATGATCACTCAAATGACCTTTAAAATTTTTTGAAAATTTAATTGATGGTACCCAACTCACATATAGACATATTGTAGTTGGTCCCATGTCAAAATTCGAAAGCATTAATTTATTAAAAATCCAACACTGCCTCTGTTTGTACAGGGTTTTCCAGAAATCCGAGTTCATCAACATGTAACTTTATGAAATTGTTTCTCTTTATATATATATGTAAAAATCTCAAATCCTCAACCAAACTTTAGGTATACTTCAGTATTAACTCAGAAAATTATATAAAAGTTTCTAACCTTCAAAATCATATTTAAAATCATCATGCAACCAACTATGTTCATATTTTCGCAGACAGAACTTGTCTCTACTTTAATAGGGGTTTTGACACAAATTCTTATCCAAATACTTACGTATTATATATCAAATTAAAGCCCCAGAAGTCTTCGTCTCAGATGTGTATTTATTTTTCAGAAATACGTTTTGTATAAAAATTTATGGGGTTACGAATAAGTGTATATCAAGCTGCCAGAATCACATTTACCCATGTTTATCCACACCAAGTTATTATCTTCACTCTAGCATCATCCACAAGCCATAAAACCAACATGCAAAGGTTTTAGGCCCTCAAAAACATACATGCAGAAATATATCAATCAAAATTAGTAACCATTATTATCAAATAATGGTTCAAACAAAGAGTTGAGAGAGGATCTTTAAATCAAGTATTTTTAAGTCATTCATGTGGAATTTGAACTAAAAACACCATCTTAGTACTTCTTAGGGTTTCGGCCCCATCACCACTAATAGGAAGGAAAACTTAAATTTTTGTATGAAGCTCTCAAGCTTAGAAATCACATGCATTAGAATTTTAAAGATATGCATGTAAAAATCTTAACAAAACATCAACTTTCCTCTTCTAGTATTTTTCGGCCAACTTAAAAAAATAGGTCTTGGAGAACATGCAATTGTAGAAGTTGAAAGTAAAGATGATGATGAGTTGAAAGAAATTGGTTTGATGAACATGCATCAAAAGAAAATCAACTTGCAACATAAATCATTAACATGCATGGTGACAAAAATTAGGTTTTTAGAAAGAAGAGTTGAATAAGAGATTATACCCTTGGTGGTATTGATGATGATGAAGATGAGCAAGCTTTTTTTTTAGCAAGCTTTTTTTTTTTTTGAATCATCTCAAGAGCAAGATGATGAAGAGCTTTGAAAGCTTCTAAGTATGTTAATGGAGGAAATATGAAGTGAGTAAGAGGGTTTTTTTTGAGAAAGAAGGCAAAATGAAGCAAAGTGTGAGAGAGGAGTATTTATAGAGGATTGGGGGGGTGGGGGGGCTGCTGCCTTATGCCAAGGGAGTGATTTTTAAAATTTTTAATTAATAGAAAAAGACTTAATTTAAATAATTAAAATAATGTTTTCTTATAAGAGTAAAAGAAATAATTAATTGTGTAAGAAATGATGTGTAAATAGTGAATGTAGTCACTATTCACCTCAATCAAGTCTCTTCAAAATCTGCATAAAATCTGAGTTTGGTAAATTGGTTAGTTCTGGTTCCATTTGTTTCCCGTCGGTGAAAATCGATCGTATTTTCTTTCGTAAATTTTTCCACCCGAGAAATTCTTATATTGAAAGAAAATTTTTAAAATCATGGAAATGATTATAACTGGGTAAAAAAAAATGTATTTTACTAATCAAAATTAATTTTTCGGGTCAGTGTAGTTCAACTGACAGTGAAAACTCAGACCGGATTCGTCTGAAATTTCTACCGGAAATCTAATAGTAGTGTTCTACTATAAAATACATTATGAAAATAATTTAGATTTATTAAATAATTTACTCAAAATTAGAATATTAATTATTCTCAGACATGCATAAGTACAGATTATAGAGTAACCGAAAAATCGGGGCATTAAGTAAGTAACTTGTAAAATAAAATATAATGATGATTTGAAATTAATGAGAATAATATTCACATCAAATCCATCATTTTATTGTCACATCAAATCTCTTCAAATCTTTACCTAACATATTTTAAATTAATTTGTTTCATTTTTCGGGTCAGTAAAGTTTTACTGACAGCGAAAACGCAAACCGTTCGTTTGAGATTTCAACCGGAATTTTAAATAGTAGTTTCTTACTATAAAATAAATTATAAAAGTAATTTAGGTTTATTAAAGAAATTTCTCAAATTTAAAATTTAAATATACTAAACATGCATATACATACATAAGCACAGATTTTAAGAAATAGAAAAATCAGGGTGTTACATTACTATCTCACTAAAAATAAATTTCATCCTCGAAATTTTGTGACTCTGAAGTAGACAGGATCTTGTATTTCAAGATCCTACTTTGTATCTCTCACATCTAATTCTTCCTAAGGTGACAATCGTAACTTAATAACGAAGTTCACGCTTATCCTTCGTTCTACTTATCCTTGACCTACAATTACTTATCCTCAACTCTTACAACCTGTACTTATAGATTCATCTTAATCTCTCACTCATAAGGATATAATTTAAAACCTAATCTCCTCTTCCTCAATACTGATCCATTAGGAAAATTTTCCTCCGACCTCCTTGACTATTACCATTAACACCAAGATTTAAACTAAGATTCTCACTTCTCTTATCGCATACACATCAGCTTCTATCCAAAATTTTATGTCGTATTTTCAGTCGCTTCAGTCCTCTTATTGCTAACTCTAGAACATAATTCACCCCTATGTCGTTACCCTTCATCCTTGAAATTTTCTACCCCTAGATTACATCCATTATCCATGACTTTGAATCTTAGTTCCCCCCATGTGAAGGACAAAAATCAAAACTTAGTCGCTTCTATTCTAAATTATTAGTCTATTAGAAAAACTGCCTTCCACACATCTAACTTCGATAGTCGTTGTCAAAATAATACTGTCATCACCCCAACATACATCAACTTACTACTCTAGGTATACATCTGTAGTCTTAGCTCCTCTGAACCTAATCCACTTTTCCAGATTCTATCAAAATCACATACCTCAAGTCTTTAATCAAAACATCACAATACTTCCTAAGATAAACTGAAATTAAAAAGGAACCTCGTTGGGTATGATTTTCTAATTCACCAACTTTGAACTCCTTCAGAAACTTAGTTTCTTTTGAATATATCCTACTACTCCAAACTATATCATAATCATACATTTCAATCTTAAAGGGCACTATTGCACTCCTTTAGGCAACTATAGCCAAAAAGGTATCACCTCGTTTTGAATCATCTAAAACCATAAATCTTTAACTTCTCCATCAACTTAGTTTTACTCAAAAACTCCTCTTTACTGCTCCTGTTCAGCTTAGGAAAACTATTATAGACACTTCTCTATGAATCTTCAAACTCATAAAATCAATCTTAACCATGGATACTGATCATCACCCTAGATTCCTTTAACAGTGTTCTACCTCGATCAATCATCTTTTTTATAAAATTTTCCTCACTTACTATCATTGATCTTAAGGATTCACATCTTACTAGCCACAACTATACCTCAACAAATCTTTCATCACTTCTTGTCCATCCAACTAAAAAGATGATCGTAACCAATTACTACCCTTACTTCCAAATCAACTTCCTAAAAGTCCTATTATTTCTATCGCTCGTCCACTCGAGTCAAGAGTGGTCCGTTGAAATCAATCTCAACTCGGCCCTCAACACTTGGAGCGGTAATATTGGTAAACTTCGGGTCTTCATTTGAAGTGAAATTTGGAGGTATTCCATGGAGTCTGGTCAGTCCTCTGATATCCATGTCTGTTAGCTTATCCACTGCATAGTGGATCTTGATAGGTAAGAAGGATGTTAACTCCCTCAGTTTGCCCACAAGCACTCGAACAAAAAGAATCTCTTAGAGGTCTTTGGTAAATTCATAACGAAATCCATCGCAACACTAACTTCTTGACAAGGAATGTCTCAAGTGTCAAGATATCTCTCTTTCACTGTACTCGACTAACTCTGACCTCCTGGTGTGAATCAGATACCCATCCTCATGACTCATAAGGTAGGTTACATGTCAATGACATTTGGAAGAATACGTATGGTAAAATTGATCAAGGATGACAAATTCTTTCGAACTATGATAAGGCATGGTCTCGGAGATTACAGAAAGAAATTTTCAAGAAAATAAGTTTCTTGATTTCACTTTCACAAAAACTTAGAGAATAATTTCATCAATTTGAAAGATACAAGAACATTCCGTGTGGAAAAAGATCTTTCAATTAGGTTCGTGAACGTAAAAATGCATGGCCAATACACATTTACAAACATGAATCTAATAAAGTTGCTCCTTGCATTAGAATTTCCAAGGATAATTTTAAATCTAAGAGTATTCAATGTACTACAAGACATTCGTCAAGGGATGATTTCAAAGGGATTAGTCCGACAAAATTGGACTGCGTCATTTGGGTTATAACTCAAGAAATAGTTATAACCAATTTAGAAGTCCTGATAAATTTCAATTCATACTCAGGAAAGTTCATCTGACGCACGCAAACTTGCATACTACGATTGTTTGATATAACCATAAGGACTCGAAGAGCAAATATCAACTGACACCTCCATAAAAACCAATTAGTACAATGAAGAGCTTCCTTAAACATGAGACATTATTCTAGAGGTAAAGATTCGGATTGGCTCAACTCAACTTCGTACAAGCACTAAGGTCTTTCTAAACACGCTTAATATGGTTTGTTGCTACCTTCTGCATTCTTCTCTGAACTACGTACGATAACCCATGACTTACCCCGTCTCAAGATCATGCGAAGAGTTGGTCGTTCCTCATAAGGTGAGTCAACGACTCCAAAATCTTAGACAGTTCCTCGATGAGACTTTGAAAATAACCCGTTAGCCTAACAACTACGGATTTTAGTCACCTTTCGTGGTCACTTTCACTAAAGTGATGCTTCATCCTTATGAGCAACATTGACACTCCCCTCGGAACACACTTGGTCCCCAAACTGTTCTGACATCAATCTCCCCTTTAAGTCAAGTCATCTAACTCGACTAACTTTGGAGGCGATATCCTACACGAAGTGATGGAGATCCGATTGCATCTATAGGAACTAGATCAATCGAAAACTCTACATCCTTCATAGGGACAAACCTGGAACATTCTCAGGGAATACTCCCAGAAATCTTCCACAACGGGTACTTTATTCAAATGTCTAACACCATCCTAAAAGGATAAACAAACATGTCAACATGAATCAACGTACCATTTACTAATCATGAGTTCTCATAAGGTCTCGACCACAACAGAACTCATCAAAACACACCTATTGGGTGTCAGCACACATTGTTTCGTCAAGGAAACAATTCAGACAATAACCAAACGGAAATCACACAACAAAAACATAATGGACCTATTCCCCAAGTTCCCGAAAGACTCGACCAGCTCTGATACTACCAATGTAACACCCTCCTTGGGCATTACCTCCTAATTACATGCGGAAATAAATTAAAAAGAAAGTTTACGGGTTGCTTTCGGAAAGACTTCTATTATTTTCATGAGTCTGAAACTATGGGGGTGAAAATTTTTCTTTTTCTTTTCTACGGAGTACTTAAAAATAGTGCACACAACACAAAGGTACAAACTATATTATATTGTACTCACAAACATACCTAAACAGATTTTATTCATCATTCACAACATAATTTCTTTTGAAAAAAATACATCATTCACAACAGAATTTCAAAAAGGTTTTAGACCACATAAACTGACTTTCTCAAAACAAACAACCCAAGGAAAAATCCTAAGCTGGTCGTTCTAGAAGACAACTACTGGAAAGAACTCTGTAGTTCTCACCATAAAATTCTCACCAACCTCTTCAAGGATCGGGAGTACTATCCCTAAATGAGGTTAGGAACTTCTCAACACAACTTGTCCTCGTGTAACAAAGTACCACAGCAGAGGGCCAGGAACACCTGATATATTGTAAGGGTGAGATACCAATATTTGGATGTATTATGACGACTACATGCCCAAAAACAGAGCAACAGATACAGACAAATATACATATTCAATATATAGAATTCTCACAAATAAATCATACCAATCAACAATTCGTCGTCGTTTTTGAAAACATGGCACTTATATATTTCATCATTCTATCCTAGTCTCCGGAGATCCCAACACCATGCAGTTTTTGAAAAAAAATAGTGAGCTGATCAGACTCAATTGCCACACAGGCTCAAATTGCTACAAAGGCACACCGTCTCGAATACCTCGTGCACCAAGATATCCGGAATAACATCGTCTCGAATACCTCGTACGTCTACCAAGATATTCGGAATAACACCGTCTCGAATACCTCGTTTATCAAGATATCCGGAATAATCGGCACGTCTGCCAAAAACATCAATGCATGTAAAATCTTTTATTTTCGCGGCATTTCTTTGTGCTTCATTCTTTCCTTGTCGAGGCTCAAAGCTCACGACCTCTCGTGACTTTTAAATGTCTTAAAGCTTTTAATATCAACACAGGACATTAAAGTCCGAGTGTCCAATCACAACAGTCCTAGACTTGTGCACTAGTCCAAAAATTTGTGGTAGTAGAAAAACAGTTTTTACCCTTTTTACTCCATTTTCCACGTTTATCACAACGTTTACAGGACACAAAGTCCACTACAACGCTTATAGGACACACCATCCACAGCAACTTATATAGTACACACAGTCCACAATAACTTATATAGGACACTTAGTCCACAATATAATATATAGGACACACAGTCCACAACATTGTGATACAGATCATGGATCCACGTGTCAGAACTCTAGTACCCCGACGTCTCAGTTACTAGGTTCACTTTTTGTCTTATTTTTCGTTCAGTGAAAAACAAATACAAAACCGAAAGTTTCCGTAACTTATCCAAGTTATCGGACATTTTCATTTGAACAAAATCTCTTAATTGCAAACTTTTCTTTTGAAATCTTTTTGTTTAAAACTTTAAGTTTTGGAAATTCCATTCTATTTGCATAAAACCAATTTATTTTCAAATCTTCTTTTTCCTAAAACATTTGAAAATTTCCAAATAAATTCCTTTCAAGTTCAAAGCTAACTTTTGTTTTTCTCCAAAACATTTTCAAGGAAATTAATTATCCTTTTTGTATAAAATCACTCAAATTTTTCCAATTTGAGTTTTCAAAAAAAATTGTTTTACTCTCTAAAATTTTCAACAAATCATTAAAATTATTTAACTTCCCATTTTTATCAAAATCTTGTTAAAAAGAAACCTTTATTTATAATTTTCTTTGTAAATATTTTCTTAAGGCTTTTATCCTTATTATTTGAGCTCTAACCAATAGTACTTAGGCTTCCATGCAGCAACAACAACACATACACAATCATTCCAACATATATAAGCAACATTCATATATTCATAAAACATTGACTAAACATAAGAGCATGTTTATCAGTCAAATATACCATCAAAGCAACAAGATCTCCAGATCATTCTAAAACAGCCACAACAACAACATCATCAAACAGCATATAATTACCAGGTCAAGCAACAACTTAAGCCACCAATCAAAACTCAGCAAAACACACATAAAATCAATCACAACAACATGTAGTTGTCATAAAGAGCATCCCTCAGACTTTCTCCCCTTACCTGATTCGACGGATAGAAAAGTCTTCGTTTTCGTGTTACCCAGAGCGAGCTTCCTTTGCCCACCGCGTGCCGCAAGTCTATGAATTAAGCGAACGACTTAAATAAAAACTACAAAGTCGTCTTATCTTTCTAAGTATAGGTTTTGGCCATGGCTGGAAAAATGATGCTAGCGATGTCTGATAAATTCTTGGATTACTTTTTGTCCGAAACTTACTTATATATATATATACTTTAATCCCTTATTTCTATATCGTTACTTTAACACTTGTTTATAGTCCATATTTACCAAGAATCTTTACTTGACCATGTTAAAAGATATTATCTTCAAAATCATATTTTTTTTATTCAAAAATTATGATGAACTCTTTTATAAAAGCATTTTCAGAACATCAATTGGTTTAAATAGTGAATGATCACTCAAATGACCTTTAAATTTTTTTGAAAATTTAATTGAAGGTACCCAACTCACATATAGACATATTGTAGTTGGTCCCATGTCAAAATTCGAAGGCATTAGTTTATTAAAAATCCAACACTGCCTCTGTTTGTACAGGGTTTTCTAGAAATCCAAGTTCATCAACATGTAACTTTATGAAATTGTTTCTCTTTATATATATATGTAAAAATCTCAAATCCTCAACCAAACTTTAGGTATACTTCAGTATTAACTCAGAAAATTATATAAAAGTTTCTAACCTTCAAAATCATATTTAAAATCATCATGCAACCAACTATGTTCATATTTTCGCAGACAGAACTTGTCTCTACTTTAATAGGGGTTTTGACACAAATTCTTATCCAAATACTTACGTATTATATATCAAATTAAAGCCCCAGAAGTCTTCGTCTCAGATGTGTATTTATTTTTCAGAAATACGTTTTGTATAAAAATTTATGGGGTTACGAATAAGTGTATATCAAGCTGCCAGAATCACATTTACCCATGTTTATCCACACCAAGTTATTATCTTCACTCTAGCATCATCCACAAGCCATAAAACCAACATGCAAAGGTTTTAGGCCCTCAAAAACATACATGCAGAAATATATCAATCAAAATTAGTAACCATTATTATCAAATAATGGTTCAAACAAAGAGTTGAGAGAGGATCTTTAAATCAAGTATTTTTAAGTCATTCATGTGGAATTTGAACTAAAAACACCATCTTAGTACTTCTTAGGGTTTCGGCCCCATCACCACTAATAGGAAGGAAAACTTAAATTTTTGTATGAAGCTCTCAAGCTTAGAAATCACATGCATTAGAATTTTAAAGATATGCATGTAAAAATCTTAACAAAACATCAACTTTCCTCTTCTAGTATTTTTCGGCCAACTTAAAAAAATAGGTCTTGGAGAACATGCAATTGTAGAAGTTGAAAGTAAAGATGATGATGAGTTGAAAGAAATTGGTTTGATGAACATGCATCAAAAGAAAATCAACTTGCAACATAAATCATTAACATGCATGGTGACAAAAATTAGGTTTTTAGAAAGAAGAGTTGAATAAGAGATTATACCCTTGGTGGTATTGATGATGATGAAGATGAGCAAGCTTTTTTTTTAGCAAGCTTTTTTTTTTTTTGAATCATCTCAAGAGCAAGATGATGAAGAGCTTTGAAAGCTTCTAAGTATGTTAATGGAGGAAATATGAAGTGAGTAAGAGGGTTTTTTTTGAGAAAGAAGGCAAAATGAAGCAAAGTGTGAGAGAGGAGTATTTATAGAGGATTGGGGGGGTGGGGGGGCTGCTGCCTTATGCCAAGGGAGTGATTTTTAAAATTTTTAATTAATAGAAAAAGACTTAATTTAAATAATTAAAATAATGTTTTCTTATAAGAGTAAAAGAAATAATTAATTGTGTAAGAAATGATGTGTAAATAGTGAATGTAGTCACTATTCACCTCAATCAAGTCTCTTCAAAATCTGCATAAAATCTGAGTTTGGTAAATTGGTTAGTTCTGGTTCCATTTGTTTCCCGTCGGTGAAAATCGATCGTATTTTCTTTCGTAAATTTTTCCACCCGAGAAATTCTTATATTGAAAGAAAATTTTTAAAATCATGGAAATGATTATAACTGGGTAAAAAAAAATGTATTTTACTAATCAAAATTAATTTTTCGGGTCAGTGTAGTTCAACTGACAGTGAAAACTCAGACCGGATTCGTCTGAAATTTCTACCGGAAATCTAATAGTAGTGTTCTACTATAAAATACATTATGAAAATAATTTAGATTTATTAAATAATTTACTCAAAATTAGAATATTAATTATTCTCAGACATGCATAAGTACAGATTATAGAGTAACCGAAAAATCGGGGCATTAAGTAAGTAACTTGTAAAATAAAATATAATGATGATTTGAAATTAATGAGAATAATATTCACATCAAATCCATCATTTTATTGTCACATCAAATCTCTTCAAATCTTTACCTAACATATTTTAAATTAATTTGTTTCATTTTTCGGGTCAGTAAAGTTTTACTGACAGCGAAAACGCAAACCGTTCGTTTGAGATTTCAACCGGAATTTTAAATAGTAGTTTCTTACTATAAAATAAATTATAAAAGTAATTTAGGTTTATTAAAGAAATTTCTCAAATTTAAAATTTAAATATACTAAACATGCATATACATACATAAGCACAGATTTTAAGAAATAGAAAAATCAGGGTGTTACATTACTATCTCACTAAAAATAAATTTCATCCTCGAAATTTTGTGACTCTGAAGTAGACAGGATCTTGTATTTCAAGATCCTACTTTGTATCTCTCACATCTAATTCTTCCTAAGGTGACAATCGTAACTTAATAACGAAGTTCACGCTTATCCTTCGTTCTACTTATCCTTGACCTACAATTACTTATCCTCAACTCTTACAACCTGTACTTATAGATTCATCTTAATCTCTCACTCATAAGGATATAATTTAAAACCTAATCTCCTCTTCCTCAATACTGATCCATTAGGAAAATTTTCCTCCGACCTCCTTGACTATTACCATTAACACCAAGATTTAAACTAAGATTCTCACTTCTCTTATCGCATACACATCAGCTTCTATCCAAAATTTTATGTCGTATTTTCAGTCGCTTCAGTCCTCTTATTGCTAACTCTAGAACATAATTCACCCCTATGTCGTTACCCTTCATCCTTGAAATTTTCTACCCCTAGATTACATCCATTATCCATGACTTTGAATCTTAGTTCCCCCCATGTGAAGGACAAAAATCAAAACTTAGTCGCTTCTATTCTAAATTATTAGTCTATTAGAAAAACTGCCTTCCACACATCTAACTTCGATAGTCGTTGTCAAAATAATACTGTCATCACCCCAACATACATCAACTTACTACTCTAGGTATACATCTGTAGTCTTAGCTCCTCTGAACCTAATCCACTTTTCCAGATTCTATCAAAATCACATACCTCAAGTCTTTAATCAAAACATCACAATACTTCCTAAGATAAACTGAAATTAAAAAGGAACCTCGTTGGGTATGATTTTCTAATTCACCAACTTTGAACTCCTTCAGAAACTTAGTTTCTTTTGAATATATCCTACTACTCCAAACTATATCATAATCATACATTTCAATCTTAAAGGGCACTATTGCACTCCTTTAGGCAACTATAGCCAAAAAGGTATCACCTCGTTTTGAATCATCTAAAACCATAAATCTTTAACTTCTCCATCAACTTAGTTTTACTCAAAAACTCCTCTTTACTGCTCCTGTTCAGCTTAGGAAAACTATTATAGACACTTCTCTATGAATCTTCAAACTCATAAAATCAATCTTAACCATGGATACTGATCATCACCCTAGATTCCTTTAACAGTGTTCTACCTCGATCAATCATCTTTTTTATAAAATTTTCCTCACTTACTATCATTGATCTTAAGGATTCACATCTTACTAGCCACAACTATACCTCAACAAATCTTTCATCACTTCTTGTCCATCCAACTAAAAAGATGATCGTAACCAATTACTACCCTTACTTCCAAATCAACTTCCTAAAAGTCCTATTATTTCTATCGCTCGTCCACTCGAGTCAAGAGTGGTCCGTTGAAATCAATCTCAACTCGGCCCTCAACACTTGGAGCGGTAATATTGGTAAACTTCGGGTCTTCATTTGAAGTGAAATTTGGAGGTATTCCATGGAGTCTGGTCAGTCCTCTGATATCCATGTCTGTTAGCTTATCCACTGCATAGTGGATCTTGATAGGTAAGAAGGATGTTAACTCCCTCAGTTTGCCCACAAGCACTCGAACAAAAAGAATCTCTTAGAGGTCTTTGGTAAATTCATAACGAAATCCATCGCAACACTAACTTCTTGACAAGGAATGTCTCAAGTGTCAAGATATCTCTCTTTCACTGTACTCGACTAACTCTGACCTCCTGGTGTGAATCAGATACCCATCCTCATGACTCATAAGGTAGGTTACATGTCAATGACATTTGGAAGAATACGTATGGTAAAATTGATCAAGGATGACAAATTCTTTCGAACTATGATAAGGCATGGTCTCGGAGATTACAGAAAGAAATTTTCAAGAAAATAAGTTTCTTGATTTCACTTTCACAAAAACTTAGAGAATAATTTCATCAATTTGAAAGATACAAGAACATTCCGTGTGGAAAAAGATCTTTCAATTAGGTTCGTGAACGTAAAAATGCATGGCCAATACACATTTACAAACATGAATCTAATAAAGTTGCTCCTTGCATTAGAATTTCCAAGGATAATTTTAAATCTAAGAGTATTCAATGTACTACAAGACATTCGTCAAGGGATGATTTCAAAGGGATTAGTCCGACAAAATTGGACTGCGTCATTTGGGTTATAACTCAAGAAATAGTTATAACCAATTTAGAAGTCCTGATAAATTTCAATTCATACTCAGGAAAGTTCATCTGACGCACGCAAACTTGCATACTACGATTGTTTGATATAACCATAAGGACTCGAAGAGCAAATATCAACTGACACCTCCATAAAAACCAATTAGTACAATGAAGAGCTTCCTTAAACATGAGACATTATTCTAGAGGTAAAGATTCGGATTGGCTCAACTCAACTTCGTACAAGCACTAAGGTCTTTCTAAACACGCTTAATATGGTTTGTTGCTACCTTCTGCATTCTTCTCTGAACTACGTACGATAACCCATGACTTACCCCGTCTCAAGATCATGCGAAGAGTTGGTCGTTCCTCATAAGGTGAGTCAACGACTCCAAAATCTTAGACAGTTCCTCGATGAGACTTTGAAAATAACCCGTTAGCCTAACAACTACGGATTTTAGTCACCTTTCGTGGTCACTTTCACTAAAGTGATGCTTCATCCTTATGAGCAACATTGACACTCCCCTCGGAACACACTTGGTCCCCAAACTGTTCTGACATCAATCTCCCCTTTAAGTCAAGTCATCTAACTCGACTAACTTTGGAGGCGATATCCTACACGAAGTGATGGAGATCCGATTGCATCTATAGGAACTAGATCAATCGAAAACTCTACATCCTTCATAGGGACAAACCTGGAACATTCTCAGGGAATACTCCCAGAAATCTTCCACAACGGGTACTTTATTCAAATGTCTAACACCATCCTAAAAGGATAAACAAACATGTCAACATGAATCAACGTACCATTTACTAATCATGAGTTCTCATAAGGTCTCGACCACAACAGAACTCATCAAAACACACCTATTGGGTGTCAGCACACATTGTTTCGTCAAGGAAACAATTCAGACAATAACCAAACGGAAATCACACAACAAAAACATAATGGACCTATTCCCCAAGTTCCCGAAAGACTCGACCAGCTCTGATACTACCAATGTAACACCCTCCTTGGGCATTACCTCCTAATTACATGCGGAAATAAATTAAAAAGAAAGTTTACGGGTTGCTTTCGGAAAGACTTCTATTATTTTCATGAGTCTGAAACTATGGGGGTGAAAATTTTTCTTTTTCTTTTCTACGGAGTACTTAAAAATAGTGCACACAACACAAAGGTACAAACTATATTATATTGTACTCACAAACATACCTAAACAGATTTTATTCATCATTCACAACATAATTTCTTTTGAAAAAAATACATCATTCACAACAGAATTTCAAAAAGGTTTTAGACCACATAAACTGACTTTCTCAAAACAAACAACCCAAGGAAAAATCCTAAGCTGGTCGTTCTAGAAGACAACTACTGGAAAGAACTCTGTAGTTCTCACCATAAAATTCTCACCAACCTCTTCAAGGATCGGGAGTACTATCCCTAAATGAGGTTAGGAACTTCTCAACACAACTTGTCCTCGTGTAACAAAGTACCACAGCAGAGGGCCAGGAACACCTGATATATTGTAAGGGTGAGATACCAATATTTGGATGTATTATGACGACTACATGCCCAAAAACAGAGCAACAGATACAGACAAATATACATATTCAATATATAGAATTCTCACAAATAAATCATACCAATCAACAATTCGTCGTCGTTTTTGAAAACATGGCACTTATATATTTCATCATTCTATCCTAGTCTCCGGAGATCCCAACACCATGCAGTTTTTGAAAAAAAATAGTGAGCTGATCAGACTCAATTGCCACACAGGCTCAAATTGCTACAAAGGCACACCGTCTCGAATACCTCGTGCACCAAGATATCCGGAATAACATCGTCTCGAATACCTCGTACGTCTACCAAGATATTCGGAATAACACCGTCTCGAATACCTCGTTTATCAAGATATCCGGAATAATCGGCACGTCTGCCAAAAACATCAATGCATGTAAAATCTTTTATTTTCGCGGCATTTCTTTGTGCTTCATTCTTTCCTTGTCGAGGCTCAAAGCTCACGACCTCTCGTGACTTTTAAATGTCTTAAAGCTTTTAATATCAACACAGGACATTAAAGTCCGAGTGTCCAATCACAACAGTCCTAGACTTGTGCACTAGTCCAAAAATTTGTGGTAGTAGAAAAACAGTTTTTACCCTTTTTACTCCATTTTCCACGTTTATCACAACGTTTACAGGACACAAAGTCCACTACAACGCTTATAGGACACACCATCCACAGCAACTTATATAGTACACACAGTCCACAATAACTTATATAGGACACTTAGTCCACAATATAATATATAGGACACACAGTCCACAACATTGTGATACAGATCATGGATCCACGTGTCAGAACTCTAGTACCCCGACGTCTCAGTTACTAGGTTCACTTTTTGTCTTATTTTTCGTTCAGTGAAAAACAAATACAAAACCGAAAGTTTCCGTAACTTATCCAAGTTATCGGACATTTTCATTTGAACAAAATCTCTTAATTGCAAACTTTTCTTTTGAAATCTTTTTGTTTAAAACTTTAAGTTTTGGAAATTCCATTCTATTTGCATAAAACCAATTTATTTTCAAATCTTCTTTTTCCTAAAACATTTGAAAATTTCCAAATAAATTCCTTTCAAGTTCAAAGCTAACTTTTGTTTTTCTCCAAAACATTTTCAAGGAAATTAATTATCCTTTTTGTATAAAATCACTCAAATTTTTCCAATTTGAGTTTTCAAAAAAAATTGTTTTACTCTCTAAAATTTTCAACAAATCATTAAAATTATTTAACTTCCCATTTTTATCAAAATCTTGTTAAAAAGAAACCTTTATTTATAATTTTCTTTGTAAATATTTTCTTAAGGCTTTTATCCTTATTATTTGAGCTCTAACCAATAGTACTTAGGCTTCCATGCAGCAACAACAACACATACACAATCATTCCAACATATATAAGCAACATTCATATATTCATAAAACATTGACTAAACATAAGAGCATGTTTATCAGTCAAATATACCATCAAAGCAACAAGATCTCCAGATCATTCTAAAACAGCCACAACAACAACATCATCAAACAGCATATAATTACCAGGTCAAGCAACAACTTAAGCCACCAATCAAAACTCAGCAAAACACACATAAAATCAATCACAACAACATGTAGTTGTCATAAAGAGCATCCCTCAGACTTTCTCCCCTTACCTGATTCGACGGATAGAAAAGTCTTCGTTTTCGTGTTACCCAGAGCGAGCTTCCTTTGCCCACCGCGTGCCGCAAGTCTATGAATTAAGCGAACGACTTAAATAAAAACTACAAAGTCGTCTTATCTTTCTAAGTATAGGTTTTGGCCATGGCTGGAAAAATGATGCTAGCGATGTCTGATAAATTCTTGGATTACTTTTTGTCCGAAACTTACTTATATACATATATACTTTAATCCCTTATTTCTATATCGTTACTTTAACACTTGTTTATAGTCCATATTTACCAAGAATCTTTACTTGACCATGTTAAAAGATATTATCTTCAAAATCATATTTTTTTTATTCAAAAATTATGATGAACTCTTTTATAAAAGCATTTTCAGAACATCAATTGGTTTAAATAGTGAATGATCACTCAAATGACCTTTAAATTTTTTTGAAAATTTAATTGAAGGTACCCAACTCACATATAGACATATTGTAGTTGGTCCCATGTCAAAATTCGAAGGCATTAGTTTATTAAAAATCCAACACTGCCTCTGTTTGTACAGGGTTTTCTAGAAATCCAAGTTCATCAACATGTAACTTTATGAAATTGTTTCTCTTTATATATATATGTAAAAATATCAAATCTTCAACCAAACTTTAGGTGTACTTCAGTATTAACCCAGAAAATTATATAAAAGTTTTTAACCTTCAAAATCATATTTAAAATCATCATGCAACCAACTATGTTCATATTTTCGCAGACAGAACTTGTCTCTACTTTAATAGGGGTTTTGACACAAATTCTTATCCAAATACTTACGTATTATATATCAAATTAAAGCCCCAGAAGTCTTCTTCTCAGATGTGTATTTATTTTTCAGAAATACGTTTTGTATAAAAATTTATGGGGTTACGAATAAGTGTATATCAATCTGCCAGAATCACATTTACCCATGTTTATCCACACCAAGTTATTATCTTCACTCTAGCATCATCCACAAGCCATAAAACCAACATGCAAAGGTTTTAGGCCCTCAAAAACATACATGCAGACATATATCAATCAAAATTAGTAACCATTATTATCAAATAATGGTTCAAACAAAGAGTTGAGAGAGGATCTTTAAATCAAGTATTTTTAAGTCATTCATGTGGAATTTGAATTAAAAACACCATCTTAGTACTTCTTAGGGTTTCGACCCCATCACCACTAATAGGAAGGAAAACTTAAATTTTTGTATGAAGCTCTCAAGCTTAGAAATCACATGCATTAGAATTTTAAAGACATGCATGTAAAAATATTAACAAAACATCAACTTTCCTCTTCTACTATTTTTCGGCCAACTTAAAAAAATAGGTCTTGGAGAACATTTTTGTAACATGCAATTGTAGAAGTTGAAATTAAAGATAATGATGAGTTGAAAGAAATTGGTTTGATGAACATGCATCAAAAGAAAATCAACTTGCAACATAAATCATTAACATGCATGTTGACAAAAATTAGGTTTTTAGAAAGAAGAGTTGAATAAGAGATTATACCCTTGGTGGTATTGATGATGATGAAGATGAGCAAGTTTTTTTTTTTTTTTGAATCTTCTCAAGAGCAAGATGATGAAGAGCTTTGAAATCTTCTAAGTATGTTAACGGAGGAAATATGAAGTGAGTAAGTGAGTGGGTTTTTTTTGAGAAAGAAGGCAAAATGAAGCAAAGTGTGAGAGAGGAGTATTTATAGAGGATTGGGCGGGAGGGGGGAGGGGGGAGGGGGGGGGGGGGGGGGGGGGGGGGGGGGGGGGGGGGGGGAGGAGGAGGGGGGGTTGTGCTGCTGCCTTATGCCAAGGGAGTGAGTTTTTAAATTTTTAATTAATAGAAAAAGACTTAATTTAAATAATTAAAATAATGTTTTCTTATAAGAGTAAAAGAAATAATTAATTGTGTAAGAAATGATGTGTAAATAGTGAATGTAGTCACTATTCACCTCAATCAAGTCTCTTCAAAATCTGCATAAAATCTGAGTTTAGTAAATTGGTTCGTTCCGGTTCCATTTGTTTCCCGTCGGTGAAAATCGATCGTATTTTCTTTCGTAAATTCTTCCACCCGAGAAATTCTTATATTGAAAGAAAATTTTTAAAATCATGGAAATGATTATAACTGGGTAAAAAAAAATTTATTTTACTAATCAAAATTAATTTTCCGGGTCAGTACAGTTCAACTGATAGTAAAAACTCAGACCGGGTGTAACACCCTGTTTTTCCTATGCTTTCTGTAGCAGTATAAACATATTTAAATGTGTTTATTTTAGATTAAACTCAGAGGATGATTTTAATTAAACTAAAATCATTTTCTTGTGTTGTTATATCATATGAAGTCACGGTAAAATTGTCGGTTGAAAATTCAGACGGAAGCCGGTCTGCGTTTTCACTGTCGGTATCCGTTTACCGAGCAGAAAACCTAATTTTGACCCGTGAACGAGACGGTTAGTATTTTTATCATGTTTCCTTCAACTTTGGTTATTTTGAAAATTTTCGTTCAAAAATAAAATAAAATATTTTATTCGGGCGAAAACGTCGGGAAATTACGATCGGGAATGCAACCGGGTATGAAATGGAGCACAAAGAGGGATGAAGTGACTTGAGGTGACATGATGGGAGAGACTCTTACACACTCCAAAAGTATAATCATTATACTTTTCAAATTATAATACTACTCTAATCTAAAAGTTATTTCTCTCTCCTCTTTCCATCCCATCAAGCCATAACTCTCAAACTTACTCCACAAGCCACTCCAAACCCCTCTCTTCTCCCTCAATTTCGTGGCCTCTCCCCTCTCCCCCTATATATACCCCTTTCATTTACACTTCCTCACTTTTTCTTATTCTTCATCACTTCTTCACTCTTACACTTCTTCTTTATTTTCAACTACTTAAAGCTTGCATTTTTATTTGTCTTTTGCACTTGTGTTCTTCATTAAAGTTCTTCCTCTTCTTAAGGGTAATGCTCTCATATTTCTTTACAAGTTTATCACTTTATTTCATTATTTGCTTTATGTGTTCTTATTAAGCTTTAAACTTCAAAAATCTCTTAAAAATGGTAGAAAACTCCTTTTGAGTTGAAACCACTTTCTATAGTCTTGTATTTACTTGTATTTTAACATACTAGAAGGTTGTGTAAAACAAAGCTCCCTAGCCCTTTCTTTCTAAAGGAGGCCGAAACCATGTAATATGTTTAGGTGGGTTTTGTTTCAACTTTTGAGAAAATGATCATGTGTTTGAGTTTCTAACTATCCCTTGATCTTAAACCTATAAATCTTGGAAGGTTTTGTTAGCTTGTTCCTATGATGGCCGAAAATATGAATAAGTAGGCCTAGGGTACTATGTTTCATCTATCCAAGTATGATCATGGATTTAGAACTCTTAATACCTTGTGATTCTAAACCTAAGAGTTGTTATCAAACAAAGATTTCTAACCTATTCTTTCTATGATGGCCGAAACTATACCTTAGTGGCCTAGGAAGGTTTGGTTTTCATTCCTCCAAAATGATTATGGACTAAGGCTCCTTAATGTAGAAGGATGCTAAGTCTAAGTGATTGGAAAGTTTAAAGAATTTATAGTCTATTCATCCTATGATGGTTGTGAACCTAGGATATGTTGTTTTCATTTCTCCAAAATGATCATGGACTAAGGCTCCTTAATATAGAAGGATGCTAAGTCTAAGTGATTGGAAAGTTTAAAGACTTCTAACTTGTTTAGTTTATGTTGTAAAACCTAGAATGTAACTCCTTTCATTTTCCAAGATGATCATGGACATAAGCTCCATAAGATATTTGGATGCTAAGTCTAAGAGATTGGAAAGTTTAAATCTTGCTAACTTGATTTCCTATGATGGCCGAAACTAGTGTTTTTGGACCTAGGATGTGTTATTCTTCCAAAATGATTATGGACTAAAGCTCCTTAATGTAGAAGGATGCTATGCCCAAAAGATTGGATGATTTAAAGATTCCTAGCCTAGAAATCCCATCAAGGCCGAACCTTAAGGGTTGTGAGCCTAAGATATATGGTTTTCATTCTTCCAAAATGATCATGGTTTTGAGCTCCTTAATACATATGGATGCTAGACCTAAGAGATTGGAAAGTTTAGTGAATACTAGCCTATTTTTCTAGCTTTGGCCGAATACCCTAAGTCTATGACTTAGTGGGATTTTGATTTAACTTTGTTAAATGATCATTGTTTATGAACTCCTAAGCACTTGAGGATCATAAATCCATAAGTTGCATAATTTTCGGGAATCCTTAACCTTACTTTATTGTCTTGGCCGAACCTAATACCTTGTGGTTTAGTGTTCTTTGTTGATTTTTAACTTATAATCTTGTGTTTGTAACCCTAGACCTCTATCGTCAAGTAAGCGAGGACGTTCGTGAATTACCCTTTCCAAGCATCCAACCTCTTAACTTCACGGAAGGTAAGAGGGGATTGCCTAGAGATATTCAATGACTATATGCATGTGTGTATGTGTTTACTTGAATGATTTGAATATTGTTATGATATTGAACCGATACTTGAATGACTTGTTTACTTGAACTATTGTGATTATTACTTGAAGTTGAATCTTACTTGCTTTAAAGGATTGTGCATATATGTGATGAACTGTCATGGACTGTGATATTATTGTTGAGAATATATTATTGTTGATTGAAGTTTGAGAAGCCGGACTTGAGTCTGTGCCCAGTGACTATAAGGATTAAAAGCCTTAATAAGTCTTGAATAGAACTTTGAAAGTTTTGGGTTCATTTATAACAGTTCCTTGCTTAAAGTGCTTACTTCAGAAGAATAAGATCTTGTTTTTAGAAAAGTGATTTCAAGTCAATAGAAACTATCTTTTTATGAGCAAACGTCTGGTACGAGAGAAAACATTTTCGAACTGTGTGTTTTATGAAGGAAAAGCCCTTTCAAAATATTTGACTTTATTCCATCAAGGATTTCAAAGAGTAAGCGAATTTCTTAAAAGTTTTATAAAAGAGTTTGCAAAGGAAAATGATTTTTCTCCTAAATGATTTAGAAACACTCCGATTACTTGGATAAGTGACCGAGGTTTTTGTTTTGGATTTGATTTTCACCGAGCAAAAAGTAAGTACATGCGAAAGAGAATCTAGTTGCGAGACGTTGTAACACCCTGTTTTTCTTAAAAATGTTTTCTCAAGCTAGTTTATTTATTTTAATTTGTTGGTTAAGGGCTAAGTGGTTTTTTAGCCTAAAAGTCCCTTTCTGGTACATGAGCACGCTCGTGCTCATCAGCCAGCAAGCCCGTGCTTAAAGTCAGAAGCGTGTTTCTGATTTTAAGTTGAGCACGACCGTGCTCAATAGTGAGCACGCCCGTGCTCAATGCGTGGACCGCGTCTCGCTGACGTTAAGTGGAGCACGACCGTGCTGAATGGTAAGCACGACCGTGCTCAGGTCCGAACGTTAAATACGTAAACAGAGTCGAGGGTTGACAGATAACCCTACTTTTGGTGTAGTGCAGCAGCCGTTGTGCGGCCAGAGTACGTTCCCACTCTGCTTCCCCTTCGTTCTTCATTGTTGAGAGTTATTGGAAGCCGTTTGGGAAGCCGGTTTGGTCTGTGGTAGTCTAGAGGTAACGTTCTCTCCCTTAGTGTTTTCCTTTCATAATGGTGTGAATAGAAAACTAATGTTTGTGTTCGGTTTGGCTAAGGTTGGGTTGAATCGAGCCGCGTTGGGGAACCGTGACCGTTTGCATTAGGAGCTAACGTTGGAGCGACCTTCAATCCAGGTATGGGGAGAAGTGGATTGTTTTCATTAGGCAGTGGGTTAGTGTAAGGTGACGGGGTTATCCATAACCCCGGTGTCGTTGTATGTATATGATTATAATGTTTGATCAATATATGGTTGTTTCTGGTTTATATGTTCATAAATATGCATTTTATGTTCATGATGGTTGTGCCATTTGCATAAAGCATTGGAGTAGTTGATGGGGGAGGTTCGACAAAGGGGAGATCGCCCGAGAGTACGGTGATCTGGCCATCCACGGTAGGTCACCCAAGGTTTGGTGACCGAGGCCCCCCGTGATGAGGCATCCATGGTTTGATGCGTTGGCTATCCATGGGGTTCACCCAAGGTTTGGTGAACTGCCGGTGTTGGTGCTTTTATGGCCAATACGGATATGTAACTCCAAAGTCGTTCATCCTGAGTTAGTTTGGATCCACATGCATAGTTGGAGTAGCGGAGTAGTTGATGCATTGCATAGCATAGCATACTTGGTTGTTATGTTACTGATGGATGTTGATGTATGCTTATGTGTATGTTTACCTTGCATACTATTCCTCTGCTGTTTATATGATTACATGAATCTTACTCCCTGTATTGTTTGTGTTTGGCCTGATTGGCATTTGCAGAGGATGACGAGCAGCCCGGAAAGGAGTGACTCTGAGGAGCCGCCACTCATAGTAGGGTTGTTTTAGTTTAGTTAGTTGTTTTCAGTTGTATTCCGAGGATTTATTTCCGGAACGGTTATACCAGCTCTGAATTGTGACATTGGGGTTGGGTTATTTATTTGGTTATGTTTTTATTTGTTTAAAACTCTTTCTTTACTTTTCCGCGTTGTAAACGAGTTCATGTGGGACTTTTCTACCCATGGACAACTATTTTCATTTAATTCAGTTAAATGCATGTTTTTATTTTAATTGTTTTATATTAATTACCTTATAACATGCTGGGTAGAAGGGTGTCACATTTAGTGGTATCAGAGCAGTTCGACCTTGTTTGGACGTGGTATGAGTCTGTTGTGAGTCTGTTGTGTGACTCTTGTGTGAATTGTCTATACTCGTATAGATAATGATGTTTTAAGTTAGTTGCCTGTAGCTTTTACTCGCTTAAGTTTCTGTATTAAGAGTTGTGTTGGACTTGTACAGGAACTAATGGCCGGTAGAGGACGCAACGATCAGGCGATCGCGGACGCATTGGCACTTCTGGCCAATGCTATCGGGCAGGTTAACCCTAACAACGGTGGGCCAGCTGAGTTCCAGGGACTGGATAAGTTCCAGAGGAACAACCCTCCATCGTTCAAGGGCGCGTACGATCCGGAAGGAGCTTTGTTGTGGCTGAGGGAGACAGAGAAGATCTTCAGAGCCATGGATTGTAACGATCAGCAGAAGCTCATCTTTGCTACCTTCATGCTGACCGAGGAGGCTGAGCACTGGTGGGATAACTGCAGGCAGAGGATGCAGGCTGAGGGCACAGCGGTTACATGGGCTGTGTTCAGGCAGAGATTCCTGGAGAAGTACTTTCCGGCGGATATCAGAGACAAGAAGGAGATGGAATTCTTGTCTTTGAGGCAAGGGTCGCTGTCAGTTGGTGATTATGCGGCAAAGTTTGAGGAGCTGGCTAGGTACTACACTCCCTACCAGCATGAGACGGATGACCGTTCGAAGTGTGTGAAGTTTGAGGCTGGACTCCGACCTGAGATCAAGCAGGACATCAGCTACCAGGAGATCAGAGTCTTCCCTATTCTGGTCAACAAGTGCAGGATCTATGAAGATGCCAGCCAGTTCAGAGTTGCCAGTTCCAGAGGGTCAGATAGCCAGAGTGGCAAGAGGACTGATCAGAGGGACAAGGGTAAGCAGAGGTATGCTCCGACCGGCAGAGATTTCAAGCAGAGTGGTAAGAAGCCACAGTTCCAGCAGGATGGGTTTAGAGGCGGGTTCTCTAACGTCTCTAGGCCCATGAGGTGTGGCAAGTGTGGTGCTACGGATCACTACTCGTCTCAGTGCAAGGAGACGCAGGTTATCTGCTTCAAGTGTGGCAAGCCAGGACACATCAGCCGAGAGTGTGAAGTAGCCAAGACCGAGCCTCCCAGCGCCGGCAAGAATCAGAAGTCTCAAGCCAATCGACTGAAGACCACTGGAAGAGTCTTTACTCTTAGTGGAGCTGAAGCCTCCGAGTCTGATGACTTGATTCAAGGTACATGTTTTATAGATGGAACTCGATTAACTGTGTTGTATGATTCGGGTGCTACTCATTCATTCATATCGCATGATAGGGTCAAGAGTCTTGAATTGCCTGTTACTTTCCTTGAGTATGATTTGTTGGTTTCTACACCTACAAATAAGCCTGTTTCTACTTCTTATGCATGCAAGAACTGTCATATAGTTATAAATGATAGGACATTCATTGCTGATCTTGTATGCTTGCCTTTGAAAGACCTGGATATCATTCTGGGTATGGACTGGTTATCTTCCAACCATGTCCTCCTGAACTGTTTTGATAAAACCCTGATTTTTGGAACTCCAAAGGAGTCTAAGAATCCGGACCTTCTCTCTGCCAGCCAAGTTCAAGCTTCGATGAAAGACGAAGCCCAAGTATACATGATGTTAGCTTCCCTGGAAGTAGAGAGCAGCCCTCCTGATGTCGCCAGCTTGCCTGTTGTGCGAGAATTTCCTGAAGTGTTTCCGGGGGACGTTTATAACTTACCCCCAGAGAGAGATGTTGAGTTTACCATAGACTTAGTGCCTGGCACCGAGCCAATCTCCATAGCACCCTATAGAATGTCTCCTCTAGAGCTAGCTAAGTTGAAAGAACAGTTGGAGGGCCTGATGAAGAAGCAGTTCATTAGGCCGAGTGTGTCTCCGTGGGGAGCACCTGTGTTGTTGGTGAAGAAGAAGGATGGTAGTATGAGGTTGTGTGTCGATTTTCGACAGCTCAACAAGGTGACCATAAAGAATCGCTATCCCCTCCCTAGGATTGATGATCTTATGGACCAGTTGATGGGCGCTTGCGTCTTTTCAAAGATAGATTTGAGGTCAGGGTACCATCAGATTCGGGTTAAGTCTGAGGACATCCCGAAGACAGCGTTTAGGACGCGATATGGTCACTATGAGTATTTGGTTATGCCCTTCGGAGTGACCAATGCTCCTGCGGTCTTCATGGACTACATGAACAAGACCTTTCACCCTTACTTGGATAAGTTTGTGGTAGTGTTCATAGATGACATCTTAGTGTACTCCAAGAGTAAGGAGGAACATGAGGAACACCTGAGGGTTGTCTTGCAGACCCTTAAGGAGAAGCAGTTGTATGCTAAGTTGTCTAAGTGTGAGTTCTGGTTAGAGGAAGTGAGCTTCTTAGGACATGTCATCTCTAAGGGTGGCATAGCGGTGGACCCAGCTAAGGTAGAGACGGTGCTCCAGTGGGAAGCGCCAAAGTCTGTAACCGAGATTAGGAGTTTCTTGGGGTTAGCCGGGTATTATAGGCGGTTTATAGAAGGTTTCTCTAAGATAGCTTTACCCTTAACCCGTCTCACCAAGAAGGGACAGTTGTTTGTGTGGGACTCTAAGTGTGAAGAGAGTTTTCAAACCCTTAAGAATAGGTTGACGTCAGCACCAGTGTTAGTTTTTCCAGATCCTAGTGAACCCTTCGTAGTTTACTGCGATGCTTCTAAGCAAGGGTTAGGTGGTGTGCTGATGCAGAATGGTAAGGTAGTTGCTTATGCTTCTAGGCAGTTGAAAACCCATGAGAAGAACTACCCTACCCATGACCTAGAGTTAGGAGCTGTGGTATTTGCCTTAAAGATCTGGAGGCATTACCTGTATGGAGCGAGGTTTGAGGTCTTTAGCGATCATAAGAGTTTGAAGTATCTCTTTGATCAAAAGGAGTTGAATATGAGGCAGCGTAGGTGGATGGAGTTTTTAAAGGATTATGACTTCGAGCTGACCTATCACCCAGGAAAGGCCAATGTGGTGGCCGATGCCTTGAGTAGGAAAACCCTGCATGTCTCCGCTTTGATGGTTAGGGAGATGGATTTGATTGAGGAGTTTAGAGACCTTAGTCTAGCTTGTGAGTTTACCCCTAAGAGTATTAGGCTTGGTACCTTGAAGGTTACCAACAGTTTGATGGATGAGATTAGAGAGGGTCAGAAGTTAGACAAGTTTCTCTTAGACCAGCGAGATTTGCTCGCTCAGGGTAGAGACCTAAGTTTTAAGGATGGCAGTGATGGCATCTTGAGGTTTAAGGATAGAGTTTGTGTGCCTGATGTTCCTGAGCTTAGGAAGTTGATCTTAGAAGAAGGTCATAGGAGTGGATTGAGTGTGCACCCAGGTGCCACTAAGATGTATCAGGACCTTAAGAGGATGTTTTGGTGGCCTAGGATGAAAAAGGATGTAGCTGAGTTCGTGTATGCGTGCCTAGTTTGTCAAAAGGCTAAGATAGAGCATCAAAGGCCTTCAGGTAAGTTGCAACCTTTGAGTATCCCAGAGTGGAAATGGGATAGCATCTCCATGGATTTTGTGTCTGGACTCCCTAGGACTCCAGCTGGTTTTGAGGCTATATGGGTTGTTGTGGATAGACTGACTAAGTCTTCCCATTTCATTCCGATGAATATGGAGTATCCATTGGAGAAGTTAGCTAAGCTATACATCAAAGAGATAGTTAGGCTTCATGGTGTACCCTCTAGCATAGTTTCAGATAGAGACCCGAGGTTTACCTCTAGGTTTTGGAATAGTTTGCAAGAGGCTTTAGGGACAAAGCTTAGGCTTAGTTCAGCTTACCACCCACAGACTGATGGGCAGTCTGAGCGGACCATCCAGTCCTTAGAGGACTTGTTGAGGGCTTGTGTGTTAGAACAGTCTGGAAGTTGGGACAAGTTTTTGCCCCTAATAGAGTTCACCTACAACAACAACTTCCATTCCAGCATTGGGATGGCACCTTATGAAGCCCTGTATGGGAGGAGATGTAGGACACCCTTGTGTTGGAGTGAACCTAGTGATAGTGTGGTGCTAGGGCCAGAGATAGTCCAGGAAACAACAGAAAAGATCAGGTTAGTTCAGGAAAAGATGAAAGTTGCACAGAGTAGGCAGAAGAGCTACCATGATAAAAGGAGGAAGGCGCTCGAATTCCAGGAAGGCGATCATGTATTCTTGAGAGTTACCCCGACAACTGGGGTTGGTAGAGTGATGCAGGAGAGGAAACTTACTCCGAGGTTCATTGGTCCTTACCAAATCCTTAAAAGGGTCGGCGAAGTCGCCTACCAAGTAGCCTTACCCCCGTTCTTGTCAAATCTCCACAACGTTTTTCATGTGTCTCAACTCAGGAAGTACATTCATGACCCTAGTCACGTGATAGTTCCCGATACAATACAGTTAAAAGAGAACTTGACATTCGAGGTGTTACCCCTTCGAGTCGAAGATAGGAGGGTGAAGCAGCTAAGGGGCAAGGAGATTCCTTTGGTTAAAGTAGTTTGGAGCGGGGCAACTGAGGAAAGCGCTACCTGGGAGCTCGAGAGTCAGATGATGGAGGCGTATCCGCATCTTTTCGTTTGAGGTACGTAGAAATTTCGAGGACGAAATTTTTATAAGGGGGGTGGAATTGTAACACCCTGTTTTTCTTAAAAATGTTTTCTCAAGCTAGTTTATTTATTTTAATTTGTTGGTTAAGGGCTAAGTGGGATTTTAGCCTAAAAGTCCCTTTCTGGTACATGAGCACGCTCGTGCTCATCAGCCAGCAAGCCCGTGCTTAAAGTCAGCAGCGTGTTTCTGATTTTAAGTTGAGCACGACCGTGCTCAATAGTGAGCACGCCCGTGCTCAATGCGTGGACCGCGTCTCGCTGACGTTAAGTGGAGCACGACCGTGCTGAATGGTAGCACGACCGTGCTCAGGTCCGAACGTTAAATACGTAAACAGAGTCGAGGGTTAACAGATAACCCTACTTTTGGTGTAGTGCAGCAGCCGTTGTGCGGCCAGAGTACGTTCCCACCTGCTTCCCCTTCGTTCTTCATTGTTGAGAGTTATTGGAAGCCGGTTTGGTCTGTGGTAGTCTAGAGGTAACGTTCTCTCCCTTAGTGTTTTCCTTTCATAATGGTGTGAATAGAAAACTAATGTTTGTGTTCGGTTTGGCTAAGGTTGGGTTGAATCGAGCCGCGTTGGGGAACCGTGACCGTTTGCGTTAGGAGCTAACGTTGGAGCGACCTTCAATCCAGGTATGGGGAGAAGTGGATTGTTTTCATTAGGCAGTGGGTTAGTGTAAGGTGACGGGGTTATCCATAACCCCGGTGTCGTTGTATGTATATGATTATAATGTTTGATCAATATATGGTTGTTTCTGGTTTATATGTTCATAAATATGCATTTTATGTTCATGATGGTTGTGCCATTTGCATAAAGCATTGGAGTAGTTGATGGGGGAGGTTCGACAAAGGGGAGATCGCCCGAGAGTACGGTGATCTGGCCATCCATGGTAGGTCACCCAAGGTTTGGTGACCGAGGCCCCCCGTGATGAGGCATCCATGGTTTGATGCGTTGGCTATCCATGGGGTTCACCCAAGGTTTGGTGAACTGCCGGTGTTGGTGCTTTTATGGCCAATACGGATATGTAACTCCAAAGTCGTTCATCCTGAGTTAGTTTGGATCCACATGCATAGTTGGAGTAGCGGAGTAGTTGATGCATTGCATAGCATAGCATACTTGGCTGTTATGTTACTGATGGATGTTGATGTATGCTTATGTGTATGTTTACCTTGCAAACTATTCCTCTGCTGTTTATATGATTACATGAATCTTACTCCCTGTATTGTTTGTGTTTGGCCTGATTGGCATTTGCAGAGGATGACGAGCAGCCCGGAGAGGAGTGACTCTGAGGAGCCGCCACTCATAGTAGGGTTGTTTTAGTTTAGTTAGTTGTTTTCAGTTGTATTCCGAGGATTTATTTCCGGAACCGTTATACCAGCTCTGAATTGTGACATCGGGGTTGGGTTATTTATTTGGTTATGTTTTTATTTGTTTAAAACTCTTTCTTTACTTTTCCGCGTTGTAAACGAGTTCATGTGGGACTTTTCTACCCATGGACAACTGTTTTCATTTAATTCAGTTAAATGCATGTTTTTCTTTTAATTGTTTTATATTAATTGCCTTATAACATGCTGGGTAGAAGGGTGTCACAGACGTCGCCTCTAGTATTCAGTTATACGCACGTGATCTAGGATCCGTGTCAAGTACTATGGACCAAGGGTCCTATTCATGATGTTATGGGCTGAGAGTCCAAAACTCGGAATCGAGAATGGTGCGTTCTGATTTCGTTGCTGCGGACTAGGTGTCCTTATCATGTTAAATAAGACATGGATAAAATCATAAGTGATTTCTACGACCACAAACCTTGACTGCGGCCGCGGTCTAAGGCGTTGTGATTGAGCACTCGGACTGTGTGTCCTGTGTTTCTTCAAGTTCAAGTGATGGGGAATTGTGAATAGTCGTTAGCCTTGAGCTTCGACATCGAAAAAGAGTATACACAAAGCAAAACCTTGATAACGGAAAGTTTTTATTCATATGCATTTCCCCTCAGCAGACGTGCTTAAGTAAACCAGATACAAGGTGGTATCTGAGGGTCAGTCCGATTGGCCCAGTGGAGGCATTCGAGACGTTGTGCATCCGGAGACCTTGGTGCACGAGGTTATGGTGGCAACTTGCCAGTGGGCATCAGAGCTTGACCAACTCTTTATTACTTCTACGATGAAACGGTGTTGTTATCTCATGAGATTAAGTTAGAGCCTGATATTGAAGTGTCATGCATATTTTCAAAAGAAAACTGATTGTGCGGGTTTGAGACCCCTTTGATATAATACTGTGATATTATGATTTTGCATGACTTAACTGTTAAACTGATTACGTGTTGTATGTATCATGTATATGGTTGTTGTGGGATATATCTTATAACGGTATCTCACTCTTGCATATCTATATGTTCTTTTCTTCTTCTTGTATCGGTGTATGCGTATGCTTTAGATGGAACCCCTTGTTCCCCTAGTAACCGCGATCACGAGGTCTGAGCAGTTCGACGAGGCTGGACGAGTGGGGAATTCGACTGTAAGCGATGACGCGACTACAGCTACGTATAGAGGACCGATTACGACGACAGAGTCTAACGCCAACGGAGAGCCGATCCGGAGGATTCACTCAGTTGAGACTCGGACAGTGACACTTCCACCTCCCTGGTTGTATCTTCATACACTGCAGCTAGCTGGCCTTCTCCATCCACACGTCGAGCCGGCAGAGCCCATGGAGGAAGAGCCCGAGGAGGATCCCGAGGAGGATCCAGAGGAGGAGCCTCTCGAGGTGGTAGAGGATTGGGGGGAGGACGAGCTAGAGGCAGAGTACCATCCCCAGGACCCCGATGAGGAGGATGTTCCGATCGACGACGATGGTGAGGTCATCGACCCGGAATCTGACATCTCATCTGGCAGAAGTGTTTGCGGTCACTCGGAGTGCAGGAGGCACTGGTAGTCTGTCATCGGTTTTTGGGTAGTCTGTTGTCCTTGGCTTTTAGAGCCTTCTTTTGAGTCTAGTACCCAGATTTCCCCATTCCCAGTTTGATGCTTTATCTGTTTCTTTGTTCCTGTTTCAGCAAAGTTGGCCAGATTGATTAAGGCCCTATTTTGTACAAAAATTTAGTCCTATTGGGACAGTTATATATGTATGTGTGTTGTTTCAGTTCATGTTCTGAGTGTTCATCACTTCTTCTTTCGTTTCAAAAAAAAAAAAAAGGGAGATTTTTTTTAAGTACTATTTTCAGTAATACAATTTATAAAGAAGGTTTATTTTCGGAAAGCGACCAGCATTTAAACAAATTTTAATTCCGCAACGGGTAACCATGTGATACCAAGTTAGGGTGTCACATTAGTGGTATCAGAGCTAGTCGAGCCTTTCGGGAATGTTTGGGTTTAGGTCTGTTGTGTCGATGTTGTGTATTCTCTGATCGAGCCTTGTTTGAGTTACTTCTTAGGAGTAATGTGTAATGGCCGTCGAGTTAGATCTTCCCTTTTCTGGTTACCATCTCACTGATTGTGTCTTACAGGTCAGTATGGAACCAGGAGGTGCGCGCGGACGTGGGGGTCGTGGCCGGGGCAATGCCGGTATGGACTTCGCTGCCCAAGCTTTGGCTGATGTTGCTGCTGCCATAGCTCTCCAGACTGCCAAATGCGGCTGCTTAGAATCAGCAGGAGCAGCAAAGAGCTGAACAGGCTGCAGAAGGAAAGAATCTGAGTGCTTTCCGACGTCAGAATCCGTCGCAGTTTGATGGGGATGCAGACCCGACTAAAGCTGATCTTTGGATTCAAGAGCTGGAGAAGATCTTTGAGCTGGTGCATACCCCAGAGGGATCAAAGGTACCTTATGCAACATTCCAACTGATTGGAGATGCTGAATACTGGTGGAAGGGCACCAGACAACTGTTAGAGGCTGAGCATCACGAGATCACCTGGGAGGTATTTCGCAACAGGTTTTTGGACAAATACTTTCCCTAGAGTGCTCGGGGGGAGAAGGAGCAAGAGTTTCTGAGGCTGAGTCAGCGGGACATGACAGTGGGGGAATATGCGGCAAGGTTTGAGTCCCTTGCCAAATATTTCCGCTTCTTCCAGAACAACCCCAGCGAGGAGTGGAAGTGCGAAAAGTTCGAAGCTGGCCTGCGCTTCGAGATCAAGGAATCTGTGCTGCCCTTGGAAATCAGGAATTTCCAAGCACTGGTAGAGAAATGCCGGAAGGTAGAGCTGATGCGCAAGGGACGAGATAGCAAAGGGAATGTTGGAGGACCCATTCGTCCCAAGAGTCAGTATCAGGGACAGAACCAAAAGTGGAAGCAGAACCAGAGGAGACCGTACCACCAATCACCAAGCAACAGTCAGAAGCAACAACAACGTTCCAATGCTCCAGGAGCAAGAAGTGGAGGCCAGAGAAACAACAATCAAGGCCAAGAGAGGAAATGTTATCGGTGTGGAGATCCCAACCATCTAGCCGATACCTGTCCGAAGAAGGATACAAAGTGTTTCAACTGTAATCGTGTGGGGCACTTGGCCAAGGAGTGTCGGGCACCAAAGAGAGAGTCATCTGTCAATCATGCCAAGGCAAGCAAGCCGACTACTAGAGGGAGAGTTTACACGATGAGTGGAGCTGAGGCATCGAATTCCGCCGATCTAGTACAGGGTAAGTGTGTTTTAGCCGGTAATCTTTTAACTGTACTTTTCGATTCAGGTGCAACTCATTCTTTTATCTCGATGGATCGTGTGAAACTTCTAGAATTGCCTATTTCTTCCTTACCATATAACTTGATTGTCTCTACCCCAACTGCTGAACCAGTAACTGTGAATTCTGTTTGCTTGAATTGTCCTATCATTATTCAGGATAGACACTTTCTTGTAGATTTAATCTGTTTGCCTTTAGTACAACTAGATGTAATTTTAGGCATGGATTGGTTATCTTCCAACCACATCCTGATAGACTGTGCTCAAAGAACCTTAGTCTTTAGGGATGAGATTTCTGGATTTTTATCTGCTAGTCAGGTAAGAGCTTCTTTGAAGGAGGGAGCTCAAGGTTACATGCTGCTGTATTCCTTAGACGTTAAGAGCGAGTTAGACCTAGAGTCCGTACCTGTCGTCAATGAATTTCTGGACGTTTTTCCTGAAGATGTACCTGGTCTACCGCCTGTTCGAGATATCGAGTTTGCAATTGATCTGGTTCCAGGCACTGGACCGATATCCATGGCACCGTATCGCATGTCACCACCGGAGTTAGAAACCCTGAAGGAACAACTTGAGGAACTGATGAGGAAGGAATTCATCCGACCCAGTGTATCACCGTGGGGAGCTCCAGTTCTGTTAGTGAAGAAGAAGGATGGAACTTCTCGACTCTGTGTGGATTTTCGTCAGTTGAACAAGGTTACGATCAAGAACAGATATCCGCTCCCAAGAATAGATGATCTCATGGATCAACTGCGTGGCGCGACCGTATTCTCGAAGATAGATTTACGGTCAGGCTACCATCAGATTCGTGTGAAGGCTGAAGATGTCCCTAAGACAGCGTTTCGAACACGCTATGGGCATTATGAGTACCTGGTGATGCCGTTTGGAGTGACGAATGCTCCTGCCATATTCATGGATTACATGAATAGGATTTTTCGTCCTGACTTAGATCAGTTCGTTGTCGTCTTCATTGATGATATTCTGATCTATTCTCCAAACAAGGAGAAGCATGCTGAGCATCTCAGCATTGTTCTTCAGACCTTGCAAGAGAAGCAGCTCTATGCGAAGCCGGAGAAGTGCGAGTTCTGGTTGGACCAAGTGCAATTCTTAGGTCATGTGATATCACGCGAGGGAATCGCGGTGGATCCGTCAAAGGTCGAGGCTGTTTTGGAGTGGGAAAGGCCAACAACGGCAACTGAAATCCGTAGCTTTGTGGGTTTAGCGGGCTATTATAGGAGATTCATTGAAGGATTTTCCAAGATAGTAGGACCCCTTACCCAGTTAACTCGGAAAGACCAAGCGTTTGTCTGGACGGAGGCTTGTGAAAGAAGTTTCCAAGAGCTAAAGAGGAGGTTGACAACCTCACCCGTGTTGATCCTACCCGACCCGAAGGAACCTTTTGAGGTTTATTGTGATGCTTCACACCAGGGTCTGGGCTGTGTGCTTATGCAGAACCGAAAAGTTGTAGCATATGCTTCAAGGCATTTGAAGATTCACGAAAGGAATTACCCGACGCATGACTTGGAGTTGGCGGCAGTGGTCTTTGCTTTAAAAATCTGGAGACATTATTTGTATGGAGCTACTTTTAATGTTTTCAGTGACCACAAGAGTTTGAAGTACCTCTTCGATCAGAAGGAGTTAAACATGCGCCAGAGACGTTGGTTGGAGTTTTTGAAGGACTACGACTTTCAACTACAATACCACCCTGGGAAGGCGAATGTAGTGGCGGATGCGCTGAGCAGAAAGTCAATACACGTGTCAGCAATGATGGTTAAAGAGCAGGGACTGTTGGAACAGTTCCGGGATCTAAGTTTATCAGTTGAGACGTTTCCGGGAAGGATGTGTCTGAATAGGATCACTGTTTCAAACGGATTGATGGAACAAATAAAGGAAAAACAAGGGAGTGATCTGCAGGAAGAAAGAGACCTTGTACGACAGGGAGCACTGTCAGAATTCAGAGAAGGAACGGATGGAATTTTAAGGTTTGGTGAAAGAATCTGTGTACCCGATGACGCCGAGCTTAGAAAGTTGATTTTGGAGGAGGCTCACAAAAGTAAGCTGAGTTTACACCCAGGAGCCACAAAGATGTATCAAGATCTCAAAAAGTTATACTGGTGGTATGGGATGAAAAGGGATGTAATGGAATACGTCACTTCTTGTCTGGTATGTCAGAAGGCTAAGATTGAACACCAGAGGCCAGCAGGGATGTTAAAATCATTGGACATCCCAGAATGGAAGTGGGACGGAATTTCAATGGACTTTGTGACCAGTTTACCAAGGACTCGGAAAGGACATGAGGCTATATGGGTAATTGTGGATCGACTGACCAAGTCAGCTCACTTTTTACCTATCAACATGAAGTACCCGATGAAAAGGTTGACTCAGTTGTACATTGACGAGATTGTCAGGTTGCACGGTATACCCTCGAGTATCATTTCGGATCGTGATCCAAGGTTTACGTCAGAATTTTGGAAAGGACTACAAAACTCTTTGGGAACAAAACTCAAATTGAGTTCTGCATATCATCCACAAACGGACGGACAGTCAGAGAGGACAATCCAATCACTTGAAGATTTATTAAGAGCATGCGTGATGGAAGACACTGGGAGCTGGGACGAGTTTCTACCGTTGATAGAATTCACCTACAACAACAGTTTTCATTCAAGTATAGGAATGGCACCTTATGAGGCTTTGTATGGTCGAAGATGTCGAACGCCTTTGTGTTGGTACCAGGATGGTGAGAGTCTGCTGTTAGGGCCAGAGATTGTGTAACAAACAACAGAGAAGGTAAAGATGATCCAGGAGAAAATGAGGACCGCTCAAAGTAGGCAGAAAAGTTACGCTGACAAGAGGCGACGACCTCTTGAGTTTGAGGAGGGCGAGCATGTGTTCTTGAGAGTCACGCCAACGACTGGGATTGGCAGAGTGATAAAATCCAGAAAGCTTACTCCCAAATTCATTGGACCCTACCAAATTCTTCGTCGCGTAGGTCCAGTAGCTTACAAAATATCTTTACCTCCTTTTCTTTCCAACATCCATGATGTTTTTCATGTCTCTCAGTTGAGAAAGTATATCCCTGATCCATCACATGTTATTAAACCTGATAAAGTACAATTAAAATAAAACCTGTCTTTTGAGACTTCGCCGGTACAGATCGCGGATAAGATGATGAAGCAGCTCAGAGGTAAACAAATTCCTTTAGTCAAAGTCATCTGGAACGAGACAACCGGAGAAGCTACATGGGAAGTTGAGGACAAGATGAAATTGCAATACCCTGAGTTATTTCAAGGTGCGTAATTTCGAGGACGAAATTCTTTTTAGAGGGATAGTATTGTAACACCCTGTTTTTCCTATGCTTTCTGTAGCAGTATAAACATATTTAAATGTGTTTATTTTAGATTAAACTCAGAGGATGATTTTAATTAAACTAAAATCATTTTCTTGTGTTGTTATCTCATATGAAGTCACGGTAAAATTTTCGGTTGAAAATTCAGACGGAAGCCGGTCTGCGTTTTCACTGCCGGTATCCGTTTACCGAGCAGAAAACCTAATTTTGACCCGTGAACGAGACGGTTAGTATTTTTATCATGTTTCCTTCAACTTTGGTTATTTTGAAAATTTTCGTTCAAAAATAAAATAAAATATTTTATTCGGGCGAAAACGTCGGGAAATTACGATCGGGAATGCAACCGGGTATGAAATGGAGCACAAAGAGGGATGAAGTGACTTGAGGTGACATGATGGGAGAGACTCTTACACACTCCAAAAGTATAATCATTATACTTTTCAAATTATAATACTACTCTAATCTAAAAGTTATTTCTCTCTCCTCTTTCCATCCCATCAAGCCATAACACTCAAACTTACTCCACAAGCCACTCCAAACCCCTCTCTTCTCCCTCAATTTCGTGGCCTCTCCCCTCTCCCCCTATATATACCCCTTTCATTTACACTTCCTCACTTTTTCTTCTTCTTCATCACTTCTTCACTCTTACACTTCTTCTTCTTTATTTTCAACTACTTAAAGCTTGCATTTTTATTTGTATTTTGCACTTGTGTTCTTCATTAAAGTTCTTCCTCTTCTTAAGGGTAATGCTCTCATATTTCTTTACAAGTTTATCACTTTATTTCATTATTTGCTTTATGTGTTCTTATTAAGCTTTAAACTTCAAAAATCTCTTAAAAATGGTAGAAAACTCCTTTTGAGTTGAAACCACTTTCTATAGTCTTGTATTTACTTGTATTTTAACATACTAGAAGGTTGTGTAAAACAAAGCTACCTAGCCCTTTCTTTCTAAGGAGGCCGAAACCATGTAATATGGTTTAGGTGGGTTTTGTTTCAACTTTTGAGAAAATGATCATGTGTTTGAGTTTCTAACTATCCCTTGATCTTAAACCTATAAATCTTGGAAGGTTTTGATAGCTTGTTCCTATGATGGCCGAAAATATGAATAAGTAGGCCTAGGGTACTATGTTTCATCTATCCAAGTATGATCATGGATTTAGAACTCTTAATACCTTGTGATTCTAAACCTAAGAGTTGTTATCAAACAAAGATTTCTAACCTATTCTTTCTATGATGGCCGAAACTATACCTTAGTGGCCTAGGAAGGTTTGGTTTTCATTCCTCCAAAATGATCATGGACTAAGGCACCTTAATGTAGAAGGATGCTAAGTCTAAGTGATTGGAAAGTTTAAAGAATTTATAGTCTATTCATCCTATGATGGTTGTGAACCTAGGATATGTTGTTTTCATTCCTCCAAAATGATCATGGACTAAGGCTCCTTAATGTAGAAGGATGCTAAGTCTAAGTGATTGGAAAGTTTAAAGAATTTATAGTCTATTCATCCTATGATGGTTGTGAACCTAGGATATGTTGTTTTCATTTCTCCAAAATGATCATGGACTAAGGCTCCTTAATATAGAAGGATGCTAAGTCTAAGTGATTGGAAAGTTTAAAGACTTCTAACTTGTTTAGTTTATGTTGTAAAACCTAGAATGTAACTCCTTTCATTTTCCAAGATGATCATGGACATAAGCTCCATAAGATATTTGGATGCTAAGTCTAAGAGATTGGAAAGTTTAAATCTTGCTAACTTGATTTCCTATGATGGCCGAAACTAGTGTTTTTGGACCTAGGATGTGTTATTCTTCCAAAATGATTATGGACTAAAGCTCCTTAATGTAGAAGGATGCTATGCCCAAAAGATTGGATGATTTAAAGATTCCTAGCCTAGAAATCCCATCAAGGCCAAACCTTAAGGGTTGTGAGCCTAAGATATATGGTTTTCATTCTTCCAAAATGATCATGGTTTTGAGCTCCTTAATACATATGGATGCTAGACCTAAGAGATTGGAAAGTTTAGTGAATACTAGCCTATTTTTCTAGCTTTGGCCGAATACCCTAAGTCTATGACTTAGTGGGATTTTGATTTAACTTTGTTAAATGATCATTGTTTATGAACTCCTAAGCACTTGAGGATCATAAATCCATAAGTTGCATAATTTTCGGGAATCCTTAACCTTACTTTATTGTCTTGGCCGAACCTAATACCTTGTGGTTTAGTGTTCTTTGTTGATTTTTAACTTATAATCTTGTGTTTGTAACCCTAGACCTCTATCGTCAAGTAAGCGAGGACGTTCGTGAATTACCCTTTCCAAGCATCCAACCTCTTAACTTCACGGAAGGTAAGAGGGGATTGCCTAGAGATATTCAATGACTATATGCATGTGTGTATGTGTTTACTTGAATGATTTGAATATTGTTATGATATTGAACCGATACTTGAATGACTTGTTTACTTGAACTATTGTGATTATTACTTGAAGTTGAATCTTACTTGCTTTAAAGGATTGTGCATATATGTGATGAACTGTCATGGACTGTGATATTATTGTTGAGAATATATTATTGTTGATTGAAGTTTGAGAAGCCGGACTTGAGTCTGTGCCCAATGACTATAAGGATTAAAAGCCTTAATAAGTCTTGAATAGAACTTTGAAAGTTTTGGGTTCATTTATAACAGTTCCTTGCTTAAAGTGCTTACTTCAGAAGAATAAGATCTTGTTTTTAGAAAAGTGATTTCAAGTCAATAGAAACTATCTTTTTATGAGCAAACGTCTGGTACGAGAGAAAACATTTTCGAACTGTGTGTTTTATGAAGGAAAAGCCCTTTCAAAATATTTGACTTTATTCCATCAAGGATTTCAAAGAGTAAGCGAATTTCTTAAAAGTTTTATAAAAGAGTTTGCAAAGGAAAATGATTTTTCTCCTAAATGATTTAGAAACATTCCGGTTACTTGGATAAGTGACCGAGGTTTTTGTTTTGGATTTGATTTTCACCGAGCGAAAAGTAAGTACATGCGAAAGAGAATCTAGTTGCGAGACGTCGCCTCTAGTATTCAGTTATACGCACGTGATCTAGGATCCGTGTCAAGTACTATGGACCAAGGGTCCTATTCATGATGTTATGGGCTGAGAGTCCAAAACTCGGAATCGAGAATGGTGCGTTCTGATTTCGTTGCTGCGGACTAGGTGTCCTTATCATGTTAAATAAGACATGGATAAAATCATAAATGATTTCTACGACCACAAACCTTGACTGCGGCCGCGGTCTAAGGCGTTGTGATTGAGCACTCGGACTGTGTGTCCTGTGTTTCTTCAAGTTCAAGTGATGGGGAATTGTGAATAGTCGTTTGCCTTGAGCTTCGACATCGAAAAAGAGTATACACAAAGCAAAACCTTGATAACGGAAAGTTTTTATTCATATGCATTTCCCCTCAGCAGACGTGCTTAAGTAAACCAGATACAAGGTGGTATCTGAGGGTCAGTCCGATTGGCCCAGTGGAGGCATTCGAGACGTTGTGCATCCGGAGACCTTGGTGCACGAGGTTATGGTGGCAACTTGCCAGTGGGCATCAGAGCTTGACCAACTCTTTATTACTTCTACGATGAAACGGTGTTGTTATCTCATGAGATTAAGTTAGAGCCTGATATTGAAGTGTCATGCATATTTTCAAAAGAAAACTGATTGTGCGGGCTTGAGACCCCTTTGATATAATACTGTGATATTATGATTTTGCATGACTTAACTGTTAAACTGATTACGTGTTGTATGTATCATGTATATGGTTGTTGTGGGATATATCTTATAACGGTATCTCACTCTTGCATATCTATATGTTCTTTTCTTCTTCTTGTATCGGTGTATGCGTATGCTTTAGATGGAACCCCTTGTTCCCCTAGTAACCGCGATCACGAGGTCTGAGCAGTTCGACGAGGCTGGACGAGTGGGGAATTCGACTGTAAGCGATGACGCGACTACAGCTACGTATAGAGGACCGATTACGACGACAGAGTCTAACGCCAACGGAGAGCCGATCCGGAGGATTCACTCAGTTGAGACTCGGACAGTGACACTTCCACCTCCCTGGTTGTATCTTCATACACTGCAGCTAGTTGGCCTTCTCCATCCACACGTCGAGCCGGCAGAGCCCATGGAGGAAGAGCCCGAGGAGGATCCCGAGGAGGATCCGGAGGAGGAGCCTCTCGAGGTGGTAGAGGATTGGGGGGAGGACGAGCTAGAGGCAGAGTACCATCCCCAGGACCCCGATGAGGAGGATGTTCCGATCGACGACGATGGTGAGGTCATCGACCCGGAATCTGACATCTCATCTGGAGGAAGTGTTTGCGGTCACTCGGAGTGCAGGAGGCACTGGTAGTCTGTCGTCAGTTTTTGGGTAGTCTGTTGTCCTTGCCTTTTAGAGCCTTCTTTTGAGTCTAGTACCCAGATTTCCCCATTCCCAGTTTGATGCTTTATCTGTTTCTTTGTTCCTGTTTCAGCAAAGTTGGCCAGATTGATTAAGGCCCTATTTTGTACAAAAATTTAGTCCTACTGGGACAGTTATATATGTATGTGTGTTGTTTCAGTTCATGTTCTGAGTGTTCATCACTTCTTCTTTCGTTTCAAAAAAAAAAAAGGAGATTTTTTTTAAGTACTATTTTCAGTAATACAATTTATAAAGAAGGTTTATTTTCCGAAAGCGACTAGCATTTAAACAAATTTTAATTCCGCAACGGGTAACCATGTGATACCAAGTTAGGGTGTCACACCGGGTTCGTCTGAAATTTCTACCAGAAATCTAATAGTACTGTTCTACTATAAAATACATTATGAAAATAATTTAGATTTATTAAATAATTTACTCAAAATTAGAATTAACCGAAAAATCGGGGCGTTAAGTAAGTAACTTGTAAAATCAAATATAATGATGATTTGAAATTAATGAGAATACTATTCACATCAAATCCATCATTTTATTGTCACATCAAATCTCTTCAAATCTTCACCTAACATATTTTAAATTAATTTGTTTCATTTTTCGGGTCAGTAAGGTTTTACTGACAGCGAAAACGCAAACCGTTCGTTTGAGATTTCAACCGGAATTTTAAATAGTAGCTTCTTACTGTAAAATAAGTTATAAAAGTAATTTAGGTTTATTAAAGAAATTTCTCAAATTTAAAATTTAAATATACTAAACATGCATATACATACATAAGCATAGATTTTTAAGAAATAGAAAAATCGGGGAGTACATCTACCGTTACCAAATTTGACATTGAGAAGTTTGATGGCAATATTAGTTTTTCAATTTGGCGAGTCCAAATGAAGGCCGTTCTTACATAGAACGGATTGAAGAAAGCTTTAGATGGAAAGTCAAAGAAATCGACTTCTATGACCGATGAGCAATGGGATGAGTTGGATGATAAGGCGCTTTCTGCAATCCAACTTTGCTTGTCCAAGGAGGTTCTTCGTGAAGTAGTCAGTGAAACTACCGCTGCAGAATTATGGCTGAAATTAGAGTCTTTATATATGACTAAGAGCCTTGCAAACAAGCTTCGTCTCAAGGAGCGATTATATACAATCCGTATGGTTGTAGGTACTCCTAATGAGTTTAACTCAATTATTATGGATCTTGAAAATATTGACATAAAGATTGATGACGAAGATAAAGCTATATTATTGGTTGTCTCTTTGCCTTCTACCTATAAACACTTCAAAGAAATCATGTTGTACGGCAACAATGATACTTTATCTTTTAAAGATGTTAAATCTAATTTATTGTCCAAGGAAAAATTTGATTTAGAAGTTCATTCTGAGGACAAGGGTGAAGGTTTGAATATCAGAGGTAGAACTCAAGAAAAAAGGAGTACCAGTAGCAAAAAATCAAGGTCCAAATCTAGGGGGCCTAAAACCAACAAAACATGTCACTATTGCAAGAAATTTGGGCATATTTCTGATTGTTTCATCTTGAAAAAAAAGGAAGAGAAAAAGAAGTCTCCATTACCTGCTGAAGCTGCTAATATTGAAATTGACTATGACAATGACATTTTGTTATCCGTCATTTCTTCTAAAAAAAGGAGTGAAGCTGAATGGGTCCTCGATTCTGGATGTACTTTTCATATGTGTCCGCATAGAGACTTGTTTACCACTTTTGAACCAATTAATAGTGGTGTTGTCTTAATGGGCAATGATGCTGAGTGCAAGGTTGTTGGCATTGGAAATATTCAGATCAAGACCGATGATGGTGTTGTCAGGACTTTGACTAAAGTTTGTTATATCCCTGACTTGAAGCGAAACTTGATTTCTCTTGGCACCCTTGAGTCTCTTGGGTGTAAGTATTCAGCTGAAGGTGGAGTTTTAAAAGTATCAAAAGGTGCCCTTATTGTGATGAAAGCTAACCGGGTTGGTAGTTTATATGTCTTGCAAGGTTCTATTGTAACAGGTTCAGTAGCTGTATCTTCTTCCATGCCTGGCATTGATGTCACCAAATTATGGCACATGCGCCTTGGCCATATGAGTGAAAAAGGCATGCACCTTCTAAGCAAGCAAGGTCTTCTTGGCAAACATGATATTGGTAAGTTGGAGTTTTGTGAACATTGTGTTTTGGGGAAACAAAAAAGAATTAGTTTCTCTACTGCAACTCACCATACAAGAGACGTTCTTGATTATATTCACTCGGATCTATGGGGACCTTCCAAAATTCCTTCTCATGGACAATGTCGTTATTTGCCATTTTTAAGAAGTGGAAAACTCTTGTTGAAAACCAAACAGGGAAGAAGGTCAAAAACTTTAGAACAGATAATGGGTTAGAATTTTGTGAAGGCGATTTTAACGAGTTTTGTGCATATCATGGTATTGCTAGACATAAAACCATTCCATGCACTCCTCACCAGAATGGCATTGCAGAACAAATGAACAGGACTTTACTTGAGAAAACTCGATGCATGCTCTCAAATGCTGGTTTATGGCATCGGCGTGAATTTTGGGCTGAATCAATTTCAACTGCATACTACTTGGTCAGCCGTTCTCCACACTCGACACTTGATTTCAAAATTCCAGAAGAACTTTGGTCAGGCTACCCAGTTAATTACTCTAATTTGAAGATTTTTGGATGTCTTGCATATGCATATGTTAATGATGGCAAATTAGCTCCTAGAGCTGTTAAGTGCATATTTCTTGGTAATGCATCTGAGTCTAAAGGATATCGCTTATGGTGTTCCAACTCTAAGTCACAAAAAGTAATTCTTAGTAGAGATGTGACTTTTAATGAAGATGCATTATTATCTGGAAAACAATCTTCTATGTCTTCTTCTACTAGTACAGGTAATTTGCAGAGTACTAATGAGAAGGTGGAGTTAGAATTGAAGTCTGCAAGTCCTAATTTCAATGTTCCTTCTTCCTCAACAAATGAGTTTAGCATTGATGATCATGATCATGATCATAATCATGACATCACTTCTCCTATTGAACCACAACAAGATGATTATTTTATTGCATGAGAGAGACCGAGAAGACATATTAGAAGGCCAGTGAGATATGCAGATGATGATAATTTAACTGCTTATGCATTGTCTATTGCACAAGAGGTAAATGAAGGTGTTGAGCCTACCAGCTATACTGAAAGTGTTTCTTGTGTTAATTCTTCAAAGTGGCTAGTGGCTATGAATGAAGAAATTGAAAGTCTTCATAAGAATGATACTTGGGATTTGACAAACCTTCCTAAGGGAAAGAGACCATTAAGATGTAAATGGATTTACAAGAAGAAGGATGGCATTCCTGGTGTTGAAGATCCCAGATGCAAAGCACGATTGTTTGTTAAAGGTTTTAACCAAAAGGAAGGTGTTGACTTTAATGGGATTTTTTCTCCTATTGTTCATCACACCTCTATTTGTGTTTTGCTTGCTCTAGTTGCTTTGCTTGATTTAGAATTGAAGCAACTTGATGTGAAGACAGCTTTTCTACATGGATAGCTAGAAGAAGAGCTTTACATGGAGCAGCCTGAGGGATTTGTTGTTCCTAGTAAGGAGCATCTTGTTTGTCAACTAAAGAAATCCTTGTATGGTCTGAAGCAAGCTCCAAGACAGTGGTATAAAAGATTTGATTCCTTTATGATTGCGCAAGATTATTCCGGAAGTCAATTTGATGACTGCGTTTATTTCAGAAAACTTCCAAATAGGTCTTTTATATACTTGTTACTTTATGTTGATGATATGTTGATTGCATCTCCTGACAAGTCTTCGATTAGAAAGTTAAAGACCCAACTCAGTAATGAGTTTGAAATGAAGGAGTTAGGTGCAGCTAAGAAAATTCTTGGTATGGAGATTCACAGGGACCGTCAAGCTGGTAAATTGTTCTTGTCACAAAAGAAATATATTGAGAAAATGCTTGACAAGTTTAATATGAGTAATCGCAAACTTGTCTCTACTCCACTTGCTGCACATTTTAAGTTTTCTTCAGACCTTTGTCCACAAACAGAAGAAGAGATACAACGTATGTCAAACATTCCTTATGCTAGTGCAGTTGGTAGTCTTATGTATGCTATGGTGTGCACTAGACCTGATTTAGCATATGCTGTTAGCACAGTGAGTTGATATTGAAATAGACAACTATAAACACGAGAAGGGGGGTTGAATTGTGTTTATTAGAATTTAAAATAAAGTTAAAAACTTTTTGCATGCAGAAGCTAAGCACAGACGGGTGTAAAAAGATACACAGACAGGTCACCTGTCTGTTGTAGTTTTCTCAGAAAAACAACACACGTAGAGATAAGAAAACAGACTTGACAAAAACAGTTTTAACCCCTTTGTTAGAAAGCAGATGATATATATAATCAAAACAACTAAAGAGATTAAGGGAAGAGAGATTAACACAGAGATTTATCCTGGTTCACTCTTTAACACAAAGAGCTACGTCCAGTCCTTGGCAGCACCAAGATTTATCCACTATAACTGATCAGGTTACAGACTCCAAGTATTGTTTGCACACCTAGCCTCTTCAGGCTCCAACACAAGTATTCTTTGCACACCTAGCCTCTTCAGGCTCCAACACAAGTATTCTTTGCACACCTAGCCTCTTCAGGCTCACTCAGATTTGTTTGAGAGTTTGGTTTGTAATAAATACACTTACAGACCTTTCACTAACACTCAGAGAGTGGTTTAAATATAAAGCTTAGGAAAGTCTGCGTAATAACTTCAAATGATTGAATAATACAGAATGAATAAATGAACAGAGTAATGGCTCTTTAATGCTTTGTAAAACTCTGATATGTTCATCTTCAATGACTTCTGTATTTATAGCCTTCAAACATTTAATATCCGTTAGAGACATTCCTTGCAACTATGGCTTCAAGCAGAGCTTCATTAAATGCAATATAGCCGTTCTGGGCAGCCATTAATGCAATGAAGACGTTGGTTGTACTCTAACATGAGGGATAATAGCTTTATGCATCGTGTAGAAATTAACTCAGAGTTGTGCAGAGTGCTTTTGTACTTTTGCAGAGTACATTTCCCTTTCTGTGTAATAACTAAAAGTACTAGGGAATAAAGCATGTTGGAAACATTCTTTAACTGGAAGTTTATCTCTGACTTCCTAGGTTGCTTGAGAGAGAGCACTTCTGAGTTTCTTGATAAGCATGAGAGAGTTCTCAAAGTATTCTTCATGAGGGGACAGCTTGCAAAAGCTTCCTGTACTTCGAGTTCTTTAACGAAGAACCTTAGACAAGTTGAAGAGTAGAGACAGGTTGTAAAACCAGTTTGCACATAGTTAACAATCCTAGTCAGCAGACAGGTTGACTTCTTGGCTTATACGGACAGGTGAGACTTAGGTAAACAGACAGGTGAGTTTTGTAATCTTCTGATCTGTACACTAAGTAGACAGGTTAGCAACCACAAAATAGGTAAATAAATCATTACCCAATGTTTAGTTTTCATCAAAACTTAGGGAAATGGACACAGACATTTTAGAGACTTAACAATCTCCCCCTTTTTGATGATGACAAACATTCAGATGATTTAATGAACCTTTGAAAATATCAGAGTACAAAATGACAGACAGTAGACAAGTTGATATTTTCTATATGTGCAGACAGATGCATTAGTGTTCAATAAAGAGCATCAGAGTAATATGCAGTAGGTTTAAGTTCATAGTATCAGAGTATATCAGAGAATGAACACTTAGCATATATTGTTTACATTAAACATCTTAACATTTTTCTCCCCCTTTTGTCAGCAACAAAAAGAGTTAAATAGATAACAGTGGAGAGAAAAAAAAAAGACATAAAAATAATAAAGTAAAATTTGATTTGTATTCATCATAAACAATTCAATTACAAGGCAGTTCCTACAACTACTTATTTAGGCTGATTAAACATAAGATACAGGGAATCAACTTTCTGTTCTAACAGCAGCCTAGCATGCCTCTCTGCATCCAATTGTCTTCTGACTTCTTCTAGCTCAGTCTTAAGGAGATTGAAGCTCACTGAATCCACCATCTGAGAGGAGGAGACTTCTGTAGACAGGCTGGTTGAAGCATCAGACAGGGATGGATACCAGGGTAAGGCTAAAACTGGGGGTGCCTTAGGTACAGAGAAAGGTGAGGAGACACGGGGAAAGAAAAGTTGATGAATGGTTCTGAAATAAAATAAAAGAAGAAAAACTATTTTAAACAGAGGGGTGATTCTGACTATGTCAAAATCAGGAGAGGGAAAGACATAAGAGAGTCTTTCACAAAGAGACAGTCGAGTGACTCTTATTGGAATAGGAGGGGGAAGAGGTTGATTGGCTAAGACAGATGGAGGTAGGGGTAGGAGAGAGTCTATGTGGGAAAAGAATGAATTAGACCCTGTGACTAAAAGAAAAAAGTATCTAGACCTAGAGGGTAACATTACAACAGAGGCAGGATAGTTAGATCCTTCCAATGTTCTAATGAACAACACAATAGGGGGATAAAAGAAGATCTCCCTACATGGGTTCAGAATGTGAGGTGGTGGAGAAGGGATGACAGATAAGTGAGATATACTTGCAGTCATCAGAGATTGCAAATCACTCACAAACAGTCTAGATGATATGCCAGATGGTTCTCTAGGAGTTGAGTCCCTGTGAACAACTGTGTATTGACATACATCAGACACGACATCAAAAGATGGTTGAGAGGGGTGAGAGGAGACAGGTGAGTGAAAAGGGGAGGCAACAGATAAAGGGTTGACACAGAGAGCAGAGGGGGAAGAAACAACAGAATCTGGAATACCTAGATGAAGGGGAGAGGATGGTGCAGAAGGGAAGGTGAAGAGCGGTTCTTCAAAAAGCCTTGCTTTCTTCCTTGAAGGGGACAGAGAAGCTTCTTCATGATGACCAACTGTCTGTGTTCCAGCAGACAGGTCAGTAGAGGGTGCAGTAGCAGTAGCAGCAGCAGGCTCTTCTGTAGGGACTGCTTCCCTTTCAGCAACAGCCACTACAGGCATAGGGTAGCCTGACCTTCTTTTTCTGGGAATGAAACCCAGATCAAGAGATTTGATCTCCCTAGGCTCTTCTGCAGGTGGAGATGTCTGCTCCCCCTGAGCAGGTGCTTCCTCTTTACTAGGCACAGACTTCACTTGTCTGTCCTTGGTAAAGGTCTTCACCAGTCTTCTTCTCTTGGTGGGTTGTGTAGAAACCACACCTGATTTTCCAGCCTCACTGGTCTTCCTCTTGGGAGAGGGCTTCTTCAGCTTGAATCTGAGCGGCTCTACTGTCTCAGCAGATCCTTCAGAAGCTGTGGGTTCCTCAGGCCTTTGATCCTGTCTGGCAACCTTTCCAGCAGCTTTCCAAATCCTTTCAGAGATAGGATACTCTGATTCACCAGTGGAATCAGTAGGCTCCTCTGCTATTTCCTTCAGTTTCTGCTCAACAGCAGGCTTCTTCTTCTTCTTCTTCTTCTCTTCTTCCTCATCCTCCAGAGGGATTCCTTCAATCCCCATCATAGACAAGACCTTCTTGTCTATGGGCAGAGCCATGTCCACAAAGTGGACATCAGTTGGAACAAATATCTTGTTCCTAAAAACCCTTGTCAGCAACATTCCATAAGGGTAGGTAGGCATATTTGTCCTTCTGATCAGAGACTCAAGATACATGTAGATGAGATCATTGGTGTCTATCTTGATTTTGTGAATCAAGTGGTACAGAGCAAATCTGTCCAACTTGGTCACATTGTCTCTTGACCCTCTTCTGGGCATCACACACTCCAGAAGCAGCTTGTGCAAGAACCTGCACTTGGGCACCATGCAGACAGGCTTCTTGTTCTCAGGGTTGGGAACTCCATAAATAGCAATATTGATACTTTCAGTTCCCACCTGATCTTCCCAGTCAGGTCTGAAGGCAGTTCCAATCCTTGGACATCTGGTTGCCAGTTCCAGAGAGCTTATAGGAAACTGAAGAGTCACATCAGCTGACATTTGAGCCTTGAAGCTCTTGGTTCCATCAACCACATTGGTGATGACCACAGCATTCCTCCAGAAATCTCTGACAAGCCTGGGATGGACCAGCTCCTTGATATCAAAGAAGGCTGTCCACTTAGAGTATTCCAACTCCTCAGTGACATCCATTCCCCATTTCTTCATCTGTTGAAGATCAACAGTCTTCCCAGGTAGAATCTTCTCTACATCAGTTAATCTCATCTCGTATTTCTCAGCAATCTCTTTTGGAGACACTGCTTTGAAGATGCCATTTTTCAGAAAAGAGAGAAAGTGAAAGTTTTGGAAGAGAGAAGGGTTTGAACGAGAGGAAGACGAAGACGAAAAGACTTAGGGCTTTTTGAGAAGGATAAAGTTTGAAACTTTCTGAAGATTTGCCTTTTAAAGAAGTAAAAGCAGGAGAGAGAAAAAAGACATTTTTAATTAAGAATGGCACGATTTATGTGGGGAACTGTAGCGCCCACTTAGACATAATGAAAACATAGTTTCGAGGTAAAAACTGCCGTGTTCATGATTAGCTTCAGATTAACAAATGGTATTAAATAAATAAATAAATAATAACCATTTCAATAAAACTGTTGGGTTTCAGCATAGTGACTCAGCAGAGTCAGACAGGTGATCACAGACAATTTTAAAAACTCAGACATGTCATTCAACAATACAATGCATGTTTAAATTATCTCTAATAAATAAAAATCTTTCTTCTGCTAAAGGCTTAGTGAAGATATCAGCCCATTGATTTTCAGTTTTAACAAACTTAATATCAAAGATACCTTTCTGAACATAATCTCTAATGAAGTGATGTTTGATTTCTATATGCTTAGCCTTAGAATACTGAATTGGATTTTTAGTTAAGCAGATAGCACTAGAATTATCACACCATACAGATATATTATGCTCAAAAATAGAGTAATCCTCAAGTTGATGTTTTACCCATAAAAGTTGAGAGCAACAACTAGCAGCTGAGATATATTCTGCTTCAGCTGTAGATAGAGCTATAGTTGTCTGTCTTTTGCTTGACCAAGAGACCAAGTTTGCTCCAATGAAGTGGCATCCTCCACTGGTGCTTTTTCTTTTTATTCTGTCTCCAGCAAAGTCAGCATCACAGAATCCCACTAATCTGTATTCATTAGTTCTTAAATACAGCAAACCAAGATTAGTAGTACCGAGCAAATATCTAAATATTCTCTTAACAGCTTTAAGATGAGATTCTCTTGGGTCAGATTGAAATCTAGCACACATACAGACACTAAACTGAATATCAGGTCTGCTTGAAGTTAAGTACAACAAAGATCCAATCATACCTCTGTAGACAGTTTGGTCTACCTTTTTACCTTCATTATCTTTACTGAGTTTTGCATTGGTTTCCATGGGAGTTTTCATAAGTTTAGCATTTTCCATTTTGTATTTCTTGAGCATTTCCTTGATATACTTTTGTTGATGGATGTAGATTCCATCACTTGTCTGTTTGATTTGTAGACCAAGGAAGAACTTCAATTCTCCCATCATGCTCATCTCAAATTCTGCTTGCATCATCTTTGAAAAATCCTTGCACAGCTTTTCATTAGTTGCTCCAAAAATAATATCATCAACATATATTTGGACTACAATGAAATTTTCTTTATAGCTTTTCTTAAACAGAGTAGTATCTACTTGACCTCTTGTAAAGCCGTTATGCATGAGAAAAGAGCTTAGTCTATCATACCATGCCCTAGGTGCTTGCTTTAAACCATATAATGCCCTTTTAAGTTTAAAAACATGATCTGGTTTATCAGTATCTTCAAAACCAGGGGGTTGTTTAACATAAACTTCTTCTTCAATTATTCCATTGAGAAAAGCACTTTTCACATCCATTTGAAAAAGAGTGATTTGGTGTTGTGCAGCATATGACATTAGTATGCGAATAGCTTCTATTCTAGCTACATGTGCAAATGTTTCAGTATAGTCAATACCTTCTTGTTGGTTATAGCCTTGAGCTACTAACCTTGCCTTGTTTCTGACAACTTTGCCATCTTCATCTAACTTGTTTCTGAAGACCCATCTTGTTCCAATGACAGACTTGTTTTTGGGCTTGGAGACAAGTGTCCAGACATCATTTCTGGTGAACTGGTTGAGTTCTTCTTGCATAGCAAGAATCCAGCTTTCATCATCAAGAGCTTCTTCAATGTGCTTTGGCTCTATTTCTGACAAAAAGGCCACATTGCTTGATTCTCTTAAGGTAGATCTGGTTCTTACTCCTTCTGAGGGATGACCAATGATGAGATCCTTAGGATGATGAGTTTTGAATTTCCAGTCTCTTTCAAGAGGACCTTGACTTGTCTGTGTCTGTTGACTTGTCTGTTCCACTGGTCTGTCTGGTTCTGCTTCAGGTTCTGGTTTGGTTAAGTCAGGTTGTTGATCTTCTGACTTGTTTATATCAAGACCTGCAAGATCATCTTCTAGATCTGACAATTCCTTATCAGTCTTTAAGTTATCATTAAATTTGACATGAACAGATTCTTCAATAATAGATGTTCTAGAATTGTAAATTCTAAAAGCTTTAGACATTTCAGAGTATCCCAAAAAGATACCTTTGTCTGTCTTAGAGTCAAATTTTCCAAGTTGATCCTTGGTATTTAATATGTAGCATTCACAACCAAATGCATGAAAGTAAGAAATGTTGGGGCTTTTTCCTTTCCACAGTTCATAGGGAGTTTTCTTTAGAAAAGGCCTAATGAGTATTCTGTTTTGTACATAACAAGCTGTGTTTACTGCTTCTGCCCAGAAGTACTTAGGGAGATTATTCTCATTGAGCATAGATCTAGCCATCTCTTGCAGAGATCTGTTCTTTCTCTCAACCACTCCATTTTGTTGAGGAGTTCTAGGTGCAGAGAAATTGTGAGAGATCCCATTCTCCTCACAGAATTGACTAAACTACTCATTTTCAAATTCTCCCCCATGGTCACTTCTAAGAGTAGAAATGCAGAAACCCTGCTCATTTTGTACTCTTTTGCAGAATACTGAGAAAGCCTTAAAAGACTCATCCTTATGGGTTAAGAAGAGTACCCATGTATATCTAGAATAGTCATCAACTATGACAAATCCATATTTCCTTCCAGCCAAGCTAGCAACACTAACTGGTCCAAACAGATCCATGTGTAACAACTGAAGAGGTCTAGAGGTTGATATTTGGTTTTTAGATTTGAAACTTGATTTTATCTGCTTACCTCTCTGACATGCATCACACAAAACATCTTTCTTAAAACTAATATCAGGCAATCCTCTCACAAGGTTATCCCTTTTTAGTTTTGAAATTAATTTCATACTAGCATGTCCTAGTTTCTTATGCCACAACCATCTTTCATCCTCTTTAGACATCAGACATGTTACACTTTGATCTGAGAGATCAGTCAGTTCAATCTTATACAGATTTTGTTGCCTTTTAGCTAAAAAGAGGGTTTTGCCACTAAGATCTTTAACTATACAGAAATCTTTGGTAAAGGAGACATCAAATCCACTGTCACATAATTGACTTATGCTAAGCAAATTATGTTTTAATCCTTTAACCATAAGAACATTTGATATAGAGGGAAGAGGAGGTTTACCACCAATAGTACCAATTCCTATAACCTTCCCTTTCTGATTTCCACCAAATGCCACATGTCCTCCTTTCTTAAGTTGGAGGTCTAGGAACATAGACCTTTCTCCTGTCATGTGTCGCGAGCAGCCACTGTCCAGGTACCAGCAGTGGTGTTTTCTTTGTGCTGTTGAGGACATCTGCAACAGAGATTATTTGATCTTTAGGTACCCATAGTTTTCTGGGTCCTTTTCTGTTAGTTCTAGGAGTCTGTGAAGACTTCCTTCTTTTCTTATGGAGACACTTAGACATAACATGTCCAGTCTTTCCACAGAAATTACAGACAGGTATGGATTTAATAGAAGTAGATGTAGCAGACACTTTAGAGTGCTTAGTTGATACTTTATGATGTATCTGATGGACATATCCTATACCTTCTTTGTTAAGGGAGTGCCTCTAACAGCCAAGCAGCTTTGTCAGATTATCTCTACCATTAACAAATTTGGCAAGATCAGAAGTGAGCTCTTCCACTTTCTGTTGAAGTTTTTCAACTTCTTCAGACTGTGATGTATCACTAGAGATCTTAGCTTCATTAGACTTTTCAGTCTTCAGCTCACTGTTCTCCTTGGCAAATTTCTCACACTCTAGAGATTTCTGTTTATGCTCACTGAGGAGCTTAACATGATCTCTCTTGAGAGATTTGAAAGCCTTAGACAAACAGTTGGATTCCTCCAACAATTCTTCATAGGCATCAAGTAATTCCTCATAATCAGAATTTACCTCATTATCTGAATCAGAGTCAGTGTTAGCCATTAGACAGAGATTTGCTTCTTCCTCTGTCTCCTCATCAGTAGATGTTGACTCTAGATCTTCCCAAGTAGCCATCATTCCTTTCTTCTTCTTTTTGAAGAACTTCTTAAATGGGGCTTTCTTGAGTTGAGGACATTCTGTTTTGATGTGTCCTGGTTTCTTGCACTCATAGCAGACAATTGAGTTTTTGTCTGTTGAAGTGGAATCCTTGAAATTCTTGTCCTTGTTGAATCTTCTGAATGGCTTATCCTTTCTGAACTTCTTTTTCTGTAGGAGAAGCTTTATCTTTCTGGTTAGGAGAGATAGTTCTTCATCACTTTCAGAATCCTCAGATTCAGACAGGTCAGCATCACTGGATGACTCGTCTGCCTTCAAAGCTTTAGAGGCTTTGGAAGACTTTTGATCAGCCTTCAGAGCAATTGACTTGCCCTTCTTTGTTGAGACTTCATCTCCAAGTTCTTGCTCATGAACAGTAAGTGTTCCAAGGAGTTCATCCATAGTCAAGGTGGTAAGATCTTTGGCTTGAGAGATAGCAGTTACCAGAGGTCTCCACTGCTTAGGTAGGCTCCTAAGTATCTTTCCAACCTTCTCAGCATTGGAGTAAACTTTGCCAAGAGACGTTAGACCATTGATGATAGTTTGAAATCTCCCAATCATTTGAGCAACAGATTCTCCTTCTTCCATGAGAAATAGTTCATACTTTCTGACAAGTATGGCAACTTTTTATTCTTTGACCTTGGCGGTTCCTTCATGTGTGACAGCTAAGGTGTCCCATATTTCTTTGGCAGAATCACAGGCACAGACCTTCTCAAACTCATCAGGACTGAGCGCACAAATAATGTTGTATCTGGCTTTGTGATTCAGCTCCCATTTTGCCTTTTCTGCAGGGGTCCACTGAGCTTTTGGCTTGTCAGTGTTGTCATCATTTTTAGGGATGAAAGGACCATCTGTGATGACATCCCAGAGATCAGAGTTTGTAGATAGAATGAACCATTGAAATCTATCTTTCCAATAGTTGTAGTTTTCTCCATTGAAGAATGGAGGTCTGGTTAAGGAGGCTCCTTCAGTCTGGTTACTTCCACTAGCTCCAGCAGTCATGTCTATTCTTCAGGATCTTTTACCTCAACACTGTTAGATGCTCAACCCAGAGGCTGAGCTCTGATACCAACTGAAATAGACAACTATAAACACGAGAAGGGGGGTTGAATTGTGTTTATTAGAATTTAAAATAAAGTTAAAAATTTTTTGCATGCAGAAGCTAAGCACAGACGGGTGTAAAAAGATACACAGACAGGTGACCTGTCTGTTGTAGTTTTCTCAGAAAAACAACACACATAGAGATAAGAAAACAGACTTGACAAAAACAGTTTTAACCCCTTTGTTAGAAAGCAGATGATATATATAATCAAAACAACTAAAGAGATTAAGGGAAGAGAGATTAACACAGAGATTTATCCTGGTTCACTCTTTAACACAAAGAGCTACGTCCAGTCCTTGGCAGCACCAAGATTTATCCACTATAACTGATCAGGTTACAGACTCCAAGTATTGTTTGCACACCTAGCCTCTTCAGGCTCCAACACAAGTATTCTTTGCACACCTAGCCTCTTCAGGCTCCAACACAAGTATTCTTTGCACACCTAGCCTCTTCAGGCTCACTCAGATTTGTTTGAGAGTTTGGTTTGTAATAAATACACTTACAGACCTTTCACTAACACTCAGAGAGTGGTTTAAATATAAAGCTTAGGAAAGTCTGCGTAATAACTTCAAATGATTGAAGAATACAGAATGAATAAATGAACAGAGTAATGGCTCTTTAATGCTTTGTAAAACTCTGATATGTTCATCTTCAATGACTTCTGTATTTATAGCCTTCAAACATTTAATATCCGTTAGAGACATTCCTTGCAACTATGGCTTCAAGCAGAGCTTCATTAAATGCAATATAGTCGTTCTGGGCAGCCATTAATGGAATGAAGACGTTGGTTGTACTCTAACATGAGGGATAATAGCTTTATGCATCGTGTAGAAATTAACTCAGTTGTGCAGAGTGCTTTTGTACTTTTGCAGAGTACATTTCCCTTTCTGTGTAATAGCTAAAAGTACTAGGGAATAAAGCATGTTGGAAACATTCTTTAACTGGAAGTTTATCTCTGACTTCCTAGGTTGCTTGAGAGAGAGCACTTCTAAGTTTCTTGATAAGTGTGAGAGAGTTCTCAGAGTATTCTTCATGAGGGGACAGCTTGCAAAAGCTTCCTGTACTTCGAGTTCTTTAACGAAGAACCTTAGACAAGTTGAAGAGTAGAGACAGGTTGTAAAACCAGTTTGCACATAGTTAACAATCCTAGTCAGCAGACAGGTTGACTTCTTGGCTTATACGGACAGGTGAGACTTAGGTAGACAGACAGGTGAGTTTTGTAATCTTCTGATCTGTACACTAAGTAGATAGGTTAGCAACCACAAAATAGGTTAATTAAATCATTACCCAATGTTTAGTTTGCATCAAAACTTAGGGAAATGCACACAGACATTTTAGAGACTTAACAGATATATGCATAATCCTGGTAAGGAGCATTGGAATGCTGTGAAATGGATTTTTCGATATTTAAAGGTACTTCTGATATCGGCTTGGTATTTGACAACAACAAAACTACAATCAATGATGTTGTAGGTTTTGTTGATTCCGATTATGGCGGTGATATTGATCGGAGAAGATCTTTTTCTGGCTATATCTTTACTCTTTGTAATTGTGCTATTAGTTGGAAAGCTACACTTCAGTCCATCACTGCCTTGTCTACAAGCAGAATATATTGCGGCAACAAAGGGTGTGAAGGAGGCTCTTTGACTTCAAGGTTTGGTAAATGAACTTGATTTAACACAAGATGTTCTTATTGTGTTTTGTAATAGTCAAAGTGCTGTTCATTTGACCAAGAGAATAGTCGTTATCATGACAAGACGAAGCATATTGATGTGAAGCATCACTTTATCCGAGATATTGTTGCTGCTGGTAAAATTATAGTGATGAAGATTCACACGTCTGAGAATCCAGCAGACATGCTCACTAAGTCACTTCCAAATGTCAAGTTCCAACATTGTTTGGACTTGATTGGTCTCCACAGTGTTTGAAGACACTACAAAGAACAACTGGTTGAATTCGAGCCAAGGTGGAGATTGTTCGGTAGATTGTGGTGGCTCTCATGCACGTAGCTATTAATAGTAATATTAATAGAAGGTTGTAATTTATTTTTCATATTAACCATTATTTAATTGATGGTTGAAATCATTGTTGTTAGCTATAAAAGCACGCGTAGTTTTCATTCATTTCAATTCATTGTAACAACTTCTTGGCTCATCAAGATTAATAAGTTTTCTTCGTTAACTACATTTCGTTGTTGTTATATTTACTTCTCTAGTTTTCAACTGAGTTTATCTAGCGCTTCCGCATAATATTGTTCTTATACCTTAACATATATATATATATATATATATATATATATATATACATACACACTTCATCTCTTTCTACATCTACATCTACATAGAATACAATTCCAATCCCTTTATAAGGAAAGTCTGGACAGGTGTCATCACCATGTTAAATTCTTCTTCATTTGCTTTCCAAAAGTTGAAATACTACCTGAAATATTAAAATTATCTGAAATACAGGTTGTGGTCAACATCTACAACAATTTATTAAATAGTTTAGAAAATGCAAATGAATATTCTTGTCTTTCAAATAAAAGTGAAGTGAAAGACTTCCAATCAAGTTGTATGATCAGAGGCATTTTTGTAGTCTTGTAGATGTTGAGTCTTTCTTCAGACGCATTGTGTTATCATAACACAGACGCATCTTTAAGACTTGTTGTTTTGCCAGAATGCTCTTGCTTTATGATCTGCACACTTAATACACATATTAGCATATTTAAAGAGGTTCGCTTAAAATCATTCTTTGTTTGGATTCATCAAAATCAGAGATGTCAAAAACTTAGACTTAACAGACATAACATAGGAAGAACTGTGAGTGATCGACCCGTCACCCACGTTCATCATGATACACGATCTCAATATCACTTAGAATCTGGACCCTGGGAGGGATCCTCTGGAGGTAGTGCACCGGTCTGTGCACTGGTCCCATCGCCGTCACAGTACGGCTGCTGCTGCGCATCTATCGATCGAGTACATGCAAAGAAATAGAGATAGAGAAGGGAGATAAGCATCTAAACAACACCATAAACGGGGTCGGGGCACAATACAACATGTTATCACACATCACATAGATTCACAAATAGCAAACATCTTTCGAGTCATCCGGTTACAAACATCCTGAAATACATCTAGGATCAATCCTCTAAGGAATCACACTCGTATGCATATCGGCCGATCACTCTCATTGTGACACCCTTCTACCCCGCATGTTATAAGCCACTTAATTTAAAAACAAATAAAAGAAAAACATGCATTTTACTGGAAATAAAATAAAATAATGTCCATAGGTAGAAAAGTCTCATATGAACCAGTTACAACGCGGAAAAAGGGAAATAAATTTAAAACAGTAAAACATAACAAACCAAGAAAATCAACATAACCTAACCCCGATGTCACATACAGAGCTGGTATAACCGTTCCGGAATAAAATCCTCGGAATTACAACTGAAACTAACAACTACCATAACAAAAAAATAGCCCTAACTATGAGTGGCGGCTCCTCAGAGTCACTCCTCTCCGGGCTGCTCGTCATCCTCTGCAAGGTGCCAATCAGGCCAAACACAAACTAACAAACAGATATAGGGAGTAAGAATCATGTAACATAATAGCAAGGAGATAGGTAGTAAAGTAAACAACAAGCATAGCAACATCACATCAAAGATCAACATCACCATCATCATCATCATGCTATGCAGTGCAATGCAGTCCTACTCCGCTAAACCAACAATGCATGTGGATCCACTAAAGTCGGGATGGACGACTTCGGAGTTAAATATCCACATTGAGAATCTACTCAACGCCGGAGAATCTACTCCTTGGATAGCCAACGCACCAAACCAACGAATGCCTCGTCATGGGGCGCTAGGAGACTCTACTCCAACCGTGGATGGCCAGATCGCCGTACTTTAGGACGACCTCCCCTATGTCGAGCATCCCTAAACAACATCTCTGATGCAATGCGTATGCAACACAACAACAACGGCAACACCACCTCCATAACTCCAACGGAATCTACAGAAGATAACAGCGGAATCAACCGCAACAACTTACCTCGCGGAATCTACCTGAGGACTTAAGCAGAATCAACCGCAGTACCTGGGGAAAACTCTCGGCCATCAAGGTACATAACAACAACACCTTAGACCCAAACCATGGGGTCAAGGCCTCCTTGGCCAAAAAGCACCAAGGCACAGCTCATCAGCTTGCGGCACCCAAAAGGGCATCGACTTATCAACTTAACACCTCACCATCTCATCATCTTTAATTATCTTTAGTACATTAGTCAAATTGTCTAATCAACTTATCATCATTGGGGAATGGGGTTTAAAACCCCTTAAAGTCCTTTAATTCTGTTCTGTCCAAGAGGGTTGAGCACGGTCGTGCTCGTAACCCAGCACGGTCGTGCTTAAACATGTGAGGGGCGTGCTCCCCTTTAAGTGAAGCACGGTTGTGCTTCTTATTGAGCATGGTTGTGCTCGGCAGCACGGTCGTGCTCTTTGTCCTGCACTGCCGTGCTAAACAGCGTGGCCATCTTCACATAATGCAACTAGGAACGCGGCCGTGCTCCCTATTCAGCACCGTCGTGCTCATCGCGCGACAGTGCTGTTCTGGGCAGGAAGAGTAACCATGTTCTAACAAATTTTAAGAGTTTAATCAGTTAATCCTCCTAAATCAATTATCAGTGCTTTTTAAGGATTAAACTCGTCAACCTTATCAACATCAACTCAACAGTGGCATCAACCAACAACATCATCATGTTCATAGTCATTCCAACAACATAAACTCAACCAACATTTATGAACATAAATATAACATATTAACAATCACTAACATGTTATCAGAATAATCAACGAATCATGCATACATAAACAGATATCCACACAAACAAACCGGGGTTATGGGAACCCCTTTACTCTACTCTAACCCCGAGCCTATGATTACACTACCCTTCTCCCCATACCTGGATTGAAGGTAGCTCTAACGGTGGTCTTAACGGTAAACGGTTCCTCCCCTAAGACGGCTTTGCCTCAAACGATCCTTAAACAATTAAAACACGAATTGGTTAGTTTCCCAATACACAAAACGAACAGGAAACCAACAAGAGGAAGGAATGTTACCTATACAACTAACACGGATATGCTAACAGTCTCCCGAGGCCTCCAACGCTCACGAAACTGCTCAAGAAGGAGGGAAAAGGGATGAAACTCGCTCTGGCTGCACAAGGTGGCTGCTGCACTCACAAAATAGGGTTAAACGTTAAACCCTCAAGTTTTGCTCACGTATATAACGTTTGGACCTCAGCACGGTCGTGCTCACCCTTGAGCACGGTCGTGCTCCACTTAACGTCACCGAGACGCGGTCCACGCATTGAGCACGGGCGTGCTCCCTGTTGGGCACGGTCGTGCTCAACTTAAAATCAGAAACACGCTTCTGACTTTAAGCACGGCGCGTGCTAGCTAATGAGCATGGGCGTGCTCATGTACTAGAAAGGGACTTTTAACCAAAAAATCCCACTAAGCCCTCGAACGATAAATCCAACTTAATAAAACCAGTTTAATAAAATAATTCCGAAAAACAGGGTGTTACACTCATAGGGAATACCGATTCCTGGACATTCCCTATTTTCTCTCTCACGGGCCTTCCTTACCTAGAGAATGTCAGTTGGTTTGTGCAGGGTACCGTTCCGCTTGCCGTTACCTAGAAGGGTGCTTCCCCTTATGAGCTCATCTCCAATAGCCGTATCTTGGTCGCCTCGGAAGGTCCATCTGTGACTGGAATACTCAGGGCTAGACGTCGTGATAGCCAAGCCTCAACTAGGATCACGACATAGTGGGTGCAAATCACTGGTCACTATTAATCGTCCCAGACCGGACTACATCGCCATGGTTCCCCCAAAATTGTCCCTCTCCATATTCCATACCCGCACTCGAGTACACCAACCTCGCATGATCCCAGTCATGCGGCCCGCTACCTGGCAGCTTATGCAATGCACAACCATCCTAAGTTGACACCAGTACCAATCTCACACCTACATGTTTTACGATGCCCGAAGAATCCACTACTCATCTCGGTACCCATATATCGCTTTTGTAACACCCCCTTGGCGCTACATGTTGAAACTAAAAGACTGAAAATAATTACGCTGGTTGCTTTCGAAAAATATAATTTTCTCTATTTCTTAACTTCCTTGAAATTAGTTGTAGATTTTTTTTTTTCTTTTCCTCTACCGTTGCAAACCAAACCTTTATAATTAACAAACAACCGAATACATATATATATGCATCAATACAGTTTACATATGGCCCTTTATCTTACAACTCATTTATTTAAGCCATAGCATAAGGAAAACACACATAAACTAAACTTAAAAAGTAGCGATACTACTTCCCAAAAGTAAACTCAAAACAGATCCTATAGCTGGTCGTACTTAGTAAAACCATTGGGAAGTCCTCCCTAGAACTCCCCGCCCGCAGAAGTATCTAGGTTCATCCATCACACGCTTCCGTCATTGTGCAGGGAACGTATTCCCGTGTACGATATCGGACTCATCTGGTTCATCTGTACTCGAATATATATATATATATATATATATATATATATAGAAGCATAGTAGAAACCCAACATGAAAAGAAATAAAGCAAGGGTGAGATACCATCATTGAGTTTCATCATGATAACTACATGTACGACACTCAAACAAACATCATGTATACGTACTGTAATTATTTCCTACCAATGGGATTCTTACCCGGTCATCCAATCGTAAATTTTCAAAAATGCATGGCACTTCAATATCCATCCTATGTGTCTTGACCTTTATTCTCCAGAGATTCCTAACTTCCCTTCTTCGAGCAATGATTAGGCTGCGATACCCTTAACATAATTGTCTCATGAGATCGGCCGCTAAATTTAGGTCCGGCTCCAATTGTTTAGGGAATATCACGATGGAGCACCTAAAATAATATTGAAATAGTTCCTATTGAGTACATTCGTGTCGGGTAACCGAATTCCACGACCCGAGGTTGCAAGGCCCCAAGTATTCACTGGATTTTCGAAGCCCGAATGTCCCTAAGACCCAAAGACCCTAGAATTTATCTTTGGTCCATAACTAACCAATTTTTTCAATCCACCCTTTGTGAAATTGTAGCTCGATACCCAAGGCACGTCTGCCCAATATGGCATGTTTGCCAGACTATGCATGTAAAATCCGTTGTTATCGTAACTGTTCTTTGTCGTTTGTTTTTCCTCTAAAGTTCCCGATTACCTTTCCTTAGGTATTCCAATTTCCTTTCCCTTCCAAAGTACAATTTCCTTTTGGGAACACTAGCCTGACGTCTCGGCAATCTAGGTCCTTATCCTTTCCTTTATTTCCTCCATGAATTTTCGTTCGGTGAAAAATAAATACCAAAACAAAAATTCCGAAAACTTATCCAAGTTTGACGGAAAACATCCACTGTTCTTAAATCCTTTTCCAAAAATCCTTTTCTGATGAAATTCGTTTTAAAACGTAACGAAAATCAGTTTTCCTCAAATCTTGTATTTTATTTCTAAAAATCCATTTTCCCTTTGTAAAGTCATTTTTCCATTTTTCTTTCTTAAAAGATCGTTTTTCTTTTTACTGCCGTTAGGCAAACAGAAAACCCTTATTTCTTGAAAAATTATTTATTATTAACCTTAAAACAATTTTTAAAATACATTTCTTTCAAATTAAGATTTGTTTCCATTTTCTTTCCGGTATTTTGTAAAAAGTGCAAAAGTGAAATTTTTTTCACGGTTACATATGCGTTGTCATTTATTAACTTATTCTTGCATTAAAACTCATTAAAACATTATTATTTTTACCTTAAAATTAAATCCTCAATTTTTCAAAGGCATGTTGTTTCCCTTAAATTTTCTTAACATTTTATCCTTAATTTCCAATGAGCACTGACCGATGTCAGGCTTCCAGCCAATCACAAAATCAACAGAAAATATCATACAACACAATTTATCACATGATTTCACAATCAACAATAAATTCACACATCACAAATTATAGCATGCTTTCACAGATAAATCATGCATCACAGAATATTACGCAATAATTTTAAAACAAACACTACAAGCTACAATAATTAATTACAGACACACCAAACAATTTATACACATAATTATCGAAGCTCCTCAGGTAAGCTCCCCTTACCTTAACGTGTGGATTTTTTCTTCCGGAAATGATCTCGAAATTCTCCGCTTCCTTCACAAGACTCCAAACACAACTACTTAACTAATCCTTAACAAACAATTAAAGAACAAGTCACAAAATGAAATAAAATCTCCTAAAACCTAAAGGTATAGGTTCGGCCTCCATAAAAAAAAAAGGCTAGGGATCTCAAAATTTTACACACTCTTAGATCCATGACCTTAGAGTAGTATAGAGCTAGGGAAAATTGCCATAAATTGAAAAGGAAGCAAAATCATCTAACCCATTTCATGGGTAGGATTCGGCCTCACTTAGATAAATAGGTTAGGGTTTTATAAAATTCACATGCTCTTAGATTAGTGATCTTTAAGCATTAGAGATGACATAATTAATGATCATGACTTGAAATTAAAACAAAACCTCCTCCATTTTTACAAGTGAGTTTTTGGCCTCTTAAAAAAATTTGGGAAGGAAATTTTATTTTTACACTTGCTCATGAATGAAGATACTAGGAATCATATCTAGTTCATAGCAATTGGAATCATATGAAAAGGATTTTTCTATGATTTTCTAGAAATTTCCAAAATTTTAGATCTAAGAATATCAACTGGTGATGATCATGGCAAAAATGAATGAAATAAATGAAGAACAAGGCTTAGATGATTAAGAATAGAGAGGCTACCTCTTGAAGATCAAGGAAAAGTGAAGAATTTGATCCAAACTTGCAAAGGAACCTTAAGAACTTAGAGTTTTCTCTTTGTTTTTCTCTAAGTGAAGTTGAAGAAAAATGAGAGAGTGTGTGTAGGGGGAGGGGGCTGCCGTGAGAGAAGAGAGTGAGGGGGCTAGGATTAATGAGTCATTAAGGGTAATTTGGGGTTTTATTATACTTAGGGACATTTTAGTCTTTTCCTAACAAAATATCTTAGATATTTTAGAAAATCATGATTACTTGTGGTGAGTCATGGGTGGTGACTCACCATACTCACCACAACCTTGTGACACTTGTCCTTCCCTGGTCCGGTGTCCGGTTGAGTCTCCGTAGTTCCGATTCCGACTCCGTTATTCTCCCGATTTAGGTTGTCCGCACCCGATTTAATTCAAAATTTCGCCCGAACAAAATATAATATTTTATTTTAGAGCAAAATTTTTGAAAAGGCCCACATCACTTAAAAAGTGATGAGAAAATTTATTGTTTCGTTTTCGGGTCAAAATTAGGTTTTTCTGACCAGTAAAATCTTATTGTTAGTGAAAATGCAGACCGGGTTTCGTCTGAATTTTCAACCCAAAATTTAACCGTAGGCTTTCGCCATAAAAGGGAGTCTAAATATGATTTTCTTTCAACCAAAATCATTTTCTAGATCTCAGATAAAAATATAAACAGATAATTGTTTATCGATACAGAAAACAGCAGAAATCGGGGTGTTACAGCTTTCTCAACACAAATCCAAACAGCGTACCCTTAGGGTGTCAACTAGGGTTCAAACAACACAATCAGACAGTCATCCTCAACAACAACCAGTATATATTTATCAATCATATCATCAATCCATAAATAAATATAAAATAACATTAAAACATAAGCAGGTAAAACATCAACCTCAATCAGAAATTACCTAACATACAATTTTGCCATAACGTCGATAAGCCTGCAGTAATTAAACCCTTAAAAATAGTTTGAAAACATTTTCAACCAGGGTTTAACTACAGTGGACTACTCACTACTAGTAGGGTCTGGGGCACCCTACACACACAGAATAGCATGCAATATTAAGCTTGCCTCTCCGGCGAGTTAGCTACTTTCTCCCCACCTTCAACAATCGCGTACGGATGCTCAACACCTCAAAATCCACGCCCCTCACCACCAACCAGCTCCTGCCACATGTCACAGAGGGCTTCCCAATGCTCTTAAATTTACTCTAACACACAAACAACATCTAGACATTGTCACAGACTCTAATCTTGCAACGGTTCCACAAACAAAGTTAGAATCAAAGCAAGAATTAAGAAAGAACAAAAATGACAATGTCGACGTGTCGATGAGTTAGGGATTCGAGAATTGCCTTAACCAATCGATGAATCGAAGGCAGGTATATGATGTGCTTGTTGCCCTAAGCACGAATATGAGGTCAGAATTGCAATCGAGTGACCGAATTTTCCTATCTCTCCAATTCTCTCTCTTAGTTGTCCCACTTTCTCTCTTCTTTCGTCTCTGCCCTGTTCTTTTGAGGTTAATGAAAATGAAACTCACCTAACTTATTTTTTTCCAAGTTTCATTCAGCACGCTTTAGCATGCAAGGTGTTGCACGCTCTAGCGTGCCCACGCTATAGCGTGGATCCCTATTCCTCCACGAGTCCATGCGATTAGCATGTGTACGCCATGTGTCTAGGACCACAAAACGCTCAAGCATCCAGATCCCACGTTTTAGCGTTCTACCTAGGGGTGTTCGCGGTTCGTTTGGATCGGTTTTAAAGGAAAAAGTCATCTGATCCAAAGTAAAAAAGTGCATGCGATTCGGTTCAGTTTGGATGACTTCTTAAAAAATATCTTATCCGATCTGATCCAATTAAATGTGGTTTGGATGGGTTCTGTTAGTTCGGTTTTTAACCACACAAGTGCAAAAAATTGTATGGACTAAATGAAAAGCCAAACCAAATATACATAAAAAAATAAAAAATAGTGGCTGTTACGTTAAGTGCATGAAGTGAATTGACGAAAGGCCACCAAATGAAAGGGGAATGGCTTTTAACAAAAATAATCTGCATATGTACCTATTCTGCATATGTACCTTTTAACAAATAAAGTGCTCAAACAAAACAGTGGCTTAAACAGCCATGGTAAAATCCAAATTCTCAAATCCAAATAAACAACAATGCTAAAAACAACATACAACCACCAAATACAATAAAGTCCCAAAATTCCAAACTGAGTGTTACTGTTACAGTAAGCAGATGCAAACTGAGTGGATCAGATGAAAGAATGTGGCAGATCTACATTGACACATGATGAAACAAACCCAGCGATATCAGAAATTTGAAACAAGATTGCACTCAGTAAATGATTATCACAAAAAAAATAAAAAAATCAAAGAACCTGTTCTCAAACATACATGACAAACAAGCATGCACTCACCAGAAGCCGAAGCAACGGCGGCCGGCGAGCAGCAGGGAGATACAGAGACGAGAGGCGGCGGCGAAGCAGGGAGGGACGGCCAGCACCGAGCAGTGAGGGAGATGGGGACGAGGTGTCGAACACAAAACGAGGGACGCGAGAGTGAGAGGGACGATGGGGGCACGAGGGAGCCGCGAGGTGGCGGAGTAAGGGGGACGATGCGGGCTGGCGGCAACAAGAGGGGAGGGAGATTCTGAGTTTCTGAAGTTAGGGTTGGGGAAGGGACTTTGAAAATAAAAGTATAAAATATAAAGTAAAACTGAAGTAGCGAAGTGAGTAAGTGACTGAACGGTGAACACATTTGTTTGTGAATAAAATGCAGGCAATAGGTAATAAAACACATGTAATGTATTTTAATATAAGAAATCGGTTCGGTTCGGTTCGGTTCCTGGAAGTAAAACCGAAAACCGAACCGAACCGATCGGTTATGGTAAAAATTCATCCAAAAAAAATCCAAATAAATTCGGTTTGCATCGGTTTTCGGTTATTTTGGATCAGTTAAGCGGTTTTTTTTTTTGGTCGGTTTGGATCTGAACACCCCTTCTACCTTGATGCCGGGTACCCGATTTTCGTGCGTTTTGATGCATTCGTAGCCTTTTTGAAGTTTGATTGACCTTATATTTGAAACACAAGCTCATTAGCTCCCAAGGAATAAGATTAAGGCTTTAAACATACTTAATCCCTTCCTTAAACTTTAATTAAGAAAACGGGGTGTTACAATGCATATAAGTTGTTTGATGAAATTATCAACAAGTATATCGTAGCTTATACATCTATGATTACTTTCTAGTATGTGTACGGAGGTTTGTTTGTCTCCTTTTGGGTTTTGAGTGCATGAATATGTTAATTTATTGCTTCATTATATATATATATATATATATATATATATATATATATATATATATATATATATATATAATTGTCATTGGTTCCACTATGGTTCAATGACGTTCGAACCATTGAATCATGGAAAGTGGCTTCACCAGTTCAATGACCCATTCAATTTTTAAACATTACAATTAATATTTAAGTAATACAATCTCAAAAATAAAAATATGGAGTAAATGATTAGTTATATATAAACTTTGGCCGTATTATTTTTAGACATTAGGAAATTCACATTATGCCTCCAAAATTCGTGCTTTGTTAGTTAAATTAGTCTAGTCAAAGATGTAGCATATTAAATGTTGCACTGGACGTGAATATGATAGGGAAATCTTCTTTCCTCACCAAAATTACAACATTTTAGTCTATAAAAATGTAAGCGTAGATCATATTAATTCTCTGACATCCCAAATTTCCTCATGAACAACTTAGACATCATTAGACCACATCCTCCTTGAGAGACCATAAAACAACCCAAAACTCATGAACCTCATCTTCCTTTTAAATAACATAAATCATTTTGTTAGAACCAAAACAATGATAAAGTTTAACCCCTCAAAATTTTAATGATTAACAAAATTAGTTATTGCCTTTGTTTGAAAAATATTATGCTAGTGGTCACTAAATTTCAAGGTCAAAAGACCTCTATCTTATGTTTGACTGCAGACGAAATAAACTCTTGGTCATAATCTCTGTGTCCGTCTAATCTTTGTTAAGACTGGACAAGAATGGAAGAAACCATTATGTTTTACAAGGAAATCTTCAACAGTCACTACAAGAAAATACATTTTTTGTGATGACAAAATTCGTCATTAAAACTTTAAAAATCGTCACTATGACCGTTTTGTGACGATTTTTTAATTCGTCACCTTTCGTCACTATAACTCAAGTCACTATTTAATTAGTGACATTGTTTTGAATTGTCACTAAAAATAGACATTTATTATGACAAAAACAATGTCACTAATATTTATGAATAACAATAACAAACATGAATCGTCACAAATATATATCACAATTGTGATGATTTATCGTCACTATTAAAACTTATAGTGACCAATCAATTGCCAATCTTTTAACACAATTTGCTTTCAGTGATTATTAATATTTGTCACTAAAAATATTAGAAATTGTGGCCATTGCCTTAATTGTCACTAAAACATATTACTATTTTGTTTCAAACAAAAAACATATTACTATTAATGACATGGATTATTGTCACTTTAAATTATTATAGTAATACTTTTTTATAAGTAAAACGAATATTGCTAAGATTAGTACTAAGGGTGCTCAAACCCAAGTACAAAGGACAAAGTCAAGTACACAAAGATACAAACATACAAATTGACCATAAGAAGTCATGTTACTACTAAAAAGGATAAGTGGCTAAAAAGTCTTCTCCAATACTAAATATTTGCAGAAAATTCTGCATTACACCAAAAGAAACCTCACTTGCAACATGAAAAACTAGCAACACCAATATACACTTATACTCTCATGCTTCAAACACCTATCAAACTATGATAGTAGACCAACCCCCCACCTCAACCAGAAAATCATCTAACAATAGCAAGAAGTATCTCATTTGTTTCATCACTATTGGCACAACTCTTGTCCATCAAAGCCTTCACACACCTGCAACAAGTAAATCCCAACATGTGAATTTATTTATACTAAAAGTAGCCCCCTTTATATTCCATAAACAATAATATTGCGAGCCTTAAAGTAAAAGGAAAAATAAGACAGATTAATCGAACTATTTTTATAGAACCAAAACAACAAGAGACAATTTCACCAAAAAAACAACGAGACAAAGTAATGAACATAATGCATGCAATAATAACTAGTGATATATAGTTCAAAAATTTGACAATCTCATGGTCGAAGAAGGCTTGCATGTCATTTAGTGTACTACTATATATTTACATGATAGTTCTGATTACCAACTATCAACTTAAAATACCTCGTGATTGGATGTGTATCTTCAATATTACTGAGCATATTTGTAAAATAGAATGAAACTATCGCAGTTTGACATGCACACCAGAAGTTACACCAAAAACTATCAACAAACCACAAAAAGCAAAAGTGCCAATTGTAGCAGCTATAAAAGAACTCATGCACCAAGATAGATTGTACACTTGTAGGCCAAGAAGAAGCTCCCTTGGACTAATTAGAAAGTTAAAGAATAAAGTATAGAAAGCCTTTCAAGACTCAACTGATCAAACGGCATCAAGTCAGTCCAAAACCAAACCAGCACCAGCAGATCCAATACCAAACGAGCAGAACCAACACTAGAGATCCAATACCAAACGAGCAGAGCAAGCACAAACCCAAAAGAGATAATTTTAGACCATAAATCAAGACCCTTCACATATCAGGTTAACCATTTCCTATTTGGAAATCCAATTTGACCCCTGCGACTTTATCAAATACAACACCCATGCATTGTTGATAAAAAAACCAAGCTTCCAAAAGCATAAGCTAAATTCATTGAGAGTGACCCAATTTTTTTTTTAGATAAGCTAAATTCATTGAAAAAACTACCTAAAGCATAAGTGATGCTTAAAGGTAGCCCTAGTACAAAGATATGTCCACGCTCAAACTGAGAAGCACCAGGATACAAAAACAAGCTATAGCAGCCTTTCAAAATGCGAGAAAATGACAAAAAAAAACTGATCAAAACAGAACCTACACTGAAAAACCAGCACCACAGGACAGAACAGATGTACACTTGTGCAGCAGCTGCTAATTTCACATTGCAAATGTGCAGCGGCAATGTGTATGATTATCTCAAATAGCGGCAATGTGTAGCACCAGAGGACAGAACAGAACAGATGTACACTGAAAAACAGAGCAGATGTACACTTGTGCAGCAGTTGCTAATTTCACATTGCAAATGTGCAGCGGCAATGTGAATCTCATTGAGCTTACTTACTGTGACTAAAGGAGTAATTCTTTTTGGTATGTCGGGCAATATTTAATCCACAATATGTTCTTTATTTAGGATTATAAAATATGTTGAACTAGTATTCTACATCCCTAAGAAACAAAATGCAAAAAGAAACAAAAAATGTCCTACTTCATAAACACTAATTTAAAAACCAAAACGAGTTCTTAAAATGAAATGCTACCAATTGTGTGAAGCCAAACAGCCCGGACATGGCAGTAAAATTCTCGTTTGAGTCTGTAAATTGGAAAAAAGAATAGCAATAATGAAACAAGTGATATCATCTAGAAATTAGTAACAAACGATACCCATAAAGCAAAGGCAAAGTGTGAACTAGAGAATCGATGATCATAAATCCTGTCGCTTAGATGCAAACTGACGATCTATACAGAATTTTCAAATAACAAAAATTAAAAGGCGGAGAGTGAGAAACACAAACCTTATGAACATTGGGGAAAACGAGAATCTCAGAGTGTGAAGGGTGAATACTGATAGTTTATTGAAATCACTCTATCAGTTCATTGAGAATTTGAGATCAAACTTGAACCTAAATAGCTAACAACCTAGATTGAAATATGAAGAAGAGGAATAAGAATGAATCGCTCAAAAGGAGAAGTTGGAACCACCTAGATTGATGAGATGAATGCGGTGAGAAGCTATGAGGCGACGACGAGATAGGGCTGTTGTTGGAGAGAACGATGACTTCTAATCGTTATGGAGAGCAGAAATGTTTTTTAGACAACTGGGAACGACAACTCTACGGTGACAACCGTTTCTACAGTAACGTGCTACTGTAGCATACTGTAGCGTTTTTTTTTTTTTTTTTTTTTTTTTCAAAATTTGACTTTTTGAAAAAAATTATATATTTTGCTTTTTTTTTTTTTAATATCTGGTTAATCGAGTACAAATATCTGGTGAATTCGGTTCATTATCTGGTTAATAGGTTTTTTTGAGAAATAAATTTTTTGGTTAAGTATGTGCAAATATCTGGTTAATCGGGTACAAATATCTGGTGAATTCGGTTCATTATCTGGTTAATGGGTTTTGTTGAGAAATAAAATTTTTGGTTAAGTATGTGCAAATATCTGGTTAATCGGGTACAAATATCTGGTGAATTCGGTTCATTATCTGGTTAATGGGTTTTTTTGAGAAATAAATTTTGTGGTTAAGTATGTGCAAATATCTGGTTAATCGGGTACAAATATCTGGTGAATTCGGTTCATTATCTGGTTAATGGGTTTTTTGGTTAAGTATGTGCAAATATCTGGTTAATCAGGTGCAAATATCTGGTGAATTTAGTTCATTATCTGGTTAATGGGTTTTTTTAGAAATAGGTTTTTTTTTTTTTAAAAGGTCAACATTTGTAAAAATAAAAATAAAAATAAAAAACAGAAATGTTATTTGAACAACATTTCTAGACAACTCTACTTGACAACTTGTACGTATGAGTATAAGACCGGTGGCAATATTGTAATTGTAATAATAGTTGTAGGTTCTCATTTCTTCCCACTTTCAATTCACTCACTTCCCCCTCTTTCTTTGTCAACCAGCGCTGCCCATCCCCTCCCCTTTCACACCTCTGGTCTCTTCCCTCCACCCTCACTCGTTCGGGTCACACTCCGGCGACCCAGAAACTCGCACATCGGCGTCCATGCATCAAACCCTTGCTCTCTTCCCTTGCACCCTCACTCTGAGACTATTGGACCACCTCTTGAAAGCGCTGCCATCACTACGCTGCTGCAAAGTCCCCATTCTGCCCCAAATCACATCCACACAGCGAGGGTGATTCGTGTTGGCGTCGCTGCAACATTATCAAACGGAGACCAAACCGCTGCAAAAAGAACTCGTCTTTGGCTCTGATTGTAGGGTTTCTCTTTTCGGTACCCTGGTTTTCCGGTGAGCTCCAATGCTCTTCTTCCTCACTCTTATATAAATTTCTTTGCGTTTTGCTTTTCCAGATTAAAACATTGCAGTGATGATTAAATGCTACATTTTTTCCCTGACAATATTTTGCCTTTTTTCCTTTTTATGATGAACTGCAATACTGCAATTTTGTGCTTCCTTTTCTATGCAGTGAGTTGGACATACGGTTACTGGGTTTTTATTTCTGTTGTCCTCTCCTTTTCGTTGCCTAATTTCTGTTTGTGGATGTTGGGTACTTTAAAAAGATGTAGAGGTTGCTTATCAAGTGTTTGTGGTTATTTCTCTATGAAGTGAGTGTCTTATAGAAGCATGTATGTGTTGTGTGAGTTGTGTTTTCCTTTTCTTGACTATGTGTGCGAGTTGTTGTTTAAAAAATGTGAGGTGCAGTGTGAGTATAACAGAATTTAATGTGATTCTAACTGAGCATGTGTTGGATCACTTATAAACAGGTAACAAAAAAGCAAGGAATATGGCAGCAGCAAATGATAATTATGTAAGGGAACTTCGTAACTATCTGTATTTAACTGTGTGCCATCTGTTTACAATCCAACTGACATTTAATGATACTTGGCAGGTTCGTGTGAGGCATGCCTGTGGTACAGCAAGCTTGGTTGATATTAACCAAGCACTTACAGGGGAGCAACTGGAACATTTGGAGACCACCCCGTTCCATTGGGTGAGTAAATTGTCGAAAGAAGTGGAGATCTCAAGTGTCCTATTGGGGGAACTTGTCATAAGGTGGGATGAGGGGTGCCGAGGATTCAATGTTAGGGGTGCGGTGATCCCTTTTACCCCTGCTGACGTATGTTTGGCTTTGGGACTCCCAGCCACAGGTCAGACTGTGGTAGGTGTAGAGAGTGATCAGTGTTATACACTGTCATTGTTTGGAGGGGCTGAGGTGAGCATTGAGGATTGTCTTAACAAGATGCTCGAGGTTCAGGATAATGTTGGAGATGTCTGTAGGGCATACATACTTCTTGCTTTCGGAGAGTTTTACTTTCCGAGAACAGGGAGGTGGGTGTTTACTGATTATGCTAGGCTGCTAGATGACTTAGATGCCACCCATAGCTTTAATTGGGCACGTGCGGTCTATGACTACTTGGTTGACAGCTTGAGCAGAGCTGCTGGTGCGATTCATGATGGGACAACTGAGCATCAAACACATCTGTGTGGCTGTGCAGCTATCCTACAGGTATATATTTTCGCATATGTTATATCACCATCTTTTGTTGTGTTTTAAAAATTATAGAGATAATAATTGGTCATTAATCTTTGGTGTAGATGTGGGCAATGAACCACGTGTCCATTGGGCATCCACCAAGCACCCCTCCAGCACACCCTTTCCCACGATTGTTCAATTGGCCAATTGTCACGTTGAGAAAGAAGAGGATGAGGGAAGCATTCAAGAATGCCAGGGTAACTATGGATGTCCCTTGTTTATATAATATGCTGAAGAATATAAATACAATGTGTATTTGATGTACTTCTCATTTTTTGTAGGTAACTGTTGCCTTAACAGCAACAGATGATGAGCTAACGGAACACATTGTCAGGGAAGCCTTACAGCTGGGCCAACAACATGGATATGTACACATTGATGAACATGAGAAAGTGTTGGCAAAGCTTCGGGAGCATGAAGAGAAGATAAAGGCTCTAGAGGCGGACATGAGAATGTTGAAAGCTGATGCTTCCCGTCGTCGATCACACACGAAGCCTGTGAATCAGTATGGGGGATGTTCTAGTTTAGGTGGGCATGATTCATCTCCCCTTCAGCAAACTCCTGTCTATGATATGTATCCTGACATGGGTGGTATTGGAGGTTCAAATGTTCATAGAGGTGCGTGGTTACTAAACGAGCGTTAGTATCTTGAATAGCATGCATATATAGTTTACTTGATGAAAGCACACTTGAGGATATTTTTATATGCATGTTTGCAGTTCTAAGTTCTCCTCGGATGGTTGATGATGATAGAAATGTTGTACCTCCAGGAGTAATGGTTGGTGGACCAGAGGAGGCACTTGTTGAAAGCCAAGCTGGTTAGTAATAATTTGTGAATGCACAATATTAAAGTACCATTGTAACTCATAAGAAAGCCTACTTAGTACTTACCATCTACAATTTTGACTGTTGTTTGCAGGTGAAGATAATGGGGAGGGTGCTTCAAACCCTAGTTCAAACATAGCAACAAGAATTAAAGGTGTCCCTAGGACGCGCACCCAAAGCTCTGTACTTGCCTCCCCATATATCACAAGGGCATATGCGAGAAACAAGAAGAAGGCTACAAAGGAATAGTTCTTAATTAGGACATAGGATTAGGATATAGAGTTAGTGGGGAATGCAAATCTTGTTTGTTTTGGGTTTTGGAAGTGAATGTAATGCAACTCCTGTGAAATTGGCCATATGTGATCTTACTTTTTTGCCTCTTAGTAGAATGATAAATATGTATATTTGCTGTTGGAGATGATGATTTTTGGATAGGGTGCAGATTTGGCTTCATGTATAAGGTTGCATTTGCTGGATATGGTTATAGAAGACATCACAAGTGATGAAGCTTGAATATTGTAGTAAATGAGCCGTTGGAACTCCTATGAGTTATGATTTGTGTTCTGTTTTTGGATTCTAATTTTGATGTCTTTTGTGTTTACTGTGTTGTTCTGGTAGAAAGTGTAGTTATCTGAAGGATTGTAGGTGGTTAGTGGAATCAGATAACTGAACTTGATGAACCAAATAGCTCATAGATATCCAAAGACTTTCTCAGGAATCGGCATTAACCAGCTATTGAATAGCATTAACCAGATAACTGAACTTGATTAACCAAATAGCTCATAGATGTCCAAAGACTTTCAGGAATCGGCATTAACCATATATTGAATAGCATTAACCAGATAACTGAACTTGATTAACCAAATAACTCATATAGATGTCCGAAGACTTTTTTAAGTATTGGCATTAACCAGATATTGGGTGCCATTAACCAGATAACTGAACACGATTCACCAGATAACCGGAATGTGGTGTCCATGACTTGTGGTTGTGTCAAGAAGTGCCATTAACCAGATAATGCATGTCATTAACCAGATAAGTGAACACGATTCACCAGATAAGTGGAATGTGGTGCCATTAACCAGATAATGCGTGCCATTAACCAGATAAATGAACTAGATTCACCAGATAAGTGAACTTGATTAACCGGATAACAGGAATGTGGTGTCCATGACTTGTGGTGTCAAGAAGTGCCATTAACCAGATAATGAGAGCTATTAACCAGATAAGTGAACAACATTCACCAGATAACACGAATGTGGTGTCCATGACTTGTGGTTGTGCATGATTCACCACATTCCTGTTATCTGGTGAATGGCACTTGACTTATCTGGTTAATGGCACCCATTATCTGGTTAATGACACCGCTTACACTTAAAAAAGTCGTCGGACATCTCTAAGAGTTATTTGGTTAATCAAGTTCTGTTCTCTGGTTAATTCTATTCAATATCTGGTTAATGACAATTCCTGATGTTTTTTCAAGTCTTTGGACATCTATACTTAGTTAATATATTCAAAATGTACAAAAATGTGTTTGAAAAACTTATATAATTATAATATGGTTAGCTTTCTTTTCTTTTAATATCTGCTATATATTCAAAAGGTTCCTTGCAATGTGCCTTTACATTGTCTCACTCCCTGAACAAAATTTTATAAATGTAGGACAATTCCACACATAGCAGCATCACGATCCCAGATAGCAAACTGGAGTTATTTAAGAATGCTAAATGGACAACATTGCAGCAGCAGCAGAGACTATATATCAGTCACCAAAACAACACAAGAAGTGCCATTAACCAGATAATGAGTGCCATTAACCAGATAAGTGAACAACATTCACCAGATAACAGGAATGTGGTGCCATTAACCAGATAATGCATGCCATTAACCAGATAAATGAACCAGATTAACCAGATAAGTGAAGTTGATTAACCTAATAACTATGGGATGCCTACTTGGGTTGTCAGGAAATATCATTAACCAGAAAATGAGAAGCATTCACCACATAAGTGCAATTGATTAACCATAAATTGAACTGAATTTACAACCACCTTCTAAACTTGACATTTATACATGATCATTTACATAGGATTGTCTATATATCTACACAACACAGCAAGTGGTTGTTTTCTTGTGCAAACATGTCATACAAAAAAGTGACAAAACTGATTTGCACCCGACCCACTTGCATGAACTACATACAAAGAGTAAATGTCATTTACATCACAAAATGACCCTAAAGCCTTTAGAAGATAATGGTTAATCAGTGCTGCAACCATGTCATACAAAAATATCTGACAAAAGTGATTTGAACCCGACCAACCTGCAAAACCAATGGTGTTCATTAGTAAGGTTAATGGCACCCTAAAAAGCATACCGCAATGTTAATAAGCACAATAAAGGATAGATGAACACCATACCATCATGTAAAATCAGCCTTCCTAATCTTCCAAAGCATGTAAATATATGACAACCATATACCAAAAGGATAATGTCATTAGTGAAGACAATTAGAATCCAAAACATGTCTAGTCATCCAAATGTGTAGTGAACTGTGAGGACCCCATGATGTCCACATCGGGTGTTGTCAACAAGTCCATGAATGATATATTACCTTCAACCTGGACAATAGCAAATAAGAAACTAAAATGATGGAACAATGAACCAAATAACCCTAAACCATTTACATGCCTGTATACTCGGATTATTATCATCTTTAAATGCTGAACCTAAACCCATAAACGTGGGCTGTGAAACTGTTGGATTTTGGAGAATCCAACTCTCTTCAATAATCGACATTGAAGCATCTGTATTGACATAAACATCCGTTGACTGTATAGAAAAACAATCAACAAATCAAATTATATTGCCAGCTCATCGTCACCAATCAACACAAATTATGTAGAAAGTCTACAACATACAATGGAATCCAGGAAACCTTAAAAAAATTAACCCACAACACATAAACAAGCAAATTCTACACATTTAACACAATCTTATAATGGACACAAACCACGGTGCTTGCATCCAACAAATCTCCACCAGTGACAACCTCAACAGATGACTCTATGCAGATGTTACTTTCGCACTGATTACCCACCATTCTAGTATTTCCCTCCTACATATTTGAAAACAAATATTGTAAGATGCAACAGTTCACCTAAGGCTTTAATGGTTGAAAAACTACATAACTTATTGAAAAACACATACCTTAGTAGTCTCTTTGTCATCACTTCGCTTGGATCGTTTCTTGTGGGTCTTAACTACTTTTTCAACCACAGATATTTTTCTCTTTGATCGAGGACGTCCTTTACGTGTGACCCGTATTGGACTGCGAATTCCGGTAGCATTATTTGGATTTGAGTCATCATTGGAACTTTTGTTAACTTTATGCAATGTAGCATCCATGGTGGGCATATTAGAGTTAATTTCATTCAGTCTATCATGGAGCGCCTTAGTTGCATCTTCAGACTCTGCAGCTACTTCAGCAATCATATAGAAATGTTTGCACAATTTCTCATATCTTTCCATCTGTGGCTTCAACTCCGTCACACCATAGCTGCTCTTAACAAATGAATGCTTCCTCCTGATATTTTTCTTCCACCTAGCTAAAACATACTTATCGGGGACGTTTTTAAGCCTCTCTTGAGAACACACACATAACACATGACTACACAAAATACCTCTAAACTCAAACAACGAGCATTGACAACAAACATCATGGTTTTCACGATTAAGAACAACTTCAAATATACGCTCCTTTCGTCTATCCCCTACTAACACCTCCTCCAACACATGATAAGTTGCAAGGCAACCCTCCACAGTCTTCAACGAGGCATTGCAATTCATTTTATCTCTAAATTCGGCTTGAACCTCTTTAAACTTGGCATGAGTGTAAGCGCTTTGGAATTGCAATTCAATTGAAGAGTTTGACCCGCAAGGAATAGTTGTATCCATCGATTGAAAATCAGCCTGAAATTCCTTTTCTGCTCTACTCTTGAGAGCATTATCATATTGCTTGACAAATTGATTTAGACTTGTTGTTGAATTGATATATCCATCAAAGAAAGCATGTATGCTCTCACTTCGCTGCGTCGTTGACATACCTACCCAATAAAAGATGGAGATGAACATGATTAATAATGACCACATGATCAGTTCACCAAATACTTAACAGGATTAACCAGATATGTCAACTTGATCAACCAGATACTTAAAATGCTGTGGAAAACATCAAAGTAGCAGGATGAGGCATTAACCAGATAACAAACAGGATTGACCAGATATGTGAACACGATTCACCAGATAATTCAGTTAAATGTGGGAAATGAATGTAAGAATCAAGATACCTAATTAACCACATACCTGCCCAAAAATATTTCCTAAGCATCGTTGGTGCCCATCTTTGACGCTCTTTGTACAACCCATTCAACCAATCATTCTGTCCAAGCTCAAATTTTTCGATGAAAGCACACCATTTCTCTTCAAAATCAGCTGGTGTGAAAGTATCGTAAACTGCTTCTTTCATTGCACACTTGATCCTTTTATATTCACCATTTCCGCTCAGCTTTTCAGGAATTTTTTTCATTATATGCCATAAGCACCACCGGTGGCGAGATGTAGGGAAGACTATCTCAATGGCATTTTGCATAGCCTTGCATTGGTCAGTGACAATGCCCGCAGGGGCCTTTCCTAACATACAACGGAGCCACGATTGGAAAAGCCACACAAATGTGTCCGTGTCTTCAGTTGAAACCAACCCACATCCAAATAATGTTGATTGGCCATGATGATTCACACCAACAAACGCAGCAAAAGGCATGTCATATTTATTGGTCAAATATGTTGTGTCAAACATCACAACATCACCAAACGATTCATAAGTAGCCCTACTTCTTGCATCAGCCCAAAACACATTCCTTATGTGGAAATCATCATCCAAATCTATCTCATAGAAGAAACTACTATTTTGTTCACTCATTTGATTAAAATAGCTTACTAAGGCTTTGCCATCACCTCCCTTTCCAATTGAACGCCTTTCCTTGTTAACATAATTCCGCACGTCTCTCTCACAAAATAGTATATTTTCATGCCCTCCCGCATCCATAACAAGAGATTGGAAAGTCTTGTTGATCCTCACTCCAGCATCATCATTTATTTGGATTGTTCTCTTTACATGCAAGTCCATTTTCTTGTTAGCCTTGAAGAACCTTGCCTTTCTAGGGCTGATCTCATGGGAATGCTCAGGTACAAAAGTTTTAATGTACCACAATCCATCTTCTCCCAACTTACTAGTAATCCTTGCGGGGCAATTGTTCTTTTTAGTCGGTAGTGTCTTCAACGTACATGGAACTTCAGAAACTCGAGATCCCTCTCTTGAACATTCTAGCATTAGGTAATTTATCTCACCATCCTGTCCTTTTTTTGATGTTCTAACCTTCCACCCAAAACCCTTCCTCGAAGCATACTCTCCATAAAAAGATTTCACCTCGTCTAAGGAAGAAAAACACATATCTGTTGCAAGCTCCCATCTTTCACAATCATCAGTAAAGCTGCCTGCTTCAGTAGAACAGGCATCCAAATTGTTTGAACTATCCATGGACTTTCAACAATGGGCTTAACACCAAAACTGCACAACAATGTAAATAAATGCTTAATCACTTTCGCATATTTGGTTAATTCAGTTAATAAAATGGTTAATTTAATGAGGTTAACCACTTTTCAACTTGCGAGCAACCTCTCCAACCAGATAGGAAATTACTATCATACATAATTCAAAATAAGATTGTTTAAACAAAAATTAACATTAGAAAGCAATGAGAGTTGTTTCCTCATGCACAGTCAAACAAGTTTGACATTTATGTTTTCCCAAAGAAAATAATGGCACGCATTATCTGGTTAATGGCACCACATTCCTGTTATCTGGTGAATATTGTTCACTTATCTGGTTAATGACACGCATTATCTGGTTAATGGCACTTCTTGATACACCACAAGTCATGGACACCACATTCCTGTTATCTGGTGAATCTAGTTCACTTATCTGGTTAATGGCACCCATTATCTGGTTAATGACACGCATTATCTGGTTAATGGCACTTCTTGACACACCACAAGTCATGGACACCACATTCCTGTTATCTGGTGAATCTAGTTCACTTATCTGGTTAATGGCACCTATTATCTGGTTAATGGCACGCATTATCCGGTTAATGGCACTTCTTGACACAACCACAAGTCATGGACACCACATTCCTGTTATCTGGTGAATCTAGTTCACTTATCTGGTTAATGGCACCCATTATCTGGTTAATGACACGCATTATCTGGTTAATGGCACTTCTTGACACAACCACAAGTCATGGACACCATATTCCTGTTATCTGGTGAATCTAGTTCACTTATCTGGTTAATGGCACCCATTATCTGGTTAATGGCACTTCTAGACAACCACAAGTCATGGACACCACATTCCTGTTATCTGGTGAATCTAGTTCACTTATCTGGTTAATGGCACCTATTATATGGTTAATGACACTTCTTATCTGGTTAATGACACTTGTCTGGTTAATTCCTGTTAATTTCTGACCAAACTCCAAAGCATTGAAAGTTGAAACCTTTAGAGAAATCTATATTTAGTTTTGAACATTGAACCATGAAAAGACAAGCCAACATCCTCATATCTAGTTATCTACAACTTATTACTGTGAAGTAATATGCAACCAAACAGGATATTTGCTTACATGAACCAGCCGCAACCAAGACCACAACAAGGATGGTGGGGTTCTCTTACAGGTCTTCCTTCAGCCACTGCATAACCTGAATCAATATCACAGAGGAGATTGTATCAAAACGTAGGAGGAAGGAAAATGGAGTCTCTTACACTACAAAGAGGCATTAATATCAAACTCACATCCATCATCTTCTCTCTGAAAAATGACCTTGCTTAAAGAAGGAAATGGAGCGTTGTCACGATTTCCTTAGGTGGTTGGGTCGTCGTCTTCACGAGAGGAGCTGGGAACGTCGTCCTTCACACCGTCTAATCGAGTTCTATGCACTGGTAGGGGCTGAAAACGAGCACATGTCTTGCCGCGAATGGAAGAAAAAGTGAGCACGATGGGTTAATGGGTAGCACTATGAAACTTCGTCAATGGAGAGTGGAGAAGAAATGCAGTTAGAACTGTGAGCAGGGAGGGAGAAAGAAGCGGGCAAAGAGGAAGAAGCGGGCAAAATGAAAATGCAACAGGGGAAATGAAAAAATGAAAGTTGCAAACTTTATTACCAAATTGCCACCGCTCCCAAACCAAATGTATACGGTCCCATACGGTTGTCTAAGTAGTTGTCGTATATGGGTTGTCCATATATCATTTCTGAAAAAAAAATAACAGTACTGTAGTGCTACAGTAACGCTACAGTACACTACAGGACAAAAAGTTGTCCCGTAGAGTTATCCAGCGGGTTGTTCAAATAACACTGCTGGATAGAGAGGCATGAGGTTAGGAATCAGAAATTGGTATTTCAGAAATTGTTAACCGGTTATTTTGTCAATGTAACGAGAATTAATTGAGAATCCCGCGAGAATAAAAATTTAGATTAAGTTTGTGGCGGTTCAACACAAACAGCGGAGGAGTTAATAATAAGGCTAAATTTTGGTCACTTATTTTTATTTAAAATTTTAATTTGATCTCTCTTTTATTTTTTGTTTCAAAATGATTCCTTATTTTTCAAAATTATATATGGTCCCTCTTTTATTTTTTATTCCAAAATGGTCCCTCTTTTATTTTTTGTTCTAAAATAGTCCCTCTTTTATTTTATTTTTTCCGAAATGGACCCTTATTTTATAAAAGTTATATCAAATTGGTCCTCTTCGTACCACATTTAAACAGAAAGGATCATATTGAAACTTAAAATAAAGATAAGGGATCAAAGTGGAACAAAAATTAAAAGAAGGACCAAATTGAAACCTAAAATAAAGATAAGGGGCCAAAAGTACAATTTAGCCTAATAATAATTATGGCGGTTTAACTCGAAACCGTCGCTAAAATTAAGTTAATTGAGGCATTTAAGAAAACCGTTGCGATCTTAGATGCTTGATTATTAATCAGCGGCAGTTTATGGAACCGCCGCAAGAACGATAGCACAGATGAGAAGCAGACGATGACACGAACTCAACTGTATTGACGCTTTCGCGATTTGCTAGCCAGATCAAAAGAACCAAGTATTCAAACTCTCTAACTTTCTCTGAACTTCTATCTTAGCTCTCTGGTTTGTGTTGGTCGAAGAAGGTGAAGGTAAAAACACTTTATTTTTTTAATTATTTGTTTCACTTGTTGACTCAGCACGCTTGAGCATGCATGACCCCCATGCTTCAGCGTGCCCATGCTCTGGCGTGAAACAAACTTTGTTATTAACTATGTTTAGTATTTCTTTCTTGAAATTACATATTGTTTTTAGTGCATAGTTAATTATTTTAGCACCCATATTCAATTGTTTAAGTGTCTTGCTAATGAGTGTCCTAAGGGTATTGATTAAGGAATGAAAATATGGTAATTATTTATTGAAAATTTATGTCTCTTCCACATGAATTGATTACACAATTTTCCGAGGAAAAACTTACTTTTTTGGATTCTTTAAACAATACTCTTAAAACATTCGTTAGCATTTGCCAGTGTTTAATTATTTTAATATCAACTAATATAATGAACACCAACTCAACCCCTATTATAACAATTATTTTTAAGTAGTAATAAAATAATTACTAATAATATCTTTTGCTTAACAAATTTTTGATTATATTTATCAACAATAGCAGGAAGAATGATTGAGACAATTATTTTATTGGGTTCCAGTTCCACGAATGCGCTATATTGTATCTCCTAAAACATTCTCAACATCTCGTGCGGTTTTTTGTTCAAGCAATAGCGCCCCATCATAACATTATACTTTTTGCTATCAAGCAATAAATCTTAAATTTTTGGTAAAAAAATAAAAATAAAATTGGTGGCCATAATAATATATAATTTACATCATATAAGAGGAAACAATTTGTTATTATTAATTTATAGTGGTGAATTCTCGCTTAGTCATTATTATGAATAATAATAGCGATAATTTTTTTGTGACATATATTTTGGTCACTAATGATAAATTTATAGTGACGAAATGTTACTTAGTCACTATTCTAAATAATATTAGTGACGAATTATTTGTGCGACATATATTCGTTACTAACAATAAAAATGAGTGACGAATAGTCACTTAGTCACTATTATGGATAATATTAGTGACAAATCAGTTGTGACACCTATATTTTGGTCATTAATAATAAATTTATAGTGACAGATTGTTGCTTAGTCACTATTATGAATAATATTAGTGATGGATTATTTATGACACATATATTTTGGTCATTAAAGACAAAATTATAATGACGAATTGTCGTTTAGTCACCATTGTGGATAATATTAGTGACGAAATAATACATTGTCACAAATAATATATAATTAGTGACAAATTTTATATTCGTCGCTAAATTTTGGTCACTAAAAATCACATTTCTTGTAGTGAGTAACTAGACCAAAAATGCTCATAACCAATTTGTGTCCGTCCAATCTTTGTTGCAAAGGACAAGATTGTTTTTTCGTCCGACCAATGGTTTCATATTGTGTTTTCATCCACTAACATTATTTTTGCAGATAATGTTGAAGCGGAACATTAGTGTTTATCCACTGATTCAAATTAAAATCCCTTGGAGAAAACAAAAAAGAAGGCACAACGTAGTACACATCGAGCCACGCAAATCAAAAGCAATAACAGCCAAAAGCATGTCAACCCTTTGCTGCACCTAATGTACCTAAAAGCAAATATGTGTGTTTCCCTTGCAAAGAAAAAACACCTATGCACAGTGGGCAGCTTGCATTGAAGATGTGTCTAACAGAATATAAATGTGTCTAAACGAACATATTTATTACACTTTCAAAGAAGAAGATGAAGAGCCTATATAAAGAGTGAAGAGTAAGTATTTGAAGTTGACGAAGTTATTGACAAGATTATTCAAGTGTTCTCTCATTTTCAAACTCTCAATATTCTCAAAAGGTTGTAACCTTCATATTCTTTCATTGTAAAGCTTTCACGACTTCTAGAGCTTGTCTTTGTAATATCCTCACAAATAATGAGTTAGCCAAAAGCTCATAAACACTCCTTCAAATCTAGGATTTGGTTGAGCCTGGAGAGGCTTGTCGGTTAAAAGAATACTTGGTACCTGGAGAGTGGTAGAAAACTTGGAGTTGTGTTGGTCAAGAGTGACTGGGGGACAACTTGTAACCGTGCTTAGTGATTTAGTGGAAGAACCTTCAGATTGAAGGGACTAGACGTGGCTCTTTGTTGGATAAGAGTGAACCATGATATATCTCTATGTGAATATCTCTATCCTTTATCTTTGTCAAGTTTGTTTATTTACTAACCCTAAACCTTAAACCTTTGAGAAATCCACTATCAACATGTTGTTACCCTCTCAAATAATCTATGACAACTGAATTAAAGGACCTAAAACCATAAAAACCTTGCTCCCTCATAGATCAGTCAAAACAATTTCATTGTCAAACAAAAACTTAGAAATCTCACATCTGTGCGCCAACTGAACACATGTCATCTACTAAAACCTATTATAGCCCTCTCGTTCATATATATTAAATTATTTTTATTAAATATCATTAATATTAAAGGTGTTAATTCTGAAGGTTGATTAATGTTCTCTCTCTCTCTTAGCGGATCTACAATCCAATTGAAGAGAGATGTTTTAAGGGAGTCTTTGAGGGAAGAGATAGGATTTGGACAAATCCTTGTTGTAGATTTTGTTTCTGGATTTTATTTATCAGTTCTGTTATTCGAACATCATGAAATCCGACATTTGCGACATCGAAATAATGACTCCAAAATCGTGGTTAATGGGTGTTTGATTTGGTTAATGGGTAAACCAAGATTGGGTAACTCATTAACCATCCACTGAGCTTCATTAACCAAGATTTTGTACATCATTAACCAAGTTGTCTGTTAACGAATTACTTATCTGCCACAGGTGTATCCATTAACCAAATTCAACACGTCATTAACCACAATTTTGAACGTCATTAACCAGGTGTCGTGTAAGAACAATAAAGGAATAGCAGAAAGGGAAAAGGGAAAAGGAAAAGTGCTCCTTTAGAGGGAAGTAGCCTCCTAAAACAGAAAATATACTGAATAGTCTTCTTTTTTCTTCTTTCTTCTCTGCATTCTCATTCCATTTCCACTATTACATATATCATTCTTAGGTAACAAACTCCAGCTAGCCTAACAGATTAAGAAACTCAATACCATAAAATACCCCTATGTCGTCTTCTAGATGATTCTTTATTTAACGTGTGCATTTGCTCCAAAGGTAATTCATAGTCCTTAAGCCACTTGGGCCTAAGCCTATTTTGTTTGGCCCAAGTTTGTTGAATTGGGACCTTTGCCTCTTCTTGATTGATTTTGTTAGTCATATCTTCATGGGCCTCATCTTAGGCCATAACATCCTTCTGGCCTTCAAAAAACACGTTGTCCTCAAAGTGAAGCTCCAGGTAGGCTGCTTGGATCTCGGGTAGTGCTTCTTAGGTAGCATCTTCAGGGAACAACCCAGCTCACTGAATGAGAACCTTGGGTGGGGAGACATCATCACCTTCCTTCCAATAAAGGAATGGTCACGATTGAACCCGAGGTGAGTTACCAGAAGCTTTGGGAGGTAGGGCCAAGGGGGTAGCAGCAACATCTTGGCAAGGTTTGAGTTGGGACACGTGAAATATTGGGAGGATCTTACTGTGGTGTGGTAGCTCTAATTTGAAATCTACCTCACCAATTTATCATAGCAGCTTGTACGACCCATAATAGCGCTTGGAGAGCTTGTGAACACAGTAGCCGGCGACAGAAGTTTGCTTGCAAGGGCGGAGTTTAAGAAATGCAAGGTCCCACAGTTGGAGAAAGTGAGGGCGACGCTTCTTGTCAGCATATAACTTCATGGTCTCATAAGCCTTAACCAATTCTTTCTTGAGGATCTGAAGGATGTGTTCTCTGGAGGCCAACACTGAATCAGTTACTCGAAGCAATTAATAAAAACACGGTAATCATACCGAGGTCGAAGACAGGGATTGGGTAACCAATTTATCAATATCCAAATCAATAACTATTTTGACCAAGTCGAAGGATAGAGAAGTTTGAGAAGATTAATGAAGATTATGCTATTAACTACCAAATCGCAAACAGAAACTAACATAATCGCAAACATATATTTTATAGAGAGAATGTGGGCGGGAAGATCTAAGGTCATGATTTGACCTACACATTCAAACTTGGATCAAACTATGAATTGTTCTCTATTTCTAATTCATGTTATTGTCAACCAGTAACCCTAAATTGTTCTAATGTCTTTGTCGAGCACAAAAGAAAACACCCTTGCATCCTAATCAATTATATCTCTATGATGATTTAAACACAAGAACTCATTAAGCACTTGGTTCCCTATAACGTCTGCATAGATCTCCTATTATATCTCTATCAATATTCGATCTATATTGTTAATTCAAACCCTAAATCATAAATCTCCTTCCAGACTCATCATGATGGGCTAGTCAACCACGAGCTCTTTTGATTGAATGCAATAAAATCATAGTTAAGAAACAATAAAGAGAATAAGGGAATAGAAAAATTCACCATTATCACCAAGCTGTCATGTGTGGCTATGTAACATCCTGAAATTTTTAAAAATAAAAATAAAAAATAAATAAATTGTCTGACGCCACTGCTGAGCGTTAGCTCCCTGGCGCTGAGCGCCAGTTGCGCGGATAGAAAACACGGTTATGCGTTTTTGGTGTATTCTGGGCTTTTGGGTCTCTATAAATAGGTTCCTAATACCCTAGAACATCATTTTGGAACCTTAAATCAGTTTAGAAACATAGAGGCAGCTTAGGAGACTAAAATTGAAGGGTTTGTGAAGGAGAAACATCCAAAGAGTAAAAGGAATAAGAGAAGAGGAAGAAGAAGAGACCTTGGGATAGATGAAGGGATCGTTAGGCTTGAGGTGGGGATGTCAAAAGAGTAATCTTAGAAGTTCTTAGGGCGCATATCTGGAGGTCTTCAAGAGATAAGTAAAACCCTATCTTTCTCACACCTCCATGGTATTTTGAAAAGAGGTTTTGGGTTCTTAAAACTAATAATGTTATTTTGCAAGATTGAATTGGGAAAAATTGAGGGTTTTCTATATTAGGATTCAAGAACGCTAAACTGAATTGGGGTTTTTATAATAAATGATAATTGTTGAGTTATTGGTTGTTAGGTTTGAATGACTACATGTTTTGAGACTTGTATGGCGGTTTGAAATTAATATGTGTATATTATATGTGATTTGGAATGCCTATGTGTTGTTTTGGCATGAGATATATCATTGTTATTAATGTATGGAGGCATGGAGCTTGATGACATGTTTGGGTTCATTGTAAATGATCATATCATGATGTCTAGATAATATAATGGATTATTATGATGCATGTTTGTAATTAATGTTTGTATTGATGTATGAGTACCTTATGTAATGGGTACATTAGGTTGAGATACCTCCATCGAGGAGATGGCAAAGGGCCTAACTCGTAGCAATGACAGATTGCCTAATACGAGGTAATGACAAAGGGCCTCCCTCATGGGAAAGGCAACGTAAAGACATTGCATGGTTGGCTACCTCCTTCGTAGAGGTGGAAAAGGCCCTTATTCGTAGAGATAGTAGATTTGCCTAATGCAAGGTTGTATATGTTAAGTCTCTAAAATGTCTGTGTGCATTTCCCTAAGTTTTGATGAAAACTAAACATTGGGTAATGATTTAATTAACCTATTTTGTGGTTGCTAACCTGTCTACTTAGTGTACAGATCAGAAGATTACAAAACTCACCTGTCTGTCTACCTAAGTCTCACCTGTCCGTATAAGCCAAGAAGTCAACCTGTCTGCTGACTAGGATTGTTGACTATGTGCAAACTGGTTTTACAACCTGTCTCTACTCTTCAACTTGTCTAAGGTTCTTCGTTAAAGAACTCGAAGTACAGGAAGCTTTTGCAAGCTGTCCCCTCATGAAGAATACTCTGAGAACTCTCTCATGCTTATCAAGAAACTCAGAAGTGCTCTCTCTCAAGCAACCAGGGAAGTTAGAGATAAACTTCCAGTTAAAGAATGTTTCCAACATGCTTTATTCCCTAGTACTTTTAGTTATTACACAGAAAGGGAAATGTACTCTGCAAAAGTACAAAAGCACTCTGCACAACTCTGAGTTAATTTCTACACGATGCATAAAGCTATTATCCCTATGTTAGAGTACAACCAACGTCTTCATTGCATTAATGGCTGCCCAGAACGACTATATTGCATTTAATGGAGCTCTTCTTGAAGCCATAGTTGCAAGGAATGTCTCTAACGGATATTAAATGTTTGAAGGCTATAAATACAGAAGTCATTGAAGATGACCATATCAGAGTTTTACAAAGCATTAAAGACCCATTACTCTGTTCATTTATTCATTCTGTATTCTTCAATCATTTGAAGTTATTACGCAGACTTTCCTAAGCTTTATATTTAAACCACTCTCTGAGTGTTAGTGAAAGGTCTGTAAGTGTATTTATTACAAACCAAACTCTCAAACAAATCTGAGTGAGCCTGAAGAGGCTAGGTGTGCAAAGAATACTTGTGTTGGAGCCTGAAGAGGCTAGGTGTGCAAAGAATACTTGTGTTGGAGCCTGAAGAGGCTAGGTGTGCAAACAATACTTGGAGTCTGTAACCTGATCAGTTATAGTGGATAAATCTTGGTGCTGCCAAGGACTGGACGTAGCTCTTTGTGTTAAAGCGTGAACCAGGATAAATCTCTATGTTAATCTTTCTTCTCTTAATCTCTTTAGTTGTTTTGATTATATATATCATCTGCTTTCTAACAAAGGGGTTAAAACTGTTTTTGTCAAGTCTGTTTTCTTATCTCTACGTGTGTTGTTTTTCTGAGAAAACTACAACAGACAGGTCATCTTTTTACACCCGTCTGTGCTTAGCTTCTGCATGCAAAAAGTTTTTAACTTTATTTTAATTTCTAATAAACACAATTCAACCCCCCTTCTCGTGTTTATAGTTGTCTATTTCAGTTGGTATCAGAGCTCAGCCTCTGGGTTGAGCATCTAACAGTGTTGAGGTAAAAGATCCTGAAGAATAGACATGACTGCTGGAGCTAGTGGAAGTAACCAGACTGAAGGAGCCTCCTTAACCAGACCTCCATTCTTCAATGGAGAAAACTACAACTATTGGAAAGATAGATTTCAATGGTTCATTCTATCTACAAACTCTGATCTCTGTGATGTCATCACAGATGGTCCTTTCATCCCTAAAAATGATGACAACACTGACAAGCCAAAAGCTCAGTGGACCCCTGCAGAAAAGGCAAAATGGGAGCTGAATCACAAAGCCAGATACAACATTATTTGTGCGCTCAGTCCTGATGAGTTTGAGAAGGTCTGTGCCTATGATTCTGCCAAAGAAATATGGGACACCTTAGCTGTCACACATGAAGGAACTGCCAAGGTCAAAGAATCAAAAATTGCCATACTTGTCAGAAAGTATGAACTATTTCTCATGGAAGAAGGAGAATCTGTTGCTCAAATGATTGGAAGATTTCAAACTATCATCAATGGTCTAAAGTCTCTTGGCAAAGTTTACTCCAATGCTGAGAAGGTTGGAAAGATACTTAGGAGCCTACCTAAGCAGTGGAGACCTCTGGTAACTGCTATCTCTCAAGCCAAAGATCTTACCACCTTGACTATGGATGAACTCCTTGGAACACTTACTGTTCATGAGCAAGAACTTGGAGATGAAGTCTCAACAAAGAAGGGTAAGTCAATTGCTCTGAAGGCTGATCAAAAGTCTTCCAAAGCCTCTAAAGGTTTGAAGGCAGACGAGTCATCCAGTGATGCTGACCTGTCTGAATCTGAGGATTCTGAAAGTGATGAAGAACTATCTCTCCTAACCATAAAGATAAAGCTTCTCCTACAGAAAAAGAAGTTCAGAAAGGATAAGCCATTCAGAAGATTCAACAAGGACAATAATTTCAAGGATTCCACTTCAACAGACAAAAACTCAATTGTCTGCTATGAGTGCAAGAAACCAGGACACATCAAAGCAGAATGTCCTCAACTCAAGAAAGCCCCATTTAAGAAGTTCTTCAAAAAGAAGAAGAAAGGAATGATGGTTACTTGGGAAGATCTAGAGTCAACATCTACTGATGAGGAGACAGAGGAAGAAGCAAATCTCTGTCTAATGGCTAACACTGACTCTGATTCAGATAATGAGGTAAATTCTGATTATGAGGAATTACTTGATGCCTATGAAGAATTGTTGGAGGAATCCAACTATTTGTCTAAGGCTTTCAAATCTCTCAAGAGAGATCATGTTAAGCTCCTCAGTGAGCATAAACAGAAATCTCTAGAGTGTGAGAAATTTGCCAAGGAGAACAGTGAGCTGAAGACTGAAAAGTCTAATGAAGCTAAGATCTCTAGTGATACATCACAGTCTGAAGAAGTTGAAAAACTTCAACAGAAAGTGGAAGAGCTCACTTCTGATCTTGCCAAATTTGTTAATGGTAGAGATAATCTGACAAAGCTGCTTGGCTATCAGAGGCACTCCCTTAACAAAGAAGGTATAGGATATGTCCATCAGATACATCATAAAGTATCAACTAAGCACTCTAAAGTGTCTGCTACATCTACTTCTATTAAATCCATACCTGTCTGTAATTCTGTGGAAAGACTGGACATGTTATGTCTAAGTGTCTCCATAAGAAAAGAAGGAAGTCTTCACAGACTCCTAGAACTAACAGAAAAGGACCCAGAAAACTATGGGTACCTAAAGATCAAATAATCTCTGTTGCAGATGTCCTCAACAGCACAAAGAAAACACCACTGCTGGTACCTGGACAGTGGCTGCTCGCGACACATGACAGGAGAAAGGTCTATGTTCCTAGACCTCCAACTTAAGAAAGGAGGACATGTGGCATTTGGTGGAAATCAGAAAGGGAAGGTTATAGGAATTGGTACTATTGGTGGTAAACCTCATCTTCCCTCTATATCAAATGTTCTTATGGTTAAAGGATTAAAACACAATTTGCTTAGCATAAGTCAAATATGTGACAGTGGATTTGATGTCTCCTTTACCAAAGATTTCTGTATAGTTAAAGATCTTAGTGGCAAAACCCTCTTTTTAGCTAAAAGGCAACAAAATCTGTATCAGATTGAACTGACTGATCTCTCAGATCAAAGTGTAACATGTCTGATGTCTAAAGAGGATGAAAGATGGTTGTGGCATAAGAAACTAGGACATGCTAGTATGAAATTAATTTCAAAACTAAAAAGGGATAACCTTGTGAGAGGATTGCCTGATATTAGTTTTAAGAAAGATGTTTTGTGTGATGCATGTCAGAGAGGTAAACAGATAAAATCAAGTTCCAAATCTAAAAACCAAATATCAACCTCTAGACCTCTTCAATTGTTACACATGGATCTGTTTGGACCAGTTAGTGTTGCTAGCTTGGCTGGAAGAAAATATGGATTTGTCATAGTTGATGACTATTCTAGATATACATGGGTACTCTTCTTAACCCACAAGGATGAGTCTTTTAAGGCTTTCTCAGTATTCTGCAAAAGAGTACAAAATGAGCAGGGTTTCTGCATTTCTACTCTTAGAAGTGACCATGGGGGAGAATTTGAAAATGAGCAGTTTAGTCAGTTCTGTGAGGAGAATGGGATCTCTCACAATTTCTCTGCACCTAGAACTCCTCAACAAAATGGAGTGGTTGAGAGAAAGAACAGATCTCTACAAGAGATGGCTAGATCTATGCTCAATGAGAATAATCTCCCTAAGTACTTCTGGGCAGAAGCAGTAAACACGGCTTGTTATGTACAAAACAGAATACTCATTAGGCCTTTTCTAAAGAAAACTCCCTATGAACTGTGGAAAGGAAAAAGCCCCAACATTTCTTACTTTCATGCATTTGGTTGTGAATGCTACATATTAAATACCAAGGATCAACTTGGAAAATTTGACTCTAAGATAGACAAAGGTATCCTTTTGGGATACTCTGAAATGTCTAAAGCTTTTAGAATTTACAATTCTAGAACATCTGTTATTGAAGAATCTGTTCATGTCAAATTTAATGATAACTTAAAGACTGATACGGAATTGTCAGATCTAGAAGATGATCTTGCAGGTCTTGATATAAACAAGTCAGAAGATCAACAACCTGACTTAACCAAACTAGAACCTGAAGCAGAACCAGACAGACCAGTGGAACAGACAAGTCAACAGACACAGACAAGTCAAGGTCCTCTTGAAAGAGACTGGAAATTCAAAACTCATCATCCTAAGGATCTCATCATTGGTCATCCCTCAGAAGGAGTAAGAACCAGATCTACCTTAAGAGAATCAAGCAATGTGGCCTTTTTGTCAGAAATAGAGCCAAAGCACATTGAAGAAGCTCTTGATGATGAAAGCTGGATTCTTGCTATGCAAGAAGAACTCAACCAGTTCACCAGAAATGATGTCTGGACACTTGTCTCCAAGCCCAAAAACAAGTCTGTCATTGGAACAAGATGGGTCTTCAGAAACAAGTTAGATGAAGATGGCAAAGTTGTCAGAAACAAGGCAAGGTTAGTAGCTCAATGCTATAATCAACAAGAAGGTATTGACTATACTGAAACATTTGCACCTGTAGCTAGAATAGAAGCTATTCGCATACTAATGTCATATGCTGCACAACACCAAATCACTCTTTTTCAAATGGATGTGAAAAGTGCTTTTCTCAATGGAATAATTGAAGAAGAAGTTTATGTTAAACAACCCCCTGGTTTTGAAGATACTGATAAACCAGATCATGTTTTGAAACTTAAAAGGGCATTATATGGTTTAAAGCAAGCACCTAGGGCATGGTATGATAGACTAAGCTCTTTTCTCATGCATAACGGCTTTACAAGAGGTCAAGTAGATACTACTCTGTTTAAGAAAAGCTATAAAGAAAATTTCATTGTAGTCCAAATATATGTTGATGATATTATTTTTGGAGCAACTAATGAAAAGCTGTGCAAGGATTTTTCAAAGATGATGCAAGCATAATTTGAGATGAGCATGATGGGAGAATTGAAGTTCTTCCTTGGTCTACAAATCAAACAGACAAGTGATGGAATCTACATCCATCAACAAAAGTATATCAAGGAAATGCTCAAGAAATACAAAATGGAAAATGCTAAACTTATGAAAACTCCCATGGAAACCAATGCAAAACTCAGTAAAGATGATGAAGGTAAAAAAAGTAGACCAAACTGTTTACAGCGGTATGATTGGATCTTTGCTGTATTTAACTTCAAGCAGACCTGATATTCAGTTTAGTGTCTGTATGTGTGCTAGATTTCAATCTGACCCAAGAGAATCTCATCTTAAAGTTGTTAAGAGAATATTTAGATATTTGCTTGGTACTACTAATCTTGGTTTGCTGTATTTAAGAAATAATGAATACAGATTAGTGAGATTCTGTGATGCTGACTTTGCTGGAGACAAAATAGAAAGAAAAAGCACCAGTGGAGGATGCCACTTCATTGGAGCAAACTTGGTCTCTTGGTCAAGCAAAAGACAGACAACTATAGCTCTATCTACAGCTGAAGCAGAATATATCTCAGCTGCTAGTTGTTGCTCTCAGCTTTTATGGGTAAAACATCAACTTGAGGATTACTCTATTTTTGAGCATAATATATCTGTATGGTGTGATAATTCTAGTGCTATCTTCTTAACTAAAAATCCAATTCAGCATTCTAAGGCTAAGCATATAGAAATCAAACATCACTTCATTAGAGATTATCTTCAGAAAGGTATCTTTGATATTAAGTTTGTTAAAACTGAAAATCAATGGGCTGATATCTTCACTAAGCCTTTAGCAGAAGAAAGATTTTTATTTATTAGAGATAATTTAAACATGCATTGTATTGTTGAATGACATGTCTGAGTTTTTAAACCTGTCTGTGATCACCTGTCTGACTCTGCTGAGTCACTATGCTGAAACCCAACAGTTTTATTGAAATGGTTATTATTTATTTATTTATTTATTTATTTAATACCATTTGTTAATCTGAAGCTAATCATGAATACGGCAGTTTTTACCACGAAACCATGTTTTCATTATGTCTAAGTGGGCGCTACAGTTCCCCACATAAATCGTGCCATTCTTAATTAAAAATGTCTTTTTTCTCTCTCCTGCTTTTACTTCTTTAAAAGGCAAATCTTCAGAAAGTTTCAAACTTTATCCTTCTCAAAAAGCCATAAGTCTTTTCGTCTTCGTCTTCCTCTCGTTCAAACCCTTCTCTCTTCCAAAACTTTCACTTTCTCTCTTTTCTGAAAAATGTCATCTTCAAAGCACCTGTCTCCAAAAGAGATTGCTGAGAAATACGAGATGAGATTAACTGATGTAGAGAAGATTCTACCTGGGAAGACTGTTGATCTTCAACAGATGAAGAAATGGGGAATGGATGTCACTGAGGAGTTGGAATACTCTAAGTGGACAGCCTTCTTTGATATCAAGGAGCTGGTCCATCCCAAGCTTGTCAGAGATTTCTGGAGGAATGCTGTGGTCATCACCAATGTGGTTGATGGAACCAAGAGCTTCAAGGCTCAAATGTCAGCTGATGTGACTCTTCAGTTTCCTATAAGCTCTCTGGAACTGGCAACCAGATGTCCAAGGATTGGAACTGCCTTCAGACCTGACTGGGAAGATCAGGTGGGAACTGAAAGTATCAATATTGCTATTTATGGAGTTCCCAACCCTGAGAACAAGAAGCCTGTCTGCATGGTGCCCAAGTGCAGGTTCTTGCACAAGCTGCTTCTGGAGTGTGTGATGCCCAGAAGAGGGTCAAGAGACAATGTGACCAAGTTGGACAGATTTGCTCTGTACCACTTGATTCACAAAATCAAGATAGACATCAATGATCTCATCTACATGTATCTTGAGTCTCTGATCAGAAGGACAAATATGCCTACCTACCCTTATGGAATGTTGCTGACAAGGGTTTTTAGGAACAAGATATTTGTTCCAAATGATGTCCACTTTGTGGACATGGCTCTGCCCATAGACAAGAAGGTCTTGTCTATGATAGGGATTGAAGGAATCCCTCTGGAGGATGAGGAAGAAGAGAAGAAGAAGAAGAAGAAGAAGAAGCCTGCTGTTGAGCAGAAACTGAAGGAAATAGCAGAGGAGCCTGCTGATTCCACTGGTGAATCAGAGTATCCTATCTCTGAAAGGATTTGGAAAGCTGCTGGAAAGGTTGCCAGACAGGATCAAAGGCCTGAGGAACCCACAGCTTCTGAAGGATCTGCTGAGACAGTAGAGCCTCTCAGATTCAAGCTGAAGAAGCCCTCTCCCACGAGGAAGACCAGTGAGGCTGGAAAATCAGGTGTGGTTTCTACACAACCCACCAAGAGAAGAAGACTGGTGAAGGCCTTTACCAAGGACAGACAAGTGAAGTCTGTGCCTAGTAAAGAGGAAGCACCTGCTCAGGAGGAGCAGACATCTCCACCTGCAGAAGAGCCTAGGGAGATCAAATCTCTTGATCTGGGTTTCATTCCCAGAAAAAGAAGGTCAGGCTACCCTATGCCTGTAGTGGCTGTTGCTGAAAGGGAAGCAGTCCCTGCAGAAGAGCCTGCTGCTGCTACTGCTACTGCACCCTCTACTGACCTGTCTGCTGGAACACAGACAGTTGGTCATCATGAAGAAGCTTCTCTGTCCCCTTCAAGGAAGAAAGCAAGGCTTTTTGAAGAACCGCTCTTCACCTTCCCTTCTGCACCATCCTCTCCCCTTCATCTAGGTATTCCAGATTCTGTTGTTTCTTCCCCCTCTACTCTCTGTGTCAACCCTTTATCTGTTGCCTCCCCTTTTCACTCACCTGTCTCCTCTCACCCCTCTCAACCATCTTTTGATGTCGTGTCTGATGTATGTCAATACACAGTTGTTCACAGGGACTCAACTCCCAGAGAACAATCTGGCATATCATCTAGACTGTTTGTGAGTGATTTGCAATCTCTGATGACTGCAAGTATATCTCACTTATCTGTCATCCCTTCTCCACCACCTCACATTCTGAACCCATGTAGGGAGATCTTCTTTTATCCCCCTATTGTGTTGTTCATTAGAACATTGGAAGGATCTAACTATCCTGCCTCTGTTGTAATGTTACCCTCTAGGTCTAGATATTTTTTTCTTTTAGTCACAGGGTCTAATTCATTCTTTTCCCACATAGACTCTCTCCTACCCCTACCTCCATCTGTCTTAGCCAATCAACCTCTTCCCCCTCCTATTCCAATAAGAGTCACTCGACTGTCTCTTTGTGAAAGACTCTCTTATGTCTTTCCCTCTCCTGATTTTGACATAGTCAGAATCACCCCTCTGTTTAAAATAGTTTTTCTTCCTTTATTTTATTTCAGAACCATTCATCAACTTTTCTTTCCCCGTGTCTCCTCACCTTTCTCTGTACCTAAGGCACCCCCAGTTTTAGCCTTACCCTGGTATCCATCCCTGTCTGATGCTTCAACCAGCCTGTCTACAGAAGTCTCCTCCTCTCAGATGGTGGATTCAGTGAGCTTCAATCTCCTTAAGACTGAGCTAGAAGAAGTCAGAAGACAATTGGATGCAGAGAGGCATGCTAGGCTGCTGTTAGAACAGAAAGTTGATTCCCTGTATCTTATGTTTAATCAGCCTAAATAAGTAGTTGTAGGAACTGCCTTGTAATTGAATTGTTTATGATGAATACAAATCACATTTTACTTTATTATTTTTCTGTCTTTTTTTTTTCTCTCCACTGTTATCTATTTAACTCTTTTTGTTGCTGACAAAAGGGGGAGAAAAATGTTAAGATGTTTAATGTAAACAATATATGCTAAGTGTTTATTCTCTGATATACTCTGATACCATGAACTTAAACCTGCTGCATATTACTCTGATGCTCTTTATTGAACACTAATGCATCTGTCTGCACATATAGAAAATATCAACTTGTCTACTGTCTGTCATTTTGTACTCTGATATTTTCAAAGGTTCATTAAATCATCTGAATGTTTGTCATCATCAAAAAGGGGGAGATTGTTAAGTCTCTAAAATGTCTGTGTGCATTTCCCTAAGTTTTGATGAAAACTAAACATTGGGTAATGATTTAATTAACCTATTTTTTGGTTGCTAACCTGTCTACTTAGTGTACAGATCAGAAGATTACAAAACTCACCTGTCTGTCTACCTAAGTCTCACCTGTCCGTATAAGCCAAGAAGTCAACCTGTCTGCTGACTAGGATTGTTGACTATGTGCAAACTGGTTTTACAACCTGTCTCTACTCTTCAACTTGTCTAAGGTTCTTCGTTAAAGAACTCGAAGTACAGGAAGCTTTTGCAAGCTGTCCCCTCATGAAGAATACTTTGAGAACTCTCTCATGCTTATCAAGAAACTCAGAAGTGCTCTCTCTCAAGCAACCTAGGAAGTCAGAGATAAACTTCCAGTTAAAGAATGTTTCCAACATGCTTTATTCCCTAGTACTTTTAGTTATTACACAGAAAGGGAAATGTACTCTGCAAAAGTACAAAAGCACTCTGCACAACTCTGAGTTAATTTCTACACGATGCATAAAGCTATTATCCCTCATGTTAGAGTACAACCAACGTCTTCATTGCATTAATGGCTGCCCAGAACGACTATATTGCATTTAATGAAGCTCTGCTTGAAGCCATAGTTGCAAGGAATGTCTCTAACGGATATTAAATGTTTGAAGGCTATAAATACAGAAGTCATTGAAGATGAACATATCAGAGTTTTACAAAGCATTAAAGAGCCATTACTCTGTTCATTTATTCATTCTGTATTCTTCAATCATTTGAAGTTATTACGCAGACTTTCCTAAGCTTTATATTTAAACCACTCTCTGAGTGTTAGTGAAAGGTCTGTAAGTGTATTTATTACAAACCAAACTCTCAAACAAATCTGAGTGAGCCTGAAGAGGCTAGGTGTACAAAGAATACTTGTGTTGGAGCCTGAAGAGGCTAGGTGTGCAAACAATACTTGGAGTCTGTAACCTGATCAGTTATAGTGGATAAATCTTGGTGCTGCCAAGGACTGGACGTAGCTCTTTGTGTTAAAGAGTGAACCAGGATAAATCTCTGTGTTAATCTCTCTTCCCTTAATCTCTTTAGTTGTTTTGATTATATATATCATCTTCTTTCTAACAAAGGGGTTAAAATTGTTTTTGTCAAGTCTGTTTTCTTATCTCTACGTGTGTTGTTTTTCTGAGAAAACTACAACAGACAGGTGACCTGTCTGTGTATCTTTTTACACCCGTCTGTGCTTAGCTTCTGCATGCAAAAAGTTTTTAACTTTATTTTAAATTCTAATAAACACAATTCAACCCCCCTTCTCGTGTTTATAGTTGTCTATTTCAGTATATACTTCCTTCGTAGAGATGGCAAAGGGCCTAACTCGTAGCGATAGCAGATTGACCTAATGCGAGGCAATGGCAAAGGACCTCCTACAAAGAGAAGGCAATGAGATGTCATTGCACTTATAAGTTTGTTTTGTTGATTTTTATAGTATGTGTTTTGATTTATTTATGTTATTATTTTAAATACTTGGAGATTATGTTATTTTGAAAATGGCGGATTACCATGGTTTTCCGCTTACCGCTGTAACGCCCCATTTTCTCGATTCTTGTTTAAGGAAGAGATTAGGCATGTTTGAGGACTTGATCTTATTCCTTAGGTTTTGATGAGTAAATGTTTCAAATTTGAGGTCAAACGGACTTCAAACGAGCTCAGAATGAGACAAAACGCGTGAAATTGGACAGAACACGTGGCGAATTCCTTCCATGCAAAGCTGTTGACTTTGGTCAATGCTCGAGGACCCGTAGGACCAAGCTTGAGTGCTCGAGTGCTTGAGCGTTGGGCTGCTCCATTCTCAAGCGTTCGTAGGCTGAAAGTGAAAAATAATAAGTGGCCGAGGTTGAAATGTTTGTTTACCGATGCTGCAGATAGACGTGATTCTTGGCATGGATTGGCTTTCGGCTAACCATGTGGTGTTGTACTGTGCTAGAAATACTTTATCCTTCCTTGAGCCTTCTAGCTTGATATCTGCCAATGAAGGAGTATCTCTGAGGAGTGATAATTCTCGACAGTACGTGATGCTTTTCTCAGTGGAAGCTAAGGAGACTCCGAGTATAGATTCTATGGCTATCATGAGAGAGTTTCCTGAGATTTTCCATCCCGATGTTGCGGGTTTGCCACCAGATAGGGAGGTGGAGTTCACCATAGACCTCAAACCGGGGATATGACTTACTTCGATAGCACCCTATCAGATGTCACCCGTGGAGTTGGCCGAGTTGAAGAAGTAGTTGGACAATATGCTGAAGAAAGAGTTTATCAGGCCGAGTGTTTCACCATGGGCAGCCCCAATGTTGTTTGTAAAGAAGAAGGATGGAAGTGCTAGGCTGTACACGGATTACAGGCAGTTGAACAAGGTGACGATTAAGAACAATTATCCATTGCCTATGATAGATGATCTGATGGATCAGTTGAAGGGAGCTTCGGTGTTTTCTAAGATCGATCTAAGGTCCGAGTACCATCAGATTATAGTCAAGAAGGAGGATATACCCAAGACAGCTTCCAGGTCGAGGTATGGACACTACGAGTACTTAGTTATGCCTTTTGGTATGACTAATGCTCCAGCAGTGTTCATGGATTATATGAACATGATCTTTAGACCGTTCCTTGACAAGTTTGTGGTTGTGTTTATATATGATATCCTTATATATTCCCGTACATGGGAAGAGCATGAGGAACATCTAAGGATAGTGTTGCAAGAGTTGAAGGATTGGCAGTTGCATGCTAAGCTTTCCAAGTGTGCGTTTTGGATGGAGTAAGTACAGTTATTATGACATGTGATTAACAAGGAAGGGATATCAGTAGATCTAGTTAAAGTTGAGGCAGTGCTTAAGTGGGAGTGGCCTAAGTCAGTCAATGAGGTGCGGAGTTTTCTTGGACTAGCTAGATACTATCAGAGGTTTATAGAAGGTTTCTTGAAGATTGTGTTACCTATGACAGAGTTGACGAGGAATAGTACAACTTTTGTATGGATTGACGAGTGTGAGAAGAGTTTCCAAGAGCTGAAGGATAGGTTGACCACATCACCAGTGTTGACGTTACCAGATCCTTTAGGACAGTTTGACGTATTCTGTGATGTGTCATACCAAGGATTGGGTTGTGTGTTGATACAAGAGAGAAAAGTTGTGGCTTATGCTTCACGTCAGTTGAGAATGCATGAGAGGAACTATCCGACCCATGATCTGGAGTTAGCAGCCATAGTGTTTGCATTTAAGATATGGCGACACTATCTGTATGGAGCTAAGTTCAATGTGTATAGTGATCATAAGAGTTTGAAGTATCTGTTCAATCAGAAGGAGTTTGTTAAGACTACATCTGTAACACACCAGTTTTTACTGTTTTTCAATATCGGTAGAATTTTATCTATTTGTATTTTTATTTGAGACTTAGAAAATGATTTTGGATCAAACAAAATCATAGTTAGACTCTACTACATGGTAAAAGACTACAGTTAAAATTTGGGTTTAAAATTCAAACAGAATCTGGTCTGTGTTTTCACTGACAGTAAAATTTTACTAATCAGAAAACCTACTTTTGACCGGAAAATGAAACGTTTTAGATTTTTATCACTTTTCCAGTGATATGATCTATTTCAGAATTTTTCACTCAAAAATAAAATGTTATATTTTATTCGAGCGGATTTTCGAAGAAAACACGGGAGAAAAACCTAAATCGGGAAAACGACTGAGTCGAAAACTGAATTGCAGGGATAGAACCCGACACCAGATGGAGGTGACACTTGCCACCTAGGGGTGGTGAGTCATGGGATGAGTCACCAACATGACTGACCAAGTAATGATGGTGTTTCTAAAAAATAGCTAACCTCCTTGAGGAAATGACCAAAAAGCCCTTTGTCTTGCCATCTAATTACAAGTTTGTCCCACAAATTTTGGACCATTTTGCCCCCAAGACCACATGGCTCTTCCTCTCCAAATCACTTAGCCAAATTCAATTTCTTCACTTCCACAAATACTTTAAGTTCATTTCTCACAAAAACCCTAAGAACACCATAGTTGGAGCTTGCAAGTTTCTTCAAATTTCTTCACTTCTTTCATCATTTAGAGGTATATCCTCATGGTCAATGATCATAGCTACTCTCCTTTCTAATTATTTTCAATTCATTCATGTCAAGATGGCTATGTTTCCATTTTCTTTGATTTTCTTAGTTTAATTCTAGAAAATCATAGAAAACAAATTCTTGAGATGTGATAATATCTCCTTACTCTCTAATACTCTAGGATCATGGACCCAAGGGCTTGAAAAATTTAGAGATCCCTAGCCTATTTTTCATGTCTTGGTCGAACCTAGGATTTTGGGTACCAAAGATGGGTTTGTTTGATTTAACTTGTTTTACGTATTGTTTGAATGAAGGTTGAATCCTTAGGTTGTTGTTGTGACCTTGTGTGAATGGAAAGAGATCCATTTCAAGAATTTAATCAAGAGGAAAGTTAACTACAAGAGGTAAGGGGAGTTTACCTGAGGGGTTTTGATAGTTATATACTTTATTGTGTAGTATGTGTAATTGTTTGTAATTACTGTATGATGTTTGAGTTGATGATTTAAAAGTTTGATATTATTAAGTTGATAAGTGATTCTATGTTTTAAAGTCTTATTCGGATATATGTATTGATGAGACTGATTATTGATTGTACTAGTTGAGAGCGTGGCGATCGGCAATCGCTTGATAATCTTCAAGCCATAAAATACGTGAATCAATGAAAATACGTGTTTTGATTTTATTTCAGTGAAAGACAGTGTCGCGACCGTCCCGTCCGGGCGCCGCGATGGAAAAGAAGAAACAGAGGAGTCGCCACCAAATTTAATTTTAGGAAAAATTTGGAAAAAACCAAATATTAAGGAAATTAGTCTATTATTAAAAATTGATATTTGAGTTCGGGAGTCGGTTACGAGTAGGAAAGGTGTTAGCACCCTACACCACCCGTCCTAAGACGGTACCTCAAGTTAATTGTGCAAACTCTTAATAACTTTAAAAAATATTTATTTTACCCAAAAAAAAAAGGAAATAAACACAAAAATTGGGAAATTTTAATTTTAGCTCGACGGAATGACTAATTCCGCTCCTATGTATTCCCGGGTGCAATGGGAAATTCAAAGCTACGTAGTTCTTTTAGAAAATGTTTGGCTGGTAATATTTTTTTTTAGTTTTTATGAAAAATGATTTTTTATTCTTTTTTTTTTTTTGAAAAGGTTTCTTTTTATTTAAATAAAAAAATGAAAATGTTTATACTTTTATATGATAAAGTCAATTAAAAAAATAATAAAAACATGGCTTCTCCTCTAGAAACCTGTAACGCAGAAGACAGTGGAGATGGCGGGATCATGATGGAGAGATGATGCGGCGGAAGGGAAGATCCTATTCACAGTCACGGTGGCACAAGCGGCGGGACTGGGCAGCAGATTCGCGTGACAACGAAGGAGGAGGAACGTGCAGGAACAGCGTAATGGCAGGGAGATGACGGTGCGGCGGAGATAGAGCTCGTGTAGTGGAAAGGAACATTGCTGCTTTTGGACAGTGCGGCGGCGATGTTAGAACTGGTACGGCGGTGGGAGACGTGCAACACGGCGGAGATAAAGCACGCTGTGTCACCTACGAAAGAGGCAGAGCAGCGGCGACGTGGAAGCTACGTCAACAGGTCGAGGCACGAGATGGCGGAGCACGACGGAGCGCGACGATCTGGGTGGTAATGGGATGGCGGAGGGACACTGGATGATAATGAAACAATTTTGGTGGTGTTACTGGTTTTTTATATGAAGAAGAGAACGTGGTAATGGTGCATGCACGGTGGTTGGACTGCAGGGACGATGAAGGCAGATGATGGAGCACGACGTAACTGTGAAGCACGGAGGAGCTGGATGCCTGTGATGGCTGAGTTTTTGCGTGGAAGACAGTGGCTGTGTAGGAACTAATGTACATGCAATGGTGCACGAGATTGAATCTGATTTATTTACTTTCAGTAGGTTTGGTGATTTGTGATGGATTGTGGTAGAGACTGGGCAATGGTTATGATGGTGTGAATGAGAGAAAAAAGGAGTGAAGGAAGAGAGTGACAAGAGCAAGAAAGATATCATAAACCTTGGGTGTTGAATCCGAAAATTTTCCTCCCTCCACTTACGTTACGTGCTCTACTCTTATACAGCCATGTGCAACAGAGTTCTCCTCTTTTTTAGATAAGAGAGTTAGTATCATTATCACAACTTAAATCATGATAAGAAAATGAGATAGATAACTGAAAATCAGGTTTATCAAAATTATTAATTATCACTCTTGATCTGGTCAAGCTAACTCCAACTAAATTATCATTATCACCTCTCATATGATTCCCATTTTTATTTTCTTTGAATTTTTATTTTTTACTTTTATCTTTTTACCATTTTTATTTATTCATTTTTTAATTTTTTTATTGTTTATTCCTTTTTATTAATTAAATAAAAATAGACCGGACAAAATTGGGTGTTCACAGCTGCCCCTCTTTACTAGTTTCTTATTTGATAACAGGTTAACCATAGTTAGCCTTTTATCGTTATAAGATGCAAGTAAAGAAATGAACCGAGATTTTGTCTGGAAGAGATTTTTTTTTTACTACAGAAACAGTATTCTTAGAAGCTTAAAATGAGAGATAAAAGAAGCTCACGGAGACAGTTGAAAGGACAGATAAGACAAGTTCACGGAGACGGCATCCGCAGGAACTTGGAAAGAAGCTCACAGAGACGGTTTCCGCAGGAGCTCGAAAGGAAATATAATACAAGTTCATGAAGACGGCATCCGTAGGAACTTGGAAAGAAGCTCACGGAGACGGTTTCCGTAGGAGCTCGAAAGGAAATATAGGACAAGTTCACGGAGACGGTATCCGCAGGAACTTGGAAAGAAGCTCACGGAGACAATTTCTGCAGGAGCTCGAAAGGACAGATAAGACAAGTTCACGGAGACGGTATCCGCTGGAACTTGGAAAGAAGCTCACCGAGACAGTTTCTGCTGGAGCTTGAAAGGGAATATAAGACAAGTTCACGGAGACGGTATCCACAGGAACTTGGAAAGAAGCTCACGGAGACGGTTTCAGCAGGAGCTCGAAAGGAAATATAATACAAGTTCACGGAGACGGTATCCGCAGGAACTTGGAAAGAAGCTCACAGAGATGGTTTCCGCAGGAGCTCGAAAGGAAAGATAAAACAAGTTCATGGAGACGGTATCCGTAGGAACTTGGAAAGAAGACGAAAGCTTACGAGGCCCTATGCCTGCTAAAGCCTATAAAGACAGCTTATGAGCCCTATGCTCGTTAAAGCTAAACAAAAATAAAAGAAAGCTTAAAAGGCCCTATGCCAGCTAAAGCTAACTGAAATACAACTTATAGGTCCTATGCCCAAGTGTGATGCAATGATGCTGAGTTTTGCTTTTGAAATGTTGCAACAGTGCATGATGCAAGAGACATTTTGTAAAGCTTGATTTTTATTTTTATTTTTTTTTTAATCACATTTTATCATTGGCCCCTTAAGGTTTTGAGTTTTGACCATAGCCAAATCTTGGATGAACTAGAGCGAAACTTGCTGATTTGACCGATCCTTTGCATGTTTTATTGATGCTTTGCTTCTTACTAGAGATATGATGATCCCAGCAGATGAAAGTGCCTGATTGCCCCCTCTTTTATCATTGCCCCTCGTTAAGAGATAGTTATGCTTTCCATGACCTTTGAAATCTTGAGAGAAAATGTTATTATTGACACCTATTTCACACTCCAGTATGAAAAATGCTTGTTGAGTCCATGGTAAATGGCAATAAGAGGGGGTACCAAAAATGATGGAGAGTGAAAAGGTGATAAGGATGCTAGAAAAATAATGATATTGCGGTTGGAGATGTCTTTATAAGGGAACGATGAGGATGTGAAGTTTGCATTTCTTCAAATGATACTCTTTAGGATAATTAGTGCTAGCCTCTCATGCATATGATCTCGAGCACTACTTTAATCAGTTTCCAAGGATATTACTTGCCCTAGTCTTCATGTATTGGGAGCATTTCATGATCGGCCTTTAAATTCAAGCTGCCCCAGTTTGAAGTTTACATTTCTTCAATTGGACCCGAGCACCATTTCAATCAGCTTCAAAAGATATGACTTGCCTCATTCTTTAGGGATACCTCGTGATCTACCTTTAAATTCAAACTGCCCTAGTTTGTCTCTTCGATGGATCTTTTCATCGGGACGCTCTAATTTTTGCCTGGACCGCCATTTCAGGTTTTCAGCCCAGCGAGCCATTTTCTTCTCTCTCTTTTTCTTGCTTTTTTTTATTCTTTTTATTATATTTTTTAGAGTGATGTATTGAAGAGCACATATTTTCTTTGTCTCAAAATTAAATTTGATGAAAATGATAACAATCTTTCATTGATCAGAATGGACTTTTTTAAGCTTGTAATGTGGCCAAGGTTAAGGGGTATGAAAGAAAAGGAATGAGGCCCAAATGAGTGTTTATGGGTTAAAAGAGTCAAGGATCCTTGTTCTTACTTTGCATCAACCACTTGTATCAACATTGCTTTTTCTTTGCTCACTTCTCGTTTTTCTTTCTTTTCCATTTGGCTTTGTTGTGAGCTTATTTATTCATTTTCTTTCCTTTCTTTCTTTCTTTTTTTTTTTTTTTTTTACTTTTCAACAATCTGCATTAAACTCAAATTAGCCCCAGTGTAGGGGTGATCCTTGCCCAAGGGTCTTTGAAAAATAATTCTTTCAAGCTCAAAAGGGGTAACAACGGATAATGCAAATATGTCATGGATAGAGAAACGTGGCCATTCTTCATTTCAAATCATGATTGTTCATTTTCAAAAATTTTAGTTAACAGACAAAAATTATGGTACTTACCAAAATAGATAAGCGATCACTCTCTTTTTCCCTTTTTTTTTTTAAGCCTCTAGCTTCAATCGATTGGCTTTTCATTGCTTTTGTAGCATCTTCAAGGAGAGTATCTCTACTTCACTAAAGGTACCTTTTGATTGCCTCTATCGTTGCAAAAATATTCATTTGGTGCTTTCGGGTCAGTTGATCATATAAGTTGATGAGGATTTTTCTATTGTGAAATTGATTAATGGGGTGATTAAAATCATATGATGAGATGCTAGCACATACCTTCTTTTATATTATTTTTTATTATTTTTTTGGTTTTTAAAGAGAATCACTTTCAGATCTGCATAACTTCAGGAGAAATGAAAAGATAAGGCTAAAGTAAGGTAAAGTCAAAAGATGGAGAGACATCAAGGAAACTCAATGCATTCATTTATTCATACTGAAATGCAAACAAGTAAGCCCATTATTCAAGATTTCCTAAAGCCTTGGGCAAAGCTAAAGGATTAACATTAATGAATTACTCTAACAAGAATCAAAGGTCATGCTTCACAGTGCCTTCTATGGCGTTGACTCCAGAACCTCCTACATTAGGAGTATCTTGTTGGAAACTCAGCAAATTTGCATTGATTAGATCTTGCACTTTGTACTTTAAGGTCTTGTAATTTTCAGTCGAATGACCAATCACTCCTGAATGATAATCACACTTGGCATTTGGGTCAAACCATTTTGGGTATGGGGGTTGTACTGCCTTAGCTGGGACTGGGACCAACAAAGATTTATTGATGAGGCTTGGTAATAGCTCAGTGTAAGTAATAGGTATTGGGTCAAACTGCATGGGCTTTGGCTTTTGTTGAGGTGGTACAGTGGGAAAGGTTTGATGCTGGGTAGGATATGATGGCTGGTATGATATCATCATAGGATAAGGTTGGGTTAGAATTTGTGAGGTGGCGGCTATATATGGATGGTTAGGCTGTTGATGTGGTGGATAATATGGGATGTAGGTGGTTTGAAAAGATGGTTGGGAGTTGACAGGAATTTGGTTTGATACCCAATGCCTAGGAATCTTCTACTCTGACGCCACAGTATGCGTCTCTCCTTCCTTCTTTTTGACAAATGGAGCTTTATTTGTTTCAACAGCCACCACAGAACTTTCAACAATCTTACCACTTCTCATCCCACTTTCAATTCGTTCTCCGATGATAACCATGTCAAAAAAGTTTGATGACACGCTTCCAACCATTCTGTCATAGAAGGGTGACTGAAGTGTATCAATGAACATTGCTACAATTTCTTTCTCAGCTAATGGGGGCTCCACTTGAGCAGCTAATTCCCTCCATCGTTGGGCATATTTTTTGAAAGTTTCTGTATTCTTTTTTGACATACTTTGCAATTGCATTCTATCTAGAGCCATGTCAATGTTGTACTTGTATTGTTTCAAGAATGCATCTGCTAGATCCTTGAAAGATCGAATGTGGGCCCGCTCAAGATGTGTGTACCAATTTGAAGCTGCCCCAGTCAAGCTGTCTTGGAAGAAGTGAATCAAGAGTTTATCATCATGGGCATGCGATGCCATCTTCCTGACGTACATGATCAAGTGGTTTTTAGGACAAGTGGTTCCCTTGTATTTGTCAAAATCAGGCACCTTGAATTTTGGAGGGATTACAACATTTTGTACCAGACAAAGTTCTGAGGCGGTCCGAAGACCATAAATATTTACCCCTTCAATAGCTCGCAGTCTTTCCTCTAGAATTTCCAACTACTTTTTGGATTGAGGATTCTCACCCGATTGATTCAAAGGAATTTCCCCATGGGTTCTTGGAGGAATATATTGGGACCCGAAGTTTTGTGCCAACAGGGTCCCATTAGCACCAACATGGAGGGTGAATGGTGGAGTGTTCAGGTTTGCAGAAGGCACTACTAATGGGGTGTTACCTTCTGGTGAGTTGATGGTTTGTGGCATTTCAACGGCATTGGTTTGTGCTTGGGTGATATTCTGGGAGCTTGGGTTGCCTTCTTGTGGGCCATGAGACACTGGTGGCACAAATCCTTGAGGAAGGCCATATGGGGAATTGTCCGGGTCAAATGAATGATGAGCTTGATTGCTCGGGTAAAAAGTGAGGGGCATCATGACCCCTTGTTGGTTGAAGCCTTGAGTGAGAAGAGGTACGACTGGCTGTTCTTCAGTGGAGGCTGAAGGATTCTCATCCATGTTCTTTTCTTTTTGCATGGCTTGCATCATCTCTATTATTTGAGCCACCTGTTCTTTGAGTTGACCCATATCTTCTACAAATTTCTGAGCTTGCTCTTGTTCATCCATGATTTTGGCTTGTGATCGAGTATGATAAGGGTGTAGCGGTTTTCTCGTTAAATTAATTATTTTACCTATCATGAAATCATGCAGGGCAACTATTAATTAAATAGGTATTTGTACCACATGATCAAATGAAGATTGATTAATTATTCTTAGAACGTCTCGTTAAAATGTCTTAGTTTGGTGAATATTCTTAGAACGTCTCGTTCAAAAGCGCTTGGTCGTGAAAATAATTGCTTAACCATTCCTAGAACGTCTCGTTCCAAGGTGTTAAGTGTGAACATATTTGATTTAATCATTCCTAGAACGTCTTGTTCAAAGGTATTGGGTTGTAGAAAAATAATTAATATTGGTGAATTGTATGCATGATTAAAAAGAAGGTAAGGAGAAAGTACACTCCTTTTGTGTCCTAAATCTTCTTACCTCATTGGACTCTATCATAATGGGCTATGGATCTTTAATCGGTGACCTCCCATAAGGTTGTTCTACAATTCCAATATTCTTTGGCCACTAGAGCTAAGATCCAAATTCATGATGTTGACCAAGACAGTAGGAGATCTACCAGCCATAGGACATCATAAAAAAGGTTACACTCTAGCCGAGGTTTTCATGATACCCAGATAGGATGTATATCCCAAAATGGCTACCACTACACAACCTCTTTCTTAATCTTAGGGTTACCAAGACCTGGGTATAGGGCCTCACTCATAAGTGTGTGCTCAATGTGTAAGTGTAGTGTGTGGAGAGAGCATACAAACCTATACAACCCTAAAAGTTAAGATCTACCCTAGAATTAACATGGAAAATTGTAAGAATACATGTAGAATAAAGAAATAAAATAATATTTACAATGTAAAATGGGTAAACAAACAAATAAAAGTTATTAAAATTTTGCACAACTAACTATAATAGGCCTGACTCTCAAAAAGTCCCTAGTGGAGTCGCCAGCTGTCGCGACCGTCCCGTCCGGGCGCCGCAATGGAAAAGAAGAAACAGAAGAGTCGCCACCAAATTTAATTTTAGGAAAAATTTGGAAAAAACCAAATATTAAGGAAACTAGTCTTTTATTAAAAATTGAGATTTGAGTTCGGGAGTCGGTTACGAGTAGGAAAGGTGTTAGCACCCTACACCGCCCGTCCTAAGACGGTACCTCAAGTTAATTGTGCAAACTCTTGATAACTTTCAAAAATATTTATTTTACCCAAAAAATAAAAATAAAAAGGAAATAAACACAAAAATTGGGAAAATTTAATTTTAGCTTGACGGAATGACTAATTCCGCTCCTACGTATTCCCGGGTGCAATGGGAAATTCAAAGCTACTTAGTTCTTCTAGAAAATGTTTGGCTGGTTATATTTTTTTTAGTTTTTATGAAAATTGATTTTTTTTATTCTTTTTATTTTTTTTTGAAAAGGTTTCTTTTTATTTAAATAAAAAATGAAAATGTTTATACTTTTATATGATAAAGTCAATTAAAAAAATAATAAAAACATGGCTTCTCCTCTAGAAACCTGTAACGCAAAAGACAGTGGAGATGGCGGGATCATGATGGAGCGGTGATGCGGCGGAAGGGAAGATCCTGTTCACAGTCACGGTGGCGCAAGCGGCGGGACTGGGCAGCAGATTCGCGTGGCAACAAAGGAGGAGGAACGTGCAGGAACTGCACAATGGCAGGGAGATGACGGTGCGGCGGAGATAGAGCTCGTGTAGTGGAAAGGAACGTTGTTGCTTCTGGACAGTGCGACGGCGACGTTAGAACTGGTGCGGCGGTGGGAGACGTACAACACGGTGGAGATAAAGTACGCTGCGTCACCTACGAAAGAGGCAGAGCAGCGGTGATGTGGAAGCTACGTCAACAGGTCGAGGCGCAGGATGGCGGAGCGCGACGATCTGGGCGGTAATGGGATGGCGGAGGGACACTAGATAATAATGAAACAATTGTGGTGGTATTACTGGTTTTTTCTATGAAGAAGAGAACGTGGTAATAGTGCGTGCACGGTGGTTGGACTGCAGGGACGATGAAGGCAGATGACGGAGCACGACGTAACTGTGAAGCACGGAGGAGCTGGATGCCTGTGATGGCTGAGTTTTTGCGTGGAAGACAGTGGCTGTGTAGGAACTAATGTACATGCAATGGTGCACGAGATTGAATCTGATTTATTTACTTTCAGTAGGTTTGGTGATTTGTGATGGATTGTGGTAGAGACTGGGCAATGGTGATGATGGTGTGAATGAGAGAAAAAAGGAGTGAAGGAAGAGTGTGACAAGAGCAAGAAAGATATCAGAAACCTTGGGTGTTGAATCCGAAAATTTTCCTCCCTCCACTTACGTTACGTGCTCTACTCTTATACAGCCATGTGCAACAGAGTTCTCCTCTTTTTTGTTAAGAGAGTCAGTATCATTATCGCAACTTAAGTCATGATAAGAAAGTGAGATAGATAACTGAAAATCAGGTTTATCAAAATTATGAATTATCACTCTTGATCTGGTCAAGCTAACTCCAACTAAATTATCATTATCACCTCTCATCTGATTCCCATTTTTATTTTCTTTGAATTTTTATTTTTTTATTTTTATCTTTTTACCATTTTTATTTATTCATTTTTTATTTTTATTTTATTGTTTATTCCTTTTTATTAATTAAATAAAAATAGACCGGACAAAATTGGGTGTTCACAGACAGTAAATAAAGTTATTATAGATAACTGTAGTATAAAAAATAAATCGATAAATTTTAAGATCTTTTTGTTAAAACCCACTAACTGAGAGGTTATAAGGACGAATAGTGAAAAGTCGTATTATCTTTATTTTCCTTAAAAGAGTTTCAAATAATAATAATAATGAAAAGGGAAGTCTCTAAAATGTTTTAAAGTAGTCAAGGAAAAATTATATTTCCAATAAAAAGTCTTTTGTTTTACTAAAAAATTTGATTTAGACAAAAAGTTTAGGAAAATTGTCGTTCTGGCAAGAACTCTGTAAAGTCATTTCTTTAAGTCAAAATATTTGAGAAAAATGAATTTCTTTGCGATTTAACGTTTTAGAAACGAATTTCAGTGGAAAAGATTTTCTGCAAAAGGGTTTTAAATCGGCGAAAATATTTCCGATAAACTTGGATAAGTTTCAGAGTTTTGTTTTTGCTATTTGTTTTTCACAGAATGAAAACTGTGTTAAAAATGAAAGTTGTGAGGACCTAGCGACCGAGACATCGGGCTAGTGTTCCTATGAGTAAGTACGTGGACTATGAGTCCGGTATGTTGCGGGTTAAAGTCCCAGCTGGCGCACTTGACTTCGTGTCAGTTATAAGCGAAAACTAGTGACCGGTGGATTGGCCTAGAGTTTCGTAATGAGAACTCAGACTGCGTGTCCTGTGTTAAGTACAAATGAGTTTCATAACTGTGTAAGATTTGTCGTGAGTATTGAGCCTCGACAGGAAAGAATGAACGACAAAGAAAAGTAGAGAACCAACTGTTTTACATGCATAAGCTGGCAGACGTGCCATGTTTTCAAGCTATAATCCAAAAAGGGGATTGGCAAATTGGGGAATTCAAGACCAAAGTGGGTCTATTAGGGACATCCGGGTTGTTGAGCCACAAAGGCCGAGGCCTCGCGACCTCGAGTCGTGGACATAACGACTGCTAAATGTGGATGTACTCAATCAGGGACTACTCATTATTATTTAGGTTTGACGTGATACCCCTGAACAATTGGAGCTCGGACCTAAATTGAGAGGCCAACCTCATGAGAACAATTGTGCTATGGGGATTATTGCGGCTATCATGCTTGTAACATCTGTGTTTTAAGGCATTATTTATATGTTGGATAACTATGTTTAAGACTTTTATTAAAGGTATAATATGCATGTTTAGGTGTTGGGAACCTTGCATGGAAAGTATGAGATCAATCGGCGTTGAATTGAATAAGAAAGTGTTCTACAATTTTCGTTATACAGTTTAGAATACATAAGAATGCACAATAGGAAATTTATTTTTGTGGAAGAGATTAGGTATTTTTGAAGGCTTAGTCTTATTCCTTAGGTATAGAAGAGTCTATGTTTCAAATTTCAGGTCAAACGGACTTCAAACGAGCTCAGAATGCGATAAAACGTGCGAACCAGTAGTGCTGGACAGCAACAAGCGCTGAGCACTGTCTTCCTGGTGCTGAGCGCTGTCCAGAGTGCCATGTGTCGCGTCATGATTCGGTGAGGGAGGCGGTTTGCCTCACCAGCGCTGAGCGCTGGATCACGGGCGCTGAGCATTGGGCGCCAGGAAAAAAAAAGGGTTAAATGATGGAATTTCGTGGAAGTAGCCAGAAATTTCAGAAAACTCAGTTTTAGAGTGAGAGGGAGAAGAGAGAAAGAAAGCGAGAGAAATTTCCAGAGGAGATTCTGATCAATCCGTTCGTCCTATTGAAAAACCGATTATGCCGTTGTGATCCTCGCGACTTCTACTTCATCATCCTACCTTTCTTTTCTTGGTTAGGCTAAGGTAAGTCTATGTTTTTATGCCGAAATGCTGTCCGTGATAGTATTGAAGTTATCTCTCAATCCGTTTATCTGTTTTAAATTCCGTCTTCATATTTGAGCTACACGTAACGTGTACTTCGTGAATATATGTTCAGGTGAATTTTTGGAGCCCCGGAGGTAGGAGAACCTCACGAGGCAGATTTGAGGAGATTAGAATGGGTCCGTTTCGTTACTCTAAAGCTAGCCTACGACATCTCAGGTGGGGGAAAGAAGCCATCTAACGTCGGAAATGGCTAAGTAACATTTTATTCAATATTGCCGTAGGGCGACCTAAACCCTACTAGTGAGCGAGTAATTGACAATATCAATATCACACTGGGGATCACTTAGTGGTACCAATGATGATATTGAGATTGTAGATTTATCGTAGTTAGGTTAATTTTTATGATATCTGAGGTTGTCTGATTTTACTGTTTTGAGCTGCTTGTTGTGTGCTGTTTGGATTGGTATGTTAATTGTGATTATGTTTAATTTATTATTTTATTATTTTATAATTATGGTTGATAACATGTACTGGCTGATAATATGTTAGATTTGCCATAACATGCTTAGTTGTTTTCTAGGCAGTGATATTTGATATTTTGAGTGACGCATGTTGGGGAGTGTATGATTTATGATTTAGAAGTACCTAACCTAATTAATTAATATTTTATTATGGTGAGGCTGAGGAGGTGATATTATTTGAGATATGCTATGAGATAGTGATGAGAGGTTAAGGCACTAGGATATGACTTGGTATATGTCGGCGAGACCTATATAGATGCATATTGTTGATCACAGCCGTGTGTTTGGAACACACGAGGTCAGAAGTCCTCGCGGGACCATCCCAACTTAGATTTAGGCTGTGCAGCTATAGTGTCATTGCTATGCATGAGCACCCTCGAGAGAGAACCAGGGTGTGCACCAGAGCGAGATGTGCAGCTATAGTGTCATTGCTTTGCATGAGCATTCTCACCGTGGTTGAGAATGTGCACCGGGATTTGGGGACGCGTCGCTTGGACGACTGACTAACATCCGTGAGCGGGCAAGGGATGTGTGACAGGATTGGTGGTGGCCACGTCAGCATAAGTTGCATAAGTGCGAAGGGTAGAGGATGACACTATATCTCGAGGATGATTGTTTATATTTCTTGTATATATATCTGTGATGCATGTCTACGTGCCTTTATTGTTTAAATGTTACGTACCATTTTCCATATATGATGGTAGATAGTTTCTTATCCCCTTCTTCTTTTATATGTATGTTTCTTTTATGTGCTCGTTTTGAGAAGACCCTGCGGATGAGCCAGCTACAGAGGATCTTGATGGGACTCCTTATGAGCCAGATGCTGGAGGACGAGCAGTGACCTCTAGCCGTTGAGTTTAGAGTCTATGGCCAGTGCGTCTTTTTCTGACGTTTTAGTTTTTGCTGCTTATATCATGTTGTATCAGTATGTATCTTTTGGGACCCTACTAATGGAGTACCCTCTTTAGGTTATCAATACAGTATGTTTGTATTTATATTTATATGTGTGTGATGTGATGTTTAATTTTGTGATGTGATGTTTAATTTTGTTCTTATTTTTAAGATATATATATCCAACGCTGATATTACGATTAAGTATTAGATAATTAGGTTTTTCTTTAATGGGACATCAGGGTGTCTCATTTGGTGGTATCAGAGCAGTTTGATTCTATTCAGACTATGAGGTTAGGGTGTACTGGCCATTTTAGTTGAATCCACATCGGATATTGATTATGCTTAGAAGTTGGGTAGTGAGTCCAGACGCAATAGTAGTGTTAGATTGTTCCAGCAAGACTTTGTCATTTCTTGACCCTTCTAACATAGTATCTGCCAATGAAGGAGTATCTATGTGGAGTGATGATTCTCGACTGTACGTGATGCTTTTCTCGGTGGAATCTAAGGAGACTCCGAGTATAGATTCTATGCCTATCGTGAGAGAATTTCCTGAGGTTTTCCCTCCCGATGTTCCGGGTTTGCCCCCAGAGAGGGAAGTGGAGTTCACCATAGATCTCATACCAGGGACAGGTCCTATATCTATAGCACCCTACCGGATGTCACCCGTAGAGTTAGCCGAGTTAAAGAAACAATTGGATGATATGTTGCAAAAGGAATTTATCAGGCCTAGTGTTTCACCGTGGGGAGCTCTAGTGTTGTTTGTTAAGAAGAAGGATGGAAGTGCTAGATTGTGCACAGATTACAGGCAGTTGAATAAAGTGACGATCAAGAATAAGTATCTGTTGCCTAGGATAGATGATCTGATGGATCAATTAAAGGGAGCTTCGGTATTTTCTAAGATCGATCTAAGGTCCGGGTATCACCAGATTAGAGTAAAAAAGGAAGATATACCCAAGACAGTTTTTAGGACGAGGTACGGACACTATGAATATTTAGTTATGCCTTTTGGTGTGACTAATACTCCAGCAGTGTTTATGGATTATATGAACAGGATCTTTAGACCGTTCCTCGATAAGTTTGTGGTGGTGTTTATAGATGATATCCTTATTTATTCCCGTACACGGGAAGAGCATGAGGAACATCTAAGAACAGTGTTACAAGTGTTGAAGGATAGACAGTTGTATGCCAAGCTTTCTAAGTGCGAGTTTTGGTTAGAGGAGGTTCAGTTCCTAGGTCATGTGATTAACAAAGAAGGAATAGCAGTAGATCCTGCTAAAGTTGAAGCAGTGCTTAAGTGGGAACGACCTAAGTCAGTTAGTGAAGTGAGGAGTTTCTTGGGATTGGCTGGATATTATCGGAGGTTTATCGAGGGTTTTTCCAAAATTGCGTTGCCTATGACACAGTTAACGAGAAAAGGTACAGCGTTTGTTTGGACAGAGGAATGTGAGGAGAGTTTTCAGAAGTTGAAGGAAAAGTTAACCACATCACCTATTCTGACTTTGCCAGATCCTTTAGGACAGTTTGATGTATATTGTGATGCGTCATACCAAGGATTGGGATGTGTCTTGATGCAAGAGGGAAGAGTTGTGGCTTATGCTTCCCCACAGTTACGAGTTCATGAGAGGAATTATCCGACCCATGATCTAGAGTTGGCAGCTATAGTGTTCGCATTAAAGATATGGCGACACTACCTTTATGGAGCTAGGTTTAATGTGTACAGTGACCATAAGAGCTTAAAGTATTTGTTTGATCAGAAGGATCTAAATATGAGACAATGTAGATGGATGGAGTTTATTAAGGATTATGAGTTTGATCTTCAATACCATCCTGGGAAGGCGAATGTTGTAGAGGATGCTTTGAGTAGGAAATCTTTACATGTGTCGGCAATGATGGTAAAGGAAATGGAGTTGATTGAACAATTTAGAGATATGAATTTAGGGATGGAGTTGTGTGAGGATAGAATATGCTTAGGTATGATCACTATTGTTAGTGAGTTTCTGAGAAATCTTAAGGATAAACAGGTTCAGGATCAATACCTGCAAGAGGTGAGTAGAGGCATAGATGCGAGTAAGATTTCAGAGTTTAGTAGAGGGTCAGATGGCATGTTGAGGTTTAGGGATAGGATATGTGTGCCAGAGGACTTAGAGTTTACGAAAATTATTTTGGAAGAGGCACATAAGAGTAAGTTGAGTTTTCACCCCGGAGCCACCAAGATGTATCAAGATTTAAAGAAAATGTTTTGGTGTCCGATAATGAAGAAGGAAGTGGCAGAATATGTTTTATCTTGTTTGGTTTGTTAGAAAGCTAAGATAGAACATCAAAAGCCTGCTGGTTTGCTACAGTCCTTAGATATCCCAGAATGGAAGTGGGATAGCATAGCTATGGATTTTGTGGTTGGATTACCACGAACTCCTTAGAGGCATGATGCGATTTGGGTTATCATCGATAGGTTAACGAAGTGTGCTCACTTCTTACCTATTGGTGAGAGTTATAGCTTAGAGAAGTTGACCCAGATCTACATCAAGGAAGTTGTTAGGCTACATGGTGTACCGTCGAGCATTGTTTCCTTCCGAGATCCTAGATTCACATCTAGATTTTGGAGAGAGTTGCACAGTGCGTTGGGGACGATGTTGAGGATGAGTTTTGCTTATCATCTTCAGATGGATGGACAGTCTGAGAGGACAATTCAGTCATTGGAGGATCTTTTGAGGGTGTGTGTTTTAGAGCACATTGGCAGTTGGGATGAGTTTTTGTTGTTGATTGAGTTTACATATAACAACAGTTTCCATAGCAGTATTGGGATGGCACGGTATGAGGCTTTGTATGGCAGGAAATGTAGGACTCTGTTGTGTTGGTATGAGACTGGTGAAAGCCAGATATTGGGCCCTGATGTGGTACAGCAGACGACGGAACAGGTTAGAAATATCAGGGAAAAGATGAAGGAAGCGTAGGATAGGCAAAGGAGCTACAGTAACAAGAGGAGGAGACCCTTAGAATTCCAGGAAGGTGATCACGTGTTTTTGAGAGTCACTCCGAAGACTGGAATTGGCAGAGCTATCAAGTCTAGAAAGCTTACTCCTAGATTCATTGGACCTTTCCAGATTCTTCGACGGATTGGTCCAGTAGCCTATCATATTGCCTTACCACCTAACCTTTCTAATCTTCATGATGTCTATCACGTATCCCAGTTGAGAAAATATTATCCTGATCCTTTTCATGTGCTTGAGCCTGAGTCAATACAACTCCAAGAGAATCTAGAATATGAGGCTTTACAGGTTAGGATCGCAGATAGAATGATTAAGGAACTTCGCGGTAGACAGATTCCTTTGGTCAAGGTCATTTGGGATGAGACTACAGGAGATGCTACTTGGGAGCGTGAGGCAGATATGCAGCAGCAATATCCACATCTTTTCTGAGGTACGTAAATTCCGGGGACGGAATTTCTTTTAAGGGGGGTAGTAATGTAACATCTGTGTTTTAAGGCATTATTTATATGTTGGATAACTATGTTTAAGACTTTTATTAAAGGTATAATATGCATGTTTAGGTGTTGGGAACCTTGCATGGAAATTATGAGATCAACCGGCGTTGAATTGAATAAGAAAGTGTTCTAGAATTTTCGTTATACAGTTTAGAATACATAAGAATGCACAATAGGAAATTTATTTTTGTGGAAGAGATTAGGTATTTTTTAAGGCTTAGTCTTATTCCTTAGGTATAGAAGAGTCTATGTTTCAAATTTTAGGTCAAACGGACTTCAAACGAGCTCAGAATACAATAAAACGTGCGAACCAGTAGGGCTGGACAGCAACTAGCGCTGAGCGCTGTCCAGAGTGCCATGTGTCGCGTCATGATTCGGCGAGGGAGGCGGTTTGCCTCACCAGCGATGAGCGCTGGATCACGGGCGCTGAGCGTTAGGCGCCAGGAAAAAAAAAAGGGTTAAATGATGGAATTTCGTGGAAGCAGCTAGAAATTTCATAAAACTCAGTTTTAGAGTGAGAGGGAGAAGAGAGAAAGAAAGCGAGAGAAATTTCCAGAGGAGATTCTGATCAATCCGTTCGTCCTATTGAAAAACCGATTATACCGTTGTGATCCTCGCGACTTCTACTTCATCATCCTACCTTTCTTTTCTTGGTTAGGCTAAGGTAAGTCTATCTTTTTATGCCGAAATACTGTCCGTGATAGTATTGAAGTTATCTCTCAATCCGTTTATCTGTTTTCAATTCCGTCTTCAGATTTGAGCTACACGTAACGTGTACTTCGTGAATATGTGTTCAGGTGAATTTTTGGAGCGCCAGGGGTAGGAGAACCTCATGAGGCAGATTTAAGGAGATTGGAGTGGGTCCGTTTCGTTACTCTAAAGCTAGCCTACGATATCTCAGGTGGGGGAAAGAAGCCATCTAACGTCGGAAATGGCTAAGTAACATTTTATTCAAAATTGGCGTAGGGCGACCTAAACCCTACTAGTGAGCGAGTAATTGACAATACCAATATCACACTGGGGATCACTTAGTGGTACCAATGATGATATTGAGATTGTAGATTTATCGTAGTTAGGTTAATTTTTATGATATCTGAGGTTGTCTGATTTTACTGTTTTGAGCTGCTTGTTGTGTGCTGTTTGGATTGGTATGTTAATTGTGATTATGTTTAATTTATTATTTTATTATTTTATAATTATGGTTGATAACATGTACTGGCTGATAATATGTTAGATTTGCCATAACATGCTTAGTTATTTTCTAGGCAGTGATATTTGATATTTTGAGTGACGCATGTTGGGGAGTGTATGATTTATGATTTAGAAGTACCTAACCTAATTAATTAATATTTTATTATGGTGAGGCTGAGGAGGTGATATTATTTGAGATATGCTATGAGATAGTGATGAGAGGTTAAGGCACTAGGATATGACTTGGTATATGTCGGCGAGACCCATATAGATGCATATTGTTGATCACAGCCGTGTGTTTGGAACACACGAGGTCAGAAGTCCTCGTGGGACCGTCCCAACTTAGATTTAGGCTGTGCAGTTATAGTGTCATTGCTATGCATGAGCACCCTCGAGAGAGAACCAGGGTGTGCACTGGAGCGAGATGTGCAGCTATAGTGTCATTGCTTTGCATGAGCATTCTCACCACGGATGAGAATGTGCACCGGGATTTGGGGATGCGTCGCTTGGACGACTGACTAACATCCCTGAGCGGGCAAGGGATGTGTGACAAGATTGGTGGTGGCCACATCAGCATAAGTTGCATGAGTGCGAAGGGTAGAGGATGACACTATATCTCGAGGATGATTGTTTATATATCTTGTATATATATATCTGTGATGCATGTCTATGTGCCTTTATTGTTTAAATGTTACGTACCATTTTCCATATATGATGGTAGATAGTTTCTTATCCCCTTCTTCTTTTATATGTATGTTTCTTTTATGTGCTCGTTTTGAGAAGACCCTGCGGATGAGCCAGCTACAGAGGATCTTGATGGGACTCCTTATGAGCCAGATGCTGGAGGACGAGCAGTGACCTCTAGCCGTTAAGTTTAGAGTCTATGGCCAGTGCGTCTTTTTGTGACGTTTTAGTTTTTGCTGCTTATATCATGTTGTATCAGTATGTATCTTTTGGGACCCTACTGATCGAGTACCCTCTTTAGGTTATCAGTACAGTATGTTTGTATTTATATTTATATGTGTGTGATGTTATGTTTAATTTTGTGATGTGATGTTTAATTTTGTTCTTATTTTTAAGTTGTTAATATTTATGATTTTCTATATATATATATATATATGTCCAACGCTGATATTACGATTAAGTATTAGATAATTAGGTTTTTCTTTAATGGGACATCGGGGTGTCTCAATGCTCGACGAAGGCAAGTTAGGATCTCCTGAGATTACTAAATAGATAGTGGATATTTGAAGAGTCATGCATTTTTACAACTCACGATGGTTGTCCGGTATGAATCCCCTTGTTAAATAAAATTGACATTATGACTATTACTACATTGTTTTATATGTCACTGTTGTCATATGTTGTGGATTTGTGTGTCGGGTATAAGCTATTCATGATAAAACTCATATGTTGGTATCTCACCCTTGCAATATTTTTTGTTCTTGGTTTTGCTGTTGTACCCTGGTACGTGAATATAGACATTGCTGAGGAGTCCCCTACTACATTCGAGGACATTGAACTGGATCTTTGATAAGGACTTATGTAGATGAGATGACCATATAGGTCATTCTCGGTGGATGTTTTGTAAAGCGACTGGCTTAGGCTCTTGGGATGTTTTTGTTTTGATGATAGTATGTATATATAAATATATATGGCTTGGAAAGCCTTTCTTTTGACTAATAATCTATGACTTTTCTTTTTGGTCATCTAAATATTTTCAGAAAAACTCGTACACTATAGTGACTTATGATGTTTAATATTACTATGAAGGATGAATGTATGTATAGTACTTCGTTTTACTTTATTGGTTACCGATTAATGTTTAGTGATATCAAAAAAGAAAAAAAAAATTATACCCGTTTTCGAACATAGCTAATACATAAACTATTTTTCGAAAGTAACCAACGTTCAATTTCTTTTTATGTTTTTCGCATCAAGTTAAGCATGTAGCAATAAGGGGGGTGTTACAACATCTTTTGACATCTCTGATTTTGATGAATCCAAACAAAGAATAATTTTAAGTGAACCTTGCAAAATCTACTAATGTATGTATTAAGTGTGCAGATCATAAAGCAAGAGTCTCATGACAAAGAAACAAAGTCTTAATGATGCGTCTGTGTTACGATGCATCTAAACAAAGACTTAGTTTTTGTTAATTCCGATAATACGTCTGAGACTGCAAATCAACTAAAAGTCCCTCGCTTCAACTATATTCAAAAGGGGGGAGATTGTTAAGACCACATCAGAGTTGAATATCTTTATATAATACTCTGTGTTTAAATCTGCTTTTATCAAGTTCATTAAAATCATAAGACAATGTTTGTCATCATCAAAAAGGGTGAGATTGTTAAGACTACATCTTTTGACATCTCTGATTTTGATGAATCCAAATAAAGAATGATTTTAAGTGAACCTTGTGAAAGCTATTAATGTGTGTATTAAGTGTGTAGATCATGAAGCAAGAGTATCATGACAAAGAAACAAAGTCTTAATGATGCATCTGTGTTACGATGCGTCCAAACAAAGACTCAGCCTTTGTTAATTCTGATAATGCGTCCGACACTGCAAATCAACTAAAAGTCCCTCGCTTCAAGAAATTCGATATCAGAAAGCTCAAAGCACCATTCCGCGCTTGAAGATTCTTTTTGTTGCAAAAGGCAAAGTGAACTTTACTTGGTCGCAGACCCGCATTACACAAATAAGGAAAGTCGCGCTGCCCAAGTCTGAAAAGCAACAAACACTGCTCTGAATCAAACTGCGCAAGTTTGAAATCTATGATGCAAGCAAAAGCAAGAAGCATACGGATAGCCTTTAATCTAGCTACGGGAGCATAGGTTTCATCAAAGTCTATGCCATCTTGTTGGTTATATTAGCAACAAGCCTAGCTTTATTCCTAGTTATAATTCCATTTTCATCTTGCTTGTTAATGAAAAACCCACTTAATTCCAATTACCAAATGGTTTTTAGGTTTAGGGACTAATTCCCAAACATCATTTCTTTCAAATTGGTTTAATTCTTCTTACATAGCAAGAGTCCAATGTTCGTCTACTATGGCCTCATCAACATTTTTAGGTTCAATTTGAGACACAAAAGCCATATATTGACACATATGATTAAGAGAGTTTCGAGATGTTACCCCTTTTTGAGATATCACCTATAATGTTGTCAAGAGGATGGTGTCTTGATGTTCTCCATTCTCTTGGAAGATTGGAATGAAGTGTCTCTTCTTCTTGAGGAGGTGTTTGATCATCAATGTTCTTCTCTTGAGTGTTCTTGTCTTCAAGACTAGAACTTCCCAAAATTTCTGAAAGATCATCAACACTTTCCTCTACTACAATTTTAGGGTTAGTCTCATCAAAAGACACTTGCACAGATTCTTCAATGGTCATAGTTCTTTTATTATAGATTCGAAAAGCTTTACTAGAATTGGAATATCCAAGAAATATACCTTCATCAGCTTTAGCATCGAATTTACCAAGGTTATCTTTACCATTATTTAAAACAAAGCACTTACATCCAAATACGTGAAAGTGGGAGATGTTAGGCTTCCTTCCCTTGATAAATTTCATAGGGCATTTGTTTTATAATAGGTCTTATGAGGACTCTATTCATCATATAGCACGCGGTGCTTACCGTGTCTGCTCAGAAATACTTAGGAAGGTTGGTCTCATTGAGCATCGTCCTCGCTAGCTCTACTAGAGACCGATTTTTCCTTTCCACCACCCCATTTTGTTGGGGAGTCCTCGGTAAGGAAAAATTATGCCCGATTCCACTTTCAGTACAAAAGGCCTCAAATGCCTCATTTTGGAACTCACCACCATGATCACTTTAGATAGTTACAATGTTTAATCCCATCTCGTTTTGAATAACCTTGACAAGTTTACGAAAGGCACCGAAAGCTTCATTTTTATGAGGAATAAACAAAGTCCATATATAACGAGAATAGTCATCCACAATAACAAGCACATAGTATACTACCAAAGCTCGTGGTTCTAGATGGACCAAAAAAATCCATATGTAAAAGCTGTAAAGGCTGGTTTGTAGAAACAACATTTTTAGTTTTGAAAGAGGCCTTTACTTGTTTAACCTTTTGACAAGCATCACACAACTTGTCTTTTTCAAAACGGAGCTTTGGTAAACCAATTACTAGGTCCTTGCGAACCAACTTATTAAGATGGTCCATGTGAATATGAGCCATCCTCCTATGCCATAACCAAGTTTCATCCTCTTTACTTATTAGACAGCATACATTATTTGAAGGTAGGTCATCTAAGCAAACCATATAGATATTTCCAATTCTTTGACCAATTAATTTAGTTTGTTTGTTAGAATCCATGGCCATGCATTTAGAGTTATCAAACACAACATTAAATCCTTTATCGCACAGTTGGATTATACTTAACAAGTTGTGTTTCAAACCCTCAACATATAGAACATTTTCTATAGTGGGGTTAGGACTTTTACCAATAGTCCCAATTCCCAAAATTCTACTTTTATTGTTGTCACCATAGAAGACGAAACCACCCTTTTTGGGTGTGAGGGAGGAGAACTTGTTTTTGTCTCCCGTCATGTGCTTGGAGCATCCGCTATCAAGATACCAGTTTGAGTTCTTTGCTTTCAAGCACACCTACAAAACATATTTAGATTTTAACTTTTGGTACCCAAATCATGTTGGGTCCATGGGAGTTAGCCTTGGGCACATTGCCTTTTTGTACCCATACTTTCTTGCCATTCAAAATCTTATTATTTCTAGCATTGCAAATAGAAGCAGTTTGTCCCTTTCTACCACAATATAAGCATTTAATAAAAGGACTACTACATATGTTTGTTGGGCTAAAGAACCTTTTAAAGGATTTTTCATGCAATTTAGGGTGATAGCCCAAACCAGCTTTATCGTAGGTTCTCTTTTGATTTCCTAACAAAACATTTAGATTATCCTTTCCACTAGTGAACTTAGCAAGCGTATTGTATAGGTCTTCAATTTTAACTTTCAAAACCTTGCATTCACTACAATTTGAAACTTTGTTTTCACAAGATAGGCATGATGAAGTTTTCAACAAAGCTTGTTTTTCCTTTATTTCTTCCATTTCTTTATTTAAAGAATCAATTTTTAATTCAAGACTAGAAATGGTTTTCTTAGATGCATGAGTTGTTTTTCTAAGACACATGCTTTCATCATTCAATTCTTCACATGCAACAAGTAATTCATCATAAGATAAATCAACAACAATTTCATAATCGATTACCTCATCATCAATATCCTCATGATTGGCCATGAGACAAAGGTTGGCTTCTTCATCATCAGATTCATCCGAAGAGTCCATATCATTGTCTTCCCATACGATGTAGGCCTTCCTTCCCCTTTTATCCTTTTGTGGCCTCTTTTCCATCTTATCATTCCTCTTTTGGACTTGAGGACACTTGAGATGAATGTGGCCCTTCTTTTTGCAATTGAAGCATGTGGGTACATAGGAAGTTGTTTCTCCTTCAACCTTCTTTTGAGTAGTGAAGTTTTAACGAGCTTTTCCTTTGTTTCTTAGGAAACTTTTAAACTTACGGACCATCAAGCTTATGTTCTCGTCTCCTTCATCGAGTCCTTCAAACTCATCATATTCATTGTCTTCCTCAACTGTCTCATTCATACTGGCCTTAAGAGCAAGGCCTTTCTTTTTCTTGTCGCTTTCCACGCTTTCAATGAGGTGGTTTAACTCAAGTTCATGTTCCTGTAATTTACCAAACAAAGTAGCCAAAGACAGAAGATAAATCTCTTGATTCAGATATAGCAGTTACTTTTGGTTGCCAACTTCTATTTAGACATCTAAGAACTTTGTTAATTAAATCTTCATTTGAGAACACCTTCCCAAGAGCCCTAAGATGATTAATTATATGAGTGAAACATTTTTACATATATTGTATGCTTTTACCCTGTTTCATCCTAAATAGCTCATTCTCATTGGTTAATGTGTTCATCTTAGCCCTTTGGACCTCGGTAGTACCTTCATTGGCCAATTGAAGGGTGTCCCACATTTCCTTAGCGGTCTTGCAATTCGAGACCCTATAGAACTCATCGTAGCTTAAAGCTGAGATGATGATATTCCTAGCTTTCATATTGTATTGGACCTTTTTCTTTTCCTCGTCGGTCCAAAGGGTTTTTGGTTTATCCACCGAAGCACCATTGACTTCGTGCTTAGGGATAAATGGACCATTTTCCACAGCATCCCAAATACCAATATTAGAAGCTTCTAAAAAAATTTGCATTCTTTCTTTCCAATATCCATACCCTTCACCATTGAACGATGGGGGTCTGTTTACGGAATAACCCTCGTTACAAAAATTGTTTGAAGTCATCTTTCCTCTTGAGATGGTTTCGTCCTTTATATACAAGAGTTGAGCTCTGATGCCACTTGTTGACAAGTGACTCCAAACACAAGAGGGGGGTGAATTGTGTTTTTCAAATTTTGACAAAATTAAACTTTTCCTTTTAATATATTTAGAAAAACCGTTTGTAAAAGAAGTGAGCAAATAAAAACGTTTTAAGCGGTAAAGTGGAAATAAAATAGATAGGGTTTTAGAAGATGAACACAAGCGATATATCCTGGTTCGGCCACAAACTACCCATGTGGCCTACGTCCAGTCCCCAAGGCAATACAACCAAGGATTTTCAATCAACTTTAGTTTTTATATAGGATCAACTAGAATTACAAAATAGAGAACCCTTACAAAAATCACAAGATATACTCTCCCTTGTGCAAGAGCCTCAAAATTCGTTTTTGTGAGATCACACTCACTAAGAAATCAGAAAGATGTTTAAAAAAATGAGCACTCAAAAGTGCAATAGATGAAACAATTTGAAGTACAATACAATCAACACCTATGTGGTGTAAAGCTCTCAAAGATCAAAGTGTAAGAGGAATAGAGTGTTAGAGAGATAGTTTCAAGATTAGAGAATTCAGAAAATATTTAGTGTTTTTCGTTCTGCTGTTGTGTGTATGTTTTCTCTCAAAATGACCATTTTATAAAACATTGAAGTTTAGGTCAAAATCTCTTGAAAACCGATTTTTCTCGAGCAGTAATCTATTATTTAAAAACCATAATAGATTATTTTAAGCAATTTCACAAAGCACATTTTGAAACAGTGAGCTCATAATCGATTATAATAATTGATTACATGTTCTCTGTTTATGTTCAAAGACTGTTCAAATAGGGATAATCGATTGTCCTAATCGATTACCAACTCTCTGACTTTTCATTTCAAAACAATAATCGATTCTTAAAACCCATAATCGATTACAACATTTCAAAATTCGAACTCAACGGCTTAATGATAATTAAAAACATTTTAATGCAAATTAAAGCCATTTATGCTGAGTTTAAAACGTGTTCAAAAATAGCATAATCGATTACCATAATCGATTATACTTGTTCAAAATTTGAATTTCAAAAGGCAACAGCTCTATTTTTTAAAGGCTCGTTTAAGTACAATTATGAGCACCGTAATCGATTATTCTTCAAAAAATTTGATTTTTGAAAAACTTTAAAGGCTAAAATATATTTTCCATAAAATTCAATTAAAAGCCTTTTTAAGTTTATTTTCAAAAAGGATTTTAAAGTCTGTGTGTGATTTAATTAATCTTTGAGAGACACACTACCACTTACATTTACTTCTACAACAAGCAATACAAATAAATAAAATATCCCTTAACCCAAATTATTTGCTTGTTGGTCATTTTCACGTTTTTTGCAAATAAATCCTTATTGACTTGAATTCCTTTTGTTCATTATCAAAACACATGTACCTGTCAAGGCATATATCCACAAAGTCCCCCTTTTTTATGATGACAAACATCTCAGGAGGGATTTTCTAAAAGGCAAGGTTAGAGCAACAAATATATGATATATCAGAGTTTTAAACGTTTTGCTCTACTCCCCCTCATTTTATGCATTATTTAAAATCCTCTCCCCCTTAAGCATGCAATCATATATCTCTCCCCTTTTGACATTATCAAAAAGCGGGAAAAGCAAGCCTATCATGGCATATATCCACTAATATGTAAACCATTCAAGCATGAGATATAAAGACCATGGCATGCAAACAGTAACTTATCCAAACACAATAGTCATAGATAAAAAAAGGTGTACGTGTGGAAGCCAAAGTGCTAGGAAAAATAAAAGTTATACAGTCATCCTAAAAAAATAGTAATAAAAGTCATAAAGAAAATATGAAAATAGTACTAAATATACTACTCATCATCACCAACATCTCCACCACCAATGTCACCACCCTCATCATCACCACCATCATCATCATCCGTGCTGCTACTATCAAAGTCATCCTGAGTCTGTGGGGCCGCTCGGAGTGGACTGACCTCGGCTGCAGTAACTCTACGCTCCAAGGATTTGACCTCCAATGAAAGTTCATGAATAGCAGTAGAGTTAGCTCGGATCTCCGTGGTGTTCACTCGAACCTCAACTAGTATACTCTGAAGTAAAGCCATCATCTCTGAGGAACGGGGAGCTGGAGGGGCCTTTGAAGAAGATGATGCTCCATCTGTGCGAGGTGGCTGGGTATCATACAGTTTCAGACTTTTGGGTTTGTAAACCCAATCACCACCATAAATGACTCTTTTTTTGTAGTGATTATTTTACATATGGGGACTTAAATCAAAATTCGTGTTATGCATAAGGACTAAAACATTAGTTAAACCACCATATAGAGATGTGGGATGGCAATATGGATGATTGTTTGTCCACATAGGACCGTTACAAACGATGTTGGCACATCGTGTAATGGTATTGATTTATTTGATAACACCGACACATGTAGGAACCCATTTCCAAATTTTGCACATATGGGGACTAAAATCAAAGTCAATGTCACATATAGGGACTAAAATTTTAGTTTAATAATTATTAATTAATTATCATATTATATCATAATTAATGATGGTACTGATTAAGGAATCAAATATAGAAAATTTGTACTAAATAATAGCGTGTTTAATAAATTAAACATTCAAAAGTTACGCTTTTCAATAAAAAAAATTATCTTTGATTTCCTCAAGGAATTGGATTATCTCCTTTTTTTCCTATTATGATAAAGACACAAAAACAAATTTCAGTGGATCCTATAAAGAAAATTAATTTTTTTTTTTTTTGTCTCTCTTATAAGAAAAAACATGAGAGGAAGAAAAAGGAGAAAAGAATCCTATCCATTCCTTAACCAAGGTAAAAGAGTGAAGAATCAATAATTAGCATGAAAATTTATTGTAATAGTTTATAGAACTATAGTTCAATGCATTAAGTCAATCATGATATTATTAGTTAGAATAGATTATAGTAATTAATAATTAATTAATTACATTACAATAATTATATTAATAAACTATAAAATAGATATATATATTATCTTAGATTAATTATCTTATATTTCAGTCCCCCACTCACTTTAGTCACTTACATTACATCTACAATTATCCAATATATTGTCTTGTTGTAAAAAATGTTTGACTAAAATATCTTTTTTGGTCCTTTATCTTTTACTGAAAATTCGTTTTGGTCTTTTATCTTTTAAAAGATTTATTTTAGTCCTTTATCTTTCAAAAGTTACTCAAAATGGTCCTTCAGTCAGATCTGTTACTAACGTCCGTTAATATTAGCCGGAGCTCCGCCGGAATCTGTACATTTCGTCGGAATCCAGGCATTGCAAAAGCCCCACCTCCTTTGTATGATTCCCAATTCTTCGTATCAATCAATCACAACAATCTTTTCACAAACCACAATGGATCGTCTCTATCATCACCTTAACAACGATGATCTAGACTCCTCAACACCCTCATTCCAAAACCCTAACTCCGCTGACTCCTCTCCTCCCCACCTCCTCCCCGGCCGCTTCGCCGCCCCAACATCGACGACACAATGCTTGCCCTCACCGTCACCGCCGCATCCACCCAAAAAGAGACTTGGCCCTCAATTGTTGTATGAAAGGGTAGACATCATGGAGCGCACAAAAGTAAGCATTCACCGACTTTTTGAGTTCAATGCCTCAATGGTGGCCTTTAATGTCTTTGTATCTAATATCAGAGAATGTTTAATTTTTATTTATGAAAAGAGTTTTGCTTCAGTTTTTTGTTGATATTTGAGGAATTCTATTACGGTTTTATTTTCTTTGTAATGTTTACATTGTTAACCATGAAAGATGCTCTTGCAATGAGCCCATTTTTTGTTACCATGAAAGATCCTTTTCGAATTGTGCTGGTCTAGTGTTGTGCGGAGGTGAGGATGGTGGAGGAGAGTTCTTGGGATTTTGTGAGGGAATCCAGGGTGTATGAAGGGGTTTTGAGAAGAATTCACAGATTCCGGCAGAGCTTCGGCTAGCATTTACGGACGTTAGTAACAGATCTGACGGAAGGACCATTTTGAGTAACTTTTGAAAGATAAAGGACCAAAATGAATCTTTTAAAAGATGAAGAATTAAAACGAATTTTTACTAAGAGATAAAGGACCAAAAAAGTATTTTAGCTAAAAAAATTTCTATAATATTCCACCTTTATATAAGAATTTCTCTAATCACAAAAACAAATACACATGCTAAAATTGCTAGAAGAAAACTAAATAACTATAATGGTTCTAATCAGTGAAAGAGGTAACTACATTTATCTTTATTTTTTCTTTTTGTTTCTAGGAGTAATGTTACATTTTTTTTTCCCATAGGATTCTCTTCTCCAATAAAAAATTATGGTCTGTTTGCTTTATTTTTAATTTCTTATTTTTAAAAATAATTAAAAATTATAACTTTATTTTTATTCTATATTTTGTTTATAAATATTTATGTAGGAAAAATATTGTTTTTTTTCTAATGTTTGGCACCATTGGAGTTGGCTTATGTGGAAGCCTGGATGGAGAACATTTCTTGTAGAAGAACTAGTTGTTAGCTGTAATAATAACAATAAAATAATAATAATAATTTGTATGATTACTAAATAATTATTAATAATTAATAAATGGATTAGGAACAAATGTAATAATCCCATAGCGTCACAAAAGGCCAAGTCCAAAAGCAAAGTTGGTGAGCTAATCTTACACCCTTTGACTCATTAACCATAATCACCTTCCTCTGACTCTCTCTACCTCATTCCATTTCATTGTCTGATCAAATTCACCCTGAAAAAAACACACTTTCTCTTTCTCCAGTGTTGTTTCTCCATGGCTAGAGAGTCTCCTCCACCTCCTCCATCAGATATCTCCCTCAGGGTCAACTCTAGGAGAAACAACAACAACGTTGTTCACCCAGTTGAGATAACCTTAGACCCCATAGGTGCAGCAAGTGAAACCCCATTTCATTACAGGGAAGTTAAGCAGCATTACAAGAAATGGTTTCCTTGGTTGATACCATCATTTGTTGTTGCCAATATCATTATTTTCATCATCACCATGTATGTCAACAACTGCCCCCACAACTCTGTCTCGTGCATTGCTACCTTCCTTGGTCGTTTCTCCTTTCAGCCTTTCAAAGAAAATCCCCTCTTGGGACCTTCATCATTGACGTGAGTTTTTTTTTTTTTTTCCTTTTCTAGTTATTGTAATTTTTCATGTTTCAGCTTATTTTCGAGGAAATAATCGCTTATTTTTCAAAAGTTGTGTTAGAAAATGTTTATGCACAAAATAAGTTAATCCGAATACACACGCTCTCCTGAAATTTATTGAGTGATTCAACAATCTGGTGCCTTAAATTGTAGGATGGTAGCAAGTTGGTTTCTCACATCAAGAAATATGCAAAAACATCCTCCAAATTAAAAAAGTCCATCATATTAGTCCAATTTGATGATGTTTTTCAATTTGGGGGACTATAATATAATGAACATTTTTGCTTATTTCTTCACGTGAGAGACCAACTTGCCATCACTGTACAATTTCAATTTCAAGAATCAAAATGATGATTCAGTAGAAATTTAGTCGTTACAAATTATTAATTTGATCCTTAAGGTTCAAATTCCTAATATGATAGTCCCTTCATCATACAAATAACGAAGTTGAAGGATCTGCCCAGTAGACTTTATGTAGGGACTAAAATGACGGGGATTTGAACTTTGAGAGATCAAATTGATAAAATTAATCTATGAGGGACTAAATTGATGACTTGCGTATCATCATTTAAGGACTAAAATGGGGTTTTACTCTTTTGGTTTTTGAAATTGGCAATGAAACTTAAGGATATTGATGTAATGAATGAATATTCGTGAACTGACACAATTTAAATTATGAATTGATTGTTACTGTGATTAAACAATTGGTGCTTGTTTGTTGCTCAGGCTACAGAAGATGGGGGCTCTTGATGTAAACAGAGTGGTTCACAGACACCAAGGTTGGCGCCTCGTAACTTGTATGTGGCTACATGGTGGGGTTTTCCATCTGTTGGCAAATATGTTGGGTATTCTAGTCATTGGAATTCGGCTTGAGCAAGAATTTGGGTTTGGTATGTGTTATATATTCAAAATTATGACTTTGTATCTCATTTGGGTTAGGCTTGTGTGACATTCAAAATAATGACTTTGTATCTTTTCTATGTACCTTGTGATTATCTAGTTCTCTAGGAGTTAAGTTAAGGCATGCAGAAACATGTACCAGTGACAGAAGAAGAAGTTTTTTGGTTTTTCTCTTAAGTAGTGTCTTCAATTATTCTATATTACTCAAGTTTTGTACTCTCAACATGGTTTTGAGTGGATAGATAAAACTAGCTAGACACTAAGAAGATTAGTACTTTCTTCAGAAAATTTGTGAACAATTACAGCTGAAGGGCCGCCCATAAGACTTCTAGTGTTGAGGGTTGGCGAAAGTTTAAGACATGGCAGCCTCTAGAGTCTAGTCTTATTCAAAAAATTTAATCATTAACATTCAAAAATCTGATTTGAGGAATAATATAGGCTATACTGTTTGTTATCCAATGAAACAGAACAAAAATGTCACTGAAGATAATTCGTTTTTAGTGTCTATTCTAGGAGCTATGATTTTCTGATTTCATGTTATTATTTTTACTAGCTTTAAAATCTTGACTAATTCTAGTAAAGTTGCTTTACAGTGCTTGTTGGACTGCTATTTGTCATTTCTGGATTTGGAGGAAGTTTGCTTTCTGCTCTTTTCATCCAGTCAAACATCTCTGTTGGTGCTTCTGGTGCGCTTTTTGGGTTGCTGGGAGGCATGCTTTCAGAACTCATTACTAACTGGTCTATATATGATAATAAGGTTGTCCTTAAATTCTCATATTTGAACTGTTAGTATCTCAAAAGGAAATATTGAGCTCCTAAAAGCAAACTACTGACAATCCAGATTTTCTTTTCAAGTGCAGATAGCAGCACTCTTCACCCTTGTGGTCATCATTGTTATCAATCTAGCAGTGGGGATTCTCCCACATGTGGACAATTTTGCTCATATTGGAGGCTTTCTCACAGGATTTCTTCTCGGATTTGTGTTTTTGATACGTCCCCAGTTTGGATGGGTTAACCAACGATATGCTCCCCTAGAATATTCTCCATCACGAGCCAAGCCTAAATTCAAGAAATATCAGTGCATCTTATGGATCCTTTCCCTGATCATACTAATTGTTGGGTAAGAATTAAAAGTGTCACTTTTTTGAAGAACAAGTTGCTCTAGCCAAAGCATATGTGTTGGAAAGCCGCCTTAATTGCAGTTCACCCCTAACCGCCTTAATTGCGACAACTTATTGTACTGGTTGTGAGGGCGTGTTTAGTCCCACATCGCCTAGAGATATGACCTAACTAGTGCTTATAAAGCTTGGGCAATTCTCCCCTTACAAGCCCGTTTTTTAGCCAATTTTGTGGTGTTGAGTCAAGCCCAAATTCAAAGATGGTATCAGAGTCTATAATAGAACCATTATTGGGCTGTCCGCGTTGTCCATGCTCCAGGTGCATCGACCTGGGCGTGAGGGGGTGTGTTGGAAAGCCACCTTAATTGTGGTTCGCCCCTAGCCGCCTTAATTGCGGCAACTTTGAGCTGCCTTCAATGCAGCCTCCAGTACCTTCATTGTGCTGGTTCGAGGGTGTGTTTAGTCCCACATCGCCTAGAGATATTGCCTAAGTAGTGCTTATAAAGCTTGGGCAAGCCTCACCATACAAGCCGGTTTTGTGGGATTGAGTCAAGCCCAAATTCCAAGAATATGAAAGGGGGAGACTTTAGCATTATTAACCCTGTTGAAATATAGAATGGGACATGGGCTTACCTCAAGTACTTAGGGTAGAAGCTTTCAGATTCAGTTTCTACTTTTTATTATACTAACAGAAAAAAGAGGCTAAATTACACTTTTGGTCCCCAAATTGTTTTTCAATGTTCAATTTGGTCCCCAAGTTTTTAAAATGTTCATTTTGGTCCCTAAGTTCCTAAAACTTATTCAATCGAGTCCTTCCGTCAAGTTGACCAACGGACATGGACGTTGACCCCAAAATAATGGTCCCCAAATTGTTTTTCAATGTTCAATTTGGTCCCCAAATTTGTTTTTCAATGTTCAATTTGGTCTCCAATTCCGACGGACCAGACAGGGTCAACGTCCATGTCCGTTAGTCAACTTGACGGAAGGACTCGATTGAATAAGTTTTAGGAACTTAGGGACCAAAATGAACATTTTAAAAACTTGGGGACCAAATTGAACATTGAAAAACAATTTGGGGACCAAAAGTGTAATTTAGCCGAAAAAAGACGTATCGCATAGAAGCCAAGTTATTGCTATAGGCAGAATCTAAAAACATATAAACCCCATTAAAATCTTCTGTTGCATTTATTCGTTATTAAAACTCATTTTCATTATCCTAAATTCCTAATTACTTAGTAACAGTTTTAAAATTATTTTTTAAAGCAAATGTTTCTGAGACTATTAATAAGATAAATGTTCACATGCTTTCACAGCAGAGCTAAAGTGATATAAACAAGGAAGAGTGGCATGAAAAGAAACATACTTAAAGAAAATAATAGTATGGGAGTGATATTCTGTTTTGAAAGAACAACTGTAATTTCCTTTTGAATCTCCGCAGGGTGGAGAGAACTCAAACTTGTGATTGCAAGTGGCACAAATGAAATGGGTTACTTGGAAATTTACACCTATTAGATACAAAGGCTAGATCATCAGGTTTTGGAAACAACACCATATAAGAACTCTGCAAAACTGATACAAGCAAGAAGCATAAATTGATAGTCTGTTCTTTCTTTTATCTTGTAAAGTTTAGACTCTGCTAATTTCATGCATGGAAATTATGTTGCGAGGCAGTGCTTTCGTCTAGGGAACTGGCCTGACTGCCATATTAGAGTCCCCCGATAAGTGTGACACTTTCTTCAGGTTTGTACTAGGTAATTGCTGCTTACAACAGCAGAGGTGATATAGAAAAGGGAAACTTCTGAAATGTCACCAATTATATTGAGACTGAACACTGTCTTCAATAGTAAAGAAGACTTGGCCTAGTTCTAGTAGTTACCATCAGAGCAGGCTTTAACTTATATATAGGATGTGTGGAAAGGCGCTCTACAAACCAAAGACATGCTCTCATAGTTGATTACAAGAGCAACTTGATTGCTCAGTTCCTCAAATAATTTTTAAATGTATGAGGATTTCTCAACTGAAGTAGTCGTGAAAATTATGACAGCAATGACTTTTATTTAGTGTAGGTGCCTCATCAGGCAAAAGTAAGTCATGCTACTATAATTGTTTATTAGTACTGAGAAGATCTCCTAACCCTAGTTTAAGTTGGAATTTACTCAAGTAAGTTTGCGTGTATTTATGAAATTCAGTTTTGCTCATGATTGAATTGCAATTTCTGCATGACCCATCATCTTATTTTTATCCATGCTTTTATTTTCGCTCATTCTGTAATTTCGAATTTTAGTTTTGTTTATGTGAGATTGTCTATGTGACAGGCTTTCTGTTGGCCTGGTTTCACTTCTCCGTGGTGTTGATGCGAATGATCACTGCTCCTGGTGCCATTATCTGTCTTGTGTCCCAACTTCAAGATGGAGCTGCCATACAGAGGCTGCATATTGTTTGGTAAGCATTTTACTAGCAAGCCTTCTCATCTGAATAATATCATCAGATCTCATCTTATGAAATTACTTTTTTTTTGGCAAATGCTAACGAATGCCCTAATGACATTGTTTAATCAATCTAAAAAAGTAAGTTTTTATGGGAAGTGTTGTATTTAACACATTGAGAAGTGACATACTTAGTTTTTCAACGAATAATTACCTTATTTGGATTCCTTAAACAATGCCCTTAGGGCACTCGTTACCCAGACTTTTTTTTTTTTCACTCACTATTTTATGAATTGCTAACAAGTCTTGAAACCCTTTTCCATGTATTATTATACTCCTAGGGTCCGTTTGATTTGCTTTAAATTGAGGGACAGCACAGGACAAGGATACTTGTTCTATGTTTGATTTTAGAAATTGTTATAGGACAGAACAAATAAAAAGATACAGGACAGCACAAAAGCATAAAAAATTGTCCTCCACTAAATCAAGGGACAACTTTTTGTCCCAGGTACAAGCAATTAAAATGACAAAAATGTCCTTCCAATTCTTCCACTCTCTTCCTCACGTTCCCCACCTCTCCCAACAGCCTCACACATCTTCATCTTCACAGCAGATCTGAGCCAAATCTGCAGCACCACCCACCACCGTCAAGTCAGCCGTGCGAACCACCGTGAGCCGCACCAGATCTGGGTCCTCCACCTTCGTCTTCCCCGAGCTTACGCGTCACCGTGGATCTGAACGTAACAACCTATTGGTATCCCGTGTCGTCTCCTCCGCCGCGTCAGTCATGAAGATCGACATCTGAACCTGTGTCTTCTTAGAGCGCGCGTCACTGGACCAGAACCACCGCCCAGCAGTATCCCGCTTCGCCTCCTCCGCCGCGTCTATCACTCCTCGTTCTTGCTCAGGCCATCGCGGTTCACACCACATCGGCGTCCGCACACCTCCGTCTTCTCCGAGCTTTGCGCGCAAACGTTACTGTGGCTCAGAACCACCTCCCATCGCTTCCTGCATCGTGCGTGTGTAGGTTCAGAACCATTTTTGTTAGTTTTTTTTTTTTTTTTGATTTAGTGGGCTGGTAAGAAAAGGATATTTTAGTAATTTTAAAGTTGTTCGATTTGTGCTGTGCATCGACTATCAAACATTAAACAAGATAAAAGGTTGTGCTGTGACTCAACTCCTTGTTCTGTACTGTTCTCCCTATCCTGTCTTGTCCTTTCCTTCATTACGAATCAAACGCACCCCTAATATTGTATACCTTCTATTGTTTGAAAAATATTACCCCCTCCAGTTCAATTTAAGTCTCACTTTAGAAAAATTGTTTTGGATCAATTTATTTGTCGCTTTAGAAAATCAAGAAATATTATGTTTTTTATCTTTATCATTATCTCTTGGTATCTCCACCAATTAGAATGGGAGAGAGCATTAATTGAGTGATAGCATTTTGAGTATTTCAATGAGCGGTAATTTGGTCAAATGCAGTTATATTTTCTTGAAATTGATGCTATTATATAGTTTCCTTAATCTTGATGAACTTATTTTGAACCAGAGGGAGTAATAGATACGATATTTTTTTTTTTCCAGTAAGTTACACCCCACTCCCTTGAAGTTTAGGTAAATGACACATAACCCCAAACTTACTTAAAAATTACACCCCACCCCATTGACTCCGATGACCATTAAGCATGTTAACAGATGCTAACGGAATATTATTTTTAACCCTTGTTGACTTTGGACTAACTAGATAGAATGATTAAAAAATTAAAAATAATGAAGCAACTATAAGTAATCATAGCCAGTCACATGCAAAAATTTTGGTTCTTTATGACCAAGAGAAATCGAAAGACAATATATACTGTGACACTTTCAAATATATATCGCCATAATTACCAAAATATTTTAAAATATTTTGAGTTTAAAAAATGAAGTTTAGATAAAATTTGTATTAGAAAGTTAACTTTTAAATAAGAATTATATAAAAAATATATATATAAATTTTTAACCTTACTGTTTTGCCAAAAAAATCTATTATATAACATTGTTTTAAAAATGATTACAAGGAATCAGTCAAAAATTAGAATTATATATAACATTGCTATCAGCTATCCCACTCACGTGATAGAATTCCCAATGCTACCCATAAAGAACCGAACTCCCTAGACTTAAAAAACCCCGAAACATAGTTCTTTTAACCATAAAAAATCAGTTAAGCACACAGCTAGTGGTCCAGTTTACAGAACCTGAGATAGAATTTGGATCATGTAGAATACAAAGCAGAATACAAAACAGAATACATCCAAAGTCCCTTTAAACATAGAAGAGATGCATCAAGTGCCAAAACCATCAAAATGCGCTTGATAGAAACTTGTTTTTGGAATAACAAAATACCATAATAAAGATATAAATATTTCCATTGTAACCAAAATACTACTAGAACTAGGGCATCAAAACTCTGTTTAACATTGAAAAAAAAAAAATAACTAGAAAGCAGCAAATTTGGACCCTAGAGTTTGGCTTGGTCCAGCTTGGCTCTGTCCAAGAATGCCTTCAACAATCATTTGTCTTCTAATCCTCTGTTGCATCATTTAAAGGAAAAATAAATAGAAAAGCAAATTAAAAACCATTTATTGTGTAGAAACCAGTCACCAAACCAGATTACTAATGACAATTATGCAGCAAATATAACAGGTCCACATTATAGTTAAAACCATTTAAAAACTGAAAAAAGAGGTGGAGAAATTGCAAATGGCATGGCAGACAAATGGAGAAATTGGAGAAATTTGTGGACCATTCTTTTGAGATTTTTAAAAAACCAATTTCTTTTATTAAAAGTTTATTTAAAATAAGTATTTACCGATTATTATTATGCAATAAAACAAAGAAAAAGTTTATTATGCAGTAAAATAAGTACATATCGATTATTTGCTTCGAAGGTTTTATTTTCTTTGTTTAATATTTATAAAATCAATATTTAAAAAAAAAGTTTATTTATAAATTTATAATTTTATAATTTTTTAATCGTTCTATCTAGTTAGTTCAAAGTCTACAAGGGTTAAAAAGAATATTCTGTTAGCATCTATTAACATGTTTAGCGGTCAACGGAGTCAACGGGGTGGGGTGTATTTTTTAAGTAAGTTTGGGGTTATATGTCATTTAGCAAAACTTCGGGGGTATGATTACATTTGTAAGTTTGTGACACTTCTCAGAGTTTAAGGGTATCTTCAACCACTTTCTTCTTGCATTACAAATTCCAAACTATTTGCTGATCTCTCGAAAACCATATAGGTGTTACCTAGCTAGACCAATGTTTCGATTACACATTACATTTCGATGATCAAAGATGCCATCAGTGGCGGACGCACTCTTTGTCCAGGGTGTGCACATGCACACCCTCGATTTAAATTTTTTCTTATAGTACCCTTATACTCAGTTATTTTTGCCCCTAATAGTTATATAATATTGCACCCATGCCACTCCTTTTTGACATACTCAACACTGCACCAATCCTCGCAAGTCACACTACCAGAAAGGACCCACACAAACCCCAACAGCACCTTCTTCTTCATCTTTGAACCAGCAGAACCGCCACCCCCGCCGCCCATCAAGCCGTCTGTGATCGGCGACCCTCCACCTCTCTCCTCGTCACTCATCTCACGGACCCTCCGCCTCTCTCTCTCTCTCGTCACTCATCTCTCACAAAACAGAGAAAAGTCACACGCACCGCCGCCGTCCGAGATTGAGCACCACCGTCGCCAATCGAGATTGAGCACCGCCGTTTGTACCTTCTGGCTTTTCCCCTCTCTCTACATCTTCAATTGCTTTCTTGAAACTCTTATTTTTGTTTCACCGACACCCACAGCCACAGTGAAGCAACCATTCTTCAATTGCTTTCTTCAAACTATCCTTATGATAATTAATTTGATAGGTTAGTGTTTTTGGTTGAAATATGAACTCACTGGAATGTGGATAACTGTGATAATATTGTGGTCTGTTTAAGAGGGTTTATGGCTCTTGGTCAACATGTGGACTGCGATAACAAGACTCGTCAGTTTTGCTTCTTTTGATTAGTGGTGGTGATTTATCAAATTATTTGTATTATTGTGGAACCTCAAATTGATAGGTTAACGTTAAAATTGGGGTTTTGTAATATTTATATTATTGGTTAAAGTAATCTTTTGGTCCCTATATGTGACACTGATTTTCAATTTGATCCTTATACATAAAAAGTTATCAATTTGTCCCTGTACGTGACACTGGTTTTTCAATTTGGTCCTCACCGCTAATTGGTCCCTATATAAGAGGGACCAAATTACAAATTATTATCACATATAGGGATCAAATTAAAAATAATTGTCACATGTAGGGACCGATTTCAAATTTTTTTTGTTGAATTGGTTCCTACATGTGACAATAATTTATAATTTGGTCCTCTTATATAGGGACTAATTAGCGGTGAGGACCAAATTGAAAATCAGTGTCACGTATAAGGACCAAATTGATAACTTTTTACGTATAGGGACCAAATTGAAAATCAGTGTCACGTATAGGGACCAAAAGATTATTTTAACCTATATTATTTCATCAGAATCTATTGGTTAGACATCAAATTGACAATGAATTTTTTTTTCTTTTTTGAGTAAAGGTCCAAGTTGGTCCAAAAAATTTTAAGGGACTCATTTTTTGTCCTTAAAAAAATAAATTATTCATTCAGTCACTCATATTTATAAAAGCGGGAGTCCCTCCTTCTACATTCAACGTCCGTTTACTTGACTACATGTCCTGTTAACCATCCTGCCTAACTTGTTAGTGGTCATGTGTGGCTTATGACAAATTTTCACTGTGAAAAAAAGAAAAAAACTGAAAACGTGCAAAATTGTAAAACTCTATTATGTATGTTTGTCACTTTTTATTCGTTTTTCACTATGGAAATTTGTCATGGGCTATACAGGACCACTAAAGAATTAGGCTGGATGGTTAACAAAACACATAGGCAAGTAGACGAACGTTAAAAGTGGAAGAAGAGACTAATTGGGTCCTCTAAATTTTTCAGGGATCAAATTGGGCCTTTATTCTTTTTCTTTTAGATCAAATTGACAATGAGTTGATCATTCAATAATTTCAAAACATGATATGGGGTATTACTTTATTTGATTAGATGATATATTAAAATTTTATGATTTTAACATTAATATCTTTATCTTCGTATATATGATAATATTTATTATTTAATATATTTTGAAAACATGTTGCCCCCACGGTCTCAGGGTCTTGGATCCGCCACTGGATGCCATGTACTTAATGCCAACCATTGAAAATTTTCATTTTTGTTCTTAGTTCATGATATTTATGTTGTTGCATATTGTGATTTTGCTTTTTCTTTCTAATTTTTTTGTCTGGATATTGTTAAAATACCATAACTGCAGTCAAACCAGCTTGGCAACCAGCTGAACGTAACATGCTCAAGCAATGGTAAATCCAGTATATACTACATTCAAGATCCCTCAAGTTCCCAGATCCAGCAATTGTGTACTCAACTTTGCGCTTGAGTTATTATGACATAAAAAGGTGATCGTTGGAATGAGATTTTCGTTTGTTTATATCAGTGTTTCAGGCTCTCATGAAACATAGTGTTTTTTTTTTTAGTTTATATATACTTCATACCTTTTGCCTTATGTAATATAAGAAAGATACATTTTACCTTGTAGTTTTCTTTATCTCCTTTTGTGTATATAACATTGATCGATTTGCATTTTTTTTTCTTTGCTACCTATTGTGTGCTGAGGATCAAAGTTACAGTTGTAGCTTATTTATTTTTGTAAAAAGGTTGGGTTCAAATTGCTTTGACGTGGATCCACTTGATTGGATCCTTTGTGAAGCTATCCTAATCCTTATTCCTTTTTTTTTTTAACGAGAATAACACTTACAAATCGAAAAATATACATTATATCTATGAAGAGAATGAAACAAATATCCTCTAAACTAACCAACAATCTTTAGATTTATTCATTATTCGAAACTATCGAAAAGTATTGCAGTTTGAAAAATGTATTAAGCTTTCCACCAAAGTAGATATAAAATTCTCCTCTACCTGTAAAACCACTAGGTACAACCGACTATAAGGGGATTGACACCTTAAAAATTGAAAATCAAAATTCCCATTAAAGAAACTACAAACAGTTGTTAATTTCTGTTATTTGAACATCCAAATGGGATAACATGACAATACATGACTAATAACATTTAAAATCGTGATTGATGATGTCTGGGACTTGGTTGATGGGTACAACAAGATGTGTAACTCAACCATTTATTGAGCTATATTAACCAAGATTTTATATATCATTAATCAATTTGTTGGTTAACGAGTTACCCATCTACTCCAACTGTATCTATTAATTAAGTTCAAGACGTAATTACTAATGATTTTGAATGTCATTAACTAGGTATTCTCATGTTATCCCATTTTGATGTCCATAACATTTTTGAACTACAAAACACTTGTAAAAGGGATACCAGAATCACAAGAATAGATTTGTCATTGAGAAAAACCCTATGAACCAAAAGATTAATCTAACCATTTTGTTTTTGCGAGATGTTTTATTGAGGAATATACAAAGCAAATATACAACAATAATGTCAAAATATGTACATGTATGTTGTGTAATAGGGGTGAAAATGGGTTGAGTTAGGTCTGGTTTTGCCTAAAGGGACTTGCTATTAACAGCTTGCACAATGCTCCTTACACCTTGCAATATTTTTTTTTACACTTCTTTTCTGAAAATGCCATTTTCTTCTAGTCAGTGCGTTCATGTTAGTACTTTCCAGAAATTATTTTCCGAAAACAGTCCGGAAATTAAATTCCGGACATTTAAAATGTTACTCCGGAATAAAAAAATTACACTGTCCGGAAACTTATTTCCAAAAAAATTCCGGAATTTAAAATCCGGAGACGATATTTTACCTCCGGAAAACCGAATCCGGAAACATTCCGGAAAAACAAATCCGGATGTTAAGTCCCTCCACTGATCCTTCTTCTTCCTTTTCTTCCTCTGTTTAATTTTTTGCATTGCTCCGCTTGGCTTCTCGGTGTTTCAACACTAACAAAATACACCACATATCCTACTTCTTGGGTGCAAGCCTAGACATACTCTATTCTTCTACTCAGCAATCAGAAGCAAATAAGGATAAGGATCCAAATTGAACGAAACAGCAATCTATCCAAGTCAAGCAGCAAGTGCAACATCACATTTCTTCCTCATGCCCCATGAACCATATCGATCAACATCAAAATCATATCTTCATTCATTCAAAAAATGAAAAAAGAGACATCATCCAAATTCGAAAGCCGTTCTGGGTATCCAATTATACATTCCCCACATAAAACAAAGTTAAGAATAATAATAAAACCCCAAAAACAAAAGCTGAGAAAATCGACGATACCCAAATGCGTTCACCCTTAGGTAGATAGCGGTGGAGAATGTTGGTTATATAGCGAGCCTTCACGTCACGCAAGTGATGGCAAGAAATTCAACAGAAGAAGAAAAGGAAGAAGGTTCAGTAAGGGACTTACAGTAACATCCGGTATTGTATATCTGGACATAAAATTCAGTCCCCGAAATTTAAATTCCGGACTGTTTCCGGAAAATAATTTCCGGAAAGTACAAATATGAACGCACTAATGAGACGTAAAGGGCATTTTTGGAAAAGAAATATAAAAAAAAGATTGCAAGGTGTAAGGAGCATTATGCAAACTGTTAATAGCAAGCCCCTTGCCTAAATAGGCCTAGGCCTGTTTTTGTAAATTGTCAACCTGTGTTTGATATTGTTACCTGTCATAGGCTTTTTTATGGGCTCGACACAAGAGTCTAGTCAATTTCGAAACTCGAAAACCTATCTAAATGCATATTACAAGAAGACTTTCATATAAACCAAAAATTTTATACTTCTTAATTTTTAAGTATGTATGACCATTAACAAAAAAATATTATTATAGAATAAATCCATTATGTGAATACATAATTAGTAAATTATGTAAATATTACAAATTACTTATTATATAAATAAATATCAAATAAATGGGCTAGTCTGGTAAGTTAAATAGAACTTTCAAAAACTCTAAACTTAGATATTAAAGGATTCAACTCATATAAGTCAAAAATATAAAATATCAATTTAGTCTCCAAAATTATTACGGTCGATCATATTAGTCTCTAACTTTACAAAAAAAAAAAAATTAATCCCTGACCTTGGCAGTCGTCGATCAGTTTGGTCCTTGACATTAGTGAACATTGCTTACACTTAACGCACTGTCACATCCATGGTAAGTGTCAACTTGGCACTTATGTGACAAACCATGCTTGAAATGACATTGTTTATAACATCAATTTAGTCCCCAAAATTATTACGATCGGTTATATTACTTTACAAAAAAAGAAAAATCAGTCCTTGATTATGGCAATCTAGTCAATTTGGTCCCTAGTGTTGGTGCGGGTAAGTACACTTAACGAAGTGTCTAAAACATGCCAACTTGGTGCCCACGTGACAAGCTACGCTTGAAACATTATCATTTTTACTTTCTTTAAAAAACATAGGCATAAAATGACGTTGTTTAGCTTCCTTCTTCAAAACCCATCCTCTTGGTTTGGCATTTATGACCATTGGAGAAGAAGAAAGTCATTCTCTATAATTCCCTAATAACAACCAACTAATACCCCAAACTTATTTCCCATTTCATCTTCTTTGGATCCTACAAATTACAGTTCTATTATTTGAACATAAAAAATGACACAAGAGTCGACAATAGTTAATGATGTCCAAAATCGTGATTAATGAAGTGTTGAACTTGTTTAATGGATACACCAAAGATGCGTCACTCATTAACTGAGACATCCTCTATTATAGCAGTTTTTATTATTAATTTTATTCATTCTTGAAAAAGAGATTATTTAGGATCGAGAATAATAAAACACAACATATAAGATTTTATTACATCAACATCAAAATAAAAGCATAGTATACATAATTTATCCATACATTTAGTCCACACATAATATTACATTAGGAAATACATGCATAATAGGGCTAAGTTCTTAAGTAGAATACACACAACATTTATTATCATCACACTTATACTAGCTATATAGCATATAACAGCTCTAGTTGTTGGAGTTGTTCCCATCCGGTGTGAGTGGAGTCAGATAAGGGAAAGTCCAAAGCATGTTGAAGGGCAAGTTGAGAGTTACAACCATCGGTCCTTGAACGACAATTGGCAGTATATTATTGAAAAAATTATTGTAAATATTCAAAATGATATTTCCCCGGTACGTGGTCATCGTCGTAGGATGATTAACATCACATTCTCCTCCATCAAAGTCGCAAGCGATCGTGATTAGGTATGCTGCCATCTTTATAAAATATAAAGTTTTTCACACATAAGAGAACAAGAAGGAGTGAGAAAACTTTATCATATAAATTGAATAGATGATGATAAATACAATCAAATAGATAAAAGAGAAAGCAAACAGTTTTAGTAAAGTTTTTTTTTTAATTTTAATCTAAAGAATTTACATCACATAATTAAATTAAATTATTATAAAGTTGTATCACATTTTTTATTTTTAATCAACCCTTTTATGATTTAGTAATGTTTGCATATGGCATGATGATGTATATTATGTGTGCTATGCATGAGATCCAGAAATTTTGCTCTACTCGATGGAGAGATTATTTCACTCGAGATGCGATCGGGAAGACATGTTCCGTACCCATTGATCAAACAAGTGCAATCTCATAATAAAATTTTTTGTGCAATACCCGACCCACGGAACACTCCACCAACTACCATGAATAGATTTAGTGACTAGTCGGGATAGTCATGTTGGTTTTCGGGACCACGGCACGGGGGAGCTACCACCTAGCCTCCTGTGGAATTCCGCACATAAACTTCCCCAAGATCTACTACATTAGGCCTCCACTATCTCAATTCTCCCATTGCACCAAAGTGTGGCACACTCTTGCAAAAAAAAAAAAAAAAACATTTTTCATATGAAATGTCCTTGCAATTATGAAGATGTATAGTTTCCCTTAATTTTTAGCTTGGAAACATTATTTCTCAATCAATATCCTTGATCGAGTAATCTATTTCGATATAGAAATTTTTAACTATGCGATAGAATTCTTTGAATATTCACTTAGTTTTTATGCTTAATTATTCAATTGGATTCCTACTAAGAAATTGACTTCATCCCTTTTTAATAAGATTATTAAAACTAGACCATTTCTACTTTTATATATATATATATATGCCTCAAGAGCAATTTGATGTTGCACGTTATTTTAAAAAAGTTACAGATTTCTAATATTTATAAGACAAAGATCAAATCTTTGATTATTAATAAAATATCTGTTTATATTTCTTCTTATACCTACGAGGTCACAGTAGTGTAAAAGAACATTTTTTTTTTTTGACAAGAGAAAATTACTGTATTTCATTAGATCAAAGAAGCAATACATGTTGAGATATCAGAAAACGAATGAGAACAAGCTTGAGTAATGGCCACTTTAGCTAAGCAATGGGCAACCATATTAGCTTGTCTCCTAGAGAACTCCACATGAGTGTTTTGAAAAAATAAATTGAGAAGATCCTTACAGGAAGAAATAATGGAACCAAATTCAGTCAAGTCCAGAGGCAAAGAGTTAAAACCATCAACTACTAGTTTCGAGTCAAGCTCAAAAATCACCTTGTCTACCTTGATCTCATGCATCCAAATGATCGCAAAATAAAGACCAACAGCTTCCCCCATTTTCACATCAACCACAGGAGAAACATTTATAGTCTTAGCTCCCAAAAAAACACCCTCCTCATCTCTAAGGCACATACCAATACCCACCTTGTTCAAGTCAACCGAAAAGGAGGCATCCACATTGCACTTTACAAACCCAACAGGCGGCTTGGACCAACTAGAAGGAGTAGGATGTGAAAAGGTTGCAGCATGGGGTTGTACATTAATATTTCTAGCTTCAAACCATTCTTCCAATAAATTATAACCTTAAAGCACAATAGCATTAGCGGACTCATCAACACCATCCCAAACCATAAGATTACGACTCCTCCATAAGCTCCAAAGGGACATTGACCATATCAACCTGTCATGAGTTGATAGTTTGTCAATCATGATAGAGAAAAGCTCCTTAAAATCATTCACATGCTCAAACAAAATGGAGATTTTGTCCCAAAGGTTTACCTTACGCCACACAGCTTCAGCCTCAGAACAGGAAACTAGGATATGCCAAGAGTTTTCCACATTAGTACCACGCCAAGGACAAAGATGAGAGCAAAGAACCCCACGGCTGTTTAACTTACTCCTGGAAGGAAGGCAATCTCTCACTGCTCTCCAAATAAAGTTCTTAACCTTAGGGGGGATAGAAATGTTCCAGAGGCTCTTCCAATCACCTGGAATCTTCAAATGCTCGACATCCAATGAGATGCCCCGACGTCCCATTAAAGAAAACCCAAAATATTAAAGCCTAATTTCGTTATTATCGTTAAGCGAGTATATTCAAAACAGCGGAAAAATTTAAAACTTAAGAATATAAACTACATATATACGCATACAAGCAACACATAACGATAAACATATATATACATGTCAGTACTGCTGTCAAGGGATTTCCATCTGTGGGATCCCGATATATACAAACTGGTGTCACCAACAAAATACATCAAAAGTCCAAAAGAAAATATCTCACCGAAGCACTCCGCACCTCATCCCCTCTCAAAATACAATAAGAATCTCACTCACACCTATAGTGATGGCACTAGCCCGAACCATCATATGCTACCACCCTAGTCTGCATCCTGGGGTCCGGCAGGTCCGGATACCCCTCCGCTCTCACTAGAAGAGCTCCTGTCCGACTGTCGCTGAAACCTCAGTCGATAAAGCCTGCTGTCGTGAGGATGTAGTGGTCAAGAGGACACCCGTGAAGACTCTGAAACTTTAGCCCCAACCTCTGGAGGTGCGGGCACCTCTGGAAGTGGTACTGGGTCCGAGGCGGGGGCAACTGGATCCTCCTCCTCTGGAATGGGCGCCAACTCGGGTTCAGGTGCCGGTGCAGGTGCAGGTGCTGGCATGGGTCCTGGTACCAAGGCATCAAGAGGTACCATGAAGGGTACTAGAGCCATCTTAAACATAGGCGGCATCGATGGTACGTGTCCATCAGGCTGTCCTATCGGAAACGGGAAGGTCGTGCCAAAACGAAAGGTACCAACAAATCCAATGGGCGCTCCCTGCCCGAGCCCTGTAGTGATGGACGCGGGACCCGTATATACCGCAAAACGAGTGACCGGGTCCACTAGCCACCCGTGCAGATCTAGGCACTCTACCTCACAGGTCCCCGAGAAGGGGAACCCCGGGTCCTGAGTCATCCACCGATGATCCCAGTGCGCCATCTATACGATCTGGATCTGATATACAAAACATATATGTACAAACATACAACAAAAGAAAAGGGGATAAGAATCCATATAACATCAAACGAGGAAAGGGTTTAGCGACATTTAATTCTATAACAGCAAGATAAACATCCGTCTCCCAAAATATAGTATATATAAATATATAACACAAACATCCTCAATCCACATCTAGGGTCTTTCCTCTACCCCCATCATGATGCAATGCAAATGCTGTATGAATCTTCTCAGGTAGTCGGCCATATCCGGATATCACAACAATCGACACGTCCCAAAGGCCCCGGCGCACACCCTCATTCGCGGATGGAGGGTGCCCATGAAAAGCAATGGCACTATAGCTACACAATCTGGTGCACACCTCTGGACCACGGCCAGGGTGCTCATTCAACGCATGAACTATAGCTGCAACTAAAATGAAATCATGTCTGGGACGGTCCGTCGTTAGCCTAAACCCCAACGACCATGTTTCAGGTCCACAAATCACAGCCCATGTTTCAGGTCCACATATCACAGACCATGTTTCAGGTCACCCCCTAGTGCCCTCACCGCTCATCATCACCTCATAAATAACCTCAATAAAATCTCATCTCATCAATCTCATCATCATATCATATCAATCATCTCGGTTGGGCACTACTAACACATAAAATATGATTCCCCAATACATCATCATGACTCATCGTATCTCATCACTTACTCAATCTCTACTCATAATCATTACACTCATATCATCATAACATCATGTCATCAAGTCATCATATTAATCATGGCATCATTTCCAATATAATAATAATAATAATAATAATAATAATAATAATAATAATAATAATAATAATAATAATAATAATAATAATAATAATTTTAATAAGAAATACCAACACTCATTATCAGTCATCAATCATCATAATAACGTAATCAATCCAAGCAGTCACAACAGCCAGTCATAAAATAACAAAATAATATATTTTTATCGTAACGACGATAAACGCACAATTTCAATATTATCATTGGTACCACTAAGTAGTCCCCAATGTGACATGGACATTGTTCGTTACTCGCTCTCGAGTAGGGTTTAGGTCGCCCTACGCCATTATCGAACTAAATGTAAATGCACCGTTTCCGACGTTAAATGGTTTCTTTCCCCCACCTGGAGAGTCGTACGGTGTCCGGAACGAAGCAAAACGAGACGTTCTCAAACTCCCTCGAATCTGCCCTGCATTGTTATAGTGCCCCGGGACTTCCAAAAATTCACCTAAGCATCACATTACGAAGCACACGTTACTACGAGTTTATACTCGAAGACGGAATCGAATTCCGACAAATGAAACGAAAGATACATAGATAAACGTAACGAAACGAGTTTCGACATAAACTGGGATAATTTACCTTCACTTTCAGAAGAAACGAAGAAGAGAACAATGAAGGTATCGCCGTCACGAACACAACCACGCAACCAGAAACACGACGGGACGATCGGGCAAGTCACACTCACACTAGAACTATTTTCTCTCTCTAAATTCTCTCTCTTTCTCTCTCTAAAAACCCTCTCTGCTCTCAATCTCCAATTTCTGCTCTCTGCCTCACTTCTTTCTGCTCTCTGTTGCCTAAGTGACATCACTTAGGCTTTTATTTTTACAAAACTACGCAGCCACGCTCGAGCGTGAGAAATTCCACGCTTGAGCATGGGAATTGCCACGCTTGAGCGTGGAAAGTTGCCGCGCCATGCATCCACTCATTGGCTGCCACGTAAGCCGTGACGACGCGTGGCCAGTCAAAGCATGGCCTTTGTCTGGTTGACTTGGGCGCTTGAGCGTGGATACACCCAGGCTTGAGCGTATTGTGGACCCTCGAGCGTGAGGTTTGCCACGCTTGAGTGTTGACTTTTTGACCAGAAAGTCAACTCCCTATGTTCAGTGTCCGTTCGACGTCCGATTGACCTCAAATTTGAGATATAGGCTCATTAGGACCTAATAAACAATCTCCAACCATCAAAAATGCCTAATCTCATCTCTAACTCCAAATTTATTGTTCCACCCTCAATATCTAAAAGACACTAATCGGGAAACCCTAATTGGTCTCTACGTTCAAACTCATCAGAAAAAGCTACGTACTTAACATGCAAAGGTCTCTATACCTCAAACCACCTCTCCGCTATATAATCCAAGCCTTAAACCTAAAAATCATACGTAAACCACACATAAAAAAAAAACGGATGTTACATTTCTACCCCCTTTAAAAGAAATTCCGTCCCCGGAATTACATACCTGAGAACAAATGGGGGTACTGCTGCTGCATATCTGCCTCACGCTCCCAAGTAGCATCTCCGGTAACACTATCCCAGATGACCTTGACCAAGGGAATCTGTTTACCACGAAGTTCTTTAATCCTTCTATCTGCAATCTTAGACAGTAGAACCTCATATTCTAGATTCTCTCGGAGTTGTATTGACTCTAGCTCAATTACATGAGAAGGATCGGGAAATATTTTTTCAATTGGGAAACATGAAAGACATTGTGGAGGTTGGAAAGGTAAGGAGGTAAGGCTATCTGGTAGGCCACTGGACTAATTCGTCGAAGAATCTGAAATGGTCCAATGAATCGGGGAGTGAGCTTTCTAGACTTTATAGCTCTGCCAACTCCGGTCTTTGGAGTGACTCTCAAGAACACGTGATCACCTTCTTGGAACTCTAAGGGTCTCCTCCTTTTATTACTGTAGCTCCTCTGCCTATCCTGCGCTTCCTTCATTTTCTCTCTTATCTTCCTGACTTGCTCCGTTGTTTGCTGTACCACATCGGGACCCAACACTTGACTTTCGCCAGTCTCATACCAACACAACGGAGTTCTATATTTTCTCCCATAGAGAGCCTCATACTGTGCCATTCCGATACTACTATGGAAACTGTTATTGTATGTGAACTCAATCAAAGGTAGGAATTCATCCCAGCTGCCAACATGTTCTAACACACATGCTCTTAAAAGATCCTCCACTCTGACTGCCAATCCGTCTGAGTATGATAAGATGAACTCATCCTCAACTTGGTTCCCAAAGCATTGTGTAACTGTCTCCAAAATCTAGATGTAAATCTAGGATCCCGGTCGGAGACAATACTCGACGGTACACCGTGCAACCTCACTACTTCCTTGATGTAGATCTGGGTCAACTTCTCAAGACTATAACTCTCACCAATAGGTAAGAAGTGAGCACACTTCGTCAACCTATCAATGATAACCCAAATCGCATCAAACCTCTTCGGAGTCCGTGGTAATCCAACCACAAAGTCCATTGCTATACTATCCCATTTCCATTCTGGGATATCCAAAGACTGTAGCAACCCTGCTGGCTTTTGATGCTCTATCTTAGCTTTCTGGCACACTAAACATGATAGAACATACTCTGCCACCTCCTTCTTCATCTTGGGCCACCAAAACATCTTATTCAGATCTCGATACATCTTGGTGGCTCCCGGGTGGAAACTCAGCTTACTCTTATGTGCCTCCTCTATGATCATCTTCTTAATCTCTAAGTCCTCGGGCACACATATCCGATCTCTAAACCTCAACACACCATCGGATCCTTTCCTAAACTCTGAAACTTTTCCCTCATTTATGCCTCGACTTACCTCTTGCAGGTATTCATCCTGACCTTGCTTAATCCTAAGGTCTCTCAAAAACTCACTACTGATGGTGATCATACCTCAGCATATTCTATCCTCAATCAAGTCCATACCTAGGTTCAAATCTCTAAACTGTTCTAGCAATTCCATCTCTTTCACCATCATCACGGATACATGCAAAGATTTCCGACTTAGTGCATCCGCCACAACATTAGCCTTCCCTGGATGGTATTGAAGATCAAACTCACAAACCTTTATAAATTCCATCCATCTACGCTGCCTCATGTTCAGCTCCTTCTGATCAAACAGATACTTTAAACTCTTGTGATCCCTGACCACATTGAACTTAGCTCCATACAGATAGTGTCGCCATATCTTCAATGCAAACACTATGGCTGCCAATTCCAGATCATGGGTCGAGTAATTTCTTTCATGAACCCTCAATAGCCGGGAAGCATAAGCTATCACTCTTCCCTCTTGCATCAAAACACAACCCAAACCTTGATATGACGCGTCACAGTACACGTCAAGCGGTCCTAATGGATCTGGTAATGTCAGCACAGGAGATGTAGTCAACTTCTCCTTTAGCTTTTGAAAGCTCTCCTCACATCTTTCTGTCCAAACAAACGTCGTACCTTTCCTCGTCAACTGCGTCATAGGCAACGCAATCTTGGAGAAACCCTCGATAAACCTCCTGTAATACCCGGCTAATCCTAGAAAACTCCTCACCTCCGTTACTGACTTAGGCCTCTCCCACCTAATCACTGCCTCTACCTTAACTAGATCCACAGCTATTTCTTTATTGATTATATGACCTAGGAACTGTACTTCCTCTAACCAAAATTCACATTTGGATAGCTTAGCGTACAACTGCCTATCTCTCAACACTTGCAACACCACTCTCAGATGTTCCTCATGCTCTTCCCGGCTACGGGAATAGATAAGAATATCATCTATGAACACCACTACAAACTTATCGAGGAACGGTCTAAAGATCCTGTTCATGTAATCTATGAACAGTGCTGGGGCATTAGTTACGCCAAAAGGCATAACTAGATACTCATAGTGTCCATACCTCGTCCTGAAAGCGGTCTTATGTATATCCTCCTTCCTTACCCTAATCTGATGGTATCCTGATCTTAAATCTATCTTAGAAAACACCGAAGCTCCCTTCAACTGATCCATCAAATCATCTATCCTAGGCAACGGATATTTGTTCTTGATTGTAACCTTGTTTAACTGCCTATAATCCGTACACAACCTAGCACTTCCATCCTTTTTCTTCACAAACAAGACTGGTGCTCCCCACGGTGATACACTCGGTCTGATGAATTCCTTTTTCATCATATCACCCAGTTGTTTCTTTAACTCTGCCAACTCCACGAGTGACATCCGATAAGGAGCTACTGATATGGGTCCTGTCCCTGGTATGAGATCTATGGTGAATTCAACCTCCCTCTCTGGCGGCAAACCTGGAACATCAGGAGGGAAAACCTCGGGAAACTCTCTCACGATAGGCATAGAATCTATACTTGGAGTCTCCTTAGCTTCCAAAGAGAAAAGTATCACATACTGCTGAGAATCATCACTCCTCATAGTTGCTCCTTCATTGGCAGATACTATGCTAGAAGGCTCAAGAAAAGATAGGGTCTTTTGGGCACAGTCCAACACTACATGGTTAGCTGAAAGCCAATCCATACCAAGGATAACATCTATCTGTTGCATAGGCAAACAGATAAGATCTACAAGGAATGTTCTATTTTCAATCACTATAGGACACTGTAGGCAAACAGACATAGTGATCAAAGGATCACTGGTAGGGGTGGATACTGTCAAAGTATATGGTAATCGAGTAACAGGCAAATGTAAATGATCTACACACTCATGTGAAACAAACGAATGCGTAGCGCCTGAGTCAAACAACACACGCGAGAGTCTGCCAGATAGTAAACACATACCTTGAATAAGATCTGCAGACTGAGAGGACTCAGATCCTCTCACCGTAAACACCCTCCCCATGGCCTGAGGTCTGGCGGTCTGTCGTCCTGCCGCTGGAACTCCTCTCCCAGATCCACCTCTAGAACTACTGGCTCCTCTACCGGTAGCTGGCTGATGCTGCCCTGCTCTCTGTCAGCAATCCCTAGCAAGGTGACCGGGTTTGCCACAGACTTAGCAACCCGATCTATCTGTACAATCTCTGATATAATGCGGACCTCCGCATCTGAAACATACTGGACCTCTCTGCTGCTGGCCCTCTCTGCTCGCTGGTGTTGACGGTGCATCTGCATGAGTACTCTGCCTGGGTCTAGCGTATGGTCCTCTCCTCCACTGAGAACCTCTATCCCCTCTCCTCTGATGGCCTGCTCTGGTAGGACCCCCACTCTGCTGCTGTCTCTGCTCTGCAGCCTGCCTCTGGTCCATGCTCTCAATGGCACTGCACTTCTCTACTAGCTCTGGGAAGCTCAAAATATCTAAGGGCACTATAGCCTTCCTCAGCTCATGCCGTAGACCCTCCTCAAATCTCCGGCACATCCAATCCTCATCTGGAAATCTCTGGTAGAACTCAGAAAACTGAATCAGGGCCTCAAATCTGGCCGCATAGTCACCAACAAACCTGTCTCCCTGCTGGAGACTCATGAACTCTCTCTCCTTCTCGCGTCTGACTAACCGCGGAAAGTACTTCTCGAAGAAACACTCTCTGAACAGCTCCCAACTGATCATCCTGCCCTCAGTCTCAAGCAACCTCCTCTTGCCTCTCCACTATGACTCGGCTCCTCCAGTCAGCATGAAGGCGGCATAAGTCACCTTCCTGTTATCTCTACATCTCATGGTGTCGAAGATCTTCTCCTGCTCCTGTATCCACCACTCAGTGTAACACCCTGTTTTTCCTATGCTTTCTACAGCAGTATAAACATATTTAAATGTGTTTATTTTAGATTAAACTCAGAGGATGATTTTAATTAAACTAAAATCATTTTCTTGTGTTGTTATATCATATGAAGTCACGGTAAAATTTTCGGTTGAAAATTCAGACGGAAGCCGGTCTGCGTTTTCACTGCCGATATCCGTTTACCGAGCAGAAAACCTAATTTTGACCCGTGAACGAGATGGTTAGTATTTTTATCATGTTTCCTTCAACTTTGATTAATTTGAAAATTTTCGTTCAAAAATAAAATAAAATATTTTATTCGGGCGAAAACGTCGGGAATTTACGATCGGAAATGCAACCGGGTATGAAATGGAGCACAAAGAGGGATGAAGTGACTTGAGGTGACATGATGGGAGAGACTCTTACACACTCCAAAAGTATAATCATTATACTTTTCAAATTATAATACTACTCTAATCTAAAAGTTATTTCTCTCTCCTTTTTCCATCCCATCAAGCCATAACTCTCAAACTTACTCCACAAGCCACTCCAAACCCCTCTCTTCTCCCTCAATTTCGTGCCACTCACCCTCTCCCCCTATATATACCCCTTTCATTTACACTTCCTCACTTTTTCTTCTTCTTCATCACTCCTTCACTCATATACTTCAACTTCTTCCTTAAGTTCAACTACTTAAAGCTTGCATTTTTATTTATCTTTTGCACTTGTGTTCTTCATTAAAGTTCTTCCTCTTGTTAAGGGTAATGCTCTCATATAAATTTCTTTACAAGTTTGTCATTCTATTTCATTATTTGCTTTATGTGTTCTTATTAAGCTTTAAACTTCAAAAATCTCTTAAAAATGGTAGAAAACTCCTTTTGAGTTGAAACCACTTTCTATAGTCTTGTATTTACTTTTATTTCAACATACTAGAAGGTTGTGTAAAACAAAGCTCCCTAGCCCTTTCTTTCTAAGGAGGCCGAAACCATGTATTATGGTTTAGGTGGGTTTTGTTTCAACTTTTGAGAAAATGATCATGTGTTTGAGTTTCTAACTATCCCTTGATCTTAAACCTATAAATCTTGGAAGGTTTTGATAGCTTGTTCCTATGATGGCCGAAAATATGAATAAGTAGGCCTAGGGTACTATGTTTCATCTATCCAAGTATGATCATGGATTTAGAACTCTTAATACCTTGTGATTCTAAACCTAAGAGTTGTTATCAAACAAAGATTTCTAACCTATTCTTCCTATGATGGCCGAAACTACACCTTAGTGGCCTAGGGAGGTTTGGCTTTCATTTCTCCAAAATGATCATGGACTAAGGCTCCTTAATGTAGAAGGATGCTAAGTCTAAGTGATTGGAAAGTTTAAAGATTTTATAGTCTATTCATCCTATGATGGTTGTGAACCTAGGATATGTTATTTTCATTTCTCCAAAATGATCATGGACTAAGGCTCCTTAATATAGAAGGATGCTAAGTCTAAGTGATTGGAAAGTTTAAAGACTTCTAACTTGTTTAGTTTATGTTGTAAAACCTAGAATGTAACTCCTTTCATTTTCCAAGATGATCATGGACATAAGCTCCATAAGATATTTGGATGCTAAGTCTAAGAGATTGGAAAGCTTAAATCTTTCTAACTTAATTTCCTATGATGGCCGAAACTAGTGTTTTTGGACCTAGGATGTGTTATTCTTCCAAAGTGATTATGGACTAAAGCTCCTTAATATAGAAGGATGCTATGCCCAAAAGATTGGATGATTTAAAGATTCCTAGCCTAGGAATCCCATCAAGGCCGAACCTTAAGGGTTGTGAGCCTAAGATGTTTGGTTTTCATTCTTCCAAAATGATCATGGTTTTGAGCTCCTTAATACATATGGATGCTAGACCTAAGAGATTGGAAAGTTTGGTGAATGCTAACCTATTTTTCTAGCTTTGGCCGAATACCCTAAGTCTATGACTTAGTGGGATTTTGATTCAACTTTGTTAAATGATCATGGTTTATGAACTCCTAGCACTTGAGGATCATAAATCCATAAGTTGCATAATTTTCGGAAATCCTTAACCTTACTTTATTGTCTTGGCCGAACCTAATACCTTGTGGTTTAGTGTTCTTAGTTGATTTTTAACTTATGATCTTGTGTTTGTAACCCTAGACCTCTATCGTCAAGTAAGCGAGGACGTTCATGAATTACCCTTTCCAAGCATCCAACCTCTTAACTTTACGGAAGGTAAGAGGGGATTGCCTAGAGATATTCAATGACTATATGCATGTGTTATGTGTTTACTTGAATGATTTGAATATTGTTATGATATTGAACCGATACTTGAATGTCTTGTTTACTTGAACTATTGTGATTATTACTTGAAGTTGAATCTTACTTGCTTTAAAGTATTGTGCATATATGTGATGAACTGTCATTGACTGTGATATTATTGTTGAGAATATATTATTGTTGATTGAAGTTTGAGAAGCCGGACTTGAGTCTGTGCCCAATGACTATAAGAATTAAAAGCCTTAATAAGCCTTGAATAAAACTTTGAAAGTTTTGGGTTCATTTATAACAGTTCCTTGTTTAAAGTGCCTACTTCAGAGCAATAAGATCTTGTTTTTAGAAAAGTGTTAAAGTGATTTCAAGTCAATAGAAACTATCTTTTCATGATCAAACGTCTGGTACGAGAGAAACCATTTTCGAACTATGTGTTTTATGAAGGAAAAACCCTTTTAAAATATTTGACTTTATTCCATCAAGGATTTCAAAGAGCAAACGAATTTCCTAAATGTTTTATAAAAGAGTTTGCAAAGGAAAACGATTTTCTCCTAAATGATTTAGAAACATTCCGGTTACTTGGATAAGTGACCGAGGTTTTGTTTTGGATTTGATTTTCACCGAGCGAAAAGTAAGTACATGCGAAAGAGAATCTAGTTGCGAGACGTCGCCTCTAGTATTCAGTTATACGCACGTGATCTAGGATCCGTGTCAAGTACTATGGACCAAGGGTCCTATTCATGATGTTATGGGCTGGGAGTCCAAAACTCGGAATCGAGAACGGTGTGTTCTGATTTTGTTGCTGCGGACTAGGTGTCCTTATCTTGTTAGAATAAAACATGGATAAAATCATAAGTGATTTCTATGACCACAAACCTTGACTGCGGCCTCGGTCTAAGGCGTTGTGATTGAGCACTCGGACTGCGTGTCCTGTGTTTCTTTAAGTTCAAGTGATGGGGAATTGTGAATAGTCGTTAGCTTTGAGCTTCGACAGCGAAAAAGAGTATACACAAAGAAAAACCTTGATAACGGAAAGTTTTTATTCATATGCATTTCCCCTTAGCAGACATGCTTAAGTAAACCAGATACAAGGTGGTATCTGAGGGTCAGTCCGATTGGCCCAGTTGGAGGCATTCGAGACGTTGTGCATCCGGAGACCTTGGTGCACGAGGTTATGGTGGCAACTTGCCAGTGGGCATCAGAGCTTGACCAACTCTTTATTACTTCTACAATGAAATGGTGTTGTTATCTCATGAGATTAAGTTAGAGCCTGATATTGAAGTGTCATGCATATTTTCGAAAACTGATTATGCGGGCTTGAGACCCTTTGATATAACACTGTTATATTATGATTATGCATGACTTAACTGTTAAACTGATTACGTGTTGTATGTATCATGTATATGGTTGTTGTGGGATATATCTTTTACTGGTATCTCATTCTTGCATTTCTACTTGTTACTTTCTTTTCCTTTTGGTATCGTCGCATGTGTACGTGCTTAGATGGATCCGAGCATTCCGCTGGTCCCGTCCGTATCGAAGACTGAGGTCTTCGATAATGCCGGGAGTGCGGGGGCATGGCAGATCCACGAGGGGGCTACATCTGCCACCTATGGAGGACCCATTACGACCACGGATTTTGACGCTAACGGGAACCCGATACGGAGGACACAGACCGTGGAGACTAGGACGGTTGCGCTCCCTCCGACTTGGTTATATCTGCACACGTTACAGGTGGCTGGGCTTCTACACGAGCACTTTGATCCAGCTCCAGAGGATGACCCAGAGGAGGAACCTGAGGAAGATCCTGCAGTGGGACTTGAAGAGGACCCCGAGGAGGAGCCCTTGGAGGTCATGGAGGAGGACGAGCCGGATTACCATGTTTTAGACTATGACGATGATTTTGATTCCTTGGATGAGGGCAGTGAGGTCATAGATCCATCACCGGAGTTCTCGTCTCGTGGCAGTGTTTGTGGAGATCCTACCTGTAGCCAGTGCCAGTAGCCAGTTTGAAGCTTGTGGGTGTTTGCCGTTAGACTTTTGGCTTGGAGAGCTATCTTTTGAGACGTGGTTCTGGAACCCCTCTTCCCGTGTTTTGCTTACCCTCTTTAGTCGTATCTGTAGACCTTTTATAATTCTGTTTCAATGGCCGTTAATAAGGCCCTATTTTGTACTAAACTTGAGTCCCACTGGGACAGTTATATATGTATGTGTGTTGTTTCAGTTCATGTTCTGAGTGTTCATCATCACTTCTTCTTTCGTTTCAAAAAAAAGGGGGGAGATTTTTAAGTACCATTTTCAGTAATACTATTTATAAAGAAGGTTTATTTTCCGAAAGCGACCAGCATTTAAACAAATTTTAATTCCGCAACGGGTAACCATGTGATACCAAGTTAGGGTGTCACACTCAGCCCGCTCTGGGTCATACTCTCCTCCAAACTGTGGTGGCTTACCTTTCAGAAAGGTAGCCAACCCCGCATCCTCAGCCTCAGCAGCTCTCCTCCTATCCTGCTGGTCCTATAACTCTGCCTCTCTCTGCATCCTCTGAGTGTTTTACTGCGCCTGCTGCAATAGAGCGGATGCTAACTCATGGATAGTCTGGAGAGTCTCAGATGACTCCCCTCCACCACCAACTCTTGCTGCTGGCTGATGCTCATCCTCAACACCCTCGATAGCTCTACCACCACCACATCTACCACGTCCTCTACCTCTGCCTCGAGCCACGATCCTGTCAAAAGAAATCATTAGCCCACATCAATATGACATATAATACTACATAAAACTGGAATACAAATACTATATGCCATAAAGATGTCGCGTCAGACTCACTACCCAACTTCTAAGCATAGCCGGTATCCGATGGGGATCCAACTAAATGGCCAGTTCACCCTAATCACAGTCCGTTTCAGAACCGAACTGCTCTGATACCACCAAATGAGACGCCCCGACGTCCCATTAAAGAAAACCCAAAATATTAAAGCCTAATTTCGTTATTATCGTTAAGCGAGTATATTCAAAACAACGGAAAAATTTAAAACATAAGAATATAAACAACATATATACACATACAAGCAGCAACACATAACGATAAACATATATATACATGTCAGTACTGCTGTCAAGGGATTTCCATCTGTGGGATCCCGATATATACAAACTGGTGTCACCAACAAAATACATCAAAAGTCCAAAAGAAAATATCTCACCGAAGCACTCCGTACCTCATCCCCTCTCAAAATACAATAAGAACCTCACTCACATCTATAGTGATGGCACTGGCCCGAACCATCATATGCTACCAACCTAGTCTGCATCCTGGGGTCCAGCAGGTCCAGATACCCCTCCGCTCTCACTAGAAGAGCTCCTGTCCGACTGTCGCTGAAACCTCAGTCGATAAAGCCTGCTGTCGCGAGGAAGTAGTGGTCGAGATGACACCCGTGAAGACTCTGAAACTGTAGCCCGAACCTTTGGAGGTGTGGGCACCTCTGGAAGTGGTGCTGGGTCCGGAGCGGGGGCAACTGGATCCTTCTCCTCTAGAATGGGCGCCAACTCGGGCTCAGGTGCCGGTGCGGGTGTAGGTGCTGGCATGGGTCTTGGTACCAAGGCATCAAGAGGTACCATGAAGGGTACTGGAGCCATCTCAAACATAGGCGGCATCGGTGGTACGTGTCCATTAGGCTGTCCTATCGGAAACGGGAAGGTCGTGCCAAAACGAAAGGTACCAACAAATCCAATGGGCGCTCCCTGCCCGAGCCCTGTAGTGATGGACGCGGGACCCGTATATACCGTAAAACGAGTGACTGGGTCCACTAGCCACCCGTGCAGATCTAGGCACTCTACCTCACAGGTCCCCGAGAGGGGGAACCCCGGGTCCTGAGTCATCCACCGATGATCCCAGTGCGCCATCTATATGATCTGGATCTGATATACAAAACATATATGTACAAACATACAACAAAAGAAAAGGGGATAAGAATCCATATAACATCAAACGTGGAAAGGGTTTAGCGACATTTAATTCTATAACAGCAAGATAAACATCCGTCTCCCAAAATATAGTATATATAAATATATAACACAAACATCATCAATCCACATCTAGGGTCTTTCCTCTACCCCCATCATGATGCAATGCAAATGCTGTATGAATCTTCTCAGGTAGTCGGCCATATCCAGATATCACAACAATCGACACGTCCCAGAGGCCCCGGCGCACACCCTCGTTCGCGGATGGAGGGTGCCCATGCAAAGCAATGGCACTATAGCTATACAATCCGGTGCACACCTCTGGACCACGGCCAGGGTGCTCATTCAACGCATGAACTATAGCTGCAACTAAAATGAAATCATGTCTGGGACGGTCCGCCGTTAGCCTAGACCCCGGGAATTCTCCCTCCGAGGAGTAGACCCCAACGACCATGTTTCAGGTCAACATATCACAACCCATGTTTCAGGTCACCCCCTAGTGCCCTCACCGCTCATCATCACCTCATAAATAACCTCAATAAAATCTCATCTCATCAATCTCATCGTCATATCACATCAATCATCTCGGTTGGGCACTACTAACACATAAAGTATGATTCTCCAATACATCATCATGACTCATCGTATCTCATCACTTACTCAATCTCTACTCATAATCATTACACTCATATCATCATAACATCATGTCATCAAGTCATCATATTAATCATGGCATCATTTCCAATATAATAATAATAATAATAATAATAATAATAATAATAATAATAATGATAATAATTTTCATAAGAAATACCAACACTCATTATCAGTCATCAATCATCATAATAACGCAATCAATCCAAGCAGTCACAACAGCCAGTCATAAAATAACAAAATAATATATTTTTATCGTAACGACGATAAACGCACAATTTCAATATCATCATTGGTACCACTACGTAGTCCCCAATGTGACATGGACATTGTCCGTTACTCGCTCTCGAGTAGGGTTTAGGTCACCCTACGCCATTATCGAACTAAATGTAACTGCGCCGTTTCCGACGTTAAATGGTTTCTTTCCCCCACCTGGAGAGTCGTACGGTGTCCGGAACGAAGCAAAACAAGACGTTCTCAAACGCCCTTGAATCCGCCCTGTGCGGTTCTAGTGCCCCGGGACTTCCAAAAATTCACCTAAGCATCACATTACGAAGCACACGTTACTACTAGTTCATACTCGAAGACGGAATTGAATTCCGACAAACGAAGCGAAAGATACATAGATAAACGTAACGAAATGAGTTTCGACATAAACAGGGATAATTTACCTTCACTTTCAGAAGAAACGAAGAAGAGAACAATGAAGGTATCGTCGTCACGAACACAACCACGAAACCAAAAACACGACGGGATGATTGGGCAAGCCACACTCACACTAGAACTATTTTCTCTCTCTAAATTCTCTCTCTTTCTCTCTCTAAAAACCCTCTCTGCTCTCAATCTCCAATTTCTGCTCTCTGCCTCACTTCTTTCTGCTCTCTGTTGCCTAAGTGACTTATTGCCTAAGTGACATAAGTCACTTAGGCTTTTATTTTTACAAAACTACACAGCCACGCTCGAGCGTGAGAAATTCCATGCTTGAGCATGCCCACGCTTGAGCGTGGAAAGCTGCCGCGCCATGCATCCACTCATTGGCTGCCACGTAAGCCGTGATGACGCATGGCCAGTCAAAGCATGGCCTTTGTCTAGTTGACTTGGGCGCTTGAGCGTGAATACACCCACGCTTGAGCATATTGTGGATGCTCGAGCATGAGGTTTGCCACGCTTGAGCATTGACTTTTTGACCAGAAAGTCCACTCTCTACGTTCAGTGTCCGTTCGACGTCCGATTGACCTCAAATTTGAGATATAGGCTCTTTAGGACCTAATAAACAATCTCCAACCATCAAAAATGCCTAATCTCGTCTCTAACTCCAAATTTATTGTTCCACCCTCAATATCTAAAAGACACTAACCGGGAAACCCTAATTGGTCTCTACGTTCAAACTCATCAGAAAAAGCTGCGTACTTAACATGCAAAGGTCTCTATACCTCAAACCACCTCTCCGATATATAATCCAAGCCTTAAACCTAAACATCATACGTAAACCACACATAAAAAAAACAGATGTTACATCCAACACCTTATTAACGCAAAAATAGTAACTGGACCGAACTGAGTAGCGCCTCTTGCTATCTGGAAACCAAACCAGTCCATCTGACTTCACTGCATGTAAACGAGGGTTATGCAGAACCACTTCCACTGACTCTGGCGTCATGCTACTACTCAGCGCCCCTACATCCCAAGTCTTGCTCCCTGGCGTTAAAAAATGACTCACACGCAAATCATAGTTTAAATGCACCTGATCAATTGGTTCCACTAGAGTCAGATTTCTGGTCCATTTATGAAACCAAACTTTAATATTATTACCATCACCAATCTTCCACCTAGCAGCCTCTTTCAAAACAACTCTTCCTTCACATAAACTACGCCAAACATAACTTGAGTTATTTCCAATGTTAGCCTCTAGAAAATCACAATTTGAAAAATATTTCTCTTTGAATAGCTTCACCACAAGAGCATTAGGTTCAGTCAAAAACCTCCACCCACTATAAGAAAAGGGGTGATTTCCGACGGACAATTACCGACAGACGTCAATTCTGTCGGTAATCAGGAAATTTCCGACGGAAAATGCCGTCGGTAATCATGAATATAAAAAGCCAACGATATTACCGATGAAATGACCGTCGGTAACCTTACCTACGGATGTTCAGTCAGCAACTCCGTCGAAAATGGTGGCACGAATCTGTAATATTTTGGCGCGTGTCGTCGGTAATTACCGACAGCTGGTTCCATCGAAAACTATTTTTTACATTACCGACGGACCTGCCCCCTTTCTTCCTCTCTTTTCCTCTCCCTCCCCCTCTCTCTGCTTCTTCCTTCTCCGCGCACCGCCTCCTCTCTGCCACCGCGCACCGCCGCCTCCACCTTACACCACCTTTCTTCTTCTCTCTTTCTCTCTGTTCTCTCCTTCTCCTCCCGCGCGCCCCCACTCCCTCGCCACTGTCTTCTTCTCCTCCGCAAGCCCCACCACCACCACCACCACCACCTTCCTCCCCCACTGCCAGCAGCAACCCTAACTAGGTAGGTATTTAGTTTTTAAATTTTTATTTTCTTGAATTAAATGTTTAATGTTTAATTTGTTAATTAAGTGTTTACTGTTTAATTAGTGATGATGCTAATTTGTTTGTTACAGAGTTGCTATTATACCATCATCACCATCGCTGTAGAGGAGCCACCATTGTCTGTACTGCCAGGTGTCTATTTTATTGAATATTTTTTTTTTTTAAATTTGTTTGAAGTTGTTTATTTTGTCGAGTGTTTAATGATATGAAACAATTGTTATGGTTTTTTTGGAGTAATTATACAATTATATTTTGTTGATTTGGAGGTGTAGGAATTTGTGATTTTGATTTATAATTAATGTAAGATTTTAATTTTTATTGTAGCTAATATTTAGCTATCATATAAATTGATGCAATTAAATTTCAATTAATAAAATTAAGTAATTGAAATAATGAATTAATTAAATAACTTAAGAATAATGAAGCATCCATCAAATTAAGTAATGATTTGAAGCAATAAATAAAATGATCGAAGAAGTGTTTCCAATATCCAAAGTGTTACCGTGGCGAATGGAATCGACGGCTAGGTGCTAGTGAGCGAGAGTATCAAACACAATTATTTGAATTAATTTTTTTAATAATTAATATAAATTACATATTAAATATATATTAATCAAATGTGAGATGATTAGGTACTGATGGCGCATCGGAGAGCATGGAAGAGGCGGAGGTCGTGATTAAAACAGATAGTGTAAATAAAGTTGCATACGTACATAACAATAAATTTAAAATTAATTAAGATTAAAATTGTAAATAATTATATAATTAAGTAACAATAAATTGGATGGAGCATTAAATAAAAATATAAAAACAATAATTTTAAAAAATGACACGCATCGGGGAACATTGACGAATTGACTGTCATTAAAACGAAGTTGCGTAAAAAAATTGAATAAAAAAATAGTTTAATATGTAAATAAAATTAATTTTATATAACAATAATAAAATTAATAATAAAATTTAATACGTGTAAATAACTAATAACTAAATACTTTGCTTCAAAAAAATAGCTAAATACTTACATAACATTAAATATAAAAGTAAATAAATAATAAATAATGATTTAATAAATAAATTAACTTAAAAATAAATGATTTAATATAAAGTTAGACGGATAATTATGCGATTTATTTTTAGACGAATACGTACTTTGCGTATGATAGTTGCTTATGTGTTTTAATTTTTGTTGTTGTTGATACATATGTGTTTTATATAAAATGTCAAACTTTATATAAAATGTCTATATTACTAAAAGTTTTATTCTATTATATTTTAGATTATTATTAATACGTACTTGAGAAAAACCTTAGTTTCCCGTTCGAGATTCAATATTATTGAGTATGTGTACTCGTGGTCATGGTATCGCTCATTTTATTGAATCTTGAATTGTCCAATTGGGGCAGTTTGGGAAGAAACTTTTTCTCCATTGATATACTAATTACTCGCTGTTTCTCATCTGTTAAATAGTTGATGAAATTTCGGGTCGAAGCATTTCCTTTTGTTCTTCGGGTCCATACTTGATTGTGGTATCTTACCGCAGTCAAGTCGTGTACTTGGAGACCAATGGGAAATGCTGCCGAAATTTCATCATCTATAAAACATGAGAAGCGATGAGTAACTAGTATAATATAATGGTGAAAAAGTTTTTCCTCGAATGGGATAGGGCCACACCTTTTAAGGAAAGGGAGCAGTTCGGGGTTATAGTAACATGTTTAAATTACGTCAATTTATCTGGATATGCAGAAGGATGGAATATTATCCCTTGAGCCGTAGTTGGGTGTATGATAGGAACGAGTCTGGGAGACGACTTCTGAAACAATCATTTGTAGATGGAGTCGAGGAGTTTATATCGAAAGCCAAGCAACATAGTGATTATGCCGAAGAGGGGGGGATTAGATGTCCGTGCATAAAGTGCAATTATATGACGGTTTTGAGTGATGACAATGTGAAGTTACACCTATATCGACGTGGGTTCAAGCCTAATTATTGGATATGGACTGATCATGGCGAGGAGTTGCCAGATATTGATCTGAATGAAGTCGGTGGTGACGATCTTGACTTGGGTGCATCTGGCAGTGGCTTACACGATGACTATGTCGAACAACTCCAGTCAATGCATATGATGGTGGATGATTGTCTTGGGCAACATGGGAATTTCGAGGCGGATGAGTCTGATGACATCGAAGAGCCTCCTAATGAATCGGCGCAGAGATTCTACAACCTATTGTTAGAGACAAATAAGCCATTGTTTGAAGGGGCGTCAGATTCAAAATTATCAATTTGTGTTAGGATTCTAGCTTGCAAGTCAAATTGGAATATCCCCGAGCAGTGTTAGGAGTTTTTTTTGTAAAATGCTTCAAGATGTGACACCCTTCAAAGAGTTCTTGCCAAAAAGTTATTATGATGCGAAGCGGTTGGTGTCGAAACTGGGGTTGGAGGCTAAGAGGATTGATTGTTGTCCGAATGGGTGCATGCTATATTATGATAGTCAGTCTGGCACAAATGACAGTGCGTTGGAAGAATGTAAATTTTGTCAGACACCTAGGTATCGCATTCAAAGTAGTGATCGTAGGAAGAGCAAACCAGTCCTACGAAGGCAATGTTCTATCTGCCAATAATTCCAAGGTTGCAGAGACTGTTTGCATCAATGCAAACTGTGGGACAAATGAGGTGGCATTATGAAAAATAGAAGAAATCCGGGACCTTTCTGATGGTGAAGCTTGGAAGCACTTCGATCCAGTACATCCTGATTTTGCAGCAGATCCTCGCAATGTAAGACTTGGGATGTGTTCAGATGGTTTTACCCCGTACATTCAGGCGTCAGTCTCGCCATATTCATGTTGGCCAGTGATTGTTACACCGTACAATCTTCCTCCCGAGATGTGCATGTCAAAACCATATATGTTTCTGACTTGTCTCATACCGGGACCATCTAATCCGAAGGCTAGGATAGATGTATATTTGCAGCCTCTAATTGATGATCTGAAGAAGTTGTGGGATGGTGTATTGACTTATGACGTTTCAAAGAAGTGAAACTTTATGATGAGGGCGTCACTGATGTGGACTATCAATGATTTTCCTGTATATGGCATGCTCTCTGGTTGGGGACCCACGGTAAATTGGCGTGCCCGTATTGCATGGAACATGGAAAGGCTTTTACCCTGAGATATGGTGGCAAAAGTTCATGGTTTGATTCTCATCGTCGGTTCTTAGATCGTGGACATTCGTTCCGAAGGAATACCCAAGCATTCAAAAAGAATCAGAAAGAAGAGGAAGGTCCACCACCTTTGATGACTCCTGAACAAATATGGGGTCGGGTTAGGGATCTTCCTAAAGTCACTGAAGCAGGTGTGTCAAAATTACCGGGGTATGGAGAATGGCATAACTGGACAAATCAAAGTATTTTTTGGGAACTACCATACTAGAAGGACAATCAGTTAAGACATAACCTTGATGTGATGCATATTGAGAAGAATTTCTTTGACAACATTTTTAACACGGTTATGAATGTGTCTGGCAAGACAAAGGACAATGAGAAGGCAATGATCGACATAGCTCTGTACTGTAGACCAAAGGATTTGGAGCTGAAGCTGCATCCTAATGGAAAAATGGTCAAACCAAAAGCTTGTTACACTCTAATCGCCGATGAAGCGAAGTCAATTTGTCGGTGGTTGAAAGACCTTAGGACCCCTTATGGTTATTCCTCTAATTTGGCACGATGTGCTGATGTAAGAACGGGGAGGCTTCATGGGATGAAAAGTCATGATTGTCATGTATTCATGGAGTGTTTGCTTCCTATTACTTTCGGATCGCTGCCCCCTCATGTTTCGAACCCGCTTATAGAAATCAGTCATTTCTTCAAAGATCTATGCTCTACAACTTTAAGAGCGGGTGGTCTGACGAAGATGGAAGAAAACATTCCAATAATTATGTGCAAGATGGAGAGGGTATTTCCCCCAGGATTTTTTGACTCAATGGAACATCTCCCTATCCATCTTGCTTATGAAGTGAGGCTTGGTGGATCAGTACAATATAGGTGGATGTATCCGTTTGAAAGGTAATTTTATTATATTTTGACATATAAATAATTAGCGTCCTTTGGATAATGCCTTGTCACTGATGTTTATTATTACTTAGATTCATGGGCGACTCTAAACGATGAATTAAAAACAAGGCTAGGGTGGCAGGATCAATCTGTGCGTCTTACTTACACCGCGAGACAATCCATTTCTGTTCCCACTATTTCAAGAACTTCATGTTGGCCCCGAGAAATATTAGGAACGAGGTAGATACTGATAGTGGAGGGTATCCTTATATGCTATCTATATTTAATCTTCCCGGCTGTCATGCTGGCAAGGAGCTTACTTACTGGTTAAGCGATGAGGAGTATGCATCGGCCCATGTTCATGTCTTGATCAATTGCACAGAGGTGAAACCATACCATGAGTAAGTTTCAACAACCCATTTTTTATATAATGTAACTCATGTTACATCAATTTCTCTTTTAACACATCTTACACATTTTATTCGTCAGTGTGTTCTTGCAAATAAATCAATTAAGTCAACAAGATGCTTCTACTCGTACACATGCAGATTTTCCTGAATGGTTCAAGCAACAAGTAAGTGTCGTATACCTTAGCAAACAACATATTAAGGTTAATTTGTATTTTAAAAGTAATTAATTAATATGGCTTACTTATTCGTAGGTGTATCAGCAACCATTAGGTGTGAAAAATCAACACTTGAGAGATTTAGCGTACGAGCCCTATAGCAGTGTTAGATCATGGCATACATAATTTGTCAATGGGTACAAATTCCACACATCTAAATGGGATGTGGGCAAAAAGACAATTAATAGCGGGGTTGTCGTACAGGGTAAAGGTACTGGTGATTTTTATGGGGTCATAAAACACATTTTCGAGTTACAATACAATACTACTACTTATCCTAAAAAAGTAGTCTTATTCTATTGTAACTGGTTTGATCCATCGAAGACAAGCACAAAGGTGGATCCCAAGTATGGAACTGTGGACATTCGTATGGATAGAAGATATCAACAGTTTGATCCGTTTATCATTGCTCACAATGCAAAACAAGTTTACTACGTCCCTTATCCAGCAATGCGAACGAACAAACGAGGTTGGTGTGTTGTTGTCACTACCAAGCCTAGGAGTCGCATAGAAATCGATGATGCAGAGGATGATATGCCCTTCCAGGTGGATGAATCGTCACATGTCAATGAAGTAATCGAGGTCAAGCGTATTACTGCCATGTTGGGATCTGCAAATGATGGGGAAGAAGTGGTCATTGGCCATCATTCATCAATGCATACATCATCAGAGGAAGAAATCCAAAGTGATGACTCAATGCAAGAAGAAGAAGAATCGGACTTACAATCAGATGACAATACCGAGTCTGAATAGGAATTTGATAGTTAAGTTATTTTTATTGTATTTTAAATACTTATGCAATTAAATGTATGACTTGACAGTTATTGTTGTATATTGGCTTATTAGATTAGTCTTTTACATGTCGTTTGATTTATTGTTTTTACATTGACTTATAATTGTGCAATAAAAATAGATATGTCAGCATCAGGAGGAGAGCCGTCCTGCCTCCCATCGCCTAGCGGTGATAAGGGGAAGGGGAAGGCTAAGCGGGGACGATACACCATAAAGTCCCAGATGCTTGCCCGTTTTGCTACAGGTCCATCCGCACCCACCACGACAGCACCTACAGGAGCCTCCCCCGACCATTCTATACCCTCCCCCACCCGTTCTACACCCTCACCGACCTATACTACATTATCCCCTACCCATACACCATCCCCGACCCACACTACCCCACCCTCCACCCATATTGCACCCACTTGCTTTGGGCCACGACGCCCACTAGCCGGCTACTCGTCACCCCCTACTGGACCCACACCATACCTACACCCAGCACCACCATCATCATCGGCTGTGCCGGCCACACAGCCAGCCGTTTTATCATTTATGCCGACTCCTAAGATGCCGCCACAGTCGGACATTCCATCCTCATCATCCATGCCCGCATATGATGACGACACGAACATTCCGGTCACATCGTCTGTGCAGCAGCCGGCCGCACAGGAGATCTTGCCTGAGTGGGCCAGGATTCCCGCACCCGAGGATCGACCATGGGTCACGCCTGTTTCTGGATCGTAAGTCATTTTTAATTTAATTTTTTATAATTTTGACAATTATAATTATTATTCATCAAGTATATAATTTTTATTTGTAATATTGCTGAATTAATAAAATTATAAATTTTTCAGCTTCATCCCATCGAAAGTGGGATAGAAGCACGTTACCTACGGCCTTAAGGCGCAGTTTCGTCGCTTCTAGCCATCATGGGGGTCGATCCCAAAGGAGGACTGGGATCGTATCTTCACACGATTTGGGGTAAGTTGTTTATTATTTTTGTTTTATTTTTCACGTATTTTATATATATTTTTTGTATTATGTTATTAATATTTCTTCTTTGTTAATAGGCACTTGTGCGCTGGTTGCCGGAGCATACCGCTCAGATACGTGCCTTTTTTGACGACAGAGCTTCTGCTCGACTGAGGGACATGCTCCGGGAGGCTACGGAAAGTCGGGAGCATCCGGATTACATCGGCTCCAAGATTTAGGCCCGGCTATGTGCGTACTTGGACACTCCATAGTACAGGGCGAAGTGTGAGCAGGTGAAGAGGAATCGGGCCTCCGAGAAGGGTGGGAGCATGCATACTGGTGGCTCGATTAGCCACATGTAGCATGCCATGAACATGGAATGCATTTATAAATTTTATTTATAAACTATATCTTATTATTCAAAATTTATATTATTTTTAATTGTTTTATTCCTGTGTCGGTTGCAGGCAGGAGAGCTTGCCCGGTCTGTTGATGTCCCCATGGTCTTTGACCAGACGCATATTCCCTCGGATATAGGCGAGTTTGTTGATGAGAGGTCGAGGCAGACAGTGGTGAGCTAAAGTGTCTTTTTACATTTAATGTATCTTTTTATTATTATAGTTTAATAATATAATTTTTGTAATGTATTGACCCAGAAGGATTACAATGCCAGGTTCAGTCAGGTAGCGTCTAAGGTTGCCTCTTGCTCTGGTGCCTCGGATCCTTCCAAGCTGGACCCCGCCGAGGTTGAGCGATTACAGACTCAAGTTTGGATTGATGTGGCGGGCGGGAAGAAGAAGGGGCGGATTTACGGGACCACGACTTTGGTTCGTTCCATCACTCAGGGGTCGACGTCGAGCTTGACTATTCGGGAGTCTACCTCCTCCGGTTCACAGGACACGGAGGAGGTACGGCAGCTGAGGCAGGAGGTGCAGGAGCATAAGCAGACTACATAGCACATGCAGCAGCGGGCAGATATCATGCAGCAGCAGATGGAGACATGGTCTACGGTGATGACCTCTCTGCTCGATTTGCTTCCACCAGAGAGGCGCAGCGCTATATAGGAGGTCATCCATGCCCAGCCCTCCACTACTTCTACCGTGCCATCACCACAGCCGCATGATGTTGGTGTGTCTTCTAGTCCGCAACTAGATGGTCAGCTGACGCCGGTGAACTCCTCGAGACAGGATGACGATGGCAGTTATTATGATGATTATTAGGATAGTTTTTAGATTTAGTTGTGTTTTGTAGATAGACGGATATTTTATGTATGAAATATTTATGTTTTTATGTTAATTTAAATGCCTTTTTAAATTTATTTGTAATTTCAATTTTGGTTTTAAATTAATAATATAATATATTAATTATAATAAATCAAATAAAAATAAATATTAAAAAATATTTTAATAATAATAATAATTAATAATTTAAAAAAAATTAAAAAATAATCATTTCCGACGAAATAATCCGTCGGAAAAGTTTCCGACGGAAACTACCGTCGGTAAGCATAGCACCAATTTTCGAACGGAAAATCCGTCCGAAAAGTTTTCCGACGAAAGTTGCCGTCAGTAAACACTCACCAGATTTCCGACGGAAACTTCCGTCGGTAATAAGCCAACACTTTCCGACGGCTTTATCTGTCGGAAATTTTCGATGGATTTTGCCCGTCCATCGGAAACCGTTTCCTACGGGTCTAGTACTGACCGAATATTGTCCGTCGGAAATGCTGTTTTCCGACGGCTTTTTGTCATTTCCGACGGCTTTTAGCCGTCGATAATACCGCTTTTTTTTGTAGTGTCTTGCTTACCAAGAAGCGCCACATTGAAAGCATAAAGATTTCTGAAGCCAATACTACCATCAAATTTATGCATAGCTAATTTATCCCAAGAGAGCCAATTAATTCCCTTATTAGCGCCACCTCCATTACCCCACCAAAAAGAATTCATAAGCTTTTGAATCTCATCCCCAAGAGACGGTGGAATGAGAAAAATACTCATAAAATAAGTGGGAATATGATAATACATAAAAGAACATGATAATACATAAATAAACAAAATAGGAGACAATAACAACATATATAATCAAAAGTATGAAGATATGTTGATAAGCAAAGTATTATAGCAAACATAAAATAGCAAATTTAATTATACAGATTTTTCAACCTCAATCATAAAACTAGGAAAAAAAAAAAGAAACCAGATTTTTATTTTAATAGGAAACCACAATTAGGATTAATTTGTAGCCATAACCAACAATTACACCACCTAAAAATGGTGAAGAGTCAACAAGTATTTTAAATCTTTTCTTTTACTTGTTAATAAACATTAAAATCTAATGAATAACCAATATATCAATAAAGACCAACATCCCCACAATCATGAAATTTTAATCTTCTGTACCAATGTTAAAGTATGACAAAGTGGTTAGCTTATCATCCTGAGTTTCTAACGCCTATATATAAAAATATATTTAAGACTTTAGAAGCTTAGATTGAAAAATAAAACCTTTAAGAAAACAAACAAGCTAATAACTTACTGAAAACCAAAAATGGTATAAGACCATAAAGTAGGACAAACAAGAACAAGAGCAAAACTAATGAAGTATACTGTCCCAACTTCATCTTCTCACTCAGACCTATACCCAGCTCTCAACCTGGGGCAGTTAGTAGCAATCTCCAGAGAGTTCATGGTGATCATGAACGTTGTGTCAAGCACACGAGCACGGATGGTTTTAGTTCCATCAACTGGGTTGGTGAGAACTATAGCACTGGTCCATACGTTTCTAACCATTTTTGGATGAACTAGCTCCTTTATGTCAAAGAAGGGAGTCCACCTGGAGTATTCCAACTCCTCAGTGAAATCCAGTCCCCATTTCTTAATGAACTTCAAATCTACCACCTTTTCAGCCAAAATCTTCTCTACATCAGCCACCTTCATTTTATACTTGGCAGCAATCTCTTCAGAGGTGAGATGTTTCTTAGGTGCCATTGAGAAAGAGGAGGTTTAGGGTTTGGAGGGTTTGGGGGTTTTTCAGAGGGAAGGAGACGAAGGATATGAAACGATTTGAAAGCGTAAAGAGACAAGCTTTCTGACTCTTTTGCCTTTTATAGTCATAAAGGCAGGAGAGAGAAAAGAGATATTTTTAATGATTAAAACAGCACGAAATATGTGGGGAACTACAACGCCCACTAAGACATATGAAAACATGGTTTCGAGAAATAAAAATGCCATGTACATGATTAGCCTCAGATTATTAAATGGTATTAAATAAATAATAACCATTTTATCAAAAACTGTTGAGTTCAAGCAGTATGACTCAGCAGGGTCAGACAGGTAACACAGACAGGTTACAAAAAAAAAGAAGGCATAAGACAAGTTAAGCATGTGATATCAGACATTTTATTCAACAATGCAATGCATGTTCAGATTGTCTCTAATATATATAAACCTATCTTTAGCTAAGGGTTTTGTGAAAATATCAGCTCATTGATTTTCAGTTTTAACAAACTTAATATCAAAGATACATTTTTGAACATAATCCCTTATAAAGTGATGTTTAATTTCAATATACTTAGCCTTAGAATGCTGAATTGGATTTTTAGATAAGCAAATTGCACTTGAATTATCAAACGACACAGATATATTATGCTCATATATAGAGTTATCCTCAAGTTGATGTTTTACCCATAATAGTTGAGAGCAGCAACTAGCAGTAGAGATGTATTCTGCTTCAGCAGTCGATAGAGTAATTGTTATCTGTCTACTAAGCTGGCTCCAATGAAGTGACATCCTCCACTGGTGCTCTTTCTTTCTATTCTATCTCTAGCAAAATCAGCATCACAGTATCCTACTAATCTATATTCTTTAGTTCTTAAATACAACAAACCAAGATTAGTAGTCCCAAACAAATATCTAAATATTCTTCTAACAGGCTTAAGATAGGATTCTCTAGGATCAGAATGGAATCTTGCACACATAAAGACACTAAATTGAATATCAGGCCTACTTGAAGTTAAGTGAAGAAGAGAGTCAATCATACCTCTGTAGACAGTTTGGTCTACCTTTTTACTTTCACCATCTTTGCTTAACTTTGCATTGGGTTGCATGGGAGTTTTCATAGGTTTAGCATTCTTCATTTTGTACTTCTTAAGTATCTCCTTGGTGTATTTTTGTTGATGGATATAGATTCCATCACTTGTCTGCTTGATTTGCAGTCCAAGGAAGAACTTCAATTCTCCCATCATGCTCACCTCAAATTCTGCTTGCATTAGCTTGGAAAATTCTTTACACAGCTTTTCATTAGTTGCTCCAAAAATAATATCATCAATATATATTTGGACTATAATAAAATTATCTTTTGAGCACTTCTTAAAAAGAGTTGTATCTACTTGTCCTCTAGTAAAACCATTATGCATGAGAAAAGAGCTAAGTCTATCATACAATGCCCTAGGTGTTTGTTTCAAACCATATAAGGCCTTTTTAAGTTTGAAAACATGATCTGGTTTATCAGGATCTTCAAAACCAGGGGGTTGTTTAACATACACTTCTTATTCAATTATTCCATTTAGAAAACCACTTTTTATATCCATTTGAAAAAGAGTGATTTGGTGTTGTGCAGCATATGACATTAAAATGCATATGGCTTCTATTCTAGCTACAAGTACAAAGGTTTCAATGTAATTAATACCTTCCTGTTGGTTATAGCCTTGAGCTACTAACCTAGCTTTGTTTCTGACAACCTTACCATCTTCATCCAATTTGTTTATGAAAACCCCTCTTGTTCCAATGACAGACTTGTCTTTTGGCTTGGAGACAAGTGACCATAGATCATTTCTTGTGAACTGATTAAGTTCTTCTTGCATAGCAAGAATCCAGCTTTCATCATCAAGAGCTTCTTCAATACGTTTTGGCTCCATTTCTGACAAAAAGGCCATATTGCTTGATTCTGTTAATGTTGATCTGGTTCTTACTCCTAATGAAGGATTTCCAATGATGAGATCCTTAGGATGATGAGTCTTGAACTTCCAATCTCTTTTGAGATCATCATGTTGATCTTGACTAGTCTGATGACTTGTCTGCTCCACTTATCTGTCAGACTCTCTAACAGGTTCTGCCTTAGATATGTCAGGTTATTGACTATCTTGTCTGTTTATATCAAGACCTGCAAGTTTATCTTCTAGATCTGATAGTTCCCTATTAGTCTTTAAACCATCATTAAATTTAACATGAATAGATTCCTCAATTACAGAGGTTCTAGAGTTATAAACTCTAAAGGCTTTGGACATATCAGAGTATCCAATGAAGATACCCTTAACCACTTTGGAATCAAACTTTCCAAGTTGATCCTTAGTGTTCAGAATGAAACATTCACATCCAAATGCATTGAAGTAAGATATGTTGGGTCTTTTACCTTTTCACAATTCATAGGGAGTCTTCTTTAGAAAAGGCCTTATAAGTATTCTATTTTGTACATAACATGCAGTTTTCACCGCTTCTGCACTGAAGTACTTAGGGAGATTATTTTCATTGAGCATTGATGTAGCCATCTCTTGCAGATGTTTTGTCTCTCAACCACTCCATTTTGATGTGGAGTTCTTGGTGCAGAGAAATTGTGAGAAATTCCTGTAACACCCTGCTTCTTTCTTTGTTTTAATATCGATAAATAAATAAATATATATATATATATATATTTGTTTATATTTTTACCTGGGACTCTGAAAATGATTTAGGAGAAAATAAAATCATTCCTAGAACCTACTTTATGGAGGAGGCTATGGTTAAAATTTGGGTTTAAAATTCAAACAGAACCCAGTTTGCGTTTTCACTAACGGTACAACTGTACTGACCAGAAAACATTATTTTGACCCGAAACTGAAAAGTTTTGGATTTTTATCACTTTTCCAGTGGTACAATCTATTTTTAAAATTTTCACTCAGAAATAAAATATTATATTTTATTCGGGCGAATTTTCGAAGAAAACGGCGTAAAACCTAAATCGGGTAAACGACAGAGCCAGATACGAAACTGCAGAGATAGAACCGGCTGCTTGATGGAGGGGACAAGTGTCCAACACATGGTGAGTCACATGATGAGTCACCACATGACTCACCCATGTCATGATTACTTTGGAAAAAATATCTAAAAATACATGTGAATTGACCAATATGTCCCTAATCTTCATGGAGATTTCCAAATAAGTCCCAAATCTCTTTGGACCCTTCTGCCCCTTTGAGAGTCACGACCACACCCCCCTAAGTCACCCAAAATCATTTTATTTCATTCACTTTCTCACAAAAACTCTAAGTTACTAAGTTCTCCTAAAATTTCTCCAAGAAGTTCTTCTTGATTCTTCATCTTTCTCATCCATTCTCCATCACTTTGAGGTATATGTTATGATCCATGATCATCTCTCATCCTTCTTAAATTACTTTTCTTCCATTCATTTTCTTTTCTAAGACCCATTTTTGTTAGAGTTTCATGGAGAAATTCATGAAAAATTGTATGAATGGAATTATTGTGTCATGACAATTTCTATCTTCTATCTAAGACCTTAGTACCTTGTATTTAAAAGTTTGAAGAAAATGGAAAACCCTAACCCTATTTTTTTGTCTAGGCCAAAACCCTCAAAGAAATGGGTCAAGTGGTTTTTTTCATCCTTTAACTTGTTTTCTTGTTTGATTGTGAAGGTGATTGTTAGTTGGTGGTAGAAGGAAACAAGGATTGAAGACTAAGATCAAGGGAAAATCAAGTTCTTCAAAGGTAAGGGAAGCTTGCCTGAGAAGTTTGGATAGTCACATATATACTAATTTTATTTGATGTGTGTAGATTACTTGTAGTTATTATGTGATGATTTATGATTTTAATGTTGTTAAATTTTATATGTGAAAGCATGTTCTAAATTTATATACATGTATGTGTTGATGAAACTATTAATTGTTTGTACTGGTTGACAGCATGACAATGGTCATAGCTTAATAATGAGGATTAAGATACTAAAGATCTTAAGTAGAAAATTTAAGATTCTGATTTTCGTATGTGAAAATATATACTCACGCTTCTCAAATACCCGCCAGTGTATTAGACATTTGAGTGGATTGATTTGATATTATCCATTGGTCTGGATATTTTCACATTTCGTTGCAAAATTTGTTATGACTACTTCTTGAGTTGTAACACAGATGACTTCTTGGTAACATAAGTTTCTTGATGAAACTTACGCTAGTCACTTTTACTTTTAGCAAATATGACCTAGTCTGATTTTTTTTTTTGGTGAGCCTGTTTCCCTTTTTAAATTGTCGTTTTGTCAACTCCTTGAACTAAGAATGAATTCTCTTGGGATTAGGAACTGCTCGTCTTTTGATTTCCTAATCCACTGGAAGTTCTTGTGAAAGAAGGAACTTTAGTAGAGTCATGTTTGTAAGAATGTACCAGGCATTTTACACTCACGAACCTATTGAAGAATCTTTTTACATACTGGATATTCCTGTATCTTTTCGATTGGTAAAATTCTTCTATATGCTTTCTTGTGAGGGCAAGACCAAGAAATTTTCTTTCTTGAAAATTTCTTTCCTTAATCTTCAAAGCCACGTCTTATTGCAGTTCGATAGAACTTATCACTTTTTGATCAATTTTACCGTATATCTTTTCTAAGCGCCATTGACGTGTGACCTATCTCATAAGTCATGGGGATGTTTATATGATCCATATCGCAATGTCAAATTTAGTTGAGTACAGTAAAAAAATAACTAGACATTTGAGACCTTCCTTGTTAAGATGATAACGTCGCAATGAATTTTGTCGCGGGTTTACCGAGGACCTCTAAGAGTCTTGAATTGTTTCGAGATCGTGGACAGGCTAACGAAGTCGACACCCTTCTTACCTGTTAAGATCCACTATGCAGTGGAGAAGCTAACCGCAGTATATATCAGAGGACTAATCAGACTTCATGAAGTATCTTCTAGCATCGTTTCAGATGAAGACCGGAAGCTTACCCCATGTTTTTGTCAAAGTTTGCATCAAGCATTAGGAACCAAGTTGCGGCTGAGTTAAGCTTATCACCCTCAATTCGATGGACAAGCAAGAAATGATCTAATCCTTAGAAGTTTTGCTGGAGTAAGTGTAGTACCTAAATACGATCATCCCTAGTAGGATAAACAAGAGGTGATAGTAGTTTTGGTTGAGGTGCTGATCTGACTAGTAAGATGAGAATCTCTAGAATTAACATCAGTAAGTAAGACGATTTCGGTAGATTTTATCATGATCGAGGTGTTAAGTCTCTAAAATGTATGTGTGCATTTCCCTAAGTTTTGATGAAAGCCAAACATTGGTTAATGATTTAATTAACCTACTTTGTGGTTGCTAACCTGTCTACTTAGTGTACAGACCATAAAATAGTAAAACTCACCTGTCTGTCCACTTAAATGACAACCTGTCTGGATAAGCAAAATTCAACCCGTCTGCTAACTAGGATTGTTGACTTTCTACAAATCTGTTTCAATCTGTCTCTGCTATGCTCTCATTCTCGTCTAAAGGTTCTTCGTTAAGAACTCGAGTACACGAAGCTTTTGGAAGCTGTCCCCTTATGCAGAAGACTCTGAAAATCTTTCTCACGCTTATCAAAAATTTCAGAGAGTCACTCTCTCAAGCAACCTAGGAAGTCAGAGACAACTTCCAGTTAAAGAATGTTTCCGACATGCTTTATTCCCTAGTACTCTTGGTTATTAAGAAGAGAAATATACTCTGCAAAGTACAAAAGCATTCTGCACAATTTGGCTACTGCACGACGCATAAAGCCATGATCCTTCATGTTAGAGTACAACCAACGTCTCCATTGCATTAATGGCTGCCCAAAACGACTCTATTGCATTTAATGAAGCTCTGCTTGAAGCCATCGTTGCAAGGAATGTCTTTAACGGATATTAAATGTTTGAAGGCTATAAATACAGAAGTCATTAAAGATGAACACATCAGAGATTACAAAGCATTAAAGAGCCATTACTCTGTTAATTCTTTCTATCTGTATTCTTCAATCATTTGAAGTTATTACGCAGCCTTTCCTAAGTCTTCATTTACTCCACTCTCTAAGTGTTAGTAAAAGAACTGTTTGTCTGATTGTATTTATTACAAACAAACTTCTCAAAACAAATCTGTTTGAGCCTGAAGAGGCTAAGTGAGCAAAGAATACCTGTCTTGGAGCCTGAAGAGGCTAGGTGTGCAAACAATACTTGGAGTCTGTAACCTAATCAGTTATAGTGGATAAATCTTGGTGCTGCCAAGGACTGAACGTAGCTCTTTGTGTTAAAGAGTGAACCAGGATAAACAACTGTGTTAATCTCTTTTCCCTTAAACTCTTTAGTTGTTTTTGTTATATTATTTGCGTTCTGACTAAGGGGCTAAAAGTGTGCACATCAAGCTTGTTTTTCATCTGTGTATTTGTGTGCTTTTCTGTGAAAATATACCAGACAGGTGACCTGTCTGTGTAAGTTGTTTTACACCTGTCTGAACCTAGCTTCTGTATGCGAAAAGTTTTCAAACTTATTTTAATTTCTGATAAACACAATTCAACCCCCTTCTCGTGTTTATAGTTGTCTATTTCAATTGGTATCAGAGCTCAGCCTCTAGGTTGAGCATCTAACAGTGTAGAGGTAAAAGGTCCTGAAGAATAGACATGACTGCTCGAGCTAGTGGGAGTCACCAGACTGAAGGAGCTTCCTTAACCAGACCTCCATTCTTCAATGGAGAAGACTACAACTATTGGAAAGATAGATTTCAATGGTTCATTCTATCCACAAACTCTGATCTCTGGGATGTCATCACAGATGGTCCATTCATTCCTAAAAATGATGACAACACTGACAAGCCAAAAGCTCAATGGACACCTACAGAAAAGACAAAGTGGGAGCTGAATCACAAAGCCAGATACAACATCATTTGTGCTCTCAGTCCTGATGAATTTGAAAAGGTTTGTGCCTGTGATTCTGCTAAAAAAATATGGGACACTTTGGCTATCACACATGAAGGAACAGCCAAAGTCAAAGAATCAAAGATTGCCATACTTGTCAGAAAGTATGAACTGTTTCTCATGGAGGAAGGAGAATCTGTTGCTCAGATGATAGGAAGCTTCCAAACTATCATCAATGGCCTAAAGTCTCTTGGCAAAGTTTACTCTAATGCTGAGAAGGTTGGAAAAATACTAAGGAGTCTACCTAAGCAGTGGAGACCTTTGGTAACTGCTATCTCTCAAGCCAAGGATCTTACTTCCTTGACTATGGATGAACTTCTTGGTACACTCACTGTTCATGAGCAAGAACTTGGAGATGAAATCACAACAAAGAAGGGCAAGTCAATTGCTCTGAAGGCTGATCAAAAGTCTTCAAAAGCTCTGAAGGCAAACGAGTCATCTAGTGATGCTGACCTGTCTGAACCCGAGGATTCTGAAAGTGATGAAGAATTATCTCTCCTAACCAAAAAGATAAAACTTCTTTTACAGAAAAAGAAGTTCAGAAAGGATAAGTCATTCAGAAGGTTCAACAAGGACAAGAACTTCAAAGAATCCACTTCAACAGACAAGAGTTCAATTGTCTGCTATGAGTGCAAGAAGCCAGGTCACATCAAAGCTGAATGTCCTCAACTCAAGAAAGCCCCTTTTAAGAAATTCTTCAAAAAGAACAAGAAAGGGATGATGTCTACTTGGGAAGATCTGGAGTCAACATCTTCTGATGAAGAGACAGAGGAAGAAGCTAATCTCTGTCTGATGGCCAACACTGACTCAGATTCAGATAATGAGGTACATCCTAACTATGAGGAATTACTTGATGCTTATGAAGAATTGCTGGAGGAATCCAACTGCTTATCTAAGGCTTTCAAATCCCTCAAGAGAGATTATGTTAAGCTTCTCAGTGAGCATAAACAAAAATCTCAAGAGTGTGAGAAGTTTGCCAAAGAGAACAGTGAGTTGAAGACTGAAAAGTCTGATGAAGCTAAGATCTCTAGTGATACATCACAATCTGAAGAAGTTGAAAAACTTCAATAGAAAGTGGAAGAGCTCACTTCTGATCTTGCCAAATTTGTTAATGGTGGAGATAATCTGACCAAGCTGCTTGGTTGTCAAAGGCACTCCTTTAACAAAGAAGGTATTGGATATATCCATCAGACACATCATAAAGTATCAACTAAAAACTCTAAAGTGTCTGTTAAATCTACTTTCATTATATCCATACCTGTCTGTAACTTCTGTGGAAAAACTGGACATGTTATGTCTAAGTGTATTCATAAGAAAAGAAGGAAGTCTTCACAGACTCCTAAAACTAACAGAAAATGACCCAGAAAACTATGGGTACCTAAAGAGCAAATAATTTCTGTTGTAGATGTCCGCAACAGCACAAAGAAAACACCACTGCTGGTACCTGGACAGTGGTTGCTTGCGACACATGACAGGAGAAAGCTCTATGTTCCTAGACCTCCAACTTAAGAAAGGAGGACATGTGGCATTTGGTAGAAATCAGAAAGGGAAGGTTATAGGCATTGGTACTATTGGTGGTAAACCTCCTCTCCCCTCTATATCTAATGTTCTTATGGTTAAAGGATTAAAATGCAATTTGCTTAGCATAAGTCAATTATGTGACAGTGGATTTGATGTCTCCTTGACCAAGGATTTATGTATAGTTAAAGATCTCAGTGGCAAAACCCTCTTTTCAGCTAAAAGGCAACAAAATCTGTATAAGATTGAACTGACTGACCTCTCAGATCAAAGTGTAACCTGTCTGATGTCTAAAGAGGATGAAAGATGGTTATGGCATAAGAAACTAGGACATGCCAGTATGAAACTAATTTCAAAATTAAAAGGGATAACCTTGCGAGAAGATTGCCTGATATTAGTTTTAAGAAAGATGTTTTGTGTGATGCATGTCAGAGAGGTAAACAAGTAAAATCAAATTTCAAATCTAAAAACCAAGTATCAACATCTAGACCTCTTCAGTTGTTACACATAGATCTGTTTGGACTAGTTAGTGTTGCTAGCTTAGCTGGAAGAAAATATGGATTTGTCATAGTTGATGACTATTCTAGATATACATGGGTACTTTTCTTAACCCACAAGAATGAGTCTTTTAAGGCTTTCTCAGTATTCTGTAAAAGAGTACAAAATGAGCAGGGTTTCTGTATTTCTACTCTTAGAAGTGACCATGGGGGAGAATTTGAAAATGAGCAGTTTAGACAGTTCTGTGAGGAGAATGGAATCTCTCACAATTTCTCTGCACCTAGAACTCCTCAACAAAATGGAGTGGTTGAGAGAAAGAATAGATCTCTGCAAGAGATGGCGAGATCTATGCTCAATTAGAATAATCTCCCTAAGTACTTTTGGGCAGAAGCAGTAAACACTGCGTGTTATGTACAAAACAGAATACTCATTAGGCCTTTTCTTAAGAAGACACCTTATGAATTGTGGAAAAGAAAAAGCCCCAACATTTCTTACTTTCATGCATTTGGTTGTGAATGCTTCATTCTAAATACTAAGGATCAACTTGGAAAGTTTGACTCCAAAGCAGATAAAGGTATCTTTGTAGGCTATTCTGAAATGTCTAAAACTTTTAGAATTTATAATTCTAGAACATCTGTTATTGAAGAATCTGTTCATGTCAAATTTAATGATAGTCTAAAGACTGATAAGGAATTATCAGATCTAGAAGAATATCTTGCAGGTCTTGACATAAATAAGTCAGAAAATCAACAACCTGACCTGACCAAGTCAGAGCCTGAAGTTGAACCAGTCAGACAAGTGGAGCAGACAAGTCAAGATTTTCATGATGATCTTAAAAGGGACTGGAAATTCAAAACTCATCATCCTAAGGATCTTATTATTGGAAATCCCTCAGAAGGAGTGAGAACCAGATCTACTTTAAAAGAATAAAGCAATGTGGCCTTCATGTATGAAATAGAGCCAAAGCACATATTCAAGAAGCTCTTGATGATGAAAGCTGGATTCTTGCTATGCAAGAGGAACTCAACCAGTTCACCAGAAATGATGTCTGGACACTTGTCTCTAAGCCCAAAAACAAGTCTGTCATTGGAACAAGATGGGTCTTCAGAAACAATTGGATGAGATGGCAGAGTTGTCAGAAATAAGGTAAGGTTAGTAGCTCAAGGCTATAACCAACAAGAAGGTATTGACTATACTGAAACCTTTGCACCAGTAGCTAGTACTAGTGCAGGAAGCACTTTTTACGTCAGTTAAAAGTGCTTTTTAACGTCTGAAAAAAGTCTGACGTTATTCGGGCAGACGTTAAAAGTGTAACTTTTAACGTCTGTTAACAACTGACGTAAAAGTTCACTTTTAACGTCAGTTAATTTAAATAACTGACGTTAAAAGTGATACTTTTAACGTCAGTTATTTAATTTAACTGACGTTAAAAGTAATTTTTTTAAAAAAAAAATTATATCTATCTTAAGTTCCAGCAATTCTTCCCTCAGCCATCACAGAGAAGGGACACTGAGGAAACAGTGATTCAATATGAGCATACTAACCAAAACTTGTGATTTAAATGTCTCAATCATGAGCATATATAAGCTCTAATACAAAAAAGGGGGAGGGAGTAACGGATAATTAAGACCTTCAAACTCATCTGATAACTGAGGAAATTAAAGATGAAAGGATGCATTGTACATTATGTATACACCCATAAAAAAAGAAAATGGACCAAGAAAGTTTCAATAACAGAAAGCATCAAAGGTTACAAACCATAAACAAAAACAAACCATGAACAAAAAGCAAGAAAGTTTGGAACTTTCAAGAAAAATAGGAAGTTTCTTCATAGATTTTCATTCGCATGTCTTCTTCTTAGCAGATCTAGTCCCTTCTTCGAAGATCTGACCCCTTCGCTCGCAGATCTGGTCCCTTTGTTCACAATCTTCTTTTTCGCAGATCTGGTCACTTCTTTGAGTAAGGGGCGGAGAGACTAAGGAAGAGACTTGAGGGTTTCAGAATGAAATGAATAAGGTTTGAGACTTGAATAAGGGAGGATTAGGAAGAGAAGGAACTAAAGAGGGAGAGAGGCGCAGCTACGGCTGCGCTAGGGTTTCAGAAGTGAAGGGTGAAACTTGAATGAAATGAGAGTGAGTTGGTTGGGCCGCTTTTAAAATAACTTAAAATACACTTTTAACGTCAGTTGTTTGAACAACTGACGTAAAAGATACACTTTTAACGTCAGTTGTTTAAACAACTGACGTAAAAGATGACTTCCATCACTTTTTACTTCAGTTGTTTAAACAACTGACGTAAAAGATGACTCTTTTAACGTCAGTTGTTTAAACAACAACTGACGTTAAAAGTGATTTAAGTGAACCTGATAATTACGGTTCTGCCACCACCTCTTTTGTTACGTCTCATTTTTGTTTAACAGACGTGTACCGTTCCTGTTTATTGCATATTTTCCACTAGTGTAGAATAGAAGCTATTCACATTTTAATGTCATATGTTGCACAACACCAAATCACTCTTTTTCAAATGGATGTGAAAAGTGCTTTTCTCAATGGTATAATTGAAGAAGAAGTATATGTTAAACAACCCCTTGGTTTTGAAGATACTGAGAAACCAGACCATGTTTTTAAACTTAAAAAGGCATTATATGGTTTAAAAAAGCACCTAGAGCATGGTATGATAGATTAAGTTCTTTTCTCATTCATAATGGTTTTACTAGAGGACAACTAGATACTACTCTGTTTAAGAAAAGTTCTAAAGAGAACTTCATCATAGTCCAAATATATGTTAATGATATTATTTTTGGAGCAACTAATGAAAAGCTATGCAAGGACTTTTCCAAGCTAATGCAAGCAGAATTTGAGATTAACATGATCGAAGAATTAAAGTTCTTCCTTGGATTACAAATCAAACAGACAAGTGATGGAATCTACATCCATCAACAAAAGTATATCAAGGAGATGCTCAAGAAGTACAAAATGGAAAATGCTAAATTGATGAAAACTCCCATGGAAACCAATGCAAAACTAAGTAAAGATGATGAAGGTAAAAAGGTAGACCAAACATTCTACAGAGGTATGATTGGATCTCTATTATACTTAACATCAAGCAGACCTGATATTCAATTTAGTGTCTGTATGTGTACTAGATTTCAATCTGACCCAAGAGAATATCATCTTAAAGCTGTTAAACGAATATTTAGATATTTGCTTGGGACTACTAATCTTGGTTTGCTATATTTAAGAACTAAAGAATAGAGATTAGTGGGATTCTGTGATGCTGACTTTGCTGGAGACAGAATAGAAAGGAAAAGCACCAGTGGAGGATGCCACTTCATTGGAGCAAACTTAGTCTCTTGGTCAAGCAAAAGGCAGACAACTATTGCTCTATCTACTGCTGAAGCAGAATACATCTCAGCTACTAGTTGTTGCTCTCAACTTTTATGGGTAAAACATCAACTTGAGGATTACTCTATTTTTTAGCATAATATATCTGTATGGTGTGATAATTCCAGTGCTATTTGCTTAACTAAAAATCCAATTCAGCTTTCTAAGGCTAAGCATATAGAAATCAAACATCACTTTATAAGAGATTATGTTCAGAAAGGTATTTTTGATATTAAGTTTGTTAAAACTAAAAATCAATGGGCTGATATTTTCACTAAACCCTTAGCAGAAGAAAGGTTTTTATTTATTAGAGATAATTTAAACATGTATTGCATTGTTGAATGAAATGTCTGAGTTTTTGAACTGTCTATGCTACCTGTCTTATGATTTCATATCACCTGTCTGTGATTACCTGTCTGACTCTGCTGAGTCACTGTGCTGAAACTCAACAGTTTTATTAAAATGGTTATTAATTATTTAATACCATTTATGAATCTGAAGCTAATCATGTGCACGACAGTTTTTAATCTCGAAACCATGTTTTCATTATGTCTTTAGTGGGCGCTACAGTTCCCCACAAAATCGTGCCGTTTTAAAATTAAAAATGTTTTCTTTCTCTCTCTTGCCTTTATTACTATAAAAGGCAAATCATCAGAAAGGTTCAAACTTTAACTGTTCAAATCCCTAAAGTCGTTCTATCTTCGTCTCCTCTTCTCTCAAACCCTTCTCTCTTCCAAAAACCTTCGAAACCCATTCTTTAAACTATGGCATCTTCAAAGAGTCTCTCTTCAAAAGAAATTGCTGAGAAATACAATATGAGAGTTGCTGATATTGAGAAAATTCTTCCTGGCAAGACTGTTGATCTTCAACAACTGAAGAAATGGGGTATGGATGTCACTGAAGAGTTGGAATACTCTAAGTGGACTCCCTTCTTTGACATCAAGGAGCTTGTTCATCCCAAGCTTGTCAGAGGCTTCTGGAGGAATGCTGTGGTTATCACCAGCGTGTTTGATGGAACCAAGAGCTTTAAGGCTCAAATGATGGACAAAACCCTTCTTTTCCCTATCAGCTCTTTGGAGTTAGCCACAAGATGTCCAAGGATTGGAGCTGCTTTCAAACCTGACTGGGAAGATCAGGTGGGAGTTGAAAATGTCAACATTGTTGTCTATGGTGTTCCCAACCCTGAGAACAAGAAGCCAATCAGCATGGTGCCAAAGTGCAGATTCTTGCACAAGTGGCTATTGGAATGTGTGATGCTAGGAAAGGATCACGAGACAATGTGACCAAGATGGACAGATTTGCTCTGTACCACTTGATTCACAAAATCAAGGGAGACATCAATGATCTCATCTACATGTACCTTGAGTCTCTGATCAAGAGGACCAACATGCAAACCTATCCCTATGGAATACTGTTGACAAGGGTTTTCAGGAACAAGCTGTTTGTTCCAAGTGATGGTCACTTCGTAGACATGTCACTTCCTATTGACAGGAAGGTACTGTCTATGATGGCCATTGAAGGTATCCCTCTGGAGGATGAAGAGGAAGATAAGAAGAAGAAGAAGAAGAAGAAGAAGAAGAAGAAGAAGAAGAAGAAGAAGAAGAAGAAGAAGAAGAAGAAGAAGAAGAAGAAGAAGAAGAAGCCTGCTACGGAGCAGAAGCAGAAGGAGAAAATAGAAGAACCAGTGGATTCTACTGCTGAATCAGAAGTTCCTATTTCTGAGAGAATCTGGAAGCCTGCTGGAAAGGTAGCCAGACAAGATCAAAGGCCTGAGGTAGAGAAACCTTCAACTTCTGAGGAATCTGCTGAAATAGTTGAGCCTCTAAGGTTCAAGCTGAAGAAAACCTCTTCCAAAAGGAAGACAAGTAAAGCTGAGGAATCTGTTGGTGCGTCTGCACAGCCCAGCAAAAAGAGAAGACTGGTGAAGACCTTTACCAAGGTCAGACAAGTGGAGTCTGAACCTAGTAAAGATGAAGTATCTGCTCAGGGGGAGCAGACAACTCCACCCTTGGAGGAGCCCAAGGAGAAGAAGCCTCTTGATTTGGGAATCATTCCCAGAAAAAGAAGGTCAGGCTACCCAATGCCCTTTGTGGCTCATGCTGGAAGGGAAGAAATCCCTGCAAAAGGACCTGTTGCTGAAGCTGCTGCTGCTGCAACTTTTGCTGACCTGTCTAGTGGGATTCAGATAGTTGTTCAACCTGAACTTGTCACTTCGTCCCCTTCAAAGAAGAAGCCAAGGCTCTTTGAAGATCATTTTTTCTCTTTTCCCTCTGCACCACCCTCTCCCCTTCACCAAGGTATCCCCAACTCTGCTGTCTCCTCCCCATCTGCTCTTTTTGTTAAACCTTTGTCAGTTGCTTCTCTTTTCCCTCACCTATCTCCTCACACCACACCCAAACATCATTTGATGTTGTGTCTGATATGTGTCGGTACACAATTGTTCAAAGGGACTCAACTCCCAGAGAACAATCTGGCATATCATCAAGACTGTTTGTGAGTGATCTGCAATCTCTTATGACTGCAAGTGTCTCTCACTTATCTGTCATTCCTTCTCCTCCACCTCACATTCTTAACCCTTGTAGGGAGATTTTCTTTTATCCCCCTATCGTTGTGTTCATTAGAACATTGGAAGGATCTCATTATCCTGCCTCTATTGTAATGTTACCTAACAGGTCTAGGTATTTCTTTATCTTAGTAACAGGGTCAAATTCTTTTTTCTGTCATACAGACTCTCTCTTACCCTTACCTCCATCTGTCTTAGCTAATCAACCTCTTCCCCCTCCCACACCAATTAGAGTCACTCGTCTGTCTCTATGTGAAAGACTTTCCTGTGTCTTTCCTTCTCTTGATACTGACCTAGTCAGAATCAAACCTGTGTAAGTTAACTTTTCTCCCTTTCTTTTATTTCAGAACCATTCATCAATGTATCTTTCTCCGTTTCTCTTCACCCTTCTCTGTACCCAAGGCACCCCCAGTCTTAGCCTTGCCCTGGTATCCAAACCTGTCTACTGCTTCAACCAGCATGTCTACAGAAGCCCCTTCTTCTCAGATGGTGGACTTATATCGCTGCAATTTGCTTAAAGTTGAGCTAGAAGAAGTCAGAAGACAATTAGATGAAGAAATGTGTGCTAGGCTGCTTTTAGAAAAGAGAGTTGCCTCTCTGTTTTCTCTTCTTAGTCAGTCTAGGTAGCTGTTGCTGTAAAAACTGCCTTGTACTTAAAAAGCTTATGATGAATGAAAAATCAGTGTTATTCTATCATTTCTTCTCTTTACTGTTTTTTGCATGTTCCTTTTTCTTGTTGACAAAAGAGTGAGAAAGTATAAGATGATTAAAATGATTAAAAGTTAAAGTTAAAATTGAGATGAACTTTTGAACTTGAGCTGCATATTTCTCTGATATTAATGATAATTTGTACCAAAGTGCACCTGTCTGCACATTACTTCTGGTTTAGAAAATTTCAACGTGTCTTAATTCTGTTATCTCTTATATTGATTTTTTTTCCTAAGGTTCATTAAATCATCTGAATGTTTATCATCATCAAAAAGGAGGAGATTGTTAAGTCTCTAAAATGTCTGTGTGCATTTCCCTAAGTTTGATGAAAGCCAAACATTGGTTAATGATTTAATTAACCTACTTTGTAGTTGCTAACCAGTTTACTTAGTGTACAGATCATAAAATAGAAAAACTCACCTGTCTGTCCACTTAAATGACAACCTGTCTGGATAAGCAAAAGTCAACCCGTCTGCTGACTAGGATTGTTGACTTTCTACAAATCTGTTTCAACCTGTCTCTGCTATGCTCTCATTCTCGTCTAAAGGTTCTTCGTTAAGAACTCGAGTACACGAAGCTTTTGGAAGCTGTCCCCTCATGCAGAAGACTCTGAATCTCTTTCTCACGCTTATCAAGAATTTCAGAGAGTCACTCTCTCAAGCAACCTAGGAAGTCAGAGACAACTGCCAGTTAAAGAATGTTTCCAACATGCTTTATTCCCTAGTTCTCTTGGTTATTACACAAGAAGGGAAATATACTCTGCAAAGTACAAAAGCATTCTGCACAACTCTGATTTGGCTACTGCACGACGCATAAAGCCATGATCCTTCATGTTAGAGTACAACCAACGTCTCCATTGCATTAATGGCTACCCAGAACGACTCTATTGCATTTGATGAAGCTCTGCTTGAAGCCATCGTTGCAAGGAATGTCTCTAACGGATATTAAATGTTTGAAGGCTATAAATACAGAAGTCATTAAAGATGAACACATCAGAGATTACAAAGCATTAAAGAGCCATTACTCTGTTCATTCTTTCTATCTGTATTCTTCAATCATTTGAAGTTATTACGCAGTCTTTCCTAAGTCTACATTTAATCCACTCTCTGAGTGTTAGTGAAAGAACTGTTTGTCTGATTGTATTTATTACAAACAAACTTCTCAAAACAAATCAGTTTGAGCCTGAAGAGGCTAAGTGAGCAAAGAATACTTGTCTTGGAGCCTGAAGAGGCTAGGTGTGCAAATAATACTTGGAGTCTATAACCTGATCAGTTATAGTGGATAAATCTTGGTGCTGCCAAGGACTGGACGTAGCTCTTTGTGTTAAAGAGTGAACCAGGATAAACAACTGTGTTAATCTTTCTTCTCTTAAACTCTTTAGTTGTTTTAGTTATGTTATTTGTGTTCTAACTAAGGGGCTAAAAGTGTGCATATCAAGCTTGTTTTTCATCTGTGTGTTTGTGTGCTTTTCTGTGAAAATATACCAGACAGGTGACCTGTCTGTGTAAGTTGTTTACACCTGTCTGAACCTAGCTTCTGTGTGCGAAAAGTTTTCAAACTTATTTTAATTTTTGATAAACACAATTCAATCCCCCTCCTGTGTTTATAGTTGTCTATTTCACGAGGCAGAGTTTCGCTAAGGGAAATCTAAGGTAATGATCAAATGCTCGTAGTTAAGATTGATTGTATGAGTTTGGAAGATTTAAAGGAAAAGTGCCTATAGTAGTTTCACCTAAGTTGAATGTGAGCGGAAAAGATGATTTCTTGCATAAAACTAAGTTTTTTAGAGTAGTTCAAAGTTGATGAGTTAGACAATCCTACCCGACGTGGTTTCTTTTGGTTTCAGTTATATTAAGAGGTGTACTAATGTTCTTTTGAGGTTGAGATGTATGATTTTCAATATAAATTGGAGTGGTGGACTAGGTTCAAAGGGACTAAGACTATGATTGGATATCTTGGGTAGGAAACCGATGCGTGTGTTTGGAAAGTAAGGTGAATCTTGGTGTTAATAGTGAGAGTAAAAAATGTTGAAGAAGGGTTTTCTAGTGGACCACTGTTGAGAAGAGAAGTGATTAAGTTTAATTATTGTCTTTCATGTGTGAGAGATTAAGGTTAAATATTAAGAACAATGAACATAATGTGCTGGTGGTTGGTTTCGGGGATAAATGAAACAAAGAATAAGTATGAATTTTGTTGTGAAGTTACCGTTGTCACCTAAGGAGGATGATCGACTGAAAATGCAAAGTAGGATCTTGGAGTCAAGATGCGATTACAAGATCCCATCTAGTTTCGAGTCACGAAATTTCGAGGACGAATTTTTTTTAGTGGTGTAGTAATGTAACGCCCTGCTTTTTATATACAATGTATTACAGGTAACAATATATCTATTTATATTTTTACCTGAGACCTAGAAAATGATTTTGACAAAAACAAAATCATATCTAGAACCTACTATATTGTAGGAGGTTAAGGTTAATTTTTGGGTTCAAAATTCAGACGGAACCCGATCTGTGTTTTCACTAACAGTACAATTCTGTACCGATCAGAAAAACTCTAATTTGACCCAAAAATGAAAAGTTTTAGATTTTTATCACTTTTTAAGTGATATAATCTATTTTAAAAATTTCCGCTAAAAAATACAATATTTATTTTATTCGGGCAAATTTTTGAAGAAAACGGTGAAAAAAAACCTAAATTGGGTAAACGACAAAGCCGGATAAGGAACTGCAGAGATAGAACCGGATGCTGGATTGATGGGACAACTTGCCACCTTAGGGGGTGAGTCATGTGGTGAGTCACCACCCTGACTCACTATATCATTATTACATTTAGGAAAATATCTAGATATTTTTAGGCGAAAAGACCATATTGCCCTTAAGATTTCCTTGAATGCCTTTGTGTCCGAAAAGTGTACTACAACCTCACACACTTGGGCAAATTTTCGTGCAGCCCCTCATTCCACACCAAAGCTCACTTGTTTATCACACTTCTCCATTTTCCTACACCAAAACACTTAGTTCATCATCAAAGTTTCCATTTGAGCTCCAAGCTCTTGCTTCTTTCTTCAATTTCTAGAGATATATCCCCCATCTCCATGACCTAACCATTCTTTCCTTTCATGAAATTTATGTTCATCCATTTGTTTTCCACAAGTTCAAGTTTATACCCATTTTCTTGAGAAATTTCTAGAAAATCTTAGAAAAATGGTTTTGATGTTGTGATGATTTTTATGAACTCTCTAAGACCTCTGGACTCTAGATCCAAAAGGTTGAGAGCAAAAGAAATTTCTACCCTAATTTTCTAGAGTTGGCCGAAACTCTCACAAATGGGTCAAGTGGTTTTTTCTTCATTCTTTAACTTGTGGTGTTGTTGATTGTGAAGGTGATTGTTAGTTGGTTGAAATATTTTGCGTGGAGGAAGGAAACAAGGACAAGAACTTAGATCAAAAGGAAATCAAGTTCTTCAAAGGTAAGGGGAGCTTACCTGAGAAGTTTTGGTAGTCTGTGTAAACTACTTATAGTTATTATGTGATATTTTTTGATGATCTTGTGATATTTGAGTTGTTGATTGATAAGTTTGAGAATGATATTTGATTTTTGATGAATATATGATTTAAAGTTTGTCCATGTATATTTATTCATGTGACTATGTGTGGGATTGTGTTGATCGAAAAACATGACAATGGTCATGGCTGGAATAATGAGAATCAAGTCACTAAAAATCCTAAACAAAGAATTTAAGGACTTTTAAATTCTCGTAAGTGGAATAATATTAATAAAAATGAGAAATAATTATACTCTTGAAAAAAAGAAATGACAAATTTGAGAAAAATAAAGATGATTTCAGAGTAATGCTTAAGAAATGAGTGTTAGTGAGGACAAATTGTGAAAAGTTGTATTATATTTATTTTTCAAAAGAAAATAGTTTCAATAATGAAAAGAGAAAGAAAATATCAAAAATATTTTGACGTCGTTCATTAAAAAGCCTTTTAGATAGAAAAGTCGTTGGTTTGCGAAAAGTTTGTTTTTAGATGAAAATATTTAAGAAAATGCCTTTATGGCGGAAATTGCTATTGAGATTTTTTTTATGGTTTAATCAAAAGTTTTTAAAAATGATTCTAAACGATTTGACGTTTTCGGAAATGAATTTCAAACGAAAACCATTTCTGAAAAATGTTGTTAAAAAGAGCGAAAATGTCCTTTTTGACAAGAGTTGTTAAACTCTTGTATTTGGATTTTCAGATGAGTTTTCACTGAATGAAAATCTGTATTTGATTTTTTTGGAACCTAGCTAACGAAACATTAGACTAGAATTCCTGTGAATGTTTTTGAAAGATAAGGTCCTAGCAACCGAGACGTCGGACTAGAGTTCCTGTGAGTAAAGTATTGTGGTCGCGGATTAAAAATTCTACGTTGGCGACTTGACTTCATGTCAAAGTTTGGACGAACCTAGGACCGGTGCATCGGCCTAAGGTTTCGTAAATGAGTACTTGGACTGCGTGTCCTGTGTTGAGAATAATTGGGCTTTATGCCTTTAGTCGTGTGCTTTAAGCCTCGACAAGAAAGAATGAATGAAAAAGAAAACAGCAAAATAACTGTTTTACATGAATGAAAAGCTGGCAGACGTGCCATTGTGTTACGAGCATACCGTTCCATAATTGGACTGACAAATTGGGTAAGTTCGGACCAGCGAGTCTTTAGGGACATCTGGGTTCGTGATAACCTTTAGAAATAGAGGTTATCTAGCCTACTTTGAGTCCTTAAAATGGTCTTTAAGAGAGTAGTTTGGGTTAAGCTCAGTGTCTAGAATAAGTAATTTCATAGTTTTCTTGAAAACAGTTGGAATCTGAAAAGATGTGTTTAATGGTGCTTATGAGCTTTGTGTTATAAACAGGAGCTTAAGGAAGATTGGAAGAAGCAGAGTTGATGTCTATGCTGCAGAGTGCTGCAGCTTGGAATGAGGTTCAGCAGTCAACCAAGAAGAAGTCAACATCAATTTAAGTTGACTAGAGGAAAAAGTGGACCCATGGCATTAATGTACTCAACGTGCATAGTTTTAGAACAAATTTTGTGGTTTCTGTACTTCTTTGCATTTTGGGCCATGCATTAAGTATTGTAAATATTCCTTTTTGGGCCAAGGGGACATGTTTTGTCTTATTATCACTTTTTGGTCTCCTGATGAGAGAGTGGTGCACGAGCCAAGGGTTTTTACCCTAGAAGGAATCAGTATAAAAGGAATTGGCATGCATGCAGCCAGGGGAGTTTTTACACAGAGATTTTTAGCCTAGTACAATTCTTACAAGCTGCCAGGAAGCCAAGCCAGGAGGAAAGGAGAAAACTATGAGAGTTTGGAGCCAAGCTTGGAAGAGCGTGGTGACTCATTCTTCAGTCTTTTAACTTTCCCTCTTTGAACTTCCAGCTTGTAATGGATCTATTATTCTCTTTATTTTATAATATGTTTTATTTCATTTCCATTTCTATCATGAGCTAAATTCCTTGAGCTAATGAATGTAATGAATTACATATGAAATTTGTTTGCAGCAATTTGACCAAGTGCTTTGCATGTTTAATTGCTAGAAAATAAGAGTGATCAACTTATTTTACAGCTCAAGTTTATTAATGTTGGAAGACATTAATAAATGGAACCCTTGAGTTAATATGAGTTGAGTAATTAATTGGGAAATTAAATTACCTTGAAGTGAATAGGAATATTCATCAAACTCATAAGTTAGCTGAGATATTTGAACTGCAGATAAGCGTAATTAAATTGGGCTTAGGAATAAGGAACAATTAATGAGGCTTATCTTAAAAAGTGTTGGAAAGCACATTAGCTTTTATTCTCTGGAACTATTGCTGCAGCATCTAAGAGCATGTATGACATCACAGGACTTATAAGTGATTCTATTCCTAGCTTATTTTTATTATAGAATCACATATCCTTTATTTCATTTTTTACTTCACCTTATTTCAGTCACTCATAATTCACAAAAGTTCAGAATATTCCATTTATTTTTGCTAGTTGTTTTGTGATCATATTTGCCCTCAAGGTTACCTAACTTGATTAACTACTTAAGGACTTTAAAAATTACCCTCCAATCCTTGTGGGAACGATCTTTTATCATTATATTACTTGGTTGATTGTGTATACTTGCACATTGCACTTTTTGAGCAACAGTTCGAATGCCACAGAAGGCCGAGGACTCGCGACCCTGAGTCGTGGTAATTGACTGCCATACACGGATATGTTCAATCAGGAACTGTTCAATATTACTTAGGTTTTGACGTGATACCCTTGACCAATTGGAGCTCGGACCTCAATTAATAGGCCGACCTCATGGAAACAATTGTGTTATGGGGATATTGCGGCCTATACTGCTCGACGAAGGGAAGTTAGGATCTCTGGAGATTACGAAATAGATAGTGATATTGAAGTGTCATGCATTTTTATAACTCACGATGGTTGTCGGGTATGAATCCCCTTGTTCATATGTCATTATTGTTGATGATTTATTTTACCATTATATATGTTGTCATAATTATATATTATTGTGACTCTCGCGATAAAACTTACATGTCAGTATACCCTTGCGATATATCTGTTTTTGGTTTTGCTGTTGTACCTTGGTACACGAGTACAGATGGTGCAGAAGAGTTTCCAACTTCACTAGGGGATATTAGTCCCGATCTTTGAAGAGGTCGATGATAGTAGCGAGGACATGGGAGTCTTCCTAGTGGATATCTTTTAGAGTGACCAGCTTAGGATTTCTTTGGGTTGTTTGTTTTTAGAAGGTCTGTACATGTGGCTTGAGAACCTTCATTTTTTCTTGATTTCAGTTTTGCATATTGAAACATTTTCCGAAAAACTTGTATGCTGTGGTGGACTTGTTATGTATATGACCACCAGAAGAAAAAAAACTTTTTACATTCTCTGACCTATAAAAAAAAAGTATGTGAATTATTTTCCAAAAGCAATCAGCAATTTTTTTTATTTAATATGTTTTTCGCAATTGAGTTTGACATGTAGCGCCGAGGGGGTGTTACAGATGAAACTACAGAAGAGGGGCAGGGAGTTCAATCACTTAAGTGTATTATTGTTATGGACATCAGGTCCATGGGTCGGGCAATGAGTTCACGGGTTTGCATATAACAAACCCGTTATCCGAACCAATAGGGACGGGTCCTCAACGAGTCGGTTTGGGTTCTATCCAAAAAGAAAAAATATTCAACCCAAATGCTTCAGTTTGGGTTGGTTTCTTGGGTTTATCGAGTTGATCTGGACCCGCGAACACCCCTAACCTAAACACTAGACTCCATCCAACATTTTGACAAACGACTCTACATGTCCGTTAAGTGTCCAACCCGACGCTGACATGGTGCTGACCTGGCAAAAACAACATTGTTTTGGCGATTTCTCGCACCCACATGACATCTTCTCAAAATTAGGGTTTCTGTAAAATTATCTCCCTCTTTCTCTACAATTAATCTATACTATAGTTTATGCAAAAATCTTCCTTTGTTGTAACTCTCGTGGCTGGTCTCGGATCTTTAGAGAGGTGAGTGAACTAGGTTTGTGATGGTGGTTGGTGCATTAATGGCAGAGGACGCACACGATGTTGAAGGAGATTATGTTTAGTTAGATTCTCTTTCATTGATAAGTATTACTGCATATGCATTTAAATTCAAAATGAATTTATTTTATTTGTAATTCCTTAGTTTAGTTTTATCTACAACATCTTGACTAATTAATTTAAGAATAAATACTTTTCTTCTTCAATCTTTTCCCCTGATTTTGCATAACTAGTTGAATTAGGCATTCTTTTAGCCATGTCGATGATTGTTGATAACAATTTCCAGTTCTTTGACTACAAACCTTTTGTTGGCTATGGATTCCTTCTCATAAGTAAGTTTTCTCATTCTTGGATCCATTTTTTCTTCAAAATCTTCCTATGTAGTAACTACAATTACTTGTTTGCCTAAAGCTATGGAAGTTTAATTAGATTAACTGCATTTTAAGACATCCACAAGATCCACACACAAGAAGATCAAAGAAAGAGGGAGAGATTTTTGCAGAAACCCTAAATTTTAGGAGAATATATCATATAGGCATAAGAAGTCACCAAAACGACATTTTGGCTAGGTTTTTTTAGTTTCGGGGGGGAACCTAGCATAGTCCAACAGTTGACAACGTAGGACTAATCTCTCGAGGATGTAAAATACCAATTAAGGGACAACTCCCCTATGGCTCTACCCACAAATGTACCTCAATTCCCATCATCTGGATTCAAATCCTGGGCATATGTTTAAAGAGACCGAGATACTAGCCACTAGGACCACACCTTGTGGGTTTTGGCTAGGTTAGCACTACGTTAGTATCATATCAACATCAAGTTGGATACTTAGCAAATTCATAGGATTATTTATAATGATTTTGGACCTAAACTAATATTTAGGCCAGCATTATTTATATCAACATTAACATTTATAAATAAATATAAGGACTTATTCATAAAAAAAAACTATGGAACTAGGGTTAAAAAAAAATAAAAAATAGAACAATTAAGATAACCAAAATTTTTCGTATTGCATGTGTGATTGAGATATGTTCTTGCATTTTGGCATATAAAAGAGTTGTGTCTTATCAGTTATCACCGGATTATAGTTCGTAAATGCACGCTCGTGGGTTTGGTCTCCGAAGCTACCCTCTACGCTGCACCAAACAACTACAAAGTACAAACTACCGTCCACTTTCTTCATCTTCTTCTTACCACTCAATGAACCTCTGAACCTCACTTCCACAATCATGGCAGTTCGAGCCGTCAACACCTGCTCCTTCTTCCGTTCTTCCACTCCCCCTCTCTCCTCCACCCTCCGCTTCTCCCGCTTCGCCACCCTCCACCGCCACAGCAATTGCCGCTGCCTCCGCTCCCCACCGTTCCGCTCTCAGCCTCCGTTTTTATCCGATTATGGCGGTGGCGGCAGCGGTCAAAGCCGCTCCTTCCAGAGCCTCTTCGAGAGCGTCATGGAAGAGCTCCAAGCCATGCGTAAACGCAGGAAAAGAGTTTCCGCCGCTTCTAAGTATGTTTATATCTCCTTAACCCTAATTATTCGATTGTGGTCTGTTCAATTGGAAATTGTGCGAGCAATGTGGAAAAAGTATAAATTAGTAGCATGCTTGTTGTTTTTTAAGGATTCAAGTAGTATACATTTCAGAGTAATAAGTTTTTGATCAAAGTAGGATGTACTCTTACCACTTACATTTTGACATATGTGCTTTTAATTTAATAGCTAAAGAGAGAAAAACAATAATAAAATCGATTTGTCAAAATATCATTGGATGTCTTTATGCTATGATGCATAGAAATTAAACTCTTTTTTAAATATCTCAATATTTTGAGTTTTGTTGTTTTTGGTTATGGTTAATTTTTTGAAATTGCGCAAGCAATGTATGACAAAGCCAGGATTGCAAATTTGAAATTCTTGGCTCAAATTCAATTACATCGACTGCAACTTAGTTTCAAAGGCAGAATGGTAATGTCCAACCTTAAATAGTTTCAGGTAGTGCCTGTTAAGTTGTTAGAGATGACAGAACAGGATGGAACAGCATATCCTATATGTTTAGTCTATTTTATGAGAGTTCTGTTGAACATCAGAAAATGGGATAACAATCAACAGTGGTTAATAATGTTCAAAATCCTGGTTAATGGTGTGTTGAACTTGGTTAGATTTTCCTAGATTTGCCTTTGCTTCAATATCCATCTTAATTTTATTTGTTGTTATGACAGCATGGGATTGTTGAATGAAGAGCTTCTTGAAGATAGAATTGTCAACCGTTCATTGAAAAAGGGGCTGCTTTTGGAGTTCAAGAAGGATTCTGATAGAATATTGCTAGCAGTTGCTCAGAGACCTGATGGCAAGAAGAATTGGATGGTTTCTGATCAGGTTCTAGTAGAAACAACATAATGCGGCATGTTTAATAGGTTGCTAGGTGTCAGAACTTCTTGCATTTTTATAAATGCTAAATATTGCTAGATTTTGTGTAGTCTCACTGTTCCTTGTTTTCATTGGGCTGAAGAATGGTGTCACTTCTTCCATCAAGCCACAACAAGTAACTTATATTGTTCCTGGTATTCACAATTTTGACCAAGCAGACATCACAGATTTTGTTCAAAAAGCTCAGGACAACATGGTCAGTTTCAGAATAGGATGGTAACAGATATGCCAATATTAAAACTTGTTATTTATGACAATAAGAAAATTCTGGATGATATGATGTAGGACTCATCACTACTTGAATTTGCTTGGGTTGAGCTCCTGGAAAAGAATAAGTCTGTGACAGTTGAAGAGTTAGCTGAGGTAATATAATTTCTAGACTGGATGTCAAAGCATGCTTTCTATATCCTTACAATAGTCGTTTGGTTCTGCAGATAATTTTTGGCAGTGCTGAGCCTCTTGAGAGCTATTCTGCTCATCTCTTGCTGTCAAAAGATGAAGTATACTTCACTGTGCTTGAAACTAAAGGATCTTGTTCCATTTATGGACCTCGACCAAGTGAGCAGGTAGATGCAGTGTTATCAGAATCTTACGATTCTTACGATTTGTATCTCGATTCGAAACGAAATCGAATGCAATCGATACATATCATAGTGCGAATCTTTTTCGGACTTGAATCTCAACATGAATCTCAGCATGAATCTCGATTCAGTCTACTGAATCCCATGAATCTCGATTCGCAGTTGAATCGCACGATACAAATTCCGTTGTTGCTGCAACTCAGAGACGGGCTGAATTGAGCAACTTAGTTTCTAAAAGGCCTGTTAGGGTTTTTTTTTTGCAAAAAATTTTCTTAGATGAAACCAAAACTTCCAAATAATCCATTAGAATAACAAACAAACAGCCCTAGCATGCTGCATATTTTGTTTCCACTCCCTCCTATAGTGCATTTTTTTATTCTTCCTGCATACACAATGCTTTGTGCCAACCCTTCTCCTTTATTCTTCTCTTTTATTTGGTCTTCCTTTGGTCCTCTTGTCTTGTTCCCACTCTCTATTTTTTAAGTTCATATATGATATATTAGCTTATGTTTTTCTGCTTATTCACTTGTTTTTAAATAAAAATGACATATTTTTATTGACCATGTACCATACGATTCATAATAAGATTTGATTCACGATTCGAAAATAGGTCCTCGGATTCACGATTCAAGTTTAAAATAGCTTTTTAAAATGAAAGGATTACTCATTACATATACAAGTTATATAGCTCCTCAGTGGAGTATTTTCCTAACATGTACATGTGCTCGAGGAAGAGCGTTACATTATTTAGGTTTGTTTGTTAACTTTGGTTTTGTTTTTGTATTTTATTTTTACCTGTTTTGGATTTCTTGTAAACTTGGATCATGATTATTGATTAGTAGTTTAAACCCAATACACCCAATAATACTTATGACCACTTTAGTGGTTGCTTTGTTATTGAACAGTAGAAGTTTGACACAAGGCATAAAGTACTACTCCTTTCAGCTTTAAGAATATCTAAATCATTGTTATTATTGTATCTCTTTCGCATGAATTTTTTGTCTAAGGCCGTTTCTTTGGCAAAACTGCTAAATTGGGATACGAGTAGGCTTTTGGCTTCTGTTTAGTGCAAAGCACATGGTCATTTTAAGGAGGTTTCCATAACAAATATGTTGAGGGATTGGGTAGCTTAGCTATATTTGTGGTTGCTTCTTTTCTTTGTTGATTCCCCCGCCCCCCCGCACATGGTCTTTTTAAAGAGGTTTCCATAACAAATATGTTGAGGGATTGGGTAGCTTAGCTACATTTGCGGTTTCTTCTTTTCTTTGTTGATCCCCCCCCCCCCTCCCCCACCCAAACACCCCTACCCTTCCTTTATTTTCTGGTTAACGAGGATTCTTTATCCTTGTTGTAATTTCCGTCCATTATTGAAGAGGGAAAATTACTTAGGTAGTTAAGGAGATGCAGTTTAGAGCTTTGTGCTGGTGGAAGTTATCTTTTTGCTTGTGCTTTACTCATCATTTGAAGTACAATTCATTAAATTGTAAATTGGATAGCCATAAATATGTCATATTTTCTTGTGTATGAAGCTGTATTTATTGTTTAGGTTTCTAGTTATTTTGAGATGTCTAAAGATATTATAAAAAAAGAAATATATATCTAAAATATCATGTTTGAAATGGCAGGTTGAGGAGCTTATTCGTAGGAAGCTTGCAAAGGAGGCCGCTGAGAAAGAATTTCAGGAGTTCATTGGATTGTTGGCTTCTGCAAAATCAACACGTTCACAACATAAACCTCCCAAATCTTCCTGGATGGATGAGGAGAAAATTCGGAGTAGAATTGAGTCACTTGAAGCATATGCTATTGATGCATGTAAAAATGATGAACAAAGGAAAACAGCCGGGATGGTAACTTCTTCCCTCAAACCTAGTTTTCTTTGGACTTAATATAGCATTGCATTAATTGGTGGTTCTCTTCCTGTATGAAAAGTGTTAATTTATATTGTAGAATGTAGTAGAATAGTTTATTTTATTCTAGTCAAGCCCATCAGGCCCTATGCCCATGGTTACGTGTGTGTGTAGCCTTGTACTCTTCTTTTTTCAAATTAAGTGAGAAATATAGAAGAATATTTTCAACATGGTTGAAAGCATTTTTGACATCAAACTGGTGTAGTTCCCATCCAGAGTGGGCAGCAAAAGAGAGTAAAATACGAATAGTGTTCATCTTTGCCACTGGTGCAAATGTCTCCATATAATCGATGTCATAGGTCTGAGTGTATCCCTTTGTCAGTAGTCTTGCGTTGTATCAATCAAGAGTGCCATCTGATTTGTGCTTGGCTGTATAGATCCACATGCAACCAACTGATTTCTTGCCCCCTGGCCTTTCAACAATTTCTCAAGTTCCATTCCTTTCAAGTGCTTTCATCTCCTCATCCATAGCTTGGACCCAATTTGCATCCTTTAGTGCCTTTTGAACAGATGCTGGGATTCTCACAAAGTCAACAAGTGTAATAAAACTCTGATGCTGCAGGGAAAGATGTTTAGAGGAGACAAATTGAGAAATAGGGTACTTGGCACAAGACCTTTTCCCTTTTCTCAAAGCAATTGGTAAGTCATCTGGATTAGGGTCAAGAGTATCAGAAATCTAAGAATCAGAAGTGGGGGGATTATTTTCTGTACTTACCTTCGGTTCGGACAGTTGAAGTTGTTTCTGGACCAGGTCGGGTTTTTCTCTCCTCCGAAACACCAATGTTGGCTCACTAGCTTTTTACTTCACTGGTGCTGAAGGTGCTGATTCCTGCAAAATAGAAGACAAAGGAAGAACTAGAACAGAACCAGAAATTGGTGACTCAGAAACAAGTAACTCAAAAACAGGTGACTCAGGAGCAGGTGACTCAGGAACATGTGACTTAGGAAGACAAGGATAAAGGATGAGAAACTCGGACTCAGATTCCAAATTATTGCTCTCCCCTGAAGTTGAGGGTGAGTGAAGAATGACACATGTTCATGGAAGGTGACATCCATAGAGACAAAGTACTTACGACTGGAAGGATGATAGCATTTGTACCCCTTTTTTAGGTGCATAACCCAGAAAGACACACCTGACTACACGAGAATCCAACTTTGTTTGAGGCTGCTTATGAACATGAACAAAGGTAACACAACCAAATACTCGAGACTCGAGACTCTGTATGATAGGAACAGAAGGAAAGTGTGAGGGCATAAATTGAACAGGACTCACGTTACCTGGAACACCAGATGGTATCTGATTAATCAGATGGGCAACAGTCAATACTGCTTCTCCCCAATATGAGTTTGGGAATGACATTTGGAAGGGAAGGGCTCGAGCAAGTTCAAGTGGCGATTTTTCCTTTTTGCAACCCCATTTTGTTGCGATGTGTCAACACATGTAAATTCATGGATGATGCGCTGTTTATTATTAAAGTTTGATTGGCTATGATCAGGGTTATCAATAACGCGCAATAGCGGCGGTGCAGGCTGGAGCGGCCGGCGGACGCTACCTCGACGGCGGGACGCAGCATTTTTGGGTAGCGGCCGTTGCGGCCGCTATTGCAGGTAGGGATCGTGGAATCGCGCACAGGAGTGGCGCTACTAGTCCGCTAGGGCTTCATGGCTTGATTTTCCCCTTTTACCCTCCAATATTTCTGTTGGGTACATGTTTTTAAGGGTATTTTGGGGTTTTCGAACCTATAAGTTTTTTTTTGAACCAGACTTTAAAGTTTTAACCTTTAGGGTTAACTTCTAAACCCTATTTCACTTTCTATTTGTTCGACACTTTCTATCCTCTGTTTGGCGCTCCTTCCCTCTCATTTGCGAACACCGGTGACCATCTCTGGCTAGTTTCCAGCCAGGAAACACTGTTTCCATATTTGGACCTCGCATTCTCAGCTTCGGTTCTCAGTTTCGAAGCAAGTCTTCTCTCTGTTTCTCTCATTCTCTGTTTCGGTCCCTCTGTTCTCAATCTCTCATTCTCTGATATGGCTTCTAGTCGTCAAGCATCTGCTTCTGCTCCAGCTCCAACATCAGTTGCTTATTGTGAGCTGGTCAAACCTACTGGTGAGAATATTGACTTAGCATGACAGTGGAACAGCTTGAAAGAAATCAAAGATAGGAAGAGTGTTACATGTGATTTTTGTGGAAAAACAACTACCGGAGGAATTACCAGGGATAAGAGACATCAGATGGGGGTGAGGGGAGATGTGAATCTTTGTAAGAAAACTCCAACAGATGTTAAGAACCTATTGAGGGAAGCCCAGGAGAAGAAAAATGGGAACAAGGAGGCATGCTTGACTGAGGAGTTGACTGAAGAAGCCTCATGTGGATGAGCGAGTAGTTTATGGGTGCTCAGTTATGTCGGATGCTTGGACCGACAGGAAGAATAGGACTTTGATTAATTTTCTGGTGAATTGTCCAACGGGCTCTATGTTTGTGAAGAAGCATTCTTCATATGTGAAGAGTGGGGAAAAGTTGTTTCAGCTACTGGACAGTTTTGTCAAAGAGGAAGAAGAAGAATACTTGACTGATCTTGAATATGGTGTTTGATGTTTAGTTTAATGTCTAGGGTAGTAGGGCTTAAATTGATATGTGCACACTACTTTTTGTACTTATTAACTAGTGTGCTTTTCTTAGGACCTATGACTATCTATATGTTAAATTTAATGTTTAGTTTCTTTAAGCCTCTAGGTCTAGGGTAGTAGGGTTTAAATTGATATGTGCACACTACTTTTTGTACTTATTAACTAGTGTGCTTTGCTTAGGACATATGACAGTATGACTATCTATGATGAGTTATGAATATGACTTGAATTTTGAGTATTTTTAGTATTTTGTACATGTATATGTATGTATATATATCTAGTATAAACTAGTGTAGTCTCGCACGGGCATCCGTTAGATGATTATTTTCGTAATAATTTTTTTATAAATAATTTCAACATAACAATATTAAATGTACTATTTTTTTAAATATAAAATAATACTATTGTGTTCAACAGTTGGATTCGTATATTCAATAGTTAGCTGAAAAGGAGAAGAACCAATAATGAAAGACAATAATTAATAGGTTATTAATAATAATTAAATAATTAATTAAAATTTTAAAAAAAGACAGCTGAACATAGTCCACAGATCCGCTATTGACATATGTTGTTATACAGTGACCAGACCATGATTTTGCTGTGGACGAAGAAACCGACGACACGTGTCATGGGTGGATCCACATATAATTTCAGCCTAATTATTATTTATTCTATGGCCTTTTCTTAAAATAAATTTCTGGCATGATTTTACTTTGGACGATTAGACGGGCTACTCGTGTCACGGGCGGGGCCCACATATATTTTCATTCTGAGTTTTTTAATAATAATTATTTAATTAATTATTTTAATCATTGTATTATTTATTCTAGGGCTTTTTGTTACAATAAATTTGTAACATGATTTTACTGTGGACGAATAAACGGGCGACACTTGTCATAGGCGGGGTCCACATAAAATTTCAGTCTTTGCCATTTTTTAAATAATAAATATTTAATTAATTATTTTATTTATTTTATTATTTATGTGTGTTTGGGAGAGCTTATGGAAACAGCTTATGACATGTCCATAAGCTGTTATTTTGATAAACTCTCCATGATAGCTTATGAAAATAGCTTATAGCTTATTTGAAAACAGTTTGACTATATTTTTTCTTTGATTATAAAAATAACTTATACATAAGAGCTTATATGATAAGCGTTTATCCTATAAATGCTTAATTAAGCCGTTTACCCAAACAGACCCTTAGAAGACTTACTAAAATAGTCAAGAAGGGTCCGTAAATGATCCAAGTCATTCTGGCTGAGTTGCGCTTCAGTTTCTACCATCAAAGAGAAAAAAAAAAAAAGCCGCTGAACAGTGCACGTGAACATTGCGCAATGAACAGTAACACATGAAAGGTGCCGCGGTGAACTACTACACAATAGACAATGCCGATGGACGGTGTCGATGGACAGTTCCGGTGAATAGTGGTGCACACCTATGATTGATAGGGGCACAATGACGGTGCCAAGCGCTGCAATAAAGGCAGCTAAGAGGGGCCGCAATGAAGGTGCTGAGGAGAACCGCAATGAAGGCGGCTAGGGTTTTGTCGTGGAAGCAAGACCCCCAAGATCGGGAGCTCTTGATACCATGTAGAAAAGTATTCTGAATATTATTGTATTTGTGTGTAGAGTACAAGCACTAATCAAAATATATAGTCTAAGCTCTAACTTATACTAATAGGCCTTGTTGTTATTTATGTAAATAATATATTCTGATTATAGGAATATTTGGTAATTAGGATAGTCAGATATTATGAATATCTTGTAATTATTACTTTGATTGTATTTTGATTTGTTCATTGCCTTTATAATACAATCTCCGTGGTGTAGTTGAAACACACGGGTTATGCGAATGTCTCTTGTTTTTCTCTCATCTTAACATGGTATCTAGAGCTTAACAAGAGGCAAAACCCTAATTCTTTCCTACCTAGTGGACCTACTGTTCATCAGTGAAATTTTTTTCTGCAAAACTGTGTTGTCTTTCCGAATTTGCACCATCTTTGGTTGCCGTGTTCTCCTTTCGGCATCCCACCAGTCAAGTGCGTTGATGCCAGTCGTACCCATAACTGTTCTCCGTCAGTCCGCCGCCGACCGCCGTTAGTCCGCCGACCTTTTCTGCCGACGACACGGTTAGAATCGCTGGCCTCCAATCTACACAGCCGTCCAAACCTCCCAAGTCGGTCACGGATGTCTTTCCTCTTCCTCCGGTCCCTGCCTCCTATACTCCACCAATAGTCCCTGCCTCCTATACTCCACCTACAGCCCTTGTCCCTGCCCCGGTTGCTCATACTCGCCCCTTACAGGTATATCAGCGTCGCCAACCGCCACCTCCACAAGTTGAGCATGTTCCCCTGGATGATACTGGTACGGCCATTACCGACTCTCCTCTGACGCCAGCTCCTCCGCCTGCTTCGGCCTTGCCTCCTGATCCTGAACTTCCTATAGCCCTTCGGAAAAAGGTATACGCTCAACTCGTAATCCTTCTCCTCACTATGTTACTTTAAGTTTTCACCGCCTTTCTACACCATATTTTGCTTGCCTTCTTCTTTGTCTTTTGTGTCTATCCCTAAGACTGTAGGTGACGCCTTATCTCATTCTGGGTGGAGACAAGCTATGGTTGATGAAATGAGTGCCTTTCAGAGCAGTGGTACTTGGGACCTTGTTCCTCTTCCGTGGCTGGGATGGCCAGATAGATAGTCTCAAAGCCCGTTTGGTAGCTAAAGGCTATACTCAGGTTTTTGGCTTGGATTATGGAGACACATTCTCACCAGTTGCTAAAATGGCATCTGTTCGTTTGTTTCTATCCATGGCTGCTATTCGTCATTGGCCTTTGTATCAGCTGGATGTCAAGAATGCTTTTCTTCATGGTGATCTCACTGAAGAGGTATATATGGAGCAACCTCCTGATTTGTTGCTCAGGGGGAGTCTTCTGGTCTTGTTTGTCGCCTCCGCAAGTCTCTGTATGGCCTCAAGCAATCCCCTCGAGCTAGGTTTGGCAGATTTAGCACTGTTGTTCAGGAGTTTGGGATGAAACAGAGTGAGGCAGATCACTCCTTTTTCTATCGTCATTCAGCTCGAGGATGTGTCTACTTGATTGTATATGTCGACGACATTGTCATTACAGGGAGTGACCACCATGGCATATCACAGGTAAAACAACATCTTTGTCACCATTTCCAGACAAAAGATCTTGGAAAACTCCGATACTTCTTGGGCATAGAGGTGGCACAATCAAAGGATGGCATTGTCATTTCTCAGAAAACATGCGATGGACATTCTTGAGGAAACAGGACTACTTAATGCAAAATCAGTTGATACTCCTATGGATCCAAATACTAAACTTCTACCAAATCAGGGGGAGCCACTTTCAGATACAAGAAAGGATAGAAGACTGGTTGGGAAACTGAACTACCTCACAGACAGTCACTCATCCATATATTTCTTTTGCAGTCAGTGTGGTAAGTCAGTTCCTAAATTCACCTTGCGAAGGTCATTGGGATGCTTTGATCCATATTCTCAAATACATCAAAGGGGCCTCAGGTCAAGGGCTCATCTATGAAGATAAAGGTCATACTCATATCGTTGGATATTCAAATGCTGATTGGGCAGGCTCTCCAACTGACAGAAGATCCACTTCTGGATTCTGTGTACTCATTGGGAATAATCTAATATCCTGGAAGAGTAAGAAACAAAATGTTGTTGCAAGGTCAAGTGCTGAAGCTGAGTATCGAGCCATGGCATCAGCTACTTGTGAACTGATCTGGCTCAAATAGTTACTTCAAGAACTGCGATTTGGGGATGTTACACAGATGACACTCATTTGTGATAACCAAGCTGCACTACACATCGCCTCAAATCCAGTATTTCATGAGAGGACAAAGCATATCGAGATAGATTGCCACTTCATCAGAGAAGAGATCTTATCTGGGGACATCACCACTAAGGAGTTGGTAACTCTCTCTTAACAGGCCTAATTAATGGCCCGAATACAGAGAATGCTAATAGTTACATATTTACATATTTACAACAACAAATAATGTTGGATGAGATGACTGCATTTCATGCGAATGATACTAAGGAGTTGGTAACTCTCTCTCCAGGTAAATCTCCTTTGATTGTCGTTGGATTTACACTGTGAAAGTTGGTTTTGATGGTCAAGTTGATCATCTCAAGGCTGTTCGGTTGCTAAGTGGTTCACTCAAGTTTATGGTCAAGATTATAGTAATACCTTTTCACCTGTTGCCAATATGTCCTTTGTTCGTCTCTTTCTTTCCATGGCTTCAATGAGGCCTTGCCTTTTTATTAGTTGGATACTAAAAATGCCTTTCTTCAAGGTGAACTTCAAGAGGAAATCTATATGGAGCAACCTCTTAGATTTGTTGCTCAGGGGGAGTCTAATCTGGTTTGCAAACTTCGTCGCTCTCTTTATAACTTAAAGCAGTTTCCTTGTGCTTAGTTTGGAAGATTTAGTACTGTCATTCAAGAATTTGGTACGGTTTGATATGAATATGATCATACTGTTTTCTAAAAGCATAATTCTCTTGGAAAGTGCATTTCAAACCAAAGACTTCAGATTACTCAAATACTTTCTGGACATAGAAGTGCTTAGTCGGACCGTGGTATTATTATTTTGCAATGGAAGTATGCGTTGGACATTCTTGAAGAGGCTAACATGTTAGACTGCAGACGGATAGACACTCCTATGGATCCTAACGTCAAACTCTTTCGACAGGAGGAGTCTCTTGCTAATCTTGGTAGATATCATAGACCAGTTGGTAAGTTGAATTGTCTTACCATCACCCAGCTAGACATTTCATTTGTTTTTGTGGTAAGCCAATTTCTCCTTATTAGTCAGTGGGATGCAGTTATTCGAATTCTGAGGTATGTCAAGAGATCTTTAAGTCAAGGTTTATTATATCAGAATAAAGGTCACTCCCAAGTGATAGGTTATTCGGATGTTGATTGGGCTGAGTCCTCTTTTGATAGATGCTCTACTGTAGGATATTGTGTTCTTGTTGGAGGTACTCTCATCCCTTGGAAAAGCAAGAAGCAGGACGTTGTGGCTAAATCTAGTGCTGAGGTAGAATATCGAGCTGTATGGCTTTATCTACGTGTGTTCATAGGAACCAGATTAAAGAGAGAACAGAACTGTGTATTATTGATTGGAAAACTTAGAACTTTTACAGAAGAAACCCTTGTAATCCCAGAGCTATTGCTCCTCAGAGAAGAGAAGATTCTCTCTCTGCCAACTTCTAAGGTTCTAATTGAAAATGATCTAGAATGAATTCGCCCTTGCCATGCCCTCTCCTTATATCTACGTGCCTCCCCTCACTAACAAGCTGCCACATCACAATTATAACTAATTCTATATTCAGCCCACCTGTTGGGCTTAGGCCCAAACCTGGTATCCTATCACTACCTGCCGCAGCCTTGTCCTTAAGGCTGAAGTGAGAAAATTGGCTTTTGAGGACAAAGTCATCCTCCCATGTAGTATCTTCAACTGCCCTACCCCTCCATTTGACTAGCATCTGCTTAGTTGTTCTTCTAGCCTCATTTATCACCCTGCTAGCAAGCATCCTTTCAAGTTCTTCCTTTTCATTTGATTGGGCAAGAGTTTGTAGCAGCTGAAAGCAACTCCCTCCGGGGTCCCATAGCTTAAAGCTTAAGGACCAAGCTGCAAATCAAGTAGAAGAACTCCCACTCTCACTCGGGTCAAATAAGAAACAAGTTATATTCGGAACAGTAAGCTCATCGACAGGGTGCTTGCAAGGCTTAGTTAGCTGTCCTTTGCTTCACAGGCTAGCTGAATGTTTCCATGTTGTCGCAGTTGATTCCTCATTAAAGAAACTGCATCTGAGCTGCTCATGTTATCCCATAAGTCATCAGATGCTAATATTATAAACTTGGTATCTGAGCCAAGAGTTACTTGATACATATCAGGGCCTGCAACAACCCAGTCATTGTCAAGTTGTACACGAGAAATAAATTTTTCTGACCATCTTCCTTCTTGAACTCCTTTTTGCAGCATCTCATTCTTTGTTTTGAATTGCATGTCCCCAAATGCACGATATACAACATCTCACATTCTACCATTGACAATCATCTGTCCAATAGATTCACAAAGTGCCTTTGTAGTAGTTTAAGAAGTGATGACCCATCTTCAGTTTCTGATTCAATTAAAACATTGGGATGTGACCTAGACACTTTTAGCTCCATTTTCCTTTGTTCCTGAACCATCTTCCTCTCAATAGTGAGTTGGGCCTGGCCCATTAAGTTAAATAAGTAACCCACCTCACATTCTGCAATGTCCACTCTAGAATTTTGTTGTTTAACAGCCCACTTCCACTTTTCACAGAGATGGGCTTGGCCCATTAGGTCAAACAAGTGACCTGATTTTTGTAATTCCATATCTGTCCCTCCTTCCTCATTCTTCCCCTTTATGAAGCTTCTGTTTGAAGTAGCCATCTTTGTATCTTCTTGAGCTACCATAGTCCCAAGGGCCGCCGTTTTAGGACATGGATCCGGTGGCCCCAACTGCTCTGATGGCAGCAGCTTGGTGGGCCCGAACATGGCCATCGTATTTGGCAATAGAAATTCAACCATGCGATGTGGCGACCCAACCTTTGCCATGCATGCGTTTCGATCTGGTGGCTTCGATGGCGGTAGCTTGGCCGGGTCAGTTCATGTACATGTCCAGATTTGGCGGTTCCGGTGGCGGTACCCGCTCACCACTGACCATTGTCGCCACCTCACTCGACCACCACCCTCACAGCGTCCGTCGATGCCACTGCCTAAGCCATCACTCATCTTTCCGCCGGATCCACCGCCAAAGCAACTCCCGTAAACACCTCCCTTTCTCGAAGGCAAGTCGACACCCACACTACTATCTCTCCTGCTTGTGGGCCTCATAAGTCAATGGGTCAAATAATGTTTTTTGAAAAAGGCAAAATATCATTCATAGAGTACAAGGGGTACTCACAACCCTTTTACAAGAAGGATTGAATTGACAGTTCATCAAGAATTCCTAAATACATATACATCCCCACCCCCTATTTTACTAAACAACTAATTGGATTTATACACCAATCCGAGAAAGAGTAAGAGGAACACTCCTTGCCTGCAGAGAACCATTTCCATGAGAGCACTTTCACCCTATCCATAAGATGTACAAAATCTACCGATTCGCCTCGGAAGGTAATCCCGTTACGAAGTTCCCAAATGCACCACACCACCGCATGCCATAGCAGGACACAACCACCTTGCTTGTCCTGAGCACTAATACCCTCACCAAACAAAACTAGGAGAAGCAGAATAGATTCTGGAATTACTAAGTCCATACCTAACCATAAGGTAATTCCAGCCCATACTAATTTGGAGAAGGGGCATAATAGAAATATGTGTTCAACAGATTCATCCACACAATTGCAAAACACACAAAGCAAGGAGACATCTTCATCAATAGCCCTCCTATGGAAGAGGTTTACCTTGGAGGGAATCCTATCTAACAACAATTGCCAGGAAAAGGCAACCACCTTTAGTGGAGCCTTACTCTTCCAGATCAGTGAAAGAGATTTTTGTTGGAGAGCAGATTGCTGGACATGCTGTTGAAGCCGAGAGGAAAGCTCATCATAGGCCGATCTAACACTGAACTCCCCACAAGGGTTTGGCTTCCAGATCCACCAATCCTCCCTTTGGATAGGACTAACCGTGCTTAGGTTATTGTACAGCTCCTGTATGATTTCCTCCTCCCAAGTAAAAGCTCTTCTTCTCCACTTAAAGTCCCACACCCAATTCAAACCTTCCCATTTTCCACACTCAAAAATTGTTCCAGCTTGCAGATTAGATAGTACGAATAACCTTGGGAATAGTTCTTCCAATGATGAGCCACCATACCATTTATCCTTCCAAAAGGAAATAGTCTTGCCATCTCCCAATCTTTTGTAAACTCCTTCCTGAAACCACCCACCACCCCCGTACTAATTCCAACCTTACACAAGTCCTTCCACCAAACCGACCTTTGTCTTGCTCGACCCACAGCATCCAGATTTGGATTATGACACACCTCCACACCATATTTGGCTTTCACCACCTTACACCAAATGGCTTCCGAGTCAGTCAATAGCCTCCACCTCCATTTGGCCAGAAGTCTTAGGTTGAATAGAGCAAGGTTTTTGACCCCGAGACCCCCCTTATCCTTTGGTTTACATACATCGGACCATTTTACCCAAGCAATCTTCTTTTCACCCAAAGTCCCTCCCCAAAGGAACTCCCTTTGGATTTTAACCACCACCTGCCAAACCTTCAAGGGCATCTTCATAAATGACAAATAATAAATAGGAATACCTGTGAGGACTGATTTAAGAAGCACCAGTCTCCCACCCAAGGAAAGGTATCGATTCTTCCATGATGAGAGTCTCCTGACTAAAGCATCAATCAGCGGCTGCCATGTGGAAGCTAACCTAGGATTAGCACCAACCGGTATACCCAGGTATTTGAACGGAATTGAATCCACTCTACAATTCAAGAACTCAGCAGCCGAAGATAGGAAATGGGGATCCACGTTAACACCCATAAGACAACTCTTATGGAAGTTAATTTTTAGTCCTGAGACCAATTCAAAGCAGCAGAGAACAGTCTTCATAACCCACAAATTCTGCTCTGTAGCTTCCCCTACCAGAATAGTATCGTCAGCATACTGGAGATGTGAAATCTTCACCTTAGAGGAGCCTACCTTGAACCCTGCAAAATTGCCAGTAGAAACTGCTTTTTTGACAAGCCCACTCAGACCTTCGGCAACCAAAAAAAATAGGAACGGCGCTAGAGGATCGCCTTGCTTAAGCCCCCTCTAGATGTTAACCTCCTCAGTCGGACTACCATTAACTAGAACTGACAGCTTCCCCGAGAAGATACACGTTCGGATCCATGCACACCATCTCTCATTGAATCCAAATCTAACAAGCATATACTCTAGGAAATCCCAACTCACTGAATCGTATGCCTTTTCGAAATCCACTTTTAGGATGATGCAGTCCTTACCACCTTTTTTAGCCGAATCAACGACCTCGTTCATCACTACAACCCCATCAGCAATATGTCTACCCTTAATGAAGGCCGACTGGTTAAACGAGATAATAGAGTCCATGACTTTAGCCATTCTCGAGGCTAGGACCTTTGCAAGAAGCTTGTAGATACTCCCAAGTAGAGAGATTGGCCGAAAATCCTTAAGCCCTTGTGGACAATTAGTTTTTGGGACAAGGGTTAAGAAGTAGGAAGTTAGACAAGATGGTAAGGATGCATTACTGTAGAACTCATTAAACATTCGGAGAATCTCCTGTTTCAACAAATCCCAACAAGATTTGAAGGAGTAATTGAACCCGTCTGGACCCGGACTTTTATCTCCATCACAAGAACTAAGGCTCTCCTCAATGGTGAAAAGCTCAGCCAACATATCATTTTGCTGTCTCGAGACCTTGCTGAATTCAATACCATTCAGAAGTGGACGTCTCCACCTGATCTCAGCAAATTGATTCGAAAAGTAAGTCACCACCGCTCTTTTAACCCCCTCTGCATCCTCCACCCACCCGAGATCAGTATGTAAAGCCGAAATCCGATTTGAAGCCCTTCTCGAATTAACTCAAGCATAGAAGAACTTTGAGTTAGCATCCCCTTCCTTGATCCACCTCACCCTTGACTTTTGGAAGGCTAGGCTCTCCTTATTTTTTAGTGTTTCCCACAATTCGGCCATCAAGCTCTTCCTCCTTCCCACCTCCTCATCTTGAAGGACACCATCCTCATTAACCAAGTCAATTTCCTGGATCGCTCCTGTTAGTTGTTGGATTTTATTGTCCATATCGCCATATTCCTGTTTGCTCCAACCCTTAATTGCAAATTTCAGCATCTTCAATCTTTGAGAAAGAACAAACCCTGCCCACCCTTCAGTTGAATCCTCCGCCCAACTCTTTTCGACCAAACCATAAAAGTCTTTATGACGCAGCCAAAAGTTCTTAAACCTAAATGGTTTAGGACCCCAGTTTTGTAACACATACCTCAGAACAATAGGACAGTGATCAGAGACATCCCTGCTAAGAGCCCACTGAGTCAACTCTCCCCAATTTTCAAGCCAAAGTTCTGAGACCAAAAAACGATCCAATCTGCTAAGAGAAGACCCATTAGGCCTTACCCAAGTAAATTTCTTGTCCAGCAGAGGAAGGTCTGATAATTGCATATCTTCTATAAACTGATTGAAGTCTCTCATCAAAGCTGATCCCTCTTCGCTAGAATTTTCTGAAGACCCTCTCCTTTCTCTACAGAATCTCACAACATTGAAATCGCCCACCACACACCAAAGCTCACCTCCAAAACCTCTTCTTGACATTTTTAGAACCTCCCATAGTCTCTTTTTTTCCAAATAGCCACCTTGAGAATAGATGTTTACAATGAACACCCTCCTGCCACTTCCTAACCAATCCAGACATACCCCAACAAATCCCCGGTCTTTGAAGGAGAACACTAATTTTGCCTTCTGTGTGTTCCAAATTGAAAGGATGCCCCCACTATTCCCTGTTGAAGGCAGATAACAGAAATCAAAGAACTCACTCCCCCAAAGTTTTCTGCAAAGACAAGCAGATACCTCCTCCATTTTTGTCTCTTGTACTGCAATGAAATCCAGATTTTCCTCTCTGACCAGCTTACTCACCTTGTTTTTCTTCACTGGTCCCCCCAAGCCACGCACATTAAATGAGCAGATCTTCATGATAAAACCTTTTCATTCCCCCTTCCAGACATTGCTAGTCTGTCTCTGTCCTCATATTGCAGTAATTTTTCAACCAGAGTGACTTCATTCCCAACTGTAGAAAGACCCAACTCTTTCCCCAATTTCAACAATTTTTCTGCAGAACTCCTACTGCTTGTGGCTAGAATAATGGTATTACTCTGACTAATATTAGAATCAGATAAGGACAAACCTGACAACCCGGGAGAAACTGAGCTTCGAACACGCTCCACAAATGGTTCTGACCTCTTGGCTTGACCGTCCTTAGCTCTCAATTCTGGTCTCAGGCTCCCTTTTTTGATCACCTCTGGCGCAATCCCCGACTTGGGAGTCATCCACCTTACGCGCCTATTGTAACGGACTACCGGTTCATCCCTTGTGACAGCAGGAACCGCTACCTCTGCGTCGGCCCTCCTCGAGGCAGATTCACTAGGGGAAGATACTGTAGATGAACGTAATTCCTTTAGTAATCTGAACCTCGGTGGTCGACATATGTCTACAGTATGTCTTCATCTCTCTCTGAATTCACCCTTGCCATGCCCTCTCCTTATGTCTACATGCCTCCCCTCACTAACTAGCTGACACATCACAAATATAACTAATTCTATATTCAGCCCACCTGTTGGGCTTAGGCCCAAACCCAGTATCCTCTCAGAGTTCATATGGATTAAGCAACAAAATCGAGAACTAAAATTTGTAGAAATTTCTCAAATGATGTTGCTTTGTGATAATCAAGTTACTCTCCTTATTGCCTCTAATTTGATCCTTCATAAGAGGACCAAACACATCGAAGTTGGACACCATTTTATTATAGAAAAGGTGCGTTTTGGTTGTATTGTCACAAATAACATCAATACCAATGACTAGCTAGCAGACATTCTCATTAGGTCCCTTAGGGGTCCATATATTGGGTTCATTTGTGACAAGCAGGTGTATATAATTTGTATGCTCCAACTTGAGGTGGATTGTTAATGTAAATTGTAGAATGTAGTAGAATAGTTTATTTTATTCTAGTTGGTTATATATATATATATATATATGAGAAATATAGTAGAATATTTTCAATATAAAGAGATGAGAAAGTAGGGAAAAGAGGAGAATATATGAATGAGATTCTCGAACTTAATTTAGTTAGACTCCTTGTATATGTATTTTATAAAGTACAAGTGTATTAATACTAGTGGAAAGCCTGCTACCTGCCCCAATGATGTTTAGCACTTGCTAAAAGTACTACTTCCTAAAAATGTAAAAGGCTGATCTTCGTGGACATAGTTGTCTCCTAGCTGGGATGTTTAGTAGAAAATCTTACAATAATAATGCACCTCTGAATTTCCTTTTTCTAATAAACAAAATGCATCTTTTGACTTGAGTTTTATTTATGTAACCAAAGTTGACTTTCTTGTACTTATAATAAGTTACTATTCTGTGCCACTCGCAGATACTTAAGGAAATGGGTCTGGTAAAAACAGCATCTTCAGCTATGAATCTTCTGGTGGATATTGGGTATTTTCCTGTACATGTTAATCTAGATTTGTTGAAGTTGGGCATTCCCACTGATCATTCAGAAGAAATCATATCAGTTGCTGAAAGTCTTCTATCAAACTCATATGATCAAGACGAGGTGAGTCTCCTTTGCCTGAAAGTATTGCTAATATGATGAAAGAATGACATCATTAATATACCTTTAGATTCCCTTCCTTCCAAACCATATATTACATATACATGGTATAAAATTAATGCATATTGTTGAGAGAATAGAGAACCATAGGGATGCTTAAACTGTGTCTCAGTTACACCTCGAATAAATGAATATATATTAATCTAATACAATAAATTTGGCCAATGAATCTAGAAACATTCTACACTGAATCTAGACACTAATACTGAGATACAAGGAGATACACTTATTACATATCCAACATTCTCCCTTTAGCTAGAGCTTATAGGTCATATGCAATGAGCTTGTTACAAAGATAACTTATTTGAGGACCTCTCGGGCTTAGTGAAAAGATCAATCTGTTAGTCATTTTAATTGACAAAGTGGTGATGATTCCAAATAGGATCTTCTCTATGATAATATCTCAATGTGTACGATCCTTTCATGGAACATGTCAAGAGTAACGAGAGAAAAGAAAGACTTTCCTCCATTCATTCGACATTCCTTAAACGTATTTATCTAGTTAAAGAACTTTGTGACCCAGATTATACCTTCGTCCCCTAAACACTTCCAAACATCAACAGTTATATTTTTTCGTCTTTTTCGTCAAATCGCTTTACAATTGTCCATCCTCATTTAAAGTGTTTTAAACCTTAAACTCGGATTCTACTGTAAATGGTATACTTTTGGTCTTCTTCTCTAGTATTTAAAATATGGTTTAATGACTCTGCATGTCACAGAACTATTTGGGAATCTTTAAATAGGTCCTTGTACTTTAAAAATTTGTAATTGGGTCTCTAAACTTGTAAATAATTTGAGATTGGGTCTCATATTTGTAATCAGGTCCTTGAACTTGCAAATAATTTCTAATCAGGTCCCTGGTGTAGGGTTCCATCAGCAGACTTCACAGTTCAGAAATCCTATCCCAGGGACCTAATTATAAATTATTTACAAGTTCAATGATTTGATTACAAACTTCGGACCCAATTTCAAATTATTTATAAGTTTAGGGACCCAATTACAAATTTTTAAAATATAGGAACCTATTTAGAATTCCCAAATAGTTCAGGGACCTGCAAAGTAATTGAATCTTAAAATATCTATGTCCACTAATGTTTCATGCCCTTTGTGAAATAACTTCGGAAAAATCCCTTTCATTTTCTTTTGATATCTCTCTCGACAGCCAAAGCCTTTACCTTTTCATCAAGGTTATCAAATCGAGATTCGATTCGTGAATCAGAGGACCTATTTTTCGAATCGTGAATCGGAGGACCTATTTTTCGAATCGTGAATCGAATCTTATTATGAACCGTAAGATACATGGTCAATAAAAATATGGCATTTTTAAGTAAAAACAAGTGAACAAGCAGAGAAACATAAGCTGATATATGATATATGAACTTCAAAATAATGCAAGATTCAAATCATAAAAAATAGAGTGTGGGAACAATACAAGAGGACCAAAGGAAGACCAAAAAAAAGAGAAGAATAAAGGAGAAGGGTTGGCACGAAGCATTGTGTAGGCAGGAAGAATAAAAAAAAATACACTATAGGAGGCAGTGGAAGCAAAAAATTCAGTATGCTAGGGCTGTTTATTTGTTATTCTGATGGGTTATTTGGAAGGTTTGGTTTCTTCTAAGATTTTTTTTTTTTGCAAAAAAAACCCTAGCATGCCTTTTAGAAACTAAGTTGCTCGATTTAGCCCGTTTCTGAGTTGCACCAACAACGGGATTTGTATCGTGCGATTCAGCTGTGAATCGAGAATCATGGGATTCAGTAGACTGAATCGAGATTCATGCTGAGATTCAAGTCCGATAAAAGATTCGCACTATGATACATATCGATTGCATTCGATTTCATTTCGAATCAAGATACGAATCGTAAGATACTGATAACACTGCTTTTCATCCTTAATGCATTTCACATAATCCATGTCTGTTGTGTTCCTTTCTCTTCTTGCAGCAAGCCTATAGATTCGTCTTTCTCTGTCCTTGTTGTCTAATGATTAGTATATCCCCCTTCTGTTGAACTTCTGCTTTCCACCACTAAGATTCTTTATCCTTAGGTCCAAAGCCTTTTGATTCTCCAGGCATATCCTTTGCTACCTTACATATCGTTCTTGCCATCTCTTCCCACATATAATTAGCAATCCCTTGTTCCTGAAAAATATATTCCTTTGGAACATCCCTCTTAAGAGCCATTGTTTTCCTTTCTTTAACTGCTGTTAATCCTTGAACTCTTTAATTGGAAATTTCTCCTTGCCTTCATCCTGACACATACATCCAGAACCAAAACTTCACGCTGGGTAGTCAAGCTCTCCATAGTATGACTATACAATCCAAAGCTTCTTGTCTTTTTTTTTTTTTTTTTTTTAACTAAAAGGAAATCGATTTGTAAGAAAGAAGCCTCATTCTTGTACTTACCAGATAAGATGTTCTTCCCGCTTCTTTAAACTAGTGTTTGTTATTATTGTGAAGTCAAAATCCAACAAAAATCTAGAAGAGCTTAACCCTTAACATTAGCTTCACCTATACCATACCCCATGCACTATCCCCTTGTAGTTCCTTGATTCGTTGCCAACATGTGTAATTAGGTCCCTAGGGTAGGGTTCCATCAATAAACTTCACAGTTCAGAAATCTAATCCTAGGGACCTAATTATGAATTATTTACAAGTTCAGGGACCCGATCACAAAAGTGAGACCCAATTTCAAATTCTTTACGAGTTTAGGGACCCAATTACAAATTTTTAAAATACTGGGACCTATTTAGAAATTTCCAACTATGTATTTAATAGTGCGCTATAGCGGTGTAGCATAGCGGATCAGCCCTGGGCCGCTATGGTGCTTGAATAGCATATCATTTTCTGATAGCGGCAATAGCGGCCGCTATCACGGTCGGAATAGTGGGAAATAGCGGCAATAGCGGTCGCTACAACAAAGTGTGTTAAGAATCCATTTTTACCCCTCCTCAAATGGGCATCTAACTGTCATATTTGGGATTATTGTCGGTTTAGCGGTCATATTTGGGGTGTTGTCGGTTTTTCAGACCAAGGTTAAATAATTTTCACCTCTACCTCCTCACCGCTATGAGTTTGTGTTTGCAATTTTGGGTAATCTGTTATGTTTTAACATTTACATGTGTATATTTAGTTTTTTAGCTTATGTGTATATTGCAATAGTGGCCATCCCGCTCCCACTATCCTGCTATAGCGGTTCCGCTATCTGGGATTGATAACTATGATTCCCAAATAGTTCAAGGACCTACATAGTAATTGAACCTTAAAATATCTATGTCCATTAATGTTGCATGCCCTTCGGGAAATAACTTCTGAAAATTCCCTTTTATTTTCTTTTGATTTCTCGCTCAACAGCCAAAACCTTTTCCTCTTCATCCTCAATGCATTTTACATAATCCAGCTCTGTTGTTTTCCTTTCTCTTCTTGCAGCAAGCCTATAGATTCGTCTTTCTCTGTCCTTGTTGTCTAATGATTAGTATATCCCCCTTCTGTTGAACTTCTGCTTTCCACCACTAAGATTCTTTATCCTTAGGTCCAAAGCTTTTTGATTCTCCAGGCATATCCTTGGCTACCTTACATATCGTTCTTGCCATCTCTTCCCACATATAATTAGCAATCCCTTGTTCCTTAAAAATATATTCCTTTGGAACATCCCTCTAAGAGCCATTGATTTCCTTTTTTAACTGCTGTTAATCCTTGAACTCTTTAATTGGAAATTTCTCCTTGCCTTCATCCTGACACATATATCCAGAACCAAAACTTCACGCTGGGTAGTAAAGCTCTCCATACTATGACTTTACAATCCATGCAAAGCTTCTTGTCGTCTTGTTTTTTTTTTTTTTTCTTACTAAAAGGAACTCAATTTGTGAGAAAGAAGCCTCATTCTGGTACTTACTAAGATAACACGTTCTTCCCGCTTCTTTAAACTAGTGTTTGTTATTATTGTGAAGTCAAAATCCAACAAAAATCTAGAATGGCTTCACCCTCAAAATTAACTTCACCTAGACTATCTCATGCACCACCCCTTGTAGTTCCTTGATTCGCTGCCAACATGTTCATTTAGATCCCGTCCTTGGAAAATCCTTTTCCTTCCCTTACAGTATTTCCTAAAATAATACTTCTAGATCCTCCCAAATTTTTTTCTTTTGTTGCTCTTCTAGCCCTATTTGTGGAGCAGATGCGCTAATAACCTAATAACCTTGAAAGTGTCATTCTAATGCTATGATCTTTCCCCAACCCATCTTACGTTCAATATATTACTCTTCCAACTTTTATCCACTATTTATGCCCACCCCATATCTTGATCTTACTTTGAAACTGTACCAAAGTTTAAAACCTAAAATTTCTAATTTCCTAGCCTTTTCTCCAGCCCGCCTAGTTTTCTAAAGCAGATAAAATTGATCCCCCTGCCATTCACTTGTCAACTATTTCCATAGATTTGCCTTTAAGGGTGCTAGTTTTCCAGGTTCCAAAAGGAATCCTACTCTCATTAACTAGCTTCTTTACCCACAATCCCACATCGTTCATGCTTCAGCACTATACTCAAGCCATGCAGTGCAATACTTACAGATTACAACCTTGTATTAAAACAGCCATATCACGATCTAAACATGCTAACAAAATTTTCCATTGGCTGTTGACTATCTGTACAACCCTCCTGGTTTATGGACTGGCTGTGTAATGATTTTCAATAAGCATGATATAGGCAAAGTTTTCATAACTTGTATGGTATCTAATTATATGTATTCACTAGTTAAATATTTCATTAGTTAAATATACAAAATTGGGAAAGGATATTTTTGGAAAGTTAAAGTTGAATATCTAAATCTCTCAATGCGGCCAAACAAAGGCATCGTCCGTACCTAGAAACTTCAATTTCATACCCAAACATCTTATGCCTTCTATGGTGTCTATGTATCGAAGTCCTCATAGAAGGCTGGAGTGGACTATCCAGATTCTCCACCATATAGATGGACTGCACAGCATTTGCATTTTCTTTTTCAAATTGCTGTTGAAGTTGGACCCTCAAAACTCTTCTTAATCATCTTGTTCTCCTTCATTGCTATGTTCATTTTGATCATTACCTGGATACATCTTCATATTTTGGTTGTTACATACTCATTTTGTGTTTTACTATTGTCAGATTAATAGGAAGGATCTTACTGATTTGAAGGTCTATGCCATTGATGTTGATGAGGCTGATGAGGTAAACAATCAACTCATTTTTTATTGCTTCTTTTGAGATTATTTTAAGTGTTGCTCCATCTAATTTAGGTAGCCTATAATTTTATTAACTATCCAATAAATGTAGCTTGATGATGCTCTGAGTGCAACGAAGTTGCAAGATGGTCGAATTAAAGTTTGGATACATGTTGCAGACCCAACTAGATATGTTCAACCCGGAAGCATCGTTGACAGGTATCTGGTTGTGATTCAAAGAGACATATTAATGAATCTTCACTGTTATGTTTCCTCCTTAATATACTTCATGGCTTGCAGGGAGGCTATGAGAAGAGGAACTTCTGTTTTCTTGCCAACTGCCACTTATCCTATGTTTCCAGAAAAACTTGCCATGGGGGGTATGAGTTTGCGACAAGGAGAGCGTTGTAATGCTGTTACTGTATCAGTTGTGCTGCATGATGATGGCAGGTATATTCAAATTTACTGATTGCATGTTGTGGTAAATTCACCTGATGACAATCTAGTTGTAGAGCATGAGATTATAGGGAGTGACAAAACCTATTAGGAGCCATCCTGAAGTGGGTCTGTAAGTAAGAGTGGGGTTGCTTGTTCCGATGTAGCTTGGAAATAGTCTCCTATCATTTGCATTTGTTACCATTGTTCTTATCTTATCTTAGAGTACATCTTCTCTTATAAGAGTATATCTTGAATTATCTCATAGGATTAGTTGTTATCAGTTAGTTATTATCAAAATTAGTTTTCCTTTTTAATTAGGATTAGGAGTCTTTTTGTAATGCAAGATCATAATCAATAGGCAAAATAGGTAAATTAGTCCTATACAGTTATTTTATTTTTCACCTTGGTCCTATAAGTTTTTAATTTTTCAAATTGGTCCTATACGTTACATTCTCTTTTCACATTAGTCCTCACCGTCAATTTTGATCTGATGTGGCTATTACCTTAGTCCGACACGTGGCATCAAAACTGATGGCGTTAGGTCAAAATTGACGGAAAGGACTAATGTGAAAACGGAACGTAACGTGTAGGACCAATTTGAAAAATAAAAAACTTATAGGACCAATATGAAAAATTAAATAAACGTATAGAACTAATTTACCTATTTTGCCTAATCAATAATAATCGTATTTTGAGTGTTCATTCTTTTTCTTCTCTTTCTCTATCTAAACCCATAACTTCAACATGGTATCAGAGAGGTACCATCCTCCGTGACCTGTCCCGCCACTATTCCGCTGAGTCCCCAAAAGTTTGGGACTATTCCAATAATTGTATTTATGATTCTATTTGTTAAACTCTAACTCTCCTTTGTTTCAAAGGGGTTATTCGGTCTCTTGTTTTTATGCAAAATCGTGTTCTCCTTCTGGCATCCCCTCCTGTCAAGTACCTTACTGCCAGTCGTCTGCCGTCAGTCTGCCGCCGTCCGACGAAGTTTCCGGCCGACAACACGGTTTGAATCGCCGGCCTCCGATCTACACAACCGTCCAAACCTCGTCGCCAACAGTTGCAGGACGTGCCTCCACGCACCGATCGCGTCCCTGCCGCTCTATCACACGCACCTCCCTTCCAACCGCACGTGAGGTAGTTTACGGCATCTTCATCGGCCGCCGTTTCCAGCGCCGAACTCGCCGACCCATGCTCTTCCCAGATCTGTTTTCACACGTCGAAGTCGCCCAACCCCCCCAGTCCTAGATCCAGCCTTGGTTTGGAGTTTCGTGACATCACAACAGTAGCTCCGCCGCTACAGTCCGGCGTCCGCCGCTGCAGTACCTCACCGGTATTTGCTGCCACCTTCGTTGCTGTCCAAGTCACTATTCATGTCATCCATACAACATTTTTCACATACTTCGTGCAGTCACTATCCTCGTCGTCCGTACAGACACTATCTATCGTCCGTACAATTGTCCAGTCACCAACTTCGCTGATGTGAACTCATTCTTATTTGGTGCTCTATTTCTGCCTTATTAGTGCTCATTTCTTTCTAGTTCGGGTATGCGCATCTTTTTGTTCCAAGTTGTTCATTGGCATTTTCTCTATTTGTTCTTGGTTGGTCATCTATCCCAGTGTGCTTTCTACCTTGTCACAAATTGGTCTCTAATGGCAGGCTCACTAGTCATCGGTCCCAGCACACTGTCGTTAATCTCTAGTAGTCCCTTCATCCAACTGACGTCAAGGTTGAGTCATTGGCACCAGTCACAGATGATCTGTCCCACTTAAGTTGGTTGTTTCATGCTAAGGACAACGTCTAGCCCAACAGCGTTTTAGTTGGTTTGATTGATGTTCGTGAAAATCAGCAATTATTTCTTCAGTTGGTTGATTGGTGGTTTGTTCTTGGGCACAAACCTTATTGGTTGATGGTTCTTGTATTTTTTGGTTTATTCAGGATATCTTTATGGGTCTGGTTACCTCTGGTTGTAAATTTTCTCTTTCAAAGAGTATATTTGTCTTAGATTTTGGGCCTAACTCAACTCCACAAAACCGGCTTGTAAGGTGAGGATTGCCTAAGCTTTATAAGCATTACTTAGGCCATATCGCTAAGCTTTATAAGCACTACTTAGGCCATATCATATTTCTTGCCATCTTTCTTCCCCTCTTCATTGTAGTTTCTAGTAGCAAGTGGAGAGCTCTCTATTTCTGAAATTAGGGCTGCTTTACCCATCATAACTCCTTGCCTGGCCTTTTCTCTCCTTACCTCCGACAAAGTTTGACGAATAGTTGGCAAAGGTGTCTTCCCCGTAATTCTACCACTTCATCAAGTTCCTTATTTAGCCCAGCAAGAAACACAAACACACGGTCATTCTCTTGCCTTTTGATGAGTAGGACACTGTCTTCAGTACACCTCCAATTGTCCTAGTTGTAGAGATCCAATTCCTGCCATAGAGTCATTAGTTCATTTTAATAAGTAGTCACATCTCTATTACCTTGTTTGGCATGCCATAACCTGGATTTTAAATAAAAAATTTGAGAGGAATTCTGAATGTCAGAGTATGTATCTTTGACAGTTTCCAAGACATCTTTCGTAGTTGGCAAGAACATGAAGAGCTTTCCAATTGCTGGTTTCATGGAATTAATTAGCCAAGCAATGATTAAATAATTCTCAGATTTCTAGAACGTGAAATTTGGATCGCTATTTGTAGGTCTCGATGTGTCATTTGTAAGAAATCCAAAATTTCCCTTGCTTTCCAGGAGCAATCTAACTATCCGAGACCATTATGTGTAGTTTTTCCCATGAAGCCGTGGAACGTTGACCTGAAGGGAATTAGAAAAACCCTCTTGGCCATTAAAATGGTAGTTCAGACCACCGCTGACACCACGACCGGCGTTGTAGGCGCCACCTGCACCATCACCTGTACCGCTGAGGCCACCTGCACTACCGCCTCCTGCACTAGTGCCTACGCTCGTACCCGCACGGCCTGAGGCAGCGCTTCCTGTTCCGTTGCCTGTTCCTGCACCGTCGCCGTCACTGCCTGGGCCGCCTCCTGTCACGCTGATGCTATGTCCGTCTTCAACTGTGCCTGTTAGGGCGTGCTTCCATGAGTTTGGGCGTGCCGCCATGGAGGGGAGAGAAACCCTAACCTAAAGCTGCTGATACCATTTAGAAGGCAGTGGAACAAAATGTTGTGTTATTTTATTCATCAGTCTAAGTCTCTGTTATAGAGAGATTACAATAAAGCAATAAAGTCTCTTCCTATAATTAGGGAAGGAAATAAAACAAAATAAAATTAGAGTAATAAAGATAAAATCAAAGAGAATAAAATCAGTGATATTTTCTAATTCTCCTACAAGATTCTTTCAAAGGATACCAGTAATTAATTTGTCAACTCTATTGATCAACTTGTAGATGTTTTCACCAAGTCTACACGGGGTTTACGAATAACTTATAAATGTAACAAGCTTGGTGATGATGACATCTATGCACCAGCTTGAGGGGGAGTGTTGATATTGTTTGATTTGTTTCTGATAGTTGTTGATATATTCTAATTTAGTTTCCTAGTTTCCATATACTAGTTGTAAATAAGAGTTATGGTAAATCCCTAAAATCTTGGGATTGATACTACATATTTGTATATCATTAATCTATAAATTCAAAAGTGTGAAAGGGTTTCTCTCAAGCTATACAGCTACCATAACTAATGTTAATGATGAAAACGTCTGAAGTTTTGAGTAACTTTTTAGTTTTCAGCATCTATTATTGTGTACTAGAAATTATAATAATATCATGGTTGTTAGAAAATCAGAGAAATATCTGATAATATATTTTCATATCTTAGCATATGTTAGAGTATCCTAGATAATCTCTTAGGATTTATTTCTTATTTATATTTTATGTTTTGATTCTCTATTTGATTAAGATTAGGATTCTATTTTTAGCATAAATAGGACTATTGTGTTGTCTTTTGTAATAACATCATCACTACATCAAATCAATATCAGTCTTATTATTTGTTAGTTTATTTCTCTCTCTTTTCCTCCTTCCCTACCTAAAACCTTCCAATTCAACATGGTATCTAGAGCCAGACAAAGGTACCATCCTTCGTGACTTGTACTGTCACTATTCCGCTCCGGAGTTCCGCTAAGTACGAAGGAACTCTAATCATTTTATCATCTTCTTAGCCATACAAAATCCTGCCATTTTTTCTCTCCTCTGTTGTGTTCTTCTTTTCCGGTGCGTTTTTTGTCTTTCCGACCCTCTTTCTTGTGCTGTCAGCCGCCATCAGCCACCGTCTGCCGTCGTCCACTGTCATCTCCGGCCGCTGACCACACCACCAGACTTGACGTCGGCCGATCTGTACAACCGTCCAGACAGTGCCGTCGTCCGCCTCCCGACGCGCCTCCACGCGCGTCTCTTCCGATCTACGCGCAGTCGCACGCGCGCACATTCCTTCGGAGCGTGGCGGCGCGTTCGGCCACCTTTCCGGCCGCCGTTTCCAGCGCCGAACTCCCCGACCTCCGCTCTTTTTGGATCTGTTTTCACCTCCCTCAATGGACCACTTTTCAGCAACCACCTCGATGTGTTTCTCTTTGGTTATGTTTTGCTTCTTCAGTGTTTGTCATGCAATTCTTATCCACTAATGGATCATATCAGTGGCTTCTCTTCCCACCGACGATCATTCCGGTGGTGACTCCTTTCCCACGGATGAGGCATATTAGTGGTGGCTGTTGTTTCCACCGACGATCATTCCGGTGGTGATTATTTTACCATATATGAATCATATTAGTCGTGACTTCTATTTTCGTCGATGGTTGTCTTATGTTGGCTATGACTCACACTAGCCCAACTCTTTGTCCCGGATGCTTTGGCCCGGCTCTTTTCCTAGATGCACTGGCCCGTCTTTCTCCCAGATGCACTAGCCTTGGCCCCTTGTTTCAGATGCACTGGCCTCGTCTCAGTCCCGGAAGTGGTTGTCTAACTTAATTTCAATTTGAAATAATTTGGGACTCTGATATTGTTGTTGAAGCTTCCAAATACAGTTTTGAGACGTTCGGACCTTACTGCTAGATTGCTTGCCAAGAAATTTCTGTCAGGCTGATGATCATTCCAGCTATCTTGCTAAGTTATCTTTCCAGTAACTTTCTCCGGCCTCTCCAACATTCTTGAGTTGCCTTCCAACCATTATTTTCGTGAAGCTCAGTTTTTTATTTTAAATTTTAATTTGAGGGGGAATGCATTGTTTTCGTGTAACAAGCTTAAAGCTTAGTAAGCTTTAGCTTGAGGAGGAATGTTAGAAAATCAGAGAAATATCTGATAATATATTTTCATATCTTAGCATATCTTAGAGTATCCTAGATAATCTCTTAGGATTTATTTCTTATTTATATTTTATGTTTTGATTCTCTATTTGATTAAGATTAGGATTCTACTTTTAGTATAAATAGGACTATTGTGTTGTCTTTTGTAATAACATCATCACTACATCAAATCAATATCAGTTTTATTATTTGTTAGTTTATTTCTCTCTCTTTTCCTCCTTCCCTACCTAAAACCTTCCAATTCTACAATGGTTATTATTGGAGATGGCCTTTTCTTAATGATGTTCTATGTGGGTATAACAGCATTGCAGAATGTTCAGTGGTTAACTCAGTGATTAAACCAACATACATGCTGACATATGAGAGTGCATCTGAGCTACTTCATTTGAACCTCGAGGAGGAAGGTGAACTGAGAATTTTGTCTGAGGCTGCAAACCTTCGTTTGAATTGGCGCCGTCAACAGGTTTTTTTTTTTCTTGACTCAGGCTCATTATTTTGTGTTTCAAGGTCTTAAAGTTTTATTTTTGTTCGCTTTGAATAAAAGTATTTGATTTGATTCTTACTATCTTAGGTCATGTAATGTGCTGCAGTCTGCAACTTTGTAGTTGAAATAGAAGCAATTTGAAAAATTATATATTGCATTTGAGGAAAATCTTCCACTTAACATCATCACTGATTCATGATTCATTGCTTTACAGGTTTCAACCGTACCTAAATAAAGTATAACCTTTTATTTATATTATTTTTTACATAAAAGAATAAATTCATTTAGACAGAGAAGATGATCTGGTACTTGATTTTCTTTTATAAAGCATCACCTATGCGTAAGTTAGTTATCCAACAACAGTATTATATAGTTTTTCTGCAAGCTTCGGTCCATCCCATTGATCTTAAAATTCCATTATCCTCTGATAAGTGATGAAAAATCCCATTAGTATATTTTATTTATTTTGTTATTAAGCCAGACAATCAACAATAAATGATAGCATGCTCGAAAAAATGGCATTTTCTTACCTGTCTGTTTCTCGTTCTCAATCCTCTTATAAATGCTTCTTTCCTAGTCAAAGTGATGAAAATGTACTGATAAGCTTTGTTTTTTTTTTTTGGGGGGGAAAAAATTGACCCAAAAGGTGGAGATAGAAATCTGAAAATTTATGGGAGAATCTAATAAATAGTAGATTTAGGTGAGTGGATAACTTTGCTTAGTAATTGAAACACACACACTTGTGCATCCATAAGGTGTCTGAAAGTAAAAAAAGTTTGAAGTGGTTAAAGCTGTTGAGAATTATTAGCCTTTAAAACATTAACTTTTCTCTTCTCTGTCTTTGTTCAGGGTGCTGTTGACACAGCGACAATAGAAACTCGCATTAAAGTATCTAATCCAGAGGATCCAGAGCCATCAATAACTCTTTACGTGGAAAACCAGGCAGACCCTGCAATGCGACTAGTCTCTGAGATGATGATACTGTGTGGCGAAGCCATGGCCACATTCGGGTCTCGGAATGACATTCCTTTACCCTACAGGGGACAGCCCCAATCAGATATAAATGTATCTGAATTTGCCCACCTTCCAGAGGGGCCTGTTAGGAGCTTTGCCCTGGTCAAAGTAATGCGTGCTGCAGAAATTGATTTCAGGAAGCCTGCACGCCATGGGGTTTTGGGAATTCCTGGTTATGTTCAATTTACGTCTCCCATCCGTAGATATTTGGATCTGCTTGCTCATTATCAGGTGAGTTGTTTTCAATTTTATAATTCACAGGTATAATAGGTTGCATACCTTGATGCTACTAGACACCGGCTATTGAGTTTTGATTTATGATATCAGCAAGACTCTGGTAAAGTGAAAAGAAGCAAGGTTTGGGAAAGTAAAAAGAAATGAAAACATACTTGTTACCTGCACGAGAGACAAATAGGATGCAGATAATGCCACTCTGGGCACTTGAACTGCCTACCTGTGCATGGAGGAATATAACTACAAATGATAGTTGTTATATTTCGCCATTTGATAAAGTTCTGTTAAATTGTGTTGGAATGCAATTTAATTCTCTTCATTTGTAAAATTTCTTGTTTCAATAGTCTTAAAATTTGGGCTTTAGGCCTAACTCAACCCCACAAAAGCGGCTTGTAAGGTGATGATCATGGTTTTAAATTGCGGTTGCGGTCACGGATGCGGTCGCGGTTGAGGACGCTACGATGCGCTTTGCGGCCACTGCGGCGTGAATTAATTTCGTGTTTCCACAAAATGTAAGAAAAACCTATCATTATTGTAGTTCTTTATATATATTTTATATTTATAATATTGTATAAATTTTTATTAATATTATGTTTTAAAAAATTTTAAATAAACATATTTGACTAAATTTCTCATTAATTAATTAAGTAATGAAATTTCTAATTGATTAACTAAGTAATAAGAATGTCTAATTAAATATTTTGCCAAAAACATGTCTAATTAAATATGTTTTGATTGAATTTATAATTAATCAATTAAATTTCTAACTAGAGTTTTCATTTCTAATTTCTAAGTAAGAATTTTTTTTTGCTCAAATACATGCCTCTCTTTAAAATATTTTAGGAGAAAGCGAAATATATATTTTTTTTAAAAAGGAATGTTAGTCACTGGAAAGCCAACGAAATATTGTTACTTTCATAATTCTATTCTATCACTAAAAATACTATTTTTTATGATATATCAAAAAAATATTATTAGTATCATTTTAATACAAATTTTCGAAAACTAGTACTAGGACTCCACTCCGTTAAACTAATGCTTTATTTCTTTATGCGATAAAAAGTAAAGGGTCAAAATGGTCAAATGGAACATTCGAGAAAGGGAACTACAAAACTTGATTGGATGAGCTGTAAGGTGGAAGTAAAGAGAACCTGCCCGAAGTGAAGCGGTTGAAGCAGAGAGAGGGAGGTATTGTGGAAGTGAGCTACGCCATGGGAGAGACATAAAGGTGTGATTTTTTTTCCATATCTGAAACTGATTGGGGCTTTGGGGGTAAAAACAACTTCTCTTTTGAAAGAATATGAGATTCGTTATTCTGTTGCGTCTTGAACGACCTGTTGAGCGGCTAATGCGGTGCATTGCGGCGTTGATGTGTAGCTGATGCGGCCATTGGGGCGTTATGGTGTGGCCGTTACATGTGATTCTAAATCCCTCTGCAATTGCGGCGAGATGCGGATGCGGAGACCGGCGCAACCGCAATATTGCGGCTGCAATTTCGGTTGCGCTCTGCAATTTAAAACACAGGTGATGATTGCCCAAGCCCTATAAGCACTACGTAGGCCCAGTGTTATTAAAAAGCGGCCATGGTGGATTGCGGTGACGGATTTTTGGCCAACCGCTATGGCCAATTTGTGAAGGATGGCGGCGCCATGGCCGCAATGTCGTTTTATGGCGGCTTAAAATGGTGGATTTTTGGCCTTCCGCTATGGTCTGCCATCCACAATCGATAACACTGTGTAGGTCATGTCTCTAGTCGATGTGGGACTATCAACACACCCCCTCATGCTCAGCACTGGACATCTGAAGCGTGGACTGATGCGGGTGAAATAACAAGGATCTCAACAAATAGTATTTGTGAAATTAAAATTTTAATAAAATGTTTCAAAACATAATAAATGTCAAATATTGCAACTTCAAATCAAGTGTAAATGCACCGGGGGCATACCCTTGAAAAAAGAAAAGAAAAAAAGAAGACACAATTAAACTAGAAAATATTAAACTTCTTAAGTCTCACTTATTACTCTTGTTCTTCTATTCTTTCCCCCCAAGTAAGCTTTTCCACCCAATCTTAAGAATTAAGATCATTCAACAAAGTAAAGCAAATACTAGAACAATTTGGAATTTGATGCTGAAAAATAAAAGCATCTCGGGTGGTAAGATGAGAGTAAACAAGAGACTTGTGTCTCAACTACACAGTGGAGATTGTATTATATAGACTCTGAATATAACAATATACAATCATGATGCCTCTTGTAGATTGTTGTGAGATAATATTGTGCTTATGACTTCTCTCTGGGAATCTATTGACAGCTGTTTCAAGGGAGTTTACATCTCTGGTAGTCTTATTGTCTTTGTTTATGTTTTCCTATATCTTCCCTCTCTCCTGTTTTTGAGGATTTCTTATGATCTTATCCTTCCCAATATTGGACTTTATTTCTTTGCTCTCTACTTCTCTACTCAGCATGAGAGTGCCTTCATTCCACATCATAAACATATAGCTCTATAATTTTTATCTCATTTATATTTCCTTTTTAGAATTGACTCTTCAGTTTTTGCCCATTTGAGCTTCCTTAAGAGTAGATGGAAAAAATTGATGTCATGTGACATTTATGCACATGTAACATTAAATGGATTCATTAATGCAAAGAATACAACCTGGAAGACTTGATTTTGTAGCTTCCGTAAATCCTGTTTTAGTCTTAATTGATATATTGGTCATCATACCATCATGAGTTCAGCAATATGATTGAATATGCAACATGTTACTGTAGTAATGTTTAGGTTGTGGGTTTTGCTCCTCAACTTCCTTTGTTAGAATGTTCTTTTTATAAGTATAATTGGTATGTTATACTACATCTTGGTCTTTTCTTCTAAGGCTTTTATCTGTCTCTGTTTTGCTTGTGTCTGAAATGTTTGTCTTTTTTAGGTAAAGGCATTTCTTAGAGGTAAGCCTCCACCCTTTTCAGCTGGTAAGCTTGAAGGGGTAGCAGCTGTTGCAAATGAGAAAATTAGATTAGTGAGGAAGCTCTCCAGCAGTAGTCTTCGATATTGGATATTGGAATATTTACGAAGACAACCGAAAGAGAAAAGATATCAGGCATTGGTCCTTAGATTTATTAAAGATCGAATTGCGGCTCTATTGTTGGTTGAGGTAAGCAGCTAATCAACCTATTAGGTAATCTGTTTTGAAAAAAGTCCATGCTATTTGTTGATTGTCCCGGTGGGAAATGACAGCATTGTATTAGACGTCTAGCTGCTTAAAATGAGCTGCATCTCTGATTATTTAGGGATGACTTAATTTTTTAGATCAATTGTCAAACATAATTTCTACCATGTTATTTAATCTGGGAGTAATTATAAATTATTATCCTTTGTCACCTTCTCCAAGTGTGCCGGAGATTAATGACTATAGGCAGACCCTTTTAGTGATGGAACTTTACTGTTTTAATCAGTGTGGAATTGCATTAGACTGGATTTTTTTTTTTCAGTGAAATTCTTAATATTAAAATTAGTGTACGCACAATTTTCACAAGGTGATAGGAATAATTCTTATCTGAAAATGGGAGACTGTATTATTGTAGAAAATGGGAAAGGAAATATAGAAAGGGAAGAGCTAATGCTCCCATCTGTGGAGGAAACCTCCCCCCATTTTACATTAGACCCACATTCTCTCTCTTCTAACTAACTTGAATCATGCCACCCCCCAAACCAATTCACCCTTTCCAGCCTTAACCTATCAGAATACACTTGTAGGGCCTTGGGCCTGACCTTCTCCAACTGAGGAGTATTTGGGTCCTCTGTCCCATCAATACTACCCCTCTTAATCACTGCCTTGTCCTCAAGTTAGAAGTTAGGAAAATGGGCTCTGTTGCCACTCTCCTCTTCCCCAGTGGCTTCTTCAACTGGTTCGGACTTCCAAAGAATCAACGTTCCACACTGTTTTTCCATGATTACTTGCCTCTCAGATAGCTAGAATAGCTTCAGGTTCAGCAGGAACAATGTCGTGTACTTCCAGGCTTCCAGGCCACAAGACAGCTCAGTTTCTGTTGGATGATTCCGGATAGCCATCTTCAGCTGAGAAATGTGTAAGACGGGGTCTACCCGAGCTGTTTCTGGCAGCAGAAGTTTGTAGGTTGCTTCTCCCACGCTAGCTATGATCTGGAAGGGTCCAAAAGCAGTGTGCTGGCAGCTTAGGATTAATTCTCTTGGCCACTGCTAGCTGTCTGTGTAGCTGAATTGTCACATACACTGTTAGGAACTGAATGGACCTCTTATATTAAATGGAAAATGGATCTCTGCTCCTTAAAGAAATGAAGAAGATAAGCAGAAAAATGAAATGATACCAAGACTGAACCAGAGAACCAGAGAAGGATTCTCTGTTACAGCCACCCAACACCACCCAAATACAAGAAAAATGATAGGTGTTAGAGAATATTGTAATTAATGTATAACTGCCAATTAGTATCAGTTAGTATCATGTAATTGTTGTAATTAGGATAATTAGGATTCTTGTATTTGTGACTTTATGTCTATATATTCAAACATCCCTTGTGTATTATGACACAGTTTCAGCATCTCATGCCTCTGTTTTCTCTCTTTCAACATGGTATCTAGAGCCAGACTGAGGTAACCCTAAAGGGGCATATTGGATAATTGAGCAGGTGGTAAAATTAGAAATGTTTCTTAGAGGTGACTGATGAGATTGATATTGTCAAAACAGTACAGAAATTTAAAATGATGTTATAATATTTCTCATCTTTTTGTTGTCACTTTCTTGTTTCACATGGCTGTGTTTAGATACCTTCGGAGGTATTGCTCTTACTACAGTGTTTTTACTCCATGTTTGATGTGGTGATTGATACGTGATTTTGATTTCTGCTGTGTTGCATCCATAAGTTGATTCTCGTGTGCAGGCTGGACTTCAAGCTTCTGCCTGGGTCTCTGTTGGAACACAGATAGGGGATGAAATAGTAGTTAAGGTGGAAGAAGCACATCCTCGTGATGATATTATTTTTCTTAAGGAGGTCATAAAAGGGTGACAAGAGTTAAGATATGTTTTTGAGAAGATTTTCGATGTTCAATTTATTCAAGAAGGTAAATAACTTTCTCTGCATTCCTGGCAATTCCATATGTTTGTCAACCAACCTCTTAGCCAAACCATTCTGTTTTCGGAGGATGTCTGGATGATCTTATTAACTCCCATGCAGCTTGGCTGCTAGGGAGCCCCCTGTCTTTTTGCATGGAAGAAAGATCATGCTTCACTGAAAGAATTTCAAGCTTTGGAACTTTGTCAAGCTGTTTGAAATTTGAAGTGTTGTTCTGCAGAGAAATTCAGAAAAGGTCTAGCCGGCATATCCAGCCTTCATGAGGCCGGTAGTGTACATTCCTTCAAGCTACCTCATTTTCTCCAACCATTCAGTGACATAAAGTTAGCAGGTTTTCACCCTCTTACACAAGCAGCTTTGCCCGTCCTGTTGATTTTGTAATATATGTCCCTGACATGAGCTAGTAATAGTATTATATCACCTTATTCTTCCTGAAAATTCATGGTTGTGAGGGATTTTATTCAGTACTTTACTTTCGCCTGGCATATGCCAGGCTTTGCAACGTCATATAAATATCTATTTGTGTTTCATTATTGTAATCTTGCAAGTTTTGTGCCAAAAGGTCCAAGGATCCAGACTTGCAATAAAGGGTCATATGGAATAACATTTTTACATGCATTGCGTTTCACCCAATTGCTCATGAAATTGCAGAATATGTTGAGTGTGGACAGGTATTGCAATGACAAATACATTGTAATGATTGCATTTATATCACTAGTTATAGTTTTTGCATTATCAGATGCTAAGATCATTTGGAGGCATTCCTGACTTTCTTGAGATTAGTTAACATTGATGAAGATTTTAATCTCCCAAAATTGTAAATAGTCTTAGTGTGTGTTCGGAGAATAGTTTGCAAAACTTGAGTTTTAATAAACTTGGTTTTGATTAGAAGTGGGTTTGCAGCAAAATGATTTTTGTTTGGATACTAAAAAGTGATTTTGGTAGAATTAATAATGTTTGGATACAGTCAATTTGGCAAAGGTTATTGTGGTTTGAGTAGTTGAATTCCCATAATGAACAGAGAAGTGAAAATTTGTTACTTCTTAGTCTGTGTTTGGATAAGCGTTTGATAAAAGTGATTTTGAATGAAATTGATTCTGTAAAAATGATTTGGTTAGAATTGAGTTTGAAGTGAAGTGATTTATGTTTGGATGTTTTTTATTTTGAAAACAAGTTTGATGTAAAACTTACTGTAAATTTTTAAACCCAACACAAAAGTTACATTTTGTAGCTTCTAGTCAGAATCACTTCTGAAGGCAGAATTAATCTTATCTGACAGCAATCCATCATACTAGGTGTTCATTAATGCCTTTATTCATTTTACAAAGAATGTTAGTATTTTCATGGGCAGACCTCCTTTTTGTGCAAGTATCACTCTTAACGGTGGTGACTCAAGTAATTCTACCAGCTTTGAAAATACGGAGAGTGAGGAACAAGGCACCAAAATTAGATTTTCATACTCTTTCACAAGGAGCAGGCTCAAGCTCGTGTGTTTTGAATTTGGGGAATTCCTGGTATTCTCCTGCATTTGAGTCTGCAAGGATATGCACTTGACTGGAAAATCCAACATGCCTAGGTTCTCATTAATGCCTTCATTCATTTTAAAAGAATGCAAGCAATTTTATGGGCAGGCCTCCTTTCTGTGTAGGTACCATCATCTGCTATATACTTTTCTCAGGCTTAGGTATTGTTAACAGTCTTAGAGAGATTGTTTACAAGGCAGGTTCTATGGTGCGTAAGTTGGTAATGTCACTCACCGTGAGAGACAAATATTTCACAGTTAGATCTTGGAAATAAACATTGGATGGACAAGATTATTTGTGGGTAACCAGTTGTCTCGATGGTCATTGTTGTCTCGGTCCCATGGCATGATTGACAACGGCAACCCGACCAGCTTCCCAGCAATGGCAACTCGACCAGCTTCTGATTCCGATCATCGTTGACAGGGGGCAACCAGGCTAAGTTGGGCTCATTGCAGGCGTCGACGGGACGACAGGCTTTGCTGCTACGCATTGTTGGAAACGTCCGGGTGGATCTGCGTGGCTTTGGTCTAAGGCGGGGAAAGATGACAAAACTTGAGACAACAAGCGGAGGAGCTAACGCAGGTTCGAGCTTGTGGCGGGTTACCTTGATAAGGTGGGGTGAAATTCCATTGACCGAAAATCTCGAGGAAGATCAGGGTTCAGTGAATGTGATTTCGATCTGGGCAAGATCTGGATTGCAACGGTGATCGTGGTGAGTCATGCATCAGTACACAACAGTTTCTGTCAAAGACGGGGGACTCGCGGGGGGTGGTGGGGGGGGGGGGGGGGGGGGGGTGGACGATGCTCGAGTGGTTGGTTTGCGTGGCTTCGACAGATTCACGGTGGTGGCGGAGGAGATGACATGCGAAGAGGAATCTGACATATTCTAAGGGCGGGGCCTCCACCTATAGCCACTGTCGGTTGGACCTAAACCTGCCGGCACCGCTGACGGAGTTCTGAGAATCATTGACTTTCAATGGCGGCGACTCGAAGGAGGAGGAGGTTAAACATACAACCACCTTTTTTTTAACCTATTATTGCTGGTAAAAGTATGTCTCTCACTTTGAGAGACTTGTATAAGTTGCTCACCTTAGCAAAAGTCTTGTTTACAGTTTCTAATTTTCATTAACCCTAAGAGTTATCTTAATGTTCTACATGTGCAAAATAACACTTTCTATTAGTATAAATTGATGGGTGAACAATAGTATGATTTGCAACATAGACTTTCGATAGTTTCCTCTTTATTTTCGCACCCTGGTTCCCAGTGAGAGAAATAATAGTGGTGTTTGTGTCGCCATTTTTTTTTTCCCCCCGTGTTTTGGTTAGTCGCCTGCAGCAGTGCGGTGCTTTTAATATGCTAACATGATACCCGTTTGTGTGGTCACCACACAGCGGTTTGTCTCCATTGCTTTCTTGACTGTCAATTCTTGTCATTATGATATGAGAGGCCATTAGGTTGGTCATTGTGTTTCTTGGTCTTCATACTCCAAACTTTCCAATATAGGACTAACTGGTTTTGCTATGTACCCTGCTTGAGGGTAAGCCTTAACAATTCACAGTGTGAAACTGTGAATGGAGATCATTAATTAACTTGTGCGACTGAGAAGTGTTTTTATTAAACAAGATAAGAATGACGTGCTGGCTATTGAATTGTGCGTAAATGGTTAAAGTTACATGTGCATGTTACATGCTAAAGGACAGGAATTGAACTAATACACTTTATTGATCCTTAAATTATTTAATTGGTCAAAATCGTGATATATTTCAAATTAAATCAAGGATGGATATATTTTTATCTTGTCGTTTTACTATTAAGCTCATTTTACAGGCATCGTTTTCTCATACTATAAATATAAATATAAAAATGTCACATACAATCAAGTATATAAATGTAAAATAGCCTAAAAATTGTTACTTTTAAAACCAATTAAGATCTTCTCCTTTGGTTCTCTTCTTTTTTCTCTCATGTTATGAAAGAGAAAGACGCAAACAAATTTTAGTGGATTTTACATACAAAAGAAAATTTAATTTCTTTCTTTCTTTCTTTTGGTTTACTGTTTCTTTCTTTCTTTAACTGAGAGGAAATGGAGAGGATTTTTGAAAATTATACCATTTAATGAGAATTTGTTCGAATTTATTTCCTTTAATTCATGATATACAGGGTTAAATATAGTTTTATTTAATTTTAAATACTAATATTTTATTATGAGTTTTTGCTTCATTAAAAATATTGTGAATCATAATTTTCTTAGAGGTGATATTAAAATAATCACAATTTTTTTCCCCCAAAATATACACCTTTTCCATTATTTCTCAAACTAATCTTTTGACAACTATCCGAAAGTTAACATTTGATAAGCCGACTTTGCTCTACTTTTTTTAGGCTTGTTAGGATGTTGGCATCTCAATTATGGGCTTCCCTTATAACCTTTATCACTCTTCTTTTTCCCATTCCACCTTGGAAGTGGATACCCCATGTGTTGACTTTTCTTCTTACCACTTTTATTTTTAGCTTTCAAAATTATTAAATAATTTATATAATTCAGAAGAAAGAAAATAAAACATAGAAGGGAAGTCAGTTTCAGCAAAACGAACTTCCCAATTGTTAAAAAAATATGAGCAGTTTGAAAAATAACGAGGATAAGTGTGTATTTGCAGGATAATTTTTTGTGTGATTATTTTATATTTTCACATTCTATTAAAATTTATACATAAGATAATGTGTAATTGGTTGATGATGTAAAATGCTTTTGAAATTAAACTCTTTTTTTTTTTTCGATCTACTTCGAGGAGTATCCCACCGTCAACCTGAACGAGGACTAATCTCCTGCCGGAGTTTGTTCGGCACCTCGATGAGTGGCATCCCTCCGAGCTGAGATTTTTTCCATACCCAAGGCTCGAACACGAGACCTTGGTTAAGGAGCGAGAGGCCTTTAATCACTCACGACAACCTCAGTTGGTTGAAATTAAACTCTTTTTCTTTTCTTTCCTTTTTTTATTTTTTCTTTCTTTTGTTTACACAAGAAAGACTGATAGGTGCATAGTTTTCTTCATTCATTGGAGCATTAATTTCTTGGAGGCGTATTTCTTTGATCTCTTCACTTTTTTTAGTCATGAATTTCTTCACTTTTGAGAACACTATTTCAATGTTGATGGATAACATCTAAAGAGGTGTAAATGACAGATAATGTCGTGATAGAAATGGTCATGCCTTAAACGGGCGAGCAGACATCACTTTTCTAGACAATTCCGTACCGTTTCCGTGTCTGGTTTTAAATGAAAATTAGTGCATCAGACAAGTAGTTGGAATTTGAGTCTAAAAAACTTGATTTTAATGAGAACAATTCTTAAATAATATGTACAAATGGAATTTGTCTACATATTAATACATATGCTCTCTTTATTTTGATTTACCTAAACTTAGTTAACTGTTGGCTGCAATCACTGAGATACTATTTGTTTTTCACTTTTGAGGTGTTGTCTGAGCGAGCAAGTAGACACAGACCCAACATATTATTACCCAATGAAAGTTTTTTTTTTTTTTTACTAATATCTTTATCACTGTCCTATGAGCACTAATTATCATTTTCCTAATAATAATTTTTTTAAAAAATAAATGATATAAATGCACCCAATTGAGCGAGAAAACTACCTTGGAATATTATAGACTAATATAGTTTTTTTCATATATATTAAGATTAAAATGAATTATGGTCGAATTTATAGTTTTAATTTGGGTTAAATATGTCTTTAGTTCCTATTTTTTATAAAAGTTTGGTTTTAGTCCCTTATTTTTTAAAATGTGTCTGAAGTAATTCCTACACCACACATTTTTAGTGTTTGTTTGTGAAAGATGGATTATTCTACTTTCAACTGTTTTGCTTGAAAAAAGTTTTTTTTATGACATATGTTTGGGTTAGAAGCTTAATTTTATAAAAAGCTTTTTTTTTTTTTCCTTCTTTTCAAAACAGCTGTTTTAGAAACATCCACAGCACAGGATGGTTTGATTGTTTTGTGCAGATTATTATCTATACTTTCCATCTCCATTGAACACGACTTTGGCTGTGTTTGTTAGACCAAAAGTGGTGAATCACAGAACTATATTAACAGAGAAAAGAGAGATTGGAAGTATAGAGAGAGATGATTGAATGGTGAATATCTGCAAATCTGATACTCACACTTGTATATTCTCATTACTGAATTACCTCATTTATACTTCATTACAAAACTAACTTTCTTATTGTGTACACATTCTAACTAACAACTAACTTCTAACTGCTTAACTGAATTAGTTACAACATTCCCTCCTAATTCAGATTAGCAAAAGACCTAACTCCTATTAAGTCTCTTATGACTTTAAACTTATCACCTTTAATAGGTTTAGTCAAAATGTCTGCAACTTGTTCAGCAATGTTGCAGTAGACTAACTCAATCTTGCCTTTGCTGACTTGGTCTCGGATGAAGTGGAACCTTGTTTCAATGTGTTTGCTTCGGCCATGAGCCACTGGATGTTTGGCCAAGCTTATTGCAGATTTATTATCAATGCACAGCTTAATTGGTCCTTCTCCTCTGATCTGAATTTCTGCCATCAAATTCTCAAGCCGCAGTGCTTGACATGCTCCCATTGAGGCTGCTACATACTCAGCCTCACAAGAGGATAATGCTACCACAGATTCCTTCTTAGAACTCCATGAAATAGGAGTTCCATTTATCATGAACACAAAGCCTGCTGTACTCTTTCTGTCATCCTTGTCACCACACCAATCCGAATCAGTAAATCCCATCACTTCTTCTGACAAATTTCTGCCACCTTGAGAAAACAGAATGCCATAATCCAGAGTCCCCTTTATGTATCTCAACACTCTCTTGGCTGCAAGCAAGTGAGATTCCCTTGGCTTATCCATAAACCTGCTGATAAGCCCCACACCATAGGCTATATCAGGTCTGCTATTGCACAAAAACCTCAGTGAGCCAACAATTTGTTTATACAAGGTTGCATCCACTGATTTATCAGACCCCTCCTTCTCAAGTTTAGTGCTGCACTCTACTGGAAATTGTGCAGAATTGCATTGCATCATGTTGAACCTTCTTAATACATCAGCTGCATACTTCCTTTGACATAAGAAAATTCCTTTACTGGTGGGAATAAATTCCATGCCTAGGAAGTATGATAGCAAGCCTAGGTCAGTCATTTCAAATTCTGCCATAGCCTTTTCTTTAAACACATCAACCTCAGCTGCATTACTCCCAGTGATCAGCAGGTCATCAACATAAAGACATACAATCATCAAATCTGATCCTGAGCTTTTTGCATACACACCAAACTCTGCCTTACATTTACTGAAGCCTAGGTGTTGTAGGAAGCTGTCAATACGCCTATTCCAAGCTCGAGGAGCTTGCTTCAAACCATAGAGGGCTTTCTGCAGCTTGTACACCTTCTCCTCTTGGTTTTTGACTTCAAAACCTGGGGGTTGGCATACATAAACTTCTTCCTCTAGTGGGCCATTTAAGAAAGCTGATTTTACATCTAACTGGTGTAATAGCCAGCCTCTTAAATTAGCAATGCAGACCACTAGTCTTATTGTTTCAATCCTAGCCACAGGTGCAAACACCTCATTGTAATCTAGCCCAGCTCTTTGCAAAAAACCTTTAGCCACTAATCTGGCTTTATACTTAGCCACCTCACCATTTGGTTTCCTTTTGACTTTATAAACCCATTTCACACCTATGGGCCTTTTGTCATTAGGAAGTGATACCAACTGCCATGTATTATTTCTTTCAATTGCATTGAGCTCCTCATTCATAGCTGCATGCCATTTAGGCTCATTCATGGCTTGCTCAAGGCTTATAGGTTCTGCTTCTGCTTGCAGAGCTATATGCACCATGTCATCTGCATTCACTAATTCTCCATCTTGAGAAATTGCTTGATCAGGAAAGACTTCATAGTCATTAAGTCTCAGTGGTGATTGTCTGTTCCTTTGTGGCCTTTGTGATTGCATCTGAGTTTCACTTGAACCAGTTTGCTCCAAATCAAGTTGCACATGAACATTTGTATCACTTACTGCTGTGTTTTGCCAATTCCAGCTCTTGCATTCATCAAACACTGCATCCCTACTCCAAACCAGCTTCTTGGAACCAGGGTCATACAATTTGTATGCACCAGTTGAGTCATAACCAAGGAATATCATTGGCTCACCTTTGTCATCAAGTTTCCTTCTTCTTTCATCAGGAATATGTCTAAAACACAGTGAACCAAAGATTCTAAAGTGGCTCACACCAGGCTTGCTTCCACTCCAAGCTTCCTCTGGAGTTACCTTTTGCAGGACCTTGGTTGGACTTCTATTTAGGATATAAGCTGCTGTGGATACAGCTTCACCCCAAAATTCTTTTGGCATCTCCTTGCTCTTTAGCATGCATCTAGCCATGTTCATCAAGGTTCTGTTCCTTCTTTCTGCTTTCCCATTATGTTGTGGAGTATAGGGAGCTGTGACCTCATGAATTATTCCATGCTCATCACAAAATCTTTGGAATTCATTTGAGAAGTATTCACCCCTTCCATCTGTTCTTAGTACTTTTAGACTTCTGCCACTTTGCTTCTCTGCCATGGACTTAAACTTTCTGAAAACATCAAATGCTTCTCCCTTTCTTTTGATCAAGTAAGTCCATAATTTCCTTGTAAAATCATCAACAAAGGAAATGAAGTACAGATTACCTCCAAGAGATGATTTTTCCATTGGTCCACAGACATCAGAGTATACAACTTCAAGTGGAGCTTTGGTTCTGGTTGAGATCTTGGACTTAAAGGTATTTCTTGCCTGTTTGCTGACACAACATCCTCCACATAGCTCCTTTGGCTGCTTGATCAGTGGCAAGCCATGCACCATTTCCTCATTCTTTAAGATATTTAAACTCCTAAAGTTAAGATGTCCATACCTCAGATGCCATAGCCAGTTTTGACTCTCAACTGCAGCAGCAAGACACCTATTTTTAGCAATTTGAATACCAACCTTGAAGGTTCTGTTTTTCAACAGTGGTGCCTTCAAGATTAGTTGCTGTTTGCTGTTGTAGACTTTCATCACATTGTGCTCCATCTTCATTGCGTACCCTTTCTCCAGCAATTGACCAAGGGATAACAGATTGTTCTTCATTTGAGGTACATAAAGAACATCTGAAATAAAAGACTGCTTACCATCCCTTCTTTCAATTTGCACTCTGCCCATTCCTTCTGCTGTGACACTGTTGTTATCAGCAAACTTGATTCTGCTTTTAATCTTTTCATCAAGTTCCATAAACCATGCTTTGTTTCCAGTCATATGGTTTGAACAGCCTGTGTCCAAATACCACCCATCAACACCATTTTTTTCTGATGTTGTCACCATGAGCAGAACTTGATCAGAGTCAGAGCTGTCATCATCTCCTTGTGCCATTTGTGCCTCATCATTCTTGGGGACCTTCTTTCCTCTGCATTCACTAGCAAAATGGCCCCACTTCTGGCAGTTGTAGCACTGAATCTTCTTCTTGTTAAACTTCTTCTTGGCACCTTTACTACTTCCTCCATTTTTCTTGTTGTTCTTGTTACTGTTTTCACCATCTGAGCCATTGCTGGAAACTTCTTGATAGTTCCCCCATTTCTTGCTCTTTGACCTTCCTTTTTCCTTCTTATTCTTGCCATTACTAAATGCACAATTTTTACTAGATTGTGCCTGTAATGCATGCACAGCAGCTCTATCAGTACTTCTTTCATTGAGCCTAAGCTCATGTGCCTCAAGACCCTTGTAACTCATCTATCTTTAGAGTTTCATGGTTCTTGGCTTCTTCTATTGCAACAACTATATGATCGAATCTGGAGGCTAAGGTTCTCATAACCTTTTCAACAAGCATCTGATCGGTTAGAGTTTCCCCACAAGTTCTCATTTGATTAGAAAGACTTAGAAGCCGTGTGAAGTACTCTCCCACACTTTCTTGCTCATTCATCTGTAGAAGCTCGTACTGCCTCCTCAAGGTCTGTAACTTGACTTTCTTCAATCTGTCAGCACCTTCATGGGATTTTTCAAGATTATCCCATGCTTCTTTGGCGGTAGCGGCTGTGACAATCTTCTCATAGTTGTCCGGATCTACACACTGATGAATGATAAACAAAGCCTTGTAGTCTTTCTTCTTTGTTTCCTTCTGAGCTGCCCTTTGTGCCTCAGTTGCATTCTTCTCAAGTGCTGGAACCCCAGTGCCCACAATTCCAAGAACATCTTGAAAGCCAAAGATGACTCTCATTTGTGAACACCATCGATCATAGTTCTTGGCTGTGAGGACAGGGAGAGTTGCTGGAAAGTTTCCATTCGCTGGAGTCATCTTGCTTCCCAAGATCGTGCTTGCTCTTGATACCACTTGTTAGACCAAAAGTGGTGAATCACAGAACTATATTAACAGAGAAAAGAGAGATTGGAAGTATAGAGAGAGATGATTGAATGGTGAATATCTTCAAATCTGATACTCACACTTGTATATTCTCATTACTGAATTATCTCATTTATACTTCATTACAAAACTAACTTTCTTATTGTGTACACATTCTAACTAACAACTAACTTCTAACTGCTTAGCTGAATTAGTTACAACAGTATTGCCTTCTGTTTAACTTCATTCCAATTTTAAAAAAAGGTTAAAGTAATGTTTTGGTCCCTATACGTGACACTGATTTTCAATTTCGTCCCTATACGTAAAAAGTTATCAATTTGGTCCCTATACGTGACACTGGTTTTCAATTTGGTCCTATACGTAAAAAGTTATCAATTTGGTCCCTATACATGACACTGGTTTTCAATTTGGTCCTCACCGCTAATTGGTCCCGATATAAGAGGACCAAATTACAAATTATTGTCACATGTAGGGACCAATTCAACAAAAAAAAATTGAAATCGGTCCCTACATGTGACAATTATTTTCAATTTGATCCCTACATGTGATAATAATTTGTAATTTGGTCACTCTTATATAGGGACCAATTAGCGGTGAGGACCAAATTGAAAACTAGTGTCACGTATAGGGACCAAATTGATAATCAGTGTCAAAACATTACTTTAACCTAAAAAAAAAAAGCAGTCTTGTTGCCTTTGATTAGACGTCATTGACCAAGATGAATTTTATAAAAAAATAATAATGATTGAAATAATAATAATAATAATAATAAAATATAAAATTATACTAAAAAGATCATGGTTGATAATATAAAAAATTTAAGTGATTAAGATGAGTAAAAAAAATATTATTTGAAATAATAATAATAATTTTTTGAAAACAAAGACATTATTCAAGTTATAATGTCTAAAAAAAAATCAAATATTATTAATGCAAAAAAATAACTTGATACATAAAAGTGATTTTTTTGTATTACCCAAACGAAATAGGTTATCTTAAAATCACTTTTCAGCAAACATACCCAAACAAAAATAAATTATGATTATAATCGATTATCACAATAATCGATTATACAAAAATCGATTATCAGCATAATCTTTTTTTTCCAGTTTTCCCAAACACAGTCCCTCATTTTTGAAAAGCGCACATTTTTAGTCTCCCATTTTGAAAAACAATCGGTTTTAGTCCCTCATTTTTCAAATGAAAGTGTGGTATAAGGACTATTTCTAACACATTTTAAAAAGTGAGGAACTAAAAAAGTACGTTTTTCAAATAGGGAACTAAAACTGAACTTTTATAAAAAAAAAAATATTAAAAACATATTTAACCCTTTTAATTTAGATAAGTAACTACTGCTTATAACTATTGATTGCCTCATAATATTTGCAACTCTTAAAATTTGCTAAGGGTTTGTTTGAGAGTTGGGACGGGAAGGGGAAAAGGGGGACCTTATAGGAGGGTTTATTTTTTCACAAAAGAATCAAAACCCCCCAATTCCACGTAGACCTGTCTTCATTCTTTAATTAGAAATTTCCATTTTATTTGATTACCCTAACTATGCTTTGTCTTTGATTCTTTTGTTGAAATCTGGATGATTGTTTCTTTGATTTCCTCAATTGAAGTGCTTCTTCATACTCTTTAACAATCCTCTAGGTATTATATAATTACAGGTGAAGCTTTAAATTGAAGCTTGTGCATGATAGATAACATGACCCGCGCGGCTTAGTTGGCGATGTAAGTTATATGTGCCCAGACTTTACTTATAGTCAGGGATTCGAATATAACTGTAAGCTTGAGATAATTGTCTAGTCCTAAATCATTGATTAATCATCCACCAAAAAAAATCATTGATTAGTCCCATGTTCGAAAAGCTGGTTAGAAGACCCTGTGATTCAAAAAAGAAGAAGAAAAAGAAAAGAAAAAAAAAATATGCTCATAGGTAATGCATAAATATAGGAATACATAAACTACAATTTAATAACTTAAGCTTGACTACAAATATGATTAAAACAATCACAAAGTCAAACAGGAAGAGTAAAAACTAGGAGAAGTTGAAACTGTGTCAGCACGGGAAGGCAAATGCATGTTAGCATATTCTTTACATTCAATTGATTGTTAACTAGTGTTTTTTTACCCGTGCGTAACGCACGGGTAGTCTTTCAATAAAAAAAAAGTGTTATAATATTTATTTTTATTTTTATTTATTTTACTTTTTCATCTTGAAATATATTTATATCATGACTACACAATCATGATTACAAACACACATTTAAAATAACAGTGTCATGTTAATAGCAAAATAAAAGAGAATATTTTTCTTAACATTAAATTTTTAAGTACATAATATGGGTTTGAGCAAGTGCGTAGCAATGTAATTGAAATCTCATAAGATGAAGAAGATAGTCCTATGATTGTTTTGGATTCTGATTATCAATATCGATCACACACAAATTCATGGACAGTGACTCTATCTCGAGTAGTTGTTTCAAAGAGTAATACATTGGTATGTTTGGTATTTAGATGTTGTTGAATTGTTTATAAAATTATGTTTCAATCCTTTTACGTACACTCACACTTATGATTGTTTGGGCAAAGCATATATTCTTGCAAGCATTGTACGGGTTTTTTACTTGAATGATCAAGATGTTATCTCTCTTTAAAATGAGGAGAAGAAGATCCACCACTGCAGGCTATTAAGAACTGGTCGAAGAAAGGCATGAATGTTACATAGGGCGGCAAAGAATGATATGATTTTTGTAAAGAAAAAACAATGGGAAACGGTAACAATTTAAAGATTAGAGTAGGCGATGACCTTCAGAAGGTTTTTGTGGAAATATGAAGGGTTTAGGTAGTTTAACATGTGCAACCGTTTGGTTTTATTTGATTTTTATGGAATATTGTATAAACTTAAGTTCTAATATGTTTTTGGTAGACCTTGATGGAGTTTATCTATAATGCAGGTTATGTTATTATGACTTTTATTTTATCAATGATTTGGATGTCATATGTGGAAGCAGTTTTTACACGCCAAAATCTTGATATAAAAATCATATTGATGTCATGTTTGCAAACAGTTTTATAATTTCAAATGGAATGCGTTAGGTTTATTACTATATTTGGTTTTTACATTCGTCTTTATAACCATGAAAATAATAATCACAGACACCATGGTATATAGATACAATATACCCAAAATGAAGAGATGGAGTTGTTATAGAAATGATGTAACAGATGGTTATTTAATTGATTATAATTCATATAATAGAAAAGGAGTAATAAAAAAATAAACTAATCCAATTTAATAATGAATATTCCAGTGTATTATACGTATAATATAATATAATAGAGTTGTTTCAAATTGTACCATATATAATTCAGTTTAATTTTTTTAAATAAAGATGTAGTCCCTATAAAATATATTTTTTATAAATATTTTATTACTGCTTTTAGGATCTTTTCATTGGGATAACTATAATTAGGAATAATTTAAAACAATGAATAAAGATGAGAAGGTTCAATATTATCAAAAGAATACACAAAGACAATAAACTGTGAATCTACTGTAATTAAATAAAACATACATAGATCCTTACATAAGTATCAACAAAAACACATAATTAATAATATGACTTTAGATACATCAATTTTTCCAGTAAAAAAATACATCAATTTTTTTGGAATACTTCTTTATAAACAACATTCTTAACAATAGAGCATGGTTCACCATCATCATCAAGAGTTAAAATCTTAAGACCCAACTTACTTTTAACTCTAGACATAGCAACATATAATTGACCATGAGAAAATACTTGTCGTGGCAAATATAAACCAACATGTGATAATGTTTGCCCCTGACTCTTATTTATTGTCATTGCGAAGCTCAAAATGAGTGGAAATTGCCTTCTTTGAAATTGAAAAGGAATTGAAGCATCTGAAGGGACCATGTTCATCCTCGGAATATACACCTTGTCCCCAACATGAGTTCCTGTAGCAACTTTGCAACCGATAACATTCGAACCTAACTCATTCACAATTAATCTTGTTCCATTACATAACCCAGAAGATTGATCAATATTTCGCATTAACATGACAGGAACACCAACTTTCAACACTATCTTGTGATTTGGCAATCCTGAGCAATTTATTTGGTTAAGAAACTCATTTGTTATCCATTCAGGATTAATCTCATTAGTTTCTTCCATCTTACAAACACTATCAGCACTTAAATATTCCTTCCCTTCTCCAGGTAGTAATGCTAAAACATAATTATTCACTTTTTGTACAATTTCTAAAGTTGGGACTAATATTGCTCTATCTTCAAAAAATTTATAATCATGGATATTCTCCATCAAGTTAGGATATGTGGAACAGACAATGCTTTCAATATGATCCAAAGAATTTGAAATCAAAATATCTCTTGGGATATCAATTTCCGCTTCCCCATCATTATCAATACCCAACTTCCCATCACCAATATCAAGAATCCATTTTGCAAAATTGGTGGTTTCTTCTACATCAACATCATCTGAGCTACTTTGCAACCTCATGTTTTTATGACAACTAATTCTTAATCTGTACGGGTTTTAAATTTAACAATAATTAATGCTATAATTATACATAATAAAAACAAATTATAATTACATCAAATACCAAGAAAGACATACATAAAACATATCACGATAAATAGACAAAATATACCACTAACATTCAATAATAACATATAATGGTGTAAACAAATAACAATTTGTATATTAAAACATAATTGAAAAAATAAACATGTTCAAATACCTGAAATGAGACAATCGATTTGCTACTTCATTTTTTGTGTCATATATATACAATTGTGCAAATTTAGGAGGTTGCCCTTCAATGGGCAACAAACTTCCTATCCGGTGATAATTTTGGCCGCCAAGAATAAATTGTGGAGGTCCACCACCATAATTCAAACCTCGTTGAACTTTACCTCCCAATGAGGTAAAGGCAAACATACTATTGTAGGAACGTATATTTTCAAGGAAATTACCACTTCTTGAATCTAGCCGATGAATCAAGTTCCAAAGTAAGTCTGGTGGTCTTTTCAAATATGGCAGCATAATTTTTCCTTTCATGCAACAAATTGAAAATGCAACACCAACAGATTTCTTGCATTTCTCTGCACGTTCTTCAAACCAAACCAAGGCACCACAATATTGGCAACAAAAAATCCATACTACCAAAATCAGAATAACCTGGCATTTGATTAAAACTAAATTAAGTACCGAGTAACAAACAATTGTAAAAATATCTATATGTTAACCTTTATATATATGCACACACAATAGTGTAATTAAATACCTTCATTTTCACCTTCAACAAATAAATTATTCGCTTCAACATCAATATTCGCATGGATGGTTGACTCTCTGGTATCTATTAATTAGATCATAAAACATTGAAATGAACAAAAAAAAGCATTATGATTAAAATAAATCTATCCAAAAATGCAAAATAACAAATAATTCCATCAAACAAAAACAAAAACTCTCTACCATCCATAATTGTAACAAAGGAAAACAATAACAAAAAATAACACATTCACTCATAAATACACATATTTATAGATATACATGTATGTGTCTATATATATACACACATATATAACATTAAAATAAGTACCTTCATTTTCACCTTCAACAAATAAAGTATTCACTTCTACTTCAACATTTGGATCAATGACCCGATCTCCAATATCTATTCATTAATTTTGAAAGCATTGACAACAACAAAAAGATTACATAAAAAAATAAACTATAAACAATTCATAAAATCAAAACACATAACATATAAATAATTTTAAAAAATAGAATACCTGGGAAACTATTAATAGAAAAGTATTTTCTCCTAGAACACATATCCACTGATATAGTTGGTTGATGTATATTATCTACCGACGAATCCATTCCTTGTAAATAGCATAAATCTGCATTTTCAAAACATAATTCCAAGAAATTTAAAAACATCAAAGGTTATTGAAAAATTCCCTAATAAATTAAAACTCAATAAATTGTAATTGTAATAAATTATGGCAATTGCTCAAATGATATTTAAATAATATAACAAAAGATTAAATATCAATTTTAATAACTTGACAACTCAAAACACTGTTACAGGAACAGTAGTAAAAAAAGGTGACTATTGCTCATGTCCATTTTCAAAACATAATTCCAAGAAATTTTAAAAACATCAAAGGTTATTGAAAAATCCCCTAATAAATTAAAACTCAATAAATTGCAATTGTAATAAATTATGGCAATTGCTCAAATGATATTTAAATAATATAACAAAAGATTAAATATCAATTTTAATAACATCAATTTTAATGATATTTTGTTCCTCGACTAATAAAAATATTTATTAGCAAGTCAATCAACACTTACCATTCTCAATTGAGCGTAGAGGATTTACAAAACTACTGCATGGAGTATTTTTGTCTTTTGGCAATACCGGTTTGACACGTTTATCAGCTAATAGCAAACATCAAAAATACCCGATCAACAAAAATATTCTTTACCTCATGTGTAATAATTTGTAAAAATTATCATCTAAGAAATACAATGATATAAACCTGTATTTTCTTGATGACGTCTTTTTTTCTTCTCTCTAATCAAAGACATTCTTCTTTGTCGAACAATTTTTCCACCAGAACCAAATCCACCATTCATCTCTTTACCCCCAACATTGCTCATTGTGTGTTAACTAAAAGAAACATTGGGGAAAAAATATATAATATATGAAACTAATTATGCATATAATAAATAATATAAGTATAAGTAGTATCGTTATTTAAAACTGCAACATTACATTCAAGTAAACAAAATTTTAACCATCAAGAAGAAATGGATATATTATAACAATTCTACATGTTTTTAAAAATTTAAATGGAATCAGGAGCATGTAAATATTACCGACACAATGAAATTGAGCATCAATAAATGACTAATGAGCAGTATCATGCGTTTTTATTGGATGTATGATTTGGAATAACACAAAAAAAAAGTGCATACATAAGAAAGCAATTTCAGTAACCTAAAATTTGAACAGGAAACAATAAAACAACTTATAGGGAAGTTGCTTTCCTTCAGCTCTAAAAGCATCAAATACCTCAAATTTAAAACCTTAAAATTAATAAGAACGTAGTGACCGACTGAAAATACATAAAGCAAAATAAAGTAAACTGAACACATAAGTCTAATAAACTAATTTTTCAAGAAATAAAATATATAGAGACACTTGGCATTCAATCAAAATATGCCAACAACATCATAAAAACATTCAAAAGTAAAATATAATAGAGTAATCAATACACATTTTACATCACAACATGAATATGTGAAGTAGAAAATTAGTTGAAATGAAGCACCTAAAACCAAATAATAAAAAATTGGCAAGGGACTGATGCAAACTAAATTAACCAAGAACTCTGGATAACTAAGAGCATCTCTAATGCTATTTTGATAAGCAATCCATTTTGGTTCCTTAAGTGATCCCCATTGTGAACCTCATTGTGCCACATTACATTTAAGCAACTCATCAAATTTTTACTCTAATGATATATACAATAAACAACCCATTATTTTATTCTTTTTTATTTACACTTAATTTTATTTTTGATTAAATATTATTTAATTTATTTTAATCAATATATTAAAAAAAATAACTCCGCCTATAACACAGTATAAAAATATTAATTTTTATTTAGATAAATTTTTTACTTTTGCATTGGATTATATAATAATAATAATAATAACAATAATAAAATATAAACCTAGGCATAGTGTTGTACAGCTATAATATAATAATATATGTTTATATTTTTTAAAAACATATTTATATTGTTACTCCTTTAAAAAATTATACAATATTTATATTGTTACATTGTCAAGTACAGATGTACGCCATTATTATGTTGTAGTGCATTAATAGGAAGCATTTTTCTTTTTCTTTTTTTGAAATAGAAACTAATAGCAATAGAAAAATGATGGTTCAGATTCATTGAATTTTTTGGTTAAAAATTTTAAGAGAGAAAGGAAACGACAACCTTCTCTGGAACCATCCTTTTTTCTCTCACCTTCTTCCACATTTCTCTCCACACCCAACGACCTCCACCTCCCTTCTTCAGAAACAAAACTTCAACCCTTCGTTCTTCACTCTCTCAAATGTTTCATCCTTCTTCACTCTTCTTCACTCTCTCATATCGGTTCACCCTTCACTTTTCTTCACTCTCAGAAAGAAAACCTCACCCTCCCTTCTCCCTTCTTCGGTTTCTCCTCCATCACTCTCCGATCTCAATTTCTCCGCCCTTGCATGCAACGACAGATGTAATTTTCTGGATTTTATGATTGGGTTTTATGATTTGCGCCGGTGTCTTCCTCCTCTACTCTCCACCCCCAATTGATGATCTGCACATCCCATCTGTGTTTGTGGGTTTCTGATGGAAAACACGGCGGCGCCGGGAGGAGAGGAGCTCGATGATGACAAGCAGAACAAAGGCTCCCCATCACTCTCCGATCTGGGGTTGTCCTTCATTGGGTTTGTGGGTTTATCTTATATGATTTTTGATAGTTGATTCTGTTTTGGGTTTTTGTAATTAGTTATTTGTTTTTTTTTATATTATCATTGTAGTTATATTATCATTTGTGGTGATTCTTGCTTCTTGATTTTTCTGGTTTTTCATTTTTATGTTTTTTATTTGAGTTTTTTTTTTCTAGATCTGGAAGACACAACTCAAATCATGCTCTCATAATTATTTTGATGATTTGTTGCCTTATTTACATATTTATTGTGGCTTTCCTATGACTGAGGTGTTGACCTTCTAATTGATCTGATTAGCTTAATTTGGGGGAATCCTATTAATAAGTTTTGGAGCCCTATATAGTGTAGCTGTTGTATGGCTCCTGAGCCAAGGAATAAAACTAACAGCCTAAAGCTTTTGGAGATCTAGAACCTCTAGAAGTGATCATCTCTTCTTCTGCTAGTGAACCAATCTTTATTTCATTGTTTTTTTTTTCCTGGTTTCTCTTCTATGTTATTTCTGAGTTGATCTCTCTTATCCTCATGAACATTTATTCCTGATAATCATCACTGTATAAAATGGTTAATTGTATCCATAAAAAACCTTTCTTAATCAGAAAGTCTGGGAAATAGTTTAAAATCCAAGCAAAGAAATATCACATGAAGTAGTTTCAATACATTTTTACACATTGAAGGGACTAATATATTTTTACACATTAAAGGACTAACCAGATAAATACATCGAACCTTGAACAATTGCAGGTTAGAAAGCAGTCTTGGAGGAGGAAACACAACAGCAAGGCAGCAAGTTTATGTGTTGATCATAATGTTGATAACTGATTTATAGAAAAAGGATGACCTATAAACACATCTTAGATATAGTCTAGCCTATTAAGTGTATTCTTCTTGATCAGCAAGTCTATGTGCACAGTAGTCAGTAAGGCAAGTTCTGGTCAGTTAGTTTTACGTGTGTAATGAGCAAAAGGCATATCAGAAGTCAGAATAGTCAGCTTGTCAAAGGCAAAGTCAGCTTTAAAGTAGTTTTAATAAATAAAATAAAAATAAAAATAATAATCCCAAATCATCGATAGCTTGACAACTCAAAACACTGTTATAGGAACAGTAGTAAAAAAAGGTGACTATTGTTCATGTGTATTGATATGCATTTTGTAAAATATACATAAATATATATTTCACCGACAAGTACATTACCCTTCAATGAATAACTAAATTAAAATATAGAATAAGGTTATACACATATTTAGATACATATCATTTTATATAAATATGCACCTACATGCTATACGTGGAACATTTTATTCTAAAAATATGTATATTGCGTCCCATAAGGAGTAGTACGGAACAATCGAACTGAAAGTACAGTATTTTGCCGATGAAGGCCAGGGTGAGCATGCAATTAAACGGTTGAACCACTTTTTTAAGCTCTTAAATATATTAATAAAATAATTAAATGATTGAGATTGAAATTTAATAATGGTTAAACAAGAAATTAAAAAAAATCAAATGATAACTTCATCCCTACTCGGCTATAGGGTGTTCGCGGATCGGTTTAGATAGGTTTTGAGACAAAAAAGTCATCTGATCCAAAGATTAAAACAGCATGCGATTCGGTTCGGTTTGGATTGCTCCCTTGAAAAAAATCTGATCCGATTAAATATGGTTTGGATTGAATCGATTTTTACAGACACATAATTACATATTTATATTACATCATAGAATCAATATTACAAGCTAATTATTAAACAAAATCTTAAACCTATATATACTTATTGATTCAATATTTCTTTTTTTTTTTATATAAAAAAAGTTTAGATTGGGGGATGACACGCCCTTTGCAAGGTCAGTGAATACCACCAACCTCAACGAGGATTTATAATGGAATTTACATATTGCCTACCAACAGGAGAGATCTAGGAATCGAACCCAAGTCACAGCTAGTGTGAGCGGAAGGCTTGACCAAATGTGCCAACCCCTGTTGACTACTTATTGATTCATTCATGTAATAACATTTCATTAAATATGTATACAATAAATAAATATCATCATCTAGTTCCAAAACATCTTTTTTTTTTTTTTTTTTATGTTTGGAACATTAGAAATAATATAAAATTACGTCATAATCAAACTAGTAAGTATTATTAGGAAAAAAATCAACAAATGAAAAAATAGTAATGTAAAAAATAGAATAAACATATATTAAATTTTATATATGCGGATCGGATTGGTTCAGTCTTAAAAAAATGGAACCAAAATCCAATCCGATCCGATCAGTTTTCACAGAACAAGATAAAAAAAAAATCCAATAAATAACGGTTTTGTTCGGTTTTGGTTTTTTTTGGATCGGTTTGGATATGAACACCCATGCCGGCTACTCCCCTCCCCCCTTCCCAACACAGTCTGTTCTCATACGACATTACGACCCAGACTCAAAACCACAAATTGTAGCTTTTATAAAATACAGATTTATAAGTAAACAATAATCACAAAAGCTTATGGAAACAATGGAGAAATGGGGTCATTAGCATTCCTGCAGTCAATGCGAAAAGCTTAATAGATCAATATGTGAGATATGAAGAATGCAATAATAGCATCACCACGGGTACGGAACTTGTTTGCTTCCTTACCATAGATGTGACCTATTTTGGTTAGAAAACAATTAAATGCATACTTGTAACTTTATAAAGAATGGAATCTGTCCAACTGATCGGGCAAAACACGTTAGTGATGAATTGGAATTTTGCATATATTTTTACTCTTGAGATATTTGTTATCTTAGGATTTTAGTTTACCTTTGTTTGATTTTACTATAGTTTTGTTTGTTTTGTTGTTGATCAAGTGGAATGGTAGAAAAGGAGGTTCAAAGGACTAATATAAGTTGTTGATCGGTATTTAATATTATGGCCAAGAATGAAAGAAAGAAGAGTTGGACCAAAATAGAAAGGATTATGGCCCACAAGTGTTGCGCAACACGGCTATAATTCATGCATCAGAAATCGGAGAAACAGAGAGAGGATTTATGGCTTGCCGGTGTTTGCCCATATGGCCATGATTCGTGCATCACTTTAAAAGAGAAAAGGTCACCAAACCGATTATGACCCCCTGGTGATGGTCATTATGGCCATAATTCGCAGTAGTTTTGTAACTGCCCATTTATTCTGTAGAATTTTTTATGGGACTTCCAATGGTTGTAAAGGGGGATTTGATGGGCTATAAAAAGGAGAGTTTCTTGCAGGACGGGACACAAAAATCCTCTACATTTCTTCCTTTCTCTTAGACTAAACTTGGTTTTTCTTAGTGCCTGGAGGGCCATGAATATGACTATGTATGTATATGTGTGGTTTGATAAGTAATAGTTATTATTAGGATAGGTAGCTGAATTAAAATGAAATCCTCGGTGTGTCTCATTGTTGTTCTTTGAAATAATGCAGTAGTTACATTTATTTTGCCTTTAAATTTTAGCACCCATAACATTAGGAGAATTGGTTTTGTTTATAATCACCATGGTGAAAAACCATAATTTGAAGACTTTATTTTATCTATTATTAATATCAAATCATTGTTCTGTTTTCACAACTTGTCATTCTAAGCATGTTTTTTGCTTAGATAATCACCATTTTGAAGATAAATTGGTAATCACACTATGCCAAATTCTGGATTTAATAGTGCGTACACTTAATAGTGGTTTCGACAGGAGGCACTCTTCAAAATGCACAAAAGTATTTAATAAAGCTGACCAAGTATTTCGACAGAGAAAAGAAGGGAGTGGAGAACCGAGTAGTAGCAGATCATCCCTCAAGGTTACCAGAGGGTGCTGCAGCATCAAGGGGAATAGCCATTGATGAATCCTTCCCTGATGAACAACTGCTAGCAATACAAGATGCTGCAGCACCATGGTATGCTGATCTGGTGAACTTTTTGGCCAGTGGTGCGGTTCCCCCAGACATGAACTCTCAGCAAAAGAGAAGATTCTTTCATCAAGCAAAACAATATGTCTGGGATGAACCATACCACTATAAGATGTGCCCAGACAATTTGAATAGAAGATGTGCTGTAGATGAAGAGTTTCAGGATATACTGACCCAGTGCCATGCTTCAGCATATGGTGGACACTTTGGTGGCATGAGTACTGCTGCCATGGTGCTCCAATCAGGTTTATTCTGGCCTACTCTATTTAAAGATGCACATGAATTTGTAAAACACTATGATAAGTGCCAAAGGGTAGGAAATCTGTCTAACAAAATGAAATGCCCCTGAACACTATTTTAGAAATTGAACTTTTTGATGTGTGGGGTATTGACTTTATGGGACCATTTCCCCCTTCCTTTGGCAACCTCTATATTCTAGTAGCTGTTGATTATGTGTCTAAATGGGTGGAGGCTGTGGCAACAATAAAAAATGATGCTAGGGTGGTGACAAAGTTCTTACAAAAAAATATTTTTTTTCTAGATTTGGCACCCCTATAGCCATCATAAATGATGAAGGAACCCATTTTTTGCAATCAAGTATTTTCCAAACTACTTGCAAAATATGGAGTTAAACACAAAGTAGCCATTGCCTACCATCCCCAGACTAATGGGCAGGCTGAGTTGTCTAACAGGGAAACTAAAAGAATCCTGGAAAAGATGGTTAATCCCACAAGGAAGGACTGGTCCACACATTTGGATGAAGCCTTGTGGGCATACAGAATTGCATTCAAGACCCCCCTGGGAATGTCCCCATATAAACTGGTGTATGGGAAGGCTTGCCATTTGCCCATGGAATTACAACACAAAGCTTTTTGGGCAATTAAAAAACTGAACTTTGATCTTCAGTCTGCTAGAGCAGCTCGTATGCTGCTGCTTAATGAACTGGAAGAACACAGGCTGTTCTCCTATGAAAATGCTGAAGCATACAAAGCAAAAACCAAAGCTTGACATGACAAAAGGATCCATCACAGATCATTCCATGAAGGAGAACAAGTCCTGTTGTTTGATTCAAGGCTGAAGCTCTTCCCAGGCAAGCTCAAATCAAGGTGGTTTGGCCCATTCAAAATTATGAAAGTCTATTTACATGAAGCTGTGGATTTGCTAGATACAAAGAGTGACAGAGAATTCAAGGTTAATGGACAAAGAATCAAGCACTACTTTGGTGAACCTTTAGACAGAATGAAGGTTACCACAACTCTTGATGACACTGAATGATGCTGCAACATGGTCAGGCTGAGGACCATATAAACCAAGCGCTCATGGGAAGCAGTCCATCAATAAATTAAATTAGTGTTTAATTGTGCTTGAGTATTACAAGGCCAAGAAGTGAGTTCAGGCTGCAACATAAGGAAAAGAACTGGTTTGCTGTGGGGAAATGCTACATCATGCTCCCAAAATCTGAGGACAGGAAGGACATTTCTGGATAAGGGACCAATACCTGATAGGGACACATTGTGGGGGCCAGCGAAATTTTTGTCTGCTATGGGAAAAGTGAGTTGGTCATTTTTTGCACATTTTGAATTTGAATTAAATAATGGGAAATGGAGAGAGAGAGAAGGTCACGGGCTCCCATGATGAATTGACAAAAATGTACACCCCACACTCTCTCCCACTTTATTGCCTTATTTCCCACGCCTCACCTCCCCAATTAACCAACCCACACCCTTTCTGACACATTAAATAGCACTCCCATCCCTCCATTCACCCACGATACTCTCTTCTGAAAATCTCCTTCTTCTTTGCTCACAAACCGTAACTCTTCCAAACCTTTCCTTAACCCAACCCAACCCAACCATATCACCATGACAACCAAAAAGGGAGGCCATGTAAAGCATCGTGCTACCAAGACCCCCACACCCACCTCTGCTACAGGGAAAGCCCAACCCTCCTCTTGGACTGATGCGGAGGCTAAGGAGAAATTTGAGACTGAAACCCTGGGCTGTAACCTATTTCCAGAGAAAGGGTTAAAGTTCGGAAAAAGGTGTAAACTTGGGGATTCTGCCTGAGGTGGCAGAGATCATTGAGGCCTTAAATTGGAGGATTTTTGCTGAGCATCCAGAGGGTTTCTGTGCCCAGTTGGTAAGGGAGTTATATGCCAACATTGGGTCAGAATCCCAGACTTTTGTAATCATCAGGGGTGGGAAGGTCTCCTTCTCTGTTGCAACAATCAATATGCACCTAGGGCTGGAAGAGGTGGAGGATGAATACCAGGACATCCTGAAAAAGATGACAACCGTCACAGCAAATTAAAAAAGACCTAGCTGTTGCTGGAGCAGAGTGGATCCAGCAGCCAGAGGGTCAAGTAAAGCTTCCAAGGCCCATGCTGCAGCCCATTGCCAAAGTCTGGTATCATTTCCTGAGGCACTCTCTCTTCTCAACTGTACACTTGGAAACAGTGGAGAAGAAACGCTTGGCTCTTCTACACTGTATCATGAAAAAGAAGAAAATCAACATTGGGGAGATGATCAAAGATGAAATCTCCACCAGTTCCATGAAAAAGAAAGGTAATCTGATTTTCCTTGTCTGATCACTGAGCCGTGCATAGAGAAGGGTGTGGAGTACAATCCTGTAGAGGGGCTAGAGAAAAACTCTAGCCTTATTGATATGCATTGCATCTTAAGGATGTACTCCAATTCTGACAAGACTGAAGTAAGCGCCAACAAACCCCCTAGACCAGGCACCCCAGAGCAGTAGGATCGCTCTGGGATGCTGGAGCAGAAAATTGACCAATTGATAGACATGCTGCAGCAACAAGTGCAGCGAGGAAAAGTTTTCTGGGAGTTCTGCTTTGTCAAATACCAGTGGGAGAAGAAAACGATGAAGCTTAACAATTGGAAGCTAGAAACTCCTATTCCTCAGTTCCCAAGAGAGATTCTACCACCAATGCAAGAAGATGACCCAACTCCACTTGAGAAAACTGTTCCCAACCCTGTACCTGAGAACCCTGAGATCAACATCAACACTACCCCTGCCAACAGCTCTTCCTGTGACAAGGAGTGGATGGGCGTTGCTCCATCCCAGCAGCAAAATATGATTGTGGCCTTTGAGCCCAAGAAGAAAAAGCCTACTCCTCAAAGCTCCCAGCAAGATTAGGGGAGTGCCAAAAGACCCCGTGCCGCAGCACCATAAAAAGTGCCCTCCTCTACCCCGGTTGTAGCAAAAGCCTCCCGTCAAGCCCCCAAACCAGCAAAGAAATTCAAAACCACTGCTGGAAAGGGGAGTACTGTAATGAAAGTTGCTGTTGAGTATGCTGAAGCAGCGGAAGAAGAGGAGGATGAAATCCCTCTTTCCAAGAGACTCAAGCCTGTTGCGCCAACTGCTGCAGCCAAGGTTAAACAAGAAAAGGTTGCAGCACTATAGGCTGAAAAGGAAGGGGAAGGGGTTGCTGCACTAGAGCGAGCTAAAGAAGAAGCTTAGGCAGAGGGAGCTAGTAAGGAAGAAGAGGTAGAGGGAGGTGAAGAAGAGGAAGAAAAAGAGAATGAAGAAGGAGAGGCTGAAGAAGAAGATGATGAAGTGCAAGTCACTGGAGAAACACCCAGCAAGGTGCCTTCCACCACGAGTGGGGAACCAGGAAGAGCTCACGCGTCAGGGCACCTCAGGCTTGAAACAGAGCGCTGCAACATCCCGAAACAGGATGCATTCTGAGCCTTCCACCTCATTACCAGCACTATTTTTTTTTTTTAATTTTCTGCAAATAGTGGTCATTAGGATCTTTTATATCTGACTGTGGCCACTGGGGCCATAGTAGCTTTTAAACTTTGTCTGATGTTTGGCTTGCATGTGCCCCACCCTGTTGATTCCATAAGATTAAAGATTAAATGGAAGTGGCCTCTGGCCTTTTTGCTGTGTTCAAACAAGACTCTTTGATTAAAACACTTGCTAAATAACCTAATGCTCTGACTTAACTATGCAATTTTAACTTTGCTGCATCACTGGTTTAACTAAGAGGACACGTATACTGCAACATTAACAGATAAATGTGAGCTTGTGTGACAAAACTACATTGTACCTATGCTTCAGACTCATGCATTTTCTGTAAGGCTTGATTTGATCCTGTTTAATCTGAACACATAGGGTTGCACACACTTTATGCTTGAGGCATTTTCTTGTTTTGTTTTTATTTTAGCTAGAGCTTAAACAGCCAACCTTCTCATTTTGTGTATCCATAGTGTTGCCCCTTTGAGCCTGAGCCCTTTATTCTTATATCTAGCACATTACAAGCCCTTAACTGGAAAAACAAAGAATACCTGAATAGGTAGAGCTTAAGGATGCTTTTTGTAGCTATGTTTTAAGATAAGTTTGGGGGTGACTTGAGGACAAACACCAACTTAAATTTGGGGGTGCTGTGCTGTAGCAACTGTGCAACAAAGTTGTATAGGGAAATTAAAAAAGGGCAGTCAGCAAAGAAAATGAGAAGTTGACAAATGTGGAATGTGAAGCTGCATTTTCCTTTATAAAAAAAATTGTTGAAAAATGAGGACAAAGAACAATGAAAAACCTGAAAGTATAACAATAATATGTTCTTTGTTCTCAACAAAAGTATTAAAATATGGGTTTTAGAAAGGAAATGAAAGTATGGCTTAAGGACCATAGGTTTGGATGGTAGGAATACTTGGAATATAGAGTTGACTTGAAAAGCATCCTTTTGCTATACCTTGAACTTAGCTACTTATCTAGAAATTTTCAACCTCACCTATCCTAAGCCCCCTTATAACCATAAAAGACCTGTTGTTGTGTGTTATTCTGTGTTACTTTGATTGTGATAGAACCTTATCAAGCTTAAATCAGAGATGTGCGTTTGTGTTGAGAGTGAAATTCTGATGAGAGAGTAAGAAACAGAACCAACTGTTCTGAGTGACTTTGCTGCAACATATGTTAATCTGAATTGAGATCAGTTTTGTGACAATTGTCGAAGTGTGCATGATAGGAAGAGTGTTGTGTTATGATTGCAAGTGTAGAATTATGTGTCTTTAAAGAATGGAGAATCAGGGTGAGCCATGTATGCCATACAAAAGACAGAATTGTTCTGATGTCATGTTTTCTTGCATTGCTTGAGGACAAGCAATAGTTCAAGTTTGGGGGTGTGATAACTCTTTGTAACAAGAGTTATTCATTACCTTTATACCTTGAATTATTGTTACATGCTAAGTTTAAATTTGCATTTATGTGAATATTTTGCTATTTGGTAAATTTTGGTGCTGAAAGTTATATGCTCTTCTGTGCTTCATCATTGTCTCATATTTTTCTACATGCTTAAGCAGAGAGGTGCTGGAGCATGATTGAAGCATGGAAATTGGACTTCTTAACTGCTACATCAAAGCCAAACTTCAGTAGCTCTGCACTAGAAGACAAAAGCTGACATGGACAACTTTTCTCTCTCCTCACATGCGCTGATGCCTCTGATAATGTGGAGCCTATGCGCCTAGGGATCAGCTCTCCTGTATTTTTGGAAATGGGCCAGGAGTCTATTAAATAATGTTATTTGTTGGCCCAAAATGGAGGAAAGAGAGTGGGGTATATAACCAATTAAGGTAACCCTATAAAAAGGACCTTGGACATATTTATGACATACTCACTCTTGTCTTAACCTAGAGAGCAGCGCCGAGTCATCTTCAACCTCTAGCTACTACCCTTCTTGTTTTTATTCACCATTGTAATGACTTCCTTACCATTTTATCATTTTGATTTTGTAAGCTCAACATGAGCTAAACTTCTTGTGCTTTTGGTATGTTAATATAATGAATGCTTAGCTGTTTTTATGCAATGTTATGTTCTGCATTTTCCTTTATTATGCATGGAATGTTATTTGGTTAAGATTGATCAACTTAATTGAATATCAAGTTTACATGGTTTGGAAGAATTAAGTAAAGTGGAAAGAGATAAAGGATAGGGATTAAACCATTAATTGGAAAATTAATTGGTGTTGAATAGACTAGCAATGGTTATTCAAGTCTCTAAACTAACTGGAACATGCTTATTAAGAGGATGGTGTAATTCATCTGAATCTAGGAATAGAAGACAGTTAATGAACCTAGTCCTTAAGTGTTGGAAAACACATTTTTACTTCCTGGAGTTAAATGCTGGAGCATAGGCAGAGCATAATATAGGCTAAGCAGGATTTATGAAAGAGCATACCTAGAGCTATTTCTTCCCATATTTGACAACTCAACTCTTTTAAATCTCGTTTTCTAAAGCTTTAACTTTCTTAAGCTCAATTTACACTTATCTTACACACACAATCTGTTTTGTTACTAACTAACTGCTAGAGCATATAGTCTAAATTGGAATTTTGCTACAGCATTACAATCCTCGTGGGAACGATATCTGACTTACTTTCTATACTACTTGATGTGACTTGTGTATACTTGCACAAGCTTAAAGACAACTGTTTTTAAGGCAAACAGTACTACTATTGTATGTCAGCCTCACGCTCCCAAGTAGCATCTCCTATAATCTCATCCTATATGACCTTGACCAAAGGAATCTGCCTACCGCGAAACTCCTTAATCCTTCTATCTACAATCCTAACCGGTAAAGCCTCATACTCTAGATTCTCTCGGAGTTGTATAGACTCAGGCTCAAGTACATGAGAAGGATATGGATAATATTTTCTCAACAGGGATACGTGAAAGACTTCATGAAGGTTAGAAAGGTTAGGCGGTAAGGCAATATGGTAAGCTACTGGACCAATTCGTCGAAGAATCTGGAAAGGCCCAATGAATCTAAGAGTAAGCTTTCTAGACTTGATAGCTCTGCAAATTCCAGTCTTTGGAGTGACTCTCAAAAACAAGTGATCACCTTCCTGGAACTCTAAGAGCTCCTCCTCTTGTTACTGTAGCTCATTTGCCTATCTTGTGCTTCCTTCATCTTTTCCCTTATCTTCCTAACCTGTTTCATCGTCTGCTGTACCACATCAGGACCCAATACTTGGCCCTCACCAGTCTCATACCAACACAACGGAGTCCTACACTTCCTGCCATATAAAGCCTCGTACGGTGCCATCCCGATGCTGCTCTAGAAACTGTTTCTATATGTAAACTCAAGCAATGGCAAAAACTCATCCCAACTGCCAGTGTGTTCCAACACACAGGCTCTCAGAAGGTCCTCCAATAACTGAATCGTCCACTCTGACTGTCCATCTGTCTGGGGATGATAAGCTGAACACATCCTCAACTTTGTCCCCAAAGCACTATGCAACTGTCTCCAAAATCTAGATGTGAATCTTGGATCTCGATCAGAGGTAATGCTCGACGGTACACCGTGTAACCTAACAACTTCCTTGATATAGATTTGGGTCAACTTCTCTAAACTATAACTCTCACCAATAGGTAAGAAGTGAGCACACTTCGTCAACCTATCAATGACAACCCAAATCGCATCATACCTCTTAGGAGTTCGTGGCAATCCAACCAAAAAGTCCATAGCTATAATATCCCATTTCCACTCTAGGATTCTGATGCTCTATCTTAGCCTTCTGACACATTAGGCAAGATAAAACATACTCCACCACTTCCTTGTTCATCTTCGGCCCCCAAAACATCTTCTTTAAGTCTTGATACATCTTTGTGGCTCCTGGTTGAAAACTCAACTTACTCTTATGTGCCTCTTCCAAAATCATCTTCCTAAGCTCTAAATCCTTTGGCACATATATCCTGTCCCGAAACCTCAACACACCATATGATCCCCTACTAAGCTCTGACACTTTGCCCTCGTTTATACCTTGACGTACTTCCTGTAAATACTGGTCCTGAACTTGTTTATCCTTAAGCCCTCTAAGGAACTCACTATTGATGGTAATCATACCTAAACATATCCTATTCTTAACCAATTCCATACCTAGGTTCAGATCTTTGAACTGCTCAATCAACTCCATCTCCTTTACCATCATTGCGGACACGTGCAAAGACTTCCTACTCAGTGCATCCACTACAACATTCACCTTCCCAGGATGGTATTGAAGATCAAACTCATAATCTTTGATAAATTCCATCCATCTACACTGTCTCATATTCAGCTCCTTCTAATCAAAGAGTTACTTCAAGATCTTATGAACACTATAAACATTAACTTAGCTCCATAAAGATAGTGTCGCCATATCTTCAGTGCGAACACTATAGCTGCCAACTCCAGATCGTGGGTCGGATAGTTCCTTTCTTGAATCCTCAACTGTCAGGAAGCATACCTTTTGCATCAGAACACAAGCCAAACCTTGAAATGATGCATCAAAATATACATCAAACTGGCCTAGATGATTTGGCCAAGTTAGCACTGGTGATGTGGTCATCCTATTCTTCAGCTCCTGAAAACTCTTCTCACACTCATCTGTCCAAACATAAGTTGTACCCTTTCTCGTCAACTGGGTCATAGGTAACGTAATCTTCGAGAAACCCTATATAAACCTCTGATAATATCTGGCTAATCCCAGAAAACTCCTTAATTCACTCACTGACTTAGGCTGCTCCCACTTAAGCACTACCTCAACTTTAGCCGGATCTACTGCTATTCCTTCCTTATTAATCACATGACCTAAGAACTGAACCTCCTCCAACCAAAACTTGCACTTAGGAAGCTTAGCATACAACTGTCTATCCTTCAACACCTGTAACACTATTCTAAGATGTTCCTGATGCTCTTCCCGTGTACGGGAATAGATAAGGATATCATCTATAAACACAACCACAAACTTATCGAGTAACGGTCTAAAGATCCTGTTCATGTAATCCATGAACATTGTTGGAGCATTAGTCACACCGAAAGGCATAACTAAATACTCGTAGTGTCCGTACCTTGTTGTGAAAGCTGTCTTGGGTACATCCTCCTTCTTCACTCTAATCTGATGGTACCCGGACCTCAGATCAATTTTAGAAAACACTGAAGCTCCCTTCAACTGATCCATCAAATCATCTATCCTAGGCAACGAAAATTTATTCTTGATTGTTGCCTTGTTCAATTTCCTATAATCCGTGCACAACCTAGCACTTCCATCCTTCTTCTTAACAAACAACACCGGTGCTCCCCACGACGAAACACTAGGTCTAATGAATTTCTTTTTCAACATATCATCTAATTGCTTCTTCAACTCAGGCAACTCCACGGGTGACATCCGATAGGGTGCTATCGATAAGGTCTTGTCCTTGGAATGAGATCTATAGTGAACTTCACTTCCCTCTCTAGTGGCAAAGTCGGAACATCGGGAGGGAAAACCTCAGGAAACTCTCTCACGAAAAGCATAGAATCTATACTCGGAGTCTCCTTAGCTTCCACCAAGAAAAGCATCACGTACTACCGAGAATCATCACTCCTCATAGATACTCCTTTATTGGCAGATACTACACTAGAAGGCTCAAGAAATGATAGGGCCTTGCTCGAACAATCTAACACTACATGGTTAGCCGAAATCCAATCCATGCCAAGAATAACATCTATCTGCTTCATAGGCAAACAGACAAGGTCCACAAGGAATGTCATATTCTCAACAACTATAGGACACTGTTATGAATCATATTGTCACATAGGTTTTGATGTTGACAAATATAGTATTAAGGGGGAGAACATGAACCAATCAATATGATTAGTTTTGCTGTTGACAAATAAAGTATCATGGTATTAATTCAATAAAAATAATATTGGACTTAATATATATTATATTGATAAATGCCATGACTATTTGATTGCGCTCTTAATGAATGATTGTGTGCTTAATAAATATTTATATTAATTAAATACACATGTGTTAAATATAATTATGTTTAATATAATATTGAGTGAATGCACATGTGATATTTGATTGTATATAATATGCTTGTAATTGGAAAATATAATATATTGGCATGGAATTATACTTAGAATTATTATTATATGCCAAAGGCATAAGGAATATTAAATATGATATTATATTAATATATGTCTTATGAAATATTATATATGGCTTTGTTTATGTAATTAAATGTGAAATATTATTGTCTATGCCTTGAACTAATGCGTCTATGAGAAATATTATGTAATAGAAAGGTTCAGGTTGGAATAAGCAAAGCTATGAAGTCAAGAGCTTGAAAAGCAAAGACAAAAGGTCAATCATACAATCATCATGAACAATGGAAGAACATGTCCAGAACTTAAAGAGTTAATATTTGAAGGACATTGATGGAAGAACTTCAAGAAGAACAAAATTCAAGACCAGGAACAAAGGACTTATGAAGGGGTATATTAGAAAGGGTCTTAGAATATTTGTGAGGTATGATAAGGATAATAATGGCTCAATTCTTAAAAATATCTTTAATCTTCAATAATGATTTTTGAAATATGGCTTTTAAGAAATATTAGTTTTTCCTTTTTGATTAAATAATATTTTATCTGGAAAAATAATTTTGGGGAAATAATCGATTATACAATCGATTATAGTCAGTAGGAGTTTTAATGCGAAAAATATTTTTGGCTGACAGAAAAGATATAATCGATTATGCCTATGAAATAATCGATTATGACAAATTTACAAAGCTGGGTTGTTTTACAGAGAAGGCATAATCGATTAGGATAATCGATTATGTAAGTTTTATTAAAATCCCAGTCTTGGCAGAAAAGCCATAATCGATTATAATAATCGATTATGATGCGCATAAATGAAAATATTCTATTTCTTTTTCTGCTACACTTAATAGCTCCAACGGCCAGTTTTTGAAATCAGAATATGGAGTTATTCCAATTGATGAGACTCTTTTATTACTCCAACAACTCTTTTTTTCAAAGCATTTTAAATAGCCATTGAGAGCCATTTTGAGAAGAGTGAACTTACACATTGAATCATCTTTCTCATCTTCTTCTTCTCTATTCGCTTATTCTGAAAAATCATTTTGAGCCATTGTTATACTTTGAATATCATTAGGTTCTTGATTGTATTGTTGCACATTTGAGGTGCACTCTATTGTTCTTCAATTTGTTTATCTGCACTATTGAGAGTGCTTTATTTCGGCAAGAGTCGGATTGACTCAAACCACCTTTTTGGTTACCAAACAAGAGAGAGTATATCTCTTGGGATATTTTGAGGCTCTTACACAAGGGATAGTATGTCCTGTGATTTGTGTTAAGGGTTCTCTGAGTTGTAAAGGTTCTAGTTGATCCTGTTTAAAAACTAGAGTTTAGTGAAAACCCTTGGTGGTATTGCCTTGGGGACTGGACGTAGGCCACTAGGTAGTTTGTGGCCGAACCAGGATATATCGTTGTGTTCATCTTCTTTCCCTATCTCTTTAGATTTCCGCCATTTACATTATCGTACTTTATTTTATCAAGCGCTTTAATTTGAAAAGAATATTTTATCCGCTGCAAATTCTGTTTTTATCTTAAAGGGTTTTGATTTTTACCAAAAGATTTCATTTTTATTTAAAACCCAATTCACCCCCCTCTTGGGTATCGTTGCCACGGCCAACAACTGTAAGCAAACAGACATGGTAGTCAAAAAATCACTGGTCAGAGTAGATACGATAAGGGTATAAGGTAACTGAGAAACATGTAACTGTAAATAATCCACACACTCATACGAAATAAATGAATGTGTAGCACCTGAGTCAAACAACACAGACAAGAATATACCAGATTTCAAACACATACCCTGGATAAGATCTGCATATAAGAGGATTTAGCTCCCCTTACGGTAAACACTCTCCCTGTGGCCTAAGGTCTGGCCATCTGCTGTCCTGCTGGAACTCCTCTCCCAGCTCCACCTCGGTAACCCCCATCTCCTCTACCAGTAACTTCTTGCTGCTGCTTGCCTCTCTGCCTGCAATCACGAGCTATATGACCTGGTTTACCACAGTGAAAGCAACCAGATCTCTCTTGCAATCTCTGATATAATGCGGTCACCCGCATCTGAAACAGACTGGGCCTCTCTACTGTGGACCTGCTCCACCAACTGGTGCCGAAGAAGCTGGTAATGGTGCAGATGTTTGAGCAGTCTGCACGGGTCTGGAATATGGTCCTCGTCTCCACTGGGAACCACTACATCCTCTCCTCTGAAATCCTGATCGAATAGGGCCTCCACTACTCTGTTGCCTCTGGTCAGCAGCCTGCCTCTGATCTATGCCCTCTATGGCACTGCATCTCTCAACCAGCTCTGGGAAACTCTGAATATCAAGTGGCACTATAGCTCTCTGTAGCTCATGCCGCAGGCCTTCCTCAAACTGTCTACACTGCCAGTCCTCATCTGGAAATCTCTGGTAGAACTCTGAAAACTGAATCAGAGCCTCAAAACGTGCTGCATAATCACCAACAGTCATGTTGCCCTATCTAAGGCTCATAAACTCTCTTTCCTTCTCGCATCAAATCAAACGCGAGAAGTACTTCTCAAGGAAGCAAGCTCTGAATAACTCCCAAGTAATAACCTGTCCCTCTACCTCCAGCAATCTCCTCTTGCCTCTCCACCAAGCCTCTGCACCTCCAGTCAACATAAAAGCTGCATACGTCACCTTCCTATCCTGTCTGCAGTGCATGGTATCGATGATCTACTCCAACTCCTGAATCCACCACTCTGCCCTCTCGGGGTTGTAGTCACCTCGGAACTGTGGTGGCTTTCCTTTCAGGAAGGTAGCCATCCCTGCATCCTCTGCCTCTATAGCTCTCCACTGGTTCTACTGCTCCTGCTGCACTCTAGTCATTTGCAGCATCTGAGCGTTCTGCTGCGGTTGTTGTAGCATAGCAGTAGCAAGCTCGCTGATAGTCTGGAGAGTCTTATATGACCCTTCTCCACCACCTGTTCCTCCTCTAGTGTGAGAAATCTCTCCGTTGCCACCTCCGGCAACTCTCTCTACGGCTCTTCCGCCACCTCGTACCCAGCGTCCTCTACCTCGAGCCATGATCCTGTTAGGAGAAATCATCAGCTCACATTCATATGACATATAATATTACATAAAACTGGTATATAAATGCTATATGCCATATAAATGTTAATGATAACGTCCAGACTCACTACCCAACTACTAAGCATAGTCGATATCTGATGGGGATTCAACAAAAATGGCCAGTACACCCTAACCTCACAGTCTGAACAGAATCAAACTGCTCTGATACCACCAAATGAGACAACCCGATGTCCCATTAGAGAAAAGCCTAAATTAATTTAAACCTAATCGTGATAATAACGTTAACTGGATATACGTAAAACAACGAAGATATAATAACTTTAAATATAAGCAATGTGCATATATAAACATCACATCACACCGTATATAGATATATAATATCATACATCCATGCATAGATAAAATACCATACAAACATCTGTGACATCAAACTGTAAAGGGGACCCCCTTAGTGGGGTCCCATACAAGATACAAACTATCATAATATAATATAAAATACATCAAAAACTAAGAAAAGAAGCCTCGCCGTCACTCTACTCTCTAGCCCCTCTCAAAATACATCAAAATCACCTCACAACACACACCTATGTACAACTCAGAGCACGCACTGGCCGGTCCTACTGTGGACGACTACTGCTACCCTGACTCTCTCCTCGGGCTCCTCTATGTCTCTGTCGTCCTCAATGCTGCTACTTCATATTATGTATATATGTCTGCTTTCTGCTATGAATGTTTATGTTTAAATGATTTTCAACTTTTAAATATTCTATTATTTTTTATTGCAATAAAGCGCGCTAACGTTAATAACGGATTAAGGCTTAGTTAATTAGGTTCTTTTAATGGGACATCAGGGTGTCTTATCCACCAGCTGCAGTGACCGCTGTCAGGAGTCAGAGGAAATTGCTGAGCTAAAGCAGAGATTGGCCGCTGCCGAGGAACGTGAGCAGTGCAGGTATGGAGTAGGACCAGCATAAGATGGTAACGATGATACATCTGGAGGCACCACAATAGATGATGATGCGGCTGCCCCACAACAATAACAGTCGACACAGCAGCAACAACAACATCCCCCTGCAGCCTCAACCTCCGATAGGCCAGCGGATCGAGGAGAACGAGGAAGAGACATATTCATTTGAGAACCTTATGTGAAGATCCCCTTATGGGGATTGTTAGTTATTTTTCTAGGTTTCTAGTATCTATTAGACTAGTAAAACTTACATTATATTTAATTTCATTTTAATTTCATTTATTGTTTTAGTTATAATTTTTATATGTTTATTAAATTTATGTTATTTATCATTTTTGCAATAATATTTAGTAAGATAATTATAATAATATTTATTTAATTATTATTTAACTATAATAATATAATTAAATATTTAAATAAAAAGTTTTAAATTTTTTTTTTACAAAAATTGTTTTCCTTAACGACAACTTGGTTATCAGTAATATGCCAAAAAAAAAACATTTGTATGTTTATAAAATTAATTATTAATAATAAAAAATTGTTGTCGCTAATGTGGAGGAGCCCACCAATGCTGATATGATCCTCGAAAGGAACATATAGAAATTCGGATATATTCTTGAGTGACTACTCAAAATTCTAAGAAGAAGACGAAGAATAACAAATGGACAAGACAAGAAATTGAAGGTAGGCGCCACAATTCCAAGGGGAATTGATAAGCCAAGGTGAAGATAACCATAAGAATCTTGGACTCTTGAATAGATCATCAAAGGGTTGGTTCAATGAAGAACCTAAGAGAAGCTAAACACTCTCACAATTGGAACAAATCCAAATTCTGAACATCCAAGTTAATTTCATTCATAATAGGTGTGATACATATATAGAAATAATTATTCCACTAAGTGGCTAAAGAAAGCATTAACCATTCCACCAAGTGGTTAATTAAATTAAACCAAAAGAAACTCTAGGAATTTGGAACATTAAAGACACTCTAGACTTTTTTTTTGAAGGAAAAGACACTCTAGACTTGAAAATAACAAAATATAAAAGAAACATAATAGAAAGCCCAAAATACAAGAAAAATTCCGTCCAAGAATTCGTCTTAAAATTCCAGCCTGTTTTTCACCAGATAAAAACCGTATTTGGTCAAGAGGCTTTAAATACGAATTGTAGATAATGTCCTTAGCTTTTCAATGCACTAAAAAATGCATCAATCGGACATCTGTAGTGCAAGATACAACCAAAAGAAGTCAATAGGTTCATCAATAATGAAAATCAAATTTTCATCAAAAATCAATTTGGCCTTAAATTGGACATTGTTCTTGTTTTGCATCACATGCTTGCAAGCTGTTGCAAATTAGCATGGACCTTGGCCATTGGTAATTACCGATAATTATTCGCAAAACCCAATCGATTTTTCGACGCCCTTATTTCCGACGGATACTTGGCTTTTGGTTTTTTGTCGGAAAAACACTCTTCCTGATGGCTCTATGTAATTTCCAAGGGGTTTTGACTGCCAATAACATGGCATTGTCTTGTAGTGAATAATGTACAAACTTCTATTGGTCCAAGTGACAAGGGCTTGGTTCTCCTTAAACAAGGTCTTGAGTTCGAATCTTGTATATGAAAAAAAAAAAAGGTAAAAATATCTAAATGAGCAATGCATTACAATTAAACCTAAAACATTAATGAAATGAGAAAATAATTTAGACAAATATACTTGTATTTCTCTAGAATTAATAGTATTAAAGACTTATTAATTACATATTAAAACCTTAAATGAAGATATATAAACTAAAACGAATGAAGTATTATTATAGGTCTAGAGGAGTTAAAGATATTATGAAACGAATGAAGTATGTTATTATCGCTCTAGATGATCGTCTTAACTCCTCTTAGATGCTAGCATCATTATTATGTATATGCCACATACTTATCGAACTACTTATTTTTCCTTTTTTTAAGCCAAATTTTATTGAAAAGGAGTACACATCGTACTTCAATCTATATACATTTTAATACAATTTAACTTATACCTCACAACACTTATTTATACATTCCAAAGGATTAACACATCAATCCATAAATAACAAATTAACACCTTGAACCTTAGAAGAAGACCATGAGCATGTACCAATTTTAATCAAATCCAGCATATATATCATATCAAACCTCCATTTTTTAACACTATATGTCATTACTATACAACCACAAAATCCATGCAACAGAATGCTACAGAAGTTGTCATCCATGTTTAGCCCCCCCCCACCAAACCTCCATGATGATGATAATAATCCAAAAATTAGGAGGAAAGAAATATGTTTCATCAATTCACATTCATCAAATAGGAACTTTACATATCAATTATCAAGAATACTTTCAAATCATTAAGGGATCAACATGTCCATTATTTCTTCAATCTTTGACATATATCAAGAAAACTATTGATAGAAGTAAGGATATCATTCACTAAGTTAAAGATCAAAATAGGAGTCTAGTAAATAATCGTTAACACTAAAATCCATAGATATGTCTTCTAGTTCTGGGTAATGTTGAACTTCCTTCAGGAAATCTAATTCTGGGTGTCGTTGAGGTTCCATCGGAAAATCAGGATATGCAAATTCCACATCGTCCCTTCCATTCTCTTGTACGCCTCGACATGAATTTCATGCTCGTGTCTAGAAGTAGCATGCACTTCCGGTTGACCTTGTCCTCAGTTTCATGCTCATATTTAGAACCAGCATGCACTCCTGGTTGCAATATTTCCTTATTGATTGAGTCAGCATTTTCTTTCTTTTCCCCAGTGTCCTGAGAAGTTTTGCAAGGAGTAGAAGGCCTTTTCTCCAATTTTGGAGGTTCCTCGGTTACAACGACACTTGTAGATTCAACATCCACAACACTTTCCCTTTCTATTATTGCCACATTGAGAGTTTCGTGCTCACCTTCAGATCTAGCATGGACTTCTTCCAGTTGACTTTGCAATATTTCATTTGAAATATTGCTCGATTCAATATTTTCTTCTTTCTCCTTGGTGTGCTGAGAGTTTTGGCAAGGAGAAAGCCGTTCCTTTTTCAACTTTTTTAGATTTCTTCACTCTTTGACCCTGTAAATGATAGTAATGAAAGTTTCTAGTCATTTTGTAAAATTCTTAGTACCAATATTTTAAATGTATCATACTATATCATTGAGCAAATAATTTTAAAGCATCACCTTGCTTCTTTGCCTTTTTGGAATTTTCATGTAGCTTTGAGGAAGCATATAGTTTACAACCTCAATGATGGATCGAAATCTTGAAATACTGTGATAAAAATACTGTGAAACAACAAACAAACAACATGAATGTTATCATCAATGACATGGTTCAGATATATTGTGAAAATAAGCAATAAAAGAAGTAACTAGTTTATTTTCCCTAATGTAAGATAATATAATATGATATCAAATGCTTACGGTAAACTAAAAAAACTAATCGAAAAGTTGATGTTTTTGAGAAGACTATATCTAACCATCATTTTCAATCTGAAATTCAATAAGCAATAAAAATCATAGACAAAAATATAAAATGCACTACATATATCAATATGTAAATTTGATTTTACACTAACTTCATTTCAAGGTACACACACAGTTCACCTATATCTTATTGGTATATTTAGATACTCATTCACACTCATGTACATTAGTAAACAATTTTTTTTTCGATAAAATGTTAAGATGTGCAAAGGCATCACTGTAGAATGAATCATCCAAACTAGGTTAGCACCAAACAAACTACCAATCATCTGCAGCACATCTAAAATTTATTAAGAAAAGAAAAGAGAATACAAAATCATGGGGGGACCAGACCAAAACCCATGGGAGAAAATATTTTAATCTATAGCTAGGCAATCCTAACTTATTTCTAAAAAAATCATCCCTAATAAAGTTGGGAGACAAATCCCACCAATGAAAGTCATGATTATTTACACCATAGTTAGCCAGCTTATCTGCACAGGCATTTCCTTCTCTAAAAATGTGAGAAACCCCAAAGTCCATCTTAGCTATCATTAGAGAGCAGTTCTTCCATCTATTCTTAATGAACCAAAGCACCAAGCTGTCATTTTTAAAAGCATGAACTACTAACATTGAATCACATTTTAGCCACAACTTCTTCCAACCCCTTTGAAAGGCAATCTCAATTGCCAAAATAGCTGCCATCAATTCTGCATGTAAACCATGAGAAACACCAATGTATTGAGCAAAACAACCCACAATTTCACCTTTAGACCCTCTGAAAATGCCACCACTAGCTGCATGACCAGGAGAGCCTTTAGCCGAGCCATCTGAATTGCATTTAATCCAATTTGGAGGAGGAGGAATCCAATTAACTTGGATTATTTTTGGAGCTTTGCTGACTTTACAAGTAACATCAAAGGACTTTAAAACCTTGAAGTCTTCTATCTAATTCGAAGTTGTCCCCTTAGAACTCAGACCTGACAGTTTTGTGGCTGCTTTAATTCCACTAATAGCTGAAGCCACAGTGATATGAACATCCTCAAATCTACTATGATTCCTACAGTGCCAAATCCAGTAGAAAACATTAATGATTGTTGACTTGATAACATCTACAACCTGTTTGCTCCATCCTCTATCAAGGACCTCGAACACTGCTGCAACAGAAGAGAGATCCAAGGAGCAACCAATGCAATTACTAAGCCAATTCTAGAGAGCTTGAGCATAGCTGCATGCCATAAAGAGGTGATCAGCAGTTTCTTCATCTTGCCTACAGAGATCACATCTTGAAACCAGAATGCATCCCCTGGCTCGAAGGCAGTCATCTGTAGGCATCCTTTTCTGAGATATCCTCCAAGTAACAAAAGATTTAGATGGTGGTATTAGATGATACCAAATAAGCTTGTGAAAATTACTGACAGCAGATGGAGGATTTAAGTAATTGAATGCCTCTTTTAGTGTAAGGGATCCAGAATCTGAATTAGGCCAGATCAAGTGATCTATTGAAGCACTAGATAGGAGAATGACAGTCTTGCAGATCCTAGCTACAAGAGAGGGATCAATATCATAGAGACACCTAGGGATACACCATTTGCCATTGCAGATGAAGTAACTGAATTTTGCATTGAGAGCATGATGATACTCAGGGTTGATACCAAGCATGTCCACAATAGGCTCAGACAGCCAGCAATCCCTCCAAAAATTGATATTTTTGCCATTGCCAATTGACCATTTTGCTGCAGATTGAACCTGATGAATAAATTTTTTGACCCCAGGCCAGAGAGAAGATTTGATGGCTGAAGCAATTCTGTTGTTCTTGAAGAATCTAGCTCTCAAAAAACCAGCACAGTAGCTATCTGAGGAAACCACATCCCAAGAGAATTTAAGCATGGCTGCTTCATTAATGGCCCTCACTGATCTCAGACCAAGCCCCCCTTCATTAACAGGTTTACAGATTTTATGCCAAGCTATTGTGGAAACTATAGATCATCATGCCATTTATGATTGAGTTTAAAAGTTGTACTCTACCCATAATGGACAAAATAGATCCCTTCCAAGCACTCATCTTTGCTTTAATCCTATCCACAATAGGCTGCAGGTGGACAGTTTTTGGCTTTCCTCTGAACATTGGAACTCCTAGATAGATAAAAGGCAAGGTTCCAACTGAGAAACCAAGAGTGTTTTTGATCTCCCTCACTCTCCTAGCATTCATTGACCCTGTGAAGAATTTGCATTTTTCAAGACTCAAATGGTGGCCAGATAAGTCAACATACTCTTTAAAAACTTTCATCAAAGTGTCCAGATTTCTTCTTGTCCTTTTACAAAACACCATTATGTCGTCTGCATACAAAGCATGAGTAGGTGTTTGAAAACCTCTAGGACTAACCATAGGGATTAGCTGCTTAGAATCACCAAAAGAGAAATGGATCTACTAAAAAAATCTTCTACCAAACAGAACAGCAAAGGAGAGCGAGGATCTCTTTGCCTCACCCCTCTTTTGTAAGCAACATAGCCATATGACTTGCCATTCACCATAAGGGAAAGTCTAGCTGAGTTGAGAATGGTAGATATCCAACTGTAAAACTTATGGTTGAAGCCAAAAGCTAGGAGAACATCCTGAAGAAACCCCCAATCAAGAGTGTCAAAAGCCTTTTTGATGTCAAATTTCAAAGCTACATTACCTTCAAAAGTTTTGCAGTCCATAAGATTAATTGCCTCTGAAGTGGTATAAATACAATCAGCAATGCACCTTCCCTTTAGAAAGCCTCTTTGCTAACAGAAATGATGGAAGGAGCAATAACTGACAACCTATCAACCAAGACCTTGGAGATGATTTTAAAATGGAAATTTGCAAGGGCAATAGGCCTATAGTCTTCAATCTTCTCAGCTTCTGGAAACTTAGGAATGAGAGCCACCATATTAGAGTTGAGACCCAGCAGAATCCAATTTTGAGTGAAAAACTGGTGAACAGACTTATAAACATCTTCACCAACTATCTCCCAATAAGTTTGAAAGAAGCATCCTCCAAAACCATCTGGACCAGAAGAGCCAGAAGTATTCATAGAAAAAACAGCTAATTTAACTTCTTCTTGGCTTGGAATGGCACACAGCATGTTGTTTTGTTCAAGAGTAACCAGATTTGGGATGATTTCACTGATCCTATTGCTTTCAACACAAGAATTCTCAGTGGCATACAAGCTGGAATAGAAATCAATAACATGCCTTTCAATACTAGATTGAGAATCTAGAATTTCATCACCAACTCTCAGCATTGACATTTGTTTGGTAGTTTGCCTGATTTTTGCCATTATATGAAAAAAGGCCATGTTCCTATCTCCACTAGTGAACCAATTTAAGTTTGTTTTCTGTCTCCAAAAGGATTCTTCATCATTCAATGCCTTCTGTAAGTCTAATTGAGCTTTGCATTGTTGAGAAAACAGATCATCTGAAAATCCCATATCAGAGATATCTTGCTGAATAGAATCTAAGGCTGCATAGGAATTTTCCACTTTTAGCTTCACATGACCAAATACTTCTTTGTTCCAAATTCTTAACTTATACTTCAACATTTTCAGCTTTTGGACCAAAATAAACATAGGGTAGCCAACAATTACATTAGACTAGGCCTGCTAATAACTCTTTCACAATCAGGGTGATCACACCACATACTAAAGAATTTAAAAAGGGAAGGCTTAGAAACCACACCTTTAACAAGAGACAACAAAAGTGGGTGATGATTTGATTTTTGCCTAACCAAAGAAGTACAAGCAATGCTATCCCAAAAAGAGATGGCTTCACTATTTACAATTGCTCTATCCAATCTCAAAACTGTATGATCTCTTCCAACTCTGCCATTAGTCCAAGTGTATTGAACCCCCCTAGTTGACACATGAGTGAGATTATTAACATCTGTCCAGCCACTAAATTCAGCACAAGATTGACTTAAAGGTAGATTTCCCCCTCTTTTTTCATGAGCTCCCATCACAGTATAAAATCTCCAATGAATGTCCAAGGAGCTTGATTATTAGCCATAACAGTGGTTAGATCATTCCATAATTGCTTCCTACCTTGAACAGTTGTGGATGCATATATAGCAGACATACAAACCAGCTGATTATTCCATGATAGAGAAAGAACAGTGCTGAGTTGAATTTTCAATAATAGATGGAGACATTGATCCTGAGCAAAGACACCAAATGTTAGGTAATCTATTACCTCTATCATTCACCATGAAGAGATTTAGGCCAAGAGATCTCTAAAAGTTTGCTGGGATTTTCTCAACAGCAATCCAAGGTTCAGCCAGCAGGACCAAATTAGGATTGTGCTTCTTACAAAGATTTTTTAAAACCAGCCTAGTATCATTGTTACCTAGGCCCCTCACATTCCAATAAAGGACTTTCATCAAGCAATATTTTTATAACCTGCCCTTGCTCGGGTGTTATGAGTCTTAGCATTCACATTTTTACCTTGCTTCATTTTCTTCTGTTTTGATTTTGAAAGAATAGGAGTGAATTCATCATCCTTACCGTCATCCTTGAAACCAGAAATAGAGTCATCCGTTTCCTCTACTTGATCTACCCAAAATTTTGAAACCAACTGCATGTCTTTTTTCACCACACTAGGCACTTGTCTATCATCCAGCAAAGGAGATATTGAATATGAAGAATCAGGCAAGTTAGATATAGAATCCTGCAAACCTGGAACAGAAGCTTCCTTATTTGAACTTTCCACATCATCCTCTTGAACCAATGACTCAGATACATACTCTTCTTCTAGGATATGATCCGTAACTTCCTTATTGGACTTAGCAGACTTATTCATCTAATTTTCAGAATCAAGATCACCATCTTCACTCTGAATTCCATCCTAATGATTCTGCTCTAACAGTGAAGCCTCATAGACAATTATGTCATTCTCTGAGATCATCTCCACAATATGTTTAGCATCCTTAGGCAAGAATTTTGGAACAATTCTCCCCTCAATATCCATTACATGACCCTCCTAAACAGTCTTGGGAGAGTCTTCTATTAAAATTTATTTGCCTTTGTCTACCAGAATTACATCATTCAGATTCCTTGCAATCAAAGGAACTGTTGTCAACTCCTTATCAGAGTCCACATTTATAAGCTGACCCTTGCTGGATTGACCCTGCTGTAGCCGAGGACTGCTATCCACCAGAATCTCCTTGCCTTTAATGGAGTTAATAATGACATCAGTCTTTAATCCATCCTGTTTAAGCACATACTACATTCTTGATTTCTTGATCATGTTATTATCTTTTCTGTTCGCCTCTTTTACAGGAAGATTCTTTTTGCAATCTGAGAGAGAGTGACCTATCATTGTGCAGGCATTACAGAACAATGGTAAATATTCATATTCAATTCTCACTAAAAAAGAAAACTTCTCCCTTTCTACCATGATTTGTTCTTGGAGAGGTTTAAGCAAATCCACATCCACCAAAACTTTTGCAAAGTGACCAAGAGTCTTGTTAATGGTAGCATCATCTAAAGAGAAAGGAATTCCAACCGCTCTAGCAATGGCAAAGAGGATTTTAGGCCTCCAATATTCCTGTGGTAACCCAGTGATTCTGATCCAGCACTGAGTGTTTTGTCTGTTTTATAGAATCAGGGCAGAAATCCGCAGTCCAAGAGAACAACCTCAAGGTCCCTGGACTTGTGATCCAAGATCCAACCGAAAGCACATTCCTCATGTCTTCAATTGAGGAGAAAGAGAATTCAAAGAACCCTTTTCCAACTGGAGTCATCTTCCAATTCTTAATCGGGTTCCACAGTTTCAATAACTTGATACGCAAGTCACTTGTTTTGATAGGAGTATAACCTTTTGAAAACATAAAGCGGCCAGGGAGATTGTTCTTACAACTCTCTACTCCAGCTTTATACTCCTCTTCTGGGATCTTGACAGTGAGCGAATCACCTGTAAAGCGAGGGATAGGCAATTGGCTAAGAGGAATGTCACAAGCATTGTTTAATGCTTGTGCAAAAGTTCTGATAGGGGCATGTTGCGTTGCAGGAATAGAAGGAGAAGCGGGGGGATGCTGGTAAGAGGGAGAAGAATGAAAAGGAAGGGGTGCTGTTGATTCTGAGAACAAGACATGCCATGGGAGATCCATGAAGAAGCCTACTGTGTGAGCCAAAGCTTCATGCAAACCCTAGTAGAGCAATAAAGTCTAATAATCCCTGTGAATTCCTTTTCATCATTCTTTCAATCTTTCTTTTCTTTCATAATTCTCTTAAAATTCAAATTGTTTTTTTTAGATCCATTTAAGGAGGTTATGAACTCAGCTAGCCCCTAAGTGTAACACCCCGTTTTTACTGTTTTTCATTATCGGTAGAATTTTTAATTCTTTATTTTTTTTTTGAGATCTAGAAAATAATTTTTGAAAAAACAAAATCATAATTATACTCTACCTTACTGTAGAATGTTACGGTAAAAATTTAAGTTTAAAATTCAGACGAAACTCGGTCTGCGTTTTAACTGACAGTAAGATTTTACTGATCAGAAAACCTAATTTTGACCCGAGAACGAAACAGTTGAGACTTTTATTTCTTTTCCAACGATAGTGGTTATTTTGAAAATTTTCAAAATGAATAGGTTATTATACATTAGTCGGGCGAATACTCAAAAATCGGGGATCAACGGAATCGAGAACGGAGGTGCAGAGACAAAACCCGACGTCGGATGGATGAGGACAATGACTCATGGTGGTGAGTCATAGGGGTTAGTCATCTTGCATTAAATGTAAGCAATGATGGCAAAAATGTGAAAAATCCAAAATACCGTTAAGCTTGAAGATGGATTTGATGGAAATCATTCTTGAAAATGGATTTGATTTTATCTAAAGGTGTTGGTTTTAAGCCAAAAGGATTTAGTCTTCAAAGACAAGATTTTATGGTAACTGTAAAAACCTAATTCAAGAACGACTTAGTGAAAATATGAAAGTAATAATTTATGACGTGGGGTGGAACACGACCTTATATCATATATGGATAATTCATTATCCATATTCCATAAAATTAATGAACTCAGAGTCATTTGTTTTCTTAGAAGCCAAAGGAAAAGGTTCCATTAGAAATACAGAGAAATAAATAATTGGACTTGTGTTCCAATCTCATAATGTGCTAGGATTTTTAATCAAGCCCTTTAATGAAACTTTGCACAAAGATGAAAGGTTACTTGATAACTTTAGCTTGATGATTAAGTACTGGTGATTCGGACTTAAGGACATCTAGCATCTGTTACAGTATGTTGAAAGAATTCCGAAGGAATCAGGATGTCATTCATTGGATGGATGAGACGAACACATTTTCGGCAAAGTTTGCCTAAACACATAGTGAAACTATGTTCTGTAAGGCCGTTGTGCCTAGGAGTTTGAGTTAACACTTTAATGCGGGTACGAATTTCGTAGTGACGATCTATTGATGCTTGGGGGAGTCAGGGTATGAAATACTCATATAGGCCCCAGTTGGTTGCTCTTCTGTGGCATGGTGATCTTGCAATACACCGACATGCTCTTCTAGGCCCAGTTGGTTGTTCTTCTGTGGCATGGTGATCTTGCAATACACCGACATCCTCTACTAGACACTATGTATTTTCTGGTAGTGTGGGATGTTCCCGAAAAAGCCTATGTGTACAATGATGATTGTTGACTCATTTTATTACCCAAGGCTAGTGGACTCCAGAACAATCCTCCGAACCACTCTCTCCGGCTGTTTGTTAAAATCATGGTATAGGGAATCAGAAGTCATTCCTCGAGTCTTAGATGTCTTCTATCTAGGAAAAACGGTGCCTCGTGATTATGTTGTTGTGACACATTATTATTTATGTTGTGATGGATGATATAATTGTTTATTGATATTTATACGTACCTATGTGTCGTACCACTGCATGTCTGCGTTAAGTGTAAGATGAACGGAAATCTCACCTCATTTCTGTGTTTTCTGGTTTGCTATTTTCTATCTTACGTCTGGCGAAGATGACAACAACACTGTTTCTCTATCACACCATGCTGGAGTTTGATAGTACTTGGAGACATGGACACAGTCTCGAGGGCTTTAGTGTAATGAACATTTTGTCAGTTTTTTGTTTTTGGCCAGTCTCCTGTCTATGTCGATATTGTGTGGAGCTATGTCTCTAAAACTGTTACTATTATTATAAACCTATGTCCAGTAAGTTGTTGTTGTTTATGGGCGTTGGTATTTCCGCCAATTTATGAATGTGTATGTTTATGACTGATGGTACTTGGAACATGGTTTGTAAAATACTTATATATATATATATATATATATATATATATATATATATATATATGAGTGAATGATGTATGTTAAAGAATATGTATGGTATCATTTGCTAAAGAGAAAAGCAAAAAGTAAACCCGTATTTTTGGTAAAAGAATTATTTTCTACTTTACTCGGTCTTATAAAATAGTAATGTCACAGACAATGTAGCACCGAGAAGGGTGTTACATTATTTGGTATCAGAGCTGGCTGAGTCTGTTAGGGTTTGTGGTTTAGGTCTGTCTTTGTTTGTGCTGTGTGTTCTCTGTGTGCTTTTAATATTATTTCCGAAAGAAATGATATTGTTTTGTGGTGAGTTGATTGTAATCTACATGACTAATTAATTTTGGTCTTGTAGGATTATAATGGCTAGGGGCGGAGGAACTACGGCTATGAATGCAGCTGTGTGAGCAATGTCCCGCGTTTGTTCGACACGAGAAAAGGGGAGCTGAAAGTAGAGGACTGGATGAATTCCTACGCAAGAATCCGTCGGAATTCAAGGGAGAGTTTAAGCCTGAACGAGCTGAGCTCTGGATTCAATCTTTGGAGAAGATTTTTGCTGCTATGAAGTGTACTGATAACGATAAGGTTAATTATGCTGCCTACATGCTGGTGGGCGATGCTGAGAATTGGCGGAGAGGAGCTCGCCAAGTGCTTGAACATGACTGTAGCTGAATATGGCGCCAGATTTGAAAGCCTGTCGAAGTTTCAGCTTATCTGGGTGACAATCCACATGAAGAGTGGAAATGTCGTAGGTTCGAAGGAAGGTTACGGTATGAACTGAAGGAAGTAATAGTTCCAATGGAAATATCTGTATTTTCGAGGCTGATGGACAAGTGTAGATAGATAGAGGACTTGAAGGCGAGTCGTGATACTAATCAACAGAGTTATGGACCGTCGAGGTTCAACAGGGGAAACTACAAGAATAAAAATCGATTCCAGAGGAAGCCATACAATAGGCCACAAGGTCAGCAGCAGTTCCAATAGCGATCTTTTGGTGGAAGCAGTGGAGGTGGTGGTTCATCTAGGAATGTTCCACAGAAGTGCATGAAGTGTGGCATGGGTCACGCTACGAAAGATTGCAAGATTACATGAATCATTTGCTTTAAGTGTGGACAGCCTTGACATCTCGCTAGGAATTGTGGACGATCTAACACGGAACCTTCTGTGAACAATGTTCGAGCTGCAAGACCTAGAGCTGGAGGAAGAGTTTATACAATGAGTGGTACTGAGGCCTCTCACAATGAAGATCTGATTCAGGGACAGTGTGTCATAGGAGGTAAATCTTTAACTGTACTGCTCGATTTGGGTGCTACGCATTCGTTCATTGCATATGACTGCGCTAAATTTCTAAGATTACCTATGTCTTCTTTACCTTTTGACTTGACTATATCTACTCCTACTGCTGAACCTGTTTTGATTACTACAACTTGTTTGAATTGTGCTATCTTTGTAGAAGATAGCAAATTTTTTGTTAATTTAATCTGTTTGACTCTTTTGCAAATAGATGTGATACTAGGAATGGATTGGTTAGGTTCTAACCATATCCTGTTAGACTGTGCCAATAAATCCTTAATTTTTCCTAAGGATGAGATTTCTGGATTTTTGTCAGCTAATCGATTAAAAGCTTCTTTGAGAGAGGGATCTCAAGGATACATGCTACTGTTTTCCTTAGACGTCAAGAGTGAGATTGACTTACAGTCCATACCTGTCGTCCATTCCTGTCGTCAATGAGTTTCTTGAAGTTTTTCCTGAAGATGTACCTGGACTACCGCCTGTTCGAGACATTAAGTTTGCGATTGATCTGGTATCGGGCACTGGACTGATATCCATGGCACCATACCGTATGTAGCCATCAGAGCTAGAGGACTTGAAGAAGCAACTAGTGGAACTGATGAGGAAAGAATAAGACCTAGTGTATCACCTTGGGGAGCTCCAGTTTTGCTTGTGAATAAGAAGGACGAGACTTCTTGCTTATGTGTAGATTTCCTTCAGTTAAACAAAGTGACGATCAAGAACAAATATCCACTTCTGAGGATAGATGGTTTGATGGATCATTTATGTGGAGCAACAATTTTCTCAAAGATAGATTTACGATCTGGTTATCATCAGATTTGTGTGAAAGTGGAGGATATTCCGAAGACAGCGTTTCAAACACGCTATGGGCATTATGAGTACCTTGTGACGCCGCTCGGAGTGATGAATGCACCTGCTATATTGATGGATTACATGAATAAGGTTATTCGTCCTTATCTAGATCAGTTTGTCATTGTTTTTATAGACGATATTCTAATCTATTCTCCTAATCCACAGAAGCATGTTGAACATCTCAGTATGGTTCTCCAGATCTTCAAAGAGAAACAGTTATACGCGAAACCCGAAAAGTACATGTTTTGGTTAGATGAAGTTCAATTTTTAGGACACGTTTTCTTGAATGAAGGTATCGCAGTGGATCCGTCAAAAGTTGAAGCTGTTCTAAAATGGGAAAGACCAAACACGGTAACAGAAATTCGTAGTTTCATGGGTTTAGCTGGATACTATAGGAGATTCATTGAGGGATTCTCCAAAATAGTAGGACTTCTTACCCAACTAACTCGGAAAGACCAAGCGTTTGCCTGGATTGAAGCGTGTGAGGAGAGTTTCCAAGAGTTAAAGAAAAGGTTGACTACTTCACCTATGTTAGTGTTATCTGATCCTAAGGAGCCTTTCGAGGTATACTGTGATGCTTCACATCAAGGGTTAGGTTGTGTGCTAATGCAGAATCGGAAGTTGGTAGCTTATGCTTCACGACAGTTGAAGATTCATGAGAGGAACTACCCAACTCACGACTTGGAGTTAGCGGCTGTAGTTTTTGCGCTGAAAATATGGAGGTATTATTTGTATGGAGTAACATTCAATGTTTTCAGTGATCACAAAAGTTTGAAGTACTTGTTTGATCAAAAGGAGCTCAACTTGTGAGCGATGTTGGTTGGATTTTCTGAAGGATTATGATTTCCAATTACAGTATCACCCTGGAAAAGAAAATGCGGTAGCGGATGCCTTGAGTAGAAAATCAATGCATGCATCTGCAATGATGGTCAAAGAGCAAGAATTGTTAGAGCAATTCAGAGATATGTTGTTGACGGTTGAAATGTCACCGGGAAAGCTTTGCTTAGGTATGATTAGTATTTCCAATGAATTGATGGAACAGATACGAGACAAACAAGAAAGTGATTATTACCTACAAGAAGAAAGGGAATTGGTGCGACAAGGAGAAATATCAGGATTCAAAGAGGGAACCGATGGAATCTTAAGGTTTGGTGAAAGGATTTGTGTACCGGACGATTCGGAGCTCATAAAGTTGATTCTGGAGGAAGCTCACAAGAGTGAGCAACAAAGATGTATCAAGATCTCAAGCGGTTATATTGGTGGTATAGGATGAAAAGAGACGTGATGGAATATGTCGCTTCCTGTCTAGTTTGTCAAAAAGCTAAGGCTGAACATCAAAGACCATCAGGACATCCCAGAATGGAAATGGGATGGTATCGCGACGGATTTTGTGACCAGTTTGCCAAAGACTCGAAAGGGACATGATGCGATATAGGTAATAATTGATCGACTAACCAAGTCGGCTCACTTTTTGCCCATCAACATAAAGTATTCAAGGGAGAAATTGACTCAGTTATACATCGGGGAGATTGTCATATTACATGGTGTACCTTCGAGTATTATTTCGTATCGAGATCCGAGGTTTACGTCAAGATTCTGGCAAAGTCTACAAGAGTCACTAGGAACAAAACTCAGATTGAGTTCGGCGTATCACCCACAAATGGATGGACAATCAGAGAGGACAATCCAATCACAAGATTTGCTGAGATCTTGTGTGTTGGAGCATACCGGATGTTGGGATGAATTTCTACCGTTGATAGAATTCACCTACAACAACAGTTTCCACTCGAGCATAGGAATGGCACCCTATGAAGCTTTATATGGTTGACGATGTAGAATACCTTTGTGCTGGTACCAAGATGGAGAAAGTTTAGTGTTGGGACCAGACATCGTGCAACAGACAACAGAAAAGGAGAAAATGCGGACAACTCAGAGTCGACAGAGGAGTTATGCGGACAAGAGACGATGACCTCTTGAGTTTGAGGAAGGCGATCATGTGTTTTTGAGAGTCACGCCTATGACTGGGGTTGGCAGGGTAATTAAATCCAGGAAACTCACTCATAAATTCATTGGACCCTGCAAATTCTTTGTCGAGTAGGTCCTGTAGCTTATCAAATTGCCTTACCACCTTTTCTTTCAAATCTTCATAGTGTTTTCCATGTGTCGCAATTGCAAAAGTATATTCCTGATCCTAGTCATGTCATAGTACCTGATACAGTACAATTGAAAGATAACTTAACCTATGAGGCATTACCTGTGAGGATCGAGGATCAAAGAGTGAAACAACTAAGAGGGAAGACAATTTCATTGGTTAAAGTGATTTGGGATGCAACGTCAGGAGATGCTGCATGGGAGTTAGAGGACAAGATGAAGGAACAATATCTGCATTTGCTTTAAGGTAACTTTAATTTTGCGGACGAAATTCTTTTTAGAGGGGTAGTATTGTAACATCCCGTTTTTACTGTTTTTCATTATCGATAGAATTTTTAATTCTTTATTTTTTTTTCTGAGATCTAGAAAATGATTTTTGAAAAAACAAAATCATAATTATACTCTACCTTACGGTAAAAATTTAGGTTTAAAATTCAGACGAAACCCGATCTGCGTTTTATCAAACAGTAAGATTTTACTTATCAGAAAACCTAATTTTGACCCGAGAACGAAACAGTTGAGATTTTTATTTCTTTTCCAACGATAGTGGTTATTCTGAAGATTTTCAAAATAAATAGGTTATTATACGTTAGTCGGGCAAATACTCGACAATCGGGGATCGACGAAATCGAGAATGGAGGTGCAGAGACAAAACTCGACGCCGGATGGATGAGGACAATGAGTCATCTATGATGATTCATGGTGGTGAGTCATAGGGGTTAGTCATCTTGCATTAAATGTAAGTAATGATGGCAAAAATGTGAAAAATCCAAAATACACTTAAGCTTGCCTTATAATTTCAAGTTGCCATGACAACATTTGGACCCTTTTCTCCCTAAGAAGCTCACGGCCAACACCATAAGACCACATTTGGTCATTCATTCCACTTCATTTGTTCATGTGTTCTTCAAAAACTTGAAAGAAAACTCTAAGTTCTTCATCTTCAATTTTCAAAGGAAGTATTAGGTCTTGATCATTTCTTCAAATTCCAAAGATATAGCCTTATGATCTATGATCATACCTTCACTTTTCATCACAATTTTTCTTCTTTAATCCATGATTTCTTGAAGATCAAATTCCTCGATCTTGAATTTCAAATAATTCTAGAAGATCATAGAAAAATCATTTTAATGTGAGATCAATTTCTATGATCTTCATATGACTTCTATTTTCATCATCCAAGAGCTTGAAAAATTTAGAGATCTCTAGCCTATTTTTCTTGTCTTGGCCAAATCACTCATCAAGTGGTTTAGATGGTTTTTCCATTTTCTAACTTGTTTCTTGTTGATGGTTCATGGCTAGGTTTTGTTGGTTCAAACCTTGTGATCTAGGTGAACATCATCCTCTTCTTGCTTGAGTTTCAAGTGATCAACAAAGGTATGGGGGAGATTACCATCATCCTACCTTAGGGTAGACATGTTGATGGTTTATTTAGTGTTATTTAGTGTAAATGGTCTTGTAAATCATAAGTGTGTAATTTATTATTTTATATGTGTGTGATCCTCTTGGAGGATTTGGTTGATGGTTGATGTTGATATATGTTGATTTTGATTCAATGATTTCTAATTGGATACTTGATGGTTGTTTATTTGATTCAATATGAAAAATTGCCTAACATGATCATTCTTGGGCCATTTGGCCTTGGCTGTTTAAATGGGTTGCATGATGATTTAAATTGTTTGAATAATTTTTATGAGGATTGAATGAACATATAAGAATATAGAAATTGGTTTGGATTGATTTGGATATGTATATTGAAAGATATGATTTTATGAGTCCTTAGGGACTAAAATGCGATTTCTGAGAATTTCAGTGGCTGCGCTGAAATTCATATTCTTTTGTGTTAAGATTGTAGTCCTTGATGAGACAAAACCATAGAAATTGATTTGGTGTTAATTGGATTAATACATAAAAAGTTATAAGCTTTTTTGTAAACAAGGACCTTTTTGCAATTATTGTAAAATATTTGTGGCAGAAACGTAATTTCTGGAAATTTGATGGCAACTGAAAAATATTTCTAAAGAAGTTTGTTTGGTGTGATTTGAAGTTATAAATAAAAAGTTATAATGTTTTAAGTGAATAAGGACCTTTTGTAATTAATGAAAGTTTAGGGACTAAACTGTAATTTTCGAAAATTTATGTAATTGGACAGTTAGAAACTGTTTTTCATGCCTATTAAACTGTTCTAAAACTCAAAAATGAGTTTTGGACTATTAGAGTGTAAAATCGTAGAAAAATGATTTACGCGATTTATAACTTAACGATGTTCGGTCAAATTCTTAGAAATTTTGTATAAATGAAGATTTTGATGGAAAATCAGGGTTTCAACATTTTCATATGAGTAATATAACCTAGGGGAGTAATACATTTGAGGTGAAGAACCACCTTTTCAAAAATATGGCTTTTGGGCCTAAATTCGGTAAAAAGTGGCGAAACCGTTGTTAAACGTTTTTAAGGATTTTCGAGAAAATGTTTTGAGAAAATGATACCTATGTATCTTTGATGGAAATAATTCTTGAAATTGGATTTGATTTTATCTAAAGGTGTTGGTTTTAAGCCAAAAGGATTTTAGTCTTCAAAGACAAGATTTTACGGTAAACTGTAAAAACCTAAGTCAAGAACGACTTAGTGAAAAGACAAATGTAATAATTTATGACGTGGGGTGGAACACGACCTTATGTCATAAAGTATGGATAATTCATTATCCATATTCCATAAAATTTAATGGACTCAGAGTCATTTGTTTTCTTAGAAGCCAAAGGAAAATGCTCAATTAGAAAAGTAGAGATAAATAAATAATTGGACTTGTGTTCTAATCTCATAATGTGCTAGGATTTTTAATCAAGCCCTTTAATGAAACTTTGCAAGGTTACTTGAGAACTTTAGCTTGATGATTAAGTACTGGTGATTCGGACTTAAGGACATCTATCTGTTACAGTATATTGACAAAATTCCGAAGGAATCACGATGTCATCCGTTGGATGGACGAGAGACGAATACATTTCTGGCAAAGTTTGCCTAAACACATAGTGAAACTATGTTCTGTAAGACAGTTGTGCCTAGGAGATTGAGCTAATACTTTAATGCGGGTGTGAATTTCGTAGTGGCGATCTATTGATGCTTCGGGGTGTCGGGATATGAAATACTCATATAGGCCCAGTTGGTTGCTTTTCTGTGGCATGGTGGTCTTGCAATACATCGACATACTCTACTAGACACTATGTATTTTCTGGTAGTGTGGGATGTTCCCGAAAAAGCCTATGTGCATGATGATGACTGTTAACGCATTTTATTACCCAAGGCTGGTGGACTCCGGAACAATCCTCCAAACCAATCTCTCCGACGGTTTGTTAAAACCATGGTATAAGGAATCAGAAGTCATTCCTCAAGTCTTAGATGTCTTCTATCTAGGAAAAACGATGCCTCGTGATTATGTTGTTGTGACACATTATTATTTCTGTTGTGATGGATGATATAACTGTTTATTAATATTTGTACGTGATTATGTTGTTGTGACACATTATTATTTCTGTTTATTAATATTTGTGACACATTATTATTTCTGTGTTTTCTGGTTTGCTGTTTTCTATCTTACGTCTGGCGAAGATGACAACAACATTGTTTCTTCATCACACTATATTGGAGTTTGAGAGTACTTGGAGACATGGACACAGTCTCGAAGGCTTTAGTGTAATGAACATTTTGTCAGTATTTTGTTTTTAGCCAGTCTCGTGTCTATGTCGATATTTTGTGGAGCTACGTATTTTTTGTAAAAGAATTATTTTCCGCTTTATTCGGTCTTATAAAATAGAAATGTCACAGATAATGTAGCACCGAGAAGGGTGTTACACTAAGCGCTAAGGGATTTTCATAGAGACAAATAACCAATTACAAGCACAAAAGTTAGTCAAATGGAGAATTAAACTCATGTACAAGGATAGTGAAGAATTGAATACCTTCAAACAGTTGTGCCAGCCAACCCATACATATTGCATTAGACAAAGGTGTATGATACACTACATATATCAATGTGTAACTTTGATTTTGTAGTAAATTCATTACAAGGTAGTGTGTGAATCATCAAAGAAATTTCTTTTAATCTTAAATATAATCTGAACATTCAAAATCCACACACACACTCACTCACAAACAAAGTTCACCTATATTTCATTTCAAAGTATGATATATTTAGATACTCATTCACAGTCACATGAATTAATATGTAGTGTTTATATCAATGTCTAACTCATCTATAGAAAAGCCATTTTCCATTCATTTTGAGATTCATTAAAAGAGGCTACGTACTCAACTAGCCACTAATCTAACGCTATGGGATTTTCATAGAGAGAAATAACTATCAAGCACAAAAGTTAGTCAAATGGAGATTTAAACTCATGTACAAAGAGAATGACGAATGGAATACCTTCAAACAGTTGTGCCAGCCAACCTATGCATATTGCATTAGACAAAGGTGTGTGATACAAACCGTTAATTTTTTTCTTCACTTAAATTGATTTTATGTAAATTTAAAAAACAATTTTGAGTTTTTTCTTTAAAAAAAAAAAAAGAGTTTGTCTCAAGCTTTGGGTAGATAAAAATATAGCATCAAGCAAGCAATTGCTGTGTTAACAATTTATGACCACTATGATGCTCTTTCATGCATGCTACATACAGGTAAAGGTGGAATTCACATATTTAATTTTAGTTTATTTATTTTTCTATATGACAAAGGTATAACAATAGAAGTGATATATAATAAATAAAAGTAATAATTAAAGAACATCAAACAACTTTATTTGATGACAATTCAATTACCATATCATAATTTGTTGCGTCACGTTGTCTGATTTGTATCCTCCAATCCCCAAGCTTTGGTAGTCTTCAACCTTTTCCCACTTTCTAGTTGGTCCTATATTCAAAATCAACATACATATTACCTAGTACACATGCATTATAAATGAAATAGTATGTCCCTTACTTTAAGTTAGCATGCAAGCATTACATATCATGTTGAAAGGAAAAAGAAGACCACCCCATAAACTCTGTTGAACATACAATTAACTTGATAAAGGATGAGCTTACAGTTATTGGTCAAACAACAACATTTTCTGCAATCTATGCTCGGTACATTGCTCTGGTTTTCTTGACGGATTCCTGTGTCATAACAATTACGTAGATATGGTTAACTGCAACAATAGGTTTTGAATTGCAGTTGCGGTCTCCATCGCAGTTCTATTGCATTTACCCTAATTGCGGACGAGAAAATGATGCCGATGCAATCGTAATTGTGGTTGTGATGCAATTTTGAGAGACCTCCAAAACCAAAACATGTGATCCCCAAATGTGGTAGCCAGCTTAATTTAAAACCCTAACCCTTATTATAGTCTTGTAAAAGAGTAAGAAAACCAAGAGAAAGATCTACTTTACTTACTTGGATTAATTTCCTAAGGATGTTAACTAGCTCTTGGCATTGTGGATCTTGCTCTTGAGTGTTACTCATCATATATGTTGGCATACTGGACTTCAATTCTAGAATCATTAAATTCCCCTCATCAACAACATTCGGTGACTTGGCCTCCATTGAAGCTGACATTCTTTATATCGAGATAGAGGAAGAGAAAAACCTGCTAATGGGGCTAGATTGGTAACTAGAATAAGGCACAGAAAATCCTGAAATGATTGTTGTGGAGGCTAAACAAATGAATGCGAGTATTTATTAGTGGAGTGAAAGATTTTTAATTGTAAATGTACATGAATCTCATAGATACACATAATATAGCAGTCCACAGTTTTTAAGATTTCAAATTGTGTCTGGTTTTGACTGTAAAGGGAAAACTCCAAATAAGGACATAGTTTATTACAAGAATTAGTAATAATAATAATAACAATAATAATAATAATAATAATAATAATAATAATAATAATAATAATAAGAAAAAAAATTTCAAATAAATAAAATCATTGAAAAACAAATATTCAATGTAAAAACATTACCATTTAACAAAAAACATTAATGTATAATTAATGTTGACATCAATGAGTAAAATCTTTTTTACTAAATAGATTAATAGCATTTAAAACAATTTCTTATAAAACTACATTTCTATGTATTTTATTTCATTTAAAAACATTTAATTTAATCTATAAACATGTTCATTAATTTTTCACTTTTTATATATTAATAATTGGTGGAAAATGCATTTTTCCATAATTACATTTAAAACATTATCTATATAAAGACAAATATATGATATTGCTCTCATTTTCCAAATTTGTTTAGTCTTGATCCAAAACAAGGTTTTGGGCCTAATAAGGTCAAGCCCATAAGCTTTTGGGACGTGACTCCCAATCATTAAGTGATGTTAATATCCGTATATATTAAGAGAATATTTTCACTAAAACATATCATAAGCTAGCTCACCAAATAAAGAAAGTTGTAGAAAGCATCAAGATATTTATATGACATCTAGAAGGACTAATTTGCCCTCAAGTCTTAAATTTAGGGTTTGGGCTTAACTCAACCCCAAAAGCTAGCTCATGGGATACCCCACCCCCCCACACTTATAAGCACTATTGAGGCTATATCACTATCCATTGTGAGACTCCAACATCAAGCCTTAGTTTGGTCCTCAAAACACACTCATCTATAAATAGATATTGTAACCACTAGGATAAGGATATTTCTCCTCACTCTCTACTTCCTTTGTACCCTACCATATATTTGAATGTTATAGTGTCTTGCAAGTATCCAAACCTTCCCTAACCCTCTAAGAGGCTAGAAGAGTGACTTAGATATATTCTAGTAGGTTTTTAACACCCTTCGACTTTTGTACAAATTATTGGCACCTCTCAAGGGACACATATAAACTATTGTTCCACATCTCCTATATTTGAAAATGCATAAAGAAGGATTACTACTAGCCAAAAGCACACATCGGACAGCTGTAGGTCTCTTTGATTGCTAACCAAGCTTGTGACAGCATACTCTCTAATTGCATTGTCCCTATTGTTGGTCAGAGCCATACTATCATGCTGCTCTTCTTCAGCCAATACAGAGCTTGCAACAGACAGTTCTGCAGCAGAAGATAGTCCGTATTCAGGTGTCAAAAACCCGTGCATACAGTTTCTGTACCCTGTGCTATAGCAAGTCACCCAGAATATTAGAAAATCTAACTACAGAACTAATAATCTAAAAACAGAATTTTAACACCATTAACAATCCCCGGCAATGGCGCCAAAAACTTGTTGCCTTAAAAACAGATGTCTTTAAGCTTATGCAAGTATACACAATCACATCAAGTAATATAGAAAGTAAGTCAGATATCATTCCCACAGGGATTGTAATGCTGTAGCAAATTCCAGTTCAGGTTATATGTTCTAGGAGTTAGAGTAGGTAACAAAAAATTGTTGTGTGTGAGCAAGTGAAAGTAAATGAATTTCTTAAATAAAACTTGAGCTGGGCAAATAAACAGAAAAAGAGAGTGGTTGTCAAATATATAGAAAATAGCTCTAGGTATGTTCTTTCATAAATCCTGCTTAGCTTAGATTACGCTCTGCATATACTCCAGCATTTAACTCCAGGAAATAAAAGTGTGTTTTCCAACACTTAAAGATTAGGTTCATTAACTGCCTTCTATTCCTAGATTCAGATTAATTATACCATCCTCTTAATGAGCATGTTCCAGCAAGTTTAGGGACTTAAATAACTATTCCTAGTCTATTCAACACCATTTAATTTTCCAATTAATGATTTAATCCCTATACTTTATCACTTTCCACTTACTTAATTCTTCCAAACCAAATAAGCTTGATATTTAATTAAGTTGGCCACTCTTAACTAAACAACATTCAACACATAATAAAGGAAAATGCAGAACATGTCATTGCATAAAAACAGCTAAGCATTCATTACAATAACATACCTAAAGCTTAAGAGGTTTAGCTCATGTTGAGCTTACAAACGCAAAATGTAAAAATGAGAAGAAAGCCATTACAAAGGGAGCACGAAAATGGAGTAATGGAGAGTAGGAAGATGACCCTTGGCTGCTGCTATGCGTCTTCCTAGCTGCTGTCTTCTGCAGCCCCCCTTAAAAAGTAAGTGAATATCCCCTTTTTAGGGTTTTACAAAGGCCTTTTTGTCTCTCCTACTTTTGGGCCATTAAAAATGATATTAAAATAAGTGCTTGGGCCCATTTCCTCAAATGTACCACCACAAAACCCTAAAGAAATCAGTAAGGACGTCCTCAACTTTTATGACAGCTGGTAGGAGAGAGAAAAGGTGCTCAGCTTTTGTCCTTTTCTACGCGTCCATATGCTACAGCAAGACTGAAGCATTTTCCAGCAGCTTGTCAGCAGTTTGCGCCCAGAAGCTGCAGCATGCCCAGAGCTATTTTCTACAGCTTGTCTAAACTTCAACAAAAACCTAACAAAACTCAAGAAACACATTAAACATATTCCTAGACACTCAAAAACATAAAATTAAACGAAAATTATAAAAAGACACATATTATACTAAACTAACTTAAAACACCTAAAACATCCACATAAAATACTTAAAGATTACAAAAACTCTTGCTAAGAAAGAGTAAATAACTGTCATTTCTAAGAGTTATCACACCTCCAAACTTGAATCATTGCTTGTCCTCAAGTAATGCAGAAGAAACACATGAAAACAAAAGAATTCTATTTAATGAAAGGCATGCATGGATCACCCAAATTTTTCATTCCTTTTTTAAATTCAGAATTCCACACTTGCATTCCTAATAAAATACTCTTTCTATCCTGCACAAATCAACAATTATTACAAAACTGGTCTAAAGTCAGATTAACATATGCTGCAGCAAGCTCACTCAAATAGTTGGTTTTGCTTCTCACCCTCTCATTAGAATTTCACTCTCACCACAAACATGCATCTCTGATCTAAACTTGATAAGATTCTATCACAATCAAAACATCACAGAATTACACACAGCAAGAGGTCTTTTATGGTTGTAACAGGGCTTAGGACATGTGGGATTAAGAAATTTGGGTAAGTAGCTAATCTCAAGGTAGAGCAAAAGTATTCTTTTCAATTCAGCTCACAATCCCCATTGTTCCTACAATCCACACATTTGTTTCTTCCTTTCCTTACTAAGATCCCAATTTATTGTTTTTGTTGTGAGCAAAGAATAGATTGTTGTTAACTTTCAGATTTTTCTTTGTTCTTTGTTCTTTGTTCTCAATTTTCTTTTTCTTTTTTTCTTTTTTGTTTTTTGTTTTTTGTTTTTTGTTTTTAACAAAACATATATAAAATAGGGGAATTTTGCAGCTTCATTTTTTTTTTTTTTTTTACATTTGAGAGTTCCTTTCTTCTTTGCTGCTTTCCCCCCTTTTATTTGTAAAGCCTTGCAGCTGCATAAATGTTGCAGCATAGCACCCCTAAACTTAAATTGGTGCTTGTCCTCAAGCCACCCCCAAACTTATCTCAGAACATAGCTACAAAAAGCATCCTTAAGCTCCACCTATTCAGGTATTCTTTGTTTTTCTAGTTAAGGGCTTGTAATGTGCTAGTTTTCTCAATAAAGGGCTAAGGCTCAAAGGGGTAACACTAAGGATATATAGATTGAGAAGGTTGGCTGTTTAGGTACTGGCTAAAAATATAAACAAAATAATAAAATTCCTCAAGCATAAAGTGTGTGCAATCATGTGTGTTCAGATCAAACAGAAACAAAGCAAGCCTTACAGAAAATACATGAGTGTGGTTTATATGCACAGTGTAATTTTGTCACTGAGGCTCACATTTATATGTTCATACTGCAGCACATGTGACTTCTAGCTTAGACAGTGGTGCAACAAAGTTAATGGTGCACAGTCAAGTTAGAGCATTAAGTTAGTCAGCAAGTGTTTTATTCAAAGAATCTTATTTTCAACACAGCAAAAAGACAGCAAAAAGGCTAGAGGCCACTTCCATTTAATCATTAATCATATAGAATCAAAACAGGGGTGGGGCACATGCACATCCATTCATTAAGCAGAAATTTAAAACAGTTATGGCCTTAATGGCCCTACAAACAGTTAAACAGAAAAGGTCCTAATGACCACTACTTGCAGAAAAATTAAAAGCATGGGTTATGGTAATGAGGTGGAGGGTTTAGAACTGCATCCTGATTTGGGATGCTGCACTAAGGATCTGTTTCAAGCCATTGGTGCTTTGATGCAGTTGCTCCTCCTGGTGCCCCCACTTTTGGTGGTAGCACCTTACTTGGTGTTGCTCCAGTGACTTGGGCTTCATCTTCTTCATTTTCACCTTCTTCCTCTCTTTGTGCAGCAACCTTTTCTTGATTATTGTTGTCTCCAATGATTCATACTTTCTAGACCACACATGTCGAGCTGCCTTGCTGTCCAAGAATTCCACCCCTTCCTCATCAGAGAAGTAATCAGCTTCTACTGATGCTGCAGCATTGCCATAATCAGACTGATTCTTCAGGAAGTGCTGCTGCACCAGCTCATCAAATGATTGTATGAAAGAGCATTCTTCCATGTCTTCATCTGGGTACTTGAGTGGTGGAGGAGGTCTTTCTGGAATCAGTTTGGGTATAGTAGGAGATGCTGCATCATTGAGTGTTTTCTCAGCGACTGCAGGTTGTTCTGTTGCAGCATCTGCTGCTACTACCTTCTTTTCAGGCTCTGACTTTTTCACCTCTGGTTTCTTCTTTGGTTCAGCAACCTCCACATCTTTACCACTCATCAAGTGAATCACCTTGCATTGTTCATTTCCTCCTCTAGAACTTAAGGCTTTAGGATCTTCAGTAGATGCAGGTAGTGTGCCAATATGCCTTAAGTTGAGTGCACTGGCTAGCTATCCCACTTGATTTTCTAGATTTCTCATTCCAGCCTTGGTTTCTGTCATGAATGCCTTTAGCACATATTCTAGAGAGGGTTCTGGAGCTTTCTGTTGTACTTGTGGTTGCTGCCACCCTCCATTGTATGTATTACCATAGGAATTGTTTTCTCTGTTGTTAATGTTCCCTACATAGTTAACGGAGGCGAGATTTGCAGAGCAGTTCTCAAAAAGATGTTCTCCACCACAGTATACACAGGAAACAGAATCTGCACTGTCAATATATTCATTTACCATTTCTTCAGTTATGGTAGGTGGAACCACAGAGTTTCCTTGGTTTCCTATAGTCATTCCTTTTACCATATTGGTTAAGGCAAGTATCTGAGCTGAAAGTATAGATATTTCACTCGCTTCATAGGCTCCTGCTACAACATTGACCTTGCCAGGAGCATGTCCAGAGCATGGGCTTCATTGTAAGATTTAGTGAGCAAACTGCCTCCATTTGACGCATCCAACATCATCCTTGAGCTTGGTGAGGAACCAATGTAGAAGTGCTCCATCTGAATACAATAAGGGATGCCATGATAAGGACACTTCTTCAACAGTTCCTTGAATCTCTCCTAAGCTTCAAATAATGGCTCATCATCATGTTGCCTGAAAGCCATGATCTCATTTCTGAGCTTTTAGTCATGGTGGGAGGGAAAAACTGAACAAGAAATTTCTCAGCCAGTTTGTTCCATGAGTCAACTGAGTTTGGCTCTAGGGTAATCAACCAATTCTTTGCCTTCCCTCCCAAGGAAAATGGGAACAATCTTAGTCTAAATTCATTATCCGTGATACCTGGAATCTTGAAGTTGCTTGCCACATTTAGAAATTGCTTCAAGTGCAAGTGATGATCCTCTGTTGCAGCACCATTAAATTGTCCAAATGCTTGCAGCATTTGGAACATCACTAGTTTAAACTCAAACTGTGGTGTAGTGATTGGAGTCCTCACAATTCCAGTATTCATAGATTTAGGGTCAAACACAGCATACTCTCTAATGCATTGTTCCTATTGTTGGCCAGAGCCATACTATCATGCTGCTCTTCTTCAGCCATTACAGAGCTTGCAACAGACAGTGCCGCAGCAGAAGCTAGTCCGTATTCAGGTGTCAAAATCCTGTGCATACAGTTTCTGTACCCTGTGCTATAGCAAGTCACCCAGAATATTAGAAAATCTAACTACAGAACTAATAATCTAAAAACAGAATTTTAACACCATTAACAATCCCCGGCAACGGCACCAAAAACTTGTGGCCTTAAAAACAGATGTCTTTAAGTTTGTGCAAGTATACACAATCACATCAAGTAATATAGAAAGTAAGTCAGATATCGTCCCCACAGGAATTGTAATGCTATAGCAAATTCCAGTTCAGATTATATGTTCTAGGAGTTAGAGGAGGTAACCAAAAATTGTTGTGAGTGTGCAAGTGAAAGTAAATGAATTTCTGAAATAAAACTTGAGCTGGGCAAATAAACAGAAAAAGCGAGTGTTGTCAAATATAGAGAAAATAGCTCTAGGTATGCTCTTTCATAAATCCTGCTTAGCTTAGATTATGCTCTGCGTATGCTCCAGCATTTAACTCCAGGAAATAAAAGTGTGTTTTCCAACACTTAAAGATTAGGTTCATTAACTGCCTTCTATACCTAGATTCAGATTAATTACACCATCCTCTTAATAAGCATGTTCCAGCTAGTTTAGGGACTTGAATAACTATTCCTAGTCTATTCAACACCATTTAATTTTTCCAAACCAAATAAGCTTGATATTTAATTAAGTTGGCCACTCTTAACTAAACAACATTCAACACATAATAAAGGAAAATACAGAATACATCATTGCATAAAAACAGCTAAGCATTCATTACAATAACATGCCTAAAGCTTAAGAGGTTTAGCTCATGTTGAGCTTACAAATGCAAAATGTAAAAATGAGAAGAAAGCCATTACAAAGGGAGCACAAAAATGTAGTAATGGAGAGGAGGAAGATGACCCTTGGCTGCTGCTATGCATCTTCCTAGCTGTTGTCTTCTGGAGCCCCCCTTAAAAAGTAAGTGAATATCCCATTTTTAGGGTTTTACAAAGGCCTTTTGTCTTTCCTACTTTTGGGCCATTAAAAATGATATTAAAATAAGTGTTTGGGCCCATTTCCTCAAATGTACCACCACAAAACCCTAAAGAAATCAGTAAGGACGTCCTCAGCTTTTATGACATCTGGCAGGAGAGAGAAAAAGGTGCTCAGCTTTTGTCCTTTTCTACGCGTCCATATGCTACAGCAAGACCGAAGCATTTTCCAGCAGCTTGTTAGCAGTTTGCGCCCAGATGCTGCAGCATTCCCAGAGCTATTTTCTGCAGCTTGTCTAAACTTCAACAAAAACCTAACAAACTCAAGAAACACATTAAGCATATTCCTAGACACTCAAAAAAAGAAAATTAAACGAAATTCATAAAAAGACACATATTATACCAAACTAACTTAAAACACTTAAAAATCCACATAAAAATCTTATAGATTACAAAAAATCAAGCTAAGAAAGAGTAAATAACTGTCATTTCTAAGAGTTATCATTAGTCTACATGCCCCTAAGAGCATTTTGATGTATTTATGTCATTCATGCTGCTCGTGAAGCAACCAACCCCAAAATGCGTCACACTTTCTTGGGTACGCTCTAAAAGGTCACCATTATGTGATTCTAACAAGGAATTGCTTGAAATTAGGATCCTTTTGCATGTCGTAGCCATGCACAAAGCTATGGGAGGACTACATTACAGATAATTCACCAAAACACTAACAAAAAGGCCTGCTATTACCTTGATAAGTTGAAAAGTTGATCTGCAAAGTACATTAATATGGATAAGCCTACAAAGAAGCCAAAACATATTAGAAAAAAAAGGAACCGAAGTTTACCATTCCAAGATAACCACCGAAAAGTTGATGAGTACACACCACATGTACCCCGCAATAAAATCCTTGAGGTGTAACCTACGAAAATCTCTAACTCCTCAAACCAAAGACCCTTCAACTCCAATGGATGAGCATGTCCAACCTATTGCAATTATTACCACACTTAAAGGCACAACATGAAGGATTGTATTGACCTCTAAGATGCCATTAAGACACTCATATAACAAGGATTGCTTCAAAATTCTACTAAACGACCTCGAGAAGGTCTTTTTGGTATTAGATTGAGGGGTGGTGACTTTGTGGCAGTGGGCGACAAAGTTGCTTTGTTACCATTTCCATTAGGAACTGCATATTTTTTAGTCCATCATATTCATGCATTTACAATTCATACGATGACATTGATACTCCTAAGAGGTGTTTTGTTAGCTCATAGCTCACGATTGATACCGGATAAAGCAATTCTTGGTTTTCATTTCCCGTGTGATGGAACTAGAAGAGGGGGAACATGACAAGTATTTGTGTGGGATCATGTCTTCTTAGGCCTATTCTAGCTGTTCAATGCAATTTTGATAGTATATAAGAGATAAAATTAAAAGAAGTCCATAATAATGGGTGCCCTCCCAAGGAGATTGCTCATCACCACGGGACACAACTATCATTGGAGAGAAAAATTCGTCAAGAAAAGGAGGAAAAAGAAAAGACTTATCCTTTCTTTAGTCTTCCCCCAAATATCCCCATGATTTTGAGTCTATTTTGTAATTGAGTATGTCTTTTTGGTGTTTGGTTACTTTCGAATTCGGCAATTTCCGCTTTAGTCCTAAACATGTTCTTAAAATTTCAAATTCTGAAGCTTTGTTGTATGACTTTAATTAATAAGGGAAAGGTCCATTCTATGGCAGGTACTATAGTACCCTACCCAGTAAACACTGTAAGCTCATAAATGCTTCATGTAAACCCACGTCAGCATCGTTTACTGTATGGGCATTTTATGTGAAAGACTATAGTGTTTCATTGGACAAATGCTATTATAGTTAAACCTATGACAGTGCCTCAAAAACGTTATTCTTTTTACAACTTCCGATAGCATCCGAAAGAGCTATAAAATGTCAAAATTAAACGCTATTAAATCCTGAATCTGTTGTAGTGTCAATAAAAAGTTTCTGTTGGAACGATATTTTATTATGCGATACAATCGTGTAGTGGTCTGTCACTTAGTAATCTAACTATTTGACTGATTTGATGTTTTCCTTCAAATCAGTCAAGTTGTTTTTCCAAATAAATTATTCTTGTAGTTATGATCAGTAGAGTTAAACTACGTAAAAGTTTGAGGATCTAGTAAAAATCAATTAAAAACATAAGACTATTTGGTTAGTGATTTATTAGTTAGTACAAGTATAATCAGTAAACTCACTTCTTCCGCTATATTTAGCTGAAAAATGGTAAATGTTCTCTAAATTGAGTAAAAGTGTAAAGTGGGAAAGTAAAGACGTGCTCACCCTTAACTAATTAAAGAAAATTGAGATATCAATCCTCTCACTACAAAAAAAGGCGTTTACCGACGGCCAAAACTCGTCGGAAAGTCAACGAAGCCGTCGGAAAACAGAGTTTCCGACGGAATTTCCGACGGACTCTCATCAGACGGAATCCAGCGCGTAGGAAAGCATTTCCGACGGAATGAAGCTCCGTCGGTAACGTTACCGACGGATTACACCGTCGAAAATTAAAGACGGATTTTCCGACGGAAATGTCCGTATGAAATTCTTCCGACGGAAAAGTCCGTGGGTAATTCTGAGCCTTGGTTTCCGGCGGAACTTTCCATCGGAAATTCTGAGCCATGTTTTCCGACGGAAATATCCGTCGAAAATTGTTTCTGAATTATTTTTTATATATTTTAATACTATTTTGTTTTTAAATATTAATTAATTTGTTAATGTTATTTTATTTATAATTATTAAATAATTTTTTTATTTTAAATATTATTTATTATTTAATTTTTATTTTAAATAGTGATTATTATTTTATTTTTATTTTAAACGTTAAGTTTAATTTGATTTTATTATAATTAATTAAATATAATAATTTAAATTCAAAACTGAAATTACAAATTAAATTAAAAAATGCAGTTACATTAAAAAAAAAACAAATACATAAATATCCGTCAATGTACTAAACTCAGTTACATCTATATAACTATCCTAATAGTCATCATAATAATGGATAACGTCGTCATCCTGTCGGGGGGATGTCGTCGGTGTCAGGTGACCATCATCCTGTGACCCAGTAGGCGCATCGCCATCATGCGGCTGCGGCGATGCATCGGTACGAGTAGTGGAGGGCTCGCCAGTATTGAGTACCCCCTGCATAGCGCTGCGCCTCTCAGGTGGAAGCAAATCGATCAGAGAGGTTATCACCTGCGACCATGACTCCATCCGCTGCTGTATGCGCTCTGAATTCCGCCTCTGCTCTTCCAGCTCCTGCCTCAGCTGCCGCACCTCCTCCGTGTCCTGTGAGCCGGTGGATGCAGTCTCCCGAATGGTCAAGTTCGACGACGACCCCCGACGGATGGTCCGAGCTAGAGACGCGGTACCGTAGATCCGCCCTTTCTTCTTCCCGCCCGTGACATCCATCCAGACCTGGGTCTGTATCCGCTCAACCTCAGCAGGGTCTAGCTGAGAAGGATCCGAGGCACCAGAGCAGGAGGCAACCTCAGATGCAACCTGACTGAACCTGGCATTGTACTCCTCCTGTGATGAATACATTACAAAAATTATGTTACTAAACTATAACACTAACATATACTTTAAAAGTGATAGCACTTTAAAGATCGTCACCACCGACTTCATTCATATCAATATCCGGCAACTCCTCGCCATGATCAGTCCATATCCAATAATTAGGCTTGAACCCACGTCGGTATAGGTGTAACCTCATGTTGTCATCACTCAAAACCGTCATACAATTGCACTTTATGCACGGACATCTAATCCCCCCCTCTTCGGCATAATCACTATGTTGCTTGGCTTTCGATATAAACTCCTCGACTCCATCTACAAATGATTGTTTCAGAAGTTGTCTCCCAGACTCGTTCCTATCATACACCCAACTACGGCTCGGGGGGATAATATTCCATCCTTCTGCATTTCCAGATAAATTAACGTATTTTTAAACATGATACTATAACCCCGAACCGCTCCTTTTCCTTAAAAGGTGTGGCCCTATCTCATTTGAGGAAAAACTTTTTCAACACTGTATTATACTAGTTACTCATCGCTTCTCATGCCTTATAGCTAACGAAATTTCGGCAGCATTTCCCATTGGTCTCCAAGTACACGACTTGACCGCGGTAAGATACCACAATCAAATATGGACCCGGAGAACAAAAGAAAATGCTTCGACGCGAAATTTCATCAATTATTTAACAGATGAGAATCAGTGAGTAATTAGTATATCAGTGGAGAAAAAGTTTCTTCCCAAACTATCCCAATTGGACAATTCAAGATTCAATAAAATGAGCGATACCATGACCACGAGTACACATGCTCAATAATATTGAATCTCGAACGGGAAACTAAGGTTTTTCTCATGTACGTATTAATAATACTCTAAAATATAATAAAATAAACATTTTAGTAACATAGACATTTTATATAAAGTTTGACATTTTATATAAAAACACATATATATATCAACAACAACAAAAAATAAAACACAAAAGCAACTATCATACACAAAGTATTCGTCTAAAAAATAAATCGCATAATTACCCGTCTAACTTTATATCAAATCATTTATTTTTAAGTTAATTTATTTATTAAATCATTATTCATTATTTATTTACTTTTATATTTAATGTTATGTAAGTATTTAGTTTTTTTTTTTGAAGCAAAGTATTTAGTTATTAGTTATTTACACATATTAAATTTTATTATTAATTTTATTATTGTTATATAAAATTAACTTTATTTACTAATTAAACTATTTTGTTATTCAATTTTTTAGGCAACTTCATTTTAATGACAGTCATTTCTTCAATGTTCCCCGATGAGTGTCATTTTTTTAAATTATTGTTTTTAAATTTTTATTTAATGCTCCATCTAATTTATTGTTACGTAGTTATATAATTATTTACAATTTTAATCTTAATTAATTTTAAATTTATTGTTATGTACCTATGCAACTTTATTTACACGTACTATATGTTTTAATCACGACCGCCACCTCGTCCACGCTCTCCGATGCACAATGATTAGCTAATCGTCTCACCTTTGATTAATATTTATTTAATTACCTTTACACGTAATTTATATTAATTATCACAAAATTTATTTCAAATAATTAATATTATGTTTCATGTACTCTCCCGCTAACTAACACCTAGATATCGGTTTCATTCCGCACCACGAAGTAGTGGCGCATCAATTGTATCGTCACTGTCACACTTTGGATGGAAACCTCCGCCTCGGACATGCTCTCTGATGCGCCATGAGTACCTAATCATCTCACCTTTGATTAATATTTATTTAATATGTAATTTGTATTAATTATTACAAAAATTTCATCAAATAATTGTATTTGATACTCTCGCTCACTAATACCTAGCCATCGATTCCATTCGCCAAAGTAACACTTTGGATATTGGAAACACTTCTTCGATCATTTAATTTATTTCTTCAAATCATTACTTAACTTGATGGATGCTTCATTATTTCTAAGTTATTTAATTAATTCATTGTTTCAATTAATTAATTTTATTAATTGAAATTTAATTACATCAATTTATATGATAGTTAAATATTAGCTACAATAAGAATTAAAATGCTACATTAATTATAAATCGAAATCGCATATTCCTACACTTCCAAATCAACAAATTATAATTGTACAATCAATAAATATAAAATAAACAATTTCAAACAAATTCAAGAAAAAATATAAATTCAATAAAATAGACACCTGGCAGTGCAGACAATGGTGTCTCCAATGCAGCGGTGGTGATGATGGTATAATAGCAACTCTATAACAAACATATTAGCATCATCACTAATTAAACAGTAAACACTTAATTAACAAATTAAACATTTGATTCAAGAAAATAAAAATTCAAAAACTAAATACCTACCAAGGTAGGTTGCTGCTGGCAGTGGGGGAGGAAGGTGGTGGTGGTAGTGGCTGGCGAGTCTGGCAGTCAGGGAGCAAGTGGGGCTCGCGGTGGTGGTAGCGGTGGTTGTGGGGCTGGTGAGGCTCGCAGTGGTGGGACTAGCGGAGGTGGGGCTCGACGGCGAGGCGGTGAGGGGCGCGCAGGACCGGAGGAGAATGAGAGAACAGAGAGAAAAAGAGAATAAGAGAGGCGGCGCTGCGCGGTGGCAGGGAGGCGGTGGTCGCAGTTGCGGAGGCAGAGAACCAGAGAGAGGGAAATCGAGGGAGTGGAACAGAGGAAGAAAGGGGAAAATGAGGGAGAAAGGATTTCGGTTGGACTTAATGAACCGATTTCCGACGGTTTATGCCGTCGGTAATTCAAATTTTTGAATTACCGATGGACCTGTCCGTCGGTAATCTGAAAAAAATGTTTCCGACGGAAACCGCAGTCGGTAATTACCGACGGCTTATTCGTCTGTAAATTCGCGCGCCAAAAAATTCCAGATTCGCGCCACCTTTCCGACGGACTTACTGATGGAAAATCCGTAGGTAAGTTTACCGATGGTCATTCTGTCGGTAATATCGTTGGCTTTTCATATTCATGCTTACCGACGGACTTTTCCATCGGAAATTTCCTGATTACCAACGGAATTGGCGTCCGTCGGAAATTATCCTTTTTCTTGTAGTGTCTCTAACTAATCAAGGACGGCTGCATCCTTACCTTTTCACTCTACACTTTTGTTCAATTAAGAGGAGCCTATCCCGTTGAAAAATGGGATTGTTTCATTTTTTATTTTTGGTAAAATAGGTATTTTTGTTCTCTAACTAAATTATAAAAGTGAGACAAATGTTCACCATTATTTAACATATCATTATCCTCATCTTGTTAGGATTTCTACAACTCTATTCCATACTTAACAAGTTTTGACACCCCATCAAAGTTCCAACTTTATTTCCAAAATCCACAATGCCCATTTCATTTTATATCTCAATCCCTTCAAGTTTACACCCTTTGACATTTTAAGCTTAAAGGTGTACTATTAATGGTGGTTAATTCGGGCTTCTATTGACTATTTTGCATCATAGAAAAGTGATAGTTTTTACCTCCAACAATGACCTTCACTATTTCCTTGTTGTTGTTGTTGTTGTTGTTGTTGTTGTTGTTTATTTTAGCACAGGATATGGAATATTGGCGTTGTTTCAGCCATTGCAGATCTAGGCTTCCACAAGGTTGCTTATGATATAAAGGTTTTATGAAATGAATTTTTTTTTATGAAAGTACATCAAGGTTTAAATGATGATGCTATAATATGACATATGAGATTTCTGATGATTATTTTGGTAAAGGTACTGCATTATGATTTAATGTATGATTTTACATGTTTAGTTTTGAGGTTGGCTTTGAGAGGATTTTTTTGGTACCCACACGATTGATTGCACCATTGTTTTATGATTTATTATAATTGTGATTTCCCTATCAAGACGTAGTCACATTATAGTGGTGCAATTTGACTATTGATGCAATTTCAAGCAAGGAAAAGATGAAGATCAAAGACTCTAGGAAAGTTAAACGATTAATTAGACCCTTGCTTATATTGTACGGTGTGTTATGAGATAGAAAATTTGTATTTTCCCAATGACATGTCAGATGTATAAAAACATTATATTTTATAATTATGTTACATAGGTAATTCTATTTTGGACAAGGAAAAATCGTAGAGAAAACCCTCTGTTGGGGTTTTGAGGTTTCCTTGCGTTCCAAGGTAGCTTCTCTCCCATGGCAATCATCTCTGATTGTCCATGGGATTTCCTGTTTCCCGAATCGGTTGCTCAACCCATCTCCTCCCCTCACCCTTCTCCTTCCTTCGCTGTCCCCAATTTAATTCAAAGCAAATTTTTTGCCCAGGCTTTAAAAAAGTCTTGCGCGGTTCAATCAAGTCCGTTACCGAAGCCTTGTTTGAAAGCCGATGAAATATCAATAAAGATCCCTGAGAGTCAATATTTGACTGGATTGGAAGGGTGTAAAAACCACCTGCATGGATGTTTGTTGCTGCCGAAAGGAAGTTCTCCATTAAAACTGGTTGACTTGCATCGCAAGCTTCTGTCATTATGGAAAAACATTGGGCCTTGGGAGATGATCTCACTTGGAAAGTGCTTTTATGAATTCTCATTCTCTTCCTTAGAAGATCAACGCGGTGTTTTGGTTGTTGGTTTGTGGAATTTGAATCCAGGTAACTTGAGATTGCTTTCTTGGACAAAAGATTTCAACCCTTATTCTTTAAAGCAAACTCATGCACAAGTTTGGGTCAGATTCTTTGGTTTGCCTCAAGAGTACTGGCGGCGAAAGATTATGTATGCTATTGCAGGAAGTCTAGGAGTTCCTATATGTCTAGATGAAGCTACAAGCAGAAAGACTTTTGGTCACTTTGTCCGAGTACTAATTGACATTGATCTGAATTCAACGTTTCGAGACAAAATCCTTGGGGAAAGGGAGGACTTTGCCTTCTTTACAGGAGTGGAACATGAAAAATTGCCTGACTTTTGTTCTTCATGTCAAGTAATTGGCCATTCTCTAGTGAACAGTCTGAAGAATAATGGAAAGATTGATAAGAGGACTCAACAAGATTTAGGCTCTAAGCCTAGAAAAATCTTCGTCCCTAAAACCAAGAATCCAGCATCGGGTAAGGATTCTGATCTGCCTAATCCAATTATGCAGGATGTTCCTGTTGGTGATGCTTCCAATAATGTAATTTCGGATGATCCTGTAAAGTCTAATGCTCAGGTTTTGAAAGGTAAAGAGGTTCTTGTGGATAGCACTCCTCAGAATGGTAAAGATGATGTAGGCTGTTCTCGTGTCCATGAAAATCCTTCTGCTTAGAGAATAGATCCAGTATTTGGCCCTAATACAGTGATTAAAGGGAATCCTTCCTCTGGTATAGGCAGAAGGTTGGATCTATCTGCACATAATAATGCTGATAAGGATGTTTTGTCTCCTTTGGAGGAAGATGATTCTGATTCAGTGGAAACAATCTATGATGAAACAATGGCTGAGTTAGATAATACTGATTATGTCCTACAATAGAAGTCCAGGACTGAAGCAGACATTGCTTCAGACTCTATATCCAATCTTGAGTCATCTCAGAGACAGCAGTCAACAAATTCTCAGTTATCTATGGCTCCTGACACTTTGAACGAAGAATCTCCTAGGCCAATCAACCCTTTAGTGCAGAAGGATCTCAGATTAGTTTCCAGATTCTGGGCAGATGATGAAGATGATAGGGAGGAGGAAAATAATGACTATATAGCTAAGACTCCTAATGCTGAGGGTTCAGATGACTTCAATGTAGCTCTTTCTAAATCTCAAAAGAAGAAATTGAGGCAAAAAAAGAAGCAAAATGCAGGCAATGTTCACAAAGGCCTTTCAAGGGCAAGTCCAAAAACTTTGCCTAATGAAAGTCTTATTTTGGAATGCTAGAGGCATTGCCAACCAGGAAACCAAGTTGGTTTTGAAGAACTTTTGCCTTTCTCAGAAACCTGATATATTGTTTATAGCTGACCCATGGATGTCCTTTGACAACTTTCCATCCAGCTTCTGGAAACAACTGAGAATGAAACCTTTTGGCCTCAATGAAAGGAGTAATCCTCTTCTATAAGACTTTGATTTCATTGATACTTAAAACTGACTTACAGAAACGTATATGTATACAAACAAGGGTAAGGATCAAGGCTATACAAAGGCTGATCCTGTTGGCTAATAATAATGAAATTAAATCACACTTAATTGCTATAATGATGGAGAGGATATGTGCAACATCAAGTTGAATGCTGCAGTAAAGGATGACATTTGCGCAGCATTAAGGAGCATTAAGGAGGGATTTTATTCATTGTCTAACACGCCCTCGCAAGATTGGAGTGCCATCAGAAATGCCAATCTTGTTCCTTAGATAACAATGACGAGCTTTGGAGAGTGCTTTGGTGAGACAATCTGCAAGTTGATCAATGGTGCTAACATGTCGAACTTTGAGCTTTCCTTGTTGTACCAGATCACGGACAAAGTGTATGTCTATGGAGATGTGCTTTGTACCAGATCACGAACAAAGTGTATGTCTATGGAGATTTGCTTCATGCGAGTATGGTAAACTGGATTCCGAGTTAGATATGTAGCACCTAGATTGTTGCATAGGACAGAAGGTGTTGAGGTAGAAGTGACACCTAACTCATTGAGAAGAGGTTGGATCCAAGATAACTCAGCTGTTGTGTTTGCTAGAGCTCTATATTCGGCCTCTGTAGATGATCTTGCTACTGCTCTTTGTTTGGATGACTTCCATGAAATGAGATTTGAGCCAAAGTAGACAATTTGAGCATATGTGGATGTGTAATCATCTTTATTTCCTGCCCAATCAACATCACCATATGCTATGAGGGATGATGTGGTTGGTTTCTGAAGAAGACCATGGAAGATGGTGCCTTCGAGATAGCGTAGAACTCGCTTTAGTGCGGTGAAATGAGTGGTTGTTGGTCGTTGCATGAACTGAGCAAGTTTGTTGATAGAGAATGCAATATCAGGCCGTGTCATGGATAGATATTGGAGGCTACCAATGGTGTTTTGATAGAATGTAGCATTCGTGGAGGTGGAACCATCATCTTTTGATAAGGTGATTGAGGTTAATAGAGGGGTGAGGATAGCTTTTGCATCATTCATTTTTGTCTTCTCAAGAAGCTCTGCAATATACTTGTGTTGAGAGAGAAATAAACCTGTGGAAGTGGGAATGACCTCAACACCGAGGAAGTAGTTCAATGAGCCCCATATCCTTGATGGAGAAGGTGGTGGCAAGCTTGGTGATGCATTCATTCACTTTGGCAGTTGAATTCCATGTGATGATGACATCATCTACATACACTAGCATGTATAATATTGTGCCTTAGTGTTGGAGAATGAATAGAGATGAGTCAGATTTGGAATTAACAAAGCCATAGTGACATAGAAACTTACGCAAAGTTTGATACCAAGCACGTGGAGCTTGCTTGAGGCCGTAGATAGATTTCTTTAGGCGACACACATGATGAGGTTTATCATGATGAGTAAAACCTAGGGGTTGTTGCATGTAAACCTCTTCAATGAGAGTGTCGTGCAAGAATGCATTATTGACATCAAGTTGCCATAGCGACCAGTTATGTTGGAGGGCCAAGGAGAGCACTAACCGAACTGTAATGGGCTTGACTACTGGGCTAAAGGTTTGAGTGTAGTCAAGTCCTGGGCATTGGTGGAAACCTTTTGCTACTAACCAGGCTTTGTACGGGTCGATGTCACCATTTGCTTTCCTTTTGATTAAGTAAACCCACTTGCAACCAATTATATTTTTGTTGTGTGGCCTAGGGACCAGTTCCCATGTTTGTTGTTGAATCAGGGTATTGAATTCATGGCTTATGGCATCATGCCATTCACTTGCTTTGAGTGCTTGGCTAGGGCAAGTTGGCTCGGCCGATATAGGGAGTGGGTGTTTAGTGGTGAGGAGATACTTAGGGTTTGGTTGATGAATGTTGTTCATTGCTCTTGTGACTGGGCGAAGAGGAGCAGGTGGCGGAAGCGTTGATGATGCAGTGGTGTCCAACTGTAATGATGAGTCCATGGGGTTTAGGGTAGAAGTTTGGTCAACCGAAGGTGTGGATGTTGCTGGTGTTTGTGGGGAATTTATATGTAAAGGGGGTGTGGGGAAGGATGCATTGGAGTTTTGAGGAGTGTTTCGTGGATTTTTTGGAGGAGGCATGTTTGGATGGAGTTGTTGGAGTATAAGAGGGTGGCGAGAGATGGACAAGGACTTATTTGGGTTTGAGTTTGGGAGAGTGGGGGCCGAAGGAGGTATGGTGAAGGGAAATATTGACTTATGAAAGACAACATGTCTAGAGAGGTATATTTTTTTGAGTTGGAATATGGTAGCATTGATGGGCATGATGCTGTGAAGAGGGACCCAGATATACACATGGCATGCTTCTATTTGACAGTTTATGTTGAGAATAAGGGTGTAGCCATGGATAACATAGACTCCCATAAACACGAAGATTATTGTAATTAGGTTTGGAGCCAAAGAGAAGCTCATGAGGACACTTGTTGTTACATTGAGGGGTAGGCATGCGATTGATTAGGTACACTGCCATTTGGAAGGCATAGCATCAGAATTTTTGTGGGACAGAAGAGTGAGAGAGAAGTGTAAGAGCAGTTTTTACTATATGGCGATGTTTGCGTTCAACAATGCCAATGTGGTCAGGTGTATAAGGTGGGATGATAAAATGGGATATCCCTTGATTATTTAAATAGGGTTTTAGTTTGAAATATTCAGTTCCACCATCAGTGTAAATGGATTTGACTTTGTGGGAGAAATATTTTTCAATTTTAGAGTAAAATTGAGGAAATATGACAACTACATCAGTTTTGCTTTTTAGTGGGTAAATCCATGTGTAGCGAGTGAAGTGAACAACAAAGACTAGGTAGTATTTGTAACCATTTATGGACATTATAGGGGATGGTCCCCAAACATCAGAAAAAATAAGTTCAAGAGGAGAAGTGGTTTGTATGGAAGATATAGAAAATGGAAGCTTGTGACTTTTATTGATAGAGCATGAATTACATTTGATAACTTTATTGTTGAAATTTGTAGATAAGCCACAAGTAGAGAGCATTTGTTGAAGAACTTTTGAAGAAGGATGGCCAAAACGTGCATGCTAGAGGTCGTTGGTGGATGTGGTGGTGGATAGGGCAGTAGGTGGATAGGAAGTGGGCCTATAGGTATACAGATCACCATTAGTTGGTCTGCGCATCAAAACCACCCTCGTTACCTTATCCTTCACACAGAAAAAAGAAGAATGAAATCAACATAAGCATTGTTAGATTTACAGAATTTAGAAACAGAAATGAGATTATGTTTTGCATGAGGAACACAAAGAATGTTTTTGAGTTGGAAGGTAGTGTTTGGTGTGGGAAGTGTAGTGGAGCCAATATGAGAGATTTCCAAACCTGTACCATCACCAATTTGGACTTCTTCGGGACCATGATATTCTAAGTGAATATGCATGTTATTCAGACTATTTGCAACATGGTGGCTTGCCCCAGTGTCAAAGACCTAATTAGGATTTGTGGGAGTGGTAGACGCATAGTGAGCCATTGAAGTGTGGCTTGGTCTTGGAATTTCTTGACAATAGCGAGCAATATGTCCTATGGCAGAGCAGAATTGGCAGCGTGGTGGTGGCCTGTTGCCACGGGAGTTGAAGCCTCTGGATTTGCCTCGGCCATAGCCTTGGCCATGGTTGGAGCCGCGTAGGGCATAGGAGGAGAAGCCATGCCAGATAATGGTGTTGGTAAGAGTCCATCTTTTTGGTTGTTTGTGTGGGCTATGTTTGCGGTGGGAACTTGGATTTCTACTTGGGAGTCACGTCGAATGTATTCATCATGGGCAAGTAGGTGACTGTGAAGTTCCTTAAAGGTGAAGGGATGTTCACGAGTCCGAATGGAGTCAGTAATGTCACGGTATTCCGATCTAAGACCATTGAGGATATAGAGAGTGAGATCATCATTAGAGATAGTTCTATCAATGACAGCAAGTTCATCTGCAAGACTTTTGACTGAGAAGAGATAGTCAGTGATGGTTTTATCACCCTTGGAACAGTGTTGAATTTGGTTTTTGATGGACATGACATGAGAGCGAGAGGTGTTGGCATATTGTGCTTCAATGGCAACCCAGAGTTCTCGAGCAGTGTCATAGGAGGCAAAGGAGAGACTGCCTGCTTCAGTCATGGAAGAGAGTAAAAGATTGATGATGAGTTGATCAATAGTGAACCAGTTTGTGTAATCGGGGTTAGGGCTTGAGGCACCATTAGTAATTGTGGTGGGGGTTGGTGTGGTGTAGTGCCATCAATGTGACCAAAGATTTGGATGCCAGAGAGGAGAGTAGTGACCTGACGTTTCCAGGCACGATAGTTGGTTCGGGACAGTTTGAAGGTGATGGTGGAAGAGAGAAGAAGAGAAGATTTGGAAGGAGTAGTGGCGACCATGACAGAGGGTTGGGGATCGAAAATTGCTGTTAGGCTAGGGCTAAGCTGATACCATATAAGACTTTGATTTAATTGATACTTAAAACTGATTTACAGAAACGTATATGTATACAAACAAGGGCAAGGATCAAGGCTATGCAAGAGCTGATCCTGTTGGCTAATAATAATGAAATTAAATTACACTTAATTGCTATAATGATGGAGAGAATGTGTGCAACATCATGTTGATTGCTGCTGTAAAGGATGACATTTGCGCAGCATTAAGGAGCATTAAGGAGGAATTTATTTCATTGTCTAACATCTTCCAAATTTATGGGGTTTGTGTCAGATAGCCTTTCCCCTTCTGTAGTTTCTATTTCAAATTAGTACATAGCAGCTTCTGTTTTTGTTGATAGTCAAGTAATTTATATTGATGGGGTTTATGCTTGCATAACACATCTGCTAAGAAGACAATTGTGGTTGGACCTAGCCAATTTGCAACAATATCATCCTGCTCCTTGGTGTTTCTTTGGTGACTTCAATGCCATCCTTGGCTCTCATGAAAAAGGGGTGGTAACCTGCCTTCCAATGCTTCTTGTGAAGAGTTCAAAGCTTGGTAAGATAGCTGTAAGTTAACTCGTATCCTTACAGGAGGGGCTGAGTACACTTGGACAAATAAAAGGAGAGCAAAGGCTCATATTGAAATGAGGGTAGACAGATCAATTTGCAATGATCAATGGCTATCCTTTTGGGACTCTGTTGCATGTTGTACTTTTCCAAGATCACAATCTGACCATTACCCAATCCTTCTGATCCTTAAGAGAGGTACAAAGTCCTTTCCTTCTCCGTACTGGTCACAGAGGCTTGGTAGAAACCAGTTGTTGGATGCCCAATGTACATTTTATTTCCAAAGCTCAAGGCCTTAAAATCTGAGTTCAAAACTGGGAATAAATAAATTTTTGGGAGGTGCATGCCAAAGTGGATCAAGCTATTTCAACTCTGGAATCAATTCAAAATCAAATCTCAGTTTCTGAACCACTGGACAGTTTCCTTGATCAGGAGTTTAAAGCACAAATTGATCTCCTACAGGCTCTTTCCCAACAAGAATCTCTATGGAAAGAGAAAGCTAGGCTGAATTGGCATACATATGATGATACGAATTCTGATTTCTTCCAAAAATTGCTAGAGTAAGGCACACTTCTAAAAAAATGTCCATGCTCAGACAAGATGGTATTATCTTTGATGATCCTGCTGATATTGAGAACATTGTGTTGGGCTACTTTTTTGGTATTTATGCATCTGATAATAGCTGTGTTGACAATGGTCTTATTGAGAAATTCATCCCTTCTTCTGTCTCAATGGAAGACAATCTTATGCTCACCAGTATCCCTTCAATGGAAGAGGTTAAGGATGTTGTTTTTGCCTTGAATGGAGAAGAGGCTCCTGGCCCTGATGGTTTCAGTTGCCATTTCATCCAACACTTCTGGGATATTGTTGAATCTGATGTCTATAACTCATTTCTCCAATTCTTTTCTTAGGGACGGATCATGCTAAACTTGAACACAAACTTGGTTATCTTGATTCCTAAGGTTCCTGAAGTTGACTCCATTGGACAAATAAAAGGAAAGCAAAGGCTCATATTGAAATGAGGGTAGATAGATCAATTTGCAATGATCCATGGCTATCCTTTTGGGACTCTGTTGCATGTTTGTACTCTTCCAAGATCACAATCTGACCATTACCCAATGCTTCTAATCCTCAAGAGAGGTACAAAGTCCTTTCCTTCTCCCTGTAAATTTCATAAAATGTGGACTCCGCACCAAGACTATAGGAGACTGGTCACAGAGGCTTGGTAGAAACCAGTTGTTGGATGCCCAATGTACATTTTATTTCCAAAGCTCAAGGCCTTAAAATCTGAGTTCAAAACTGGGAACAAATAAATTTTTTGGGGATGTGCATGCCAAAGTGGATCAAGCTATTTCAACTCTGGAATCAATTCAAAATCAAATCTCAGTTTCTGAACCACTGGACAGTTTGCTTGATCAAGAATTTAAAGCATAAATTGATCTCCTACAGGCTCTTTCCCAACAAGAATCTCTATGGAAAGAGAAAGCTAGGCTGAATTGGCATACATATGATGATAGGAATTCTGCTTTCTTCCATAAATTTGCTAGAGTAAGGCATAGTTCTAAAAAAATGTCCATGCTCAGACAAGATGGTTTTATCGTTGATGATCCTGCTGATATTGAGAACATTGTTGGGCTACTTTTTTGGTATTTATGCATCTGATAATAGCTGTGTTGACAATGGTCTTATTGAGAAATTCATCCCTTCTTCTGTCTCAATTGAAGACAATCTTATGCTCACCAGTATCCCTTCAATGGAAGAGGTTAACGATGTTGTTTTTGCCTTGAATGGAGAAGAGGCTCCTGGCCCTGATGGTTTCAGTTGCCATTTCATCCAACACTTCTGGGATATTGTTGCAACTGATGTCTATAACTCATTTCTCCAATTCTTTTCTTAGGGATGGATCATGCTAAACTTGAACACAAACTTGGTTATCTTGATTCCTAAGGTTCCTGAAGTTGACTCCATTGGACAAATAAAAGGAAAGCAAAGGCTCATATTGAAATGAGGGTAGATAGATCAATTTGCAATGATCCATGGCTATCCTTTTGGGACTCTGTTGCATGTTGTACTCTTCCAAGATCACAATCTGACCATTACCCAATGCTTCTAATCCTCAAGAGAGGTACAAAGTCCTTTCCTTCTCCTTGTTAATTTCATAAAATGTGGACTCCGCACCAAGACAATAGGAGACTGGTCACAGAGGCTTGGTAGAAACCAGTTGTTGGATGCCCAATGTACATTTTATTTCCAAAGCTCAAGGCCTTAAAATCTGAGTTCAAAACTGGGAACAAATAAATATTTTGGGGATGTGCATGCCAAAGTGGATCAAGCTATTTCAACTCTGGAATCAATCCAAAATCAAATCACAGTTTCTGAACCACTGGACAGTTTACTTGATCAAGAATTTAAAGCAAAATTGATCTCCTACAGGCTCTTTCCCAACAAGAATCTCTATGGAAAGAGAAAGCTAGGCTGAATTGGCATACATATGATGATACGAATTCTGCTTTCTTCCATAAAATTGCTAGAGTAAGGCACACTTCTAAAAAAATGTCCATGCTCAGACAAGATGGTATATCTTTGATGATCCTGCTGATATTGAGAACATTGTGTTGGGCTACTTTTTTGGTATTTATGCATCTGATAATAGCTGTGTTGACAATGGTCTTATTGAGAAATTCATCCCTTCTTCTGTCTCAATGGAAGACAATCTTATGCTCACCAGTATCCCTTCAATGGAAGAGGTTAAGGATGTTGTTTTTGCCTTGAATGGAGAAGAGGCTCCTGGCCCTGATGGTTTCAGTTGCCATTTCATCCAACACTTCTGGGATATTGTTGAATCTGATGTCTATAACTCATTTCTCCAATTCTTTTCTTAGGGACGGATCATGCTAAACTTGAACACAAACTTGGTTATCTTGATTCCTAAGGTTCCTGAAGTTGACTCCATTGGACAAATAAAAGGAAAGCAAAGGCTCATATTGAAATGAGGGTAGATAGATCAATTTGCAATGATCCATGGCTATCCTTTTGGGACTCTGTTGCATGTTGTACTCTTCCAAGATCACAATCTGACCATTACCCAATGCTTCTAATCCTCAAGAGAGGTACAAAGTCCTTTCCTTCTCCTTGTAAATTTCGTAAAATGTGGACTCCGCACCAAGACTATAGGAGACTGGTCACAGAGGCTTAGTAGAAACCAGTTGTTGGATGCCCAATGTACATTTTATTTCCAAAGCTCAAGGCCTTAAAATCTGAGTTCAAAACTGGGAACAAATAAATTTTTGGGGATGTGCATGCCAAAGTGGATCAAGCTATTTCAACTCTGGAATCAATTCAAAATCAAATCTCAGTTTCTGAACCACTGGACAGTTTGCTTGATCAAGAATTTAAAGAAAAATTGATCTCCTACAGGCTCTTTCCCAACAAGAATCTCTATGGAAAGAGAAAGCTAGGCTGAATTGGCATACATATGATGATACGAATTCTGCTTTCTTCCATAAAATTGCTAGAGTAAGGCACACTTCTAAAAAAATGTCCATGCTCAGACAAGATGGTATTATCTTTGATGATCCTGCTGATATTGAGAACATTGTGTTGGGCTACTTTTTTGGTATTTATGCATCTGATAATAGCTGTGTTGACAATGGTCTTATTGAGAAATTCATCCCTTCTTCTGTCTCAATGGAAGACAATCTTATGCTCACCAGTATCCCTTCAATGGAAGAGGTTAAGGATGTTGTTTTTGCCTTGAATGGAGAAGAGGCTCCTGGCCCTGATGGTTTCAGTTGCCATTTCATCCAACACTTCTGGGATATTGTTGAATCTGATGTCTATAACTCATTTCTCCAATTCTTTTCTTAGGGACGGATCATGCTAAACTTGAACACAAACTTGGTTATCTTGATTCCTAAGGTTCCTGAAGTTGACTCCATTGGACAAATAAAAGGAAAGCAAAGGCTCATATTGAAATGAGGGTAGATAGATCAATTTGCAATGATCCATGGCTATCCTTTTGGGACTCTGTTGCATGTTGTACTCTTCCAAGATCACAATCTGACCATTACCCAATGCTTCTAATCCTCAAGAGAGGTACAAAGTCCTTTCCTTCTCCCTGTAAATTTCATAAAATGTGGACTCCGCACCAAGACTATAGGAGACTGGTCACAGAGGCTTGGTAGAAACCAGTTGTTGGATGCCCAATGTACATTTTATTTCCAAAGCTCAAGGCCTTAAAATCTGAGTTCAAAACTGGGAACAAATAAATTTTTGGGGATGTGCATGCCAAAGTGGATCAAGCTATTTCAACTCTGGAATCAATTCAAAATCAAATCTCAGTTTCTGAACCACTGGACAGTTTGCTTGATCAAGAATTTAAAGCATAAATTGATCTCCTACAGGCTCTTTCCCAACAAGAATCTCTATGGAAAGAGAAAGCTAGGCTGAATTGGCATACATATGATGATAGGAATTCTGCTTTCTTCCATAAATTTGCTAGAGTAAGGCATAGTTCTAAAAAAATGTCCATGCTCAGACAAGATGGTTTTATCGTTGATGATCCTGCTGATATTGAGAACATTGTGTTGGGCTACTTTTTTGGTATTTATGCATCTGATAATAGCTGTGTTGACAATGGTCTTATTGAGAAATTCATCCCTTCTTCTGTCTCAATGGAAGACAATCTTATGCTCACCAGTATCCCTTCAATGGAAGAGGTTAACGATGTTGTTTTTGCTTTGAATGGAGAAGAGGCTCCTGGCCCTGATGGTTTCAGTTGCCATTTCATCCAACACTTCTGGGATATTATTGCAACTGATGTCTATAACTCATTTCTCCAATTCTTTTCTTAGGGATGGATCATGCTAAACTTGAACACAAACTTGGTTATCTTGATTCCTAAGGTTCCTGAAGTTGACTCCATTGGACAAATAAAAGGAAAGCAAAGGCTCATATTGAAATGAGGGTAGATAGATCAATTTGCAATGATCCATGGCTATCCTTTTGGGACTCTGTTGCATGTTGTACTCTTCCAAGATCACAATCTGACCATTACCCAATGCTTCTAATCCTCAAGAGAGGTACAAAGTCCTTTCCTTCTCCTTGTTAATATCATAAAATGTGGACTCCGCACCAAGACAATAGGAGACTGGTCACAGAGGCTTGGTAGAAACCAGTTGTTGGATGCCCAATGTACATTTTATTTCCAAAGCTCAAGGCCTTAAAATCTGAGTTCAAAACTGGGAACAAATAAATATTTGGGGATGTGCATGCCAAAGTGGATCAAGCTATTTCAACTCTGGAATCAATCCAAAATCAAATCTCAGTTTCTGAACCACTGGACAGTTTACTTGATCAAGAATTTAAAGCAAAATTGATCTCCTACAGGCTCTTTCCCAACAAGAATCTCTATGGAAAGAGAAAGCTAGGCTGAATTGGCATACATATGATGATAGGAATTCTGCTTTCTTCCATAAATTTGCTAGAGTAAGGCATACTTCTAAAAAAATGTCCATGCTCAGACAAGATGGTTTTATCGTTGATGATCCTGCTGATATTGAGAACATTGTTGGACTACTTTTTTGGTATTTATGCATTTGATAATAGCTGTGTTGACAATGGTCTTATTGAGAAATCCATCCCTTCTTCTGTCTCAATGGAAGACAATCTTATGCTCACCAGTATACCTTCAATGGAAGAGGTTAAGGATGTTGTTTTTTGCTTTGAATGGAGAAGAGGCTCCTGGCCCTGATGGTTTCAGTTGCCATTTCATCCAACACTTCTGGGATATTGTTGCAATTGATGTCTATAACTCATTTCTCCAATTCTTTTCTTAGGGATGGATCATGCTAAACTTGAACACAAACTTGGTTGTCTTGATTCCTAAGGTTCCTGAAGCTGACTCCATTGGACAAATAAAAGGAAAGCAAAGGCTCATATTGAAATGAGGGTAGACAGATCAATTTGCAATGATCCATGGCTATCCTTTTGGGACTCTGTTGCATGTTGTACTCTTCCAAGATCACAATCTGACCATTACCCAATGCTTCTAATCCTCAAGAGAGGTACAAAGTCCTTTCCTTCTCCTTGTTAATATCATAAAATGTGGACTCCGCACCAAGACAATAGGAGACTGGTCACAGAGGCTTGGTAGAAACCAGTTGTTGGATGCCCAATGTACATTTTATTTCCAAAGCTCAAGGCCTTAAAATCTGAGTTCAAAACAGGGAACAAATAAATATTTGGGGATGTGCATGCCAAAGTGGATCAAGCTATTTCAACTCTGGAATCAATCCAAAATCAAATCACAGTTTCTGAACCACTGGACAGTTTACTTGATCAAGAATTTAAAGCAAAATTGATCTCCTACAGGCTCTTTCCCAACAAGAATCTCTATGGAAAGAGAAAGCTAGGCTGAATTGGCATACATATGATGATACGAATTCTGCTTTCTTCCATAAAATTGCTAGAGTAAGGCACACTTCTAAAAAAATGTCCATGCTCAGACAAGATGGTATTATCTTTGATGATCCTGCTGATATTGAGAACATTGTGTTGGACTACTTTTTTGGTATTTATGCATTTGATAATAGCAGTGTTGACAATGGTCTTATTGAGAAATCCATCCCTTCTTCTGTCTCAATGGAAGACAATCTTATGCTCACCAGTATACCTTCAATGGAAGAGGTTAAGGATGTTGTTTTTGCCTTTAATGGAGAAGGGGCTCCTGGCCCTGATGGTTTCAGTGGCAATTTCATCCAACACTTCTGGGATATTGTTGCAATTGATGTCTATAACTCATTTCTCCAATTCTTTTCTTAGGGATGGATCATGCTAAACTTGAACACAAACTTGGTTGTCTTGATTGCTAAGGTTCCTGAAGCTGACTCCATTGGACAAATAAAAGGAAAGCAAAGGCTCATATTGAAATGAGGGTAGACAGATCAATTTGCAATGATCCATGGCTATCCTTTTGGGACTCTGTTGCATGTTGTACTCTTCCAAGATCACAATCTGACCATTACCCAATCCTTCTAATCCTCAAGAGAGGTACAAAGTCCTTTCCTTCTCCCTTTAAATTTCATAAAATGTGGACTCAGCACCAAGACTATAGGAGACTGGTCACAGAGGCTTGGTAGAAACCAGTTGTTGGATGCCCAATGTACATTTTATTTACAAAGCTCAAGGCCTTAAAATCTAAGTTCAAAACAGGGAACAAATAAATTTTTGGGGATGTGCATGCCAAAGTGGATCAAGCTATTACAACTCTGGAATCAATTCAAAATCACATCTCAGTTTATAAACCACTGGACAGTTTGCTTGATCAGGAGTTTAAAGCAGAAATTGATTTCCTACAGGCTCTTTCCCAACAAGAATCTCTATGGAAAGAGAAAGCTAGGCTGAATTGGCATACATATGATGATAGGAATTCTGCTTTCTTCCATAAATTTGCTAGAGTAAGGCATAGTTCTAAAAAAATGTCCATGCTCAGACAAGATGGTTTTATCGTTGATGATCCTGCTGATATTGAGAACATTGTTGGGCTACTTTTTTGGTATTTATGCATCTGATAATAGCTGTGTTGACAATGGTCTTATTGAGAAATTCATCCCTTCTTCTGTCTCAATGGAAGACAATCTTATGCTCACCAGTATCCCTTCAATGGAAGAGGTTAACGATGTTGTTTTTGCTTTGAATGGAGAAGAGGCTCCTGGCCCTGATGGTTTCAGTTGCCATTTCATCCAACACTTCTGGGATATTATTGCAACTGATGTCTATAACTCATTTCTCCAATTCTTTTCTTAGGGATGGATCATGCTAAACTTGAACACAAACTTGGTTATCTTGATTCCTAAGGTTCCTGAAGTTGACTCCATTGGACAAATAAAAGGAAAGCAAAGGCTCATATTGAAATGAGGGTAGATAGATCAATTTGCAATGATCCATGGCTATCCTTTTGGGACTCTGTTGCATGTTGTACTCTTCCAAGATCACAATCTGACCATTACCCAATGCTTCTAATCCTCAAGAGAGGTACAAAGTCCTTTCCTTCTCCTTGTTAATATCATAAAATGTGGACTCCGCACCAAGACAATAGGAGACTGGTCACAGAGGCTTGGTAGAAACCAGTTGTTGGATGCCCAATGTACATTTTATTTCCAAAGCTCAAGGCCTTAAAATCTGAGTTCAAAACTGGGAACAAATAAATATTTGGGGATGTGCATGCCAAAGTGGATCAAGCTATTTCAACTCTGGAATCAATCCAAAATCAAATCACAGTTTCTGAACCACTGGACAGTTTACTTGATCAAGAATTTAAAGCAAAATTGATCTCCTACAGGCTCTTTCCCAACAAGAATCTCTATGGAAAGAGAAAGCTAGGCTGAATTGGCATACATATGATGATACGAATTCTGCTTTCTTCCATAAAATTGCTAGAGTAAGGCATAGTTCTAAAAAAATGTCCATGCTCAGACAAGATGGTTTTATCGTTGATGATCCTGCTGATATTGAGAACATTGTTGGGCTACTTTTTTGGTATTTATGCATCTGATAATAGCTGTGTTGACAATGGTCTTATTGAGAAATTCATCCCTTCTTCTGTCTCAATGGAAGACAATCTTATGCTCACCAGTATCCCTTCAATGGAAGAGGTTAACGATGTTGTTTTTGCTTTGAATGGAGAAGAGGCTCCTGGCCCTGATGGTTTCAGTTGCCATTTCATCCAACACTTCTGGGATATTATTGCAACTGATGTCTATAACTCATTTCTCCAATTCTTTTCTTAGGGATGGATCATGCTAAACTTGAACACAAACTTGGTTATCTTGATTCCTAAGGTTCCTGAAGTTGACTCCATTGGACAAATAAAAGGAAAGCAAAGGCTCATATTGAAATGAGGGTAGATAGATCAATTTGCAATGATCCATGGCTATCCTTTTGGGACTCTGTTGCATGTTGTACTCTTCCAAGATCACAATCTGACCATTACCCAATGCTTCTAATCCTCAAGAGAGGTACAAAGTCCTTTCCTTCTCCTTGTTAATATCATAAAATGTGGACTCCGCACCAAGACAATAGGAGACTGGTCACAGAGGCTTGGTAGAAACCAGTTGTTGGATGCCCAATGTACATTTTATTTCCAAAGCTCAAGGCCTTAAAATCTGAGTTCAAAACTGGGAACAAATAAATATTTGGGGATGTGCATGCCAAAGTGGATCAAGCTATTTCAACTCTGGAATCAATCCAAAATCAAATCACAGTTTCTGAACCACTGGACAGTTTACTTGATCAAGAATTTAAAGCAAAATTGATCTCCTACAGGCTCTTTCCCAACAAGAATCTCTATGGAAAGAGAAAGCTAGGCTGAATTGGCATACATATGATGATACGAATTCTGCTTTCTTCCATAAAATTGCTAGAGTAAGGCACACTTCTAAAAAAATGTCCATGCTCAGACAAGATGGTATTATCTTTGATGATCCTGCTGATATTGAGAACATTGTGTTGGACTACTTTTTTGGTATTTATGCATTTGATAATAGCAGTGTTGACAATGGTCTTATTGAGAAATCCATCCCTTCTTCTGTCTCAATGGAAGACAATCTTATGCTCACCAGTATACCTTCAATGGAAGAGGTTAAGGATGTTGTTTTTGCCTTTAATGGAGAAGGGGCTCCTGGCCCTGATGGTTTCAGTGGCAATTTCATCCAACACTTCTGGGATATTGTTGCAATTGATGTCTATAACTCATTTCTCCAATTCTTTTCTTAGGGATGGATCATGCTAAACTTGAACACAAACTTGGTTGTCTTGATTGCTAAGGTTCCTGAAGCTGACTCCATTGGACAAATAAAAGGAAAGCAAAGGCTCATATTGAAATGAGGGTAGACAGATCAATTTGCAATGATCCATGGCTATCCTTTTGGGACTCTGTTGCATGTTGTACTCTTCCAAGATCACAATCTGACCATTACCCAATCCTTCTAATCCTCAAGAGAGGTACAAAGTCCTTTCCTTCTCCCTTTAAATTTCATAAAATGTGGACTCAGCACCAAGACTATAGGAGACTGGTCACAGAGGCTTGGTAGAAACCAGTTGTTGGATGCCCAATGTACATTTTATTTACAAAGCTCAAGGCCTTAAAATCTAAGTTCAAAACAGGGAACAAATAAATTTTTGGGGATGTGCATGCCAAAGTGGATCAAGCTATTACAACTCTGGAATCAATTCAAAATCACATCTCAGTTTATAAACCACTGGACAGTTTGCTTGATCAGGAGTTTAAAGCAGAAATTGATTTCCTACAGGCTCTTTCCCAACAAGAATCTCTATGGAAAGAGAAAGCTAGGCTGAATTGGCATACATATGATGATAGGAATTCTGCTTTCTTCCATAAATTTGCTAGAGTAAGGCATAGTTCTAAAAAAATGTCCATGCTCAGACAAGATGGTTTTATCGTTGATGATCCTGCTGATATTGAGAACATTGTTGGGCTACTTTTTTGGTATTTATGCATCTGATAATAGCTGTGTTGACAATGGTCTTATTGAGAAATTCATCCCTTCTTCTGTCTCAATGGAAGACAATCTTATGCTCACCAGTATCCCTTCAATGGAAGAGGTTAACGATGTTGTTTTTGCTTTGAATGGAGAAGAGGCTCCTGGCCCTGATGGTTTCAGTTGCCATTTCATCCAACACTTCTGGGATATTATTGCAACTGATGTCTATAACTCATTTCTCCAATTCTTTTCTTAGGGATGGATCATGCTAAACTTGAACACAAACTTGGTTATCTTGATTCCTAAGGTTCCTGAAGTTGACTCCATTGGACAAATAAAAGGAAAGCAAAGGCTCATATTGAAATGAGGGTAGATAGATCAATTTGCAATGATCCATGGCTATCCTTTTGGGACTCTGTTGCATGTTGTACTCTTCCAAGATCACAATCTGACCATTACCCAATGCTTCTAATCCTCAAGAGAGGTACAAAGTCCTTTCCTTCTCCTTGTTAATATCATAAAATGTGGACTCCGCACCAAGACAATAGGAGACTGGTCACAGAGGCTTGGTAGAAACCAGTTGTTGGATGCCCAATGTACATTTTATTTCCAAAGCTCAAGGCCTTAAAATCTGAGTTCAAAACTGGGAACAAATAAATATTTGGGGATGTGCATGCCAAAGTGGATCAAGCTATTTCAACTCTGGAATCAATCCAAAATCAAATCACAGTTTCTGAACCACTGGACAGTTTACTTGATCAAGAATTTAAAGCAAAATTGATCTCCTACAGGCTCTTTCCCAACAAGAATCTCTATGGAAAGAGAAAGCTAGGCTGAATTGGCATACATATGATGATACGAATTCTGCTTTCTTCCATAAAATTGCTAGAGTAAGGCATAGTTCTAAAAAAATGTCCATGCTCAGACAAGATGGTTTTATCGTTGATGATCCTGCTGATATTGAGAACATTGTTGGGCTACTTTTTTGGTATTTATGCATCTGATAATAGCTGTGTTGACAATGGTCTTATTGAGAAATTCATCCCTTCTTCTGTCTCAATGGAAGACAATCTTATGCTCACCAGTATCCCTTCAATGGAAGAGGTTAACGATGTTGTTTTTGCTTTGAATGGAGAAGAGGCTCCTGGCCCTGATGGTTTCAGTTGCCATTTCATCCAACACTTCTGGGATATTATTGCAACTGATGTCTATAACTCATTTCTCCAATTCTTTTCTTAGGGATGGATCATGCTAAACTTGAACACAAACTTGGTTATCTTGATTCCTAAGGTTCCTGAAGTTGACTCCATTGGACAAATAAAAGGAAAGCAAAGGCTCATATTGAAATGAGGGTAGATAGATCAATTTGCAATGATCCATGGCTATCCTTTTGGGACTCTGTTGCATGTTGTACTCTTCCAAGATCACAATCTGACCATTACCCAATGCTTCTAATCCTCAAGAGAGGTACAAAGTCCTTTCCTTCTCCTTGTTAATATCATAAAATGTGGACTCCGCACCAAGACAATAGGAGACTGGTCACAGAGGCTTGGTAGAAACCAGTTGTTGGATGCCCAATGTACATTTTATTTCCAAAGCTCAAGGCCTTAAAATCTGAGTTCAAAACTGGGAACAAATAAATATTTGGGGATGTGCATGCCAAAGTGGATCAAGCTATTTCAACTCTGGAATCAATCCAAAATCAAATCACAGTTTCTGAACCACTGGACAGTTTACTTGATCAAGAATTTAAAGCAAAATTGATCTCCTACAGGCTCTTTCCCAACAAGAATCTCTATGGAAAGAGAAAGCTAGGCTGAATTGGCATACATATGATGATACGAATTCTGCTTTCTTCCATAAAATTGCTAGAGTAAGGCACACTTCTAAAAAAATGTCCATGCTCAGACAAGATGGTATTATCTTTGATGATCCTGCTGATATTGAGAACATTGTGTTGGGCTACTTTTTTGGTATTTATGCATCTGATAATAGCTGTGTTGACAATGGTCTTATTGAGAAATTCATCCCTTCTTCTGTCTCAATGGAAGACAATCTTATGCTCACCAGTATCCCTTCAATGGAAGAGGTTAAGGATGTTGTTTTTTGCCTTTAATGGAGTAGGGGCTCTTGGCCCTGATGGTTTCAGTTGCCATTTCATCCAACACTTCTGGGATATTGTTGCAACTGATGTCTATAACTCATTTCTCCAATTCTTTTCTTAGGGATGGATCATGCTAAACTTGAATACAAACTTGGTTGTCTTGATTCCTAAGGTTCCTGAAGCTGACTCCATTGGACAAATAAAAGGAGAGCAAAGGCTCATATTGAAATAAGGGTAGACAGATCAATTTGCAATGATCCATGGCTATCCTTTTGGGACTATGTTGCATGTTGTACTCTTCCAAGATCACAATCGTACCATTACCCAATCCTTCTGATCCTCAAGAGAGGTACAAAGTCCTTTCCTTCTCCCTATAAATTTCATAAAATGTGGACTCCGCACTAAGACTGTAGGAGACTGGTCACAGAGGCTTGGTAGAAACCAGTTGTTGGATGCCCAATGTACATTTTATTTCCAAAGCTCAAGGCCTTAAAATCTGAGTTCAAAACTGGGAACAAATAAATTTTTGGGGATGTGCATGCCAAAGTGGATCATGCTATTTCAACTCTGGAATCAATTCAAAATCAAATCTCAGTTTCTGAACCACTGGACAGTTTCCTTGATCAGGAGTTTAAAGCACAAATTGATCTCCTACAGGCTCTTTCCCAGCAAGAATCTCTATGGAAAGAGAAAGCTACTCTGAATTGGCATACATATGATGATAGGAATTCTGCTTTCTTCCATAAAATTGCTAGAGTAAGGCATACTTCTAAAAAAATGTCCATGCTCAAACAAGATGGTATTATCTTTGATGATCCTGCTGATATTGAGAACATTGTGTTGGGCTACTTTTTTGGTATTTATGCATCTGATAATAGCTGTGTTGACAATGGTCTTATTGAGAAATTCATCCCTTCTTCTGTCTCAATGGAAGACAATCTTATGCTCACCAGTATCCCTTCAATGGAAGAGGTTAAGGATGTTGTTTTTGCCTTGAATGGAGTAGGGGCTCTTGGCCCTGATGGTTTCAGTTGCCATTTCATCCAACACTTCTGGGATCTTGTTGCAACTGATGTCTATAACTCATTTCTCCAATTCTTTTCTTAGGGATGGATCATGCTAAACTTGAATACAAACTTGGTTGTCTTGAATCCTAAGGTTCCTGAAGCTGACTCCATTGGACAAATAAAAGGAGAGCAAAGGCTCATATTGAAATAAGGGTAGACAGATCAATTTGCAATGATCCATGGCTATCCTTTTGGGACTATGTTGCATGTTGTACTCTTCCAAGATCACAATCGTACCATTACCCAATCCTTCTGATCCTTAAGAGAGGTACAAAGTCCTTTCCTTCTCCCTTTAAATTTCATAAAATGTGGACTCAGCACCAAGACTGTAGGAGACTGGTCACAGAGACTTGGTAGAAACCAGATGTTGGATGCCCAATGTACATTTTATTTCCAAAGCTCAAGGCCTTAAAATCTGAGTTCAAAACTGGGAATAAATAAATTTTTGGGATGTGCATGCCAAAGTGGATCAAGCTATTTCAACTCTGGAATCAATTCAAAATCAAATCTCAGTTTCTGAACCACTGGACAGTTTCCTTGATCAGGAGTTTAAAGCACAAATTGATCTCCTACAGGCTCTTTCCCAACAAGAATCTCTATGGAAAGAGAAAGCTAGGCTGAATTGGCATACATATGATGATAGGAATTCTTCTTTCTTCCATAAAATTGCTAGAGTAAGGCATACTTCTAAAAAAATGTCCATGCTCAGACAAGATGGTATTATCTTTGATGATCCTGCTGATATTGAGAACATTGTGTTGGACTACTTTTTTGGTATTTATGCATCTGATAATAGCTGTGTTGACAATGGTCTTATGGAGAAATCCATCCTTTCTTCTGTCTCAATGGAAGACCATCTTATGCTCACCAGTATCCCTTCAACAGAAGAGGTTAAGGATGTTGTTTTTGCCTTGAATGGAGAAGGGGGTCCTGGCCCTGATGGTTTCAGTGGCCATTTCATCCAACACTTCTGGGATATTGTTGCAAATGATCTCTACAACTCATTTCACCAATTCTTTTCTTAGGGATGGATCCTTCCAAACTTGAACACAAACTTGGTTGTCTTGATTCCAAAGGTTCCTGAAGCTGACTTCGTTGACAATTTTAGACCTTGCCAACTTTCAGTTTAAAATCATTTCCAAGGTTTTAGCTGATAGGTTGGCCAAGGTTGCACCTAAGATTGTTTCATCTCATCAAAGAGGGTTCATTAAAGGTAGAAGCATTGGTGATTGTATTTGCATTGCATTTGAGGCTATCAACTTGCTAGATAACAAAGCTTTTGGTGGAAATCTTACTCTAAAATTTGATGTGAGGAAAGCTTTTGACACTTTAGATTGGAACTTCTTGTTAAAGGTCCTCCAAGCATTTGGTTTTGATCAAAAGTTTTGTGACTGGATCCATGCTATCCTTAAATCTGCAAAAATGTCTTTCTTAGTTAATGGCCATCCAGTTGGCTTTTTTCCTTGGAAAAGAGGTGTGAGACAAGGAGATCCCCAATCCCCTCTTCTATTTTGTTTAGCTGAAGAGGTCTTAAGTAGAAGTATCTCAAATTTGGTTCATGAAGGCAAATTGTAGTTGATGGCACGACCTAGGCATTGTAAACCTCCAAGCCATGTTCTATATGCTGATGACATCCTAGTCTTCTGTAGAGGCACTAAACAGAACTTGAAAAACCTCATGACTCTCTTCAAGGACTATGGTGATGCATCTGGCCAACTTCTCAGTATTGGCAAATGCAAATTTTATGCAGGATCAGTCTCTCATTCCAGAAACAATCTCATTAAAAACACCATTGGCTTTCTATAGGTTCTCTGCCCTTCACATATTTTGGAGTCCCTCTTTTCAAGGGTAAACCTAGGAGAATCCATCTCTAACCTATAGCTGACAGAATCAAAAGCAATCTTGCAAAATGGAAAGGTGCTTTGCTCTCGATCATGGGCAGAGTTCAGTTGGTGCAGTCTGTCATACAGGTTATGCTGATGTATAGTTTCAAAATCTATTCCTGGCCAGCATCTCTCTTGAAGTTTTTAGACAAATAGACCAGAAACTTCATTTGGTCTGGGGATAGCCTTTCTAAAAAACTTGTGACAGTTTCCTGGCATGATGTTTGTAAGCCTTATGCAGAAGAAGGCTTGGGAATTCGATCATTCAAAAGAATCAATGAAGCTGGTATGCTAAGCGTGCTAGAATCTGTTTTCCAAGAAAAACCAATGGATTGACTTGATCAGGGCTAGATTTTTCAGAAATAAAATCCTTATTTCCCATTATGCCAAATCTTCCCTTTGGCCTGCTTTAAAGTGCCATGTTCAAACTTTTCTCAACAACCCTACCTGGTTGGTGATGGTAAACAGGTTAATTTCTTGAAAGATAAGTGGATCTCTCAACCTATTGTTGATCTGATGCAAATTCCCTCTCAGCTGCATCATGACCTTGAAGCCAAGGTTAGTGACTTCATTGTAGACAACAGATGGTCTATTCCTAATGCAATTGTTCACAGATTCCCAGATGTTTGCAAAGAAATCCATCAAACAGTCATTCCCATCTTGCCTTGTGCAGACTAGCTAGTTTGGCAAGGCACTGATTCTGGTGAGTTGTCCTTTAAGGAAGCTTTTATATTTTTGAATCAGAATATCTAGCAAGTCTCTTGGGAAAAGTTCCTTTGGTCTGAGTGTATTCCTCCCTCAAAATCTTTTTTGAGCTGGAGATTGTTACATAAAAAACTTCCTTGTGATGATAATTTGAGGAAAAGAGGGTGCATCACTGTATCCATATGATCTGTGTGGTGTTGATGCTGAATCAGTCGAGCACCTATTCCTGAATTGCAGATATGCTCAGTCTATTTGGAATTGGCTAGGTTCTGTTCCGCAACACAAAGTCGACCTCTCCTCTTTAAAGTCCATATTCTCAATCTGTAACAAGAATTGGAGCTCCGAAGCTAAGGATATTGTGCTAGCTGCCATAATCAATTCGATTTGGGCAATTTGGAAAGCTAGGAACAGCTGCAGGTTTCACAACCAGGATCTTCCAATTTCTAGTGCAATCAATCTCATAAAAGCCTCAGTTTTCCTCTTAGGTAATCAATCTATAGGTTTCATGTCATACTCTATCTCAGAATTCTCCATTATCAAACTGTTTAAAATTTAAGTCATGTCAATAAAGCTCCTTTGATCAAGCAAGTTATTTGGTACCCCCCCCCCCCCCCCCCCCCCCCCCGCGCGCGCGGATTAAGTGCAACACTAATGGAGTAGCAAGGGGGCTCCTTGTATGGCAGCAAGTGGTGGCATTTTTAGAGATCACAAGGCTAGTATTTTGGGCTGTTTTGCTTTTAATATTGGTATAGCTAGCTCATTCCAAGCTGAGTTAACAGCAGCTATTGTAGCAATTGAGATTGCTGCAAATCGTGGATGGAAGAATCTTTGGTTAGAGTGAGACTCTACTCTAGTAGTGGAGGCCTTCAAATTGGTATATCTTGTCCCTTGGAAGCTTAGAACTCGATGGAATAATTGTTAGCTGATAATTAGTCGAATGAACTTTCACGTTTCACACATTTAAAGGGAAGGAAATTGCTGTGCAGATAAATTAGCTTGTTTTGGGATTTCCCCTCAAGGCTTCACTTGGTGGAATTGTATTCCTAATTTTATTTTTGATGACTTTAACCGTAGGTAGCATCTTCCTAATTTTAGATTTAGATTATTCTTTCGTCTTGGGTTTTGGTTTATGTCCCCCTTTGCCTATTTTTGTATTCTTTCCCTTTTATTAATAAATTCAAGGTGTGCTGCAAATGATTGTTAGTGTCAGGGGTGCCAACCTAGTTGGGATGCCTAACTCTATAGTGAAGCTTTGCATGCATTTTTACTTAAAAAAAATCCTATTTTCGACGAGAAAAAGTATTTATATGATGTTTTATCCAAATTTCTAAATTGGTTTTTTATGGTGATTCTTAGGTTTATTTAGGTTATTTTGATACACATAATAATCAGACATGTGTGATTATTATATATTAATGTGACAAGATAAGATTTTACATGGAGAGAGTATTCTAGATATTCCATGCATGATGAGGAATGGAATGTTGATTTTGGAGGAAATAAGAGGGTGATAGATGATGGTCACTAGTTTATTTCATTCTAGAGTTTTGAAACTCCCTAAATCTTTGGAGCTTTCATTATTTTATCAACAAGATCCTAAGTGATGATATCTAGTTTATCATTTGCGTGGCCAATGATTGATCTATCAGTGTTGATCCCAGTGTTGGACCAAAACTTTCTTTCCTACAACAAGCATTGGATGATCTTCTTTTTTTTAAAGCAAAAAATGATTAGCAAAAGCATCACAATGTGAAAGGTTATCCCAACTAGGTTGGCACCACCAACCACACCAATCATCTGCAGCAAATCATAAATTTATAATAAAACAAAAAAAAAAGAATGCAAAAAAAAAAAAAACATGGGGGCATCAACCTGACCCATGATAGAAACAATCATCTAAATCTGAAACTAGGAAGACCATATCTATTATGAAAAAGTCTTCCTTAATAAGACTGGGAATCAAATTCCACCAATGAAAACCTTGAATTGTGGTTCCATGTGCAGCTAGCTTGTCTGCGCAGGAATTACCTTCTCAAAAAATATGAGAGAACCTAATGATCATTCTATCAGCAATATACATGCAGTTCTTCCATCTATTAACTAGTTTCCAAGGAACTAAGTTGATGTTTTTAAAAGCATCAAGAACCAATTTTGAAATCACACTCAATCCAAATATAATGCCAACCTTTATCAAATGCAATTTCAATGGCTAGCATAACACCAAACAAATTCTGCATGCAAAGCAAATGAAATTCCAAGGTTGAATGAGAAACAACCAAGAGTGGCAGCATTGCTATCTCTAAAATCCCTCCACAACCCGAATGACCAGGACACCCCTTTGCAGAGGCATCTGTATTGCATTTTATCCAAGAACGAAGAGGAGGATGCCAATTCACTTGGATAATGTTAGGTGCGTTCATCGGATGCACTGATACTCCAAATTTTTTTCAGAATAATCAGATCCGAAACTAAAGAAAACAAGGTTCCAGATGAGGTCATACCAGAGAGATTGACATTAGCAATAACTCAGTCGATGGCAGCTCTAAGATGAAATTTTTTATCCTCAAATATGGATTGGTTTCTACAAAACCATAGAGTCCAGCAAACATTGATAACAGCAGACAGAACAACATCTTTAAGTTGTGAACACCAATCCTTGTTACAGATTTCCAAAACCAGAACTGGCATTAGATGATCAATTTACATATGTTTATTGGATTGGATGAGAATTCCATCATAAATTAAACCATGCAAACAATGAAACAAAGTTACACTCCATTTAATTACACAACATCCCATCAATCCAAACATAGCTCTTGAAATCTCCCAACACTTGGATTTAGTAGCCAAGCCCTCTGTAACATCCATATTTTTATGGCATTATTTATACGTGTAGTAACCATGTTTGAGACCTTGATTGAGTGTCTAACATGTGTATCTAGGTATAGGAACCTTTGCATGGAAAGTATGCTATCAAACGACTACGAAAAGAATGGAAACAGAAACTAGGGTTTCTGGCCATCACAGCACGCTTAAGCGTGGCTATACTGACGCTTGAGCGCAGGCACGCTTAAGCATGGCTAGTTTCACTCTCAAGCGTGGGAGGTCAACCAAACAAGGACTGGGTTTTACTCCACGTGGCACGTGCTGATTGGTTGCATGGACGGCGGAGGCGTTGACCTAATCGCGAAGGAAGCACCACGCTCAAGCGTGGGCAGCTGGGTGGTTGAGTGTGGGTACGCTCAAGCGAGGCCCTTCCCACGTTCAAGCTTGGGCATTGAAATAGGTAAAAATAAAAATGAGGCAGAAGTGAACTTACGTTCACTTTCACCACATGAAAAAATTAGACCAGAGAGCCTAAGAGCAGAGAGAGAGTTGAGAGGTCGGAGAGAAAGTTGGAGCGTCCACTCTCGATTCCGACTTGATCGTTCGTCCTAACGTAATTTCGACTACGTCATTGTGATCGTGGAAACAATATCTCCTTAACCCTAGCTTCCTCTTCTCTTCTAAGCTAAGGTAATATATGTCCTTTTTATGTCAAAATGCCATCGGTGATGGTATTGAGGTTACCTTTCAATCCATCTATCGGTTTTCAATTCCGTCTTCATATTAGGGTTACACGTAAAATGTGCTTCACAATGATGTATTCAGGTGAATTTTTGAAGCACCAGAGGTGCCTGTTCCTTGCATGGCAGATTTGAGAGAAGTAGGGGAGGGTCCATTTCATTGCTTCAGAGCTAGCTATACTCATTTCAGGTGGGAGAAAGAAACCCTCTAACGTCGGGGATGGCTAAGTAGCATTTTATTCAATAATGGCGTAGGGGGACCTAAACCCTACTAGTCAGCGAATAATCGACAATGTCAATATCACATTGGGGACTATATAATGGTACCAATGATGATATGAAAATTGTAGGTTTATCGCCGTTAGGTTAAATTTGAGATATTCGAGGTTGTGTGATTTTACCTGTGGAGCTGCTTGCTACTTGCTGTTTGGATTCATATACTTATTTTTATTAATTATTTTTATTTAATTATTTTATTATTATTTTATTGATATTAACATGCTCAGTGTGATAATGTGCTTTGCCTACTATAACATGCTTAGTTGGCTCCTAGGTGTTGATATATGACATTTCAGAATGATGCATGTTGGGGAGTGTATGACATATGACTTATTCGTGCCAGACCTAAATAATTAATTAATATTTTATTATCATGAGACTTGAGATATTACATGAGATTATGGCGGAAGGTTGAGGCACTAGGTTATGACCAGATACGAGTCGGCGAGACCCATATAGATGCATGGGGTTAATCACAGCCGTGTGAGTGGAACACACGAGGTTAGCGTATTCTATTATGGATACCGGAATCACGGGTGAGTTTCCTTACATGGAAGGTGAGAGAGACTACCGTAATATATCCGACGTCCCGACGGAACCGTCCCACATAGAGTTGGATCGTGCAGCTATAGTGTCATTGTTTTGCATGAGCACCCTAAATAGAATCGAGGTGTGCTGTAACAGCCTGATTTTCATTATACTGTTTAACCAATAAAAAAAAAAAGTAATTATATTTTAATATGAAGTTTAGAAAATGTTTTTAATAAAATAAAAATCATATTCTTGATCTATCTTATGATAATAGCTCACAATAAAATTTTCGGCTGAAAATTCAGACGAAAGCCGGTCTGCATTTTCTCTACCAGTATAATTTTACTGAGCCGGAAACATAATTTTGACTCGTGAACGAGATGGTTAGTGTTTTTAGGATGATTTGTGTGGGTATGGAGATTTTCATAAAATCTCGTTCGGGGCCAAATTCTAAGTATTACCCGGGCGAAATCGTCGGGAAATACGATCGGGGAAGTCATCTGATACGCGATGGAGCAGAGCACAAAGGCAAGGAAAGGACTAGAAGAGACATGATGTGATGGCAAATAGTAACCACCATCACTCACTTTTTCAAAATCTTACTTTTTCAACCAATTTCTCTCTCCAACCATACCTCCCCACCATACCTCCCATACCTCTAAACTTCCTCAACAAGCCTTAAGACCAAACTTGCTCTCCAAGCACCTCCCTTCCTCACAAATTTCGTGCTTCTCTCCCCTCTATCTATATAAACTCACTTCATCTTCATTTACTCACTTTTTCTTCTCCAAAACTCCATTAACACTTACACTTTTCATTTCTTCTTCTTCCTTCTACTAAAGCTCTAATTTTTTTACTTAGCTTTTGCACTTGGTTCCTTCATCAAATTTGTTCATCTTGTTGAGGGTAATACTCCTATGTAGTTTATTTTCAAGTTCTTGTCTTTATTTTCATAGTTATGCTTTATGTTTTCTTTAACCTTTCAAACTTCTAAAATCTCTTAAAAATGGTAGAAAACTCCGTTTGAGTTGAAACCACTTTATATAGTCTTGTATTAACCTCTATTTTCACATACTATGAGCTTGTGTCAAACAAAAATTTCTACCTCTTCTCTCCAAGGATGGCCGAAACCTAACAAAAGTGGCCTAGGAGGTTTTGTTTCAACTTTTGCTTGTATGAACTTGTATTTGAGTTTCATTTCCAAGATGATCATGACAAAGGCTCCTTTATACTAAAGGGTGTTATGTCTAAGTGATTGGAAAGTTTAAAGCTTTTTACACATTTTTCATGTAAAGGCCAAAACTTTAAGAGTTTAAGGTAAAAATGTTTAGTTGTTTTTCCAAAATGATCATGGATTAAGGCTCCTTGATGTATAAGGATGCTAAATCCAAGAGATTGGAAAGTTTGAAGATTTCTAACCTTTATTTCATACCAAGGCCGAAACTTTAATAGTTTTTGGCAAAAATGGTAAGTTTTATTTTCTTCCAAAATGATTATAGATTTGAGCTCCTTAATATCAAAGGATGTTATGTCTAAAAGATTGGATGATTTAAAGATTTCTAGTTTAAAAATCCTATGATGGCCGAAACCTAAGGTTTATGGACCTAGGATGTTTTGTTTTCATTTTCCGAAATGATCATGGTTTCAAGCTCCTTACTATGTATGGATGCTAGCCTAGAGAGATTGGAAAGTTTAGAAATTTTTAGCCAATTCATTTATGTTGGCCGAAACTTGCACTAAAGAGAATAAAATGTTTTTGATTTGGTTTGTGAAAACTAGTACTTGATTCCTACTCCTTAATACTCTAAGATCATTGATCTAAGAGATTGTGTCGATTTGAAAACCCTAGCCTATTTTTGTCATACAAGGCCGAGTCTAGGCTTTCAAAAATAAGGATGAGTTTGTTTGATTTAGTTATTTTATGTCGTGTGGTTGAAGGTGGTGTTAACACATATCGATCGGATAACGAGGAGCTGCGGGGTCAAACCTTCGGTGATCACTCAGGTGGGGGAAAGAACCAACCTATCGTCGGAATCGATAAGTAGTAAATTATCTAGTAATTATGTAGGGCGACCTAAACCCTACTAGTAGTCGAATAATCGACAAGACCAAAATCACTTTAAATTGCTTTTGAAACACCCATAGTGATTCGGGGATTGTAGGTTTATCGATATTAGGTTGATATTTATTAACTGTTGATGGATGATCTGTTTTTATTATTTATACTGAATTGGTTGTATGCCATGTTTATGTTTGGAATATCTTGAATTGTTCTATATGATGCATGATCTGTTTGGTGTACTGTATGCTTAGTGGATAAGTGATGATATATGTGATGTTTAAGAGATGAGTTGTTTTGGGTGCGAGGATCATAATGACTGTTAGAGGTGCCTAACCTAAATAATTTGTGATAATGAGGTATTTTGACTTAGAGCTTGTGTTGAGGTTTTGATCTGAGGTGAAGGCACTAGGTTACGACTATAAGAGTCTATGAGGTTCATGAGTTGGGTTGTTTCTACAACCGAAGTCCTTGTGGGACCGTCCAAGGGTAAACTTAACAAGTGCAGCTATGAGCGTCATTGCTTTGCATGAGCACCTCCGGGAGTGGTTGAGGTGTGCGCCGGGATCATCGTGCAGCTATAGTGTCACGCTTAGCGTGAGCGTTCTTACCATGGTTGAGGTGTGCACCGGGATCATCGTGCAACTATAGTGTCATGCTTAGCATGAGTACCCACGATCGGGGTATGCACCGGGAGCTTCGTGCCACTAGGAGTGTCATTGCGCAGCATTGAGCATCTCAACATGACTAAGGATGTGCACCGGGATTGGGACGTGTCGCTTGGACGATCGATCAAGAATCACTATTGTGATAAGGAATTCCGTAACCGCCTTGACATCAAGGTTTAGTTTTTGAGTGAGGGTAGAGGTGAATATAAGAACTTTAATGAAGGATGGATGACTTTGATTGATGTTGTGTCTGTGATAATTACTGTTTAGTTTACTATGAATCTTTTCCGCTTTTGATGATAGCATGTTTCTTATCCCCTGTACTTTTCTTTGCTTTGTTCTATCTTTTATGGTTCGTGTTCAAAGATCCTGTTGATGAGCCGAACGAGGAGGAGCTGGACGGAACTCCTTACGAGCCGGATGCCGGAGGACGAGCTGTGACCCATGATGAGTAGGGTCTAGTCCTAGTTATGGCCAGTGCGTCCGTGTCACGACGCTTTATCTTTTCCGCTTTTACGTTTTGTATAACTTGTACACCTGTTAGGGCTCCTATTGTCGGGATGCCCTAAAACAGTGTTTTGTTTAACTCTGATTGCACTTACATATGTTTAATGTGGTCATGTTTTCTTATTCCTATTCTACATGAATATGTTTACTTAATAATTTAAGTTTTAATTCCGCCGTATTTTCATGTTAAGTTTAAGAATAAGAACATAGTAATCAAGTTTATTTCCAAATAAAACACCGAGGCACAGCGGGGTGTCTCATTATGGTATCAGAGCAGTTTGATTCTGATCGGACTGCTAAAAGTTAGGGTGTTGTTACTGGCCGTGTCTAGTTGAATCCACATCGGATTTAGACTATGTTTAGAAGTGGGGTAGAGTGTCCGAACCTAACACAAAAGTTAATATTAGTATGGCATATGGTATTTATATACTGGCTTATGTAGTATTATATGTCATACTAATTAGAGCGGATGATTTCTTGCAACAGAATCATGGCACGTGGAAGAGGACGTCCAACTAACAGTGGAGAAAGGACTCCTGAAAGGGTCATTGGAGCTGTCAACGATAATACTAACAATGGAGGAGGATCATCTTCGACTCCAAACACCATGGAGACAATAGCTGCTGCTATGCTATTGCAAACCCAACAGAATGCTGAGATGCTGCAAATGAACAAAGAGCAGCTAGAGATCAAGAACCAGAGAAGGGCAGTGGCAGCTGAGGACGCCGGATTGGCAACCTTTATGAACGGGAAGCCACCTCAATTCCGAGGAGAATACGATCCAGAGAAGGCAGAATGGTGGATACAGGAGATTGAGAAGATATTCGATACTATGCGCTGCCGAGAGGATAGAAAGGTGACTTATGCTGCCTTTATGTTGACTGAGGGGGCAGAATTCTGGTGGAAGGGCAAGAGAAGGTTATTGGAGGCTGAAGGTAGTGTAATTACCTGGAAATTATTCACTGATTGCTTTTTCGAGAAGTATTTTCCGCGTATAGTTAGACGCGAGAAGGAAAAGGAATTCACAAACCTCAAGCAAGGCAACATGTCTGTTGGTGAGTATGCATCAAGGTTTGAGGCGCTGATCAAGTTTTCAGAATACTATCAGAGGTTCCCGAATGAAGACTGGCAATGTAGAAGATTCGAGGAAGGACTCAGAGATGAGCTGCAGAGGGCTGTAGTGTCTCTTGACATACAGTACTTCCCAGAGCTAGTCGAGAGATGCAGTGCCATCGAAAGCATAGATCTGAGGATGGCTAATGAGCAGAAACAACTGAGGATCGGAGGCCCTAACAGATCAAGTTTCCAGAGGCGCGGGGGAAGTGGTTCTCAGTGGAGACAGAAACCATATGCTAGACCTGGGCAGAAGCAGGGACCAGCACCAACAGCTAGAACTGGTCAGCAATCGCAAAGTGTAGTTTGCTTCAGATGTGGGGGACCACATTATGGAAACAACTGTTCAAGTAGATCCAACTGTTTCAACTGTGGGAAACCAGGTCACATGGCACGAGACTGTAGACAACAGGCTATACAACAACTAGCAGCTACAGGAAAAGGTACTGGAGATAATAGAGGTGGAGCTGGAAGAGGTGTCCCAGCAACCAGACCACAAGCCACTGGAAGGGTGTTTACCGTGAGGGGAGCTGAATCCTCTCAATCTGCTGAACTTATACAAGGTATGTGTCTGATAGCCGGTAGACTCTCTAATGTATTGTTTGACTCAGGCGCTACTCATTCTTTTATCTCGCATGAGTGTATGGATCATTTGAACTTACCTGTTTCCAAATTGCCTTATACCCTAACGGTATCCACTCCAACTAGTAATCCTTTGATTACCGTATCTGTTTGCTTAAAGTGTCCTATAGTGATTGAAAATCGAACTTTTGTTGTAGACCTTATCTATTTGCCTATGCAACAGATAGATGTTATCCTTGGCATGGATTGGCTTTCGGCTAACCATGTAATGCTAGATTGTTCTAGTAAGACCTTATCATTTCTTGAACCTTCTAGTATAGTGTCTGCCAACGAAGGAGTACCTCTGAGGAGTAACAACTCTCAGGAGTTTGTGAGGCTTTGTGTAATGGAGGCTAATGAGATCCCCAGCATAGATTCTATGCCTATCGTGAGAGAGTTTCCTGAAGTTTTCCCTCCAGACGTTCCAGGTTTGCCACCGGAAAGAGAAGTGGAATTCACTATAGATCTCGTACCAGGGACAGGGCCTATATCTATAGCACCTTATCGGATGTCACCGGTTGAGTTAGCTGAGTTGAAAGAACAATTGGACGATATGATGGGGAAAGAGTTCATCAGACCGAGTGTTTCACCTTGGGGAGCACCAGTGTTGTTCGTTAAGAAAAAGGATGGAAGTGCGAGATTATGCACAGATTACAGGCAGTTGAATAAGGTGACAATTAAGAACAAGTATCCGTTGCCTAGGATCGATGACCTGATGGATCAGCTGAAGGGTGCAGCAATATTCTCGAAGATTGATTTAAGATCTGGGTATCATCAGATCAGGGTAAGGAGGGAAGATATACCCAAGACGGCGTTTAGGACAAGGTATGGACACTATGAGTATTTAGTCATGCCTTTCGGTGTAACTAATGCGCCAGCCGTGTTCATGGATTATATGAATAGGATTTTCAGACCGTTCCTCGATAAGTTTGTTGTTGTGTTTATTGACGATATTCTTATCTATTCTCGTACACGAGAGGAGCATGAGGAACATTTGAGATCGGTGTTACGAGTCTTGAAGGATAGGCTGTTGTATGCCAAGCTTTCCAAGTGTGAGTTCTAGCTTAAAGAAGTACAGTTTCTAGGTCATGTGATTAATAAAGAAGGAATAGCCGTAGATCCAGCTAAGGTTGAGGCAGTTCTTAAATGGGAACGACCCAAGACTGTAAGTGAAGTACGGAGTTTCTTAGGACTTGCTGGATATTATCGGAGGTTCATAGAAGGATTCTCTAAGATTGCATTGTCTATGACGCAGTTAACGAGAAAGGATACGGCTTTTGTATGGACGGACAAGTGTGAGCAGAGTTTTCAAAAGTTGAAGGAAAGGTTGACTACATCACCTGTGTTGACCTTACCAGACCCTCTAGGACAGTTTGATGTATACTGTGATGCATCATACCAAGGTTTAGGTTGTGTTCTGATGCAAGAGGGAAGAGTTGTGGCTTATGCTTCCCGACAGTTGAGGATTCATGAGAGGAATTATCCTACTCATGATTTGGAGTTAGCAGCAATAGTGTTCGCATTGAAGATATGGCGACACTTTTTGTATGGGGCAAGGTTTAATGTTTTCAGTGACCATAAGAGCCTGAAGTACCTATTCGATCAAAAGGAATTGAATATGAGACAGCGGAGGTGGATGGAGTTCATAAAAGATTATGATTTTGAGTTATTGTACCACCCTGGGAAGGCCAATGTGGTAGCAGATGCCTTAAGTAGGAAGTCCTTGCATGTATCCACAATGATGGTTAAGGAGTTAGAATTGCTTGAACAATTCAGAGATCTGAGCTTAGGAATGGAGTTACGGGAAGATAAAGTTTGCTTAAGTATGGTCACTATTAGTAGTGATTTCTTAAAAGATCTTAAGGATAAGCAAGTTCAGGACCTATACCTTCAGGAGATTAGTAAGGGGATAGACGGGGGTAAGGCTTCTGAGTTCACTAGGGGAGCAGATGGTGTGTTAAGGTTTAAAGACAGGATATGTGTGCCAGAGGATGCAGAACTTAGGAAGATGATTTTGGAAGAAGCACACAAGAGTAAGTTGAGTTTTCATCCTGGATCCACAAAGATGTATCAAGATTTGAGGAAAATGTTTTGGTGGACCAGAATGAAGAAGGAAGTAGCAGAGTATGTTTTATCTTGCTTGGTGTGTCAAAAGGCGAAGATTGAACATCAGAAACCAGCAGGATTATTACAATCTCTAGATATCCCAGAATGGAAATGGGATAGTATAGCTATGGATTTCGTGGTCGGATTACCACGAACTCCTAAGAGGCATGATGCGATTTGGGTTATCATTGATAGGTTGACGAAGTGTGCTCACTTCTTACCTATTAGAGAAGGTGATAAATTAGAAAAGTTAACCCAGATTTACATCAACGAAGTAGTTAGGTTGCATGGTGTGCCATCAAGCATTGTCTCTGATCGAGATCCTAGATTTACCTCTCAATTTTGGAAACAATTGCAACATGCCTTGGGAACGAAGTTGAGAATGAGTTCTGCCTATCATCCCCAAACCGATGGGCAATCAGAGAGGACAATTCAATCATTGGAGGATCTATTGAGAGCTTGTGTGTTGGAACACACTGGCAGTTGGGATGAGTTCTTGCCATTGATTGAATTTACTTATAACAACAGTTTTCACAGTAGTATCGGAATGGCACCGTATGAGGCTCTGTACGGTAGAAAGTGTAGGACCCCGTTATGTTGGTATGAGACTGGTGAGAACCAAGTTTTGGGTCCGGATGTGGTGCAACAGACTACGGAACAAGTCAGGAAGATAAGGGAAAAGATGAAGGAAGCACAGGATAGGCAAAGGAGCTATAGTGACAAGAGGAGGAGACCATTAGAATTCCAGGAAGGTGATCACGTATTCTTGAGAGTTACTCGGAAAACTGGAATTGGCAGAGCTATCAAATCTAGAAAACTTACTCCTCGTTTCATTGGACCTTTTCAGATTCTTCGACGAATTGGTCCAGTAGCTTACCAAATTGCCTTGCCACCAAATCTTTCTAACATTCATGACGTCTTTCATGTTTCTCAATTGAGAAAGTACTATCCTGATCCATCTCATGTGATTGAGTCTGAGTCGATACAACTGCGAGAGAACCTAGAGCATGAGGCCTTACCTGTGAGGATCGCAGATAGACGGATTAAGGAGCTTCGCGGTAGACAGATTCCTTTGGTTAAGGTCATATGGGATGAAACTACTGGAGATGCTACTTGGGAACGCGAGGCGGATATGCAACAACAATATCCACATCTTTTCTGAGGTACGTAAATTCCGAGGACGGAATTTTCTTTTAAGATGGGTAGTAATGTAACAGCCTGATTTTCATTATACTGTTTAACCAATAAAAAAAAAGTAATTATATTTTAATATGAAGTTTAGAAAATGTTTTTAATAAAATAAAAATCATATTCTTGATCTATCTTATGATAATAGCTCACAATAAAATTTTCGGCTGAAAATTCAGACGAAAGCCGGTCTGCATTTTCTCTACCAGTATAATTTTACTGAGCCGGAAACATAATTTTGACTCGTGAACGAGATGGTTAGTGTTTTTAGGATGATTTGTGTGGGTATGGAGATTTTCATAAAATCTCGTTCGGGGCCAAATTCTAAGTATTACCCGGGCGAAATCGTCGGGAAATACGATCGGGGAAGTCATCTGATACGCGATGGAGCAGAGCACAAAGGCAAGGAAAGGACTAGAAGAGACATGATGTGATGGCAAATAGTAACCACCATCACTCACTTTTTCAAAATCTTACTTTTTCAACCAATTTCTCTCTCCAACCATACCTCCCCACCATACCTCCCATACCTCTAAACTTCCTCAACAAGCCTTAAGACCAAACTTGCTCTCCAAGCACCTCCCTTCCTCACAAATTTCGTGCTTCTCTCCCCTCTATCTATATAAACTCACTTCATCTTCATTTACTCACTTTTTCTTCTCCAAAACTCCATTAACACTTACACTTTTCATTTCTTCTTCTTCCTTCTACTAAAGCTCTAATTTTTTTACTTAGCTTTTGCACTTGGTTCCTTCATCAAATTTGTTCATCTTGTTGAGGGTAATACTCCTATGTAGTTTATTTTCAAGTTCTTGTCTTTATTTTCATAGTTATGCTTTATGTTTTCTTTAACCTTTCAAACTTCTAAAATCTCTTAAAAATGGTAGAAAACTCCGTTTGAGTTGAAACCACTTTCTATAGTCTTGTATTAACCTCTATTTTCACATACTATGAGCTTGTGTCAAACAAAAATTTCTACCTCTTCTCTCCAAGGATGGCCGAAACCTAACAAAAGTGGCCTAGGAGGTTTTGTTTCAACTTTTGCTTGTATGAACTTGTATTTGAGTTTCATTTCCAAGATGATCATGACAAAGGCTCCTTTATACTAAAGGGTGTTATGTCTAAGTGATTGGAAAGTTTAAAGCTTTTTACACATTTTTCATGTAAAGGCCAAAACTTTAAGAGTTTAAGGTAAAAATGTTTAGTTGTTTTTCCAAAATGATCATGGATTAAGGCTCCTTGATGTATAAGGATGCTAAATCCAAGAGATTGGAAAGTTTGAAGATTTCTAACCTTTATTTCATACCAAGGCCGAAACTTTAATAGTTTTTGGCAAAAATGGTAAGTTTTATTTTCTTCCAAAATGATTATAGATTTGAGCTCCTTAATATCAAAGGATGTTATGTCTAAAAGATTGGATGATTTAAAGATTTCTAGTTTAAAAATCCTATGATGGCCGAAACCTAAGGTTTATGGACCTAGGATGTTTTGTTTTCATTTTCCGAAATGATCATGGTTTCAAGCTCCTTACTATGTATGGATGCTAGCCTAGAGAGATTGGAAAGTTTAGAAATTTTTAGCCAATTCATTTATGTTGGCCGAAACTTGCACTAAAGAGAATAAAATGTTTTTGATTTGGTTTGTGAAAACTAGTACTTGATTCCTACTCCTTAATACTCTAAGATCATTGATCTAAGAGATTGTGTCGATTTGAAAACCCTAGCCTATTTTTGTCATACAAGGCCGAGTCTAGGCTTTCAAAAATAAGGATGAGTTTGTTTGATTTAGTTATTTTATGTCGTGTGGTTGAAGGTGGTGTTAACACATATCGATCGGATAACGAGGAGCTGCGGGGTCAAACCTTCGGTGATCACTCAGGTGGGGGAAAGAACCAACCTATCGTCGGAATCGATAAGTAGTAAATTATCTAGTAATTATGTAGGGCGACCTAAACCCTACTAGTAGTCGAATAATCGACAAGACCAAAATCACTTTAAATTGCTTTTGAAACACCCATAGTGATTCGGGGATTGTAGGTTTATCGATATTAGGTTGATATTTATTAACTGTTGATGGATGATCTGTTTTTATTATTTATACTGAATTGGTTGTATGCCATGTTTATGTTTGGAATATCTTGAATTGTTCTATATGATGCATGATCTGTTTGGTGTACTGTATGCTTAGTGGATAAGTGATGATATATGTGATGTTTAAGAGATGAGTTGTTTTGGGTGCGAGGATCATAATGACTGTTAGAGGTGCCTAACCTAAATAATTTGTGATAATGAGGTATTTTGACTTAGAGCTTGTGTTGAGGTTTTGATCTGAGGTGAAGGCACTAGGTTACGACTATAAGAGTCTATGAGGTTCATGAGTTGGGTTGTTTCTACAACCGAAGTCCTTGTGGGACCGTCCAAGGGTAAACTTAACAAGTGCAGCTATGAGCGTCATTGCTTTGCATGAGCACCTCCGGGAGTGGTTGAGGTGTGCGCCGGGATCATCGTGCAGCTATAGTGTCACGCTTAGCGTGAGCGTTCTTACCATGGTTGAGGTGTGCACCGGGATCATCGTGCAACTATAGTGTCATGCTTAGCATGAGTACCCACGATCGGGGTATGCACCGGGAGCTTCGTGCCACTAGGAGTGTCATTGCGCAGCATTGAGCATCTCAACATGACTAAGGATGTGCACCGGGATTGGGACGTGTCGCTTGGACGATCGATCAAGAATCACTATTGTGATAAGGAATTCCGTAACCGCCTTGACATCAAGGTTTAGTTTTTGAGTGAGGGTAGAGGTGAATATAAGAACTTTAATGAAGGATGGATGACTTTGATTGATGTTGTGTCTGTGATAATTACTGTTTAGTTTACTATGAATCTTTTCCGCTTTTGATGATAGCATGTTTCTTATCCCCTGTACTTTTCTTTGCTTTGTTCTATCTTTTATGGTTCGTGTTCAAAGATCCTGTTGATGAGCCGAACGAGGAGGAGCTGGACGGAACTCCTTACGAGCCGGATGCCGGAGGACGAGCTGTGACCCATGATGAGTAGGGTCTAGTCCTAGTTATGGCCAGTGCGTCCGTGTCACGACGCTTTATCTTTTCCGCTTTTACGTTTTGTATAACTTGTACACCTGTTAGGGCTCCTATTGTCGGGATGCCCTAAAACAGTGTTTTGTTTAACTCTGATTGCACTTACATATGTTTAATGTGGTCATGTTTTCTTATTCCTATTCTACATGAATATGTTTACTTAATAATTTAAGTTTTAATTCCGCCGTATTTTCATGTTAAGTTTAAGAATAAGAACATAGTAATCAAGTTTATTTCCAAATAAAACACCGAGGCACAGCGGGGTGTCTCATTATGGTATCAGAGCAGTTTGATTCTGATCGGACTGCTAAAAGTTAGGGTGTTGTTACTGGCCGTGTCTAGTTGAATCCACATCGGATTTAGACTATGTTTAGAAGTGGGGTAGAGTGTCCGAACCTAACACAAAAGTTAATATTAGTATGGCATATGGTATTTATATACTGGCTTATGTAGTATTATATGTCATACTAATTAGAGCGGATGATTTCTTGCAACAGAATCATGGCACGTGGAAGAGGACGTCCAACTAACAGTGGAGAAAGGACTCCTGAAAGGGTCATTGGAGCTGTCAACGATAATACTAACAATGGAGGAGGATCATCTTCGACTCCAAACACCATGGAGACAATAGCTGCTGCTATGCTATTGCAAACCCAACAGAATGCTGAGATGCTGCAAATGAACAAAGAGCAGCTAGAGATCAAGAACCAGAGAAGGGCAGTGGCAGCTGAGGACGCCGGATTGGCAACCTTTATGAACGGGAAGCCACCTCAATTCCGAGGAGAATACGATCCAGAGAAGGCAGAATGGTGGATACAGGAGATTGAGAAGATATTCGATACTATGCGCTGCCGAGAGGATAGAAAGGTGACTTATGCTGCCTTTATGTTGACTGAGGGGGCAGAATTCTGGTGGAAGGGCAAGAGAAGGTTATTGGAGGCTGAAGGTAGTGTAATTACCTGGAAATTATTCACTGATTGCTTTTTCGAGAAGTATTTTCCGCGTATAGTTAGACGCGAGAAGGAAAAGGAATTCACAAACCTCAAGCAAGGCAACATGTCTGTTGGTGAGTATGCATCAAGGTTTGAGGCGCTGATCAAGTTTTCAGAATACTATCAGAGGTTCCCGAATGAAGACTGGCAATGTAGAAGATTCGAGGAAGGACTCAGAGATGAGCTGCAGAGGGCTGTAGTGTCTCTTGACATACAGTACTTCCCAGAGCTAGTCGAGAGATGCAGTGCCATCGAAAGCATAGATCTGAGGATGGCTAATGAGCAGAAACAACTGAGGATCGGAGGCCCTAACAGATCAAGTTTCCAGAGACGCGGGGGAAGTGGTTCTCAGTGGAGACAGAAACCATATGCTAGACCTGGGCAGAAGCAGGGACCAGCACCAACAGCTAGAACTGGTCAGCAATCGCAAAGTGTAGTTTGCTTCAGATGTGGGGGACCACATTATGGAAACAACTGTTCAAGTAGATCCAACTGTTTCAACTGTGGGAAACCAGGTCACATGGCACGAGACTGTAGACAACAGGCTATACAACAACTAGCAGCTACAGGAAAAGGTACTGGAGATAATAGAGGTGGAGCTGGAAGAGGTGTCCCAGCAACCAGACCACAAGCCACTGGAAGGGTGTTTACCGTGAGGGGAGCTGAATCCTCTCAATCTGCTGAACTTATACAAGGTATGTGTCTGATAGCCGGTAGACTCTCTAATGTATTGTTTGACTCAGGCGCTACTCATTCTTTTATCTCGCATGAGTGTATGGATCATTTGAACTTACCTGTTTCCAAATTGCCTTATACCCTAACGGTATCCACTCCAACTAGTAATCCTTTGATTACCGTATCTGTTTGCTTAAAGTGTCCTATAGTGATTGAAAATCGAACTTTTGTTGTAGACCTTATCTATTTGCCTATGCAACAGATAGATGTTATCCTTGGCATGGATTGGCTTTCGGCTAACCATGTAATGCTAGATTGTTCTAGTAAGACCTTATCATTTCTTGAACCTTCTAGTATAGTGTCTGCCAACGAAGGAGTACCTCTGAGGAGTAACAACTCTCAGGAGTTTGTGAGGCTTTGTGTAATGGAGGCTAATGAGATCCCCAGCATAGATTCTATGCCTATCGTGAGAGAGTTTCCTGAAGTTTTCCCTCCAGACGTTCCAGGTTTGCCACCGGAAAGAGAAGTGGAATTCACTATAGATCTCGTACCAGGGACAGGGCCTATATCTATAGCACCTTATCGGATGTCACCGGTTGAGTTAGCTGAGTTGAAAGAACAATTGGACGATATGATGGGGAAAGAGTTCATCAGACCGAGTGTTTCACCTTGGGGAGCACCAGTGTTGTTCGTTAAGAAAAAGGATGGAAGTGCGAGATTATGCACAGATTACAGGCAGTTGAATAAGGTGACAATTAAGAACAAGTATCCGTTGCCTAGGATCGATGACCTGATGGATCAGCTGAAGGGTGCAGCAATATTCTCGAAGATTGATTTAAGATCTGGGTATCATCAGATCAGGGTAAGGAAGGAAGATATACCCAAGACGGCGTTTAGGACAAGGTATGGACACTATGAGTATTTAGTCATGCCTTTCGGTGTAACTAATGCGCCAGCCGTGTTCATGGATTATATGAATAGGATTTTCAGACCGTTCCTCGATAAGTTTGTTGTTGTGTTTATTGACGATATTCTTATCTATTCTCGTACACGAGAGGAGCATGAGGAACATTTGAGATCGGTGTTACGAGTCTTGAAGGATAGGCTGTTGTATGCCAAGCTTTCCAAGTGTGAGTTCTAGCTTAAAGAAGTACAGTTTCTAGGTCATGTGATTAATAAAGAAGGAATAGCCGTAGATCCAGCTAAGGTTGAGGCAGTTCTTAAATGGGAACGACCCAAGACTGTAAGTGAAGTACGGAGTTTCTTAGGACTTGCTGGATATTATCGGAGGTTCATAGAAGGATTCTCTAAGATTGCATTGTCTATGACGCAGTTAACGAGAAAGGATACGGCTTTTGTATGGACGGACAAGTGTGAGCAGAGTTTTCAAAAGTTGAAGGAAAGGTTGACTACATCACCTGTGTTGACCTTACCAGACCCTCTAGGACAGTTTGATGTATACTGTGATGCATCATACCAAGGTTTAGGTTGTGTTCTGATGCAAGAGGGAAGAGTTGTGGCTTATGCTTCCCGACAGTTGAGGATTCATGAGAGGAATTATCCTACTCATGATTTGGAGTTAGCAGCAATAGTGTTCGCATTGAAGATATGGCGACACTTTTTGTATGGGGCAAGGTTTAATGTTTTCAGTGACCATAAGAGCCTGAAGTACCTATTCGATCAAAAGGAATTGAATATGAGACAGCGGAGGTGGATGGAGTTCATAAAAGATTATGATTTTGAGTTATTGTACCACCCTGGGAAGGCCAATGTGGTAGCAGATGCCTTAAGTAGGAAGTCCTTGCATGTATCCACAATGATGGTTAAGGAGTTAGAATTGCTTGAACAATTCAGAGATCTGAGCTTAGGAATGGAGTTACGGGAAGATAAAGTTTGCTTAAGTATGGTCACTATTAGTAGTGATTTCTTAAAAGATCTTAAGGATAAGCAAGTTCAGGACCTATACCTTCAGGAGATTAGTAAGGGGATAGACGGGGGTAAAGCTTCTGAGTTCACTAGGGGAGCAGATGGTGTGTTAAGGTTTAAAGACAGGATATGTGTGCCAGAGGATGCAGAACTTAGGAAGATGATTTTGGAAGAAGCACACAAGAGTAAGTTGAGTTTTCATCCTGGATCCACAAAGATGTATCAAGATTTGAGGAAAATGTTTTGGTGGACCAGAATGAAGAAGGAAGTAGCAGAGTATGTTTTATCTTGCTTGGTGTGTCAAAAGGCGAAGATTGAACATCAGAAACCAGCAGGATTATTACAATCTCTAGATATCCCAGAATGGAAATGGGATAGTATAGCTATGGATTTCGTGGTCGGATTACCACGAACTCCTAAGAGGCATGATGCGATTTGGGTTATCATTGATAGGTTGACGAAGTGTGCTCACTTCTTACCTATTAGAGAAGGTGATAAATTAGAAAAGTTAACCCAGATTTACATCAACGAAGTAGTTAGGTTGCATGGTGTGCCATCAAGCATTGTCTCTGATCGAGATCCTAGATTTACCTCTCAATTTTGGAAACAATTGCAACATGCCTTGGGAACGAAGTTGAGAATGAGTTCTGCCTATCATCCCCAAACCGATGGGCAATCAGAGAGGACAATTCAATCATTGGAGGATCTATTGAGAGCTTGTGTGTTGGAACACACTGGCAGTTGGGATGAGTTCTTGCCATTGATTGAATTTACTTATAACAACAGTTTTCACAGTAGTATCGGAATGGCACCGTATGAGGCTCTGTACGGTAGAAAGTGTAGGACCCCGTTATGTTGGTATGAGACTGGTGAGAACCAAGTTTTGGGTCCGGATGTGGTGCAACAGACTACGGAACAAGTCAGGAAGATAAGGGAAAAGATGAAGGAAGCACAGGATAGGCAAAGGAGCTATAGTGACAAGAGGAGGAGACCATTAGAATTCCAGGAAGGTGATCACGTATTCTTGAGAGTTACTCGGAAAACTGGAATTGGCAGAGCTATCAAATCTAGAAAACTTACTCCTCGTTTCATTGGACCTTTTCAGATTCTTCGACGAATTGGTCCAGTAGCTTACCAAATTGCCTTGCCACCAAATCTTTCTAACATTCATGACGTCTTTCATGTTTCTCAATTGAGAAAGTACTATCCTGATCCATCTCATGTGATTGAGTCTGAGTCGATACAACTGCGAGAGAACCTAGAGCATGAGGCCTTACCTGTGAGGATCGCAGATAGACGGATTAAGGAGCTTCGCGGTAGACAGATTCCTTTGGTTAAGGTCATATGGGATGAAACTACTGGAGATGCTACTTGGGAACGCGAGGCGGATATGCAACAACAATATCCACATCTTTTCTGAGGTACGTAAATTCCGAGGACGGAATTTTCTTTTAAGATGGGTAGTAATGTAACAGCCTGATTTTCATTATACTGTTTAACCAATAAAAAAAAAGTAATTATATTTTAATATGAAGTTTAGAAAATGTTTTTAATAAAATAAAAATCATATTCTTGATCTATCTTATGATAATAGCTCACAATAAAATTTTCGGCTGAAAATTCAGACGAAAGCCGGTCTGCATTTTCTCTACCAGTATAATTTTACTGAGCCGGAAACATAATTTTGACTCGTGAACGAGATGGTTAGTGTTTTTAGGATGATTTGTGTGGGTATGGAGATTTTCATAAAATCTCGTTCGGGGCCAAATTCTAAGTATTACCCGGGCGAAATCGTCGGGAAATACGATCGGGGAAGTCATCTGATACGCGATGGAGCAGAGCACAAAGGCAAGGAAAGGACTAGAAGAGACATGATGTGATGGCAAATAGTAACCACCATCACTCACTTTTTCAAAATCTTACTTTTTCAACCAATTTCTCTCTCCAACCATACCTCCCCACCATACCTCCCATACCTCTAAACTTCCTCAACAAGCCTTAAGACCAAACTTGCTCTCCAAGCACCTCCCTTCCTCACAAATTTCGTGCTTCTCTCCCCTCTATCTATATAAACTCACTTCATCTTCATTTACTCACTTTTTCTTCTCCAAAACTCCATTAACACTTACACTTTTCATTTCTTCTTCTTCCTTCTACTAAAGCTCTAATTTTTTTACTTAGCTTTTGCACTTGGTTCCTTCATCAAATTTGTTCATCTTGTTGAGGGTAATACTCCTATGTAGTTTATTTTCAAGTTCTTGTCTTTATTTTCATAGTTATGCTTTATGTTTTCTTTAACCTTTCAAACTTCTAAAATCTCTTAAAAATGGTAGAAAACTCCGTTTGAGTTGAAACCACTTTCTATAGTCTTGTATTAACCTCTATTTTCACATACTATGAGCTTGTGTCAAACAAAAATTTCTACCTCTTCTCTCCAAGGATGGCCGAAACCTAACAAAAGTGGCCTAGGAGGTTTTGTTTCAACTTTTGCTTGTATGAACTTGTATTTGAGTTTCATTTCCAAGATGATCATGACAAAGGCTCCTTTATACTAAAGGGTGTTATGTCTAAGTGATTGGAAAGTTTAAAGCTTTTTACACATTTTTCATGTAAAGGCCAAAACTTTAAGAGTTTAAGGTAAAAATGTTTAGTTGTTTTTCCAAAATGATCATGGATTAAGGCTCCTTGATGTATAAGGATGCTAAATCCAAGAGATTGGAAAGTTTGAAGATTTCTAACCTTTATTTCATACCAAGGCCGAAACTTTAATAGTTTTTGGCAAAAATGGTAAGTTTTATTTTCTTCCAAAATGATTATAGATTTGAGCTCCTTAATATCAAAGGATGTTATGTCTAAAAGATTGGATGATTTAAAGATTTCTAGTTTAAAAATCCTATGATGGCCGAAACCTAAGGTTTATGGACCTAGGATGTTTTGTTTTCATTTTCCGAAATGATCATGGTTTCAAGCTCCTTACTATGTATGGATGCTAGCCTAGAGAGATTGGAAAGTTTAGAAATTTTTAGCCAATTCATTTATGTTGGCCGAAACTTGCACTAAAGAGAATAAAATGTTTTTGATTTGGTTTGTGAAAACTAGTACTTGATTCCTACTCCTTAATACTCTAAGATCATTGATCTAAGAGATTGTGTCGATTTGAAAACCCTAGCCTATTTTTGTCATACAAGGCCGAGTCTAGGCTTTCAAAAATAAGGATGAGTTTGTTTGATTTAGTTATTTTATGTCGTGTGGTTGAAGGTGGTGTTAACACATATCGATCGGATAACGAGGAGCTGCGGGGTCAAACCTTCGGTGATCACTCAGGTGGGGGAAAGAACCAACCTATCGTCGGAATCGATAAGTAGTAAATTATCTAGTAATTATGTAGGGCGACCTAAACCCTACTAGTAGTCGAATAATCGACAAGACCAAAATCACTTTAAATTGCTTTTGAAACACCCATAGTGATTCGGGGATTGTAGGTTTATCGATATTAGGTTGATATTTATTAACTGTTGATGGATGATCTGTTTTTATTATTTATACTGAATTGGTTGTATGCCATGTTTATGTTTGGAATATCTTGAATTGTTCTATATGATGCATGATCTGTTTGGTGTACTGTATGCTTAGTGGATAAGTGATGATATATGTGATGTTTAAGAGATGAGTTGTTTTGGGTGCGAGGATCATAATGACTGTTAGAGGTGCCTAACCTAAATAATTTGTGATAATGAGGTATTTTGACTTAGAGCTTGTGTTGAGGTTTTGATCTGAGGTGAAGGCACTAGGTTACGACTATAAGAGTCTATGAGGTTCATGAGTTGGGTTGTTTCTACAACCGAAGTCCTTGTGGGACCGTCCAAGGGTAAACTTAACAAGTGCAGCTATGAGCGTCATTGCTTTGCATGAGCACCTCCGGGAGTGGTTGAGGTGTGCGCCGGGATCATCGTGCAGCTATAGTGTCACGCTTAGCGTGAGCGTTCTTACCATGGTTGAGGTGTGCACCGGGATCATCGTGCAACTATAGTGTCATGCTTAGCATGAGTACCCACGATCGGGGTATGCACCGGGAGCTTCGTGCCACTAGGAGTGTCATTGCGCAGCATTGAGCATCTCAACATGACTAAGGATGTGCACCGGGATTGGGACGTGTCGCTTGGACGATCGATCAAGAATCACTATTGTGATAAGGAATTCCGTAACCGCCTTGACATCAAGGTTTAGTTTTTGAGTGAGGGTAGAGGTGAATATAAGAACTTTAATGAAGGATGGATGACTTTGATTGATGTTGTGTCTGTGATAATTACTGTTTAGTTTACTATGAATCTTTTCCGCTTTTGATGATAGCATGTTTCTTATCCCCTGTACTTTTCTTTGCTTTGTTCTATCTTTTATGGTTCGTGTTCAAAGATCCTGTTGATGAGCCGAACGAGGAGGAGCTGGACGGAACTCCTTACGAGCCGGATGCCGGAGGACGAGCTGTGACCCATGATGAGTAGGGTCTAGTCCTAGTTATGGCCAGTGCGTCCGTGTCACGACGCTTTATCTTTTCCGCTTTTACGTTTTGTATAACTTGTACACCTGTTAGGGCTCCTATTGTCGGGATGCCCTAAAACAGTGTTTTGTTTAACTCTGATTGCACTTACATATGTTTAATGTGGTCATGTTTTCTTATTCCTATTCTACATGAATATGTTTACTTAATAATTTAAGTTTTAATTCCGCCGTATTTTCATGTTAAGTTTAAGAATAAGAACATAGTAATCAAGTTTATTTCCAAATAAAACACCGAGGCACAGCGGGGTGTCTCATGTGCACCAACGAATACTGTGTAGCTATAGTGTCATTGCTTTGCATGATATAGACCATGTTCCCGCTCTGAAGATTCCAGAGGTTCCTGATGTCAGATGGATCCGGCAGGAGTCCTCTCGACACAGTTCTCTCTACCGACGCTGTTTTCAGTAGCGTCTGAGAGGGAGCACATATAGCAGTAGCAGAAGAGCGTCAGGACCTTCCAGACCTCATCAGCGACATGGAGGAGCCCGGGGAGAGAGTCAGGGTAGCTGTAGTTGTCTGTAGTCGGACAGGCCAGTGCGTACTCTGGGTTTTATATTGGTGTGACCTGTGAGGTGGTTTTTGAGGTATTTTGAGAGGGGCTGGGAGTAGAGTAAAGGCGAGGTTTCTTTTCTTAGTCTTTTGATGTATTTTATATTATGGCAGTTTGATCATATATGGGACCCTACTGATGGGATACCCTCTACAGTTTGACAGCATAGTATGTTTGGATGATGTGTGTGTGATATATATATATATATATATATATGGGTGTGTGTGTGCGCGTGTGTGTGTGTGTGTGTGTGTGTGTGCGTGCGTGCGTGCGTGTGTGCGTGTGTGTGGGATGTGTTGGAACCAAAGTAATTTGGATTAAATAATCTCTATGTTTTGATGTTAACAATAAGGATTAAATTTATGTAGCAAAGTGTTAATGCTTTGAATCTAACAAGTGCCTTTAGTCTTAAAGAATCTCTGTTCTTATAAGTTAAAATGATAAGTCTATTTTCTTTGCAAATCCGCGTCCATATATTTTATATTGAATATTTTATATTGAAAGAGTGGTCGAGTCCACTCTATCAAGGATCTCCTTAAACTCAAGTGCCAGGTCAGTGGACGAGCGCTTGAATGTTTCTAGTGGACGGAGAATTTATTTTCATGTAGACATGAGCTTCTCTCTTATAATAACCTTAGTTTTCTTTGCCACGTCACTGGACGGAGATTTTAAATGTCTCAAGTACTGGCAAGACCGATGTTTTATGTAGACGAAGTTTTGGTTGCCACGTCAGTGGACGGAGCCTTAAAACTCTTTTTTCTTAACTTGCCTTTACTATTGTTTTGCTGGACGAAGAATTTTGAGCATTTATATCAATCTGAACCAAAGCAAATTTATTTCATATGATTGATATTCATTTCATTTATAATGGTTCTTCTCTTTTTCTATTAACGGTTTTTATTGCCTTGTTTCAATGAGAGAGACATAGTACAAATAAGGAATTGCAAAAAGCAGAATAGTACAATGCAAAACGTTGTGTACCCTGTCACCTTTGACGCTGAAATAGCTGGAACTTGTAGAAGGAAGGCAAAACTGTTTTTCAAGCTGCTTTTGCTCAGAGGTGTGCCATTACATGCAAGAATTTGTCACATAGTACAAAAGCCACGAGCAAGCTGAGTCTCAATGGATATTTACTTGACTGATTCTATCACTAAACGGAAAATTCAAAAAACAACCGTTGATGATTCTGAAGAGAAGATCAAGGACCCTATAAATAGAAGACTAAAGCTTTTGAAGAAAGAACTTTTGCGCATACAAAGAAATCTCAAGAAATCCCTTGCGAGAAAATATTCTCTTATTCAAAAACCAAAAGTCTGTAATATCATAGTTTGAATATTGCTATAATATTCATCTGATCTTAAACTTTCATATTCTCACACATAGTGAGTTAGAAGATCAAAGAAATCAAAAACTCTTTATTAGAGGTAGAGCCTGAAGAGGCTTGGTAAGAAAGAAATACTTGTGAGCCTGGAGAGGTGTTGAATACTTGGTGTAATCTATTTGGAAAATAGTGGAGAAATCCTTCAAGTAGAAGGGACTGGACATAGCCCTTGGTTGGAAGAGAGTGAACCAGGATGAAACATCTTGTGTGAATCCTCTAATCCCTTATCTCTTTGGTTTTACGTGTTTATACTAACCGTGGGGATTTGAACTTGAATTTGTTATTCTTTCAAAAGACTGTTTTTCTGTGTGCTTTATTCTGTATCTTTATCTTTGTGTGAGAAAATTATTTTTGAAAAGGTTGTTTTCGAAAAATATTAACAAACACAATTCAACCCTCCCTTCTTGTGTTTGCCTGTGTCAACTTCAGTTGGTATCAGAGCTCAGCCTCGAAAGGGTTGAGCATCTAACAAGTGCTGAGGAAGTACGATCCTACCACCATGGATGCAGAAGAACAAGCTATCAACAGACCTCCACTCTTTGATGGAACTGATTATGACTATTGGAAGAAGAGAATGATGGCCTTCCTAGATGCACAGAACTTAGACATCTGGGAACTGATAGAGAATGGCTATTCTGAGCCAAGAGGGGAAAATCAAGCAGTGTTGGCTAGAGCAGATTGGAGTGTTGATCAAAAAGCCAAACATCAACTAAATCTCAAAGCCAAACATTACTTGATGTGTGCTATTACCAGATCAGAACATGATAAAGTTCACAGCTGCAACACAGCAAAGGAAATCTGGGATACACTGGCTCTCGCTCATGAAGGCTCATCACAAGTGAAGGAGTCAAAGATAAGCATGCTGGTTCACCAATATGAGCTCTTCAAGATGACTGATCATGAGTCTATAGATCAGATGCTTGGAAGATTTCAAACAATAACAAACAGTCTCAGATCTCTGGGAAAAGTATATGAGAATAGAGATCATATCAGAAAGATTCTGAGAAGTCTCTCCAAGCAGTGGAGACCGAAGGTCACTACCATTCAAGAAGCTAAGAATCTGAATACTCTCTCTCTGGAAGAACTTCTAGGATCATTAAAAGTTCATGAGCTTGAACTAAATGAGGAAGACAATTCTAGAAAGGGAAAGTCCATTGCTTTAAAGGCAAAGAAAGCAAGTTCTTCAAAAGTCCTCAAAGCTGCTGAGTCTTCAGATGATGCTGAACCTTCAGACAGTGATGAAGGATCAGATGAAGATGAACTATCTTTCATCTCCAGAAAGATACAACATATGTGGAGAAGAAAAGGTAATTTCAAGAGAAAGCCATTCAACAAGAATTTTTCTAAGGAGAAATCAGACTCCAAAGAAAAAGGTCCATCTCTGTGCTTTGAGTGCAAAAAGCCAGGCCATTTCAAAGCTGACTGTCCTGACCTAAAAGAGAAGAAGAAGTTCTTTAAGAAAAAGAAGGGCTTAATGGCTACATGGGAGGACTTGGACTTATCCTCATCAGATGAGGAAGAGGAAGCAGAGGAAGAGGCAAACATCTGCCTCATGGCTGACACATCATCAGAAAATGAGTACACTGATGATGATGAGGTAACAGATTCTGAACCTTCAACTCTCAAAAATGCCTTTGATGAATTACTGCATGACTCATCCATATTGTCTCATGAATACAAAAGTCTTAAAAAGAAGTTTGCAAAATTAACCAAAGAATATGATAGAGTCTGCATGGAAAAGCAAAGTTTGTTTCAAGAAAATGATAAACTGAAATCAGAGAATGTCAGTCTAACTGACAAATCTGAATGTGAGCCTGACAATTCTTGTGAAGTTGCAAAACTAAAACAAGATGTAAAATACTTGACAGACTCTCTGTCAAAATTGGTAGGCTCAGATAAGCTTAGTCTTATCCTAAGGTATTCTAGGTCACCCTTTGATAAATCTGGCCTTGGTTATGACAATAAAAAGCTTGAGGCATCTTACATTAAGTCAAAACCACCTATACAGCAAAGAGCTTCAAAAGCTCCAGCTAGGTATGCGAAAACCAAATCAGGCCCGTCCAACACCTTTTGTAAAGTGTGTGGAAAAAGTGGGCACTCCACATCTAGATGCATACATAACAGGCATGCCAAATATTCTCGTCCAAAGAAAACTAACATGAAAGGACCCAAGTCAGTTTGGGTACCTAAGGACAAGATAATACCTGTTGCAGATCTGCTTAACAACAGAAAAGAAACAAACATCCTGGTACTTGGACAGTGGATGCTCACGTCACATGACGGGAGAAAAGTATATGTTCCAAGACCTTAAACATAAGGATGGTGGCTGGGTGACAGTTGGAGGAAATCAGAAAGGAAAGATCACTGGTATAGGTAAAATCGGTAAACATCCTTTTCCCTCCATTGATAATGTTCTTTTAGTGAATGGTTTAAAACATAATCTACTGAGCATAAGTCAATTATGTGACAGTGGATATGATGTTTCTTTTAATAAGAACATGTGTTATGTCAAGAAAAATGATGGATCAATCTTATTCACTGCTAAGAGGCAAAACAACTTATACAAAATTGACTTGGAGGACCTCTCAAATCAAAGTGTCTTATGTTTAGTGTCCATTGAAGATGAACGTTGGATTTGGCATAAAAGGCTAGGTCATGCAAGCTTGAGATTAATCTCAAAGCTAAAGAAGCATAACCTCGTGAGAGGATTACCAAACCTTAAGTTCAAATCTGATGCTCTCTGTGATGCATGTCAGAAGGGAAAACAAGTCAAAGGTTCTTTTGAATCTAAGAATATTGTAAGTACCAAGAGACCACTAGAACTGCTACACCTTGATCTTTTTGGTCCAACAAGGACTGCTTCTATCAGTGGTAAGAAATATGGTCTAGTCATTGTAGATGACTATACTAGATGGACATGGGTTATGTTCCTTGCTCACAAGGATGAGTCCTTCAAGGTCTTTTCTGTATTCTGCAAACGTGTACAGAATGAAAAAGGCATGTGTATAGCTTCAATTAGAAGTGACCATGGGGGAGAATTTGTCAATGAGCTATTCAATGAGTTTTGTGAAGAAAATGGAATTCAACACAACTTCTCAATACCAAGAACACCACAAAAATGGTGTGGTAGAGAGAAAGAACAGATCTCTTCAAGAGATGGCTAGGACTATGCTCAATGACAATTCTGTCCCTAAGCACTTCTGGGCTGAAGCTGTGAACACTGCCTGCTACATTCAGAACAGAATATACATTAGACCTATTCTGAGTAAGACTCCCTATGAATTGTGGAAAGGCAGAAAACCCAACATATCTTATTTTCATCCCTTTGGATGTAAATGTTATATTTTAAATACAAAAGATCAACTTGGTAAGTTTGATGCAAAGGTAGACAATGGAATTCTACTAGGATTTTCTGAAACCTCAAAAGGATTTAGAGTGTATAACTCAAGAACTTTAATAGTAGAAGAATCTATACATGTTAGATTTGATGATAAACAGCCTGATAAGAAACTATCAGAGCTAGATGAAAGTTTTGCAGATCTTGACTTAAACATCTCAGGAGAAACAAAAGAAGTTAAAACTGATGATCCAGTTGAAGACACTTCTCATCAACCAGAAGCATCCAACTCTCAACAAGGCAATGTTCAGAGAACTTGGCATTTCAAGAATTATCATCCACCGGATCAAATCATAGGAAATCCAAGCGATAAGCTAAGAACCAGATCAACCTTCAGAGAGCAAGAAGACTCTGCATTGGTCTCTGAATTGGAACCAAAGACTGTAGACGAGGCTCTGCTGGACAATGGTTGGATTTTAGCAATGCAAGAAGAGCTAAATCAGTTTGAGAGGAATGAAGTTTGGACTCTGGTAACCCTACCTAAGAAGAAATTTGTTATAGGAACAAAATGGGTTTACAGAAACAAGCTTGACGAAAATGGTAAGGTTATAAGAAATAAAGCAAGATTGGTTGCACAAGGTTACTCTCAAGAAGAAGGTATAGACTATACTGAAACCTTTGCACCTGTTGCAAGATTGGAAGCAATCAGAATGTTACTATCATTTGCTGCACATCATAATATTATGCTTTTTCAAATGGATGTAAAAAGTGCTTTTTTAAATGGTTTTATCAATGAAGAAGTTTATGTTATGCAACCTCCGGGTTTTGAGAGTGAAACCCAACCTGAACATGTATACAAGCTTAAGAAAGCTTTATACGGCCTAAAACAAGCCCCAAGAGCTTGGTATGATAGGCTAAGTTCTTTTCTAATGGTTAATGGCTTTGTCAGAGGAAAGGTTGATACAACCTTGTTTAGAAAATCAATTAATTCCAACTTCATAGTAGTACAGATCTATGTAGATGATATTATATTTGGTGCTACTAATGAATCTTTGTGCAAAGAATTCTCAAAGCTAATGCAGAAAGAGTTTGAAATGAGCATGATGGGAGAACTCAAATTCTTCCTTGGACTTCAAGTCAAACAATCTATGGACGGGGTGTACATCCATCAAACTAAGTATACAAAGGAATTTCTCAAAAAGTTTAAAATGGATGATTGCAAACCTATGAACACACCTATGCATCCCACGTCCATACTGAACAAAGATGATAAAGAGAAAAAGGTAGATCAGAAGGTATACAGAGGTATGATTGGATCTCTCTTATATCTAACTGCTTCTAGGCCTGATATAATGTTCAGTGTTTGCTTATGTGCTCGATTTCAATCTGATCCTAGAGAATCTCATTTATCAGCAGTTAAAAGAATTTTTAGATATTTAAAAGGTACTACTAATCTTGGTCTGTGCTTTAAGAAAGATGAAGATTACAGATTAGTTGGGTTTTGTGATACTGACTATGCTGGAGATAGAATTGAAAGAAAAAGCACCAGTGGGGGATGTCACTTCATTGGAGCTAATCTTGTATCATGGTCAAGCAAAAGGCAGAGTACCATTGCTCTATCAACTGCTGAAGCAGAATATATATCAGCTGCAAACTGCTGCTCACAACTCCTCTGGATTAAACACCAATTGGAGGACTACAATGTGTTTGTAAGTAGTATTCCACTAATGTGTGATAATACTGCTGCAATTAATCTGTCTAAGAATCCAATTCTTCATTCTAGGGCTAAGCATATAGAAATCAAACATCATTTTATCAGAGACTATGTGCAAAAAGGTATTTTTGATGTTCAATTTGTAGATACTGACCATCAATGGGAAGATATCTTTACTAAACCTCTTGCTGAGGACAGATTTATTTTTATCAGAAAACACCTTAACATGTTATATGTGGTTTAATTTGGTATATGTTTTGATTGCATGTTTTATCTTCGCGTCCACTGGTTTTGGCATCCAGAGCACGTGTAGTCTACGCGTCCACTACTGTTGGTGTGCCGCGTCCACTACATATGTTTATATGCGTCCACCCTCAATCTTTTGTGGACCCGATTTTTTTTTTTAACAAAAAATTTGCATCTTTTTATATCTGAACTTACTTATCTTAAAACGTTTGGTTTTAATCATTTCCTTGCTGAGTCAGCTACTTCCATCAATCCCATCGTAACTTTTTACGGTCCCAATATACCAATGCCGTTTTTTTTACTAAAGTCTTGTCTAATCAATCTTTTCTTTTTGAATTTTCCTTGAAAACTGTTGGTATTCGGAAACTCTTTAAAGGTAACTCCTTTCCCTCTGAAAAACCTTTCGCTACTCTTCATCTTTGATAACTTCTCTCTGAAAGTTTTCGAACTCTCCTCTCTTCAAACCTAAACCTGTACTCAAGAACTCAACAATGGCTTCAACCTCAACTCCTGAGCCTGCCTATGTTACTAACATCATTAGTATCGCTGCTGAACATCATTTTAATTTTGAAATTCTGTGTGAGTATAACTTGGATGTAAGCAAGTACATCAACACTGCTGGTTGGGATGGTTTGTTTCTGGAAAAGGTCTCGATTTATCCGGACTTGGTAAGAGATTTCTGGAGGAGACCAACGATTTCTAACACTGAGGTAGTAGGGTTTGTTCAAGGCAAGAAGATAACTGTTTCTGAGAAGACCATTTCTGATGCAATCGTTTGTGCTCAAGAGGGTTTGATCATGACAGAAAACTGGGAAGAAGATCTTGGTGGTATAGAAACCATCGCGGTTACACTAATGCGAGAAGATACAGTGAGGACTCACTCGTGGAAGTCATCTGAAATGAAGGATCATATCAGGATTCTTCATCAGATTCTGAACAAGACAGTGCTTCATAAGGCAGGGTCTAAGGACAACCTTTCTGCCCTTCACAAGTTCTGTCTCTGCAACATGGTCTATGAGACAAAAATAAACCTGCCATGGATCCTGTTTCATCGCTTCAAGGATGCCATTGCAAACAGAGAAACCGCCTCCCACATCACCTTCTCTCATCTTCTGTCAAAAGTTTTCAAGCAGCAAGGCTTGTATGATTACTTAAATGCAAAGCCTCAAGAAGAACAAGAAAAGATCTTTCGTTCGAAGGGGATGCAAGCTTCCATTTTCGGAAAGAGCAACCTCAGCAGCATGCATCTTGACACGTACAAGCTGGTTGAGATGTCAAAACAAGAGGAGAAAATGAAGATTTAGGAAGAAGCTGTTGAGGCCAACAATGCAGCTATTCTTGGTCTCAAGAGAGGAACTAAAAGGAAAACTATGGCTGTCAGGAAGCCTGTTCCTAGAAAGCCTACCAGAGGCATAGTTATTAATGAGCCTGGGAATGAGGCTCCTCAACCTGTTCCTCGACCTGCTCCCAAGAGAGCTAGAAAGCTGGTTCTGCCTCAAGATGAGGATGATGAAGATGACAATGTTCCTCTGGGAACAGTTTTAAAGAGGAAAGCAGCTGTTGTTGTTGATGCTGCTGCTGATGCTGCTGTGCCTACCAAGAGGAGGCAACCTGCAAGGAAAGCAAGAACCTTTGCAGCCTCTGAGGTAAACACCTCTTCTGATGTTCCTTCTAATACTGTGAGTGATGATGCCCCTACTCCGGGAGTAGGATTCTTTGATAATGTATATAGACCTACGTTACCCACACCCCAACCCTCACCACAAAAAGACCAATCTGACCAAACTTCAAATCCATCTTCACCACAAATTAGCCCAAGTCAATTAACCACACCCCAACCTACACCACTCAAAACCATCTTTCCACCCATAATTCCTGACTCGGATCCTTGGTTTCATCAAGAGGATGATGGAATTTGCAGAGGTGCCCCCTTTCCTAAACCCCTAAGAAAACTCTTTCCACCAATTATACCCCCATCCACTATTTTTGCCAATAAGTCTGAGAATTGGGCTCAGGTCAAAAGAAATTGGAAAATTCTGTTTCATACTCACCAACCTGACCCTGAAATTAACCTTGAAATTCCTCTAACTAGGTGGTACTCCCATCCTGATTATGACTATGAACCCTATGAGGAATACCCCTGGACCACCAAATACCCAAACTCTCAGCCCCCTAAAGGTCCCTTTCCATCTGAGATGAACAACCAACATGGCCCTCTCCTCACCCATCTACCCCTCAATCGTTTTCCCCAAAGAAAAATTTACCCCAACCTACAAAAAACCCCACCATTGATTCCTCACACTGAAGGAGTAGCAAGGCACATCATTCCTGTATGGGAAACTGATCCTAAAAGGAACAGACTGCCTTCTTTACCTCAGAAGAGAGCAAGATCATCAGAGCATGTTCCAATTATATTGGATGGAAACACAAAATGGATGAAGTTCGAGCATCCCAGCATCTATGGAAGTGCTTCAGACCCCTTCGCAGATCAACTGATCTATAATATTCTGAAGTGGGAGTTCAGCTACTTCCAGATTGAAAGAGCTGCACGTTGGGTTCCTATCACATGGCTGAGACATAATAAGGAAACACGTGTAGGCATTGCTCCCTACCCTATCTGTCCAAGGCTTGGCATGATAGACCTCAACAAGGACAAAGATATGAGGCGCAGAAGAAATAAGGGAGTCATGCCTGAAGCTCATTCTGCCTTGCTGGACTTGTCTCAGGAAATCTCTGATCACTCCCAGCTTGACTTCTATCTGTATATGGAGGATGTGAAGAATATTGGAGAAATGAAAGCTGCAGACTTCTGGTTGTCTCACATCATCCACTGCACCAGGGATGCTTCTTCTTCTGGCTTGACTCAGGAAGAGAAGAAAGAAATTCCCAAGTTCAGAGGAAAGTGTGGACTATCCAAAGTAAGGCACATGATCTACAAAGATCTGTGGGCACTTCCTATTACCAGCAGGGATGTGGAGGAAATTACTCCTATCCACTGGGCAAAGGATGTCCCTCAGAAATCTGTTAAAGCTGCCACTGCATCTCCAGCAAATTCATCCTCTGATCATATGGCTGAAGAGTTGATTGTAGAAGGCCCTGAATTTGATGCTCAACTGTCTTCTCAACCTACTTCAGTTGAACCTCCATCTGCACAAGCTAAGCAGTCTGCTGAGGTTGGTGTCTCTAAGCAAGGAGCTGAGTCTGCTAAGACTTCTTCTCAACCATTAGCTCTTGCTACGGTTAGGCCAGCAGCCCAGGCTCAAGACACTGTCTCTGACACTGCTGAGAGCTCAAGACAACTTACCTTGCCACCCAATCTTGAAGACATCATTGGCAAAATTGTTGATGATAAGGTTGGCAAGATAGTTGAGGAAAAGACTGAACAGATGGCTTAATAGATTGAAGAAAGGGTGCAGAAGCAAGTTCAAGATTCTCTGGCCCCTACAAATGCAGTGATGAATCAGATGCTGGCTCTGATCTTGGAATTTCAGAGGAATCAAAATCCCAATCCTAACCAACCACCTCCTCCACCACCTCCTTCTACCTAAAAACTTTTTCCTTCTCTGTTTTATCTTTTTGTTGTTAGCTGACAATGATGGTCCACTCCCTTTTACCTTTTTGTCTGATGACAAAATAGGGGGAGAAAGGAAAGATTAAATTTTATAATACAGAGATTTTTTTAAACAAAAAGTACATAGTTGTCTGCATATGCATAAGTGTATATTCATCTTGCTGATACTATGCCTTGACTTTATGTTTATGCTTCGACACTGCTTTGAATCCCAAATGTTTAATAAGCTGCTATCTTGATCTGTTGCAAATAAGACTTAGCTTATTATTCCTTAACTGCTTTTATCTGATAACTGCTTTGTCTTAGGGGGAGCCTTGTAAGCTCTCTTAGACTTTGCACAATAAATTTAATTAGTTTTTGTCATCATCAAAAAGGGGGAGATTGTTGGAACCAAAGTAATTTGGATTAAATAATCTCTATGTTTTGATGTTAACAATAAGGATTAAATTTATGTAGCAAAGTGTTAATGCTTTGAATCTAACAAGTGCCTTTAGTCTTAAAGAATCTCTATTCTTATAAGTTAAAATGATAAGTCTATTTTCTTTGCAAATCCGCGTCCATATATTTTATATTGAATATTTTATATTGAAAGAGTGGTCGAGTCCACTCTATCAAGGATCTCCTTAAACTCAAGTGCCACGTCAGTGGACGAGCGCTTGAATGTTTCTAGTGGACGGAGAATTTATTTTCATGTCGACGTGAGCTTCTCTCTTATAATAACCTTAGTTTTCTTTGCCACGTCACTGGATGGAGATTTTAAATGTCTCAAGTACTGGCAAGACCGATGTTTTATGTAGACGAAGTTTTGGTTGCCACGTTAGTGGACGGAGCCTTAAAACTCTTTTTTCTTAACTTGCCTTTACTATTGTTTTGCTGGACGAAGAATTTTGAGCATTTATATCAATCTGAACCAAAGCAAATTTATTTCATATGATTGATATTCATTTCATTTATAATGGTTCTTCTCTTTTTCTATTAACGGTTTTTATTGCCTTGTTTCAATGAGAGAGACATAGTACAAATAAGGAATTGTAAAAAGCAGAATAGTACAATGCAAAACGTTGTGTACCCTGTCACCTTTTACGCTGAAATAGCTGGAACTTGTAGAAGGAAGGCAAAACTGTTTTTCAAGCTGCTTTTGCTCAGAGGTGTGCCATTACATGCAAGAATTTGTCACATAGTACAAAAGCCACGAGCAAGCTGAGTCTCAACGGATATTTACTTGACTGATTCTATCACTAAACGGAAAATTCAAAAAACAACCGTTGATGATTCTGAAGAGAAGATCAAGGACCCTATAAATAGAAGACTAAAGCTTTTGAAGAAAGAACTTTTGCGCATACAAAGAAATCTCAAGAAATCCCTTGCGAGAAAATATTCTCTTATTCAAAAACCAAAAGTCTGTAATATCATAGTTTGAATATTGCTATAATATTCATCTGATCTTAAACTTTCATATTCTCACACATAGTGAGTTAGAAGATCAAAGAAATCAAAAACTCTTTATTAGAGGTAGAGCCTGAAGAGGCTTGGTAAGAAAGAAATACTTGTGAGCCTGGAGAGGTGTTGAATACTTGGTGTAATCTATTTGGAAAATAGTGGAGAAATCCTTCAAGTAGAAGGGACTGGACATAGCTCTTGGTTGGAAGAGAGTGAACCAGGATGAAACATCTTGTGTGAATCCTCTAATCCCTTATCTCTTTGGTTTTACGTGTTTATACTAACTGTGGGGATTTGAACTTGAATTTGTTATTCTTTCAAAAGACTGTTTTTCTGTGTGCTTTATTCTGCCTCTTTATCTTTGTGTGAGAAAATTATTTTTGAAAAGGTTGTTTTCGAAAAATATTAAGAAACACAATTCAACCCCCCCCCCCCCTCTTGTGTTTGCTTGTGTCAACTTCAGGATGTTTATCTATTGCTGTTAGTATATATTGAGGTTTTTATATCTTCGCTGTTTTACGTTTATCCACCTAACATTATTATCACGATTAGGTTTTAATAAATTTAGATTTTTCTCTATTGGGACATTGGGTTGTCGCATTTGGTGGTATGAGAGCAGTTTAATTCTGAACAGATTGTGAGGTTAAGGGTGTGCTGGCCATTTTAGTCTAATCCACCTAGGATATCGACTATGCATAGAAGTTGGGTAGTGAGTCTGTACGTGATAATGAACATTTGTATGGCATATAGTGTTTATATACCAATTTTATGTGATATTATATGTCATATAAATATGAGCTTATGATTTCTTGTAACAGGATCATGGCTCGTGGTAGAGGGCGTGGTAGGTGTGGTGGTGGTAAGGCCATCGAGAGGGATGCCAGAGATACAATGGAGAGGCTTCTCAGACTGGTGGAGAAGCAGATCATGGAGGAGAGTCTTCTGAGACTCTTCAGACCGTTCGTGAGTTGGCTACTGCGTTGTTACAGCAGATGCAGTAAAATGATGTAAAGTGATAGGGAGGAGCAGGAGCACCTGAATCAGAGGAGAGCTGTCGAGGCTGAGGATGCAGGGATGGCTACCTTCATGAAAAGGAAGCCACCCCTGTTCGAAGATGACTATGACCCAGAAAGGGCTGAGTGGTGGATCCAGGAGCAGGAAAAGATCTCTGACACTATGGGATGCCGAGACGATCGAAAGGTGACTTATGTTGCCTTTATGTTGATCAGAGGAGCAGAGACATGGTGGAGAGGTAATAGGAGATTGCTAGAGGCTGAGGGCAGAAAGATTAGCTGGGAGTCATTCAGAGCGTGCTTCCTCGAGAAGTATTTTCCTCGGGTGGTCAGACGTGAGAAGGAGATGGAGTTTATAAGTCTCCGACAGGGTAACAGGTCTGTTGGCGACTATGCAACGAGGTTTGAGGCCTTGTTGCAGTTTTCTGAGTTTCATCAAAGATTCCTGGATGAGGACTGGCAGTGCAGGAGGTTTGAATAGGGGTTACGGCATGAGCTACAGAGAGCTATAGTGCCACTGGATATTTACAATTTTCCTGAGTTGGTGGAGAGAAGCAATGCTATAGAGAGCATTGATCAGTGGAGAGAGGCAGAGCAGAGACAATAACGGAGGGAAGGACCTGTGAGATCAGGTTTTCAGACGAGAGGTGGCAGTGGTTCCCAGTGGAGGCGGGGACCCTATACCAGACCAGTGCAAAGTACTCAGACATCTACACCATTACCAGTTGCTCCAGCACCAATTAGTGGAGTGGGCCAGCAGTAGAGAGGCCCATTCTGTTCCAGATGCGGGGGACCGCATTATATTATAGATTGCAGGGAGAGACCTGGTTGTTTCCATTGTGGTAAACCATGTCATTTTGCTCGTGATTGTAGACAGAGGGGTATGCAGCAGCCAATAGCTGCTGGTAGAGGAGATAGAGACTATAGAGGTGGAGCTGGGAGAGGAGTTCCAGCAGCATGACAGCAGATTGCCAAACCTCAGGCCACAAGGAGAGTGTTTATCATGAGGGGAGCTGAATCCCTTCAATCTGCAGATCATATCTAGGGCATGTGTTTGATATCTGGTAGACTCTCGTCTGTGTTGTTTGACTCAGGTGCTACACATTCATTTATTTAGCATGAGTGTATGGATCATTTATAGTTACCTGTTTCTCAGTTACCATATACCCTTACAATATCTACCCCGACCAATGAGTCCTTGACTACGATGTCTGTCTGTTTACAGTGTCCTATAGTTGTTGAGAATAGGGCATTCCTCGTACACCTTGTCTATTTGCGTATGCAGCAGATAGACGTTATTCTTGGCATAGATTGGCTTTCGGCTAACCATGTAGTGTTAGATTGTTCGAGAAAGACCTTATTATTTCTTGAGCCTTCTAGTGTAGTGTCTGCTAAAGAAGAAATAGCTATGAGGAGTGATGACTCTCGGCAGTACTTGATGCTTTTCTCCGTGGAAGCTAAGGAGACTCCGAGTATAGATTCTATGCCTATCATGAGATAATTTCCTGAGGTTTTCCCTCATGATGTTCCGGGTTTGCCACCGGAGAGAGAAGTTGAGTTCACCATAGATCTCATACTAGGGACAGGACCAATATCTATAGCACCATATCAGATGTCACCCGTGGAGTTAGCAGAGTTGAAGAAACAATTAGATGATATGTTGAAGAAGGAATTCATTAGACCTAGTGTTTTGCCATGGGGAGCACTGGTGTTGTTTGTTAAGAAGAAGGATGAGGGTGCAAGGTTGTGCACGGATTATAGGCAGTTGAACAAGGTGACAATTAAGAACAAGTATCCATTGCCTAGGATAGATGATCTGATGAATCGGCCACTACCAAAAAAGGGGGATTTCCGACGGACAAAAACCGTCGGAAAAGAAGGAAAACCGTCAGAAAACGGCATTACCGATGGAATTTCCGACGGACACATTTCTGTAGGTAATAGGCGTGTAGGAAAGGTTTTCCGACGGATCTGGGCCATCCGTCTGAAATTTCCGACGGCCTTGTCTGTAAGAAAACACGTCTGTAGAAGCAACCGATGGAACTTTCCGTCGGAAAATGTAAACAACAGTTACCGACGGAGCTGTCCGTCGGAAACACGGTTTTTTTTGTTTTTATAAATTTTTTTATATTAATAATTAATTTTTTATTAAAATTTATATTTTGAATAATATTTATTATTATATTTTAATTAATTATTATTATATTACAAATTAAAAAACAAAATTGAAATTGAAATTACAAATAAAATTTAAAAAAGTAATAAAATTAAAATTAATTTAAAATAAAAACAAACTCAACATATAATCCAAAAATAAAATATCCGTCTAGCTACAAAACTCTACTACATCTATAACTATCCTAATACTCATCACCATAATATCTGTCATCCGTGCACAACCTCGCACTTCCATCCTTTTTCTTAACAAACAACACCGGCGCTCCCCAAGGCGAAACACTCGGTCTGGTGAACTCTTTCCCCAACATGTCATCCAATTGCTCCTTCAACTCAGCCAACTCAACCGGTGACATCCGATAAGGTGCTATTGATATAGGCCCTGTCCCTGGTACGAGATCTATAGTGAATTCCACTTCTCTTTCCGGTGGCAAACCTGGAACGTCTGGAGGGGAAAAACTTCAGGAAACTCGCTTACAATAGGCATAGAATCTATGCTGGGAGTCTCATTAGCCTCCATGGCAAAAAGCATCACAAACTCCTGAGAGTTGTCACTCCTCGGAGGTACTTCTTCATTGGCAGATACTATGCTAGAAGGTTCAAGGAATGATAAGGTCTTGCTAGAACAATCTAGCATCACATGGTTAGTCGAAAGCCAATCCATACCAAGGATAACATCTATCTGTTGCATAGGCAAACAGATAAGGTCTACGACAAAAGTTCAGTTTTCAATCACTATAGGACACTTTAAGCAAACAGATATGGTAATCAAAGGGTTACTAGTTGGAGTAGATACCGTAAGGGTATAAGGCAATTTGGAAACAGTTAATTTCAATGATCCACACACTCATGCGAGATAAAAGAATGAGTAGCGCCTGAGTCAAACAATACATTAGAGAGTCTACCAGCTATCAGGCACATACCTTGTATAAGATCAGCAGATTGGGAGGATTCAGCTCCCCTCACGGTAAACACCCTTCTAGTGGCTTGAGGTCTTGTTGCTAGGACTCCTCTTCCAGCTCCACCTCTATTATCTCTAGTTCCTTTTCCCGTAGCTGCGGGTTGTTGCCAAGCCTGCTGCTTGCAGTCTCGTGCCATGTGACCTGGTTTCCCACAGTTGAAACAGCTAGGTCTACTAGGGCAGATGTTTGCATAATGTGGTCCCCCACATCTGAAGCAAACTACACCTTGCGATTGCTGACCCGTTCTAACTGCTGGTGCTGGTCCTTGTTTTTGCGCAGGTCTAGCATATGGTCTCTGTCTCCACTGAGAACCACTTCCTCCACGCCTCTGGAAACTTGATCGGTTAGGACCTCCAATCCTCAGTTGTTTCTGCTCATTAGCCATCCTCAGATCGATGCTGTCGATGGCACTGCATCTCTCGACCAGTTCTGGGAAGTACTTTATGTCAAGAGACACCACCGCCCTCTGCAACTCGTCTCTGAGTCCTTCCTCGAATCTTCTACATTGCCAGTCTTCATCCGGGAACCTTTGTTAGTAATCTGAAAACTTGATCAGAGCCTCAAACCGTGATGCATACTCACCAACAGACATGTTTCCTTGTTTGAGGTTTGTGAATTCCTTTTCCTTCTCGCGTCTAACTATTCGCAGAAAATACTTCTCGAAGAAGCAGTCAGTGAATAATTTCCAGCTAATCACACTACCTTCAGCCTCCAACAACCTTCTCTTGCCCTTCCACCAGAATTCTGCCCCCTCAGTCAACATAAAGGCAGCATACGTCACCTTTTTATCCTCTCGGCAACGTACAGTATCGAATATCTTCTCAATCTCTTGTATCCACCATTCTGCCTTCTCTGGATCGTATTCTCCTCGGAATTGAGGTGGCTTTCCGTTCATAAAGGTTGCCAATCCGGCATCTTCAGCTGCTATTGCCCTTCACTGATTCTTTATCTCTAGCTGCTCTTTGTTCATTCGCAGCATCTCAGCGTTCTATTGGGTTTGCAATAGCATCGCAGCAGCTATTATTTCCATGGTATTTGGAGTCGAAGATGATCCTCCTCCATTGTTCGTATTCTCAACGTTGTCACCATTGCCGATTGGTCGTCCTCTTCCACGTGCCATGATTCTGAGTGAAAGAAACCATTCACTCTAATTAGTATGACATATAATACTACATAAGCAAGTATATAAATACCATATGCCATACTAATATTAACTGTTTCTCATTAGGTTCGGACACTCTACTCCACTTCTAAACATAGTCTAAATCCGATGTGGATTGAAATAGACACGGCCAGTAACAACACCTAAACTTAGCAGTCCGATCAGAATCAAACTGCTCTGATACCATAATGAGACACCCCGCTGTGCCTCGGTGTTTTATTTGGAAATAAACTTGATTATTATGTTCTTATTCTTAAACTTAACATGAAAATACAGCGGAATTAAAACTTAAATTATTAAGTAAACATATTCATGTAGAATAGGAATAAGAAAACATGACCACATTAAACATATGTAAGTGCAATCAGAGTCAAACAAACCACTATTTTAGGGCATCCCGACAATAGGAGCCCTAACAGGTGTACAAGTTATACAAAACGTAAAAGGGGAAAAGATAAAGCGTCGTGACACGGACGCACTGGCCATAACTAGGACTAGGCCCTACTCATCATGGGTCACAGCTCGTCCTCCGGCATCCGGCTCGTAAGGAGTTCCGTCCAGCTCCTCCTCGTTCGGCTCATCAATAGGATCTTTGAACACGAACCATGAAAGATAAAACAAAGCAAAGAAAAGTACAGGGGATAAGAAACATGCTATCATCAAAAGCGGAAAAGATTCATAGTAAACTAAATAGTAATTATCACAGACACAACATCAATCAAAGTCATCCATCCTTCATTAAAGTTCTTATATTCACCTCTACCCTCACTCAAAAACTAAACCTTGATGTCAAAGCGGTTACAGAATTCCTTATCACAGTAGTGATTCTTGATCGATCGTCCAAGCGACACGTCCCAATCCCGGTGCACATTCTTAGTCATGTTGAGATGTTCAATGCTGCGCAATGACACTCCTAGTGGCACGAAGCTCCCGGTGCATACCCCGATCGTGGGTACTCATGCTAAGCCTGACACTATAGCTGCACGATGATCCTGGTGCACATCTCAACCATGGTAAGAACGCTCACACTAAGCGTGACACTATAGCTGCACGATGATCCCGGCGCACACCTCAGCCACTCCCGGAGGTACTCATGCAAAGCAATGACGCTCATAGATGCACTTGTTAAGTTTACCCTTGGACGGTCCCACAAGGACTTCGGTTGTAGAAACAACCCAACTCATGAACCTCACAGACTCTTATAGTCGTAACCTAGTGCCTTAACCTCAGATCAAAACCTCAACACAAGCTCTAAGTCAAAATACCTCATTATCACAAATTATTTAGGTTAGGCACCTCTAACAGTCATTATGATCCTCGCATCCAAAACAACTCATCTCTTAAACATCACATATATCATCACTTATCCACTAAGCATACAGTACACCAAACAGATCATGCATCATATAGAACAATTCAAGATATTCCAAACATAAACATGGCATACAACCAATTCAGTATAAATAATAAAAACAGATCATCCATCAACAGTAAATAAATATCAACCTAATATCGATAAACCTACAATCCCCGAATCACTATGGGTGTTTCAAAAGCAATTTAAAGTGATTTTGGTCTTGTCGATTATTCGACTACTAGTAGGGTTTAGATCGCCCTACATAATTACTAGATAATTTACTACTTATCGATTCCGACGATAGGTTGGTTCTTTCCCCCACCTGAGTGATCAGCGAAGGTTTGAGCCCGCAGCTCCTCGTTATCCGATCGATATGTGTTAACACCACCTTCAACCACACAACATAAAATAACCAAATCAAACAAACTCATCCTTATTTTTGAAAGCCTAGACTCGGCCTTGTATGACAAAAATAGGCTAGGGTTTTCAAATCGACACAATCTCTTAGATCAATGATCTTAGAGTATTAAGGAGTAGGAATCAAGTACTAGTTTTCACAAACCAAATCAAAAACATTTTATTTTCTTTAGTGCAAGTTTCGGCCAACATAAATAAATTGGCTAAAAATTTCTAAACTTTCCAATCTCTCTAGGCTAGCATCCATACATAGTAAGGAGCTTGAAACCATGATCATTTCGGAAAATGAAAACAAAACATCCTAGGTCCATAAACCTTAGGTTTCGGCCATTATAGGATTTTTAAACTAGAAATCTTTAAATCATCCAATCCTTTAGACATAGCATCCTTTGATATTAAGGAGCTCAAATCTATAATCATTTTGGAAGAGAAACAACTTAAAACATTCCAATCTTCTTAGATATAGCATCCTTTCACATAAGGAGCTTTAATCCATAATCATCTTGGAAAATAAAAACAACACATCCTAGGTCCAAAACAAATGAGTTTCGGCCATCATAGGAAACTCAATAAAAAAGATTTAAACTTTTCAATCACTTTAGACATAGCATCCTTTATCATAAGGAGCTTTTGTCATGATCATCTTGGAAATGAAACTCAAATACAAGTTCATACAAGCAAAAGTTGAAACAAAACCTCCTAGGCCACTTTTGTTAGGTTTCGGCCATCCTTGGAGAGAAGAGGTAGAAATTTTTGTTTGACACAAGCTCATAGTATGTGAAAATAGAGGTTAATACAAGACTATAGAAAGTGGTTTCAACTCAAACAGAGTTTTCTACCATTTTTAAGAGATTTTAGAAGTTTGAAAGGTTAAAGAAAACATAAAGCATAACTATGAAAAAAAAAAAAGACAAGAACTTGAAAATAAACTACATAGGAGTATTACCCTCAACAAGATGAACAACTTTGATGAAGGAACCAAGTGCAAAAGCTAAGTAAAAAAATTAGAGCTTTAGTAGAAGGAAGAAGAAGAAATGAAAAGTGTAAGTGTTAATGGAGTTTTGGAGAAGAAAAAGTGAGTGAATGAAGATGAAGTGAGTTTATATAGATAGAGGGGAGAAAAGCACGAAATTTGTGAGGAAGGGAGGTGCTTGGAGAGCAAGTTTGGTCTTAAGGCTTGTTGAGGAAGTTTAGAGGTATGGGAGGTATGGTGGGGAGGTATGGTTGGAGAGAGAAATTGGTTGAAAAAGTAAGATTTTGAAAAAGTGAGTGATGGTGGTTACTATTTGCCATCACATCATGTCTCTTCTAGTCCTTTCCTTTCCTTTGTGCTCTGCTCCATCGCGTATCAGATGACTTCCCCGATCGTATTTCCCGGCGATTTCGCCCGGGTAATACTTAGAATTTGGCCCCGAACGAGATTTTATGAAAATCTCCATACCCACACAAAACATCCTAAAAACACTAACCATCTCGTTCACGAGTCAAAATTATGTTTCCGGCTCAGTAAAATTATACTGGTAGAGAAAATGCAGACCAGCTTTCGTCTGAATTTTCAGCCGAAAATTTTATTGTGAGCTATTATCATAAGATAGATCAAGAATATGATTTTTATTTTATTAAAAACATTTTCTAAACTTCATATTAAAATATAATTACTTATATTTTAATTAATCAACAGTATACTAAAAATCAGGCTGTTACAACGCCTGCGGTGGTGGATTGGTAGTAATGGAGGGCTGGGGCTGGGTGGCATGGAGGACCCCCTGCAGAGTGTTGCGCCTGTTTGGTAGGAGGAAATCGAGCACAGCGGTCATGACCGTAGAGAATGTCTCCATCTGCTGCATCATGCCCTCGTTCGCCTTGCTCTGCTAATGTACCTCCTGCCTCAGCCGGTGCACCTCCTCCGTGTCCTGTGAGTAGGAGGATGTAGGCTCCCGAATGGTCAAGCTCGGTGTCGACCCCCGACGGATTGACTTGGCTAAGGTTACGGTACCGTAAATCTGCCCCTTCTTCTTCCCGCCCGCCACATCCATCCAAATCTGGGTCTGTAGTCGCTCAACCTCGGCTGGGTCCAGCTGAGAAGCATCCGAGGCACTAGAGCAGGAGGTAGCCTTAGATGCTACCTGACTAAACCTGGCATTGTACTCCTCCTGCGATCAATACATTACAATCAATATTATTAACGGACCGAGCAAGCTCTCCTGCTGCAACCGACACACCAATAAAATCAATTAGTCATAAAATAAATTTTTAATAAAAATATACAGTTTATAAATAAAATTGTTTATATATGCATACCATGTAAATGGCATGCTGCATGTGGCTAATAGAACCACCCGTGTGCATGCTTCCACCCTTCTCGGAAGCCCGATTTCTCTTCGCATGCTGACACTTCAGCTTGTAAGCTGGAGTGTCCCAGTATGCACACAGTTGGGCCCAGATGTTGGGCCTGATGTAATCCGGACGTATTTGGGTCTCCCTATTCTCCCGGAGCATGTCTCTCAGTCGAGCAGCTGCTCGGTCGTCAAAGATAGCACGTATCTCTGAGGCATGCTTCGGTAACCAGCGCACAAGCTCCTGTTAACAAAGAAAAAATATTAATAACATTATAAAAAATATATATATATAATGCATGAAAAATAAAGGGAAAATTACATGAATTAATAAACATCTAAAAACCCATGTCGAGTTCTGCTTATCGCCCTCATACGGATGGGTAGTCAGAGTGAACGATTCAGTCATTGGAGGATCTTTTAAGGTCTTGAATGTTGGAACACACTAGCAGTTGGGATGAGTTCCTACCCTTGATTGAGTTTACCTATAACAACAGTTTCCATAGCAGTATTGGGATGGCACCGTATGAAGCCTTGTATGGCAGGAAGTGCAGAACCCTGTTGTGTTGGTATAAAACTGGTGAGAGTCAAGTGTTAGGTTCAGATGTAGTACAAGAGACAACAAAACAAGTTAAGAAGATAAGGGAAAAGATGAAGGAAGCGCAGAGTAGGCAGAGGAGCTAGAGTAACAAGAGGAGGAGACCCTGAGAGTTCCGGGAAGGTGATCACGTGTTTTTGAGAGTCACTCCGAAGACTGGAAATGGCAGAGCTATCAAGTCTAGAAAACTTACTCCTAGATTTATTGGACCTTTTCAATTTCTTCGACGGATTGGTCTAGTAGCTTATCATATAGCCTTACCGCCTAACCTTTCTAACCTTCATGACGTCTTTCACGTTTCACAGTTGAGGAAATACTACCCAGATCTTTCTCATGTACTTGAGCCTGAGTCTATACAACTCCGAGAAAATCTAGAGTATGAGGCTTTACTGGTTAGGATCGCAGATAGAAGGATTAAGGAACTTCGCGGTAAGCAGATTCCTTTGGTCAAGGTCATTTGGTATGAGACTACAGGAGATGCTACTTGGGAGCGTGAGGCAGACAAACAACAGCAGTATCTGTTGGAATAGGTGGCTTCGACTCAAGAGGGGAGGGGTGAATTGAGTCCAAAACTTTCTTTTGGATTTTTCAAAAAATATTTTCTTCAACAAGATTAATCAAGTAAACGAATATATAAATTAAATAATTTAAAAGATAAGGGAAGAGAATACTTGCACGCTTATTTTATCCTGGTTCAACCACCCACCGCCGGTGGCCTAGTCCAGTCCCCACTGGTGGGTTTTTTCTTCCACTATTGAACAACCTTATAAACTGATGCTTGCAACCTTTGTACAAAACAGAGCACTCTAACCACGCCTCTTGGGATACCTCACCCACCACGTGTTAGAGCCTCAAACTCTAGCACTCTCCCTCGCGCCTCCGGGATACCTCACCCGCGCTTCCGAGCCTAAAGTCACACACCAAAGGAATGCACCACCCTTTACAGGAGAATGATACCTCACCTTCTAACCAGAGAGATACCCTACCCTCAACCTAGGGATACCTCACCCAATCTCAGAGTTGACACAAGGAGCAGAAGAAATTTGAAGTACTCTAAGTAGTGCAGATATTACAAATTAAAGTCCTATGAGACTGATCAAAGAAGGTACTAGTGATGGTTCAAAGTGATTTCAGATTTTTTGTTCAAAAGCTCTTTAATTTTAGTAATAATAATTTCATGCACCTCTCTATGTTTTTTGGTAACAGGAAGATGGTAATATATATTCAAGATGGTTCAGAGCCACAAAGCAAACACGTTTTGTTTTGAAAAATATTAAAGACTGAGGCAAAAAAAAAAAAACATGAATGTACATGACCTGATATTTCCATTAAATGGCAATGTAACGTTGAAGAAAAAATGCCAGGATATTGATTTGCAATCAAGGCATATTTGCTTAAGAGAATTAATTCACATAAAAGCAATTAAAATCTTAACGATACACAATATTAATACCATGGTCTGATACTTTGCTTTTCCATGCCAATTTAATTGCTATATCAAAAAATATATATTCATAAAGGCAAACTTGTAAGGCCAGCGTGATTGAGCATGATCCATATTTATTTTCATTCAATGCAAAAAAAAAATTTCCACTTTAAAGCATTAACTCCTATAAAAGAAACGTGACACATTGGCTTTGAGCCACACAAAAAAAACTGATCGGAAAATCGATTTTAGTAAAAAGCCAATAATATATGATTTGATCAAATCGGTTTTGAAATGTGCAGACAAATTGTTTATAAGTACTTATTAATCAAAACAGTTTAATAGAAATATTTTGCTTTTCATTGTTAAAAACTTTGAGCCATAAAAGAATCTAATTAAATCAATCTCTTATAAAAGCATCTAAGACCTAATAATTTACCCATTTGATCTTGTGGTCCTGATACTTGCATTCTTGGTACTCTAAAATAATTTGAATTTTGCTTGTAGTACGTGCATGCTATAAGAAATATTCTTTTGCCTTTTATCAGTGTTTGTCATTCATCAAAATATATAAATGTGTAATTACAGTATCCGCAATTATTTTGAGGTACATAAATTCCAAGGACAGAATTTATTTTAAGAGGGGTAATAATATAACATCCTTGTTTTTATGGAATTATTTATACATGTAGTAACCATGTTTAAGACCTTGATTGAGTATCTAACATGTGTATCTAGGTATAGGAACCTTTGAATGGAAAGTACGCGATCAAATGACTTCGGAAAGAAGGGAAACAGAAACTAGGGTTTCTGTCCAGCATAGCACGCTCAAGTGAATTTTATGTCCTTAACCCTACCTTCCTTTTCACTTCTAAGCTAAGGAAATCTATGTCCTTATTATGTCGAAATGCCACTGGTGACGGTATTGAGGTTACCTTTCAATCCGTCTATCGGTTTTCAATTACGTCTTCAGATTAGGGTTACACGTAACACGTGCTTCACAATGATGTATTCAGGTGAATTTTCGAAGCACCGGAGGTGCCTGTTCCTTGCATGGAAGATTTGAGAGAAGCAGGGGAGGGTCCGTTTCGTTGCTTTGGAGCTAGCTATACTCACTTCAGGTGGGAGAAAGAAACCCTCTAACGTCGAAGATGGCCAAGTAGCATTTTATTTAATAATGCCATAGGGCGACCTAAACCCTACTAGTGAGCAAATAATCGACAATGTCAATATCACATTAGGGACTACTTAGTGGTACCAATGATGATATAAAGATTGTAGGTTTATCACCATTAGGTTAAATTTGAGATATTCGAGGTTGTGTGATTTTACCTATGGAGCTGCTTGCTGCTTGCTGTTTGGATTAATATGCTTATTTTTTTATTAATTATGTTTAATTAATTATTTTATTATTATTTTATTAATATTAACATGCTCAGTGTGATAATGTACTTTGCCTATTATAACATGCTTAGTTGGTTCTTAGGTGATGATATCAGAGTCACGAGTGTGTTTCCTTACGCGGAAGGTGAGGGAGACTACCGTAATATATCCGACGTCCCGACGGAACCGTCCCACCTAGAGTTGGATCGTGCAGCTATAGTTTCATTGTTTTGCAAGAGCACCCTAAATAAAACCGGGGTGTGTACCGACGAGTACTGTGTAGCTATAGTGTCATTGCTTTGCATGAGCGCCCTACCCGGGATTGGGGGTGTGCACCGGCGATTAAGGACGAGCCACTTGGACGACTGACTAACATCCCTGATCAGACGAGGGATATGTGACAGGATAGTGGTTGCCACATCAGCATAAGTTGCATGAGCGCAACGAGTAGAGGATGACAATATACTTCGTGGATGGTTGTATTTATATACGTAATTGCATGATGCATGTCAGTGTGCTGTTATTGTTTATATGTTATGCACCCCTTTCCATATTTGATGATAGATAGTTTCTTATCTGCTTTTTCTTTTCTTCTGAGTTCGTCTTTCTATCTTTGCGCGTACAGACCCAGACGTTACAGATGGCCCACATGGATCACCCATGGATGGCGAAGCCAGCGGGGTTTCCATTGATGGCGACCCTCGAGTTTGAGTTTTTGGATGAGCAGGGTTGGCTAGTGGACCCTGTCACAGGTTTTGCCATCTACACGAGTCCAGTGTCGGTATATACGAGGCTTGGGGATGGACCTCATTTTGGTTTAGTCGGGACATTTCGTCTCGGTCAGACTTTCCCCTTTCCTATTGGTTTTCTAGCAGCATTGATACCTCCAATGCCGCCTATGCCACCAATGTTACCAGTTTGATTCCAATACCCGTACCGGTGGTACCTGATATAAACCATGTTCCCGCTCTGGAGATTCTAGAGGTTCCTGATGTCAGATGGATCAGGCAAGAGTCCTCTCGACATAATTCTCTCTACCGACGCCGTTTTCAACAGCGTCCGAGAGGGAGCACATCTAGCAGTAGCAGAAGAGCGTCAGGACCTTCCAGACCTCATCAGCGACATGGAGGAGCCCGTGGAGAGAGTCAGGGTAGCGGTAGTCATCTATAGTCGGACAGGCCATTGGGTACTCTGGGTTGTATATAGGTGTGAGCTGTGAGGTGCCTTTTATGTATTTTGAGAGGGGCTTGGAGTAGAGTAAAGGCGAGGTTTCTTTTCTTAGTCTTTTGATGCATTTTATATTATGGAAGTTTGATCTTGTATGGGACCCTACTAATGGGATACCCTCTACAGTTTGACAGCATAGTATGTTTGGATGATATATATATATACACATGTGTGTGTGTGTGTGTGTGTGGGATGTTTATCTACTGCTGTTTGTATATATTGAGGTTTTTGTATCTGCATTGTTTTACGTTTATCCGCTTAACGTTATTAGCATGATTAGGTTTTAATAAATTTAGATTTTTCTTTAATGGGACATTGGGTTGTCTCACCATCCAAGTTGGAGAACAAAGATTCCAGCGAAGGATGCAACAATGCTTGACTTGGCATGGCACTTGAGGAGGCAATCATGGGTGCTTGTCACTCCCCTTGATGTCATTGCAACAACACCACGAGGAAGAAGGCCTCTGAGTTATAGACGCCCGTTAGGAAAAAGTGGCTGGAGCTGCGATATGGGGGAAACGGAGGTGGACCTTCCAAGGCAACCAGGATACCCCTATTGGAGTTGAGCTCATATGGGGATGCACTCTTATTGATCACGGCTAGCAGAACTGTTACCTTGGTGAACCAACTGACATTCTCTAAGTAAAGAATGCTCTAGAGAGAGAATGTCCGGGAATCAATATTCCAGGTGAGTGAAATCAGCTGACATGCATAGGAGTTGTGACTCCTTAGAGGAATGATTCTAGACATGTGAAATTGAGGATGTTTGTAACAGTTTGAACTTGAGAGATGTTTATTGTTTGACTTTGTGACCTGTCTTTAATAAGCTATATTGTGTTTCCCCATCCCTTTTTTATGATGATGTCATGCTGCTTATCTCCCATGTCTCTTTCTTTCTTTGTATGTATTGTTATGGTCAAATGAGCAACACGAGCAGGACAATGACGAAGGGGTGGCAGGACAATAGACCCTGACACTTTCTGCCGGCGCAGCCACCCAGGATTCCAGTCTTGGGAGATCTTGAGTTGGTGTATCATGATCCTGATGGGTGGTAGGTCAACCACTTGCAGTTCTTTATAGTCCACGTCGGCCTAGTCAGCTTGTACATGAGATATAGTGGAGGTCCGCTTTCTGAATGATAGGTCTGTTTCGCATCGCACGGAGATTACCATTCTCAAAGATGTGATATCCGCCCAGACAATGTGAGTTTCCCGGTGATATATGGAACAACATTGAGTTCCCATGCTCACAACAGGCTTGGGTTGGTATATAGAGGTAAGCAGCGGTGAAGCAGGCAATACTTGGAGGCGAGTAGGCATCATTGAGTGGTGGTTAGCAGTGACGAGTCTATTTGGGAGCCCAGGACATACAGGCGCCACCATGGAGAGCGTGAGGATAGCCCTAGATGCCAATACCACTGAGGGTATTGTATTTCCAGTCTACATCTGTAGATGTGAGTCTCTTAGAGCATGTTTAGTATTTTTGGTGTCGTTTGAGTGGCAGGCCTAGTTCTGATAGGATTTCTTCTATTCCCAGTGTATATTTGACTTTTGTTATTTGTTTTTATTTTGAGTCTGTATACATGGTGGTAGGTATGTTGTAACATCCATGTTTCAGAACCTTGGTTATGTGTTTAAGATGTATGTTTAAGTGTTTGGAAGTTTGTTTGAAAGTTATGCGATCGATCGACTTCAAATTGTACAGGTACGCGCAAATCAGGGATTCTGGACCAGGAAGCATGCTCAAGCGTGGAGAATGCTCAACCGTGTCCTGGTGAACGCTTGAGCATTCTTGAGGACCAGTTACGTGGCAAACACGTGTTGAGCAGTGGCATGAAGAGCAGGACGCGTGGCAACGTTTCTTCTACGCGAAGGGTTGACAAAGAGTCCACGCTCAAGCGTGGAGGATTCCCATGCTAGAGCGCTGGCATGCTCAAGCATGCAAGACCCCACGCTCTAGCGTGGACAGAAAAAAAAGGAAAAAATTAAGTACGTCGAGTGAAATGGTAACTTATGTTACCATTTCGAAATCAGAAGACATAAACAGAGAGTGAGGAGAAGAGAGGTTAGGGAGAAGAGAGGAACTTCCGGAGTTGAGTGCGACCCAACCGATTGTCCTATCATAAAACTGATAACACCGTTGTGTTCGTGGCGATGACATATTCTCAACCTTATCCTTCTTTTCTTGCTAGGGCTAAGGTAAGCCTATGCTCTTTTCATGCCGACATGTCCTCGGTAACGGTATTGAAGTTTTCTCTTCGCTCGGTTATCGGTTTTACGTTCCGTTTTCAAATTAGGTTACCGACAATGTATGCTTCGTGTACATGTATCTAAGTGAATCTTTGGAGCCCTGGAGGAGCGGGAATAGTACGTGGCAGATTCGTGGGGTTCGTGAGAGTGTCCGTTTCGTGGTCCCGGAGTTAGTTACATACATCTCAGCTGGGAGAAATAAGCATCCTATCGTCGGAAACGGCTAAGTAGCGTAGCGTACAATAATTGTTGTAGGGCAACCTAAACCCTACTAGTGAGTGAGTAATCGACAATGCCAAAATCACATTGGCGACTACCCCGTAGTACTAATGGTGATTTGGGGATTGTAGCTTTATCGCTGCTAGGTTAATTTTACGATACTCGAGGATGTCTGATTTTATCATCATTGAGCTGTTAGATGTGTGCTGATTGTTTTAATATGCTTATTGTTACTTTTTGTGATACATAAATATTTTATTACTATTTTAATGTGTATAACATGCTTTATCTGATAACCTGCGATATCTTTTATTATATGCTTAGTTGGTCTCTAGGCTATAATATATGTTGTTTCGGAGAGATGCGTGTTGGGGAGAGTCTGACATGAGACCTAGATGTGCCTAGCCTAATAAAATATGATTTTATATGTGATGAGCTTATGTGATGTGATCTGAGGAATTATATGATTTTGTGGTGGAGGGTTAAGGCACTAGGTGATGTCCCTATATGAATCGGTGAGACTCATATATATTGCATTGTGTTGTTCCCAGTCGTGTGGGTGGAACACACGAGGTCCGAGTATCTGATAACAGATACCGGATGTCACGAGTCAGTTCTCTAACAGGAATGGGAGAAAATATCGTGATACTCTTGTAGTCGATGCCGAGCCGTCCAGTATCCTAACAGGAATGGGGATACTTTTATATTGTGCAGCTATTCCCTAACGGGAATGGGGGAATAGTGTCATTCTTTGAATGAGCGCCCTAACGGGAATGGGGGTGTACACCAGTGTTTATGGACGAACCGCATGGACGACTGACTAACATCCCTAACTGGAATGGGGGATGGTGACAGGATTGTAGGTGGTCACGTCAGCATACAGGCTTAGCTGCATGAGAGTAAGGATAGAGGAGGATTCAGTAATACGAGGATGATTATTATCTAAATGTGTCGCATGTCTTTGTTTTATTATTGTATCTTATGCTATGTATTTATTTTCCACATATGATGATAGAATAGTTTCTTATCTCCTTATCACATTCTTTGTATGTTTTATTCTAGGTACGTGAAACAAAGCCAGCTGAGAGAGATGCCACACGTACATCTCCCGTGGATGACGGAGCCTACCAGGGTGCCAGTGATGGTGACCATTGAGTTAGAGTTCCACGACAAGAGAGGGTGCAGAGTAGACCCGGCAACTTATCTCTCCATGTATACGGGCCTAGTGAATGTTTACATGAGGTTCGGGAAGGTGCCGTACACTTGCTTCATCGGAGTCTTCTGTCTGGGGCAATGCCTTCCTTTGCATATGTTTTGGCATCCACCGCCCAGACCACAGCCGTACTTGTGGCAGTACAAAGTTCCGAGGTAGTGGGACCAGTTGGAGTGGTTCCAAGAGGCAGTGCCCGTCGTAGTCTCCAGTACCAGCGGAAGCATTAGCACCGCTGTGTTCTGATATCTGATAGTAGTGAGGCGACGACACTAGGACCACCGCAGAGGCCACCATGGACGGCGTATAGACGCACGCGTGGGGAAAGTCAAGGTAGCACTATATTTCCATGCTAGGGATTGTGGAGGCCAGAGCGTCTATTGTATATAGGTTGTGTGTGGTGAGCCCATTTTTGATGTACTTTTGAGTGGGGACTGGGCTGGTGTGGAGTGTGGTGAGTTGTTTCTCTTTTCAAACCATATATATATTTTCTTTAGTAGTTTTCGTAGTTTGTATCAGCATGGCCCTACTGATGGGGTACCTGGCCTATAAGGTACCTTTATGTTTGTATATTTACTAATGGTGTGATGTTCTTGTTTATCTGTTTTATGTTTAAGTTTTAATATTTCATATTTCCTGCTTTTCTGTTATGTATGTTTATCGTTTATATCACGATTAAGGTTTAGTTAATTAAGTTTTTCTTCAATGGGACATTGGGGGTGTCACATATGTTCATATTATGTATATATATGTGTCCTTTCTACTGTGAATGTTTATGTTTAAATTATTTCCAAGTTTTAAATATTCTATTATTTTTTACTGTAATAAAGTGTGCTAACGCTAATTTAATTAGGTTCTTTTAAGGGAACATCAGGGTGTCTTATCAACCAGCTGCAATCACCGCTGTCAGGAGAAAGAGGAAATTGCTGAGCTAAAGCAGAGATTGGCCGCTACCGAGGATTGTGAGCAGTGCAGGTATGGAGTAGGACCAGCATAAGATGATGATAATGATGATGCATATGGAGGCACCACGATAGATGATGATGCGGCTACCCCACAACAATAACAGTCGACACAGCAGCAACAACAACATCCCCCTGCAGCCTCAACCTCCGATAGGCCAGCGGATCAAGGAGAACGAGGAGGAGACATATTCATTTGAGAACCCTATGTGACGATCCCCTTATGGGGATTGTTGAATATTTTTCTAGGATTCTAGTATCTATTAGGTTAGTAAAACTTACATTATATTTAATTTCATTTTAATTTCATTTATCGTTTTAGTTATAATTTTTATATGTTTTTTAAATTGGTGTTATTTATCATTTTTGCAATAATATTTAGTAAGATAATTTAATAATATTTATTTAATTATTATTTAACTATAATAATATAATTAAATATTTAACTAAAAATTTTAAAAATATTTTTTTTACAAAAATTGTTTTCCTTAACGACAACTTGGTTATCAGTAATATCCCAAAAAAAAAAAAAACATTTGTATGTTCATAAAATTAATTATTAATAATAAAAAATTGTTGTCGCTAATGCGATGGACCCCACCGATGCTGATATGATCCTAGAAACGAACATATAGAAAATCAGATCTGTCCTTGAGTGACCAACCAAAAGTCTAAGAAGAAGAATAAGAATAACAAATGGACAAGGTCGGTCCAAGAGCGAGTTAGGCCTAAAGCAAATTTTTAATGAGGCCTTTTCATTTTGAGTGAGAAAGTCTATTTGAATCAAGTTGTTCTCTAAGTTGGGACTTTTTGTTAGCATGTGTGGCCTTTTTCCTTTATAAAAATTAAGAGTAATTAATTTTTTTTACTGGTGAGCCTAAAGCTAGGGCTTTAGTAGCTTCAGCCTTGGACCGGCCATGCAAATGGACAAGACAAGAAATGGAAGGTAGGGGCCACTTTTTCCAAGGGGAATTAACAAGCCAAGGTGAAGATAACCACAAGAATCTTGGACTCTTGATAAGATCAAATGGGTTAGTTCAATGAGGAACCTAAGATAGGCTAAACACTCACAATTGGAACAAATTCAAATTCTGAACATCCAAGTTAATTTCATTCATAATAGGTAAGATACTTATATAGAGTTAGGGGCTGCATACATCATGCAAACAAAAGGTCATCATAAAGTGACTAAAACCCCTCATAAAAGAATAATTATTCCACTAAGTGGCTATTGAAAGCATTAACCATTCCACTATGTGGCTAATTAAATTGAACCAAAAGAAACTCTAGGAATTTGGAACATTAAAGACACTCTATACTTGAAAATAACAAAATATAAAAATAACATAATAGGAAGCCCAAAATACAAGAAAAATTTCGTCCAAGAATTCGTTTTAAACTTCCAGCCCGTTTTTCACCATGATAGAAGTCGTATTTGGTCAAGAGGCTTGAAATACGAAATTTAGATAATGTAGCTTTTCAACGCACTAAAAATGCATCAATCGAAGATATGTAGTGCAAGATACAGCCAAAACAATTCAATAGGTTCATTACTAATGAAAATAAAATTTTCATTAAAAATCAATTTAGCCTTAAATTGGACATCATTCTTGGTTTGCATCATATGCTTGCAAGCTGTTACAAATTAGCATGGACCTCGGCCATTGGTAATTATAGATAATTATTCACAAAACTCAATCGATTTTTCGATACCCTTATTTCCGACGGATACTTGGCTTTTGGTTTTCCGTCGGAAAAAACGCTCTTACTGATGGCTCTATGTAATTTCCAAGGGTTTTTGACCATCAATAACATGGCATTGTCTTGTAGTGGATAATGTACAAACGTCTGTTGGTCCAAGTGACAAGGGTTTGGTTCTCCATAAGCAAGGTCTTGATTTTGAGTCTTGTATATGAAAAAAAAAAAGTAAAAATATCTAAATGAGTAATGAATTACAATTAAACCTAAAACAATAATGAAATGAGAAAATAATTTAGACAAATATACTTGTATTTCTCTAGAATTAAGAGTATTAAAGACTTATTAATTACATACTAAAACCTTAAATGAAGATATATAAATTAAAACGAATGAAGTTTTATTATAGCTCTAGAGGAGTTAAAGAAATTATGAAACGAATGAAGTATGTTATTATCACTCTAGATTATTGTCTTAACTCCTCTTAGATGCTAGCATCATTATTAGTATATGCCATATACTTATCGAACTACTTCTTTTTCCTTTTTTAAGCCAAATTTTATTGAAAAGAACTACACAGCGTACTTCAATCCATATACATTTTAAATACAATTTAACTTATACCTCACAACACTTATTTATACATTCCAAAGGATTAATACATCAATCCATAAATAACAAATTAACACCTTGGACCTTAGAAGAAGACCATGAGCATCGACCAATTTTAATCAAATCCATCATATATGTCATATCAAACCTCCATTTTTTAACACTATATGTAATTACTATACAACCACAAAATCCATGCAACAGAATGCTACAAAAGTTGTCATCCATGTTTAGTTTTTCCCCCTCACCAAACCTCCATGTTGATGATAATAATCCAAAAAATTAGGAGGAAAGAAATATATGTTTCATCAATTCACATTCATCAAATAGGAACTCTACATATGAATTATCAAGAATACTTTCAAATCATTAAGGGATCGGCATATCCATTATTTCTTCATTCTTTGTCATATATCAAGAAAACTATGGATAGAAGTAAGGATATCATTCAATAAGTTACAGATCAAAATAGGAGTCTAGTAAATAATCATTAACTCTAAAATCCATAGATATATCTTCTAATTCTGGGTAATGTTGAACTTCCTTCAGCAAATCTAATTCTGGGTGTCGTTGAGGTTCCATCAGGAAATCAGGATATGCAAATTCCACATCGTCCCTTCCATTCTCTTGTATAGCCTCGACATGAATTTCATGCTCGTGTCCAAAAGTAGCATGCACTTCCGATTGACCTTGCAATATTTTCTTTGGACTATTGCTCGATTCAAGATTTTCTTTGTTGTCCTCAGTTTCATGCTCATATTTAGAACTAGCATGCACTCCTGATTGCAATATTTCCTTATTGCTCGAGTCAACATTTTCTTTCTTTTCCCCAGTGTCCTGAGAGGTTTTGCAAGGAGTAGAAGGCCTTTTCTCCAATTTTGGAGGTTCCTCGGTTACAACGACACTTGTAGATTCAACATCCACAACACTTTCCCTTTCTATTATTGCCACAATGAGAGTTTCATGCTCACCTTCAGATCTAGCATGGACTTCTTCCAGTTGACTTTGCAATATTTTATTCGAAGTATTGCTTGATCCAATATTTTGTTCTTTCCCCTTGGTGTGCTGAGAGTTTTGGCAAGGAGAAAGCCCTTCCTTTTTCAATTTTTTAGCTTTCTTCACTCTTTGACCCTGTAAATGATAGCAATGAAAGTTTCTAGTCATCATTAAGTTTTGTAAAATTCTTAGTACCAATATTTTAAATGTGTCATACTATATCATTGAGCAAATAATTTTAAATCATCACCTTGCTTCTTTGCCTTTTTGGAATTTTCATGTAGCTTTGAGGAAGCATATAGTTTACAACCTCAATGATGGATCGAAATCTTGAATTACTGTGATAAAAATACTGCAAAACAACAAACAAACAACATGAATGTTATCATCAATGACATATATGTGGTTCAAATATATTGTGAAAATAAGCAACAAAAGAAGTAGCTAGTTTATTTTCCCTAATATAAGATAATATAATATGATATCAAATGCTTACGGTAAACTAAATACACTAATCTAAAAGTTGATGTTTTTGAGAAGACTTTACCTAGCCATCATTTTCAATCTGAAATTCAATAAGCAGTAAAATCATATACAAAAATATAATGCACTACATATATCAATATGTAAATTTGATTTTACACTAACTTCATTTCAAGGTACACACACAGTTCACCTATATCTTATTTCAAAGTATGGTATATTTAGATACTCATCCACACTAGCGTGCATTAGTAAACAATGTTTATATTAATGTCTAACATATCTATTAAAAAAAATCTATTTTTTTTAGATCCATTTAAAGAGGCTATGTACTCGGCTAGCCTCTAAGCACTAAGGGATTTTCATTTAGACAAATAACCAATTACAAGTGCAAAAGTTAGTCAAATGGAGATTTAAACTCATGTAAAACGACAATGAAGAATTAAATACCTTCAAACAGTTGTCCCAGCCAACCCATACGTATTGCATTAGACAAAGGTGTATGATACACTAAATATATCACTGTGTAACTTTAATTTTGCAGTAAATTCATTAGAAGGTAGTGTGCAAATCATCAAAGAAATTTCTTTTAATCTTAAATATAATCTGAACATTCAAATTCCACACACACACACGCACTCGTAGAAAGTTCACCTATATTTCATTTCAAAGTATGGTATATTTAGATACTCATTCACACTCACATGAATTAACATATAGTGTTTATATTAATGTCTAACTCATCTATAAAAAAACCATTTTCCATTCATTTTGAGATTCATTAAAAGAGGCTATGTACTCAACTAGCCACTAATCTAATGCTATGGGATTTTCATAGAGAGAAATAACTACCAAGCCCAAAAATTAGTCAAATGGAGATTTAAACTCATGTACAAAGAGAATGAAGAATGGAATACCTTCAAACAATTGTGCCAGCCAATCCATGCATATTGCATTAGACAAAGGTGTGTGATACAAACCGTTCATGTTTTTTCTTCACTTAAATTGATTTTATGTAAATTTAAAAAACAATTGAGTTTTTTCTGAAAGAATAAAAGTGTTTGTATCGGGCTTTGGGTAGATAAAAATATAGCATCAAGCAAGCAATTGTTGTGTTAACAAATTATGACCACTATGATGCTCTGTCATGCATGCTACATACAGGTAAAGGTGGAATTCACATATTTAATTTTAGTTTATTTATTTTTCTATATGACAAAGGTATAACACTAGAAGTGATTTATATTAAATAAAAGTAATAATTAAAGAACATCAAGCAACTTTTGATTTGATGACAATTCAATTACCGTTTCACAATTTGTTGCGTCACGTTGTCTGATTTGTATCCTCCAATCCCCAAGCTTTGGTAGTAGCATTTCTATGTCTTTAAAACTAGTAGGATTACATTCTTCAGGAAGTTCAAAGGAAACAATTTGTTTTGTCAGTGGACGAGTAGTCTTCAACCTTTTGCCACTTTCTTGTTGTTCCTATGATCAAAATCAACATACATATTACCTAGTACACATGCAATATAAATGAAATAGTATGTCCCCTACTTTAAGTTAGCATGCAAGCATTACATATCATGTTGAAAGGAAAAAGAAGACCACCCTATAAACTATGTTGAACATACAATTAACTTGATAAAGGATGAGCTTACAGTTATTGGTGAAACAACAACATTTTCTGCAATCTGTGCTAGGTACATTCCTCTGGTTTTCTTGACGGATTCCTGTGTCATAACAATTAAGTAGATATGGTTAACTACAACAATAGGTTTTGAATTGCAGTTGTGGTCTCCATCGCAGTTCTATTGCATTTACCCCAATTGGGGACAATTAAGAGAAAATGCAGCCGATGCGACCGTAATTGTGGTCGTGATGCAATTTTGAGAGACCTCCAAAACCAAAACATGTGATCCCCAAATTTGATAACGAGCTTAATTTAAGACTCTAACCCTTATTATAGTCATGTAAAAGAGTAAGAAAACCAAGAGAAAGATTTGCTTTACTTACTTGGATTAATTTCCTAAGGATGTTAACTAGCTCTTGGTATTGTGGATCTTGCTCTTGAGTGTTACTCATCATATCTGTTGGCATACTAGACTTCAATTCTGGAATCATTAAATTCCCCTCAACAACAACATTTGGTGACTTGGCCTCCATTGAAGCTGACATTCTTTATATCTAGATAGAGGAAGAGAAAAACCTGCTAATGGGGCTAGGTTGGTAGCTAGAATAAGGCACAGAAAATCTTGAAATGATTGTTGTGGAGGCTAAACAAATGAAGGAGAGTATTTATTGGTAGAGTGAAAGATTTTTTATTGTAAATGTACATGAATCTCATAGATACAAACAATATAGCAGTCCACAGTTTTTAAGATTTCAAATTGTGTCTGGTTTTGACTGTAAAGTGAAAACTCCAAATAAGGACATAGTTTATTACAAGAATTAATCATAATAATAATAATAATAATAATAATAATAATAATAATATAAAAATATTTTCAAATAAATAAAAACATTGAAAAACAAATATCCAATGTAAAAACATTACCATTTAATAAAAAACATTAATGTATAATTAATGTTGACGACATCAATGAGTAAAAACTTTTAATAATAATAATAATAATAATTAATGTATAATTAATGTTGACATCAATGAGTAAAAACTTTTAATAATAATAATAATGATGATGATGATGATGATAGAAAAATATTTTCAAATAAATAAAAACATTGAGAAACAAATATCCAATGTAAAAACATTACCATTTAATAAAAAACATTAATGTATAATTAATGTTGACATCAATGAGTAAAAACTTTTAATAATAAGAAAAATAATAATAAAAAACATTAATGTATAATTAATGTTGACATCAATGAGTAAAAACTTTTAATAATAATAATGATGATGATGATGATGATGATGATAGAAAAATATTTTCAAATAAATAAAAACATTGAAAAACAAATATTCAATGTAAAAACATTATCATTAAATAAAAAACATTAATGAATAATTAATGTTGACATCAATGAGTAAAAACTTTTTACTAAATAGATTAATAGCGTTTAAAACAATTTCATATAAAACTACATTTCTATGTATTTTATTTCATTTAAAAACATTTAATTTAATCTATAAACATGTTCATTAATGTTTCTCTTTTTATATATTAATAATTGGTGGAAAAGGTATTTTTCCATAATTACATTTAAAACATTATCTATATAAAGACAAATATATTATATTGCTCTCATTTTCCAAATTTGTTTAGTCTTGATCCAAAAACGAGGTTTTGGGCCTAATAAGGTCAAGCCCATAAGCTTTTCGGACGTTGCTCCCAAATCATTAAGTCATGTTAGTATCCATATATATTAAGAGAATATTTTCACTAAAACATATCATAAGCTAGCTCACCAAATAAAGGAAGTTGTAGAAAGCATCAAGATATCAAGATATTTATATGACATCTAGAAGGACTAATTTGCCCTCAAGCCTTAAATTTTGGGTTTGGGCCTAACTCAACTCTAAAAGCTAGCTCATGGGGTGAGGGTTGCCCCACACTAATAAGCACTATTGAGGCCATATCACTATCCATTGTGGGACTCCAACATCAAGCCTTAGTTTGGTCCTCAAAACACATTCATCTACAAATAGATATTGTAACCACTAGGATAAGCATATTTCTCCTCACTCTCTACTTCCTTTGTACCCTACCATATATTTGAGTGTTGTAGTGTCTTGCAAGTATCCAACCCCTCCCTAACCATCTAAGAGGCTAGAAGAGTGACTTGGATATGTTCTAGTAGGTTTTTATCACCCTTCGACTTTTGTACAGTTTATTGGCACCTCCAAGGGACACATATAAACTATTTTTCCACATCTCCTATATTTGAAAATACATATAGAAGGATTACTACTAGCCAAAAGCACACGTCGGACAGGTGTAGGTCTCTTTGATTGCTAACCAAGCTTGCAACAGGCTGATCTCTACCCAGTGTGAGCCTAAAAGAAACTATTTTCACCCTAACACTAACACTTCTCAAATTAGAACCATGAAAACCATGTGTTGATCGAGATGTTTACTAGACAGAAACAACAACAAATTATTGAACTCTGTCGCATGGTGAACCCAAAACAGCTTAATAACATGATGCCCCTGTGGATCCTACACCTCAAAACTGATCAGTCTACATGCCCCTAAGAGCATTTTGATGTATTCATCTCATTCATGCTGGTCGTGAAGCAACCAACCACAAAATGCATCACACTTTCTTGGGTACGCTCTAAAAGGTCACATTAGGTGATTCTAACAAGGAATTGTTTGAAATTAGGATCCTTATGCATGTCGTAGCCATGCATAAAGTTATGGGAGGACTACATTATAGATAATTCACCAACACACTAGCAAAAAGGCATGCTATTTGTAACAGCCTGTTTTTAATTACTCTGTATTACTGGTAAAAATATATTTAAATATATTTTTATTTGAGACCAATAAAATGATTTTGGATAAAACAAAATCATATTCATACTCTAACTTATGGTAGAGGGTTACAGTGAAATTTTGGGTTTAAAACTCAGACGGAAACCGGACTGTGTTTTTACTGACAGTATAATTTTATACCGACAGAAAACCCTAATTTGACCCGAAATTGAACATTTGTAGATTTTTATATTATGTTCATGAGAAATTCTACTTTCCAAATTGCTGATCAAAAATAAAATATTATGTTTATTCGGATGAATTTTGGTGAAAGTTCTAACGAAAAACGGTTTGCATTTTCACTGGTAGTAAGATTTTACTAATCAGAAAACCTAATTTGGACTCGTGAACGAAATGGTTTATGTTTAAATCATATTTCCAATGAGTTTAGTTATTTTTAAAATTTTCGATCGAAAACGAAATATTATGTTTTTATACGGGCGTAAAACCCTAATCGGGAAACTGACGAAATCGTAAACGAAACTGCAGAGATGGAACCGGATATTGGAGGAGCTGAGTTATGGGATGACTCACGAAGCATTGATGAAGTAATTAATGCAAGTAATCATGTATTTTAGGTGAAATGGCCAAAATGCCCTTAATCTTAACCCGACATATCCTAGTTAGTTTTTAACCATGGTTAAGGCAAGTCAAGGCCAATTTGGCTTCTTCCTCCTCATTTGTGGCCCAAAACCAGCCACACCTCCCGTCATTCTCCCCCACATATTCTAACCTAATCATGATTACAAATTAACTATAGTTAGGTTATTGTAACCATAGTTAAGTTATTATATTATTTTCTAAACTTAACCTATGGTTCATTTTAACATTAAAAAACTCCTCCCCTCACTCCCTCACTCAAAGTCACGGCCCAAATCCCCCACTCACACACTTGGACATTTCATTTTCTCTCTTAAGTCATTTTGCTCACAAAACACCAAGAACATCATAGTGTTCTTGCTAAGTTCATCATAGTTCTTCATTTCTTCTTCAAGTTCCTCATTAAAATCCTTCATTCTAGGGTGAGGAACCTATTCCTAATCATCTTAGCTTCATTAATCTTCCATCAATATTCATTTTCATCAACTATTTCATGAATTTTCATTCTTAGATCTAGAACTTCAAATAATTCTAGAAAATTGTAGAAAAATCATTTTAATGTGAAACCAATTTCTATGATCTTGATATGTATCCTACTATCATCATATAAGAGCATGTAATCAAAAACATTTTCTTTCCTATTTTTCTTGTTAAGGCCGAATCTATGCATATGGGAGCAAATGAGATTTTGTTCAACTTTCAACTTAGATGAGGTTGGTTATAAGCTATCTAGGGTTTCTATGTTCTAAATCTAAGAGTTTGAAATCAAAATAAATTCCTAACCCTATTTTCTAGTCGTGGCCGAATTTGTGTTCATGTGAACAAAATAAGTTTTCTTCAATCTTTAACTAGATCATGATTTATATGAATTATCTAAGGCGTGTAGGTCCTAGATCCAAGAGCATGTGAGCAAAAAAAATTTCAAGCCAATTTTACTATGTATGGCCGAAACCCTAACCCTAGAGGTTAGAGGATTTTGTTTCATATTTTTGAATTGTAACACTTGTTTTATGTTAGTTAATACTCTAGTAACTAGGATCCAAAAGATGAAATTGAGAAAATGATCCTAGCCCTATTTTGAATGGAATGGCCGAGCCTAGCATAATTAGAAATAGATGAGTTTTGTTTGATTAACTTGTTTTATCATTGATTTGGTTGAAGGTGGATTTGGTAACTTGTGGCGTGATAACGAGGAGCTTCGACTTCGTGTTTCTGGTGTTAACTTAGGCGGGAGAAAGAATCATTCCATCGTCGGAACGGATAAGTAGTATATAATTTATAATAATGGTGTAGGGTAACCTAAACCCTACCAGTGGTCGAGTAATCAACAATACCAAAATCACATTGGAAACTTTTCCGCAATACCAATGCTGATTGGGAATTGTAGGTTTATCGCCTAGTTTAATTTTATAATATCTGAGGATGTCTGAATTATTTATTATTGATTGTTGTGATACACTGGTTGAGGTATTCTACTGCATGTGACGTTTATTTTGACGTTTGAATATTTTATTAATTATTGTGTTATGCATGATCTGCCTGGTTTGATAAATTGTTTAGTTGATTTTAAGAAAAGATATATGTTGCTCGGGGGTATTTTTTTTGGGTGAGAGATTGAATATGAATTAGAGGTGCCTAGTCATTATTTTATAGAAGTGATGTGACCTAGAATGCGAGTGGAGGCTATGAGAAAAGGCACTAGGTTGTTATTGATACGAGTCAGTGAGGTTCATATGTATTGTTGTTCACAACCATGTATTAGGAATACACGAGGTCCGAAGTTCTTGCAGGGCTGTCCCAATTTAGTTTTAGATTGTGCAGCTATAGTGTCATTACTTTGTATGAGCACTCTTGAGAGAGAATCAAGGTGTGCATCGACTGTGCTATGCAGCTATAGTGTCATTGTTTTGCATGAGCATTCTCACCATGGATGAGGGTATGCACTAGTTAATAGGGATGCAACGCTTGGACGACTGACTAACATCCCTCGGTGGGCAAGGGATGTGTGATAGGATTGGTGGTGGCCACGTTAGCATAAAAGTTTAGTTGCATGAGATTGGGGGTAGAGGAAAGTATTGTGAATTAAAAATGATTGTTAATGATGAATGTTTTTGTTTGTGACCGCTATTATATTATATGCTATGAATCTTTTCCACTTATGATGATAGAATTGTTTTTTATCTCCCTAGTTTTGTATTTTTGTGTATGTCTATTTTATTACGTTATAAGACTCGGCGGAGGAATACGTTGCTGAGGAGTTGGATGAAACTCCGTTTGAACCGGATGCTGGAGAACAAGCTACGGATGCTAATGAAATAGTGTAGTAAGTTTAGGGCCAGTGAGTCTTATAAGACATTTTATTTTCCGCTAATATAAACAGTTTGTATAACTATATACCTGACAGGGATCCTACTGATGGATACCCTAAACAGTGTTTTGGGTAACTCTGATGCAAGACATATGTGTGTATGTATTTATTATATAAGGTGTAATACGTTAATTCGCAGAAGTTATATGATTATTAATGAAGTTTTAATTTTTACGTATTTTCAACGCTAAGCATGCAATTAAGTAATTAATTAATGAGGTTTTAATTTAATAAAACAATAGGGCACAACGGGGTGTCTCACTATTACTTTGATAAGTTGAAAAGTTGCTCTGCAAAGTACATTAATATGGATAAGCCTACAAAGAAGCCAAAACATATTAGGAAAAAAAAAAAAGGAATCGAAATTTACCATTCCAAGAGAACCACCAAAAAGTTGATGAGTACACACAACGGGTACCCCAGCAATAAAATCCTTGAGGTGTAACCTACGAAAATCTCTAACTCCTCAAACTAAAGACCCTTCAACTCCAATGGATGAGCATGTCCAACCTTTTGCAATTATTACCACACTTAAAGGCACAACATGAAGGATTGTATTGATCTCTGAGATGCCATTAAGACACTCATATAACAAGGATTGCTTCAAAATTCCGCTAAACGACCTCGAGATGGTCCTTTTGGTATTAGACTTCAAAATTGCTTCATTTCCCGTGTGATGGAACTAGAAGAAGGGGAACATGCCAAGTATTTGCATGGGATCATGTCTTCATAGGCCTATTCTAGATGTTCAATGCAATTTCGATAGTAGATGAGAGATGAAATTAAGGAGGAACATGCCAAGTATTTGCGTGGGATCATGTCTTCTTAGGCCTGTTCTAGATGTTCAATGCAATTTTGATAGTAGATGAGAGATGAAATTAAGAGAAGTCCATAAAATAATGGGCGCCCTCCCAAGGAGATTGCTCACCACCACGGGACACAACTATCACTGGAGAGAAAAATCCATCAAGAAAAGGAGGAAAAAGAAAAGACTAATCCTTTCTTTAGTCTTCCCCCAAATATCCCGATGATTTTGAGTCTAGTTTGTATTTGAGTATGTCTTTTAGGTGTTTGGTTTCGAACTTTCGAATTCGGCAATTTCTGCTTTAGCCCTAAACTTGTTCTTAACATTTTAAATTCTGAAGCTTTGTTGTATGATTTTAGTTAATAAAGAAAAGGTCCATCCTATGACAGGTACTATAGTACCCCACCCAGTAAACACTATAAACTCATAAATGCTTCATGTAAACCCACATCAGCATCGTTTACTGTATGGGCACTTTATGTGAAAGACTATAGTGTTTCATTGGACAAACGCTATTATGTTAAACCTATGACAATGCCTCAGAAACGTTATTCTTTTTACAACTTTAGATAGCATCCGAAAGAGCTATAAAAATGTCAAAATTAAACGCTATTAAATCCTAAATCTATTGTAGTGTCAATACAAAGTTTTTGTGGGAACTATATTTTATTATACGATACAATCGTGTGCTTACGGTGGTCTATCAATTAGTAATCTAACTATCGACTGATTTGATGTTTTGCTTCAAATCAGTCAAGTTGTTTTTCCAAATAAATTATTCTTGTAGTTATAATAAGCAAAGTTAAACTAAGTAAAAATTTGAGGATCTAGTTAAAATCAATTAAAAACATAAGATTATTTGGTTAGTGATTTATTAGTTTGCACAATTATAATCAGTAAAATCACTTCTTCCGCTATATTTCAGCAGTAAATGTCCTCTAAAGTGAGTAAAAGTGTAAAGTGGGAAAGTAAGGACGTGTTCACCCTTAACTAATTAAAGTGAATTGAGATCTCAATCGACTCTAACTAATCAAGGATGGCTGCATTCTTTCCTTTTCACTCTACACTTTTGTTCAATTAAGAAGAGCCTAGCCTGTTAAAAAATGGGATTGTTTTATTTTTTATTTTTGGTAAAATAGGTATTTTTATCCTCTAACTAAATTATAAAAGTGAGACAAATATTCACAATTATTTAACATATTATTGTTCATTATCCTCATCTTGTTAGGATTTCTACAACTCTATTCCATACCTAACAAGTTTTCACACCCCATCAAAGTTCCAACTTTATTTCCAAAATCCACAATGCCCATTTCATTTAATATCTCAATCCCTTCAAGTCTACACCCTTTGACATTTTAAGCTTAAAGGTGTACCATTAATGGTGGTTAATTCGAGCTTCTATTGACTATTTTGCATCATAGAAAAGTGATAGTTTTAACATCCAAAAATGACATTCACTATTTCCTTCTTGTTGTTGTTGTTGTTGTTATTTGTTTTTGTTGTTGTTGTTGTTTATTTTAGCATAGGATATGGAATATTGGCATTGTTTCAGCCATTGCAAATCTAGGCTTCCACGAGGTTGCTTATGATATAAAGGTTTTATGAAAGGATAAAGTTTTTATGAAAGTACATCAAGGTTTAAATGATGATGCTATAATAGGACATGAGATTTCTGATGATTATTTTGGTAAAGGTACTGCATTATGATTTAATGTATGTTTTTACATGTTTAGTTTTGATGTTGGCTTTGAGAGGATTTTCTAGTACCCCCAAGATTGATTGCACCATTGTTTTATGATTTATTATGATTGTGATTTCCCCATTAAGACGTAGTCACATTATAATGGAGCAATTTGACTATTGATGCAATTTCAAGCAAGGAAAAGGTGAAGATCAAAGACTCTAGGAAAGTTAAACAATTAATTAGACCCTTGCTTATATTGTACGGTGTGTGCTGTGAGGTAGAAAATTTGTATTCGCCCAATGACATGTCAGATGTATAAAAACATTATATCTTATAATTATGTTACATAAGTAATTCTATTTTGGACGAGAAAAAGTATTTATATGATGTTTTATCCAATTTTATAAATTGGTCTTTTATGGTGATTCTTAGGTTTATTTAGGTTACTTTGATACACATATAATAATTAGATGTGTGTGATTATTATATATTAATGTGACAAGATAAGGTGTTACATGGAAGAGTATTCTAGATATTCCATGCATGATGAGGAATGGAATGTTGATTTTGGAGGAATTGAGTGGGTGATAGATGATGATCATTTATATTTTTGAAATCTTCTTTCCAGAAGTTTTGTAGGAAGAATGAAAGGACGACAACATTTTAGAAAGAATCTAGACTTGTCGGTCATTAGTTTGATCTCATTCTTCTTTTGAGTATCATTGTCCCCAAATAGTCTATGATACATCTTTTTTTAGAGAAAGACTCGGTCTTCTTTTATTCATTCCAGAGTTTTGAAACTCCCTAAACCTTTGGAGCTTTCGCTATTTCATTAACAAGATCCTAAGTGATGGTCACTAGTTTATCATTTGCGTGGCCAATGATTGATCTGTCGGTGTTGATCCCAGTGTTGGACCAAAACTTTCTTTTCTACAATAGGCATTGGATGATCTTTTTTTTTTTAAAGCAAAAAATGATTTGCAAAAACATCACAATGTGGGTCATCCCAACTAGGTTGGCACCACTAACCACACCAATCATCTACAGCAAATCATAAAATTTTAATTAGAAAAAAATAAAGAATGCAAAAAAACATGGGGGGCATCAACCTGACCCATGATAGAAACAATCATCTAAATCTGAAACTAGGAAGGCCGTATCCTTAATAAAACTGGGAATCAAATTCCACCAATGAAAACCTTGAATTGTGGTTCCATGTGCAGCTAGCTTGTCAGCACAGGAATTACCTTCTCTAAAAGTATGAGAGAACCTAATGATCATTCTATCAGCAAATACAAGCAGTTCTTCGATCTATTAACTAGTTTCCAAGGAACTAAGCTAATGTTTTTAAAAGCATCAAGAACCAATTTTGATTTACACTCAATCCAAATATAATGCCAAACTTTATCAAATGCAATTTCAATGGCTAGCATAACACCAACAAATTCTGCATGCAAAGCAAATGAAATTCCAAGGTTGAATGAGAAAAAACCAAGAGTGGCAGCACTACTATCTCTAAAAATCCCTCCACAACCCGAATGACCAGTATACCCTTTTGCAGAGCCATCCTATTGCATTTTATCCAAGAACGAAGAGGAGGATGCCAATTCACTTGGATAATGTTAGGTGCTTTCCTCGGGTGCACTGATACTCCAAAATTTTTCAGAATAATCAGATCTGAAACTGAAGAAGACATGGTTCCAGATGAGGTCATACCAAAGAGATTGACATTAGCAATAACTCGGTTGATGGCAACCCGAAGATGAAATTTCTTATCCTCAAATCTGGTTTTGTTTCTACAAAACCATATAGTCCAGCAAACATTGGTAACAACAGACAGAACAACATCTTTAAGTTGTAACACCAATCCTTGTTGCGGATTTCCAAAACCAGAACTGGCATTGGATGATCAATTTATATATGTTTATTGGATTGGATGAGAATTCCATCATAAATTAAACCATGTAAACAATGAAACAAAGTTACATTCCACTTAATTCCACAACATTCCATCAATCCAAACGTAGCTCTTGAAATCTCCTAACACTTTGATTTAGTAGCCAAGCCCTCCAAGTTGGAGAACAAAGATTACAGCGAAGGATGCAACAATGCTTGACTGGGCATGGCACTTGAGGAGACAATCATGGGTGCTTGTCACTACCCTTGATGTCGTTGCAATAACACCACGAGGAAGAAGGCCTCAGAGTTATAGACGCCCGTGAGGAAGACTTGGCTGGAGCTGCGATACGGGGGAATCGGATCTACAGATCTTTATCTGAAAAATAATAAGAAATGAAGCTTTGGTTGGAAGCTAAACTTTATGGGATTTGTCGTTGGACCAATCTGGGAGAGGTCCAAGCAAATTAAACTACCGATGTTTTATAAACCTTCTGGCTATTCACTAGAAAGGTGGTTTTAAAATACTTTTTACACTTTGTAATTATAGTTGAAGTCTATTACTGTCAATTAAGCTACACTTTGTAATTCTGTTAAGTTAGCTTTAGTTAGTTATAACTAATTCCAGCTGTCAACTATAGCCATCTAGTTCTATATATAGATCCTTCTGTAAGTATTAATTCATTCAATGAAAATGAGAATCATTTCTCCCAAAGTAGTTCCACACTCTTAATATGGTATCAGTTGTAAATCTCACTTCCGTATCATCTTCTTCTTCTTTCTCTGCAAGATTCTTCCATTGACAATAGTCTCTGCGTTCTTCATTCTTGCAATTTCTTTCTCTAATTCTTCTTCAATCTTTCTCTCATGGCGAATCAAAACCATGATGACCTTTGGGATCCTTACTTCATACACCCTTCCGATAACCCAGGCATGGTTCTGGTGTCTCAACCACTCACGGTTGCCAACTACAATTCTTGGAGCCATTCCATGACAATGGCACTCAATGCCAAGAATAAGCTCATGTTCGTAGATGGTTCTCTTCCTAGACCTGATGGTCAAGATCCTCATCTTCTTGCTTATTGGACTCGCAACAACAGCATTGTGAGCTCGTGGATCCTCATTTCGGTTTCTAAAGATATGGTCGCAACCTTGCTGTATTGTCCCTCTGCTGTAGCAATTTGGACCAATATGAGGAATAGGTTTGCTCAACAAAATGGCCCTAAGATCTACAAATTGAGGAAAGAACTTAGTAGTGTTGCACAAGGTGATCTTTTTGTGAATGACTATTTTACCAAGCACAAAACAATTTGGGAAGAAATTTTTGACTTTCGACCTACTTGTAATTGTGTGTGTGGAGGAGCTCGTGATATCCTGGAATTCCTCCAACATGAAGAAGTTCTAACTTTCTTGATGGGACTCAATGAGCATTTTTATAATGTTCGAGGTCAAATTCTTGCTATGGAACCCTTTCCTTCAATTGAAAGGGTGTTTGCTCTAGTTCTTCAAGATGAACAACATAGAGCAGTTACTGCAATGACCTCTGCTGAAACTCAGGTTGCTTTTGCTGTCAAGCAACATTCCATTGCTAAAGGTCCAAATAGTGGCAAGAAAGAGAGACCTACTTGCACTCATTGCTGGCTCATTGGTCATACTATGGATAGGTGCTACAAGATCCATGGATATCCTCCATGCTATTCTAAGAATAAGCCCAAGAATTCTGCACAGGCTGTAGTTAACCAAGTTACTACTCAGCCACTTGCTCAGTCCTCAATGCCCTTGTCCTCGTGCCAATGGTTAATTTCTCTCTTATCATCACACACACAAGCAAATGGCACTAACATCACAGAGTTGAACCCTTCCACAGGTTTGGTTTTGTCAGCTATTTCTTCACCTTCTAGAGTTCATCCTAGTTATAATTCACAAAATTCTTGGATTCTAGATTCTGGTGCCACATGCCATATAACTTGCTTTCTACATTTCTTTAGTAATCATAGTTCTGTTAGTAATTCCTTTGCGACTTTGCCTGACAAATCTGCCATACCAGTACATTCAGTTGGCACAGTTGTCTTAAATTCCAAGATCACTCTACACAATGTACTATACATTCCTAGTTTTCATGTGAACCTAATTTCTGTCAGTGCTTTATTATCTGCAAATGACATTTCAGTCAAGTTCTTGGCTAATTCTTTCTTGTTTCAGGACCACAGCAGCTCGATGATGATTGGGAAGGGTGACTTACTTCAAGGACTTTATGTCTATAAGTCTTCTCCCATCCACAATCAAGCTTCTATACCTACTTCTACACATAGAAAAATTTGTACACCTATAGTTTCTTTAGTGAATAAAGTCTCAGCTGCCACTTGGCATGCTAGGTTAGGACACTTGTCCAATAAAGCTTTGCAATTAGTCAATAACAAATGTCAATTGTCTTTACAGAATTCTGATTTTGTACATGATTGTAACATTTGTCCATTAGCTAAACAAAGAAGAATTCCTTTTGTGTCACACAATCATTTTTCAGATTCCAATTTTGATCTTGTTCATCGTGATATATGGGGTCCCTATCACACTACTACACATGATGGCAAAAGATATTTTTTGACCATTGTTGATGATCATAGCAGGTTCACTTGGACTTATCTTATGCAAAATAAGTCAGAAGCACCAAAACTGATTCAACAATTCTTTGTTATGGTAGAAACTCAGTTCAGTACTACTATCAAACAGTTGAGATCAGACAATGCCAAAGAGCTGGCATTGACAGAATTTTTACAGTCCAAGGGGACATTGCACCAGTTCAACTGTGTTGAAAGGCCACAGCAAAATTCTGTAGTGGAAAGAAAACATTAGCATTTACTTAATGTGGCAAGATCCCTTTTCTTTCAATCCAGAGTTCCACTTTTGTTTTGGGGAGAATGTTTGAAGGCTGCTACATTCCTCATCAACAGAATCCCTGCCCCAAACTTGAAACAGCAATCTCCTTTTGAGATCTTGTATCAGAAGCAACCCAACCTAAAAGACTTGAAAGTCTTTGGTTGCTTGGCCTTTGCATCAACTCTGCCATCCAAGAGGGACAAGTTTACTTTTAGAGCCACACCATCTGTCTTCATTGGCTATCCAGTAGGGTATAAAGGCTACAAGCTTTATAACCTACAAACACATACCATGTTCATTTCAAGAGATGTTCTCTTCCATGAACACATATTCCCATTCCACACAAATCACCAGCCCTCACCAATGCCTGACCCTTTCCCTGATCTAGTTTATCCTAAACCAGCTTTAGACTATTATCCAAACACATCACCAACACCACAGCCTAAAATGAACCATGAACCTAACCCTGATAACCAACTCAATCCACCACAACATCCTGACCCCAACCCTGATCATCCTGATCCACCACATCCACCACAAAATCTAGAACAATTACAACCCAATCCACCTACTAGAAGGTCAACCAGATCATCAAGACCACCCATATTGTGACACCCTTCTACCCCGCATGTTAAAAGCCATTTAAATTAAAAAAAAACATTTAAAGGAAACATGCAATTACTGAATAAAATAAACAATTGTCCATGGGTAGAAAAGTCCCACATGAACCGTTTACAACGCGGAAATAAAATAAGTTTTAAACAATAAAACATAACCAACCAAAATAATATAACCCAACCCCGATGTCACATACAGAGCTGGTATAACCGTTCCGGAATAAAATCCACGGAATTACAACTGAAACTAACGACTACGAAACATAAACTAGCCCTACGATGAGTGGCGGCTCCTCAGAGTCACTCCTCTCCGGGCTGCTCGTCATCCTCTGCAAAGTGCCAATTAGGCCAAACACAAACAACAAACATATATAGGGAGTAAGAATCGTATAAACATAATAGCATGGAGATAGGCAGTAAAGTAAACAGCAATCATAGCAGCATCACATCAAACATCAACATCATCATCATGCTATGCAGTGCAATGCAGTCCTACTCCGCAAAACCATCAATGCATGTGGATCCACTAAACTCGGCATGAACGACTTCGGAGTTACATATCCACATTGAGAATCTACTCAACGCCGGAGAATCCACTCCTTGGATAGCCAACGCATCAAACCAACGAATGCCTCATCACGGGGGCGCTAGGAGAATCTACTCCAACCGTGGATGGCCGGATCGCCGTACTCTAGGACGATCTCCCCTATGTCGAACATCCCTAAACAACATCTCCGATGCAATGCGTATGCAACACAACAACAACAGCATCACCACCTCCATAACTCCAACGGAAACGATCGAAGGTAACAGCGGAATCAACCGCACCAACTTGCCTCGCGGAATCTACCTGAGGACTTAAGCGGAATCAACCGCAGTACCTGGGGCAAACTCTCGGCCACCAAGGTACGTAACAACAACACCTTAGACCCAAACCGTGGGGTCAAGGCCTCCTTGGCCAAAAAGCACCAAGGCACAGCTCATCAACTTGCGGCACCCAAAAGGGTATCGACTTAACATCTCACCCTCTCATCATCTTTATTTATCTTTAGTAACATTTACCAAGTTGTCTAATCAGTTATCATCATAGGGAAGTGGGGTTTAAAACCCCTTAAGTCCTTTAATCTTGTTCTGTCACAGTGGGTTGAGCACGGTCGTGCTCGTAACCCAGCACGGTCGTGCTTAAGCACGTGAAGGGCGTGCTTCCCTGTAAGTGAAGCACGGTCGTGCTTCTTAGTGAGCACGGTCGTGCTCAGCAGCACGATCGTGCTCTTTGTCCTGTATGGCCGTGCTCAACAGCGCGGTCATCTCCCCAGAATTCAACTGGGAGCACGGTCGTGTTCCCTGTTCAGCACGGTCGTGCTCAAAGCGCGACAGTGCTGTTCTGGGCAGGAACAGAGGCTGAAACTTACCCCATTTTATCAGATTTTTACTCAATTATTCCTAACATCAATTATCAACATGTTTCCAGATTTAAACTCACCATCATGAACCAACCAACTCAAACATGGCATCAATCCAACAATAACATCATCATGTTAATAACAGTGATTACCAACAACAACCATAACCACATGCAACGTAACACTATTAACATAATGATCAGAAACATGCATTAAACACATCCATAAATCATATAATCATCAAACATATAATCATGCAAATCAACTGGGGTTATAGGAACCCCTTTACTCTACTCCTATCCCGAGCCTATGATTATACTACCCTTCTCCCCATACCTGGATTGAAGGTAGCTCTTTCGGTGTCCTAAACAACGAACCGGTTCCTCCCTTTACTGCGACTCACACCGAAAAGAACCTTGGATCAACAGAAGACTAAAGGTTAGTTCCCTATTCACAATAATGGAAAGAGGAACTTACACAGGGAAGAAACGTTACCTATGCACTACCACAGTTGAGTTAGCGGTCTCCCACGGCCTCCAACTCTCACCAAAACTTATCAAAAGGAAGAAAGACGGAAGAAAGTTTGTTCTGGCCGCACACTCAAAGGCTGCTGTTACCAAAAATTAGGGTTAAACGTCAACCCTCGAGTTCTGCTTCGTTAATATAAATCTCAGACTTGAGCACGGTGGTGCTCCTCATTGAGCACGGTCGTGCTCAACTTAACGTTACTAGACGCGGTCAACACATTGAGCACGGGCGTGCTACCTGTTGAGCACGGTCGTGCTCAACTTAAAATCAGAAACACGCTTCTGACTTTAAGCACGGCTTGCTGGCTAATGAGCACGGGTGTGCTCATGTACCAGAAAGGGACTTTTAGCCAAAAATCCCACTAAGCCCTTGAACAATAAATTCAACTTAATTCAACCAGCTTAATTAAAATATTCTGAAAAACAGGGTGTTACACATATATCTTCAACACTACCAATGCAACTCTACTTCACATTATCCCATCACTAATCACCTATCCTACCACAAACTCTCTCCCACCTATAAACACTACATCATGCAAGTTTCTGCAACATATGAGCCACAGTTTTATCACCAAGCTGCCAAGTTTCCCGAGTGGCAACAAGCTATGAATGAGGAACTCCAAGCCATGGAGTCCAATAACACTTGGTCTGTAGTCCCTCTTCCATCAGGAAAACACACCATTGGATGTCAATGGATTTACAAAGTTAAGACAAAGGCAGATGGGAGTGTAGATAGACTCAAAGCTCGGCTAGTAGCCAAGGGCTACACCCAACAAGCAGGGATAGATTTCAATGACACCTTTTCTCCTGTGGCAAAACTCACAACAGTGAGAGTTCTATTATCCTTGGCAGCCATCAAAGGTTGGTAATTTCTCCAACTTGATGTGAATAATGCCTTCCTCAATGGAGACCTATTTGAGGAAAACTTGGATACAAGGTTCAGGGGGAGAACCTAGTATGCAAACTCAACAAGTCCATTTATGGACTCAAGCAAGCATCCAGACAGTGGTTTACAAAGTTTTCTACAGCCTTGATTCAAGCAGGGTTCAAGCAGTCCCGAAATGACTACTCTCTATTCACTATGGGAACTGGTCCAAACTTTGTAGCACTCCTTGTATATGTGGATGATATCATCATAGCAGGCCCATCTCAGTCCAGTATTGCCAATGTACAAACAAAGCTACAATCCATATTGAAGTTAAAAATCCTTGGCAACTTGAGATACTTCCCAGGATTGGAAATTGCTCAGTCTTTTAAGGGCATTTTCTTATCCCAACAAAAGTATATCCTTTCACTACTTGATGATACTGGTTTCCTAGATAGTAAACCTGCAAATTCACCTATGGATGCCAATCTAAAGCTCAATGCTACTGATGGAGAACTTTTGCCAAACTCTTCTCAGTATAGAAGACTTATAGGCAGACTTCTCTACTTGACAATATCTAGACCGGATATTAGTTTTTCAGTCAATAAGCTCAGTCAATACATGTCTGCACCCAGAAACACTCATCTAGATGCAGTTCATCATTTACTCAGATATCTGAAAGCCACTCCAGGCCAAGGAATTCTGTTTTCTGCATCATCACAAATTGCTCTCAAGGCCTATGCAGATGCTGACTGGGGTAGCTGCCCCAACTCAAGAAGATCCACTACTGGCATATGCATATTCCTTGGTGATTCCCTAGTCTCCTGGAAGTCCAAAAAGCAGCATGTAGTCTCAAGGTCCTCGGCTGAAGCAGAATATCGGGCCTTGGCTTCAGCAGCAAGTCAGGTTACTTGGTTGAACCACTTGCTAGTTGATTTTGAAATTGATATAGGACCTACATTGCTGTTCTGTGATAATCTAGCTGCAATTCACATAGCATCCAATCCAACCTTTCATGAAAGGTCCAAACATATAGAAATTGATTGCCATTTTGTGCGTGCCAAGGTCAATGATGGCATGTTGTGGCTTTAACATGTCAACTCCAAGCACCAATTAGCAGACATTTTGACAAAGGCAGTCCCCACTCCTATATTCAATTCCTTATTATCCAAGATGGGCATCTATAGTATATATGACCCACCTTGAGGGAGAGTTTTACACTTTGTAATTATAGTTGAAGTCTGTTACTGTCAATTAAGCTACACTTTGTAATTCTGTTAAGTTAGCTTTAGTTAGTTATAACTAATTCCAGCTGTCAACTCTAGCCATCTAGTTCTATATATAGATCCTTCTGTAAGTATCAATTCATTCAATGAAAATGAGAATCATTTCTCCCAAAGTAGTTCCACACTCTTAATAATAGTTCAGTTTGCTCCATGTTTTTTAATGGTTATTGATTTGAAACCATTCAAATGCCTCATAATCATTTTAACATTTGAATCTTAAACCTAATTTACTCCAGTTATGAAGCCCGAACCATGAATTCTTTGTTGGAAAAAAATAGAAAACCATGAATGAAAATATTGGTACGAGTGGATAAATAGTCTTAAATGTTTCTGTTTTTTCCTTGCATCGTCTTGTCTTGGTCCTTGGTATTCTTTGGGAAAGAAATTACTAAAAGTGATTTAAGTTTATTTGATTTACATTTTATAAATAAAAAAAGACCTAAATAGATAGTTAATCAATAAACATAGTTTATATATATGTTTATTAAATTAAAAAAAAAAAGTTGTTAACTAAGCAAGGATATGGATAAATTTAATACACATCTTATTGATATTGAGCCAACTAAAAGGATTTTTAAAATCTTCCAGACCTTAAATTAAATGTTAAAAAGAAAATTGAAAGACAAAACCTAAACGAGGTGAGTGGTTCATTCGTGCCATGATTGAGGCTTTGGATTCCCTATCCTTTTTTCACAGTTCTGTCCTTTACGTTAGATGAAACACTTGATCAATCACTTAAGCCAGGTCTTTTCTTAGAAATCGTTCAAACTAGGTGTTTTCCAATTTGATGATTTTGAGGATTTTATAGAAAATATCTCCAACTTTAATTTTAAATTTTAAAAAAACATAAAGCAATATGCAAATAAGAGCATCTCCACGGTTATTTGTATTCCACTAGTGGAAAAAGAAAGAAAAAGAAATATGGAAGATAATATAATGGTTGAACATAGCCCAATCGATTGCTTGATATTTATTCCAAAATCAAACAGGTTGATAGAAAAACATTGGTGTTCCCTACAACTATCTGTTTTATTTACTTAATTGTAAGAAAATTATTGTTTTGGTGTATTCAATTACTCAAAAAACATAGCATTCAATTTTTTATAGTAATTCATAAAAAAATTCAACAAATTCTGAATGATGCGTCATTGTCTTAGATTCAATGTTTATATGTGATGATCTCTTTTTTTTTTTTTCTTTATACAAAAATGTCATGACCAAGGGTGTAAATGAGTAGAGTCAAGGCAAGTATTTAAAGTTCAAGCTTGACTCATGAAAAAAAAAAAAAAAGTTGCTCAAATTTGGTTCCTTTATTAAATGAGACAAATTTAAAGATTTAGCTTGACTTAGTTAAAACTTTGAAGCTTGAATTTGGTTCATTCATCTTATTTGAAGCTTGACAATTTTTTTTCCTTGTAAAACTTCTCTTTGAATTATTTAAAGTTTATTAATTTAGTTTTTAATAAATATTTGTATACATATTATAAGATGAAATAGAAACAAAAATAAAATACAATTTTATAATCATAAATAATTACAATTAATGTAAATATGCAATAAATACAATTACAACTCATTATTTAATACACATATACAGGCCATTTTAACATGCTTAACATGCTCTACGTGTTTTTACATGTTATTTTATTTTTATTTTAATACGTGTAACATGCTCTGTGTGATTAACATGCTATAGTTGTTATTTTATGCTTAGTTGGTTTCTAGGCAATGATATATGGTATCTCGGAGATATGTATGCTGGGGAGAGTATAACATATGAGACTTTTTTTTAAAACAAAAATGGCATGCAAAGGCATCACAACAGAAAAAAGCATCTCAACTATGTTGGCACCCCAGTTCCTACCAATCATTTGCAGCACACCATGATTTATTAAAAATAAATAAATAAAAGAATTGAAAAAATGGGGGGACTAAAGCCAATACCCATGAAAAAATTAACAGAACCTGAAATTTGGAAGACCAAATCTGTTAGGATTAAAGTCTTCCCTAATAAAGTTAGGACTTAAATCCCACCAAGTGAAACAATTAGAGTTCACTCCAAAAAATTTGCCAATTTGTCAGCACGATTATTTCTCTCTCTATAAATATGAATAATTGAAAAATTCATGCTTTTAGTGAGAAGAATGCAATTCCTCCATCTAGTTCTAATGTTCCAATGAACCAGCTCAAAAGAAGAGAAGGGAGAAACTACCAATTGAGAATCACACTCCAACCAAAGGTTCATCCAACCTCTTTTATGAGCAATTTCAATAGTAATAGTGGCAACCAAGATTTCTGCATGTAAAGAATAAGCAGAACCAAAGGAGAAAGCAAAACATCCAAGAATTTCAGCATGATGACCTCTAAAAATGCCTCCACCACTCGTAGGGCTAGGGGACCCTTTGGCAGTATCATCAGTTTTGCACTTGATCCATCCACAATTAGGTGGATACCAAGTCACTTGTTTAATAATAGGGGCCTTTGGAGGATGCCCTGTGACTCTTAAAGCTTTCATAATGGAGAATTCATCTATGGAGGAAGACATGGAGCCCATGGAGCCTTCAGAGATGTTGCCTGACAAGTTGATGGAAACCTTGATCAAGCTAATAGCATAGCTAATAGTATATACTCTATTATTAAACCTGACTGAGTTTTTGCAATACCAAATTGTGTATATAGTGCTAACTAAACTAGCAACAACCACATCCTGCATCTATGAGCTCCAATTATGCTGTTGACAAATTGAAAAAATTGAAATGGCAGAAGACAAATCAATTCGTTTATTAATGATAGAACCAAACCAGTTCCAGATGTCCTTTGCAAGCTTGCAAGTAAAGAAAAGATGAAAGGAAGTCTCTTCAGAACAACTACATAAGTTACAGATAGAAGCATTAGAGCAGCCCCTCTTTTTTAAGTTTTCATCAGTAGGAAGCCTATTATAGATGAGGCAATGAAGGACTATGTCGGAGGAACATATGAAGACCAGATTAGCTTACACCAAGGAATGTCATTCTTAGGAGAATTCAAGAATAGAAAAGCATCTTTAAAAGACAAAACTCTTGAATCAGAACCATGCCAAACCATAAAATCCTCCTCATTGTATAAAGGAATTTGAATTCGATTTATAGCAGAAGCAATGGATGGAAATTTCACAGTGATGTCCATAGGAATATGCCAACACTGGTTCTTGATGAAATTAGAAACAGGAGCCTTTAAGAACTTATGCAAATCTGGAGGTACATTGAATGTATCCATAATTGATTGATCAAGCCATATGTCTTTCCAAAAGTTTATTGATTTGCCATTTCCAATCTGCCAAGAGCTATTACTTAAGACAGTTTGGATGTGAGGTTTCATGCCTGGCCAAATTGAAGACCTGACATGATATGTAGCAAGAATTTTGCCTTTATAGAATCTTGTTCGAGCTAGACTAGCCCACTGAAGGTCTGAAGATATGAATTCCCAACATAATTTCAACATGGCTGCATTATTGATTGATTTCAAACTCCTTAAGCCAAGACCACCTTCCTCAAAAAGGGAACAAACTGTATTCCAAGCAACTGTCATAGTCTTCTTAATTGAAATATCACCCGACCATATAAAGTTCTTAATGCATCTACCCAAATGCTTAAGCAAGTTCCTAGGCCAAGCATACACATGAAAACTGTAAAGTAACATTCCATGAATGATGGACTTTACAAGTTGAACCCTTCCCATTATAGACAAATGTGAACCTTTCCAAGCAGCAAGTTTCACCAAAATCTCATCCACAATTGGTTGCAAATGGATTTTCTTAGGTTTGCCTTTAAAAATAGGAACACCTAGATAATTAAAAGGTAAGTGACCAACTGCAAAGCCAAGAATACTGGAAATTCTGCTTAAGTTGGACTGTCACAGATTCCCTGCAAAGAATTGACATTTCTCCAAACTGAGAAATTGGCCAGATGCTTGACCATATGATTGAAATAAGGCCATCAAAGACTCCACACCTTTTTATCCCTTTGCAGAAAACCATCAAGTCATCTACATAGAAGATGTGATTTGGAGATCTATAACCTCTTGGACCAGAAAATACCTCCAACTAACCAGAATCCACCAAGTGTGTGATGCCTCTGCTAAGAACATCTTCAGCCAAGCAAAAGAGCAAAGGTGATAGAGGGTCACCTTGCCTAACACCTCTTTTGAAAGAAATAAATCTAATAGGCTTCCCACTAGCTGAAAAAGACAGTTTGGCTGATAGTAGGATGGTCTTCACCCAATTGCAGAAATGACAATTAAAATCAAAAGCTGCTAGGACCTTAAGAAGAAAAGTCCAATCCATGGTATCAAAGACCTTCTTTATATCAAACTTGAGAGCTAAGTTTCCACCAAAAGACTTTGAATTAAGCATGTTGATAGACTCAGAAGCAGTACAAATGCAATCTGAAATTTGTCTTCGATCCTTTAATGAAACCTCGTTGCTGAGGAGAAATCACCTTAGTGCCAACAATATCCCAAAAACTTTGATAGAAACTACCTCCAAAACCATCAGAACCAGGGGCACTATTACTAATAGAAGTATGAAATTCTAAATAATACCTCAAAAGTGTATTCAAGACTTGAGTCTAGTTTTATAATGAATGTAGCTACTTATAGCAGCCAAGGAACCTAATGAACTAATCAGTAAAATAAGCTAATCCTAACTGGAACAGAACTAATCTTGAACTAATCCTAACTAAAATAGAAAAGAAGATAAATCAGCACAACATGATTGTTATGCTGTTACAACAGAAAACATAATGCAGCAATGAAGTTGCAGCTGCTATAAACAGAAAAGACTTTAACTAACAATTAACTAACCAATACAAAGAATGACTAATTTTATTACTCCCCCTCAACATGGAGTGTGAAGGTTATGAACACCTATCTTGACAGCCAAATCATAAAAGTTCTTTGCCCCCAATGCCTTGGTAAAAATATCATCTTGTTGCTGCTTTGTTGGAATGTATTGAGTAGTGATATGTCCTACCTGAAGATGTTCTCTAATGAAGTGTCAATCCACTTCTATATGTTTGGTTCTTTCCTAAAAAATAGGATTTGCAGCTAGATGAATTGCTGCCTGGTTATCACAGTGAATTGTTGTTGGAGAATCACATTCCACTTGGAGACATTTTAGTAGATTGCGCAACCATAAGACCTCACTTGTAGCATGTACTAATGCTCTATAATCTGCCTCACTTGAAGACCTTGAAACAGTTACTTGCTTCTTAGTCTTTCAGGGTATAGGTGTTGTCCCAAGCTTCATTAAATATCTTGATATGGATCTTCTGGTTAGAGGGCAAGCTGCCCAATCTGAATCACAATACGTTGTGAGCTTTAGGTCATTGTCCTTAGGTAGAATGATGCCTTGTCCAGGGGATGACTTTCGATATCTGAGCACTCTTATAGCAGCCTCACAATGTCATTGCCTTGGTGCCTGCATAAATTGACTCAAAATATGTACTGAGTAAGTAAGTTCAGGTCTTGTAATTGTAAGATAAATGAGGCGTCCAATGTGCCTTCTATATTGTGATGGGTTAGAATATAAGTCCTTTTGGTCAAGTGCAAGTGTATGATTTTGTTCTAAAGGAAAAGTAGATGGCTTGCACCCTAACATACCACATTCATCTAGTATGTCTAATATGTATTTCCTTTGGCATAGAAATAAACCGGAAGTTCCACGAGCTACTTCTATGCCAAAAAAATATTTAAGTGTTCCTAAGTCTTCCATATGGAACCATTTACTTAAGTGCTGCTTAAAGTGCTAATATGCAGTAGAGTCATTTCCTGCTATCACTAAATCATCAACATAAACTAAAACAGCCATAAAAACATATTTAGAACAGTATGTAAACAGACTATGATCAGATTCTGATTCTTTAAAACCATAAGCAATTAAAGATTGTGAAAGCTTGGAATACCAACTTCTTGAGGCTTGCCTCAAGACATAAATGGATTTCCTCGATCTGCATATCATACCCTTTTATGGAACCTTATACCCTTGAGGTGGTTCCATGTAAACCTCTTCATCAAGCTATCCATGTAGGAAATCATGGCTCACATCCATTTGATGGAGTTCTTAACCTTTGGCAACTGCTATGGACAAAAGACAACGAATAGTAGTCATCTTTGCAACTGGTGCGAAGGTTTCATTAAATCCTCACCCTCAACTTGTGTATATCCCTTTGCCACAAGTCTTGCTTTATATTTTTCAACTTCTCCTGAAGCTTTGTACAAAAGCTTGTAAATCCACTTACATCCTACAACTTTCTTTTCCTTAGGTAGATGCACAAGCTCCCATGTCTTATTCTCTTCTAAGGCCTTTATCTCTTGGTTCATTGCTTCACACCACTCCTTCTTCCAAACAGCTTTTGTGTAAGATTTAGGTTCATCTTGTGCAATTGCAGCAAGGTAAGCTACATGGTTTTTGGAAAACTGCATGAAATTCACATAATCTGAGATAGGATAAACCAAATCTGGTTTGGATGGAGCAACTAAGGATCTGTGTGTTGGATTTTGGATAGCAGAATAACTTGGAGGTTGCCTTGCTCTTGGTTCAGGCTGAACAGTTTCATGAAAAGACTTTGATTCTCCCCCTCAGTTATTCTTCTAGACCTTAGCTCTCTTGGACTATCCCTGTGAATGGTATCTTCTCCTTCTGTAAATTATGGCCGGTGAAGAAAAGTTGGCCTAGATGAATCTGCAGGAATGTCATTTGGACTCACAGCATATGGAAATTCATTTTCATAAAAGATAACATCTCGAGACACAAGAAACTCTTTTGTCCTTAGATTGTAAACCTTCCATCCTTTTTGAACTAAGGGATAGCCTACAAATATACATTTCTCTGCCCTAGAGTCAAATTTGTCTTTATGTTTTGAGCATTCCTAGCATAGCATAGACATCCGAAAACTTTCATATGATTATAAGAAGGAGTTTTATTAAAAAGTATTTCATGGTAGGTGTCCTATTAAGGATATAAGTGGCAGCTAAAACATATTCTCCCCAAAACTTTATTGGAAGATTTCTTTGGAATCTTAATGCCCTTGCTACATTAAGGATATGCCTATGTTTTCTTTCTACCCTTCCATTTTGTTGAGGGGTGTCAACATAAGAAGTTTCATGTATGATTCCTTCTTGATTAAAATATTCTTGAAGAGTTGAGTTCACAAACTCTGTCCCCTTATCACTTCTTACTCTTTTAATCCTTTTATCAAACTGAGTCTTGACCATATTATGAAAATATACTAGAATCTTTATAGTTTCTGTCTTTTCTCTTATAAGATAGACCCATGTCCCACGTTAATCATCAACAATTGTAAGAAAGAAATGTGAACCATTATGTGATGGTGTGTGATATTTTCCCCATTTGTCATAATGTATAAGGCTAAAAGGCTCATCAACTTATTATCACTTTGATTAAAAGACAATTTACATTGTTTAGACCTATGACATACATCACATCAATTCGATTTATTGAAATCAAAACTACCACTAAGTAAATGAGAGATACGTTGTAAAGATTGAGTTGAAGGATGCCCCATTCTAGCATGCCACAAGATTGTAAAATCTTCTTTTCCAGCCAATGCTGAAGATGATTCTGCTCTGCTGACTGGAAAACATACACTCCATTTTGAAAGTCACCCGAGCCAATCATCCTCTTCGTGGCTTGGTCCTGTATTTGACAAGAATTCACATGATAAGTCATTATGCATTTCAAATCAAGTGTTAATCTGTAAATTGAAATCAAATTGCAGTTAAATCCAGGAACAAATAAAATATTATGCAATCTAATGTTTTTACTAAGGCTAATAGAACCCTTCTTCTCTACTAGGACAATATCTCCATTAGGAACTATAATATGAAAAGTTTTTTAAGATTCTTTACTTCCTCTGAGTGAGAAAGTAAATGGGTCATGGGATCTGATGAACCACTATTAAGAACCCAATGTTGGCTTTTATTCAAGCCTACATTACCTGCCATGTATTCATGACCATTTCTCATGTGGATACCATGCAGGGCATGCCCTGCTGAATATTCTTCTGCATCAGCAATCTGCTCTTCTTCTGCACACGAAAAATGAGCTGAATTTTGTCCTCCAAATCTGTTGGAATTCCTTTGAGTTCTGTGAGTGTCCCAGTTTGGAGGATATCCAACAATCTCAAAGCATTTGGTCTTGATATTGCCAATCTTGCCACAATGATCACATTTGAGCTTTGCCCCACCTCGACCCCTTTGGCTGTTTGTGTTGTTCGAGTAAAAAGCTGATGCAGAATCAGTCTTTGAGCTCATTTACCTTTCTGCCATGAACCTGGATTCTTCCCTAAGAACATGATTGAAAGTGGATTGAAGAGATGGTAGAGGGTCAGAGTTAAGGATTGTTGCTTTGACATAAGCAAATTGCTCATTGTCAAGACTTCCAAGAAAGAGATGAACCCTATTCTTTTCCCCCCCTTGTATCAATGCCTTGGCTGCTCCACAAGTGCATTCTGGGAGTGGTTGAAGTTCACTGAGCTCATCAAGATAGCTCTTGAATTGGGTGTAGAAATCTTTTATGCTTACACCTGATTCTTGTTGAATCAAGCATAAGATTCGCCATAGCTGATGAACTCTTAGCCCATTCATATGAGCAAGTCGCTCTTCAATATCCTCCCAGATATCCTTCGTTGTGGTTGCGTGTGATATGCTTGCGTGAAGGCTTGGATCAACCAATTTGATGACCCATGCCATCACCATTAAGTAGCCTTTTCCAAGTGTAGATAATCTGGTGTTTCTAACTTTGGTTTCTTGATGCTGCCATCAATGAACCCTAATTTGGTCTTCGCAAGCAATGTCGTTTTAATCGATCGAGCCCATGTGCGGTAATTTTCTCCATTGAGAACAGCAACAACTGGTGGGGTTCCAGGGTTGTCAGATGAGTTGAGCAAGAACACATGATTTGATGGTGTGGTGGTCTTGCTGTTATCCGAGAAGGTAAGGTCCTACTTCTCTGGTGACTTCTTTTCTTCCTTCCCGGAATCGTCATCGCTCTTTGATGCCATAATAGAAGTATGAAATTCTGAATAATACCTCAAAAGTGTATTCAAGACTTGAGTCTAGTTTTACAATGAATGTAGCTACTTATAGCAGCTGAAACACCCCCTTTTTCATATAGAAGCCTTTATACGTATGTATGTGCTATGTATAGTTGTATGTTATGTTTAGTTTTATAGATATGTGCCTTAGGAATGTTAAAATGGGGTCAAGTGGGATTGTATGATGAGAAGTCCCTTCCTGACACATGATCACGATCGTGCTCATGTTTAGCACGACCCCGTGCTCGTTGGCATGTTCAGTGGCTGCTTGGGCGACGAGCACGACCGTGCTCAAGGGGAGCACCGTGTCGGAAAATGGGGCGTTTGATGGGGAAAGTGTAGAGCCCATGCTTCTTTAAGCACGCCTATGGTCAAGGTGAGCACGCCCATGCTCAGGGGGAGCACGACCATGCTTGGGGTCTGGTGTTATAAATAGGAATGTTTTAGAGGGTTACGAGTGTTAACCCTCATTTTGACACTTTTGGCAATCCTAGTGTGACAGAAACCTCTCCTTTTTCCTTTTCTTTGAACCCTTCGAAGTTCTTGGTGTTTTTGCATCCGTTTGGGAGAGAAGTCACGCGCGCTAGTGTTAATTAAGGTAACGTGGTCATCCCTTTGTAATCCCCTTTCTAGTTTTCTTGATTGGAGATTAATGGCTTGCCTTTTTGTGTTTGGCCAAGGCTTGAAGAATTCGTCGAGCCGCTCTAGGGAACCAGAGTAGAGTTGTTTATGCTTGGCGTTAGTAGAATCTTCATACTAGGTATGGGGAGAAGGGATTAGTATAACATGTAGGCAATGGGGTAGCGTAAGATGAAGGGTTAACCCATGACCCTGTTGTATGCTAATTGCCTATTTGATGTTATTTGCTATATGTATGTTATGATTTCGATATGATTGCCAGGCTTTGATTATTGTATTGTTGTTAATAATGATGATGATGTCATGAATGGATGCCTTGGTTGTTATGTTGACTTTGTGAGATGGACGTTAATGTTATCGTTGTCAATACACTAACTAAATGTAAAAGAATGTTAATGATGTTATAAGAGTCAAGGGATAATCCCCAATGTTTGTAATACATGACTCATAGTAATGAGAGGCAAGGTTAATACTCAATGGTATAGTCAAGACCCTAGGATTGATTCATGAGCATTTTAAGGATGCTGATAATAAACCAATAATTAAAGGATTAATTCCCAATGAACATAAGACATGGAAAGTAAATAAGAAGAATGACGGTAATACTTAATGGTTAGTTTAAAGCCCTAGGTTTGATCTTTGAGTGCTCTAGGAAGTTGGCAAGGAATCCCCAAGCGTTTATGTCCAAATCAGTACGGCCATGCTCTAGTAAGCATGGGTGTGCTCAATAGACAGCACGCCTATGCTTAACTTAAAAGTAAGCACGCCCGTGCTGAGGCAAGCACGACCGTGCTCCCCCAAAACAGAACAGACGTTGATTAGGAACAAGGGTGGTTTCACCCAAATCGTTCCCTATGATGAAATAAGACACCAACCAAGTAAAGAGAAGATAGAATACGTAATTAAGCCTCAACCAAGATAATTAATCACAAATGTTAAGTCGGTAACAATGGGTTGCCGCACGATGTTAACTATGGTGCTTATTGGCCAAAGTAACCTTGATGCCTATTGGTCAAGGTGTTGATGATGTTAAACTCTGATGCTTAATGGTCAAAGTAGCCTTGATGCTTATCGGTCAAAGTGTTGATGGTGTCAAAATTTGGTGCTTATTGGCCAAAGCTGAGGTGGTGGTTACCTTTGTTGCTTGTTGTTGTTGCTCATGCATCCACGCATTGGAGATGTTAGTGGGGGAAGTTCAACATAGTGGAGGTCGTCCAAGAGTAAGACGATCTGGCCAACCGCAGTGATTCATCCGAGAGTTAGGTGAATCGTGGTCCCCCCGTGGTGGTACATCCTAGTGTACGGTGCATCGGCTATCCAAAGGGCTCACTCATGGTTTGGTGAACTGTCGGCGTTGGTGCTTGTTGGCCAATATGGCTATCCAAGGGGCGCCCCATCTTTGTTGTTTCTTTGCATGTACCTTTTCTTGTTATACAGAGGATGGTGAGCAGCCAGTTGATGAGTGACTTTGAGGTGCCTGCTCATCGTAGTTTAGGATGTTTCTTTTGTTAGTTTTGTTATCCGATGTATTATACGGATTTTGTTTATACCAGCTCTGTTATGTGACACCGGGGTTGGGTTTATGTCTTTAGTTATATTTCTTCATTATAGCTTGTTTATTTTTCCACGATGTTTTGTTCGTGTGAACCTTTTACCTATGGTCTTATTTTAAATAAATAATATGCATGTGTTTTTTCATTTTTTTTTAATTTCCTTTTATGTTGTTATAATACATACGGGGTAGAGGGTGTCACATTTAATGGTATCAGAGCAGGTCTGTCCTATCAGGCCATGGTATGAGTCTGTTATGTGTCTTATGTGTCCTATCATTTAATGTTTGCTTGTAGCTCTTCCCGCTTGGTTCTCCGTATTTAATAGTTGTCTTGGGCAAATGCATGAACCAATGGCAGGAAGAGATAAGAACGACCAGGCTATCGCTGATGCTTTGGCACTGCTTGCCAATACAATAGGATAGAACCAGAACAACAACAATGGAGGACCAGCTGAGTTTCAGGTTCTGGATAAGTTCCAACGGAATAACCCGCCCTCTTTTAAAGGAGCTTATGACCCTGAAGGTGCTCTTCTATGGATCCGGGAGATTGAAAAAATCTTTCGGGCTATGGCATGCAATGAGGTTCAAAAGGTCATCTTTGGGACTTTCATGCTGATGGAGGAAGCTGAGCATTGGTGGGAGAATTGTCGCCAGCGTATGGAAGCTGAGGGTACAATGGTTACTTGGAATGCCTTCAAGGACAGGTTCTTGGAGAAGTACTTTCCAGCTGACATTCGCGATAAGAAGGAGTTGGAGTTCTTAGCTTTGAAGCAGGGGAATATGTCCTTGGGGGAGTATGCTGCAAAGTTCGAGGAGCTTGCTCGTTACTACAAGCTTTATCAGTACTTGCACGATGATCGCTCCAAGTGTGTGAAGTTCGAGGATGGTGTGTGAAGTTCGAGGATGGTCTACGTCCAGAGATCAAGCAAGCCATCAGCTATCAGGAGATTCGTGTTTTTCCAGTTTTGGTGAACAAGTGTAGGATCTTTGACGATGCCTACAAATCCAGAGTGGCGAACTACAGGAGTTCGGATGTTCAGGGCAGCAGGAAGAATGATCAGAAGGACAAGGGAAAGCAGCATCTAGCTCCAGTTGGCCGGGGCTTCAAGCAGGGTGGCAAGAAGCCACAGTTCTCTACAAACAGGTTCAAGATTTGGGATTCTTCTGCTCCTAGACCCATCAGATGTGGCAAGTGCAGGCAGGATCATTTCATCACTCAGTGCAAGGAGACCGACATCATCTGCTTCAAGTGTGGCAAGTCTGGCCACATCAGCCGAGAGTGTGTAGGGACAAAGTCAGAACCACAGAGTGCTAGAAAGAATTAGAAATTCCAAGCCAATCTATTGAAGACCAGTGGAAGAGTCTTTACTCTTAGTGGAGCTGAGGCCTCCAAATCCGGGGTCTTGTTCTGAGGTATGTGCCTCATCGATGGAACTCTTTTAGGTGCTTTGTTTGATTCGGGTGTGACTCACTCGCTTATATCACATGACTTTGTCAAGAACCTTAAATTGCCTGTGACCCTCCTTGATTGTGATTTAATTGTTGCCACACCCACAAATAAGCGTGTTCTTACCTCGCATACATGCAAGAATTGTTTCATTACCATTGATGGTAGAAATTTCGTAGTTGATCTTATATGCTTACCCCTAAAACAGCTTGATGTTATTCTTGGTATGGACCGGTTATCTTCCAACCATGTCCTCTTAAACTGCTTCGATAAAACCATCATTTTTGGAACTCCTGTGGGGTCTAAGGATCCAATATTTCTTTCTGCCAACCAAGTTAAGGCTTCTATGAAAGAAGGGGCCCAAGTTTACATGATGTTGTCTTCCCTGGAAGTAGAGACCAAGCCTAATGTTGGAAATGTGCCAATAGTGAGAGAGTTTCCTGAAGTGTTCCCTGAGGATGTTTATAACTTACCCCTTGAGAGAGATGTGGAGTTTACCATAGACTTAGTACCTGGAACGAGACCCATATCCATAGCACTTTATAGGATGTCCCCTCTAGAACTAGCTGAGTTGAAGAAAAAGTTGGAGGAACTGATTCAGAAACAGTTCATCAGGCCTAGTGTGTCCCCATGGGGAGCGTCATTGTTGTTGGTGAAGAAGAAGGATGACAACATGAGATTGTGTGTCGACTATCGACAACATAACAAAGTGACCGTTAAGAATAGGTATCACTTCCCTAGGATTGATGATCTTATGGACTAGTTGATAGGAGTTTGTGTTTTCTCCAAGATAGACTTGAGGTCAGGGTACCATGAAATTCGGGTTAAGCCTGAGGACATCCCAAAGACTGCGTTTAGGACGTGTTATGGTCACTATGAGTACTTATTTATGCCCTTTGAATCTTCTTTCATAGAATTGCATGTTTAGCTTTGCAATCTTTCTTAGATGCTTGCTGAGAACAGTGTTGACGCAGCTTCTAACAGTTTTTGATATTTGAATTTTTTATGCAAATATGTGAATCTCTTGTTGTTCTTTTATCTCATCTTCAACAAGAGCTTTGAGAAACTTCAATCCTCATTCTTCAAGACAATCTTCAATCTGAGTAGACTTGACAGAAGATTCAACTTCATCTTCAGCTTTAGGTTTAACCTTCAGACGCATTTATCTTCTAGCTTTTGATTGTGAACATCAAGACATATCTTGGATTAGAACTTAGTTACTTCTTTGTCTTCAAGAGATTTTATGATGAAATCTACTATTGGTCAACTGTATCTTGGCTTCATCTTGTTTAAAGCTTATCAGACGCTTTGCTTCAACTGATTTTTAAATCCTAAGAGCCAGACGCATAGATTGCACCTTGATTCTTTCATTCTTAATATGATCTGTACTTATATTGTCTTTCATGTACATCTCAAGTAAAGGATTAGCAATACTCAAATGATTCAATTAAAATCATTTGCTAACTGTTTGGATTCATCAAAACACAAGGGTCAACTTAAAAGGAGAGTCAGTTGCTTGACATATAATCAGATGCTTTGTGACTTAACAAGTCCTATGCCACCTGATAAGCTCTAGGAAGGTGCTATATGTGTGGAAAAGGCATCCATTGTCCTATCCGAATAACACCCACAAAACTCGCCTGTGGAGCATCACCAAAACGCATGTATACACTGACAGGCCCAATGTGCACAAATAAGAAGGTGGAAGGATCAATCTGCCATTCTCTCTCGTCATGAAACTCTAGCTTAAATGTCCCCATGGCCGACATCCTCAGTGGCTTGTTCATCCACGGGTGCTCCAAGAAAGGAATCTGCGCTCGAAGGATCTTCTCAAGAGACATATAACAAAACATACGAAGAAGAGATAGAGAGATAAGAATCTAAACTATCATCATGCAACGTGAAATATGTGATATTGGGCCTGTTTGTGATTACACGTCTACTCAGGAATAGAGAAATAAATAATTGAACATAACAATGGTGACACTCTTATGCCTTGTGTTCAATTAAGACATATGGACGAAGGACATTTACTGCATGGTAAATTTTGGTCGCGGTAAGGCTAAAATCGGATCACCGTTTATGATTGCACGTCTACTCAGGAATCGAGAAATAAATAATTGAACATAACAAGGATGACACCCTTATGCCTTGTGTTCAATTAAGACATATGGACGAAGGACATAACAAGGATACTTTCGCTAATTGGGTAGTAATGATGCATTGCTAGATGTCGCTCATTATTTATAATATTTAATATTTATAATTAATATTTGATATTATTATAATATTTAATATTATTGCCAACTTAGTGGGTGCCTATAGTGTCACACGCATAGAGCAAATGTGGAGCAGTTAAAATAATTAAATATGATTTAATTAATATAAAGGACAATTGGGCTTGTAGTGTACAAAGCCCAATAGGGTAAGCTGTTAGGTCAAAGGGAGCTGTCAGCTTATAAATAGGCTAGTGCTCTCCCCTCTAACCTAGTCTTGCTAACTGTACCTCCCTGTAGCCGTCAGCTAGCACAAGACGCTTTGCTCCGATGCCATTTGCTCGGGTGGACTAAGTAGAGGTGCTGTGGCACTAATGATCCAAACGAAAAGCACGCTTCAAGAGGTAAACAAAAATAGCCCTTATGTGACTCATGTTTTTGTAATGCGCGATCCATTGGATGGTTTTCTTCCGTCTTAACATATGATTTTCAAAGAGGATTATCTCATGAAAACCCAACATGCCTATATGCTGACGTGGCCACCTACAAACCTGTCACACATCCCCCATTCCCATTATGGATGATAGTCAGTTGTCCAAGCAACGCATCCGTGTACGTTGCCTCATCGCAGTCATGACCAAAAGTGCACATCCCTATTCCCGTTAGGATGCTCATTCCCCATAACGTTAGGAATGACACTATTCTCCCTTTCTCGTTAGGGATAGTGGCACATATCCCCAAGATACATAAACTTAGAGCAGCTCGGCAAGGACTATAGGAGTATCACGGTAGAATCACCAATCATATGTCTTGTGATATCCGATGTCTGTAATCAGATTCTCTGACCTCATGTGTTTAACCCACACAACTGTGAACAACACATTGCATACTAGTATGAGTCTCACCGACTCTTACCGGGTCCTTACCTAGTGCCTCAACCTTTTACCAAAACTCAGATGCAACTCCACATATATAATCATATTTTATTAGGTTGAGCACCACTATATGTCATATCACACTCTCCCCAACATGCATCTCCCGATTCACATATATCATCACCTATTTGCTAACTAAGCATTAATCACAGATACAACATGTTAACCATACCGAACACGTTAGGAAAATTAATTAAATAATATAACTAAGCATGTTATCACCAAGCATATCATAGAGCATGTTAAGCATATCAGCTCAAACAACATGTAGCAGGCAACACAATCCTAACTAGCATACAGCCTCGATTTATGCAATACCCACAATCCTCAAATCATCATTGGTACTACGAGGTAGTCACCGATGTGATTTTGGCACTGTCGATTACTCGTCCACTAGTAGGGTTTAGGTTCCCCTACACCTATCATTGCATTTTACGTTGTTCTTGACTCTCCGATGGTAGTAAGGTTCTTTCTCCCACCTGAGGTACTTGTAGGTATCACAGAGCTCGTGAACAAGCCTCCTCCACCACTGTCACGTTGATGTCCAACACAGTTTGGAGCTCCTCGCTGCTCCAAAATTTGCCTTAACAACAAAAACAACAAACAGGTAAAGTCGGTAACCCTGATGCATAAGAGAAATGATAACTAGATTGAGAAACTAACAAAGAAAATCAATATTGACATCGTCGGCATGTCGACGTGCTTACGAGCCTAGGCTTACCTTAGTCGAATCGAAGAAACAGAGGTATAGAAATGAAGCAAACGAAGGTACGAGTGTAACAACACGATCGGTTTCGTGTTTCACTATCGGTTTATGCTTACAAGCCTCAGAAGTTTCTTCATGTCTCTGTCCTCTTTCATTGGTCCCTAGTTCGCATATGTGAAGAAGATAAAGGTTAAAACGTAATACTTTTTATTTCTACTTACTAGCTGAGCACGCTCTAACTTGCAGAGTGTCCACGCTTGAGCATGCCTACGCTCTGGCGTGGAGACCAGTTAAAGACTTCGTCCTGAACTCTTTTTGCCACGTGTCCCGTTCCACACGTACAAGCTTGACACATGTCCAACATGTGTTCAACACCTTAGTACGTCCTAGCATGGAGAAACCCCACACTCAAACGTCCCAACGTTTGGACGTGGGCTTTCAGCATGCTCCATACGGCATCCTCTCTTTCATGCGGTTGTCTGATTCAAATATGATCGATCGTATACCTCTTAAGCATACTTTCAAACATGGAAACACACATACTCAACATCTAAACTAGGGTTTCCAAAACATGGATGTTACAAACAATTGTCCTCTATGCATTCTCTTTTTCTAAAATGGTGCAAACAAATTTAAATTTAACATACTAGAAAAATCATAGAACTACCAGAGAACAAAAACAAGCAAGAGACTAGAAAATGAAATCAAAATGAAAAGGCTAAAGGCCAACTAAAGTAAAGAAACAATATTTACTTCAAAAACTCAACCTTTGCATTATTACCCTATCTGACTTCTCTCTTTCTCTTTAATTTCAAAAACAAAAGGAAGCAAAAAAAAAAAATTGAGAATCCAAAGAGCTACCTATTTGGAGAAGAAAAAAAGAAACAAATAAATATAAATAACAGAAGAGAACAACAAACTTATAGAGGAAGAAGAAAATTTTACAAGCAACGACCATGAGACAGTTATACACGATTTATGTAAGAGCAAAATAAAGCAAATAAAAATCAGTGCTACAACATTTTATTTTTGTCAAAATATTATGAAGGATTTAAAAAAAAATATTACCAATTTGTTTTCTCTTTTATCTCTTACGACTTTCTATATTTATTTCTCTTTTGACTTCTAGTGTTACTTTTCAATTTATATGAAGTAAAGTAATTCTTAAATTTAATTTATTTTTTTTTTTAAAAAAAACTTAGTATATAGGGTATAACTAACAAATGAGTGGTGCTGATTTAACATGTGAGAGCAACGCCTAAATTTTTATGAGGCAAACAAATTATTAAATATATTAATGTAAAAAAAATTGTTTTATGGTGGCAATTTTCCCCAAAGCCTCCTAGTAGATCCGTCTTTGGGATTTTTATAAACTATTTTTGTAAGCTATCAATATCAAACTTACAAAATTTGAATATTAGTCATTTAAATAATCAAGTCTAAGTTTGTTTTGTGGAACAAATGTGTTTTTAATGAAAATTTAATGAGTCAAACTCAAATAATTCATGAATAACTCAAAACATTTATATCCCTGGTCATGATGTTTATTTCATTTCGATAACCAAGTATTTTTTATTTGGCTTAATTGCATTTTTGGTCCCTCAACTTTAACTCATGTGCAATTTTAGTCCCTATAATTTTTTTGAGCACATTTATTCCCTTAATTTTTGGAAAGTTGTAATTTTAGTCCCCCCATTCAATGGCTGTTAGTTTTCTAAAGGAAGCGTCCAACGTGGCTAACGGCACGCCTAGCTGACATTTATTTAATTAAATAATAAAATATTTAAATAAAAAAAATAAAAGAATTAAATGGGTTGAAACTGGATCAAACTGGATCCAGGTACGGAGTTCCAACTCAATTTCTTAGGTTTTATCTACACCCTTCCATTTCAATCTTCAACTTTCTCATCCATATCCTCTGGAAGCTTCGAAACCACAACGGAAGAAGCCTTGTTGTCATTGAGTTCAGGCCCGGCCCAAGGGGTAGGCAGCCCAAGCAAGGGCTTTAGGCCTAAAAAAAAAAAAATTTACTACCTATTTTTTATTTTTTATTTTTTATATATAGAAAGTATATACAGTCAGGTAGCCTCTCCATCTTCCCCTCTCTCAAGGCCTCATTCACGTATTCAGTTGGCAGAGAGTAATGAGTAATGAATTCTTTCTTGGTAATGGACAACAATTAAATGAGTAATAAATGTTTTTAAAAAAGAAATCATTCAAATCAATAATCAATAATAATAAACATTCTATCATCATCTCTATCTCCCTTAATCACTCACGTTTCTGCAATCTGCATCTCTCATTCTCCCTCACATTCTTCATTTCTCCTCTTTCCTCAATCCCTCCGCGAATTGACTCACACACCACCTCATCTCACTGTCTCAGACCGACAGTCAACGGAGCTTTGACGGCCTCCGCTGCGGCGCTGCGTCGTGGTCGCTGCGACTGGTTTGTGGTTTTCCGGGGGCGACGTCGCGGCGACGAGTCCGAGTCAGGCACTCAGGCACTGGTTCGCTGGTCCGTGGTCGCTGCAAGCCTGCAACTGTTTGGCTTTAGGCAAAAGAGCGTGACTCGGTTGGCTTTAGGCAAGAGAGCGTGACTCACTCACCACACTGAGTATGTTACAGACTTTAGACCATAGTTAGTAGGCTTCAATTTGTGTTTTGTCAGTTGTCACTTTGTGTAGCATCTCTGATTTTTTATATAAAACAATAATAAATTGATTAATTGACAAATTATTTTCTCCCTGTTGCAGAAATCTTGTGCTTGTTCATGTTGAATTTGGTTTAACAAGCATCCAGAATTTTTATGTAAAATCATCTTTTGGCAATCAGGTTCTATTGTTCTAACTTTTTATCTTTAGTTTTTTCTTTTTTATAGTTGTTTAATTTGTTTTTGTGAAAGGTTCATTGCTTTTATTTTAAGATATATAAATGTCAACTCGAAAATTTGAATCTGGTTATTCGAAACTAAAAAAAAAGAAAAAAGTTGAAGCTTTAATTGAATCACAAAAAGGGGCTATAGATAAATTTTTCAAACCAAAAGTGAAAAGTCAATCTGAAAATATAGGTGATTGCTCGTTGAATGAAGAAGCTAATAATGTAGACATGGATGAAAATGAGAATAGAGAAATAAACTTTAAATAATAATATAATAATTTTGATAAACTATTATTATTTTCTTTAAAAAGGCCTCACTTTTAGTGTTCGCTTTAGGCCTCCAAAGATGTTGGGCCGGCCCTGATGGAGTTTGAAACTCTCGTTTACATTCCTTATTTTTGAGAGTCTTCATTTGATCACCACCTTGCAAGGGTCGTGGTTGGGCAAGAATGGTGGTTCTGTTCATAGGGGTGCTAATGATGGTGCTTCACTGTAATCAGAAGTTGGAACTTTTGTTTGCAGATCTAACAAGAAGGAAGATGGGGCAAAAGACGATTTCAGCTCACTTAAAATTTTTTATTTAAATAATTTATTATTTTATTAAATAAATACCAGCTTGGTGTACCGTTAGTCACGTAAGACACTTCCGTTAGAAAACTAACAGCCATTACACAAAGGGACTAAAATTGCAACTTTTCAAAAATTAAGCGATCAAATGTGCTAAAAAAAATTATAGGGACAAAAATTACATGTGAGCTAAAGTTTGGGACCATAAATATAATTAGAGAAATTATATTTGAACACCAAATTTGGGACATCATATGGTGTCCCTTTGGTTTTTTTGTTTAATTTTGGGATGCGTGTATATAAAGAAGATGAGAAAGTAAGTAAAAAATAGAGATAAATACATAAGGTGTCACATATGGTATCTGAAATTGGATGTTCAAATATCATAACTCATGCAATTAAGCCTTCTATTTTAAAACACTCAACCCAGAGGTTATAGATTGGATGTTGAAATTTTATTTTCTTTTGTAAAAATAAAATAAAATTCACATAGTATAAGCTAAATATGATTTGATGTTGCTTGTAGACAGTATCAAGCATGATTTCAGTACAGAATCAATAACAGGGCCTCTCAATTCTTTGCTATGTGATTCCAACCATGTGCTTTCCCCATTTTCCTCTTCCAACAAATTGTGCTTCAACTTGCCTTCCTCTCCCTGACCAAACAAAAAATAACATGAAAGAAGGTCCATGTGTAGTGCAGATGCACATCAATTCATGTTCAATTAATGCGTGACTCAAATATTTCTTGTAGAAAAAGAAAAATGATCCAATTTATTAACTATTGAAAACAAAAGATGAGGAAGATAGTTAATAACGTGGCTCAATTGATTGTATAGGCTAAATTTATGGGAAAAACCGGAATTCAACTCCCACAGAACTAATTCTTAAGGAGTGGTAAAAATCTTAATTGTAAATAAGCATCCGAACGAAAATTAATCTCATAATGAATCCAAAAGATTTAAGCTCGTGATGAACACTTAGCACTCGGTGAATCCATCCAGAAGCCAAAAGACCTTAAATAGTACTACCTCCGGACTCAATTATAAGTAAAAATAACTAATTTTACACTTATTAAGGAAGCTAGTTAATTTAGTTTAATTATCTTGATTTATTAAAAAATGAGTTATAATTACTAAACTACCCTTTAATTGTCTCGGGAATATGCTATGCTCTTAAAAAAATAAAGAGAGAATTGGTTTGATTAATTAATTTTCTTGATTTTTGGAATACTTATAATAAATAGAGTTAAGTTTCTTAAATTTTCCTTATATTTGAGTTATATATATATATATATATATATATAATTGAGTTCGGAGCAGTAATTACTATAAAATATAAAAAATAATAAAGAGAGAGAGGGGGAGAGAGTGAGAGTGAAGCTGCATTAATTAGATTCCTCCCACTCCTTGGCCTCCCCTCCCTCCATAAGTACCCCCTTTACCCTCTTCCCATTCCCATTCGCCTCATACCAGCACAACCAATAAACTCTCTCTTTTTCCCTCTCTCAATGGCTGGAATGGGTCTGCTGTGCATTGCATCATTGTTCTCTCTAATTGTTGCAACCTGTGCTCGAATCCCTGGAGTTTACACCGGTGGCCCATGGCAGAGTGCCCATGCCACTTTCTACGGTGGAAGTGATGCCTCTGGAACAATGGGTACAACACTAAAACCCTTTCTTCACACATTTTCTCTTCTCTCACTTTACTCAAAATCATTTTCATTTTCCTTCCTATCATTTTACACACTTTTCACCCAACACCCTTCAGCATTTTCCATTTTTTTAAAAATCAAATTCCACTCTCTTAAACTGTTCTGGTTCATTCTAGGCTAAAGCCCTCTTTTTTCTTTCTGTTTTGCTATACCCATTAAAATGTTGCTGTTCTTAAGGTTTTACAACACAATTTAACTGACCCATTTCTGGTCCCCTTTTCTCTTCAAAATACACACAAGTGGTCTCCTTTATGCCAATCCTGCAAGCTAAATCTAAAACTTTTTCTCTCATATGTATCAAAATTAAATTGAGTTGTCACACATTAATAATATGTTACTTATATTTAAGAGACTTTGTTGTCAAATTTGTTGCAAGTAAATGTTTGATAAGCGAAACCCCCCTCATTATTTTCACACTTCTTAAATCTAGAGAAAATCCAAAAGACTGCAATGTTTTAAATTGAAGTCATTAACCACAATTGCTGTCACTATACAGTTATAAAGACTATCAAAACTCTAGTATTGTGTTTTAACCTTAATTTAAAGCCATGGCTACTTTTAAAAAAAGGTTTATTACTATAATGGTTCTAACTTTAACATTTAACAGAAATAAATACATTTTTTTTATTCTAATTTTATGACATTTTTGTTCTTAGGTGGTGCATGTGGTTATGGGAACCTATACAGCCAAGGTTATGGGGTGAACACTGCAGCATTGAGCACAGCACTGTTCAACAATGGTCTGAGCTGTGGTGCGTGCTTTGAGATCAAGTGCGACCAAGATCCAACATGGTGCAACTCAGGGAAGCCTTCAATTATCGTCACTGCAACAAACTTTTGCCCACCGAATCTGGCTCTCCCTAGTGATAATGGTGGATGGTGCAACCCACCGCGCACTCACTTCGACCTCGCCATGCCAATGTTCCTCAAGATCGCTCAGTACCGTGCTGGCATCGTACCCGTCAGTTTCCGCAGGCGAGTTTAGCAATTTATTTTTGGTACTCTGTTCAAATCATTTATTTACTAACCATAATTTTTTATAAAATAAAAATTTAAAACTGGGTAATTATTACCTTGAAGTGTTAAGTTTTTGGTAAAGAACTTGGAGTGTGTAAGTTAATACTTAATAGCATTGTTATCTTTTTTTCTATTTGTTTTTTTTAGATTTTTTCTAAGTCATGGTCAATTGTGAAAAAAGCAAGAATATCTATGAATATTTAAAGAATTAAAAAATTTAAGATTAAAAAAATAAGAGTAAAAGCTCAAACTAATCCCCTCCCAACAAAAGAATACAAGAGACATATTTAACCCCTGATAAATGAAAAATATCAATTTAGTCTTTAATAATAGGTCAAATTAGTCTTCTTAAGGATGATTTTTTCACCACATTTTGATCCTAAACAAGGACTATATAGACTTTTAAGATTCTTAAGAATTAAATTCATACTTTTCAGTTTTTAAGGACTAAATATGTTTTCATGTTTTTTTAAGCCTTTACTCAAATTAAAAAGATAAATTTTTTTATGAAAAAATTGTGCAGTCAATTATTTAAAAGTTGATTTTTTTTATTTTCCAATAAAACCTTAGCCTTTTTTTGATTGGTTGCAAACACTTATTTCTAATTATTTAAAGAATTGAATATTAATTTTTATCTTTTTTATATGATAAATGCTTTATTTTTTGGTTTAATAAGTTTTTCCTTTGCAAACTCCGTTTTTTTTTTTTAAGTTAGAAGACAAATCTGAGGTTCCCAATATAGAAGTCTCCTGAAATTATGAATTTGTATCTGGGTTTTGCCGTTTTTTATCCATTTCTGAATCGGGCTGATTATTACCCTATACCCATACCAAACAGAGATGCAGAAGATGAGGTTGAAAATCTTGTTTTTTTAGTATGGTTGTTTTCTTCTGGATACTTGCTCATTGTTTTCAGGAAACAAACAAAACTTTATCAGATCTCCTCAGCAGTTTGGTTATTACCCAAACAGATTACAGAACAGAATAGCCCAAAAAACTCCCAACAATTATATAAAATAAAAAAATAAACTCACACTGTTAATACGAGCAAAAAATTTATTGAAAATTTATTCATTAAATATATAATTTTCTCAATAAAAAATTATCATTTTGAATTTTTTAAATAGTGTCTTTTAAGACTCTTATTACCATTTGTCTAAAACTTTATCCTCTCTGATTTAGTTTCCTTAGGAAGTATAATATACAACCACACAAGGTTTTTTCTTCCTAACTTGGATTAAATTGTGAGAATGTATTGAATCAATAAGTTGGGAGGTTTTATATCGCATTTGTTAGATACTGCGTGGTACTTTGTTATTGTAAAATTCATCTGGTGTTTCTTTTTTAAGTAGCAGCATTATCGTGTAGCTGGGTTTTGCCACTCCTTACCAAAATAATTCCTCTTTTCTTATTTGTCTTTTATTCTTTTGGAGTTTTGGTCCTTTTGTTTTTCATTTGCATGCTTAATTTTGAGTTAATGACGAAAATAACCTGAAACTTTTAAAAAATCACCCATGCTGCCTGTATCACTGAACTCATTGTTTGAACATTTTCCCGGAAAATCAGTGGACTGGCCTTTAGAATCAGAAAAAGCAATTTTCAAAGCACTGAAGGTTCTGTGCCAATGTTTGTTGGGTCACGCATCCTTCGATAAAAGGAAGCGAGGAACCAACCACTTTTTGGGGCTCCGTAAAATATAAAATTACCAAAATATCCAGGTCAAACCTAGAAGTTTTAACTGTCACGGTGATTGATGCTCCTACTATTTATTTTGTTTTTAATTGTTTTATTATTTTTGCACACAGGGTTCCATGCAGAAAGAATGGTGGGATCAGATTCTCAATTAACGGTTTCCGTTACTTTAACTTGGTTTTGGTCACCAACGTCGCGGGTGCAGGGGATATCGTGCGCGTGAGCGTGAAAGGAACCAAAACTGGTTGGAACAGCATGAGCCGGAACTGGGGGCAGAATTGGCAATCCAATGCCGATTTAGTGGGCCAGGCCCTCTCTTTTAGGGTCACGGGCAGTGACAGACGCACCTCAACCTCATGGAACGTGGCACCATCTAATTGGCAGTTCGGTCAGACCTTCATGGGCAAGAATTTTCGTGTCTGAAAAAAGAAAATATTTCAAACTTATTAATTAATGTTCTCTTTTGTAGTTTTGATTTATTTGGTTTTAACTTTTGAGTTTTAACTCCCGCTTTCAATTTTCCTATATTTTACCGGGAAATTTTGAAGCTGGGATGGTTTTAGGGTAAAGTGGGTGGGGACAAAAAAGTAAGATAAGGGTGGATAGGGTAAAGTAAAATGACTTGTATAAATGTGAGTGAGTTGGTGGTGTGCATGTGGAAGTTAGCTTTTGTTTTTTGTTCTTTGTATTTGGAGGGTGAATTTGTGTGTTATTATTGCTAAAAGTGTATGGTGTTGCTGGTATATATTTTATTACCCAGCAATGCTTTTTAACCGAGTGTAATCATGTAATGGGGGCTGAAGAGGCTGCAATGGTTGCATGTTGCCCGCAGCTCACTTTATTATGAACATGAAATATGGTATATGGTATTATATTATATAAAATATGTTTCTGTTAACTTTTTAATAATGGCCTTTCAATATTTTTTGCTAACATATAATGGCCTTTCAATATGACTATGAGTTTCTTTTTCTTTCTTTTTTTTCTTTGAAATCCATCCTAATTGATGTTTTTGGCTTTCTTACGAGTCCATAGAGCATACTCAAACAAAGATCTTTCGTACCATTATGATAGGAGTGGACAACGAGTGAGTTCGGTCGGTTTCGGGTCGAAAAAACCCAACTCGAGGAAAACTTAAACCCTAAATACCTCACCTATTTTCGACCATTTGTAGCATTAGATTGAGCAGGTCAGTGAGTCGGCTAGCGCACGGGCGGGTTTGCATGGTCCAAGAGAAGAAAAAAAGGGTATGCAGAGAAGAAGAAAGAACAGCAACAGATCAGTAACAACCCAGACATTAAAATGTTCAAAGAACACCCAAAGAAATCAACTTTAAGCAAAAAGGATGAAACTTTAATAGATTTGAACATAAAACATTCAAAAAACACCTAAAGAAATCAACTTTAAGAAAAAAGGATGAAACTTTAATAGATCTGAAGTGTCTTGCTTCTTCTTTGAATCTTTGTTGATTAGATCTGCTATGTCGAAGCAGATGCATGTAGCAGAGGGTGCTTCGATGGCGAAAGGAAGGAGTCATAGCTTCGATGGCAAGATGAAGGAGCTGGAGCTTCGACGGCCATCGGAGGAAGCTTTGACGGCGATCGGAGGGAGACGTGAGGCGAACAGAGGGAAAGTGAGAGACAAGCGGCGAGCGGCGACGAAGCTGTGACCGGTCCTCCGAGAACGGTGCCATCACGGAAGGCTTTGCATCACCGGAAACATGTGAGCGGCGGACTGCGATTTTGAAGGCAGACAAAGACAAAGTGGCGGAGCTTGTGGTGGCCTCTGGTTCTGGTTGGGTGGTAGAAGATATGAGTAAAGATGGAGGGAGAGATTGGGGACGAGAATGGGGGAGAGATGGAGGGAGAGATTGGGGGCAGAGCTAGGGTTCTTTTTAGTTTTACAAGTGAGTACAAATGAAATGGGTTGAGAGTGAATGAATTTGTTTCAGACTTTCAGTAATCTAAGTATGTTCGGTAGGGTCCGGGTACCGACGGATTTATTTTTCCACACCCGGCCCCGACCGTGGAAAACCGTATGAACCTGAAGTCTTCACTCGTGTGACCCGCTAGACCGCATTGACCCACCCGTTTTTCAATTTTTTTTTTGTTCAGTTAATTTGGTTCTGAGTCGAGTCGGGGAATTTTGTCCAGCCCTACACTATTGGACTAATATTATGAGTGTTTAGTCACACTTAAGATTAATAGTCCCACTTCAAAGACGTATTCTATAAAATTAGAACCAAGATCCACACACATAAACTCAGTGTGCACAACCAACTTAACCACACCAATTTTATGTCTTTCTTACAATTGTTTATTCATCTATTGCTTTTGTTGAAAAAGAGTGATTCCAAATCAGCAGCTTGAAATTGGAACTTGTATTATCACAGAATGGCTCTTTTAAGCCCTTTGACTCGTGGAACATCAATTTGACGAACGGTTTGAAAAAAATATTTCACTCCACAGAGAATAATTTATTATTTCTGGATAAAAGATTATTAACTAAATTAGACGTCAGTTAGAGGTTTAATTTTAAACCACAAAATAAACATTATAACACGAACTAAATCTACACCTGGCACAAGTTAACAACCGAAGCATATTTTATAGGTTCATTTTACGGTGCACAAGCCAAGTTGGTGTGCACTGTTGCGTAAGCTAGTTCGTGCATCCCTCATTTGCGGATACGTTGATAGGGATGGCAACGAAGTGGGGAGGAACTGCGATAAGCCTTGCTCAATACTCATGGTGTTCCTGTATTGTGTTGGCATGCGAGAATGGATAGATCTGGAGGTTTGGCTATGGTGGAAGAAAAATAAGAAGGAGACCAAAGAATAGGAAGAAAAGAAGGTGAGCTGAAAAATAAAGAAAGAAGGACAGAAGGGGAGCTGAATAAAAAAGGAGGAGGCAGGCTGTAAATGAGAAAAGGAGTTGAATGTGAAAATTGAATTTAAAAGTTAGGGTTAAGGACTTTCATGTATATAAATCAAAGGGTTATTGTGACGTCTCGCGATATTACATGGAAATAGATAATTAAATAAAATAATTATTCATTCATAGCATCAAAAACTAAGATAAATTAAAACTTTCACTTTATTACATAAAACACTTCCAATTAATTAACAAAGAAATTATTTAATAATAGTTTTAGCCTCGTAAACAAGGGCAACTAATAACATCCAAAAATAAATAAAACAACACTAATACTAAGATCTTTAAGAGTCCAAAACTGTCTCAAGTCGTTGCGTCATCTCTAACACAACCTGTGAACTATGACAGACAATACTACTAATGAGATTTATAAACCCAGTAAGCAAACACAATTCTAAAAGGCTTTCAAAAAAATGATGCTTTCAGCTGACGCGATAATTGGAAAAACAACCATGGTAGACCGCCAATTTCATAACTATATAATATCAAAGTATTTTAAATAGTAACATAAACAAGACATAGTATGTAAAATAACATCAACAACCCAAAAATATAAATAAATGCAATGATATCTCATTGTCTTCTCCATGTAGGAGGCCCTTTGCTATCGCCTTGCATTAGACCAATATAACATCACTAAGAGTTAGGACCTTTGCCATCTCTACCAATGAGATTCCCCATAACCTTGCAATTCCCAAATTGCCTTCTCCCTGAGTTAGGCCATTTGCCAACGCCTCACATTAGGCCAAATCTGTCATCGCTACGGGTTAGGCCTTTTGCCACCTCAAAGGAGGTATCCAACAATGTATTTACATTGCCTTCCCCATGAGGGAGACCCTTTGTAATTACCTCGCATTAGGTCAATCTGTCATTGTTACGAGTTAGACCCTTTGCCATCTCCTCGATGGAGGTATCTCAACCAAATGTACCCATTACTTAAGGTACTCATACATCAATACAAACATTAATTACAAGCATGCATCATAATATCCATTATATTACCCAGACATCATGATATGGTCATTTACAATGAACTCAAACATGTCATCAAGCTCCATGCATTAATAACAATGATATATCTCATGCCAAAACAACACATGGGCATTTCAAATCACATATAACATACACATATTAATTTCAAACCACCACACAAGTCTTAAAACATGTAATCATACAAATCTGACTACCAATAATTCATCAATTATCATTTATTATAAAACCCCCAATTTAATTTAGCGTTCTTGAATCCTAATATAGAAAACCCCAATTTTTCCCAATTTTTAAGAAACCAAAACCTCTTTTGAAAATACCAGGGAGGTGTGAGAAAGATAGTGTTTTACTTACCTCTTGAAGACCTCCAGAGATGAGCCCCAAGAACTTCTAGGATTACTCCTTTGACATCCCCACCTCAAGCCTAACGATCCCTTCATCTATCTCAAGGTCTCTTCTTCTTCTTCCTCTTCTCCTATTCCCTTTTCTCTTTGGATGTTTCTCCTTCAAAAACCATCAATTCTACTCTCCTAAGCTGCCTCTATGTTTCAAAACTGATTTAAGGTTCCAAAATTGTGTTATAGGGTATTAGGAACATATTTATAGAGACCCAAAACCCGAGAACGCACCAAAAACGTGTATCAGCATTTTCTGTCCAGCTGGCGCTCTGCACCAGGTAGCTAGCGCTAGACAATTTTTAAAAAATATAAAAAATAATTCACGATGTTACAATTATAAATCAAAGGGTATGTAAAGTCGAGGAACTTTTTGAAATAACCAAAGTTAACACAAGAAGGGAGGGTTGAATTATGTTTACCAACTTTTTAGGAAACTTTGAAAATTAATTTCGCAGGCACAACAAGCAAAAATAAAGCTACAGAAAATTAGACGGGTGACTCGTTTAATTTTGAGACAGAACACACGCGCACACAGCATGAGCCGGAACTGGGGGCAGAATTGGCAATCCAATGCCGATTTAGTGGGCCAGGCCCTCTCTTTTAGGGTCACGGGCAGTGACAGACGCACCTCAACCTCATGGAACGTGGCACCATCTAATTGGTAGTTCGGTCAGACCTTCATGGGCAAGAATTTTCGTGTCTGAAAAAAGGAAAAGGAAAATGAAAAAAATTCAAACTTACATTTTTCTCCCCCTTTTGTCAGCAACAAAAAGGAACAAACAGATAACAGTAGAGAGAAAAGAGACAATAAAGAGAAAATAAGGAAGATAAAGTAATATTGATTTTTATTCATCATAAGCTTCTCATTTACAAGGCAGTTTTTACAACCATCTATCTAGGTTGATTAAAAAGAAGATACAAGGAATCAACTTTCTTTTCTAACATCTGCCTAGCATGCCTTTCTGCATCCAAAAGTCTTCTGACTTCTTCTAGCTCAGCCTTAAGAAGATTGAAGCTATTTAAATCCACCATCTGAGAGGAGGAGGCTTCTGTAGACAGACTGGTTGAAGCAGCAGACTGGTTTGGATACCAGGGTAAGGCTAAAACTGGGGGTGCCTTAGGTACAGAGAAGGGTGAGGAGACATGGGGAAAGAAATACTGATGAATGGTTCTGAAATAAAACAAAGGAAGAAAAGCTAACTTAAACAGAGGTTTGATTCTGACTAGGTCAAAATCAGGAGAGGGAAAGACACAAGAGAGTCTTTCACAAAGAGACAGACGAGTGACTCTAATTTGAATAGGAGGGGGAAGAGGTTGATTGACTGAGACAGATGGAGGTAAGGATAGGAGAGAGTCTATGTGATAGAAAAACGAATTTGACCCTGTGACTAAGAGAAAGAAGTATCTAGACCTAGAAGGTAACATTACAACAGAGGCAGGATAGTGAGATCCTTCCAATGTTCTAATGAACAGAACAATAGGGGGATAGAAGAAAATCTCTCTACATTGGTTCAGAATGTGAGGTGGAGGAGAAGGAATGACAGATAAGTGAGAGACACTTGCAGTCATCAGAGATTGCAGATCACTCACAAACAGTCTTGATGATATGCCAGATTGTTCTCTGGGAGTTGAGTCCCTGTGAACAACTGTGTACTGACATATATCAGACACAACATCAAAAGATGTTTGGGTGGGGAGAGAGGAGACAAGTGAATGAAAAGGGGAGGCAACAGACAAAGGATTGACAAAGAGGGCAGAGGGAGAGGAAACTACAGAACTTTGAATACCTTGGTGAAGGGGAGAGGATGGTGCAGAAGGAAAGGTGAAAAACTGATCTTCAAAGAGTCTTGTCTTCTTCCTTGAAGGGGACAGAGCAGTAGCTTCAGGATGATCAACTGTCTGAGTCCCATCAGACAGATCAGCAGAGGTTGCAGCAGCAGCAACAGCAGGCTCTTCTGCAGGGACTTCTTCCCTTCCAGCAATGGCCACCATAGGCATAGGGTAGCCTGACCTTCTTTTTCTGGGAATGATTCCCAGATCAAGAGGTTTGATCTCCCTTGGCTCCTCTAAGGGTGAAGATGTCTGCTCCCCCTGAGTAGATGCTTCCTCTTTACTAGGTTCAGACTCCACTTGTCTGACCTTGGTAAAGGTCTTCACCAGTCTTCTCTTCTTGGTGGATTGTGCAGAAACCACACCAGATTTCCCAGCCTCACTGGTCTTCCTCTTGGGAGAGGGTTTCTTCAGCTTGAACCTGAGAGGTTCAACTGTCTCAGCAGATTCTTCAGAGGCTGTGGGTTCCTCAGGCCTCTGGTCTTGTCTGGCCACCTTTCCAGCAGGTTTCCAGATTCTCTCAGAGATTGGAACCTCTGATTCACCAGTGGAATCAACTGGTTCTTCTGCTTTCTCCTTCTGCTTCTACTCAGTAGTAGGCTTCTTCTTCTTCTTGTCTTCTTATTCTTGTTCCTCCAGAGGGATTCCTTCAATACCCATCATAGACAGGACCTTCTTGTCTATGGGCAGAGCCATGTCCACAAAATGGATATCAGTTGGAACAAACAACTTGTTCCTGAACACCCTTGTCAGCAGCATTCCATAAGGGTAGGTTGGCATGTTTGTCCTTCTGATCAGAGACTCAAGATACATGTAGATGAGATCATTGATGTCTATCTTGATTTTGTGAATCAAGTGGTACAGAGCAAATTTGTCCATCTTGGTCACATTGTCTCGTGATCCTTTTCTTGGCATCACACACTCTAGCAGCAGTTTGTGCAAGAACCTGCACTTGGGCACCATGCAGACAGGCTTCTTGTTCTCAGGGTTGGGAACTCCATATATAGCAATATTCACATTTTCAATTCCTACCTGATCTTCCCAGTCAGGTCTGAAGGCAGTTCCAATCCTTGGAAATCTTGTAGCCAATTCCAAAGATCCAATAGGAAACTGGAGAGTTACATCAGATGACATTTGAGCCTTGAAGCTCTTGGTTCCATCAAGCACACTGGTGATGACCACAGCATTCCTCCAGAAGTCTCTGACAAGCTTGGGATGAACAAGCTCCTTGATATCAAAGAAGGCTATCCACTTGGAGTATTCCAACTCTTCAGTGACATCCATTCCCCATTTCTTCATCTGTTGGAGATCAACAGTCTTACCCGGAAGAATCTTCTCAACATCAGCTACTCTCATTTCGTATTTCTCAGCAATTTCTTTTGGGGACAGACGCTTTGAAGATGCCATTTTTCAGAGAGGAGAGTATGAGAGTTTTGGAAGAGAGAAGGGTTTGAACGAGAGGAAGACGAAGATAGAAAGACTTAGGGATTTTGAGAAAGATAAAGTTTGAATCTTTCTGAAAATTGCCTTTTAAAGCAATAAAAGCAGGAGAGAGAAATTAGACATTTTTAATTTAAAACGGCACGATTTATGTGGGGAACTGTAGCGCCCACTTAAGACATAATGAAAACATGGTTTCGAGGTAAAGACTGCCGTGCCCATGATTAGCTGCAGATTAACAAATGGTATTAAATAAATAATAACCATTTTAATAAAACTGTTGAGTTTCAGCATAGTGACTCAGCAGAGTCAGATAGGTGATCACAGACAGGTGATATAAAGCTATAAGACAGGTAATCATAGACAGTTCAAAACTCAGACATTTCATTCAACAATGCAATGCATGTTTAAATTATCTCTAATAAATAAAAATCTTTCTTCTACTAAAGGCTTAGTGAAGATATCAGCCCATTGATTTTCAGTTTTAACAAACTTAATATCAAAGATACCTTTCTGAACATAATCTCTAATGAAGTGATGTTTGATTTCTATATGCTTAGCCTTAGAATGCTGAATTGGATTTTTAGTTAAGCAGATAGCACTGGAATTATCACACCATACAGATATATTATGCTCAAAGATAGAGTAATCCTCAAGTTGATGTTTTACCCATAAGAGTTGAGAGCAACAATTAGCAGCTGAGATATATTCTGCTTCAGCAGTAGATAGAGCAATAGTTGTCTGCCTTTTGCTTGACCAAGAGACTAAATTTGCTCCAATGAAGTGGCATCCTCCACTGGTGCTTTTTCTTTCTATTCTATCTCTAGCAAAGTCAGCATCACAGAATCCCACTAATCTGTATTCTTTAGTTCTTAAATATACCAAACCAAGATTAGTAGTACCAAGCAAATATCTAAATATTCTCTTAACAGCTTTAAGATGAGATTCTCTTGGGTCAGATTGAAATCTAGCACACATGCAGACACTAAATTGAATATCAGGTCTGCTTGAAGTTAAGTACAGTAGAGATCCAATCATACCTCTGTAGATAGTTTGGTCTACCTTTTTACCTTCATCATCTTTACTTAGTTTTGCATTGGTTTCCATGGGAGTTTTCATAAGTTTAGCACTTTCCATTTTGTACTTCTTATGCATTTCCTTGATATACTTTTGTTGATGGATGTAGATTCCATCACTTGTCTGTTTGATTTGTAGACCAAGGAAGAACTTCAATTCTCCCATCATGCTCATCTCAAATTCTGCTTGCATCAGCTTTGAAAAATCCTTGCACAGCTTTTCATTAGTTGCTCCAAAAATAATATCATCAACATATATTTGGACTATAATGAAATTCTCTTTAGAGCTTTTTTTAAACAGAGTAGTATCTACTTGACCTCTTGTAAAACCATTATGCATGAGAAAAGAACTTAGTCTATCATACCATGCCCTAGGTGCTTGCTTTAAACCATATAATGCCTTTTTAAGTTTAAAAACATGATCTGGTTTATCAGTATCTTCAAAACCAGGGGGTTGTTTAACATAAACTTCTTCTTCAATTATTCCATTGAGGAAAGCACTTTTCACATCCATTTGAAAAAGTGTGATTTGGTGTTGTGCAGTATATGACATCAGAATGCGAATAGCTTCAATTCTAGCTACAGATGCAAAGGTTTCACTATAGTCAATACCTTCTTGTTGGTTATAGCCCTGAGCTACTAACCTTGCCTTGTTTCTGACAACTTTGCCATCTTCATCCAACTTGTTTCTGAAGACCCATCTTGTTCCAATGACATACTTGTTTTTAGGCTTGGAGACAAGTGTCCAGACATCATTTCTGGTGAACTGATTGAGTTCCTCTTGCATAGCAAGAATCCAGCTTTCATCATCAAGAGCTTCTTCAATGTGTTTTGGCTCTATTTCTGACATAAAGGCCACATTTGCTTGATTCTCTTAAAGTAGATCTGGTTCTTACTCCTTCTGAGGGATTTCCAATAATGAGATCCTTAGGATGATGAGTTTTGAATTTCCAATCTCTTTTAAAAGGATCTTGACTTGTCTGTTGACTTGTCTGCTCCACTTGTCTGTCTGGTTCTGCTTCAGGTTCTGATTTGGTTAAGTAAGGTTGTTGATCTTCTGACTTGTTTATATCAAGACCTGCAAGATCATCTTCTAGATCTGACAATTCCTTATCAGTCTTTAAGCTATCATTGAATTTGACATGAACAGATTCTTCAATAACAGATGTTCTAAAATTATAAATTCTAAAAGCTTTAGACATTTCAGAGTATCCCAAAAAGATACCTTTGTCTGTTTTAGAGTCAAACTTTCCAAGTTGATCCTTGGTATTTAAGATGAAGCATTCACAACCAAATGCATGGAAGTAAGAAATGTTGGGGCTTTTTCCTTTCCACAGTTCATAAGGTGTCTTCTTTAGAAAAGGCCTAATGAGTATTCTGTTTTGTACATAACAGGCTTTGTTTACTGCTTCTGCTTAGAAGTACTTAGGGAGATTATTCTCATTGAGCATAGATCTAGCCATCTCTTGCAGAGATATGTTCTTTCTCTCAACCACTCCATTTTGTTGAGGAGTTCTAGGTGCAGAGAAATTGTGAGAGATCCCATTTTCCTCACAGAACTGTCTAAACTACTCATTTTCAAATTCTCCCCCATGGTCACTTCTAGGAGTAGAAATGCAGAAACCCTACTCATTTTGTACTCTTTTACAGAATACTGAGAAAGCCTTAAAAGACTCATCCTTGTGGGTTAAGAAGAGTACCCATGTATATCTAGAATAGTCATCAACTATGACAAATCCATATTTCCTTCCAGCTAAGCTGGCAACACTAACTGGTCCAAATAGATCCATGTGTAACAACTGAAGAGGTCTAGAGGTTAATACTTGGTTTTTAGATTTGAAACTTGATTTTATTTGTTTACCTCTCTGACATGCATCACACAAAACATCTTTCTTAAAACTAATATCAGGCAATCCTCTCACAAGGTTATCCCTTTTTAGTTTTGAAATTAGTTTCATACTAGCATGTCCTAGTTTCTTATGCCATAACCATCTTTCATCCTCTTTAGACATCAGACAGGTTACACTTTGATCTGAGAGATCAGTCAGTTCAATCTTATACAGATTTTGTTGCCTTTTGGCTAAAAAGAGGGTTTTGCCACTTAGATCGTTAACTATACAGAAATCCTTGGTAAAGGAGACATCAAATCCACTGTCACATAATTGACTTATGCTAAGCAAATTGTGTTTTAATCCTTTAACCATAAGAACATTTGATATAAAGGGAAGAGGAGGTTTACCACCAATAGTACCAATTCCTATAACCTTCCCTTTCTGATTTCCACCAAATGCCACATGTCCTCCTTTCTTAAGTTGGAGGTCTAGGAACATAGACCTTTCTCCTGTCATATGTCGCGAGCAGCCACTGTCCAGGTACCAGCAGTGGTGTTTTCTTTGTGCTGTTGAGGACATCTGCAACAGAGATTATTTGATCTTTAGGTACCCATAGTTTTCTGGGTCCTTTTCTGTTAGTTCTAGGAGTCTGTGAAGACTTCCTTCTTTTCTTATGAAGACACTTAGACATAACATGTCCAGTCTTTCCACAGAAATTACAGATAGGTATGGATTTAATAGAAGTAGATGTAGTAGACACTTTAGAGTGTTTAGTTGATACTTTATGATGTGTCTGATGGACATATCCAATACCTTCTTTGTTAAGGGAGTGCCTCTGACAACCAAGCAGCTTGGTCAGATTTTCTCTACCATTAACAAATTTGGCAAGATCAGAAGTGAGCTCTTCCACTTTCTGTTGAAGTTTTTCAACTTCTTCAGACTGTGATGTATCACTAGAGATCTTAGCTTCATTAGACTTTTCAGTCTTCAGCTCACTGTTCTCCTTGGCAAATTTCTCACACTCTAGAGATTTCTGTTTATGCTCACTGAGGAGCTTAACATGATCTTTCTTGAGAGATTTGAAGGCCTTAGATAAGCAGTTGGATTCCTCCAGCAATTCTTCATAGCATCAAGTAATTCCTCATAATCAGAATTTACCTCATTATCTGAATCTGAGTCAGTGTTAGCCATTAGACAGAGATTTGCTTCTTCCTCTGTCTCTTCATCAGAAGAAGTTGACTCTAGATCTTCCCAAGTAGCCATCATACCTTTCTTCTTCTTTTTGAAGAACTTCTTAAAAGGGGCTTTCTTGAGTTGAGGACATTCTACTTTGATGTGACCTAGCTTCTTGCACTCATAGCAGACAATTGAGTTCTTGTCTGTTGAAGTGGAATCTTTGAAGTTCTTGTCCTTGTTGAACCTTCTGAATGGCTTATCTTTTCTAAACTTCTTTTTCTGTAAGAGAAGCTTTATCTTTCTGGTTAGGAGAGATAATTCATCATCACTTTCAGAGTCCTCGGGTTCAGACAGGTCAGCATCACTGGATGACTCGTCTGCCTTCAAAGCTTTAGAAGCTTTTGAAGACTTTTGATCAGCCTTCAAAGCAATTGACTTGCCCTTCTTTGTTGAAATTTCATCTCCAAGTTCTTGCTCATGAACAGTGAGTGTACCAAGAAGTTCATCCATAGTCAGGGTGGTAAGATCTTTGGCTTGAGAGATAGCAGTTACCAAAGGTCTCCACTGCTTAGGCAGGCTTCTTAGTATCTTTCCAACCTTCTCAGCATTAGAGTAAACTTTGCCAAGAGACTTTAGGCCATTGATGATAGTTTGGAATCTTCCTATCATCTGAGCAACAGATTCTCCTTCCTCCATGAGAAACAGTTCATACTTTCTGACAAGTATGGCAATTTTTTATTCTTTGACTTTGGCTGTTCCTTCATGTGTGACAGCTAAGGTGTCCCATATTTCTTTGGCAGAATCACAGGCACAGACCTTTTCAAACTCATCAGGACTGAGAGCACAAATAATGTTGTATCTGGCTTTGTGATTCAGCTCCCACTTTGTCTTTTCTGCAGGTGTCCACTGAGCTTTTGGCTTGTCAGTGTTGTCATCATTTTTAGGAATGAAAGGACCATCTGTGATGACATCCCAGAGATCAGAGTTTGTAGATAGAATGAACCATTGAAATCTGTCTTTCCAATAGTTGTAGTTTTCTCCATTGAAGAATGGAGGTCTGGTTAAGGAGGCTTCTTCAGTCTGGTGACTTCCACTAGCTTCAGCAGTCATGTCTATTCTTCAGGATCTTTTACCTCTACACTGTTAGATGCTCAACCCCGAGGCTGAGCTCTGATACCAACTGAAATAGACAACTATAAACATGAGAAGGGGGGTTGAATTGTGTTTATCAGAAATTAAAATAAAGTTAAAAACTTTTCGCACATAGAAGCTAAGTTTGGACAGGTGTAAAAAGGTTACACAGACAGGTCACCTGTCTGTTATATTTTTCTCAGAAAACAACACAAGCATACAGATGAAATACAAGCTTGATAAAACAGTTTTAACCCCTTAGTTAGAATGCAGATGATATATAATCAAAACAACTAAAGAGATTAAGGGAAGAGAGATTAACACAGTGACTTATCCTGGTTCACTCTTTAACACAAAGAGCTACGTCCAGTCCTTGGCAGCACCAAGATTTATCCACTATAACTGATCAGGTTACAGACTCCAAGTATTGTTTGCACACCTAGCCTCTTCAGGCTCCAAGACAAGTATTCTTTGCACACCTAGCCTCTTCAGGCTCACTCAGATTTGTTTTAGAGTTTGGTTTGAAATAAATACACTTATAGACAGACAGATCTTTCACTAACACTCAGAGAGTGGTTTAAATGTAAAGCTTAGGAAAGTCTGCGCAATAACTTCAAATGATTGAAGAATTATACAGAGTGAATAAATGAACAGAGTGATGGCTCTTTACTGCTTTGTAATCTCTGATGTGTTCATCTTCAATGACTTCTGTATTTATAGCCTTCAAACATTTAATATCCGTTAGAGACATTCCTTGCAACGATGGCTTCAAGCAGAGCTTCATTAAATGCAATATAGTCGTTCTGGACAGCCATTAATGCAATGGAGACATTGGTTGTACTCTAACATGAAGGATAATGGCTTTATGCTTCGTGTAGTAGCCAAATCAGAGTTGTGCAGAATGCTTTTGTACTTTTGCAGAGTACATTTCCCTTCTTGTGTAATAATCGTAAATACTAGGGAATAAAGCATGTTGGAAACATTCTTTAACTGGAAGTTTGTCTCTGACTTCCTAGGTTACTTGAGAGAGAGCACTTCTGAATTTCTTGATAAGCGTGAGAGAGAGAGATTCAGAGTCTTCTGCATGAGTGGACAGCTTCCAAAAGCTTCCTGTACTTCGAGTTCTTAACAAAGAACCTTAGACGAGTTTGAGAGCAGAGTGGAGACAGGTTGAAACCAGTTTGTACAAAGTCAACAATCCCAGTCAGCAGACAGGTTGACTTTTTGCTTATCCAACAGGTTGGTACTTAGGTAGACAGACAGGTGAGTTTTGTTATTTTCTGATCTGTACACTAAGTAGACAGGTTAGCAACCACAAAGTAAGTTAATTAAATCATTAACCAATGTTTAGTTTTCATCAAAACTTAGGGAAATGCACGCAGACATTTTAGAGACTTAACAAGAAGATCTGAGTAAAGATGGAGGGAGAGATTGAGAGAGAGATTGGGGGCAAGAATAGGGGAGAGATTGGGGTAGAGTTAGGGTTCTTTTTAGTTTTACAAGTGAGTACAAATGAAATGGGTTGAGAGTGAACGAATTTGTTTCAGACTTTCAGTAATCTAAGTATGTTCGGTCAGGTCCGGGTACTGACGGATTTATTTTTTCACACCCGGGCTTGACTGTGGAAAACTGTATGAACATGAAGCCTTCACTCGTGTGACCCGCTGGACCGCATTGACCCGCCCATTTTTCATTTTTTTTTTCAGTTAATTCGGTTCTGAGTCGGGTCGGGGATGTGATAAGTGTAATAATTAGGCTTAGAGGTTGAGCAAGTAATAAGTCATGTTGAGACATGATGATGTACTGGGGAATTCATACCATATGTGTTAGTAGTGCCTAACCGAGATGATTACTGTGATATGATGATGATGAGATTATTATTGAGGTTATCTATGAGATTATGATGAGCAGTTAGGGCACTAGGGGGTGACCTGAAACATGGTCTGTGATATGGTTGACCTGAAACATGGTCTGGTGGACCTGAAACATGGTCGTTGGGGCCTATTCCTCTGAGGGAGAATTCCCGGGGTTAGGCTAACGGCGGACCGTCCCTGACATTATTTCATTTTAGTTGCAGCTATAGTTCATGCGTTGCATGAGCACCCTGATCGGGGTTCAAAGGTGTGCACCGGATTGTGCATCTATAATGCCATTTCTTTGCATGGGCATCCTCCATCCGCGGACGAGGGTGTGCGCCGGGGACTCTGGGGCATGTCGATTGATGTGGATATCCAGATATGGCCGATACCTGATGAGATGATTCATACAGCATTTGCATTGCATCATGATGGAGGGTTGAGGAGAAATCTTAGACGTGGATTGAGGATGATTTGTGTTATATATATATATATATATATATATATATATATATATATATATATATATATATATATATAGGATCCGTTGACATCAGGTGTAAGTCTTTAAACTTACACCAAATCTGAACCATTAATCTTAATTAATCCAACGGATGAGAATATTTGAATTAAAAAAGTCTACAAAATTAAAAAAGTAATCACGTGTCCCTCCTTTATCTTAGTATTTTTTTCCACCCCTGTTCTTGACCTCTCCAGATATTACAACTTATCGTTAGCCTTAACCGCAACTCATATATCTGGTATTGGCATAAAAGCCATTCCAGCTATATCACACTTCTCTGGTCTCCGCAAACATGAAAATCCACTTTCAATAGTGCAATATGATTATCAATTTATGATGATAATTTTTTCATGTGATGCTCAACAATGCAAATCTGTACAACATAATAGATTAACTCGCATATCCAAAACTGATTGCATAATAATGTTCATAGAAATTGTGAAAGACTGAAAGTCATGGTGACATCAAGTTCCACTATGCACATTAAAAAATTGGAGACAATGAAAACTGCATTACATCAAGTCTTAAACCATGAGTCTGCCAATTCATAGAGCAGTCTCCTTGCTTTTCTCCCATGTCAGAAATTGTGGGAAATTTTTTGTTTTTTTCCTTTTTGTTTGGAGTTCTTGGGGTTTCCTTTTGACTTCACTTCACATAAACCCAGAAGCAAAGATTCAATATTTTTCCATCTTCCTCATAATCTTCTCTGTGTCGAGACTGAATGGACACTTCTCTATGCCACTGATTTAAAAATTTGTTAAAGTAGAAAGAGAGATAAACAAGTGAGAAGAAAAATGACATATGCACATGGGACTACTCTTCCTCCATTGTTCAAATTGGGTTGTGTGTTTTCTTCTTTCTTCAAGACAATAGAGACACCATTGGTTGTTTCCTTCATCATCGCGGCGTGGCGGAGGGCGACGAACGAGGCAGCGCGAAGGGGAGTCTCTTTTTCTCTGTTTCTCCTCGAGACGGCGAAGTGGAGGCAGATACGACGGTGGAGCGATGGCATTGGCGAACGTCTAGCGGCGGGAGGCGGGCGGCGTCGCGGCGGTAGTGGAGAGGCTCATATGTACAGTGCGAGGGTTGTGGGTACATCTGGATCATTTGGGTTTTCTTTGATTGTTAAGAGAAGGAAAGGTTTCACGGGAAAGAAAAAAATCAGGAACGAACGAAATACAAGGGAGGATAAAAGTAAATGATAAGGGTCACGTGATTAATTTCTGTTTTAGTTTTTATTTAAAATATTCTAATCCATTGGATTAAATTATTTTAATGATCCAGATTTGGTGTAAGTTTTTATACTTACACCTGACGTCAACGGATCCTATCTCTCATATATATATATATATATATATATATATATCCTTGGAGACGGATGTTTAATATGCTGTTATAGAATTAAATGTTGCTAAACCCTTTCCACGTTTGACGTTATATTGTTTCTTATCCCTTTTCTTCTTGTTGTTGGGTATGTTTTATTTATGTGATCGCTATAAGAAGACTCGATGGAGGAGCCAGCTATGAAGGAGCTAGATGGAACCCCTTATGAGCCAGATGCCGGAGGACGAGCAGTGGACCCGAGTAGTTGAGTAGAGAGTCTACTGCTTGTGCGTCTTTTTAAGACGTTTTATCTTCTGTTGTTTATATCAATTTGTACCTATTGGGATCCTACTGATGGGATTCCCTCTATTGTACTGCATCAGGATATGATGGGAATATGTTATGCATGTGTGTGTATATATTGTTTATATTTTAAGTTTTAATTTTTTCGGCGTTTTAATATATACCCTTAACGATAATAACACGATTAGGTCCTAAATAATATGGATTTTCTTTAATGGGATGTCGGGGCATCTCATTAAGGACTTTCATGTATATAAATCAAAGGGTTATTGTGACGTCTCGCGATATTACGTGGAAATAGATAATTAAATAAAATAATTATTCATTCATAGCATCCGAAACTAAGATAAATTAAAACTTACACTTTTTTACATAAAACACTTCCAATTAATTAACAAAAAAAATATTTAATAACAGTTTTAGCCTCGAAAACATGGGCAACTAATAACACCCAAAAATAAATAAAACAACACTAATACTAAGATCTTCAAGAGTCCAAAACTGTCTCAAGTCGTTGCATAATCTATAACACCACCTGTGAACTCTGAAAGACAATACCACTAATGAGATTTATAAACCCAGTAAGCAAACACAGTTCTAAAAGATTTTCGAAAAGATGATGCTTTCAGCTGGCGCAGTAACCGGAAAAACAACCATGGTAGTCCGCCAATTTCATAACTATATAATATCAAAATATTTTAAATAGTAACATAAACAAGATATAGCATGTACAATAACATCAACAACCCAAAAATATAAATAAATGCAATGATATCTCATTGTCTTCTCCACGTAGGAGGCCTTTTGCCATCGCCTCGCATTAGGCCAATATGTCATCACTTCGAGTTAGGACCTTTGCCATCTCTACGAATGAGATTCCCAATAACCTTGCAATTCCCAAATTGCCTTCTCCCTGAGTTAGGTCATTTTCCAGCGCCTCGCATTAGGCCAAATCTGCCATCACTACGAGTTAGGCCTTTTGCCATCACCTCAAAGGAGGTATCCAACAATGTATTTACATTGCCTTCCCCATGAGGGAGATCCTTTGTCATTGCCTCTTATTAGGCCAATCTGTCATTGTTATGAGTTAGGCCCTTTGTCATCTCCTAAATAGAGGTATCTCAACCAAATATACCCATTACATAAGGTACTCATACATCAATACAAACATTAATTACAAGCATGCATCATAATATCCATTATAATATCCAGACATCATGATATGGTCATTTACAATGAACCCAAACATGTCATCAAGCTCCATGCATTAATAACAATGATATATCTCATGCCAAAACAACACATGGGCATTTCAAATCACATATAACATACACATATTAATTTCAAACCACCACACAAGTCTTAAAACATGTAATCATACAAATCTGACAACCAATAACTCATCAATTATCATTTATTATAAAACCCCCAATTTAATTTAGCGTCCTTGAATCCTAGTATAGAAAACCCCAATTTTTCCTAATTCAGTCTTCCAAAATAACATTATTAGTTTTAAGAAACCAAAACCTCTTTTCAAAATACCATGGAGGTGTGAGAAAGATAGTGTTTTACTTACCTCTTGAAGACCTCCAGAGATGAGCCTCAAGAACTTCTAGGGTTACTCCTTTGACATCCCCACCTCAAGCCTAACTATCCCTTCATCTATCTCAAGGTCTCTTCTTCTTCCTCTTCTTCTATTCCCTTTTCTCTTTGGATGTTTCTCCTTCAAAAACCTTCAATTCTACTCTCCTAAGCTGCCTCTATGTTTTAAAACTGATTTAAGGTTCCAAAATTGTGTTCTAGGGTATTAAAAACATATTTATAGAGACCCAAAAGCCTAGAACGCACCAAAAACGTGTATCAGCATTTTCTGTCCAGCTGGCGCTCTGCACCAAGTAGCTAGTGCCAGACAATTTTTTTTAAAACATAAAAATTCAGGATGTTACAGTTATAAATCAAAGGGTATGTAAAGTCAAGGAACTTTTTGAAATAACCAAAGTTAACACAAGAAGGGGGGTTGAATTGTGTTTACCAACTTTTTAGGAAACTTTGAAAATTAATTTCGCAGGCACAACAAGCAAAAATAAAGCTACAAAAAATTAGACGGGTGACTCGTCTAATTTTGAGACAGAACACACGCACACACAGAGAAGGTTAAAACAGAGTTTGATATTCACAATATTAACTCCCCAAGTTAAAAGCTTAAACAAATAACTCTTAAACAAAATAAAGAAATAAGGAAAGAGGGATATCACTCAAGAGTTTTGTACTTGTTCACACCAAAATCCACAGGGCTACATGCAGTTCTTGGCAGTACCAAGTTTCCACTATAACTGATCAGATTACAGTACAAGTATTTTTTGCACACCTAGCCTCTCTAGGCTCAACACTCAAACAAGTATTCTTTTCTCACCTTGCCTCTTCAGGCTCAACACAGTAAGGAGTAAAGGTTTTGTGTAATTAATACAACTTGCAAATCTTTCAGATAACACTCAAAGAGTAAAATAAATATGAAGGAATGAAAGACTGCGAATTAATATCAAATGATTGAAGAGCTATTCAATGAAGGAATGAAGAAGTAAATGAAGAGAGTAAATGCTTCTTGAGTATTTAGGTAGAGCTCTTAATGTTGTTCTTAATTCTTGTCTTCATTTTCATGGTTTGGTCTATATAAAGACCTCAATCAATTTGATCCGCTAGGCACAGCTTCAGAAAGTGTTCTCCTTTGATTTAAGTCTTCTGAGACGCCGCTAATGCAAAAGAGTCGTTCTGTATAAACATTAAATATTTAGGGACGTTGGACTTTGACATATGAAACCAAGAGTACACTTTGCTTCTGAGCAGTTGTTGTTTCAGAGTTGCAGTAGCAGACTTCTTGTACTTGCAGCAGAGAGCTTTCCTCTTTCAATGCAACACTCAGTTCACTTTCTGGAAAGTACTTCTACTTTGTACTAAAACAGCTAAAAGCTACTGACTTGGTGCAGAGGTTGCGTGTTTATTCCTTAAACACTTGAAAGAATAAATTCTTTATTCTTTATCCTTGGTGCTATTGTCCAGAGGTCTTCGAGATCCTTAAGGAAGGCATCTTTTTCAAATAAGGTTGACTTGGACTTCCTTCTGACAAACTGACACTTAGTGTAGCAGTGTTTGAAAATTAGATGGGTGCTTGTGCAGTCCAAAATTAGACGGTTGATATGAGTCAAAACTTAGACAGGTGAGTAAGTCTATTTTAGACGGGTGATCCACTAAAGCTTCTTCAGACTTGAGATTCTTGCCACATCATCAACTAGATCAGAACCTTGATTGAGAGTTGACTTGGTCTATGTCTGAGTTGACTTTCTTTTCAGACGGGTGAGTTTTTAGACAAGTCTAAAAACTGCATTGTACTGAAACTTAGACGAGTGACCTTAGGTCTATTTTCCTGCACACTTAATAGTCTTATCAGTAATTTCATATTGGTTCAATATTATCATACTTAATCTATTTGGTATCATCAAAACTTAGAGAATTTACACATTGAATGTGTTCCAGAACTCAACATCTTTTGATAGAAAACAGTTTTATGGAAATAATATATGCTTACACCAAGCTTTACCAAAATATATTGGGGAAGGAAGACATTGATCTGCCAACATTTTGAGTTGCCTATCATAGCTAAAGCCATTGAAAAGTTTTCAAGTAGTAACAAATGATAGAAGGTGGATTATGTCCAGTATACAAGATAATATTAAAAAAAATGGATCAACGGTTTCGTATTCTAACTATTACATGTATTGACTTTTAATTTAGTGAATGTGGGAACACTCACACATTCAAAGAAGTGCCAGAACAAGGGTTGGAGCAGTTCAAAAGATAAAGTGTCGTTGATTGCGAAACTTCAAATATTCATCATTTTGGAATGGTGGTAGTTGTAGATTTTATGGTCATTATGGCAAACAAAAATAGCCTTTGGAAGTGTTTTGGTATTTAAACCATAGATTCACTGCCATATATTGGATCTACAAATTTGTAGGTAGAGTTGTAAAAATAGACCCGGCCCGTTTGGTCCGATATAAATGGCGGGCTGGGCTACTAAAAATAGAGCCTGGACAAATTTTAGCCCGTCCCTGTAACACCCTCCTCGGGCGCTACATCGTAAGTGACATTTTAAGGCCAAAAATAGGTTAATTAAATTTGGCTATAAAAGAATGGGGTAATTTTTTTTTTTCCTTTTCTGTAAGTCGTAAATATAACTACTTTGTTTTAAATGAATGGACAATAAAATATTCCATTATCCAATTAGGGTTATGAGTTCGAAAATCGTTTACATAATACCCAACCCGACTCATAAACAGAAATCATAGAATGTACAGACTCAACATAAAGATGTGGAGACGCAGCTCCTAAAATATAATATACTTGGAGTCGCAGCTCCATAAGCGTTAACATTAACTCCCAAACATACCCAGCTGGCCAAACTAAAATAGAAAAGACAGTCCTGTCTCGTACACCGTGAGAAGGACAAACCAAACTGACGAGATCTAGTGGAAACTCTATTTGAGTCCACTACCAACGTCGTCACAAAAGACACTACTAGAGTCACTACAAAAGTAACTCTCGGACTAAGCCCTCTAGGAACCATCGATAGTCTGGAAGACTTCCACTAGAAACTCCAACATATCGTCCGCATGCTCGAACCTCAATCTCTACGATGCGCCTGCCAAGGATCATTTTGACGTCTCAACCTTCTCAAAAGAGTATAGAAGGCACATAGCCAGCCGACATAGGCAATATAAAAAGAAGGAGGTGAGATTTCCATTCATCTTACACATAAGGCATACATGTAGTGGTACGACTCTCAGGTACGTACAATTAACAATTATCAATCATATCTACACTCATAACAAAGCAATAATGTTTCACAGAAACATGACCACAGCACAACGTTTTCCTAGATAGAAACATCTAAGACTCGAGGAATGACCTCTGAATTCCTATACCATGGTTTTACGAACAGTCGGAGAGAGTGGTTCGGAGGATCGTTCCGGAGTCTACCAGCCTTGGGTAATAAAGAAAGCGTCAATAGAAGAGGGCGTGCACGTCATAGGCTTTTTCGGGAACATCCTACACTACCAGAAAACACGTAGTGTCTAGTTGAGTATGTCGGTGCATTGCAAGATCACCACGCCACAGAGGAGCTACCAACTGGGCCTATGTGAGTATTTCATACCCCGACACCCCCTATGAATAAGTAGGATTCGCCACTATGGAATTCGCACCCGCATTAAAGTGTTAGCTCCATATCCTAGGCACAACGGCCTTACAGAACATAGTTTCACTATGTGTTTAGGCGAAATTGTCGGAAAATGCGTTCTTCTTGTCTATCCATCGGATGACATCTGGATTCCATCGGAATTTTTCAACGTGCTTTCTCAGATGCTAGATGTTCTTAACATCGAGCGGAAGTTCTCAAGTAACCTTTCATCTTTGTGTAGAGATATCTTAAAACACTTGATTAAAAGTCCTAACGCATTATGAGATTGGAACACAAGTCCAATTATTTATTTCTCTGTACTTTTCTAATTGAGCCTTTTTCTTTGGCTTCCAAGAAATCAAATCATTCTAAGTCCATTAAATTTTATGGAATATGGATAATGAATTATCCATACTTTATGACATAAGGTCGTGTTCCACCCCACGTCATAAATTATTACGTTCGTATTTTCACTAAGTCATTCTTGACTTAGGTTTTACATTTTACAGTAAAATCTCATCTTTGAAGACAAAAATCCTTTTGGCTTAAAACCAAAACCTTTAGATAAAATCAAATCCATTTTCAAGAATAATTCCCCTCAAAGATACTTAGGTATCAATTTCTCCAAAGCATTTTCTCAAAAATCCTTAAAAACGCTTAACGACGGTTCGCCGCTTTTTACTGAATTTAGGCTTAAAAAGCCAAACTTTTGAAAATATGGTTCTTCACCTCAAATGTATTACTCTCCTAGGTTCTATTAATTTTATGAAATTGTTTAAATGCTAATTTCCATCAAAATTTCCCTTTATACAAAATTCCTTACAATTTGACCGAACGTCGTTTATTTTGTAAATCGCGTAAATCCTTTTTCAACGATTTTACACTCTAATAGTCCAAAACTCATTTTGGAGTTTTAGAACAGTTTTATAGGTATTAAAAACAGTCTCTCACTGTCCAGTTAAATGTATTTTCTAAAATTGCAATTTAACCCCTAAACTTTCATTAATTGCAAAAAGATCCTTATTCACTTAAAACCTTATAACTTTTTATTTATAACTCCAAATCAAACCAAACCAACTTCTTTAGAAATATTTTTCAGTTGCCCTCAAGTTTCCATAAATTTCGTTTCTGCCCCAAATAATTTTCAGTAATTGCAAAAAGGTCATTTTTCACTAAAAAACTTATAACTTTTTATGTATTAATCCAATTAACACCAAACCAATTTCTATGGTTTTGTCTCATCAAGGACTACAATATTAACACACAAGAACATGAATTTCAGTGCAGCCACTGAAATTCTCCGAAATTGCATTTTAGTCCCTAAGGACTCATAAAACCATATCTTTCAATATACACATCCAAATCAATCCAAACCAATTTCTATATTCTTATATGTTTATTCAATCCTCATAAAAATTATTCAAACAATTTAACACATCATAGAACCCATTAAAACAGTCATGGCCGAATGGCCTTAAATAATCATGTTAAGCATTTATTTTAACAAATCGATCATACAACAATCATGGTTTCAACTTAAGGTCATTGGAACCATGACAATCATATGACATATCATACCACAACCAAGAATCAAATCAAATCCTCCAAGAGGATCACACAACCATAAACAATAATATATAATCCTAACACTTAGGATTTACAAGACAACATACAAATACTTTAAACCACGTACATAGCTACATTAAGGTAGGATAGTGGTAATCTCCCCCCTTACCTCTTGTAGATCACTTGAAACTCAAGTAGGAGAAGGATGTTGTTCACCTATATCACAAGGTTTTGAACCCACAAAACCTAGCCATGAACAACCAACAAGAAATCAAGTTAAAGATTGAAGAAAATCATCCTAAACCCATTTTATATAGATTCGGCCAACTCAAAAGAATTAGCTAGGGATCTCTAAATTTTCCAAGCTCTTGGATGATGAAAATAGAAGTCATATGGAGATCATAGAAATTGATCTCACATTAAAATGATTTTTCTAGGAACTTTTGAAGATCTAGATCTAAGAATGAAAACATGATGATCATGGCATGAAACAAGTGAAATCAATGAAGAAGAAAGCTTAGATGATCAAGGAGATGAGTTTTTACCTCTTGTTGATTGAAGAAATGAAGAGAGTGATCAAAACAAGCTTAGGTAGAAATGGAAGCTTTTGGGACAGCTTTGAGGGTGTGGTGGTTTTATGAGTGTATCTCACAATACACTCATCTAAAAATTACAAAATTTGGCTTATTAGAAAGGTAAGAAGAAGAGGAACAACTTTGATGTTTAAGTTTTGGTTTGATTCAGATCAGAACATGGGCGTAAAGGGCCTTCTTTCTGCTGTTCTAGTGAGATGCTGTGGATTTCGAGCTGTTTTGGTAATTTGGGCATAACTCCCAAAATACTTATCCGTTTTTTATGATCTTTAGCTCGTTGGAAATAACCGAGAAAGAGGAACAACTTTTATGTAGAACGTTTTTCGATTTTCGGAACAGAAAAATGTCAGAACTTCGATGAACTTTCAGGTGAGTAAGGAGAGTTTGTCTTAGTGTTCTTGGTGTTCATGATGAATGATGAAAAGAAAATGGTCAAGTGTGGGAGAGGGCAGCCACGAAAATGAGAGTGTGATGGAGTGAAAATGCCTTTGTGTAATGTTAGAGTGAACCAATGTTAGGTTAATTGACATAGGTTAAGTTTAGAAAATAATATAATAACTTAACTATGGTTATAATAACCTAACTAAAGATAATTTGTAATCATGGTTTGGTTAAAATACTTGGTGGAGAATAAAGGGAGGTGTGGATGATTTTGGGCCACATATTATGAGTCATCCATGACTCATTGATCCCATCCATTAGCGGTTCCCGGAAATCTCGTACGCAGCTCCGTCATTCACCCGATTTCGGTTTTTGAGAGGAAAATGATGAAATGAAATCAAAATGAAATAAGTTTGGTTAAGTGGAGGGGCTGCACGAAATTGACTAGTTTTAGAGGGTATTTTGGTCAAAAATTCACTTAGGGACACTCTTGGAATTTTACTTAAAGCCCAAGGGCATTTTGGTCTTTTCACTAGAATAAATATCATGATATTTTGGTGTCATCATTAGGCTTCATAAATGCTAGGTGAGTCACCCATGTGACTCACCACCCTAGGTGGCAAGATGTCCCATCATCCGGAGTCCAGTTTTGTCTCTGTACGTCCGTTCTCGACTCCGTCGATCACCCGTTTGTTGATGATGCGCCCGAATAAAGTATAATAACTTATTTATTTCGAAAATTTTCAAAATAACCAATATCGTTGGAAAAATAATATAAACCTAAACCGTTTCGTTCACGGATCAAAATTAGGTTTTCTGATCAGTAAACTTTTGCTGTCAGTGAAAAACACAGACTGGGTTTCGCCTGAATTTTAAACCTAAAATTTCACTGTAACTTCCTTCGATATTGAAGGTCTCAACTATGATTTTGTTTTCCTAAAAATTATTTTCTAAATCCCCGGTAAAAATATAAAATATAATTATTAGTCAAGGCACGAGAAAACAGGGTGTTATAGTCCTAGTCCGGTCCAAAAATTTGTTGGCTCATCATGAACTGACCTGAGGCGGGTCCGGGTAGCCCGCTAGCCCGAATGTCAGATTTTTGTAACGAAGTGATTGAGATTGAATTCATAAGATAATAAATATGATTGTATCATTTTCTATTTATTTGCATTAAGATTCTGTATAGAATAACAACCACAATAGAGTAATGTAAGATACAGGACTAAAACCAATAAAAATTAGATTAATGCAAGGTATAGGACCGAACCATATAAAAACTAGAGTGATATAAGATTTCAGCATTTAAAAAAAATATATATATTTATAACAAAAACAAAAAAACAAAAATTGAAACCTTTTCTTTATTATAAGTAAAACTTAAAAGTTAAAAGCCTAAACCTGATGATATTAGTATATTACTGTGAAAGATCGAAATTGTGAATACTTAGATGGTTAAATACTTAAAGGTGTTATAGTTAAATACTTAAATGTATGTTTTTTTATAACAGTGGAGATTTATTATAACTATGGTACATATCTTCAATTCCTCATCCTCATGGAGATTTATTATAACCAATGAGATTTTTAGTGAATGGCACGTCAAATGTTAATTCATAACCATATGAATGGAATTTTCTAGTTAAAAAAATGAACTTTAAAGTACAAGAACAATAAAATTTTAAAAAAATGTTATCGGCCCATGGGCCTGTTTGGCCCGGACCGGTCCAGCCTGAAAAGTACCTTGGCCCGCATGGGCCAGTTCGAATTGGCCGGCTCGGCCCGAATTGACAGCTCTATTTGCAGGCTTTTAGGGTTGGGACCATGTAGCTATGCACAATGATCTTTTGTTGAGTCGAAGTTGTTAGAATTTGAAAAAGTAAAGAGTTTGAGATAAATATGTCTTTATTATTGATGATGTAACTTTGCATTTTAGAGAGATTGAATATTTGTATATGAAAAATAACTTTTGCAATTAATTAGTTTGGTAGTTTATTTTGTTCACATCTCTTACATTTATTTTCTTTTATGTATGTATGTTCCAATATAATATGATAGGTAAATATATTTTCTAAAAACAATTAACTTGCACGAGAAAAAAAGGAGAAAGAAATCAAATAAATTTTTAAGAGCGAAAAATATGATAGATAAATATAGTTTCTAAAAATGATTAACTTTTATGGGAAAAGATGATAAGCAAATCAAATAGATTTTATGAAGAGAGACAAAAGGAACAATATGATAGATAAATATATTTTCTAAAAATGATTAGCTTGCATGTGGCAAAAAGGAAAAAAAAAATTAAATAGATCATCAAGAGATAAAAGATGCTAATATGATAGATGAATCTATTTTATAAAAATGATTGACTTATACGGGAAAAAGAGGGTAAATAAATCGAAATGATTTTCAAGAGAGAAGAAAAATAATAATATGATGGATAAATATATTTTCTAGAAAATGCTAACTTGAACGAAAGAGAGAGAAAGAAATTAAATAAATTTTTAATAGAGAAGAAATCAGATGAATAAATATATTTTTTAAAAATGGTTAACTTTTATGGGAATAGAACAAATCGAATAGATTTTAAGGGGAGAAGAAAAATAATAATATGATACATAAATATATTTTCTAAAATAGATTAAACTTACACGAGGAAAATATAAGAAACAAATAAAATAAATTTTCAATAGAGAAGAAAAATAATATGGCAGATAAAAATATTTTCTAAAATTGGTTAACTTACACGAGAAAAATAAAAGAATTAAATCAAGTAGATTTTCAAGAGAGAATAAAAATAATAATATATTATATATGTATATTTTCTAAAAAAGGACACAAAAAAGGAGAAACAAATGAAATAGAATTTTAAGAGAGAAGAAAAATAACATGATAAATAAATATATTTTCTAAAAATGATTAATTTGCACGGGAAAAAGAGGAAAAATAAATAGTAACATCATAGATAAATATATTTGTTAAGTATGTTTTGATGTTTGAATGAATGTTTTAGAGCTACGAGATCGAATGGCTCAGAATCGGAAGAACGTGCGAATTAGGGCATGTTGCCCAAACTAGCATGCTTGAACGTGCTGTCACCCCACGCTCAAGCGTGGGAACGCTTTGACATGGGGATAGGGCACGCTAAAGCGTTGACCCTATTTTGTGACATGGCAACACGTGTCAAGCAAAGAAGCAAGGAGGGAGACACGTGGCATCGAAGACTTCAGCTTGAAGCTGTTGACTAGGGTCCACGCTATAGCGTTAGGACGCTTGACCGTTGGGACATCCCACGCTCTAGCATTCTCAGGGTGAAAGTTTATTACTTTCACCACTCCGCCATAAGATCTCATAGGAGATAAAAGAGAGTCCAGAGATAGAGTTGAAGTTCTGGAGTCCCGTGCGGTCATATCGGCCATCGTATCGTGAAACCAATTAAACCGTTGAGATCATGACAATGTCTGCTTCCTATCCCTATCTTTCTTTTCTTGCTAGGGCTAAGGTAAGCGTATAATCTTAACATGCCGATGACATCAGTATTGAGGTTTTCTTTTCGTTTACCTATCAGTTTCGAGTTCCGTTTTTGTATTAGGGTTACCAACATTGTCTGCTTCGTGTATTTGTGTTCAGGATAATTTTCGAAGCCCCGGAGGTATATTTTAGGTGCGTGGCAGATTTGAGAAGAGGAGGGAAGTGCTCAGTGTAACACTTGCTTTTTATATATGATGTATTATCGGTAAAAATATATCTGTTTATATTTTTATCCGAGACCTAGAAACTGATTTTGGAGAAAAAAATCATATCCAGAACCTACTCTATGGTAGGAAGCTCTGGTTAAAATTTGGGTTTAAAATTCAGACGGAAACCGGTCTGCGTTTTCACTGACAGTAAGATTTTACTAATTAGAAAACTTAATTTTGACCCGAGAACGAAACAGTTTAGTTTTATATGATATTTTCAATGATATAAACTATTTGGAAATTCTTGCTCAAAAATATATTACTATATTTTATTTTGACGAAGTTCGAGGAAAATCGCATAAGAAAACCTAAATCGGGAAAACGACATAGTCAGAAACGGAACTGCAGAGACCTGCCAAGAGGTTGGGACAACAAGTCAAGCATGACGACTCATGAGTCATCAAGTCATGATGACAACACCATGAATATCTAGATATTTAGTTGAAAATATCTAGATATTTGTTTAGGTGAAAAGTTCAAAATGCCCTTGAACTTTCCATGAAACTACAACTGTGTCCCAAGATATTTTTGGATCGCAAATTCCTCTTCAATTTCGTGCAGCCACATCCACTTAACCAAACCCATTTCATTTTTCTTTCATTTCATCATCTTCCTCTCAAAAACCGTAATCGGGTAAACAACGGAACCGGATACGGATACGCAGAAATTGAGACAGAACGGTGAGTCATCCATGATGACTCAGAGGGGATGAGTCACCATGGTGAGTCATGGTGGTGACTCATCTCCACCATAACTGCTCATAAATGCAAAACCTAAAATATCTAGATATTTATGTATTAACTTAACCTAGCTTAGTTAACTCAACAATGGTTATTAACAAGACACATCCTCTCCCCTCAACCACTCAATTTACTTGGCTGTAACACTCCCACACTTAGCCAATTTCGTGCAGCCCTCTCCTCTTCATCACTTGATGCAATTCATTTATTCATTTCATCAAATTCTCTAAGCCATTTCTCTCAAAAACTTAAGACTTTATTAGTTCAAAGCTTGCATCTTGGATCATTTTTTCCTTCATTCCAAGGTGAGGATCCTCTTCCTCATCACCTTAGCTCTCTTTATCATTCACTATTTCGGATCAAAGGAGAAGAATTGAGAGAGAATCATCAATTGTTACAAGAAGCCATTGTTAGAAGCTTTAAAACCTGGTTGGAGCAGTCGCAGGGAAATTGTGTGAAACACTCTTAAACCATTGGATCATTCTCAAATTTCATATGAAGGTTCAAGACTTGTGGTTCTTCATATCCAATTGTCAGAATTGTGAACAAACCTCCAGAGTATGAGATATTTAGTTCGGACAGTGGACTGAAAGGGTAAGAAACTCAACCCGGATACCACCTAACCTGCAACCATAGAACTGTCATATGAGATGTCGGATCAGGCTGAAACTTTGTGAAGAGGTTTAGGGAAGATATATCTTCGTTTTCACCATTCATTTTTCTAATTAAAGGTCTGTGGCCAGAGATACGGAGCCCGAACAATAGCTTTGTTTTGGTAGCTTTTCCCTAGGATTCTTGAGCTCACTTTTAAATCCGATTTTCCCTAAGTCCAGCCGCGGTTCTCGTAAGTTTTTCCATTGATTTTGTCTCTTGATTCAAATGGATTTATTGATTGGAACCCTATTGTTGATTCAGTTGGTATTTCTGTGTTTCCGGCTAATTGTGATACTCGTACGTGTAATCGGGACGAAAAACAGAACGGTGGATTTGTGGGTATGGATGGTGGTAGATTTGTGGATGTTGTTGGAAAGTGTGCCGAGGTTCGTGTCAGTAGCACGGACGCATTCAGAGCTGGTACAGGAAAGTGCGCACATCGATAAGGTGGGAGAAAAAATATCTTGTCATCGGAACTGATAAGTAGCATATAATTTATAATAATGGTGTAGGACGACCTAAACCCTACTAGTGGTCGAGTAATCGATAATACCAAAATCACATTGGAAACTGCCCCGTAGTACCAATGATTTGGGGATTGTAGGTTTATCACCGTTAGGATAATTTTATAATATTCGAGGATGTTTGATTTTATTACTGCTGAACGGGCGTGCTATCCTCGATCACGGTCGTGCTTACTGGAGAACGGCCGTACGGCCTGGGCAGAAAATTTAAAGAATCCTTGCCAAACTCCCTAGAGCACTAATAGATCAATCATATTATCTTTAAACTATACAATTGAGCATTTATCTCGCCCTCTTTACTAGTCTTCATGGCTTATGAACATTGGGAATTAATCCTTAATCCTTGTTTTATTACTAACATCCCTACATCTTTAATTAACATGTTCATACGACAAAATGGTAGTTCATAACATCAAAGCATCAATACACATTACCATGGCACATCATCATCGTCATTAACAAATAACATTCAATCATGTTGTAACATATTATCATCAATCATTCATATAACAGTGACAATTAATCACGTTATTATCAATCACATTAGCAAACATACATTACAAGGCACATAGCATGCAATAGGGTCATGGGTTGACCCTCATCTTATGCTACCCCAAAGCCTACATGTTCATACTAATCTCTTCTCCCCATACCTCAATCAAATTCGCAAGCCTCAAAGGGATGAGAGTGTCGAATCAAAGCCTCCTTCGCCGGTTCCTACCATTACAAATACGAAAAGTTCACAAAGAGGGCCACAACTCCCAAACCCAAGAGAGAATCGAAAAGGGAACAAGAGGTATGACTTACCTTGAAATTAAACTATAAAAAATAGAAATGAGAAGACGAGAAAAGGTCCGTTTGAGTCTCATCTCACGAATGCTTGATCAATTTCTTAAGAACGACAATGAAACACAAGGATTAAGCTTCTAAATCAAGAAACTCAAGGGGGAAATAAGGAGAACATGGCACACAAAAATTTACCTTGTTTGCAGCCCAAAATTCAGAAACAACAAAGATAAAATCGACACTAAAAGAAGTGCATATTGGCAGCGATGTCCTTCTGGCCCAAAACGGTGAAGAACAATGAACAAGAGCAATTTCCATCAAGAATTCTTCATAGAAACTACGGGAAAACCTAAGAGATGAAGAGAGGCAGCTTTTCTGAGTCTTGAGTCTTGAGAAATAAGGTTTAGGTCGAGTCTTATTGTATAAAAACAAGTTAGGGTGTAACAGGCTCCTATTTCTGCCCAAACTACGTACAGATCGGTATTTTGCATATATCTTGAGCTAGGAGTGTCTGATTGAGGCGTTCTTTGTGTCGTTGGAAAGATTAGAGAAATATCTACAATTTAATATCCCACAATCAAATCCTAAATCGGACTCTAACATGGTCAAAGTACGATGAAAGTTTAAAGACAGATTTGGTAGTTATTTCTAGATAGGATACTTTGGAGATTACAATAAGATCTTAAGAGATAACCAAAAAGAGGATTTACCTATATTAATAAGGACTAAATTTGATTGATTAAAGTTCTAAAATAAGATTTACACTATCTCGATTTAAATACTAAATCACACGACATCTCGTACTATCATTCTTAATCACTTATTATTAATAAAATCACATATTATATATTAACATATAAAATCACATACAAAATCATATATTCATATAAGATCACACATTAATAGACACAATATCATATTAATACAAATAATCATATATTAATATACATATTGTCATATGTAATAATATATACATACATATATATATGTATATGTATAAAAATACTGCAACACTAATCACAATTACATTATCAATTATATTAATAATAATACTAACGTCATTAGTAATAATAACAATAATCTTATTAATAATAATAACAATAATAATAACAGCTAGCCATCCAAAGTAACATATACCCTTATACGAAAATCAGGGCATTACAATTTCACCCCCTTATAAAAATTTCGTCCTCGAAATTTCTACTAACCTTGAGCAACTTTGACCAAGGGAATTTCCTTTCCCCTCAGCTGCTTCAGCCTTCGATCCTCAAACCGAAGCGGTAGTACCTCAAAAGTCAAGTTTTTCTTCAATGGAATTATATCGGGTGTTATCACATGGCTAGGATCATGAATGTATTTATGAAGTTAGGACACATGGAAAACATTGTGAAGATTGGACAAAAAAGGTGGTAAGGCTATTTGGTAAGCAACTTCACCAACTCTTGTCAGAATTTGGTAGGGACCAATAAATCTGAGAGTAAGTTTCCGTACTTTCATTACTCTACCAACCCCAGTTGTTGGAGTAACTCGCAAGAACACATGATCACCCTCCTGGAATTTGAGAGCCTCCTTCTCGTATCATGATAAATCTTTTGTCTACTATATGCCACTCTCATCTTATCTTGGATCATTCTCACTTTTTTATAGTCTCTTGCACTATTTCAGGTCCTAGTACAACACTCTCACCAAGTTCATTCCAACACAAAGAAGTCCTACATCTCCTCCTATACAAAGCTTCATAGGGTGCCATTCTAATACTGGAATGAAAGCTATTGTTGTAGGTGAACTCTATAAGGGGAAAGAACTTATCCCAACTACCCAACTGTTCTAGTACACAAGCTCTCAACAAGTCCTCCAAGTATTGGATGGTTCTCTCGGATTGACCATCAGTCTGTGGGTGGTAAGTTGAACCTAGTCTAAGCTTGGTCCCTAAAGCCTCAATTCCAGAACATATATATATATATATATATATATATATATATATATATATATATATATATATATATATATATATATATATATATATTAAATCTAAGGTCTCTATCTGACACTATGCTAGAGGGCACACCATGCAATCTATGCACTGTTAGTATAAAGGACTTTTATGCTGGATTTCAATAATATCTTAATTTCTATGCACTGTTTTCTCTTAGTCATCAGCCTATATTTCAACTGAGCCAGAAGGATCACTATCCTCTGTGTGACATCATCATGGCCTCGATCTTTTTTTTTTAATTGTGTTTGAGTTTGCCTTGGTCTCCCAAGGCACAATAAAATGCGACTCTGCTCGCATTGTGCAACTTCTAAACTTCTAGTCAATAATCACTAGAGTAAGGTAAATTCTCCTAGGAGGGAACCTCTTCTGAGCTAAAGTAACGATTAATCGTTCATGCTCATTAGATAGTTCACTAGGAGTTGGATCATGAGATTGGGGAAGAATAAATACATGGGACCTTTCAATAGGGGCTGTGACAGGTTCAAACTCATACTCAAGTTGGGCAAAGTGAGGTCTTTATATATTGGGTTATGGTTTATGGCAAATGAATAAAATGGGCCAAATTATTTTGGGTTCAGCCAACGAAGAAAATTGGTTAATGAATAATTAAGGAATTTGGGTCAATGTTCAGTCATTCGAGAAGGACCTTTGTAGCATGGTCCATGAATGATTGCAGGTTTTGAATGGCGAACTTCACAAGGAAGTTCCCATTCTTGTTTGGTTAGAAGTTTGGAGAAGGATTTAAGAAGGGTTAAGCTTGAGAAAGACTTCGAGTATAGGTGGTGAAGAGACAAAAGGTTTAGGTTCCACTGAGGGTGAAGAAATTCCTGGTTCTTCAGTGATGGATGCAAGTGCCTAAATTGTTGGTTTAAATTTTTTAAGCAATAGTAAAATAAATAAGACACCATTAAGTGGGGAAGTTCAATGTTTGAATTAATAATAAAATGATAAAAATAAAATTTTATAGCAAAATTCACTTTTCAATAAAATAAAAATTTAATTTCTATTCATTGTTAGTATAAAGGACTTTGTACTGAAATTCAATAATATCTTAATTTCAATGCACTGTTCTCTCTTAATCATCAGCCTATACTTCAATTGAGCCAGAAGGATCACTATCCTCTGTGTGACATCATCATGGCCTCTTGATATGTTTTTTTAATTGTGTTTGAGTTTGCCTTGGTCTCCAAAGGCACAATAAAATGCGACTCTACTAGCACTGTGCAACTTCTAAACTTCCAGTCAGTAATCACTAGAGTAAGGTAAATTCTCCTGGGAGGGAACCTCTTCTGAGCTAAAGTAACGATTAATTCTTCATGCTCATTAGATAGTTCACTAGGAGTTGGATCCTGAGATTGGGGAAGAATATATACATGGGACCTTTCAATAGGGACTGTGACAGGTTCAAACTCATACTCAGGTTGGGGAATGTGAGGTCTTTATACAGTGGGTTATTGTTTATGGTAAATAAATAAAATGGGCCAAATCATTTTGGTTTGAGCCAAAGAAGAAAATTGGTCAATGAATAATTACGGAATTTGGGTCAGTGTTTAGTCATGCGAGAAGGACCTTTGTAGCATGGTCCATGAATGATTGCAGGTTTTGAATGACGAACCTCGCAAGGAAGTTCCCATTCTTGTTTGGTCAGAAGTTTGGTGAAAGATTTAAGAAGGATTAAGCTTGAGAAAGTCTTTGAGGGTAGGTGGTGAAGAGACAAAAGGTTCAGATTATAGTGAGGGTGAAGAAATACCCGTTCTTCAGTGATGATTGCAAATGTCTTAGTTGTTGGTTTTCTTCTTGTTGGCAGCTTGATCGTTACAGCCCTTGAAACTGTTGCGCCTGCTTCTATCTATAAGGATTTTTTGTTCAGGCGATCTCAGATGATGGTCTTTTTTAAAAGTATCATTTAGCAAATTATGTCATGCTATGTTAGTAATTTCCTTAACACTGATTCCAATGTGTATTCTTCCACTTTCAAGGCACAATCTGTAGCTGAGGAAAATTTAGTTGTTGCTAACATTCTTGTTTTTGTTGCATTATGGGACCCATACCGAGATCAAATGGAGGAATGCATCTTCTTGATCATGTAGGGGTTGAACCCCAGAGGAATTATTAATGAGCACACTCTTGCTTTCTAGGTTTGTTTCAAATTCTTTCAACTTGCTTTTCTGACATTTAGGGACAGTTTAGTGTTTAGGAGGCGGGCTATTCAAATCCGACCGAGCTAGCTCGGCCCAAATTCTGTTAATAATACGAGTTTCATCGGATCGGGTAAAAAAAAAAAAAAAAACCAAGGTCTAATTTAGGTTCCAATTTGTAGCATAAACCCTATACTTTATAAATTATATTAAGTCCGGTCCAGGCAGACTGGCCCATTTCGCCACTTTTGTTACACACTCAAAGCTTTTTTCATCCAAATTATCAAAGCAACATGAATCGATACAATTCAATTTTTTCATGAATATATCCAAGCATAAATCACTTTATTTTCAACTCACTTTAATGCAAAACAACTCACTTTTATCCAAAATTAATTTATTATAAATCAATTTTCACCAACCTAACATGACACCCAAAGACATACTTAAATGAATTATATTCCTTTTTATATTATTTTCTAATTATATATTTTATTTTTCAAATTGATAAATCATTTTTTTTAAAAAAAACATAAGATTGATCTTTAACAATATTAAGTAAAGAGTTAGTCAACATTAAAAAAATAGGTGAAGCATAAATTTTTTTTTTCGATCTACTTCGAGGAGTATCCCACCGCCAATCGACGGGGAATAATCTCCCGCGGGAGTTTGTTCGGCAAGGTGAAGCATAATTTATAATCAAATTTAGAATTTGATGTTATTATTTTAATAAAATTAAAGGAGGTGAAAAATAAGTTACTCTTAATAAAATATGTGATACCCAAATTAAAGTATTTTTTAGTGAGATAATCTTTTTGTGTAGTAAAGGTATCCTCCCACCAATAGCAAGCAATTAATCCCTTTTGTAAAAAATTAATGTCTTTCTCATATACACTAATAAAATAAACTCACCCAAAATTACAGATTCTTTTCTGGATTTTAAATTAATTAAATTAAAATGTTAAAGTAAAAAGTAAAAACGAAATTCAAAAACCTAAAAAACCCCAGCAAGTGGTTCATTCGTGTGCGGCAGCGGAACACTCTTAAACCTCACACCTCTTATATTATTCCTCATTCCTCATCTGCTTGCCCTTGAAAAACCCTAGCCTCCTTCTCTAGATCGATCAACGACGCCCCAAAAAACAATAAAAAATGGTACCTTTTTACTTTCCTCCTCGCTTTCATTCTCTCCCTATCCTGCGAATTTGACATTGGGTTATTGGAATCTTCCTTACATTACTTGAATGCTCACTTTTTTTATTCATTCATTCTTTATTTTAATTGACTTTGCAGACAGTAGAGGCAGTGAATCCAAAAGCTTACCCTTTGGCTGATGCACAGCTCACAATAACAATACTTGATCTTGTTCAACAAGCTGCTAACTATAAGCAGCTCAAAAAGGGTGCTAATGAAGGTATCCTTTTCCTCTTCTACTGCCTTTTCTTCTTTTTTGTTTGTTTTAGGATTCTCATGTTTTAGATTATTTTTTTCACAAAAAGCGATTTTTTTTTTATTAAAATTACTTTTGATATGTATATGATTGTTTGGTTGTCGTTTTATTTGAAGCAGAAGCTGAAAAAAAGGGGCTAAAATTCATATTTTCTGGAAAATATACTTTCAGCTTCTTAAATAATCACACCAAAAGAGATTGGAAGTGGTTTGTGTCCTAAGACAAATTTTACATGCAAGTCAAGGATTAAAATCCTAGAGTAAAAGGGGCTAAAAACTCGTATTTTCTGGAAAATATACTTTTAGCTACTTAAATAATGACTTTTTTTTAACTAAAAGTGATTGGAAGTGTTCCTAAGACAAATTTCACGATTCAAATCCTAGAGTTGCCAGTTGGGGCCTAACCACCCGTCCTCCCTAGGATTACTTGGTCAATTTGACCAAAAAAATAATCACTTATTAAAAATAATTTTTAGAGTAGTTTTTTTAGCTTAAATAAAGAGTTGTTATTTGAACATCAAATTTTGGATACCTATATGACACCGTATGTGTTTATATCTATCTCTTACTTTTTATCTTCTTTGTATACACACATTTCAACAATACATCAAAAAACAAAGGATACCCTATGATTTCCTATATTTGATGTTCAAGAATCATTTCTCTTAATAAAAGGGCACTTATTAAGTGTACTGCTTGTTAAATGGGTTGGTTGATTGGTGCAAAGGTTAAGTATATTGGTTATTCTTTGGTTATAATGTGTTCTATTTGTTTCAGCAACCAAGACCCTGAACAGAGGTATTTCTGAGTTCATTGTGATGGCAGCAGATACTGAGCCCCTTGAGATTCTCCTTCATCTTCCTCTTCTTGCTGAGGATAAGGTAAATTCCTTACAAATATGTTACTGGCCTTGATATTTAATTTTTTTATTAAATCGATATGGTCGAGGATGACATTACTTCTTTTTTAGTACACTATGGATTTGTTCTTCCTGTTTTCTTTTTCTGGTTTGGAATATTCATGGGATTGTGATTGGCTCTAAATTGAGGTACACCATGAAATGGGAGGGTGAGTTAGGGTAGATTTCGAAATGAGCTGCGGAAGCTGAGCAAAAGTCTGTTTTGCAAGATTCTAACTCTATGGACACTTGGCAGTAGGAGATTGGAGAGAGGGTACTTGAATCAGGGTAAGGGACATGTATACGAGTGGAGTGGAGAACGGGGTAGGGAATAGGGATATCACAAAATTTGGAGGAAGGTTTGGGAGGCTGTGTCCTTTGGGAAGGATTGTTCACTACCTAGTGATCATTCCTGATTTTCTTTTTTCTCTCTCTGTTTTCTGGTTTACTGTTTTGCTATTTTCTGAGTTAGAGGATTTCACACTGTTGTATGTAATTTAGCTCCATTTTTAGAGCTCAAATGCTCAATATTATTCAGTCAATTCAGCAAGTTCCTATCAGATTGTGTTGCCATTACTTCTGCTAGTCCTATTATGATTGTTGTTATTGTTATTGCTTGCTTGCTTTGAAACTTTATTTTGGGGCATATCACCTTGCCCATGTTACTTTTGCAGAACTATTATGCCATTGATGAATGTCATTATCTAGAAGTGTGGAACTATAGGTTTATGTGGGGCTGCTATACTGTAGATTGTAGAATTCTATTTGTGGCTGATTTGCTATTTATGGGGGTGCTTATCTAAAGAATCTTGTATATTACAAAATGGAAATTTGTTCACTTTGGGGTCCTTATCCTATTGTGGAATTTCCTAATTGAGTATTGCTTGTGAGTTCCCTGGGTTTTGTTTTTGTTTATTTGTGATCAATTTATTTATTTATTTATTGAGTGAGTCTGTTAGCTTAGAATCCTTAGATTCAAATTCTACAATATGAAGAATGGGTCTTATCATACAGCTGCAGGAAAAAGGAAATTTAGGAATTTTATAATGCATTCATTTATGCCTATTGAATTTATCTGTAGATACACTGAAGTTACATACTCTCTGGCATGATCTGGTCTTGTTTTGCTGTAGATATTTATTTCGTACATTTGCAGGTACTGTTGCATGGGATTTCTGTATTTGAGATGTTTCATTTACAATTGTATAACTATATGCCTATGCAGTTGTGATGTTTAGGTTATGCACACCCGCTTACATATTGAATTTTGGATGACATTTACTAGTGCATTTTGTTTTATTTGTATCAGTAAAGTTCTCTGCATTATGGCCTTTTGCCAATGTTTCTTCATTCCTCGTTACCCCATATAGTTGTCCCTCAATTTACTGTTTTCTCTTCCTTGGGCTTAGGCTACATTTTATTACTTACAAAAAAATCTTGTAACCAATTTGGCCTTGTGTCTATTGACACCTAATATACCTGGTTTGGTTCTGTTTGGTTCCTCATGTCTCAATGATCACTCTTTGCCCCACCTTTCCTATGCTCAAAATGAATATAAGTGCTTTGTTTGTTTTCTTATTTATTTTCAGTTGCAAAGTTTCGATATATAATTATAAAAATGCTACCTTGTTTCCATTGTTTGTTTTTAAGTTGTGTAGTAAATGGCAAAAACATTAAAATGTTTTCCCCCTTCATGAGTTTTGAAAACAGGAAATAAAATGAGAATAAGTTGATATTTTTATAATTATCAACAAAATTAAATTAACTGAAAATAAAAACAGAAAAAAGACCATCACCACCTAATATTTCAGATAGAGGGGAAAGTTATATGGTGAATTGTGTGATCAGCCACATCTCGTAAAGTGGGATGGCATAAGCTACATAGATGCAATGTTGACAAGTTTTAGATAGCTGTAAATGTTAATTTCAACTTGAAATCTTGCCTGTACTTAGATTGTAGAATATTTTCTTTTTGTTCTTTAGTTTTTGTTATGTTGTTCTATAATTCTATCTTGACTCAATATTATGTGATTTCAATAATTTTTCTGGGATTTTTATCTATCAGCAGCGAAGCAACCTATTAACCATGTAATTTTTCAGAATGTTCCCTATGTCTTCGTCCCATCAAAGCAGGCACTTGGGCGTGCATGTGGGGTCACCCGGCCAGTGATTGCATGTTCTGTCACAACTAACGAGGGAAGCCAATTGATATCCCAAATACGACAACTAAAGGTATGAACTGTGCTTTATGTTAATAATTTACCCTTAGTTTCTAACTAACGCCAGTTTGGTTTGTTTGTTGTTGTTTTCTGTTTTCATTTCCTATTTTTAGAAATAATAATTATAGAACTGTCATATTGTATTCATTCAGTTTCCTGTTTCCAACGATTTGTACAGGAAACACTGAAAACGTTTTATTTGTTTTCATTGTTTTCTGTACAAATCTTTGCAAATAGGAAACAGAATGAAACAGTTTTGTAATTATTTTTGTTGTAATTATATTTAAAATCAGGAAATGAAAACAGGAAACTAGAAATATAACAAACAAGCCTCAAGTTATCATCTTGTTATCCTGAATAAACATGCATTCTGAGTATTTGGTTGTTAAATTATGCAGGATGGAATTGAGAAGTTGTTAATCTAAAAAATGATGTCCGGCATGATGGGCTTCTTAAGCTGTGCTTAATGCTCCTTCGGAGGCTTTGACTGAAAGATGCTTTATATGTAATCTTACATTAGTATTTTATCTCTACTGGGAAAAGACTATGCGAGAGCGATATTTGTTAAGTTAGTGTGAGTGGTATTTTAATCTGGTATTATGAATTGAATTGTTCAACGTGATTTATGTTTGGTGGTATTGAAATTTTTTGATTTTTGATTACCTGATTTCAGTTTTAATTTGTTTTGGGATGAATGTTATATTTTGACAAGAAAATTTTAGAACACGACACCCTGCACCTCTCAAATTGGGAGGAGATCTGGGGTTTGACTCGTTAGCAGCCGAAACTTTGGCTCTCCCATGCATTTGTAAAAAAAAAAACAAAAAACAAAAAACAAAAAAGCTTATGAATATCTAATGGAATTTCCCATTTCCTACATAAATAATGGTTTGATATTGCTTATGAATTTTGAAATCTGAAAGATCTAATGCTTATGCCATATTTAATATTCAGGTAAAGTAGAGAGATTGATACTATATTTTTTTTCCTTTAAATTTTTCACATTGATCCTATAAATTTTATTTTTTAAATTTTTTTTTAAATTGGTTCTACACATTACGTTCTGTTTTTATATTAGTTATTTTCGTCAATTATGACATTAAAGAATCAAATCAAAACTCACGTGTCACACTAATGTGATAACTACGTCAGGACAAAACTGATGATGTCATCAAAATGAAGGAAATGACTAATGTAGAAACATAACGTAATGGCTAATGTGGAAATATAACGTAATATGTAGGATCAATTTTTTTAAAAAATAAAACTTATATGACCGATGTGAAAAGTAAAAAAAAAATGTATAAGATTAATCTACTTATTTTACCTAATATTTATAATGATTCTAACATTCTCTCCCCATTAATAACAATTGAATCCTTATGAGAAATGGATTTTTTGTATCAAATTTTAACATGGCATCGACATGTTAAGAGTGTAAAGACTCTAAATAGTGTGACACTTCAAATGTGAGATCTTGTATCAAATTTTCATGTGTTTATCTTTTTCTATGAATTTGTCCTGTAAAAATTTGATGAGGGTTTATTCTTTATTATTTTTGGGTGCTCAAGGGGACAAAAGATTACTTCAAAGAAACTACCTGGGTATGGAAGTCCCGCTCATATCACAAAAATGGAGTCTAGCCAAGCCCCAGGAGGAAAGGCAACACCATGAAGTCCCAAATCTCCAATTTGTGAGGCATTCCCTTCTCTAATAACATGAACAAAGATAACCTTTCAATTCTTTCTCTGCTGTTCAAAGTTTCTAAGAACTTATTATGATCTCCTCCCAACTTACTGCCATGCAAGAGAGATTTATAAAAGTAGCAAAATCCGATTCAACTATCACCTTGCGCAGCCTTTTATTCAAAGCCACCTCAATCCCCTTGAGGATCCCCCATAGCTCAGTTGTGAAAGTAAAACCCATAACCCACGATCCACTAGCATCTCTAATTTACAACCCCCCAACCAGCCAAACCCGGATTACCCTTAGAAGCCCTGTCAGTATTTAGTTTCCACCGCCCCTCCTTAGAAACACCCTCTTGATGAACAATCTCTCTCTTTTCATTTTGTCAGTAACATCTCCCACCGCATTTCTTGGAGAGGTATAGGTAATATAGGCTATGACACCCTCTACCCCGCATGTTATATAAAGCATAAAAGATAAAGATAATAAATATAAAACATGCATACGTCATTTATTTATTTGAAAAGATCCATGGGTAGAAAAGTCCCACATGAACTAGTTTACAAACGTGGAAAAGAAACAAGTTTTTTTTTAAAATAAAACATAAACATAAACATAACCCAACCCCGATGTCACATACAGAGCTGGTATAACCGTTCCGGAATAATCCTCGGAATACAACTGAAACTAAAACAGCTAAAACAAACTAAACATCTGGGAAATCCTAACTACAGAGTCGCTGCTCCTCAGAGTCACTCCTTCACTGGCTGCTTGCCGTCCTCTACATAAAAGATACATGCCAACAAACAGAAACAGAGAAAACGGGGAGTAAGAAAAACATGTAAACACATCGGCATGGAGATAGGAAGCAAGAAGAACATACATCATATCATAGCAAAGCAACATTCAATATACAACATCAATATATACATATATATAATCAACACGTTAAGGCAACCAACATATGCTATGCGGTGCAACTCTACTCCGCTACTCCATTATGCATGTGAATCCAAACTATCTCAGGAAGGCAACTTCGGAGTTACATATCCACATTGACTAAAAAGCACCAATGCCGGCAGTTCACCAAACCATGGGTGAACCCCTTGGATAGCCGACACACCATACTCTAGGATGCGCCACCACGGGGGCGCACAGTTCACCAAACCTTTGGTGAACCACCCACGGAAGGCTAGATCGCCGTACTCTAAGGCGACCTCCCCTATATTGATCTTTCCCCCCATTAACAACTCCAATGCTTGCATGAATGAGCACAACAACAAACAACGGGCAACCGCCACCTCCGCTTGGGCCAATAAGCACCCAAGTTTATCACCATCAACATCAACACCTTAACCCATATGAGTCAAGGCCCCCTTGGCCAAAAAGCACCAAAGTTCAACTTATCAACACCTCGACCAAAAAGCATCGAGGCAACTTTGGCCAAAAAACGCCAAAGCATATCAACGTGCGGCAACCCATTGGACACTGGCTTAACCAACTTATTAATCTTAATTAGCTTAATTAATCTTTAATTAAGTTATCTAACATGTCATCGTTCGATTGGTTTATTATTTCATTATTTGGGGATAATAGGGGTAAAACACCCCTTAAAACCTTTAATCTCAGATTCTGTCCTGGAAGGGGAGCACGGGCGTGCTCACCCTAAGCACGACCGTGTTTAATACGCGACCATTTTCTAGAATTCAAACTGGGAGCACGGACGTGCTCCCTGTTAAGCACGACCGTGCTCCTGGAGCTGGCCGTATTGTCTGGGCTGATTCAATATATTGCTTTTAGCCAAAACTCCTAAACACTCTTAAATCAATCCTAGGGTCTTTGATTAAACCATTTGGCATACATTTCACCTGTCACTATTAAACCATATTTTATGAGCATTTTAGGGAGTTAAATCCTTTAATTATCCAGTTAACCAAGATTCCTATATTAACTAATTAGGGTCTTATTAGCGTATTCATCTTAACCAGCATATTTTCAACCAACAAGGCATAAACCAACAACATCAACCAGCAACATCCATGGCATAAATAACATACCAATTAAACAATTAAATCATGGCATCAACATATTAACCAAACATACAAAAATTGGCATACTCATAATCAAACAAACAATTATTCAAACATAGAATAGGCATTACTAACAGATAACAACAATGGGGTTATGGGAACCCCTCATCTTACGATACCCCCTTGCCTAATGTTCATACTATCCTTCCCCTCATACCTGGTATGAAGATTCCAACAGTGATAGCTCAAACGGTAAACCAAGTGCGTTCCCTCAAGGGGCTCAGTTAGCTTTCTAAGCCTTGGTCAAATAAAAACAGTTAACCAATTAGTTCCCAATTCTAAATAAAGGAAAAGGAAACATTAAGAGGGAAGAACCGTTACCTATAAGGACTAGCACAGACGAACTGAGCTTTCCCAAACGTCTCCAAAACTCCAAAAATGCAATGGGTTTAGAGAAAATAAGGAAGAACAGAGGTGTAGCTGCACTAGGGTGGCCAAAACTGCCAAAATAGGGTTTATAAAGCAACCATCAGTTTCTGTGTTGATCTTAAAGGCTTCAGCTCCGAGCACGGTCGTGCTCAACTTAGTGTCTACTAGACGTGGTCATCCACTGAGCACGGTCGTGCTCCCTATTGAGCACGGCCGTGCTTGTGACTCTGACAGTCACAAGACACGTGCCATGAGCACAGGCGTGCTGGACATGAGCAAGGCCGTGCTCATGTACCAGAAAGGGATTTTAAGCCTAGAAATCTCACCTAGCCCTTCAGCAACAACTGTAAGCTAAGTCTTAAGGCTTAGACAAGTAAACAAACATACATATAAACACTTAACGAAAAATGGGGTATTACAACTCCACCCCCCTAATAAAGATTTCGTCCTCGAAATTTCTACTTACCTCGATTGAAAAGGTGCGGGTATGCTTCCATCATCTTGCTATCCTCGACTCGAAGGGGTAATACCTCAAAAGTCAAGTTCTCTTTTAACTGTAACGTGTCAGGTACTATCACGTGGCTAGGGCCATGAATATACTTTCGGAGTTGAGAAAAACATTATGAAGGTTGGACAAGAACGGTTGTAAGGCTATTTGATAGGCGACTCCGCCGACTCTTTTGAGAATTTGGTAAGGACCAATGAATCTAGGAGTAAGTTTCCTTGCTTTCATTACTCTACCAACCCCAGTTGTCGGGGTAACTCTCAAGAACACATGATCACCTTCCTGGAATTCGAGCGCCTTCCTCCTTTTCTCATGGTAGCTCTTTTGCCTACTTTGTGCCACTTGCATCTTTTCCTGAATCATCCTCACTTTATCTATGGTTTCTTGCACTATCTCAGGTCCTAGTACTACATTGTCACCAGGTTCATTCCAACACAAGGGTGTCCTACATCTCCTCTTATAAAGAGCTTCATAAGGTGCCATCCCAATACTGGCATGGAAACTATTGTTGTAGGTGAACTCTATCAAGGGTAAAAACTTGTCCCAACTATCAGACTGTTCTAGCACACAAGCTCTAAGCAAGTCCTCTAAGGACTGGATGGTTCTCTCAGATTGACCATTAGTCTGTGGGTGATAAGCTGAACTTAGCCTAAGCTTGGTTCCTAAAGCCTCATGCAAACTATTCAGAATCTAGAGGTAAATCTAGGGTCTCTATCTGACATTATGCTAGAGGGTACACCATGTAACCTAACTATCTCTTTGATATACAACCTGGTCAACTTTTCCAAAAGGTATTCCATGTTTATAAGGATGAAATGGGCAGACTTAGTTAATCTATGCACAACAACTCATATAGCCTCATAACCAGCTTGAGTCCTAGGGAGTCCAGACACAAAATCCATGGAGATACTATCCCATTTCCATTCTGGGATACTTAAAGGTTGCAACTTTCCTAAAGGCTTTTGGTGTTCTATCTTGGCCTTTTGGCACACTAGACAAGCGTACACAAACTCAGCTACATCATTTTTCATCCTAGGCCACCAAAACATGGGCTTAAGATCCTAGTACATCTTGGTGGCACCTAGGTGCACACTCAACCCACTCTTATTTCCTTCCTCAAGGATCACCTTCTTAAGCTCAGGAACATTTGGTATAGAAACTCAATTTTGAAACCTCAAGACTCCGTTACTTCCCTCCTTAAGACTAAGGTCTCTACCCTGAGACCGGTCTATCTTCTGAACCTCTCTAATCTGGTCCATCAAACTGTTGGTAACCTTCAAGGTTCTAAGCCTAATGCTCTTAGGGGTAATTTCCCAAGCTAAACTTAGGTCTCTAAACTCCTCAATCAGATCCATCTCCATAACCATCAAAGCGGAGACGTGCAAGGTTTTCTTACTTAAGGCTTCTGCCACTACATTGGCCTTTCTTGGGTGGTTGGTTAGATCAAACTCAAAATCCTTAAGAAACTCCATCCACCTACGCTGCCTCATATTCAACTCCTTCTAGTCAAAAAGGTATTTCAAACTCTTATGATCACTAAAGACCTCAAACTTAGCTCCATAAAGGTAATGCCCCCAAATCTTTAAGGCAAACACCACAGCTCCTAACTCTAGGTCATGGGTAGGGTAGTTCTTCTCATGGGTTTTCAACTGCCTAGAAGCATAAGCTACTACCTTACCATTCTGCATCAAGACACCACTTAAACCTTGCTTAGAAGCATCGCAGTAAACTATGAAAGGTTCATTAGGATCTGGCAAAACTAACACTAGTGCTGATGTCAACCTATCCTTTAGGGTTCAGAAACTTTCCTCACACTTAGAGTCCCACATAAAGAGCTGTCCTTTCTTGGTGAGACGGGTCAAGGGTAACGCTATCTTAGAGAAACCTTCTATGAACCTCCTATAGTACCCTGCTAAACCCAAGAAACTCCTATTCTCGGTCACTGACTTTGGCGCTTCCCACTGGAGCACCGTCTCAACCTTAGTTGGATCCACGGCTATCCCACCTTTAGAGATGACGTGACCTAAGAAACTCACTTCCTTTAACCAAAACTCGCACTTAGACAACTTAGCATACAACTGCTTCTCCTTAAGGGTCTGCAAGACAACCCTCAAGTGGTCCTCATGTTCCTCCTTGGTCTTGGAGTACACTAAGATGTCATCTTTGAAAACCACCACAAACTTATCCAAGTAAGGGTGAAAGGTCTTGCTCATGTAGTCCTTGAAAATAGCAGGAGCATTGATCACACCAAAGGGCATAACCAAGTACTCGTAGTGACCATAACGCGTCCTAAATGCTATCTTCAGGATGTCCTCAGACTTAACCCGAATCTGATGGTATCCTGAACTCAAATCTATCTTAGAGAAGACACAAGCTCCTGTCAGCTGATCCATAAGGTCATCAATCCTAGGGAGGGGATACTGACTCTTAATGGTCACTTTGTTGAGTTTTCGATAGTCGACAGACAACCTCATGCTACCATCCTTGTTCTTCACCAACAACACTGGCACTCACCATGGGGATACGCTAGGCCCAATAAACTGCTTCTGGATCAAATCCTCTATCTGTTTCTTCAGCTCAGCTAGCTCTAGAGTTGACATTCTATAGGGTGCTATGGAGATTGGCCCAGTGCCAGGCACTAAATCTATGGTGAACTCAACATCTCTTTTTGGGGGTAGTTCATAAACATCCCCCGGGAACACTCCAGGAAATTCCAGCACAACAGGTACACTTCCAACATCATGAGGGCTCTCTACTTCCAGGGAAGATAGCATCATGTACACTTGGGCCTCGTCTTTCATCGAAGCTTCAACATGGTTGGCAGAGAGAAATCTAGTATCCTTAGACTCCACAGAAGTGCCAAAAACTAAGGTTTTATCAAAGCAATTCAAAAGGGCGTGGTTGGAAGATAACCAGTCCATGCCAAGAATAACATCGAGGGTTTTCAAAAGGTAAGCGCTCAAGATCAGCTGCAGAGTTCTTATTATCAAATGATAATAGAACAACCTTCCTAAACATAAGAAACAATCGCAAGCTTCTTGGATCGTTCAAGACAAACCACAAAATGCAGTAAGTCAAACCAAAACGAAGCTATATGTACTTAGTACCACGTAACATTGTCTATATAAATATCGACAATTCAAACAAGAGCCCACAGAAGACTCATAACAGACTCATACCATGGCCTGATAGGACATACCTGCTCTGATACCACTAAATGTGACACCCTTTACCCCGCATATTATATAAAGCATAAAAGATAAAGAGACAGCGGGAGAGCTGAAATAGACAAATGTAAACACCAGAAGAGGGGTTGAAATTTGTTTACCAAACTTTTAGCAAAAACAAAATATTTTCGCAAGAAGAAACACAAAGCATACAAGTAAAAGCTATCAGTCAGACAAGTGACTTGTCTGTGGGTTTTCAAAAGAAAAGCACACAAACAAATAAAGAAAAACTAGTTTGATATTCACAACTTTAACCTCTTTAGTTAGTTAACAAGTTAGATAAATAAACTAAAGAGATAAGGGAGAGAGATTAACACAATTGTTTTATCCTAGACAAGTATTTTTTACACACTTAACCTCTTCAGGCTCACTCAGATTTGTTTGAAAGAAAGTGTAGTAAATACAACTTACAAGTCCTTCACCAACACTCAGAAGAGTGAATTAAATGTGAAGTTGAAAGACTGTATAATAACTTCAAATGATTGAAGATAAAGAATAAAAGAATGAATAATTAATTGCATAGAGTAAATGCTCGAGTTATTGTTGTGTATATTCTTCATCTTCATGGTTTTCTCTATTTATAGCCTTCAATCCATTTCGATCCGTTAGAGACATTCCTTAAGGATTTTGGCTTTAAGCAAAGTTCCATTAAATGAAATAGAGTAGTTTTGGGCAGCCATTAATGTTAGGAATGTTGCTTTTACTCTAACAAGAAAAGCTTAGTGCTTTATGCTTTATGCAGCAGCCAGATCAAAGTTCTTCAGGTTGCTTTTTGTAATTTGCTATGCATATTTCCCTTTTGGTGTAACTTTCAGTTGTACTAGGGAATAAAGCACTTTGGTAGCACTTATTTTCTGAGTTACAAAGTTGCTTTTGAATATTTGCTCTTCTGAAACCTTGATCCTTGTAAGAGAGATCTTCAGTATACTCTGACTTAAGGGGACAACTTGCGGAAGTCTTCAGTCTTGAGTTTATTCTTCACAGAGTGTCATCAGACGAGTGACGATGCTGTCATTAGATAGGTTGACTTTTCTTTAGAAAGTCAAAGACTTCAGAAACTTCTTCAAATGGGTGAGACATCTTCATTAGACAAGTCAGGTTTCTTCATGAGACAAGTGTTTTCTGACTTTGACCATTTTTGACTTAGAGCAGAGGAGTGAATAAAAACACTTAAGATATTAATCTGCACACTAAGTAGACATGTTAATAAATGTGGAAAAATATGAATATTATTAAAGTTGTAATGAGTACAAGCACTAATAATGTTATATAGGCTATGCTATACCTAATGGGCCTAATTAATGAGCCTAATACAGTAATACATGATATATGCCTAATAACTACATATATAAAAAACATTGCATATTTATAATACTCCCCCTCAAGTGGGTGAATGAATATCTATCATTCCCAGCTTGCAAGTAAGTTGGCCGAATCGTTTTGTTGGTAAGCCTTTTGCCAACACATCTGTCAGTTGGTGTCTAGAAGGGATGTAAGTCATAGTTATCAGCCCACTATCCATCTTCTCCTTGATAGATTGTCTGTCTATCTCAATGTGTTTTGTCTTGTCATGTTGAACATGATTATGAGCAATACTGATTATCGATTTGTTGTCACAAAACAATCTCATAGAGCCTTCACACTTTATCTTCAAGTCATAAAGCACAATCTTCATCCACAATAGCTCACAGATTCCCCGTGCCATAGCTATAAATTCTTTCTTTGAACTTGATTGAGCCACTACACTTTGCTTCTTACTTCTCCAAGCGGCAAGGTTCCCACATAAAAATGTACAATAGCCTGAAGTGGAACTGATATCACTCACCGAACCTGCATAATCAGCATCAGTATAAGCTTCCATAGTCTGGCTTCCACCTCTTTTGAACAAGAGTCCTCTCCCTGGAGCGGCTTTGAGATACCGCATAACACGATCTACGGCCTACAAATGTTTCACCCTCGAATCATACATGAATTGGCTCACAACACTAACCGCATATGCTAAATCTAGTCTAGTGAGTGCCAAGTAAATTAATTTCCCCACTAATCTTTGATATTGGACCTTGTCAACTTTTGCACTCTCCTATTCGATGCTCAATTTGTGATTTTGCTCTATGGGAAAACCAGCAGGTTTACATCCAAGTTTGTCTGTTTCCTTCAAAAGATCAAGCACATGCTTTCTTTGAGAAATGAAAATGCCTTATTTTCAGTAGGCCACCTCAATTCCCAATAAATACTTAAGTTTTCGAAGGTCCTTCATCTCAAACGTTGCAGATAAATTCTCCTTGAGTAGTTATCTCTCAACCAAATCATCTCCTATAATAATGATATCATCAACATAAACTAGAAGTATAGTTAGTTTTCCTCACCGTGAATGTTAAAAATGTCTGACCTCCTTGACCTTGCTTGTAACCCAATCACACAATTGCTTTTGTAAATCTCCTGAACCACACCCGGGGAGACTGTTTAAGCCCATATAAAGCCTCCTCGATCTACACACTTTGTTTGTTCCACTAATGGGTCCAAATCCTGGAGGAATCTCCATAGACACATCCTCCTCTAAGCCTACATGCAAAAACACATTTTTGACATCAAACTAGTGAAAGTCCCATCCAGAGCTAGCAACAAGAAAGAGAAAATACGAACAATGTTCATCCTTACCACAAGAGCAAATGTCTCCTTGTAATCAATGCCATAGGTTTGAGTATATCCCTTTGCCACTAGCCTTGCTTTGTATCGATCAATAATGCCATCTGATTTATGCTTGACTATATAGATCCACATGCAACCAACTGGTTTCTTGCCCCCTGGCCTATTAAAAATTTCCCAAGTTCCATTCCTTTCAAATGCCTTCATCGTCTCATCCATAGGTTAGACCCAATTTGCCTCCTTTAGTGCCTCTTTAACAGATGTTGGGACTCTCACCGAGCCAACAGTTGTAATAAAACTCTGATGCTGTAGGGAAATGTGTTTAGAGGAGACAAATTGAGAAATGGGGTACTTGGCACAAGACCTTTTCCATTTTCTCAAAGCAATTGGAAAGTCATCTGGATCAGGGTTAAGTGTATCAAAAATCTGAGAATCAGAAGTGGGGGATTATTTTCAGTACTTACCTCTGGTTCGGACAGTTTAGGTTGTTTCTGGACCAGGTTGGGTTTTACTCTCCTTTGAAACACCAATGTTGGCTTATTAACCTTGTTCTTCGCTGGTTCTGAAGTTGTTATTTTATTGCAAAACAGAAGACGAAGGAGGAACGAGAGCACAAGCATGTGACTCAGAAATGGGAGACTCAGAAACAGGAAACTCAGGTCAGGCAGACGAGGACCATAGAGGAGAAACTTGGACTCAGATTCCAAATTACTATTCTCCCCCTGATGCTGAGGACGAGTGAAGAATGACACATCTTCATGGAATGTGACATCCATAGAGACAAAGTACTTATGACTTGAAGGATGATAGCATTTGTACCCTTTTTTGTTAGGTGCATAACCTAGAAAGACACACCCGACTGCACGAGAATCGAAATGAACATGAACAAAGGCAACACATCCAAATACTCGAGACTCAAGACTCTGCATGATAGGGATTGAAGGAAAGCATGAGATCATAAACTGAACAAGACTAACATTACCTAGAACACGAGATGGTATCCGATTAATCAGATAGGCAGCATTCAATACTCCTTCTCCCCAGGATGAGTTCGGGACTATCATTTGGAAGAGAAGGGCTCGAGCAACTTCAAGTAAGTGACAATTTTTCCTTTCTGCAACTCCATTTTGTTGTGGGGTGTCAACACATGTAAATTCATGGATGATGCCCTACTTACTATTAAAGCTTGAAAGGCTATGATTGACATATTCTTTTCCATTGTCAGAACATAATCTTTTAATGCCTTTCCCAAATTGTGTCTGTACCATATAATAAAATTAAATAAAAAGTTGGGGTAATTTTGATTTATCCTTCATCAAGAAAAGCCAAGTTACTCGAGTACAATCATCAAGAAAGGAAACAGACCATCTCGCACCAGAAAAGTTAGAAATAGGGGTTGGTCCCCAAACATCAGAATGTATAAAATCAAATGGTTCAAAACTTCTCTTAAAACTAGAAGGAAAAGTAGCACGATGGTGTTTAGCAAACTGACAAATGTCACACTTAAAAGACTCAATAGACTATTGTAAAAACAAAGACAGAAAGAAAAACGAGGATGTCCAAGATGCTTGCGCTGAAGCCAAACCTGTGATGCAGGAGTGTGAGACTAAAACTGAGACTGTAAGCAGGAAGACTGCACCTTTTGACCATATCTTTCATCAGACAGATGTTACAACCATCCCTGTTCCTTAGCAACTCCAATTGTCCTCCTTGTGGCAAGATCCAGAAAAACACAATGGGAAGGGAAAATGTTACTGGCTGACTGCATAGTTCTGGTCCTGAGTAAGCTTATGAATAGAAGTTAAGTTGTTGGAAAGTTCGGGAACACAACGCACAGTTTTCAATTTAAATGGGGCTTGAAGGTCAATATTCCTAGAACCAACAACACGGGTACGAGAACCATCAACAACAGTAATATAATGAATACTGGAAGGTGAGGTATAAGAGAAAAAACAATTTGGAATGGAAAGTCATATGATCAGTGGCACAAGAGTCGATAATCCAAGCATTCTTAGGGATAGTACTAGAGGCACTAAAGGCGCGAGAGCAAAAACTCTTACAAGTCATTTCCACGAAACAAGATTCAAAAGGCTTACTAAAAAGGTCGAGCAGAGTTCTCACTCAGTTCTGAACTGTGAAAAACAACAGAAAATCCATCAGCAACGAAGAAGCACCGAGGCTTCAAAAATACCCACGAACAAAGGTTCTCCAATCATGATTTGAACCCCTCAAACGGACTGAGGAAGTGCTGGTGATGCTACAGTGAAAGTCGCGCGGTGATACGATTGCTAGAGGGCGGCGCATGGGTTACACGCGCTAGGAAGTGAGCGACGTGTGAGGGCGCGTGCGGCGTTTGTTGGCCGCAATCTTCTGGGTTCCGACCAATCTGGAGGAGGCAATCCTCTTGGTGTGGTCACCGGAGGGATAGCGGCGGCAAACGATGGTCAATAGCGGTGGACAGTGGCGGATGGTGGGCAACGATGAACTAGAAATCCTGGTGTGATGAAGGTGCCAAACGCTGCTATGAAGACAGCCAAGAGAGCCGCAATGAAGGTGGCGAGGGTTTTTGCTGCAAGCCCACACATTTTAAAATTTTCTTAGCTAATTTTTTGCCATTTTCAACTGCTAACAAATTATAAGAGAAGGATTCCACAATATACAGGAAGCCTTGGAAAGGATCAAGATATCACACTTGGAAAAAAAGAATTAGAGCTGCAACTAGCAAGCATAATACAACAAGAGCAACTTGCGGTAAAAGCAATCAAGTATATGCAACAATCAATAATCCCATGATATTGGGAATTAATGCGGAAGCGAGCCCCCAAGACAGGGAACTCTTGATACCATGTGGAAAAATATATTCAATATTATTGAAGTTGTAGTGAGTACAAGCACTAATAAGGTTATATAGGGTACGCTGTACCCAATGGACCTGATTAGTGGGTCTAGTACAGTAAATACAAGATATACTCCTAATAACTACATATATATAAAAAATTACATATTTACAACAGAACACAACAAATAGTTCAATTAAATCACTAGACAAATGTTTAATTTTCATCAAAACTTAGGGCAAATGCACATCAAGCATTTAAAGACTCAACAAGAGCAGCCTTCCATATGCCCAAAAGATAATCCTATTTCTTGGGTTTACCTTCAAGCAGAAAGATTTGGTACTTGAAATGGTCTGCCTTGAAATAAAGAGAAAGTTAGGCAGAAACTACCTCCGTACAGCTAGAGGATTTGAAAATAGTTCAGTCTTGATAATCCTCATAGGGCTAGAGCAGTACGATACAGTTTGAGTCTCCGATTTGCAACTCTTGGCCGCCCTTGTCTCTCTACCCCCTAACATCTAGTGCTCTCCCCCTTCCCTCTTGCTTCTTTCTTTCCCTTCTTATTGCCCCCATTTTCTCCCAATCTCAAGCATGATTGTAAGATTATTGTGGGAATATTGAAGCTATACCTCTTTCCTTTTAAGAAACTAGGTTGTAGTGATTTTGGGTTAGAGATGGAGCTCTCTCGAGGAAGAAAGATACCCACATCTTAAAGGTTACCTATCTAGGTTCTTTGAGGTATACCTATCATCTAGAAACATAGGAATGTGTTTTCAACATAGTTAAGGTTTGAGTAAAAATTATTTTGGAAAGCTTTGAGTATAAATTTAGGGATTTGATGATTACCCATTGTTGGTATAGATTTGAATAAATTTCTAAAGTCTTGAAATCATTTGTTGATGCTTAGATTCTGTGGAAAAGGAACCTCCTGAAGGTGTTGATAGAGACAAAGTTGATCCTTCGTAATAGTGTGTAGCTAATCTACTTGTGGCAATTTTTCATATAGTTGTTTTCTACATGGGAGAAGTAAATTATTTTTAAAATAGATTTTCTCTACAAGTAGGACTTGAAATTTTATTTCTATATTTTTGAACAACTTGATTTTAGTTTTTATGAACATTTTGAAGAAGAATAATGTTGTTATAAACTAATTTTCCTTCTTATTATTTCCGATTTTATGGTTCTGAAATGCTTTTGCTATTGTTAGAATTCATGACCATGAGATATCTTACATTTCAAATTAATGATATTGATGATTATGTGAAATAATGATGTGGAGTACTTTCTGCTAGTCCGGTTTGAATGTAGTTATCATGATTCAATTGAAGTTATGTGTTGATTCTCCCTTTATGAGTTCTATGATGAAATACCGTTTGTTGCATCGAAGAGAGAATGCAGCCTATGAGTTAAGAGCTCATAATTCATGTATATATCTTTTGCTACAACGAAAAGAGAATGCAACCTATGAGTTGAGTACTCATAGTCCTTATAGATATCGTTCGCCGTAACGAAGAGATAATACGACCTATGAGCTAAGTGCTCATAGTATATTCAGATGATTATCGTTCGCCACAACAAAGAGATAATATGGCATATGTGCACATAGCAGGATGAGTTACTTTACTTGTAATATCCATGATATGTGACATAATGGGTTGAAATTACTCCTCATCTTGCTTTGATAAAGTTCTTTATGTGTAACCCACTACGGATTTGTTTTGAGTTTGTAAAGTATTGCTACCTTTGATTTTGGATCATTCGTATATTCATGAACAAGTTTTCAAGAAATGAAACATGAAGCTTACAAAGTGATTTCCTCTTGTATTGTGTAAATTATTTCCTATTTATTGAATTAATTTCATTTTGAATGACATCACTCGTGCGATGCTTGTTTCTCCTTCCTGTCCACTTAGTTTATTATGCTCTCACTCAGTCTTTGTGACTCACCCCATTTCCTTTCCCTTTTTCTCAGATTCACAGGGACCAAAAAAACTGTCCCGGGGTTGCAGATCTGCCCAGGATTTCTCTTGTATTTTGGTAAGCCCTTATTTTGAGTGGTGACATATTTTGTCGACTTCAGTATGATCCAGCTATAGGTATAGGAATTCCTTGTCTTTTGGGTTGTAAATGGTTACATAGAATTGGCATGTTAAATTGTATAGCCGCTATCCTTTTGAAACTATGTGAAAAACTCCGATTGATGGATTTTGGTAATATATATATATATATGCCATTAACAAGTATTTATCATTTTTAGATGTTAAAATTTTAGGGAAGACTCTGTCAAAATTTTAGGAAAATTCTAGTTTTTCTATCAAGTATGTTGTGGAATTAATAGGCTTTCCAAGCTAGGAGTGTAAGCCTGTGCACCGGTCACAATTTGTGTTTTTGATAGTGTGACTCATAAGTTATGAGAGAACTCCATAAAATGAAGAATACAAAGAAGAATGAGAGTTTTAAAAAATTGTAGTTGAGATAAGAACATGAAGGAGGCTTATTTATAAGAGAAATTGACCCAGGTTTGAATGCATTTGTTCAATAGCTATTAAGGCAAAATTGATTATGGACAATTTTCTATGCGAATATTGGGTTTTATATATAGAGAGTTTATTGTACGTTCATGAATCGTGTCAACAAATATGTAGACAGTTGGTCATGAAATGGCACAAAACAATACTAGAAGGGGGGTTGAATAGTATTTTCGCAAATATGAGTTTTCTTAGCACAAAATAAAATTTAATGCGGTTCAGATGCTTTTTGATAGATGCATGTTTCAGCAAGCTGAATTACTTAGAGCATCTATTAACACTCCCCAAAATATTAGTAACACTAAATAAATAACTCTAATTAAAGTATTTGATATATATGGAAGAGAGTACTCAGAGGTTTATCCTGATTTGCCCACACACTTTGGGCTATATCCAGCCCTTGGCTTCATCAATTTTTAACACTATAACTGATCAAGGTTATAGATGAGTATTATTTGCACACCTAGCCTCTCCAGGCTCAACCACAAGTATTGTTTGCACACCTAACATCTTCAGGCTCAACAACAAGTATTCTTTCAACATGCCTTTTCAGACTCAAGGAGATGATAGATGTTTTGAAGCACAACTTCAATGTTACAAATATGCAAATCAGCCAGATTGACACTTTAAAGAGTGAATAGAAACTTAGGATCAGGTAGAATGCAGAATGAGATCTTCTCTGAATAATTTGTATATTGGAGAGAAGAAGATCAGAGTATGAGAGCTTTCAGCGTAAGTATTCTCAGTTAATGATTCACTTCTGATTGTATGTATGTCTCTCACTTGAATATGTGTTTTTCTCTCAGGAGCAATAACCTAACCACTCTACTTCCACCAACTGAGATCAAAGCACGAAAGAAAGTCTTTAGTCTGTATCTGAACCATAGCCATATGCTGAAACCATAAAATGAGATGACCGAGACAAGAGAACTGTAACCAATAGGAAAGAAAGCTGGCGCAAAAGACATACCAAACCGGGTAAAAATCCACAAAAGATCCGTTGAGACACGATCTTTACTTTGCAGAGATCTTCTCTTTGTCTTCTGGACATAAAATGGTCGTCTTGACTTGGCGTTAAATGTTTTATGAACGTTGGAGGTTCTTTGTTAAACGCAGAGCAAAGCAGAGATGCTTTTCTGACTTGAGTAGTGTAGCTTTCCTTATTTGCACAACATTGAGAAAAGCTCAGAGAAAGGTGCTTTTTGTTTATTGCATAAAAGAGAGTTGTAGTAGGGCCTTCATGCTTTTTTGCTTTTTACACTCTTTCGAAGACAAGGGAATTACTATTATATTCCTTTGAATATTTGATTCCTTTCTTCAATGATTCTCTTCCATTCAGATTCACAAGTAAGCCTTCAAGAAATAATTTTCTTTTATACGTTGCTCAGTAATAAGGGAATATGCCCTTATGCTCAAATGCTTCTTTTATCATGTCTTCCAACAAATGACTATCATGTTTGACGTATTCTGGGTGCTTGTTAGTTATGATATGTCCTCGAATGCCTTCTTGGTTTTGACAGATCTTCAGACACTCTTAAGATTTTGCTTGAGGCCTTCTTTTGATATATTAATTCTGAAGACTTTACCAAATATGACTGTAACTTGATCTTTCTTGAATTGATCTTCAAGTTTTCTTCATAGAATTACATAGTTTGCTTTTGCAATCTCGATTAGACAAGTGTTGAGATCAGTGTTGTAACACCCCGTTTTTCGTTAAGTGCTTTCCTTAAGTTTGTTTTGTTAAGTTGGAATTGTCGGCTAAGGGCTTAGTGGGATTTTAAGCTTAGAAGTCCCTTTCTGGTACATGACCACGCCCGTGCTCATTAGCCAGCACGCCCGTGCTCAACAGTGAGCACATCCATGCTCAATGTGCTGACCGCGTCTCGTTGACGCTAAGTCGAGCACAACCGTGCTCAAGGGTGAGCACGATCATGCTCAGGTTCAGGTTATATAAAGTTGGCACATAACCGAGGGTTACGAGTTAACCCTACTTTTTTGAGTTCAGCAGCCATTGTTGCGATCAGAACACATTCTTTCCCTATTTCCTCTTCTCCCAGTGCTATAGTAGAGTTTTGGAAGCCAGTTGGGAAGCTATTTGGTCTGTGGCAGTCTATAGGTAATGGTTTCTTCTTCCCTATTGGTTTCCTTTTCGTTTTTGGTGATTTGGAAACTAATAAAGTTTGTGTTTCCGTGTCTAAGACTTGTTTGAGGTTGAGCTGCTCTAAAAGGAGGAACCAGTTTGCTGTTTGGTGTTTTAGGTGAGCTACCTTCAATCCAGGTATGGGGAGAAGGGTAGTGAACTCATAGGCTTGGGGTTAGAGTAAAGTAAAGAGGTTCCCATAACCTCGTTGATGTATGATTTTTATATGTTTAAATGCCTATGTTAATGATATGATGTTTGATATGTTATATGTTCATATTGATTTGTTGTTATTTGATGAACATGATGAGTACGCCGTTGGTCGTCGAATATGAGCATATGATATGTGTTATTACCTTGATTTTTTGATGGTTATGATGGTTGACATGATGTTATTGGGTTGATGCGAATGTTGAGTTGATGCTGATGTTAGTGATGAGTTTTAATCCTTAAAACGTGGTAATAATTGACTTAGGATGATTAACGGATTAATCCCTAAAATTGGTTAAAGACTTGGTTACTGTTTCTGCCCAGAACAGTGCAGTCGCGTGACGAGCACGACCGTGCTGAACAAGGAGCATGACCGTGCTCCCAGTTGAATTCTGGAAAATGGCCGCGCAATTAGCACGGCAGTGCAGGACAAAGAGCACACCTTGCTCAATAGGAAGCACGACCGTGCTTCTCTTATGTGACAGCACGACCGTGCAGGGGATAAGCACGACCGTGCTCCCCTGACAGACAAAGATGTAAATAAGGGACTTAAAGGTGTTCTAACCCCACCTTTCCCCAAAGTGGATGAGTTGACGTAGCTAATCAAAGATAAAGATTAGACAACTTGGTTAATGATTACCATAGATAATTAAGATGATGAGAGGGTGAGGTGTTGAGTTTGATAAGTCGGTACCCATTGGGCTACCACAAGCTGATGAGTTATGCCTTGGTGCTTTTTGGCCAAGGAAGCCTTAACCCCGTGTTTGGGTCTAAGGTGTTGTTAATTTTGTACCTTAGCAGCCGAGAGTTTTCTCCAAGGGGGCCTTGACCCGATTGGGTTTAAGGTGTTGCGGTAGATTCCGCTGCGGTCGATTCCGCTGGTTAAAGGTTTTGCGGTTGATTCCTCTAATGTCTTCGCTTGATTCTGTTGGAGTGAAGGAGGTGGCGTTGGCAATTGTTATTTTTTGCCCATGCATCATTGGAGATGTTGTTGTTGAGGGATGTTCGACATAGGGGAGGTCGTCCTAAAGTACGGCGACCTGGCCATCCACGGTTGGAGTAGATTCTCCTTGTGCCCCATGACGAGGCATTCATTGGTTTGATGCGTTGGCTATCCAAGAAATAGATTCTCCGGTGTTGAGTCGATTCTTAATATGGATATTTAACTCCAAAATCGTCCATCCCGAGTTTAGTGGATCCACATGCATTGATTGGTTTTGCGGAGTAGGACTGCATTGCACTGCATAGCATGCTTGATGTTGATAATGTTGATGTATGTTTATACATGTTGTTGATGTATGCTTACGTTGGTGCCATGCTTGTATGTTTTACTTTACTTCCTACTTCCTTGCTATTGTGTTTACATGATTCTTGCTCCCCATGTTTGTTTGTTGTTTGTTGTTGGCCTGATTGGCACCTTGCAGAGAATGATGAGCAGCCCGAAGAGGAGTGACTCTGAGGAGCCGCCACTCATAGTTAGGGCTTGTTCTTTTGTTCAGTTAGTTGTTAGTTTCCGGTTGTAATTCCGTGGATTTTATTCCGGAACGGTTATACCAGCTCTGAGTTGTGACATCGGGGTTGGGCAGTTATTTGTTATGTTTTAATTTTTAAACTTGGTTTACATTTTTCCACGTGGTGAACTCGTTCATGTGAGACTTTTCTACCCATGGACAAATGTTTAAATTAGTCAGTAAAATGCATGTTTTTATTTAATTGCTTTTACATTAAATGCCTTATAACATGCGGGGTAGAAGGGTGTCACATTTAGTGGTATCAGAGCAGTTCGGCCCTGTCCGGACGTGGTATGAGTCTGTTGTGAGTCTGTTATGTGCTCTAGTTTGAATTGTCTATACTTGTTATAGACAATGATGCTTTAAGTTAGTAGCCTATCGCTTTTACCCGCTTAAGTTTCTGCATTAAGAGTTGTTTTGGGTATATCCAGGAACTAATGACCGGTAGAGGACACAACGATCAGGCGATTGCGGATGCATTGGCACTTCTGGCCAATGCTATTGGACAGGTCAACCAGAATAACAATGGTGGGCTAACTGAGTTCCAAGGTTTGGACAAGTTTCAGAGGAACAACCCTCCCTCCTTCAAGGGAGCTTATGATCCAGAGGGAGCACTGTTATGGCTGAGGGAGATAGAGAAGATCTTTCGTGCAATGGATTGCAACGATCAGCAGAAGCTCATCTTTGCTACTTTCAAGTTGACTGAGGAGGCTGAGCATTGGTGGGACAACTGCAGGCAGCGGATGCAGGCTGAGGGCACAGCAGTTACATGGGCTATGTTCAGGCAGAGATTTCTTGAGAAGTACTTCCCGGCAGATATCAGGGACAAGAAAGAGATGGAGTTATTATCTTTGAGACAGGGGTCGTTGTCAGTTGGCGAGTATGCAGCCAATTTTGAGGAGCTGGCTAGGTATTACACTCCGTATCAGCATGAGATTGATGACCGCTCCAAGTGTGTCAAGTTTGAGGCTGGACTCCGACTTGAGATCAAGCAGGCAATCAGCTACCAGGAGATCAGGATCTTTCCAATTCTGGTCAACAAGTGCAGAATCTATGAGGATGCCAGTCAGTTCAAAGTTGCTAGTTCCAAGGGATCAGATAGTCAGAGTGGCAAGAGGACTGATTAGAAGGACAAGGGTAAGCAGAGGTATGCTCCAACCAGCAAGGACTTCAAACATAGTGGCCAGAAGCCACAATTTCAGCAGGATAGATTCAGAGGTGGGTTCTCTAACGCCCCCAGGGCTATAAGGTGTGGTAAGTGCGGAGCACAGGATCATTATTCATCCCAGTGCAAGGAACCAGCTGTGATTTGCTTCAAGTGTGGCAAGTCAGGTCATATCAGCCGTGAGTGTGAAGGAGCCAAGGCCGAGCCTCCCAGTGCTAGCAAGAATCAGAAGTCCCAGGCCAACAAACTGAAGACCATTGGAAGAGTCTTTACTCTTAGTAGAGCTGAAGCCTCCGAGTCTGATGACTTGATCCAAGGTACATGTTTTATTGATGGAACTCAATTGACTGTATTGTATGATTCGAGTGCTACTCACTCGTTTATATCGCATGATAGGGTCACGAGTCTTAAGTTGCCTGTTACTTTTCTTGAGTTTGATTTGCTGGTGTCTACACCCACGAATAAACCTGTTTCCACTTCTTATGCAAGCAAGAACTGTCATATAGTCATAAATGATAAAACCTTTGTTGCCGATCTTGTATGCTTGCCTCTAAAAGACCTTGATATTATTCTTGGCATGGACTGGTTATCTTCCAACCATGTCCTTTTGAATTGTTTCGATAAAACCCTGATTTTTTGAACTCCAACGGAGTCTAAGAATCCAGACCTTCTCTCTGCCAGCCAAGTTCAAGCTTCGATGAAAGACGAAGCCCATGTATACATGATGTTAGCTTCCCTGGAAGTAGAGAGCAGCCCTCCTGATGTCGCCAGCTTGCTTGTTGTGCGGGAATTTCCTGAAATGTTCCTGGGGGATGTTTATAACTTACCTCCAGAGAGAGATATTGAGTTTACCATAGACTTAGTACCTGGCACTGGGCCAATCTCCATAGCACCCTATAGAATGTCTCCTCTAGAGCTAGCTAAGTTGAAGGAACAGTTGGAGGACTTGATGAAGAAGCAGTTCATTAGGCCGAGTGTGTCTCCGTGGGGAACACCAGTGTTGTTGGTGAAAAAGAAGGATGGTGGTATGAGGTTGTGTGTCGACTATCGGCAGCTCAACAAGGTGACCATAAAGAATCGGTATCCCCTCCCTAGGATTGATGATCTTATGGACCAGTTGATGGGCGCTCGCATCTTTTCAAAGATAGATTTGAGGTCACGGTACCATCAAATTCGGGTTAAGCCTGAGGACATCCCGAAGACAGTATTTAGGACGCGATATGGTCACTATGAGTACTTTGTTATGCCCTTTGGTGTGACCCATGGTCCTGCGGTCTTCATGGACTACATGAACAAGACCTTTCACCCTTACTTGGATAAGTTTGTGGTGGTGTTTATAGATGATATCTTAGTGTACTCCAAGAGTGAGGAGGAACATGAGGAACACCTGAGGGTTGTCTTGCAGACCCTTAACGAAAAACAGTTGTACACTAAGTTGTCAAAGTGTGAGTTCTGGTTAGAGGAAGTGAGCTTCTTAGGACATGTCATCTCTAAAGGTGGCATAGCAATGGACCCAGCTAAGGTAGAGGCGGTGCTCCAGTGGGAAGCACTGAAGTCTGTAACCGAGATTAGGAGTTTCTTGGGGTTAGCCGGGTATTATAGGCGATTCATAGAAGGTTTCTCTAAGATAGCATTACCCTTAACCCATCTCACTAAAAAAGGTCTGTTGTTTGTGTGGGATTCTAAGTGTGAAGAGAGTTCCCAAACCCTTAAGGATAGGTTGACATCAGCACCAGTGTTAGTTTTGCCAGATCCTGGTGGCCCTTCGTAGTTTACTGCTATGCTTCTAAGCAAGGGTTAGGTGGTGTGTTGATGCAGAATGGTAAGGTAGTCGCTTACGCTTCTAGGCAGTTGAAAACCGATGAGAAGAACTACCCTACCCATGATCTAGAGCTAGGATATGTGGTATTTACCTTAAAGATCTGGAGGCATTACCTGTATGGAGCGAGATTTGAGGTATTTAGTGATCATAAGAGTTTGGAATATCTTTTTAATCAGAAGGAGTTGAATATGAGGCAGCGTAGGTGGATGGAGTTCTTAAAGGATTATGACTTCGAGCTGACCTATCATCCAGGGAAGGCCAACGTAGTGGCCGATGCCTTGAGTAGGAAAACCTTACATGTCTCCGCTTTGATGGTTAGGGAGATGGATCTGATTGAGGAGTTTAGAGACCTTAGTCTAGCTTGTGAGTTTACCCCTAAGATTATTAGGCTTGGTATCTTGAAGGTTACCAACAGCTTGATGGACCAGATTAGAGAGTGTCAGAAGTTAGATAAGTTTCTCTTGGTCCAGCAAGAATTGCTCGCTCAGGGTAGAGACCATAGTTTTAAGGATGGAAGTGATGGGGTTTTGAGGTTTAAGGATAGAGTGTGCATACCTGATGTTTCTGAGCTTAGGAAGTTGATCATTGAAGAAGGACATAGGAGTGCACTGAGTGTGCACCCAGGTACCACTAAGATGTATCAGGACCTTAAGAGAATGTTTTGGCGGTCTAGGATGAAAAAGGATGTCATTGAATTTGTGTGTGCGTGTCTAGTTTGTCAGAAGGCCAAGATAGAATACCAAAGGCCTTCAGGTAAGTTGCAACCTTTGAGTATCCCAGAATGGAAATGGGATAGCATCTCCATGGATTTTGTGTCTGGACTCCCTAGGACTCCAGCTGGTTTTGAGGCTATATGGGTTGTTGTGGATAGACTGACTAAGTCTGCCCATATCATTTCGATGAATATGGAATATCCATTGGAGAAGTTGGCTAAGTTGTACATCAAAGAGATAGTTAGGCTTCATGGTGTACCCTCTAGCATAGTGTCGGATAGAGTAGGCAAAAGAGCTATCATGATAAAAGGAGGAAGGCGCTCGAATTCCAGGAAGGCGATCATGTATTCTTGAGAGTTACTCCAATGACTGGGGTTGGTAGAGTGATGAAGGCGAGGAAACTCACTCCGAGGTTCATTGGTCCTTACCAAATCCTCAAAAGAGTCGGCGACGTCGCCTACCAAATGGCCTTGCCACCGTTCTTGTCAAACCTCCACAATGTTTTTCATGTGTCTCAACTCAGAAAGTACATCCATGACCCTAGTCATGTGATAGTTCCCGACGCTATACAGTTGAAAGAGAACTTGACATTTGAGGTGTTACCCCTCCGAGTCGAGGATAGGAGGGTGAAGCAGCTAAGAGGCAAGGAGATTCCTTTGGTCAGAGTAGTTTGGAGTGGGGCAACTAAGGAAAGTGCTACGTGGGAGCTGGAGAGCAAGATGATGGAGGCGTACCCACACCTTTTCGTTTGAGGTAAGTAGAAATTTCGAGGACGAAATTTTTATAAGGGGGTGGAATTGTAACACCCCGCTTTTCATTAAGTGCTTTCCTTAAGTTTGTTTTGTTAAGTTGGAATTGTTGGCTAAGGGCTTAGTGGGATTTTTAGCTTAAAAGTCCCTTTCTGGTACATGAGCACACCCATGCTCATTAGCCAGCACGCCCGTGCTTAAAGTCAGAAGCATGTTTCTGATTTTAAGTTGAACACGCCCGTGCTCAATGTGCTGACCGCGTCTCGTTGATGCTCAAGGGTGAGCACGACCATGCTCAGGTTCAGGTTATATAAAGTTGGCACGGAGCCGAGGGTTACGAGTTAACCCTATTTTTGTGAGTGCAGCAGCCATTGTTGTGGCCAGAACACATTCTTTCCCTATTTCGTCTTCTCTCAGTGCTATAGTAGAGTTTTGGAAGCCGGTTGGGAAGCTAGTTGGTCTGTGGCAGTCTATAGGTAATGGTTTCTTCTTCCCTATTGGTTTCCTTTTCGTTTTTGGTGATTTGGAAACTAATAAAGTTTGTGTTTCCGTTGTCTAAGGCTTGTTTGAGGTTGAGCCGCTCTAAGAGGAGGAACCAGTTTGTTGTTTGGTGTTTTGGGAGAGTTACCTTCAATCTAGGTATGGGGAGAAGGGTAGTATACTTATAGGCTTGGGGTTAGAGTAAAGTAAAGAGGTTCCCATAACCCCGTTGATGTATGATTGTTATATGTTTAAATGCCTATGTTAATGATATGTTGTTTGCTATGTTATATGTTCATATTGATTTGTTGTTATTTGATGAACATGATGAGTAAGCCGTTGGTCGTCGAATATGAGCATATGATATGTGTTATTACCTTGATTTGTTGATGGTTATGATGGTTGACATGATGTTATTGGGTTGATGCGAATGTTGAGTTGATGCTGATGTTAGTGATGAATTTTAATCCTTAAAACGTGGTAATAATTGACTTAGGATGATTAACGGATTAATCCCTAAAATAGGTTAAAGACTTGGTTACTGTTTCTGCCCAGAACAGTGCAGTCGCGTGACGAGCACGACCGTGCTGAACAGGGAGTATGACCGTGCTCCCAGTTGAATTCTGGAAAATGGCCGCGCAATTAGCACGGCAGTGCAGGACAAAGAGCACGACCTTGCTCAATAGGAAGCACGACCGTGCTTCTCTTATGTGACAGCACGACCGTGCAGGGGATAAGCACGACCGTGCTCCCCTGACAGACAAAGATGTAAATAAGGGACTTAAAGGTGTTCTAACCCCACCTTTCCCCAAAGTGGATGAGTTGACGTAGCTAATCAAAGATAAAGATTAGACAACTTGGTTAATGATTACCATAGATAATTAAGATGATGAGAGGGTGAGGTGTTGAGTTTGATAAGTCGGTACCCATTGGGCTACCACAAGCTGATGAGTTATGCCTTGGTGCTTTTTGGCCAAGGAAGCCTTAACCCCGTGTTTGGGTCTAAGGTGTTGTTAATTTTGTACCTTAGCAGCCGAGAGTTTTCTCCAAGGGGGCCTTGACCCGATTGGGTTTAAGGTGTTGCGGTAGATTCCGCTGCGGTCGATTCCGCTGGTTAAAGGTTTTGCGGTTGATTCCTCTAATGTCTTCGCTTGATTCTGTTGGAGTGAAGGAGGTGGCGTTGGCAATTGTTATTTTTTGCCCATGCATCATTGGAGATGTTGTTGTTGAGGGATGTTCGACATAGGGGAGGTCGTCCTAAAGTACGGCGACCTGGCCATCCACGGTTGGAGTAGATTCTCCTTGTGCCCCATGACGAGGCATTCATTGGTTTGATGCGTTGGCTATCCAAGAAATAGATTCTCCGGTGTTGAGTCGATTCTTAATATGGATATTTAACTCCAAAATCGTCCATCCCGAGTTTAGTGGATCCACATGCATTGATTGGTTTTGCGGAGTAGGACTGCATTGCACTGCATAGCATGCTTGATGTTGATAATGTTGATGTATGTTTATACATGTTGTTGATGTATGCTTACGTTGGTGCCATGCTTGTATGTTTTACTTTACTTCCTACTTCCTTGCTATTGTGTTTACATGATTCTTGCTCCCCATGTTTGTTTGTTGTTTGTTGTTGGCCTGATTGGCACCTTGCAGAGAATGATGAGCAGCCCGAAGAGGAGTGACTCTGAGGAGCCGCCACTCATAGTTAGGGCTTGTTCTTTTGTTCAGTTAGTTGTTAGTTTCCGGTTGTAATTCCGTGGATTTTATTCCGGAACGGTTATACCAGCTCTGAGTTGTGACATCGGGGTTGGGCAGTTATTTGTTATGTTTTAATTTTTAAACTTGGTTTACATTTTTCCACGTGGTGAACTCGTTCATGTGAGACTTTTCTACCCATGGACAAATGTTTAAATTAGTCAGTAAAATGCATGTTTTTATTTAATTGCTTTTACATTAAATGCCTTATAACATGCGGGGTAGAAGGGTGTCACAAGTGTAGCTTCTCAAAATTCTTTGATTCTTGCAACTGAGAGAGTAAGTCAAGATCTTTGCAGTTCTTTAGAAAGAACTTTGAGAGTCTTCATTCTTCATGAGAATCTTCAAGGTGAGTGATCAAATAAGCAGTTATAACTTCATCTTTAATTTTAGGCTTCAAACACTTCTATCTTCCAAATGTTTGACAATGATCATCAAGCTGTTTCTTGGTCATAGAACTAGGTTGCCTTTCTTCATCTTCAAGGAGTCTAAGATTGGAAACTGCTTCTGGACTTCAGCTTATATATATATATATATATATATTTTGGCAGACACATTGCCTTAGCTGTTTCCTTAGCTTCAAGGAGTCAGACGCATAGAATATGCTTTGATTCTTTCATCCTTAGATTGACCTATTCAAATATTGTCTTTCATGCACATCTCAAGTAGATGATTAGAAATATTTAGACAGTTCAATTAAAATCATTTGCTCGATGTTTGGATTCATCAAAACATATAGGTCAACAAGAGAGTGAGTCAGATGCATGACACAGAAGAATCCGACACTTTGAAACTTAACAGGTCACCTAGAAAGTTTTTTATACGAGGGAAAGATAATGTTTCCTCTGAAATGGCACAAAACAACACTGGAAGGGGGGTTGAATAGTGTTTTCGCAAATCAGAGTTTTTCAAGCACAAAACAAAATTCAGTGCAGATAAGATGCTTAGTTACAGATGCCTTTTTAAGCAAACTGAATATCAGTTGTTGGCACTCCCCAGTTAATTAACAGGATAGATAAATAAACTCAATAATAAAGTAAAGAGCTAGGGAAAGAAAGTACTCATAAATTTATCCTGGTTCACCCACAAACTTTGGGCTACATCCAGTCCTTGGCTTCACCAAGTTTTAGCACTATAACTGATCAAGGTTACAAACGAGTATTATTTGCATATCTAGCCTCTCCAGGCTCAACACAAGTATTATTTGTACACCTAGCCTCTTCAGGCTCAACAAGTATTCTTGAAACAAGCCTCTTTAGGCTCAAAGAGTTTTGGGAGTTGTTTGAAGCACAGCTTCAGAGTTACAATAGCAATTCAACCAAATTACACTTTAGTGATTGAATGTAGACTTAAGATCTGGTGAGCTGCAGATGAGTTCTTCTCTAAATGATTTACAGTATGAGAGAAGATGATGAGAGTGATGATAGCTTTCAGTTATTTGAAATCTCGATGTGATTACTGTTCTTGTTTAATAGGATTGCTTTCACAGTATGTTGAGTGTTGTAGCTCTTTCTAGTTGTTCAGCTTCTTTCTCAAAATCTCACCACTTCACTTTAATCAACAACTACTGCTTCTTCAATTCTTCAACATCTTCAATTTATACTAGAGCACAAGAGATCCGTTGAGATGTAATCAGAGGTCTTCGTTCTTTATCCTTTGGATAATAGCCGTTCTAACTTGATAATAAATGCAGAAGAACGTTGGAAATCCCTTGGTTGACCATAGAGCATAGCAGACATTCTTTCTTTGCCTTGGGCAGTGTTTCTTTTCTTATTTGTGCAACACTTAGGAAAGCTCATATAAAGTAGCTTTTCTTTCTATTGTATAAGTGACATTTCTGCAGCATTGCCCTTTGTCTTTTCTTCTTTCTTCTGATCTCGATAAAAGACAAGAAATAGATTAATGTACTCCTTTTGAGTTAATTAATCATTTCTTTAATCAAACCATTTTTCATCAATATTCCAAGTATTTTCTTTATGAAGTATTTCCTTCTTTTGAATGTTGCTTTATCCATATGAGATAAACTGTAGCTTCATAATGTAATGCTTCACATCTTTAAAGTTTAGAAATGTAAAACTTGAACATCCTTCAGGTTCGTCGAGTATTTCTGACAAGAGTGAGGTTCTTGATTCTAACAGAAGTCCAGACACATCTTGATGTACTCAGACGCTTCTTGATATAATTCTTTAAAGAAGATTTAGTCTGTAATCTTGATCTATCTTCTTTCAACTTTCTTTAGAGGATTTGTGTATGAAATCTTTTGTTGCTTCGAGGAGCACTTGATCAGTGTATAGCTTTTAAACAACTTCTTGATTCTCCTTCATTCAAAAGCAGACATGTGCAAAAGGAATCTTTAAGAGATAATTCTTTGACATAGTTTTTGCAAATAACTGATTGAGTTGATGATGGGCTATCTTCATCTTTCATTCTTGCAGATGCTAGATTAGGAGTGATGTTTTGTCTTCTTACTTTGAACTGCATATCACTAAGGGTGTGTTTGATTTGCAAAAGGTATCAGGACAGCACAGGACAAATCATTGAGTCACAGGACAATTCCTTGTCTTGTACATTGTTTGATCGATAATGGACAACATAAACAAAATAGTATTAAATTTACCGAAATACCCTTTATAATATATATTATTTAATATATAAATATACACGAGGAGAGAGAGAGGAGATAGAGGGAGAAAGGGGGAGAGGAGAGAGTGAGAGGGAGAAAGGGGGAGAGGGGAGAGAGAGAGAGAGAGAGAGGAAAGAGAGTGAGAGAGGGGGGAGAAAGAGAGAGAGGAGAGAGAGAGAGGGAGAGAGGGAAGAGAGAGAAAGAGAGGAGAGAGAGGGGGAGGAGAGAGAAATAGGAGAGAGGGAGAGGAGAGAGAGATGAGAGGAGGAGGAGAGAGACTGAGGAGAGAGGGGGAGAGAGAGAGGGAGGGGGAGGGAGGGGGAGGGAGATATGTAAGGATTATTTTGTCTTTTATTAGTCTGTCCATGGGACAAAAAGTTGTCTCATGGTTTGGTGGGGGCCAAAATTTTGGGTTTTGTCCTATCCCTCACCCCTTTTTTGTCCTGTCCCCTGACCACTTTTCAAATCAAATAGGGGACAAAAATTTTTATGTTGTCCAGTCCCCTAAATTTATGCAAATCAAACGCCCCCTAAGTCTTCTTACTTTGAACTGCTTAGTACTTTGAAGACAAGGAGTCTGAGACATGACATTATTAGTCTTAGTTTTGGCTTGAGTCAATCTTCAGACGCATTGTTCTCTGTTATGCCTTGATGTCAGACGCATGTGCTAATGCTTTGATCCTTTAGTATTCTTTAGTTGAATTGTCCTGCTAAGATAATGTTCTTTTTCTGCACAACTCAAGTAGATGATTAGCAATATTCACACGGTTCATATAAAATCATTTGCTTAATGTTTGGGTTCATCAAAACATATACGGGCCAACCGGAGTATGAGTCAGACGCATGATAATAACAATTTCAATAGCCCTCTATTTTAATAAACGTTATTAAAGGTGTATATTACAATAATGCTTCCCTGATAAAACGTTATTAATGTTTGAGCACGTTTTTTCAAAATAAGATAGGAGATGAAGATAACGTTTTGTTGGTGAAACGTTTTTAAAGGTATATCTTTTTCTTTTTCGGCTTCCCAGAGTATCATCCCACCGTATAGGTGAGAGACTAATCCCTGAGTAGTCGGATGCTTAAACGGGGACCCCTCTCAATAGTATTTTTTCTTATACATGAATCAAGGGATCGAACCTATGACCTCATCCTTAAGAGACTCAAGTCCCTTCCACTTGGACCAACACACACATTGGTAAAAGATATATCTTTTAATAGTGTTTCTTTGGACTATGTCATATTTTCTAACACTATCATCTAAATTATGCATTATTGCGTTAATAAAGCTTTTTAACTTTCATGTAAGTTAAGTCAAAAGTTTTATATTTGATAATATATATTTGATTTATGATGTAAAATGTTATGCACTAGCAAATCTAAAACTTAAACATTTTTTTCTCCGTTAATTTACCAAAATTTCAGTTTACATGTACTTTATTCATTTAAAAAAAAAAAAAAAACCTACTTTTATTGCATATTAAAAATAAGGTGTATAGTGTCACAATATTTGATATGTTCATAAATTATGTGCATAACATTTTTTTTAATTGTTAAATATGCACGTGATAAGTTCAGAGAGAAACAAATACAAAGACTTTAATATATGGTTGGACAGATTTTAAGAGACCCTATTTTTTGAATTCTGCGACTATCATTTTATTTATGACTTTGTCACATGAAAATTTCACATGAGAAATTTTACTCTCCTATTTAATAAGCTTGCATGTACTTGTTATTATTAAGTAATATTAACAATGATGGAATTTCTTAATTTTTGTTTTGGCATGTAGACTTTGAAATAATGAAAATTTATTTGCAACATTTATATATAACACATCAGTCGTTTTCCACAACAAAATCACAATGCTAAAAGAAATACTATATTCTTCAACTTGCATTTTTCTTTAAGTAGTGTCAATTTTTTGTCCTATATTTCTTTTAAAGCTTCGGAATTTGGAAAATGAAATTGCAATACCGGCAATAAGTGAAGATAACAACTGAAATTGAAAGAAAAGCCCATGAGCAATAAATTGATGCAAACCATTCTCAAGAAGCCAATGCAAACTTGCTAAGAGATTTTCCACTTGTCGGTGTGCTTTTTGAAGCAGCATGCATGTGCCTCTTTCGCTGTCAATGATGGGTCTATTAATTTGCTCTTTCAGGGTATCTTGTGGCACTTTTCTCGTTAACTCAAACTTTGGTACCTTTTCTTCCAATTGAAGCTTCGTCTGTCGGTGGATTCTAGCATGAAGTACCAGTTTTACTAGTATACCGGTATACCCCAAATTTTTACGTGAAAATTCATTTTTACCCTCCCTTAACTTATTCTTCTTTTCCTTCACCACCATCCACTGACCACCACCAACCCCTATCACCACCACCTCAACAGTGAACTGTGTCCCCACCGACCATCATCATCACATTCGCTCCATCCATTGCTAAACGGGTCAACATTTGTCGTTTTCAATTTCAATTCCCTACTGCAACAGCCATTGTTCCCGACGAGTTTCGCTCCACCACCATCGACTCCGAGTCGCCGCCGACGCCGACCGAGACTCCGCCACCACCCTCCCAAGCTGCACCATCAACTTCCAACGCCCCGATCGCGAACCCAAAAGTACTGCAACCTGACAGATCGGTTACCACCGCCACCACCCCTCCTTTCGTCCCTGTCGTTACCACCGCCATCGATTCGACAAGCAGATGATGATGGACGACCTCATCGCCAAGCAGCTGCGATTCACCACCTCCACCGATTCCGATTCGACAAGCAGACGCGGCCACCGATTCTAATTTGCCCTACATCAAGCTGAACAACACAACGGTCGCGACGGCGGCTGTGGATGCTTGCGAATAGGAGACGCGCGGCGGCAGCGGAGACTGGACGGCGGTGGCGGCGGTTTGTTTGACGGCGGTGGAAAACAGAAATGGTGGCTGGGGAGGACGACCATAAACAGTGGTGGATGGGGTTAGGAAGATGAAAGGGTGAAGGGTAAAGGGGTCTTTTTCATTTTATTTTTCTTTTCAATTTTTTTTAAATTAACAAATCTGGACCATCCATTATTTAACTAATATATCTAATAGTTGAAAATCATCCCTGATAAAAAAGATTTGGGGTATACCAGTATATCAGTAAAACTGGTACTTCATCCTGGAATCCACCCCATCTGTCTTATAACTTATTGCTCTTTAGAAAAGGCATTGTTTATTTCTTTTAAGGCACATCGTTTCTCTCCGGTGAGTTATGATATTTGAAAATCAAACTATAGTTATCATATGTGATATCGTATATATTTATTTATATCTCTCACTTACTTTATATCATCTTTATATACATATATCTCAAAAATACATCAAAAATCAACAGAGACACCGTACGATGTCCTCATTTTTATGTTCAAAAAACATTCTTGTTCTCCGTTATAATAAAAATGTGTCGGCACAAAACCCAACCCAACCCCACCATGCCACAAAAGAATGTATCCCTGGTGCGCTCATTAATTCATATTGATTCATAACCTTATGCAATGATTTTTGGTAAGAATGAAAGAAATAGAAAATGAAGAGTATCATACCAAAAAAGCCTCTTTTATTAGAGATGGGATGATTAAAGGAACCATTTAAGTTTATTATGACATTAATAAAATGAGAGGAAATAGCTTAGTTTTCTACCTTTATTCTTAACTCATGGATTATAGTTTTTTGTATGATATGTGATAAAATTTATCAATATGAGACACAGGTAAAGTTGTCTACCGAATCAACAAGAACTGGATTTCATTTGACATTTTTCTTCTTTAAAATTTTGATCTGCCAAATAGCATTTCAAACTAGCAGTACACTCATTTATCGAGTGCTAAATTGTTATAGAGTAATGATATTCTAACACCAAAAATTAACACCAACTTTTGACACATTGGTTAATCGATGTAAATATTTGGTTAATTCAGTTCATTATATGGTTAATCACGTGTAAATATTTGGTTAATTCATGATGACCCATTAATTATATAAAGAATTGAATTAACCAGATATTTGCATGTGATTAAGCAAATATTTACATGGTTATGGAAAATAAGCTTCAGATGACCCATCAACCATATAATAAACTGAATTAACCAAAAATTTGCACGTGATTAACCAAGGTGTCGCTGGAGGTGTCCAAATCAGATGTTAGAATAGCATTACTCTTGTTATATGTTACTAGCCTAATTTATTGAAAAAATAACGTGCGACAAAAAAAAAAAGGTTTTAACTATTAAGTTGGTTCTTAAACTAATTGAGGATTTTAAATAGGTCCTTAAACTAAAAACAAAACAAAAAAAAATTTGGGTCCCTGAGCTTATATAAGATTTTCAATTGGATCTCTGAACTTATATTTATCGAATTTGTATTTAGAGTTATATGAGACCAAAATGTCGAACCAGAAGATCAAAACGTGATCTGTGGCCGCTTCTCCCCCATCTAAAACAAACTCCTTCCTTCCCCAATATCAATTTCACGGTTGGATATCCCCTCGAAATAGTTTTGTCCAAAATAGTTCTCTTATTTGCAACTTACTACATCTCACTACATCTCGTTGTATCTTGCTGTGTAAATGCCTCAAGATTCTTCCTCAAATCAGATTACATTTACACGAATACATACAACAAATTGTGAGTGTAAAATTTTTTTACCCTTTAAATGCATAGAAATCAAACTCTTTATAAGTGACTATTCAATAGGACAAGAATAAGTTGGCGTGGATTGATAATAAAGGGGCAATGCAGTATTTATTCGGGTTGTTTGCAAGGCCGTAGACTTGTCCAAGATCCATAAACATCTCATGTAGTTAAACGAAAGCTTTGGAGATATGTTTGGCAATCTACAAGTGCATCCAAAACTGAAGATCTTTGTGTCCCCCCTCACACCCCCTTTGTGTTAGTGGAGATGAAACTGCTCAACATTTTCTCTTTTCTTTCCTTCACACAATTTCACTCTGGTTTCGATCTCCTTTGCCAATAAATTTTAATGACTTATAATGGTTATGACACCCTAGAATGGTGGAAGAACCTCTCTCATCAGATTCTCTAGGGGGTTGCTTCCGTACTCACACATGTGCTTGGATTGGTAGACTTTGTATATATTAGATAGATTGGGAAGAATGAGAGAAAGAAAGTCTGTTCTGATCCTAGAGATTTCAATATCTCATATTAAGTTGTGTTTGAATAAACAACTTAATTAAGTATTTATTCTGTAAATTTTTTAAATAAATTAAAAACAACTTATTTTTATAAATTTTTCTCACAAGCTTATTGTAATAAACTAAAATGAACTTATATAAAGATTACAAATTATTGCATAAGTTTATTTTTATAAGTTATAATGCACATAGAGTTTTTTAGAAATTTAAAAATTAAAACCTAGAGCCGCCTCTCTCTCTCTCTCAACCTTCCCTCTACTCCTCTTTTCCTTCTTCCTCATCCACCGGAAGGGAGTGGTTTTGGGCCATCTTTTGGCCTGGAATCACCCATCTACATTGTTTTTTCTCTCCTTTTATCTAAATAAGTGGTTGTTCTACATAGATCTGGTTTTTCTTTCGTGTTTTTCCGTGTTTTCGTCGTCTGCGTGCGGCGGTGTTTTGTTCGTCGTCTTGTTGCGGCGTCGTTTGGTTTCCCATCTTGTTGCGGTGTTCGTTTGGTTCAGATTGGCAGATCAGCTTTGATCCATTACTGATTCAATCAAGACTTGGGCGTCAACGTTGCAGATCCGGAGGCATGGGTATTCCGGTCACTTTGATTTTGTCACATTTGTAGGCATTTCGCCGTGTTATGCTATTAACCTGGGTGCTGTGAGTTTGTTTGCAGATTCATCCTTTTCAGTTTTTAGCGATGTTGAATTTGTATTGTTTTCGATGTATTCTATCAATTTAAATGAATGAATATCCTTTTTAGTAAAAAAAAAAAAGTTATAATGCACATAAACTCAAATAAGCTCTCTATTTTCGTAATATAGAGTAGCTATGGCTGCTATTTTAAAATTGCGAAAAGTTAAGTATTTTACATGTCATTTATTTGGGGGGAAAAAAAGATATAAATTCTTTTAATTTGATTCTTTTTAAAAAATGTTGCTCTTGTATAATTTCGTTGTGAAAATCTTTTAACTCTATACCTCATAAAAAGTCTCAGATTTGTAAGAGAAACTTGTAACTTTGTTTTGTGGGTGAGTGTTCCATTTCCAAGTTCCTTCGTTAGATGAAGCAGGGATTACTCATTAAATTTAATATATCTTTCCTGATTGTGAATTTTTGGGTGGCTTAGTCACCATAATCTGTAGAGTTGGGTATTTGTATTTGGGCCTGCGAACAGTCCGTTTAATCCATAATCCGTGAGGGATCTGAAGTAGGTAAAACATTGGACCATTTAAACACGGCCCTTTTCAATCCAGTCCGTTTAACCCCTACAAATTTTTTTTAAACAAAAAAATACACACCTTGGGCCATATTCACATGCAGGAAGGAGCAGCCCATTTAATTTCTAAACCCAGACCAGATGGCCAGATCTAATTTCTAAACCTAATCCAGTAACCTCTTCTCTTTCAGACTTCACTTCACTCTTCTCTTCCTCTCCTCTACTGTTGACTATCGTAGTGTCGTACTTGACCTCTCCCTCTCCGCCGTCGTTCTTCTTCCTGCCACCGTGAAGCGCCGCCGTGTGGAGCTACGCTGTCGTGAAGATCCTTCTCGACGCCTCAACCAACCAACCAGCAAGCTCCGCTGTTCCTTCGACCGTGAAGCTCCGCCGTCGTGAAGATCCGTTCTCGTTCGTTCTACCTCTGTTGTCGTGAAGATCCGCCGTCGTTACTTATTTATTTACTGAGAGTGATTTAATGGTTTAGAGTGGTTTAGAGCATGATGTTCAAAGCAATATTTTTCGGTTAGAGCATTATTTACTGATTTATTTATGGATTTTGAAACTGAAATATTCCTTTACTGATTTTTCGATTAGAGCAATATTTTGTATTTTCGGTTTAGAGTGGTTTATTCACTGAGCATGATGTACGCACCTTGCTGATTTGTTTGTATATTGATGTTCAACATGATGTTCCTTTGCTGTAACTATTGAGAGTGATATAGAGCATGTAATCAGTGATACCTCTGCTTGCTGTAATTGATTTATACTAGGTTACTGAGTTTGCAAATTTTACATCAGTCTTGACTGTCTTGTGATGCTTGATATTTGTTATTGATGATTGTTACAAAAAAGTATTTATTAATGAATCCATGGACTAGCCCATTTAGCCTGCGGACTATGTAGACTGGATGCGAGCTATACAATTCCAGGTCCATTTATTTTGCAAACCCGTCTGGTCTGTTTAAGTGTGGACAAATGCGGACCGGAACTTAAATGGATATGGACTAGACTGCCAACTCTAATAATTTGTAGCCTCTCACATTGGATGCATAACCAAGAAATATACATTTTTGTGCCCTTCGCTCAAGCTTTCCATCATTTAGATAAGCATACTCATGACACCCAAGAAATCTAAGATCGGAATAATCAGTTGGAGTACTACACCATACCTCAACAGGAATTTGTAACTAAATTGCAGCTGATGGTGATCGATTTACTAAATACAAGTCATATTAATAACTTCAACCCAAAATTCCTTTGACAACTCGACATTAGAGAGCATGCAACGAGCTCTCTTCAAAAGAGTTTTGTTCATATAATTTATCATTCCATTTTGTTGTGGTGTCTTTCTCACAATATGGTGTCTTACTATACCTCCATTCTCACATAACTCATTATATTACCCCTCACAAAACTTGAATTGTTGTCCATTCGGAGATGCTGGATTTTCTTGTCATCCTGTTTTTAATAAGCGATTTCCATTTCTTGAAAGTTAGGAAAAAATCATTCTTGCACTTCAAAAAATATACTCAAACTCTTCTTGAAAAACCATCCATGAAAGTTAATAGGTATTTGGCACCACCCTTAAATACGACAGGCGTAGAGCCCCGTAAATCAAAGTGAATGTAGTCAATTGTGTCCTTAGTCCTGTGAATTGCAGTGATAAACTTGACTTTGGTTTGCTTCCCATAGACATAATGTTCATAAAAGTTAAGCTTCCTAATTTTATGACCACTTAGCTAACCATGCTTGCTCATAATAAACATTCTAGTTTCACTCATATGCCCCAGACTTGTATATTCCACAAATGAGTAGTGTCTTAATTTGAGTCGGGGGATGATGATAGAGTTGCAACTCCAACAACAAACTTTGGATTTGAATCAGGTTCCACTGTAAAACAATAAGTGCACTTTGGAGACTTTTAGAACTCCATCTTGGGCAAAATACTTACACCCTTGACCTTGAGAATCAAGAGCACCTAAAGAAATAAGATTTTTCTTTAAGTTTGGTATATGTCGAACAACAGCTGAAGTTCCCAAAATTTAGTGTTGCATCTTAGGGGTGGACACGGGTCCGGGTCAACCCAATGACCCCGTCAAATTCTTTTTGCAGGTCATATTCCTGCTGATCTCTTTCCCCTTGCCCATTCGAAAGTGCTTGATTTGGGTTGGAACAATTTAATTGGTGATATTCTTGGGGATATCTCCAAATGCTCATCCAAAATTTTATAAAGAAAAAAGGCATGAATTTATGTTTTTAGCATGAAGAAAGAGGACTACTCGCTGGTCGTTGCTCTCTAAACACTCTTCACAAACAAGAGTTAGTAAATACTCTTGTTATTATTAACTATCAGTGGACAATGCTTGCAAATCCTTATATCTTAAATTGTTGCTAGCAGAAACCCTTCCCCAACTGATGGATACATTTCTCGTTGATGCATACCATTTTTCTGCATTATGATATGCTGAATAGAAAAGTGTTAGCATCAATGTGCTATCAAAAATCAAATATGTTGTATCTGTTGAAGTCAATGATCAGAAATTGGAGTTTAATCAAGTTCCATTGATCTACTTCTTCATCAGCTCTTCATCATGATTATTTCCTGGGAGAAAATACATGTATTGTAACATGTAAGTTGTAAGCTTAGTGTGTGTTTGGATGAGCGTTTAATAGAAGTGATTTTGAAATGAAATTGATTTTGTAAAATTGATTTTTGTTTTAAAGCAAGTTTGAGGTAAAACTTCATGTAAATTTTTCAATTCAACGTAAAAGCTACTTTCTGTAGCTTCAAGTCAGAATTGCTTCTGAAGGTAGAATCAATTTTACATAACAATATCCAAACATTTTGTTTTCACTAAAATCACGTTTAACAGAGGGGCTGAATCAATTCTACAGGTTTCAACCGTGAAACCAAACACACACTTAAAATGTTATTTGCAGACACAATTATTGTCAAGCGATCAAAGGAGAATGCCATTGGATTGTTCCGGGAACGCAATTTGAAAATCCTTTCAATCATAATACTAAATAATTATTGACATTGCCTTGAGGAGAAACACTCCTCATTGTGTGAATGAACTACAACAAACTAGCATACTCTCTCTCTCTCTCTCTCTCTCTCTCACACACACACACACACACACACATATATATATATATATATATATATTGCATTTTTTTTTTAAAAATGCATACTCATGAACAAAATGTTGTTCAACGAGGTAACGAAAAGACCTTCAACTGATATAACAATTCAAAAAAAAAATTCAAGGAGTCATTTGAACATATACCATGAAAGAACAACCAGAGAACGAAGAAAGCCAAAGTTTTCAGGAATCTCCCCCGAAAAAGCATTAGAATTGATGTTCACGTACTACAAATTCCATTCAAATCTCCAAACCAAACTATGGTTTGGCAAATATTAAGATATATCTGTTAGTTAATACATGTTAGTTATTCTCTGATTGTAACTAATTCATGATAGGCATTGTTGTTGGCTATTCCCAACTGCTTATAATGCCTATCATGAATTAGTTACAATCAGAGAATAACTAACATGTATTAACTAACAAATATATCTTAATAGCAAACATATCTCCAGACCAATCGATCGTCTCGGAATGATTATTGAAATTGTCAACGGACAGTATATAGGCAGGACCGGCCCAACACCTATTAAAATTATTATATTTTTATTTAAAGTTTATCTTTTGTGCTTTTTTAGATGTAAAATAATTTATTAAATTATTATAATCGATTTTCATTTAACATTTTTTTTTCAATCGATAATAAAATCAATCTCTTTGATTTTGAGTTTATTAAATATATACTGACAGTGTAAAAAAGTTTTACACGGACATTCAATCACAATTCACCATGATGTAACTTTATTATATTAGTTCATAAAACATTTCTATAAATATCTATGTGGTGAGCTATGATTGGATGATTGTGTAAAAAAAATTTACACTGTCGGTGCATATGCATTAAATCCTTTAATTTTTATTGGGACATTGTTGATCTTAGATAATCTTTGTTGATATATATTTTTAGTAGTGGATTCTTCTAATTTATTAATTTTTTTTTCTTCATTAACTAATACTTTTTCTCTATTTTTATTTTCATTTACATCAAATAGTAAACTTTTTTTTTTTTTGGCCTAAAGCCCTTGTTTCACTAACCTAACCCTTAGGTCGGCTTTGTATGTGGCGGAGGTGCCACCTGCTGGGGCCGTGGAGCACGGATGAAGAAGAGGAAGTGAAGATGCAGATGCTGAAGAACAAATAAGAATTTATTTTTATTTTATTAATTAAATATATTAATATTTTATTTAAATAAATGTCAACTATATATCGCAACTATATATTAAATATATTAATATTTTATTTAACGAGGGGACTGGCGTTGTCTACTCCAATCTGTCACCTATAATTAGCATTTTTAACATTTAACTCACTAATAGATGTCATTAGGCAAAATACATATCGTCGCATGTGAGTTGAAATTCCTCAATTTTAGTCTCTATCTTAGTAATAGTTTCTTATGTTTCCAATAATTGCTTTTAAAATTAATAAATCCCAATGATATTTTCTTTCAAATTTACTCTACTCCGAATACTTACAAATTTTAAATTTCAGATTGAACACTAAATTAATACTACTCCGGTCACTATTATAAGCAAAAATTAAATAAAACACACATATTAAGGAAGTTAATAAATTTCATTTAATTTTGTTAAAAAATTTGGCTTATTACCTAAATTACCCTTCATCTAAAATTTCAATTTTCATCGTTAAAATACATCTGTATTAAATAGATATCACTTTCAATAAGGATGAGAGGGAAGATGACCTTTTATATATCAAGGAGTATTGGGAAATAATGTCAGCATTAAATTGGAAGATGACCCTTTATATTCAGCATTAAATTGGGAATAATATCAAGGAGTATTGGAAAACATAATTTATATTAAGTGGGGGGTATTTTGGGAATAATAGCATTAAATGGGAGGGAAGTACTAAAAATTTGCTTATATTTTAAACCAAAAAACTTAGGGTTTTTTGCTTATAATATTGACCGGAGGGAGTAATATTTACTAAAAAGTAGACAAAAGTTTATTATTTATATTATTTAAAATTACTTTTATTTAAATATATATAAATTTTTATTAGTACAATAAAATGAAAATACTTGACCCTAAATGACCACCACTTAAATAAAATATTATCATTGAAATTCTAGCCCAGGTCATGTTGCATTGCCAGTACTTGCACTAACATTGTTTATAACTTTATTTTACACCATCCTAGAAATTATTATCGAAGTTGCACCAATAATAAAATCCACTTCTAATTGCACCTGTTGGGTGAAAGTCTTCTCCATTCACAATATAAAAGAGAAAGTTGACTTACTTGGCGTGGGGAGCAAGAGTGTTGACTACAGCAATTTTAATCACAGGGAAGGCCAAACTCACATATATAAACAAAATTTGTCATTGCTTCCATAGAACATCTACAAACTCAAGATCTAATCGTCTGTCTCATTTCTTAGAAAGTGCCTTAAAAGTGAGAACTTCATTGCTTGTGGTAAGTATTGGCTTTTCTAAGATTTCAAGTATTTTCTCTAAGAAAAATTTAAACTAGTAATTTGACTCAATGAACCCATTGAATTTCTTTGAACTTTGACTTTTGCTAAGCAAACTTCATGTGAATACCAGGCTGGGCAGCAACATTAGAAAAATGCAAATAGAAGAAACTAATTTGATGCATATAACCTCAAAATCTGGAACTGATGCTGGCAGTAAGGGATGTGGAGAAAACGATGCAGGACATGCATTCGAGCAAGTCTTACCATTTAGTGGAGTCAAAATTTGGCCAAAAGATGTAGATGCTAGTTGCAGAATTCAAGAGGTGGTAAGTTTGTTTGAGAAAAAGGAGCAGCATCATTTTCAGATATCTGAAAAGATCAGAGAAAAAGTGGTATGTGAAAAGACTGATATATATTGTTTATGCTTTTCTTCTTTGTTTTGAACTTTGAGATATCAATTGAAGGGGAACGATTGCAAAGTTTCAGTGTTACAGACTTGTTTAGTAAAAATAGATGATAAGCTAGCTTATAGCATGATAAGCTAATTTTTAGCTGAAAAGTCAACTGATTGAATTTGGAGTGTTTAGTAAAATTAGCGGTTAAACTAGCTTATAAATATAAAATGCCACAAAAGAACATATTTATGACATGCATAATAAAGTGAGAATTTCATTAAATTAATAAGGATAAAAATGAGATAAAAGTTAATAAATTATAAGTTATAAGCCAATAAGCTAAATAAAATAGCTTATGAAGAAAAGTTATAAGATAATTAGATAAGATTGTTTATCAAACACCTCTATTTTAATTAAACAAACTTATAAACTAGTCAAATACGTTATAAGCTAACTTACTGAACTTGCTAAACAAAGTCATAATTTATAGTATACAAATAATTATTTTTTTTGGATAATTATACTGACCTCGTTTCATGTTTAACTAAATTGCACGAGACATCTTTCTTGTTTCAAAAGCTAAAAGGTGAGCGGAATTTTAATCACCTCCACTTCATGAGAGATAAGTATAATGATGACAAAAATTTCAAGATTAATGTAATTTCTAAAATAAGGAGAATATCTTGTGTAATTAAACTAAACCTTGGGTTGGGACTCCCAAGTTGGGAGAGGTTAGCAACTTAGCATAATTTCCCCTATTTTCTTTATAATGTATAATAGTATAGAAACATTGAGTTTCTGAGAAAGGAGACTCTAATGGTATCACCATATCAACAATCTTATGATATTAAGGATTTCTGCTTGCAGTATGCGCGCGAACTAGTGCTTTCAAGGTTGCAAGATCTGAAGAACTTCCGCACTTACAAGCTAAATGTTAGTGTTGATGAGAAAAAAGACATATTGGCTCATTTGTATATGGCACGAGACAAGTTGTCTGTTGCAAATAAAGCACCGGGGGGAAGAACTAGTATGTCTTTTTCAACAGAAGAAAAACTTGATAACCATGTAAGACAAAAACCAAATTGATGCGTAACCTATTCTCTAGAAAAGGAGAGGCCTGTTTGGTTTGTTTTTGGTTTCCTGATTTCATTTCTTAATTTTAAAGACAATTACAACTAAAATAATTATAAAAGTCTCATTGTTTTCATTCTTTTTCTTGTTTCCAAAGATTTGTACACGAAACAGTGAAAATAAATGAAAAGTTGTTTTTAATGTTTCTTGTATAAATCTTTGGAAATAAAAGACAAATGAAAACAACATGACACTTCTGTAATTATTAGTTATAATTATCTTTAAAATTAGGAAATGAAAAAAAGAAAACTGAAAATAAATTAAACAGGCCCTTATTTAATTGGTTTTTCTTTTTTCCTAATATTTTTTCCTTGACTCGGGGCTTCAGAAGTTGAATTTCAGGATGCTACATAAGAGCAAAAATTTGGCTGAAGAAAAGCAACTCTTAAGAGAGATAAATGTGACCCAGCAGAAATATGCTCCTTCAACTTCAACTCTGGCAGAGCTTAGCGATATTGTAATTTGAAATTTCTTCTTATAGTTTTTGCTTTTGGACTAAATGATATTCACATTAATAATTCACCCCTTCATAATATACTAAGACCTTTTTTTGTTTGTTTTCCTTCACCCTTATTTGGGTTTTTGTGAAATATTTAAAGTTATCACAGATACAGTGGATGTATGATTACCGTCGTTATCACTACAAGCCGAAGAATTATGATAGACTCCTTGAAGAAATCAAACAATTCAAACTGACAGGGAAAAACAAAGAAAGCTTAAGAGGAAGTATAAGAAACCAAGTCAAGGTAGAATGTGAAGACCATTGATTCCGATTCTTGGTTTTGGATTATTAATTATTTGACTTCTAGCACATTCTCACTTACATCTTCTTTGTTTCTAATAGATTACATGTGATGATTTAATGGGGATGAGGAAGAAAAAGATTGAACTTGAGACCAAAATCAAACATGCTGAGAAAGAATTACAGGCCATAAATGAAGATATATGGTCTTATCAGACACACTTGAAAGAGCAACACTGCAAAAAGGAGGCATCTCTCTTCTTTCTCAAGGAGACAAAAGGAGTTAAAGAGGACTATTGGGTCCTAAAATTTGGGAACTTGGAGTATGAGTCTTTGCACATGCATCACATCTCCTCAGAGAAGTGGTCTGGCAAGGGCACCTTGGACTTAAAAGTTAGATACTATAAATGTTTCTAAATTGCGGACCGCATCATATGTTGTTGCCGCAATATTATGATTGCGGAAGGCTCCACAACCGCATCACACCACAATTACGGTGTGATTTATGTTCATATGTAACAGTCGCAATACAACTGCATCAGACACTACAATGACTCGCTTCAGCACCACAACAGACTGCAACACTGGTTTTCAATACTATTTCCTTTAACTTATTTTTCAACATAAAATAATTTCAAGCCCCAAAGCATTCAGATGCAAGATTCGTACCTTTATACTTTATCACTTTATCTCTTTTCTCCATTCTCGCTCTTCTCTCCCAATTCAAATATATGAAGAATTACAATAAATATAGAACTTTTTTTACATTTGGTATGAACCTAAATTTATTTCACGGCACAACAACTACAGTTCACGTCGCAATGACCGCATGGGCCCCAATCACAGCGACCACAATAGCATCCGCACCACAAGCGCCATTTAGAACCATCCTATTCTCTTCGTTGTTGCTCTTTAGTACAGATCCTGTTCTTTATATAAACTAGTAGAACCAACTTTGGTTCAGACTAAACAAAAAGTTATAATCATACTACTACATCATTGGTGTTTCACACCTTCTATTAAACCACATACAACCAAAATTCTATACTTCCAACACAAAACAATTTCTACATTTATGATACCATATGCAAATTTACATTAAATATTGACATCATTTATGCATATTAGTGAACAAAGTTTATGCGAGTACCAAATCAAAATATGGTGAGAACTCAAATAATGACAATCATAACAAAATCTTCAATTCACCAAAAAAACAAAAAACAAAAACAAAATCATCAGCTTAGATTTTCTGTTCTTCAAAGCTATTTTTTACAAGATCTAGGTTGCATAAACTAATTGAAATATTCCATAGATAACCAGAAAATTTTATGTTGAGGAATAAAATGGATGGCACTAAATAAGAGAAATAAATGCAGATGGAAAGGCAAGAAAAATTGATGCAATCGTTAGAGCTTTCTCAATTTCAAGACCATGAGTCATTGACTAGCCAATATATGCAAATCCTATGTAAGTCCAAAGTTCGAAACCATAGGCAGTGCAATGATACACATTAAGCACGCCATAGAATGTCATATAATTTTGAAAAATGTTAATAGGCATTTCTAAGTATACTTTCATCTATGCTACTTTCATCACCTTCATCCTTTCCATTAATTATCTCACTACAAGAAAAGTGTAAATTACCGACGGAATTTTACTCACGGAATTTGCATCCGTCGGAAATCCAGACATTACTGACGAAAACAGCTTTCGGTAATGATGAATATGAAAAGTTTCCAACTTTACCGATGGAGAGTCCGTCAGAAACGTTACCGACAGTCATTCCGTCGCAATTTCATCTGTAAGTATGGCGGGAACAGCAATTTTTTTGGTGCCAGATATTACCGACGGAATAGCCGTCGGAAATGCTGAGGGCAATAGCAACGGAAAGTACATCGGAAATTTGAATGTACATTACCGACGGAAAATTCCGTTGGAAATTAAATTCAAAAATTTCAATTACCGATGGCAAAAGCCGTCGGAAACGTTATGGCCGCTGAAAAAATTGTTATAACAGCGCTGGCCAAACCCTCTCCCCCCACTTTCCATTTTTCTTATTCTCTCACACTTAGACCTCCCCCTACCCTCTCTGCCCACCACCTCCTCCCAGCATAGTGAAGAGCCACCACAGTCCCCCACCACAGCGCTCGCGACGAGCCACCACCGCCACCCACTGTCTTCTCTTCTCGGCCTCTCCCTCTCCCTCTCCTTCTTCCCCCACTGTTTTGCACGACCACACTCTCCCCCCCAGTCACCGCCGTGCCTAGCACCACTGGAGAAGCCCCCCACCGCGCCTCTCTGTCTTCTCATCGAGCAGCTCTGCCTTCCACCGTGCCTCCATCACCACCTTCGCGAACCACCACACAGCCACCACTACCCCAGCTTTTGTGGTATGCAATTTTTGGTTTTTTTTGTTATTATTCATTTGGTATTTATTTATGTGCATTTTTCACTGTTTTGTGCATTTTCTGTTTGCAAGTGTGCATCTGTTTGAGGGTTGCCACCGCCGCCACCGTCGTGAGCCACCCAGCTTGTTGTTTTCACCTCCTCTCAGCCTCAAGTAATATATTCAATTCTTTTTTTGTTTTTTTTTCCTTTCTTTGCATTTCATGTGATTGAGATAAACTGTATTTGAATTTCATGACTTGAATGTGTCTTGCTAGTGTGCAATGGTATTTTTGAATTGTTTCTGGTTGTAGTCAGTAAAACTTAACCCATATCCTTACTTGTTAATTTATGATTAATTCTTGAGGATGACAATGAATTTGATGATAATATAATGTTGTTTATTTGATTATGCCAAGGATGCAATGTTAATATAAAACTTTAACCTTAGCTTAAGTGTTGGATCTCAACGACTTTAGTATTATAAAATAATACAAAATTGTATCTACCAAACACGAATAGCTGCTCATGGTGCATCGAGAAAAGCTACTCATGGCGCATCGGGGTGCGTGCATGATGAAATCGACTGTGATTAAAACAAATAGTGTAAAAAAATTTGAAAACCACTAGTCAAATTTCTAAATAAAATAAAATTAATTATATAAAATAATATTTAAATTAAATATGTAAACAACTAAGTAATTACATAATAATTAAATTAGATTGAATAAGTAAATTAAAAAATGATTGAATAACTACATATAATTTAAAAAACAATTGACGCCCTTCAGGAAGCATCGACGAAATCGACCATGATTAAAATAGAAAGTTTAAGAAAATTGAATAGCAAAATAGTTAAAACAATTGACGCCCTTCAGGAAGCATCGACGAAATCGACCATGATTAAAATAGAAAGTTTAAGAAAATTGAATAGCAAAATAGTTAAATATGCAAATAAGATTAATTTTAGTAAAAAATAATAAAATTAAGTTTGTAAATAAGTAATTAAGTAATTTAGTATCCAATATTTAATTTTAGTTTGTAAATAAGTAATTAAGTTTGTAAATAACTAAATAATTACATTACATTAAAAATAAAGTAAATAAATAAATAAATAATTCTTGAATAAATAAAATTAATATAAAAAAATGATTTATTCAAAATTTAGACGTATAATTTAAAACATGTGATTGAATTTTATTTGTTAATGATTTGATTATGATGGTTGCTTAATTGTGTGTTTGATTTTTTTGCTAATAATGTCAATGTTTATGCAAAATATCCCTATTACTTAAAGTTTTATTTTCTTAGAGTATAATTAATACGTTCTTGAGGAAAACTAGTTTCCCGTTCAAGGTTCAATATTGTTGAGCATGTGTACTCGTGGCCGTGGTATCTCTCATTTTATTGAATCTTGAATTGTCCAATTGGGACAGTTTGGGAATAAACTTTTTCTCCATTACTATAATAGTTACTCATTGATTCTCATATGTTAAATAGTTGATGAAATATCGGTTCGATACATTTTCTTTTGTTCTCCGGGTCCATACTTGATTGTGGTATCGCGGTCAAGTCGTGTACTTGGAGACCGATGAGAAATGCTGCCAAAATTTCGTCAGCTATAAGACATGAGAAGTAACGAGTAACTAGTATAGTGTAGTGGTGAAGAAGTTTTTCCTCGAATGGGTTAGGGCCACACCTTTTAAAGAAAGGGAGCGATTCGGAGTCATAGTATCATGGAATATTATCCCTCGAGTCGTAGTTGGGTGTATGATAGGAACGAGTCTGGGAGACGACTTCTGAAACAATCATTTGTAGATGGAGTTCAGGAGCTTATATTGAAAGTCAAGCAATATTGTGATTATGCCAAAGAGGGGGGATTAGATGTCCGTGCACAAAGTGCAATTGTATGACGATTTTGAGTGATGATGACGTGAAGTTACACCTATACCGACGGGGGTTCAAGCCTAATTATTGGATATGGATTGATCATGGTGAGGAGTTGCCGGATATTGATCTAAATGAAGTCGGTGGTGACGATCAAGATGTGACACCCTTCAAAGAGTTGTTGTCAAAAAATTATTATGATGTGAAGCAGTTGGTGTCGAAACTAGGGTTGGGGGCTAAGATGATTGATTGTTGTTCGAATGGGTGCATGCTATATATATTATGATAGTGGTTCCAGCACAAATGACAGCATGCTAGAAGAATGTAAATTTTGTCAGACACCCAGGTATCACGTTCAAAGTAGTGACCGTAGTAAGAACAAACCAGTTCCTGTGAAGGGCAATGTTCTATCTGCCAATAATTTCAAGGTTGTAGAGACTGTTTGCATCAACGCAAACTATGGACCAGATGAGGTGGCGTTATAAAAATAGAAGAAGTCCTGGCATTATACGCCACCCTTCACAGAAGCCTGGAAGCACTTCGATCGAGTACACCCTAATTTTGCATCAGATCCTCGCAATGTACGACTTAGGCTGTGCTCAGATGGTTTTACCCCGTACATTCAGGAGACAGCTCGCCATATTCATGTTGGCCAATGATTGTTACACCGTACAATCTTCCTCCTGAGATGTGCATGTCAAAACCGTATATGTTTCTGACTTGTCTCATTCCGGGACCATCTAATCTGAAGGCTGGGATAGATGTATATTTGCAACCTCTGATCAATGATCTGAAGAAGTTGTGGGATGGTGTGTTGACATATGACGTTTCAAAGAAGCGAAACTTTATGATGAGGGCGACGTTGATGGGACTATCAATGATCTTCCTGCATATGGCATGCTCTCTGGTTGGGGAACCCACTGATATGATCAAGGATTGATCACTAAACATTTGAGGATCTTTCTTTGATTTCAAGTGCTAAGAATTCAAGATCAAACACAAACTAGAACAATAAAATGAAGCTTGATTCTCAAGTGAGAATCAAGAGAAACCAAAAGGAGTAGAAGACCACAATTATATATGAATTGAAATGACAAGAACAAGAATTAAAGTACAGAATTTAAATTGCAAGAATTAAAGAACACAAAATAGAAAATGGAAGAGGTAAAGAAGAAGAAGAAGAAGAAGAAGAAGAAGAAGAGAAGAAGAAGAAGAAGAAGAAGAAGAAGAAGAAGAAGAAGAAGAAAGAAGAAGAAGAAGCCACAATCAATGCTTCATTGAGATGAAGATTGAATTGATAGGCCAAAGGATGATTCACCACTTGAATAAGGATATTCAAGATAAGAATCAAAGGTTCAATCCAAGAACCAAGAAGAGGAGAACTCTCAACTCTCTCTAGAATTCTCAAGTGTGAGAAAACTCAAATGTATTCAAACTTGTAAAATGAATTACATGAAGCCTATTTATAGGCTTATCCTACTTAAGGTGCAAGTTAGTCTAACTTGAAGCGCAAGCTACTCCTACTTAAGCCCCAAGTAGCGCCTCCTAGCTCTTCTTCCCAAGTGTGGGCTTTGTTTTGGGCCTAATGCCTCTTACTCTTATGCTATGGCCTAATAGGCCCAATTCCTAAACTAGTCCTAAGTGCTTTTTGTGAATAAGCACTTTTTATTACATGAACTCTACTCTATACAAGGTTCCTAGTTCCTACCTTTATTACATGAACTCTATTCTAAACAAGGGTCCTAGGTCCTATCCTTAATTAGGTGGTAAATAGCTCAATGCGCAAGAGGTTCAAGATGAAGCCCTCTTCATAAGGTTGCCTATGAGTCAAGTGATTGACCACCACCTTCTTCAATGTGTCTTGGACTCTTCTAAGTCTTGCCCTTGTCATGGGTCCATGTAGATCTTCAATGCTAGGTCCTTGGCTTTGTGTGTCCATGCTCATATCACCCACGATAAATTGGCGTGCTCGTATTGCATGGAACATGGAAAGGCTTTTACCCTAAGATATGGTGGCAAAAGTTCCTACTTTGATTCTCATTGTCGATTCTTAGATCGTGACCATTCCTTCAGAAGGAATATCCGAGCATTAAAAAAGAATCAGACAGAAGAAGAAGGTCCACCGCCTTTGTTGACTCCTGAACAAATATGGGGTCGGGTTAGGGATCTTCCAAAAGTCACTGAAGCAGGTATGTCAAAATTACCCGGGTATGGAGAATTGCATAACTGGACAAAACAAAGTATTTTTTGGGAACTACCATACTGGAAGGATAATTTGTTAAGACATAACCTTGATGTGATGCATGTTAAGACATAACCTTGATGTGAAGCAGGTATGTCAAAATTACCCGGGTATGGAGAATTGCATAACTGGACAAAACAAAGTATTTTTTGGGAACTACCATACTGGAAGGATAATCTGTTAAGACATAACCTTGATGTGATGCATATTGAGAAGAATTTCTTTGACAACATTTTTAACATGGTATGAATGTGTCTGGCAAGACGAAGGACAATGAGAAGGCAAGGATGAACATAACTCTGTACTATAGACGAAAGGATTTGGAGCTGAAGCCGCAGCCTAATGGAAAAATGGTTAAACCAAAAGCTTGTTACACTCTAACCACCGATGAAGCAAGGTCAATTTGTCGGTTGTTAAAAGACCTTAGGACACCTGATGGTTATTCCTCTAATTTGGCATGATGTGCTGATGTAAGAACGAGAGGCATCATGGGATAAAAAGTCATGATTGTCATGCTGGCCCCGAGAAATATTAGGAATGAGGTAGATGCTTATAGTGCATGGTATCCTTATATGCTATCCGTATTTAATCTTCCTGACCGTCATGCTGGCAAGGAGCTTACTTACTGGTTAGGTGATGAGGAGTATGCATCAGCCCATGTTCATGTCTTGATAAATTACACAGAGATGAAACCCTACCATGAGTAAGTATCAACGACCCATCTTTGAAATAATGTATCACATGTTATATCAACGTCTCTTTTAACACATAGTACACATTTTATTTGTCAGTGTGTTCCTGCAAATTAATCAATTAAGTGAACAAGATGCTTCTTCTCATACACATGCAGATTTTCTTGAATGATTCAAGCAACAAGTGTTATATAACTTAGCAAACAATATATTAAGCTTAATTGCTAATTGAAAAAGTAATTATTTAATATGACTTACCTATTCGTAGGTGTATCAACAACCATTAAGCGTGACTAATCAACACTTGAGAGATTTAGCGTACGAGCCCTATAACTGTGTTAGATCATGGCATACATACTTTGTTAATGGATACAAATTCCACACAGATGAATGGAACATGGGCAAAAAGACAATTAATAACGGGGTTGTCGTATAGGGTGAAGGTACTGGTGATTTTTATGGGGCCATAAAACACATATATGAGTTACAATACACAATTGATTGAAAACTTTTATTAAAAAACTTTGATTAAAAAATATTTTTTATAATTATAGCCAAACACAATTGATTCTAATTTACATAAAAGCTATAAAACACAAATAACTTTTTCATAGTATTTGAAAAGTACATTTTTTTAAGCTTAATCAAACATGCCCTAAGTTGTTACCCAATTTGCTAACGGTACCATGAATTAATAAAAGGCGAAGTCAAGCGCAGTGTGTTGTTGATAGAATTAAGAGCCATTGGTTCAAGGTGTGAGACGTGAGTGATAGTCATCTTTGAATGTAACAAAAAAACAAAGTAAATCAACATTCACGTAAGCTATGTTGCAGTTTTATACAGGATTCCAGAGTAATAAAACACCTTAAGGATCCAGATTAGAGAAGAATTTCTAATGAAGGCCAAAATACAACAAAGACAGAAAAAAGAACTATACATTGCTTTATAAAATATGCTTTATGCCACAACTAAGAACTGCTTGCATTTACTTGTCTCATCATAAAAATCCTTCACCTAAGCATAAAGGGGAGAGGCAGAAGGCCTGGGATAAGCAGTCTTTCTGGCAGCATCTGCACCACCTTTGCCAGATGCAGGGAGGCTATTGCGATGGCCAAAGCCAGAGCCGCGAATTCTATGCTCTTTCTGACCATTTTTCGGCATGTCCTTTGATTCTTGAAGTTGCTCCAACGCTCTTACCACCTCATCCATATTTGGTCTGTATTTAGGATCTATAGAAAGACACTGAAAAGCAAGGGTGGCTGCCCTTTGAGCTCGACTAAGGGAATACTGACCTTCAAGACGAGTATCCATTATGCGAAAAACTCTTCGTTTATTGGATAGGTAAGGCTTAGCCCATTCAACTAGGTTATGTTCTCCAGATGGCCTGTTTTTGTCTATAGCACGTCTTCCTGACAGCATTTCTAGAAGAACTACTCCAAAACTATATACATCACTCTTGGCGGTGAGATGACCTAGAGAAGAAAAAGTTACTTAGTAATAAAAAAAATATATGCATCACCTCCTTTTTTGCATACTAATTTGAAAAACTAAATGTCAATCAAATCTAGCTTTTTTACAAATCATAAGAGGTCACACCAAACTATGAATGAAAATTGAAACAGAATAATTTTGTGCAGAAAGTGCAAAGGATATCCCAGAAAAAGTGATAGTGGGGAACATGTAGTTGGTATTCTGCAAAATCTAGAAGAATGTAGAAGCAACATCAGGGAACTTGTACATGCAAGGGTGCTTAAAACCCTCCTGATTCAATAATGTCTAAACACCACTTCAGAGAAATGAAATGAGTACTAGACAGAGAAAATTATATTAAAAATGATGTGATAATATAGTCCATCAACCAAAACAGCATATGTTATAAGATGGAAAACTGGTGCATAGAAACCCAAGAAATAAGTTAGGAACCAAATTTGACTAACACAAGATACTATACCTGTTGATAGATACTCTGGTGCTGCATATCCATGGGTTCCCATGACCCTAGTAGATACATGGCTCTTATCACCAGTTGGCCCATCTCTGGCCAACCCAAAATCAGAAAGTTTGGCATTATAGTTCTGCAAACCAGCAGTTAATGAAGCAGCTTAGAGATGAAATGCTAAATCCATCATATTCAACCATAACAAGACACGGCCAAGTTTGCAATATCTACTTACAGTATCAAGTAGGATATTCGAAGTCTTAAAGTCACGATATATGACTTTAGTTTCTGTGTTATGGAGAAAAGCAAGACCCTTTGCAGCTCCAAGGGCTATTTTCAATCGCAAAGTCCACGAGAGTGGCTGAAAATGAGAACCTCCTGCGTCAACAATGGTTTCAGTAAAATTAGTATTAGAACTTTTGGGGATTATGCAAGCAAGCATATATTATAGCATATTGAAGGGGGAACTAAAAGGGGGGGAAATCATATTCAACTAAACTAGGAAGGTACTGACTCCTGAACAGATGATTTTCCACACTGCCCTTGGGCATAAATTCATAAACTAGTAGCCGGTGCTCATCCTCAAAGCAGTAGCCTATCAACTTGACAAGGTTAGGATGCTGCAGTTGCCCAAGATAGTTGATTTCAGCCTGCAAGTCACATTACAAAACAAGAAGAAAATTAACAACGACGCAATCAGTTTCGGACATCTGTTGAACTTTAGTATCATAATCCAGTCATTCATAAAGTTCTCTATTTAAGTTTCACGATTATGCAAGTAATGCCAATAATATCAAAGGAGGAAACTTGGAAAAGTTAACAGGTAGAGTTTCCCAGAAACCCCTCAAACTGGATCTAACATGCAAAGTGAATGACTATCCAAAAAAGCATACAACTAATTAAAGCCAAAGTATGCATCTGAAGGGGAAACCAAATGAGTCTCCAGAAATTGATGCTTACCAACCATTCCTTGTGACCTTGAAACCCATCCTGGTTAAGCCTCTTCACAGCAATAACCATGCCTGTTCCCGGCCTTGTAGCAGCAAGTAAATGTTCATCGATCCAGCCCTTAAAAACTGAACCAAAACCACCCTCTCCTAAGACACTGTCTGGGCGGAAATTTCTTGTGGCTGTTCTCAACTCACTGTAGCTGAAGCTTTTCAAATTGGAAGATTGTAAGATCTCACCCTCACTCTTAGGAGTCACTGGTATGGAGGATGATGAGTTCCTGCTATTACTATTAGAACTAATGTCATAACCATCTCTGCTTACACTTCTAGAAGTAAACCCTGCATAAATACCAAGGAAGACAAGTTCACAAAGATTCAGTCACCATCATTGGCCTTAAAACAAACAAAATAAATAAACCCCACTTCCAAATTATCCTCATGTTGTTAACAGGATTTTCTCTCAAACTCAAATTACAGTTTTTTGCCAGAGGAATCACCTTAGTGAAAACCCCACATCCAAGTGAGGTTTCTCAAAGCGGTTGAAAAAAAAAATGAAAATTTACAATAAGACCAAATCTATAATTTAGGAAATCAATTAGTGTCCCAGATCAAGCTCAACTGAGAGGAAGCACAGATCACCACATCAGAAAAGACATAGCAACCTTAACTTGCAAGGATCTCAAGCATGTCATACAGAATATACAATACCTAACACAGTCCAAATCTCCATAAAGCTAACAACTTTAAGTTTGTGACAAACCAATCCCATATTCATTTCCAACCCCAAAATGCCAAAACTTGAGAGAAAAATGAGCTCAATGGGATATCCTTAGTGAACAAAACAAAGCTACATGCAAATCAAGAAGTTGCTTACCTGCATTGGAAGGACTCACAGCCTTAATCCTATTGCTCCAGCAAGCACCCATCAACAGAAATTACACCTAGAATAAAGCAAACAAAACAAACACACAAACCCATGAATAAGTCAAAGTTTACAAAGTGGGGTTGAAAAGAGCACCAACCCAAAATGCAAAAAAACACGATCCAAAAAGGAGAAAGATAACCCACTTGACTTTAGACAGATCGTAGTGATTGCGCACTGAGTAGCGGAGATTTCAGAAACTTTTCAACTTTTAGATGATTTGGGTTCGGATTAGAAGGACCTTAAAGCAAAAAGCAAAAAGTGCAAGAGAAAAAGTGGAGCTTTGGTCACTTAGTTAATGGTGGCTTTCAGCAAACCAGAGAAGTAGATGCTTCACTTAATTTCTTCTTGCCACCTTATCTTGTGGTTCTGTTACACCCAACAAACAAACATGGGAATTTATTGCTAATTTATTCATCTGCCAAAAGGAAAGAAAAATAATTAAAAATAGTACTAAATAGCTTTAAATATAAAGAAATATATGGTTAAGAGCAACTTCAATCGAAATTGCTTAATCAGTATTAGGCAGGAAGCATTAGGTATCCGTTTGGAGGAGTTTATAAAGAATTTATTTTATCTTATGAAAATAACTTATGAAATCAATTTATGCAAATAGTTTGTAAAAATAGTTTTTGATATTCATATAAGCTTATTTTAGCTTATGTCGATATGCTTGTCAAAGAAGCTAATGAACATACGTTATTTTTATCTTATTTAAAAGAATTATTGAATAAGTGCTTAATTAACTTGTTTATCCAAACACACCGTTCTTATTAGGTAAGGTAGCACATTGGTACATAATGACGTGGTTACTATAAGAACACTTGCTTCTATAAGCAATTGATTCTTATAGAAACATCCAATAAAAAAACTATGAAAACAAAGAAAAATAAGCCTGAGAAAAAGTGGGATAACTTGTTGAATGAATCCGTGAACTTATTAGAGTTGTATCATTAAAGTAAAAAGTTGCTTAAAATAATATAAAATAAAAAGTGATAATGTATCATAGTAGAACCCATTAAAGGAGGAGATAAGAAACTCCATTTAGTTGCATGATTGGAGATGCATTTAACATACTAATCCATTGTTTCTTTCTCTTACTTTTTTTTTTTTTGGCTCTTCTTTCTCTTACTTTATCATGTTTGAATTCCTTGATCATCACTAATGATTATAGAGTTTAGATAATAAAATTAAAATTAAAAATGTTAACTAACATGTTCTAATATTATCAAATAACAAATAATTTGAGACGAAAACTTCTTTGTTTTTTTTTTTAAAAAAAAAAAAGACAGGTATAGTGACATGGAAAGAGTGTGTTATTATTTTAAGCCTTGGCCAACTCATTGATCATTGGATTATTCATAACCGTTTGTTTATGTCCAGTGACCACGACCTTTCAAGTTACTAATTGGACATACATAATGACCCGATGATTCAATTAGGAGGGCTCATGGAAGGATTTAAGCATGTGGCTTAAAGTTTGGTACAATTTTAAAATCATGTGCATAGGTGTTCTTATTTTGATGATTGAACTGGTTCCAATGATTGGTCAAAGCCGAACACATGATTAAGTTTAAAAAAATAAAATTGGGACAAAGATTACTCTGAATCTGCAAATAATTATGCAATTGGGACTGTTGTAGTTGACTACATCCAGTCATTAATTAATAATTATGTTTGGCTAAAGAGTAGTGTAGATAAATAATTAAAAGTACAAGTAGCATCACTCGAAATGTCAATATGAGTAATTTTCTAATGTTATGATATGACATGATAAATGACACCGATTTTGAGCACCATTGTATGGATTTGAAAATGGTTTTGGTATAATTATATATTTTCAAAGTTAAAAATCGGGAATCCAAGAGCGAGTTGTCTAAAAAACAAAAAAACAAAAAAAGAAGAGCGAGTTGTGAAATTATCTATTGAGTTTAATTTCTAAGGTAGCAATTATCATAACTAAACTCATTAAAATACATGCAGAGTGGTAGCGGAGGAGCAATGTATATTACTCTACAGTCTTCACTTTCTCCCTGCTAGTCCTACAAGATGGGAGCTATATATTACAGAAATGTACTTTGTTAACAAAACGAGTTTACTTTTAACATATCATCAATCAATCATGCATCACAATTTGTATGACTTTTAAAGTGATTATTACAAAGTGGGACAATTTTAATGATATGACATGTATAATTGATTAAAAAAAAAAGCCTTGAACACTAATATTGCAACACAAATAAATCCTAACAAAATATTTTGGTATGTTTGGTGCTAACAAAAGATTGCTCCTTGTTAACAAAACCCAAATTCCATTACTCCAAAGTTTTTAGATGTGATTTTTTTAAAGGAAAAAAATATAAAATTGTAACTCCTTAAAAAAAATATAAAATTTGTAACTTGATCTCCTTAAATTAAATGCTATTTTTCTTTGGCGTTTTTAATAAAATATTGTTAACTGTGCCACTAAATTTGGGACCAGGAGCGAGAGTACGTTAGACAACCTATCAGAGACTTATGACTTTAGCTTATTTTCAGCCGACATAGATATGATATATTTTGCAAAATATTAGACATTTTGAAAGATTTATTCAGGATTAAATATGTTTTTTTCCCCTATAAAATGAGTCAATTTTGATTTTAGTCCTTATAAATTTTTTTCTTTGTTTTTTGTCCCTATGGTCCATGCTATCATGTGACATATATTAACTACTTATGTGTCTAACGGAAGCTCATATGATCATCCAAAGTGACACCCAATAATATCTATGGTATCATGTTATGTTAGCATATGATTCCCCATAAAATTTCCTTGAATCTTAAAATGAATTATATTTATTTACCCTAAAATGAATGCTAGGGACTAAAAATGGCGATACCAAATTTTAGAGGGATGAAAACTAAAGAAAAACAATTTATAGGAATCAAAATCAAAATTTGTTCATTTTATAGGGACCAAAATTAGTAATTTTATATTTTAGAGAGATGAAAACCAAAGAAAATTTTTTACGGGGATCAAAATCAAAATTCACTCATTTTCTAGGAACTAAAAACATATTTAATCCATTTATTTAACTAAAGAGGCTCATGCTTGGGCTGTTGAAACACATATTTAGCATCTTAGGCCAACCTACTTATTAACATAATTATAAATTATAAATTTGTAATATTCACGTTATTTACTAATTATATATTAATATATTGTATTTGTTTTATATAAAATTATCAATTTGGTTAAAGTTTATACCTAGTTAAATATTAAAAAAAAATATATAACTTTCTTGACCTATATGAAAGCTTTATACATTTAAACAAATTTCAATTTATGTCTAGTTTTTATGTTTTCATAAACAAATTCCAATTTATGTCAGGTTTTTTTGTTTCCATAAACAGACCTAACTCCTTTCAAAAAAAATAAACAGACCTAACTAAACCCTAGACAAAAAAAGGCCTTTATTTGGTAACATGTCGACTTAGGGTGTGTTTGGAAGAACTTATTTGGGTTTATCTTATGACATAAGCATTTCTGCAAATGTTTGGAAGAACTTATAAAAATAGCTTATGGTTTTCGTAAGCTTCCCAGGATATCTTATAGAAATAGCTTGTACATAGCTTACGTAGAGTTTAAGCTCATAAGCTATTTGATTGTATATTAGCTTATACATAAGCTCTTATATGATAAGCGCTTATCAAATAAGTTCTTAATTAAGCCGTGTATCCAAATAATCCATTAGTCTAAAACGTTACAAATAAGACCTATGCCTATTAATTTTTTATTTCTATCACTTACCGATTCCCCACACACTAGTATTAATTCTCTACCATTTTGTTTTCTATTCCCAATATTCTAACAGTAATATTCTTTCATTTTTTTCAATTTATGATATCTACTTTTACATATTACTTTCCTCATTTGTACTAACACTATATTTTAGATTTCTCCTTTAACTTCAATATCCTCTAAAGAATTTTCTAAGTATTTTGTCAAGTGATCATTAGGAGTGTAAGCGGATTAAATTTGATCTGCGAATCCGATGAATCCGAACCGATCTAAATCGAATTTGACGTTTGGATCGGATTATCGTTTCGGGTCGGATTAAAAAAATAGGAATCTAGGTTTGGAACATAAAATCTGACCCGACTCGATCATAATAATAAAAAAATATTATTAAATTAATATTTTTAAAATGCATTTCTCCTAACCCCTAATCAGTAAATCAGACACATTCATCTTCTAGAGTCTTCTCTTCCTAATACCTGATCATTTCCTCTTCCTTTTCAGTTCTCTCCGCCAGTCACTGCTAATGTTTCCACCAAAGCTTCACACGAACCACTGCAAGCCAGCCCATCGAACGCAACGCCGCCTACCGCCCTCCATGTTTTTCCGCCGCCACTATGTCGTTTAGACACAACTCTGTCCTCCCCATCTCTTGTCACACCAGACATGATCCAGAGTTGATCTACTTGGTACGGATCCACCACGAGCCACTTCCAAGCCACCACCGTTTGTGCCCTCCGTCGCCAACCAGCTATTGCTTGAGTAGCCTTCTTCGTCGCACCACCTGTCCCTCTTTTTTTTTTTTTTTTAAGCAACTGGTATATAGACAAGAGTACAAGGGGTACTCACCCATATACAAATGTAACCAAATAAGAGCCAAAGAGTAGGACAAGCTATTAGGCCAACCCAAAACTGAATGAACTCGGGTTGAAATCATAGCTAAGCCCACCCACCAAAAATGAATAGCAATCAGCCCCTCACTATATAGTATAACAACCACCCCAAAATACACTTAATCTCCTACAGTATACTTCTATTGAACAGACATAGCCGCAAACCAGAATAAGTCTTCCTCTACGACAACTGCCTTCAAACCGAACACCATATTTCATAATTACAATACTGCAGCAACCTCCATCCAAAGCACCCGAACACCTGTAGCTATTTAATAAGTGGTTTTCAAGCATTGTATGGGGTCCAAACTCCAATCCAGAAAAGAGAATCTTCCTTTCTTGAGTCTTGCATTACACCATGTCCAAACTCTGATTTTGATTAGCTCAATCACTTTAATAAAATCCAGGTTTCCTTGTTTGAACACCAATTCATTCCTATGTAGCCATAATGACCAAATGGTTGCAAACCACAACATTCTCCATACCTCGGCCACCCCACCTGAAATTAATCCTTCATGTTGTAGAAGCAAATCCTCCAAGTCACCAGTTAACGTTGTATCCAAACCTATCCAATTGCATACATCCGCACATAATATGAAAAGATGCAATGCAGAAAAAGATGTGAAGTAGTCTCAATGTGTGAATTGCAAAATCTGCACATTGTGGATGTGTTTGCTGTCATAATTCCCCTTCTTTGTAGGTTATGAGAGGTAGGAATTCTCTCTTGGATGGTTCTCCAACAAAATGCTCCCACCTTCAATGGTATACATGTATCCCACAGCAGCTTAAAAGCATATTTTTGGGTGCCATTCTGCTCGACCGTGATCAAATGATATGCTTCCTTTACAGTATATGGAGTTTCTGTTTGACCCAACCAGCACCATGTGTCATCAACCTGTAGCCTAATTTGATGCCCTGCAAGTACATCCAACATGCTCTGTAACAGTTGTTCCTCCCATATAAACAATCTTCTTCTCCAGCCGAAATTCCATCTCCATACATTGTTCCTCCACTCATCCATCTCTGCAACCATTGCCTCTTTTTGTGTTGAAATGGTTAAAAGCCTGTGGAAGCTGGTTGTTAAAGGCATATCAGCAATCCAACATTCATTCCAAAAACCTATGCTACTGCCATTTCCTAGCTTCTTAGTTATACCCTGTGAAAGCCAACCAATTCTCTTTGAATCATCCTAGATCTCTCCACCATTTGGAACCTCCCCCCCTCCACTTTTCCAACAATGCTAAATTGAAAGCATTAATGTCCCTTATCCCAAGCCCACCCTCCTCATTATTTTTACATATCACTTCCCATTTTACCCAACAAATTTCCTACACTCCTCACTCCCACCCCATAAGAACCTTCTCTGTAATTGTATGATTTTGTTTATTACCTTCTTTGGAGCCCTGTAGAAAGAGAGATAGTAGACCGACAGGCTTAACAATACCACATTAATCAATATCACTCTTCATCCCAAGGATAGATATTTGTTTCTCCAACCAAGCAATCTTTTTTGGCCCTGCCCCTCTACATTTAGCCTACCACTTTTGCCCCTCCTGTTGGTTGGTAACGTTAGGAAGCTAGACTAGAAGCTTCTTTCTTCTGTTAGTTTTTCTTCTAGATTTTATTTGATTTGTAATTATGATTGAGATTGGGCTTCTGATTATGAGCTCATAATGGTTGTATTTCCTTTTTTTATTTAATTTACTGATATGTTTTTGTTTGTGTTGATTTAGAACATCTGTTAGGCCTGGTGCTTTTTTTTTCTAGACTTATATTAATTTTTTTTCTAGTTTTTCAAAAAAAAATTATTTTTTTTCAGTTTCTAATTTTTTTTTGAAAAAAAAAGTAACAGGTGATGTGATAATCCAAACCAATCTGACTGTAATCAGTTTGATTCAGTTCGGATCCACAACTCAAAATTAACCAAATCCGAACCGATCAAATTTGGTCCATTCAAATGATGAAACACCTCAAATTCAAACCAACTCGATTACTAGTGATTATCTTCATAAAATTCTAAGCTTGACTTTGTATTTTCAATAGCATTTAACGGAAAAAAAAAAACTTCATTTTAAATTTTACTTTAGGCTTCTCAAACTATTAAGCCACCCCTAGAGCCTAATATAACTCTACAGTTATTATCTTAGAAGAATCTATAGGGAAAATGAACAAGTAGCAAACCAACTGAACTAATCTATTTAGATTTTAGAGTGATGATATTCTCACACTCTTTTTCCCCACACCATTTTTTAGACCTATTTTATAAACATTGATCATCTATATATTATTGATTCCAATGCAAAAGTCTCTTGATTAATGGTCATAAAAATGGATATAAAAAAGGTATGAAAAAGACTATCAGAATATAACTTTTCATCTGTTTAAGACCAATAAATATAATAACCATAACCATTCCTCAAACAAATAACACAGTGCTCTTCCAAACTCCAACACCTTTAACATCTCTACCTACAAACAACCTGTCTCGAGTCTTATCATTTATCTCGAACAAGGAAAGATAATAAAAGGGATGTTGGACAAACAGCCTTGTAGGAGAGTGATCTAATCACTTAAAAGAAAGAAAAAAAAATTCACTTACCACTGTCTAACCTCTTCGAAATTTTCTGCACAACCAGATCCCATAAAGAAGGAATTGGCAAATTCTCCTCCAATAGGTCGGGTGCCCCTTAAAAAGTTAGTACCCTCTACAATATACTCAGTGCTCAAAACTGAATCATCTAGCAAAACACCTAAACAAATACACAATCCTTAAGTGGCCTAAAACAATGGTATCAATCAAAGCAAATCAAAGAACTTCACATTCTAAATAATTAACAATCTAGTTCAATGTCAAAGAACACTCGTACAGTTTACAGTACAACATGTGAGCCAATACCCAAAATAGGAAAGGAATGATGAGTATTGCAACAGACTGTCCATAATAAACTTGTTCATGCAACTCAAGACAATTTATCGATATGATTAAGACCACAATCTCCCATGTCACTTCCAAGAAAAGATTTCATGCAATTTAAATAGATGTTGAGCCCTTAGAAGCTACCTTTCATCTTACCAAATTATAAATTCAGATGGCTACTTGAAATATCACTTTTAGTAAGCTCTTACACCACAGTCCCAAGGTTATCAATAATCAATAATTCCATCACAAAAGGTTATCAATTTGATAAATATATTACTAGTAGCACAAACGAACATTGCTAAGATCCATAAATAGTTAAGTAGAGCTTGACAGTCTACAATATGGTCAAAAGAACAGATATTTTAAGAAAGGATAATAAAAAAGTGTAATGAATGAAATCAAACTAGCTGTAGAGGACCAATAAATATTAACAGTTGAACACCATGCCGTTGTCAAAAAGGAAAATTGATGATGCTGTGGTAACCTCACAGAAGAAAATATCAAAGGCATCGTTTTCAATCCCACAGAAAGAAATAACAAAAATAAAATAAAAATTGCAGTAGCAATGTATCACAGTACCACTCACAACACCAAATTCCATCGTTATATTAGATAAAAATAAAAAATAAAAAAACAAGTTGTACAATTACAACCAATATACATTGGGCATTCTTATCGCTTGCTTGTAAAGCAATTTTCTTAAGATCTAGCAAATCCAAAATTGATTTTGCTACAATTTTGTTGGAGTAACTTCTTAATCAGAATGACCACCAAGAATTGGCAAATTTGAACATTCATTCATGGTTTTGGAAGTATCCTTATCAATAATAAACGATAGGATTATATTATTGCAAAACAATCTAACAAAAATGAAAAATGTCAAGTGGTAAAGTGCTGAATTGGGTTAGTAACCATTTATAATGAGCTTTTAAGGGTGAAGTTAGGCTCAATTATTTTAATATGATATTAGAGCATGTTGGACCATGTAAAGATGTCCAGTACTGCACAGAAGCACGTTAGGAAAGAAAAATATATAGCCTAAGAGGCAAGCTCTTAGTGTCCCTCAGGATCCTTGTTAATTGATTCTTACTTCATCATTTAGCTAAGGGAAACTAAGGCCCATGCCCCTAAATTTCCGTTGATTCGCCCAAGTCATTATGGCATTTTGTTTATCCTTCAAACGAAAAGCATGATTCTCATGGAGAACCATGAAGAAGAAGCAAAATTTAAGCCTGACAGATCAGATGTTCCTTAAGGAGAAGACAGACAAGTAAATGTGCTACTGGAACTAAACTAAATTGTCACAGTACGAAATTTCCAGAATTCTGAATTAGCTAACAAAAAGCTTATGAAAATTCTCAAAAAATTGGGGGCAAGTTACAAATTGCAATCATAACTTATAAGCATGTCATCACAGAGACAGAACATAAATAGAATAAAGAATTAGAAATACAACATAAAACGGTAAAAATTAAGCAACAAATAAGCACAATTAAAGATGGACTGTTAAGGAATCAAAAAGTACCAAAATAATATTAATTGAATGGTCACAAAGTTGCTATAAATATGTAGTGTTTTGCAAGGTTATTTACTTGACAGACCATCTGATAGCCAAAACTTAATTCCTTGTGCAACTAAAAGGTCTAAACCTCCAAATTTTCATTACTCACCAAGATTTATCAAAATTTCTTTTTGCAATTGGCTAATTAATTTTCCTAGGCGTCCAACTCTCCTAATGGTACCTTATGTACAACTTTTGAGTTCAGATTTCATATAATGAGCATAATAGAAAATCAGAGCACATAAGATGCTAATTCCCTTATATCTTCATCATATCAATAAACAATGGCTTGTGACAGAAAATACAAAAAAGTATATATATGGCCAAAATAAGCAATCAAATAATACACAAAACATATCATGGGAGAGGAATAATGAAAATAATGGATCCGAAAACTACTTCTACGGCCATCCCACCCTAAAAACGAATAGCAAATTCTAAGTAGTTATTAGTTAATATAAAATAGGCAGATTTTCAATGTATTACTTAGAGACTGGTTGATCAATGAACCTACATATAAAGCAGTTCAGAAATGATGATCAACAAATATAGACAAATAATATATGTGATGGAAGCCTGCTTGAAATTTGAGATTCTTGGAACAAAAGTAAGTAGGATTCCAAGTTTTGGAATCAGTCAATAGACCATAGAATAAGGGGGAGTTGACAACTAAAACAAACTACATAGATATGAGGCTTCCATCACAAAGAATTTGACTGCAAAGGAAAGGACAAAAGTAGAAGGAAGTGTAGGACATTATGGATGGAGGATGGGAACCTTTTTTTACCAGAGGAGGGAGACTGAACAGTAATACACTAATTACTAACGTATTTAAACAGAAAATATTAATAAAATGTTGCCATAAATAACAAAGCTTTTTTGTTATTACAATTACAATATAATAAACAAAGCAAGCAAAAGTAACTATTAACATGTTCCTATATGTTGACAAGTAAGTATTGTTAAAAGCCTATCATAATGGTGTTTAACATAAGCTATGGACATTCATTAGGTGCTTCATCATCACTCACAAATCATACTTCTCCGCCGTTATCCATTTCTGTACCTTTGTGGGTTATTCACGAGCTCAGAGCTTTAACTAAATCAGATGCACGTAATGAGGAAATAGTAGCAAAATAATAAATCAAAAATGACAAAAGGATAACCGTGAAAATCCATGATCTGATAGGAAACTGTATTAAATTACATGTAGTGCTGACAAATATCAGAGCTTTAACTAACTTCACAGTTCTCACAATGAAGAAGAAGAAGGAAAAAAATTACAATAAATAAAAGAACAAGGAAAATTACACGGATCTCTTCTTTAAGGTTTATGTTATTGTTACACTTATCTAAGAATGATATTGAAATTATATTGATCTTCCCTGAAAAAAGGTAAGTATAACTTTTGAAACAAAATAGATGTGGAAAGAAACCCTACCTAAAACTCAGCCATGGGCAAGTCCTATTCCTGGATCACATAGCAGAAATGGCTCCAGCAGAATGTGAGCTCTCCCACACTTCAATACCTTCAACATCTTCTCTACTAACAAACAACCTATCCCCACCACCTTCAATCTTCTTGATAGCTCCTCTCTCTGAATCCTCTCTTTTATCCACAAAATTCCTCCTATACAATCCCTCACCTTCACTTCCACTCTCAACAACAACACCACCATTTGTCACTTCTTGCACCTTAGACCAAACCTCCAATCCTCCACCTCTCCCAACAAACACTTGCCCCCTATAACAATGCACCACCATACTACTCCCCTCTCCACCATTGGTCACCAAACTAGGGTTCTTCTCCTTCAAGTAAACCCAAGGATCATCCCCCAAACTTCTCATATCTGCCATAGCCAAATCCCCTGATTTTGAACACAATTTAAACAGTGCCAACCCTTCCACATCAACATCTATTGCAGCAAATGAATCTCCAAACCTACTACTCCGACCCGCGCCGGGCTCGTTCGTCTCCCAAACCACCTCCCTGGACCGCGGGTCCCAGAGCCGGATATAACCGGAATACCCGAACGCGCCGCCGGTGACCGCGCTCGCGACGAGAACGCCGATTGCTGGCACAAACGTCAGCTTTCCGGGAACCGTGTGCTTCGCCTGGTTCCCGGATTGCCGTCCGAACTGCGAAACCACCTGCATCTTCGTCTTGTCGACTTCGAGGACGCAATTCTCGCGGTGAGGGCAATCGAACGCGGCGAAGACCGAGTTTTCCGACGCCGTTATCGCGTTGACTCGCGCCTTGAAGATTCGAGGATCGGACGGATCGTGCCACTGGACGGATCCGACGTGGCGGCTGCCGGAGAAGTCGTAGAAGTGGAGTCCGGCATCGGATTTCGATCCCACCGCCGCGATCTCCGGCCAGACTCTGCAGATCGAGTCGATGTCGTCGAGGTGAGTGCGGAACGTCGCGGCGTGGAGAAGGTTCCAGTCGTAGCTGGAGACCTGTCCGCCGTGGGCGATCCATACGGAGCCGTTGTCGGCGGCGGTGAACGCCGACGGGAGGCCTTCGGACGCCGGACGGATGGATCCGACGATGGAGGCATCGATGCCGGAGAAAGGCGGCGGCGCGGTGGCGGAACGGAGCTGGGAGTCGATTCCGTAGAAGAGGGCCTCGTCGGCGAGTTCTTGCTTGGAGAAGCGGTGCCCGGTGGAGGGGAGGTGGTTGGTGCGGAGGAGAGAGAGGAAGACCGAGAAGATTTCAGGATCCCGGTCTATGAAAACCGGGTTCGGATCGTGGGTGTCCCGGTTCGAGAGGGCGAAGAGGAGGGAATCTGGACCGCCGGACCGGATGGTTGAAAGGGTGGTCTCGAAGAGCTTCCCGCCAACGTTGAGCTTGATGCGGTCGCTCGTGTGGGAGTCTGCCGGGGGGTGGGAAGTGCTCTCTTCCTCCATTAATTGGAACGATGTCCAGGTTCTTCTCCTCTGCATCGTTTTGTTCATTTTTTGTTTAGATTTTTTTTTTTGGGGGTAATTTCCAATTTTGTCAGTAACAAAAAATTTAGCTCTTAATTTTCAAGTAAAAAGAAACTAAATGATATCTTAGTACATGTTATACCCATCCGTAGGCATCTTTATACTATTTTATTTGGATAGTTATTTTTAAATATTGAAAATTAAAATTAAAATTTGTTTAACTTTTGATATTAAAAATCATTAAATGTGTGTTTTGTATTTTGGACTTTTAGATATGTTGAATTTGTTTATATTTTATCTTTTTAAATTTAAAATATTTGCATAATTAATTGAATAATAACTTTATGTATGAAATATATTTGAAGTGAGAAATATTGAAATAAGCTTAGTTATCTATATGAAATCAATTATTTTGGCTTAAAAACATTTAACATATATATAAATTAAAATGTAAAAGTTACTCGTTGAAGCTCCTTAATAAAAAAAATAGGACTAATTAGAGTAAGATATAAAGCGAAACTACCACTAAATGTAATAATTTTTTTTTTGACGCAAACTAAATGTAATAATTTAATAATAACTTAAATTGTGAAAGGACCAAGTTATGTTTTACATGAACTACTAAATTAAGCTAGTTAAGTCTGGTGTGGTCCGTGACGGTCTTGGACTTGTCTACACCAATTTTTTTTTATAATTAAAAATATCAAAAATATAACTTATAGGATCTAACCTTGATATATATGAAATATTGTTGGATTCAAATACACTTTCTCATTAGAATTTTTTTGTCAAAACTTTGGTTTATGAGTTTAATTTATATTATTATTCAATCAATTTAACTTTTTAAACATACTATTATCTTCTTAAGTCATCAGTCTTACCCCATGTTTTTATTTCGAGGTCAGTTCCATTTACATTTATCATGAACTTTTGAATTAAACTGGTTAAGTTTGGCATGGTCTGTAACCATCTTCGATTTGTGTACATTTTTTTTCTTAAATATCAAAATGCCAAAAGTATTACTTATAGAATTTAACTATATATATATATATATATAGTCAAAACTGTGCATTTTTTCATTAGAATGTTTTAGTCAAAATTGTGTGTTAATTTTTTAATTTATTTTATTATTCAATCAATTTTAATTTTTTAAACATGGTATTATACTATTAAATCGTAAATCATATAACAACTTTTAATATTAGTTTTATATAATTTTTTTAATGAGTTTTTTTTATTTTAGTTTTTGTAATTTTTGTTTCTATTGCGCTATGGTTGCACAAAATATTTTTTTCTGAACATATTATTAATTTCTCCTAAAATTTTATTTAATCACCCCTGATCCTTTTATTTTTTAATTTACGTTAAGTTATTAATTTTTTTTATTACTTCAATTTATACTTACCAATGAAAAATGAATTTAGAATTATATTCGACAGTAACTTTTAAAATAATAAAATATCAAATATTTAAATAATACTTATTATTGTTAGCTGTTATAACAGTAAAATGGTGAAATTTGACCCATTGGATACTGCACATTTCAATTTTAAAAATTAGTTCATTGAATCACTATAGCGTAAGAGTTGCTTGTAGCACCATGTGCTTATATACAAACCATAACATATTCATGTCTCCAGGATTATAAAGGGAGAAAGAAAGAAGCCTTTTGTACACATTAGAAGAAAATGAAGAGTCGGACTAAAAACCGAATCAACAAAATTTACTGATATATCTATACTAATATAAAAGGTGGAGAACCAATTTTACTGTACATACATGTGTCAGCGCCAAGATTTTTTGCCTTTTTTTTTTAAATTTTCTTTTAAAAAAATTTAATCTTTTTTTTACTTTTTAAAATTTGTTTACTTTTATTTTTTATTTTTTAAAATTTTAAAAAAATTTAATTTTTTTTTTTACATTTTCCTTAATTTTAAATTTTTTTTTCTGATACTTTTTTTTGGCTAATACTTTTTTTTTAATTTATTTGTATACACTGACAGTGTAAATTTTTTTACACTGTCAACCAATCATAAATTGACAAACAGTAAAATTAGAGTTGTCATATTCTTGATGTTTTAATTTTTATATACTTATATTTTAATGTATATATAATTTAATAATTTAAAATTTATATTTTTTTATTTATATATATATATATATATATATATATTAATATTTTCCGGCTCGAATCGAATCAAACCAAACCAATTTTAATTGATGACCCGTGCATTGCACGAGTGCAAAAATACTAGTATACATTTATTGTTATAAATTTTTTGATATAAATTGCCAACTGTTTTGTCATTTTTATCCTAAGTTTGGGCTGAAAAATACCAAGATACTCCATATTGTCCAAGTGATTTGACATATATGCTCCTGCCACCACCTTCCTTTTAATATTGTCGAAACTGTGCATTTTTTCATTAGAATGTTTTAGTCAAAATTGTGCGTTAATTTTTTAATTTATATTATTATTCAATCAATTTGATTTTTAAACATAGTATTATTAAATCGTAAATCATATAACAACTTTTAAGATTATATTTATATAAATTTTTTTAGTGAGTGTTTTTTATTTTAGTTTTTGTAATTTTTGCTTCTATCATGCTATGGTTGTACAAAATATTTTTTTTTTGGGCATATTATTAATTTCTCCTGAAATTTTATTTAATCACTCTTGATCCTCTTATTTTTTAATTTACGTTAATTTATTAATTTTTTTATTACTTCAATTTATACTTACTCATGAAAAATGACATTAGAATTATATTCGATAGTAACTTTTAAAATAATAAAATATCAAATATTTTAATAATACTTATTATTGTTAGTTGTTATAACTGTAAAATGGTGAAATTTGACCCATTGGATGATGCACATTTCAATTTTAAAAATTAGGTCATTGAATCACTATAGCGTAACAGTTACTTGTAGCACCATGTGCTTACATACAAACCATAACATATTCATGTCTCCAGGATTATAAAGGGAGAAAGAAAGAAGCCTTTTGTACACATTAGAAGAAAATGAAAAGTCTGACTAAAAACCTAATCAACAACATTTACTGATATATATATACATTTATTGTTATAAATTTTTTGATATAAATTGCCAACTGTTTTGTCATTTTTATCCTAAGTATGGGCTGGAAAATATCAAGATACTCCATATTGTCCAAGTGATTTGACATATATGCCCCAGCTACCACCTTCCTTTTAATAAAGAAATGATGATGAGTCAGACTAAAAACCTAATCGACAACATTTACTGATATATATATATATTTATTGTTATAAATTTTTGATATAAATTGCTAACTGTTTTGTCATTTTTATCCTAAGTTTGGGCTGGAAAACATCAAGATACTCCATATTGTTCAAGTGATTTGACATATATGCCCCAGCCACCATCTTCCTTTTAATAATAAAGATTTGACTATTGGTTTAGTTACACTTTTTTTTTGGGGTAAATTCCAATTTTGTCTGTAACAAAAAAACTTAGCTCTTAATTTTCAAGTAAAAATAAACTAAATGATATCTTATTTGACTATTGGTTTAGTTACACTTTTGGTTCTCCCTTCATATATAATTGTGCAATTTTGGTTCCTCAGATTCCAAGTGTGCCAACTGAATATCCCAGATATCAAGGTTGTGCAACTTTAGACACTAAGGTTTCAATTGCATCAATTGAGTCCCTCAAGTATCACGAATGTGCAATTTTGGTCATCTAACTATCACGATTATGCAATTTTTAATGCAGTAGCTTATGTGGCACATATGAGACTTATTTGAGACCGATTTTCAAAAATGTCCTCCACTGCAGAGAAAAATTGGACCACTATAATGCACACTTGACCATTAAAGTGTGTGAGGTATCAATAATGTCACATAGGAATGTCATGCAAGCTGTCAAACTTGAAGTTGACACATGCAAACATAAGAAGGTGGGTTGAAATGTGTTTGTTAATAATTTTCGAAAACAACCTTTTTCAAAACTTGTTTTCTCACACAAAGAATAAAGGCAGAAGCACACACACAGAAAAAGATCCTTTTAAAGGCTTAACAAAACCAAGTTCAAATCCCCACAGGTATAAACAAATAAAACTGAAGAGATAAGGGATTAGAAGATTCACGCAAGTGTTTTATCCTGGTACACTCTCTTCCAACCAAGAGCTACGTCCAGTCCCTTCTATTTGAAGGTTTTTCTCCACTATTTTTCCAAATAGATTATAACAAGTATTCAACACATCGCTAGGCTACAAGTATTTCTTTCTTACCAAGCCTCTTCAGGCTCTAACTTTAACAAAGAGATTGATTGCTTTTGATCTTCTAACTCACTATGTGTGAGGATATGAAAGTTTAAGATCAGTTGAATATTACAACAATATTCAAGCTAAGGAATTACAGACTTTTGCTCTTGAAAGAATAAAGGATTTTGAGCTTGTAGAATGGCAAGCGTTTTTCTATCAAGGTTTCTGAATTTGCAAAAAAAATTCTTTCCTCAGAGGTTGAGGTCTTCAATTTATAATGACCTTTTTCTTCACTTGAAATTCTTCAACAGTTGTTTTGAATGGTCACGTTTAGAGATAGAATCAAAATGCATAATATCCGTTGTGACTGATAGCTTGAACGTAGCCATTATGAAATGTACTATTAGTTATTAGTTTTGCACAAAATGGTCACACCTATGAGCAATTGCAACTAGAAAACTGTCTTGCCTCCTTTGTACAAATTCCAGCTATTCCAGCGATAAAGGTGACAGGGTACAAGGCGTTTTGCATTTCCTCATTGTACTATTTTGAATTTCCTCGATATACTATGTTTCTCTCTCAAAGAAACAAGGCAATAAAACAGTTAAAGCAAATAGGAAGGACCAACATTTATTTGAAATAAATATCAATCATTTGAAATAAATATTAATCACTTGAAATAAGTACTTCTATGTGGTCGAGGTAGCATTTACTGAGTATATGAAAGACTCGTAAAGAAAAAGAGTTCGTCTACTTAACAATATGCGTCTAAATGCTCATGGTTAAAAACTCTTTTAGCTTGTCTACTGACATGGCATATCCTCTCATCTATTATCAAGTCTTTGGACTTGCTATTTTTCAGTGAGTTATTTTGATCTCCGTCTACTGACATGGCACTTAAGCTCGTCTACTCATATAAATTAAAATTCCCGTCTACTGAGAATATTTTATTTTCCGTCTACTCAAATATATTAAAATAGATAATTATACCAATCGTTTTGAGCAGCTCGTCTACATGGGTGTACGCGGATATTAAGAAACTCTTTCAAGGTTTCCATAACTTATCAAATTTTGAATATTCCTGCAAGACTAGATAGAGCATGTTAGATCTCAACTAAAACTTTGCCATGCAAATTTAATCCTTTTTGTTAACATCAAAATTCAGAGATTATTAATCCAAATCACTTTGGTTCCAACAATCTCCCCCTTTTTTATGATGACAAAAACTAATTATATTTGAGTGAGCAAAGTCTAAGAGAGCTTACAAAGCTCCCCCTAAGACAAAACATTCAAACTTAACAGGAATAAAATATAAGACATAAACTCAGCAGCATATATCAAATATAACTTATCAGATCAGTTCAGCTACTTATCAGTTAAAAAAATAGTATCAGAGCATATAATCAATCATGTCAAAGCATGTATAAAAAAATAGGAGCATGCATATGTGGACAAATATATACTTTCAAAAACTGACTTTTATATAAAATTTAATTCTCTTCAGGTCTCCCCCTTTTTTTATCATCAGACAAAAAATTAAGAGGAGGGGACCATCATTGTCAGTAGGAAAACAACAAAAGAAAGGCCTAAGAAGAGGGTGGAGGTGGAGGTGGAGGAGAAGGGTTGGATTTGGGTTTGGTGGAGGAGTAGGAATTTGAGTTGGCAGATTTTGACTCTGTTGAAAACTCAGCATGATGTTCATCATCTGGTTCATCATGACATTTGTTGGAGCCAGGGCCTCTGCAACTTATTCTCTCACTTGTTCCTTGACCTCAACCTTTACTCTCTCCTCTATAAATCTTCCAATAATCTCTTTAAAGTTTGGAAGCAGTGAGAGTGAGGGTCTTGAACTTTCAGCACTGTCTTGAGCATGTGCTTGACTTGTAAAAGTGTCTAAAGCTCTGAAAGTTTGAGGTTGCTCTGATGGATGAATGGCAGTCAGAGCCAATGGCTGAGATGATTGCTTCTCAGAAGTGCTTGGTCTAGAAATAGACTCAGCAATTTCCTCATTCTCAGTGACTGGTTGAGTAGATTCAATCTCCATAGCAGGGTCTTCAACTATAATTTCCTCTTCAGTATGCTCTGAAGGTGGAGGTGAGTTAGTAAGTTGAAGAACAGGTGGGGGCAGCTCTTTAGCCCAGTGGACTGGATTTATTCATAGAAAGGACTGATGACAGGAAGTCCCAAGATGTCCTTGTAGATGAAGAATCTGCAGTATGAGAGTCCACATTTGCCTCTGACTTTTGGAATGAACTTTTTCTCTTCCAAACTTAGACCAGATGAGGAGGCTTCTTCTGCACATTTCACCATGTGAGTTCTCCAAATGTCAACAGCCACATCTTCACGAACATCCTCAACAGGTTGTGCCAACCAATAATTTATGATATTCTGATCAGTGAGGTTGAAATTTTTCAGGATTGATCATGCAGGATTCTGGAAAAGGCATCTTTCCAGTATTTCTTTGTTTCTTCTTGTCCTTGTCCTTGTCCTTGTTTAAATCAATCATTGGAAGTCTTGGACATAACATGTAGGGCTTGATTCCAATCTTTGTATTCTTCAGGGTATAGAACAACCAAGTTAGAGGCACTAAATTTGCAGCTCTTACAACCTTGAACAGCTCAAACTCTGACTTCAGCATTACATACATGATGTGATCAATTATATCAGCAGCTTTGCCATATTCCCTTGGATGTCTGAATGTTTTCCATTTTGTTTTGTTATCCATGATAATGGGAATATGTCTGAACGATCTTGACCTTTTGTATATGACATTGCACAGGTCTTTCTTTGCTGGATCCTTAGACCAGTCAGAGATGATGTGTCTCTCTACACCTTCTATGAAGGGTTTGAAAGGAGGGTATTTGATAAGGTTTGGATAAATTTTTCTACGAGGGAATTTATTTTGTGGTAGATGAGTGATGAGAGGTCCAAGTCTATTGTACAGTTTGGATGGTGGAGGGCCAGGGGGAATATCAGGGTGAGGTTTATACCAGGGTTTGACAATGGTTTCTGGTTCATACTCATACTCTGGTAAAGGGTACCAGGGTCTGGTTGAAACAGGTTCTGGTTCATGAGTAAGATACAAAATTTTCCAATCCCTCTTTACTTTGGCTAAAGATTCAGATTTGCCATCATAAAGTTCAGAGGGGTGAATGTATGGAAAGTTTGGCTTTTTCATTTTAGGGAAGGGTGTACCAAGGACAATTCCATCATCTGGTTGGTTGAACCAGGGATCATCATCAGGTATTAGGGGTGGGAATTGTGGTCTTTCTGGTGAGGCTGTTTGTGGTTGGTCAGGGGAAGTGATTTGTCGTGAAGGTGGTGTGGGGACATACACATCATCAATAGTTTCAGATTGATTCACAAAATTATCAGGTGCAGAGACAACATCCAATCTATCTTCAAATCTAGATACTAAGGCATCTACTACTAATTGTACATGATCATTAGCAGGAAGAATTACCTCAGAAGTCATAGCAGACTTGGCTTTCCTTTGAGGTTGTTGTCTCCTTGTTGGAATAGCAGCACCAACAGCCTTTTGTTTCTTCAAAATCTCACTTCTAGGGACACTGTCCTCATCATCTTCATCATCTTCATTGTGGGACAGGACCAGATTCCTTGTCCTTTTTTGAGTTGTGGCAGGTTGAGGGGCCTCAGCAGTAGGTTCCCTAATCACAATACCAGTTGCAGGCTTCTTAGGAATTCTTTTCCTAACAGCAACGGTTTTTCTTTTGAAAGTTCTCTTCACCCCTAGAACTTCAACATTGTTCTGTTCAATTTGTTCTTCTTTGATTTTGTACATCTCTTCTTGTTGGCTAGGGCAGCTGCAGTATAAGTGCTTAAATTCATATTGGCTATGTTCATTTTACCAAACATAGCAACTGACATGCCCTTCTCTGGTAAAATTCTTTCTTGTTCTTCTCAAGGCTTAGCAGCAAGGAAATCATAAAGAGTTTGTGACTTGAAGATCTTTGACAAGAGATGACAATAAGGAATTGCAGAAAGCTTCTTCCTATTAACCACGGCATCCCTGAATCTTCCATAGAGAATTCTGGGTAGGTTGATTTTTGTCTCAGTGATCAGATGACAAAGGCAAAACTTGTGTAGGGCAGACAAGTTGTCCTTTGACCCTATTTTGTGAAGAATGACCTTATTCAGCAACTGATGAAGAATGCGGACATCATCCTTCATTTCTACTGACTTCCATGCATGAGTTCTCACTGTATCTTGTCTCATTAGGAAGGCAGAGATTACTTTTGTTCCACCAAGCTCCTTCCCCCAATTGTTTTAGAAGGTTTTGAATTTCAAATGTTTTCCTTTTGGAAATAAATCAAAAAGAAAACATTTGACAAGACATGTCATAAAGGATAACATGACGTTGTTATTTTGAAAATGTAAAAAGATATAGAAGGGATTGATAGAAATTACTGACTCAGCAAAGAGAATATATGATAAATTTGTCTTTGAGACAAAATAAATGCAGTTAATAAATAATATATGTATAGACAGGTTCAAGCAAAAAGCATGTATGGACGCGGCAAGCAGTGGACGCGGCACACAAATACAATGGATGTGGTATGCAATGGACGCGCACTAAAAAAATGTAATGAACTTGAAATGCTTATGACTCACATATATCAACAGCAAAATTCTCAAGGCTGAACAACATAATTAATCTACACACAGCATGTTGAGATGTTTTCTAATAAAAGTAAATCTGTCCTCAGCAAGAGGTTTAGTAAAGATATCTGCCCATTGATTATCAGTATCTACAAATTGTATATCAAAAAGACCTTTTTGCACATTATCCCTTATAAAATGATGTTTAATCTCTATATGCTTAGCTCTAGAGTGCAATATTGGATTCTTTGATAAGTTAATTGCAACATTATTATCACACATAAGTGGAATACTACTTACAAACACATTGTAGTCTTCCAATTGATGTTTGATCCATAGAAGTTGTGAGCAGCAACTAGCAGCTGAAATATACTCAGCTTCAACAGTTGATAATGCAATGGTACTTTGTCTTTTACTTGACCATGAGATAAGGTTAGCTCCAATGAAGTGACATCCTCCACTGGTACTTTTTATTTCAATTTTGTCTCCAGCATAGTCAGCATCACAAAAGCCAACTAATCTGTAATCTCCATTTTTCTTAAAACACAAACCCAGATTAGTAGTACCTTTCAAGTATCTAAAAATTCTCTTAACTGCTGATAAATGAGATTCTCTAGGATCATATTGAAATCGAGCACATAAACATACACTGAACATTATATCAGGTCTAGATGCAGTAAGATATAGAAGGGATCCTATCATACCTCTATATACCTTTTGGTCTACCTTTTTCTCTTTATCATCTTTGTTCAGTATGGACGTGGGGTGCATAGGAGTATTCATTGGTTTGCAATCATCCATTTTGAACTTCTTTAGAAGTTCCTTTGTATACTTGGTTTGATGGATGTACACCTCGTCAATGGTTTGTTTAACTTGAAGTCCAAGGAAGAACTTGAGTTCTCCCATCATGCTCATTGTAAATTCTTTCTGCATTAACTTAGAAAACTCTTTGCATAGGGATTCATTAGTAGCACCGAATATGATATCATCAACATAAATTTGCACAACTATAAAATTGGATTTAATGGACTTTCTAAACAAGGTTGTATCAACCTTTCCTCTATTAAAGCCATTTTCCATTAGAAATGAACTTAGCCTATCATACCAAGCTCTAGGGTCTTGTTTAAGGCCGTATAAAGCTTTCTTAAGCTTATATACATGTTCAGGTTGAGTTTCACTTTCAAAACCCGGAGGTTGCATTACATATACTTCTTCATTAATAAAGCCATTTAAAAAAACACTTTTAACATCCATTTGAAAAAGCATTATCTTATGGTGTGCAACAAAGGAAAGTAGAATCCTAATTGCTTTTAATCTAGCAACAGGTGCCAGTATAATCTATGCCTTCTTCTCGAGAATAACCTTGTGCAACAAGTCTTGCTTTGTTTCTTACCACCTTATCATTCTCATCAAGTTTGTTTCTGTAGACCCATTTTGTTCCAATAACTGATTTGTCCTTAGGCAAGGGTACCAGAGTCCAAACATCACTTCTCTCAAATTGATTTAGTTCTTCTTGCATAGCTAGAATCCAGCCATTATCCAGCAGAGCCTCGTCTACTGTCTTTGGTTCCAACTCAGAGACTAGTGCAGTATCTTCCTGCTCTCTGAAGGTTGATCTGGTTCTTAGCATATCAATGGGGTTTCCAATGATTTGATCTTGTGGACGACAATTTTTGAAAAAAAAATCTAATAAAAAATACAGAAAGATGAAGCCTTGTAGCTAGCCCATAGCATATGTCTCTTTCTTATGGGCCTCACTACATCCTTGGCCCAGTCACAAAACTTTTAAACAAAAAAAAAAATGGGCCTAACAGACAGAGCCCAAAACGTTTGCTTTTAGAAACAAATTGCTCTTTTTTTATTTTTAAGCTTGACCCAGTGTTCTAATGTAACACCAAATGGACCAAACAAATAACAACAAAATCATGTTTGGGCCACATGCTGCAATCACAAACCCAACACCAACAGATCCTAATAACATAATAACATAAACCAAACAATAAAACAAAAGGAATAAAAAGGGTAAATAAAAGGCAAACAGCAGGAAGCTTCCATTGTTACCAATAATGACAGGGCCAAGGAGCTTGACAGATGCGTGGAACAGACGACGTGACGGAGGAGGTTGGTCTATGGTGGGCGCGCCGTGGTTGGCAAGTGACAGGGGAGCGGATCGTGCGGATGACGGCTTGGCGGTGCTTTTGGGTGTGGTGTTGGTGTCCGAGATATGCGATTCGTGATGGTAGGGAAGGGCGACAGCAACTAAACGGAGCATGACGGAGTTGGGTGGCTGGATGGCGTTTATGTGGCAGTGTGAGAACGACTTCTTTGATAGTGGAGGTGATAGTGGTGATGAACGACAGGGTAAAGTATACGAGACACGAACAGAGCAACAGCGCGCGCAGCGGCGGCCCACAATGGTGGCCCAACTGTGGCCGGGCAATGGCCTCTGGTTTCTCTCTCATTTCTTTGAGAAATTTTCTTCTCTGAATATTTTTTTGTTCTGAGAAGTATTGTATAGGTGACTCTTTATTTGCTATAAGCTCTTTTGTTTTCACACTAAAATTTTTTTTGCCTTCTACTGATGAGGGGAGGACAAAAAAGTGGAGTGGTGCCATGGTGGGGAGCAAATCAGCCTTTCTGCCACCACTCTGCTTGGCTGGTCCACATTGTTTTGGAAAAAGAGTAGAACAAACTAAAAGAAAAAAGAAAGAAAGTAAAATTGGATTATACTTGAAATGTGAGTCAAAGAGCAACCGGTAGGAGCATTTCAAAATATGTTTTTTATTTTATTTTAATAAAAAATCCGAAAGCTTATCATTGTTTTTTTCCCTTTTTTTTTTTATTTTTTTTTCATTTGGGTTTGCATCATGGGCTCAAAATGATAACTTGCAACAATAAAATGAAATTAGGCACATCAAATCCTATAATCGGGCTCTCTTTTTCTAATTTTTTTTGAAATCATTTATTTTTAAATTTAACTTTTTCAAAACATTAATTAAAAGGACATACAGATAAAATTAGGTGTTCAAACTCACTCACGGACATACTTTCCTTCTGTAAACTCATAAACTCACCCTCCTTCTGTTGCCTAATACTCTTCGGGAAATATTTCTCCAGAAAACACTCTCAAAATAATTCCCAAATGACAACTTGTCCCTCTGCCTCTAGCAACCTTTGCTTGTTTCTCCACCAAGTTTCTACTGCTCCTACCAGCATAAAAGCAGCATATGTAACCTTCTTGTCTTCTCTATAGTGCATGGCTACTAAGATCTTTTCGACTTCTGGCAGCCATTTCTCTGCCGCCTCAGGCCAGTCTCCACATCCTCCTCTTCCCTCACTATATTTAGATGTTGTTGTCTCTCGTCTCTTTCCTCTTGACGTTGCATAAACGGAGTGTTCTGTTGAGTCTGTTGCAACATAGCAGTGGCTAGGTCCCACATCACTCTCATGGTTTCATTACTTCCTCCTGTACCGGAGGTATTTCCATTGGAGACATTGTCTCGGGTTTCTCCATTCCTGCAACCTCTACCCCTCCTTCCGTTTCCACGAGCCATTAACTTCCTATAAAAGAAATCATTCGCTCTCACTTGTAAGACATATACTCAAATATATACACATTATATATATTATATGTCTTACAAATGCTTGTAACAATTATTCTCATACAATAAGAATAACTTGCGTATCGGACACTCTACCCCTTTCTAAGCATAGTTGAAATCCGATGGGGATCCAACTAACTGAAATAACCAAAGTTAACACAAGGACGAAGGTTGAATTGTGTTATCAACTTTTTCAAAATCTTTGAAAATGTTTTCGCAGGGAAAATAAGTAAAAACGTAAGGAAATATATATTAGACGAGTGACTCTTCTAATTTTGACGTAGCACACACACAGGCAGTGAAAGACTTAAAGAGATTTGATATTCACAATTTAAATCCCCAGGTTAAAAGCAGGAACAATTAAACTCTTAAATAAAATAAAGAGATTAAGGGAAGGAATATCACACAAGAGGTTTATACTGATTCACCCTAAAATCAACAAGGCTACGTCCAGTCCTTGACAGCACCAAGTATTTCCACTATAACTGATCAGATTATAGTACATGTATTCTTTTCACACCTAGTCTCTCCAAGTTCACTCTTAAACAAGTATTCTTTTCTCACAGAACAACTTAAATTGCTCATTTTCAAATTCATCCCACGGTCACTTTCGATAGCAAAAATACAGAAACCCTGCTCATTCTGTACTTTCTTACTGAACACTGCAAATACCTTATAAGACTCATCCTTGTGAGTCAAGAAGAGTACCCATGTGAATCTAGAGTAGTCATCAACTATGACAAAACCATATTTTTTTCCACCTAGGCTAGGTACACTGACTGATCCAAAAAGATCTATGTGTAACAACTGCAATGGTCTAGAGGAGGTGACTTCCTTTTTAGATTTGAAACTTGATTTTACTTGTTTACCTCTTTGACATGCATCACACAAAACATCTTTCTTAAATGAAATATCAGGCAATCCTCTCAAAAGATTATGCTTGTTCAATTTAGAAATTTGTTTCATACTAACATGTCCTAGTTTCTTATGCCATAGCCACTTTTCACCCTCTTTAGACAAAAAGCATGTTACACTTTGATCTGAAAGTTCAGACAGGTCAATCTTATACAGATTGTGTTGCCTTTTGGCAGAAAAGAGGGTTTTCCCATTTTTTTTTCATTGACTATGCATTCATCCACAAAAAACCCACAGTCACATAATTGACTTATGCTAAGTAGATTGTGTTTCAATCCATTAACTAACAAAACATCACAAATAATGGGAAATGGAGGTTTACCACCAATTTTACCTACTCCAACAACCTTTCCTTTCTGGTTGCCACCAAAAGTCAAATGTCCACCTTGCTTAGGTTGGAGGTCTAGGAACATAGACCTTTCTCTTGTCATGTGTCGCGAGCATCCACTGTCTAGGTACCATGACAAGTATTTGTTTTGTTCTGTTGAGCATATATGCAACAAGAATTATCATGGACTTAGGTACCCATATTTTCTTGGGTCTTTTTCTATTAGTATAAGGAGCCTGTGAAGACTTCTTCCTCTTTTCGTCAATACACTTAGACATGATATGTCCAGCTTTTCTACAGTAAGTACATATAGGTTTGTTTGAACTAATTGAAACAAATTTGACAGTTATTTTTTAGAACTTTGTTGATCCATTATGATGTTCTTGATTGGTATATCCCAAACCTTCGTTGTTAAGGGAGTGTCTCTGACTTCCCAGAAATTTAGTTAGATTTTCTCTACCATTAACAAATTTGGCAAGATTTGAGGTGAGCTCTTCTATTTTCTGTTGAAGTTTAACTACTTCTTCAGAATGTAGGGTTTCAACTAAGATCTTAACTTCAGACTTTTCAGTCTTAAGCCAACTATTTTCCTCAACTAACTTTTCACACTCTCAGATTTCCGTGTGTATTCATTTGAGAGCTTAACATATTGTCTCTTGAGAGATTTGAAAGCTTTAGTTAAACAGTTGGATTCTTCCAAAAGTTCATCATATGCATTATAACACCCCGATTTTCGTATAAGGGATTATGTTACTATGGATGTCTAGTTGTTGTTATTATTATTATTATTATTTTTAAGCAAAATGGTATGCAAAAGCATCACTTCAATGTAAGACATACCAACTAGGTTGGCACCTCAAGCATTATCAATCATTTGCAGCATACCATGATTATTACTGAATAAAGGAAAAAATAAAGAATACAAAAAGAACATTGGGGTTGGGGTTGGGGGGGGGGGGGGGGGATGAATTCTATTCCTAAAAAACTCATCCTTAATGAATGAAGGAATATAATTCCACCAACACAAGCCATTAATACTAGTACTATAGTTGGCAAACAAGTTTGCACAAGTATTACCCTCTCGAAATACATGAGAGAAAACAAAATGAATTTTCCTAGATAAGCTAATAGCATTCAGCCACCTATTCCTTAGACACCAAGGAACAATAGAAAGAGAAGAGAAGGCAGCAATGACCAAGGTAGAATCACTCTCAGGCCAAAGATAATAATTATTATTATTTTGTTATTGTTATTGTTATTGTTATTGTTATTGTTATTGTTATTATTAATAATGAAGTTAGTATTGTCATTTATATAATTCTGATTGTTATTAGTGTTGTAATATTTTTTTATACATACACACACATACACACACACAAATATATATATATATATATATATATATATATATATATATATATATATATATATATATATCTGTATGTATGTATGTATTATTAAATATAATAAAATTTATTTTAATATATGATTATTCGCATTAATATGAGGTTGTGTCCCTTAATGTGTGATCTTATATGGATATATGATTTTGTATGTGATTTTATATGTTAATATATAATATGTGTTTTTAATAATAATAAGTGATTAAGAAAGATATTATGAGATATCGTGTGATTTAGTATTTAAATCGAGATAGTGTATCTCCTAGGTTTTAGTCCCTCAATTAATCAGATTTGAGTCCTTATTATTAATATAGGATAATCCTCTTTTTTATTATCTTTTAAGATCTTATCATAATCTCCTAAGGATTTTATCTAGAAATAACTACCAAATCTGTCGGTAAAATTATATCGAACTTTTGATAATCTTAGAATCCGATTTAGGATTAATTTGTAGATATTTCTCTGAGCTTTCTAATGACATCAAGAACGCCTCAATCGGAAACTTGTACAGCTCAAGTTATGGTCAAATTACCGATCTGTATACAGTTTGGGCTGAAATAGGAGCCCGTTATGCCCTAACTTGTATTTATACCATAAGACGCGACCTAAACCCTATTTCTCACATTGTTAACCTCCGAATAACTGCCTCTCTTCACCTTTCTTAGTTTTCCCTTGAATCCCTTGAAGTTCTTGGAGTTTGTGAGTCTGTTTGGGAGAGAAGTTACGCGTGATAGCATCGTTTAAGGTAACGTAGTTATCCCTCCTTAATCTCCTTTTCCCTTTCTTTTGAATTGGGGATTAATTGGTTGTTCTCTTCCCTTCTTGTTTGACCAAGGCTTGAGGAACTCGTAGAGCCGCTCGAGGGAACGTGTCTAGTTTGCCAACCTTATCGTTTTGGGAATCTTCATACCAGGTATGGGGAGAAGGGTTAGTATGAACATGTAGGCTATGGGGTAGCGTAAGATGAAGGGTTAACCCATGACCCTGGTGTTTGATTAAATGCCTATATGACTGTTTGTATGATAACATGTTTATATGCCTCTATGCCTAATTGTTATATGATGTTAATTGTTGTGATGATGATATTGGCATGACTGTTATTAATTGATTTATGTTGGTATGAATGTTCTTGTTATTGAAGGTTGTCTGTTATGAACATGTTGAATGCTGATGCCATGTTGTAATGAGTTATAATGGTTATTGGCTGTTGTTTGATGTTGTGCTCTTCTTGAGTGTTGATTGTCGAGGATGTTAATGCCAACAATGATGTTAAGATGTTAAAAGATGATAATAATGAAAATCAAGGGATGTTTTTCCCAGTTGTTCATAAGACATGAACATAGTGTGAGAGGTGTTCATATGGCTTAGTTAAAGACCCTAGGATTGATTAGTGAGTGTTCTAGGAACATTAATAATGAATCTATGATTAAAGGATTAATTCCCTATGGTGAAGACATGAATATTAATGAAGAACAGTTAAGATTAATGAAGCTGATGTTCAATGGATTAGTAGAAGCCAATATTTGAATATGTGAACTATCCCAAGGATTTGGGAAAGGGTTTCTGACCCCTTTCTGCCCTATCAGTATGGCCACGCTCCATTGAGCACGACCGTGCTTAATAGGGAGCACGTCCGTGCTCCAGTTTGAAATCCAGAGAAAGGCATGCTTTTAAGAACGCCCGTGCTTTACAGGCAGCACGACCATGCTTGCATCCAGATCCAGCATGCCCGTGCTGAGGGTGAGCACGCCGGTGCTCACCTGACCGGAACAGAACCAGAATGCTGAAATAGGGGTTTTCACCCCAAACGCTTAAAAGACTTAATAAGATACCAACGAAACATGAAGACCAAAGACAAGTGAAAAGATGATGTTGAGCTTTGATGCTTAATGGTCAATGTATTGTTGATGTTGTACCTTGGTAGCCCAGTGGCCAAGGAGGCCTTGATGCTTAATGGTCAAGGTGTTTAGCTCTGGTACTTTTTGGCCAGAGTGCTGTTTAATGTTTAAAGTTAAAAGATTAAAGATGATGTTACCTTTGGTGCTTGTTGGCCAAAGAGGTTAAGCCATAATAAATGGTGTTGATGGAGGTGGTGGATAACGGTTGTTTGTTGTGTGCATGCATCATGCATGGAGTTTTAGGGGGAGGTACGATAGTTAAGAGGAGGTCGTCCACGTGTAAGACGATCTGACCATCCACGGTTATTCATCCGAGACTAAGGGGATCATGTACACTCGTGGTGGCGCATCTGAGAATGAGGTGTGCCAGCTATCCTAGGAGTCCACCCATGGTAAGGTGAACTGCCCCGGCGTTGGTGCTTATTGGCCAATGTGGAGATGTAACTCTGGAGTCGTACGCCTGATGTAGATGGATCCACATGCATTCAGAGTAGTTTTCGCATTGCATTGTATGATTGATGTTATATTTTGATATGCTTGTTGTGTTGGTATGATGACTATGTTATGGTTGCTATGTGTTGTATGTTCATCTTGCCAACTATCCTGTTGCCGTTATGTTTATATATATGGTTCTCACTTCCCGTCTTTGGTTGTTTGCTTTGCATGTATCTTTTGGTTATGCAGAGGACAGTGAGTAGCTTGTTGAGGAGTGACTCCGAGGAGCCACTACTCGTAGTTTAGTTTATGTTTAGTTTAGTTGTTTATCCAAGTTGTTTACCATATTGGTTATACCAGCTCTGTAAAGTGACATCGGGGTTGGGTTCGTTTATATCTTTTGTTTATGTTTACGTTTATGTTATGTCTTTCTTCTTAAACATCATTTATTTTCCGCGTTGAGACCTTGTTACAATGTGGTATCCTTACCCGATGGTTTTCTTTTTTAAAAGAATAAGCATGTGTATATCTTATTTTGAAAAACTAAATTATTTCCTTCTATATTATCGCTTTAAAAATACATGCGGGGTAGAGGGTGTCACATACATCACACAATTTCTCAAGTTCAGATTGTAACTCAGTCAGAATCAGAATCTGTATCAACCATGAGACAAAGATTTGCTTTATGCTCCTCTCCTTCACTTTCAGTGGAGCTTTCATCCAAGTCTTTCCAAGTGGCCATTATTCCCTTCTTGTTTTTGTTGAAGAACTTTCTTGCTTTTTGATTTGAGGGCATTCAACTTTTATATGTCATGGCTTTTTGCATTCATAGCACACAATGACATTACTGTCAGTAGATCCACCATCTTTGTTGTATTTTTCTTTGTTGAAGCACCTAAAGGGTTTCTCCTATTTGAAGTTTCTTTTCTTCCACAGCTTATTCATCTTTCTGGTTAGAAGAGAAAGTTCATCATCATCATCATCATCATCATCTTCTGAATCATCCTTATTTGATTCATTAGATTCTTCTGAAGATTCATCAACTTTGAGAGCTTTAGATGTAGATCCCTTGGATGACTTTTTTTCACCTTTGAGAGCAATGGATTTGTTCTTCTTTCCATTGTTTTCCTCGAGTAGCTCTTGGTCATGGATCTGAAAAGTTCCAAGAAGCTCATCCAGCTTCATTGTTGATAGATCCTTAGCTTGAGACACAACAGCAACTTGAGGTCTCTATTGTTTTGGAAGACTCCTGAGAATCTTTTGAATATGCTATTCAGTTTTGTATATTTTTCCTAGTGACTTCAACCCATTTGCTATAGTTTTAAATCTCCCATACATCTGCCCAATGGTTTCTCTCCTTCTTCCATTTTGAAGAGCACATATTTTCTGACCAACATGATGACTTTGGTCTCCTTTATTTTGCTAGTTCCTTTATGAGCAACAACTAGTGATTCCCACATTTCTTTTGTAGACTCACAAGCACATACTTTCTCAAATTCCTCTATGCTCAAAGAACACATAATGGAACATCTGGCTTTGGCATTGAGTTGCCATTTTGTCTTCTACTCTGTTGTCATGTTTGCTTTTTCAATTTCTGCTCCTTTGTCATCTTTAGGTACATAGGGACCTTCTTCAATGATATCCCAAAGATCTGAGTTAGTGGATTGCAAAGCCATTTCATCTTTTCTTTCCAGTAGATATAATCTTCTCCATTGAAGTATGAAGGTCTAGACATGGAGGTTCCTTCTCCTGCATGGTTTTTGCTTGAGCTAGCTTCACTGCCATTTCCAAGATCTTTTCCTCTACACTGTTAGGTGCTCAACCTAGAGGTTGAATTCTGATACTAACTGAAATAACCAAAGTTAACATAAGAAGGGGGGTTGAATTGTGTTTATCAACTTTTTCAAAATCTTTGAAAATATTTTTGCAGGCACAACAAGCAAACAAGTAAGGAAATATATATTAGACGGGTGACTTGTCTAATTCTGAAGCAGCACACACACAGGCAGTGAAAGACTTAAAAAGATTTGATATTCACAATTTAAATCCCCAAGTTAAAAGCAGGAAAAATGAAACTCTTAAATAAAATAAAGAGATTAAGGGAAGGAATATCACAAAAGAGGTATATACTGGTTCACCCCAAAATCAACAGGGCTACGTCTTGTCCTTGGCAGCACCAAGTATTTCCACTATAACTGCATATTACACTACATGTATTCTTTTCACACCTAGCCTATCCAGGCTCACTCTTAAACAAGTATTCTTTTCTCACCTAGCCTCTCCAGGCTCAACAACTAAAAAGGTAAAAGAGTTTGTGTAATTAATATAACTTTGCTACTCTCTCTGGTAACACTCAGAGAGTGGATCTAATAGGAGAATGAAGGATTGCGTATTAATATCAAATGATTGAAGAGATAATCAATGAAGGAATGAAGAAGTTATTGAGCAGAGTAAATGCTTGTTTGAATATGTGAAGAGTCTCTTATCTTCATCTTCATGGTTTGTTCTATTTAAGGGCTTCAATCAATTGATCCGTTAGAAACAAACTTCAGAAATTGATTTTCTTTAACTTGAAGTTCTGGAACGCCATTAATGCGAAAGAGTCATTCTGATAAACATTAAATTCTTGGGGACGTTGGACTTTGACATGAGCGACCAAGAGTACGCTTTTACTCTGAAGAGTTGTTGTATCAGAGGTGCAACAGTGGTGCTTTTGTACTTGTAGTAGAGAACTTTCCCATTTCAGTGCAACACTTAGTTCACCTTTTGGAAGTGCTTTTGTTTTGTACTTTAAAGAGACAAAAGCAGCTGACTTTGTACAGCGGTAGCGTGTTTATTTTAGGGGTGAGCGTGGGATGGATTGGGACGGGTTTTTCTTGTTCCTTACCCGGCCCTAAACAATGATAAGGTCAATTCTTTGAACCCGAATCCGTCCCTAGACCTGAAGGAACCTGATCTTATGCGGGTTGGTTTAAGACTGGGTCTAAATGGGACGGGACTGGGTTGACCCAAAGTTAAATAGATTCTTTGTAAACTAAATTTCTGTGAGTGAGAAAAAATATTATTTTTTTATTAGCCAAAATATCGGCAAAAAATGCTACCTAAAAGCCACCAATTAATCTCTTGTCACCAAATAGATCCAGAACTGAATGTTACACAATATCAACAAATAGATCATTTTGCTGGATTCTTCCTTGATGCTTGTCTTACCAAAGTGACATTGTTAAAAATAGGGTACTTTCATCAAACAGGATTCTTTCAATATTAAAAAAGCCACGAAATATATCAAACGTTAAATGTAAGCTAGGGAGAATAAAAAAAAAGTAGATTTTAATTATATGGGATGGGTTGGGTAACCCGAAGGTCAACCCGGACCCGTCCTTGACCCGACACCGGGTTACTAAATGGGACGCGGGTTCGTCCTTTCTCTTCTACTGGTTAGGATCTGACCTGGCTCGAACATTATGGGTTGGGACGGGTTTTAGGGCCGGGCCGGGTTTTGCACACCCCTAGTTTATTCCTTTTGAAAGAATAATTTCTTTATTCTTCATGCTTGGTGCTTTTGTACAAAGGTCTTCGAGGTCTTCAAATAAGGCATCTTGATCGAAGGATGTTGACTTGGACTTCATTTTAACAACCGATAAGTAGACGGGTGCAGTAGAACCCATTTTTAGACGAGTGCACTAATCAAGTTTTTAGACGAGTGTCTAAAAACATTTTCAGACGAGTGTGCATTGATGGACCTTTAGTGCTTAGACTTTGCCACGTCATCTTCTTAGACAAGTCTTTGATTTAAGTTGACTTGAATCCATGCTGAGCTGTCCTTTTTATAGACGAGTGGTTTTTCAGACAAGTTCGAAAAACTGCTTCTTAAGAAAGCTTAGACGGGTTAGACTTAGACGTGTGATCCTTAGAGCATTTTTCTGCATACTTGAACAATATTTATAGACGAAGTGCTTTTTCAGCTCTTGTTCTTTAACCAGTTTTCATGATATGTCCGTTTAGAGATAGCATTAAATGTTGAGATCTGTTGAGTCTGATAACTTGGTATTTTGATCTTTAGAAAAGTCCTCTTGGTTATCAGATAGGTCAAAGTAGAACTGTCTTTTTTCTGTTGTACCTGAAAGTTGCCTTTTGCTTTCCTTGTTTGAGTAGGGTCAACTTTGCAAGAGCCCTGTGTCAGAGCAGAAAGGAAGTTATGTAAACAAGGGTACTATGTTTCTTTTACCAAGATAAAACATTATTTATATTTTGAGCATGCAAGGTAAAGTCACGTGAAACATTGAAACACAACAAATATTAAGTTGGACGAGTGCTAGACTTGTTTGTTTTAAGAAAACAGATACATCTTTGGACATCTACTTAAGATTGATGATGAATACCATTGGACGTATGTTATACTTAGTCATCTAGTGAATTAAGGTACTTACCGATAAGTCTTTGGACTTCTCAATTGGACTTTTTCATTCGTCTATAAGACTTTTTGTGTTCCTGCACACTTAAACGAATAAGTTAGTCCACAAAACTAACTTTGTTCTTCAAATTTAATCCTTTTGTTAATATCAAAATATTAGCGTTCAATATTAATAACTACTTTGGTTACAACAATATCAGATACCAACATAGCAGTCAAATAATCAATACAAACAACTCCAATCGATACTCGTCTAACCAAAGGTTTTGCTCTAATGTTGATAAACCTACAATAACCAAACCCTAACCAGTGTTACAAAAAAGGTTCTCATTAGGGTTTAGCCATTGTAGATTACTAGACTACTAGCAGCGTCCGGGGCACCCTACGCACAAAAAAAAAAAGTAATATTATGCTTGCATTCCCGACGAGGTCAGTTACTTTCTCCCCTCCTTGGGTTATCTCGTACACTTGCCCAAAGCTTAGAAAACGTTTTCTTCTTTGTTACACAGCTGCTGCCACGTGCCCTTGGGAGCTCCTCGATGCTCTGAAATTTACCCTAACACAAAGACAGTATGCAGACATCGTAGTACTCAAATAAGCATGTTGTCCAATCACAAAGACTTAATCTAAACAGTCGTATCAACATGGATAATTAAAGCAGTTAATCAATGGACATTAACAGATATTCAAACAGAGATATTTATAACCATGAATTACTTTCAACCAAAGTTTTTTTAATATTCCCAAATCTGTCTCTTCTCCCCCCTTTTTTGTCATCAGGAAAAAAGGTAGGAAAGGACATCATTATCAGTTATAAACCAAAAAGACATCAAAGAAAAACTAGAAGAAAGTTCTAATAAGAGGGTGGAGGAGGTGGAGGAGGAGGGTTTTTGAGGTTTAGGTGCCAAGAAGTTCTGCATCATCTCAAACATCTCATGAAGAAGAGTGGCATTGTTAGCCTGAATCTGAGTTTGGTCTTGTTGCTGAATGTATTCTTGCAAATCAGGGGCAACAATTGACCTCGAGCTTTTTGCAGTAGCTTTCGCTTGTCCTTTGCCAGGGATTGTGCTAAGGGCAAGAGATGGTTGAGGTTACTCGGGATGGACTATAGAGATGGGAATAGGTGGAGATTCCTGTTGTCCAGAGCCCTGTTGAACTTGCTCCTAGTCTCCTACTTGTTCAGTTTGATGCTCTACTTCAGCAGGCATTTCTTGGACTTGTTCAAAAGCAGTTTCTTGTTTGACTTCTTCTTTTACTGACTCTTGTGGTTCATCCCAAACAATTTCCTCATCATAGTACCAGGGCACTTGATGGGAATGTCAAAAACATCATTCATGATCATATAGATAACCTCAGTCATTCTAATTTTTCCTCTAAAAGTAGGTGTTTCAGCTTTCTCTTCAACACTTAATCCTGATGAAGAGGCTTGCTTGGTGCAAACCCTCATGTGACTTTCCTAGAAGACTCTGACAGTTTCATCATGGTTGTCTTCTACTGGGATGAAGGGATAGTTGTTCAGAACACCTTGGTCATCAGTGTCTTTCTTCCAGAAGTCCCATTCTACTTTATTCTTCTTAGGGAGGCTATCTCTCCTCAGTCTGTACTTGCCATCCTTGTTCTTGTTGAGATTAAGCATATGTAGCTTTGGTTAGGTTTTTCGGAGGAACAACTCCAATCCTGGTAGCATTAGAATGCTTCAACCATAGCCTTGGTACAAAATACTTGGCTTTAACTGCCATAAGCCATTCAAATTCACTTCGAAGGCGTCCATATGCCAAATATTCTCCCAAATCAGCAAAGTATCCCAAGACACTTGGAGGGGAGGGAAACCATTTGAGGTATGGAGAGAAAATGAATCTCTTGTTAAAAGAAACTATGGATCTTCTCTAGTAGAGATCTTCATGGTCCCTCTTGTCCGGAATAGACTCATTGACAGGGATTATGTCTCTGTCCATTCCTCCGGTTTGTGTGGTTAAGAGTTTCATTCTGATGAAGTTGGGATAAATTTTCTTTGGAGGAAAGTGTTTTTGTGAGAAGTGGATTAGGAGAGGGCCATCAGAGTTGAAAATTTTGAAGGGAAGTGGGTCTATGGACTCATTTGGGATGCGAACATACCTAGGAGGGTATGATACAGGCGAGTCATACTCAGGTAATAGGTAGAAAGGCCTGATGTGTTCTGGTGGGGGGTGTTGACAAGTGACTCCAAACACAAGAGGGGGGTGAATTGTGTTTTTCAAAAACTTTGGCAAATATAAAACTTTTTCCTTTGAATATATTATGAAAAACAACTTTGTTAAATACGCGTGCAATTAAAAACATTTTTGCAAAAGATAAAGCATAAATAAAAAGATAAGGGATGAGAAGATGAACACAAGCGAGATATCCTGGTTCGGCCACAAACTACCCAAGTGGCCTACGTCCAGTCCCCAAGGCAATACAACCAAGGGATTTCAATCAACTCTAGTTTTTAACAGGATCAACTAGAACCTTTACAATAGAGAGCACTCCTCACAGACCAGGGATATCACCTCCCCTAGTGAAAGAGTCTCAAGACAATAACCCAAGAGATATCACCTCTCTTGTCAACCACAAGGAATATCACCTCCCTTGGAAATCACATCCAAGAACACCCCGAGAGATATCACCTCTCTTGAAAACAAGGTGTAGAAAAGTAAGGTTTGAGTCACACGACTCTTACCAACAATATGCACTCTTAATAGTGCTGATTAAACAAATTGAAGAACAAATACAATAACACCTATATGGTGTAGAGAATACTCAATATAATATGGTCAATGTGAAAGTGCAAGAGATAGAATATAAAAAGATGTTTAACAGAGTTTTAGCACAGTGAAAAAGATAGCAGTGTATTGTATCTGTTTGAAGGCTGCCTAAACTTGCTTTTATAGGAGAAGGGTGTTGGTTCAAAAGAAATTAGGTCAAGCCTCTTAAAATTCATTTTTGTCGCAGCATAATCGATTATTACATTCTCATAATCGATTATTTAAACCAATTTCAGGAAGCGCTCACTTTGACAGAATAGTCATAATCGATTACACTAATCGATTACGAGTCAACTGACTTTCATATAAAAGGCTATAATCGATTACAGGGTTTCTGTTTGAAGCTCGCTTGAAGTCAGAGAGGACATAATCGATTATACAAAAACCATAATCGATTATTCTATTTCAAATTTTAAACTCAACGGCTTTAATGTCATAATTACTCATTAACACCAATTAAAGCCATTTAACCTCGACTCATAATCGATTATTGGATTACCATAATCGATTATGGCACGTATAAATTTGAATTTGAAAAGCTTGACAATTAAGAAATTGATTGCTCATTAAGTACCAATTAATTGTCAGTTTTAATCCATTTAAAGCACATGATAAATTCTTTTAAGCATATGTTAATTGTGTGTGTGTGAGACCAATATTAAATTGAGAACCTACTTACCATTTACAAACATTTTCTAAAACATCCAATACAAATACTGAAATTCCCATTTTGCCCCTCGTGCTTGTTTGCTTTATGACTTTCCGCTTTTTGCACTTTAGTCCTTCTGGACCTCTCCCTTTTTGTCATTCATCAAAACTAAAGTACCTGTCAAGGCATATATTCACATTCTCCCCCTTTTTGATGATGACAAACATCTCAGGAGGGATTTGCTAAAAAGATAGGGTTAGAGCAGTTCAATCAAATATATCAGAGTTCTAAGTTCTAAGCGCAGTTTGCTCCACTCCCCCTCACTCTATGCATACATTCAAATCCACTCCCCCTGAATCATGCATTCAAATAACTCTCCCCCTTTTGGCATTATCAAAAAACAGGAAAAATATTGATAAAGCAAGGCATATATTCAGAGTAATACATATAGTGAAAAAAATATATGCAGGCATCAGTGTAATTAAAACATGTGTGCGGAAGCAAGTGCCAGGATAGTAAAAGAGAAGATTCCCCCTTTAGCAAGTATATGATTATTTCCCTTAAGCATGCAAATAATTCTCCCTCTTTTAAAAAAAATTTTCAAACTAATATTTCAATTTTCTAAGGCATTGGAGAAAAGAATGTATAATGATGAAAGGTTCTACCATGCATAATCGATTATGTAATCGATTAGAGGCATTCTGACTTCTGCCTTTCTGCTCCTCGTCCAAGCGTAATCGATTATGTTAATCGTTTACTACCTTACTGACTTTTGCTATTTTTCTCCTTTCTGCTCATAATCGATTCCTTTAATCGATTTTGGCCTTTCTGACTTCTCATAATCGATTATTGCTATTCTATAATCGATTATGGGTTGAAAAATTGTGCTTTTGAACGACCATATTGAAATTCCAATTTTTGTTCTTGGTCTTCAAGCACTCCTGCAAAACAGAATCATATTTTGGCTTTTGGTACCCAAACCATTTTGGGTCCTTGAACATTAGTCTTGGGCAATAGGCCCTTTGAAATCCATGCATTTTTAACATTTATGCCTTTGTTTTTCCTAATGTTACAAATAGATGCTGTGTGACCTTTTCTACCACAGTGAAAGCATTTAACAAAAGGACTACTGGACTTGTTGCTTGGACTAAAAAATTTCTTAAAATATTTTTCATGAAATTTCGGTTGATAGCCCAAACCAGCTTTGTCATACATTCCCTTTCGATTTCCTAAAAGAATATTTAGGTTATCCCTTCCCATTGTGAATTTCGCAAGCGTGTTATGTAAGTCCTCAATTTTAATTTTCAAAACGCTGCATTCATCACATTCAGAAGCTTCATTCTTTTTATTTTCACAAGATAAGCATGATGAAGTTTTATTTGATAAAGTTTGTTTTTCTTTAATTGCTTCCATTTCTTTGTTTAATAAATCTATTTTTAGCTTAAGACTATAAATGGTTTTCTTTGATGAGAAAATAATTTTTCTAAGACGCATGCTTTCATCATTTAATTCCTCACATGCAATAAGTAATTCATCATATGATAACTCAGTTTCAAGTTCAAGGTCATTTACCTCATTTTCCTCATGATTTGCCATGAGACATAAGTTTGCCTCTTCATTATCCGACTCATCGGATGAATCCATATCATTGTCTTCCCAAGCGATATAGGCCCTCCTTTCTCTTCAGTCCTTTTGTGGCCTTTTATCCGATTTCTCATGCTTTCTTTGGCCTTTAGGACAGTCGGGTTTTATATGACCCCTTTTGCCGCACTTGTAGCATGTTGGGATGAAAGAGGTTTCTTCTTCCTCATCTTTCTTTTTAGGATTGGAGACTTGTTTTGCTTTGCCTTTTCGCCTCAAGAACTTTTTGAATTTTCGGATCATTTGGCTCATCTCCTCCTCGTCTTCATCAAGGCTATCACAATCATCAAAGTCACTCCCTTCATCATTTTCAATCATGCGTGCTTTGAGTGCATGGCTATTCTTTATTTTATTATCATTCTCCTCACCTTCCATGAGACGATATAATTCAAGCTCGTGTTCCTGCAATTTGCCAAACAAATTAGCCAAAGACATAGATGATAAATCTCTAGATTCAGATATAGCAGTTACTTTGGGTTGCCAATTTCTACTCAAACATCTAAGCACTTTATTTATCAAATCCTCATTATTAAAAGATTTCCCAAGAGCCCTAAGATGATTTATAATATGGGTAAAACGTTTCTGCATATCTTGTATGCTTTCACCCTGTATCATCCTAAATAGCTCATACTCATGGGTCAATGTGTTCATCCTAGCCCTTTTGACCTCGGTAGTACCTTCATGGGTCAATTGAAGGGTGTCCCACATTTCTTTAGCGGTCTTGCAATTTGAGACCCTATAGAACTCATCGTAGCTTAAAGCTGAAGTGATGATGTTCCTAGCTTTCAAATTATATTGGACCTTTTTCTTTTCCGCGTCGGTCCAAAGATTTTTTGGTTTATCCACTAAAGCACCATTAACTTCATGCTTAGGGACAAATGGACCATTTTCCACAGAATCCCAAATATCAATATCAGAAGCTTCCAAAAATATTTGCATTCTTTCTTTCCAGTATCCATACCCTTCACCATTGAAAGATGGGGGTCTGTTTATAGAGTTTCCCTCGTTACAAAAACGGTTTCAAGTCATGTTACCTCTTGAGGCGGTTTTGCCCTTTATATCCAAGAGTTAAGCTCTGATGCCACTTGTTGACAAGTGACTCCAAACACAAGAGGGGGGTGAATTGTGTTTTTCAAAACTTTGGCAAATATAAAACTTTTTGCTTTGAATATATTATGAAAAACAATTTTGTTAAATACGCGTGCAATTAAAAATGTTTTGCAAAAGATAAAGCATAAATAAAAAGATAAGGGATGAGAAGATGAACACAAGCGAGATATCCTGATTCAGCCACAAACTACCCAAGTGGCCTACGTCCAGTCCCCAAGGCAATACAACCAAGGGATTTCAATCAACTCTAGTTTTTAACAGGATCAACTAGAACCTTTACAATAGAGAGCACTCCTCACAGACCAGGGATATCACCTCCCCTAGTGAAAGAGTCTCAAGACAATAACCCAAGAGATATCACCTCTCTTGTCAACCACAAGGAATATCACCTCCCTTGTAAACACTTGGAAATCACATCCAAGAACACCCCGAGAGATATCACCTCTCTTGAAAACAAGGTGTAGAAAAGTAAGGTTTGAGTCACACGACTCTTACCAACAATATGCACTCTTAATAGTGCTGATTAAACAAATTGAAGAACAAATACAATAACACCTATATGGTGTAGAGAATACTCAATATAATATGGTCAATGTGAAAGTGCAAGAGATAGAATATAAAAAGATGTTTAACAGAGTTTTAGCACAGTGAAAAAGATAGCAGTGTATTGTATCTGTTTGAAGGCTGCCTAAACTTGCTTTTATAGGAGAAGGGTGTTGGTTCAAAAGAAATTAGGTCAAGCCTCTTAAAATTCATTTTTGTCGCAGCATAATCGATTATTACATTCTCATAATCGATTATTTAAACCAATTTCAGGAAGCGCTCACTTTGACAGAATAGTCATAATCGATTACACTAATCGATTACGAGTCAACTGACTTTCATATAAAAGGCTATAATCGATTACAGGGTTTCTGTTTGAAGCTCGCTTGAAGTCAGAGAGGACATAATCGATTATACAAAAACCATAATCGATTATTCTATTTCAAATTTTAAACTCAACGGCTTTAATGTCATAATTACTCATTAACACCAATTAAAGCCATTTAACCTCGACTCATAATCGATTATTGGATTACCATAATCGATTATGGCACGTATAAATTTGAATTTGAAAAGCTTGACAATTAAGAAATTGATTGCTCATTAAGTACCAATTAATTGTCAGTTTTAATCCATTTAAAGCACATGATAAATTCTTTTAAGCATATGTTAATTGTGTGTGTGTGTGAGACCAATATTAAATTGAGAACCTACTTACCATTTACACACATTTTCTAAAACATCCAATACAAATACTGAAATTCCCATTTTGCCCCTCGTGCTTGTTTGCTTTATGACTTTCCGCTTTTTGCACTTTAGTCCTTCTGGACCTCTCCCTTTTTGTCATTCATCAAAACTAAAGTACCTGTCAAGGCATATATCACATTCTCCCCCTTTTTGATGATGACAAACATCTCAGGAGGGATTTGCTAAAAAGATAGGGTTAGAGCAGTTCAATCAAATATATCAGAGTTCTAAGTTCTAAGCGCAGTTTGCTCCACTCCCCCTCACTCTATGCATACATTCAAATCCACTCCCCCTGAATCATGCATTCAAATAACTCTCCCCCTTTTGGCATTATCAAAAAACAGGAAAAATATTGATAAAGCAAGGCATATATTCAGAGTAATACATATAGTGAAAAAAATATATGCAGGCATCAGTGTAATTAAAACATGTGTGCGGAAGCAAGTGCCAGGATAGTAAAAGAGAAGATTCCCCCTTTAGCAAGTATATGATTATTTCCCTTAAGCATGCAAATAATTCTCCCTCTTTTAAAAAAAATTTTCAAACTAATATTTCAATTTTCTAAGGCATTGGAGAAAAGAATGTATAATGATGAAAGGTTCTACCATGCATAATCGATTATGTAATCGATTAGATGCATTCTGACTTCTGCCTTTCTGCTCCTCGTCCAAGCGTAATCGATTATGTTAATCGTTTACTACCTTACTGACTTTTGCTATTTTTCTCCTTTCTGCTCATAATCGATTCCTTTAATCGATTTTGGCCTTTCTGACTTCTCATAATCGATTATTGCTATTCTATAATCGATTATGGGTTGAAAAATTGTGCTTTTGAACGACCATATTGAAATTCCAATTTTTGTTCTTGGTCTTCAAGCACTCCTGCAAAACAGAATCATATTTTGGCTTTTGGTACCCAAACCATTTTGGGTCCTTGAACATTAGTCTTGGGCAATAGGCCCTTTGAAATCCATGCATTTTTAACATTTATGCCTTTGTTTTTCCTAATGTTACAAATAGATGCTGTGTGACCTTTTCTACCACAGTGAAAGCATTTAACAAAAGGACTACTGGACTTGTTGCTTGGACTAAAAAATTTCTTAAAATATTTTTCATGAAATTTCGGTTGATAGCCCAAACCAGCTTTGTCATACATTCCCTTTCGATTTCCTAAAAGAATATTTAGGTTATCCCTTCCCATTGTGAATTTCGCAAGCGTGTTATGTAAGTCCTCAATTTTAATTTTCAAAACGCTGCATTCATCACATTCAGAAGCTTCATTCTTTTTATTTTCACAAGATAAGCATGATGAAGTTTTATTTGATAAAGTTTGTTTTTCTTTAATTGCTTCCATTTCTTTGTTTAATAAATCTATTTTTAGCTTAAGACTATAAATGGTTTTCTTTGATGAGAAAATAATTTTTCTAAGACGCATGCTTTCATCATTTAATTCCTCACATGCAATAAGTAATTCATCATATGATAACTCAGTTTCAAGTTCAAGGTCATTTACCTCATTTTCCTCATGATTTGCCATGAGACATAAGTTTGCCTCTTCATTATCCGACTCATCGGATGAATCCATATCATTGTCTTCCCAAGCGATATAGGCCCTCCTTTCTCTTCAGTCCTTTTGTGGCCTTTTATCCGATTTCTCATGCTTTCTTTGGCCTTTAGGACAGTCGGGTTTTATATGACCCCTTTTGCCGCACTTGTAGCATGTTGGGATGAAAGAGGTTTCTTCTTCCTCATCTTTCTTTTTAGGATTGGAGACTTGTTTTGCTTTGCCTTTTCGCCTCAAGAACTTTTTGAATTTTCGGATCATTTGGCTCATCTCCTCCTCGTCTTCATCAAGGCTATCACAATCATCAAAGTCACTCCCTTCATCATTTTCAATCATGCGTGCTTTGAGTGCATGGCTATTCTTTATTTTATTATCATTCTCCTCACCTTTCATGAGACGATATAATTCAAGCTCGTGTTCCTGCAATTTGCCAAACAAATTAGCCAAAGACATAGATGATAAATCTCTAGATTCAGATATAGCAGTTACTTTGGGTTGCCAATTTCTACTCAAACATCTAAGCACTTTATTTATCAAATCCTCATTATTAAAAGATTTCCCAAGAGCCCTAAGATGATTTATAATATGGGTAAAACGTTTCTGCATATCTTGTATGCTTTCACCCTGTATCATCCTAAATAGCTCATACTCATGGGTCAATGTGTTCATCCTAGCCCTTTTGACCTCGGTAGTACCTTCATGGGTCAATTGAAGGGTGTCCCACATTTCTTTAGCGGTCTTGCAATTTGAGACCCTATAGAACTCATCGTAGCTTAAAGCTGAAGTGATGATGTTCCTAGCTTTCAAATTGTATTGGACCTTTTTCTTTTCCGCGTCGGTCCAAAGATTTTTCGGTTTATCCACTAAAGCACCATTAACTTCATGCTTAGGGACAAATGGACCATTTTCCACAGAATCCCAAATATCAATATCAGAAGCTTCCAAAAATATTTGCATTCTTTCTTTCCAGTATCCATACCCTTCACCATTGAAAGATGGGGGTCTGTTTATAGAGTTTCCCTCGTTACAAAAACGGTTTCAAGTCATGTTACCTCTTGAGGCGGTTTCGCCCTTTATATCCAAGAGTTAAGCTCTGATGCCACTTGTTGACAAGTGACTCCAAACACAAGAGGGGGGTGAATTGTGTTTTTCAAAAACTTTGGCAAATATAAAACTTTTTGCTTTGAATATATTATGAAAAACAACTTTGTTAAATACGCGTGCAATAAAAAATGTTTTGCAAAAGATAAAGCATAAATAAAAAGATAAGGGATGAGAAGATGAACACAAGCGAGATATCCTGGTTCGGCCACAAACTACCCAAGTGGCCTACGTCCAGTCCCCAAGGCAATACAACCAAGGGATTTCAATCAACTCTAGTTTTTAACAGGATCAACTAGAACCTTTACAATAGAGAGCACTCCTCACAGACCAGGGATATCACCTCCCCTAGTGAAAGAGTCTCAAGACAATAACCCAAGAGATATCACCTCTCTTGTCAACCACAAGGAATATCACCTCCCTTGTAAACACTTGGAAATCACATCCAAGAACACCCCGAGAGATATCACCTCTCTTGAAAACAAGGTGTAGAAAAGTAAGGTTTGAGTCACACGACTCTTACCAACAATATGCACTCTTAATAGTGCTGATTAAACAAATTGAAGAACAAATACAATAACACCTATATGGTGTAGAGAATACTCAATATAATATGGTCAATGTCAAAGTGCAAGAGATAGAATATAAAAAGATGTTTAACAGAGTTTTAGCACAGTGAAAAAGATAGCAGTGTATTGTATCTGTTTGAAGGCTGCCTAAACTTGCTTTTATAGGAGAAGGGTGTTGGTTCAAAAGAAATTAGGTCAAGCCTCTTAAAATTCATTTTTGTCGCAGCATAATCGATTATTACATTCTCATAATCGATTATTTAAACCAATTTCAGGAAGCGCTCACTTTGACAGAATAGTCATAATCGATTACACTAATCGATTACGAGTCAACTGACTTTCATATAAAAGGCTATAATCGATTACAGGGTTTCTGTTTGAAGCTCGCTTGAAGTCAGAGAGGACATAATCGATTATACAAAAACCATAATCGATTATTCTATTTCAAATTTTAAACTCAACGGCTTTAATGTCATAATTACTCATTAACACCAATTAAAGCCATTTAACCTCGACTCATAATCGATTATTGGATTACCATAATCGATTATGGCACGTATAAATTTGAATTTGAAAAGCTTGACAATTAAGAAATTGATTGCTCATTAAGTACCAATTAATTGTCAGTTTTAATCCATTTAAAGCACATGATAAATTCTTTTAAGCATATGTTAATTGTGTGTGTGTGAGACCAATATTAAATTGAGAACCTACTTACCATTTACACACATTTTCTAAAACATCCAATACAAATACTGAAATTCCCATTTTGCCCCTCGTGCTTGTTTGCTTTATGACTTTCCGCTTTTTGCACTTTAGTCCTTCTGGACCTCTCCCTTTTTGTCATTCATCAAAACTAAAGTACCTGTCAAGGCATATATCACATTCTCCCCCTTTTTGATGATGACAAACATCTCAGGAGGGATTTGCTAAAAAGATAGGGTTAGAGCAGTTCAATCAAATATATCAGAGTTCTAAGTTCTAAGCGCAGTTTGCTCCACTCCCCCTCACTCTATGCATACATTCAAATCCACTCCCCCTGAATCATGCATTCAAATAACTCTCCCCCTTTTGGCATTATCAAAAAACAGGAAAAATATTGATAAAGCAAGGCATATATTCAGAGTAATACATATAGTGAAAAAAATATATGCAGGCATCAGTGTAATTAAAACATGTGTGCGGAAGCAAGTGCAAGGATAGTAAAAGAGAAGATTCCCCCTTTAGCAAGTATATGATTATTTCCCTTAAGCATGCAAATAATTTTCCCTCTTTTAAAAAAAATTTTCAAACTAATATTTCAATTTTCTAAGGCATTGGAGAAAAGAATGTATAATGATGAAAGGTTCTACCATGCATAATCGATTATGTAATCGATTAGAGGCATTCTGACTTCTGCCTTTCTGCTCCTCGTCCAAGCGTAATCGATTATGTTAATCGTTTACTACCTTACTGACTTTTGCTATTTTTCTCCTTTCTGCTCATAATCGATTCCTTTAATCGATTTTGGCCTTTCTGACTTCTCATAATCGATTATTGCTATTCTATAATCGATTATGGGTTGAAAAATTGTGCTTTTGAACGACCATATTGAAATTCCAATTTTTGTTCTTGGTCTTCAAGCACTCCTGCAAAACAGAATCATATTTTGGCTTTTGGTACCCAAACCATTTTGGGTCCTTGAACATTAGTCTTGGGCAATAGGCCCTTTGAAATCCATGCATTTTTAACATTTATGCCTTTGTTTTTCCTAATGTTACAAATAGATGCTGTGTGACCTTTTCTACCACAGTGAAAGCATTTAACAAAAGGACTACTGGACTTGTTGCTTGGACTAAAAAATTTCTTAAAATATTTTTCATGAAATTTCGGTTGATAGCCCAAACCAGCTTTGTCATACATTCCCTTTCGATTTCCTAAAAGAATATTTAGGTTATCCCTTCCCATTGTGAATTTCGCAAGCGTGTTATGTAAGTCCTCAATTTTAATTTTCAAAACGCTGCATTCATCACATTCAGAAGCTTCATTCTTTTTATTTTCACAAGATAAGCATGATGAAGTTTTATTTGATAAAGTTTGTTTTTCTTTAATTGCTTCCATTTCTTTGTTTAATAAATCTATTTTTAGCTTAAGACTATAAATGGTTTTCTTTGATGAGAAAATAATTTTTCTAAGACGCATGCTTTCATCATTTAATTCCTCACATGCAATAAGTAATTCATCATATGATAACTCAGTTTCAAGTTCAAGGTCATTTACCTCATTTTCCTCATGATTTGCCATGAGACATAAGTTTGCCTCTTCATTATCCGACTCATCGGATGAATCCATATCATTGTCTTCCCAAGCGATATAGGCCCTCCTTTCTCTTCAGTCCTTTTGTGGCCTTTTATCCGATTTCTCATGCTTTCTTTGGCCTTTAGGACAGTCGGGTTTTATATGACCCCTTTTGCCGCACTTGTAGCATGTTGGGATGAAAGAGGTTTCTTCTTCCTCATCTTTCTTTTTAGGATTGGAGACTTGTTTTGCTTTGCCTTTTCGCCTCAAGAACTTTTTGAATTTTCGGATCATTTGGCTCATCTCCTCCTCGTCTTCATCAAGGCTATCACAATCATCAAAGTCACTCCCTTCATCATTTTCAATCATGCGTGCTTTGAGTGCATGGCTATTCTTTATTTTATTATCATTCTCCTCACCTTCCATGAGACGATATAATTCAAGCTCGTGTTCCTGCAATTTGCCAAACAAATTAGCCAAAGACATAGATGATAAATCTCTAGATTCAGATATAGCAGTTACTTTGGGTTGCCAATTTCTACTCAAACATCTAAGCACTTTATTTATCAAATCCTCATTATTAAAAGATTTCCCAAGAGCCCTAAGATGATTTATAATATGGGTAAAACGTTTCTGCATATCTTGTATGCTTTCACCCTGTATCATCCTAAATAGCTCATACTCATGGGTCAATGTGTTCATCCTAGCCCTTTTGACCTCGGTAGTACCTTCATGGGTCAATTGAAGGGTGTCCCACATTTCTTTAGCGGTCTTGCAATTTGAGACCCTATAGAACTCATCGTAGCTTAAAGCTGAAGTGATGATGTTCCTAGCTTTCAAATTGTATTGGACCTTTTTCTTTTCCGCGTCGGTCCAAAGATTTTTCGGTTTATCCACTAAAGCACCATTAACTTCATGCTTAGGGACAAATGGACCATTTTCCACAGAATCCCAAATATCAATATCAGAAGCTTCCAAAAATATTTGCATTCTTTCTTTCCAGTATCCATACCCTTCACCATTGAAAGATGGGGGTCTGTTTATAGAGTTTCCCTCGTTACAAAAACGGTTTCAAGTCATGTTACCTCTTGAGGCGGTTTCGCCCTTTATATCCAAGAGTTAAGCTCTGATGCCACTTGTTGACAAGTGACTCCAAACACAAGAGGGGGGTGAATTGTGTTTTTCAAAAACTTTGGCAAATATAAAACTTTTTGCTTTGAATATATTATGAAAAACAACTTTGTTAAATACGCGTGCAATAAAAAATGTTTTGCAAAAGATAAAGCATAAATAAAAAGATAAGGGATGAGAAGATGAACACAAGCGAGATATCCTGATTCAGCCACAAACTACCCAAGTGGCCTACGTCCAGTCCCCAAGGCAATACAACCAAGGGATTTCAATCAACTCTAGTTTTTAACAGGATCAACTAGAACCTTTACAATAGAGAGCACTCCTCACAGACCAGGGATATCACCTCCCCTAGTGAAAGAGTCTCAAGACAATAACCCAAGAGATATCACCTCTCTTGTCAACCACAAGGAATATCACCTCCCTTGGAAATCACATCCAAGAACACCCCGAGAGATATCACCTCTCTTGAAAACAAGGTGTAGAAAAGTAAGGTTTGAGTCACACGACTCTTACCAACAATATGCACTCTTAATAGTGCTGATTAAACAAATTGAAGAACAAATACAATAACACCTATATGGTGTAGAGAATACTCAATATAATATGGTCAATGTCAAAGTGCAAGAGATAGAATATAAAAAGATGTTTAACAGAGTTTTAGCACAGTGAAAAAGATAGCAGTGTATTGTATCTGTTTGAAGGCTGCCTAAACTTGCTTTTATAGGAGAAGGGTGTTGGTTCAAAAGAAATTAGGTCAAGCCTCTTAAAATTCATTTTTGTCGCAGCATAATCGATTATTACATTCTCATAATCGATTATTTAAACCAATTTCAGGAAGCGCTCACTTTGACAGAATAGTCATAATCGATTACACTAATCGATTACGAGTCAACTGACTTTCATATAAAAGGCTATAATCGATTACAGGGTTTCTGTTTGAAGCTCGCTTGAAGTCAGAGAGGACATAATCGATTATACAAAAACCATAATCGATTATTCTATTTCAAATTTTAAACTCAACGGCTTTAATGTCATAATTACTCATTAACACCAATTAAAGCCATTTAACCTCGACTCATAATCGATTATTGGATTACCATAATCGATTATGGCACGTATAAATTTGAATTTGAAAAGCTTGACAATTAAGAAATTGATTGCTCATTAAGTACCAATTAATTGTCAGTTTTAATCCATTTAAAGCACATGATAAATTCTTTTAAGCATATGTTAATTGTGTGTGTGTGAGACCAATATTAAATTGAGAACCTACTTACCATTTACACACATTTTCTAAAACATCCAATACAAATACTGAAATTCCCATTTTGCCCCTCGTGCTTGTTTGCTTTATGACTTTCCGCTTTTTGCACTTTAGTCCTTCTGGACCTCTCCCTTTTTGTCATTCATCAAAACTAAAGTACCTGTCAAGGCATATATCACATTCTCCCCCTTTTTGATGATGACAAACATCTCAGGAGGGATTTGCTAAAAAGATAGGGTTAGAGCAGTTCAATCAAATATATCAGAGTTCTAAGTTCTAAGCGCAGTTTGCTCCACTCCCCCTCACTCTATGCATACATTCAAATCCACTCCCCCTGAATCATGCATTCAAATAACTCTCCCCCTTTTGGCATTATCAAAAAACAGGAAAAATATTGATAAAGCAAGGCATATATTCAGAGTAATACATATAGTGAAAAAAATATATGCAGGCATCAGTGTAATTAAAACATGTGTGCGGAAGCAAGTGCCAGGATAGTAAAAGAGAAGATTCCCCCTTTAGCAAGTATATGATTATTTCCCTTAAGCATGCAAATAATTCTCCCTCTTTTAAAAAAAATTTTCAAACTAATATTTCAATTTTCTAAGGCATTGGAGAAAAGAATGTATAATGATGAAAGGTTCTACCATGCATAATCGATTATGTAATCGATTAGAGGCATTCTGACTTCTGCCTTTCTGCTCCTCGTCCAAGCGTAATCGATTATGTTAATCGTTTACTACCTTACTGACTTTTGCTATTTTTCTCCTTTCTGCTCATAATCGATTCCTTTAATCGATTTTGGCCTTTCTGACTTCTCATAATCGATTATTGCTATTCTATAATCGATTATGGGTTTGAAAAATTGTGCTTTTGAACGACCATATTGAAATTCCAATTTTTGTTCTTGGTCTTCAAGCACTCCTGCAAAACAGAATCATATTTTGGCTTTTGGTACCCAAACCATTTTGGGTCCTTGAACATTAGTCTTGGGCAATAGGCCCTTTGAAATCCATGCATTTTTAACATTTATGCCTTTGTTTTTCCTAATGTTACAAATAGATGCTGTGTGACCTTTTCTACCACAGTGAAAGCATTTAACAAAAGGACTACTGGACTTGTTGCTTGGACTAAAAAATTTCTTAAAATATTTTTCATGAAATTTCGGTTGATAGCCCAAACCAGCTTTGTCATACATTCCCTTTCGATTTCCTAAAAGAATATTTAGGTTATCCCTTCCCATTGTGAATTTCGCAAGCGTGTTATGTAAGTCCTCAATTTTAATTTTCAAAACGCTGCATTCATCACATTCAGAAGCTTCATTCCTTTTATTTTCACAAGATAAGCATGATGAAGTTTTATTTGATAAAGTTTGTTTTTCTTTAATTGCTTCCATTTCTTTGTTTAATAAATCTATTTTTAGCTTAAGACTATAAATGGTTTTCTTTGATGAGAAAATAATTTTTCTAAGACGCATGCTTTCATCATTTAATTCCTCACATGCAATAAGTAATTCATCATATGATAACTCAGTTTCAAGTTCAAGGTCATTTACCTCATTTTCCTCATGATTTGCCATGAGACATAAGTTTGCCTCTTCATTATCCGACTCATCGGATGAATCCATATCATTGTCTTCCCAAGCGATATAGGCCCTCCTTTCTCTTCAGTCCTTTTGTGGCCTTTTATCCGATTTCTCATGCTTTCTTTGGCCTTTAGGACAGTCGGGTTTTATATGACCCCTTTTGCCGCACTTGTAGCATGTTGGGATGAAAGAGGTTTCTTCTTCCTCATCTTTCTTTTTAGGATTGGAGACTTGTTTTGCTTTGCCTTTTCGCCTCAAGAACTTTTTGAATTTTCGGATCATTTGGCTCATCTCCTCCTCGTCTTCATCAAGGCTATCACAATCATCAAAGTCACTCCCTTCATCATTTTCAATCATGCGTGCTTTGAGTGCATGGCTATTCTTTATTTTATTATCATTCTCCTCACCTTCCATGAGACGATATAATTCAAGCTCGTGTTCCTGCAATTTGCCAAACAAATTAGCCAAAGACATAGATGATAAATCTCTAGATTCAGATATAGCAGTTACTTTGGGTTGCCAATTTCTACTCAAACATCTAAGCACTTTATTTATCAAATCCTCATTATTAAAAGATTTCCCAAGAGCCCTAAGATGATTTATAATATGGGTAAAACGTTTCTGCATATCTTGTATGCTTTCACCCTGTATCATCCTAAATAGCTCATACTCATGGGTCAATGTGTTCATCCTAGCCCTTTTGACCTCGGTAGTACCTTCATGGGTCAATTGAAGGGTGTCCCACATTTCTTTAGCGGTCTTGCAATTTGAGACCCTATAGAACTCATCGTAGCTTAAAGCTGAAGTGATGATGTTCCTAGCTTTCAAATTGTATTGGACCTTTTTCTTTTCCGCGTCGGTCCAAAGATTTTTCGGTTTATCCACTAAAGCACCATTAACTTCATGCTTAGGGACAAATGGACCATTTTCCACAGAATCCCAAATATCAATATCAGAAGCTTCCAAAAATATTTGCATTCTTTCTTTCCAGTATCCATACCCTTCACCATTGAAAGATGGGGGTCTGTTTATAGAGTTTCCCTCGTTACAAAAACGGTTTCAAGTCATGTTACCTCTTGAGGCGGTTTCGCCCTTTATATCCAAGAGTTAAGCTCTGATGCCACTTGTTGACAAGTGACTCCAAACACAAGAGGGGGGTGAATTGTGTTTTTCAAAAACTTTGGCAAATATAAAACTTTTTGCTTTGAATATATTATGAAAAACAACTTTGTTAAATACGCGTGCAATAAAAAATGTTTTGCAAAAGATAAAGCATAAATAAAAAGATAAGGGATGAGAAGATGAACACAAGCGAGATATCCTGGTTCGGCCACAAACTACCCAAGTGGCCTACGTCCAGTCCCCAAGGCAATACAACCAAGGGATTTCAATCAACTCTAGTTTTTAACAGGATCAACTAGAACCTTTACAATAGAGAGCACTCCTCACAGACCAGGGATATCACCTCCCCTAGTGAAAGAGTCTCAAGACAATAACCCAAGAGATATCACCTCTCTTGTCAACCACAAGGAATATCACCTCCCTTGTAAACACTTGGAAATCACATCCAAGAACACCCCGAGAGATATCACCTCTCTTGAAAACAAGGTGTAGAAAAGTAAGGTTTGAGTCACACGACTCTTACCAACAATATGCACTCTTAATAGTGCTGATTAAACAAATTGAAGAACAAATACAATAACACCTATATGGTGTAGAGAATACTCAATATAATATGGTCAATGTCAAAGTGCAAGAGATAGAATATAAAAAGATGTTTAACAGAGTTTTAGCACAGTGAAAAAGATAGCAGTGTATTGTATCTGTTTGAAGGCTGCCTAAACTTGCTTTTATAGGAGAAGGGTGTTGGTTCAAAAGAAATTAGGTCAAGCCTCTTAAAATTCATTTTTGTCGCAGCATAATCGATTATTACATTCTCATAATCGATTATTTAAACCAATTTCAGGAAGCGCTCACTTTGACAGAATAGTCATAATCGATTACACTAATCGATTACGAGTCAACTGACTTTCATATAAAAGGCTATAATCGATTACAGGGTTTCTGTTTGAAGCTCGCTTGAAGTCAGAGAGGACATAATCGATTATACAAAAACCATAATCGATTATTCTATTTCAAATTTTAAACTCAACGGCTTTAATGTCATAATTACTCATTAACACCAATTAAAGCCATTTAACCTCGACTCATAATCGATTATTGGATTACCATAATCGATTATGGCACGTATAAATTTGAATTTGAAAAGCTTGACAATTAAGAAATTGATTGCTCATTAAGTACCAATTAATTGTCAGTTTTAATCCATTTAAAGCACATGATAAATTCTTTTAAGCATATGTTAATTGTGTGTGTGTGAGACCAATATTAAATTGAGAACCTACTTACCATTTACACACATTTTCTAAAACATCCAATACAAATACTGAAATTCCCATTTTGCCCCTCGTGCTTGTTTGCTTTATGACTTTCCGCTTTTTGCACTTTAGTCCTTCTGGACCTCTCCCTTTTTGTCATTCATCAAAACTAAAGTACCTGTCAAGGCATATATCACATTCTCCCCCTTTTTGATGATGACAAACATCTCAGGAGGGATTTGCTAAAAAGATAGGGTTAGAGCAGTTCAATCAAATATATCAGAGTTCTAAGTTCTAAGCGCAGTTTGCTCCACTCCCCCTCACTCTATGCATACATTCAAATCCACTCCCCCTGAATCATGCATTCAAATAACTCTCCCCCTTTTGGCATTATCAAAAAACAGGAAAAATATTGATAAAGCAAGGCATATATTCAGAGTAATACATATAGTGAAAAAAATATATGCAGGCATCAGTGTAATTAAAACATGTGTGCGGAAGCAAGTGCCAGGATAGTAAAAGAGAAGATTCCCCCTTTAGCAAGTATATGATTATTTCCCTTAAGCATGCAAATAATTCTCCCTCTTTTAAAAAAAATTTTCAAACTATTATTTCAATTTTCTAAGGCATTGGAGAAAAGAATGTATAATGATGAAAGGTTCTACCATGCATAATCGATTATGTAATCGATTAGAGGCATTCTGACTTCTGCCTTTCTGCTCCTCGTCCAAGCGTAATCGATTATGTTAATCGTTTACTACCTTACTGACTTTTGCTATTTTTCTCCTTTCTGCTCATAATCGATTCCTTTAATCGATTTTGGCCTTTCTGACTTCTCATAATCGATTATTGCTATTCTATAATCGATTATGGGTTGAAAAATTGTGCTTTTGAACGACCATATTGAAATTCCAATTTTTGTTCTTGGTCTTCAAGCACTCCTGCAAAACAGAATCATATTTTGGCTTTTGGTACCCAAACCATTTTGGGTCCTTGAACATTAGTCTTGGGCAATAGGCCCTTTGAAATCCATGCATTTTTAACATTTATGCCTTTGTTTTTCCTAATGTTACAAATAGATGCTGTGTGACCTTTTCTACCACAGTGAAAGCATTTAACAAAAGGACTACTGGACTTGTTGCTTGGACTAAAAAATTTCTTAAAATATTTTTCATGAAATTTCGGTTGATAGCCCAAACCAGCTTTGTCATACATTCCCTTTCGATTTCCTAAAAGAATATTTAGGTTATCCCTTCCCATTGTGAATTTCGCAAGCGTGTTATGTAAGTCCTCAATTTTAATTTTCAAAACGCTGCATTCATCACATTCAGAAGCTTCATTCCTTTTATTTTCACAAGATAAGCATGATGAAGTTTTATTTGATAAAGTTTGTTTTTCTTTAATTGCTTCCATTTCTTTGTTTAATAAATCTATTTTTAGCTTAAGACTATAAATGGTTTTCTTTGATGAGAAAATAATTTTTCTAAGACGCATGCTTTCATCATTTAATTCCTCACATGCAATAAGTAATTCATCATATGATAACTCAGTTTCAAGTTCAAGGTCATTTACCTCATTTTCCTCATGATTTGCCATGAGACATAAGTTTGCCTCTTCATTATCCGACTCATCGGATGAATCCATATCATTGTCTTCCCAAGCGATATAGGCCCTCCTTTCTCTTCAGTCCTTTTGTGGCCTTTTATCCGATTTCTCATGCTTTCTTTGGCCTTTAGGACAGTCGGGTTTTATATGACCCCTTTTGCCGCACTTGTAGCATGTTGGGATGAAAGAGGTTTCTTCTTCCTCATCTTTCTTTTTAGGATTGGAGACTTGTTTTGCTTTGCCTTTTCGCCTCAAGAACTTTTTGAATTTTCGGATCATTTGGCTCATCTCCTCCTCGTCTTCATCAAGGCTATCACAATCATCAAAGTCACTCCCTTCATCATTTTCAATCATGCGTGCTTTGAGTGCATGGCTATTCTTTATTTTATTATCATTCTCCTCACCTTCCATGAGACGATATAATTCAAGCTCGTGTTCCTGCAATTTGCCAAACAAATTAGCCAAAGACATAGATGATAAATCTCTAGATTCAGATATAGCAGTTACTTTGGGTTGCCAATTTCTACTCAAACATCTAAGCACTTTATTTATCAAATCCTCATTATTAAAAGATTTCCCAAGAGCCCTAAGATGATTTATAATATGGGTAAAACGTTTCTGCATATCTTGTATGCTTTCACCCTGTATCATCCTAAATAGCTCATACTCATGGGTCAATGTGTTCATCCTAGCCCTTTTGACCTCGGTAGTACCTTCATGGGTCAATTGAAGGGTGTCCCACATTTCTTTAGCGGTCTTGCAATTTGAGACCCTATAGAACTCATCGTAGCTTAAAGCTGAAGTGATGATGTTCCTAGCTTTCAAATTGTATTGGACCTTTTTCTTTTCCGCGTCGGTCCAAAGATTTTTCGGTTTATCCACTAAAGCACCATTAACTTCATGCTTAGGGACAAATGGACCATTTTCCACAGAATCCCAAATATCAATATCAGAAGCTTCCAAAAATATTTGCATTCTTTCTTTCCAGTATCCATACCCTTCACCATTGAAAGATGGGGGTCTGTTTATAGAGTTTCCCTCGTTACAAAAACGGTTTCAAGTCATGTTACCTCTTGAGGCGGTTTCGCCCTTTATATCCAAGAGTTAAGCTCTGATGCCACTTGTTGACAAGTGACTCCAAACACAAGAGGGGGGTGAATTGTGTTTTTCAAAAACTTTGGCAAATATAAAACTTTTTGCTTTGAATATATTATGAAAAACAACTTTGTTAAATACGCGTGCAATAAAAAATGTTTTGCAAAAGATAAAGCATAAATAAAAAGATAAGGGATGAGAAGATGAACACAAGCGAGATATCCTGGTTCGGCCACAAACTACCCAAGTGGCCTACGTCCAGTCCCCAAGGCAATACAACCAAGGGATTTCAATCAACTCTAGTTTTTAACAGGATCAACTAGAACCTTTACAATAGAGAGCACTCCTCACAGACCAGGGATATCACCTCCCCTAGTGAAAGAGTCTCAAGACAATAACCCAAGAGATATCACCTCTCTTGTCAACCACAAGGAATATCACCTCCCTTGTAAACACTTGGAAATCACATCCAAGAACACCCCGAGAGATATCACCTCTCTTGAAAACAAGGTGTAGAAAAGTAAGGTTTGAGTCACACGACTCTTACCAACAATATGCACTCTTAATAGTGCTGATTAAACAAATTGAAGAACAAATACAATAACACCTATATGGTGTAGAGAATACTCAATATAATATGGTCAATGTCAAAGTGCAAGAGATAGAATATAAAAAGATGTTTAACAGAGTTTTAGCACAGTGAAAAAGATAGCAGTGTATTGTATCTGTTTGAAGGCTGCCTAAACTTGCTTTTATAGGAGAAGGGTGTTGGTTCAAAAGAAATTAGGTCAAGCCTCTTAAAATTCATTTTTGTCGCAGCATAATCGATTATTACATTCTCATAATCGATTATTTAAACCAATTTCAGGAAGCGCTCACTTTGACAGAATAGTCATAATCGATTACACTAATCGATTACGAGTCAACTGACTTTCATATAAAAGGCTATAATCGATTACAGGGTTTCTGTTTGAAGCTCGCTTGAAGTCAGAGAGGACATAATCGATTATACAAAAACCATAATCGATTATTCTATTTCAAATTTTAAACTCAACGGCTTTAATGTCATAATTACACATTAACACCAATTAAAGCCATTTAACCTCGACTCATAATCGATTATTGGATTACCATAATCGATTATGGCACGTATAAATTTGAATTTGAAAAGCTTGACAATTAAGAAATTGATTGCTCATTAAGTACCAATTAATTGTCAGTTTTAATCCATTTAAAGCACATGATAAATTCTTTTAAGCATATGTTAATTGTGTGTGTGTGAGACCAATATTAAATTGAGAACCTACTTACCATTTACACACATTTTCTAAAACATCCAATACAAATACTGAAATTCCCATTTTGCCCCTCGTGCTTGTTTGCTTTATGACTTTCCGCTTTTTGCACTTTAGTCCTTCTGGACCTCTCCCTTTTTGTCATTCATCAAAACTAAAGTACCTGTCAAGGCATATATCACATTCTCCCCCTTTTTGATGATGACAAACATCTCAGGAGGGATTTGCTAAAAAGATAGGGTTAGAGCAGTTCAATCAAATATATCAGAGTTCTAAGTTCTAAGCGCAGTTTGCTCCACTCCCCCTCACTCTATGCATACATTCAAATCCACTCCCCCTGAATCATGCATTCAAATAACTCTCCCCCTTTTGGCATTATCAAAAAACAGGAAAAATATTGATAAAGCAAGGCATATATTCAGAGTAATACATATAGTGAAAAAAATATATGCAGGCATCAGTGTAATTAAAACATGTGTGCGGAAGCAAGTGCCAGGATAGTAAAAGAGAAGATTCCCCCTTTAGCAAGTATATGATTATTTCCCTTAAGCATGCAAATAATTCTCCCTCTTTTAAAAAAAATTTTCAAACTATTATTTCAATTTTCTAAGGCATTGGAGAAAAGAATGTATAATGATGAAAGGTTCTACCATGCATAATCGATTATGTAATCGATTAGAGGCATTCTGACTTCTGCCTTTCTGCTCCTCGTCCAAGCGTAATCGATTATGTTAATCGTTTACTACCTTACTGACTTTTGCTATTTTTCTCCTTTCTGCTCATAATCGATTCCTTTAATCGATTTTGGCCTTTCTGACTTCTCATAATCGATTATTGCTATTCTATAATCGATTATGGGTTGAAAAATTGTGCTTTTGAACGACCATATTGAAATTCCAATTTTTGTTCTTGGTCTTCAAGCACTCCTGCAAAACAGAATCATATTTTGGCTTTTGGTACCCAAACCATTTTGGGTCCTTGAACATTAGTCTTGGGCAATAGGCCCTTTGAAATCCATGCATTTTTAACATTTATGCCTTTGTTTTTCCTAATGTTACAAATAGATGCTGTGTGACCTTTTCTACCACAGTGAAAGCATTTAACAAAAGGACTACTGGACTTGTTGCTTGGACTAAAAAATTTCTTAAAATATTTTTCATGAAATTTCGGTTGATAGCCCAAACCAGCTTTGTCATACATTCCCTTTCGATTTCCTAAAAGAATATTTAGGTTATCCCTTCCCATTGTGAATTTCGCAAGCGTGTTATGTAAGTCCTCAATTTTAATTTTCAAAACGCTGCATTCATCACATTCAGAAGCTTCATTCCTTTTATTTTCACAAGATAAGCATGATGAAGTTTTATTTGATAAAGTTTGTTTTTCTTTAATTGCTTCCATTTCTTTGTTTAATAAATCTATTTTTAGCTTAAGACTATAAATGGTTTTCTTTGATGAGAAAATAATTTTTCTAAGACGCATGCTTTCATCATTTAATTCCTCACATGCAATAAGTAATTCATCATATGATAACTCAGTTTCAAGTTCAAGGTCATTTACCTCATTTTCCTCATGATTTGCCATGAGACATAAGTTTGCCTCTTCATTATCCGACTCATCGGATGAATCCATATCATTGTCTTCCCAAGCGATATAGGCCCTCCTTTCTCTTCAGTCCTTTTGTGGCTTTTTATCCGATTTCTCATGCTTTCTTTGGCCTTTAGGACAGTCGGGTTTTATATGACCCCTTTTGCCGCACTTGTAGCATGTTGGGATGAAAGAGGTTTCTTCTTCCTCATCTTTCTTTTTAGGATTGGAGACTTGTTTTGCTTTGCCTTTTCGCCTCAAGAACTTTTTGAATTTTCGGATCATTTGGCTCATCTCCTCCTCGTCTTCATCAAGGCTATCACAATCATCAAAGTCACTCCCTTCATCATTTTCAATCATGCGTGCTTTGAGTGCATGGCTATTCTTTATTTTATTATCATTCTCCTCACCTTCCATGAGACGATATAATTCAAGCTCGTGTTCCTGCAATTTGCCAAACAAATTAGCCAAAGACATAGATGATAAATCTCTAGATTCAGATATAGCAGTTACTTTGGGTTGCCAATTTCTACTCAAACATCTAAGCACTTTATTTATCAAATCCTCATTATTAAAAGATTTCCCAAGAGCCCTAAGATGATTTATAATATGGGTAAAACGTTTCTGCATATCTTGTATGCTTTCACCCTGTATCATCCTAAATAGCTCATACTCATGGGTCAATGTGTTCATCCTAGCCCTTTTGACCTCGGTAGTACCTTCATGGGTCAATTGAAGGGTGTCCCACATTTCTTTAGCGGTCTTGCAATTTGAGACCCTATAGAACTCATCGTAGCTTAAAGCTGAAGTGATGATGTTCCTAGCTTTCAAATTGTATTGGACCTTTTTCTTTTCCGCGTCGGTCCAAAGATTTTTCGGTTTATCCACTAAAGCACCATTAACTTCATGCTTAGGGACAAATGGACCATTTTCCACAGAATCCCAAATATCAATATCAGAAGCTTCCAAAAATATTTGCATTCTTTCTTTCCAGTATCCATACCCTTCACCATTGAAAGATGGGGGTCTGTTTATAGAGTTTCCCTCGTTACAAAAACGGTTTCAAGTCATGTTACCTCTTGAGGCGGTTTCGCCCTTTATATCCAAGAGTTAAGCTCTGATGCCACTTGTTGACAAGTGACTCCAAACACAAGAGGGGGGTGAATTGTGTTTTTCAAAAACTTTGGCAAATATAAAACTTTTTGCTTTGAATATATTATGAAAAACAACTTTGTTAAATACGCGTGCAATAAAAAATGTTTTGCAAAAGATAAAGCATAAATAAAAAGATAAGGGATGAGAAGATGAACACAAGCGAGATATCCTGGTTCGGCCACAAACTACCCAAGTGGCCTACGTCCAGTCCCCAAGGCAATACAACCAAGGGATTTCAATCAACTCTAGTTTTTAACAGGATCAACTAGAACCTTTACAATAGAGAGCACTCCTCACAGACCAGGGATATCACCTCCCCTAGTGAAAGAGTCTCAAGACAATAACCCAAGAGATATCACCTCTCTTGTCAACCACAAGGAATATCACCTCCCTTGTAAACACTTGGAAATCACATCCAAGAACACCCCGAGAGATATCACCTCTCTTGAAAACAAGGTGTAGAAAAGTAAGGTTTGAGTCACACGACTCTTACCAACAATATGCACTCTTAATAGTGCTGATTAAACAAATTGAAGAACAAATACAATAACACCTATATGGTGTAGAGAATACTCAATATAATATGGTCAATGTCAAAGTGCAAGAGATAGAATATAAAAAGATGTTTAACAGAGTTTTAGCACAGTGAAAAAGATAGCAGTGTATTGTATCTGTTTGAAGGCTGCCTAAACTTGCTTTTATAGGAGAAGGGTGTTGGTTCAAAAGAAATTAGGTCAAGCCTCTTAAAATTCATTTTTGTCGCAGCATAATCGATTATTACATTCTCATAATCGATTATTTAAACCAATTTCAGGAAGCGCTCACTTTGACAGAATAGTCATAATCGATTACACTAATCGATTACGAGTCAACTGACTTTCATATAAAAGGCTATAATCGATTACAGGGTTTCTGTTTGAAGCTCGCTTGAAGTCAGAGAGGACATAATCGATTATACAAAAACCATAATCGATTATTCTATTTCAAATTTTAAACTCAACGGCTTTAATGTCATAATTACTCATTAACACCAATTAAAGCCATTTAACCTCGACTCATAATCGATTATTGGATTACCATAATCGATTATGGCACGTATAAATTTGAATTTGAAAAGCTTGACAATTAAGAAATTGATTGCTCATTAAGTACCAATTAATTGTCAGTTTTAATCCATTTAAAGCACATGATAAATTCTTTTAAGCATATGTTAATTGTGTGTGTGTGAGACCAATATTAAATTGAGAACCTACTTACCATTTACACACATTTTCTAAAACATCCAATACAAATACTGAAATTCCCATTTTGCCCCTCGTGCTTGTTTGCTTTATGACTTTCCGCTTTTTGCACTTTAGTCCTTCTGGACCTTTCCCTTTTTGTCATTCATCAAAACTAAAGTACCTGTCAAGGCATATATTCACAGGGGGTGGTATGGTATGAAACAGAATTTTAAACTTCATTTGAACAGAATGAAATGAACAGATTAAAACATGAGAAGAGGGGTTGAATTGTGTTTTAGTTAACTTTTTCACAAACAAGAAATTTTTCTCGAAAAATAGAATCATACACTTAGATACGTTTGATATAAAATAGGATAAATGAAAACTTAGCATTTTCAACCCAGTTTGCACAATAAATATAAAATCAAACTTCAAGATATAATGAAAGAGAGTTGACACAGAGATTTATATTGGTTCACCCCAGACCTTGGGCTACGTCCAGTCCTTGGTTTCACCAAGTATTATAACTATAACTGATCAGGTTACAGACAGGTATTGTTTGCACACCTAGCCTCCTCAGGCTCAACTAACAAGTATTATTCGCATACCTAGCCTCTTCATGCTCAAAACAAGTATTCTTTCAGCAAGCCTCTTTAGGCTCTACAAAAAGGAAGAATTGAATGAAGCAGCAGCTTCAAGATTTACAACTTTGCAAGTTAACCGAAGAACACTCAATGAGTGAATAAGAATTTAGGTTGGTATGACTGCAGTAATAACTCCTCAATAAATACAAATGATTGAGCAGAGAAGTATTCTAAGAAGAAGAACTTAGATAGCTTTGAATGCGAAGAGAGTATTGAATGCTTGAGTGATTAAGATCAGTTGTGTATCTTCAGCAATTGATCCATCAGATCGTCTATACGCGGTAGATGGTACTTATTCTTGATCCTCACTTTTTGAGTTGTCGAAAATCCACGCAGAGTCTCGAACCTCCATCCTTCTTCCTCACTAAAAGAACGGGTGCTCCCCACAGGGAAACACTCGGTCGTATAAATTGTTTCGACAAAAGGTCCTCCATTTGAGTTTTCAACTCAGCAAGCTCTATAGGCGACATCCGATATGGAGCGATTGAAATCGGACCAGCTCCTGAAACTAGGTCGATGGAGAATTTGATATCTCTTACTGGCGGCAAACCGGGAAAATCATTCGGAAACACATCTGGAAACTCTCTCACTACAGGCACCGTACTCAAATTGATCTACCCCTCGACTTCTAAGCTAGATAAAAGCAAGTATCCCTGATCTCTTTCTTTCAAAATAGTTCTTACTTGGTTGGCAGATAAAAATCCAGAAATCTCAGGATTGGGAAAAACTAAAGTTTTATGAGCGCAATCTAAAAGGATATGGTTGGAAGATAACCAATCCATGCCTAAAATCACATCTAACTGTATTAAAGGCAAGCATATCAAATTCACAAGAAAATGTCTATCCTGAATGACAATAGGACAGTTCAGACATATAGAATTTACGATAACTGGTTTAGCAGTTGGGGTTGAAACAAGGAAGAAACAGGTAATTTCAAATGTCTCACACAATCCATCGCAATAAAAGAATGTGTTGCACCCGAATCGAAAAGTACGGTTAAGAGATTACCGGTTATGTCGCAACTACCTTGTATGAGATCATTACAATTTGAAGCTTCAGCACTACTCATGGTGTAAACTCTCCCCTTAGTCGTCGGCTTATTGGTCCTTGAGGTGTTGGCAACTGTTCCAGACCTCGGCGCATTACCATCCTTTGCTATGTGCCCCACTTGACCACAAGTGAAACACTTCATTCCCTTCAAAGGGCAAGTACCAGCCATGTGATTCAGATCTCCACATTTGTAACATTTTTTGACTTGGCCTTGATTTTTGTTTCTTTGGCCTCCACTACCAGTTGCAGAAGTAACAGGACGGTATGATTGCTGGTTCCGGTTATTCCCTGGTGGTCAGAAATAAGGTTTACTCTGAACTTGCTTTCCTCTCTGGTTTTGAAATTGACCCTTGAATCTAGATGGTCCTCCAACATTTCCTCTATTATCTCTTCCCTTCCTCATTTGTTCCTCTTTCCTACATTTCTCAACTAAAGTTTGAAAATTTCTAATTTTCAGTGGTAGTACCGACTCCTTTATTTCAAAACGTAGTCCTCCCTCGAATCTTTCACATTTCCAATCTTCAACTGGGTTATTTTGGAAGAAGTGGAAATACTTGGCGAGTGATTCAAACTTTGCCGCGTATTCCCCGACAGACAAATCTCTCTGTTGAAGACTCATAAATTCTTGCTCTTTTTCAGCTCTGGCACTTTGAGGAAAGTACTTGTTCAGAAACATGTTTCGAAACACCCAAGTAATCTCCTGATTATCCGCTTCCAGCAGTTGCTTAGTGCCCTTCCACCAGTATTCAGCATCTCCCAAAAGCAGAAAAGTAGCATAAGGCACCTTCACTCCTTCAGGGCTGTGAATTATGACACCCGAGGCTGACGAGGACGGGGAGTGGTCGTCGGTGCAAGAGACATGATCAAGGAGCGGCTCCTGGCAGGCTTCTAGGCGGAGGGACACATTAATGAACCTATAGCATACCTGAATGAGAGGGATCCTGAGACTGTGTAGGTATGGGACTATACAGTAGAGGATGTCTTATATGAATTGATTGGTACTACCTATAAAAACAAGATGCATCTTCTTTTCGAGAGCCTATCACATAAGAACTCCACAGTTGAGCGTGCTTGACTTGGAGCTATTCTGGGATAGGTGACCTCCTGGGAAGTTTTCCGGGGAAGCGTGTGAGTGAGGACAAAGCATGCTGAAAAGACCCATGTTGGTCTGTGGGGTCAGTCGTCAATCCATAGAGCAACCAAGAGATGTTAAAAATGGTATCAAAGCGGCACCTCTCCCAGTACGGTGTGGTTCGGGGACGAACCAAGCGGAAGCTGGTGGGCATGTGACACCCGGGGCTGACGAGGGCGGGGAGTGGTCGCCGGTGCAAGAGGCATGATCAAGGAGCGGCTCTTGGCAGGCTTCTAGGCGGAGGGACACATGAATGAACCGATAGCACATCTGAATGAGAGGGGTCCTGAGACTGTGTAGGTATGGGACTATACAGTAGAGGATGTCTTATATGAATTGATTGGTATTACCTATAAAAACAAGATGCATCTTCTTTTCGGGAGCCTATCACATAAGAACTCCACAGTTGAGCGTGCTTGACTTGGAGCGATTTTGGGATGGGTGACCTCCTGGGAAGTTTTCCCGGGAAGCATGTGAGTGAGGACAAAGAATGTTGAAAAGACCCGTGTTGGTCTGTGGGGTCAGTCATCAATCCATAGAGCAGCCAAGGGACGTTAAATGAATCAGTTCAAATTTTTTCTCTAACTCTTGAATCCACAAATCAGCTTTAGTAGGATCAGCATCCCCATGAAACTGTGGCGGATTCTAACGTCGAAAAGCAGTCAGACCTCTGCCCTTAGCAGCCTGTTCAGCTCGGATTTGCTCCTATTGGTTCTGGGCAACCATAGTAGTTGCAACATTCGCCATCGCTTGTGCTTCCTGGTCCATCCCACCAGCACCATCATAGTATTCCCCAAAATTACCATGGACGTCAACATGACCACCTCTACGGCCCCTTCCACGGCCGCATCCACGTCCATGTGCACCTTCTGGTTCCATAACTGACCTACAAGACAAAATCAGTTAAATTCAACCAGAAAATGAAACGTAAACTTACTAGTTAACACATATTACTTCTAAGAAGTAATTCAAACAATCTCAATCAGAGATCACACAACATCAACACAACAGACTTATTCCCAAAGATTCTCGAAAGACTTGACCAGCTCTGATACCACTAATGCAACACCCCCTTGTGTGTCACATGGTTAACTCGTTATGGAAAATAAAACTTAAATAAACGCTGGTTACTTTCAAAAAATAATATTTTCTAGTTGTTTATCCTTATTAAAAAATGGTGATAAAATTTTTTCTTTTCTTTTCTTTTCTTCTCCATACAAAACAACATCATCAACATATATGTATGTATATATATATATATATATATATATATCATCATAAATATTTACATCAAGACCTTTATCAGTACAAGTCATTTCTAAGAGTTATAACAACGTAATAAAATACAAACAACATAACTATAACCTAGTGGTAAGTCTGGAACCACAACTCAAAAATGATGCCTCTCAGTAGCCAGAAGTCAGACTGTCAAAACCACTACCACAAAAATGGAATCAAAACCTACTGCTGGTCAGCTCTAATAATAGCCATCGGGGAGACCACCATAGTCATCCCCACCTGCTAGAGGAGTATCCGATGAGGACACTCCTGCTCCCGCTCCTACAACTGGGACCACACCATCATCGAGAGGATGGTACTCAGGGTCCTCCTCTAGGTCCTCCTGAGGATCTTCCTCAATCCCCTCATCAACCTCAGGAACTAATACAATCGGTGCGGGAGGTGATGCTGGTGCTGCCTCGTGTAATGGCTGAAAGTGTGGGGGATGGTGCTCCAAGTCTCCCTCAACAGTATCCACACTATGCGAGCGTCCTTGTGGTCCTGCCGCTAAGGTACCCGTATTCGTACGTACCGGGCCAGTGTAAGTGGCGCTGCGAGCCACGAGGTTAATTACCCACGCACCACTATCCTCCGCATTCTCAAACGTCAAGGAGCGAATCCCCGAATACGACAGGGTGAGATACCGACATATGAGTTTCAACATGATAATCACATGCACGACACACAAAACAACATATACATATATTCACAACACATGGAAATTCTCCAAAACAAACATAATAGTTTATCAGTGGGATTCATACCCGACACTCGTCGTCATTTTATAAAAATGCATGACACTTCAATATTCATCCTCTAAACTTCGATATCTAATCTCTGGAGATCCCAACTTCCTTTCGTTTGAGCAAACCAGGCTCGATTACATGGCACATTGTCAACGAAAGAAACAATGGTCAACGCAATACATGACACATTATCCAACTCAAGGCATAATGGTCCACGCAATAAATGGCACATTGTCCATTAAGGCATAATGGTCAACAACACATAGTACATTGTCCATCAAGGCACAATGATCAACTTTACATGGCACATTGTCCATGTCAACGCGATAAATGACACATTGTCCATTAAGGCACAATGGTCAATAACTCATGGCACAATGTCCAACTCTAGGCACATTGGTCAATGCAGGCACATCTGCCAAATAATGCAGGTAAAACTTTTATTCACGTCACCTTTTTTTTTCGTTCATTATTTCCTTGTCGACACTCAAAGGCTCACGACCATGCTTAATTAAACATTAAGTCTTTTCATTCTCAACTCAACATAGGACACATAGTCCGAGTGCTCAATCACGAAGCCCTAGACCGATGCACCAGTCTTAGGTTGGCGGATATGGAACATAAAGTTCACCACATCAATAACAAGACACAAAGTCCACAACATCTTTTACAGGACACAAAGTCCACAACAACTAAAACGGATCCATGATCCACGTGTTAACAGAACACTAGAATCTCGACGTCTCGGCTACTAGGTTCACTTTTCTTCTTTAACAACATTTTTCGTTTTGTGAAACAACAAATACAAAACAAAACCTCCGAAACTTATTCAAGTTTATCGGAATTATTTTCATTGAGTAAAAACTCCTTTACAGAAAATCTTTTCCGTTGAAAATAGTTTATAAAACGTTAAATCTCAGAGAAATTCATTTTCCTCTAATTTCTTCCCTCTTGAAATCTCTTTTCCAAAAAACATCAATTTTTGGAAAATCATTCCCAACTCATTTTCATGTCCAAGAAATAAAACCGTTTTTCATAGTCTCGCCGTAAAATTCTTTTCTGAATTACTCTTTGTTTTAGAAATAAAATCATTTATGCATCATATAACTTTTTCTGTTACAACAGTTTTTCAACGTCACAATTTAATTTATTTTGACAACTTAACTCCTTATAATAACATTTTATTTTATTTATGAATTTATTTTGGAAAAACTAGCTTCAGTGAAATTTTTTTACGGTTTCGTCCTCACTGTCACTCAGTGACTTATCCTTCATCAAAATATTATTAAAATATTATTTTCCACTTTTCTTTCTAATTTACCAAATTAAATCATTTTGATTTCTCTTCAAGCTTATCAAGCTTCTATCTTTAATTTTAATTGGGCACTGACCACTGTCAGGCTTCTCAGTCAATCACTCAACAGCGGATAGTCCAATACAAAGCAGTTACAACATACTTCACAGTTATAACATGCATCACAGTTATAACATACAAGTTGACATAAACCATATAAATTGCACACAACTACATAAAACAAACACGAAATAAATAAATCAAAATAACACGACATCACTACAGTTAATTATACAGACCACACACAGATAACATGTAGCTATCTGAAACCTCTCAGGTAAACTTCTCTTACCTCTGGAGTTTCCGGTTTTCCTCTGTAAGTTTCTTCTCGGAATTTCAAATTCCTCCACGAAACTCAATACAACTACCAACAACTTATCCTTCACAACAAATCATAACACAATTAACAAAATGAAACAATAAAAACCATCTGGTTCATATGACTAAGGTTCGGTCATGATGAGTTAATTAGGCTAGGGATGTCAAAATTTCACAAGCTTTTAGATCAATGATCATTGAGTATTAGGAAGATTAAAACAATTGTCATGAATCAAAAGTTGGAACAAAAACCTTCTAACACCAAAGGTTAGGGTTTCGGCCATGACAAAGAAATTAGGTTAGGAAATTTATTTGATTTCAATCTATTGGATTTAACAAGTATAGGTATTAGAGAGATTAAATCAAGTGTCATATTTCAAAAATTGAAACAAAACTCATTAACTCTCTCTAGCATAGGTTTCAGCCAACAATAGAAGAATAGGAAAGAAATTTTCTTTTTCTTCATGCTATTGGATAATGAATATAGAGATCATAGAGAGTTAATAGAAATTGGTTTCACATCAAAGGGATTTTTCTATGATTTTCTAAATTTTTTTGAAGAAAAACCCTAGAAATTGGAAAATAGTGTTCTTGACTTGAAAATAGAGAAATAAATGAAGAAGAATACATGAATGATCATGTAGATGAGAGTTCACCTATTGTTTGATGAAGAAATGGAGTAAATTGATCAAGTTCTTCAAGAATCAATAATGGTGTTCTAAGCTTTTTGGAGAGAAAATGATGAAGAAGATGAAGTGAAAATTGAATGAAATTGCCTAAGTGTGGTGGGGTGTAGTGGCCATGTGGGTAGGGGCATTTTGGTCAAAATACACTTATGGCAAACTTGTAAATTCCATTGAAAACTAAGGGAAAAAATAGTCATTTCCATTACAAAATATCTTAGATATTTAGGTAGTAACCATGACTCGCCATAAATGCTCGTCACATCGGTTGCGTCAATCACTTCAGTCATTTTAGTCACCTCAACTCCGTAACTAGCTCCATCGTTTATCCAACTTAGGTTTTACGCGAGTTTATTTTGAAGTTTTTGCCCGTATAAAATATAATATATTTTTTTAGGCGAAAATTTTCAAAAAAAAAAAAAAAACAATATCGTTGCAAATACGATATAAACCTAAACCGTTTCGTTCATGAGTCAAAATTAGGTTTTCTAATCAGTAAACATTTACTGTAAGTGAAAACGCAGACCGGGTTTCGTCTGAATTTTCAACCCAAAATTTAACCATAACCTTCTAAAATTAAGTAGAGTCCAAATATGACTTTGGTTTATCCAAAATCATTTTCTAAGTCTTAGATAAAAATATAAACATTTATATATATATATATAATAACAAGAGTTAAGATAAGACGAATATAGTCATACTCCCCCTAAACTTATGCTTATCTTTAATAGGTTTTAGGGTTGAATTAGATAATCTTAACGTCAGAGTATCGGAGCATTTTAAATATGATCAGAGAACATTATATTCAGAACTCATATAGGATTTATATTTAGATGTAGTTCATAAAGGCATTTAGACGCATAGCCTAAAAGTTCATTAATGTTTCAGTTAAGTTATAGTTTTTCCACCTTTGTCATCAACAAAAAGAAACAAGGCGAAAAGAAGAGACAAAAGAAAATCAAATATTTTGTTTTTCCATAATCTTCCGAAGCATACCCACAACTTTATCCATCGTTTCTCGAAGACCACTGATTTGAGATCTGGCAACTGGATCCATACCAATGATATTGGATGCCATTTTAGCAAAGTCAACATGTGCAGATGAAGTAGAAGGGCCAGGTTCCGAAGTGACATCTGATGTTTGAGGAGGTTCATAAGGAACAATCTCAAAACAGTTGCAGGGGAGGGAGTAACTGGAAGAAAAGATAAATGTAGGTCAATGATCAGATGGAAAAGGGAAAGAGTTAAAGGAAAAACTGAGTCCAACGAACCAAAAGGTTGCAGATAAGGAATTCTAAAAGAAATATATTCAAAGTCAAATAGATAAGAAATAAGAGGAGATAGGTTGGTGAAAAACCAAGATAAAATTTGAAAAGAAACAGGAAAATTGAAAGTATAAACAGAAAAAGATTTTAATAAAAAGTTAAAGGAAGAATGAAAAGAAAAGGAGTGAAAATGAAAGTTGGTTGGAAGGGGAAGAGTTGCCTTGCTTCTGCTCTATCATCATCAGGGTATCCAACCCATGGAATCTGATAGGATGAGAGTCTTGCTTTGTCAGTAGGCGTCCTAAGTTTCTGTACCAATGATAATCCACAGTGATGAGCTGGGTCTTGAAAGACTCTTGATTCAGGTTAGCTCATGAGAGATGTGGACCATCTAGGAAACTTCAGCTTCTTTTCAATCTTCTCCAGCCAAAAAAAAAGGCTTCTTGCTCTTGGGTTTCGGTTTTTGTGGCTTATAGCAGGGTCCTCTATCAGGACAGATCTTCAAAATTGTGTCTGGCCACATACAATTGTAGGATTCAGCTTATACTTCCAAGAGGCTCTGTTTAGCCTAACTGTAGCCTGCTCAACAATGAAATTGTGATTGCCTTAAGATCATCTGAGCTTAGAAGGTCAGGATTGATAAGGTCAATTGGCTGTGGGGTATGGTTGGAAGAGAGGGTGGTGCATGCATTGAAGTAGAGATGGGTGAAATGAGGGAATCAAATACTTATGTGACAGGTACAAGTGATTGATAATCTTGTTGTGGTGAAAGAAAGTGTGAGGAATGGTGAGTAGAGAGGTAATCTGATGAGAAGTATAGTTAAGGGTCAGGTGAGGTGTTGTTAGGAGTGAGATTTAAATTAAAGTTTCTGAGGGAAAGAGAAAGAAGATTTTCAGCAATGGTTATTTAGTTATGAAGGGGAATGTTGTGTGAGGATGGTGTAAAATATGAAGTAGAGGGTGATGGTAATTGAACTGGTGAAGGAGGTGAGGGTTTAGATGACCATACTGGTGAGGCAGCAGGTGACATTATCTACACAGGAATCTGCACAGGCTCAACAATCTTCAGCCTAGTAGACCTTCTGACTGGTGTAGCTTCAGCTACAGCTTTCCTCTTGAAATCTTTTGTAGGGGTAGCAGCTGAATTCCCCTTGACTATTTCCTTCTTTAGAACCGTGGAAAAAGGTTGGTCATCATCATCATCATCATCAACATTAGACTCTTCTGTGATGACCAGCTTCCTCTTGACTTGAAGCTTTGGTCTAACCTTGGGGTCCAAAGGTACATACACTTTAGTAGCCTCTGAATCATCAACTCTTCTGAGGATTTGTTGTTCTTGACTTCCTCATCAGAATCAGGAATGTTTCCTGGTTTCCCCAGCTTCATCTGAGAGAGAGTTCTCTCATCAATGGCAGTAGCCATATCAACCTTTCCAGTAGGTTGAATACCCTTGATTTCCAGCAACTTGGTAATCAACATTCCATATGTGTAGGAGGTTCGATTATGAGGCTTGGACATCTTCAGCATTTTTTTGAAGATTAAATCATTTAGACCTATCTTCCTTAAGCTTAGCAGATGAAATAGGGCAAACCTATCCATCTTGTTGACATTATCTCGAGCACTTGTCCTCGTCATTACACAATTTAGCAGCAGGACATGTAGGAATCTTCCTTTTGGAATAAGCTTTGAAGCAACCTTACTCCTAGGGTTAGACGCTCCATACAGAACCCTATTAACAACATCTTCTCCAAATGCTTATTCCCAATCATTAAAGAAGGCAGCGCCTTGCCTGGGACAACCAGTGGCCTTCTGAATACTGTTGAGAGTGAAGGAGTAGGGTCTCCCATTACATTTTGTCTTGATAGAAATATGAGATTGAGACATACTTTCTTCAGCATTTTCCTAGAATTGCTGAAGTAAGAGTGGGTACACTGGTTCATGTAGATCAAAGAACTTTACCCATTGTGATACTTCCAGCTCAGGCATCACATTCATCCCAGCCTTAATGATTTTGTTCATCTTCACAAATCTTCCAGAGACAATCATGGAGATGTCAGCAACACTCATTCTGATTCTAGCAGCAGCACAAACAAGTTTCTTGGAGAGACCTTTTGGTGCCGTGGATTTGGGTTTGAGAGAGAAAGAAAGAAGGATAGAGAGAAGATGGTTTCAAAAAGTTTTTCGCACGAGAGAGAAAAAGTGAGTAATTTAAAATGGTGAGAGATTTCCGACAAAACGTGTTTTCTTTAAAGAGAGAGAGGAGTTTTAAAAAATAAAGCATTTGAAAGTAATAAAGACAAAAAAAGGTTTGAATTCAAATACTTTCAGCAACACTCATTCCGATTCTAGCAGCAGCACAAACAAGTTTCTTGGAGGGACTTTTTGGTGCTGTGTATTTGGGTTTGAGAGAGAGAGAGAGAGATAGAGAGAATAGGGTTTCAAAAAGTTTTTCGCACGAGAGAGAAAAAGTGAGTAATTTGAAAAGGTGAGAGATTTCTGACAAAACATGTTTTCTTTAAAGAGAAAGGAGTTTTAAAAAAGAAAGCATTTGAAAGTAATAAAGACAAAAAAAAGGTTTGAATTCAAATACTTTCAGAAAACTTGCAATCTAAGTATCAATCACGAATCCACGTCATCAGACACATTCTCAGTAAAGACGTATTCAAACATTATTCATTATAAAATGCATGTTCAGATTATCTCTAATATAAACGAACCTGTCTTCAACTAAGGGTTTTGTGAGAATATTGGCCCACTTATTTTTAGTTTTGACAAATTTAATATCAAAAACACCCTTTTGAACACAATCTATTATAAAATGATGTTTGATTTCTATATGCTTAGCCTTAGAATGCTGTATGGGATTATTGGATACACTTATACCACTTGAATTATCACACCAAACAGATATATTATGCTAAAAAATAGAATAGTCTTCAAGTTGGTGTTTTACCCATAAAAGCTGTGAACAACAGCTTACAGCTGAAATGTATTCAGCCTATGCAGTAGATAAGGCAATCGTGGTCTGTCTTTTACTTGTCCAAGAGACTAAACTTGCTCCAATGAAGTGACATCCTCCACTGATAGTTTTTATTTCAACTCTATCTCTAGCATAATCAGCATCACAGAAACCAACTAATCTGTATTCTTGAGTTCTTAAATACATCAAACCAAGATTGGTTGTTCCAAGCAAATATCTAAATATTCTTTTAACAGCTTTGAGATGAGATTCTCTAGGGTCAGATTGGAATCTTGCACACATACATACATTAAATTGAATATCAGGTTTAATGAATGTTAAGTACAGAAGAGAACCAATCATACCTCTATAGGTAGTTTAATATACCTTTTTACCTTCCCTATTTTTGTTCAGATTTGCATTGGGTTGCATGGGGGTTTTCATTGATATTTTCCATAAGAAAAGAACTAAGTCTATCATACCACGCTCTAGGTGCTTGTTTTAATCCATATAGAGCCTTTTTAAGCTTATAAACATGATTTGGTTTATCAGTATCTTCAAAACCAGGTGGTTGTTTAACATGAACTTCTTCAATTATTCCATTTAGAAAAGCACTTTTCACATCCATTTGAAATAAAGTGATTTGGTGTTGTGCAACATAAGACATAAGTATGCGAATGACTTCTATTCTAGCTACTGGTGCAAAAGTTTCAATGTTTTCAATACCTTCTTGTTGGTTATAGCCTTGAGCTACCAACCTTGCTTTGTTTCTGACAACTTTGGCATCTTCATCAAGCTTGTTTCTGAAGATCCACCTTGTTCCAATAACTGATTTTACTTTAACTTTGGGAACTAGTGACCATACATCATTTCTTTTGAACTGATTTAGCCCCTCTTGCATGGCTTAGATGCACCTTTTATCTTCAAGAACTTCTCCAATATTTTTGGGTTCTATTTCAGATAGAAACGCCATATTGTTTGAATCTCTTAATGCTGATCTCGTTCTGACTCCTTGAGAAGGATCATCAATAATGAAGTCTCCAGGGTAATGTGTTTTGAATTTCCAGTCTCGTCTAAGTTCAGTATCAGACGATTGTCTGGAAGGTGGTTCAGACGCTTGAGTAGATGCTTACACATTTTCAGTCTTTAAGTTTTCCTCGATCTAAACATCTTGTTTTCCAAGATCTAAACCTGCAAGATCATATTCATGATTTGATAATTCCCTATCAGTCTTCAAACCATCATTAAATTTAACATGAATTGATTCTTCCACTACTTCAGTTATAGAGTTATAAACTCTAAAAGCTTTAGATGTGTCTGAGTAACCAAGGAATATAGCTTTATCTACTTTGGAATCAAATTTTCCAAGTTGATCCCTTGTGTTTAGAATAAAACACTCACATCCAAAGGCATGAAAGGAAGAGATGTTGGGTTTTCTACTTTTCCACAATTCATAAGGAGTTTTGCTTAAGAAGGGTCTTACCAAAATTCTGTTATGTACTTAACAAGCAGTGTTCACTGCCTCGGCCCAGAGGTACTTTGAGAGTTTGCTTTCATTGAGCATAGTCCGAGCCATGTCTTGTAGAGATATGTTCTTTCTCCCTACTACTCCATTCTGCTGAGGAGTTCTAGGAGCAGAGAAGTTGTGTGAAATTCCATTTTCTTCACAGAATGTATTGAAGTGCTCATTTTCAAACTCTCCCCCGTGGTCACTTCTGATAGCTGAGATGCATAATTCTTGCTCATTCTGTACTTTCTTACAAAATATGGAAAACATCTTAAATGACTCATCCTTGTGGGTTAAGAAGAGTACCCATGTATACCTAGAATAGTCATCCACTAAGATAAAACCATATTTCTTTCCTGCCTTACTAGCAACACTTGCTGGACCAAACAGATCCATGTGCAACAGCTATAATGGTCTAGAAGAATATACTAGATTTTTGGGATTAAAGCTAGATTTAACTTGCTTCTCTCTTTGACAAGAGTAACATAGAACATCCAGACACCCCGATGTCCCATTAAGAAAACCCTAATTAATTAAACCTTAATGCGTAATTAACGTTAACGCGTTTAATACATTCGAAAATATATGTAAAGTAAAAATTGTAGTTATTTTAAAACAGTTTAAACATACGCAAGCGACATCATCCACACATATATAAAATATATACAGCACATCTATCAGAGTACGCCAAGTCCCCTCCATGGGACCATTACAACTTACAACCATCTATACAGACTCAAAGTATAAACATATACATACTAACCAAAGAGACACAGAAGAAGTCCTAGAGATACCCGGCCCGCCTCTCAAAATACATCAAAATACAAAACAATCTCGTAAAGGCTCACTACCTACAGACGCATCCGACATATCCACATCATCAGTGATGTGGGCGTCTATAACTACCCTTGCCTTCGCCTTAACGGCACACTTATACCCGTGGTGGAATCTTCTGTAGATACCGTTGTGGCCGGTAATCTTTCCAAGTTGTCGTTCCCATCTTGCCATTGTTGTTTATCTACCATACCGATAACATACATAGAAAGATAGAGGAAGAAGGGAGATAAGCAACAGAACATAGTCATAAAAATGGGGATGGGGACACATAGATCAACAGTCACATATACATCATACAACAAACAAACAATCATCCATCTAGTCACACCAACACAATCATCTTCAAGAGTCACACTCTCAGATCATTCCTCTAAGGAGTCTCACTCCTATGCATGTCGGCCGATATATCTCATCCAGGTCTCAACCCCAAGACATTCCCTTATCAAGCCTCTCTGCTTAAGGGACGTAAGTTAGTTTGTCTAGGTAACTTTTCCGCTCGCCGTGACCCATAAGAGTGCATCTCTCTGTGAGCTCAGCTCCATCAGAGGTATCTGGGTCGCCTCGGATAATCAACCTTAGACGTGGATACTCAGGGCAAAGTCGGGACAACTAGGCTCTACCGGGGTACACGACGCACTAGGAGCTACCTAATGGTCACTGTGAGCCTCCCGAGTCCAGTTCGTACATCCCCAAGGTCTCTCCCTAGACCGACCCTTCCGTAATCTGTACTCGCACTCGAGTACAACTAACCTCGTATGACTCCCTGTCATACGGCTCGCCACCTTGGCAATATGCAAGGCAACAACCATCCTTAAGTTAACACCGGAACCTTCTCTCACAATCCAATTCTCAAAATCACAGTCTCAGATTGGATGGCAATACATCCCCGCCCTTAAAGCCACAGTCTCAAGGCATTACCACGGTGTCAACTCTTAATATAACCAGATCACACTATCAGTCATTCCCATCAACAATATATTATAGTAATAAAATATCATGCCATCACATCAATCATCACAACCAAGCATGTTATAACAGTCATCACAGTAACAGACATAGAAAACAACCCCAATCATTATCAGTTCTCTAACCTAGAGTTTCAAACCGAATATTGACAAATCTACAATAACTAAACCCAAGACATTATTAAAATATTATTTTAGTGGGGTTTAGCCATTGTTGATTACTCAATATCCTAGTAGGGTCTGGGGCACCCTACATACATGCATATATATATAACTGTGACTCTATGCTTGCCTCCCCGACGATGTCGGTTACTTCCTCCCCACCATGGATTATCCTGTATCATTGTCCAAACTTCTCTTCTTCTCTAACCAGCTGCTGCCTTGTACCCCAGACAGTTCCTTGATGCTCCAAAATTTGCCCTAACACATGGACAGAGTCCTAGCAATGTCATGACCTCTAATCTTGCGACAGTTTCTCAAATAGAACTCAGATTGAAGCAAGAATCCAAGAGAAGTAAATGACAATGCCAAGTTAGGGATTTGAGCATTACCTCAGTTGGGTCGAAGAAACATTAGCTAATACTCGTAGTATTCACTGCGCTGGTCACAGATTCGAAGTCGGAATTACTATTGGACGGACGGATTTTCCTCAGAATCAATTTTTCTCTCCCAAAACCCACTTTCTCCCCCTCACTCTCGAGCTCTCTCCTGGTCCCTCTCAAAAATTCTAAAAAGTTCTACAAGTTTCTAGCATTTTAAAGCCTAAGGGGGTGAGTCAGCACTGATTACGCCCGGCCTAAGTTTTCTGCACCCGGCTCAGCCGATTACGCCCGGCTCAAGTTTTCTGCGCCCGGCCCAAATGCGTAGATCACCGCCTTTGAGTTACGCCCGGCCTAACAAACCTGTGCCCGGCCTAATTTATGAGCCCGGCTCAACAAACCTGAGCCCGGCCTAACCCGCGTTGACCAGTTTGACCAGAAACTCTGATTCGCACATTTCGTCGCGTTCTGAGCTCGTTTGAAGTCCGATTGACCCCAAATTTTAAACACATACTAATTAACACCTAACGAACAAGATTAAGCTGTTCCACTAACTTAATTGTTGTCCGATTCCTTAATCAAGAAAACGGGTGTTACAACATCCTTTTTGAAACTAATATCAGGTAAACCTTTCACAAACCTATATCTCTGAAGCTTGGTTATCAGTTTCATACTTGCATGTTCTAGCTTCTTATGCCATATCCATCTTTCATCTTCCCTTGAAACAAACAGGTCACACTTTGATCAGATAGTTCAGTTAGATCAATTTTATAAAGATTTTGTTGCCTGTTTACTGAAAAGAGAACTTTACCATTTGTCTTTGACTATACATGCATTCTTAGTGGAGGAAACACTGTACCCATTATCACATAATTGACTTATGCTAAGCAGATTATGTCTTAATCCTTTAACTAAAAGAACATTAGAAATAGATCATAAAGGTGGTATTCCACCAATTTTACCTATCCCGATAACCTTTCCTTTCTGGTTGCCTCCGAAAGTGACATGTCCTCCTTCTTTAGGTTGGAGCTCTCCTGTCATATGTCGTGAGCAGCCACTATCCAGGTACCATGATAGGTGTGCTCTTTCTCCTATTAAGGATATCTGCAACAGGAATAGTCAAGGCTTTAGGTACCCATATTTTCTTGGGTCCTTTCTTGTTATTTCTTGAAGTTTGTGACAACTTCTTTCTTGTATGGATACAATTAGATGTGATATGTTCAACTTTACCACAGATTTTGCAGCTTTCCTTGTTAGAATATGAATTGACCATATCATAAAGAGATTTAGGCTTTTGTCCTAAGATTTTGTTAGATACTTTATGATGAGTTTGGTCAATGAATCCTATGCCAGTTTTATCAAGAGAGGGTTTCCGACTTCCTAAGAGCTTTGTCAGATTATCTCTGCCATTGACAAAACGAGAAATATTAGAGGTGAGCTCTTCTACTTTTTGTTGAAGTTTGACAACTTCTTGAGACTGTAGTGTCTCAACTATGATCTCATGCTCTTGAGTCTTATGTTCATGCTATTTTAAGAGTTTCACATATTGTCTCTTAAGTGATCTAAAAGCCTTAGTTAAATAGTTAGATTTTTTTAATCAATTCATCATAGGCATCTTGCAATTCCTTAAGATCAGGATTTACCTCTGAGTCGGTATCAGCATCTGCCATGAGACATAGATACGTCTTTGGATGTCTACTTAAGATTGATGTTGAATACCATTGGATGTCTGTTATACTTAGTCGTCTAGTGAATTAAGGCACTTAGTGATAAGTTTTTGGACTTCTCTGTTGGACTTGTTCATTTGTCTATAAGACTTTTTGTGTTCCTGCACACTTAAACGAATACGTTAGTCCACAAAACTAACTTTGTTCTTCGAATTTAATCCTTTTGTTAACATCAAAATTTTAGGGTTCAATATTCATAACCTTTCTGGTTCCAACAATATCAGATACCAACATAGCAGTCAAATAATCAATCGTAGCATCATATATCACATATTACAAACAACTCCAATCGATACTCGTCTAACATAGGGTTTTGCTCTATTGCCGATAAATCTACAACAACCAAACCCTAACCAGTGTTACAAAAAGAGTTTTCATTAGGGTTTAACAATTATTGATTACTCGACTACTAGTAGGGTCTGGGGCACCCTACATACACAATAAAACATGCAATATTATGCTTGCATCCCCGATGAGGTCTGTTACTTTCTCCCCACCTTGGGTTATCTCGTACAATTGCCCGAAGTTTAGAAAACGTTTTCTTCTCCGCTACACAGCCGCTACCACATGCCCTTAGGAGCTCCTTGATGCTCCGAAATTTGCCCTAACACAAATACAACATGCAGACATCGTTATAAACCCTAATCTTGCTCGAAGAGCGTAATCAAAACAATAAATGATGAAAGAAATAGGGGAAATGATAAAGAACGTTATGAAGTTCAATATATGGTTTTGATGATGATCTCCAAATGCATACCATGGAAGAAACTCCAATTGTTGAAGGGTTTAATATTTTCTTAAGGAATATTTTGTAAAATTGCCTTTAAGATTGAAGTATAAGTTGTAAGTGATGTAATAAGTGTTTTAGAGTTAAAATGTTTAGAAGATTATTACACTTTGATTCAAGATATTAAAAACAAGTTTCTGAACTTGCCTTTGAAAAGAAAAAAATTGATTTTTCATATGAAAAAGGCAAGCAGTCGACTACTTGTGTTAAGCAGTCAACTACTTTATTCTTCAGCATTCCAGAAACGTGTTTGAATCAAAGTAGTCGACTACTTTTTTGAGTAATCGACTACTTCAGTCAGGTAGTTTACTATTTCAGTCAGGTAGTCGACTACTCAGCTGAAATTCTTGAATCCTGGTTCTGTTACACTAAGTAGTCGATTACTACTATAAAGTAGTCGACTACTTCATGAAAAACAGAATTAAAATTCTTCAAATTTTCAAAATCTCTTTTAAACTTTTTCTCTATAAATAGGGGTTAATTTGGCACGAAAATTAAGACTTTTTGAGCTAACAAACTCTGCCAAAATACCTCCACAAAAATCATTAGAGCTTTCATACTTCATCTTGTAAAAGGCAATTATAGTTTCTTTTGTATTTTTGGAAACAATTTTCTTGTAAGCAATAGGAGATTTGCTTCATTGATTTGGTGGGGCATCCAAATCAATTTCAAGGTGGGGAATCCTTGAAGCCAAGGTGGGGAATCCTTGAGGCTAAGGTGAGGCATCCTTAGGAGGTAAGGATTATTTTGAGTGGGGCATCTCAAAATAATCAAGGTAAAGGTGGGGTATCCTTTAGTTTTTGTTAAATTGTAATCCTGTAAACAATTTTCAAATAGTGTAATCTCTCAAGGTTCTTGAGAGCTGGGTGTAGATCCTCAGGTTGTGAACGAACCAGTAAAACCGTTTGTGTGGTGATCTCTTTCCCTCACTCATCTAGTTCTTGCAATTATTGTTCAATTGTTGTTCTTTATTTGGATTTAATTCTCTGATTTTTAATTGAGGTCATTTATTCATAATCACTCTCTTCTTCTACTCAATTTCTTTGCATCATACATAATCTTTCTTGAACAATTTTTTTCAAAGAAAGTTTCAAGAAAGTGGGTAAACCTCAAAATGAAAAGGATCTAAAAATTGCATGTATTAGAAGTGACCATGGATGTGAATTTGAAAATCATGATTTTGAAATTTTTTGTGATAATCATGGTATTACTCATAATTTTTCAGCACCTAGGACCCCTCAACAAAATGGAGTTGTTGAAAGGAAAAATAGGCCTCTAGAAGAATTAGCTAGAACCATGTTAAGTGAATCAAATTTACCAAAATATTTTTGGGCCGATGCGGTCAACACCGCTTGCTATGTAACTAATAAGGTACTAATTAGACAAATAATTAAAAAGACTCCCTATGAGTTATATAAAGGAAGGAAGCCCAACATAGCTCACTTACATGTTTTTGGTTGTAAATGTTTCATTTTGAATAATGGAAAAGATAATCTTGGCAAGTTTGATGCCAAGGCGGATGAAGGAATTTTCTTAGGCTATGCATCATCTAGTAAATCTTTTAGAGTGTCTAATAAAAGAGTTATGATTGGTGAAGAGTCTATTCATGTTACTTTTGATGAGACTAACCCCCAAAAGGATGGGAAAGGTTTTGTTGATGATATTGTAGAAATTCCTCATAATCCTTGTGGAGGGCAACAATTCGATGATGATCAAGTACCACACCAAGAATCAAGAATTGAAGAAACAAATGAAGGACTACCCAAAGAATGGAGATTTGCCAAAGACCATCCAATTGATAACATAATTGGAGATATATCAAAGGGAGTTACTACAAGGTCTTCTTTAAGGGAATTTTGCAACTATATGTCTTTTGTTTCTCAACTTGAGACAAAATCCATAGACGATGCCATTCTAGATGAGCATTGGCTAATAGCTATGAATGAGGAATTAAACCAATTAACTAGAAATCAAGTTTGGGAATTAGTCCCAAGACCATAAGCAAAATAATAGGAACTAAATGGGTCTTTCGCAATAAACTTGATGAAAATGGTATAATAGTTGGAAACAAAGCTAGGTTAGTGGCTAAATGCTACAATCAAGAAGAAGGAATTGACTATGATGAAACCTATGCCCCGGTTGCTAGGTTGGAAGCTATTCGTCTTTTACTTTCATTTGCATGCTTTATGGACTTTCAATTATTTCAAATGGATGTTAAAAATGCTTTTTTAAATGGCTTAATTAATGAAGAAGTGTATGTTGCTCAAACTCCCCGGTTTTGAGAATTTTGAAATCCCAAATCATATATATAAACTCAAAAAGGCTCTCTATGGTTTAAAACAAGCTCCAGCTTGGTATGAGAGACCTAACAAATTTTTACTTGAAAATGGTTTTAATAGAAGGAAGGTTGACACAACACTCTTCATTAAAAGGAAAAACAAAGATATCTTGATTGTACAAATATATGTTGATGATATTATTTTTGGTGCCACTAATTATAGTTTGTGTAGAGAAAGGTCTTGAATGTGTTCAATATATGAAATATGCTTGATTTGTATGAGCTTTTATATACAAATGATGGTTTTGCTTGTCACATTATACTCGTTACTCCCTATGCGCTTCCATTTTATGCTTTTCTCCCATGCATTTAATAGTTCCTTTTTGATAATGTCAATGGGAGGAGAAAGGTCTTTTTTTTTTCCAGATATAATGCACAAATTCAGGGGGAGTGCTAAAGTTTTTGTGACTAAGCACATTTTCAAAAATATTCCATATCTTCATTCAACAAAGGAGTTAACAAATGATATGAAGAGTTTAAAGCATTTGTCATCATCAAAAAGGGGGAGACTGAAGTTCAATATATGGTTTTGATGATGATCTCCAAATGCACACCAAGGAAGAAACTCCAATTGTTGAAAGGTTTAATATTTTCTTAAGGAATATTTTGTAAAATTGCCTTTAAGATTGAAGTATAAGTTGTAAGTGATGTAATAAGTGTTTTAGAGTTAAAAAGTTTAGAAGATTATTACATTTTGACTTAAGATATTAAAAACAAGTGTTTGATCTGCCTTTGAAAAGAAAAAAAAATTGATTTTTCATGTGAAAAGGCAAGTAGTTGGCTACTTGTGTCAAGCAATCAACTACTTTGTTCTTCAGCATTCCAGAAACGTGTTTAAGTCAAAGTAGGGCTCTTTCTAGCGTGAGCGAGTGACTAATGTTGCTTACTGTGAGCCACCTTATATCACCGTTGGATCAAGTGGTTACACCGGATTTTATCGTGTACTCTCCACACTGGATTTTTTTTTTTTTTTTTACATTTTCGCTCTCTCTCTATAGACACTTCACCTTCAACCATAGAACAACAACAGCCGCCACTGCGCCACCCCTCCCAGATCTCAGATTTCATTCCCTCGACGCCATCGCTCGGAAGAGGCGCCGCCATGGCTCGAGGTCTCTCTCTTCACCTCCCGCCCTCCCTCTACCACCATTATCAGCCACCTTCAACCTCCTCCCTCACCACTACCACCTGCGATTTGTGATTCAGATTCTGCTGTATCACCGTCGTTCCGCCACACGTGCCCCAGTTCGAACCAGAAGTCCCCTGCCATGCAGATCCGCCCCGACAGCCACCGTGCCCTGCTCAGACCCAGACGCATCAAACCCAGCCATCTCCTCACCCGCTCCGCCTCGCCGTCACAGTCGTGCTACTTGTTCACCGCCTTCGTCTCCGATTTTGCCTTCTAGTGATCGGGGTGATTTGTTCATCCTTTCCTTCGCTGTGTGCCTTCTTCTCATATTGTGAGGTTGTGGGTGGGTACACGAGGGTGGCTGCATGGTGGTTGACGGTGGATGTGTGGTGGCTGCATGATGGATGAACGGCGGACTGGAGCATTGATGGCGGTGTTGGAGTTGGGAGAGAAGGATCAAGAGAGAGACGACAGTGAAGTGAAAAAGATCCAATGTAGGCAGAGCATGGTAGTATCGTAGGGATCACTTCAATCCAACGGTCAAAAGACATTGTCAACCTTCTCTCATATCTCTCTCACCATGAGAGATATGAGGCACTAGCTCACGCTAGCCAGCACCTCAAAGTAGTCGACTACTTTTTTGCATAATCGACTACTTCAGTCAGGTAGTCTACTACTTCAGTCAGGTAGTCGACAACTCAGCTGAAATTCTTAAATCTTGGTTCTGTTACACTAAGTAGTCGATTACTACTATAAAGTAGTCGACAACTTCATGAAAAACAGAATTAAAATTCTTCAAATTTTCAAAATCTCTTCTAAACTTTTTCTCTATAAATAGGGTTACTTTGGCATGAAAATTAAGACTTTTTGAGCTAACAAAACTCCGCCAAAATACCTCCACAAAAATCATTAGAGCTTTCATACTTCATCTTGTAAAAGGCAATTATAATTTCTTTGTATTTTCGGAAACAATTTCTTGTAAGCAATAGGAGAGTTGCTTCCTTGATTTGGTGGGGCATCCAAATCAATTTCAAGGTGAGGAATCCTTGAGGCTAAGGTGAGGTATCTTTAGGAGGTAAGAATTATTTTGAGTGGGGCATCTCAAAATAATCAAGGTAAAGGTTGGGTATCCTTTATTTTTGGGTAAAAATCCTGTAAACAATTTTCAAATAGTGGAATCTCTCAAGGTTCTTGAGAGCTGGATGTAGATTACTTAGGTTGTGATCGAACTAGTAAAATCGTTTGTGTGATCTTCTCTTTCCCTCACTTATCTAGTTCTTAAAATTATTGTTCAATTGTTGTTCTTTATTGTATTTGGTTAATTGTGATGGATTTAATTCTCTGATTTTTAATTGAGGTCATTTATTCATAATTACTCTCTTCTTCTACTCAATTTCTTTGCATCATACATAGTCTTTATTGAACATTTTTTTTAAAGAAAGCAAAGTTTTCAAGAAAGTGAGTAAACCTTAATTCACCCCCCTCTTGAGGTGCCATATTGATTAACACGTTAATGTCGACGTGTTAGGATTCGAGCATTACTTTTATCAAATCAAAGATTAAAGCTCGCATCTATGTTGTATTCGTTTCCCGTATTGCAATAGCATAGTTGGTTTCACGAGACGAAGGATGAATTGCTCTCAACCCTTATTTTCTCTCTCTAGAACCCTTTCCTCCCCCCCCCCCCCCCCCCTCCACTCTCAGACATAGGAAGAAGAAGAGATAAAATGTAAAGGAAAAAGCAAAGAAAGAACCTAGCATGTTGGCCTTTGTTGTGCACGTTTGAGCATGCTAGATCAAAACATTGAAGCGTTCCCACGCTCTTGCGTTGGGTCTTGTCACACTATTGAAGCGTTCCCACGCTCCTGCGTTGGGTCTTGTCACACTAGAGCGTGGCTGCTACGTTGCCACGTCCCTACCACACATCAACTGTGCAATGACACATGTCTTCTACATGTAATGGACCACTCAACGTATTGACATCCAACAATCCATGCTTGAGCGTTGGCATGCTCAAACGTTGGGCCAAGCGTGGAGTATGCTGCCGGTACCCGACTTTCGTTTCGGTGTGTTCTAAGCTTCTTTCAACTCCGATTCTTCCCAAATTTGAAACACAAGCTCACTACCACATAAGGAACATGATTAAGCTATCAAACATGCTTAATCTATTTCCCACACTCTAATTAAGAAATCGGGGCATTACAAATTTCACTAAAACCTTTACACCTGTAGCTAGATTTTCAGTCATTCACATTCTCTTGTCATATGCTGCACAACATTGCATAACTAACATTTTTTCAAATGGATATAAAAGTGTATTTCTTAATGGAATAATAGAAAAGGAAGTTTATGTAAAACAACCTGTAGATTTTGAAGAGTCTGATAAACCTGATCATGTGTTTAGACTTAAGAAAGCATTATATTGACTTTTTGCCATGTTAGAGTTCAAGAACACCAACTTAAATTGGGGGTTGTCATTGAATATAAATTAATGTGCTATTAGTTGTCTTATTATTTGTTACATGTTTTAAGACTTGTGTGGTGGCTTGCAATTACAAAATATATGTTATATATAATTTGGGATGCATATGCATTGTTTTTGCATGAATTATACCATTGATATTGATGCATGGAGCCACATGTCATGTCTTGGGGTCATGATGTATGCACAAACGTGATTTGACATATCATTTATGCATGTTGATACCTCCTTTGAGAAAGGGGATGGCTATTAAGATACGTCTTTCTGAGAAGGGAAAGATAGATACCTTCTCTTTAGAGGGGAAGTCAGATACATCATTCTTACACTCTTCTCAAAGAGAATGCCTAGGCAAACTAGTTAGCTAACTAGAGTCTGTCTCAACAGTTTAGTTTCCATGAGATTTCTTCTCCAAATGGTGATTCAACTCTGCTTGTCTTAGATGATATGGTTAGAGCTTTTATACCCTGAGTTGTTTCTTATCTGTAGTTTTTTTTTTTGGGGGACTTTTGCTCTGTTGAGCACAAAAATGAATATATAAATACATTTAACATTTTAAAAATATAAAAGACGTTTAATACTTTTTGTATATAATTGATATGCATTTATCATAAAAAAGACTTTTTGTACACTATTTTTTATTTTGTTTATCAGGGTATCCTACGCTCGCAACTACGGAGATTAATCCCTCGAGGTACTGGATACGACGTTGAAAGGTTGATATCTCTCAACCAGGTTTTCTCCGTACACAAGAGCCAGAGATCAAACCCTTGACCACTTGCTTAAGGGGCTCGAGCCCGTTACCATTAGGATCAACCACGTGTTTGTATTTTTTTACACTATTAATCAATCATAAATTATCATATCAATAAAATCTTTGATTTTTATTATAACTAAAAATTTACATAAAAAGTAATTTATAATTACGTAACAATATACAATTTTAAACATCATATGTGATAATGTATGTGTTTATTTTTATCTCTTACTTTTTATCATTTTAATATACACTGTACTGTCCGGGAATAAAGGACGACTATTGACCGAGCTTCACTTATCCATTAATAGATAATATACTGATATGAGACCAATATTGACCGAGTCTCACTTATAACAGATTTAACATAAGATAGAAAATGATGAAATATCAATATCCACGATCTCAGCATAACAATCTTATCAAATAACTATGCTTAACAATATAAAGATAGAACACTTGTTTAGGTGATTATTCAGTTACGAATAACACTATAAATACAATGTCTCTCCAATGAGGGAGAATACCTAATGTTTCATGGAGAACTACGTTTGCTTTGATTTCCACTTGGGATACGTAGGAGTAGGATATCATTCCGTCAAGCTATATTATAAGACCCTTAGTATTCATTCTTAGAAATATAGGTTACACCCCGTTTCGACTAGATTCCAACAAATGCAGTTTTTTGACAAGAAGATACACATATCTCAAAAATATATTATAAAAAATAAAAAATTCACTGTATAATGTCCCACATTGATGTTCAAAAATCATTCTCTGTTATTTTTCATTTGAATTCACTTGAGCAAGTTTGTACAGCTAAGTAAAATTTCTGTAAATTTTGGTACAGGTGATGTCAAATAGGCAGAATATGTGGCCTAAAAGAAATGGTGCCTCCCTTATCATTCGCGTGCCATCTTTCTCGCATAATAAGCGCTGAAACCAACGTACGCCCACTGTCGCATTTCCCTCTCTCTCTCTTCCGTGGGGTCACTCTTTCCCTTGTCTTGTCTATTCTCACTTTCTCCCTGTCTGCTCCATTTCAGTGCTCTGTCTACTCCTTAGCAGCTACCAGCGCATATTTTCTCTCTCTCTAGCCTCCCCCACCATATCATCATGATCCCATTCCCATTGGCATGAACCCTCTCAATAAATAGGAGTGCCTCCTTATCTTCTTTCTCTCTTTCCACGAAGATGCTTCTTAGTAGTTAGGGAGTGAGTTTAAGCTTTGCTACTTCTCCTTCTTCGTTTTTAAGCATCTGGGTATGTCTCATTTTTTGCATTCTGTTATGAACCAATGTTCTTTGCTCTTTTGGAACCCATTAGAAAGTATTGAAACTGTTTTTTTGCCCCATGTATTGAAGGTTTCAGGAAGTGGGTTTTGGAGCTATGTTTGTTTACTACTCAAACTTTGATCAAACATGTTGATGGTAAGACAAAGTTTCATATGTGCTTTTATACATTGTACCTTTAATTTCAAGGGTTTAGATAATATTGGAAGTTTGCAAGTGAAAAAAGGTGCCGCAAAATCCCTCTTCTGCTTGTATCTCTGTGGGTTTAGTGTGGTTTGGTAGAAAAAATAGAAGAGAGAATGAAAGAGTTGAGGGAAAACTTAAAACATGGAATTTACTGAATGAGAAAAGTTGATTATATTATCAATCTATCTAGTAAAATAACTAGTTATATTTCAGTTTGTATATTTTTGGTTTTTGGTGCTTTTGGTTTGCTGTTACTTAAAATTTATTTCTAGAAAACCTGATTTTGAAGCTGCTACATGATTTTGGGCACCCATTTTCTGATGCTATCTGTTTTTATTGCGATTGTGTGTTCAACCAGGATAACTATACAATTGTGTTATTTAAACATCAAAATTTGACAACAAAATTTGATAACAATTTACATTGTTAATACAGTTCAAAAACATGGTCAATGAAATATTGAGTTTGGTTAATGGATATACCTAAGTTTCGCAACTCACTAACCATCAATTGAACTTAATTAATTACGATTTTGAACGTCATTAGCCACGATTCTCAGGTGTTCAAATATAATCTACTACATATATATTTGAATACCTAAAAATCGTGTTTAATGACATTCAATGGATGATTAATGAGTTGCGACACCTTGATATATCCATAACCAAACTCAACACTTCATTAACCACGTTTTTGAATTGTATTAACCATGAAAATTGTTGTTGAATTTTGTTGTCCCACTTTGATGTTCAAATAACATTTCTCATAACCATACCCGCAATTGTTGTGGCGAGTGGGAAGGGTCCTGTGCTTTTTTTTTTTTTTGCTCTGCATACTCTATGAACCCCTCCTTTGCTATGTTTTTTTTTTTTTTTTAATATAGTATAACTGATACTTGCATTTCCCCATGCTAATGCGAAACAACAATTTAATATCATTCATGAATGTATATTGTGTTTTCTCATCAACTCGTGTTCTTGGATTATAGTTTGCAAAACGAAGTTTTGCAAATTTGGTTTTGATTAAAAGTGGGTTTGCAATAAAGTGGTTTATTATGGATAATTTTTTTTCTTTCTTTAAAAGGGGTTTTGGTAAAATGATTATTGTTTTAGGTACATTCAATTTTGCAAGGTTATTGTGGTCAGAGTAATAGTTGAATACCATAATTGAGTTTTGGTGATTAGTGAAGTGATGATTTGTTACTTTTTCTTCAACTAAGGTTTGGGCACCGCTGACAATTTATTTTACCAAAAGTGTTTAAGAAAAGTGAAACTCAGTTTTGACACTCTAAACCATGGTATGGTTTGGAGGTCCCAAACGGACTCCCAATTGCACACACACACCATCATTCTTTGAATTTCTTAAGTTGTGTTTTGGATAAGGCATTTAAAAGTTTCAAGAATTTGAAATAACATGAAATTGAATCGCAGCAATTAGCTGATGTCATTTGTAAAAAAATTTGTTTGGATGCTTTGAATGGATTGGTACTTTTAGAGTTTCACTTACAAAATTGCGAATGGAAATCAAGCTTGCTTTGAATGCTCTGTGATGAGTTACGAGGCCACTGTCATATATCCATGTTTACTTAAACAATTCCAGTCCTTGCTCAATGTCATCAACTATGGTGGCAGTTCCGGTGCTACTTCCACCACCTTGACAAAGAGATCTAACTCCTACATAAACTCTATAGGAAACAACAAGAGCAGAGCCAAAATCGAGTACAAGGACAGACATGCTGTTAGATCCTCTGATGGAGAAGCTCATCATTGTCATCCATGGTGCAAGCTTGGTAGAGCTCCTTAGCGCTGCCATGGCCTTCGATCATAGAGGCGAGTTCTCAAGCTACCATCAGCATGGACTGGAATTATTGAAGTCATTTTTTATTTTTGTTTCCCATTCTGTGGACTTGAGTTCACATCCATCGTCATCGTCAATGATTCTCTCATTTCCTTCAATCTGTAACCAACACTCCGAAGAGAAGGGGATGAGAGGATTTGTAAAATTCCACCTCTAAAGGGGGTATTTTCAATTCTTCATTTTGCGTGTAACAAAATGCTCGATATAATTTCTCTGGTACTTTCAAAATTCTCCAACTAAACATCCAAACGATCTATTTTATCATCGAGTATTTTAAATTCCCTAAATACATACATTCCCTCCTCAAAATTCCTTATCCAAATGCAACCTTCGGGATTTTTGACCACTCTTGTGGTGCTTTTAATTCATGTTTCAGCTGACACTGTCATTGTTTTCAAATATTCTGTAATTCAAAGAACTTATAGGTATTCAAAACTATTGTGTTACATTTCACTGAGGCCTCTGTACAAAGACCAGAAATTTTGTATGAGTCCAGTGGCATTGATTGATTCATGTAGCCCACCCCACTTAGTGAGATAAGACCGGCTGTTGTTTTTATTGTCATTTTAGGTACTGTGAAAATATTTTAACTGTGTTTACGTAATAGGTACTTAGGCTAGCTAAATTTTGTTGCTATGAGATTGAAGTTGTTGATCTTGAGCATTAATGTTCTTTTCATGTTCTCTCTTCCTAAGTTTTGTTGGTGTTGTCATTTTCGTATTTGTTTTCAAAATTGAAACAAATAAATGAAATTTGATAGCCAAGAAAAAAAGAATCTGATACTATATACTGTTTGATTGCAACATAATAACATACTGAGTTCATAAGATTTTGTTCAGAAAATCTGCAACTTAGTCTTCTGGTCAAATATGTTAAGGTCAAATATGTTAACACTTATGGCAAGACTAACTTTTGTGGTCACATTATAGGCACTTAGTCTGAGTAAATTTTATTGCTTTGAGGTTATTGATCCTTGAGGGTTTATGTTCTTTTCATTCTGGCTCTTCCTAAATTTTTTTTTTTTTGGGTGGATTAAATATTTTGTATGCATGGTTAGTTGTTGTTTTCTGTTAGATACCTCACTACACAATCAATGCTCGATCCTTCTAGCATGTGTAAAGTGTAAACAAGAATTTTCTGCAATATATTTGGCACTGATAGGTACTTGGATTTCTGCTTGATGAAGTGTCAATTTTATTTCTGCCTGATAGCAGCCGACTTTGAGATAAATTTACTGCTGTTTTCAGTTCAGTTCTTGTTGCAGATCCCTGCTTTAACACTCAGGTTTTCTTATCGCATTTAGCAAACATTTATGAATTTATGAAACATTATCTTCTTTTTTATGTATGTTTTAGTTGTTTACCTTTCTTGATTATGGTGTGAAGGCATTGGTATTTCAGAGGAATGGCACAACTACTAATTCATTTTAATGCCTTCCGTTGTTGACATATGTTTCCATTTCCCTTTTGCTATTTCTTTGTTTCGGACTTAATTCTTGTGAATTGATTTTTCGAATTGTCATAAATTCTCCAGAGGCATGATGAGTTCAAATTTCAAGAAATGGGCTGTGGGATTTGCACTTGGAAATGAAGGAGAGGCAACGTTGGAGAGCTGAAGAGGATGCTTTATTACGCGCTTATGTGAAACAGTATGGTCCTAGGGAATGGAATCTTGTGTCTCAGCGAATGAACACACCTCTTAACAGGGATGCAAAGTCATGTTTAGAAAGGTGGAAGAACTACCTCAAGCCTGGCATTAAGAAAGGTTCTCTTTCTGAAGAAGAGCAGCGTCTTGTCATCCGCCTACAAGAAAAATACGGGAATAAATGGAAGAAAATTGCTGCCGAAGTCCCAGGTCGAACTGCTAAGAGATTAGGCAAGTGGTGGGAAGTATTCAAAGAGAAGCAACAGAGAGAAAAAAAGGAGATCAATAGAATTTCTGACCCAATTAACGATAGCAAGTACGAGCATATACTAGAGAGTTTTGCGGAGAAACTAGTGAAGGATCAACCTTCGCCATCATTTGTTATGGCTGCTTCCAATGGAGCATTTTTGCGTACTGATGCACCAGCCCCTGCATCAGCTTTGCTTCCTTCCTGGCTTTGCAATTCTAACAATGGTACAGCTGTCACCTCAAGTTCCCCATCCGTGACACTGAGTCTTTCTCCCTCAACAGTGGCAGCACCTTCATTTTCATGGTTGCAACCTGAGAGAGGACCCGTTGGTTTGGGGAATGTAACACCTCATGGATCTGTTCCAGCTTTTGGTGATAACATGCTCATATCGGAGTTGGTGGAGTGCTGTAAAGAGTTGGAAGAAATGCATCATGCTTGGGTAGCACATAAGAAAGAGGCAATCTGGAGGTTAAGAAGGGTGGAATTGCAGTTGGAGTCGGAGAAGGCATGTCGAAGGAGGGAGAAGATAGAAGAAATTGAAGCAAAGATTAAGGCTCTTGAGGAAGAGCAGAAAGCTGCTTTGGGTAGAATTGAAGCAGACTACAGGGAACAGTTAGCTGGATTGAGGAGAGATGCTGAAAGCAAGGAGCAGAAGTTGGCAGAGCAATGGGCTGCAAAGCATTTGCGGCTCACTAGGTTTCTTGAGCAGGTAGGATGCAGACCGGTGCTCCCCGACGCAAATGGAAGATGAGGACATCACTGGTAAATCGGATATGGTTGCTCCTATGACTTGAATTACATGCAGTTTATGCTGATACTAGTTTTGATCCTGCTCTATTTTTATTACAGATGTCTATCAATATCCTATCTATGTGATTTCTTTTAGCAGTTAATGTATGTGCATGGTATCACATCCATCTTTATGAATTTGAACTTTAAAATATTCCTGAATATGTTTCCCCCATAATTCTTTTCTTAGTGTGGCATTACTCATTAGCTGAACAACTTTATGTAATGTAATCTTCCAAGTGTTACTAGAATACAGGGTCTCGTAACTTTGTTTACCAACATTAGATTTCGAATTCAGTATAGGATAACAGATAATGATCAAAATAAGTGTCAAAAGGTCCATCAAAAGATTCAAAACTGCAAAATCTTTTGAAGTACTGAATCCCTCTTCAAATTATGCCTTTTACATTTTCAAGCTATTTAAGGATTTTTACAAGATTTTGTTTATAACCCCTTTCCAATAATTCCTTGTCTTCTATTTTTCTTTGAACATCTTATTGGTTAGTTTCCATTTCTGTTGCTAGTAGAACATCTTTGGAGCCTGAGATTGGACAAATGTGCTCATTTAGAAAAGACTTTGGGAGAGTCAAAATCAACATATATTTCCTAAATTGAAAAGAAATGGTCTCAAACCTGATGACAAACATGTCTTTGGGTGCGTCTTGTGTGGTATGGCTACTTATAGCATAAGGAACTTTATTTTCTTCTAAATGTAGCGATTAAACTATTCTTTTGTTTTAAAAGTTTTACTGAATTTTCAAATGGGTTTTTATAGTTTAAAAGTTTTCAGTCAGATCATTATACTTTTAAATCTTTTTAATTTGGTCCTTTTATTTTAAATAAGTTTGCAATTAAATCCTCATTCATTTTAGGATTTTGTTATTATGTCCCTGAAATCTATAATAACACAGGATGGCTTGAAGATGAATGGAAAAAATTCACAAGTCATTAACTAATAGGGACCAATTTAATTATTTTAAAATAGTCACTATTAAAAACTTTTAGGCCATAGAGACTTAATTTTGAAATTATCGGGACCAAATGAGTAATATAACAAAAAATAATTTTTTTTTTTGGTAAATTAGAGAAATAAAACAAAAAGACAGAGCATAAACTACAAAAGATAAACTGAGAAAATCCCTTAAAAGAAGAGCTCCCATATCCAAACTCTCAAACCATAGCCTTGTCTGACTCCCACTTTTGCTAGGTGATCAATGCAGTAGTTCGCGTCACAAAACACATGGGTGATCTGCGCAAGCCAGAAACGATTTAGCAACTCAATGACCTGGGCAAGAACGATGGCATAAACATGATAACTCAGGTTCCCATGATTTTGGATTAACAAAACGATATCCGGAGAATCATTCTCGCAAAAAATAGAACGAAAACCACATTCCCAAGCAAGAATGAGACCTTGCTTCACTGCCATGATCTCCGCAAGCAAGGCATCCCCCTTGACCATCAAAATTAGAAAAACCAACTAACCAACCTCCCTCATGATCTCTATTCAGCCCACCTGAACCCATAGAGAAAGAAGATTCCTGGTAACTTCCATCCACGTTATGTAACACCCCGATTTTTTGGCTTTCTAAAATCAGTAATTATATAAATACGTTTATATTTTTATCTGAGGCTTAGAAAATATTTTTAATTAAACTGAAACCTTATTTATATTCTACTTAATGATAGAGAGTCACGATTAAAATTTAGGTTGAAAAGTCAGGCGAAACCCGATCTGTGAATTTCATTGACAGTATAATTATACTGATCAGAAGGCCTAATTTTGACTCGTGAACGAAAAACTACTTAAGTTTTTTTTTTTTTTCAAAAAATTTGGTTATTTTGAAATATTTCATTAAAAAGTGAAATAATATATTATATTCGGGCGATATATTGAGTCGGGCGATCAACGGAGCTGATTACGGGATTTCCGAGACCCATTAACGGATAATACCCATGAGTCACACAAGACAAACCCACGTGGATGATGTCATGGATGAAGTCATTGGTCATTATGACAATTTCTATGGAAATTGCATTTTGATCCTTAAACTTTTTAAGTTTTGCAAAGTGGTCCTTAATCAATTTTGCATTTTGGTCCTTAAGTGACAAAATTTTCTTGCTCCCAAACCCTTTGTATGGTTTGAAATTTCTCAGTATGAAAATAATTTCAAGAAAACTTATATGTTGTGGTGGCTTGATTTATGAATGAAATCTGTTTATGAGTATTGTCATGTATAATGTGATTTTACTTTTGAAATATGTGTGTCACTTTGCTGAAGTATTCAAAAAGAAAATTTTTACACCCGAATTTTCTGACTTAAAGTAAACTAATTTTTCCGAAAGCAACCGGCAAATAACTTTTTAATTTATTGCCGCACGTGTTCATGAGGTAATGCCAAGGGGGTGTTACACATTAAGCGTAACAAAATGTTGAGTGGGAGGAGTCCAATGCACTCCAAGTCTTCTGCCTTGATCCAAATAGGCATGAGCTTGAAAGAACGTTACAAACTCTTCATGAGTTCTGAGACACCCCGCATTAAAGAAAAGCCTAATTTAACGAAAACTTATCGTGATATAAGTGTGAACATATAAAACTGAAAAGCAGGATATATTAAAACTTAAACATGAGAGAGATGAACGTAAACATCACATAACATATATCATATAAACATAAAGATACTAGATACAGTCTCAGGTACCACCGTAGTAGGCCCCATAAGTAAAAACTGACAAAAGAACTGAAAATACAATAACTCCAAAAAAACGCACTAACCATAGACTCTATACTCAACTACTAGGGTCCACTGCTTGTCTTCTAGCATCGGGCTCATAAGGGGTCCTATCAAGCTCTTCAATAGCTAGCTCCTCCGCAGAATCTTCTCACGACGACCACATAATAAAACATTCACAATAGAGAAGAAATAGGATATAAGAAACTATTGGATCATCATATATGGAAAATGAATACATAGCATCTAATACAATAACAGTACAAAGACATGCATCACATATAGGTCACATATAGATAGAAATCATCCTCGAGTTACAGAATCATCCTCTACCCTTACTATGATGTTACTAAGCATGTATGCTGACGTGGCCACCATAATCTTGTCATACATCCCTCGTCTGGTTAGGGATATTAGTCAATCGTCCAAGCGACGCATCCGTAAACACCGGTGCACACCCCCATTCCCGTTAGGGTGCTCATTCTGAGAATGATACTATCCCCCCATTCCCGTTAGGGAATAGTTGCATAATATAAAGGTATCACCATTCCCGTTAGGATACACATAGCAGCTCGGCAAGGACTACGAGAATATTACGGTAGTCTCCCCCATTCCAGTCAGGGAACTGACCCGTGATATTCGGTACCTGTAACAGGATACTCTGACCTCGTGTGTTCCACCCACATGGCTGTGAACAACATCATGCATTCTATATGAGTCTCACCAACTCGCATTGTGTCATAACCTAGTGCCTTAATCTTTCACCACAAACTCAGATAATTCCTTAAGTCTACAATCTCATCACATATATAAAATAATATTTTATTAGGTTAGGCACATCTAAGTCATAGTTCATACTCTCCCCAACATGCATTGCTCCAAAATAACATATATCATCGCCTAGATGCCAACTAAGCTGATTATAATAGATATCGCATGTGATCATACCAAGCATGTTATACACATTAAAATATTCAAATATCTCAAAAATCCACATAGAACATGTTATCATAACCAACACACATCAAGTAACTCGAACATAATAAAAATCAGGCATCCTCGAGTATCGCGAATTTAACCTAACAACGATAAACCTACAATCCCTATATCATCATTGGTACTACGAGGTAGTCGCCAATGTGATATTGACATTGTCGATTACTTGCTCATTATTAGGGTTTAGGTCACCCTACACCATTATTGTATAAAATGCTACTTAGCCGTTTTCGACAATAGATGGCTTCTTTCTCCAACTTGAGCAACACATAACGATAACTTGGACAATGGAACTAAGCTCCTCCTGCTCCTACCAAATCTACCACGCATAACCTAGGAACCCCTGGTGCTCCGAAAATTCACCTGGATACATGAACATGAAGCAAACAACGTCGGTAACCCTAATACGAAGACAGAACGTAAAACCGATAATCGAGCTATTAGAAAACCTCAATACTATCACCGATGACATGCCACTGTAAAAATGGCATAGGCTTACCTTAGCCATAGGCTTACCTTACCTTAGCCTATGCCGTAAAAATGGCATAGGCTTACCTCACAACACTTATTTATACATTCCAAAGGATTAATACATCAATCCATAAATAACAAATTAACACCTTGAACCTTAGAAGAAGACCTTGACCATTGAACAATTTTAATCAAATCCAGCATATATATCATATCGAACCTCCATTTTTGAACACTATATGTCATTACTATACAACCACAAAATCCAGGCACCAGAATATTACAAAAGTTGTCATGCATGTTTAGTTTTTTTCCCTCTCACCAAACCTCCAAGTTGATGATAATAATTAAAAAAAAATTAGGAGGAAAGAAATATATGTTTCATCAAATCACATTCATCAAATAGGAACTCCACATATCAACTATCAAGAATACTTTCAATTCATTAAGGGATCAACATATCCATTATTTCTTCAATCTTTGACATATATCAAGTAAGGATATCATTCACTAAGTTACAGATCCAAATAGGAGTCTAGTAAATAATCATCAACACTAAAATTGATAGATATGTCTTCTAAATCTGGGTAACATTGAAATTCCATCGGGAAATCTAATTCTGGGTGTCGTTGAGGTTCCATCGGGAAATCGGGATATGCAAATTCTACATCGTTCCTTCCATTCTCTTGTTTCGCCTCAACATGAATTTCACTCTCATGTCCAGAAGTAGCATGCACTTCTGGTTGCAATATTTCAGTTGAACTATTGCTCGAGTCAACATTTTCTTTCTTTTCCTCTGTGTCTTGAGAAATTTTGCAAGGAGAAGAAGGCATTTTCTCCGATTTTGGAGGTTCCTCAGTTACAAAGATATTTGTAGATTCAACATCCACTGTACTTTCTCTCTCTATTATTGCCTCAATGAGAGTTTCATGCTCACCTTCAGAACTAGCATGGACTTCATCCAGTTGACTTTGCAATATTTCATTCGAAGTATTGCTCGACTCAATGTTTTCTTTCTTCTCCTTGGTGTGTTGAGAGTTTTGGCAAAGAGAAAGCCCTTCCTTTTTCAATTTTTTAGATTTCTTCACTCTTTCACCCTGTAAATGATTGTAATAAAAGTATTTAGTCATCATTAAGTTTTATAAAATTTTGAGCGCCAATATTTTAAATGTATCATACTAAGTCATTGATCAAATAATTTTAAAGCATTACCTTGCTTGTTTGCCTTTTTGGAATTTTCATGTAGCTTTTAGGAAGCATATAATTCACAACCTCAATGATGGATCGAAATGGTTGGCTTGAATTATTGTGATAAAAATACTGCGAAATAACAAACAAACAACATGAATATTATCATCAATGACATATATGTGGTTCAGATATATATTGTGAAAATAAGCAACAAAAGAAGTAGCTTAGTTTATTTTCCCTAATATAAGATAATATAATATGATATCAAATGCTTATGATAAACTAAATACACTAATCTAAAAGTTGATATTTTAGAGAAGACTTTACTTAACCATCATTTTCAATCTGAAATTCAATAATCAATAAAATCAAAGATAAAAATATAAAATGCACTACATATATCAATATGTAAATTTAATTTTACACTAACTTTATTTCAAGGTACACACACAGTTCACCTATATCTTATTTCAAAGTATGGTATATTTAGATAGTCATTCACACTCACGTGCATTAGTACACAATGTTTATATTAATGTCAAACATATCTATTTTAAAAAAAAAAATCATTTTTTTTGAGATCTATTAAAAGAGGCTATGTACAAGTGCGAAAATTAGTCAAAGGGAGATTTAAACTCATGTACAAGGAAGTAAATACCTTCAGACAGTTGTGCTAGTCAACCCATACATATTGCATTAGACAAAGGTGTATGATACACTATATATATCAATGTGTAACTTTGATTTTGCAGTAAATTCATTACAATTTTTTGTAAATAAAAAATGGTAAATTCATTACAATGAAGTGTACGAATCATCAAAGAAATTTATTTTAATCTTAAATATAATTTGAACATTCAAAGTCCACACACATAAACACACTTACACAAAGTTCACCTATATTTTATTTCAAAATATGGTATATTTAGATACTCATTCACACTCACATGAATTAAATATAGTGTTTATATTAATGTCTAAATCATCTATATAAAAAAAAACCATTTTCCATTCATTTTGAGAATGAAGAATGGAATACCTTTAAACAGTTGTGCCGACCAACCCATGTATATTGCATTAGACAAAGGTGTCTGAAACAAACCATTTATGTTTTTTCTTCACTTAAATTGATTTTACGTAAATTTAAAAAACAATTTTGAGTTTTCTTTTCTTTGAAAAAAGTGTTCATCTTGGGCTTTGGGTAGATAAAAATATAGCATCAAGCAAGAAACTATTGTGTTAACAATTTATGACCATTGTGATGCTCTTTCATGCATGATACATACGGGTAAATGTGGAATTCACATATTGAATTTTAGTTTATTTATTTTTTGATATGACAAAGGTATATCAATAGAAGTGATGTATATTAAATAAAAATAATAATTAAAGAACATCCAACAACTTTTGATTTGATGACAATTCAATTACCGTATCCAATTCGTTGTGTCACTTTGTCTGATTTGTATCCTCCAATCCCCAAGCTTTGGTTGTAGCATTTCTATGTCTTTAAAACTACCAGGATTACATTCTTCCGGAAGAACAAAGGAAACAGTTTGTTCTGTCTTCGGACGAGTAGTCTTCAACCTTTTCCCACTTTCTTGTTGTTCCTATGATCAAAATCATCATACATATTACTTAGTACACATGCAATATAAATGAAACAGTATGTCGCTTACTTTAAGTTAGCATGCCATCATTACATATCATGTTGATTGGAAAAAGAAGACCACCCTATAAACTATGTTGAACATACAATTTACTTGATAAAGGATGAGCTTACAGTTATTGGTGAAACAACAATTTTTTCTGCAATCTGTGCTCGGTACATTACTCTTGTTTTCTTGATGGATTCCTGTGTCATACTAATTAAGTACATATGGTTAACTGCAACAATAGGTTTTGAATTGCGGTTGTAGTCGCGATCACTGTTGCATTGTATTTACCGTGATTGCGGGCAATTACGAGAAAATGCAGCCGATGCGATCGTAATTGCTGTCGCGATGCGATTTTGATACCACAAACAAACATGCGATCCCCAAATGTGGTAGCGAGCTTAATTTAAAACCGTAAACAATATTATTGTCATGTAAAAGAGAAAGATTTGCTTTAGTTACTAGAATTAATTTCCTGAGGATGTTAACCAGCTCTTGGCTTTGTGTATCTTGCTCTTGAGTGTTACTCATCATATCTGTTGGTATACTAGACTACAATTCTGACATCATGAAATTTCCCTTATCAACAACATTTGGTGACTTGGCCTCCTTTGAAGCTGACATTCTTTATATATAGATGGAGGAAGAGAAAAAACTGCTAATGGGGCTAGATTGGTAGCTAGAATAAGGCACAGAAAAACCCAAAAATGAATGTTGTGGAGGCTAAGCAAATGAAGGAGAGTATTTATTGGTGGAGTGAAAGATTTTTTATTGTAAATGTACATGAATCTCATAGATACACACAATATATATAGTAGTCCACAGTTTTTAAGATTTCAAATTGTGTCTAATTTTGACTATGAATGGAAAACTCCAAATAAGGACATCGTTTATTGCATGAATCAATAATAATAACAACAATAGAAAAATATTTTTAAATAAATATAAACATTAAAAACAAATATCCAATGTAAGAACATTACCATTTAATAAAAAAACATTAATGTATAATTAATGTTGACATCAATGAGTAAAAACTTTTTACTAAATACATTAATAACATTTAAAACAATTTCGTATGTGATTATGTTTCATATGAATTTTATTTCATTTGGAAACATTTCATTTACTTTATAAACATGTTCATTAATGTTTCTTTTTATATATATTAATAATTGGTGGAAAAAGTATTTTTCCTTAATCACATTTAAAACATTATCTATATAAAGAGAAATATATGATAGGGCTCTCATTTTCCAATTTTGTTTAGTCTTGATCCATGAATGAGGTTTTAGGCCTGATAAGGTCAAGCCCATAAGCTCTTGGGACGTGACTCCCAACAATTAAGTGATGTCAGTATCGTTTTCTATTAAGAGAATATTTTCACTAAAACATTTCATTAGCTACCTCACCAAATAAGGAATGTTGTAGAAAGCATCAAGATATCAAGATATTTACATGACATCTAGAAGTACTAATTTGCCATCAAGTCTTCAATTTTGGGTTTGGGCCTAACTTAATCCCAAAAGCTAGCTCATGGGGTGAGGGTTACCTCCACTTATAAGCACTATTCAGGCCATATCACTATCCATTGTGGGAATCCAACATCAAGCCCTATTTTGGTCCTCAAAACATAGTCCTCTATAAAGAGATATAGTAATCACTAGGATAGGATATTTCTCCTCACTCTCTACCTCCTTTGTATCCGTGTTGTAGTGTCTTGCAAGTATCCAACCCCTCTCCAACCCTCTAAGAGGCTAGAAAAGTGACATGGATATGTTCTAGTAGGTTTTTAACACCCTTCCACTTGTGTACAGGTTATTGGCACATCTTTTGGGACACATATAAACTATTGTTCCACATCTCCTATATTGGAAAATACATATAGAAGGATTACTACTAGCCAAAAGTAGACATCGAACATGTGGAGGTTTCTGTGATTGCAAACCAAGCTTGTGACATGCTGATCTCCACCTTGTGTGCGCCAAAAAGACACTACTCTCTCCCTAACACTAACACTGCTCAAATTAGAACCCCATAAACCATGTGTTGATTGAGATGTTTACTAGACAACAACAACAAATTATTAAACTTTGTCGCATGGTGAACCCAAAAAACATCAATAACATGATGCTCCTGTGGATCTTAGACCTCAGGAATGATCGTCTACATGCCCCTAAGAGCATTTCGAAGTATTCATGCCATTCATGCTGCTCGTGAAGCAACCAACCCCAAAATGTGTCACGCTTTCTTGGGTACGGTCTAAAAGGTCACCATTAAGTGATTCTAACAAGGAATTGTTTGAAATTAGGAACCTTATGCATGTCGTAGCCACGCACAAAGTTATGGGAGGACTAAATTATAGATAACTAGATTGTAACCCGCGTGTTACGCGGTTGCAATGTTTTTAAAAAAAATTAGTGTTGGCTTGGGAATAAATTGATAGTGATTGAGGTGTTCATAAAAGAAAAATTTTGTGTAAAACAATGACAACTAATAAAAGAGTTGTTCCAAATTATTGTCGATTTAAGTTTTTCAATTTGAGAGTCTGTTTAATAAAAGGTAAAATCGCCAACGACATTCTCAACATTTGAAGGCTATCACATAGGTGAAGTTACTTTACAATGTAGCTTTGAAGGCCTTCTCTTATTCCTTGTGGGTTCACTTCAGTGTAGAAGGCATCCCAAGTGCACTATCCATATAAGTCAAGATGTGCTGGGAACTTCTTGTGTTCAAAATGTCTAAAAGTTCTTTTGTATTTCTCCAATATTCTGTGAATAGCAAAAAAAATTTTTTTTTTGTTAATGTAAGATGTAAAGATGACTTCTAAGATGGTAGTTTGTATAGAATTAGGAGTAACGTCATTTTAGAACCAAAAAATAAAATAAATAAAATAAATAAATACATACTTGATAGAATTCCTGGTTAACTCAGATGGATTGAATTAATAAATATCGCTTCTAGTGATTGGAAAGTTTGGAGATGGGCATCTCCTGGAGAATTTAAAAGTCATGTAAGTACTGAACTGTTGAGGAAGAAAAGAATGACAACATTGATTTTCTTTCATTTTTTATTGAAGTAAAATAAAATATAAAAAAGTGAAAGGATTTAACTTACCATTTTCAATGCATAATTGAAGCTCATTTTATGGACTTTCATGCAAAGTTGTGCGAATCTGTCCATCTAAAACATGTAAGAAGAGAATGTAGGGGGAGTCCTTTGCTTTTGTATCCAGAGTCGGAAGAACATTCAACCTAAAGGGTAAACTCTTGCTTCCAGGAGCAGCAATAGAGTTTCAAAAAGCCTATATTAATTTTGGTTTGTTTTGTATTGTTTGTTGTGTGGAGCAATATTTTTGTGATGTTTAGTGAAAATCTACCAAAATGTTTCAAAGTCCAAGTGAATTCAAATAAGGGAAAGTGAAAAAACACAATTTTAAAATGATAAGAAGTTCCCAGTTTGGTTCTTGCCATCCAATCAATGATGCCCGATCTCAATAATAGAAGAAAGACGTCCTTTCAAACTATTAGATTCAATTTGATAAATGCCTAAAAGTACAATACCTTTGAAACCTATTTGTGGTTAAGTAAAATGACTTTGTTCTATGATGTTGGATCCTCATACTTGGAAGGGAATTCATCCTCAAGAGCAGACTGTTCTATTGCTTCGAGAGCAGCAATTGAGTATGACATTTTTAAAACGAACCTTTTTTTTTGGAAATGTTTGCCTGGAGTATATTTGTATGATGTCCATTCAAATTCTATGAACCAGTTTGACAGTCTAAACTAAACGAAATAAAGGGAAGCAAAAACACATAATTTATAATAAGATGGAAGTTTACCGTTTGGTTGTTGCCATCCAATTAAGGAAGACTGATATCAACAATAGAAGAAATATGACATTTGAAACTCTTGAATTCCATTAGTAAAATGTGTAAACCTTTTTGTGGTTAATTACAATGACTTTGTTCTTGTTTTTGATTCAATTAGAAGTCAAGGTATCCTTCCACCATCTACCTTTAATAGAGGTCAAGGCACATATGTCCGCAGCTCCTAGTTTGTTTTTTAGGAAGCAATATTAAGACACATATTGTAAAAGTTGAAGGACAATGAGAACAAATGGAGTGAGGAGTTCATATAGCACTTATAAGGATAAGGTGTGAGTAAGGATAAGGTGTCGCAGCTCCTTGGCCTTAGGTGCACGTGCAGGTGCTGCATTAGAAACATGGTCTTCAAACTTTGGCAACGCTGCGGTGTCAAGCTTCCATTCTTGAAGGCGGTTGTCATGAGGAACATGCCTACACAATTTCATGCTCAGTTTTATACAACCAAAATTTTTATTTTAATTACATGTGATGTGAGGCAATAATCCAAAAATCAGTAATTATTGATATTCATCACGAATTCTAAAGACTTGGTTTGGCACAAGTTAGATGAACCTGATCCTGCCTTTTTGTAGTTATGTAGTTAGTATATTTATGCAAGGGTAGTGAACTGAAGGTGAATCATATAACAGTTCCTTAAGCTTAGCTTTGGACTACCTACTGGTCCATGACAAGATAATATTATTGACAATAAATGAAATTTTAATAAAAGATAATATTTTTGTGAAATAGTGAAAGGTAATTGAAGATTTGTTCTAAAGCCTTAAGCTAATAAATGAATAGAGTTCTTGTCGGTTGCTATCATTTGTGTATGATGTATATTTGTGTTTGGTGTCATGACTTGTGTGTATGAGAAAAAGAAAGTGGTAGGAGGTTACTTGTTATCATGAACTGAAACTCCCATTCTTCATCATGACAAGCGCAGTATAGAAAGTGATAGTGTCTGATGTTATCACATGAAAATTAATTTCAATAGATCATCTTCACCACAAACCAGAAGTAAAAAATTGGAGTTAATAACAACAAAACGAACCTTAAGATCACTTCTAGTATATCCTTTCGTCATAGTTGAAAGCTCTTTGAAGTCTATATTTTCTCATATTTCCTTTGCTAGGACAGTTTTAATATATCATTTCCCTGTTCTCAGCAGATGGAAGACTGTTAAGTCTCTAAAATGTCTGTGTGCATTTCCCTAAGTTTTGATGAAAACTAAACATTGGGTAATGATTTAATTAACCTATTTTGTGGTTGCTAACCTGTCTACTTAGTGTACAGATCAGAAGATTACAAAACTCACCTGTCTGTCTACCTAAGTCTCACCTGTCCGTATAAGCCAAGAAGTCAACCTGTCTGCTGACTAGGATTGTTGACTACGTGCAAACTGATTTTACAACTTGTCTCTACTCTTCAACTTGTCTAAGGTTCTTCGTTAAAGAACTCGAAGTACAGGAAGCTTTTGCAAGCTGTCCCCTCATGAAGAAAACTCTGAGAACTCTCTCACGCTTATCAGGAAACTCAGAAGTGCTCTCTCTCAAGCAACCTAGGAAGTCAGAGATAAACTTCCAGTTAAAGAATGTTTCCAACATGCTTTATTCCCTAGTACTTTCAGTCATTACACATAAAGGGAAATGTACTCTGCAAAAGTACAAAAGCACTTTGCACAACTCTGAGTTAATGTCTACACGATGCATAAAGCTATTATCCCTCATGTTAGAGTACAACCAACGTCTTCATTGCATTAATGGCTGCCCAGAACGACTATATTACATTTAATGAAGCTCTGCTTGAAGCCATAGTTGCAAGGAATGTCTCTAACGGATATTAAATGTTTGAAGGCTATAAATACAGAAGTCATTGAAGATGAACATCATCAGAGTTTTACAAAGCATTAAAGAGCCATTACTCTGTTCATTTATTCATTCTGTATTCTTCAATCATTTGAAGTTATTACGCAGACTTTCCTAAGCTTTATATTTAAACCACTCTCTGAGTGTTAGTGAAAGGTCTGTAAGTGTATTTATTACAAACCAAACTCTCAAACAAATCTGAGTGAGCCTGAAGAGGCTAGGTGTGCAAAGAATACTTGTGTTGGAGCCTGAAGAGGCTAGGTGTGCAAACAATACTTGGAGTCTGTAACCTGATCAGTTATAGTGTTTAAATCTTGGTGCTGCCAAGGACTGGACGTAGCTCTTTGTGTTAAAGAGTGAACCAGGATAAATCTCTGTGTTAATCTCTCTTCCCTTAATCTCTTTAGTTGTTTTGATTATATATATCATCTGCTTTCTAACAAAGGGGTTAAAACTGTTTCTGTCAAGTCTGTTTTCTTATCTCTACGTGTGTTGTTTTTCTGAGAAAACTACAACAGACAGGTGACCTGTCTGTGTATCTTTTTACACCCGTCTGTGCTTAGCTTCTGCATGCAAAAAGTTTTTAACTTTATTTTAAATTCTAATAAACACAATTCAACCCCCCTTCTCGTGTTTATAGTTGTCTATTTCAAAGACCAACCATGATCCTGCTCAACATTATAATCAACAAAGATGTTATTCAAAAATCTCAGAAACAATATTCTTTGTCTGAAAAACAAACTGTTAAATGATATGGCCTAAGAGATGCTTCAACCACTCTTCAAAATTTAAACACATCAAGAGATTTTACTGTATCCATGGAAAACATCAGGTAGGCTCAATCAGGGAACAATTTATTGTGAACACATTTTGGTTTGCCAAAGTATTCTCACCCGATAGGCATAAATTCATTTTGATTAGCATGCTCTCCAACTCTAGTCCACTGCCCAAGCATGCTATCAACCTCATCAACAAAAATAATAGTTGGGGCAACCTTTGCTGCTAATGTGAACAGAGCTCGAACATTCTTTTCATCTTCTCCAAACCATTTTGAAGTGATGGTGGACATTGAGACATTAATGAAACTTGCTCCAGCTTAATAGAGAGGATCTACATATCAAAATTCAAAAGTGACATTGATATTAACTGTGTCTTTATCATGATAAGCAATATAGAAAGGATTTATTTATCAAAAGTGACATAGATTAGCACATTATATTTTCAAATGAAGCACCATTGCATTGAGAATAATTTCAAAATGGATGAGTAAACCTGTTGATTGAATACCCGTGCTATTGTGGTGAAAGTTTTTTTTGAGTTGTTGTTCAAAGTCTTAGAAGAGAAACCTGAAATGTATGCTATTATCTTTTTTTTTTTTTATAAAACCTTAAATATTATCATTTACATAGATAACAACAACGGACCACAAAGAATGAAGCCAAACTTTAAATTATAATAACACAGTAAAACTACCATATGTGTATACATGATCTTTTTATAGTAACATTCAATTGAAACAGTCGGATATATATAGAATTGAACTTAAATTGTTGGATATATTTCAGTTTTGACAGAAAACACAAGCACCCAATCAAATACTTGGTCTATTCACTCCCAGCTTTAGTATTGAAAACTCTTGCAAAGCAGAAACAATTGTGTACTCATATACAGCAAAATATACTTAAACTTCAAAAGATACCAGAATTGTGCAATATTGAGATACATTTCCCTTTGCATTCTCATCCAATGCTGCATTGTTGTCCTTGGTGCCTGTGATTTTTTCACCAAGAAGATTATGTTGACCTAAAAGGGAGCCTATTATCGAGTTTCCTAAATGGCTGTTGGCTTTTGAGTTCACATTACCTTGGATAATTAAATAGCCTGTGAGGACAGTGTGGGGGACTGCGCGTTTGGGTGCTTACCATTGTGGAGGTAGCAACCCATCATCTGGGTATCGCCCCCATCCACCTTTAGGTTGTGTTGAGAGTGGAGGACGACGACGGCAGAGTTGCAGCCTGCACAGTGAAGGAGATGGACAGTGAATGCTGCGGAGTTGCGACTCTGGTAGGTGATTGCATCGATGTTAGAGTTGGAGAGTCTCTGATAGGTGGCTGCAAGGGTTCTTTTCTGTTGCATCAAATACTAAATGGGTTTGTTATTATCGGGTGATTATTGCGTGTTGTATCTGTTGGGCACGGGTTTGTGGGATCTTTCCAAAAGAGAGAGTAAGAAATTGCATGGAGATTGAGCCACGTAAGCTTCACAGCATATGTGGAAGAAATTGGCATAGGTGGCATTAGAAAAGCTGATGTGTCTTAAGATCACGTTTAGGGTGGATTTTAATATATTATATGGACAAGCCTACAAAGAAGCCAAAGCATATTAGAAAAAAGGAACAGGAGTTTAACATTCCAAGAGAGAACCACCGAAAAGTTGATGAGTACACACCTCATGTGCCCCGCAATAAAATCCTTCAGGTGTAACCTATGAAAATCTCTAACTCCTCATACCAAGGACCTGTCAACTCCAATGGATGAGCATGTCCAACCTTTTGCAATTATTACCACTCTTAAAAGCACAACATGGAGGATTGTATTGACCTCTGAGATGCCATTAAGACTATGATATAACAAGGATTGCTTCAAAATTCCGCTAAATGACCTCGAGAAGGCAAGTCTTTGTGGTATTAGACTTGGGGGTGGTGATTTAGTAGCAGTGGGTGGCAAAGTTGCTTTGTTACCTATTCCATTAGGAACTCCAGATTTTTTAGTCCATCATATTCATGCGTTTATAATTCATGCGAAGATATTAATACTCCTAAAAGGTGTTTTATTAGCTGGTATCTCGTTATTGATACCGAATAAAGAAAATCTTGGTTTTCATTTCCCGTGTGATGGAACTAGAAGAGGGGGAACATGCCAAATGCCAAGTATCTGTGTGGGATCATGTCATCTTAGGCTTATTCTGGATGTTCAATGCAATTTCGATAGTAGATGAGAGATGAAATGAAGAGAAGTCCATAATAACGGGCGCCCTCCCAAGGAGATTGCTCATCACCACGAGAACACAACTATCATTGGAGAGAAAAATCCGTCAAGAATAGGAGGAAAAAAGAAAAAACTTATCCTTTCTTTAGTCTTCCCTAAAATATCCCAATGATTTTGAGTCTAGTTTGTATTTGTGTATGTCTTTTTAGTGTTTGGTTTCGAACTTTCGAATTCGGCAGTTTCTGCTTTAGCCCTGAACTTGTTGTTAATGATTTCAATTCAAATTCTGACGCTTTGTTGTATGATTTTAGTTAATAAGGGAAAGGATGGAGATTTCTTTTTTTTTTTTCCCTTTAGATGATTCTGAGTTACATATACCAATCTTTCTTATGTTTGACTTCATTTTCTCCTTGTATTTCAGATTTCACACACAGAATTCTCTTTTGGGGTTATTCCCTTCATGAATGATTGACCCATTTAGTTTTTGTTGACTTAGAACTATTTGCTATCTCCACTCTTCTAATCTTAGATTTACAAAGCTAAAATACAGAATGTGAGAGCTCGATCATAATATGTTAAACTCAATAGGGTTAAACTTACTAACTTATATAAGTGTTGAATGATTATCCAATTTTCTTTCCTAGATTATAATCACTTGAGCCGACTCTGGGGAAAACAAGGAAAGCAAGTTGTGGATCATTAAGAGGACTTTCTAATTGAGACCATATATTGATAGTACTTGAGTGAACAAAAATCTCTATAGCCTTAACTCTTAAATTTCAATTTTGAGAGAATTCAGTTTGAAATGTTTCAAATTTGTAATTATAATTAAGAAATGATTTGTTACTCTTTATTTTGTTGGGACTTTTAACGTTCGAATAATTCCTTAGTACTCTTGGTTGATACAATGATGAAGTGTACAAGTTAGACAAAACATGAGACTATATGGAAGGAACATGAAAAGCTACAACTTGTAATGATGGTGGAACTGAGATACCCTGATGTCCCATTAAAGAAAACCTAATTAACTAAGCCTTAATCGTGATATTACGTTAGAAATGCATAACAGCAAAGCGTAGATATTAAGAACATAAACGTAGGAACATAAACATCGCACACCATATATATATATATATATAAACATCTGTTCAGGGTACCCCATCATTAGTGACCCATAAAATACAAACTGACATAAACTAAAATTGGTAAAGACTGAAAATACATCAAAAGATCCAGAACAGAAAACATCCTCACCACCCTCCACACTGAGCCTATCCCCCACTCAAAATATATCCAAAATACCTCACCATAACCTTCTTTCCTGCCTTACTAGCAACACTTACTGTGTTGAACCAAAGTGATTTTGTATTAAATAATCTCTTAAGTTTCGATGTTAACAAAAAGTTAAATTTGTATGGCAAAGTATTGTCAAAAGATCTAACTTGTTTTTTTTTTTTATAGATTGCAGGACTGTTTGAAATACTAATCAAGGAAACTTAAAGAAATATATATGGAATCTTATCTGATTTTATTCACTAGACGTGTCTGCAATTCTTGGTAAAGTTCTGAGTCTGTTAATTTTGTGTTAGACGAGATATTATATTGGCTAAGGTAGACGAGTATCTAAGTCTAAGATTTATTTAGTAGACGAGTCAATAAAATAACCTTCAGAAAAACATCAAGTCCAAAGACTTGATAATAGACGAGTTGTCTCACTATTTGCCACGTCAGTAGACGAGCTATTGAGTATAGCGAGTCCAAAACTTGGAGCTAAACAAAAGTCTCTAGACGCAGTATCAGGAGACGAGCTCGTCTTGATGATAAGATAACTTTGCACGTCCAAAGACCTGCGCATGCACTAGCTTTTAAAAGTGAACCCGTCTAAGCTAAAACCGTATTTATTTCAAATGATTGTTTATTTATTTCAAGAGAATATATGTCTCTTTAGACTTGATGCTTCAATTGTTAACTCTTTGTTTCTTAAGAATAGAAACATAGTACCATTGAAAACATAAACCTTTGTACTTTGTCAACTACACTGCTGTAAAGTTCAAGTCAAGTACATAGAAGGAAAGTCAGAAAGCAACCTTTGGTACAATAGGGAAGTGACAGCTCTACTTCAAGCATTTCTCTGATAAACAAAAGCACTTCTCAAATGAAGCATATCAAGCTATCAGTCTCAACGGATCCAAGCATTTAATGCCAAGTCTAAACGGATACAATTAGAAGATCATTGAAGAAGATCAAGGCAAAGAAGCACTCTATCTATAAATACTTGAAGAACCTCAGAGAAGAAGATATAGATAGAAGCTCTGATATCAAAGTGCAAAAACTTTGTTGAAATTATAAGACAAGTTTACTTGTAAAACCTTACTGATCTCAAACTTTCATACTCTCACACTTAGTGAGTTCTTAAATTAAATATGTTAATCTCTTTGTTAGAGTTAGAGCCTGAAGAGACTTGGTAGAGAAAGAATACTTATAGCCTGAAGAGATGTTGAATACTTGTAATCTATTTGGAGAATAGTGGATAAAACCTTCAGGTAGAAGGGACTGGACGTAGCTCTTGGTTGGAAGAAAGTGAACCATGATAAAACACTTGTGTGATTCTTCTAACTCTTATCTTTTACAGTTTTTTTTTTTATACTAACTATGGGGTTTTGGATCTGAGTTTGTTTGTTAACTATTTAAAAAGGTTTTCCTGTTTGCGTGTTGTTTCTTTTGTTTTGCTTGTAAAAGGTTTGAGAAAAGGCTTTTTCAAAAAACTGTTAAGAAACACAATTCAACCCCCCTTCTTGTGTTTCCCTGTGTCAACTTCATACTGGACCAAACAGATCCATGTGCAACAGTTGCAGTGGTCTAGAAGAAGATACCAGACTTTTGGATTTGAAGCTAGACTTAACTTGATTGCCTCTCTGACAAGAGTCACATAGGACATCCTTTTTGAAACTAATGTCAGTTAGACCTTTCACAAGGCTATTTTTCTGATGCTTGGATATTAGTTTCATACTTGCATATCCCAGCTTCTTATGCTAGATCCATCTTTTGAGACATCCCATTGTGCCCCGTTGTGTTATTAAGTTAAAATCTTATTAACTAATTATTTAATCGCGTGCTTAACGTTGAATTACATAAAAATTAAAACTTAACTTAAAAAGAATACAACGTCTGAAAGTTAAAGCATCACACTTACATAATAAAATACATACACAATATATGTCTTGCATCAAAGTTATCAAAACACTGTTTAGGGTATCCTATCAGTAGGATCCAGTACAGGTACATACTTATGCAAACTATTATAATCAGCAGAAAATATAAAACTTCTTACAAGACGTACTGGCCTTAACTCTCTAAGTTCTATCACTCGGGTCCACAGCTCGTCCTCCATCTTCTGGCTCATAAGGAGTTCCATCCAACTCCTCAGCATCAGGCTCCTCCATAGGGTCTTCTCGTACTATCACGTAAGAAATAAAATACAACATATAGAATATAGAAGAATAGGGGATAAGAAACAGTTCTATCATCAAAAGCGTAAATGAATACATAGCACATAATATAATAACATTCAAAGGCAAGCATCACACATAACTTAACAATCATCCTCAATCATGATATCTTCCTCTACCCGCAATCTCATACGATTAAACCTTTATGCTAAAGTGGTCACTACCAATCCTGCCACACATCCTTCTTTAGAGATATCAGTCAGTCGTTCAAGCGACGCGTCCCCATTAATCGGTGCACAACCTTATCCATGGGAGAATGTTCATGCAAAGCAATGATACTATAGCTGCATGGTACAGTCGGTGCACAATCTCATCCATGGTAAGAATGCTCACCAAAGCAATGACACTATAGCTGCACAGCACATTCGGTGCACACCCTGCTTCTTTCTCGAGGGTGCTCATGAAAATCAATGACACTATAACTGCACAACCTAAATCTAATTTGGAACGGTCCCGTGAGAACTTCGGACCTCGTGTATCTCTAATACATGGTTATAGACAACAATACAAACACATGAAACTCATTGACTTTCATCAATAACAACCTAGTGCCTCAACCTTCCTTCCTAGCCTCAACTCACATTCTATGTTACGTCTCATATATAATATAATAAAGTTAGGCTAGGCACCTCTAAGTCTCATTCAATCTCTCACCCAATTAAAGTATCTCCGAACAACACATATCTTTTCTTAAAAGCCAATTAAACACATTATCAAACCAGGCATATCATGCATAATACAATAATCATACAATATTCAAACAGCAAAATAAAACATCACAAGCAGTAGAATAACTCAACCAGCGTATCACAAACAATTCAATAATCTTAAAGTCAGACATCCTCTAATATTCTAAAATTATCCTAATGTCGATAAACCTACAATTCCCAAATCATCGTTAGTATTACGGAAAAGATCCCAATGCGATTTTGGTCTTGTCGATTACTCAACCACTAGTAGGGTTTAGGCCGCCCTACACAATTATTATATTATAATCTACTTATCCATTCCGACGATAGGTTGAATCTTCCCCCACCTGAACTTATCACTGAAGTCCCGAACTTTCCGATCTTATTTACCCTACCACGATTAATGATTAACCTTCAACCAAAACAACATAACCACTAGTTAATCAAACAAAATCCAATCATGATAACCCTAGTTTAGTTTCAGCCATGACTCAAAAATAGGGCTAGGGTTATTTTCTCAATTCCATCTTTTAGATCCTAGTTACTAGAGTATTAACTAACATTTTTTATTTTATTTTTATGAATAGGGCCTCATTAAAACCTTAAGATGTAAAACCCTCCTTAGGGATAAAAACATCAAAAGGAAAAAGAGTGCCCATAAATTTATTAATAAAATAAAGAAAAAATAAAGAATACAAAACCCATGGGGGGACCAAACCAAGACCCATGAAAGAGGACAAGCTAAGCAAATCTATAAAAAGGAAAACCAAATCTATTACGATTAAAGTCTTCTAAAATAAAACTTAGGGGCAAAGTCCACCAATTGTAACCAAGGCTATTAAAAGCATGATTAGTCAACTTATCAGCACAAGAATTCCCCTCCCTGAAGATATGAGAGATATGGAATAGCATTCTTTTAGTTAACCAGACACAATTAGACCATCTATTCCTTAGTCTCCAAGGTACCAGATCCGGACAAACAAAAGCCTTCACCATAAGCAAAGAGTCACACTCTAACCAAAGCTTAGACCAGCCATGCTGAGAAGCAATTTCAATGGCTTTCATAACAGCAAGCAACTCAGCCTGAAGAGCAGTGGAGACCCCTATGTAATCAGAGAAGCAGCCCATGATAGCACCACTTGAATCCCTAAAGATTCCACCAAAAGAAGCAAGGCCAGGATTACCTCTAGAAGTCCCATCTGTGTTACATTTGACCCAACCACAAGGGGGCTTGAGCCAGACCACTTCAGTGATTTTAGGAGCTTTACGAGGGTGCACAGCAACACCAAAATGCTTAAGAATCGTGAACTCCTCAACAGAGTTGCAAGCAGTAGCATTAGAAACAGAAGTAGACAAAGAAACACAAGCAGTAATTAGGGGGATAACTTGCTGCAGCTTGAGATGCTTGTTATTGAACCTAATTTGGTTTCTTGAAATCTAGATAAACCAACATATGTGAGTAATGGCCGAGAGAATAAGAACTTTGACTCGATTACTCCAGTTCCTGTCCAAAATAGAAAGAATAGAGAGAATATTCTAATGATCAAAAGTACTGTGAATTATGTTCCCAAACCAGTACCAAAGATAAGAGGCAAAGCCACATTCAAAGAAGAGATGCTTTGCAGATTCACCATTCTTCCCACAGTGACAGCACATAGAAACTATTATGCAACCTTTAGAAGCCAACACATCATCAGTTGGGAGCCTGTTTAAAATCAATCTCCAAAGTAAGAAAGACCTGGTAGGAGGAATAACATTACTCCAGATCATTTTGCCCCATTTGACTTGGTTAGTGCAAGGAAACAAAAAAGAATGAGCATTCTTGAGGGACAAGCAACCATTGGTAGTATGCTTCCACATCAACCTGTCAGGTCCAGGATCAAAAGGGATGACAATCTTCAGAATATCCTGCACCAAGCCTGGGAAGAGATCGGAAATAGAAGGGGGAATACACCAGTCATTGCCTCGGATAAAGTCCTGAACAGAAGCATACAGGAGAGGTAGAGCAGAATCAGGCAAAGTCAGCATCTCAGCAACTGGAATATCCAACCAATAATCCCTCCAGAAGTTAATAGAACTCCCATTTCCTAAATTCCAAGAACTGCAGGCTAAAGCAATATTTATAAACTGCCTCACACCTAGCCAAATAGAAGATTTTGCATAGTGGCCAAGAGGCTTGTTGAGTCTCATGAACCTGGACTTTAAAAGAACAGACCAGTGGTTGGAAGTAGAAAGCATATCCCAACTCAACTTCAGCAGGGCAGATTCGTTTATAGATCTCAAAGATTTCAACCCAAGGCCACCTGAACTAATAGGCATACAGAGCTTATCCCAAGCTACAGACACAAGCTTCCTTTTCTCAATGTTACCTGGCCACATGTAAACATGAAAGCTGTATATCATCATGCCATGGATGATAGAAATGACCAACTGGATTCTACCCATCACTGACAAAAGAGAACTTTTCCAAATAGAAGACAATTTAGCCTTTATTTTGTCCGCTATTTGCTGCAGATGAGTTCTTTTAGTCTTGCCAAGAAAAATTGGGACAACCAAGTAAGTAGATGGAAGGCTGCCACACCTGAAACCATGGAAATTCCTAAGGGAGGAAATCCTATCAGCAGATAAACTACCAGCAAAGAATCTGTATTTCTCAGGACTTAAAACTTGTCCAGATTCAGCACCATATAGCTGAAACAAGTCCATTAAATGCCTGAGGTTTCTTTTTGTTCTTCTGCAGAACACCATCAGGTCATCAGCATAAAAAACCATGAGAGGAAGGAGGGCAATATCTAGGACCTGACATAGGGAGAAGCAAACTAGTATTAACCAGATTAGAAATACCTCTACTGAGAGCATCTTCTACAAGACAAAACAAGAGATGGCAAAGAGGATCCCCTTGCCTCACCCCTCTTTTACAAGAGAAGAAGCCATCAGGATGGCCATTAACAAGGATTGAAAGCTTAGCAGAGTTCAGAACTGTTTGGATCCAAGAACAAAAGGTGGAATTAAAACCAAAAGCCATCAGCACCTTCAAAAGGAAATACCAATCAATAGTATCAAAAGCCTTTTTGACATCCAATTTCAGAGCAACATTGCTACCAAAAACCTTGTAATCAAGCATGTTAATTGCTTTAGAAGTAATACAAATACAATCTGATAATCCCTACCTCTAATAAATCCCTTTTGCTGCTCAGAGACTATTCTTGGAGCAATCAGGGTTAACCTGTCCGCCATGACCTTAGTTATGATCTTGAACTGAAAATTGGCAAGGGCAATCGGCCTATAATCTTCCACTCTCTCAACACCCTCAAATTTAGGAACCAAGGTGAAAAAATTTGAGTTAAGATTGGGAGGGATACAACCAGAAGAGAAGAACTGTTGCACATAAAGAAAGACATCATTACCAATAATGTCCCAAAACTTGTGGAAGAAGGCACCACCAAAGCCATCAGGCCCTGGGGCTCCTGAGGCATTCATACCAAAAACAGCAGCCTTAACCTCATCATAAGATGGCAAGCAAGTCAACATAGCATTATCCTCTGAGGTAACCAACTTTGGAATCACATTATCCACAAAATCAGAATCTGAACAATAATTATCAGAGGCATACAAGGACTCATAGTATGACAAAACATGATTTTCAATATCCACCTGGTTATCCAAAATAGAGTCACCTGCCTTAAGCAACACCATTTGACCTGTGGCATATCTAACCTTGGTTAACTTGTGAATGTAAGCAGTATTCCTATCCCCCTGAGTAAACCATTTAACTCTGGCTTTATCTCTCCAGAAGTCCTCCTCTAGAGCTAGAGCTTTTTGAAAATGGCACTGAGCTGTCTTTTCTGCACAGATCAACTCTTCAGAGAACCCTTTTGAATCAATTTCATTTTGGATAAAATCTAGATCAGCCTGAGCTGACTTAACAATGCTGTGCACATCACCAAAAATCTCCTTATTCCAGATCTTGAGAGCCTCTTTAACTGTTTTTAGCTTCTGAGTGAGGATTATCATAGGGTTACCAAAGAAATCCTTATTGCAAACTTCAGCAACAAGCCTTTTACAGTCCTCATGCGGCAGCCATATTAATTGGAACTTGAAGGATTTAGGGAAAAAAAAAGGGATAGAAGACTTCATACACATCAGAAGAGGGTGATGATCAGACTTGACCCTGGTTAGAGTAGTACAAGAGGTATGAGACCAACAATCCAGCCAGGCATCATTGCACAAGAACCTGTGTAGCCTTCTATCAATAAGAAAGGAACCACTTCTGTTATTTGTCCAAGTGAATTCAGCTCCTAAAGTAGGCAGATGATGCAAGCAGCAAGCATCAGACCAAGTTTTAAAATCAGAACAAGAGACTGAAGAGACACAACCACCCCCTCTCTGCTCATGAGATCCCAAAATAGAATTGAAGTCATAGTACAAAGCCAAGGACCACTGTTGTTCTGAATTAGATATTGCAAATCCCTCCAAAGATCCCTTCTAATGACATGATTAGTAGAAGCATATATCGCAGCTAGAAAGAACCGTTGATTGTTAACAAATATAGAGAAAGAAACAAACTGGCTAGACTTAACCAAAACATCCACAGCCAAATGATCAGCACAAACACCCCATAAATTAGGAACCTGACTACCTCTATTAATAAAAATAAAGGGCTTCAAACTTAAACTCTTCCAAAACGAAATAGGTACCTGATCAAAACTGATCCAAGGCTCAGCCAGAAACAGAAAATCTGGTTTATGAGTGTTACAAAAATTCCTCAAGGCTTGCCTAGCTAAAGAATTGGCAAAGCCTCTAATGTTCCAGTAAATAAGCTTCATTTCAAAAGGAGATAGAGATGGAGGCAGCCCTAGAACGGGTGTTATATTGCTCAGCCTGAGCAACAATTTTCTTTTTCTGTCTAAGCTTCTTTTTCTGAGATTTAGAGAGAACGGTATGATATTCTCCTTTACTATCAATCTTCTCGGTAGATGCATCCTCTTCAACTGTCTCATCAGCCCAGAATTTCCCAGTCAGCACTTGAAGATCTTGTGCAATAGTAGAGGGAATAGGATCAATAGGAGGAGGAGTGAAAGGATCACCAGAAGAACCAGAAGCGAAAGCCTTAGACTGAGAAGAATGAGAAGTAACTACCATATTGCAGCTAGATTCCACACCCTTAGAGACTGAGTCTGACACAACATCTCTGCTAGGAGATTGAGACACATGAGTAACTTGCAGAGGACTAGAGGGCTGAGGCATAACCTTATCAGATTCAGGAAGGGACCCTCTAATCTGCACAATAGTGTTTGGATTCTCAATGAAACCTAAGAGAGGGTTTACATTAGAAATCTGTTGCATGGGAACATTATTCACCCCAATGAAACAGGATCTATCCATAACTACATCCTCTATAGACACCAGATTATCCTCAAGAACTGGATTTTGTTTATCAGATTGACCAATAAGATCATTAATAATTTCCTTTCCTTTTGCTGAAATAATCTCATCAACAGGAGGATTGTTCAAAGGGTCAACCTTCTCAACCTACTCATCCACATTGATAACTTCCTTCTGCTTAGGAAGGTATCACACTACCACCTTCTTTTTCACAAATACATTTCTATTTTCTAGAATATCCAAGTCTTTATACTGTTGCACCTGCTGCCTACAATTAGATAGAGAGTGACCAATGTTCTTGCAAGCAGTGCAAAACTCTGGTAAATTTTCATACTGAATATCCACTAAGAATTCATGATCTTCTCTTTCAACACGGACTTTACTTCTAAAATCACCATTGAGATCAACATCAACTAACACCCAAGCAAAATGACCATAGCTCCAATCAAAAGCTTTCTTGTTCGTTGCATCATCAAGACATATAGGGGTTCCAAAACAACTTGCTATAGCAAACAAGATTCTTGGATGCCAATACTCCTGAGCCAATCCAATAATGAGTATCCAACACTGCGCATTTGTTTGTTTTTGAGTATTCGGATTAAAGTTTGGGGTCCAAGAGAACAAACCCAAGATTCCTGGCTTGAGGTTCCATGAAATGTTCGATCTAACACTGCGGAGGTCCTCAACAGAAGAAAAAGAGAATTCATAGAAACCCTTACCCAAAGATATCAATCCCCATTTACCTAAGTGCTGCCATAGAATAGATAGCTTCTGGAGCAAGTCTTGAACCCTTATAGGAGTATCTCCTTTAGAGAGAATCAGTCTACCATGTAGATTATTCTTGCACCCTTCCAAGCCTGCCTTGTATTCATCTTCAGGAAATTTCACAGTGATCTCATTACCCTTGAGCCGTGGTTTCGGTAATTAGCTATAAGGCAAATCACATGCATTATTGAGGGCCTGAACAAACGTTTTCCTTTGAGGAGAAAGTTGTGGAGACGAAACTGGAGGAGAGGTGGAATGAGAAGAAGAAGGTGAGGGGGGGACTAGGAATTTCCATGGACACGCAGGCTTGCCGTCCGCCATGGTTGCATGCACAAACCCCTGGTCAAAACATTCAAAGTATTAACGAACATAAATCAAGTGTTACTAGTTAAAAATATAAAAACAAAATCCTCTAACCAAATAGGTTAGGGTTTCGACCAAGCATAGTGAAATTGGCTAGAGATTCTTTTTGCTCACATGCTCTTGGATCTAGAACCTACACACCTTAGATAGTTGATATAAAGCATGACCTAATTAAAGATTGAAGAAAACTTATTTTGCCCACATGAACACAAATTCGGCCAGGGCTAGAAAATAGGGTTAGGAATTTCTTTTGATTTCAAGTTTCTATGTGACACCCTTCTACCCTGCACGTTAATATAAAACATTTACTTAAAAGAGGTAATATAAAAACATGCATTTATTTGATAAAAATAAAACCTGATAGAAAGATACCACATTATAACACTTAATGTGGAAAGAAACATAGTTTTAAAAATAAATAAAACCTAAACAGAAACATAACCCAACCCCGATGTCACATACAGAGCTGGTATAACCGTTTCGGAATAAAATCCTCGGAATACAACTGAAATAACTAAACGAAACAAACAACTGTAACTAAGCATCCTAACTAGAGTCGCGGCTCCTCAGAGTCACTCCTCCCGTGGCTGCTCACCGTCCTCTGCATAAAGAGACACATGTAACAATAGAAACAGAGAAAACAGGGAGTAAGAAATCATGTAAACACATCGGCATGGAAGTAGTTAAGCAAGATGAACATACATCATAACACGGCATATCAATACAACATAGCATCAACATATAAAAAACATAGCAACGTATCACCTCAACCAACATATGCTATGCAGTGCAACACTACTCCGCTACTCCGTTATGCATGTGGATCCAAGCTATCTTAGGAAGGAAACTTCGGAGTTACATAGCCACATTGGCCAAAAAGCACCAATACCGGTAGTTCACCAAACCATGGGTGAACCCCTTGGATAGGCAACGCACCATAATAAGGGTACGCCACTGTGGGAGCGCACGGTTTACCAAACCATGGGTAAACCACCCGAGACTTAGCCAGATCATCGTACTCTAGGACGACCTCCCCTATGTTGAGCTTCCCCTACTAACGACTTCAACGTATGAATGCATGAGCACAACAACAAAAAAGGCAACCACCTCCTTTGCTTGGGCCAATAAGCACCCAAGACTTATCACCAACATCAACACCTTAAACCCTTCCGAGTCAAGGCCCTTAGCCAAAAAGCACCAAGGTCCAACTTATCAACACCTTGACCGAAAAGCATCGAGGCCACTTTGGTCAAAAAGCAGCAAAGCATAGCAACGAGCGGTAACCGACTGGGCACCGGCTTAACCAACTTGTTATTCTTGTTTACCTTAATTAGCCTTTTAATTGAGTTATCTAACTCTTCTTCATTCAATTGGTGTCTTATAACATTATTGGGAACATTTAGGGTGAAACACCCTTTAATTTCTTTAATCTCAGATTCTGACCAGTAAGGGGAGCACAGGCGTGCTCACCCTAGCACCTTCATGCTGCCACTTAAGTGGAGCACGGTCATGCTCACCGTCCTACATGGCTGTGCTAGATACGCGGCCTGCTTTCCAGAATATAACTGGGAGCACGGGCGTGCTCCCTGTTCAACACGACCGTGCTCCAGGGCATGGCCATACTGTTCTGGGCAGATTCCTTACGTGTTCTTGGAGCCAAAACTCCCTAACACTCTCAAATCAGATCCCAGGGTCTAGTCAAAGGAACATCAAATATTAACCTCACTTTACTCTAATTGTTCATGTCTTATGAAAACATTAGGGAAATAATCCACAACTTCCTATGTTAATTAAGGGTCCTAAATTAGCCAGTTAGGGTCTTATTAACATGTTCATCATCAACGCTCAATCAATCAACATACAACCAACAGATGTATAACAGCAACACATAACAATTATGAGACAATAGGCATACCATTAACACTTATAACAATTAACTCATACAACCAGGCAGATCATGGCATCAACAACAGTTAACAACAACATATAACGAATAAGCATTAATTAATAATTAACAACAATAACGGGGTTATGGGGACCCCTCATCTTACGCTACCCGCTTGCCTAATGTATACACTATCCTTCTCCCCATACCTGGTATGAAGAATCCGATAGTTGAACGCCAAACGGTAGATCACGACAACCAACGTGATCCTAACTGGTTCCCTCGAACGGCTCGAAGAACCATCCCAAGCCTTGGCTAACACGAAAAGGTTAACCAATTAGCTCCCAAATCAAGAACAAGAAAAGGGAAACTAAAAGGGAAGAACTATTACCTTTCGATTAGCACTTAGCACGTGACTCCACTCTCTAAAACACGAACGGAGCACCGAACAGCAATTGGGTTCAAAGGGGATGAACGAGAGAGGTTGTCGTCACACTTAGGGTTGCCTAAAAGTTCCAAAATAGGGTTTAACTCATAAACCCTCGGTTACTATTCTGTTTATAAAGGCAGAGACCTGAGCACGGTCGTGCTCCTCCTTGAGCACGGGCGTGCTCAACTTAGCGCTTACGTGGCGCGGTCTGACACTGAGCACAGGCGTGCTCACTGTTGAGGACGGGCGTGCTCAACTTAGCGTCAGCAAGACGCTCTAATTCAAACAAGCACAATCGTGCTCTCTGTTGAGCACGGTCGTGCTTGTGACTCAGAGAGTCACAAGACACTAGCTTAAGGAAATGGATTTTCCACCTAACACCCCACTTAGGCCACTCTAAGCTTCTTTAAAAAACAAGACATACAAAAATAACTTAACGAAAAGCGGGATGTTACACTCTAGATATAACAATTATAGGTATTAGAGAGTTAAAATCACGTGTCATACTTTAAAAATTGAACAAACTTCCTTTACCAAAAAATCCCTAGTTTCGGTCATTCATAGATAAATAGGGAGGAAAACTCTTTTTCTTTCATGCTCTTAGATAATCATAGTAGAAGCCATATGAAGATCATAGAAATTGATTTCACATTAAAATGATTTTTTTACAATTTTCTAGAATTATTTAAAATCTAAATCTAGAAATAGAGATTTGTGAAAAGTTGATGAAAATAAAGATTGATGGATGATTAATGAAGCTAAGATGATGAGGAACATGATCCTCACCTTAGAATGAAGAAGTTTGATGAAGGAAATGAAGAGATTTGATGAACTTAGCAAGAACAAGTATGGTGTTCTTTAGGTTTTTGTAGGGATGGCAATTTGTACCCTACCCATTGGGTACCCGCAAAAATTACCCACGATGGGTAGGGTAATTACTCGCACAATGGATAAGGGTACGGGTAATTACCCATAAATTTGAACGGGTATGGGTGCGGGTATGGGTACTAGGGTACCCACCCCACCCCACACCCGCACATATGTATATGTATATATAATTATTTATATTACTAATTGAGAAAATGTTATCTTTGATAAATTAAATTGCAAGGGTTTTATATTTGGTTTAAAGTTGAAAAAAGATTTCAGTGGTTTTCTAAGTTTTTCAGAAAATGGATTTTAGAGGACAAAATTTTCTGTGAAAGTGTATTTACAAGAACGAAAAGTATTTATGTCACAAAGTTGAGAAACTTTTGAACTTCTGTTTTTCGATTTTGTTTTCGCTGAACAAAAAAAAACCAAGTGGAAAAGAGAAAAGTGGAAAGGACCTAGTTACCGAAATGATGGGCTAGAGTTCTTGTTTTGAGTTTTGAGGAAAGGATAGGACCTAGGTTTCCAATGCTGAGATTCGGGCTGAACCTAGATTGTCGAGATATAGGCTGGATTCAGATTTCCGAGAAGCCGGACTAGTGTTCCTACTAAGAAGAACCTAGATTATCGAGACGTCGGGCTAGTGTTTGAAATGAGAAAGAGATTTTAAAATCTTAAGTGGTATTAAAATGTATTTAGTACCTGAATAAAAGTAGTAGGGAGCTTTTAGCCACGACGAAGAAAGAACAATGCGAAAAACCAAAACAAAACGAAAACCATTGTTTTATATGCATAGTCTGGCCTATGTGCTGTTGTGGCAGACGTGCCATTGTGTATCGAGCTACAGTTTCACAAAGGGTGGACTGACAAACTGAATAGTTACGGACCAAAGACGGCTCCTTTAGTTTTTGGGTCTTCAGGGACATTGGGTTTGAAATCCACGAAATGCTCGGGGCTGCAATCTCGGGTCGTGGAACTCAGTTATCCTGCTCGAAATGTACTCAATCAGGAACTATTATGTATTATTTAGGTGAGATGCGATACCCTAGAACAATTGGGGATCGGTACCCAACGCGAAACAATTGTGTTATAGGCATTATCGCGATCCTATCATGCTCGACGAAGGGAAGTTAGGATCTCCAGAGAATTATGAGTTAGATGGTGAATATTGAAGTGACATGAAAGGTTTTATAAAATTGCATTTGGTTGTCGGGAATGAATCCCTGTGCTATAATTATGATGTATAAAAATTGACTCGATAAACTAAGTTGGTCGTACTATGAGACTCGTACTGGAAAAGACCCCATAGTTATTCCAGTAAATCAACTTTCTTCAAAAGTTGGGACCAAACCCTCCTAGTGGGATAGAGAACCCCTCTACATCATCTGTACACTGAAAACAGAATACCACAAAAAGAAACAAAAGAGAAATAATGCAAAGGTGAGATACCAATATATGAGTTTTATATAGCAGCCACATACACGACTCACAAGACAACAACATATGACAATAATACATAGTATTTGGAGAAGGTCATAGTTATATGTATGATGACTCTGAGAGTCTTTTATTGGATTCCTGTTATGTTTATGAATTTCTTTTAGAACGACTAGCTTAGGTTTTTTTTTTAGACATTGTTGATTAATTATAGAATGTATATTTATGGCTCGGAGTGTCTTTCTTTTGGATGAAAATATAAATTTTTCAGTAGGTGTTCTGTTTGGGATGTTGGAATTACAGAGGAGACTCTGTCGAATTTTTTGTAAAAATTCTAGATCTTTATTCAAGTATGTTTTCTAAATTGCAGAGTGATTAGTTTAGGATTTTACTTTTGTGACGTGTGTATTGTTAAGTCTCTAAAATGTCTGCGTGCATTTTTCCTAAGTTTTGATGAAAACTAAACATTGGGTAATGATTTAATTAACCTATTTTGTGGTTGCTAACCTGTCTACTTAGTGTACAGATCAGAAGATTACAAAACTCACCTGTCTGTCTACCTAAGTCTCACCTGTCTGTAGTAACCAAGAAGTCAACCTGTCTGCTGACTAGGATTGTTGATTATGTGCAAACTAATTTTACAACCTGTCTATACCCTTCAACTTGTCTAAGGTTCTTCGTTAAAGGAACTCGAAGTACAGGAAGCTTTTGCAAGCTGTCCCCTCATGAAGAATACTCTGAGAACTTTCTCACGCTTATCAAGAAACTCAGATGTGCTCTCTCTCAAGCAAACAAGGAAGTCAGAGATAAACTTCCAGTTAAAGAACATTTCCAACATGCTTTATTCCCTAGTACTTTCAGTCATTACACAAAAAGGGAAATGTACTCTGCAAAAGTACAAAAGCACTCTGCACAACTCTGAGTTGGCGTCTACACGATACATAAAGCTATTATCCCTCATGTTAGAGTACAACCAACGTCTTCATTGCATTAATGGCTGCCCAGAACGACTATATTGCATTTAATGAAGCTCTGCCTGAAGCCATAGTTGCAACGAATGTCTCTAACGGATATTAAATGTTTGAAGGCTATAAATACAGAAGTCATTGAAGATGAACATCATCAGAGTTTTTACAAAGCATTAAAGAGCCATTACTCTGTTCATTTATTCATTCTGTATTCTTCAATCATTTGAAGTTATTACACAGACTTTCCTAAAGCCTTATATTTAAACCACTCTCTGAGTGTTAGTGAAAGGTCTGTAAGTGTATTTATTACAAACAAAACTCTCAAACAAATTTGTGTTGGAGCCTGAAGAGGCTAGGTGTGCAAAGAATACTTGTGTTGGAGCCTGAAGAGGCTAGGTGTGCAAACAATACTTGGAGTCTGTAACCTGATCAGTTATAGTGGATAAATCTTGGTGCTGCCAAGGACTGGACGTAGCTCTTTGTGTTGAAGAGTGAACCAGGATAAATCTCCGTGTTAATCTCTCTTCCCTTAATCTCTTTAGTTGTTTAGATTATATATCTTCTGCTTTCTAACTAAGGGGTTAAAACTGCTTTTATCAAGACTGTTTCTGTTTTATACGTGTGTTGTTTTCTACAAAAACTACAACAGACAGGTGACCTGTCTGTGTAACCTTTTAAACCCGTCTGTGCTTAGCTTCTGCATGTAAAAGTTTTTAACTTTATTTTAATTTCTGATAAACACAATTCAACCCCCCTTCTCGTGTTTATAGCTGTCTATTTCAGTTGGTATCAGAGCTCAGCCTCTGGGTTGAGCATCTAACAGTGTTGAGGTAAAAGATCCTGAAGAATAGACATGACTGCTGGAGCTAGTGGAAGTAACCAGACCGAAGGAGCCTCCTTAACCAGACCTCCATTCTTCAATGGAGAAGACTACAACTATTGGAAAGATAGATTTCAATGGTTCATTCTATCTACAAACTCAGACCTCTGGGATGTCATCACAGATGGTCCTTTCATCCCTAAAAATGATGACAACACTGACAAACCAAAAGCTCAGTGGACCCCTGCAGAAAAGGCAAAATGGGAGCTGAATCACAAAGCCAGATACAACATCATTTGTGCACTCAGTCCTGATGAGTTTGAGAAGGTCTGTGCCTGTGATTCTACCAAAGAAATATGGGATACCTTAGCTGTCACACATGAAGGAACCGGCAAGGTCAAAGAATCAAAAATTGCCATACTTGTCAGAAAGTATGAACTATTTCTCATGGAAGAAGGAGAATCTGTTGCTCAAATGATTGGGAGATTTCAAACTATCATCAATGGTCTAAAATATCTTGGCAAAGTTTACTCCAATGCTGAGAAGGTTGGAAAGATACTTAGGAGTCTACCTAAGCAGTGGAGACCTCTGGTAACTGCTATCTCTCAAGCCAAAGATCTTTCCACTTTGACTATGGATGAACTCCTTGGAACACTTACTGTTCATGAGCAAGAACTTGGAGATGAAATCTCAACAAAGAAGGGCAAGTCAATTGCTTTGAAGGCTGATCAAAAGTCTTCCAAAGCCTCTAAAGCTTTAAAGGCAGACGAGTCATCCAGTGATGCTGACCTGTCTGAATCTGAGGATTCTGAAAGTGATGAAGAACTATCTCTCCTAACTAGAAAGATAAAGCTTCTCCTACAGAAAAAGAAGTTCAGAAGGGATAAGCCATTCAGAAGATTCAACAAGGACAAAAATTTCAAGGATTCCACCTCAACAGACAAAAACTCAATCGTCTGTTATGAGTGCAAGAAACCAGGACACATCAAAGCAGAATGTCCTCAACTCAAGAAAGCCCCATTTAAGAAGTTCTTCAAAAAGAAGAAGAAAGGAATGATGGCCACTTGGGAAGATCTAGAGTCAACATCTACTGATGAGGAGACAGAGGAAGAAGCAAATCTCTGTCTAATGGCTAACACTGACTCTGATTCAGATGATGAGGTAAATTCTGATTATGAGGAATTACTTGATGCCTATGAAGAATTGTTGGAGGAATCCAACTGTTTGTCTAAGGCTCTCAAATCTCTCAAGAGAGATCATGTTAAGCTCCTTAGTGAGCATAAACAGAAATCTCTAGAGTGTGAGAAATTTGCCAAAGAGAACAGTGAGCTGAAGACTGAAAAGTCTAATGAAGCTAAGATCTCTAGTGATACATCACAGTCTGAAGAAGTTGAAAAACTTCAACAGAAAGTGGAAGAGCTCACTTCTGATCTTGCCAAATTTGTTAATGGTAGAGATAATCTGACAAAACTGCTTGGCTGTCAGAGGCACTCCCTTAACAAAGAAGGTATAGGATATGTCCATCAGATACATCATAAAGTATCAACTAAGCACTCTAAAGTGTCTGCTACATCTATTTCTATTAAATCCATACCTGTCTGTAACTTCTGTGGAAAGACTGGACATGTTGTGTCTAAGTGTCTCCACAAGAAAAGAAGGAAGTCTTCACAGACTCCTAGAACTAACAGAAAAGGACCCAGAAAACTATGGGTACCTAAAGATCAAATAATCTCTGTTGCAGATGTCCTCAACAGCACAAAGAAAACACCACTGCTGGTACCTGGACAGTGGCTGCTCGCGACACATGACAGGAGAAAGGTCTATGTTCCTAGACCTCCAACTTAAGAAAGGAGGACATGTGGCATTTGGTGGAAATCAGAAAGGGAAGGTTATAGGAATTGGTACTATTGGTGGTAAACCTCCTCTTCCCTCTATATCAAACGTTCTTATGGTTAAAGGATTAAAACACAATTTGCTTAGCATAAGTCAATTATGTGACAGTGGATTTGATGTCTCCTTTACCAAAGATTTCTGTATAGTTAAAGATCTTAGTGGCAAAACCCTCTTTTCAGCCAAAAGGCAACAAAATCTGTATAAGATTGAACTGACTGATCTCTCAGATCAAAGTGTAACATGTCTGATGTCTAAAGAGGATGAAAAATGGTTGTGGCATAAGAAACTAGGACATGCTAGTATGAAATTAATTTCAAAACTAAAAAGAGATAACCTTGTGAGAGGATTGCCTGATATTAGCTTTAAGAAAGATATTTTGTGTGATGCATGTCAGAGAGGTAAACAGATAAAATCAAGTTTCAAATCTAAAAACCAAATATCAACCTCTAGACCTCTTCAGTTGTTGCACATGGATCTGTTTGGACCAGTTAGTGTTGCTAGCTTGGGTGGAAGGAAATATGGATTTGTCATAGTTGATGACTATTCTAGATTTACATGGGTACTCTTCTTAACCCACAAGGATGAGTCTTTTAAGGCTTTCTCAGTATTCTGTAAAAGAGTACAAAATGAGCAGGGTTTCTGCATTTCTACTCTAAGAAGTGACCATGGGGGAGAATTTGAAAATGAGCAGTTTAGTCAGTTCTGTGAGGAGAATGGGATCTCTCACAATTTCTCTGCACCTAGAACTCCTCAACAAAATGGAGTGGTTGAGAGAAAGAACAGATCTCTGCAAGAGATGGCTAGATCTATGCTCAATGAAAATAATCTCCCTAAGTACTTCTGGGCAGAAGCAGTAAACACAGCTTGTTATGTACAAAACAGAATACTCATTAGGCCTTTTCTAAAGAAGACTCCTTATGAACTGTGGAAAGGAAAAAGCCCCAACATCTCTTACTTTCATGCATTTGGTTGTGAATGCTACATATTAAATACCAAGGATCAACTTGGAAAATTCGACTCTAAGACTGACAAAGGTATCTTTTTGGGATACTCTGAAATGTCTAAAGCTTTTAGAATTTACAATTCTAGAACATCTGTTATTGAAGAATCTGTTCATGTCAAATTTAATGATAACTTAAAGACTGATAAGGAATTGTCAGATCTAGAAGATGATCTTGCAGGTCTTGATATAAACAAGTCAGAAGATCAACAACCTGACTTAACCAAACCAGAACCTGAAGCAGAACCAGACAGACCAGTGGAACAGACAAGTCAACAGACACAGACAAGTCAAAGTCCTCTTGAAAGAGACTGGAAATTCAAAACTCATCATCCTAAGGATCTCATCATTGGTCATCCCTCAGAAGGAGTAAGAACCAGATCTACCTTAAGAGAATCAAGCAATGTGGCCTTTTTGTCAGAAATAGAGCCAAAACACATTGAAGAAGCTCTTGATGATGAAAGCTGGATTCTTGCCATGCAAGAAGAACTCAACCAGTTCATCAGAAATGATGTCTGGACACTTGTCTCCAAGCCCAAAAACAAGTCTGTCATAGGAACAAGATGGGTCTTCATAAACAAGTTAGATGAAGATGGCAAAGTTGTCAGAAATAAGGCAAGGTTAGTAGCTCAAGGCTATAACCAACAAGAAGGTATTGACTATACTGAAACATTTGCACCTGTAGCTAGAATAGAAGCTATTCGCATACTAATGTCATATGCTGCACAACACCAAATCACTCTTTTTCAAATGGATGTGAAAAGTGCTTTTCTCAATGGAATAATTGAAGAAGAAGTTTATGTTAAACAACCCCCTGGTTTTGAAGATACTGATAAACCAGATCATGTTTTTAAACTTAAAAGGGCATTATATGGTTTAAAGCAAGCACCTAGGGCATGGTATGATAGACTAAGCTCTTTTCTCATGCATAACGGCTTTACAAGAGGTCAAGTAGATACTACTCTGTTTAAGAAAAGCTTTGAAGAAAATTTCATTGTAGTCCAAATATATGTTGATGATATTATTTTTGGAGCAACTAATGAAAAGCTATGCAAGGATTTTTCAAAGATGATGCAAGCAGAATTTGAGATGAGCATGATGGGAGAACTGAAGTTCTTCCTTGGTCTACAAATCAAACAGACAAGTGATGGAATCTACATCCATCAACAAAAATATATCAAGGAAATGCTCAAGAAATACAAAATGGAAAATGCTAAACTTATGAAAACTCCCATGGAAACCAATGCAAAACTCAGTAAAGATGATGAAGGTAAAAAGGTAGACCAAACTGTCTACAGAGGTATGATTGGATCTTTGCTGTACTTAACTTCAAGCAGACCTGATATTCAGTTTAGTGTCTGTATGTGTGCTAGATTTCAATCTGACCCAAGAGAATCTCATCTTAAAGCTGTTAAGAGAATATTTAGATATTTGCTTGGTACTACTAATCTTGGTTTGCTATATTTAAGAACTAATGAATACAGATTAGTGGGATTCTGTGATGCTGACTTTGCTGGAGACAAAATAGAAAGAAAGAGCACCAGTGGAGGATGCCACTTCATTGGAGCAAACTTGGTCTCTTGGTCAAGCAAAAGACAAACAACTATAGCTCTATCTACAGCTGAAGCAGAATATATCTCAGCTGCTAGTTGTTGCTCTCAGCTTTTATGGGTAAAATATCAACTTGAGGATTACTCTATTTTTGAGCATAATATATCTGTATGGTGTGATAATTCTAGTGCTATCTGCTTAACTAAAAATCCAATTCAGCATTCTAAAGCTAAGCATATAGAAATCAAACATCATTTCATTAGAGATTATGTTCAGAAAGGTATTTTTGATATTAAGTTTGTTAAAACTGAAAATCAATGGGCTGATATCTTCACTAAGCCCTTAGCAGAAGAAAGATTTTTATTTATTAGAGATAATTTAAACATGCATTGTATTGTTGATTGACATGTCTGAGTATTTAAAACTGTCTGTGATCACCTGTCTGACTCTGCTGAGTCACTATGCTGAAACCCAACAGTTTTTTTATTAAAATGGTTATTATTTATTCATTTATTTAAATACCATTTGTTAATCTGAAGCTAATCATAAACACGGCAGTTTCTACCTCGAAACCATGTTTTCATTATGTCTAAGTGGGCGCTACAGTTCCCCACACAAATCGTGCCATTCTTAATTAAAATTTTTTTTTTTCTTCTCTCCTGCTTTCACTTCTTTAAAAGGCAAATCCTCAGAAAGTTTTAAACTTTATCCTTCTCAAAAGCCCTAAGTCTTTTCGTCTTCGTCTTCCTCTCGTTCAAACCCTTCTCCCTTCCAAAACTTTCACTTTCTCTCTTTTCTGAACAATGGCATCTTCAAAACGCCTGTCTCAAAAAGAGATTGCTGAGAAATACGAGATGAGATTAACTGATGTAGAGAAGATTCTACCTGGAAAGACTGTTGATCTTCAACAGATGAAGAAATGGGGAATGGATGTCACTGAGGAGTTGGAATACTCTAAGTGGACAGCCTTCTTTGATATCAAGGAGCTGGTCCATCCAAAGCTTGTCAGGGATTTCTGGAGGAATGCTGTGGTCATCACCAATGTGGTTGATGGAACCAAGAGCTTCAAGGCTCAAATGTCAGCTGATGTAACTCTTCTATTCCCTATAAGCTCTCTGGAACTGGCAACCAGATGTCCAAGAATTGGAACTGCCTTCAGACCTGACTGGGAAGATCAGGTGGGAACTGAGAATATCAATATTGCTGTTTATGGTGTTCCCAACCCTGAGAACAAGAAGCCTGTCTGCATGGTCCCCAAGTGCAGGTTCTTGCACAAGCTGCTTCTGGAGTGTGTGATGCCCAGAAGAGGGTCAAGAGACAATGTGACCAAGTTGGACAGATTTGCTCTGTACCACTTGATTCACAAAATCAAGATAGACATCAATGACCTCATCTACATGTATCTTGAGTCTCTGATCAGAAGGACGAATATGCCTACCTACCCTTATGGAATGCTGCTGACAAGGGTTTTTAGGAACAAGATATTTGTTCCAACTGATGTCCACTTTGTGGACATGGCTCTGCCCATAGACAAGAAGGTCCTGTCTATGATGGGGATTGAAGGAATCCCTCTGGAGGATGAGGAAGAAGAGAAGAAGAAGAAGAAGAAGCCTGCTGTTGAGCAGAAACTGAAGCAAATAGCAGAGGAGCCTGCTGATTCCACTGGTGAATCAGAGTATCCTATCTCTGAAAGGATTTGGAAAGCTGCTGGAAAGGTTGCCAGACAGGATCAAGGGCCTGAGGAACCAACAGCTTCTGAAGCATCTGCTGAGACAGTAGAGCCTCTCAGATTCAAGCTGAAGAAACCCTCTCCCAAGAGGAAGACCAGTGAGGCTGAAAAATCAGGTGTGGTTTCTGCACAACCCACCAAGAGAAGAAGACTGGTGAAGACCTTTGCCAAGGACAGACAAGTGAAGTCTGTGCCTAGTAAAGAGGAAGCACCTGCTCAGGGGGAGCAGACTTCTCCACCTGCAGAAGAGCTTAGGGAGATCAAATCTCTTAATCTGGGTTTCATTCCTAGAAAAAGAAGGTCAGGCTACCCTATGCCTGTTATGGCTGCTGCTGAAAGGGAAGCTGTCCCTGCAGAAGAACCTACTGCTGCTACTGCTTCTGCACCCTCCACTGACCTGTCTGCTGGAACACAGACAGTTGGTCATCTTGAAGAAGCTTCTCTGTCTCCTTCAAGGAAGAAAGCAAGGCTTTTTGAAGAACCACTCTTCACCTTTCCTTCTGCACCATCCTCTCCCCTTCATCTAGGTATTCCAGATTCTGTTGTCTCTTCCCCTTCTGCTCTCTGTGTCAACCCCTTATCTGTTGCCTCCCCTCTTCACTCACCTGTCTCCTCTCTCCCCTCTCCACCATCTTTTGATGTCCTGTCTGATGTATGTCAATACACAGTTGTTCACAGGGACTCAACTCCTAGAGAACAATCTGGCATATCATCTAGACTGTTTGTGAGTGATTTGCAATCTCTGATGACTGCAAGTATATCTCACTTATCTGTCATCCCTCCTCCACCACCTCATATTCTGAACCCATGTAGGGAGATCTTCTTTTATCCCCCTATTGTGTTGTTCATTAGAACACTGGAAGGATCTCACTATCCTGCCTCTGTTGTAATGTTGCCCTCTAGGTCTAGATTTTTCTTTCTTTTAATCACAGGGTCTAATTCGTTCTTTTCCCACATAGACTCTCTCCTACCTCTACCTCCATCTGTCTTAGCCCAACAACCTCTTCCCCCTCCTATTCCAATAAGAGTCACTCGACTGTCTCTTTGTGAAAGACTCTCTTGTGTCTTTCCCTCTCCTGATTTTGACATAGTCAAAATCACCCCTCTGTTTAAAATAGCTTTTCTTCCTTTATTTCAGAACCATCCATCAACTTTTCTTTCCCCGTGTCTCCTCACCCTTCTATGTACCTAAGGCACCCCCAGTTTTAGCCTTACCCTGGTATCCATCTCTGTCTGCTGCTTCAACCAGCTTGTCTGCAGAAGTCTCCTCCTCTCAAATGGTGGATTCAGTGAGCTTCAATCTCCTTAAGACTGAGCTAGAAGAAGTCAGAAGACAATTGGATGTAGAAAGGCATGCTAGGCTGCTGTTAGAACAGAAAGTTGACTCCCTGTATCTTCTTTTTAATCAGCCTAGATGAGTAGTTGTAGGAACTGCCCTGTAATCGAAATGCTTATGATGAATACAACTCTTTTTACCTTATCATTTTTTTATTGTCTCTTTTTCTCTCCACTGTTATATCTTTACACTTTTTGTTGCTGACAAAAGGGGGAGAAAAATGTTAAGATGTTTAATGAATGAATGTTTAAACAATATATGCTAAGTGCTATGATAAGTGTTCGTTCTCTAATACACTCTGATACTATGAACTTAAACAACTTAAACCTGCTGCATATTACTCTGATGCTCTTATTTGAACTCTAATGCATCTGTCTGCACATATAGAAAATATCAACCTGTCTGTACTTCTGTACTCTGATATTTTCAAAGGTTCATTAAATCATCTGAATGTTTGTCATCATCAAAAAGGGGGAGATTGTTAAGTCTCTAAAATGTCTGCGTGCATTTTTCCTAAGTTTTGATGAAAACTAAACATTGGGTAATGATTTAATTAACCTATTTTGTGGTTGCTAACCTGTCTACTTAGTGTACAGATCAGAAGATTACAAAACTCACCTGTCTGTCTACCTAAGTCTCACCTGTCTGTAGTAACCAAGAAGTCAACCTGTCTGCTGACTAGGATTGTTGATTATGTGCAAACTAATTTTACAACCTGTCTATACCCTTCAACTTGTCTAAGGTTCTTCGTTAAAGGAACTCGAAGTACAGGAAGCTTTTGCAAACTGTCCCCTCATGAAGAATACTCTGAGAACTTTCTCACGCTTATCAAGAAACTCAGATGTGCTCTCTCTCAAGCAAACAAGGAAGTCAGAGATAAACTTCCAGTTAAAGAACATTTCCAACATGCTTTATTCCCTAGTACTTTCAGTCATTACACAAAAAGGGAAATGTACTCTGCAAAAGTACAAAAGCACTCTGCACAACTCTGAGTTGGCGTCTACACGATACATAAAGCTATTATCCCTCATGTTAGAGTACAACCAACGTCTTCATTGCATTAATGGCTGCCCAGAACGACTATATTGCATTTAATGAAGCTCTGCCTGAAGCCATAGTTGCAAGGAATGTCTCTAACGGATATTAAATGTTTGAAGGCTATAAATACAGAAGTCATTGAAGATGAACATCATCAGAGTTTTTACAAAGCATTAAAGAGCCATTACTCTGTTCATTTATTCATTCTGTATTCTTCAATCATTTGAAGTTATTACGCAGACTTTCCTAAAGCCTTATATTTAAACCACTCTCTGAGTGTTAGTGAAAGGTCTGTAAGTGTATTTATTACAAACAAAACTCTCAAACAAATTTGTGTTGGAGCCTGAAGAGGCTAGGTGTGCAAAGAATACTTGTGTTGGAGCCTGAAGAGGCTAGGTGTGCAAACAATACTTGGAGTCTGTAACCTGATCAGTTATAGTGGATAAATCTTGGTGCTGCCAAGGACTGGACGTAGCTCTTTGTGTTGAAGAGTGAACCAGGATAAATCTCCGTGTTAATCTCTCTTCCCTTAATCTCTTTAGTTGTTTAGATTATATATCTTCTGCTTTCTAACTAAGGGGTTAAAACTGCTTTTATCAAGACTGTTTCTGTTTTATACGTGTGTTGTTTTCTACAAAAACTACAACAGACAGGTGACCTGTCTGTGTAACCTTTTACACCCGTCTGTGCTTAGCTTCTGCATGCAAAAGTTTTTAACTTTATTTTAATTTCTGATCAACACAATTCAACCCCCCTTCTCGTGTTTATAGCTGTCTATTTCATGTATCACTTTTCCGAAGTATTCAGAAAGAAAATTTTGACACCCGAGTTTTTCTGACTTAAAGTAAATTATTTTTCCGAAAGCAAAACCAGCAAAATTCTTTTTATTTAAGTTCCGCGACGAGTTAAGAGTTAGATATGTAACGCCCAGGGGGGTGTTACACCGTTACTATTAGTTAGGAATTGTTTCAGTTTTAGTTTCTTTATCCGAGTTATTTTATCAGATTGGTTATAACAGCTCTGTAATGTGACATCGGGGTTGGGTTTTGTTATGTTTCTTTATGTTATGTTTTTATTTCTGTGTTATGACGTTTTGTTTACAATGTGGTATCCTTTGCTTATTGGTTTTCGTTTTATGATAAATGATATGCATATGTTTATCTTTTTCTCTTATCTTCTTCTATGATTATTGCTTTATAAATACATGCGGGGTAGAGAGTGTCACACAGAGACTACCATTCTCAAACATGTGGTATCCACCCAGACAACTTGACTTTCCCGACAATATATGGAACAAGGTCGAGAATTTTCATGCTCGTAGCAGTCTGGGGATGGTATAGAGATGTAGGTAGTACTTGGAGGCAAGTAGGTGTCATCGAGTGGTGTTAGTAGCTACGAGTCCATTTGGGAGCCCAGGACATACAGACACCGCTATGGCGAGGGTGAGGGTAGCTCTAGACGCCCATACCACTGAGGTTATGGTATTGCTAGTTTGCGTCTATAGGTGTGAGTCTCTGATAACATCTTTTATATTTTGATGTGTTTTGAGTGGTGAGCCTAGTTCTTATAGGACTTCTTTTATTCCCGGTGTATATATATCTTTGTTATCTGTTTTTATTTTGAATCTGTATAGATGTTGGTAGGTTGATATATTCCCACCAATTGGACCATGCATACTCTGACAATTGTATGTTCATATTTATATGTATAGATGTGTGCTTTCCGCTGTGAATGTTTATGTTTAAATGATTTCCAAGTTTTAAATATTGTATTATTTTTTACTATAATAAAGCATGCTAACATTAATAACGGATTAATGCTTGGTTAATTAGGTTCTTCTTTAATGGGACATCATGGTGTCTTATCCACCAGCCGTAGTCACCACTGTCAGGAGTCAAAGGAGATTCCTGAGCTAAGGCAGAGATTGGTCGCTGCTGAAGAACATGAGCGGTGCATGTATGGAGCAAGACCAACATAAGATGATGATGATGATGATGCATCTAGAGGCACCACGATAGATGATGATGTGGCTACCCCACAACAACAACAGTCGACACAGCAGCAATAACAACATCCCCCTGCAGCATCCACCTCCAATAGGCCAGCGGATAGATGAGGAGACATATTCATTTGAGAACTTTATGTGACGATCCCCTTATGGGGATTATTAGATAATTTTTTAGGTTTCTAGTATTTATTAGACTAGTAAAACTTACATTATATTTAATTTCATTTTAATTTAATTTATTGTTTTAGTTATAATTTAAAAATGTTTTTAAAATTTGTTTTATTTATCATTTTTGTAATAATATTTAGTAATATAATTATAATAATATTTATTTAATTATTATTTAAATATAATAATATAATAAAATATTTAACTAAAAATTTGAATTTTTTTTACAAAAATAGTTTTCCTTTACGATAACTTGGTCGTTAGTAATATTCCAAAAAAAAAAAATTTGTTTATAAAATTAATTATTAATAATAAAAATTGTCGTCACTAACGCAGAGGAGCACACAGATGCCTACAAGTTGATGCAAATTAGCAGGGCCTCGACTATTGGTAATTACCGATAATTATTCGCAAAACCCAATCGATTTTTCTAAGGGGTTTCAACCGTCAATAACATGGTATTGTCTCGTAGTGAATAATGTACAAACGTCTGTTGGTCCAAGTGACAAGGGCTTAGTTCTCCTTAAACAAAGTCTCGAGTTCGTCCATCAAAAAAAAAAATGTCTCGAGTTTGAGTCTTGTACATATGAAAAAAAAATTGATAAAAATATCTAAACGAACAATGCATTACAAAAACCTAAAACAGTAATGAAGTGAGAAAATAATTTAGACAAATATACTTGCATTTCTATAGAATTAAGAGTATTAAAGACTTATTAATTACAGACTAAAACCTTAAATGAAGATATTATAAATTAAAAATAATGAAGTATAGAGGAGTTACAGATATTATAAAACGAATGAAGTATGTTATTATCGCTCTAGATGACCGTCTTAACTCCTCTTAGATGCTAGCATCATTGTTATGTATATGCCACATACTTATCGAACTACTTATTTTTCCTTTTTTTAAGCCAAATTTTATTGAAAAGGAGTACGTAACATACTTCAATCCTTGTACATTTAAAATACAATTTAACTTATACCTCAAAACACTTATTTATACATTCCAATGGATTAATACACCAATCCATAAATAACAAATTAACACCTTGAACCTTAGAAGAAGACCTTGACCATCGAGAAATTTTAATCAAATCCAGCATATATATCATATCGAACCTCCATTCTTGAACACTATATGTCATTACTATACAACCACAAAATCCAGTCACCAGAATACTACAAAAGTTGTCATGCACGTTTAGTTTTTTCGCTCTCACCAAACCTCCAAGTTGATGATAATAATAAATAAATAAAAAATTAGGAGGAAAGAAATATATGTTTCATCAAATCACATTCATCAAATAGGAGCCCCATATATCAACTAGCAAGAATACTTTCAATTCATTAAGGGACCAACATATCCATTATTTCTTCAATCTTTGACATATATCAAGTAATGATATCATTCACTAAGTTACAAATCCAAATAAGAGTCTAGTAAATAATCATCAACACTAAAATCGATAGATATGTCTTCTAATTCTGGGTATCGTTGAAATTCCATCGGGAAATCTAATTCTGGGTGTCGTTGAGGTTCCATCAGGAAATCGGGATATGCAAATTCTACATCATCCCTTCCGTTCTCTTGTTTCGCCTCAACATGAATTTCATTCTCATGTCCAGAAGTAGCATGCACTTCTGGTTGTAATATTTTAGTTAAACTATTGCTTGAGTCAACATTTTCTTTCTTTTCCTCTGTGTCCTGAGAAGTTTTGCATGGAGAAGAAGGCATTTTCTCCGATTTTGGAGGTTCCTCACTTACAAAGATATTTGTAGATTCAACATCCACAGTACTTTCGCTCTCTATTATTGCCCCAATGAGAGTTTCACGCTCACCTTCATAACTAGCATGGACATCCTCCAGTTGACCTTGCAATACTTCATTCGAAGTATTGCTCGATTCAATGTTTTCTTTCTTCTCCTTGGTGCGCTGAGAGTTTTGGCAAAGAGAAAGCTTTTCCTTTTTCAATTTTTTAGATTTCTTCACCCTTTCACCCTATAAATGATTGTAAAATTCTGAGCACCAATATTTTAAATGTATCATACTAAGTCATTGATCAAATAATTTTAAAGCTTCACCTTGCTTGTTTGCCTTTTTGGAATTTTCATGTAGCTTTGAGGAAGCATATAATTCACAACCTCAATGATGGATCGAAATGGTCGGCTTGAATTGTTGTGATAAAAATACTGCGAAATAACAAACAAACAACATGAATATTATCATCAATGACATATATATGGTTTAGATATATATTGTGAAAATAAGCAACAAAAGAAATAGCTTAGTTTATTTTCCCTAATATAAGATAGTATAATATGATATCAAATGCTTATGGTAAACTAAATACACTAATCTAAAAGTTGATGTTTTAGAGAAGACTTTACTTAAACATCATTTTCAATCTGAAATTCAATAAGCAATAAAATCAAAGATAAAAATATAAAATGCACTACATATATCAATATGTAAATTTGATTTTAAACTAACTTTATTTCAAGGTACACACACAGTTCACCTATGTTTTATTTCAAAGTATGGTATATTTAGATGCTCATTCACACTCACGTGCACTAATATACAATGTTTATATTAATATCAAACATATCAATTAAAAAAATATTTTTCATTTTTTTTTAGATCCATTAAAAGAGGCTATGTACAAGCGCAAAAATTAGTCAAAGGGAGATTTGAACTCATGTACAAGGATAATGAAGAAGTGAATACCTTCAAACAGATGTGTTAGTCAACCCATACATATTGCATTAGACAAAGGTATATGATACACTACATATATCAATGTGCAACTTTGATTTTGCAGTAAATTCATTACAACTTTTTGTAAAAAAAAAAATGGAAAATTCATTACAATGAAGTGTGCGAATCATCAAAGAAATTTATTTTAATCTTAAATATAATCTGAACATTCAAATTCCACACACACACACACTTACACAAAGTTCACCTATATTTTATTTCAAAATATGGTATATTTAGATACTCATTCACACTCACATGAATTAATTATAGTGTTTATTTTAATATCTAACTTATCTATAAAAAAAACCATTTTCCATTCATTTTGAGATTCATTAAAAGAGGCTACGTACTCAGCTACCCACTAATCTAACGCTATGGGATTTTCATAGAGAAAAAATAACTACCTAGCACAAATATTAGCCATATGGAGATTTAAACTCATGTACAAAGAGAATGAAGAATGGAATACCTTCAAACAGTTGTGTCGACCAACCCATGCATATTGCATTAGACAAAGGTGTGTGAAACAAATCGTTCATGTTTTTTCTTCAGTTAAATTGATTTTATGTAAATTTAAAAGGCAATTTTGGGTTTTCTTTTCTTTGAAAAAAGTGTTCATCTCAGGCTTTGGGTTGATAAAAATATAGCATCAAGCAAGAAACTGTTGTGTTAACAATTTATGACCACTATGATACACTTTCATGCATGCTACATACGGGTGAAGGTGGAATTCGCATATTGAATTTTAGTTTATTTATTTTTCTATATGACCAAGGTATAACAATAGAAGTGATATATATTAAATAAAAATAATAATTAAAGAACATCAAACAACTTTGGATTTGATGACAATTCAATTACCGTATCACAATTCGTTGCATCACGTTGTCTTATTTGTATCCTCCAATCCCCAAGCTTTGGTTGTAGCATTTCTATGTCTTTCAAACTAGTAGGATTACATTCTTCAGGAAGAACAAAGGAAACAGTTTGTTCTGTCTTCAGACGAGTAGTCTTCAACCTTTTTCCACTTTCTTGTTGTTCCTATGATCAAAATCATCATACATATTACCTAGTACACATGCAATATAAATGAAATAGCATGTCGCATAATTTAAGTTAGCATGCCATCATTACATGTCATGTTGAATGGAAAAATAAGACCATCTATACACTATGTTGAACATACAATTTACTTGATAAAGGATGAGCTTACAGTTATTGGTGAAACAACAATTTTTTCTGCAATCTGTGCTCGGTACGTTACTCTAGTTTTCTTGACGGATTCCTGTGTCATAATAATTAAGTACATATGGTTAACTGCAACAATAGGTTTTGAATTGCGGTTGCAGTCGAGATCACGGTTGCATTGTATTTATCGCAATTGCGGACAATTACGAGAAAATACAGTCGATGCGATCGTAATTGCAGTCGCGATGCAATTTTGATAGACATCCACAACCAAAACATGGGATCCCCAAATGTGGTAGCGAGCTTAATTTAAAACCCTAAACCATATTATTGTCATGTAAAAGAGAAAGATTTGCTTTACTTACTAGGATTAATTTCCTGAGGATGCTAACCAGCTCTTGGCTTTGTGGATCTGGCTCTTGAGTGTTACTCATCATCTCTGTTGGTATACTAGACTGTAATTCTGATATCATAAATTTCCCCTCATCAGCAACATTTGGTGACTTGGCCTCCATTGAAGCTGATATTCTTTATATATAGATGGAGGAAGAGAAAAAACTTCTAATGGAGCTAGATTGGTAGCTAGAATAAGGCACAGAAAAACCCAAAAATGAATGTTGTGGAGGCTAAGCAAATGAAGTTATATATTGGTGGAGTGAAAGATTTTGTATTGTAAATGTACATGAATCTCATAGATACACACAATATAGTAGTCCACAGTTTTTAAGATTTCAAATTGTGTCTGGTTTTGACTGTGAATGGAAAACTCCAAATAAGGACATAGTTCATTGCATGAATTAATAATAATAGAAAAATATTTTTAAATAAGTATAAACAATAAAAACAAATATCCAATGTAAGAACATTACCATTTAATAAAAAAACATTAATATATAATTAATGTTGACATCAATGAGTAAAAACTTTTTACTAAATACATTAATAACATTTAAAACAATTTCGTATTTGATTATATTTCATATAAATTTTATTTCATTTGGAAACATTTCATTTACTTTATAAACATGTTCATTAATGTTTCTTTATATATATATATATATATATATTAATAATTAATAATTGGTGGAAAAGGTATTTTTTCCTTAATCACATTTAAAACATTATCTATATAAAGAGAAATATATGATATTGCTCTCATTTTCCAAATTTGTTTAGTCTTGATCCGTGAACGAGGTTTTAGGCCTAATAAGGTCAAGCCCATAAGCTTTTGGGACGTGACTCCCAACCATTAAGTGATGTCAGTATCGTTATCTATTAAGAGAATATTTTCACTAAAACATTTCATTAGCTACCTCACCAAATAAGGAAAGTTATAGAAAGCATCAAGATATCAAGATATTTATATGACATCTAGAAGTACTAATTTGCCCTCAAGTCTTCAATTTTGGGTTTGGGCCTAACTCAATCCCAAAAGCTAACTCATGGGGTGAGGGTTACCCCCACTTATAAGCACTATTGAGGCCATATCACTATCCATTGTGGGAATCCAACATCAAGCCTTAGTTTGGTTCTCAAAACATAGTCCTCTATAAATAGATATAGTAATCACTAGGATAAGGATATTTCTCCTCACTCTCTACCTCCTTTGTACCCTACCATATATTTCAGTGTTGTAGTGTCATGCAAGTATCCAACCCCTCTCCAACCCTCTAAGAGGCTAGAAAAGTGACTTGGATATGTTCTAGTAGGTTTTTAACACCCTTCCACTTGTGTACAGGTTATAGGCACATCTTGTGAGACACATATAAACTATTGTTCCACATCTCCTATATTGGAAAATACATATAGAAGGATTACTACTAGCCAAAAGCAGACATCGGACATGTGGAGATCTCTGTGATTGCAAACCAAGCTTGTGACATGCTGATCTCCACCTTGTGTGTGCCAAAAAGACATTACTCTTTCCCTAACACTAACACTGCTCAAATTAGAACCCCATAAACCATGTGTTGATTGAGATGTTTACTAGACAACAACAACAACAAATTATTGAACTTTGTCGCATGGTGAACCCAAAAAACATCAATAACATGCCCCTAAGAGCATTTCGAAGTATTCATGCCATTCATGCTGCTCGTGAAGCAACCAACCCCAAAATGTGTCACGCTTTCTTGGGTACGCTCTAAAAGGTCACCATTAAGTGATTCTAACAAGGAATTGTTTCAAATTAGGAACCTTATGCATGTCGTAGCCACTCACAAAGTTATGGGAGGACTAAATTATAGATAATTCACCAAAACACTAGCAAAAAGGCCTACTAATACCTTGATAAAATGAAAATTTGCTCTGTGTTTTACATTAATATGGATAAGCCTACAAAGAAGCCAAAGCATATTAGGAAAAAAGGAACTGGAGTTTAACATTCCAAGAGAGAACCACCGAACTATTGATGAGTACACACCTTAGGTGCCCCACAATAAAATCCTTCAGGTGTAACCTACGAAAAACTCTAACTCCTCATACCAAGGACCCTTCAACTCCCATGGATGAGCATGTCCAACCTTTTGCAATTATTACCATGCTTAAAAGCACAACATGGAGGATTGTATTGACCTCTGAGATGCCATTAAGACACTGATATAATGAGGATTGCTTCAAAATTCCGCTAAATGACCTTGAGAAGGCAAGTCTTTGTGGTATTAGAGGAACTCCAGATTTTTTAGTCCATCATATTCATGCATTTACATTTCATACGAGAATATTAATACTCCTAAAAGGTGTTTTATTAGCTGGTATCTCGTTATTGATACCAGATAAAGAAAATCTTGGTTTTCATTTCCCGTGTGATAAAACTAGAAGAGGGGAACATGCCAAATGCCAAGTATCTATGTGGGATCATGTCATCTTAGGTCTATTCCGGATGCTCAATGCAATTTTGGTAGTAGATGATAGATGCAATGAAGATAAGTCCATAATAACGGGCGCCCTCCCAAGGAGATTACTCATCACCACGAGAACACAACTATCATTGGAGAGAAAAATCCGTCAAGAAAAGGAGGAAAAAAGAAAAAACTTATCCTTTCTTTAGTCTTCCCTCAAATATCCCATTGATTTTGAGTCTAGTTTGTATTTGAGTATGTCTTTTTGGTGTTTGGTTTCGAACTTTCGAATTCGGTAGTTTCTGCTTTAGCCCTGAACTTGTTCTCAATGATTTCAATTCAAATTCTGACGCTTTGTTGTATGATTTTAGTTAATAAGGGAAAGGATGGATTTTTTTTCTTTTCCCCTTTAGATGATTCTGAGTTACATATACTAATCTTTCTTATGTTTATGTTGACTTTATTTTCTCCTTGTATTTCGGATTTCACACACAGAATTCTCTTTTGGGGTTATTGCTATCAAGAATGATTGAACCTTTTAGTTTTTGTTGACTTAGAACTATTCGCTATCTCTACTCTTCTATTCTTAGATTTACAAAGCTAAAATACAGGATGTGAGAGCTCGATCACAATATGTTAAACTCAATAGGGTTAAACTTACTAACTTTTATAAGTGTTGAATGATTATCCAATTTTCTTTCCTATGTTATACTCACTTGAACCGGCTCTGGGGTAAAAAGGAAAGCAAGTTATGGATCATTAAGAGGACTTCCTAATTGAGACCATATGTTGATATTATTTGAGTGAACAAAAATCTCTGTTGCCATAACTCTTAAATTTCAATTTTGAGAGCATTCAGTTTGAAATGTTTCAAATTTGTAATTATAATTAAGAAATGATTTGTTACTCCTTATTTTGTTTGGACTTTTAACGTTCGAATAATTCCTTAGTACTCTTGGTTGATACAATGATGAAGTGTACAAGTTAGACAAAACATGAGACTATATGGAAGGAACATGAAAAGCTACAACTTGTAATGATGGTGGAACTGAGATATCCCGATGTCCCATTAAATAAAACCTAATTAACTAATCCTTAATCGTGATATTAGCGTAAGAAATACATAGCAGGAAAGCGTAAATACTAAGTACATAAAACATAAACGTAGGAGCATAAACATCGCACACCATATATATACATATACATAAACATTTGTTCAGGGTACCCCATCATTAGGGCCCCATAAGATACAAACTGACATAAACTAAAATTGGTAAAGACTGAAAATACATCAAAAGATCTAGAACAGAAAACATCCTCACCACCCTCCACACTGAGCCCGTCCCCCACTCAAAATATATCCAAAATACCTCACCATAACCTTCTTTCCTGCCTTACTAGAAACACATACTGGACTCCATGTGCAATAGTTGTAGTGGTCTAGAAGAAGATACCAGACTTTTGGATTTGAAGCTAGACTTAACTTGATTGCCTCTCTGACAAGAGTCGCATAGGATATCCTTTTTGAAACTAGTGTTAGTTAGACCTTTCACAAGGCTATTTTTCTGAAGCTTGGATATTAGTTTCATACTTACATATCCCAGCTTCTTATGCCATATCCGTCTTTCATCATCTCTTGACACAAAACAGGTTATACTTTGATCTGACAGTTCAGTTAGATCAATCTTATACATATCTTGTTGCCTAATTGTTGAAAAGAGAACTTTGTCATTTGTGTCCTTGACTATACAAGCATTCTTGGTAAAGGAGACATTGTATCCATTATGACATAATTGACTTATGCTAATCCTTCAACAAGAAGAACATTAGAGATAGATGGTAGAGGAGATCTTCCACCAATTTTGAGACACCCCGATGTCCCATTAAATAAAATCCTATTTAACTAAAACTTAATTGTGATATTAGCGTTAGACGTATATACAGAAAATCATAAATATTAAAAACTTAAAAGCAAAGAATAAAAAAAATAAAACATCACACCACACACATATATAAATTCAAACATACTGTGCTGATAAACTAAAGAGGGTACCCCATCAGTAGGGTCCCAAATATACATACTAGCACAAACTGACAAAAGCAACGGAAGATACAACGTCTCAAAAAGACACACTGGCCATAGACCCTCTACTCAACTGCTCGTATTCCAGCATCTGGCTTATAAGGAGTTCCATCTAGTTCCTCAGTAACAGGCTCATCTGCATGGTCTTCTCATGACGTTCATATAAATAAAACATATACAAAAAGAAGTAGGGAGATAAGAAACATGCTATCATCATAAGCAGAAAAGATATCAACAATAATATCACAACATGCATTACATAATATCCACATATAGATATAATAATCATCTTCTAAATAGACAATATTCCTCTACGCTTCGTACTCATGCAAATGATTTGGTCATGTATGCTAACGTGACCACCACCTAATCCTGTCACACATCCATCGTCTGATTAGCGATATTAGTCAGTCGTCCACAAGGACTAAGAAAGTATCACAGTAGTCTTCCTCGAGCCTCGTAGTCCGCAGGGCACTCACTTGTGATTAAATACGAGAGTATCATGGTAGTTATCCTCGAACCTCACCGTCCGCAGGGGACTCACCCGTGACTCAGCCTGACCTCGTGTGTTCCACTCACATGGCTGTGATCAACACCACACATCTATATGAGTCTCACCGACTTGTATCGGTTCATAGCCTAGTGCCTTAACCTTTCATCACCAGCTCAAATAATCTCTTAAGTCACATCGAATCATCAATCTTATCATTAATAAAATATTATTTAATTAGATTAGGCACTACTAAGTCTCTTGTAATACACTCCCTAACATGCATCTCTCAAATGCACCGTATATCATTACCTAGATGCCAGCTACGCATACAAAAATAATCATAGCGTGTTGTCACCCAACTCATGTTATCACATATTAAAATAATATGGAAATATTAAATAATCATAATTAATAAAATAACACATATAAAACATATTATCACACCAAGCATGTTATCATGAATAAGATAATAATAAAATATTCAATTAAACATAATTAATAATAAAATATTTAAATAAACACAATTAACCAAAATAAGCATATTAATGCAAATAGCACACAGCAAGTAGCTTAAAAGCAGTAAAATCATACAATCTCAAATATCGTAAAATTAACCTAACTGCTATAAATCCACAATTTGCATATCATCATTGGTACCACTAAGTAGTCACCAATGTGATATTGATATTGTCAATTATTCGCCTACTAGTAGGGTTTAGGTCGCCCTACACCATTATAGTAAAATATGTTACTTAGCCATTTCCGATGATAGGAGGTTTCTTTCTCCCACCTGAAGTGTCTAGGCTAGCTTTAGAGCAGCGAAACGGATCCACTCCAATACTCCTCAAATCTGCCACGTGAGGTTCTCCTACCTCCAGGGCTCCCAAAATTCACCTGAATACATACTCAAAGACGGAATTCAAAACCAATAACCGGATTGAAAGATAACCTCAATAGTGTCATCGACGGCATTTCGGCATAAAAAGGTGATAACTCTTGGAAAGAAGAGTTATTCATTACCTTTTTATTCTTATTTGTTGCTATCTTTAAGTATAAGTCTCTATTTTTGTCAATAAATATGCAAGTTGTAAATATTTGTGGTTGAGTCTAATAGTTATGAGTATGTGCTCTTATAATGCTATATCATTGTCTCATGCATTCCTGTGTGCTTACGCAGAGAATTGCTGGATGATGGATGAAGCATTGAGTAAAGAGTCCTTGACTGTTGCAGCAAGTTGAACTCCAGACGCTTTGCACAAGAGGACAAAGCTGATGTGGACACCTTTTCTCTCTCCTCATAGGCGCTTGTACCTCTGCATTGTGAAGCCCACACGCCTAGGGATCAGCGCTCCTACATGTTTGGAAATGGACCATGGTTCCTAATTTAATAATGTTAAATACTGGCCCAAAATGGAATGAAAGAGGGTAGAGGAATAAAAACCTTGGTAACCCTAAAAAGGAGAGAACCTTTATGACATAACCTTGTGGTCTGACCTAGGGGAGTGAGCAGCGCCAAGCCCTTCATCTTCAACCTTGTTGTTTCTGCCATTTTCATTTTCTCTACCATTGTAATAAACTCTTTCTTATTTGTAGTTTCTATTTTGCTTAAGTTCAGTATGAGCTAATTTGCTGTAGCTTTAGGTTTGCTTCTGTAATGAATGCTTAGCTGATTTTTATGCAATTTTGTGTTCTGCAATTTCCTTTATCATGCGCTGATTGTTATTCAGTTAAGACTGATCAACTTAATTAAAAAATGAGCTTACTTGGTTTGGAAAAATTAAGTAGAGTGGAATGGGATAAAGGATAGGGATTAAACCATTCATTGGAAAATTAAATGGTGTTGAATAGATTAGGAATAGTTATTCAAGTCTTTAAACTAACTGGAACATGCTCATTAAGAAGATGGTGTAATTAATTTGAAACTAGGAATATAAAGCATTTAATGAACCTGATCTTTAAGTGTTGGAAAATACATATTTACTTCCTGGAGTTAAATGCTGGAGCATATGCATAGCATAATATAAGCTAAGCAGGATTTATGAAAGAGCATACCTAGGGCTGTTCTCTCATACTTGACAACACAACTATTTTCAATCTTATCTTCTGAAACTTTAAATTTCACAAGCCTATTTTATGTTTACCTTGCACATATAATCAATTTTTGTCACCCAATCTAACTTCAAGAGCATATAGCCTAAATTGGAATTTTGCTACACCATTATAATCCTCATGGGAACGATATCTGACTTACTTTCTATTTTTAGATTATTAGTTCTATAGTTAGAATATCTAATATCTTTAGATTATTAGTTCTGTAGTTAGAATATCTAATATTCTGGGTGATTTGCTGTAGCATCAGGTACTGAAACTGCATGCGTAGGTTCCTATCACCTGATTATAGATTTCATCCAGAGATTGAAAGGACATTTCAAGAGGCTCAGAAGAGGTCAAACTACTCAGTCCTTGCCTGAGTTGGTGTTGAATACTCCACCCAACTCCACATCAACTTCTACTGAAGCACCATCTGCTGCTAGCTTAGAAATGGCTGAAGAAGAGCAGCAAGACAGCATGACTATGGCTAATGGCAGGAACTGTGCTATCAGAGGGTATGCACTGTTTGATCCTGAAACAATGAAGATAGGGATAGTGAGGACTCCAATTAATGCACCTCAGTTTGAGTTCAAACCAGTCATGTTCCAGATGCTACAAGCAATGGGACAATTCAATAAGGCTACAACAGAGGACCTTTACCTGCATCTGAAACAATTTTCGGATGTAGCAAGTAACTTCAAGATCCCAGGCATTACTGATGATACCTTTAGACTGAGATTGTTCCCATTCTCCTTAGGAGGCAAGGCAAAGAATTGGTTGAACTCTTTGAAGCCAAATACAATTGACACTTGGAACAAACTGGCTAAGAAGTTCTTAATAAAATTCGTTCCACCAACAATGAATTCCAAGATGAGAACTGAAATTACTTCCTTCAAGCAACAAGAAGATGAGCCATTATTTGAAGCTTGGGAGAGATTCAAACGACTGTTGAAGAAGTGTCCTCATCATGGTATCCCTATCTGTATCCAGATGGAACACTTCTGTAATGGTGTCTTACCTGGTTCAAGGATGATGCTGGATGCCTCAGCTGGAGGCAGCTTGCTCATTAAATCTTACAATGAAGCCCATGCTCTGATTGAGGGTATTGCTGCTAACAGTTACCAGTGGCCAACAACTAGACTTGCTCCTGACAAGGTCAATGCTGAAGTAGGTGCATATGAAGTTAGTGAAGTATCTCCACTATCTGCACATATGCTTTCATTGACCAATTTGGTGAAGGGACTCACTATGGGAAACCAAGGCTGTTGGGAATTTGTGCATCAAACAAGCACAACGGGGAGATTCCCACCAAGAATCCTTGCGAATGGTCATGGTTCATGTTTCGAAAATTTAGCTCTTGAAGTACAGACCTTTGATTTCAGACACTGCAAATCACGAGCACTACACGAGCCATCAATGCCTCTATGTAGTCCACACGAATAGATGAAGAGACGCTAGGTGCAAGAAGAGACGCGGCGGTATATTTCTTTTTACACGCAAACAGTGTACTGAGTGCGGCCAGAATGATAGCGTCACGGCTCAGCACTGTTTCGCTGCTACTTATAGGTAGGCGTCTCTTGCATGCAAAAAATGTTTAACCTGGCCTTCCTGGGCTCATCTGTCATTAGCATGGCCCAATAGAAATTTGGGTCTAACCCAATTTTTTTTTAATTCTGATTTATCTGCTCTAAGTGTGTGACCCTATAGGTTCCCATAACGTTAACAATAATATTAAATCATATTTAATATTATAAACAATGAGCGGTGTCTAGCAACACATTATTGCTACCCAAGTAATGAGAAAGTCAGTGAGTTGATGTAACCTTTCCGTGACCAATGTTAATGTACATTATTATCCCTTTGTCTTTATATCTATATTGAACACAAGGCATAGAATGTGTCACCCTTGTATAGTTCAATATTACGTTGCGCGATACCCGAGTAGACTTATTATTTAAACGAGGTCAATATCTCATTTTGACTCATTTCAGCACGGCCATGCATTTTATAGTCTCACTCTATCAAGGGCCCCACAGATATTACTCCTATTATGTAGGAGGGACAAATTCCATCTAGATCACTCACACCCCTCTACATGACTCGTGGTGTACCCAATGACCGACTTTATAATCATCCTATTACAGATAACATTTGACGGTATTAAAGTACACGACTCCTTATGTAGGTTCGTAGTGGTTTCAGGTTGAAGGATTGCATACACCATTGTCACTGTGAGAACTACTTATGACATTCACATAACGTTCCATGTAGTGTTCTCACGGCGGGTCAATCCAGTACATCATTACTCTAATGTGTGCTTATGTGTGTGATTTGATATCTCATATCCGTGACCCATGAGACGTGGTCATCAGTCCACACACATAATAGCCTCGATGTATTATTATTGTCCTTATTAATAATAATACTCGACTATGGATATTTAAGAATAAAATTCTCTTGATTAATAGTGTCTCACTATCAAGTCGTATACTTGATATTCTATTAAATATAACTTTCTATTCTAAGGACTTTATTACGTTTAAACAAATAACATAATAAACTGAAATGCCTCATATGATAAATAATAGCAAGATACAAAATGTAAGTCCAAAGGAAAAACATTGGCCTCTAGGGCTTATACCAACAAAGGCAACTCTGTGGCTCCACCTATCAAGACTGAAGCAATGGTACAAGAGCAGATTTACAATGTAGATGTTGTTTCATGTGTATATTGTGGAGGAGAGCACCTTTTTTAAAACTATTCTGCAAATCCTGCCTCAGTTAATTATGTGGGAAACAACAATAGAGGAAACAGTTCATATGGTAACACCAACAATGCAGGGTGGAAGCAGCATCCTAATCTTTCATATTCAAATTACAATAACACTCTGAATCCACCTTTTGGATTTAATCAGCAACAACAACCTAGACAACAACAACCTCAACAACAACCACAAGTTCAATAGAAAGCTCTGGAACCATCTATAGAAACTGTTCAGAAGGCATTTATGACAGAGACTTTAGCTGGAATGAGAAATTTGGAAACTTAGGTGGGATAGCTAGCTAATCAACTCCATGCAAATTGGTACCTTACCTGCAGCAACTGAAACCCCAAAACCATCAAGTTATGGAGGTAATAAGCAATGCAAGGTTATCCACTTGAGGAGTGGCAAAGATATAAAGGTTGCTAAACCAAAGAAGAAACCAGAGGTGAAGAAGGCAGAACCTAAAAAGATGGTAACTGGGGAAGATGCTATAACAGAAAAACTTATAGTTACTGAGAAAATACCCAATGCTGCAGCATGACAACTGTTCCTAAGCCGATTCCAGAAAGATCTCCCCCACCTTTTACTCAAAGATTAAAGAAGGTACCCCAGGAGAAACAGTTTAACAAATTCCTGGATGTGCTGAAGCAACTACATAAAAACATTCCTTTGGTAGAATCTTTACAACAAATGCCAAACTACACAAAATTCATGAAAGATGTATTGACCAAGAAGAGAAGGCTAGGAGAATTTGAAACAGTGGCTATGACTGAGGAATGTAGTATGATGCTGCAAAACAAAGTGCCACCCAAAATAAAGGATCCTGGAAGTTTCACCATACCTTGCTCCATTGGAGATACTTACTGTGGCAGAGCTTTATGTGACTTAGGAGCAAGTAACAACCTTATGCCATATCAATCTTCAGAAAACTGGGAATTGGTGAAGCTCGTCCCACCTCTGTTGCCCTTTAATTGGCAGATAGATCCATTGCTTATCCAGAGAGAAATGATTAGAGTTGAGAAATTCGTGTTCCCTATGGATTTCATTATTTTGGATTTTTAGGCAGACAGGGAAGTCCCTATCATTCTTAGGAGACCATTTTTGGCAACTGGGAAAACTCTGATTGATGTGCAGAAAGGAGAACTGACAATGAGGGTTAATGATCAACAGGTCACATTCAATATTTTCAATGCCCTCAAGTACCCAGATGAAGGAATGGAAGAATGCTCTTTCATACAATCTTTTGATGAGTTGGTGCAACGACATTTCTGGAAGAATCAATCTGATTATGGCAATGCTGCAACATCAGCGGAAGCAGCTCAACATGTGTGGTCCAGAAAATATGAGTCATTAGAGGTAACTGATGGTACTTTTAAGGATAATATTTCTTCTATTGTTAAACCTCCCACCTTAGAATTGAAATAATTGCCAATCCATTTGAAATATGCATATCTTGGTGATAATGACACATTGCCTGTGATAATTTCTGCCTCACTAACCTGTCCTTAAGAAGAACATTTATTAGCAGTTTTAAAGAGGCACAAAAAAGCAATAGGATGACAAATGACAGACATTAAGGGAATCAATCCCTCTATTTGTATGCATCAGATCTTTTTGGAGGACAATTCAAAGAACAACATTGAGAGCCAAAGGAGACTGAATCCAATCATGAAGGAGGTAGTTAAGAAGGAGATTATTAAATGGCTGGATGCTGTCATCATCTACCACATCTTAAATAGTGTGTGGGTGAGTCCCATCCAGTGTGTGCCTAAAAAGGGGGGATGTGACTGTCATTATAAATGAAAAGGATGAAATCATTCCAACAAGGACTGTAACTGGTTGGAGAATTTGCATGGATTACAGGAAGCTGAATAAGGCAACTAGAAAATACCATTTCCCCTTGCCATTTATTGATCAATTGCTGGATAGATTGGCAGGAAAGGATTTCTACTGTTTCATGGATGACTATTCTGGATACAATCAGATTGCTATAGCACCAGAAGACCAGGAGAAAACAACTTTCACTTGTCCTTATGGCACCTTTGCTTTCAGAAGGATGCCATTTGGTCTATGCAATACTCCGGCAACTTTCCAAAGATGTATGATGGCAATGTTTTCTGACTTGATTGAGAAATCCATGGAAGTGTTCATGAATAATTTCTCTGTATTCGGAGAAACCTTTCAGAATTGTTTGGCAAATCTAGACAAAATTCTAGATAGATGCGAAGAAACTAATCTTGTGTTGAACTGGGAGAAGTGTCATTTCATGGTGACATAAGGAATTGTGCTTGGACATAGAATTTTCGGAAATTGCATTGAAGTGGATAAGGCAAAGATTGGAGTTATTAAGAAGTTGCCCCCTCCTATATCAGTAAAAGGCATCAGAAGCTTCCTTGGTCATGTTGGTTTTTACAGAAGATATATCAAGGACTTCTCCAAGATCTCAAAGTCATTGTGGTTGCTAGACCATGATAGGACTTTTGAATTCACCACTGACTAATTGAAAGCATTTGAGCTTCTAAAAAATGCTCTAATCACTGTACCTATCATAGTTCCACCTGATTGGGAGAAACCTGTTGAGCTTATATGTGATGTAAGCGATTTTGCAGTGGGAGCACTCTTGGGACAAAGGTATAACAAACTGTTTCATCATGTTTACTATGCAAGTAAGTCCTTGGTTGATGCTCAAATCAATTATGCCACCACTGAAAAGCTAGCAGTGGTATTTGCCTTCGAGAAGTTTAGATCCTATTTGGTTGGCACAAAAGTAGTGGTTTACATTGATCACTCAACCATCAAATACCTCATTGATAAGAAGGACGCTAAACCAAGGCTCATAAGGTGGATGCTGCTGCTACAAGAATTTGACTTGGAACTCAGAGATAGGAAGGGAGTGGAGAACCAAATAGCATATCATCTTTCAAGGTTTCCAGAGGATGTTGCAGCATCAAGGGGAATAACCACTGATGAATCTTTCCCTGATGAACAACTGCTGGCAATGCAAGTTGTTGTAGCACCTTGGTATGCTGATTTAGTGAACTTTTTGGCTAGTGGTGTGGTTCCCCCAGACATGAATTCACAGCAAAAGAGAAGATTCTTTCACCAAGCAAAACAATACTTCTGGGATGGACCATACCTCTACAAGGAATGCCCAGATAATTTGACCAGAAGATGTGCAGCAGAAGAGGAATTCCAGGACATACTGACTAAGTGCTATGCTTCAGCATATGGAAGACACTTTGGTGGCATGAGAACTGCTGCCAAAGTTCTCCAATCAGGTTTATTCTGGCCTACTCTATTTAATGATGCATATGAATTTGTTAAACATTGTGATAGGAGCCAAAGGGTAGGGAATTTGTCCAATAAAAATGAAATGCCCCTGAATACTATTTTAGAAATTGAACTTTTTGATGTGTGGTGTATTGGTTTTTTTGGGATATTTCCCCTTCCTTTGGCAACCTCTACATTCTAGTAGCTGTTGATTATGTGTCTAAATGGGTGGAGGTTGTGGCTACAATTAAAAATGATGCTAGTGTGGTGACAAAGTTCTTACAAAAAAATATCTTCTCTAGATTTGATACCCCTAAAGCTATCATTAGTGATGAAGGAACCCATTTTTACAATCAAGTTTTTTCCAAACTACTTGCAAAATACGGAGTTAAACACAAAGTAGCCACTGCCTACCACCCCCAAACTAATGGGCAGGCTAAGTTGTTTAACAGGGAAATAAAAAGAATTCTAGAAAAGATGGTTAACCCCACAAGGATGGATTGCTCCACACACATCTGGATGAAGCCTTGTGGATGTACAGAACCGCTATCAAGACCCCCTGAGAATATCCCCATACAGCTTGGTGTACGGGAAAACTTGCCATTTACCCTTGGATCTGTAGCACAAAGCTTTTTGGGCAGTTAAAAAACTGAACTTTGATCTTAAGGGTGCCGAAACAGCTCGTATGATGTAGCTTAATGAACTAGAGGAACACAAGTTGTTTAGTGTGTCAGGGTAGGGTGTGGGTTGGCTGAGAAAAGAGGTGAGGTGTGGGAAAGTGGGGCAATAAAGTAGGAGAGAGAGTGGGAGTGTACAGTTGGGGCAAAAAATTGGATAACCATGATCCACTCTCTCCCAAATCCACTTTATTTAATTCTTTTTTAAACAATTTTTTAAAACTGTACCACATGCGCCTTTCTCCATAACGGACAAAATCCACTAGCCCCCACTCTTTCACCAAAATAGTGCTTGATCCTTTGTCCATTCACTTTAAACTCTCTGCCAATCTCTGCATCCAGCAAATCTACAACTCCATGTGGATAAACCTTCATGATCTTGAATGGGCCTGACCACCTTGATATAAACGTCTCGGCTACTAGGTTCAACTTTTCAACTTTTCTTCTTTTTCGCTCAGTGAAAATACAAAATCCAAAAACAAAACTTCCGTAACTTATCCAAGTTATCGGATATATTTTTTTTTTTTTCAATAAAAATCTTTTTCGGACAACGTTTTCTTTTGAAATCATATATAATAAAAATCTTTATGTTCATAACCAAGAATTAAATATTTCCACTTTAACTAACTTCAAAAATTTAAGTTTTTACAGAAAACTTGCCTAACAACTTTCTAAAATAAATCTTTCTCATCTTTGTAAAGAAAATCTTTATTTCTAAATTCTAAAACTTTTCACCAAAGATAAATAAAATATTAGTCTTCCCAAAATAATTTTCAACTTGAAAACATTTTTCTTTTAATCGGATATATGTTTTATTGAGGCTTTTATCTTTACTTTAAGGGTTGGGCTCTAACCAGTGGTTAGGCTACCATGCAACATTCAACACACATTCAATAACTCACAACATAACAACATAATATATTCAAGTATGCATTTTAATCCAACATATTATAAATCAAAGTAATAACAACTTTCACACAACGTTGTAAAATTAAACACATAAGCACATAACAATTTATCCTTTCCACACATCAACCACAAAATCAAACAATCCAAACACACAAGCATATAGTTACCACAATTATATCCTCCATCAAGCTATCTCCCCTTACCTCAAAGCGAGTAGTAACGAGACCGTAGTCTTTTCGTGTTCAAGGAAAACGAACTTGATTTCGAAGTCGCGAGCTCGGATCTAAGCAAGATTAAGTTTATAATACAAGTTAAAATTTGATAAAATTACTTCAAAACTCTTATGCATGTTTTCGGTTGTAACATACTAACAATTGTAAAAATTCTAGATTTTCACAAGCTTTTTGGATTTAAAATCCTTAAACATCATAGAGATAAAATAAAGGTTTAAAACTTAGAATTTTTTTTTTTTTAATCTCCTAACCTCATGTAAAAGTGATCTTCGGCCTACACATAAAAGTGTGTAAAAATTTTGATTTTTAATTTTCTAACTACATGCATGTGAATAAAATGATGCTTTAAGCAAACATCCTTCTAAAAATTGAACAAGGCTTCCTCAACTCCTTTAATAGAGTTTTGACCTTCATAATAAAAGGCTAGGAAAACTTGATTTCTTTAACTTCATAAGCACATGCATGTAACTAAAATCATGATTTTACTCAAATGTGCTTCTAAAAAGAATAAAATAAAAATCTTTTCAAACTTCACAATTAAGATTTGATCATGTTAAATCAAATAAAAACATCATGGTCTCAAATGCATAAATTAAAGAACTTTAAGTCATGCATGTATATCTTGAACTAAAAACACCAACTTAGTATTACTTAGGGTTTTAGTTATATCAATACAAAATAGAAAAGAAACTTGATGAAGCTTAGAAGCTTAAAATTACATGCATTAAGGTTCTTAAGCACTCATGCATGTGAAAACAAGATGAAAATATTAGTTTTCCCACATAAGGTTTTCGGCCTCCCCTTAAAAATTGGTTTTGAAAGATTTTCTTGCAACATGCAAATACATAAGATGATGGTAGAGATGAAGATGAGTTAGTAGAAATTGATTTTATGTTAAAAAGATTTTTCTAAGCATTTTTCTTGCATTTTCTAAGTAAAGTTCATAAACATGAAACTTGAGAAAATGAACATGCATGTTGATAACACTAAACTTAAAAGGTTTCCTTCATCACATGCAAACCATAAAGATGAAAGTAGAGAGGATGATGAGTTATAAAATCTATTTCTTGTTAAAAAAATTTCTTTAAGTTAAGAACATGAACATAAAGCTTAAAGAAAAACATGCATGTATGAATTTCTATGTTCTTAAGAAAGAAAAGAGTAAGAGTCAAGAATTTATACCTTCTAAATGATAATGATGATGAGCTTAAGATGAAGATGGAGTGGCTTCTTAGCTTATAAACCTCAAAGATTAAGGTAAAACTTGAAAGAAAATTTAAGAGAAAAATTTGCAAGAGTTTGGCTAGGAAATGGAAAATAGATGAATGAATGGAAAATGGGGGGGGGGGGGGGGGGGGGGGGGGGGGGGTTTATTTATAGGGGAGGGGGCGCAGCCCTCTCCAAAATCTGGTGTATTTTTTTAATTTTTTTTATTAATAATAACTTAATATTTTAATTCAACATATTAGGTTTCTAGGAAATGTAAATAAATATTACAATGGTCATGATTATTATTGAATAGTGACATGGGTGACTATTCACATCAAAACAAATCTTTCCAAAATCTGGGAAAATCAGATTTAATTATTTCGGGTTCGTTCCGGTACCGGTTGTTACGTAACGGTAAAAACCAATCGTATGTTTTATTCGTAAATTTCACCAAAAAGAATTCATATAAAAATAAATAATTTCTAAAACCATTAAAATAATTATAACTGGGTTAGAAAAATTTAAATTTAAATTTTCGTATTTTTTTTAAAAATTATTTTCTGGTCAGTAGAGCTTAACTGACAGCGAAAACTCATACCGTAAACGTCAAGAATTTTCTGCTGAAAATTCAACTGTAAAATTTTAATATAAAATAAAATAAATAAAGATGACTTAATTTAGACTCCTCAAAATAATTATCACCATTTATAAAATCTTAATTACACACATAAACATAATTTACAGACAAGCAAAAAAAATCGGGGTGTTACATTACTATCCCCCTAAAAGAAATTTCGTCCTCGAAATTAAGTATCTGAAAACAAATCAGGATACTGTAATTTCATCTTATCTTCTACTTCCCAAGTTGCTTCCCCAGTTGTCTCGTCCCAAATAACCTTAACTAAGGGAATCTGTTTGCCCCTAAGTTGCTTGATCCTCCTATCTTTGATTCGTACGGGTGAAGCCTCATAGGATAGATTTTCTTTTAACTGAACCACATCAGGTTCAATCACATGCGATGGGTCAAGGATATATTTTCTCAGTTGAGAGACATGAAAGACGTCATGGATATTTGAAAGAAAAGGTGGCAGAGCAAGTTGATAGGCTACTGGACCGATACGTCGAAGAATTTGGTATGGCCCAATAAACTTAGGAGTGAGTTTTCTGGATTTCATAACTCTTCCTACCCCAGTGGTAGGATTTACCCTCAGAAATACATGCTCGCCTTCTTGAAATTCCAGAGGTCTTCTCCTTCGATCGGCATAACTCTTTTGTCTGCTTTGAGAAGCCTTCATTCTCTCACGGATTTGTTTTACCTTCTCCGTTGTCTGTTGCACAATTTCGGGTCCTAAAATTACGCTTTCTCCATCTTGGCACCAACATAGCGGCGTTTGACACTTTCTTCCATACAAGGCTTCATAGGGTGCCATCCCTATACTTGAATGATAGCTGTTATTATACGTGAACTCTACGAGTGGCAAAATGTCGTCCCAACTTCCAAGATTGTCTAGAACACACGCCCTCAGTAAGTCCTCCAACGACTGAATTGTCCTCTCCGTTTGCCCGTCAGTTTGAGGATGATAAGCTGAACTGAGTCTCAACTTAGTTCCTAGTGACTCTTGTAAGCTTCCCCAAAAGCGTGATGTAAACTTTGGATCTCGATCTGAGACAATGCTGGAGGGTACTCCATGCAGTCTGATTATCTCTCTGATGTACACTACCGTTAGCTTCTCCACCGTGTAGTTTGATTTGACAGGTAAGAAATGTGCTGATTTCGTGAGTCTGTCAACTACTACCCAAATCGAATCGAAGCCTTTTGAAGTTCGTGGTAATCCAACTACGAAATCCATGGATATACTTTCCCATTTCCATTCCGGCACGTCCAGAGACTGTAATATTCCACCGGGTCGTTGATGTTCTACTTTCGCCTTTTGACAAGTCAGGCAAGACGCCACGTATTCAGCCACTTGTTTCTTCATGCCTGGCCACCAAAAATTTTGCTTTAGATCCTGATACATCTTGGTTGCTCCCGGGTGAAGACTCAATTTACTCTTGTGCGATTCTTCAAGAATTCGGGATTTTCAGGTACACATACACGTCCTTTACACCTCAGAATATTGTCCGGTCCCAAACTGAATTCCGGTGCTTTTCCTTGTTCCATGAGTCCTCTCTTTTCTTGGAGATAGGCATCAGTAGCTTGTTGCTCTCGAATTTCTTCCAGCAATCCATTCGAGACCTTGATCATTCCCACACTGATCTTTTCTGGGCTGACCTCCATCATTAAATTGAGGTCGCGAAATTTCTCGATCAATTCTAGCTCTTTCACCATCATTGCTGAGACATAGATAGCCTTCCGGCTTAAAGCATCTGCTACGATGTTTGCTTTTCCAGGATGGTATTGTAGAGTGAAGTCGTAGTCCTTCAAAAATTCAATCCATCGCCTTTGTCTCATGTTGAGTTCTTTCTGGTCAAACAGATACTTCAGGCTTTTGTGATCGCTGAAAACATCAAAATTGGCTCCATACAGATGATGTCTCCATATCTTTAGCGCAAAGACCACAGCAGCTAATTCCAGATCGTGAGTCGGGTAGTTCTTTTCATGATTCTTTAACTGACGTGACGCATAAGCCACAACCTTTCTGTGTTGCATCAATACGCATCCTAACCCTTGATACGAAGCGTCGCAGTACACTTCATAAGGTTCATTGGGTTCAGGAAGGATTAACACTGGTGCAGTCGTCAACCGCTCTTTTATCCTTTGGAAACTTTCCTCACATTTGTCAGTCCACACAAAAGGTTGATCTTTCCGTGTAAGTTGAGTCAACGGTGCTACGGTTCTAGAGAATCCCTCAATAAATCTCCGGTAGTATCCAGCCAAGCCGACGAAACTTTGAATTTCTGTTACTGTTTTTGGTCTTTCCCAAGAGAGTACTGCTTCTACCTTAGAAGGATCAACAGCAATCCCTTCTTTGGAAATCACGTGCCCTAAGAATTTCACCTCTTCAAGCCAAAACTCACACTTGGAGAGTTTTGCATAGAGCTCCTTCTCGCGTAAGATCTGTAAGACTTGTTGCAGATGCACTTCATGTTCTTCAGGACTCCTAGAATATATGAGGATGTCATCGATGAACACGACAACGAATTTGTCCAAAAACGGACGAAAGACTCAATTCATGTAATCCATGAAGACAGCAGGTGCGTTAGTCACTCCAAACGGCATTACAAGATACTCATAATGCCCATATCGCGTTCGGAAAGCAGTCTTTGGGATATCTTCAGTCTTTACTCTGATCTGATGGTAACCCGTTCTTAAGTCAATTTTTGAGAAAACTGCAGCACCTTGTAATTGGTCCATCAAATCATCTATACGTGGCAACGGATACTTGTTCTTGATCGTTACTTTGTTGAGTTGCCTATAATCCACGCAAAGTCTTGATCCTCCGTCTTTCTTTCGTACCAAGAGAACAGGTGCTCCCCACGGGGAAACACTCGGTCTTATAAACTGCTTTGACAAAAGGTCCTCCAACTGAGCTTTTAATTCCACGAGTTCTGTTGGCGACATCCGATACGGAGCAATTGATATCGGACCGGTTCCTGGAATAAGATCGATGGAGAACTCGATGTCTCTCACCGGGGGTAATCCAGGTACATCGGGAGGAAACACCTCCTGAAAGTCTCTTACAACTGGTATTGTTTTTAAATTAACTTCTTCTTCAATTTCCAAGCTTGCTAAATACAAGCACCTCCGATCTTTTTCCTTTGAAAAAGATTTCACTTGATGGGTAGAGAGAAATCCAGAAATCTCAGGGTTCAGAAAAACCAATGTTCTACGAGAACAATCTAAAAGAACATGATTGGAGGACAACCAATCCATACCCAAAATCACATCTAATTGCACTAAAGGCAAGCAAATCAGATCAACAAGGAAGTGTCGATCCTGAATAATAATTGGACAGTTCAAGCATACGGAATTAACAGTGACAGGTTCAGCAGTAGGAGTTGAGACAATTAAATCATACGGCAAACAAGTAACAGGCAATGCTAAGAGTCTCACACAATCATTTGAGATAAACGAGTGTGTTGCACCAGAATCGAAAAGCATAGTTAAAAGGTTACCGGTAATGTCACAACTACCTTTCATGAGGTCCTTGGAGTTAGAGGCTTCAGCACCACTCATGGTAAAAACTCTTCCCTTAGCAGTCGGTTTTGAAACTTTGGCACTATTGACGGTGGGTTCCCGCTTTGGTGCCCTGTAATCTTTTGCCAGATGCCCTACTCGGTCACAGTTGAAACATTTCATCCCTTTCACGGGACATACATCTGCCAAGTGGTTCGGATCTCCACACTTGAAACATCTCCTCCCTTGATTTTGTCCTTGACTCTTCTGGTTAACGCTCCCAGAGGCTGAGGCCACGGGACGGTACTGTTGTTGACCCCCGTAGTTTCCAGTTGGTCTAGAGTATGGCTTTCTCTGAGCTTGCTTACCCCTCTGGTTCTGGCCTTGGAATTGGTTTCTCGATCTTGAGGGTCCACCAGCATTCCCTCGATTGTCTTTTCCCTTCAGCATTTGTTCAACTTTCCGACATTTCTCCACCAGAGCTTGAAAATTCCTAATCTCTAGTGGCAGCACTGATCCCTTGATTTCATACCTTAATCCTCCTTCAAATCGTTCACATTTCCAACTCTCCTCTGGATTGTCCTGGAAAAAGCGAAAGTATCTGGCCAGCGACTCGAACTTGGCCGCATATTCTCCCACAGTCATGTCACCTTGGCGAAGACGTAGAAATTCCTGTTCTTTCTCACCTCTAGCACTCTGTGGAAAGTATTTGTCCAGGAATGCAGTGCGAAAGACCTCCCAAGTAATTTCTTGTTGATTAGCCTCAAGTACTTGTTTGGTGCCTCTCCACCAATATTCCGCATCTCCCATCAGTAAGAAATTAGCATAAGGTAATCGTACCGCTTCAGGACTATTAAGCAACTCAAAAATCTTCTCGATTTCTTGAATCCACAAATCCCCTTTAACTGGATCAACATCCCCATAAAACTGCGATGGGTTCTGACGACGAAATGCTGTCAAAGCACGACCTCCTGTAGCTTGCTCAGCACGATCTTGTTCTCATTGGTGTTGTGCAGCCATAGTAGCAGTTTGTTGGGCAATGGCAGTAGCAACGTCTGCCATAGCTTGTGCTGCAAAATCTGCTCCCCCATTATTAGGTCCGCGTCCACCAACAAAACCACCTCTACGGCCTCCTCTACGGCCACGTCCACGTCCTGCTTCTAGCTCCATAACTGATCCACAATATAAAATCAGTTAAATGGCAACTAGATAAGAGTTATTCAATTTCTTTTCCAACAATCATTACTTCTAGGAAGTAATTCAAACAAGCCTATTCAGAGATCACACAACACAAACATAACAGGCCTATTCCCAAAGATTCCCGAAAGACTCGACCAGCTCTGATACCACCTTAATGTGACACCCTTTCCCCGAGTATCACATTATTTACTACTTAATCATATTATTAACAATATGTCGATTTTCTTTCGGAAAGTACATAATTATTATGGATATTTATCCTTTCGAAAAGGTCATAAAAACTTTTTACGACTAGCATCTTTAAGCATACCAAATAAATATAAACAACATCATAAACATACATCAACACCCTTTGTACATTAATAAAATGCCTTCTTGGTAACAAGCTTTTTGACAGAGGTTTACATAGAGTGATTACAACAAAAAAACCGTTATCAACAGGTTTGAAAAGAGTTAAACTTAAGCTAGAGGGACTTAGTCAGATACAAAATACAATGACTACTTTTAAACACTACTACCACCGAAAACAACTCTAAGGCTAGTCTAGTCCTAGTGGTGTCCATTCGGGAGACCACCAAACTTATCTCCACCCTGTGGAGACACAACCGGGGAGGGATCCTCCACCATACTACCCTCATCGGAATCGTCATCCTCGTCCAGAGGGTAATACTGAGGGTCTTCATCTATCTCCTCTGCAGGGTCCTCCACTAGATCCTCCTCAGGATCCTCCTCCATAGGCTCCTGTGGATCCGCATCCATCTGGGCAACGGGTGCCTCCTCAAGTGGCAAATCCTGTGGTGGTTGTTGTCCTAGGACCACTAAGCCATGAGCTGCCCAGTGCTGGAGACAGAGGTCTGAGGGTAGTAACGTGATATGCACAGTCTCAAAGGTACGAACACTCCTCATAGGTCCGTTTGCAATGCTGCCCTCGACGGTAGTAACTGGACCAGTGTAATGGGCTACGTGGGTTCCCGGTCCAAATTCCCACGCATTCGGGTCAAAACGATTTTCAAATATGAGGGCTCGCGCCCGGGAGTGTAGCAGAGGAGCGTCTGGGTTCATCTACTTTCCGATACAATAAAATATACTATACAGGAATAAAATAAACAAAATGCAAGGGTGAGATACCGTCATATAGATAATTATGATGAACTACATACTTGTAACACAAACAACATGTATAACAATATCATCAACATCATACATAGGAATATATTTACATACACATATAAATATATAAACAAGGTATTATTAAAGTAAACAAGGCATCACACCAAATCACCATAAACTTTTGAAAACCATGATTTTTTCAACTTTAATGCAAGACTCCGGAGATTTTCAACTTTCTTTAAAAATGAGCTGATCAGGCTCGGTTGCCATATAAGGCTCAACGTGAATTTCCACTTACACTGTCCAAACTCCTGGCACAGTGTACAACGTGCGTGGAATGTCCATAGCATACTGTCCAACACAAGGCACAGTAATCCGGGCTAATGGACTTCATTGTCCATCAAGGCACAATGAAACACCGTAGCATGAAATACCTGGCCTTCCAGATATTCACACGAAACAACATAGCATGATATATCTGACTCTTCCAGATATTCATACAAAAACAACGTGGGCACGTCTGCCAAAAATGAATGCATGAGAAAAACCACTTTTGTTTTCAACTTTTCTTTGCGCATCATTCTTTTCTTTTTGTCGAGGCACAAGGCTCACGACCTTTCAACTTTTTCGATACGATTAAAATGCATACTTGAATATAAGTGAAACAAATGAGGAACATACTCCCTCCGGTCCACAATGTAAGCAAAAATTTCCAAATTTTTTGGTCCAAAATATAAGCAAATTTCAACTACTTTCTTCTCATTTAATGAAGTTATTCTCAAAATACCCTTCATTTAATACAAATTTTGTTTTCCAATGACTCCTTTTATTCTCAATAACACAAGCTTAATAAATAAGAGGAATGGTAATTTAGGTAACAAACTTAATTTTTTATTTCCAATGACTCTTTTAAATGAGATCAACTAACTATCTTAATATGTGTGTCCCATTTAATTTTTGCTTACAATAGAGACTGGAGGGAGTAGTGACTTTGATGAACTTGATGAACTTGGTGAAGGAGATGAAAACATGAGTCTAATGGTCCGAAAATTTAAGAGGTTTATGAGGAACAAAGGCAAAGCACAAACCTTCACTCCTCAAAAGAAAGTTGATGGAGAAGGAACCTCTTACGTGCCAACATGCTTCAACTGTAAAAAGAAGGGTCATATAAGGCCCAAGTGTCCTCTTAGTCAAAAGAAGAATGACAAATTTGAAAAGAGACCACAAAAGGATAGAAAAGGAAGGAGAGCATACATTGCTTGGGAAGACAATGACATGGACTCCTCCGATGAATCCGACAACGAGGAAGCAAACCTTTGCCTCATGGTCAATCATGAGGACAACGAGGATGAGGTAACTGATAATGAAATTGAAAATGAATTGTCATATGATGATTTACTTGTTGCATGTGAAGAGTTGAATAATGAAAGCATGCATCTTTGAAAAATCATTTATCTTCAAAGAAAACCATTTCTAGTCTTGAAACAAAAATAGATTTATTAAATAAAGAAATGGAGGTTATCAAGGAAAAACAAGTTCTTTCAAACAAAACCTCATCATGCTTATCATGTGAAAACAAAATAAGTGAAGTTTCAAAATGCAATGAATGTAATGTTTTGAAAAACAAAATTGAGGACTTGTATGACATTCTTGCAAAATTCACAAATGGGAGAAACAATCTCAATGTTTTGTTAGGAAACCAAAAAGGAACTTATGATAAAGCAGGTTTGGGTTATCACCCTAAATTACATGAAAAATCCTTTAAAAAATTCTTTAGCCCAACCAATACTTCTAGTAGTCCTTTCGTAAAATGTTTTTTATTGTGGTAGAAAGGGACATACCGCATCTATTCTTAATGCTAGAAAGAATGTGAATATCAAGGACAAGAAAGTATGAGTTCAAAAGGGCAATGCACCCAAAGCTAACTCTCAAGGACCCAACATGATTTGGGTACCAAAAGTTAAAACTTGAAACTGTTTTGTAGGTGTGCTCGAAAGCAAGGAACACAAATTGGTATCTTGACAGCGGATGCTCCAAGCACATGACGGGAGATATAAACAAGTTCTCCTCACTCACACCCAAAAAGGGTGGATTTATTTTCTACGGTGACAACAACAAAGGTAGAATCTTGGGAATTGGAATGGTTGGTAAGAGTCCAAATCCCATCATTGAAAATGTTTTGTATGTTGAAGGTCTAAAACATAATCTTTTGAGCATTAGCCAACTTTGTGATAAAAACTTCAACGTTGTTTTTGATAACTTGAAATGCACGGTCATAGATTCTAATAATCAAACTAAATTAATTGGACAAAGAATTGAAAATATCTATATGGTTTGTGTTGAGACCTCATAAGTCTAAAACACATTCAATGTGTAGATTCTCTAAGTTTTGATGATTCCAAATAGTTCAAGTATGATAATGTTGAACCATACGAAATTACTGATATATCTGATAAGTGTGCAGGAAAATAGACTTAAGATCACTCGTCTATTTTATGACCCGTCTACTTTTTAGTAGAAGCTTAGCTTAGACTCGTCTAAAATTCCACTGGTCTAAAAGTCAGTCAAAGATCAAGTCAATGCTCAGTCAAGACTAAGTTTACTTGATGACGTGGCAAGAAGCATGCGTCTAAAGATGACTCAGTGGATCACCCGTCTAGTTTTGGAATGCGCCAGCACCCGTCTAAATTTTTGTACTGCATATCACTCATCTAAATTTTGGATGACTTTCACCCGTCTAAATTCTCATTATTGATACCAAGTCAAGTGTGTCAGAAACTTAGTCCAAATCACCTTATTCAAATTAGATGCCTTCCTTAAGGATCTCGAAGACCTCTGGACAATAGCTCAAAGGACAAAGAATAAAGAACGTTGTTTCAAGGTTTTAAGGAATAAACACGCAATCACTGCACCACAGCAGTAACTTTTTACCTATTTTAGTACAAAGTAAAAGTGCTTTCTGGAAAGTGAACTGATGTTGCACTGAAAGAGGAAAGCTCTCTGCTACAAGTACAAGAAGCCTGCTACTGTATACTCTAAAAGAACAGCTGCTCAGTTTAAAGTGTACTCTTGGACATCCTTGTCAAAGCTCAATGTTCCCAAGCATTTAATGTATATACAGAACGACTCTTTGGCATTAATGGCATCTAAGTAAGCTCAAGTCAGAAGCAAACACTTTCTGAAGCTGTGACCAAACGGATCTTTTGATTGAAGTCTTTAAATAGATCAAACAATGAAGATGAAGGCAAGAAGTTGAATATCATAAAGAACACTGCGCTGAAGCATTTACTCTCTTCATTAACTTCTTCATTCTTTCATTGAATACATTTTCAATCATTTGATATAAATTCGCAGTCTTTCATACTTCATATTTATTCCACTCTTTGAGTGTGATCTAAAAGATTTGTAAGTTGTATTAATTACACAAAAAACCTTTTCATTCCTTACTGTTTTGAGCCTGAAGAGGCTAGGTGAGAAAAGTATAAAATGGAAAATTCAAAGCGTATGAGTACTCCTATGCGTCCAACAGTTATTCTAAACAAGGATGAGAAAAGTAAAAAGGTATATCAAACTGTCTACCGAGGTATGATTGGATCTCTTCTATACTTAACTTCTAGTAGACCTGATATTCAGTTCAGTGTTTGTCTTTGTGCTAGATTTCAATCAGATCCTAAAGAGTCTCATTATAAGGCTGTTAAAAGAATTTTCAGATATTTAATTGGAACCACTAACCTTGGTCTATTATATAAGAAATCTGAAGATTTCAGGTTAGCTGGATTTTGTGATGCTGATTTTGCTGGAGATAGAATTGATAGAAAAAGCACCAGTGGAGGATGCCACTTCGTTGGAGCAAATATGATCACCTAGTCAAGCAAAAGGCAAAGCACCATTGCTCTATCAACTGCTGAAGCTGAATATATATCTGCAGCTAGTTGTTGTTCACAACTGCTTTGGGTAAAATATCAACTTGAAGATTATTCAATGATTGAGCATAATATACCTGTTTAGTGTGATAATACTAGTGCTATTAATCTGTCTAAAAATCTAATACAGCATTCTAGAGCAAAGCATATAGAGATAAAGCATCACTTCATTAGAGACTATGTTCAAAAAGGTGTTTTTGAAATTAAGTTTGTAAACACTGATTATCAGTGGGCAGAGATTTTTACTAAACCTCTAAGTGAAGATAGATTTGTTTTTATTAGAAGGAATCTTAACATGCATAATATGTCTAAATAAGTGTTTGCTGATATGTCTATAAAATTACGTGTCTATATTCTATGTTTACTTGACTCGTCTATTTTTCTTATGTTTCACTATGCTTCACTTATCTACTTTAGCCAAGCGTCTAATGACGTGGCTAAAAGCACTCAGTGCTAAATCCTGACTGAGACACATGTACATTGCATTTTCCCTCCTGTTCTTAAATATTGTTTTTATATCTATCTTTTCAAATTGATTGATTGCCATTTATGGCAACACTCTCTCTCCTTGTTCCCAATGTAAAAAGCACTCAAGTGTTTCTAACAAAAACCCGTGTCGTTTCAAAATCTACCCACTCAAAATTTCTTGCTCACAAACTCTTTCTCTGAATACTCTTCCTCTGAATACTCTTCGTCTTCGTTCTCTTGAAACCATTTCTTTCAAAACCCTAATCTTCAACTCTCAGAATCAATGGCACCCAAAAGTCTACTTGAAACTTAGGCTGAAAAGACCAAGCTATCCATTACTGAGCTGAAGAAGGTGCATCCTGGAAGGGTCCCGAACTTTGATGAACTCAGAACCAAGGGTTTGGATGTTCTTCCTGAACTCAATCATGCCGGATGGTTACCGTTCTTTCAACTGCAAGAACGCGTCTTCCCTGCTCTTGTTAGGGATTTCTGGACTACGGCAAAAATCACCAAGGACAATACAACCCATATGATTTCTGGGGATGTTGGTGAGGATCACATCTTTATCACTCATGAGTTACTCGCTGAAGTAACAAAATGCCCTAGGGAAGGAGCTGGGCATTATAAAGAATGGATGAAGGATCAAGGAGAAGCTAATGTGAACCTGGTGCTCTATGGAGCTGCAAAACTTGGTAACATGGACTCTAAATATTTGACTCCTAAGGCAAGATTTCTTCATGTTCTACTTATAAATTGTGTAATGCCCAGGACTAGGTCTAGAAATCATGTTAGTATGTTCGAGAAGTTTGCTCTCTTTCATCTTGTCCAAAGAATTAGGATAGACATTACTGACTTGATTTTTATTCACATGGAGAAAGCTGTAAAGGGAAAGGATAAGGATTATCCTTTTGGAATGATTGTGACAAGGATCTTTAGGGCATGCAAACTGAATTTGAGAAAGGTTGTCTCTGCTGATCTGTGTACTGAAATCACTACAAAAACCCTATCCCTGATGAAGGTTACCTTGACCCCTACCTTTGGACAAAATGTTGAAGCCTCTGTTCAGGTGGAAGAAACTCTTTCCATTCCTGGTGTTAAATCTGAGACTTTTGAGGAACCAGCTGAGGAAGTAAGGGATCAACTTCAGAGGAAGAAGAGGAAAGTCACTAAGTCAACTGCTGAAACCTCTGTGCCTCAAGATCCTACTCAGGTTGTTGAACCTGTTACTGAATTTGCTTCAGTTGCTGAGGAAGTTGCTGCCTCTATTCCTAAACCTCCAAGTATAACTAAAGTCTTCAAGAGAAAGAGAGCAATGCAAGCTGAGGAGGAGTCTCAATTAGAAGAGACTGTGATCCCTAAGAAAAAGAGGACAACTGTAACAAAAAGGAAGCTTGTCTTACCTTCCTCTCCCTCATCATCACCATCACCTCAGAAGGATTCATCTCCTCAACCTCAACGAACCTTTTACCACAACAACTCCAACTCCACAACCTTCACCACAAAGAACACCACCACCACCACAAAGAACACCATCCCCTCAATCACAACAAAAAATTCCCACTCCACCTACTTCACCAAAAATCCCAACTCCCCCACATACATCACCTAACCATCACACTTCTGAACCTAATCCTACCATATCAGAAACTCACATGTCTGATACTCACTCACCAATGCCTTCCACACCACAAACATCTCACAATTCTAACATTCTTCAAACTGAGGATGTCAATGACTTTGAGTACTTTGACAATCTCACTCCTCCTCCTCCCTCACCCAAATCACCAATCCCTGACTATATCAAAAACCAGTGCCAAGTTCCTCTGAGAATAGTCTTTCCAGACTTATTCTCTGAAACCAGACACAGCCCTATCCCCTTAGCCACTATATCTCCCTACCACCTATCTTCCAGAACCACTCCTTTCTCTGTCACAGATGAACCCTGTTCCAACTACCTTGATGGCAAAGTCTTGGATATGATTGCCTCTCTAGAAGCTGAAAGGCAGATTGTGAGGTTGGAAAGATCACTTAAGCCCGTAGGAAAATGGTTGTTCAATCCTCACATCTTCATGAAGCCTTCCACAAGAATCAAAGTGATGCCTGATTCCATGGCTCTAAAAGGAAAACAGAAGTTAGTGAACGTGCCAATGGATCAGAAGTTCTCTCTTATCAAGCTGAATGATAAGAAGCTCAAATTCAGAAAGAGGCTGTTCTCAAAAGGTGGATCCAATTCTGGGTTAAAAGAAGAAGAAAAGGAAGACATTCCAACTAGAGGTAGCCAAGCCTATGCTCTCTACCCTTTTTCACCATCCATTTACACAATCCCTCCTTTCTTCATGGTTTTCCCCTTCTTTGTTCTCAATTTTCCTGAAACTGCCCCTTTTACTCACATAAATCTCATTAGGAGATCTTATGAGTTTCTTCTTTCTGTAGTAGACTCTCCTCTGCATCATGACCGAATTCATGCATTTCTAGAGGAATTCTATCCAAATAATGATTTTGTCACCACTCTTTCAACCAATGTCTTTTTAGATCATCATCCTGAAGATGACATTCCTGTTGAAGAGTTACCTCCTACCCCTCCTCCTTGTCCACCTCCTCCATCAGCTTCTGGAACTTCTCTGGCCACTACAGATACTACCTCGCCAGCTGTTGCATATGACCCTACTGCACATCAGAGACTTGATGAAATGGCTTCAAGTTTGCCGACTGTCATTCAAAGACAGGATGAAGCAATTGCTCAACAAACTGCCTTTCAAGCTCAGATGCCAGCTCAGCAGCAAGCAATGCAGCAGATGATGGAAGCTTTCTTCAAAAGCCAAGGAGGCCCTAGTTCTTAGATTTTTAGGAATCTGTTTTTCATTTCCTTCTTGAGTCATGCAATGTACTAGTCAGTGATGTCTATCACTTGTAACCTTTTTTACTCTAGTTATATGAAATGAATTGAACTTTTGATTTCTTTTTGGCATTCTATCTTTTATATCTCTTTGACTGATGCCAAAAGGGGGAGGACATATAGATAAGTTTTCATGATTTTATTTTATGACTATTTGTATAATAAGTTGATTTCTACTCTGATATAACGTTTTTGCTCTGATACTTGTCTGTACTTGATGCATAAACAAAGGGGGAACATAACATACTCTTATCAACGTTATCTGTTTGAAAATTTCTCTTATTTCTTTTTGATGTTCAATAAAATCAGAAAAGATATTTGTCATCATCAAAAATAAGGAGAATGTTGAGACCTCATAAGTCTAAAACACATTCAATGTGTAGATTCTCTAAGTTTTGATGATTCCAAATAGTTCAAGTATGATAATGTTGAACCATATGAAATTACTGATATATCTGATACGTGTGCAGGAAAATAGACTTAAGGTCACTCGTCTATTTTATGACCCGTCTACTTTTTAGTAGAAGCTTAGCTTAGACTCGTCTAAAATTCCACTCGTCTAAAAGTCAGTCAAAGATCAAGTCAAAACTCAGTCAAGACTAAGTTTACTTGATGATGTGGCAAGAAGCATGCGTCAAAAGATGACTCAGTGGATCACCCGTCTAGTTTTGGAATGCGCCAGCACCCGTCTAAATTTTTGTACTGCATATCACTTATCTAAATTTTGGATGACTTTCACCCGTCTAAATTCTCATTACTGATACCAAGTCAAGTGTGTCAGAAACTTAGTCCAAATCACCTTATTCAAATTAGATGACTTACTTAAGGATCTCGAAGACCTCTGGACAATAGCTCAAAGGACAAAGAATAAAGAACGTTGTTTCAAGGTTTTAAGGAATAAACACGCAATCTCTGCACCACAGCAGTAACTTTTTACCTGTTTTAGTACAAAGTAAAAGTGCTTTCTGGAAAGTGAACTGATGTTGCACTGAAAGAGGAAAGCTCTCTACTACAAGTACAAGAAGCCTGCTGCTGTATACTCTGAAAGAACAGCTGCTCAGTTTAAAGTGTACTCTTGGACATCCTAGTCAAAGCTCAACGTTCCCAAGCATTTAATGTATATACAGAACGACTCTTTGGCATTAATGGCGTCTTAGTAAGCTCAAGTCAGAAGCAAACAATTTCTGAAGCTGTGACCAAACGGATCTTTTGATTGAAGTCTTTAAATAGATCAAACAATGAAGATGGAGGCAAGAAGTTGAATATCATAAAGAACACTGTCCAGAAGCATTTACTCTCTTCATTAGCTTCTTCATTCTTTCATTAAATACATTTTCAATCATTTGATATAAATTCGTAGTCTTTCATACTTCATATTTATTCCACTCTTTGAGTGTGATCTGAAAGATTTGCAAGTTGTATTAATTACACAAAAACCTTTTCATTCCTTACTGTTTTGAGCCTGAAGAGGCTAGGTGAGAAAAGAATACTTGTTTGAGTGTTGAGCCTGAAGAGGCTAGGTGTGCAAAGAATACTTGTACTGTAATTTACTCAGTTATAGTGGAAACTTGGTGCTGCCAAGAAACTGGACGTAGCCCTGTGGATTTTAGGGTGAACCAGTATAAATCTCTTGAGTGATATTTCTCTTCCCCTCCATCTTTTAATTTGCTTAAGTATTGTTTCTGTTTAAACTTTTAACTTGGGGAGTTAATATTGTGATTATCAAACTCTATTTTAACCTTCTCTGATTGCTTGTACTATTCTGTTTTAATATTAGACGTTTCACTCGTCTAATTTTCTTTTATCTAAACCTTGCTTGTTGTGCCTGCGAAAATCTTTTTAAATAACCGAAAAAGTTGGTAAACACAATTCAACCCCCCTTCTTGTGTTAACTTTGGTTATTTCAGTTTGCTTGGATGACCTACCTTCAAATGATGTATGCTGTCTAATTAGCAAAGAGGATGAAACTTGGCTATGGCATAGGAGGATGGCCCATATTCACATGGACCATCTTAATAAGTTGGTTCGCAAGGACTTAATAATTGGTTTACCAAAGCTCCATTTTGAAAAAGACAACATGTGTGATACTTGTCAAAAAGGAAAACAAGTGAAGTCCTCTTTCAAATCTAAAAATGTTGTTTCTACAAACCGGCCTTTACAGCTTTTACATATGGATTTATTTGGTCTATCTAGAACCATGAGCTTTGGTGGTAATTACTATGCGCTTGTAATTGTGGATGACTATTCTCGTTATACATGGACATTGTTTATTCCTCATAAAAATGACGCTTTCGGTGCCTTTCGTAAACTTGCCAAGGTTATTCAAAACTAGATGGGATTAAAAATTGTAACCATCCGAAGTGATCATGGTGGTGAGTTCCAAAATGAGGCATTTGGGGTCTTTTGTACTGAAAACGGAATCGGGAATAATTTTTCCTCACCAAGGACTCCCCAACAAAATGGGGTGGTGGAAAGGAAAAATAGATCTCTAGTAGATCTAGCAAGGACGATGCTCAATGAGACTAACCTTCCTAAGTATTTTTGTTTCGACGCGGTAAGCACCGCATGCTATGTGATGAATAGAGTCCTCATAAGACCTATTATGAAACAAATGCCTTATGAAATTTACAAGGGAAGGAAGCCTAACATCTCCCACTTTCACGTATTCGGATGTAAATGCTTTGTTTTAAATAATGGTAAAGATAACCTTGGTAAATTCGATGCTAAAGCTGATGAAGGTATATTTCTTGGATATTCCAATTCTAGTAAAGCTTTTCGAATCTATAACAAAAGAGCTATGACCATTGAAGAATCTGTGCATGTATCCTTTGATGAATTTAACCCAAAAGTTGTAGTGGAAGAAAGTGTTGATGACCTTGAAGAAATATTGGGAAATAGCTATCTTGAGGAGATACACACTCAAGAGAAGGAAAATGATGATCAACCACTTCCTCAAAATGAAGAAACACCTCACAATGATCTTCCAAGAGAATGGAGAACATCTAGATACCATCCTCTTGACAATATTATAGGTGATATCTCTAAAGGGGTAACCACTCGAAACTCTCTCAATCATGCATGTCACTTTATGGCTTTCGTATCACTAATTGAACCTAAGAATATTGATGAAGCTATAATTGATGAACATTGGACACTTGCCATGCAAGATGAACTAAATCAATTTGAGAGAAATTATGTTTGGGAACTATTCCCTAAGCCTAAAGACCACTTAGTAATTGGAACTAAATGGGTTTTTCATAACAAGCTAGATGAAAACGGAATAATTGTTAGAAACAAAGCTAGGCATGTTGCTAAGGGATACAACCAACAAGAGGCCATAGATTTCGACGAAACCTATGCTCCCGTAGCTAGACTAGAAGCCATCCGCATGCTTCTTGCTTTTGCTTGAATCATGGATTTCAAACTCTTTCAAATGGATGTTAAAAGCGCTTTTTTAAACGGTTTTATCCAAGAAGAAGTTAATGTGGATCAACCCCCAGGTTTTTCAAATTTTGAATTTCTGAATCATGTCTTCAAATTGAAAAAGGCTTTGTACGGTTTAAAACAAGCCCCTAGGACATGGTATGAATGCCTAAGTAAGTTTTTGTTGGAAAATGATTTTCAAAGAGGGAAAGTTGATACCACTCTTTTTATCAAAAACAAAAAGCATGATATTCTATTAGTTCAAATTTATGTGGATGACATTATTTTCGGTGCTACTAATGAGACTTTGTGCAAGGATTTTTCAAATATAATGCAAAACGAATTTGAAATGTCAATGATGGGGGAGCTCAACTATTTCATTGGATTGCAAATCAAGCAATCAAAGGAAGGCATCTTCATCAACCAATCCAAATATTGCAAGGAGTTACTTAAGAAATTTGGGATGAACAACTCAAAGGAACTATCTACTCCCATGAGCACCTCTTACTATCTTGACAAAGATGAGGAAGGAAAATCAGTGGACATAAGTAAGTATAGAGGTATGATAGGCTCTCTCCTTTACCTTACTGCTAGTCGTCCCGATATTATGTTTAGTGTTTGCATGTGTGCACGTTTTCAATCAAACCCTGAGGAATCACATCTCACCACGGTAAAACGCATTATGAGATACCTTATTGGCACACGAAATATGGGTTTATGGTACCCTAAAGGGGTTGATTGCACTCTCATTGGCTATTCGGATTCTGATTTTGCTGGATGCAAATTGGATTAAAAAAGCACTAATGGAACTTGCCACTTACTAGGAAATGCTTTAGTTTCTTGGCATAGTAAGAAACAAGCTAGTATGGCTTTATCCACTGCCGAAGCAGAATACATTGCGGCAGGAAGTTGTTGTGCACAAATAATATGGATGAAGCAACAATTAAATGATTATGGTATTGATCTTAAAACCGTCCCTATTAAATGTGACAACACAAGTGCCATAAACCTCACGAAAAATCCAGTTTATCACTCTAGAACCAAGCACATCGAAATAAGACACCACTTTATTAGAGACTATGTCCAAAAAGGAGATTGTATGATTGAATTTGTAGAGACATCTAAACAACTCGTAGACATTTTTACCAAACCTCTACCTAAAGAGAGTTTCTTTTTCATAAGAACTGAATTAGGAATTCTAAATCAATCATGCATTGAATAAATGTGCATTTCATATTGTTATTTCTAATCAGTGTGCTAAGTGTGACAGTTTTTCAACCAATAATCGATTATGAGATAAGGATAATCGATTATTATAAGTCAGAAAGCCAGTAATCGATTATTATAATCGATTATTATAATCGATTACGCTTAAAGAGGAGTAGAAAACCAAAAGTTAGTATGCCTCTAATCGATTACAATAATCGATTATGCACGAGGGCATTTTCCAGAAACGGCAGAATCGATTACATAATCAATTATATGTTCATGGAGTTCATCGCCAAAATCGATTATAGAATCGATTATTCAAAGAACCCAGGTAAAAATTGATTATATAATCGATTCCGTGAAGAGGAAGGGTCAGGCGCTCAAGCAATTATCGATTATACCATTTTGGATAATCGATTATACGTTAAAAAGTGACCAATCAAAGAGCAACACGGTAAGACATAATCGATAATGCTCACTTACATAATCGATTATGAGTGCATTTAAAAGGTAAACCAACGCAAAACAGCGCTCATTTACTGAAAACCCTTCATTTTTTTTCTCTGATCTCTCTCTTGCGCCCCCTCATATCATTTCGTCCCTTCATCACTTACAAACATCATCATGCCTCCAAAAAGATCGAGAACTGCTACTGTCAATCCATGGACTCTCACTCAAATGGAGAAATATTTCTCCAACAATGCTCAAAGTGCAGACTTTATGAGTGATTTCTACAATAGGGAGATCCAGAAACCATGATTTCTGGACTTGGAATTCATGAGGGAGAAAAACTTCAAATTTCTGGAATTTCTGGAACATGCAAACCTCATCAACTTTCTCTCCTCCACCGAAGACATTTATCTGGAATTGGTACGGGTATTCTACTGCAACCTCCGCTTGGTTGATGGCGTTCTGATCTCTGAGGTATGCCATAAACCCATTAGGTTTACTTCTGCTGATTTTGGGAGAGTTGTTGGAGTGCCCTCTGGTGGCACTCATGTAACTGCTGAGGGTCCTGCTGCACCCTTAGCGGATGAATTTGTTAGGCTGGAAGCCACCAGGACTCTGTTAACTGATCCCAGTGAGGCCTCTCACAGGGAAATTATCGCTGGTCAGATGAAGGTTGAGAGTAGGTTGCTGCATTATGCTGTTGCTAGGTTGTTATTTCCTAGGAGACAATTTTTCTCAACTTTTAAAATTTGATGTTGTACTTCTCTGGCTGCTGGAAAATAAGAAACCTGTTGATTGGGCTGGTCTGGTTATGCAACATATGTTTGATATGAGGATATGTGGTTCTTTGCCATATGGGCATCTGGTTACACGAATTTTGAGGAATGCACGTGTAAACCTAAATGGGGAAGCCAAACTTGATGACTTAAAGTATCATGCTATGTACAACCAATGGACTATCAACATGATGGGCATTGAACATCATGGAAACAGTTGGGAATATAAGCCTAAGAGGAAGTTGTACTCTTTTGCCGACGACCAACCATCTTCCACTATCGGGGCATCTTCATCATCACAGGCTCCTTCTGCTGCTGCTGCTTCACCCGAGGTTATGGCTCTCTTGCAGAGTATCTTAGCAGAAGTTCATGTCAACACCACTGAGATTCGTGCCAACTCCAATGCCATTCGAGAGATTGGTAATCAAGTGCAGGCTTTGGAGCATCGTGTAGCTGATGCGGAGATTATCATTGACAGTCCTATTCGAGCACCGCCTCAGCCTACGGTTGGTCTAGATGACGATGGCGATGATGATACAGATGGTGATGAGATGGATGATGATGAGGAGGAGGATGACGCTTGATCATCTTGTCTGTTTTAGTTTTATTATGACTGATCTTATTTTGGATGATTGTACACACTATGACTCTCTTACTACTACCCCTACTGCACTTGGACTTATTATAACTTATGCCTGAATATATGCCTTGCTATGCATGTTTAAAATCCCGCTTTTTTATAATGCCAAAAGGGAAGAGTATATACTTGCATGCTTCAGGGGGAGTGATTTGAATAAATGCATGAAGTGAGGGGGAGTAGAGCTTAAGCTTATCTATGTTTGAATTATAATAATGATCTTTATGATATTAAGCTAATCCCTCCTTGAGATGTTTGTCATCATCAAAAAGGGGGAGTATGTGAATATATGCCTCACAGGTTATTTGTTTTGATGATGAACAAAAGAAAAAGGTCTAGAAGGACTATAGTGCAAAAAGCGGAAGATTATAAAGCAAGCAAGCACAAGGGGTAAAATGGGAATTTATTATTTGTATTGTTTGTTTTAGAATCATATGTAAGTGGTAAGTAGAATTCTCAACTTAGTATTGGTCCCACGCACACACACTCATTTAACATGTGTCTAAGGATTTAGCATGTGCTAAAATAATTTTGACATGTGTTTTAAATGGATTAAAACTGACAATTAACCAACCTTAATGATAAATCATTTTCCTTAATTGTCAAGAATTTCAAATTCAAGTTTACATGCACCATAATAGATTATGGTCTATCTATAATCGATTATGTGTCAAGATTAATTGGCTTTAATTGGTGTTAATGACTAATGATGGCATTAAAGTCGTTGGTTTTAAAATTTGAAATGATATAATCGATTATGGATTTGGTATAATCGGTTAGGTCCTCTCTGACTTCGCTTGAGCTTAATTTAGAAACCCTATAATCGATTACATAATCAACTATGGTCTTTTATACAAAGTCAGTGGATCCGTAATCGATTAGCATAATCGATTACCACCTTTCTGTCAACGCGTGCTTGTGATAATCGATTATGACTCGCCAAAAATGAACTTCAATAGGCTTGACCTAATTTCATTGTGAACCATCACCTGTTTTCTATAAATAGGAGAATAGGCAGCCTTGCCTCGAACACACAATCATTTGCTATCATACTCTGTGCTTAAATCTCTGATCATTTTATTTTACACTGTTTTTATCTTGAACTATTACTTGACCATACTACTTTGAGAGTTCTATACACCATATAGGTGTCTTTGTAACTGAGCTTCAATTTGTGATTTCATATCTGCACTTTTTGAGTGCTTTCTTATTGTAATTCTTTTAAAGTTTTTCTAAGTGAGTGTGATCTCATGATCTATTTTTTGAGACTCTTGCACAAGGGATAGTACGTCTTGTGATTTGTGTTAAGGGTGCTCTAATTTGTAAAGGTTCTAGTTTAGCCTGTTTAAAAACTAGATTTGATTGGATTCCCTTGGTCGTATTGCCTTGGGGACTGGACGTAGGCCACGTTGTGTGGCCGAACCAGGATACATCGTTGTGTCATTTCCTTCCCTTATCTCTTTACTTTCCAGCAATGCTTTTATATTTCATACGCTTTATTTAACAACGTTTTAATTTTAATCTATTGCTTCTCAAAACAAGTTTTAAATATAGTTTAAATTGCCAAAAGCTTTCAAAAATCAATTCACACACAATTCACCCCCTCTTGTGTTTGAGGTCACTTGTCAACAATACCGATCAACACTAACAAACTAGACACTCCAACGAGACTGCAAAGCTCCAACAACCCAATGGGTTTAGAGAAAATAAGGAGGAAAGATGTCTCTACAAATTCAATCATACGATCTCCTTTTTGGATATGGTCTCTAATAAAGTGGTGTCCTATTTCGATGTACTTGGTTCTAGAGTGATAAACTGGATTTTTGGTGAGGTTTATGGCACTTGTGTTGTCACATTTAATAGGGACGGTTTTAAGATCAATATCATAATCATTTAATTGTTGTTTCATCCATATTATTTGTGCACAACAACTTCCTGCCGCAACGTATTCCGCTTCGGCGGTGGATAAAGCCACACTAGCTTGTTTCTTACTATGCCAAGAAACTAAAGCATTTCCTAGTAAGTGGCAAGTTCCACTAGTGCTTTTACGGTCCAATTTGCATCCAGGAAAATCAGAATCCGAGTACCTAATAAGAGTGCAATCAGCCCCTTTAGGGTACCATAAACCCATATTTGTGTGCCAATGAGGTATCTCATAATGCGTTTTACCGCGGTGAGATGTGATTCCTTAGGGTTTGATTGAAAACGTGCACACATGTAACCACTAAACATAATATCGGGACGACTATCAGTAAGGTAAAGGAGAGAGCCTATCATACCTCTATACTTACTTATGTCCACTGATTTTCCTTTCGCATCTTTGTCAAGATAGCAAGAGGTGTGTTGGAACCAAAATAATTTGGATTAAATAATCTCTAGGTTTTGATGTTAACAATAAGAATTAATTTTGTGTAGCAAAGTGTTAATGCTTTAAATCTAACAAGTGCCTTTAGTCTTAAAGAATCTCTGTTCTTATAAGCTAAAATGTTAAGTCTTTTCTCCTTGCAAATCCGCGTCCATATGTTTTTATTGAATATCTTATGCTGAAATTATGGTCGAGTCCACTCTCCATTATAACTCTAGTGCCACGTCAGTGGACGAGCGCTTGAATGCTTTTAGTGGACGGAAAATTTCTCTTCGTGTAGACGAGAGCCCTTAGTCTGCTATTGCCACGTCACTGGACGGAGATTTTAGTTATCTCAGGTACTGGCAAGACCGTTGTTTTGAGTAGACGAAGTTTTGGTTGCCACGTCAGTGGACGAAGCCTTAAAACTCTTTTTGCTTATCTTGCCTTTACGCTAGTTTGCTGGACGAAGATTTTTTTTAAGCATTTATACCAATTTGAACCAAAGCGAATTTATTTCTTATGATTGATATTCATTTCTTTTATAATGGTTCTTCTCGTTTTCTATTAACGATTCCTTTTGCCTTGTTCCATTAAGAGAGACATAGTACAAGTCAGGACTTGCAAAAAGCAGAATAGTACAATGCAAAACGTTTTTGTACCCTGTCACCTTTTACGCTGATATAGTTGGAACTTGTACAAAGGAGGCAAAATTTTTTTTGCAAGCTGCTTTTGCTCAGAGGTGTGCTTTTTCATGCAAGAATTTGTCTCACAGTACAAAGGCCTCGAGCAAGCTGAGTCACAACGGATATTTACCTAGTTGACTCTATTTCTAAACGGGTATTTCAAATACAACCGTTGAAGACTCTGAAGAGAAGATCAAGGACCCTATAAATAGAAGACTAAAGCTTTTGAAGAAACAACTTTTGCGTATACAAAGAAATCTCAAGAAATCTCTCGCGAAGCAAATATTTTCTTATTCATTCAAAAGCAAAAGTCTGTAATATTATAGTTTGAATATTGCTATAATATTTATCTGATCTTAAACTTTCATACTCTCACATATAGTGAGTTAGAAGATCAAAGATATCAAAACTCTTTATTAGAGGTAGAGCCTGAAGAGGCTTGGTAAGAAAGAAATACTTGTGAGCCTGGAGAGGTGTTGAATACTTGGTGTAATCTATTTGAAAATAGTGGAAAAATCCTTCAAGTAGAAGGGACTGGACGTAGCTCTTGGTTGGAAGAGAGTGAACCAGGATAAAACATCTTGTGTAAATCTTCTTATCCCTTATCTCTTTTGTTTTACGTATTTATACTAACTGTGGGGATTTGAACTTGAATTTGTTAATCCTTCAAAAGACTTCTTTTCTGTGTGCTTTATTCTGTCTCCTTAACTTTGTGTGAGAAAATCTTTTTGAAAAGGCTGTTTTCGAAAAATATTAACAAACACAATTCAACCCCCCCTTCTTGTGTTTGCCTGTGTCAACTTCAGTTGGTATCAGAGCTCAGCCTCGAAAGGGTTGAGCATCTAACAAGTGCTGAGGAAGTACGATCCTATCACCATGGATGCAGAAGGACAAGCTATCAACAGACCTCCACTCTTTGATGGAACAGATTACGACTATTGGAAGAAGAGAATGATGGCCTTCCTAGATGCACAGAATCTAGACATCTGGGAACTGATAGAGAATGGCTACACTGAGCCAAGAAGTGAAAATCAAGTTGTACTGGCTAGAGCAGATTGGAGTGTTGATCAAAAAGCTAAACATCAACTAAATCTCAAAGCCAAACATTACTTGATGTGTGCTATTACCAGATCAGAACATGATAAAGTTCACAGCTGCAACACAGCAAAAGAAATCTGGGATACACTGGCTCTCGCTCATGAAGGCTCATCACAAGTGAAGGAGTCAAAGATAAGCATGCTGGTTCACCAGTATGAACTCTTCAAGATGACTGATCATGAGTCTATAGATCAGATGTTTGGAAGATTTCAAACAATAACAAACAGTCTCAGATCTCTGGGAAAGGTATATGAGAATAGAGATCATATCAGAAAGATTCTGAGAAGTCTCTCCAAACAGTGGAGACCAAAGGTCACTGCTATTCAAGAAGCTAAGAATCTGAATACTCTCTCTCTGGAAGAACTTCTAGGATCATTAAAAGTTCATGAACTTGAACTAAATGAGGAAGACAATTCCAGAAAGGGAAAGTCCATTGCTTTAAAGGCAAAGAAAGCAAGTTCTTCAAAAGTTCTCAAAGCTGCTGAGTCTTCAGATGATGCTGAACCTTCAGACAGTGATGAAGGATCAGATGAAGATGAACTATCCTTCATCTCCAGAAAGATACAACATATGTGGAGAAGAAAAAATAATTTCAAGAGAAAGCCATTCAACAAGAAATTTTCTAAGGAGAAGTCAGACTCTAAAGAAAAAGGTCCACCTTTGTGCTTTGAGTGCAAAAAGCCTGGACATTTCAAAGCCGACTGCCCTGACCTAAAAGAGAAGAAGAAGTTCTTTAAGAAAAAGAAGGGCTTAATGGCTACATGGGAAGACTTGGACTTATCCTCATCAGATGAGGAAGAGGAAGCAGAGGAAGAGGCAAACATTTGCCTCATGGCAGACACATCATCAGAGAATGAGTACACTGATGATGATGAGGTAACAGATTCTGAACCTTCAACTCTCAAAAATGCCTTTGATGAATTACTGCATGACTCATCCATATTATCTCATGAATACAAAAGTCTTAAAAAGAAGTTTGCAAAATTAACCAAAGAATATGATAGAGTTTGCATGGAAAAACATAGTTTGTTTCAAGAAAATGATAAGCTGAAATCAGAGAATGTCAGTCTAACTGACAAATCTGAATGTGAGCCTGACAATTCTTGTGAAGTTGCAAAACTAAAACAAGATGTAAAATACTTGACAGACTCTCTGTCAAAACTGGTAGGAGGCTCAGATAAGCTTAGTCTTATCCTAAGGTATTCTAGGTCACCCCTTGATAAATCTGGCCTTGGTTATGACAATAAGAAGTATGAGGCATCTTACACTAAGTCAAAACCACCTATGCAGCAAAGAGCTTCAAAAGCTCCAGCTAGGTATGCAAAAACCAAATCTGGCCCGTCCAACACCTTTTGTAAAGTGTGTGGAAAAAGTGGGCACTCTACATCTAGATGCATACATAATAGGCATACTAAATATTCTCGTCCAAAGAAAACTAACATGAAAGGACCCAAGTCAGTTTGGGTACCTAAGAACAAGATAATACCTGTTGCAGATCTGCTTAACAACAGGAAAGAAACAAACATCCTGGTACTTGGACAGTGGATGCTCACGTCACATGACGGGAGAAAAGTATATGTTCCAAGACCTTAAACATAAGGATGGTGGCTGGGTGACATTTGGAGGAAATCAGAAAGGAAAGATCACTGGTATAGGTAAAATCGGTAAACATCCTTTTCCCTCCATTGATAATGTTCTTTTGGTGAATGGTTTAAAACATAATCTACTGAGCATAAGTCAATTATGTGACAGTGGATATGATGTTTCTTTTAATAAGAACATGTGTTATGTCAAGAAAAATGATGGATCAATTTTATTCACTGCTAAGAGGCAAAACAATTTATACAAAATTGACTTGGAGGACCTCTCAAATCAAAGTGTCTCATGTTTAGTGTCCATTGAAGATGAACGTTGGATTTGGCATAAAAGGCTAGGTCATGCAAGCTTGAGATTAATCTCAAAGCTAAATAAGCATAACCTCGTGAGAGGTTTACCAAACCTTAAATACAGATCTGATGCTCTCTGTGATGCATGTCAGAGGGGAAAACAAGTCAAAGGTTCTTTTGAATCTAAGAATATTGTAAGTACCAAAAGACCACTAGAACTGCTACACCTTGATCTTTTTGGTCCAACAAGGACTGCTTCTATCAGTGGTAAGAAATATGGTCTAGTCATTGTGGATGACTATACTAGATGGACATGGGTTATGTTTCTTGCTCACAAAGATGAGTCCTTCAAGGTCTTTTCTGTATTCTGCAAACGTGTACAGAATGAAAAGGGGATGGGTATAGCTTCAATCAGAAGTGACCATGGGGGAGAATTTGTCAATGAGCTATTCAATGAGTTTTGTGAAGAAAAAGGAATTCAACACAACTTCTCAATACCAAGAACACCACAGCAAAATGGTGTGGTAGAGAGAAAGAACAGATCTCTTCAAGAGATGGCTAGGACTATGCTCAATGACAATTCTGTCCCTAAGCACTTCTGGGCTGAAGCTGTGAACACTGCCTGCTACATTCAGAACAGAATATACATTAGACCAATTCTGAATAAGACTCCCTATGAATTGTGGAAAGGCAGAAAACCCAACATATCTTATTTTCATCCTTTTGGATGTAAATGTTTTATTTTAAATACAAAAGATCAACTTGGTAAGTTTGATGCAAAGGTAGACAATGGAATTCTTCTAGGATTTTCTGAAACCTCAAAAGGTTTTAGAGTGTATAACTCAAGAACGTTAACAGTAGAAGAATCTATACATGTTAGATTTGATGACAAACAGCCTGATAAGAAACTATCAGAGCTAGATGAAAGTTTTGCAGATCTTGACTTAAACATCACAGGAGAAACAAATGAAGTCAAAACTGATGATCCAGTTGAAGACCCTTCTCATCAACCAGAAGCATCCACCTCTCAACAAGACAATGCTCAGAGAACTTGGCATTTCAAGAATTATCATCCACCGGATCAAATAATAGGAAATCCAAGCGATAAGCTAAGAACCAGATCAACTTTCAGAGAGCAAGAAGACTCTGCATTGGTGTCTGAATTGGAACCAAAAACTGTAGATGAGGCTCTGCTGGACAATGGTTGGATTTTGGCAATGCAAGAAGAGCTGAATCAGTTTGAGAGGAGTGAAGTTTGGACTCTGGTAACCCTACCTAAGAATAAATCTGTTATAGGAACAAAATGGGTTTACAGAAACAAGCTTGACGAAAATGGTAAGGTTATAAGAAATAAAGCAAGATTGGTTGCACAAGGTTATTCTCAAGAAGAAGGTATAGACTATACTGAAACCTTTGCACCCGTTGCAAGATTGGAAGCAATCAGAATTTTACTCTCATTTGCTGCACATCATAACATTATGCTTTTTCAAATGGATGTAAAAAGTGCTTTTTTAAATGGTTTTATCAATGAAGAAGTTTATGTTATGCAACCACCGGGTTTTGAGAATGAAACCCAACCTGAACATGTATACAAGCTTAAGAAAGCTTTATACGGCCTAAAACAAGCCCCAAGAGCTTGGTATGATAGGCTAAGTTCTTTTCTAATGGATAATGGTTTTGTCAGAGGAAAGGTAGACACCACCTTATTTAGAAAATCAATTAATTCCAACTTCATTGTAGTACAGATCTATGTAGATGATATTATTTTTGGTGCTACTAATGAATCTTTGTGCAAAGAATTCTCAAAGCTAATGCAGAAAGAGTTTGAAATGAGCATGATGGGAGAACTCAAATTCTTTCTTGGACTTCAAGTCAAACAATCTATAGACGGGGTGTTCATCCATCAAACTAAGTACACAAAGGAACTTCTCAAAAAGTTTAAGATGGATGATTGCAAACCGATGAACACACCTATGCATCCCACGTCCACACTGAACATAGATGATAAAGAGAAAAAAGGTAGATCAGAAGGTATACAGAGGTATGATTGGATCTCTCTTGTATCTAACTGCTTCTAGGCCTGATATAATGTTCAGTGTTTGCTTGTGTGCTCGTTTTCAATCTGATCCTAGAGAATCTCATTTATCAGCAGTTAAAAGAATCTTTAGATATTTGAAAGGTACTACTAATCTTGGTCTGTGCTTTAAGAAAGATGGAGATTACAGATTAGTTGGCTTTTGCGATGCTGACTATGCTGGAGATAGAATTGAAAGAAAAAGCACCAGTGGGGGATGTCACTTCATTGGAGCTAATCTAGTATCATGGTCAAGCAAAAGGCAGAGTACCATTGCCCTATCAACCGCTGAAGCAGAATATATATCAGCTGCAAACTGCTGCTCACAACTTCTCTGGATCAAACACCAATTGGAGGACTATAATGTGTTTGTAAGTAGTATTCCACTAATGTGTGATAATACTGCTGCAATTAATCTGTCTAAGAATCCAATTCTTCATTCTAGGGCTAAGCATATAGAAATCAAACATCACTTTATCAGAGACTATGTGCAAAAGGGTGTTTTTGATATTCAATTTGTAGATACTGACCATCAATGGGCAGATATCTTTACTAAACCTCTTGCTGAGGACAGATTTACTTTTATCAGAAAACATCTTAACATGCTGTATGTGGTTTAAAATGGTATATGTATTGATTGCATGTTTTATCTGCGCGTCCACTAGTTTTGGCGTCCAGAACTTGTGAAGTCTACGCGTCCACTACTGTTGGTGTGCCGCGTCCACTTCATATGTTTTTATGCGTCCACCCTCAATCTTATGTGGACCCAATCTTACATACATTTGTCTTTTATATATATGAACTCAGTTATATTAAAACGTTTGATTTTAATCATTTCCTTGCTGAGTCAGCGACTTCCATCAATCCCATCGTAACCTTTTTACGGTCCCAATATACCAACGCCGTTTTTTCACTAAAGTCTTGTCTAATCAATCTTTTTTAAATTTCCTTGAAAACTGTTGGTATTCGAAAACTCTTTAAGGGTAACTCCTTTCCCTCTGAAAAACCTTTCGCTACTCTTCATCTTTGATAACTTCTCTCTGAAAAGTTTTCGAACTCTCTTTCTTCAAACCTTAACCTACTCAAGAACTCAACAATGGCTTCAACCTCAACTCCCGAACCTGCCTATGTTACTGACATCATCAATATCGCGGCTGAACATCATTTTAACTTTGAAATTTTGTGTGAGTACAACTTGGATGTAAGCAAGTTCATCAACGCTGCTGGTTGGGACGGTTTGTTTCTGGAAAAGGTCTCGATTTATCCAGACTTAATAAGGGATTTCTGGAGGAAACCAACGATTACTGAAACTGAGATAGTAGGGTTTGTCCAAGGAAAGAAGATAACTGTCTCTGAGAAGACCATCTCTGATGCAATCGTTTGTGCCCAAGAGGGTTTAATCATGACAGAAAATTGGGAAGAAGATCTTGGTGGTATTGAAACCATCGCTGTTACACTGATGCGAGATGACACAGTGAGGACTCACTCATGGAAGTCATCTGAAATGAAGGATCACATTAGGATTCTTCATCAGATTCTGAACAAGACAGTGCTTCACAAGGCAGGGTCTAAGGACAACCTCTCTGCCCTTCACAAGTTTTGTCTCTGTAACTTGGTCTATGAGACAAAAATAAACTTGCCATGGATCCTGTTTCATCGTTTCAAGGATGCCATCACACACAGGGAAACAGCCTCTCATATCACTTTCTCTCATCTTCTGTCAAAAGTCTTCAAGCAGCAAGGCTTGTATGATTACTTAGATGCAAAGCCTCAAGAAGAACAAGACAAGATCTTTCGTTCAAAGGGGATGCAAGCTGCCATTTTTGGAAAAAGCAATCTAAGTAGCATGCACCTTGACACATACAAGCTTGTTGAAATGTCAAAACAAGAAGAGAAAATGAAGATTAAGGAAGAAGCAGTTGAGGCCAACAATGCAGCTATTCTTGGTCTCAGGAGAGGAACTAGAAGGAAAACTATGGCTGTCAGAAAGCCTGCTCCTAGAAGGCCTACCAGAGGCATTGTTATAAATGAGCCTGGCAGTGAGGCTCCTCAACTTGCTCCTCAACCTGCTCCCAAGAGAGCTAGAAAACTAATTCTGCCTCAGCCTCAAGACGATGATGAAGATGATAATGTTCCACTGGGAACAGTTTTAAAGAGGAAAGCAGCTGCTGCTGTTGATGCTGCTGTGCCTACCAAGAGGAGGCAACCTGCAAGGAAAGCAAGAACCTTTGCAGCCTCTGAGGTCAACACATCCTCTGATGTTCCTCCTATTAATGTGAGTGATGATGTCCCTACCCCAAGTGTAGATTTCTTTGATAATGTATATAGACCTTCTTTACCCTCACCCTTACCCTCACCACAAAGAGAACAACCTGACCAAACCACAAATTCATCTTCACCACTAAATAGCCCAACTCACTTAACCTCACCTCAACCTACACCACTCAAAACCCTCTTTCCACCCATTATTCCTGATTCAGATCCCTGGTTTCATCAAGAAGATGATGGAATCTGCAGAGGTGCCCCCTTCCCTAAACAACTAAGAAAACTTTTTCCACCAATCATACCTTCATCCACTATTTTTGCCAATAGGTCCGAGAACTGGGCTCAGGTCAAAAGAAATTGGAAAATTCTGTTCCATACTCATCAACCTGACCCTGAACTTAACCTTGAAACTCCTCTGACCAGGTGGTACTCCCATCCTGAGTATGACTATGAACCTTATGAGGAATACCCTTGGACCACCAAATACCCAAACTCTCAGCCCCCAAAAGGTCCCTTTTCCATCAGAGATGAACACCCACCATGGCCCTCTCCTCACCCATCTACCCCTCAACCGTTTCCCTCCAAGAAAAATTTACCCCAACCTACAAAAAACCCCACCTCTGATTCCTCACACTCAAGGAGTAGCACGACACATCATTCCCGTATGGGAAACAGATCCTAAAAGGAACCATCTGCCTACCTTACCTGAGAGGAGAGCTCGATCATCTAGGCACGTTCCAATTATTCTGGATGCAAACACACAATGGATGAAATTTGAGCATCCCAGCATCTATGGAAGTGCCTCAGACCACTTTGCAGATCAACTGATTTACAACATTCTGAAGTGGGAGTTCAGCTACTTCCAGATTGAAAGAGCTGCACGATGGGTTCCTATCACTTGGCTGAGACACCATAAGGAAACTCGAGTAGGCATTGCTCCCTACCCCATCTGTCCAAGACTTGGCATGATAGACCTCAACAAAGACAAAGACATGAGGTGCAGAAGAAATAAAGGGGTCATGCCTGAAGCTCACTCTGCCATTCTGGACTTGTCTCAGGAACTCTTTGATCACTCCGAGCTTGACTTCTATCTATATATGGAGGATGTGCAGAAAATTGGAGAAATGAAGGCTGCAGACTTCTGGTTATCTCACATCATCCACTGCACCAGGAAAGCCTCTTCTTCTGGTTTGACTCAAGAAGAGAAGAAGGAAATTCCTAAGTACAGAGGAAAATGTGGCCTATCCAAAGTAAGGCACATGATCTACAAAGATCTGTGGGGACTTCCTATTACCAGCAGGGATGTGGAGGAAATCATACCTATCCACTGGGCAAAGGATTTACCTCAGAAACCTATCATAGTTGCCACTGCACCTCCAGCAACTTCTTCCTCAGATCAGGCAGCCCAAGAGTTAATTGTAGAAGGCCCTGAACTTGATGAGCAAATGTCTTCTCAGCCTACTTCAGTTGAACCTTCATCTGCACAAGCTAAGCAGTCTGCTGAGGCTGGTGTCTCTAAGCAAGGAGCTGAGTCTGCTAAGACTTCTTCTCAACCATTAGCTCTTGCTATGGTCAGAACAGCAGCCCAGGCTCAAGACACTGTCTCTGACACTGCTGAGAGCTCAAGACAACTTACCTTGCCACCCAATCTTGAAGACATCATTGGGAAAATTGTTGATGATAAGGTTGGCAAGATAGTTGAGGAAAAGACTGAGCAGATGGCTCAACAGCTTGAAGAAAGGGTGCAGAAGCAAGTTCAAGACTCTCTGGCCCCTACAAATGCAGTGATGAACCAAATGCTGGCTCTGATCTTGGAGTTTCAGAGAAATCAAAATCCCCAGCCTAATCAACCACCTCCTCCACCACCTCCTTCTATCTAAATTTTTTTTCTGTTCTTTTCTCTGTCTTTATCCTTTTCTTGTGTGCTGACAATGATGGTCCACTCCCTTTTGCCTTTTTGTCTGATGACAAAAAAGGGGGAGAAAGGAAAGATTAAATTTTATAATTAATACAGAGATTTTTTTTAGTTGTCTGCATATGCATAAATATATACTCATCTTGCTGATACTATGCCTTGACTTCATGATTATGCTTCAATACTGCTTTGAACTCTAATGTTTTATAGGATGCTATCTTGATTTGTTAATCAATGTTATTGCAAATGAGACTTGACTTATTATGCCTTAACAGCATTTATCTGTTGACTGCCTTGTCTTAGGGGGAGCCTTGTAAGCTCTCTTAAACTTTGCAAAATAAATTTAATTAGTTTTTGTCATCATCAAAAAGGGGGAGATTGTTGGAACCAAAATAATTTGGATTAAATAATCTCTAGGTTTTGATGTTAACAATAAGAATTAATTTTGTGTAGCAAAGTGTTAATGCTTTAAATCTAACAAGTGCCTTTAGTCTTAAAGAATCTCTGTTCTTATAAGCTAAAATGTTAAGTCTTTTCTCCTTGCAAATCCGCGTCCATATGTTTTTATTGAATATCTTATGCTGAAATTATGGTCGAGTCCACTCTCCATTATAACTCTAGTGCCACGTCAGTGGACGAGCGCTTGAATGCTTTTAGTGGACGGAAAATTTCTCTTCGTGTAGACGAGAGCCCTTAGTCTGCTATTGCCACGTCACTGGACGGAGATTTTAGTTATCTCAGGTACTGGCAAGACCGTTGTTTTGAGTAGACGAAGTTTTGGTTGCCACGTCAGTGGACGAAGCCTTAAAACTCTTTTTGCTTATCTTGCCTTTACGCTAGTTTGCTGGACGAAGATTTTTTTTAAGCATTTATACCAATTTGAACCAAAGCGAATTTATTTCTTATGATTGATATTCATTTCTTTTATAATGGTTCTTCTCGTTTTCTATTAACGATTCCTTTTGCCTTGTTCCATTGAGAGAGACATAGTACAAGTCAGGACTTGCAAAAAGCAGAATAGTACAATGCAAAACGTTTTTGTACCCTGTCACCTTTTACGCTGATATAGTTGGAACTTGTACAAAGGAGGCAAAATTTTTTTTGCAAGCTGCTTTTGCTCAGAGGTGTGCTTTTTCATGCAAGAATTTGTCTCACAGTACAAAGGCCTCGAGCAAGCTGAGTCACAACGGATATTTACCTAGTTGACTCTATTTCTAAACGGGTATTTCAAATACAACCGTTGAAGACTCTGAAGAGAAGATCAAGGACCCTATAAATAGAAGACTAAAGCTTTTGAAGAAACAACTTTTGCGTATACAAAGAAATCTCAAGAAATCTCTCGCGAAGCAAATATTTTCTTATTCATTCAAAAGCAAAAGTCTGTAATATTATAGTTTGAATATTGCTATAATATTTATCTGATCTTAAACTTTCATACTCTCACATATAGTGAGTTAGAAGATCAAAGATATCAAAACTCTTTATTAGAGGTAGAGCCTGAAGAGGCTTGGTAAGAAAGAAATACTTGTGAGCCTGGAGAGGTGTTGAATACTTGGTGTAATCTATTTGAAAATAGTGGAAAAATCCTTCAAGTAGAAGGGACTGGACGTAGCTCTTGGTTGGAAGAGAGTGAACCAGGATAAAACATCTTGTGTAAATCTTCTTATCCCTTATCTCTTTTGTTTTACGTATTTATACTAACTGTGGGGATTTGAACTTGAATTTGTTAATCCTTCAAAAGACTTCTTTTCTGTGTGCTTTATTCTGTCTCCTTAACTTTGTGTGAGAAAATCTTTTTGAAAAGGCTGTTTTCGAAAAATATTAACAAACACAATTCAACCCCCCCTTCTTGTGTTTGCCTGTGTCAACTTCAAGGTGCTCATGGGAGTAGATAGTTCCTTTGAGTTGTTCATCCCAAATTACTTAAGCAACTCCTTGCAATATTTGGATTGGTTGATGAAGATGCCTTCCTTTGATTGCTTGATTTGCAATCCAAGGAAATAGTTGAGCTCCCCCGTCATTGACATTTCAAATTCATTTTGCATTATATTTGAAAAATCCTTGCACAAAGTCTCATTAGTAGCACTAGCACCGAAAATAATGTCATCCACATAAATTTGAACTAATAGAATATCATGCTTTTTTTTTTTTTGATAAAAAGAGTGGTATCAACTTTCCATCTTTGAAAACCATTTTCCAACAAAAACTTACTTAGGCGTTCATACCATGCCCTAGGGGCTTGTTTTAAACCGTACAAAGCCTTTTTCAATTTGAAGACATGATTTGGAAATTCAAAATTTGAAAAACCTGGCGGTTGATCCACATAAACTTCTTCTTGGATAAAACCGTTTAGAAAAGCGCTTTTAACGTCCATTTGAAAAAGTTTGAAATCCATGATGCAAGCAAAAGTAAGAAGCATGCGGATGGCTTCTAGTCTAGCTACGGGAGCATAGGTTTCGTCGAAATCTATGCCCTCTTGTTGGTTGTATCCCTTAGCAACAAGCTTAGCTTTGTTTCTAACAATTATTCCGTTTTCATCTAGCTTGTTACAAAAAAACCATTTAGTTCCAATTACTAAGTGGTCTTTAGGCTTAGGGACTAGTTCCCAAACATCGTTTCTCTCAAATTGATTTAGTTCATCTTGCATGGCAAATGTTCAATGTTCATCAATTATAGCTTCATCAATATCCTTAGGTTCAATTTGTGATACAAAAGCCATATAGTTACCCCTTTTGAGATATCACCTATAATATTGTCAAGAGGATGGTATCTAGATGTTCTCCATTCTCTTGCAAGATCATTGTGAGGTGATTCTTCATTTTGAGGAACTGGTTGATCATCATTTTCCTTGTCTTAAGTGTGTTTCTCATCAAGATAGCTATTTCCCAATATTTCTGCAAGGTCATCAACACTTTCTTCCATTACAACTTTAGGGTCAGTTTCATCAAAAAAATACATGCACAAATTCTTCAATGGTCATAGTTCTTTTGTTATATGTTCGAAAAGCTTTACTAGAATTGGAATATCCAAGAAATATACCTTCATCAGCTTTAGCATCGAATTTACCAAGGTTATCTTTATCAATATTTAAAACAAAGCACTTACATCCGAATACGTGCAAATAGGAGATGTTAGGCTTCCTTCCCTTGCAAATTTCATAGGGCATTTGTTTCATAATAGGTGTTATGTGGACTCTATTCTTCACATAGCATGTAGTGCTTACCGCGTCTGCCTAGAAATACTTAAGAAGGTTGGTCTCATTGAGCATCGTCGTCGCTAGCTCTACTAGAGACCTATTTTTCCTTTCCACCACCCCATTTTTTTGGGGAGTCCTTGGTGAGGAAAAATTATGCCCGATTCCATTTTCAGTACAAAAGGCCTCAAATGCCTCACTTTGGAACTCACCACCATGATCACTTCGGATAATTACAATATTTAATCCCATCTCGTTTTGAATAACCTTGGCAAGTTTACGAAAGGCACCGAAAGTGTCATTTTTATGAGGAATAAACAATGTCCATGTATAACGAGAATAGTCATCCACAATAACAAGCGCATTGTAATTACCACCAAAGCTCATGGTTCTAGATGGACCAAACAAATCCATATCTAAAAGCTGTAAAGGCCGGTTTGTAGAAACAACATTTTTAGTTTTGAAAGAGGCCTTTACTTGTTTTCCTTTTTGACAAGCATCACACATCTTGTCTTTTTCAAAACAGAGCTTTGGTAAACTAATTACTAAGTCCTTGCGAACCAACTTATTAAGATGGTCCATGTGAATATGGGCCATCCTCCTATGTCATAGTCAAGTTTCATCCTCTTTACTAATTAGACAGCATACATTATTTGAAGGTAGGTCATCCAAGCATACCATATAGATGTTTCCAATTCTTTGTCCAATTAATTTAGTTTGATTATTAGAATCTATGACCGTGCATTTCGAGTTATCAAAAACAACGTTGAAGTTTTTATTACAAAGTTGGCTAATACTCAAAAGATTATGTTTTAGACCTTCAACATACAAAACATTTTCAATGATGGGATTTGGACTTTTACCAACCGTTCCAATTCCCAAGATTCAACCTTTGTTGTTGTCACCGTAGAAAACAAATCCACCCTTTTTGGGTGTGAGTGAGGAGAACTTGTTTTTTTCTCTGGTCATGTGCTTGGAGCATCCGCTGTCAAGATACCAATTTGTGTTCCTTGCTTTCAAGCACACCTACAAAACTGTTTCAAGTTTTAACTTTTGGTACCCAAATCATGTTGGATCCTTGAGAGTTAGCTTTGGGCGCATTGCCATTTTGAACACATACTTTCTTGCCATTGATATTCACATTCTTTCTAGCATTGCAAATAGATGCGGTATATCCTTTTCTACCACAATAAAAACATTTTACGAAAGGACTACTAGAAGTATTGGTTGGGCTAAATAATTTTTGAAAAGATTTTTCATGTAATTTAGGGTGATAACCCAAACCCGCTTTATCATAAGTTCCTTTTTGGTTTCCTAACAAAACATTGAGATTGTCTCTCCCATTTGTGAATTTTGCAAGAATATCATACAAGTCCTCAATTTTGTTTTTCAAAGCATTACATTCATTGCATTTTGAAACCTCATTTATTTATTTTTCACATGAGAAGCATGATGAGGTTTTGTTTGAAAGAACTTGCTTTTCCTTGATAACTTCCATTTCTTTATTTAATACATCTATTTTTTATTCAAGACTAGAAATGGTTTTCTTTGAAGATAAAATTATTTTTCAAAGACGCATGCTTTCATTATTCAACTCTTCACATGCAACAAGTAAATCATCATATGACAATTCATTTTCAATTTCATTATCAGTTACCTCATCCTTGTTGTCCTCGTGATTGGCCATGAGGCAAAGGTTTGCTTCCTCGTTGTCGGATTCATCGGAGGAGTCCATGTCATTGTCTTCCCAAGCAATGTATGCTCTCCTTCCTTTTCTATCCTTTTGTGGTCTCTTTTCAAATTTGTCATTCTTCTTTTGACTTAGAGGACACTCGGGCCTTATATGACCTTTCTTTTTATAGTTGAAGCATGTTGGCACGTAAGAGGTTCCTTCTCCATCAACTTTCTTTTGAGGGGTGAAGGTTTGTGCTTTGCCTTTGTTCCTAATAAATCTCTTAAATTTTCGGACCATTAGACTCATGTTTTCATCTCCTTCACCAAGCTCATCAAGTTCATCAAAGTCACTATCTTCCTCATTTGTTTCACTTATATTAGCCTTAAGAGCAAGGCCCCTTTTCTTTTTATCACTTTCCTCATTTTCAATGAGGCGGTTAAGTTCTAGCTCGTGTTCCTGTAATTTTCCAAATAGAGTTGCCAAAGACATAGACGTTAGATCACATGATTTAGAAACAGCAGTTACTTTGGGTTGCCAACTTCTATTTAAACATCTAAGAACTTTATTTATCAAATCTCCATTGTTAAACACTTTCCTAAGAGCTCTAAGATGATTTATAATATGGGTAAAACGTTTTTGCATATCTTGTATGCTTTCACCCTGTTTCATCCTAAATAGCTCATACTCGTGGGTTAATGTGTCCATCCTAGCCCTTTTGACCACGGTAGTACCTTCATGGGTCAATTGAAGGGTGTCCCACATTTCTTTCGCGGTCCTGCAATTTAAGACCCTATAGAACTCATCGTAGCTTAAAGCTGAGGTGATGATGTTCCTAGCTTTCAAATTGTATTGGATCTTTTTCTTTTCCTCGTCGGTCCAAAGAGTTTTTGGTTTACCCACCGAAGCACCATCAACTTCGTGCTTGGGGACAAATGGACCATTTTCCACAGCATCCCAAATATCAATATCAGAAGCTCCCAAAAAAATTTGCATTCTTTCTTTCCAGTATCCATACCCCTCACCATCGAACGGTGGAGGTTTGTTTACGGAATTACCCTCATTACGAAAACTGTAAGTCATCTTTCCTCTTGAGACGGTTTCGTCCTTTATATCCAAGAGTTAAGCTCTGATGCCACTTGTTGACAAGTGACCTCAAACACAAGAGGGGGATGAATTGTGTGTGAATTTATTTTTGAAAACTTTTGGCGATTTAAACTATATTTACAACTTGCTTTGAGAAACAATAGATTAAAAGTAAAACGTTATGAAATAAAGCGTATGAAATATAAAAGCGTTGCGAGAAAGTAAAGAGAGAAGGGAAGAAAATGACACAACGATGTATCCTGGTTCGGCCACACAACTACCCACATGGCCTACGTCCAGTCCCCAAAGCAATACGACCAAGTGTTTCCAATCAACTCTAGTTTTTAAACAGCATAAACTAGAACCTTTACAAATCAGAGCACCCTTAACACAAATCACAAGACGTACTATCCCTTGTGCAAGAGTCTCAATAACAGTTCGTGAGATCACACTCACTTAGAAAAACTTTAAAAGAATTACAATAAGAAAGCACTCAAAAAGTGCATATATGAAAATACAAATTGAAGCTCAGTTACAAAGACACCTATATGGTGTATAGAACTCTCAAAGTAGTATGGTCAAGTGATATTTCAAGATAAAAACAGTATAAATGAAAATGATCAGAGATTTAAGCACAGAGTATGATAGCAGATAATTGTGTGTTTGAGGCAAGGCTGCCTATTCTCCTATTTATAGAAAATAGGTGAAGGTTCAAAATGAAATTAGGTCAAGCCTCTTAAAATTCATTTTTGTCGAGCCATAATCGATTATTGCATGACCATAATCGATTATTCAATTAAAAACTTAGGAAGCGCGCTTTTGACAGAAAGGTTGTAATCGATTATGCTAATCGATTACGGGTTCACTGACTTTTGTATAAAAGGCCATAATCGATTATGTAATCGATTATAGGATTTCTAATTTAAGATCAAGAGAAGTCAGAGAGGACCTAATCGATTATACCAAAGTCATAATCGATTATATCATTTCAAATTTTAAATCCAACGGCTTTAATGTCATAATTATTCATGAACACCAATTAAAGCCAATTAATCTTGACTCATAATCGAATATAAGTAGACCATATTCGATTATGGTGTGTGTAATATTGAATTTGAAATACTTGACAATTAAGAAAAATGATTTCTCATTAAGGTTCGTTAATTGTCAGTTTTAATCCATTTAAAACACATGTCAAAAATATTTTAGCATATGTTAAACCCTTAGACACATGTTAAATGAGTGTGTGTGTGTGTGTGTGTGTGTGTGGGACCAATACTAAGTTGAGAATTCTACTTACCATTTACATATGATTCTAAAACAAACAATACAAATAATAAAATTCCCATTTTACCCCTTGTGCTTGCTTGCTTTATAATCTTCCGCTTTTTGCGCTATAGTCCTTCTAGACCTTTTTTTTTTTGTTCATCATCAAAACAAATAACCTGTGAGGCATATATTCACAGTTTCTAAATACCCACCTTGTTCCAATAATTGACTTTCCTTTTTCATTTGGAACTAAGAACCAAACATCAGTCCTTTTGAACTAATTTAGCTCTTCTTCATAGCTAAAATCCAGCTTTCATCTTCAAGAGCTTCTTTGATGCTCTTTTGTTCAATCTTAGATAGGAATGCCATGTTGTTTGAGTCTTTGAATGTTGATCTGGTTCTAACTCCTTGAGAGGGATTACCAATGTTCAACTTTTCAGGGTGATGTGTTTTGAACTTCTAGTCCCGTCTGGGTTCTGTATCAGACGATTGTTAAGTAGATGGATCAGACACTTGAGTAGGAAATTCATAATCCTCATTCTTCAAGTCATCTTAACTATGATTGCTTTGTCTTCCAATATTTAATCCTGCAAGATCATCTTCCAGATCTGATAATTTCTTATCAGTCTTTAAGCCATCATTAAACTTGACATGAATGGATTCCTCAACTACTTCTGTTCTAGAGTTGTAAACTCTAAAAGCTTTGGAAGTATCAGAGTATCCAAGGAATATAGCCTTATCTACTTTTGAATCAAGCTTTCCAAGTTGATCTCTAGTATTTAAAATAAAGCATTCACATCCAAAAGCATGGAAATAAGAAATGTTGGGTTTTCTACCTTTCCACAATTCATAGAGAGTTTTGTTCGAGAACGATCTTATCAATATTCTGTTCTGTACATAACAAGCAATGTTTACTGCCTCAGCCCAGAAGTACTTTGGGAGTTTGTTTTCATTGAGCATTGTTCGGGCCATCTCTTGTAGAGATATGTTCTTCCTTTCTACTACTCCATTCTGCTGAGGAGTTCTAGGAGTAGAAAAGTTGTGAGAGATATCATTCTCTTCACATAATGTATTGAAGTGCTCATTTTCAAACTCTCCCCCATGGTCACTTCTGATAGCTGAGATACAGAATCCCTGCTCATTCTGAACTTTCTTACAGAATATAGAGAACATTTTGAATGACTCATCCTTGTGAGTTAAGAAGACTACCCATATATATTAGAATAATCATTGACTAAGACAAAACCATATTTCTTTCCTGCCTTACTACCAACACTAACTGGACCAAACAGATCCATATGCAACAACTGTAAAGGTCTAGAGGAAGATACTAGATTTTTGGATTTAAAGCTAGATTTAGCTTGCTTTCCACATTGGCAAGAGTCACATAAGACATCCTTTTTGAAACTTATGTCAGGTAGACCTTTCACAAGTCTATACTTCTGAAGTTTAAATATCTGTTTCATACTTGTATGTCCTAGCTTCTTATGCCATACCCATCCTTCATCTTCCCTTGACACAAAACAAGTCACATTTTGATTAGTCAATTCAGTTAGATCAATCTTATAAAGATTCTGTTGCCTGTTTGCTGAAAAGAGAACTTTGCCATTAGTATCTTTGACTATGCATGCATTCTTAGTAAAGGAAACATTATATCCATTATCACATAATTGACTTATGCTTAGCAGATTATGTCTTAATCCTTCAATTAAAAGAACGTTAGAGATAGATGGTAGAGGTGATTTCCCACCAATTTTACCTATCCCGATGACCTTTCATCTTTGATTTCTACCAAAGGTAACATGTCCACCTTCTTTAGGTTGGAGGTTTATGAACATAGACTTTTCTCCTGTCATGTGTCGTGAGCAGCCACTGTCCAGGTGCTATGATAGGTGTGCTTTTTGTCCTATTAAGGATATCTACAACAGGAATAATCAAAGCTTTAAGTACCCATATTCTTTTGGGTCCTTTTTTGTTAGTTCTTGACGTTTGTGATAACTTATTCCTTGTGTGAATACACTTAGACATAATATGTCCAGTTTTTTCACAGTTTTTACAACTACTTTTGTAAGTAATGACCTTATCATAAAGAGTTTTAGGTTTTTGTCCTAAGACCTTGTTAGATACTTTATGATATGTCTGCTCAATGAATCCTATACTAGTTTTATCAATAGAGGGTCTCTGACTTGCTAACAACTTAGTCAGGTTATCCCTTCCATTGACAAAACGGGCAAGATCAGAGATGAGCTCTTCAACCTTCTATTGAAGTTTGACAACTTCTTCAGATTATGGCATCTCAACTGTGATCTTAGCCTTAAGTTTTTCAGCTTTAAGCTTGTTGTTTTCCTAAGACAGGTTGTCACACTCTTGAGTCTTATGTTCATGCTCTTTTAGGAGTTTCACATATTGCCTCTTAAGTGTTCTAAAAGCCTTAGTTAAACAGTTAGATTCCTCAATCAATTCATCATGGGCATCTTGCAAATCCTTAAAATCAGAAATTACCTCAGAGTCTGAGTCAGCATCTGCCATGAGACATAGATTTGCTTCTTCGCCTTCTGCATCATCATCAGATGAGCTGCCATCAAGATCTCCCCAAGTTGCTATCATCCCTTTCTTTTACTTTTTATAGAACTTTTTGAAGGGTTGCTTTTGCAACTGAGGACATTCAGATTTAAAGTGTCTTGGCTTCTTGCATTAATAGCATACAATAGAGCTTTTGTCAGAACTATTGTTCTCTTTGAAGAATTTTTCTTTGTTGAACTTCTTGAAAGGTTTATCCTTTCTGAAATTCTTCTTTTTCCCATAACTTTCTCATTTTTCTAGTTAGTAATGACATTTCATCATCACTGTCCGAGTCTTCTTCAAAGGCATCTGATTCTTCAACTTTTAGAGCTTTTGAAGATCCTTTCTCTGCCTTGAGGGCAATGGTTTTTCCTTTCTTATTTGAGCTGTCTTCATTTAGTTCCTGCTCATGAACTTATAAAGTTCCAAAAAGATCACTCATTTGAAGAGTTGTGAGATCCTTGCCTTGAGTTATTGCTGTAACCAGAGGTCTCCACTGTTTGGGTAGACTTCTTAGAATTTTGCCAACTTTCTCAGCATTGGTGTAGATTCTTCCCAGTGACTTCAGATTATTTATGATAGTATGAAATCTTCCTATCATCTAAGCAATGCTTTCTCCTTCTTCCATGATAAATAGCTCATACTTTCATACAAGCATGTTTATTTTTGTTTCTTTCACTTTTGTTGTTCCTTCATGAGTAACTTCTAGAGTATCCCAGATTTCCTTAGCAGATCCACATGCATGGACCTTTTCAAATTCTTCTTGACTGAGAGCACACATCAAGGAATGCCTTGCTTTATGATTTAGCTCCCACTTAGTCTTTTCTATTGCAGTCCACTGAGCTTTGGGCTTGTCAGTGTCATCATCATTTTTTGGTATGTAGGGACCATCAGTGATAATATCCCATAAATCATAATTTGTTGACATGATGAACCATTGAAATCTTTCTTTCTAATAAATGTAGTTTTCTCCATCGAATTAGGGAGGTCTAGTCATAGATGCTCCTTCTCTAGTGTGGCTTCCACTTGTGCTAGCTCCAGCTGTCATGATGTCTGTTCAACAGGATCTTTCCGCAACACTGTTAAGTACTCAACCTAGAGGTTAAGCTCTGGTACCAACTGAAATGAACATATATGAAACACTAGAAGGGGGTTGAATTGTGTTTTAAATAATTTTTCGTAAAACGTTACAATTTAACCTATAAGACAAAAAGATGCGTCTGATAAAAAGGAGATTCACTTTTCAACCCAGTTAGCACAGTTAAAGTAAAGAGAACTGAAAAGATTAAGCGAAGAAAAGGAGACAAAGAGATTTATATTGGTTCACTCCAAACCTTGAGCTACGTCTAGTCCTTGCCTTCACCAAGTATTTATATTATATCTAATCAGGTTACAAAAGGTGTTATTTGCACACCTAGCCTCCGCAGGCTCAACTAACAAGTATTGTTTGCATACCTAGCCTCTCCAGGCTCAAACAAGTATTCTTTCTTCAAGCCTCTACAGGCTCTACAAATAGTAGGAGTTTGAATGAAGAAGCAGCTTCACGGATTACAACTTTGCAGATCTACTGAGTAACACTCACAGAGTGAATAAGTATTTTAGGTATGTAAGATCGCAATAAAGACTTCTCAATAAATACAAACGATTTGAGCAGAGAAGTTTTCTGTGAAGAACTTAAGAGAGCTTTGAGAGTATTGAATGGTTGAGTTAATGAGTTCAGGTGTGTGTCTTCAATGGTCTTCAAAGTCTTCTATTTATACTCAAAAGAGATAGATTCGTTCTTCAGCTGAGTATTCTTTTGTTCTTCATCAATAAATGCCAATAAAGTCGTTCTGGTCTTACATTTAATGTTTATAATCGTTGGTGAACTTCAAGACAAATTGAACGTATAGGTTGGCATAGATTTATCAAAGTGTAGTTTGATTCAAAGCAGCATTTGTTGCTTTTCAGACTTGGGCAGCGCGACCTTCCTTATTTGTGCTAAGCGGGTATGCGTTCAAGTAAATTTCATTTTGCTTTTTGCAACAAAGAGATTCTTCAGGCGCGGAATGGTGTTTTGAGCTTTCTGATTTCGAATTTCTTTACTCGAAATATTCTGAGAATATTCGTCGTGTTTGAATATTGTTGAAGCGAGGGACTTTCAGTCACTTGATCAGAATTTGTTAGAGACCAAGTCATTATTCAGTCGCATCATACTCTAGAGCATCATACTTCAGATGCATCATACTTCAGACGTATCATTAAGACTTTGTTTCTTGTCATGAGACTCTTGTATACCGATCTGCACACTTAATAAACTTATTTGCAGATTTCACAAGATTCACTTAAAATTATTCTTTGTTTGAATTCATAAAAAATCAGAGATGTCTAAAGATGTGATCTTAACATGACCTCCTGGGAAGTTTTCCCATGAAGCATGTGAGTGAAGACAAAGCAAGCTGAAAAGACCTGTGTTGATTTGTGGGAACAGTCATAAATTCATAAAGTAACCAGGGATGTTACATTAACTAGGGGAAATTTGTGGTTAACAGCAGAAAGATGTACTATAAATTTAGATGTCCCATTTCGTAAATCAGTCGAACTTTGACATTTGGACCATCGGATATGATCATATACTAAACACTCCCTATTTTATATTTCCTTTTAAGAATTGAAATCCTTTAAAGGGAAATGCACACTATAGAAAACAAAGTATGCAGTTGATAATCCATAATTTGTGCTACTGTTTGGTGACGAGTCCTCTAGTGAATTATAATGTTGGGTATTGATTAGAAACAAGCGTTAAAATAGATATTTGATTGTTTCCAAGAAGCAAAGCACGTTGTTCACATGCCTGTGGTTTGGTGGTTTGGAATAAAACTCCTCTAAAGTGAAACTAATGTTGTGTTTGGTTACGAAGAGAAAGTGAGAAGAGAGAAAGAGGCGAGAAAGAGTGTGAGAAGAGAGAAAGAGGTGAGTAGATTTGTTGAATTGTTTGGTATGGGAGAGAAAAGAAAGAAATAGAGAAAAAAGAAGTGTTGATTATTTTTTAAAGTACGAAAATGCCCTTAAATTAAAAAACCTCCAATCAAAATTAATTTAATTTTTTATTTGAATTCAAATAATTAATTTATTAAATTACTTAACTTAATTTTTCATTAATTAAATTAATTAGATTAATTAAATTATTTATTAATTTAAATGATGTAAGATTATTAATTTAATTGTTAACTAAATTAGTTAATTAAAATAATATATTCCAATTGTTATTCTTTTGCTCCATAAAATATTTCAAATAATTAAATCTAACGTAAAATAAAATAACCAGTGAATTGCTTAAATAAAAGGGGGAAAACAGAGAGAGAAGGGCTCGAAGATCACACACTTTACATTTTTTAATTTGTGTAGATTTAATTTGCAAAATACTATTTTCCTAGCGAAACGTGTGGCTATGAGAGAGAAGGGCAGAAAAGGAAAAAAGTATATATATAATAATGAGGTTTTCTCTTCTCTTTCTTCTCCATTTTGAGGAGATGAAAAAAAAGTGTGGGCCCTACACTGATTTAGTCTCTCTTCTCTAATTCTCTGATGCACCAAACAAATGAATTTTAGCATTTCTCTGCAATTTCTCTCTTTGCTCTTTTTCTTTTTGCTTTTTCTCGCACAAAAAACAGACCATAAGTGTAAAGTGAGAAAGCGTGGGTACATTTATCATTGATTAGTTAAAATATATTGAAATTTGAACACACCTTAATTAATGATGAATACATCCTCACTTTCTCACTTAATATTTAATCCCACTTTACAGGAATCTAATCCTACCGCTTGTTCACACACCATAGTAGTTGACATGTGACATGATGCAAAAGATATCATCGATTTTTATGATAAATTATTGTACTTCAGCACTCAAGTTTTAGCACCTTCATTATTAAGGTCGTCAAACAGTTTCTTCGATGCTTCAAACATTCCATTTTCAACATTGACAAAACTAAATCAATCAAGGCGCAGGCTAGGGTGGGAGACTTGGCATGTCTCCCACTGTGAGCAAGGATATTTGTGTAAATTTTTTATTATTTTAAAATCCTTAAACTTTTCAAATTTTAAAAATTTACCCCATCTCTATTTCTCTCACCCTCCTCCTTCTTCCTCTCTCTCCTCCTCCCTCAATCTCTCATCTCCTCGGACAATGTCCAGATTCGGCCACCAATTGGAGGTTTTCATCATAAAAATCATGGCTTTAAGGAATTTCATCATAAAAATTTGGAACTTTTTTTTTGGTCACCATAAAAATTTGGAACTTGCCCTTCAAACCCCAACGGGATCAGGTTCCCAGCAACCATGGCTCAACCAGCTACCAGAACTTCCAGCTGCTGTCATTTCCTGAAGAAACAGAGAATGTCTTAACTGCTAAAGAATCAATTTCATTATTTTTATGAACCAGAAAGTTGGTGGTAGTGGTGGAAGCTAGTTCTGTCGTGGCCGACACTAGCGGCGATTGCGTCGTCATGCCCCATTGAGTAGGTGAAGTAGCGAATAGAGCAAGCAAGTGGAGAAAATGGTGAATCTGAGAGAGTGGTATCATTTGAAAGGTCGTGAGAGGAAAAAATGGGAGTAGATGAAGTACCAGCCAATAAAGTAAAGAGGATGAGAGATCTGCTATTTTGGTGAGTTTGTAGTCATGGCAAGGTGGATTTGGACCAACGGTAGAGGTAGAGGTTATTGGAGGTGGAAGAGGTATGAGGGGTCAGTGGAACCTCCCTCTACCCCAAATTGGAACCCTAGCCATAGATGTGCAAATCTTCTGTACAATCCGGAGGGAAAGGGAAAACGGATTGCGCAAATGAAGCTCAGCAGCTGATGATGCTTTCTGAATCGGTGTGACCCATTACCCATGTAACAAATGATTTGTGATGGTCGGTGTAGTTGCGAAATTGCTATAGGGAGAAGAGAGTAGCATCGGTGAAGGAGGAGAGCTTGATCCGATTTTGCCAATAAAATGGATTTTTTATTTGGTTCAGGCTCGCGGAGGATTTTCCGATGCCGGCGTTGTTTGGTGGTGGGGAGTTAAGTTGGCTGTGTTATTTGGGGAGATGGTGACCTGAAGGGATGAGAGTCATTTGTATAATTTTAAAAAGTAAAAGGACTGAAAAACAAAAAAGAAAAGTTGCATAAATATCCCTGCTCATGGTGAGAGACATGTGAAGGTCTCTCACCCTAGCCAAAGCCATCTAATCTATCTTTCTAATTTGTAACTCGACCCGTGTAGATTTATAATGTATTTGTTTCTACGTCAAAAAGTTATAGAATTGAGTCCAAACTTCAAAAACTACTAATAGTAACTTCAACATAAAAGCACTTTCAGTAAGTTTGGACGTGCATCCAAACATGCACTTATATTTAGGAAAAGGACACAGAAAGTTCCGACATCGATGAAACTCTCGAAATTTATTTCCCAAAAAATACTGTACAAATCTGGTGACAAATATAATTATCCACAAATAAATGGGACCTATAAAATCTTATTCCGCACATGTCCAATAAATATTGTTGCTAAGTTCTAATCGTGTGTGAAGTGTGATGGAAATTTAAAAAAATAATAATAATAATAATAATAAATAAAATAAACTACGCTTGTCACCACCAATTGATGGAATTTCTTTTATGAAAGATGACAGACTAATAAGGATCTTCAAAACTCAACTCTCAAGCCAAGTCATTTTCACTACTGCACTCTGAACTATATTTGTAAACTTGGTAAACTGTGGTCAATCACTTTTGAAAACCATTCAGTCAACTTCGAAAGCAAGTCCAATCATAATCCCTGCAATACAGAACACCAATTATCAAAATTCAGTACAATAAGCCAAGTTAGATAATTGAACAGGTAACAAGGCATGCAACGAGAAAGCATTATCTCCTGCCAAAAGAAATACACGTAACACATGACCTATTATAAATTGCTCACTCTATTGGTTTCAGATTTTGTTGCTCAACGAATACTCCATTCTGTTACGAATCGGGAATGGTATTATGTGCTAGTGAAAGGAATATTGCTACTTTTTTCTTCTTTTGGGCGGCCCTAGTGCAAGAGGCTCCTACCTGAAGGAATCTGCAAGGAGGCCTTGCCTCCGCAAGCGGAGACCCAGTGCTACTTTTTTCTTTTGAATAAGGGAAGAAAACATGAACAGGTTCAATCCCCTCAAATCAACTCACTTGGTTAAGTTCCGGGACATGATTCGTGGTGTGTGGGTTCAAATCCCCGAAATGTGCTTCATCCTTTCCCATTCTTGTATCCCCCTCCCCATATAAGACCTCCTATGAGGCTCGCCCTTGGACCCAAAAAAAAAAATGAACAGTTGTCCTAGTTATTTAGGTATTACTAACATCTGGCGTCAAATATAAACTCTCAAGAGCAAAACCCTGGCATGAATTAAAAAAGATGCAACATTGGAATAATTGTGATATAAATGGCATTGTACAGCATGTCACCAAAATCTTCATTAACAGTTATATATATATATAGGGTGTAGATTAAGTTACTCTAAGACTAACTTTAAGAGAGTTATTCCAAATCTTCACCCTTGGTTTTAGTATAATCCAATGGCCTACATTAATTCATTAAAGAAGACATTTAACTTCCATTAGATTTAACAAAATCAAAGGTGAGGATTTGGAGTAACTCTCTTAAATTATATATATATATAATATATATATATATATATAAAATTTAAAACAAAAGGATGAGATAATCATATTCAATGTCCCGCTTTATATTCTGACCTCATAAAAGTTTCGTTGTCATTTTTGTAAAACCAAGGAGTCAAGGACTATTACAGAGTGGATGGGAAAGACAACTACCAATTTTCTTAATCCTTTCAACTTTCGTGGTAACCAATAACTCACAGCTATACCCTTCTGCTAGATTATATAAATATTTTTCCTTTTAAATCACTGAAATAATTGAGTTTGCTATTCTGGCTGAAGTTATTTTGTATAAGAACAACTGTCTTCCTAACCTACTAGACAATAGTTAATCTGCTTCCTCAAAGTTTAAGTAGGAATGATTAAGAAGGACTTGCAACTTACAAACTATGTCACTCCCACTATGTCATCACAGAGCTCCTCTTTGTAGATATTTCCATCCTACCATCATGCATTTCTTCGCCAAATGCAAACTCAAGTTGTTTCTCCACAGACTTGACAACTGCTGTTCGCTTGGATCTTATCCGGTATGGAGGAGATGCGTTGAAAGCCTTATTGGGGATGTCACTCCCCCGGCCGTAGTTTGCTGGACTCTCACAGAACCTCCCAACTTTAAAACCAGAATTATCCTTGGGTCTCTCTTGTTCATTAGAAGCATGTGAATCATTTTCTGCTTTCACAACTTTACTAGGAGTGACATGTGTTTGGACTCCTGTCCTTCTCTTCCTCAATATGGAAGGAGTGTTTGGGAAAGTTTTAGCTGCCATTTTCAATATTGATTCAGGACTTCCTGTGCATAGTTGACTACCCTTCAAACGAGGCGGAGTGGAGAAACCAATAGGTGACAACATTGGAGAAGAGTACTTCTCAGTAGGCAGGCAAAAGATATTACGATAAAGTGAATCTAAAGGGACTGAAAAATCTAACTGTGGTGGCTCATAACACAGAGAACCAGAGGTTGGACTTTCTTGTGAAAAATATGTTCTGGTTAACCTGCTACTGCTCATTTCACCAGTACTTAGACAATGCTCAATTGTGGGTTTGCCATTGATTGCAGAATTCTCAAATATTGGCTCACTGTTTTTTCCAAAATTATCTCTTGATGATGGTTCTGAGTTGCTACAGCTGTGATCTATGTTGGATGATCCAGGCTTACATTCTACACAGTCAGAATTGGCAGATTCATTTGCAGGTACATTTGAAGAATCATCAACCTCTCTAACTGTCCCCGACCCCGAGGACTCTAATTGATTCTTGTAGTCTAGCTTACTAATGTCTGTAGTCTCGGATGATGAATCGACAGTGGCATCCAATCCTTTATTTGAACAAGAAAGTAATTTAGTTGTAGAATGTTGAACTGTATCTTTCACAGCAACTTGAGCACTGTTCTTTGGAACTGGTGGAAGTTTTCCGGTAGCTAAAGAGAAATCCAGCTTTTTCTTCAAAGAACTATTCCAGTGGTTCTTTATTGCATTATCAGTCCTGCAGAAGAAAATTCATGTAGACATATATTAGCATTTGTCACAAATATAAATCAGATGCCATACCAGAAAAAATTGAAATTATTTCCCATCAGAATACTATCTTACAACTTGTGCTCAGAGGTTGCATGATCAACTTATTATGTGCGCCTTTTAAAACACCTTTATAATGACATGAATATTTTTTGTTATTTTCTAAAGATCCATTCAACAAATTGGAATAATATGATCAAGAAATACTGAAAACAAATGAAATTGTAGTACTTCCACTAAATATGTTTTTAATGAAACTGACCAGATTGGTCTAGCAATGTGAAGAATTAAAGCTCTACAACAAGGACTGTGGAGAAATGTCAATAGAAATTAAATGTCAATGGAATCCGTGACAAAGAAGAATCTCAAAAAATACATGTATATGCGAACTAGTAAAAGGCAAACTCACAAGTGGAAGAAGCAACAACACTCAGTCTTTTCCTACCAGGTGGGGCTGGCTACATGGATCAAACAACGCCTTAATGTTCCATCGTAAATCATGTCAATACATATAAATCCTTCTTAATGGTTTCATCTATAGTTGTTTTCGATCTCCCTCTGCCTCTAGAAATTGGGTTATCCTCCCATTTGATCTACTCTCCTTGCTGTGGCTTCTACAGGTATTCTCCATATATGCCCCAAAACCACCTAAATGAAATTCTACCATCTTTTCTACAATAGATGTCATCCCAACTTTCTATCTAATGCATTCCTCCAAATCCTATCTTGTTTAGTATGTCTATTCATCCAACGCAACATTCTCATCTTTGCTACATTGAGTTTACTCTCCTGTTGGCTTTTTACTGCTCAACATTCAATCTCATACAACGTCGCAGGTCTTATAATTGTGCCGTAAAATTTTCCCTTAATCTTGAGTAAAATTTTAACAACTAAAATTTAAACTAAAACTATAACAACTTTAAAGCTTGAAGACCAATATTGTATGTCAAAAGATAAAGTGGGTACAGCTTGCTACAGATTGCTTCAGATTTTCCTTGTCCGGTAGGTGAGTTGAATGAAAATTTCACTCAAGAGGCATAAAGGAGTGAAAATAGAATATATATCCCCCCAAGATTTTAGGGTAAACTACACACCTCCCTTGAGGATTGCACTTTACACTCAATAGCCCTCTTGTTGAGAAAATTACACTGACTTCCCTTAATGTGTTGAGGTTGAGTTTATAGTTTTTATGATGAACAAACAATTTTATTATGAAGAAGAGAAAGAAAGAATTACAAAGAAAGAGGAGGATAACAAATCCTCCTTCACAAAAAGAACAAAACATAACAGAAACATGTAAAAAACGGAAACTCATTGCAACAAAGTTGCCTAATCCATCGACATATATGTTGTTAGAGAAACCCCATGAAAAAGGCCAAGAGCTTTGCACCAAAGAGATGCCAACCGCCTAAACTTTTCCAAAATGAAATGATGTGTGGAAAAAACCTCCTTAAAAATATGTGTTTTGCTCTAACAAAGTACACCATTTTGTAGCATAGATTGCACATTCCCACAAAAAAATACCCTCTTTGCTTCTACCAAAACCATGAAAACTAGCCAGAGGGACCCAGTTACCTGCCCTATAATTATTGTCGGTTTAAAAAAGAGACAGACCAATGAGCACGTGATATACATGTACACATCTGGCTTCCTTTTCTCTCAAAATGACATATTTGACCCTTTTATGTTCTTTTAACATCTAAGCTTAGCATGATCAGTGATTCGATCTTGGCCAAATCAACTTGGACAATGCTGGACAGTGCCTCTAACCTCGACAATTCCACCAGATCCAGCAAGCATGCTACCATGGCACCCTCTGCCACTTCCTCAGTCATCATTCTCGGTGGCACCACCAGCCCCAGCAAGGCCAGAATCCCCGAGCAAGACTTAAACACCATTCACCACCACCTCTACTTGCATGGCCCCCATGTCCAGTCCCACTATGTGCTCAAACACGGTAAACCCGACACCACCATCATTGACCCCAACAATTATAGCACCTTGGATAAGCACAAACAAGAGGGGTATCAAGTGTAATGAGCACAAACCTTAGGTGATTGTAATTTCCCTAAGATTTTATTAATGTGTGTGTGAGAGAGAGAGAGAGATAGAGAGAGAGCCCTGCTCTCAACAAATCACATTAAAAGCCTGTTAGAGGGCACTACCAAAAATCATACTTCACAATTAGAACAATACCATCAAGACACCATTCTATGATACACTTGACTTTAATTCCCTTCATGACAACTACAGAGTTAATAAGAAAGCATACCTTCCTCGAAGAACCTTAGCTATTTCAGCCCATTTGTTCCCGTATATACGATGAGCATTCATAAGGGCCATTTCCTCCTCCAATGTCCAGGCATCCTTCTTTATGTCAGGATTAAGATGATTGTGCCACCTGTAAATGTTTAAAACTTTTAACTTCATCATCATGAACCTATGTATTGAAGCCAGAGCCATAACATTGATTGAAAAATGAATAAGTAATATCAACAATCAAAAGAACAAGTAATATCAAGAAAAATGAAAGTAAATATATACCAAATATAGTGTAATTTGAGTAGCCCATATGCAAAGCAAGAAGTTGTGCTCGACTCTTATAATACAGTCTCAAATTTCCTACTTAGCAACATGCCGATGAAATGAAGCTTTTTAAAAGTTTGTTAAGGAAATATGCAAGAAATATGTCTGACAACTATAATTAATGATACAATGAACTTCAGTCTTTATCACTAAGAAGGATTAATAAATAATAAATAAATAAATAAATAAATAAATAAGATAGTAAAAGAAAGAACTACCGCTCTCGGCACTGTTTTCCAATTCGACCAGGCAAAGACTTGGCTATTAAAGACCATTTTGTAGGCCCATATTTTGACACCATTTCAACTATTTTATGATCCTCCTGTAAGCCAAGCGAGAAGTTCATGCTTGAATAGGACTGTCACAAAAATAACAAATATTGAAAAGATAAGTATGAGATTTCAACCTCTTGAGTCCAAGGTCCTTTAACAAGTTCTGGATTAAGAACTTTCTGCCATCTGTGCAGACATTGAACTTCTGATCTATCACGAAAACACTCAGCTGCATTTCACATGTCATTGGAGTCAACAAATGAGAATAATGCTTTCTGTAAGAACTTACTACTGAAAATCTTATGTATATAATCACACAGACAAATTCCTGTGGTTCACATGCATAACAATTATCCTTCATGAAACCAATTGCAACCGTTCTAAAGCAAAGGTACAAAAAGAGATTTAAAAGGTTTGGTTTTAGTGGTTTTATTCTCACTTTTTGCCTTCTGAAAAAGTGACAGATCAACTAAAAGTTTATCCTCAAGCCTATGTTTTTGAATTATATATTTGTTTTTCCAGCTGCATTATTTTTTCTGATGGGGGATAGGATCAATCAGCTTTATGTTTTCACTATATATTGTTTTCATGTGTCTTAAATATAAAACTTCAGCGGAATGTTCTATTTCAAAATAGATGATGGGATGAGTCTGCTCTACACATGGAAAACTCCCACAAGGAATTTTGCACAACATTTATCGGGTTTCTTATGCAATTTAGTTTAGAGGTCAACAAAAGCCTTTCAGTTCAAATATCTCAGGTAAATTCAAACATTCATGTTATCTGAAAAGAATCACTTCCAACTATAAGTCAGCATGCATTGTCAACATAACTTTGTAAACCAAAATACAAAAGGTCATCACTGACTCTGAGTTTTTGAAGTAGATATCTCCATAGTAAAGCTGCATAGCAATAACAAGTGATCACAGACTCAGAAGCACCCTAGGGCAAATATAAATACCTATTTTCTTCCAACTCTTTCCCTTATAAGCTGCAACGGCTTTCCTTAATGTCTCATCCTGCAGCAAGTTGAAGAAAGCACCAAGGGCAATTACCAATAAGAATACCAGCAACAATAATGACACAACAAATATCTTGGACTCAACTAACAATTACATGGAAATAAATAAAGTAAGCTGAAGTTACTGCTCTTGCTAACAAGCAAGAACATATAAAACCAAAAACAAAACAAAAAGTAAAGAACAACTGTCTCCAAAGACTAACCTCCTGTGCCGTCCAACCACCCTTTGCACGCCTTATAGGGCCAGTGGTCCTCCTGTGTGCAGTCAAAGTATTCACATGATGAAAAGCAATGCATGAAGCGTAGGGAAGATTCAGAATGTTAGAAAACAAAATTCTCCTTAGTAAAATCTAAAAATAAAATCAGCTGCTATTGCAGAATGAGAAATTAAACAAAACAAAACAAACAAACAAAAAACAAAGAGGCATACAAAATGGATAGCACAGAACAACACTGCCCTCAAACTACAATACTATTTTTAGTACAGTATAGCAACACCAAAGAACTTAAACTGACGTTACCGATGAGAGGCCGACGTTGATGGTGGGCTGCATATCACTGACGACTGGTGTATGGCACTGTCACTGCCTTCAGATACAGACGAGCTAGAAGCAGCAGTAGATTGCTTATTCTCCAGACAACACTCCTCTGATTTCACCTCAGCCATATCCTTCTAAAATCATCTCCAAAACCCAAAATCATAATCAACAAACTTGTGCATATATTTATTTAAACAAACAAGCAAACAAACAAACAAACAAAAAAAACACACAAGCATACACATACACACACTAAAATTCGAAATTCCACATACCAATCATTACAAAAAAACCTATAAACAGCACTTAAATTCCAAAAGTTCCAAACTTTGGAAGTAAAATACAAATATAAACGAAACCCAGATCTAAAAAAAGTTACCAAATCAAAACCTACACAGAAAAACGCCAAAACACATCATCACAAGAAAGACAGAATTCATGGGTATCCACCACAGACACAACAAAAAAATTTAAAAAAATACAAAATCCATTACATTAAATCGAAGCCTCTCGTGGGAAAGCAAAAAATCACAAAAACTCGATCAAAAAACACAACGGAAGCTGAATTTCTCAGAGTCAAAAAAAAGGTGAGAAAAAACAGCCAAAAAAACAAAAACGGAACAGAAACGTAAATTTCTCCGAAATTGAAGGTACCTCTGCTTGCAGAGAAGTGGCGGGAATCGAAGTGAAGCTCGCAGAGATTTAGAAGAGCGAGCAATGGTTTTCGAAAAATCCTCGCCCGTTGAAACAACGTAGCACAAAAGGAACCAAATTTTATTTTATTTTATTTTAAATAAATAAAAAACAATTTTATATTAATATATAACGAATATCATATAGAAGCACCGACGTCTCCGTTAGTTACCGTTACTGGTGCGTGCCTCTCGTGTCATCAGTCGTGGTTGGTTTTTTTAGTAACTCATGGAACCCTATCCGTTAATTGTGTGGTTAACTGCTAGGGCTAAACGCTAAGGGATAAAGTTTAAACCTCAAACGGCATCTTGATGATAAATGTCAAGTAAGTTTTTATTCTAGATTGGTTCTTGGGAGAATCTGAGTCATTGGATGGGGAGAAGAAATGATAGGAGGTTAAGTGCTGTGATGTCAAGAGAATCACATTTACTTCAAAGTTTAATTTAAGTTATTTTTTTAATATAAAATTTACAAGACAATAATGCCATGTGTTCAAATTATTGAAGGTTTTTTTTTTTTTTTTTAATGAGCAAAATGTTTATTAAAAGAGCACAAAAGGTACTCCAACCCATATATAAGAATAAACTAAAAAGTAACTATAATAGAGTCTTAATTAATTAGATGGTTCCATTCAATATTTTAATAGGGTCATTTTTTTACATAAAGTCAATTCGATCATTATCCGATAATGTATGTGACCAAATTGGATCATCTGATTTGTCGATTGCATCATACAAAGCTAAATCATAGGACAAAAGAAGTGGGAAACTAAAATTAAGGGATCATCTGATTTGTCGATAGCATCATACATAGCTAAATCATAGGACAAAAGAAGTGGGAAACTAAAATTAAGGGATATTTTACAATTGCAATATATATTTCTCAACAAATAATATCACAGTAAATATATTACCATGTTATGTAAAAGATTATTGATTAAGTCAAAATCATGTCAAGCCCAAGACCGGCTCAATACTTATTTCGGCTTAAAGCAAACTATGAGATTGAGCCCTTTTAAAAGTTAATAATAATATTTTACTAATTGTATCAAAAAAAATTAATAAAATTATTTTATTTTTTAAAAAAAAATTATCTTTCTACCTTTTTAGAGACAAAATCATTTATTAAATTATTATAATCAATTTTGTTTAATATTTCTTTTTCAATCGATAGTAATGAGTAAATTTTTACTTTGTTTATATGAACTTATTATTTATCTTCTTAATATATCTTTTGTCTTCAACATTTTATCAAATGGTAATTCTCTGTCTTATTAATTGGTTGGATAAAAGGTATCATCAATCAGATAATAATTAATGTTATATTAAACTTTTAAATTTAAAGATAAATACTTAAATAGTAACACCTATAAAAAAGAAAAACGATACTAAAAAAAAATAAAGGAGAATACTATCAAGTGTCGTTAGGGAATTAGTTAAGGAATCAAGAAAAGAAAGATCATATTGGAAAGTGGTGTATTTAATATTTTGAGAAGATAAACACTTGATTTTCTAATGAAATCTTGTTATTTTTAAGTTCCTTAACCAGTGTCTTGTTATTTTTAGGTTCCTTAATCAGTGTCCTAAGGACACTCGTCAAAAATAAATAGGAACATCCCTAGTAACTCCTGTTGGGTTCAATATATGATATTTATTGGATGTAATGAAATTCGAGTATCGTGTAATAGAAGAGTTAAGAACATTTAATGACAATATGATAATAAAATAGACGTTTTTTTGAAAGAAAAGAGTGGAACAGTAACATTTATTTTACTAAGTGGAAAACATTTTGGTAATTTGGGCTTTACACTATCTATTACGCTCTGCAATATTTTGTCGCTAGCTACGTGGGCCTTACATTTTGGCAACAGTTGGGTATATTTGGGAATAATTACTTTGGGCCTTAGACTATCTCGTGAGCCTTATAAAACGGCCCCTTCCCATACACCACAAAAAACTCCCATACACCACAAAAAACTAAATTTTTTGAAAATATTCCTAAAATACCCTCAACTATCTTAAACGCACCTAAACCTATTTCAGAAATACACCACTCCAAATTCCCCTCTTCTTCCTCTTTCCCTCTTCTCCCACTCACCCCCACTCACCCTCATCCATTCAATAATTCGTATGCCCTTCTTCTTCATTCTTATTCTTTCATATTGAATGCATTGAAGCCACAATAACTGCTCCTTCTTCCTTCTTTTTTTGTTTCAAATTCTACGTCTCCGTCACATAGGAGGTACGTGAAAAGCTATGTCATGTAACTTCTGGTATTATATGTTTCGTATATTACAGGACTTTCGGTATACGGTTTCTTTTATTTTCTTATTAACCGGACAGACACTTCCGGTTTATATCTATTTCGTATTATTGTCTATTTGTGTGTTACTGGAACTGTATATCTGGTATAAAGTTGAAACATACCGAACATGCAAATCCGGTATGATATAGTAGTTTACCGGAACTGGAGTTCAGGTATGTGTTTTTTTTTTCTTTTTTCTAGTAATTTTCACTTTAATTAATATAAATTAATAATAAACAAAATTAAAAAGAAAACATCAATGAATAATTTTATAATCATTTTTGTGTATACATATTTTGTTAATTATATATATATATATATATATATATTGCTCACGTGCAAAAATTGTTATGGAAGAGCATATGTCAAAGTTGTCTAAAGAAGTGGACATGCTGACTAAGAGTGTGGATTTTACTGGTGCATTCACCACTGAAGAGGTGTGTGATTGAAAAATTATTGTTGTTTAGTAATGGCTATGTGAACAATGTAACATCTTTTTTTTTTTTTTTTTCAGGAATTCCCTACACGAGATAACAGTATAAGTTAATATTTATAATATAACTTATTTTATAACAAAAGGCGACTAATTTTAAATACATTGTTTACCATGGTTGATTGTCATTACTCATTTATAGGTTTTTTTGAAGGATGGGTGTCCATTACCACCTACCGTGGCTGGATGGAGGGATCACTGTCGTGCTGGAGCTCGATCATGGGAATCTCAATACCTTAGTAGAATGCAACGTTATAATTCATTATTTGATAAAAAAGAACCAGAGCACGTAGATTTGAGTTCTGATTAATTTTTACAGTGTGATAAGTATTATTTGATGAGATTTAATTCTGGATTAGATTAGGCTTTCCTAACTATAGATTTTATTTATTCATTATTCTTTTATATGGGTATTGGATATAGTACCCCCAAATAAAAAATAAATGAATATTTTTTATTTTAGTTGAATATTATTTTTATTTTAGTAGATTTTTTTTATCTCAATTAAATATTCATTATTTTTTTATTTTAGATGAACATTTTTTTATAGTTGAAAATAAGAACTTTGCCCAAAACGGAATACACGAGTTGTAACATTATAAAATAAAATAAAAAACATGACGCTTACTAGAAATAGAGTTGTACACAAACTACATGGTTCATTAAAATTAAAATGCAAATACAATCAGATAGCAGATCGAGTCCTCCTCTTCTTCTGATAAGTAACACCTGTCATAGATATGTTGCTCAGTGCAATGTTCAATGCTTGACGTGTCCCCTCCCAAGCAGGACTGCCTTCTTTCACCTCGCCTCTATCAATCATACCCTATAATATCTCAGATATCCTGGTGAACTTCGACTGCAAATGACACAATAACATAATAAGCAAAACAACCTATGAGGTAATATCATATTAATATGTTATTAATAAGATTATTAATATCATATGAATGCACTACGCTAACCACGACAGACTGAGTGCCAGTGGAGCTGGACTCAGGCTCTCTGACAGGCACCCTAGGAAGCCCTCCCTCTACAGGTGGTATCAGGTACAGGTGCGATATCCTATGGAACCATTGGATATATCCATCAACGCACTGTCCTAGATAAGTCACACGAGGTCCTCGGGTTGCATGATCAACAAGATGATCTAAAGGATGCAACCACCAATCGTCTATATCATCGTTAGACATGGCATCCCAAGTATTTGTACGAACTGATTGAGGGATGCAATGCACGTATCCATACTGGCGCAATACCCTCTCTGCTAAGTGCGCCTGCGCAAGTCAACCGTCTCTAATAGGTCTAGAATAGAAAGAGATTTCCTGAAATGGACGGTGATCCCTATGATCCTCATAAGGCATCTAACATACATCCTCTGATGTCAGTCGATCCAACGCAGCCCGAAACAGAATCACCTCACCTGCACGCCTCACCGGTTTCCATCGCTCGGCCCGAGGTTTATCTTCAGTGTACTCCAAGTTGGGCCTACGCATGCCAATAGTCGGAAAATGCTCAAAAATTCATGCCTGTAACAACATAAACAATTACTCAATTTTTTAAATAGAATACAATTGAATTCACAAGAGCCAAAAATAGTAAACAATAAAACAGGAATGTTGGTACCTGAAGAAGGGTCATGTAACCAGCTATCTGTTTGCAGTGATGACGGGTGGATGACATCCAAGTACACAATGTCTATGTAGGCGGCACTCTTATTCGCAAATAATGTAGTCCCAACCAAATGCAGCAGGTATGCTTTTGCTGCATAGTCCAGGTGGTCATCATCATCAATATTAGCTCGGTACACATCCCGCAACCATAGGAAACGAACGTGGCAACCCCTAGTGGATAGCATCTCCTTATTTTCTTCCTTCTTTGTCATGCCTAGGAGCTCAACCAGTAAATCTCTCACAATCTCGCTCTCGCCAGCTGTAATGACGGGTATGGAAGGGAAGATGCCAGTGATCGGTAGATACAGTATGGATGACACATCATCCAACATAATTGTCATCTCCTCGAATGGCAAGTGGAAACTGCAGGTCTCTTTCCGCCACCGCTCCATAAATGCGGACAACATACCCCTGTCCACCGTGGCGTAACTACAGTGCTGCAATGATGCCAGCCCAGAGTTCTCCACCAAGTTCTTTATGTAGTCGTTCTCGATAACAATTTCGCTAGCTTTCCTACCATTGTTGATAACCTTCAGCAAACACGATCCTGTAAGCAGTAAAAGCAAACACTAGTAATTATAAGAATTTAGTGTGACGAAAAAACCAAAAACAACATCCAAATTTTTTTGTAAGGCTTATTACCTTTTCCCTCCATAGTCTGACAGCGACATGCTCTCGAAATGACCTCAAAACGGACAAATCCTCAGGTCCTCCCAGAAACGACTCCTCCTGCTGTGCAGGGACCTCCTCTATAGGTACAAGGATCTCCTCTACAGGTTGAGGGACCTCCTCTACAGGTACAGGGACCTCCTCTGCTGGTTGAGGGGGCTGAACCTGCACATGAGGTTCCTCAACCTCGGCTGCACTGTTTGCCGCGCGCTCCCGACGTGGTGAAGCTGTGAGTCGTTGGCGTACCCATCTTGTTTTAGCCATACCTACAAAGTATAAAAATGAATGTCATAAACAAAAACAGATAAATATATTATAAATATAAAGTTTAATTAATGAAACAGATAAACTCATGTACCCATTCTCCTTCAACATTCTTGGATTCTGAAGGGAAAAAAAAACAAAGCTTCCTAGTAACGTGCCGGAACTTAAGATCCGGTATCAAAACTGTTTGATATACCATATTTACATTTCCGGTTTGTCAAAAAATAAATACCGGAACTTGAAAACCAGTTTTCAAACCGTAAACCAAATATTGCATATCGGATTTCCAGATCTGGTTCCTAAAAAATTGGTCAAATATAGCATACCGGGTTTCTAAGTCCGGTATATAAACGCACCAGATATCTCTCACCGGATTTCTAGTTCCGATTTGTTAATCTTTAACTAAATATACATACCGGCTTTCAAGTTCCGGTATGTAAAAACAAACAATATAAATCCGGATCTAGAAATCCGGTTCAAAAATGCAAAACTCAAACATGCATCCATGGATGCCCAATCAAAAAACTACTTGAAAGGAAGTTCATCGAAATTCATCCAATCAAAACAAGGAATAACATTATTATGAGACATGGCACCATGAAGTTGTGGAAAGAAACAAGTTTTCGAAAACCAACACCTGTTGTGGAAGGCTTGGTTGCAGAAGACCACGATACTGGAAAGGAAGGCTCAGTCGCGGAGACGAAACAGAAAGGAACAGATGAAATGAAACAGAAACGAAACTGGCGAGTGAGAGATATCTGGTGAAGAAGAAAGGAACCAGAAGGGGGACGACTGATGGGAGAAGAAAGGAAAAAGAAGAATGTGAGAAGAAAGGTGAAAGGAACCGGAAATGGGGGAAGGGGAAAAGGAATCTGATGTAATTTGGTTAAGGTAGAAGACAAGTGGATGTTTTTGGGATTTCAAATTGTTTTTTAAATTTTTGTGGTGTATGTGAGTTTTTTGTGGTGTAAAAAGCACGACCCTATAAAACGAGTAGTAAGTATTTTTTTTTTTTTAGAGAGGCCTAAAGCAAGGGTTTTACTTGTTTTGGCCTTGGGCCGGCTCTGGTCAAGCCTAATTTTTATTAGTCACAGCAACCATTAATCAATAGGGGAGGAATTGGGTGATCGTGTGTTTTAAAACTTTTTCGATAAAAAATATTTTTACAAATACTTTATACTTTAAACAAAAAGACGTAGCAGAAAACAATTAATCTTAATATAGAAATATCAAGTCCCATATAGTCATTACAGAGATAAAGGGAGAAAAGCATGAAGATGGATAATTATCCTGGTTTTGTCACCAACCATTTACGACCAACGTCTTTGGTCAACTACCGGAGATTTTTCACTGCAACAAGCAAATTGCAACATTTACAAAACAAAGCATTCTTCACTAAACATGAATAACCTTACCCTTGTTGAAGAACCTCGACAACAAATAGGGACAACACTATTCATAATCCGAATTTTGTAATCATAATCGAGCGAAAGGGAAAGGCTCATCCTTCCCCTTCGCAACCTATCAAGCATATGCTAAATTCGTCGCATCAAAATCATACAAGATTACATTCATTAATATTATAAAATAATGAATATAATACATCTAAGTACAAAAGAAACCAAAATTACAAATTCTTGATTACTACAAATTGATACAACAGATAGCGCTTAGGCTCAAATCCAATCTTACTCTCCACATGACATCCACGGCTTCCAGCGGCTTCCACACATGAGATGCAAGAAAAACGATGATTCTCTACCTAAACCTTCAACATATAATTAAGAGTGAGGTGAGTCTAAAACTTAGTGAAGGGGGACATACACACTAACATACATACCAAAACATCTCAATAGGTCATATCCAAATGTCATAAATGTAACATCCATGGCTGCTCTATAGATTGACGACTGACCCCACAGACCAACATGGGTCTTTTCAGCGTGCTTTGTCCTCACTCACATACTTCCTGGGAAAGTAGTCACTGTAACACCCGGTTTTTCACTGTTTACTGTTTTTATATCGGTAAAATAAACAGAAATTTTTATATTTTTATTTTTAAACTTAGAAAATGATTTTGGATAAACCAAGATCATATCCATACTCTACTTTACCGTAGAGAGTTACGACTAAATTTTGGGTCGAAAATTCAGACGAAACCAAGTCTGCGTTTTAATGACAGTAAGAATTTTACTGCTCAAATGACCTAATATTGACTCGTGAACGAAATGATTAGGTTTTATATTGAATTTCCAAAAACTTAGGGAATTTTGAAATTTTTCACTAAAAAGTGAAATAATATATATTATTCGGGCGTTATATTAAATCGGGTGAACAACGGAGCTGAATACGGGATTTCCGGGACCCGCTAAGGGATAAAAGCCTTGTCAAATCATGGTGACTCATAAGGGGTGAGTCATAAGATGACTACCCTTGGTCATGATTACATTTAGAAGGAAATTACTAGTTTGTCCTTAATGTTGGTTTTAATCACAAGTTTGCCATTGCGCAAGATTACCATTTTGCCCCTCAAAATTTGCACTTTGGACCCTTCTATCCCTAAAACCCCATGGCCCAAGCCCTTCCTAGAGCCCATCTTCACTTCTATAAAAGGCTAGCTCATCTTCTTCATTCAACCTTTGTCATTTTCACCATTAAAACACTAAGTTACATAAGCTTGATTTGTGAAGGAAGTAGGAGATTTCTTGCCAATTTCTTGATTCCAAGAGGTATACCATACTCATCTCCCTTATTTAGCATCATGTTCTTCAATTACTTTTGTGTTTTGAAGTCTTTTTCAATATGATGCATATTAGGGTTTCCAACTTCAAAAATTCATAGAAAATCATAGGAAAAACCAATAAGCATGAAACCAATTTCTATAATCCTATTATCATCTCTATATTCTAGATCTATGATCTTGCATCCAAAAAAAATTTCTAACCCATTGAACCCCATGAGGCCGAACCCTAACATTTGGTGGGGGGAGGATTTTGTTCAATTTTTCTTAACTAATTTTACATGATTCAATCTTACAGATGTATATGTATTGAATCCATGTTGATGTGAGCAAATGAAAGTCTCGAAGCCATTTTGTTGGTCATGTCCAAAATTCATTTTTTCTTTTGAAGATTGGAAGTATTGTTTTCATTCCTTGTATATTAAGTGTTGATTTAGGGTTTTAGGTGATTAAGAATCACTAATCCAAAAGTTTAGGAATTTTAGAATTTTTTGGTCTCAAAAACAGCCCTAGGCCGAAACCAACATGTAGGTGATTAGGTGTTTTCAAGTTGTTTGATTGTTGATTGGTTGTTGTGTTTGTTGAAGGTTAACCTAGTTTATCGTGTACGCGCGTTATCGGCACTACTTGGATTTCCGGCGAATATTTTATCCAAGAAACGTTGCTTTCAGGTAAGGGGTATACCTGAGGGGTTTTTCCGGTAGCCATGTGTAATTGTTTGTGTCTGTATTGATTAATGGGTGTATGTAATTCTTACGTAGTTAGCATTATTTGCTTATTAATTATCTGTTGTTAATTGTTTAATTATCTGCATTTAATTATTTGTTATATTTTGTGGCATGTCTCTAATGATAATTGCTATATTATTGACATGAGATTATTGTTGATGTGGATTGTGGATTGGAAAACCTGACAGTGGTCAGAGCTTAATTAAATATGAGGTTAAAAGCATTTAAAAGCTTTTTATCACATAATGAGTTTGATTTAAGTGGAAATAGTAATTTAATATTACCATGGTCTTCCCAATGGGTATCACTAGATATTGACCAGCTGTAGGTAGATTCCATTTTTGGGGCAGTGAATTCGTCAGTCTAACTCCGGCTACTGAGAGCCATGTTTTGTATTATGGTCTTAGACTATTTTCTACATGTCTGTTGTATATTTACTACTTTACTTAGTTATGTTGAAAATGACATGTACTGATAAATGCCCTATATAGTTATATTGTTTGTACAAAACTGCTGACGCATATGATATATATATATATATGTGTGTGTGTGTGTGTGTGTGTGTGTGTGTGTGTGTGTGTGTGTGTGTGTGTGATGTTAATTATGTTGTTGTATGTTATTGGATGTTGTCTAGTTAAAAGGAAAAAAAAATTATCACCATTTTTAGTATTAAGAAAGTGTAATAGTTATTATTTTCCGAAAGTAACCAGCATAATTAAAGTTTATTTTTCCGCAATGTGTTACTATGTGATGTCCTGAGGAAGGGTGTCGTAGTCACCCAACCTATAATTGCTCCAAGTCAAGCACGCTTAACTGTGGAGTTCTTAAGTGATGGGCTCCCGAAAAGAAGATGCATCTTGTTGGCATAGGTAGTACCAATCAATTCATATAAGCTATCCTCAACTGTATAGTCCCATACCAATACAGTCTCAGGATCCCTCTCATTCCGGTGTGTAATCGATTCATTCATGTGTCCCTCCACCTAAAAGCCTGCCAGGAGCCTCTCCTTGTCCGTACCTTCTTGCACTAACGATCACTCCCAGCCCTCATTAGCCCGGGTGTTACAATAAATCAAAGGTGTAATGAACTTTTTAGTCCTTGCAAATAAGGGGTATTTTGGTTTTAATCATTGCACAAAAAAAAAAAAAATTTCTTATGATTTGGTGTCTGTATGTTTAAAACTTATGAATTAGTCCATGCCGTTAAAGTTATGTATTGATGTGGCTAACAATTGCGCCACATCAGCTGTGTGACATGTATAATTAATTAATCTTTTAGTTTCACATGAATTTTTAAATGTTAATTATTTATTTTATTATTATTTATAATAATTGTTATTATTTATTATTTAAAAATATTAAATTAAGTTTTTTATTATTATAATTTCCAACCATGTTAGTTTGTTTTTGTAAAAATTATCATTATTAATTGTTAATTTATAAATTTAAGATATAAAGGTGATAAAATTATAATTATATCTTACTATTTATTTAAGAAAAAGTAATAAATATGAAAAATATTATAAATGCATTTTATTATCTATTAAAACATTTTTTATTAATATCAAATATACTACCTATCATTATATAACTACCAATTAAACTCGTTACTAACATGGAATCCAAATTTTGTTTGACTCTGCATCAATAAAGACTTTAATTTAAATACATTTATTCTTTTTGACATTCCTTCCATCTCGGTGTAAAGAAACTCTTATGATATTATAGAGGATAAGTCACATACTTGCATCCTTCCAACTTGTTATTTTCCTAATGCCCCATCACTATCCCGCTATGCACTTTATTAATGTAAAAATTACTAATATTGAAATAGAAAAAACGAGCATATAAAACGTAAAAATATATAAAAAATAATTTTAATGAAAATCCAATACATGAAAAGAATAATAAAAATTCTACTACATTAAACGAAATAAAATAAAATAAAATGCATCTACATTTCAACTAAATTTCACACTTATTCAATAGAAAATATATAATTTTATCAACTCTAAAAGACCATATTTGGAGCTTATGGTCTTGTTGTGACTTATTATCAACTACAACGTGATTCCAATTTGATACTAGATTGTAAATGATTGTTTTCGTCGCCCATGTCTTCAGGATCAAAGTAAACTCACGAAGACAAGGATCCAATAAAGTTACTTAATTCCAAACCAAGAAGCTTTGGAACCTTCTCTTTTACTTAATATTTCCATCTCCTCTTTCGTGAGGAAATCACACATTATTTTATTTTTCGACATGGAAAGACAATTGTTATTTCGACATATATCTGAATTCTAAAGCATCTTGTGCATGAGAAATTTGTTGTCACTGTCATTCAACTCTCTAATCTTGTTTATGAATTTAATAAGCATTTGTGGTGGTGACGATGGTGGAGCAACATTATTTGACACAATCATCTTTCTTGACTTCTTATTCATTTGCTTGACCATTTCTTCTTCGGGTATCTCTTCATCTTGATGGCTCTTTTTATGAATCAAATCATTCTTGGTCGTTTCCTTTCTAAGGTCAAGGTTGCATAAATTCTTTAGTTGCGCCAATTCTTCTTCATTGTAATATTGTGGTGCAAGTGTTGACACAACCACATACAAGCTTCAAGGCATAAATGGTTTGGAAAAAATCCTCTCACATGACTCTCCATCCCTAACTTTTGCCAATAAATCGTTCACAATTTTATTGTCTCCCATAGTAGCAATAAAATGGAGCACCAGGCGTGTGCTTGTGAAAGAAAAGAGAGAGAACAAATGGGGTTGAGAGAGTGAGGCATAAAGGATAGAAGCCTAACACCTTTGGACAAGACATCCCGAAGGCTTAAATTTGACAGGACCATTTTTGTAACTTGTATTATTCTTAATCTTAAGCAAGAGGGGATGGGTACAACCATGTTTGTCAGCATTCTGGGGATACCAACTTGTATTATTTTCAAATAACGGTGCATGATAAAAGGGTTATATGTTCGCTCAAAAACTCGCTTTGCGGATTCAAAGGCTACCTATATCTGTAAGATTTACTTCATTTTCTCGATTTCTTGTTCCTGAACAAAACAACAGTAATATGGTTTTTCAAAATAATGGCATTTTTTTGGGTTCTTAGACACATTTTTCCTAAGTTATTAGATTTAAAGGTTTTTGTAAATCAATAAAGAATTTTAGGATAAGATTTTGTAACTAGTTCTAACTTCCAAAGCCTTTGGACTTAGAATGTTTTTCCCTCCCTACCATTGATTGAACTCTCTTCCATACTTTGTATGAGCTCCTCAATCTTGTCTCGAAGACTTATACACTCCTCCATTGTGTGGCCATAATTTCCATGGTATATGCAATACTTAAATCGATCAATCGAGTCTGGTGTTCGTCCAGGGGGTGGGAGCTTCACCAACTCCATGTGACAAATTTCTTCCAAAACCCGAGCCCTGTTTGTGTTTGGGTTGGGGGGGGGGGGTATAGAAATCATAATTTGGCCCTCCCATCGGTTTGTCATTTTTGGACTTTCCCTTCTCGGTTGTCTGCTTTCTCTTGTCTTTGTTTTCTATTATTGGTCTCATGTCGGCTCGAGCCCTGATATGGAACTCTGTTAGCTCCTCTATTTGGATGTATCTGACTGCTTTCTACCTGAAATCATCCATGTCTCTAGGTGGCTTTTGGCATATGTGATCGAAAAAGGGCCGATTTTCAAAGCCATTAGTATGGAATGTAAATCCACTACCGGACTGAGGTGTTTGATATTTGCAGACATAGCCGCAAACCTATACATCAAGCTCCTCAACGATTCATATTTTTCCTGTCTTAGGGTCACCAGAGAAGTCGAGGTCTGTGGTGAGCTTGATTAGTAGCGAATTGAGCACTGAACCTAGCAACTAAGGATTCAAAGCTATTAGTAGAAGCTAGATGTAACATCCTGAATTTCACCCTACGTTAATAAATGTTAATATGTGTTAGACTTGGCTTATATATGTTTATATATGCTTGTTATGGTTGTTTTTTATGTCTAAATTCATGTTTGGGGAAGTTCAGCTTTAGGGAGGTTCAACCCTTTTAGAGTCCAAGTAACATGTTTCACGGTTTTTGCCATATCTTGAGTTCTAGACGTCCGATTGAGGTGATCTTGGATTCGTTGGAAATCTTAGAGAATTATATACAAGTCTTATTTCAAATGTTTTGGCCAAATTCAGGTTTTTCGAGCTGGCCTAGCGAGCAATTGTTCGCCCCGCGAAAATCTGGAAAAAAAAAAAGCTTTGCGCTCTCGGGGTCGCCCCACGAATTTTGTTGCCAGAAAATGGTTCTCAGGCTCCCCCCGTGAGACGTGCAGAACTAGAAAATGCGTTTTGGGTACTTTTAAGCTCAAATCATGTTTTACACCGTTTTACCTCCAAAACACGATCTAAACCCTAGTTCCATGACCCCCCCAACACTCAGAAACTGCCTCTCTCTATTTCTCTCTGAATTTCCATCACTTCTCTCTAAAAAGACGCTCTCAAGGGAACCCGTTCTTGCATCGTTCTTCACCATTCCTTGATAGAAGAACATCACTGCAAATAGGGCTTCATGGTGTGGCTGTTTAGACTTTCAAATCAGGTAGAATTCGTGCACCTCGTTCCTCTTGATCTTTTCCTTTTGATTTCTTGATCTTAGAATTGAATCAAGGTGTTTCTTGTCGTTCTTGAGGTAGTAGACAAGCGTTCGTGAGATGAGATCCTAGAGGACTTTCTTCTCTTCATTTTTGAATTTCAATCTTCATACCAGGTATGGGGAGAATGGATTAGTATGAACATGTAGGCTTTGGGGTAGTACAAGATGAAGGTTAACCCATGACCCTATTGTCTGCTATATGTTTTGTTGATGTATGTTGCCAAATATGTTTGTTGATAACATGATTTATTGTGGAATGATTTATGATGGTTATGTTATAACATGATTGAATGCTTTGGATGTTGACGTTATGAGATGAATGTTGATGTTGTTGTTATGAACACGTTAATTAAGGATTAATTCCCAAAATTTCTCATAAGACATGAATATTAGTAAAGAGGGTTGAGATTTATACTTATTGGTAAAATTTAAAGATAATAGGATTGATCTATGAGTGCTCTAGGGAGTTTGGCGAGGATTCCTAAAATATTCTGCACAGTTCATACGGCTGCGCTCCAGTAAGCACGGCCGTGCTCAAGAACAGCATGCCTGTGCTCAATGCAAGCACGCTCGTGCTGGGGGTTAGCACGGCCGTGCTCCCCAATCAGTATGTGATGTTAAGTGGAATTTGGGTGGCTTCACTCAAATTTCCTCTATGATGAAATAAGACAATAATTAAAGTAAAATCAAGAGAAATAGCCCAATCCTATAATTAATGTTATAAGCTTTTATAGAAGGCAGTGGAATAATTGTTATGATTTCATTCATAGTAGGAGTCTCTTTTATAGAGATATTACAATAAAGGCAAAACAAATCAAATCAAATATCTTCCTATAATTAAGGAAGGAAATACAACAAAATAAAATCAAAATAATAAAGATAAAATCAAATTGAATCAAAGAGGATAAAATCAAGGATATTTCCTGATTCTCCAACACACCCCCTCAAGTTGGTGCATAGATATCTATCATGCCCAAGTTGCTTATCAAGTGCTCAAAATTTGGTCTTGCTAGACTCTTGGTCAAAATATCAGCTGTTTATTGGTTGGAAGTCACAAAAGGAAGACAGATAATGCCAGCATCTAATTTCTCTTTTATGAAGTGGCGATCAATCTCAATGTGTTTGGTTCTGTCATGTTGGACGGGATTGTGAGCTATGCTTATTGCTGCTTTGTTGTCACAATACAGCTTCAACGGAAGATCAAGCTTCATCTTGAGTTCCTCCAAGACTCTATAGATCCACAATCCTTCGCAAATTCCTTGGGCCATTGCTCTAAATTCAGCCTCAGCACTACTTCTAGCAACCACGCCTTGTTTCTTGCTTCTCCAAGTTACTAGATTTCCCCACACATAGGTACAATATCCCGAAGTTGATTTTCTGTCGATGACTGATCCTGCCCAGTCTGCATCAGTAAAGATTTCAACATTCCTCTCACTGGTTTTTCTAAAGTACAATCATTTCCCGGGATTGCTCTTCAAGTACCTCAAAATTCTGTAGACTGCCTCAAGATGCGCTTCATATAGGGAGTGCATAAAGAGGCTTAAAACACTCACAGAAAAGGCAATATCAGGTCTGGTATGAGATAGGTAGATTAACTTGCCAAATAATCTCTGATATCTCTCAATATCAACAGGAACATCTCCTTTCTCCCAAAGTTTCACATTTGGGTGCATGGGGGTATCGACTGGTCTGCAACCACTCATTTTGATCGAGCAATCTGCTAAATTTTTCTTCAGCCTCCCTATCTCTATTACATCATTCCTAGTAAGAACAATGCCATCAACATAGACAATTAGTGTAGAAATCTTCCCATCAGAAGAAAATTTTGTGAATAAGGTGTGATCGGCTTGTCCTTGACTGTATCCCTGTTTCTTCATAGACTGGGTGAATCTTTTGAACCATGCTCTCGGGGACTGTTTGAGCCCATAGAGTGACTTTTTCAATTTACACACATTTGACCCAAATTTTTCTTCAAATCCAAGAGGCCCATCGATGTATACCTCTTCTTGTAGGTCACCATTGAGGAATGCATTCTTCACATCCAGTTGGTGCAAAGGCCAATCTAAGTTGGCAGGAAGGGATAAGAGAATCCTAACAGTGTTCAATTTTGCCACAGGAGCAAAAGTTTCCGAGTAATCTATGCTATAGGTCTGAGTGAATCCCTTGGCCACCAAGCGTGCCTTGTAAAATTCTACGGATCCATCTGAATTATACTTCACAGTGAAGACCCATTTGCAACCCACTGTGTTTTTCCCAGCTGATAAGGTCATAACACTCCAAGTGTTGTTCTTCTCAAGAGCTCACATCTCCTCAAGAACAGCTTCCTTCCACTTTGGAATTTTTAGAGCTTCTTGTACATTTTTTGGAACTTCTATACTAGAACACTGTGAGGTAAATGCAGCAAAAGAGGAAGATAAATTTGAATATGACATAAATTTAGACCAAGGATGCTTAGTACAAGATCTAATACCTTTTCTAAGTGCTATGGGGTTGTCTAACTCAACTGATTCATTGTGACAATTAGGCTCAGACGGGGACTTACCTATATCAGGTTGACTGATTGGATTTTCCCTCGGTTCAGATTCATGGCTGTGCTGGAGGGTTGATTCTTCATTCCTTTTCTTATGGTTTTTTGAAATAAAGAACTTTCCACACCTTCGGTCACCATCCTTGAACCTGTCAATTTCTTCTTCACAAGAATCATCATGTTGTGGCATTTCGATTAGTTCTTCATTATTATCAATTTCCAAGGACTGTTTGTCAGAGTTTTGATTTAGAGATGTAGACCCAGATTCCACAGGAGCCTTACTCATGATGGGAGTAGGTCCATATAACAAATCTTGGTCATTTGCTATTGGTGCAGTAGTATAAGTCTCAGAATTGTGTGAATTTTCAGATAAAATAATGGTTTCAAAAGAATCTTCATGTGAATCCCCCCCCCCCCCCCCCCCCCCCCCCCCCCCCCCCCCCTGAAGATGAATGTCCTTAAAAAAAGGTTGTTTTTCAAAGAAAGTGGCATCCATTGTTACAAAAATTCTTTTTGATTTTGGATCAAAACACTTGTACCCCTTCTGAGTTGGAGAGTATCCAATAAAAACACATTTTATAGCACGTGGTGCTAGCTTCCCAAGATGCTTATGTTCATGAACAAGGATAGTAGAACCAAATATCTTCAAAGGTAAATTGGCTGAAAGACGAGTCATAGGAAAACACCCTTTAAAAATATGAAGGGGAGTTTGAAATTATAAAACTTTGAACGGCATACGATTAATCAAATATGCTGTAGTTAAAACAGCTTCACCCCACAAGTATTTTGGAACTTTTGTTTCGAAGAGTAAGGCTCTAGCCACCTCTAGAAGATGTCTATTCTTTCTCTTCGCAATCCCATTCTGTTGGGGTGTATTAGCACAAGAACTTTGATGCACAACCCCATTTTCAAGAAAGAAATTCCCTAAAATCATATTAAAATATTCCTTTCCATTATCACTTCTGAAGACTTGAATATTTGTTTGGAATTGATTCTACACCATTTTAAAGAAATTTCTTACAGCTTGACCAGACTCAGATTTTTCCTTTAACAAGTACACCCAACAAAATCTAGTATAATCATCGATAAAAGTAATGAACCAAGTATGGTTGACACTAAGAATGGCAGTTTTAACAAAGTTACCTTTCTGGGCTATGGAGCAGGAAGGAGTTTGAGACTCAAGAAGTTTGTACAGTTGATCTATTTGTTCCTTAGTGAAAGGAATCGAGCTTGAAGAAGACTGCTTCTCTTGATCAGATGTACTAACTTGGAATGCACGATTCTCACCACCTATGCCTACGCCGCCACCGCCACCGCCTGGGCCGCCTCCTGTCACGCGGCTACTGTCTTCAACAATGCCTGTAAGGGCGTGCTTCCATGAGTTTGGGCGTGCCGCCATGAAGGGGAGAAAAGAATTCTAACCTAAAGCTGCTAATACCATATAGAAGGCAGTGGAATAATTGTTATGATTTCATTCATAGTAGGAGTCTCTTTTATAGAGAGATTACAATAAAGGCAAAACAAATCAGTTCAAATATCTTCCTATAATTAAGGAAGGAAATAAAACAAAATAAAATCAAAATAATAAAGATAAAATCAAATAGAATCAAAGAGGATAAAATCAAGGATATTTTCCTGATTCTCCAACAGCTTTGATGAAGATAATTATGTAGGTTCATCTTAATGTGGATGCTTATCATGGTGATAAGAACTCTGGAGGCCTGCGTCATGGCTCTAATTAATATAGTCCTCTGAGACTGGAATAAAGGTGATAATCAGCGGTAGAAGATCTTCCCTATTGGAAGTTTTTTTTTATCCCTAAGACATAAATTAAATTCCTTGCAACACTATTATGCCTGTTCCATTTTGTGACACCTTCTAATACCTAATAATTTTAAAATATTATTATTATCTAACAATCAATTCTTTGTTGAGAGATTTAGAATTAGGAAATTTGTTGTGTTTGTTATCAAGATTAGGTTTTGCTAAGGAGTAGCTAATGAAATTGAAAAATGCTTGACATCCATTTTGTTGCTTAGTATGTCTCAACAGTTGATAAAATCATTGTTCTCATAGAAATAACATGAATGATCTTTTGTATCACGTCCTAATAAATCTACATTATGTTGCTCTTGAAAAACAATTCTTATCTACATTATGTTGCTTTTGAAAAACAATTCTTATAGGGCCTAAGAGCAATGTTGGAGTTATTTCTTGCTCAACTTACTGATCTAAGGAGACATACATGTTTCTTGTGGTTTCTTCGTATATGTGCTATGAAAAACGAAATTGTATTTTGATACTAAACTATCAGGTTCGTATCTGTGCTGATTTTATCTTTGAGTTAGCAGGCCAAAACTGAAACAGAAATCTTGTTGGGAGCGACTAGTGCAGCATATCAGCTCAGAACAGCTTATTTTTGGCAGAGAGTTGCGCTTCTGATGCTAATGTGGTGGGGATCTGTTTAAATTAGCTATACAACTATACTTGGTCAGGCTGGCGCATTTAGTGTGGGCCTTGGCAAATATGGTTATTGAATTTCCTGGTCTTAGTTTTATTAGGACAGGGAATGGTGGGCAAGTTTGGGCGGCTCAATTTTGTTGTTTTTTCCTCATTTTGGGTGGTGGCTGTTGTAATACTTATACTGAATGTCTCAGTATCCTATTTACAGTGTGCCCACATCTTTGATTCGTCTTTGTATACGGGTTAGAGTACCCCTTGTACTCTCTTCAATATACACTTTGCTTATCAAAAAAAAAAAAACTTTTTACGATAAATGTTGTAAGAGAATTTTTTTTGCATTGTTTAAGTGTATTTCATTCTGCCTCAAAAAAAAAAAAAAGTGTATTTCATTCTATTATATTAGTCCTTAGACTCAATTAAGGCGTTGCACAATTTATGGAGCATTATATTTTAGCTTCACATGCTTACGGTTTATGGAGCATTAAAACTGGTATTGCAAAAGTATCAATCAAATTGCCTTTGAATTTTTTTTTTTTTTGGGTTATGATTATGATTAATAACTGAATTATATCTTAAACATTATTCTTATGATGATTATGATTAAAATGTCTCTCTTATGGACTCAAGCTTAGCACGGGCCTCTTTACTAGTTATTATATAATTTCCAGGCATCTTAGTTTTAATTTGGCTAAATTATTATTTTGGTCCCTTATTTGTTTTAAAATATTTAATTTGGTCCCTCAATTTTTAAAATATTCAAATTGATCTCTTATTTATTTAAAATATTCAATTTGGTCCCTCAATTTTTAAAATGTTCAAATTGGTCCCTCATTTGTGTTAATTTATTCAACTTGATCCCCATTTGTTGTAATTTATTCAACTTGGTTCCAATATTTTATTCAATTTGGTCCCTCATTTATTTTAATTTATTCAACTTCATCCCTTATTTGTTTTAGTTTATTCAACTTAACAGTAAAACTTAACGGAAAGGACCTTTTTGCTTAACGTTTAACAATTGAGGAACCAAATTGAATATTTTAAAACAAATAAGAGACCAATTTGAGCATTTTAAAAACTGCGGGACCAAATTGAATATTTTAAAATAAATAAGGGACCAAAATAGTAATTTAGACTTTTAATTTTTAAAACTCATGAATTCTGAACAAGCATGATATTTACAACAAAATACAAGTCTCATCTCCAAAAATATAACACACATACATCTATTTTATAATCTAAGGGGGATGTATTCGGATTTTAAAAGACTATTTTGGAGTAAAGAAGTTTTATGGATTTTAAAAGACTATTAGGAGTTTAATGATTTTATAAGACTTTTTTTAAAGACTTTTATGATCAAGATTTTGTAGATTGAATTTTAAAGGATTTATATTATAGGAATTTATAAGATTTCAAAAGACTTCATGGACTTATAAGATTTGAAATGACTATGAACTTATCCTGGTTCATATAAGACAACCAAGATGTTAAACTATGAACTATTAATTTGAAACAGTCATCAGAATATTATTTTCCAATAAAAATCAATCATTAATCCATAGTCTTGTGTTCAATAAGTTATAAAAATTTCGGTTGGAAAATAAGCAAAGAAAACTATGCAAATAAAGTATAACCAAAGAGCATCCTCTAAATTAAGCAAAGAAAACGGTCTGCAAATAATATCCAATAAAATCATTTATCCAAAGCACAACCATAATAATTCAACCAAAGTACAACCAAAATAGCACTAAAAATATATATCTCAATAAAAAAAATCTTAATATAACTATTTATTGTAATATTCTTTAAAAAATATTTGTAAACAATATTCCTATATAAAAACCATCACTGCCATACATGTTTGGTTTTTTATTAATTTTTATTTGCTTAAAAAATAGTTATGGTTAAAGTGGATAGATGCGGGAAAAAAAATGGTGGCCACTGTAATACACTGACATACATCAAGAAGAAATCTTGGCAAAGTATTTGAAAGCAAAAATCCAGAAGAAGCATTACAATATATATGTAATATGTATTAAAGAGGGAAAGACTTAAGAGAGGTAAATAAGAGAAGTTTGCTCTGCATCAAGACCAGGAAGAAATAGGATGCCCGTCGAACAAAGAAAGAAAAAGAGAGTGCAGGAAAGTCTGAGGGGTTGGAGTAAGATTTTGAAATGAGTTTGCTATTTATATTTATCTCTAAAAAATCTCATGAAATCCACCCTAGATAAGAATCCATCGAAGTCGGGGAATTTTTTAATACCACGAGACATTTTATTACTTATAAAAAATCTTGATTGAATACCACCGAATTTGGACTCTCTTTACAAAATTCTGATAATCCTGATTGAATACCACAAGACTTTTTTAGATTACTTAAAAAATCCTAATCAAATACCTCAAGACTTTTTTATCCTAAAACAATCCATTAAAATATTTTAAAATCATGATTGAATACACCCCAAGATCGATCTTAGATTTCTATTCAATTTATTTATTTTGATGAATTACAACCGAGTTTCTTTAGTGTATTCAAAATATTTTATGTCCAAATTACGCTTTGTATCAGCTATTGTAAATCAGGGATGTGTCGAGAATTAAGTGCTGCTCGTAATCCTTTGTGTTTACTTTATGTTCCTACAATAAATTGCACTTAATAAGGAAAAGAAAACAAAAAATTTAGGCTAAATTAGTATTTTGGTCCCTTATCTTTATTTTAGTTTTCATTTTGATCCCTTATCTTTATTTTTTTCCGTTTTGGTCCCTTATCTTTGTTTTAGTTTCCATTTTGGTCCTTTCCGTCAGTTTTGCACTGACGGCGTTAGGTATCCACTGTGAGTCGCCGGAAACCGCCGCCGGAAACAGTGAGTCTCACGGCGGATACCTAACGCCGTCAATATAAAACTGACGGAAAGGACCAAAATGAAAACTAAAACAAAGATAAGGGACCAAAAAAAAAAAAAAAAAAAAAAAAAAGATAAGGGACCAAAATGAAAACTAAAATAAAGATAAGGGATCAAAATACTAATTTAGCCAAAAATTTATAATTCCAGCTCCGATGTTAGAAACAGAAATAGAATTGCACAGGTCATAAAATGCTCCCCAAAGGCCAATAATCTTATAGTAATAGAGTTCATCATATTCTCTGATAAAATATAAATAAAAAAAGAGCACCAAAAATAAATAAATAAATAAATAAATAAATAAAACAAAAATGGTAGTAGGACAGTTATAATCTATCTATCTATGATAAAAAAGATTCCAGCTTTTGCACAACTTCTAAAATTCAGAGAAGCACCAAATTAGGACCTTGTTCTGCTCCATACCACTTTTCTCTTTGAATCTGCTGTATAGACAATCCTCAACAAAAAGCCAGTTAAAGAAAGCAGTGACTTAATTACTGAGCTAAAGAGCTCATCCTAAGAATTATTGAAGATAAAGAAATGAAGAGGAGCAGCACACTACATCAAAACATGATGTCGAAACCATAACTTCAGCAATTCCACTCCCTTTAATCTATCTAAAGAAATTTCACTTGTCATGAACAATTTCTGGCTAATAACCATAGAAATGAACACAAATATAATGTAAAAAAAATTCTGGGTGATACAAAAAATGGTACTCCCTTTAATCTATCTAAAGAAATTTCACTTGTCATGAACAATTTCTGGCTAATAACCATAGAAATGAAGACAAATGTAACAAATAAAATTTCTGGGTGATACAAAAAATGGTTATCTAGAGGCTATTCAGAAACACCTTAGTCTGTTGTAGATTCTCCTTGGTTGAGATCTGAAAATCTCAAGCCAACTTGTGTTGAAAGCCTCAAGTATTTTTCAGCACATCTGAGAACACATGTTTCCTCTAGCTTGTTCAAGGATTTCCGATAGAATGTATTGACACAATCCTTGAAACATCGTTCCACTAATGAATTATACATCCTTAGACTGCAATTTTGTTGGAGCAGAGAACAAATCAACAAAATCCACATTATGCTACGAGTAATCTATGATACCATACCTGAATAAAACTTCTACATTCACATCTTTGCAACTTTAAACTCTAGATGGAAAAATAGGTGCACTGCTTTTATATATGTAAAAGAAGATAGGTTAAACTCTAGTAAATTACATAAATATTACAATTAGTATTGTGTAAATTAATCAGAAACTTGCAATTAAGTTATGTCAGCTCTAAGTTCACAACACACAACCAAAATCATCAACTAACATGTTAAGGCCATATATTTAGCACACAGTAGAAAACACTAATGTAAGTTCTCAACTTTACAGCTTATCACTACATTGATATATTCCTACTCCCGGGATTGATAAATTTATATTTTTCATTATAGTATCAATTGTGAAATTCAATACAAAACAGATCCATTAGACCAGAATCAATAAGAATATCAGAGAAAGAAAGAGAGCATGAATTAGTTCAATACACCAATGATCACTTACCAGAGAATTACATATTCACTTAGTGTTCCGAAATTCATATTTTTCTTCTCCTCAACAGTTTGTAAATCTTATTAATTTTACATAATCTAAGCATCAATATGTTAAGAGCCTGTTTGTTCAGGCTTAAAAAAAGTGATTCTAAGCTACTTTAAAATGTATCTTTTGAGAAGCTGAAAAGTATAGCTTCTCGGATTTTTATCAACTTATGCTTTTCAGTAAAAGCTCAACCCAACTAGCATATAAATGTTAGAAGTGATATTTTTATCAAAGAATGAAACTTTTGTGAAAAAAGGCTAAACGATACCCACATTCTAAATCATTATTCAGAAAGATGTGAACTCATGAACCCAGACTCAGGAATTTCAATTAATTGGTAAAATCTGATTCATTTCATACACACAAATCCACCTAGATAAAGAAATCATATAATTATTTATTTCATTTTAACTTTTTTTTAACAAAGCTTCCTAGTTCAGATCCCCAATCTAGGATTCAACCCTTGATAATTTCAGCTTCAACATACATATGAACACCAAAATACAACTTATCAGCAAACAGCAACAGCTACAAAAGCTTAAAACCATTATTTCCATGATAAACAAACAGAGAGAGTTTCATAAAAAGTAAAAAATACAAATAAGAGAAAATACCTGTCTCTGGTTTGGAGCTGATCTATCATGGATGACATTCTTTGCTGATCTTCTTCAGGAAAATTACTCAAGTCTCCAAACATGTTCTTCTCCATTTTCAATTAAGACAAAAAAAAAAAATTACAAAGGGTTTTTGGTTTTTTAAGGTTTTTTTAGGGTTTAAGGTTTCGCCAAGTAACGTCTCTGTTTTCTGGAAGAAGCGTTTATGCTTAAACCCTAAAATAGCGTAACAAAAAGAATTTTTCTGCCTTGTAAACAATATTTGGTTGGGTCGGGTTAAAGGGTCAATCGGACAAGCCCACCAATTAATTATGGGTCGGGTTGGGTTATCGTTTCACACACTCATCTGGTTTCAACTTTCAAATGGACCTTACCCTCATTAGTTGGAGTTTCAGCACGAATTGATTTTTAAATCCGATATAGTGGGGATGTTTATTGGCGGATTGGACCATTTTTTATATGGCCGTGTAATATGTAAAGCCATTAAGGCTGTGGCCTTCGGCCCCAAGTTTTTTTTTTTTTTTTTAAACTTTTTATTATATATATTATTATGGTATCTCTCATTACTTTTCTCTTCTTTTTTTTTTTTTTTTACTCATCATTAGAATATTATAGAAGTATTAAATAATATCAAAACATTAGATTCTTTTTCAAATGTTTGTATTGCTTATAAAATATTATTGACAATATCTGTAATGGTTGGTACCACTGAAAAAGTTTTTCAAAATTAAAATTGCTTAAATCATATCTAAGATCAACAATGATGTAAGATAGATTGAATGGATTAACCATCTAATCTATTAGGAATGAAATGTTAGAATTGTTTGATTACAAAACTTTTTTTTTATGCTTGCTTGATTATAAAATTTTGACAAATGATTTTGCGACTCAAGATGCTACAAGATTAATATAAAAATTAACAATTTGTATAATATTAAATATCTTTAAAAGTTTTGCCTTAGGCTTCAAAATTCCTATACATGGCCCTATATATATATATATATATATATATATATATATATATATATATATATGTTTACAACTCTTACATTAAGATTAAGTAAATCTGATGCCTCCGATTCCTTCCTAATTATTAAATCACGTGAGTTGTCTTAAATAAATTCTTTCTTTCCCTAACATTTGTTTTCCTTTCTCCTCTCTCTCTTACGTCACACATGAAAGCAAACTGTGGCACAAGAAAGCAAGAAAAGATTTGTTATTTTGGCAAGAAAGGAAATAAGAAGCAATTAACCCAAATAAGATTTGAGGCATTTTTTAAAACACCTCATGCGCTAGTTCTGTCCAGGCTCATTCTGTCCCCATCTTTCAGAATCACTGTTGGACAACGTTTTGCAGGGAATTAACTTATAAAGAATGAAAAATCCTTCAACACTTTGTATTTTATACAGTGGACCAATAAAAAAACAATTGATAATTGATTAGACTTTTCATGTTGGGTTCTCACTATTCAATATTCATTATTGTCAAACTGACTGCAACGCAACTTAATAATATTGTCAAATATTGTCAAAGTAACTAACTGTTAAATGAATGGTACACCATGATTCTTTCATTCTTTCAATTTTGCCTTATCCATCACGAATAATAAACAGGGAGAAAATGGGAAAGGTTCGTAAGTGGGAAAAAGAATTCCAGAGAAAGAAAAATCGGAGAAACGAAGGGAGAAAGGGGATCACGTGATTTATTTAAGTGAGTATATTAGTGTAACACCCCGTTTTTCGTAAATAAGCTTAATGCATTTATATATGCTATAAATATGTTTGTATATGCTTGTTATGTTTGTTTTTGATGCCTAAGTTCATGTTTGAGAAAGTTTAGCTTTAGAAAGGTTCAATCCTTTTAGAGTCCTAGTAACCTGTTTCACCGTTTTGGTCATATCTTGAGTTATAAATGTCCGATTAAGGTGATCTTTGATGCGTTGGAAAGATAAGAGAATTATCTACAAGTCTTATTTTATGTGTTTTAGCAAATTCGGTCATTAGATGGTCTCTCAGTGCAATCTTTGAGCGTACCATGCTCAGGAATTGGGCATGACCGTGCTTAAAGGGAGCACGGCCATGCTCAGGTCACAGAGTCTATAAATAGAACAGTCCTGTGAGGGTTACGAGCCAAACCCTCTTTTTGGCACTTTGGGCAATCCTAATGTGACAGAAACCTCTTCCATTTCCCTTCCCTTGAACCCTTTGAAATTCTTGGTGTTCTTGAGTCCGTTTGGGTGAGAAGTCACCCGCGCTAGTGTCTCTAAAGGTAAACTGGTTATCCCTCTCTTTAATCTCCTTTCCCTTTTCTTAAATTGGGGATTAATTGGTTAATCCGCTTGTGTTTGGCCAAGGCTTGTGGAACTCATCGAGCCGCTCGAGGGAACAAGGATAGTTTGCTTGCGTTGTCGTAGTGGGAATCTTCATACTAGGTATGGGGAGAAGGGCTAGTATAAAAATGTAGGCTATGGGGTAGCGTAGGATGAAGGGTTAACCCATGACCCTGGTGTTTGATTAAATGCCTATATGACTGTTTGCTTGATAACATGCTTATCTATGCCTATTTGATATCTTGATGTTTAATTGTTTATGTTTGGCATGTTTAAACTTGTTACTATGATGATGATATTGATATATTTGATGAATGCCATGAGTGAATGTTCATGATGATGAATGCTATGATGATGATGTTGTGCTCTTAATGAGTGTTGATTGTTGAGGATGTTAATGCCAACAATGATGTTAATAAATCTCTAACTAATTAATAGGTCTTGTTAATGATGTTAAAAGATGTTAAAATACGTTAACAATGATAAATGAGATTTAAGGGATGTTGTCCCAATCGTTCATAAGACATGAATACAGTATAAGAGGCAAGGTTATGTTCATAGGGCTTAGTTAAAGACCCTAGGATTGATTAGTGAGTGTTCTAGGGACATTAATAATGAAGCTGTGATTAAAGGATTAATTCCCCATAATGTTAAGATATGAAGAACAATTAAGAATGATGAAACTGATGATTGATGGTGTAGCTTAAGCTAATAGGTTTGATCCTTGAATGCCCTAGGAAACATAGTGAGGGTTGTTCAACCCTTCTACCCAGAAACAGTACGACCACGCTCCATTGAGCACGGCCTTGCTCAACAGTCAGCACGACTGTGCTTGACTTATCAGTCAGCACACCCGTGCTGGGGGAAGCACGACTGTGCTTCCCTGTGCTGACCAGAACGCAAAAAGCTGGACAGGGGGTTGTTCACCCCAGTTGTCCCTAATAATAATAAAAGAAGACACCAAACAAAGTGAAGACAAGCTAGATAACTTAAAAATGATAATGTACCTTGGTAGCCGAGTGGCCAAGGGGCCCTTGATGCTTAATGGTCAAGGTGCTGAGCTCTGGTGCTTAAGAACCAGAGTGTTAATAACTAAAGTGAGAAGATAGCGTTGTTGATGTTTTACCTTGGTAGCCTAGTGGCCAAAGGGGCCTTGATACTTAATGGTCAAGGTGTTGAGCTCTGGTGCTTTTTGGCCAGAGTGTTGTTAAAAGATTAAAGATGATGTTATCTTTGGTACATGTTGGCCAAAAACGTTAAGCTATAATAAATGGTGTTGATGGAGGTGGTGGATAAACGGTTGGTTGCTTGTGTGCATGCATCATGCATGAAGTTATTAGGGGGAGGTACGACATAGGGGAGGTCGTCCGAGAGTAAGGCGAACTGACCGTCAGTGGTGATTCATCCAAGAATTAGGTGAATCGTGCCCCCCGTGATGGCGCATCCTAGAGTATGGTGTACAGGTTTTCCAAGGGGTCCACCCATGGTAAGGTGAACTGCCCCGGCATTGGTGCTTATTGGCCAATGTGGAAATGTAACTCCGAAGTCGTACGCCCGGTGTAGATGGATCCACATGCGTTCAGAGTAGTGAGTCGCATTGCATTATATGATTGATGAATGTGATATGTGATATACTAATTAGGTTGATATGATGATGTATAATGTGTTACTTGTTGTATGTTCATCTTGCCAACTATCATGTTGCTGTTATGTTTATATATATGGTTCTTACTCTCCATCTTTTGTTGTCTGCTTTGCATGTATCTTTTGGTTATGTAGAGGACGGTGAGCAGCTTGCTGAGGAGTGACTCTGAGGAGCTGCTACTCGTAGTTTAGTTATGTTTAGTTTTAGTTTGTTTATCCGAGTTGTTTATCGGATTGGTTATACCAGCTCTGTAATGTGACATCGGGGTTGGGTTTCGTTTATGTTTATGTTATGTCTTTCTTTTTAAAACACCTTTGTCAAGTTTTATTTTCCGCGTTGAGACCTTGTTACAATGTGGTATCCTTTACCCGTTGGTTTTCATTTCTAATAAACGATAAGCATGTGTTTATCCTTCTTTCAAAAATTAAAATGTTTCCTTCTATGTTATCGCGTTATAAATATATGCGGTGTAGAGGGTGTCACAATTAGAGCCATCAGATTTACTTAATCTTAATGGCTAAGATTAAGTGCAATAGTTGTAAACATTATGGGGTATATATATATATATAAACCAAAGTAATGAGACAAATGGAATTCTAATAAAATAGATTAACCACTAGGGCTTACACCAACAATCTCTCATTAGTCAATCGGGCATCAATCTAACATCCATTGATCTAGTGTGATGTCATGCTACCACTGAGCAAGAGACTCCACTAGCAGATTGTTCAATGTTTTCATTCTACAAATCTTCACATCTCCTATATCGATCATCTATCGAATGAGATGGAAGCGCCTAAGTATATGTTCAGATCGTTGGTGAGACCAAGTTTTCTTAGCTTACACGATTACTCTCCATAATCATCGTAATGAGATCAATGGAGTTCACAAAGTTAGGAAGTACGCTTAGTTCACAAATGAACTTTTTGATCCAAACGCCTCTATATCTGCATTTAAGGCAACTATATACTCGGCCTCTGTAGTAAAATTTGTAACTGTCTTACGCTTGGAACGTTTTCAAACTCACAGTGCCACCATTAAGACAAAACACAAATCCAGACTGCGATCTTGGTTAGTCTTTATTGGTTTGGAAACACTGTTGATGTAACACCTTACAATGACTTCTTCATCACATTTATTTTTCATGAGTGTATCCTCTATCCTTCTCAGATTCTTAAGGATGTTCTTGACTACAATTCAGTGACCTTACCTGAAATCAATTGGTATCTTGTCATTTTCAAAGCATACTAGATAATTGGTCAAGTACATAATGTACTCTGACTGAGGCTCAGCAACTTCAGCGATCTATCTCTATAGATCCAGATTCCTAACATGTAGGAAGCATCGCCGAAGTTTTTCATTGAGAAACAATTTCCTAACCATGTTTTTACATTTTGTAGCGTAGGGATATCGCTTCCGATAAGCAGTATGTCATCTACATATAATACTAGAAAGACAATCTCACTCTCACTAACTATCTTGTTGACACAAGGTTCAACCTCGTTCTTGATGAATCCAAACTGTCTTACAGCTTCATCAAAATGAAGATTTCAGCTTCTGGAAGCTTGCTTTAATCCATAAATGAATCTTTGTAACTTACACACATTTCCAGCATCATATGGATCGACAAAACCCTCTGGTAGTTAAAACGTAATGAAAAAATGTTATTTCAATTTGAATATTTAAATTAATTTAAATTAAGTAGACTAAAGCAACATTTTAAAAAAAATATTAAGTGGTATTAATCTATATAAATCTTGCAGCCACTACTTTACTTTATGAGTCATGCTAACGAGTACCTTTAGGGAGTTAGGGAAGAAAAAGTCACATGGGAGGGCGTGATTGGATATTTTTTTTTATTGGTTTTTCAGAAATAATGCATCTCATAGATTCCCTAATCTAGAACTAACCTTGCTAATTTATTTGAATAAACTAATCGGCAAAACATTTATTCGTAAAAATATTATGAGATTTCCTAAATTTATTACTTTAGAAAACTAATAAAAGAAATATTTGAGTTTCCTAGAATAGATAAATAGTAAAATTTCCAGGATTTGTTTGAAAATTATAATTTCATTTTAAATAATCCTCATTTCCCATGTTTCATGTGCTACTCTTATTCTTCTTCTCCATCTTCTATTTCATAGTTATGGCTTCCTTTGTTGTAACTCGTGAATTTCACCATGGTTTGACTAATTTGACACTGGGTGTGGGCCCTTATAAAAATGGTCAACCTCGTCCCCCTGTTTCTTCCACCAAGAGATCATCTTTTTCTAAAGCTGTTATTGATGACAGAAAAGCATATGGAAGAAAAAGAGCTCGCATCAACAAGCCAGAAGAGAGGCAGTGGGGCTACTCAATTGAATTGATGTTGTATGTATGATGATCCATGGAAGATCAAAATGGTCCTCACAAAGAGTGACCTTGGCAACTTGAGCAGACTCTTGTTAGACCAAGATCGGGTCGAGGCCTTGGTGTTGCCTGTATTAAGTCCCGAAGCCCAAAAAGAAGCTATGACAGGCAAAGGAACCAAAATTAAGATTTGGGACATAGACACCAACTCCATGCACTATCTGGTTTTCAAGTTGTGGGGTTCTTCATGAAGTTATGTTTTTGTTGATAAGTGGACTCAAGATTTTGTGAGAAGAAGGGGCTTGAAGAAAGGAGATGAGATTGGACTTCATTGGGATCCATATAAAAATTAATTTGATTTTACCGTTCTTCAGTATGCTTAGTTGCAATTTATCTTGAAGTCGCATATTACCAAGGGAAAGTTTGATGGGATTTTCCTTTTCGGTATACTTTAATATTATTGTCTTTAAATTTGTTTTGGCTAAAAATGTATTTCATTAGCTTATGCTTTTTATATGTAAGAGATGATTTTATATTTGGCTTAAATAAGTTCGTAGTCCCTGCAAATAGGAGCTCCCTCGAATTTAGTCCATAGAATTATTTTTTTTAGAATTTTATTTATGGAAAGTATAAAGTATTGGTTGAGGTCCCAATCGGCAAAATTGCATTGTTAAGTGGTGATCTGACAAACAACATGCCACATCACTCGTGTCACATTGATTAAAATTATCATTTTTAATACCACGTGATAATTTTTATTATCATCAACATTTATTTTATTATTTATAAATATTACAAATATTATTTATTATTTATATATTTTAAATAGGTTTAAGGAATGTTTTAGTCCGTGCAAGTATGCTTTTTAGTTGGTTTTGCTCCCTACAAGTTGAAAATGTTTAGAGTTAGTCCCTGTTGTCAATTGTCAACTGTTAAGTGCTGACTTAGACAACAACACAACATCTCAACACTGCCATGTATATTGAATTATTATATTTTAATACCATGTAGATTTTGGTCTTGGTCCCTACACTTTTTACGTTGGTTTTGGTCCCAGTAAGTTCGAAATGTTTAGTTTTAGTCCCTATCGTTAGTTGTCATCCGTTAAGTGCCGACTTGGCTAAGGACACGATACGTCAACATTGCCATGTATATTAAATTATTATATTTTGATGCCACGTAGAAATAATAAATTATATTTTTATTATTTTTAATTTATAATTATTGATATTATTATTTATTATATTTAATCGTTATTATATTTAAATTTAATCGTAATATATTATTTGTTTTTAATTTGCTTTTATTATCTGACTAAACAAACTAAGCGCTATATTAGCTTTTTAATTTTACTTCGTAATGTTTTTTCATATTAATTATAAAAGCAAATAATAGTATTATTAATTGTAAAAATTGATTATTCCTATATGGAAGCCCACGTGATCAGTGTTATGAAACTCGGTTCAGACCGGTCCGACTGGTCCAACCGAAAACTGACTCTATGGCCGGTCCGAGCACCTTATAGGATCGATTGCGTGTTGGGTTTTCATGAGATAAACCTCTTTTAAAATCATATCTCAAGGCAGAAGAAAACCACTCCCATGGATCACACATTACAAACATGAATCATATAAGGGCTATTATGTTTACCTATTGTAGCGTGTTTTTTCAGTTGGATCACTAGTGACATGAAGGGGAGGCACGATTAGCAAGTTTTAGTTTAAGGGGAGACCACTAGCCTATTTATAAGCTGGTAGCTCCCTTTGACCTAACTGCTTACCCTATTGTTCTTTGTACACTACATTCACAATTGTCCTTATATTAATTAAATCATATTTAATTAATATAACTGCTCCGCATTTGCTCTATGCATGTGAACTCCCACTAAGTTGACAATAATATTAAATATTAATTATAATATTAAATATTATAAATAACGAGCGACATCTAGCAATGTATCATTACTACCCAATTAGCGAGAGTATCAGTGATATGATTTTAGCCTTACTGCGATCAAAATTTATCGTGCAGTAAATGTCCCTTTGCCCACATGTCTTAATTGAACACAAGGCATAAGAGTGTCATCCTTGTTATGTTTAATTATTTATTCCTAAATCCCCAAGTAGACGTGTAATCACAAACATGCCCAATATCACATATTGACCCATTTCCACGTGGCCACGCATATTTCACGTCTCACTCTATCGAGGGGCCTATGACATTACCCCTGTTATGTAAGAGGGACGAATCATGTCTACATCACTCACACTCCTCAACATTATTTATTGCTATCCCAATAACTACCTTTATGACCACCCTGTTATGTGTGACGTTTGATAACATTAAAGCCTACAACTCCTCATGTAGGAATTGTAGTGACTTCAAGTCGAAGGACTTTTTCACTATGATCGCTATGAGAATACTTATGACACTTACATAACTATTATGAGTATTCTCATAGTGGGTCATCAGTATAAATATTACTCCTAATATTTATACATGTGTGCCGACTTGATATAGCATATCCATGACCCGTGAGATACACAATAGTCTCTATGTATTATTGTCGTCCTAATTAACAATAATACTCAACTACGAATATTTAAGAATAGCGTTCTATTATTCAATGAGGTCTCACGATTAAGTCACGTTCTTAATATCTAATTGAATGAACTGCCTATTCTAAGGACTTTATTATGCTATAAACTAATAACATAATAAATGAATGCCTTATTCATATATCAAATAGATGATTGAGTTCATGATATAAATAATGATCTATTCAAAATAGATTGACATCTAGGGCTTACACCAACAATCTCCCACTAGCACTAGAGCCAATTGGGCATCAACCTAACACCCATTGATCTAGTGTGAGTGTTATGCTATCACTGCACAAGAAACTCTATTAGCGGATTATTTAGTGTTGTGCTAGTTGACGACTATGAGAAGGCACGGTTAGCAAGCCTCGGTTAGAGGGAAAGTGCAAGCCTATTTATAAGTTTTCTTCTCACTTGACCTAACTGCTTACCCTGTCGAGCCTTGTACACTACAAACTCAATTGTCCTTTATATTAATTAAATGATATTTATTTAGTATAACTGCTCCACATTTGTTCTATGCGTGTGACCCTATTGGCTCCCACTAAATTGGCAATAATATTAAATATTGTAATAATATCAAATATTAATTATAATATTAGATATTATAAACAATGAGCGACATCCACCAACGCATCATTGCTACCCAATTAGCAAGAGTATCGGTGATCCGACTTTAGCCTTATCGCCACCAAAATTTACCTTGTAGTAATTGTCCTTTCGTCCATATATCCTAATTGAACACAAGACATAAGAGTGTCATCCTTGTTATATTCAATTTATATTGTCCTCGGTCCCCGAGTAGACGTGTAATCACAAACAAACTCAATATCACATATTGACCCATTTCTGCGTGGCCACGCTTATTTCACGTCTCACTCTATTGAGTGACCCAAGACATTGCCCTTGTTATGTAGGAGAGACGAATCCTATCTACATCACTCACATCCCTTAACATGATTCATTGCATACTCAATAACTACCTTTATGATCACCCTGTTACGCGTGACATTTGATAACATTAAAGCCTACAACTCCACATGAGGGAATCGTAGTGACTTCAAGTCGAAAGACTGCTTCACTATGATCGTCATGAAAATACTTATGACACTTACATAACTATTATGAAGTATTCTCATAGTGAGTCAATTCAGTATAAATATTACTCCTGATATTTATACCTGTCTGCCTACATGATATCACAAATCAATGACCCGTGAGATGTGGTCATCAGTCTATGCACACAATAGTCTCTATGAATTATTGTCCTCCTAATTAAAAATAGTCCCTGACTACGATATTTCAGAATGACATTCTTTTATTTAATGAGGTCTCACGATTAAGGCATGTACTTAATGTTTCGTTGAATAAATTGTCAATTCTAAGAACTTTGTTATGTTATTAAAATAAATAAACAACTAAATAAATAAAATGCCTTATATATATATATATATATATATATATATATATATATATATAAAGTCATGATACAAATTTAATTTTAATAAATAGATTGGCCACTAGGGCTTACATCAATATTTATATCTTATGTAAACAAAATAGAATCAACATCATATTGATAAATAGCATAAAGTAAAGTAAATAATTTAATTATAATTCTCAAAGTGTATTATGCTATAAATCAATAGTATTAGCATCTAAGAAATGCATAATGAGTTTGAGGATGAAAACGTGTATGTCAGGTGTCTAGACTGACTCAATCTCCATGAAGCGACGACATCATTGGAGGAGTGACCGAGAGCACAGGTTCTGTAACGCCCTGATTTCTGTGTCTTTCTATATCAGTAATTATATATTTATATGTGTTTATTTTTATTAAAATCCAGAGGATGATTTTAATTAAAGTAAAATCATATTCTTGTGTTATCTTATCGTATAAGGTCACGGTTAAAATTTCGGTTGAAAACTCAGACGGAAGCTGGTCTGCGTTTTCACTGGCAGTAAAAGTTTACTGAGCAGAAAACCTAATTTTGACCCGTGAACGAGATGGTTAGTGTTTTTATCATGTATTCTTCAACTTAGGTTATTTTGAAAATTTTCGTTCAAAAATAAAATATAATATTTTATCCGGTCGAAACATAAAAAATATTACGATCGGAAGTGCAACCGGATACCAAAAGGAGCAGATTAGGGAGCACCAAAGGAGTGAAGTGACATGAGGGATGTGATTGACAAGGGTTATGACACACTCAAAAAGTGTCATCATTACACTTTTCAAATATATCATATTCTAATCCAAAAACCCATTTTCTTCACTTTCTCCAACCAAACACCTCCTAAACTCCAAACTTGCTCTCCAAGCTCACTCTTCTCCCTCCTTCACACCACCCTCTCCCTCTCCTTCTATAAATATCACTTCATTTCATCTATTCCATTTTACTTCTTCTTCTTCTCCATTCTTACTTCAAAGTTCTAACACTTAAAGTTTCCATTTTTATTTGCTTTCAAGTTTCAAGTTCTTCATACTTTTTCTTTCTAGTTGCAAGGGTAATACTCTTATATGCTTCTTTTTCAAGTTCTCTACTTTATTTCATGGTTTTACATTATGTGTTTCTTATTGAGCTTTCAACTTCTAAAATCTCTAGAAAATCATAGGAAACTCCTTTGGAGTTGAAACCAATTTCTATGATCTTCTATTGATCTCTACTTTCATATTCTAAGAGCTTGTATCAAACAAAGATTTCTAACCTATACTTCCAAGGATGGCCGAAACTATACCTTAGTGGCCTAGGAAGGTTTGGTTTTCATTTTCCAAAATGATCATGGACTTGAGCTCCTTAATACCTTTGGATGCTAAGTCTAAGAGATTGGAAAGTTTAAAGATTTCTAGCTTATTAATCTCATGAAGGCCGAACCTATGATGGTTTAGGACCTAGGATGTTTTGTTTTCATTTTCCAAAATGATTATGGACTTGAGCTCCTTAATACCTTTGGATGCTAAGTCTAAGAGATTGGAAAGTTTAAAGATTTCTAGCTTATTAATCCTATGAAGGCCGAACCTGTGATGGTTTAGGACCTAGGATGTTTTGTTTTCATTTTTCCAAAATGATCATGGACTTGAACTCCTTAATGCATTTGGATGCTAAGTCTAAGAGATTGGAAAGTTTAAAGATTTCTAACCTACTTATCCTATGACGGCCGAACCTACATTGGTTGTGGACCTAGGATGTTTTGTTTTCATTTTCCAAAATGATCATGGACTAGAACTCCTTAATACCTTTGGATGCTAAGTCTAAGAGATTGGAAAGTTTAAATATTGTATAGTCTATTTATCCTATGATGGTTGTGAACTTAGGATGTGTTGTTTTCATTTTTCCAAAATGATCATGGACTTGAGATCCTTAATACATTTGGATGCTAAGTCTAAGAGATTGGAAAGTTTAAGGATTGTATAGTCTAGTTATCCTATGATGGTTGTGAACCTAGGATGTTTTGTTTTCATTTTCCAAAATGATCATGGATTAGAGCTCCTTAATACATTTGGATGCTAAGTCTAAGAGATTGGAAAGTTTAAAGATTGTATAGCCTATTTATCCTATGATGGTTGTGAACCTAGGATGTTTTGTTTCATCTTTTCAATATAGTCATGAATTTAGACTTCTTGATATCCTTTAACACTCAATCTAAGAGCTTAGAAGGGTTGGAAAATTCCTAGCGTACTTATACTAAAGAGGCTGAAACCCTAAGCATAGATTAGTGGGATTTTTGTTCTAGCTTTGTGAAGTGAACCTTGGTTATGAACTTCTAACATTTAAGGATCATTAATCCATGAGTTGTATTCTTGTTCAAAAAACCCTTAACCCTATTTTATGCCATGGCCGAACCTTACCTTCTTGGTTTAGTAATCTTGGTTAACTTTTAACCTATGGTTTTGTTTTCTTAAACTTAGACTTTTGTCGCGGAGTAGACGAGGTCATTCGTAGTGCACTTCCTCAAGCATCTAGTACCTTTACCTTCACAAAAGGTAAGAGGGGACAACCTGAGGGATATTCAATAGCTATGTGCATGTGTGTATGTTGGTTACTTGTTTTACTTGAATGTGGTTATTATATTAAATCAAAGTTTAAATGATTTGTATACTTGAAATGTTGTGATAACTGTTTGAAGTTGATCCTTACTTGTCTTAAAGTGTTGTGAATCATATATGTTATGAACTGATATTAACTGTTATGTTGTTGACCAAGATCATGATGATATTGATTGATGTCTAGAAAGCCTGACGCTTGTCGGCGCTCAACTAATCATGTGATTAAAAGCCTAAATAAGCTTCAAAGAGGATTTTGAAAGAAATGATGTTTATTTTAAAATGTCCTTTAGAAAAATATGTGTTTTACGGAAGGAAAAGCCTTGGAAAAATATTTGACTATGAATAGAGATGCTTTTAAGGAAAATGATTTCAAGAGAAAATGGATTTCTTATAATAGTTTACAAATGATTTTCCCAAATGAAAAGATTTCCTGTAAAGAAATACTTTTGAAAATGTTCCGGTAACTTGGATGGGTTACCGAGGTTTTGTTTTGGTATTTGGTTTTCACTGAGCGAAAAGTAAGAGCAAGTGAAATCGAATCTAGTTCGCGAGACGTCGCTTCTAGTATTCTGTAATATGCACGTTGATCTTTGATCCGTGTTAAGTATTGTGGACCGAGAGTCCTAATCATGATGTTGTGGGCTGAGAGTCCTAATCTCGTTGAGTATCCTAATTTCGTTGTTGTGGACTAAGAGTCCTAATCATGCTGAAGTAAGATGATAAATATTTCTATGACCACAAACCTTGATTGAGGCATCGGTCTTAGGTGTTGTGATTGAGCACTCGGACTATGTGTCCCGTGTTGACGTTTGAGTAATGAAAATTTATGAATAGTCGTTAGCTTTGAGCTTCGACAACGAATGAGATTGATCACAAAGAAAACCTCCTGAACGAATGTTTTATTCATGCATTTAGGCAGACGTGTCTCTTAGTTTAGTCACTTCGGTGATGCCCAAGCGGGGCTATTGGTCACTTCGGTGATGTCCAAGCAGGGACTTTTTAGTCACTTCGGTGATGTCCAAACAAGGACTTTAGTCACGACGGTGATGCCCAAGTGGGGGCTATGAGTTTTGATCAACTCTTAGAAAGATGAAGGGATCTCATGAGATTAAGTTTATAGAGCCTGAAAATTGAAGTGTCATGCATAATCTTTATAAAAGCTGATTGCACGGGTATGACACCCATTGATATAATATTTGATGTATCTACTACTATTTGGTAAATGTTAATATGTTGATGTGATGTATGTATCATGCATGTGGTTATTGTAATCTATCCATATATTGGTATCTCACTCTTGCATATCTTCTTGTTATTTCTCTTTGTTTTTCGGCGTCGCTGTATATCTATGGTTTAGATCCAAACATCCCACTGGCATCGTCGGAGTCGAAGACTGAAATCTTTGATGACGCGGGGAATGCTGGGGCGTGGCAGATTCACCCCGGATCTACATCGGCCACTTATCATGGATCGATAACCACGCTGGAGATGAATACCGAGGGCGAACTGTACCGCAGAGTTCAAACGGTCGAGACGAGGAGGATTGCTCTCCCACCGCCTTGGTACTACTTGCACGTGCTACAGAGGAATGGACAGTTGCAGATGCACCCACCTCTAGGGGTACCCTTACCTGGAGTCGCGCCGGCTTCACCGATTGAGGAGGACCCGGAGGAGGACCCTGAGGAGTACTTCGAGGAGGAGCCCGAATACCATGTTTTGGGTCAGGACGACGATCTTGAGGAGTTACCGGAGTACGTTCTTGATGATGATCGGGATTTTAATGATTCCGACTCTCTTGATGAGGGCGGAGATGTCGTGGACCCATCGCCTGGGGTTTCTTCTTGTGAGAGCATTCGTGGGGAGTCTTCTTTCTAGTTGTTAGTGGTGACCAGCTTAGGGGGTATGTGTTGTGAGTAGTTTGTCTTGGTCCGACTGTATCTGGCTTCTTAGAGCCACCCTTTTGATGTGTGGTTCCGGACCCTCTCCCCTATCTTGCTTTACTTCATTTATAGCTGTTAACATTATGTTCTGTAACTCTGTTGTTAATGGCCATCTTGATTAGGCCCTAGTTTTCTGTACTAAACTCTGAGTCCCACTAGGATAGTTATATATATATATATATGATGTTTACATTTCATGTTCTGAGTGTTCATCAATTACCTTTTGTTTTCCTTTGTCTTTAAAAAAAAAATATCCACCATTTTGAGGCTACTTACTTATTAAGAAAATATCATTTTACCGAAAGCAACCAGCAATTTAATTCTTTTATTTTTATTTTCCGTAACGGGTAACTAAGATGTGGCACCCCGGTTTAGGGTGTCACAGGTTCTGTATCCACTAGCCAAACAAGTGTATATCAAATCATATGGCGCGCTATATGGCTCACAGGAACACTCTCAACTGATCTCAAGAATTTTAGGGTCTAGTCGAGATCGTAATTGTGTTCATATCAAGTACCATGGCTCGAGGGAGTTACCACCTGGCCCCCTGTGATGTATCGCACAATGTACATCTCCAAGGTCTTCTCAACCTTCCCTAATGTACTCTCACCCGCACTCAAGTTTTGCTCAACTCCTGGCATCAATGTCAATGCCAATGTCATGCATGACCTCAGCATAATACATTTCTATTGGTGTTTGTCTCGGTACACCCTTCAGTTCAAAGACTCATACAAGCGAAATGGCCTTAACGTCTAACGTCTTCAACACTCTAAGGTCATGCATGACTCAATGCATACACCACATGTAACAATGCTCAATGACCAATGCCTTGATGTGTTATGAACATAGATTTGTCATATCCATTAACCCTCATACTTGTAGTTTTAAACATCATTTGAGCTTAATTGATGAGCCTTGGGTGCATTTCATGACTTCGGGTAAAATTGGGCCTAATTGCATTTTTCAGTATTATTGAGACTTTGGCATTACTTCTGTATTTTTAGCGTAACTTTGGTTGTAGATACAAAACAATTTTCATTTTAATTTTGAAGGAAATCTAAGAAAATTATCTACAACTTTCACGAAGAACTTGGGACCAAGACCATTTTGAAGATAACACATTAGGTTGAAACTGAGACCAAGGGTCCAGTTGCACGAGGCAGAACAAGGAGCAGTGTTTGGGCCATACCCTGAGTTACAGACATCTAATGCACTTGGGACCAAGACCATTTTGAAGATAACACATCAGGCTACAACTTTCATAGGAATCACTAAGCCATAAAATGTCGTTTTGATGGTGTTATTCTGCTTGGAAAATGAACCTCGGATCCTGAAGTAAATTAGGCCTAACTCTCTCATTAGAGGTCCAATTAGGGCAATTTTGGTGTCTAATTGAAGTTGGGATTATGGGACATGTTGGGAATTGTTTTATTTGTTCATTCTGAGTGCTTTAGGGGTCAGAAAACACAGTAGAACAACCAAACACGAAAGTGGAGAGGTTCTTCTCCTTCTTCACTACATTTTCTAGGTTTTGCTATTTATTTCTTTGTACTTTCATTTTTCTAAGTTGTTCCTCCATATTAATGGAGGGCTAAACTCTCTTAATCAATCTTTGGGTGTGGACATTGTTGAGGTTTAAATTATAAAACCTTGCTATGCTTTGTTTATTCATGGTTAATTTCGTTTTTATGGCTTTTTCTCTTCATGGGTTATTGTTTATGATTTTATTTGCTTAAATGGAAATGGTTCCAAATTTATGTGTTTGTGACTTCATTAACTCATTTTTAGGGAGAGAAAACAAAATCTAGATGTTGCATGCAAGGTGTTTGATGTAATGTCTAGCTTGGTTTAACTTTGGTTTTTAAGTTTAATCGTGGTTTGATGGTTGCTTAACTCATTTGCCTTGATTATCTTCAATCTATAAGCGTTTTTAATAGTGAAATTTTGGATTGTTGTGAGGCTTCTTGTTGTAATTCAAAATCAAGAGTGAAATTAGCATGATATTTGCTTGTGGTTAAGGATTAATCAAACCCGATAATTGTTGAATCCCTTGGATTGACTATTTTTTAAATTGTTGTTTCCAGTTTTATTTGTTTCTATTTGTGTTATTTTCATTATCAACCTGCAAACCCCTAACCTTTTAATATGCTTGCTTAATTTGATTAATTGCTGAGTTTGGTCAATTGGGAGATGATTTGGGTTAGCACCCTTGCTAGTAGTAGTGTTGTAATTCGATTTTATTAATTTTGGTAGGTTCAACACACATCAATGTATGTGTCTTATCAATGTCATCAACCACCAAGATCACTAAGTATGGTCAAGTAACTCAACTCATTATAAATTATTATGATAGCAAAGCAATTATGTCAAATAATGGTCCATTCCAGTTAATTTCCATTAATGGCCATCTTTTTGTCAATTTGATGGGTCAAGCCCAATATAAATCCTAGGATATGATATAGTACAAGTTTCAAGTCCACATTCAATATATAGCCATTTGGTCCTCACGGGCCCAATTACTTAATATCATTAGACCCAAAATTCATCTCTTAAGTTGTTCATTGGGAATGTGAGCATTCCTTTCATATTGAGTTAGGGACTTTATTGACCACGTGTTCACTCTAAGCATAAATAACTAACTAGTTAAGTTAGGCCCAGGCTTAATTTCTACTTAAATGCCTAACATCCACATAGTCTAATCTTTCTTCATTCCCTTATTATACCTAACTCTCTATTCTCCTTACGATTGGGTTTGCATGATGAAGCCCAAGATTAGGCACCACCATGGAAATGGGTCTTGTTGGATCCAAGAAGGGTGATTTTGTTGGTTTTTGTTGATCCATTTGATTTGGGCCTAAGTGGAAGTGATGGACTTTGGGCCCATTTTGGGTTTATATCATCCTAATTAAAGTTAAGCCTCCTGATCTTAATCCTAGGAGTCCACCAAATTACATATGGATGTAAAAATCAAATTAGGTGTCATTTTGATTATGGGTCCAATTGGCAATTATGCATAATTAAGCTAATCCAAGTATGATATTAGGTTGATGGGTCATATTGGGCCTTCAAAGACTAAAATTGATATTTGAGAGCATGACTATTCTTAATGGGCCATGTAGCTCGAAAATTGAATGGCCTAAAAGGGGTTCAAATTTGTTTTCAATCCTTGTGTAAGAGGCTCTTAATTTTCCTACCTCATAATTGGATATTTCTACCTCCCTTTCCCTATTTTTTTATAATTTGCTTCCCTAAATACCCTCCTCTCTCTCCTCTATTTTTTCCTCCCTACCCCATCCCTTCCCCTTCATTCATTTCTTCTCCATTCTCCACCCTTATCATCTCCACTAACCCAGACCCAAACCCACCCAACTACACCCTTATCTATGACAGAAGGCAAGGCGGCGTGACGCGTGACGATGAGCACGGCGACGGGAATCAGATTTCTCCTCTCTTAAATTTTTTTTTTTCGAGAAAAATTTAATCACTACGGAATGTATAATTTCCATAAGTAAAAAAAACTAATCACTTATGGAAACTAGAATAGTTTCCGTATGAAAAAAATTGATATCTTAATAGTTATACCGATATTAGAAAGCAGAAAAAATTGGGGTGTTACATTACTACCCCACTAAAAAAAAATTTCGTCCTCGAAATTTCGTGACTCAAAACTAGACATGATTTTCTTAATCCCAAGGTCTTATTTTCACAAGAAAGTACATAGTCATAGAATAACTTTATCAATCTGAAAAGAATACAGGAATGTCCCATATGGAAAAAGATTCTTTAACAGGTTCGTGAGTATAAAAATGTATAGCTAATACATGTTTACAACTATGACTCTAATAAAGTTCCTTCTTTCACAAGAACTCCCAGGGGATTAGGAACTCACAAAACGAATAGTTCCTACTCTTAAGAGGATTTATTCTTTGAACAAGGGATTTACAAAACGACAATTTAAAAATAATAACTGTCTGATAAAATTTAGACTGAATCACTTTTACCAAAAATAAAAGGGACTAGACTAAGTCTCATCTAGAAACTTCTTTTATCAAGAAAGTGTCTATCCCGACAACAACAGGACAATTCACAACAATTTCCACAATAATTGGTACAACAATTGAAGTTTGAAAACAAATCACAATCTTTAGAAAAAGAAATGATCTGGCCCCAAAATCTAGACTGATCACATCAATCAAAAGGAAAGAAACTGGAATAAATTTTCTTCAAGAAACCTTTATTCTCAAAAAGTCATAACTAGCATATGCTCACTGAAAAGACTAACAACACAAAAGACTTTAGAAAGTCAACTACTCAAGGACATCGGAGTACGATTAACTTAGAATTCGTTAGAACTTAAAATTACGAGTCATTAAAGCTAATGCGACACCCCTTTTTGGGACATCATATGATAACCCATTGCGGAAAATAAAACTTTAAATTGGTGGTCCACGCTTTGGTTTGCGATTCTTTGCTAGGTGTCCCTGTTGTCCACAACTGAAACATTTAACTCTTCTTAATGGGAAAGTCTTAGCCATATGTTTTAGGTCTCCACACTTGTAGCATCTTTTGAGTTGGCCTTGGCTTTGGTTCTTTTGACCTCCACTTCCTGATGCAGCAGCAACAGGACGGTATGATTGTTGATTCTGGTTCTGTTTATTTCCAAGTGGTCGAAAATATGGTTTCCTTTGCACTTGTTTTCCTTCTTGATTCTGAAATTGATCTTTGAACCTAGATAGTCCTCCAACATTTCCTCTATTACCTCTTCCTTTCCTCATCTGTTATATCTTTCGACACATCTCGACTAGAGCTTGAAAGTTTCTAAGTTGCAGTGGTAGTACAAATTCTTTGATCTCAAATCTTAAGCCTGCTTCAAACCTCTCACATTTCCAGCTTTCATTAGGTTGCGCTTGAAAGAAACGGAAATATTTGGCGAGCGATTCAAACTTCGCCGCATACTCCCCAACAGATAGATCTTTTGCTGTAACTGCAGAAATTCTTGCTCATTCTCAATTCTAGTACTTTCTGGGAAATACTTGTCCAGAAATGCTTTTCGAAACACATCCCAAGTAATTTCCTGCTGATCAGTTTCCAGAAGTTGTTTAGCACCTTTCCACCAGTACTCCGCATCTCCTACTAATAGGAACATAGCATATGAAACCTTAACTCCTTCTGGGGTAAGAATGAGTTCAAAGATTTTCTCCAATTCTTGTATCCACAAGTCAGCTTTCTTAGGTTCAGTATCCCCATGGTACTGTGAAGGATTCTGGCATCAAAATGTAGTTAGACCTCTGCCTTCCACAACTTGTTGATTCTGAGCAGTCATGGTAGTTGTCTGCATAGCAATAGCAGCTGCAACGTTCTCCATTGCTTGTGCAATATCATCCATATTGCCACGGCCACCAAGGGGATCACCTCTACTACCCCTTCCACGACCGCGTCCACGTCCACATCCACCTTCTGGTTCTGGTTCCATAATTGACCTATAAGACAAACTCAGTCAGTCCGCAACCAGAAACTGAAACGTATCTTTACATGTCTAAAACACATTACTTCTAAGAAGTAATTCGATCCATGTACCATCTACTGTTCATGGATTCTCACAAGGTCTCGACTACATCAAAACCTATCAAAACACACCTACTTGTGTACCATCACACATTGCTTCGACAAGGAAACAATTCAAGTAAGATCCGACCAGAGATCACACAACAAAAACCTAACAGGCCTATTCCCCAAGGTTCCCGAAAGACTCGACCAGCTTTGATACCACTTTAGGAAAAATAGGATAGAAATTTTTGTTTGATTCATGCTCTTGGATACTAAACATAGAGATGATTACAAGATCATAGAAATTGGTTTCATGATCATAGGATTTTTCTACAATTTTCAAGAGATTTTAGAAGATTCTAGATCTAGGAATTTTATGTGATGATCATCGCATAAACTTGTAAAATAAATGAAGATGAAGACTTAGATGAGCAAGATGATGAGGTTTTACCTCTTGAAGCTTGAAGAAATGACAAGAAATGATGATGTTCTTCACAAAATCAAGTTTGTGTTCTTATGTTTTTGAGAGAAAAGCTAAGGAAGAAGATGAAGAAATGGCTAAGTGTGGGAAATGGAGTCAGGCAGCCACGAAAATGAGGAGGTTGGGAGGGTATTTTGGTCAAATTCACTTAGGGTAAACTTGGAATTACATAAAGGACTTAGGGGTATTTAGGTCTTTTCACACAAATAAATATCATGATATTTTGAATGTCATCATGACATGCATTAAAAGCTAGGTGAGTCACTCCTATGACTCACCACCCTAGGTGGCAAGATGTTTCCTCATCTGATGTCGGGTTTTGTCTCTGCACGTCCATTCTCGACTCCGTCGATTACCCGATTTAAGTTTTACGCCCGAAATAACTTATTTATTTTGAAAATTTTCAAAATAACCACTATCATTGGAAAATCGATAAAAACCATAATCATTTCGTTCACGAGTCAAAATTAGGTTTTTTGATCAGTAAAATCTTACTGTCAGTGAAAACGCAGACCGGGTTCTGTCTGAATTTTCAACCCAAAATTTAACCGTAACTCTCTACGATAAAGTAGAGTATAAATATGACTTTGGTTTATCCAAAATCATTTTCTAAGTCTCAGATAAAAATATAAATTTTTATATATAGTTATACCAATATTAGAAAGCAGAAAAAATGGGGTGTTATATTAATCTGCTTAGTTTCCGTAATATTATTAATAAATTTAGTAATTGTTGTAACTAATAGAGTTTTCATAATAAAATTAATAAAGTTTTCGTGATTTATGTAATATTATTAATAGTTTCCGTAAATTCTAAATAGAGTTTCTGTAATAGTTTCCGTAACTGTATTAGCTAAAGTTTCCGCAACTTGCTACAAAAACATGGTAACAAATTCAACATCTGCCTTTGCTCCTCGTTGTCGTGGCAGTCCTTGGGCAGGAAAATCTCCAACACAAAATTAGCTATCAAATTTTTTTTTTTCCACGTTGAGTAACCATAGTGTTGTATTGGATATAACCCCTTTCAATAGTACTTAAAGTGAGTTCTACTTGGATTAATATGCACCATCTATTATTGCTATTCCATTACTATGGAAATGTTAGGTAATGGAATAATCCATTTAGACACTAACTTTGACAGAACTCAATTTTCACAACTACCATTACCACACCTTAAAGTTGGGCATTTAACTTCACCTCCTGTAGGGAAAACAAATGCACCTCATAATGACTGGAAACGATCAGAATTCGTTTTGGATCATGAAAGGCTTCAACAGGTGAGACATCTAGCTAACATATTGAAAATTTGTGAGAGGCAACTCATAGGGATGGGGTGAGGGATAGTAGGATGGGGAGAAAGGGTGAAGGGGAAGGGGTATTTTGGTGAGCAAAGTAAAAGGAAAAAAAATTGGGGGTGTGGATAGGAATAACAAACGGGGGAGGTGCCAAAAGCAAATGCCATAAGTGAGTGGATGGGAGTTAGGGGTAAAGTGGGTAAAATACTGAAAAAAGAATTGAGAGGGAGTGGGGATATCCAAAAATGAGGTCAATACCCTGTGTAAGATTACTACGTTATACTCACAATTAGTGTCCAATTAGTGAAACTTTTTAAAACTTAATCCTTCTTTTATTATAATTAAATTCTTAACCATAATTATACGTATCATTAGTTTCAAAATTTAGGAGCTAGGGCTCCCTCTCCGTTGGTCCAAACCATGACTTAGTGTGGTTGCCCCCACTTTCTTTTTCTTTAGATAAACCCACTTTGTTTGTTTTTCAACATGTTTAAATTATATTCTCAAGCCTACTAAGGTCATACCTACAACTTAAACCACATTCATCATATTTCAATGCTATTTAAGCTAGAGTTTGGAAACCCTAACCATGTCATTAGGCTCAAAATCAACGCAATCACAACCAATAATCAAGAGGGTATACAAATACAGATAAACCATGGTTGGATGGATTTTTCATCATCCTTTAACATTTTGGCTATGACCCAATATTCTTTACACAACTCATTTTAGATTATGAAAAGATATTATATATCAAGCCTATCACGAAAAGCAAGTCAATATATGAAGTCTCCTTAGTTAAATAGAACTTAGACCTCCAAAACAGTATGATGGTCAGTGGAGAACTCATTGCCTTGCTTTTACTTCCAAAAATATGTTTTCAAAGAATATTGCCCTCAAGTCATCTAGGAATATTAGATCATGAATAGATAATATCCAGTTCATTGACTTAAATAGTTTTTGACACAATTGAGGCGATAGGACATTTGATTAAAAATTGAGCATGAAGACTTTTCTTAGCTAGATGTTAAAAGCATTTGTTAATTAATGTTAATTGTGAGCTAACATTAATGATTACAAATTGTTGTTTGTCCTTTTTTCTTTAGCATAAAAAAAAGTTAAAATATACTTTTCGTCCCTTTAATTTGTTATTTGGCGAATTATATCCCCTAATTTTTTTTTTTTTAAAAAATTATTATAGTCTTAACACTTTTCTAAATTCGTGACTTTCGTCCCTCCTTTGGTCGGCCTTCCAAAAACTAACCGAATATGTCTAGGTTACTAATGTCATTCAAGTGGCATGTTCGGTTGGTAGGGGTGGACAAAGACCCGCAACCTGTCCGGGACCCGAAATAACCGAGTAAAAAACAAGCAAACGGGTGGTTTGGGTCGGGTAGACGGGTCTTTCGGGTGACAAAAACGGTTTCAAGTGGGTAGAGGCAGGCGGGTGTGGGTCTGAAATTTTTTTTTCCGCCACCGACCGAACCCGCCCGTAACTAATGGGATTGTATAAAGATAACACTTTTAAACCTTCTGATTCTCCTTCAATATTACTGGTTGCGTCAGATTTCTCTACACTCTCATTGGTTTATCAGATTACTCCCTTATCCTTTTATCCTTGACTTTTTCTATTCCCCAAAATCTCTCATTTTTTAATGGTTATTTCATTTAATTCGAAATCTCTTCCTCTCTCTCATTTATCTGATCGAGAATCACTTCTTCCCTGTTATCAACAAAAAGAATCTCTTCTTCCCAATATTTCTCACCTCTCATCTCTTCGTCTCTTCCCAATATTTCTGACTTCTCAATATCTCTCTCAGATGGCTCTTTCAACATCTCTTAGACTCTCTGGCTCCCCCTAGCGTCGCCCTTCACTTTGGTTCCTCTCTCAATCCCCTCACTCAACCACCGCGAAGTGCCCACCGCGAAGTGCTCTTCGACTCTTTCTGTTTTCTGCTCTGCGAAGTGCGAGCCCTCTTTCATGGCCTCGTCTCCACCACGGAGGCACGGAGGCACCCGCAACCGCCACCTTCTTCCATGGGCACACTGGAATGCTACCGTCGTCAAGCGATGGATCTGTTCTTTTGCGACAAGATGAAGTTGTTCTTCGACCAAATCTGTTCTTCTGCGACCAGAATGACTCTTGTTTGATCTATATGTTTAGTTTTGCATGCCAGATCTTCTTTGTGATTTTTCTTTATGGTTTGAGATGAAGATTGTGTCTTTGTAATTTTTTATTTTATTTAATTATTTCTGGATTTTGTTGAAGATCTGAATTCTTGGCCTCTTTACATTTTTTCTTGTTGAAAACCGTCAAACCCGACCGCATCCGCCCGTCACCCGCCAGAACCACCACCCAACTAAACCGTTTACTCATTTGGGCGGAAACGGGCTGCATATTATCATCTTCGGTTTTGGTCGGTTTTGGATTTTTTGGCCCGAAACCAACCGTTCTCCACCCCAATCGATTGGTACTATTTATATAAAATGTTATTAAAATTAATTAAATAATAAATAAAAATGTTAAAACTATCTTGCTAGGTTGCTCCATGGCAACGCTATCTATCCCCATACCCCACCCCGCCAAAAAAATATACTAAAGAATAATACTACTTGGGTGTTCTATATTTTTAGTCACTTTCCAAATTTCAATATTTGAATCTCCATACTTTTATTTGCAAAAAATTCATATTAATCTATGTGAAATTTTTACATAAATGCATGATCCACGCATGCATGGATTGAATTGTCATTGCATCCGTATATGCTATGCAGTCCATCCACGAGGTGTCTGATTATGACATATATATATATATGTAAGATAAATAAAAATTCATGAACATGTAAGCGAACAATATAACAACTAATACAAGAGATATTTTGTATTTAATTTCTATGTACGGTAAATATAAATGAGTTTTACACAAACTTATAATAAAAACACACATGTTAAAATATTAGTAGATGTTAACATAAACTTTTTATGTAGATAATATATGCTACTTTAATTGATTAAGAAATTAACTCAACCATTCATGTCAACAAAGGAGTAAACCGTAATATATTTTATTAAGTTTAAAGTGTTAATTCATCAAACCTCAAGGGTGGGTGAGGATGGCAAGTTACCCTCTTAAGTTTTAGCTACCTGGATTGCCTAGTGAAAGAAAATTCCTAGAAAATTATCCTTTTAAACGCATATTGTCACTAATCTATGCCCAAACTGAAACAACTAAACCCTTTACTCCAATAATAACACAATAGTATTCCATTCCATTTATAAGCAGAAATCGATGGTTCAGATAAGCTTTTAACTTTATACAATACAAACCAAACAAACAACAATGGAACCATAACTTGAGAGCTGAGACACCTGCAACAAATCCTAGAAGGCTAGAACATACGAATTTGCTGAAGGTGAATCATGACCACTTTATTCTAAAATAACAAACCGGGTTCAACCAAACACAAACATACACTTTATGGATATTATTATTACATCTCTGCTTTCAAGCTTTGATCTGCACACCTCACTTACAGTTGCAAGGGTCGCATGTGCAGTTTGATCCACACTTGCAGCCATTGTCCTCAGCTGCAACACCCATTTCAGCACCATCGAACTGGGCCTTCACAGGTGCAACGCCCATAATCAGAGTCTCTGTTGTTGTCATCTCGGAAGAGATGGAGTCTGAGTACTTGTTGCAGCTGCGGCACAAGAAAAATCAACACAAGATGTGTTAGAAATATGTGGAGAATATATATATATATATACTCTTGAAAGTTGAAACGTTCAAGGCACAGAAAAGTTTTACCGGAAAATCAACATCTAAGTGAAATATTAAGATCCGAAACAAAAAAAAAAAAAAAAAACAGAAAGACACCCTGTTAAAGCAAAACAGAGCCCCAAAGAGATAGAATCCTACTGATAAAAACCGATGTAGGAATAAAAATAATCGAATTTCGTAAATTTAGTCAAAAGGGTACCAGAAAATCCAATCAAATAACTAGAAAAATTTTGCCAAAAAAAAAAAAAAAAACTCTTGAGACGTTCAAGGATCAAGGCACATAAAAGTTTTGCCGGAAAATCAACATCTAAGTGAAATATTAAGAAACCATGCAGGGTAAAAATAAATAAAAAACAGAAAGTATCACTCTTGTGAAATTTAACGATAAAAAAAAAATTAATCAGAGATTTTCATGAAAGAAAAAAAAAACAGAAAGAGCCCCTGTTAAAGCAAAACAGAGCCACAAAGAGATCAGAATCCTCCTACCCATAAAAACAGATGTAGGAATAAAAATAAAGCATATAATTTCATAAAATTTAGCCAAAGGGGCACCAAAAAATCCAATCAAAATACTTAGAAAAATTTTGCCAGAAAAAAAAAAAAAGATGATAAAAAAACAAAGACACTGTGTGAAAAGCGAAACACAGCTTCAAAGAGACCAGATAATCCCACCCTTCAAAACCCATGTAGAAAGAAAAAGAAAATCATACAAGTCATCCAAGAGGGTACCCAAAAATTCAATCAAAACCCTCAGAAGAAAACTTTCCCGGGAAAAAAATTATATTTTCTGGGAAAACAAACAAAAACCCAAAACAACTTCTTACCTGCAATCGTTGCCACAGTTGCAGCTACTTCCGCATTTACAGCCAGACATTCTGATAAGCAAAGTAGTAAACAACACACACACTATTATGAACGCAGAGAAAGGATAACAACGATGGCTACACTCACCAGAACGAGTTTCACAGGAGAGTCGTGACCTGAATTTATAATGAGGTTGAGGAGAGAGTGTGTATCTGGACTGTCCACGTGTCACAATCTTATGCCGTATGCGGCTATGAACTTATGCTACACGTTGGCATCATTTTCATCGCTCCATTTTCTGTGGTGATCAACACAAGGGAAAGTGACATCAATAATATGGAAAAGTCTTCTTTTTGCATATCCAAATTCGAGTATTTTTTTTCAATATAATAATTAAAAAAAGGTTAATTCAATCTAGATGATATCGATATTGATTTTAAATTTAATTTATATATATGAATTTTTTTAAATGAGCTCTTATATGTACAATTATTTCTGATCAAAAAAAAAAATATGTACAATTATTTTTTATTTTTAATTTAACCTTTGCTATTTATTGGTATTAGAGGTGTTCATTGATCGATCCATCCTAATTCAAACAGCAAAAACGAACTGAAAAACCGAAAACCAAACAAATCGAAAAAAAATGTTTTTTCTATTGGATTGGATCGAATTTTGGATCCCTAGTGAAAACCGATACTTTCTAATCCAAACTGTCCACTTAAATGAAGATTATCTCTTTTCCACTATTAAATCAGTAGAAAATACACATGACATAAGAAAAAATAAAATATGATAAAAACCGAATTATCCAATCCAATCCAAACCGCATTTGATCGGATTGGATCGCGGATTTTTTTAAGGAAGCAAATTGTCCAATCCAAACCTTACATTGTTTTCATCATTGAATCAGATGACTTTTTGGCTCAAAGCTGATCCAATCCAATCCGTGTATACTCCTAATTGGTATTATAACATCGTTTGTTGGAGTTATAGTATAGGGATTAAATGGGAAATAATTATCACCTATAAGGATCAACGGGAAAAAGATTATCACATACAGGGACCAAACAAATTTCAATTTGATCCCTATAATTTAACTCCAACAAAAGACAATATAACACAAATAAATGATTTTGTCAAAAAAAAGAAGGAAAAACCAATAAACGACGAGAATCAAAGTAAAACTAATTGTACATTTAAGGATTGATTTCAAAATCTTTCACATATAGGTACCAAATTTATCATCAATATCACGTATAGGGACTAGATTATTAGTTTAACCTAATGGTTCATTAAAAAGAAAGGGTTACTAAATAACATAATCAAAATTATTAAAAGGTAATAAGGAACAAGAAAAATAAATTGAAAATAAATTGTAATAAATGGTGAATTTAAAATATTTCAAATATAAAGTTTAAATCAAATTATTTTGAAATAATAAAATATCTAACAAACCTCAAAAAACAAATGTAGAAGAATGACGTACGTTTAGACACCAGCACTTAATGTGTAGACATTAATTTGGGAGTAATGTTATTTATACACCTGGATTTTAGATACATGGACGACACCTACGATATCTGGTTAATGCAGGTTAAATATGTGATTAATTATGTTTAGTGAATGGTTAGTGGATGTAACAAAGTGCCACAACTCATTAACTATCTACTGAATGTGATTAACCACATATTTGAACTATTAACCATGATTTTTCAGGTGTTCAAAGATATATGACCCCATATATATTTAAACATCTGAAAAATCGTGATTAATGCAGTTCAAATATGTGGTTAATCACATTCAGTGTATGGTTAATGAATGTAACAAGGTGTCACAACTCATTAACCATCCACTGAACGTAATTAACCACATATTTGAACTGTATTAATCAAATATCGCAGATGTCGCCCTGATATCCAGAATTAAGGTATACAAATAACATTAATCTTAATTTGGTTGCAGTCTTTGATACTAATGCCTTCAGATTCTTTATTTATAATTTAATTCTACCACCTAAGGTTGTTTTTAAACATAACAACATTTACATTATTATTTTAAATATAATTTAACAAATAAGGAATGAAATAAAAGGATAATATTAACATTACATAATTAAACTCATGTTCTTTTAAGTAATTACAAATTTAATGGTGATTTTGATTAATATTATTCAAACAATATACATTTTGTTAAAGTACTTTTAGAGTGTGTTTGGATAAGGCATTTGGAGAGGGTAAAGTACTTTAAGAGAGTAATTAAAATGCTTCAATCTAAAAAAATTTATTTGGGTATTAAGTATGAAGGATCTTAGAAACCAAGGAATTTTATTAGGGTATTTGATTTATGATAAATTTGAGGAATTTGAAACATCACTTAAAGAGGTTGTATTTTGAAATTCCCTCTCCTTACTCATGTGCCACCCACCGGTCACCACTAATGCCGGCCCCCGGAAACCAAAGGTAAGTTAGAGATGAATTCCCATTGATTTGTGATGTATTTTTAAAATACATATATTATAAAGAAGATAAATTAAAGGTAAGTGAGAGATTTTTTTTATATACAATAAGGTAAGTTAGAGATAAATATAAATATATATGATGTCAAATATAATTTACAAAATTTGAGGTTCAAATAATAAGACTCTTTCAAAAATACAAACTAATGAAAAATTATATTGAGAATATGGACAACTTCCTTTTGACTTTAAAATAGAGGCAAATTTTTTTTTAAAAAAGTAAAATAGAGACAAATTTTGATAGAAACAAAGGCCTGTGTCATTATTATCGAGACATAAAAAAAATTATCCTCATGATTTGTTTTATAAAATTTTTACAGGAACAAATTTAATATTCACATAGAGACACGGACTTTTATTATAAATTTTGATCTTTAATTGTCATTAAATAAAGCCTTAGTTAGAAAATAATTTTTTTGGGCCACGGATTAAAACTTTTTGTCATAGTTACATTGTTAATTACAACGCTGCTTTCATTTCTTCAGATTGGTTCATGCTTCGAGCGGAAGATATTTAATTGCTAACTACCTTGCAAAACATTAGGGGTGTTCATGGGTCCGGTTTTTTTTCTAGATTCGGGTCCAACCCGAACCAACCCGGTGAAACCCGAAGTTCATTGGTTCGAGTAGCGGGTTCATTGAATTTGAATCCGTAACCCGTAGGCCCGACCCGATGGTGCATATTTAATTCAAAAAAAAAAAAACAGATACTTAACTTAAGGCGCCTAAGTTAGAAACAGAGAGTGTGATTGGACCATGATCTTATATAATGATTTAACATTGGAGCATGATCTTAAGGCGCCTAATTTGCTGTCATATTTCTAAGTGTGATTGGACCATGATCTTATATAATGATTTAACATGTTTATATGACATTAAAATTGCAGCATTCTTATGAGTTTTTTTATGGATTTTATGGATTTTTAAAATGAGATGAAAATAAGTATATACATACGGGACCCGATGGACCCAACCCGAACCAACCCGGATTTGATCGGGTTGGTTTGGTTCGGGTTTGATGAGTAAAATTAACAGAACCCGAACCAACCCAACCCGGATAGTTTTGATTGGTTCGGGTTGGGCAAAAACCGACCCAACCCGACCCGTGTACACCTCTACAAAATATGAAATACTCCCATGTGTCACTATTGTAAGCAAAAATTAAATAAAATACATATATTAAGGTTGTTAGTTAATCTCATCTAATATTATTAATCTTATTTAAAAAATTAAATTTGTTACCTAAATTATCTTTCATCTTATTGATTAATTTGTATTGTTGAGAATAAAATGAGTCATTGGAAGACAAAATTTGTATTAAATGAAAGGTAATATGGGAATAACGTCATTAAATTTGATGGAAGTACTTAAAATTTGCTTATATATTGGACCAAAAAGTTTGGACCTTTTTCGCTTATAATAGAGATCGGAGGGAGTATATTGTTAGTTGGAGTAGCATTTTTTTTTAGTCGAACTTTAATTATAAGGAAAAGGCTAACAAGAGTCCTAAAGGCATTAGTTAAGGAATCAATAAAACAAAGTTTTTATTGGGAATTGATGCATTCAATGTTTTTTTTTTTTGACAAAGATGCATTCAATGATTTGATAAGTGTTATCTTTAGTTTTTCAATAAAAACTCACTTTTATTGAGATTCTTAACCAATGCTCTTAAGACACTTGCTAGTAAGACCCTAATTATAATTATCCATCATTTGGTAAATATATATGTATTGGTGCTTTGATATAATCACATCGATCGACTGTGGTGGACCCAACTTTGAATGAGTGTGGGAAGATGCCCCCGGTGAAATGTTAATTTTTTTTTACTAATACCTTATGTTTTATTATTTTGCCCCCTATAGTTGAGACATTTGCACCCACTGCCACTGCCTTATTCCTCTTTCTTTCTTACATTATGTAGCAGTGTTTGAATCACCTGAGTTGCACCTGCACCTCATCGCCTCTCTCCCACATCTATCCCTCTCTCTCTCATCTCTCCCATCAAGGCATCAACTCTCCCTTAGCAGCAGCAGGTTGCTTAGGATCTATAAGCCCGTTGGCATCTAAATTGAACTCTCCAACAATGTGAACCTCATTGCCAGATCCCATTTTTAACTCTTTTTTTCCCTCCACTAAAAAGTAGCAGCAACACTCACACTAAGCAAATAGAGCATGCCCTTCTCTGCATAACTCAAAAACTAAAATCTTAAGCTACATGGTAATAGAGAAAGAGAAAGGGAGCTATTAGTGTTGGGTTTGACAAGAGAGACAAGTTCAAGTTTTGCATCAATATTCCCAAAATTACGCTCATGGGTTGTTAAAAAAACACCAAAATAATCAACTTTTGCCTTTGTTTAGGGGGCAAAGAATAAAACCCTACGGCTTTGTTGTTTGTGAGTTAGGAGAGAAAGGAAAGGAATTGTTGATTAATGCCTCTAAATCAACAATATGAAGTTGGTTAGTTAGTTAGGCATAACTAACTTGGATCCTAAAGCTTCACAATGATTGGCTACATCAAGACTCACATAGATTGATGACTCATCAAAGTTATTAGTGATTAGTTGTATTAGTCTATAAATACATATCATGTAATAGGTGATGAGTACACTAGCTTGTGCATGAGTGACACAATGTAATATGTGAAAAGAAGAGAGGGATTTGAGTGTGAGGCAATTCTATCTTGAGGGAAATCATAGAGTGATTGTGAGTTGAGGATCAAGGGTTGAGAGAATAGAGAGACGAAAGGCTTGGGTTCTCTTGTTTGTTCATTTTGAACATGGTGGAGTGAAGATCCAAGGAATCTCTATTGTAATCAAGGTCCATACTCATTGCTCAAGATAGTAAAGGTGGAGATGATGACTTGTTGCTCTCTCTCCCGTGGACGTAGGCCACAATGGCCAAACCACTAAAATACCGGTGTTCATCTTTTCTTTTACCGTTTTATCTTCTTTAGTTTCGATTAGTTCTTGTTATTGGTTGATTTGTATATTTGATGTTCTTGCTTGTTTGCTTTCATGGTGCATTACCTCTATGGAGGTTTCGTGACCTCGACAAGACCCAACAAGTGGCGCCGTCTGTGGGAATGCATGAAGGAAGGGCCGTATAAGCAAAGGGAGCAAGAACCAGAGAGGTTGTAATCGATTCACCATAATCGATTATGAAGCAAATCAAGAATGCAGAAAAAGAAATCGAATTGGAAAGAAGAAAAGAAAGGGAAACATGAAAAAAAAAAAGAATTGAAGCCTTTGAAGAAGGTGTATTCAATTTCTGGTTTTCAAATTAGTTTCATTCTTGTCTTTCTTTCTTTATTATTGTTCTTTTCTACTTGGGGCTGCTGTGTGTTCTTGTTGGAACAGGTTCTTGGGTTTGAACCAGGGAGGCGCGGCAGATGGCGGAAGGAAGCGGTTCGCGGCGGTGGGATGGTGCAGCATGGTGCCGTGATGCAGGGGCAGCGGCGGCTCTGTGCGGTGGTCCTATCGTGAATGGCGGCGCTTCACAGGTCTGCGCGCTGTACAAGACAGCGGCTACGGCGATGTTTCAGGTGGAGTATGGATGAGCGATGCGGAGGTTTTCGCGGTGTCTCATGGTGGTACTCTTCTTGGTGCTTTCGGAGAAGAACAATAGAAGATTGAAGTCTCTATGGAGAAGGAATAAGATCTTGAAGAAAACGGGTTTGTGTCTTGGAAGGAAACTGAAAGTTCCGTTTTCTGAGTTCGTGTTTCGTTTCTGCTCTCTGCGGAAGGAAGAAGACGAAGCGGGTATTGTTTTGTCTGAAGAAAGAATTTCGGGTGATGTCAAATATTTCGCGGTTGGTAACTTGAGCAAGTCGCTGCCGTGGCCTAGTGGTATTGAGGCGGTAGAGACAACAGCATGTCATGGGTTCGAACCTCAGGGGCTGCACATTCAGTGTTTTAATCCTGTTTTGGTAAAAGGGTTTAAATTTAAAATTCAGAAGTGCATCAGGTAGGTGTCGAACTAGTGACCTTGTGGAGGCAAAGGCTTTGGGCAAAAGTGGTGACCGCTGCACCATCTATCAGATTGTGATATTGAGTATCGATGGCAGGTCTTAAGGTAGAAATTCTTGGAAGGCAGAGAACATAAATCAAACTGGGTAGAAGGAAAGAAAGAGAAACGTAAAGAAGGAAGTTGAAGCCTTTGATGAAGGTGTATTCAATTTCAGCTTTTTAGATTAATTTCATTCTTCTCTATTTCTTTGTTATTTTTTCTTCTATGCTGGGTTGCCCTGTGCGTTTCTGGTTATTTCAGGAACAAGAAGGATGTTGTTTCCTTGGGAAGCATGAGCATGCCATAGAAGAAGAAGGGAAGAACAAAGATTGGAAGAGAAGGAATGAATGGAGACTGCAAAGAACCAGAGTGTGTGAAGGCTGTTTCTTGGAGGCATGGTGTTAGATCCATGGATGTACAAGAAGAGATGGCACACAAGGTGGAGCTAGGACTCGCGGCGGTGAGGAGGATCTGCTGGTGTGCGTCAGAAGCACGGTGGTTCAGATCCGGAACAACGCAGAGCGGCGGAGCAGTCGTGGTAAGGTGCGTCTTTCGGTTTTGGCCGGATTAATGTGGATCTGAACGGGGGCGGATCTCACGGGCTGAGGGTGGAAGCTTGCTCATGGTTACGCGGTGGAGGTTCTCTTTCTTGAAGAAAACGGATTGTGTCTGTGATGGAACTGCAAGTTCCATTGTTCTGGGTTCGTGTTTGTTCTTGTCGCAAGGAAGAAGATGAAGTTTGCTGTTTCTGGAAAATGAAGATTTTCTGTTATGATAAATGGTTTTATCATGGTTGCAATTTCATAAATTGTTGCTGCAGTCTAGCGGCGGCGCTGAAAGTGGATTCCGTAGGTCACCAGTTCGAGTCTGCTGATCTGTATATTGGTTGTTTTATTTTTTTTTATAAAATAATAGATTAATGTATTTGTAAATAGCAGAAGATGCAGTGGTGGAATTCGAACCGTGGACGGCAAGGGAACATAGTGTCACATGACCGTGGCGGTGACCACCAGGCTAGCGAGGCTACTGTGTCTGTGGGTTGCATTGGCAAATACTTAAAGTGTTCAGATATTCTTGAAGGCAGAATAGCAAAGGAACTCAGAATGATGCTGACAGAGGAAGGTTTCATTTTGAGGTGGAGCTGCTGGAACAACATGGAAGCAATTTGGCTTATGTTGAAAGTGTGGTAGAAAGGCAGACTAAGGAGCTCGGTGACTCAAAGGAATGATTGGATTCTCTTGAGCAGAAGTGAGAGAGCGCAACATTGTTATTGGCTTGAACTCATATTCCCTGATTTAGAGTCAAGGTGGAGAATTGTTGATTAATGCCTCTAAATCAACAATATGAAGTTGGTTAGTTAGTTAGGCATAACTAACTTGGATCCTAAAGCTTCACAATGATTGGCTACATCAAGACTCACATGGATTGATGACTCATCAAAGCTATTAGTGATTAGTTGTATTAGTCTATAAATACATATCATGTAATAGGTGATGAGTACACTAGCTTGTGCATGAGTGACACAATGTAATATGTGAAAAGAAGAGAGGGATTTGAGTGTGAGGCAATTCTATCTTGAGGGAAATCATAGAGTGATTGTGAGTTGAGGATCAAGGATTGAGAGAATAGAGAGACGAAAGGCTTGGGTTCTCTTGTTTGTTCATTTTGAACATGGTGGAGTGAAGATCCAAGGGATCTCTATTGTAATCAAGGTCCATACTCATTGCTCAAGATAGTAAAGGTGGAGATGATGACTTGTTGCTCTCTCTCCCGTGGACGTAGGCCACAATGGCCAAACCACTAAAATACCGGTGTTCATCTTTTCTTTTACCGTTTTATCTTCTTTAGTTTCGATTAGTTCTTGTTATTGGTTGATTTGCATATTTGATGTTCGCTTGTTTGATTTCATGGTGCATTACCTCTATGGAGGTTTCGTGACCTCGACAAGACCCAACAGGAATGAAATCAAAGGGGAATGAAAGGGAAAGGAGGGAAGGAGGATGAGAGGATTATCTCTCTCTCATTGTTTGAGAGGATGTTTTATGTGAGAGGAAGAAAATGGAGGGTTTATGACATGCTTTTACATTTTTATCCTTATTTGAAAAATTAACATAAGTAATATTCTTTAAATAATATTAATGCAAAAAAATAAAAATAAAAATATTTTCTCCAAAAATACTCCAAATTAGTAATTTAGGTTAGTTTTCCTCCAAAATACCCCAAATTGGGGGAACCAAAAAAAGTGGGAAGAGGAGGTTTTGGAGGGCTTATTAAAATCATGAAAACCTTCCCTTACAATTTTCTGAACTAACAAATAAGGGTGTCCTTCCAATAAACCTTCCATTTCCCTTTATTTCACTCCAAAAAAAAATCACAAACATACCCTACATGTTTAAAGGTACTCGCCAACAAACTCAGTACATAGAATAAGGATTAAAAAACAAATCAAAGATCCAAAACAATAGGCTCTATACTCAGCAACAGAGTACTTGCAAGGAAAAAAATAAAAATAATTAGAAAATAATTAATTATAGGAGAGAGAAAAGAGATGAAGAGGAAGAGATAAGGAACGGTTGAAGAGAGAGAGAGAGCAAAGAAAGTGGACGACCCAGATTGAGATGGAGTAAAGAAAGTGATGGATATTCTCTCTCTCTCTCTAGTGGGATTTGGTTTTATTTGGTATATTAAAACACAATGGATCAATTAATTAAAGTTATTACTTGCTAAGCAAAGTATAAGATAAGATCAACCTCCAAGACTTGGAGATGTAAAATTAGATACTAAACGGTGTTAGAATTGGACCAATGAATAATGGCATTGCCAGATTGTGAGGTCAGTTTTCCTCTCATCGAATTTTATTTTTAAGTATATTAACCGTAGAAAGAGCCTTTTCTGCTATAAAGATTATGAAAAATAAGATGTGCAACCAAATTGGAGATGCATGAATGAATATTGTCTAGTGACTTATATTGAGAGAAATGTGTTCATTAACATTAATAATGAGCTAATTATTCAACGATTTCAAAACATGAAATCATGTAGTGGACAATTAGGATATATGTAATTTATTTGATTAGATATATTAAAATTTTATGATTTTAACATTCATATCTGAAATAGACAACTATAAACACGAGAAGGGGGGTTGAATTCTGTTTATCAGAAATTAAAATAAAGTTGAAAACTTTTCGCACACAGAAGCTAGGTTCAGACAAGTGCAAAACATCTTACACAGACAGGTCACCTGTCTGGTATATTTTCATAGAAAAGCACACAATTACACAGATGAAAAACAAGCTTGATATGCACACTTTTAACCCCTTAGTTAGAACACAAACATTATAAACAAAACAACTAAAGAGTTTAAGGGAAGAGAGATTAACACAGTTGTTTATCCTGGTTCACTCTTTAACACAAAGAGCTACATCCAGTCCTTGGCAGCACCAAGTTTTATCCACTATAACTGATCAGCTTACAGACTCCAAGTATTGTTTGCACACCTAGCCTCTTCAGGCTCCAAGACAAGTATTCTTTGCTCACTTAGGCTCTTCAGGCTCACACAGGTTTGTTTTGAGAAGTTTGTTTGTAATAAATACAATCAGACAAACAGTTCTTTCACTAACACTCAGAGAGTGGATTAAATATAGACTTAGGAAATACTGTGTAATAACTTCAAATGATTGAAGAATACAGATTGAAAGAATGAACAGAGTAATGGCTCTTTAATGCTTTGTAATCTCTGATGTCTTCATCTTCAATGACTTCTGTATTTATAGCTTTCAAACATTTAATATCCGTTAGAGACATTCCTTGCAACTATGACTTCAAGCAGAGCTTCTTTAAATGCAATAGAGCCGTTCTGGGCAGCCATTAATGTAATGGAGACGTTGGTTGTACTCTAACATGAAGGATCATGGCTTCATGCATCATGTAGTAGCCAAATCAGAGTTGTGCAGAATACTTTTGTACTTTGCAGAGTATATTTCCCTTTTCGTATAATAACCAAGAGTACTAGGGAATAAAGCATGTTAGAAATATTCTTTAACTGGAAATTATCTTTGACATCCTAGGTTGCCTGAGAGAGTGACCTTCTGAATTTCTTGATAAGCGTGAGAGAGAGATTCATAGTCTTCTGCAAGAGGGGACAGCTTCCAAAAGCTTCGTGTACTTGAGTTCCTATCAAAGAACCTTAGACAAGTAGGAGAACATAGCAGAGACATGTTGAAACTGATTTGTAGAAATTCAACGATCCTAGTCAGCAGACGGGTTGACTTTTGCTTATTCAGACAGGTTGTCATACATGTGGACAGACATGTGAGTTTTGCTATTTTATGATCTGTGCACTAAGTAGACAGGTTAGCAACCACAAAGTAGGTCAATTAAATCATTATCCAATGTTTAGCTTTCATCAAAACTTAGGGAAATGCACACAAAAATTTTAGAGACTTAACAATCTCCCCCTTTTTGATGATGACAAACATTCAGATGATTTAATGAACCTTAGAAAATATCAACATAAGAGATAACAGAACTAAGACGAGTTGAAATTTCCTAACACAGAAGTATTGTGCAGACAGTTGCACTTAGGTGCAATTCTAATCATTAAACATCACATTATCAGAGTTAATATTATTAAAAAGTAACTCAAGTTCAAAAATTCAGTTTTAAGTTATAATAACTTAATCATCTTTCATCTTATACTTTCTCCCCCTTTTGTCAACAACAAAAAGGAAAAATCAGAAAACAATAAAGAACGAAGATGATAAAAGAACATTGATTTTTCATTCATCATAAGCTTTCATAAGTACAAGGCAGAGTGTTTACAGCAAAAACTACCTAGGCTGACTAAAAAGCAAAAACAGAGAGTCAACTCTCTTTTCTAAAAGCAGCCTAGCACGTCTTTCTTCATCCAATTGTCTTCTGACTTCTTCTAGCTCAGCTCTAAGCAAATTGAAGCTATGTAAGTCCACCATCTGAGAAGAAGGGGCTTCTGTAGACAGACCGGTTGAAGCAGTAGACAGGTCTGGATACCAGGGCAAGGCTAAGAGTGGGGGTGCCTTGGGTACAAAGAAGGGTGAAGAGACAAAGGGAAAGACATATTGATGAATGGTTCTGAAATAAAAGAAAGGGAGAAAAGCTAACTTAAACAAAGGTTTGATTCTGACTAAGTCAGCATCAAGAGAGGGAAAGACACAGGAAAGTCTCTCACATAGAGACAGACGAGTGACTTTAATTTGTATAGGAGGGGGAAGAGGTTTATTGGCTAAGACAGATGGAGGTAAAGGTAACCAAGTCTATATGACAGAAAAAAGAATTAGACCCTGTTACTAAGAGAAAGAAATACCTAGACTTATTAGGTAACATTACAACAGAGGCAGGATAATGAGATCCTTCCAATGTTCTAATGAACACAACGATAGGGGGATTGAAGAAAATCTCCCTACAAGGGTTGAGAATGTGAGGTGGAGGAGAAGGAATGACAGATAAGTGAGAAACACTTGCAGTCATCAGAGTTTACAGATCACTCACAAACAGTCTTGATGATATGCCAGATTGTTCTCTGGGAGTTGAGTCCCTGTGAACAACTGAGTATTGACATAAATCAGACACAACATCAAATGATGTTTGGGTGTGGTGTGAGGAGACAGGTGAGGGAAAAGGAGAGGCAACAGAAAGAGGTTTAACAAAAAGAGCAGATGGAGAAGAGACAACAGAGTTGTGGATACCTTGGTGAAGGGGAGAGGATGGTGTAGAGGGGATGGAAAAAGAGAATATCTGATCCTCAAAGAGCTTTGGCTTCTTCTTTGAAGGAGACGAAGTTGCAGCTTCAGGATGAACAACTGTCCGAGTCCTACCAGACAGGTCAGCAGAAGTTGCAGCAGCAACAACATCTTCAAAAGAGGGTCCTTCTGCAGGAATTTCTTCCCTTCCAGCATGAGCCACTAATGGCATTGGGTAGCCCGACCTTCTTTTTCTGGGAATGATTCCCAAATCAAGAGGCTTCTTCTCCTTGGGCTCCTCCAAGGGTAGAGTTGTCTGCTCCCCCTGAGCAGATACTTCATCTTTACTAGGTTCAGACTCCACTTGTCTGACCTTGGTAAAGGTTTTCACCAGTCTTCTTCTTTTGCTGGGTTGTGCAGATGCACCAACAACTTCAGCTTCATTTGTCTTCCTCTTGGGAGAGGGATTCTTCAGTTTGAACCTTAGAGGCTCAACTCTTTTAGCAGAATCATCAAAAACTGAAGGTTTTTGGTCTTGTCTGGCCACCTTTCCAACAGGCTTCCAGATTCTTTCAGAGATAGGGACCTCTGATTCATCAGTGGAAACCACTGGTTCCTCCATTTTCTCCTTGTGTTTCTGCTCAGCAGCAGGCTTCTTCTTCTTCTTATTCTTATCTTCCTCTTCATCCTTCAGAGGGATACCATCAATGTCCATCATAGACAGGACCTTCCTGTCAAGAGGAAGTGACATGTCCACAAAATGAACATCACTAGGAACAAACAGTTTGTTTCTAAAAACCCTTGTCAACAACATTCCATAGGGATAGGTTTGCATGTTGGTCCTCTTGATCAGAGACTCAAGGTACATGTAGATGAGATCATTTATGTCTACCTTGATTTTGTGAATCAAGTGGTACAGAGCAAATCTGTCCATCTTGGTCACATTATCTCATGATCCTTTCCTTGGCATCACACACTCCAACAGCAGCTTGTGCAAGAATCTGCACTTTGGCACCATGCTGTTAGACTTCTTGTTCTCAGGGTTGGGAACACCATAGAAAGCTATGTTGACATTCTCAACTCCCACCTGATCTTCCCAGTCAGGTTTGAAAGCAGCTCCAATCCTTGGACATCTTGTAACCAGCTCCAAAGAGCTGATGGGAAAGAGAAGGGTTTTGTCCATCATTCGAGCATTAAAGCTCTTGGTTCCATCAAGCGTGCTGGTGACAACAACAACATTTGTCCAGAAATCTTTGCAAGCTTGGGATGAACAAGCTCCTTGATGTCAAAGAAGGAAGTCCACTTAGAGTATTCCAACTCATCAGTGACATCCATACCCCATTTCTTCAACTGTTCAAGATCAACAGTCTTTCCAGGAAGGATCTTCTCAGTATCAGCAACTCTCATATTGTATTTCTCAGCAATTTCTTTTGAAGAGAGACACTTTTAAGATGCCATTTTTAGAGAAGGGGTTTGGAGGGTTTTTTGGAAGAGAGAAGGGTTTGAGAGGAGAGAAGACGAAGATAAAGAGACTTTAGGGATTTGAAAAGTTAAAGTTTGAAGCTTTCTGATGATTTGCCTTTTATAGCAATAAAGGCAGGAGAGAGAAAGAAAACATTTTTAATTTTAAAACGGCACGATTTTTGTGGGGAACTGTAGCGCCCACTTGAGACATAATGAAAACATGGTTTCGAGATTAAAAACTGCCGTGCACATGATTAGCTTCAGATTAACAAATGGTATTAAATAATTAATAACCACTTTAATAAAACTGTTGAGATTTAGCACAGTGACTCAGCAGAGTCAGACAGGTAATCATAGACAGGTGATATAAAAATATAAGATAGGTAGCATAGATAGTTCAATACTCAGATATTTCATTCAACAATGCAATGCATGTTTAGATTATCTCTAATAAATAAGAACCTTTCTTCTGCTAAATGTTTTGTGAAAATATCAGCCCATTGATTTTCAGTTTTAACAAACTTAATATCAAAGATACCTTTCTGAACATAATCTCTTATAAAGTGATGTTTGATTTCTATATGCTTAGCCTTAGAATGCTGAATTGGATTTTTAGTTAAGCAAATAGAACTGGAATTATCACACCATACAGATATATTATGCTAAAAAATAGAGTAATCCTCAAGTTGATGTTTTAACCATAAAAGTTTAGAGTAGCAACTAACAGCTGAGATGTATTCTGCTTCAGCAGTAGATAGAGCAACAGTTGTCTGCCTTTTGCTTGACCAAGAGACTAAGTTTACTCCAATGAAGTGGCATCCTCCACTGGTGCTTTTCCGTCCGTTCTATTTTGTCTCCAGCAAAGTCAGCATCACAGAATCCCACTAATCTGTATTCTTTAATTCTTAAATATAGCAAGCCAAGATTAGTAGTCCCAAGCAAATATCTAAATATTCGTTTAACAGCTTTAAGATGAGATTCTCTTGGGTTAGATTGAAATCTAGCACACATACAGACACTAAATTGAATATCAGGTCTGCTTGAAGTTAAGTATAATAGAGATCCAATAATACCTTTGTAGACAGTTTGGTCTACCTTTATACCTTCATCATCTTTACTTAGTTTTGCATTGGTTTCCATTGGAGTTTTCATCAGTTTAGCACTTTCTATTTTGTACTTCTTAGCATCTCCTTGATATACTTTTGTTGATGGATGTAGATTCCATCACTTGTCTGTTTGATTTGTAATCCAAGGAAGAACTTTAATTCTCCCATCATGCTCATCTCAAATTCTGCTTGCATTAGCTTAGAAAATTTCTTGCATAGCTTTTCATTAGTTGCTCCAAAAATAATATCATCAACATATATTTGAACTATGATGAAGTTCTCTTTAGAACTTTTCTTAAACAGAGTAGTATCTACTTGTCGTCTAGTAAAACTATTATGCATGAGAAAAGAACTTAATCTATCATACCATGCTCTAGGTGCTTGTTTTAAACCATATAATGCCTTTTTAAGTTTAAAAACATGATCTGGTTTATCAGTATCTTCAAAACCAGGTGGTTGTTTAACATATACTTCTTCTTCAATTATACCATTGAGAAAAGCACTTTTCACATCCATTTGAAAAAGAGTGATTTGGTGTTGTTCAGCATATGATATCAGAATGCGAATAGCTTCTATTCTAGCTACAGGTGCAAAGGTTTCAGTATAGTCAATACCTTCTTGTTGGTTATAGCCTTGAGCTACTAACCTTGCCTTATTTCTGACAACTTTGCCATCCTCATCCAATTTGTTTCTGAAGACCCATCTTGTTCCTATGACAGACTTGTTTTTGGGCTTGGAGACAAGTGTCCAGACATCATTTCTGGTGAACTGGTTGAGTTCTTCTTGCATAGCAAGAATCCAGCTTTCATCATCAAGAGCTTCTTCAATGCGCTTTGGCTCTATTTCTGACATGAAGGCCACATTGCTTGATTCTTTTGAAGTCGATCGGGTTCTCACTCTTTCTGAAGGATTTCCAATAATAAGATCCTTAGGATGATGAGTTTTGAACTTCCAGTCCCTTTTAAGATCATCATGAACATCTTGACATGTCTGTTGACTTGTCTGTTCCACTTATCTGACTGGTTCAATTTCAGGTTCAGTCTTGGTCAGGTCAGGTTGTTGATTTTCTGATCTATTTATGTCGAGACCTGCAAGATCATCTTCTAGATCTGACAATTCCTTATCAATCTTTAAACCATCATTAAATTTGACATGAACAGATTCTTCAATAACAGATGTTTTAGAATTATAAATTCTAAAATCTTTAGACATTTCAGAATAGTCTACAGAGATACCTTTATTTGCTTCGGAGTCAAAATTTCCAAGTTGATCCTTAGTATTTAGAATGAAGCATTTACAACCAAATGCATGAAAGTAAGAAATGTTGGGGCTTTTTCCTTTCCACAATTCATAGGGTGTCTTCTTTAGAAAAGGCCTAATAAGTATTCTGTTTTGTACATAACATGCAGTGTTTACAGCTTCTGCCTAGAAGTACTTAGGGAGATTATTCTCATTGAGCATAGATCTAGCCATCTCTTGCAGAGATCTGTTCTTTCTCTCAACCACTCCATTTTGTTGAGGAGTTCTAGGTGCAGAGAAATTGTGAGAGATTCCATTCTCCTCACAGAACTGTCTAAATTGCTCATTTTCAAATTCTCCCCTATGGTCACTTCTAAGAGTAGAAATACAAAAACCTTGCCCATTTTGTACTCTTTTATAGAATACCAAGAAAGCCTTAAAAGACTCATCCTTATGGGTTAAGAAGAGTACCCATGTATATCTAGAATAGTCATCAACTATGACAAATCCATATTTTCTTCCAGCTAAGCTAGCAACACTAACTGGTCCAAATAGATCCATGTGTAACAACTGAAGAGGTCTAGAGGTTGATACTTGGTTTTTAGATTTGAAACTTGATTTTACTTGTTAACCTCTCTGACATGCATCACACAAAACATCTTTCTTAAAACTAATATCAGACAATCCTCTCACAAGGTTATCCTTTTTCAATTTTGAAATTAGTTTCATACTAGCATGTCCAAGTTTCTAATGCCATAACAACATTTCATCCTCTTTAGACATCAGACAGGTTACACTTTGATCTGAGAGGTCAGTTAGTTCAATCTTATACAGATTTTGTTGCCTTTTAGCTGAAAAGAGGGTTTTGCCACTGAGGTCTTTAACTATGCATAAATCCTTGGTAAAGGAGACATCAAATCCACTGTCACATAATTGACTTATGCTAAGCAAATTGTATTTTAATCCTTTAACCATAAGAACATTAGATGTAGAGGGAAGATGAGGTTTACCACCAATAGTACCAATGCCTATAACCTTCCCTTTCTGATTTCCACCAAATGCGACATGTCCTCCTTTCTCAAGTTGGAGGTCTAGGAACATAGACCTTTCTCCTGTCATGTGTTGCGAGCAACCACTGTCCAGGTACCAGCAGTGGTGTTTTCTTTGTGCTGTTCAGGACATCTGCAACAGAGATTATTTGTTCTTTAGGTACCCATAATTTTATGGGTCCTTTTCTGTTAGTTTTAGGAGTCTGTGAAGACTTCCTTCTTTTCTTATGAATACACTTAGACATAACATGTCCAGTTTTTCCACAGAAGTTACAGATAGGTATGGATTTAATGAAAGTAGATTCAGTAGACACTTTAGAGTTTTTAGTTGATACTTTATGATGTGTCTAATAGACATATCCAATACCTTCTTTGTTAAGGGAGTGCATCTGACAGCCAAGCAGCTCAGATTATCTCTACCATTAACAAATTTGGCAAGATCAGAAGTGAGCTCTTCCACTTTCTGTTGAAGTTTTTCAACTTCTTCAGATTGTGATGTATCACTAGAGATCATAGCTTCATCAGACTTTTCCGTCTTCAGCTCACTGTTCTCTTTGGCAAACTTCTCACACTCTTGAGATTTCTGTTTATGCTCACTGAGAAGCTTAACATAATCTCTCTTGAGGGATTTGAAAGCCTTAGATAAGCAGTTGGATTCCTCCAGCAATTCCTCATAGGCATCAAGTACTTCCTTATAGTCAGGATGTACCTCATTATCTGAATCTGAGTCAGTGTTGGCCATCAGACAAAGATTAGCTTCTTCCTCTGTCTCTTCATCAGAAGATGTTGACTCCAGATCTTCCCAAGTAGCCATCATTCCTTTCTTCTTCTTTTTGAAGAACTTCTTAAAAGGGGCTTTCTTGAGTTGAGGACATTCAGCTTTGATGTGACCTGGCTTCTTGCACTCATAGCAGACAATAGAACTCTTGTCTGTTGAAGTGGATTCTTTGAAGTTCTTGTCCTTGTTGAACCTTTTGAAAGGCTTATCCTTACTGAACTTCTTTTTCTGTAAGAGAAGCTTTATCTTTCTGGTTAGAAGAGATAACTTTTCATCACTTTCAGAGTCCTCGGGTTCAGATAGGTCAGCATCACTGGATGACTCGTCTGCCTTCAGAGATTTGGAAACTTTTGAAGACTTTTGATCAGCCTTCAGAGCAATTGACTTGCCCTTCTTTGTTGGGATTTCATCTCCAAGTTCTTGCTGATGAACAGTGAGTGTACCAAGAAGTTCATCCATAATCAAGGAAGTAAGATCCTTGGCTTGAGAGATAGCAGTTACCAAAGGTCTCCACTGCTTAGGTAGATTCCTTAGTATCTTTCCAACCTTCTCAGCATTAGAGTAAACTTTGCCAAGAGACTTTAGGCCATTGATGATTGTTTGGAATCTTCCTATCATCTGAGCAACAGATTTTCCTTCCTCCATGAGAAACAGTTCATACTTTCTGACAAGTATGGCAATTTTTGATTCTTTAACTTTGGCTGTTCCTTCATGTGTGACAGCTAAAGTGTCCCATATTTCTTTAGCAGAATCACAGGCACAAACTTTTTCAAATTCTTCAGGACTGAGAGCACAAATGATGTTATATCTGGCATTATGATTCAGCTCCCATTTTGTCTTATCTGCGGGGGTCCACTGAGCTTTTGGCTTGTCAGTGTTGTCATCATTTTTAGGAATGAATGGACCATCTGTGATGACATCCCAGAGATCAGAGTTTGTAGATAGAATGAACCATTGAAATCTATCTTTCTAATAGTTGTAGTTTTCTCCATTGAAGAATGGAGGTCTGGTTAAGGAAGCTCCTTCAGTCTGGTGGCTCCCACTAGCTCCAGCAGTCATGTCTATTCTTCAGGACCTTGTACCTCTACACTATTAGATGCTCAACCCAGAGGCTGAGCTCTGATACCAACTGAAATAGACAACTATAAACACGAGAAGGGGGCTTGAATTGTGTTTATCAGAAATTAAAATAAAGTTGAAAACTTTTCGCACACAGAAGCTAGGTTCAGACAAGTGCAAAACAGCTTACACAGACAGGTCACCTGTCTGGTATATTTTCATAGAAAAGCACACAATTACACAGATGAAAAACAAGCTTGATATGCACATTTTTAACCCCTTAGTTAGAACGCAAATAATATAAACAAAACAACTTAAAAGTTTAAGGGAAGAGAGATTAACACAATTGTTTGTCCTATTTCACTCTTTGACCCAAAGAGCTACGTCCAGTCCTTGGCAGCACCAAGTTTTATCCACTATAACTGATCAGGTTACAGACTCCAAGTATTGTTTGGATACCTAGCCTCTTCATGCTCCAAGACAAGTATTCTTTGCTCACTTAGCCTCTTCAGGCTCACACAGGTTTGTTTTGAGAAGTTTGTTTGTAATAAATATAACCAGACAAACAATTCTTTCACTAACACTCAGAGAGTGGATTAAATGTAGACTTAGGAAAGACTGCGTAATAACTTCAAATGATTGAAGAATATAGATTGAAAGAATGAACAGAGTAATGGCTCTTTAATGCTTTGTAATCTCTTATGTCTTCATCTTCAATGACTTCTGTATTTATAGCCTTCAAATATTTAATATCCGTTAGAGACATTCCTTGCAACGATGGCTTCAAGCAGAGCTTCATTAAATGCAATAGAGTCGTTCTGGGCAGCCATTAATGCAATGGAGACGTTGGTTGTACTCTAACATGAAGGATCATGGCTTTATGCATCGTGTAGTAGCCAAATCAGAGTTGTGCAGAATGCTTTTGTACTTTACAGAGTATATTTCCCTTTTCTTGTAATTACCAAGAGTACTAGGGAATAAAGCATGTTGGAAACATTCTTTAAATGGAAGTTATCTCTGACATCCTACGTTGCTTGAGAGAGTGACCATCTGAATTTCTTGATAAGCGTGAGAGAGAGATTCATAGTCTTCTGCAAGAGGGGACAGCTTCCAAAAGCTTCGTGTACTTGAGTTCCTATTAAAGAACCTTAGACAAGTAGGAGAACATAGCAGAGACAGGTTGAAACTGATTTGTAGAAATTCAACGATCCTAGTCAGCAGACGGGTTGACTTTTGCTTACTCAGACAGGTTGTCATACATGTGGACAGACATGTGAGTTTTACTATTTTATGATCTGTACATTAAGTAGACAGGTTAGCAACCACAAAGTAGGTTAATTAAATCATTATCCAATGTTTAGCTTTCATCAAAACTTAGGGAAATGCACACAGACATTTTAGAGACTTGACAATATCTTTATCTTCATAATTATTATTTAATTATTTTGGAAATAGATTGTGCCCCCACTAGCTTAGGGTCCTGGATCCGTCATTGTCGATCGGTACATTTTTTATTATTAAGTAGGTTCAAATTGATAGGCTCCGGTAAGTGTACCGGATCGAAGCAAGTCAATGGAGAGAGAATATATCAATTATATCAAAATTCAAAGAGAATAACTAAAGTTTCACCAAGTCAATGGAGAGAGAATATAGTTGAGATCAAATTAGATAACCAAATCAATTATCAAGTAATAGCAAAAACACATCAAAAACAACTATCAAGAACTGAGAATATGATCGGGAAGATCTAAGGTCACGATTTCACCAACATAATCAAACTTAGATCCAAGTGATTATTTTCTATCCCTAAAGTCAATTTCATGCCAACCAGGAACCCTAAATTATTCTAATGTCTCGGTCGAGCACAAGAGAAAACACCTAAATATGCCAATCAACTATATCGCTATTCGACGACTAACATGAAAGATTCATTAAGTTCTTGGTTCCCGAAAGCGATTGCACAAATCTCATATTATATCTCTATCAATATTCAATTTGTGTTCTTAATTCAAGTGCTAAAGCATGAATCTCCGGTCGAACTCATCACGCTTGACTAGTTAATCAAGGGCTTTTATGATTAACGCAATGCAAAACAAAATTAAGAAGCAAGAATTAAAAGAAGGGAAAAGAAAACATCACAATTCACTATGCCGTCATGTGCGGCTACATCCATTCCTTAGAAAAGATGATTAGTTCCCCATAGCATACATCATCATCCAAGATTCAAAGGAATGCATCCTCAAAAACTCAGAAAAATATCAAAAGTACTAAGCCAGACACAACTATTAGAAAACTAGGATTAGGGTTCCTAAAATTTGCACAATTACAAGCTTAAATAGGAGGTTCTGGTCTGCGCACGCTCGCGGGGCGAGCAGCTGCTCACGGGACGAACCCTGTCTCGCGGGGCGAGACAGGGAACCTTTAGAAATTCCTCCTCTGCTTCGCGGGGCCAGCCATGATTCGCGGGGCGCCCCAGAAAGGTTTCAATTTTCCTGTCTCTGGCTCCCGGGGCACCCCAGAGCCTCTTCAAAATCTTCATTTTCCAGCTCTAGCTCGTGACACGAGCACTGTCTCGCAGGGCGACACATCATTTTTCTTCGATTAGCTTGTTTTCTTCAATTTTTCTAGTTTCCTCCAGCTTCACTTTTAACCTGAAAACTTAAAAATAGCATCAAGTGCTTTATTTGACTAAAAAATAACCAAAAATCTAAAAACTACCAAAAAGACTTAAAATGCTGCTCAAGGACAAATAAAGCCAAATTCGGGTAAAACGAGATTAAGCTCGCACAATTATCATCAAAATCATGACCTTTCTAGCTATAAAACTAGATAAGCCAACAAATTATCACAAACTCAAAAGGTGAATTGAGATTGTAAAGAGTTTTGTAAGCTTTTGGTAAAACACTTGATCGAGGATATTCATTGAATCTACAATTCAAAGAATTGAATAGATTGATGATGATAAAACAATTTCTTGCAAGCTTACCAATAAACAAACGAAGGTGAAACAATTTAAAAATGAAAATAGAAATAAAAGTAGATAAACTTAGAGATAAAGGTACATATTAATTTATATCGAATTGGTGATTAACGTTGGTTGGAATGGTGATAAAGGAGAAAATGGAATGGAATGGAATGGTGTATGATTTTATTGATTAGGTATAATAAAGATATAACTAAATGATATATATTAAATTCAACTTATTGTATCTTATTGCATCTCTAAAATGTCTGATGTGAATTTCCCTAAGTTTTGATGAAAACTAAACATTTGTTAATGATTTATTAACCTTCATATTGGTTGCTAACATGTCTATTTAGTGTGCAGATCAAAATAGTAAGAAGTCACTTTCTCACCTGTCTGCCCACATAGATGACCACCTGTCTGGAGAAGCAAAAGTCAACCTGTTTGCTGACTAGGATATTGACTTTCTGAATTGAAATTTCAACTTGTCTTTTGATAAGTTCTCATACTTGTCTAAGGTCCTTCGTTGAGGAACACAAGTACAAAGAACTTTTGAAAGCTGTCCCTTCGCATAGAAGACTCTGAAGCTCTCTCTTTCTTCTTCTCACGTTTATTAAGAATGTCAGAAGGTCATTTTCACAAGCAACCTAGGATATCAGAAACGAAGTCCAGTTAAAGAATGTTTCCAACATGCTTTATTCCCTAGTACTCTTGGTTATTACACGAAAAGGGAAATGTGCTCTGCAAAGTACAAAAGCATTCTGTACAACTCTGATTTGGCTACTGCACGATGCATAAAGCCATGATCCTTCATGTCAGAGTACAACCAACGTTCCTATTGCATTAATGGCTGCCCAGAACGAGTCTATTGCATTTAATGGAGTTCTGCTTGAAGCCAACGTTCGAAGGAATGTCTTCAACGGATCTTAAATACTTGAAGGCTATAAATACAGAAGTCATTAAAGATGAAGATAGAGAACACACATCATTAAAGAGCCATTACTCTGCGCATTTATTTCTTCATTCTTTCAATCTGTACTTTTCAATCATTTGAAGTTATTACGCAGTCTTTCCTAAGCTTACATTTAATCCACTCTCTGAGTGTTAGTAAAAGAACTGTCTGTCTGATTGTATTTATTACAAACAAACCTGAGTGAGCCTGAAGAGGCTAGGTGAGCAAAAATACTTGTCTTGGAGCCTGAAGAGGCTAAGTGTGCAGACAATACTTGGAGTCTATAACCTGATCAGTTATAGTGGATAAAACTTGGTGTTGCCAAGGACTGGACGTAGCTCTTTGTGTTAAAGAGTGAACCAGGATAAATAGCTATGTTAATCTCTCCTCCCTTAAACTCTTTAGTTGCTTTGATTATATTATCTGCTATCTAACTAAATGGGTTAAAGTGTGAATACCAAACTTGGTTTCAAATTGTATGCTTGTGTGTTGTTCTGTTAAAATCACATCAGACAGGTCACCTGTCTGTGCAGTGCTTTCACACTTGTCTGAACCTAGCTTCTGTCAGCGAAAAGTTTTCAACTTTGTTTTAATTTCTGATAGACACAATTCAACCCCCTTCTCGTGTTTATAGTTATCTATTTCAGTTAGTACAGAGCTCAGCCTCTGGGTTGAGCATCTAACAGTGTAGAGGTAAAGGTCCTGAAGAATGAACATGACTGCTGGAGCTAGTTCAAGTGGGAGCCACCAGACTGAAGGAGTATCCCTAACCAGACCTCCATTTTTCAATGGAGAAAACTACAACTATTGGAAAGATAGATTTCAATGGTTCATTGTATCTACAAACTCTGATCTTTGGGATGTCATCACCGATGGTCCATTCATTCCTAAAAATGATGACAACACTGACAAGCCAAAAGCTCAGTGGATCCCTGCAGAAAAGACAAAATGGGAGCTGAATCACAAAGCCAGATACAACATCATTTGTGCTCTCAGTCCTGAAGAATTTGAAAAAGTTTGTGCCTATGATTCTGCTAAAGAAATATGGGATACTTTAGCTGTTACACATGAAGGAACAACCAAAAGTTAAAGAATCAAAGATTGCCATACTTGTCAGGAAGTATGAACTGTTTCTCATGGAAGAAGGAGAATCTATTGGTCAAATGATAGGGAGATTCCAAACTATCATCAATGGCCTAAAGTCTCTTGGGAAAATTTATACCAATGCTGAGAAAGTTGGAAAGATACTGAGAAGTCTTCCTAAGCAATGGAGACCTTTGGTCACTGCTATCTCTCAAGCCAAGGATCTCACTACCTTGACTATGGATGAACTTCTTTGTACACTCACTGTTCATGAGCAAGAACTTGGAGATGAAATTACAACAAAGAAGGGCAAGTCAATTGCTTTGAAAGCTGATCAAAAGTCAGCAAAAGCTTCCAGAGCTCTAAAGGCAGATGAGTCATCCAATGATACTGACATGTCTGAACCCGAGGATTCTGAAAGTGATAAAGAGTTATCTCTCCTAACCAGGAAGATAAAGTTTCTCTTACAGAAAAAGAAGTTCAGAAAGGATAAGTCATTCAGAAGGTTCAACAAGGATAAGAACTTCAAAGAATCCACTTCAACAGACAAGAGTTCAATGGTCTGCTATGAGTGCAAGAAGCCTGGTCACATCAAAGCTGAATGTCCTCAACTCAAGAAAGCCCCTTTTAAGAAGTTCTTCAAAAATAAGAAGAAAGGGGTGATGGCTACTTGCGAGGATCTAGAGTCAACATCTTCTGATGAAGAGACAGAGGAAGAAGCTAATCTCTGTCTGATGGCCAACACTGACTCAGATATAGATAATGAGGTACATCCTGACTATGAGGAATTACTTGATGCCTATGAGAAGTTGTCGGAGGAATCCAACTGCTTATCTAAGGCCTTCAAATCCCTCAAGAGAGAGTATGTAAAGGTCCTTAGTGAGCATAAGCAGAAATATCAAGAGTGCGAGAAGCTGGCCAAGGAGAACAGTGAGTTGAAGACTGAAAAGTCTGATGAAACTAAGATCTCTAGTGAAACCTCACAATTTGAAGAAGTTGAAAAACTTCAACAGAAAGTGGAAGAGCTCACTTCTGATTTTGCCAAATTTGTTAATGGTAGAGACAATCTAACTAAGCTGCTTAGCTGTCAGAGACGTCAGAGACATTCCCTTAACAAAGAAGGTATTGGATATGTCCATCAGACACATAATAAAGTGTCAACTAAAACTTCTAGAGTGTCTATTAAGTAAACAATAATTAAATCTATACCTGTCTGTAACTTCTATGAAAAAACTGGACATGTTATGTCTAAGTGTATCCATAAGAAGATAAGAAAGTCTTCACAGACTCCTAGAACTAACAGAAAATGACCCAGAAAATTATGGGTACCTAAAGACCAAATAATTTCTGTTGCAGATGTCCTTAATAGGACAAAGAAAACATCACTGGTGGTACATGGACAGTGGTTGCTTGCGACACATGACAGGAGAAAGCTCCATGTTCCTAGACATCCAACTTAAGAAAGGAGCAGTGTTATAACAACCGGACCGGACCGGCCGATCGGACCGGTTAGACCGGAAACCGACTCCCTGTCCTGTCTGGTTGGCACATTTGACCGGATAAGGAACTGAACCGAGGTCAATTTAATAAAACCCCGATCGAACCGGATTTAACCGGCTAACCCGAGCTACGATCGAACAGGTTCACCTTCAGCTAAGTCTTGTCAGCGTGCAGTCGCACGCATGCTTTCCAATGTTAGTGAAATTACTTTGAGTAAAATCCAGCAAAATGCCATGGGAGGGACTCGAACCACGGATCAAAGGCTCGTTTAGAGGATCCAATACCACTAGACCACAACGGTATTTATGCATACTACTGAAATAAATATTAAATATAGCTATATTTATTATATATTTAATATATTAATATATACCGAGAAAACCGGTTGAACCAGTGACCCACTGGTTGAACCAGTAAACCATTAACCCGGTACCCCGACTGAGTCGATCACCGGGCCAATTTTAATAACACTGGAAAGGAGGACATGATGCCTTTGGAGGAAATCAGAAGCGGAAGGTTATAGGCATTTGTACTATTTGTGGTTAACCCCCTCTTCCCTCTATATCTAATGTTCTTATGGTTGAAGGATTAAGACACAATTTGCTTAGCATAAGTCAATTATGTGACAGTGGATTTGATGTCTCCTTTACCAAGGATTTATGCATAGTTAAAGACTTTAGTGGCAAAACCCTCTTTTCAGCTAAAAGGCAACAAAATCTGTATAAGATAGAAATGACTGATCTCTCAGATCAGAGTGTAACCTATCTAATATCTAAAGAGGATGAAAGATGGTTATGGCATAAGAAACTAGGACATGCTAGTATGAAACTAATTTCTAAACTAAAAAAGGATAACCTTATGAGAGGATTACCTGATATTAGTTTTAAGAAAGATGTCTTGTGTGATGAATGTCAGAGAGGTAAACAAATAAAATCAAGTTTCAAATCTAAAAATCAAGTATCAACCTCTAGACCTCTTCAGTTGTTACACATAGATCTGTTTGGACCAGTTAGTGTTGCTAGCCTAGCTAGAAGAAAATATGGATTTGTCATAATTGATGACTACTCTAGATTTACATGGGTACTTTTCTTAACCAACAAGGATGAGTCTTTTAATGCTTTCTCAGTATTTTGTAAAAGAGTACAAAATGAATAGGGTTTCTGTATCTCTACCCTTAGAAGTGACCAGGGGGAGAATTTTAGGATGAGCAGTTTAGACAGTTCTGCGAGGAGAATGGGATCTCTCATAATTTCTCTGCACCTAGAACTCCACAACAAAATGGAGTTGTTGAGAGAAAGAACATATCTTTACAAGAGATGGCTAGATCTATGCTCAATGAGAATAATCTCCCTAAGTACTTTTGGGCAGAAGCGGTAAACACTGCATGTTATGTAGAAAACAGAATACTTATTAAGCCTTTTCGAAAGAAGACACCTTATGAATTGTGGAAAGGAAAAAGCCCCAACATCTCTTATTTTCATGCATTTGGTTGTGAATGCTTCATTCTAAACACTATGGATCAACTTGGAAAGTTTGATTCCAAAGTAGATAAAGGTATCTTTGTAGGCTATTCTGAAATGTCTAAAGCCTTTATAATTTATAACAAGAATAATTGGTTATGCTCAAAAGGATAACATATTATTAATGTCAAACTGTCATAAGCCCAATTAACATGGGAGTTGACATGGAGACTTGAGGCATAAGATATTTAAGAACACAGATCAACCCATAAGTAATGAACTGGAACATGAGTGAGTTAGGAAAGGAAGACACATGCCAAAGGATCCAAAAAATCAGGAGAAGGTCAAAAGCTGGCTTTGGGTAACTAAGAAGAGGTTGAAGGACTTTGTGTGAAGAAGGCATATAGGTTGTAAGGGGTATGGTGAGGGAGTGAAAAAGCGTTCTCCCTTCTTCTTCATTGCTGCATTTCTACTTATTGGTACTTGAATCATGTACTTGCTATTAGTTCCTATAAATTTCATTGTACTAAATCCATGGTAATATTACTAATGCAGAAGAGGAATTTCATAAATTACTTGATATTAATTTGACAGCTCCTTAAATTTTTTATACTTTCATTCCTATCAGGGCTGAGAACATGAGATGAAGGAGGTAGGTGTTTAAGTAAAAGTTCTTGGTGTTGAAATTAACAACGTAATAGAGCTAAAGGAGAAAAGAGATCAAGAATACTCAGATCATTTTGTATTTTTTCTATATGACACCCATGGCGGTATCAACTTAGGTTTGGATGGCAACAATCACACACGTAATCAGCTGTTTCATGTGAGGAACATCAAATTGAAATTTCCTAGATTCAATGACACAAATCTATTAACTGGATCTTCATGGCATAACAAATCTACTGAGTATTATAATACTTTTTGAGACAAAATACTCACTATTGCTATAATCCATATAGATAACTATATGATGCTTTTGTTTCAAATGACGAAACAAAATTATTCTCTTCAGTTATGGAAAACCTCTACTCAAGCTCTAGAGTTCGAATTTGTTTCCATATGAATGAATGTCCCAGTTCTACTCTATTGAAGCTTACTCAATCCAACTCTATTAATGACTATTCACTACAACAGAAAAAACTTTAGATAGCATTTCCGTGTGCCTTTTAATAGCGCTTTTAAGCGTTATCTATGCCACCGTTATTAAAAGTAGTTAGTAAAGATAGCATTTAAGAAGTGCTATTAAAAGATGAATTTAGATAGCGTTTCCGCGTATGAACAAACTCTATCTAAAGTGTGTTTTTACCGCCATCTTGGGAAGGCACATCTGTGACTTTAGATAGCGTTTGTGTATACAAATGCTATCTAAAAGGTGCCTTTAGATAGCGTTTACAGAAACAAACGCTATCTATTCCCATATATATATATATATATATATATATGTATATATATTAGTTTACGCCACCCTGCATGTTCATAAAAAACAAAAGGTTTACATCAACCACATTCAGAAGACACGGTAAATTACGAGTTTGCTAAATTAAAAGAGCACTAATTGTCATCTAATCAAAACTAATTAAGAATTAATAAACAATTGTTAACTATAAAAAAAAATCATAGAAGTTGATACAATTAACTGAAACACAATCCAAATTATAGGTAGCAATCTCCAATAGTATGTGCAACAAAACCCAGACATCTAAGTTACTTGAACCAAACCATGCATAACACAATACATAGTTTAGACCATACATAAGAAGGGTAATGAAATAAATTTTTCAACAATATAACGAAACCAATCTTCCTTGACTTCAGATAGTTGAGCAGTGGAGTATGTGAAGCATTTGTAGTCAGGGAAGTACTGCGACATCAAAATTAAATAAATTAAGTTACAATTGCTATAACATTTGAACAGTCACATTTAAAAGTAAATAACAAGCACTGAAACTACATACCGCCATTGGTATTTTAACTTGGTTTTGTAAGATAATTTCCTTCATGAAGCACATGACATAATACCCACAATCTGTATCGTTGGGTTGTCTTGGACACTATAAAAAAGAAAATAGTAAATCAATAGTTTGTGTCGCCCTCATAAGTATTTGTGTTGGTATTGTTTGATGAATATATCACACGATTCCTCATTTCCCTAAACTCATCTCTTGTCTCACCATGTTTTGTCCAACATGTATAACTTTGATCGATTCCATTACATACTAAATGTTCTTCCAACTCGGCTGTACTAACTCGCCTTGCATAACAACAATCTAAACAAGGGCATATGATTCTACTAAGGTTTTCCGCATGCCGAACTGCAAACCTAATAAACTCTTTCACCCCATCCTCATCCTCCTTCGTTAAACGATTGGCAGACATCCATTTCCGATCCATACTTTCTCGATCGACGAAAATATTTAATAACCAAACTATTATAGAGAACAAACTCAATTGTAACATAGCAATATCTTCAGCCAGCCAGCATCACGAAGCAAAGTAGCAATGCCAAGCTAAAGCAAAACAACAATAAAAACATGCAAGAACGAAATTTCAAAGACATTAACACACATTCTACCTTGGGCATTATACATTTACAAAGATACAAACTTTAACCATTAGAATAAGAAGGCACACTTAATTTTATATAAAAGAAATCAAAACACAACAAAGTGATTAAGATGGATCATATATTCAACTACTCTTCAATATAAAAATGTGCTCTCTCCAAGTTACATCAAATATATATTCTGAAGAACTATAAAAATGTGCTCTCTCCATTTCCTGTTTTCAGATTAATGGAAAGTTGGAAACAAAGGGTGCTTGCAAAATAACTACTTTTTGACAACCCCCTTCAAAGAAAAGAATATCATGACATATTGGCTTTCAACATAAAATAGTTATAGGTACTTCATTCAATTCAAGACTCTTACTCTAAAGTCTAAACCTCTTTATGGTATTCAAAGCCATCTTGCGAGTGTGAAACATGAAAAACCAAGTGAAATTACATTAAAATTCATATTGTTTTGTTGTAGATATTTCTAATCTTGTTGTACATCCATGTTACCTGATGATACCTGATATTGCTGAACTTAAATTTGCTTTGCACTTACTTGAAGCCCTCGTGGGTGGTCAGTGTTCTTTGAAAGAAGCAATGACTACATCAGTGTTCTTTGCAAGTAATGGTGGTTTGCTCAACGACCTTATATTCAAGGAGTTGCCTAATACTAACGTGCTTATTTCAATCATCAATTTAAATAATTTTGAAGCCAAAATTGAAACACTAGGTTTGCTTCATAACAATTAATAGAATCAATGGACACCAAATAACAGAGCACAAAATACAGAACTATTTGTTGTGCAACTCAGTTTAGGGTATAGTTGTGTGAAATTCAGTTTGCCTCCTTATAGAAGAGAGGAATGACAGCATGTCCAAGACACTTTTGAGCCACAAGACAAAATAAAAAAGAAAGTGAACGATTCAAACTCTTTTACTATACATATAGAAATCTGTCAAGACAATCAGTTCACAAAGCACAGAATCTAAATTTTGTGACACTGGCTAAATTCCATATAGTAAAATGTTGCTTGTAAATTTCCTTCTTATATGGTCTGCATTTGAACCCCCCAAAAACTTTTACCTTTTAACTCTGAAAAAGTTACTTTCTGCTTAGGAAGCAATTCTCCTTTTTCTTTTTTATATATAGAAAAATGCTAATAACACAGTATTTCTAATACTTTCTATAATATCAATTTCAAGTGACACACATCAAATACATACTGAGCCAATGCGATTTAGTGAATTGGACCTGTGAATTCTACCAATGTGTAAAGTTTTTTACACTGCAATCAATAACAAATCATTCAATGTATAACTTTTAAAATAATTATGATAACAATCAAACATTTTTAATAATATAACAATATATGATTGATTAAGAGTATTTTTTTTTTAAATGCCAAGAAATTCATTAAAAAAGACTAGAACTGAAGCACAAGTTGTACAGAGCCCAAGCCAAGAAAGTCACATTACACCAAGCATAATTGCATATAAGCAGTAATAAGAACTCCACCCGAATTGACCAAAGAAACCGTTCAACAATCAAGAAAACTAACAGCAAAAAAGACCCAAAAAACCAGTACAGTTGCTCTGAAAACACGCCTGAAAACACAACAGTCTACACCCAGCATATGTATGACAGAGTGCTAACAAGTTACAACAGCAAATCATCAAGCAAATTGGACTCAAAAGTATAAAAAAATCTTAATTAATGCATACTAATTAATCCATATTAAAAATATAAAATGCACTCAAAAGTTTATTTTATTTTATTTAGTAGGCAGGAGTAATGAGTTTTGAGATTCAGAATTATTCCATTTTATTTTGGTACAAGATGGAACTTTTGACTTCTTACAAAATACTCAACTCCATGGGCCCAATCCCAGTGGCTTTATGAAGCTGACTTTAGATAACAAGTTATTTCAATAGCAAGAGTGTATTGATTATAAGTAACACCGAAATACACTACCCCGCAACCCCATAATATATATACCTTGGCATCAAAATATTTTAATCTTGTAATGATCACAACTAGGAAAAAAGAAAAACAATTGAAAAAGGAGTTAAAAGAGGGAGGGATATGTACCTATTTCATCAACCATGGTGTAGCCATTTGAGAAGCGACCAGTCGGGCCTACATTGAAGTCGATGCCATATGGGTAATAGTTGGCCTTAGCAAAGGAAGGCAGGTTGTTGTTGTTGCCAATGTCAATAAGTGAGTCACCAAATATGAACATTGCAGGCATCATTTCTCTCCTACGCCCATTTTGGCCTCTGACTTCACTACTCAGCACCATGAAAAGCACCAAGAAGAATAGAGATAACCTAAACTTAGCCATCAAAGTGTGTGTGTAAGGGGCTTGCTACATAATACTGATGATACCTGATAGAAGAGAACAGTTTTGCCACGCTTAAACAACCGTACGGAGGTGGCTTTTCTCAGCGGCGGTGGCGGAAAAGGGACCTGAGCGAGGCGGAAGGCACTGAGGTGGCTTTGCTCAGCGGCGGCACCTGAAAACGCAGGGCGAGCTCAGCGGCGGTTCCCTCTTCCCCAAAACCCCACCTCTTCCGCGCCGAACGCAGGGTGAGTGAAAATGCAAAGTGTCTGAAAAATGCAGGGCGAGCTCAGCGGAGGCGGAGGGCAAGGAGCGAAGCGGTTGGCAGCGGTGGACAACTCTGAGAAAGCGCAGTGGTGTTAGGGTATACGCACAAAAACTCTGAGAAGGAACAACTATGAGAAAGCGGTGGTATTAGGGTATGGGCGCGGGATGTGACGAAAATAACAAGCGGGAAGTTATAAAATTAGAAAAGGTAGTGTTTAAACAAATAAGTGCTATCTTAGCCATATGTTTTGATAGCATTTTTTACTAACAAATGCTATTAAAGGTCTTACTGTTATTTTATCATTTTTCCAAAAGAGAAAAGATAGCGCTTCATGATAGAAACCCTATCTTATGTTCATTCTTTTTATAAATGGGTGCAAACATTTTTAATAACATTTCCGCCTCACAAATGCTATTAAAAGACTAATATTAAATGTCATTTCTGTTGTAGTGATTGTTTTGAGCTTACGTCTTTGGTCAATCGAGCATATGGTTTAAGTGATAATGCTTTTACTTAACTGAGAATATATGCCTTGAAAGGTACTTTAGTTTTGATGAATGATAAAAGAGAAAGTCAGAAGGATTTAATTGCAAAAAGCGGCAAAAGGACATGCAAGCAATTAATATGGGTTAAAGAGAATTTTACTATTTGTATTGCTTGTTTTAGAAAAAGTTGTAAATGGTAAGTAAAGCTCTCAAGATTAAAATTGGTCACACACACACACATTAAAGAGCTTTTAAAATAAAACTTAATTGGCATTAATTTGATCTTAAATGCTTATTAAATTCGGCCATTAAGTTTTTCAAATTCAAATTTGAACCGAGTAATAATCGATTAGTATAATCGATTATCATGCTCTTAATTATGCTTTAATGGGTAATCAATAATAGAGCTATTATGTTTTTGAAGTTTGAATTTTAAATGCAATAATCGATTATGCCATTTTGATCACGTTTTAAGTGCTCGCAAAATTTCAAACAGAGAACAGACAATTGATTAGCATAATCCATTATGCTGTCAATAATCGATTACATAATCCATTATGCTGAAATAATCGATTAGCATAATCCATTATGCTGCGACTGTCTCAAAGAAGCGCCTTTTCAATCTGAGTTAAATTAATCGATTATGGCTTTTAAATAATCGATTATTATGCGCAAAAATTAAGTTTTGGAGAGTTTTTGACCTAATCTTTCATGGTCAATATAAGGAAACTTTGGCACAATTCAGAGCACGAAATTATCATTTTATAACTGTGCTAAAACTCTGATAATCATTTCTCTCATCTTCTCTTTGTTCTTACACTTGAACCAAATCTTATAGAGAGAGCTTTACACACCATATAGGTGTTTTTGTATTAGGCTTCAATTTGTTCATCTGCACTATTAAGAGTGCTTTATATCGGTAAGATTCGTATTGACTCAAACCATCTTTTTGTTAGCATTCTTACAAGAGACAAGAGAGGGTATATCTCTTGTAGGTGTTTCTTAGATATGATTTCCAAGTGTTCACAAGGGAGGTGATATTCCTTGTGGTTGACAAGAAAAGGGTATATCTCTTGGGTTATTGTTTGAGGCTCTTTCACTGGGGGAGGTGATATCCCTGGTCTGTGAGGAGTGCTCTTCATTGTAAGGGTTCTAGTTGATCCTGTTTAAAAACTAGTGTTGAGTGAAAACCCTTGGTCGTATTGCCTTGGGGACTGGACGTAGGTCACGTGGGTAGTTTGTGGCCGAACCAGGATATATCGTCGTGTTCATCTTCTTTCCCTATCCTCTTTATTTTCCACAATCATTTACTTTTCCTACGCTTTATTATTTGCGAAGTTTTCCTTATCGCGCTTCAATTTCAAACCATTTATTTTATCAAGCGCTTTAACTTGAAAATAATATTTTATCCACTGCAAATTCTGTTTATATATTAAGAGGTTTTTGATTTATTGAAAAAGAATTCGTTTTTATTTAAAACCCAATTCACCCCCCTCTTGGGTGATGGTTGCCACGGCCAACATCGACTGTTTCATTAGTGGTGTTAAAACCTGACATCTACATAGAAGATGCCCAAAACTCCGTTCTTGTTACCTAAAGCAATGGCTCTTATGGTCTGTTTGTTGTAGCAGAAATTGTGAGGAGAGAACTTGGAGCGAGAGAACATGCAAAGAAAAAGGACTTCTCCTTCATTTGGTAGGAGAAGAAATAGGTGAGAAAGAATAAAAAACTGTGAGAACCACACAAAAAATTAATCACCTCGACATTGCGAAGAAAACTCGAGGAAACTGAAGGCAGAACACATTTTTATCTTCTTTCTCAATTATACCCATGTGCTTGACGATGGAATAATAATTGAGGAATGCTACGGTCAATTTCTCAAACACTCTCTCTTGAACACTCACTCATAGGGGAAGCCACGTAACTCATTTTTTAAAACCCCTCACCTGGTTACCGGTTCTTTGGGTTCAGATCTTTAAACATGTTTTTGATTTTTAAAATAAATTACTGGCATCCCAAACACAGAGTCCTGACTCCTGAGCTTCTGCTATCTCAAACGCACGCCCTCTTTGTTGTGATGTGAGCTCCTCCTGAAATCGATTCCTGCTTTCCTTCTTTTTTTTGAAGAATTCGATCCCTACTTTCCTTCACCATTTCTTTAAGCTTTGCTTGTATTTTTTTTTTTTTTTTTCAGTTTATTTCTTAGGTATACGTTTAAACAATTTTCCAAAAGGAATGGCAATATTCCTTGGATCCATATGAAGGTAGCAAAAAATCGTTTGATGTGCATATGGATCCTATATATATCCACACTAAAATGATTGTTAACCTCACTTCAATCTTATGTTTGTCACATGCCCCTTTTCAATAGGGCCTCCGTGTTGGCCTCAAATCAGCAGTGGCCATTGCTCTGCATAATATCTCATTGAGATTATATATAAAAAAACATTAAGACCTTCAAATGCTATCAAGTGTTGTGTTTTGTAGGAAGGGGAAAAATTAAGTACCTGAAGGAAGCAGGAACTAGTGGGCTGTCACAGACAATTGTTTTTGAACTTTTATCCTCTTGCTATTATCGACGCCCTACCGGCTACCTTCCCTCACAACGAGTGGCAGCAACTATCCAACTAAGAAGGGCACACATACGAAACAAAGGCCAATGGTTTTGCAAAAGAAAGGGCTCACAGAGGTTGAAAGGGCTTCGACTTGCAATGAATGGCGTAACAGAGGTTTTTTTAAAAAAACTAAAAATACGTTTAGCAGTCGGAACCCAAACAACCGGTAATCAAGTGAGGGGTTATAAAAAATGGGTGACGTGGCTTCCTCAATGAGAGAGTGTTTAAGAGAGAGTGATAGAGAGCCTGACAGTAGCATTCCTCATAATAATTGCACATTGTAAAGCTTCCGTACAAAGCATTGAAGACAAAACATGATAAAAACATGTTGCTGTCACTATGCAATTAATTTTATTAGTTTAATTAGTTTAATATAATTAATTAATTTAATAATTTAGCTATATTAAACTATTAAAATTAATTATTTAAATCAATTCAAATAATTAATATATGAATTAAATTAATTAATTGAATTAAAATATATAAAATTAAATTAATTAAGTAATTTAGTTTCTTTATTAAATTAAAATTAAAAATCAAATTAAATTTTATAAGAAATTAAATTCAAATATAAAATTAATAATAACATTTTTATCTTCTCATTTTCTATTCAACCAAACAAAGGGAGAGAGACAAATACATTTCTTTCTCTTTTGTTTTTCTTATACCAAATAACATATCAAATATATTCCATTTATCACCCTTTTCTCTCTTCTTATACTCTTTCTCACATCTTTCTCTCTTCTCACTTTCTTCTTACAACCAAACATACAATTACCAAACTAATCGAGGAAAAGTATGAGCCAAATCCTAGACTAATTTACTCGACTAATCCTAATCGTGTACAATCTTTTTCGCTCGAGTTTAGTAAGTCCAATAAACTAGCTTATAACTTCTTTGACTAATTTATAAGTTTGTTTGACCAAAGTAGAAATGTTTAGTAAATAAGTTTTATGTCATTAGCTTATAGCCTTGTTTCACAAGCTATTTTGTTTAGCTTATAACTTATAGTTTATAATTTATCAATTTTTTTCTCTCATTTTTACTCTTATTATTTTAACAAAATTCCTACTTCACCCTACCCCTGCCTAATAAAATAACATACTTATAAAAAATCATATAAACATGTTATTTCATTTATATTATTTAATAAAACTTTTAAAAATAAAAATAAACAAAAAAATTATTATTCTAATTATAAAGCTTTAATTGGAATTTAAAATTAGTTTATATAAAATCTTATAAACATGTTTTTTTTATTGCATTTTACAATTACAAGCTAGTTCAACAACTAATTTTATCAAACTTTTGAAATTCAATCACCTAGTTTTTCAGCTATCGGCTATCAGCTATAACCTTACTTATCTATCATAAGCTAGTTTTATAAGTTATTTTTTCTAAACAGAACCTTTAACTCTAGCTTATATTCTTAGGGGAAATTAAAAGAGCTCTCAACGAACTTACTCGAACTTATGAAAAGAATATAAATAATTAATGAAAATTCTACAGTTTAATTAGTATACATCAATGATATATAGATTTTTTTTTATAATATCTACTAATTATAAATTTATCACATCATTAACAATATTTAACTTTTATCATATCTTCAAAATACACATACGATGATTTGTAATTGAGTGATCATATTTTTTTTTTTGTTCGGAGCCCACCCTAATTAGCCCTTTGGGTCGAGTGGGTCCATCAGAGTATCCCACGGCTTAGCCCCTTCGGGCCCGCTATGAGACTAATATTTAGTTCGACTAATTGAGCATGGTTTTACCCTTTAGTTCTCAGCCTCTCAATGGGGTGACTCCAAAAGGATTCGAACCCGGATTTCCCAAATTCTCCTCCTTATGGGGGCTAGTTGCTTCCACTAGAGCAATATCCCAGTGGTTGATTGATCATATAAGAAGCTTTACATCAACAATGTGTCTCAATAGTTTATCATCTTTTATTTATAAATTCATTTTACTTTATTTCAATAAGTTTAACATATAAGCTAAATTGTTTTATTTTTTTGGTACAACTAAATTATTTTTTTATTTAAAAAATTTATTGAATAAATAAATAATTAAGCTATTTACTTTTTTTTATGGTGTGTTTGGTTCAAAGGAGGGGAGGTGAGGGATTTTAATGGAGGGGAGAGGAGGGGAGGGGAGGGGAGGGGTTTTAACTAGCTATTGTGTTTGGTTGGGAGGAGGGGAGGGGAAGGGAGGGGAGGGGAGGCAACACTTTCATGTTTGGTTCAAGAGGGGAGGAGAGAGATTTTAAAACAAATTTACTCTTAAACCCTTATAATTATTTATTTTAAAATACATAAGTAGGGATATTTTAGTCAATCCATAGGTTATATTTTAAAATCCCTCCCCTCCCCTCCAAATCCCCCCATTATTGGAGGGGAGGCAAAACTCACTTAAGGAGGGGTTTTGCTCCCCTCCCCTCCCCTCCCCTCTTAAAATTGAACCAAACATACTAGTTTTAAAAAAATCCCTCCCCTCCCCTCCAAACCCCTCCAACCAAACACTATGTTATTATCGATCTTCTTCCACACTCCGACTTCACAAGGGTTTAAAGGATTTTGTGCGCACCCGAGTTGATGCAAACAGTGGAAGATTTCTGAAACCTTAACTATGTGGACGAGGCTTTCCAACAACTCTTCATCAGTCCCTCCGAAAAACCTTAGATCTTTCTTCAAACTCAGCCATCTGTTCAATTCAAAATCACCCCTTCCCAGAAATCATTTTCCCAAGAAAACTTCCTCAAACTCCGATTTTCCCGAGAAAATCTCCTCCCCAACCAATCCAGATGAAAGACCATCGTGCGTTAAGGGAACCCCAGATGCACAATCCCCTGAACCCCTTGTTCCCCTCCCTCACTCAGAAACTCAACTCCCCTGCAACGATTCCAGCACCAATTTTCCCGGGAAAATCCCTTCAAAACCCAATTTTCCGGAGAAAATTTCACCTGAAGCTCAATCCCCTGAACCCATTGAGGGCATTTCGGTTCTGTCGAAAGATCGTGTTTTGGATACCCTTCTAAGTCTCAAGACCCAGCCCAAATCGGCTTTGAAGTTCTTCAAAGGAGTAGAAAGAAAACGAGGGTTTGTGAAAACCGTTGATGTTTTGTGTTTGTTGCTTCATATTCTGGCTTCAAGCCCTGACACACATGGGGTTGTTCGGAATTTGCTCAATAACTATGTTTTTGGAGATTCTGGTCCTGCTGCCAGGGTGCTTGTGGAACACTTGGTAGAGTGTGCGGGAAGGTACGGTTTCGAATCCGATTCGCGGGTTTTTAATTACCTGTTGAATAGTTATGTTAGAGCTAATAAGATCACAGATGCTGTTGAGTGTTTTAGAACGATGTTAGAGCATGATGTGCTTCCGTGGGTTCTGTTTATGAATATCCTTTTGGCTGCAATGGTTAGGAGAAACTTGATTGATGATGCACTTGGCTTGTATGATGAAATGGTTAAAAGAAATATCGATGGTGATTGCTTTACCTTGCATATCCTAATGCGTGCGTCTCTGAAAAGAGGGAAGATTGAGGAGGCAGTGAATTATTTCAAAAAGGCGAGGTCTAGTGGGTTGAATCTTGGTGCAGCTGCATATAGCATTCTTATTCAGGCTGTTTGTAAGAGGCCGGACTCAAATTTGGCGTGCCGGGTGTTGAATAAGATGAAAAAGTTGGGGTGGGTGCCTTCTGAAGGGACATATATGTCTGTAATTGGTGCTTGTGTGAAGCAGGGGAATGTTGTAGAGGCATTGAGGCTTAAGGATGAGATGGTGAATAGCGGTATGCCAATGAACATAATTGTTGCAACAACTTTGATGAAAGGGCATTGTGTGCGAGGGGATGTGAATAGTGCATTAAGGTTGTTTGATGAGATTGTTCAGGCTGGTGTCACTCCCAATGTGGTTACTTTCTCAGTTTTGATAGATTGCTGCTCTAGGATTGGGAATATGGAGAAGGCATATGAACTTTACTCCCGAATGAAACTCATGGGCATCCAACCCACTGTCTTCATTGTACATTTTCTGTTAAAGGGATTCCGGAATCAGCATTTGCTAGAAAATGCACACAGATTGCTTGATGAGGCAGTTGAACATGGTATTGCTACTGTTGTTACATATAACATCCTTTTATCCTGGCTATGCGAACAGGGTAAGGTTAACGAGGCTTGTAATCTGTGGGACAAGATGATGGGTAAGGGTATTATGCCTTCACTGGTTTCTTACAACAATATAATTCTTGGTCACTGCAAAAACGGTTGCATGGATGATGCATATAGTGTGTTCAATGATATTCTTACAAGGGGTTTAAAACCGAATGTTGTTACATACACTCTTTTGATAGATGGTTTTTTCAAGAAAGGTGATTCTGACCGTGCCTTTGAGGTATTTGAGCAATTGGTGGCTGCAAATATTGCGCCTACAGACTTCACATATAACACCATTATAAATGGCTTGTGCAAAGTTGGTCGAGTGTCTGAGACAAAGGACAAGTTGAATAATTTTGTCAAGCAGGGTTTTATTCCTACTTCTATGACTTATAATAGCATCATAGATGGATTTGTCAAGAAAGGTGCAATTGATTCAGCACTGTCTGCCTACAGGGAGATGTGCAAAAGAGGAATTTCACCAAATGTTATCACTTATACTAGTTTGATTAATGGGTTTTGCAAAAGCAATAACATTGATCTTGCTTTGAAAATGCATAAGGATATGAAAGAGAAGGGTTTGGAATTGGATATTACTGCATATAGTGTCCTCATTGATGGTTTCCGTAAAATGCAAGACATGGAAAATGCATCCAAATTGTTCTCTAAAATTTTGGAGGTTGGTTTGGCTCCAAACACAATAGTTTATAACAGCATGATAAGTGGCTTCCGAAATTTGAATAATATGGAAGCAGCACTTAACTTGCACAAGAAAATGATAAGTAGTAACATTCTATGTGATTTACAAATATACACCACACTGATTGATGGACTTTTAAAAGAGGGTAAGTTGAGTTTGGCTTCAGATCTTTACTCAGAGATGCTTTCCAGGGGTATTGTGCCTGATATCGTAATGTATACTGCTCTGATAAATGGACTCTGTAAGCAAGGGCAACTAGAAAATGCTTGCAAGATTCTAAAGGAAATGGGTAGGAATAATATAACTCCTACTGTCCTTGTTTATAACACTTTAATTGCTGGACACTTTAGGGACGGGAATCTGCAAGAAGCCTTTAGGCTGCATGATGAGATGCTTGATAAAGGTCTTGTGCCTGATGACACTACATATGATATTCTTGTGAATGGAAAGTTCAAGGGATCACTTGCTCATGCCGGAGGTTAGTTCACATAAAAAGGATTGAGACTGGTCTCGTTTTCCATTGTTTGTCTTAAGGACCAACAAACATGGACCGAAAATCGTTGGAAATTTCATCATGATTTCTTTCATAGGAATTGTAGTTCTGTCATATTGATCATGGGTTTCCTTTAGTGATTATAGCCAAAATGAGTTCTTTCAGTTGGACTCTTTCTTTGGCCAAGTGCATACAATGTCCGTGTTCAGATATTTTCTAGATATTCAAGCACTCTGGTAACAGGAATTTCCAATAGCTGCAGTGCGACAGTGCTTGCTTGTGGGGTTGTGAGCAATGGGAAGACGTACACTATTCAGTTGTGATCTACATTTTTACATTCATTTTATGTGAGATAAGGGTCATAGGATTTTCTGTTCTGGTTTTACCAGTGACTGTTTGGTGCTGAATTTTTGTTTTTCGACTGGACAAAAATGAATAATCATCCACTTGTTTTTTTTTTTTTCCTCACTATTTGATCATGCTGACTACTGATTGAAGGTTAATTGTGATTTATTGGTTTAGAATGGGATACTCTGTTAATGGTCTATAATATTAGATCAATTAATTAAGTTTTAGCACCTGTGCATCTGATTTTTGTGGGGCCTTGGAATTTGATCCTTATAAAGCCTATGTTTTTTTTTTTAATATCCACTGCTATCTGATTGGGGATATCTTATCCTTTTACAATTTGCTTTGTTACTAGCAAGAAAAAGAGAAAGATTGTAAATCGAATGGATTTTTGGATATAAAAATTTATCATATCTTGTCATGGTAATTGTTTTTTATATTTTGGAAATAAATTTACTTTGAGTTTAATTTTTGAAATCTAGTGGTCATGGTATGCTGATTCCAATTTTTCTTCCAAACAGAGTATGCATATCATTGAAGTTGATTAGAAAAGTGGTGTTTGTGTATTTGGAGCAGTACTGATAAATTTCATAAATGGGCGGGGGATCAGAGGGTGATGTTCAGGTTGAAGAGGTGTATACATTAGCTCTATATACATTACCTCAGAGCAAGGTACAATTGGAGTAAAGAAAGGGTGGTGAATTGATTAGTTGCTACAGAAACGGTTGCTTATATGACATTGTTGTGTTTTATAGCAGAGCTTGGAGTGACCAACCGTGAAAAGTGGTTATGATGCTTGCACAAGCGAAGCAATGAAACCCTTGCATTAGTGAAGCCTATATGGACTGTTGAAAGTGGGAGAGTGATATGTGACCAAATCGTTGTCATTTTGTCTAAGTCTCCCAAATCGAAACTTAACTACTACTATCCGCACCCCCCTCCTCCCAGTTTTGCCCCAAAAGATCTCCACAGTTTCTCTTTGCCTACCATTACTCAATCACCAAGGCATTGGTTAGTGTGAATGACCACATGATTAGAGTACTTTGGTTTGTACTTTGTAGGATGATACACATTTTGGATAGGTTTTCAAGTTTCCACAAAACTTGTAATTTTATTTGAGATAGTGAATATTTTTGTTAAGTGTTTCTGTGAACATAGACAAATGATGATGAACCATGTAAATTTTATGTGTTTCATTATTTTTTTTGCAATGTGTTTTGTGTGTGTTTTCATTCTCGACTCTTGACCCTTGGTGTGCTAACATTCCACATAGGTTTCACTAACAGAAACTTAACGGGACACATCCACATCTCAGTTAGAGCTCATTATTGCCAATTGACGGAAGGATGAACTTGTTGGCAATTTCACACATCCGAAAACTAATTGTGCACATGCAAATTTTTAGGGACCAAAGACTCGGGTATTTTCAGAGACTAATTTGTGCATTTACTCTTTGTTAAAATTTCTTATTTTCATATTTTCAGACCTGTTCTGATCTATATGGCACAAATTAAGCTGCTCACAATTATCTTATTATAACATATTTAGTAATACAAGTGCTTTTATATACAGTATGAATGAATACAATGAAGCTTTACCATTTGTCATTATACTATTTTTCTACCATGTTTACAAGAAAATGACATTAAGAAATAAAATAATTGAGGCTAGAAATGAAATGTACAGTTAACGAAGTCCTCAATATTTCAATAACTATCTCAAAAGCCAGCTAAATAGTCCACATTATTTCCTCCAGGAGATCATGAAAAATCAAGTCTTCCAGCTCCAAAGCCACAAACTCAGAAGACAACTGAAGGTTCATCCACCCATCATGCTTTGCTAGATCTCTACTTACAAGAAAATCTGCTGTTTGGCCAGCATTGGGTTTCAAGCTCAGGGACTGGCTCATATGAGTCCACACTTCATGGAGCGTGTGGCTCCCATTTGGCATTGGACGAATGTGGGAAAGAGATGACAATGGTATGGGATAGTAGCAGCAAGACCTCCCATAAATTTCCAACAATGCTTCATTAATTAAATCAAACAATACATGGTGATTACAATTGCCACTTTCATTACTACAGAAATCAGGATCACCTTCCATTTCTTCATAAAGTAATGGATCAAGTGGCTGTTCACTAGAATGCCATGCTGAGATAGACTCATTACCAGTAAGTCCTGATATCTCAAGTACATATCTTACATAATTATACTCAGCTTTGTCTCTTGTGTCCACATGAAAATGAGGAATCTCATAGTTCAATTGATTGCTCAGAATCTCCACTTTTTGAGCATTCTCTGTGGTCTCAGTCACTTTAAGGGAATCTAAGTTAGCCTCTTGTTGCTCAACCACATTATCCAGTCTGTCAATAGGTCCCGGCTTTGATTTTGAATCTACCAGCATTAAGAACGCAAGTCAGTAACTACAACTGACACTATTTACACATTTAATATCACTATTTGTATTAGATTGACATTTTACATAGGTAATCTATATGTTCATTCTTACAGGGGAAAAAATCAAAGTGATAGTATACAAAATTTAATCCCAAAGTTATATTATTTCCAGCCTTATGGCTTAAGCAAATGCTTCCCCCCCGTAATGTAAATATTTTAGAGTATGACAAAACCTATAACTATAAGTGGACTTAATATATGCTATATATATATATATAAAAGTGATGAACCAAATAATCCACCAAATTTATGAAGATCATGCCATCTTTTGTGTGTATGTACTTAACCTTTTGATGAATAAGAAAATCTGAAAGAATGAGGACAAAGTCTAGCTGCGGTGCCATGCTATACAAGCAGAAAATCGATTTACATATTATACATTTTGAACACTAACTCTTTTAAGATAAATGCTATATATAATAAAGCAGTAGTTGGGTTAGAAGGTTGGACCTGATGCTGCTACTGCAGTCTTGTATTCATATATTGGCCCAATATCCCTGTCACTAAAAGTGTCACCGGTTTTCGAAATACTTTGTTCAAAATCATCAATTATCATGCCCACCTTGCCATTAATCTCACTTCTAGAATCTGATCCTGATCCATCACTATTGCTAATCACTAAATCATTTTCACCTACACTGACAAGGTTTTCTTTATTCAAAGTTTCCACAGGTGTATCTAACTGCAGTTGACAATTTGAATGTACATTATGGTCAAGCCTCATTTTATGATAAGCAATACTTTCTGAACCCATAGTTTCATCCCCAGAAGCCATGGTTGGTGTAGTGAGAGATAAACCATCAGAAAACTTCCCATTCTGATAAGAATAGTAAAATGATTGGAGATCAGGTAATGAAAGAATTCTTTTGACAGGTTTCAGCATCCCCCATGATGAATCTGCCTCTTTTGTTCTGAATTTTAGTTGCTCAGATTGATGGTGTCTGACTTCTGTGCTAAAGCTATTCTCATAGAGCTGAGAATAACTTTCTAGTGGTTCTTGAAGAGAGGAGATTCTTCTTATGGCATGTTGGCGATGCTTAGTAAAGGAATGAGTACAGAGATGCCTCCCATTACAACTTGCGGGACCATGTTCACCTTCTCCAGTTAAGGGGTCAGTCAGTTTCTTCAAAATTTCCTTCTTCAAGTCATCTGAAATCCCATGGCCTTGAGGAAGTTTATCAATGACAGTATCCATAGTAACACTATGCTTTTCTTTCCTGCTCTCTCCAGTTACATGCTCTATTTTCTGTATGAGATACTTAAAAAAATTTGTTTCTTTCTGATTCTGACCCTGAGCAGATCCTGAAGAAGAATGAATATTTCTTACTACCACTGCTTCATTTATCTCAAAATTTCCATGTACTCCCCATTTTGCTACTGATGATATGGATGGTTCCCAACAATCTTTTGATGATTCAAATTTAACTAACTTTTGTGTTTTATTGCTAATACATAATCTTCCTTGCCCTTTTGGTAACGAACCTTGTCTTTTTGATGATGAGTAAGGTAAAGGAAAAGATACAGACCTAGTTAATGTCGTTTCTGTGCTAGATGCCTGTTGTTTATGGAAGTGATAGGCCAAAGGAGAGACTGGTTCTTGCAGAAATGTTAATAGTAAGTCCTTGTTCATGTTGATTGTATCCAGAGCTTTAACAAAAGGCTTGACAACATGAGTGGAAGGACTAGATGTGTGTTTCCTTGCATGTGTTAACTTATCATCCACTATACATTGCTTCCCAGCTTTTATTTCTTGTACATATAAGTCTTTTTTTATTGGTTGATGCTTGCGAACCAAATTATACTCCCAAAAATCACCACTAGGTGTAGCACCACATTCTACACATCTTTTTGTTCTAGTACTTTCACCAGTTAGTACTGTTCCAGAAAAGGGATCATGAGTTGAGGTAGTATGGAATGATTGAGACATAGGAGGACAAGTGGAACTTCTACGATGTTTGCTTCTCTTCTTAGGTATCCCTTTGATAATAAGTGCTTTTATCTGGCTCCTTACTGTGTTTTTTGTTGCTGAAGACGACATTGTCACCTTTTCTTCAACCTGGCAAGCTTCAAATTAGAAACTACCTTAATTTATTTCCCAGTATATCAGTACACTCATTCTGCATTAAGAAACCAACATGCAAAATCCAGAATCAATTGAGTTCAAACTATGATGTCATATTCAGAAACAGTTGCAATTTATCTATATTCTGTATCTAGTTAAATGGGAACCTATTTGTGGTTGATTGACATACACTATGTTGATAAAGGAGGGTTGAGGGGAAGGGGTGGAAAGGAAAAAGTTAAACCAAAAGGTGAGAACTTACATATGAATCTCTTGTCCCAGCAAGGTTGTGTCCTCCCTTCATTTTTTCAGCTGAGAAGGCATCATTTCTTCCTGCAGGTACAGTTCCTGCATATGAAATGTAGTGTTATACCTTCATATCACACCATTAGATGCCATTGAAAATTCAAGGATCTGAATATATTCCTAGTAGTTCAGGAACATTTTATTCAGTCAGCTATGGAAGCAAAACAAAAGAGGGTGGGGAAGGGTGGATGTTTCATAGCTATCAACCTAAAGGACTTGTAAAGGAGGGGCTTCACATTTTTCTAGAATTAAGACAATAAGAAGTCTAAATCAGCAGGACATTTTTACATTAGTTGAAAGTCACTTGAAACAAAGATTAAGGTATAGAAATCTTGAATTTTTATTAATTGTTTTACAGATTAAAGGAAAATCAACACCTATTTAGAACTTGCTTGGTACATATTAAATATGTACGAAAACAGATTGTTTTTTCAAAAAACAGCTATTTAGGCTTTAATTTTAAAATCATTTTTCAGCAAAAAATTATACATATGATCGATTATTGAAATCTATTTTTCGCAGCTAGATGCACTCTTAAGATGGGGGCACTTAGAAGTTAGCTTCACTGACCTAAAAGACAAACTAAATACAAGCTACCATTGCAGAGATGAGGAAAATGCACATGCCTGCAGTATTTCTTTCTCCACCATCCCTCCTTTGTGCAAATCTTTTCACGAAATGACGCAAGGGATGATGCTTAATAATATGAAAAAGGCTTGAACCGCAATCTGGATGATGACTCTCCCAATATGAGTCCGAATGTTTGTTTTGCATCTTCCTTCCCATGGTTGACAAGACTCACCTTTTAAACCTGTTTGATTTAGAAATGATAAGCATTCAGCTACAACCTTGTCCAACCTGATACAAGTAACAAAACAAATATCAATCATCAAAGAATGAGAAATTCATTGGTTAGGCATAAGCATACAAATCTTTCTATTCTTCTAATTAGCTGCTGGCCTCAGAATAGACATTTCTTTGTTAGCATTATATTGATTTCATGTAAAATGGCGCATAACTTCTAGGGCTTCAAAGTGCAGGCTGCGTCACTCACATGATGCGGTCGCAAAATCTCGATTGCGGCAGCCACCATAATTCCGTAATTGCAGACCGCATCGGCCACAATATGGTCGCATCTGGCTGCAAAGATCGCAACGCAATCGTGACCACAACATGATTGCAGCAACAATTTAAAACCTTTGACTTCTACGAATATCATCCAAAAACATATTTGGGTAAAATATTTCTAGAAAGATACTGATGGCTTCAAAATTGCTATAAATGATTAGAGAGGTTGTATCTTAGTACTCTTTCAAGAAAAAAATAAATAAATATAAAAATAACCAAATAATTTAAAATTCCAACAGATAGAAAAAATTACGACAAATATACATACAGATATAATAATGATGAGAATGGTTTTAAATATATATCTTCAGAATAATTTAACTTGACACCCAAAAACGAACAAGATACGAAGAAGCTAACTTCCACATTGTTTTTTTTCCTGAAAAGGATAGGACAAAAGAAGAATACTTCTTTTCCACCGTTTCTAGGATTCTTTCTTGTTAATAAGAAAGCTACAAAATTCTAATAAGAAATTAAAAATAAAGAAGATTATTCATTGCATGCAAATATAATAATATCTAAGGACAAAAAAAAAAAAAACATCGTCACATACGTTTACTTTTCTGTGCTCTTTCAATATTTTTCTTCATTGTATCTTGTTGAATATAGAAATCAATGCCTATAATACTATAAATATAAGAATGAAAGTTTGAAAGACATCTGGAATAAGAGAGGGTAGTAACTAACATCACCTTTTGGAAGAGAATCGTATGATGTGACACCATATTGATGCCACTTATCCATGAAAAAAAGGTGACCTGGGAAGCTCTTGAATTCTTGCTTTGTTTTGGTTGTATTTGACTATTGGTTGTATGTAATTCTAGTGGAGCAGAAAGTGGAGGTGGATAAATAAAGGTTGAAGCATTTTCCCCAAAAAACAAAGTCAAAGACAGAAAACATTCCCACCAAAGTTATCGGCTTGTTATGCTTATCCCTTTGGTTTGCTATATGTCCTATTTTTATTTAGTTTCTTTTTATTAAAACTAGGAATGTAAAATTGTAGAAAAAGAATAGCTAAGCTCTAACACCAAGTCGTTTTGATAATTAATTGATCTCGAGATTGGATCTCAGAGACAATTTTTTTTTCTTTACAAAAATTTAGGGTGAGGTTAGTTGTCCAAGGATAGAAAAATCTTTGAGCTCTATGAATATTTATAAAAGAATTTATATTTACCTCCTTCACAGAAACTAGTAAGGGCTCAAACCTACGACCTGTATACGAGACCATGTAATTGTCCACTAGACCAACCCCTGGGGTTAGATCTCTATGAGACATTTTAGAATTTAATGATTTTAAAAAGCATTTAGTTTTCCTTTTATGGTGAATTTATTTTTATTAGTCTTTTCAAGGTATAAAATCACATTCTCGGGAATAATATTCCGGAGAATATTATTGTCCGGAATGTTATCCCTACTAACATGTTTGGTAAGTATTTTAAATTCCTAGAAATGTTTTTATAATTAATTTATTTAATTTATAATTTAATAATACAAATTAATATGGTAAAATGAGGTGGGAGTGAGAAGTTATTGTAGTTGACTTTTATTCCCATGTGAATATTAGATTCCCACCCTTTAAGATGGGAATAAGAAGTAAGCACATCATGTACAAATAACATTCCTAGGATAATAAGTACCTGGGAATATTTTTTTAATACTTGAAACAAACATGGGAATGTTGCATTCTCTCCCTCACCTCTCAGGAATAATGTTACAATACTTGAAACCAATGTTTTAAAAACCGGTTGAACCGGGGGACCAGAAAAGAGAACGATTCAAGGTTCAGCCGGTTTAACCGATGGTCGAACCAGAGTATGTGTGTGTATATATATATATATATAACAAGTGATTTTTTATGTGAGAGTGAAAGTATTAGATCATAGCCAATAAATCTAACTTTTAATTTACTCCTTTAACATATATATATATATATATATATATAATGTTAACAAATTAATATGGGAACACACCAGCATGTCAGTTACGTGAAAATATGTCCACTTTCATGATTGACTTGCCTCAATGACTTAGAAATACGTTTTAAACCCACCCGAAAAATAAAAGAAAAGTCACTAACACATGTAAGACAAATATGGGCTGTATGTTTGGTGTCATCGATCGGCCCATTTTTTTGGGGTCATGGGCTGTATCGATTTCTTTCTAATTCTTTAGGATATGTTTGGGAGGATGGGGTGGGATGGTTAGTAATAGAGTGGGGTGTTTAAAATACCTTGACCCATTATTTGAGAGTTTTTTAATCAATGGGGTGAGATGGTTGGGGATGGTAACCCAAACTACTCCAAACCATCCAAAACATCAATTTTTTATACCCTCTAATTTGGGGGGTTTGGGAGGGAACACTTCCCTCTTTTTACTTTTAAACAAAACAAAACAAAACCTTTTACATTCCCTCACTCTCCAATAGTCACGTCTCATTCTCTTCTCTTCAACGGCAGTCTCCTCTTCCCTTGAAAGGCAGTTCACTTCACTACATGGTGCGTTTTAATATTAACCAAAATGTCCTCTGATATGGTTTGCGTTTTTTACCTTCTTGATACCGATAGCTTTTTTTTAGAATTCATAGTGATAGTATTTTGCTTGGTAAGGTGTATCTGCCTTGCTGTTTGGCATTAAGCTTAATAAGGCGAGGTTGGTTGAATTATTTATTCTTCTATGTCTAGTTTGTCTAGTGGCTTCTAAGTTTTTTTTTTATTTAAAATAAAATAAAAACATGTTACAGGACTTTCATTGTTTAAGAGATGGCTTTGAGTGAAGCAAACTTGCAAGGCAGCAATCGTGCATTTCTGCGTCATATGTTCTTGGCTTTTTAATTGGTTAATATTGTTGTGGGCAATGGGAATTAAAAAAAGGGTAATATTGGAACTAAAAATTTTAATTCATTCAACATCATTACTAACCATTGTAACATCCAAACAATGGAGTGGGATTTCTCTCCACTCCATTACTAAACTTCCAAACAATGGAGTGGTTTACTTATACCACTCCACTCCATTCCATCCTAAATCACTCCATTACTAACCACTCCACTCCATTACTTTAAAAACTCCCAAACATAGCCTTAGGGTTTTTATGATCCTCTATAGTCTTTCACTTTTGTCTTTATTTCCTATTCTTTTCGCCGCACATTCTTCTTGTAGCCCTCACCTGTGGCTGTCTCATTTCTTACAAACTTTTATTAGTTCTTGCAATTTGAATGTGATGAATGACAACTTTTCTCAATTCTAATCATGACCAAAGCAAATCTACCAACATCCAGATCGAAAAAGGAGCTGTGATGCGCCGCTGATGACTGGAAACGGAGCTAGCTCGACGAAGAGTTGTCGTCATGTGTTGTTGGAGAGGAAACTGCTCTGACCTAAAACGAACCGGTTGGTTTTTCGTTTCCGGTTTTAGACCGGTTTAAACCGGTTTTTTGATGACTTTTAGTGGTCAGACCGTCTTTTCAGTTCCATGGTTCGAACCAGACCAGTAGAGTGTCCGGTTGACAGTCCAACCGGTTGAACCGGCCCGATTGGATCGGTTTTTGAAACAAGCACACACTCGTAGAAAATAATTAAAAAAAAAATTGGTTTCATTTCTAAAATAAAAGAAATTGAGGAAGGATCCATTTAGATCGATATAGGTCAAATACGTTCTAAAAGTTCATACCAATTCAAGTTTTTTTAGAATTTCATTGATATACATTAAAATTAACATAATATATAATTTTAAAATATATGAAAAAAAAAAGATATATTTGATTACATTTTCATTTATGTTTAAATTTTTCAAAATTTAAAACAAATGATCTAAGTAATATATAGCTATAATTCAATGATTGGCATAACATCATTAATTATATATATATATATATATAAACAATATTGGGTGATATAAAAGTATTAAGCCTTACACCTAACATAAATTGATCATCCCTCAAAGAAATTATGTCTCTTATTTTCCAACATCTGCAAAATATACTTTCACTTTTTCAATTAGAAAATACAAAATAAATAAATAAATCAATAAATATGTTTCTAGTTGAAAATAACTATCTACTAATCATAATTTTTCAGCCTTTGAGAAATTTTAATTATTTTGTGTGGGGCCATAAGGTACTGGCCTGGCTTCTATTTATTTAAATTGCTTATGTATTGTGCATAATATTTTTTTTATATCTTTAAACTCCATAGATTTATTAATTTTGATAATTATTTTAATTAATTTGATCTCATCATGTAAAAAAAAAACAAAAACAAAATTGTTTTCGGTAGTTGAAAATAACTATCTACTAATAATTACCAACATTACGTTGGTCCGAGTGAAACTGTGCTTGAATACCTTAAGAAATGTTTCAAGTTCGAGCCTTGTGGATTGAAAAAAAAAAGTGGTTGAGATGGGAAACTGTACTAAAGGTGGCTAGCCAAGTTCTTTGACAGATATTAGTCATTGATGAAACCGATGGATACTTCGCATCTATAATATGGCATTAAAAATAAAACTATCTACTAATCATAACTTTTCGGTCTTTGAGAAATTTTAATTATTTTGTGTGAGACCATAAGGTATTGGCCTAGCTTCTATTCATTTAAGTTTTTTTTTTAACAGATTCTATCCATTTAAACTGCTTATGTATTGTGCATAATTTAGTTTTTTTTTTATATCTTTAAATTTAATAAATTTATTAATTTTTATAATTTAATTAATTTGATCTCATCGTATAATAATTTTATTTGCACGGATCAATCTAATTAAAAACATGAATATTTTTGTTGAAACCCACCGTAATTAGGGTCTTTGACTATCTAGTTGATCTACATAATATCCTTACAAGCTTAGAGCCTGTGGACCCGCTATGAGACTAATATCCGCTCGGATATTTAGTCACAGTTAAGGTTCTTCACCTCTCCCCAAAAATGTGTTATGTGGGATTCAAACCGAGGTCCTGCTCCACAAGCTTAGCCTACATAGTCAACTAAGTCACACTCGTTGAGTTGATTAAAAACATTATTGACAAGGTTAAAAGAGGCAAAATAAGAAAAAAGGAGCATGCTGGCCAACATTTAGGGTGTGTTTGATTCGCAATGTGGTACAGGACAAGGAAAACAACATAAAACAATTGCTTGAGTCAAAGCGCAACTCTTTGTCATGTACTTTGTTAGGTGTACAATAAACAACACAGGTAAAATAATATTAAATTTACTCAAATACTCTTTATTATGTACCTATTATACAATATTATATAACATATTATTTAATATAATAATATCATATATTTATATATATAATATATAAATATTATTATATATAACAATATAATATCATATCATATTATATTAAATAAGTATTATATATATATATATATATAATGTTATTCGTAAAATTTATATTATATACAATATATAACTATAGTATATATAAAACTCAACAATGCCTACTGTTCATTGCCACATGTCAACATTCCTCTATTTAAACCCTGAAAATATTTTTGTTCTCACTAAAAAAATAGAAGCTTCTGGATTCTTCCACAAATAGAAGTACTTCTTCTTCATAGACATAAAAATCTATCTATCTATATTCTCTGTACTCTATAATAAAACTAAGTCCTATTTACACATTATTTCTACCCTCAAGATCACACACTGTACATGTGAATGTGTACAAATTGGTTATGATAATTTTTTAAAGAAAACGTGTCCCAGTATATCATTATAGTGCATTGTAATAATTTTCTTTTAAAAAAAATTATCATTAAGATGGTATGATACTATGATGGAAACAAACCAATTACAAAATAATAAAATAAGATACATAAAAATTAAAACTTAATGATAAAAATCACAATCTAGAATAATGATAAAATAAAATAATATAAAATTAAGTGAAAAGATTTATTGTTTTAAATGATATTAAAATAGTAAAATTTAAAAAATAATTCACTATTTATATTAATAATAAAATATTAAAAGATAAAATTGATTAGAGATAGTCATTATTCAAACTAATTATAAAATAATTAGAGACAAAATTTAGGAAAAAATTATTTTCTATAATGAAAATAAAATAATAACATAAAATAATGGAATACGAAATGAACTAAAAAAAAAATTCATTTCTTTAAATGATATAGTAAATTAAAGGCTTAATGATACCTTTTGTCCTCATACTATTGGTAACGTGTGATTTTGATACCTAAAGTTTGTGTTGTGCACAATTGGTTCCCTATTATTTCAATGTTGCAAATTCGGTCATTTGATTCAATGTTCGACAATATTTTAATGGTTTATATAGAGTAACCACTACTCTAAGAGTGTGTTTGGGAAAGCTGGAAAAAAAGATTATGCTGATAATATGTTTTCAAATAATCGATTATAATCATAATCTGCTTTTGTTTGGGTATGTTTGTTGACAAGCGATTTTAAGATAATTTATTTCGTTTGGGTAGTGTAAAAATAACCACTTTTACATAATGAATTACGAAAATGGGTATGGAGTTATTTGTTTATATTAATAATATTTGATTTTTTTAACATTAAAAATTATTGAAATATTTTTTTATTTATATTTTATCATCAATTTTTTTCTATTATAATAAAAAATTGAATAAAATTTGTAACATTTTCTCATAACTATGAAAAATATAAAAAATATATTATTTTTAGAATGTTTAAATATAAATAATAAATATTTCATTTAAATAAACTAAAGATTTTTATGTTGGATATTAAATTTAATAATTTTTCAAAAATAATTATAAATAAAATAGAAAATGTTCTAAAATATTAAAGTATCTTTACGTGCTGTTGCAGTACAGTATTCTTTTGGAGACAAAAACGTTGACCCCGGAGGGACTCAGTAAGCTGGAACATTTGATGAAATACAAGGAGATAATGGGTATTGCATGTGAGAGTGATAGGGGTGGGAGAAAAACATCTATTTTTTCCCATCAAATAGTCCTTCTATCAAGATGCTGAGATTCAGCATTTTTTTTTTCAAAAGAAAAACTTTTTAAAGAATAAAGCTAGAAACCCAAACATATCAGATTATTTACAAAAAGCTTTTTGGACAAAAAACCAGCTGAAAATATAATAATTCATCTTTCCCAAACATACACTAAGTTCATAGAACCTCTGGTTGAGCTTCTATGATGAAGGAACTGTGGTAGAACCAAAAAAGGATCTCGAAAAGAAGGAACAAAACCAGCAAATAAGATAGATTAACCATTAAATCATGTTGAATCAGAGACTCATATGAGAGGTTCTGTGAGCTTAGAGCAGTAGTTTCCCTATGTTGTTTAATGACAAAACTTGACAAACATTAGATGAAAATAGAACGACCAAATTTGTAACATTTAAATAATAGGATACCAACCGTGCAATTAGAGGAAACAAAATATAAAAAGCTATTATTTATAACAAAACTAAATAATAAATATTATAACTAACGAGAAACTATACCAAATAATAATAAACTAAATTATTTATACAATGATAAAATAAAAAGACAACGCTGATAAATAAAATTTAATGTTTGAAATATTAATAAAATGAAAAAAAAATTTGAATAGGAAAGTTTAAATTTCAAAATAATAAAGGATGAAATTGGAACAAAAATGTTCGAAATCAAAATAATATAGTAAAAGATGAAACTTACTAGAAAAAGTCATTATTTAAATAATTTATATTATAATATTATAAAAAGAGATGAAACTTAGTAACAAAAAGTATCATATTTAAAATAAAATAAAATAAATAAAAATACAACTTAACAACAAAGTTATCTATCAATAGTATATAAAACTCAATAATTTTTCTTTACAAATCCACATGCCATTACCTGATGTAATTTATACTTATTATTATAATATTTGACACAGGTTACGGTGTTCCTATTTTTCACTCCTTTTTTTTTTCTTCTTTCTGTCTTATCTCTATTGAATTGCATAAAAAAAAAAAAGCTCCAACACATTATCTTTTCATACTTTCCTTGGTTGCTATTTCCCCCCAAACCAAGACCTTCATGCTACCATCAGTGAATTAACAAAGTAATATCACATTTAATAAAATTATAATTTATTTATTATTTATTTTTTAATGTTTGGTTATAATAAATATATATTTCAATTGTAGATTTCAATCATAATAAAAGATGATTGATTTTTTGTTTTTATATGATTAATTAGTATGCATAAAAAAATATTAAGGGTATAATTCTTATGCATTGTCAGTGTAAATGACTTTTACACTAATATCCAATAATATATTGACAAATCAACATCATTATTTTCTCTCTTAATTATTAAAATAAAAAGCATATATGTCAAAAATATTAGTGGATGTCAGTGTAAAATTTTGTACACTAACAATACATACAATTTTAATCCAAATATTAGAATAAACATACGTGCATACGTTTTTTTTTGGAACAACATACATGTATATGTATTAACTTAATATATAATTTTATTAATTTTCATATTAATTAATTAAAACGAAATAAGAAAAACGACCAGTGCATAGCATGGGTACCTTTCTAGTATATAAACAAAACGCAATAGGAACATGCAAACATAATAGGAAGGTAAAATTTCTTCTCAATGAAAAGGAAAGAAAGGGGGGGACGGAGAGGGAGAGAGAGAGTATTTATTCAGGGAGAAATAAATGTGAGTATTTTTGTCTTTTTGATAATTTGTTATTGGACAACTTTTTGTCCCATGGTTTGGTGAGGGACAAGATTTTGAGTTTTTGTGCTATCTTTTGTCCCATTTTTTGTCATGTCCTTAGATTATTTTTTGAACCAAATATGGAACAACAACACTTATAGTATCCAGTATCTTGATTTTTAGCAAATCAAACGCATCCTTAGAGAAAGAAACATAATATTAAGACCATATACTTTTCCACACGTTGTTGCTACACTTCCTTCAAAGCCTAAATTATATATGGGCTGAAACAATGAAATGCATGGACTGATTGAATTAAAGAAGAAGTAAGGAATTGGACTTCAATTGCAGGAGAAATAACGAAAAGCCGCACAGGGGAGGGACATTAGGAAAAGTTGAATCCAATTCAACCAGGCAATTACAAAACTGGGACATTGGACTTGCAAAAATACAAGCAACTCACATGAAAGGGTGTTAAAAGTAATAGCCCTTTTGCAATTAGAAATAAAAGGGCCCCATGAAGCTTGAAAATTTTAAAAACATTTTAATATGCCCGAAACATGGTGTTGTCTAAGGTACACCACCCACCAAAGTGGTGCAGTGTTGTTCCACCCAAGTGACAAAATCTGGACCATCCTGATTGCTACTTGGATTAGTTGTATTTTTCCTAGTCAACGTGTATTGGTATTGGTCAAAGTGATTGTTGTTTTGGTATTTGCATATAAGTGCTTGTTAAACCATATTTGTATATAGATCTTCTTCCTTCTTGCTAGCGGCTTCTCCCCTCTCTACGCAAGGCCTGTGCGTTGCTTTTCTATCTTTCCGCTTTTCATTTTCTCTCTCCCCGTGCTCTATCTCCCCCTTCTCTCTCTAGACATATTTCCATCTCTATGCATTTTGAGCTGTTTTTTTTAGGGTTTAAATCCCACCCTATTTGATGCTCTCTGTATCTTCGCCAATATGCGAAAGGAACCGCCATTACATTCCAAATTCGAGAAGAACCTGGTTGATCTGGTTCGAAATGGTTAATGAATACAAGATTTTAGGGATTCCAAAAAATAGAGAATTTTCCCCCTTTTTTCATTCCTCGTTGGTTTATCAGGACAAAAAAAATGATTTTGGGTGATGTAATGATGTCAAATCTGAATCGGGCCATTGGTATTTGCATTTTACACATGGGACCTCTTGGTTTGTTTCTGGGTGTATGGATCATGTTTTTGCAGGTTTGGGTTTACAGTTTGTGGTCTTCTTCTTGGTCAGGGTATTTTCCCTGGTTCATGGTGCATTTATTCACTTGTGGTGCTGATGATATCTTTGCAAATTTCTAGCCATGACTTGTGTCTGTTAGCTCATCTATGATATGTGATGTGATTTTGGTTAGGCGGTTGTTCACAAGCTTCAGACTCCATTAGGGTGTGTTTGGGAGGATGGGGTGTGATGGCTAGTAATGGAGTGGAATAATACAAATTCCTTGACCCATTGTTTGAGAGTTTTTAAAAAAAATGGAGTGGAATGGTTGGGGATGAGACGCCAAACCACTCCAAACCATCCAAAGCTCTATTTTTCATACCCTCCAATTGGAGGGCTTGGGAGGGAACATTAAAACTCCCAAACAATGGAGTGGTATACTTTTACCACTCCACCTCACCCCATCCTAAACCACTCCATTACTAACTATTCCACTCCATCCTCTCCAAAACTCCCAAACATAACCTTAGTATCAAGCAGGGATTTTTGCCTTTGAAAGTTTGTTGTCGTGGCTGTTAAATTTTGAGCAGTGGGTGTGGGAATTGTTCCTTGAAATTACATAAAAGCTTATTGATAAGAAAATGGATTTTTCCTTCAAACACCGTTGCTGGGGACATGTAGTGAGCTGGGGATTGATAATGGCAAAGAGAGGGCGTCGATGGGGATGACAAGTTGGGGTTTGAAGAATCCGTCGGTCTGTTTCGGGGAAGCAGGAGAGAAACATTAATTTGATTTTTTCTTTTTCATAAAAAAATATATTTCAGATTACTTTTGTTAAAATTGGGTCTTTAAACAAATACAAAAATACGGTGCATTTTTTTGCAAATACATAACTTATTTTGACCATTTTACCAGTTGAAAAGTCAAAATGCCAAGTGTCAAATTAATTGGTCTAACTATTGCCACTTGGGTGATGCACCACTGCACCACTTTAGTGGATGGTGTACCATATCCTTCACCCCGAAACACCCCCAACCATTTTAATACCCCATAACCTCTATTTTGAAATACACCACTCCCCTTCCATCTTCTTTTGCTTTCCCTCTTCTCCCTCCTCATCTCTACCCATTCAATAATTTCCCTTTGATAGGTTGATACGTTATTTTTCCTGTTTTTCATTATTTCCCATTGAAGGAGAATTTCTTTAGGGGATGATGTTATTCAATGGAAAATAATGAAAAGACGAAAAATAACCTATCATCAAAGGGAAATTATTGAATGGGTGGGGGTGAGGAGGGAGAAGAGGGGAGAGGAGTGATGTATTTCAGAGGTGTATTAAGCGAATCAAGGTATTTCGGGAATATTAAAATGTTTTTAAAAATTCTGTGCTGTTTGGAATGAATTTGTGTGATTTAAAAAGCAACACCCCACGTGGAATTGGGGGTATAATTGGATCGGTTTGGAATGAATTTGGGGTAATTTAGCATCCAATCCGATTAAAATTAATTGGATTGGATTTTGCAAAATTTTGTATGAATTTGAACCAATCTAATTAAAGTCAGGTTAGTTCGAATCATACTATTGACTTACCTATTTTGATTTTATTTTATTAATTGAAGAAATAGTAAAAAATTCTAAGAAGCCATGAAAATCAAAAAAATATATAAAAATTAAAACAATTACAAAGAAATTAACACCTATAATAAATTGACAATACACAAGAAAATTTATAAATCACTAAATGTGATTAAATAAAAACACCTACTGATTGAAACCATGTAATAAAACAAAAGTAGATTTCCTCTATAAAATAAGATTAAATATAAAAAAATCACTCGGGGAAGAAGGACATCGAGACAGAGCCTAGAATGATGAGGGTTTCAAAAAGTTTTAGTATTTTTACACTCTAGGATAGTATATTAACGTGTTAATAAAAAAAGTAACATTATTATAATAAAATAAATAATAATGTATTACTTAAAAAAAAAAAAACATTGGCTCGGTTCGGATTGGACAGGTTCAAATATGTGAAATTTGATAACAGAATAGAGTGTCTTCAGATTCAACATTTAAAATTTGATCTGATCGATGAACCAATCCACACTACCAAAATCGGTTTGGTTCGATTCGGATCCACCAGATCCGCAGATCGGATCAAATCCGCTTACATCCCTAGGGAAGATCCAGTTAGCGAGTATAAAAGGAGGAGTCTATCTCACTTGAGGGTTGGAATTTAAATGAAATTTGTTCATATATTTTATGTTCTTTCTCAAATCATGAGTAGATAAATTTTATCTTTATTGGAGAGAATATGTAATTTGACTTTGACTATAATGATGGTTTAACTTTGATTTAGTTATTCTATGAATAATTTCCTTTGGGCTCTAAATGCCTGATGTGCATTTGTCTTAAGTTTTCATGAAAATTGTACCATGTATTGGTTGCTGACTTGCCTACTTAGTGTGTAGATTAATTTTTAAGTATTTTAATCACTTGTCTATCCTAAGTCAATCTTGGTCAAAGATAGAGACCACTCGTCTGATGAAGAAGTCTTACTTGTCTGAAGTGTATACAATGTAATACTCTGCTTTTTGTTAAGTGTTTACCTTAAGCTGTTTTGTTAAGTTGGAATTGTTGGCTAAGGGCTTAGTGGGATTTTTGGCTTAAAAGTCCCTATCTAGTATATGAGCACGCCCGTGCTCATTAGCCAACACGCCCGTGCTTAAAGTCTGAAGCGCGTTGCCAAGTTTAAGTTGAGCACGCCCTAGCACGCCCGTACTCAATATGCTGACCGTGTCTCGTTGAAGCTAAGTCGAGCACGACCGTGCTCAAGGGTGAGCACGACCGTGCTCAGGTTTAGGTTATATATAGTTGGCACAGAACTCGAGGGTTACGAGTTAACCCTACTTTTGTGAGTGCAGCAGTCATTGTTGCGGCCAGAACACATTCTTTCCCTATTTCCTCTTCTCCCAGTGCTAAAGTGGAGTTTTGGAAGCCGGTTGGGAAGCTAGTTGGTCTGTGGCAGTCTATAGGTAATGGTTTCCTCTTCCCTATTGGTTTCCTTTTCGTTTTTATGATTTGGGAACTAATAAAGTTTGTGTTTTTGTTGTCTAAGGCTTGTTTGAGGTTAAGCTGCTTTAAGAGGGGAAACCAGTTTGCTGTTTGGTGTTTTGGGAGAGCTACCTTCAATCTAGGTATGAGGAGAAGGGTGGTGTACTCATAGGCATGGGGTTAGTGTAAAGTAAAGGGGTTCCCATAACCCCGATGTTGTTGGTTATGTATGCTTATGTGATTAATGAACTATCTGTGATAATATGATTCGTTTGTTGTTTTGGTATATGATGTTATTGCCTTATGTTCATAACAAATGATTAATGGTTATTTTGTTGTTGTTGTTGTTGTTGGTATGAACATAATGATGAATGTTAACGTTGGATGATGATTGTTGATGATGTTATTGTGACCATATCTGTCGAATATTGGTTGGTTCCTGATGTTGAAGTTTAAGCCTTACAATATGTTGTTAATTGACCTAGGATTAATGAACTTAATCCCCAAATTAATTGGCTAAGAATCGGACTCAGATCCTGCCCAGAACAGTACAGTCGTACATTAAGCACGACTGTGCTGAACAGGGAGCACGACCGTGCTCCTAGTGAGTTCTGGAAAATGACCGCGCAATAAGCACGGCCGTGCAGGACAAAAAGCACGACCGTGCTGTTGAGCATGACCGTGCCCAATAGGAAGCACGACCGTGCTTCACTTAAGTGGCAGCATGCCCTTCAAGTGTTAAGCACGACTATGCTGGGGTTTAAGCACGACTGTGTTCACCCCTCCTGGACAGAAACATGATTAAAGGACTTTAAGGGGTTTCAAACCCCATTTCCCCGATGATGATAAGTTGATATAACTAATCAAAGATAAGGATTAGACAACTTGGCTAATGTTTACCAAAATGAATTAAGATGATGAGATGGTGAGGTATTGAGTTTGATAAGTCGGTACCCCTTTGGGTTACTGCAAGCTGATAAGTTATGACTTGGTGCTTTTTGACCAAGGAAGCCTCGACCCCGCGGTTTAGATCTAAGGTGTTGTTGTTGTACCTTGGTGGCCAAGAGTTTGTCCCAAGTGTTGCGGTCGATTCCGCTAAAGTCCTCAGATAGATTCCATGAGGCAAGTTGTTGCGGTAGATTCCGCTGCGGTCGATTCCGCTGTTGTCTTCGGTCGATTCCGTTCGAGTTGGAGGTGGCATTTGCCATTGTTGTTGTATTGCATACGCATTGCATCAGAGTTGTTGTTGAGGGATGTTCGACATAGGGGAGGTCATCCTAGAGTACGGTGATCTGGCCATCCACGGTTGGAGTAGATTCTCCTTGCGCCCCCATGACGAGGCATTCGTTGGTTTGATGCGTTGGCTATCCGAGGAGTAGATTCTCCGGCGTTGAGTCGATTCTCAATGTGGATATTTAACTTTGAAGTCGTCCATCCCGAGTTTAGTGGATCTACAAGCATTGTTGGTTTAGTGGAGTAGGACTGCATTGCACTACATAGCATGATTGTTGTTGATGATGTTGATGTCTGTTTATACATGATGTGATGTATGCTTACGTTGGTGCCATGTTTGTATGTTTTACTTTACTTCCTACCTCTTGCTATTATGTTTACATGATTCTTACTCCCTATGTTTGTTTGTTTGTTTGTTGTTGACCTGATTGGCACATTGCAGAGGATGATGAGTAGCTCGGAGAGGAGTGACTCTGAGGAGCCGCACCTCATAGTTAGGGCTTGTTCTTATGTTCAGTTATTTTTTGTTAGTTTCCAGTTGTAATCCCGTGGATTTTATTCCGGAACGGTTATACCAGCTCTGTATGTGACATCGGGGTTGGGTTATGTTTATATCTTAATTGTTAAACTTGGTTTATATTTTTCTGCGTTTGTGAACTGGTTCAAGTGGGACTTTTCTACCCATGGACAAATGTTTTAATTATCCAGTAAAATGCATGTTTTTCATTTAATTGCTTTTATATTAAATGCTTTATATCATGCGGGGTAGAATGGTGTCACATATGATTGACTTTCAAATGAAGAGTCTACTCGTCTAATGATAGTGTCTTCACCCGTCTGATGGCATTCAGTGGAGAACCAACTCAAGACTGGAGACTTTCGTGAGCTGTCTACTCAAGTCGGAATATGCTGAAGCTCTCTCTTATAAGAATCAAGAATCAGAAGACCATACATTCAAAAGCAACATCTTAACTCAGAAAAGGAGGGCTACTTAAATTCTTTATTCCTTAGTACATCTAGAAGTTGCACGAAAAGGGAAATATGCACAACAAAGTACAAAGTATCCTGGAGAACTCCGATTTGGCTGCTGCATAAAGCATAAAGCACTGAAATCCTATGTTAGAGTACAAGCAATGTTCCTAAGCATTAATGACTGCCCATAACGACTCTATTGCATTTAATGGAGCTCGAATTAAAGACAAAATTATGAAGGAATGTCTCTAACGGATTCAAATTGATTGAAGGCTATAAATAGAGAATACATTGAAGATAAAGACAAAACACATCATTAACTCAAGAGCAATTACTCTACACATTTAAGTCTCCATTCGTTCATTCTTTATTCTTCAAGTTACTACGTAGTCTTTCAATCCTCATATTTAATTCACTCTTCTAAGTGTTAGTGAAATACTTGTAAAGTTATATTTGTTACATTTTCTCTCAAACAAAATCTGAGTGAGCCTGAAGAGGCTTAGTGTGCAAACAATACTTGTCTAGGCTGATTAGTTATAGTGGAGAAAACTTGGTGCTGCCAAGGACTGGACGTAGCCCTGGTTGTTAAGGGGTGAACCAGGATAAAAGAGCTGTGTCTATCTCTATCCCTTTTCTCTTTAGTTTATTTGCTTATCTTAACTATTAATTAACTAAAGGGGTTAAAGATATGAATATCAAACAAGTTTTTATGTTGCAAGCAGTTAAGTCACAAAGCGTTTGACTCTGTCATGCATCTGACTCTCACTCCAGTTAGCTCGTGTGATTTGATGAACCCAAACATTAAGAAAATGATTTTAATTGAACTGTCTTAGTATTGTTAATCATCTACTTGAGATGTATAGAAAGAGAAAATAATCTTAGCAGATCAACTCAACTAAAGGATCAAATCATAGTATATGCATCTGATCTTTGGATGCTGAATACATAATGAAGAGTAATGCGTCTGAGGAGAGATTTAGGCTATAAAGCTCTAAGGCCAACATCATATCTCAGACTCCTTGTTTATGAAGAATGCAGCTAGAAGCAAGAAGGCAAAATGTTATTCATAATCTAACATCTTCAAGATTGATGGATGAAAATAGTGCATCATCTATACAATCAGTTATTCGTGAGAAGACTATGCAAGACTGAAGAATGATATACCCAAGATTTCTATTTTGTCTCTCAGTTTGAAAGAAGGAAGATCAAGAAGTCATCTAAAGCTATACACTGATGAAATACTTCTCGAAGCAACAAAAGAGTACAAATACGGCTGTGAACCAATTCAAGAGGAAAGTCAAACAGACCAGGAAAGAGTAAATGAAGAAGAAGTTGAAAATGAATTTTATGGCTGGGAAGGAGAGGATATTGGTACAAAGGAAGAAGTGGTTGTGAAGAAGAAACCGAAGAACAAAAAGTTGCAAGTCTATAAGAGTTTGAAGAAAGATGGAACAAGTACAAATACAGATGGTGTGCCAGATACAGGTTGGATCAAGACACTACTCCTAGGCCCATCAGAACAATTGGAGAAATCCCTTAAGAAACATTGGAAGAAGCTAGGAAACCAACTAAGGATAGGAAGTTCTTAGCCAATGATTTACATGTGCCAGTACCATGGCACCTACTCTCAGATTACCAAAGAAAGGACCTTATCAGGAAGATGAAGAAAGGAGAAAACACAAGAAGAGATGTGGCTTTGAAGGATATCAAGGGACAGATGGATGCTGAAGCATCGGGATCAGGATTGACTGAGTATCATAAGTTGAAGATTCCTAAAAGTGGTGATAGGATCATGTTTGTTGCTCTACAGGAATTTGGGTATGTAGGACCCTCCAAACCTTTACCTCCGCACCCTTTCTTTAAAAGTTATATTTTGTTGATTAACAATGGTCATAAAGACTCCCTTTTGGACAATGGCTTTTTCTATTGCTGTGCTGGTCCAAGAATTTTGATTACCTGGTTGAAAAACCATATCATGTTTGTTCTCTACAAAGTTGATCCCCTCCCTCCCAGAAGGTCAAAAGAAAGTCTATTTTACACTGTCATTACTCATTCCATTGCCAATAGGTTGAATATGTGGTGTAAAACTCATGTTTTTTATGAAACCTTACCTACATTGCGCCTGTTTTCTTATATGAGTTCTTTACACAATCCTTTCTGTTTTGGTTTTGACACCTTCGCTGTGTCAAGAAATTCTCTAAGTCTGCTGGATATAAATCCTTTATCTGTATATGATATTCTGTCTGAACCCTCTTCTGAGTTTGATGAAACTGTTGAAGTTGTTGAACCCTCCTTTGCGAGCTTATCAATAGTTGTACCATCTCTACTAAATGCCTCTGAACCAAGATTTGAACTAGAACCCTTCGATAAATCCAGAGTGCCAGTGTCAGATCATTTCTTTCTGGACTCGGATGAGGAAATGGAAGATAAAGCAAAAATGATTGTTCTTGATGATTCATCTGAGGATGTGGATGAAGAAATAGAGGTAGAAGAAAGAGAAGTTGTAAGCAGATCTCAGATTGTTGAATTCGGTTTGGCCAAGAGTGCCACAGAACCCCTTAACTTCTCAGCAAATGCATCAGAACCCTCTGGAAATGCATTTCTTTTACCATGGTATGATAACTATGAGGAAGCTATGAATGAAATCTGCTATGGTTGAAGCAGCACCAATCCCATTGGATTCGATTCATCCAAATGATCAAATTGGTTAAGGATCTGAAAACCCTCATCCTGAAAACTCTGAGCAAGAAACTAAACATAGGACTGAGCAGAACCCATCAAATGCATGTGACCCGGTAGCAAGAGCTGAAATCCGAGGTGTCTGAGAGCAGATGGATGTGGTTGTGGATCTTCTCCACAAGATTCTTGAGAAGATGAATCGATTCAACAAAGTTTTTATGTAATGTTCTTTAATAGTTTTTAAACTTATATATCTTGCTTATTCTAGTTAAGTTTTCTGAACTTATTAATGGTTGAGCTTTTTGGACTCATTATGATATTTATAATTAATCTGTCATGATGAATTTATTTTCTATATGCTATGATTTTGATATGTTATGATGCTATGATATCTTTATATATCCTGAAATATTTAATATCTCTATGTTTTCTCTCTCGTCTCTAATAGAAAAATCTTTTTCAGTAAGCGTACCATAGTACCTTCCTAATTAAGTACCAAAGTACTTACCTTTTTGATAATGCCAAAAGGGGGAGAAGAAGAAAGAATGATTTTATAAGAAGAATGAGAGAATGATTAGTAAGTCAGGATGTGAGAATGATTAGTAAGTCAGGATGTCTTTATAGAAAGAATCAATTCAAAGAAAAGCATAAGTTTAGGGGGAGTCTCTAAACGCTCTTAAAAGGAACAAAGAAACAAAGAAAATCATTTCTATGTCTCTGTTGTATTCAAAATGAATATGTTGATGTCTTACATTCAATTATACCTTTTTTTTTATCTTTTGTATATTTGCTTATGTTCAATATAAAATCATACGAAATGTTTGTCATCATCAAAAAGGGGGAGAATGTTAAGTCACAAAGTGTTTTACTCTGTCATTCGGCTGACTCTCACTCCAGTTAGTTCGTGTGCGTTTTGATGAACCCAAACATTAAGCAAATGATTTTAATTGAACTGTCTAAGTATTGCTAATCATCTACTTGAGATGTGCAGAAAGAGAAAATAATCTTAGCAGATCAACTCAACTAAAGGATCAAAGCATAGTATATGCTATGATCTTTGGAAATACACGATGAAGAGTAATGCATCTGAAGAGAGATTCAGGCTATAAAGCTCTAAGGCCAACATCATATCTCAGACTCCTTGTTTATGAAGAAAGCAGCTAGAAGGAATAAGGCAAGATTTTATTCATAATCTAGCATTTTCAAGATTGATGGATGAAAATAGTGCATCATCTATACAATTAGTTGTTCGTGAGGTGACTATGCCAAGACTGAAGAATGCTCTACCCAAGATTTCTATTTTGTCTCTCAGTTTGAAAGAAGGAAGATCAAGAAGTCATCTAAAGCTATACACTGATCAAATACTCCTCGAAGCAATAAAAGAGTACAAACACAATCTTCTGAAGAAAGTTGAAAGAAGATAGATCAAGTTTACAGACTGAATTAATCTGAAAGACTCACAACAAGAAGCATCTGATTACTCGTAACATGTTTCTGAACTTCTGATAGAATCAAGAACTACACTATTGTCAGAACTACTCGTAGAACCTGAAGGATGTTCAAATTCATATCTCTAGCATTGAAGAAGTGATGCATTAAATTATGAAGCTACATTTTCTCTCTCGTGGCTGAAGTAACATTCAAAAGGAGAAAATACTTTATGAAGAAATTTCTTGGAATTTGAATGAAAGTATTTTCATTAAAGAAAGGAATTAATTAATTCAAAAGAGGTTATTAATTTATTCCTTGTCTTCTATCGAGAATAGAAAAAGAAAAAAGACAAAGGGCAATGCTGTAAAACATCTCTTATGCGATAAAAAGAAAAGCACCTTTATCTAAGCTTTTCTAAATGTTGCACAAATAGGAAAGAAACGCTGCCCGAAGAAAAGATCGTATATATGCTATGCTCTGTGGTCAACAAAGGACTTCCAATGTTTGTAAGCATTAAATGCCAAGTCAGAACGGCTATTATCCAAAGGATAAAGAACAAGACCTCTGATCATGCCTCAACAGATCTATTGTGATCAAGTATAAATTGAAGAAGTCGAAGACCTGAAGGAAGAGATGAGAACACGAAAGAGAGTTGACCAACTAGCAAAACTAAAATATACAACATACTCTGAAAGGATTCCTTTACAAAAGAAAAGTATTCATACTGAGAATACAACAAAGCTAAAAGCTCTCATTATTTTCATCATCTTCTCTCAAACTACAAATCATCTAGAGAAGAACTCATTTGCAACTCACCAGATCTTAATTCTATATTCACTCTCTAAAGTGTCATTTGGTTGAATTACTATTGTAACTTTGAAGTTGTGCTTCAAACAAACATTCAAACTCCTTGAGATTGAAGAGGCTTGTTTTAAGAATACTTGTTGAGCCTGAAGAGGCTAGGTGTGAAAACAATACTTGCGTTTGAGCCTGGAGGGGCTAGGTGTGAAAATAATACTCGTCTATAACCTTGATCAGTTATAGTGTTAAAACTTGGTGAAGCCAAGGACTGGATGTAGCCCAAAGGTTATGGGTGAACTAGGATAAATCTCTGAGTACTCTCTTCCCTAAACTATTTACTTGATCTTTAAGTTATTTATCTGTGTAACTAACTAGGAGTGTTAATAGTTGCTATTCAGTTTGCTGAAGCAGGCATCTGTATCTAAGCATCTTATCTGCTCTGAATTTGTTTTGTACTTGAAAAATTCTGATTTACGAAAACACTATTCAACCCCCCTTCTAGTGTTGTTTTGTGCCATTTCACATGCTTCTGTGTTTTATGTTCAAAACCTTCAGACAAGTCACTTGTCTAACTGATAAGCTTTTCACTCGTCAGCTCTGTGCTTTTGCTTATGAAAAGATTTTAACTTTCCAAAAAGTTTGATAAACACAATTAACCCACCTTCTCGTGTTTATATCTATCTATTTCAGCGACTTTTGCTATGCTTAATTTTTTTGGATGTTTGATCATTACTCAAATGTTGTGATGACTCATATTTATGCTAGGAATAGTGAGACGTTGGCTTACTACTTGCAATAGTGGCCATCATTCAAATGTTGTGTTGGATCATGTTTATGCTAGCTTGTGTGGTCTTTGCTTAAATTCCATATAACTGAAATGGTCAAAAGTAAACACTAGAAATGGGGATTGAATGGTGTTTGCTCAAATTTGGATTTTCGAAAAGCAAGTTTTAAGATGTAAAATAAACAAGAAGCTAAACTTAAGCTAAGAAGCAAACATTTGACGAGCGTCTAGACTGATAATATAAACGTAACAACAACTAACAGAAACACAAAAAATATTTGAGCATGCATAGTAAATCCTCGAAGTTATTCACATGCAAATAATAAAGCAATTTTAAAAGCTTAAGGGATAGAGAGAAATACTCAAGTATTTATCCTGGTTCACCCACAACCTTTGGGCTACGTCCAGCCCTTGGCTAAACCAAGATTTTTCACTATAATTGAATAGGTAATAGGTGAGGTTTTTTTACACCTAGCCTCCTCAGGCTCCAACTGAAAATGCTATATATGTTGTGAATAATTGTTTATGTAGTTTTGAGTGATGACAAATCAAAGAAACAAGTTAAGTTCCTAAATATATTGCAAAAATAATTTATAAATGTGTGATCGTTGATAAATGTGTGCTCAAGTGTGCAGACAAGTGAAAAGTGCTTCACTCGTCTAATATAACCTATCTAGTGATAACAAGAAAGGTGTTTTGTCTCCCTGGCGCGTGTTTATGAACATGTCTAGTGAAGTGTCTTAAGGAAGCATCTAAGATTGGAAGTGTCTTAAGATTGGAAGCGTCTAAGACTGATGAAGCGTCTTATCCCAAGCTTCTGCTAAACTATTTATCTCGAAGCTGCTCAAGGGTCTATCTCAAAGTGTCTCTACTCAAGTGTCTATCTAGAAGCATCTTATGAAGTGTATGAAGACTATTCAATCATAGATCAGACTACTGCTTATAAAGAACAGAAGTGTAGGAACAAAGACGGAAAACTGGATTCTACACAAGCATCTGCTACCAACATTTAAGCGTTTGTGCCATCATATCTTGAGCTAAACCCATCCAAATCAGGTCACCTTGATCTCATTGGAAAGATAAGAGAAATATCTACAACTTTCATGACGAAGTCAAGACCTGAATCAATCTCCATATAAGTGAAATATCCTCTTCAAGTTGGAGATGTGATACTGTTTGTGATAGCCAGAACATACAAGCGTCTGCTGACAATATCTGGAGCTTTAGGTGTCCAAATGTATCGATCTTGGTGTCTATGGAAAGCTAAGAAACCTATATACAACTTTGATGAAGAAGTCGAGACCTAATTCGACCTATATCGGTGTCTGATTTCATTCGTAATTTGGTGATGTGATGCTGTTCTGACAGATAGACCTTTGTAGTGTCTGATGGCCATAACTTGAATTGTACATGTCCACATTGGATGAAATTGGTATCATTAGAAAGCTAACATCCAGGTCTACAACTTTTACGAAGACCGCGAAGCCTGAATCGACCTTTAAGAAGGTCGAGATTGCAGTATACAAAGGCTGACGGAGTTTAGGAGCTAAAAGAGCAAGCATCTAATGATTACTAGCCAAGCATCTCACAAGCTCATCTAAGAGGTGTCTAATGAAGCTAACCAAGTGTCAACAATTGAAGACATATTGAGATGCAATGAAAGACAGTTGTTACATATTGAGTTTCTTTTCTGCAAAAGCTGTACAGATGTATAATATTATATATTATCACAAAAGTACAAAAGTCAAAAAGGTGTGCACTTGATCAAAATAGCTTTATTGAAAAAGGCATATACAACTGTGTTTTGGAAGAAAAGAAAAAGAAATGTCTCACTGCTGCAAAAGGACAAAAGCTGTGAAAGCAAAACCACTTTATCTAAAGTGTGGTCAGCATAAAGAAAAGTTGAGGAACGAAAACAAACTCCAACAGATATATTTTGGGTGAGCCTATACAATGAAGACCAAAAATGAAGAAGAAACAGAAGAAGAAGAAGAAGAGTTGCTGGTGCTGCTACACGGTTGATGAAAAATGAGAGCATCACTATATCCACTCTTGTGAGTGTAGGAAGAACTCTTCTCTGTACTTCATTGTAAAATCACTCTATGAGTGTTTGTGAGATTTTCTCTATGTAACATTCATAAAAAATCAGTAAGCCTGGAGAGGCTAGGTGAAAATAATACTTGCAACAGCCTGGAGAGATTGGTTAAGAATAATACTCGTTGAGCCTGAGAGGCTATGTGAAAAGAATACTTGCAATAGTCTGGAGAGGCTGGTTAAGAACAATACTCAATGAGCTTGGAGAGGCTAGGTGTGCAAAGACTACTCGTTGTAATTATCTGATGTGATAGTGGAGAAAACTCAGCTGCTGCTGGGGACTGGATGTAGCTCATGGTTTTTATGAGTGAACGAGGATAAATCTTGTTGTCTATTTTTTCTCCACCCCTATCTCTTTATCTATGTTGTGTTAGATGGTTTTTAAATTAGTTTCTTTTATCCATCACACTCTTTATTTGAAAACTCTAACTTATGTTGATGTTTCTTAAAAGTTTTAAATTTCTATTATCACTAAATTCTCCCCCCTCTTGTGTGATGGTTGCTTGCCCCAACACCAACAACTATGAGTATTATTTTCACACATTGCCTCTTCAGGCTCCAACAAGTATTCTTTTTGCTGGCCTCTTTAGGCTTTACAAAGTAAGATGTTTTGAATTAGCAGCTTTAGTATTCTTGTGGATCTTCAAAGCGTCTGCTTCCTTCTGTTCGCGAAAAGATAAATTGCTTTTGAAAAAGCTTAATAAAACATAGTTTAACTTCCCTTCTCGTGTTTTTCATTTGTTCATTTTAGTGCTATCATCAAAACTTGTGTCAATTTAACCACAAGTTAATTGAAAATTGTGTAATGCTTTGAGTTCTATTATATCAATTATAATATTTTTTGTATAATATATAATTTAAAATCTTCCTTTAAACAGTAATGTTTAGAATGCTCCAAATGAGATATATAATATCAATGCTCCATGACTTAATCATTGTGTATTTTACAAAAAAATAGATCAATGACTGGATTAAATCACCCATAACTCAAATAATAGGTGTGACTTTGTTAATTACAAGCTTGGTCCATCAAAACATCAAACATTAGATTTAACATTTGCAAATTGACTCCAAAAGTTGGTTGGTCCCTCATTATATTTGATTTCTATCAAGATGTTTGGAGGGCTTCCCTCCCCCGTCCCTCACGCGTATAGAAACATTGTTGAATGGATTCTCGTTTGTATTTTTTTCATTTGAGACTACTCCATTTACTGCAGTCGGATGTGACTTTCCTCTCTTATGTGTTTGTTTAGATTGATAGTTTTGAAAATTCTTACAAATGAAATTAAAAGACATTTATGTGTTAAAAGTTATGCATGATTTCAAACATAAAAAGTTCCCTTTTTTTTTTCAAACCTAATTTACAAAGCCCACAACCATAATTAATAGGATGGACAAAAACAATCAAGTATGTATGGTGAGTACCATAATGGCAGTACTCATCGAACCCCATCACCTTTCGTGATTCGAACATCATTGCAATCATCATTCTTGTTTAGGATGGTCTATTTTAGGATATTGCATATTGTGGTTTTAGATGCGATTGTATTTATGTTATATTTATTATAATTTTCATGCAATTTCGAAAGAATACAATTGATGCAACTGCAATTGTAGTCATGATGCAATTGCAAAGGCTACTAAAGTTACAATATTGAAGCCGCATCTACATGCAGTTGTAGACCACAATTCAAAACCTAATTGGGAACTAGTGGATCTTGATGTCGTCATCATTGACCATTTAATCTAACTTTTGGTTATGCTAAATGGAGGCTACATGATCTTGGTTGTAGCATTAGAGGAGACTACATCGAAAGACATCAGTGATCGAGAAATCAAACTTGGAGAGTCATGAATGACAACATTTTAACACAAGAAGGCTAGTTCCATTGTCTTAGAAGGACCTATTATTTGGACATTAAAGTTAAAAAAAAAAAGCAAGGACTAACGGGTAACAAACCAAAATATTTGAGTTAAAGTAATTTTCTTACAACCGAAAATAATAGGTAATGTCTCTAGAGTACCATGCTCCAAATTTCATTTGGAACGTTATGAATGTTTGATTTCTTTGCTTTAACTCATACAAAAGTTAAAATATCATGCATTCAATCGTTTCTTTTCCCCCATATTTATGGTAGACTACCATTTCAAGTTGACAAAAATGATAGTTGTACATCATTTTTTAAAGGGAAAAGTGTGTATACATCCCTTAAACCTTAGCTCATTTGAAAATAGGCACCTTCAACTATTTTTTCATCTTGTTTAGTTCTTAAACTCATACTATAAGTAAAATCAATTATTAAACTATTTTTTATCCCAATTAATCCTTAAACTTTTTTCTATTAGTAAAATCAATCTCTCTCTTAACTTCTAGTTAGATCACTAACGATGAATAAATTCAGCCGTTCATTTTGCTTAATTCAAAACCGTTGATGGCAAATTTTTTTTTTTAAAATAAGAACAATTTTTTTAAAAAATTATACAATAATAATTTAACGATAAGTAGAAAATATTTTCATGCTTACTACTTAACATTGCAGCATCCTTTTCATTTACACTTACTTAGTGAACATGTATAGCATTAGTCATGAAGTTATTATTGAAATGATACACGTTTACTAATTTTTACACTTAAATATCGAAGATTTTTTTCGATAAGTAAAATCTTATTAATAGTATCTAGTTTTAGCATCACGGTGGTTATCTTCCCCAACTTCTAGGAAGGGTTGAAGAAAAACCACTCTATCATTTGCTCTAAACTAGATAAGAAAACATTACAAAAGTTCATCACAAATACATGCAACACCCTTTTAAAAAAACACCCTTGTCATACTTCCCTCTGACTCAAGCAAAACTTACCAAACCAAACACAAAAAATGACTGTCCTATCACCTGCCCCTTTACATCAATACCACCCTTAACAAGTAAATACATCATAGAAAACAATCACCGCATTCATCTAACCAGCTATACAATATAGAGTCATGACAACCTCCATTAGTGACAATATTTCCATTTAAAAACCAAGCCTTTATCCACTTGGGTAAACGATTTTGGTTGCATCATCTCTGTATCTTCCTTAATGATACTTATTTCAACTACAACAGCTTTTCCTTCAATCTTGTTATACTTGTAACTTGTAAATCAGAGCATCTATGCCACAAAGATAAAGAAAGCCCTTTAGTTCCTGATAATGAAAGCCCAATCTGAAACATCATAGACCTCATCTAAATTCAACCTGTAAAGAAAACATCACATCCATTTTACAAGAAAAAAAAAAAAAAAATGACAGTATTTTAGCAGAATATTATTGCATCCTCTTATCAGAAAGCTGAAATATATTTTCACACAACTAAATTTAATTAGCTCCACATAATCCAAGTTCCTTCCCTCATTGTTCCTTCCTTTGCTAAAGCATCTGCCAAGACTTTAGATTCTCTATTTTTGTGTACAAAGGTAACATTCTTTAGGACTAGAAGCAGATTTTTCATTTTGTTGCATAGAAATCTCAATTTCCATGGGCATTGTAACATCCGTGTTTTACGGCATTATTTATATGTTTGATGACTATGTTTAAGACTTTTATTTAAGGTCTAATATGCATGTTTAGGTATTGGGAACCCCTTGCATGGAAAGTACGAGATTAACCGACGTTGAATCAAATGACACTACAAGAATTTAAGCTATTTCCCAGGGCATATTACCCAGGGCAAAAAATCCCTGGGAAAATTTGGCATTTCCCACGGTTAAAGCCCTGGGAAACTTCTCGCTGTGGTTCCCACGGGTTGGGCCTTGGGTAACAGAGGTACCAATTGCTCCCGCTCATTTTCCCACGGATTGGGCGGCAGGAATATTATTTCGCGGTTTCCCACGGGTTGGCCCTGGAAAAATATGTTTGTTTCCCACGGACTGGGCCGCAAGAAATTAACACGACATTTCCCACGGATTCTGCCCTGGGAATATATGTCCGTTTCCCACGGATGGTGCCCTGGGAAAATGATCCGCCGTTTCCCACGGATTCTGCCCTGGGAAAATGCGCCGTTTCCCACGGATTTTGCCCTGGGAAAATGATCCGCCGTTTCCCACGGCTGAAGCCCTGGGAAAAATCCGAATAGAAACCACGTCTTCTTCCTCACTTGCACGGTCTCAGTCCCTGTTGGTCTCATTCCCTGTACGAATGGTGCCACCCCCACCTCCTTCGTGCCGCCCAGCTGTTTCCCGGTCCGTCAGCGCCTCCGAACTTCTCCGACCACCGTGAGGTAAGCTTCTTTCCCTCTTTCCTTCTTCTTCTTCTTCTTCTTCTTCTTCTTCTTCTTCTTCTTCTCCTATTTCTCTCTTTCCCTCTATATTTTCCCTCTCTAATGACCATCTCCGGCCACTATACAGAACCACCGCAGCTCCACAGAACCACCGCCCGCGGCTGCAGCAGCACCTTGTAATTTGTTACAGTTTTAAATCCAAACATCCAGTCATTGTAATTCAAGTAGTTATTTGTTGATGCTAAACTTGCCTCACCAAGTAGATCTAGGGCGCCAGCGAATAACAAATCCATTATGAGGAAGACTTCCCTCGCCGTCCTCACGAAAATTTCCCACTGGTTCAACCACAAACACATACCTCATGTACCACAACAAGAACGACGCTGGAAAGGAATCCGGACTGTTGATTATGTTCACACAGCAAAATCGAGGGCATTAACCCAGGGCAAGAACGATGCTGGAAAGGAATCCGGACATTTCCCAGGGCATTAACCCCGGGAAACATTTCCCAAGGATTAATCCGTGGGAAACTTTTCCCAGGGATTAATCCGTGTGAAAATTTTCCCAGGGATTTTTCTGTGGGAAATTTCCCAAGGGCCTGATCGCGGGGTATTTCCCAGGGCTTAACCGTGGGAAACATTTCCGACCCCCTGAAAACCGACGGATCTGAATCCGTGGGTCATCCGTGGGAAATGTGCATTTTCCCACGGATTTTCTGTATTTCCCAGGGCTTACGGCCCTGGGAAAGAGCGAAAATTCTTGTAGTGTGAGAACGTGCTCTAGGGTTTTCTTTATACGGTTTATAATGCTTAAGAGTGCACAATAGGAAATTTAGGTTTAAGGAAGAGATTAGGTATGTTTGAAGACTTGATCTTGTTCCTTAGGTATATAAGAGTCTATGTTTCAAATTTCAAGTCAATCGGACTTCAAACGAGCTCAGAACGCGATAAAACGTATGAATAATAATTGTTGGACAGCATGGGGTGCTAAGAGCTGGATCGTGGGCGCTGAGCACTGGATTGGTGGAGGATGGCGGTGGGCACTGAGCGCTGGTGACTGGGTGCTGAGCGCCTAGTATAAAAAAAAATTGATTTTTTAAAAGGATGAAATTGAGTCATTTCGTGGAGAAGATGATAGAAGGGTGGAGAAGCAGAAAATAGAGAGAGAGAGAGAGAGAGAGAGAGAGAGAGAGAAGAGAAGACGTGAGGGAGAGATAAAATTTCTGGAGGAGTTTCCGATTAATCCATTCGTCCTATCGAGACACCGATTATACCTTTGTGATCCTCGCGACGTCTACTTCATCCTCCTATATTTCTTTTCTTGATTAGGCTAAGGCAAACCTATGTACTTTTTATGCCAAAATTCCGTCGGCAACAGTATTGAGGTTATCTTTCAATCCATTTATCGGTTTTCAATTTCGTCTTCAGATTAGGGTTACCTTTAACGTGTGCTTTATAATGATGTGTTCAGGTGAATTTTTGGAGCCCCGGAGAGTGGGGAACTAAACGTGGAAGCAAGCTAGAGGTGTGAGAGGAGTCCGTTTCGTTGCTCTAAAGCTAGCCTACGACACTTCAGGTAGGAGAAAGAAGCCTCTTATCGTTGGAATTTGCTAAGTAGCATATTTTACAATAATAGCATAGGGCGACTTAAACCCTACCATTGGGTGAATAATTGACAATGTCAATATCACATTGGCGACTACTTAGTGGTACCAATGATGATATGGAGAATATAGGTTTATCGCTGTTAGGTTAATTTTATGATATTTGAGGTTGTCTGATTTTATCATATTTGAGCTGCTTGTTGTGTGCTGTTTGGATTAACATGTTAATTGTAGTTTATTATGTTTATTTGAATATGTTATTATTATTTATTATTATTATTATGATTTTTTATTTTATTTTATTATGATTTTATTATGATGATTTTATTATTATTTTATTTTGTTTATGGTTTACAAAATGCATTGAGTGATAATATGTTTTATCTGCAATGATATGCTTAGTTGGCATCTAGATGATGATATATGATATTTAAAGTGATGCATGTTCGGGGAGATTATGATATGTGACTTAGTGTGCCTAACCTAATTAATTAATTAAATATTTTATGATATGATGAGACTTGAGATATTAGATGAGATGATGATGGAAGGTTGAGGCACTAGGTTATGACCCGATACGAGTTGGCGAGGTTCATATAGATGCATAGTATTGATCACAGCCGTGTGGTGGAACACACGAGCTCATAGTATCCGATTACGGATACCGAAGTCACGGATGAGTGCCCTGCAGACGATGAGGTTTGAGGAAGACTACCGTGATAGTAGAGCCACGGGTGAGTGCCCTGCGGGTGATGAGGCTCGAGGAAGACTACCGTGATACTCTCATAGTCCTTACTGAGCAATGCGACTATTCTCCACCGGGGATGGAGACATAGTTTCATTCGAGTAATGGACCCCTAGCGAGAACTAGGTCGTGCATCGATGTCCGTGGGCTTGGACGATTGACTTATATCCCTAATCAGACAAGGGATGTGTGATAGGATGGTGGCCACGTCAGTATACATGATTAGTTGCATGAGCGTGAAGGGTAGAAGAATATAACGTACTTCGAGGATGAATGTTATATTTATCTGTGTTTATTTGGTGATGCATGTCTGTGTGCTATTATTGTTCCGCTTATGATGATATCATGTTTCTTATATCCCTATTTCTTTCTATATATGTTTTATTTATGTGATCAATATGAGAAGACCCTGTGGAGGAGCCCGCTATTGAGGAGCTTGATGGAACCCCTTATGAGCCAGATGCTAGACGACGAGCAGTGGATCCAAGTAGTTGAGTAGAGAGTCTGTGGCCAGTGCGTCTTTTTGCAGGTTGTTGTATATTCAGTTATTTTGTCAGTTTGTACTTTTGGGACCCTACTTTGTCAGTTTGTACTTTTGGGACCCTACTTTGATGTGGTACCCTATATAGTACCTTGTACCTTTATGTATATGTATATCTATGTGTGACGGCTATGTTTCCGTTCTTTATATTTAAAGTTTTAATATATATGATTTTTTGTTTTATATGCTTAACGCTAATATCGTGATTAAGTTATTAGTTAATTAGGTTGTTCTTTAATGGGACATCGGGGTGTCTCAGGCATTCCTCTTTTCTTTCCACCCATGTCAGAGCATTCTATGAATCTGTTTATATTATGATGTCCATATTTTTAATCCAGTCATGCTGTAAAGACACTTCTAAGGCAAAAATTAAAGCCATAAACTCAGCCTCATTTGAGTCCTTTATACCTACATAGGCTGAAAACATAGCTATAACAATTCCTTGATCGTTTCTATGCACATCACCAATTCCAGCTGCTCTTGGCTTTCCTTTGGATGACCCATCCACATTCCACTTCAATTTATCTGGTGAAGGTGGATACCAAACTAAGGTTGGTCTTTGATCCTTTCTCTTTTTCCATAGTCTAACACCATCCAGATTAGAAACTACCTCTCCTGGATTGAATGGGCATTTGTGTTCCCATCCTTTTAGCCAAAACCCAAATCTCAACCTCGCTATATAGTTAAAAAAAATCCCAATCAATTTCAGCTTTATCAAATGCCACTCTGTTTCTTTGATTCCATAAAGACCACATCACCACAAAGAACAGAGAAATCCAGAGTTTTCTTTGAAAATCTCCTTTAACCACCTCTACCCAACACTCAAACCACTACATAGGTGTTTCAGAGATGGGCATTTGAACATTCCACCACTTTAAACACTCAGCCCATACCTTCCATGCATACTTGCAGTGTAGAAATAAGTGAACAATAGTCTCCTCCTCACTAGAACAAAATGGACAGCTTGCAACACTTTCTTGTATCAAATTCATTCTTCTCAACCTACTTCCCGTGTTTAAGCACTGCTGCATTACAAACCATGCCAAAAGTTCGGCCCTTGTGGGAGCTAGGCCAGACCATATGCTGCCCACATTATTGGTAATTTGCTCTTGATCCCATATTGCCTTAGAAAAGCATCTAACCTAATAGTTCCCTTTATTGTAAAACTTCCACCATAATCTGTCCATTGTATTATGTGAAAGATTTGCCTCTTTTAAGCAATTCAACAACATTTGGATTTCCCATTGGAATAGGTATCTCCTCCAACTTAGATTCCAATGCCATTGCATACCATCCCAAAATCTCATGATGCAAGTTTCTTCTGAATTCTAGTTATTACAGGATTCCAAGTAGAAATCTTTTTAATATTGGCTCCGAAAGGTATTCCCAGGTAAGTTATGGACAGTTCAACCAGCTGACACCCCAATTTTTCCACCATTTCCTTCCCCCAAGCTCTACTCCTACCCAACATAATAAGTTCAGATTTGGAGAAATTTATTTTAAGTCCAGAAAGGAACTGAAAACAGTCCAACATCCTTCACAAGTTTGTTAAAAGTTTTCTCTTAGCCGGGCTAAAAATCAATGTATCATTTGCAAATTGGAAATGAGATATATTGACCTCTCTATGCCTAACCTTCAACTCCTGAAAAATATTCTTGCTTAAAGCTGATTTCACCATTTGATTGAATGCCTTAGTAGCCAAAACAAAAAGAAAATGGGAGATAGGGTCTCCCTGCCTAAGACCCCGTTAATTTCAAAAGATGTTGCACAAAACTCCAATTAATTGTATCATATGCCTTTTGAAAGTCTAGTTATAGTAGAACTATTTTTTCCTTCCTTTTCTTAGCCTTTCCACCACCTCATTGGCTATTAACGCCCCATCCAGAATTTTTCTCTCCATGACAAAAGTAGATTGTGTCTCTCCAATCTAAAAAGGCATCATTCTCTTAAGCCTTAGAGCCATAATTTTGCTATAACTTTGTAAATACAACTTTGGGTCTAAAATCCTTTAACTCAACCGCTCCATCTACTTTCGGTATTAAAGCAACCCATGTAGTGTTTACAGCTTTGGGAAGTTCTCCTTTTTCAAAAAACTCAATTATCATGCTGATAAAATCCTCTCCCACCAAGTTCCACATTCTCTTTATAAAACCAAGATTGAAACCATCATAGCCCAGGGCTTTTGTTGACTCACAGCTCCATACAACCTTTTTTTTATCTCTTCTCTTGAGAGTATAATTTCCAGCTCTTCACTCTGCTCTCTTGACAGTTTTGGGAGCCCTACCCCATTATGTTTTAGACAAACTGAATTGTCAACAGAGTGCAGCTGCTTAAAGAAAGTAATCACTTCCTTTTTAATGGCTTTAGGGTTCTTCACCACCCTCCCCCACCTTAATCTTGCCCATAAATTTCCTATTCTTTCTTATGGTTTCCATCATATGAAAGTATTCCTGTCTTTTCCTTTTAAGGTTTGGAGCCTAGAATGCTGGACCCAAAAACTCTCCTTCCTTTTTAACCACTGTCATAACTGTGCAGTAAGAGCTCTTTTTCTAGCTAAATCAACTTCACCCAGCTCCTGGTTATCACATACATCATCCAGTTTCTTGATTTCATTTTCTAGATTTTCCACTCTCCTATCTATGTCTCCAAAAATTTCTTTATTCCATTTCTTAATGGGCTCTTTCAACTTTTTCAGTCTTAAATGAAATGGTATGTTTCCAAGCATCTTCCACCCAAATTCTACCATCTTGAGAAAAGAAGGATTGGAGAACTATACATCCAATGATCTAAAAGGCTTTGGACCCCAATTATTACTCTCACAGGAAACCAACAGGGGGCAGTGGTCTGAAACTGATCTTTGCAACCCCATTAATTTCAGTTATTTGAAGGTTTCTAACCATTCAGTGTCAACGAAAACCCTATCAATACGACTAGCTGAATTGTTCCTATACCAGGTGAACTTTCTACTTAAAAGGGGCAATTCTAGCACTCCCATAGTTGTTTGTCAAGAGAGAAAATCTCTAATTCCTAATGAAAACTGATAGTTTCCTTTTCTTTCATCTGGCTTTAAAATTTCATTAAAATAACCTAGAAGCAACATATGGTTTTCTGTCTCTTGCTTAAGCTCTATTAGTTCCTTCCACACTTCACTCCTGCCTTCCCTGTCATTTATGTTGTACACCAGAACAACAGAGACCAGAAAATATTTCTCTACTAATTTTCCTTCTATATATATCCACCTATTGCCTTTCTTTATGTTAGCTTTTGAGAAGGCATCTATATTCCATATCAGAATCAAACCACCACCTCCATCAGATACTGGGATATCCTCCCAATTAAAGCTATCACTTCCCCACCATGCACGGATGGTTTGAGAGTTACAGCCGAGTCTCCACCAAACCCATAAGAGCTAGACTCCTACCTAGGACCAGATTACGGATTGCTGAAATCTTACCCGACCCACCTATACCTCTAACATTCCAGGAAATTAAATTCATGATTAGCAAGATCAAAAACAATTTACCTCTGTTGCAGCTCAATCCCCTCTTGTAGAGGTAGAGCTTTGAACCCTCCGTCTGCTGCTCCTTCTAAGCTGAATAATGTTCCTCACAGCTACATCATCATGTTCAACAACAAGGATTAAATATTGAAGATTGTATTAGATTTTTTATTATTATTTCATGATCTAAAGTTTACACAATCTATCTACGAGAAAATAATTTTTTACGCTTAGTTGTATGAAAATTAATGAGTATAAAGTATTTTTGTCACTATATAAAATATTTTAGATTAAACTATATACATCTAAATAAAAAAATATGTTAGTGTAATATCATATTAAAAATAAGAATACTAAAGCTTTGTTTTTTTTAAAGCAATCAACGGTTTAGATAAAACAAAATGAACGGTTAGATATATTTGTTGCTTGTGATCCTATAGAAGGATTGATTTTATTAATATTAGGAGTTTAAGGATTAACTAAGACTAAAAAATAGTTGAAGTATTAGTTTTACTAATAGCAAGAGTTTAAGGACTAATTAGGAAGAAAATATAGTTGAAGATACCTATTTGCAAATGGGTTAAAGTTTATGAGGGTGTATGCACTTTTCCCTTTTTTAAAATTTAATTGGGAATAAGGGGATCTTGATATCGTTATTATTGACATTCAAATCTAACTTTTAGGTTGTGGTAGATGGGAGGCTACATAATCTAGGTCATAGCATTGGAGGAGACTACACTACACCAACGGACGAGAAATCAAACCCGGAGAGACATAAATGACAATATTTTGCAAAAGAAGACTACTTCCTTTGTCTTAGAATGACCTATTATTTGTAAAATAAAGTCAAAGAAAGCAAGGAATAACCGGCTATCAAGCCAAAATATCTGAGTTAAAAGTTTAATAACATAAAACTAGGAACAATCAATAATATTAGGTCATTTCTCTACAGCACTAATGCTCTAAATTTTATTTGGAGCGCGCATTATAAACGTTTGATGTCTCTCATTTATCTCTTACAAAAGTCAAAATATCATAATGAATTACTTTTAATGCTACGCATTGAATTGCTTCTTCCCCCCCTTTTTTCACGGGTAGACTATTATTTCAAATTGACAAAAACGATCATTGCACGTCATTTTCTCATGTGCACGTACCAATATATCCCCGATCATGATAGTGAGAGTTGCACATCATTTTGCTGTACCAAAAAATGGTGAGAATGTTCATAAGTGTTAATGAGTTATGATTTTATTTTATTAAGTGACAAATTGTCATTGGTGGGAGATAGAGAATGTGATAGGAAAGTGGGCAAAAGATCTTCATTCCTATGTCGTAGCATTGGAGGAGACTACACTGAAAGATATCAACGGATGAGAAATCAATCCCGGAGAGACATGAATGACAATATTTTGCACAAGAAGACTACTTCGTCTTAGAAGGACCTATTATTTGGACTAGAAGGACCTATTATTTGGACACTAAAGTCAAATAAAGCAAGGACTAACCGATTATCAAACCAAAATACTTTTAAATAACATAAAACTAGAAACAATTGGTAATAATAGGTCATTTCACTAGATCGCTCATGCTCCAAATATAATTTGGAGCTTGAGTTATAAACGTTTGATTTCTCTCCTTTATCTCTTACAGAAGTCAAAATATCACAATGAATTACTTTTAATGTTATGCATTGAATTGCTTATATTTTTCCCTTTTTTATGGGTAGACTATTATTTCAAATGGACAAAAACGATAGTTACACGTCATTGTCTTATTTGCACGTACCAATATATCCCCATCGATAATGAGATTTGCACATCATTTTATTCTCATTATTGAAGTTCAACATATGGTTTTGATGATTGATCTCCAAATGCACTCAAGGAATAAACTCCAATTGTTGAAGGGTTTAATATTTTCTTAAGGAATATTTTGTAAAATTGCCTTTAAGATTGAAGTATAAGTTGTAAGTGATTTAATAAGTATTTTAGAGTTAAAATGTTTAGAAGATTATTTCAATTTGATTCAAGACATTAAAACAAGTTTCTGGACTTGCCTTTGAAAAGAAAATATTGATTTTTTTATGTGAAAAAGGCAAGTAGTCGATTACTTGGAATAAGCAGTCAACTACTTTGTTCTGCAGCATTCCAGAAATGAGTTTTAAAGTAATCGACTACTTTCATGAAGTAATCGACTATTTATGTAAAATAATCGACTACTTCAGTCAGGTAGTCTACTACTTCAATCAGGTAGTCTACTACTTCAGGAAAGTAATCGACTACTTTAGTCAGGTAGTCTACTACTTCAGGAAAGTAATCGACTACTCAGCTGAAATTCTTGAATCTTGGTTCTGTTACACCAAAGTAGTCGATTACTACTAGTCGACTACTTCAGGTAAAAACAGAACTAAATTTTTTAAATTTTCAAAATCTCTTTTAAACCTTTTCTCTATAAATAGGGGTTACTTTGGCACGAAAATTAAGGCTTTTTGAGCTAACAAAACTCTGCCAAAATACCTCCACAAAAATCATTAGAGCTTTCACACTTCAATTTGTAAAATGCAATTATATAGTTTCTTTTGTATTTCTCTTTGGAAACAACTTTCTTGTAAGCAATAGGAGAGTTGCTTCATTGATTTGGTGGGGCATCCAAATCAATTTCAAGGTGGGGAATCCTTAAGGCTAAGGTTAGGCATCCTTAGGAGGTAAGGATTATTTTGAGTAGGGCATCTCAAAATAATCAAAGGTAAAGGTGGGGTATCCTTTAGTTTTTGGTAGATTGTAATCTTGTAAACAATTTTCAAAAATAGTGGAATCTCTCAAGGTTCTTGAGAGCTGGACGTAGATCACTCAGGTTGTGATCGAACTAGTAAAATCGTTTGTGATCTTCTATTTCCCTCTCTCTTTTAGTTCTTGCAATTATTGCTTAATTGTTGTTTTTGATTGTATTTGGTTAATTGTGGTTGATTTAATTTTCTAATTTTTAATTGAGGTCATTCATACATAATCATTCTCTTCTTCTACTCAATTTCTTTGTATCATACATAGTGTTTCTTGAACAAATTTTTTAAGAAACCAAAGTTTCTAAGAAAGTGATTAATCCTCAATTCACCCCCCTCTTAAGGTGCCATATTGATTAACAATTATTTTACACTAGTTAGATTAATTGATTAGTAATATTTATAATCATTACATAATACACATTTTTATCAATTATAATACGTTAAGCACTTTTATCAATTATTAATAAAGAATGATGTACAAAAAATTATATGCATATTGCATAAATGTCAATTTTAAAAAGTAGATGACCATCTTCCCCCCTCTTCAATACCTCCAAAAACTCATAGCAGCGCCTTCCTCAAAATCAAAGTCAACTCCCAAAAAACAATAGAAGAAAGAAAATAACATTTAAAATTCAATATAAAAAGCATACGAAATCTAACAACTCCAAAGTCAACTCCCTCTTCTCTCTTCTTTCTCAATTTCATGCTCTTTCTTAGTTATCTCTATGTTTTCTTCCACACTATAGTCTTCTTCACTCTTCTGTGAAACACAACATAGATTAACTCTTCACTGGAATAAACATATATATCTATAGACACTCTGCATTATTATTAGACACTCTGCAATGGGTAACGGCATCGGAAAAGTGTGCCTCTGTTCCACCACCGCCGGCGACATCTCCCGCCGGCACGACGACAACAATAACAATAACAACAACAATCCAGTTGGCAACTCAATCTGCTATGTCCGACCACCGTATCAATTTTCCGACGATGACGTCACCACTTTCCGATCAGTTTCCGGTGCCTCCGTGAGTGCCAACTCCTCCACTCCAGCTTCAACCACGTTAACCGATTCCCTCCAGCACAGCAGCACCGCCGTTTTGGACTCCTCGGCGTCGTTTGAGAGCTCAACGTCGTTCACGTCGTTGCCGCCTATGATCATCAATAATCATGCTGCCTCTCGTGGTTCCTCTGTGGGAAGCTGCAACACCGTGTGGTGGAGCCCAATGGAGAGAGAGAGAGGGTTCTCTTCAGGTCCTGTGGTTGGTGGTGGAGGCTTGTTGTTGAGCCCTTTTGATCATCATGGGTTGAATGAGAAACATTCTTCTTCTGAGAATGTGAAGAAGAAGAAGAAGATGAAGAGAAGCTTCTCTCACAATGGATATTCATATGGATTTGAAAACAAACCCAGAAAACAAACCCTGAAGAAAAGTCTCAAAAGGGTGTTTTCTAACTCAATTGTTTCGATCAGAGGATACAAGAAGAACGAGAATGCTAATAATGCTGATTTGGGTGGTGGTTTGAGTTTGCATGATGTTGAAGATGATGATGATATTGATGATAATTATTTGGATGGTGGCGGTGGTCGTGAGCTATTGATGGAAAGTGAGAATCTTCAATGGGCTCAAGGAAGAGCTGGTGAGGATCGTGTTCATATTGTGATTTCAGAGGAGAATGAATGGGTTTTTGTGGGAATTTATGATGGATTCAATGGCCCAGATGCCACTGATTATCTTCTTGACAATCTCTTTTATGCTGTGCATGATGAGCTCAAGCTTAAGGGACTTCTCTGTGGTCACAAATCAGAATCCATTGCTGCCTCTATTATGGGCAGGGTGTCCTTAAAGTTGGAGGACAAAGTTTTGGGTTTGGTTAAGGAAAATGATGGGTTGGTTAATGTTTGTTGTTCTAGTTTTAACAAAGAAAACTATTCAATAGGAAATGATATTGAAAAGTTAATGAAAGGTAGGAATAATTGTGAAGGAGTGAGGACGAAAGAAATATTGGGGTGGAAAAGTGAGGGAGATAGGGATAGTGTTGTTGCAGCTTTTAGCCACTCGGATGTTTTGCTAGCACTTTCTGAGGCATTGAGGAAGACAGAAGATTCATTTATGAAGATTGTTGATGAAATGATAAGTAATAATCCTGTGTTAGCTATGATGGGTTCATGTGTTTTGGTGATGTTGATGAAAGGAGAAGATGTTTACTTGATGAATGTGGGAGATAGTCGTGCTGTCTTAGCTACTCAAGCAGGAAATTGCCTTCAGCTCACAATGGAACATAGCACTCTAGTGAAAGAGGTAGTTCTGTGTGCAACCTGTTTTCTGAGCTATAAAGATTGGTTTCTATGTCTAATTGTATATATATTACTTAGCTGTGAGATTCTTTCTTAATCTCAGGAGGTTCAAAGAATCAGGAAGGAGCACCCAGATGACCCTTCTGCAATAACTAAAGGCAGGGTGAAAGGTTACTTGAATGTCACAAGGGCTTTTGGGGCTGGGTTCCTCAAACAGGTATATGTTAATTGTTTACTTCACAAGAGCATGCCAATTCAGGCTCCTGTTTTTTACTGTTATATTGCTTTAGGCTATGTTTGGTTTATCCTTTGCAAACATAATTTTGGGTCCAAAAGTAATTTTGGGTCCAAAGATGCGTTGTCCCAAAGGAACTTTATAGATACTTGGTTTCAAACGTACTTTACAGCTTCTCAACTGTAAACCAAACATGCACTTACATATTTTTAGTATATCGTTCAGAAGTCAATTAAACTCATGTCAACTAAGTTAAGGCACATTTGTAACTTGTAATGGTGTTTTATTTAGCAACATCCCAACCTGTACATAATTGAAATCTAGGCAACAATGAGAATTAGTCTAGTCTTGGTTCATTGTTGGATCTACTCTAAACCTTCAGTGCACACTGTTACTTTTCAATATTTATTTCTAACCCTGAACCTCTTGGTCCATTTTGCAGCCTAAACAAAATAATGCAATATTGGAGACATTCAAAGTGAACTACATAGGGGAATCCCCATACATCACTTGTTCCCCTTCACTCCTCCACCACAGGCTCAGCCCAACTGATAGATTCATGATATTGTCTTCTGATGGACTCCAACAATACTTCACCAATGAAGAAGCAGTTGCCAAAGTAGAATCATTCATCGCTTGTTTTCCAGATAGAGATCCTGCACAACTTTTAATTGAAGAAGCACTATTTCGAGCAGCCAAAAAAGCTGGTAAAAGCACTTATCCAATTTACTATCTTTTAGCAAGAGAGAAAATCATTATAAGCCAAAACAATCCTAGTGATTTTGACTTGCACTGTTGTAGGTATTGACTTCCATGAGTTGCTTGATATCCCACAAGGGGAACGGCGTCTATACCATGATGACATTTCTATTGTCATCATCTCCTTTGAGGGAAAAATATGGCGTTCATCAATGTGAATATATACATATAACAACTAATTATACTGTTGCTAACTGTTCGGGGGAAATTGATTGTTTTGTCCTTGCTTTCTTTTCTTAATTTCCCCATTTTACCATTCTTTCTTTCGGATGAAGATATGTTGTGTCACTTATCACATTTTTGTCTCTATCAATATTATCTTGACATATCAGTTAAAATTTCATGTAATGTTAGAAAGATATAATATGTGACAATATAATATTGTAGGAAGAAGGTGTGTGACAGTGACAGCAAAGTGAGACAACATATCCTCGTCTCTTTCTTTAATAATAAAGTCAGAGTTGTTATAACTACATTGCAAATTTGCAATGGAACTATTCTCTCTCTTAACAACTTTATATATCATTACTTCATTATGAAATCATGGCCTTTTGATTTCCCTAACGATATCTCTTAACTCACACCTATTTTGCTTAAAAAAACGATTATGAAAAAGGGTTGACAGTTGACAAACTTCTTCTTTGTTTGTGATAAATTCATCTATTAATTCAATTGTGAGTTCAAACTACATAAGAGGGACCTGGAATTAGTTTGCTTCTAAGTTACTAACAGTTCAAAGGTCATAATCAAACTAAAAGGGGCAGGATCTCCATTTTAATATATGATGTTGATGGTCAAAGAATATGTCATTTTTATTTCTAACTCTCACGTTTTAGCTTGTAATTTACACATAACAAAAAGGCATTCCAAATTGACTTTGGAAATTAAGTTTTAAGTCAGAGAAAAGCAAACTATTCTGACATTTTCTAATTGCTTAATCGCCAAATGGTGTCAGCAAAGTGTACCTACAAATCATGCTGACAATTCAAGAAGCAATCTAGTAGTTAAAAACTTCAAATTTAACTACATGACGTCTTAGGGTGGTTACAGAGAATGCAGTAGGTCTACAACAATAAAAAATTCTGAATTATGAAGTTAGATGCATGGGCATACATATAAATCCAAATTAACTAGGATGGTTAAGAGTGGTTTAGGTCTAAGATCTGGTGACTAATTAATGATTCTACAAATTCTAGCCATTTGTTTTCTCATAAGATATTATGGAAGCTTCACATAGTGGAACCAGTATGGGTAGCTTCTTGTTCTCTCTCGCATCTTCACATGGTGTATAATCACGAATATGGGTAGGAATAGGCTAGGCCGAGTTAGTCCCTCGTAAGCCTGGGCTTGGCCTATGTTTCAATCATGAGGCCTGAGCCTGGCCTATAGCCTGATATAGACTAATTTCTAAGGTCTGAGCCTGGCCTACTTTAAAGTCTAGTATGGCCTGAAAGCCTACATATCAACAAGACATTTCAATATACATTCATCTATAAATACGTCACAGTCCTTCATTTGTAAATAGGCTCGTAGGTCTCTAATGACAAGAAGTTGGTAGACATATACTAATAAATATGTCATTAGACATTCACAAATAAATAGGCAAGTAGGCCACTACATGGCCAATAGGCCTTTACCTTTAAATATTATGAATAATGTAAATAATTTATTATAGTATTATAATATTTTTATTATACATATATATTTATGTGTATGTATGTGTAAAATAGGTAGGGGTGTAAGTGGATCCGACCCGATCCGCGAATCTGGTGGATCTGAATCGATCCGAATCGATTCAAGCGGATTGGTTCGGATCATCGGATCAGATCGGATCCGAAAACACTAATCTGTTCGGGTCTCGGATCCTACAAATCAAATTCGATCCAATCCGAACCGAACCGAACCCTATAAATATTTAATTTTTAAAATATTTTATATTCATATATATAATGTTAATATATTATTATATATTTATTTAATATAAATAATAATTAAATATGTATATTTTGCTTATATTTTTCTTTTTTTTGTATTTTGTATTATTTTTTGGAGTTTAAATAAAAAATAAAAAATAATAGGCAATCCGAGGATCCGATCCGATTGTAGTCGATTCGGTTCGGTTCGGATTCGTAGTTAAAAACTGGCCAAATCCGAACCGATCAAATTTAATCGGTTCGGATGATGAAACTCCCCAGACCCAATCCAAACCAACCCGATTACACCCCTATAAATAGGTCTGCCTAGTAGGCTTCTTTTAAAGCCTTAGGCCTGGCCTATTTAGCTATATATATATATATATATATATATATATATATATAGGCTTTTTATAAAGCCTTGACCTAGCCTTTTTATTAAATAGGCTAGGCCGAGCTAGGCCTTAAATAGGCTAGGCTCGTAGGCCCTTGACGAACGGTCTAGCCTATTCCCACCCCTAATCACGAATCATAAATGCAGTTTATTTGATAAAATTTACCTAATTAAACACAAATATCATGATTTTAAAAAAATAAAATAAATTGTGCATGCTGTTATCAAGAAGTTCTTTTTGGTACACAGAATTTAGGGTGAGGGGATGAAGCCTCAGTCCAAGGCAAGAAAAACCTCCAAACTCTATAAGCACTTACAAATGAATTTACATTTATATACCTCTCAAAGGAGACTAGTGGGGACTCGAACCTATACGAGACCCTTGTCATACCCCACTACACTAACCCCTTGGGGTTGCTGTTATCAAGAAGTTAGACATGCATTTATATTTTTTTTCCGGTGAACCCTAATATCCTTCGGTCGGGAGACAGAGACTAATTCCTCGAGAAACTGAGATCCATTTAAGGGGTTGACCTCTCCCAACAGATGTTTTTCCATATACATGAGCCAGGTTGGACGTAGCTCTTGGTTGGAAGAGAGTGAACTAGGATAAAACACTTGCGTGAATCTTCTAATCCCTTATCTCTTCAGTTTTATTTGTTTATACTAACTGTGGGGATTTGAACTTGATTTTTTTAAGTTTTTAAAAGGATATTTTTCTGTGTATGTGCTTCTGCCTTTTATTCCTTGTGTGAGAAAATAAGTTTTGAAAAAGGTTGTTTTCGAAAATTATTAACAAACACAATTTAACCCCGCCTTCTTGTGTTTACCTGTGTCAACTTCAGCTTGGGCAGTGCAACTTTCCTTATTTGTGCAACATTGAGAAAGGCTCGGAGAAAAGTGCTTTTAGCTTATTGCGAAAAAGAGAGCTATAGCAAATACTTTATGCTTTCTGCTTTTTGTACCTTTCTGAGAAATAAGAATATTAGTATTATATTCTTATTGAAAGCTTGATTCCTTTCTTCGATAAGTCACTTTCCTTCAGATTTCTGAATAAAACTTCAAGCGTTATTTTTTCTTAGACGTCCCCTAATGACAAAGGTTTTGGTAACTTTTTTTGTATGCTTATTTAGAGTATTCTCCAATGTATTCCCAGTTCCTCAGACGCTTTCCTTATATTTGTTAGTTCTGACAGATCTTTAAACGCTTTCTTTACTTCTAACAAATCTTCAGACGCTTTCTGCTTCAAGTGAATATCCTTTCTTAGCATCTGCTTTTTGGACACTTCGAAGAGATTGTATGTTTAGACTGTAACTTGATCTTGACTTGAGTTGGTCTTCGATCTTTATTCGGGAAATTTCATATTTGACTTTGCAATCCTTCTTAGAACTTTGTTGAGAACATTCTTGATGCAGCTTCTAATAGTTCTTGAATTTTACAGTCTTGGTGTAAATATGTGAAGTCTTATTGTTCATTCATTTGATACACAACAAGAATTTTTGTATAAGCTTTGTTTGAGAAATTTCAGTCTTCATTCGTCAACGAGATCTTCAAACTGTGTAGGCTTTGCAGTATAGACATATAGCTTCATCTTCAGCTATTGGTCTAATCTACAGACACATTCATCTTTCAACTTTGACTGTGATTGTCAAGACTTTTCTTTGGGCTGAGTGACTTGCTTCACTTTCTTCAAGAGAACTTGTGCTTGAATCTTTTATTGGACAACTTAACTAAACTTCAGCTTGTTGATAGCTGATCAGACGCTTTGTTTCAGCTGATCTTTTGATTCTAAGTGCCAGATGCATAGATTGCACTTTGTTCTTCCATTATTTATTTGATCTGTACTTATATTAACTATCCTGCACATATCAAGTGAAGGATTAGCAATACTCAAACATTTCACTTAAGATCATTTGCTTGATGCTTGGATTCATCAAAACACAAGGGCCAGACGCTTTGCACAGAGTCAGACGCTTTTTGACGTAACACAACTTGCCAAGTAGAGTTCAAATTTGTCTTTTCTCAGGAGAAGAATGTCTTGGCCTGTAGTTGTTTTTATGTATCTTAACACTTTATCCACTACATCCATGTGAATTTGTTTTGGTGCTATCATAAATTGGCATAGAGTATTAACGTAGTAGGTGATATCTGGCCTAATTACTGTGAGGTATAATAGGTGACCCAGAATCCTTATATATCGTGTTGCATCAACATCAGGATCGTCATTGTTTGGCTTTAGTTTACAATTTTGTTCCATGGGTAATTTACTTGGTCTGCAAATTGTTTCCTTGAGAATGTCAATTGCATATTTCCTTTTATTGAGCATGATTCCTTTTGCTGATCGTGCTACTTCAATTCCTAGGAAGTATTTTAGTGGTCCCAAGTCTTTGATGCTGAATTCTTCATCCAGATGTTTCTTCACCTGTTACATATATCTTTAATTATTCCCAGCTAAAATCACATTATCCACATATACGAGAGTAGTGAGAAATAGAAATACTCCCTTTTCACTATAGATGAATAGAGAATGGTCAGCTCGAGATTGTCTGAATCCTATCTTTTCCAATGCTTTTCTCATACCAATTCCTTGATGCTTGTTTCAATCCATAAAGGGATTTTTTGAGTTTGCAAACTCTAAGGTCTCCTTCCTCTGAAAATCCTTGAGGTATTTTCATATGAATTTCTTATGTTAAGTCTCCATGAAGGAAGGCGTTGTTCACATCAAGTTGGTGAACAATCCATCCTCTTGCAGCTGCTATAGTGAGTAGGGTCCTAACAGCCACCAACTTTGCCACTGGTGCAAATGTTTCATGGAAGTCTTCACCTTCTATTTGAGTGAAACCTCGAGCTACTAGCCTGGCCTTGTATCTTTATACTTTGCCATTTGGTTGATATTTGATTTTATATATCCACTTAGAGTCTACTGCATGTTTGCCTAAGGGGAGACCAGTCAAATTCCAAGTCTCATTGCTCTCCAAGGCTTGGATCTCCTTCTGCATGGCTTCTCTCCGGTTTTTATACTTTACAACCTGTGAAAAAGTTCTTGGCTCATCTCGTGAAGAGATGGCAACTAAGTAAGCACTGTGAGCAGGTGAAAAGTTGTCATAAGACACATAATTTGATAGAGGATAGGGAACATGGTTATCTGTAGAATGAATGGATATAGAAGGGGGAAGATCAACTTCATCTTTCAAATGATCGGGATTTATCTAATTCTCCCACCAGTGTTTCTTTGTTCTACATGGTCCCTATTATCTATTTCTTCTATATTAGTATCAGCCTGCACAAAATCATGTTATGTTCTTTGTATTTCTGTTGTATCCATATGGTTAGTTGAGGAATCTTGTTGTATCTCCTATGAAGTATCTACCCATTGTTCAAGTTGTGACTGCTGTATTGTCACAGTTTCACTTTTCTTATATGGAAATTATTCTTCAAGAAATACAACACCCTTGAATACGAAGTATTCTTTAGTTTTAGTGTTATAGACTTTATATCCTTTTTGTCCTAAAGGACATCCTATGAAAACACAAGCACTCTCACTCTCATCAAACTTCCCTTCTCTCCCATGCTTTAAGGCATACACTAAACATCCAAATACCCTTAAGTGTGTATAATCTGGTTTACTACCCTATAGAATTTCATATGGAGTTTTACCATTGATTACCTTTGAGGGCAGCCTATTTATGATGTGCACTGCAGTGAGTACACATTCTCACTATTGGAAATAATGTAATATACGGGAACGATTTACGGTCAGTTAACCATATGTTTGACGTTAAAAAGGAGGCGGTGACAGTTTTGTAAATTTCAAATCACTATTTACGTCAGTTGTACAATGAACTAACGTTAAAAAGGAGGCGGTGGCAGTTTTGTAAATATTATACCACTTTTAACGTCAGTTATTTATACACCTGACGTTAAAATTTGGTTTTTTACTTCCGTTAAATAAATAATAGACGTAAATAGTCCTATATTCCTATCTGAAACTCATATTCCTATCTTTATTTCGTTGTTATCTCCCTCGTTGTCACTCTTAACGCAGATAACTCCATATATAGTGCTTGTTATTTCTAATCTTAATTAGCTTGATCAATAAACAAATTCATGTGCAAATTAAAATAAATAAACACTTAATATAAAACAAGTTATATATATAATCAAATCGTATCTCATTGAAGTGATTCATAAATACAACTACATGTTTAAAAGATAAAAAATTTCTGTAACATAGCTCTAAAATATAAAAAAATTTCTGATTCAACATCAGTTTCTTCTCAGTCCTGTCCTCAGAAACTCCAATGGTTGCATCCCCTTGGTACCGCTCAGTTGAAGTCCTTGATGCTCCATCTGAGGCCACAGTCACTTGCTGCCAAATCAGAGGCCAACCAGTGACTAGGTGAAAGGGATGAAATAAGGTGAGGGAATCGTATTATGTGATTTACTTAACCTTATCATCCATGTTATGTGATTTACTCAACCTCAGAAGTTGTTTGACCATTAAGACAGAAACCTTTGAGTCTAGGTATAGGAAGAAATAATAAAATTCTCAAATATGGCAGAGCCATATTATGAAGAAATAGAAAACGAAATATAGAGGAAGAAGTGTGTGTATTATAAAGGAAGAATGGTACTTTATATAGAGAAGAGACTGCCTGATTTTCTTCAAAACTGAGTCTATAAACTTAATGTTCATTAAGAGGATTAAGTTACAAGGCGCTGGGAAAGTAGCACAGTAGTCAAAGGTATAAATGTTTTTGCAGAAACTGATACACTTTTAACGTCAGTTGTTTAATTAATACAACTGACGTTAAACAAATGAACTTTTAACGTTAGTTGTTATACATAACTGACGTTAAATAGTTGTCAATTAACGTCAGTTCTTTGTAACAACTGATGTGACACCCTAACTTGGGTCATCACATGATTACCCGTTTGCGGAAAATAATATTTTAATTTGCTGGTTGCTTTCGGAAAATACTGTTTTCTCAACGTTTATCTTTTCAAAATATGGTGATAAAATTTTTTCTTCTTGTTAACCTCATAATAACAACAACATAAACAAATCACACTTAAGTACATAATTGTATATAAGTCATACAACTATACTGCCTCATATGTTTTCACACTTATGTCTGTAATAAGCATAGATTATTTCCAAACATAACATAACATAAAACCTAAGCTGGTCGTAACTTAACTAATACTATAACAGTAGAGGGTAGCTTCGGCATGCTCCAACCTAAAGGGTCTTTCCCTTATATTCGCCAACAGGAAGAATACCTGATATTATTTGTAAGGGTGAGACACCAATATATGGATATAAACACGATAACCATTAGTGTGACTCACATACAACATATACACATATATAAGCATATACTCTATTGATGGGTTTCATACCCCAAACATCAACATTTTAAAACTATGCATGAACACTTCATATACACCATCTAAACATTCACACTTAATCTCATGAGATATCCCAACACGTAATGAGTGGATCAAACTCAATAGCCATCCCATGGCACAAAGGCACGCAGCCAAAACTCATTGCACACTGTCCAACACCGTGGCACAGTGATAAAATCGTAAATGGGGTTTCATTGTCCAACCTGGCACAATGAAGAAAATCGTAATTATGAGATACCTGACGCCGCAAGGTAATCATACATAAAACCGTAGGCACGTCTACCAAATGCATGCAAGAAAACAATTTGTTCTTGACACTTTTCTTTGTGTTCAATTTTTCCTTGTCGAAGCTTAAAAGCTTACGACCAATCGTAATCTTAAACATCTTAAAACTTTCATTAACAACACAGGACCTCAAAGTCCGAGTGCTCAATCACAAATCACCTAGACCGATGCATCAGGCTTAGGGTTGTGGTAATATAAAACATCTTAAATATTTTAACCCCGTAAATACCACGTCTATAGGACCTCAAAGTCCTAAGAACACCACTTCCACAACATCTTAAGAACCTTAGTACCCTGACGTCTCGGTTACTAAGTTCCAAAACATCTTTCATCTTAATATCATTTAGGAAACTTAATTTTGGAAAATCATTTCAAAAAGAAATTCTCTTATAAACGTCATTTGACATCAAAACTGAATTTTCAGAAAAGAGAGTCGCTTGAGGTTCAAACTTATTTAAAATATGCACTACTGTTTTCAATACACTTGCCGTTGATATTTTTTCAAGTTGCCGTCGAAAAGCTCCTTAAAACCATTTAAGCCAAAACTTAGCTCCTTCCACTTAAATAATTTTCTAAAATCACAGTTAAGCTATTTTCGAAGATTAATTTCATACAATAACTTTTTATAATATTACGGAATATCTTACGTAAAAATCAGCAGTACTAAAATATTTTCACGGTTACGCCCTCTCTGTGACACATAGTACACTTTTTCACAAATAAATCATTAAAATAATAATATTTCACAAATACTTGTTACTTTTCCCAAATAATATTTTCCATAAACATTATATTCCAACACTTCCCATAAAACATTGAATATAATTTTATGCAGCTTATTAAAGCTTTTATCTGATTAATTGGTTGTGCACTGACCACTGTCAGGCTTCACAAACAACATCCAACATCATCATCAAAACTATATTACCAAACAAATCATACATCATAGCAACATAATATATATCTGTGGATAATTAAATGAATTAAAAGCAGATAAATCACCGAAACACGGATGAACAGCTAGAAATGCATAGCCAAATAAAATAAACCAAAAACACCATAACCACAAAAACAAATATATACAGGCCACATATATCACACACACAGTTATCGAGAAAAATCCCTCAAGCAAGGCTCCCCTTACCTCTTGAAGTTTGACACGCTCCGATGTTAGTATGACACATTGCCGAGAAACGATGACACACGTACGTAGGTCGACTTGCTAACCTTCATCAAACCACAAGATAATCCATCAAAAATCAAGCTAAACCATCCCTAATTTCCTCTAGTAGTTACGGCCTCCCTCTAGGTTTAGTGGCTAAAAAGTTCTAAAATTACTTAAGACACTAGATTAATGATCTTAGCACTTAAGACTATATGATTCAAGTTTAAGCAACATGAATTGGAATCAAAATACATCCAATCCCTCATTAATCAAATCCGGCCAAGGATACAAGATTAAGTTAGAAATTTTGGTTTAATGAACCAACTTGGATTAGTGAAGATTACATGATCCTTAAGTGGTACAAAACTTAAGTTCATGAACCAAGAACACAAAATCTTACTTATACATCTTTGAAGAATTTCGGCTGTGACACCCTTCTACCCCGCATGTTAAAAGCCAATTAATTTAAAAATAATTAAAGGAAAACATGCAATTATTGAATAAAATAAACAATTGTCCATGGGTAGAAAAGTCCCACATGAACCGTTTACAACGCGGAAATGAAATAAGTTTTAAATAACGAAAACATAACAAACCAATAAAAAATAACCTAACCCCGATGTCACATACAGAGCTGGTATAACCGTTCCGGAATAAAATCCACGGAATTACAACTGAACTAACAACTACGAAAACATAAACTAGCCCTACGATGAGTGGCGGCTCCTCAGAGTCACTCCTCTCCGGGCTGCTCGTCATCCTCTGCAAGGTGCCAATCAGGCCAAACACAAAAAACAAACATATATAGGGAGTAAGAATCGTATAAACATATTAGCATGGGAATAGGCAGTAAAGTAAACAGCAAGCATAGCAGCATCACATCAAACATCAACATTATCATTATGCTATGCAGTGCAATGCAGTCCTACTCCGCTAAACCATCGATGCATGTGGATCCACTAAACTCGGGATGAACGACTTCGGAGTTACATATCCACATTGAGAATCTACTCAACGCCGGAGAATCTACTCCTTGGATAGCCAACGCATCAAACCAACGAATGCTTCGTCACGGGGGCGCTAGGAGAATCTACTCCAACCGTGGATGGCCGGATCGCCGTACTCTAGGACGATCTCCCCTATGTCGAACATCCCTAAACAACAACTCCGATGCAATGCGTATGCAACACAACAACAACATCAACACCACCTCCATAACTCCAACGGAATCGACCGAAGGTAACAGCGGGATCAACTGCACCAACTTGCCTCGCGGAATCCACCTGAGGACTTAAGCGGAATCAACTGCAGTACCTGGGGCAAACTCTCGGCCACCAAGGTACGTAACAACAACACCTTAGACCCAAACCGTGGGGTCAAGGCCTCCTTGGCCAAAAAGCACCAAGGCACAACTCATCAGCTTGCGGCACCCCAAAGGGTATCGACTTAACATCTCACCATCTCATCATCTTTATTTATCTTTATTAACATTTACCAAGTTGTCTAATAAGTTATCATCATAGGGAAGTGGGGCTTAAAAACCCTTAAGTCCTTTAATTGTATTCTGTCTCAGTGGGTTGAGCACGGTCGTGCTCGTAACCCAGCACGGTCGTGCTTAAGCACGTGAGGGGCATGCTCCCCTGTAAGTGAAGCACGGTCGTGCTTCTTAATGAGCACGGTCGTGCTCAGCAGCACGATCGTGCTCTTTGTCCTGTACGGCCGTGCTCAACAGCGCGGCCATCTTCCCAGAATTCAACTGGGAGCACGGTCGTGCTTCCTGTTCAGCACGGTCATGCTCAACGCGTGACAGTGCTGTTCTGGGCAGGAACAGAGGCTGATACTTAACCAAATTTCATAATTTAATCCATTAAACATCCTAACTCACTTTTAACACGTTTTTAGGGATTAAACAGCAGTAACTCAAACATCATAACATCAACCATGCAGCCAGCAACATCAACAACCATCTCATGGTAATAACAATGATGAACGCATCAATATCATACTCACATTCAATATAACATACTTTCCAGAATATTGAACATATGACAATCTCATCATATAGCAGTCAACATACATCATTATTCAAACATTTAATCATACCACAATAATATTGAAAACGGGGTTATGGGAACCCCTTACTTTACACTAGCCCCAGACCTATGTAAATACTACCCTTCTCCCCATACCTGGATTGAAGGTAGCTCTTTCGGTGTCCTAAGCAACGAACCGACTCTTCCCCTTTACAGCGACTTACACCGAACAAACCTTGGATCAACAGACAACCAAGGGTTAGTTCCCTATTCACAATAACGGAAAAGGAAACCAAGAGAGGGGAAAGGAACTTTACCTAAACCACTACCAATGATGCACTAACAGTCTCCCAATGCTTCTAAACTGTCCCAGATGGAAGAAACCAGAAAACGGCTCTTCGTGGTCGCACTGCGGCTGCTGAGTTCACCAAAATAGGGTTAAAACGTTAAACCCTCGATTCTGCTCACGTATATAACTTCCGGACTTGAGCACGGTCGTGCTTACCCTCGAGCACGGTCGTGCTCCACTTAGCGTCACTGGACGCGGTCCACGCATTGAGCACGGGCGTGCTCACTGTTGAGCACGGTCGTGCTCAACTTAAAATTAGAAACACGCTTCTGACTTTAAGCACGGGCTTGCTGGCTAATGAGCACGGGTGTGCTCATGTACCAGAAAGGGACTTTTAGCCAAAAATCCCACTAAGCCCTTAAACGATAAATCCAACTTAACCAAAACCAGCTTAAATAAAATAATTCTGAAAAACTGGGTGTTACAATTCCACACCCCCCTTATAAAAATTTCGTCCTCGAAATTTACACGTACCTCAAGGGAAAAGATGCGGGTACGCCTCCATCATCTTGCTTTCTAGCTCCCAGGTAGCACTTTTCTCAGTCGCCCCACTCCAAACCACTTTAACCAAAGGAATTTCCTTGCCCCTTAGCTGCTTCACCCTCCTATCTTCGACTCGAAGAGGTAATACCTCAAACGTCAGGTTCTCTTTCAACTGTATAGCGTCGGTTACTATCACATGACTAGGGTCATGAACATACTTCCTGAGTTGTGACACATGAAAAACATTGTGGAGATTTGACAAGAACGTGGGTAAGGCTATTTGGTAGGCGACTTCGCCGACTCTTTTGAGGATTTGGTAAGGACCAATGAACCTCGGAGTAAGTTTCCTCGCCTTTATCACTGTACCAACCCCAGTCGTCGGGGTAACTCTCAAGAATACATGATCGCCTTCCTGGAATTCGAGCGCCTTCCTCCTTTTATCATGGTAGCTCTTCTGCCTACTCTGTGCAACTCTCATCTTTTCCTGAACTAACTTAATCTTTTCTGTTGTTTCTTGGACTATCTCAGGCCCTAGCACCACCCTATCACTAGGTTCACTCCAACACAAGGGTGTCCTACATCTCCTCCCATACAGAGCCTCATAAGGTGCCATCCCAATGCTGGAATGGAAACTGTTGTTGTAGGTGAACTCTATTAGGGGCAAAAACTTGTCCCAACTTCCTAACTGTTCTAACACACAAGCCCTCAACAAGTCCTCTAAGGACTGGATGGTCCTCTCAGACTGCCCATCAGTCTGTGGGTGGTAAGCTGAACTAAGCCTAAGCTTTGTTCCTAAAGCCTCTTGCAAACTATTCCAAAACCTAGAGGTAAACCTCGGGTCTCTATCCGAAACTATGCTAGAGGGTACACCATGAAGCCTAACTATCTCCTTGATGTACAACTTTGCCAACTTCTCTAAAGGATACTCCATGTTCATCGGAATGAAATGGGCAGACTTAGTTAGTCTATCCACGACAACCCAAATTGCCTCAAAACCAGCTGGAGTCCTAGGGAGTCCAGACATAAAATCCATGGAGATACTATCCCATTTCCATTCTGGGATACTTAGGGGTTGCAACTTACCCGAAGGCCTTTGATGCTCGATCTTAGCCTTCTGACAAACTAGGCACGCATACACAAACTCAGCTACGTCCTTTTTCATCCTAGGCCACCAAAACATTCTCTTAAGGTCCTGATACATCTTAGTGGCACCTGGGTGCACACTCAATCCACTCCTATGACCTTCTTCTAAGATCAACTTCCTAAGCTTAGGAACATCCGGCACACAAACTCTATCCTTAAACCTCAAGATACCATCACCGCCATCCTTAAAACTTAGGTCTCTACCCTGAGCGAGCAACTCTCGCTGGTCTAAGAGATACTTATCTAACTTCTGACCCTCTCTAATCTGATCCATCAAACTGTTGGTAACCTTCAAGGTACCAAGCCTAATACTCTTAGGGGTAAACTCACAAGCTAGACTAAGGTCTCTAAACTCCTCAATCAGGTCCATCTCCCTAACCATCAAAGCGGAGATATGCAGGGTTTTCCTACTCAAGGCATCGGCCACCACATTGGCCTTTCCTGGGTGATAGGTCAGCTCGAAGTCATAATCCTTTAAGAACTCTATCCACCTACGCTGCCTCATATTCAACTCCTTTTGATCAAAGAGATACTTCAAACTCTTATGATCGCTAAAAACCTCAAACCTTGCTCCATAAAGGTAATGCCTCCAGATCTTCAAGGCAAATACCACAGCTCCTAACTCTAGGTCATGGGTAGGGTAGTTCTTCTCATGGGTTTTCAACTGCCTAGAAGCGTAAGCGACTACCTTACCATTCTGCATCAGCACACCACCTAACCCTTGCTTAGAAGCATCGCAGTAAACTACGAAGGGTGCACTAGGATCTGACAAAACTAACACTGGTGCTGATGTCAACCTATTCTTAAGGGTTTGGAAACTCTCTTCACACTTAGAGTCCCACACAAACAACTGTCCCTTCTTGGTGAGACGGGTTAAGGGTAAAGCTATCTTAGAGAAACCTTCTATAAACCGTCTATAGTACCCGGCTAACCCCAAGAAACTCCTAATCTCGGTTACAGACTTTGGCGCTTCCCACTGGAGCACCGTCTCTACCTTAGCTGGGTCCACTGCTATGCCACCCTTAGAGATGACATGTCCTAAGAAGCTCACTTCCTCTAACCAGAACTCACACTTAGACAACTTAGCATACAACTGTTTCTCCTTAAGGGTCTGCAAGACAACCCTCAGGTGTTCCTCGTGTTCTTCCTTACTCTTGGAGTACACTAAGATGTCATCTATAAACACCACCACGAACTTATCCAAGTAAGGGTGAAAGGTCTTGTTCATGTAGTCCATGAAGACCGCAGGAGCGTTGGTCACACCGAAAGGCATAACCAAGTACTCATAGTGACCATATCGCGTTCTAAACGCTGTCTTCGGGATGTCCTCAGACTTAACCCGAATCTGATGGTACCCTGATCTCAAATCTATCTTTGAAAAGACGCAAGCGCCCATCAACTGGTCCATAAGATCATCAATCCTAGGGAGGGGATACCGATTCTTTATGGTCACCTTGTTGAGTTGTCGAAAGTCGACACACAACCTCATACTACCATCCTTCTTCTTCACCAACAACACAGGTGCTCCCCACGGAGACACACTCGGCCTAATGAACTGCTTCTCCATCAGGTCCTCCAACTGTTCTTTCAACTTAGCTAGCTCTAGAGGAGACATTCTATAGGGTGCTATGGAAATTGGCCCGGTGCCAGGCACTAAGTCTATGGTAAACTCAACATCTCTTTCTGGGGGTAAGTTATAAACATCCCTCGGAAACACTTCAGGAAACTCTCGCACAATAGGCAAGCTGGCGACATCAGGAGGGCTGCTCTCTACATCCAGGGAAGCTAACATCATGTATACTTGGGCTTCGTCTCTCATCGAAGCTCGTACTTGGCTGGCAGAGAGAAGGTCTGGATTCTTAGACTCCTTTGGAGTTCCAAAAATCAGGGTTTTATCGAAACAATTCAGAAGGACATGGTTGGAAGATAACCAGTCCATACCCAGAATAATGTCCAGGTCTTTCAAAGGTAAGCATACAAGATCAGCAAGGAAAGTTTTATCATTTATAACAATATGGCAGTTCTTGCATGCATAAGAAGTAGAAACAGGTTTATTTGTAGGTGTAGAAACCAACAAATCAAACTCAAGGAGGGTAACAGGCAATTTTAGACTCTTGACCCTATCATGCGATATAAACGAGTGAGTAGCACCCGAATCATACAATACAGTCAATCGAGTTCCATCAATTAAACACGTACCTTGGATCAAGTCATCAGACTCGGAGGCTTCGGCTCCACTAAGAGTAAAGACTCTTCCAGTGGTCTTCAGTCTGTTGGCCTGGGGCTTCTGATTCTTGCTAGCGCTGGGAGGCTCGGCCTTAGCTCCGTCACACTCGCGGCTGATGTGGCCTGGCTTGCCACACTTGAAACAGATGACCTGTGTTTCCTTGCACTGGGACGAATAGTGGTCCTGTGCTCCACACTTCCCACACCTCATAGCTCTAGGGGCATCAGAGAACCCACCCCTGAAGCTACTCTGCTGAAACTGGGGCTTCCTGCAACTCTGCTTGAAGTCCTTGCCCGAAGGGGCATACCGCTGCTTGCCCTTATCCCTCTGATCAATCCTCTTGCCACTCTGATTGTCCGATCCTCTGGAACTAGCAGCTCTGAACTGGCTGGCATCCTCATAGATCCTGCACTTGTTGACCAGAATAGGGAAGACTCTGATCTCCTGATAGCTGATGGCCTGTTTGATCTCAGGCCGAAGTCCCGCTTCGAACTTCACACACTTGGAGCGATCGTCCGTCTCATGCTGGTAAGGAGTGTAGTACCTAGCCAGCTCCTCAAACTTAGCCGCATCATCACCGACTAACAGCGACCCCTGCCTCAAAGACAAGAATTCCATCTCCTTCTTGTCCCTGATATCCGCTGGAAAATACTTCTCCAGAAACCTCTGCCTGAACACAGCCCAAGTCACCGCTGTGCCCTCTGCCTGCATCCTCTGCCTGCAGTTATCCCACCAGTGCTCCGCCTCTTCAGTCAACATGAAGGTGGCGAAGATGAGCTTCTGCTGATCATTGTAGTCCATCGCACGGAAGATCTTCTCTGTCTCCCTCAGCCACAACAATGCTCCCTCTAGGTCATACGCTCCTTTGAACGACGGAGGGTTGTTCCTCTGGAACTTATCCAGTCCCTGGAACTCAGCTGGCCCACCGTTGTTAGGGTTGACCTGTCCGATAGCATTGGCCAGGAGTGCCAATGCGTCAGCAATCGCCTGATCGTTGCGTCCTCTACCGGCCATTAGTTCCTGTACATGCCCAAAAGAGCCTTTAATACAGAAACTTAGCGAGTAAAAGCTACAGGCAACTAACTTAAAACATCATTATCTATACCAAGTATAGACAATTCACACAAGAGTCACACAACAGACTCACAACAGACTCATACCACGTCCGAACAAGGTCGAACTGCTCTGATACCACTAAATGTGACACCCTTCTACCCCGCATGTTAAAAGCCAATTAATTTAAAAATAATTAAAGGAAAACATGCAATTATTGAATAAAATAAACAATTGTCCATGGGTAGAAAAGTCCCACATGAACCGTTTACAACGCGGAAATGAAATAAGTTTTAAATAACGAAAACATAACAAACCAATAAAAAATAACCCAACCTCGATGTCACATACAGAGCTGGTATAACCGTTCCGGAATAAAATCCACGGAATTACAACTGAACTAACAACTACGAAAACATAAACTAGCCCTACGATGAGTGGCGGCTCCTAAGAGTCACTCCTCTCCGGGCTGCTCGTCATCCTCTGCAAGGTGCCAATCAGGCCAAACACAAAAAACAAACATATATAGGGAGTAAGAATCGTATAAACATATTAGCATGGGAATAGGCAGTAAAGTAAACAGCAAGCATAGCAGCATCACATCAAACATCAACATTATCATTATGCTATGCAGTGCAATGCAGTCCTACTCCGCTAAACCATCGATGCATGTGGATCCACTAAACTCGGGATGAACGACTTCGGAGTTACATATCCACATTGAGAATCTACTCAACGCCGGAGAATCTACTCCTTGGATAGCCAACGCATCAAACCAACGAATGCCTCGTCACGGGGACGCTAGGAGAATCTACTCCAACCGTGGATGGCCGGATCGCCGTACTCTAGGACGATCTCCCCTATGTCGAACATCCCTAAACAACAACTCCGATGCAATGCGTATGCAACACAACAACAACAGCAACACCACCTCCATAACTCCAACGGAATCGACCGAAGGTAACAGCGGGATCAACCGCACCAACTTGCCTCGCGGAATCCACCTGAGGACTTAAGCGGAATCAACCGCAGTACCTGGGGCAAACTCTCGGCCACCAAGGTACGTAACAACAACACCTTAGACCCAAACCGTGGGGTCAAGGCCTCCTTGGCCAAAAAGCACCAAGGCACAACTCATCAGCTTGCGGCACCCCAAAGGGTATCGACTTAACATCTCACCATCTCATCATCTTTATTTATCTTTATTAACATTCACCAAGTTGTCTAATCAGTTATCATCATAGGGAAGTGGGGCTTAAAACCCCTTAAGTCCTTTAATTGTATTCTGTCTCAGTGGGTTGAGCACGGTCGTGCTCGTAACCCAGCACGGTCGTGCTTAAGCACGTGAGGGGCGTGCTCTCCTGTAAGTGAAGCACGGTCGTGCTTCTTAATGAGCACGGTCGTGCTCAGCAGCACGATCGTGCTCTTTGTCCTGTACGACCGTGCTCAACAGCGCGGCCATCTTCCCAGAATTCAACTGGGAGCACGGTCGTGCTCCCTGTTCAGCACGGTCATGCTCAACGCGCGACAGTGCTGTTCTGGGCAGGAACAGAGGCTGATACTTAACCAAATTTCATAATTTAATCCATTAAACATCCTAACTCACTTTTAACACGTTTTTAGGGATTAAACAGCAGTAACTCAAACATCATAACATCAACCATGCAGCCAGCAACATCAACAACCATCTCATGGTAATAACAATGATGAACGCATCAATATCATACTCACATTCAACATAACATACTTTCCAGAATATTGAACATATGACAATCTCATCATATAGCAGTCAACATACATCATTATTCAAACATTTAATCATACCACAATAATATTGAAAACGGGGTTATGGGAACCCCTTACTTTACACTAGCCCCAGACCTATGTAAATACTACCCTTCTCCCCATACCTGGATTGAAGGTAGCTCTTTCGGTGTCCTAAGCAACGAACCGGCTCTTCCCCTTTACAGCGACTTACACCGAACAAACCTTGGATCAACAGACAACCAAGGGTTAGTTCCCTATTCACAATAACGGAAAAGGAAACCAAGAGAGGGGAAAGGAACTTTACCTAAACCACTACCAATGATGCACTAACAGTCTCCCAATGCTTCTAAACTGTCCCAGATGGAAGAAACCAGAAAACGGCTCTTCGTGGTCGCACTGCGGCTGCTGAGTTCACCAAAATAGGGTTAAAACGTTAAACCCTCGATTCTGCTCACGTATATAACTTCCGGACTTGAGCACGGTCGTGCTTACCCTCGAGCACGGTCGTGCTCCACTTAGCGTCACTGGACGCGGTCCACGCATTGAGCACGGGCGTGCTCACTGTTGAGCACGGTCGTGCTCAACTTAAAATCAGAAACACACTTCTGACTTTAAGCACGGGCTTGCTGGCTAATGAGCACGGGTGTGCTCATGTACCAGAAAGGGACTTTTAGCCAAAAATCCCACTAAGCCCTTAAACGATAAATCCAACTTAACCAAAACCAGCTTAAATAAAATAATTCTGAAAAACAGGGTGTTACATCGGCCATGACCTAGAAATGAAGCTAGAGGATTTTGTTTCTCAAATAAACTTGGATCTAGCATGGCTACATGGCATAAAGATGGAATATATGATCATTCTCAACATAGGAGAACAAAGTTTCCTCCACCTAGTTAAGCTAGGTTTCGGCCTTAAGAGGAAAACAAGGAAGCAAACTTTTGTTCACGACAAGCTCATAGATAACAATAGTTGAGATGATTATAAGCACATAGAAATTGGTTTCACCATTTTAGGAGTTTTCTATGATTTATGGTGATTTTTCAAAGTTCTAGATCTAGAAATGGAAAAGATGATTCATGGCATAAACATGAGAAACAATTGAATATGAAAGCTTAGATGATCAAGGAGTTGAGCTTTTACCTCTTGAAGATTGAAGAAATGAAGAAAATGATCAACCAACACTTATATAAAATCTGGAGGGTTTGAGGGTGTGTTGGTTTTGTGAGTATATCTCCTGATCTACTCATTCAAAAATCACAAACTTTGGATTTTTAGAAATATAAGAAGAAAAGGAACAACTTTGATGTTGAAGGTTTCATTTGTTTCGGATCATAACAGGGGTAAAAATAGGCTTCTTTCCGCTGTCTCGCATGGATATGAGGATTCTGGGCAGTTTCTGTATTTTGGTCATAACTCTCAATATACTCATCCATTTTTGATGATCTTTAGGTCGTTGGAAATAAGAGAGAAAGAGGAACAACTTTTATGTTGAGAGTTTTTCGAGTTTCAGAAATTAAGAGGGTCATATTTCCGGTGGAGATTCGGTGTTCTTATGAGTTTTGTAACTTAGAGATTATGAACAAAAGGCAATAGGAATGAAATGAAGTGTGATGGAGGGTATTTATAGGAGTGTGGGCTGGAAAAATAGGGACCAAAGAGCAAGGAATTCTAGTTTCATAAGGACCAAAGAGCAATTACTTTGAAGGACTAGTTTGCAAAATTCCAAAAGTATAAGGACTAAAATGCAATTTCCTACAACTTAGTCATCATGATGCCATGTGCACCATTAATGTGTTCACATGGGTGACTCATCATGCATGACTCAATGGTATTATCCATTAGCGGTGTAACACCCCGTTTTTCATAAATAAGCATAATGCATTTATATATGTTATATATATGTTTGCATATGCTTGTTAGGTTTGTTTTTGATGCCTAAGTTCATGTTTGGGAAAGTTTAGCCTGAGAAAGGTTCAACCCTTTTAGACTCCTCGTAACCTGTCTCACCGTTTTCGGCTATATCTTGAGTTCTAGATGTCCGATCTAGGTTATCTTTATGGCGTTAGAAAGCTAAGAGAATTATCTACAAGTTTTATTTTAAGTGTTTTTCCAAAATCGGTCATATAGGGGGTCTCGAAAGGCCATCTTTGAGCGCCCCGTGCTCAGAAGTTGAGCATGGCCGTGCTCAGGCATCAGAGTCTATAAATAGAGCAGTTTCGTGAGAGTTACGAGTCAAACCCTATTTTGGCACTTTGGGCAGCTTTTGTGGGGCAAAAACCTCTTCTCTCTTCCTCCCCTTAAGCCTCTTTGATGCCTTGGTGTTCTTGCTCTATTTTTGGGAGATCTTGGTTGATCTGTGCCATTCATAGAAGGTAATGGTTCTTCCCCCTTTGGTTTCCTTTTCCTGTTTATGAATTGGGAACTAATTGGTTAACCTTTTGTTTGGCCAAGGCTTGGAAAGCTAGTCAAGCTGCTTGAGGGAAACGCATTGGTCCTTCGTTTGGGTTGCCAGTTGACTTTCGTTGGTTGGAATCTTCATACCAGGTATGGGGAGAAGGGTAGTGTAACCATAGGCAATAGGGGTAGTGTAAGGTAAAGGGGTTCCCCATGACCCCAGTGTTGTTTTATGTTGTATGATTAATATATTAAATGTTGTTTCTGTTAATGACATGCTCTATTTGGTTGATTATGTTTTTATATGTATGTTATAGACATGTTGGTTATTAGTATGATATGATGATGTGCGTCACCATTGGTTGATGTTATGATTTGATTATGTTGTTGTTGCTGTGGCTGTCGTGATGATGATTGGTTGATAAAATATTTAATTGGTTAATTAGGGTCTAATAAGACTTGATGATTAATGATTTTAATCCCTGAAAGACTTGGTTAAGAACCGGTGTTAGAACTCTGCCCAGAACAGCACTGTCGCGCGATGAGCACGACCGTGCTGACAGGGAGCACGCCCGTGCTCCCAGTTTGAATTCTGGAAAATGGCCGCGCATTAAGCACAGCCGTATAGTAGCGGAGCACGACCGTGCAACTGAGCACGACCGTGCTGAATAGGAAGAATGACCATGCTCCACTTATGCGGCAGCACGCCCTTAATGTTTGAAGCATGACCGTGCTGGGGTTTAAGCACGACCGTGCTCACCCCTCCTGGACAGAAACAGAATTAAAGGACTTAAGGTGTTTCAAACCCCATTTCCCCAATGATGATAGATGATACAACTAATCAATGTTATGGATTAGATAACTCGGTTATAATTAATAAAGATGATTAAGAAGATGAGATGGTGAGATAATAAGATGCAAGTCGGTATCCGTTAGGTTACCGCACGTTGACAAGTTGTACCTTGGTCCTTAAAGGGCCAAGGGGGCCTTGACCCCACGGTTTGGGTCTAAGGTGTTGCTAATGTTGAAGTCTTGGGTGCTTATTGGCCCAAGCATGTTGAGTTGAACCTTGGTGCTTATTGGCCAAGGGAGCCTTGACCCCACGGTTTGGGTCTTAGGTTACGTTGACGTTGATGTTGAAAGTCTTGGGAGCTTCATGGCCCGGGCAAGGAGGTGGTTGAGATTGTTTGTTGTTGTGCCATTTGCATATAGCATTGGAGTTGTTGATGGGAGAGGTTCGACATAGGGTAGATTGCCTGAGAGTACGGTGATCTGGCCATCCACGGTAGGTCACCCGATGGTTTGGTGACCGAGGCCCCCCGTGATGAGGCATCCACGGTTTGATGCGTTGGCTATCCATAGGGTTCACCCAAGGTTTGGTGAACTGTCGGTGTTGGTGCTTCTATGGCTAATACGGATATGTAACTCCAAAGTCGTTCATCCTGAGTTAGTTGGATCCACATGCATAGATGGAGTAGTGGAGTAGTTGATGGATTGCACCGCATAACATACTTGGTTGATATAATATTGTGGATGCAAGCTTATGATGATGCCATGTTGTATGTTTACCTTATTTCCTATTTCCATGCCATATATGTTTACATGATTCTTACTCCCCTTTGTTTGTTGTTTGTTTGGCCTGATCGGCACCTTGCAGAGAATGGCTAGCAGTCAGTAGAGGAGTGACTCTGAGGAGCCACCACTTATAGTTAGGGTTTTTCCCTTTTAGTTAGCTTGTTAGTTTCAGTTGTATTCAGAGGATTTTATTCCGGAAAGGTTATACCAGCTCTGTATGTGACATCGGGGTTGGGTTATATTATTTATCTTTGTTATGTTTTAATTGTTTTAAACATGTTTTAATTTCCGCGTTGTGAACTAGTTCATGTGGGACCTTTCTACCCATGAACCTTTTTATTAAAGGACGTATGTTTTATGTTTTATCTTTATCTTTTATGCTTTATAACATGTGGGGTGGTTGGGTGTCACATTTAGTGGTATCAGAGCAGTTCGGCCCTGTCCAGACGTGGTATGAGTCTGTTGTGTGCTCTTGTTTGAATTGTCTATTTATATAGACAATGTTACGTGGTACTAAGTACCTATAGTTCCGTTTTGGCTCGACTTCATGCATTTGGTGGTTTGTCTTGAAAGATCCAAGAAGCCTGCGAGTGCTTCTTGTGCTTAGGAAGGCGGTTCTATTACCTTTTGATAATAAGAACTCTACAGCTGATCTCGTGCGCTTACCTTTTAAAAACCGCTCGATGTTATCCTTTGAATGAACTGGTTATCTTCCAACCATGTTCCCTTCGATTGCTTCGATAAAACCATAGTTCTTGGAACTCCTGTGGAGTCTAAGGATCCGAGATTTCCCTCTGCCGATCAAGTTAAGGCTCTTAGAAAAGAAGAGGCCCAAGTCTACATAATGTTGTCTTCCCTGGAAGTAGAGAGCAACCTGATGTTGGAAATGTGCCAATAGTAAGAGAATTTCCTGAAGTTTTCTTGTGGATGTTCTTGAGTTGCACCCTGAGAAGATGATGAGTTACCATAGACTTAGTGACGGAACAGGACCCGTATCCATAACACCTTATAGAATATATCCTCTAGAACAAGCTGAGTTGAAGGAACAGTTGGAGGAATTGGTTCAGGAACAGTTCTTTAGGGCCTAGCGTGTCCCCATGAGAGCGTCAGTGTTGTCGGGAATAAGAAGGATGTTAGTATGAGGTTGTGTTACTATCGAAGCTCAACAAGGTGACCATAAAGAATCGGTATTCCCCTAGGATTGATGATCTCATGGACCAGTTGATGGGTGCTTGCGTCTTTTCTAAGATAGATTTGAGGTCAGGGTACCCTCAGATTCGGGTTAAGTCTGAGGACATCTCGAAGACAGCGTTTAGAACGTGATATGGTCACAATGAGTACTTGGTTATGCCCTTTGGCGTGACCAATGCTCCTGCAGTCTTCATGGACTACATGAACAAGACCCTCCACCCTTACTTGGATAAGTTTGTGGTGGTGTTTCATAGATGACATCTTAGTGTACTCTAAGAGCAAGGAGGAACATGAGGAACACCTAAGGGTTGTCTTGCAGACCCTTAAGGAAAAGCAATTATATGCTAAGTTGTCTAAGTGTGAGTTCTGGTTAGAGGAAGTGAGCTTTTAAGGTCATGTCATCTCGAAGGGTGGCATAGCAGTGGACCTAGCTAAGGTAGAGACGGTGCTCCAGTGGGAAGCGCCGACCAATAATAGGAGTTTCTTGGTGGTTGCCGTAAGAGAGATCTTTAATAGAGACGAGAGGGCAATTATGTTGCGCGGACATAGTTGCACTCGAGCCCCTGTCAGAGACCCTCTTAGAGAGAGATTGACTCATGGGATTATTATTGCTTATGTCACTGTGCTGGACAAGTAGGAGGGACTGATCACCCCAATTACTCGTCACCGGTAGGCGAAGTAATGATAATCGTTGTGAGCTTTATGACAGTGAGGTTAGTGGCCTTAGTCGCTTAGACACGAACCAAGTAGAGACTAGTCGCTTAGAAAGTAGACTTATAGTGGCCGATGCCTTAAGTAGGAAACCTTGCATGTCTCCGCTTTGATGATTAGGGAGATGGATCTGATTAAAGAGTTTAGAGACCTTAGCCTAGTTTGTGAGTTTACCCCTAAGAGTACTAGGCTTGGAACCTTGAAGGTTACCAACAACTTGATGAATCAGATTAGAGGGGACCAGAAGTTAGATGAGTTTCTCTTAGACCAGAGCGTTGCTTGCTCATGGTAGAAACCTTAGTTTAAGGAAGGAAGTGATGGGTCTATGAGGTTTAAAGATAGGGTTTGTGTACCGGATGTTCCTGAGCTTAGGAAGTTGATCCTTGAGGCAGGACATAGAAGTGGGTTGTTGTGGATAGATTGACTAAGTCTGCCCATTTCATTTCGATGAATATGGAATATCCATTGGAGAAGTTAGCCAAGCTGTACATCAAAGAGATAGTTAGGCTTCATGGTGTACCCTCTAGCATAGTATCAAATAGATACCCAAAGTTTGCCTCTAGGTGCTGGGAGAGCTTGCAATAGGCTTTAGGGACAAAGCTTAGGCTTAGTTCATCTTACCACCCACAGACTAATGGGCAGTTTGAGAGGACCATCTAGTCCTTAGAGGACTTGTTGAGAGCTTGTGTGCTAGAACAGTCTGATAGTTGGGACAAGTTTTTGCCCCTGTTAGAGTTCACCTACAACAACAGCTTCCATTCCAGTATTGGGATGACACCTTATGAGACTCTGTACGGGAGGAGATGTAGGACGCCCTTGTGTTAGAATGAACCTGGTGACAGTGTGGTGCTAGGATCTGAGGTAATGCAAGAAACAACATAAAAGTGAGGATGATTCAGGGAAAGTTGAAAGTGGCACAAAGTGGGCAAAAGAGCTACCATGACAAAGGGAGGAAGGCGCTCGAATTCCAGGAAGGTGATCATGTGTCCTTGAGAGTTACTCCAACGACTGCAGTTGGTAGAGTGTTGAAAGCAAGAAAGACATCTGTTATCAGGAAATCCGAGTCTTTTCTACCTTGGTGAACAAGTGCAGAATCTTCAATGATGCTTACAGGACCAGGATCGCAAGCCACAAAACTTAAGAGGTTCAAAGCAGTAAGGACGAAGACCAGAAGGACGAGATGAGACAATGTCTAACCTCAGTCGACATGGACTTCAAGCAGAATGGCAAGGGATCACAGTTCTCAGCAGGTGAGCCTAAGGATCGGAATTCTCCTAGACATGTCAAGATGTGGAAAATGTGGAGAAGGTCACTATACCCATCAATGCAAGAAGTCAGACATCATCTGTTTCAAGTGTGGCAAGTATGGCCACTTCGGACGGAACTGTGAAGGAGGAAAGTTAGAACCACAGAGTGCCAGCAGGAATCAGAGTGCGCAGCGGAAGCATGGTGGAGCTGGACCTCCGAGTCCGTGGACTCAACCCAAGGTATGCGCCTAAATGGTGAAAGTTTAACCAGTTAAGGTGATAGAAATTTCGAGGACGAAATTTTTTATAAAGGGGGTGGAATTGTAACACCCCGTTTTTCATAAATAAGCTTAATGCATTAATATATGTTATATATATGTTTACATATGCTTGTTAGGTTTGTTTTTTATGCCTAAGTTCATGTTTGGGAAAGTTTAGCCTGAGAAAGGTTCAACCCTTTTAGACTCCTCGTAACCTGTCTCACCGTTTCGGCTATATCTTGAGTTCTAGATGTCCGATCGAGGTAATCTTTATGGCGTTAGAAATCTAAACGAATTATTTACAAGTTTTATTTTAAGTGTTTTTTCCAAAATCGGTCATATAGGGGGTCTCGAAAGGCCATCTTTGAGCGCCCCGTGCTCAGAAGTTGAGCACGGCCATGCTCAACAGGGAGCAAGGCCGTGCTCAGGCATCAGAGTCTATAAATAGAGCAGTTTCATGAGAGTTACGGGTCAAACCCTATTTTGGCACTTTGGACAGCTTTTGTGGGGCAAAAACCCCTTCTCTCTTCCTCCCCTTAAGCCTCTTTGATGCCTTGGTGTTCTTGCTCTATTTTTGGGAGATCTTGGTTGATCTATGCCATTCATAGAAGGTAATGGTTCTTCCCCCTTTGGTTTCCTTTTCTTGTTTATGAATTGGGAACTAATTGTCTAACCTTTTGTTTGACCAAGGCTTGGAAAGCTAGTCAAGCTGCTTGAGGGAAACGCATTGGTCCTTCGTTTGGGTTGCCAGTTGATTTTCGTTGGTTGGAATCTTCATTGGTCCTTCGTTTGTATGATTAAAATATTAAATGTTGTTTCTGTTAATGACATGCTCTATTTGGTTGATTATGTTTTTATATGTATGTTATGGACATGTTGGTTATTAGTATGATATGATGATGTGCGTCACCATTGGTTGATGTTATTATTTGATTATGCTGTTGTTGCTGTGGCTGTTGTGATGATGATTGGTTGATAAAATATTTAATTGGTTAATTAGGTTCTAATAAGACTTGATGATTAATGATTTTAATCCCTGAAAGACTTGGTTAAGAATCGGTGTTAGAATTCTGCCCAGAACAGCACTGTCGCGTGATGAGCACGACCATGCTGACAGGGAGCACGCCCGTGCTCCCAGTTTTAATTCTGGAAAATGGCCGCGCATTAAGCACGGCCGTATAGTAGTGGAGCACGACCGTGCAACTGAGCACGACCATGCTGAATAGGAAGCACGACCGTGCTCTACTTAAGCGGCAGCACGCCCTTAATGTTTGAAGCACGACCGTGCTGGGGTTTAAGCACGACCGTGCTCACCCCTCCTGGACAGAAACAGAATTAAAGGAAAGGGGTTTCAAACCCCATTTCCCCAATGATGATAGATGATACAACTAATCAATGTTATGGATTAGATAACTCGGTTATAATTAATAAAGATGATTAAGAAGATGAGATGGTGAGATAATAAGATGCAAGTCGGTATCCGTTAGGTTACCGCACGTTGACAAGTTGTACCTTGGTCCTTAAAGGGCCAAGGGGGCCTTGACCCCACGGTTTGGGTCTAAGGTGTTATTAATGTTGAAGTCTTGGGTGCTTATTGGCCCAAGCATGTTGAATTGAACCGTGGTGCTTATTGGCCAAGGGAGCCTTGACCCCACGGTTTGGGTCTTGGGTTACGTTGACGTTGATGTTGAAAGTCTTGGGAGCTTCATGGCCCGAGCAAGGAGGTGGTTGAGATTGTTTGTTGTTGTGCCATTTGCATATAGCATTGGAGTTGTTGATGGCGGAGGTTCGACATAGGGGAGATCGCCCGAGAGTACGGTGATCTGGCCATCCACGGTAGGTCACCCGATGGTTTGGTGACCGAGGCCCCCCGTGATGAGGCATCCACGGTTTGATGCGTTAGCTATCCATAGGGTTCACCCAAGGTTTGGTGAACTGCCGGTGTTGGTGCTTCTATGGCCAATACGGATATGTAACTCCAAAGTCGTTCATCCTGAGTTAGTTGGATCCACATGCATAGATGGAGTAGTGGAGTAGTTGATGCATTGCACCGAGTAACATACTTGGTTGATATAATATTGTGGATGTTGATATATGTTGTGGATGCAAGCTTATGATGATGCCATGTTGTATGTTTACCTTATTTCCTATTTCCATGCCATATATGTTTACATGATTCTTACTCCCCGTTGTTTGTTGTTTGTTTGGCCTGATTGGCACCTTGCAGAGAATGACTAGCAGTCAGTAGAGGAGTGACTCTGAGGAGCCATCACTCATAGTTACGGTTTTTCCCTTTTAGTTAGCTTGTTAGTTTCAATTGTATTCCGAGGATTTTATTCCGGAACGGTTTATACTAGCTCTATATGTGACATTGGGGTTGGGTTATGTTGTTTATCTTTGTTATGTTTTAATTGTTTTAAACATGTTTTAATTTCCGCGTTGTGAACTAGTTCATGTGGGACCTTTCTACCCATGAACCTTTTTATTAAAGGACGTATGTTTTATATTTTATCTTTATCTTTTATGCTTTATAACATGCGGGGTGGTTGGGTGTCACAAGCAGCTCTCGGAAATCCCGTAATCTGCTCCGCCGTTTACCCGATTAAATACGACACCCGGATAAAATATAATGTCACTTTTTAGTGAAATATTTCAAAATAACCAAAATCGTAGGAAATTAAATAAAAACCTTAAATGTTTCGTTCACGAGTTAAAATTAGGTCTTCTGAGCAGTATAAATATACTATCAGTGAAATTCACAGACCGGGTTTCGCCTGACTTTTCAACCTAAATTTTTATCGTAACTCTCTACGGTCAAGTAGAGTGTAACTATGGTTTCGGATTAATTAAAATAATTTTCTAAGTCTCAGATAAATATATAAACGTATTTATATAAATTTCCGATATTAGAAAACAGCAAAAAGTCGGGGTGTTACAACTGACGTAAAATATTGTTTTAATGATGGTTTTTTATTATAACGTTTACACCCGTGCGCTCTGTATGCCTTCTTCACTTTGCTCTATCTCTGTTCTTCTCTTTTTATCACTCTCACTCTCACTCTGCCCTAATCGCGATTTCCTCTCCACCGCCACCACCGCGCGGGCTTCTCCATCACTACCGTGAGGTACACTCTTTCTCTCTCTATCTCTTAACCCTAACTCAGTCTTTCCCGCTCACTCTCTGCCTTGTGATCATTGCGTGCTCTAACTCTCCTTGTCCCTCTGACTCTCAGCAACCACATCGAACGTTGGCCACCACTCGAGCTCCCCTCCCTACCACCACGCGAGCACCTATTTCTGGTGAGTTCTTTAGGGCACTAATTTTTTTTTTTTTTTTGGTTTTGAGTGTATGTTGAAACTGTAGGCCACTGGGTAGTTTGTGGCCGAACCAGGATATATCGTTGTGTTCATCTTCTTTCCCTATCTCTTTAGATTTCTGCCATTTACATTATCGTACTTTATTTTATCTAGCGCTTTAATTTGAAAAGAATATTTTATCCGCTGCAAATTATGTTTATATTTTGAAAAGGTTTTTGATTTATCGAAAAAGATTTTATTTTTATTTAAAACCCAATTCACCCCCCTCTTGGGTAATGGTTGTCATGGCCAACAAGTGGTATCAGAGCTTCGGCTTTGGTTAGTAGCTTAACAGCTTAGAGTTAAGATCCTTTTGGCAACCTTTTAATTTTTCCAAAATGTATGGTTTTGAAATTGACAAACCACCATTCTTTGATGGTGAGAATTACATTTATTGAAAAATGAGAATTGAAATTTTTATGCAATCAATTGATGTTGACTTATGGGATATTGGAGTTAATGGACTCATTCTCAAACCCAAAGAACATCAGACTGAGTTTGATAAAAACTGTTTTTGCTTGAATCTCAACGCTATGCAAATTCTTCGAAATTGTTTATGCGATGATGCTTATGAGAGAATTAAATATTGTGAATGTGCCAAGGATATTTGAATGTACTTGATTATAATTACCTTGTCACTAACAATCTTGAGATTGAAAGTAATTACAGGAAAGGGCAAATTTCAATGGAGGAAAGATATCCTCAAGAACATACCAAGAAAAGGAAGGACTCTAAAAGCAAGGATTTAATTGTCAAGAAAATAGAAACTACGCTCCAAGCAACTCAAAGAAACTTGGAGGTAATTGATTCTGAACTCAATCCATTGAATGAATATTTATGTGCATACAATAATTTGTATGATGAATTGATGAGTTTAGAAAATTAGAACTTGGATTGCTTGAAAAGTATTTCATCAATTGAAAGTGATTTAGAAAAACTAAAGAATGAATATACTTTTCTTGCTGAAGAAAATATTTTGAAATTCGAATTCTCTTCATGTTTTGAAAATTGCATAATCCTTGATAATCAAGTTGAAGAGATTATACATGAAGTTGCTAAACCAAAAAGCTCCACATGTGAACAATTTTCGTATGAAAATGAAGAAATTCACGCCAGCTGTGATTTGTCAAATGTTAAACATGACATGCATCGAGGTCATAATTGTACTAAAGTTGGGTATGAAAATTATCATATGAAAAATAAAAGGCATGTATCATGTAATTATTGTGGAAGGTTAGGACATATTTCTCATATATGCAATTATAGGTAAAATCCTCATATGAGAAATAAAATTGCTTGGGTGCCTAAAGGCAAAAATAATTTGTCCACTAACCCACAAGGACCCAATGTGAAATGGGTACCAAAAAGTTTCTCTAGCATTTCTAATGTACAGGAAAAATCATTAATTGAGAAACAAGCTATCTTGGAAAAGGAGGGGACATCAAGAAGAAAGCTTCAAAGTTTCGAAAATGCAATTGCTACCCAAAGAAGCAAGTGTCTCTTGATGAACAACTCCAACAAGAAGAAGATAGACGATGTAATAGCTAAATTCAAGCTCAAACAAAAGTGGGTAAGAAAGGATAGTCTTGTGAATTTACACAAGGAGGTAACTCTATTCCCTACTTTCAATACTTGCTCAAATGTTAAATTTGTTAAATGGAAGTATGTTAATAAAGATAACAATTTGATATCAAGACATATTTCACGTGATAATTCTAACATGAATATATTTGCTTGATTGTGGGCTTTTGTGCTAAATGCCAAGAACATGCTTAAAAGATGTTTGATTATTTTTGTGAAGAACGTTATATTTAATTGGAGTGAATTTAAAATTCTCTAAGAAAAGGTAGGAAAATTCAAAGAATGTCATAATGCTTATCAGAGAAACAGTCAAATCTCCCTGGTTAAGAAAATTGAAAATCGAACTAGATAATCGATTATATAATCGATTATAGGATGCTGCTATAAAATTCGTAGAAAACAGTAGGCACATAATCGATTAGAATAATCGATTATGCTATGAAATTTGCATTTTTGAAAATGTTTTGTTTTAAATCAAATCCTAATTAATTTTATAGTAAATGCCTCTTTATAAAAAGATATCTGATTTAACCTTCTAATCTTTTTCAAGATATCAAATTCAAATGATTTCAAATTTGAATGCACGTTGACATTAATTTTCTTTTGATAGAAAATTATTTTTTGAAAAATTATTACTTTCCACTATTTCCTAGAAATCTGATTTCAGAATTAATTATTTAATTTATGATTATACTTTATTGAAAACTTATTTTCTATTCATGAATTAATTGACCACATCTTTTCAATTTTGAAAATTACCAAGTTTGTGGCAATAAATCATTGATATGAAATGGCACACAAATTTATTGAGAATCAACTTTTGAAATTTAAATGACAAATAAGTGATTATATCACTTTAACACTTTTTTTAATATCATAATAAAGAGAATTAAATTTCTTGAGATCTTAAATTCAAAATTCAAAATATTTTTTTTTGTTGTTTTCGAAATTTGAATTAGGAAAATATATTTGAAATTCAAAAATCATCATTTCATCATAAAATCAAAATCTAATTCAAAAAGTATTAATTAATTCATGATTGCACTTTATTGGAAAATTTACTTCTTATCATGAGTTAATAAACCACATATTTTCAAATTAGAAAAGTTATAAAGATTGTGGTGATAAATCTTTAATGTTAATTGATTCAAAAATTTAATAAGAATCAATTTTGAAATTTAAATGATCAACATCCTTTTCAAATCTTTTTGGCTATTTTCGAAAATTCATTTGATTATTTGAAATTTAAATATCCTTATGGAAAGTTTCAATTTTATCACAAGTAACTAAATAGATATTTATTGAAATTGTGGAAAATTAAGAAAATTGAAGAGATTGGCATATTCTCTAATTGAACCTTTCTTTCTGCCTAAAATTATCCAAGATTTCAAAATTCAAATTTTCAAGGGAACATTAATATTAAGTTTTCAAAATTTAAAGTTAATAATCGATTATCACAATTAATAATCGATTATATATTTTGCGCCAAAGGTTGTGTTTCAAACAGAGAGGTTGTAATCGATTAGAATAATCGATTATGACGCGATTAGTTTCTCTAGTAGGCTAAACCTATTTTACACAGGCTTAATTATTTTTCTTACAAATAGGGATGTTAAGACAGCCACTCATAACATATTAATCCTTTGTATTGAAACCTTGTTAAAAGACTCCCCATTAATCTTGTCAAACAATGAGACTCTTGAAATCAACTAGAAGAAAACATCATAGGGTCAATCTCCAGTCATTTGATGTTTCTCCAAACCATAGATCAATATCATCAAATGAAGTTTCTCCAAACATCTCTCTCATGTCTCCTAAGATAGCAAAGCTTTTCTCAAATGAAAATCAAAAGAATCGCTTTGTCACCTACTTCATTTATCGCCCTATCATCTCTGCTAGCTATATCAACCTAGACTCTTTCAAATCTGTAGAGATCGAGCTATTTCAAACTCTCTTTCAACTTAATCTCCACAAGTTTTGTTCCATGAACGATTTGGTATATCCTTCACTTGTCAAAGCATTCTATTGCAATCTTCGCTTTCATTCCTCAATAAAAGCATTCGCATCTGAAGTAAAAGGAGTGTCCTTCACCATGACCTTCTCCTCTTGGGCTTCGTTGACTTGCCTTCCCATAGACGGAGAAATTATCCCTAGTCAAAATCTTGATACCCTATGGAAGGGAGAATTTCAAAGAAATAAGGTGTGTAGTACCTTTGTGCATCCTGGTACAAATATTAATGACACTATTCTTGACAAGCACCTAACACTGCGAAAGAAATTAATCCACCATGCAATAGTGCAATGGCTCTTTCCTCGCTTCATTGATCAATCAAGAGTCTCTGAGGGAGACATAACTCTGATGTGGGCCTTAGCTAAGAGAAAACGCATAAATTGGGCTACTAGTACTATGTTGCACATGGTAAATTCTGCACTTTGCACTTCAAGCTCTCACCTTCCGTATCCAATGATGATTACCAAAATTCTTAGATACTTTAATATTCCATTGGAAAATGAAGAGGTAATCCCGATAAGGAAGAATGCCAGTCTCAATGAAGATACCTTATACAAGATGGGCTTCGAGTTGGTAGGAAACCAGTGGATTCCAGAGGCACCAGTTTGCCCACAAAATTAATGTTGAATTATTGCTTTTTCATTTGGTTTGTTCTTTTCTTCCTATGTTATGTCTTTGGATTTTTTTAAAAAAAGAGTGTGCTTTTACTTGTGATAAATTCTTAGCACTCTATCTTATTAGACATAAATCTATTAAGAAGGAATAAAATAAAAGATCCAGTATCATCATTGATTTTCTTTATCTGATCTCTTAAACATCCAACTAGTTATTCCTACAATCTGAAATGCAATTAAATATGATTCTCTTGTGCATTACTTGCTAAATATTTTTTTTTAAAGGTTCTCATAGTCAATGAAGTCAAATCTTGAGGGGGAGAAACCTTTAAATTAAATGCATAGTTTTAGGGGGAGAATTAAATCCTTTTTGCTGTTGTCAAATAGGGGGAGAAGAATAGCAAATATCCTTGAAAAACAGCAATTAATTATTAAGGAAATATTGAATAGAAAAATAGCAAATTACCATCTATGTGATGCATAGGGGAGAAAGAGCAAAATAGAAAATCTTTATATATTTGCTATAAGTATTTGTCACCATCAAAAAGGGAGAGAATGTGAACCATATTGTCATATTGGTTTTGATGTTGACAAATATAGTATTAAGGGAAGAACATGAACCAATCAATATGTTATATTAGTTTTGCTGTTGATAAATAAAGTATCATGGTATTAATTCAATAAAAATAATATTGGACTTAATATATATTATATTGATAAATGCCATGACTATTTGATTGGGCTCTTAATGAATGATTGTGTGCTTAATGAATATTATATTAATTAAATACACATGTGTTAAATATAATTATGTTTAATATAATATTGAATGAATGCATATGTGATATTTGATTGTATATAATATGCTTGTGATTGGCAAATATAATATATTGGCATGGAATTATACTTAGAATTATTATTATATGCCAAAGGCATAAGGAATATTAAATATGATATTATCTTAATATATGTCTTATGAAATATTATATATGGCTTTGTTTATGTAATTAATTGTGAAATATTATTGTCTATGCCTTGAACTAATGCATCTGTGAGAAATATTATGTAATAAAAAGGTTCAGGTTGGAATAAGCAAAGCTATGAAGTCAAGAACTTGAAAAGCAAAGACAAAAGGTCAATCATACAATCGTCATGAACAATGGAAGAACATGTCCAGAACTTAAAGTGTTAATATTTGAAGGACATTGATGGAAGAACTTCAAGAAGAACAAAATTCAAGACCAAGAACAAAGGACTTAAGAAGGGGTATATTAGAAAGGGTCTTAGAATATTTGTGAGGTATGATAAGGATTATAATGGCTCAATTCTTAAAAATATCTTTAATCTTTAAAAATGATTTTTGAAATATGGTTTTTAAGAAATATTATTTTTCCTTTTTGATTAAATAATATTTTATTTGGAAAAATAATTTTGGGGAAATAATAGATTATATAATCAATTATAGTCAGTCTGAGTTTTAATGCGAAAAATATTTTTGGCTGACAGAAAAGATATAATCGATTATGCCTATGAAATAATCGATTATGACAAATTTACAAAGCTGGGTTGTTTTACAGAGAAGGCATAACCGATTATGCAAGTTTTATTAAAATCTCAGTCTTGGCAGAAAAGCCATAATCGATTATAATAATCGATTATGATGCGCATAAATGAAAATATTTTATTTCTTTTTCTGTTACACTTAATAGCTCCAACTGCTAGTTTTTTTTTTTTTGAAATCAGAGTATGGAGTTATTCCAATTGATGAGACTCTTTTATTACTCCAACAACTCTTTTTTTCAAAGCATTTTAAAAAGCCAATGAGAGCCATTTTGAAGAGAGAACTTACACATTGAATCATCTTTCTCATCTTCTTCTTATTTACTCTATTATTCTGAAAAAACTATTTTGAGCCATTGTTATACATTGAATATCATTAGGTTCTTGATTGTATTGTTGCACATTTGAGGTGCACTCTATTGTTCTTCAATTTGTTTATCTGCACTATTGAGAGTGCTTTATCACGGTAAGAGTCGGATTGACTCAAACCACCTTTTTAGTTACTAAACAAGAGAGGGTATATCTCTTGGGATATTTTGAGGCTCTTACACAAGGGATAGTATGTCCTGTGACTTGTGTTAAGGGTTCTCTGAGTTATAAAGGTTCTAGTTGATCCTGTTTAAAAACTAGAGTTTAGTGAAAACCCTTGGTGGTATTGCCTTGGGGACTGGACGTTGGCCACTGGGTAGTTTGTGGCCGAACCAGGATATATCGTTGTGTTCATCTTCTTTCCCTATCTCTTTAGATTTCCGCCATTTACATTATCATACTTTATTTTATCAAGCGCTTTAATTTGAAAAGAATATTTTATCCGCTGCAAATTATGTTTATATTTTGAAAAGGTTTTTGATTTATCGAAAAAGATTTTATTTTTATTTAAAACCCAATTCACCCCCCTCTTGGGTAATGGTTGTCATGGCCAACAGTTGGATGGTTTGTAAGCACACAAGTGCTGAGTATTTGAAGGGAGTGGGAGAGCTTATAGAATTTGCTCAAAGGAATGTTCCTAATAGTAATGAAATGTTCTGCTGTCCTTGTGTCAAGTGTTTGAATACGAGGAAATGTACAGTGAAGGATATACGTACTCATTTGATTTGTGAAGGGATTTGCTTGAGTTATACAAGATGGATATGGCATGGTGATGTGTTGTTGAGTACTAAGGCAAGTGTCTCCCAAAGTGAGGACGTTGACGTAGATATGGAGGATGATCGAGTAGAGGACATGATCCGTGATATTGGATAAGAATCTTTTCATCGAGCACATGTGTATGATAGGTTGTTCGGTGATGCAGATAAGCCTTTGGATCCAGGGTGTACTACTCATACATGGTTGTCGGCGGTGCTAAAATTGGTTTGTGTGAAGGCGAGAAATGGTTGGACCGATAAAAGCTTCACTGAATTGCTTGAAGTGTTGAAAGACTTGCTTCCGTAGGACAACACATTACCTGACCGTAACTATGAGGCCAAGAAAGTATTGTGTCCGATGGGTATGGAGTATAAGAAGATACACGCATGCCCCAATGATTGCATATTGTACATGGGTGTTCATGAAGACAATCACGATTGCCCCAAGTGTGGGTTATCACGATACAAAGTGAAGGGTGGTGATGATGGTGATGATCCTGATGATTCGATTTGTGATGTGAGAAAAAAGGGTCCTCCAGCGAAGGTGTTGTGGTATCTTCCAATAATACCAAGGTTCAAGCGATTGTTTGCCAATGTGAAAGATGCGAAGAATCTTAGATGGCATAATGATGAGAGGAAACGTGATGGAAAGGTTCGTCATCCTGCTGATTCTGTGCAACGGAAGAATATTGATACTATGTTTCCGGATTTCGCCGATGAGCCAAGAAACCTAAGGCTTGGACTTGCTATGGATGGAATGAATCCATATAGTAACATGAGTAGTATTCATAGTTCATGGCATGTTCTGTTGATAATTTACAACCTGCCCCCTTGGTTGTGCATGAAGCACAAATACATGATGTTGTCTATGATGATTTCGGGCCCAAAGCAACCAGGAAATGACTTAGATGTTTATCTAAGTCCCTTGATTGAAGACTTGAAAACACTGTGGGTGGAAGGTGTTGATGTAGTTGATGGGTATTCTCACGATATTTTCAAGCTTCGTGCCATGTAATTTTGCACCATCAACGACTTTCTAGCATACGGTAACTTGTCCAAGTACAGTGTCAAGGGGCATAAAGCCTTGACTGACATTGAATTTAATTTCTTTTGTAGTCTCGATTTCAACATGACGGGTGGTCGTGCGGCTATTATGTGATGCATCATATGCTAAACATAGTCTCTGCATCTATTACGGAGGGATGGAAGAAGGTAATATTTAAACAACTTATTAAATTATATATTATAGTTTTGGTGATGACTTGCGTTAATGTTATTGTTTTTATTTGAATGTGTGTAGGCATTTAACGACCAATCGCCTCTTCATAAAGATAAGTTTAGAGACTTGAGGATGCGCTTGGCAGAATTCTTCTTCAAGTATGCTGCTGAAAAAAGAATTGAGAAAAATACTTTTTTTTTTTTTAGGCAAACCTCCTGAATACTTAGATGAGTAGTTTTGTTTTTAGACTTTAGAGACTAACATATATATATATATATATACATACTTAGATTGGTAGTTTTGTTTTTAGACATTAGAGGCTAAAATATATATATATATATATACTTGTAGATAGTTATATTTTTCCTATACATGGGTTTTGGTTTAAGTCCCCCCATTGTTCCTTTGTATATTTCTTTTCTTTTAGTAATATTGAAATTTAAGGGTACACTTTATGAGACCCTATTTTTGCCAAAGTTGAGTGTTTGCAATTCTGTAACAATATTCTGCGTTACTGGGATGTTTACTGAATGCAGGGATAGCTAGGGGTACTGTTATTTTAAAATCGAATTTTTTAAAAAAAAAAAAATCTCTTAACTTCAGTTGTTTCAAACAACTGATGTTAATAGTATTTTTAAAAAAAAAAAAAGAAAGATACTCTATTAACGTCAGTTGTTTAATAAAACTGATATTAAAAATAAAACTATTAACGTCAGTTTATTAATACAACTGACTTTAGTTTTACACTATTAACGTCAGTTTTATTAAACAACTGACTTTAATAGTTTTACTTTTAACGTCAGTTATTTAAACAACTGACGTTAAAATATTAACTATTAACGTCAGCTGTATTTATGCCAGACATTATTTTGACGTGTGAAATCAATTTTGATTGACGTAAAAAGCACTTATTGCACTAGTGTCTCCCGAGAATTTGATAGGTAGACCAACATGAAACCTTAAAGCTCGAGCAGTCTCTAGTATATGTCTATGTTTTCTTTCCAATACACCATTTTGTTGAGGTGTGTAGGTAAAACTTAGCTCCATTATTTATTCATTTCCTTGCATAAAAATCCTGCATATGTCTAGATGTACACTCCAATCCATTGTCAGATCTTACCTTTTTAATTTGCTTTCAAAATTGAGTTTCTATCATACAAATGAACATAGGTAAAAGATACTCAATTTCAGATTTATGCTTCATTAGATATACCCAAATCCCTCTACTATAATCATCAACAATTGACAAAAAATAATGTGCACCTGTCGAAGAAGCAGTTCTATAGGGACCTCATATATCTCACTGTATAAGACCAAAACAACAATTGGATTTTATTGAACTTGAAGAAAAAGGCAATCTTGTTTTCTTTGCCCTCATACAAGAATCACAATGTGACATGTTAGTTTTATTTACTAAATCTAGTCCTATGTGTGTAATATTAGCCTCTGAAGAATGTCCAAGGCGAGCATGCCACAAATGATTATTAGTTTTGCTAACTTTCATAGCAGTTGTCTTATCTTGAATAGGCTCAAGTAGGTATAATCCACCTTGATGCCTACCTTTCCCAATCATGGTCTTCAAATGTAAGTCATGTATGAAACAAGAATCACCAATGAAGGTTATAGCACAATTGTGCTTTCTTGTTAGTTCAGTAATAGAAACCAAATTGCATTTAAAATTAGGAATATGTAAAACTCTGTCAAGATACATTCCATTTGCAAATCTGTTTTCCCTAAGCCTTTTAATGGTATATCTGTACCACTAGGAATATGTACAGATTGCTGATGAGATGTAGAAATCTCTTTGAGAAATCTTGAATCACAAGTAATATGCTTCGTTGCTCCAGAGTCTATTACCCATGGTTTGTCAAAAACAAAGTTACATGCCATATTGACAGTTGGTTTGGCTTGGTATGTTCCTGATCCAGCTTCATGATCAACCTTTAATTGGTGCATCAACTTGTCATATTGCTGCATGGTTAGTCATAGTATGGGACTATTTTCTCTAGTTACTTGTGCTGCTTTGGAGCCTGATTTCTTGTTGTTCCAAGAACTTCTTTCTTTCTTGTCACGATTTGATTTCCTCCAGTCTTGTGGATATCCAAAAATTTCCCAACACTCTTCTTGTGTGTGCCATATCTTTTGACACTGATCACACTTAGGCCTCTCTTTCTTGTTACCTTTGTGATCCTCTCCATAATATCTAGCGCTTTGAGCTTGAAATGTTGTCTCCATTGCTGGTTTGTGCATTGCTGAAACTAGTCTTTGCTGCTCATCTTCTGCAACCAAATGATATGCATAACCAAGAGTGAAGGTTGGAGCCATACTAAGGATTTGTGTTTTAATAGTGTTGAAAACAACATCAAGTCCCATGAGGAAATCATAGAGTTGCTTTCTTTCACGCATTTGAGAGTGACTTTTTTGAACATCATATTTGCACCCCTCACAAGTGGACTTAGGCCAAGGTGAAATTGATTGGACTTATCCCATAGTCCCTTCAATTTGGTGTAGTATGCAGGTACATATAGCTTTTCTTGTTTAAGAAGAGCTATGGCACGCCTAAGCTCATAAACCCATGGAGCACTCCTTTTTACAAATCTTTCTGCAAGTTTTGCCCATGTTTCTTGAGCAGTGTTGGCATATATCACACTGGTTTGAGTTTCTTTATCCATGCTACTCTTGAGCCACCCTTTCATCACCATGGCATTGCACCACATCCAATGAGTTAGGTTGGAAGATTTGACATCGGGTATGGGGATTGATCCGTCAATAAACCCATTTTTTATTTTATTTTATGATATCAATAAACCCATTTTATTCTTGGCACAGAGAGCATTGCTCATATCAACCATCCATTCTCCATAGTTGCCATCATGTAATGCCTCACTAACAAAGATTTGGCCTGGATGATCAGAAGCATGGAGGTAGAAAGGTGACATTATGTCAATCTGAGTTTCATTGCCTTTAACTGCTTCTTTACCTTTAGCCTTTGTGGGATATTTTGGGGATTTGACTTCATCATTGCTTTAAGGAGATGACTTGGGATTGCCTTCCACCATTTTTAAACAGTATTACGATGCTACCAGGATTTTAGCTACTGATACCATGTAAAACTTAGAATCTTACTTTTATTGAATATACTTTTGCATTTTGATTTCATTGATCGAATTATTGTGTACAGGGACAATGTATTTATACATCACATATAGCTTTAGTCTTAAGCTATTGGTTTGTTATTAGCCATGACAAACTTAACTACTTAACTAACAAACTTGCTAACTTGACTTTATCTAAAATAACAGAATAACAGAATATAACAGAAAATAGAATTGGTTCATGATCTTGACTTCTTCATTCTTCAGTTCTATTTGGTTGCCCAACGTTCATTGTTTTGTCGTTATGGTTATGTTCGGTGTTTGCTGTCACTCTATGTTATTGTTTTGAATTGCTCAGTTTTTAAAAATGACCCACTTTTAAATTTTTTTTGTTTGTTGAATTATACCTTATTTTTCAATAAATAAATTAAATCATAAAATAACAAGCACAATTTTAGTGAGGAAAGGAAATTAGTTAAAGGAAGAAGTGTTTTCCTCCCATATACCTACAACAGCGAGGTAGTTGATGCGACCATAGCTCATGGCACTTGGTGAAGCGTGAACAAAATGAAGAATTGCTCAGTTTTTAAAAAGGAGAGACTAAAAATCATCGATTATCAAAGTATTATTACATAATGTGCATGCACCAGAGTTTTTTTTAATAAATTAAATAACTAAATGATTAAATAATCATGGTAGGATTTTTATGATAGTTATAACATTTCGTACGTTGTAGTAATTTGATATTTTTATTTTATATTTAATATATTTTTATTATATTTAGTTTTTATTTAATTTTAACTTTAATTTATTAGTATTTTTATTTAATTCAGACAATTAATAAAATTAATATTTTTTAAAAAGATTATTATACATTACAGATGACTTTATCTATCTACAACTCTTGGACACAATTATTGACGAATAATTTGTTGGTAACTCATGGACAAGATTACCGACGGATAATCCGTTGATAAACCACGGATGGGATTATCGACGGACGTTTCCGTCTGTAACTTGATCAATTACCGACGAGTCCATCGATGGCAAGTTTGTCGATAATTACCTAAAGCTTCACCGAATTCGTCGGTAATCTTTACTAACAAGCCACATACTAACGACTTTGGATTTGTCGATAAACAGATTTCGGATCTTACCGACAACTAGTAATTCACTATTTACTATGTTTTCTTGTTGATCATAAGACCATATGTAAACTGTGTGTTGTTGGTAGGTTGATGTTGTGATGGATCTGATCATGGTTGAATTTTGGAGATGCTTGTTATAAGATTAAGTTGATAGCTTAAGTAGGAAAATATGATCCTGTGGTTATATCGAGGTGTTAGATTGAAATGTTGTATGAAATCAATTAGTCATGTACATCTCATGCATATCGTTGGTCAACCTTGTGGGTAGCCGCAACAACTGTTTGAGCGGTTACTAATATGAGATTGATGGTTGTGACCGACTACAACGATAGTTGGACAGTTGTCATATGAGAGCCGTATGAATAGCTGCAACAGTCGTTTGAGTGGCTTTCATACGAGGTCGGATCATACTTATGTGTATAACTGCAACAGCCATTTGAGTGGTTATTGCACAAGGGAGGTGACCGTGTCGACTGCTACAGCCGTTTGAGTGGTTGTCACGATGGAGTCGTGTGAATAGTTGCAACAGCTGTTTGAGCAATTGCCACACGAGGTTGAGGTGGACTATCCGGAGCGACCAAGTTGGCGGAACTCATGTTGGAGCGATGCGGGTGCTTTCTCATTGTTGGAGAACTTATTGAGTTTCTTATTGTTGGAGGGATTCGGGAAGATAGTGTTTCCTCAGCGTTGGAGGAGCTCTGTTGCACTTTCTTGGTAACGCGGGAGTCAGTAGCCCAACTACCGACTGACATTGTTGTAGAATTGGCCAATCATGCACGTAAGACTAGTTGTACACATAACATAGGTAATGACCTTAGTGGACGAGATTTCGAGGTCGATTGCTATGACGTTATTCTTAAGAGACGGTTGTGGATGTTAACATGCATGTTAATATGATATTCTATGTTGTTTCCTATTCTATGATGATTGTAGAGTTTCTTACCTCCTGTATATCTATGTTTTTTGTTTTTGTTTATATTGGTTCGGATCGTGACTCAAAGACAAAAATAAGCTCTTAGCTGGTGCAGAGACAAAGAAGGTGACGATGATGCTAATATCTCCCATGTTAGAAGACTTTGAAAGATGTTGTTTATTTTTTAGTAGTATACCACAGCCAGTGGAGTGTCAGCTATTGTATATGCCATAGCTTCCATGGTACTCTGATGTTGTAAATATATTTTGATGATTTAAATACATGTTTTAAATGTTTTAATTTTTCCGCTATGATTATATGTATCAGTAATATATTAAGTTCCATGTGGCACTCGGAAGGGTGTTACAGCAGAAATAAATCAAATAGATTTTCATGAAACAAAATATGATAGATAAATATATTTTCCAAAAATGGTTAACTTGCATTGGAAAACATAAATCAAATAGATTACAATAAACCTTATAATTAAACTTTTAAGATTTATTTTTTTATATTTTACATAAAAACATTTTCTAATATTTCTGTTTCATAAATTTGAAATTTCAATTTCCTATATTCAATACATACCACCCAACATAATTAAATCATGCATCATATAGCCCCAGCACCTTATACATGTTTTCTTCATTTAATTGCTTTATTTTGAAATTTGTATAGTCATTGCTTATGATCAATTAAAAAAAATTCAAGGAATTTTTAAATTGTTTTTATTTATGCATAATTCAACCATACATTTTCTCGATTGTTTTTATCTTATTATATTTCTATGTAATGAGATCTTCTTATTTTTTTTGGGTACACAAAATCTTCTTAAATTTTATTAATAATAATAATAATAATAATAATAAAAAAAAAAAAAAAAAAACTAATATATAACACAAAGCATCACCCGCTCGTTATACGGATATAAATGTAGAGGAAGGTGGGGAGAGTAAGGTTATGGAGTTTGTTTGGTGAAAGGTGACCGAGTTGGTCGGAAAAGAATAGAAAACTGTGGTTTGTGGTGTCTGGTAGTGAAGAGAGAATAAAGAAATAGATATGAGGAGATAAGTGTCACTTTTTTGTATACTTTTTATTATTATAATATTTTTTATAATAACAAGATATATATTTATGTATTCTTTATACATTTCTTATTTTTTTAAATTATTTTTTATATTGAAGTTGTGTAGTAGAGAGTATTTACACTTAAGAGTCATATGTATTATAATATCACTAATAGTTATTAAGTTAATATCTATTACACTTTGTGATCAATGGTTAAGACAAAAATAAATTTTTAACAATTTTTTGGTATTTATTTTTCTACGAAAAATTAAAACCAAAAACATAGAATTAACAATTACATACTTTTCTAAATCTTAAAAATTAACATATTACGGGTCTATACGCTAGTTCTTATACATTTTATTTAATTTCAATTAAATTTTGTTTTCCTTATTTTAATAAATTCTGTAAAAAAAAAAAAAAACCAAATTTTCAATTAATTAGTGTAAAAAGGAATGGAAATCAATTCATTACAGAGCAATTAATATTTATCAATTTCAACTTGTTTCATTAATTTCCAAATATTTTTATTATTATTTTAATAAATAAAATAGAAAATCGATTTTCAATTAATGGTGTCGAAAGGAATGAAAATCAATTGGTGACATAGAAACTAATTGTTATCAATTTCAATTAATTTAATTTAAATTAATTTTAGTTTTTTCTTATTTTAGTAAATGCAGTAGAAAATAATATTTTCAATTAATTAGTGCAAAATGGAATAAAAGTCAATTGGTGACAGAGATATTAATTGTTATCAATTTAAATTAATTTTATATTTTTATTTTAATAAATACTGTAGAGTACCCTGATAATAGTTGTAAAATACCCTGATAAATCCACCCAAGCAATGTTGTGAAAGTCAATATGCTAACAAGGACCAGGAGGGGGATGAAAGATCGTAAATCGGAAGCTCATAACAAGGATCGTAAGATCCTAGCTAAAGTAGATAATTATACCTATACAAATACATATATGTAAAAAAAAACAATATAGATAAGGAAAAGAGCCCTTTATAAATTTATAGATAAAGGAAAAAACAATATACATATGCATATTCTGTTTGTTATTATTTTTTTGGGTTCTTATATTCTGTTTATTATATTATTATTTAGTTTATGTAGTTTATTATATTATATGTTATTATTTAATTTATTATAATATTCTGAAATTTTATTTATTTATTTATATGTTATTCTCAAAGATACTTATTTAAGAGAGAGAGAGAGAGAGAGAGAGAGAGAGAGAGAGAGAGCACTTAAAAACATTTGAACCATATGGCCCAATTTCCCGAAACCCTAATACCTCTTCACCTATTACCCCTTCACACATACCCTAACACCCACTGCCACCTCTGTTATTTGAAAATGAAAAGTCATGGGTTTGGCGAGACAAAGAACACAACAACACGCACACAAACAGAAATAGAGATGCTGAATAGAGATCCAAATAGAGATAGTTGTGGGTCCGGCGGCGGCACGTCTGATAGAGGAAGAAGAATAAGGCCGTGAGTGGTGTGGCTGAGAGAGGGACACACATGAAAACGAGCCGCGCCCCTCATTTTTAGGATCCACGGACTAGCAGAAAATGGCGATCTAGAGGAAGATCGTCGATCCTCGTTAATCCTGGCCGATGGCGATTCTGCAAACAATCCAACACGGTTGATATGATCCAAAATTGAATCAAGGAGTTAAGGATCTATCTAAGAGCTTTGAGCAAATTTCAAACCAAAATTCAAATGAATTTTGAGAGGGAAACTTAGATCTCAAAAGTGAGCATCATGGTAAAAAAAAAAAATATGAAAGATCACTTGTTAGGTGCATCATTCATGGCTCAAATGTGATCACACATATAAGAGAAACTCAAGTGAATTTCGTACGAAATAAAAAGAGTATATCTAGCATAACAAAGCTTAAAAACGTAAAAAATGGAGAAGAGAAGATGAAAGAAAGCACCACACTTGTTTCCATGAATTGGAAGAAGTGATAAGCTCAAAAAGGATTTGCCACAAGAGATTAGAAGCTCTTGATGAGAATCAAGCAAGGTTCTACTCAAGAACTCAAAGAGGAGAACTATTCTCACTCACACTACTAAAAAATGAGAGCAAAATCTAATTTCATTGAAAAGTTATCAAATGAGGTTACATTCACCTATTTATAGGAGTTAAGGAAGCGAAATGAGAAGCTAATCTAAGGCCCAAGGATAGCCTGGTCGTGACCTCCTATGGCCCAAAGGGGCTTACATCATTAAATTCCTAAGTCGAAGTACAAGCCCAAATTAAATAAGTCAAATCTGTCCAAAATCCCATCCTCAACTTCCAACCCAATTTTCTTAATGTTAGAAGCCAAATATGGTCTTAAAGCTTGAAATAAGACTTGTAAATAATTCTCTTAGCTTTCTAACGCATCAAAGAACACCTCAATCAGATACTTACAACTCAAGATACATTCAAAACAATGAACAGAGGTCATCACCAACAAAAATAACAAAAATCCAATTTGCTACTTCTTGATCCATAATTGGCTTGGATTTGGATGGATTGAATTTCTTTTGTTGCAAAGTTAACTTGTCCTGTCATAGGTCCACTTAAGTCCTTCAAGCATTCTCCATGCCCTTGATTAGGTGAATCCAAAGGTAAGGCTTCTAGGATCTCATCAACGATTAAACCCCCATAGATTGTAAAATCATACAATCCTGCTATCTGGATCGCAATTTTAACAACAAAGCACCCAAAAAAGGGCAAAACAAAATGCAATTGCCTAGGTTACAAGCACATTGGCATAACTTGCATTCAGATTAGACTTTTCCATCCAATATTCGCTATTCATTCGTTGGTCAGGAAAAGAAATCTATACTTCACTTTCAAACAATCTACAAGGATGTATGAAGAAAAAGGCATTAAAACATTCAATTAAATTATTGTGTCACTTGATCAAGAATGTATTATCCAATTCAGCAGGTAAAATATTTGATAGGAAGAGAAATTGAATGATAGCTTCATCAGGGAAGGAGGGATTGGGAAACAATGAAGTTACATCGCTTCAATGGCCCAAAATGATAAAGCTTTCACAAGAATGTTAGAAAACTACCAATTACCAAGTCAATGCAATCTAAATTTGTTTTCCTGTTATGACATAAGCTCCTTACTTTTCAGATGTTAAATATCACCAAATAAACCTTTGAGTTCCAGGCTCATGATCCCAATGAAATGGCCGAAACAAAAACATCATCATTGTAAAGATATTGACACCAATATATAACATTCCTGTAAGAAGCCAACTTTTACTATCCTTATTATTACAGTGAAGCACCAGGAAATACAATGGTATGGTGTAATATCTGAACTCTATCAGTGGAGCTGGTACAAGAACAGCAGCTGTAGCCAAAAAGTATGCCAATATCCAGATTTTGTTTCGAAATTTTCCTGTTTTGCAGAAAGTAATAGTTACAATCCTCCAAGTAATTAAATCAAAAGAGAATGCTAGCTAAGGGTATGAACTAACCCAACATATGTATAATAGAAAGCCATGAACATATGTAAACTGGGACCAGAAGATATTTAATTGACCAGTGAGCCATGATGACTTTCCTCCAGAGATAGAAAGGGTAATGCCGATTATCAGCAAGCAGGTATGGATGAGCGACACTGCAATAATCAAATGATAGAGTGAAGAAAAAATTGAGAGATGTCTTAAAACAACAGAAAGAATAAAAGGTAAGTTAATGTTCTTGTATTAGAGAATTAGAATGGGCTAAGCTTCACATGAGTAAATGTTGCAACATTCACACGATAAATGGATAAAAATACAGCAAGTGCTGAGGGTCATATGCACAGATTATCACTTGATATGAACCCAGATAGATTAAAGTGTAAACACCCATTTTGGCTCTTCACAAGTGTCATCAATTTGGTTCTTTAAACATAGACATATCAAAATAGCCCTTCAATGTTAATGTTTTACATGAAATTGGTCCTTTGATCTCATTGTTTAACATTAAATTACCATTTTAATGTATTTATTATTTAACAACAGAAACACTCCTCCATTTCATCCAAACCGCTTGAATCCTATGGTTTAAGTCTCGCCCTATTTCCTCGTCATTTTGTATGATGGATCCAAAGAATTTAAGCTGTGTGATTTGTGAGATGGCATGGTCTCCTATTTTCACCTCTAAGATAGAAATAGTGCCCTCCTTCTAAACTTACATTACATATACTCCGTCTTACACCCGCTCAAACGAGAGTCACGTGCTTCCAAAACTAATAAAACGTACTTGGAAAGATGAGCTTCAGTTTCAAATCAAAGTAAGAGCGAAATCAGTCTATAAATTAAGCAATTAACCAGAACAGGCATTCAGTTGTTGACAATCAAACCACTTATTCTGCTTGCAATTCTAAATCAAACCTGAAAAAGTGAACTGACAGAAAACCACCAACAAGGGCCAGGATTCCCTGAAAGAAACAAAGGGGCCTATATTTCCCAAACAACTGGAACAGTTCCAAAGCCTGAGTGACAGTGAAATGCATAGGAGCTAGAGCCAATACAGAAACCAAACTAAAATAAAGTATCTGAGCAAAATGCAGGGTAACTTTGTGAGCTTCTTTCGCACCTGCAGTGTCATTAGATAGGTAAGAAATAGGGTTCAATGGCCCACAAGATCACAAGGGGATAATAAGGAAACGAATATTACCCATAACAATACTCCCATTCCAGCGTACAAATAAAACAAAGGCTACCAACACCATCATATAGGGGCTAAACGAAATTAAAAGCTCCCACTTCTTATGCCATAATGTTAAAAGGATTGCCTGAATTTCATCAACCAAACCTGCAAAATAATACCCATATATGTATTACGTAAGTATTACACGAAATGGGACGTAAGTAGATTTTTGCTTTTTATAAAGATATAAACTTATTTCCTTATGAGCATGAAATCAACCTTGTGGTTTTCATTAAACATGTAAAAGTGAACCTGAAGAAGAGAAAGGAGAAAACACATGTGCAGTAGGCAAAGAGCTTTTAACAGTATCTGCAGATTTGACAGACTTTCGCTTTCTCATATGTAAACCCACTCTACTCGTGCCAGTAGTATATGCCGGTTTACTGATAGACGTATCTGACTTGGCTGTTCTTGCATTATCCTTTTCATGCTTTAGAGAGATATCTATGATTCCAGTGCACGCAACAAAAAGCACCCATATAATATTTGTTTGTCGAATAACAACTGAAAAGGCTCCAATCTATACAATAAAATTGTGTAAGTTATGACAACTCAATAAAATAGAATTACAAATATTATGTATATGGTGCTAATAGTAAAATGTTATCCATCAATAAGCATCTATGAATCTACTCATCAACACAGAAAAAACAAAAGAAAGCAAAAACAAAATATTAGCTCAGAAGAGCTCCCCATTAAATCTACAAAATCATCAACATATGAAATTATATTAACATCTTTACAATCTCAATAGTAGGGGGTCTGGAATGAAAAATTCCAACATTGAGCATCATCATGTGCAAGAATGTCTGTGAGAACTTACATGCACCAAGAGTTGTACAAACCTTCGCCAGAAAACCAAGCAAATCTAAGAAGTTGATGATCTAGAAGAAAGCTTAAAAGAGGAAAAAAAAGACGAGGAAAATTAGACAACACGGAGATCCATTTGAACCAAGATCGTCTACCAAAAAAGTAATAGAGTTTGAATTCATATATTACCAACTAGTTCTGTAAAATTGACTCTGGTAAAAACCAAAATCCACAATGAGGAATCAAATATAGTTTTTTTCCTTGTTATTAATACTAAGGATCATAATTGGAAACACCAAAAGTCTTCAGAAAAATGTTCAATAAGGATACGAAATTATAAACAGAATTCATTTGTACCTATAACCACTATGTTAAAAAATAAAAAGCATAGTTTGAAGAAATGCACAAGATATTAAAATAGAGGAACTTAGATTGTAATTAATTTGGAAATGATACATGCACCAAACAAATATCGCAATCAACCCAATTTCATTATGTATTGCTATTTTACAGCATCGAAGATGAAATATACCTTACCAATGCACTAAACCAGTAATTCTTCTTCAAACTTGCAAGATACATAGCCATTACTGCTGTAACAGATGCAATATCTGTATAATAGAGAAAGGTGAAGAACCAGTGGAGTGGATACAGGGATAGGACCACAGCATGAAGCATTGCCTTTCTATCACCAAGAGTTGGCTTCAAGTGAGTAATTATGTCATATAGAATCATACTGCATATGACTACTAAGACTCCATTAATTGATCGAAGAGTTGCAGCAGAGCACATATCAGAAAATGATGAAGCAGCTTGCACTGAGTTAAAGCCTGGAAACAAAGAAGCAACATGGGCAAGTGAAAGATAGTACCTGCAAAAGTATTTATATTGTAAATATCAATCTTGGACTCGGTATTTGATACTATGTTCTACTTTCAATAATTTATATTGCAATGTTGATACTATTCATCTAATTCGAATCATTTATGCCCCTCAATCTATGATCCTAAGATTTTACTGCATTTAAAATATTATCTTCTTATTGGGCAAGATAAATGCAAGGAAGTTAGTAAACAAAAGCAACAAAAGCCTTAACTCACTAGGTGGAGTCAACCATATGGATCACTCAATGTCATGAGCTCTATCAAAAACCAAAATTTATAGTGGTTAGCAAACATATAGATTTTTAGTTTTTCAGTTCTAGCTAAGGTACTTTCCCATGTGTATTTACTCATTACATAACCTCAGGTTTTCTTCCATAAGTAGAATTCTACCTTAATCATAATACACTTGAAAAAAAAAAATATAGGAAGTATACGGATGTAATTTCTTTTTATAATTTTCAAAAGTGCTTAATCACACCAGCTTAAGAAAAACTACACCAAGAACTATCCTTCTCTTAGATGGCATTTGGAAGAGCTTACAGAGAGCTTTTTCGTATAAGCAAACAACTCGCATAAATAAAAGTACAAGGGGTACTCTAACCTAATACATCATTACATTTTACAGTCCATTCTATAACCAACAGAACCAAACTTTAAACAACCTAAAATGGACTAAAACCAGAATCTGACACCCTTAGCAGATTTGACACTTATGCAATTATAGACAGCTTATTTGACCTTATAACTTGTGAAAATAACTTATGAAAATTGTTTATGACCTTTTTATAAACTTTTTTTAGCTTATTTAAATACTTATTAGAGAAACTTACGAAAATAAGGCTTTTTTTTTTTACCGTATTTCGAAAAAATTTAGGGCTTGTTTGATTTGTTTCAAGTTTCATGTTTTCATTTCCAGTTTTTAAAAATAATCACAAAATGACAAAGACTTTTCAATGTTTCCAGTACAAATTTTTGGAAATAAGAAACAAAATAAAAACAAGGTGGCAGTTTTGTAATTATTTTTTACAATATGAAATGAAAATAGGAAACTAGAAACAAAGCAAACAGGCCCTTATTAAATAAGCATTTAATTAAGTTATTTACCCAAACGCCCCCCTAATATTTGTCACCAAGGCATCCAATGGATAAACTTTTAAATAAAAAAGTGACTTTAAGATAGCATTAAAACTTGATTTTCTTGTAGAGAATTTTATGAACAGCATACGTTATTTTGCATTTGTGTATACAATTACAAAAGACACTTTATGTTCTCTCTTCTGTTGCATCTCTCCTAAAACTGATTTTTTAGAAGGAATTCATTTCAGCACCTGATTAAAAGCAGAAAATGGACTTTTAGGTTCTGATTTTTTAAAAAAAAATTTTAAATCTTATTCAAACAGTTATTCGTGTCTGAGAAGTGATTTGTCTTTTCAACTGAAAATATTTTCCTTGCAAATTGAGCACAAACAAATGCACTCCAACTTCAATTCCACCTCATTTGCGGACCAGAAATTTTATAGCTAACCCGAGAAAATAACAAACAATCCCATCTTTTCCAGAAACTTAAAATGCCGTATAACGTGTTCATACAACTGCTGCTATGTCAAGTTCACATGAAATACATTCAGTACACCACAACTAATCAGGCTTATCAATAGCGCGCAATAGCGGCGCTATAACTGCGGCGCTGGGCGGAGCGGCCGACGGCCGCTACCTCGGCGGCGGGGCGGAGTGTTTTTGGGTAGCGGCCGCCGTGACCGCTATTGCGGGTGGGGATCGCGGAATCGCGCACAGGAGTGGCGCTTCTGGTCTGCTAGGGCTTCATGGCCCATTTCCCCCTTTTACCCTCCAATATTTCTGTTGGGTACATGTTTTTAAGGGTATTTTGGGGTTTTCGAACCTAAAAGTTTTTTTTTGAACCAGACTTTAAAGTTTTAACCTTTAGGGTTAACTTCTAAACTTTCTCTACTTTGTTCGACACTTTCTCTCCACTGCTCTCCCCTGTTCGGCGCTCCCTTCCCTCTCATTTGCGAACACCGGCGACCATCTCCAGCAAGTTTCCGGTCAGGAAACAGTGTTTCCATACTCAGACCTCGCATTCGCAGCTCCGGTTCTCATTTTCGAAGCAAGTCTTCTCTTTGTGTCTCTCAGCTTCGGTTCTCAGTTTGGAAGCAAGTCTGTCTCTCTGTTTCGGTCCCTCTGTTCTCAGTCCCTCATTCTCTGATATGGCTTCTAGTCGTCAAGCATCTGCTTCTGCTCCAGCTCCAACATCATTCATGCTTGTTTGATTCTTTTTCTTTGCCAAAGCAAGGGTTGTTTCAGGATCTCTCCACAGCAATACATACTCTACAGACTTTAAAGTTTTAACCTTTAGGGTTAACTTCTAAACTTTCTCTACTTTGTTCGACACTTTCTCTCCACTGCTCTCCCCTGTTCGGCGCTCCCTTCCCTCTCATTTGCGAACACCGGCGACCATCTCCGGCAAGTTTCCGGTCAGGAAACAGTGTTTCCATACTCAGACCTCGCATTCGCAGCTCCGGTTCTCATTTTCGAAGCAAGTCTTCTCTCTGTGTCTCTCAGCTTCGGTTCTCAGTTTGGAAGCAAGTCTGTCTCTCTGTTTCGGTCCCTCTGTTCTCAGTCCCTCATTCTCTGATATGGCTTCTAGTCGTCAAGCATCTGCTTCTGCTCCAGCTCCAACATCAGTTGCTTCTTGTGGGCTGGTCAAACCTACTGGTGAGAATATTGACATAGCATGGCAGTGGAACAACTTGAAAGATATCAAAGATAGGAAGAGTGTTACATGTGATTTTTGTGGAAAAAACAAGTACTAGAGGAATTACCAGGGCTAAGAGACATCAGATGGGGGTGAGGGGAGATGTGAATCTTTGTAAGAAAACTCCAACAGATGTTAAGAACTTATTGAGGGAAGCCCAGGAGAAAAAAAGGGGGACAAGGAGGCATGCTTCACTGAGTCTATGACTGAAGAACAAGATGAACAAGATGATGTTCAAGAAATTTTCAAGCTATCAAAAGGGAAGAGGCCTGCAACAGCAGCAACAGGAGGTGCCTCTTTGCCTCCAGCCAAGAAGACTACAAATGTCAAAGGCTCTCTTGATGTATTGCTGTGGAGAGATCCTGAAACAACCATTGCTTTGGCAAAGAAAAAGAAGCAAACAAGCATGAATGATGCTTGTATTAAGGAGGCAAGAGCAAAAACTGTCCAATACATAACAAGATGCTTTTCTCGGAATGGAATAGCTTTCAATGTTGTGCGTACAAGAAGCTTCCAACTGATGGTCGAAGCGATTGGAAACTATGGTCCGAACCTCAAGCTACCAAGCTATCATGAGATGAGAGTTCCACTCCTTAAAAAGGAGTTGGAACACACCAACTCACTGATGAAGCCTCATGTGGACGAGCGAGTAGTTTATGGGTGCTCAATTATGTCGGATGCTTAGACCGACAGGAAGAATAGGACTTTGATTAATTTTCTGGTGATTTGTCCAACGGGCTCTACACTAGGCAGCATACAAGAACAAGGAGGGCAGCTGCTTCTAGGCCTACAAGCTCAAGGGGAGGAGTGATAGAAGAAGAACAAAGTGATGAAGAGATTCAAGAGGAGGAGGAGGAAAGACTCTACAAGCTTAGTAGTGACAGTGAAAAAGGGGAAGAAGAAGAATACTCGGCTGATCTTGAATATGGTGTTTGATGTTTAGTTTAATGTCTAGGGTAGTAGGGCTTAAATTGATATGTGCACACTACTTTTTGTACTTTTTAACTAGTGTGCTTTGCTTAGGACCTGTGACTATCTATATGTTAAGTTTAATGTTTAGTTTCTTTAAGCCTCTAGGTCTAGGGTAGTAGGGCTTTCGATACATGCACACTACTTTTTGTACTTATTAACTAGTGAGCTTTGCTTAGGACATATGACAGTATGACTATCCATGATGAATTATGAATATGACTTGAATTTTGAGTATTCTGTACATGTATATGTATGTAAATGTATCTAGTATAAATTTATATTTCTATCTAACCTATATAAAAATGCCTAAAATAGCGGCAATCCCGCTATGCGCTATACCGCTATAGCGTTTTTTGGGTCCACCGCTCCGCACCACTATCCGGGATTAACTACCCTGCAACAAATATGATATAGTACATCGTGCTGGAATGATGGCACACACCACAAATTGGTCTCTAGTGAAGTTAGTTACTAATTAGATATTCATCCTAGTCATTACATGTATGTAAGCAATTAAACATCTGCTAATGGGATTAATTTTTTTTTTAGAAAAAGGAAAGACAACATACAGGCCAGGAGGAGTGGTTATCATAGGATCCCAACTTCCAAAATTTCCTTTGCAATACCGCTGAGCCTGTGGTATATGAAATATCTCATCCTGCAAAAAAATAAAATAAAATATGGGAATCAGTCATATTGAAAGACAAGTCCCCAGGTTTTAATAAATTTTGGAATAAATAGCCAAACTGTTAAAAAAATAAGCCCCCCATTTAGTAATGAAAAAAACCCAACTTAATCCCTAGGAATCTAAAATGTGAGTCAAAATTGTCCTTTTCATGACAAATCTTAGGTAGCATCTGGAACAGATCATATGAGTTCTATTTTATGTTGGCTGTATTTTATGAACAAAACAAAATAGAACATTTTGGTTTCAGACATGGAATCAAAGAGAACACTATTAAACGGGACATTCCTGTTCTGTTTGAGTATCAAACGCTATCCTAAAGACACCTTAGTCCATGTCAGGGACAAAATTGAAAAACTTTTGATAAGTGAAAGTTTTTATTTTTCAGAAAACGAATTTGGGTATTTACTCAAATTTACTTACCATATATGGCTCAGGAACTATTCGATTTACAAGTAAGGTGATAGGAATAACCCATGAGCTCACAAATGCGGCAAGAGCTATTTTTCCCATTCGACCTCTATATTCAATAATAGCAGAGAAATGGTTAGAAGAGATGGAACAACCAAGGAAAGCAAAGACGACACATAATAATAATGAAATACCACTAATGCATTGTATTGAAGAAAACGATTAAGAGGGTTGAAGACTTGAAGTGAAGAAACGCTGAAAAAGGAGATATCAGAATCAAATAGAAGAAAGCTCTGTGCCTTTGGATCGTTGACTGTCTCGTTGTCTACTGAGGGTGTTGGGCGTTGGAAGTCCAGGAAAGGAACCCTTGCGGGTTCGGCATTGTCTCTTGTTCCTTCGAACCCGGTTGTGGGTTGGGCTGGTCCATAATTTGAAAATTGTAAAAATATTAAAGGCCCAATTTGGTCAAAACAATTTATCGGGACCCTTTGATCTAAGGGTGGCAAACGGATGGATCGGATGGATTTTGATTCGAATTATAATGGATCGGATAAAAATAATCCACCAATCTATTTTGATCCATTAAAAATTTATTAAAAAAATCAATCCATCCATAACCCATTTAATAAAAAACCATCCAACTCATCCATTAATCATCTTTGTATGGATGGATATATTCCATCCATCCATTTAAAAATATATATTAAATTTATTTTAACAATTTTTACTTACTTTTAAAGTAATCTCTCTCACCCTATCTCTCCCAGTATCCCCTCTCTCTCTCCGCTCCCTCTCTCCTCTCCCTCTCTAGTCTCTCCGCTCTATCTCTTCTGTCATTCTCTCCTCTCTACTCTCTATCCACTCCAATCTTCATCGTGTTACTCAAGTAGCATCAAGTGGCATCAACTAAAACTAATGCACACAAACTACAAAATTTTATTGAAAACATAGATAACGATGGACATGATTGAATCTAATTGAACCGTGAGTTTGAGTGTGAGTGTGAGGTAAAGGAAGGTGGAGAAGGCACAACTTGAGACCACCAACAGCGTTCATCTGACCCACACCCATGGTTTTAGAGTGGATAAAAATTGATCCACTAGTTTTTAGTTGTTGGTCCAATGGATTTTTTAAAAAAAATTGGATGGGTCATAAACCATCCACTAAAAAATCAATCCAACCCAATCCAATCCATTTGTTTTTTCTTTTACAAACGGATGGATTGGATGGATTTTATCATGGATGGATTGGATGGATAATGGATTCATGGATCATTTTGCCACCCATACTTTGATCCCTGAAAAAATTAATTAACCACTTGATCCATCAAATTTACAAACGCGAGACATAATAGTTTCTCATGCAAGTTTCAACATCTCTTTACTTGTCCATGTGTCTCGTTAATCATCATGCCTTGTCCGTTGGTTATCTTGTGTGGCATGCGATGTGTTTTTATCGTCGAAAACGAATGAAAAGTGAAAAAAAACATGTTCAATTTTTAGGTATTTAGGTTTTAAAGTTGTACACGTTTTTTCACCTTTCTTTTATTTTCCACGGTGAAAATTCTTCATAGGACTCACAAGATTGCTGAAGGGCCATGCAAGATGGCTAACAAGATAGTAGGTGTTTCGTTCAAAAATCTCGAGTCCAAGATAATTGAAGTAGAACGATGTTACTCTCAATTCTCACAAGTGTTTTTCTCTAAAATGGACGTTTTGGATGTAATTAGCTTCACAGAACCAAAGTTATGCTCCTGCGTATCCTGGTTGGAATCAAGGCTAAACGTAAATAGGTCTTATTTATATAACTTAAAAAATATAGCCATGAACTTAATGGTGGTTGTTGTGCACAACCATCCCATGTCTAAAAATATATTTTAAAAATAATATTTTAAAGGTTTAATGAACTTTTTAGCCCTTGTAAGGTGGGCGAGTTTTGGTTTCGGTTCCTGCACATTTTTCATTGGTTTTGGTCATTGCAAGTTCAAAATGTTTTACTTTAGTCCCTATCATTACTTCTCATCTGTTAAGTGCTGAATTATTATATCTAAATGTCACATAGGTTGGCATGTAGAAATAATCAATTTTTACAATTATTAATATTTTTATTTTAGGTTTAATGAACTTTATGGTCCCTATATTTTAGGTGAGTTTTGGTTTTGGTCCCTAACATTTTTTTTTTTGCAATGGTTTTGGTCTTGACAATTTCAAAACTTTGGTTTTAGTCCCTGAAGTTAGATAGGCTTAGACTTAATTTGCAACCAAGGTTTGGATGTTTCCATGTGTATCTCGAAGGATGCAAAAGGAGTTTTACAACTAGTTGTAGGCCATTCGTCAGGGTTGATGGCTGCCATGTAAAGACAAAGTACGGGGGACAATTATTGATAACAGTTGGGAGGGACCCAAATGATCAGTACTTTTCAATGGCTTTTGCAGTGGTTGAGCATGAGACAAATGAGAGTTGGAGGTGGATCTTGGAGTTGTTATTGGAAGATATCAAGCATGTGTAGAGCAACAGATGAGGACGTTTTGAAATAACACAGGGAGTAAAACAAACATTTTGAAGTTGTCAGGGACCAAAACCATTGCAAAAACATGTTAGGGACTAAAATCAAAACTCACCTAAAATATAGGGACCGAAAAGTTCATTAAACCATTTTTTGTTGATTGAGTGGTTGACTTAGAAGCTTGACAGTGGTTAGTGCTCAATTAAAATTAAAGATAAAAGTTTGAGAAGCTTGGAGAGAAATTAAAATGATGTGATTTGGGAAACTAGAAGAGAATGTGGAAAATGAGATTTTAATCATATTTTGATGAGAGAGGAGTCAATAAGTAACAGTGAGTATGAAACCGTGAAAAAATTTCACTAATGTTACTTTTTCTAAAATAAAGAAAAAATAAAGAAAAAAGTTATTTTAAGAGTTAAGTTTGAAAAATAATGTGATATTGACGTTAGAAAAACTTTTTGTAACGAAAAAAGCCATTTGGGGTTAAAATGATTTTATTTGTTAAGTAAAGAGTAATTCAGGAAAAATTTACGGCGAGACAATGAAAATCACTTTTATTTCTTTGAACAGAAAACGTGTTGGAAATGATTTTTTTTAAAGATTTGATGTGTTGTCGGAAAAGAGATTTCAAAAGAGAAGCAATTTGAGAAAAGTTGTATTTTGGGGGGAATCAACGTTTTATAAACGAATTTCAGCGGAAAAGTTTTTTCTACAAAGCAGGTTCAAGTCAGGGAAAACATTTTAGAAAATCGTGGATAAGTTGTTTTTCACAGAAAAAAAATTGTGTTAAAAGTGGAAGTTGTGAGGACCTAGATAACCGAAATGCAGGCTAGTGTTCCTAGGAGTAAGTTTGAATCTCTGTTCGGTGTGTTGTGGGTTAGAGTCCCAGTTAACACATTTGAATTTATGTTGTGTATCGTGGGTTAGAATCCTAGGTCGCACAATTGAATCTCTGTTGTGTGTGTCGTGGGTTAGAGTCCCAGGTCGCATAGTTGAATCTCTATATTGTGTGGCATGGGTTAGAGTCCTAGTTGACACATTTGACTTCGTGTCCTGTATGTTGTGGGTTAAAGTCCTAGTTGGCACATATGACTGCGTGTCCTGTGTGGAAAATGAACGAATTCGATGTCTAAGTAAGAATAGTCGTGAGCGGTAAGCCTCGACATAGAAAGAATGAACAAAAAGAGAAGTAAAGAGGATAAGCATTAAGATTTGATGGTGGATGTTGAAGTGTAATGCAATTTTTATAAATTGCGATGACTGTCGGGTATGAATCACATTGTTTAAATCGTTATGATTGTTGTTGAGAATTCATGTGCTGTATATATGTGGTTATGCTGTTGTTTTCTGTGTGTCGCGCATGTGTTATCACAATAAAACTCATTGGTCGGTATCTCACCTTTGCAATATATTTGTCTTCTTGTTTTTGCTGTTGTACAGTGGTACGCGAATACAGACGTTGCAGAGGAGTTCCCCTTTTTACTTAAGGACATTAGTCCTGAAATTGGAAGAGATCGTTGACTTGTAAGGATGACTTCGCGGGTCTTCCCAGTAGTTGTCGGTTAGAGTGACCAGCTCAACTAGGATATTAAGTTGTTTTATACCCCTTGAGGGTAATCTGTATATCTGGCTGCGGAGAGCCATTTTTCTTGAGTTGTGGTTTCAGACTATCGCTAATTTATGATTATGTTTTTATTTCCTAATGTTATGACTTTGGAAATGACCTGTTGTTATGAAGGTCTTGATGTAGATGTTGATGAGATATATATTTATATTTATGATGTTTGTTGTATGGAGAAAGAAAGGAAAAGAAGAAAAAAAATTTATAACCATTTTTCGAGTAAGGCTAAGGATATTAGAAAATTTTATTTTTCGAAAAAAACCAATGTAGCACCGCTAAGAAAAGAAATTAATGAAATATTAATAACCTATATATAATAATTCTCAAATAAATTAGGCAAAAAAAATATAAGCTAAAAAACTTAATGAAAGAAATTAAGGAAATATTAATAACATATATATATATAATTAATAGAAACTTTTATGTTTTTTGGGTAAAAAAAATTAATATCATATATATAATAATGCTCAAAGATATTAGGTGAAAACATTAATTCTAAAAAATACTTAATGAAAGAAATTATTGAAATATTAATAAAACATATATAATTAATATAAACTTTTTTTTTTTTAAGGTAAAAGACTAATGCTAAAAATACTAATTTATTAGCCAATGGTTTTATTAGGTAAAATACATGTCTCTCATTAATTGATAAAGAATCAATTTATTACTAATTTTACCATATAATAATATTTTAAATAGATATGATTTTTTTTATATGATTTTTTTTATCAAATAAAGAGATATATTTTCAATTTGGACTACTTGTTTGAATTCATACAGAAAATAGTTAAAGAGATATCTTATAAAGAAAAAAAATTGGAATATTCATTAATTAAAATTTATACATTTATAATATATTTTTTTGATAGGTATACATTTATAATATTTTAAATACATGGATATTTTTAACACATTATAACATTTTAAAAATATAGTAATATATATTTGAGTGAGATAATATATATATATATATATATAGATGTACTTAAAATATTATAAATGTATATATTACTTAATTTTACTATTGGTCGAACTTACAAAAACTAATATTTGTATTAGGTAGTTCATAAGTTAATATATGTTTTAAAAAAATAAATATTTTCTAAAATTCCAGTGTTACACATAACTGATGTTAGTAACCAATAAAATATATATATATATATATATATATATATATATATATATATATATATATATATATATATATATATATATATATATATATATTGACATATTTTTTTCCTCTCATTTTAATGTATTTTTCTTTTTGAACAACAGTTTAATGGATATATTAATAATTTTATAGTTTATATTACTGTATTTTTCAAATTTTATAACTTCTTTTTTCAGAATTCAACATGTTAAAAGTATATATGTATTAAAAATATTATAAATGCATAAATTTTAATTAATGAATATTATAAATTCAAATGAGCTATCAAATTTTAAATATATCTCTTCATTTTTTTTTTGGTGGAATGAAGAAAGAAAGCAAAAGAAAAACAAAAAGGATGTCACCCTATAGCATCCTTAAGCAGCAATGACCCCATCTCACCAGGGGGGTCCTCCAAATTTTCACAGGATCATCAGCGTTTGTTCCTAACTTGGCATGATGGTCAGCACACATATTGGCCTCTCGAAAGATATGATGGACTTTCACACTCCAATCCAAGGGCAACAGCTCTAGCACTTGCTCAACAACAACCGCAAAGGAGTGGCAAGGAGTATACTCGGTGTCAACCAACATTTTAACAAAATCCATGAAGTCACTTTCACAAATCAGATTTTTTATACCCAAGCTCCAGGCAAGGTGTAGGCCATGCTTGAAGGCAAGAAGCTTAGCTAGAAGAGGCTCCCCCGGCCCATCAAAGGACGAGAAACCCGCCACCCATTATCCATTCTAATAACACCACCAGAACCCATTCTATTAGAAGACTCAAAGTAACTCCCATCCATATTCAATTTGAAACTCCCATTTGGAGGAGGAGTCCATTTTGCAACCAGTCTTGTACCATTGTCAGGGTGTATTCTTGAAGGAATGTAGGAGAGGAAGTCATCATGATAAGTGTAAATCATGCGCACTACCATCTGAATATCCCACACCTCCTCTCCAAACAACATATTATTACGCCACCGCCAAATCCACGAAACACCAACAGCGAATAGAGTAGCTGTCTCGCTCTTCAACATGCTAGTAACCCACTCAGATGCACTACTGTGATCAAAGAAGACTCTATGATGTGCAAGGCCAAGTCTTAACCAAACTTCCCTAGAATGAGGGCAGTCCCTTAAGCAATGGAAAATGTCCTCATTTCCCGGAACAATGCTGGCAGCTAGGAGAAGTTGGCAAGTTACGAGGAAGTCTAAGCTCATTAGTTAGGAGAGCTTGATGCAGACAACGCCAAAACAGAAACTGAAGCTTAGCCGGGATCCCCAACTTCCAAAGCCACCTCCAATCGTGCATGGGATCCCAATTAGTATTCAAAGACAGGAGCCATTTATACCAAGAGGCAGCGGAGTTAACCCCATCCTTACTATCCTTCCAAACCCAACAATCGGGAGTGTTGGAAGTTGAATTAGTGGGCACCTGAGTTTGAAGAAACTCATCTTTAACACTAGGAGGGATAATGGTCATGAACTTGTCTAAACACCAAGTACCATCCTCCCATATGTCACGCAGCCTGAGATTTGTGTCTGAGATATGAACAAAGCGGAGTCTGTCACAAAGCCTACCACTCCCTAACCAATCTTGGTACCAATCTTACCAGCACCCAACTTGAACTGGAAGCCTTCCCGAAGCTGATTCCTAGCCTTCACAATACCTCTCCAAGTGACTGAGGCTCGAGAATTTGGCAAACAAGACCAAACTGAACCATGTTTAACATATTTGTGATTGAGCACTTGGACCCACAATTTATCCTTCTCATGCGTGAGACTCTAAAGAAGTTTTCCCATAAGGGCAACATTATTCAATCTAGTTGATCTCAGGCCCAGACCTCCAAATCTCTTGGGAGAAATAACAGTGCTCCATTTCACCAGATTAAGGCCCTTAGTATCTCCATTTTTGGACCAAATAAAATTCCTCGTGAGCAAGTCAATCTTATTGTAAACACTAGAAGGGAAGTAATGAGTTTGCATTGAGTAAACCGGGATGGCAGAAGTAACAGACTGAGCAAGACAAAGCTTGCCTGCTTTATTTAGAAGCTTTCCTTTCCAAGACGCAAGCTGTTTCTGAATCTTTTCCACAACTGCATCATAGGTGCTCTTGGTAACTCTTCCATTAACAAGAGGGAACCCTAGGTAAGTACCCAGGTCATTCACAACATTAATGGAGGAAATTCTAGCCAAATCTTCTTTTCTACCTCTCGGCACATACCTAGAGCACATGGCTCTAGATTTAGCGTGATTCACTTTCAGATCAGAAGCTCCACAAAACTCTTCAAGGGTCTTAGTAACAAGATCAACTTGAGCATTGGTGGCTTCACAAAAAAGAAGGATATCATCTGCGAAAAATAAATGCGAGATACCGGGGCCGTCTTTGGAAACTTTGACCGGATTCCAACAACCAGAGTCAACTTTACCTTGAATGCTAAGGGCAAGTTTCTCCATACAAATAACAAAAAGGTAAGGAGGGAGGGGGTCCCCTTGTTGAAGGCCACGGGATGGTTTAAAACCACCTAATCTTGCCCCATTCCACAAAATAGAGAGGTAGGAAGACCTAACACACCACATGATAAGTCTAACCACCATCTCCGGGAAGCCAAAATCTCTCAGAGTCAATTCAAGGAAGTTCCAACAAATCTTGTCATAGGCCTTCTCAAGATCAATTTTGAAGGCAATAAAACCTTTTTTGGATTTATTAGTGTGCATATAGTGGACAACCTCTTGGGCTATTATTGCATTATCTGAAGTTCCCCTACCAGGGATGAAGCTACTCTAGAGAGGACCAATCAACTCATCAAGGAAAGGAGGAAGTCTCTGGACTAAAACCTTTGTAATGACTTTGTAAGCCACATTACAAAGACTTATTGGCCTAAATTCCTTCAATCGGATAGGATGATCAATCTTAGGAATTAGGACAATGATAGTTTCCACCAAACGTTCATCTGAGTAACCCATAGAAAAAGCTTGGCTAACCAGATATCATCACCAAACAAATCCCATAAATGCTTAAAGAACACTGGCTGGAAACCATCAGTCCCCGGGGCTTTATAAGACTTGATACTAAAACTTGCTTTCCTAACTTCATCTTTGCAAACCGGGGCACTTAGAGTAGAGATGCCCAGATCACTCAAATGAGGTAAGGAAGTAACAACTAAACTGGATGGGGAGGTGTCCAAATCAACCGAGAATAGATCCTGAAAAAACTTTGTAGTTTCAATTTGAAGAGTTTTGTCATCCGTACACCATTCATTATTTCCAACATAAAGCCCATGGATTTCTTCTTGCTTCAAAACATCATTAAGCTCTTTTTGAAGTTCACTTTCCAGCATAATTAGCCCAAGTGAATCAGTGGACTCAAGAGCTCTATGAATACCTTTGATTCTAGCTTCCAACGATCTTTTCTTCTTAATTATGTTGCCAAAGACCTTCTTATTAAACTCCTTGGCCCCATCTCGAACCTTGTCAAGTCTATCAGGCACCATACTGGGTTGTCCAGTCCATGCTTCTGACACCATGTTAGGAAAACTTTATGAGATAACCATGCAGCTTGGAAACGAAAAGGCCTAGAACCCCTGTCAGGAACAACAGCATTGCACCGAAGAAGCAAGGGGCAATGATCAGAGTGTCTTCGACATAGGTTTTCAACATAGGCCTCAAGAAAGCTTCTGCGCCAATCCACATCTACCAATGCCTTGTCCAGTCTTTTAGAAATAGGACGGGCGCTTGTAGCTCTTCTAAATCAGGTAAACGCATTGCCAACAGCACCAATATCCATAAGATTACAACATTCCATGGAATCTGAGAATTTATTAGCTCTAGCAATAAAAAAGTTACCACCTCTCACTTCAGAAGGGACAAGAATCTCATTAAAATCACCCATCAATAGCCAAGGACCAATAATGGAGGCTCGAATGTTTTGTAGATGCTCCCACAAAAGGTCTCTGACTACTGGAATAGGACTAGCATAAATGGCCGAACAGTACCAGATAGAGTTGTCCTGGAAAACAGAAATTGTAACGGCTTGACGGAAAATATCCTTCACTGACACAGTAAAACCACTACCATGCTCTAATATTCAAATTTCACCCGCTTGACCCTGGGCTTCAGTAATAGCACAGCTGTTATAACCAAGACCTTTCCAAAATTTCTCAGCTTTATGGAACAGGCAATGGGTTTCCATAAGAATAACAATAGAGGGCTTGTACTGCTTCACCAAGTCACATACAGGCCTACGCCCAGCTATATTCATAGCTCCCCTAATATTCCAACAGAGAATAGAAAAATCATGAAAACCAATCATTAAAACAGAAAGGATTGGGTAACATACCGTGGACAATTAATCTGTCCCAATATTGTTGGAACCATTTGTTTTAACAAACATCCTCCCAGAGTCCGCAAATTCACTATCACGTACACCCTGCATGGGCTGCATGGCACCCTTGCCTTTATCAAGAACAGTATCCTGCACTGGTCTCACATTACTATCTTGTATTGGCTCATCATCCTGGTGTCTAAAGATATACTTGCATCCTGACACCCATTTTAAATCCATTACTATCTTGGCCCCATTCTCTAATGTCTTTACTTGCAAATTGGGCGAGGCTTTCATTCTAGTAGTGGCAATTTTCAACGTGTTTCCTTTAGAACCCATTTGAGGCTTTTGACTTTGGGTCGTTGCTAATGATTGGCCATCATCCCTTCTGCTGCGTTTTTTGACCCAAGGTCTTGTGTTTTGCGCATTACTGTTTTGTCCCTCCTCATGAATAACCACACCGTGAGTCTTAGTGGGCCCTTGCTGCGCCTTAATGCTCATCTGATCACAACAAGAATCACCGGAGGCAACCTCACGAGACCTCAATATAGTAAAACGGTTCTTTAATCCTTTTTGATGGCCTCCCTGATTTTTCACTTTTGGAGTTCCACCCTTTTTCAACGGTTTCTTGTTCTTATTGACAACCAACCAATCACCATAAATGGGTTCCTTATTTTTAGGGAACTCATTAACCACCTTAACTCCATCCTTAACACAAGTATTGAATACGATGGAATCCCAGGATCCATTTTTTTTCAAATTATCCCTTGCCTGGTCACTTACCGGCGTCACCTTCCGCCCCGTCTCCGCCGTATATGCAATATTGTTTTTTGGTGCTGCTGTACAGTTCCTTGTGAGGTGGCCATAGTAGCCGCATGTACTGCAGATTACATGCAAACCCTCATACTCAACTTTGTAGTAGTTTCCTCTGACTCTTATCTTCCCTACCACAGGTTTATTGAGGTCTATCTCTACACACACCCTGGCAAACCTTCCCCTCTCCACTTTCAACGTATGTTCATCAACTTTAATGGGCTTTCCTACTACAGAAGCCATAGCAAGGAGGAGACTCTCATCATAGAACACCAAATTCATTCCTGGAAATCTAATCCAAACCAAAGTTTTTTCGATTTTGGTTGAGGAAGACACAAAATCAGGACTCCAAGTTGCCACTGCCAGATAATGGTCAAAAATCATCCAGGGTCCCTCACTTATCACTTTCTCACGATCCGCTTCCTGATCGAACTTAACCATGTAGAAGCCATTATCCACGTCCATTAACTCAAAGTCTCCTGCTAGTTTCCAAACTGACTTCAGTTTACTCTGCATCATTCTATACCCAATGTTCTTCCCCAATCTCTTGATTATATGAGCCTCATTCCATGGGTTACTGAGTTCCTTTATCAGTCCTTCATCGATGATAATGTCTGGGATATCATCTTCCAAGACCACTTTGACCAGACCTTTCGCAATAAGATTTGTTTTTTCCTTTACAGGAAAAGGTTCCCTCCTTCCCATAAGTTTGTCACGGAAAGAGCATTTAGGAGGCGTAGGGACCTTTGTTCCTCCATCCTTGTCAGGAGGATCAGCCGGCGGAGGAGTCACTAGTTGCGCAGAGAACGTAATCCCTTCCATAGCAGCCATGGTCCCTTTTTAATCTAAGTGACTTTAGAGAGTAATTGAGAAGAATCTCTCACAATTTTGAACAGTAACATAATATTGTTGGCTATGGCAACCATCACCCAAGAGGGGAGTGAATTGGTGGGTTTTAAAATAAAGATGAAATCTTTTTCATTAACTCAAAAACCCTTTTAAAATATAAACAGAAATCGCAGCGGATAAAAGGTTCTTTTCAAATTAAGGCGCTTTATAAAAAATAAAACTTTTGAAATTAAAGCACGATAAATAAAATGTGGAAATGTAAAGAGGATAGGGAAAGAGGATGAACACAACAATATATCCTGGTTCGGCCACAGACTACCCACGTGGCCTACATCCAGTCCCCAAGGCAATACGACCAAGGGTTTTCAATCAACTCTAGTTTTTAATAGGATCAACTAGAACCTTTACAAAACAGAGCACTCCTCACAGACCAGGGATATCACCTCCCCCAGTGAAAGAGCCTCAAGACAATAACCCAAGAGATATCACCTCTCTTGTCTACCACAAGGAATATCACCTCCCTTGTAAACACTTGAAAATCACATCTAATTAAGAAATACCACAAGAGATATCACCTCTCTTGTAAACCACAAGGAATATCACCTCCCTTGTAAACACTTGGAAATCACATCCAAGAAACACCCCAAGAGACATCACCTTTCTTGAAAACTTGGTGTAGAAAAGAAGGGTTTGAGTCACACGACTCTTACCAACAAATATGCACTCTTAATAGTGCTGATAAAAACAAATTGAAGCCCAATTACAATAACACCTATATGGTGTGTAGAACTCTCAATATAATATGGTCAAAGTGATAGTACAAGAGAAGATAATAGAGAAAATGGTTTTAAGAGTTTTAGCACAAAAAATATTATAGTGTTCTCTCTTTTTGATGATGGCTGCCTAGCTTTGCTTTTATAAGTGAGAAGTGTTGGTACAAAGAAAATAGGTCAAGCCTCTTAATATTCATTTTTGTCGCAGCATAATCGATTATTACATTCTCATTATCGATTATTTAAACCAATTTCAGGAAACGCTCACTTTGACAGAATAGGCATAATCGATTATACTAATCGATTATGAGTCCACTGAGTTTCATATAAAAAGCTATAATCGATTACATAATCGATTACAGGGTTTCTGTTTGAAGCTTGTTGAAAGGCAGAAAGGACATAATCGATTATACATTTTACATAATCGATTATTCTAATTCAAAATTCAAACTCAACAGCTTTAATGTCATAATTACTCATTAAACTCATTTAAAGCCTTTTAAAACATATCATAATCGATTATTGGTTTCCCATAATCGATTATGGCTCGAAGCACATTTGAATTTGAAAAACTTAACAATTAATATTTTGATTACTCATTAAGCACAATTAATTGTCAGTTATAAAACATGTTAAAAAGGTTTTAGGCACATGTTAAAAGTGTGTGTGTGAGACCAATATTAAATTGAGAACTCTACTTACCATTTACACACTTTTCTAAAACAATCAATACAAATACTGAAATACCCATTTTGCCTCTTATGCTTGATTGCTTTATAACTTTCCGCTTTTTGCAACTTAGTCCTTCTGGACCTTTTCCTTTTGTCCATCATCAAAACAAAAGTTCCTATCATGGCATATATTCACAAATATATCTCTTCATTGAATACATTTCATTTTACCCCCTCTTTAATAAAGTTTAACTATTTTTTCTTTATTGAATTGAGTAATTTTTAACCATTAGATTAAAGTAAAATGAATGAATGAGATTCATAGTTACTCTTTATCCCCGCCCTATTTTTAATATACAAATACTTTTAACATATTATTTCCAACAAAAAAATTATAAAATTTAAAAAGTATATAGTAATATATGTTGATTCTCCAAGCGTTTGAACTAGCTTTATTCACCTTTAGTTTTAATGTATCCAAACATTTATTATAATGATTAGAATGAACCGTCTGAAGTCTTCTAAGGAGTTTATTAAATTTGTAAAAGGTTAGGTTTTAAGACAGAATTCAAAGATATCATGCGTTTGACAAGCTAAAGCGTCTAAGTGAAGACTCAAGCAAGCGACTACTCGAAGCAAACTCAGTCACGCATAATCAAGTTTTTGCTCTACGACCGAAATTCAAATAGGCTGAGATACCTCTGACTCAAAAAAAAAAAAGATTAAGTGTAACACCCCCTGAGCATTATCTCGTGAACACGTGCGGAAGATAAATTAAAAAGGATTTTGCAGGTTGCTTTCGGAAATCTATTTACTTTCAGTTAGAAAAACTTGGGTGTAAAATTTTCTTGTGGAATACTTCGAAAAGGTGATGCACACATCACAATAGTAAAATCACATTATACTAAACAACACACATAAACTGAGTTTATTCATAACTCAACTCAAAACCATATAAAGGTTCTCAAACCACATACACCACCTTTCTCTTAAAAATACACAACCCCAAAGAAAATCCTAAGTTGGTCATTCTATACAACATCCACTGGAAAGACCTCCATGGTCCTTACCACTATCACCGACCTCTTCAAGGATCGAGACTAAACTCCTCGAGCGAAACTGGAAACTCCTCTGCACCATCTGCTCTCATGTACCAAGGTACAACAGCAAAACAAAAAAAAAAAAACAGATATATCGCAAGGGTGAGATACCGACAAATGAGTTTTATCATGATACCCACATGCGCGACACACAAAACATCATATACATATATATTCACAACAGATAAGATTCTCAATATAAACACAATAGTTTATCAATGGGCTTCAAACCCAACAGTCATCGTCATTTATAAAAATGCATGACACTTCAATATACAACGTCTAAGTTTTATACGTAATCTCCGGAGATTCCAACTTCGTTTTAAATGAGCAGATCAAGCTCAATTGCCAAATAAAGGCACAACGGTCAACGTTCCATGGCATGTACATTGTCCAACACAAGGCACAATGATCAACATACATGGGTTTCATTGTCCATCAAGGCATAATGTACAACGTTACATGATACCTTGTCCATCAAGGCATCACGTCTATCAACGAAGGCACGTCTGCCAAATAATGCATGTAAAACATTTTATTCTCGTTATTTTTCTTTTTTTTATTCTTTCCTTATCAAAGCTCGAAGGCTCACGACCATTCATAATTTTCAACGTTAAGATTTTTCGTCGTCAACACAGGACACGAAGTCCGAGTGCTCAATCACAAAGCCTTAGACCAATGCCTCAGTCTTAGGTTCGTGGTTATAGAAAACAACATTCACCTTTAACAACGTTCACCACATCATATATAAGACACAAAGTCCACAACAACGTAACACGGATCAATGATCTACGTGTTTTCACCACAGAACACTAGAATCCCAACGTCTTGGCCACTAGGTTCATGTTTCATCATTAGCATCATTTTTCGTTTGGTGAAATACAAATACAAAACAAAACATCCACAACTTATCCAAGTTGTTGGAAATAATTTCGCTGAGTAAAACTCTTTTGCAGAAAATCTTTTCCATTTGAAATTCATTTGTAAACCGTCAAATCATAGAGAAAATCATTTTCCTCTTAAAATTCTTTTCCAGAAAAATATTAGTTCTTGAAAAAGAAGTCATTTTAGACTAAATTTCCGGTTTCAAATAATTAAATCTGTTTTTCGAAAATCTTGCCGTAAATTCTTTTCGAAAATTACTCGTCGGTTAGCAATTAAAATCGTTTAATAGTAAAAAATTGACTCTTGTTTTCTTAAAATAATTTCTCAACATGAAAATTAAGTTATTTTTGAAAATTAACTTTTTATGATAACTTTTCATTTTATTTCAGAATTTATTTTGAAAAAAATTAACGTAACTAAATATTTTTCACGGTTACGTTCTCACCACTGCTCGTAGATCACTCTTACACCGTAAAATCATTCAAATAATATTATTTTCAACTTTTCTTCAAATTCCACAAAATTAACTTAAACAACATCTTCTTCAATATTTTCAACTTATTCAACATTTTTCCAATCTTTTATCCTTAATCTTAATTCTAGCACTGACCACTGTCAGGATTCTCAGTCAAACAACCAACAACAACAAATTCATACAACACAGTTATAACATAATAAATTACATCATCCACATAAACCACGTAAACCAACACATAATAATTAAATCAACACATAAAATAGTTACGTAAGAGATATCAAACACCACAACAATCACAACGAATAAATTACGAACGACCCACAAATAACATGTAGTTATCAAAACCCCTCAGGTAAACTCCCCTTACCTCTTGGAGTTTTCAGATTCTATCTTGAAGTTTCTTTTCAATTTGTTTCCGGTTCCTCCACACAATTCAGTACGATCCAACAACAACTTATCCTTCACACAAATCACAACATAATTGACAAACTAAAACAACAAATCCTCCTAATACACATGCTTAGGTTTTGGTCTACATCTGTTAATTAGGCTAGGGATGTCAAAATTTCACAAACTCTTGGATTAATGATCCTTAAGAATTAGTGATACAAGATCAATGATCATAATTCAAAAATTAAAACCAAAATCATATAACTCGTCATGAGTTAGGTTTCGGCCTTCACTAGAAAAATAGGCTAGGGAATTTATTTTGTTTCAATCACTTGGATTTAACAAACATAGGTATTAGAAAGATGAAATCAAGTGTCACTTTCTAAAAATTGAAGCAAAATTCCTCCACCCTCTCAAACTAGGGTTTCGGCCATATAAACAAGAATAGGGAAGAATACAGATTATGGTGAGTTCATAGAAATTGGAATCACATTAAAAGAAATTTTCTATGATTTTCTAGAAATTTTTGAAGATCTAGATCTAGGAATTTCAACATGATGTTTCTTGGAAAATATGAATGAAATGATTGAAGAGAAAGACAACACACGATCATGATAGATGAGGGTTTATCTCTTGTGGATGAAGAACAAGTGAAGAGAATGATCAAAATTTCAAGAAAATCAATGGAGTTTTTCTTTGTTTTTGAGAGAAAGCTTGAAGAAGATGAAGTAGAAACATGAAAAATGGCTAAGTGTTGGAGTGAAGGGTGTGGGCTGCACCCATAAGTGTGGAGTGAGGGGTACTTTGGTCCAAAATTTGTTACTTAGGGACGAAAGAGTAAAAGCACTTAAGGACAAGGTTGGCCTTTCATAAAAGATTAAGGGCAAAAAGGTCTTTTCACTTAGGAAGTCATCATTACAAATGAATGGACATAGTTGAAGGAGATGTGACTGAATTGTGACCATAAGAAGGATGAAGTAGCAAATTTGATGTTGTCTTGCCTTAACCATGGTTGTCATTTAACTAGGATAGATTAGGTTAGGGGCATTTTAGTCTTTTCACACTCAAAAATATCTTAACCATCATTACTTGTCATAAATACTAGGTGAGTCACCCTATGACTCACCACCCTAGGTGGCAAGATGTCCTATCATCCGGTGCCCGGTTTTGTCTCTGCATATCCGTTCTCGACTCTGTCGATTATCCGTTTGTTGATAATGCGCCCGAATAAAGTATAATAACTTTTTTTTAAATTTTTTTTTCAAAATAACCAATATCGTTGGAATAGGAATATAAAATCTAACCATTTTGTTTTCGAGTCAAAATTAGGTTTTCTTATCAGTAAAATTTTACTGTCAGTGAAAACGCAGACCGGGTTTCGCCTGAATTTTCAACCTAAAATTTAACCGTAACTCTCTACGATAAAGTAGAGTATAAATATGACTTTGATTTATCCAAAATCATTTTCTAGGTCTTGGATAAAAATATAAACATTTATGTATTTATATACCGATATTAGAAAGCAGTGAAAATCAGGGTGTTACATTAAGCGTACGAAGAATACACTTTACAAGAAAACAGAGCAGTGAAGTTGTTTCTCTGTTATCTCTTTTCTACGCAAACACAAAAGAATTTTAACTCTGGTATATCTTATTGTTGCACAAAAGAATAAGTTTCAAGATCGAAAAAAGCATTTGCTCCTACTATGACACATCTACTGCTCTTTGATATAGTACACAAAGTACATAGTACGTTTTTTTAGCAAACACCCCCATCAACATCCATAAACATTAAATGACGGGACAAAATAAATCTTTGACATTAATGGATGAAAGAACAAAGCATCAATCCGAGGAATAATGTCTCTCAAATGATTTATTGCTGGAAGTCTATAAAAGGATGACTTTGAAGACATCTGAAGAAGTTAAAATAAAGGTTAAACCAATCATTTGGTTCCTATACGTGATACGGATTTTGAGTTTGTATCTATACGAAAAAAAAAATTGAAATCGGTTGCTATATTTTTAATTATTTTTAATTTGATCTCCACCTTTTATTGGTGTTATAATGTCAATTGTTGGAGTTAAAGTATATGGACAAAATTAAAAATGATTATCACATACAAAGACCAAAGTGATGATGATTACCACATATAGGAAACAAATTTTGAATTTGGTCCCTACATCTGACAATCATTTTCGATTTGGTCTTTATACTTTAACTCCAACAAATGGGGTCATAAGACTAATGAACGACAAGGACAAATTTAAAAAAAAATTGTACATATAAGGATCGATATCAAAATTTTTCATGTATATGAACCAAATTCAAAATCAGTGTCACATATCGGGACCCAATGATTAGTTTAACCTAAAATAAATTAAGGTGATAGTTACCCATGTAGGGTGACACAATGGATGTAAGCTATGTCTGACAGGGGAAAAACTTGTTTATGATCTCTAGGCAAACTCTATTGCAAGAAGTAGGGGTATTTATGAATTAGTTTGGATCGTTTTTAAACAAAAAAAAGTCATCCGATCTAAAAATAAAAAAAAAGTTGTTATTCTGTTTGGATTAGATTGAATCCTATATCAAATCTGAGCCAATCAAATTCAAATAAAAAGTGATTTGAACTAGATTGAATGATTCAGTTTTTACTAACACAATAACTAAAAAATAAGTCTAAATAACAATAATATATATAACATACTAAAAATAAAAATGTTACAAGGTAACAAGTATCAATTTTATGTTTGGAACATTAAAAATAGTAGAAAATTATGTCACATCAAAATTATAAGTATTATTAAGAAAAAACCAACAAATAAAAAGCAATAATGTAAAAAGTATAATAAAAAATATATTAAATCTTTTATATGCAGTTTGGTTTGGTTTCAAAAAATGAATCTAAAAACTGATTCGATCCGATCGATTTTCACAAAACAAAGTCCAAAAAAATCCAATAAACATCGATATTTTTCATTTTCGAACTTTTTATCTCAGTTATTAGTTTTTTTTTTAGATTAGTTTGGATATGAATACCCCTAGCAAGAATGTCACGTTTTTATCTAGTCCAAACGATATTAGGATGCTAAAATGGGTCGAGCACAGTCATGACATGAAATTGTGACCACCCTAACTCCTTTGTAAGTAGACGCCCGTACCAAATCCATGTTACATACAAAAAATCAAAGTAATAGTGTTTTTAATCATAATAATTAAACATAACTTTAATAAAGAGAGAAAAAATAAATATATTTAGTTGAAAATTATACTAAATATATTGTGTTTTTATTAAATTTATAATATTTATTTAATAAACATTTTGTATTTATAATTTAAAAATATTTAGCCTAAAATATACTTTTGGTCCTTTATCTTTTAAAAGATTCATTTTGCTAGAGATCTGCGGAATCTGGGCATTACTTCACACCCCCCCCCCCCCCCCCCCCCCAAAAAATCAAATTATTCACATTCATTTCTTCTAAAAAACCCTAAGGGTCAGTTCCCAAATCATCTCCACCTACGCTAAGGACTAAAAGTATACGGCGGAATCTGTGTATGTTAAATGAGTTTGCTTTCTTTCATTGCCTACCACATGTTTTTAAAAGGAATTGAATTGAAATTGGTTGATGATGTCCATGGTTATATAATGAGAGGGACAGTAAATAGGAGAAATAATGCAACATGCTTGCCTTTTTCAATATCATGGAGAGAAAATACATAATATTCACAGATAATGATAATCATAATACGAATGTCATATATGCATATAAAAATAACAGATATAATCCAAAGCATGTGTACTATAGTAACATCCATCAAACATAATAAGTCCATCAGAGTCATAGTCATATGTACACCAACAGAGGTGCTCCAAATACAGTCATCCAGAAATATAGTAGTAAAACCGGGGTTATAAAAACATTAGCAAGGGTCTAGGATAAATTAGAGAAATATAGAAGATACAGTCATCCAGTATAATAAAACATTAAAGCATAAAAGAGGAACTAGAGATATCATATCTCATCATCATCCTCTTCGTCACTAAGTTGTAACTACAACCTTCTAACACGATCAGTCAATATCCAATATCAACATGACTAGTTTTTTGTTGGTATTCATATACATCATGTGGTATTTGAATACTGGCCAAAAAACATAAATTTTTTGTTGAGTATTCGAATACCCTGTGAGTAGTATTCGAATACTCTTCTGGGCAAAGAGCAAAAACACATAGATTTTCACTTGTATTCATATATATTGCTCATCCAGAGTACAAAACCTTCTAAAACTCAGAATATTTGAATTTTTCATTCAAATATTAAGAATTAGAGAAGTTACAAGCATAAGATTAAAGATCAATATATAAGGTGAAGCAAATAAACATATATCCAAACAATCATAGAATATTAGATTAATCAATGCATGTTTCATCTATGATCCCTAGTTCTCTTCTTATATAAAAGAAGTTTTCTCTAGGCAAAGGTTTGGTAAAGATATCGGCTAATTGTTTATTTGTTTCAACAAAGTCTAGAATAATATCTCTTTTTTGAACATGATCTCTTAAGAAATGGTGCCTTATTTCAATATGTTTAGTTCTAGAATGTTGGATAGGATTCTTAGATAGATTAATGGCACTTGTATTATCACAACTAATTGGAACTTGGTCCAATTTTATTCCATAATCAAGTATTTGTTGTTTCATCTAAAGTATTTGAGCATAACAACTACCGGCCGCAACGTATTCCGCTTCGGCGGTTGATAAAGCAACATTTACTTGCTTTTTACTAAACCATGAAATTAAAGAATTACAAAAAATGTGGCATGTGCCACTAGTACTCACTAGTGCAAGAAGCACTTTTAATATCGGTTAAAAGTGACTTTTAACGTCAGATATGGAGGGGACATTAATTCAACCGACATTACAAGTTTAACTTGTTACATCGGTTTTACAACCACTGTTACAAGTTAACCAATAGCATCGGTTGGTTTTAAACCACCTTTAAAAGTAGCGGGATTGAGGCATCAAGTCATGCTGCAAGTTGACTTGTAACAGCGGTTGTGTTTAAAAGCTTTGTTACAAGTTGACTTATAATAGCGGTTGTCTTTAGAACCGCTGTTATAAGTGAACTTTTAACAGCGGGTTTAAAAAGAACCGCTGTTATAAGTGGTTTTTTTAAAATAATTGGTTTGTTTCAGTTTTACTGCACCTGCAATATTTCATAGATACACACAGAGAAACATCCAGACTCACCTGCTAATTAAAATTTAAAGATACACACAATGAATTTAACTAAGATAATCCAAAATTCAAATCATCCATGGCAGAATCAATATATATATATATATATATATATATCATACAACAAGAAATCATATATATACAAACAAAATTGATCAAGCTAATAAGTAAGTCATGATCTATTACATACACAAAGTAATAATATAAGTTCTAAGTACCTAAAGCATAAATCTATGCATTGTGCTCAAAGTGTATATCCGCGCTCCATCAACTCTGTTCTGCTAAGGCCTGCACAAGTTCAAATAGAGATTCAACATTAATTAAATTAAGTCACCAACAAAAACAAAAAATAAATAATTAACATGGATACCTAAAAAAACATTAATTACACTATGATGCAAAATAAAAATAAACATGCATGACTTACACTATAGTCAAGTTTAGATCAATATCCCTTCATTATAATCATCATGAGTGGCAAGTACATCGTCCACCACATTTTTCTCAATGAAATTAGGCATCCATGACGAGAAAGAAGGAGTCTCAGGTATATCAAGAGTTGAATCTTGATTTTCATCACTACCATTATGCATGCTTTTTCCTTGGAGAACCACTGACCACTTTTTGTTAGAAGAATCATTGATATAAAATACTTGTTTTGCTTGGGAAGCCATGATGAAAGGCTCTTCCGTATTACTAACCTTGTTAAGGTCTACCAATGTAAATCCTAATTCATCTGTTTGTACACTACTTTTACTGTCAACCCACTTACTTTTAAAAACTGCCACTATGAATTTAGTGTAAGCTACCTCCCAAATTTCTTCAATGACTCCAAAGTAAGAGACGGGTGCCATAATGGGTTTTGTATCTTTTGAACAAGAGAAGTGCATGGACCTAGCCACGATCATAACCCCACTATTTTGCATGGTACTCTTGTCATCCTGGGACATTGTTTAAAAGGAAAACTTATTGATGTCGTAATTGCTCCAACATATGACATTAAAATTAGGCCCACGTGCTAGCCATTTTAATATACCAGAAGCAGTACTACCATCCTTCAAAATTTCATCTTTAAACCATTGTAGGAAAGTCCTGTTATGCTTGTTTAACAATCACTTTTCGTTCATTCGAGGGTTTTCTTCCTTGACAAGCCTTTTGTGCTCAGATAAGTAAGGATGAACTTCATCAGTGTTATTCAATATATACAAATGTGCTTGAAGAACTTCTTCCCGACTCTTGCCTATAACAGTATCACCTCGTGTACCCTTACCTTCACATCTTCCATCATGATCACAAGACTTAGGAATCCCTATAGGCTCCGTTTCAGAAAGGTAGTCAGAACAAAACTCAATAGCTTCTTCTGCAACATACCCTTGAACAATAGATGCTTCTGGACATTGTGGATTCTTCACATAGCCTTTCAAGATCTTCATGTATCGCTCAACTGGGTACATCCACCTTAAATAAACAGGGCCACACAATCTAATCTCCCTCACTAGATGAACAATTAAGTGAACCATGATGTTAAAAAATGAAGGAGGCAAATACATCTCCAATTGGCACAAGATAATGGCAGCCTCTTTTTCCAACTCATCCAACTTCCCGGGATCAATGACTTTGCTACATATAACATTGAAGAATAAGCACAACCTAGTTATGACATGTCTAACATTTCTAGGAGCACAATTACGAATAGCCACGGGAAGTAGTTGCTACATCAAGATGTGGCAATCATGAGACTTTAAGCCAACTAATTTCAGATCGCTCATTGAGACAAGCCTCTTGACATTTGAATAGTCACCCTATGGCACTTTGATGTCTCGTAGACACTCACAAAAACTCCTCTCATTTTTTGACAAACTATGACATGCTGGAGGCAAATATGCCTACTTACCATCCTTTGACTGTGGAGCTAACTGAGATCTTATACCCATCGCAACCAAATCTAGACAAGCATTCACACCATCCTTTGTCTTGCCCTGAATGTTGAGAAGCGTCCCGATTACACTATCACACATTTTTCTCCACATGCATTACATCAATACAATGTCTGACATCAAGTTTGCACCAATATGGATGATCAAAGAAGATAGACCTCTTCTTCCATATGTTTTTCTTAGTAGCCTTCTTTTGAGTCTTTCCGAAGATAACTTTGACGCCCTTCACCAGTTGATAAACTTGTTCTCCATTTAAGGCCAGCGGAGCAGGTTCATTGTCCTGACTTCTGTTAAAAGCTTTTTTCAAACTACGATATGGGTTATCACGGCTGAGAAATCTCCGATGCCCAAGGTAAACTGTCTTCCTCCCATGCTTCAGTTGAGTGAACCATGTGCCCTCATCACATATAGGGCATGCTTTATGCCCCTTAAAACTATACCCGGACAAGTTACCATATGCTGGAAAGTTATTGATGGTGCAAAATAACATGGCACGCATCTTGAAAGTCTCATTAGAATACCCATCAACTACATCAACACTTCCATCCACAGCTTTTTTAAGTCTTCAATCAAGGGACCTAGATAAGCATCGAAGTCATTTCCTGGTTGTTTTGGGCCCAAAATCATCGTAAATAACATCATGTATTTGCACGTCATGCACAACCAAGGGGAAATGTTGTAAATTACAAGGAGAACATGCCATGAACTATGAATAATGCTTAAGGTACCATATGGATTCATTCTATCCATAGCAAATCCAAGCCTAAGGTTTCTTGGTTCATTTCCAAAATCCGGAAACAAGCTTATTCCTAAAGACCCACTTAGTTCTAATTACTTGTTTATTATTGGGTCTAAGTACAAGTTCCCATACATCATTTCTTGTAAATTGATTTAGCTCTTCTTGTATAGCAATTACCCAATGTTCATCTATAATACCTCATCAATTGTCTTATGTTCAACTTGTGACACAAAAGACATAAAATGACATACATTCCTAAGAGAGGATCAAGTTGTTACCCCTTTGGTGATGTCACATATCACCTTATCAATTGTGTGGTATTTTGTCATTCTCCACTCCTTAGGAAGTTCTTCATCTCGTTGTTGTTCAACTTGAGGCTCTATGCTTGGTTCTTCTTCACTGTCCTTTGCTTGCTCCTCATGAGAATCCATTCTTGTATATACAACATCATCAATTTGCACTTTTCCATTTCTTTAGGGGTTAGTCTCATCAAATGATACCTGAATAGATTCTTCTATAGTCATATTTCCTTTATTGAAAATTATATATGCTTTACTTGTTGATGAATAACCAAGAAAGATAGCTTGATCTGCTTTAGCATCAAACTTTCCAAGGTTATCCTTCATTATTCAAAACATAGCATTTGCATCCCAAAACATGTAAATGAGATATATTTGGTTTTCTACCTTTATATAACTCATAAGGAGTTTTCAACAAGATAGGTCTAATAAGTACGCTATGAGACACATTGCAAGCGATGTTAACAGCATCCGCCCAAAAATATTTAGGTAGATTAGATTCAATTCCTCTCAACATCACCATTTTGTTGAGGGGTCCTTGGAGCCGAAAAATTATGTTCAATTCTATGTTTAATACAAAAACATTCAAATTCATGGTTTTCAAATTCCCCACCATGGTCACTTCTAATGCATGCTATTTTCAAATCTTTTTCATTTTGAATAACTCTAGCAAGTTTCTTGAAAGTATGGAATGCATCACTTTTATGAACTAAAAACAATGTACATGTAAATCTTGAGAAATCATCAACAATCACTAAAGCATAATAGTTTCCACCAAAACTCATTGTCATTGAAAGACCAAATAAATCCATGTGAAGCAATTGTAAAGGTCTAGAAGTAGAAACAACATTCTTGGGTTTAAAACTAACTCTTGTTTGTTTACCTTTTTTGCATGCATCGCATAAACCTTCTTTGTTAAATTTTTATCTTAGGCAAACCTCACTAAATCTTTAGAGATAAGTTTGTTAAGGTGATTCATGTGTATGTGCGGAATTCTTATATGCCAAATCCATGAATCAATCTTTACTAATCAGGCATTGTATGGAAGATGAGATTTCATTCAAATCAAGCATATATCACTAGTACCAGAAGCACTTGTAACATTGGTTAAAATTGACTTGTAATGTCGGTTTCGAAGGCGACGTTATTTCAGTCGATGTTACAAGTTTAACTTTTAACATCGGTTTTCCAACCGCTGTTACAAGTTAACCTGTAACATCGGTTCTATGAAAAACCGCCTTTACAAGTCATATTTACTAATCAAAGCAATGTTACAAGTTAACTTGTAATAGCGGTTCTGGATATAACCGCTGTTACAAGTCAACTTGTAACATGGGTTGTCGCTAGAATCACTGTTACAAGTTTACTTGTAACAGTGGTAATATCGAGAACCACTGTTACAAGTTAACTTATAACAGCGATTATACCACTGTTACAAGTATCTTGTGACAACGGTTCTAACTACAATCCATGTTACAAGTGTTTTTTTTTTTTTATAAAAAAAATTGGTTTGCTTTCAGTTACTGCACACATATATGCACCTGCTAAAATTCATAGATACAGACACAGAAGCATCCAGATCCACACATACAATCCTAAGATCATCCAGAATTCAGACCAAATGGCAGAATCAATATATAAATACATCTTACAACAAGAAATCATATATACAACCAAAACTGATCAAGCTAACTAAGTCATGATCTATTACATACACAAACTAATAATATATGTTCTGAGTACCTAAAACATAAATCCATGCATCGGGCTCTAAGTCTATACTGGCACTCCCTCAAGTTTGTGAATTCTGCCAAAGCTTGCAGAAGTTCAAATAAATTCAACATTAATTAAATTAAGTCATCAACAAAAACAAAATATAATTAATTAACATGGATACATAAAAAAAATTAAATAACACTATGGATAAAACAAAAATAACTTATACTATGGTCAATTTAGATCAATATCCCTTCATTATGATCATCACGAGTGGCAAGTACATCGTCCACTACATTTTCCTCAATGAAAGTAGGCATCCATGATGAGAAAGAAGGAGTCTCATGTATATCAAGAGTTGAATCTTGATTTTCATCACTACCATTATGCATGCTTTTTCCTTGGAGAACCACTGGCCACCTTTTGTTAGAAGGATCATTGATATAAAACACTTGTTTTGCTTGGGAAGCCATGATGAAAGGCTCTTTCGTATGACCAACCTTGTTAAGGTCTACCAATGTAAATCATAATTCATCGGTTTGTACATCACTTTTACTGTCAACCCACTTATATTTAAAAACTGCCATTGTTCATTTAGTGTAAACGACATCCCAAATTTCTTCAATGACTCCAAAGTAAGAGTCGGGTGCCATAATGGGGTTTGTATCTTTTGAACTAGAGAAGTGCATAGACTCAGCCACGATCATAACCCCACAACTTTCCATGGTACTGTTGTCATCCTAGGAATTTGTATAAAGGGAAAACTTAATAATGTCGTAACTGCTCCAACATATGACATTGAAGTTAGGCCCACATGCTAGCCATTTTAATGTATCAGAAGATGTACTACCATCCTTCATAATTTCTTCTTTAAACCATTGTAAGAAAGTCTTGTTATGCTTGTTCAACAACCACTTTTCATTCATTCGAGGGATTTCATGCTTGACTTTCCTTTTGTGCTCACATAAGTAAGGTTGAACTTCATCAGTGTTATTCAATATATACAAATGGAAGCCTCTTTTTCCAACTCATATCCAACTTCTCGGGATCAATGACTTTGCTACATATAGCATTGAAGAATAAGCATAACCTAGTTATGGCATGTCTAACATTTCTAGGAGCACAATTACAAATAGCCACGGAAAGTAGTTGCTGCATCAAGATGTGGCAATCATGAGACTTTAAGCCAACTAATTTCAGATCGCTCATTAAGACAAGCCTCTTGACATTTGAATAGTCACCCTGTGGCACTTTGATGTCCCGTAGACACTCACAAAAACTCCTTCTCTCATTTTTTGACAAACTATGATATGCTGGAGGAAAATATGCCTGCTTACCATCCTTTGACTATGGAGCTAACTGAGATCTTACACCCATCGCAACCAAATCTAGACAAACATTCACACCATCATTTGTCTTGCCCTGAATGTTGAGAAGCGTCCCGATTACACTATCACATACATTTTTCTCCAAATGCATCACATCAATACATTGTCTGACATCAAGTTTGCACCAGTATGGAAGATCAAAGAAGATAGACCTCTTCTTCCATATTTTTTCTCAGTAGCCTTCTTTTGGGACTTTCCGAAGATAACATTGATGTCCTACGCCCGTTGATAAACTTGTTCTCCATTTAAGGCCAGCGGAGCAGGTTCATTCTCCTGGCATCCGTTAAAAGCCTTTTTTCAATCTACGATATGGGTGATCACGTCTGAGAAATCTCCAATGCCCAAGGTAAACTGTCTTCCTCCCATACTTCAGTTGAGTGAAGCATGTGCCTTCTTCACATATAGGGTATGCTTTATGCCCCTTAATATTATACCCGGACAAGTTGCCATATGCTGGAATGTCATTGATGGTACAAAATAACATGACACACATCTTGAAAGTCTCATTAGAATACCCATAAACTACATCAACACCTTCTACCCACAGCTTTTTCAAGTCTTCAATCAAGGGACCTAGATAAACATCTAAGTCATTTCCTGGTTGTTTTGGGCCCAAAATCATCATAGATAACATCATGTATTTGCGCTTCATGCACAACTAAGGAGAAATGTTGTAAATTGCGAGGAGAACATGCCATGCACTATGAATACTGCTTAAGGTACCATACGGATTCATTCCATCCGTAGCAAGTCCAAGCCTAACTATCAATTCTCTCCCATTGCATAGAATCAGCCGGATGGTGAAACATTCCATCACGTTTCCTATCATCTGCATGCCATCTAATGTTCTTTGTGTCATTTACATTAGAAACAATCGCTTGAACCTTGGAATTATTGGAAGATACCACAACACCTTCGCAGGATTCTTCACACTTGGGGCAGTCATTCAACCCTTCATACACACCCCTATACAATATGCAATCATTAGGGTATGCATGTATGCTCCATACCCATCAGACACAGTACCTTATTCTCCTCATAGTTACGATTCGGTAATGTATTGCCTTCTGGAAGCATGTTCTGCAACAACTCAAGCAATTCAGTGAAGCTTTTATCACTCCACCCATTTCTCGCCTTCACACTGAACAATTTTAACACCACCGACAACCGTGTATAAGTAGTGCACCCCAGATACAAAGGCTTCGCCGCATCACTGTACAAAGTATCATACACTTGTACTCACTTAAAAGACTTTTGTCCAATATCACGGATCATGTCCTCTAGTCGATCGTCCTCCATATCTTCGTCAACTTCCTCACTTTGGGACATACTTGGCTAGTTTAACAAGACATCACCATGCCATATCCATCTTATATCACTACAAGAAAAACTGGTTTTAGCGACCGAATTTAGCGACCGATTTAATCCGTTGCAATCAGCGACCGAATTTCCGACCGAATATACCTTTTTCAAGGATTGGTCACAAATTATATTCAGCGACCGAATTAGCGACCGATATCAGCAGTCGCAAAATATTCAGTCGCTAATTCAGTCGCTAAAACAAAGTATGGAAAGATAACCAAATTTATCTAATTTGTGACCGAATTAGCGACCGATTATATTTTAAAATTAGCGACCGATTTTTTTTCGGTTGCTGAATATAGAATTTAATGATTAGCGACCGATTTAGCGACCGAATTATTAGCGACCGAATTAGCGACCGATTATATTTTAAAATTAGCGACCGATTTTTTTTCGGTCACTGAATATAGAATTTAATGATTAGTGACCGATTTAGCGACCGAATTATTAGCGACCGAATTAGCGACCCCAGTTTTTACCGTTTCTCAATATCGATAAAATATATCAGTTTATATTATTTTATTGGAATAATAATTATTTTGGACACTAAATTTTGTTATTTTATGATGTTTAATCTTGAGTAATTTATTTACTCTTGTAAAAGTTATTTTATTGAGTGTGTTAACACTGACTTATTTCAGTGTATGCACGCTTACTAGATAATATTGTCACTGTTAGTATTTGTTTAGGAAAATATTTCAAATGACATGATTGAAAGAAATTTATTATATATTTTACTCTATGTAATTTTAGTTTTGAAAATAAATAATTTTGGCATTAATTTGAGGGTAATTTTTGAATCACTGATTTTCTTAGTTGACCAATTCAACTATCAATCTTTGCTCTAAATTGAATTTTGAAAGTATATATTTGTCAACCATTATTTTTAGATCCAAAAGCCAAAAATAGGTTTATTTTTAGGCTTAATATTTACCACTCATTTTTGTACCTATTATTACTAATCAAACTTTTTCTTCTTATTTCAACCATCAGACCCGAAACCCCCTCTCCCTTCTCTGTCTTCACGCACGACCCCTTCCCTTCTTCTTTTATTTTTCTTTCCTCCTCCTCCATTTGAACCACCTCATTCCTCCCTCCACTGCTCAGACCGGCGCCGCCTAGCCAAACTCCGGCCGCCACTCGCCGACGCGACAGGGAAGCCGTGCGTCGCCGCCTGCTCACGTCCGACCGTCGTCCCGCGCGAACCGTCGCCTTGTCCAGTCGTGTGCCGCCCCTGTTCGCGCGCAAAAATCGCGCCCCACCGCGGTGAGTCCGAATCGCCACCTTTCATGGTGGTTTTCGCCCTCTTTGATCTTGTTTGGACCTCCTTTCTCTTCTTCCATGAGTTTCACCTTTGTTTGGTTCATGGACACCTAGGAACGAAGCTCTGCCGTGCCGCCACTGTTGCCACCACACCGGACAGCCCAACTGTAACATCCCGAAAATTATATATGTGTTTATTAGATAACTAATTTTATTAATCAGTTAGATATTTATTTTTATGTGTTTCAACTTATTTGATTTTATTTGCTTATTAAACTATTTTTATTTGGTACGTTAACACTGTGTTATTGCAGTGTATGCACACTTGTTAGACAATAATATTACTCTATTGTCACTATTATTATCTGTTTAGAAAAATATGTTAAACAGTATGATTGAAAGAAATTTACTTTTAGATTTTACTCTATTTAAATTTAGATTTAAAAATAAATTGGTTTGACATTAATCGGAGATTAATCGGAGATTAAATGTTGGACCGTGGATTCCCTTAGTTGATAAATTCAACCATCAATCTCTATCCTATTTCAAAGTTTGAAAGCATATATTTGTCATTCATTATTTTTAGATCCAAGGGCTAGTCTTATTTTTCTTCTTTGGATTCAATCTCAACCATTCATTTTGTACTTACCCACCAAATAAATGAAAATACTCCCTCTTTTTCCCTGGCCAGACACGTACCACGACACCACATTCTTTCTTCTCTTTTTCTTTTTATTTCTTCCTTTCTTCTTCATCAGGACAAAACTCCTTCTCCCTTTCTATTTCATTTTCTCCTCCTTCTCTCCACCAACTAGCCGCTGTTCAGCCTTCCTCCGGCCACGGTTCAGCCGCGCCGCCACCGCCTGGACAACTCCGACTATTGCTCGCCGCGAGGGAGGAGACGACAGTGCCGCTGTCCTGCACGCGTCCTCCGCCACGAACCGCCACGGTAAGCGCTCTTCGCTGCCATTCATGGTGGTTCCACCACCTTTGAGTGTTAAATCTTCTTCTCCTTCTTTTCTGCTTCTTTAATCTCTTTTGTTCATGGTTGCTGTAGAACCGTCGCTGTCCGCCGCCGTCGCCGCCGCACCGGAGTCCACAGCACCACCACGAGTTCATCTTCTTCCTTTGGGTGAGTGATTTCTCACATTCTTATCTCTATTTTCAAGAAACCCCAATTTTCCTTCAAACCCTAACCCTAGGTTTGATTTCAGATTTTAATTCTTGAAATTAATTGATGTTTTATGCAATTGGGAGCATGATTAAGTGTTTCCCTAAACCAATTTTGTCAATATCTTGTTAATTTGAAGAAATTAAGTATGTTAGTGAGCTATATTTATAGTGTTGATGTTGAGTAATTAATTTGGTGATTTGTCTGGTTGTTTCTATGTTTGGATTGTTTTCCGCATGTTCGTGCTGGCTCTAGGGAAGCAAGAATTGCTTTCTGTGAACTGACAAGAGTTACATGTGTGTGCTCTGAAGCGGCAAAGGAACCGGAACGTCATTCTAGGTGGGGGAAGATAATACTCTAGGCGTAGTGTGGGTTTTAATGCGGGTTTTAGTATGTTTGCTAGGAAATTATATGGGGGATGATTATTATATAATTGTCTGTGTTAATTATTTGATTGAATTATATGATTGGTATGATTGAAACCTTATCTGATGCTTTGAGTGGGAAATTGTGTTTTTGGAAATGATTGTTTTTGCTGGCTTTGATTGTTCATCCTGACTTGAGATTAGAAATAGGGGATCGTTATTCCTTAAGACTTAAATCATGTACGATGTTATTGGATGGAGAAATGCAATAAGAGTAGAGTGGTAATGTGTATGTAATGAGTGACTGAATATCGAATGTCTCTCACCTCGGAGATAGAGGCTCGCTGCTGTTTGTTGTTGCTGGTGAGTGTCTTCCTCTGTTTTATAAGCATCAATGAATGTGTGTTGAAAGCATTTTGCTGTTTACTGAGTTGTAGACTAAATGACTGAAAAAATGCTTGATACTGTTTTTTTGAGATCTAGTGTTGTATTTTGGATGATGGTTATGTCTTTTGCTGAACACATGTATCCCCTCTTGCAACCTGGATTTATTTGCTATGTGGTTAAGTCTAGCAACCCCTGCAATTTTATTCATAATTTGCACTAGAAAATTTGGATTTTTGCTCTGTTAATCTTGTTAAAAACCTGAGGCATAACTTGGTCAAAACAACAAGTCTTGGATTTAATCTCTTAACAATTTTAGTGCAGTTTTTGTGTTCAATTTCGTGTCTGTTCTGCATGTTTTCATCTTCTAACAGCATGATATTCTTTAATTTATAACTTTGGCTATACAACTCAGAATCAAGCACTGTTTTTTTTCTTTGAAAACTAACATATAAATCTCTAAGTGATAAAAATTCCAGGCCGAAACTGCATCTGTGTTGATACCAGTTTTTTTTTAAAGTTTGGATCTGTTTTGGATTTTCAGTTTTCGAAATGTTCTGACAGCATGTATTCTTTAATATATAACTTTGGTTATACAACTCGAAATGAAGCGCCGTTTTTTTTTTTCCTTGAAAGCTAACATGTAAATCTTCATGCCATAAAAATTTCAAGCCAAAAATCCATCTGAGTTGGTGCCAGTGATTTTTACAAAAACAGGGTCTTCTTTTTTGACTCTAGATAGAGTACCTTACTTTGATTTTGGAAATAACTAGCTTCCTCGACTTTGATGCAATGTCTTTACAACATTTAACTGACTTCCATATGTTTCTTTGTTTATCTAAAACCTATTTTCAACTATGTTGCCATCTTTCATTTCAGGGTTATAGAATACATTTTCTCTGAGGTAGACAAACATGCTGGAAGGGGTGACAGGAGATATAATGTTGGAGGATCATATATTCAGGTGATGATACATAATTCCCAACATCTTTCTAAATCTTTCAGGTGATGATGGGTCTAGTGATAGCTGCTGCTTCATCTGCAGTAGCCATTGTGTACTTATCACATAATGGGTGTCAAGATGCCAATTGGATAGCTATTTGTCAAGGATTCACCAACTTCTGCCAAACTGCTAGTGAGGCTGTGGTGATTTCCTTCGTTGCTGCAGTTTTGCTCATGTGTTTGGTCTCGCTGTCAGCTTTGGCTAAAAAGAATTGACTTAATAATTGTTCCTTAATGGATGATGATAGTGTTGGGGTATTAATCAAAGTTACTCTTAGCTTGTCAATTCTGAGATATGCTTATAAATATTTGTATTAAAATGTTATGTAATCTGAAATTCTGAATTGCTGTAGATACTCGTGTATCCATTATGAGTCCCACAATGCCTAAATATTCTTTTTTATGATTCCCAGCTTGATTTGGGTTCAACCCCTCTTGACAAGCCAAGTTCATCAGCTAATGAACATCTGTGTAAACTTCATGATCAGCCCCAGCAGAGAAGAGTACCTTCAAGGATTAGGTGAAAACTAAGACACCAAAATTTTATGGCAGTGGGCAGTTCTGCTCTCGGTTGTTTCAAGGAAGTCATTTTATCTTGAATATTCAGAGGGAATTGGGCAGCATTGATGCATTATTAGTCTTTCCCTATTCTCTTTTGTATAAACTTACTTGTTTTAATATGATTGATATGTAATTTTATTTGCTTTAAGTTTATGTTATAATTTTATTTTAATTAATTAAATCTTATTTTAATTTTTTGTGGAATCAAAAAAAAAATTAATAATAAATTAGCGACCGAATTTTTTTGGTCGCTAAATTTAGATATGTTGGTTGATTTTAGCGACCGAATTAGCGAGCGATTTTTCGGACACAGTTTTAAAATATGACCGTTAGCGACCGAATTAGCGACCGATTTTTCGGACACAGTTTTAAAATATGACCGTTAGCGACCGAATTAGCGACCGATTTTTGGTCGCAAAATTAAAAAATTCGGTCGCTAAAATCGGTCATTTTAAATTGTAAACGACCAATCTAAACGACCAAATGATAACTATTTTGCGACCGAAAATTCGGTCGCTAAATAGCGACCAAAAAAAATTCGGTCGCTAAATAATTAGCGACCAAGGTTTTGGCAACCGATTGTAATCGGTCGCTAATTCGGTCGCTGACCTATTTAGCGACCGAAAATCATTAAATAGCGACCGAATAATTCAGTCGCTAAAACCTTTTTTTTTGTAGTGTATAGTTCTTGTAAATCCCTTTGCAAATAAGATGAGTACGTATTTCCTTAACTTCACATTTTCTCATATTCACACATTTTACACAAGGACAACAAAACTTTCCATTACTATCAGGAAGATTTCTTTGAGCAAATTCTAGAAACTCTTCCACTCCCTTCCGATACTCATCACTTGTGCTTCTACTAACCATCCAACTATGATCCATAGTTACGTTCTGTAAATATACACACAACTACGATTAGGTTAAGGGGCTAAAATAAGATGGACTCTAATGATATTTCCTTGCATCAATGATCAATACATTTCACAGGGCAGCACCTAAACCCTAACAAACTATATTATCATCACCTTTGCAAATAAACAACCATGAGCATGAGCATGACCCATTAGCAAAACAAAAAAGAAAAACAATAGTTTATAATTCAGTTTATCAAGTAATCCAAAATCACAAGAGAAACATAAACACACAGAACAAACCACAAAAAACAATGAAACCCAAAAACCTAGTCTTTTATAGGATGAAACCAAAAACAAAAAGAGAGAAACACAAAATAAAGGCAAAATTACACTTTTGATCCCTTAAGTTTTTTTTTTTGACAAACTAGACCCCTAAGTTAGGTTCAGGTTTCAAATTGGTCCCTTAAGTTTTTTTGTGACAAACTAGACCCTTAAGTTATGTTTGGGTGACAAATTAGTCCCTTAATTTGTCAAGGGGACCCATAAATTAGACCCTTAATTTATTATTTTTAATAACTTAAGGGACCAATTTGTCACCCAAACATAACTTAAAGGTCTAGTTTGTCATAAAAAAAAATTAAGGGATCAATTTGAAACCTGAACCTAACTTAAGGGTCTAGTTTATCACAAAAAAAACTTAAGGGACCAATTTGAACAAAACAAATAACTTAAGGGACCAAAAGTGTAATTTTGCCCAAAATAAAAGAGGGGAACGGAAAGGAAAATAAAAGAGGGAAAGGGAGAGAGAGCTTAAAAAAAATGAAGAAGCAGCAACTGGAAAGAGCAGCTTACGAATGAGAAACCAAGCGTTGTCGAGGACGAAGGAACAATGGTGGTTCTTCACGGTGGTGTGAGTGAGTGTTAGGGCGCGGGAGGACGAAGGGACAATGGTTGAAAGAAAGACTTGAGTTTTAGGATGCGGGAGTGAATAGCTAGAGTTGAGTTTTCATATGTTAAAATATAAAGACGTGTAACGTCGGTTGATTGGCCAACCGCTGTTACAAGTTTTTCCCTCCACCAAGCTTCTTAGAATTGCTCACTTGTAACAGCGGTTGTGTCACAACCGCTGTTACAACCGCTGTTACAAGTCACTTGTAATATCGATTTTCATATAACTGCGGTTACAAGTATTTTAAATGGACTAGATATTTACGATACTGCCACCGCCTCTTTTGTAACATCGGTTTTAAACTAATTGATATTACTTCCAGTCGTTACAGGCATATTTTCCACTAGTGTATATGTTATTGATTCTCTTGCCTAAAAACCTAACTTGTTTATCATGCATACTTTCAACTAAGCAACATTTTTCATCAAACACATCTTTAAAGCCTTTGTCACATAGTTGACTAATACTTAACAAGTTATGCTTTAGACCTTCAACCAAAAGCACATTATCAATTGTGGTATTAGAATTCTTACCAATTAACCTTACCCACTCTAAGAATTTTACCCTTGTTGTTATCTCCATATGTGACTTGACCACTCTTCCTTGGAGATAGATGGGAAATTTTGGAGATTTCTGTGTTCATATGTTTAGAGCAATCGCTATCCAAGTACGTCCCACTCCTTCCATAGGGTTTTCAAGCATATCTACACAAAAGAGATCAAATCTTAGGTACCCAACTTGACTTGGGTCCTTGCATGTTAGTCTTTGGTTTACTCCCTTTAGGGACCCACATCAAATTACAATTCTCAGCACCTTTTCTTTTGATATAACATTTAGAAATATAGTGTCCATACTTGCAATAAAAATAACATTGAATGTTTGATTTCTTTTGTCTACTTGATGGAACAAATTGAGTCTTGTTAGAGGCTTGTTTGTTTGGTTGTTTGAGATCAAATAGAAACCCTAATGCTTTGCTAGGGTTTGCATGAAGTCTCTCCTTGCTTTCAGTAATGGAGATTCGAGACCCCAACTGTCCTTGGATCTTTCTTACCCCCCTCCATTGCCTTCTCCTCCACCTCCTTCTTTTTCTCCTTCTTTGCCTCAAAAGAAGTCTTTTGCTTAAGCATTACAAAATGTTTGTGATGTTCCTTTGAGTCAATTACCTAAGCCATGTTTGAAGGGAGATGTACTTTCAATCAAAATACTTGAAGAAGAGTATAGAGCTAGCCTAGAATCTTGCAAAAATAACCTCCATGGAAGGCTTATTCTGTCAAAAGGTGATAATCCTTTGAATATCAGTGACTTGCGCGCTAAGTTACCAAACCTTTGGAACCCTATTGGCAATTGGAAGATGATTCCTATGGGAAAAGGGCATTATGAATTTTCTTTTGCCTCTGCATAGGATCTTTGCTGTGTTTGGATGGTAGGTACATGGAATTTAAACCCTGGTTTGATGAGGCTGTTTGCTTGATTATAACCCGTATTCTGTGAAACAAACCAATACTCATTGTTGGATCAGATTGTTAGGGCTGCCACAAGAATAATGGAGGCCAAAAATTTTATTCTCTATTGTTGGAGGATAGGGAACTCCAATGATCCAATCTATCTTGATGAAACCACGAGGAAGAGAGATCTTGGGCATTATGCTCGGATCTTGGTTGATATAGACCTTGTTAATAAGCTGCATGATAAAATCCTAGTAGAGAGGAGGACTTTGCTTTTTATGTCTTTATTGAATATGAGAACTTGCCTTCTTTTTGTTCCCAATGCCAGATGATAGGTCACCAATTTGAAAATTGCAGAAGAAGAATTTCGCAGGAAGGTATTCAGAAGAAGAATGTGGGTCGTTCCATGGTACAGAAATTTGTCCCTAAGGTATCTGATGCTCCCAAGAATGTATCAAGAAAGGGGAAAGAAATAATGGACGATCAGCCAGTCAATAATATTGCTTCTACTATCAAAGCATGTTGTGGTTGATGTAGAGAATAACAATCAACTTCTTGATCCAGTCATTGGTGATCCATCATTAGATGAAGTTCCAGATAGAGAGGATAAAGAATTCTTTATTCCTAGAATTCCTGATCAATTGCCTCAGCATCAATCAACTGCTCTTCGAAGGGAGATTCTCTTGGAGAAAGTCACAGTTGTTGATGATAATGGTAAATCTCTGCCTCTTTCTATGCCTCATGTTATTGAGCAGGTGGATAGGCAGATGTTAAAAAGTAATTATATAGAGGAGGGTGATGAATCTTCTGTTGAATCAATTTTTGATGAATCTTGCTTTCATGATGTCCTTGTTCATGGGGAGAAGTGGATGGATTTTAATAAACAGGATTTATTGGAAAAATGAACATGTTTCAGATTCAATCTTTCCTGAGATGGAAGCTGCAACATCTTCAAAGGAATTTTCTGAGGCTGAATCAGTCAATTATGATACTAGTAAGCAGGTGGCAGATAGTGTAGCTGGGTCATCTTATTCAATCTCCCCTTTATTGGATGAAGCTCAGATCCCTAAAGTGGTGAAAGATGACATAAAAGTAGTCTCTAAATTCTGGGCAGACCATGTGGATGATACTGAGGATTCAATTTCAGCCTTCAAAGAGGATAATAAAGATGAGGAATTCACTCCAGTCCGCTCAAAATCCCAAAAGAAGAAATTAAGACAAGGAAAGAAGATCAAAGTTAAGACATATAATACCCGAGCAAGGGCTGATTACAAAAATGTTGCTTAATGAAGATCCTATTTTGGAATGTGAGAGGCCTAGGAAATAGATATTCTAGGCTTGTTCTGAAAAATTTATGTGTGAATCATAAGCCTAATTTGGTTTTGATTGCTGAGCCTTAGGTGGACTTTGACAAAGTTCCGGTTTCATTCTGGAAATATATTGGTTTAAAGCTATTCATGGTGAATGATAGATGTTCTAGACTCCCAAATATTTGATGCCTCTGTTCACATAGTCTTTCACCTAGGATCATTGCTGCCTCATCTCAGTGTTGTTCTTTTTCTGTGAAAGTGAATAATCAGGAAGTTTGTGTAGCTGCAGTGTATAAATCAACTACAATTCAAGGCAGAAGGAACCTATGGAATGAATTAACTACTTCATCTACTAGTAATCCAGCTCCTTGGAGTTTCACTGGAGACTTCAATGCTGTCATGGGTTCTCATGAAAAGAGGGTGGAAATCTGGCAATTAATAGATCTTGTGAGGAATTTAGTAATTGGACTGATGTTAGGCTAGACAAGGCTATTGTAAATGAAGAAGCAATCTCTTATTGGGACAATATTGTTTGTAACTCCTTATCTAGATGCAAATCAGATCATCATCCTATTTTGGTATCTTTGAGCAAAGTTCATGTATCTAAACCTTCATCCTTTAATTTTTTTAGCATGTGGACTGAGCATTCAGACTGTGAAAGGTTAGTCAAGGAAGTCTGGTCTAGGCAAGTTTCAGGTTGTCCAATGTCTGTTTTGATGCAAAAACTGAAATTGTTGAAAGTTGAGTTGAAAGTTTGGAATAAGAAAATATTTGGTGATGTTAAATTAAGGGTAGGAAAGGCTTATGCTTGCTTGGATAACATCCAGCAGGATATTGCAAATGCTGGCTTCTCTGATGATTTGCATTCCCGGGAAATTAAAGCTCAATTTGACTTGTAAGAGGCTCTAAATGCAGAAGAATCTTTTTGAAAGCAGAAATCTTGTATTAAGTGGTTTTCCAATGGTGATAGGAACACGGCCTTCTTCCATGGGATGGCTAAGATCAGGCATACAACTAAACAGATGTCCTTGTTGAGAAAGGGTGATGAAATTCTGGAAACACAGTCAGAGATAGAGCATCATGTCACTGATTTTTACTTGAAACTTTATGGAACTGAGAATGACTGCACAATGAATGATATGATAGAAAGGGTCATTCCTCACTCAGTCCCTGATGCTCAAAACAGAATGCTCACTGCCATTCCCTGTAAAGAAGAGGTTAGATCAGCAGTTTTTGCTATGAATGGTACTGGCTCTCCAGGACTTGATGGATATGGAGGGTGCTTTTTCCATAAATATTGGGAAATTGTGGGAGATGATGTCTTCAAGTCTGTCCAATAGTTATTTATGCAGCATTGGATTTTGCCTGGTATGAATTCTAATGTTGTTGCCCTTATTCCTAAATTCCCTGAGGCTGAGAGGATTGAAGACTATAGGCCAATTGCTTTGGCTAATTTTCAGTTCAAAGTTATTTCTAAAGTTTTAGCTGATAGGTTGGCTGAGATAGCTCTTAAACTCATATCTGTCCATCAAAGAGGCTTCTTGAAAGGTATGAGTATTGCTGATTGTGTTTATACTACTTCAGAAGCTATTAATTTGATTGATAGCAAATCATTTGGAGGTAATGTGGCTCTTAAGTTTGACATAAAAAAAGCTTTTGACACCCTTGATTGGAGCTTCCATTAGAGAAAATTTTGCAATTGGATCACAACCATTCTTCAATCTGCTAAGCTGTCTTTCATGTTCAATGGAAACTCGTGTGGATATGTGGCTTCTAAAAAAGGTGTTAGGCAAGGGGATCCTTTATCCTCCTTGATTTTCTGTTTGGCAAAAGACTTCTTAAGTAGGTATTTTCCTCATCTAGTGGAATCTAAGCAGCTTTTACCTGTGGCAGCCCTAGGGGGTTTCAAACACCAACACGCCAATGAATGCTAGGAGAGTCAATGAGATCAAAACTGTTCTTGGCTTTTCCGTAGGGAGTTTGCCTTTTTCATACTTGGGAGTTCCTAATTTTAAAGGGAAACCAAAAAATCTTCACTTGAAACCTATAGCCGATAGGATCAAGGCCAAGTTGAGTGCTTGGAAAGGTTCAATTCTATCCATAATGGGAAGGGTCCAGCTTGTCAATTCTGTCATCAATGGGATGTTGCTTTATAGCTTCCATATTTATCATTGGCCTGTATCTTTATTGAAGTCAATTGATGCTGCCATTCGAAACTTTGTTTGGTCAGGTAGTATTCATACTATAAAAGTGGCCACTGTTGCTTGGAAGGAGCTGTGCTGGAATTTAAAGGAAAAAGGCCTCGGGATGAAATCTGTGAGAGCTATTAACGAGGCTGCAATTTTGAAGTTGTCTTAGGAGGTTTTATCCTCTAATTCATATTGTGTAGACTTTTTAAGAGCTAGATTTTTCAAACAGATTAGAGTGGCTGCATTGATTAAATCCTCAATTTGGCATGGTATTAAGAAGTTTATGCCTATGGTTGAAACATCTGTTAAATGGTCTATTGGAGATGGTAAAAAAATAAGTTTTTGGAAAGATAGTTGGTTAGATACTCCAATAGTTGATCAGTTACATATTCCAGAAGATCAGTTTGTCTCTCTTAATGCTCGAGTCAGTTACATCTTGCTAGCACTCTGCGGTTCTAACTTTGTTCCTCCACACTCTCGGCTGATGTGACCGGGCTTGCCACACTTGAAGCAGATGACGTTTGTCTCCTTGCATTGAGCAGTGTAATGATCCTGTCCACATTTGCCGCACCGGATGGGTCTAGGAGCAGAAGAATCCCAACTCCTAAACCTGCATGAAGAGAACTGTGGCTTCTGGCCACCTTGCTTGAAGTCTCGGCCAACTGGAGCTAGACGTTGTGAGACACCCTGCTGTGCCCCGGTGTTTTATTAGATTAATTCTCTCTTAAATCATTTCTTAATCGCACGCTTAGCATGAAAAATACATAAAAATTAAAACTTATTTAAATATCATATAACTTCTGCAAATTAAACACATCAACATTGTAATATATAAATACACACCTGGTTAGTTATTACATTACCAAAATACTGTTGAGGGTATCCTTTCCATAGGATCCCTCACAGGCATATACTTAAACAAGAATTATACTTAGCGGAAACATATAAAAACGTCTCACGAGACGCACTGGCCATGACTAACTAGACCCTAATCGCCGTGGATCACAAGTCGTCCTCCAACCTCCGATTCGTAAGGAGTTTCATCCAACTCCTCCTTATTTAGCTCAGCTACAGGGTCTTCTTGTACAATCCCATAAAAAGACAGAATACAACACACCGAAAGATATAGGGGATAAGAAACATATCTATCATCATAAAAGTGGAAAAGAGTCATAGTATATAACATAATAAAAGTCACAGACAATCAACATATATAACTAGAAAATCATCCTCGAAATTAAGATATCATCCTCTACCCTCAACCTCACGCAACGAAACCTTTATGATGACGTGGCCACTAATTCCCTATCCGTTAGGGATGTTATTCAGTCGTCCAAGTGACGCGTCCCCAAAACCGGTGCACACCCTTATTCATGATGAGAATGCTCATGCAAAGCAATGACACTATAGCTGCACGGCACAGTCGATGCACACCCTGGATCAAGGGTGCTCATGCATACCAATGACACTATAGCTGCACGGTACAGTCGGTGCACAACCTCCTCCATGGTAAGAATGCCCATGTATAACAATGACACTATAGCTGCACGGTACAGTCGGTGCACACCCTGGTTCTCTCTCTCGAGGGTGCTCAAGCAAAGCATTGACACTATAGTTGGACTAATTAAATCGATCATTGGACGGTCCCACAAGGACTTTGGACCTCGTATGTATCAAACATACGGTTATAAACACAATACAACTTATGAACCTCACTGAATTTCATCAATAACAAGCTAGTGCCTCATGCTTCCATCCTAGCCTTGACTCACATTCTATGACACCTTTCATCTTTAAAATAATCAATTTAAGCTAGGCACTTCTAATTCACCGATACTTTCTCACCCAACCAAATCTTCCGAACAACATATATCCTCGCTTAAATCCACTAAGCACAAATATTAAAACCAGGCAGATCATGCATAACACAGACTATCATAAATATTCAAATACCACAAAATATCACATAAGCAATTCAATAATAATAATAAATTCAATCAACCTCAGATAAGATAAAATCCTCCTAACGTTGATAAACCTACAATTCCCAAATCACCATCGGTTTTACAGAAAAGGTTTCCAATGTGATTTTGGTCTTGTCGATTACTCAACTACTAGTAGGGTTTAGGTCGCCCTACACAGTTATTATAGAATATACTACTTATCGTTTCCGACGGTAGATTGGTTCTTTCCCCCACCTGAGTTAGCACCGAGATCCCGAACTCGACGTTCCTCGCTATCACACCACAACTTAATAGTTTCACCTTGAACCAAACAACATAACTATAATTAATTAACAAAATCACCCTTAATCCTAGAATAGCTAGGTTCGGCCATTCAATTCAAATTAGGGCTAGGATCATTTTCTCATCCTAATCTTTTGTATGCTAGAACCTAAGGTATTAGCTATCATAGATAAATTGCTATAAGTCGAAAATATGGAATCAAAATCATCCAACCACTTAGGGTAGGGTTTCGGCCTCAAATATAAAAATATGTTAGAAAACTTCTTTTAATTCAAGTTCTTGGATTTAGAACCTACATACTTTAGATAGTTGATATAAATCATGACTTAATTGAATTCTTTTATCCAAAAATACCTAGTTTCGGCCTTAACAAGAAAATAGGGAAGGAAAATGTTTTTAATTACATACTCTTGGATAATGAAATTAGAGATTATAACTAGATCATAGAAATTGGTTTCACATTTTTATGATTTTTCTACAATTTTCTAGAATTATTCTAAGTTCTAGATCTAAGAATATGCAAACTCAAGAACATGAAGAACAAAAGCTTAAGAATGGAAAGAGATGATCATTTTACCTCAAGTGTGTGAAGGAAATGAAGAGATGATGATGATCTTGGCAAGTTCTTCGATGGAAACACTTAAAGCTCTTGAAGAAGAAAATGAAGTTTTTGTGAAGAAAAGTGAAGAATGAGAAAAAATGAAGAAGGTGGGTGAATTGGTGAGGAGGCCACGGTTTTGGGCTATATATAGGTTAGATTTAAGGCATTGTTTGGTTTGTTAGCTTTTAGATTAATGGGTTTTGTGATTATTTAATTAATATAAGATTAACCATAGTTAATAGTTAACTTAACTAAGGTTATTTTGGCTAATCATGGTTAACAATATGTGGCTCACAATTGATGGAGGTGTGGCTGATTTTGGGCCACACATAGTGACTCACCAATGAGTCACTGATCCTATCCGTTAGCGGTTCCCGGAAATACCGTACGTAGCTCCGTCATTTACCCGATTTCGGTTTTGAGAGGAAAATAATGAAATGAAAGCAAAATGAAATAGGTATGGTTTAGTGTATATATATATATATATATATATATATGCATGAAATTTAGGATATGTGGAAGGTTTACAACCATATAAAATGAGTGGTTAAGAGTGCGTAGATATGTCTTGTTAATAACCGCGAAAGCTTGGGGTATTTTGGTCGTTTTACCTAAAAGTCATGATTACTAGCATTTAATGCTCATAAATGCTTGGTGACTCATCCTCCGTGAGTCATCATATGTGACTCGTTGTCTCGATCTCTTGATGGGTCTCTGCAGTTACGTTTTCGACTCCGTCAGTTTCTCGATTAGGGTTTCTGTCTGTTTTTCGATCGAAAATTTTTAAACTAACCAGACTCGTTGGAAATATGATTTAATCATAAGCCATTTCGTTCACGAGTCAAAATTAGGTTTTCTAATCATTAAAATCTTACTGTCAGTGAAAACACCGACTGTTTTCCGTCCGAATTTTTACCAAAATTCGTCCGAATACACATAATTTTTTTATTTCTGATCAGAAATTTGGAAAGTAGGATTCCTCACGGACAAAATATAAAAAATCTACAAATTTCAGTTTCGGGTCAAATTAGGGTTTTCTGCTGGTATAAAATTATACTGTCAGTAAAAAAGCAGACCGGGCTCCGTCTGAATTTTCAACCCAAATTTTTACCGTAACCTTCTACCATAAGAGAGACTATGAATATGATTTTATTTTATTAAAAATCACTTTCTAACTCTCAGATTAAAATATAATTAATTATATTTTAACTGGTTAAACAACGTAATTAAAAATCAGGCTGTTACACATTGCTTTCCCTTATCCTTCTGATCATTCTTCCTATTCCCCTGAGCATCTGAACTCTTGTAGCTTGACACTATGGATTTGTAGGTATCTTTGAAGATCCTACACTTGTTCACCAAGACTGAAAAGACGCGGATCTCCTGATAACTGATAGCTTGCTTGATCTCTGGACGCATACCATCCTCAAACTTTACACACTTGGAGCGATCATTGTTACATACTGATAGAGTGTGTAATAATGGGTAAGCTCCTCAAATTTTGCAGTGTACTCCCCTACGGACATGTTTCCCTGCTTCAAATCTAAGAACTCCATATCCTTCTTGTCGCGGATGTTAGCAGGAAAGTACTTCTGCAAGAATCTGTCCTTGAAGACATTCCAAGTAATCACTGTACCCTCAGCTTCCATACGCTGCCGACAATTCCCCCACCAATGCTCAGCTTCCTCTGTCAGCATGAAGGTCCCAAAGATGACTTTCTGAATGTCGTTGCACGCCATGGTCCGGAAGATTTTCTCAATCTCCCGCATCCACAAAAGAGTACCTTCAGGGTCATAAGCTCCCTTGAAAGAGGGCTGGTTGTTCCGCTAGAACTTATTTAGACCTTAAAACTCAGCTGGTCCTCCATTGTTGTTATTCTGGTTCTGTCCTATTGCATTGGCAAGCAGTACCAAAGCATCAGCGATAGCTTGGTCGTTCCTACCTCTTCCTGCCATTGGTTCATGCAGTGGCCCAAGACAACTATTAAACACAGAGAACCAAGCAGGAAGAACTATTGATACCTATTACTACGCATCATTGCGTATAATAATATAGACAATTCAAACAAGAGCAGACAGAAGAATCATAACAGACTCATACCACGGCCTGATAGGACAGACCTGCTCTGATACCACTAAATTTGACACCCTCTACCCCGCATGTATTTGTAAAGGCATAACATAAAGAGATTAAGAAAATAAAAGCATGCATACTATTTTATAATAATAAAAACCAATGGGAAGAAGATACCACATTTTAAACAAAACGTCATTACATGGAAATAAACAAGTTTAAAAAAAAAATTAACATGAAACACATAAATCAACCCCTATGTCACATTACACACTGGTATAACCAAAATCCAAAAACACATCGGATAACAACATAACTAAAGATAAATCTTAACTACGAGTAGCGACTCCTCAGAGTCACTCGTCAACAGGCTGCTCACTGTCCTCTACATAACAAAAAGGTAGATTCAAAGCAAACAACAAAAGACGGGGAGTAAGAAACATGTATAAAACATAACAACAAGGAAGTAGTAAGCAAGATGAGTATACATCATATAAACATAGCATGTTATCACAAACCATAACATATTTACATCATCCATAAAATTCAATCAATGTATGATATGCGGTGCAGCACTACTCTACTACTTTGTTATTCATGTGGATCCAATCTACCTCAGGAAGTTAAATTCGGAGTTACATATCCACATTGGCCATTAAGCACAAATGTCAGCAGTTCACCAAACCATGGGTGCACCCCTTGGATAGCCGACACACCTTACTCTCGGATGCACCACCATGGGGGACCAGATTCACCTAACTCTTGATGAATCACCGCGGACGGCCATATCGCCTTACTCTCGGACGACCTCCCCTATGTCGAACATCCCCCAATAACATCTCCAATGCATGAACGTGTAAGGAACAATAAAACACAATCAACAATCACCACCCCCGCTTTGGCCACTAGGCTACCAAAGTTTTATCACCATCAACACCTCGACCATTAAGCATCGAGGTCCCCTTGGCCACTAGGCACCAAGGTTCGACATTAACAACACATCGACCATTAAGCAACACGGCCCATTTGGCCAATAAGCACCAAGGTACAACAACATACGATAAACACGTTACCGACTTAACCTTCTTTAACGTTTGTGTTTAATCATCTTTGTTAAGTCTTCATTAAGTTATCTAGCTTGTCTTTATTTCGTTTGGTGTCTTATTACATCATGGGAAACGATTAGGGTGAATCACCCTTGTTTCTGTCTTTCACGTCTGTTCTGAGCAAGGGAGCACGGTCATGCTTCCCCCCAGCACAGGCGTGCTGACTTTTAAGTCAAGCATGGTTGTGCTGTTTGTTGAGCATGGCCATGCTCACTGGAGCGTGACCGTACTGTTTCTGGGCAGAAAGGGTTGGGAACCCTTGCTAAGCTTCCTAGGGCATTCAAGGATCAATCCTATTGGCTTTTAACTAACTATCAAATATCAGTTTCATTATTCTCAATTAATCTCCATGCCTTATAATTATTGGGAATTAATCCTTTAATTCTTGTTTCATTATTAATGTCCCTAAAACACTCATGGATCAAATCTAGCGTCATAGCTACACCAATAAGCATCAACCTTGCCTCTCATTAATGTAATCCAAGTCTTATGGACATTTTGGAAAACATCCCTTAATTTCATTCATCATTATTATCATATTTTAATGTCTTATTAACATCATTGTTCATCTCACAACATCAACCAAACAACTAAGTCATTCATCCATGACAATATCATCATCAATAGCATAACATCATCATTATTCACATTAACAACAATTCATAATTGAGCATGCCAAACATATTGAAAACATAACATATACATATAGCAGGCTACATCAATTAGGAAAATAACAAGCAACAGGGTCATGGGTTAACTCTTTATCTTACGCTACCCCCAATGCCTACATGTTCATACTATCCCTTCTCCCCATACCTGGTATGAAGATTCCTACTAGGACAACACAAGCAAACTATCCTTGTTCCCTCGAGTGGCTCGAAGAGTTCTCCAAGCCTTGGCCAAACAAGAAAATAACAACCAATTAATCTCTAGATCCAAAAATAGAATAAGAGATTAATGGAGGGATGACAATGTTACCTTAATCGACACTAGCGCGCTTGACTTTTCCCCAAACAGAATCAAGAACTCCAAGAAATTCAAAGGGTTCAAGGGAAGGGAAAGGGGAGAGGTTTCAGTCACACTAGGATTGCTAAAAGTGTCTAAATGAGGGTTTCCACCGCAACCCTCACAGAACTCTCCTTTTTATAAACTCTGACCCCTAGCACGGTCATACTTCACTTAAGCACAGTCGTGCTTAACGTGAGCATGGGGTCATGCTCGTTTAAGCACGAGCTCGCAACATTAATGTCACTTAACTCGCATTTTCTCCCCTTGAGCACGGCCGTGTTTATGGCTCAAACAACCACAAAGTACGCCAAATAAGCACGGGCGTGCTGGTAAATGACCACGGCCGTGCTCATGCATCAAAAAGGGATTTTTCACTCTGAAAGTCCCATTTAGCCCCTTTACAACATTCCTATGGTCAACATGCAACACATATACACACTTAAGGGCTTAACATGAAAAACAGGGTGTTACATACCACACCCTTACTTTGATGGATACCTCACCAACAAAGATTTTCACCTTAGGTCAGTTTGATGGATACCTTACCAATAAAGATTTACACCCGTAGAGAGATACCACATTCTTGAATGAATATGGGATTCAACACCCAATACAAAATTCAGAAAAGAATTGAGTAGAAAAGAAAGTTTCTAGCACGACACTTGTGCACAAAAGCTCTCAAAGCTTCTAAGATCAGTTTGAAACTAAGAATGAAAGATGGCTCTCAATTTTGGCAAAATAACGGTATATTTGAGTGTTAGAATGTCTAAGTTTTTGACATCTCTAATTTTGATTAATCTAAACAAAAGAATGATTTTAAGTGAATCTCTTGAAATCTAGTGATATGTGTATTAAGTGTGCAGATCATAAAGCAAAGAGCATACAAGTCTTAAAGATAAGTCTGTGTTATGATGCGTCTGGAGAAAGACTCAGTTTCTACAAGCCATGAAGATGCATCTTACTTTCTACTTTGACTGGAAGTTCTTCTCTTCACTTTTATTCGATAGAAAAGGATATTCCTTTGCTTTTTCATATCAAGAAATTCAAATTCAGAAGCTAAAAGCATCAACCCGTGCTTGAAATTCTTTTTGTTGCAAAAGGCAAAATGACCTTTACTCGGTCACAGACCCGCTTTGCACAAATAAGGAAAGTCGCACTGCCCGAGTCTGAAAAGCAACATACACTACTCTGAATAAAGCTACACTCTGATAAAGCAATGCCAACATATACGTTCAACTTGTCTTGAAGCTCTCCATTGACCATAAACATTAAATGCAAGATCAGAACGACTCTTTGGCATTAATGAATGAAGAACAAAAATTTTATTCATCTGAAGAATACTCCTAAACAGATTTATTACTAATGAGTATATATAGAAGACTTTGAAGACTGTTGAAGATACACACCCGAATGAACTTACTCAAGCATTCAATACTCTCTTCGCATTCAAAGCTCTCTTAAGTTCTTCTTAGAAAAATTATTTGCCCAATCATTTGTATTTATTGAGAAGTCTTTATTGCGGTCATACCGACCTTAAATACTTATTCACTCTTTGAGTGTTACTCGGTTGACTTGCAAAGCTGTAATCTGTGAAGCTGCTGGTTCATTCAACTCTTATCTTTTGTAGAGCCTGAAGAAGCTTGCTGAAAGAATACTTGTTTGAGCCTGGAGTGGCTAGGTGTGCAAACAATACTTGTTAGTTGAGCATGTGGAGGCTAGGTGTGCAAATACCTATCTGTAACCTGATCAGTTATAGTGATAACACTTGGGAAACCAAGGACTGGATGTGGCCCATGGTTTGGGGTGAACCAGTATAAATCTCTATGTTGACTCTCTTATCTTTTTCCTTAAAGATTGCGTTATATTTTTCTGTGCTAACTGGGTTGAAAGTGCTAAGTTTTCATATTTTCTGTTTTACTTCAGACGCCTCTTTGTGTTTGATCGCTTCTTAGAAAGAAAACTTTGTGTATTTCGAAAAAGTTAACTAAAACACAATTCAACCCCCGCTCATGTTTTATATATGTTCATTTCAAGAATTTGTGTCATAAACTCTTAACCAAGTACCCTTTATATAGAATTCAATTAGAACTCAAAAAGTGAAGGTTGGTTGATTTTTTGATGGTGGTATTCGAATACTATGTAGGGGTATTCGAATATCCCTGTAACAAAACATCAACAGCTCTAATTAACAGTAGTATTCGAATATCAGGCAGGGGTTTTCGAATACTCTGCCTAAAAATGCCTTTTTGCTTGAGTAATAGCATACACAAGTTGGTATTTGAATACTTTTAATGGAGTTTCACAAATTCCTTAAAGTAAACCAATATTCAACTATGTACGTAATTACTACATATTTAAAAACATTTTTCATCATAGGCATTTCATATTATCTCTTAATTGATTTCTACTTTAGGTTAGCCATTATTAACTTTTCCATTTTAGTTAAGCCATCTATTCAAACTTAATCACTAAGTGGTTTACATCAAAACCTTAAACAAAACCATACACAAAAGATTACATCATTATCAAAACTTATTTCATAAAACATTTTATGTTGGTGGAGAGATTCTTGAAATCTTCACGGAAGTACATATGAGAGAACTCTTTCTCTCCATCGTCCACATGTTTAATATGCTAAGTGAAATTTTTCTTTGTATATGATTAATTATTTTTTAACATGCTTAATATGTTTGGTATGCTTAATGTGCCATTTATGTGAATATGTGCTTGGTTATTAAGTAGGTTATGATGTCTAGTGATCGGGAGATATGCTTGTTGGGGGAGTGTGTAACATCCCTGACTGCTTTATAGATTGACGACTGTCACCACAAACCAATACATGTGTTTTCACCGTGCTTTCTCCTCATTTACACGCTTCCGAGGAAAACTTCCCAGGAGGTCCTTCATCCCAAAATTGCTCCAAGTCAAGCACGCTTAACAATGGAGTTCTTAAGTGATGGGCTCCAGGAAAGAAGATGCATCTTGTTAGTATAGATTTTACTAATCAATTCATATAAGCCATCTTCAACTGTATAGTCCCATACCTACACAGCATCAGGATCCCTCTCATTCCGGTGTGCAATCGGTTCATTCATGTGTCCCTCCACCTAGAAGCCTGCCAGGAGCCGCTCCTTGTCCGTGCCTTCTTGTACCGTCAACCACTCCCCGCCCTCGCAGCCCCGGCTGTCACATGCCCACCAACTTCTGCTTGGTTCATCCCCGAACCATACCGTACTGGGAGAGGTGCCGCTCTGATACCATTTGTAACATCCCTGGCTGCTTTATGGATTGACGGTTGTCCCCACAAACCAACACAGGTCTTTTCAGTGTGCCTTGTCCTCACTCACACGCTTCCTGGGAATACTTCCCAGCAGGTCACCCATCCCAAAATTGCTCCAAGTCAAGCATGCTTAACTATGGAGTTCTTAAGTGATGGGCTCCCGAAAAGAAGATGCATCTTGTTGGTATAGGAAGTACCAATCAATTAATATAAGCCATCCTCGTCTATATAGTCCCATACCTACACAGTCTCAGGGCCCCTCTGATTCCGGTGTGTAATCGGTTCATTCATGTGTCCCTCCACCTAGAACCCTGCCAGGAGCCACTCCCTGTCTGTGCCTTCTTGCACCGACGACCACTCCCCACCCTCGTCAACCCCGGGTGTCACAGAGAGTAATATTACTAGTGATAGCTAGTTCTCACCCATGGATCACGAGGGCACCGAGGACACCGGTGCTGGCTACCCTAGAGCTTAAGTATCATGATGACCAGGGGTGGTAGATTGATCCCTCCACCTTCATGACTGCATACATTGGTCCTGTGAGTGTATATATTCGTTATAGTGATACTCCTAGGGCAGATTTCATGGGGATTTTCTGGGTCGCACAATGCATGCCTTTCAACCAGATTTGAAACCCTCCACGAAATTTCCAGTGCGAGTGGGAGTACCCTCAGACATCGTGTGCTACCAGTCGGAGAGGTTCTATGTTTCAAGGATCCCGATGCCACATCGAACACTACCGACTGTTGCGCCGACGGTGACGTATAATAGTCTCTTGCACTGAGGAGTCGGTATGGGAGTCTCGTGTCTACCAACATAGATACGGAGAGGGTGGAGGTATTCTTGGTACCCAGACTACAAATAGTATGTGTTTTTCCATTGCATGTACAATGGTTTTGAGTGTGGTAAGTAATCTTTTATGTATTTTGAGAAGAGGTTCATCGTTATGAGCTGAGATGAGATGAGGCAGTGCTGTGTTGACCTTTTTTATGTATCTCTGAGATGTACCCTTTTTATGAATCTTTTTTGCTTTCTTGGTCACAGTTGAGGTATGTATGACAGTGCCTTTCTGAAGGGGCAATATATATATATATATATATATATACATATGTTGGTGTGCTTTATTACATAAGTGTAATTTTATCTTTTAAAGTTTTAAATATCTTCATATTCTTATAAATAATTTAACAGTAATAATACGATTAAGAGTTAGACCACAACGAGGTGTCTCAATGCACACAACTACTGCGTTCAAGAAGGAGAATAAGGAGGGATCCCAATATATCTTTAAGGTTCTCCTACGAATTAACGGGAAAAAAGATAGTATGCTTCTGGCACCTCTCAACATAGGGTGAGACAATTTTATAAACTTAATTTGCAATAATGATTTCTATGAAATGTTGCTTAGGATTTGCTAACTCAAAATTTGTTTTCCAGGAAACACGGTGTGGTGGTCGTCATTATTTCTATCATGAGAGTTTTATTATCTGGATCAGGCACATGGTGATGTAAGTAATCGCCTAATAGTTAAGGACATTTTTTAGAAGTAAGCATATGCGTTTATTTTCAATATAGATATGTCTGGCACGATTCAAAATATTTTGTCTCATGAAGTTTATTTAATTTTGTTAGTGGTTTGTTAATTTACCATGGATAACGCGAAACAATGACAGACAAATCTAAATTAAGTACTCCCAAATGGACAAAGGCAATGGTATTTACAAAACTTCAACCAATTATATTTAGAAAAAAAAAATTTATTTAATTTAATTTTATTGGTTTCATAGTGCCCCGCCAACCATGCAATACAAAATATGGCCACTAGGTCATGAGGATGATGAAGGAGATCATTATGCAAGACAAAACTAATATCCCATCGACGGAATGTCATTTGGCTAACTAGTTAGTTTATATTTACCAAGAAAAGTTATTAAACTTGACCATTGAAATGTAGTTCAATTCTAACATCATTTTATTCTGATGTTTTATTTTGCAATACCTCCCTGACCTCAGATGTGTTTTTTTTTTTTTTTTTATAAAAGGCTAGAGGCATGCAAAGGCATCTATTTAGGAGTGAGATCCCAATTAGGTTGACACCTCAAACCCTAACCATCATCTGCAGCACGCCAAAATTGATTGCGATGGGGATCAATATTCCCACACCCTCTGACCTTTTGCAAAGAATCACTACCACTACACTCAACTTCTAATGTGGTACTTCCTCAGAGTCTCACATAAATGAAGTCAAGGAAGAGTTCTCTATGTAAGGAAGATATTTGATGAAACAAACAGTTATAGGGATTATATTTTTGTATTTTTTTTGTGTAAACAATCTATCTTGACATTTATTTAAATAGTCTATTTTGTAAATAATTAATTATAGTCTTTTTTTACTTGGTATTTTTGTTTTCATTTTATTTGTTCTGGCTGTGCAAGTATTCTATTATAAATGGTTCTTGTTCTTTGTAGGAACTTCTAACCAAGGTTATTAAATTGAGCAGAAGATGACAAGGGAAGAAGAAATTTGGGGATTAAAAAAAATTTTAAAAATGATATTTAAAAGTTTTAATCAACTTTTTAGTCCTTGTAAGGTGGGCGAGTGTTGGTTTCGGTCCCTGCATATTTTTCATTGGTTTTGGTCATTGCAAGTTCAAAATGTTTTGTTTTAGTCCCTATCATTACTTCTTATCTGTTTAGTGTTGATGTGGCTTACAATGCGCGACATCAGAATTGTCATGTATGTTAAATTATTATATCTAAATGTCACACAGGTGGCCATGTAGAAATAATCAATTTTTACAATTATTAATATTTTTAAGTTATTTAATTATTATAATATTATTATTCGCTTTTGTAATTCATATGAAAAAGCATTATGAAGTAAAATTAAAAAGCTAATATAGCACATAGTATGTTTAGTAAGATAATAAAAGCAAATTAAAAACAAATAATATATTATGATAAAATTTATATATTATAATGATTAAATATAATAAATAATAATATCAATAATTATAAATTAAAAAATAATAAAAAAATAATTGATAAAAATATAAATGATTGCTTCTACGTGTCATTGAAATATAATAATTAATATATATGGCAGTGTTGACGTGTCGTGTCCTTAGCCAAGTTGACACTTAACGGATGACAACTAACGACAACGACTAAAACTAAACATTTTCAACTCGTTAGGACCAAAATCAACGAAAAAAATGTAGGGACCAAGACCAAAATCTATGTGGTAATAAAATATAATAATTTAATATGCATGGCAGTGTTGACATGTCATGTCGTTAGCCAAGTCGGCACTTAGCAGATGACAACTAACGACATGGACTAAAACTAAACAATATGAACTTGTTGGGGCCAAAACCAATGAAAAAAGTGTAAGGACCAAGACCAAAACTCACCGAATTTGTGCGGATTGAAACATTCCTTAAACCTATTTAAAATATAAAAATAAAAAATAATATTTGTAATATTTATAGATAATAAAGTAAATATTGATGATAATAAAACTATCACATGGTATAAAAAATGATAATTTTAATCAACGTGTCATGAGTGATGTGGCATGTTGTTTGTCAGATCACCACTTTACGGTGCAATTTTGACGATAGGGACCTCAACCAAAAGTTTATACTTTTCGGGAATTAAGTCCTAAAATATATTTCCAGGGACTAAATTCAACGGAGCTCCTATTTCCAGGGACTACAAACTTGTTTAAGACAATATAAAATCATCTCTTACATATCAAAAACATAAGCTAATGAAATACATCTTCAATCGAAACAAATTTAAAGACAATACTGTTAAAGTTTATTGAGAAGGAAAATGACATCAAACTTTCCCTTAGTAATATGCGACTTCAAAATAAATTGCATCTAAGCATATTGAAAAACTGTAAAATCAAAGCAGTTTTTATATGGATCCCAATGAAGTCCAATCTCATCTCCTTTCTTCAAGCCCATTCTTCTCACAAAATCTTGAGTCCACTTCTCAAGAAAAACATAACTTCGTGAAGATCCCCACAACTTGAAAACCAGATAGTGCATGGAGTTGGTGTCTATGTCCCAAATCATAATTTTGGTTCCTTTGCCTGTCATAGCTTCTCTTTGGGCTTCAGGACTTAATACAGGCAACACCAAGGCCTCGACCCGATCTTTTTCTAACAAGAGTCTGCTAGAGTTACCAAGGTCACTCTTTGTGAGGACCTTTTTGATCTTCCACGGATCATCATAAAGCATCAATTCGATTGAGTAGCCCCACTGCATCTCTTCTGGCTTGTTGATGCGAGCTCTTTTTTGTCCGTCTTGTTTTCTTTCATCAACAGGAACTTCATGAGGTACGGCAAAGGAAGCCATAACCATGAAATAGAAGACGGAGAAAAAGAATAAGAGTAGCACATGAAACATCAGAGATGACGATTATTTATAATGAAATTATAGTTTGTAAATAGATCCTTGAATTTTACTATTTATCTATTTTAGGAAACTCAAATATTTCGTTTATTAGTTTTCCAAATTAATAAATTTAGGAAATCTCATAATATATTTACGAATATATGTTTTGCCGATTAGTTTATTCAAATAATTTAGAAAGCTTTGTTATAGATTAGGAAATCTATGAGATGCATTGTTTCTGAAAAACCAATAAAAAAATCCAATCACGCCCTCCCACGTGACCTCTTTTTTTTTGTTTTTGTTTTTTGTAGCTCCCTTTTCTTGAAGCATCCATTTTTCAACCACCCATAACCTCCTCCTTCCTAGGGTTGGCAATGGGGCGGGGCGGGGTCAGGTTTTACCTTTCCCAACACTGCCCCGCTCCTCGTCAGGGTTCGAAAAATGATCCCCATCCCCACCCCTAAAAGGGCTCGGGTTTCCCTGCCCCGCCCCCATAAATGAGTAACAAAATTTAAAAATTATTTTGTTTCAATCGAAATTAACAACCCTAAAATTGCACTATAAAAATATAGATAAATAAAACCTTCACATGATTGAAACAATCAACCAGAAACTGGAACTATTGAAACAATCAACCAGAAACTGGAACTTAGTTTTCTTTTTCAGCTACAAATTCAAAAGAAACTAGTTCTTTAGAGGCACTCCATTATGCTTCAAATAACACTAATAGCATCAAAACACCAGAAAACAGACAATCAAATGTTATGTAATTTTTCAATAAAAAAAGTACCCCTTTATATAGAATAAAACCTTTTAGTCAAAACAAATCAAATTCCCTACGTAGATATATGAGGGCATTATTGTAATTATGCAAATAGTGTAGCAGGATCGGGGCGGGGCAAGTATTTGTATCCTCATCACCGCCCCGAACCCAGTCAAAGCAGGTTTTCCCTGTTAGAGTCGGGGCGGGTTCGGGTGGGTACCCCCAAGTTCAGGTAGGTACCCGCAGTTCGGCTTCCCTCTTCATTTGGTCTTGACAAGCCACCAATCCATAATGATATGGAGTCACCCCCAATGATATGGAATGATGAGGTTTGATTTGAGATAGGAAAGGGTTGTCCATTAGATGGAGCCGTCCCTAGGGGAGGGTCACTCTTAAGAGGATAGGACTAATCAACTAAGTGGAGTCGCATCAATTTTTTAGGTTGTCTCATGTAAGACCTCTACACTATTAAAAATTTTGACCTTAATACGTGTCCAAATTGTTGTATTTCACTTTCTGACTTTATGCCTTTATAGTACTTTTGTGAAATAAACATAATTTTTACATTGCAATTTTCTTACTTCTTGTAGATGCACTTGTTCTATTTATTTGGTTTCTTTGTACTAATATGTTTGTAAAGTTGCCTCTTAGAGAATAAATAACACATGCTTTACTTATTTCTCCTTCTAATTCACTATGGTTGTTACACGCTCACTAAGTCTATGTGTTTCATCGTTCTCTTATTTTTCGATATGTAAGGGTGGCAAAAGAATCTATTTATCCATATCCATCTAATCCATCCATATGTTAATCCAATCCAATCAATCCATTTATATATATATATATATATAAAGGCCGAATGGATGGTTAATTATCCATCCAAATTCAGTAATGGATGGTGAATGATCCATCCATACCGCTCGCCCGACTGCAGAACACTAAATCCTAAACCACCGGACCGACTAACCAACCGACCACCAAACCCTAAATCCTAACTACCCGACCACCAGATCATCAACCCTAAATCAACTATCCGACTAACCAACGATCTGATTGATAATCTGACTGACCAACTGCCTGATCGTCGTACCCTAATCCCCAAATGACTATCATCATATCTACCGACCGTCGGACCCTAAACCCTAGACAAGCGTGCCACCAGACTGACTTGTCGATTGATTGTCCAGGTGTCAGAACATAAACCCTAAACAGCCACACTGACCCTAAATTGCTCGATGGACTGATGATTGCCAAATATCTTAAACAACTGACAATCGTCCGCCCGATTGATTGATCGACCATCCTATGACCGCTTAAACAATCGACTGACGACCACCTGCCTGCTTGCCTGCCCATGGTTTCCCGACCGACCGACTGATGGCCAATCGAAGGCCACTTCCTCGTTCAATCGACCTACGACTTACCAGATCGTCTGGTGGTGAGACACCCTGATGTCCCATTAAAGAACAACCTTAATTAACTATGCCTTAATCTGTTTATTAGCGTTAGCGCGGATATACACTTGAAAATAATATAAGTTGCAGAAGCGATAAATTAAAGGGTTTAAAACATACACAACGAAAGAAAATAAAACATAACGGATATTTACACACACACACACACACACACACACACACACACACACATATATGTATATATAGAAGTATCTGTCAAGTAATGTCAATCCCAACATAGGGACCGTAACCCTAACATCTATATAGATTGAAGAAAAAGAAACAGGTACACTGATCACAAAGAAAAGTAATAAAACCTAAATAGACAGCATCTACCCACCTGCCTCTCATAAAATACATCAAAATCAAAGAAAGTAAGCTCACAGAGGCCCTCCCCTAACAGATGCTACCGACAAAACATATCATAGACGATATGGGCGTCTGGAAATACCATCCCCCTCGATAAAAGCACTACGGTAATCTCTAGTATCTCTGGTCCTGATCCTGGGCTCCCATATCGACTCATCAATGCTCATCACAACCCTACAACGACGGTAGTGGTGCATCGTCTGTACACTCCTCCTCCTCCTCCTACCTCTGTAAACTCTGCCAACTCCATCATGAACCTCGGATTGGTCCCTCATGTTCCACTGTCATCTGGGAACTCGCGCTAGAGATGCGATAGGAGCCGAGCAAAGTGAAGAATGGTCCTCGTCCTAGGCGAATATGAATGATGACCATGCTGACGTAGCACATGAAGAACTATGAGTGGTCGACCTGCCACCCACAATCGTCATGGTACACAATCTCAATATCCTCCAGGGTTTGGACCCTCAGTGGGATCCTCTGCAGATAATGCATCAGGCGGTGCTCCGGATCTATTGCCGTCACGGTACGACTGCTACTGCTCATCTAATGAGCCGATACATACACAGAAGAAAAGAGAAAGAAGGGATATAGGCATCTAAACAAAGCCATAAACAGGGATAGGGAAACACAGTACAAATTTTTATCAATCAACACAAACCGCAAACATCTCTCGAATTATTCTTATACAGACAACCTCAAATATCCAACTAGAATAAATCCTCTAAGGAGTCACACTCCTATGCATGTCGGCTGAGCTCTCACAGTAGGGATACTGATCCCCCGGACATTTTCTTTCTCTCACAGGCCTTCCTTGCTCAGAGAATGTCAGTTGGTTTGTCCTGATAACAGTTCCGCTCGCCGTGACCAATAAGGGTGCTTCCCCTTATGAGCTCACTTCTAATAGGGGTATATTGGTCTCCTCGGAAGGTCCATCTAGGACTGGAACACTCCGGGCCCAGACATCGAGATATTTGAGTACCAGTAGAGACCACAACACAATGGGTGCAAACCATTGGTCACTGTCGGTCAATCTGAACCCGGCTACATCCCCAAGGTTGCCTGGACCGTCCCACTTGCATTTCGTACCCGCACCCGGGTACACCAACTTCGCATGACTCCCAGTCACACGGGTCACCACTTTGGCAATATGTAATGCAAACACAACCTAAGTTAAAACCGGTACCAAATACTAACTTAGACACATCATGATGCCCTAGGCATCCACAACATCATCTCGGTACCCATATACTGCTTTCACAATCCTTTCACAACTAGAGTACCCTTAGGATGTCAACTAGGTTTTAACAGCACAACACCACAACCAAACAATCTCAACAACATCAACACAGATATCAAATATCATCATCAATATAAACATCAATATCAACATCAATATTATATCAGGCATTATCAAACATATGACAAACAACACACATCAATCAGCATCATATCCATAAGCAATATAAAGCAGGAAAACATGCAACCTCAACAGAATAACATAAATCGATAAATTATTCTAAAGCCGATAAGCGTACTGTAACTGAATTCCCGTATATATTTTCAAAACCATTTTCATTTGGGATTTGATTATTGTAGGCTATTAGACAACTAATAGGGTCTGGGGCACCCTATGCATACAGCTTAACATACGATACTATGCTTGCCTCCTTGGTGTATCAGATACTTTCTCCTCACCTTAAACAACCATGTTCCGCTCACTGACGTCTCGAAATTCATCCCCCTCCAAAGGTAACAGCTGCTGCCACGTACATCACGGAGCTCCCCAGTGCTTCGAAATTTGCCCTAACACATGGACAGAGTCCCGACAATGTCATAAACCCTAATCTTGCAACAATTTTACAAACAAAGCCAAAATTGAAGCAATATTTAAAAAAAAAAGGAAAATGACAATGTCGACGAGTTAGGGATTCAAGCATTACCTTAGCCGCTTGACGAATCGAAGCTAGGTATATGACGTATACGTTGCCCTAAACGTGTATTCGAAGTCGGAATAAAAAACGGATGAACGAACTGGCTTCGAACCTCTTTCTCTCTCTAACACAAGCTTTTCTATCTCTCTAGAGTTTCGGGTCGAAAAGTGAGAGAATGAGTTGCATGCAAGGAGGAAGAAGAAAAGAAAGTGCGGGTGGGTGGTTCTGGTCAGCATGCTTAAGCGTGCACTGCTCTAGTGTGGGGCACTTCCACACTAAATCGTGGCACCCAGATCCTCCACGCATCCATGCAATTGACACATGGTGCCACATGTAAGAGCTCCAGAATGCTTGAGCGTTCCTATGCCATGTTTGAGCATTCTCTTTGCTTTTCGTTGTCCGATTTTGCACATATCGATTAATCTCAAACTTGATACACAGACTCATAAGCACCCAAGGAACAAGATTAAGCCTTAAGACATGCTTAATATTTTCCTCGCACAAAAATCGAGAAAACGAGATGTTACAAGTGGCCAACCAACTGCTCAATCAACAGATGGCCACTTGACCGATCGGACAATCGACCGATTGATGCCCCATGGTTGATCGTCCGATTGATCGATTGACTGATCAATTGAACGAATAACCAACGGCCTGATCACCGGTCGACTGATCGATTGACCGACCGTCAACCCAATGGTCAATGGACCGTCGGCCGACGCCCACCAATGGTTCGATCAATTGAGGGTCGATCGACCAACTGGAACATTTTATTTCGAAATTAATTTCTTAATGTATTACTATGTTTGGTAGGCTTTACAGCTTAAGTAGTGTCTTGATCAAGTGAACATGTGTGCTGGTCATGGCTCAAGTTTGGGTCGAAGGGAACTCCCAATTGATGTTTTTGTATCTTATAGTATCGGTTAGCAATTATTCTGTTACAAAGTTTTGAGTTTGTCCTAGTTAGTTAGGTTTGATTAGTGAGCAAAAGGTGTTAGTTGTTACTCTTTGATTTGGCTTTGTTTTACTTTTACTCTATCTATTAGTATATTTGATTGTGGTGAGTAGAAGTTGTTTATTGCTTGGGGAAAATATAAAACAACAATAACAATGACAAAAGACCAAACAAATTGGAACTGATAAAAAAAATTGAGAAGATATTAAAAAAGGGGGAGAAAATAAAAGAGATCAAAAAAAAAAAATTTAATAAAAAAGGATTCTCATGTGAGATTGTGGATTGGTATAAAAATTTGCTTTTAGATCACTTAGTTAATTGATTTGGTTTGTTGGCTCAACTGTTTGATTACTTTTTAAATTACTTTGTTTATTGATTACTTGTTAGATCATAGAAGTAGATTTATACTCTTTATTAAATTCATACTTTAAAAAATAATTAACATATTTGACTTATTATCTTTTTTTTTTTTCGATTTTTCTTTTGTAAGTTAATGTGGTTGTTTTTGTACTACTATATATCCTATATTTAGCAACATTTTTGAAGGAGATGTAACATGGGTTTGTGAAGGAGATCAAGAACACACTCTAGAAGGAAATTGAGTTAGAAAATCACTCTACTCCTATTAGTTCTCTCCCCTCCCTTATGAGCGATCTGTGCAGGCAGGCTTCAATATTTCTCCACCGATGTCCAGAATGCAATTCCTCCACCGCCGCAAGCCCAGATCCTGTGGAAGTAAGTGGAGTGATTAATAATTGACTTGAATGGTAAAAATGCATTAATCCATTATTTGAGAGTTTCTTAAGTAATGAAGTGGAACAATTAATGAGAGCTATCCAAATCGCTCTGTATCACTCAAATCCTGACATTTTCATTCCCTCCAGTTGGGCTGATATTTCTCTCCTCAATAAACTTCCAAATAATAAAGGTGTACATTCTTACCTTTCCACCTCATTTTATTACTAATCACTTCATTACTGGCCACTTCGTCATATTTCCTTCAAAACTCCCAAAAAATGACCTTAGCAGAGAGGGAAAATAGAAAAATTAAAAAATTTAAAAAGAGAGAGAAATAGAATATATTTAATTGAAAAAGATACTAAATATCTTGATTTTTTAATAAATTATAATATTTATTTAATAAAAGTTTATATTTTTAATTCAAAAATATTTATTATATGATAATTTTTTATACGATCCATTGACACTTTAATAAAAGAATTATAGTGTATGGTAAGCATTATTAGAAATCATAAAATCTTTTATTTATATTTAATAAATAATAACAATTTATATATTATACATATTGAGCTACAATATTTTTAAGTGAAAATATAATTTTCAAAAATACTAGTTTTTGGCAAATACAGGTAAAAAAAATAAAATCAATTTAGTATGTATTTTATTGTATAGTTTTTTGACTTAGGAATCCATCGTAATTAGGGTCTTTAGCTCCCCAATGAATCCATGAAATATCTCTACAAGCTTAGATCCTTTGGACCCGTTATGATACTAATCTCTGCTCGGATCCTTAGTCACAGTTAAGGTTCTTTGTCCCTCCCCAATAATATGTTCTGTTGATTTGAATAGAGGTCCTCCCCCTCACAAGCTTAGCCTGCGTAACCAACAGAGTCACACCTATTTAGGTTATCGTATAGTTATTAGATTAAAGAGAAAATAGATATTATAGAGATAATTAAAGAATAATGAACACCAAAAAAAAAATAGTAAATTTTGATGAATTGAAATATTAAATTTTTATCAAATATATTTTTTAAATTTTTAAATTTTTTAGTTTTATACTTTTGACAATTAATAAACATTTGATAAATAATTTATATATTTAATTCATTGATATTTATTGTTTATTTAATTACTTTAGTAATCTTTTCTCTCTATATTAAAATATGTATATAAAAAATATATATACTAAATTAGTTCTTTTTCTACTAAGCAAATAAATTAATGAAATATTAATAACATATTTATAATAATTCTCAAATAAATTAGATAAAAAATAAGCTAAAAAACTTAATGAAAGAAATTAAGGAAATATTAATAACATATATATAATTAATTGAAACTTTTATGTTTTTGGGTAAAAAAGTTAATAACATATATAATAATAATGCTCAAAGAAATTAGGTTAAAAAAACATTAATTCTAAAAAATACTTAATGAAAGAAATTATTTAAATATCAATAAAATATATAATTAATATAAGGTTATATTTTTTTAGGTGAAAAAACTAATGCTAAAAATACAAATTTATTAGCCAATGGTTTTATTAGGTAAAATAAATTAACGTCTCTCATTAATTGATAAAGAATTAATTTGTTACTAATTTTATCATATAAATATTTTAATAAATAGATAAAGAAATACTAAAAAATTAATTCAAAAAAAAAAAAATATTAATAAAATAAATATATAAATATTTATCAAATGTTTATATATAGGTGGGGATTAAATTACGGCAAAAATAACGTTAAAAAGTTACTTTCAATCGCATCCATTAGTTTTACTTTAATCTAATGGTTAAAAGTTACCCAATTAATCAAAGAAAAGAATATTTAATGATGACTATAATAGGGAGTGAGAAATTAAAATGTATTAGCTAAAGAGATATAATTTTTTTCTTTTTATCAAATAAAGAGATAAATTCGGACTACTCGTTTGAATTCATGCAGAAAATAGTTAAAGAGATATATTATAAAGAAAAAATTGGAATATTCATTAATTAAAATTTATACATTTATATTATTTTAAATACATGTATATTTTTAGCACATTATAAAATTTTTAAAATACAGTAATATATATTTGAGTGAGACAATAAAAGGATACATGAATATTATATATATATATATATATATATATATATATATATATATATATATATATATATATATATATTCTCAGATATACATGGACTAAAAATATTATAAATGTATGTACTAATTAATTTTACAATATGTCTAACTTACAAAAACTAATATTAGTATTAGGTGGTTAATAAGTTAATATATGTTTCTTGGTAAAAAAAAAAAAGTTAATATATGTTTAAAAAACAAAACTATTTTCTAAACTTTCAGTGTTACCCATAACTGATGTTTGTAACCAATAAGTAATATATATATATATATATATATATATATATATATATATATATATATATATATATCATATCAAACTTGGAGCAAGGAAGGGACCGATCCAGTTCTAGCCAAAACAAAGTTACCAAGCTCATCCTTTATACACATCCCAAAACTAGTTCTTCCAAGGTCCTCAAGAAAACTAGCATCAACATTGCACTTTAAACAATTAGAACTGAGGGCTGCCCACTAGACAATGTTAGCGCCAGTCACAGGAGATGAAGCACCTGTTGGAGCCATCTCATTCGCAAGTTTCCAGTCCATAAAATAAGAGCATGCTTTTTTATTAATGCTAGCGGCTGATAGGTTAATATTGTGCCAAAGCTTCTCATTCCTACCAAACCACAAACTCCACAGGGTCATCACAAACTTCACTTTATTATCAGGGGAAAGAGTTGTTAACAAAGTGAAGCAAAGTTCACTAAGGCTTTATTTGGTTGTGAGAAGAAAAAAAGAAGAGAGAAAGAGGTGAGAAAGAATATGAGAAGAGAAAAAATGTGAGAAATAGAGTAGATTTTATGTGTTGTTTGATATAAGGGAAATATGAGAGAAAAGAGGAGAAAGAGATGTTTTCTCTCTCTCCCCTTTGTTTGGTTGGATAGAAAATAAGAAGAGAGAAAAGTAATTTTTTTTAAAAAGACAAAAATATCCTTAACTAAAAAATAAATATAAAAATATTTAAATTTAATTGATTTAAGTTATTTTAACTAACCACATAATTTAAATTAATTTAAGTTATTTTAAATAAAATTTATTAGTTTAATATAATTCTTTTATTTATTTCAATTTATTTTAATTAAATAAATGATTAATTTAATTCAATTTATTTAAATTTATTAAATAATTAAATGAGAACCCAAAAAGAAGGGTACAAAAGTCATTTTACATGAAACACTCCCTCCCTCTTCCATTTTCTTCTCAGTTGGGGGAGAAAAAAATTTGAGGTGGGTCCCACCAATTTTCTTCTCTCTTCCCTATTTCTCTCCTTCACCAAACAAAAGAAAAGGTTATTTTCTTCTCCTTTTCTCTCTTCTTATTTTCTCTCTTACCATTTTCTATTCTAACAAACAAAGGCTAAAATATTGCGCCTGCTGGAGTAAAGGAAGAATAAATTGCCAAAGTTGATTTTGAGTCCAAGTTGCAACATTGACCCCACAAGTCAACAACACATGCCAAGTATTCTCAACTTCATGCTCACACAACGCGCAAAAATAAGGACACTGGACACCTTTTTTCTGGAGGCGTGATATTGTGGGCAGAATATCTCTACAAGCCCTCCAAACAAACAACTTTATTCTACTTGGGACCTTCAAATTCCAGATTAAATTCGAAGCATCATCCATCTTGTACATAGAGCAATCCGCCAGCAGTCTAGTAATAGCAAGGTGGTAACCAGATTTAACAGAGAAAATACCATCCTTGGTTGCACCCCAAATAAGCTTGTCAGCTCTACAGTTTCATTTAAAGGAGTCTTCACAATACTATCCACTATATCGATTGGAAATAGGCTCCTAATTAGAGGTTCATTCCATCTTTCAGACCCTTGAAGCATCATATACAAACACTTTTAACATATTATATCTTGCAAATAAAATTATAAAATTTAAAAAGTATAGTAATATATGTTGAGCCTCCAAGCGTCTGAACTAGCTTTATTCACCTTTAGTTTTAATGTATCCAAACATTTATTATAATGATTTGAATGAAGGGTCATCCTACTATGCACTACCCTTATTTTACACTACTCATTACACCACCCAGGATAGCAAGATCTCTACCAATCAAATTGACACATGTACAGCTGACTTTTCAACATTGTCAACCCTTCAACCCATATACTTTAGTAGCATAATGGACCCTTATATTTTTGTATTTGCTTGTATGCCCCCTACTTTAAAAAATAAAAAAAATTAAACAAAGGAGCACATTAATTTCTGATATTAAAAATAATAAATAATTTTTGATATTAACAACAATACACAAAACATAATTAACATTAAATTATTTCTGATTTTAAAAAATAAATAATTTTTTTTTGGGCAAAATATATAAATACCATAAATACGTATACTATATTGTAGTATATAGTACATACAAGCTTTGACTATTGTATAAATACATCTCCAAGGTTTGAAACTTTGACCATCCATGTGGCAATTTTATTGGCCCACAAATTGCCACATGAGTGGTGCATTAGGGGATATAATTTTAGGGTGGTGCAACTTAGCCCAACCCTTGAATGAATCGTATGAAGTCTTTCGGCAAAGTACGTAGTTTGTAGTATGTTTTTTAGCAAACACCCCATCAACATCCATAAACATTAAATGACTGGACAAAACGACTCTTTGACATTAATGGATGAAAGAACAAAGCATCAATCCGAGGAAGAATGTCTCTCAAATGATTTATTGCTGGAAGTTTGTAAAAGGACCACTTTGAAGACATCCGAAGAAGTTAAAATAAATGTTTAACCAATCATTTGGTTCTTATACGTGATACTGATTTTGAATTGTATCTATACGTTAAAAAATTGAAATTAGTTTCTATATTTTTAATGATTTTTAATTTGATCTCTACTGTTTATTTGTGTTATAATGCCAATTGTCGGAGTTAAAGTATAGGGACAAAATTGAAAATGATTATCACATACAAGGACCAAAGTATTGATGATTACCACATATAGGGACCAACAAATTTTGAATTTGGTCCCTACATCTGACAATCATTTTCAATTTGGTCCCTATACTTTAACTCCAACAAACGGGGTCATAAGACTAATAAACGATGACGACAAATTTAAAAAAATTAAATTGTACATATAAGGACTGATATAAAAAAATTTCATATATATATGAACCAAATTCAAAATCAGTGTGATGCATCGGGACCCAATGATTAGTTTAACCTAAAATAAATTAAGGTGATAGTTACCATGTAAGCTATGCCTAGCATGGGAAAAACTTGTTTTTATTCTCTAGGCAGACTCTATTGCAAGAATTAGGGGTATATATGAATTAGTTTGGATCGATTTTGAACCAAAAAGTCATCCGATCTAAAAATAAAAACAAGTTGTTATTCTGTTTGGATTAGATTGAATCCTATATCAAATCTGAGCCAATCAAATTCGGTTAAACAGCTATTTGAACTAGATTGGATAATTCGGTTTTTACCAATACAATAAATAAAAAGTAAGTCTAAATAATGTTAATAGATAAAACATATAACATACTAAAAATTAAAATGTTACAAGCTAACAAGTATCAATTTTATGTTTGGAACATTAAAAATAGTAGAAAATTATGTCACATCAAACTTATAAGTATTAGTAAGAAAAAACCGACAAATAAAAAGCAATAAAGTAAAAGGTATAATAAAAAAAATATTAAATCTTTTAATGCCGTTTGGTTGGGTTTCAAAAAACGAATCTGAAAGCTGATTCGATCCGATCGATTTTCACAAAATAAAGTCCAAAAAAATCCAATATATATCGATATTTTTCCATTTTTGAATTTTTTATATCAGTTATCAGTTTTTTTTTAAAATTGGTTTGGATATGAATATCCCTACCAAGAATGTCATGTTGTTTTTCTCTAGTGCAAACGATATTAGGATGCTAAAATGGGTCTGGCACAGTCATGACATGAAATTGTGACCACCCTAACTCCTTTATAAGTAGATGCCCATACCAAATCTATGTTACATACAAAAAAATCAAAGTAACAGTGTTTTTTATCATTCTATTTTCACAATAATAAAAAAATTAAAATGGAGCATATAAATATTAAAATTTGAATCATTCAATCCGATCTTCCATCACAACCTATAATCGAAGTGTAATACGGTTGATGTGTCCCTAATCGATGATGACCACATCAATGTCGTGAAACTAGGGATAGCAATCCCTCCCCCTCCACCCAAAAAAAAAAAATTGGACCTCCACGGGGATCGCCACCCCCCCCCCCCCCCCCAAAAAAAAAAAAAAATTGACCCGCAACCCCAAATTTTGGGATTGTTTTCTCATGCGGATTGAGATAATAGCACCCCAAAGTAAATTCAGGGACGGAGATAAAGACCATATTCTCCTCCCCCAAGAAACTCTAATATATGAAGTTACAAATCTTATATATATATGGTATATATATGGGTGGGGATCCACCTATTCTAAGAGTAACTCTTGTTAGAGTAACAAGAGTTACTCCGCTTAATAACTCATCGGGGATATTGAATTTCAACAATCCAACCTTTGAATATTGTCATATTATCCTAACAATCATGTACACCAAATTTCAGAAAAATTAGACATTCATATCTATGTAATCTTATAGTGGACATTTACTTATAATTTTAGAAAACGTATTATACGTTCAATCGAAGTTATTCAATGAAGTATCAAATATTTTTGAAATTTAATTTTATGAAACTTTGAGAAGTTGATCTACTCAATAAGAAATTTTAATTTGACGATCGTATTATTAAAATTCAATTTCTCTATTGAATTATTAAGCGGAGTAACTCTGGCAAGAGTTACTCCTGGAGTAAGTAGAGAGAGAAAAACAAAGAAAGAGAATCCATTGCCATCAGGACTTGGATCTGCTCCTGCCGCTGGACCATCCAGCGGCAGTTTTCCTCCATCAGATCTCCCTTCCACACATCAAGGCAGCTAGATCTCCCTCCCACACATCACAGCAGCCATTGGATTTCGGCTGGAGCGGCGCTGGATAGGGGATTGGCAGGAGCGAATCTGGTTTGTTGCCATCATATATCAAACTTTACTCTTATGTCAAATTTTATTCATTAATTTTAATTTAATGTAATGACTTAAACTTATCATTTTATTAAAAGGAGAAAATAATTAAACGTAACTTTAATAAAGAGAGAAAAGATAAATATATTTAGTTGAAAATTATAGTAAATATATTGATTTTTTTGTTAAATTTATAATATTTATTTAATAAATATTTTGTATTTATAATTTAAAAATATTTAGGCTAAAATTTATTTTTGATCCTTTGTCTTTTAAAAGATTCATTTCGCCAGAGATATGCGGAATCTGGGCACTACTTCAGTACCCCCTCTCTCAAATCAAATTAAGCACATTCATTTCTTCTAAAAACCCGAAGGTTCAATTTGGGAATTGAGAGGGGAAAGGCTGCTTTTATGGTGCACGCATCTTTTACAAGTGTACCGGTGCATGCATCAGTTGCCACCGTTGGATCTTGTTTTAAATTGAATCAATGGTCATTACATGTCTACCTATAATCGGTTTTACTGGTCAATACATAAAAAATAGATCCAGCTTCAGAGTTTCCAAAACCCACCAAGCTCTACAGAGGGGTGAGGCAAAGGCATTGGGGAAAGTGGGTCGCTGAGATTAGACTCCCAAAGAACCGCACAAGGCTCTAGTCACATCTACTTTTTTTCTTGCTTGGCCATGGAGAATGACTTTGGTTATGTTTTAGGAAGTATATTATATTATTGCTCTAATTCAGTTCTGCTTGTATTTCATTCATCTTGTAAAATTTGAATATTGTACTTGTTTATGGTATTGTATTGGTGTTTTGAAAATGTGCCCTTTGGCCGTCTCTACCGAAAACTTCGAGTCAGGTGAAGTTGTTTTTGGTTGAGTGAGCAGATCTCTTTGACCATAAAAGTTGCAAAGGTTGATGAACATCGTGTCCTCCTTATTGGGTAACGACAAAGCCAAAAAATATACTATTTGCAAAAAGGTCCTCAATACTGGATAATTTATTAAAGACTCTCAAAATGACTTACTGCAATAGGTCAAAACATGCGTGCACCGGTGCACTCCTTAGGTATGGAGTGCACCATAAAATTGGCTGAGGGGAAAGGAGGGGAAGGGTTTGAGAAAAAAAGTGAGGGGAAAGGGAGGGGGAAGGGAAGATAGCCTTAAAAAACCTACACTAGTTCATTTTTTTTACTCCCCCAAATTGGAGGGGTTTGGAGGGTTTTGATTCTTTTATTAAAAAATATACCCCATACAAGGTGGGTGAGTATCCTCCCTTCCCCCAACCCTTTCCCCCTTTTTTCCTCCTCAAACCCTTCCCCTCCCTCCCCCTCCCAAACTTGCAAACAAGCCCTAAATCATCAAATCCCAGGAACTCTCCTCCACCATCTTCACCTCCAACACCCATTCCCAAATCATCTCCACCTAGGTAAAAGTGGATCAAAATAAGACCACAAACTCTAACTCTAAACCTTCTTCTTCTAGTCCTTCTAATACGTCGAGAGACATTAAGTGCTTTACCTGTCAAGGAAGAGGACATATTGCTTCACAATGTCCTAATAAAAGAACAATGATCTCTAGGACTAATAATGACATAGAGGTGACCAGTTCCTCTTTAAGTGAGTCTTCTAGTAAAAGTGGAGAAGATGAGATAATATCACTTGAAGGAGACTTATTAATGGTGAGAAGACTCTTAGGAGTCCAAATTAAAGAGGAGGATGAGAGCCAACGTGAAAACATATTCCACACTTGATGCATAGTGGAAGTTATGTGTTTTGATCATAGATGGTGGAAGTTGCACTAATGTGGCTAGTCAAAGGTTGGTGACCAAACTTGGTCTCCAAACCAATGCACACCCTAGGCCTTACAAGTTGTAATGGCTTAGTGAAAAAGGTGAAATTTTTGTGAACGAACAAGTCTTGTTAATTTTTGCCATTGGTTCTTACAAAGATGAAGTTTTATGCGATGTGGTGCCTATAGAAGCTGGACATGTGTTGTTAGGGGAGGCCATGGCAATTTGATAGGAAAGTAATCCATGATGGCCATACCAATAGGTTTACTTTCATGCACCACAACAAAAGAGTCACTCTTGTACCCCTTTATCCAAAGGAAATTAGTGAGGATCAAAAGAAAATGAGATAAAAAAGAGAGCTTGAAAGAAAAGGCAAGAGTGAAAAAGAACAAAATGAAAAAGAAAATAATGTGCCAAATAAAAAATAAGAAAAAGGCAATGGGCACAAGTGTGGAAAATTTTTGTGATGAAAATAAGGTGAAAGAAAAATTTGGAAAAGAATGCATGTTTATGAAAGAAAGGGAAGTAAAGAAAATACTTTTGGCTAATCAGCCAGTGTATTTACTTTACTCCAAAAATACTTGTGAAAACTCTACTCCATCTTTTTCTTTGTCTACTACCTTTGAGTTTCTTTTTGATAAACTTAAAGATGTGTTTCCAAAATAGCTTCCTAAAGACTTACCACCTATGAGGGGGTTGAGCACCACATGGATTTGATTCCAAATGCTTCCCTGCCTAATAGGCCAGCATATAGGAGCACTCCTCAAGAAACTAAAGAAATTCAAAGGATTGTAGTAGCCTATTTTGATGACATCTTAGTATATAACACGACACAAGAAAATCATTTTGAACATTTGACATGTGTTTTGTTAGTACTAAAGAAAGAAAAATTTTTTTTTGCAAACCTCGGAAAATGCAATTTTTGCACCACCAAAGTGGTATTTTTGGACTATATTGTAACTGCTCAAATGTGCATGTGGATGGGGTAAAAATGAGGTAAAAGAAGTTTTATTGGTAGGGCAACCCATAAATATTTTAAACCTAATGATGTTTGCTTGTCTATTAATATTTCTACCTTACCTAATTGCATTGAACCTCTTTTGAAAATTAAAGATTTGGATCCAATGCATAACACTCACAGATCACATTCATTGAGAGGAATAGAACACAAATTAAACATCTTTACAAATGTTTCTATCACACTAATGGACAAACACTAACAAGCAACCCTCAAGAGATTACAAAGTATCAAAAACATTTCAAACGGTTTTTTTTTTTTTTTTGACGAGAACATTTGAAAGGTTTGTTGGAAAACAATCAAAAGAGTATGATGAGAGAAAAGCTTGTTTTCAAAAGATTGGTATTTGACCTAGGCAATTTGGCTTAAGAAAGGAAAAAAATAATAATAAAGAGTGTTTCCTTCCCGAGAACTTTTTTTTAAGTTTTTGTGAAAGAATAATACTAGCATATTGTCTTTGATGCAGGAATAAAATTTGGGGATGAATTTGCCTCAAGAAGGAGGGGATGATGTGATCATAAGAAGCACAACCCTAATGGGCTAAGGACAAGGGCAAGTCAACTTTGAAACAAATTACAATCAAACCTACTTCAAGTTCTAGATGTCCGATTGAAGTGATATTGGGTGCCTTAGAAAGTTCAGAAGATTATCTACAAGTCTTATTTCATGACTCAAGACCAGATTTGGTGTCTATCATGCCTAAAAATGGACTACAAGTTTAGAACGCAGTTCTGTATGGATTTCGACTTCCTTAGGCTTGTAATTTGGCTTAAGAGTGTTCCAAGCCTATTAGGACTAAGAGAGGTGCATGAGCTCATGCTCACACCTATATAAACGCCTCATGTACTCTTTTTTGCACATAATGAATCATTTGTGTAGTTTTCCCATTTTGAGATTAGAGAAAGTTGAGGGAGTTCTCTTCTTGAGAGGTTCTTTAATTTGAACCTTGATTCTCATCTAGAGTTCCAACACTCTAGTGGCGAATCTTCCCCAAGGCTTATCATCCAATCCTTATAGTGGATTGAATGTGGCCCCATTCTTCGATCTTCTTCCTAATTACATTTTCTTATTTCATTTTTCGTTAGCTTTCTTGTAGTTTAATTCATATAATTGTGATTCTTCTACTCTTTTTGGTTTCCTTGATTCTCACTTGCGAATCAAGTTTATGATCTTGATCTTGATTTATATGTTTATTCTACCATTTTCAATAACCAAATTCAAAGAAAGTTCCTAAAACTATGTTAATCTATCTTAGACCACATCATATATGATGAAGTGAATGATGGCTTGATTAATTTAGAAAAGAAAGACTTGAATTCCTTGGAAAAAGATATCATCCATTGAAATTGAAATTGGGAACTTGAAAGATGCTTTTATTTATGAGGAAAATTCTTTAAATTGTAAAACCTTAACTACTTATGAAAATCAAGTTGAGGATTTTTCTTCCAAATATAATAAAAATGACAAATCTAATTGTTCTTGTTCTGTGAATGCTAGTAACAAGGGAAGTCACGCCATTTTACATGGTAAATCGAACAACGCTTTTGATGAAAAGATTTTGAAATGTCATCAATCTAGAAATTCAAACTTTTCTATGATGATCTCAAAAATACCAAGCCTTCATCTATAATTTGCAATTATTGTAATCATAAAGGTCATATTTCTTTTTCTTTTTCTTTTTTAACCAAAAAAGGCATGCAAAAGCATCACAATAGATTTAGACATCCCAACTATGTTAGCACCCCTAAATCCATCTATCATTTGCACTCAATTATGCCATTATAAGAAAAATAATTATGTGAGAAATAAATGGGTATGGGTTCCTAAAAATTATAAATGTTTATCCACCAACCCTCAAGGACTAGGATGACTACTTTGTAATCACCCAAGTTGTTGTTTCTTAGGAGAGTCTCGCCCAATACTTCCTTTCTCTTTCTGTCGCTGCTCAATCTGAAGTGCCAAGCTTAAAACCTCAGCAAATGTAGAACAGTTAGCTCCAACCACTACTGTAAATAAGTACTCCCTCAATCCTCGGGTAAACCTCTTAATTTGCACCTCCTCTGTCATAGGATAAGGAGCATGCCTAGAAAGCTATGTGAAACGAGCACTGTATTCTGAGACTGACATACCCTTAGTTTGCTCCAATCATTCGAACCTATAAGCTTATCCATATTTGACACTCTCAGGAAGGAAACAGATCATGAACAACTAATAAAATTCACCCCATGCCAACGGAGGTGAACCCACTGGTCAACCACATGAGACTGTGTCAAACCATTCATATGCCACTCCCTCTGGTTAAAATGATGCCAACTCCACTGCTCTAGTCTCTAAGCAACCTAAAGCTCTCCAAAGCCTCTCCAAACCATCAATAAATCTTTGTGGATCTTCACTTGCACTGGATGTGGAGAAAGTAGGGGGCTTGAGCTTCAAAAACTCTATCAATGTGACCTCAATCCCTATGGTTGTTGTTGCTGGCGGTTGCTCTACCTGTTCACCTTCTTGTTGACAGTTGAGGTTTTCTTTATGTGGATTTCCTTGTTTCTACTTCCCATTAAAAATCCCAACAAGTTGTTGCCCAACCTGTTGAAACCCCTGTATGCTAGCTGCAACCTCTGCTATTTTCGAATTACCTCGCCATACTCTAGGCACCTCAACATTGGCCACTCTAGCACCCAATCCACGTGCACCAGTAGCTCCTCCACATCTACCTCTATTGCGCCCATGAAAGGTTTGGGGAGCTCCTTCAATCTTCCTTGGAATCCAACTATCCTTTGTTGCATAATTTACAATCCCTGGCTTCGATTCATCCTTCTTGGAATCGGAATATTTTTGGGAACATTCACTACAGGAAGAAAATTCTAGTTGCTAGATTAAATGGCATTCAAAATGCCCTATCTTATGGATCCAATCCCTTTCTGGAAAAACCTGAAAGTAAGCTTCACAAGGAGTTTCAGGACGTGCTAAGTCAGGAAGAAATGTTATGGTTTCAAAAATCTAGGGCAGAATGGATAAAGGATAGGGATAGGAATACTCATTATTATCACACAAAAACAATTATTAGGAGAAGAAGGAATAGAGTGATGGCACTTAGGAATGATGAAAGGGAGTGGATATCTGATCAAGAGTCCCTTAAGGTATTAACTATTAAATATTATAAAAGCCTTTTTACAAAGCCCCCTGTGGAAATAGTGATCAGTCCTTCAGTTTGTGTTTATCCATCTATTTAGCCTAGTATCCTGCAAAAGATAGCAGATCCTGTTTCTCATGAAGAAATTAAGAGGGAGATGTTTAATATTGGGCATTTCAAAGCTCCAGGAGAGGATGGATATCCTGCTTTTTTTCTTTCAATCTAATTGGGACATTGTGGGATCTTCTGTCTTCAACTTTATACAAGAAGCCTGGGACAACCATGATCTTATAAAAAAGGTAAATAGCACTCTACTTGTTCTCATTCCTAAGCTTGATCATCCTAAATTTTTTAACCAATTTAGGCATATAGCTTTATGTAGTGTAGTATATAAGTGCATCACAAAAATTATCATTAGCCGCATTATGCCTTTTCTAGATAGTATAATTTCTCCCTACCAAAGTAGCTTTTTTTGTCGGGGAGGAACATACATGACAACATTATCATTGCAAAAGAAATGGTGCATTCGGTGGGAAAATGAAAGGAAATAAAAAATTTATGGCTATTAAAATAGATTTAGAAAAGGCCTATGACCGTTTAAATTGGTACTTTATCTCTCATTGCTTAAGTTCTCTTAACTTGGGTAATCATTTTGTCTCTCTCATTATGAGGTGTATCTCCTCCTCTTCCTTTAAGGTATTGTGGAACGGGGACAAAACTGAGAGTTTTCTACCTATTGGGGGAATTAGACAAGGGGATCCTTTATCCCCCTATATTTTGGTGATTTGCATGGAGTATCTATCTCACATTATCTTAGATGCAGTCAATGATAGGAAATGGAAACCTATGAAAGCAGGGAGACAAGGACCTAGTATTTCTCATTTAATTTTTGCTGATGATCTTTTATTATTTGCTGAAGCTAGTATAGATCAAGTGCATGTTATTTTAGATTGTCTTAACATTTTCTGTCAAGCATCAGGGCAAAAGTTTAATCCTAATAAAACAACCATTTGTTTCTCTAAAAATGTTTCTATAAATGAGGCTAATACTATGTCAAGCTGTGGAGGTTTCCATGTTTCTAAAGATTTAGGTAGGTACCTTGGAGCTCAAATTCAGCAAGGGAGATCTACCATTTCTAGATATAAGCATATTTTGGATAAAGTCTTGAACAAATTAAGTGGCTGGAAACAGGAATGTTTATCTCTAGCTGGAAGGATAACCTTGGCAGGCTCGGTTTTGGGTGCTATGGCAACCTTTCAAAAGCAACATGAAAGGATCCCTAAGTAATATGTAAAGCTATTGAGAAATCCCAAAGGCAATTTATTTTGGGAGATTGTGCCCAACAAAAGAAAGTTCACTTAGTCAACTGGCAGTAGATGTGTCTTCCTAAAGCTTCAGGAGGCCTAAATTTCAAAAGCTTATATGATATGAATAGTGCTCTGCTCTTAAAAGTGGGATGGGGAGTTATCTCAAAGGAAGAGAAGCTATGTGTCAAAGTTCTAAAAGGGAAATATGACTGAGGTCTGCTAAACAAATTCCAATGTCGTGCTAATCCTTATGATTCAAGCTTGTGGAAATATATCAATTCATTATGGCCTATTCTCCAAGCAAACATCAAATTTTGTATTGGGGATGGGGTCAATACTGAGTTTTGGAATTATACCTGGGTTGATAATGGTGATCCATTAAGTTCCAGTGCTTTAGGCCTGGTTCCATAACCATTGCAATATGCTTTTGTTGCAGATTATGTCCTCAACAATGGTGAATGGGACTTTCAGTCTTTAAATCAATTTCTGTTAGCTGATATTGTTGACAAGATCAGGGCTCATCCTCCTTCCTCCATTGATGATGGGCAGGATTCTTTTGGTTGGAAAGACACTTCTCATGGTGAGTTCTCCTCTAAAAGCGCATATCAGGGTTTAACTCAGCCATCTCAGAGTTCCCTTTTCTGGAAAAATTTGTGGAATTGGAAAGGGCCACAAAGGGTTTCGGTTTTCTTGTGGATGGCTTCTTTGACCAATTTACTCACTGCTTGCAGAAGAAGCAGGTGGTCGGGTGCATCTACAGAGTTGTAAGTGTCTTGGAATTTCTGAATATGTCCTTCGAGATTGCCCCATTGCAAATTCAGTTTGGCTTCAATAGGTCAACCCTGCAAAGGTTTTGGAGTTCTTCAGTTTAGTTTATAATGATTGGTTCTTAGCTTGTTTGTCAAAGGGCATGGGATTATAGAATGGGTTTAAATGGGAAGATGTTTTTCAAATTACATGCTGGTTTCTCTGGTTATGGCGCAACAGATCGATATTCGTTCAGAACTATTTCCCTCCTCCAACAAAATTGGATGTCATTAGGCAATTTATTAAGCAGGTAGAAGATGTGACTGATCCCTGGAGCAATAAGCTAAAGCAGAGGTAGATTATCCCTGTAAGATGGTGGTTTCCATCCCCAAGATGGGTGAAACTCAATACTGATGGCGCATCTAAGGGGAATCTTGGGCATGGAGGTTATGGTGGCTTAATCCAAAGTGAAGATGGAGGATGGAAAGCATGGTTCTTATGCCACATTGGTTTCTGCTCAGTATTTTTTGTGGAATTGTGGGGTATTTATGGAAGGTTGCTTCTTGCTTGGCTACATGGCTTTCGCAAAGTTATTGTTGAGAGTGATTCTCGATCTATTATTGATATTCTGTCTAAAAGAGATGCGGATCTGAGGTATAATCCATTGCTGCACAGGATTCAGAATTTGATAGCTAGAAATTGGGAGCTCTCTTTCAGTCACATTATGTGATAAGGCAATATGTGTGCTGATTGGTTGGCGAATTTAAGCTTAGAGAAGGAGTATGGATTACAGGAAATTAGTGTTCCTCATGGAAATTTAGGTTTACTTTTGTTGGGTGATAATTTTGGGGCTCCTTACCCCGTACTGTAATAGGTTGACCTTGTAATTCTGGGTTTTAAGCCCATTCTTTTACCAAAAAAAAAACAAAACAAAACAAAACAAAAGAAACAAAAGAGAAAACTTACACACAGTACCATAGTTATTGGTGATACTGTTCTCCTATGGTAGGCAGACATGTGGATAGTTTTTCCACCTCATCAAGCATGGAACTTGACAACGATAATTCTCATCTTCCCTATTTGCCATATTCCTTTTCGTCCATTCCTCTTTCTCATGCTCTAGAACCTTAAACCTTCACCACTACATTGTTCTAAATTCCTCAGAAATTCGAGCGTTCGCTGCTCCATGGTCGTGTTTCTCCTCTCTGTATTTGTGCTCGTCTCCCCCATGTTTTTCTTCCTATTGCACCAGGTAATTCCTTTTCTTGCTTCTTCAGTTAATTTTGCTTTTTTCTTCTTCATATAGCTATTCTCATCATGTACAACATATACGTTATGAGGTTATGCCTTTTTTATGTACAACATATCATATCTTAAAGACAAAGTTAGAGACTTAACATATTAGATTCAAATTAGAGTGAATGTATTCCAAGTGTTTGATAGAATGTCTTAGATGAAGAAGCTTGCAACACCCCCCCTTGGGTGTCACATGACTAACTCGTTGCGGAAAATATAAAACGAAAATGAAAGCTGGTTGTTTTCTAGAAAATAAAACTTTCTAGTTAAGTTACTTAATCTTACTCCAAAAGTAGTGATGAAAAATTTTCTCTTTCTTGCTCCATACAAAGAACCCTCATAGTATATACATCATACTTATACATACATCTATTCTTCATAGTAATATTAAACGTCATAATTCACTGTAGTATACGAGTTTTTTTGAATCATTTTCATAACCCACGAGAAAATTTCTACAATACCATTCGAAAGTAAGGCTCTTCGAGCCATAAACATACATACTATAAAGATATCCCAAAAACCTAAGCTGGTCGCTATACCTAAAACATTCACCGAGAATGGCCTATAGGGTCATCTCATCTACATAAGTTCATCTTCAAAGATTGGGACTAGTATCTTCAAGTCGATCCAGGAACTCCTCTGCATCATCTGTACTCGCGTACCAAGGTACAATAACAAAACCACAACCAGATATTTTGCAAGGGTGAGATACCGACAATTGAGTTTTATCATGATAACCACATGTACGACACACAACAACAACATATACACATATAAACAACACATAAATTCTCATAAGTGATCAAAATACTTTAAACAATGGGATTCGTACCCGACAGTCATCGCAATTTATAAAAATTCATGACACTTCAACATCATCATCTAACTTAGATTTTTATTCTCCGGAGATCCTAACTTCCCTTCGGTGAGCATGATTAGTCTGCAATACCCTTTACCACAATTTTCTCATGAGGTCACAACCTCTTAAATTAGGTCCGACTAAACTCCATTGATCACAGTAACTATTCTGTTCTGTGTGGACCAATGTTACATTTGTGAACAATAACCTTGGTGTACTGAGTGACGACCAATGTGTTATGTGTTCTGTTGGACAATTTTTTTTTTTTTTTACAATAGGCCGTGTAAAGAGCTTGATCTGCTCAAAACGAAACAGAAAGTTGTGGGATCTCCGGAGATTAGGTATCAAATTAGAGCCTGAATATTGAAGTGTCATGCATTTTTATAAAATGGCGATGATTGTCCGGTATGAAACCCTTTTGATAAAATTATTCTGTTATTTGGATAATTTTTGGTATGTTGTTAATACCTGGTATATGTTGTTTTGTGTGTCACGCATGTGGTTGTCTTATCAAAATTCATACATTGGTATCTCACCCTTGCATATTTGTTTGTTGTTTCCTCTACTGTGTGAAATATATATTTGAGTATAGATGACCTCCGAGGAGACGAATCTGTCGTACTTAAGGATCATATCCTTGACCTGTGTGAATGCCAACAATAGTGAGGCTTGGGTGATCAATACGGGAGCTCGGAGTGCCACTTACACCGGATCAGTTTGGATCATTGAGGGTACTAATTCAAGACCTGCATCACGTACGTACCAAGTGTTGACAGTGGAGATACCTTTGCCACATCTTTGGTTATTTACCGGTTTTCTTGCAGATCATGAACTGTTAAGTTCTGATACTTCCATAGTTCCGGAAGTAGAGGTATCCTCATCGGATATCCCGATAGCAAGGGAAAACCATAGTGGTCTTCCCAACCGTGATTACTAGTATTGACCAGCTATAGGACTTTTAGTATCTTGTGAAGTAGTGGTACTTTGTTAGTCTGGATGTTTGGCTATTGAGAGTCATCCTTTTGAGTTGTGATTCCAGATTACCGCTATGTTATAATTACGTCTTTATTTTCTTATGTTATAACTTTGGGAGATGACCTGTTATGTGAAGGTCTAAGTGTAAAACTCTTATGATACCTATGTATGTTATATAGTTGTTTATTATGTTGATAGTGTTGGATTGTATGTGGAGTAAAAGAAAAAGAAAAAATTTTATCACCGTTTTTGAATAAGGATAAGTAACTAGAAGATATTATTTTTCGAAAGTAACCAGCAACATTTTATTGAATGTATTTCCACAACAAGTTACTTAAATGTGATACCCTGGGAAGGGGGTGTCGCACGAAGTGTCTCTTCAATTCGTCTCCGGTTCCTCCTCACAACTTAGTACAATCAAGAACAAATTATCCTTCACAATAAATCACAACACAATTAACAAAGTGAAACAAAACCCATCTAGTTCATATGAACTAGGGTTCGACCTTCATAGGATTAATAGGCTAGAAATCTCAATATTTCATAAACTCTTGGATCAATGATCCTTAAGCATTAGGAATACATAATCAATTGTTACATTACAAAGATTAAATAAAAAATTCGTCTAACCCACATGGTTAGGGTTTCAGCCATCACCAACAAAATAGGCTAGAGATTTTAAAAATTCTCAAGCTTCTAGATTCAACAACTATAAGTATTAGAGAAAATAAATCAACTGTTCTATTTTCAAAAATTGAAACAAAACTGATTGACTCCCTTTAGTATAGGTTTCGGCCAACTTAAGAAAAATAGGGTAGAAATTTTATTTGTTGTCATGCTCTTGGATAATCAATCTAGAGATCATAGAGAGTTCATAGAAATTGGTTTTACATCAAAAAAATCTTGATTTTCTAGAAATTTTTGAAGAAAAACCATCAAAATGAGATCTAGAGTTTCTTGACATGAAATGGAAAAATGATTGAAAGGAAAGATGATTCATGATCATGATGATGGGGTTTTACATCTTGAAGATTGTACTAGCCGAGGTGGCAAGCTCGGCCGTCGAGCTCGGAAACCTAACTAACTTAAACGATAACACTTATCTAGAACTCAACTAACAACCTTACCTCAGATAAGTGATAAGTCTGATCAGATAAGGAGGTTGGAGTTGGGCTAAAAGAGATAAGTGATAAAGATAAACCAGATCCTAGAAAATAGGATCGGATTATTCCTCTACTCCTCTATAAAAGGAGGAAGAGCCTAAGAGAAGAGGCACTTTAACTTTTACTGAAGCTTGGTGTTCTCTCTTAAGCGTATTAGAAGTCCCGGTTGTGACCAAGAGACTTATCAAAAGGTCCTTTCCCACCGGTGTACATTGGATACAAGATTAAGAGATTGAAGCACCACATGATCAAGGGTTGAACTCAGAACTACGTCTGGCTTTGATTCCCATTGGGATACGTAGGACCGGAACATAAGTATTCTGTCAAGCCACGATCTAAAATAACCCTAACGTTCACCCTTGGTTTGACGTTTAGGGCGAGATTCCGGCAACTCGGATCTCGGCAGGAACATTTGGCGCCCACCGTGGGGCCGAGGAAAAACTTTCCCCGGTTCCATAAGAATATCTAATGGTGACTACACGGAATGGACCGAGGGGAGGGGCGTACAGTGCGAATCACGTTGATCATGAGGCATCAAACTCTAATCAGAACCATGACAACCCCCCACCTCCTCCCCTCGATGAAGGTAATCTTCAGCTGGGAGAGATCATGGCACAACTGAAACAGTTACGTCAGGAAAACGAGGAGATTCGTACGGAGTACCAAAGGCTGTTAAGAGCTCGGAAAAGGGGAAGATTGGCAACGCTTGCCGAGGAAGAGCAGTCTTCACCCGAGGACAGCCAGAGAGACCCCACATATGTACCTTCTCGTGAAGATACAAGCCGACCTTCTAGAACTAGACCTGGGCCTGAGGGTTCAGGGGTCCGATCTCGTATTGAAGAGACTCTTCAGAGAGAAAGAATAAGAGACAGACGACTAAGATTACCTTTCACTGATGCCAATTATGAGGTGATCATACCTAGGCATTTCAGATCTCTTAATATTGATAAGTATAATGGCACCACCGATCCAACTGAACATGTAGAATCTTTTGTTTCATTTGTTACTTGGTGATCGATTCGGAAGCCATCATGTGCAAGATTTTTCCAACTACTTTGCAAGGGCCTGCCTTGACTTGGCTCACGAATCTTCCACCTCGGTCAGTAGATTCTTTTGACATGTTAGTAACTAAGTTCACTGCACAATTCGCAGCAAACCGAAGGCATAAAAAGCACTCAGTCTCACTTGTGAATTTCAGGCAGGAGAAAAATGAATCACTCAGAGATTATATGGCTCGCTTTAGCGCTCAATAGTTTTTAATCCCCAATATGAGCTCGGAACTCTGCCTTCATACCGTCATGAATGGTTTAAAGCCAGGACCGTTCTTTGAATATTTATCTCGGATGCCACCGAGAGATTTTGAAGAACTGAAGGAAAAAGCCACAGGGTTCATGAACTCGGAAGAGATGGTAGAGTCCAAAAAGAGAAGTTTTGAAGACAAGAGCACGATCTCGAACAAAGAAAGAGACAGAGGAGCCAATCCACCTAAGGCTTTCAAAAGTAATGAAAGAGGGCTCTCGAAAAGGCAACCCCGATACCAGCCTTACACACCACTAAACCGACCTAGAGCCGCTATTTTCTAAGAAGTGTGTAATACCGAGTTGCTCACGCTGCCGAGGCCATCCAAAACTCTTGCTCAGGCTGACAGAAGTAAGGAGTGCAAGTGGCATCAAAACTATGGCCACTCCACTGAAGACTGTAAAACAGCCCAGGATAAAATTGAAGAATTGGTACAGGCAGGCCGACTCGACCGGTTCGTTCGCCAAGATGGTAATGGTGGCGGACGAGGTGGCGGACGACGAGGAAGAATGGGTTATGACAATTATAACCGAGATGAGAACCAGCGAGGTAATAATCAGAACGGAGATCGGGATAACAACCAGAGACCCCATAATGATGAGGCAGAAGTTGGAGTCAGAGGAGTCATTAATACCATCTCGGGAGGTTTCGCAGGAGGAGGCACAACGAGTTCAGCTCGGAGACGTCACATAAAGGCTATCCGATCTGTCAACTCGGTTTCTGGAAAACCTGCAAGGCCGAGACCTCCAATTACTTTCTCAGATCATGACTTCCAAGGATTGGATCCTAATCAAGATGACCCAATGGTAATAACGGTTGAAGTAGCCAACTACTCAGTCAAACGAACACTTGTTGATCAGGGTAGCTCGGCTTACATTTTGTACTTGGCAACCTTTAAAAAGCTTGGAATTCCAAAAAAGTTGATAAAAGAACAAGAGGACAAGCTAGTGGGGTTTGTCGGAGAGCAGGTCAAGACTCGAGGTTATATAGACCTCTTGACAACATTTGGTTAGGGCAAGCTCGCCCGGACCATATCAGTCAGGTACGTTATTGTGGATGCCAACACTTCATATAACATCCTCATCGGGAGACCAACCCTGAATGAGCTTAGGGCAATTGTCTCCACACCTCACCTCACGATGAAATTTCCAGCTGATTCAGGTGAGGTAGTCGCAGTCCGAGCTGACCAGAGAATGGCCAGACAATGTTACACAGATAGTTTGAAGGTAACTCGGGAGCCGGATATCACAGAAAATGCTAAGGATCATAAAGCAGGATTGGTAAGCTCGGTCAGTTCAGTTAGCTCAACAAGATCAGTTGACAAGTTCGAATTGGATCCACGGATGGAAATGTATGAGTCCAGAGCTGAACCTATAGAATCTTTGGAAAATTTTCAATTAGGAGCCCAGGCCGATCAGTGCACAAGCATCGGTAGTCAGCTCGACCCCTCGCTGAAGCAGCAAATTCAAACAGTTTTGAAAAAGAATGCTGACTTGTTTGCTTGGAAGACATCGGATATGCCTGGCATAGACCCTAATTTTCTGTGTCACAGGCTATCAATATGTCTTGAGGCCAAGCCCATAGCCCAGAGGAAAAGGAAGCACGGCAAAGAAAGAAGAAAGATTGTAGCCGAGGAGACTGCAAAGCTGATGAAAGCCAATTTCATCAGAGAAGTGAAGTACACCACTTGGCTAGCCAATGTCGTGTTGGTAAAAAATGCCAATGGCAAGTGGAGAATGTGTACTGACTACACCGATCTCAACAAGGCATGTCCAAAGGATTCTTATCCTCTTCCAAACATTGACAGATTATTGGTGGATGGAGCATCGGGTTACAGAGTCTTAACCTTCTTGGATGCATATTCGGGTTACAACCAGATAAGAATGTATCCACCAGATGAAGAGAAAATGGCGTTTATGACCGATGGGGCAAACTACTGCTATCGAGTAATGCCTTTCGGTTTAAAAAATGCTGGTGCAACATATCAACGGCTCATGGACAAAGTGTTTCTCAATCAGATCAGAAAAAAACCTAGAAGTTTATGTTGATGATATGGTAGTAAAGTCCGATGACCCAAAGCAACACCCTGCCGACTTGGAAGAGATTTTTGGCCAACTCAGAAAGTACAACATGAGGTTGAACCCAGAAAAATGTTCTTTTGGTGTACAAGGAGGAAAGTTCCTGGGGTACATGCTAACACACAGAGGGATTGAGGCCAATCCAGATAAGTGTAAAGCTGTCATTGAAATGCGGAGCCTACAAACTATGAAAGAAATACAGAGGCTGGCTGGTCGTTTAGCCTCCCTATCTTGATTCCTCCCTAAGTCAGCAGAAAAGGCTAGACCATTTTTCCAGCTCTTAAAAAAACCAAAGGAGTTCGTCTGGACCGAGGAATGTGAAAAGGCTTTTGAAGAGCTGAAAGTGTTTCTAGCCACTCCTCTGATCCTAACTCGGCCACGGCTCGGTAAGGATCTGTTTTTGTATTTATCTGTCAATGATTACGCAATCAGTGCAGTAATCATCCAGGAGGAGGAGAAGCAATAGATGCCAGTGTATTACGTCAGTAGAATCCTGAAAGATGCAGAGACATGGTATCAAGTAATTGAAAAGCTCGCCCTTGCTTTAGTCATGGCAGCTCGGAGGTTAAGACCTTATTTCCAGTCACACCAAGTTATAGTCAAAACAGATCATCCAATTAAACAAGTGCTTAGAAAGCTTGATCTGGCAGGACGAATGATAGCTTGGTCAGTAAAACTGTCAGAGTTCGGTTTACAATATGAACCGAGGGGACCAATGAAAGCCCAATGCCTCTCCGACTTCGTTGCCGAGCCCTCTTCAAAGCCGAGTCCGGAACCCATTACTTGGCTTCTGTATGTAGATTGTTCATCAAACTTAAAAGGAAGCGGGGCTGGAATAATTCTCGAAGGTCCAGACAATCTTATCCTGGAATCCTTGAAGTTTGGGTTCAATGCTTCAAACAACCAAGCAGAGTATGAAGCTCTTATTGCCGGGCTGATATTGGCTAAAGAAGTTTGACAATTTTACTATTGAGCATATACCATGGGAGGAAAATGCTAGGGCCGACCTGTTGTCCAAGTTGGCTAGCACCAAAAGAACTGGCCAGCTAAGAACTTTCATTCAGGAAAATCTCCTTGAACCGAGCATAAAAAGTACCGAGGTGTTGATGACAAAGCACTATAATCGGGGCTGGATGACGCCATTCTGGGAATTCCTAACCTCGGACAAATTGCCTGATGATCCCAAAGAGGCAAAGAAAATTCGTCTGAAGTCTTGTCATTACACTATCCGAGATGGAGAGCTGTACAGAAGAGGATTTTCCATGCCTTTATTAAAATGCATAACAAAGGAGCAATCTGAGTACGTAATGGACGAGATGCATAGAGGAATCTGTGGAATGCATTCCGATGGCCGATCCTTTACAGCTCGGGTTCTGCGAGCAGGCTTCTATTGGCCAACCATGAGATCAGACTATGCTGCCTGGACTAATAAGTGTGACCCTTGTCAGAAATTCGCTAATGTGGCACGAGTCCCAGGTGAAGAGCTCCATTCCATGTTATCACCTTGGCCCTTCACTATGTGGGGGATGGACATTGTGGGCCCTTTCCCCGTTGCCAAAGGCCAAGTGAAGTTTTTGCTAGTAGGGGTGGATTACTTCACTAAATGGATTGAAGCCGAGCCGTTAGCTACCATAACAGCTAAAAAGGTTCAGAGTTTTGTATGGAAAAACATCATATGCAGACATGGCCTACCTTATGCAATTGTCACCGACAATGGAAAGCAGTTCACCGACAAAGGGCTTAAAGAATTCTACTCTAACCTCGGAATCAAACATAAGGTGACCTCGATTGAGTATCCACAAACAAACGGTCAGGCAAAGGCAGCTAACAAAGTCATTTTGAACGAGAACAAGAAAAGGTTGGACCAATCAAAAGGGGCATGGATTGAAGAATTACCGAGCATCCTCTGGTCTTATCATTGCTCACCACGGTCATCAACTAGAAAAACGCCATTCAGGCTAACCTACGGAACTGACGCAATGATTCCAGTTGAGCTCGGCGAACATTCTTTCAGAAGGCAACATCATGACCAAAGCAAAAATGAGGAAGGGATCCGAGTTGAGCTTGACATGGTTGAAGAAGTTCGAGATGAAGCAAAAATCAGGGAAGAACTATGCAAGCAGAAAGCAACTCGGAAGTACAACTCAAGGTTGCGGCCGAGAGAGTTTGTTCAAGGATATCTAGTACTAAGATTGCAAAATGATGCAAGAAAGGACTCCAAATAGGGCAAGCTCACAGCAAACTGGTCTGGCCCATTCAGAATAGTTGAAAGTCTAGGAAATCTTATAGGGTAGAAGAGTTGTCAGGAAAGGTTGTTCCAAGAACTTGGAACACTTCCCACCTTAAGTTTTATTTTAGTTGAGTAATGTAAAGCAGGTAATGTACTCTTTTTCCTACCCTGGTCTTTTTCCCATGTGGTTTTGGCCAGGAAGGTTTTAATGAGGCATGCCTAGGAAAATAAATGAATAAAGTCCATTTCAGTTACATGTATTTGTTACAAGACTAAAAATTCACTTGTATTTACATTTAAAAAAAATGCCGAATCTAAAAGGGTTGAATGAGCTGAAATCGACCGAGTTAAGGTCGAAATGCCGGACCCAAAGAGGTAAGAACAAGACCTAAAAAGGTTAACCGAGCTAAAATCGATCGAGTTGAGATTGAGATGCCGGACCTAAAGAGGCAAAATCAAAACCTAAAAGGGTTGACCGAGCTGAAATCGACCGAGTTGAGGTCGAAATGCCTGACCCAAAGAGGTAAGAACAAGACCAAAAAAGGTTAACCGAGCTAAAATTGACCGAGTTAAGGTCGAAATGCCGAACCCAAGGAGGAAAAATCAAAACCTAAAAAGGTAAGCATAAGCTTAAAGAGGTTAACCGAGCTAAAATCGACCGAGTTAAGGCCGAAATGCCGTGCCTAAAAAAGCAACACTAAAATTTAAAAGGGCTGAGCTTATATGCTCAAATAGGCCAAGCGCAAAACTCAAAAAATTCATGGAGGGTTGAAAAACTGAGCTTTATCCGATGAAAAACTTGGGCAAACTACTAGTGTTAATAAATAGTAGAAAGCTAAAAGTAAACATCCGAGTTGAGAAAAACTTAGAAATTTTTCACTAACTTATTAAAAGAAAAACTTAGAAATTTCTCTAAGTTATCAACAGAAAAACAAAGTGCAAATTAGAAAACAAAAGTTGCAATATTCATTACTTAGGGGACAAAGCCCAATATACAAAAAGAGGGCATGGCCCAAGGAACAAAATACATCGTGAAAAAGAAAAAGAAATTCTAAGTTACTCATGGGCATCCCCATGAGCAACAGGGTTAGTAGGAGCAGAGTTAAGGACATCTTCATTGGGCAGAGGAGCACCCAAGGATGGGTTAGGTATAGCCATTCCACTTTCATTGTCTCCTCCCTCTTCGGCAACTCGCTCCTCAGCTTCCCCTTCTTGAACTTCTTCTTCTTCGTCCTCAAGCTCGGACAAAGGAACCAAGACTCCTTCCTTGTTAAAGTCCTTGTCCACATCAGCTTGGGAGTAATTAACATCAGGGTTAAAATGTTGTAGCTGTTTCACAGCTCGGAAGAACCCGCTAATATGCTCCTTCATGATGCTAGCCTCGGCTTCAGCAAGATCGGATCGCAGCTTGAGGTTGGCCTCCTTCTCGGAATCCAATGACTTTTGAAGCATGAGGTTGGCTTCCTTCTTGGCCTCGGAATCCTCAGTGATCTGCTGAAACTTAGCTTTTTCAGTTTTCTCGTCGACCAGCTCGGCTTGAAGGGAGGCATTAGCTTTATCAAGCTCGGTTTTTTGTGCCTTTAGTTGCCCAATTAACCGAGCCTGCTCTTCACATTTAGTCATGGCTTGGGCTAGCTCAACCCTCACCAACAAATCACGAGCTGCTTCGACCCTCATCACCTCCATCTTCTTTGTATTTGTGGAAAGTTCATTGCTCCAGAAGCGAGTGATGGGACGAGATCCGAAGGGCATAAGCAGCGGCAGCCTCCATACTCGCCTCAGGCCCCTGCTCCAACAAAAGCCGAGCATCAGAAGGCTTGAGCACTTGGCTATCAATAAGTGAACCCAGGTTAAAATCATTGCTCCAAAGTGAGTTGAAGCCCGGGTTACAATGGTCGTTATACCACTTGGTGTCCGCTGTCAGATCGGTCACATGTGGTGTTCTTTCTGTTCTCTTCTCCACACTACGGTCGTTATGAGTTGCGGGAAAAGGCGAGATGCTCCTCCTTGGTATCTCTAGCTGAACATCGGCTCTAGCCCGCTTGAGAAGACGGGTGTCAGGAGCGGAAGCTTCAACAATCTTCTTCTTCTTCTTCTTACCCTTCGCATCGGCAGCAGGGGCAGAACCACTAGCTTGCTGAGCCGACTTCTTCATCAGTTCCTTGTAATTGAATTTGCCCATTAACACTGCAAGAAAGAGGTCAGTCAGATGATAATAAGTATGCACTAAATCCAAAAATGTTACTTACAATCAAAATCAGCTCGCCAAGTGGAAGAGGTCAGCAGTTTCAAAAGTTTCCTACAGGGCAGTGGCCGAGGGTAAAGTTTAAGAACTTCAACGTCGGCCCGCTCTTGAGCAGTCATGCAACCGAGGTTGAAGCTAGAGAATTTAGAGGGGTGGGGTTGCCAATAAAAAGGGAACCTCGGTTTTCCATCCGAGTCAAAGAAAAGAGACTCGTTCCCCTCAGTGGGTCGGAGTTTGAAAAAATCCAACTTGAAATGTTTGTACGAACTCTTGTAGAGTCCGATGATCCCCCTTCTTTCAACTCCACTGAGGGAGATCCAACCAACTCGGTCACCGAACCTGACTTTGTAAAAATAAAGAAATTTGGGTGCGGTGGCCACCATTCCTATTTGATTACAGAGGATTTGGAAAGCCTTCAGAAAGGCCTAACTGTTGGGATGCAATTGGGTAGGGGCAACATTCACAATCTTCAAAACATCACACTCAAACTGGGTAAAAGGAAGAGTGACTCCAATCTGTTAAAAAACATAGGTAAAGTGGGGCTCAACAGGAAGAACCCGAAGAAAAACGTGCTTATTATCTGCACAGGGAAGCCACTCCACAGTTCCACGAGAGGTAGATATCTCGGATTTAATGGATTGAAGAGACTCAAGACTCCTAAAGTTTGAATGAAAAGCTCCAACATCTGGTTTTACCCAGAAATACCCAGGGATGGTAATATCTGGGTAGGGAACCATAGGCATCCTATTTGCACGTTTACGGTGCTTAGGGGCAGTAATGGCTTCAGGAGTAGCGGAACTACTCTCTTTGTTAGAAGAGGAAGAAGAAGCAGCACGGTTGTCCCCATTACCCCCTGAAGCAGGAGGAGAAGAATGGGGAGAGCTACCTATAGGGTTTATCTCTTTTTCTAAAATTCTAACTTCAGAAGAGGCATTCTGGGATACCTCGAATGAAGCTTCCATGGTTAAGTGAGAAAGAAGGAACAATGACAAGAAGGAAATAACAAGGGCGTACCTGGAACAGAAAAGGAAGTGCAGAGGGGCTTGGAGAAGAAGAAGCTTCAAGAGGAAAAACGTATGAGTATGAGGGAAAGTAGGGGTTTGTCTTCGGAAATGCCTCAATTTATAGGAAAATGTTTGAGAAAAAGCTGAAACGTTAGTAATGATGGTGGTTGCCGTGTGAGGGAAGAGAAACGTCTCCTCAAGTCTGCGTAAGTTCGGCACACCAATTGCGGAGTAACACATGGCGAGGACATCGGAATACACGCTGCAACTCAAATACGCAGCCGCAGAGCAGACCTCAAAAATAAGGCCATAAAAGCCACACGTCACAAACAAGACTGGTCTTAATAAAAGCAACGTCTCTTTTCATCTCAGGAACTGAGAAACATACGTCACAATACAAGATTGAAACGACCGTTCCTGTCTCAGCTCGGCTCGGCTCCTTCAATAAAGTTTTCACGCTCTTTGAAGCTCAAAGCTTGGGGGGCTTGTGTATGAGCCGAGGTGGTGTATGAGCCGAGTCGCAAAGCTCAAAAATCGACCACCGGACCTATCGATCTGAAATATATATGGACCGAGATGTGAGGCTTGGTCACCTACTACACTAGTTTGAATGACAAAATTCACCAAGGTGCTAGGCTCGACCAACTGAGGCCGCCGAGCTCATGAGTTGGTCGAGGTTCAGTATCGATTGTAGAAAGTATGGTAAAAAAGAAATCAAAAACCTATGCCATGAACTCTAGATTCACAGAGGTAGTTTTCAAAGGACAAGCTCGGCTTTTGTCATGAAAACTTCTTCGCTCTTTGGAGCTCGAAGCTTGGGGGGCTTGTGTACTGGCCGAGGTGGCAAGCTCGGCCGCCGAGCTCGGAAACCTAACTAACTTAAACGATAACACTTATCTAGAACTCAACTAACAACCTTACCTCAGATAAGTGATAAGTCTGATCAGATAAGGAGGTTGGAGTTGGGCTAAAAGAGATAAGTGATAAAGATAAACCCGATCCTAGAAAATAGGATCAGATTATTCCTCTATTCCTCTATAAAAGGAGGAAGAGCCTAAGAGAAGAGGCACTTTAACTTTTACTAAAGCTTGGTGTTCTCTCTTAAGCGTATTAGAAGTCCCAGTTGTGACCAAGAGACTTATCAAAAGGTTCTTGCCCACCGGTGTACATCGGATACAAGATTAAGAGATTGAATCACCACATGATCAAGGGTTGAACTCAGAACTACGTCTGGCTTTGATTCCCATTGGGATACGTAGGACCGGAACATAAGTATTCTGTCAAGCTACGATCTAAAATAACCCCAACGTTCACCCTTGGTCTGACGTTTACGGCGAGATTCCGGCAACTCGGATCTCGGCAGGAACAAAGATGAAAGATATGAAGAAATGTGGTAGTTGATTGAAGAACTTCAACTTGTAACAATGGAGTTTTCTTTGTGTAGGAAAGGAAGAAAAATGGCTAAGTGTGCAAATGGTGTGTGGGCTGCGCACATAAGGATGGAGTGAGGGGTATTTTTGTCCTTCAAAATTGGCTTGGGGACAAAATAGTAAAAACACATAGGGACAAGCTTGGAATTACATAAAAGACTAGGGATATAATAGTCATTTCCTCTTAAAATGTCATCATGACAAATGAGTGGTGATGGTGTGTAGTAGGTGTGGCTGAATTGTGCACCATAAGAAGGATGAAGAATTAAATTTGATGATGTCTTGCCTTAACCATGGTTGTCATTTAACTAGGATAGGTTAGGTTAGGGGCATTTTAGTCTTTTCACACACAAAATATCATGATATTTTGGATGCCATCATTATGCTTCATAAATGCTTGGTGAGTCACCCCTATGACTCACCACCCTAGGTGGCAAGATGTCCCATCATCCGGTGTCCGGTTTTCTCTCTGTACATCCGTTCTTGACTTCGTCGATTACCCGTTTGTTGATAATGCGCCCGAATAAAGTATAATAACTTATTTATTTTTAAAATTTTCAAAATAACCAATATCGTTGGAAAAGGAATATAAAATCTCACCATTGCGTTCTCGAGTCAAAATTTGGTTTTCTGATCAGTAAAATTTTACTGTCAGTGAAAACACAGACCGAGTTTCGTCTAAATTTTCAACCAAAAATTTAACTGTAACTCTCTACGATAAAGTAGAGTATAAATATGACTTTGGTTTATCCAAAATCATTTTCTAGGTCTCGGATAAAAATATAAACATTCATACATTTACCGATATTGAAGAACAACAAAAAATGGGGATGTTACAAAGCTCTATTTCTCTAAGTTTTAAATATCTGGTTTTTGCTGTTTATAATAAGTTATTGTATCTTTTACTTATATTATGAAATGATTTCCTCCTTCTCTATTTCTATTTAACAACACGGGCTCATGATTTTGACAAAGCCAATACATCATATTTTTAACAAGGGATGAGTATGACATGCTCACTATCAGACTTATTGCTTACTATATGGCATTGCAGTGGACATTCTCTTAAGCCAAGATATGATTTCATTTAGTTTTTATATAGGCCTTTTTGATGTTCAGTTGAATGATGAAGATATTCTAATTTTCTGTTTTGTTACATTTAGTGCATCCAAAGTAGTATATTGCACCTGTATTATTGGTTTGCAATAAGTCTAGTTCAATTATTCTGAAATCAAGTGGCCTTGTGCCGAATTACAGTACAACAACTTGAAGGTAAATGGAAAAGTTATTATTAAGGCAAAAATGTTCAGTTTTCCATTTTCAAATTTTGGCTATTAATGTATTGGATGGTCTTGGGATTAATTATGGGCAACCAAATTCTAAAGGTTAACCAGAGAGCAAACACTGTCATACTCAACCTCCTTAACGTTCTTAAACTTTTTTGAATTTTGGAAGAAAAATGATTGTTTAGCCTTCTAATAAAAAAAATAAAGGAAATAGACACTAAATTGGAAGACAACAATCAACTTTGCACTAGAAGGAAACACTGTATATCAGTACACTTGGTTTACATTTGACTGGAAATCAACAATGTACATAATGTTTACATTTGATTCACATTTGACTACAAAACAGTAATGTGAATAAAGTAGTCTTCAAGATTATTCTGAATGCAAATGCATGTCCATAGGCTTTTCTTGGTCTCTGTCTTCATTTGAACAAATTCCCAAAGTGCATCTCATAAATCTCTCCAAGTATCCCATTAGAGTAGATATCCCACAGGTTTGGCTTGAACTTAAGCAATCAGTCTCACCATTGCAAGTATGATTGGATGATGCAGCAACCTTCTTGGTGGAACCCACTTGATTTGGTTCCAAGTCCAGTGAGATGTCTATGCATGGGTTGTAAGTTGTTGAAGTGAAACCACCTTTGCCTACACCATCAACAAAATGTAATCACACAAAATGTTTCCTTAATAAAATGATTGCAAACCTAAAATTGAAAATCTTTTTACATTCCAGCAATTTTGTTTATGTTCTTCAACACACAAAGAAGGTAGCAAATAAGTTCCTTATAGCATAATTAAAAGTAAAAGTTAGGCCCTGAAGTTAAACTGAGGTGTTAAAGTGCATATAGAACAAGGCAAATGTAAAAATAGTGTTTTGAGAAACCACATGTAAAAACAGTTCAATTCCTTTGCAATTTTATTTTCAAAATGAAATTGGTCCAGCATCAGAATCTTACTGGCTTGACTACCTCAACATTTTCCAACTAAAATTTCACTACCATTAGAAGTTGTCTTGCTACAAGACAAACATGAATAAAATCACGAATTCACCATATATATGGATGTTGATTATATTCTACAGATCCAAAGAAAATTCAAATCTAATAGCTTCTAAAAATTATTATGGGAGAATTACTTTGCCCGTCACAATTAAAAGCAGAAAATGCTTTAGCATCATACCATAGACCCTTTCCAAAATGCAGGGGTCTAGTCTAAAACATGGTATCCAAGAAGGCAAGCACTTAAACAATCTAATACTCTAATAATTAAGAATTTGGGATTTACTACTCATCGAGCAACAACTGTAGCAACCATGAACCTATAAAAGACACAATATCTCTAATATTCATTTCATCAAACACCATCTGCGCAAACTTGACTGTGTGAAACTGATGAAGAAGACAATCGACATTGGAGCGATTCAGAATAGGGAATTGGGTTGGTGATCCTTGGGGTAGTCCTTGGCCTTACGACTGCCTTCATAAACATAGCTTCATAAATCTGGGAATTGTCGGCGTAGGATTGCGTTTTGGGAGAGGGAAGAAGAGTCGGTGGTTTTGGAAGCTGATCAGGTTTAACGGGGGAAGGTGCAAGAAAGAGAGAAGAGAGAAGATTTTAGGAATGAAGGGTTAATGCGAAAAAGCAAAACTTAACGAAATAGATGAATAACGGTGATAAATTTTTTAATAACTAGGTGTTGTTGATGTGTTAAAATAATACAAATGTCATATTTTAATAGGATAACAACATAAACAGCACCGGAGGAAGTAGGGAACTTTACTTAAGTTTTCTCCTAAAACAAAACCTTCTAGTTGATCAACTCTCTGCTCGTTCGTTGGCACAGTTCATGTACATATAATAATCTCTCTACATAGAAAACTTGATATTCAACCTTCAAAGCATAAAAATTTGTCCATATACAATCAATTTCGTCTTAGTAGCTATTGAACAAATTAATACACCTAAACCCTAAGCCAATTTCTTCATAAATAACCCTCCTCTGTGTTCTTATTTAACACTACAAATTTTATAAACTCTCATTCTTCTATATTCTTCTATGTGTTCTTATTATAACTTATGAGTCACACTATAATCCAAAAGAGCCCGATACTCTCATATCTTCTTGTCGTGTGTCATGACTAATGTCCAGAAGAGAATATTCTCTTCTAAATTTCATGATAGACAAAAAGAAGGTATGTGAATATCGTCGTCTATGTGGGCAATTAAATGCCCTCACAAAATGAGGGCTACTATGGGAGGCGAGGGAGCCCAAGAAAAAAAAAAAGAGAAGGCTAAAAAAATTGTTTTACCGCTCTAATCTTATGAGGATTATCAAGAATGTAGAGAGAGTTACACGATTGATCAAATGAGCCTCTATTTTTAAATCCACTAGCAGTAGTTTCTACCCACCATTCTCTACTATTTCAAGGGGGAGTATTTCAAGTACCAAATCTTTCTGCTTGAAGGTAAACATAAGAAATTGGATTATCATTTGTGCAACATTCCTTCCTAAATGTCATGACAGATGACAAGAAGATATGTGAATGCCCTAATCTCTCCCTTATAAGCGCAATAAAATGTCCACATGAAACGAAGTTTATAGTTTGGGAGACAAGGGCGCCCAAGAAATGAGAAGGGAAGGCTCAAACACCTGTGAGTATTATCAAAAAGATTATCCTTTGCTATTTCAAGGTAAACCCGAGATACCCGAGATACAGAATTACCTTTTAGGCTTATGGAAGGCTATTTGAAGACAACACTTGATTCTTTCTCTAATATGTGGCCTTTTGTTTTTGATATCTTGTGCAATCTCATCATATTATTGCAGCAACATGCTGCTAAAAAGAATCAACAATAATGTATTCAATTTTTCTTTATCATTGTAAACTCAAATAATGTATTTAAAGTGAAATAAAATAGAAATTACATATTTTTTGAAGTCTCTTGTATTTGATCTCAATATCCATTTAACAATTTTTTATTGTCACTGCGAATTCAAACATCATGTCCATGTATATGAATTTAAAACATGAAAGATAAAATTGAAATTCCACTAACAATACCCATTTGCAAGAACTATAATTTTGACAATTGTCTATTAAAGTGTAGCGAAGAGAATGTTCCTAGAAATTGAAAGAAATGAAAAATTTAAATTAAAAAAAAAGAAAGTTTAATTGCAATTTTGGTCCCCCTATTTTTGATCATGTGCGATTTTCTTCGCTCTAGTTTTTTGTGGACAGTTGGTCCCCCTATTTTTTCAATTTTACAAATTCGGTCTTTCCATTCAATCTCTGCCAACTTTTCAATGATCCACATAGATGAATCACTCCTCTAAGCACACAGAACCCCTGGTTGTAGCTTCCATGCTTCATGCCTCTTCCCGTAGCTTCCATGCTTCATGCCCTTTCTAGCAGCTTCGATGGCCTACTGGTTGGGAAAGGTTCGATATTTAGTAACCCGATGGTTTTTGATAACCGAATCCGATTCATCGGTTCATTCGATTTTACTCCGGTTCAAACAGCTTTTTCCTTCTTCTTTCAAACTAGCAATTTTTTTTACTCAATCGAACCATAAACACACCTGGTTCCCTCTTCAACAGGTTGAACGGGCCGGTTCAATTCGATTTTCATAACATTGCTTTATAAAGAAAAGGGAAAGACTAACTACAAATATTTGAATGAAGTAATAGAGTTCCATTGATTAATATATACAACACCTATTAAGGAGGAGAGAAAGTACAATGCAACCAAAACAAAGCATGACATCTTGGATCCTACATTTAAATATAAAATATTTTTTACTCTTGATAAAAGATCTTTCAAAAAAACAAAGAAGAAGACTTTTCTTAAAAGGTTCATCCAAATCAGTCCTTGACCAGACTTTTACTCTTGCCTCTCATTTCTGGTGGTGACCAGGAATTCTATGAGCTCATCTATAGTTTTGCAAATTGGGATGTGATCAATTAGTTCACACTCGTCGAAATAAGCATCGATTAATGCATCATTTTCGGCCCAATCCATAGAGACGATATCATGCAAATCTGGATATTCATATATCACTTCCTTTTGGTCTATCTCTGCGTTCTTAAGGATTTCTAGCACTTCTTCTAAACTCCCATCATTTTGTAATTCTACTATACGCTCCCCCTCTTCTGTAAAGTTTTCATCTACTCTTTGAGTAGTTTCCTTTTTAGCTGCATTTTTCTCTGCTTCTATTAGAAAATCTTGCCCTCTTGCAGCATTCCTTGTCCTTGGCTGCTCAATATCAAATGCTTGTTTTTCTGCAAAACAAAAGTATCATACAATATAGTAATTAACACAATATACTATCAGGGATACAGATCACCAGTTCCATTTTGATGTATCACACCTTGTTCCCATTAATTATATCTTGCCACATAAGTTAATATTTTATGTAATATTGAAAAGATAAAATATGTGACAAGACATTTTGGTAGGGACAAGGTATGATATACCAAAATATGACAGGTGATATCTCAAATCCCTATTTTGAAAAGTTGATACCTTCTTCCATCACCCGTTTGGTTTTACTGGAGATATTACTGTAGGTTGGCTTCAATTTCTTTTCATTTGTTACATTTTGTAGCCCTTCAAAATTAGAACTATCCTCACTTGAAAACGCTTCATGTACTTTTCTATCATTGCTAGAAGTTGACTTTCTTTTCATTTTCGCTATAGATGCTTCTTCTGATATATGCTTAACCTAGTCAAGATATAGTGATAATAAGATTACTCATGGTATGAGTTCATTGTTTCCCATATCAAATGCCAACCCTATGCAGCTTAAATATATTGCTCACCTGATTTTGTTCTAGTTTCACCTTGTTTGTGTGGTTATCATAGTAAATCTCATATTGCAGAAAGTTGACCACTTCAGTGATAAATCGAAACATCTTTCTTGATCTTGAGTGACGATAGAACTGCATGGAATATTACATCTCAAATGTCATATTACACTATAGCATAAACACATACATATATAATTATTGAGAAAAATGATGAGCTAGAGAGATAATTGAGGGAAATGAGCAATGGAAATATGATATTGAGTGATATTGAGTGATTACACAATATCACATGTGAATCATGTATATACTAGAAGATATTAAACTAACTGAAAACAAATTAGCTACCTCAGCAAAACTAATGTAACTAGTTTCTAGCAAAGCTACCCAAATTCTAACCACATGATATACAATAATAATAATGAGTTAATTAATTATTATTACAGATATTTGTTATGTAATGTCCGGGGAAGAAATATGCTTGTTGTGGAAAGTCTAGAAAGTATGGAGAGGAGATGAGGTAGCCATATCAAATCAAGGAGGGAAATTCTACAATTTTACAACTTAGTGTTGCATATTAATACTCATTTTTACGACTTTGGAGATTCTGATCCTGTTTCTTGTCAAGAGGAGGATCTCCTCCAACGTAGCAAGAAGAAAGTCAAAGAAAAAATATTTCAAAGTCATACAAAGAAAGTTTGTTGAACCCTATTGGTGGTATGGTTTACGTTGAGGGCTCTAACGTGGAAGTTCAGGAAGAGATAATGGTTGATAACACCTTGCTGCAACAAGAAGGAGTTAGCATGACACATCCTAAAGGCCTTGTGGTGCCTTTATCTGATGAAGAACTAGAGGTATGGTCCGTTCCATTGAAGAATACTTTGGTAGTACATGTACTAGGGGGAAAAGTTAACTTTCGTACCATTGAAAATAAACTTCACCGTACTGGACAAAGAATGGAGGTATCCAGATTATTGATATGCATGATGGATATTACTAGGTGGTTTTTATAAGTGAAGAAGATTATAAACATGCTCTCTTTGAAGGGCCATGGAAGGTTGCATATCACTATCTTATAGTGCAATTGTTGTGTCACTTTTCTTATGAATGCTGAGAAAACTCATAAGGTTGCTGTTTTGATAATGATTCCTCTCCTTCCTATAGAATTATATAATGAGGTTTTTCATAAAAGGATTGGAATGACACTGGGGAACTTTCTCAAAGTTGATAGGTTAACATCCATTCATTCGAGAGGGAAGTTTGCTCGTATTTATGTGGAAATTGATTTGGAAAAACCTCTGGTTAGTCATATTGTAGTGAGGGGTTGCCCACTATTCATTGAGTATGGTAGGCTTCATTATATATGCTTTCGATGTGGGCATTTTGGCCATAAGAAGGACTAGTGTAGGGAAATTATGGATGATGATGTCCAAGCACAGGCTGGTGAGGAAGAAGGTTCCATTGCTGCTACAAAGGCAATTCAATGTGCTGCCATGCATGTTGATGGTAGGGTTGACATCACCAAATCAGTATATGTGTCCCTTAATTACCCGCAAAAAGTGAAGACTAATAGACCAAATGGGAGGGAGATTGCGCAATATGGGCCATGGATGATTCCAAAGCAAAATATGGGGAAGAAACTTAGGGGAAGCAATAACAATCAGAAGGAGCATTCCAAAATGGAAACAATTTAAAAAGATTCCAATAACAAGCAAACAACTTCTAAGGAGGCTCAAGATTTACAATTCTTTTGAATGTAGAGGATTCTCAGAAAGATTAACAACAAGAATTAAGTAAAGAGAGTGGGCTGCCTAAAAACATTACTTGAAGTCAAGCCCAAGATGTGGAAGTGGTCGCTAAAATCCAATTGGGCCCGTCCAAGCAAGTTTTGAAGGTTTCTCAAAGCCCAATTCTCCAACGTGTTACAAATCCTCGTGAAGGAAAAGATCCTTAGGCCAGCCGAACCAAAGACATCAAAGTGAATGCCAAAAAAGCTTTCAAAAAAAAAAAGTGTGTCTTCCACGTCAAGATCTTTGGGGAATCTGGAAGAAGTAGTAGTTAAGTAGCTTAAGGAACAACTTACGAAACCAAAGAAGAAAGAGGAAGTGGCTATCCTAGAACGAATGAAACAACTTCAATTGCAGAAACAAGATGTGCTCCAGGATTTACGGGATGGATGGATTTAGTTCTGAATAATTGCATTCATATTGATTCAGATACTGTTGCTTATGTTCAGGATTACAAAGCCAACGTTCTCAAGGCAATGGTATCTCAGATGGAGGTGACCAAAATTGTGTGGAGGCTCCGATGGGTGAGCAGGTTGCTGATTCGCAACAGGGTAGCATTGGTAGTGGATTGCCACATCTCCAAATTGGTTCCCGATGAATGTCATTAGCTGGAATTGTCGTGGAACGATAGGTAAGGGTTTTGGAGCCATGATAAAGGATTTGAAAAGGTATCATTTGTCAAAATTAGTTATTCTCATGGAGACTCGTACTAGTGGTGTTAGAGTTGCTGGGATTATTAATAAAATTGGTTTTCATGGTAGTTTTGTTTGGGAAGCGACTAGCCATTCTAAAGGTATTTGGTGTCTCTGGGGTCAATCTTGTTGGAAGGTTGATGTGTTGAGTAATTCTCCCCAGTTTGTCCATATGAGGGTGCAATGGAAAAATGAAACTCCTTTGTTACTAACTGTGGTCTATGAGGCTCCCAGTTTCCCCTTAGTGTGACACTCGGTGCTAAGGTACGGACAAAGAGCGGCTCCTGGCAAGCTTCTAGGCAGAGGGACACATGGATGAACCGATTACACACTGGAATGAGAGGGATCCTGAGCCTGTGTAGGTATGGGACTATAGGGTTGAGGATGACATATATGAATTGATTGGTACTACCAATACCAACAAGATGCATATTCTTTTCGGGAGCCCATCACTTAAGAACTCCACAGTTAAGCGTGCTTGACTTGGAGCAATTTTGGGATGGGTGACCTCCTGGGAAGTTTTCCCAGGAAGTGTGTGAGTGAAGACAAAGCACGCTGGAAAGACCCGTGTTAGTCTGTGGGGACATTCGTCGATCCATAGAGCAACCAGGGATGTTACAAATGGTATCAGAGCAGCACCTCTCCCAGTATGGTGTGGTTCGGGGACGAACTAAGCGGAAGCTGGTGGGCATGTGACACCCGGTGCTGACGAGGGGGGGAGGGGGGGAGTGGTCGCCGGTGCAAGAAGACACGGACAAGGAGCGGCTCTTGGCAGGCATCTAGGCGGAGGGACACATGGATGAACCGGTTACACACCGGAATGAGAGGGATCCTGAGCCTGTGTAGGTATAGGACTATACGGTTGAGGATGACTTATTTGAATTGATTGGTACTACCTATACCAACAAGATGCATCATCTTTTTGAGAGCCCATCACTTAAGAACTCCATTGTTAAGCGTGCTTGACTTGGAGCAATTTTTGGATGGGTGACCTCTTGAGAAGTTTTCCTAGGAAGCGTGTGAGTGAGGACAAAGCACGTTAGAAAGACTCGTGTTGGTCTGTGGGGACAGTCGTCGATCCATAGAGCAACCAGGGATATTACAAATGGTATCAGAGTGGCACCTCTCCCAGTATGGTGTGGTTCGGGGACGAACCAAGCGGAAGTTGGTGGGCATGTGATACCCGGTGCTGACGAGGGCGGGGAGTGGTCGCTGGTGCAAGAAGACACGAACAAGGAGTGGCTCCTGGCAGGCTTCTAGGCGGAGGGACATATGGATGAACCGATTACACACCGGAATGAGAGAGATCCTGAGCCTGTGTAGGTATGGGACTATACGGTTGAGGATGGCTTATATGAATTGATTGGTACTACCTATACCAATAAGATACATCTTCTTTTTAGGAGCCCATCACTTAAGAACTTCATAGTTAAGCGTGCTTGACTTGGAGCAATTTTGGGATGGGTGACCTCCTGGGAAGTTTTCCCAGGAAGCGTATGAGTGAGGACAAAGCACACTGGAAAGACATGTGTTAGTCTTTGGGGACAGTCGTCGATCCATAGAGCAGCCAAGGATGTTGCACGTAGGCAACAATTGTGGGATGGTCTTAGCAATCTTGTTGCAGTTATTCTTGAGGAATGAGCAATTATTGGCGATTTTAATTGAACCCTATCACATGTTGATCGTAGAGGAGGTTCTGTTGAACAAACTCATAGAGATATGAGCATTTTTAAAAAGACTATGAGGGACTGTGAGTTACTGGATGCAGTTTTTCAAGGAAATCCCTTCACTTGGCAGAAAGGGAATTTGGAAGTGCGACTTGATCATTGTTTTATTAACCTGGTTTGGTGAGTTCGCTTTCAAGAGGCCTTCATTAAAACATTCCCTTCTCAAATCAGATCACAAACCTCTCTTATTATGTGTCAAAAGAGATAGTAGAAGGAATTTAAGGAGAAGGCCCTTCAAGTTTGAGGTAGCTTGAATTACTCGTGATGATTTCCCCTCCTTTGTCCAGAGATGGTGGGGGATTGTTCATGGCTCTTGGAATGAGAAGATTCATACTTTCCAAGAAGATCTTTGAAGATGGAATAAAGAAGTTTTTTGCCTTATTGAAGATAAGAAAAGAAAATTAATTCGTAGGCTTGATTGGTTGGACCAACAACTAAGATTTCATGATAATGACAATCTGGCAAAAGAGCAGTTAAAGGTTTGGAGAGAATACCGACGTGTCTTAGCCCAGGAAGAAATTATATGGTACCAAAAAATCTAGAGCCAAATGGTTAAAATATGGAGTCAAGAACACAAAGTATTTCCATGGGGAGACTGCTATTAGAAGGCGGAAAAATAGTTATGGTATGTTACAAGATTATAATGGAGTTTGGATTACTGAGAGTGATCAACTAGAGCATCATGTTACTTAATGTTATAAGTCCTTGTTTCATGATGAAGGTCAATTCTTATCTTTTGGCAGAATTTGGAGAGAAGGATTTCTCGTGAAGAAATCTTTCAGATAGTGAAGTGCATGGGTAGTTTAAAAGCCCTCAAGCCTGATGGTTTTCAAGCTATTTTCTTTCAAAATTAGTGGCAGGTCATTGGGAATGAATTTTGTGATATGGTGCATAAGATTTTCAAAGATCTAGCTACTATTAAGGAGAACAATGGTACACTACTTTGATTCCTAAAAAAGAAGTGGTGTCTTGTATGAAAAATTTAAGGCCAATAAGTCATTGTAATATTTCTTACAAGACAATTAGAAAGATTATTGCTCAGAGAATCTGTGGCCTAATAGGAAAATTAGTAGGTCCTCATCATCAAAGCAGTTTTGTTCCCAGTAAACAGAGTGGAGATAATATTAGTATAGCTCAAGAAGTTTTCCACTCAATGAGAAAGAAATCTGGGTCTATAGGATGGATGTCCATTAAAGTGGACCTTTAAAAAGCCTATGATAGGCTAAAGTGGGATTTTATCATGGAAACTTTTAAGGATATTGGTTTTCCTTTGGCAGTGTGTTTCTACTTCTAATATGCGCATGTGGTGGATTGGGGAGACCTTAGAAGAATTCAAACCTTCAAGGGACATTACACAAGATGACCCTCTATCATCTTATATCTTTGTTTATTTGTATTGAGCACCTCTTCCAAATGGTTTCTCTTGCAATGGACAATAAAGCTTGGAAGACAATTTGCTTGAGTAGGAATGGTCCAAAGTTATCGGATTTAACCTTTGCAAATTATCTTATCTTTTTTGCAGAAGCTAACCTTAAGCAGGTTCATATTATTGAAACTATTCTGGATCTCTTTTGTAATAGTTTTGGGCAGCAAGTCAGTGTAGAGAAGGCCATAATTTTCTCCTCTAGGAATGTGGGTTGGCATGTTAGACAAAATCTGAGTAACATTGTTGGAATTCAATGGACTGATGATTTGGGGAAATACCTAGGTGTTCCCATTCTTCATAAAAGAGTCTCAAGAGGGACATATGAATTCATTCTTGATAAAGTTCACCAGCGTTTGAGTTCTTGGGAGGCTAGGAATCTATCTTTCTCAGGGAGAGTCACTTTGGCCAAATCAGTAATCCAAGCTCTGTTGAGTCTCTAAATGTCTTATGTGCATTTACCTTGAGTTTAGATTAAAAAAAATAAACTTTTTTCAATGATTTAATTGAACTATTTATTGTTTATTGACCTCTCTACTTAGTGCGTAGATAATATTTGAAAAAGGAATTTAATTCACATGTCTGCTCTAAGTCAAAAGGTCAAATCAAAGAAACACTCGTCTTATGAAGAAAGCTGACTTGTTTGATAAAGCTGACTCACTCGTCTAAAGAGTTCCTAAGGCTTTTGCATTTTTGAAGAAAATTCAACTCGTCTAACGACCATACCTTCACCTGTCTGTTGACACTGAGTGAAGAATTTACTCAAGCTTGGACTTCTCAAAAGCAACTCAACTCTCCTGTGTTGTCCCCTCAAGTCAGAAGATGCTGAAAATTCTCTCATACAAGGATCAAGAAATCATAATGTCAAATATTTAAAAGGAACCTTGTAACTCAGAATATCAGTGCTACAAAGAAGCTTTATTCCCTAGTACAACTGAAAGTTACGAAAAAGGGGAAACGTTCACAGCAAAGGACAAAAACAACCTAAAGAACCCTGTTATGGCTGTTGGCAAAGCATAAAGCACCGAACTTCTCTTGTTAGAGAACATGCAACGTCTCTAACCATTAATGGTTACCTAGAACGACTCTATTGCATTTAACGGAGCTCTGCTTGAAGCCAAAATTTCAAGGGAATGTCTCCGATGTATTAATTTCGAATGAAGGCTATAAATAGAAGACATTGAAGACCTACTGAGTTTAATGAAGTATTGAAAATTCTCTGAACAAGCTATTTTACGCAAGCATTCAATTTTTTGTTCTTCTCAATAATTTCTTCATTCATTGTAATACTTTGTGAAGTTATTTCGCAGTCTTTCAACTTCACATTTAATCCACTCTTTTGAGTGTTTGTGAAAGACTTGCAAGTTGTATTTATTACAAACTCTTTCAAACCAAATCCGAGTGAGCCTGAAGAGGCTATGTGAGCATACAATACTTGCTTTGGCGCCTGAAGAGTATAGGTGTGCAAAGTGATACTCGTCTGTCTTATAAATTGATCAATTATAGTTGAGAAAACTTGGTTAAGGAAAGAATTGGACGTATGCCTAGTTATTAAGGGGTGAATCAGGATAAAAAGTTGTGTTAATTTCTCTCTTCTTAATCTCTTTATATTATTTGTTTATCTAACCTGTTATCTAACCAAAAGGGTTAAAGCTATGAATATCAAGGACGTTTCTTTTTATATGTTTGTGTGCTCTCTATTTAAAACCTTTAGACGGGTCAGTAGTCTGATTGATAGTATTACATGTCTGCAATGTGTTTGTGCTTGAAAAAAGATTTAGGTTTTTGCTTAATGTTCAGTAAACACAATTCAACCCCTTCTCATGTTTACTTTGTCTATCTCAAGCTCTTCCTACTTATGTTATGCAAACAACTATTCTCCCCAAAGCAATTTGTGATGAGGTGGACAAGATTTGCAGAGGCTTTATTTTGGGGATTCTAATAATGGTAAAAAAGATACATTTGGAATTATGGGATAAAATTTCTTAGCCCAAGCAGTTTAGAGGTCTTGGTTTGAGGAAAGGTAGGGATGGCATTCTAGCCTGCGGGGTTGTTGGAGACTAAGAAGAAATACAAATGTGGTGATCAGATGGTTCTTGTTGTTGATATCTACAAACCTGGTAGCAATTTTTTGGAGAGGATTATGTATACTAATAGTTCAGTAAAACACCATTTGGAGGATTGGAAATGGTGGTTCTATTAATTTTTCGAAGGATTGTTGGATTCCTAATGCTGGTCCCTTGATTAATTTCGTCATAGGAAGTGTTTCAACCTGATTCTTGATGCTATGGTTCCTTCTAATGCTTCTAAGGAATCTATCGCATGGAAACAAACTAATGATGGGGTGTTTATTGTTGCTTCTGCTTATGCCGCCATACACAGCATGAAACCCATCCTCACAAAAAAACTCTTCCTTGCAATCTAGAAGTGAAAGGGCCAGAAAGAATTCGTGGTATTCTCTAGAAATCGAGGCATGATGCCATTCTAACTAATGAAACTCGTCAGAGAAGAGGGCTGTCCTTGGATAATTCGTGTTGCATCTATTCGAGTCATGTGGAATCTCTCTTCCATGTGTTTTGTGACTGTATTGAAGTTAGAGAGGTTTGGGAGGATGTCCTTAGACATGCCTTTCACAGTTTCTTTATGTAGCAGAATTGGCAAGATTGGTTATATGGCATGGGATCTCTGTTTTGGTATTTTGATGGATAAGATATGGTATTTTGTTTGGGGCTTAGCCTAGCCCCTTTTGCTCATCAAAAAAGGAGAGGAGGTAGGCCAAGTGAAAGTAAATTCAATAATGCTGCAGTGTCAAGTATGAAGTGATTTCATTGGACAATTGTTTCTATTTCTCTAGTTTTTTACTTTTCAACCATTCATGATTTCTTCCAATCTCCAGTTCCTTGGTGCCAATCACATTTGTACTTAAGTAAAAAAACCTTTTGTACCAAATAGCATCAGTGAAACGTTATTTGAATCATTAATTCCTCAAGTGAGAAGAGTGATTTAAGACATGCCTGCATTATATTATTTTTTAAAAATAATTGTTTAATAAAAGAATTAGTAAATTTTTGTTGTCATAAATTATTTTAAATATAAATTAAGCTATTTTAAAATTATGAAATCTAAGAATAATAAATTTTCAACATTTGCACTTCATGCAAAAAAAAAAAGAAAAAGAAAGAAACTACATACCAAATAACATTACTGATGTGTGATTGTGTTAATGATTCATAAATTCCTCAATTGAGAAGAGTGGTTTAAGCATGTTTGAATTATATTATCTTTGAAAAAACTAATTGTTCATTAAAAAAAAAAAATTTGACAGAACTTTTTATTATAAATTATTTTAAACATAAAATAAGCTGATTCAAATTGTGAAACCTAAGAATAGGTAAATTTGCAACTAGATTGACATATCAAGTTAATGACTATAAATATACAAACAAGAATGAGATCCTTATGTTAAGCATATTTCAGTTCGTGACATATATGAGGTTATTGATCATAATGTATACATCAGAGAGGCACATAGTTTTTATACAATTCCAAAATAGTTATAATCCGAAAACAAATTGAGCAATATATAGATAATATATGTACCATTTCGTATGTTCCATTTTCACGCTGCCTGCGCTCAATATTCCACCCCTGCATTCTCTCTCTGAATGAAAACTGTTGACCAAGGTTGACTCTTCCCTCCACATGAGGCTGCTGCAATTGTTGAACAAGTGAGGAATTAAAATAAGAAAAATGATTTTTAAACACAAAAATGCAACATCAATTTTCGATAAAAATTTAGATGGTTAACGCAGTTCAAATCCATGGTTAATTATATTTAAGGGATGGTTAACGGATATAACAATGTGTCGCAACTTGTTAACCAAATTAACCATGAATTTGAATGTCATTAACCGAGATTTTCAGGTATTCAAATATACATGACCTTTGAACACCTGAAAATCGTGGTTATTACATTCAAATTTGTGGTTAATTATGTTTAGTAGATTATTAATGAGTTGCGACATCTTGTTATATCCATTAATCATTTACTGAACGTAACTAACCACATATTTGAAATACGTTACCCATCTAATTTGATGTCAAAAATTGATGTTCCATTTTTGTTTTCAAATAACACAACTGTTAAAATAATTTGAATTGGACATATCCTGATACTCACTATAATTTGAAGTCAAATATATGAGAGAACATGACACATAAGCAAAATAATAAATTCTACATAAATAATGGTAAATAATAAAGATTTATGCCTTTTACATTGATAATTACACGTGGTTATAAGGTTGTCAGGTGGTTTGAAATGTGGGACAAATGTGTTAGGAGTCATAAGGTGCAACGTTCAGATCTTATCCCTACTAACATAAAAATTAACAACTAACATTTGTCTATAAAAAAATATTGATAATTACACATGAATTCTCATATTAATGAACACTACAAGAAAATCTGCCATGAATATACACAGATATGCTTACCTATTTGATAAAAGAATAGAGATTGGGATCATTAATAATATTCCTAACTCACAAAATACAGTGTCTTTAATTTTTAACAATTTAGATGTATAATAATTTTTTATCTTTCTTTTTTTGTGATAATTTTCTATCTTTCTATTTAAAATGATATGAGAATCTATTTTTTGAGTTCTAATTTACAATGAGTTATATTTCAAAGAATAACACCAAAATTTAGTGGGAAGAGCAATCACTTTGATGTTAAAGCTAGATTATTTAATGAATGTTTGCTTCTACTTGTCCAAAAAACAAAACTACAGGTACCTTAGTCTCGTGGGTTCGGAAATTGGTGCCAAAAATGGTTTAACACGGTCATAGGTATAATTTAATGATTAAACTGATAAACACTATTAGAAATCTTCTGATTACTTGCATATTTTCCTACGGATTTTGCTTAAAAATTCACAAGAAATAAGTTTCATGCGGATTTTCCTACGGGTTTCTATCCCCTTGTAATACCTTCGTGGGTAATTTTCTCTAGCGAATTTTAAAATTCGTAGGAAATTTCTTACAGATTTTCTTGCGAAAATTTAAATCCGCAGGAAATGTCAAAATTTCCTATAAAATTTCCTACAAATTTAAATATACAGAAAAACCTTATTTCTAAAAAAATTACTGCAAAATTCGCAGGAGATTCCTGCGAAAAAAAATCCTCTGAAAAATCTGGAAGCAATCCATGAATTTCTAATAACGAAAATTATTTTATAAAAAAATATTAAATAATACAACTGTCTTGCATCTTTTAATAATATACATAAATTTATCTCTATGCATTTTCTTTATACATAAAATAAGAGTTATGATATTTAGATATAAAATTGTTGATTTGTTGTCCAACACCATATGTATATACTTTTTAACACTTGTTTATTATTTTTTCTCTCTCATCGTGTATTTCATTATTCTAAAATACCATTCAAACCTACTGTATCTACAAGGTGTTCATTTCAGATTTCAAAAAATCATTTCTGTAAAATAAATTACTTCAAACACACATTCTATTATAAAGGCTGTGGTGGAGAAACTTACAAAAAAGTTTAGATAGCTAAGATAGACCTTATCCATGTCTATTTTGTTAAGAATACAATCGGCAGGAAGCTGAAATGAAAAAGAGATTTCCCGCACGGCAGCTTTTCTACTTCCAGCCTACGAAAGAACAAAAATTCATATATAGGATGCTGATGAATTAACCTAAAATGATTTAATATACTCCCCCAAAAAAAAAAAAAAAAAAAAAAAACTGAAATGATTTAATGACTCGTCATTTATTTTAATAATTTTTTTTGGTACAACTTATTTTAATGATTTAATGACTAGTCATTGATAATATAAAAATTATTTGTTTTAATTGATAATTAATGCTATCAATTTTATTTTTAATATATAATTTATTGTCATTTTCAATACTGATTAATTTTAATGTATTACAAGTGCAAAAGGATTTTTTATATCATTATTCAATTATATGCTGACACATTATTAAAAATATGAGAATTTCTACGAAGCCTTCTTAAATCATATGGTTTTAAAACCCTATGGTTCCCACATAAGATAAAATTATAATAATAAAACGATAAAATAATGAGTTTATCTTAAGAAATAGTAATAAAATTCAAAGGTATAGAAAAAATAATGGAAGAGACTAATAAAAATATTATTCAACTAATAGAAAATAAAAATAAAATTGCAAATTACACTTATAATAGGATTGAGAAAGGACAAAGTGAAATAAATAATATAAGAGATACACTAAATAATATAAGTAAAGGTAAAGAAATATATGAAAATAGAGATATTGAAAAAATTAGAAAAGTTCTTGAACAATTAGAAAATCTTTTAGAAACTTTAGGAAAATTAATTATCCAACATATGAAAAAGAAACTCTAGCATTAATCCGAATGTTGGAAAAAGTGATCCTAAATAACGATTTTGAATATTATCTTGAGATATATAACGATCCTAAATATTGTTTATTTGATTTTAAATTCTACTGTAATCCTGATTATTATGTAGATTTTAATGGTGATGATGATGATTTTGTCTTTATTGATGAATAAAATACTACCCTAAAAAATGAATAAATTAAAAATATTTGAAATTATTAGGGTGGTACCGATTTGGTATCAGAGCTAAGTAAATAAAGTAATATAATGAATAACTATCATAGTATAAATTTTTTTTTATGTAAATTAAGTATGTTAGATTTAACTAATCAAAATTATTCAAGAGATTTAGTACAAGAATTAAAAGATGAAGCTACAGAAGTATGTAATTGATATATGAAATATCATTATGAATATTGTGATTGTAAAGAATATGATAGAGAAATAGAATTAATAAAAGTAATAATTATTAAAATAGAATCATAGATAGAATAATGAAAAATATTCTAAAGATTTTTTTTTTAAAAAAAAAGGAGGAGAGAGAAAATAATGAAGGAGGTTTCAAACCCCTCCTTTTTCAATGGTCACATCCCATACCATAGCAGCTCCCTAAAAATATTTGAGTCTCAATACTGGGAGGAGGCCGCTTGGATTCAAACTCTAGTAAGGATTGGATTAGAGGTGGTGATTGGAACCCAAAATACTGCCACACCAAGACAATTATGTTGAGATGGAAGAATAAAATTTTAATGATAAGAGGCTCGGATGATGACTGGAAGGATGACCCGCAGATTATCAAGAGAATCTGTTCAAAGAAGATAATTCTAATAGAAGGAAGTTAGAAACATGTGCTATATTTTCATGTCTGAATTAACACAAGCTGGGCAGATTAGATGTGATGTTTGCGCTGGAGGAAGTGAAGAAGGCAGTAATGAACATGGGGACGCTTAAAGAAGCTGGGAGTGATGGGTTCCCAGCCATTTTTTTTAGAAGAATTGGGATAAAGTGGGGCTTTTATATATATATATATATATATATATATATGACCACATGAAAAATGTATGGTATAATAATGATCTTATTGAAGAAATCAATAGTACCTTGCTTGTGTTGTTACCTAAAGTATACAAGCAGAATTTATTACCCAGTTTAGACCCATATCTCTTTGTAATGTATCCTACAAGTGCATCACAAAGATGATTGTTAACATGCTCAAATCTTTTATGAGAAAATGGATCTCTCCCTTCCAAGCAAGCATCGTTTCTGGAAGCAATATTCATGACAACATAATTATAGCCCATGAGTTGGTTCATACTATGAGCAGAATGCATGGTCAGAAAGGATTTATGTCAGTTAAAATCGATATTCAAAAAGCATATGATCAATTGTCTTGGAGCTTCATTAGAAACTGCTTGGAAGAGCTTTGTTTGCCCCTGATGCTAATTAATCTTCTTCCATTTTTCTGTTATCGAATTAGGAAAAAAATGGGTCCACACTCCTTCATAGGGTATCAGGCAAGCGAATCCACTATTGCCGTATAGCTTTGTCATACATATGGAGAAACTATCAAAGCTGGATGCGGTAGATAGGAAGGACTGGGTACCTATCAAAGCTGGATGGAATGGGCCAGCCTTCTCCCACCTCCTTTTCGCAAATGACCTTTTATTCTTTGCTGAAGCCAGTGTCGTTCAAATGGCCAAAATTTTGATGTTAGGGAAGAATACTATAGTGCTTCGGGTCACACCATTAATGCTAAAAAAACCAATGTCTTCTTTTCCAGAAACGTGGACCAGGGATTGAGAGACCAAACTGTTCAGCAAAGTGGAATATCTCAAGCTTCTAGGTTGGGGAAATACCTTGGCTCTCTACCTCATCATGGTAAGAATAAGAAGGATAGATTCAAGGGAATTATTCAGAAAATGGCAATTAAATTGGCTGGATGGATGTTCCATTGCTTATCAATGGCATTGTCGGTGGCCTTAATCGAATCAGTTCTTGGTGCCATGGCTAACTACACAATGCAGCACACAAGAGTACCCATTACAATTTGCAAAGGGATAGAGAAAATCCAAAGAAGTTTTGTTTGCGGTTCAATCGCAGAGTGGAGGAAGCAACGCCTTATCAGCTGGGAGGTTCTTTGTTTACCAAACCTAGTTGGAGGGCTCAGATTTAGAAACTTAACTTGATGACTGATGCGTTCATGATGAAGCTTGGGTGGGGAATCTCACCAACCCTGATGCAATGAAAATCACTACAAAAAAAGATGTGTTTAGCGACCACCACATTTGGTCGCTAAATGTGGAAATTCTGTCGCTAGGTTGAGGATGGAGTTGGGGAATGGAAATGATAACCTCTTTTGGAGAGAATGATGGATTGATGAGGACCTATCTTTACAACTGTGGTGCCCTGTAAATGCTACCATTCAAGAATCATTCTCTTGTCCAAGATTGGGTTTTGCGGAATGGTATCTGGGATGTGGATCGACTTGCCAGACCTGATGGGGTGATTTAGAAATTTTTTGCTTGTCTTTCGCCGATAGGATCTGATACCATGGACCAAGTAGCCTGGAAGGGATCCAAAGATGGAAACTTCATCGTAAGAAGTGCGTATAACATGCTTCATCAATTTCAAAAGGATCTAGAGGAGAAGCTTTGGGGATGGAAGGCCCAAGAAACATGCACGTGCATCTTTGGAAGGTTTGTCATAACCGTCTTCCAACCAATTATAACTGCAGTGCTTGGAGCTCGTGTTGTGCTGATTGTCCGAGTTGTACGGGGGTAGCAGAAACGAATCTGCATGTGTTGAGGGATTGTTGCATGGCTAGAAAAATCTGGATTCGTTTGGTTAAGCGTGATATGCTTACTAATGTCTACTCGATGGACTTATCTTATTGGATAGCGACTAACTTGAGTAGTTCATTTGGACAGATAGAGACTACAAGGTGGAGAAGTTTATTTTTCATTACTAATAAGTAGGTCCATGATGTAGAGTTTCAAAGGCCTTGGTAACCGGCCGCATAAATGGGTGTTTGATCGAGCAGTGCAGATTGAACAAGCTTGTCAAGATTTAGCTAGGATTGGTTGATGCAAACTTAATACAGACGAGGCTTCAAAAGGAAACCCAAACGTGGCAGGATGTGGGGGTGTAATGCATAATGATCAAGGTATATGGATTATGGGTTTTGGAACCAACATAGGCCATAGCTCATTTTATGTGGCAAAACTTTGGGGCCTCGTTAATGGCCTGGAATAATGGGGCAAGGAAAGTCATAGTGGAATCAAATAATCCAGCCATTATTTCTATCATAAAAAAAGGTTCCTTGAAGAACAGACATAGCAGATTCCTTGCTTGGATCAAGGGCTGGATATCTTGGGATTAGGAGCTGAAGTTTCAACATACATACCAAGAAGGAATGTCTGCGCAGATTGAGTGTGTGCTTGGGAAAAATTATTTCGTCATGTTTCAGCTGTTTTTTAGCTTAAAAGATATTTTATAGATAATCTATCATGTTTAGTATTTTACTTAAATTTATAAAAAAAGCTTTTTTTAGGGGAAAAAAAGCTGTTTTATGCCATCTAGTTTTTTCTAGCTTAAAATTGCTGTGATTTGATTATTTTTTATTCTCAAAACTCTCTCCCCTGTTTACCCCTACAAAACTAACTTATAAATAAATATTATTAAATTATACAAATAACTCCATACCCTTTTTCGTAATTTATTATATAAAAGTGATTTTTTTTGCACCACCCAAATGAAATAGATTATTTTAAAACCGCTTTTCAGCAAACAGACCCAAACAAAAACAGATTCTGATTATAATCGATTATCACAATAATCGATTATATAAAAATTGATTATGAGCATAATCTTTTTTTTTTTCAGCTTTCCCAAGCACACTCAGACTTGCTAACTAGAGCGTTGATAAGAATTTAGGAGTTCATATGTTAGAGACTACTCCTATGGAGCTAGGAAGACTAGCGATTTATGTGGGGCTTCCATACCCAATGTCATTTTATATTAACTAATTTTTTTTTTTTTTACTTTTGGACTTTTTAGCCCCTTTGAGCACAAAAAAAAATTAAAAAAAATTCACATATAATAAATTGGATTTAATTATTTAATTAAATAAATTTTTTATATTAATATTGCATCAAAATTAAAACGATATGCATGCTAAAGATATATTGTATATGCTTTTGGTGAACTAATTAAATATAAATGGGCTAAAATACCATTTTGGTCCCTTAACTTATTTTTTAGATTCAGTTTGGTCCCTTAACTTCTAAAATATTCAATTTGGTCCCTTAACTTATTTTTTTAGATTTAGTTTGGTCCCTTCACTTTTAAAAAGTTCAATTTGGTCCCTCCATTTATGTCTGTTGACCTAAGTTAGTCATCTCAGTCAGCGAGTCATTAACAGTGTTAATTTTTTAGGATCCGGTTGAAATTCGCTAACAATTTAAAGGACCAATTTGAATCTCGTTAACAATTTAAAGGATCAATTTGAAACAAGTTAATAATTTAAAGGACCAATTTGAAACTCATTTAATATTGTTACTGACATTATTGATGGGAGAGGACTAACTTGAGTCAACATAGACAAATTAAAGAACCAAATTGAACCTTTTAAAAGTTAATGGACTAAACTGAATCTAAAAAATAAGTTAAGGGACCAAATTGAACATTTTAGAAGTTAAGGGACCAAACTGAATCTAAAAAATAAGTTAAGGGATCAAAATGGTATTTTAGCCTTAAATATATCTATAAAAAAAGATCCAATGGTTGTACAGAGTGTCATACCGCGAGTTTGGTTTTTAGTATATGAACTTTCATTCTTATAAAAACAACATCAAGATTATGTCTCAAATATTTTTAAAGATTAAAAAATGGTAAATTTACTCTAATTTAATCTAGACTAGATTATCTAACCAATTATTAAAAGAAATCAAATAGCACAGTATTGACTAACTTTAATTGTCCCCGATAAGAATTGGCATCGTGCTTCCTTATCATGAGTGGGTTCTGCTATCTGCACTTCTGGTGTTATTATCATTTGAGATATTGATTGCTATCATGCAGAGGAAAAAAATATTAAAATTAAAATCACTCAAAAATTTGAAGCATCAAATAACAAATTTTGGTTTAGAGTTCTTTCAAAAAAACATATTTGGGTTAGAGTCTCGGCATTGATAGAAGAGAGAGAAGGTTAAAAGTACTTACAGTGACGATCTGTTTGAGAAGCCTAGCTATTTGACTGTGTAGAGAGGGGCTTCGGTAATCAATCCGCATCTTCGACAGTGGAATTGACATCCTTCTATGATTCACAGAAAGCAACTGCTACAAAACTTTGTATCTAAGAAGAGAGAAAATAATTTCAATGGAAAGAATTTGATATTGAAAAATTAAGATTTGACGTACCTTAATAGTGTAGAGAAGGTATTATTGGATAAGCCACATGTACGTCAAAATTAGATGAATTTTATTTGTTTACGAATTTGGTTACAGTTATTAAAAGGCTTCCATGTATGGACAACTTCCTAATTGACTGAGGATTTGTATTAGTAAAGAAATTTTGGGTGGGCAGTGACTGAAATATTTTTTTATTCCTCCCATTAATGAACTTTTAGCTTTTGTGACTCTACCTTATTAGTTTATTTGGCTGAGATTTTTTTTCTTCGGAAAAGCGGAGAAATATGTCGTTTAAGTTTAATTTTAATATATTACTAGTGTAAATTTTTTTACACTATCAATCAATCATAAATCATCTTATTTATAATTATAATTTTTAAGACTATATAACAAAAGTCAAACATTTTTAATAGGATGACAATATATGTATAATTTGTTGTCAGTGTTAAAAAACCTTTTAAGCTTGAAATTTTTTTTCACACTTGATATATTATAATTAAATATTTAATTTAATATGTTTGGGATATCAGTTCAAAATATATTAAAAAACTTCGCTTTTATTTCACCACAGAAGCGGTTTTGAGATAAAAGTTATGTTATTCTAAATAAATATTTTCATACTAGTTTTTAGTAATTTATTATATAATAGTGATCTTTTAGATAATTCAAAGAAAGTAAATTATCTTAAAATTTCCTTTCTAGCAGAATTCCCGAATATATAAAATTGTTTCTAAAATAATTGATCATATCATTGTGAATCTTCTAGTGTAGGTATAGATGACCTGTTTTTATTTTTTTACCCACAAAAAAGGTGGATATATAAATCAAAAAACATTTTAATTGTTTTAACTTTGTGCAAGAGAGAGAAGAAGAAAAAAGGGACCTAGCTAACAAAAGGCACCCCTTTGTTGACATTGTCCCATGCCCCACTCCCGGGCATCACACAGTTAATCAAGAGGACGTGTAGGAATCAGCCTTTAGGGAGCAACTTTGAAGCTGCCATGCTTCTGGGGATAGCATCTCCATGGAGAGCAATGTTTACAGCAACTTCACCTTCATCTTCTTCCTTGTAATCGATGAAGTATGCCCCTTCCCTAGGGTAACCAGTCACATCCACAAGATTCTTCAGAGAGAAGAGGTAGGATTTCACATCAATCTTGGTGTGAATGCAGAGCTTAGATTCAGTCAGCTTGACTTTAGCATGTTCCCAAAATTGTTGTACCATTAGAGGGTATACATACTCCCTTAGGTAAAAGAACTCGATCCACCCTGAGACCTCAAGTTCTGGGAACATGTCCATTCCTCCTTTCTTAATCTTCTTCAAATCAACAGTCTTTCCAGACACAACCTTTTGCTGATCTTCAACATCCATATTGAGGCAACTAGCAGCACTTACAATCTTCTTAGAAGGTCCCTCTGGTGCCATTGATGATGGTGTTGGAAAGCAAAGAGAATAAGAAAGATTTAGGATTTTTGTTCACACGAGAGAGCGATAGAAAAGATTTTGCAGAGAGGTGAAAAGCTTCTGATAAAAGAAATGTCCATTTTAAAGAGGGGGTAAAGGAGTTTCAAAAGGTGTGAGAGCAGTTGAAAATTATTTATGTAGGTGGTGTAATGATTTTTTGTAGGGGTACTCAAAGCACTTTAAGGAATATTATGTCTCTTTTTGAGAGGTATGGGGATATTTCTGGTCAAAGAGTAAACAGCAGCAAATCTAAATATTATGCAGCCCCTTATGTTTCCTCTAGTAGGCAGGGCATTTTTCTTAACATTCTTGGTTTTGGCTCAGGCACTTTGCCTTTCATTTACCTCGGATTCCTATATTTAAAGGCAAGCTAAAGAGACTGCACTTATGCCTTTTGCTGATAGAATAAGAATCAAATTAGTAGCTTGGAAGGCATCTTTGCTTTCCATTACAGGAAGGATTCAATTGGTGAGATCAGTCATCAGTAGAATGCCGAATCGCAGCTTCATAGTTTATGACTGGTCAGTAAATCTGATTAAAACAGTGGATCAATGGGTGAGGAATTTCATTTGGTCTGGTGATGTGGATTCTAGAAAGGTCGTTACTGTGGCTTGGAACAAAGTTTGTAAACCAATTGAGGAAGGAGGTTTAGAAATTCGTTCCTTTAGGCAAGTTAACAAGGCGGCCATGCTTAAACTTTGTTGGGAGTTGGTGACTTTTGAGAACCAATGGGCAGTTTTGTTGAGAGCTAAAGTTTTAAAAAACGACAAATATGTTATACATCGTCTTACATCATCTATTTGGTCATGTTTGAAGCCTTTCATGACTGTTGTGATGGAGAATTCTTCTTGGCAGCTTGGGACAGGATCTAATATCAGTTTCTGGTTTGACAGATGGCTTTCTCAACCTTTAGTGGATCTTTTGCAAATTCCTCATCAGCTTCATCACTTGCTAAATGGCAAAGTTCAACACTTCATTAGAAATGGTTTTTGGTCGGTTCCAGTTTGTCTGCTTCAGACTTATCCAGTTTTGGCAATTGAATTGGACAAGATTTCAATTCCTAATTTTCCAGCAAAAGATCATAGGCTTTGGACTGGAACAAATTCGGGTGATTTGGCATTCAAGGATACTTATTTGTTTTTGAATCCCCCTGCTCAGATTATGCCTTGGTGTAGTTTGATATGGAAATATAATACTCCTCCATACTGAAGTTGACATAGAGAAACACAAGAAGGGGGGGTTGAATTGTGTTTCTTAACAATTTTTCCAAAATACTTTTCTTAAACCCTTTGTGCAAGAAGAACAAGATAAGTACACATGATAAAATATCTTTTCAAAAGAGTTAACAAACTCAGATTCAAATCCCCACAGTTAGTATAAACAAAGACTGTAAAAGCTAGGGAAAGAAGATTCACACAAGAGATTTATCCGGGTTCACTCTCTTCCAACCAAGAGCTACGTCTAGTCCCTTCTACTTGAAGGTTTTCTCCACTATAAACCAATAGCTTTACAAGTATTCAATACTCTTCAGGCTTACAAGTATTCTTTCTCTACTAAGCCTCTTCAGGCTCTACCTCTAACAAAGAGATTTAAAATTTGATCTTACAGGCTCACTATGTGTGAGAGTCTGAAAGTTTAAGATCAATAGTGATAACAAATGAAAGTATTCGTAAGAACTTTGAGCAGAGTTTTATCACTTTGAATATCAGAGCTTCAATTAATTCTTCACTAGGGGTCGTCCAGTATATATAGGTGAAGTGCAGCTCTATTTAGTTCTTCTTCAACGGTCTTCAACTTGGTATCCGTTTAGAGATAGCATTTAATGCGAGGATCCGTTGAGACTGATAACTTGATATGCTTTCTGCGAGATGTGCTCTTGGTTATCAGAAGAATGCTCAAAATGGTGCTGTCTTTTCTCTGTTGTACCAAAAGTTGTTTTCTGACTTTCCTTCTTTCTACTTTGTTCAACGTTACAGCAACTTATGTGACAGGGTACAAAGTTTTGTGTCTTCGATGGTACTATGTTTCTCTTACCAAGAAACAAGGTTATAAACAATTCAAACAAACACAAGTAAAAGACATTGATTCCTTCGTATTAAATAAACAATCATTTGAAATAAATACGTTTTTTGTCTAGACGAGTTCATTTCCAGTGTGCCTTTGGATGCAAACATATTTTACTTTTAAAGAGCAACTGGTAATCTAACTTAGTGGACAGGTTAACCTTATATTTATTCATTTACCTAGTCCAGTTAACTACTCGTCTAGTTACAAGTCTTTGGACCTATTTATAATTACTGATGGACTTAACAGCCGTCTAGCGCTTTACTGAAGAGGTAATCTTAGGCACTCGTCTAGTACCTTTTAGAGCCTCGTCCAGCGCTAACTAAGTGGATGGGTTTATTACCAATTTTTTGAGGGCTCATCTAGCGAGTGAGACTTGGACCCGATATTCTTTTAAAGCAGTTTTAAGGAACTTAGACTTAGGTCCCTCGTCTAGTGATACTCAGAACAGTCCTGCAAGCTAGAGTAGACGAGTTAGTCCTTTAATATAAATTTGCCATACAAATTTAATCTTTTTGTTAGCATCAAAACTTAAGAGATTATTTAACCATAGCCACATTGGTTCCAACAATCTCCCCCTTTTTGATGATGACAAAAACTTATTAAATTTGAGCGAGCAAAGTCTGAGAGAACTATACAGCTCCCCCTAAGACAAAGCATCAGGAAAATTAAATTTAACAAGGTAATTCATCAAACAGATATGTAGATATACACAGTATTAGGGCATATATAAACTTAAGTGAATCTTAAGCAAATTGATAATTCATCAAGCAGAAACAGACATATCGGAACAAGTAAAGAGCAGTAGTAACCAAAAAATAAAATAAAAATGACCATATGCACATATGATTTTTTTAAAAAAAGACTTTGTTCAAATTTCATTTCTCTCAAAACTTCCTTTCCTTCTCCCCATTTTTTGTCATCAGACAAAAAGGTGAGTTAGAATGGACCACCATTGTCGGTTAAACCGAAGACAAAAAAAGAGATGAACTAAGGATTAACAGGTGGGGGAGGAGGAGGTGGGGTGGAACAGGTGGACCATGGACTTGCCGAAAATTTGTGAGCTGTTGAAGCATTTGGTTGAATAGAGCATTTGTTGGCTGCAAGGACTTTTCTACTTGAGCATCTACTTTTCTGATGATAATTTCATCCAAGTCAGGTGGCAGAGAAGACCTTGAACTCTCAGCAGTGGCATTCATGTGACCTTGTCCATGCATGATGCTCAGAGTTTGAGACTGCCGAGGTTGTGCTTCTAGATGAATAATAGCTAAAGCAAGTGGTTGTGAAGAGTGCTTGCCAAAGGTTCCTTGCTTGCTTGCTGATTTAGCTACTACCTCTTGAGCAGGCTCAATCTACACAGCTTGGTAATTCTTCTCAGGACCTTCCACAATGATCTCTTCAATTTCTTCTGAAGAAGCTGTAGATGCTTGGATTGAAGGTTCAGGTGTGGGTACATAAGGAACCCAGTGAACCTCATTTTCTTCATAGGTGGGGCTCCTTAGAGGTATACCAAGAGTGTCCTCATGTATATAGAATCTGACAGAGGAGAAACCATATCTTCCTCTTATAGTAGGAATGGTTTCCTTGTCAGCATCACTGAGTCAAAGAAGAGGAAGCTTGTCTGTTGCACATTTGATATGACTTGCCCAATATCCACTAGCTTCAAAGTTGAAGTGCTTTTCTTCAGGTTAAGCCATAATCATTTGCATGACTTCTTCATCTGCATGACTTTTTGTACTTGGCTACAAAATGCATGAGCTAGGCATGGGCATTCTTTGATGAGGCAATCTAAACTTGCCATCTATTACTTTATTCAGATTAATCATGGACAGCCTTGGCGGTAACATGCCGACCCTTGTTCTGAATGAGTGAAACAGCTAAGTGGGAGGGAGAAAGTTTGCAGCCTTGATATATCTTGATAGTTCAAACTCAGCCTTGAGATGAGCATACATGATGTGATCACACACATCAGCACAAGTCACATACTCTCTTGGATGAACAAAGTTTATCCACTTCACATTCCTATCCAGAATGAATATTCTGTAGCTGTGAGTTATTGATCTTTGGAATTGAACTTATGTTTCTTTGAGCTTGGAGGGCACAGTCCACCGGACAGGAATAATGTCTATCTCAACACCATCAGTGTGGGGTTTAAAGGGTGGAAACTTGATAAGGTTTGGATAGATTTTCCTAGGAAGAGAATTTCTTTAGAGGTAGGTGGGTAAGAAGAGGTCCATTTGCAATGAAATGTTCAGAGGGTAAGGGTTCTGTGAAGAAGTTAGATGAAGACAGAATTGTTTCTGTTATTGATTCAACGTGATAGTACATCAAATATATAATGTGATACAATAAAGTAAATAACGAAATAGAATCAATCCTAATAAAAGGAATTAAAACAGAATCAATCCTGATAAAGGAAAAAAACAGTGCCTAATTAAATCCCCTGATTTAGGGGATTTCAGGTTAACTCTCCTAATAATATATTTACAAGTAATAATTACATATTTACAGCTCGACACTCCCCCTCAAGCTTAGGAATAGATGTCTTCCATTCCCAGCTTGATGATGAGATCATAGAAACTTGATCTGTTCAGTCCCTTTGTAAGAACATCAGCCAGTTGTTGTTGTGATGGAACATAGGACATATACACTAGGCCTTCCTCCAACTTTAATTTAATGAAATGTATTTCAATATGCTTTGTTCTATCATGCTGCACGGGATTATAGGCAATATTGATTGATGACTTGTTGTCGCAATAGAGCTTCATTGGACCCTTCAATTCAATTCTTAAATCATCTCGAATAATTTTCAGCCATAGTAGTTTGCATATTCCTTAAGCAATTGCTCTGAATTCAGAGTCTGCCGATGACCTTGCTACTATGTTTTGTTTTTTGCTACTCCATGTTACCAAATTCCCTCTAGGAAGGTGCAATAACCAGAGGTTGATCTTCTGTCCACCAAGGATCCTGCATAGTCAGCATCCGAGTAAGCTTCTAAGGCCAGAGTACTATTCCTTTTGAATAGAATTCCTTTCCTGGGACTGGCCTTTAAATAATGCAGTACCCTATATGCAGCCTGGAGATGAGATTCTCTCAGATTGTGCTTAAATTGGCTGATCACAATCACTGGGTATGCTATATCTGGCCTTGTGTGAGCAAGATATATAAGTTTCCCCACCAATCTTTGATACATTATCTTGTTAACAGCTGGTTCCTCTTGAGCTTCTCCCAGTTAGTATTTGGGTCCATAGGGGTTACAACTGGTGTGCATCCAAGCTTTCCAGATTCTGCTAGTAATTTTGTTACATATTTTTGTTGGGATATAAAGATCCCTTGATTAGAATAAGCAACTTCAACTTCAGAACTAGGAACTTCAGGAGCAGTACACATAGGGGTTGGAAATTCTGGAAGTTCAAAGGACTCACAAGAACTGTCTTCCATCATTGAAATCTCCCCCTGAAGAGAGGACTTGGAGAAGAATGGTTTGTGCTCTGAGAAAGTTACATCTGCAGATATATACCACTTCTTTGATGATGGATTGTAGCATTTATACCCCTTTTGAGTTGGTGAATAGCCAAGGAAGACACACCTTACAGCTTGTGGATCAAGTTTATCTCTATGCTGTTTGTGAACATGGACAAAGGCTGTACACCCAAATATCCTAGGTATTAGACCATTAGAGGTCCTAAAATGAGGATAGAAACAGTTGTGGACTTCAATGGGACTTTTGTTGTCAAGAATCCGCGTTGGTAGTCTGTTTATCATATATAAGGCAGTATGGACAGCTTCTCCCTAGTAGGATTTGGGCACCTCTCCTTGAAATAATAAAGCGAGTGTGGTATTGAGTAAGTGGCCATTCTTCCTCTCAGCTACCCCATTTTGTTGGGGTGTATTAACACATGATGAATCATGGATGATGCCTTGTGAATTGAAGTATGTAGACATCATTTGATTAAAGTAATCTCTAGCATTGTCAGTTCTGAATTTTTTAATTTTGGTCCCAAATTGAGTCTGAACCATTGAGTGAAAGCTGGGAATTATGACACTTACATCAGATTTCTGTTTGAGTAAAAAGATCCATATAACTCAAGTGCAATCATCAATTAATGATAAAAACCAATAAGCCCTGGAAATATTAGGTACAGCAGAAGGTCCCCAAACATCACTGTGTATTAAATCAAAAGGATGAGAACTTCTTTTATTGCTAGATGGAAAAGGGTACACGTGTGTGCTTAGCCAATTCATATACATCACAATGAAATTCAGTGACATCTAATCCTTGAAATAATTGAGGAATCATCAATTTTAAGACATTGAACGGTGGATGTTCTAGACGGTGATGGTGCAGCCAAACAACATCCTTAATTGAAGAACTAAGAAAAGATGAAGGTAGAATTTTCTTCTTGAAGTCTTGGGCTTCGAGGTGGTAAAGACCATTTCTTTCCTTAGCAAGTCCAATCTTCTTCCCCGATCCCTGCACCTGGAAAACACAATAGGAAGGAAAGAACATAGCATAACAATTGAGATCATCAGTAAGCTTCTTAATAGAAACAAGATTGACCGATAATTTTGGCACATGGAGAACATTTTTCAGAATAATTGTAGGACTAATATATATGTCTCCAACACCTACAATAGTAGCTACAGACCCCTTTGCTACCACAATTTTCCTATTACTTGGACAAGGATTATAGGAATGGAAAAATTGTGATGTGGGAGTCATATGATCAGTTGCACCTGAGTCAATTACCCAAGAGGTGACACAAGATGAGACATTCATGCAAAGAGGAGTACCTGAAAGTACCAAAGAGCAGGATCCAGCAGGTGAACAGCAGGTTTCTTAAGTGTTCCCAGCAGAGTTTTTAGCTTTTGAATTTCTTCATCATTGAAACCCCCAATCCCCATGTGTGCTTGAGGCCTTTGCTGCCCCTCACGAGATCCCCACTCCTTACTTGGTGGTTTTCCTTTTAGCTTCCAACATTTTTCTCTTGTATGCCTTGGTATGTTACAGTAAGTGCACTATCGATTGTCCTTGTTGTCCTTCCTTTGGCCTTTATAATTTGAAGGTTTTTTGGGTAGATCACTTCTCTCCTTTTGCAGCAGCTCTTGTTTGGTTACTAGTGTTGAACCTTCTATGTTTTGAGGCTCAAGCATAACATTCCTTCTACTTTCTTCTGCCCGAACCATAGAGATTGCTTCTTCTAAGGAAGGTGTGTCCTTACTAAGAATCTGAATCCTAACTTGGTCAAACTCAGGGTTCAGTCCAGCCAAAAAATCATATACACGATCTTTTGCACTAAATTTCTTCAAAAGGGCTGCATCTTTAGTGCATTTCATATCAAACACACGGTAATTATCTTGCCACAGATTCTGCAGGGTGTTGGCATACTCTGTTACTGATTTGTTCCCTTGCTTAGTCGCTGTAGTTTTCACTTTTATCTCGTACACTTGGGCAGCATCATTGGCCTTCGAATATGTACAACTGATGAAGTCCCAAATGTCCTTGGCTGTCTTTAAGAACATGCAAGTATCACTGATTGTGGGTTCCATGGAATCCCATAACCAGGACATTATCATAGAATCCTCTTCATCCCATGAGTCAAATTTTGGGTCCTTCTTGTCTGGACCAGAAGCCAGAAGATGTGAAAGACGTCCTCTGCCCTTGAGATAGGTCCTGACAAATTGGGACCACTTGAGAACGTTCTTCCCATTGAGGCAGTAAGAAGCTTGAATACTCTGTAATCTCCAGTTTTTTGAACCGATTTGGACTTGTCAGAGGGAGGATTGCTGGTCACTGTGGTTTCTATTTCTACTTCTGACATGGTGATAAGGGAAACACCCAGAAAATGCTGAACAACAAAGAAGGCTGTGCAGATTTGCTTTCTGCAGATATGGAATAATGCAGTGATTAAGGCTGCCTTGAGGTAGATCAGGGGTGCAACAATAAGGTTGCTTAATAGAAGGACACAGGTGCAGTGATTAAGGCTACCCTAGCACGTGGAAGAGAGAGAATTGCAGCAATGAAGGCTGCGCAGGTGAGAGCAGGAACCAGAGACCCCAGTGACAAACCTTAGGGCTCTTGATACCATGTAAAGAAGTAAGATGAAAACAAAATTGTTTCTATTATTGATTCAACGTGATAGTGCATCAAATATATAATGTGATACAATAAAGTAAATAAAGAAACAGAATCAATCCTAATAAAAAGAATTAAAACAGAATCAATCCTAATAAAAGAATTAAAACAATGCCTAATTAAATCCCCTAATTTAAGGGATTTCAGGTTAACTCTCCTAATAATATATTTACAAGTAATAATTACATATTTATAGCTCGATAGGTTCAGAAGGTTCATATGGTATTCCAACATAGCTCCTAGGAATGACTCCATCAGGCTCATACTCATATTCTGGCAGGGGATAGAAGGGTCTGGTTAATTCTGGTTCAGGCTGGTGAGTGTGGTACATGATTCTCCAATTCCTTTTCACTTTGGCCCATGTTTTAGCTTTGCCATCATATAAGGTGGAGGGGTCAGTGTAGGGAAAGGTAATCTTGGGAAATTTTGGAAACGGTGCACCTGGATTGATCCCAAACTCATCTGGTTGATTGAACCAGGGATCATCAGATGCGATGATAGGTTGAAATTGAGGTCTGGTTGGAGAGGTTTTAATGGATGAGTGTGCAGGGGAATCTTGTGGTGAGGAATGTGGTTCATAGGTTGGTTCAGGTTGAGGTAGGCTTAGTTGTTTATGGACAGGTGAAGTTGGTTGATTTGGTTGTTGTGGATGTGTTTGGTTTCGTGTGTCTGATTGTGATGGTGGTTGTGTGGTGTTAATAGGTACATTGAAACTTTCAATCAATGCATCAATAACAATTTGAACAGGGTCAGTTGCAGGTAAGATTACCTCAAAAGTCCCAAAGGACTTGGCTTTCCTGGCAGGTTGCCTAGCCCTAGTATGAACAACAACTAGTGTTTGAGCAGCTTGCTTCTGCTTCTTCACTACAGACCCAATAGGCTGATTATCCTCATCATCATCTTCATTGTGTGACAGGATCACTCCTTTTCTACCTTGGAGCAGCTTGTGGTTCATCAGTCCTTGTTCCCTGATGACCACCCCAGTAGCACTAGTAGCAGCTAGACAAGTTGACTTAACTCGTCGTCCAATAGGCTTCTTCTTCAAAGTTTGAGCCTCAGCTTCATTTAGCTCAATCTGCTCCTCTTTGATTTTCATCAACTCCTCCTTTTTAGCCAATTCCACTTGGATAACTGGACTAAGTTTCATATTGGTCAAGTTTAATTTGTCAAAGACAGCAGGGGACATGCCCTTTTTCTTTTGGGATTGCAGCTTGTTCCTCAGGAGACTTAGCTTCAAGCTTTGCATAGATTTGGTGAGACTTTAAGATTTTTTATAATAGATGTCAGAAAGTTATGGTAGATGCTTTCTCCCTGTGAACAACATACTCTCTGAATCTATTGAACAAAATGTGAGGCAAGTTAACCTGAGTCTCAGTGAGGAGGTGGCATAGGCAAAACTTGTGAAGAGCATAAAGGTTTTCTTTTCACCCAACCTTGTTCAGAACAAATTTATTCAAAATCTGATGAAGAATGAGACCTTACTCTATCAGCTCTCATCAAAATAGATGCAATGGTTTCTTCTCCACCCAATTCTTCTTCCCATTTCTCGGTTAGGGTTATACCTTCTTGAGCACAGTGAATCGCAGTCACGATTGTTGCTTCAGATACAACCACTTCAGTATCTAACACAGTAGTAGAAATTTCTGTCTTTGTAACCTTGGGTTTCTTCCAGAATGCCCAGATAAGGTCTAGGTACACGGAGACCTTCTCTATGAACAATCCTTCCCACCCAGCAGCTCTGACATACTGACTTACATCAACATTATAATCCTTGAGTATGCTAAAATCGAAGAGATGCTCTATCCCAATCTCAAGAGCATTGACATTGTAAGAACCAACAGCAGTTGAGGTGGCCATTGTTGAAGATGAAGATTTGAAGGTTTGGGGAAACAGGGAATTCTTTCGCAAAGAGAAGTTTATGTTTCAGAGAAGTGAAAGGTTTTTCAGAGGGAAGAGATAGACTTAAAAAGGTTTCGAAATGTGAAGAGTTTTTCTTGAAAATAAATCTAAAGTAAAATAAAATGAAAGACGTGTGAGAGGACGTGCAATAAATGCTGACACGGCGCAAGTTTCTTGAAACCGTAAAAAGTAATTTTACAAATGATGAAGCTAACTGACTCAGCAGAGAGAATTTGAATTAAATATGTCTTGAGACATAATAAATGCAAATAATAATTAAAAGTATGGACGAGTTAGTGAAGCACATGTAAACATGCATTGGACGAGATATGCTTTGGACGAGTATTTAACATATAGTAACTGACAATGACTGGATGACATATTAATCCGCATATTATGTTAAGATGCTTCCTAATAAATACAAATCTGTCATCGACTAGAGGTTTAGTAAAGATATCTACCCATTGATGGTCAGTATCTACAAACTGTATATCAAAAACACCTTTTTGCACATAATCTCTAATAAAGTGATGTTTATTTTCAATGTGCTTAGCTCTTGAATGCAAGATTGGATCCTTAGATAGATTGATTGCAGCAGTGTTATCACACATAAGTGGAATACTATTTACAAACACATTGTAGTCCTCCAATTTCCAATTGATGTTTGTTCCAAAGAAGTTGTGAGCAGCAACTTGCAGCTGATATATACTCAGCTTTAGCTGTTGATAAGGCAATAGTGTTTTGTCTTTTTCTTGACCATGAGACTAGATTAGCTCCAATGAAGTGATATCCTCCACTGGTAATTTTTCTTTCTATTCTATCTCCAGCATAGTCAGCATCACAAAAACCAACTAATCTGTAATCATCATTTTTCTTAAAGTACAAACCCAGATTAATAGTACCTTTCAAGTATCTAAATATTCTTTTAACTGCTGATAAATGAGATTCTTTAGGATCAGATTGAAATCGAGCACATAAGCAAACACTGAACATTATATCAGGTCTGGACGCAGTAAGATATAAAAGAGATCCTATTATACCTCTATATACCTTTTGGTCTACCTTTTTATCTTTGTCATCTTTTTTCAGTATGGACGTGGGGTGCATTGGTGTATTCAATGGTTTGCAGTCATCCATCTTGAACTTCTTTAAGAGTTCCTTTGTATACTTGGTTTGATGGATGTACACCTCGTCCACTGTTTGTTTTACTTGAAGTCCAAGGAAGAATTTTAGTTCTCCCATCATGCTCATTTCAAATTCCTTTTGCATTAACTTAGAAAATTCCTTGCACAGAGATTCATTAGTAGCGACAAAGATTATGTCATCAACATAAATTTGCATAATTATAAAACCGGACTTGCTGGATTTTCTAAACAAGGTTGTGTCAACCTTTCCTCTACTAAATCCATTGTCCATTAAAAATGAACTTAACCTTCCATACCAAGCTCTAGGAGCTTGTTTGAGGCCATATAAGGCTTTCTTTAGCTTATATACATGTTCAGGATGGGTTTCACTTTCAAAACATGGAGGTTGCATAACATACACTTCTTTATTTATAAAGCCATTTAGAAATGCACTTTTCAAATCCATTTGATAAAGCATAATATTGTGATGTGCAACAAATGATAATAAGATGCGTATTGCATCTAATCTAGCAACTGGAGCAAAGGTTTCAGTGTAATCTATACATTCTTCTTGAGAATAACCTTGAGCAACTAGTCTTGCTTTATTTCTTACAACCTTACCATTTTCATCAAGCTTGTTTCTATAAACCCATTTGGTTCCAATCATTGATTTGTCCTTTGGCAAAGGTACAAGAGTCCAAACTTCACTTCTTTCAAATTGGTTCAACTCCTCTTGCATGGACAGAATCCATCCCTCATCCAGTAGAGCCTCGTCTACTGTCTTTGGTTCTAACTCAAAGACAAAAGCAGACTCAACTTTCTCTCTGAAGGTTGATCTGGTTCTTAGCCTATCACTGGGACTCCCAATGATTTGTTCTTGAGGATGGTAATTCTTGAAATGCCATGACCTTTGAGTGTATTCTTGTTGAGAAGTTGAAGCTCTTGACTCATGTTGCAGTTGATCGTCCACTGAATCATCAGTCTAGATATTTATTGGATTTTCTGAATCTTTAAGATTCAATTCTGTAAAAGCTTCATCAAGCTCTGATAATTTCTTATCAGGCTGCTTGTCGTCAAACTTAACATGTATACACTCTTCTTCAACTAGAGTTCTAGAGTTATATACTCTAAAGCCTTTGGATGACTTAGAATATCCTAACAGAATTCGATTATCTACTTTAGCATCAAACTTACTAAGTTGATCTTTAGTATTCAGTATAAAGCATTTACAACGAAAATGATGAAAATAAGATATGTTGGGTTTTCGTCCTTTCCATAATTCATAAGGAGTTTCATTCAGAATTGGTCTAATGTATATTCTGTTTTGAATGTAGTAGGCAGTGTTAACAGCTTCATCCAAGAAGTGCCTAAGGACAGAGTTGCCATTGACCATTGTTTTAGCTATCTCTTGAAGAGGTCTGTTTTTTCTATTTACCACACCATTTTGACGTGGTGCTCGTGGTATCGAGAAGTTGTGAAGAATACCACTTTCCTCACAAAACTTTTCAAATAACCCATGTCCATCTAGTGTAGTCGTCTACTATGACTAGACCATATTTATTGCCACTGACAGAAGCAGTCCTTGTTAGACTAAAGAGATCAAGGTGTAGCAACTCTAGTGGTTTATTGGTACTAACAATGTTCTTAGTTTCAAAAGAACCTATAACTTGTTTTCCCTTTTGACATGCACCACAGAGAGCTAGCATTAGATTTGTACTTAAGGTTTGGTAATCCTCTCACGAGGTTATGCTTATTTAGATTTGAAATTAATTTCAAGCTTGCATGACCTATTCTCTTGTGCCAAATCCATCGCTCATCTTTAATGGACACTAGACATGATACACTCTGATTTGTGAGGTCATCCAAGTCAATCTTATATAGATTGTTTTGTCTCTTGGCAGTGAATAAGAGTGATCCATTAGTTTTCTTGACATTGCACAAGTTCTTATCAAAAGAAACAGCATACCCGCTATTACATAATTGACTTATGCTTAGTAAGTTGTGTTTTAAACCATCATATAATAGAACATTATCAATCGAGGGAAAATGATGTTTACCAATTTTACCTAATCCAATGATCTTTCCTTTTAGATTACCTCCAAAGGTAACCCAGCCACCATCTTTATGTCTAAGGTCTTGGAACATACACCTTTCTCCCGTCATGTGACATGAGCATCCACTGTCCAAGTACCAAGATGCGTGTTTCTTTCCTATTGTTAAGCAAATCTGCAATAGGCATAATCTTGTTTTAGGTACCCAGATTGACTTGGGTCCTTTCTTGTTAGTAGTCACTGGATGAGCACGTTTAACATGTTCATTATGTATGCATCTAGATGTAATATGACCACTTTTACCACAAAATTTACAGTAAGTGTTAGACGAGCTAGATTTTGTTTTATGATGTTGTTCTTGAGTTTTAGAAACTCTGTGGTGTGCATGTGGTTTTGATATTTTATGAGATGCTTCTTGCTTCTCTTTGTCATAGCCTAAGCCTGATTTATCATTAAGGTGATCTAGAGTACCTCAGTATCAGGTTTAACTTTTCTGAGCCACCTACAAATTTAGATAGGCTGACTGTCAGATACGTCACATCTTGTTTCAGATTTGCAACTTTACAAGGAACATCAGGCTCAACTTTGAGTTTGTCAGTTAGATTGACATTCTCTGACTTAAGCTTCTTGTTTTCATCAACAAGGGCTTGTTTATCCATGCAGACTCTATCATACTCCTTAGTAAACTTGGAAAATTTCTTTTTAAGAATTTTATATTCATGAGACGGAATGGACGAGTTGTTTAATAACTCATCAAAAACTTCCTGAAGAGTAGACGAGTCAGAATCCATTACCTTAGCATCAGTGTATTCACTTTCTGGAGAAGTGCTAGCCATGAGACAGATGTTTGCCTCTTCCTCAGCTTCATCTTCTTCTTCATATGATGACAGATCCAGATCCTCCCAAGTAGCCATTAGAGCTTTCTTCTTTTTGAAGAACTTTCTCTTGTCCTTCAGTTTTGGACAATCAGCTTTGAAATGACCAGGCTTTTTGAACTCAAAGCACAAAGGTGGACCTTTATCCTTGAGTCTAACTTATCCTTGGTGAACTTTTTATTGAACTGCTTCCTTCTGAAACCACATTTCTTTCTTCACATATGTTGAATCTTTATGGAGATGAAAGACAGCTCATCCTCATCAGATCCTTCATCACTATCCGAAGGGCTTGCTTCATCTAAGGATTCCCCAGCATTAAGAACTTTGGATGAGCTAGCATTCTTTGCTTTTAGGGCAATAGACTTTCCTTTTCTGGTACTCTCTTCTTCATTAAGTTCAAGCTCATGGACTTTCAGAGATCCAAGAAGCTCTTCTAGAGTGAGAGTGTTGAGGTTCTTTGCCTCCTGAGTAGCAGTGACCTTGGGTCTCCACTGTTTGTGTCGGCTTCTCAAGATTTTTTTGACATGATCTCTATTTTCATAAGTTTTTCCAAGAGATCTAAGACTGTTTGTAATAGTTTGGAATCTTCCAAACATTTGGTCTATGGTTTCATGTTCAGCCATTTTGAATAACTCATAACTGTGAACTAGCATGCTTATCTTTGACTCCTTGACTTAGGATGACCCTTCATGAGCTAGGGCTAAAGTATCCCAAATCTCCTTGGCAGTATTGCAGCTGTGAACCTTATGATGTTCAGATATGGTGATAGCACACATCAGGTAGTGATTAGCCTTGAGATTAAGCCGATGCTTGGTTTTCTAATCTACAGACCAATCTGCTCTTGCAATGGCAGCACCACAAGCACCTCTAGGTTCACTATAACCAAGTTCAATCAGCTCCCAGATATCCACATTTTATGCATCAAGAAAAGCCATCATTCTCTTTTTCCAGTAGTTATAATCACTACCATCAAAGAGTGGAGGTATGTTGATTGCTTGTCCTTATGTATCCATGCTTGCTGGATCGTACTCCCTTAGCACTTGTTAGATGCCCAACCTTTTCGAGGCTGAGCTCTGATACCAATCTTAAGTTGACACGAGGAAACACAAGAAGGGGGGTTGAATTGTGTTTCTTAACAATTTTTCCAAAATGCTTTTCTTAAACCCTTTTTACAAGCAGAACAAGATAAGTACACAGATAAAATAGCCTTTCAAAAGAGTTAACAAACTCAGATTCAAATCCCCGTAGTTAGTATAAACAAAGACTGTAAAAGCTAGGGAAAGAAGATTCACACAAGAGATTTATCCTGGTTCACTCTTTTCCAACCAAGAGCTACGTCCAGTCCCTTCTACCTGAAGGTTTTCTACAACAAACCAATAGCTTTACAAGTATTCAGCACTCTTCAGGCTTACAAGTATTCTTTCTCTATCAAGTCTTTTATTACCAATTTTTTGAGGGCTTGTCTAGCGAGTGAGACATAAGAGATTATTTAACCGTAGCCACTTTGGTTCCAACACTGACAAGTCTTTTCTAATTTGGAGGATTTTACATAATAAAATGACCACTGATGAGTTACTTTGGTCTAAGGGATGCATTACTGTCTCAATGTGCACCATGTGCTGCAAAGCTGCAGAATCTACTCTTCATCTCTTGTTTGAGTGTCCTTTTGTTGTTTGTCTTTGGAATTGGTTGAGTTGGTTGATTAATCAGCAGGTTTATCACTCTCCAATGTCTAGCACTCTTTCTTTGTGTAATGTATCGGCTTCTTCCCAAGTGAAAGAGGTGTTGCTAGCTGCCATTGCTAATGTTATTTGGGCTGTTTGGTGGTGTAGGAATAAAATCATATTTGAAAACAAATGGATTCCCTTGCAATCGGTCAAAAGTATTATCTTTGCTAATGTGTCTTTGGCAGGGAATATCAACAAGGGCCACATGTCCTCATCCATTAGTGATTTCTCTATTTTGAAGGCTTTCAAGGTTGATATAAAGCCAATGAAAGCTCATTTGATAAAGTTAGTTAATTGGAATCCTCCAATCCGGTATTGGATTAAATGTAACACTGATGGTGCAGCTAGAGGTTCTCTTGGACTTGTAGGTTGTGATGGCATCCTCAGAGATAGTAGTGCTGCTGCTTTGGGCTGTTTTCAAGTCAATCTTGGTGTCAGTTATGCTCTTAATGCAGAATTATATGGGGCTATGTTTGCTATGGAAATTGCATACATAAAAGGATGGCATAATCTATGGCTAGAATGTGATTCACAATTGGTGATTTTGGCATTTAAGTCTTTGAGGGTGGTTCCTTGGCAATTAAGGAATAGATGGAGGAATTGTTTGATCTTAGTTAGTAAAATGAATTTTTGCTTTTCTCACATTTATAGAGAAGGGTACTCTTGTGCAGATAAGTTAGCTTCCAAGGGTATTTTCTCCCAAGGTTTTGTTTGGTGGGAAACCATTCCCAGATTCATTAATGAGGAATTCTACCAAAATAGAATAGGTTCCTCTCTTTTTAGATTCCAATAAGGTTTCATGGGTTAGGCCTATGTCCCCCCATGCTTTTGATGTATTCTTTTTTTTTTTTTCAATAATATTAATTGGTGTGCTGCAGATGATTGATAAGAGTTAAGGTACCAACCTAGTTGGAATGTTAGCTTTTCATTGTGATGCCGTTGCATGCCAATTTTTGCTTAAAAAAAGAAAAAAACATTAAAGCTTCACTAAAAGACAAAAATATTTTGAATTTCAAACGTGTTTTTAGAAAACTGCAATGTACACATAGTCTCAGTTACTTAACCATGTCATTAGATGCTTTTGGTTAAAACAAACATACATATCAGACGCATACATTCAGGTATATTATTCATTAATGAAATAAATGTTCAGATTATTTCTAACATATGTGTACCTATCCTCGGCTAAGGGTTTTAAAGATGCCAGCCCATTGATCTTTAGTTTTCACAAACTTAATATCAAAAACACATTCTAACAAATAATCTGTAATGAAATGATGCTTAATTCCTATATGCTTTGTCTTAGAATTCTGTATGAAATTCTTAGAGAGATTGATAACACTAGTATTATCACACCACACAGAAATATTATGCTCATAAATAGAATAGTCATCAAGTTGGTATTTTACCTATAGTAGTTGTGAACAACATATTGCAGCAGATACATATTCAGCTTCTGTTGCTGACAATGCAATGGTGCTTTGTCTTTTGCTTGTCCAAGAGATCATATTTGCTTCAACATCCTCCACTAGTTCTTTCCCATTCCATTCTATCTCCAGCTAAGTCAGAATCACAGAATCTTCTTAACCTGTAATCTTCAAATTTCTTATAAACTAAACCCAGAATAATGGTTCCAACTAGATATCTGAAAATCATTTTCACAGCTTTAAGATGAGTTTCTTTGGGATCAAATTGAAATCTTGCACATAAGCATACGCCAAATTGAATATCAGGTCTACTGGCAGCTAAGTACAAAAGAGATCTAATCATACCTCTATAGACAGTTTGGTCTACCTATTTACCTTTCTCATCTTTGTTGAGTACAACATTAGGATGCATGGGTGTGCTCATTGCTTTAGATCCACCCATTTTGTACTTTTTCATAAATTCCTTGGTGTACTTGTGTTGATGAATGTAAATATCATCACTCGTATGTTTAATTTGCAGTACTAGGAAGAACTTGAATTCTCCTATAATACTCATTTCAAATTCATTATGCATCAACTTAGACAACTCTTTGCAGAACTTTTCATTCGTAGCATCAAAAATAATATCATCAACATATATATATATATATATATATATATATATATATGCTATAGAGAAATTTTTAACTATAGTGAAATTGAATATTTGACCAATGAAATGGGTGTCAGGTTGAGATTCACTTGAAAAAGCCAGATATCAAAAGAAACTGACCACAAAGTCACTTGCAAGTTTTTTTTTTTTTTTTTTTGTCTACTTCTTTAAGAAGATCTTCTCCATGGGTTGCAGTTGCATTTCACGAATCTGTTGAACCATTTGAAATCTTCTAACAAGTTTGTTAAGTGCATATAAATCAGAATATCTTAGTCAGATATCAAAAGTGAATTAAGCGTCTAATGTGTTATCAAGCGTCCGAATTTATTTAACCAAGCGTCTAACTGTCAGCTCGTGAAGTCCTGATGCGCTATAATCGTCTAATCCAAATATTAGGACATTTGAAGATCAAGCGTCTGAAAGCACGGTTCAGACTCTTCACTCGAAGTCAAGTAACATCTTCAAAGCAAATTCAAAAAAGCATTTGCTCTGACTCGCGCCTGCACTTTGATAAAGTATACAAAGAAGTACGTTCCATATAATATGAACCTCTCAAACGACCATAAACATTAAATGGAAGTTCAAAACGACTCTTTGACGTTATTGGATGAAATAAAAAAGCCTTGATGCTTGAAGAATGTCTCTCGATGGATTTATTGCTTGATTGGTATATAAAGAAGACTTTGAAGGCACTTGCAAGAAGTTAACAACTGGGAAAATTCATTACAAGTTGTGCATTCAAAGCTGTTAAATTATTTTATTCTTTCTTAGAATACTTCTCGTTCAATCATTTTTTTTTTGTTGAGAAGTTCTTTCTGCAGTCATACCAACCTTCAATAATATTCACTCTTTGAGTGTTACTCAGTTGACTTGCAAAGTTGTAACTCGCAGATTTTGCTTCACAAAAACTTTCTTAGTCTGTACAACCTGAGAAGGCTATTTGAGTCTGGAGAGGCTAGGAGTGAACACAATACTAATCGGAGCCTGAAGAGGCTAAGTGTGAATATAATACTTGTTTTTAGCTGATCATTTATAGTGTTATAGCTTTGTGAAGCCAATGACTGGAGGTACCAAAGGTTTAGGGTGAAACAGGATAATTCTCTTTGTGTGAATTTCCTTACCTTAATCTCTTTACTTATGTATTGATTATTTATTTGTGCTAATAGAGGGGTTTAATCTGTTGAACTTAATACTTTTGTTTTTAAGTCTCTATAAACCTCAAACGCATCCAAGTGTCTGTAATATATTTCAAAGCACCTGATCCTTTTGCTATTTGCAAAAATATATTTGTTGTCGAAAAAGTTTAAGTAAAACATAATTCAACCCCCTTCTCGTGTTTTAATCTGTTCATTTCAGAATCAACTCACACTGAGCTGCATTTCTATTATCCAGGATTGATACGATCAATCCTTCATTTGTTCCCTATCCTATAAAAAAAAGGTAAATCCCCTTGTTTGAGCATTACATTTCCTAAAGATTTAACTAACAAAAATAAATTGTCATATGCTACCAAAAAATAAATAAATAAATTAAGCACTACAATAAGAAGATGGCCATTAGAAAATTAGAAAGAGAGCATAAAAGTATAATGTAGAAATTGGAGAAAATGAAATAAATTTAAAAAATAAAAAAGAAAGCTTTTGCTAAATAAAACAAAAACTATAATATCCTCTTTTGTTCCCACAATCAGGCCTCACTAAAAATGTCCATGTGTTTCAAGCAAGCAAAATAATGGGGTGCGAACAGTCCATTGTGGTGAACAGTTCAAAAATTTATGAATGTGATTGCAGATCTTCTAAGTAGACCTTGTTAAATTTGTAGCATTGTAGGCTGATAGGCTCATCCAAATTTTATCTCATGAAGAAATATAAGACTTTTCTCCTAGCTAGAAAAAAAAATTACGTCATTGTTTTCTTTTCCCCTGAAATATCGTGAGCACATGTATGAATCATAATCTATTTTGGAATCAACCATTTTCATTTTCTCCCTTTGAAAAGGATGTCTCAGATCACACGTGTTGTATAACCATACAGAAAGGCTAGTGGGTCTCCCAACATGTGCAGGGCAGAAAGCAATCATCCAAACAAAAAATAATCTCATTACCACATCACAATGTCAAATCCTTTGACACTATATCTAATCTCATTACCACATCAAAGTGTCAAATCCTTTGACACTATATCAAATAGACTTACTAAACACATACAATTTAAGGTAAGATTCTTGAACACACACATTGGGATATGTACCAATTCATGGAAAAATAATTAACTTTTCTAACTCTAAATCCATAAAATTTTCAATATGAACAAGCATCGGTTGGTTGGTTCAGATTTCCATGAAAAAAAATCCAAATCAATCAAATTCTATTGGTTCCATTTGGATCGGTTTTATTATCCCCCCACCAAACCCCCCCCCCCCCCCCCTCGAAAATTTGAACCAAACCAACCCGTCCAAAAATGGATTGGTTCGGGTCGGATCGATTCTGAACCGGACAAAATATGGCCTTTAAAAAAAAAAGGTGGCTTCTAGCATGAAGCACCAATCTTCCAGTCACTTTTTTATTATTTTTATTTTGCAAATACCATTTCTAAAATACCAACACTACCATATCTGACAACAATCTCGCTACATCCCATCCCTCCACCACTACTGCCGATGAGAAGGAAGCAGTGGCAGAACCACCGGCGACGTGCAGCAGCAGTGGCAGGAACCTTCGGCATCCTATTCAGTTGTGTCTACACTCTCTTCCCCTCTTCCACCACAAACAATACCAACACCCCCATTTCGAACAACCATCTCGGTGCATCTCATCCCTCCACCACCACCACCGATGAGAAGGAAGCAGTGGCAGAACCTCCGGTAATGTGCAGCAGTGGCGACAAGAACCTCCGGCAGCCTGCTCAGTTGTGTCTGATATTGCAAATACCCTTTGCCACCAAAAAAAACCAGCTCCAAACCCAGTACCAGTAGCAGAAACCCCACCCTCTTGAATTCATTTGGTTGATATGATCTCAAGTCTCAAGTACCAAAATCTTAAATCCATTATCATTCACGACAAACAGCCCTCTTTTGGATCAAAGTTTCAATCTTTTCCTCTTCCCACAACCAGATCTGGTTCATAGAGTAGCATTTGATGACAATCCTCTGTTTTCTTATTTTTACTTACAAATTTTTTCTCTCCTCATTTTATTGTCCATTAATTGAATCAACATTATTAGAAAAAGTTATTGCTACAGAATGTTCCTTAAATTTTCTTGGTGTAAAAGGTCCTGAACTGATCAACATGTACATAGGAGAGTCCGAGAAGAATGTTTAAAACATTTACTTGTTTGATATTAAGCCTATAATAGTATTTGAGAATTGAGATGATGATGAGGTAGAGATTATAGACAAGGTGATGATGACATTTTGATGGTTGGGGAAGAGGTTGGTTGGGGCAATGGTAGTCAGACTAAAGGGAAGAAGGACAAAACTGTAAATCTAATTTTTTTAGGTAACCTGTTAAACAATTAACCAATTTTAATCTCAACCCTTTAAGTATTTTAATAATAAATTTGATGGTTAGAAATGGTACTTCATGATGATCCACATATTTAGTAGATGCTTCATGCCAGAAGCCACCAAAAAATAACAGTTCATGTGTTATATCCTGTGAAAGAAGGCCCTATTTAGGTTATAACCCTTCAAATTGAAAAAAAAAACTAAACTTCAGAATTACTTCCATCAGGTGCACGATTACAAAATACAGGTACACGATTACAAAACACAAATTCATCCTACCAGGTACAAGATTATTAAACTTAGAAATGTCCTTATACATAAAACCTAGAACTCAATCGTGTGAGAGATGAAACCCAAAAGTCAGCAATGAACTTGGATATGTGCAGAGATGGAAGAAAGGACAGAGTAAGACGAAGGTTACTGAAAGAGACAAACGACAACACGATGGCAGTAACGGGTGTGCTGCGTATTACGAGACTCGGAAACGACCAACGACTAGAGCCAACGCGCGACAGGGTTGAACGGCGGAACAGAGGGCATGACTGGCAGCATGGCAGATCGGCGTGACTGACGAAGTTACAGAATGAGCTGAACGGCTAAACGACCGAAAGGTAGAGGAAGAGGAATTGGTCTGAAGGAGCCCTAGATCTAGAATGTGAATATTCGTGATAGTGAGTGTGATACAATGATAGGTGGGGGTAAGTAATTCCTGGAAGCTTAATAAAATATAAAATAAAACTTGGGTAGCCTAGTGGCCCAAGCGGAGGTGGTGGTTGTGCTTCTGCGTTGTGTTGAGCATGCATTCATGCATCAGAGATGTTAGTGGAGGATGTTCAACATAAGGGAGGTCGCCCGAGTTATGGTGATCTTTCCGTCCACGGCGATTCAAGTGTAGTTTATCATGTACAACCGTGGTGGCGCATCCGAGAGTAAGGTGCGTCGGCTCTCCTAGGGGTCCATCCGAGGTTTGGTGGATTGCCCCGACATTGGTACTTATTGGCCAATATGAAGATGTAACTCCGAAGTTGACTTCCTAAGATATATGGATCCAAGTGCATAATGGAGTAGTGGAGCAGAGTTGCATTGCATAGCATACACGTTTGTATGATGATGTTATATGTTATGTTGATGTTATTGTTATAACATGTTTGTTTGTTGTATGCTCGTCTTGCTAACTGTTTCCTTGCCATTATATTCATATTCATGTTTCTTACTCCCTATTTCTATGTTTCTTGTATTGCATGTATCTTTTATACAGAGGACGGCGAGCAGCCAGTTGAGGAATGACTCTGAGGAGCCGCGACTCTTTAGTTAGGATTTCCAGTTTTCAGTTGTTTGTTTAGTTAGCTGTTTTCAGTTTGTATCTGAGGATTTATTCCGGATTGGTTATACCAGCTATGTAATGTGACATCAGGGTTGGGTTTTCTTTTATGTTATGTTATGTTTTATTTTTTCTCATTTGAGACTTGATACGATGTGGTATTCTCTATCCATTGATGGTTTAAATTTTTTTTTTTATAAATGATGCATGTCTTATTTTAATTACCTTATCTTTTGATGCTTTAAACATATGCAGGGTAGAGGGTGTCACACATCACTTAAGAACTCCACAGTTAAAACGTGCTTAACTTGGAGCAATTATGGGATCGGTGACCTCCTGGGAAGTTCTCCCAGGAAGTGTGTGAGTGAGGACAAAGCAAACTGAAAAGACCTGTGTTAGTTTGTAGGGACAGTCGTCAATCCATAAAGCAGTCAATGATGTTACAAATGGTATCAAAGCAGCATCTCTCCTAGTATAGTGTGGTTCGGGGACGAACCAAGCGAAAGCTGGTGGACAAGTTGTAAGACTCAATGACATAGAGATTTTGATATATGACAAATATTCAATTTAATGTGTGTGCAAGTGTTTTAGTATCAAATTACAAAGACAGGTATCAAGCTGAATCTATCAAGTTCTGTAAGCAATAAAAAGAGACTATTCAAAGAAGAACTTGAAGAGCTCAAGGAGCAACAAGCAAGGACAAACATCAAGAAGTCATCAAGACAAGAGCATAAAAGAGATTTAGATTTAAGTCTTAGATGATTTGTAAGAGAAGATATCTCTTATTCACAAATAGCTCAGTTAAAATGATGCATGAAGAAAATCAATTTTCATAACCTGCATTAAAAAGGAATAAGTTTTAATGAAAATGATTTTTGGAAGTTAAGTAAATTCTCTGTCAGTACAGCCATGTATTAAATGGATTTATACCATTTCCTGTAACTGACAAGTGAATATAAAGTTCTTAATATTCAGTACATAGATGTACTACACCTATGAATAACATGAAATCAGATCAGTTATAAATGGTTAACTGAATACAGGCCTGTACATATGCTATATACTCGTGTATTCAAGTTTCTGGAAAAATCTGATGTTCATTAATACCCAGATGTACTGAATGGGTGTATTGGTGGTACTGATGGATTAACCAAGATCAAGTTTTTAAAGAACTCGTACAGCCATGTATTACACAGGTGTACAGAAACTTTCAGTATGTAAAATGGTTAATACATCCCTGTACTCAACCCCTGTCCAAGAACTTGAATCAGTTTAACTGATTCTGATATCAGACCCAAATCTGTTTGGACTGATCCCAAACGGTTACAACTTGTTTTCTATATAAAGAGGGATCAATAGAATACTGATAATATATCAGAAACACACGAAATCAAATTTGAGAGATCAATTGTGAAAATCATTCATCATCTTTCTTGAGCTTATTGTGAAAAGAGTGTTTCATCTCATTAGAGCTTCAATTTGTGTATTCAACTTTTGAGAGTTAGAAATCAATCTTTTTGTTCTATTACATTGTAAGAGAGAGGGAGTCTCTCTGTGTGATTAGGGTGAGGAATCCTAAGGAAGAACATTGAGGCTTTTTCACAAGAGGTGTGGTATCCTAGAAGTGAAAGAAGTGCTCTGTGGTGTAAAGGTTTTTCAAGCTACCTGGCTAAAGCTTGCTGTGTTAGTGTGTGAAATCCTACATGTGGAGTGGGGACTAGATGTAGGTCACAGTGATGGTGACTGAACCAGGATAAATCTGGTTGTGTGGTATTCCTAAACTCAAAGCTCTTTAATTTCTGTTTTGTGCATAAAACTGAGTTCTTGATATACATTGTTCAATATTGTTTCTGTAATGATCTGAAATAACTGATTGAACTTTGTGCAAACTGCAATCTAATCTGTGTTGTTCAAATCTAATCTTAAAGGCTTACTCTCTGAACTGAATTGCGCATAACCTGTTCTTGAATTGCAAGGCTTAAAACTCAATCATATACAATCTGTTCTTGTTTCTTAAAGATTGAATTGTATGCTATAAAACCTGATTGTTAAAGTTGAGAACTTGATCTGTTTAATTTGAATTGAAACCAGAAGTATTATTACAATCAATCTTGAGTTATTAATTGCTCAAAACTGAGTTGATTAAAACTGAAACTGAAACTGATATATTGTAACTTCAGTTGTTGACTGATTAAGGCCTGTATCTAATACCTGTATTACCTGTTCTGAATCTTAAAAAGTCCTTTCTTAATCTGTTAAAGATCCTGAGGCAAATCTGTTTTGAAAAGTAAGTTTTTGAAAAGGAAGAATTTTTGAAAACTCAATTCACCCCCCCCCCCCCCCCCCCACCCCCCACCCCCCCTCTTGAGTCTTTGAAGCCAAAACAACAATTGGCATCAGAGCTAAACTCTTAAGTTTGGCTTAATAGCTTTAAGAGTATGGCTTCCAATGATTGCTTAAATGAAGGGGCTTCCCTTGCACGCTCTCCTGCCTTCAATGGATTTGAGTATATCTATTGGAAGGAAAGAATGGTAATCTTTCTTGAGGCAGCTGGTGTTGACATATGGGATGCAGTAGAAAATGGACCATTTGTCCCCTCTACTGTGGATGCTAATGGTGCTCCAAGAAATAAGCCTAAAGTTGAATGGAATGAGGATGATAAGAAAAGAATTCAATATAATGCACATGCTAAGAACATTATAACATCTGCTTTGAGCCGTGATGTGTAACACCTCAAGATTCACCCTTATATTTATATGTGTTAGTTTTGGCATATATATGTTTGATATGTTTGATATTTATATATGTGTATATATTAATGCATATGATAATATGTATATTAATATATGATTATTTGAATTAATATATATTGTGTCTCTTAATGTTTGATTTTATTAATAATAAGCGATTAAGAATGATATAATAAGATGTCGTGTGATTTAGTATTTAAATAGAGATAGTGTTATTTTTAGATTTTAGCCCTCAACCATTCAGATTTGACTCCTTATCAATATAGGATCATCATCTTTTTGTTTATATCTTAAGATCTTATCATAATCTCCTAAGGATCCTATCTAGGAATAACTACCAAATCTGTCGCTAAACTTCCACCGAACTTTTGACCATCGTAGAGTCCGATTTAGGATTCGATCATTAGACATTAATTTGTAGATATTTCTCTGAGCTTTCTAACGACGCCTAGAACGCCTCAATCGGAAACTTTTAGCTCAAGTTATGGTCAAAATACCGAACAATATACAGTTTGGGCTGAAATAGGAACCCGTTATGACCCAAACTCATATATATACCATTAGACTCAACCTAAACCTAGTTTACATGACCCCAACACTCAGAAAACTTACTCCCTCCTTCCTCTTTGATTCCTTATGGTTTTTCTCCCTAAAACTCTCTCTAGGGAACCCGTTCTTGCACCGTTATTCACTGCTTCTTGATAGGAGAACATCGCTACAGATAGGGGTTCGTTGTGCTTGCTGTTTGGGACTTTAGAAAAGGTAAAATTCGTGCACCTTGTCCCTTGTGTTCTTTCCTTCAAGTTCTTGATCTCTTCCTTTTGATTTCTTGATCTTAGAGTTGAACCAAAGTGTCTCTTTGGTGTTCTTGAAGTCGTAGACAAGCGCTAGTGAGACGAGACCCTAGTGGATCTTCTTTCTTCTTTTGAATCGTGAACCGCATATCAGGTATGGGAGAAGAATAGTGTATACACTAGGCTAGGGAATAGCGTAAGATGAGGGGTTCCCATAGCCCCGTTTATTGTTGTTATAATGTTATTGATGCCATGATCTGCCTGGTTGTATGACTGAATTGTTTATATATTTAATTGGATTAATTGGTATGTCTATTTGTTATAATTGTTGAGTTGTTCATGATGTGGTATGCCTATTGAATTGTCTTATGCCATGAGTTTTGGTTGAATTGGTATGAATACCCATGATTATGAATGTTGTTGTTATAACATGGATTATGTTGATCACATTGATTGGATATGTTGTTGATGATGATGTTACCGTTATAATAATGCACCAATAAAATGATGAATATTAGATAACTTAATTATATTAATTAAGATGTTTAAAGACGATAAGATGATTAAGTCGGTACCTTATGGGTTACCGCACGTTGTTACGCTTTGGTGCTTTTGGGCCAAAGTAACCTCGATGCTTTTTGGTCGAGGTGTTGTTAAGTTGGACCTTGGTGCTTTTTGGCCAAGGGGGCCTTGACCCCATGGTTTGGGTCTAAGGTGTTGATGTTGATGTTGGTGATAAGTCTTGAGTGCCTTTTGGCCCAAGCAAAGGAGGTGGTTGACTTGTGTGTTGTTGTGCTCACACATTCATACGTTGAAGTTGATTAGTGGGGGATGTTCAACATAGGGGAGGTCGTCCTGTTATGATGATCTGGCCCAAGTCTCGGGTGGTTCACCCATGGTTTGGTGAGCCGTGCGCCCTCGAGGTGGCATACCCCGTTATGGTACGTCGGCTATCCAAGGGGTTCACCCATGGTTTGGTGAACTGCCGGCGTTGGTGCTTTTATGGCCAATGTGGATATGTAACTCCGAAGTTGACTTCCTGAGTTATTTGGATCCACATGCATTGATGGAGTAGTGGAGTAGGGTTACATTGTATTGCATAGCATATGTTGGATGATTAACATGTTGTTATGGTATTATATGATGATGTATAAATATTGTATGTTATTATATTGTTATGCCATGCTATGATGTATATTCATCTTATTCCCTATTCCCATGTCGTTGTGTTTACATGATTTCTTACTCTCTGTCTTCCTATTTCTGTTGTTGCATATATCTCTTTATGCAGAGGACGGTGAGCACCAAATGGAGGAGTGACTCTGAGGAGCCGCGACTCTAGTTAGGATGCTTAGCTATAGTTGTTAGTTGTTTTCAGTTATTTCAGTTTGTTTCGGTGATGTATCCGGATTTTGGTTATACCAGCTCTGTATGTGACATCGGGGTTGGGTTTTTCTTTATCTGTCATGTTTATGTTTTACTGTTTTAAAACTATGTTATTTCAGCGTTGTTTTTGTTGAGATGTGAAACCTTTTTATCCAAGTTTTTATTTATTTCAAATAAAGGTATGTTTTTTATATTACCTCTTTTAAGTAAATATTTTATATTAACATGCAGGGTAGAAGGGTGTCACATGATGAGTTTTTCAGGGTTTCAAATTGCAAGACAGCAAAGGAGATGTGGGACACATTGCAAGTAACACATGAAGGAACCACTGATGTCAAAAGAGCAAGAATGAACACTCTCACACATGAGTATGAGCTGTTCAGAATGAAGCAAGGAGAACCAATGAGTGAAATGCAAAAGAGATTCACACATATTGTCAATCAACTTGCTGGACTTGGTAAAGCTATATCAAATGAGGATCAAATCAACAAAGTAATGAGATGCCTAAGTAGAGAATGGCAGCCTAAAGTCACTACAATTTCAGAATCAAGAGATCTTTCTTCAATGACTATTGCAACACTGTTTGGCACGCTGCAAGAACATGAACTAGAGCTGAACAGATTGATTGAAAGTGAAGAAACTGACAAAAAGAAGAAAGGATTAGCTCTCAAGTCACAAGCTATAGAGATACAAGACAGTGATGATGAGCAATTAGATCATGATGCAGAATCTGAAGAAGAAATGGGGATGCTGGTCAGAAAGTTTAAGAAGTTCCTAAAGAAGAAAGGCAACTTCAAAAGAAAGTCATCCACCTTTCCCAAAAGAAACTTCAGCAAAGGTGACAACTCTTCCAACAACATCACTTGCTATGAATGTGGAAAGACTGGCCACATAAAGGTTGACTGTCCAAAGCTACAAAAGAAGGACAAAACTGAAAAGTTTGACTCAAAGGACAAGAAGTGGAGAAAGCCAAGAAAGGCCTATATTGCATGGGATGATAATGATGTAGATTCCACTGATGAATCTGAATCTGAGGAGGCAAACTTGTGCTTGATGGCCAGCAATGACAGTGATTCAGAAAGTGAGGTAAATTCTGATTCACAACCTACTTTTGAGGAATTGCAAGATGCATTTGATGAGTTGCATGCTGAATATCTTAAAATTGCCAAACAACTTGTCTCATCTAGAAAAATAATTGCTAAACAATGTGATGAATATGCATGCTTGAAAATGAAAGAAAGAGAACTAGATGCTAGGAATAAAGTCTTGATTGCATCTAGCTCTAACTGTTCTAAGTGCTGCTCACTGTCCAAAGAGGTTGATAAACTGAAAAATGACTTAGCAAGATTCACAAATGGTAGAGATAACTTAGAAGCATTGTTAGGACAGCAAAAATGTGTTTATGATAAAGCTGGAATAGGCTATGAACCTGAGATACATGAGAAATCTTTTAAAAAGTTTTTTGCTGCACCTAAGACATCAAAAACACCATTTGTTAGATGCTATTTTTGTGCTAGGAAAGGTCATACTGCTACAACTTGCCATTACAGAATTTCTGCATATAATAAGTCCAAGTATGTGTGGGTTCCAAAAGGAACTTTTGATGGAACTAACCCAAAAGGACCCAAACAGTTTTGGGTACCTAAGACACAAACATGAATTCTGTTTTGTAGGTGTGTTGGAAGGCCAAAAATGTGAAATGGTACCTTGATAGTGGCTGTTCCAAACACATGACAAGAGACAAAAGCAAGTTCATCACACTCACTCCAAAATCAAGTGGAAGTGTTACCTATGGAGACAACAATAAAGGAAGGATACTTGGCATTGGCAACATTGGAAGTGACTCAACAACAATCATTGAGGATGTACTCTATGTTGAGGGACTTAAACACAATCTACTAAGTATCAGTCAACTATGTGACAAAGGCTTTAAGGTAAAATTCAATTCCAATAGTTGCTTGATAGAAAATCAGAATGATGCAAATCTGAAATTGATTGGAAATAGGATAGATAACATCTACATGCTTGATTTAGACAATATCTCTTCAAACACTGCATGCTGTCTTATTTCAAAAGAAGAAGAGAATTGGCTTTGGCATAGAAGAATTGCACACATTCACATGAACCACCTGAATAAACTGATTTCTAAAGATCTTGTAATTGGTTTGCCTAAACTGAAATTTGTGAAAGATGGATTATGTGATGCATGTCAAAAAGGAAAACAAGTTAAGGTCTCTTTCAAACCTAAAAACATTGTTTCAACAAATAGACCCTTGCAACTTTTGCACATGGATTTATTTGGTCCATCAAGAACCAAAAGCTTTGGTGGAAACTTGTATGCCTTAGTAATAGTAGATGATTACTCTAGATACACATGGACATACTTTCTATCTCATAAGAGTAATGCATTTGCTGCATTTAAAAGAATGGCAAATATTGTGCAAAATGAAAAAGACATGAAAATTGTCTCTATAAGAAGTGATCATGGGGGAGAGTTTCATAATGAAGTGTTTGAAAACTTTTGTGATGAGCATGGCATTCAACATAATTTTTCAGCTCCTAGAACTCCACAACAAAATGGAGTAGTGGAAAGAAAGAATAGATCATTAGAGGAGATTGCTAGAACTATGTTGAATGACTCTAGCCTACCAAAACAATTTTGGGCAGATGCTGTGAACACAGCCTGCTATGTGTTAAATAGAGTTTTGATAAGGCCTATTTTAAAGAAAACCCCTTATGAACTTTATAGAGGAAGAAAACCAAACATTGCACATCTTCATGTCTTTGGTTGTAAGTGCTTTGTACTTAATAATGGAAAGGATAACCTTGGAAAGTTTGATGCAAAGGCTGATGAAGGAATTTTCCTAGGCTACTCTCTAACTAGTAAAGCATTTAGAATCTATAATAAGAGAACTGAAACCATTGAGGAATCTGTGCATGTCACATTTGATGAGTCTAACCCCAAAAGGTTGGGAAAGGATGTTGTTATTGATGATCTTGCAGATTCAATTGAGAAAACTGTCTTGGAAGAGCATCAAGGCAATGAAGGAAATGAAAGCTCCAAAGGAGAGATGCTGCAGCAAGAGCAAATAGAACAGCAGCCTGACTTACCAAAGGAATGGAGGACTGTCAGAAATCATCCAATTAATAACATCATTGGTGAAATTACAAAGGGGGTAACTACTAGACAATCTCTTAGAAATGCATGTAATCATATGGCTTTTGTGTCTCAAGTAGAACCTAAGAATATAGATGATGCTATAATTGATGAACATTGGATGATGGCTATGCATGATGAACTAAACCAGTTTGAGAGAAATCAAGTATGGAACCTAGTGCCTAAACCAAAGAATAGTCAAGTAATAGGTACAAAATGGGTTTTTAGGAACAAACTAGATGAAAATGGCATAATTGTGAGAAACAAAGCTAGGTTGGTAGCCAAAGGGTATAATCAAGAGGAAGGCGTAGATTATGATGAAACATATGCACCAGTAGCAAGATTAAAAGCTATAAGAATGCTACTTGCTTATGCTTGCATAATGGGATTTAAATTGTATCAAATGGATGTAAAGAGTGCTTTCTTAAATGGAGTTATTCAAGAAGAGGTATATGTTAGTCAACCACCTGGTTTTAAGAATAATGATTTGCCTAACCATGTTTATAAACTGTCTAAAGCTTTGTATGGCTTAAAACAAGCTCCTAGAGCTTGGTATGAAAGGTTAAGCAATTTTTTAATTGAAAAAGGTTTCAAAAGAGGTAAAGTTGACACAACTTTGTTCACTAAGAAAAAGGCACACAGCATTTTACTTGTACAAATTTATGTGGATGACATCATTTTTGGTGCTACTAATGAGCATTTGTGCAATGAGTTTGCAAGTCTTATGCAGAATGAGTTTTAGATGTCAATGATGGGTGAACTGAACTTTTTCCTTGGACTACAAATAAAGCAAACAGAAAATGGAATCTTCATTAGCCAAACCAAGTATTGCCAAGAGTTGATCAAGAAGTTTAGCATGGAAAATGCTAAGGAGATAGCAACTCCAATGAGTACTGCCTGTTATCTGGACAAGGATGAAAAAGGTAAACCTGTTGATATTTCAAAATACAGAGGTATGATAGGCTCATTACTTTATCTTACTGCTAGCAGGCCAGATATCATGTTGAGTGTATACATGTGTGCTAGGTATCAAGCAAATCCTAAAGAATCACACCTAACAGCAGTTAAGAGGATAATTAAATATCTGTTAGGAACAAAAGACATGGGATTATGGTATTCTAAAGGAGCTACATATACTTTAATTGGTTACTCAGACTCTGATTTTACTGGTTGTAAACTAGATAGAAAGAGTACAAGTGGAACATGCCATTTACTAGGGAATTCATTAGTTTCATGGTTTAGTAAAAAGCAATCTAGTGTGGCTCTATCCACTGCTGAGGTTGAATATGTAGCAGCTGGTAGCTGCTGTGCACAGGTTTTATGGATGAAACAATAATTAGTTGATTATGGTGTGCAACTAGACCAAGTTCCCATTAAGTGTGATAACACAAGTGCAATTAACCTAACTAAGAATCCCATATGCACTCTAGGACCAAACACATAGAAATCAGACATCATTTCATTAGAGATCATGTTCAAAGTGGAGAAGTTGTGATTGAATATATTGATACAACAAAGCAACTTGCTGATATTTTTACTAAGCCTTTGAACAAGGAAAGCTTATTTTTCATTAGAAGAGAATTAGGCATAATGGACCAATCCTATATCTGATCTCTGTTGAAAGTGTTTGTATGTTTAAATCTCTGTGTAAATATGCCTTATGATTGTATGATCTGTCTCTGGAATGATCTATCTGTGTGTGGTTAGAAGAGAGTTTCAGCTAAAATTAGATTGATCAGGTACACCTATGTACTTAACCCATGTACATGTATAAAAACTGGAAATTTGTTTTATACATGGGTGTGATCAATAGCTGTATAGAGGATCAGGAATGAATCCCCTGTGTTTTGGTCTGATACATCCCTGTGATACATAGATGTATTAAAACACTGAAACACAATTCCTGAATGTCATAAGTATACTGAGGTGTACTACAGGCATGTTTGTTAAATCTGAGAAAGTTAGAATGCAAATCTTTAATACTTGGGTGTATCACACCCCTGTACGCAAACGTTATAAAGCCTAATATTTGAATTCAATTTTATTTCAAAATTTCAAATCCTCTCAAACCCACTCTCTCTTCACCTAATTCGTAACCCTAGCAGAGCTAAACCTCAGACATTTCTTTTCCCCTTTCTAAAACCCTAACATGGCAAGAACCAGGAACACTGGTCCTTCACCCTCAAAAGCTGCTGAAAAGAATAGAAAAGAAATGGAAATGTGGAAATCAGCTGAGAAGAAGAAGGGAGCAGAAACCTCTAAGACCCCTGAGAAGAAGAGAAAAGGGATGGAAACCCCAAAGAAGGCTGAAAAGAAGAAAAAGGAAGCAAGGACTTCCAAAGCTGCAAAGAAGAGTAAAGGAAAGGAAGTTGAGTCTCACATAGAGACAGAGGTTGCAGAGAATGGCGCTCCAACAGCTTTCATGGAAAATGATGTTCTTCTCCAAAGGTATTCCCTCACTGATAATCAGAAGGAGTTCTTTAGACAAAATTTCAAAGATAGAGGAATCCTAGAACCTTGGATAATGGACTTTAAGTATTTTGATGATAATTCCTTCAATTTCACTGAGATATTAATCTGTCAAAAGGTCAAGGAATTTCTAGAAACTCAAGTTGATTACTATCCATTTCTGGTTAAGATCTTTTACTCAAATTTTGAGATGAATGCTAATGGAATTAGCTCTGAAGTTAAAGGAATTAAGATCAAAATGTCACTAGAGGAATTTAGCAACCTTGCAAATTTACCTTTTTATGGACCTAGTATTGCTGGAAATGGTCCACAAGCTGAATGGTATGATAAATATGATAGGGAAATGGCTAGAGTAGACTTAGTTCTCTCTGATGAACCTGAAGGTAGAGTTACTTACACTAGTGTGATGAGTGTAGAGGATAGGCTTTTGCATTATGTGGTTTGCAGAATCCTGATTCCAAGAGGAGGAAATCACTCCATACTGCAGAATTATGATTTAATGCTAATGTGGGCAATGCTGAATGAAAAACAAATAAGTTGGGGATATTGTGTTGCTGCTCACATGCTAGAATGCAGGAAAAGCAAGATGATGCTTGCATACCCTGCACTGGTCTGCAAAATCCTAGCCCACTTTAATGTTTCTTTTGATGGAGAAGAAAAGAAACTTGGAAGAAAAGGAACTCATAATTTTGGTGAAGAAATTGTGAGCAAAATGAGACTGAAAAGGGAAGATGGAAGATGGATAAGGAAAACTGGAAACAAGGGAGCAACTACAGCTGAATTTGCTCAACAGATACTGGTTATGCTAAGAAACATGGATGGCAGACAAATCAAGAGACATACAGTGCAATTGAATGCATTGACAAGTCTGAACTCGAGGATGACTAAACTGGAAAAGAGTGTTGATCAGATCAAAGAAGCATTAGGAATTGACTTTCCTAACCCTGCACCTCCTGCACCTGAACCAGAAAATTTCAACATTGCTGAACTGGCAAGAGCTGCTGTGGAGGAAGCTGAGCAACAAAATGAAGGCACCTCTGTTGAACCATCACTTCAAGGCCAAGGAGACAATTAGTTCTAGGAGTTCTTAGGACTTAGAACTTATTTTGATTTGTTTTTGAAAGGCTAAATGTCTTGGTCTGTAATGATTTGTTGGATTCTGTTTTTAATTCTCCTACACTATCCCTCTGTTATGAACATCTTTAATATGCTATGCTATGTTTGAATTCCTTTTCTACTGATTTGAATGGTTATTTCTTTACCTTTTTGATAATGCCAAAAGGGGGAGAAAAATATAGAGAGAGGAAACAAATTAATGCATATGTTGAGGGGGAGCTTATATGATTCAAGGGGAGTTATCATGTATAAATATTCTGATATGCTTTGATACCTTTTGCTATTGAATGTTTTGATACCATGATTTATGAATTGACAAAAACACTTAGCTTCTACTATACTTACACTCTGATTTAAGAATTTGTTAAAAGGTTTGTCATAATAAAAAAGGGGGAGTTTGTAAGACTCAATGACATAGAGATTTTGATATATGACAAATATTCAATTTAATGTGTGTGCAAGTGTTTTAGTATCAAATTGCAAAGACAGGTATCAAGCTGAATCTATCAAGTTCTGTAAGCAATTAAAAGAGACTATTCAAAGAAGAACTTGAAGAGCTCAAGGAGCAACAAGCAAGGACAAACATCAAGAAGTCATCAAGACAAGAGCATAAAGGAGATTTAGATTTAAGTCTTAGATGATTTGTAAGAGAAGAAATCTCTTATTCACAAATAGCTCAGTTGAAATGATGCATGAAGAAAATCAATTTTCATAACCTGCATTAAAAAGGAATAAGTTTTAATGAAAATGATTTTTGGAAGTTAAGTAAATTCTCTGTCAGTGCAGCCATGTATTAAATGGATTTATACCATTTCCTGTAACTGACAAGTGAATATAAAGTTCTTAATATTCAGTACATAGATGTACTACACCTATGAATAACATGAAATCAGATCAATTATAAATGGTTAACTGAATACAGGCCTGTATATATGCTATGTACTCGTGTATTCAAGTTTCTGGAAAAATCTGATGTTCATTAATACATAGATGTACTGAATGGGTGTATTGGTGGTACTGATGGATTAACCAAGATCAAGTTTTTAAAGAACTCGTACAGCCATGTATTACACAGGCGTACAGAAACTTTCAGTATGTAAAATGGTTAATACATCCCTGTACTCAACCCCTGTCCAGGAACTTGAATCAGTTTAACTAATTCTGATATCAGACCCAAATCTGTTTGGACTGATCCCAAACGGTTACAACTTGTTTTCTATATAAAGAGGGATCAATAGAATACTGATAATATATCAGAAACACACGAAATCAAATTTGAGAGATCAATTGTGAAAATCATTCATCATCTTTCTTGAGCTTATTGTGAAAAGAGTGTTTCATCTCATTAGAGCTTCAATTTGTGTATTCAACTTTTGAGAGTTAGAAATCAATCTTTTTGTTCTATTACATTGTAAGAGAGAGGGAGTCTCTCTGTGTGATTAGGGTGAGGAATCCTAAGGAAGAACATTGAGGCTTTTTCACAAGAGGTGTGGTATCCTAGAAGTGAAAGAAGTGCTCTATGGTGTAAAGGTTTTTCAAGCTACCTGGCTAAAGCTTGCTGTGTTAGTGTGTGAAATCCCACATGTGGAGTGGGGACTGGATGTAGGTCACAGTGGTGGTGACTGAACCAGGATAAATCTGGTTGTGTGGTATTCCTAAACTCAAAGCTTTTTAATTTCTGTTTTGTGCATAAAACTGAGTTCTTGATATACATTGTTCAATATTATTTCTGTAATGATCTGAAATAACTGATTGAACTTTGTGCAAACTGCAATCTAATCTGTGTTGTTCAAATCTAATCTTAAAGGCTTACTCTCTGAACTGAATTGCGCATAACCTGTTCTTGAATTGCAAGGCTTAAAACTCAATCATATACAATCTGTTCTTATTTCTTAAATATTGAATTGTATGCTATAAAACCTGATTGTTAAAGTTGAGAACTTGATCTGTTTAATTTGAATTGAAACCAGAAGTATTATTGCAATCAATCTTGAGTTATTAATTGTTCAAAACTGAGTTGATTAAAACTGAAACTGATATATTGTAACTTCAGTTGCTGACTGATTAAGGCCTGTATCTAATACCTGTATTACCTGTTCTGAATCTTAAAAAGTCCTTTCTTAATCTGTTAAAGATCCTGAGGCAAATCTGTTTTGAAAAGTAAGTTTTTGAAAAGGAAGAATTTTTGAAAACTCAATTCACCCCCCCTCTTGAGTCTTTGAAGCCAAAACAACACAAGTGGCACCCAGGGCTGATGAGGGCGGGGAGTGGTCGCTAGTGCAAGAAGGGACACATGAATGAATCGATTACACACCTGGATGAGAGGGATCCTAAGACTGTGAAGGGATGGGACTATACAGTTAAGGATGGCTTATACGAATTGATTGATACTACCTGTTCCAACAAGATGCAACTTCTTTTCGGGAGCCCATCACTTAAGAACTCCACAGTTAAGCGTGGTTGACTTGGAGCAATTCTGAGATAGGTGACCTCCTGGGAAGTTCTCACAGGAAGCGTGTGAGCACAAAGCATGCAGAAAAGACTAGTGTTGGTTTGTAGAGACAGTCGTCAATCTATAAAGCAGGTAGGGATGTTACATCAGTAATCTCATTTTATTTTATTTTTAAATTAAAATTTAATTTAATTTAATTTAATTTAATTTTTAGTTATTTATTTTAATTTAAATTAAGAATTAAAATTAAAATTTAAAATACAAATAAATTTTAAAATTTAATTAAAATAAAATTTAAAAAAATAAAAAACATAAAACCAATATAGTATCCATACATAAATCTATACAAAATAACCCTACAACTACAAAACTCTACAACTATAACTATCTGAATAATCATCATCATAATAGCCACCATCGTCCTAGCGGGGGGAGAGATCAGGATCCGGCGTCAGATGACCATCAAGTTGCGGCTGAGACGACACACTGACATCCTGCTACTGCTCAGGTGCCTCGGTAGCAGTAGAGGGCTGACTGGTCTGGAGGACCCCCTGTAGAGCGGCGCGCCTATCAGGTGGGAGCACCTCGAGCACAGCTCCAACCACCTGTGAAAGGGCCTCCATATGCTGCCTCATGCGCTCGTTCACCTCTGTCTACTGATGAACCTCTTGTCTCAGCTGCCACACCTCCTCCATGTCCTGTGAGCTAGAAGATGCAGCCTTCCAATGTGTCAAGCTCGGACCCCTCTAACGGAAGGTACGAGCTAGGCTCCCAGTACCGTAAATTAGTCCCTTCTTCTTCTTGCCGGTCACATCAAACCACACCTAAGTCTGTAGTCTCTTTGCCTCGGCGAGGTCGATCTGGGAAGGTGATGAGTGTGATTTCACCTCATATTTCCTTGTCATTTTGCATGCATTTTCATATAGTTTAGGCATATTTAATTTTATTTTTGTTAGTTTTTACCTTGGAACAGGTACTGGTTTTGTGGTGTTTGTGTGCAGGAGTTGAAGATTAAAATGCTCAGGATCAGCTATGTTGGAGCTTGCATGAAGACGGAGCTTGAAAAAGAACAAAGAAAAATGAGCCAAACAGAGCCCATCACGGCCTGGCCGTGATGCCTATGACGGCCATTATCGAGTAGAGCTGATAAGAAAGAAGAATGTTGATCTCAGAACTGGTCACGGCCAGGCCGTGATGGCCATCACGGCCGTGACATGCTAGCTGAACCAGACCCTCACAAGCAGAACTGATCACGGCTAGGCGTGATGACTATCACGGCCGTGATGCGTTAATTTAGGGATTTTTGATTTTCTGTTTTTGATCTGATTTGTAATTGATTTAATCCCAAGTTAACCTACACTATAAATAGGGGAATTAGGCTCGAAAATAGGGACCTTTGGACTGCTACCAATTGGCCAAAATTAGGATTTCTCTTCTGAATTTTTTCTCTTCTCTTAGGATTTTCATGTTTTTGTTATTCAAGGTTGCTATGAACATGGCAATGCTTGAGTAGTCGTTTTATTTCTAGGAATTGGGGCTATGCCCAAGACTCGTTTTATATGATGAATTGACGTTTTGCTTCTTGTTAATTTCAATTTGCTTTCGATTTAATTCCTATTGCATGAATTACTTGTGAATTTGGTGCGCACTTATTTGCATGTCATAGATATTCTAAGGATGAACCTAGCGGTGAACTTAGGTATTGGATCTATAGGAATTGAACTTAGGACTTAAATCACGAGAGTTAGAAGCGGTCCTTCGAGGGTTCATTGAATTGTTACAAATCTTAATGGGTTCAATTTAAATACAATTACCACGACAGTAGGGGTTGGTTTAATTGGGCACGATTCTTGTATCTCGAGAGGGAACATTAACTTTATTAGGATAAATTCACCTTCAAAGCAAATTTTGATAGTTAACAAGAGGGGTAGTCAATTTAGTAGCATAAACAGTCTTGTTGGTAACCCAATTCCTGGAAATCTCTTTTAATTTGAAAAACACCAGATTTGATTTGATTGCGTTTTAATTACTAGATTTGTTAGTTAATTCTTATTTCAAAAACCAAATCTATTTCTTGTTTAGTTTAATTAATTTAATAATTAATTGGTATTTAAGATCACGGTCTCTGTGGGTTCGATCTTTTTATTACTTGACGACGAAGCCGTACACTTGTGGATTCACGCTATCAGAAGGATCCGAGGCACCGGAGCAGATGGCAGCCTCAGACGCTACTTGGCTAAACCTGATAGTGAACTACTCCTTTGACTAATAAATAAAAAATATTATATTATTAAACTATAATAATAACACATAAATTAAAAGTAAATAAAAAAACCACTAAAGCTCACCACAGTCCGGCTGGACCTCTCATCAACAAACTCGTCGGTCGATCCGCGAATATGGGTCTATGTAAAGACCGTAGGGATCACATCGATCGACTGGCCAAGTGCTTCTGCCTGTAAACAACACACGAATGAAAATCAAATAATTATAAAATAAATTATTAACGAAATATAAAGTTTATAAATTTAATTATTTACATACACATACCATGTTAATGGCATGTTGGACGTGGTTAATCGAACCACCCGTGTGAAGGCTTCCACCCTTCTCGGAAGCTCGATTCTTCTTCGCCTGCTCACACTTTAGCATGTAAGCTAGAAAGCCCCAGTACTCCCATAGTTGGGCCCAGATGTTGAGGCTCTTCCATGTCATTAGACTCATTCGCCTCAAATGTCCCACGTTGCCCGAGACAATCATTCACCATTCACTGCATTGATTGGAGTTGTTCGACATAGTCATCGTGTAATCCACTGCTTGATGCACCCATGTTGTGATCGTCACCACCGACTTCATTTAGATCAATATTCGGCAACTCTTCGCCATGATCAGTCCATATCCAATAATATGGCTTGAAACCACAGTGATACAAGTGTACCTTCACTTTATCATCACTCAAAACCTTTGTACAATTGCACTTAATGCACGAACATCTAATCCCCTTTCTTCGGCTTAATCACAATGTTGCTTAGCTTTGGAAATAAACTCCTCAACTCCATCTACAAATGATTGTTTCAGACCCTGTCTTCCAGACTCGTTCCTATCATATACCCAACTACGACTCGAGGGATAATATTCCATCCTTCTGCATTTTCAGATAAATTGACGTATATTTAAACATGATTCTATGACCCTGAATCGCTTCCTTTATTTAAATGGTATGGCCCTATCCCATTCGAGAAGAAACTTCTTCACCACTGTACTATACTAGTTACTCATTACTTCTCATGTCTTATACTTCTCATGTCTTATAGTTGGCGAAATTTCGACAGCATTTCCCATCAGTCTCTAAGTACACAACTTGACTGTGGTCAGACCTACCATGATCAAGTATGAACCTGGAGAACAAAAGGAAATGTATTGAACCAAAATTTCATCAATTATTTAAAATATGAGAATCATCGAGTAACTATTATAACAATGGAGAAAAAGTTTCTTCCCAAACTGTCCCAATTGGACAATTCAAGATTCAATAAAATGAGCGATACCATAACTTCGAGTACACATGCTCAATAATATTGAATCTCGAACAGGAAACTAAGGTTTTTCTCAATTACATATGAATTATACTCTAAAAAAAATAATGCTTTATGCAACAGGGATAATTTGCATAAACATTGACATTATTAGCAAAAAATCAAACACATAATTAAGCAATCATTATAAACAAAGCATTAATAAAAAAGAAATCACAAACTTACTCATCTAACTTTTTAGTAAATCATTTATTTTTTAAATTAATTTTAATTATTAAAGTATTTTATTGAATTAGTTAACTACATAGTTAATTAATTATTTAAATATAATTAATTATTTAAATATTAGTTATTTAAATAATTTTTAATCTTCCAAGTTGTATTTGTTTACTTGAATGTTTTAAGTCTTATGATCGATTGTTTCAAACCTATTATTATTATATTAATTATTTACTTAAATATTAATTAATAACTCTTCCCATAAGAATTATTTATTTAATTACTTATATAAATAATTTTTATATTTATTTATTTAATATAATATTATTGTTATGTAGCTATGTAATTATTTAGTTATTTACATATTTAATTTTATTTTTGTTAGATAAAATTATTTTTATTTCGATAATTAACTATTTTGGTATTAAATTTTTTTAATCTCTCCTTTTTAATCACAGTCGATGTCGTCCATGCTTCCAGATGCGCCTTGAGCAACTATCGTCACAGTCCCTCCCTCATAGCTGATATATATATATATATATATATATATATATATATATATATATATATATATATATATATGAGAAGAGATCTCACATTTTACACTTTTTACACTTGATCTCAGCCATTGGTATGATACAAATCTGATGGTATATAATTGCTCACTTAATCCAGTCACGTGACTCCTTTTCTCTATTCCCGATTTTTTTTTGGCACATGCGAACCATTCTTGTCCTCTCTCTGCAACCTTATTTCTCTCACATTATAACCTTCTTCAACCTTTTGCCATGGTAGCCATCTTCAACCTGATGGCACTAATTTGTTCCTAATTGTAATTGTAATTTGTCTTTTCACTTTTTTTTTTCCTGACACAATTGCAACTCCTCTCCTCACTCAATTTTTTCTTTCCCTGATCTCACCCTATTCACATGACCGCCGTCCTTTCCTTCCTCACATCCGCCGCACGAGAAAGTAAGAAAAGAAGTCTTCTTTACATATCCAAATAAAAAGCACTAAAGCAGCACGACAGGAGGCACAGAAGCGGTAGCCCATTATCAATCAACAGCAAATGTATTGATTATTTCAGTCATCGAGATTAACGTATGGTATATAGCAAACTAAAATAAAATTAATTATAATTAAAGATAGAAATGTATAAATATAATGTTTCCACCTGCAGTTGTATAAGCATGATGAGAATTAATGTTGATGATCTGGTACCACTTGTAGTTAAGGAGGAAGAACGGTCTCTCGCGGCGGCATAGGTTGCAGAAGACACCAAGAATGGTTATTATTAAGTGCAAAAAAAAAAAAAAAAAAACAGGAATAAAGAAAGGGAGTCATGTGAGTGGATTAAGTGAGCAATTTTAGACCATCAGATTTGTATCATACCAATGGTTGAGATCAAGTGTAAGAAGTGTAAAATTTGTTGAGTGTATGTATATATATATATATTGGTGAAGAAAAGTTTGGATGCAGTTATATATTTTACCAAAGTGATTGTCTTTTAAATTAATCTCCTATCCACATTTACATTGTGGTTATTTTTTAATTATTTAACTATCGAACAATAAAATATATTTCAACATTCAAAAAATTTAATAGTTCTCATCCCTTAAAAATTGATCTCCAATTCAGAACAACAACAACAACATATAAGAAGGGCAACCAAACATAACACAAAATAAAACTTCCAACACATTTCAAAATTTAATTTAAACATGCACAACTTAGCAAGTGTGTCCAAAATAGCAAGCATGCAAACATAAAAATTAAAATAGAAACATAATAGCAAATTTCAAAATTAACAAGAAAAGTTTACATTTATACCTCAGTGCAAGGAGCGTGGTGGTGAAAAGGAAGCTGGTGGCAATGTCCCTCTGAAACAAACAAAGCAAAAAAAAAAAAAAGTAATCAGTGCAAAAAAAATTGTACAATCCAGTCAAAAAATTATAGCAAACAAAATCAAAACAATGAACAAATTAGATTAATACCAGTGCAACAAGGAGGGTGGTGGTGGTGGTTCTGGTGCAAGGAGGAGGATGGTGGTGGTTCTGGTGCAAGGAGGGAAGAGTGGTGGTGGTGGTAGGACGCGATGGTGGTGGGACGTGGGGGCTCGTGGAGGAGAAGACAGAGGTGTTGGTGGTGGTGGGAGCTCGCGGAGGAGAAGACGCTGGCGAGGTTCTGGAGGGCTCGTACTAGGAGGAGAAGCAAAGGAGAGAGGAGGAGAGAGAGAGGAGGAGAGAGTGAGGGAGGGAGGAAAAGATAGGAAGAAAGGGAAGCTGAGGGAAGAAAGGGTTTCGGTGGTGGTTTATTAAACTATTTTCTGACAGACTTTGAAATTTATCGACGGCCTTATCCGTTGATAATTCAAATTTTTGAATTGCTGACGGACAAGCCCGTCGGTAATAGAAAACCATCTTTCCGACGGACAAATCCATCGGTAACAGAGAACAACGATACCGATGGAAAACCAGTCGGTACCTTCTCGCGCCAAATTTTCCACATTCGCACCACAATACGGAGGGAATTGCCGAAGGAATGTTCGTTGGTAAACTTACCAACGGACATTCCGTCGGTAATTCCTATGACTTTCCACATTCAAGGTTACCGACGGCTATTTCCGTCAGTAATCTCTTCACTACCAATGGAACTGATGTCCGTCGGTAAAAAGCCGTCGATAGATCAACATTTTTTTGTAGTGAGATATGGGGAGAAAGTGGTTGTATCTTAGACTTAGGGATTTAGGATTGAGCGGCCGAATTTTACGATTGCTAAATTAGTCGCTAGCAACAAAAATTTAAAGGCAAATGCTAATCAATCGCTAACTGTCACATATATGAAATTTAAACTCCACAATTTAGCGACCGCATGCACGCCGAAAAAATCGACCACTAAATGTAGAACTAAAAAATTGAATGTTATGTTATCGATTGTGACACATTCTATCCTGCATGTATTTATAAAGCATAATTTGAAAGAAAATATAAAATAAATAAACACATGCATATTTTTCATAATAATAAAATCAAGTAAAAGGTACCACATTATCCAAAAGAAAACTTCTCAACGTGGAAAGAAATAATACAAGTTTATAAGGAAAGGAAATATAATCATAAAAACAAACCAAACCTCGATGTCACAGTTACAGAGCTGGTATAACCAAGATCCGATAAAACAACTTGGATACACAAAACTAAAAACTAGAAATCAAATCCTAAACTAAGAGACAACGATCTCCTCGGAGTCACTCCTCACCAAGCTGCTCACCGTCCTCTGCATACAAGATACATGCCAACAAGAAACAGAAGAACACGGAGTAAGAACCATATATATAAACATAACGGCAACAGGATAGTTGGCAAGATGATCATAAAATAAGGCAAACATAACATACATCATCATATCATACATCACAAAGCATATCACATATATCAATTACGTAATGCTATGTGAGTCACTACTCCAAATGCATGTGGATCCATCTATACCGGGAATACGACTTTGGAGTTACATATCCACATTGGCCATTAAGCACCAAAACCGGCAGTCCACCAAACCATGGGTGAACCCCTAGGATAGCTGATGCACCTTACTCCCGGATGCACCCCACGGGTGTACATGATTCACCTAACTCACGGATGAATCACCGCGGATTGCCAGATCGCCTTACTCTCGGACGACCTCTCCAGTTTGCTATATCTCCCCTAACAACGAATGCATGCATACAAACAACAACCTTTGATCACCACCTCCATCAACACCATTTATTATGGCTTAACATCTTTGGCCAACAAGCACCAAAGTTTAACATCGTCTTTAATCCTTAACCTTTAATCTTTATTTAACACTCTGGCCAATAAGCACCAGAGCTCAACACCTTGACCGATAAGCATCAAGGTCCCCTAGCCGAATAAGCACCAAGGTACAACATCATTCAACACTCTGGTCAATAAGCACAGAGTTCAACACCTTGACTAATAAGCATCAAGGCCCCCTTGACCATTAAGCACCAAGGTACAACTTTAACATCTTAACGTTTGTCATTTAACTTGTTAAGTCTTAAGTTAAATTATTCAACTTGTCTTTATTCGATTAGTATATTATTCCATCATGTGGACAATTGGGGTGAAACACCCCTTCTTTCTTTTAACTCCAGATCTGTTCTGTTGGGGGAAGCATGGGAGTGCTTACCACTAGCACGGGTATGCTGAACTTTAAGTTCAGCACGATCGTGCTTCCTATTGAGCACGACCATGCTTATGCAGCACGACTTTTTTGAATTTAAAACTGGAGCACGGGCGTGCTCCCTTTTAAGCACGACCGTGCTTACTGGAGCATGGTCGTACTGGTCTAGGTAGAAAGGGATAGAAACCCTTGCCAAACTCCCTAGGGCAATTCATGAATCAAATCTATTGGCTTTTACTAAACCATCAAGCATTAATCTTGTTCCTTTTAATTATCTCCATGTCTTATGATTTATTGGGAATTAAACCTTTAATTCCTGTTTCGTTATTAATGTCCCTAAAACACTCATAAATTAAGCCTAGGGTCTTAACTATACCAATGAGCATAAACCTTTCCTCTCATTATTATGATTCAAGTCTTATGAACATTGGGGAAATTATCCATTAATTCTTATAACGTCTTTATCTACAATTCTTTAAGTCTTATTGATATCAACATTTATCTCAACAACCATAACAACCAACATTATCATCCATGGCATAACAACATCATTCATGGTATAACAGCATACCAACCAAGCATAGCATCATCATCATTATCAACAACCAATACAATATCCAAGGCATACCAATAACAATGAAATCATATCATACATATTGCAGACAACATCAAATAGGCAATTAGCATGCAACAGGGTCATGGGTTAACCCTCATCTTATGCTACCCCAAGCCTACATGATTCATACTAGCTCTTCTTCCCATACCTGGTATAAAGATTGAAATTCAAAAAGAAGAGAAGAAAGTCCGCTAAGATCCCGTCTCACGAACGTTTGTCTACTACCTCAAGAACGGCAAGAAACATCTTGACTCAACTCTAAGATCAAGAAATCAAAAGGAAAAGATCAAGAGGGACGTGGTGCACGAATTCTACCTGGTTTGAAAGTCTAAACAGCAATGACAATTAATCATGTGCTCGCAACGGTATTCCCCAATCGAAGAATGGTGGAGAACGGTGCAATGGTTGATCATCTAGGAAGAGTTTTAGAGAGAAAAGGGTTAGGAATTCAAAGAGAAGGGAATGAAGGCTTATTTAGAGTGGTTTAGATGTATAAAATTAGGTTAAGGTCGTGGTTTTGGAGGTTAAGGATGGTTTATGCACAGTTGGGCTTAATTATAGCCCAAAACACGTTTCTGGTTTATGTGGAACTGGGCTTAATGATCGCGGCACGAGGCCTAAAAAGAAGCCGAATTTGGCCAAAACACCTTTAATAAAACTTGTAGATAATTCTCTTAGCTTTCCAACTCATGAAAGATCACCTCAATCGGACATGTAGAACTCAAGATATGACCAAAACGGTGAAACAGATTACTATGACTCTAAAAGGATTGAACCTTTCTAAGGCTAAACTTCCCCAAACATGAACTTAGACATAAAAAACAAACATAACAAGTATATACAAACATATATAAGCCAAGTCTAACACATATTAACATTTATTAATATAAGGTGAAATTCAGGGTGTTATAGCGATCGATTTAGTAACCACTTGTTTGGAGATCATTCTTATTGGTCGCTACTTCGGTCACAAGACCATCTAAATGCCTTATTTAGCTACCGATAAAGCGATCGATGTGTTGTAATTGTGTTAATCGTTCACTAAATATAAAAACCAATTTTTTGTTTATTCATTTGGTTGGTTTAGTAATCGCCTTTATTTTTATCGTTAAGTTCAGTCGCTGAATTATTTTTTAATAGTGATAATTCATCTTATTATCGAATTTAGTATAATTTAGGTTTTTTTTTTTTGTTTGTTTTAATTGTAGTTTTGGTCCCTATAGTTTTACAAATGGGTGATTTAGGTCCTTGCAGTTTCAATTGGTTAAATCAAGTCCCCTAATTTAAAAATCAAACAAATTTGGTCTTTCTGTCAGCCTACCATCCAATACTTAACGGGGTTGCTGATTTGACTAACCTGTGTGACATGGCATTAGTACGTTGGATTTTAATTAGTTTAAAAGTTTAACAAATAATTGAAAAAAAAACACAAAGATACTTTGTACATGCGCTCCCTTTTAGCGTTCTTTAGTTTTAGTTTGTTTTGTTTTCAATTTGTTTCATTATCTTTTATTATTATTATTTTTTTTTTTAACTTATATTTTGTTATATTATTTGTTATTCTTGTAATTATTCTCAGTATGAAATAAATTATCTGGCTTGAGTCATATTTAGTTCAATCGATCCTTTATTCAAAACATGTTCATGATATTAATGTTTATTATGACGGCTAACATTTCTAACTCAAGGATGACAAACACACATCCTCCACATCTATCTCCAGTATCTCTCTCAGTGGTCAAATGGTTATGCCTGTCAATTGCTGCTTCTGTTAAGTGAGCTTCAAATAAACTATGGAGAATGCTAACAAGTGCCCTTTAAAGCATTGTTTAAGGAAATAAAAATGAAAAATTTGTATGGAAAATAGTGTATTTAACATCTTAAAAAGTGTTACACTCAGAAGAGGACCTTAGTGTTAGGTGAGGGGAGCAACGGCTCCCCTCAAAAAAAAAAAAATTTTTTTAGAATGAATTTTTTTGTAAGGCACCCCTCAATATTGAATATGTTTCCTGATTCTATTACTCTAATATTGCACTACATACGATCCATATTATTAGAGACAAAATCCTAAATCACACAGACTAAAGAAAAGTCTTGAAATGAGCTAATTTTAATTAATACTTATATTGATTTCCAAAAATACCTATTCTAATTGATGAACCAACTCACTTGCATGGAAATTTGATATGTATCTCGTAATTATAAATTCTATTATAAATAAAGGGAAATATTGGAAATTATCATTTAATATATACAAAAATTGATGCACACTACAAAAAAAAAAAAACATGTTTAGTAAACATGATAATTCGGTCGCTATCCTTATTACCGACCGAATTAGCGACCGAATTATGAGGCTAGCAGAAACCCTGGTCGCTAAGGTTTTAGCGACCGAGTTTGTATTTCGGTCGCCAAATAGAAACCGAATATTCGGTCGCTAAATTATAAAATTCGGTAGCAGCTAAATTGGTCGTATGTTCATGGTAACCGAATTTGGTGACTGATATTCGGTCGCTAACAATGAAATAATTTATATTTTCTTTTAATTTTTTCCTGTGACTTAAGTGTAGCGACCGAAACATTGGCTGCTATTTCGGTCGCTAATACTAATTATGTATTTTTTTAAAAATTTATTTAAAACATTAATATTAATTTTTTTTTGTTTTTATTTAAAATTTTATTTAAAACATTAATTGTTAATGCAACTCACAAATATAAAAATAATGAATGTACATAAATAAATAAAAATGTCACACAGTAATAATCTAGAAATCCATAAAATGAAAAAAAAAATTCAATCATCATGCGGAGGCGGAGGTGGAGGAACCCATGGAGCCTCATCGTCCGTACCGCCGACGTCTACCATCTCATCGTCCTCTAGAGCAGCATCATCAGCAGTAGGAGACGGCGGAACTGGAGGAGCGACACTAGGTGCCACAACTGCTGGAGCACCATCCACAACAACTGTTTGCTGGATCCTCATCTACTGCAACACTATCTGCAGTGTCTAGCCCTACTCGATGGACCTCTGCATCAGCTGCTCGTGTGACTTAATCAATTGTGCAATCTGATCCGCCATCTGCTGCTCACTCTCCCTCTTCTCCTGAAGCTCTGTATTCAATGCCGGACGATGAAGCGATAAACTCGATGCCCAGGTGTCCGAGGCCATACACGGTCCCCTTCTTGTTCCTGCCCCCGACGACCTCCAAATAAATGGCATTATCATCGATGGAGACAGGAGAGCGGGGTCCCTCACCAGTCAATGCCTTATCCTGTGACTGTGAGGCACGTGATATGGCATCGTCCTTCTTCTTGTTGAAGTCCACCTGCAAAGTATAGATGAAGAGATTTAGTTATAATTATAATCAATATATATTAACAAATCAATAATAATAAATGAAAAGTATATACTAAATTGTTTTTTACTTACAGCATAGTTACGAGCCTTGTCATTGACCCATTCCCCCTACTTCAGCTTCTTCATCCTCTCCACCAACTCCATAGCAGTTGGGGGTCGATCATTCTATGATTTCTGTACAGAAAAAATTAATATTAAGATCATAAGAATATTAATAAATGAAAACTAATTAAATAGTATGCTAAGTTATTCAAGTTTTAAGTATTACCAGCTCGTCGAAGTGGGCGGCGGCTGATTTAGAGCCGCCGGTGTAAGTACATGCGGGACCATCAGAAGCTCGATTACGTCGAGCTGTGGCCTGGATCTCCTGGATCTTCTCAGTAGCCCGGTACTGTTCCAGCCCCCTCTTGATCTCAGGCTCCAACCACTTCCCCTTATTCTTACCCTTCCTAAGCTTGTTCATTAGATTCTTCATGATCAATGAGCCTTTATGCTTAAATATGGCCCTGATGATCTTCCCCAAAGCAGCGTTCCACCTATACTCTTTCTGCAACATACACTTGTTAGCCAATTCTTATATATATATATATATATATATGAAGTTTGAATTAATATGTAATGTAAATTTATTTTAAATAACATAATAAATTGTTACCTTAAACAGCTGATCCCTATGACCCTCTGGGATCCCCTTCCATGTAGGCCATGGACCATCAAACTTCTGTTGTAGGATCTTCGAGATCGAATCAGAATGGCCCTTCGTGGGCAGAAAGCTGCAAGATAATTAGAGCATTAATAAATGTTATGAATAAATAAATAACAAGTAAAATGAAAATTAACGATACTTATATATACAAAAAATAAATTAGCTTACTCGTTAACGTTATCCCCCCTGAGGATAAGAAGAGTCCTCCTGTCCGATGAACCACGGCTCTCCTACGCCGCTGATGATGATGATCCTGACACAGGTATGGATGATGATGGTGCAGGCTGTGTCCCAACATCATGAGGCTGCATAGTGGGTGCACCTCCATCACCTTGTGGCCCGTCCACAGAGGTACTAGCAGGGTGGTCTCAATCTGAAGTATGTGGGTCGGCCGGGGGAGGATCTCTCGCAGCACGAACTCTGCCACGGCCTCCCCGACGACCACCACGCTGCCCCCTACCTTTAGTGGAATCTGCCATCTGTGTAAAAATTGATAAAGCTATTAAATCACAATATAAATAATAACTAATTAATCAACAAGTTTAGACATGAATAAACATTACACAATGAATAATGCATATATAAATTACCTAAGTAGAACCTCCGTCACTAAATTCACCCTCACTCTTATCAGTCTCACTTGATTTAAATGTGCCTTCGCTAGATTCTTCCAACTCAGATTGATTCATTAACTCTCTTTGAACTTCTTCCCCATCGCCGGAAATGTCCGCCAGAGAATTAACAATAATGTCTGACGTAATTTGCAACAGTACATGGGGCCAGGAAAACTCATCATCTTGGTACGGAGCATCTTTTTCAGGCTGGCTGATTACATTATCAGTAATTGTACTGCGAGCCTTTATCTTAATGACACCCAACCAGCCTTGATGTCCTTCGGGATATGGTGTGTAATAAACCTGATCTGACTGTTGTGAAAAAATGAATGGGTCATACGCCTTATTATACCGACGATATAGCCTAACTTCAACAATGTCATACTTTTTATCGATTTTTGTCCCTACGTCAAGAGTAGGATCAAACCAATCACATTTGAATAGAACTAACTTCATCACGGGGAAACCGGTATACTCGAGTTCAAGGATGTCAGTTAGAACCTCATAGAAATCATCCTCTACATTGTCATCAGTGGCTCGCACACAAACACCATAGTTACACGACTGCATTCCTTCATTCCATTTTATTATGTTAAATTTATATCCATTTACAAAGTAAGCATTCCATGATGTAACCCATCTCTTAGGCCCCCATGCCAAATTAGTCAACAATGGATTTTGAACATTGTTTGCTAGATCTAATACCTACAAATTGGAATAACATATCCAACTTATACACAATATATATTGAAGGAGATAAGTAAGAAGTGAAGATGCTTAACCTACATATTTACAGAACCACGTAGCAAAGTGATAAGTAATTTCTCGATCAACCTGAGCGTTCGAAATGTCAGGTTGGATTTCCCTTAGAAAATTGCCATACAATCTTCACATGGGAGGTTAACAGCAGGATGATTAATAACAATAAATGACAATTGAACTTATAAAAAAACATTGTAGACACTTACTCTATATATGGCGCCACCTCTTCACAATTTTGAAGGATGTACAAATGAGAAGCATTAATGTCATGCTGCTCCAATAAATATCCTTTTGATTTGCCACTAGATCTGCCCGGATAGTTAAATATTGATATAGGAGGACTAGTTGAACTACCTTCACCCGAATCAACATTCCTAGGCATCCTAGTTCTTCTCGTGTCAACTTCATCTGGATTGTAATAAGAGGCAGAAGTGGAAGTCTCCTCTACTAAGTATGCTTCACAAATGGAACCCTCTACTCGTGCCTTGTTCTTCACTTTGTGTTTAAGGGAGTGCAAAAACCTATTAAAGATGGATACATATAACTAATTACTAGTTTTAAGGAAAGCTAAACTACGACTTCGTGTCTGTGAATTTAATATATATTAATTAAAATAATTGATGTTGTATACCTCTCAAATGGATACATCCAGCGGTATTGGACCGAACCACCAACTCTTGCTTCATAAGGTAGATGAACTGGAAGGTGTTCCATTGAATCAAAGAAACTCGGCGGAAAGATTTTTCCCAACTTACATAACAACATGGGTATCTTGACTTCCATATCCTTTAATTGTTTCACGTTTAGTGTTGTCGAAGTAAGCTCCCTGAAAAAGTGGCTAAGCTCAACAAGTGGGTTCCAAATTGGTTTCGGTAACGCGTCGAACGCAATTGGAAGTAACTGTTGCATGAACACATGACAATCATGACTCTTCATTCCATATAACTTTGCTTCCTTAATGTCAACGCATCTACCCAGATTGGAAGCATACCCATCGGGTAACTTTAGTTCTTTAACCCACTTACAGACAGCTACTTTCTGTGGTTTGCTTAGTGTATAACTTACCTTCGGTTTGATAAGTCTGCCACGACCACCGTCCTACAACTCAAGCTCCTTCCGATTACAAATTTCATCCAAATCCAATCGGGCTTTATTTATATCCTTTGTCCTCCCCTTGATGTCCATCATAGTGTCAAACACATTCATAAACACATTCCTCTCAGTATGCATGACATCAATGTTCTGACGGAGTAGGTGCGTTCTCCAATACGGTAACTTCCAAAATATACTTTGTTTCGACCAATTATGGTTGACGCTATAATCAGGAATATGTTCTCCTTGGGATTCATGGACGAGTGGTAAGTCCTCTACTCTCCGCCATACATTAGGACCAGACAAACGCGATGGAGAGGGTGTGGTCTCCGCACAATGCTACTGTTTTTAAGTGTGAATGCCTTCGATCGCTCCATACATATTGGCAACCAAGCTTCCCCGTGGTCATCCAACCCGACATCACCCCATAGGCGGGAAAGTCGTTGATCGTCCACATCAAAGCTGCTTTCATCATGAAATTCTGCCTCAAAGATAAGTCATAAGTCAACACACCATCATTCCACAACATTGTCAACTCATCTATCAGCAGCTGCAAGTACACATCAATCTTCCCTTTTGGATTAGACGGACCCGGAATTATGACTGTTAGGAACATAAACTCCCGCTTCATGCACATCCCTGGGAAAGATTGTACGGAGTCAGGATAACCGGCCAACAAGAGTATGCTTTTCCAGACTGTCCGAAATGATTAAATCCATCTGTGCATAATCCCAATCGGATGTTTCGAGGGTCCTGCGAAAACGCCATATGAACCCTATCAAAATGTTTCCAAGCTTCTCCATCCGATGGATGACACAAGACATCTTGCTCCCTCTCATGCTCATTATGCCACCTCATGTGAGATGCAGTGGCCATTGAAGAGTACAATCTTGTAAGTCTTGGCACGAACGGAAAGTACCACATCTTTTTTAGAGTGGTCGTCTTCTCAATACCCATCCTAGTGGTTGTCTTGTACCGATCCGCACCACAAAATCGACAACATGTTATGCTTTCAACTGAATCATCATTGTAGTACAACATACATCCATTCGGGCAACAGTCAATTTTCAAACACCCCAGACCCAAATTCTCCACAGACTTCTTAGCATGATAAAAACTATTAGGCATCCGATTGTCTTCTGGCAATGCCTTGGACACTGAAGTGGCGAGGCGATTAAAACATCCTTCTTGCATATTGTAATCAGATTTGATACTCAACCATTCCCTACGCATCGACAACTCCGTGTACTCCCGACATCCTTCCCACAACGGAGATCTTGCAGCACTCAGCATGTCATAGAATCTTTGAGCTTCGGGATTCGGATTCTCCTCTATGTATTGGGAACCCATTCCACCATCTTCTCCCCCATTTTCTTCTAGTGCAACACCAACCGAGGGTCCAGCATGATCCATTATCATCTGCTCATATGGATTCAATTCTTCCCTCCACTCACCACTGCCATAATACGAACCTTAAAACACCGTCGGGTTAAAATCGGGCAACGTCTCACCATGGTTACTCCACCAATAGTAATCAGGCATGAACCTCTTCTCATAAAGATTGGCCACAACTACATCCATGATTTTGAAAGATTTACACTTGCATCTTTTGCAAGGACACCACAAATGATCATCGCCCCGCATTATAAATCTCTCCTGGCTAATAACAAACTCTATAAACTCACCCACTCCAACTCTAAACTCTTCCCTAAGACTTTTATTCTGATCCAACCTACGATACATCCATTTCCAATTCTCCGGAATATCCATTGCTGCCAATTAAATAGCCTGAGCAACGCTACAACGACACTTTAATATTACGGTGCATTCCAATAACTCCATCAATCTCCTTCTTATGACAAGGTATGAACCTATCCCATTCGAGAAGAAACCTTTACCACACTCTATTAATAATAGTTATTCCCTTATTCAAATGCCTTATACTTAATGAAATTTCGGCAACATTTCCCATCGGTCTCCAAGTACACGACTCGAGCACAGTGGGATCCACCACGATCAAGTATGCACCCGGAGAACAAAAGGAAATGCATCGGACCGAGATTTCATCAAGTATATAAGGCATTTGAACATGGAAATGACTATTGTACGAGTGTGTAAAAGGTTTTTTCCCAAACTGTCCCACTTGGACAATTCAAGATTTAATACAATAAGCATGCGTACCTTGAGAAGGTACGCATGCTCATTAATATTGAATCTCAAACAGGAAACTAAGGCTTTCGTAATTTAACAATTAACTCTAACAGAAAATAAAACCATTATATAAGTCAGATTAACTATTACTGCACAAATTTGGATAAAATTTATTAGCATATAACCATGAATCATACAACCTGAGGAGTTCTGCTCTCCACTAACAAACAACACATAATTGGAAAACACATGCATCATTTCTAAATTATCAACACACAACCAGCATCTCGCCTTTTGGACAGGATCACATCCTATTGAGCTCCGCTCTCCACTAACAAACAACACAGTAATTCATAAACACATGCATCAATTTCTAAATTATCAGCACACAAACAGCATCCCGCCTTTCGGACAGGATCACATCCTATTGAGCTCCGCTCTCTACTAACAAACAACACAGTAATTCATATAACACATTACATAACACCACACAATCAGAAGCTAATTACAATTCACAAGCTGAATAGAGAGTGTTGAGACAACCTACCTAAAAGAGAAAGCACAAAACCAAGCAACTTACTCCGAAGAGGAGTCGGAGAAAACAAACAGCACAAACTAAAAAATAAAAAACATCATAGTTAGAGTGAAACTCAATCTCTTTGCAAATATGAGATAACAACACATTTAAAACAACCCCAAGCAAAACACAACATGGAAGCCAAAAATAAAATTCTAACCCATATACCAACTCATTTCCCTGTTTTATTAAGTAACCTCTTACTTACCAAAATAAACATAACATATAAATGTAGTCCAAAAATGTTCACTTTACACAGAAAGGAGAAGACAGTTCCCACTTTTTATCCTAAAAAAAAAACCAAATCTCTCATCAGTTAACACATACACTACCACTTCCTCTTTCTCTCTTTCTTTTTTCTCTTCACATCAACATTAAGCCAAAACATCTTCATGTCATCAACAATCCAGCTTAATTAACAGTTTACATTACAATCAAGCATAAACATGTATTCTTAACAGGCAATTCCATATTAGTCAAACAGTCTAAGGTTACATTATGAAATCAAACAGGATCAGTGATAATACATTAGCAACCAGCAAAACAAAATTAAAATACATTTCTGTTTCACTCCATCACACATCAAAATTAAACTACAGTCTCAAATCTGAGTGCCCAATGGGTGAACTTAAACCCTAACAGTCCGGTTTGAACCCTAACCTGAGAGACAAAACTGAGATAAGCTCGTGGGGGTGGTGGTCGCGCAGGTAGCTAGAGGTGGTGGTGGTGGTGGTGTCACAGAGCCTGAGATAGAGAGAGAAATAGAGCTTGAGATAGAGAGAGAAACAGAGCAAGAGAGAGAGGGGGGGAGAGGAGAGTTTACCTTGCGGTGGTGACCGGAGGTTGATGGTGGCCGAATTCACGCACAGAGAATGAGTGTAAAGACCTGAGGAAACAGAGAACAGAGGGAGAAGAAATGAGAGGAGGCGTGGGCGTGGTGGCCAGCGATGTGACACGGTGGCCGGAGGTGTGCGCGTCGTGGCCGGAGACGAGGAGGTGGTGGCAGGGGGACTTGGAGGAGGAAGAGAGAAGGAAAGCTGAAGAAGTAGGGAAGAAATGGGGCAGTTCGTGATTTAGGGATTTTAATTTTAGGGACCGAGTTATTCGATCGCTAATCGGTCGCGAAACCCTAAATTTTAAAATCGGTCGCCAAATCCGTCTCAAAAGGGCTCCCAGTTTTTAATTGATTACTCGCGTTAGCGATCGAACTGCATTTCGGTCACAAAATAATTAGAATTTTACCGTCGAGTTATTTTCGGTTGCCAAATCGGTCGCCAATAAGTCAACAAATTTTGACTTTTAAATTTATAAAGTTAGTGATCGAACTTGCGACCGATCTCTTTTGCTACCAAGCAATTCGGTCGCTATTTCGGTCGCTGGGTTCATTAATTGAAACTTTACTACAGATGCTACAATTCGTCACTAATTCGGTCGCCATTAGCAACCTCCAATTTCGATCGCTATTTTCGGCCGCTATTTGACCTTTTTTTGGTAGTGGTATGTTAGAATATTTTGGACCAAAAAATGAATCCATTTATGTTTCTTATAATATGGACCGGAGGTAATATTTTATGCTCTCTGATAGCTTGGCGGGGGGTTGGTGCGCCGTGACTGATCTGAGTACAGGGGATGTCTTATTGCTCTTGTGTATGGTAGTTGCATGATGCATGCTTAAAAGAGTTGTGTTTTCTTTGTTAAGTTTTGGGGAACACATTGTTTCTTTTGTATTGTTTATGGGTTGGGGTACCCCTTGTATTCATCTTAATAAAAAAAAAATTTGCTTATAAAAAAAGTCTCATGCAGATGTGGATCTTATATGTGATTCATTTGAATTTTAATTATATTATTTTAATTAGTAGCTTGTGGCTCCCCCTAAAAAATTAGTCAAGATTCACCACTGGTTATACTTAGTTTTCCAATACAAACTTTTCTTTTGTGGGTTCCTTAACCATTTCCTTGGGCACTCGTTAGCAAGACACATAAACTAAATGCTACATGGAATGTTAATTAATGTTGTAATTAATTCGTGTAGCGACCCATGTCATCTACGAGTCTGTTTCCTACTCACATGAGCCCATATCCTTGCTTTTCTATCAATCTATAATTCTAATCTTCCTCCTCGATCTGATATATATTATGGTGCCAGTATAGACCGAAATTCCATTATGATTCAATTCTGACTAGTAATAGATACCAGGACTTTGCAATATTTGATTGATTACAATTCTGTATATTCCATTTACTATAGGTGTGTTTTTGGATGAGGTATTTCAAAATTCCAACGAATTTGAAATACAAGGCAATTGAATTACTTTTATTTTGAAAATACTTTGTTTGTATAAAGTAATTCAAATACCTTGTATTTCAATTTTTTTTTTGTTTGGATAAAGCAATTTAATTACCTTCAAAGGGGCTACATCTGGGGGCCGACGCGGGAGGTACGGGGCCCGGGGCCGGTGGTGTGGGTGCCGGGTGCGGGGGCCGAGCCCGAGTGGTGCGGGGGACGGGTCCAGGGCTCGACGCCAGTGATTCGGGGATCAGGCTCTGGTGGTCCGGGGACCGGCGTCGGTGGTGGGTGGCACATTAGTAAGGAGAGGGGATTTCAAAATACCACCTCTTTAAGTGGTATTTCAAATTTACCTTAAACTAAATACCTACATAAAATCCCTTGATTTCTAAAATCCTTCATATTTAATACCAAAAAAGAGATTTTGCATTGATGGATTTTAAATACCCTCTAAGATTACTTTACCATTTCCAAATGCCCCATCCAAACACACCCAGAAGTTCCAACTGGAAATTCATTAGAGGAATGTATATATTGCTTGTTAATATTTCTATAATACATTTTACCTTTTAAAATATATAAGAATTTTGTAAAAAATTGTGAGATATTTTCAATAATTAAAAACTTTTAAACAATTCATGTCTACGTGTAAGGCTAAATAAGAACTGATTAATTTCTTTATTATATTACTATAAATTAATTTAAAATAAAATAAAAAATAGAATGCATAGTGGAAAGTAATGACAATCTAAGTGTCCCTCTTGGAAATGTAACTGGGGTTGTGCGAATGATAGTGTTCTAAAGGTGAAATCCACCACTTTGAAAAAGCATGTAAATGAATATATTTGATGTAGACCTTATAGTAAAGTCAAACTTTTTGGAACCATAGTGTATTGCTTGCAAGAGAAACAAAGCATCGTGATAGATGTACCAAATTGCAGGAGATATGAGATAAAGTGGCTCCGGCAATATCAGTAGTTTTGTGTGTAGGTGGTCCCAAAGAAGCAAATCACGTGCATAGATGCATCAAAGTTCACAGATATCATGAAAGCAAAGCAAAGTTTCTCCAACAGAAGAATATCTTATTGTTTGTCCTAAACAAACTCATAGTAAAAAGAAGAGAGTAAGGGACAGCAGTTAATGAGAAGGTGGAGGCTTTCAAAACCTCCTTCTCTTAGGCGTAGGATCCAATGCATCTTACAAAATGAAACTCTTTAACGTCTCTCTTTATGACCATACTATAAATATTCAAAACTCTCTCTCCGTTCTCTCGTTGTAGGATAGATATCGATTGTCTCATCTTTGGTTTGGAACCCATCTTAATTAGTCCTTTGGGTTGAGTGAGTCCATCAGAGTATTACCACGGCTTAGGTCCTTCGGACCTGTCATCACTAGTGCATAATACGGATTTAACATCGAGGTTTTAACATCGGTTTTATAAAAACCGATGTGAAAAAGGAGGCGGTGGCATTTTTGAAATTAATCTGAAGTATTTTAACATCGGTTATCATTAAAACCGATGCGCAAAATTATTTCACATCGGTTTTAATAAAAACCGATGTGGAAAAGTCACACCAAAAACTTAATTTTTTTTATCAGACATAATATTAGACATCGGTTTTATAATAACCGATGTGGAAAATGAGAAAAAATATATATTTTTTTATCAGACATAAGATTAGACATCGGTTTTAAAATAACCGATGTGGAAAATATATTAGACATCGGTTTTAGGAAAACCGATGTGGAAAATTAAAAAACAAAAAAGAAAAAATTTAATTATGCATAAGATTACACATCGGTTTTACTAATAACCGATGTGGAAACCGATTTAACATCGGTTTTATATATAACCGATGTGAAATGTATGCTTTATTTCACTTTCGCGCTGAATGCTTATTCTGTTTCCCACACTCAGGCACCCAAACCCTTTCCCCTTCCTTCTCCTTCCCACACTCAGACACCCAAACGCTCTCCCTTTCCAACTCCATTTCCGTTCCTCTCACTGTCATCGCGTCACTGTCATCGCGTCGAAAAGGACTACTGTCGCGCCATCAAACCCTAAGCTCACTGTCATCGCGTGAAGGTGCGCATGAACATTGCCCCATCATTCCCATTCTTCCCTTCCATTGCCCTCTTCTGATTTCAAAATTTTCTTCTTTCTTTTTATTTTTACATTTATTTGTTCTTTGAACTGTGACTAATGGGTACTCTGTTAATGTCTTCCATTGCAGGTTTTCATAGCCAGTAGCCACTCTCTGTTCCCAACGCAACAGCTTCCACTTTGTGAGTCTTTGCTTCCTCTGTTTTCTATCCCTTTCTCTTTCTGTTTCATTGAGGAATTTTTTTTATTTTTATTAATTTTTCTTATGAAATTGATTTATTCAAGCAAAACCGTGTTTATTATATATACTTTGTCTTGATTTTCTTATTGTCTTTTGGTTTTGAGGATGGGTTTCCTTAGTACTACGTAGTAAAGAATAGACTGTTCACAACTGTTATTATATTTAAATATGTATAGAACTAAAAATTTCTGTAAGTAATGCTTTGGTTGGCTGTGTTTATTATATATATTCTTGTAAGATTGGAATGTGCTCTCACTATCTTGAACTCATGGTCATATATGCCCATGCTGATTTTACTGACTTGCCTAGTATTTCCCCTTCATATTTCATCCTTTGTAATCCTTTTATTTTCTGTTGATGAAGTATGCCATCATAGGAGAACATGCATTGCTAACAAATTTGCCTAAATGGAGATTATATTCAAACTGAAAACAACTTTGCCATGAATATTATGCTAAGAATTAAAATATTTATTAGGACTATTTGGATTTAATTTAATCTGCATTATAAACTTAAAACTCTTCATCTCACTTTGCCTTATGCATTTAATGTAGAGGTGCCCTCAAACCATAGGATATCTACTTTTGCAAGGAATGATATCTATTTTCTAAATGTTTCTAAGAATCATATCTATTTTCTTTCTTTCTCAGGGTTTCTTGATTATTTGAACTTAGGACTTCGTTTCCACACTTGTTGTTTTTCTTCCACACCCGGTAAAGTTTCTCATCTCTATTTTTCTAGTTTTATTTTTGTTTGTTTTAACTTGGGGATTGGAGTGTTTTTATTATTTTTTTAGTGTTTATTAATTAGTAAAGCCTTAGTTTCCCGTTTGAGATGCAATATTAATGAGCACACGTGTACCTGCTTAAGGTACTTGTACAGCTCATTATATTGGATCTTGAATTGTCCAAGTTGGACAGTTTGGGAAAAAACTTTTTCTTCATTCAGTTAAAATAGTTATTCATTGATTCTCATGTTATATACCTGATGAAAGTCCGGATTGGTACATTTCCTTTCGTTCTCCGGGTGCATACTTTATCGTGGTGGATGGCATCGCGTTCAAGTCGTGTACGTCGGAGACCGAAGGGAAATGCTGCCGAAATTTCGTCGAGTATGAGCATGAGAGTTAAGGACTAACTGTTAACCGAATGTTGAAAAAGTTTCTTCTCGAATGGGATAGGGCCATACCCTATCATAAGAAGTAGTTGATGAAGATGTTGGACTAAGTATGAAGTTAATGTTTTAGTCATGGATCGCGGTTGGATGAATGCTAGACGGACAAGTGATGAGTATGAGAATGGAGTGGAAGATTTTCTACAATTTGCTAAAACAAATGCTCCTGATAGTAGTGACGGAAGGTTTTGTTGTCCTTGTGTTAACTGTTTGAATGAGAGACGACTAGAAGCTGACGAGATACGGGATCATCTTATTTGTGAGGGGATTTGCAAGAGTTATACAATATGGATATGTCATGGTGAAACATTAGACAGGCCAAGGGTGTCGGATAGAGAGGAAGTTGATGACGTAGATATGGACGATGGACTAGAGGACATGATCCATGATATTGGGCAAGAGTCCTTTCGGCGAGCACATGTGTATGATACTTTGTACAGTGATGCGGAAGTGGCTTTGTATCCGGGGTGCACTAATTTCACACGGTTGTCAGCGGTGTTAAGATTGTTCAATGTGAAGGCGAGAAATGGGTGGAGCGATAAAAGCTTTACCGAATTGCTTGAGTTGTTGAAAGACATGCTTCCAGAAGGTAACACATTACCATCCCGAAACTATGAGGCGAAGAAGATATTGTGTCCGATGGGTATGGAGACGACATTGGCAGTTGTTGATCTTGTGCCCTCGTGTAAATGTCGTGGTCTTCTTCTGCTCGATGGGCCATAGGCCGGCGAATGAACTGAAGAACATCATGGAAACGTAAGCATTAAAATAAGTTAGCATCAGTAATGAAGTTGTTTTAATTATCTGAAATCTATTAGATATACTTTAATTAATGTTTATTTTCTTATGATAGGTCTATTGATGCAAGCCGCATGCTGTGTGGTGAAAGGCGTCGGCCTATTAGATGGATTATTCCTAACGTAAGATATTTATTAGTTCAAACGCTTCAAGCGTAGTGGGTATAATTATTGATTTCTATTTAATTTCTCATATTCTAACTGGGTTTCATTTGTACGTAGTCTCATAGACAACGTGGATCATGGGAATGTGGATACTATGTGATGAAGTGGATGGTCGAAATTATCTCCTCCGGTATCACTGAAAGATGGCAGGAGGTAAATGCTAATTGGTACAATTAGTTGTAACAATTATATATAGATTCGTTATATGTTTAATTTTAGTTTATTACTTAAAAGATATAATCTAATTATGTCCAATTAAACTTGCAGATATTCAACAATCCGACTCCACTCTCTGATGCCGACATAAAAAACAAAAGGATACGTTGGGCAAATTTCTTTCTTGAAGTGTACCAACATTAGTTTGTATGTAGTTAGTATATAAACGCATCATGTAATAGCTATAGTGTACTTTTGACTGATATATGTTTTGACATGAAATCTATAATATATCATATGTAGCTTTTTGGTTTCTAATTATCTTTGTTGTGTGAATGTTATTGAATATATTTATTGTTAGTAGACTTTTAATTTAGTGTGTTTTGGTTGTACAAAAATGATTCTGTAGACAATATAGATTCTGTATTGATCTGGATTACTGGATTACTGAAACAGGGGAAAGGACTGTCAATACTGAAAAGGTTGATTTTTTTTAAAAAAAAAAAACTAAAATTCACATCGGTTTTCATAAAACCGATGTGGTAAACCCAATTTTCCACATCAGTTTTCATAAAACCGATGTGGTAACTCAACTTTCCACATCGGTTATGCTAAAAACCGATGTTGAAAGTTTGTTTTCCACATCGGTTTTTAGCATAACCGATGTGGAAAGTTGAGTTACCACATCGGTTTTTTATGAAAAACCGATGTGGAAAATTGCTGAAAAGGAGACGTGGCTTTCTGGAACAGACTTTTTTACATCGGTTTTAAAACCGATGTGAAAAGTGGTAATAAACCACATCGGCCTTTTCAACATCAGTTTGAAAACCGATGTGAAAAGCCAAAAAAACCGATGTGAAATCCCTTTTCTGCACTAGTGCATGAGACTAATCTCTGGTTCGACTCATTGAGCAATGTTTTACCCCTTGGTTCTCAGCCTTCCTATGGGGTGACTCCACAAGAATTTGAACCCGAGTTCCCTAGATTCTACTCTTTACGAGGGCTAGTTATTTCCACTAAACCAACACCTCATTGGTCAATTGTCTCATTTTTCTATATCATACTCTATTACAACTAATAATATCTTGTTGCATAAGTTAAACTTTTATATAATATTTAAAAAATAAAATATGTAGTAAGATATTATATATTCACGGGGACAAGAACGTGGTACATTAAAATGTAACAAGTGATTTGCACAAATGAGAAAGTCTTGTATGGGCACAAACCCAACATGTTATTTTTAGGCACAACCAATAATAAGCTTACAACTCATTAAAATTTAACACAATTATTTTATTTTTATTTTTTTTAAAAAAAAAAAACAAAAGTCACTTCACCTAAAAACTCGCCTGACAAAAGAATCACTCTTCACCATCACCAAACCTCCCCATTCCCTTCATTTCCAAAACCTTCAACATTGGGACCAAACAACAAACACTTTAAACCCTTTTCTACATAGATTGATCACCCTTCCACCAAACACCAAAACAGCCTCCATGCCCTCAACCCGAAGCCGTGCCGTCAACCACCCTACAAGAGCACGCTGCCGCCAGCCACCATCATTGTCGTGCCAGATCTGCATATCTGAGTTCTAGTCATAGCGCAACCCATCACAACCGATGTCTTCCTTGCGAGTTGCGAAAAAATAAATAAAAAAGAAAAAGAAAAATGAAAAGGCGTGCATCTCGTCTCATGTGTGGTGTTGGTGTTGCACTTTCCTGAAAATTCATGTCATTTGGGAGCGGCGTTCCCTTTCCTTCCTGGGTCTAAAACTAAAACCCATCCAAATTCCTCTCTTTATTGGGCTTTCTCTTTCTATAAAAAAGATAAATCTTTCTACTCAATTCAATATTTGATGTATTATATTATATGAACGGCAGATTGTACCAAAAACTATGAATGGCAGATTTGATGAAGGGGTATGTGACGGGTATGTGGCAGAAACATGGTTTCTCAGACTTTAATTTTAGTTTAATTTGGAGTTTGGTTATTTGGGATTTAGTTTAATTAGCAGAGTGAGTTTTTGAATGTTGAATTTGATGGGAAAATGTTATCAATTTTATTTGTTCACTCAGCAGCTGATGATGGCAAACACTGAAGTAATAATGGAGTTTTTCGATGGTAGAGGGAAAGAGAAGGACTTAGTAAGCATCAAGGGGAGAGAGAATTGACTATTGAGTTCTGTTTTTTGTTTTTAAAAAAATAAAGAAATAAATATTTTAAAGTTTGATGAGTTGTCATATTATTATTGATTGTACCTAAAAATGACATGTTAGAGTTGGGTCCACCCAAGTGTTTCTCCAAACAAATATAGTCAAGAGAAAGCACATACACCAAAAGTAACGTAAAGCCAATGAAGCTAAGAGAAATCACTGAAGAAAGAGAAAAAGATTGTGATTTGATGATTATATTCCACCCATTTGTGGGACCTCTATAACTAACCTCCCTAACGCTTCTCTTTTGTATCCTCCTCTTGTCCTTTATTTTCCTTCAGCTGTAGCTTCGTGTACTATATATCTTCTACTCAAGCATGTCAAATCACGAGATCTTTCACACCAAAGATGACAAAGAAGAGTTAAGAAATTTCGAGGCTTTGAAGAGACACATGTTGAAGTTTCAAATTGAAAACCATGACAGCATTTCAAGTGGTTCTGAGTCTCACTCTCAAGGGAAAGAAGAAAAAGAACAACTTCTTCAGAGTAGGATAGTATTGTCCAAGCACTCAGATTCAGAGTCGATAAGCACCCCATCATCAAGAGAAGTACAACACAAAGTGGAAGGTGATGAAGAAGATGATGGGTTCAGAACTCCAACTACCTTGGAACACAAAATCCCAGAAGCCAAACAATGCCCACCTGCACCCAGAAAACCAAAACCATCTATGAAAAGAAAAGCAACCCAAAGTTCCTGCAGTTGCAGACACCCACTTGATCTGTCAAAAGAGGTGGCAATTGAGTTATTGTTCCCAACCCAACAACATAATCCGTTTTCTGATTCACACCAAAGCACAAAGAAAGTTCGAATAGAGGAGCCCTAGTGATTTAATTTTGGTGCAAAAACATGTTCCATATGGTGTTTGTGTGTATACCTAATAAGTGGGTGCAATGCAATTGCCAGCTTCTACAGTTTGAATTGCAGCAGCCATGGCAAGAGCTTCGGGTTTACGATATCTAATATGTGCTTCGTCTTCTTCAACCACCACACCTTCAAGCTTCTGTTTCTTCTTTTTCTTCGATTTCGGTTCTATGATTCGAGTATCCCAATTCGTGCACTACTGCGAACCAGAACGTAAATGAGCTGCGATCAGGGACGCACGAACCCATTTCATGGTTCTTGACGGACGGGAGCGAACCTGGTAACTATGGTTTGGTTAGTATTTTTTTTATTTTTTTTTTGGTTTTTTTTTTATTTTTTTGTTGCTTTGAACTTTTGGTTTTCTCTTGTTGAGATGTTAATTGATATACTAAAAGTGTTTGTTATGGTGTAAAGTTAAAGATTTTCAAAAGATCACAAGATGAAGTATGGACAAAAAGAGAATTGGTGTGAGTTTGACTGTGGCTGTAGTATAATTTTTTAACTTTTACTGCTCCCACCAGCTTCTTTTGTACCAATGAAGGTGATATATATGATATCATCCATGTTCTAAAGGAAGAAAATTTATTCCGATAGAACAAGATTCATTGCTTAATTAAAGTTTTCAGATTGGGCTTTCATTTTCATTATTTAATTTGTTCTTCTGAGAGATTCTTCCTTCGGTTTTACGCTTGAGTACTTGTCTACAGATTCCATAAAGTATAGAGGAAAGGAATTAGCCGTTGTTATGGCTAGAATGATCACATTCTTATTGCACTGTACCATGTAGTGGCTTTGATGTATAGTATGATGATTCATTTTTCTTCTCGTTCTTTTTTATTGGTAGAGACTCATTCTCTGTATTAATCCAAGGTTTCAAATGTACCCAAAAAAAATCCAAGGTTTCAAATTACTAATGTATATATTGAGCATGATCATCTGTTTGTTAATTTCTCTCCTTAAGAAATTAGTCTGTTACATTATCTTTAAGCACTCCATTAAGAGTTGAGAAAAATAAATTAAATATATTATTTAAATATGAGTACATTCATATATAATGTGCAGACAGGCAGCAGGGCCAGTTTTTTTCTTTTGTTAACAGTTTAACCATCAATTCAGTCCTGAAAAATTATAGTATCGTTAGATAGGCTCTTGAAATTTTTTGTTATTAATTAAGTTGTTAAAAGATTTAAAGCGGTATCACATTGGTCGTTCTAAAAGAACTTATAATTGGTGACGATAAACTTTTAAATTAGTATTATTTTAAATCTTTTCAGGATTTAATTAGTGACAAAAAAAACTTTTCATGATTCATCTGGTTAGATCATAAATATATTTCGAGGACTGAATCCACGGTTTCCTCATTTTGTATATACAATTATAATCTATGTACCTTACTTCTCAACTTTTTTATATTTATTGCCTCAAAAAAAAAAACTTTTTTATATTTCTTAATGAAGTATTCATTCATTGTCAGATGAAATGTTTCTTAGTGGTATCACTTTTCCTGCATCTATATATATGTACATTTCTATATTTATAATTTCTCTAAAAAAAAAAAAATCATTCCTTATACTTTATTTTATTTTTATTTTTTACTTTCTCCATCGGCAATTGTTGGTTTTCCGTGCCACGTAGTCAATAAGAAAGGTAATGAAAAAGGACAAAAGAATGAAAATGGACAAAAGACACAGAAGCTTCATGGCTGAAACCTGCATTGTTTTGTATACGTAACCAACTTTTGAGAGTTTTTTTTTTTTTTTTTGGCAAACTTTTGACGGTTTGTGTATACATATATTGGGATGCAACGTCCAACGGTAATATATGCAATATATGGAGATGGTATTAGGAGCCATGATAGCAATTAATTGGTTTTTGATTACTCCATACATTCCAACGGTAACAGGTATTATATGGAAATGATATTAATTAATGGTCTTTATAGCAATTAATTAATGGTCTTTATAGCAATTATATATTTTGATTCCATGAATCAATGCTATGCAGTCATGAAATATTGGCTTCCAACGGTTTGCTTGAATGTTTTCATTTGATGAATCTGGAGGTTGGCAGTGAGGATGGTTAAAAGGCAACAAAGCAACCAATGGTGGCAAAAGAATCTTTTAGCAACACTTTAGTAAACACATCTGTAAGTTTTTTTTATAGCCAATGAAAATATATTAAGGCTCAGTTTAGTAAAAACTAGCAGATAATGGATAAGCTAGAGGATAGCATATATCGGATAAGCTAGCGGATAGCGGATGGTGGATAAACTAGCAGAATAATAAAAATAATATTGATTTCTATTAATATTCTATTTTGTTAGTGAATGATAAGTAAGAAATTTAATTAAGATAGTAAGAATAAAAATGGAAGAAAAAGTGATATGTTATACGCTATAAGATCAAACGCTACTTCAAGTAGCGTCTGGAAGAAACGATATACGTTAGTGAAAAAACGCTATACGCTAATTTTAAAAACGGTTGCCAAACGGGGCTAATTTTTCATCCGCTATCCGCCAAACGCTAAACGCTAGCGTTTTTGAAAAACCAAACAGTGCCCAATTAGAGTGAGTGCAAGGGGTAATTTAACTCATATACATAAATCAAGAAAACTAAAAAAATCAAATCAAATAAAAAAGAAATACAAGCCACCCGGTTCACACACCAATCCGAAAAAGATAAAAAAGCTTCCCCACCAAAGCCTAAAAAAAAAATATCTAAATACGAGAAGGGGTTGAATTTTGTTTACCTAAGCTCACAGATGCTTGGATGCGTCAAAGTTTTCTCGAAATTGTCTATAACAAGTGTTTTCACAAAACACACACGGAAATAACAATGTTTAAGAATTACATATTTAACCCCAAGTTAGTTTCAAAAAATATTAAAGCACTATTGGGAAGGAAGATTCACACAACAAAACTTATTCTGATTCATCCACAACTTTACACTACTAGAAAACTTGAATTTTCGGATGGAAATGTTTCCGTATGAAATTTTATGAACATTTCGGACGGATTTGAGACGGATATAATTTTCAATGAGATTCTATCTCAAATCCATCTCTATTTTGTCCCAAACTTTCGTGCCAATAATGCGCCATAATATTTCCTGCAGATTTCACACGGGTCGGTTACATTTTTTTTTATCTTGGGTCTTTTTAACGATCCGTTTGAAATCTGTCCGAAAATTTGAGATTGATTTCACACGGATTTTATCATTTTTTATTTTTTTTCCTTGAAAAAGATTGAATATTTTAACTTAAAAATATGATTAAAATATTTGATCTTAATAAATTTAAAAGTAAACAAGATTTATGAAAAAAATAAAAAGCATATTTAGACTAATAAAATGAAAAATGTAAACAAAAATTAAATTTTAGAAATTAAATGTTATGAAAATTTATAACAACATACAAAAAAAAAAAATTCCATATGTTCATGACGCCATAATTTTCGCTGGGGGCAGGGGGAATTTTCATCCAAATTTCTCACTTCCCTCCTTGTAAAAAAATCTTCACTGTTTTTTCCCCAAAACCCCACTTCAGAAAAGTGAGTTCTCTTTGGTGCTTCAAAAATCCCAATCGCCGTTTCGTCCCGCCTTCACGCCACTGTGACCTCATTGTCGCAGCCGTCCCCTCTCTTCCCGCACCATGCAACTCAAACCTTTCTCTCAAGGTACTCTTCTCTTTCTCTCAAGCTTATGTGAAATAAAATTTGGGATTTGCACTTGCCTTTATTGATTTTGAAATGATTCGTGGCATGGTATCAAATGATTGTTTCCATGAACCATGATGCGATTCAACTCTATGTTTCTATGTGCATAGCATGGTTTATGCTTCTGATAACTTCACTTTCCCTTTCGTTCTCAACACATGTGCTAGGTCTTGCAATTCCAACTGCGTCTAAACCTTTATTCCCTTGTGTTTAAGACCGGTTTCGATTGTGACATGTTTGTTAAGACTAGTCTTGTTTGTTTATATTTGAATTGCGGGTAATTGCAGGATACACGAAAGCTGTTTGATGATATTCCTGAAAAAATGTTGTTTCTTGGACTGCCATCATTTGTGGGTATATTTAGTTTGGGCATTATAAAGAAGGTATTGATTTGTTTAGAGGGTAGTTGGAGATGGGTTTGATGCCTGATAGTTTTACTCTTATTCGTGTTTTATATGTGTGTACAAAGTTAGAGGATTTGCTGAATGGACAACGGATAGATAGATATATGAGTGAGAGTGGTTTGCATAGGAATGTCTTCGTTACCATCTCTTTAGTTGATATGTACGCAAAATGTGGAAGTATATATGGAAGATGGATGTCATGTCTTTGATGCAATGCTTGAGAAGGATATTGTTTATTGGAGTGCCTTGATTCATTGGCTATATACATTTGTCAGCAAATGGGCAACTATATGGTGGAGCAAGAGATATTGTTAACAGTAATGACACAAAAAGCTGCCAAATTAGTTTTGATAGTGTTTTTTTATTCTCCTAATTTTTAGGCAATAAAGAGTCAAATAGTTGTTAGGATCTGATTATTTGATTCTCTCTTTTTTAGGCATGTGTTTTTGCTAATCAATAGCAAATTTCTTGCATTTATATTTTCCTTATTACTGTATAAGTACACGTTCTGCTACTCAATAAAATATATGCCTTCTGTAATTCAGATTTCCTTTGTTCCTTCTTGTTGCAGCCCTCTATATTTTTTTTTCAAATAACCAACAAATTGGTAATCAGAGCTATCTTCTTGCAGGATCTGTGAAATGGATGCTGAAGCAAATTTTTCACAGGTTTCTCCGCCTATCTTTGATGGAGAAAGCTAAGAACTTTGGGCTGTGAGAATGGAATCCTACCTGGAGGCTTTAGATCTCTGAGAAGCTGTGGAAGAAGATTATGATATTCCTCTGCTGCCAAACAACCCCACCATGGCCCAGATTAAAAATCACAAAGGAAAAAAAAACCAAGAAGGCAAAGGCAAAGGCATGTCTATTTGCTTGTGTCTCAAAAACCATCTTTACTAGAATCATGACACTCAAAACAGCGAAAGCGATTTGGGATTATCTGAAAGAAGAATATGCAGGAGATCAGAGGATACGAAGCATGCAGGTGCTGAATCTAATAAGGGAATTTGAGTTAGAGAGAATGAAAGAGTCTAAGACAATCAAAGAGTACTCAGATAGATTGCTTAACATTGCCAATAAGGTCAGATTGCTGGGCACTGATTTTCCTGATTCCAGAATTGTAGAAAAAATTCTTGTAACAGTACCTGAAAGATATGAAGCTTCTATAGCCACCTTGGAGAACACAAAGGATCTGTGTAACATCACCTTGGCAGAAGTGTTACATGCACTGAGGGCACAAGAGCAAAGAAGGCTTATGAGACAAGAAGGATCTATGGAGGGTGCCTTTCGAGTCAAGTTGCAAATCAACAATAATGGAAGAAGCCATAGCAGCAAACCTGAAGGTTTTAAAAATAGTAAAAATGACAGTCAAAGCAGCAACACTCAGGAACATCCACCCTGCCCTCATTGCTAAAAAACTAATCATCCACAATAAAGGTGTTGGTGGAGGCCAGATGCAAGGTGTCATAGGTGTGGTCAGCTAGGGCATATGGAATGGATATGCAAATCTCAACAACAGCAAGAAGAAGTCAAGGTTGCTGAGGATCAATTACAAGAGGAGCAATTGTTTGTTGTATCATGCTTTGCTGCCAATAGCTCTACAGAAAGTTGGCTTATTGAGAGTGGTTGTACAAACCACATGACTTATGATCGCGAGCTCTTTCGAGAGCTTGATAAAACTGTTCTCTCTAAAGTCAAGATTGGAAATGGAGCATACATTGAGTAAAAGGCAAAGGAATTGTGGCAATTGAAGGCCACACAGGTTTGAAACTTATTAATGATGTTTTATATGTTCCTGGAATCAATTAAAACCTTTTGAGTGTTCTTCAGTTGCTGGAAAAAGGTTATAAGGTGCTGTTTGAGGGCAAAAATTGCATGATGAAAGATTCAGAAGGCAGAGAGGTGTTCAAAGTTCAAATGAAAGGCAAAAGCTTTGCCTTGGATTTCATGAACAAGGAGCAGGCTGCAATGCACAAAGAGGTTAACAATATGATACTTTGGCACAAGAGATTGGGTCATTTCCATCATGGCGCTCTAATTTTTATGAAGAAGAACAATCTTACAAAAAGCTTCCTTGAATTAGAAGAAGAACTTCCTGCATGTGCTATCTGCCAATATGGAAAGCAAACAAAGCTCCCTTTTCCACAAAATAAGGCTTGGAAGGCCACACAAAAGCTAGAATTAATACACACAGATGTTGGAGGGCCCATGAGAACACCATCATTGAATGGGAGTAAGTATTATATTGTTTTGATTGATGACAACACCAGAATGTGCTGGATTTAATTTATGAAATTTAAATCTGAAGTTGCTGACATTTTTTGGAAGTTCAAAGCTTGGGTGGAAACTCAAAGCAAGTGCAAATTGCATGTAATTAGATCTGACAATGGAACTGAATATATCTTTGAAAAATTTAATAAGTTTTGTGAAGATGCGAGCATAGAACGCCAGTTGACAGCACCTTACTCACCTCAACAAAATGGCATTGCAGAAAGGAAGAATAGGACAATTATGGAGATGGCTAGGTTCTTGCTTCATGATAAAGGATTGCCAAAGAAAATCTGGGCGGAAGCTGTAAACACTGCAGTGTTTTTGCTGAATAGGCTGCCAACAAAAGCTTGTAAAAAAGGACACCATTTGAAGCATGGTATGCTTACAAACCTGAGTTGCTCAATCTGAAGATATTTGGTTGCTTGTGTTTCTCTTACATTCCTCAGGTTAAGAGAGATAAACTGGACAAGAAAGTAGAACCTGGAATCTTTGTAGGCTATAGCTTAATTTCAAGGGCCTACAGGATCTATTTACCACATTACAACAAAGTAATTGTCAACAGGGATGTAAAGTTCTTGGAGTTAGATAGCTGGAACTGGGAAAATGACAATAAGATTGAATTTCAGGAGGAGAATGAAGATGTAAATGAAGAACCTGTCAGAGGAACAAGATCACTTTATGACATCTATCAAAGGTGTAATGTTGCAATCATGGAACCTGCTGGATATGAAGAAGCCGCAACTGATCAAAAATGGATAGAAGCAATGAAGGAGAGGAGCTCAAGATGATTGAAAAAAAATCAGACATGGAAATTGGTGGACAGAACTAATCATAAGAAAGCTATTGGAGTCAAGTAAGTTTATAGGACCAAGCTTAATCCCTATGGTTCTATAAACAAGTATAAGGCAAGGCTTGTTGTTAAGGGATATGCCCAAATCTTTGGGGTAGCTTTTTCTGAAACTTTTGCTCCGGTGGCTAGGTTGGATACCATAAGGTTGCTGTTAGCACTTGCTACTCAAAATGGCTGGGTCATACATCAAATGGATGTCAAATCAGCTTTTTTGAATGGATACTTGGAGGAAGAAATCTTTGTCGAACAACCAACGGGTTTTGTTGTTCAAGGACAAGAGGAGAAGGTGTATAAGTTGAATAAGGCCCTATATGGGCTAAAACAAGCACCAAGATCATGGTATAGCAGAATTGATACACACTTGGTGAACTTAGGCTTTGTAAAAAGTCCAAGTGAATTTACCTTATACGTAAAAATGGTTGATAATGAAATACTTGTGGTATCACTTTATGTTGATGATCTGTTTGTTACAGGAAGTCATAAGGAGCTGATTAACAAGTTCAAAGAAGAAATGAAAGATGCTTTTGAGATGACAGACCTTGGAAATATGACATTCTTCCTTGGTATGCAGGTGCAGCAAAAGTAAAATGAAATATTTGTGTGCCAGCAAAAATATGCAAAAGAAGTTCTCAGGAAGTTCAACATGGAAGAGTGCAAACCAGCTGCAACTCCAATGAATCAAAAGGAGAAGTTTTGCAAAGAAGATGAAGCTGAAAGGGTTGATGAAAGACTGTATAGAAGCTTAATAGGATGCTTGATGTATTTGACAGCAACCAGGCCAGATATTATGTATGCTGTGAGTTTACTATCAAGGTACATGCACTGTGCTAGTGAAATTCACTTTCAAGCAGCAAAAAGAATTCTTCGATATGTTAAAGGCACAATTGATTATGGAATAAGGTTCAGTCAACTTAAAAGTTTCAGTCTTCTTGGTTATTCTGATAGCGATTGGGCGCAGGATGTGTTGATGATATGAGAAGCACCTCAGGTTATTGTTTTACTTTTGGTTCTGGAGTTTTTTCATGGTGTTCTAAAAAACAAGTTATAGCTCAATCAACAGCAAAGGTAGAGTATATAGCTGCTGCTGCTGCTGCAGTGAACCAAGCTCTTTGGATCAGAAAGCTCATGATAGATTTGCATATGGAACAAACAGAAAGCACACAGATATTTGTGGACAACCAAGCTGCAATTGCAATTGCTAATGATCCTATGTTCCATGGCAAAACAAAACACTTCAAGATCAAGTTTTTCTTTCTAAGAGAAGTTCAAAAGGATGGAGAAGTGCAGCTTGTCTATTGTAGAGCAGAACATCAGAATGCTGACATCCTAACAAAGGCACTTCCTAAAGCCAGATTTGAGTTCTTGAGAAAAAGACTTGGAATATGCAGCTCTAGTGTCCAGGAGGAGTGTTAACAGTAATGACACATAAAGCTGCCAAATTAGTTTTGATTCTGTTTTTAATTCTCCTAATTTTTAGCCAATAAAGAGTCAAATAGCTGTTAGGATCAAAATATTTGATTCTCTCTTTTTTAGGCATGTGTTTTGCTAATCAATAGCAGATTTCTTGCATTTATATTTTCCTTATTGTTGTATAAGTACACGTTCTGCTACTCAATAAAATATATGCCTTCTGCAATTCAAATTTCCTTTGTTCCTTCTTATTGCAGCCCTCTATATTTTTTTTCAAATAACCAACAAATATATAGGGAAGCTATATTGAATATGCAAATGTTAAATACGCAAGCTATTACGGAACCAATATGTAGAAAATGATTCTTTCTTTGTTTCAATAGTTTGGTTTCAATTCTTGTTATGTGCTAAATGAAATAGTTTAATCATGCATAACATACTTCTCAGCTTTGGGATTCATAGTCAATGGGTTAAGGGACAAAAATAGGCTCACTAGAGCAAACCAAACCAAGCTTAAAAAATTTGTTGAACCTTATAACCATGAATCCAACAAGAATCAAGTACAACCAACCAAATCCCTAACTTTTACCACCTACGTTCAAGCTCTCAACTTGAGTTTTCATGTCCATCAACAAGGGCGTTAATATTGGATCCCTAACTCAATTTCCAAACCACTAATTAGAGTTAATATTCATCAATAAAAGATTCTAATATAAGAAATAACTAAAAAGCAAAAACCTTAACCCTCACCTTGAGTGAAAGCCAAATTCAAATTTGACATTGGGTGGGTGCTCTCCTCTTGATTTTGAAGCTCCAGAAGGTGTTTGAGGCTACTTCAAGCTCCATTTTTCATTCTAAACCAATAGAGAGCAATTTCCCTAATTTGTTAGGTCAAAATCTCGGAAAACCTAAGCTCCATTAATGGAGTTCTCTCCAAAATCGAAAATGGGGGATGAATGAGGTTTTTGGGGAAATAGATGACAGACCCAAAATGGAGAAGATGATGGAGTGGATAAAATGCTTACCCATGAATGGAATATGATGGAGAGCATTAGTAGCTTTCCCTAACCCTCCTTTCTTCTTGCAAATCCTGTAGGGTAACATTTGGTACATGTTTTATTTTAATATTCCCAGAAATGTGAGCATAGGAATAAAAGTTTCTCGTGTTTGATATAAGTGTTAAAAAAATTCCCAAGCATAACTGATGTCCAGGAATAAAATTAGTGAATGAAGGGTAAACTCTATTCCTAAGTGTGGAGGTGGGAAATAAACATTCCTATGAATTAGATGCCCATGAATATAGTTTTCCTGGCAATAAAACATTCTAGGAATCAAACACCAAGTTTTAACCACTATAAAATTTGCAAAACAGACCCTCAACATTATTTTTGGGCCCTTAAGGCCTTCCCCCAAGTGGGGAGGGTCATTTTTTCAAAAATAGGCCCATATCCCTCACTTGTTGGCATATTTAGCACACCCTTAAGTCTATGGTGTCATAATTTCACATGAACTATGTGAACACTTGAATACGGGTGGGGTTGTTTTTATTTTTCACGATCATCACAATAATATATCCCCATAGGCGTTTCTTTTTCACCCTCCGCTCTTCTGTTTCACACGCACCCAGAGTGGATCGCTCTTAGCATGCATCAACCAGATGCTTGGCAACAACTAGGTGCTACCTCATTTTGATGAGTATGTATGCATGCTACAATCCGTTTCACAAAAAATTCATACAATGCTTTGAATTACAATATTTGAGGATCTATGATAAATTTAAAGCATCACACAGTGCATACAAAAAATTGTTATACTATTTTATTTTGAGATATTGATATTTATACTTAATAATACCTATGCTTTATGAGGATTCTAGTTCAGAAGCTCTACAAAATAATTCTAATTGTACTTATAGTATTTAAAAATCCTTATTAATTTAATTTTCATTGTTAGTATAAAAATTTGTTACACATATAACCAAAACCACTTTGGTTCCAACAAATTTGTAACCTATGGCTCTAATATATGATTTGTTTCTATTTTTTAACCAAGTTTTATCATGGTTTAAATTGTCAAATTCCTTCATCTGGTATGATTTTTAATACAGGGATACCGAGCTAATTTCCTTTTCCTGCACGACTTGCTATGAAATTTGGCAAGAAAATAGAAACAAATTCATACATTATGGACCACATGGTTAAAATTGCTAAATTCCTTCATTTTGTATGATATATCTAGTACTAAAGGGTACCGAGGTAATTTCTTATTTTTGTCTGACTTGCTCCAAAATTTGGCTAGAAAATAGAAAGAAATCATACATTAAGGCCACAAGTTTCAAATTGACAAATCTCTTCATCTAGTATGATTTCTAGTACTCAAGGGTATCAAGGTAATTTCTTATTCCAGTTTGATTGCTCTGAATATAGTTTTTTTTTGTTAAAATAATTTTTTGGTCCCTCCAAAGTTCACAAATTTTGGTTTTAGTCCCTGTATTTTCAATTTTTTTGGAAATAGTCTCTACTGACGTGGCAAACTTAATGCCACATGGATGACGTGGCATTGCTGACGTGGCATTCAGTTAGCCATGTCAACAGAAAACGGAACTTGTTGATGGCGGGGACTAATTCCTAAACATTGGAAAAAAGTGGGGATGAAAACCTATGAAAAAAAGTAAGATGACTAAAACCAAAAAATGGGAACTTTTCAGGGACCAAAAACTTATTTAAGCCTAAAATAAATTCTATTTTGATGAGTATTAATGTAACGCTCTTCGTTACATTAATAACCCAAATTAAATTCAAATAAAATCCATTAAAACATTTAATTAAAAGATACAAGCCATAAAAAAATTTCTCAAATAATTAAGTATGAAAAATGCCTCGTATTAAATAAAATAATATTATTTTCAAAGTAATGAAAATATTAATAAATCCATACATTTGAATAAAAATAAAAGCCTCAAAATCGGGCATCTAACTACAACCCAAGAAGAATAAAGTGAAATTAATAAATGATGTTAGCATAGCACGCTTAAGCCATGCTACAATACTAACCAACTAAACTAAAACAAAGATATTAACTCTTCAAGTCTCTGTGTCCTCAACAACGATGTCCTCGGGCTCTGAAAATAACACTTATAATGAGATGTAAAATCCCAATGAACAATAAGACAATTATAAAATATTTCAAAAATAGTGTTGTTCTCAGTCGGCGCAGTAACCAGAAAAACTGTCCATGGTTTCCGCTAATTTTCCAAAATAATGTATAAATTAATACTTTTAAATACAATAGTCATTTTGACAACTCAAAAGCATAATCAAATATCACATGTTTAATAATTAAAGTGAACCACACGTTCAACAATAACATCATTATTCAAGTGGCTCGAAAACCCCACTCTGTGTTGGTTTCTTGCCCGAATCGGTGACTTGAGAACCTCGTTCTAGAATTGATTCCTTGACCCCTCTTTACGGTGCCTCGGGAACCTTATTCTAGAATTGATTCCTTGCCCATATGGTGACTCGGGAACCTCGTTCTAGAATTGATTCCTTGACCCCTCTTTACGGTGCCTCGGGAACCTCGTTCTAGAATTAATTCCTTGCCCCTATGGTGACTCGGGAACCTCATTTCAGAATTGACTCATTGCCCCTATGGTGACCCGAGAACCTCATAATTAAATTGGTTCCTTACCTCCCATTAACGGTGACCCGATAGCCTCGTTCATAAAATGGATTCCTTGTCCCATATACTCATCTTCGACATCCCACTAAGTGGTGATATTATAAGCCATTGCCTCTAACTTAGCGGGCATATCATCAAATTCCACACATCATGCATATACTCATTCATCCATATTCTGAAGCATAAAACCATCAATCACAGTTGACAGACTTTCCAAAGCATAAAACAATTACAATTCTATATCATCATATAATCAACTCATAAATACCAATTAAACAAATATCATGTTATCACGTAAATTTACAAATATAATATAGCAATCATAAACACAAGGCATAATATACATCAACAAGAATAGCAATCAATCAATACAAATACCAATCATGTATTTCATATCATCAATTACAAGAGTAAATAGTCAGTTTAATAATCTTTCGTCTTAATTGAAAACCCCTAATTTTAGAAAACAAGTTAATAACAACATGCCTCATTTTAATCGAAAGTTCCCAAAACCATAGGTTAAACCCTTGCCCACACAAACAAACACTTATACCATGGAAAGAGTTCGTAAAAATATTATTATTCACTTTTCGAAGACCTCCAAAAAGCTCTAAAAATATCTATGACAGAGATCACTGCTTCATTAAAAATCTTTATTCTTTTTTACCATATTTTCTGATCTATGTGACTCCTCTTCAGCACCCCAATGGAAATCGACGCGCTCTCCTTGTATTTTCCTTCCTTTCCTTCACTGTTCGGCGCTCATGTCTTGCTTCCCAAAGCACAGTGACTAAACGTGTATCTATACAAAGGCAGCGCATGTACATGAAGAGCGTTTAGGTTTTTTTTTTTTTTTTTTTTTAATTTCATTTTGTTATATTTTTTTTTTTATATAAAAGGTGCGGCTCCCTTTGAGTGGTATTTGGCTAAAGCCAAATCCTCCACATCTATAGCAATGTGGCCTACGTGATTAGCACGTAGGTTACTTATATATTTTTATTTTATTTTAGTTTATTTATTTTATTTTTCAAATTAATTTTATATTATAATAAATTCTTTTATTTATTTATTTATTTATTTATTATTATTTTTTATACTAAACCTTATAATAACTTAATTTTTAATTAAAAGATCATTTTGAAATTTTAGGATGTTACAATTAAAACTGTTATTGATTTTCAAAACAAAAATTATGGTTGCTTGTAATGCTAATAAATCTCATTATTTGAAGTAGTGTACAACAATTTAGAATAGACCTTATCGTCTACTATCCTTTTCTAGGCTAAATTACTCTTTTGGTCCCCCATTTGTTTTAATTTCAAGTTGATCCCTCTATTTTAAAAATGTTCAAGCTGGTCCTTTACTTACTAAACATTAAGCAATATGGTCTTTTCTGTTAAGTTTCACAGTAAAGTTTTGACTGAATTACTCTTTTGATCCTTCATTTGTTTTAATTTATTCAATTTGGTCCCCATATTTTATTTAACTTGGTCCTCATTTGTTTTAATTTGTTTAGTTTCAATTAAATGAATTCAAATACCAGTAACAAGAAGAATGGGAAGAAAAATGTGTTACCGTACAAAAGCAGCGATAGCTGGCATCGTTGCATTCAAAGACGAGGTCCTACAGCGAGCTATGGCTTCGCAAAAGATGTGTAACAATTTCCATGCCACCAATTCTTCCCTCTTCCTTTCAATTTAGGGTTTCATCGACCAAAAACACCGCTTGGAGATGGAGAATTTCAAGTCTTGCAAAGGCTTCCAAGTAATCGTTCCCTTCTTCGACTTCATAAGCCCTAACGGCGCCAGAAAATCGAACCCCATGGATGCCATAAGCTTCGTCCTCGGCGTCTGCACCGGCCAGCTACGATTTTAAAAGGGGAACGATTTTCTGAAGTGGGGATTTCGCCAAAAATGTATAATTTGGCACTACCATTCATTTTTTGGCGCAAAATTGAAAATCCCACGCTTGTGTGGTAAATAATTTTTAGATAACTTATTACTCTGTTTTTCATGGGAAAATATTTAAATAATTTAATGAAAAAATAAAATTAATAAAAACATAAATAAAATACTAAATTAATTTATTTGTATATCTATAGTAACAGAATCATACTTTTGTAGGTGTCCAGTGAAGCTATCACTAAATGATATAGTGAGAGAATCATACATCTATAGGTATATATAATATATACCCATGGTTTTTGAACCCATCACTAAAACACACAGGTATATATCTTAATTGTATCATGTTTATACCCATGGATTTAAATCCGTCACTAATACAAATAGTGACAGTATTGGTCATCTAAAGGTAATAGGATACATGTACCCACGGTTTATCATAAATTCGTAGGTATATAATACCTATACCTACGATTTTGATGTCTATCACTAAAAACGTCCGTAGGTATATGGCAAATTTCTTGTAGTGCAAGTTGTTTAACGTTTAGCAAGTAAGGGACCAATTTGAACATTTTTAAAGTAGAGGGACCAAATTGAATAAATTAAAACAAATGAGGGACCAAAAGAGTAATTTTGCCTCTTTTCTATCATAAATTCCTATTCTCAAAACAATTGTTAAGAGAGCCTTTCCACCTATCTCTCGGCACCTTGTAGTAAGAGTATGGTCATCATACATGTTCAAATAAAAACATCCAAAATCCAAGGCTTAGAATTACACACGCACAATAAAGTAATGATCTATAAATAAACATTCATTCACTTCCGAGGCTTAAACCAACATGTATACAGTAAAACAATATTTCTTCTCTCCTGGTACAATAGCAGTTTTATCATCATATTATTCATGTAATACTCTTGCATCACTATCTTATAGTAAACCATTATCATCCTTATACACTTAAATCCTCAAGCATTCATCCAGTAAAATCAATATGTAGCCATGGACTGCCACCATAAAAAGATATGAGACACTCCCTAGTATCTCATGAAGTACATGTGACCTGTCCTAGCATTTTTTTTGTTACTTTAAATGATACACAATATCAATAATAATATCTCTTATACAGCAAGTACATTTTCATCCAAAATCTATGCCCTCCGAGATCCATATTCTATTTACTCATTTATCAACAACCAATTTACACCAAGCTTGATCAACACATATATAGAGCAAATATGATTGTGGAGGCTTTTGGTGCCAACCTAGTTGGGATGATTAGCTTCCTAGGCATGCAAAAGCATGCCTTAGCCTTTTTATCACAATATATATATATATATATATATATATATATATGTATGTATGTATGTATGTATGTATGTATGTATGTATGTATGTATGTACAGACACATATATACACACATAGTAATTACACAAGAGATTTCATAATTAGCCATCAGTAGAGTTATCAATATATATATATATATATATATATATATATATACACTACAAGAATTCTCGTTATTTTCCAGGGCTATTTTCCCAGGGATTTTGAATCCCTGGGAAATTCTGACATTACCCACGGCTGAAACCCTCGAAATAGGCTCGGTAAGTTTTCCCACGGGATATATATATATATATATATATATATATATATATATATATATATATATATATATATATATATATATATATATATATATATATATATATATATATATATATATGTATGTATATATACACTACAAGAATTCTCGTTATTTCCCAGGGCTATTTTCCCAGGGATTTTGAATCCCTGGGAAATTCTGACATTACCCACGGCTGAAACCCTCGAAATAGGCTCGGTAAGTTTCCCACAGGTAGAGCCGTGTGAATAAAAGGCGCGAACGAATTTCCCACGGATTGGACCGTGGGTAAATACGCGCGGAGTTTCCCACGGCCCAGCCCGTCACAAAATCACCCTGTTTCCCACGGCCCATACCCTCGCAAACCGTTTCCCACAGCTCAGGCCTTCTCAACAGCAAACACGCCGTTTCCCACGGCCAATGCCCTCGGAAAACTGACGGCGTTTCCCACGGCCACTGCCCTCGGAAATCTGAGCGGCGTTTCCCACGGCTTGTGCCGTGGGAAATTGTTTAATACCCACCCTCTGCAAGCCTTCTTCCTCATTCGCGCCGCAGCCGTGACGTCCCTCAACTCGCGCCACACAACCCAGTTCTTCCTCATTCTGCTCCACCGTGAGTTCGTCCGGTCTGCCGTGAGTTCGTCCGGTCCGCCGTTCGTCAGCTCCGCAGTGAGTTCCTCCTCCGCACAGTAGCGCGCGGTTGTCCCTCTTTCTCCGCTTCCACCGTTCTGTGCACAGTAGGTAAGGATTTCATTTGCTTTAGTTAATTGCTTTAGTACTGAAGCATAATTTCTCTTGAATGGCTCTATATCCTTCACTGAGTTGTCTCCATATTTCTGGCTTTTTTTTTTATTATAATGAGCAATGGAAAAAAAAATATAAGATGGTAAAGGTAGTGCCTTTTTATCAAGAGCACGAGCCAACTCTGAAATAGTTAGCATGATGCTAGTTGGGCATTACCAATGTCACTGCACACAACTTTTGCTTGTGATTTAGAGCTTGAAGAAATCCCCTAAAAAGGAAAGAAATAAAAAAAAGAAGAAAAGAAGAGAAAACTACTTAGGGATCTATCCGGACAAAAATAGTTTCAATCCATTAAAAGCTTACAACTTAAAGAAAAAATATGAAAACCCATTTCTAGCTTGGATTTGACTCAAAATATCTGTTCTGTAGGAAATACAAAAGCTAGGAATAAAAATATTCTGATTATGTAGAATCCTTTGAGGAGAACTAAGACAATTAGAAGTCCGTAATTATAGAGGTAAACTATGACTAACAGTGTCTCTGAGTGATATCACCTGAATATTTGAAGAATTAATTGGGCTATAAATGAGCAATCCGACATGGTTATAATCCGATATTGGCATTTACAGAACTGAAAAGAGACCCTTCGCTCCAGAATCAGTGTTGTACTAAAGCATGTTTCTTAGAAATAGAAATCCATCCAAAGACTTTAGATATATCAATCTTTCCTTCAGCTCAGAGTAGTCATAATGTAATTCCTATATGCTTGCACTCTGGGATTCCTTAATTAAATTCTTATTATGATATAAAGCAGCATTCCTATTCTGTTTACTACAGTTGTTTTCTGCCAACCTCATGTACTGATGCATTTTTTTTGTATGTGGGATAGGGGAATGTCTTTGTCCCATGTTTTTTTTTTATTGGTGACAATTTCTGGGTAGTTCCCACTTGAATCATTCAAAATACTCATTTAATGTTAAAATTTATCTGATTTTTTATGAATATGTAGAAGATGGATTGTTATCCTTCGAATCGCAGTTGGGTGTATAATAGGTTATATCCGAAAAGAAGGGGTTTGAAACGATCATTCGTAGATGGGGTTGAAGAGTTTATTGCCCAAGCAAAGCGACAAACGTGTTTCATAAATGATGGAAACAGGATTAGATGTCCGTGCGCTAAATGCCGATGTCGAAAGATTAAGAGCGAAGACCTTGTGAAGACTGACTTGTATATGAATGGGTTCCAGGAAAATTATTGGATTTGGACTCTCCATGGTGAAGAAGTGCCACATGTTGATTTAGGGGTTGATGAGAATTGCATGGGTGCCTCAAGCAGTCACGCGGATATGGGATATGGGGAACAGTTTGTGTCAATGCAGGAGATGGTGTGTGACACTCTCGGTGTAAATGAGGCGCACGATTACGATAACACCGAAGATCTTCCGAATGAGGAAGCACAAAGATTTTATAATCTTTTAACTGAGACAGCAAAAAAGCCATTGTTTGAAGGGGCCTCGGACTCTAAATTATCGATGTGTGTGAGGCTTTTAGCTTGCAAGTCCAATTGGAATGTTCCTGAAAAGTGCTTGGATTTTTTTTTGAAAATGCTTCAGGACGTGACACCTATAAAAGGGGTTGTACCAAAGAATTATTATGGTGCAAAGAGGTTAGTGTCGAAGTTGGGATTGGAAGTCAGGAGGATTGATTGTTGCATTAACGGGTGCATGCTATATTACAACAATGAATTCGGCATAAATGATGGAGCTTTGGTCGAATGCAAATTTTGTCAAGCTCCGAGGTATCGCCCTCCCAAGTCTGGGTCAAGTAAGAACAAACCAATTCCCGTAAAGGTGATGTTCTATTTGCCAATAGTTCCAAGGCTACAGAGAATGTTCGCATCAATGCAAACTGCAGGTAAAATGACGTGGCACTTTGAGAACAGAAATTCAGACGTCTTACGGCATCCATCCGATGGTGAAGCATGGAAGCACTTTGACCGGGTACATACTGATTTTGCTGCGGATCCACGCAATGTACGACTTGGTTTAAGCTCTGATGGTTTTACCCCGTATATCCAAGCATCGGCTTCGCCATATTCTTGTTGGCCCGTAATTGTTACCCCATACAATCTTCCTCCTAATATGTGCATGTCGAAACCTTATATGTTTTTGACGTGTCTCATACCGGGACCATCCAGTCCGAAGGCTGGTATTGATGTTTATTTACAGCCTATGATTGATGATTTGAAGAGGTTGTGGAGCGGCGTGTTGACGTACGATATCGCAAGGAAGGAAAATTTTATAATGAAGGCAGCTTTAATGTGGACCATTAATGACTTCCCTGCTTATGGTATGTTGTCTGGTTGGGGGACTCATGGTAAATTGGCATGTCCACATTGCATGGAGTATACAAAGGCCTTTACCTTGAAACACGGGGGGAAAAGTTCTTGGTTTGGCTCGCATCGTATGTTCTTGGCAATGGATCATTCATTTAGACGGAACAAGAATGTATTCAAAAAGGGGGAAGTTGAAAAAGATGCACCGCCACCTAGGTTTACACCGGAAGAGATTTGGAGTAGAGTAAGAGAACTACCAAAAGTCACTGACAATGGTCGTGTGTCCAGATTACAAGGATACGGGGAGGTGCATAACTGGACAAAAAGAAGTATTTTTTGGGACCTCCCGTATTGAAAAGATAATCTATTGAGACACAATCTTGATGTTATGCACATAGAGAAGAATTTTTTTGACAACATATTAAACACTGTCATGAATGTGAGCGGGAAAACCAAGGACAATGAGAAGGCAAGAATGGACTTAGCTTTGTACTGTAGGAGACCAGAGTTGGAGCTAAAGTCGCAGGTTAATGGGAAGATGTTAAAACCGAAAGCTAGTTACACTTTAACTGTCGATGAAGCAAAGACCGTTTGTCGCTGGATAACAGAACTTAGGATGCCAGACGGTTATTCTTCCAACTTAGAAAGATGTGCTGATGTCAACAAAGGAAGGATGCATGGGATGAAAAGCCATGACTGTCATGTATTCATGGAATGTTTACTTCCTATTGCTTTTAGTTCATTGCCAGTGCATGTCTTGAATCCGCTTACTGAATTGAGTCAATTCTTCAAGGATTTGTGCTCTACAACGTTGAGGGTTAATGACCTGATTAGGATGGAGCAAAATATTCCCATCATTCTATGCAAGTTGGAGAAAATATTCCCCCCTGGTTTCTTTGATTCCATGGAGCATCTCCCACTACATCTCGCGTATGAAGCAAGGCTTGGTGGACCGGTTCAATATAGGTGGATGTATCCATTTGAAAGGTAATATAACCATCCTAGAATTTTAATTAGACTTTTTTTCCCATTCGAAGTGAAAGGATATGACTATGAACTTGTTGTTTTTTATAGATTTATGGGTGATTCGAAACGGTCGGTGAAAAATAAGGCTAAGGTTGAAGGATCAATCTGTGCGTCTTACTTGCATCGCGAGACAACCCATTTTTGTTCCCATTATTTCAAGAACTTCATGTTGTCACCGACAAATAGTAGGAATGAAATGGAAAGTGAAAGTGAAAGACATCCATTAACCTTGTCAGTCTTTTGCCAACCTGGTCGTGTTTCCCGGAAGGAGACCTCTCACTGGTAATTGGATAAAGAGAGGAAGTCGGCTCATGTTCATGTGTTGATCAATTGTACCGAAGTTAAACCATACCTTGAGTACGCATTTCATATCATTTTCTTTTAATTGCCTAATAATATATATTTTCTGCTAATAATATATAGTCCAATTTTACAGTGCCTTCTTGAATTCTGAAAGCGAACAAGAACAATCCGCTCGTATACATAGAGAATTTCCAATCTGGTTTAAGCAACAAGTTAGTATCTTAAAAATCTTTGAATTATCCACTGCATGTAAAATGTAGACATGATTTTTTAGAACTGACATATGTAGGTTTACCGTGAGGAATCAACTCCCATCAACAGACACTTAAGGAACTTAGCCGATGGTCCTAATACAGAAGTCAAAGAATGGCACACTTACTTCTTGAATGGGTACAAATTTCATACCCAATCATGGACGGAGGGCAAAAAAACCATAAACAGCGGGGTCCACGTAAAGGGCCTCACATAAGGAATTGAAGATGACTTCTACGGCGTGATCCAACATATATATGAACTGGTGTACCCTAGTTTAGACTATACTAAAAGAATAGTTCTATTTTATTGTAACTGGTTCGATCCGTCCAGCAGAGGCATAAAATTTAATCCAAAATGTAATACTGTGGACATCCGAATGAGTAGAAGATATCAAAGGGATGATCCGTTTATCATGGCACATAATGTGAGACAAGTGTATTATGTCCCCTATCCACCAACTCGTAGGGACAAACGAGGTTGGTCCGTTGCCATCAAGACAACACCAAGGGGTCGCATCGAAGTGGATGATTCAGAGGAAGATGTGCCTTATCAAGTGGATGAAATGTCACATGTAGCTAAAGTCATTGAAGTTGACCCTATTGATGGCTTAGGTGACTTGCAAGTCGTTGGTGAAGAAGTGAATATTGCCAATTTGTCATCCATCCAGGATCATTTGGATGAAGAAGACAATAATTCCACAGAAGAATGTGAAGAGACAGGATCTGAAGATGAGGAAGAAGATAATGACTCAATAGGAGCTGAAGACGATGTCTCAAATTCTGAATAAATCGTAGTTAATTTGTATTAGATCCTCTAACGACTTTATGACTTGGATGATTAACTTATTTTTGGCAGTTGGATTTTTAGTTAGTTATATATGTTAACTTTATGACTTAGATAACTTATCTTGTTGCTATATCTGATTAGTTATATTTCATGAATTTTATTTTAACATTAAGTTGCTCTATAGACATGTCATCAGGATGTGACCCACCTCTACCCAACAGAGATAAGGGTAAGGGTATTATGTCTGATACTGGCCCTCGTCCCCGTCGTCGTCAGAACAGACCTCCCACCAAATTAGTGATTCGTGAGTCTACAGACGGATACTCACGTATGCCCTCGACATTGACCTCGTCAGTGTCCGCACCACACCCACCTGTACCTACATCGCGCCCACCATCGCTAGCACCTTCATCGCCTCCACCGCGAGCATCTACTTATGCAAGTGTGGATGAGGAGCAAGTTGATAGTCCAGGCTATTCACGCTCACCTTCAGTTGCAAATGTGCATGAGCAGTCAGAGGAGCCAGTGGCGCCAGATGAGCTAGATGAGCCAGAGGAGGTTGAGTACATGCCCGATGGTCGACCTATTATCAGGCCTAGTGGTAACGGGTACGAATTAATAAATAAAATTCGTTTGTGTTTGGTTGATTCATGCATTTTATTATAATTTATTACTATGTGTTTGAATGGTTCATGCATCTTTACTGTTAAGGTTCCTTCCTTCTAAGAGAGCAGCGAGTGCTGTCTCATTTGTTATTTAGCAGAGGTATCACAGGACAATTACATCATGGGGAAAACTCACTGACAATGAGCAGATTAGTATGTTTGATGCTTTTAGAGTAAGTAGCAAATTTCAATTTACTTAATGTGCTGTTTATTATTTCAGAAACTATTAGTATAACAATTATTATTTATCTTAATACAGGGTCAAGCGGCATGGAAGAACGAAGATGAGTCAGAGATCGAGAGGATCTTCCACCATAAAGCCTCCGGACGCCTCTCTAATATGCTTAGGGAGGCTCGTGAGAGTGGCATACAACGACCCTGGATTGGAGATGGTATTTGGGAGGAGTTGCTTCGTTATTGGGCTTCTGATGCATTCAAAAAATTATCAAAACAAGCAAAGAAAAACAGGGCATCAGAGAAGGGTGGGAGCCTACACACTGGAGGTAGCATTAGCCAGTCGCAGTGGGCAGAACGTATGGTATGTTCATACTATCATTCTTTATGCATTAACTGTATTTATTTCAACATCATAGTTCATTAATTGTTATCTTAATCATATATGCTTGTGTTATAGGCTAGGACATCTAATCGAGGGGTGCAAATTCATGAGGTTCACAAACGCACTCATACTAGGAAGGGTACTGACGAGTACATAGATGAGCGCTCGAGGCGCACTCAGGTAATATGCCTTTTTTTTATTTTTGAAGACGCTATTGACTTTAATGGATAATGAACAACTCATACTTTGTTGTTGGACTTAAGAGGCAGAGAGCCTCAAATGTTACGACTAGTTTGAATATATTGCTTTGTGTGAATCTCAATGACTTGTGGATTTAAATTGTGGTGTTCTGTTTGTAACCAGGGATCTTATAGTTTTAGGGGAAACTCTGTCCAATTTTCTGCAGAATTAACCGTGTAACATATTGTTCATGTTTTGATTATTGAGTTCGTAGAGTCACTTATATTTGGACCTATTGATACTATATGACATTGGAAATGTTATAACTAGTTTGGACATGGATAATTTATGTGAATCCTATTGAGCTTTTGATGATGACTTAGGTAGTTAAATTGTGGTGTTTTGTTTGTAAACCAGGGATCTTATAGTTTTAGGGGAAACTCTGTCCAATTTTCTGCAGAATTAACCGTGGAACATATTGTTCATGTTTTGATTATTGAGTCCGTAGAGTCACTTATATTTGGACCTGTTGTAGCAGGAGGCATTTCATGAGAGGATGAGTCAGCATAGGTCTCAAGCATCAGCCTCTTCGCCATCCACCCCAGCTAACCCACAGGAGGACGAGCAGCTTGCACTGAATGTTTGGGCAGAAGTTGTCGGCGGCAAGTATAAGGGTCGTCTATACGGTGCTGGAGACCTTGCCGGCAACTATCGGAAAGGGCCCTCACGCAGGTTAGAGCTTAGGGTTGGAGCATCCACCAATAGCAGTCGTCGCCCTCAAGAGTCTGCGGAGATTGCTCAGTTGAGGGAGATGTTGGCCACTTCTCAGGAAAGGGAGCGACAGAGGGACGAGGAGCATCGTCAGATGATGGATACGATGCGACAGATGATGGAGACAGTGCGACAGTTGCAGTCGCATCAGTGCACACAACAACCCCAACAGCAGCAACGACGACAGCAACGCCAGGCTAGTCAGACGACCCGTCGCACCCAGGAGGACGACGACACTTTTGACCATTTTAATGAGGATCCTTATAATGAGGATATCTAGACTTTTGTTGTGTTTTGTATGAATTTATGTGTTTCTTCTACCTATGATGTTAATCATAGTTTGCATAACTTTTTTTTGTTGAACAAATGACTTGAATAACTTTTTTTTTGTACAAGAGATTGTTTGAATTACTTAAGTGGCTTCAATTATGATGTTAATGTCTTTGTTTATGCATCCATGTAAAAAATTTATATATTTATCTATCTAGTTTAATTATAATTAATTAATTCATTTTGTTTCAAAAAAAAAATTCATTCATTCATTAAGCTATAAATGATTTTTTTTTTTTTTAAAAAAATGAGGTTTCCCAGGGCTTTTTCCCTGGGAAACTTTAAACTTTTCCCAGGGCTAAAACCCTGGGAACATTTAAAATTTTCCCAGGGATAAAACCCTGGGAAAATTTTCCCAAGGAATAAGCCGTGGGAAATTTTCCCAGGGATAAAGCCCTGGGAAATTTTCCCAGGGAAAAAGCCGCGGGAAATTTCCCAGGGTTTATCCATGGGAAACTGTTTCCGACGCCCTGAAAACCTACGGATCTGGATCCGTGGGTCATCCGTGGGAAATGTGTATTTTCCCACGGATTTGTTGAATTTCCCAGGGCCTTTGGCCCTGGGAAATAGCGAAAATTCTTGTAGTGATATATATATATATATATGTATGTATGTATGTATGTATGTACAGACACATATATACACACATAGTAATTACACAAGAGATTTCATAATTAGCCATCAGTAGAGTTATCAATATCTAAGCTCCACAAAACATCTTTTTTGGGCTGCAGGGATTAGCTTCATCAGGGCCGGCCCAAGGGGGAAGCTGGTAAAGCTAGGGCTTTAGGCCTCCAAAAAAAAAAAAATCTTTTTAATACCAATTTTAATAATATATTTTTTTTAAAAAATGTTAACAGTCAGTTGTACAAAAGGTTGAGTCAACAGCTGCACAAAAGACTCTTCATTTTCCTCAATTATGACTCATCTCACGTATTTCTATCTTATCCACATAATAACTCATTAATAAAATAACGTTAATATTTTTTTAGTATTTTGCTATAAAAATGAAAATTGATACTCTTCGCTCATCTCTATCAGTGTGTCTCACTCATCTCTCTCCTTCTTTGGCCTTTCAATCACGCCAATCTTATTGACCTTTCAATACATAATACTATTTGTTATTTTGTTTCACAAAAAAAAAATCAAAAGCTTCACTTTTCAAACTCTCTCGCTCTCTCACCACGTCACTACTCACTGTGACATCCATCTCTCAATTCTTTCGGTCAATTAATTTTACACTGGATTGGAGGTATCAAGGTAGAGCATCAATTCACAATTTAAGTCAATTTTGAACAATTTAAAATGTATGAAGATATTTTTGGTTTTCTATTTAGCATTAAGAAATTAAGATCATTGGATAATGAAATTTTTAAAAGAAAATTGTCTTAACCTTGAATGTTCATTAAAACATAATCACAACTCTGATATTGATGGATTAGATTTATTTACAGAACTAAAAATTTTAAGAGAAATTATACAAGTGGAAAATGATACACCAATTAACATATTATATAATAAGGCTTGACTCTTTTCCAAAGACATATATGGCTTATAAAATAATGTTAACGATTCCCGTAATTGTTGCTTCGGCAGAAAGAAGTTTTTCAAAACTAAAATTAATAAAATCTTACCTAAGATCGACAATATCTCAATAAAGATTAAGTGAACTAGCTTTATTATCGATTGAAAATGAATTGTTAAATGAAATCGATTACAATAATTTAATAAATGATTTTGCATCCCAAAAAGCACGAAAGATAAACTTTAAATAAAAATATAATAATTTTAATAAAATTTTATTATTTGCTTTAAAAGGCCTCACTTTAGAGTTTGCTTTAGGCCTTCATAAGTGTTGGGCCGGCCCTGGCTTCATGTCTATTTACAACACCAGTCGATCTATGCGTACCATGAAATATAGTACAATACATATAGAGCCGGTCAAAACATTCCCATCTCCCCTTCCTCCCCAACTCCTAGTTCTCACTCGGATTGGATTCTGTAGCCTCCGAGTTGGAAGCAACATCGATCATCCGCCTCTAGCCATATCCTGGACCTCCTCATAAGTTAGGAAGAGGAAGGGTGGTCGTTCATGGATATGGAATAGGAGTAGGAGGGTCCCAAAGCCAAGGTGGCGGCTGCATCTTCACAATCCAAGGTACAATATTTGAAGAAATAGGATAGCCTCCTCGAGTCTTCTCGATCGTCAGTGGTCAATGATAAGTAATCAAACACTCAAAAGAAGGGAGGCGCTGTATAGTAAAATCACCCCCTCTATGAAAGATGAAAGTCATATTGTCCATATAAACTTTCCTTCCCGGGCCCGCCATGATCAGTATCTAATCACCTATATAGTAACAAAGAAAGAAACACACAAATAGTGTCGAGTCTCTAAATGTCTGATGTGCATATACCCTAAGTTTTTTTGAAAACTAAACATTTGTTCAATGATTTAATTGAACTATTTGATAGTTACTGATCTGTCTACTTAATGTGCAGATTAATATTTAAGAAATAATTAAATTCACCTGTCTGCTCTAAGTCTGTAATGCCCTGTTTTCTTGATTAGTGTATGAGGAAATGACTAACCATTTTTGAAGGCTTAATCATGTTCCTTGCATGTTAGTGAGCTTGTGTTTCAAATTTAAGACCAATCAGACTTAAAACAGGCTCGTTAGTGAGCTTTTGTTTCAAATTTGACACCAATCAGACTTGAAACGGGCCCAGAGCACACCGAAACGTTTGAGAATCGGATACCGGGAGAACCCTAATGTTTGAGCGTGGAAATCTCAATGTTTGAGCGTGGGTGGTTTGGACGCTCAAGCGTTCTACTGGGTCAGACACGTGTGGTACACGTGTCAATTGCATGAAACAGGTGTCATCAGGGGTACACGCTCTAGTGTGGGAGCACCCAACGCCAAAGTTTGGGCACGCTCAAGCGTGCAAAGGCAGCACACTCAAGCGTGCTCAGCTGGCAGATTCCACTTAAATCTTCCCTTCTTCATTTTGTGGGACCTTCATCATTTTCGCCAAAGACAAAGTAGAGAGCATCCTAGAGAGATGGTTGAGTGTTCTAGAGAGAGAAATTGAGTCCGGGAGCAATCCGTCCGTCTGATCGTAATTCTGACTATGCAGTTGTGATAAGGACGACGAGTACTACAAGTATCGACCTTCGATTCTCTGATACAACTAAGTAATTCCTGAATCCCTAACACGTCGACACATCGACGTTGTCGACATTAGTGTTCTTAGTCATTTTCCCTATTTCTTTCGTTGTTTCTTGCATCGGTTATGGATTTCAATTAAGATTAGTGTTTATGACTATGTCTGGATGGTCTGTGCAGCATTGATGAAGAGGATTCATTTTCAAAATCAGACACTAACCATGAGATACTTTATAATGTAAGGCACGAGGTTAAGTTATGTACTATATGAAATAGAAAGAATTTTCTTTAATGGTTAATGGTTTTTTACATTAATTTAATCGTATGATGTGTTTGTTAATGTTTTGCAGGAGAAAAATAGTAGGCAGCCAACATCCTCGGTGCAAGTGTCGGCTCGTAATGAAAGTGTGTGTATTCTTAATTAAGAAGTGCAAACTATCTGTTTCAAACTTCAATATTTTCTAAAAATGTTTAAACTCTAAATTTGAAGTTTGTTGATGCGAAGCTTGATTCTCATGCAAGAAGAAGGAGAAGTTGATAATACCAACTCAAAATTCTATTAAGGAGTGTGTAAGTAAAGTATTATTTGGAAGTCATGCTTTTAAATAAATTTCGTGCTAAATTGTTTACTGTAAATTAACATTTAAATGAAGCAGTAAACAACGGAAAAGAATCAAAATGAAAATCTCTTTCAAGCCGGTGAAGTTAGTGGTGCACCCCAACTATACCTACTACGTATAGCAATAGTGTGTCATTGTACCCACAATACCCCATAGTTTCGATATACCCCAGTGTCGTATCTCCTGTTCCAATTTACTATCCTAACAATCAACCTTACCTGATATACCCCTAGGTATGTGCCACATGTTTATAGCTGATTTACTGTGATGGTGTATTATATTTCAGCTTTTTAAATCAAGAACACAGAATTGGGGGTCTGCACTTTGGTGGTTGTGATGCAAGAAACAGAAAGAAAAGAGATAGAGAAGAAGACAAGAAAATTATCACGGTTCAGGGCACAATAACAATAGCCCCTACATCCACACTGTAGTTGAGACTTCCATCCACTATGCCAAGATTTTGCAGTACAAGAATCTCAGGTATGAACTCACGCACTCCCTCACTTGCACTCACTTGCATTTACAATGAATCACTCAACTCTTGTTTTCTCAGCATATATCACTCAAATGAGAATTCTATGTATGCTAATGCCTAGCTATGACTTTATATAAGCAGTGCATAGGCAAGGCAGTTACAATTCAGTTTCTCTAACTGTCAGAACAGAAACTACTAACTACTCTTCCTATCAACTGTTATCACATAGCTAATTTGTACATGGCATAAACTAACAAACTTAGCCAATTGGAGATTCACCCGAATTCTACACAGCTAACAATTAATATTTTTTTGCCAGTTTTTTGGTCGTATGCATGATCATTACAAGACACAGGGAGATTAACCCTTCTTACTTTTTTATTGGTTATTGCACGAGTGGATTTCTACTGTCATGTCTCATTTGTGTAGGTTGATTTTTGTTCAGTTAGTTTAATAAATTTTTGTTTTTAGCAATACCTTTGTATGCATAATCTATTCTTGTTAATGATTATTATTATTTCATACAGTAATGGGTCTGATACATTGAACGGACTGAAAGCTTGAAAAAACTCTGCCAAAATGGACTGAAAGCTTGCATTGGTCTACTATTATGTCGATGATTGTGTGTGATTCTATTGATGTATTCAAAGTGTGATTTTGAGTCAGACTTTCAATGTAATAGAAGTGGTGAATGTTGTGAATGTAATAGAGATCCTCAAAGTTGTAAATATGATTTACTATAAAGAAGTCTGAAATTCTGAACTCATTTGTATTTACTGTATTTTTTAGTGGACGAAATTCTCAACTCGTGCATTGAGTGAGGGATATGAACATTATTAACCGAACTTGAGACACTTAGGTTGTACTATATTCAAGTGTGCCACTAAGTCATTTTAGACTTTGAGGAGTTAATTGTGTTTGATCAATTTTATGATCGTATGGGTAGACCACAATAATTTAATAGCAAGGATTAAGCTACTTTTAAAAAATAGGCAGTTGTCCGCAAGCTTGGAATCAAATTAGGGACCTTTCGGATTTGTGTTGTTATGTGTTTGACAATGTAAATGATTTATTTTATATATAATATAATATATAATATAATATTATACTTACTGATTATATATTGTTTCTGAAATAATAGAAATATTGAAATAATATTATCAATTAGGTAGTGTAAGTGATCCAAGTGGTCGAAGTAAGTAATATTGGGCCAACTAAGTCATATTAGGCCAAGTAAGTCATACTGGGCTAAGATAGTCATATTGGGCCTACAAAGTCATATCGGGCCAACTACGTCATATTGAGTCAAGTAAGTCATATTGAGCAAGAGTGAGCATTAGGCAGCCATGTAGGTGATTCGATGGTCCATGTGGTCCAGCTAAGTCATATTGGGCCAACCATGTCATATTAGGCCAGAGTGAGCCTTAGGCAGCCTTATAAGTGATCCAGTGGTTCAAGTGGTCCAAGTAAGGCATACTGGGCCAAAGTGAGCAATAGGCAGCCATGTAAGTGATCTGGTTGTCTAAATGGTCCAAGTAAGTCATATTGGGCTAAGTTAGTCATATTAGGCCAATTATGTCATATGTCATATTGGGCTATTCGGTGGTCCAAGTAAGTCATATTGCGCCAACCATGTCATATTATTCCAAAGTGAGCAATAGGTAGCCATGCATGTAAGAGATTTGGTGGTACAAGTGGTCCAAGAAGTCATATTGGGTCGACCATGTCAAATTATGCCAAGTATGTTGGGCCAAAGTGAGCAATAGGCATTCATATAAGTGCTCGGTGTTCCAAGTGGTCTAAGTAAGTCATATAAAATGCTTGATTAATATATTTCCATTAAGTTCAGATTTGGTAGCTACTATTAACATCTTGTTACCTTCCTGTTTTGTCTTCATAGTGTAACACCGATATATATATCAAATTCGTTTAAATGTATATGCAATATGTTAATTGTGGAGATTAATTAGAACTTGAGATGTAGAGTTCATTTCTAGTTCCCAAAAATCATTATGTTTCTGTCAAAGAACCTGTGGTCCGTTTTCTTTGCTTGAGGTTTAATGGTTTGGTTCCTGTGTGCTATATTAAAGGAATTAAGGCTTCATATAAATTGATATATATATATATATATATATATATATAAAGAAAACCACACAACGAATCAATGTTTTATTCAATGCCAGTATAATCGTTAATAAAAGAGAGCACATACTCACATGCTTTCTTCTAACACCAATTTATGTTTAGTGTTTCTGAAGTTCACAAATTGTTTCCAAGTTATATATTTGTTATATATCGATCAGTGATCCAAGTTCTTTATCGGCAACTTCACAATTTATAACTCGAAACTTTACACCCGATATCAGCGCCAACTTAAGTTGGTGAACATTCACTAATCTATGTTTAGTGTTTCAGAAGTTGTGTACTTATTCTAATTCTACTGGAGTTTTTTGTACTATATAAGTAGTCGCTACAACTTGTTTACTAAAAATTTGTAGGCTGCTTCTACCGTGAGAGACCTTCATAGGTCTCCCACCTGCACCATCATTGAGGACCATTAGATTATACAATCCCACTGATTTTATCATGCACTTTTCCACATCAGATTTTTTTTCCTTTTGACGTTCTATCTCACTCTCGCCCACCATCTTCAACCTCTCGTTGGCACCATGCTCCGCCACTGCCGTGATATTCACCGTTGCCGGCTTGCCGTTGACTCGATCCCATAAATCGTTTGAGGTTACAGATCTGGTTTTCTTAACTTAGGATTCTTGCGGTGATTAAGAACCTGAAGATGGAGATCGAGGGTTTACAGAGGGAGATAAGGAAGAAGGTAAAGGAAATAGAGAAGGAGATGGAGCTGTCGTGGGAGGCAGGAAAAGCGATGGAGGCGATCACGGCGAGGGCGGTGGAGCTCGAGATCAAAGTGGGGCTACGTTCTCACTCAGCTTGAGTTCACCGCCACCGACTCAGTCTCACTCGGCTTTAGTTCAAGCATCGAAGATGACAACCATTAGGTGCATATCTGTTCACCTTCTTCCATTTCTCCAATTCCTTTTCTTTCCCCTTTTTGTGTGAGAATGTGATTGTCATGACTCATTGTTCTATCATCTTCATCATTGGGTGTTCAACATATCTGGGTGCTTCTTGTATTGCTATCATCTCTACCCCGTCTTCTTTGTAGATCTTGTTCATGGTTACGATGGTGGTGGGCATCAGGTGATGGGCATCGGTTTCCTGTGGATCTGTGTAACACCCTTCTCGGGTGCTACATTGTCTGTGACATTTCTATTTTTATAAGACCGAGTAAAGCGGAAAATAATTATTTTGCCAAAAATATGGGTTTATTTCTTTTTTCTTTAACAATACAATACATACTCTTTAACATATAACATCGAATTATGCATCAATATTACATAAACCAAGTTCCAAGTACCATCAGTCATACATATTCAGAAAGAAGGCAAAAATACCAACGCCAGTAAATAACAACAGACTGGAATATGTTTATAATAATATCTTTAGAGACATAGCTCCACAAAGTATAACATAGACACGAGACTGGCCAGACACAAAATACCAACAAAAGTTCATCATACTAAAGCCCTCGAGACTGTGTCCATGCCTCCCAACACTCTCAAACTCTAGCAGGGTGTGATGGAGAAACAGCGTTGTCGTCATCTTCGTTCAACGTAAGATAGAAAACAACAAACCAGAAAATATAGAAATGAGGTGAGATTTCCGTTCATCTTACACTTAACGCAGACATGCAATGGTACGACACACAGGTATGTACAAATATCAACAAACAGTTATATCATCCATCACAACAGAAATAATAATATTTCACAACAACATAATCACAGGGCATCGTTTTCCCTAGATAGAAGACATCTACGACTCGAGGAATGACCTCTGATTCCCTATACCATGGTTTTTAACAAACAGTCGGAGAGAGTGGTTCGGAGGATTGTTTCGGATTACGCCAGCCTTGGGCAATAGAATGCGTCAACAGTCATCATGGTGCACATAGGCTTTTTCGGGAACATCCTACACTACCAGAAAATACATAGTGTCTAGTAGAGTATGTCAGTGTATTGCAAGATCACCATACCACAGAAGAGCAACCAACTGGGCCTATATGAGTATTTCATACCCCAACACCCCCAAGCATCAATAGATCGTCACTACGAAATTCGCACCCGCATTAAAGTGTTAGCTCGATCTCCTAGGCACAACGGCCTTACAGAACATAGTTTCACTATGTGTTTAGGTAAACTTTGCCGGAAATGCGTTCTTCTCATCCATCCAACGGATGACATCGTGATTCCTTCGGAATTCTTTCAACGTACTGTAACAGATGCTAGATGTCCTTAAATCCAATGGGTTGAAATAAAATATAAACCTTAACTGTTTCGTTCACGGGTCAAAATTAGGTTTTCTGACCAGTAAAATCTTACTGTCAGTGAAAACGCAGACCGGGTTTCGTCTGAGTTTTGAACCCAAATTTTTACCATAAGCTTCTACCATAAGGTAGAGTATAACTATGATTTTATTTTATTAAAAATAATTTTCTAGATCTAATATAAAAATTACGAACAATTAAAATCCTACCGATAATTGAAAAACAGTAAAAACAGCAAATCGGTAAAAACCGTAAAAACAGTAAAAACAAGGTGTTACAATCTGGGCATGGGCATCGGAGAGAGTGGAGGTGGAGGTGAGTACTCATGGCGGTGGGGATCGAAAAGCAATTGATGTTGAGTTGGTGGTGGGAGGGAAAGTTGGGGGAAGGAATCTGGTGTGGAAGGTCTAGAGGATTGTCATGAGGATCAAGATAAATCAACAGTAAACAATGGTCTCTCACAGTGAGAGACTTGTCTAGCATGCTTACCCTAGCAAAAGCCAACTTTTGTATCTATTCTTTGTTGTGTCTTTGGTTTACTATATCACTGGTCTATACTGTCTTGGTTCACAATATGATTACCTAAAGACTTAGGATAATTTATGTCGCCCCGTGACTGTAGCACCTTTTTTTTTGTATAAAGTCTTTAAGCGATGTTATATATATATATATATATATATGTTAATAAGGGGCTAAGTGGGACTTTCAAAATGGAAAATCCCTTTCTGGCACATGAGCACGACCGTGCTCATGTCCAGCACGCCCGTGCTTGATCAGCATGGTCAATGGCTGCTTAAGCCACGAGCACGGCCATGCTCAAGGGGAGCACGACCGTGTCGGAAACGCACGCCTATGACGTTAAAGTTGCGAGCCCGTGCTTAAATAAGCACGACCCCGTGCTTAAACAAGCACGACCCTGTGCTCACATTAAGCATGGCCGTGCTTAGTGGGAGCACGGCCATGCTCGGGGTCAGAGTTTATAAAAAGGAGAGTTCCGTGAGGATTGCAGTGCTAACCCTCATATTGACACTTTTAGCAACCCTAGTGTGACAGAAACCTCCCCCATTTCCTTTCCCTTGAACCCTTTGAAGTTCTTGGAGTTCTTGAGTCTGTTTGGGAGAGAAGCCACGCGCGCTAGTGTCGATTAAGGTAACATTGTCATCCCTCTATTAATCTCTTTTCCTATTTCTTGGATTCGGGATTAATTGGTTATTCGTTTGTGTTTGGCCAAGGCTTGGAGAACTCGTTGAGCCACTTGAGGGAACAAGGATAGTCTGCTTGCATTGTCAATAATTGGGATCTTCATACCAGGTATGGGGAGAAGGGATAGTATGAACATGTAGGCATTGGGGGTAGCATAAGATGAAGGGTTAACCCATGACCCTATTGCTTGCTATTTTTTTAAATGTTGTCTTGCTATATGTTTGTCTATATCGATTTATAATTGACATGTCTAGTTATGAATTATGATGATACGTTGATGTCATGAATGGATGTTTTATGATGATGATGATGTTATGCTGTTGAGGATGATATTGTCATGAATGAATGACTTGGTTGTTTGGTGGATGTTGTGAGATGAACGATGATGTTAATAACATGCTAATTAAATGCGTAAGAACGTTAATGAGGATGAATGAAAATAAGGGATGTTTCCTAATTGTTCATAAGACTTGAGTCATAGTAATGAGAGGCAAGGTTATTGCTCAAAGGTTTAGTTAAGACCATAGGATTGATTCATGAGTGTTTTAGGGACTATAATAATGAAACAAGAATTAAAGGATTAATTCCCAATTATTATAAGACATGAAGATCAAATAAGAATAATGAGACTGATGTTGATAGTTAGTTAAAAGCCAATAGGATTGATCTTTGAATGCCCTAGGAAGCTGAACAAGGGTTCTTCAACCCTTCTGCCCAGAAATAGTACGGTCATGCCCCAGTAAGCACGGCCATGCTCAACAGACAGCACGACCATCCTTGACTTAAAAGTCAGCACGACCGTGCTCCCCTGTCCAGAACAGACGTTAAAGACAGAACAGGGGTGTTTCACCCCAAATGTTCCCAATGATGTAATAAGATACTAACCGAAGTAAAGACAAGATAGATATTTCAACGAAGACTTAACAAAGATAATTAAACATAAACGTTAAAGATGGTTAAGTCGGTAACGATGTTTACCGCATGTTGTTGTACCTTGGTGTTTAATGGCCAAGGAGGCCTTGATGCTTAATGGTCAAGGTGTTGTTAATGTTGAACATTGGTGCCTAGTGGCCAAAGGGGCCTCGATGCCAAGTAGTCGAGATGTTGATGGTGATAAAACTTTGGTAGCCTAGTGGCCAAAGCGGAGGTGGTGATTGTTGATTGTGTGTTGTTGTTCCTCACGCATTTATACATTGGAGATGTTAGTGGGGGATGTGCAACATAGGGGAGGTCATCCGATAGTAAGACGATTTGGCTGTCTGCGATGATTCATAGGTGACTCTGGCCCCTCGCGATGGTGCATCCAAGAGTAAGGTGCATCAGCTATCCAAGGGGTTCACCATGGTTTGGTGGACTGCCGGTGTTGGTGCTTAATGGCCAATGTGGATAAGTAACTCCGAAGTTGACTTCTTGAGATAGATTGGATCCACATGCATAATGGAGTAATAGAGTAGTGTTGCACCACATAGCATACATTGATTAAATTGTTATGGATGTTATAAATGTGTTGTGTATGTTGACTTGTGATAACATGCTATTGTTATGATGTATGCTCATCTTGCTAACTGTTTCCATGCCATTATATTTTATACACATTTCTTACTCCCCGTCTTTTGTTGTTTGCTTTGCATGTACCTTTTTGTTATGCAGAGGACGGTGAACAGCCTGTTGAGGAATGTCTCTGAGGAGCCGCTACTCTTAGTCTAGGATTTCTTAGTTTATGTTATCTGTGATGTTTCCGGATTTTGGTTATACCAGCTCTGTAATGTGACATCGGGATTGGGTTTATGTTTCCTAGTTATGTTTCTTTTAAAAACTTGTTTATTCCACGTTGAGACTTTCGTTACAATGTGATACCTTTTACCCTTGGTTTTTATTGTTACGAACTAATATACATGTTTTTATTTTATTTCTTTTATTTTATGCTTTATAAATACATGAGGGGTAGAGGGTGTCACAGTGACTAAACCAAAGCATGCAATCACCAACAATGGTTTGCAAACATATTCATTTTTCACTAAACAAAATCAAGCATCAACGAGGGTGTATGTGTTTCCTGTCGTGCCTGATCTGCCTTTTCTTCGGATAGGCATGACTGTCAATGGTTAGTAGGCTATGACTTTTCCCCTGGAAGGGGAAAGGGCCTAGTACGAGAGTTACTTTGTAGTGGCTCTAGTAGTGACTTTTGTGGCGATGACGGCAGTGGGCTCAAATAGAGTTTCCACTAGATTTCGTCAGTTAGTTTGTCTTTCTCGTAATGTATGAGAAAAGATTGTCTTTTATGTATAGTTGGGCCAGCGTAGGATGTACGTGTGTGATTTTAGCTTTTATGGAGCTGTGTCTCCAAGTACCTTATGTTTTTAGGAGCTGTGTCTCCATATCTTTATGTTGGGTCTGTATGTGTATATGTTTTATTCGACGAGTCGGGTTGGGTTTTTTATGTAAGTCTATTTTTGAACCCATGACTTGAAATGCATTAAGAAATGTTTTATTACACATTACCACCTATTTCGAGATATTTACATTTATGTCTTGCGAAAGCGAAAAATTTCCCTGTTTTATCACAGCAAGATTTTAAATTACCCTATTTTCGGCCTTCGTTACGGACAATGTAGCGCCCGAGAAGGGTGTTACACCTTCAGTTTTGATCTGATGTGACTATCACCTTAGTCTGACATGTGGCATCAAAACTGACGGCGTTAGGTCAAAATTGACGGAAATGACTAATGTGAAAACAGAACGTAACATGTAGGACCAATTTGAAAAATAAAAAACTTATAGGACCAATATGAAAAATAAAGTAAATATATAGGACCAATTTACCTATTTTACCAAAAATATAATAATAATTGTGAGAAAAATCATAAAAGTGTAAATTACTCGAATGGTTATAAGAATTTCAAAGGTGTTGAGTGAAAAAAAAAAAAAGTTAGAAAGATACAGTCTCATTCTCATAGCAAAGAAAGGTAGGAAGACTCGATAAATAGAGATAAGTTTTTTTTATATAAGTAAATAAATTTATTGAGAAAGACTATAAGAATTCCTCTGACCCATATAGAAAATGACTAAATTACGGATAACTCAAATTGATACCTGATAAATGATTCAAAGTTCAAACATCAATAAGAAAAAGCACAAGAGTTTTCCCTTTACTTGACACAAACCAATGCTAAGATCTAATCTTAATCAAATCCATAATACAAATGAAATCAAAAGATCCGCTGTCAAACAAAATCTTATTTGTTGACCCGCAAATCACATTTCCTAATAAAAATTCGCAGACGTGGCAAGAAGTGACAAGCATGTTGTTCCCATTTTAAATGCATGACATGTCATTAGACCACCAACATCCATATTTTTTATTTGTTGACTTCGATTTAAATAAAAAAGAAACACTTTATGCATACAAAAGCAACAATAGAGGTTCACAAATCCCGATCGTGCATAGATGTAACTAAACATATTATCAATACAACCTTTATAAAGTCAAGATCATATTTTTATATTATAATAATAAACCATTTATTTATATTTTTCTCTCTCGTATTTATCAGTTCAAAAAAAAGAATAAGAAAAAATAAGAACATATCCTATTGAGTATTGACCCATTTCCATGAATAGTTTAATTGAACATTTATTTAATAAATTATTTAAAAATAAGATAAAAAAGAATCTATTTTATAGATTTGTCAACTAAATTTTGTTGAAAATTTCACGTAGCCTACTTCAATTTCTAGGATGTGATTTAAATAGCTATTGAATTAATTCATTTAACACTAATTGATTTTATAATAAAATCTAATATCAAATCAGTGTCAAAGCTTATCTTCATTAATTATCACCTATTATGACAATCTCGGAACTCAACAGGCATATGTGGCTAGATGTGGTTTATATACTACTTAACACTAATTAATTTTAAGTATTGATCTAAACAAATTCAAACCCCAAAAATCGAATCGAAAAGCCGAAAATCGAAAAAACCGAAAACCCAAAAAAACACTTTTTTTTATTGGATCAGATCGGATTTTGGATCCCTTAGTGACATCCAATCCAATCCAAACCGATCTACTATAGACATATATTATTATTTTTGAAATTATAGTATTACTCATACTTAAACATTGTTTTGCATACTTTTATGACTCTAATTCTCTTTAATATTTTTGTTGGAATGTCATGTATGAGATTTTTTAGAATAAATGTTAATGTCTTGAAGTTATATTTTTCTAAAAGTTTTGATGCATAACATACATATACTTGATTGAGTAAACATGAAAAATATAAAATCAATTAAGTAATTTGAGAAATAATTCGCTATAATTTATTCGTAGCTTGTTCAAGGAAAAAATAGGATAAGTGAGAGTAGATATAGAGAATTAACATAAAAGAATATTTAACATAAAAGAGCGTGTTAAAAAATATCAATAACTATTTTTTCTCAAACTCCCAATATTTTCTCAAGAATTATCTAAAATTTTCCTCACTCTTCATCAAATGAAATAATGGTTAATAAGGAACAAATAATTGTCGGCTTTCATAAAGGTTTTACTATTCTACTATAGATAGATGTTAAAATAGGTATTAGGCACCCTAAACTAGCTCCCTTAAATAAAAATTATATTTGTCCACTATTAAATAAGTGGAAATGACACTTGACATAAAAAAAAATAAATAAAGTATGACAAAAGCCGAATTATTCAATCCAATCCAAACCGCAGTTGATTGGATCGGATTTTTCTAAAGAAGCAAACCAATCCAATCCAATCCAATCCGTGAATACCCCTAATAAATACCATCATCATCTAGTTCCAAAACATGTTTTTTTTTATGCTTGGAACATTAGAAAATAATAGGGGTGTAACGGGTCGGTTTGGTTCGGTTTTAGGCCGAAAAAAAATCAAACCAATCAAAATTGATCGGTTCGGTTTGGTTCGGATTTATTTGTTTTTTACTATGAAACCCGAACCAAACCAAACCGATAAAGTTCGGTTCGGTTTGGTTTGGTTTGGGTGTTCGGGTCTCCTATTAAAAAAAAACAAAAAACAAAAAACAAAAATTAAAATGCATTGAACAATGACCTAGGAGCTCATCCCCTCAACCACTCCGTCGCTGCCGCTTCTTTCTACTTCAATCTTCATCTCTACTTCAACAATAATTTAACTCTTTCACATCATTTTTATTCAATCCTATGTTCTGATTCAAAGAAGAAAAGAGTCTAAGCATTTGATCATATTTTTAGTAGTATTCGTTTCAGGTTTGAAGATCTGGAAAGCATGTGCATCATCTTCACCTTGCCACCCACTTTTCTTGAGCGTCTCGTAGGCATGGCCAGACGGATGGGATTCATGGGAACGAACTTGAAGTAGTGAAGCACGATGCCGAATGGGAACGAACTTGAAGCAGTGAAGTGCGACGGCGGTGGAAGCCCTTGGTGGACTGAGGACGGCGCGGCTTGGACAAGGATGAAGCATGACGGAGGAGCGACGAGCTGAGGACGCCGATGGTCTGGTCACGGCTGTGCCCCTGTGTACGACGGTGACAGAAACTAAGTTAGGCTGAGAGAGATGTGAGATGGTGAGAAGACAGACCTGCAATAGTGATGAGTGAGTGATTTTCGATACTCCCTGTGTTAGATTAGGTCAGGAATTGGGGAAAAGTATGGTGGTCGGGTCGAGTAGTCGGGTGGTCGGTTTTAGAAATTAAAATCCAATACCCGAACCAAACATGATTGATTCCCATCCGTTCGGTTCGGGTTTTTACCCGAACCAATTAACTTCGGTTTTTTATGGGTTGGTTCGGTTCGGATTGGTTGGATTGGTCGGGTTTACCCGGTCCACTTGCACCCCTAGAAAATAATAAAAAATTACGTTATTATCAAACTAGTAAATATTATTAGAAAAAATCAACAAATAAAAAATTGATAATGCAAAAAATAGAATAAACATATATTAAATTTTAGATATGTCATTGGTTTGGATTGATTCGGTTTTAAAAAAAAGATCCAAAATCCAATCCGATCCGTTGGGTTTTCAAAAAACAAGATAAAAAAATTCCAAAAAACACCGGTTTTGTTCGATTTTCGGTTTTTTTGGATTAGTTTTCGGTTTTTATTTGGATCGGTTTGGATATGAACATCCCTACATATATGACTAAGTACACAAAATCAAAATTAAGAAACATAACTCCTTAAATCCAAAATGCAAACCATAAAAGAATTGTATAACAAAATAGATGGAGAATGACATATATATAAGAAAATTATAAATGCTTGAAAACATGATAAAAATTTTATATTGTCAAAAGGATAAAAACGTGAATATGTAATTCACTTAACATATGTTATACTTTATCTATATATAGTGTATATAAATCAAAATAACTTTTTCACTATTCATGCCACATGTCAATTTATTAACTAATTAAAAGAAAGTTCTAGACTATAAGCATGAAATAGAAGATTAATGGCATAAGCATGTCTTCCCCATGTGTTAGTTTTAGTTTTCCATTTCTCATTAAACTCAAAAAATAGTCACTGCTAAGCTCCAAACTTCTACTTTATTGACTATTATTTATCAAGTCCCATATATTACTAATATCACATTAATTTTTTTTATCTATATTATCATAAAAATTTGATACTTCTCACATAGTACTCCACTTTATTTATTATTTTAATACTATAAATATGTTGTGATTAATAAATTTTAATAAAATAAATAATATACGATAAAATAGAATTCTTGCTAGATAGTATTCCTACCACTGACTTCTTTTTTAATATCAATATAATATAATGTGATCAATTATTTCTTACAGTAATATTATCTCTTTTAGAAGTGAAATAAATCATTTCCATTTATGTTTATATTATTTTTATTATTTATTTGTGATCAATTGTTTCTTACACTCACATTATTTATTTTATCTGTACAGTATATATAAATCAAAATAACTTTTTCACTATTCATGCCACATGTCAATTTATTAACTAGTTAAAAGAAAGTTTTAGACTATAAGCATGGAATAGAAGATTATTGGCATAAGCATGTCTTCTCCATGTGTTAGTTTTAGTTTTCCATTTCTTATTAAACTCAAAAAATACTTACCGCCAAGCTCCAAACTTCTACTTTATTGACTATTATTTATCAAGTCTCATATATTACTAATATCACATTAGTTTTTTTTATCTATATTATCATAAAAATTTGATACTTCTCGCATAGTACTCCACTTGATTTATTATTTTAATATTATAAATATGTTGTGATTAATAAATTTTAATAAAATAAATAATAAAACTTATTGATGATTTAAAAAATTATTTTCACTCATCTATATGTTATCCAAATAGTATTTAAAAGTTTAAAATTTAATACAAAAAAAATTAATTTATTTTACTGGTCAAATTAAAATAGCCTTTAAGAAATTAAAAATAAAAAATCTTTTAGATAAATATATAATAATTGTCCATTTTTTTTAGATAATATCAATTTTTACCATCTCAGACACATATATTGATTAATATTTCAAAAGTTTAATATTTACATAATATAACAAGAATATTTTTTATTATAAACATATTACTGATAATTTGAATAATTATATTTAGAATTTTTATATAGTTTACTGACAAATAATATTGGTACTAAAATATATATTTTTTAAAATATTAAATATTTGAATTACATGAAATTTAAAACTTGAAAGTATAGTAAAGTATAAATCATATTTATAAATATTTATATTACATAAGTACAATATATTAACTTCTGAGTTTAATTTTTATACACTAACAGTGTAAAGATTTTTACATTGACAACCAATCAAAGATCATGAAATTGATGACTTTTAAGGTAATTAGGATAAGAATCAAAGATTGTAATGATATGTCCATTTTCTAATTGGTTGACAGTGTAAAAAAACTTTACACTATCAGTCTATACCAATTAAGTCCTTAACTTATTACTCTGTACAGAAGTGGTTTTGAAACATTCGTAAAAACCCAACCTGACCCGTGCAATAGCACGGGTACCATTCTATTTTTTTTAATTTAATTTATTATAATTAATTATAATATACTAAAATACCTGTATCCGTTCATTAAATTTTGTGGATAATTATCCATGCTTATACTGATACCTATTTTACAGATAATTATCCTAATCATTATAAATAATAAAATGGGCATCCCTAACTCAACGTGAACTCTATGACTACAATCTCTACAAGACATTGGGCTTAAAGTTATATACATATATTCTCTCTGTCAGAAATATCCCGTTGACCGTTTCGTTGCCTCCAAAGACCCATAACGGTAACCGACCTCTCCTTCCCTTCTTTTTCTCGCTTCCGCTTCCTCTGTCCCAAACATTGAAACGCAACAATAACCAAAAACACCACAAAAAAAATAAAAAATACATCAACATCGGACCTGTCCTCAGTTCTGCCGCCGATGCACCGCCATGGAAAGCCGGAGAACTCTCACAATGAACTGGGACGGCCTCGGCGATGACGACGACGACGACCACTTCTTCGAAACCTACAACCGCCTATCCACCGCCGTGCCCCTCGACCTCGCTTCTTCCTCCTCCTCCTCCGACGATGATGATTTCGACGACCCTCGCATGTCCTTCGTCTCTGCCGTCTCCTCCGTCCACTCCAGAAAACACAGAGACATGTCGCAGTCCGGTGCCGTGGCGCCCGAGCTTCCAACCACGGCCCCGGACTACGAAATATGGATGGCAGCCCCTGCTTCCATCACGGAAAGACGAAAGCGATTGCTTCACGGAATGGGCTTAGATGACAACAAAGATTTCTTGAAAGCAACGAGCGTTGAGCTTAGCCGCGCAATTTCGAAGAAGTTCGATAACTTTCAAAACAACCCTCCTTCTAATTCTTCTAATATGACGACCCATTTGAGTACTAATTTTGCTTCTGGTTCTGATGTGAGTAATTGCTCTGTTTCAACAGAGCATAAAACAGAGCAATCCTCTGTTCGGTTTGTTTTGGTTCGGTCTCGTTCGGAGGGCGATATTGATTCATTCTTTATGGAAAAGTATAGGAAACAGGAGTTGATAGGGAAGGTTTCGAAGCAGCGCCTTACGAGGACGGCTACGGAGATAGCCGTGCCTCGTTCTAGGATGATACCTTATGCAGATGTGGGCAGCAGGGTGGTTGCAAAAGTTGAGGCAGGGCAATCGAAACGAAGTGGCCGTAAATTGTCTACCACTGAGTCCAATTCCGGAGTGGGAGCATTCTTCTTGATCAAGAATTTGGATACCGGAAAAGAATTCATTGTTAACGAGTATGGTGAAAATGGGATGTGGAATAGGCTCAGTGATTTGCAGACTGGTAAACAGTTAACAATGGAGGAATTTGAGAAGACCGTTGGACATTCGCGCGTTGTTAACGAGCTTATGAGACGTGCGAATGTCGCGAGGAATGAAGGTTACTCGAGGAAACTATCCTCGAGTTCTTACATTTCGAGGAGTTTGAGATTGAGCAAGAGAAGGGGTGCTGCATTGTTGAAGAACATAAAGGGTGTAGCTAGTGGGTTTATTGGTGAAAGAGAAAGAGAATCGCCGGTGCAGGCGCAACAACAACAGCATCAGCATCATAATGTGATGGAGAATAAGCCTACAACTGCAAAGAATCAATGGGTTAGAGTTAGGCATAGTGGTAAATCATACAAAGAGCTTTCTGCTTTGCATTTGTGTCAAGAGTTTCAGGCTCATGAGGGATGCATTTGGGCCATTGAGTTTAGTTTTGATGGTCATTATCTAGCAAGTGCTGGAGAGGATAAGGTGATTCATGTGTGGGAAGTGCAAGAATGTGAGGTTATGTCTTTGAGGCCAGAGGAAGGAAATCTGACTCCTATCCATCCCTCATTGCTTGCATCCGCTGACCGAAATGGGCATGCTGAGTCTCCATTATTGTCAAGTGAGAAGAAGAAGAAAGGGAAATTTGGAAGCAAAAGAGGGAACACGATTCCGGAATATGTTCATGTGCCTGAAACTGTGTTCTCCTTTTCTGAGAAACCATATTGCTCTTTCCAAGGTCATTTGGATGATGTTCTGGATTTGTCTTGGTCTAAATCTCAGGTAAGCTTCTCTGCCACTTTTTTTAATAATATTGCAAAGGGATAAATACTGAAATGTAAGTATCTCTCTTAGAATACAACTTGGTTTTAGATTGCGGTTGCAGTATGGTTTGCGACTGCTATGATTGTAAGCATTGCAGTTAATGTGATGCGGATTGCAATGTGAAATTTTGTGGTTGAAGATTGATTTTTGAAACCCTTACTGTCCATTACAGTTTACAGCCACAATGCAGTTTCAATGTAATTGCATCACCATTTAGTTGTAGTCTTTTCATGTGATTTGGCACCACACTGCAATTGTAGGGTGATGCAGTTACGATAGTGACAGTAGCCACAAAATTGTGGCTGCATCAGGTCATGTGGTCCACAATTTAGAAACTTGATATAAAATTCCAAGTGATTTGTTTTATGCAGGCACGTAATAAGAAGTTTAAGTTTTGATTGATTTTCATTTTCCATTCAGCTACTACTCTCATCTTCAATGGATAAAACAGTAAGATTATGGGACTTGGACACTAAGACTTGCTTGAAGATGTTTGCCCATAATGACTATGGTGAGATGTTCTGACTTTGATCCATCATGATCATTTTAATGTTCTACATGGCTTTTACCCCCTTGGATGATATGCTGCATATGACTTTAACTTGTTACATTTTTCTTTTTTGCTTCCTCTTTGATGGATTGGATATTGCAGTAACCTGCATACAATTCAATCCTATAGATGATGATTATTTCATAAGTGGCTCCCTTGATGCTAAAGTCAGAATATGGAGTATTCCAGAACGTCACGTCGTGGATTGGACTGATATCCATGAAATGGTTACTGCAGTTTCTTACACACCTGATGGTCAAGTATGGTTTTCTTCCCCCCCTAACCATGTCTTATTAGTAGTCATTCCTTCATGTAATCAAAGCTCTTTTATTCTCAATACTTAAGAGAAATCTAAGTTTGGCTTCACTGAATTCAAATAAACTTGGATGAGCAAAATAATAATAATGACAACAATGATATGCTGAATTTAATTCAACTTGGATTAGCAAAACAAAATATGACAAATTGTAGGTTGTTTTAACCCTTGGTTCATATATGTTTATTATTTTAGGGTGCTCTTGTTGGTACTCATAAAGGAAGTTGTCGTACCTATAGCACCGAAGGTATTAGTTGCTGATTGCTCTACTAGTTTGTTCTTCTTCATATTTTTATCTCATCCTAAAACATTTTGGATTCTAATTAGGATTTTTCCGTATTATCTCACATAATTTAGACACTTTACATTATGTTATTAATTCCCATTTCTATATGGTCAACCAGATTGCATATTAAGTCAGACAGGCACAATTGAAATTCGGCACAAGAAGAAATCTCAACTACGAAAGGTCACTGGTTTCCAGGTAATTCTTATCTCCTTGTGCAATAAGCTAGCTTCAGTTTTCTAGCCATCAAAACTTGTTTTATATATGGAAACTTACTGGCTTTTGTATCTTTATAGTTTGCCCCAGGAAATCCATCAGAAGTGCTTGTTACTTCAGCTGATTCCAGGATTAGAATTTTGGATGGTTCAGAAGTTGTTCAGAAGTTTAGAGGTCTACATCCTATCATCTAAAACTCTTTTTCAACTATTAAAAATAGAGCAATGCTACCGATACACTTTTCTCAACACTCTTTATTATTAGATAAATCACATGTGAGACTCACTAAATCACGTGGGTCCATTCTCTATTTAATGGATCCCACAAATATTATTCACCCAAGAATAATGAGTGTATTAAAGTGAGCATGAAAAAGAATACGTTGCTAACATCTCTCAAAATATAGGGTTGGTTTCTACACGTGTCTAATTAGCAAATATAATGGTGTCGGATGTTGGTCAACAGGTTTTCGAAATGCAAACAGCCAAATTGCAGCATCATTTAGTCCAGATGGAAGATATATTATTAGTGCAAGTGAAGATTCTCAAGTGTATTTTTGGAAGCATGAAGAGCATCAAAGTGCAGGTTCTGGAAAAGGTAGAAATATCCTTGTGACACGATCTCATGAGCACTTCCAATGTAAAGATGTTTCAATAGCAATACCATGGCCTTATACCATTAGGGGTGATCCTCCACCAGTGCCTTTGCATCATTCCAAAAGGCATTCAAAGAGAATGCTTCCACCTCTTCCCAAGAAGAGTAACAACCATGCCACAGAAAATGCCTTAAATTCCCCAGAGGAAGATCCTGCAGCGATTTCGCGCACAGAATCTGGACTTGGTGATTCATTTGCAAACATTAAGAGAATGCTTCCACCTCTTCACAAGAAGGGTAATAACCATGCCACAGAATGTGCCTCAACTTCCATAGAGGAAGACCCTGCAGCAATTTCGCGCACAGAATCAGGACTTGGTGATTCATTTGCAAACAGTAAGAGAATGTCACCACGTCGTCCCAAGAAAAGTAACCACCATACCACTGAAAGTGCCTCAACTCCAACATGGGAAGAAGACCTTGAAGCAATTTCGCGAATAGATTCAGGAATTGGTTATTCATTTAGTTCAGGTTCTGCTTCAGTTAGGTGTGGTGATTCACCTTCTATATCTGCTTCTGCCTCTCCATTATCTGCATCTTGGTCTTCCTCTTATTCATCATTTGAAAGCAGCCATGGTTCCCCAACAATTCATCCTTCAGCATGGGGCTTGGTAATTGTGACAGCTGGGTTTGGAGGCGAAATCAGATGTTATCAGAATTTCGGTCTACCCCGAAGGATGGGCCGGCCAGCCAATCTTTTTGGAGGTCCTACATAACATTTTTTGTCATGGTAACACACTTAGGAAGATTTTTACATTTCTTTTATGAAGACAAAGCTTCCATCCTAGAGCAAGCATTCATCCTGGACATAAAAGTACTGATGGAAGTTCCACACTGGTGCCATGAAAGATTTAAGAGCAGGAATGACATATGGTGATGACAATCTCAATTTTTCTCGTAAGATTGGCCTTTGTTGTGGCTATTTTGTTATATGTGTCCCTATACTTGGTTAATAAGTTGACATTGTTGTAAAGTTAGTGACAGAACAGTTACAATTATAGACAAGAAATGCAAAAAACATATGTTTGATAGAAAAGGAAAGAGGGATAAAAATTGGAATCAGAAGGATTAGAGACATTACATTAAGCATTTTTCTTTTCTGTTTTCTTGAATTTGTAGCTTAAAGCTGCAGTTGTACTTTTAATTGTATCTCTGCTTGATATTGAAAATGTTGTATAGGGAGCCACAGAAAAGTTATATATCATTTTATATTTCATACAATACAAATGACATAAAATTGACAAACAAGAGGGGAACATGGAAGATAATAGTTTTCCCTTGATTTCTGTCATTTGTCTGATATTAATAAAGAAGCTTAGTCATGGTGATTTCGTTTTCCCTTCCCCTCTTTTACTTTCAATAATGTCATGGTGTTGAACAAATCATCACATAACTAGTCATTAGTCACATTCCATTTCGAATATCTGCCGTGCTTGCAACCATGATTTCTCAATAGATCACATTAACTCAGTTTGCTAGATACATCAGGAGTCTTCAGTATAATTATATTTTCTAATAGCAATTGAAACCGGAAAGGTACATGAGCAGATTGTAATTCACTTGAACTAATCAGTCCTTTTTTTGTGATTTCAAAGAACAGATCTTGGAGAAAGCTGATCACCCTTTGATTTCAAATAAGCCTTTCTTTAAAATATCAAGTGAACAATTGTTGTCTTCACCTATGAAGATTATAATCATTATACATTAGATGTACGTACGCGTGTTTTCTATACGTTGGAGAAAGATATCTTATTACTTCAATATTTTTATAAATCAATTAGAAACAAGAATATTATTTTTGATAGAAATCGCATTGTTCAGGGTGCTGACTGCTGAGTATGTGATTCACTAATCAGTAATTACTAGTATATGCAGTATGTGGTAGTTTCAATTCACTTCTTTCCAAATGTTCTCTCTTTTAACCATTATTACACCTTTGTTACTTTATTTTTTTACTTTTTCATTTCATCATTCTATACATGTGACTATCCGGCCTGTTCATATTTGATAACCTCAGCTCTGAGCTACCAAGCATTTTCCTTTTCTAAGTTATATTTTCAATCGTTTGGTGTGTCTTTTCATTGCTTTTTGCTGCTTTACTGCATTATGATTGACATTATATGACCACATAACTTTCATCTACTTGTGCTTCATATAGCCACATAATAGTGTAGTCAGTCAATATGTGCTAACTGCTAACAATGGATCATCTCAGAGCATTTAGTTATTATTCTCTTCAATGCAACATCATTTTGTGTCCTTCCCTACCCTTTCAGGATTACCCTCCTTTAATAGTGGCTTTACTGACATTTCCATATATGAATATCTTTAGTTATAAACTAAGGCTGTAATCATGGTATGCTTATTGTAATTTCATAATCATGGTAGATGAACTTATTCATGTCAATCTTTAGTTGCGTTGAACAGAATGCAACTGGATATTTTGTTATGTTTTTTATTTAGAATCAGAATGTCCTATTTTTTTTAATATCATGTCATATCATGTTCTATTTATAAAATATATCGAACATATAATATAACATATATACTTTAGGTAGATTTTATTTTTTAGGTAGATTTTTTTAACTATGCTTTAGTGAGAGAAGCATTTCCCATAATGACCCCAATGGTTCTCCACCAAATATTATAAACAAATAACTTTATACCCTTTTTTGTATTTTATTATGTAAAAATAAATTTTTTTGTACCATCCAAACGAAATAGATTATCAATTCGTTTTTTCAGCAAACATACCAAAACAAAAACAGATTCTGATTATAATCGATTTTTACAATAATCGATTATACAGAAATCGATTATTAGCATAATCTTTTTTTTTCCAGCTTTCCCAATGGAAAGATTATTTTTCCCCTTTTCAACTGTTTTTTAGCTAAAAAGCTGTTTCATAGATAATCTATCATGTTTGACATTTTGCTTAAATTTATAAAAAAAAAAAAAACTTTTTTTGTGGAAAAAAAAGATGTTTTATGCTATCTAGTTTTTTCTAGCTTAAGATTGTTGTGATTTGATTATTTTTCATTCTCAAAACCCTCTTCCTTGTGTAACCCTACAAGACTAACTTCTAAGCAAATATTATTAAATTATACAATTAACTTCATACCATTTTTCGTAATTTACTATATGAAAGTGATTTTTTTTTCATCACCCAAACGAAATAGATTATCTTAAATCGCTATTCAGCAAACAGACCCAAACAAAAACAGATTCTGATTATAATCGATTATCACAATAATCGATTATACAAAAATTGATTATCAGTATAATCTTCTTCTTTTTTCAGCTTTCCCAAACATACTTAATTTTCTACGAAATCTTGTACAAATTAATTTATGCACGTATAACGAGTGGCCTTTAAATTTTTTTTTTCCACATCCTATGTTTCGTATCATTTAAACAAGTTTGGTAAAGTTTTTCATGAAAAAGGAATTAGTGTGAAATAGCATCTATCTACTTTCTTCTATAAGAAAGCCTTTGTGCCCTTAAAATGGATAAAAAAAAAATTGTTAAATTTGTTATATTAACAGCTTACTGCATAAATAATGTATGTACTATGTAGTTGTTGTCATGTCCTTGTTAAATGTACAAGATCTTAATGGTTGGAAGAAAATTGAGTCAATTAAGGTTCATGTTTCGTGGACACTATCTGCTGAACATAATATTTTTTTAATTAAAAATCCTAAACTCTGTCCCTGAAGTGACTGCTTGATAGGAGCTTTCTTAGTTTGGCAAGGAGACCATTGGTTGAGACAGTTACGTTTGAACAATGATCTTACTCAATCATGGCTTCAGCTCCCTTTTCACCAATTCTAATGTCACCTTTTAGGCATTATTTTGCATGCATAAAAGTGTCAAACATGTTAAGAATGGAGTTTGTAGTTAAAATAATAAGAGGAATAAAATTATGTAATATTTTCACTTGCCAAGGAAGGAGGTCAAACGAAATTGAATGTCTTTGACACCACTCTAAAGTTGTTCTAACCACTAATCTAATTAAAATACAGCAACATAGATTCCAGCTTCTCGTTGAATCAAATAATGCTGCAACACCTAATCAATCAAACACATTCTTTCATTCCTCTATATATAACATTTTGCCATTGCATGCATCCACAGAACAAACACAAAGCAACAGTTTCAATATTATTTCAATATCAACCTTGTCAGAAAAATCTCTTTGGGCTCTCATTAGCATCTTTGAGAGAAACATGGGCATTTCCCTGCTTCCTTCTCTTAAATCTCCAGCATTCTTTCTTTTCTCATTGAGTGTTTTTTGTTTGTATCAATATGCAATGGCTGGCATTACCAGGCACTATCATTTTGATGTACTGTCTTAAGAAACTCAGTACCTCTTTTCTCATGCAAGCATTTTTATTCATTTATATAAATTATGAAGAATGCTATTATGCTAATCAGTGCCTTACATCATTGGTTAAGAAATCAAAATAGGAAAGTTTGCATGATAAATGATGTATTCTAAATATTGAAAAGTGTTACATTTAGCTTCGAATATAAATTTTCCTTTAAATTAATTTCTTAACTAATGTTTTCAGGGAACTTGTTAGCATGACGCATAAAATAGAATCCATACTTGTTTTATCCTCCCATGTTTGCTTTTTACCTGAGGAATTGGTTTATTAATGCAGATAAAGTACCAAAATGTGACACGATTGTGCCACACAAAGAGCATGGTGACAGTGAATGGAAAGTTTCAGGGACCCCGCATTATGGCCAGAGAGGGAGACCGTCTTGTTATCAAAGTGGTTAACCATGTACAGAACAACATGTCCATTCACTGGTAAAAATAATTAAATAGTTTCAAAACCTTATATCAAGAAAGAAATTATAATTCAGCATAATTTGTAAGTTGAAGTGTTGAATTTTCATGTGTCAAAATCTTGGTTATATTTAAAAATAGGCATGGCATTAGACAGCTTCAATCAGGGTGGGCTGATGGACCTGCATATGTGACTCAGTGCCCCATCCAAACAGGTCAAAGTTATGTCTACAATTACACCATTGTTGGCCAGAGAGGCACTCTTTTTTGGCATGCCCACATTTCATGGTTAAGATCAACAGTCTATGGCCCTCTCATCATTCTTCCTAAGCAAGGAGTTCCATATCCCTTCACCAAACCTTACAAGGAAGTTCCCATCATTTTTGGTAATGAGAGAGTGATGAACAACATACCTTGATGTTCCTATTTTGTTACCTGAAAGTATTAAGTACTAAGTACTAACCTTACTTTGATATATTATAATTAGTTAATTACAATTTTCAGGAGAATGGTGGAATGCAGATCCTGAGGCTGTCATAGCCCAAGCATTGCAGACAGGTGGAGGACCAAATGTATCTGATGCCTACACTATTAATGGACTTCCAGGACCATTATATAATTGCTCTGCTAAAGGTATCAAGTGCTATAAATGTTACTCTAAAACCCCATTCTTTTGGTTAATAGTGTCCAATGTCTTAAGATTGTGGAGTACCAACTTACACTGATTAGTACTAACAAAAACTAATATGCAAAACCCTCAAAAGTATTATGAACTGTTATGTTACTCTTGGCTGCAATATTTACTTTATGAGTAAAGGTCAGAGCCAATCCCTAATGAAAAATATGAAAACATATTTGATCCCTGAAATTTGTAATTCGCATTTCTCAGTGACCAAATATGCCTCCATATTTTTTGTTGGAGACTAGTTAATTTGGGCCTTCACACTTACTTTATTGATTAGAAGTTACTGAAAATACATAGGATACTGATTAACTAAACTAAAAGCAGATATTATGAGATTCAAAATAAAAGATTGGTCTTTTGCAGATACTTTCAAGCTGGAGGTCAAACCTGGGAAGACATACCTTCTCCGTTTGATCAATGCAGCACTCAATGATGAGCTCTTCTTTAGCATTGCAAATCACAGCCTCACAGTTGTTGAAGCAGATGCCATTTATGTTAAACCATTTGAGTCTAACACTATCTTAATTGCCCCTGGACAAACCACTAATGTTCTTCTTAAAACCAAGTCACACCACCCCAATGCAACATTTTTAATGACTGCTAGACCATACGTGACTGGCCAGGGGACATTTGACAACTCCACTGTTGCTGGAATCTTGGAATATGAACTTCTGTCACACATTCCTCATTCAGAAATTTCCATGAAAAAGCTTCCACTTTTTAAGCCCATTCTCCCTGCCCTTAATGACACTTCTTTCGCCACAAATTTCGCCAACAAACTTCGTAGCCTAGCCAACTCAAACTTTCCTGCTAATGTTCCCCAGAAAGTTGATAAGCATTTTTTCTTCACTCTTGGTCTTGGAACAAGTCCATGTCAACAAAACCAAACTTGCCAGGGACCTAATGGAACAATGTTTGCAGCATCAGTGAATAATGTATCTTTCACACTCCCAACCACTTCACTTCTTCAAGCACATTTCTTTGGTCAATCCAATGGAGTTTACTCAACTGACTTTCCAACTAGCCCCTTGATTCCATTCAACTATACTGGCACCCCACCAAACAACACCATGGTGAGCAATGGGACAAAGTTGGTGGTTCTTCCCTTCAACACAAGTGTAGAGCTGGTTATGCAAGACACCAGCATTCTTGGTGTAGAAAGTCATCCTCTGCATTTGCATGGATTCAACTTCTTTGTAGTTGGCCAAGGCTTTGGTAACTTTGACCCAAACAAGGACCCAGCAAAGTTCAATCTTGTTGACCCAATTGAAAGGAACACAGTTGGAGTCCCTTCAGGTGGTTGGGTAGCCATTCGCTTCTTAGCAGATAACCCAGGTAAAGTAACTTAGAACAGAGAGCAAACACATTTTTTTTTTTGAACATTTTCTTTAACATACTCTTAATTATTGGATGATGAAGTTTCTGGGATTCGATAGATCCTTGTGAAATTCATCTAAAGAAAGTACTAAAAAGAGTATGTTGCTAGTATTTTTCTATAACATAAAATCATTCCTTGTTATTGCTTTGCAACCTATGCCTATTTGATCATGTTGCTACTTTGTCCATCATGTTGTGATATTTACATTTTAGTTCAACATTAAGTAGAAATGACATATGGAAGCTACCTAAGGTTTTTCATTGTTTTGGTGATTTTGATTTTATAATTATGCGTGCAGGGGTATGGTTCATGCATTGTCACCTGGAAATTCACACTAGCTGGGGATTGAAGATGGCATGGGTTGTCTTGGATGGAAAGCTTCCCAATCAGAAACTGCTTCCACCACCACAAGACCTTCCCAAGTGTTAATTTTATTTTGGGAAATTCCTTCATACTTATTTAGGATGTTGTTTTTCCTCTTTTTGTAATCCTTTTTGGCATTCTTTATGACTTAAACTGTCATTATTTACTCTCTTTTTTCCGAGATGAGGTCAAAGGGTGGGAATTCATTCAGATTAATTAATGTAATTTTAATGTTTGTCTACAATTTTTTTACATTAATGTTTCATTTCCTAGAGGATTCTTTGGAAACATTTTTTTACAAGAAATAAAAAATACATTAAGCAGTCTAGCGGCACTTAGGAATTTAAAAAATTAGATCACGTCCAAAGAGGAATTATATTCGATACTTTCAACTAACCAACGATTTATAGTTTTGCTCCTCACTGAAGACTTATAAACATCAACTAACCTGCTAACGGTCTTGTGTTGCTTATGACGAATTTCATCCGTGGAAAAAATAAATAAAAAGTGAAAAGCATGCATAATTTTAAAAATTCAAATACTTGAAAATTATATATATATTTTCCCCTTTCATTAATTTTTCACGGCGAAAATTCGTCGTAGGTCACGCATGACCAACGGATCAAGCAGAATAGTTAATGGGACACATAGGCAAATAAATGGACGTCAGAACTAAATCTAAGGACTAATGTGTCCCGTGTTTGAAAATTTGGGGGACTAAATGATTAATTTATTTTTTCAGAGACTAAAAGTGGGTCTCATAAATTTTTCAGGGATCAATTTGAATCTTCACTCCATATCAAATATTGAAGTATTGCAGCTTTGAAAGTGCATCACGCATCCTCTCAAAGTAAATTTAAAAATCTCCCCCTGGTGCAAGATTGTCCAAGAGAGGATCAAACAAAAATGGAAATCAAAACACACACTAAAAGGAGGGCAACGCCAGCAACAAAACCAAAATAACAACCAACAAGCTAAAGCACACTTGGCAGATAATTAGTTCCCATAAGCATGGTGACTAGGGTTCGATCAATGACCATGTGTATGAAAAAGGTTGTCTTAATGTTTTAAATAAAGGTCCATGACCGTAATTAGGGCCGGAACATTTTAGTTTTAGAGGTCTCCAAAATCGAAACGCGACCGCAATTACAACCCCATCGATCAACCGCATTTTCCCGCAAAGAAAATTTTTGAATCTAGAACAGAGAAAAATTCTATAGCAGCAATGGAACCAGATTGGAGAAAGAAGATAGTCTATTCGAATGACTACAATGGTATATATGAATGTATACAAGTATAAAAAAAAAAACAGACAAAAGGTTAAGATAGCTACCCATAGGGAGTTCGAAACAGTTGAACTAAATCTGCCTAAAATAAGGATTATTACTCTTTTCACTTAACCACAAAAGCTTTAACAAAACATTTAAAATTAACTTGAAATATATAGAAAAATCTCAATTTCTAACACTCCTCCTTCATATTGTTATTGGATACTCCAAGCTTTGATCTCAACACTTCAAACTTGCCCTTTGTCATTATATCTGCCATTTGACTTTTTGAGTTGCAAGGCTCCAAGCTAATTTCCTTTGACTTCTTTGCTTCTATAATGACATGATACTTCACCTTAATGTTCTTAGTTCTTCCATAATAGACATGGTTCTTAATTATAGCAATAGCTAACTTGTTGTCCACCCATATGACAGTAGCTACACCATGGATCTTCCCCACATTTGGTAGAATCTTCATTGGCCATAAAGCTTGATTGATATTCTTCATTTCTCAGGAATCAAATATGTCTTCATATCTTTTGTCGGGAACCATATTGGACTTTTACTTAAAAATAAAGGTTGCTTTGTTTATGCAGAGATTAACCATTGGCCAGTATAGTCATTTCATTAATAAATATTAATTTTTACGTAATAGTAAATAAAAAAGAGTTTAATTTTTATATATTATCAGTGCAAAGGATTTTTATACTGCCATCCAATAATATATTTACAAATCAACATTAATATTATTTCTTTCTCTTAGTTATTAAAATAAAAAAATACACATGTCAAAATGTTACTAAATGTCAGTGTAGAACTTTTTACATGGATAATACATATTACTTCAATTCAATAAAAAATTGTTATTTAAACGTATTCAACTTGCATTTATATATACTATCTATTTTAACTTTAGCTTAATTTCACTATTAGTCCCTCTATTTTTTCAATTGAATGATTTTAGTCCCTCAATTTTTTTTTTCAACTTTAGTCCTTCAATTTATTAAATGTCGCAAATTTCTCCCTCCATCCATCCATAAATAACCTGTCAATTCTCTAACGGAGTTTCCTATGTGGCATGTCTTTGCACACTTACTAATGACACAAGTGTCATTATTTTAATCATAATATTAACTTTTAATTTTAATTTATATATTTTTATAAACTGAAATTATTTAATAAAAAATAAGGATTTTTTTAGATTACTGGGCACCTAGTTTCACGTGACCCTAATACGCAAAATAGAAAGGAATTAGGGTTCCTAAAATACCCAGTGCGTTTGGATGAGGGAATTGGAGGTTGAAGGGAATTTCAAATTCTATGAAATTGAAATGCTTGAATTAAATTTCCTTGATTTTGAAATTTTTTTTGTTTGGATAGAATATTTATATTTCATCATTGTTAAAATTCTATGTTTGGATAGAGTATACCATAAGTGACCGGCGGCGAAGGTCGGGTGGCCCAATGGCCGGGTCCGGGGGTGGTGGGTCGAGGACCAGGGGCGGGGTCCGGTGGTCTGGGGGCCGGCGTTGGTGGTGGGTGCACATGAGTAAGGAGATGGGATCTCAAAATACCACCTCTTTAGGTGGTATTTCAAATTCCTAAAATTTACCTTAAACTAAATACGCCCATAAAATCATTTGATTTCTAAAATCCTTCATATTTAATACCCAAACAAAGTATTTTAGATTGAAGCATTTTAACTACCCTCTTAAAATACTTTACCATTTCCAAATGCTCCTGTTAAATGTGCTTGATCTCACTCCCAAAAGCTAGCTCAGAGGATGAGGGTACCCAAGCATATATAAGCATTGCACAACCCAGGAACCTTGGCAATGTGGGACACAAATGCAACTTCAATACCCACCCTCACGCGCAGCATGGGCCTGGGTCCAATTCCCACATTGCCTGCAAAATCCGACTCTGATACCATGTTAAATGTGCTTGGATAATTTGAGAAAATCGTATATTGATGAAATGGTAAAATTTAAAAATACAATGAGTAATCTTGGCTTATATAGCCAACTAATCCAAGTAAACTAACTAACTATTAAAACTAATTCTAATTAACTTTAACCAATTCTAACTATCTTAACAGCCCCCCGCAAGCTAGAAGGTGTACATAACACTTCCAGCTTGGGATGATCAATACAAATTTATATCCAGAAAAAATACAATGATAACGCCAAGAACATATTAGCAAGGCACGCAAGCGGCCAACAAATGCTTAACCACCGTAAAAGGCAGAAGCTCCAAGTGCTTAACCACCATACAAGGCAGAAGCTAAAAATTATCAAAGCCAACACAGGGTAAAAGCTTAACCATTAAGCAGAAGCCACAACTCAAGGCTTAACCACTTAACAGAAGCAAGAAACAAAGAATCAATGCTTAACCATCCATGGCAGAAGCACACATCAATGCTTAACCATCATGGGCAGAAGCTTACATCAAAGGCAATAGACTAAACAGAAACCAAAATCACTAAAAAAAAAAAATCACACTGATTGAACCAAAAATCAGTGAAACAAGAATTTGATTATATCTTCAAAGAGGAAGAAGCACAAACATTTGGTGAGCATTCAACTGTACTCTGCTATGTCTGGTTCACTTCCAGATTTCATTCGAAATTTCTTGGCAGCTCCAAGATAAAGAGGAACAACAATTAAGAACTCAGATCTCATATTCAAGAAGTCACAAGTCTGAAAACGAGGTTGAGCACCAAAGCACAAGAACGGATCTCCATCAAACAGTCCCCGCTGCGAGTCTCTAAAAAAAATTCGCAAGACAGACTTGGAAATGGAAGACGACATAGACAGATTCCAACTAAATGCGTCGCTAGTCTCTGGACAGAGTAGATCCAGAAACAACAACTTTGAACACATGAAAAGTAGTGACGACTCCTCCGTCGAGACAACATATATAAGCATTGCATAGCCAAGGAACCTTGGCAATGTGGGACACAAATGCAACTTCAATAGCTCCATCCAAACACACTCTTATGATCTTTCTCTCCCTTTCATTGCCTTCATCATCATGCCATTAAAAAAAAAAAAAAATTGCATCCCTTTTTGTTTCCCCGCACAGTAGGAAGAGAAGACCAATCAACTTCCAATAACATGATTAACGTCTACAAAAAAGAAAGAGGAGGTAATACCTGGAACCACCGACAGCCATAAAATCGCCACCTAACATTGTCCTTTGACAAAGATGAAGGAGAAATGAAATCGCAGAAATGAAGGAGAAATGAAATGAAGAGGTAAAATCGTTTTTTCTGCTCCATAGACGAAGTTGCTGCTGAGGAAATCTCAGATGCACCTCCCATGGTGTGATAGAACGAACAAGAAACAAATGAGAAATGAAATCACAAACGAAGAACAAAAGGGAATAGAAGAAGACCCGAACCCCTTTTAATCTCATTTTATTGTTTTTATTTAATAATTTCAGTTTATAAAATAAATTAATTAAAAATTAAACATGCGAGGTAGGAGACCTGCATTAGAGATTTGACAGATCATAGACTGAGGGATGAAATTTGCAACATTTAATAAATTGAAGGACTAAGATTGCACGAAAAATTTTTGAGGGACTAAAATCGCACAATTGAAAAACTAGAGGGACTAAAAGTGTAATTAAGCCTTAAATTTATATTATAATAATTAGATTTAATTACACTGTTTGTCCCCCTATTTTAGTGCTTGGGCGATTTTGGTCCCCTGATTTTTTTTTGGCTCAATTTTAGTCCCCACTTTTTTAAAATGAGCAATTTTGGTCCTACCGTTAACTTGACATCCAAGTGTTAACAAAGTTGCTAACCTGGCAAGGGGTTATTGCTGAGATGATTTAAATTTTAATTTTTAAAAAATAAATAAATAAATAAATAAATGAAAAAAGAAATATCAATGAAACAAGACATTGAAAGGTTCTGCTACTACCCCACCCTTATGTTCATCAACCTTCCTCTGTAAAAATTATTCCCTCATCTTCAATTCATCAATCTTCAATTTCTCCCTCATCAATTCAATTCATCAACCTTCCCCCTTTATCTGTAACAATAAAACCCTAAATCAGTCAATACCCATATTTGAAACACGCATCAAAACCAATACTTGAAACCCAGATGTTGAGCTTGTAGCATATGATTCACCCACCCCCCATTCTATGTTTGGTCTTCGATTTGGGCATCTGGTTCCTCTTCTGATGGATGCTCGACAAAGAGACGAAGAAGCAGCAACTCAGGTTGCCCTTCTGATGGATGACGAAGAGATGAAGAAATAGCACCTCTGGGTCCTCTTCTGATGATACGCAGCGCAGAGATGAAGAAGATGAGGGTTGGGTTGGGTAGCCCCAAATTTCTTTACAAAAAGCATTTGTTATTTATTTTTCATTTTTTATTTATTTTTTTATTTTTTTTATTTTTTATTTTTTTTAAAATAAAATTTAAATCCATCTCAGCAATAACCCCTTGTCAGGACAACAACTTTGTTAACATTTGGATGTCAAGTTAACATTATGACCAAAATTGTACATTTTAAAAATGTAGGGATTAAAATCGAGAAGAAAGAACTAGTGGACCAAAATCACACAAGCACTACAATAGGTAAGGGTGTAACGGGTCGGTTTGGTTCAATTTTCTTCATTTTTTAGCACATGACCCGAACCAAACCAAACCGATGGAGTTCGGTTTGGTTCGGTTTGGGTGGTCGGGTTACCTGCTTAATTACACCAGAAACACTTTTTTGGGTAGAAAATGCACCAGAAAGTTATCAAAATACAAAATAATCAACAAAACCATAGAAATTAATAACAAATCAAGTACAAAATATAAAATAGTCCACAAATCAAATCTATAACAATCCAAAATGGTATAGAATTGACAACATACATATAAATAGTCCATAAAATAAGTCTAAATCCAAAAAATAAGTCCATCCAAAATACTGAAAATAGTCTAAGCAACAAAATACATAAAAACTGTCCACAAAATAAGTCCATAATCCACAAAATAAGTCCATCCACAATAGTCTAGGCAACAAAATACATAAAAATAGTCCACAATATAAGTCCATAATCCATAAAATAACTAAATAAGTCCACAAATTAAGTCCATCCAAATAGTATAGAATACGAGTAAATAGAATAGACCACAATCCAACGCAAGTCACTCCATAATCATCCTGTAATGAGATAAACAAATAGTTAGTAGTTGCTTAGAACATTGAATAATTTATAAAATAATTGAGTAGATGAAATTGAATGTTACCTTAAAAGATTAGACTGCATTTATGCCAAGCCTTCCCTAGCATCAAACTTCAGTTGAACATAATCCAGAAATTTCTACAAATTTAAACATAAGCACAAAAGCGCACAATTAAGTTGATATTGTAATCAAATAATAAAACAAATTTGAGAGTTACAACAACAAGTCTTCAATCTCCATACCTGATTCAACTTATTGCACCTCATCCATTTCAACTAGTAAATCAACTGTCTTAGGAGTTTTTATCCAATTTTGGGTACAAATCAAAGCTTGAACTGTAGTAGGATGCAAGCAACTACGAAATGAATCAAGGACACGACCTCCTGTACTAAATGCAGACTCGGATGATACAGTAGACACCAGAATAGCCAATATATTTTTAGCCATGCAGGAAAGGACATAATACTTTTCTGTTTTCATTTTCCACCACTGCAAAACATCAAATGCAGTATTCTTGGTATCTTCAACATCATCCTCCAAATACCTCTCCAACTTTGTCTTTTTCACATCGATTTGTTGTTTCTTCATTTTCAATACAAACTCATCATCTCAGTCCTCAACATCATCACCATCATCATGGGCAGCATTAGTATGCGTGCCAATATTTGAGGCCGCATTACTAGACTCACCAACATCAAGAGGAATGGGATGCTCAACCACATAATACTGAAACAATGTCTTGATAAGTTCTTTTCTTGATAAGTTCTTTTATTGTTTTTGACATCTCCCTGTTCTTCTCAAAACCATACATCTTAGGCAAACAAGATTCAATATAATGAAGCTTATAACGAGGATCAAGAAAAACAACCATTAACAAGAGATAGTTTATCCCACTACTTTCCCAATATTTGCTAAACTTGATTTGCATATTGGTTGTCATCCTTGTCAATATCTCATCATCACTAGGCCTCCATTTGTTTAATGATTTCTGAATGTCACACAACTTCTTGAACAAAGTATTAGATGTAACATGCAAAGATCCAGAAAAAGAAAGAGTAGCATCATAAAAAATCTTTAAAAACTTCACAAAAACACGTGCAAGATTCCAATCAACAATATTAGGATCAAATAGGTAAAGTTCCACCTAGTTGGAACATCAAGTGATATCATTGCATTGCTTTGAATATTTGCCTCTTTTGCACACCTCTTAAAAGTAGCAAATCTAGCCAGAGAAGCCCTGACAAACCTACATGCAGCCCTTATTCTACCAATAGAAGGGTCAATTTCATTCAAACCATCATTTACAATCAAGTTCAAAATGTGAGCACAACATCTCATATGGATGTACTCTCCACTTAACAAAGTACGACCATTCCAATCAGTCATTCCTCTTTTCAACACAGATATAGCCACAATATTAGCACTTGCATTATCAATAGTCACACAACAAACATTTTTAACCCCCCAGTTTTTCAAGCATCTCTCTAAGGTTTTCCTTATGGTTTCACCTTTATGATCGGCAATCAATCCAAAACTCAAAATTTTCTTATGCAATACCCACCCATCATCAATGTAACGAGCAGTTACACACATGTAGTTCATGTTTTGGATTGATGTCCAAGTATCAGTGGTAAGAGAAACCATTTGTTTATTTGCAGACAGAATGCGTTTCAGCTTCTCCTTCTCATCATTATACAATACCATGCAATCTTTAGCAACAGTGAAACGAGAAGGAACTTTAAATCTAGGACATGCCTCACACATGAATTGCTTAAATCCTTCATTTATAACATATTTAAAAGGCAGCTCGTCTATTACTATCATCTTTGCAAGTTCTATTTGAGTCATCTCTTGACTGAATTCAACAAGTTTCATACTAACAGTTGTATTAGGATCATCACTACCTTTTTCAAGAGTGATTGTCTTTTGTCTCTCATCAACTACCCTATGTGGGTTTTTCACACACTTCTTCAAATGCTTAAGCATGTTAGTGGTTCCATGGTTAGCACTATTGCATGCATATTCTTTCTTACAATAGTTACATGTAGACTTATCATTATCCTTTGTAAAGTGTGACCATGCTTTAGAAGGGGGTCTACTCGGTTTTCTTTTTAATAACTCTTGTGATGATGGTGGCTGTTGCTCTTCTTGCTCTTGCTGTGTTAGATTTGTAGGTTCAGTCTCTTCTTGTGTTGGAGTAGCAGCCTGCTGTCTAGTCAGTTCTTGTACTTGTTCTGTTGGATACAACTTGCATGGGACTTGGAATGGAACTAGTGTCGGTGTTAGTTGTGGAAGTTGCCATTTTTCAGCTTCCAAGTGCCTATGAACAATTAAAACAAGATAATGAGAAGCAAGAATGATTAAATTAGAATAATCATGACTGAATTGACATATAGTAAACGCACAACAAAAAAACAGAGAAGGTGGCAGTTGTTTTTAGCAGACTTACCCAACAAAAAACCAGCTAGTGGAATGTCCAAAAAGAATCCCACACAGAGAGTAACAATGACAATAACAACCTGTTCACAACAATTAACACCAAAAACCTACATGAATCAAACCAACACCAACACTAAAGACAATAGTTTTTAACAATGTTCATGTTCAAATAAGGAAAATGTTCAATGTTCAATGTTCATGTTCAGAGGAGAGAACAAGTGAGATTGTGTGTGAGAGAAAGGAGAGGGAGACTAAGGTTAGGTTTCAAATTTCAACCGGGAATGGGGAAAAGGGGAAGGGGAGAAGTGGGAAAAGGGAGAAGGGGAGAAGCATGACTCACCAGTGGACGGCCGAGGCGCGACGGTGAAGCACGATCTTGGATCTGCTTACTCTTCGGCTCGCAAACTCGAAGCGGTGGTCACGACTCACGACGACGGCTGAAGGAAGAGAGGACGAGATGGAATGGCGAGATGCTCTGGTCATGACTCACAGCGGCTCTGCAACTGCGGACGGCGGTGGTGAGGCGGCGCAAATTTGAGACGAAGTGACGAAGGGTTTGGTCGTTTGGAGACAGTGAAGTCTGAAGTGAATGGGTTGAATTTGAAACCTACTAAGTTAGGTCACACCGTCACAGTATAATAAGTTTAGGTAAATCAAAATAATTATTTAAAAATAAAAAATAAAAAAAATTAAGTACCATCGGGTCGGGTCGTCGGGTCATTGGATCTGGAAGCCAAAATCCAATGTCGATCCAATGCCCGGACCAATGGTAATTGGTTCTCATTGGTTCCGTTCGGTTTTTTACCCGAACCAATCATGTTTGGTTTTTCTCGGGTTGATTCAGTTCGGGTTGGTCGGATTGACCTGGCCCACTTACACCCCTAAAAATAGGGTACCAAAAATGCAATTAAGCCTGATAATTATTATATCTTAACAAATCTCACTCGAATAGAAACATGACAAGGAGGTATCAAATTGGACTGTAAAAGAAGAGTTCTGACCTATTCTGCATTGTGTGTGTCCTTTATTTAAACGGTACAAAAATTATTCCCTCTTCCGCAGTGCTGCTTTTCTTTCTACCATCTGTTTGTGACTGTGTCTCCAAAACCAGAGCTCACAAGCACAGAAAAAGCTGGTAAGAAGTCACTCTCACGTCACCCCTTCTCTCTCTCATTTTTGACTTACAGAGGCATTTAAATTGCTTTCGCTTGCAACCAAAAAGCTCTTACGTCCATATCTGTTCTACCATGCTCACATTTTTATAGAGTTCTGCCACTACTGTTGAGTCCTGATTCCTTTGTTGTTTGTTCTTTGTGCGCATTTCTCGAATTCTATACCCTTTTGGCGTCAAAGGGTACAATCTGTAAACCACAGTTTTTTTTTTTTTTGTTACCTTTATCTTTTTCTCTGAAGTGACTTCTCTGAACTCTTCCTAGTATTTCATTTCAGGGTCATTCATTCATTCTACTCAACCATATCCTTCACTGAATGGCTCAACAGGTATAATCTTCTCTTTCCTTTTTGTCTCTCATGTTCCCTCTCTTATATACTCACTTATTTACTTATTTACACAAACACAGTGTGCATAATATACATATTGATGTTATTTGCTTTCAGAAAGTGGAATGCTTTTAATCATTTAGAGAGTTTTTGGTTATGGTAGTAAGTTTATTTATCATGTTGTTTGTTTTCATCATTTGGGTTTTGGGTTGATGCAGGAAGAAGGGTGGCCTTTGGGACTGAGATTATTGAATGCAAGAATTGGGTTGGTAAGAAATGGTGATTTCTCTGGTGGATCAGTCTCCTTCAGCACTATGCTTACTGGTTCTCCCACCCCATCAACTGATTCTTCCTCAGATCTTGATACACAGGTTGTGATTTTATGTGAATTCTTTTAAAATATAAACGAGTGAATCATTATTTTGATCTCTAAAATTATAGGGCGGTAGCAAATTGGTCCCTAACATTGATAAATAGGTAAAGATGTCTCCCAAATTGAAAAAAGTATATCACATTAGTCCAATTTGGTGATGTTTTCAATTTGGAGGACCATATCATAAGTTTCTTAATTTGGGAGAGGTTTTTGCCTATTTTCTAAGGTGAGGGACTAACTTGTCACTGTCGTATAATTTCAGAGACCAAAATGATGATTCACTCTAAATAAATTGATAATTCTGATAGACCCACTTTGTTTTTATATGTTATACTTCCTATGTATTTCTCCTTGGGTCTTTTTTATCACTATCACTTTTGTATTTTTACATTGTGATGATGAGCTCATTTTAAGCGTTCTGGGTATCATTGATTAAAGTGATCATAGTAACAGACAATGTGCAGCTCAAATATTTTGTGTAGATTGATTTGGCTTTTTTGGTATAAAATAGTGACTACTATGATACAGACCTACCAAGACTGAACTTGTCATCAATACTCAATTGTTCACTTTTTGGTTATTGGTCACATCAAAATCCTAGAGAACATGGCATGCCTTATATGTTTTTTGTATACTTTATGATAATAAATTAATAATAATGAAAAAAAAATGAAGGTATAGATCATAGATGCCTGTCTTAAAACCATGGTCCATGGCTTTTGACTATGTACTTTGTGTAATTGTGTTGATGTGTTCATTTCTGTGATGAAGATGAAACTTTTTTCTACTTTTGAATGAGTCCAAACGGGAAGTGAATAGGAAAAGGAAACTTCATGTAATGATCACGCCCATAAAAAAATCTACCATCCTGTCGCTGTCTTTAGGATTCTCAATCTCTTTGGTGTTTCTATTGTTGATTGTTTCGCATGGGGTCCAGAGCATGGCCTAGCCCATCATGCTTTGAAAGAACATGGAATTGATTTTACTTTCGTTTGTCATTCTTTTGGCACACAGTTAGTCAATTGAAGTAGAGCTCAATTGAAATAATGCTTAGTTACAAGTGAAGTCTTCTGTTAGAAAATTGATCATGTCCTGTAACATAATGATCATGTTAGAGAGATAAAAATTCTTAATATATATGGACCACCATGATTGATTATATGGCTTACTAGTTATAATTTAAAAACTTTATGTCTTTTAGAGGATTGTATCCTATTTTTTAACATCAGGAGCGGATTTGAGTCCTTATCCAAAACCCTTTTAATATAAGGCTTCAAATCCTCTCCTATTGTTAGAAAACAAGATACAATCTTGTTGGAGAAAGAAAGATACAAAGTTTTTAAATTGTAGCTAGTGCCCTATAATCAATCATGATGGCTCCATGCATATTAAGAATTATGTCTATATCTTTCTAACATGACCATCATGTTACATGAGATGATCCATTTCTTAATGAGTAAAAAACATACCTTCAAAACATACCATCATGTCTATATTAATTATTGCATAATGCCAATGTCAATTTAATATCTAGAACAGATTATGCATGATTTTCATAGCAGTTTTCATGAGCAATTTTGCTAACTTCATATATATGGCTTGGTTTAGTCCACTGGGTCCTTCTTCCGTGACAGGAGCATCACACTTGGCAGCCTCATTGGTCTTTCTAGCCTCCTAGAACTCTCAAGGAGATCAACCAGGGGAAGAATGGTGGAACCCTCAAAGGACAACAAAAAGAATCACAAACTTATCAAGCCTTGGTTGTTGTTCTCACTTTGTTCAAAGCTAACTACTGATGCAGTGAGCATGAATGATGCTCCCTCTCTTGCTCACTACCTTGAGGCAGAGAGAAGAGTTGCAAGTACTTACAGAAGGAATGATCAATGTGCAACCATTGATCATGGACCTAATGATTTTAACTCAGTTCAAGACTCAAACTCACTATTTGTTGGGGACCAAGCTGCTCTTCAGTCACCAGCTTCACTGGGTGGAGATGGTGGAAAAGAGGAAAATAGTGCATTGGAACAAAACAATGGATATGGATCCCCTATAGTTTTCTCTTGTTTGTGCGGATAAATCCATTAGTGATGACATTTTGTTACATTTTCCTTTTAAGTAATTTTCATTCAGAAGTCATGGAGTTCTTTAGTTGTTACTGATATAAAGCTAACACAAATCTTTTTTCCAAATCAAATAGATAGATGGATGCCTCAGACAATGATTTTGAAGCTTTGCAAAATTTACTATGTATACCTACCATCCCCCAGAGATAGTTATTACATGCGTCTGCCTGATTTTATATTTCTTGATGATGAACAATGATATGAGTACGTCAGATCTTTCCATCTTATTTCAATAGTACGTCAGGTCAGGCAAAAGTACCTCGTTATATGTATACATTTTTTGGTGGAGAGAAAGTAGTACAGAAGAAGCTTCAAATAGATTAAAAATAGATTAAGAAATTTCAGCAGAAAGTACTCTACAGTATCTAACTAAGCAAATAGATTAAAAATACAAAGAAACTAACTGCTTAAGGTCTTTGAAACATCAAAGACTCCAGTTGAACAAATAGACAGGTTCCAGGCTGAATATGAATTATAGCCAAAAAAACAGCATATGATATTTGAACATCTGATATTTGGACAACATTAACTAAATTTTGTATATCATTAACCACAAATACGACAACAATAACCATCCAACCATCCATACACCAAGACACCATTAACCATGTTGTCTGATGTCTGGATGTACAAGTAACATTTTTGAGAAAAAAAAAATCAAGTATGAATCCAGACAAAAAGCCAAAAATGGTTTATATGAGTATAATCCAAGCAACTTTTCATCAGAAGTTCATGCCTTGTATGAAGCGAAATCATGTAATCCACTTTAGAGAATTCAACATCAACATTTTAATTCAGGTGAAACCTTTTCTTCCCCCCCAAGGGTGAAGATTGAACATATATATTATATAGCCCCTCACTGTGAGTACCATATAGGTTTACCACAGTCGAGCAGCAAGGAAATTACCTTTATATCATGAATACTATACTAGACATCTGGTAAAAGAAAGACACATGTCCGTGAGGCGAGTCCAACCGACAGATAATCAGATTACAAAGACTCAAACAGACCGTTTTAGAATTTAACTCACCAATTGTCCCTCATGATCTTAAAGATCCTTCAGGACAACATGAAAAATGAATTCAAATAAAATACTAATGCAGCCAGCTACTCCACAAAATGTGTAGAACCACCATCAAGAACAGTTTCCTGATTGATGTCTTGGAGGCAAAAAACCACAAACATTTATCAAGGCTCCACAAACCCCTCTTTACTTTTCGGCATTAATCTTTCCTGAATTGCAGCCAGCAATCCTTCCAAATGAGCCCATGGCAGACAAGCTCTTAAAGCTGCTGCTCCCTTCACTGAAATTCGATTTTCTTGATCTTCTTGGCTTCGTAGGGCTGGATTCCACTTCTGTATCACTGCTAGTCTTAATCTTCACAACAATTAATTGAAGAATGGCACCTCGGCAAAATGGACAAGCTGGTCCGGTGGCACAAGCAGTCACAGGATTGGGCTTCTTGTGACAGCATAGTGCTAGGGTGCAATGAGCACACATTTGATGACCACAAGGTCTGACCTCAATTGTGCACACTTGGTCAAAGCATATACAGCATAACTCCATATTGCTGTCCTATACGAGGAGAAAATAACCAGCAAATAAGTAATGTATTGCTTTTAGGGAAAATACCAAATCATGCTCAAGCATAGCACACTATTATATATTAAGAAGGCTAGCGCATTACGACAGCCTCTAATTATCCATGCATATGGGGAGGATTTTCTTTCATTGACAAGGAATCAATTATATTCAAATTGAGATCCTTGGAAAACCAGAGTCAAGATCAAAATGTAAGGGTTATGCATGATTGAAGCTAACAATATCCACTCAGAGGTTCTGTCATAGTTTCAAGTGGACATATTTCAATCTTCCTGACTACTTCTAGGCAATAACAATTAACAAGCACTAAGAACAAGAGTTAACAGTAGAATAAAAATGTAGTTAACAAACAAAAAGTCCTAAGATTACATTGCATTTACAGATGATATAATTTTCATGTGTCCCGAAGAACATTGTTTAGGCCTCTACCAAATTATGATAACCTAACCCAAGTATCATGATAAAACTTACAGCCTACAGGTCTAAATCAGCAAGATAAAGAAGATGTACCTCAGACTCAGAGGCAATATCATCATCTTTGCTTTCATAATGTAGTGGAGATGGAGGCATCTCAGCCTCCTTTAGTAGGGTCTTCTCTCTCTCCCTGTTAGCTTCTAGCAAGGCCTTCTCCAGTAATGCCTTCGCTTCCTGATTGAGCTCACTGATGAACTTTAATGGAGATGGCCAAACAAGTGGTGCTGCTGATGAAGGATCAAGCAGGGCAGCGCATGCCTTATGCTTGTGCTTAAGAGCAACCGAGAATGGTATTCTCCTGCAAAGAATCATTTATAACGAGATTTTAAACCACATCTTAACAATTTTTGCTTTTGGTGATTGAGAAATCATAAAAGAAAAATGGGAAAGATGTCACTATTTTGTATGTTAACCAAACAGGGAGGGGAAAAAAAAACTGTTACTAAACAAATATCTTATTATCTCATTTATCTGAGATGTGTGGATATCACACTATTAGATAAATAGTGAAACACAAAAGCTTCTAAAATAAGTAAAATATCGGACCACACTGGACAATGAAGTGTTATTGTCCTAATATTTTAAGAGCATTGTGAGCACAATATGAATATTAAGCACAATTTTATAGTCAAAATTGTCTGTAAAGGATACATATACTCAAGTTTTGCATTTCGAAGTCCTATTTCTTCATCTAATGAAGTTCAGTTTTAAAGTATGAAATTCAAAATAGAGGCGATAAAAAAGTAATGTCTTAACGTGTCAAATAATTAGCAAATCTTAGGTCAAAAAGTGAAGCTTGCCTATTACTTTAGCCCTTGGTTGTTATGCACAAAGTGAAATTAATAAAACATTCAAACTTACAATTATGGTCATCTTGGCACCTATGTACTTGTAATTAATCACTGATCATTTTAGTGTTGTCCTTGTTTTCAATGGTACTTTACACACATAGCAATTTACATTAATTGCACGGTTTCTGAAAGAGTTGAACACAACGTTTACTTACCCTGATGAATCTAATTGAAGTCTATCCGCTCCCCGAGCAAGCAACATCCGGACACAGTCCACAGAACCACCACGGGCAGCCAGATGAAGTGGCATGCTCCCAGGATAACTGCCAATGACACTTTGATCAATCCAAATGAAAAACCACCAATATTCATCTAAGACAGAGTAATAAAACATTATAACATCTAAGACAATTACCCATATCCACCAGTGGAAGCACAAACAAGAGCACCATTGTCTAAAAGGGAATGAAGACATTCAGTCCGTCTTTGACGAGCAGCAAGGTGCAACGGGGTGGCACCATTTCTATCTCTTATGTTCACAAATCTTGCAAATCCCCTGGCAATACCATTGAACAATTCAGAATTAGTACCATTCATGTTAGACTGTGCTTACATCCATGAGATATTTGAGAGGTAAGAGAGAGAGAGAGAGTCTAACCAAGAATCTGCAACTGGTGTGGAATGAGCAGCAGAAAGAATAGCCTTAAGACAATCTACATGACCATAATAAGCAGCATAGTGCAAGCAGGTTCTTTGACGTAAAGAATCAAACATCAATATCTGAAACATAACAAGACCATACCATTATAATTCCCCAATCAGGTTAACCTATGATCAATACACTTAATACCAATCCAAAAAATTAAGAGCTTATTTAGATTATTTTGTTCATAGCTTCTTTTCTTTTCCTCAAATTACTCAAGAAAGAACTTTCGCCTGAAAGTTTTAATCGAGCGCAACATAAGCTGATCCAAACATGCACTAAATTTGAAAAAGAAAGCATAAAGCATAACATAAACCTACATTGGCTCCGGCTTGAATAAGCATTTCCACGCAACCAGTCTTTCCGTGCATCACAGCCAACATTAATGGAGTCTAGGGACCAAGAAAAAACAAAAGATACAAACAATCAACTTAGAAGAAACAATCCAGTCAAAAAAAGAAAAAAAAAATTAGAAGAAACAAGGCTCACAACAACCACAATAACAAGTCCTTTTCCACTAGGTGAGGTCGACTACATGGATTAAACAACACCATAATCTCCTATTACAAATCATGTACAAAATGTTTTGTACAGCTAAAAATGGATACAAAATGCAAAATTCGCAAAGATTTCAACTAAGAAAGACATAATAAACAAAACAAACCTGTTTATTACGATTCAAGATGTCCACTTTAATATTCCTGTCCAATAACATAGAAACCACCTAACCAAGAACCAAGATAGAAAAAAAGAACACCATAAAAAAACAGAACACCAAAAAAAAAAAAAAAAAAAAAAAACACAGAACAAGACAAAGCCAAGAGTAAGAAGAAAGAATGAACAGAACAAACAACAACCTCGATCCGACCATAGGAAGCAGCTACATGAAGTGGAGAGTTCATGGCATGACCAGTTATGTCTTCCAAAACAGTGGGGTCTTCATCCACCATGGCTTCAACAACCTCCAACTCACCATTGGCAACTGCATCAAACAGAGCATTCTCGTGGTGTTGCCTGCAGCTTAGGCGCTGGCCCATTTCCTCTCCTACGTTGATCAGCAATCAGCGCAGGGACAGTTGCCCGGAAACTACCTCACGCGCCGCCTTCCACGGTGGTGGTTGTGGTGGTGGTTGGCGATGAGTGAGGTTGGTGGTTTGGTTGAAGGTGATAGATAATATTCTAAGTATTGGACTTGTCCTCGTAGTTTGGACCTGCCCGCCGCGATTTCGGGCAGCCTGACCAACTGTGAATTGACGACTCGTTATCTGTTCATACTTAGACATTGTAATTAGTTTAGTCTTTTTTCAAATTTTGACTAAAATATCTCCTGTCTCCGCTTACGCGTGATTGTGAGCTTCACGAGTGAGAGGACCTTCAGGGTACTTTCTTTTCCACACGGTTTATTATTCAAAACTATTTATCTTATTATTATAACAATGTTTTAAAAACAGGAATAAGGGAAATTCTAGGGTGAGAGACTTCTGACTTGAGAAGTCTCTTACCGTGAGCAAGGGCTCTTTTGAAAGAAAAAAAATTTTATTTTTGTGTCCTTCGTTCATTTTTCCTTTACGTGTTTGTCCCTGTCCCATCTTTCACGCCATCTGCTTCCTAACCGCCCTTCCTCCCTTGCTCCAACCATTGCTCGACGGCTTGCAGATTCCACACCCACGAGCAAGTAGCAGAAACTGTGACACCCTACTCCCGAGTCATCACATGGTTACCCGTTTGCGGAAAAATAAGATTTTATTTGCTGGTTGCTTTCGGAAAATATTAATTTCTCAACGTGAATCTCTTCAAAATATGGTGATAAATTTTTTTCCTTTTAACTCCCTAACAACGACATAATCATAACCATACTTAGATATATAAGCATACACAGAAGTCATACAACTATACTACCTCGTAAGTTTCACACTTAGATCTTTATCAACTTCGTTTATTTAACACATGACATCACATAAAAAGAACCTAAGCTGGTCTTAACTAACAGACAGTTATTGAGAATACCCTCATGGTCATTCCCACTAACAGATACTTCTCCAAGCATCTAGGAGTTAAGTCCTCGAGCGACTTAGTGAATCCCTCCGCTTCGTCCATACTAGTATACCAAAGGAATACGGTAGACTAGAGTAAACCTGTTGTATATTTGTAAGGGTGAGACACCAATATATGGATTTAACACAATAACTAAAAGCGCGACTCACAAAACAGCATATACACACATACAATTATAGCAGCATACATTCTCATAACTAAACAAGTACTTTATCAATGGGTTTCATACCCCAAACATCAAAGTTTGAAAACTATGCATGAACACTTCAATATATAGTCTCTACATTTCGCTAAATCTCCGGAGATCCCCAACAACGTGTAAATGAGCTGATCAGGCTCGATTGCCAGGTATATTAGGCACAACGTAGCCAGGTATATTAGGCACAACGTATTTACCATAGCACACTGTCCACACAAGGCACAGTGATCAACGTATATGGTATTGCCAGGTATATTAGGCACAACGTGTTTACCATAGCACACTGTCCAACACAAGGCACAGTGATCAACGTATATGGTTTTCCATTGTCCATCAAGGCACAATGAATCAACGTAGCATGAAATACCTCACACCTCAAGGCATTCACACAAAACAACGTGGCATGGAATACCTTACTCATTAAGGTACCACACTTCACAACGTGGGCACGTCTGCCAATGAATGCATGTAAAACATTTGTTCTCATCATTTTTCTTTGTGTTCAGTCTTTATTTGCCGAAGCTCAAATGGCTTACGACTACTCGTGATTTTCAACGTATTAACTTAACAACGTGTTTAGATCTTTCAACGTCAACACAGGACACGAAGTCCGAGTGCTCAATCACAAAACCTTAGACCTTGCAATCAGCCTTGGGGTTTGTGGTCGTAGAAAACAATATTTACCTTTTACAACGTAACCCACCATGTGGATATACAACGTGAAAAGGACACCAAGTCCATAACAACGTAATCTCATAACATGGATACTCAACGTAACACCGATCAAAGATCTTCGTGCTTAAATTAAAGAACACTAGTATCGCGACGTCTCTGATACTAGGCTCATGTTTCAACGTAAACACCATTTTCGTTCTGCGAAAAGCAAATCCAAAACAAAGTCTCCGCAACTTATCCAAGTTGACGGAAAATAACATGGTTAGAAAAACTCCTTTACAAAAACTCCTTTATAAAAAACTTCTTTATAAAATCATCGATTACTTGAAATTCTTTTCTATAACGTTTATGTTCCAAAAAGAGAATCATGTGAGGCTCAAGTTTATCTAAAACACGTACTGCCGCTTTAAAAATACTTGTCGTCGACACTTTCCAATTTGCCGTCAAATTACATCTTTTAGCTTTTTCCACTTAAACAATTTTCTAAAATCATACTTAAGTTATTTTTGAAGATTAATTTCATAAAATACCTTTTTTTATAATATTACGGAATTTCTCACGTAAAAATTAGCAGTACTAAAATATTTTCACGGTTACGTCCTCACTGTGACTCATAGTTGACTTTTTATCAATAAATCATTAAAATATTAATATTTCTCAATACTCATTATTTTTCCCAAATAATATTTTCCACTACTATTATATCCAACATTTCCCATAAAACATTGAATATAATATATATAGCTTATTAAAGCTTTTATCTGATTAAATCGGTTGTGCACTGACCACTGTCAGGCTTCACAAACAACACTCAATAACATCATCAGAATTATATCACCAGGCAGATCATGCATCATAGCAATATAATAAACATCTGCAGATAATTAAATAAATTAAAAGCAGATAAATCATCTAACACAGATAAACAACACAACGTAAACAGCATAATCAAAGCACCACAGCCACATATCAAGTATACAGACCACACTAAAGCTAATAGTTATTGGGAAAAATCCCTCAGGTAAGCTCCCCTTACCTCTTGAAGAACTTGAACCTCCGATTTTCAGTCTTGACACTGTTTCGAGAAATCGGCGACACACGTAACCTTCAACAACACATCCAAACAACCAATCAAAACAAGCAAAACAACCACCTAATCCTCTTTAATAGGTAACGACCTCCTTAGGGTTTTGTGGCTCAAAATCACTAAACTTGCTTAAGTCATGGATTAATAATTCTAATATACTTAAGGAAATGAATTAGGGCTAAACAACAAAGTTAAGAATCAAAACCATCCTAACCCTCTAAATGGTAGATTCGGCCAAGACATGGTCATGAGGCTAGGGTTTTTAGTTTAATGAACAAACTAGGATTCAACAAGTATACATGATTATAAGAACTTAGGAAGTGGTTTCAACATCATAGGATTTTTCTAGAATTTGTTATGGATTTTCAAAGTTCTAGATCTAGAAATGGGAAAATATGATTCATGGCATAAACATGAGAAACAATTGACTATGAAAGCTTAGATGATCAAGGAGTTGAGCTTTTACCTCTTGAAGATTGAAGAAATGAAAAAAATGATCAACCAACACTTATATAAAATCTGGACAGTTTGAGGGTGTGTTGGTTTTGTGAGTATATCTCATGATATACTCATCCAAAAATTACAAACTTTGGCTTATTGGAAAGATAAGAAGAAAAGGAACAACTTTGATGTTGAAGGTTTCATTTGTTTCGGATCATAACAGGGGTTAAAAGGGCCTTCTTTCTGCTGTCTCGCATGGATCTGAGGATTTTGGGCAGTTTCTGTATTTTGGTCATAACTCTCAATATACTCATCCGTTTTTTATGATCTTTAGCTCGTTGGAAAGAAAAGAGAAAGAGGAACAACTTTCATGTTGAGAGTTTTTCGAGTTTCAGAAAGCAAGATGGTCATAATATCGGTGCAAGTTCGGTCAGTTTAGGACATCCATAATCATTTTCATGAAAATGAACAAAAGTTCATCCCCCCACATGAACATAGGTTCGGCCTAGGCATGAAACAATCTCTTGGATTATGGTAGCAAGAATGATTATAAGCACATAGAAATTGGTTTCACTATTTTAGGAGTTTTCTATGATTTATGGTGATTTTTCAAAATTCTAGATCTAAGACTTTGTTCATGCATAAAAGTAATGATCTAGGCATGGAAATGGAAAAATAAATGAAGAACATGGCATTAAATGAAGATGAAGAGTAAGAATCACCTCTATAAAAACAAGAAATGAGCAAGAATCCAACACTTGCTTCACAAACTCAAGCTTTTGGAGTTAAGAACAATGGAGGAAAAGTGAAGGTGGAGAAGATGAAGAAGAGTGTGGAAGAATGGAGAAGGATGTAGAGAATTCTTGCACTTATGGCAGCCAAGGAAAGGCTTGGGCCTTGTGCAAATGGGCTTGATGAAAATTGGACCCATTCAATCTTGGTCCATTAAAGCTTAAGGCATAAAACTATACCTAGGAAACTTATAAGTGTTTTATGAACAATAGGAATAAAATGAAGTGTGATGGAGGGTATTTATAGGAGTGTGGGCTGCGAAAATAGGGACCAAAGAGCAAGGAATTCTAGTTTCATAAGGACCAAAGTGCAAATACTTTGAAGGACCAAATTGCAAAATAGAAAAAGTCTAAGGACCTGAATGTAATTTCCTTAGAAATTGTAATAATGAAGCCATGTGCACCATAAATGCATTCACATGGGTGAGTCATCTCATATGACTCATTGGAATTATCCAATAGCGGCTCCCGGAAATCCCGTATTCTGCTCTACCGTTTACCCGATTAAATACGACGCCCGGATAAAATATAATATTTCACTTTTTAGTGAAATATTTCAAAATAACCAAAATCGTAGGAAATTAAATAAAAATCTTAAATGTTTCGTTCACGAGTTAAAATTAGGTCTTCTGAGCATCCAATACATACATAATCCAACAACAGCATATACATGTTCAACGATTCCAAATAACATCAAACTACATTTTCAAATCAACATAAAATCAATCAAAAACACAAGGTACATGACTAGCAAAAACTCCTTAGGTAAACTCCCTTTGCCTTTGAAGACCATAAAGGATCCTCTCCTTGACTCATTCAACAGTCAGCTTCCCTCACCACGAGGCTGCTCAAGTTCAAACCTCAACTCGACGTTCCCGTTACCTCTAAACAGCTCCTGTCAACTCCCGAACAATATAGAATCTGTTTCCCCAATGCAACCACAACAACATCCCGGAGAGGGGGTCAAAGCATTTTCATAACCAGACAAAACACATAATCAGCTACTCATCATCGAACGCTCATTCTAAGTTGATTTTAAACGCTTAATATCACAAAATAGAACTAACTTCAATAAAATCAGATTTGGGAAAATAGTGGTCATCACTTAAAATTGGAGAAAATTGATCTGAGTATAGAATTGTGAAATTAGTTTGTCAGAACATAAATTAACAGTCCCAATTACCTATATACATAGTTGATTTTACAAAAACATAATCTTTTTCAAATAAAATCAGATTGGGGCTTTAGGGTTCATAGAGAAATTTGGGGATAATCACTCTACTTAAAGAATGATGAAATTAGTTTAAGATAACTCTAATTCATAGTCCCAATTGCACAAAAACAAGTTTAAATTTCAAATCACAGTATGAAATCCAAGATCTAGGGTTAGGGTTTTGCAAACTGATTTGAGGATTTTACAAAATAGAAGAGATTAGGGGTAAACACTTACCCAAGATGAAGGAAGAGAGGACATTGTGGCTGAAGGTGGTGGTGACGGCGGCGGCACGACAGAGCAGCGGCGAATGGAGATTGATAATTGAACTGGTCACCCAAGAAAATCAGTGTTCCAAAATTAATCTCTGATTAATGTCAAACCAGTTTATTTTCAAATCTAAAATTAAATAGAGTAAAACATAAAATAACTTCCTTTCAATCATGTTATTTAAAATATTTTTCTAAATAAATAATATAAGTGACAATAACGAAATATTATTGTCTAGCAAACGTTCATACACTGCAATAAGGCAGTGCTAACACACCCAATAAAATAATTTTAAAAGAGTAGTAAAACTACTCAACTATACAAAATAAAATAAACATCCAGATAATTAATCACTACAATTTAAATAATATAAATAATATATATTTTCCAATATTGAAGAACAGTAAAAACTGGGGTGTTACAATCAGCCTGACCCATGACAAATTATCTAAACCTGTAGTTTGGAAGACCAATTCTATTCCTAAAAAAATCTACTTGAAGAAAACTAGGAATAGAATTCCACCAAGTTAAGCCACTAATAGAAGTACTTAATGATTTAAGAATAAAGAAACAAGGAAGAAGGGAAACTTTTTCAAGAACACAAATTGCCCAACCAGAATGTCTTCTTATCTTTTTCTTGAAATTCTAGGTTTTGTCTTCCTCTTTTGTTTTTCGAATTTCTTTTCTTTTTTTTAATTCATATAACACACTAGAGAAGAGCTTGCAAAGAGAAACACAAATGTATTCCTTTTTTTTCGATTTTTTTTATTTATTTCTGGCCAGCAAGAAGATGAACACATTAACACAATAATTCCCTTCAAACAGAAACAAGAAAATAATTTTTTTGTTTTGGGTTTTTCTGGGTAGAAAAGAAGAAAGGTAGAAGATGAAGAACAAAGAAGAAAATCAACCAAACCTGTGCTTTGATGCCATTTGATGACAACCAAATCGATAGGTTGCCTTGTTGATTATCTTAGGTTGAATTTTACCAATTATATTAAGCAAACAGTTTTTGAGTTCCAATTAAAAAAGAAAGAAAGAAATAAGTGGATGAAGGTAAGGGATGAAGGTGGCACCACAAACCGAGGGGTTTGATAAGCCAATGAAGTTAGCTACAAGAATCTTGGATTCTTGATAAGAACAAGTATGGCTCAACCAAGAACCAAAGAGAACAAAATTATTACAAAGATGGATTCAATCCAAATTCAACATCCAAGTTTTTTTTATTCATGATATGGGGCACAATACATACAGAAGTGTGGCTGCCAACTTTTGGCTCTCACAAAGTTACCATAACCCCCTCTAATTAACTCACTTAACTCAGCCACTAAATGATGAATTATTATTCTCTCTCTACCATTATGTGACAAATACATTTACTTCTCAAATTAAAAGTGTAACCCCCTTATTTAAATAAAAACAATAACATGACTAATAACTTAAATACGAGTTTCTTTAGGCATGCAAGCCAAAGATTCCCTCCTATGAAGCTTGAAGTTCGTCCAACACATGGGAAGTGGGCTTGATCGTCATGCAAGACTTAGTATAGCCCACTCTCATGGAAAACAAACAAAGTAACCCAAAATTGGATTCACACATAATCCATAACACTTTATTGAATTGAAATAAAACAAATAAATGGACTAAAAAAAGTGCATGCCCAACATCATCATCTTCATGGTTCTTCTAGTTGGATAAGATAAGTCACCAACTTGGGCTCCATTCCATTTGGTCTTGACCTTGGGCTTGCTTCTATCAAAATAGCCACCATGTGAGTAAGAACTTGTTGGGCTTTCTTGGTTCTAGCTCTTGTCATAGGTTCACCAAGTCCATGTAGTGCTCCTTGGTCCATGCTCCTTAGTTGGCTCATATCTAAGGGATTTTCATATAGACAAATAACCAATTACAAGCCCAAAAATTAGTCAAATGGAGATTTAAACTCATGTACAAGGACAATGAAGAATTGAACACCTTCAAACAGTTGTGCCAGCCAACCCATGCATATTGCATTTGACAAAGATGTATGATACAAACAGTTCATGTTTTTTCTTCACTTAAAATGATTTTATGTAAATTTAAAAAATAATTTTATTTTATTTTCTGAAAAAAGTGTGTGTCAGGCTTTGGGTAGATAAAAATATAGGATCAAGTAAGGAATTGTTGTGTTAACAATTTATGACAACTATGATGCTCTTTCTTGCATGCTACATATAAGTAAAGGTGGCATTCAAATATTGAATATTAGTTTATTTATTTTTTTATATCACAAAGGTATAACAATAGAAGTGATATATATTAAATAAAAATAATAATTAAATAACATCAAACAACTTTTGATTTGATGATAATTCAATTACCGTATCAGAATTTGGTGCGTCACGTTGTCTGATCTGTATCCTCCAATCCCCAAGCTTTGGTAGTAACATTTCTATGTCTTTAAAACTAGTAGGATTACATTCTTCAGGAAGAAAAGAGGAAACCGTTTGTTCTGTCAATAGACGAGTAGTTTTCAACCTTTTCCCACTTTCTTGTTGTTCCTCTGATCAAAATCAGCATACATATTACCTAGTACACATGCAATATAAATGAAATAGTACGTCCCTTACTTTAAGTTAGCATGCCAGTTTTACATATCATGTTGAATGGAAAAAGAAGACCACCCTATAAATTATGTTGATCAAACAATTAACTTGATAAAGGATGAGCTTACAGTTATTTGTGAAACAACAACATTTTCTACAATCTGTGCTCGGTACATTGCTCTGGTTTTCTTGACGGATTCCTGTGTCATATCAATTAATTAGATATGGTTAACTGTAACAATAGGTTTTGAATTGCGGTTGCAGTCTCCATCGTAGTTACGTTTCATTTACCCCAATTGCGGACAATTACGAGAAAATGCAGCTGAAGCGACCATAATTATGGTTGTTATGTGATTTTGAGAGACCTCCAAAACCAAAACATGCGATCCCCAAATGTGGCAACGAGCTTAATTTAAAAACCTAACCCTTATTATAGTCATGTAAAAGAGTACGAAAACCAAGAGAAAGATTTGCTTTACTCACTTGGATTAATTTCCTGAGGATGTTAACTAGCTCTTGGCTTTGTGGATCTTGCTCTTGAGTGTTACTCATCATATCTGTTGGCATACTAGACTGCAATTCTGAAATCATTAAATTCCCCTCATTAACAACATTTGGTGACTTGGCCTCAATTGAAGCTGACATTCTTTATATCTAGATAGAGGAAGAGAAAAAATGGCTAACGAGGCTAGATTGGTAGCTAGAATAAGGTACAGAAAACCCTGAAATGATTGTTGTGGAGGCTAAACAAATGAAGAAGAGTATTTATTGGTGGAGTGAAATATTTTTTATTGTAAATGTACATGAATCTCATAGATACACACAATATAGTAGAGATACACACAATATAGTAGTCCACATTTTTTTAAGATTTCAAATTGTGTCTGGTTTTTATTTGGATTTTTCCTTTCACAGTCAAAACCAGACACAATTTGAAATCTTAAAAACTGTGGACTTCAGTTGTTTAGCCTCCACAACAGTCATTTCAGGGTTTTCTGTTCCTTATTCTAGCTACCAATCTAGCCCTGTTAGTAGTTTTTGCTATTCCTCTATCTAGATATAAAGAATGTCAGCTTCAATTGACGCTAAGCCACCAAATGTTGTTGATGAGGGGAATTTAATGATTTCAGAATTGCAGTCTAGTATATCAACAGATATGATGAGTAACACTCAAGAGCAAAATCCACAAAGCCAAGAGCTAGTTAACATCCTCAGGAAATTAATCCAAGTAAGTAAAGCAAATCTTTTTCTCGATTTTCGTACTCTTTTACATGACTATAATAAGGGTTAGGTTTTTAAATTAAGCTTGCTGCAACATTTAGGGATCGCATGTTGTGGTTTTGGGGGTCTCTCAAAATTGCATAGCAACCACAATTATAGTCGCATCGGCTGCATTTTCTCATAATTGTCCGCAATTACGGTAAATGCAACGCAACTACAATGGAGAAAGCAACCGCAATTCAAAACCTATTGTTGTAGTTGACCATATGTACTTAATTTTTATGACACATGAATCAGTCAAGAAAACCAGAGCAAAGTACCGAGCACAGATTGTAGAAAATGTTGTTGTTTCACCAATAACTGTAAGCTCATCCTTTATCAAGTTAATTGTATGTTCAACATAGTTTATATGGCGGTCTTCTTTTTCCATTCAACATGATATGTAATGTTGGCATGCTAACTTAAAGTAAGGGATGGATGTACTATTTCATTTATATTGCATGTGTACTAGGCAATATGTATGCTGATTTTGATCATAGGAACAACAGGAAAGTGGGAAAAGGCTGAAGACTACTCGTCTGCTGACAGAACAAATGGTTTCCTTTTTAAATGTATCATACTAGGCCATTGATCAAATAAATTTAAAGCATCTTCTTGCTTTTTTTTCTTATTTGGCATGTAGCTTTTAATAAGCATATAATACACCACCTCAATGATTGGTTGAAATAGTCGGCTTGAATTACCGTGATCAAAATACTGCAACAATAACAAACAAACAACATGAATGTCATTATCAATGACATATAATTATCGAATTTCAAACTTATGATATAAAGAGATACAATATGCTTATTTAAAATACATCAGAATCATAAGATGTTCAACCTTAACTCTCCATACATACTTAACAAACAAAATAATCTCTTGAAACAAATCTCAAACAATAATACCACATCACCTTCTTAAAATAAAAAAAATTATAAGAATCAAATTTAAAAATTCATCTTCTTTTGTGAAGGTTTTTTAAAGTTTCAATGACACGTAATATTTCAAATCTCAATTGGTATTATGGCTATTAAATTATTCCACATGAAATCCCTAAAGCATAAAAACACTGAAGATATTCATTAACTCTTTTGATACTTTTCTTTTCTAAAAAAACAATTATATAAAATGACACAACTCACAATATATCTCAAGATGAGATAGTTGACCAAGGTGAGGTGCTAGACTTCCAGAGTAGAATCCAGAATTTTAGAATCTGCCATGGTTGTCAGAACCGAACCGGGCTGACAAGCAAATAGGAAATACTGAGATTGAGATGGAAAAAAAATAGAGGCCAATTGGCAAAATGTCTATGCTCCATCTGTCGCTGATGGAGGTTGAAAAATAAACGGCACTGAAACAGGGGAGAAGGGGTAGAAAGAGTGAAAACATGCTGAGAAGGTGTAGAAAGAATGAAACTTGAGGCTGCTGATTGCAAGTGTGATATTAGTCTTTTAGCTTTTAGGGTTTTATGGATTAGTGGACTTATGGGCCATCATTCGTGTCATTTTTCATGGTCCAACTTAGGATGTAAATGTATAGGGTATTTGTTGTTGACTATACATATTATCATATTATTATAGGATAAATATTATCTTTTAATGACCCCTTAATATATACTTTTGAATAAATATTGAGATTTAGTGTGTTATTGATATGTTAAATTTTAATGTTGCCAAGTTAAGGAATATTGTGTTATTTTTTTGTTTAATATTGTTCTATATATTATTTTAAAAAGTTAAAAAAAAATATTATTTAATAATTACCGGTTCAACCACGGTTGGACCATTGACCCTTGAACATGTGCCTTCACCGGTTCATTGACCAGACTGGTTTAAAAACGTTGTGTTTTGCTAAAGTTTAAAAAAAAATTATTATATATTCTAAGTATTCATAGTTAAGTAGTCTAGTATTATAAGAAATTAAGTATTATTATAAATATAAATATTATTTATAAAAAATTATTGATTTATTGATATTTCAAATTATATTTTAAAAATGATATTTGATAGCGTGAATCCGCAAGTGTACGGCTTCGTCGTCAAGTAATAAAAAGATCGAACCCACAGAGACCGTGATCTTAAATAACAATTAATTATTAAATCAATTTAACTAAACTATATATAAAAGGATTTGGAAAAGATTTGGTTTTTAAAATAAAGATTAACTAACAAATCAAATATCTAAAACGAAATCAATTAAAAATCGCAATCAAATCTAATCTGGTGTTTTTCAAATTAAAAGATATTTCCAGGAATTGGGTTACCAACAAGACTGCTTATGCTACTAAATTGACTACCCCTCTTGTTAATTATCAAAACGTTTTGAAGGTGAATTTATCCTAATAAAGTTAATGTTCCCTCTCGAGATACAAGAACCGTGCCCAATCAAACCAACCCCTACTCTCGTGGTAATTGTATTTAAATTGAACCCATTGAGATTTATGACAATTCAATGAACCCTCGAAGGACCGCTTCTAACTCTCGTGATTTAAGTCCTAAGTTCAATCCCTATAGATCCAATACCTAAGTTCACCGCTAGGTTCATCCTTAGAGTATCTATGACATGCAAATAAGTGCGCACCAAATTTACAAGTAATTCATGCAATAGGAATCAAATCGAAAGCAAATTGAAATTAACAAGAAGTAAAACGTCAATTCATCACATAAAACGAGTCTTGGGCATAGCCCCAATTCCTAGAAATAAAACGACTACTCACACATTGCCATGTTCATAACAATGTTGAATAAAAAAAACATGAAAATCCTAAGAGAAGAGAAGAAATTGAGAAGAAGAGAAATCCTAAAATTAAGCCTAAGGTAGCAGCCAAGAGGTCCTATTTTCGAGCCTAATTCCCCTATTTATAGTGTAGGTTAACTTGGAATTAAATCAATTACAAATCAGATCAAAAACAAATCCCAAAATCCCAGATTTTACGCGTCACGGCCGTGATGGCTGTCAGGGCCAGGCCATGACAGCTTCTGCTTTGTGAATTCTTGTGCTGATGGTCTGTCATGGCCATGATGGCTGTCACGGCCTGGCCGTGATGTCTGTCACGGCCATGATGGCTGTCACGGCCAGGCCGTGACAGCTTCTGAGTTGCACTTTCTTCTTTTTTCTTCAGTCCCACGCGATCACGGCCGTGATGGTTGTCACACCCAGGCCGTGATGGTCTCTGCTTTGCTCATTTTCCTTGCTTTTCAAGCTCCATCTTCATACAAACTCCGATTCAACTGGATTTGATTATTTTACTCATGAATTCCTACACACAAACACCACAGAACCACCTTACCCGTTCCAAGGTAAAAACTAACAAAAATCAAATTAAATATGCCTAAACTATATGAAAATGCATGCAAAATGACAAGGAAATATGAGGTGAAATCACACTCATCAATATTCTATATTAATTCTATTTATTATTATAGAATTAATATAAATAGTACAATTAATATAAAAAACTAGAATATTAATTCTAGTTAGAAAATTAGAAAATAGTAAAAAGCAAAATTACATTCAATAATGTAAATAGCAATTTAGTTTTAGACAATGTTTCAGAACACATTTAACTATCATAGATTGTCAAACTTCACTGAGATCGAATGCTCAACACGATACTTGTATATAAAATTGTGGAAAAATCTTGACATGGCATGAAACACCCATTACCCGTACATGATAATATAAAATATAAAATCATACATGCTTTCAAATAATATCAAATTTAGATAAAAGCATAACAAAGGTAACATGTGTCACATTGTTTCAAAACGTATTCATAACTTCATAAAATATTTGAAGTAAACCAAAGAATGAAAATAACAATCTTTCTTAAAAACAACACAACTGCGGAAAAGAAATAAAACCCAAATCCCGATATCATATGATCAGAGTTGGTATCCCAAACATTACATCGAAAAAAAATAATAAACTAATAACTAAAAGCAATCCTATCTACTTGCTGAGCGAATTCCACTGATTCACTCTTCAATGGTCGGCACATCCTCTTATACATATACAAAATACATGCACAAAAAATAACAAAGAGAGGGTTAAGAAATATAATCATGAATACATATGGACGGTTAGGAATATTAATCAAGATGAACATATAACATACATTCATTCACCGCACACACACACACACACACATAGACAGATGCATGTGATTCGATGCAACTTCACTTTGTATGCCAATGGCCAAAACCCAACTCAGGAAAGACGACCAAGAATACGTACTCAGTTATCGACATGGATAACACACCCTATCAAATGGTATCCACTGAATACTATCCTTAATCATAATAACGTACAATGGCTGTCAAAGACTCAGGCTTGGTCGAGTAGACACTCCGACACGGGTTGCTAGCCCATGCCATAATGGAACTTCCACACTCGATTCATGTACCCTCAATGCTTGAAAAACTCCCTTCGAGGCCCCGCTGTCACGTTTCATCGTTTGCTTTCCGCCCAACATATCATCTTCACAATAATAATGCATGCTATGCTCAAATATGTGCAAACACATGTCCAACCATCACTACCATAATCAATCATATTGATTATCATCCATGGCCATCAACAATGGCCACCAACAACAACTTAGCCTTAATTCATCATTACGTAGTCAATAACATTGATTATTAACCATGATCATTAACAATGATCTTTATAACATCTTATCATTAATTCATCATTACTATTATTAATAGTATTGCTACTGGGGTTCTATCTTTGTTATCGTTATTAATATACTCACTTAGATCATTAACTTAATCTTGTTAGCTACACATCAATTCACATCCTTTATTATCTCTCACCATCAAGTCAAAATCGCCTCGCAAGCCCTTGCTCGCCTCGCAAACCCGAGAGCTTGTGAACTGCTCCCCATAATTCGCCGTGCAAACACCCATTCGAGGGGCGAACCTGGACAGACAGCAAGTCTACCAAAATCGAGTTATCTCCCAATTCTCATGGTTTTAACCCTCCGATTCTGAACTTATGTGTTCATACTATTCCTTTGATCATTAACCTCACCCCTTGTGATACCCTTCTACCCCGCATGTTATAAGCCAATTATTATAAAACAATTAAAGGGAAACATGCAATTATTAATGAATAATTAAAACAATTGTCCATGGGTAGAAAAGTCCCACATGAACCGTTTACAACGCGGAAAGAAATGATTTTTAAACATAATAAACCAATAAAGATAACCCAACCCCGATGTCACATACAGAGCTGGTATAACCGTTCCGGAATAAAATCCACGGAATTACAACTGAACTAACAACTAGAAAACATAAACTAGCCCTACAATGAGTGGCGGCTCCTCAGAGTCACTCCTCTCCGGGCTGCTCGTCATCCTCTGCAATGTGCCAATCAGGCCAAACACAAACAACAAATATATAGGGAGTAAGAATCGTATAAACATATTAGCATGGAGATAGGCAGTAAAGTAAACAGCAAGCATAGCAGCATCACATCAAACATCAACATCATCATTATGCCATGCATTGCAATGCAGTCCTACTCCGCTAAACCATCAATGCATGTGGATCCACTAAACTCGGGATGAACGACTTCGGAGTTACATATCCACATTGAGAATCTACTCAACGCCGGAGAATCTACTCCTTGGATAGCCAACGCATCAAACCAACGAATGCCTCATCACGGGGGCGCTAGGAGAATCTACTCCAACCGTGGATGGCCGGATCGCCGTACTCTAGGATGATCTCTCCCATGTCGAACATCCCTAAACAACAACTCCGATGCAATGTGTATGCAACACAACAACAACGGCAACACCACAACGGGATCGATCGAAGGTAACAGCGGAATCAACCGCACCAACTTGCCTCGCGGAATCTACCTGAGGACTTAAGCGGAATCAACCGCAGTACCTGGGGCAAACTCTCGGCCACCAAGGCACATAACAACAACACCTTAGACCCAAACCGCGGGATCAAGGCTTCCTTGGCCAAAAAGCACCAAGGCACAACTCATCAGCTTGCGGTACCCAGAAGGGTATCGACTTAACATCTCACCATCTCATCATCTTTAGTTATCTTTAGTAACATTTACCAAGTTGTCTAATCAGTTATCATCATAGGGAAGTGGGGTTTAAAACCCCATTAAGTCCTTTAATCTTGTTCTGTCACAGTGGGTTGAGCACGGTCGTGCTCGTAACCCAGCATGGTCGTGCTTAAGCACGTGAAGGGCGTGCTCCCCTGTAAGTGAAGCACGGTCGTGCTTCTTAATGAGCACGGTCGTGCTCAGCAGCACGATCGTGCTCTTTGTCCTGTACGGCCGTGCTCAAAGCGCGGGCATCTTCCCAGAATTCAACTGGGAGCACGGTCGTGCTCCCTGTTCAGCACGGTCGTGCTCATCGCGCGACAGTGCTGTTCTGGGCAGGAACAGAGACTAAGTCTTTGTCCAATTTATAGGTTTTTACACCTAATAATCCTAAGTCCATTAACAGTGCGTTTTAAGGATTAATATACATCAACAACTCCAAAATTCAATCAACCAATCAACAACATGTCAACAACCATCATCATCATCATATCAAACTCATAGGGCAGCTATCATATTATTCATGAATACATCAACATATTCGCATATCAGTATACAACGCATAACAGAAATTATAAGATTGTCATACAAAACATTTAGACACTAATACATACGTAACATGCATCAACCGGGGTTATGGGAACCCCTTTACTTTACCCTAAACCCAAACCTACGTAAATACTACCCTTCTCCCCATACCTGGATTGAAGGTAGCTCTCTAAGACTTCCTAACAGCAACCGATTCCTCTCCTTTAGGCGGCTCACGCACGAACGAGCCTTAAACAAACAGATTAAAACGGTGTTAGTTTCCCAACCAAAAACGAAAGGAAACTAAAGAAAATGAACGAAACCTTACCTATACACGAAGTGCAGACGAGACCACGTTTCTCTAGCGTCTCCAATACTCAAAACCACACTGAGTATGAAGGAAAAAGGGAAGAAGGGAGGTTGCAGCCGTACTAGGGTTTTTAGTAGCAAAGATAAAGTGTACGGCGCAACCCTGGGTCTGCTCAACGTATATAGGCCCGGACTTGAGCACGGTCGTGCTCATCCTTAAGCACGGTCGTGCTCAACTTAACGTTACGAGACGCGGTCAGCGTATTGAGCACGGGCGTGCTCCCTGTTGAGCACGGGCGTGCTCCCTGTTGAGCACGGGCGTGCTCCCTGTTGAGCACGGTCGTGCTCAACTTAAAATCAGAAACACGCTTTTGACTTTAAGCACGTGCTTGCTGGCTGATGAGCACGGGCGTGCTCATGTACCAGAAAGGGACTTTTAGCCAAAAATCCCACTAAGCCCTTAAATAATAAATCCAACTTAATACAACCAGCTTAATCAAATTAATTCTGAAAAACAGGGTGTTACAATTCCACCCCCCTTATAAAAATTTCGTCCTCGAAATTTACACGTACCTCAAGGGAAAAGATGCGGGTACGCTTCCATCATCTTGCTCTCCAGCTCCCAGGTAGCACTTTCCTCAGTTGCCCCACTCCAAACCACTTTAACCAAAGGAATTTCCTTGCCTCTTAGCTGCTTCACCCTCCTATCCTCGACTCGAAGAGGTAACACCTCAAACGTCAGGTTCTCTTTTAACTGTATAGCGTCGGGTACTATCACGTGACTAGGGTCATGAATATACTTCCTGAGTTGAGACACATGAAAAACGTTGTGGAGATTTGACAAAAACGTGGGTAAGGCTATTTGGTAGGCGACTTCGCCGACTCTTTTGAGGATTTGGTAAGGACCAATGAACCTCGGAGTAAGTTTCCTCGCCTTCATCACTCTACCAACCCCAGTCGTCGGGGTAACTCTCAAGAATACATGATCGCCTTCCTGGAATTCGAGCGCCTTCCTCCTTTTATCATGGTAGCTCTTCTGCCTACTCTGTGCAACTCTCATCTTTTCCTGAACTAACTTAATCTTTTCTGTTGTTTCCTGGACTATCTCTGGCCATAGCACCACACTATCACTAGGTTCACTCCAACACAAGGGTGTCCTACATCTCTTCCCATACAGAGCTTCATAAGGTGCCATCCCAATGCTGGAATGGAAACTGTTGTTGTAGGTAAACTCTATTAGGGGCAAAAACTTGTCCCAACTTCCTGACTATTCTAACACACAAGCTCTCAACAAGTCCTCTAAGGACTGGATGGTCCGCGCAGACTGCCCATCAGTCTGTGGGTGATAAGCTGAACTAAGCCTAAGCTTTGTTCCTAAAGCCTCTTGCAAACTATTCCAAAACCTAGAGATAAACCTCGGGGCTCTATCTGAAACTATGCTAGAGGGTACACCATGAAGCCTAACTATCTCCTTGATGTACAACTTAGCCAACTTCTCTAGAGGATACTCCATGTTCATCGGAATGAAATGGGCAGACTTAGTCAGTCTATCCACAACAACCCAAATCGCCTCAAAACCAGCTGGAGTCCTAGGGAGTCCAGACACAAAATCCATGGAGATACTATCCCATTTCCATTCTGGGACACTCAAAGGTTGCAACTTACCCGAAGGCCTCTGATGCTCGATCTTAGCCTTCTGGCAAGCTAGGCACGCATATACAAACTCGGCTACATCCTTTTTCATCCTAGGCCACCAAAACATTCTCTTAAGGTCCTGATACATCTTAGTGGCACCTGGGTGCACACTCAATCCACTCCTATGACCTTCTTCTAAGATCAACTTCCTAAGCTCAGGAACATTAGGTATACAAACTCTATCCTTGAATCTTAAGATACCATCACTGCCATCCTTAAAACTTAGGTCTCTACCCTGAGCGAGCAACTCTCGCTGGTCTAAGAGATACTTATCCAACTTCTGACCCGCTCTAATCTGATCCATCAAACTGTTGGTAACCTTCAAGGTACCAAGCCTAATACTCTTAGGGGTAAACTCACAAGCTAGACTAAGGTCTCTGAACTCCTCAATCAGATCCATCTCCCTAACCATCAAAGCGGAGATATGCAGGGTTTTCCTACTCAAGGCATCGGCCACCACATTGGCCTTTCCTGGGTGATAGGTCAGCTCGAAGTCATAGTCCTTTAAAAACTCCATCCACCTACGCTGCCTCATATTCAACTCTTTTTGATCAAAGAGGTACTTCAAACTCTTATGATCACTAAAGACCTCAAACCTTGCTCCATACAGGTAATGCCTCCATATCTTCAAGGCAAATACCACAGCTCCTAACTCTAGATCATGGGTAGGGTAGTTCTTCTCATGGGTTTTCAACTGCCTAGAAGCGTAAGCAACTACCTTACCATTCTGCATCAACACACCACCTAACCATTGCTTCGAAGCATCGCAGTAAACTACGAAGGGTTCACTAGGATCTGGCAAAACTAAAACTGGTGCTGACGTCAACCTATTCTTAAGGGTTTGGAAACTCTCTTCACACTTAGAGTCCCACACAAACAACTGTCCCTTCTTGGTGAGACGGGTTAAGGGTAAAGCTATCTTAGAGAAACCTTCTATAAACCGCCTATAGTACCCGGCTAACCCCAAGAAACTCCTAATCTCGGTTACAGACTTCGGCGCTTCCCACTGGAGCACCGTCTCTACCTTAGCTGGGTCCACTGCTATGCCACCCTTAGAGATGACATGTCCTAAGAAGCTCACTTCCTCTAACCAGAACTCACACTTAGACAACTTAGCATACAACTGCTTCTCCTTAAGGGTCTGCAAGACAACCCTCAGGTGTTCCTCATGTTCCTCCTTACTCTTGGAGTACACTAAGATGTCATCTATAAACACCACCACGAACTTATCCAAGTAAGGGTGAAAGGTCTTGTTCATGTAGTCCATGAAGACCGCAGGAGCATTGGTCACACCAAAGGGCATAACCAAGTACTCATAGTGACCATATCGCATCCTAAACGCTGTCTTTGGGATGTCCTCAGACTTAACCCGAATCTGATGGTACCCTGACCTCAAATCTATCTTTGAAAAGACGCAAGCGCCCATCAACTGGTCCATAAGATCATCAATCCTAGGGAGGGGATACCGATTCTTTATGGTCACCTTGTTGAGTTGTCGAAAGTCGACACACAACCTCATACTACCATCCTTCTTCTTCACTAACAACACAGGTGCTCCCCACGGAGACACACTCGGCCTAATGAACTGCTTCATCATCAGGTCCTCCAACTGTTCTTTCAACTTAGCTAGCTCTAGAGGAGACATTCTATAGGGTGCTATGGATATCGGCCCGGTGCCAGGCACTAAATCTATGGTAAACTCAACATCTCTTTCTGGGGGTAAGTTATAAACATCCCCCGGAAATACTTCAGGAAACTCTCGCACAATAGGCATGCTGGCGACATCAGGAGGGCTGCTCTCTACATCCAGGGAAGCTAACATCATGTATACTTGGGCTTCGTCTCTCATCGAAGCTCGTACTTGGCTGGCAGAGAGAAGGTCCGGATTCTTAGACTCCTTTGGAGTTCCAAAAATCAAGGTTTTATCAAAACAATTTAGAAGGACATGGTTGGAAGATAACCAGTCCATACCCAGAATAACGTCTAGGTCTTTCAAGGGTAGGCATACAAGATCAACAAGGAAAGTTTTATCATTTATAACAATATGGCAGTTCTTGCATGCAGAAGAAGTAGAAACAGGTTTATTTGTAGGTGTAGAAACCAACAAATCAAACTCAAGGAAGGTAACAGGCAATTTTAGACTCTTGACCCTATCATGCGATATAAACGAGTGAGTAGCACCGGAATCATATAATACAGTTAATCGAGTTCCATCAATTAGACACGTACCTTGGATCAAGTCATCAGACTCGGAGGCTTCAGCTCCACTAAGAGTAAAGACTCTTCCAGTGGTCTTCAGTCTGTTGGCCTGGGACTTCTGATTCCTGCTAGCGCTGGGAGGCTCGGCCTTAGCTCCATCACACTCGCGGCTGATGTGTCCTGGCTTGCCACACTTGAAGCAGATGACCTGTGTTTCCTTGCACTGGGACGAATAGTGGTCCTGTGCTCCACACTTCCCACACCTCATAGCTCTAGGGGCATCAGAGAACCCACCCCTGAAGCTACTCTGCTGAAACTGGGGCTTCCTGCCACTCTGCTTGAAGTCCTTGCCCGAAGGGGCATACCGCTGCTTGCCCTTATCGCTCTGATCAATCCTCTTGCCACTCTGATTGTCCGATCCTCTGGAACTGGCAGCTCTGAACTGACTAGCGTCCTCGTAAATCCGACACTTGTTGACCAGAATCGGAAAAACTCGGATCTCCTGATAACTGATGGCTTGTTTGATCTCAGGCCGGAGTCCCGCTTCAAACTTCACACACTTGGAGCGATCGTCTGTCTCATGCTGGTAAGGAGTGTAGTACCTAGCCAGCTCCTCAAACTTAGCCGCGTAGTCACCGACTAACAGCGACCCATGCCTCAAAGACAAGAATTCCATCTCCTTCTTGTCCCTGATATCCGCTGGAAAATACTTCTCCAGAAACCTCTGCCTGAACACAGCCCAAGTGACCGCTGTGCCCTCATCCTGCATCCTCTGTCTGCAGTTATCCCACCAGTGCTCTGCCTCCTCAGTCAACATGAAGGTGGCGAAGATGAGCTTCTGCTGATCATTGCAGTCCATCGCACGGAAGATCTTCTCTGTCTTCCTCAGCCACAACAATGCTCCCTCTGGGTCATACGCTCCCTTGAACGACGGAGGGTTGTTCCTCTAGAACTTATCCAGTCCCTGGAACTCAGCTGGCCCACCGTTGTTAGGGTTGACCTGTCCGATAGCATTGGCCAAAAGTGCCAACGTGTCAGCAATTGCCTGATCGTTGCGTCCTCTACCGGCCATTAGTTCATGTACATGCCCAAAACAGCCTTTAATACAGAAACTTAGCGAGTAAAAGCTACAGGCAACTAACTTAAAACATCATTATCTATAACAAGTATTGACAATTCACACAAGAGTCACACAACAGACTCACAACAGACTCATACCACGTCCGAACAAGGTCGAACAGCTCTGATACCACTAAATGTGACACCCTTCTACCCCGCATGTTATAAGCCAATTATTATAAAATAATTAAAGGGAAACATGCAATTATTAATGAATAATTGAAACAATTGTCCATGGGTAGAAAAGTCCCACATGAACCGTTTACAACGCAGAAAAGAAATGAGTTTTAAACATAATAAACCAATAAAGATAACCCAACCTCGATTTTACATACAGAGCTGGTATAACCGTTCCGGAATAAAATCCACGAAATTACAACTGAACTAACAACTAGAAAACATAAACTAGCCCTACAATGAGTGGCAGCTCCTCAGAGTCACTCCTCTCCGGGCTGCTCGTCATCCTCTACAATGTGCCAATCAGGCCAAACACAAACAACAAACATATATAGGGAGTAAGAATCGTATAAACATATTAGCATGGAGATAGGCAGTAAAGTAAACAGCAAGCATAGCAGCATCACATCAAACATCAACATCATCATTATGCCATGCATTGCAATGCATCCTACTCCGCTAAACCATCAATGCATGTGGATCCACTAAACTCGGGATGAACGATTTCGGAGTTACATATCCACATTGAGAATCTACTCAACGCCGGAGAATCTACTCCTTGGATAGCCAACGCATCAAACCAACGAATGCCTCATCACGGGGGCGCTAGGAGAATCTACTCCAACCGTGGATGGCCGGATCACCGTACTCTAGGATGATCTCTCCCATGTCGAACATCCCTAAACAACAACTCCGATGCAATGTGTATGCAACACAACAACAACGGCAACACCACCTCCATAACTCCAACGGGATCGACCGAAGGTAACAACGGAATCAACCGCACCAACTTGCCTCGCGGAATCTACCTGAGGACTGAAGCGGAATCAACCGCAGTACCTGGGGCAAACTCTCGGCCACCAAGGCACATAACAACAACACCTTAGACCCAAACCGCGGGATCAAGGCTTCCTTGGCCAAAAAGCACCAAGACACAACTCATCAGCTTGCGGCACCCAGAAGGGTATCGACTTAACACATCTCACCATCTCATCATCTTTAGTTATCTTTAGTAACATTTACCAAGTTGTCTAATCAGTTATCATCATAGGGAAGTGGGGTTTAAAACCCCATTAAGTCCTTTAATCTTGTTCTGTCATAGTGGGTTGAGCACGGTCGTGCTCGTAACCCAACATGGTCGTGCTTAAGCACGTGAAGGGCGTGCTCCCCTGTAAGTGAAGCACGGTCGTGCTTCTTAATGAGCACGGTCGTGCTCAGCAGCACGATCGTGCTCTTTGTCCTGTACGGCCGTGCTCAAAGCGCGGGCATCTTCCCAGAATTCAACTGGGAGCACGGTCGTGCTCCCTGTTCAGCACGGTCGTGCTCATCGCGCGACAGTGCTGTTCTGGGCAGGAACAGAGACTAAGTCTTTGTCCAATTTATAGGTTTTTACACCTAATAATCCTAAGTCCATTAACAGTGCGTTTTAAGGATTAATATACATCAACAACTCCAAAATTCAATCAACCAATCAACAACATGTCAACAACCATTATCATCATCATATCAAACTCATAGGGCAGCTATCATATTATTCATGAATACATCAACATATTCGCATATCAGTATACAACGCATAACAGAAATTATCAGATTATCATACAAAACATTTAGACACTAATACATACGTAACATGCATCAACCGGGGTTATGGGAACCCCTTTACTTTACCCTAAACCCAAACCTACGTAAATACTACCCTTCTCCCCATACCTGGATTGAAGGTAGCTCTCTAAGACTTCCTAACAGCAACCGATTCCTCTCCTTTAGGCGGCTCACGCACGAACGAGCCTTAAACAAACAGATTAAAACGGTGTTAGTTTCCCAACCAAAAACGAAAGGAAACTAAAGAAAAGGAACGAAACCTTACCTATACACGAAGTGCAGACGAGACCACGTGTCCCTAGCGTCTCCAATACTCAAAACCACACTGAGTATGAAGGAAAAAGGGAAGAAGGGAGGTTGCAGCCGTACTAAGGGTTTTTAGTAGCAAAGATAAAGTGTACGGCGCAACCCTGGGTCTGCTCAACGTATATAGGCCCGGACTTGAGCACGGTCGTGCTCATCCTTAAGCACGGTCGTGCTCAAGTTAACGTTACGAGACGCAGTCAGCGTATTGAGCATGGGTGTGCTCCCTGTTGAGCACGGTCGTGCTCAACTTAAAATCAGAAACACGCTTCTGACTTTAAGCACGGGCTTGCTGGCTGATGAGCACGGGTGTGCTCATGTACCAGAAAGGGACTTTAAGCCAAAAATCCCACTAAGCCCTTAAACAATAAATCCAACTTAATACAACCAGCTTAATCAAATTAATTCTGAAAAACAGGGTGTTACACCCCTCATACCTCACTCATTTTTTATGGGGATTCCAATTAACCTATTACTATGTCCCTATAGCATTAATTAACATAACATCACAAGCATGGCATGATCACATACTCATTTGTAACAATCCATCAAATATATCATATCATCATGAATTTATCATATACAAACATGTTATATAATCACATCAAATATATCATATCATCATGAATTTATCACATACATACATGTTATATCATCACGACATTCATCAATCATGGTCATACATCAAGAACATAATTTAACATACATGAACTTACACATAGGGTTCATAGGTTAACCTCTTCATCTTAACCTATTCCTGAAACCCACATATTCATAATGATTCTTCCCCCCATACCTGGTATGAAGATTGAAATTCAAAAGGAAGAAAAGAAAGTCCGCTGAGGTCTCGTCTCACAAACGCTTGTCTACTACATCAAGAACAACAAAGAAAACACCTTGATTCAACTCTAATATCAAGAAACATGAAAGAAAAATCAATAGGGACAAGGTGCACGAATTTTACCTTGTTTAAAGCTCCAAACAACAAGGCAAAGAAGATGAAAACTGACATGAATGAGCGTGTATTAGCAGCGATGTTCTTCTATCAACGAATGGTGAAGAACGGTGCAAGAAACAGCTTCTCTTGAGAGAGTTTTAGGGAGACGACGATGAGGATTCAAAGAGAAGAGAGGGAGGCAGTTTTCTGAGTGTTGAAACGTGAGAAAATAGGGTTTAGATCGTGGTTTTGAGGGTTAAGACGGTTTAAAACACGATTTTGGCTCAAATGGAACCCAAAACACGTTTTCTGGTTTTGAACAATTTGTAGGGTGAGCTCCCGTTCGCGGAGCGACCCCGAGAACCAATTTCTGTCAACAGAACTCGCGGGGCGAACCCGAGAGCGCAAAGCTGTTTTTTAGATTCTTGTGGGGCGAGCAAGTGTTTGCGGGGAGACGCCTTAAAAGCTGAATTTAGCCAAAATACCTGAAATATGACTTGTTGATAATTCTCTAATCTTTCCAATGCATCCGAGATCACCTCAATCGAACATCTAGAACTCAAGATATGTCCAAAACCGTGAAACAGGTTACTATGACTCTAAAAGGATTGAAAATTTCTAAGACTAAAGTTCCCTAAACATGAACTTAGACATAAAAAACAAACAGAATATGCATATACATACATATATAAGCCAAGACTAACACATATTAACATAGGGTAAAATATAAGGTGTTACATGGCACATGTAGTGAACAATGAAAGCTATACAATTTTTTTATATGATAATATGGATAAGGAATAAAAAGTTTAGCGACAGGTATTTACATGGCAAGAACGTAATAGATACCTGAGCATCTATTAGCATTTTCTACCAGCAATTATACATAACTATGCAACCACTAAATCTAAAAGCCCATAATCAAAACTGAAAGAGGGGATAACGAAAAAATCAATCAAAACAGGTAAGTAAGCGGCTGACCTGATAGTGATACACTAAAAAATTATCATTATTTTTTGGAGATAAAATGCAAGATTCCTTAATATGGCAAACAACCTTAAGCAACTTAATCAAGTGTGTATATTTCTTGTACAGGGAAACTGAAATCTGGGTTTCATGTTTTTTTTCTTACGCTAATGCCTAGCGCTCATCCTCTCTCTGCCTAGCTGAGAAACTAAAACACAATCTTTGGGAAGTATTAACTGTTAAGAATCACAAAGTAAAGAATGTGGGATCTGGATGACTTCTCCTGATCAGAGAAAATACTACGAATCTAAAGGTTGGTCTTCCCCCCATCGATGGGGATGATGATGATAACAAAGGCAAGAGGGTAAGATCTGTTTCCAATTCAAGCTCCTTTGCTTTAAATATGTGCCTGTGACTTCAATCTTTATCTCGTTCATTACTAAAAAAATGATAATACCAACTGTGTGAATTAGCTTTATTATGACAGGAATTCTTTGTAACACATTACATGTCCTGAAAAAATAACATGCAAGTGTATACCAACAGAGATAAAAATATTAAACCTAAGTCTATAAACTTGCTAGTTGTAAAATCACAAAAATAAAGAGCTAGCTCCCTTCAATCACACCACAAGAGCATTTGATATTCCTCAAATTTACTAAACAAAACAAGGAACACATCAAACTAATAAATCTGGGTGCAGGTGCTCACCCACAAAAATATTGGTCATGGATCTTTATGGAGCATGAAACAATGTCCCAATTCATCTATTACTTGGCGTAGCATTGAGAAGGTGACCTCAACTTTCAGAGATGGTTTTGATATCCATCTTGCATCTGGTTCCTCCTCTCTTTGGAATTCTGATTTTGGTGTTCAAGGTCCTCTCTCTTCGATCTTGGACTATGTTCATATTTCTGATACAAATTTTACTTTAAGAGACAGTTGGTTTAATGGTGAGTGGAAGCTTGAGATACTCTCCACCCATTTGCCTCCCAATCTCCCATGGTGAAGGATTATATTCTGAACATACTTGTGCCAACTTTCATTATTGATTATTTAGCCGATGCTTGAGTTTGGAAGGGTTCTAAGGATGGCATCTTCACTTCTTTTTTGGGCTACAATTGGTTACTACGTAGAAACATAAACTGGGATGATTGGTGTTGGATTTGGCGGCGTAGGATCCCTGCTGAAGCCTAGCATATGATGTGACTATATGCCATATTTCTCTTCTAACCAATAGCTTTAGACATCATCGGGGGCTCTCTCCTTCACCAAACTGTGTTAGGAGCTCTGATAGAATTGAAGACTTAATCCATTGCTTGAGGGACTGCCCTCACTCCAAGGAATTTTGGCATAGATTGGGTTTGGCTACTAAACTTGGGCTCTTCACACCTATAGCAGCAGGTACTTGGGTCAAAGACCTTATTCTTTATGATATAGCTGGGTAATGTAGCTAGGTTATGGTGGGTTTGGAGATAGAGGAACAAAATTGTTTTCAGTGAGGAAGTGTAACTTATTCAATATGTGGTCATGAAGATTTATGCATCACATGATGAGTTTCGTACTTTTCTAGGCTATGGCTCCCTCTATGGTGTCTTAGGTTCTCTACTTATCCATTGGAACCCATCCTACTGGGTTTGTTAAACTAAATGTGGATGGTGTGACACCCTAACTTGGTATCACATGGTTACCCGTTGCGGAATTAAAATTTGTTTAAATGATGGTCGCTTTCGGAAAATAAACCTTCTTTATAAATAATGTTACTGAAAATGATACTTAAAAATCTCCCTTATTTTTTTTTAAACGAAAGAAGAAGTGATGAACACTCAGAACATGAAATGAAACAACACACATACATATATAACTGTCCCAGTTGGAACTCAAATTTGGTACAAAATAGGGCCTTATTAACGGCCATTGAAACAGAATCATAAAAAGGTCTACAGATACAACTAAAGAGGGTAAGCAAAACATGGGAAAGGGGGGGTTCCAGAACCACATCTCAAAAGATAGCTCTCTAAGCCAAAAGTCTAACAGAAAACATCCACAAAGCTCCAAACTGGCTATTGGCACTGGCTACAGGTAGGATCTCCACAAACACTGCCACGAGACGAGAACTCCGGTGATGGATCTATGACTTCACTGCCTTCATCCAAGGAGTCAAAATCATCGTCATAGTCTAAGACATAGTAATCCGGATCGTCCTCCTCCATAACCTCCAAGGGCTCCTCCTCGGGGTCCTCTTCAGGGTCTTCTTCCGGGTCCTCCTTAAGTCCCACTGTAGGATCTTCCTCAGGTTCCTCCTTTGGGTCATCCTCCACCAGTGGAGCTGGATCAAAGTGCTCGTGTAGAAGCCCAGTCACCTGTAACGTGTGCAGATATAACCAAGTCGGAGGGAGCGCAACCGTCCTGGTCTCCACGGTCTGTGTCCTCCGTATCGGGTTCCCGTTAGCGTCAAAATTCGTGGTCGTAATGGGTCCTTGATATGTAGGAGATGTAGCCCCCTCGTGTATCTGCCACGCCCCCGCACTCCCAGTGTTATCGAAGACCTCAGTCTTCGATGCTGACGGCACCAGCGGAATACTTGGATCCATCTGAGCACGTATGCATGCGACGCTACCAAAAAGGAAGAGAAAGTAACAAGTAGAAACGCAAGAGTGAGATACCAATAAAAGGATATATCCCACAACAACCATAAGCATGATACATACAACATCACAGCATAATAACATGTATTTAGCAAATGATAGAACAGGAGTTATATCAGTGGGTCTCATGCCCGAACAATCATTTTTATAAAATTGATGCATGACACTTCAATAATCAGGCTCTAACTTAATCTCATGAGATAACAACACCGTTTCATTGTAGAAGTAATAAAGAGTTGGTCAAGATCTGATGCCCACTGGCAAGTTGCCACCATAACCTTGTGCACCAAGGTCTCAGGATGCATAACGTCTCGAATGCCTGCAACTGGGACAATCGGACTGACCCTCAGATACCACCTTGTATCTGGTTTACTTAAGCACGTCTGCTAAGGCGAAATGCATATGAATAAAAGATTTTCCGTTACCAAGGTTTTTCTTTGTGTGTACTCTTTTTCGCTGTCGAAGCTCGAAGCTACGACTATTCACAATTCCCCATCACTTGAACTTAAACAAACATAGGACACGCAGTCCGAGTGCTCAATCACAACGCCTTAGACCGATGCCACAGTCAAGGTTTGTGGTCGTAGAAATCACTTATGATTTTATCCATGTTTTATTCTAACATGATAAGGACACCTAGTCCGCAGCAACGAAATCAGAACACACCGTTCTCGATTCCGAGATTTGGACTCTCAGCCCATAACATCATGAATGGGACCCTTGGTCCATAGTACTTGACACGGATCCTAGATCACGTGCATATAACTGAATACTAGAGGCGACGTCTCGCGAACTAGATTCTCTTTCACATGTACTTACTTTTCGCTAAGTGAAAATCAAATCCAAAACAAAACCTCGGTCACTTATCCAAGTAACCGGAATGTTTCTAAATCATTAGGAGAAAATCATTTTCCTTTGCAAACTCTTTTATAAAACATTTAGGAAATTCGTTTGCTCTTTGAAATCCTTGATGGAATAAAGTCAAATATTTTCAAAGGGTTTTTTCCTTCATAAAACACATAGTTCGAAAAGGTTTTCTCTCGTACAAAACGTTTGATCATAAAAAGGTAGTTTCTATTGACTTGAAATCACTTTAACATTTTTCTAAAAACAAAGATCTTATTCTTCTGAAGTAAGCACTTAAACAAGAAACTGTTATAAATGAACCCAAAACTTTTCAAAGCTCTATTCAAGGCTTATTAAGGCTTTTAATCCTTATAGTCATTGAGCACAGACTCAAGTCTGGCTTCTCAAACTTCAATCAACAGTAATATATTCTCAACAATAATATCACAGTTAATGACAGTTCATCACATACATGCACAATACTTTAAAGCAAGTAAGATTCAACTTCAAGTAATAATCACAATAGTTTAAGCAAACAAGTCATTCAAGTATTGGCTCCATATAATAATATTCAAGTCATTCAAGTAGACACCTACACACATGCATATAGCCATTGAATATCCCTAGGCAATCCCCTCTTACCTTCCGTGAAAGTTAAGGGATTGGATGTTTGGAAAGGTAAATCACGAACGTCCTCGCTTTCTTGGCGATGGAGGTCTAGAGTTATAAACACAAGATCATAAGTTAAAAATCATCTAAGAACACTAAACCACAAGGTATTATGTTCGGCCAAGACAATAAAGTAGAGTTAGGGATTCCCGAAAATTATGCAACTTATGAATTTATGATCCTCAAGTGCTAGGAGTTCATAAACAATGATCATTTAACAAAGTTGAATCAAAATCTCACTAAGTCATAGACTTAGGGCATTCGGCCAAAGCTAGTAAAATAGGCTAGCATTCACTAAACTTTTCAATCTCTTAGGTCTAGCATCCATACATAGTAAGGAGCTCAAAACCATGATCATTTTGGAAGAATAAAAACCAAACATCTTAGGCTCACAACCCTTAAGGTTCGGCCTTAATGAGATTTCTAAGCTAGGAATCTTTAAATCATCCGATCTTTTGGGCATAGCATCCTTCTATATTAAGGAGCTTTAGCCCATAATCATTTTGAAAGAATAACAATAACACATCCTAGGCCCAAAAACCCTAGTTTCGGCCATCATAGGAATTCAAGTTAGAAAGATTTAAACTTTCCAATCTCTTAGACTTAGCATCAAAATATCTTATGGAGCTCATGTCCATGATCATCTTGGAAAATGAAAGGAGTCACATTCTAGGTTTTACAACATAAACTAAACAAGTTAGAAGTCCTTAAACTTTCCAATCTCCTAGACTTAGCATCCTTCTATATTAAGGAGCTTTAGTCCATGATCATTTTGGAGAAATGAAAACAACATATCCTAGGTTCACAACCATCATAGGATGAATAGACTATACAATCTTTAAACTTTCCAATCACTTAGACTTAGCATCCTTCTATATTAAGGAGCTTTAGTCCATGATCACTTTGGAAAAATGAAAACCAAACCTTCCTAGGCCACTAAGGTATAGTTTCGGCCATCCTTGGAAAAATAGGTTAGGAACATTTGCATGATAACAACTCTTAGGTTTAGAATCACAAGGTATTAAGAGTTCTAAATCCATGATCATACTTGGAAAGTTGAAACATAGTACCCTAGGCCTACTTATTCATATTTTCGGCCATCATAGGAACAAGCTATCAAAACCTTCCAAGATTTATATATTTAAGATCAAGGGATAGTTAGAAACTCAAACACATGATCATTTTCTCAAAAGTTGAAACAAAACCCACCTAGACCATATTACATGGTTTCGGCCTCCTTAGAAAGAAAGGGTTAGGGAACTTTGTTTTACACAACCTTATAGTATGTGAAAATACAAGTAAATACAAGACTATAGAAAGTGGTTTCAACTCAAAAGGAGTTTTCTACCATTTTTAAGAGATTTTAGAAGTTTAAAGCTTAATAAGAACACATAAAGCAAATAATGAAATAAAGTGATAAACTTGTAAAGAAATTTATATGAGAGAATTACCCTTAACAAGAGGAAGAACTTTAATGAAGAACACAAGTGCAAAAGATAAATAAAAATGCAAGCTTTAAGTAGTTGAAACTTAAGGTAGAAGATGAAGTATAAGAGTGATGAAGTGATGAAGAAGAAGAAAAAGTGAGGAAGTGTAAATGAAAGGGGTATATATAGGGGAAGGGGAGAGGCTCACGGCCTTGAGGGAGAAGAGAGGGGTTTGGAGTGGCTTGTGGAGTAAGTTTGGGAGTTAAGGCTTGATGGGATGGAAAGAGGAGAGAAATAACTTTTGGATTAGATTAGTATTATAATTTGAAAAGTATAATGATTATACTTTTGGAGTGTGTAAGAGCCTCTTCCATCATGTCATCTCAAGTCACTTCACTCCTCTTTGTGCTCCATTTTGTACCCGGTTGCATTTCCGATCGTATATTCCCGACGTTTTCGACCGAATAATTTTTTTTTTTTTTATTTTTGAACGAAAATTTTCAATATTACCAAAGTTGAAGGAAACATGATAAAAACACTAACCGTCTAGTTCACGGGTCAAAATTAGGTTTTCTGCTCAGTAAACGGATACCGGCAGTGAAAACGCAGACCGGCTTCCGTCTGAATTTTCAACCGAAAATTTTAACGTGACTTCATACGATATAACAACACAAGAAAATGATTTTAGTTTAATTAAAATCATCCTTTGAGTTTAATCTAAAATAAACACATTTAAATATGTTTATACCGCTACAGAAAGCATAGGAAAAATAGGGTGTTACAATACTATCCCTCTAAAAAGAATTTTGTCCTCGAAATTATGCACCTTGAAATAACTCAGGGTATTGCAATTTCATCTTGTCCTCCACCTCCCATGTAGCTTCTCCGGTTGTCTCGTTCCAGATGACTTTGACTAAATGAATTTGTTTACCTCTGAGTTGCTTCATCATCTTATCCGCGATTCGTACTGGCGAAGTCTCAAAAGACAGGTTTTCTTTTAATTGTACTTTATCAGGTTTAATAACATGTGATGGATCAGGGATATACTTTCTCAACTGAGAGACATGGAAAACATCATGGATGTTGGAAAGAAAAGGAGGTAAAGATATTTTGTAAGCTACTGGACCTACGCGACGAAGAATTTAGTAGGGTCTAATGAATTTGGGAGTAAACCTTCTGGATTTTATCACTCTACCAATCCCAGTCGTTGGCGTGACTCTCAAGAACACATGCTCGCCCTCCTCAAACTCAAGAGGTCGTCGCCTCTTGTCAGCGTAACTTTTCTGTCTACTTTGAGCAGTCCTCATTTTGTCCTGGATCATCTTTACCTTCTCTGTCGTTTGTTGCACAATCTCTGGCCCTAACAGCAGACTCTCACCATCTTGATACCAACACAAAGGCGTTCGACATCGTCGACCATACAAAGCCTCATAAGGTGCCATTCCTATACTTGAATGAAAACTATTGTTGTAGGTGAATTCTATCAACGGTAGAAACTCATCCCAGCTCCCAGTGTCTTCCATCACGCATGCTCTTAGTAAATCTTTGAGTGATTGGATTGTCCTCTCTGACTGTCTGTCAGTTTGTGGATGACACGCAGAACTCAATTTGAGTTTTGTTCCCAAAGAGTTTTGTAGTCCCTTCCAAAATTCTGACGTAAACCTTGGATCACGATCCGAAATGATTCTCGAGGGTATACCGTGCAACCTGACAATTTTGTCAATGTACAACTGAGTCAACCTTTTCATCGGGTACTTCATGTTGATAGGTAAAAAGTGAACTGAGTTGGTCAGTCGATCCACAATTACCCATATAGCCTCATGCCCTTTCCGAGTCCTTGGTAAACTGGTCACAAAGTCCATCGAAATTCTGTCCCACTTCCATTCTGGGATGTCCAACGGTTTTAACATTCCTGCTGGCCTCTGGTGTTCAATCTTAGCCTTCTGACATATCAGACAAAAAGCGACGTATTCCATTACGTCCCTTTTCATTCCATACCACTAGTATAACTTTTTGAGATCTTGATACATCTTCGTGGCTCCTGGGTGTAAACTCAGCTTACTCTTGTGAGCCTCCACCAAAATCAACTTCCTAAGCTAGGCGTCATCTGGTATACAGATTCTTTCACCGAACCTCAAAATTCCATCCGTTCCTTCTCTGAATTCTGACAGTGCTCCTTGTCGCACTAGGTCTCTTTCTTCTTGCAGATACTGATCACTCACTTGTTTTTCTCTTATTTGCTCCATCAATCCGTTCGAAACAGTGATCCTATTCAGACACATCCTTCCTGGAAACGTCTCAACTGATAAACTTAGATCCCGGAACTGTTCCAACAGTCCCTGCTCTTTAACCATCAATACTGACATGTGTATTGACTTTCTGCTCAGTGCATCCGCCACTACATTCGCCTTCCCAGGGTGGTACTGTAGTTGAAAGTCGTAGTCCTTCAAAAACTCCAACCAACGTCTCTGGCGCATGTTCAACTCCTTCTGATCGAAGAGGTACTTCAAACTCTTGTGGTCTCTGAAAACATTAAAAGTAGCTCCATACAAATAATGTCTCCAAATTTTTAAAGCAAAGACCACTGCCGCCAACTCCAAGTCGTGCGTCGGGTAATTCCTTTCATGAATCTTCAATTGCCTTGAAGCATACGCTACAACTTTTCGGTTCTGCATCAGCACACAACCCAGCCCCTGGTGTGAAGCGTCACAATAAACCTCAAAAGGTTCCTTTGGATCAGGTAGGATCAACACGGGTGAGGTTGTCAACCTTCTCTTTAGCTCTTGGAAACTTCCTTCACAAGCCTCCGTCCAGACAAATGCTTGGTCTTTCCGAGTTAACTGGGTAAGGGGTCCCACTATCTTGGAAAATCCTTCAATGAATCTCCTATAGTAGCCCGCTAAACCCACAAAGCTACAGATTTTCGTTGCCGTTGTTGGCCTTTCCCATTCCAAAACAGCCTCGACCTTTGACGGATCCACCGCGATTCCTTCGCGTGATATCACATGACCTAAGAATTGCACTTGGTCCAACCAGAACTCGCACTTCTCCGGCTTCGTATAGAGCTGCTTCTCTTTCAAGGTCTGAAGAACAATGCTGAGATGCTCAGCATGATTCTCCTTGTTTGGAGAATAGATCAGAATATCATCAATGAAGACGACAACGAACTGATCTAAGTAAGGACGAAAAATCCTATTCATGTAATCCATGAATATGGCAGGAGCATTCGTCACTCCAAACGGCATCACTAGATACTCATAATGTCCATAGCGTGTTCGAAACACTATCTTAGGGACATCTTCAGCCTTCACACGAATCTGATGGTAGCCTGATCGTAAATCGATCTTCGAGAATACGGCCGCGCCACGCAGTTGATCCATGAGATCATCTATCCTTGGGAGCGGATATCTGTTCTTGATCGTAACCGTTCAACTGGCGAAAATCCACACAGAGTCGAGAAGTTCCATCCTTCTTCTTTACAAATAGAACTGGAGCTCCCCACGGGGATACACTGGGTCGAATGAATTCCTTTCTCATCAGCTCCTCGAGTTGTTCCTTCAGGGTTTCTAACTCCGATGGTGACATGCGATATGCCATGGATATCGGTCCAGTGCCTGGAACCAGATCAATTGCAAACTCTATATCTCGAACAGGCGGTAGACCAGGTACATCTTCAGGAAAAACATCCGGAAACTCATTGACGACATGTACGGACTCTAGGTCTAACTCACTCTTAACATCTGAGGAAAACAGCAGCATGTAACCTTGAGCTCCCTCTTTCAAAGAAGCTCTTACCTGACTAGCAGATAAAAATCCAGAAATCTCATCCCTAAAGACAAAGGTTCTTTGAGCACAGTCTATCAGGATGTCGTTGGAAGATAACCAATCCATGCCTAAAATTATATCTAGTTGTATTAAAGGTAAACAGATTAAGTCTACAGGAAAGTGTCTATCCTGAATAGTGATAGGACAATTTAAGCAAACAGAATTAACAGTTACTGGTTCAGCAGTTGGGGTAGAGACAATCAAGTTATATGGTAAGGAAGAAATAGGCAAATCTAGAAGTTTCACACGATCCATCGAGATAAAAGAATGAGTTGCACCCAAATCGAAAAGTACAGTTAAAAGATTACCGGATAAATCGCACTTACCCTGCACTAGGTCGGCGAAATTCGATGCCTCAGCTCCACTCATCGTGTAAACTCTCCCTCTAGTAGTCGGCTTGCTTGCCTTGGCATGATTGATAGATGACTCTCTCTTTGGTGCCCGGCACTCCTTGGCCAAGTGCCCCACACGATCACAGTTGAAGCACTTTGTATCCTTCTTTGAACAGGTATCGGCTAGATGGTTGGGATCTCCACACCGATAACATTTCCTCTCTTGGCATTGATTGTTGTTTCTCTGGCCTCCACTCCTTGTTCCTGGAGTATTGGAACATTGTTGTTGCTTGGTGATTGGTGGTACGGTCTCCTCTGGTTTTGCTTCCACTTTTGGTTCTGTCCCTGATACTGACTCTTGGGATGAATGGGTCCTCCAACATTCCCTTTGCTATCCCGCCCCTTGCGCATCAGCTCTACCTTCCGGCATTTCTCTACCAGCGCTTGGAAATTCCTGATTTCCAAGGGCAGCACAGATTCCTTGATCTCGAAGCATAGGTCGACTTCGAACTTTTCGCACTTCCACTCCTCGCTGGGGTTGTTCTGGAAAAAGCGGAAATATTTGGCAAGGAACTCAAACCTTGCCGCATATTCCCCCATCGTCATGTCCCGCTGATACAGCCTCAGAAATTCTTGCTCCTTCTCCACCCGAGCACTCTGGGGAAAGTATTTGTCCAAAAACCTGTTGCGAAATACTTCCCAGGTGATCTCGTGATGCTCAGCCTCTAATAGTTGTCTGGTGCCTTTCCACCAGTATTCAGCATCTCCAATCAGTTGGAATGTTGCATAAGGTACCTTTGCTCCTTCTGGGTGTGCACCAGCTCAAAGATCTTCTCCAGCTCTTGGATCCAAAGATCAGCTTTAGTCGGGTCTGCGTCCCCGTCAAACTGCGATGGATTCTGACGTCGGAAGGCACTCATATTCTTTCCTTCTGCAGCCTGTTCAACACTTTGCTGCTCCTGCTGATTCTGAGCAGCCGCATTGGCAGTCTGGAGAGCTATGGCAACAGCAACGTCAGCCAAAGCTTGGGCAGCGAAGTCCATACTGCCATTGCCTCGGCCATGACCCCCACATCCGTGTGCACCTCCTGGTTCCATACTGACCTGTAAGACACAATCAGTGAGATGGTAATCAGAAAAGGAAAGATCTAACTCGACAGCCATTACACATTACTCCTAAGAAGTAACTCAACAAGACTCGATCAGAGAATACACAACATCGACACAACAGACCTAAACCCAAACATTCCCGAAAGACTCGACTAGCTCTGATACCACTAATGTGACACCCTAACATGGTATCACATGGTTACACGTTGCGGAATTAAAATTTGTTTAAATGCTGGTCGCTTTCAGAAAATAAACCTTCTTTATAAATAATGTTACTGAAAATGATACTTAAAAAATCTCCCTTATTTTATTTTTTTTAAACGAAAGAAGAAGTGATGAACACTCAGAACATGAAATGAAACAACACACATACATATATAACTGTCCCAGTTGGAACTCAAGTTTGGTACAAAATAGGGCCTTATTAACGGCCATTGAAACAGAATCATAAAAAGGTCTACAGATACAACTAAAGAGGGTAAGCAAAACACGGGAAAGGGGGGTTCCAGAACCACATCTCAAAAGATAGCTCTCCAAGCCAAAAGTCTAACGGAAAACACCCACAAAGCTCCAAACTGGCTACTGGCACTGGCTACAGGTAGGATCTCCACAAATACTGCCACGAGACGAGAACTCCGGTGATGGATATATGACTTCACTGCCCTCATCCAAGGAGTCAAAATCGTCGTCATAGTCTAAGACATAGTAATCCGGATCGTCCTCCTCCATAACCTCCAAGGGCTCCTCCTCGGGGTCCTCTTCAGGGTCTTCTTCCGGGCCCTCCTCAAGTCCCACTGCAGGATCTTCCTCAGGTTCCTTCTCTGGGTCATCCTCCACCGGTGGAGCTGGATCAAAGTGCTCGTGTAGAAGTCCAGTCACCTGTAACGTGTGCAGATATAACCAAGTCGGAGGGAGCTTAACCGTCCTGGTCTCCACGGTCTATGTCCTCCGTATCGGGTTCCCGTTAGTGTCAAAATCCATGGTCGTAATGGGTCCTTGATATGTAACAGATGTAGTCCCCTCGTGGATCTGCCACGCCCCCGCACTCCCGGCATTATCGAAAACCTCAGTCTTCGATGCTGACGGCACCAGCGGAATACTCGGATCCATCTGAGCACGTATGCATGCGACGATACCAAAAAGGAAGAGAAAGTAACAAGTAGAAACGCAAGAGTGAGATACCAATAAAAGGATATATCCCACAACAACCATAAGCATGATACATACAACATCGCAACATAATAAAATGTATTTAGCATATGATAGAGCAGGAGTTATATCAGTGGGTCTCATGCCCGAACAATCATTTTTATAAAATTGATGCATGACACTTCAATAATCAGGCTCTAACTTAATCTCATGAGATAACAACTTCGTTTCATTGTAGAAGTAATAAAGAGTTGGTCAAGCTCTGATGCCCACTGGCAAGTTGCCACCATAACCTCGTGCACCAAGGTCTCCGAATGCACAACGTCTCGAATGCCTCCAACTGGGCCAATCGGACTGACCCTCAGATACCACCTTGTATCTGGTTTACTTAAGCACGTCTGCTAAGGGGAAATGCATATGAATAAAATATTTTCCGTTACCAAGGTTTTTCTTTGTGTGTACTCTTTTTCGCTGTCGAAGCTCGAAGATACGACTATTCACAATTCCCCATCACTTGAACTTAAAGAAACACAGGACACGCAGTCCGAGTGCTCAATCACAACGCCTTAGACCGATGCCGCAGTCAAGGTTTGTGGTCGTAGAAATCACTTATGATTTTATCCATGTTTTATTCTAACATGATAAGGACACCTAGTCCGCAGCAACGAAATCAGAACACACCGTTCTCGATTTCGAGATTTGGACTCTCAGCCCATAACATCATGAATGGGACCCTTGGTCCATAGTACTTGACACGGATCCTAGATCACGTGCATATAACTGAATACTTGAGGCGACGTCTCGCAAACTAGATTCTCTTTCACATGTACTTACTTTTCGCTCAGTGAAAATCAAATCCAAAACAAAACCTCGGTCACTTATCCAAGTAACCGGAATGTTTCTAAATCATTAGGAGAAAATCATTTTCCTTTGAAAACTCTTTTATAAAACATTTAGGAAATTCGTTTGCTCTTTGAAATCCTTGATGGAATAAAGTCAAATATTTTCAAAGGGTTTTTCCTTCATAAAACACATAGTTCGAAAAGGTTTTCTCTCGTACAAAACGTTTGATCATAAAAAGGTAGTTTCTATTGACTTGAAATCACTTTAACATTTTTCTAAAAACAAAGATCTTATTCTTCTGAAGTAAGCACTTAAACAAGAAATTGTTATAAATGAACCCAAAACTTTTCAAAGTTCTATTCAAGGCTTATTAAGGCTTTTAATCCTTATAGTCGTTGAGCACAGACTCAAGTCCGGCTTCTCAAACTTCAATCAACAGTAATATATTCTCAACAACAATATCACAGTTAATGACAGTTCATCACATATATGCACAATACTTTAAAGCAAGTAAGATTCAACTTCAAGTAATAATCACAATAGTTTAAGCATTCAAGTAGACACCTACACACATGCATATAGTCATTGAATATCCCTAGGCAATCCCCTCTTACCTTCCGTGAAAGTTAAGGGATTGGATGTTTGGAAAGGTAAATCACGAACATCCTCGCTTTCTTGGCGATGGAGGTCTAGAGTTATAAACACAAGATCATAAGTTAAAAATCATCTAAGAACACTAAACCACAAGGTATTATGTTCGGCCAAGACAATAAAGTAGGGTTAGGGATTCCCGAAAATTATGCAACTTATGGATTTATGATCCTCAAGTGCTAGGAGTTCATAAACAATGATCATTTAACAAAGTTGAATCAAAATCTCACTAAGTCATAGACTTAGGGCATTCGGCCAAAGCTAGTAAAATAGGCTAGCATTCACTAAACTTTCCAATCTCTTAGGTCTAGCATCCATACATAGTAAGGAGCTCAAAACCATGATCATTTTGGAAGAATGAAAACCAAACATCTTAGGCTCACAACCCTTAAGGTTCGGCCTTAATGAGATTTCTAAGCTAGGAATATTTAAATCATCCAATCTTTTGGGCATAGCATCCTTCTATATTAAGGAGCTTTAGTCCATAATCATTTTGGAAGAATAACAATAACACATCCTAGGTCCAAAACCCTAGTTTCGGCCATCATAGGAATTCAAGTTAGAAAGATTTAAACTTTCCAATCTCTTAGACTTAGCATCCAAATATCTTATGGAGCTCATGTCCATGATCATCTTGGAAAATGAAAGGAGTTACATTATAGGTTTTACAACATAAACTAAACAAGTTAGAAGTCCTTAAACTTTCCAATCTCCTAGTCTTAGCATCCTTCTATATTAAGGAGCTTTAGTCCATGATCATTTTGGAGAAATGAAAACAACATATCCTAGTTTCACAACCATCATAGGATGAATAGACTATACAATCTTTAAACTTTCCAATCACTTAGACTTAGCATCCTTCTAAATTAAGGAGCTTTAGTCCATGATCACTTTGGAAAAATGAAAACCAAACCTTCCTAGGCCACTAAGGTATAGTTTCGGCCATCCTTGGAAAAATAGGTTAGGAACCTTTGTTTGATAACAACTCTTAGGTTTAGAATCACAAGGTATTAAGAGTTCTAAATCCATGATCATACTTGGAAAGTTGAAACACAGTACCCTAGGCCTACTTATTCATATTTTCGGCCATCATAGGAACAAGCTATCAAAACCTTCCAAGATTTATATATTTAAGATCAAGGGATAGTTAGAAACTCAAACACATGATCATTTTCTCAAAAGTTGAAACAAAACCCACCTAGACCATATTACATGGTTTCGGCCTCCTTAGAAAGAAAGGGTTAGGGAGCTTTGTTTTACACAACCTTATAGTATGTGAGAATACAAGTAAATACAAGACTATAGAACGTGGTTTCAACTCAAAAGGAGTTTTCTACCATTTTAAAGAGATTTTAGAAGTTTAAAGCTTAATAAGAACACATAAAGCAAATAATGAAATAAAGATATAAACTTGTAAAGAAATTTATATGAGAGCATTACCCTTAACAAGAGGAAGAACTTTAATGAAGAACACAAGTGCAAAAGATAAATAAAAATGCAAGCTTTAAGTAGTTGAAACTTAAGGAAGAAGATGAAGTATAAGAGTGATGAAGTGATGAAGAAGAAGAAAAAGTGAGGAAGTGTAAATGAAAGGGGTATATATAGGGGAAGGGGGGAGGCTCACGTCCTTGAGGGAGAAGAGAGGGGTTTGGAGTGGCTTGTGGAGTAAGTTTGGGAGTTAAGGCTTGATGGGATGAAAGAGGAGAGAGAAATAACTTTCGGATTAGATTAATATTATAATTTGAAAAGTATAATGATTATACTTTTGGAGTGCGTAAGAGCCTCTTCCATCATGTCATCTCAAGTCACTTCATTCCTCTTTGTGCTCCATTTCGTATCGGGTTGCATTTCCGATCGTATATTCCCGACGTTTTCGCACGAATAAAATATTTTATTTTATTTTTGAACGAAAATTTTCAAAATAATCAAAGTTGAGGGAAACATGATAAAAACACTAACCGTCTCGTTCATGGGTCAAAATTAGGTTTTCTTCTTAGTAAACAGATACCGGCAGTGAAAACGCAGACCGGCTTCCGTCTGAATTTTCGACCGAAAATTTTACCGTGACTTCATATGATATAACAATACAATAAAATGATTTTAGTTTAATTAAAATCATCCTCTGAGTTTAATCTAAAACAAACTCATTTAAATATGTTTATACCGCTACAGAAAACATAGGAAAAACAGGGTGTTACAGATGGCAACTGCTTAGAATCAACTTCGATCATGAACACAGCGGGTCCCATTCGGTCAACTTCTGAGCTTGGGTTACGGGGTTTTCTAGCAATGGGACCTGGGGATGCACTCCAACCAGAGCTTCTAGCAGTCTTGTGTGGTTTAACTATTGCTTGGGATTATGCGTACAAAAATATTTTATGTAAATCTGATTGCTTAGAGGCTGCCCAGCTTATGAATCAATCAACTTCTCTCCAATGTCTCTCTCCAGTTCCATGCATGTGCAGCCACTCTTATGCAGCTAAGGATTTTGCTACAACGTGCATGGTCAATTGGCTTCAATCACGTCTACAAAGAAGAAAACTACTGCATTGACTACTTGGGAAAACATGGGTTGAAGAAAACTGCTCAATGGTACAATTGGTAGGATCCTCCTGAGCTAATGGGTTCCTTGCTTCTCTAGGATGAGCTAGGCTGTGTTTTTGTTCGTTAATTTTAGCTCTTTGTCTTTTATTTTTTTCTTACAAAAAAAAAAATATAAAACTAATAAAGCCCATGCCTAATATGCCACGCACCATGGTGATGGTATGAAGCAGTGTTATAGTGCCACAAATCCTCCATCGCCTTCCTCTCTCCACTCCCCTCACAGTCCGCCACCACGTACGACAGATCCATCCTCCATCGCCGTCCATTTCACCTCTATTTGTCGCTTTTTGTTGTAAACGTAGAGAGCAACGTAGAAACAAAATTGTGTTTCAAGGTGCAACGCAATTTATGATTCTATTCTAAGGGCAGGGGGCAGAGAAGGATTTGTGATGCTATCTTGAAAGAAGAGAGACAGCCACGTAGGATGATTTAGCTATGTGGAAAAAATTGTAAGACGTGGCAAAAATTAGGACAAGGTGTCATAGGAAGATTTTGGAGGTGGAGTATAATATATTATAAATAGATTTAATGCATGTCTTTCCTAAGAATTAAAAGTGTATTATCAATATTGTATAACACATGATTATTTTAGCCAATGAAATAATTTTTTTGTTGTTGCTGGTGTGAGTGTGCGACTATTATCGTTGTATAATAAACACTTGAAACAACACCAACAATTAACCATGCAGAATAAACCATGAGCCATCACATCAAGTTAATACGTAAAGTTTATTATAAGGACTGTTCTTATCAAAAACATTTTGATTTAACTGATTTATGACTTAAACGAAGTCATTTAATTAGTGGGCTAAGTATAGAAAATGTTTCTCATTTAAGTTATAACTCAAACCTGAATTAAAATAAACATCCTTTTTAGAAGGTTTTGCTTCATGAAAACTTATGTCCATTGATTTCCAAATACGATTTCAACTACACAGTTACCTTGATTGGAAATCGAAACATTCTAAGTGACGATTCTAAGGAAATCGTACCTATGCCTCATTTAGAGTAGGCTTTTAATTAAGTATTTCCTTGTAATAATTGCATAATTTCATAGCATAAGAACTTGTTCTTTTCCTTTATTCATTGTCTTTGTTGATATCCCCACTTAAGTGTTGTGAAATCCACTTAAAACTCGGGGATTGGAGTTAAACTCCCATTTGTTTCATATGTGGCCGAAACTTGACCACAATTCAAGAGAAGATTTCACTTCTCCAAAAACACTCATAGTCATAACCATACATCATCATAGCATATAATTACTCAAAAGTCATGCTATAACCATATTCTCATGCTATATCTATATTGACAATTCAAACCAAGGTATGTGAATAAGCCAATCAAACATAACATGTTCATGAGCATATAATCATATCAATCTTCAACAAAAATCACATATATCAAAACACACAAATCAAACCACAACCACTATTACAATCATGTCCTCATAGAGGACCAAACCAAACAAAGTGGATAACCCTTGGTCTAGGGTTTCCAACCACAAACAAATATAAGCCATCTTCACACCCACTAATATGGTGTGAGGTGGTTCACTCCACCCCCCCCCCCCCCCTCTCTTGTAGCTCCCCTAAGCAAGTTGCTCTTCTTTTCTCCACAAAGCCACAAAGCCAACTCCAACACCAACCTTCATCAACAAAAACATAACTAGTTAAAACAAACAAAAACCAAGGCTAAAACTTTAGCTATAGATCACGGCCTCTTTAGGTTTATAGGGCTAGGATGATTTGTTTTGAAAACCTTTTGGTAGACATAAAGACAAAGGTGTTTCCATGATTTGTTCAAAGTCCAAAAACAACATCATGCAAATCCCTATGAATTAATACATGACTTTTCGAAAGTATGTAACTTGAAATAACATACATATCCATAAGGCTAATGAAGTATAGAATAAAGTTACTAACTAGGGTCAAGAGAAATTACCCATTGGTTGATGAGAAACGATGAACAAAGCGAGGGTAGAAAAATACCAATTTTGCAAATCAACTCCGAATGAGTTTTTGCGTGAAATAATATGTCTCTAGATGATCTAGAGGAACAAGGATATGTTTTTGGAATGATGAAACAAATATTGGTTGGTGATCTAGAGGGCTTGGCCGAATTCTAGATCTAGGAAACCCATTTTCAAAAACAAGCTCCAAATGGATTTTTGTGTAAAATAGAAAGTATCTAAATCATGTTTGTGAGTATGGATATGGTCTTAGAAAATCAAAACAACACTTGGGTGTGGGTTTTAAGGGCTTGGCCGAATTTTGAGAGTTAGGAGAGAAAGCTTAGATGTTCTTAGATTTAAGAACAAAATGGATCCAAGTGAAGGCAAGGATATCTATGGAGCAAGTTTCATGAATTAAGAATCATGAAATGATGCCTCTAAGTTGATGAAATATTGAGGAGAAATGAAGAACAAGTCATGACCATTGAAGAACATTTGAGAGAAATGAAAGTTTATGACTTTGATCATAAAACTTAAGATTTAGATGACTTAGGATGTTTTAAGTAAAATGAATGATGGATGGATGTTCATTAGAGAGAGAGAGAGGCTCGAAATTCACTCCAAGGGAAGGAAGGTAACCATGCCAAATTGGTGACTTAACCATGGTTGGTCATGAAAGGAATTAATAAAAAGGATCAAGGGTAATTTGGTCTTTTATTTGTATAATTATCTAGATATTTATGGATATTTTGTGATATTTCTCAAAAACTCATCATTACATTTGGTGACTCACCATTTGACTCATGGGGTGAGTCGTCCATGCTTACTCATCGCCCATATCCTCTGGCATACCTCTACAGATTTGTTTCCTGCTCCATCGTTTACCCGATTGGTTTCGCGTGTTTTCTGTCAAAATTCACCCGAATAAGTAGTCGAATACTCATGTTAAGTAGTCGACTACTTCAGTTAAGTAGTCGACTACTCACCAGAAAATCTTGAATCTTATTTCTATTTGACACAAGTAGTCGACTACTCTTGTTAAGTAGTCGACTACTTCTCATGAAAAACATTATAAAAATTCTTTTAATTTTCAAAATCTCTTCTAAACTTTTTCTCTATAAATAGGGGTAAATTTGGCACAAAAAATAAGAATTTTTTTGCTAACAAAACTCTGCCAAAATACTCCCACAAAAATCACTTAGAGCTTTCATATTTCATTATTGTAAAAGGCAATTGTAGATTTCACTTTGTAATTCTTTTTGGAATCAATTTGTTGTAAGCAATAGGGTAGTTGTTATATCGATTTTGTGGGGCATCCAAGTCAATTCCAAGGTGAGGTATCCTTGGAGCTAAGGTCAGGCATCCTTAGAAGGTAAGGATTACTTTGAGTGAGGTATCTCAAAGTAATCAAGGTAAAGGTGGGGTATCCTTTTTGGTTTTTGACAATTGTAATCTTGTAAAGAACAAATTTCAAAATAGTGAAATCTCTCAAGGTTTCTTGAGAGCTGGATGTAGATCACTCAGGTTATGATTGAACCAGTAAAATTGAGTGTTCTTCTAATTTTTGCAATTATTGTTCTATGTTGTATATTGCAAATTGTGGTGAATTATATTGCTGTTTTTTTAATTGAGGTTATTCATTAATAATTGTTCTCTTCTTCTACTCTCTTTCATTGCATCACATATAATATTTCTTAAACAATTTTTTTTAAAGAAAGTGACTTAACCTCAATTCACCCCCCCCCCCCCCCCCCCATTGAGGTGCCATATTGGTTCAACATAAAATACAATATTTTATTTTTGAGCGAAAATTCTAGAAATAGACTTTATCACTAAAATAATAATAAACTAAGATTTTTCAATTTCTGGTCAAATTAGGGTTTTTTGCCGGTATAAAATTATATTGTCAGCGAACACGCAAACTGATCTCCGTCTGAGTTTTAAATCCAAAATTGAACCGTAACTTCCCAAGATATGATAGGTTTCAAATATGATTTTGTTTTTTTCAAAATCATTTTCTGGATCCCCGGTAATAATATAAAATATAATTACCGTCAAGAGATGAGAAAACGGGGTGGTACAATCATCCCCTCCTTCTTTAAGTGAATTCGGCCTCGAATTTGATTCTTTATCACCTACATTAAAAGGAAACAAATCAGCCACATTGAAAACTACACTAACGCCATACTCATTGACCTTGGCCAACACTTGTAATAGCCCATCTCCTCTTGGTTGCACCTTGGATTTCCTTTGTGAAGGAAACCTCTCATTTCTCATGTGCACCCAATCCCAATCTGTGGGATCAAACACATATATAAAAAATTCTTCGCATGTAACAAATATGTTAGGAAATTTCCAATCATGCACATATATCATCTTAAGATATTTAAAGTCAAACAATTGAGTACCAAAGGTAGTAAGCAATTATACCTTCTTGAAATTGCATTTACCACAATATTTACCTTTCTTTGACAATGGACCATGACATATGAAAAATTTTCCTTCCATTTCAAAGGCATCAACTCATTTTCATAAGTTGAATACCCAAGCATAGCCCCATTGCACTTCTCACCAAAACTAGATATTGGTGGTTCATCTAAAATATTCATTACAATCACATTGGTTGCACCAAACTTAAGTTCAAGAGATTTTTTAAGAAAAGGTAAAACATGAATGGGTGCATGAGTGAGCTTTTGGGAACCCATGCAAGTTCTCAAACCATGGGATGCTTCCTTTGGGATTAAATCTACAAATTCTTGCAAAAGAGTTTCAACACCACTAGGCAAAGAGAGACCATTAGAAGCATTAGTAATTAAACAAAAGTCCTTGAAATAAAGTATGCATTGGGGCTGCCTTGAAATCAAAGCCCTCTTCTCCTCACTTTTTGTTGACAAAGAACTCTCTTTTTGCTCACTATTTTTCTGACTCTTTTTCTCTTGCTCATCACTCTTCTAATCACTATCTCTTTCTTTTTCCTCTTGATCATCACTCTTCTTTTCACTCTCTTTTTCTTTTTCCTCTTGCTCTTTCTTCTCTCTCATCTTAAGTTGATCCTTACTTATTTCTCTTGCTCTCATTTTGTTTTTCTCATCAGCCATTTTCTTCCAACATGCTTCGTTTCTTTCTATTTGTCTCTTCATTCTCACCTCTTTTCTCAACCTTCTTTCATACTCTTTCACCGTCTTGTCATATCTCTCATGCATTTTTCGGATCCACTCTTCTACTTGATTCTTATGTTCTTGTACATAGTCGAATGTTTCAAATCGCAACATTGCAAGAAAACAAGTTAGAAAATAACAAAATATATGTAAGAACCACTCCACTTACCAAGTGTTTACACTCTTGATTTGTCCCCTCCACACAAGATGTAATTTTCATTCTTGCCTCTTTCCATTCAACTTGTTCTCTTTTAGGTCTTAGAGGAGTCAAACACCAATCCACACAATAAATCCAAAAAACAAGTAACAAAAATCACAAAACTTATCAAAACAAAGGAAAGGCTAGAAAAAGAAAAGCTTTAAGAATAAAGAAACACGGAAGAAGGGAAACTTTTTCAAGAACACAAATTGCCTAAACAGAATGTCTTCTTCTCTTTTTCTTGAAATTCTAGGTGCTGTTTTCCTCTTTTGTTTTTCAAATTTTTTTTTAATTCATACAACACACTAGAGAAGAGCTTGCAAAGAGAAACACAAATGTCTTCCTTTTTTTTTCGATTTTTTGTATTTCTGGGCAGCAAGAAGATGAACACAATAACACAATAATTCCCTTCAAATAGAAACAAGAAAATATTTTTTTTGTTTTGGGTTTTTCTGGGTAGAAAAGAAGAAATCTAGAAGATGACGAACAAAGAAGAAAATAAAGAACACAAACACAAAAATTCAACCAAACCTGTGCTTTGATTCCACTTGTTGACAACCAAATGGATAGGTTGCCTTGTTGATGATCTTAGGTTGAATTTTACCAATTATATTAAGCAAACAGTTTTTGAATTCCAATTAAAAAAGAAAGAAAGAAACAAGTGGATGAAGGTAAGGGATGAAGGTGGCGCCACAAACCAAGGGGTTTGATAAGACAATGAAGTTCACCACAAGAATCTTGGATTCTTGACAAGAACAAGTATGGCTCAACCAAGAACCAAAGAGAACAAAATTTCACAAAGACGGATTCAGTCCAAATTCAACATCCAAGTTTTTTTTATTCATGATATAGGGCACAAAACATATAGAAGTGTGGCTGCCAACTTTTGGCTCACACAAAGATACCATAACCCCCTTTAATTAACTCCTTAACTCAGCCACTAAATGATGAAATATTATTCTCCCTCTACCATTATGTGACTGCTACACTTACTTCGCAAATTAAAAGTGTAACCCCCCTTGTTTAAATAAAAACAATAACATGACTAATAACTTAAATAGGAGTTTCTTTAGGCATGCAAGCCAAAGATTCCCTCCTATGAAGCTTGAAGTTCGTCCAACACATGGGAAGTGGGCTTGATCATCATGCAAGACTTAGTATAGCTCACTCTCATGGAAAACAAACAAAGTAACCCAAAATTGGATTCACACATAATCCATTACACTTTATTGAATTGAAATAAAACAAGCAAATGCACAAAAAAAAATTGCACGCCCAACATCATCATCTTCATGGGTCTTCTAGTTGGATAAGATAAGTCACCAACTTGGGCTCCATTCCATTTGGTCTTGATCTTGGGCTTGCTTCTATCAAAATAGTCACCATGTGATTAAGAACTTGTTGGGCTTTCTTGGTTCTAGCTCTTGTCATAGATTCACCAAGTCCATGTAGTGCTCCTTGGTCCATACTCCTTAGTTGGCTCATATCAAAGGGATTTTCATAGAGACAAATAACCAATTACAAGAACAAAAATTAGTCAAATGGAGATTTAAACTCATGTACAAGGACAATGAAGAATTGAATACCTTCAAGCTGTTGTGCCAGCCAACCCATGCATATCGCATTAGACAAAGGTGTACGATACAAACCGTTCATGTTTTTTCTTCACCTAAATTGATTTTATGTAAATTTAAAAAAAAACATTTTTATTTTTTTCTTCTGCAAAAAGTGTTTGTCTCTAGCTTTGGGTAGATAAAAATATAGGATCAAGTAAGGAATTGTTGTGTTAACAATTTATGACAATTATGATGCTCTTTCTTGCATGCTACATATAGGTAAAGGTGGAATTCAAATATTGAATATTAGTTTATTTATTTTTCTATATCACAAAGGTATAACAATAGAAGTGATATATATTAAATAAAAATAATAATTAAATAACATCAAACAACTTTTGATTTGAAGGCAATTCAATTACCGTATCAGAATTTGCTATGTCACGTTGTCTGATCTGTATCCTCCAATCCCCAAGTTTGGTAGTAACTTCAAGAAGAAAAAGGGAAACCGTTTGTTCAATCAATAGACGAGTAGTCTTCAATCTTTTCCGACTTTCTTGTTGTGCCTATGATCAAAATCAGTATACATATTACCAAGTACACATGCAATATAAATGAAATAGTACGTCCCTTACTTTAAGTTAGCATGCCAGTTTTACATATCATGTTGAGTGGAAAAAGAAGACCACCCTATAAATTATGTTGAACATTCAATTAACTTGATAAAGGATGAGCTTATAGTTATTGGTGAAACAACAACATTTTCTACAATCTGTGCTCGGTACATTGCACTGGTTTTCTTGACGGATTCCTGTGTCATAAAAATTAATTAGTTATGGTTAACTGCAACAATAGGTTTTGAATTGCGGTTGTAGTCTCCATCGCAGTTCAGTTGCATTTACCGTAATTGCGGACAATTACGAGAAAATGCAGCTGAAGCGACCATAATTGCGGTTGCTATGCGATTTTGAGAGACCATTAAAACCGAAACATGCGATCCCCAAATGTGGCAGTGAGCTTAATTTAAAAACCTAACCCTTATTATAGTCATGTAAAAGAGTACGAAAACCAAGAGAAAGATTTGCTTTACTCACTTGGATTAATTTCCTGAGGATGTTAACTAGCTCTTGGCTTTGTGGATCTTGCTCTTGAGTGTTACTCATCATATCTGTTGGCATACTAGACTGCAATTATGAAATCATTAAGTTCCCCTCATCAACAACATTTGGTGACTTGGCCTCAATTGAACTTGACATCTTTATATCTAGATAGAAGAAGAGAAAAAAACCGCTAACGGAGCTAGATTGTAGCTAGAATAAGGCACAAAAAACCCTGAAATGACTGTTGTGGAGGCTAAACAAATGAAGAAGAGTATTTATTGGTGGAGTGAAAGATTTTTTATTGTAAATATACATGCATCTCATAGATACACACAATATAGTAGTCCACAATTTTTAAGATTTCAAATTGTGTCTAGTTTTTATTTGGATTTTTCCCTTCACTATCAAAACCAAACACAATTTGAAATCTTTAAAACTGTGGACTGCTATATTGTGTGTACCTATGAGATTCATATACATTTACAATTAAAAATCTTTCACTCCACCAATAAATACTCTCCATCATTTGTTTAGCCTCCACAGCAGTCATTTCAAGGTTTTCTGTGCCTTATTCTTGCTACCAATCTAGCCCCATTAGCAGTTTTTCCTCTTCCTCTATCTAGATATAAAGAATGTCAGCTTCAATTGAGGCCAAGCCACCAAATGTTGTTGATGAGGGGAATTTAATGATTTCATAATTACAGTCTAGTATGTCAACAGATATGATGAGTAACACTCAAGAGCAAGATCCACAAAGCCAAGAGCTAGTTAACATCCTCAGGAAATTAATCCAAGTAAGTAAAGCAAATCTTTTTCTTGGTTTTCGTACTCTTTTACATGACTATAATAAGGGTTAGGTTTTTAAATTAAGCTCGCTGCCACATTTAGGGATCGCATGTTTTGGTTTTGGGTTCCTCTCAAAATTGCATAGCAACCACAATTATGGTCGCATCGGCTACATTTTCTCGTAATTGTCCGCAATTGCGGTAAATGCAATGGAACTAAGATGGAGAAAGCAACCGCAATTCAAAACCTATTGTTGCAGTTAACCATATGTACTTAATTTTTATGGCACATGAATCCATAAAGAAAACCAGAGAAATGTACCGAGCACAGATTGCAGAAAATGTTGTTTCACCAATAACTGTATGCTCATCCTTTATCAAGTTAATTGTATGTCAACATAGTTTATAGGGTGGTCTTCTTTTTCCACTCAACATGATATGTAATGTTGGCATGCTAACTTAAAATAAGGGATGTACTATTTCATTTATATTGCATGTGTACTAGGTAATATGTTTGTTGATTTTGATCATAGGAAAAAACAAGAAAGTGGGAAAAGGTTGAAGACTACTCGTCCGCTGACAGAACAAACTGTTTTCTTTTTAAATGTATCATACTAGGCCATCAAATAAATTTAAAGCATCACCTTGCTTCTTTTCTTATTTGGCATGTAGCTTTCAAGAAGCATATAATACACTACCTCAATGATTTGTTGAAATAGTCGGCTTGGATTACCATGATCAAAATACTGCAAAAATAACAAACAAACAACATGAATGTCATTATCAATGACATATAATTACTGAATTTCATACTTATGATATAAAGAGATACAATATGCTTTTTTAAAATATATCAGAATCATTATGGCTATTAAATTATTCCACACGAAATCCCTAAAGCATAAAAACATTGAAGATAGTCGTTAACTCTTTTGATACTTTTCTTTAAAAAAAAAAAGCAATTATATAAAATGACACAACTCACAATATATCTCAAGATGAGATAGTTGACCAAGGTGAGGTGCAAGACTTCTAGAGTAGAATCCAGATTTTTAGGTTCTACCATGGTTGTCAAAACCGATCCGAGCCGACAAGCAAATAGGAAACACTGAGATTGAGATGGAAAAAATAGAGGCCAATTGGCCAAATATCTATGCTTCTTCTTCCATATATGCGATCTATCGCTGATGGAGGTTGAAAAATAAACGGCACTGAAACAGGGGAGAAGGGGTAGAAAGAGTGAAACATGTGGAGAAGCTGTAGAAAGAATGAAACTTGAGGCTACTGATTGCAAGTGTGATTTAGGGTTTTATGGATTAGTGGACTTTTGGGCCATCATTCGTGTCATTTTTCATGGTCCATCTTAGGACGTAAATGTATAGGGTATTTGTTGTTGACTAATGACTATACATATTATCATATTATTATAGGATAAATATTATCTTTTAATGACCCCTTAATATATACTTTTGAATAAATATTGAGATTTAGTGTGTTCTTGATATGTTAAATTTTAATGTTGCCAACTTAAGGAATATTGTGTTACTTTTTTTTTTAATATTGTTCTATATATTATTTTAAAAAGTTAAAAAAATATTATTTAATAATTACCTGTTCAACCACGGTCGGACCATTGAACCTTAAACATGTGCCTTCACCAGTCAAATGACCGGTCTGGTTTAAAAACGTTGTGTTTTGCTAAAGTTCTAAAAAGAAAAATTACATTTAATAATGTAAAAAGCAATTTAGTTTTAGATAATGCTTCACTGAGATCGAATGCTCAACACGATACTTGTAAATAAAATTGTGGAAAAATCTTGACACGGCATGTGACACCATTACCCGTACATGATAATATAAAATATAAAATCATACTTGCTTTCAAATAATACCAAATTTAGATAACAGCATAACAAAAGTAACATGTGTCGCATTGTTTCGAAATGTAATCACAACTTCATAAAATATTTGAAGTAAACCAAAGAATGAAAATAAAAATCTTTCTTAAAAACAACACAACTGCGGAAAAGAAATAAAACCCAAATCCTGATGTCACATGATCAGAGTTGGTATCCCAAACATTACATCAGAAAAAATAATAAACTAATAACTAAAAGCAATCCTATCTACTAGCCGAGCGAATTCCACTGAATCACTCTTCTATGGTCGGCTCATCCTCCACTATATATACAAAATACATGCACAAAAATAACAAAGAGAGGGGTAAGAAATATAATCATGAATACATGTAGACGGTTAGGAATATTAATCAAGATGAACATACAACATACATTCATGCAACACACACACACACACACACACACACACACACAGATATATACATATATATATATATATACATATATACATATATATATATACATATATCATGTTAAATAATGCATGTGATACGATGCAACTTCACTTTGTATGCCAATAGCCAAAACCAAAATCAGGAAAGACGACCAAGAATACGTACTCAGTTATCGACTTGGATAACACACCTTATCAGATGGTATCCACTGAATAGTATCCTTAATCATAATAACGTACTGTGGCTGTCAAAATACTCAGGCTTGGTCGAACGGACACTCCGACACAGGTTGCTAGCCCATGCCATAATGGAACTTCCACACCCGATTCATGTACCCTCAAAGCTGGAAAAACTCCCTTCGAGGCCCCACTATCATGTTTCATTGTTTGCTCTCCGCCCAACATATCATATTCATAATAATACTGCAAGCTATGCTCAAATATGTGCAAACACATGTCCAACCATCACTACCATAACCAATCATATTGATTATCATCCATGACCATCAACAATGGCCACCAACAACAACTTAGCCTTAATTCATCATTACGTAGTCAATAACATTGATTGTTAACCATGATCATTAACAATGATCTTTATAACATCTTATCATTAATTCATCATTACCATTAACTTTGTTATCGTTATTAATGTCCTCATTTAGATCATTAACTTAGTCTTGTTAGCTAAACATCAATTTACATCCTTTTATAGTCATCCACCATCAAGTCAAATTCGCCTCGCAAGCCCTTGCTCGCCTCGCAAACCCGAGAGCTTGTGAACTGCTCCCCGTAATTCACCGTGCAAACACCCATTCGAAGGGTGAATCTGGACAGACAGCAAGTCTGCCAAAATCGAGTTACTCCCAGTTCTCATGGTTTTAACCCTCCGAATCTTAACTTATGTGTTCATACTATTCCTTTGATCATTAACCTCACCCCACATACCTCACTCATTTTTTATGGGGATTCCAATTAACCTATTACTATGTCCCTATAGCATAATTAACCTAACATTATAATCATGGCATGATCACATACTCATTTGTAACAATCCATCAAATATATCATATCATCATGAATTTATCACATATAAACATGTTATAGAATCACATCAAATATATCATATCATCATGAATTTATCACATACAAACATGTTATATTATCACATCATTCATCAAGAACATAATTTAACATACATGAATATACATATAGGGTTCATGGGTTAACCCCTTCATCTTAACCTATTCCTGAAACCCACATATTCATAATGATTCTTCCCCCCATACCTGGTATGAAGATTTAAATTCAAAAGGAAGAGAAGAAAGTCCGCTGGGGTCTCGTCTCACGAACGCTTGTCTACTACATCAAGAACAGCAAAGAAAACACCTTGATTCAACTCTAATATCAAGAAACTTGAAAGAAAAATCAATAGGAAAAAGGCGCACGAATTTTACCTTGTTTAAAGATCCAAACAGCAAGGCAATGAAGACGAAAACTGACATGAATGAGCGTGTATTACCAGCGATGTTCTTCTATCAAAGAACAGTGAAGAACGGTGCAAGAAACAGTTTCTCTTGAGAGAGTTTTAGGGAGAAAACGATGAGGATTCAAAGAGAAGAGAGGGAGGCAGTTTTCTGAGTGTTGAAATGTGAGAAAATAGGGTTTAGATCATGGTTTTGAGGGTTAAGACGGTTTAAAACACGATTTGGGCTCAAATAGAACCCAAAACACGTTTTCTGGTTCTGTACGGTTTGCATAACCTTTTTCCATGAATTTATTGTATAAAATAAAAACCTTTGTCCATGGGTAGAAAAGTCCCACATGAACCAGTTCACAATCGCTGAAATATATAACAAGTTTTAAAATAATTAAACATATTAATGAAATAAACACACCTAAACCCAGATGTCACATACAGAGCTGGTATAACCGTTGCGGAATAAAATCCACGGAATACAACCGAAAACTAACAAACTATAAGAACATGAAACTAGCCCTAACTATGAGTGGTGGCTCCTCAGAGTCACTCCTCTCCAGGCTGCTCGTCATCCTTTGCAAGGTGCCAATCAGGCCAACAACAAACAAACAAACATAGGGAGTAAGAATCATGTAAACATAATAGCAAGGAAGTAGGAAGTAAAGTAAATCATACAGACATGGCACCAATATAACATACATCAACAGCATCAACATTCATCATGCTATGTAGTGCAATGCAATCCTACTCCGCTAAGCCAACAATGCATGTGGATCCACTAAACTCGGGATGGACGACTTCGGAGTTAAATATCCACATTGAGAATCTACTCAATGTCGGAGAATCTACTCCTTGGATAGCCAACTCATCAAACCAACAAATACCTCATCACCGGGGCGCAAGGAGAATCTGCTCCAACCGTGGATGGCCAGATCGCCGTACTCTAGGACGCCTCCCCTATGTCGAACATCCCTAAACAACAACTGCGATGCAATGTGTATGCAACACAACAACAGCGGAATCAACCGCAACAACTTGCCTTACGGAATCTACCTGAGGACTTAAGCGGAATCAACCGCAACATTTGAGGTAGACTCTCGGCCACCAAGGTATAACCACAACGCCTTAGACCCAAATCGCGAGGTCAAGGCTTCCTTGGCCAAAAAGACCAAGGAACATCTCATCAGCTTGCGATACCCAACGGGCACCGACTTATCAAACTCAACACCTCACCATCTCATCACTTAGTTATCTTTGGTGAACATTAGCCAAGTTGTCTAATCTTTATCATTAATCAACTCATCATTATTGTGGAATGGGGTTTGAAACCCCTTAAGTTCTTTAATTCTGATTCTGTCTAGGAAGGGTGAGCACGGTCGTGCATAACCTCCAGCACGGTCGTGCTTAAACACGTGAGAGGCGTGCTACCCTTTAAGTGAAGCACGATCGTGCTTCCTGTTGAGCACGGTCGTGCTCAGTAGCACGGTCGTGCTCTTTGTCCTGCACGGCTGTGCTAAACAGTGCGGCCATGTTTTAGAATTCAACTGGGAGCACGGTCGTGCTCCCTATTCAGCCCGGTCGTGCTCATCACGCGACAGTGCTTTCTGGGCAGGAATAGAGACTGAAACTTAACCAATTTCAAGGGTTTAATCTGTTAATCATCCTAAATCAGTTATCAACACGTTTTAAGGATTAAACACATCACTAACATCAGCATCAATCTAGCATTGGCATCAACTCAACAATAACATCATGTTCATAGCCACCACAGCAACATAAATACAAACCAAATATTATGAACATGGCAGATAAATCACATATTAACAATCATATATATATATATATATATAAAACAGATATCCACACAACAAGCCAGGGTTATGGGAACCCCTTTACCTTACTCTAACCCCGAGCCTATGATTACACTACCCTTCTCCCCATACCTGGATTAAAGGTAGCTCTCTAACAGCGTCCTAAACAGCAACCGGTTCCTCTCCTAAGGCAGCTCAACCTCAACCAAGCCTTGGATCAACAGAAACACCAACGATTAGTTCCCCATTAAAAAAAATGAAAAGGAAAGAAACGTTACCTATATACTTGACACAGATATGCTAACGGTCTCCCAAGGTCTCCAACACTCACGAAACTGCTCAAGGTAGAGGAAAATGGGAGAGAACATGTTCTGGCCGCAATAGGGTGGCTGCTGCTGCCAGAAATAAGGTTAAACGTAAACCCTCGGATTCTGTGCCAATAATATATAGGTCACACTTGAGCACGGTCGTGCTATTCATCAAGCACGGTCATGCTAGACTTAGCGTCAGCGAGACGCGGTCCGCACAGTGAGCATGGGCATGCTTTGTAACATCCCTGACTGCCTTATGGATTGACGACTGTCCCCACAAGTCAACACGAGTCTTTTCAGCGTGCTTTCTCCTCACTCACACGCTTCCTGGGAAAACTTCCCAGAAGGTCACCCATCCCAAAATTGCTCCAAGTCAAGCACGCTTAACTGTGGAGTTCTTAAGTGATGGGCTCCCGGAAAGAAGATGCATCTTGTTAGTATAGGTAGTACCAATCAATTCATATAAGCCATCCTCAACTGTATAGTCCCAGACCTATACAGTCTCAGGATCCCTCTCATTCCGGTGTGTAATCGATTCATTCATGTGTCCCTCCGCCTAGAAGCCTGCCAGGAGCCGCTCCTTATCCGTGCTTTCTTGCACCGGCGACCACTCCCCGCCTCGTCAGCCCCGGGTGTCACATGCCTAGTAACACCCCGTTTTTCGAAAGTGTTTTATAAAACTGTTTTGGCTGAGGGCTTAGTGGGATTTTTAGCTTAAAAGTCCCTTTCTGGTACATGAGCACGCCCGTGCTCATTAGCCAGCATGCCCGTGCTTAAATTCAGGAGCGTGTTTCTGATTTTAAGTTGAGCATGACCATGCTCAACAGTGAGCATGCTCGTGATCAATGAGCTGACCGCGTCTCGTGACGCTAAGTCGAGCACGACCGCGCTCAAGGGTGAGCACGACCGTGCTCAAGTCCGAGTTTTATATATGCGCACAGAACCGAGGGTTGCGATTTTTAACCCTACTTTTGGTGGCTGCTAACCCTGTTGCGACTGACACAGTGTTCTTCCCTGTTTCCACTAAACTCAGCCAATTCTTGGAGTTTTTGGAGCCGTAGAGGAACCCTGTGCATCTAGTTTGGTTTAGAGGTAACGGTCTCTTCCCCTTTTCAATTCTTTTTGGTTTTCTGGTTGGAAAACTAATGGTTGATTATGTTCTGGTCGTTCAAGAATTGTTGAGTGTGAATCACTTAAAAGGGAGGAATCGGTTGCTCTTTAGGACGCTTTTAGGGAGCTACCTTCAATCCAGGTATGGGGAGAAGGGTAGTGTTTACATAGGCATGGGGCTAGGGTAAAGTAAAGGGGGTTCCCATAACCCCGGCTTGTTTGTATGAATAATTGTTTTGTATGATTGATTTGTTAATTATTATGATAGTATGTCTGTGATGGTTAATATGTTACTTATATGCCTATGTTCATAGTATTTGTTTATGTTTATGTTGTTGTGATGACTATAAAGCTGATGATATTATTGGGTTGAAGCCAATGTTGGATTGATACTGAGAATGTTGATGAGTTTAACCCTTAAAAACATGTTGATAACTGATTTAGGATGATTAGCGGATTAAAGACTTGAAATTGGTTAAGTTTCAGTTTTTGTTCCTGCCCAGAACAGCACTGTCGCGTGATGAACACGACCCTGCTGAACAGAGAGCACGGCCGTGCTCCCAGTTGAAGTTTGGAAAATGGCAGCACTGTTTAGCCTGGCCGTGCAGGACAAAGAGCATGACCGTGCTGCTGAGCACGACCGTGCTCAATAGGAAGCACGACCGTGCTTCACTTAAAAGGGCAGCATGCCCTCACGTGTTTAAGCACGACCGTGCTCACCCCTCCTGGAAAGAACAGAATTGAAGAACTTTAAGGGGTTTCAAACCCCATTCCCCCAATAATGATAAGTTGATTAGACAACTTGGCTAATGTCTACTAAAGATAATTAAAATTATGAGATGGTGAGGTGTTGAGTTTGATAAATCGGTACCCATTGGGTACCACAAGCTGACGAGTTATGCCTTGGTGCCTGTTGGCCAAGGAAGTCTTGACCCCATGGTTTGGGTCTAAGGTGTTGTTGTTGTACCTTGGTGGCCGAGAGTTTACCCCAGGTGCTGCGGTGGATTCCGCTAAAGTCCTCAGGTAGATTCCGCGAGGCAAGTTATTGCGGTTGATTCTGCTGTTATCTTCAGTCGATTCCGTTGGAGTTGGTGCATCGGAGTTGTTGTTACGGATGTTCGACATAAGGGAGGTCGTCCTAGAGTTCGGCGATCTGGTCATCCACAGTTGGAGTAGATTCTCCTAGCGCTCCCGTGACGAGGCATTCGTTGGTTTGATGCGTTGGATATCTAAGGAGTAGATTCTCCGGCGTTGAGTAGATTCTCAATGTGGATATTTAACTCCGAAGTCGTCCATCCCAAGTTTAGTGGATCCACATGCATTGTTGGTTTAGCGGAGTAGGGTTACACTGCACTGCATAGCATGTTGGTTGTTGATGTATGTCTAAGTTGTTGCTATGTTGTATGTTTTACTTTACGTCCTACTTCCTTGCTATTACGTTTACATGATTCTTACTCCCTATGTTTGTCTGTTTGTTTGTTGTTGGCTTGATTGGCACTTTGCAGAGGATGACGAGCAGCCTGGAGAGGAGTGACTCTGAGGAGCCGCCACTCATAGTTAGGGCTAGTTTCATGTTCTTATAGGTCATTAGTTTTCAGTTGTATTCCGTGGATTTTATTCCAGAACGGTTATACCAGCTTTGTATGTGACATCAGGGTTGGGCCGTGTTTATTTCATGGACAAAGGTTTTTATTTTATACAATAAATGCATGTTTTTCTTTTTAATTATGTTATATTAAATGCTTATTAACATGCGGGGTAGAAGGGTGTCACATTTAGTGGTATCAGAGCAATTCGGCCCTGTCCGGACGTGGTATGAGTTTGTCATGAGTCTGTTGTGTGACTCTTGTTTGGGTTATGTATACTTGTTATAGATAATGATGTTTAAGTTAGTTGCCTATCGCTTTTACCCGCTTAAGATCTATACTAAAAGTTGTTTTTGGGCATGTACAGGAACTAATGGCTGATAGAGGGCGTAACGATCAGGCAATTACTGACGCATTGGCACTCCTGGCCAATGCTATTGGTCAGGTCAACCCTAACAACAATGGTGGGCCAGCTGAGTTCCAAGGACTAGATAAGTTCCAGAGGAACAACACTCCGTCGTTCAAGGGAGTGTATGATCCGGAAGGAGCTTTGCTATGGTTGAGGGAGACTGAGAAGATCTTCCGAGCCATGGATTGCAACAATCAGCAGAAGCTCATCTTTGCTACCTTCATGTTGACCGAGGAGGCGGAGCATTGGTGGGATAACTGTAGACAGAGGATGTAGGCTGAGGGCACAGCGGTTGCATGGGCTCTGTTTAGACAGAGATTTCTAGAGAAGTACTTCCCAGCGGATATCAGGGACAAGAAAGAGATGGAGTTCTTGTCTTTGAGGCAGGGGTCGCTGTCATTCGGTGACTATGCAGCCAAGTTTGAGGAGCTGGCGAGGTACTACACTCCTTACCAGCATGAGACAGACGATCACTCCAAGTGTGTGAAGTTTGAAGCGGGACTCCGGTCTGAGATCAAGCAGGCCATCAGCTACCAGGAGATCAGAGTTTTTCCGATTCTGGTCAACAAGTGTCGGATTTACGAGGATGCTAGTCAGTTCAGAGTTGCCAGTTCCAGAGGATCGGATACTCAGAGTGGCAAGAGGATTGATCAGAGAGACAAGGGCAAGCAGCGGTATGCCCCGACGGGCAAGGACTTCAAGCAAAGTGGCAGGAAGCCACAGTTTTAGCAGAATAGCTTCAAGGGTAGGTTCTCTGATGCCCCTAGAGCTATGAGGTGTGGTAAGTGTGGAGCACTGGACCATTATTCGTTCCAATGTAAGGAAACACAGGTTATCTGTTTCAAATGTGGCAAGCCAGGACACATCAGCCGCGAGTGTGATGGAGCCAAGGCTGAGCCTCCCAGCGCCAGCAAGAATCAGAGGTCCTAGGCCGACCGACTGAAGACCACTGGAAGAGTCTTGCCGAAGCCTCCGAGTCTGATGACTTGCTCCAAGGTACATGTTTTATTGATGGAACTCAATTAACTGTATTGTATGATCCGGGTGTACTCACTCGTTTATATCGCATGATAGGGTCAAGAGTCTTAAATTGCCTGCTACTTTTCTTGTGTTTGATTTGTTGGTTTCTACACCCACAAATAAACTTGTTTCCACTTCTTATGCATGCAAGAATTTCCATATAGTCATAAATGATAAAACTTTTGTTGCCGATCTTGTATGCTTACCTTTGAAAGACCTGGATATTATTCTGGGCATGGACTGGTTATCTTCCAACCATGTCCTCCTAAACTGTTTTGATAAAACCTTGATTTTTGGAACTCCAAAGGAGTCTAAGAATCCGAACCTTCTCTTTGCCAGGCAAGTTTAAGCTTCGATGAGAGACGAAGCCCAAGTATACATGATGTTAGCTTCCCTGGAAGTAGAGAGCAGCCCTCCTGATGTCGCCAGCGTGCCTGTTGTGCAGGAATTTCCTGAAGTGTTTCCGGGGGATGTTTATAACTTACCCCCGGAGAGAGATGTTGAGTTTACCAAAGACTTAGTGCCTGGCACCGGGCCAATCTCCATAGCACCCTATAGAATGTCTCCTCTAGATCTAGCTAAGTTGAAGGAACAGTTGGAGGACCTGATGAAGAAGCAGTTCATTAGGCCGAGTGTGTCTCCGTGGGGAGCGCCTGTGTTGTTGGTGAAGAAGAAGGACGGTAGTATGAGGTTGTGTGTCGACTATCGGCAGCTCAACAAGGTGACCATAAAGAATTGGTATCCCCTCCCTAGGATTGATGATCTTATGGACCAGTTGATGGGCGCTTGCATCTTTTCAAAGATAGATTTGAGGTCAGGGTACCATCAGATTCGGGTTAAGTCTGAGGACATCCCGAAGACAGCGTTTAGGACACGATATGGTCACCATGAGTACTTGGTTATGTCCTTTGGTGTGACCAATGCTCCTGCGGTCTTCATGGACTACATGAATAAGACCTTTCACCCTTACTTGGATAAGTTTGTGGTGGTGTTTGTAGATGACATCTTAGTGTACTACAAGAGTAAGGAGGAACATGAGGAATACCTGAGGGTTGTCTTGCAGACCCTTAAGGAAAAGCAGTTGTACGCTAAGTTGTCAAAGTGTGAGTTCTGGTTAGAGAAAGTGAGCTTCTTAGGACATGTCATCTCTAGGGGTGGCATAGCAGTTGACCCAGCTAAAGTAGAGACGATGCTACAGTGGGAAGTACCAAAGTCTGTAACCGAGATTAGGAGTTTCTTGGGGTTAGCCGGGTATTATAGGCGATTTATTGAAGGTTTCTCTAAGATAGCTTTACCCTTAACCCGTCTCACCAAGAAGGGACAATTGTTTGTGTGGGATTCTAAGTGTGAAGAGAGTTTCCAAACTCTTAAGAATAGGTTGACATCAGCACCAGTGTTAGTTTTGTCGGATCCTAGTGAACCCTTCGTAGTTTACTATGATGCTTCTAAGCAAGGGTTAGGTGGTGTGCTGATGCAGAGTGGTAAGGTAGTTGCTTACGCTTCTAGGTAGTTGAGAACCCATGAGAAGAACTACCCTACCCATGACCTAGAGCTAGGAGCTGTGGTTTTTACCTTAAAGATTTGAAGGCATTACCTGTATGGAGCGATGTTCGAGGATTTTAGTGATCATAAGAGTTTGAAGTACCTCTTTGATCAAAAGGAGCTGAATATGAGGCAGCGTAGATGGATGGAGTTCTTAAAGGACTATGACTTTGAGCTGACCTATCACCCAAGAAAGGCCAATGTGGTGGCCGATGCCTTGAGTAGGAAAACCCGGCATATCTCCGCTTTGATGGTTAGGGAGATGGATTTGATTGAGGAGTTTGGAGACCTTAGTCTAGCTTGTGAGTTTACCCCTAAGAGTATTAGGCTTGGTACCTTGAAGGTTACCAACAGTCTGATGGATCAGATTAAAGTGGGTCAGAAGTTAGATAAGTTTCTCTTAGACCAGCAAGAGTTGCTCGCTCAGGGTAGAGACCTAAGTTTTAAGGAAGGCAGTGATGGCATCTTGAGGTTTAAGGATAGAGTATGCATACCTGATGTTCTTGAGATTAGGAAGTTGATCCTTGAAGAAGGACATAGGAGTGGATTGAGTGTGCATCCAAGTGCCACTAAGATATATCATGACATTAAGAGGATGTTTTGGTGGCCTAGGATGAAAAAGGATGTAGCCGAGTTTGTGTATGCGTGACTAGTTTGTCAGAAGGCTAAGATAGAGCATCAAAGGCCTTCAGGTAAGTTGTAACCTTTGAGTATCCCAGAATGGAAATGGGATAGCATATCCATGGATTTTGTGTCTGGACTCCCTAAGACTCCAGCTGGTTTTGAGGCTATATGGGTTGTTGTGGATAGACTGACTAAGTCTGCCCATTTCATTCCGATGAATATGGAGTATCCATTGGAGAAGTTGGCTAAGTTGTACATCAAAGAAATAGTTAGGCTTCATGGTGTACCCTCTAGCATAGTTTCAGATAGAGACCCGAGGTTTACCTATAGCTTTTGGAATAGTTTGCAAGAAGCTTTAGGGACGAAGCTTAGGCTTAGTTCAGCTTACCACCCACAGACTGATGGGCAGTCTGAGCGGACCATCCAATCCTTAGAGGACTTGTTGCAGGCTTGTGTGTTAGAATAGTCAGGAAGTTGGGACAAGTTTTTGCCCCTGATAGAGTTCACCTACAACAACAGTTTTCATTCCAACATTGGGATGGCACCTTATGAGGCTCTGTATGGGAGGAGATGCAGGACACCCTTGTGTTGGAGTGAACCTAGTGATAGTGTGGTGCTAGGACCAGAAGTAGTCCAAGAAACAATAGAAAAGATCAGGTTGGTTCAGGAAAAGATGAGAGTTGCACAGAGTAGGCAGAAGAGCTATCATGATAAAAGGAGGAAGGCGCTCGAATTCCAGGAAGGCGATCATGTATTCTTGAGAGTTACCCCGACGACTGGGGTTGATAGAGTGATGGAGGCGAGGAAACTTACCCCGAGGTTCATTGGTCCTTACCAGATCCTTAAATGAGTCGGCAAAGTCGCCTACCAAATAGCCTTACCCCCGTTCTTGTCAAACCTCCACAATGTTTTTCATGTGTCTCAACTCAGGACGTACATTCATGATCCTAGTCACATGATAGTACCCGACGCTATACAGTTGAAAGAGAACTTCACGTTTGAGGTGTTACCCCTTCAAGTCGAGGATAGGAGGGTGAAGCAGCTAAGAGGCAAGGAGATTCCTTTGGTAAAAGTGGTTTGGAGTGGGGCAACTGAGGAAAGTGCTACCTAGGAGCTGGAGAGCGAGATGATGGAGGCGTACCCACATCTTTTCCCTTGAGGTACGTGTAAATTTCGAGGACGAAATTTTTATAAGGGGGTGGAATTGTAACACCCCGTTTTTCGAAAATGTTTTATAAAGCTGTTTTGGTTGAGGGCTTAGTGGGATTTTTAGCTTAAAAGTCCCTTTCTAGTACATGAGCACGCCCGTGCTTATTAGCCAGCACGCCCGTGCTTAAAGTCAGGAGCGTGTTTCTAAATTTAAGTTGAGCACGACCGTGCTCAACAGTGAGCACGCCTGTGCTTAATGAGCTGACTGCGTCTCGTGATGCTAAGTCGAGCACGACCGTGCTCAAGGGTGAGCACGACCGTGCTCAAGGGTGAGCACGATCGTGCTCAAGTCCGAGTTTTATATATGTGCACAGAACCGAGGGTTGCGATTTTTAACCCTACTTTTGGTGGCTGCTAACCCTATTGCGGCTGACACAGTGTTCTTCCCTGTTTCCACTAAACTCAGCCAGTTCTTGGAGTTTTTGGAGCCGTAGAGGAACCCTGTGCATCTAATTTGGTTTAGAGGTAACGGTCTCTTTCCCCTTTTCAACTCTTTTTGGTTTTCTGGTTGGAAAACTAATGGTTGATTATGTTCTGGTTGTTCAAGGATTGTTGAGTGTGAATCGCTTAAAGGGGAGGAATCGGTTGCTCTTTAGGACGCTGTTAGAGAGCTACCTTCAATCCAGGTATGGGGAGAAGGGTAGTGTTTACATAGGCTTAGGGCTAGGGTAAAGTAAAGGGGGTTCCCATAACCCCGGCTTGTTTGTATGAATAATTGTTTTGTATGATTGATTTGTTAATTATTATGATAGTATGTCTGTGATGGTTAATATGTTACTTATATGCCTATGTTCATAGTATTTGTTTATGTTTATGTTGTTGTGATGACTATAAAGCTGATGATATTACTGGGTTGATGCCAATGTTGGATTGATGCTGAGAATGTTGATGAGTTTAACCCTTAAAAACGTGTTGATAACTGATTTAGGATGATTAACGGATTAAAGACTTGAATTTGGTTAAGTTTCAGTTTCTGTTCCTGCCCAGAATAGCACTGTCGCGTGATGAGCACGACCCTGCTGAACAGGGAGCACGTCCGTGCTCCCAGTTGAATTCTAGAAAATGGCCGCACTGTTTAGCATGGCCGTGCAGGACAAAGAGCACGACCGTGCTGCTGAGCACGACCGTGCTTAATAGGAAGCATGACCGTGCTTCACTTAAAAGGGCAGCATGCCCTCACGTGTTTAAGCACGACAGTGCTGGGGTTTAAGCACGACCGTGCTCACCCCTCCTGGACAGAACATAATTAAAGAACTTTAAGGGGTTTCAAACCCCATTCCCCCAATAATGATAAGTTGATTAGACAACTTGGCTAATGTCTACTAAAGATAATTAAAATGACACTAGTGCAATAAGTGCTTTTTACGTCAGTCAAAATTGATTTTACACGTCAGAATAATTTATGACGTAAATACAGCTGACGTTAATAGTTAACATTTTAACGTCAGTTGTTTAACTGACGTTAAAAGTAAACTATTAATGTCAGTTGTTTAATAAAACTGATGTTAATAGTGTAAAACTAACGTCAGTTGTATTAATGAACTGACGTTAATAGTTTTACTTTTAACGTCAGTTATTTAAACAACTGACTTTAATAGAGTATCTTTTTTTAAAAAAAAAATACTATTAAGATCAGTTGTTTGAAACAACTGACGTAAAGAGATTTATTTATTTTTTTAAAATTTCGGTTTTAAAATAACACTACCCCCAGCTGTCCCTGCATTCAGTAAACATCCCAGCAACACAGAATATTGTTACAGAATTGCAAACACTCAACTTTGGCAAAAATAAGGTCTCATAAAGTGTACCCTTAAATTTCAATATTACTAAAAGAAAAGAAATATACAAAGGAACAATGGGGGAACTTAAAACCAAAACCCATGTATAGGAAAAATATAACTATCTACAAGTATATATATATATATATCTAAATTTTAGCCTCCAATGTCTAAAAACAAAACTACCAATCTAAGTATATATAAATGTTAGTCTCTAAAAATTCTAAAAACAAAACTACTCATCTAAGTATTCAGGAGGTATTTTCTCAATTCTTTTTTCTACAGCATACTTGAAGAAGAATTCTGCCAAGCGCATCATCAAGTGTCTAAACTCATCTTTATGAAGAGGCGATTGGTCATTAAATGCCTACACACGTTCAAATAATAATAATAACATTAACGAAAGTTATCACCAAAACTATAATATATAATTTAATAAGTTGTTTTAATAATACCTTCTTCCATCCCTCTGTATGGACAAAAAAATGTTAAATTAGAGGGTTATAACATTATAAACTTACATTAAAAAAAAGGACTAAAGTTAGTATATAACACGTCAACTTACACTAACATCAGACATAGGCGCCACCGTGTCCTGTGTAGGCTCCACAGTGTCCTCCCGTGCATGTGGGTGATCCGACTGATCCATATGTATGCCTGTTCAGAAACAATATATATTAAACTGGATAAATAAATACAGATGGATAAATAAAAACAAATCTATACTAAACTGGATAAATAAAACATTTTCCTTAAAAGAAAAAAACTCACACTATAATCAAGTTTAAACTTCCTATATCAATATCCCTTCGTGATGATCATCACGAGTGGCATGTACATCGTCCACCTGTGTTTCCTCAATTATAGTAGGCATGTTTGTTGAAAAAGAAGGAGTCTCAGGAATACCAAGATTTGAATCTTGATTTTCATCACTACCATTATACATGCTTTTTCCTTGGAGAACCACGGACAACCTTTTGTTAGAAGGATCAGTGATGTAGAACACTTGTTTTGCTTAGGAAGCCATTATGAAAGGTTCATTTATATGACCTAACTTGTTGAGGTCTACCAATGTGAACCCCCATTCGTCGGTTTGTACACCACCTTTACTATCAACCCACTTACATTTAAAAACCGGCACCGTAAGCTTAGTGTAATCGAGCACCCAAATCTCTTCAATATATCTAAAGTAAGGTGTCAGTGCTTTAACGGGTTTCGTATCCTTTGCACTAGAGAAGTGCATTGCTTCGGCCACGATCATAACCCCACTATTTTGCATGGTACTCTTGTTATCTTGTTCCTTTATATAAAAGGAAAAGTTATTGATGTCATATCCGCTCCAACATATGACGTTGAAGCTAGGCCCACGTGCTAGCCATCTTACATCATTAGAAGCAGTACTACCATCCTTAAACATTTCTCCCTTGAACCATTGTAAGAAAGTCTTGTTATGCTTGTTCAACAACCACCTTTCGCTCATTCGAGGGTTTTCTTAGTTGACTTTTCTTTTATGTTCAAATAAGTAAGGTTGGATAGAATCGATGTTGTTCAACACATACAAATATGCTTGAAGCACTTCCTCCCGACCCTTGCTATTAATTCTGAAACCATGTGTACCCTTACCTTGACATCTTATCTCATCATGCCGAGGGTTAGGAACCCCTATAGGATCCGTGTTATGAAGGTAGTCCGAACAAAACTCAATAGCTTCTTCTGTAACATACCTTCGAACAATAGATGCTTCCGGACGATGTGGATTCTTCAAATACCCTTTCAAGATCTTCATGTAGCGCTCAACTGGGTACATCCATCTTAGAAAAACAGGCCACACATAATCTAATCTCCCTCACCAAATGAACAATTAAGTGAACCATGATGTCGAAAAAGGAAGGAGGAAAATACATCTCCAGTTGGCACAAGATTGTAGCAGCCTCAACTTCCAAGTCATCCAACATACGGGGGTCAACGACTTTGCTACATATAGAATTGAAGAATGAGCACAGCCTAGTAATGGCATGTCTCACATTTTTTGGAGCAATACCACGAATAGCAACGAGCAGAAGTTGTTGCATCAAGATGTGGCAATCATGAGACTTTAACAACTGGAGCTAACTGCTCTCGTATACCCATAGCAAATAAGTCCGCTTACCATCCTCAACAACTGGAGCTAACTGCTCTCGTATACCCATAGCAACGAGGTCGAGACGAGCATTCACACCATCCTTTGTCTTGCCCTGAATGTTGAGAAGCGTCCCGATCACACTATCACGCACATTTTTCTCCACATGCATCACATCAATGCAGTGTCTGACATCAAGCTTGAGCCAGTATGGAAGATCAAAGAATATCGACCTCTTCTTCCATATGTTTTTCTCAGCAGTTTTACCCTTCTTTTTGGACTTGCCGAATATAACATCGATGCAATTTACTCTCTGATAAACCTGCTCTCCATTTAAGGCCGCCGGAGCATCTTCAGTCTCTTGGCATCCATTAAAAGCTTTTTTCATCTTACGATATGGGTGATCATGTCTAAGAAATCTCCGATGCCCAAGGTAAACCGTCTTCTTTCCATGATGAAACTGAGTGTAGCATGTGCCTTCTTCACATATAGGGCATGCTTTATGCCCCTTGACACTGTACCCGGACAAGTTACCATATGCTGGAAAGTTGTTGATGGTGCAAAATAACATGGCACGAAGCTTGAAAGTCTCATGAGAAAACCCATCAACTACATCAACACCTTCCACCCACAGCATTTTCAAGTCTTCAATCAAGGGACTTAGATAAACATCTAAGTCATTTCCCGGTTGTTTTGGGCCCGAAATCATCATAGACAACATCATGTATTTGCGCTTCATGCACAACCAAGGGGGCAGGTTGTAAATTATCAACAGAACAGGCCATGAACTATGAATACTACTCATGTTACCATATGGATTCATTCCATCCGTAGCAAGTCCAAGCCTTAGGTTTCTTGGCTCATCGGCGAAATCCGGAAACATAGTATCGATATTCTTCCATTACACAGAATCAGTAGGATGACGAACCTTTCCATCACGTTTCCTCTCATCATTATGCCATCTAAGATTCTTCGCATCTTTCACATTGGTAAACAATCGCTTGAACCTTAGAATTATTGGAAGATACCACAACACCTTCGCAGGAGGACCCTTTTTTCTCGCATCACAAATCGAATCATCAAGATCATCACCATCATCACCACCCTTCACTTTGTATCGTGATAACCCTTACTTGGGGCAATCGTGATTGTCTTCATGAACACCCGTGTACAATATGCAATCATTGGGGCATGCGTGTATCATCTTATACTCCATACCCATCGGACACAATACTTTCTTGGCCTCATAGTTACGGTCAGGCAATGTGTTGTCCTCCGGAAGCAAGTCTTTCAACACTTCAAGCAATTCAATGAAGCTTTTATTGGTCCAACCATTTCTCGCCTTCACACAAACCAATTTTAGCACCGCCGACAACCATGTATGAGTAGTACACCCTGGATACAAAGGCTTATCTGCATCACCGCACAACCTATCATACACAGGTGCTCGATGAAAAGATTCTTGTCCAATATCACGGATCATGTCCTCTACTCGATCATCCTCCATATCTACCTCAACGTCCTCACTTTGGGAGACACTTGCCTTAGTACTCAACAACACATCACCATGCCATATCCATCTTGTATAACTCAAGCAAATCCCTTCACAAATCAAATGAATACGTATATCCTTCACTGTACATTTCCTCGTATTCAAACACTTGACACAAGGACAACAGAACATTCCATTACTATTAGGAACATTCCTTTGAGCAAATTCTATAAACTCTCCCACTCCCTTCAAATACTCAGCACTTGTGCGCTTACAAACCATCCAACTATGATCCATAGCTAGATAGGTTCTGTAGATATACAAATATATATCCAATATAAGCACAATACGGGAGATTGAAAACTAGTTTTTGAAAAATGACGGATAAGAGCATGATACAAGCTAGGTGGTTTATTTCCACAGTAATCTCACATCATTCTTCTCATCAAGCAGGCAACAACACATATTAGGGTTTAGGCTATATCCAGTACTATAACCACTCAGCCATATGAAACAATCCAGAGAGCATGATACAAGCTAGGTGGTCAAATACTATCTCAAATTTACACCATTTTCAGGTTTCTTAACACGAAAAAGAAAGAAGCAGATTAAGATAAATTATCAAAACAGAATTCGAATGGGCAATTGTTGATGTCACATGCTACAAGCAACTCTAAATTTCTTCCCATTTTGAAATAGGTCATGACAGCAGAAGAAAAATAAGAGAAAACACAAAGCCCTCAACCAGAAATAGAGACATTCCAAACAACTCAAACTCTGAGTTTCAACTACAGAGACTACAGTTTCAACATACACTCAAAACCAAAAAAAAAAAAAAAAAAAAAATTAGTGCCCTAAAGAACTCACCAGAAATAGGTGCTCGCGTGGTGGTGGGGAGGGGAGCTCGAGTGGTGGCCAACGTTCGATGTGGTTGCTGAGAGTCAGAGGGACAAGGAGAGTTAGTGCGCGCAATGTTCACAAGGCAGAGAGTGAGCGGGAAAGACTGAGTTAGGGTTAAGAGAAAGAGAGAGAAAGAGTGTACCACACGGTGGTGGTGGAGAAGCCCTCGCTGTTGTGGCGGTGGAGAGTAGCTCGCGATTAGGGCAGAGTGAGAGTGAGAGTGAAAGTGAGAGTGAGAGTGATGAAAAGAGAAGAACAGAGACAGAGCTTAGTGAAGAAGGCATACAGAGCGCGAGGGTGTAAACATTATAACCAAAAAACATCTTTAAAACAATATTTTACGTTAGTTGTTACAAAGAACCGACGTTAATTGAACTTTTAAAGTCAGTTATGTAAGACAACTGACGTTAAAGGTTCATTTGTTTAACGTCAGTTGTATTAAACAACTGACATTAAAAATATAATTTATTATTTTAAAAATAATTTTAACGTCAGTATTTAAGACAACTAACGTTAAAGGTTTATCAGTTTCTGCAAAAACATTTATACCTTTGACTACTGTGCTACCTTCCCATGCACCTTGTAACTTAATCCTCTTAATGAATATTAAGTTTATAGACTCAGTTTTGAAGAAAATCAGACAGTCTCTTCTCCATATAAAGTACCATTCTTCCTTTATAATACACACACTTCTTCCCCTATATTTCGTTTTCTATTTCTTCACAATATGGCTCTGCCATATTTGAGATTTTTATTATTTCTTCCTATACCTAGACTCAAAGGTTTCTGTCTTAATGGTCAAACAACTTTTGAGGTTGAGTAAATCACATAACATGGATGATAAGGTTGAGTAAATCACATAATGTGAGTTGCTCACCTTATCATCCTTCAGGAGAATCGACGGCTAGAGTTCCAAAACCTCAGCTTTGGCAGCCAGTGACTATTCCAAGACCATTGCTGAAACAGATCGAGTGCACCCTTGCTCAGCCGCTCGACTCTCCTCTCTTGCTCACCCGTGAAGGGAACGAAGCCGCAACAAATGTTTAAGATGTTGGCCTCTGATTTCGCAGCAAGTGACTGTGGCCTCAGATGGAGCATCAAGGACTTCAACTGAGGGGTACGAAGGGGATGCAACCATTGGAGTTTCTGAGGACAGGACTGAGAAGAAACTGATGTTGAATCAGAAACTTTTTTATATTTTAGGGCTGTGTTGCAGAAATTTTTTATCTTTTAATCATGTAATTGTAACTTATGAATCACTTCAATGAGATACGATTTGATTATATATATAACTTGTTTTATATTAAGTGTTTATTTATTTTAATTTGCACATGAATTTGTTTATTAATTCAAGCTAATTAAAATTAGAAATAAAAAGCACTATATATATATGGAGTTATCTGCGTTAAGAGTGACAACGAGGGAGATGACAACGAAAGAAAGATAGGAATGAGTTTCATATAGGAATATAGGATTATTTACGTCAGTTTTTTATTTAACTGAAGTAAAAATCACAAGTTTAACGTCAATTCATTAAACAACTAACATAAATAGTGATTTAATATTTACAAAACTGCCACCGCTTCCTTTTTAACGTCAAACATATGGTTAACTGACGTAAATCGTTCCCGTATATTACATTATTTCCATTAGTGTGATGAGATGGGGAGGTGTTGAGTTCGATAAGTTGGTACCCATTGGGTACCGCAAGCTAACGAGTTATGCCTTGGTGCCTGTTGGCCAAGGAAGCCTTGACCGCATGGTTTGGGTCTAAGGTGTTATTGTTGTACCTTGGTGGCCGAGAGTTTGCCCCAGGTGTTGCGGTGGATTCCGCTAAAGTCATCATATAGATTCCGCGAGGCAAGTTGTTGCGGTTGATTCCGCTGTTATCTTCGGTCGATTCAGTTGGAGTTATGGAGGTGGTGTTGCGATTGTTGTTGTGTTTCATACGCATTGCATCGGAGTTGTTGTTAGGGATGTTCGACATAGGGGAGGTCATCCTAGAGTACGGCGATCTGGCCATCCATGGTTGGAGTAGATTCTCCTAGCGCCCCCGTGACGAGGCATTCGTTGGTTTGATGCGTTGGCTATCCAAGGAGTAGATTCTCCGGCGTTGAGTAGATTCTCAATGTGGATATTAAACTCCGAAGTCGTCCATCCCGAGTTTAGTGGATCCATATGCATTGTTGGTTTAGAGGAGTAGGGTTGCACTGCACTGCATAGCATGTTGGTTGTTGATGTATGTTTAAGTTGTTGCTATGTTGTATGTTTTACTTTACGTCCTACTTCCTTGCTATTGCGTTTAGATGATTCTTACTCCCTATGTTTGTCTGTTTGTTTGTTGTTGGCCTGATTGGCACTTTGTAGAGGATGACGAGCAGCCCGGAGAGGAGTGACTCTAAGGAGCCGCCACTCATAGTTTGGGCTAGTATCATGTTCTTATAGTTCGTTAGTTTTCAGTTGTATTCGGTGGATTTTATTCCGGAACGGTTATACCAACTCTGTATGTGACATGGGGGTTGGGGCATGTTTATTTCATGGATGTGTTTAATTGTTTTAAAACTAGTTATATTTTTCCGCGATTGTAAACTGGTTCATGTGGGACTTTTCTACCTATGGGCAAAGGTTTTTATCTTATACAATAAATGCATGTTTTTCTTTTTAATTTTTTTATATTAAATGCTTATTAACATGCAGGGTAGAAGGGTGTCACATGCTCAACTTAAAATCAGAAACACGCTTCTGACTTTAAGCACGGGCGTTCTGGCTAATGAGCACGGGCGTGCTCATGTACCAGAAAGGGACTTTCAAGCCAAAAATCCCACTAAGCCCTCAACCAACAGTTCCAACTTAATAAAACCAGCTTTATAAAAATACTTCTGAAAAACGGGGTGTTACACACGGTCGTGCTTCCTATTGAGCATGGTCGTGCTCAGCAGCATGGTCGTGCTCTTTGTCCTGCACGGCCGTGCTAAACAGTGCGGCCATTTTCCAGAATTCAACTGGGAGCACGGTCGTGCTCCCTGTTCAGCACGGTTGTGCTCATCGCGTGACAGTGAATGTGACTCCCTTCTACCCCGCATGTTATAAGGCATTTAAAGTAAAACAGATTAAATGAAAACATGCATTTACTGAATAATTTAAAACATTTGCCTATGGGTAGAAAAGTCCCACATGAACTAGTTCACAACCGCGGAAAATAAAACAAGTTTTAAACGATTAAACATAACAAGGAAATAAACATATCCCAACCCCGATGTCACATACAGAGTTGGTATAACCGTTCCGGAATAAAATCCATGGAATTACAACTGAAAACTAACAAACTAACTGAACATGAAACTAGCCCTAACTATGAGTGGCGACCCCTCGGAGTCACTCCTCTCCGGGCTGCTCGTCATCCTCTGTAAGCTGCCAATCAGGCCAACAACAAACAAACAACAAACATAGGGAGTAAGAATCATGTAAACATAATAGCAAGGAAGTAGGAAGTAAAGTAAAACATACACATGGAACCGATGCAAGTATACATCACATCATATATAAACATACATCAACATCAATCATGCCATGTAGTGCAATGCAGTCCTACTCCGCTAAACCAACAATGCATATGGATCCACTAAACTCGGGATGGACGACTTTGGAGTTAAATATCCACATTGAGAATCTACTCAATGCCGGAGAATCTACTCCTTGGATATCCAACGCATCAAACCAACGAATGCCTCGCCACGGGGGCGCTAGGAGAATCTACTCCAACCATGGATGGCCAGATCGCCGTACTCTAGGACGACCTCCCCTATGCCGAACATCCCTAAACAACATCTCCGTTGCAATGCGTATGCAACACAACAACAGCGGCAACGCCAACTCCATAACAAGTAACTTAAAGCATCACTGTCTATAACAAGTATAGACAATTCAAACAAGAGCACACAACAGACTCACAACAGACTCATACCACATCCGGACAGGGCCGAACTGCTCTGATACCACTAAATGTGACACCCTTCTACCCCGCATGTTATAAAGCATTTAATATAAAAACAATTAAATAAAAACATGCATCCTTATTGAATAATTAAAACGTTTATCCATCGGTAGAAAAGTCCCACATGAATGAGTTCACAACGCGGAAAATAAAATAAGTTTAAAACAATAAAATATAACAAGTAAACTACCCAACCCCGATGTCACACTCAGAGCTGGTTCAATCGTTTCGGAAAAAATATCCTCGGAATTACAACTGAAACAACTAACTGAACATAAGAACAAGCCCCAACTATGAGTGGCGGTTCCTCAGAGTCACTCCTCTCCGGGCTGCTCGTCATCCTCTGCAAGGTGCCAATCAGGCCAAACAAACAAACAAACAAATAATGGGGAGTAAGAATCATGTAAACATAATAGCAAGGAAGTAGGAAGTAAAGTAAAACATACAACATGGCACCGACGAAAGCATACATCACATCATGTATAAACATACATCAACATAAATCATGCTATGTAGTGCAATACAATCCTTCTCCGCTAAACCAACAATGCATGTGGATCCACTAAACTCGGGATGGACGACTTCGGAGTTAAATATCCACATTGAGAATCTACTCAATGCCGGAGAATCTACTCCTTGGATAGCCAATGCATCCCCTATGCCAAACATCCCTAAACAACATCTCCGAAACTTGACCACAATTCAAGAAAAGATTTAACTTCTCCAAAAACACTCATAGCCATAACCATACATCATCATAGCATATAATTACTCAAAAGTCATTCTATAACCATATTCTCATGCTATATCTATATTGACAATTCAAACCAAGGCATGTGAATACGCCAATCAAACATAGAATGTTCATGAGCATATAATCATATCAATTTTCAACAAAGATCACATATCAAAACACACAAATCAAACCACAACTACTATTACAATCATGTCCTCATAAAGGACCAAACCAAACAAAGTGGATAATCCTAGGTCTAGGGTTTCCAACCACAAACAAATATAAGCCATCTTCACACCCACCAATATGGCGTGAGGTGGTTCACTCCCCCCCCCCCCCCTTCTTGTAGTCCCCGTAAGCAAGTTGCTCTTCTTTTCTCCACAAAGCCACAAAGCCAACTCCAACACCAACCTTCATCAACGAAAACTTAACTAGTTTAAAACAAACAAAAACCACGGCTAAAACTTTAGCTATAGTTCACGGTCTCTTTAGGTTTATAGGACTAGGATGATTTGTTTTGAAAACCTTTTGGTAGACATAAAGACAAAGGTGTTTCCATGGTAGAAAATTTGTTTAAAGTCCAAAAACAACATCATGCAAATCCCTATGAATTAATAAATGTTTTTTCAAAAGCATGTAACTTGAAATAACATATATATCCATGAGGCTAATGAAGTATAGAATAAAGTTACTAACTAGGGTCAAGAGAAATTACCCCTTGGTTGATGAGAAACGATGAACAAAGTGAGGGTAGAAAAATACCAATTTTGAAAATCAACTCCGAATGAGTTTTTGTGTGAAATAATATGTCTCTAGATGATCTAGAGGAACGAGGATATGTTTTTGGAATGATGAAACAAATATTGGTTGGTGATCTAGAGGGCTTGACCGAATTCTAGATCTAGGAAACCTATTTTCAAAAACAAGCTCCAAATGGATTTTTGTGTAAAATAGAAAGTGTCTAAATCATGTTGGTGAGTATGGATATGGTCTTAGAAAATCAAAACAACACTTGGGTAAGGGTTTTAGGGGCTTGGCCGAATTTTGAGAGTTAGGAGAGAAAGCTTGGATGTTCTTGGATTTAAGAACAAAATGGATCAAAGTGAAGGCAAGGATCTAAGGAACGAGTTTCATGAATTAAGAATCATGAAATCATGTCTCTAAGATGATGAAATATGGAGGAGAAATGAAGATTTAGATGACTTAGCTAGGATGTTTTAAGTAAAATGAATGATGGATGGATGTTCATGAGAGAGAGAGGCTCGAATTTCACTCCAAGGGAAGGAAGGTAATCATGCCAAATTGGTGACTTAACCATGGTTGGTCATGAAAGGAATTAATAAAAAGGATCAAGGGTAATTTGGTATTTTGCTTGTATAAATATCTAGATATTTATGGATATTTTGTGATATTTCTCAAAAACTCATCATTACATTTGGTGACTCACCATTTGACTCATGGGGTGAGTCATACATGCTTACTCATCGCCCTTATCCTCTGGCATACCTCTGCAGATCCATTTCCTGCTCCATCATTTACCCGACTAGGGTTTCGCGTGTTTTCTATCAAAGTTCGCCCGAATAAGTAGTCGACTACTTCACTACTCCTGTTAAGTAGTCGACTAACATTACAAAAATTCTTTTAATTTTCAAAATCTCTTCTAAACTTTTTCTCTATAAATATGGGTAAATTTGGCACAAAAATTAAGAAGTTTTTTGCTAACAAAACTCTGCCAAAATACTCCCACAAAAATCACTTAGAGCTTTCATATTTCATTCTTGTAAAAAGCAATCGTAGATTCCACTTTGTAATTCTTTTTGGAATCATTTTGTTGTAAGCAATAGGGTAGTTGTTATATTTATTTTGCGGGGCATCCAAGTCAATTCCAAGGTGAGGTATCCTTGGAGCTAAGGTGAGGCATCCTTAGAAGATAAGGATTACTTTGAGTGAGGTATCTCAAAGTAATCAAGGTAAAGGTGGGGTATCCTTTTTGGTTTTTGATAACTGTAATTGTAACACCCGTTTTCTCGATTAAGGAATCAGACAGTAATTAAGTTGGTGTGAGAGCTTAATTTTGTTCGTTAGGTGTTAATTAGTATGTGTTTCAAATTTGGGGTTAATCGGACTTCAAACGAGTTCAAAACGCGAAGAAACGTGTGAATCAGAGTTTCTGGTCAAACTGGTCTACGCGGGATTAGGCCGGGCTTAGGTATGTTGAGCCAGGCTCAGAAAATTAGGCCGGGCGCAGATTTGTTAGGCCGGGCTCAATTCAAAGGTGGTGATCTACGCATTTGGGCCAGGCGCAGAAAACTTGAGCCTGGTGTAAGAGGCTAGGCCGGGCACAGAAAACTTGAGCCGGGCGTAATCAGTGCTGACTCACCCCCTTAGTCTTAAAAATGCTAGAAAGTTGTTGAAAATTTTAGAACTTTTGAGAGGGACCAGGAGGGAGCTCGAGAGTGAGAGGGAGAAAGTGGGTTTTGGAGAGGAAAATTTGATTTTGAGGAAAATCCGTCCGTCCGATCGTAATTCCGACTTCGAATCTGTGACCAGCACAGTGAATACTACGAGTATTAGCTAACGTTTCTTCGATCCAACTGAGGTAATGCTCAAATCCCTAACTTGGCATTGTCATTTACTTCTCTTGGACTCTTGGTTTAATCTGAGTTCTATTTGAGAAACTGTCGCAAGATTAGAGTTCATGACATTGCTAGGACTCTGTCCATGTGTTAGGGCAAATTTTGGAGCATCAAGGAACTCCCTGGGGTGCAAGGCAGCAGCTGGTTAGAGAGGAAGAGAAGTTTGGACAACGATACCGGATAATCCAAGGTGGGGAGAAAGTAACCGACATTGTCGGGGAGGCAAGCATAGAGTAACAGTCATTTATGCATATGTGTAGGGTGCCCCAGACCCTACTAGTATATTGAATAATCAACAATAGCTAAACCGTAATATAATAATATTTTTAAATATGGTCTTGGGTTTAGTTATTATAGATTTATCAATATTAGGCTTGAAACCCTAGGCTAGATAACTGATAATGATTGGGGTTGTTTGTTATGTCTGCTACTGTGATGACTGCTATAACATGCTTGGTTGTGATTATTGATGTGATATTCTGATATTTTATTATTATGATGTATTGTTGATGATTGTTGGATGAATGGGAATGACTGATAGTGTGATTTGATTATATTGAGAGTTGACACCGTGGTAATGCCTTGAGACTGTGGCTTTAAGGCTGGGGATGTATTGCCATCCAATCTGAGACTGTGATTTTGAGATTTGGATTGTGAGAGAAGGTTCCGGTGTTAACTTAAGGATGGTTGTTGCATTGCATATTGCCAAGGTGGCGAGCTGTATGACAGGGAGTCATACGAGGTTAGTTGTACTCGAGTTCGAGTACGGATTACGGAGGGGCCGGTCTGTGAAAAGACCTTGGGGATGTACGAACTGGACTCGGGAGGCTCACAGTGACCATTAGGTAGCTCCTAGTGCGTTGTGTACCCCGGTAGAGCCTAGTTATCCCGACTTTACCCTGAGTATCCATGTCTAAGGCTGACTATCCGAGGCGACCCAGATACCTCTGATGGAGCAGAGCTCACAGAGAGATACACTCTTATGGGTCACGGCGAGCGGAAAAGTTACCTAGACAAACTAACTGACGTTCCTTAAGCAGAGAGGCTTGATAAGGGAATGTCTTGGGGTTGAGACCCGGATGAGATATATCGGCCGACATGCATAGGAGTGAGACTCCTTAGAGGAATAATCTGAGAGTATGATCTTGAGGATGATTGTGTTGGTGTGACTTAATGGATGACTGTTTGATTGTTGTATGTGATATGTCTATGTGATTGCTATTCTATGTATCCTCATCCCCATTTTTATGACTATGATCTATTGCTTATCTCCCTCTTTTCCTCTATTTCCTTGTATGTATATCCATTAGATGAGCAGTGTGAGCAGGACTATGACGTCACCGAATCTGGGATACAGACCTAATCATTACCTACAGAGGATCCCTCCCAGGATCCCAATTCTCGGTGATGTGGAGATTGTGTATCACGATGATCGTGGATGGCAGGTCGACCATTCACGATTCTTCATGACATATATCGGCCTAGTCAGTTTGTATATACGTATGGGAGAGGGTCCGTACTTTCATTTGGATGGTCCGTATCGGATTTCACAGAGATTGCCTTTTTCGGAGATGTGGTATCCACCTCATCAGAGGGAATTTCCTGATGACATGTGGAATATGGTGGATCGTTCAGTAGCGAGGAGCGGAGTTGGCATGGTGCAGAGAGGTCGTAGGCAGAGGAGTGTCCAGACGATGTATCACTATCGTCGCCGACGTGTGGTTATGAGCAGCGATGAGTCGGTTTGGGAGCCTAGGACCCGTTATGGCAGGGTCTATCGACGCCATTACGGAGAGGGTGAGGGTAGCTCCAGGCGCCCATATCGTCAGTGATATGGTTATGTCGGTTGTGCCTATTAGAACGAGAGTCTCTGTGAGTTCTTTTGCTTTTTGATGTATTTTGAGAGATGGGATGGGTAGTATCAGGACCTCTTCTTATGTCTGTGACCAGTTTAAGTCTGTTTTCTTTTAGTGTTTGTATAGTTGTAAGGTTAAGGATCCCTCGGTTGGGATCTATGGTACATTGTGGAGACTAGATGTACATATTATATATATATATATATATATATGATCGATGTATGCTTTAATCCGCTGTGCATGCTTTAAAACGAATATACTTTTATTCCTTCCATTATATATTTATTTTCAAATGTAATAAACACGTTAACGTTAATTACGGATTACGGTTTAATTAATTAGGGTTTTCTTAATGGGACATCAGGGTGTCTCAGTAATCTTGTAAAGAACAATTTTCAAAATAGTGGAATCTCTCAAGGTTTCTTGAGAGCTGGATGTAGATCACTCAGGTTGTGATCGAACTAGTAAAATTGAGTGTTCTTCTAATTCTTGCAGTTATTGTTCTATGTTGTATATTGCAAATTGTGGGGAATTATATTGCTGTTTTTTTAGTTAAGGTTATTCATTAATAATTGTTCTCTTCTTCTACGATCTTTCTTTGCATCACATATAATCTTTCTTAAACAATTTTTTAAATAAAGCAAGTTTATTTAAAGAAAGCGACTACACCTCAATCCCCCCCTCCTCCTTGAGGTGCCATATTGGTTCAACATAAAATACAATATTTTATTTTTGAGCCAAAATTCTAGAAATAGACTTTATCACTAAAATAATGATAAAGTCTAAGTTTTTTCAGTTTCGGGTCAAATTAGGGTTTTCTGCCGGTATAAAATTATACTGTCAGTGAACACGCAGATTGGTCTCCGTCTGTGTTTTAAACCCAAAATTGAACCGTAACTTCCCAAAATATGATAGGTTCCAACTATGATTTTGTTTTTCTCAAAATCATTTTCTGGATCCCCAGTAATAATATAAAATATAATTACCGGTCAAGAGACGAGAAAACAGGGTGCTATAATCATCCCCTCCTTCTTTAAGTGAATTCGACCTCGAATTTGATTCTTTATCACCTACATCAAAAGGAAACAAATCAGCCACACTGAAAACTTCACTAACACCATACTCATTGACCTTGGCCAACACTTGTAATAGCCCATCTCCTCTTGGTTGCAGCTTGGATTTCCTCTGTGAAGGAAACCTCTCATTTCTCATGTGCACCCATTCCCAATCTGCGGGATCAAACACATATATAAAGAATTCTTCGCATGTAACAAATATGTTAGGAAATTTCCAATCATGCACATATATCATCTTAAGATATTTAAAGTCAAACAATTGAGTGCCGAAGGTAGTTAGCAAATTATACCTTCTTGAAATTACATCTACCACAATATTTACCTTTCTTTGACAATGGTGCATGACATATGAAAAATTTTCTTTCCATTTCAAAGGCATCAACTCATTTTCATAAGTTGAATACCCAAGCATACCCCATTGCGCTTCTCACCAAAAGTACATATTGGTGGTTCATCTAAAATGTTCATCACAATCACATTGGTTGCACCAAACTTAAGTTCTCAAGAAAAGGTAAAACATGAATGGGTGCATGAGTGAGCTTTTGGCAACCCATGCAAGTTCTCAAACCATGGGGTGCTTCCTTTGGGATTAAATCTACAAATTCTTGCAAAAGAGTTTCAACACCACTAGGCAAAGAGATCATTAGAAGCATTAGTAATTAAACAAAAGTCCTTGCAATAAAGTATGCATTGGGGCTGCCTTGAAATCAAAGCCCTCTTCTCCTCACTTTTTGTTGACAAAGAACTCTCTTTTTGCTCACTATTTTTCTTACTATTTTTCTCTTGCTCATCACTTTTCTTTTCACTCTCTTTTTCTTTTTCCTCTTGATCATCATTCTTCTTTTCACTCTCTTTTTCTTTTTCCTCTTGCTCTCTCTTCTCTCTCATATTAAGTTGATCCTTACTTATTTCTCTTGCTCTCATTTTGTTTTTCTCATCAGTCATTTTCTTCCAGCATGCTTCGTTTCTTTCTATTTGTCTCTTCATTCTCGCCTCTTTTCTCAACCTTCTTTCATACTCTTTCACCGTCTTGTCATGTCTCTCATGCATTTTTCGAATCCACTCTTCAACTTGATTCTTATGTTCTTGTACAAAGTTGAATTTTTCGAATCGCAACATTGCAAGAAAACAAGTTCGAAAATAATAAAATATATGTAAGAACCACTCCACTCACCAAGTGTTTACACTCTTGCTTTGTCTCCACACAAGATGTAATTTTCACTCTTGCCTCTTTCCACTCAACTTGTTCTCTTTTAGGTCTTAGAGGAGTCAAACACCAATCCACACAATAAATCCAAAAAACAAGTAACAAAAATCACAAAACTTATCAAAACAAAGGAAAACAAAGGAAAGGCTAGAAAAAGAAAAGCTTTAAGAATAAAGAAACAAGGAAGAAGAAAAACTTTATCAAGAACACAAATTGGCCAAACAGAATATCTTCTCTTTTTCTTGAAATTCTAGGTGCTGTTTTCCTCTTTTGTTTTTCGAATTTTTTAATTTTTTTTAATTCATACAGCACACTAGAGAAGAGCTTACAAAGAGAAACACAAATGTATTCCTTTTTTTTTGATTTTTTTTATTTTATTTCTAGGCAGCAAGAAGATGAAGACAACAACACAATAATTCCCTTCAAACAGAAACAAGAAAATAATTTTTTTGTTTTGGGTTTTTCTGGGTAGAAAAGAAGAAAGCTAGAAGATGAAGAACAAAGCAGAAAATAAAGAACACAAACACAAAAATTCAACCAAACCTGTGCTTTGATGCCACTTGATGACAACCAAATGGATTGGTTGCCTTGTTGATGATCTTAGGTTGAATTTTACCAATTATATTAAGCAAACAGTTTTTGGGTTCCAATTAAAAAAGAAAGAATGAAACAAGTGGATAAAGGTAAGGGATGAAGGTGGCGCCACAAACCAAGGGGTTTGATAAGACAATGAAGTTCGCCACAAGAATCTTGGATTCTTGACAAGAACAAGTATGGCTCAACCAAGAACCAAAGAGAACAAAATTGTCACAAAGATGGATTCAATCCAAATTCAACATCCAAGTTTTTTTATTCATGATATGGGGCACAAAACATATAGAAGTGTGGCTGCCAACTTTTGGCTCACACAAAGATACCATAACCCCCTTTAATTAACTCACTTAACTCAGCCACTAAATGATGAATTATTATTCTCTCTCTACTATTATGTTACTGCTACACTTGCTTCTCAAATTAAAAGTGTAACCCCCTTATTTAAATAAAAACAATAACATGACTAATAACTTAAATAGGGGTTTCTTTAGGCATGCAAGCCAAAGATTCCCTCCTATGACGCTTGAAGTTCGGCCAACACATGGGAAGTGGGCTTGATCATCATGCAAGACTTAGTAGCTCACTCTCATGGAAAACAAACAAAGTAACCCAAAATTGGATTCACACATAATCCATTACACTTTATTCAATTGAAATAAAACAAGCAAAATGGACTAAAAAAAGTGCACGCGCAACATCATCATCTTAATGGGTCTTCTAGTTGGATAAGATAAGTCACCAACTTGGGCTCCATTCCATTTGGTCTTGTTCTTGGGCTTGCTTCAATCAAAATAGCCACCATGTGATTAAGAACTTGTTGGGCTTTCTTGGTTCTAGCTCTTGTCATAGGTTCACCAAGTCCATGTAGTGCTCCTTGGTCCATACTCCTTAGTTGGCTCATATCAAAGGGATTTTCATAGAGACAAATTAACAATTACAAGAACAAAAATTAGTCAAATGGAGATTTAAACTCATGTACAAGGACAATGAAGAATTGAATACCTTCAAACAATTGTGCCAGCCAACCCATGCATTTCGCATTAGACAAAGGTGTATGATACAAACCGTTCATTTTTTTCTTCACTTAAATTGATTTTACGTAAATTTAAAAAACAATTTTATTTTTTTCTTCTGAAAAAAGTGTTTGTCTCTGGCTTTGGGTAGATAAAAATATAGGATCAAGTAAGGAATTGTTGTGTTAACAATTTATGACAACTATGATGCTCTTTCTTGCATGCTACATATAGGTAAAGGTGGAATTCACATATTGAATATTAGTTTATTTATTTTTCTATATGACAAAGGTATAACAATCGAAGTGATATATATTAAATAAAAATAATAATTAAATAACATCAAACAACTTTTGATTTGAAGACAATTCAATTACCGTATCAGAATTTGTTGCGTCATGTTGTCTGATCTGTATCCTCCAATCCCCAAGCTTTGGTAGTAACATTTCTATGTCTTTAAAACTAGTAGGATTACAATCTTCAGGAAGAAAAAAGGAAACCGTTTGTTCTATCAATAGACGAGTAGTCTTCAACCTTTTCCCACTTTCTTGTTGTTCCTATGATCAAAATCAGCATACATATTACCTAGTACACATGCAATATAAATGAAATAGTACGTCCCTGACTTTAAGTTAGCATGCCATTTTACATATCATGTTGAATGGAAAAAGAAGACTACCCTATAAATTATGTTGAACATTCAATTAAGTTGATAAAGGATGAGCTTACAGTTATTGGTGAAACAACAACATTTTCTACAATATGTGCTCGGTACATTGCTCTGGTTTTCTTGACGGATTCCTATGTCATAACAATTAATTAGATATGGTTAATTGCAACAATAGTTTTTGAAATGCGATTGCAGTCTCCATCGCAGTTTAGTTATATTTACCGCAATTGCGGACAATTACGAGAAAATGCAGCTTAAGCGACCATAATTATGGTTGCTATGTGATTTTGAGAGACCTCCAAAACCGAAACATGCGATCCCCAAATGTGGCAGCAAGCTTAATCTAAAAACCTAACCCTTATTATAGTCATGTAAAAGAGTACGAAAACCAAGAGAAAGATTTGCTTTACTCACTTGGATTAATTTCCTGAGGATGTTAACTAGCTCTTGGCTTTGTGGATCTTGCTCTTGAGTGTTACTCATCATATCTGTTGGCATACTAGACTGCAATTGTGAAATCATTAAATTCCCCTCATCAACAACATTTAGTGACTTGGCCTCAATTGAAGCTGACATTCTTTATATCTAGATAGAGGAAGAGAAAAAACTGCTAACGGAGCTAGATTGGTAGCTAGAATAAGGCACAAAAAACCCTGAAATGACTGTTGTGGAGGCTAAACAAATGAAGAAGAGTATTTATTGGTGGAGTGAAAGATTTTTTATTGTAAATATACATGAATCTCATATATACACACAATATAGTAGTCCACAGTTTTTAAGATTTCAAATTGTGTCTGGTTTTTATTTGGAATTTGCAAAACCAGACACAATTTGAAATCTTAAAAACTGTGGAATACTATATTGTGTGTATCTATGAGATTCATGTATATTTACAATAAAAAATCTTTCACTCCACCAATAAATACTCTCCTTCATTTGTTTAGCCTCTACAACAGTCATTTCAGGGTTTTCTGTGCCTTATTCTAGCTACCAATCTTGCCCCGTTAGCAGTTTTTTCTCTTCCTCTATTTAGATATAAAGAATGTCAGCTTCAATTGAGGCCAAGCCACCAAATGTTGTTGATGAGGGGAATTTAATGATTTAATAATTGCAGTCTAGTATGTCAACAGATGTGATGAGTAACACTCAAGAGCAAGATCCACAAAGCCAAGAGCTAGTTAACATCCTCAGGAAATTAATCCAAGTAAGTAAAGCAAACCTTTTTCTTGGTTTTCGTACTCTTTTACATGACTATAATAAGGGTTAGGTTTTTAAGTTAAGCTCGTTGCCACATTTAGGGATCACATGTTTTGGTTTTGGGGGCCTCTCAAAATTGCATAGCAACCACAATTACGGTCACATCGGCTGCATTTTCTCGTAATTGTCCGCAATTGCGGTAAATGCAACGTAACTACAATGGAGAAAGCAACCACAATTCAAAACCTATTGTTGCAGTTAACCATATGTACTTAATTTTTATGACACATGAATCCATCAAGAAAACTAGAGCAATGTACCGAGCACAGATTGCAGAAAATGTTGTTGCTTCACCAATAACTGTAAGCTCATCCTTTATCAAGTTAATTGTATGTCAACATAGTTTATAGGGTGGTCTTATTTTTCCATTCAACATGATATGTAATGTTGGCATGCTAACTTAAAGTAAGGGATGTACTATTTCATTTATATTGCATGTGTACTAGGTAATATGTATGCTGATTTTGATCATAGGAACAACAAGAACGTGAGAAAAGGTTGAAGACTACTTGTCTGCTGACAGAACAAACTATTTTCCTTTTAAATGTATTATACTAGGCCATTGATCAAATAAATTTAAAGCATCACCTTGCTTCTTTTCTTATATGGCATGTAGCTTTCAAGAAGCATATAATACACCACCTCAATGAGTGGTTGAAATAGTCGACTTGAATTACTGTGATCAAAATACTGCAAAAATAACAAACAAACAACTTGAATGTCATTATCAATGATATATAATTATCGAATTTCATACTTATGATATAAAGAGATACAATATGCTTATTTAAAATATATCATAAACATAAGAAGTTCAACCTTAACTCTCCATACATACTTAGCAAACAAAATCATTTCTTGAAACAAATCTCAGACAATAATACCACATCACCTTCTTAAAATAAAAAAATTATAAGAACCAAATTTAAAAATTCATCTTCTTTTGTGAATGTTTTTTAAAGTTTCAATGACACACGTAATATTTCTAACCCCATTCGGTATTATGGCTATTAAATTATTCCACATGAAATCCCTAAAGCATAAAAACATTGAAGATAGTAATTAACTCTTATGATACTTTTCTTTCTTTTTTTTTTTTTAAAAAAAAATTTATATAAAATGACATAACTCACAATATATCTCAAGATGAGATAGTTGTCCAAGGTGAGGTGCTAGACTTCCAGAGTAGAATCCAGAATTTTAGGTTCTGCCATGGTAGTCAGAACCGAACCGGGCCGACAAGAAAACAGGAAACACTGAGACTGAGATGGAAAAAGTAGAGGCCAATTGGCCAAATATCTATGTTTCTTCTTCCATATATGAGATCTATCGCTGATGGAGGTTGAAAATTAAATGGCACTGAAATAGGGGAGAAGGGGTAGAAAGAGTGAAACAGGCGGAGAAGGTGTAGAAAGAATGAAACTTGAGGCTGCTGATTGCAAGTGTGATTTTAGTCTTTTAGCTTTTAGGGTTTTATGGATTAGTGGACTTATGGGCCATCATTCATGTCATTTTTCATGGTCCATCTTAGGATGTAAATGTATAGGGTATTTGTTGTTGACTATACATATTATCATATTATTATAGGATAAATATTATCTTTTAATAATCCCTTAATATATACTTTTGAATAAATATTGAGATTTAGTGTGTTATTGATATGTTAAATTTTAATGTTGCCAAGATAAGGAATATTGTGTTACTTTTTTTTTTTTTTTTAACATTGTTCTATATATTATTTTAAAAAGTTAAAAAAATATTATTTAATAATTACAGGTTCAACCATGGTTGGACCATTGAACCTTGAACATGTGCCTTCACCGGTTCAATGACTGGTCTGGTTTAAAAACGTTGTGTTTTGCTAAAGTTCTAAAAAGCAAAATTACATTCAATACTGTAAATAGCAATTTAGTCTTAGACAATGCTTCCGAACACATTTAACTATCATAGATTGTCAAACTTTACTGAGATCGAATGCTCAACACAATACTTGTATATAAAATTGTGTAAAATCTTGACATGGCATGTGACACCATTACTCGTACAAGACAATATAAAAATATAAAATCTTACATGCTTTCAAATAATATTAAATTTAGATAAAAGCTTAACAAAAGTAACATGTGTCACATTGTTTCGAAACGTAATCCTAACTTCATAAAATATTTGAAGTAAACCAAAGAATGAAAATAACAATCTTTCTTAAAAATAACACAACTGCGAAAAAGAAATAAAACCCACATCCCGATGTCATGTGATCAGAGTTGGTATCCCAAACATTACATCGGAATAAATAATAAACTAATAACTTAAAGCAATCCTATCTACTAGCTAAGCGAATTCCACTGAATCACACTTCAATGGTCGGCTCATCCTCCTCTACATATACAAAATACATGCACAAAAATAACAAAGAGAGGGGTAAGAAATATAATCATGAATACATGTGGACGGTTAGGAATATTGATCAAGATGAACATACAACATACATTCATACAACACACACACACACACACACACACACATATATATATATATATACATATATATATATATATATATATATATACATACATATAGATACATATATCATGTTAAATAATGCATGTGATGCGATGCAACTTCACTTTGTATGCCAATGGCCAAAACCTAACTCAGGAAAGACAACCAAGAATACGTACTCAGTTATCGACATGGATAACACACCCTATCAGATGGTATCCACTGAATAGTATCCTTAATCATAACAATGTACCGTGGCTGTCAAAGTACTCAGGCTTGGTCGAGCGGACACTCCGACACAGGTTGCTAGCCCATGCCATAATGGAACTTCCACACCTGATTCATGTACCCTCAGTGTTGGAAAAACTCCCTTTGAGGCCCCACTATCATGTTTCATCGTTTGCTTTCCGCCCAACATATAATATTCATAATAATAATGCATGCTATGCTCAAATATGTGCAAACACATGTCCAACCATCACTACCATAATCAATCATATTGATTATCATCTATGACCATCAACAATGGCCACCAACAACAACTTAGCCTTAATTCATCATTACATAGTCAATAACATTGATTGTTAACCATGATCATTAACAATGATCTTTATAACATCTTATCATTAATTCATCATTACCATTATCTTGGTTATCGTTATTAATGTCCTCACTTAGATCATTAACTTAGTCTTGTTAGCTAAACATCAATTCACACCCTTTTATTATCTCCCACCATCAAGTCAAATTCGCCTTGCAAGCCCTTGTGAGTTGCTACCCGTAATTCACCGTGCAAACACCCATTCGAGGGGCGAATCTGGACAGACAGCAAGTCTGCCAAAATCGAGCTATCTCCCAGTTCTCATGGTTTTAACCCTCCGAATCTTAACTTATGTGTTCATACTATTCCTTTGATCATTAACCTCACCCCTCATACCTCACTCATTTTTTATGGGGATTCCAATTAACCTGTTACTATGTCCCTATAGTATAATTAACCTAACATCACAATCATGGCATGATCACATACTCATTTGTAACAATCCATCAAATATATCATATCATCATGAATTTATCACATACAAACATGTTATATAATCACATCAAACATATCATATCCTCATAAATTTATCACATGCAAACATGTTAATATCATCACATCATGAACATACCTATAGAGGTCATGGGTTAACCCCTTCATCTTAACCTATTCCTGAAACCCACATATTCATAATGATTCTTCCCTCCATACCTGGTATGAAGATTGAAATTCAAAAGGAAGAGAGGAAAGTCCGCGAGGGTCTCGTCTCATGAACATTTGTCTACTACATCAAGAACAGCAAAGAAAACACCTTGATTCAACTCTAATATCAAGAAACTTGAAAGAAAAATCAATAGGGACAAGGTGCACGAATTTTACCTTGTTTAAAGCTCCAAACAGCAAGGCAAAGAATATGAAAACTAACATGAATGAGCGTGTATTACTAGCGATGTTCTTCTATCAAAGAACGGTGAAGAACGATGCAAGAAACAGTTTCTCTTGAGAGAGCTTTAGGGAGAAAACGATGAGGATTCAATGAGAAGAAGGGAGGCAGTTTTCTGAGTGTTGAAACGTGAGAAAATAGGGTTTAGATCATGGTTTTGAGGGTTAAGACGGTTTAAAACACGATTTGGGCTCAAATAGAACCCAAAACACGTTTTCTGGTTCTGCACGACTTGCAGGGCGAGCTCCCGTTCGTGAAGCGAGCCCGAGAACCAATTTCTATCAACAGAATTCGTGGGGCATACTCGAGAGCTCAAAGCTGTTTTTCAAATTCTTGTGGGGCGAGCAAGTGTTTGCGGGGAGAGGCCTTAAAAGCTGAATTAGGCCAAAATACCTGAAATATGACTTGTTGATAATTCTCTAATAATTTCCAACGCATCTGAGATCACCTCAATCGAGCATCTAGAACTCAAAAAAAAAAATTTATCATTATTTTTTGAAGATAAAATGCAAGTCTCCTTAATATGGTAAACAACCTTAAGCAACTTAATCAAGTGTGTATATTTCTTGTACAGGGAAACTGAAATCCAGGTTACTTGTTTTTTTTTCATACGCTAATGCCTAGCACTCATTCTCTCTCTGGCTAGCTGAGAAACCAAAACACAATCTTTGGGAAGTATTAACTGTTAAGAATGACACAGTAAAGAATATGGGATATGGATGACTTCTCCCGATCAGATAAAATACTACGAATCTAAAGGTTGTTCTTCCCCCCATCGATGGGGATGATGATGATAACAAAGGCAAGAGGGTCAGATCTGTTTCCAATTCAAGCTCCTTTACTTTAAATATGTGCCTGCGACTTCAATCTCTATCTCGTTCATTACTACAAAAATGATAATACCAACTGCGTGAATTAACTTTATTATGACAGGAATTCTTTGTAACACATTACATGTCCTGAAAAAATAACATGCAAGTGTATACCAACAGAGATAAAAATATTAAACCTAAGTCTATAAAATTGCTAGTTGTAAAATCACAAAATTTACCTTACCAAGACTGTAGCAACCACCTTAAGAGCTAGCTCCCTTCAATCACACCACAAGAGCATTTGATATTCCTCAAATTTACCAAGCAAAATAAGGAACACATCAAACTAATAAATCTGGGTGCAGGTGCTCACCCACAAATATATTGGTCATGGATCTTTATGGAGCACAAAACAATGGCCCAATTCATCCATTACTTGGCGTAGCATTGAGAAGGTGACTTCAACTTCCAGAGATGGTTTTGATATCCATCTTGCATCTGGTCCCTTCTCTCTTTGGAATTCTGATTTAGTGTTCAAGGTCCTTTCTCTTCGATCTTGGACTATGTTCATATTTCTGATACAAATCTTACTTTAAGAGATAGTTGGTTTAATGGTGAGTGGAAGCTTGACATACTCTCCACCCATTTGCCTTCCAATCTCCCATGGTGAAGGATTATATTCTGAACATATTTGTGCCAACTTTCATTATTGATTATTTACCCCTGATGCATGGGTTTGGAAGGGTTCTAAGGATGGCATCTTCACTTCCTCTTCGGGCTACAATTGGTTAATAAGTAGAAACAAAAACTGGGATGATTGGCATTGTATTTGCCGGCTTAGGACCTCTGCTAAAGCCTAGCATATGCTGTGGCTTATATGCCATAATTCTCTTCTAACCAATAGCTTTAGACACCATCGAGGGCTCTCCCCTTCACCTAACTGTGTTAGGAGCTCTCATAGAATTGAAGACTTAATCCATTGCTTGAAGGATTGCCCTCACTCCAAGGAATTTTGGCATAGATTGGGTTTGGCTACTAAACTTGGGCTCTTCACACCTACAGTAGCAGGTACTTGGGTCAATGACCTTATTCTTTATGATATAGCTGGGTAATGTAGCTGGGTTATGGTGGGTTTGGAGAAAGAGGAACAAAATTTTTTTCGGTGAGGAAGTGTGACATATTCAATCTGTGGTCATGAAGACTTATGCATCACATGATGAGTTTCGTACTTTTCTAGGCTATGGCTCCCTCTATGGTGTCTTAGGTTCTCTACTTATCCGTTCTCCTACTGGGTTTGTTAAACTAAATGTGGATGGCAACTTCTTAGAATCAACTTCGATCATGGGCACAGCGGGTCCCATTCGGTCAACTTCTGATCTTGGGTTATGGGGTTTTCTAACAATGGGACCTGGGGATTCACTCCAAGCAGAGCTTCTAGCAATATTGTGTGGTTTAACTATTGCTTAGGATTATGCGTACACAAAGGTTTTATGTGAATCTGATTGCTTAGAGGCTGTCCACCTTATGAATCAATCAACTTCTCTCCAATGTGTCTCTTCAGTTCCATGCGTATGCAGCCACTCTTATGCAGCTAAGGATTTTGCTGCAACATGCATGGTCGATTGGCTTCACTGACGTCTACAAAGAAGAAAACTACTGCGTTGACTTCTTGGGAAAACATGGGTCGAAGAACACTGCTCAATGGTACAATTGGTAAGATCTTCCTGAGCTCATGGGTTCCCTACTTCTCCAGGATGAGCTAGGCTGTGTTTTTGTTCGTTAGTTTTAGCTCTTTGTCTTTTCTTTTTTTCTTACTTAGAAAATAATAATAAAGCCCACGCCTAATCCACCACGCACCATGGTGATGGCGACGAAGCAGTGTTATAGCACCACAAATCCTCCATAACCTTCCTCTCTCCACTCCCCTCACAGTCCGCCACCACGCACGACAGATCCATCCTCCATCGCCATCCATTTCATCTCTATTTGTCTCTTTTTGTTGTAAACGCAGACAGCCATGTAGGATGATTTAGCTATGTGGAAAAATTTGTAAGAGGTGGCAAAAATTAGGGCAAGGTGTCTTGGGCAGATTTTGGAGGAGGAGTATAATATATTAAAAATAGATTTGATGCATGTCTTTCCTAAGAATTAAAAGTGTATTATCAATATTGTATAACACATGATTATTTTAGCCAATGAAATAATTTTCTGTTGTTGCTGGTGTGAGTGTGCGACTATTATCGTTGTATAATAAACACTTGAAACAACAACAACAATTAACCATGCAGAATAAACCATGAAATAGCCCATCTTTAAATCAAGCTTCTCAACAAACCACAAAAATAACACTAACAGAATATGCTTCTGAATAACTTAGGCAGATAAGCCTTTCTAATTCAGATGACCTTATAACTCAAGCACAAGAAACATATTGTATGTTGATCTACTAAGGAAAAGAAATTTTTTAAAATGAAGTGTTTAATTCATATAAGGGGATCAAATGGTGGCTATAAACTGATGTGATCAAGGATTAATCACTAAACATTTGAGGATCTTTCTTTGATTTCAAGTGTTAAGAATTCAAGATCAAACACAAACTAAAACAATAGAATGAAGCTTGATTCTCAAGTGAGAATCAACAGAAACAAAAAGGAGTAGAAGAGCAATTATATATGAATTGAAATGACAAGAACAAGAATTAAAGTGCAGAATTTAAAGTGCAGAAAATTAAAGAATAAAAGTAGAAAATGGTATAGGAAGAAGATGAAGGGAAGGCGCCACAAATTGAATTATCATTGAGAAGAAGATTGAATTTGATAAGCCAAGGGAAGATTCACCACTTGAATAAGGATTCAAGATAAGAATCAAAGGTCCAACTCATGAACCAAGAAGAGGAGAACTCTCAACTCTCTCTAGCAATCTCAAGTGTGAGAAAACTCAAATGTATTCATACTTGTAAAATGATTTACATGATACCTATTTATAGGCTCATCCTACTTAAGGTGCAAGCTAGACTAACTTGAAGTGCAAGCTACTCTAACTTGAGCCACAACTAGCGCCCCCAAGCTCTTTCCACCCAAGTGTGGGCTTTGTTTTGGGGCTAATGCCTTCTACTATTATGCTATGGCCCAATAGGCCCAAACCCTAAACTAGACCTAAGTGCTTTTTGAATAAGCACTTTTCATTACATAAACTCTACTCTATACAAGGTTCCTAGTCCCTACCTTTATTACATGAAGTCTAAGCTAAACAAGGGTCCTAGGTCCTATCCCTAACTAGGTGGTCAATAGCTCAATGCACAAGAGGTTCAAGGTGAAGTCCTCTTCATACGGTTGCCTATGAGTCAAGTGATTAACCACCACCTTCTTCAATGAGTCTTGGATTCTTCTAAGCCTTGCCCTTGTTAAGGGTCCATGTAGGTCTTCAATGTTAGGTCCTTGGCTTTGATTGTCCATGCTCATATCATCCCCTCCTTCTTGAAGCACATTCGTCCACGAATTGTGTTGATCATCATCTGTGTCATTTTCAAAAAGACTGAGATCAGACACATTAAACGTGACACTTACATTATAATCACCAGGAAGATCTATTTTATATGCATTATCATTTATTTTCTCCAATACTTGGAAAGGTCCATCACCCCTTGGTAGGAGTTTGGACTTCCTTTGTAAAGGAAACCGCCCTTTTCTTAAGTGTCCACATACCCAAACACCCGGTTTGAGTAACACTTGTTTTCTTCCTTTATTTGCTTGCCTTGCATTGTGCTCCCCTTGTTTTTCAATATTCAATTTTACTTGTTCATGGAGCTTTTTAACAAAGTCGGCCTTGGCAAGCCCATCTTGATGCAACAATGATTGTTCAATTGGATTGGAAGCAAATCAAGTGGGGTTAGTGGATTAAAACCATAGATTATCTCAAAAGGGGAGTGCTTAGTAGTAGAATGTTGCACACGGTTGTATACAAACTCAATGAAAGGTAAGCACTTTTCCCAAGACTTTAGGTTTTTCTTGAGGATGGTTCGTAGGAGAGTAGAAAGAGTCCTATTAACCACCTCGGTTTGCCCATTAGTTTATAGGTGGCAAGTAGTCGAAAAGAGTAATTTATTTCCAAGTTTGCCCCATAAAGTTCTCCAAAAGTGACGTAGAAACTTTGTATCTCTATCGGATACAATGCTTCTAGGAATCCTATGTAGTCTAACTATTTCCCTAAAGAAAAGGTTGGCTATATGGCAATCATCATCACTTTTGTGACATGGAATGAAATGGCCGTTCTTGAAAAATCTATCCACAACCACAAAGATTGAGTCATTCCCTCGCCTTGTCCTTGGTAATCCCAACACAAAATCCATAGAGATATCAATCCAAGGAGAAGAATGACTAGGTAAGGGAGTGTACAACCCATGAGGCCTACTCTTTGACTTTGCTCTCAAAAACTCAATGCATTTTTGACATAACTTTTGGACTTGAATTTTCATGTTTGGCCAAAAGAAATGTTCATCCAAAACCTCTAAAGTCTTGTGAACATCGAAGTGCCCCATTAAGCCCCCTTGATGTGCTTCTCTTACTAATAACTCTCTAATAGAATGCCTTGGCACACAAAGTCTCTTGTCTTTAAAAAGGAACCCTTCACTTATGAAAAATCCTTTATGTGCCATGGACCCTATTTGAGTGTAAATTGTAGAGAAGTCCGGATCATTTACATACAATTCCTTTATGTTATCAAACCCAAGAATTTTAGTCTCAAGAGTTAATAGTAAGGCATATCGACGTGAAAGTGCATCCGCCACAACATTTCTTTTTCCTTGTTTATGTTTAATCACATAAGGGAATTGTTCAATGAATTCCACCTATTTGGCATGTCTCTTATTTAGTTTTCCTTGCCCCTTTAAGTGTTTTAATGATTCATGATCACTATGAATGACAAGTTTCTTTATCATAAGTTGCATAGTTCTTTATCATAAGTTGCATAGTTCAAATGTACCCCGCAAGTTTCTTACTAAAGTAAGCAATGGGGTGTCCTTCTTGAAGCAAAACGGCCCCAATGCCTACATTAGAAGCATCGCACTCTATCTCAAAAGATTTCACAAAATTTGGAAGCGCGAGAATTGGTGCATTGGTCAATTTTTCCTTGAGTATATTGAAGGAGTTTTCTTGGCTTTGGCCCCAATTAAATGACATATTTTTCTTTAAAACCTCATTTAGAGGACTTGCCAAAATGCTAAAGTCTTTGACAAATCTTCTATAAAAACTTGCCAATCCATGGAAACTCCTAATATCCCCAACATTTTTAGGTGTTGGCCAACTTTGGATGTCCTTAATTTTCTCTTCATCTACATGCACACCTTGTGCACTAATAACATAGCCCAAGAATACCACTTTGGTGGTGCAAAATGTGGATTTCTCAAGGTATCCAAAGAGTTTTTCCTTTCTTAATACTAACAAAACACACTTCAAATGTTCATGATGTTCATCAAGTGTTTTGCTATATATTAAGATATCATCAAAATAGACAACCACAAATTTACCAAGGAATTCCCTAAGGACATGATTCATGAGCCTCATGAATGTGCTTGGTGCATTAGTGAGTCCAAAGGGCATCACAAGCCATTCATGAAGTTCATACTTGGTTTTAAAAGTAGTTTTCCATTCATCCCCTTCTCTTATTCTTATTTGATGATAGCCACTTCGTAGGTCAATTTTTGAAAAGATTTGTGACCCATGTAGCTTATCCAATAAGTCATCTAACCTTGGGATTGGATGTCTATATTTGATGGTTATGTTATTAATGGATCTACAATCCGTGCACATTCTCCATGTACCATCTCTTTTTGGTACTAAAATAACGGGGATTGCACATGGAGGAAGGGATTCTCTTATACATTCTTTTTCTAATAATCCTTCAACTTGCCTTTGAATTTCTTTTGTTTCTTGTGGATTGCTCCTATAGGCTAGCCTATTAGGAAGAGAAGCACTAGGAATTAAGTCCATGTGATGCTCAATCCCACTCATAGGTGGCAAACCTTTAGGTAGCTCTTTTGGAAAAACATCTTTGAAATCATCGAAAAGAAACTCAAAGGGTTTTGGCAAAGAAAGAGATGGAGTAGAATTTTCATCATTATTTTTGGTCTAAAGTAAATATATTGGTTGATTGGCCAATAATATTTTCTTGACTTCTTTTCCTTTTAGAAATAAGCATTATTTGCCATCTATTTCTTTACCTTTATTTTTTTCAAAAACATTTTGGTCACTTGTGCCATTTGCCTTTTTCATATTCTTTTGTGGCACAATATTTTCTTTATTTATTTCTTTTCCACTCTTGGCTTTTCTCTCAAGCTCCCTTTTCTCTCTCATTTTCTTTTGATCCTCACAAATTTTTTTAGGAGAGAGGGGTACAAGAGTAATCTTTTTTGTTGTGGTGCATGAAAGTAAATCTATTGGAAAGGCCATCATGTATGACTTTCCTATCAAATTGCCATGGCCTTCCTAGCAACACATGTCCCGGCTCCATAGGCATCACACATTACTTCATCATGATAAGAGCCAATGGCAAAACTCAACAAGACTTGTGAAAAATCCATGCACCATGCATACAACTTTCCATGCACCATGCATCTAGTGTGAAAAATATTCTCTCTTTGGCTCTCATCCTCTTCTTTAACCTTGACTCCTAAGAGTCTTCTCACCATTAACAAGTCTCCTTCAAGTGGAAGAACTTCATCTTCCTCACTCTCATTAGAAGACACACTAGAAGAGACACTTGTTACCTCTATATCCTCATTAGTTCTAGAGATCATTGTTCTTTTATTGGGACATTGAGAAGCAATATGTCCTTTACCCAAACATTTAAAGCATTTAATATCTCTAGATCTACTTGAAGAAGGAGTAGAAGTGGGTGGTTTAGAGTTAGGGAATGTGGCCTTTGATTCACTTTTACCAACAACTTCAAGTTGTTTTGATGAGTCACCCTCCTTCTTGGAATGATCCTTGCAAGATGAGTTGTTGTTGTTGTTGAAGAATGGTTTCTTGAAAGACTTCTTTATCTTAACTTGAGCTTCAACCTTGATTGTATGATGCACCAAGTCCTCCAACTCAACATAGTTGTAAAGCTCTACCACATATTGGATTTCTTGGTTGAGTCCTCCCAAGAACCTAGACATAGTTGCCTCTCTATCTTCTTCTATGTTTTCTCTAATCAAGATGACCTCCAACTCTTTGTAATATTCTTCAACACTCATACCTCCTTGTCTCAACCTTTGAAGCCTATGGTGTAGGTCTCTAGTGTAACTTGAAGGTACATATCTTTTTCTCAAAACCCTCTTCATCTCTCTCCAAGTACTAATTGGTTCCTCATCATACCTTTTTCTTTTTTTACATAATTGATCCCACCAGATTAAAGCATAATCATAAAATTCTAGACTTGCTACTTTTACTTTTTTATCTTCACTATAGTTGTAACAAGAAAATATGTGTTCTAATTTGGTCTCCCATTCCTGTGACACCCTTCTACACAGTATGTTATAAGGCAATTAATATAAATAATTTAAAACAAAAACATGCAATTATTGAATAAGTTTAAAAACAATTGTCCATGGGTAGAAAAGTCCCACATGAACCAGTTACAACGCGGAAAATAAACCAAGTTCAAAATCAATAAAACATGAAGAAATAACTACCCAACCCCGATGTCACAACTCAGAGCTGGTATAACCGTTCCAGAAAATAACATCCTCGGAATACAAAAGGAAACAACTAAACATAAATAAGCCCTAACTACGAGTGGCGGCTCCTCAGAGTCACTCCTCTCCGGGCTGCGCGTCATCCTCTGTAAAATGCCAATCAGGCCAAACACAAACAATACAGGGAGTAAGATTCATGTAAACATGTATACAGTAAGGGAATAGTACGCAAGGTAAACATACAACATCCAACAGTACTATATCAACCAAACATGCCATGCTATGCAATGCATCAACTACTCCGCTACTCCAACTATGCATGTGGATCCAAACTAACTCAGGATGAACGACTTTGGAGTTACATATCCGTATTGGCCATAAAAGCACCAACACCGGCAGTTCACCAAACCTTGGGTGAACCCCATGGATAGCCAACGCATCAAACCGTGGATGCCTCATCACGGGGGGCCTCGGTCACCAAACCTTGGGTGACCTACCGTGGATGGCCAGATCACCGTACTCTCGGGCGACCTCCCCTATGTCGAACCTCCCCCATCAACAACTCCAATGCTCTATACAAATGGCACAACAACAAATAGTCTCCACCACCTCCTTGCTTGGGCCATGAAGCTCCCAAGACTTCAACATCAACGTTTAACGTAACCTTAGACCCAAACCGTGGGGTCAAGGCTCCCTTGGCCAATAAGCACCAAGGTTCAACTCAACGTGCTTGGGTCAATAAGCACCCAAGACTTACTTAGCAACGTGCGTTAACCCAACGGATACCGACTTAACACCTTGTTATCTTAATTATCTCTTATAATTAATAACCCAAGTTGTCTAATCTTTATCTTTGATTAGTTATCTCAACTTATCATCATAGGGGAATGGGGTTTTAAAACCCCTTAAGTCATTTAATTGTATCACTGTCCAGGAGGGGTCAGCACGGTTGTGCTTAGACCCTAGCACGGTCGTGCTTGGACACGTGAGGGCGTGCTGCCCTTTTAAGTGAAGCACGGTCGTGCTTCACACTCAGCACGGTCGTGTTCAGCAGCATGGTCGTACTGTTTGACCTGCACGGCTGTGCTGAACAGCGCGGCCATTTTCCAGAATTCAAATGGGAGCACGGTCGTGCTCCTTGTTCAGCACGGTCGTGCTCAATGCACGACTGCACTGTTCTGGGCAGGGACAGAAGCCAAGTTCTAATCAATTGATTTAGGAATTAAACTCCTAAACTTAACATGTTTATTAAACCTAATTATTCAATTACACAGCTTTATCAACTTACACTCATCATAAGAGCAACAACAACAACTATCAACCATCCAACATCATTATGTTAATAATAACATAGCATCATATTCATAAGCAACATCATGTTCATAGGCATATAACACTACAATAACCAGAAACATATTATCACAGATTAAGCACCATATTACAACAAATATGCATACAACAACACCGGGGTCATGGGGAACCCCGTTACCTTACACTACCCACTGCCTAATAAATACAATCCCACTTCTCCCCATACCTGGATTGAAGGTAGCTTAACACTGCTCCTAATAGTAAACTGGGACTATCACGTGACTAGGGTCATGCATATACTTCCTGAGTTGAGGCACATGAAAAACAGTGTGGAGATTTGACAAGAACGGTGGCAAGGCTATTTGGTAGGCGACTTCGCCAACTGTTTTAAGGATTTGGTAAGGACCAATAAACCTTGGAGTAAGTTTCCTTGCCTTCATCACTCTACCAACCCTAGTCGTCGGGGTAACTCTCAAGAATACATGATCAGCAATGAATGTTCTATCATTTATAACTATATGACAGTTCTTGCATGCATAAGAAGTAGAAACAGGTTTATTTGTAGGTGTAGAAACCAACAAATCATACTCAAGGAAAGTAATAGGCAATTCAAGACTCTTGACCCTATCATGCGATATAAATGAATGAGCAGCACCCGGATCGTACAACACAGTTAATTGAGTTCCATCAATAAGACATGTACCTTGAATCAAGTCATCAGACTTGGAGGCTTCAGCTCCACTAAGAGTAAAGACTCTTCCAGTGGTCTTCAGTCGGTTGGCCTGAGACTTCTGATTCTTGCTGGTGCTGGGAGGCTAGGCCTTGGCTCCTTCACACTCTCGGCTGATGTGTCCTAGCTTGCCACATCTGAAGCAGATAACTTGAGTCTCCTTGCACTGAGATGAGTAGTGATCCGTAGCACCACACTTGCCGCACCTCATGGGTCTAGAGACATTAGAGAACCCGCCTCTAAACCCATCCTGCTGAAACTGTGGCTTCTTGCCACTCTGCTTGAAATCTCTGCCAGTTGGAGCATACCTCTGCTTACCCTTATCTCTCTGATCTGTCATCTTACCACTCTGGCTATCTGACCCTCTGGAACTGGCAATTCTGAACTGGCTGGCATCCTCATAGATCCTGCACTTGATGACCAGAATAGGGAAAACTCTGATCTCTTGGTAGCTGATGGCCTGCTTGATCTCAGGTCGGAGTCCAGCCTCAAACTTCACACACTTCGAGCGGTCATCTGTCTCATGCTGGTAAGGAGTGTAGTACCGCGCCAGCTCCTCAAACTTGGCCGCATAGTCACCGACTGACAGCGACCCCTGCCTCAAAGACAAGAATTCCATCTCCTTCTTGTCTCTGATATTTGCGGGAAAGTACTTTTCCAGGAACCTCTGTCGGAACACAGCCTATGTAAAAGCTGTGCCCTCAGCCTGCATCCTCACCCTGCAGTTATCCCACCAGTGCTCTTCCTCCTCGGTCAGCATGAAGGTAGCAAAGATGAGCTTCTGCTGATCGTTGTAATCCATAGCTCGGAAGATCTTCTCTGTCTCCCTCAGCCACAACAAAGCTCCTTCCGGATCATACGCGCCCTTGAACGACGGAGGGTTGTTCCTCTGGAACTTATCCAGTCCCTGGAACTCAGCTAGCCCACCAATGCATCAGCGATCGCCTGATCGTTGCGTCCACTACCGGCCATTAGTTCCTGTACAAGTCCAACACAACTCTTAATACAGAAACTTAAGCGAGTAAAAGCTACAGGCAACTAACTTAAAACATCATTATCTATACAAGTATAGACAATACACATAAGAGTCATACAACAGACTCACAACAGACTCATACCACGTCCGAACAAGGTTGAACTGCTCTGATACCACTAAATGTGACACCCTTCTACCCAGCATGTTATAAGGCAATTAATATAAATAATTTCAAACAAAAACATGCAATTATTGAATAAGTTTAAAAACAATTGTCCATGGGTAGAAAAGTCCCACATGAACCAGTTACAACGCGGAAAATAAACCAAGTTCAAAATCAATAAAACATGAAGAAATAACTACCCAACCCCAATGTCACAGCTCATAGCTGGTATAAGCGGTCCGAAAAATAACATCCTCGGAACACAAAAGGAAACAACTAAACATAAATAAGCCATAACTATGAGTGGCGGCTCCTCAGAGTCACTCCTCTCCGGGCTGCTCGTCATCCTCTGCAAAATGCCGATCAGGCCAAACACAAACAATACAGGGAGTAAGATTCATGTAAACATGTATACAGCAGGGGAATAGTACGCAAGGTAAACATACAACATCCAACAGTACTATATCAACCAAACATGCCATGCTATGCAATGCATCAACTACTCCGCTACTCCAACTATGCATGTGGATCCAAACTAACTCAGGATGAACGACTTTGGAGTTACATATCCGTATTGGCCATAAAAGCACCAACACCGGCAGTTCACCAAACCTTGGGTGAACCCCATGGATAGCCAACGCATCAAACCATGGATGTCTCATCACGGGGGGACCTCAGTCACGAAACCTTAGGTGACCTACATTGGATGGCCAGATTACCGTACTCTCGGGCGATCTCCCCTATGTCAAACCTCCCCCATCAACAACTCCAATGCTCTATGCAAATGGCACAACAACAAACAGTCTCCACCACCTCCTTGCTTGGGCCATGAAGCTCCCAAGACTTCGACATAAACGTTTAACATAACCTTAGACCCAAACCATGGGGTCAAGGCTCCCTTGGCCAATAAGCACCAAGGTTCAACTCAACGTGCTTGGGTCAATAAGCACCCAAGACTTACTTAGCAACGTGCGGTAACGCAACGGATACCGACTTAACACCTTGTTATCTTAATTATCTCTTATAATTAATAACCAAGTTGTCTAATCTTTATCTTTGATTAGTTATCTCAACTTATCATCATAGGGGAATGGGGTTTTAAAACCACTTAAGTCCTTTAAATGTATCACTGTCCAGGAGGGGTTAGCACGGTCGTTCTAAGACCCTAGCACGGTCGTGCTTGGACACGTGAGGGCGTACTGCCCTTTTAAGTGAAGCACGATCGTGCTTCACACTCAGCACGGTCGTGTTCAGTAGCACGGTCGTGCAGTTTGACCTGCACGGCCATGCTGAACAGCGCGACCATTTTCCAGAATTAAAATGGGAGCACGGTCGTGCTCCCTGTTCAGCACGGTCGGGCTCAATGCACGACTGCACTGTTCTGGGCAGGGACAGAAGCCAAGTTCTAATCAATTGATTTAGGAATTAAACTCCTAAACTTAACACGTTTATTAAACCTAATTATTCAATTACACAGCTTTATCAACTTATACTCATCATAACAGCAACAACAACAACGATCAACCATCCAACATCATTATGTTAATAATAACATAGCATCATATTCATAAGCAACATCATGTTCATAGGCATATAACACTACAATAACCAGAAACATATTATCACAGATTAAGCACCATGTTACAACAAATATGCATACAACAACACCGGGGTCATGGGGAACCCCGTTACCTTACACTACCCACTGCCTAATAAATACAATCCCACTTCTCCCCATACCTGGATTGAAGGTAGCTCTAACACTGCTCCTAATAGCAAACTGGTACCTTTCCCAAAGCAGCTCACTCCGATGATAAGCCTTGGTCAATTAAGAATACAACCGGTTAGTTTCCAATCTCATAAACACGAAAGGAAACTAAAAAGAACGAAACCATTACCTATTAACACTGAAGCAGATCAAGCTAATCTCCCAAACGGCTCTCAGAACTCCACTACGGCGATGAAAGAAGGAGAAAGAGAGAAAGAAGGTGTTCTGGCCGTAGCTGCACCAAAGAAAATAGGGTTTCACGTAAAACCTCGGTCTTTGTGCAAAACTATATAGTATGGACCTGAGCACGGTCGTGCTTACCCTTGAGCACGATCGTGCTCCACTTAGCGTCAGCGAGACGCGATCAGCACCTTGAGCACGGGCGTGCTCACTGTACCAGAAAGGGACTTTTAAGCTAAAATCCCACTTAGCCCTTAACCAAAACTTTTAAATTAATAAAACTAGCTTTATAAAAACATTTTATGAAAAACAGGGTGTTACGATTCCACTCCCCTTATAAAAATTTCGTCCTCGAAATTTCTACGTACCTCAAACGAAAAGATGCGGGTACGCCTCCATCATCTGACTCTCGAGCTACCAGGTAGCCCTTTCCTCAGTTGCCCCGCTCCAAACTACTTTAACCAAGGGAATCTCCTTGCCTCTTAGCTGCTTCACCCTCCTATCCTCGACTCGAAGGGGTAACACCTCAAATGTCAAGTTCTCTTTTAACTGTATGTATCGGGGACTATCACATGACTAGGGTCATGAATATACTTCCTGAGTTGAGAAACTTGAAAAACATTGTGGAGATTTGACAAGAACGGTGGCAAGGCTATTTGGTAGGCGACTTCGCCAACTCTTTTAAGGATTTGGTAAGGACCAATATACCTCGGAGTAAGTTTCCTCGCCTTCATCACTCTACCAACCCCAGTCGTCGGGGTAACTCTCAAGAATACATGATCAGCAATGAATGTTCTATCATTTATAACTATATGACAGTTCTTGCATGCATAAGAAGTAGAAATAGGTTTATTTGTAGGTGTAGAAACCAACAAATCATACTCAAGGAAAGTAACAGGCAATTCAAGACTCTTGACCCTATCATGCAATATAAATGAATGAGCAGCACCCGGATCATACAACACAGTTAATTGAGTTCCATCAATAAGACATGTACCTTGAATCAAGTCATCAGATTCGGAGGCTTCAGCTCCACTAAAAGTAAAGACTCTTCCAGTGGTCTTCAGTCGGTTGGCCCGGGACTTCTGATTCTTGCTGGCGCTGGGAGGCTCGGTCTTGGCTCTTTCACACTCTCGGCTGATATGTCCTGGCTTGCCACATCTGAAGCAGATAACTTGCGTCTCCTTGCACTGAGATGAGTAGTGATCTGTAGCACCAAACTTGCCGCACCTCATGGGTCTAGAGACATTAGAGAACCCGCCTCTAAACCCATCATGTTGAAACTGTGGCTTCTTGTCACTCTGCTTGAAATCTCTGCCGGTCAGAGCATACCTCTGCTTACCCTTATCTCTCTGATCTATCCTCTTGCCACTCTGGCTATCTGACCCTCTGGAACTGGCAATTCTGAACTGGCTGGCATCCTCATAGATCCTGCACTTGTTGACCAGAATAGGGAAAACTTCGATCTCCTGGCAGCTGATGGCCTGCTTGATCTCAGGTCGGAGTCCAGCCTCAAACTTCACACACTTCGAGCGGTCATCTGTCTCATGCTGGTAAGGATTGTAGTACCTCGCCAGCTCCTCAAACTTGGCCGCATAGTCATCGACTGACAGCGACCCCTGCCTGAAAGACAAGAATTCCATCGCCTTCATGTCTCTGATATCCGCGGGAAAGTACTTTTCCAGGAACCTCTGTCGGAACGCAGCCCATGTAACCACTGTGCCCTCAGCCTGCATCCTCTGCCTGCAGTTATCCCACCAGTGCTCTGCCTCCTCGGTCAGCATGAAGGTAGCAAACATGAGCTTCTGCTGATCGTTGCAATCCATAGCTCGGAAGATCTTCTCTATCTCCCTCATACGCGCCCTTGAACGATGGAGGGTTGTTCCTCTGGAACTTATCCAGTCCCTGGAACTCAGCTGGCCCACCATTGTTAGGGTTGACCTGCCCAATAGCATTGGCCAGAAGTGCCACTGCGTCCGCGATCGCCCGATCGTTGCGTCCTCTACCAGCCATTAGTTCCTGTACAAGTACAACACAACTCTTAATACAGAAACTTAAGCGAGTAAAAGCTACAGGAAACTAACTTAAAACATCATTATCTATACAAGTATAGACAATACACACAAGAGTCACACAACAGACTCATACCACGTCCGAACAAGGTCGAACTGCTCTGATACCACTAAATGAAACACCCTTCTACCCACCATGTTATAAGGCAATTAATATAAATAATTTAAAACAAGAACATGCAATTATTGAATAAGTTTAAAAACAATGGTCCATGGGTAGAAAAGTCCCACATGAACCAGTTACAACGCGAAAAATAAACCAAGTTCAAAATCAATAAAACATGAAGAAATAACTACCCAACCCCGATGTCACAACTCAGAGCTGGTATAACCGTTCCGGAAAATAACATCCTCGGAATACAAAACGAAACAACTAAACATAAATAAGCCCTAACTATGAGTGGCGGCTCCTCAGAGTCACTCCTCTCCGGGCTGCTCGTCATCCTCTGAATAATGCCAATCAGGCCAAACACAAACAATACAGGGAGTAAGATTCATGTAAACATGTATACAGCAGGGGAATAGTATGCAAGGTAAACATACAACATCCAACAGTACTATATCAACCAAAGATGCCATGCTATACAATGCATCAACTACTCCGCTACCCTAACTATGCATGTGGATCCAAACTAACTCAGGATAAATGACTTTTGAGTTACATATCCGTTTTGGCTATAAAAGCACCAACACCAGTAGTTCACCAAACCTTGGGTGAACCCCATGGATAGCCAACGCATCAAACCGTGGATGCCTCATCATGGGGGGCCTCGGTCACCAAACCTTGGGTGGCCTACCGTGGATGGCCAGATCACCGTACTCTCGGGCGATCTCCCCTATGTCGAACCTCCCCCATCAACAACTCCAATGCTCTATGCAAATGGCACAACAACAAACAGTCTCCACCACCTCCTTGCTTGGGCCATGAAGCTCCCAAGACTTCAACATCAACGTTTAACGTAACCTTAGACCCAAACCGTGGGGTCAAGGCTCCCTTGGCCAATAAGCACCAAGGTTCAACTCAACGTGCTTGGGTCAATAAGCACCCAAGACTTACTTAGCAACATGCGGTAACCCAACGGATACCGACTTAACACCTTGTTATCTTAATTATCTCTTATAATTAATAACCCAAGTTGTCTAATCTTTATCTTTGATTAGTTATCTCAACTTATCATCATAGGGGAATGTGGTTTTAAAACCCCTTAAGTCCTTTAATTGTATCACTGTCTAGGAGGGGTCAGCACGGTCGTGCTTAGAACCTAGCACGGTCGTGCTTGGACACATGAGGGCGTGCTGCCCTTTTAAGTGAAGCACGGTCGTGCTTCACACTCAGCACGGTCGTGTTCAGCAGCACGGTCGTGCTGTTTGACCTGCACGGCTGTGCTGAACAGCGCGGCCATTTTTCAGAATTCAAATGGGAGCACGGTCGTGCTCCCTGTTCAGCACGGCCGTGCTCAATGCACGACTGCACTGTTCTGGGCAGGGACAGAAGCCAAGTTCTAATCAAGTGATTTAGGAATTAAACTCCTAAACGTAACACGTTTATTAAACCTAATTATTCAATTACACAGCTTTATCAACTTATACTCATCATAACAGCAACAACAACAACGATCAACCATCCAACATCATTATGTTAATAATAACATAGCATCATATTCATAAGTAACATCATGTTCATAGGCATATAACACTACAATAACCAGAAACATGTTATCACAAATTAAGCACCATATTACAACAAATATGCATACAACAGCACCGGGGTCATGGGGAACCCCGTTACCTTACACTACCCACTGCCTAATAAATACAATCCCACTTCTCCCCATACCAGGATTGAAGGTAGCTCTAACACTGTTCCTAATAGCAAACTGGTACCTTTCCCAAAGCGGCTCACTCCGATGATAAGCCTTGGTCAATTAAGAATACAACCGGTTAGTTTCCAATCTCATAAATACGAAAGGAAACTAAAAGGAACGAAACCATTACCTATTAACACTGAAGCAGATCAAGCTAATCTCCCAAACGGCTCTCAAAACTCCACTACGGCGATGAAAGAAGGAGAAAGAGAGAAAGAAGGTGTTCTGGCCGCAGCTGCACCAAAGAAAATAGGGTTTCACGTAAAACCCTCGGTCTCTGTGCAAAACTATATAGTATGGACCTGAGCATGGTCGTCCTTACCCTTGAGCACGGTCGTGCTCCACTTAGCGTCAGCGAGACGCGGTCAGCACCTTGAGCACGGGCGTGCTCACTGTTGAGCACGGTCGTGCTCAACTTAAAATCAGAAACACGCTTCTGACTTTAAGCATGGGCGTGCTGGCTAATGAGCACTGGCATGCTCATGTACCAGAAAGGGACTTTTAAGGTAAAATCCCACTTAGCCCTTAACCAAAACTTTTAAAATAATAAAACTAGCTTTATAAAAACATTTTATGAAAAACAGGGTGTTACAATTCCAAGTAAGCATCGGGGTCACTCTTCCTATGGAAGCTATGGATCTTCACCTTCACATTATGCAACTTGTCATCCCTCTCATTCCTTCTTCCCCTATTGTCATGTCTAGGTCTCTATCTATCAAATCGAGGTCTATCCTCATGGTTGTCTTCAGAATTTGATGAACCTTTATGGGAGTTGGCATGCCTTGATCCTTCTTTGGTCTCAATAACTTCTAATCTTTCAAACACTCTTTCTATGTTCCTTGTCATTCTATCTAACTTCCTATTCAAATTCCTTGTTCGTGGTGATGATGTAGGAGAATCTTCAATGTCTTCTTCATGTATAGAAGTCATGGTGCACTTACAAATTGAAAAATTACATACAAAATCCAGAAAATGAAAAATTACACAAAACAAATGAAGATTCCACCAATGAGAACAATTACACCACCAAAAATCAAAAGAATTAAGTACAAACCAAACTAGTAACAATTACACTTAAAGAACAAAGAATTACAAGAAAAAATGAAAAGTACAAGGACCTCACCACTCACTCACCATTCACTCAAAGATGGCCACTTGTATATATCACTCAAGTAGACTTTTACAAGATGATTTCACTCTTGTCTCTTTCCACTCGAGAGTTTCCTCTTCAAGGGATCTACAAATTGAAACAAGATTCTCAACTATTAGTCTCCAAAAACAAGTGATAAAGCAACCAATAAGCAAATCAATTCCAAGATGTCAAGAAAGTGGAAAACAACTAATACAAAACTAATGGAGTTTATAAGACAAGCAAGAAAAGGTTCAAGAAGAATTGCATATTCAAACTGATGTGAAGAAGACAAGTTGAAAGAGTCCAACAAAATGTAATTCAAATTTAATCAACGTGTTTGTGAACAAGTAATGATCAATGTGAATTGTGCTACACCAATATGTGAAGGATCAATACAAAAATAAGCATGTGAAATGGTGGCAAGTCTTTTATCTTTGCTGAATTTTTTCAGATTTTGCACTTTTGCCCCAAAATATTGTATATTTACAGTTTTGGCCCACTTTTTCTTTTTACACTAGATTTTTTATTTTTTATTTTTTTAAATTTCAGTCACTTGGCTTTTACTTATTGCAATTTCATAGCAATTACAATGAAAATTTCAAATTACAAATGATAAACACATCATTTCCACAATTTGAATTTCATGAAGATGTATGAGATTCTAATAATATGAAATCATTGAAGCACTTTTGATTAAAATTTGAATCAAGCTTACTATTGTGAATGGAAATTTGAATTTGAATCTTGAATTTGTTCAAAGTCACAAAGTAAGGAAAAGAAATTGATGCTTGAATTTCCAAATGCAACCAAAATTCAAATGTAATCTATGATTACATTCACATGTATGGCACCAAAAGCTAGGGTGAAAAGTGGAGGGAAAAAAATTCACCAAAATTCAAGCAAAATCAATTCAAACTCATTTCAAATTCTAGATCTATGATCACTTTTGGATTCAATTTGAATTTCATCATCCAAATCTAGTGACAGATGGAGCTTAAACTTAAATGAAATTGATCATGATAATGGCGCCAAGTCATAGTTCATCATTGAATTTGAAAAAAACAAATTGATCAAAAATTCAAAACAATTGAAGATTCAAAGAACTAGCTCTAGATACCACATGATGTGATCAAGGATTGATCACTAAACATTTGAGGATCTTTCTTTGATTTCAAGTGCTAAGAATTCAAGATTAAACACAAACTAGAACAATAGAATGAAGGTTGATTCTCAAGTGAGAATCAAGAGAAACAAAAAGGGGTAGAAGAGCATAATTATATATGAATTGAAATGACAAGAACAAGAATTAAAGTGCAGAATTTAAAGTGCATAAAATTAAAGAATAAAAGTAGAAAATGGAATAGGAAGAAGATGAAGGGAAGGTGCCACAAATTGAATCATCATTGGGAAGAAGATTGAATTTGATAAGCCAAGGGAAGATTCACCACCTGAATAAGGATATTCAAGACTTAAGGTGCAAGACTTGAAGTTCAAGCTACTCTAACTTGAGCCACAAGTAGCGCCCCCTAGCTCCTTCCACCCAAGTGTAGGCTTTGTTTTGGGCCTAATGCTTTCTACTATTATGCTATGTCCCAATAGGCCCAAACCCTAAACTAGTCCTAAGTGCTTTTTGAATAAGCACTTTTCATTACATAAACTCTACTCTATACAAGGTTCCTAGTCCCTACCTTTATTGCATGAAGTCTAAGCTAAACAAGGGTCCTAGGTCCTATCCCTAACTAGGTGGTCAATAGCTCAATGCACAAGAGGTTCAAGGTGAAGCCCTCTTCATACGGTTGACTATGAGTCAAGTGATTGACCACCACCTTCTTCCATGAGTCTTGGATTCTTCTAAGCCTTGCCCTTGTTAAGGGTCTATGTAGGTCTTCAATGTTAGGTCCTTGGCTTTGATTTTCCATGCTCATATCACAAACAGACAATGTTTCTTCTTATGCCATGACCATCATCATTTGTTCTGATGAAATCATTCAAAGTTCTACAAAGTTCAATTACTTGAGCATTGATATTTGAGAACAAACATAATCAATGAATGCTCTGATCCAATAATATATTTGTTTAAAATATTTCAGCTTGATTTTTTTGGTAATATTATCTGGGGGAGTCCATTTTCATAATGACCTAATTGTTTAAAGTCATCCTTTTATTTAGTGGCTTCATTAGCTTAAAAGGCATCACACTCAACAGGATCCAACATCCACAACATCACAGCCCGTTGTAACATTCAAAACATCATACAATAGATAGGAAAATCACTTCATAAATCACAACTCTACACGATTGTTTCCTTAGTCGGGGTTATCCATATAGAACACTGATACTATGTAGTATGTACGATGAAATTGAAAAGTCAAGAAGTGATCAAAATCAAATCATTTCCATTTTTTAATTACTCCAAATATAACTATAGTGAAATTGAAAATTTGACTAATGAAATGGGTGTTCGATTGTTCACATTAAGCAGCCGGATATCAAAAGAAACTGATCTCAAAGTCACTTGCACGTTTTTTGTCTAATTCTTTAAGAAGATCTTCTCTATGGGTTGCGGTTGCAATTTCACGAATCAACTTACATTGAGGTACATTTTTATTTTCCAAGATTAATACGATAATCCTTCATTTGTTCCTTACCCCGTAACAAACTTAATTAAATCTCCTTTTTGAGCACTACATTTCCTAAGGCAATATATGTTTGGGAGGATTAGTAATGTAGTCGAGTGGTATAAAGACATCAACACATTGTTTGGGAGTTCCTTCATTAATGGAGTGGGATAGTTGAGGATGGTAACCCAAACCTCTCCACTCCATCCCACCCAAACCCTCTCATCTTCATCCCCTCCAAATTGGGAGGTTTGGGATTTTCCTCCACCCCCTCATTAAACTTCCAAACAATTGAGTGGTATGCCCTTTCCACGCGACTCTATTACTAATCACTCCATTATTAACTACTACACTCCATCTCCATTAAAACTCCCAAACATAAGATTGAACTAACAAAAATAAATTGTCATATGTTACCAAAAATTAAATAAATAAATTGAGCACTGCAATAAAAGATGGCCATTAGAAAATCAGGAAAAGAGTGTCAAAGTATAATGGAGAAAATGAAATAAATTTAAAAAACCAAAAAAAGAAGACTTTTGCTTTATAAAACCAAAACTACAATCTCTTCTTTTGTTCACATAATCAAACCTCACCAAAAGTGTCCATGCGCTTCATGTAATTATATAGGAAAGTGTTATTTTCACATTCCCATTTCCTCACCCAGCAAGCAAAATAATGGGGTGTGGACAGTCCATTGTGATAAATAGTTCAAAAATTTGTGAGTGTGATTGCAGATCTTCTGAGTAAACCTTGTTAAATTTGTAGCATTGTAGGCTGATAAGCTCATCCAAATTTTATCACATAAAGAAAAAGGAGACTTTTCTTCTATCTATAGAACAAAAATTCACATGATTGTATTCTTTCCCTCTGAAATATCGTGATTACATGTATGAATCATAATCTATTTTGGAATCAACCATTTTTATTTTCTCCCTTTGATAAGGGCATCTCTGATCACATGTGGAAAGAAATCATCCAAACAAAAAACAATCACATTACTACATCACAGTGCCATAATCCGTTAACATTATATCAAATAGACTGATTAAACACATGGAATCTATTTCTTCAACTCTTGGTTTTATTTCTGGTGATCTTCCTTTTTTATACTTGGGAGTTCCTCTTTTTCAAGGAAAGCCTATGAGGAGTTTGCTGCAGCCTATTGCTGATAAGGTATTAGCAAAATTAGCTTCTTGGGAAGGTTCCCCTCTTTCAATTATGGGAAGAGTGGAGCTTGTCAAATCTTTGGTTTATGGTATGGCTCTATAGAGTTTTCAGATATATGCATGGCCTTCAAGCTTGTTTAAACTGTTGGACAAGTGCATTAGGAACCTCATTTGGTCTATGGACATCTTTGTCAGGAAATTTGTCACTGTGAGTTGACATTCTTTTTGTTCTCCAGTTGTTGAGGGTGGTCTGGGTCTAAGATCTCTGAAGTCTATAAATGAGGCTGCTATGTTGAAGTTGGCTTGGGAGTTGAGGGTTTCAAATGAGGAATGGGCTGTTCTTCTTAAAGCTAGAGTTTTGAGGAAGAAGGATTTCATTTCTCATTATGTGAAATCTTCTATTTGGCCTGGTTTGAAGTGTTATATGCAAAATATTGCACTGCACAGTATGCGGTAAATTGCTGATGGTTCTCAAATCTGTTTCTGGACTGATATTTGGTTGGACAAATCAATTGTAGATATTCTGCAAATTCCTGCTCAGTTTCATCATCTACAGCAGATCATATGGTCTGGTTCGATTCTGATTCGCGCACCTTGTCTGTGAAGCAAGCCTTTTGTCATTTGAATCCTCCTAAACTTGCTGTATCTTGGAGTAAGATCATTTGGTCTAAATCAAATCCTCCATCTAGATCTTTTCATGTTTGGTGATTGATTCACAATAAACTCCCAACTGATGAGAATTTGAGAAAGATAGGTTGTATTACTGTTTCAGTATGCAGTTTATGTGGTAGTGCAGATGAAACCAGTGAACATATTTTTCTGGATTGCTCCTTTGCCAAAGCTCTTTGGAACTGGTTTGCATATACCTTTCAATGTTCAATTGACCTATCTTCTGTCATTTCAGTTCTGGAAGTTTGTAAATTAAATTGCAGTAGTCATTTTAAAGATGTTATCACTGCTGCTTTGGTTAATACCTTTTGGTTCATTTGGATTTTTAGAAACTAATTGCAATTTGATAACACAATAATTGGTGTTAAATCAGCAATTAGTCTCATCAAAGCTTCAGCCTCTTTGTCAGGAAATTCTTCTAAGGGTCATATGTCTTCTTCCATATAGGAATTTGCAATTTTTAGCCTTTTTAAAGTGTCTGGCCATCCTTCAAAAGCCCCTATGATCAAACAAGTGATTTGGTATCCTCAAGTTTGTTGTTGGATTAAATGTAACACGGATGGCTCAGTAAGAGGATCTCATGGTCCAGCAGGTGGAGGGGGCATGTTTAGAGATTCAAACTCAGCAATTCTTGGATGTTATGCTGCCTACTTTTGAATTACAAATTCTTCTCAAGATGAATTGATTGTGGTTATGATTGCAATTGATATAGCCAAGAATAGAGGTTCAAACTGTAACATCCGTGTTTTTACGACATTGTTTATAAGTTTATTGATCATGTTTAAGACCTTGATTTGATTTCCAATGTGCTTGTTTAAGCATAGGAAACGTAGCATGGAAAGTACCCGATCAACCGGCTTCGAATCGAGCGAGAACATAAAATAGGGTTCCTTATCCAGCTTAGAACGCTTAAGAGTGCATAGTAGGAAATTTATGTTTAAGGTCAATCAGTCTTCAAACGAGCTCAAAACTCAATGAAACGTGTGAATCAGGGTTTCTGGTCAACTGGTCAATGCTAAGCGTTGGTTTGTGGCGATGAGCACTGGGAGGAGTTTGCCACGTGTCAACAGGTGGCAAATGCAGGTACATGTGTCACAAAACTTCGTGAGGAAGTCAATGACGCAGCACTCAGCACTGAACGTGGAACCAAAGCGTTAAGCGCCAGGTGCTGAAAATTTTAAAAAAAATGTAATAACTTGAAGAGGTAATACAAAGCAGAAGACAAAATAGAGAGGAAGAGAGAAATTCAGAGAGAGACAGAGTGGTTCCGACCTTGATTCCGATCAATCTGTTCGTCATAACGCGATTCTGACTATACTGTTGTGATCCTCACGATGTCTACTTCATTATCCCATCTTTCTTTTCTCAACTAGGCTAAGGTAAACCTATGTCCTTATTATGCCGAAATTCTGTCGGTAATGGTATTGAGGCTATCTTTCTATTCGTTTATCGATTTTCAATTTCATCTTCAGATTAGGGTTACCTGTAACGTATGCTTCACAATGATGTATTCAGGTGAATTTTTGGAGCCTTGGAGGTAGGAGAAACTCACGTGCTAGCAAGAAAGAGGTGTGGGGAGTGTTCATTTTGTTGCTTCCAGCTATCCTACAATACTTCAGGTGGAAGAAAGAAGCCACCTATCGTCGGAAATGGCTAAGTAGCATATTTTACAATAATGGCGTAGGGCGACATAAACCCTACTAGTGGGCAAATAATTGACAATGTCAATATCACATTGGCGACTATTTAGTGGTACCATTGATGATATGGAGATTGTAGGTTTATCGCCTTTAGGTTAATTTTATGATATCTGAGGTTGACTGATTTTACTGCAAGAAGCTGCTTGTTATGTGCTGTTTGGATTAACATGCTAGTTGTGGTTAAATATGTTTATTTAAATATTTTATTATTATTTTATTATTATTATGGTTGATAACATGTTCCATGTGATAATATGCTTTATCTGCTAGGACATGCTTAGTTGGTTCCTAGGCACTGATATATGATATTTTGGAGCGATATATGTTGGGGAGCGTATGACGTGTGATTTAGTCGTGCCTAACCTAATTAATTAATTAATATTTTATTGATGATGAGATTGATGACACGATGAGATTTGAGATGTGATATGAGGTTTTGATGAGAGGTTAAGGCACTAGGGTATGACGCGATGTGCTTCGGCGAGAACCATATAGATGCATGGTGTTGATCATAGCCGTACGTATGGGTGGAACACATGAGGTCATAGTATCTGATTATGGATACCGGAGGTCACAGATGATTACCCTACGGACGATGAAGTTTGAGGAAGACTACCGTGAAATATATCCGTAGTCCTTGTAGAGCGGCTTCGTGTAGCTTCGGGCTACTGTGGTTTCGGACCATATATATATATATATATGCATATATATATGGAGGGGAGTGCTCGCTCGACGACTGACTAACCTCCCTATTATGATGGAGGAGATATGACAGGATTGTGGTGGCCACGTCAGCATGTAGGATCAGTTGCATGAGTTCGAAGAGTAGGGGATAATGCTATCTTTCGGAGGATGCCTGTTATAGTTATATGTGAATAATATGTGATGCCTGTCTGTGTACTATTATTGTATATATGATATGTAACCTTTTCCGTTTATGATGATAGCTAGTTTCTTATCTCCATTTTCTCTATATTGTACATGTTTTATTTGTAATCATCATGAGAAGACTCTGCTGACGAGCCAGCTATTGAGGAGCTTGATGGGATTCCTTACTAGCCAGAGGCTGGAGAATGAGCTATGGATCCTAGTGGTGGAGTATAGAGCCTATGGCCAGAGCGTCTTTTAGGACGTTGTACCTTCCGTTGCTTATGTCAGTTTGTATCAGTTGTACCTGCATGGGACCCTATTGATGGGGTACCCTAGACAGTATTTTGTACTTTATGTTTATATCTTTTATATTTATAGCTTCAATATTTTGGCTTTTCTGTTATGTATGTTTAACATTATATCACGATTAAGTTTTAGTTAATTAGGTTTTTCTTTAATGGGACATCGGGGTATCTCATTTGATGGTATCAGAGCAGTTTGATTCTGATCAGACTGTGAGGTTAGGGTGTACTGGCCATTTTAGTTAAATCCACATTGGATATTGACTATGTTTAGAAGTTAGGTAGTGAGTCCGGACGCCAGAGTTCACATTTGTATGACATATAGTATTTATATACCAGTTTTATGTGGTATTATATGTCATATAAATGTGAGCCATGATCCTGTATGGCTCGAGGTCGAGGATGATGGGGACGAGGTGGCGGTAGTGTAGATGATGTAGAGACAGAAGTTCTCTCAATGTGCCTCCGTGAAGAATTCAAGAATCTCTCCACCAACATACAAGCTTGAAGAAATATTTTTGAAGAATTATGTTTTGATGATGATGTAATCTTTTGTGTCCAGTTTTGCTTAATAGGTTTTGATGTAAATCACTTAGTGATTAAGTTTGATTAGATGGTATAACTAAAATGAAAACAAAAATTAATAATGGCTAACATATAAAATGTTTTTAAGTATATAGTAATTATGTACATAGTTGAATATTGGTTTACCTTAAGAAATTTGTGAAATTGCATCAAGAGTATTCAAATACCAACTTATGTATGCTATTACTCAAGCAAAATGGCATTTTTGAGCAGAGTATTCGAATACCCCTGCTTAGTATTCGAATACCCATGTTCTGTTAAGGTTGTTGGAGGAACATGAGGAACACCTGAGGGTTGTCTTGCAGACCCTTAAGGAGAAACAGTTGTATGCTAAGTTGTCTAAGTGTGAGTTCTGGTTAGAGGAAGTGAGCTTCTTAGGACATGTCATCTCTAAGGGTGGCATAGCAGTGGACCCAGCTAAAGTAGAGACGGTGCTCCAGTGGGAAGTGCCAAAGTCTGTAACCGAGATTAGGAGTTTCTTGGGGTTAGCCGGGTACTATAGGCGGTTTATAGAAGGTTTCTCTAAGATAGCTTTGCCCTTAACCCATCTCACCAAGAAGGGCACGACCGTGCTCAGGTCCGGAAGTTATATACGTGAGCAGAATCGAGGGTTTAACGTTTTAACCCTATTTTGGTGAGTGCAGCAGCCTTGAGTGCGGCCAGGGCAGAATTTCTTCCATCTTTCTGTCCCTTGATCAGTTTAGAAGCGTTGGGAGATTGTTAGTGCAGCATTGGTAGTGGTTTAGGTAAGGTTCCTTTCCCTCTCTTGGTTTCCTTGTCCGTTATTGTGAATAGGGAACTAACCTGTGGTTTTCTATTGATCCAAGGTTTGTTTCGGTGTAAGTCGCTGTAAAGGGGGGAGCCGGTTCGTTGCTTAGGACACCGAAAGAGCTACATTCAATCCAGGTATGGGGAGAAGGGTAGTATGTTTATACGATTCTTACTCCCTATATATGTTTGTTGTTTGTGTTTGGCCTGATTGGCACATTGCAGAGGATGACGAGCAGCCCGGAGAGGAGTGACTCTGAAGAGCCGGCACTCATCGTAGGGCTAGTTTATGTTTCGTAGTCGTTAGTTTCAGTTGTAATTCCGTGGATTTTATTCCGGAACGGTTATACCAGCTCTGTATGTGACATCGGGGTTGGGTTATATTACTTTGGTTGGTTATGTTTTTATTGTTTAAAACTTATTTTATTTCCGCGTTGTAAACGGTTCATGTGGGACTTTTCTACCCATGGACAATTGTTTATTTTATCCAGTAATTGCATGTTTTCCTTTAAATGTTTTTAATTTAAATGGCTTTTAACATGCGGGGTAGAAGGGTGTCACATTTAGTGGTATCAGAGCAGTTCGACCTTGTTCGGACGTGGTATGAGTCTGTTGTGAGTCTGTTGTGTGACTCTTGTGTGAATTGTCTAAACTTGCTATAGATAATGATGTTTTAAGTTAGTTGCCTGTAGCTTTTACTCGCTTAAGTTTATGTATTAAGAGTTGTGTTGGACTTGTACAGGAACTAATGGCCGGTAGAGGACGCAACGATCAGGCGATCGCTGACGCGTTGGCATTTTTGGCCAATGCTATCGGACAGGTCAACCCTAACAACGGTGGGCCAGCTGAGTTCCAGGGACTGGATAAGTTCCAGAGGAACAACCCTCCGTCGTTCAAGGGAGCGTATGACCCAGAGGGAGCATTGTTGTGGCTGAGGGAGACAGAGAAGATCTTCCGTGCGATGGGCTGCAATGATCAGCAGAAGCTCATCTTCGCCACCTTCATGTTGACTGAAGAGGCGGAGCACTAGTGGGATAACTGCAGGCAGAGGATGCAGGCAGAGGGCACAGCAGTGACTTGGGCTGTGTTCAGGCAGAGGTTTCTGGAGAAGTATTTTCCAGCGGATATCAGGGACAAGAAGGAGATGGAATTCTTGTCTTTGAGGCAGGGGTCGCTGTCAGTCGGTGACTATGCGGCTAAGTTCGAGGAGCTGGCTAGGTACTACACTCCTTACCAGCATGAGACGGACGATCGCTCCAAGTGTGTGAAGTTCGAAGCGGGACTGCGGCCTGAGATCAAACAGGCCATCAGCTATCAGGAGATCAGAGTCTTCCCTATTCTGGTCAACAAGTGCAGAATCTATGAGGATGCCAGCCGGTTCAGAGCTGCTAGTTCCAGAGGATCGGACAATCAGAGTGGCAAGAGGATTGATCAGAGGGATAAGGGCAAGCAGCGGTATGCCCCTTCGGGCAAGGACTTCAAGCAGAGTGGCAGGAAGCCCCAGTTTCAGCAGAGTAGTTTCAGGGGTGGGTTTTCTGATGCCCCTAGAGCTATGAGGTGTGGGAAGTGTGGGGCACAGGACCACTATTCGTCCCAGTGCAAGGAAACACAGGTCATCTGTTTCAAGTGTGGCAAGCCAGGCCACATCAGCCGCGAGTGTGATGGAGCTAAGGCCGAGCCTCCCAGCGCTAGCAAGAATCAGAAGCCCCAGGCCAACAGACTGAAGACCACTGGAAGAGTCTTTACTCTTAGTGGAGCCGAAGCCTCCGAGTCTGATGACTTGATCCAAGGTACGTGTTTAATTGATGGAACTCGATTAACTGTATTGTATGATTCGGGTGCTACTCACTCGTTTATATCGCATGATAGGGTCAAGAGTCTAAAATTGCCTGTTACCTTCCTTGAGTTTGATTTGTTGGTTTCTACACCTACAAATAAACCTGTTTCTACTTCTTATGCATGCAAGAACTGCCATATTGTTATAGATGATAAAACTTTCCTTACTGATCTTGTATGCTTACCTTTGAAAGACCTGGACATTATTCTGGGTATGGACTGGTTATCTTCCAACCATGTCCTTCTGAATTGTTTTGATAAAACCCTGGTTTTTGGAACTCCAAAGGAGTCTAAGAATCCAGACCTTCTCTCTGCCAGCCAAGTACGAGCTTCGATGAGAGACGAAGCCCAAGTATACATGATGTTAGCTTCCCTGGATGTAGAGAGCAGCCCTCCTGATGTCGCCAGCTTGCCTGTTGTGCGAGAGTTTCCTGAAGTGTTTCCGGGGGATGTTTATAACTTACCCCCAGAAAGAGATGTTGAGTTTACCATAGACTTAGTGCCTGGCACCGGGCCAATATCCATAGCACCCTATAGAATGTCTCCTCTAGAGCTAGCTAAGTTGAAAGAACAGTTGGAGGACCTGATGGAGAAGCAGTTCATTAGGCCGAGTGTGTCTCCGTGGGGAGCACCTGTGTTGTTGGTGAAGAAGAAGGATGGTAGTATGAGGTTGTGTGTCGACTTTCGACAGCTCAACAAGGTGACCATAAAGAATCGGTATCCCCTCCCTAGGATTGATGATCTTATGGACCAGTTGATGGGCACTTGCGTCTTTTCAAAGATAGATTTGAGGTCAGGGTACCATCAGATTCGGGTTAAGTCTGAGGACATCCCGAAGACAGCGTTTAGAACGCGATATGGTCACTATGAGTACTTGGTTATGCCCTTTGGTGTGACCAATGCTCCTGCGGTCTTCATGGACTACATGAACAAGACCTTTCACCCTTACTTGGATAAGTTCGTGGTGGTGTTTATAGATGGCATCTTAGTGTACTCCAAGAGTAAGGAGGAACATGAGGAACACCTGAGGGTTGTCTTGCAGACCCTTAAGGAGAAACAGTTGTATGCTAAGTTGTCTAAGTGTGAGTTCTGGTTAGAGGAAGTGAGCTTCTTAGGACATGTCATCTCTAAGGGTGGCATAGCAGTGGACCCAGCTAAAGTAGAGACGGTGCTCCAGTGGGAAGCGCCAAAGTCTGTAACCGAGATTAGGAGTTTCTTGGGGTTAGCCGGGTACTATAGGCGGTTTATAGAAGGTTTCTCTAAGATAGCTTTGCCCTTAACCCGTCTCACCAAGAAGGGATAGTTGTTTGTGTGGGACTCTAAGTGTGAAGAGAGTTTCCAAACCCTTAAGAATAGGTTGACATCAGCACCAGTGTTAGTTTTGCCAGATCCTAGAGAACCCTTCGTAGTTTACTGCGATGCTTCTAAGCAAGGGTTAGGTGGTGTGCTGATGCAGAATGGTAAGGTAGTCGCTTACGCTTCTAGGCAGTTGAAAACCCATGAGAAGAACTACCCTACCCATGATCTAGAGTTAGGAGCTGTGGTATTTGCCTTGAAGATCTGGAGGCATTACTTTTATGGAGCGAGGTTTGAGGTTTTTAGTGATCATAAGAGTTTGAAGTACCTCTTTGATCAAAAGGAGTTGAATATGAGGCAGCGTAGGTGGATGGAGTTCTTAAAGGATTATGACTTCGAGCTGACCTATCACCCAGGAGAAGCCAATGTGGTGGCCAATGCCTTGAGTAGGAAAACCCTGCATATCTCCGCTTTGATGGTTAGGGAGATGGACCTGATTGAGGAGTTTAGAGACCTTAGTCTAGCTTGTGAGTTTACCCCTAAGAGTATTAGGCTTGGTACCTTGAAGGTTACCAACAGTTTGATGGATCAGATTAGAGAGGGTCAGAAGTTAGATAAGTATCTCTTAGACCAGCGAGAGTTGCTCGCTCAGGGTAGAGACCTAAGTTTTAAGGATGGCAGTGATGGTATTTTGAGGTTCAAAGATAGAGTTTGTGTGCCAGATGTTCCTGAACTTAGGAAGTTGATCTTAGAAGAAGGTCATAGGAGTGGATTGAGTGTGCACCCAGGTGCCACTAAGATGTATCAGGACCTTAAGAGAATGTTTTGGTGGCCTAGGATGAAAAAGGACGTAGCTGAGTTTGTGTATGCGTGCCTAGTTTGTCAGAAGGCTAAGATCGAACATCAGAGGCCTTAGGGTAAGCTGCAACCTTTGAGTGTCCCAGAATGGAAATGGGATAGTATCTCCATGGATTTTGTGTCTGGACTCCCTAGGACTCCAGCTGGTTTTGAGGCAATTTGGGTTGTTGTGGATAGACTGACTAAGTCTGCTCACTTCATTCCGATGAACATGGAGTATCCTTTAGAGAAGTTGGCTAAGTTGTACATCAAGGAGATAGTTAGGCTTCATGGTGTACCCTCTAGCATAGTTTCGGATAGAGACCCGAGGTTTACCTCTAGGTTTTGGAATAGTTTGCAAGAGGCTCTAGGAACAAAGCTTAGGCTTAGTTCAGCTTACCACCCACAGACTGATGGGCAGTCTGAGCGGACCATCCAGTCCTTAGAGGACTTGTTGAGGGCTTGTGTGTTAGAATAGTCAGGAAGTTGGGACAAGTTTTTGCCCCTAATAGAGTGTAAGACTCAATGACTTAGAGATTTTGATATATGACAAATATACAATTTAATGTGTGTGCAAGTGTTTTAGTATCAAATTGCAAAGACAGGTATCAAGCTGTAAAGTATCAAGTTCTGTAAGCAATTAAAAGGAGAATATCCAAAGAAGAACTTGAAGAGCTCAAGGAGCAACAAGCAAGGGGAAACATCAAGGAGTCATCAAGACAAGAGCTTAAAGGAGATTTAGATTTAAGTCTTAGATGATTTGTAAGAGAAGAAATCTCTTATTCACAAATAACTCAGTTAAAATGATGCATGAAGAAAATGAATTTTCATAACCTGCATTAAAAAGGAATAAGTATTAATGAAAATGATTTTTGGAAGTTAAGTAAATTCTCTATCAGTACAGTCATGTATTAAATGGATTTATACCATTTCCTGTAACTGACAAGTGAATATAAAGTTCTTAATATTCAGTACATAGATGTACTACACCTATGAATAACATGAAATCAGATCAGTTATAAATGGTTAACTGAATACAGGCCTGTACATATGCTATGTACTCGTGTATTCAAGTTTCTGGAAAAATCTGATGTTCATTAATACATAGATGTACTGAATGGGTGTACTGGTGGTACTGGTGGATTAACCAAGATCAAGTTTTTAAAAGAACTCGTACAGCCATGTACTACACAGGTGTACAGAAACTTTCAGTAGGTAAAATGGTTAATACATCCCTGTACTCAACCCCTGTCCAAGAACTTGAATCAATTTAGCTGATTCTGATATCAGACCCAAATCTGTTTGGACTGATCCCAAACGGTTACAACTTGTTTTCTATATAAAGTGGGATCAATAGAATACTGAATAATATCAGAAACACACGAAATCAATTTGAGAGATCAATTGTGAAAATCATTCATCATCTTTCTTGAGCTTATTGTGAAAAGAGTGTTTCAATCTCATTAGAGCTTCAATTTGTGTATTCAACTTTTGAGAGTTAGAAATCAATTTTTCTGTTTTTATTTGATTGTAAGAGAGAGGGAGTCTCTCTGTGTGATTAGGGTGAGGAATCCTAAGGAAGAACATTGAGGCTTTTTCACAAGAGGTGTGGTATCCTAGAAGTGAAAGAAGTGCTCTGTGGTGTAAAGATTTTTCAAGCTACCTGGCTAAAGCTTGCTGTGTTAGTGTGTGAAATCCCACATGTGGAGTGGGGACTGGATGTAGGTCACAGTGGTGGTGGCTGAACCAGGATAAATCTGGTTGTGTGGTATTCCTAAACTCAAAACTCTTTAATTTCTGTATTGCGCATAAAACTGAGTTTTTGATATACATTGTACAATACTGTTTCTGTTATAATCTGTAATACCTGATTGAACATTGTGCAAACTGCAATCTAATCTGTGTTGTTCAACTCTGATCTTAAGGCTCAATATCTGAACTGAATTGCAAGGCTTAAAACTCAATCATATACAATCAGTTCTTGTTTCTTAAAGATTGAATTGTATGCTATAAAACCTGGTTGTTAAAGTTGAGAACTTGATCTGTTTAATTTGAATTGAAACAAGAAGTATTATTGCAATCAATCTTGAGTTATTAATTGCTCAAAACTGAGTTGATTAAAACTGTTCTTGATCACTGAAACTGAAACTGAAACTGATATATTGTAACTTCAGTTGCTGACTGATTAAGGCCTGTACCTAATACCTGTATTATCTGTTCTGAATCTTAAAAAGCCCTTTCTTAATCTGTTAAGGATCCTGAGGAAAATCTGTTTTGAAAAGTAAGTTTTTGAAAAGGAAGAATTTTTGAAAACTCAATTCACCCCCCCTCTTAAGTCTTTGAAGCCAAAACAACATAGAGTTCACCTACAACAACAGTTTCCATTCCAGCATTGGGATGGCACCTTATGAGGCTCTGTATGGGAGGAGATGTAGGACACCCTTGTGTTGGAGTGAACCTAGTGATAGTGTGGTGCTAGGGTCAGAGATAGTCCAGGAAACAACAGAAAAGATTAAGTTAGTTCAGGAAAAGATGAGAGTTGCACAGAGTAGGCAGAAGAGCTACCATGATAAAAGGAGGAAGGCGCTCGAATTCCAGGAAGGCGATCATGTATTCTTGAGAGTTACCCCGACGACTGGGGTTGGTAGAGTGATGAAGGCGAGGAAACTTACTCCGAGGTTTATTGGTCCTTACCAAATCCTCAAAAGAGTCGGCGAAGTCGCCTACCAGATAGCCTTACCCACGTTCTTGTCAAATCTCCACAATGTTTTTCATGTGTCACAACTCAAAGTATATTCATGACCCTAGTCACGTGATAGTACCCGACGCTATACAGTTGAAAGAGAACCTGACGTTTGAGGTGTTACCCCTTCGAGTCGAGGATAGGAGGGTGAAGCAGCTAAGAGGCAAGGAAATTCCTTTGGTTAAAGTGGTTTGGAGTGGGGCAACTGAGGAAAGTGCTACCTGGGAGCTGGAGAGCAAGATGATGGAAGCATACCCGCATCTTTTCCCTTGAGGTACGTGTAAATTTCGAGGACGAAATTTTTATAAGGGGGGTGGAATTGTAACACCCTGTTTTTTAGAATTTATTGTTTAAGCTGGTTGTATTAAGTTGGATTTATCGTTTAAGGGCTTAGTGGGATTTTTGGCTAAAAGTCCCTTTCTGGTATATGAGCACACCCGTGCTCATTAGCTAGCAAGCCCGTGCTTAAAGTCAGAAGCTAGTTTCTGATTTTAAGTTGAGCACGACCGTGCTCAACAGTGAGCACGCCCGTGCTCAATGCGTGGACCGCGTCTCGTGACGCTAAGTGGAGCACGACAGTGCTCAAGGGTAAGCACGACCGTGCTTAGGTCCGGAAGTTATATACGTGAGCAGAATCGAGGGTTTAACGTTTTAACCCTATTTTGGTGAGTGCAGCAGCCTTGAGTGCGGCCAGGGCAGAATTTCTTCCATCTTTCTGTCCCTTGATCAGTTTAGAAGCGTTGGGAGATTGTTAGTGCAGCATTGGTAGTGGTTTAGGTAAGGTTCCTTTCCCTCTCTTGGTTTCCTTGTCCGTTATTGTGAATAGGGAACTAACCTGTGGTTTTCTGTTGATCCAAGGTTTGTTTCGGTGTAAGTCGCTGTAAAGGGAGGAGCCGGTTCGTTGCTTAGGACACCGAAAGAGCTACCTTCAATCCAGGTATGGGGAGAAGGGTAGTATGATCATAGGCTCGGAGTTAGGGTAGAGTAAAGGGGTTCCCATAACCCCGGTTTGATTTGTATGATTATATGTTTGATGACTATATGATTTAAGGATGTGTTTAATGTATGTTTTTGGTCGTTATGTTGATGGTGTTACGTTGCATGTGGTTATGGTTGTTGTTGGTAATCACTGTTATTAACATGATGATATTATTGCTGGGTTGATGCCATGTTTGAGTTGGTTGATGTATGTTGATGAGTTTAAATCTGGAAACATGCTGATAATTGATGTTAGGAATAATTGAGTAAAAACCTGATAAAATTGGTTAAGTTTCAGCCTCTGTTCCTGCCCAGAACAGCACTGTCGCGCGTTGAGCACGACCGTGCTGAACAGGGAGCACGACCGTGCTCTCAGTTGAATTCTGGGGAGATGGCCGCGCTGTTGAGCACGGCCGTACAGGACAAAGAGCACGATCGTGCTGCTGAGTACGACCGTGCTCATTAAGAAGCACGACCGTGCTTCACTTACAGGGGAGTACGCCCCTCACGTGCTTAAGCACGACCGTGCTGGGTTACGAGCACGACCGTGCTCAATCCACTGTGACAGAACAAGATTAAAGGACTTAAGGGGTTTTAAACCCCACTTCCCTATGATGATAACTGATTAGACAACTTGGTAAAAGTTACTAACGATAAATAAAGATGATGAGAGGGTGAGATGTTAAGTCGATACCCCTTTTGGGTGCCGCAAGCTGATGAGTTGTACCATGGTGCTTTTTGGTCAAGGAGGCCTTGACCCCACGGTCTGGGTCTAAGGTGTTGTTGTTACGTACCTTGGTGGCCGAGAGTTTGCCCCAGGTACTGCGGTTGATTCCGCTTAAGTCCTCAGGTAGATTCCGCGAGGCAAGTTGGTGCGGTTGATCCCGCTGTTACCTTCGGTCGATTCCGTTGGAGTTATGTCGGTGGTGTTGCCGTTGTCTTTGTGTTGCATACGCATTGCATCGAGATGTTGTTTAGGGATGTTCGACATAGGGGAGATCGTCCTAGATCAGTACGGCGATCCGGCCATCCACGGTTGGAGTAGATTCTCCTAGCGCCCCCGTGATGAGGCATTCGTTGGTTTGATGCGTTGGCTATCCAAGGAGTAGATTCTCCGGCGTTGAGTAGATTCTCAATGTAGATATGTAACTCCGAAGTCGTTCATCCCGAGTTTAGTGGATCCACATGCATTGATGGTTTAGCGGAGTAGGACTGCATTGCACTGCATAGCATAATGATGATGTTGATGTTTGATGTGATGCTGCTATGCTTGCTGCTTACTTTACTGCCTATCTCCGTGCTAATATGTTTATACGATTTTTACTCCCTATATATGTTTGTTGTTTGTGTTTGGCCTGATTGGCACATTGCAGAGGATGACGAGCAGCCCGGAGAGGAGTGACTCTGAGGAGCCGCCACTCATCGTAGGGCTAGTTTATGTTTCGTAGTCGTTAGTTTCAGTTGTAATTCCGTGGATTTTATTCCGGAACGGTTATACCAGCTCTGTATGTGACATCGGGGTTGGGTTATATTACTTTGGTTGGTTATGTTTTTATTGTTTAAAACTTATTTTATTTCCGCGTTGTAAACGGTTCATGTGGGACTTTTCTACCCATGGACAATTGTTTATTTTATCCAGTAATTGCATGTTTTCCTTTAAATGTTTTTAATTTAAATGGCTTTTAACATGCGGGGTAGAAGGGTGTCACATAGAACAATTAGAGCTAGATTCAATCAAGATCTTATTCCTAGCTTCTAGTTATCTTTCTTTTATTTTTCAAGCATGCATATTCATCACATTGTTTGGCAATTATTTTTCTAGATGAGACAAGTTTTGCAATTTTAAGATATTCAACATGCAACTCATCAAATGCATCTTGTAATTCATCAAAAGAAGGTTGAGAATCAGAATTTACCTCGCTCTCTGAGTCACTATTGTTGCTTGCCATCAAACACATGTTTGTTTCCTCTGATCCATATTCTTCATAGGATTCCAAATCATTATCATTCCAAGCAATGTATGATTTCCTTGGCTTTTTCCATTTCTTGTCCTTTGAATCAAACTTTTCAGATTTGTCCTTCTTTTGCAGCTTTGGACAGTCAAGCTTGATGTGGCCAATCTTTCCACATTCATAGCATGTAATGTTGTTGGAAGAATTTTTACCTTTGCTGAAATTTCTTTTAGGAAAGATAGGAGGCTTTCTTTTGAAGTTGCCCTTCTTCTTTAGGAACTTTTTGAACATTCTAACTAACAGCCCCATCTCTTCCTTAGAATCTCCATCATTTTCTGTTTCCTCAACATCACTGTCCTCTATTTCTTTTGCTTGTGACTTGAGGGTCAATCATTTCTTCTTCTTGTCTGTTTCTTCACTTTCATTTAGTCTATTCAGCTCTAGTTCATGCTCTTGCAGCTTGCCAAATAGGGTTGCAATAGTCATGGAAGAAAGATCCTTGGATTCAGAAATTGCTGTGACTTTAGGCTGTCATTCTCTACTCAAGCATCTCATCACTTTGTTGATTTGATCTTCATTGGATATTGATTTTCCAAGTCCGGCCAGCTGGTTTACAATATGTGTGAACCTCTTTTACATTTTGTTCATTGGTTTTCCTTGCTTCATGCGAAATAACTCATACTTATATGTGAGGGTGTTCATTCTTGCTCTTTTAACATCAGTGGTTCCTTCATGAGTCACTTGTAGGGTATCCCACATCTCCTTTGCTGTCTTGCAATTGGAAACCCTAAAAAACTCATCACGGCTCAAAGCAGAAGTTATTAAGTTCTTAGCACGAGCATTATATTGAACTTTCTTCTTATCTTCATCATTCCATTCAGTTTTAGGTTTATCCTTTGTAACACCTTTAGCATCTACAGTAGAGGGGACAAATGGTCCATTTTCTACTGCATCCCATATGTCAACACCTGCTGCCTCAAGAAAGATAATCTTCATTCTTTCCAACAGATATATTCAGATCCATTGAAGGCAGGAAGGCGTGCAAGGGAAGCCCCTTCATTCAAACAATCGTTTGAAGTCATTCTCTTGTAGCTGTTAAGCCATACTGCAAATGAATATGTATATTATGGAGGGGAGTGCTCGCTCGGACGACTGACTAACCTCCCTATTATGATAGAGGAGATGTGACAGGATTGTGGTGGCCATGTCAGCATGTAGGATCAGTTGCATGAGTGCGAAGGGTATAGGATAATGCTATCTTTCATAGGATGCCTGTTATAGTTATATGTGAATAATATATGATGCCTGTCTGTGTGCTATTATTGTATATATGTTATGTAACCTTTCCTCTTATGATGATAGCTAGTTTCTTATCTCCCTTTTCTCTATATTGTACATGTTTTATTTTATGATCGTCATGAGAAGACTATGCTGAGGAGCCAGCTATTGAGGAGCTTGATGGGATTCCTTACAAGCCAGAGGCTGGAGGACGAGCTGTGGATCCTAGCGGTGGAGTGTAGAGTCTATGGCCAAAGTGTCTTTTAGGACGTTGTACCTTCTGTTGCTTATGTCAGTTTGTATCAGTTGTACCTGCATGGGACCCTACTGACGGGGTACCCTAGAAAGTGTTTTGTACTTTATGTTTATATCTTTTATATTTACGTCTTTAATATTTTGGCTTTTTTGTTATGTATGTTTAACGCTATATCGCGATTAAGTTTTAGTTAATTAGGTTTTTCTTTAATGGGACATCGGGATGTCCCAGGAACAAAAGTCCTTCACAAATCCGGAATTGGTGCCTTGGTCTCTTAGAATCAAATGGATGAATTGTATCAAGTTAGCTAGGAATATGGCTTTTGTAATCTCTCATATTTTTAGGGAGGATAACTCTTGTGCTGATAAGTTAGCTTCTTTTGGAGTTAGTTCCCAGTGTTATACTTGTTGGGATTTAGCTCCTAATTTCATTAGTCTTGATTTCTTTAGGGATAGATATGGTCTCCCTAATTATAGGTTTAGATGAATTTATTCTCATGGGTTTTGACTTTAGTCCCCCGATTGTTTTTGTATTCTTTTCTTTAGATTTATACTATTTAGGTGTGCTGTAGAAGATTGGTATTGTTAGGGGTGTCAATCTAGTTGGGATGCCTAGATTTATTGTAATGCCTTAGCATGCCTTAGTTTATTGAGAAAAAAAAAAGAGAAAAATATAAAATGCACTATATATACCAATATGTAAATTTGATTTTACACAAACTTCATTTCAAGGTACACACACAGGTCACCTATATCTTATTTCAAAGTATGGTATATTTAAAAACTCATTCACACTCACGTGCATTAGTATACAATGTTTATATTAATGTCTAACATATATATTACAAAAAAATTCAAATTTTTTTTTTTGAAGATCCATTAAAATAGGCTATGTACTCAGCTAGCCTCTAAGCGCTAAGGGATTTTCATAGAGACAAATAACCAATTACAAGCACAAAAATTAGTCAAATGGAGATTTAACATGTACAAGGACAATGAAGAATTGAATACCTTCAAACAGTTGTGCCAACCAACCCATACATATTGCATTAGACAAAGGTGTATGATACAAACCGTTCATGTTTTTTTTTCACTTAAATTGATTTTATGTAAATTTAAAAAAAAAAAAAATCCTGAAAAGTGTGTTTGTCTCAGGCTTTGGGTAGATAAAAATATAGGATCAACAAGGAACTGTTGTGTTAACAATTTATGACAACTATGATGCTCTTTCATGCATGCTACATATAGGTAAAGGTGGAATTCACACATTGAATATTAGTTTATTTATTTTTTTATATGACAAAGGTATAACAATAGAAGTGATATATGTTAAATAACATCAAACAACTTTTGATTTGATGACAATTCAATTACCGTATCAGAATTTGTTGCGTCACGTTGTCTGATCTGTATACTCCAATCCCTAAGCTTTGGTAGTAGCATTTATATGTCTTTAAAACTAGTAGGATTACATTCTTCAAGAGGAAAAATGGAAATCGTTTGTTCTATTAATAGACGAGTAATCTTCAACCTTTAACCACTTTCTTGTTATTCCTATGATCAAAATCATCATACATTTACCTAGTACACATGCAATATAAATGAAATAGTATGTCCCTTACTTTAAGTTAGCATGCCAGCATTACATATCATGTTGAATGGAAAAATAAGGCCACCCTATAAACTATGTTGAACATACAATTAACTTGATAAAGGATGAGCTTACAGTTATTAGTGAAACAACAACATTTTCTGCAATCTGTGCTCGGTACATTGCTCTGGTTTTCTTGACGGATTCATGTGTCATAACAATTAATTAGATATGGTTAACCGCAACAATAGGTTTTGAATTGTGGTTGCAGACTCCATCACAGTTCCGTTGTATTTACCGCAATTGCGGACAATTTCGAGAAAATGCAACTGATGCGACCATAATTGTGGTGGCTATGCGATTTTGAGAAACCTCCAAAACGAAAACATGTGATCCCCAAATGTGGAAGCGAGCTTAATTTCAAAACCTAACCCTTATTATAGTCATGTAAAAGAGTACGAAAACCAAGAAAAAGATTTTCTTTACTTCCTTGGATTAATTTCCTGAGGATGTTAACTAGCTCTTGGCTTTGTGGATCTTGCTCTTGAATGTTACTCATCATATCTGTTGGCATACTAGACTGCAATTCTGAAATCATTAAATTCCCCTGATCAACAACATTTGCTGAATTGGCCTCAATTAAAGCTGACATTCTTTATATCTAGATAAAGGAAGAGAAAAAACTGCTAACGGGGCAAGATTGGTAGCTAGAATAAGGCACAGAAAACCTTGAAATGACTGTTGTGGAGGCTAAACAAATGAAGGATAGTATTTATTGGTGGAGTGAAAGATTTTTTGTTGTAAATGTACATGAATCTCATAGATACACACAATATAGCAGTCCACAGTTTTTAAGATTTCAAATTGTGTCTAATTTTGACTGTGAAGGGAAAAATCCAAATAAAACTAGACACAATTTGAAATTTTAAAAACTGTGGACTGCTATATTGTGTGTATCTATGAGATTCATGTACATTTACAATAAAAAATATTTCACTCCACAAATAAATACTCTCCTTCATTTGTTTAGCCTCCACAACAGTCATTTCGAGGTTTTCTGTGCCTTATTGTAGCTACCAATCTAGCCCAGTTAGCAGTTTTTTCTCTTCCTCTATCTAGATATAAAGAATGTCAGCTTCAATTGAGGCCAAGTCACCAAATGTTATTGATGAGGGGAATTTAATGATTTCAGAAATGTAGTCTAGTATGCCAACAGATATGATGAGTAACACTCAAGAGCAAGATCCACAAAGCCAAGAGCTAGTTAACATCCTCAGGAAATTAATCCAAGTAAGTAAAGCAAATCTTTTTCTTGGTTTTTGTACTCTTTTACATGACTATAATAAGGGTTAGATTTTTAAATTAAGCTCACTGCCCCATTTGGAGATCACATGTTTTGGTTTTGGAGGTCTCTCAAAATCGCATAGCCACCACAATTATGGTCGCATCAGCTGCATTTTCTCGTAATTGACAGCAATTGCGGTAAATGCAACGGAACTGCGATGGAGACTGCAACCGCAATTCAAAACCTATTGTTGCAGTTAACCATATGTAATTAATTGTTATGACACAGGAGTCCATGAAGAAAACCAGAGCAATGTACCGAGCACAGATTGCAGAAAATGTTGTTGTTTCACCAATAATTGTAAGCTCATCCTTTATCAAGTTAATTTTATGTTCAACATAGTTTATAGGGTGGTCTTCTTTTTCCATTCAACATGATATGTAATGTTGGCATGCTAACTTAAAGTAAAGGATGTACAATTTCATTTTTATTGCATGTGTACTAGGTAATATGTATGCTAATTTTGATCATAGGAACAACAAGAAAGTGGGAAAAGGTTGAAGACTACTCGTCTGCTGACAGAACAAACTATTTCCTTTTTAAATGTATCATACTAGGCCATTGATCAAATAAATTTAAAGCATCACCTTGCTTCTTTTCCTATTTGGCATGTAGCTTTCAATAAGCACATAATACACCACCTCAATAATTGGTTGAAATAGTCGTCTTGAATTACCGTGATCAAAATACTGCAAAAATAACAAACAAACAAACAACATGAATGTCATTATCAAAGACATATAATTATCAAATTTCAAACTTATGATATAAAGAGATACATTATGCTTATTTAAAATACATCAGAATCATAAGGAGTTCAACCTTAACTCCCCATACATACTTAGCAAATAAAATCATCTCTTGAAACAAATCTCAGACAATAATACCACATCACCTTCTTAAAATAAAAAAATTTTAAGAATCAAATGTAAAAATTCATCTTCTTTTGTGAAGGATTTTTAAAGTTTCAATGACACACGTAATATTTCAAATCTCATTTGGTATTATGGCTGTTAAATTATTCCACATGAAATCCCTAAAGCATAAAAACATTGAAGATAGTCATTAACTCTTTTGATACTTTTCTTTTTTAAAAAAACAATTATATAAAATGATACAACTCACAATATATCTCAAGATGAGATAGTTGACCAAGGTGAGGTGCTAGACTTCCACAGTAGAATCCAGAATTTTATGTTCTGTCATGGTTGTCAGAACCGAACCGGGCCGACAAGCAAACAGGAAACACTGAGATTGAGATGGAAAAAATAGAGGCCAATTGGCCAAATGTCTATGCTCCTTCTTCCATATATGTGATCTGCCGTTGATGGAGGTTGGAAAATAAACGGTGCTGAAACAGGGGAGAAGTGGTAGAAAGAGTGAAACATGCAGAGAAGGTGTAGAAAGAATGAAACTGGAGGCTGCTGATTGCAAGTGTGATTTTAGCCTTTTAGCTTTTAGGGTTTTATGGATTAGTGGACTTTTGGGCCATCATTCATGTCATTTTTCATGGTCCATCTTAGGATGTAAATGTATAGGGTATTAGTTGTTGACTGTACATATTATCATATTATTATAGGATAAATATTATCGTTTAATGACCCCTAAATATATACTTTTGAATAAATATTGAGATTTAGTGTGTTATTGATATGTTAAATTTTAATGTTGCCAAGTTAAGGAATATTGTGTTATTTTTTTGTTTAATATTGTTCTATATATTATTTTAAAAAGTTAAAAAATATTGTTTAATAATTATCGGTTTAACCACGGTTGGACCATTGAACCTTGAACAAGTGCCTTTACCAGTTCAATGACCGGTCTGGTTTAAAAACATTGTGTTTTGCTAAAGTTCTAAAAATCAAATTACATTCAATAATGTAAATAGCAATTTAGTTTTAGACAATGCTTTAGAACACATTTAACTATCATAGATTGTCAAACTTCACTGAGATCGAATGCTCAACACAATACTTGTATATAAAATTGTGGAAAAATTTTGACATGGCATGTGACACCCATTACCCTTACATGATAATATAAAATATAAAATCATACAAGCTTTCAAATAATATCGAATTAAGATAAAAGCATAACAAAGGTAACATGTGTCACATTGTTTCAAAACGTAATCATAACTTCATAAAATATTTGAAGTAAACCATGGAATGAAAATAACAATCTTTCTTAAAAAGAACACAATTGCGGAAAAGAAATATAATGCCCAAATCCCGATGTCACATGATCAGAGTTGGTATCCCAAACATTACATCGGAAAAAATAATAAACTAATAACTAAAAACAATCATATCTACTACCCGAGCGAATTCCACGGAATCACTCTTCAATGGTCGGCCCATCCTCCTCTTCATATACAAAATATATGCACAAGAAATAACAAAGAGAGGGGTAAGAAATATAATCATGAGTACATGTGGAAGGCTAGGAATATTAATTAAGATGAACATACAACATACATTCATACAAAACACACACACACACACACACACACACACACACACACACACACACACATATATATATATATATATATCATGTTAAATAATGCAGGTGTTGCGGTGCAACTTCACTTTGTATGCCTATGGCCAAAACCTAACTCACGAAAGACGACCAAGAACACGTACTCCGTTATTGACATGGATAACCCACCCTATCAGATGGTATCCACTGAATAGTATCCTTAATCATAATAACTTATCGTGGCTGTCAAAGTACTCAGGTTTGGTCGAGTGGACACTCTGACATGGGTTGATAGCCCATGCCATAATGGAACCTCCACACCAATTCATGTACCCTCAATGCTGGAAAAACTCCCTTCGAGGGCCCACTGTCACATTTCATCGTTTGCTTTCCGCCCAACATATTGTCTTCACTATAATAATGCATGCTATGCTCAATTATGTGCAAACACATGTCCAACCATCACTACCATAATCAATCATATTGATTATCGTCCATGACCATCAACAATGGCAACCAACAACAACTTAGCCTTAATTCATTATTACGTAGTCAATAACATTGACTATTAACCATGATCAATAACAATGATCTTTATAACATCATATCATTAATTCATCATTACCATTATTAATAGTATTACTACTGGTGTTCCATCCTTGTTATCGTTATTAATGCCCTCACTTAGATCATTAACATAGCCTTGTTAGCTAAACCTCAATTCACATCCTTTTGTTATCTCCCACCATCAAGTCACATATGCCTCGCGAGCCCTTGCTCGCACAGACAGCAAGTCTGCCAAAATCGAGTTATCTCCCAGTTCTCATGGTTTTAACCCTCTGAATCTTAACTTATGTGTTCATACTGTTCCTTTGATCATTAACCTCACCCCTTATACCTCACTCATGTTTTATGGGGATTCCAATTAACCTATTACTATGTCCTTATAGCATTAATTAACCTAACATCACAATCATGGCATGATCACATACTCATTTGTAACAATCCATCAAATATATTATATCATCATGAATTTATCACGTACAACCATGTTATATCATCACATTAAATATATCATATCATCATAATTTATGACATACAAACATGTTATATCATCACATCATTCATCAATCATGGTCATACATCAAGAACACAATTTAACATACATGAACATACACATAGGGGTCATGGGTTAACCCCTTCATCTTAACCTATTCCTGAAACCCATGTATTCATAATGATTCCACCCCCCCCCCCCCCCCCCCCCCAAAAAAAAAAAAACCTAGTATGAAGATTGAAATTCAAAACAAAGAGAAGAAAGTCCGCTTGGGTCTCGTCTCATGAACGCTTGTCTACTACATCAAGAACAACAAAGAAAACACCTTAGTTCAACTCTAATATCAAGAAACTTGGAAGAAAAATCAAGAAGGACAAGGTGAATTTTACCTTGTTTAAAGCTCCAAACAGCAAGGCAAAGAAGATGAAAACTGACTAGAATAAGCGTCTATTAGCAGCAATGTTCTTCTATCAAAGAACGGTGAAGAAAGGTGCAAGAAACAGTTTCTCTTGAGTTTTAGGAGAAAACGATGAGGATTCAAAGATAAGAGAGGGAGGCAGCTTTCTGAGTGTTGAAACATGAGAAAATAGTGTTTACATCGTGGTTTTGAGGGTTAAGATGATTTAAAACATGATTTGGGCTAAAATAGAAACCAAAACACGTTTTCTGGTTCTGCACGATTTGAAGGGCGAGCTCCCGTTCTCGGGGCAAGCCCGAGAACCAATTTCTGTCAACAGAATTCGTGGGGTGAACCCGAGAGCCCAAAGTTGTTTTTCAGATTCTCGTGGGGCGAGCAAGTGTTTGCGGGGAGAGGCCTTAAAAGTCGAATTTTGTCAAAATACCTTAAATATGACTTATTTATAATTCTCTAATCTTTCCAACACATCCGAGATCACCTCTATCGCACATCTAGAACTCAAGATATGTCCAAAATTGTGAAACATGTTACTAGGACTCTAAGAGGATTGAACATTTCTAAGGCTAAACTTCCCTAAACATGAACTTAGACATAAAAAACAAACATATATAAGCCAGACTAACACATATTAACATAGGGTAAAATATAGGGTGTTATATGGCACATGTAGTGAACAATGAAAGCTATACAATTTTTTATATGATAATATGGATACGGAATTAAAAGTTTAGTGACAAGTATTTACATGGCAAGAATGTAATAGATACCTGAGCATCTATTAGCATTGTCTACCAGCAATTATACATAACTATGCAACCCACTAAATCTATAAGCCCATAATTAAAATTGAAAGAGGGGATAACGAAAAAATCAATTAAAACAGGTAAATGGCTGATCTGATAGTGATACACTAAAAAATTATCAATATTTTTTGGAGATAAAATGCAAGACTCCTTAATATGGCAAACAACCTTGGGCAACTTAATCAAGTGTGTATATTTCTTGTATAGGGAAACTAAAATCTGGGTTACTTTTATTTATTTATTTATTTCGCTAATGCCTAGTGCTCATCCTCTCTATGGCTAGCTAAGAAACTAAAACACAGTCTTTGGGAAGTATTAACTGTTAAGAATCACAAAGTAAAGAATGTAGGATCTGGATGACTTCTCCTGATCATAGAAAACACTACGAATCTAAAGGTTGTTCTTCCCCCATCGATGGGGATGATGATGATAACAAAGGCAAGAGGGTCAGATTTGTTTCCAAGTCAAGTTTATTTGCTTTAAATATGTGCATGCGACTTCAATCTCTATCTCGTTCATTACTACAAAAATGATAATACCAACTATGTGAATTAACTTTATTATGATAGGGATTCTTTGTAACACATTACATGTCCTGGAAAAATAACATGCAAGTGTATACCAACAGAGAAAGAAATAGTAAACCTAAGTCTATAAACTTGCTAGTTGTAAAATCACAAAACTTACCTTACCAAGACTGTAGCAACCACCTTAAGAGCTAGCTCCCTTCAATCACACCACAAGAGCATTTGATATTCCTCAAATTTACCAAGCAAAATAAGGAACACATCAAACTAATAAATCTGGGTGTAGGTGCTCACCCACAAACATATTGGTCATGGCTCTTTATGGAGCAGGAAACAACGGCCCAATTCATCCATTACTTGGTGTAGCATTGAGAAGGGGACCACAACTTTCAGAGATGGTTTTGATATCCGTCTTGCATCTGGTTCCTCCTCTCTTTGGTATTCTGATTTCAGTGTTCAAGGTCCTCTCTCTTAGATCTTGGATTACGTTCATATTTCTGATACAAATCTTACTTTAAGAGACAGTTGGTTTAATGGTGAGTGGAAGCTTGACAGACTCTCCACCCTTTTGCCTCCCAATCTCCCATAGTGAAGGATTATATTCTAAACATACTTGCGCCAACTTTCATTATTGATTATTTACTCGATGCTTGGGTTTGGAAGGGTTCTAAGGATGGCATCTTCACTTCTTCTTCGGGCTACAATTGGTTTCTAAGTAGAAACAGAAACTGGGATGATAACTTTGATTGGCGTTGGATTTGGCGGCTTAGGATTCCTGCTGAAGCCTAGCATATGGTGTGGCTTATATGCCATAATTCTCTACTAACCAATAGCTTTAGGCTTTGTTTGTGAGTTTGGAGGGGAAGGAAAGGGAGGAGATTAAAGGGGAAGGAAAGGAGAGGGAAGGGAGGGGAAAGAGAGTATTATCCCTCACCTTGTTTGTGAGTGCATATTATACGACGGGAAGGAAATGGAGGGTTTATGACATGCCTTTACAATCTTACCCTTATTTAAAAAATTAACATAAGTAATATTCTTTAAATAATATTAATGCACCTTTCAAAAAAAAATTATTAATGCAAATTAGTAAAGACTGGGATGGTAAATTAGTAATTTAATTATTTTCCCACCAAAAAACCCAAAATTGGGGTAAACCAAAAAACTGGGTTGAGGAGGGGTTTGGGGGCTTTTCTAAAATCCTCAAAACCTTCTCCTCCAAATTTTTAAACTCACGAACAAGGGAGAGATTCTTACAAACCTTCCCTTTTCCTTACTTCCCCACCAAAACCAAACTCACAAACAAAGCCTCCGAAACCATCGGGGGCTCTCTCCTTCACCAAACCGTGTTAGGTGCGCCGATAGAATTGAAGACTTAATCCATTGCTTAAGGGATTGCCCTCACTCCAAAGAATTTTGGCATAGATTGGGTTTGGCTACTAAGCTTGGGCTCTTCAAACCTACAGCAGCAGGTACTTGGGTCAAAGACCTTATTCTTTATGATATAGATGGGCAATGTAGCTGGGTTATGGTGGGTTTGGAGATGGAGGAACAAAATTGTTTTCAGTGAGGAAGTCTGACATATTCAATCTGTGGTCGTGAAGACTTATGCATCACATGATGAGTTTCGTACTTTTCTAGGCTATGGCTCCCTCTATGGTGGCTTAGGTTCTCTACTTATCCGTTGGAACCCATCTCCTACTGGGTTTTTTAAATTAAATATGGATGGCAACTGCTTAGAATCAACTTCCATCATGGGCATAGCGGGTCCCATCCGGTCAACTTCTGAGCTTGGGTTACAGGGTTTTCTAACAATGGGACCTGGGGATGCACTCCAAGCAGAGCTTCTAGCAATCTTGCGTGGTTTAACTATTATTTAGGATTATGGGTAGAGAAAGATTTTATGTGAATCTGATTGCTTAGAGGCTGTCCAGCTTATGAATCAACTTCTCTCCAATGTCACTCTCCAGTTCCATGCGTGTGCAGCCACTCTTATGCAGCTAAGGATTTTGCTGCAACATGCATGGTCAATTGGCTTCAATCATGTCTATAGAGAAGAGAACTACTACGTTGACTTCTTGGTAAAGCATGGGTCAAAGAACAGTGCTCAGTGGTACAATTGGAAGGATCCTCCTGAGTTCATGGGTTCCCTGCTTCTCAAGGATGAGCTAGGCTGTGTTTTTGTTCCTTAGTTTTGGCCCTTTGTCTTTTCTTTTTTTCTTACATAAAAAAAAAAAAACTAATAAAGCCCACGCCTAATCCGCCACACACCACGGTGATGGCGATGAAGCAGTGTTATAGCGCCACAAATCCTCCATCGTCTTCCTCTCTCCACGCCCCTCACAGTCCGCCACCAAGCACCAGAGATCCATCCTCCATAGCTGAGACAACCCGATGTCCCATTAAAGAAAAACCTAAATTAACTAAAACTTAAACACAATATTAATGTTAAGTGGATATACAGAAAACGACGTAAATATAAAAAAAAAACTTTAAATATAATTAATAGCCTAATATAAACACCACAACATACACCACACACACACACACACACACACACACACATACACACACAATTTATATATATATATATATATATATATATATATATCATACATGTGTCAGCAACGTCAATATGTAAAGGGAACCCCATCAGTAGGGCCCCATATAGGTACTGACCATCTCAATAGAAAATACATAAAAAGAACATACCAACACTCCACTCCCATACTCCGTTCAAAATACTTCAAAATCACCTCACAGTACACACCTATGTACAATCAGAGCACGCACTGGCTTGTCCTACTACATACGACTACTGCTATCCTGACTCTCCCCTCTGGACCCTCTATGTCTCTGGTGGAGTCTAGAAGGTCCTAAAGCTCCTCGGCTACCGCTGGATGTACTCCCTCTTTGATGCTGCTGGAAACGTCATCGGTAGAGAGAACTGTGACGAGAGAAGGCCTGTCTGACCTCGGGAATCTCAAGAACCTCGGGAATTGGAACCGGGTCTATATCAGGCACTACCAGATTTGACCCTAGGCATCTGGTGCTGGAACTGGTACCGGTATGGGCACTGGTACAGGAACGGGAACTGGGACTGGAAACATTGGAGGCATTGGCGGCATCGGTGCTGCAGGGAAACCAATAGGAAATGGAAAAGTCTGGCCGAGACGAAACGTTCCGACTAACCCAAAATGTGGTCCATCACCCATCCTGGCGTACACCGATACTAGACCCATATAAACTGCAAAGCGGGTGACAGGTTTACAAGCCACCCCTGCTCGTTTAGGAACTCAAACTCCAGTGTTCCCATCTAGGGAATCCCTGCTGGATCTGCCATCCAAAGGTGGTCCATATGTGCCATCTGGAACGTTCGAGGTCTGACGCTTAAAGATATAAGAGACGAACGTAGAAGAAAAGAAAAGGGAGATAAGAAACTATCTATCATCAAATATGCAAAAGGGTACATAGCATATAAACAATAACAACACATAGACAGGCATCACAAAGTAACATGTATAAGTACAACCATCCTCGAATTATATTATCATCCTCTACCCTTCGCGCTCATGCAACTGATCCTGTATGCTGACTTAGCCACCACATTCCTATCACATATCGCTCGTCTAATCAGGGATGTTAGTCAGTCGTCCAAGCCGCTCGTCCCTAAATGCTGGTGCATACCCCTATTCCCGGTACGACGCTCATGCAAAGCAATGACACTATAGCTGCACAGTACACGTCGGTGCACACCCCGATTCTCTCTAGGGTACTCTTGCAAAGCAATGACTCTATAGCTGCACAATATAAATACGAGACGGTTCTGTTGCATAAGCAAATAGACAAGGTCTACAAGGAATGTCCTATTCTCAACAACTATAGGACACTGTAAACAAACAGACATCGTGGCCAAGGAATCACTGGTCGGAGTAGCTATAGTAAGGGTATAAGGTAACTGCGAAACAGGTAACTGTAAATGATCCACACACTCATGCGAAATAAATGAATGTATAGCACCTCAAACAACACATACGAGAGTGTACTAGATATCAAACACATACCCTGGACAAGATCTACAGATTGAGAGGATTCAGCTCCCCACACAGTAAACACTCTCCCAGTGGCCTGAGGTCTAGCCATCTGTTGTCCTATGTCAAGGACTCCTCTCCAAGCTCCCCCTCTGCAGCCTCCAGGACCTGCCTGCTGCTACATGCTTCTCTGCCTGTATTCTCGAGCCATATGACCTGGTTTACCCCAGTGAAAGGAACCAGGTCTCCCCCTGCATTCTATGAGATAATCCGGTCCCCCACATCTGAAACAGATTGGGCCTCTCTACTGCTGGCCTGCTCCACCAACTAGTGTTGTAGCAACTAGTAATAGTGCAGATGTCTGAACACTCTGCACTGGTCTGGTATAAGGTCCCCGCCTCCACTAGGAACCACTGCCACCTCTCCTCTGGAAACCTGATCTCACAGGTCCTCCGCTCCTCTGCTGTCTCTGCTCTGCCTCTCTTCGCTGGTCATTGCTCTTTATGGCACTGCACCTCTCCACCAACTCAGGAAAGTTGTGTATATCTAGTGGTACCACCTCTCTATGTAGCTCATGCCTCAAACCCTCCTCGAACCGTCTGCACGCCCAATCCTCATCGGGTAACCTCTGATAAAACTCTGAAAACTGCAGCAAAGCCTCAAACCGTGCTGCATAGTCACCAACAGACATGCCTCCCCGCCTAAGGCTCATAAACTCTCTCTTCTTCTCGCGTCGAACCAACCGTGTAAAGTACTTCTCGAGAAAGCACTCTCTGAACATCTCCCAGCTAATCATTGTGCCCTCTGTCTCCAACAGTCTCCTTTTGCCTCTCCACCATGCCTCTGCTCCTCCGGTTAACATGAAGGCAGCATATGTCATCTTTCGATCCTCTCTGCATCTCATGGTATCAAAGATCTTCTCTAGCTCCTGTATCCACCACTCTGCCCTCTCAGGATCATAATCACCTCTGAATTGTGGTGGCTTCCCTTTCAGGAAGGTAGCCATCCCTGCATCCTCAGCCTCTGCAGCTCTCCTCTGATTTTGCTGCTCCTGCTGCTCCCTGGTCATCTGGAGCATCTGAGCATTCTATTGTGTCTGTTGTAACATAACAGTAGCAAGATCTCTGATGGTCTGGAGTGTCTCAGAATGACTCTCCTCCACAACCTGCTCATCCTCCAGTATGAGAAGCCTCACCGTTGGCATCTCCGACAACTCTCTCTGTGGCTCTACCGCCACCTCGTCACCAACGTCCCCTACCGCGAGCCATGATCCTGTAAAAGAAATCATCAGCTTACATTCATATGACATATAATATTACATAAAACTGGTATATAAATACTATATGGCCATACAAATGTTAATTATCACGTCCGGACTCACTTCCCAACTTCTAAACATAGTCAATATCCGTTATGGATTCAACTAAAATGGCCAGTACACCCTAACCTCACAGTCTGAACAGAATCAAACTGCTCTGATACTACCAAATGAGACAACTCGATATTCATTAAAGAAATACCTAAATTAACTAAAACTTAACCACGATATTAAAGTTAAGCGAATATACAGAAAATGGCATAAATATAAAAAACTTTAAATACAATTAATAGGCAAATATAAACACCACAACATACACTACACACATGCGCGCGCACATACACACACAGATATATATATATATATATATATATATATATATATATATAATACATGTTAATATCATACATGTGTCAGCAACGTCAAACTGTATAGGGAACCCCATTAGTAGGACCCCATATAGGTACAGATCATCTCAATAGAAAATACATAAGAAGACCATAAAAAGATACCTCTCCAACACTCCACTCCCAAACCCTACTCAACATACATCAAAATCACCTCACAGCACACACCTATGTACAATTAGAGAACTGGCCTGTCCTACCACAGATGACTACTGCTATCCTGACTCTCCCCTCTGGGCCCTCTATGTCTCTGGTGCGGTCTAGAAGGTCCTGAAGCTCCTCGACTCCGCTGGACGAACTCCCTCTAGGATGCTGCTGGAAACGTCGTCTGTAGATAGCATTGTGACGAGAGAACGCCTATCTGACCTGCCTTACCTCGGGAATCTCAGGAACCTCGGGAACTGAAACCGGGTCTATATCAGGCACTACCTGATCTGGACCCTAGGCATCTGGTGCTGGAATTGGTACCGGTATTGGCACTGGTACAAGAACGGGAACTGGGACTGGAAACATGGGAGGCATTGGTAGAATCGGCAGTATCAGTGCTGCAGGTAAACCAATAGGAAATGGAAAAGTCTGCCGAGACGAAACATCCCGACTAACCCAAAATGTGGTCCATCACCCATCCTGGCGTACACCGATACTGGACTGTATAAACTGAAAAGCGGGTGATAGGGTCCACAAGCCACCCCTGCTCGTTTAGGAACTCAAACTCTAGCGTTCCCATCAAGGGAATCCCTGTTGGATCTGCCATCCAAGAGTGGTCCATATGTGCCATCTAGAACATCTAGGTATGTACGCACAAACATAGAAGAGACGAACGCAGAAGAAAAGAAAAGGGAGATAAGAAACTATCTATCACCAAATATGGAAAAGGGTACGTAGCATATAAACAATAACAGCACACAGACGGACATCACACAGTAATATGTATAAGTACAATGATCCTCGAATTATATTATCATCCTCTACCATTCGCGCTCATGCAAGTAATCCTGTATGCTGACGTGGCCACCACAATCGTGTCACATATCCCTCGTCTGATTAGGGATGTTAGTCAGTTGCCCAAGTCGCTCGTCCCTAAATGCCGATGCATACCCCCATACCCGGTAGGGCACTGATGTAAAGTAATGACACTATAGCTGCACAGTACACATCGGTGCACACCCCGGTTCTCTCTAGGGTGCTCATGCAAAGCAATGACTCTATAACTGCATAATATAAATACGGGAAGGTTTCGTAAGGACTTCAGACATATCACGGTAGCCTCCCTCTAACTCAGCATAAGGGAACTCACCCGTGATTCCGGTATCCATAATCGGATACTTTGACCTCGTGTGTTCCACTCACATGACTGTGATCAACACAATGTATCTATATGAGTCTCACCGACTCGTATTAGGTCATAACCTAGTGCCTTAACCTTTCATTACCATCTCAAATAATCTCTCAAATCACAAGATATCACCAATCTCAAAAAATATTAATTAATTAATTAGGTTAGGCACAACTAAGTCATACGTCATACACTCCCTAACATGCATCGCTCCAAAATATCATATATAAACACCTAGGAACCAACTAAGCACATTATAGCAAACAAGCATATTATCACACTAAGCATGTTAATATTAATAAAATAATAATAAAATATTTAAATAAATATAATTAATCAAATATAACATATTAATCCAAATAGCACAGAGCAAGCAGCTTAATAGGTAAAATCATGCAACCTTGAATCATAAATTTAACCTAACAGCGATAAACATACAATCTCCATATCATCATTGGTACCACTAAGTAGTCGCAAATGTGATATTTACATTGTCAATTCACTTACTAGTAGGGTTTAGGTCGCCCTACATCATTATTGTAAAATATGCTACTTAGTCATTTCCGACGATAAAGGGTACCTTTGTCCCACTGAAGTGAGTATAGCTAGCTCTGTGGCAATGAAACGGGCACTCCCCACAACCTCACGAATCTGCCACGCACGAGTAAGGGGTCTTCGGACCTTCGAAAATTCACCTGAATACAACATTGTGAAGCATACATTACAGGTAACCCTAATCTGACGACAGAATTGAAAACCGATAAACGAATCGAAAGATAACCTCAATACCGTCGCCGACGACATTCGGTATAATAAGGACATAGGTTTACCATAGCCAAAGCAAAGAAATAAGGCTAGGGTTAAGAAAACGTCGTTGCCACGATCATGATCACGTAGTTGGAATCTCGATAGGACGAACGATCGAGTCAGAAATCGAGCCGGAAGTTCTCTCTCTCACTAACTTCACTCTCTTTCTCTTATTCTTTCTGGTGTTTTCACGAAGGAACTTTCACCCTCAGCTCCCTTTTAATTTTTGCCAAATTCATTGGCCATGCTCGAGTGTGAGGTTGGCCATGCTTGAGCGTGCCCACGCTTGAGCGCCCAGCTACCCAAGCTTGAGCGTGGTGCTTCCTTCCAGATAGGGGTGGGAATAGGCCAGGCCGCTCGTCAGGGGCCTATGGCCTGGCCTATTTAAGGCCTAGCCTAGCCTGACTTGTTTATTAAAAAGGCTAGGCCCAAGCTTGTTAAAAAGCCTTTTTAGTTAAATAGGTCAGGCTTAGGCTTATAAAAAAGCCTTTTAAGCCTGGTAGGCCGGCCTACTTATAAATAATAAATAAATAATATTATTTTTTTATAAAATATATATTATTATTATATATATATATATTGTTATATATTAAATTAAATGTTATATATTATATATTTATTTATATATTTATTATTTTATTATTTTAACAGAATAATATGCATTTTGCTATATATTTATAGAATGTTGGTTTGCTTCATATGTATATTTTGAGAGATGTGGGACTAACTCTCAATGAAACATCACTGTATATATTAACCTTATTTTTACGCTTTTTACGCTGCACCTGCTACCAAAGCGTTGCCATCTCATATGGATTATGGATCCTTTCACAATCAGTGACGCAAATAATGTGACCAACACCTTGTTTCTAGACATAACTTTATGCTAATGCTAATGAAACCAATGTCAGACTCTTTGGGGATTGAAATTTCCGAGTGTGGTTAGCTTGCTTCGCTCCATAGTTGCATAGATGTCATCCTGTTGGCCTTATTAGATAATAGTAGTTAGTCCCACATTGCTAAAAGTATACATCTGAAGTAGACCATCAGTCTATAAATAGAGAGCAAATAGAAGTTAGAATCATTGGATAAGTGACTAAGAAGGCCCATAGGATGCCTTATGTTGCTTGCTGGAAGTCCTTATTATTAGTCCAAATATAGAACTTAACCAATTTAATGGCCTATTAGCCAATTTTGAGATAAGCCAAATGTCCTATTTGAAGCCCTTAATATGAAATAGGCTTTTAAAAAGGCCAACAGGCCAGGCCAGACTTTTAAAAAGGCCAGGTCAGGCTTCAAAATAAGCCTTTGACAGGTAACAGGCCAGGCTCAGGCTTTCTTTTTTTTAAACAGGCTAGGCCTATTTAAGCAAAGCCTGGCCTGGCTTGGCCTATTCCCACCCCTACTTCCAGGTTGGGTCACCGCCCCCACCGTCCATGCGTCTAATCAAAACGTGCCATGTGGAGTCAACACTCAGCCATTGTCTGTTTGACCACTCACGCTTGAGCGTGAAAAAGGTCACGCTTGAGCATGCCGGCACTCAAGTTCCAAAACAGTCACACTTGAGCGTGCTGGGCTGGACAGAAACCCTAGTTTCTGTTTCCTTTCGTTCTGAAGCCGTTTGATCGCGTACTTTCCATGCAAAGGTTCCTATGTCTAAATATGGATATAAATCATATATTCAACATCGTGGAATCATGAACAAAGCCTTAGAAATACGGATGTTACATTACTAACCCCCATAAAAGAAATTCTATCCTCGGAATTTACATACCTCAAAATAGATGTGGATATTGCTGCTGTATGTCTGCCTCACGCTCCCAAGTAGTATCTCCAGCAGTATCATCCCATACATATGACCTTGGCCAAAGGAATCTGTCGACCGCGAAGCTCCTTAATCCTTCGATCTGCGATCTTAACCGATAAAGCCTCATACTCTAGATTCTCTCAGAGTTGTGTAGACTCGGGCTCAAGTACATATGAAGGATAAGGGTAATATCTCGTCAATTGCGAGAAGTGAAAGACGTCATGAAGGTTAGAAAGGTTAGGTGATAAGGTAATATGGTAAGCTACTGGACCAATCCGTCGAAGAATCTGGAAAGGTCCATTGAATCTAGGAGTAAGCTTTCTAGACTTGATAGCTCTGCCAATTCCAGTCTTCGGAGTGACTCTTAAAAACACGTGATCACCTTCCTGGAATTCTAAGGGCCTCCTCCTCTTGTTACTGTAGCTCTTCTGCCCATCCTGCCCTTCCTTCATCTTTTCCCTTATCTTCCTAACCTGTTTCGTCGTCTGCTTTACCACATCAGGACCAAATACTTGGTTCTCACCAGTATCATACCAACACAATGGGCATGGGCTGGTTTTCTTCCGCCTTGAGATATGATTTTAAAGAGGATTATCTCATGAAAACCCCAACAGTGGTATCAGAGCAGATGGTCGTAGTTACCTTGAATCCCTATGTGCTTGTATGCACACTCTTTAAATTATCTATAACTATGATGTGTGGTTTACTATTTACATGCATGCCATGGCTAAATTTATCTCATGCTTAAAATGTTTAAATCTTGGTGGATGTATGCCATGTAATATTTACTTGCTTTTCCCGCTTTTTGACAATGCCAAAAGGGGGAGAGATATTTGAGTGCATGCTTAAGGGGGAGAATTTTGAGAATTTCAAAATATTGCATGAAGTGAGGGGGAGTTGAGCAAACGTTTTAAAACTCAGATATATATACTCATTGCTCTAACTCTATATTTTAGAAATTCCCTCCTGAGATGTTTGTCATCATCAAAAAGGGGGAGTTTGTGGATGTATGCCTTGACAGGTACATATATTTTGATGAATGACAAAAGCAATTTTAAGTCTAAAGGACTTATCTGCAAAAAGCGTGAAAAAGGCCAAACGATCAGTCAAGATTAGGCAAAGCAATCAAGAGGGGTAAAAAGGGAATTTTACTACTTGTATTGATTGTTTTAGAATAATCTGTAAATGGTAAGTAGGGTTTTCAATTTAATATGATCACTCACACACACACATATTTAACATGTGCTTTAAAAGATAAATCATGTGATTAAATAAATAATAACATGTGATTAAAACTGACAATTAAAACTGAGCTTAATTGGGCAATCTTTCCTTAATTGTCAAGTTTTTGAAAAACCACCTGATACACACCATAATCGATTATGGAAATGCTATAAACGATTATGAGTCGTGGTTAAATGGCTTTAATGAGTGTTAATGAGTAATTATGATATTAAAGCCGTTGATTTCAAATTTGAAATATAATAATCGATTATTGAATCTGGATAATCGATTATGACCTTACTGACTTCCAATATGCTTCAACCGAAACCCTGTAATCGATTATGTAATCGATTATAGCCTTTTATGAAAGAGTCAGTAACATCATAATCGATTAAGGCAATCGATTATCTTCTTTGGGGAAAAAGCAGTGAAGACATAATCGATTATGGTAATCGATTATGACCTTTCTGTCCAGACGCGCGCTTCATGTAAACACATTAAATAATCGATTATGGACTTTAGATAATCGATTATGCTGCGGCTGAAATGCATTTTAAGAGGCTTGACCTAATTTCACTGAACCCTAACCTATTCTCTATAAATAGGTAGCCTGGCAGCCTTGGAAAAATGCCCCATCTACTACTCTCTTCTACTCTCTATTGTGCTTAAACTCTGATTACTATTTTCTTTTACTCTTGCACTTACACGTGATCATATTATTTTGAGAAACTTATACACCATATAGGTGTTGCTATTTGAGCTTCAAGTTGTATTTCATATCTGCACTTTTGAGTGCTTTCTCATTGTAAAACTTTTATAGTTTGTTTTTTTAAGTGAGTGTGATCTCACGAACGGTTTCTTGAGGTTCTTGCACAAGGGATAGTACGTCCTGTGATTGTGTTAAGAATTCTCTACTTTGTAAAGGTTCTAGTTTAGCCTGTTTTAAAAACTAGAGTTGATTGAAATCCCTTGGTCGTATTGCCTTGGGGACTGGACGTAGGCCACGTGGGTAGTTGTGTGGCCGAACCAGGATACATCACTGTGTCATCTTCTTCCCTATCTCTTTATTTATCGCAACGTTTTTATTTTCCATACGCTTTATTTCATAAAGTTTCATTATTAAGTTATTGTTTATCAAAACAAGTTTTGAACTTAGTTTAATTTGCAAAAAGTTTTCAAAAATCAATTCACACACAATTCACCCCCCTCTTGTGTTTGAGGTCACTTGTCAACAGTATTATCTGGATAATGATTGTGAAAATCATTAAAACTATTAAGTTCCGGTTCTGTTCCGAAAAGGAACGTGTTACTGTTATTGTTCCGCAAAAGGCTCTTCAAAAGATTACAACGTGAATTTACTGTGCTTTTTCTATTTGAATTCTTGTTGAATGATAACGTGAATGATGCTACTTCACTGAGCATCTTTCAAATAAGATATTTTTAACTTAATTTAATATTGTTTAAATATATTAATAATAATAAAGGTTGTTATTATTTATAATTAAATAATTTTAAATGTAGGGTATATGGTTATGGCCCTAGATTTTGGTGTCATTTATTTTGGGTAAATACGACCTAAGTGTCGTGATTTATTTATTTTAAATAAGACCTGCGTGTCGTGCCTTTAATTATTTATTTATTTTAAATAAATGTAATTGTTCTAGTTGAAGAGGAGGCAACACCAAATAATGACCTCGTGGGAGAGACTTGAGAAGCTTGCTCGAGGGTCAAAGAATTGTAATAAATTAGTTATTTAATTCTTGCTTTTTAGGAGGCCATAACTATATTACCTTATCTTATATGTTAATGTATGAGATGCATGGAATGTATGGGGTGTATTTTTTTGTATGTGATGCATGAAATGTATGTATACATGTATATTTTAAATGTTATATATGTTTGTTAAATGTATAATAGCATGTATGCATGTATATTCTGAGAGACGTCTTGTATGAGATACAACGCCGGTGAGATCATTTTAATAAAAATCCCTCAAAAGGAAATATTAAGTTTAAAAGCCTTCCAATGTATAGCACTCATTAAGACTAATATCGAATAAGTGTAGGTCCGCACGCCAAAGCGGAGTGCATTTTTTATATACTAGTAAGATGCGATGGGACAATTGTAATGTCCAATTGCTATCCATTGGGTCTAACTTAACTAAGCCGAAATCAATAGGATTGAAATGGGCCTAGAGGCATTGAGTTGGGCTTTAATTCATAGAGATGAATTAGAATAAGAGTTATTTACCCAACTGATCCAAGAGTTACATGAGATGTAATTGGAAAGAAGTTTCCTACCTAAATAACTAAGTTTTGGGAGATCAGCCAAAGTTGACTCAGAACGAGGTGAAATATGGATCTTGGTCTCACTAGAAAATCTTCCAATGGGATTTTCCGAATTAACGATGAAGGTCATTGATTTGAGTAAAATAGTGGGAGCGTATTTAATAAAAGACCTTATTAAATATGTTTTATCGTGATAATTATTTTTTGCATGTTTCTATAATTAGAATTACCATTAAATAAAACACTATAAGTTATTACTGCGATTTGTCCTTGAGAAGGACAAGGTATCCAGAATTAAATTTCTAGATTTCTAGATTGGTACATGAATTTGAGGATTGTCCTCTAGTACGAGAAAGACCTGTATTTTCTCGAGCAAATGATTCCTTAGCAATCAGTTCCTACGAGGATCGAAAAAGATGCTTACGAGAAGCATCAAGTCGATGTCCTAGATGTAGGATTCCTCATGCTTGCATCCATGAATGCGCGTGATATGATCATGCGCCTCATGATGCTCTGTTGAGAGCATGTAATGCATAAGAACCATAAGTCTTTCCGACCCTTCTTTCAGTTGCGAACTGATAGAAGGGAAATCCCGACAATTATGATGTACTTCATATTATTGAGTACATTAAGAACATGGTAAAATGAGATTTCCTTTTGGCCAAAATGTTGACCAGTGAAATGATCTTGCAATTGTTGCCGGATAGTTATAGTCAATTCGTTGCGAACGATTCTGACAAACCACTACTAGAGATTGCAAGGAAGTTGAGAACTTCCGAGCAGAGTCTCTACAGTAGAAAATGGTAGACTATTGTGATAGTCTTGAAAGGGAAAGTCTTAAGCCTGCTAAACAAGGAGAAGAATAAGGGCAATAACAAGTTCAGGTCCAGTACTTCTGTCTTGAGGCTAATATGCAAGGTTGCAAAGGCTGGCAGTTACTTTCATTGCCGTTTGACCAGGCATTGAAAAACTGCCAGAAGGTACAAGAAAGAGTATGAGAAAAGAAAGGAAGTATGACTTCCTCTTCGAGCATTATGTTATAGAAGTCAACCCACTTTAAAATCATGGGTATTTGATACCGCATGTGGATCTCACATTAATGTGAATGATCAGAGGGAGTAGGACATTGACTAAAGGCAAAGTCAACCTGTGAATAGGAAATGGAACAAAAGTTGTTGCATTAACTATAGAAGTTTTTGACTTTGTCTTCGGGGCTTATTTTAGAACTAAATAAATGTTATTATGTTCTAGCTATTGGTAGAAACATCAGTCACATGATATTTTCTATGCTAGCACATTTTCGGATAATGGGCTTGGTGTCCTTAATCCTCATATGCCCATCTATAATATAAATGCGAAAAGGATAAAATCAAGTGATTTGAACCCTACATGCCTTTGGCATTGTTGTTTAGGTCAGATAAGTGAGAAACGCATCTCCAAGCTCCATAAAGATGGACTCTTGGAATCATTCGATTATGAATCATTTGATATATGCGAATCTTGCTTGTCGGAGAAGATGACTAAGGCTCCATTCACCAGGCAAGGTGAAAGGGCCAGTGATCTTTTGGGATTGATACATAGCGATGTATGTGGGCCTCTAAACAAGTCAGCTGGAGGTGGTTATCCTTACTTCATCATATTTACTGATGACTTCAGTAGACATGGATTTGTGTATGACACAAGTCAGAAACTTTTGAAAAGTTCAAAGAGTTTAAAAATGAAGTAGAGAACCAACTTGGCAAAAGTATTAAGGTCATACGATCAGATCGTGGTGATGAATACTTAAGACAAGAGTTTGGTGACTATCTGAGAGAGTGTGGGATAGTGTCCCAACTTACTCCTCCTGGAATGCCACAATGGAATGGTATGTCCGAAATGAGGAATCGCACCTTGTTAGACATGGTACGATCCATGATAAGTCATTCAGACCTTTTTGACTCTTTCTGGGGCTTTGCTCAACTTACAGCTGGTTTCACACTTAACCGTGTTCCATCCAAGACGGTAGAAAAGACACCATATGAGATATGGACTGGTAAGAGACCCAGTGTGTCTTTTATGAAGATTTGGGGTTGTGAAGCATATGTAAAATGTCAGGTTTCTACTAAGCTTGATCCCAAATCCGATAAGTGCTTATTTGTGGGGTATCCTAAGGAAACCATGGGATACTATTTCTAGAATCCTTCCGAAGGCAAAGTGTTTGTCGCGCAAACTGGTGTATTCCTAGAAAAGGAGTTTATCTCCAAAGGAACCAGTGGGAGGAATATAGAACTTGGAGAAATTCAAGTGTCACAAAGTAGCGACATGCCTATGGAGGAACAAGAGCAGCCTTCACAAGATGCTGTGGAAGAACAGCCTGCTCCAGTAGCACAAGATCAGCGTAGGTCTAACAGGATACGTCACCAGCCTGAGAGATATGGATTTCTCATGACTCAACAAGGTGATGTATTACTCATGGATCAAGATGAGCCTGTGACTTACCACGAGGCCATTACTGGCCCAGAATCTGAGAAATGGCTTGAGGCCATGAGATCTGAGATGGAGTCCATGTACACTAACCAGGTATGGACCTTGGTAGAGCCACCTGAAGGGGTAAAACCCATAGGGTGCAAGTGGGTTTTCTAAAAGAAAACTGACATGGATGGTAAAGTGCATACCTATAAGGCGCGATTGGTCGCCAAGGGTTTCAAGAAAATTCAGGGTATAGACTATGATGAGACCTTTTCGCCTGTTGCAATGCTTAAATCCATCCGGATCTTGCTTGCCATTGCTACATACCATGATTATGAAATATGGCAGATGGATGTCAAGACTGCTTTCCTTAATGGAAATCTCCTTGAGGATGTGTACATGACACAACCTGAGGGCTTTGACACTTCAGAGGATGCCGGAAAGGTATTCAATCGATGGATTGAAGCAAGCTTCTAGAAGCTGGGATCTTCGTTTTGATGATGCTGTAAGACAGTTTGGATTTATCAAAAATGAAGATGAGCCTTGTGTCTACAAGAAGGTTAGTGGGAGCATGATTGTCTTTCTTATGTTGTATGTGGATGACATACTGCTTATCGGAAACGATATCCCTACGCTACAAAATGTGAAAACATGGTTAGGGAATTGTTTCTCGATGAAGGACTTGGGCGAAGCTTCCTACATGTTAGGACTTAGGATCTATAGAGATAGATCACTGAAATTGCTAGGCCTTAGTCAGAGTACATTATGTACTACACCAGTTATCTTGTATGCTTTGAGCATGACAAGAAGTTACCAATTGACATCGGTGAAGGTCACTGAACAGTAGTCGAGAACATCCTCAAGTATCTGAGAAGAACTAAGGATACATTCTTGACAAATGAAGGTAAGGAAGAAGTCGTTGTAAGGTGTTACATCGACCCTGTTTCTAAACCGATAAAGTTTATTCAAAATCCCAGTCTAGATTTGTGTTTTGTATTAATGGTGGCACTGTATGCTTGAAAAGGTTCCAATCATGAGACAGTTGCAGATTTTACTATAAAGACTAAGTATATAGTTGCCTTAAATGTAGATTTAAAGGCCGTTTAGATCGGCAAGTTCATTTATGAACTAGGAATGATTCCTAACTTTGCGAACTCCATTGATCTCGTTGCGATGATGATGGAGTAATCACATAAGTTAAGGAAACATGATCTCACCAGCGATCCGGACATATACTTAGGTGCTTCCATCTCATTCGATGGATGATCGATAGAGGAGAGATGTGAAGATATGCAAAATGATAACACTAAATAATCCGCTAATGGAGTCTCTTGCTCAATGGCAGCATGACACTCACACTAGATCGATGGGTGTTAGATTAATGCCTGATTGGCTCTAGTGCTAGTGGGAGATTGTTGGTGTAAGCCCTAGTGGCCAATCTATTTTGAATAGATCATCATTTGTATCATGACTTTGATCATATATTTGATATATGAATAAGGCATTCATTTATTATGTTATTAGTTTATAGCATGATAAAGTCCTTAGAATAGACAGTTCATTCAATGAGATATTAAGTGCATGACTTAATCGTGAGACATCGTTGAAATAATAGAACACTATTCTTAAATATCCGTGGTCGAGTATTATTGTTAATTAGGACGACAATAATACATAGAGACTATTGTGTGAGTAGACTGATGACCACATCTCACGGGTCATGGATATGTGATATCAAGTCGGCACACAGGTATAAATATTAGGAGTAATATTTATACCGGATAACCCACTATGATAATACTTCATAATAGTTATGTAAGTGTCATAAGTATTCTTATGGCGACCATAGTGATGTAGTCCTTCGACTTGAAATCACTACGATTCCTACATGAGGAGTTGTAGGCTTTAATGCTATCAAACGTCATGCGTAACAAGGTGATCATAAAGGTAGTTATTGGGCCTACAATAAATCATGTTGAGGAGTGTGAGCGATATAGACAGGATTCGTCCCTCCTACATAGCAGGGGTAATGTCTTGGGCCCCTCGATAGAGTGAGACGTGAAATATGCGTGGCCACGCGGAAATGGGCCAATATGTGATATTGGGCCCATTTTGTGATTATACGTCTACTCGGGGATTGATGAGTGTGATTTCACCTCATATTTCCTTGTCATTTTGCATGCATTTTCATATAGTTTAGGCATATTTAATTTGATTTTTGTTAGTTTTTACCTTGGAATGGGTAAGGTGGTTTTGTGGTGCTTGTGTGCAGGAATTGAAGGTTAAATGCTCAGAACTAGTTATTTTGAAGCTTGCATGATCAAGGAGGAGCTTGAAGAACACAGAAAAATTAGCCAAACAGAGGCCATCATGGCCTGGCCGTGATAGACATCACGGCCGTGATCGAGTGGAGCTGAAAAGAAGAAAGAGTGCTGAAAACAGAAAGTGTCACGGCTAGGCCGTGATGGCCATCACGGCCGTGACATGCTAAGCTGAACCAGACCCTGAAGCAGAAAGCGTCACGGCCAGGCCGTGATGACCATCACGGCCGTGACAGACCCAGAGTGAAGCCATTCCCAAAATCAGAAAGCGTCACGGCTAGGCCGTGATGGCCATCACGGCCGTGACGCGCAATATCTGGAATTTTAAATTGAAGATTTAATTTGATTTTGTAACAGATTTGGATCCAAATTGCCCTACATTATAAATAGGACTCTAAGGCTCGAAAATAGGGGATCTTGGCTGCTACCTTAGGCTTAAATTAGGATTTCTCTTCTTCTCAATTCCTTCTCTTCTCTTAGGATTTTCATGTTTTTGTCATTCAACGTTGTTATTAACATGGCAATGTGTGAGTAGTTTCTTTATTTCTAGGAATTGGGGCTATGCCCAAGACTCGTTTCATATGATGGATTGATGTTTCTCTTCTTGTTAATTTCAATTTTGCTTTCGATTTAATTCCTATTGCTTGAATTACTTGTAAATTAGCTGGCCACTTATTTGCATGTCGTAGATACTCTAAGGACGAACTTAGCGGTGAACTTAGGTATCGGATCTATAGGAATTGAACTTAGGACTTAAATCACGAGAGTTAGAAGCGGTCCTTCGAGGGTTCATTGAATTGTCATAAAGCTTAAAGGGTTCAATTTAAATACAATTACCACGAGAGTAGGGGTTGGTTTAATTGGGCACGGTTCTTGTATCCGGAGAGGGAACATTAACTTATTTAGGATAAATTCACCTTCAAAGCAATTTTGATAATTAACAAGGGATAGTCAATTTAGTAGCATGAGCAGTCTTGTTGGTAACCCAATTCCTGGAAATCTCTTTTAATTTGAAAAAATCCCAGATTTGATTTGATTGCGATTTTTAACTGATTTCGTTTTAGATATTTGATTTGTTAGTTAATCTTTATTTTTAAAACCAAATCTTTTCCAAATCTTTTTATATATAGTTTAGTTAAATTGATTTAATAATTAATTGTTATTTAAGATCACGGTCTCTGTGGGTTCAATCTTTTTATTACTTGACAACGAAACCGTACACTTGCGGATTTACGCTATCAAGTTTTTGGCGCCGTTGCCGGGGACTGTGTTTTCTTGAATTTCAGTTTAATTTTTAAATTGATTTTTCTGGACATTTTTTTTATTAATTTTTCTTTCTTTTTCTAGTGTATCTATCTCTCTCCTTGCAGGTATTTTTCTCTTTTATGCGAAGATCCCAAAGTCTTGGAAATCTTATTGAAGTTGACCCCGAGATCGAAAGGACCTTTCGTAGACGTAGGAGACTACAAAGACAAAGAGCGAGAGAGAGGTTGATTCCCATTCCACTCATGGCGAATCTACCGGATACTAAACCAATGAAGGACTACGCAGCCCCGAATGCTATGGGTTTGCGAACTGGGATTGCTAGGCCAGAAATTGAGGCGGAGAACTACACTATACCGCCTCAGTTAATTGGCATGATTAGGCAACATCAATTTGGAGGATTACCCTCGGAAGACCCAACTGATCATGTGGAGTGTAACATCTGTGTTTTAAGGCATTATTTATATGATGGATAACTATGTTTAAGACTTTGATTTAAGGTCAGATATGCATGTTTAGGTGTTGGGAACCTTGCATGGAAAGTATGAGATTACCCGGTGTTGAATTGAATAAGAAAGTGTTCTAGAATTTCTGTTATACAATTTAGAATGCATAAGAGTGCACAATAGGAAATTTATTTTTGTGGAAGAGATTAGGTATTTTTGAAGGCTTAGTCTTATTCCTTAGGTATAGAAGAGTCTATGTTTCAAATTTCAGGTCAATCGGACTTCGAATGAGCCCAGAACGCAAGAAAACGTCGGAACTGGAAGTGTGGGACAGAAACCAGCGCTGAGCGCAGGCTTCCTGGCGCTGAGCGCTGGCTAGAGTGCCACGTGTCACGTCGTGATTGGGCGAGGGAGGCGGTTTGCCTCACCAGCGCTGAGCGCTGGGCGCCAAAAAAAAAAAAAACACCTTTTAATGTGGAATTTCGTGAAACATTGTGGAAGAGGGCAGAAAACTCAGTTTTAGAGTGAGAGGGAGAAGAGAGAAAGAAAGAGAGAGAAATTTCCAGAGGAGATTCTGACCAATCCGTTCATCCTATTGAAAAACCGATTACAGCGTTGTGATCCTCGCGACTTCTACTTCATCATCCTACCTTTCTTTTCTTGTTTAGGCTAAGGTAAGTCTATGTTTTTATGCCGAAATGCTGTCCGTGATAGTATTGAAGTTATCTCTCAATCCGTTTATCTGTTTTCAATTCTGTCTTCAGATTTGAGCTACACGTAACGTGTACTTCGTGAATATGTGTTCAGGTGAATTTTTGGAGCCCCGGAGGTAGGAGAACCTCACGAGGCAGATTTGGGGAGATTGGAGTGGGCTCGTTTCGTTGCTCTAAAGCTAGCCTACGACACCTCAGGTGGGGGAAAGTAACCATCTAGCGTCGGAAATGGCTAAGTAACATTTTATTCAATATTGGCGTAGGGCGACCTAAACCCTACTAGTGGGCGAATAATAGACAATATCAATATCACATTGGGGACTATTTAGTGGTACCGATGATGATATAGAGATTGTAGATTTATCGCCGTTAGGTTAATTTTGTGATATCTGAGGTTGTCTGGTTTTATTATGTTTGAATTGTTTGCTGTGTGCTGTTTGGATTAACATGTTAAATTATAGTTATTATATTTATTAGAATATGTTAGTATTATTTTATTATATTTATTAGAATATGTTTGAATATGTTAGTATTATTTTATTAATATTATTGTGAATATTATTTATTTTTATTATGGTTGATAACATGTTGTGCTGATTGATAATATGATTTATCTGGAATAATATGCTTAGTGACATCTAGGTGATGATATCTGATATTTTTGAGTGATGCATGTTGGGGAGTGTATGATATATGATTTAGAAGTGCCTAACCTAATTAATTAATATTTTATTATGACGAGATTGATGAGGTGATATATGCTATGAGATAGTGATGAGAGGTTAAGGCACTAGGATATGATTCGATATATGCCGGTAAGATCCATATAGATGCATGTTGTTGATCACAGCCGTGTGTTTGGAACACACGAGGTCAGAAGTCCTCGCGGGACCGTCCCAACTTAGATTTAGGTTGTGCAGCTATAGTGTCATTGCTTTGCATGAGCTCCCTCGAGAGAGAATGAGGGTGTGCACCGACATGTATTGTGTAGCTATAGTGTCATTGCTTTGCATGAGCATTCTCACCGCGGATGAGAATGTGCACCGGTGTTTGGGGACGCGTCGCTTGGACGACTGACTAACATCCCTGAGCGGGTAAGGGATGTGTGACAGGATTAGTGGTGGCCACGTCAGCATAAGTTGCATGAGTGTGAAGGGTAGAGGATTATATTTATCTGTGATGCTTGTCTATGTGCCTTTATTGTTTATATGTTACGTATCCTTTTCCTTATATGATGATAGATAGTTTCTTATCCCCTATTTCTTTTATATGTATGTTTCTTTTATGTGCTCGTTTTGAGAAGACACTGCAGATGAACCGGCCACAGAGGAGCTTGATGGGGATGCTGGAGGACGAGTAGTGACCTCCAGCCGTTGAGTTTAGGGTCGATGGCCAGTGCGTCTTTTGTGACGTTTTAGTTTCCGCTGCTTATACCATTTTGTATCAGAACGTATCTTTTGGGACCTTACTGATGGAGTACCCTCTTTAGTTTATCAGCATAGTATATTTGTATTTATATATATATGTGTGTGATGTGATGTTTAAATTTTGTTCTTTCCTTTAAGTTTTTAATAATTACGATTTTATATATATGTCCAACGCTAATATTACGATTAAGTTTTAGATAAATTAGGTTTTTATTTAATGGGACATCGGGGTGTCTCATTTGGTGGTATCAGAGCAGTTTGATTCTATTCAGACTGTGAGGTTAAGGTGTACTGGCCATTTTAGTTGAATCCACATCGGATAACGACTATGCTTAGAAGTTGGGTAGTGAGTCCGAATGCGACATTTCTATGACATATAGTATTTATATTCCAGTTTTAAATTATATGTCATATTGATGTTGGCTAATGATTTCTTTTAATAGGATCATGGCTCGAGGCAGAGGACGTAGAGGACGAGAGAGTAGTCCCTAGAGAGAGTAGTGGGTGAGACTTCTCAGCCCGAGGTAGGAGCTGGAGGTGGAGGAGAGTCATCTGAGACTCTCCAGACCATTCGGGAGTTAGCATCCATACTGTTGCAGCAGGCGCAACAAAATGCTCAGAGGATGTAGAGAGAGGCAGAGTTACAGGAGCAGCAGGAGAGGAGGAGGGATGCTGAGGCAAAGGATGCAGGATTGGCTACCTTTCTAAAAGGGAAGCCACCCCAGTTCAGAGGGGATTATGATCCAGAGCGAGCCGAGTGGTGGTTACAGGAGTTGGAGAAAATCTTTGACACCATGAGATGCAGAGATGACAGGAAGGTGACTTATGCTGCCTTCATGCTGACGGGAGGAGCAGAGTCATGGTGGAGAGGCAAGAGAAGGTTGCTTGAGGCAGAGGGCAGGCCGATTAGCTGGGAGCTATTTAGAGACTGTTTCTTTGAGAAATACTTCCCGCGGTTGGTCAGACGCGAGAAGGAGAGGGAGTTCATGAGTCTCCGACAGGGGAACATGTCTGTGGGTGACTATGCAGCCAGATTTGAGGCCTTGATACAGTATTCTGAGTTTTATCATAGGTTTTCGGATGAGGATTGGATGTGCCGGAGGTTCGAGGATGGTTTGAGACATGAGCTGCAAAGAGCCATAGTGCCGCTTGATATTCAGAGCTTCCCAGATCTGGTTGAGAGATGTAGTGCCATAGAGGGCATAGATCAGAGGCAGGCTGCTGATCACAGACAGCAGAGGAGTGGAGGCCCTATCAGATCAGGTTTCCAGAGGAGAGCAGGCAGTAGCTCACAGGGGAGACGTGGACCCTATACTAGACCCATGCAGAGTGTTCAGTCATCGGCATCAGTACCAGCTTCTACAGCACCTGTTAGTGGAGCGGGTCAGCAGCAGAGAGGCCCAATTTGTTTTAGATGCGGAGGTCCGCATTATATTAGAGATTGCACAGAGAGGCCTAGTTGTTTCCACTGTGGAAAACCAGGTCACATGGCTCGGGATTGCAGGCAGAGAGGGATGCAGCAGCAGTCAAATGCTGGTAGAGGAGCTGCAGGTTACAGAGGTGGAGCTGGGAGAGGAACCCCAGTAGCAGGACAGTTGATGGCCAGACCTCAGGCCACAGGACGAGTGTTTACCGTGAGGGGAGCTGAATCATCTCAATCTGCAGATCTTATCCAGGGTATGTGCTTGATATCTGGTAGACTCTCGTCTGTGTTGTTTGACTCAGGTGCTACACATTCATTTATTTCGCATGAGTGTGTGGATCATTTACATTTGCCTGTTTCTTTGTTACCCTATACCCTTACAATATCAACCCCAACCAATGATTCCTTGACTACGATGTTTGTTTGTCTACAGTGTCCTATAGTTGTTGAGAATAGGACATTCCTTGTGGACCTTGTCTGTTTACCTATGCAGCAGATAGATGTTATCCTTGGCATGGATTGGCTTTCGGCTAACCATGTAGTGTTAGATTGTTCCAGCAAGACTTTGTCATTTCTGGAGCCTTCTAGCATAGAATCTGCCAATGAAGGAGTATCTATGAGGAGTGACGATTCTCGATTGTACGTGATACTTTTCTCAGTGGAATCTAAGGAGACTCCGAGTATAGATTCTATGCCTATCGTGAGAGAATTTCCTGAGGTTTTCCCTCCCGATGTTCAGGGTTTGCCCCCAGAGAGGGAAGTGGAATTCACCATAGATCTCATACCAGGGACAGGACCTATATCTATAGCACCCTATCGGATGTCACCTGTAGAGTTAGTCGAGTTAAAGAAACAATTGGAGGATATGTTGAAAAAGGAATTTATCATTCCCAGTGTTTCACCATGGGGAGCTCCAGTGTTGTTTGTTAAGAAGAAGGATGGGAGTGCTAGATTGTGCACAGATTACAGGCAGTTGAATAAAGTGACGATCAAGAATAAGTATCCGTTGCCTAGGATAGATGATCTGATGGATCAATTAAAGGGAGCTTCGGTATTTTCCAAGATTGATCTGAGGTCCGGGTATCACCAGATTAGAGTAAAGAAGGAGGATATACCCAAGACAGCTTTCAGGACGAGGTACGGACACTATGAATATTTAGTTATGCCTTTTGGTGTGACTAATGCTCCAGCAGTATTTATGGATTATATGAACAGGATCTTTAGACCGTTCCTCGATAAGTTTGTTGTGGTGTTTATAGATGATATCCTTATATATTCCCGTACACGGGAAGAGCATGAGGGACATTTAAGAACAGTGTTACAGGTGTTGAAGGATAGATAGTTGTATGCCAAGCTTTCTAAGTGCGAGTTTTGGTTAGAGGAGGTTCAGTTCCTAGGTCATGTGATTAACAAAGAAGGAATAGCAGTAGATCCTGCTAAAGTTGAAGCAGTGCTTAGGTGGGAACGACCTAAGTCAGTTAGTGAAGTGAAGAGTTTCTTGGGATTGGCTGGATATTATCGGAGGTTTATTGAGGGGTTTTCGAAAATTGCGTTGCCTATGACGTAGTTAACGAGAAAAGGTACAGCGTTTGTTTGGACGGAGGAATGTGAGGAGAGTTTTCAGAAGTTGAAGGAAAAGTTAACCACATCACCTGTTCTGACTTTGCCAGATCCATTAGGACAGTTTGATGTATATTGTGATGCGTCATACCAAGGATTGGGTTGTGTCTTGATGCAAGAGGGAAGAGTTGTGGCTTATGCTTCCCGACAGTTGAGAGTTCATGAGAGGAATTATCCGACCCATGATCTAGAGTTGGCAGCTGTAGTGTTCGCATTAAAGATATGGCGACACTACCTATATGGAGCTAGGTTTAATGTGTACAGTGACCATAAGAGTTTAAAGTATTTGTTTGATCAGAAGGAGCTAAATATGAGACAACGTAGATGGATGGAGTTTATTAAGGATTATGATTTTGATCTTCAATACCATCCTGGGAAGGCGAATGTTGTAGCGGATGCTCTGAGTAGGAAATCTTTACATGTATCGGCGATGATGGTAAAGGAAATGGAATTGATTGAACAGTTTAGAGATATGAATCTAGGGATGGAGTTGTGTGAGGATAGACTATGCTTAGGTATGATCACAATTAATAGTGAGTTTTTGAGGGATCTTAAGGATAAACAGGTTCAGGATCAATACCTGCAAGAGGTGAGTAGAGGCATAGATGAGGGTAAGATTTCAGAGTTTAGTAGAGGGCCAGATGGTGTGTTGAGATTTAGGGATAGGATATGTGTGCCAGAGGACTTAGAGTTTAGGAAAATGATTTTGGACGAGGCGCATAAGAGTAAGTTGAGTTTTCATCCCGGAGCCACCAAGATGTATCAGGATTTAAAGAAAATGTTTTGGTGGCCGAGAATGAAGAAGGAAGTGGCAGAGTGTGTTTTATCTTGTTTGGTTTGTCAGAGAGCTAAGATAGAACATCAAAACCCTGCTAGTTTGCTACAATCCTTAGATATCCCAGAATGGAAGTGGGATAGTATAGCTATGGATTTTGTGGTTGGATTACCACGAACTCCTAAGAAGCATGATGCGATTTGGGTTATCATTGATAGGTTGACGAAGTGTGCTCACTTCTTACCTATTGGTGAGAGTTATAGCTTAGAGAAGTTGACCCAGATCTACATCAAGGAAATTTTTAGGCTACATGGTGTACCGTTGAGCATTGTTTCTGACCGAGATCCTAGATTCACATATAGATTTTGGAGACATTTGCACAGTGCTTTGGGGACGAAGTTGAGGATGAGTTCTGCTTATCATCCCCAGACGGATGGACAGTCTGAGAGGACAATTTAGTCATTGGAGGATCTTTTGAGGGCGTGTGTTTTAGAGCACATTGGCGGTTGGGATGAGTTTTTGCCGTTGATTGAGTTTACATATAACAACAGTTTCCATAGCAGTATCGGGATGGTACCGTATGAGGCTTTGTATGGCAGGAAATGTAGGACTCCATTGTGTTGGTATGAGACCGGTGAAAGCCAGATATTGGGCCCTGATGTGGTACAGCAAACGACGGAACAGGTTAGAAAGATCAGGGAAAAGATGAAGGAAGTGCAGGATAGGCAAAAGAGCTACAGTAACAAGAGGAGGAGACCCTTGGAATTCCAGGAAGGTGATCACGTGTTTTTGAGAGTCACTCCGAAGACTGGAATTGGCAGAGCTATCAAGTCTAGAATGCTTACTCCTAGATTCATTGGACCTTTCCAGATTCTTCGACGGATTGGTCCAGTAGCCTACCATATTGCCTTACCGCCTAACCTTTCCAATCTTCATGATGTCTTTCACGTATCCCAGTTGAGAAAATATTATCCTGATCCTTCTCATGTACTTGAGCCCGAGTCAATACAACTTCGAGAGAATCTAGAGTATGAGGCTTTACCGGTTAGGATTGCAGATAGAATGATTAAGGAACTTCGCGGTAGACAAATTCCTTTGGTCAAGGTCATTTGGGATGAGACTACAGGAGATGCTACTTGGGAACGTGAAGCAGTATCCACATCTTTTCTGAGGTACGTAAATTCCGGGGACGAAATTTATTTTAAGGGGGGTAGTAATATAACATCTGTGTTTTAAGGCATTATTTATATGTTGGATAACTATGTTTAAGACTTTGATTTAAGGTCAGATATGCATGTTTAGGTGTTGGGAACCTTGCATGGAAAGTATGAGATTACCTGGTGTTGAATTGAATAAGAAAGTGTTCTAGAATTTCTGTTATACAATTTAGAATGCATAAGAGTGCACAATAGGAAATTTATTTTTGTGGAAGAAATTAGGTATTTTTGAAGGCTTAGTCTTATTCCTTAGGTATAGAAGAGTCTATGTTTCAAATTTCAGGTCAATCGAACTTCGAACGAGCCCAGAACACAAGAAAACGTCGGAACTGGAAGTGTGGGACAGAAACCAGCGCTGAGCGCAGGCTTCCTGGCGCTGAGCGCTGGCCAGAGTGCCACGTGTCACGTCGTGATTGGACGAGGGAGGCGGTTTGCCTCACCAGCGCTGGGCGCCAAAAAAAAAAAAACACCTTTTAATGTGGAATTTCGTGGAACATTGTGGAAGAGGGCAGAAAACTCAGTTTTAGAGTGAGAGGGAGAAGAGAGAAAGAAAGAGAGAGAAATTTCCAGAGGAGATTCTGACCAATCCGTTCGTCCTATTGAAAAACCGATTACACCGTTGTAATCCTCGCGACTTCTACTTCATCATCCTACCTTTCTTTTCTTGTTTAGGCTAAGGTAAGTCTATGTTTTATGCCAAAATGCTGTCCGTGATAGTATTGAAGTTATCTCTCAATCCGTTTATCTGTTTTCAATTCTGTCTTCAGATTTGAGCTACACGTAACGTGTACTTCGTGAATATGTGTTCAGGTGAATTTTTGGAGCCCCGGAGGTAGGAGAACCTCACGAGGCAGATTTGGGGAGATTGGAGTGGGCTTGTTTCATTGCTCTAAAGCTAGACTACGACACCTCAGGTGGGGGAAAGTAACCATCTAGCGTCGGAAATGGCTAAGTAACATTTTATTCAATATTGGCGTAGGGCGACCTAAACCCTACTAGTGGGCGAATAATAGACAGTATCAATATCACATTGGGGACTATTTAGTGGTACCGATGATGATATAGAGATTGTAGATTTATCGCCGTTAGGTTAATTTTGTGATATCTGAGGTTGTCTGGTTTTATTATGTTTGAATTGTTTGCTGTGTGCTGTTTGGATTAACATGTTAAATTATAGTTATTATATTTATTAGAATATGTTAGTATTATTTTATTATATTTATTAGAATATGTTTGAATATGTTAGTATTATTTTATTAATATTATTGTGAATATTATTTATTTTTATTATGGTTGATAACATGTTGTGCTGATTGATAATATGATTTATCTGGAATAATATGCTTAGTGACATCTAGGTGATGATATCTGATATTTTTGAGTGATGCATGTTGGGGAGTGTATGATATATGATTTAGAAGTGCCTAACCTAATTAATTAATATTTTATTATGACGAGATTGATGAGGTGATATATGCTATGAGATAGTGATGAGAGGTTAAGGCACTAGGATATGATTCGATATATGCTGGTAAGATCCATATAGATGCATGTTGTTGATCACAGCCGTGTGTTTGGAACACACGAGGTCAGAAGTCCTCGCGGGACCGTCCCAACTTAGATTTAGGTTGTGCAGCTATAGTGTCATTGATTTGCATGAGCACCCTCGAGAGAGAATCAGGGTGTGCACCGACGTGTATTGTGCAGCTATAGTGTCATTGCTTTGCATGAGCATTCTCACCGCGGATGAGAATGTGCACCGGTGTTTGGGGACGCGTCGCTTGGACGACTGACTAACATCCCTGAGCGGGTAAGGGATGTGTGACAGGATTAGTGGTGGCCACGTCAGCATAAGTTGCATGAGTGCGAAGGGTAGAGGATAATAATATATCTCGAGGATGATTGCATATATTTATTATATATATTTATCTGTGATGCTTGTCTATGTGCCTTTATTGTTTATATGTTACGTATCCTTTTCCTTATATGATGATAGATAGTTTCTTATCCCCTATTTCTTTTATATGTATGTTTCTTTTATGTGCTCGTTTTGAGAAGACACTGCGGATGAACCAGCCACAGAGGAGCTTGATGGGGATGCTGGAGGACGAGTAGTGACCTCCAGCCGTTGAGTTTAGGGTCGATGGCCAGTGCGTCTTTTGTGACGTTTTAGTTTCCACTGCTTATACCATTTTGTATCAGAACTTATCTTTTGGGACCTTACTGATGGAGTACCCTCTTTAGTTTATCAGCATAGTATATTTGTATTTATATATATATGTGTGTGATGTGATGTTTAAATTTTGTTCTTACCTTTAAGTTTTTAATAATTACGATTTTATATATATGTCCAACGCTAATATTACGATTAAGTTTTAGATAAATTAGGTTTTTATTTAATGGGACATCGGGGTGTCTCATGGAGACGTTCTTGGAATTCACCGATGCAATAAGAATTCAAGGTGCACCGGTTGATGCTATCCGCTTGAGGTTATTCCCCTCCTCTCTATCTGGAAAGGCAAGAGCTTGGTTGAAGTCAGTGCCTGCTAATACTTTGTCCACTTGGGACCAATTGGAGCAGGCGTTCTTGGAAAAATTCTTCCCACCATCCAAGACCGCTTACCTACGAACTCAGATCACCGGCTTCTTCCAAAAGGACGGAGAATGCTTATCCGAAGCTTGGGATCGTTACAAGGGATTGCTAGAATTTTGCCCACATCATGGGCTTGAGAAGTGGCTTTTAGTGCATACATTCTACAATGGATTGGACTATTCTTCGAAGGTGTCACTTGACTCCGCAGCTGGTGGAGCATTATGAATAGACCATTGGCTCAAGCATTTGAGATCATTGAGAACGTTGCCACCAACTATCATCAATGGGATTCAAAAAGAGGTAATAACCCGAAAAATATTTCGGGAGGTAAGTTTGATTTAGATAGCTCAGATTTGATTATGTCTAAATTTGACTCTTTGAGTAAGCACTTTGATAAACTTGAAAAGGCCAATGTGAGTTCAATAGGTGCTACTAATGTTGCTTGTGAGATTTGTGGAGTGCAGGGACATGACTTCGTGGAATGTCCACATGGAAGTGCTCATGAATCAGGCGCTTCGGGGGAACAAGTGAATTCATGTCACAACTTTTATGACACGAACCCGAAGTTGCCAAACTATGTTCCCCCAAATTCTTACAACCAAGGAAGGAAGAATAATTCTTATCTCTCATACGGGAACTACAACAACACGTTGAACCATGAATTCCAAGAAGGCCAAGGTAATAGGAAACCCGCATTGGGGTATCCTCAGGTACAAAAGTCTAAACTTGAGTCTCTTATGGAAAATTTTGTTGCTACTCAAACAAAGCAAAATGAAGAATTTAGGCAACAAGGTAGGTCAGTTAATGAGGCAATAAAAGAGTTAACATCTAAGGTAGATAACTTAGCCATCCATAACAAGATGTTAGAAACTCAAATTGCCCAACAAGCAGGCAATTCAAATAGGCAACCGGGCAAATTTCCTGGATAGCCTGAAGTGAATCCAAGTAATGAACAATGTAAAGCTGTGAGTTTGAGGAGTGGTAAGAAACTTGAGGATCCCAAGGCTAAAAAAATGGAGAGTGATAACAAAAGTGTAGATGAGGAAGAGGAACCAACTAAGACACAACCCTTAGTAGAGGAAGAACCTAGTGAAAAAGTGTTTAAGTATGTCCCTCCACCACCTTACCAACCCCCAGTACCTTTCCCTCAAAGGTTGGCTAAGGCCAAGTTAGATAAGCAATTTAGGAAATTTCTAGAGGTCCTTAAGAAATTGTACATTAATGTACCCTTCACTGAGGCGTTGAAACAAATGCCTACATATGCTAAATTTCTTAAGGATATCTTGTCAAATAAGAGAAAGTTAGAGGATTATGAAACGGTTGCTTTAACTGAAGAGTGCAGTGCTTTAATTCAAAATAAATTGCCTCCTAAATTGAAAGATCCAGGTAGTTTCTCTATTCTTTGCTTGATTGGTGACACTAGTTTTGATAAAGCTCTTTGTGATTTGGGGGCTAGTGTTAGTCTTATGCCCCTCTCTGTTTGCAAGAAGTTGGAGATGGGTGAACTAAAACCCACAGCAATCTCCCTTCAATTGGCGGATCGGTCCGTCAAATTCCCTGTGGGCATCTTGGAGGATGTTCCTATTAGAGTGGGTAAATTTTTCACTCCTGCGGATTTTGTGGTACTTGAAATGGAGGAGGATTCCCAAATCCCCATTATTCTTGGTAGGCCTTTCTTGGCTACCGCAGGAGCAATTATTGATGTTAAAAATGGAAAATTAACTTTAACTGTGGGTGATGATAAAGTTGAATTTGATTTAGCTAAATCTATTAAACACCCTTCTTTTGAGGATTCTTATTGCAGAATTGACTTAGTACACCAAGCGGTGAAAGAAGAATCTACTCAAGCTTATTCTGGTGATCCATTGGAGATGTGCTTGATTGGTGGAGACTTAAGTGCTCATGGAGGAAAAGTAAGGGATTATGCCCGCTTCTTGGAGGCTAGTCCGGAAATTTCTCCTCACAAAATAAAAAAAGAAAAACTTGAGTCAAAACCAAATGAAGACTTGAAAGATGAAAAAGCTCCTAAGGTAGAACTAAAACCTCTTCCTTCTACATTGAGGTATGAATTTCTTGGTCGTAACTCTTCCTATCCGGTAATTGTGAATGCTATCTTGAATGAATTGGAAACTGAGAAATTGCTTAGGGAGCTTAGAATGCATAGAAAAGTGATAGGATATACAATTGATGACATTAAGGGCATAAATCCTTCCTTTTGCATGCATCGCATTTTAATGGAAGATGAGCATAAAACATCCATTGAGCATCAACGTAGATTGAACCCTAATATGAAAGAGGTGGTTAAGAAAGAAGTGCTTAAGTTGTTAGATGCAGGGGTCATTTATCCAATCTCCGATAGTGAGTGGGTTAGTCCGGTGCATGTAGTTCCTAAGAAAGGGGGGATGACTGTTGTTCAAAATGAAAAAAATGAACTAATTCCTACTAGGACAGTAACCGGATGGAGAATGTGCATTGACTATAGGAAGTTAAATAAGGCAACAAGAAAAGATCACTTCCCCCTCCCATTTATTGATCAAATGCTTGAAAGATTAGTTAGGCATTCCCACTTTTGTTACTTGGATGGTTATTCCGGTTTCCATCAAATTCCTATACATCCTAGCGATCAAGAAAAGACCACATTTACTTGTCCCTATGGCACTTTTGCCTATAGGAGAATGCCTTTTGGTCTATGTAATGCACCGGCTACTTTTCAAAGATGCATGACTACAATTTTTTCTGAATATATTTAAAACATCATGGAGGTTTTTATGGATGATTTTTCTGTTTATGGAACTACCTTTGATGATTGTTTAACAAATTTGTCTAAGATTTTGCAGCGTTGTGAGGAAACTAATTTGGTATTGAATTGGGAAAAATGCCATTTTATGGTAAAAGAAGGTATAGTGCTTGGGCACTTGATTTCTGGAAGAGGTATTGAGGTGGATAGGGCCAAAATTGATGTTATTGAAAAATTACCCCCACCGGTCAATGTGAAAGGAGTTAGAAGTTTCTTGGGACATGCCGGGTTTTACCGGCGTTTCATCAAAGATTTTTCAAAGATTTCTAAACCCTTATCTAACCTATTGATGAAAGATGTTCCATTTGATTTTAATGAGGAATGTATGAGTGCATTTTGTAGGTTGAAGGAAGCTTTGACCACCGCTCCCATTTTGCAAACACCGAATTGTAATGAGCCATTTGAAGTAATGTGTGATGCTAGTGACTATGCCGTGGGAGCGGTGTTGGGACAAAGGATAGACAAGAAGGTCCATGCAATCTACTATGCAAGCAAGACTCTAGATGGAGCTCAAGCCAATTATGCCACCACCGAGAAAGAGTTGCTCGCAGTTGTCTTTGCATTTGAGAAGTTCAGATCATACCTTGTGGGGTCTAAGGTCATTGTGTACACCGACCACTCCACACTAAAGTATCTCATGACCAAGAAGGAAGCAAAGCCCAGACTTATCCGTTGGATCCTTCTTCTCCAAGAATTTGATTTGGAGATTTTGGATAGAAAAGGAACTGAGAATCAAGTGGCGGATCATTTATCAAGGCTTGAACCACAAGTGAGTGGGGAGAGCAAGTTACCTATTGATGATTCCTTCCCCGACGAGTAATTGTTTGCTATTTTTGCAGAGAATGCACCTTGGTATGCTGACTATGCAAACTACTTGGTTAGCAAGGTCTTACCTCCCGATCTAAATTATCAACAGAAGAAGAAGTTTTTCTCGGATTTGAAGTATTATGTGTGGGATGAGCCTTACATTTTCCGCAAGTGTGCAGATAGCATTTACAGAAGGTGTATTCCAGAGGTCGAGGTTCCAGGGATCTTGAGCTGTTGTCATTCCTCATCTTATGGAGGACATGCTAGTGCCTCAAAGACGGCGGCCAAGGTACTTCAAGCCGGTTTCTACTGGCCTCATATTTTCAGAGATGCCCGAAAGTTTGTGCTTGCTTGTGATCCATGTCAAAGAACGGGAAACATCTCTAAGAAACATGAGATGCCACTCAACACGATGCTAGAAGTGGAAATATTTGATGTTTGGGGAGTTGACTACATGGGACCCTTTCCTTCCTCTTGCAATAACAAGTTCATTCTTGTAGCCGTTGATTACGTCTCTAAATGGGTGGAAGCCATTCCATCCCCAACAAGTGATGCAAAAACCGTAATCAAGCTATTCAAGAAAGTGATTTTTCCAAGGTTCGGGATTCCAAGGGCAGTTATTAGTGATGGAGGATCACACTTCATTGAAAAACAGTTTGAAAAACTCCTACTCAAATATGGAGTCACTCATAGGGTTGCTACACCTTACCATCCTCAAACAAGTGGCCAAGTCGAAGTTTCCAACCGAGAGATAAAAAGCATTCTAGAGAAGACTGTTTCAAGTTCTAGAAAGGATTGGTCCTTAAAGCTTGATGATGCTCTGTGGGCTTACCGTACGGCTTACAAGACTCCTATTGGGATGACACCCTTTAGACTTATTTACGGGAAGCCATGTCACTTACCAGTCGAGCTTGAGCACAAGGCCTTGTGGGCTATTAAGATGCTAAACTTTGATATAAAGGCCGCTGGAGAAAAGAGAATCCTTCAACTTCATGAAGTTGATGAGCTGCGATTGGATGCGTATGAGTCCGCAAAATCTTACAAGGAAAGAACAAAGAAGTGGCATGATAAGCACATCCTTCGTAGAGAATTCCATGAGGGAGAACTGGTGCTACTCTACAACTCAAGGTTGCGGTTATTCCTAGGAAAGCTCAAGTCTAGATGGTCCGGACCATACAAAGTTATGAAAGTATTTCCATATGGTGCCGTCGAAGTTTGGAACCAGGAACGTGGAACATTCAAGGTCAATGGACAGAGGTTGAAGCACTACCTTGGAGAACATCCCCCTGAACAGGAGGTTGCACTTTCCCTCCTCGATCCATCATCAAAGGATTGAAACGACTATGGTCAAGCTTAGGACCGTAAATAAGCACTTCTTGGGAGGCAACCCAAGCTCTCTTTCCCTTCTTAGTTTGTTTTTTTAAAAAAATTTTTTTTGAATAATTTGAGAGAATTAGAGAAGAAAGATCACAAACTAATGGATTTGCCAAGTGTTTTCAGGTTAGGAAGGTAAGGAGAGCAAAAAGGCATGTGGAAAAGTCAGAGGAGGTCATGGCCTGGCCCTGATTACCATCATGGCCATGATATGTAAAAAAAAAAAAAAAAGTGAGGGCAGAAAGCATCACGGCCTGGCCGTGATGGTGGTCACGACCGTGACAGGCCAGCTCCAATAGAACAGACAGCATCACGCCCGTGATGGGCCTACAGCAGAAGAACAGAAAGAATCACGGCCTAGCCGTGATGCACATCACGCCCGTGATGGGCCAATTGCAGAAAACCAGAAAAGATCAGAAACAATCACGGCCTGGCCGTGATGGTGGTCACGGGCATGATAGACCATCTCCAGCAAAACCGAATCAATCACGGCATGGCCGGATGAGCATCACGCCCGTGATGAAGGCCCAGATCATGACCCGAATTGGTCACGGCGTGCCCGTGATAAGCGTCACGGCCGTGACACGAAACTGATGCATTTTTAAACCAGATTTCACCCGTTTCAGTCACAACCCTAACTCCCTTCTTCTACCTCTCTTTAACCTCCATAGCCACCAAGCTCTCAACCTCCCTTCCTTCATCTCACTCATCAACACATCATACCAAAACACAAACCCACCATCTTCCTCTTCTCCTTCTCATCATCATCTTCTTCCTTTCCACCCCCCTCTCTCCACCATACCCACTCACCAAGAAAACCTTCAAAAACTCACCTCTTCCATGACACCCATGCCAACCAAACACTACTCCCTTGCTCCCTAGTCCCAACCCAACAAAACCCATAAGCCAATTCCTTCAATTTTGGGCAAAAACAAAAATTCCTAATTTTGAAACCCTAGCCCCTAAATTCGAATTTCTGACAAAGTCCAACAAGGGGTTGTGCATTCTGTGCTTTTGGGATTCATTGGAACAACTCATGGCCACCAAGCGCCAAAGAGTAGCCGGAGCCTCACGCCCCCGTACCAGAGGAAGCAGGAACCTAGGTAACTACTCAGACTCTAACTCTTCTGATTCTGGAAATGATGAGCATGACTATGGGATTGTTTTCAAAAATGCTGCTCAACAGAATAGGCTCAATATTTTGAAAAATAGAAAAATTGTTCAAACAAAATATATTGATGATGCCTGCATAGACACCCTAAGCCTAACTGTTGATATTAACTGGATGTTAGAAAACATAGGGTGGAGCGTGTTTGCTCGCACCCGATATCCTGCATTTGCTAGCCCTACTCTGGAGTTTTTAAGCTCTCTAGATGCGGAAATTCTGCAAGGGCGCCATAGCATTGAAGGTCGGATCACTTTCCGGCTTTTTAATGAGGATTATCAATTAACTATGGCTGAATTCAATGAGATTTTTGAATTGGCAGTTGGGGGGGAACAGACTTATCCCATTGGATTTAGTCCTTACACTTTTTGGTCGCATATTTGTTGTCCCGGTACGCCTTTTGATCTTAGGACGGCTAAGTCTACAAGCCTTGTTAACCCTAGCCTACGCTATATGCATAGGGTTATGCTTTGGGCCATGCTCCACCCTGAGAGCAATGTGGACACGGGGTCATATATGGCTAGGCACCTTCTAAAGGTTGCCAAGAGCTCAAAAGGTACTATTGTCATTGGTGGCTTAATCACCACCATATGCCATTATTTTAACCATGATTTGGATGGTTTTGAACCCGCCCCGGGGCGGACACGAATTACCTTGCAGGCCTGTGAGGCCATGGGGATGATCGTCCAGGAGGATGACATCTACTGCCTGACTCACCCAGAGCGTAGACGCCCAATTCCTCTCCCTAACCCCGCACTCTTGGATATTAAAATTCCGGCAAACTGGAAAGTGCCAGTGGGAGAGGAGCCTGAGCCTATTGAGATACAAAGGCCGTTACGCCCACCACCACCGGCTAGGCCATCTGGGCGCCCATCTTCTTCCTCTGCAGGTACATCATCCGAAGATCCTTATGCGCGGTTCTCATCCACCTTTGATACTGTTCTAGCGAACCAGGAGCGCATCATGGAGGAGCAGCACGAGCAGAGAGTCATGCTCCAGCAGCTTTATGACTGGCATTTGAGCCAGCACCCACCACCGCCTCAGTGAGTTGTTCCATTTTTTTTATTTTTATCCTCCCTCAAACTTAATTATTTACATTGGGGACAATGTAAGTTTTTAAGCTTGGGGTAGGGGTATTATTTTTGTTTTGCATGCTTGCATGTTGCATTCATATAGCCATAGTTTTGCATAATCATAAGTTTTGCATAATCACATGATTAGATTGCCCCTTGCTTAGAGTATGCATGCAAATCTGAAAATTTTGTGCCAAATAAATCAAGACAGTGAATTTTGAACCCAATTTTTGTATTCTTGTGAAAGGGTGAAATTAAAAATTCTAGAGATGATCTTTTGATAGTTGATAGTTAGCATGTGGTTCCTTTGATTTGTATTTCTCATTGATTTTTGAACTACTAAATGTGAGATATTTGAGCCTAAAAGGGGTATTCACTAAATTTACCCCATTCTTTGTGATTGAGTGTTTTCTTCCTCTTGGATTGTATTCTCTAGAACTTGACTTGAAATCGTTTTGAAACTTAGAAATTTTTGAAAACATATTTGAAAATGATTGAGGCACTAGGTATTTTTCTGGCCTTCTGAGGTTTGACTGATTAAAATTCTACCACTTAGTTGCCCAATTTTGAGCCTAAAAGAATAAAATGCTTTTCTTGGTACCCTGATTAATTTTGATAAATGATGCATGATATGGCACCTTTTTAAAGTATTGTAAAAAGGGCAAAAAGGGTGGTTTGAAAAATAAATTTTGGGATGAAAAGGATAGAAAATTATTTCTCTCGAGTTGAAAATCTCCCCTTCTTCAAAATAAAATAAAAAATAAAAATAAAATAAAAAAAATAAAAATAAAAATGGAGAAGGGGAGGAAAAGAAAAAAAGAAAGTGAGAAATAAAGTGAAAAAGAAAATGAAAAAGGAAGAAAGAGTGGTGGTAGAGTGACTTAAAGCCCAAAAGGTATTTTAGAAGGTTGTCATACTTTGCATTATTTGATATTTTTGTTAGCCTTCTTGAATTCTTTTTCTTGGTTTCCCCACCTAACAATTAATCCCATGGCCCCATTACAACCAAAATAAAAGACCTCTTGATTCTTGTGTGTTTTCATTAATATAGTAGAGATTTGGTTAATAGTCAAGCTTATGGTAGGGTACCTTCCTTGAGGAAATTGAGTGAATTGTCATATACCCTTAAGCACTTGAGTGAGGTGAGATGAGTGCCCGAATCAGTGAGAGAGATGAATTTAGGGAACCTAAGCTTCTAATTGGACTTGAAATTGATTGTCTCTTGATTACTCATTTGGATATGCCTGTTACTTGGATTTGTTACTCGGGTTCTTGGTTCACTGTCCATGCTCTGATTGTTTATCCTGGCTGGCCTTAATGATTGCTTGAGGACAAGCAAAATCTTAAGCTTGGGGTAGTTTGATGAGTGTGATTTCACCTCATATTTCCTTGTCATTTTGCATGCATTTTCATATAGTTTAGGCATATTTAATTTGATTTTTTTAGTTTTTACCTTGGAACGGGTAAGGTGGTTTTGTGGTGCTTGTGTGCAGGAATTGAAGGTTAAATGCTCAGAACTAGTTATTTTGAAGCTTGCATGATCAAGGAGGAGCTTGAAGAACACAGAAAAATTAGCCAAACAGAGGCCATCACGCCCTGGCCGTGATAGACATCACGGCCGTGATCGAGTGGAGCTGAAAAGAAGCAAGAGTGCTGAAAACAGAAAGTGTCACGGCTAGGCCGTGATGGCCATCACGGCCGTGACATGCTAAGCTGAACCAGACCCTGAAACAGAAAGCGTCACGGCCAGGCCGTGATGACCATCATGGCCGTGACAGACCCAGAGTGAAGCCATTCCCAAAATCAAAAAGCGTCACGGCTAGGCCGTGACGCGCAATATCTGGAATTTTAAATTGAAGATTTGATTTGATTTTGTAACAGATTTGGATCCAAATTGCCCTACATTATAAATAGGACTCTAAGGCTCGAAAATAGGGGATCTTGGCTGCTACCTTAGGCTTAAATTAGGATTTCTCTTCTTCTCAATTCCTTCTCTTCTCTTAGGATTTTCATGTTTTTGTCATTCAACATTGTTATTAACATGGCAATGTGTGAGTAGTTTCTTTATTTCTAGGAATTGGGGCTATGCCCAAGACTCGTTTCATGTGATGGATTGATGTTTCTCTTCTTGTTAATTTCAATTTTGCTTTCGATTTAATTCCTATTGCTTGAATTACTTGTAAATTCGGTGGCCACTTATTTGCATGTCGTAGATACTCTAAGGACGAACTTAGCGGTGAACTTAGGTATCGGATCTATAGGAATTGAACTTAGGACTTAAATCACGAGAGTTAGAAGCGGTCCTTCGAGGGCTCATTGAATTGTCATAAAGCTTAAAGGGTTCAATTTAAATACAATTACCACGAGAGTAGGGGTTGGTTTAATTGGGCACGGTTCTTGTATCCCGAGAGGGAACATTAACTTATTTAGGATAAATTCACCTTCAAAGCAATTTTGATAATTAACAAGGGATAGTCAATTTAGTAGCATGAGCAGTCTTGTTGGTAACCCAATTCCTGGAAATCTCTTTTAATTTGAAAAAATCCCAGATTTGATTTGATTGCGATTTTTAACTGATTTCGTTTTAGATATTTGATTTGTTAGTTAATCTTTATTTTTAAAACCAAATCTTTTCCAAATCTTTTTATATATAGTTTAGTTAAATTGATTTAATAATTAATTGTTATTTAAGATCACGGTCTCTGTGGGTTCGATCTTTTTATTACTTGACAACGAAACCGTACACTTGCGGATTTACGCTATCAGGGATCTAGGAATAAATAATTGAACATAACAAGGATGACATTCTTATGCCTTGTGTTCAATTAAGACATATGGACGAAGGGACATTTACTGCACAGTAAATTTTGGTCGCAGTAAGGCTAAAATCGGATCACCGATACTCTTGCTAATTGGGTAGTAATGATGCATTGCTAGATGCCACTCATTATTTATAATATTTAATATTATAATTAATATTTGATATTATTGTAATATTTAATATTATTGCCAACTTAGTAGGAGCCTACAGGGTCACACGCATAGAGCAAATGCGGAGCGGGTCAATTAATTAAATATGATTTAATTAATTTAAAGGTTATTGGACTTGTAGCGTACAAGGCCCAATAAGTAGACAATTAGGTCAAGAGAAGTATGTGGTTTATAAATAGACTGCTAGTCTTGCTCTAAACCTAGTCTTGATAACCTTGCCTCCCAGAGCCGTCAGCTAGCACAAGACGCAAAGCTCCGACGCCCGTTTGCTCGCGTGGACTGAGTAGAGGTGCTTCTCCTTTGTGGCACTTGTGATCACAGTGAAAGCATGCTTCAAGAGGTAAACACAAAGAGCCCTTTATGTGATTCAATTTTTGTAATGCGCGATCCATGGGTTGGTTTTCTTCCACCTTGAGATATGATTTTAAAGAGGATTATCTCATGAAAACCCCAAAAAATATGTGTTAGTCTTGGATTTTATATGTTTGTATATGCTTGTTATGTTTGTTTTCGATGTCTAAGTTCATGTTTAGGGAAGTGTAGCCTTAGAAATGTTCAATCCTTTTAAAGTCCTAGTAACATGTTTCATAGTTTTGAACATATCTTGAGTTCTAGATATCCGATTGAGGTGATCTCAGATGCGTTGGAAAGATTAGAGAATTATCAACAAGTAATATTTCATGTATTTTGGCCACATTTGACTTTTAAGGCATCTTCCAGCAAACACTTTCTCGCCCCGCGAGAATCTGAAAATCAGCTTTGCGGTCTTGGGTTCGCCCCGTAAATTCTTTCTATAGAAATTGGTTCTCAGGCTCGCCCCATGAGCGGGAGCTCACCCTGCAAATCGTGCAGAACCAGAAAACTTGTTTTGGGTTCCATTTGAGCTCAAATCGTGTTTTAAATCGTCTTAACCCTCAAAACCACGATCTAAACCCTATTTTCTCACGTTTCAACACTCAGAAAACTGTCTCCCTCTCTTCTCCTTGAATCCTCATCATTTTCTCCCTAAAACTCTCTCAAGAGAAACCTTTTCTTGCACTGTTCTTCACCGTTCTTTGATAGAAGAACATCGTTGCTAATACACGCTCATTCGGGCTAGTTTTCATCTTCTTTGCCTTGCTGTTTGAAGCTTTAAACAAGGTAAAATTCATGCACCTTGTCCCTATTGATTTTTCTTTCAATTTTCTTGATATTAGAGTTGAATCAAGGTGTTTTCTTTGTTGTTATTGATGTAGTAGACAAGTGTTCGTGAGACGAGACCCTAGCGGAATTTCTTCTCTTCCTTTTGAATTTCAATCTTCATACCAGGTAATATGATGATATAACATGTTTGTATGTGATAAATTCATGATAATATAATATATTTTATGGATTGTTACAAATGAGTATGTGATCATGCCATGATTGTGATGTTAGGTTAATTAAAGCTATAGGGACATAGTAATAGGTTAATTGGAATCCCTATAAAAAATGAGTGAGGTATGAGTGGTGAGGTTAATGATCAAAGGAATAGTATGAACACATAAGTTAAGATTCGGAGGGTTAAAACCATGAGAACTGGGAGATAACTCGATTTTGACAGACTTGCTGTCTGTCCAGATTCGCCCTGCTTATGGGTGTTTGCACGACGAATTAATGGGAGCAGTTCACAAGCTCTCAGGTTTGCGAGGCGAGTAAGAGCTCACGAGGCGAATGTGACTTGAAGATGGGAGATAATAAAAGGATGTGAATTGTGGTTTGGCTTACAAGACTAAGTTAATGATCTAAGTGAGGACATTAATAACGATAACAAAGATGGAACACCAGTAGTAATACTATTAATAATGGTAATGATGAATTAATGATAAGATGTTATAAAGATCATTGTTAATAATCATGGTTAATAGTCAATGTTATTGACTACGTAATGATGAATTAAGGCTAAGGTGTTGTTCGTGGCCATTGTTGATGGTCATGGATGATAATCAATATGATTGATTTGAAATAACCAAAGTTAACACAAGAAGGAGGGGTTGAATTGTGTTTACCAACTTTTTCGGTTACTTTAAAAAGATTTTCGCAGGTACAACAAGCAAGGTTTAGATAAGAGAAAATTAGACGAGTGAAACATCTAATATTAAAACAGAATAGCACAAGCAATCGGAGAAGGCAAAAACAGAGTTTGATAATCACAATATTAACTCCCCAAGTTAAAAGCTTAAACAGAAACAATACTTAAGCAAATTAAAAGATAAAGGGGAAGAGAAATATCAAACAAGAGATTTATACTGGTTCACCCCAAAATACACAGGGCTACGTCCAATTTCTTGGCAGCACCAAGTTTCCACTATAACTGAGTAAATTACAGTTCAAGTATTCTTTGCACACCTAGCCTCTTCAGGCTCAAAACTCAAACAAGTATTCTTTTCTCACCTAGCCTCTTCAGGCTCACAACAGTAAGGAATGAAAAGGTTTTTGTGTAATTAATACAACTTGCAAATCTTTCAGATCACACTCAAAGAGTGGAATAAATATGAGGTATGAAAGACTGCGAATTTATATCAAATGATTGAATGTGTATTCAATGAAGGAATGAAGAAGTTAATAGAGAGAGTAAATGCTTCTGCGCAGTGTTCTTTATGATATTCAACTTCTTGCCTTCATCTTCATTGTTTGATCTATTTAAAGACTTCAATCAAAAGATCTGTTTGGTCACTGCTTCAGAAAGTGTTTTCTTCTGACTTGAGCTTATTGAGACGCCATTAAATGCCAAAGAGTCATTCTGTATATACATTAAATGCTTGGGAATGTTGAGCTTTGACAAGGATGTCCAAAAGTATACTTTAAACTGAGCAGCTGTTCTTTCAGAGTACATAGCAGCAGGCTTCTTGTATTTGTAGCAGAGAGCTTTCCTCTTTCAGTGCAACATCAGTTCACTTTCTAGAAAGCAATTTTACTTTGTACTAAAACAGGTAAAAGGTCACTGCTGTGGTGTAGAGATTGTGTGTTTATTCCTTAAAACCTTGAAACAATGTTCTTTATTCTTTGTCCTTTGAGCTATTGTCCAGAGGCCTTCGAGATCTTTAAGGAAGACATATAATTTGAATAAGGTGACTTGGACTTGATTTCTGACATACTGACTTGGTATCAGTCATAAGATTTTAGACGGGTGAAAGTCATCTGAGATTTAGACGGGTGATATCCAGTACAAATTTTAGACAGGTGCTGGCTCATTCCAAAATTAGACCGGTGATCCACTAAACCATTTTTAGGCGCATGCTTCTTGCCACGTCATCAAGTGAACTTAGTCTTGACTAAGTGTTGACTTGATCTTTGATTAACTTTTAGACGAGTGGAAATTTAGACGAGTCTGAACTGAGCTTCTACTAAAAAGTAGACGGGTCATAAAATAGACGAGTGACCTTACGTCTATTTTCCTGCACACTTATCAAATATGTCAGTAATTTCATTTAGTTCAACATTATCATACTTGAACTATTTGAAATCATCAAAACTTAGAGAATCTACACATTGAATGTCTTTTAGACTTATGAGGTCTCAACATTCTCCCCCTTTTTCATGATGACAAATATCTTTTCTGATTTTATTGAACATCAAAAAGAAACAGTACGAATTTTCAAACAGATATAGTTGATCAGAGTATGTTATGCTCCCCCTTAGATTATGCATCAAGTAAAGACAAAATATCAGAGTAGAAATCAACTTTTTATACAGAAGATCATAAGATAAAATCTTGAAAACTTATCTATATTTCCTCCCCCTTTTGGCATCATTCAAAGAGATATAAAATATAAAGTGCCTAAAAGAAATCAAAAGTTTAATTCATTTCATATAACTAGAGTCAAAAAGGATTACAAGTGATAAACATCACTGACCCGTACATTGCATAACTCAAGAAGGAAATGAAAAACAGATTCCTAAAAATCTAAGAACTAGGGCCTCCTTGGCTTTTGAAGAATGCTTCCATCATCTGCTGCATTGCTTGCTGCTAAGCTAGCATCTGAGCTTGAAAGGCAGTTTGTTGAGAAATTGCTTCATCCTGTCTTTGAATGACAGTCTGAAAACTTGAAGCCATTTCATCAAGTCTCTGATGGGCAGCAGGGTCATATGCAACAACTGGAGTGGTAGCATCTGCTGTGGCCAGAGAAGTTCCAGAGGCTGATGGAGGAGGTGGACAAGGAGGAGGAGTAGGAGGTAACTCTTCAACAGAAATGTCATCCTCAGGATGAGAGTCTAGAAAGACATTAGTTGAAAGAGTGGTTACAAAATCATTGTTGGGATAGAATTCCTTTAGAAACGCATGAATTCTGTCATGATGCAGAGGGGAATCTACTATAGAGAGAAGAAACTCATAAGATCTCCTAATGAGATTTATGTGTGTGAAAGGGGCAATTTCAGGAAAATTTAGAACAAAGAAGGGGAAAACAATGAAGAAAGGAGTGAGTGTGTAAATGGAGGGTGAGAAGGGGTAGATGAAATAACCAAAGTGAACACAAGAAGGGGGGTTGAATTGTGTTTACCAACTTTTTCGGTTACTTAAAAGATTTTCGCAGGCACAGCAAGCAAGGTTTGAGTAAGAGAGGTTTAGACGAGTGAAACGTCTAATATTAAAACAGAATAGCACACACAATCAAAGAAGGTTAAAAAGAGTTTGATAACCACAGTATTAACTCCCCAAGTTAAAAGCTAAGACAGAAACAATACTTAAGCAAAATAAAAGATAAAGGGAGTAGAAATATCACTCAAGAGATTTATACTGGTTCACCCCAAAATCCACAGGGCTACGTCCAGTTTCTTGGCGGCACCAAGTTTCCACTATAACTGAGTAAATTACAGTACAAGTATTCTTTGCACACCTAGCCTCTTCAGGCTCAACACTCAAACAAGTATTCTTTTCTCACCTAGCCTCTTCAGGCTCAAAAACAGTAAGAGATAAAAAGTTTTGTATAGTTAATACAACTTGCAAATCTTTCAGATCACACTCAGAGAGTGGAATATATATGAAGTACGAAAGACTGCGAATTTATATCAAATGATTGAATGTGTATTCAATGAAGGAATGAAGAAGTTAATGAAGAGAGTAAATGCTTCTGTGCAGAGTTCTTTTGATATTCAACTTCTTAGCTTCATCTTCATTGTTTGATATATTTAAAGGCTTCAATCAAGAGATCCGTTTTGACACAGCTTCAGAAAGTGTTTGCTTCTGACTTGAGCTTTTTGAGACACCATTTAATGCCAAAGAGTCGTTTTGAATATTCATTAAATGCTTGAAAACGTTGAGCTTTGACAAGAGTGTCCAGGAGTACACTTTACACTGAGCAGCTGTTCTTTCAGAGTATATGGCAGCAGGCTTCTTGTACTTATTGCAGAGAGCTTTCCTCTTTCAGTGCAACATCAGTTCACTTTCCATAAAGTACTTTTACTTTGTACTTAAATAGGCAAAAGGTTACTGCAGTGATGCAGAGATAGCGTGTTTTATTCCTTAAAACCTTGAAACAACGTTCTTTATTCTTTGTCCTTTGAGCTATTGTCCAGAGGTCTTCGAGATCCTTAAGGATGGTATATAATTTGAATAAGGTGACTTGGACTTGATTTCTGACATACTGCCTTGATGTCCGTAATGAGAATTTTTAGACGGGTGAAAGTCATCCAAAACTTAGACGGGTAATGATCATTCAAATATTAGACGGGTGCTGTCATGTTCCAAAGTTAGACGGGTGATCAGCTGAGCCAAACTTAGATGCATGCTTCTTGCCACGTCATCAAGTGAACTTGGTCTTTCTTGAGCGTTGACTTTCTTTAACTAATTGTTTAGACGAGTGGAAACTTAGACGAGTCAGTGCTGAGCTTCTACTAAAAAGTAGACGGGTCAAAATTAGACGAGTGACCTCAAGTCTGTTTTCCTGCATACTTATCAAATATATCAGTAATTTCATTTGGTTCAATATTATCGTACTTGAACTATTTGGAATCATCAAAACATAGAGGATTTACACTTTGAATGTGTTTTAGACTTATGAGGTCTCAACATTCTCCCCCTTTTTGATGATGACAAATATCTTTTCTGATTTTATTGAACATAAAAAAGAAACAGTAGAAATTTCTAAACAGATATAGTTGATCAGAGTATGTTATGCTCCCCCTTAGTTTAGGCACTAAGTAAAGACAAATATCAGAACATCATGATATTAGAGAGAATAACATATAGTTGAAATATAAAATCATGAAAAACACAGTTATATTTTCTCCCCCTTTTGGCATCAATCAAAGAGAAAAAATATTATAGAAGATAAATTGCCAAAAGAAAAACTCATTTCATTTGATCAAAGTCAAGAAGGGTTACAAGTGATAGACATCACTGACTTAGTACATTGCTTGACCCAAAAAGAAATGAAAAACAGATTCCTAAGAACTAAGAGCTAGGGCCTCCTTGGCTTTTGAAGAATGCTTCCATCATCTGCTGCATTGCTTGCTGCTGAGCAAACATCTGAGCTTGAAATGCAGTCTGTTGAGCAATTGCTTCATCCTGTCTTTGAATGACAGTCTGCAAACTTGTAGCCATTTCATCAAGTCTCTGATGGGCAGCAGGATCATATGCAACAACTGGAGCAGTAGTGTCTGTAGTGGCCAGAGAAGTTCCAGAAGTTGATGGACAAGGAGGAGGGGGAGGAGGTAACTCTTCAACAGAAATATCATCCTCAAGGTGAGGATCTAGAAAGACATTGGTTGACAGAGTGGTTACAAAATCATTATTAGGATAGAATTCCCTTAGAAAATCATGAATTCTGTCACGATGAAGAGGAGAATCTATGACAGTCAGAAGAAACTCATAAGATCTCCTAATGAGATTTATGTGAGTGAAAGGGGCAGTTTCAGGGAAATTTAAAAGAAAGAAAGGGAAAACCATGAAGAAAGGAGGGAGTGTGTAAATGGAGGGTGAAAAGGGGTAGATAGCATAGGCTTGGCTACCTCTGGTGGGAATGTCTGCCTTCTCTTCTTCTGTTAACCCAGAGCTGGAGCCACATCTCCAGTAGATGTCTCTAACTTTCAGAAATTGATGATGAGTCTCAGTGGTCAGAAGATTCTTCCTGTACTTGCATTTTCTGTCATTGATCTTGATGAGACAGAAATGTTGATCCCCTGGTAAGTCAATGATCTTTTGCTTTCCTTTCAAAGTCATCGAGTCAGGCATCACTTTGATTGCAGTAGAGGGTTTCATGAAGATGTGAGGATTGAAAAGCCATTTTCCTACTGGCTTTAGTGATCTTTCTAACCTCACCATCTGTCTTTCAGCTTCCAAAGAGGCAATCATATCCAAAGTCTTGCCATCAAGATAAGAGGGACATGATTCATTTGTGACAGAGAAGGGGGTGGTTCTGGAAGATGAGTTGTAGGGAGATAAAGTGGCTAAGGGGAGAGAGTTGTGTCTGGTTTCAGAAAGTGAGTCTGGAAGGTCAGTTCTCAGAGGCTCTTGGCACTGGTTAGTGATATGGCCAGGGATTGGTGATTGTGGTGAGGGAGGTGGAGTAGGATTATCAAAATATTCAAAGTCATTGATATCCTCAGTTTGAGGAATATCAGAGTGGTGAGATATTTGTGGTGAGGGTGGAGCAGGTGAGTGAGTATCAGACATGTGAGGTTCTGATGTAGTAGGGTTAGGTTCAGAATAGTGATGGTCAGGTGATGTATGTGGTGGAGTTTGGATTTGTGGTGAAGTATGTGGAGTGGGAATTCTTGGTGATGGAGGTGGTGTTGGAATTTTGGGTGATGTAGGTGGTGTTGGAATTTTTGGTGATGGTTGGGGGGATGGTAATCTTTGTGGTGGTGAAGGTGTTCTTTGAGGAGAAGGTTGTGGAGTTGGAACTGTTGTGGTAGAAGGTTCTGTTTCCTGAGGTGGAGGGGTTGAATCCTTCTGAGTTGAAGGTGATGGTGATGGAGATGAAGAGGGAGGCAAAACAAGTTTCCTCTTTGTGACAGTTGTCCTCTTCTTTTTAGGGATCACAGTCTCTTCTGATTAAGACTCCCCCTCAGCTTGTACTGTCCTCTTTCTTTTGAATACCTTGGTGATCTTAGGTGCAGAGGCAGCAGCTTCCTCAGAGACAACAGCAGTAGCAGGTTCAACAACCTGAGTAGACTCTTCAGTCCCAGCAGTTTCAGCAGTGGTTTTTGTGACTTTCCTCTTCTTCCTCTGAAGCTGATCACTGATTTCCTCAGCTGGTTCCTCAACCACTTCAGCTTTAACACCAGAAATGGAAATGGTTGCTTCCATCTGAGCAGAGGCTTCAGCATTGTGACCAAGAGTAGGGGTCAGGTTCATCTTCATTCAGGCCAGGGTCTTTGTTGTAATCTCAGTACAGAGATCAGCAGAAACAGCCCTTCTTAAATCCAATTTACATGCCCTAAAAATCCTAGTCATAACCATTCCAAAGGGGTAATCTTTATCTTTTCCTTTTACTGCCTTTTCCATATGAATGAAGATTAGATCAGTTATGTCTATCTTGATTCTTTGGACAAGATGGAATAGGGCAAACTTTTCCAGCAGATTGACATGGTTTCTAGACCCAGTCCTAGGCATTACACAGTTTATAAGTAAAACATGCAGAAATCTTGCCGTGGGGGTCAGATATTTGGAGTCCATGTTGTCAGGGTTTGCAATCCCGTAGAGCACCAGATTAACATTAGCTTCCCCTTGATCCTTCATCCAATCTTTGTAATATCCAGCTCCTTCCCTAGGGCATTTTGTTACTTCAGCGAGTAACTCGTGAGTGATGAAGATATGATCCTCACCAACATCCCCAGAGATCATGTGAGTAGTAGTGTCCTTGGTGATCTTTGCTGTGGTCCAGAAATCCCTAACAAGAGCAGGGAAAACATGTTCTTGCAGTTGGAAGAACGGTAACCATCCGGCATGGTTGAGCTCTGGAAGTACGTCCAAACCCTTGGTTCTGAGTTCACAAAGTTTGGAACTCTTCCAGGGAGCACCTTCTTCAACTCAGCAACAGATATCTTAGTCTTCTTAGATAGCATCTCAAGGAGGCTTTTGGGTGCCATTTGATTTGAGAGAAAAGGGTTAGGGTTTGACAGAGAAGGTCTCGAGAAGGTGAAGATGAAGAGAGCTTAGAGAGAGAGTTTGTAAGCAAGAAATTTTTGAGTGGGTAGTTTTTGAAAAGACACGGGTTTATGCAAAGAAAACGCTTGAGTGCTTTTTGCGTTGGGAATAAGGAAAGAGAGTGTTGCCATAAATGACAATCAATCAATTTCAAACAAAATATAATAAAATATTTAAGAAAAGGAGGGAAAATACAATGTACATGTGTCTCAGTCAGAATTTAGCACTGGGTGCTTTTAGCCACGTCATTAGACGCTTGGCTAAAATAGACGAGTCAAGTAATCATAGAAAATATAGACAAGTAATTTTTCTGACAACACAGCAAAACATTTAATCAGGTACATTATGCATGTTAAGATTTCTTCTAATAAAAACAAATCTATCTTCACTTAATGGTTTAGTAAAAATGTCTGCCCACTGATAATCAGTGTTTACAAACTTAATTTCAAAAATTCCATTTTGAACAGAGTCTCTAATGAAATGATGCTTTATCTCTATATGCTTTGCTCTAGAATGCTGTATTGGATTTTTAGACAGATTAATAGCACTAGTATTATCACACCAAACAGGTATATTATGCTCAATCATTGAATAATCTTCAAGTTGATATTTTACCCAAAGTAGTTATGAACAACAACTAGCTGCAGATATATATTCAGCTTCAGCAGTTGATAGAGCAATGGTGCTTTGCCTTTTGCTTGACCAAGAGATCATATTTGGTCCAATGAAGAGGCATCCTCCACTGGTGCTTTTTCTATCAATTCTATCTCCAGCAAAATCAGCATCACAAAATCCAGCTAACCTGAAATCTTCAGATTTCTTATATAATAGACCAAGGTTAGTGGTTCCAATTAAATATCTGAAAATTCTTTTGACAGCCTTGTAATGAGATTCCTTAGGGTCTGATTGAAATCTAGCACAAAGACAGACACTGAATTGAATATCAGGTCTGCTAGCAGTTAAATACAATAGAGATCCAATCATACCTCGGTAGACAGTTTGATCTACCTTTTTACCTTCCTCATCCTTGTTTAGAACAAGTGTTGGATGCATAGGAGTACTCATAGTCTTTGAATTTTCCATTTTATACTTTTTCAGAAGTTCCTTGGTGTACTTCTATTGATGGATATAGACTCCATCATTTGACTGTTTTATTTGAAGACCAAGGAAGAACTTCAATTCTCCCATCATGCTCATCTCAAATTCATTCTGCATCAACTCAGAGAACTCTTTGCAGAGTTTTTCATTAGTAGCACCAAATATAATATCATCAACATAAATCTGTACTACTATGAAATCTTTTCTTGAGCATTTCTTGAAAAGTGTAGTGTCTACTTTTCCTCTAATGAAGTCCTTTTCCATTAGATATGTGCTTAATCTATCATACCAAGCTCTAGGAGCTTGTTTAAGTCCATACAGAGCTTTCTTAAGCTTATAGACATGGTGAGGATTCTCAGAGTCCTCAAAACCAGGAGGTTGCTTGACATAAACTTTCTCCTCATTTATTCCATTTAGAAATGCACTTTTAACATCCATTTGATAAAGAGTTATATCATGTTGTGCAGCATATGACATGAGAATCCTAATTGCTTCTAGTCTAGCTACTGGAGCAAAGGTTTCAGTGAAATCAATACCTTCCTGTTGATTGTAGCCTTGAGCAACTAGTCTTGCCTTGTTCCTTACCACTTTTCCATTTTCATCTAGTTTATTTCTAAACACCCATCTGGTACCAATAATGGTTTTCTCTTTGGGTTTAGAAACTAGTGTCCAGACATCATTCCTTTTGAACTGATTTAGTTCTTCTTGCATGGCTAGAATCCAGCTTTCATCTTGCAGAGCTTCTTCAATCATTTTAGGTTCTAAGTCTGATATGAAGGCCATGTTGTTGTTTTCATTGAAAGCAGATTTGGTTCTAACTCCTTGAGATGGACTTCCAATGATGAGATCTTCTGGATGATAGGTCTTGAATTTCCAATCTTTCTTCAGAGTCTGAGTTTCAGACTTATCAGCATCAGTCTGTATTTCAGACACGTCTACTTTTGACTTGTCTGAAGATTCTTCTACTGCAGGATTAAGTTCAATACCTGCAACATCATCCTCTAGATCTGATAGTTCCCTATCAGTCTTTAAACCATCATTAAACTTTACATGAATTGATTCTTCTACTACAGAAGTTCTAGAGTTAAAGATTCTAAAGGCTTTAGACATTTCAGAATAACCAATAAATATTCCTTTATCTACTTTAGAATCAAATTTACCAAGATGATCTTTTGTGTTGAGAATATAACATTCACAACCAAATGCATGAAAATATGATATGTTGGGTTTTCTGTCTTTCCACAGTTCATAAGGAGTCTTATTTAGAATAGGCCTAATCAGTATTCTGTTTTGAACATAACAAGCAGTGTTAATGGCTTCTGCCGTACTTAGGAAGATTATTTTCATTAAGCATAGTTCTTCCCATCTCTTGAAGAGATCTGTTCTTTCTCTCAACTACTCCATTTTGCTGTGGAGTTCTAGGTGCAGAGAAATTGTGAGAAATACCATTTTCCTCACAGAACAGTTTGAACTGCTCATTTTCAAATTCTCCGCCATGATCACTTCTTATAGCAGAGATACAAAAACCTTGCTCATTTTGTACTTTTTTACTGAATACTGAAAATGCCTTATAAGATTCATCCTTGTGGGTTAAGAAGAGTACCCATGTAAATCTAGAATAGTCATCAACTATGACAAAACCATATTTCTTTCCACCTAGGCTGGCTACGCTGACTGGTCCAAACAGATCCATGTGTAACAGTTGCAAAGGTCTAGAGGATGTGACTTCTTTCTTGAATTTGAAACTTGATTTTACTTGTTTACCTCTCTGACATGCATCACACAAAATATCTTTCTTAAAAGAAATGTCAGGCAATCCTCTCACAAGGTTATGCTTTTTCAATTTAGAAATTTGTTTCATACTAACATGTCCTAATTTCTTATGCCACAGCCATTTTTCATCCTCTTTAGACATAAAGCATGTTACACTTTGATCTGAAAGTTCAGTCATGTCAATCTTATACAGATTGTTTTGCCTTTTGGCAGAAAAGAGGGTTTTTCCACTACAGTCGTTGACTATGCATGCATCCTTAGAAAAAGATACAGAAAATCCACTGTCACATAATTGGCTTATGCTAAGTAGATTATGTTTTAATCCTTTCACAAATAACACATCATGAATAATAGGTAAGGGAGGTTTACCACCAATTTTACCTAAACCAACAACTTTTCCTTTCTGGTTGCCACCAAACGTTACATGTCCACCTTTCTTAGGTTGGAGGTCTAGGAACATAGACCTTTCGCCTGTCATGTGTCGCGAGCATCCACTGTCCAGGTACCATGACAGGTGTTTGCTTTGTTCTGTTGAGAATGTCTGCAACAGGAATAATCATGACCTTAGGTACCCATATTTTCTTGGGTCCTTTTTTGTTAGTGTGAGGAGTCTGTGAAGACTTCCTTCTCTTTTTGTGAATACACTTGGACATGATATGTCCAGCTTTTCCATAGTAGGAACATATAGATTTAATAGCTACATTTGAAAACTTTGTTGATCCTTTATGATGTTCTTGATTGGAATATCCTATACCTTCTTTGTTAATGGAGTGCCTCTGACTTCCTAAAAGTTTAGTCAGATTATCTCTACCATTAACAAACTTGGCAAGATCTGAGGTGAGCTCTTCTACTTTTTGTTGAAGTTTAGTTACTTCTTCAGATGGTAGAGTTTCAACTAAGATCTCAACTTCAGACTTTTCAGTCTTAAGTTTACTATTCTCTTCAGCTAACTTCTCACACTCTAGAGATTTCTGTGTATACTCATTTGAGAGTTTAGCATACTGTCTCTTGAGGGATCTGAAAGCTTTAGATATGTAGTTGGATTCTTCCAATAGTTCATCATAGGCATCATTCAATTTTTTAAGTTCAGAATGTACCTCAGTTTCTGATTCTGAATCTGTATCAGCCATAAGACAGAGGTTTGCTTCAAGCTCCTCTCCTTCACTTTCAGTGGAGCTTTCATCAAGATCTTCCCAAGTGGCCATCATTCCTTTCTTCTTTTTGTTGAAGAATTTCTTGGAAGATTGCTTTTTGAGTTGGGGGCATTCTGCCTTGATGTGACCAGGCTTTTTGCATTCATAGCATACAATGACATTTCTGTCATTAGATCCCTCATCCTTGTTGTGCTTGTCTTTGTTGAAGCGCCTGAAGGGTTTGTCTTTTCTGAAGTTTCTTTTCTTCCACAGTTTCTTCATTTTTCTTGTGAAGAGAGACAGTTCATCATCTTCATCATCTGCGTCATCCTCATTTGATTCTCCAGATTCTTCTGAAGATTCATCTACTTTGAGAGCTTTTGAACTTGCTCCTTTAGATGACTTCTTGTCAGCCTTGAGTGCAATGGATCTGTTTTTCTTACCATTGTTCTCTTCAACCAGTTCTTGTTCATGAATCTGAAGAGTTCCAAGAAGCTCATCAAGCTTCATTGTTGATAAATCCTTGGCTTGAGACACAGCAGTCACAAGTGGTCTCCATTGTTTTGGAACACTTCTGAGAATCTTTTGAATGTGTTCCTCAGTCTTGTAAACATTTCCCAGAGATTTCAATCCATTGGTTATGGTTTGAAACCTTCCATACATTTGGCCAATAGTTTCACCTTCCTCCATTTTGAACAACTCATACTTTCTGACAAGCATGCTGACTTTTGTTTCTTTGACTTTGCTAGTTCCTTCATGAGCAATAGCTAGTGAGTCCCACATTTCTTTTGCAGACTCACAAGCACAGACTTTTTCAAATTCTTCTCTGCTCAAAGAACACATGATTGCATATCTAGCTTTGGCATTCAGCTGCCACTTAGTTCTTTGATCAGTAGTCATGTTTGCTTTAGGAATTTCCTCTCCTTTGTCATCTTTAGGAATAAAGGGACCTTCATCAATGATATCCCAAAGATCAGAATTAGTGGATTGTAAAAACCACTTCATCTTTTCTTTCCAGTAGATGTAGTCCTCTCCATTGAAGAAAGGAGGTCTCGACATTGAGGATCCTTCTCCAGCATGGTTCTTGCTTCCACTGGTTTCTCCTGCCATCTCCAAGATCTTTTCCTCTACACTGTTAAGTGCTCAACCCAGAGGTTGAGCTCTGATACCAACTGAAATAACCAAAGTGAACACAAGAAGGGGAGTTGAATTGTGTTTGCCAACTTTTTCGGTTACTTAAAAGATTTTCGCAGGCACAGCAAGTAAGGTTTGAGTAAGAGAGGTTTAGACGAGTGAAACGTCTAATATTAAAACAGAATAGCACACACAATCAAAGAAGGTTAAAAAGAGTTTGATAACCACAGTATTAATTCCCCAAGTTAAAAGCTAAGACAGAAACAATACTTAAGCAAAATAAAAGATAAAGGGAGTAGAAATATCACTCAAGAGATTTATACTGGTTCACCCCAAAATCCACAGGGCTACGTCCAGTTTCTTGGCGGCACCAAGTTTCCACTATAACTGAGTAAATTACAATACAAGTATTCTTTGCACACCTAGCATCTTCAGGCTCAACACTCAAACAAGTATTCTTTTCTCACCTAGCCTCTTCAGGCTCAAAAACAGTAAGAGATAAAAAGTTTTGTATAGTTAATACAACTTGCAAATCTTTCACATCACACTCAGAGAGTGGAATAAATATGAAGTATGAAAGACTGCGAATTTATATCAAATGATTGAATGTGTATTCAATGAAGGAATGAAGAAGTTAATGAAGAGAGTAAATGCTTCTGTGCAGAGTTCTTTTGATATTCAACTTCTTAGCTTCATCTTCATTGTTTGATCTATTTAAAGGCTTCAATCAAGAGATCCGTTTTGACACAGCTTCAGAAAGTGTTTTGCTTCTGACTTGAGCTTTTTGAGACACCATTTAATGCCAAAGAGTCGTTCTGAATATTCATTAAATGCTTGAAAACGTTGAGCTTTGACAAGAGTGTCCAGGAGTACACTTTACACTGAGCAGCTGTTCTTTCAGAGTATATGGCAGCAGGCTTCTTGTACTTATTGCAGAGAGCTTTCCTCTTTCAGTGCAACATCAGTTCACTTTCCATAAAGTACTTTTACTTTGTACTTAAATAGGCAAAAGGTTACTGCAATGATGCAGAGATAGCGTGTTTTATTCCTTAAAACCTTGAAACAACGTTCTTTATTCTTTGTCCTTTGAGCTATTGTCCAGAGGTCTTCGAGATCCTTAAGGATGGTATATAATTTGAATAAGGTGACTTGGACTTGATTTCTGACATACTGCCTTGATGTCCGTAATGAGAATTTTTAGACGGGTGAAAGTCATTCAAAACTTAGACGGGTAATGATCATTCAAATATTAGACGGGTGCTGTCATGTTCCAAAGTTAGACGGGTGATCAGCTGAGCCAAACTTAGACGCATGCTTCTTGCCACGTCATCAAGTGAACTTGGTCTTTCTTGAGCGTTGACTTTCTTTAACTAATTGTTTAGACGAGTGGAAACTTAGACGAGTCAGTGCTGAGCTTCTACTAAAAAGTAGACGGGTCAAAATTAGACGAGTGACCTCAAGTCTGTTTTCCTACACACTTATCAAATATATCAGTAATTTCATTTGGTTCAATATTATCGTACTTGAACTATTTGGAATCATCAAAACATAGAGGATTTACACTTTGAATGTGTTTTAGACTTATGAGGTCTCAACAGTAGAGAGCATAGGCTTGGCTACCTCTAGTTGGAATGTCTGCCTTTTCTTCTTCTTTTAACCCAGAACTGGAGCCACCTTTGGAGAACAGCCTCTTTCTGAATTTAAGCTTCTTATCATTTCTCTTGATAAGAGAGAACATCTAATCCAATGGCAAATTTATTAACTTCTGTTTTCCTCTTAGAGCCATGGAGTCAGGCATCACTTTGATTGCAGTAGAGGGCTTCATGAAGATGTGAGGATTGAATAGCCATTTTCCTACAGGCTTAAGTGATCTTTCCAACCTCACAATCTGTCTTTTAGCTTCTAGAGAGGCAATCATATCCAGGGCCTTGCCATCAAGGTAATTGGAACAGGATTCATTTGTATAGAGAAAGGGGTGGTTCTGGAAGATAGGTGGTAGGGAGATATAGTGGCTAAGGGGATAGGGTTGTGTCTGGTTTCAGAGAATAAGTCTGGAAAGACTATTCTCAGAGGGACTTGGCACTGGTTGTTGATATGGTCAGGGATTGGTGATTTGGGTGAGGGAGGAGGAGTGGGATTGTCAAAATACTCAAAGTCATTGACATCCTCAGTTTGAAGAATGTTAGAATGGTGAGATGTTTGTGGTGTGGAAGGTATTAGTGAGTGAGTATCAGACATGTGAGTTTCTGATATGGTAGGATTAGGTTCAGAAGAGTGATGGTTTGGTGATGTATGTGGTGGAGTTTGGATTTTTGGAGAAGTAGGTGGAGTTGGAGTTGTTGTGGTAATAGGTTCTGTTTGTTGAGGTGGAGGGGATGAATCCTTCTGAGGTGATGGTGATGATGAGGGAGAGGGAGGTAAGATAAGCTTCCTCTTTGTGACAGTTGTCCTCTTCTTCTTAGGGATCACAGTCTCTTCTGATTGAGACTCCCCCTCAGCTTGCACTGTTCTCTTCCTCTTGAAGACTTTAGTGATTTTAGGAGCAGAGGCAGCAGCTTCCTCAGCAACTGAAGCAGTAGCAGGTTCAACAACCTGAGTAGGATCTTCAACCACAGAGGTTTCAGCAGTTGCTTTAGTGACTTTCCTCTTCTTCCTCTGAAGTTGATCCCTGACTTCCTCAGCTGGTTCCTCAACAGTTTCAGTTTTAACACCAGGAATGGAAATAGTTTCTTCCACCTAAACAGAGGCTTCAGCATTTTATCCAAGGGTAGGGGTCAAGGTCATCTTCATCAAGGATAGGGTTTTTGTTGTAATCTCAGTACAGAGATCAGCAGATACAGCCTTTCTCAAATCCAGTTTGCATGCCCTAAAGATCCCTGTCATAACCATTCCAAAAGGATAATCCTTATCCTTTCCCTTTACAGCTTTCTCCATGTGCACAAAAATCAGGTCAGTAATGTCTATCCTAATTCTTTGGACAAGATGAAAGAGAGCAAACTTCTCTAACATATTGACATGATTTCTAGACCCAGTCCTAGGCATCACACAATTTATAAGTAAAACATGCATAAATCTTGCCTTAGGAGTCAGATATTTGGAGTCCATGTTACCAGGTTTTGCAGTTCCATAGAGCACTAGATTCACATTGGCTTCCCCTTGATTCTTCATCCATTCTTTATAATGCCCAGCTCCTTCCCTAGGGCATTTTGTTACTTCAGCGAGTAACTCATGAGTGATAAAGATGTGATCCTCACCAACATCCCCAGAAATCATGTGGGTAGAATTATCCTTGGTGATTTTTGCCGTGGTCCAGAAATCCCTAACCAGAGCAGGGAAGACACGTTCTTGAAGTTGAAAGAATGGTAACCATCCGGCATGGTTAAGTTCAGGAAGCACATCCAAACCCTTGCTTCTGAGTTCATCAAAATTCGGAACCCTTCCAGGAAGCACCTTCTTCAGCTCAGTGATGGATAGCTTGGTCTTTTCAGACAAAGTCTCAAGAAGGCTTTTGGGTGCCATTGATTCTGAGAAATGAAGATTAGGGTTTGACAGGCACGGTTTCGAGAAGGAGAAGACGAAGATAGTTTAGAGAAAGAGTCCGTGAGCAAGAAATTGTGAGTGGGTAGATTTAGAAAAGGCACGGGTTTTTGTTAAAAACACTTGTGTGCTTTTTACGTTGGGAACAAGGAGAGAGAGTGTTGCCATAAATGGCAATCAATCAATTTGAAAAGATAGATATTAAAATATTTAAGAAAATGAGGGAAAATGCAATGTACATGTGTCTCAGTCAGGATTTAGCACTGAGTGCTTTTAGCCACGTCATTAGACGCTTGGCTAAAGTAGACGAGTGAAGCATAGTGAAACAAAAGAAAAAAAAGATGAGTCAAGTAATCATAGAATATTAGACAAGTAATTTTTCAGACATATCAGCAAACACTTATTCAGACACATTATGCATGTTAAGATTCCTTCTAATAAAAACAAATCTATCTTCACTTAGAGGTTTAGTAAAAATGTCTGCCCACTGATAATCAGTGTTTACAAACTTAATTTCAAAAACACCTTTTTGAACATAGTCTCTAATGAAGTGACACTTTATCTCTATATGCTTTGCTCTAGAATGTTGTATTGGATTTTTAGACAGATTAATAGCACTAGTATTATCACACCAAACAGGTATATTATGCTCAATCATTGAATAATCTTCAAGTTGATATTTTACCCAAAGTAGTTGTGAACAACAACTAGATGCAAATATATATTCAGCTTCAGCAGGTGATAGAGCAATGGTGCTTTGCCTTTTGCTTGACCAGGAGATCATATTTGCTCTAATGAAGTGGCATCCTCCACTAGTGCTTTTTCTATCAATTTTATCTCCAGCAAAATCAGCATCACAAAATCCAGCTAACCTGAAATCTTCAGATTTCTTATATAATAGACCAAGGTTAGTGGTTCCAATTAAATATCTGAAAATTCTTTTGACGGCCTTATAATGAGATTCTTTAGGATCTGATTGAAATCTAGCACAGAGACAAACACTGAACTGAATGTCAGGTCTGCTAGCAGTTAAATATAGCAGAGATCATACCGGTAGACAGTTTGATCTATCTTTTTACCTTCCTCATCCTTCTTTAGAATAACTGTTGGATGCATAGGAGTACTCATAGGTTTTGAATTTTCCATTTTATACTTTTTCATAAGCTCCTTGGTGTACTTCTGTTGATGGATATAGATTCCATCACTTGACTGTTTTATTTGAAGACCAAGGAAGAACTTCAATTCTCCCATCATGCTCATCTCAAATTCATTCTGCATCAACTCAGAGAACTCTTTGCAGAGCTTTTCATTAGTAGCACCAAATATAATATCATCAACATAAATCTGTACTACTATGAAATCTTTCCTTGAGCATTTCTTGAAAAGTGTAGTGTCTACTTTTCCTCTAATGAAATTATTTTCCATGAGGTATGTGCTTAATCTATCATACCAAGCTCTAGAAGCTTGTTTGAGTCCATACAAAGCTTTCTTAAGCTTATAGACATGGTGAGGATTCTCAGAGTCCTCAAACCCAGGAGGTTGCTTGACATAAACTTCCTCCTCAGTTATTCCATTTAGAAATGCACTTTTAACATCCATTTGATAAAGAGTTATATCATGTTGTGCAGCATATGACATGAGAATCCTAATTGCTTCTAATCTAGCTACAGGTGCAAAGGTTTCAGTGAAATCAATACCTTCCTGTTGGTTATAGCCTTGAGCAACTAGTCTTGCTTTGTTCCTTATCACTTTTCCATCTTCATCTAGTTTATTTCTAAACACCCATCTGGTTCCAATAATGCTTTTCTCTTTGGGTTTAGAAACTAGAGTCCAAACATCATTCCTTTTGAACTGATTTAGTTCTTCTTGCATGGCTAGAATCCAGCTTTCATCTTGCAGGGCTTTTTCAATCTTTTTAGGTTCCAAATCTGATATCAAGGCTATGTTGTTGTTTTCATTGAAAGCAGATCTGGTTCTAACTCCTTGAGATGGACTTCCAATAATAAGATCTTCTGGATGATAGTCTTGAATTTCCAATCTTTCTTCAAAGTCTGAGTTTCAGACTTATCAGTATCTGTCTGTATTTCAGACACGTCTACTTTTGACTTGTCTGAAGATTCTTCTACTGCAGGATTAAGTTCAATACCTGCAACATCATCCTCTAGAAAAGATAGTTCCCTATCAGTCTTCAAACCATCATTAAAATTTACATGAATTGATTCTTCTACAACAGAAGTTCTAGAATTAAAAATTCTAAAAGCTTTAGACATTTCAGAATATCCAATAAATATGCCTTTATCTACTTTAGAATCAAATTTACCAAGATGATCTTTTGTATCTAGAATATAACATTCACAACCAAATGCATGAAAATATGATATGTTGGGTTTTCTACCTTTCCACAATTTATAAGGAGTCTTATTTAGAATAGGCCTAATCAATATTCAGTTTTGTACATAACAAGCAGTGTTAATGGCTTCTGCCCAGAAGTACTTAGGAAGATTATTTTCATTAAGCATTGTTTTTCCCATCTCTTGAAGAGATCTGTTCTTTCTCTCAACTACTCCATTTTCCTGTGGAGTTCCAGGTGCAAAGAAATTGTGAGAAATACCATTTTCCTCACAGAATAGTTTGAACTGCTCATTTTCAAATTCTCCTCCATGGTCACTTCTGATAGCAGAAATACAAAAACCTTGCTCATTTTGTACTCTCTTACTAAATACTGAAAATACCTTATAAGATTCATCCTTGTAGGTTAAGAAGAGTACCTATGTAAATCTAGAATAGTCATCAACTATGACAAAACCATATTTCTTTCCACCTAGGCTAGCTACACTGACTGGTCCAAACAGATCCATGTGTAACAGTTGCAAAGGTCTAGAGGAGGTGACTTCTTTCTTGGATTTGAAACTTGATTTTACTTGTTTACCTCTCTGACATGCATCACACAAGATATCTTTCTTAAAAGAAATGTCAGGCAACTCTCTCACAAGGTTATGCTTTTTCAATTTAGAAATTTGTTTCATACTAACATGTCCTAGTTTCTTATGCCACAGCCACTTTTCATCCTCTTTAGACATAAAGCATGTTACACTTTGAACTGAAAGTTCAGACATGTCAATCTTATACAGATTGTTTTGCCTTTTGGCAGAAAAGAGGGTCTTTCCACTACAGTCATTGACTATGCATGCATCCTTAGAAAAAGATACAGAAAATCCACTGTCACATAATTGACTTATGCTAAGCAGATTATGTTTTACCCCTTTCACATATAAGACATCATGGATAATAGGTAAGGGAGGTTTACCACCAATTTTACCTACACCAACAACTTTTCATTTCTGGTTGCCACCAAAAGTTACATGTCCACCTTTCTTAGGTTGGAGGTCTAGGAACATAGACCTTTCGCCTGTCATGTGTCGCGAGTATCCACTGTCCAGGTACCATGACAGGTGTTTGCTTTGTTCTGTTGAGTATATCTGCAATAGGAATGATCATGACCTTAGGTACCCATATTCTCTTGGGTCCTTTTTTGTTAGTATGAGGAGTCTGTGAAGACTTCCTTCTCTTTTTGTGAATACACTTGGACATGATATGTCCAGCTTTTCCACGGTGGGAACATATAGATTTAACAGCTACATTTGAGAACTTTGTTGACCCTTTATGATGTTCTTGATTGGAATAACCTATACCTTCTTCGTTAAGGGAGTGCCTCTGACTTCTTAAGAGTTTAGTCAGATTATCTCTACCATTAACAAACTTGGCAAGATCTGAGGTGAGCTCTTCTACTTTCTGTTGAAGTTTAGTTACTTCTTCAGATGGTAGAGTTTCAACTGAGATCTCAACTTTAGACTTTTCAGTCTTAAGTTTACTATTCTCTTCAGCTAACTTCTCACACTCTTGAGATTTCTGTGTATACTCATTTGAGAGTTTAGCATACTGTCTCTTGAGGGATCTGAAAGCTTTGGATATATAATTGGATTCCTCCAATAGTTCATCATAGGCATCATTCAATTTCTCAAGTTCAGAATATACCTCAGTTTCTGATTCTGAATCAGTATTTGCCATAAGACAGAGATTTGTTTCAAGCTCCTCTCCTTCACTTTCAGTGGAGCTTTCATCAAGATCTTCCTAAGTAGCCATCATTCCTTTATTCTTTTTGTTGAAGAATTTCTTGGAAGATTGCTTTTTGAGTTGAGGACATTCTGCCTTGATGTGACCAGGCTTTTTGCAATCATAACACACAATGACATTTCGTCATTAGATCCACCATCTTTGTTGTGTTTTTCTTTGTTGAAGCGCCTGAAGGGTTTGTCTTTTCTAAAGTTTCTTTTCTTCCACAGCTTTTTCATTTTTCTGGTGAAGAGAGAGAGTTCATCATCTTCATCATCAGAGTCATCCTCATTTGATTCTCCAGATTCTTCTGAAGATTCATCTACTTTAAGAGCTTTTGAACTTGCTCCCTTAGATGATTTCTTGTCAGCTTTGAGTGCAATGGACTTGTTCTTATTTCCATTGTTCTCTTCAATCAGTTCTTGTTCATGAATCTGAAGAGTACCAAGAAGCTCATCCAGCTTCATTGTTGTTAAGTCCTTGGCCTGAGACACAGTAGTTACAAGTGGTCTCCATTGTTTTGTAAGACTTCTGAGGATCTTTTGAATGTGTTCCTCAGTCTCGTAAGTTTTTCCCAGTGATTTCAAACCATTGGTTATGGTTTGAAACCTTCCATACATTTGGCCAATAGTTTCACCTTCCTCCATTTTAAACAACTCATACTTTCTGACAAGCATGCTAACTTTGGTTTCTTTGACTTTGCTGGTTCCTTCATGAGCAATAGCTAGCGAGTCCCACATTTCCTTTGCAGACTCACAAGCACAGACTTTTTCAAATTCTTCTCTGCTCAAAGTACACATGATTGCATATCTAGCTTTGGCATTGAGCTGTCATTTTGTTCTTTGATCAGTGGTCATGTTTGCTTTAGGAATTTCATCTCCTTTGTCATCTTTAGGAACAAAAGGACCTTCATCAATGATATCCCAAAGATCAGAATTAGTGGATTGTAAAAACCACTTCATCTTTTCTTTCCAGTAGATGTAGTCCTCTCCATTGAAGAAAGGAGGTCTCGACATTGAGGATCCTTCTCCAGCATGGTTCTTGCTTCCACTGGTTTCTCCTGCCATTTCCAAGATCTTTTCCTCTACACTGTTAAGTGCTCAACCTAGAGGCTGAGCTCTGATACCAACTGAAATAACCAAAGTTAACACAAGAAGGGGGGGTTGAATTGTGTTTACCAACTTTTTCGGTTACTTTAAAAAGATTTTCGCAGGCACAACAAGCAAGGTTTAGATAAGAGAAAATTAGACGAGTGAAACATCTAATATTAAAACAGAATAGCACAAGCAATCAGAGAAGGCTAAAACAGAGTTTGATAATCACAATATTAACTCCCTAAGTTAAAAGCTTAAACAGAAATAATACTTAAGCAAATTAAAAGATAAAGGGGAAGAGAAATATCACTCAAGATATTTATACTGGTTCACCCCAAAATCCACAGGGCTACGTCCAGTTTCTTGGCAGCACCAAGTTTCCACTATAACTGAGTAAATTACAGTTCAAGTATTCTTTGCACACCTAGCCTCTTCAGGCTCAACAGTCAAACAAGTATTCTTTTCTCACCTAGCCTCTTCAGGCTCACAACAGTAAGGAATGAAAAGGTTTTTGTGTAAATAATACAACTTGTAAATCTTTCAGATCACACTCAAAGAGTAGAATAAATATGAAGTATGAAAGACTGCGAATTTATAACAAATGATTGAATGTGTATTCAATGAAGGAATGAAGAAGTTAATAGAGAGGGTAAATGCTTCTGTGCAGTGTTCTTTATGATATTCAACTTCTTGCCTTCATCTTCATTGTTTAATCTATTTAAAGACTTCAATCAAAAGATCCGTTTGGTCACAGCTTCAGAAAGTGTTTTCTTCTGACTTGAGCTTACTGAGACGCCATTAAATGCCAAAGAGTCGTTCTGTATATACATTAAATGCTTGGGAACGTTGAGCTTTGACAAGGATGTCCAAGAGTACACTTTAAACTGAGCAGTTGTTCTTTCAGAGTATATAGCAGTAGGCTTCTTGTACTTGTAGCATAGAGCTTTCCTCTTTCAGTGCAACATCAGTTCACTTTCCAGAAAGCACTTTTACTTTGTACTAAAACAGGTAAAAGGTCACTGCTGTGGTGCAGAGATTGCGTGTTTATTCCTTAAAACCTTGAAACAACGTTCTTTATTCTTTGTCCTTTGAGCTATTCTCCAGAGGCCTTCGAGATCCTTAAGGAAGACATATAATTTGAATAAGGTGACTTGGACTTGATTTCTGACATACTGACTTGGTATCAGTCATAAGATTTTAGACGGGTGAAAGTCATCTGAGATTTAGACGGGTAATATCCAGTACAAATTTTAGACAGGGGCTGGCTCATTCCAAAATTAGACGGGTGATCCACTAAGCCATTTTTAGACGCATGCTTCTTGCCACGTCATCAAGTGAACTTAGTCTTGACTGAGTGTTAACTTGATCTTTGACTAACTTTTAGACGAGTGGAAATTTAGACGAGTCTGAACTGAGCTTCTACTAAAAAGTAGACGGGTCATAAAATAGACTAGTGACCTTAAGTCTATTTTCCTGCACACTTATCAAATATGTCAGTAATTTCATTTGGTTCAACATTATCATACTTGAACTATTTGAAATCATCAAAACTTAGAGAATCTACACATTGAATGTGTTTTAGACTTATGAGGTCTCAACATGATTACGGTAATGATGGTTGGACATGTGTTTGCACATAATTGAGCATAGCATGCATTATTATAGTGAAGATGATATGTTGGGCGAAAAGCAAATGATGAAACTTGACAGTGGGGCCTCGAAGGGAGTTTTTCCAGCATTGAGGGTACATGAATCAGGTGTGGAGGTTCCATTATGGCATGGGCTAGCTACCCGTGTCGGAATATTAACTCGACCAAGCCTGAGTACTTTGACAGCCACGATACGTTATTATGATTAAGGATATTATTCAGTGGCTACCATCTGATAGGGTGGGTTATCCATATCGATAACTGAGTACGTATTCTTGGTCGTCTTTCCTGAGTTAGGCTTTGGCCATATGCATACGAAGTGAAGTTGCATCGCATCACATGCATTATTTAACATGATATATTGTGTGTGTGTGTGTGTGTGTGTGTGTGTGTGTGTTGTATGATTGTATGTTGTATGTTCATCTTGATTAATATTCCTAACTGCCCACATGTATTCATGCTTATATTTCTTAACCCTGTCTTTGTTATTTCTTGTGCATGTATTTTGTATATGCAGAGGAGGATGAGCCGAGTGATTCGCTGGAATTCACTCGGCTAGTAGATAGGATTGCTTTTAGTTATTAGTTTATTATTTTTTTCCGACATAATGTTTGGGATACCAATTCTGACCATGTGACATCGGGATTTGGGTTTTATTTCTTTTTCGCAGTTGTGTTGTTTTTAAAAAAGATTGTTATTTTTATTCTTTGGTTTACTTCAAATATTTTATGAAGTTATGATTACATTTTGAAACAATGTGACACATGTTACCTTTGTTATGATTTTATCTTAATTTGATATTATTTGAAAGCATGTATGATTTATATATTTTATATTATCATGTAAGGGTAATGGGTGTCACATGCCATGTCAAGATTTTTCCACAATTTTATATACAAGTATCGTGTTGAGCATTCGATCTCGGTGAAGTTTGACAATCTATGATAGTTAAATGTGTTCTGAAGCATTGTCTAAAACTAAATTGCTATTTACATTATTGAATGTAATTTTGCTTTTTAGAACTTTAGCAACACACAAGATTTTTAAACCAGACCAGTCATTGAACCGGTGAAGGCACTTGTTCAAGGTTCAATGGTCCAACCGTGGTTGAACCAGTAATTTTTTTAACTTTTTAAAATAATATATAGAACAATATTAAACAAAACAAAAAACACAATATTCCTTAACTTGGCAACATTAAAATTTAGCATATCAGTAACACATCTCAATATTTATTCAAAATTATATATTTAGCGGTCATTAAAAGATAATATTTATCCTATAATAATATGATAATATGTATAGTCAACAATAAATTCCCTATACATTTACATCCTAAGATGGACCATGAAAAATGACATGAACGGTGGCCCAAAAGACCACTAATCCATAAAACCCTAAAAGCTAAAAGACTAAAATCACACTTGCAATCAACAGCCTCAAGTTTCATTCTTTCTATACCCTCTCCGCATGTTTCACTCTTTCTACCCCTTCGCCCTTGTTTCAGCGCCATTTATTTTTCAACCTCCATCAGCAACAGATCGCATATATGGAAGAAGGAGCATAGACATTTGGCATATTGGCCTTTATTTTTTCTATCTCAATCTTAGTGTTTCCTGTATGCTTGTTGGCCCAGTTCGGTTCTGACAACTATGGCAGAACCTAAAATTCTAGATTCTACTCTGGAAGTCTAGCACCTCACCTTGGTCAACTATCTCATCTTGAGATATATTGTGAGTTGTGTCATTTTATATAATTGTTTTTTTAAAAAATAAAAGTATCAAAAGAGTTAATGACTATCCTCAATATTTTTATGCTTAAGGGATTTCATGTGGAATAATTTAACAGCCATAATACCAAATGAGATTTGAAATATTACGTGTGTCATTGAAACTTTAAAAAACTTTCACAAAAGAAGATGAATTTTTACATTTGATTCTTACAATTTAATTTTATTTTAAGAAGATGATGTGATATTGTCTGAGATTTGTTTCAAGAGATGATTTTATTTGCTAAGTATGTATGAGGAGTTAAGGTTGAACTTCTTATGATTCTGAGTATTTTAAATAAGCATAATGTATCTCTTTATATCATAAGTTTGAAATTCGATAATTATATGTCATTGATAATGACATTCATGTTGTTTGTTTGTTATTTTTGCAGTATTTTGATCACGGTAATTCAAGCCGACTATTTTAACCAATCATTGAGGTTATGTATTATATGCTTCTTGAAAGCTACATGCCAAATAGGAAAACAAGCAAGGTGATGCTTTAAATTTATTTGATCAATGACCTAGTATGATACATTTAAAAAGGAAACAGTTTGTTCTGTCAGCAGACGAGTAGTCTTCAAACTTTTCACATTTTCTTATTGTCCCTAGGATCAAAATCAGCATACATATTACCTAGTACACATGCATTATAAATGAAATAGTACGTCCTTTACTTTAAGTTAGCATGCCAGCATTACATATCATCTTGAATGGAAAAAGAAGACCACCCTATAAACTATGTTGAACATACAATTAATTTGATAAAGGATGGGCTTACAGTTATTGGTGAAATAACAACATTTTCTGCAATCTGTGCTCGGTACATTGCTCTGGTTTTCCTGATGGATTCATGTATCATAAAAATTAAGTAGATATGGTTAACTACAATAATTGGTTTTGAATTGTGGTTGCAGTCTCCATCGCAGTTCCGTTGCATTTACCGCAATTGCGGACAATTACGAGAACATTCAGCCGAAGCAACTATAATTGTGGTTGCTATGCAATTTTGAGAGACCTCCAAAACCAAAACATGTGATCCATAAATGTGGCTGCGAGCTTAATTTAAAAACCTAACCCTTATTATAGTCATGTAAAAGAGTACGAAAACCAAGAAAAAGATTTGCTTCACTTACTTGGATTAATTTCCTGAGGATGTTAACTAGCTCTTGGCTTTGTGGATCTTGCTCTTGAGTGTTACTCATCATATCTGTTGGAATACTAGGCTACAATTCTGAAATCATTAAATTCCACTCATCAACATCATTTGGTGACTTGGCCCCAATTGAAGCTGACATTCTTTATATCTAGATAGAGGAATAGAAAAAACTATTAATAGGGCTAGGGTAGCTAGAATAAGGAACATAAAACCCTGAAATTACTGTTGTGGAGGCTAAACAAATGAAGGAGAGTATTTATTGGTGGAGTGAAAGATTGTAAATGTACATGAATCTCATAGATACACACAATATTGCAGTCCACAGTTTTTAAGATTTTAAATGGTGTCTGGTTTTGACTGTGAAGGGAAAAATCCAAATAAAAACCAGACACAATTTGAAATCTTAAAAATTGTGGACTGGTATATTATGTGTATCTATGAGATTCATGTATATTTACAACAAAAAATGTTTCACTCCACCAATAAATACTCTCCTTCATTTGTTTAGCCTCCACAACAGTCATTTCTGGGTTTTCTGTGCCTTATTCTAGCTACCAATCTAGCCCCATTAGCAGTTTTTTCTCTTCCTCTATCTAGATATAAAGAATGTCAGCTTCAATTGAGGCCAAGTCACCAAATGTTGTTGATGAGGGGAATTTAATGATTTCAGACAGTCTAGTATGCCAACAAATATGATGAGTAACACTCAAGAGCAAGATCCACAAAGCCAAGAGCTAGTTAACATCCTCAGGAAATTAATCCAAGTAAGTAAAGTAAATATTTCTCTTGGTTTTCGTACTCTTTTACATGACTATAATAAGGGTTAGGTTTTTCAATTAAGCTCGCTGCCACATTTGGAGATCACATTTTTTGGTTTTGGAGGTCTCTCAAAATTGCATAGCAACCATAATTATGGTCGCATTAGCTGCATTTTCTCATAATTGTCCGCAATTGCGGTAAATGCAACGGAACTGCGATGGAGACTGCAATCGTAATTCAAAACCTATTGTTGCAGTTAACCATATCTAATTAATTGTTATGACACTGGAATCCGTCAAGAAAACCAGAGCAATGTACCGAGCACAGATTGTAGAAAATGTTGTTGTTTCACCAATAACTGTAAGCTCATCCTTTATCAAGTTAATTGTATGTTCAACATAGTTTATACGGAGGTCTTCTTTTTCCATTCAACATGATATGTATTGCTGGCATGCTAACTTAAAGTAAGGGACGTACTATTTCATTTATATTGCATGTGTACTAGGTAATATGTATGCTGATTTTGATCATAGGAACAACAAGAAAGTGGGAAAAGATTGAAGACTACTCGTCTGTTGACAGAACAAACGGTTTCCTTTTTTCTTCCTGAAGAATATAATCCTACCAGTTTTAAAGACATAGAAATGCTACTACCAAAGCTTGGGGATTGGAGGATACAGATCAGACAACGTGACGCAACAAATTCTGATATGGTAATTAAATTGTCATCAAATCAAAAGTTGTTTGTTGTTCTTTAATTATTATTTTTATATAATATATATCACTTCTATTGTTATACCTTTGTCATATAGAAAAATAAATAAACTAAAATTCAATATGTGAATTCCACCTTTACCTATATGTAGCATGCATGGAAGAGCATCATAGTTGTCATAAATTTTTAACACAACAATTCCTTGCTTGATCCTCTATTTTTATTTACCCAAAGCCTGAGATAAACACTTTTTTCAAAAAAAAAAATCAAAATTGTTTTTTAAATTTATATAAAACCAATTTTAGTGAAGAAAAAACATGAACGGTTTGTATCATACAACTTTGTCTAATGCAATATGCATGGGTTGGCTGGCACAACTGTTTGAAGGTATTCAATTCTTCATTGTCCTTGTACATGAGTTTAAATCTCCATTTAACAAATAAAACAAAAAGAATAAATAAATGGTATTTCAACTAACTGCTACATGACAGCTTTGCTTGGCTCTGTACTTTGTGATTGTGTGTATGTTTGTTACTGTATGATCTCTGGAATATATACTTGATTTAACTTGGACAGAGAACTTTTTTATAGTTATTTTGGAATATTTGTTTGATGTAATCCTGTTCTTGATGATGGTAGCAAGTATTGGCTTTTTTGTGGGGTTCTATGTTTAATTAATCTAGTGCCAAAAGTAGTCAATGCTCCTTTACTTAACTTAATAATACTAGTAGTGGTCGCGTTACGTTTTTCATTATTGCAGACAATTGTGGAAAAATACTGCCGACGCGGTTGCAATTACGGTCGTGATGCAGTTTCGGCAACTAGAAAAAACCAACATGTCATGACCCAGATTTTGAAATACCACATTTTGTGTGTGGATACGAGCGGATCTTTACAAGCACGTTAGCACTTTAAAGGTGTCTTGCATTGGTAGAGGCATCATGGGTTCAATATACTAGTACGTTTGTAATTTCTGCACTAGCTATATATATAGTATGACATATATGATATATTTTTTTTTTGGGTTGACTAACAGGGTTCAATATCAATTAGTATGACATTGTACCACACCATGTTATGCTTTGTTTGTACCCACTTGGCCTATGTAGAGAAAGATGGTGATGAGCTGCAAAGAAATATGCACATCTCAGAAATCTTGAATAAAACTAATTTTTCTCACTCATTTAAAGCTCTTGGTCATCCAATCCCTCCTCCTAAAAGCATATTGGAACATGAGTGTGGTTGGGATCTGCTGGTTGTGTTTACTATGGATATGTGTTGCTGGTTGGGACCTGCTACATAATTGATACAAGGTCCATGCTAAGCAGAGGCGCATCTTTTCAGTGGCGGGAGGGAGCAGCGGCTCCGGCCAAATTTTTTCAACCATATAATTTTTTTTTATCGGCTCCCCCCTTAAAATTATATTGAATCACCATCCCTCGAATTTATGTTTGGAGAAAGTTAACTTACGTAGAGGAGGGTGCTACTGCTAGAGAAGAACAGTGCGTTAAGATACCTTTGCAAAGGTGTAAACATTCCCTTTCTCTGCTTTAACTTGGACATCTCTTGTTCTTCTCCGTTGACTTCCACGTAGACACCTTTCCACCTTGGCAATTGCCTTCTCCGCCATTTTCATTTGCAGTGAGTCGAGTGATTTATGAGTTCAATCTCTTTCTACAGCTCTTGACTTTGTTGCTACGTTGACTGTGGTGTCATTTCTCCGGTTTTTGTTTCATTGTGTTTAAACGTATTTCCTAGTGGGATTTGGGATTGATATCTCTTTGTTTCTTTTGTGCTCATTGCATTGTTCTTTTTCTTTTTTTTTGTGCTCGTTGCACTGTTCTGTTTTTGTTTGTTTCTTTTGGCTTTTCTTGGGAACATCGTGTCTAAGTTTAAGCTTTGGGGAATTGTAGTATAAAAATTTTCAGCTTATAACAAAATGTTCTAATTTAGAGATAGCAACCTGACAACATGTCACCACTTTTGCTTGTTTACTGTCAACGTCAATGTGTGATCTCACGTTTTTCCCCCAACAAAATTATGGTTTGTTCTAGAGTGCACCATCTATAAGAAGGTACTGCACTATTCTACAATTTCAACTACATCTTTAACAAGGGATGACAGAAAATAGTATATTTTAATTATATTATTTTAACTAATAGTGAGTGGCTCCCCTAAATATTTTTGCCAAGACCCGCCACTGATTCTAAGTGATCAAATTCTACTTCTGTTTGATTTCTCTTCATGCATTTAAGGTGAAGTTTTTGACTTCTGTTCAAATCCCCGTGTTTTGTTGTTAGTTTAACCCTGCAGCTTAAAAGGGGTTGAAAAAGAAATTATAATTTTTTTGGAACTGATTATGGTTTTGATTTGTGATTTTGGGTCTTTAATTTATGGTGTTATGTGTGAAACTGATTTTATGCTAAATTCTTTAATTTTGAAAAGCAATTTTTTTTTTTTGGTTAATTATACCTTTCCTCATCTTGGTTTCATTCCTTTATCTGTATCTTGTAAATTTTAAATTTGTTGTTGACTAAGGAAGTAAATATTAGGAGGTGTCCATATTTTTGTTGCAAATGGTTCAGTTTGGATTTTAGTGTCTCCCTGTCTCAAATAATTTTGAATGATTATGATTCTCTGGTGTATGACATTGGACTTGTGTTTGTTGAATAGCTTTGTGCAAGCATGTTTCAAAGCTTTTGCTTGGATTGAGTGACTATTTTCTAAAAAATAAAAATGATATAATATAATTTTATTAAAATAAACAGTGAAAATTTAATGTGTTGTTGAATTATGTTTATTTTTTGCTTCTTTTATGCCACAAACAATAGCTCTGCAAGACTCTACAACTATCAAGTTTTATATATGGGACACTGCAGATCAAGAGAGGTAATTTTCATTTATCTTTTCAATTTGCACATAATTTACTAATGAGCCCAAGCACATTTAGTAGAACAATGACCGGAATATCTTTTGATTCATCGTGGGAATTGATTCTTTGGGAAGCAAAAGGCAGGAAAAAAATGCAAAACATATGTGATACTCCCCCAAGCTTAAATAAACACTGTCCTCAATGCAAATAGAAGTAAAAAGAGAGTATCCGACACATAACTTAGGTGGTGGAAAATGACTCCGGGAATATTGCCAGTTGTAAATAGTCTGCCTACATGCTCCATGCTCTACAGGCGGCTATCAATAGCATGACCATTCTGCTGCAACTGCCTCCAAAAGGCCATCCTAGTCATCATAATCAAAATAGAGGGCTATCGATATGATTAGCACCCCAACAATAATCTTACTAGCATGAGCCTTTCCTACATGTCTGGCTAAAAATGACCCAGAATCCATGCGGACCTCACTAAGCATGGCCCATAAAACAGGAGCTCGTCCTGACGGACTCCCTATCACTGTCTCTGCGCCCAAAAATATGTAAATATATAATGATAATGTTTTGATTGTTGACAAACACTAACCATTAACATGTAAGACAAAAAAAAAATATAATTTACAAGCATGCAGGTCCTCAAAGGATAGCAACCCAAAGAAATAAAAAGCAAGAGGCATCAAAGTTTCAAGTATCAAGACCAAAGAATTCAATGGGTAAATCATTAGGTCTTAAATACATATGTAAGAGATTGATCTAATTAGGTTTTAGAATGACTCAAGGTATTAATCATGAAAAGCAAAATATATTTTCTACACTAATCTTAAAAATGTTTCTCAAAATAAATCCCAAAGTTTCAAAGACATTCTTTCTTAATTTTAAAGTTAATTGATTTTCATTTAATGTAAATTGATTTGAAAATATTCTTGATAGAAATTAAATATTTTAATAAAAAAAAAATTTGAACAAGTTGGATCACCTATTATTAAATTGATTTTCAAATCTCCTTCAATCAACTTATTGGCTTTGAATGCCGATTGTGTTTTTTTTATTTTATTTTATTTCTCAAGGTATCCTCCGTGCGCAATTACGAAAACTAATCCCTCGAGTCGGGTAGGACAACAAGGGCGGTAAATGAGACGCCCCGACGTCCCATTAAAGAACAATCCTAATTAACTAAGCCTTAATCCGTTTTATTAGCGTTGGCGCGGATATACATTCGAAAATATTATAAGTTTGCGGAAGCGATAAAATTAAAACCAATTTAAACATACACAGTGGAAGAAAGATAAAACAGCAGATATAAGTACATAGTATATACATCATGTCTCCGACAGTGCCATCGATCCCAACAAAGGGATCGAAAGCCTACCGTCTATACAAACCGGGTAAAGAAACAGTAACTGGTCACAGAGAAAGATACATAAAAACCTAAATGTGAATATATGCCTTGACAGGTACTTTAGTTTTGCTGAATGACAAAAGGGAAAAGTCCAGAAGTACTAAAGTGCAAAAAGCGAAAAGTTATAAAGCAAGCAAGCACAAAAGGCAAAATGGGAATTTCAGTATTTGTATTGGATGTTTTAGAAAATGTATGTAAATGGTAAGTAGAGTTCTCAATTTAATATTAGTCTCACACACACACATTTAACATGTGCTTAAAAGAGATAAGACTGACAATTAATTGGTACTTAATGAGCAATCAATTTCTTAATTGTCAAGGTTTTCAAATTCAAATTTATATGTGTCATAATCGATTATGGTAATCCTATAATCGATTATGAGTCGAGGTTAAATGGCTTTAATTCGTGTTAATGAGTAATTATGACATTAAAGCCGTTGAGTTTAAAATTTGAATCAGTATAATCGATTATGGTTTTTGTATAATCGATTATGTCCTTAATGGCTTTCAACGAGCTTCAAACAGAAACCCTGTAATCGATTATGTAATCGATTATGACTTTTTATGTGAAAGTCAGTGGACTCGTAATCGATTATTCTCACTAATCGATTATGACTATTCTGTCAAAGTGAGCGCTTCCTGAAATTGGTTTAAATAATCGATTATGAGAATGTAATAATCGATTATGCTGCGACAAAAATGAATTTTAAGAGGCTTGACCTAATTTCTTTTGAACCATCACCCTTCTCCTATAAAAGCAAGTTTAGGCAGCCTTCAAACAGACACAATACACTGCTATCATTTTTCTCTGTGCTAAAACTCTGTTAAACATTTTTTTATACTCTATCTCTTGCACTTTCACTTTGACCATATTATATTGAGTATTCTATACACCATATAGGTGTTATTGTAATTCTTCTTCAATTTGTTTATCAGCACTATTAAGAATGCATATTGTTGGTAAGAGTCGTGTGACTCAAACCTTTCTTTTCTACACCTAGTTTTGAAGAGAGGTGATATCTCTTGGGGTGTTCTTGGATGTGATTTTCAAGTGTTTACAAGGGAGGTGATATTCCTTGTGGTTGATAAGAGAGGTGATACCTCTTGGGTTATTGTCTTGAGGCTCTTTCACTGGGAGAGGTGATATCCCTGGTCTGTGAGGAGTTCTCTCTATTGTAAAGGTTCTAGTTGATCCTGTTTAAAAACTAGAGTTGATTGAAAACCCTTGGTGATATTGCCTTGGGGACTGGACGTAGGTCAGTTGGGTAGTTTGTGGCCGAACCAGGATATATCGTTGTATTCTTTTCTCATCCCTTATCTCTTTACTTTCGCAATTGATTTTCGCTTAAATACTTTTTATTTGCACGCGACGTTTACAAATTGCTTTACAAGGTATTTTAAAAGGATTATATTTTTAATTTGTTAAAGTTTTTGAAAAACACTGTTCACACACAATTCACCCCCCTCTTGTGTTTGGAGTCACTTGTCAACAAGTGGCATCAGAGCTTAACTCTTGGATATAAAGGACGAAACCGTCTCAAGAGGAAAGATGACTTCAAACAGTTTTCATAATGAGGGTAATTCCGTAAACAGACCTCCATCGTTCGATGGTGAGGGGTATGGATACTGGAAAAAAAGAATGCAAATTTTTTTGGAAGCTTCTGATATTGATATTTGGGATTCTGTGGAAAATGGTCCATTTGTCCCTAAGCATGAAGTTAATGGTGCTTTAGTGGATAAACCGAAAATCTTTGGACCGACGCGAAAAAGAAAAAGGTCCAATACAATTTGAAAGCTAGGAACATCATCACTTCAGCTTTAAGCTATGTTGAGTTCTATAGGGTCTCAAATTGCAAGACCGCTAAAGAAATGTGGGACACCCTTCAATTGACCCATGAAGGTACTACCAAGGTCAAAAGGGCTAGGATGAACACATTGACCCATGAGTGTGAGCTATTTAGGATAATACAGGGTGAAAGCATACAATATATGCAGAAACGTTTTACCCATATTATAAATCATCTTAGGGCTCTTGGGAAATCTTTTAATAATGAGGATTTGATAAATAAAGTGCTTACATGTTTGAGTAGAAATTGGCAACCCAAAGTAACTGCTATATCTGAATCTAGAGATTTATCATCTATGTCTTTGGCAACTTTATTTGGCAAATTGCAGGAATACGAGCTTGAACTATATCGCCTCATGGAAAGTGAGGAAAATGATAATAAGATAAAGAAAGATCATGCACTCAAAGCACGCATGATTGAAAAAGATGTAGAGAGTGACTTTGATGATTATGATAGCCTTGATGAAGACGAGGAAGACATGAGCTAAATGATCCGCAAGTTTAAAAAGTTCTTAAGGCAAAAAGGCAAAGCAAAACAAGGCTCCAATCCTAAAAAGAAAGATGAGGAAGAAGGAACCTCTTTCATCCCAACATGCTACAAGTGCGGCAAAATGGGTCATATAAAACCCGACTGTCCTAAAGGCCAAAGAAAGCATGAGAAATGGATAAAAGGCCACAAAAGGACCGAAGAGAAAGGAGGGCCTATATTGCTTGGGAAGACAATGATATGGATTCATCCGATGTGTCAGATAATGAAGAGGCAAATTTATGTCTCATGGCAAATCATGAGGAAATTGAGGTAAACGACCCTGAACTTGAAACTGATTTATCTTATGATGATTTGCTTATTGCCTGTGAAGAATTAAATGATGAAACTATTAGACTTCGAAAAATCATTTATTCATCCAAGAAAACCATCTCTCTTCTTGAATCTAAAATCGATATTTTAAACAAAGAGATGGAAGCCCTTAAAGAAAAACAAGTTGTTTTAAATAAAACTTCATCATGCTTATCTTGTGAAAATAAAAAGTTTGAAGTTTTTGAATGTGATGAATGCAGCGTTTTGAAAATTAAAATTGAGGACTTATATAACACGCTTGTGAAATTCACAATGGGAAGGAATAACCTAAATGTTCTTTTGGGAAATCAAAAAGGAATGTATGACAAAGCTGGTTTGGGCTATCAACCGAAATTTCATGAAAAATCTTTTAAGAAATTTTTTAGTCCAAGCAACAAGTCCAGTAGTCCTTTTGTTAAATGCTTTCACTATGGTAGAAAGGGTCACACTGCCTCTATTTGCAGCATTAGGAAAAAACAAAGGCATAGATGTTAAAAATGCATGGATTAAAAAGGGCCTATTGACCAAGACTAATGTTCAAGGACCAAAAATGCTTTGGGTACCAAAAGCCAAAATATGATTCTGTTTTGCAGGAGTGCTTGAAGACCAAGAATAAAAATTGGAATTTCAATATGGTCGTTCAAAAGCACATTTTTTCAATCCTCTATAATCGATTATGAGAAGTCAGAAAGGCCAAAATCGATTAAAGGAATCGATTATGCACAGAAAGGAGACAAATAGCAAAAGTCAGTAAGGTAGTAATCGATTAACATAATCGATTACACTTGGACGAGGAGCAGAAAGGCAAAAGTCAGAATGCCTATAATCGATTAGCATAATCGATTATGCATGCGGGTATTTTCCAGAAGAGTCCAAATCGATTACATAATCGATTATGCAAAGAAGCCAGAAAACAATCGATTATATAACCGATTTCGTGAAAGGAAAAGGTCATGCACTCAACTTTTGATTAGTTATTGTACATCTTGATAAATCTCATGAGAAATAACTATTTGCATGTTAGAACCTTTTACATGATTAACTCTTCAAAATTCTTTGAAAAGTGTCTTTCTTCATGATACTTTCTTTTCTCAAATGCCTTAGAAAAAAAATAAAATATTAATTTGAAAAATTATCTTCGAAAGGGGGAGAAATATTTGCATGCTTAAGGGAAATAATCATATACTTGCTAAAGGGGGAATCTTTTCTTTTACTATCCTGGCACTTGCTTCCGTACACATGTTTGAATTACACTGATGCCTGCATATACTTTTTAACTATATGTATTACTCTGAATATATGCCTTGCTTTATCAATACTTTTCCCGCTTTTTGATAATGCCAAAAGGGGGAGAGTTATCTGATTGCATGAATCAGGGGGTGTGGATTTGAATGTATGCATAAAGTGAGGGGGAGTAGGGCATAGAATTGTGCTTAAAATTAAGATATTCTTTAATTGTCTGCTCTAACCCATTTCTTAAAGCAACTCCCTCCATGAGATGCTTGCCATCATAAAAAAGGAGGAGAATGTGAATATATGCCTTGACAGGTACTTTAGTTTTGATGAATGACAAAAGGGAAAGGTCCAGAAGGACTAAAGTGTAAAAAGCGGAAAGTTATAAAACAAGCAAGCACAAGGGCAAAATGGGAATTTCAGTATTTGTATTGGATGTTTTAGAAAATGTGTGTAAATGGTAAGTAGAGTTCTCAATTTAATATTGGTCTCACACACATACATTTAACATGTGCTTAAAAGAGATAAGACTGACAATTAATTGGTACTTAATGAGCAATCAATTTCTTAATTGTCAAGGTTTTCAAATTCAAATTTATACGTGCCATAATCGATTATGGTAATCCTATAATCGATTATGAGTCGAGGTCAAATGGCTTTAATTGGTGTTAATGAGTAATTATGACATTAATGAAGTTCACACAGGCAAACACAAGAAGCGGGGGTTGAACTGTGTTTGTTAATATTTTTCGAAAACAACCTTTTTCAAGAAAAGTTTTCTCACACAAAGATAAAGAGGCAGAAGCAAACACACAGAAAAACAAACTTTTGAAGGAATAACAAATTCAAGTTCAAATCCCCACAGTTAGTATAAACAAGTAAAACTAAAGAGGTAAGGGATTATAAGATTCACGCAAGTTGTTTTATCTTGGTTCACTCTCTTCCAACCAAGAGCTACGTCCAGTCCCTTCTACTTGAAGGTTTTTCTCCACTATTCTCCAAACAGATTACAACAAGTATTCAACACCTTTCCAGGCTCACAAGTATTCCTTTCTTAACAAGCCTCTTCAGGCTCTACCTCTAACAAAGAGATTTGGTTTCTTTTGATCTTCTAACTCACTATGTGTGAGGATATGAAAGTTTAAGATCAGATGAATATTATAACAATATTCAATCTAAGATATTACAGACTTTTGCTTTCTGAAAGAATAAAAGAATGTTTGCTAGCAAGAGATTTATTGAGATTTCTGTATATGTGCAAAAGTTCTTTCTTCAAAAGTCTTGGTCTTCTATTTATAGAGACCTTGCCCTTCTCTTCAAGTTCTTCAATGGTTCAGTTTGAATTTTCCCGTTTAGGAATAGAATCAAGAGTGTAATATCTGTTGTGACTCAGCTTGCTCATGGCCATTGTACTATATGACAACATTCTTGCATGAAACGGGCTCACCTCTAAGCAAATGCAACTTGAAAAATTGTCTTGCCTTCCTTGTACAAATTCCAGCTATTCCAGCGTAAAAAGTGACAGGGTACAAGTCGTTTTGCATTGTACTATTTTACTTTTTGCAATTCCTCACATGTACTATGTCTCTCTCATAAAAACAAGACAATAAAACCGTTAATAACAAATAAGAGGGACCATCATATATTTGAAATAAATATTTCTATATGGTCGAGATATTAATTCTGATTATATCAAGCATTCATTTCAAGTGAAGAGCTCGTCTACTTAAAAAAGTATGTCTATACGCTCATAGCTAAAATTCAATTTTAGCTCGTCCAGTGACGTGGCAAATTTTGCTCGTCCATAATAAAAGTCTTTGGACTTGCTACATATCAGTGAACAGCTTTAACTTGCGTCTGCTGACGTGGCACAAACGCTCGTCTACTTATATGAGTAGAGAGCTCGTCTACTGTAACACCCCGATTTTCATTGTTTCAAAATAATCGAAATGCGGACGACTATGTTTATATTTTTATATGAGTGTTAGAAAATTATTTTAAATAAACGAAGTTAATCACTCAATCCTACTTAAACGTAGGAAGCTACGATTAAAATTTAGGTTTGAAAGTCAGGCGAATCCCGGCCCGCGAATTTCACTGACAGTATATTTATACTGATCAGAAGACCTAATTTTAATTCGTGAACGAAAAACTTAAGGTTTTTATTTTATTTCCTATGATTGTGTGTTTTTAGAATTATTTCATTTACAGTGAAATAATTTAAGTTTTACGGGCGTAATACTCGATCGGGCGAACGACGGAGCTAACAACGGGATATTTGGGACTCGATAAGTGGATAAATCCTAAATTCTCCTAGGACTAAGGCTTCCATGTGAGTGGTTTGATGTGGCTTAGGGTTGTGTTAGCAATTTTTAATAATTGCATTTTTGGTCCTTAAACTTATTCTTAATTGCACTTTGGTCCCTAAACTAGTTTCTATGATACACTAAGTGAAGTGGATCAATTTTTCACTCATCCAAATCATGTTGGGCTGCAGTTTTGAGGCCCAAATTTCGTGGCCAAGAATCATCTCATGTAACCAATTTCCTACTTTTAATTATCTAGGTTTTGATTAAAGTCTTAAACATTTTTATGTTAGAAAAGTATGTAATGGACTTGGGCTTTTGCCAAGCCCATTTTCGCATGGCCCATGGCCTTGGAGGCTGATTTCTCCTCTTCAAAAGTGACTCATCCTTCCACATTGTTCTAGTTCATTCTTTATCTTCTCCACCTTCACTTTTTCTCCATTGTTCTTAACTCCAAAAGCTTGAGTTTGTGAAGCAAGTGTTGGATTCTTGCTCATTTCTTGGTTTTATAGAGGTGATTCTTACTCTTCATCTTCATTTAATGCCATGTTCTTCATTGATTTTTCCATTTCCATGCCTAGATCATTACTTTTGTGCATGAACAAAGTCTTAGATCTAGAATTTTGAAAAATCACCATATATCATAGAAAACTCCTAAAATAGTGAAACCAATTTCTATGTGCTTATCATCATCCTTACTATCATAATCCCAGAGATTGTTAAAAACAAAATCTTCCTTCCTTCAAGAGGTAAAAAACTCATATCCTTGATCATCTAAGCTTTCCTCTTCATGTATTTCTCATGTTTATGCCATGAATCATATTTTTGCATTCTTAGATCTAGAAGTTTGAAATTCTCTAGAAAATGATAGATAAATCCTAAAAATATGAAATTAATTTCTATGAGTTAGATATCATCTCTACTACCATAATCTAAGAGCATGTTGTAATAAAAAATTTCCTTCCCATTTAATGGATCATGGCCGAACCTATAGAGGAAAGAATGAATGAAGTTTTGTTCTTTATTTTGATGTATGATCATGTCTTCTATCATACATGTATGTACTTATGTTGAATGCTAGTTGGTTTGTTAAAATGAAAACCCTAACCCTATATACTCTTGATGGCTGAATCTAGCTTTGTGAGGGTTAGGAGGATTTTGAGTCAAAACTTAGTTGATTATCCTTGATCCAATGTCTTAAGTTCATTAGGATCATTAATCCATGACTTAAGCAATATTTGGAATTTGTCTCTTTTTGTGTAGTGTTGGCCGAATCTAACATATAGTTTAGGAGAGGACTTGTTGTTGGATTTTGTGTTGTTTGGTTGTGTTTTGACAATAGTTTTGGTTTGTTTAAGCTTTTGACGCGAGCTGAAATTCCTTGACGCGTGCCGAAACCAAAACCGACGATACGTGACAAAGTTCGTTGTGACTTCAAGAGGTAAGGGGAGCTTACCTGAGGGATTTTTCCCAATAACTATTAGCTTTAGTGTGGTCTGTATACTTGATATGTGGCTGTGGTGCTTTAAATATGCTGTTTACGTTGTGTTGTTTATCTGTGTACGATGATTTATCTGTTTTTAATTTATTCAATTATCTGCAGTTGTTTATTATATTGCTATGATGCATGATCTGCCTGGTGATATAATTCTGATGATGTTGTTGAGTGTTGTTTGTGATGCCTGACAGTGGTCAGTGCACAACCGATTTAATCAGATAAAAGCTTTAATAAGCTATATACATTATATTCAATGTTTTATGGGAAATGTTGGAATATAATAGTAGTGGAAAATATTATTTGGGAAAATAAATGAGTATTGAGAAATATTATTATTTTAATGATTTATTGATGAAAAGTCAACTATGAGTCACAGTGAGGACGTAACCGTGAAAATATTTTCGTACTGCTAATTTTTACGTGAGAAATTCCGTAATATTATAAAAAGTTATTTTATGAAATTAATCTTCGAAAATAACTTAAGTATGATTTGAGAAAATTGTTTAAGTGGAAAAAGCTATGTTTTGGCTTAATTGGCTTAAAAGATGTAATTTGACGGCAAATTGGAAAAGTGTCGACGACAAGTATTTTTAAAGCGGCAGTACGTATTTTAGATAAACTTGAGCCTCACGTGATTCTCTTTTTGGAACATAAACGTTATAGAAGAGAATTTCAAGTAACCGATGATTTTATAAAGGAGTTTTATAAAGGAGTTTTTGTAAAGGAGTTGTTTTTTTAACCGTGTTATTTTCCGTCAACTTGGATAAGTTGCGGAGACTTTGTTTTGGATTTGTTTTTCACAGAACGAAAATGGTGTTTACGTTGAAACATGAGCCTAGTATCAGAGACGTCGCGATACTAGTGTTCTTCAATTTAAGCATACTTACTCATAGGAACACTAGCCCGACGTTTTCGGTTACTTAGGTCATCAAAACTTCCACTTACATAACTCAACACTTCAAATTTTCCCTTTCAAGTTTTTAAAGCATTATTCTTACTATCATTGAGCTCTGACCATTGTCAGGCTTTCAATCAAACCTAAAATCAACCGTTCAATCCAGACATACAAATATATTTAAACCATATAAACAGTTATTATCTCATCGAATTTAAAACACACATCACACATAACCACAACAACCTTACACACAACAACTAAATAACACATAGTTACCAAAACCCTTTAGGTAAACTCCCTTTACCTTTGAAGACTAGAAAAATATCCTCTTTTTGACTCCCAGATTTTGTTTCCTTCTCGATGATGTGCCGGTCCCTTTAACCTCTCACAATCCAAATAGGCAAAATCCGTGACTGCTCCAAAATAAAAAGTCGCACTCCCAAGCAAGCATAACCACAATCATCAACATAGGGAGAGCGTCCAAGCACATTCAACACCCAAACAACATATCAATCCATAATTCAACATTAACATAAAATCTAATAAATTCAAACCTTTAATTTAACAAAACATTATAAATTTTCCAAATAAAACTAAATTTGTGCAACATAAGGTTCATAAATAAATTTGGGGAAAACTCATTTTAACTAAAGAATAATGAAATTGGTTTAAGGCAACATTAATTCTCAGTCCCAATTGCACAAAACAAGTGTTAATTTCACACTTTGAAACTGAAATCAAAATCGTAGGATTAGGGTTTCAAAATCAAATTGGGGATTTTCATCTAGGAGAGGTTATGATGAAGAACTCACCCAAGATGACAAGGAGAGATGACATGGTGACTACAAGGCCAGCCGGCACGGCGACCAGCGGTGGAGCACGGCGGCAACACAGCGGTGACGCGGTCTTTGAGACATTCATGTACAAAACTAAAGTGAAACTGATGTAAGAAGATAAAGGAGGTCCAAACAAGAACAAAGAGGGTGGAAACCACCATGAAAGGTGGCGGTTCGGACTCACCGCGGTGGGGCACGATTTTACGCGAGACAGGGGCGGCGCACGGCTGGACGGGGCGGCGATTTGCGTTGGATGACGGTCGAACGCGAACAGGCAGCGGCGCACGGGTTCTCTGTCGCGTCGGCGAGTGGCGGTCGGAGCTGGGCTGGGCGGTGCCGGTCTGAGCAGTGGAGGAAGGAAGATGGGGTTGGAGTGGGAGGAAGAAGAAAGTAGAAGAAGGAGGGGATGGGGTATTGAGTATTTGAGTGAAAATGAGAGAGAGATTTATGTTTTTGCTTTTTTCAGAACAATCCAAACGAGGATTGGAAGTGTGAGCGTTTTGAAGGAGGACTGCATTTCGAGATTAAAGAATCAGTGCTACCATTGGAAATCAGGAATTTCCAAGCTTTAGTGGAGAAATGTAGAAAAGTGGAGCTGATGAGGAAAGGAAGAGACAACGGAGGAACTGTTGGAGGACCCTCTCGTTCCAAAGATCAGAACCAGAATCAGAAAGGGAAGCAGTACCAGAGGGAACCTTATTTCCGATCACAAGGAAATAATCAGAATCAACAACAGTATCGTTCTAATGATTCTGAATTGGGAAGTGGAGGTCAGCAGCACCAAAACCGAGGTCAAATTAAGTTAATATTTAGTGATAGGTACAAAAGTGAGTGATAAATATTGAATCTAAAAATAAACACGATTTTGGGTTTTAGTCTAAAAATAATGGGTGACAAATATATACTTTCAAAATTCAAATTAGAATAAATATTGATAGTTGAATTGATCAACTAAGAAAATCCACGGTCCAATATTTCATCTCCGATTAATGTCAAACCAATTTATTTTCAAATTTAAAATTAAATAGAGTAAAATATGAAAATAATTTTCTTTCAATCATATCATTTAAAATATTTTTTCTAAACAAATACTAGTAGTGACAATAACATAATATTATTTAGTAAACGTGCATGTACTGAAATAAGGCAGTGCTAACGCACTTATTAAATTATTTTTAAATGAGTAATTTTAATTACTCAAACTAAACCCCTTAAAATAAACAAAGTTAAACATCCAGAAAATTAGCCAATCCAAATAAAATAATATAAACATATATATTTACTATTATTGAAGAACAGTAAATACCCGGGTGTTACATTACTACCCCACTTAAAAAAAATTTCGTCCTCGAAATTTCGTGACTCAAAACTATACAGGATCTTATAATTACATCTTAATCCCAAGATCCTATTTTATACTTCCGGTATTCACTTTCCCTTAGATGACTTTCATAACTTAATAACGAAATTCATACTTAGTCTTCATTATATTTATCCTCAATATCAAATCACTTATCCTTAATTTATACTCTCCCTCTCCTCAACTTGGTTCTCTACACTTACAGCAGATTTTACCGACAAACGTTGGTAAAATTCAGGTCTTCACTTGGGACGATGCTGGAAGATACTCCATGAAGTCTGTTCAGTTCCCTGATACATGAGTTTTTGTAAAGGAGTTTTTTTTCTAACCGTGTTATTTTCCGTCAACTTAGATAAGTTGCGGAGACTTTGTTTTTCACAGAACGAAAATGGTGTTTACATTGAAACATGAGCCTAGTATAAGAGACGTCACGATACTAGTGTTCTTTAATTTAAGCACGAAGATCTTTGATCCGTGTTACGTTGAGTACCCATGGTATAAGTTACGTTGTTATGGACTTTGTGTCCTTTTCACGTTGTATATCCACATGGTGGGTTACGTTGTAAAAGGTAAATGTTGTTTTCTACGACCACAAACCCCAAGGCTGATTGCAAGGTCTAAGGTTTTGTGATTGAGCACTCAGACTTCGTGTCCTGTGTTGACGTTGAAAGATCTAAACACGTTGTTAAGTTAATACGTTGACAATCACGAGTAGTCGTAAGCCATTTTGAGCTTCGGCAAATAAATACTGAACACAAAGAAAAATGATGAGAACAAACGTTTTACATGCATTCATTGGCAGACGTGCCCACGTTGTGAAGTGTGGTACCTTAATGAGTAAGGTATTCCATGCCACGTTGTTTTATGTGAATGCCTTGGGTGTGAGGTATTTCATGCTACGTTGATTCATTGTGCCTTGATGGACAATGGAAAACCATATACGTTGATCACTGTGCCTTGTGTTGGACAGTGTGCTATGGTAAACACGTTGTGCCTAATATACCTGGCAATACCATATACGTTGGTCACTGTGCCTTGTGTGGACAGTGTGTTAAGGTAAACACGTTGTGCCTAATATACCTAGCAATCGAGCCTGATCAGCTCATTTACACGTTGTTGGGGATCTCCGGAGATTTAGCGAAATGTAGAGACTATATATGGAAGTGTTCATGCATAGTTTTCAAACGTTGATGTTTGGGGTATGAAACCCGTTGATAAAGTACTTGTTTAGTTATGAGAATGTATGCTGCTATAATTGTATGTGTGTATATGCTGTTTTGTGAGTCGCGCTTTTAGTTATTGTGTTAAATCCATATATTGGCGTCTCACCCTTACAAATATATCAGGTTCTACTGGTAATTGCCGTTGTATCCTGGGATACTGGTACAGATGAAGCGGAGGAGTTCTTTAGGTCACTTGCGGACTTAGATGCTAGATGCTTGAAGAAGTATCTGTTTGTGGGAAAAGACCATGGGGGTCTTTCCAATAATGTCTGTTAGTTTCGACCAGCTTAGGTTCTTTTTATGTGATGTCATGTGTTGAAATGAACTAAGTTGATAAAGATCTAAGTGTGAAACTTACGAGGTAGTATAGTTGTATGACTTCTGTATATGCTTATATATCTAAGTATGGTTATGATTATGTCGTTGTTAGGGAGTTAAAAGGAAAAAGATTTATCACCATATTTTGAAGAGATTCACGTTGAGAAATTAATATGTTCCGAAAGCAACCAGTAAATAAAATCTTATTTTTCCGCAAACGGGTAACCATGTGATGACCCGGGAGTAGGGTGTCACATTAGTGGTATCAGAGCTGGTCAAGTCTTTCGGGATCTTTGGGAAATAGGTCTGTTATGTTTTTGTTGTGTGATCTCTGGTGGGTCACTGTTTGAATTGTTTCCCTATTGAAACAATGTGTGCTGACACACAAGTATGTGTGTTTTGATGGGTTCTGATTGGTTGAGACTTTCTGAGAACCCATGAGTGGTAAATTATACGATGGCTTAATTACTTCTTTGAAGTAATGTGTGTTAATACACCAATGCACGTTTCATTTTCTGGTTGCGGTCTAACTGATTTTGTACTGCAGGTCAGTTATGGAACCAGCACCAGAAGGTGGACGTGGACGAGGACGTGGACGTGGACGTGGACGGGGACGAGGACGTGGCCGTGGAAGCGGCCGTAGAGGCGGTCGTGTTGGCGGTCGTGGTAACATGAATGAATATTATGAGGAAGGAGTGGATTATGCGGCTCAGGCGATGGAAAATGTAGCAGGTGCGATTGCTAATCAGACTGCATCCATGAATGCCCAGAACCAGCAGGCACAGGTTCGAGCTGACAGGCTGTTGAAGGCAAGAATTTAACTGCTTTTAGACGTCAAGATCCGATGCAATTCGATGGAGATGTGGATCCTGTGAAGGCTGACTTATGGATTCAAGAATTAGAAAAGATTTTCGAGCTGATTCATACTCCAGAGGAAGTGAAGGTGTCTTATGCTGCCTATCTGTTAGTGGGAGACGCTGAGTATTGGTGGAGGGGCGCCAGGCAACTATTAGAAGCAGAGCATCAGGTGATTACTTGGGTATTATTTCGAACTGCGTTTTTGAACAAATACTTTCCTCAAAGTGCGCGAGCTGAGAAGGAGAGAGAATTTCTGCAACTTCAACAGAGAGATTTAATTGTCGGAGAATACGCGGCAAAAGGTTTGAATCGCTTGCCAAGTATTTTTGCTTTTTTCAGAACAATCCAAACGAGGACTGGAAGTGTGAGCGTTTTGAAGGAGGACTGCGTTTCGAGATTAAAGAATCAGTGCTACCATTGGAAATCAGGAATTTCCAAGCTTTAGTGGAGAAATGTAGAAAAGTGGAGCTGATGAGGAAAGGAAGAGACAACGGAGGAACTGTTGGAGGACCCTCTCGTTCCAAAGATCAGAACCAGAATCAGAAAGGGAAGCAGTACCAGAGGGAACCTTATTTCCGATCACAAGGAAATAATCAGAATCAACAACAGTATCGTTCTAATGATTCTGAATTGGGAAGTGGAGGTCAGTAGCACCAAAACCGAGGTCAAATTAAGAGGTGCTACAAATGTGGAGACCCAACTCATATGGCTGCCAAATGCACAATGAAGGGGATGAAGTGCTTTAACTGTGATCAAGTGGGACATCTGTCGAGGGATTGCAGGGCACCAAAGCATGGACCGGCAATTTAAAGTGTTATGTTCTGCATCGGGTTATCAAGTGATTTTCCCAGGGCGTGTCGTATTAACTCTAATGAGTTATAATTCTAAGTTTGTAATAGGATTCTAAGTATAAGCGTGTGTTGATGTCCTTGAGCTTTTGACTCTCTCAGGTTTCCTATGTTATCAGTCTTTTTCAATGTGTGTATGTCATTTACGACTTTTTGAGAACAAAGGTTTGTTGAAGAAATTAATTTCAGTTTCTTCTTTTTGATTAATGGCGATCAGTTTTAAGTTTGGGTTAGATCTTAAATTTCGTAAAGTTATGAATTGCCCTGTTATTGTTCCGGATAGGCATTTTTTTTTTTTTTGACAAAGGAAGTTTCTCAAGGAGACTTACTCTAGTCACTTTTACCACTTTTACCTTTGGTAGAAAGTGATTCAGTTTGAATTCTTTAAATTATTGGCAGGAAAATTCTTGTGAAAGAAGGGACTTTAATTAGAGTCATGGTTGTAAATATGTATTCGCGATGCATTTTTACGCTCGTGAACCTATTGAAGAATCTTTTTACGCGTTGGATGTTTCTGTATTGTTTTCAAACTTGGCAAAGTTTTCTGTATACTTTCTTGTGAAAGTAAGACTCTGAGATTGAGGAATCTTGCGTAGTTTCGAGTCACGAAATTTCGAGGACGAAATTTTTTTTAGAGGGGTAGTAATGTAACACCCCGATTTTCATTGTTTCAAAATAATCGAAATGCGGACGATTATGTTTATATTTTTATATGAGTGTTAGAAAATTATTTTAAATAAACGAAGTTAATCACTCAATCCTACTTAAACGTAGGAAGCTACGATTAAAATTTAGGTTTGAAAGTCAGGCGAATCCCGGCCCGCGAATTTCACCAACAGTATATTTATACTGATCAGAAGACCTAATTTTAATTCGTGAACGAAAAACTTAAGGTTTTTATTTTATTTCCTATGATTGTGTGTTTTTAGAATTATTTCATTTACAGTGAAATAATTTAAGTTCTATGGGCGTAATACTCGATCGGGCGAACGACGGAGCTAACAACGGGATATTTGGGACTCGATAAGTGGATAAATCCTAAATTCTCCTAGGACTAAGGCTTCCATGTGAGTGGTTTGATGTGGCTTAGGGTTGTGTTAGCAATTTTTAATAATTGCATTTTTGGTCCTTAAACTTATTCTTAATTGCACTTTGGTCCCTAAACTAGTTTCTATGATACACTAAGTGAAGTGGATCAATTTTTCACTCATCCAAATCATGTTGGGCTGCAGTTTTGAGGCCCAAATTTCGTGGCCAAGAATCATCTCATGTAACCAATTTCCTACTTTTAATTATCTAGGTTTTGATTAAAGTCTTAAACATTTTTATGTTAGAAAAGTATGTAATGGACTTGGGCTTTTGCCAAGCCCATTTTCGCATGGCCCATGGCCTTGGAGGCTGATTTCTCCTCTTCAAAAGTGACTCATCCTTCCACATTGTTCTAGTTCATTCTTTATCTTCACCTTCACTTTTTCTCCATTGTTCTTAACTCCAAAAGCTTGAGTTTGTGAAGCAAGTGTTGGATTCTTGCTCATTTCTTGGTTTTATAGAGGTGATTCTTACTCTTCATCTTCATTTAATGCCATGTTCTTCATTGATTTTTCCATTTCCATGCCTAGATCATTACTTTTGTGCATGAACAAAGTCTTAGATCTAGAATTTTGAAAAGTCACCATAAATCATAGAAAACTCCTAAAATAGTGAAACCAATTTCTATGTGCTTATCATCATCCTTACTATCATAATCCCAGAGATTGTTAAAAACAAAATCTTCCTTCCCTTGTTTCATGCCTAGGCCGAACCTATGTTCATGTGAGGGGGATGAACTTTTGTTCATTTTTTCATGACCATATTGCATCGAAACTATGACCATCTTCCTTTCTGAAAATCGAAAAACTCTCAACATGAAAGTTGTTACCCTTTCTCTCTTCGTTCCAAAGAGCTAAACATCATCAAAAACGGATGAGTATATTGAGAGTTATGACCAAAATACAGAAACTGCCCAGAATCCTCAGATCCATGCGAGACAGCAGAAAGAAGACTAATTTTACCCATGTTATGATCCGAACCAAATGAAACCTTAAACATCAAAGTTTTTCAATTTCTTATTATCTTTCCAATAAGCCAAAGTTTGTAATTTTTGGATGAGTAGATCATGAGATATACTTACAAAACCAACACACCCTCAAACTGTCCAGATTTTTATATAAATGTTGGTTGATCATTTTATTCATTTCTTCAATCTTCAATTGGTAAAAAATTCATATCCTTGATCATCTAAGCTTTCCTCTTCATGTATTTCTCATGTTTATGCCATGAATCATATTTTTCGATTCTTAGATCTAGAAGTTTGAAATTCTCTAGAAAATGAGAGATAAATCCTAAAAATGTGAAATTAATTTCTATGAGTTAGATATCATCTCTAATACCATAATCCAAGAGCATGTTGTAATAAAAAATTTCCTTCCCATTTAATGGATCATGGCCGAACCTATAGAGGAAAGAATGAATGAAGTTTTGTTCTTTATTTTGATGTATGATCATGTCTTCTATCATACATGTATGTACATATGTTGAATGCTAGTTGGTTTGTTAAAATGAAAACCCTAACCCTATATACTCTTGATGGCTGAATCTAGCTTTGTGAGGGTTAGGAGGATTTTGAGTCAAAACTTAGTTGATTATCCTTGATCCAATGTCTTAAGTTCATTAGGATCATTAATCCATGACTTAAGCAATATTTGGAATTTGTCTCTTTTTGTGTAGTGTTGGCCGAATCTAACATATAGTTTAGGAGAGGACTTGTTGTTGGATTTTGTGTTGTTTGGTTGTGTTTTGACAATAGTTTTGGTTTGTTTAAGCTTTTGACGCGAGCTGAAATTCCTTGACGCGTGCCGAAACCAAAACCGACGATATGTGACAATGTTCGTTGTGACTTCAAGAGGTAAGGGGAGCTTACCTGAGGGATTTTTCCCAATAACTATTAGCTTTAGTGTGGTCTGTATACTTGATATGTGGCTGTGGTGATTTAAATATGCTGTTTACGTACGTTGTGTTGTTTATCTGTGTACGATGATTTATCTGTTTTTAATTTATTCAATTATCTGCAGTTGTTTATTATATTGCTATGATGCATGATCTGCCTGGTGATATAATTCTGATGATGTTGTTGAGTGTTGTTTGTGAAGCCTGACAGTGGTCAGTGCACAACCGATTTAATCAGATAAAAGCTTTAATAAGCTATATACATTATATTCAATGTTTTATGGGAAATGTTGGAATATAATAGTAGTAGGGAAAATATTATTTGGGAAAATAAATGAGTATTGAGAAATATTATTATTTTAATGATTTATTGATGAAAATTCAACTATGAGTCACAGTGAGGACGTAACCGTGAAAATATTTTCGTACTGCTAATTTTTACGTGAGAAATTCCGTAATATTATAAAAAGTTATTTTATGAAATTAATCTTCGAAAATAACTTAAGTATGATTTGAGAAAATTGTTTAAGTGGAAAAAGCTATGTTTTGGCTTAATTGGCTTAAAAGATGTAATTTGACGGCAAATTGGAAAAGTGTCGACGACAAGTATTTTTAAAGCGGCAGTACGTATTTTAGATAAACTTGAGCCTCACGTGATTCTCTTTTTGGAACATAAACGTTATAGAAGAGAATTTCAAGTAACCGATGATTTTATAAAGGAGTTTTATAAAGGAGTTTTTGTAAAGGAGTTTTTTTTCTAACCATGTTATTTTCCGTCAACTTGGATAAGTTGCGGAGACTTTGTTTTGGATTTGTTTTTCACAGAACGAAAATGGTGTTTACGTTGAAACATGAGCCTAGTATCAGAGACGTCGTGATACTAGTGTTCTTTAATTTAAGCACGAAGATCTTTCATCCGTGTTACGTTGAGTATCCATGGTATGAGTTATGTTGTTATGGGCTTTGTGTCCTTTTCACGTTGTATATCCACATGGTGGGTTACGTTGTAAAAGGTAAATGTTGTTTTCTACGACCACAAACCCCAAGGCTGACTGCAAGGTCTAAGGTTTTGTGATTGAGCACTCGGACTTCGTGTCCTGTGTTGACGTTGAAAGATCTAAACAAGTTGTTAAGTTAATACGTTGAAAATCACGAGTAGTCGTAAGCCATTTTGAGCTTCGGTAAATAAAGACTGAACACAAAGAAAAATGATGAGAACAAACGTTTTACATGCATTCATTGGCAGACGTGCCCACGTTGTGAAGTGTGGTACCTTAATGAGTAAGGTATTCCATGCCACGTTGTTTTGTGTGAATGCCTTGGGTGTGAGGTATTTCATGCTACGTTGATTCATTGTGCCTTGATGGACAATGGAAAACCATATACGTTGATCACTGTGCCTTGTGTTGGACAATGTGCTATGGTAAACACGTTGTGCCTAATATACCTGGCAATACCATATACGTTGATGACTGTGCCTTGTGTGGACAGTGTGCTATGGTAAACACGTTGTGCCTAATATACCTGGCAATACCATATACGTTGATCACTGTGCCTTGTGTGGACAGTGTGCTATGGTAAACACGTTGTGCCTAATATACCTGGCAATCGAGCCTGATCAGCTCATTTACACGTTGTTGGGGATCTCCGGAGATTTAGCGAAATGTAGAGACTATATATGGAAGTGTTCATGCATAGTTTTCAAACGTTGATGTTTGGGGTATGAAACCCGTTGATAAAGTACTTGTTTAGTTATGGGAATGTATGCTGCTATAATTGTATGTGTGTATACGCTGTTTTGTGAGTCGCGCTTTTAGTTATTGTGTTAAATCCATATATTGGCGTCTCACCCTTACAAATATATCAGGTTCTACTGGTAATTGCCGTTTTATCCTGGGATACTGGTACAGATGAAGCGGAGGAGTTCTTTAAGTCACTTGCGGACTTAGATGATAGATGCTTGAAGAAGTATCTGTTTGTGGGAAAAGACCATGGGGGTCTTTCCAATAATGTCTGTTAGTTTCGACCAGCTTAGGTTCTTTTTATGTGATGTCATGTGTTAAAATGAACTAAGTTGATAAAGATCTAAGTGTGAAACTTACGAGGTAGTATAGTTGTATGACTTCTGTATATGCTTATATATCTAAGTATGGTTATGATTATGTCATTGTTAGGGAGTTAAAAGGAAAAAAATCTATCACCATATTTTGAAGAGATTCACGTTGAGAAATTAATATTTTCCGAAAGCAACCAGCAAATAAAATCTTATTTTTCCGCAAACGGGTAACCATGTGATGACCCGGGAGTAGGGTGTCACATCTACAAGCACTGTTCTATAGCTCGTCTATTAAAATTAGAGTAGAGCTCATCTAAGGTACTGTTCTATATTCCGTCTACTAGAGCATATACTTATAATTAAAATATACCATATAATTTGAAAGGCTCGTCTACCCGGTTGGACGCGGATATAGACTCTTAAGAGATTTCCTTATCATATTGAATTTCGAATACCCTGTAAGACTAGATTAAACTTGTTAGATCTTAACTAACACTTTGCCATACAAATTTAATCCTTTTTGTTAACATCAAAACACAGAGGTTTTTTAATCTAAATTACTTTGGTTCCAACAATTAAAGCCGTTGAGTTTAAAATTTGAATCAGTATAATCGATTATGGTTTTTGTATAATCGATTATGTCCTTAATGGCTTTCAACGAGCTTCAAACAGAAACCCCGTAATTGATTATGTAATCGATTATGGTTTTTTATGTGAAAGTCAGTGGACTCATAATCGATTAGTATAATCGATTATGACTATTCTGTCAAAGCGCTTCCTGAAATTGGTTTAAATAATCAATTATGATAATGTAATAATCGATTATGCTGCGACAAAAATGAATTTTAAGAGGCTTGACCTAATTTCTTTTGAACCATCACCCTTCTCCTATAAAAGCAAGTTTAGGCAGCCTTCAAACAGACACAATAAACTGCTATCATTTTTCCCTGTGCTAAGACTCTGTTAAACATTTTTTTATACTCTATCTCTTGCATTTTCACTTTGACCATATTATATTGAGTATTCTATACACCATATAGGTGTTATTGTAATTGTTCTTCAATTTGTTTGTCAGCACTTTTAAGAGTGCATATTGTTGGTAAGAGTCGTTTGACTCAAACCTTTTTTTTCTACACCTAGTTTTCAAGAGAGGTGATATCTCTTGGGGTGTTCTTGGATGTGATTTTCAAGTGTTTACAAGGGAGGTGATATTCCTTGTGGTTGATAAGAGAGGTGATACCTCTTGGGTTATTGTCTTGAGGCTCTTTCACTGGGAGAGGTGATATCCCTGGTCTGTGAGGAGTGCTCTCTATTGTAAAGGTGATATCCCTGGTATCATCTAAGGCATCGGCTGCATCGGCAAGAAAGGTGGCTCTGGAAAATCGATAGGAAAAGGGAATGTTTGGCCGAGATGAAAAGTCCCGACGAAACCAAAGAAAGGTCCCTCTCCCATCCTCGCTGATGCTGAAACTAGACCCGTACAAACCGTGAACTGGTATCATCTAAGGCATCGGCTGCATCGGCAGGAAAGGTGGCTCTAGAAAATCGACAGGAAAAGGGAAAGTTTGGCCAAGACGAAAAGTCCCGACGAAACCAAAGAAAGGTCCCTCTCCCATCCTCGCTGATGCTGAAACTAGACCCGTACAAACTGTGAAATGGGTGACGGGGTCCACATGCCACCCCTCCGGGTCTAGGAAGTCAAGCTCCATGGTGGCCAGCAGCGGAAAGTCCGGTGGCTAGGTCATCCATGGATGATCCAGATGCGCCATGGTAATCCTCTGGGTCTGGTCTCGAAAAGATAGAAAAGACGTACAGAGAATGAAAGAAAAGGAGATAAGAAACTATCTATCATCAAACATGGAAAAGGGTATGTAACATATAATCAATAAAGGCACACATACATGCATCGCAGATATATTTACAAGCATCCTCAAGACACTTCATCATCCTCTACCCTTCGCACTCATGCAACTTATGCTGATGTGGTCCCCACCAGACTGTCACACATCCCTCGTCTGATTAGGGATGTTAGTCAGTCGTCCAAGCGACGCATCCCCAAATCTAGGTGCACACCCTTATCCGTGGTGGGGGTTCTCATGCAAAGCAATGACACTATAGCTGCACATCTCGCTCCGGTGCACACCCTGGTTCTCTCTCGAGGGTGCTCATGTATAGCAATGACACTATAGCTGCACAATCTAAACCTAAGTTGGGATGGTCCCGCGAGGACTCTGGAGTTATTACAGTAGTCTCTCTCATACTCCGTATAAAGGAACTCGCCCTCCATAATCGGATACATCGACCTCGTGTGTTCCAAACACACGGCTGTGATCAACAACATGCATCTATATGAGTCTCACAGACTCGTACCCAGTCATTACCTATTACCTCAACCTTTCCTCATCATATCATATAATATCTCAAATCTCATGATCAATAAATATTAAATCATTATTTAGGTTAGGCACGACTAAAACATACCTCATAGACACCCTGACATGCACCACCATAAATCATCATATATCAATACTTAGATACCACTAGGCATATTATAGCAATCAGACATGTTATCATATCAAGCATATTAACAATATTAAAATAATAATAAATATAATAATGATAAAATATTAAAATAACCATGAATAACCCAAACATAGCATATTCATCCAAATCACACACAGTGAGCAGCTTAGTGGGTGAAATCAGGCAACCTCGAATATCATGAATTTAATCTAATAGCGATACACCTTCAATCTCCATATCATCATTGGTACCACTAATTAGTCCCCAATGTGATATTAACATTGTCCATTATTCGCCTACTAGTAGGGTTTAGGTCGCCGTACGCTATTATTGAATAAAATGCTATTTAGCGATTTCCGACGTTAGATGGCTTCTTTCTCCTACCTGAGAAGTCGTAAGCTAGCCTAGAAGTAAAGAAACGAGCATTTCCCTACTCCTCTCAATTCTGCCATGCAAGCTATAGGAATCTCCGGGCCTCCGAAAATTCACCTAAATACATCATTGTTAAGCATACATTACAGGTAACCCTAATCTGAAAATAGAATCTAAAACCGATAAACGAATTGAAAGATATCCTCAATATCATCACTGACGGCATTTCGGCATAGAAAGGGTATAGATTACCTTAGCTTAGAGAGAAAAGAAAGCTAGGGTTTAGAAGATATGGTTGCCACGATCACAACGACGTAGTCGAAATTGCGTTAGGACGAAAGGTCGAGTCGGAAACTGAGCCTGAAGCTCTCTCTAACTGATCTGCCTCTCTCTCTTTTACTCTCTCTACTCGTTTTTTCTTCAAATGGTGAAAGTTATAACTTTCACCCTTGGACCCCTTTTTATTTTTGAAATTATGCCTGTCCATGCTTGAGCGTGGGAAGAGCCACGCTTGAGCGTGCTCACATTGGAGCGTGTGGCCTTCCACGCTCGAGCGTGGTGCTGTTCCTTCAGCGTGAAGTAACCGCTCCACTGCCCCATGCAACCAATCCCTACATGCCATGTGGAGTCAACGCCAGAGCTTGTTTGTTTGACCCTCACGCTTGAGCATGATATAGGCCACGCTTGAGCGTGCCTACGCTCAAGAGCCAGTGCAGCCATGCTTGAGCAAGCTGTGCTGGACAGAAACCCTAGTTTCTATTTCCATTCATTCCGAAATCGTTTGGTCGCGTACTTTCCATGCAAAGGTTCCTACATCTTAACCAACATATTAAACATCTAATCCAAGTCTTAAACATAGCCATCATATGTATAAACAATACCATAAAAGCATGAATGTTACATGCAATGTATGCATACTCCTCCTCCTGCCTCCATAGACTCGGCCAACTCTATCATGGACCACAGACTACTCCCTCCTGTTCCGCCTATCATCTGGGAAATCACGCTGACGTGGCGGATACCACATCTCTGTGAAGGGCAGCGCTGAGAGATCCGGTAAGAACCGAGCATAGTGAAGTCAGATCCTCCTCCGAGATGGACATAGATGCTGATCGGGACGACGTAACACATGAAGAACTGTGAGTGGTCGACCTTCCACCCACAGTCGTCATGATGTACTATCTCAATGTCCCCCAGGGTCTGGACCCTCGGCGGAACCATCTGCAGGTAATGCATCTGACGATGCTCCGGTCCGATCGCCATCGACGTATAGCTGCTGCTCATCTGAAAAACCGATACATACATAAAAAGAGGAAGAAAAAGAAGAAGGGAGATAAGAATTTCGACACTACCATAAAAACAGGGATATGGAAAACATAGTAAAGCATACTATCAAACAGCAATCAACACATGCAGCAAACATCTCCCGAATCATATTGTTACAATCAACCTCGATTATTCATCTAGAATCAATCATCTAAGGAGTCACACTCCTATGCATGTCGGCCGATATCTCTCATCCGGGTCTCAGCCTAGAGACATTCTCCTTACCGAGCCTCACTGCTCAGAGAACGTCAGTTAGTTTGTCCAGGTAACCCTTCCGCTGGCCGTGACCCATAAGAGTGCATCCCCCTATGAGTTCAACTCCAATAGGGGTGTCTAGGTCGCCTCGGAACGTCCACCTACAACGTGGATACTCAGGGTAAATTCGGGAAAACCAGGCTATACCGGGGTACACAAAACATTAGGAGCTACCTAGTGGTAACTGTGAGCCTCCCGAGTCCAGTTCGTACATCCCTAAGGTCTCTTCACAGACCGGGCCCTCTGTAATCCGTACTCAAGACATTAGCATGAGAGACATTAGCTTGCTCGTCACCTCCTTTGTCTCTGCACCATCTAAGAGCTCATTTCTGTCTTCGAGTCACGATCCAAACCAATATATACATAAACAGGGAAACATAGATATACAAGAGGTAAGAAACTCTACAATTATCATAAAATAGGAAACAACATAGAATATTACATATTAACATGACCATCAACAAATACAACCGTCTCCTAAGATCGTCATCATAGCAATCAACCTCGAAATCTCATCAACTAGGATCATAACTTATTCTAAGGGCACAACTGGTCCTATATGCATGATTGGCCAATTCTACAACAACGTCAGTTGGTAGTTGGGCTACTGACTCCCGCGTTACCAAGAAAGTGCAACAATGGTCCTCCAAAATAGAGGAAACACTGTCTTCCCTAATCCCTCCAACTATGAGAAACTCAAGAAGTTCTCCAACGAATAGAAAGCACCCGCGTCTCTCCACCTCTGAGTTCCATTAACTTGGTCACTCCGGATAGTCGACCTCAAACTCATGTGTCAATTGCTCAAACAGCTGTTGCAACTGTTCACACGCTCCACCGTGACAACCACTCAAACGGCTGTTGCAGTTGACACGATCGCCTCCGTTGAGCAGTAACCACTCAAACGACTATTGCAATTATGCACAAGTATGATCCGACCTCGTTTGAAAGCCATTCAAACGGTTGTTGCAGCTATTCAAACGGCTCCTTTGTGACAACTGTCCAACTATCGTTGTAGTCATTCACAACCATCAGCCTCATATTAATGACTGCTCAAACGGCTGTTGCGGCTACCTATAAGGCTGACAAACGAGAATGATATGCACATGCATCTAACACCGACCGGTACATTACAGCATGAACATTTAACACCTCAGTAACAACAAGATCAATGTCCTAGATATTCGCACCTTGCACTCTGAGAGTTTCCAACCAACTCAGATCAACTTAACTTAGTCTATGTGTCGAACCTTCATTAAATATCATATTGGTCTAACACCACAACAATCATATCCCAACTCAACCAAGATCAGATCAACCACAATAGCACCATATCAATAGTCACCATATAGTCATGTTAACAATAGTAATCATAGCAAGCAACATAGAATCGCAATGGGCATATTAGCATCAACTAAGCATGTTATCAGTCATCATGTCATCACATAAGCATGTTAGGCAGATCAATAATACACAGACACATCAAACATATATCAACTACTAGTAGGGTTTGAGGAGCCCTACACATGTTAATGGTCATACTCTATGCTCATTTTCTCGATAATTGAGATTTCTTCCCCCTCACCTGATAGCGATTATACACAACTCCTGAACTAACGAACAGCCTTGACCCTTGATCACTGTCAACCACGAGCACACCTACGAGCACCTCCCCAAATCTGCCATTATCGACACCAATACGGCCACCATTTCATTTTCCGTTCTGAGCACATATATGGGTACCATGTGTCGCCGGAAACACAGAAAAATATCAAAACGATATCAAAGACCACATCGTCAACAACTACTAATCCAAGACCATAATTCACAAAGAGATATACCTCTACTGCCTCAAGAGTATTCATGCAGTCCCTATGCTCCCTTGAAGTCAAGAACTAGTTTCCACGACAACGGGCAGAATCCTCGCTTATTCAACGACAAGAACTACAACCTGATATCATAGACATGCTTAGAATAACACCAAGGCTAAGAATCCAAGAAGAACAGACTAAGCACATCGATGAAACTATGACAGGTCTTCATCAATTTGAGAAACCAACTAGCTAGACTTGTAGATTTCGAAGCTACGAACACATCGGTATGGTTGGATTTTGATGTCAATACTCGGATTGCTTGAACTGAGCTCCGGAACCTCTACACCACCCACTGGACTTTGCTCTGCGTGAAATAAATTCGGCCAAAATCTTTAAATGAACAAGAAACAAGTCCTTTTATAGTGAGTGAGAACGCTTGAGCGTTCTGATGCCCATGCTTGAGCGTGCGGGCGCTTTAGCGTGGCCGTTCCCACGCTCGAGCATGCCGTCTGCTTCCACCGCACTGCACGGCGTCGCACCACTTCCACTTTATCAATGCTTGAGCATCCAAGGAGTCCATGCTTGAGCGTGCCAATGCTTAAATATTGGGTTCTCCATCCTTGAGCATGCGTCGCTGATCAGAACCCGTTTTATCGCGTTTTCATGTGTTTCTTCGTGTTCTGAGTTCGTTCTAAGGCCAAATCTCTTCAAATTTGAACCACAACTTCCTTATATCATAAGAAACATTATCTAATTCTTAAACATACTTGATTAACACCATGATCATGTAATTCAAAAACAGGATGTTACATTACCACCCCCCTTAAAAGAAATTTCGTTCTCGAAATTTAGCGGTGGTTATATGTAACATTATATGTTAGTGCAAGGGTTTTACATGCTTTCGCTGCGCACTCTGATACAACTACCGATAACATGATCTTACTGAATCATACATATACTTCAACGTATCAAAACTTAAACATACATCAACTTGTAGATTCATATACTTACATATATATACATAGCATGTCCTTAGCATACGTACATCATTGTCTTCAAAATAACTATATTAATGTCATCCAACATATAGTTTCAAAACATTATTCTTTCCAAAACATAGCAAAAGAAACTTTTTAGCACCACTACTCAAGATTGAGAAGACTCAACTCCTCTCAAGGTGAACACACGCCCCATTGTTGGAGGTCGCTTTGCCTGTTGTCTCGTTTCTTGAGATTGTGTTCCCAGTCTCTGCCTTCCACCATTTGATCTTGTTATTACTCCTTGCCTGCAGTTCCGAGAAAATTGTCCCGTCTTACCACATTTAAAGCAAACAAAGTCTTTTACTTGGCAATATTTCATTAAATGTGCTCCTCCACACTTGAGACAATTAAGTTATCTTTGTCCATCCATTCCAACTGTCACAGTTTGCTGTTTTGGGTGATCATATGGTTTATGTTCTTGATGAAATCCCTCATCCCTATTCTGCTAATGATTCCTTATTGGCCCTTTATTCTTCTTTTGTTGATGGGCTTCAATCCTTTTAACATGACTTTCCAAAGCAGTACATCTTTCGATCAGTTCCGGAAGTCTGAAAATTCCCAATGGTAACATTGCTCTTTGTAATTCATTTCTCAAACCATCTTCAAATCGTTAACAGATCCAATTACCATCTGGGCATACTTGGTAGAACTTGGAGAACTTGAGCAAAGAATCAAACCTTATAGCATATTCTCCGACTGACATTTTTCCTTGTTTCAAACTTATAAATTCTTGCTCCTTCTCATGTCCAATTGTTTCAGGGTTTCCAAGAAACATTCCTTAAACAATTCCCATATAATTATTCTTCCTTCTGTTTCCAAAATCTTTTCTCAATTTTTCCACCAAGACTTTGCACCTCCCATCAGCATGAAAGATGCGTATGTGACTTTCCTGTTTTCTCTGTAATGCATAGCTGTGAAAATTTCTCTATTTCTTGTATCCACAACTCCGCTCCTTCCGGGTTATATTCTCCATGAAATTGGGGTGGCTTACCTTTCATAAATGCTTCCAGTCCCGTATTTATTACTCCTTCGTCTTGTTCTTGATTATGTGGTTGTTGGTTTTGCTGTTGTTGTAGTCGTTGCATTAATAGTGTATTCTGCTGCGATTGATGTAACATAATTCTTGATATATCCCTCATTGTTTTCATGACTTCAGACTCGTTTTGTCCCTCCGTTCTAGAAGATTCTCCATTTCCACTACTATTCCTGGTGGTCCCCACCACATCTGCTACTATGAGTTCCACGAGCCATAGGTTCCTGTAAAAGTAACCAACGACTCATATTCATAAGAAGTATGTATTATATATCTTATGAATAATCGAAACGGTTGTCATTGTCTCTCAACGTAGAAACAAAAGATAACTCGCAATACGGACACTCTACCCAAACACAGTCGACACCCGGTGGGGTGCAACTAAACACGGGCAGTAACAAAATCTTGTACCTCACAGTCCTCGATTCTAATTAGACATAACCCCACAGTCCATTTTAGAGCCGAACTGCTCTGATACCAATAATGTAACACCCTTCCGAGTGCCACATGGACTTAACACGTTATTGAGGGATATAATTATAGCGGAAAAATTTTAAAACTTAAAACATATATTTACATATATAAACAGGTATACAATATCAGAGCACCATTGAAGCTATGACATCTACAACAACAGACATTCCACTGGCTGTTGTATACTAATAAAGAATAAACAATGTCTTTGAAAGTCTTCTAGCGTGAGAGACATTAGCGTCCTCATCACCTCCTTCGTTTCTGCACCATCTAAGAGCTTATTTTTGTCTTCGAGTTACGATCCGAACCAATATATACATAAATAGGGAAACATAGATATACAGGAGGTAAGAAACTCTACATTTATCATAAAATAGGAAACAACATAGAATATTACATATTAACATGAACATCAACAAACACAACCATCTCCTAAGATCATCGTCATAGCAATCAACCTTGAAATCTCATCAACTAGGATCATAACTTATTCTAACGGCGTAACTGGTCCTATATGCATGATTGGCCAATTCTACAACAACGTCAGTCGGTAGTTGGGCTACTGACTCCTGCTTTACAAAGAATGTGCAACAGAGGGCTACCAACACTGATGAAACACTGCCTTCCCGAATCCCTCCAACTATGAGAAACTCGAGAAGTTCTCCAACAATGAGAAAGCACCCGCGTCCCTCCACCTTCGAGTTCCGCCAACTTGGTCGCTCCGGATAGTCCACCTCAAACTCATGTGGCAATTGCTCAAACAGCTGTTGCAACTGTTCACACAGCTCCACTGTGACAACCACTCAAATGGCTATTGCAGTCGACACGGTCACCTCCCTTGTGCAGTTATGCACAAGTATGATCCGACCTAGTATGAAAGCCATTCAAACGGCTGTTGCAGCTATTCATACGCCTCCTTTGTGACAACTGTCCAACTATCGTTGCAGTCGTTTACAACCATCAACCTCATATTAGTAACCACTCAACGGCTGTTGCGGCTACCTATAAGGCTGACAAACGGCAATGATATGCACATGCATCTATCACCCATCGGTACAACAAGATCAATGTCCTAGATATTCGTACCTTGCACTTTGAGAGTTTCCAACCAACTCAGATCAACTCAACTTAGTCTATGTGTCGAACCTTCATTAAATATCATATTGGTCTAACACCAAAATAATCATCTCCCAACTCAACCAAGATCAGATCAACCACAATAGCACCATATCAATAGTCGCCATACAATCATGTTAACAATAGTAATCATAGCAAGCAACATAGAATCGCAATGAGCATGTCAACATCAACTAAGCATGTTATCAGCCATCATGTCATCACATAAGCATGTTAGGCATATCAACAATACACAGACATATCAAACATATATCAACTACTAGTAGGGTTTGAGGAGCCCTACACATGTTAATGGTTATACTCTATGCTCAATTTCTCGATAACTGATATTTCTTCTCCCTCACCTGATAGCGACTATACACAACTCCTGAACTAATGAACAGCCTTGACCCTCGATCACTGTCAACCATGAGCACACCTACGAGCACCTCCCAAAATCTGCCATCATCCGTACCAATACGGCCACCATTTCATGTTCCGTTCTGAGCACATATATGGGTACCATGTGTCGCCGGAAACACAGAAAAATATCAAAACGATATAAAAGACCACAACGTCAACAACTACTAATCCAAGACCAGAATTCACAGAGAGATATACCTCTACTGCCTCAAGAATATTTACGCATCCCCTATGCTCCCTTGAAGTTAAGAACTAGTTTCCACGACAATCGCCAGAATCCTCGTTATTCAACAACCAGAACTACAACTGGATATCATAGACATGCTTAGAATAACACCAAGGCTAAGAATCCAAGAAGAACAAACTAAGCACATCGATGAAACTATGACAGATCTTCATCAATTCGAGAAACCAACTAGCTAGACTTGTAGATTTTGAAGCTACGAACACAACGGTATGATTGGTTTTCGATTTCAACACTCGGATTGCTTGAACTGAGCTCCGGAACCTCCACACCACCCTCTGGACTTTGCTCTGCTCGAACTTGAGGAAGAATAACTCATAAGTTCGGCCAAAATCTTCAAATGAACAAGAAACAAGTCCTTTAATAGTGAGTGAGAACGCTTGAGCATTCTGATGCCCACGCTTGAGGGTGTCGGAGTTGTAGCGTGGCCGTTTCCATACTCGAGCGTGCCGTCTGCTTCCACCGCACCGCACCGCGTCGCACTGCTTCCACCTCTTCCATGCTTGAGTGTCCAAGGAGTCCATGCTTGGGAGTGTGTTGCTGATCAAAACCCGTTTTATTGCATTTTCATGTGTTTCTTCGCATTTTGAGTTCGTTCCAAGGCCAAATCTCTTCAAATTTGAACCACAACTTCCTCATACCATAAGAAACATTATCTAATTCTTAAAAATACTTAATTAACACCATAATCATGTAATTGAAAAATAGGATGTTACATTTGTCATGTTGTTTTTATCATTTTTTTTTTGTTATTTTGAATTTTAAAGTCTTGAACTTGATTGTAATCAACCTTTTTAGTAGTGTATGATAAGTGAATATGAGACTTATATTATATTTTTCTGTCAATTTAGTTTATGATTCTGAACATATGTTGCTAGTGTTTTGGATTTTATATTTATTTTTGCAATTTTTGTTATGTATTATGTGTGTGTGTGTGTGTGTGTGTGTGTGTATTTTGCCCTCCAAGTCATCCGTCATATGGTCGCATCGCCATCCGCTATAATGTATGGTGGATTTTTGGTCGGCCGCCATCTGCCATCGATAACACTGCGACTAGGCCGTAGACGTTGTTACCTGATCCATTCTTTTTCTTTTGCTTTTTTTTTCACATGATCCACGACTATGGTGCTTCCCATGGCAAAGCTATGGATCTTACAAACTTGTTGAGATGCTCCTTCTTCTCAATGTCCATGATCGTGGCAACTACCATTGGCCACTCGTGGACCTTACTGACTTTTGGGACATTGTCTCACTGAATATGTCTAAATTTACTATACATGAACCATGATCGTGGTAGCTGCCACAGGCAGGGAGGAAGCAAATTTTCACACATGTCGTATTCGTCGATTTTCGTGGGACAATGACTTCTAAAAGAGAGAGTTGAATTTGGATCAAGCTCAAGGGCAAGATGTCAGGGGTAGAGCACTTATGGAGGTAATTTTACCACCTCTAATCCTTATGGCATAGAGTTTAGATATAATGAACAGATAATTAGGTATAACATGTTGGTTTCAAGAAAAGAAACATCCTATACACTAGATATCTAGATGATAATGTGTTTAATACTTTGGGTCTTAGGAAAGATATTGATTGGATGTTAGATAGGGTTGGCTGGACTGAGTTTGTTAGAATGAGATACCCGACTATCTCAAATTAACCCTTGAGTTCTTGAGTTCTGTAAAGGTTAATGTGTTGTATGGGGAAGGATGCATAGAGGGTCGGATCACTTTCCGGCTCATCAACAATGAACACACTTAACTTCTCGCAATTTAATGCCATTTATGGGTTGTCCACGGGAGGGGAGAGGAGAACCCCAGATCGTTTTTGGCAAACAATAATTAAGGACATGCTTAGTGAGGTCTACTTGGATTCTAAGTCCTATTTAGTCAAACATTTTGCTAACGTAGGAAAGGCTCGTGCTGTTAAGATTGTTGTTGAGGGTAGGGACGGAGCCAGACTTCCATGATTGGGAGTGCCAAGTATAAAACTAATGTTCATCCAATAAATATTTATGCATCAAATTTTATTTTTTTTTTTGATGAATTATGCATCAAATTTCATGCAAAATATTCATAATTATATATTTTAAAATGTTAATTACATTAGCATTATATCAAAACACAGAACACATCTTCTGCATATCACGAAAATTATCTATAATTGAATTTATACTAAAATTTTTATCATACTAAATTATATATATATATATATCATTTTTTATAATAAAAAGCTCAGGGAAGGCCAGTGCCATCCCTACCCATAACATACATTCGCCCCTGGTTGGGGGGTTAATCACACCAATAGCCCTTTATTTTGATTATGGCTTAGATGGCCTTCAAGAGGTCACAAGTAGTACCCGAATTGATTTAGAGTCGTGTCTTGTTATTTAGATTATTATTAAGAAACATGATAACTTTTGCTTATGTCTCAATGGTCGGGTTTGCCTTTCATTACCTAACCTTAGAGCGCATTTATGTCCAAAACTCGGTTAACTGGCTCCATCCTGGTGGTAATGATCCTCAACCCTTGGATGAGCATTGCCCTCTTCGCCAAGTTGCACAAGCTGGCCCTTTAGGCCTTCTGCTTCTTTTTCAAGTCATTTGGAGGATGCCTATACTAGCCTTTAAACCTTTCAGAATTTTTTTATTTAAGCTGGTTTGGTTTAAGTTGGATTTATCGTTTAAGGGCTTAGTGGGATTTTTGGCTAAAAGTCCCTTTCTGGTACATGAGCACACCCGTGCTCATTAGCCAGCAAGCCCGTGCTTAAAGTCAGAAGCGTGTTTCTGATTTTAAGTTGAGCACGACCGTGCTCAACAGGTAGCACGCCCGTGCTCAAGCTGTTGACCGCGTCTCGTAACGTTAAGTTGAGCACGACCTTGCTCAAGGATGAGCACGACCGTGCTCAAGTCCGGACCTATATACGTTGAGCAGACCCCGAGTTGCGCCGTACACTTCCTCTTTGCTACTAAAAACCCTAGTACGGCTGCAATCTCCCTTCCTCCCTTTTTCCTTCATACTCAGTGTGGTTTTGAGTATTGGAGACGCTAGGGAAACGTGGTTTCGTCTGCACTTCGCGTATAGGTAATGTTCCGTTCCTTTTCTTTAGTTTCCTTTCGTTTTTGGTTGGGAAACTAACACCGTTTTAATCTGTTTATTTAAGGCTCGTTCGTGCGTGAGCCGCCTAAAGGAGAGGAACCGGTTGCTGTTAGGAAGTCTTAGAGAGCTACCTTCAATCCAGGTATGGGGAGAAGGGTAGTATTTACGTAGGTTTGGGTTTAGTGTAAAGTAACGGGGTTCCCTAACCCCGATGTGTTTATATTTGTATGTATGAATGACATGCTGAATTAGTTGTTTAATGATGGTATGCTATTGGCTGTTTCGGTATGTTATTAGTATGTTATTTGGTTTACTATTCATGTTCATAATATGTTGTTAATGTTAGTGTTGGTTGCTTTTCTATGAACATGATGTTGTTGGGTTGATGCCGTGGTTGAATGGATTGCTGTTATGATGATGAGTTTCAACCCGAAAACACGCTGATAATTGATGTTAGGAATAATTGAGTAAAAACCCTGGTAATTTAACTAAGTTTCAGTCTCTGTTCCTGCCCAGAACAGTACTGTCGCGCGATGAGCACGACCGTGCTGAACAGGGAGCACGACCGTGCTCCCAGTTGAATTCTGGGAAGATGGCCGCGCTGTTGAGCACGGCCGTACAGGATAAAGAGCACGATCGTGCTGCTGAGCACGACCGTGCTCATTAAGAAGCACGACCGTGCTTCACTTACAGGGGAGCACGCCCCTCACGTGCTTAAGCACGACCGTGCTGGGTTACGAGCACGACCGTGCTCAACCCACTGTGACAGAACCAGATTAAAGGACTTAAGGGGTTTTAAACCCCACTTTCCCTATGATGATAACTGATTAGACAACTTGGTAAATGTTGATAAAGATAAATAAAGATGATGAGATGGTGAGATGTTAAGTCGATACCCTTTAGGGTGCCGCAAGCTGATGAGTTGTACCTTGGTGCTTTTTGGCCAAGGAGGCCTTGACCCCACGGTCTGGGTCTAAGGTGTTGTTGTTACGTACCTTGGTGGCCGAGAGTTTGCCCCAGGTACTGCTGTTGATTCCGCTTAAGTCCTCAGGTAGATTCCGCGAGGCAAGTTGGTGCGGTTGATCCCGCTGTTACCTTCGATCGATTCCGTTGGAGTTATGGAGGTGGTGTTGCTGTTGTTGTTGTGTTGCATACGCATTGCATCGGAGTTGTTGTTTAGGGATGTTCGACATAGGGGAGATCGTCCTAGAGTACGGCGATCCGGCCATCCACGGTTGGAGTAGATTCTCCTAGCGCCCCCGTGACGAGGCATTCGTTGGTTTGATGCGTTGGCTATCCAAGGAGTAGATTCTCCGGCGTTGAGTAGATTCTCAATGTGGATATGTAACTCCGAAGTCGTTCATCCCGAGTTTAGTGGATCCACATGCATTGATGGTTTAGCGGAGTAGGACTGCATTGCATTGCATAGCATAACGATGATGTTGATGTTTGATGTGATGCTGCTATGCTTGCTGTTTACTTTACTGCCTATTCCCATGCTAATATGTTTATACGATTCTTACTCCCTATATATGTTTGTTGTTTGTGTTTGGCCTGATTGGCACATTGTAGAGGATGACGAGCAGCCCGGAGAGGAGTGACTCTGAGGAGCCGCCACTCATCGTAGGGCTAGTTTATGTTTTCGTAGTTGTTAGTTCAGTTGTAATTCCGTGGATTTTATTCCGGAACGGTTATACCAGCTCTGTATGAGACATCGGGGTTGGGTTATTTTTATTGGTTGTTATGTTTTCGTTATTTAAAACTTATTTTATTTCCGCGTTGTAAACGGTTCATGTGGGACTTTTCTACCCATGGACAATTGTTTATTTTATTCAATAATTGCATGTTTTCCTTTAAATGTTTTTTTTAATTTAAATGGCTGCTAACATGCGGGGTAGAAGGGTGTCACATTTAGTGGTATCAGAGCAGTTCGACCTTGTTCGGACGTGGTATGAGTCTGTTGTGAGTCTGTTGTGTGAATTGTCTATACTTGGTATAGATAATGATGTTTTAAGTTTGTTGCCTGTAGCTTTTACTCACTAAGTTTCTGTATTAAAGGCTGTTTTGGGCATGTACAGGAACTAATGGCCGGTAGAGGACGCAACGATCAGGTGATTGCTGACGCATTGGCACTCCTGGCCAATGCTATCGGACAGGTCAACCCTAACAACGGTGGGCCAGCTGAGTTCCAGGGACTGGATAAGTTCCAGAGGAACAACCTTCCGTCGTTCAAAGGAGCGTATGACCCAGAGGGAGCATTGTTGTGGCTGAGGGAGACAGAGAAGATCTTCCGTGCGATGGACTGCAATGATCAGCAGAAGCTCATCTTCGCCACCTTCATGTTGACTGAAGAGGCGGAGCACTGGTGGGATAACTGCAGGCAGAGGAAGCAGGCAGAGGGCACAGCGGTGACTTGGGCTGTGTTCAGGCAGAGGTTTCTGGAGAAGTATTTTCCAGCGGATATCAGAGACAAGAAGGAGATGGAATTCTTGTCTTTGAGACAGGGGTCGCTGTCAGTCGGTGACTATGCGGCTAAGTTTGAGGAGCTGGCTAGGTACTACACTCCTTACCAGCATGAGACGGACGATCGCTCCAAGTGTGTGAAGTTCGAAGCGGGACTTCGGCCTGAGATCAAACAGGCCATCAGCTATCAGGAGATCAGAGTCTTCCCTATTCTGGTCAACAAGTACAGGATCTATGAGGATGCCAGCCAGTTCAGAGCTGCTAGTTCCAGAGGATCGGACAATCAGAGTGGCAAGAGGATTGATCAGAGGGATAAGGGCAAGCAGCGGTATGCCCCTTCGGGCAAGGACTTCAAGCAGAGTGGCAGGAAGCCCCAGTTTCAGCAGAGTAGCTTCAGGGGTGGGTTCTCTGATGCCCCTAGAGCTATGAGGTGTGGGAAGTGTGGAGCACAGGACCACTATTCGTCCCAGTGCAAGGAAACACAGGTCATCTGTTTCAAGTGTGGCAAGCCAGGCCACATCAGCCACGAGTGTGATGGAGCTAAGGCCGAGCCTCCCAGCGCTAGCAAGAATCAGAAGCCTCAGGCCAACAGACTGAAGACCACTGGAAGAGTCTTTACTCTTAGTGGAGCCGAAGCCTCCGAGTCTGATGACTTGATCCAAGGTACGTGTCTAATTGATGGAACTCGATTGACTGTATTGTATGATTCGGGTGCTACTCACTCGTTTATATCGCATGATAGGGTCAAGAGTCTAAAATTGCCTGTTACCTTCCTTGAGTTTGATTTGTTGGTTTCTACACCCACAAATAAACCTGTTTCTACTTCATATGCATGCAAGAACTGTCATATTGTTATAAATGATAAAACTTTCCTTGCTGATCTTGTATGCTTACCTTTGAAAGACCTGGACATTATTCTGGGTATGGACTGGTTATCTTCCAACCATGTCCTTCTGAATTGTTTCGATAAAACCCTGATTTTTGGAATTCCAAAGGAGTCTAAGAATCCAGACCTTCTCTCTGCCAGCCAAGTACGAGCTTCGATGAAAGACGAAGCCCAAGTGTACATGATGTTAGCTTCCCTGGATGTAGAGAGCAGCCCTCTTGATGTCGTCAGCTTGCCTGTTGTGCGAGAGTTTCCTGAAGTGTTTCCGGGGGATGTTTATAACTTACCCCCAGAAAGAGATGTTGAGTTTACCATAGACTTAGTGCCTGGCACCGGGCCAATTTCCATAGAACCCTATAGAATGTCTCCTCTAGAGCTAGCTAAGTTGAAGAACAGTTGGAGGACCTGATGAAGAAGCAGTTCATTAGGCCGAGTGTGTCTCCGTGGGGGGCACCTGTGTTGTTGGTGAAGAAGAAGGATGGTAGTATGAGGTTGTGTGTCGACTTTCGACAGCTCAACAAGGTGACCATAAAGAATCGGTATCCCCTCCCTAGGATTGATGATCTTATGGACCAGTTGATGGGCGCTTGCGTCTTTTCAAAGATAGATTTGAGGTCAGGGTACCATCAGATTCGGGTTAAGTCTGAGGATATCCCGAAGACAGCGTTTAGAACGCGATATGGTCACTATGAGTACTTGGTTATGCCTTTCGGTGTGACCAACGCTCCTGCGGTCTTCATGGACTACATGAACAAGACCTTTCACCCTTACTTGGATAAGTTTGTGGTAGTGTTCATAGATGACATCTTAGTGTACTCCAAGAGTAAGGAGGAACATGAGGAACACCTGAGGGTTGTCTTGCAGACCCTTAAGGAGAAGCAGTTGTATGCTAAGTTGTCTAAGTGTGAGTTCTGGTTAGAGGAAGTGAGCTTCTTAGGACATGTCATCTCTAAGGGTGGCATAGCAGTGGACCCAGCTAAGGTAGAGACGGTGCTCTAGTGGGAAGCGCCAAAGTCTGTAACCGAGATTAGGAGTTTCTTGGGGTTAGCCGGGTACTATAGGCGGTTTATAGAAGGTTTCTCTAAGATAGCTTTACCCTTAACCCGTCTCACCAAGAAGGGACAGTTGTTTGTGTGGAACTCTAAGTGTGAAGAGAGTTTCCAAACCCTTAAGAATAGGTTGACATCAGCACCAGTGTTAGTTTTGCCAGATCCTAGTGCACCCTTCATAGTTTACTGCGATGCTTCTAAGCAAGGGTTAGGTGGTGTGCTGATGCAGAATGGTAAGGTAGTCACTTACGCTTCTAGGCAGTTGAAAACCCATGAGAAGAACTACCCTACCCATGACCTAGAGTTAGGAGCTGTGGTATTTGCCTTGAAGATCTGGAGGCATTACCTGTATGGAGCGAGGTTTGAGGTATTTAGTGATCACAAGAGTTTGAAGTATCTCTTTGATCAAAAGGAGTTGAATATGAGACAGCGTAGGTGGATGGAGTTCTTAAAGGATTATGACTTCGAGCTGACCTATCACCCAGGAAAGGCCAATGTGGTGGCCGATGCCTTGAGTAGGAAAACCCTGCGTATCTCCGCTTTGATGGTTAGGGAGATGGACCTGATTGAGGAGTTTAGAGACCTTAGTCTAGCTTGTGAGTTTACCCCTAAGAGTATTAGGCTTGGTACCTTGAAGGTTACCAACAGTTTGATGGATCAGATTAGAGAGGGTCAGAACTTAGATAAGTATCTCTTAGACCAGCAAGAGTTGCTCGCTCAGGGTAGAGACCTAAGTTTTAAGGATGGCAGTGATGGTATTTTGAGGTTCAAAGATAGAGTTTGTGTGCCAGATGTTCCTGAACTTAGGAAGTTGATCTTAGAAGAAGGTCATAGGAGTGGATTGAGTGTGCACCCAGGTGCCACTAAGATGTATCAGGACCTTAAGAGAATGTTTTGGTGGCCTAGGATGAAAAAGGACGTAGCTGAGTTTGTTTATGCGTGCCTAGTTTGTCAGAAGGCTAAGATTGAACATCAGAGGCCTTCGGGTAAGTTGCAACCCCTAAGTATCCCAGAATGGAAATGGGATAGTATCTCCATGGATTTTGTGTCTGGACTCCCTAGGACTCCAGCCGGTTTTGAGGCAATTTGGGTTGTTGTGGATAGACTGACTAAGTCTGCCCATTTCATTCCGATGAACATGGAGTATCCTCTAGAGAAGTTGGCTAAGTTGTACATCAAGGAGATAGTTAGGCTTCATGGTGTACCCTCTAGCATAGTTTCAGATAGAGACCCGAGGTTTACCTCTAGGTTTTGGAATAGTTTGCAAGAGGCTTTAGGAACAAAGCTTAGGCTTAGTTCAGCTTACCACCCACAGACTGATGGGCAGTATGAGCGGACCATCCAGTCCTTAGAGGACTTGTTGAGGGCTTGTGTGTTAGAACAGTCTGGAAGTTGGGACAAGTTTTTGCCCCTGATAGAGTTCACCTACAACAACAGTTTCCATTCCAGCATTGGGATGGCACCTTATGAAGCTCTGTATGGGAGGAGATGTAGGACACCCTTGTGTTGGAGTGAACCTAGTGATAGTGTGGTGCTAGGGCCAGAGATAGTCTAGGAAACAACAGAAAAGATTAAGTTAGTTCAGGAAAAGATGAGAGTTGCACAGAGTAGGCAGAAGAGCTACCATGATAAAAGGAGGAAGGCGCTCGAATTCCAGGAAGGCGATCATGTATTCTTGAGAGTTACCCCGACGACTGGGGTTGGTAGAGTGATGAAGGCGAGGAAAACTTACTCCGAGGTTCATTGGTCCTTACCAAATCCTTAAAAGAGTCGGCGAAGTCGCCTACCAAATAGCCTTACCCACGTTTTTGTCAAATCTCCACAACGTTTTTCATGTGTCATAACTCAGGAAGTATGTTCATGACCCTAGTCACGTGATAGCACCCGACGCTATACAGTTGAAAGAGAACCTGACGTTTGAGGTGTTACCTCTTCGAGTCGAGGATAGGAGGGTGAAGCAGCTAAGAGGCAAGGAAATTCCTTTGGTTAAAGTGGTTTGGAGTGGGGCAACTGAGGAAAGTGCTACCTGGGAGCTGGAGAGCAAGATGATGGAGGCGTACCCGCATCTCTTCCCTTGAGGTACGTGTAAATTTCGAGGACGAAATTTTTATAAGGGGGGTGGAATTGTAACACCCTGTTTTTCAGAATTTTTTTATTTAAGCTGGTTTGGTTTAAGTTGGATTTATCGTTTAAGGGCTTAGTGGGATTTTTGGCTAAAAGTCCCTTTCTGGTACATGAGCACACCCGTGCTCATTAGCCAGCAAGCCCGTGCTTAAAGTCAGAAGCGTGTTTCTGATTTTAAGTTGAGCACGACCATGCTCAACAGGTAGCACGCCCGTGCTCAAGCTGTTGACCGCGTCTCGTAACGTTAAGTTGAGCACGACCTTGCTCAAGGATGAGCACGACCGTGCTCAAGTCCGGACCTATATACGTTGAGCAGACCCCGGGTTGCGCCGTACACTTCCTCTTTGCTACTAAAAACCCTAGTACGGCTGCAACCTCCCTTCCTCCCTTTTTCCTTCATACTCAGTGTGGTTTTGAGTATTGGAGACGCTAGGGAAACGTGGTTTCGTCTGCACTTCGCGTATAGGTAATGTTCCGTTCCTTTTCTTTAGTTTCCTTTCGTTTTTGGCTGGGAAACTAACACCGTTTTAATCTGTTTATTTAAGGCTCGTTCGTGCGTGAGCCACCTAAAGGAGAGGAACCAGTTGCTGTTAGGAAGTCTTAGAGAGCTACCTTCAATCCAGGTATGGGGAGAAGGGTAGTATTTACGTAGGTTTGGGTTTAGTGTAAAGTAACGGGGTTCCCTAACCCCGATGTGTTTATATTTGTATGTATGAATGACATGCTGAATTAGTTGTTTAATGATGGTATGCTATTGGCTGTTTCGGTATGTTATTAGTATGTTATTTGGTTTACTATTCATGTTCATAATATGTTGTTAATGTTAGTGTTGGTTGCTTTTCTATGAACATGATGTTGTTGGGTTGATGCCGTGGTTGAATGGATTGCTGTTATGATGATGAGTTTAAACCCGAAAACACGCTGATAATTGATGTTAGGAATAATTGAGTAAAAACCCTGGTAATTTAACTAAGTTTCAGTCTCTGTTCCTGCCCAGAACAGCACTGTCGCGCGATGAGCACGACCGTGCTGAACAGGGAGCACGACCGTGCTCCCAGTTGAATTCTGGGAAGATGGCCGCGCTGTTGAGCACGGCCGTACAGGACAAAGAGCACGATCGTGCTGCTGAGCACGACCGTGCTCATTAAGAAGCACGACCGTGCTTCACTTACAGGGGAGCACGCCCCTCACGTGCTTAAGCACGACCATGCTGGGTTACGAGCACGACCGTGCTCAACCCACTGTGACAGAACCATATTAAAGGACTTAAGGGGTTTTAAACCCCACTTTCCCTATGATGATAACTGATTAGACAACTTGGTAAATGTTGATAAAGATAAATAAAGATGATGAGATGGTGAGATGTTAAGTCGATACCCTTTAGGGTGCCGCAAGCTGATGAGTTGTACCTTGGTGCTTTTTGGCCAAGGAGGCCTTGACCCCACGGTCTGGGTCTAAGGTGTTGTTGTTACGTACCTTGGTGGCCGAGAGTTTGCCCCAGGTACTGCTGTTGATTCCGCTTAAGTCCTCAGGTAGATTCCGCGAGGCAAGTTGGTGCGGTTGATCCCGCTGTTACCTTCGGTCGATTCCGTTGGAGTTATGGAGGTGGTGTTGCTGTTGTTGTTGTGTTGCATACGCATTGCATCGGAGTTGTTGTTTAGGGATGTTCGACATAGGGGAGATCGTCCTAGAGTACGGCGATCCGGCCATCCACGGTTGGAGTAGATTCTCCTAGCGCCCCCGTGACGAGGCATTCGTTGGTTTGATGCGTTGGCTATCCAAGGAGTAGATTCTCCGGCGTTGAGTAGATTCTCAATGTGGATATGTAACTCCGAAGTCGTTCATCCCGAGTTTAGTGGATCCACATGCATTGATGGTTTAGCGGAGTAGGACTGCATTGCACTGCATAGCATAACGATGATGTTGATGTTTGATGTGATGCTGCTATGCTTGCTGTTTACTTTACTGCCTATTCCCATGCTAATATGTTTATATGATTCTTACTCCCTATATATGTTTGTTGTTTGTGTTTGGCCTGATTGGCACATTGCAGAGGATGACGAGCAGCCCGGAGAGGAGTGACTCTGAGGAGCCGCCACTCATCGTAGGGCTAGTTTATGTTTTCGTAGTTGTTAGTTCAGTTGTAATTCCGTGGATTTTATTCCGGAACGGTTATACCAGCTCTGTATGTGACATCGGGGATGGGTTATTTTTATTGGTTGTTATGTTTTCGTTATTTAAAACTTATTTTATTTCCGCGTTGTAAACTGTTCATGTGGGACTTTTCTACCCATGGACAATTGTTTATTTTATTCAATAATTGCATGTTTTCCTTTAAATGTTTTTTTTAATTTAAATGGCTGCTAACATGCGGGGTAGAAGGGTGTCACAACATCCACAGAACTAACTGTTATGAACCAGAAGAAGCTCCCAAGATAGTAAACTCCACGGCTAGCCTTATGCAGCTATCACGACTGTGGAGCATTCTACCCATTTTGAACAAAATTGAAGAGTCAGGCAGTAAGATCCATGGCCAGTCTGTGGCAGTGCCATGGCCACGGATTGTAGCCAGTCAACACTTTTTTTTTATTGTTTTATTCTCCTTTGCTGATGAAGTGACTATTACAAAAGGGAGACGTGATAAAAAGGGCGTAACAACAGTGAATAAATCATCTTGAGAACATTGGAAAACACAATAACTACTATCATTCAAACTGACAAGACACAATAACTTCCTTTTAATAGTCGAAACTCCTATAACCACCAAAACCAAATTTGCCATATTGTCAAAATTACGAGCTTCAGATAAATGATATGAGACAATTCAGGCAAACGAGTCGTTTGAAGTGGCTGATATAAGTGTTCTGAAGTGAGTTGTCTTAAGTGAAGTGTCTTAACCTCCCCCTATTTCTATCAAACTTAGGGTGTGTTTGGTTCAAAAGATTGGAGGGAAGGCGAGAGGGATTTTAGTGGAGGGGAGGGATTTTAATTAGATGTTGTATTTGGTTGACATGAGGGGATGAGAGGGATTTTCATGGAGGGGAGGGGGAAGAACATTTTTCATGTTTGGTTTACAAGGGGGCGAGAAGGGATTTTAAAACTAATTTACTTTTACATCCTTATACTTTTGAATTTCAAAATACATAACTAGAGATATTTTAGTCATTTCATTATAAATTTTTTAATTCCCCTCTCTTCCAAATTTTCCTAATATTGGAGGGGAGCCAAAATTGAGTTTTGAGGGATTTTGCTCCCTTGCCCTTCTCTCCCCTCCAACTAAACACCATATTAAAGTTGATTATTTTACTCCTAACATTGGGACATCTTATATGATGCTACTTCGATATAAGCATCTTCATTTTGTATTTGCCAATCTTTTCGGTGGACCTCGAATGAACCTTATTGTTGAAAGTGACTCAAAATCAAGTTTAAAAGTGCAGAATTTGATGATCAGTCAGCTGGTAATCGATTACAGGAAGGCCGTAATCGATTACGGACCTTCTGTCTGAGATCAGGACTGTGGACAGAAAGCTGGTAATCAATTACCAGGATGTGGTAATCGATTACGGTAATCGATTACCAGGATATGGTAATCGATTACCAGGATGTGGTAATCGATTACGACGCGTCAGTTTCTGATATTTAAAGCTCGTAACAGCATAAACGAAATAAGATTTGGGGATTTTCTTGGAGCATTTTTTCAGTCCGAAAAAGAGAGAAAAACCTAGAGAATACTATCATCTTGTAATGCTTTGATTCTATTGTGATTAGAGAGAAGAATCAAGAGAGGATTAGAGAGAGATCAAGGGTTGTGTGAAAATAGAGAGACGAAAGGCTTGGGTTCTCTTGTTTGTTCATCTTGAACATGGTGGAGTGAAGATCCAAGGGATCTCTATTGTAATCTTGATCAAAGTTCATAGTGGAGGAGGCTCTCTCCCGTGGATGTAGGCCACATTGGCTGAACCACGCTAAACTGTGTGTGTGCTCTCTATCTCTTCTTCCCTTTCTCTTTTCTTGCTGCTGTAATTGAATTACCAGATGTGGTAATTCAATTACCACATATTGATGTGCTTGATTTGCATAATTTTTGCGTTAGTTCTTGGTGGTTGTTTGCTATAGTATTTCTTCTACATTAGTTGTATTGGGTATAGATTGTGGAAACTCTATTTCTTGGTACTGTGTAGTCTTTTGTGTATTTGTTTCAGGGATCTTCTTTGGGTTCTTTCATACACATCGAACCAACAAGTGGCACCGTCTGTGGGGAGTGAAAGAAGAAGAAAGATCAAAAGGCTGAACAATGGGAAACACAAAGTATGACATAGAGAAATTCTCCGGAAGTAATGACTTCGGGTTATGGAGGGTTAAGATGGAGGCAATCTTGATACAACTTGGATGTGCAAAAGCTCTCAAGGGAGAGGCAAGAATGGCGAACACTCTATCACAAAGGGAGAAGACCGATATGGTAGAGAAGGCAAGAAGTGCAATAATTCTATGTCTTGGTGATAAGGCATTGAGAGAGGTTGCAAGGGAAAAGACAGCGGCATCTATGTGGGCAAGGTTAGAAACATTGTACATGACAAAGTCACTAGCGAATAGGCTATGCTTGAAGAAACTTCTATATTCCTTCAAGATGACGGAATCGAAGTCCATTGAGGAGCAACTTGCGGAATTCAATAAAATTCTTGATGACCTTGAGAACATTGAGGTGAAGCTTGATGATGAGGACAAGGCATTGCTCCTAATTATTCTTTACCTAAATCCTTTGAGCACTTCAAGGATGCTATTTTGTATGTCAATGATCAAACCATTTCCTTGGATGATGTTCAAACTTCTATCCGGACAAAGGAGCTCCAAAGGCAACAAGAGTTGAAAGCGGAGAATAATGGTGAGAGCTTGAATGTCTCAAGGGGGAGGAACGAGAAGGAAGGGTTCAAGAGCAAGAGGTTTAGATCAAAATCAAAGAGTCATTCAAAGTCAAAGCTCAGGTGTTTCAATTGCAATAAAACGGGTCACTTCAAGAAAGATTGTCCTGAAGAGGGGGGCAAGGAATCGAGGAACTCCGCTGAGGTTGCAATTGCTTAGGAGGGCTATGAAAGTGCCGGGGTGTTGGTGGTATCAAGTTCAGAAACACAAAGGAGTTGGGTTATGGATTCCGGATGTTCATACCATATGTGCCCAAGGAAGGACTACTTCGAGACACTAGAACTCAAAGAAGGTGGAGTGGTGCTTCTAGGAAACAATAAAGCATGCAAGGTACAAGGTATGGGAACTATTCGGCTCAAAACATCTGAAAATCGTGAAATCCTTTTAAAGGATGTGAGGTATGCTCCTGAACTTAAGAGAAATCTTCTATCCATTAGCATGTTTGATGATTTAGGTTATTCAACTAAAATTGAACATGGCATGATAAAGATTTCTAGTGGTGCTTTAATAATAGCTAAGGGAACAAATAGAAATGGATTGTATATTCTTAATGGTTCCACTGTTATTGCACAAGCATCGGTAGCTAGCCAAACACCACATGATAAAACCAAGTTATGGCACTTAAGGCTAGGTCATGTAAGTGAAAAAGGATTGATATAATTGTCTAAACAAAACTTGTTAAATGGTGATAAATTGGAAAAACTGGAATTTTGTGATCATTGCATATTAGGTAAACAACATAGAGTTTCTTTTGGAACCGGTATGCATGTTTCTAGTAGACCTTTTGAGTATGTGCACTCGGATCTTTGGGGTCCATCAAGGGTGATGACTCATGGGGGGGGGATCCTATTTTCTTACCATGATTGATGACTTTTCTAGAAGAGTGTGGATTTACATTTTGAAAAATAAATCTGAAACCTTTCAAAAATTCAAGGAATGGCACACTCTTATAGAAAATCAACTAGGCTCGAAATTGAAAGTTTTAAGGACTGACAATGGCCTGGAGTTTGTTTCAGAGCAATTTAATGAGTTTTGCAGGAAACAGGGAATTAAAAGGCATAGGACTGTGGCACGGACTCCTCAACAAAATGGCCTAGCCGAAAGGATGAATAGGACTATTTTGGAGCGTGTTAGATGTATGCTTTTGGGTGTTGGACTACCTAAGAGTTTCTGGGGTGAAGCTGCAAATACTGCGGTGTACTTGATAAACAGATGTCCGTCTTCAGCTTTAGACTTCAAGACACCTATGGAAGTATGGAGTGGTAAACCGATGGATTACTCTAATCTCAGAGTATTTGGTTCTTTGGCATTTGCTCACATCAGGGAAGACAAACTTGATGCACGGGCGGTAAAATGCATCTTCATTGGGTATCCGGATGGTGTGAAGGGCTACAAGTTATGGAAGTTGGAATCAGGAGGATCAAGGTGCTTTGTAAGCAGGGATGTCACATTTGATGAGACCAGGATGGGTATGATGTGCAGTGGCTTGGAACAAAGCGGTTCAGATGAAACAGACCAGAAAGCTCAGTTTGAGGTGGAGTCTCCCACCTCTAACACCAGAGAGGAAAGTCCACCACCAGCAGGACAAATAGATCAACAACCACCAGCAGTATCAGACTATCAGTTGACTAGAGATCGAGTTAGGAGGAATATTGTACCTCCTAATAGATTTGGGTATGCTGACCTCGTTTGCTATGCTCTTAATGCGGCTGAAGAGATACAAGATCCAGAACTGAGAAGTTTCAGAGAGGCTATGGAAAGCAAGGATAGTCAGAATTGGTTTCAAGCGGTACAAGAGATAAGCAAGCTTAAGGATCAATTGAATTCTGAATTTGAGATGAAGGATCTTGGTAATGCAAAGAGGATACTTGGCATGCACATAGTCAGAAACAGAAAGAATGGTTCTCTAAGTTCTGGACTTATGTACAAGAAGGCAACTCAAGGGGAAGATGCTATTGTGGGGTATGTTGATGCGGATTATGCCGGCAATGTTGATACAAGGAAGTCTCTTTCGGGGTATGTGTTCACTTTGTTTGGAACTGCAATTAGTTGGAAGTCTACTTTACAACCCGTGGTTGCGTTGTCAACTACACAAGCGGAGTATATAGCTCTTGCGGATGGAGTAAAGGAAGCTCTATGGTTAAAAGGGATGATTGGTGAATTTGGAATTATGCAAAAGTGTGTGACTGTCCATTGTGATAGCCAAAGTGCTATTCACTTAGCTAATCATCAAGTTTATCATGAGAGGACGAAGCATATTGATATAAGGCTTCATTTCATTAGAGATGTGGTTGAATCAAAGGAAATTCAGATTGAGAAGATAGCTTCGGAAGACAACCCAGCGGATGCATTTACAAAGTCACTACCAAGAGCAAAGTTCAAGCTTTGCTTGGACTTGATAAACTTCATTGAAGCATAATTCCATAAGTGGGAGAGCCACCACTACAAGGTTAAACTCAATCCTCTGATTTGGAGTCAAGGTGGAGTATTGTTGAAAGTGACTCAAAATCAAGTTTAAAAGTACAGAATTTGATGATCAGTCAGCTGGTAATCGATTACAGGAAGGCCGTAATCGATTACGGACCTTCTGTCTGAGATCAGGACTGTGGACAGAAAGCTGGTAATCAATTACCAGGATGTGGTAATCGATTACGACGCGTCAGTTTCTGATATTTAAAGGTCGTAACAGCAGAAACGAAATAAGATTTGGGGATTTTCTTGGAGCATTTTTTCAGTCCGAAAAAGAGAGAAAAACCTAGAGAATACTATCATCTTGTAATGCTTGGGTTCTCTTGTTTGTTCATCTTGAACATGGTGGAGTGAAGATCCAAGGGATCTCTATTGTAATCTTGATCAAAGTTCATAGTGGAGGAGGCTCTCTCTCCCGTGGATGTAGGCCACATTGGCTGAACCACGCTAAACTGTGTGTGTGCTCTCTATCGCTTCTTCCCTTTCTCTTTTCTTGCTGCTGTAATTGAATTACCCGATGTGGTAATTCAATTACCACATATTGCTATGCTTGATTTGCATAATTTTTGCGTTAGTTCTTGGTGGTTGTTTGCTATAGTATTTCTTCTACATTAGTTGTATTGGGTATAGATTGTGGAAACTCTATTTCTTGGTACTGTGTAGTCTTTTGTGTATTTGTTTCATGGATCTTCTTTGGGTTCTTTCATACACATCGAACCAACACTTATCTTTTTTCCTACAATCCAAATCTTGATAACTCATTCAAGTTTCTCATGCAAATGACTTTGCTCATATGATTCAAGTCCTATAGCTCGAATATTCTTTATATATATATATATATATATATATATATATATATATATATAAGCAAGAGATGTATTAAATTGGGTACAAAGGGTATCTTAACCCAATACAAAGAAAGCGTAATACAATTCCTAGTAGATAAGTAGAACAACAGATATATGGACAACCAAAAGCAAACACAAAGTTGCAATAAGGTTGAGACATAGCTAAAGTTCAGTTACTACCCCAACAAGAACCCAACCAAAACTAATCCAGCAAAATTCTAACCGCCCACCTAAATATAGTAAAATGCAGTAAAAACAAACTCGCTGAAACAGCAGAAGCCAAAGCACCACCTCAAATGAAGAGCTTCTCTCCGTGATGTAACTAATAACCTTCGAAAAGGGGAGCCCCTGTTCTAATCCCAGCATCCACCAAACCAATCATATTACAACCTTGAAACGTTTCATGACAGCATAAACAACAAAAACATACTGCAGATACATGCATATACAACATGATTCTGTGCAGAAACATGCAGCAGATACAACATACACAATAGAAACAGTGCAACAGCAAAACAAACCCAACCAATTTCCCAATTAATATGAGAGTTGAAGGCATAGCAACAGATTTATGGACCAATCAGCAAAAGAGAATCCACCCTTTTTAACCAATGCGTTATACCAAGTTCAAATTCTGATTTTAATCATGTCAGTCACCTTTTCGAAATTCACAGAATCATGCTTGAAAACCACTTCATTTCTATGTAGCAAGACCAACCTCCAGTTTCGTTACCCACCCTACCTATTAGTAAGCCTTCATGTTGTAATATTGACCCCTTAATGTTCCCATTGAGTATCGTATCCACCCGTATCCAATTGTAGATAAACATCCATATAGAATAGGAGAAAATACAAGATAAGAATAAGTGTGAACGGGTCTCATTATTAGCATTACAAAAGCTGCACAAAAGAGAGTCATGAGTGTGAATAACACCTCTTTTGTGCATATTTTCTACAGTTGGGATCTTATCTTGCAAAACCCTCCAACAAAAAGCACTAACTTTCAAAGGAATGCTCTATCCCATAGGTGGCATTTGGTAACGGTAATTTTTTATTCCCAGGCAAATTACATTCCTAGGAATCACATTCCCGGGCAAAGAGTTTTCCCACCTTCACACATGGGAATAGAGTTTTCCCAAGTTTCTAACTATCATTCAGTAATTTTATTCCCGGGAATCTTTCATGCCTGGGAATAAATTTTAAAAACTTGTACCAAACATGGAAAACTTTTATTCCCATGCCAACATTCTCGGGAATTTTTTAAAAAAACTTATAACAAACGCTACCTATAGGCTCTTGTAGATACTGTCTTCCAAATGCTCCTGCGAAACTGTTATCAAATTATATGTTGTTTTGACAGCATAACCATGTTCAGATTTGCTTAACCAGCACCATCTACCATTTGTTTCAAGCACAATGTTCTGTGATGTCAAAAGAACCAATAAACTTCTGACCAGATCTTCCTCCCATACAAATAATGACCTTCTTCATGTAAACCTCCAGCTCCACATCCTTTCCCTCCACTCTCCCATCTGTGCTATAGTTGCTTCTTTTGAAAGGGACATATTGTATAATCTATTGAAACCAACATTTAAAGGAACCGATCCAGCCCAAATGTCTTTCCAAAAAGAGATACTAGCACCATTACCCAATTTTTTTGTTCACCCATTCGGCAGCCAGCCCACCTTGTTTGAGTCACCCCCTCTAACCTTCCTAGATCACGCCACCAACTAGATACCTCCCCACCAAGGTACCCATGGTGAAAGATCACAATATCTAAGACTATGAACCTTGGATCAAAGTGACCTTTTTTTGTAAACAAAATCTCCTTCTCCATTTCCCTAATAATGCTAAGTTGAAAGCATTTAGGTTCCTAATCCCAAGCCCACCCTAGAATGAAAGATAATAAACTGGCAAGCTTGAAAGGACCGCATTGGTAAGGATCACCCTCCCACATGATAGGAATTTATTCCTCTATCCAAGGAGCCTTTTCTAGATTGCATTCATCAATGGTTCCCAAGTTTTAGATCTCCTCAAATTCGCCCCCATCGGAATGCCAAGGAATTTGAAGGGCAAAGCACCAAGTTTGCAATTGAGAGTGCTGGCAGCATGCTCCAATAACCCGAGGTTTGCCCTTAATCCTATTAGACCACTTTTATGGAAATTTACCTTTAGCCCGCTAGCTAACTCAAAGATCCTTAGAATTGATTTTAGTGCCCTAGCATTTTGTTTGGTCATCTCACTAATCAAAAGCGTGTAATCTGCATACTGAATATGGGAAATCCCCAATTATTGCTCACTACTTGATAAGGTGAACTCCTTGAAAACGTTTCTGTCTACTTCACTTATAATTAACCCATTTAATCCCTCTGCCACTGCCAAGAACAAGAAATGAGCCATTGGGATCACCTTGTCTGATACCCTTTGGCATAGAGAATTCCTTCATGGAGCTGCCATTAACTAACACAGAAACTGAGGCCGAGTGTAGACAGTTTCTAATCCAAAATCTCCACTTAATGTTGAAGCCCATTCTGAGGAATATGTAATCTAGAAACTCCCAACTCACCGAATCATATGCTTTCTCGAAGTTAACCTTAAAAAGCATGCATGATTCGTCCGATTTTCTTGCATAATCCAGCACTTCATTAAGGACCACTACCCCATCCAATATATTACTTCCTTTAAGGAATGTTGTTTAGTTATTAGAAATAATTGAATTCATCACCTTGCTAATCCTTTCCGCTAATAGTTTCACCAACACTTTGTACATGCATCCCACAAGTGATATTGGCCTATAGTCATTCAAGCCAATGGGGTTATCCTTTTTAGGAATAAGCACCACAAACGAAGAATTACTCCTTCTTGCAAGCTTCTCACTACTGTGAAACTCCGAAACCATCCTAAAAAAATCAGCACTGATAACATTCCAAAATTACTTTAGGATGTTCAAGTTGTAACCGTCAGGTCCAGGGCTCTTGTTCCCTTCACAACCCCACACTGCATTCTTAACCTCCCCCATAGTAAACACTGCAGTAAGGGCATTGCTTTTCACTTCTGAGATTCTTTTGAATGCGATGCCATCAAATGTCGGCCTCCTCCAACACGTTTGCTTGAAAGTATACTCAAAATGGTTAAAAATTTCTTCCTTAACCCTATTTTGCTCCTCCACCCAGCTACCTGACATCTGAATACCTATGAATTTTCCCTCAACCTATTGTTTACACATGCATGGAAGAACGAAGAGTTGGAGTCCCCCTCTTGTAGCCACTTTACTCTAGATTTCTGAAATAAGAAAGATTCCTGCATTCTAGAGAGTTTCCAGAAAGAATTAAACAAGTCTTTTCTCTTCAAAATGTCACCTTCCACCAAAGTACCATTTTCCCCTTTGACATCAATCATTTTGATCTCACTAACATTCTGTAGATTGTTGTCTTCTAATTTACCAAAAGACTCCAAGTTCCATGTTTTTATATCACATTTCAGTCTCTTCCATTTTTCCTTCAAGACATAGGATCCCAAAACCAAAACAGCAAGTTGATTCCACTTATCTTGGAATAATTTATCGAAATCTTGTAAATGCAGCCAACAATTCAGCATACAGAATGGTTTAGAGCCCCAATATATTGAATTGGTTTTCAACAAAATGAGGCAGTGGTCCGAAACTGATCTCTCCAGCCCCCAATGCATAAGTTCCCCCCATTGAATGATCCAATCATCTGAAATCAAGAATCTATCCAACCTACTCATACAACCTCCATTTGCTCTATGCCAAATATATTTTCTCCCTGTTAGAGGCAAGTCTATATGACCCATGTCTTCAATAAATTCACTAAACTCTTCCATCTCTCTTGTTGTGTGTTGTGAAGAAATTCCTCTCCTTCTCCAGCCCATCTAAGGGCATTGAAGTCACCCACCAATAACCATGCACGGTTAAGACAGGGCCTCTTCAACCATTCCTAGAAGGTGGGGAGAGTTTTCCATTTTGATGTTTAAGCTAGATCTTTTAATAAGAATTATATTTATCGAAAAAAAAAATCCATTTGGTGCAAATGATTGTTAGGTTTGGAGGTGCCAACTTAGTTGGGATGTCCATTCCTATAGTGATGCTTTTGCATACTTCCTCTTTTTAATTAAAAAAAAAATCCACTATATATATGTCCTATTATCATCTATGCCATATAATTAAAAGACAGTAGCATATATTTGTTTTACATGAGGAACACGACAGCCCACTTTGCTAGAGTTACATATGCATGCAAGATGCTATCTCTTATGGCCTCCAATTTGTTGTGCTCCTTATTATTTTAAAGGCAGTCAACAAATTTGAACCCATTACAGAACAATTTGATTTTATGGTGTTGTCTAAGTTGCATCAGCAAAAAAACTGGTGCAACATTGCTCCTTTTTGGCTCTTTTTTGACTGACCAATAGTTCCCTTGCAATTTGACACATCAGCAATTTAACTTTCGGGTGACTTTTATCTGGTCAAATAGTATAATGGTATAATGTTGTACAAAACCCCGTATATTATATTTTGGTATCTTTGTATTTGGATCATATATTTCATTTTCTTTGAATGTTTTTATCCATTTTTTTTAACGTATTTCTTCAGTGTTAACAAGAATGGTAATCACCATCTTTGGTGTGGTAGGCGGAGGTGCCGGCGACAGAGCTTGCCGTCCCAGGAACCAAAGAGAGCGACCTAGCCGTCGGAGGAAAGGACGACATCCTGAACGAAGTGAGAACGTCCGGTGAGACGGCGGCGAGTGACGCCGTCTGGTGAGATCTGGTTCTACGGCACAACCCAAATTAGCAAATCTCAGATCTGGTCCTGCGAACAGCCACACCCTGAGGCTTTCCGGTCCCGGTGACGGTTATGAGGAGCAAGCCCCACTTGGTGGGTTCCAAGAAACCCATACACAGAGCAGTAAGAATGTTGAAAAACAAGCTCATGATACCCAGTTTGGAAGCTATAGGCTATCGACCATGACATATAAATTTCAGATCTAAGGATTACGAAATTTCAGATTTGAGTATTTGGTGAAGGGAGATGATAAGGAAATGGCAGGGATATGAGGGGGTTAGGGATGGATTTGGTAATGAAATATCTACACTGATTTCAGGAAGGTGATTTTTTTTTACTTTCAAGAAATATGAGGAATATGCTGGTGGTGATGGAGACGAAGAGGATGAAGATTAAATATCAATATATATGCCTTTTCCTAATTCTCTTAGAACTCTTGCACCAGATTTTATTCGAATCGCTATACTTGTTAAATTTCTGTCATGCTTCACTGTTATAATTTTCCCATCCTTTTTCTTGTCTTGTTTGAGGAAAACATGTGCCTGAGATACGTACAATTGGTGTTCCCATCCCATGGTACCAACTCCTTTTCTTTGGAAATAACATAGGAGTTTAAATGCAAAAATAAAAAAAGAATACGTACAATTGGTTTTCCAATTACATCAATGAATGAGATTTGAGACTTATACAAATCTATATAGCTTTGACCAGTAAAAAAAAGGGGTAAAACATGGATTCCACTGTGGCAAAATGAGTGGTTCAAATTTTTTGGTCAACTAGGTGCAACCTTGCTCCAGCCTTTGTGATGGTGCAAGGTAGAAGGCACCTGATTTTATTTGATGGACCCAATGTCTCATTATCTCTCCTTTGCCATTACGATCTGACTTGACGAGATGGTTGATTTAGGAAAAAATTTATGCGTTTTTATTTCATCCGTCTGTTTACCTAATTTTAGGTTCTGTCCAAGGTGCACCACCCTAATAGACAATTAGAATCATTCATGTGGGTTTTTATATTTGACCTGGTCAAACTTGTTTTTATTAATTAAATGTATTCATTGAAAGTTATATTTGTATTTGAGGTTTGTATTTTACTGTATTTACACATATATTTGCGTGTATTCACTGTGTATTGTGTATTTTGTGGTTGAACCCCTGAACAACCTCTGCAACAACCGTGAAAATAAGCCATTTTCCCTCCTCACAGCCGATGAAGAAGTGCCACCGCCGTTTTTAGCCGCCATAGCCTCACCATCACCTTGTACCTGAAAACCACCAGTCATATACAGATCCACCTGACCTGAAACGTGACGGCTGGGCAGCACCGCCGTTTTGTTAGTTGTCGTCGAAACACCAAGTCATCCTCCTCGCGCTGCCGCCATGCCCAACAGTCATTGCAGAACCTGGGTCCAACCGCCTCGTCTTCTACTTCTCCACCCTCACCCCTTAAACCCTAACCACCCTACCCTCACCCCAAATCGAATCTCACCAAATCAGATGCTCAAAGAAAAAAAAAATCAATCTAAGAATATCCAATTTCGATCCAAGCATCTTGGATTTGAAACAAGCAATTGAAGCAACCAGTGGGTTCGGCCAGAGGGCAGCAAGGTTCGCGAATCTGAATGGGTTCGTCCAGATTTGGCAAGGTGAAATTGCGACATCTGGTTCTGCCATGGCAGAGGCACGCTGAGTTAGTGGCAGAATAGGATGGGTTTGGCTGGGTTCGAATGCTTTCAATTCAGGCAGGCAAGGATGATGCTGGCATTGTTCCAGGCAGACGGTCGAGCGGTGGCGGAGAGCAGGCGGTGGGGAGAACCAAGTGTCCAAGGGAAGAGCTTCAACTAAAAAATGAAATTTTATTTTTCTATTATTAAAATAAAAATATAAAAGCAACTTATGTAAATACAAATATACTGAGCCTATTTTTGCCAATACAGAGTAATAAATATGAACTTTGACCGTTTGACCAAGGAAAATCTGGTTAAAAAGTCAACCAACGCAAATTGCAATCTGAATGGTCCAGATTATGCCAAATGGTGTAGTGGTGCACCATAGCCTTCACCCTAATTTTAACCGATTTTCCTTCCTTCTTTCCACTTTTAGATTTCTTTTATATGGATCAAGATTTTTTGTCCAACTTTCTTGTCACATTTTTTGTTTTCTATTAATGATAATTTGTCATTTAATAAAATAAAATCATAACTCATTAACACTTATGCACACCATCATCCTTTGTTCCTTCTGAACATCGCTGTGACGGATTGCAACAATTACAAACCATCTCGTGCTTGAGAATTTAATGTCTGTATCAGTAATCATTTAATTCCACCTAATGTTTTATGATTTAGTTCTAAATTTCGATTTTGATCATGTTCTTATGCTGGAAATAAACAACTTTTTCAAAAATTGATATTAAATAAGTAATATTATAGCATTCTCTTCATTCATACACGTGTATATGTGTTTAGTTTAGATAATTAAGATAACATTTATACTATTAAAATTAACTTCAAGAATCTGGTAATCACTTATTAATTGGAGAATATTTATGCATATGTAGTTTGCAGTGCGTATACTTTTTAGTCTTGAAGAAGGACACTTGAAATTAGGGGGCTAGATGCTTCACAATACCAAAATCTCCAATAAAAAAGAGAAACGTGGCCAAGAATCTTTGCTCAATAATTTCTCCTTCTTTTTGCTGTATCTGTTTGTTTATCTACACACTACATAGGTACAAGTTGGGGTGCTGGTTATTTTTGTTAGGAGTGGTCGAACAGAGCTATTATTATTAAGCAACCTTGTAGCAGAATTATGACTGTGCTTTAGGTTGTGTTTATATATCTTGTTCTCATTCTTTCGTTCTATCTATGTTGTTTCTGTATACGGGTTTGAGTACCCTGTATTAGATTGAATATACTTTTTGCTTAAAAAAAAAAAAAAACTATATAGGTACGGCCAACAAACACGTTGGATTTTTTTTTTTTTTTGACATAAGAACACAATGGAATTGAGTCGAAGTATATATGTTATAAAAAGTCATATTATCACTATATTATACTTATATATCAATACGAAATTCATAAAACTATATTGTTGTGGTTTCGTTAGAGCAATGGTCTATGCATGACCTAAGTAAAATTTTTTCCCTATAAAAGATAGATCAGATGCAATTATATATGTCGACAGTTAAAAGAGGGTTGTGCCAAGACATTTTGTTCAAGATTAAATTTCACTTTTATTGATGATACCAATTCTATTTCTTAACATATATCGCCTTGAAGAGAATTTTATTTCAATTCACCTAGCTGTTATTTAAGATATCAGTTATTTTTATAACTTCATCTTATGTATCTCTAAAATAGAATAAGAAAACAATAATGAAGTGAGAAAATAATTTAGTTAAATATATAGTTATATTTCCCTAAAATTGAAAATATTTTATAAAATTCTTAATATTCGTACAAAAACTTCAAACGAAATTATGAGACAGCAATCCATGCCTACTTGGATTTTTCCTTTTCTCTCTTATCCTACCTTTTTTCTTCTATGTAGGGTTTACTCGAGGAAAGTGACAAGAAATTGAGTATGGGACCTCTTACCTGAACAATCAAGGAAAGCAGCTACAAAGGGGTAGTGGCATATAATGTTAGTTCCCGGTGGATATGGGTCCAGTCAAGTGGGGCCATCTTCACAATTATTATTATTTTATTTTATTTTTATGGAAGAAAGTTTAGATGAGTTGGGTCTCGGGAGCTCATCAGAGTCAGAGCATGTCTCATGACTCAAAGAACGCTTACAGAGGTACTTACAAATTACCCACCAACGAGGTCCTGACATCGGCAGTGGGATTCGAACTCATGACCTTGTGGGTTATGAACTGTATTCTTACCACCTGGACCAACCTTCGTTGGCCACAATTATTTTCTTTCGTGTAGGAAATGATTTTAATTTTTAATTTAATTAATTAATTAGTAAGAGTGGGAGGGGAATCTAATTAGTTCTAGCAACATGTGCATGATTGAGAACATGTGAAAGAACGTGAGGACTCAGAACAGCTTGATATGTCAGTATCTTTCGATATTTCTCCACCTGTTCATGAAGATCACCACAGATTACCTTCGCACTCACTCACACACACAAGTTGAGAGAGAGAAAGAGAGAGGAGTTATGTTATATCCATAACAAGGACGCAATAAAAGTGAAAGGTATTGTACAGAGAAAATGAAAGAGAGGGGCATCATATCTAAATCATGCCCAACCTTGTGCATACGTGGTATCAACGAGTGGAAAAAAGAAATATTGAGCGCGCGCCCGCACAACTGCACAAATATAGAGAGAGGAAGAGAGCAATGATTTGTGGCTTGGAATTCCGAGCCCTTGGAATTCCGACTAATAATCTTTTGGTTGGTAAGTTTCTTTTGTCTTGGTTATTGGTCAAAATCCTTTCAACCAATATTTTAAATTAGGGTATTGGTTAAGAAACTCATGAAAAAAAAAATTTTGTATTGGAAAACAAAATATAATACTTTTCAAAAATACTAAATACACTATTTTTTCATACAAACACTAGTGGAAAATATCCCTGTAACGATTAGATGTAATATCGGTTAGATAAAAACCGATGTTATAAAAGCGACGGGGACAGTTCCGTAAATATATAGATCATTTAAAACACTTGTAACAGCTGTTGTTGTAAAACCACTTATAACAACGGTTTAAAACCGTTGTTATAAGTGACTTATAACAGCGGTTTTAAAACAACCGCCGTTACAAGTGAGCAATTCCCAGATATTTTGATGGAGGGAAAATCTTTTAACAGTGATTGTTTGACAACTGCTGTTACAAGTGACATATAATGACGGTTGGCATTGCAACCGCTGTTATATGTAACATATAAAAACTCAGATACAACTATTCACTCAATTGCTTCCTCTGAAAATTACCCTTTTGAAAAAATTTTCCGCACAAAGCCCTACTCTCTCTGCTTCTTTCCCTTCTTTTTTTTTTTTGAATGATTTCAGTTTCCTTCTTTCTTGTGCCCTCTCTCTCTCTCTCTGCACATTCTAAAAACACATTCAAACTTGATTTTCATTACACACGTTAATCTTCATTCATCTTCTTATTATCAAATCATGTCATCTCTGCAAATGGTTGAGATGATTTGAAGATGCATTTACCTTCTTTAACATAACCTCTCTCCCTCCCCCTCTCTCTAACTCTCTCTCTCTCTCTCCATGCTGGCGCAGGAAGTAGGGGACAGATCCACTTATTGGCCGCTGCCGCCGTCACCAGTGCCTTCCCCCTCATCCATCTCTTCCTCTCTCTCAGATCTCTCTCTTCCTGTCCTTCCATCTTCCCTTTCCTCTACAATTGCAGATCGCATACACACCCTCTATGTTATTATTTATTTTGTTTTACGATGCTTTCAAAGTTGGCTTCATATATTATTATTTATAGTTTTAAGTTGGTTTCATATTTGGTATCAGCCTCGTCTCCATTTTTATTTGTATGTTATTTTTTTAGCTTGATTTGGAGGAAGGTTAAGCTTCTTTTATTAATAGTAGATAGAGTATATTGGATTGCACATGAGGTGTATGATTAAATGTCTAAGCTGCAGGTTCTCTTTGCTTAATGCAGGAGACAAGAGTGAAGAAGATATCACCAAACAAGGGTTTCAACTTTCTATTCTTTCACACTCTCTGTAAGTGTTAATTACATCATTGATGGTATTGAAGGTACTATTGTTATGGCATGTAATTTTACCAAAATGGAGTTTTAATTTCTAATTGATATTATCTATAGGGTAGGGGCAATCTACCATGTGCAATTTCAAATTTTTCCTATCGGTGTATCGAAACACATTGGGCTATTTGAAAAATTGTTGAGTAATTAAGTTCTGGAGTTGATTTTCCCCTTTTAATTATTTCTGTCATTGTTCTTAGTCATTTGTATCCGATGTGCTCATGTATGCTCTCTTGGTAACAATGATTTGGAAACTTGTGACCTCAGCACTGAATCACATCCATTGACTGAGTTGCAGTCTACTAAAGACTGTAACAGAGTTGATGGAGCGTGGATATAGACTTTGAGCACAATGCATAGATTTATGCTTCAGGTGCTTAGAACTTATATTATTACTTTCTGTATATAATAGATCATGACTTACTTATTAGCTTGATCAATTTTGTTTGTATATATATGATTTCTTGTTGTACGATGTATATATATTGATTCTGCCATGGGTGGCTTGGATTTTGGATGATCTTAGTTAGCTCCATTCTGTGTATCTTTAAATTTTAATTAGCAGGTGAGTCTAGATGGTTCTCTGTGTGTATCTATGAAATATTGCAGGTGTAGTGAAACTGGAAAAAAAAAAAACCAAAATTTAAAAAAAAAAAAAAAACACTTGTAACAGCGGTTCTGTTTAAACCCGCTGTTAAAAGCTCACTTATAATAGTGGTTCTAAAGACAACCGCTGTTATAAGTCAACTTGTAACAACGGTTTTAAGCACAACCGCTGTTACAAGTCAACTTGCAGCATGACCTGATGCCTCAATCCTGCTACTTTTAAAGGCGGTTTAAAACCAACCGATGTTATTGGTTAACTTGTAACGTCGGTTGAATTAAAGTCACCTCCATATCCAACGTTAAAAGTCATTTTTAACCACTGTTAAAAGTGCTTCCTGCACTAGTGAAAGTTTCCTTTCTTGATTCCTTAAACAATATCCTAAGGGCACTCTTTAGTATTCTCCTATAAATTATGGCCGCGGTCGTAATTATGTTATATTTATTGCAATTACGGATAATTAGAAAAAATGTGATTGATATGATTGTAATTATAGTCATATTTTAGTTTCAGAAATCTCCAAAATCAAAATGTTGAGATCTTATAATTACGGACGCTTATTTAAAGTTCTACTTTCGGCTTATAAGAAAAAGGAAAGAGGATGATACCCTAAGTTCAAAACAGACAAATTCAGGATCAACTCCATGTTTTAAATTTTAATCTCGTATATATTCCAATTGATTGATCAATGAAATTTCCACACATTCAACAGCAAAGAACCGAACTGAATAATGTATTGCTCAAAGAAAACAATACTCACCATAAGTTGCTGACTCAAGGACAGACCAATCGTGACCCGTGAGTGAGGGTGAGATTTTATCCCTTTCCGGTTTTGAATATGCTTTATTCCTTCTTGGTAAGACCTCCTTGGTTCTAGCAAAAGCAAATCCGAACACCCTAACAAAGATTCCTTTCTTTCAACATGGCCAATCTCATTTTCAAAATTTTAAGCACAAAAAGGTTCATTTTATTCTTTTATATAGATATATATTGTACAAATAGTATCTTTTGTCATTATTTACTAAACAGTTTGATCAAAAGGAAGTTTCCGAGACATTGTTCAGCTGCACCTGCAGCCCACCACATTATATTTTGTCAATATTATTCTTGAATATTATTTTTCATAAGGAATCCAACTTGACAATTGGTTGGGGTCCTTGGGGAGCCTTTATAGAATGCTTAGACTTGATTAAGATTAGGTTCCGGTCTTGGTTTGAGCAAAGAGTGGTTTTTCTGGAATTTAATTTTTTGATTGGTGTAATTGTCCTCTAGAATGTATTAAATCTTATAGTTGATTGTTGTTGGGGCTGATTAAGGGTTGTGTAAAAGAATTGGAGTACCCCTTGTACTCCTAGTAATATATTCATTTGCCTATAAAAAAAAAATTGGTTGGGGAGGCTTAAATATGCCTTTCCAAGACTTATAAAGTTTCAGAAGACAGCATGTTTGATTTAACTTTTGCTCAACCAAAAACTTATGTTTGGAGAGGCAAAAATGTAATAAAATTTTCATCAAATGTGAAAGCAATTTTTTTGTTTTAATTGTGATGCCATCATGATATCAATATATACATATTTTTTATATTATCAATCAATCATCTATATATTATCATATTATTAAAGATATTTAACTCTTATAATAATTACATTAAAAGTCATAAATATAATCATAAATAATTGGTTGATAGTATAAAAAATATTATACGAATAATATATCAAAATTAAACTAATTTTTAGTCATTTACAATGTTTATATGTCGTAATAGGGAAAAACCAAAAACATGGTTAATTTGCCTAAGAAATTGAACTAGGAGATCTTAAAAGTAAGAGAAATGTTAACCAGTTCCCTAAGGGCATCATTTGATGTAGCTTGTTACATGGGTCATTGTGAGTGGGAACTTTGTTTTTGTTTGGGTATGTCGTGCAATTGTTGACCTCTTGCCAATTGATTTTGAGTAACTTTATTAAAATCAGAAGGGAATCGCAAGGAATTTTTTTTTTTTTTCATAAAGTGATATCATTAATGTATTGAAGTAGAGTTTTTTGGTTTTTCAATAAAGCTTTGCAATTTTTTTACTCCCTCCGGTCCATAATATAAGAAACAAATGAGTCCTTTTTTTTTGTTCCAAAATATAAGAAACATGCATCAATTTTCACACATATTAAATGCTAACTTCCAATCTTGCCCTTATTAATTATTGTCATCAATTATAGGCCATCAGAATATTAATTAAAATTAGAAATGGTGTTTTTGGAATTTATATGAGTATTAATTACAATTAACTCATTCCAATGCACTTTTTTGATCTGTGTGTTTTAGGATTTTGTTTCTTATATTGTGGACCGGAGGAAGTATTTCTTAACCAGCCTTAAAGGTATTAGGTACACATGTACTCATGGTTCTCCACTGCCAAACAGTACGAGAAACATTTTAATATATAGAACAAGAGTATATTTATTAGAATACAAGAGGTACTCAATCCCAATATACACATAGTACAATGTAGTTTACATGCAATGTATGTCTATATGAACTTCTCAAATCTCAAGTTCAAATCTCATAATTTGGATTGGATTATTCGATCGTGTATTTTAATGAGAAAAAGATTGGAATATGCATGCAGTAAATGCACCAAGGACGAAAGGGCTTTCAACTTGCAAATGGATCAATTCGAACTCCTATTTTTGACAAAGTTATTGTGTGCATTTAGGATTCGGTTTTCTTTAAGAGTGATACAACATCAATATCATATTGCTGATTTGCTGTTATGTCACTTAAAGCGTAAATTTTCCAGTTGCACTGTGTATCTTATGTACTACTGCAGTTCATTTTTGGTCATACGTAAAATATTTTCAAAATGTAACTAAACTAAATGTTAACATTCAGAGATAGACAAAAAGTACTCAATTTTAGTACTGTTGTGTAAGACTAAAAAGTCTTTTGACTGATAGTGAATCTCTACTTCTCTCTTCATTCTATGTAAAAGCTAAATGACAAACCATACTAATTTATGTGTTTTTTCCCTTTCCTATTTCATCTTATTTTGGACTGCCCATGTAGGCCAATTTGACTTCATATATCATTTGCTTGATATCAAATATCTAGAATGTGAAAGGTAGTTGAGTTAAATTGCAGAAAAAAAGTGGCTAACACATATACCTACGGTTGAAATAACTGTGGCTAATTTCGGCATCGCAATTTTTAGCCATGGTTTTCTGTTTGTTAGACACTACTTGCACGTCCGTGGTAAAAGTGCTAAGCTACGATTTTGATATATTTAGCAACGAGAAACAAATTTTTATTTAGCTACGGTTTTAACTAACCGTGGCTAACAGGTTTAAAAGGTTTTATGATTGGTCAAAGCTTGCCACGCTTGAGAGTGGCTAATTTGAAGGTTTTTTATTCAAATTTACTGATATTTTTCATACTTTTTTTATGTACCAATGCATTGATATAGGCCAACACTTCAGAGTGCAGATGCAATAATATTAATTTACGGTATTGTCTAAGATGCACCACCCACCAAAGTGATATAGTGGTGTACCACCCAAGTGGCAAAACCTGGACCATCCAGATTGCCACCTGAGATTTTGACTTTTCAACCACAATAAAGGGGTCAAGATTAGCATGAAGCACTAAAATAGATGTACATCCATGAATCCCCATTTTCAACCATTAGATATAACATTAAAATAATTAATGGGTTCAGATTTAGTAGACAAAAAAAAAAGGTAACCGTAATCGGATAATAGCCCAAAAATTAAAAAAGTCCATTTTACCCTTCATCCCTCCCACCCTACCAGTATGCCCACCACCACCTGTTGTCTTCCTCAGTCCATCACTGCCATGGATTCCGACCACCATCATTACCAACACACAAGCACCACCATTGGGGACGAATTGAAACCATAGGATCTTTCCATATCTTGAGACCTTTTAAGCTATGTAATCAATGTTGCAAGTGAGATCTAGCAACAGGTGAAAGAAACCAGATACCATACAAACAGTGAAGGCACTTCAAATAATTGTTGATACATTCCAATGGATTGATGCATATGAGTGCATGAAATCAGCTTAAAAACCATTGAGTTGAGACAGATCTTTGGTTTCCAGAAAGAAGATCCGCGTTCATTCACATTTAACCCACCACCCGCAGATTTGGTGCAGTGCGGTGGAGAGGGATGGGAAGGCCGAGAGAGAGACCAGGACAAAGAGGGAAAGGGAGGAAAGGACCTTGCAGCGGCGATGGTGGCTCACGTCCGGGATGAGTCTGGACCTTACCTTGCCTTCTTAAAAGAAGTCCCTTCACTGCGTTTTACACGATGGTGGTGAGGGGTGGTGCTGAGCTATGGGGTGGTTGCGGCGGCGTTGGGCTCCTCGGGCAGTGGTGGTCGCGAGTGAGGTGGCTGGAGATAGGGATGGTTGGTGGTGAAGGGGAAAGATTGGGATGTATTTTGAAAATAGAAAAAAATATAACAAATAATTATTTTATATGTAATAATAAGTTATTTAGGTTAAAAATGGGGATACATCCATATACATCTAATTCAGTGCTTCATACCAGCATTGCTCATTTATAGATGTTGAAAAGTCAAAAACCCAAGTGGCAATCTGGATGGTCCAGATTTTACCACTTGGGTGGTGCACCACTGCACCATTTTGGTGGGTGGTGCACCATAGCCTTCACCTTAAAATACATATCCCCCTAATAAATATTAGCTAATTAAAAATAATTAAACCGTCATAGTTACATGTACGTGTAATGTCACAAGCAAAAGCAAAAGCAAAAGCAAAAAGTCTTGTACATTTAACAAATATTTAACTTTCTAACTCCTACTGATAAAATCAAATGCAAAATATTACAGATTAATATCAGTTCATGGATCTCACAAGCATCCGTAACTAAAAGGGTGGAATGTCTAGTTCAGATAAGGTAACTAGCTACCAAATTTGTCCAACAGAAACTTGTGAAGAATAGTCAATTGATTATGAGTTTGTACAAGCAGCTCCTTGTTCTTTTCATATCTAGAGTGAGATTGTATAAGTTGCTCCTTTGTCTCTTCATATCCAGACAGCTTCACTTCCAAAGTTTTTACATGCTTCTCCAAGTCTTTGACAGACTGTTGACTAGTGTTTTATGGTGATTTTTGGTTTGATGATCAAAATCTACAACAAATGAATTATTTATCAAACGACCGTGGGATTCTCGAGTTATATGGTAATCTCGTTATTATTGATGGTGAGAAACAAACAAGGATTTTATGAATTCAAAAAGGTTTTAATGCAAGTTCAAAGAACAAAATAATTTAATGCAGAAACGGTAAAAGAAAGCATATAAATTGCATGAAAATAAATGAAAGCTTGTAAATGAATGAAATGTAAAAGAAAGCAAGTAAATTCGACGAAAAGTAAAGGCACAAGTAATTAAAGACTGGAAATGTAAAAGACAATTAGTAAAAATACAAGAAAAGTAAATGACTGAAAAGGAAATGGAAGCATACTTCAAAGTCAATCCGGAATCTGCTTGTTTGAGATGTAAAAGATTTTATTTCAAGTATCCAACCTTTTACAATGGCATAAACAAGCCTTATTTATAGGCAAAAACAAGAAAAACTACCTATCCTACTGCCTGTCACGTGTATTTGGCAGTTTTTACTATAACTAACATTAATATATGATAATATTAATATTTACAATACACTCGACAATACTGTCGAGCCTTCATCCCTTGCATTCCTTTCTACATCCGTATTATAACTTGTGTAATCTTCTGTATTATTCTTCTCCTTTGACTATCGAAAGCCCTTATCAACCTTCCTATTCATTCCCTGTGATTTCCATCTCTATTGATCGACCCTTCATTGTCGAGTCATTCACTTATTCTTCCTAAGGTTAAGTCATCGACACCTTTGATATTAAATCTTTATCCTCATTGTTGTCAAACTTCCAAAGTTATAATTTTGGCCCCAACAGATGACCCCCGCCCCCCACACAAAAAATCCTTCTGTCGACATCTTAAAGAAAGAAAGGTTTTTATTTTACTTGGGTTTAAAGTTCGACAACCGCTTAAAATTCAATTTTTAAAATTGAATTAATGGATATCATTTGTTATCCCTCTAAACGATTGTTCCCAAGAAAATAGGGATCCTGATTACCCCTTAACTAGCCATAACAACTAGTTTGGCAACTCAAGAGTACTTATCCCCCTTAAATACTCATTAAATGTTACATGCAAAGAACTTTTCTCTCTCTTCTCGCTCACCTTCTTGGGCAAGTTCATACCCTTTCGTCTTCGTTACTTCATCTCCTTCGTTCTCTGCAACTTCAATGGCTTCCTCCAAGTCTTCAAAACAAAATCTTAGAGCACACATCTTTTTAGGGTCTGCCTATTCAAAGAAAACTTTTCCTTCGAAAATTGCAAATGTTTTTCCTTGTGCTCCTGGGGAAAACATCCTTGCTTCACTCCCTTCTATTCCCATTCACTACTTTACCAAGAAAGGGCGTCTTTTTAGGGCTCCCTTAAAGAAAATAGATGGTTATATCAATTGGCTTGATAGGATAGAAGCAAAGAAAGGCCAATACTGGAAAGACATTGGGATCTTTGATTGTATTCAAATTTCCCGTTATGTCATTAACATGGACTTTGACATGTTAGGGGCCTCTGTTTTCTTCTGGAATAAGACTACCAACAATTTTCACCTTTCTTGCGGTATGATGGGTCCAACTTTATTTGACGTGTCAGCTATTACTGGCCTTAGACTAGATGGCGAAGTCATTCATAGATTTACCAAGCCAACTTTCGACATAAAAGTCCCCATTCAATCACCCGCTTTTTCCACTTTCATTAATCAACACATGAAACAAACTGATGAAGTTTCTAATGAGGAACATGCAGCTTTCCTCACTCTTTGGCTATCTACTTACTTATTTTGTAGCAAATCTATTCATGTTACCAAGAGTTATATTCCTCTAGCTAACCTTCTCCTTGAAGGTAAACAATTAGCCCTAGGTCAAGTGTTATTAGCCAATATTTACTATAGTATGGGGCACATGGTTGACAATATCAGGGCTCAATCAGCAAAATCCAATCTAGGTGACCCAATCTGGCTTATGCAATTATGGCTAAATGCCATTTTTGAACCTCAACTGTTCGTTGATTTCCCAACTTCTGAGCCTTGGTGCCCTATTGGCATAAAATTATGTCATCATTTTGTTCCTTCCCCTTATAAGGAAGAACATCAGTCTTTTTGTCATTTCTTCTCTAACTTTTATAACACCACCTTTCATTGTTTTGATGTTAAATTTGCCCCATTTGTTTACCGTTGAGATGGTCCTGAATGGTTCACAAGACTACTCGCTTCTTTTGATCCTGCCATTATGGAAGAAAATATCTCCATTTAGTCTCACTTCCTTTGTTGGTCAACTCTTTTCATGGGCATCCCTGAATCTTCCGACACAGATGTTTACATTCACCTTCCCAACTGCGTAGCCCGACAATTTGGTCTCTGACAAGCCATTCCATCCCATTACAAAGTTGATGAAAATGATACTGGCACATGCTACTTCATCCTAGGTCAAGAGGAAGTCGAAAACTTCATTCGATACAATAATGATCGCAAGCAGCACTTCAAACTATCACCTTTCACCCCTATCCTAGCAGTTACTAAGGACTTCGTAGATTGGTGGTTCAAATACTTCCAAAACCAGTTGCCACCTCTCAAGACTTGTTTTAATCGAGTTGTGTCATCTGTGCAGGAAACTGATCCAGGTGACAAAACCTTAGGTGAGCATATCGACAACATTTGTAGATTTGAAAAATTTTATAAGATGAAATGGGATCATCGCTATTCGTCATCCTTCATTCGACTAGTGGAAGATTCCGTGGCCAAATGGTGACAAGCACAACGGAATAAAGGTTCAAAGGGTAAAATCTTTGTCGAACCTACTTATAACCCTTTAATTCCTCATGAAAAACCTAAGGAATTTCCTGATCTTGTCCCTCTTCCTTGTGCTCATTTTGGTTTGGCCGATGAGTTCCCTGGTAAACCAACTTCTGCAGGTAACTTCTTATAATTAGAAATATGGTTTGATCATACCAATCTTTTTGAGAATTATACCAAAGAGGTTACCTTCACCAAGAAGTTTGGCCTATGGCATGATTCCTATCATCAAGTCATTCAAGATATGACCAAATATCAAATAGGTATTTTGCCATTTACACTTCTTATTCACTATCAATCTAATTACCATTGCTAACTCTTTCTTTTTCCAGCTCAACCTCTTCAACAGACCCTGAAGTACAAGAAAGAAGAGCCTGCTGCCTCTGTCGACGAGGAAGAAAAAGATGAACAGCCTCTTATTTCCAAGAAAAAGAAAGGCAAATTTTCTCAAACTAATCAGAAGCCTCCAATTTGCAAGCCTTCCAGATCAAAGCAAGTTGTCAAACTGAAAAGAACAACATTCTTGCCAAGAAAAGGGCTCGACAAGCTGAAGCTTCCCCTCATTCTGCTAAGTCCAAAGTATATTTTTATACTTGTGCTCTTCCTTCATATTGAAAGATTCGACTGTTTTGATTTAATATTCTCACATTTATTTCTTTACAGAAAACTGAAACTTCTAGTTGTAGAGCACAAACCACTACTTCAGATTATTCCCTTGAGACCCAAAATACTTCTTCTAAGGTAATTCGTCATAACTTTTTCATTTCTTAACTTGACACTTTGGATGATTATAATTGGAGATCATTTCTTTACTTAGGATTCCCCCATCCAAATTATTTCAAACATTCCGGAGGCCGACGATAGCTCCTTAGAAAAAGACAAATCTCCTACAATAGAGGTATTAACCCTATCTCAAGGGAATTACCATTATTTTAAGCATTTCCCTCTGCTAATATTTCACTTATTCGACAGCACGAAGTAGTTGGAGACTCTGCTGAGAAAAACTCTCCCCTCAATACTTCGACTATCCCAGCAATGCCAACTGTCAATCTTGAGGTTGAAGCCCCCTCGACAGCTGTGGATAATACTTCTGCTGAGCTTCTTGACACAGAAATGGCCAACGCACCCCCAACTTCAATGCCAGATCAGCAAACCATTGCTCACCATGCAACTCCATCTTCTACAAAATTATTGAGTACTGAGCAACTTGAAAATTTATTTGCTGAAGATGCCGACATGGATGCATTATTGGGTGAGTTGGCCAATGTTCCTGACCTGTCCCCTTTGACCTTGACAATGTCGGAGGGTTCGCAGTAAATGCTGAAGTAGACCCTATAAAATGGAAGCAGATGACCTACTCAGCCTCTTGTCGGGTAGCCACAGAAGCTCTCCTTATTCAGCACGTTCATCGACTGTTCAAGGCCAAGAATCCAGCGACTCTAGGGCTATCATCTTGCTTGGTGAACTCAACTCCCTTCTGAGCCACTCATTTGAGGAGGTCATTCTTGATTCCCAAGTTTATGGGAAGATGATGGCATTGGTCAATGAAATAACTCCCTTGAGAGACCATCTTCCTCAAAACCATCAAGGTACTCTCAACCATGTCAAGGCCTTTCTGGTGAACTTGGCCAACCAATTCCCCACCCTAAATCAAATAATCCCTCACTATGATTAAAGGGTGGTCGACTAACTGACAAGGCCACCACAACACACAAGAGAATTGACACCTTCACCACTTCTATTTGTAAGGTTAGTGCTGACCGAGCCTCCTCCATTCAATCCATCTCAGAATTGGAGACCAAGTTAAAAACAAAGCACCTTCGACTGAACAAATTGGACTTGGTGACCCAACACTTGATCAAGAAAAATATCGAATTAGGCAAAGAAGTCAAGGAGCTGTCTGTCGAGGCTAAAGCAGTCATTGATGATATCGACAAAATCACTCCAGAGTATAATGTTTCAAAACTCGACAAGGACTCTTTGAAGAATACACAGGTAGCCTTCGAGGACTTAGTCTAATTTTACCAATAACTATCATTCCTTCCCCTTTTTTGTAACTATCTTTGTTCGATAATTACCACTATGTATTTAACATCAATTTTGGGATGCCTCTTTAACTCCATTGCCCATTTAATTTTTAAACTGCAAGCATTTATTAAACTTGACCGCTAACTCCCTATGCACTTTGTAACTCTCCGCATTAATTAGCATTTAATGCATTTGCGAGTTATCAAACATAGGTTAAGCGGTATTGTCATAACTCCAATTGGCATTATAAATAATCACACATCAAGACCAACTTCACCATCATCTTGAGAATGAACTTACGCAGAAACACCTCATTTTCTCTTTTTCTCTTTCATAACATGGTTCTGCCATGGAGATTCATCCTCCTTCTACCAATTCTCAGATTAAATGGTTTCTGTCTTGATGGTCAAACAACCTTTAAGGTTGTGTAAATCACATAATGTGGGTGATAAGGTTGTGTAAACCACATAACATGGGTTGCTCACCTTATCATCCATCTGGAGAATCAGTTACTAGAGGGCAGGTTAAGTGCATGGGCATCATAGTTCCAACACCTTAGCTTTGGCAGCAAGTGATTGTGCTTATGTGTCTTCGGAAACACTGCCTTCACTGAAACAGATCGAGTGCACCTGCATCGGTTCCTCTTGAGCTCTCTCATGCCCACCACCTTCATGGAGGTTTAAGGGATGAGAGAACACAGCTATTGGACTCCACTTCTCCCTTTCTTCTCATCCTTGGCACTTAAAGCAAATGAAGCCTCATCAAATGCTTAGGCTGGGCAGAAGCAATTTTACTTCTTTTAGGTTGCAGAAATAGACATTTCTTGTTTGTATAACCTTCTGGTTCTAGATTTCTTAATGTAACTCGACAGATGATGAAATTCGACAATATGACTTGTATCTACCAAATTACTTTAATAAAATCTGTTTTGGACTTCAATTCTGGTTTATTTTTCCTTCGCACATTGTCGGTCTATATGACTTTAAATATTTGCCATTAATAGACTTAATCCTAAAATTTGAGTTAACATCGACGAATGCATAAGCATTTTCAGAAAACACCTTCGTGACTTTAAATGGTCGTTCCCATTTCGGGGACCATTTCCCAAACTTTCGACAACTTTTTGTCCATGGGCAAAATAACTTTCCAAACTAGATCAACTTCTTTGAAAAATTTATAGATTTATACTTGACTCGACTATCATAAAATCTAGAAATTTTGTCCTTTTGTCGAATCAAATTTTCTAATGCAATCAATCTTTCATCCCCCAATTCATTTAACTCATCAAACATCAAATGCTAGTAATCTTCTACTAGTAATTCATTCTATTTCTGAATTTGTGTGGATTAAAGATTAATCTCGACAGGTAAGACAACATCATGACTATATACTAATTTGTATGGAGATGTCCCCGTCGAATCTTTCGGCGAATTCCTATATGCCCATAAGATGTGATCAAGAGTGTTGTGCCAATTCCTAGGTTATTGACCAATATGCTTCTTGATCAATCCTATAATTATTTTATTTACAGCCTCGACCATTGGCTTGAGCATAATAAGGTGTCGAGGTCAACATTTTAATTCTCCTAGACTCAGCATACTCGACAATACGCTTCTAAGAGAACACAGATCCTTGATCTGTTGCCAAGGTTTGTGGGATGTCAAACCGACAAATTATATTATATATTTTCAATGAAGTTAATCACATCCTGTTGAGTTACACTTTTCAATGCTATGGCCTCCACCCATTTAGTGAAATAATCCACTCCAACTAAAATAAATCTGTGTCCTTTCGACGAGGTGGGGAGTATTTGTCCAATCAAATCCGATGCCCAACCTCTGAATGGCCGCGACTTAACAATAGAGTGCAACACACTTGATGGTACACTTTGAATGTGACCATGCCTTTGACATTATTCACATGACTTAGCAAACATTATGCAATCTCTCACCATAGTAGGCCAATAATACCTTTGCCGTCGAAGAACCCATTTCATTTTAGCACCTTCTTGATGAGCTCCACAAATTACTTTGTGAACTTCTGCCAAGGCTAAATAAGCATCTTCTTCATTCAAGCAAGTTAATAATCCTTCATCTGGTGACCTTCTTCGCAATCCTTCTCCCAACATAACAAAATGCATTGCTTTATATAAAGGTTTTTGTTGGCATTGGAATCAGGCTTTTCCAAATATTCAATTATTGGCCTTCTCCAATCATTCACTATTGCTACATCATTCTGCAAGATGTCTCGTTCTTCGAGAGGATAAAGTAACTCTATAATTTCCATTAATTCTGAAAGAACCCTTTGTGATATTTTATATCCAGAAGTCATTTGTGCTAAATCATTAGCCTCTTGATTTAATCCTCTTGGAATATGTTCGACGATTATATCATCGAATTACTTTAACAACTTACTTGCTACAACATAATATTTTGTTAAGTTATAGCTGACACATTTATTACTATGTAAATTGTTTTATCACCAATTGTGAATCTCAAAAAATGTGGACATTTCTTGCCCCCATTTCCATGAGTATTTCCAATCCTACTATTAAGGCCTCATGCTCAGCTTCATTGTTTGAGCAATTATATTTTAACTCAAACATGAACTTGGTTGGTACCCCTTGTGGAGATACTATTGAAATCCCAACCCCAGTACCATTTGGTGCCTAAAACCGTCAAAATATAAATTCCAATGCTTTAAGTCAACAAACTTAACTTCATCGACTTCTATGCATGGGTGATCAGCTAAAAAATCAGCAATTGATTGACCTTTAAATGCTCTAAGAGGCACATATTGTAATGAAAATTCAGATAAAGCAATGGTCCATCGACCAATTCCTCCATTCAATACAGGTTTGGACAACATGTGCTTTATTACATCTGTCTTTGAAAAGACTTGTACAACGCATGGCATCATATAATACTTAAGCTTAGTACAAGAAAAGTATAATGATAAACACAACTTTTCTACAGCACTGTATCTTTTTTCAGCATCATTTAACACCATACTAAGATAATATACTGCTTGCTCGACACCATTTTCGTCTTCCTGAGCCAACATGCGTCCTATGGTTTCTTCAGATGCTGAAATATACAATTTCAAGGGTTTCCCCGATCTTGGAGGTGTCATTATAGGTGGACTTGCCAAGTATGCTTTTATCTCGTCGAAATCTTGTTGATGATGAGGTTCCCAAAGAAATTCTTGCTCTGCTTTTAACTTGATCAAAGGAGCAAAAGCTCTAGTCCTTCCCGACAAGTTAGAGATGAACTTTCGAATGAAATTAACATTTCCCAAAAAGGATTGCAACTCTTTCTTATTCCTTGGTGGTGCTGCATCCAGGATTGCTTTGGCTTTATTTTTGTCGACCTCAATCCCTTTCTTGTGAACCAGAAAAACTAAGAAGTTAGCTGTCAAAAAACCAAATGCATATTTTAAGGGATTCATTTTAAGCTTATGTTTTCTCATCCTTTCAAATGACAGCCTTAAATGTGTCAAATGTTGATCTTGAGTTTCTGACTTCACCACCACGTCATCTATGTACACCTCCACAAATTTTCCAATCACATCATGGAAAATTGTATTCATTGCTCTTAGATATGTGGCCCCTGCATTCTCCAGGCCAAAAGGCATGACCACCCATTCAAAGGTTCTAATTGCCCCCGGGCATCTGAAGGCGGTCTTCGACACATCTTCTTCAGCAATGAATATCTGATAGTACCCTACATGACCATCCATTACACTTAGTAATTCATGACCCGACGCCGATTGTACCCTTCATGACTCGACGCTGATTGTACCCTGCATGACCATTCGACATACCTGGTAGTGCGGATAAACTTTGCTTTCAAAAGCCTTTTCACCTCTTCTTTTATCTTCAGTGCTACCTCATGTGCAAATCGTCGATTGCCTTGTTTTACCGGCTTGCATTCTGGCCTCAAAGGCAACCTATGCTCCACCAATGACCTGTTCAATCCTGGCATTTTATCATAATCCCAGGCAAAATAATCTTTGAATTCTCTGAGCATGCCAACCAATTTCTCTTTAAAGTCTGGCAGTAGCACAACACTCACATATGTTGGGTGCTTATTAGTATCATCACCCAGATTGACTTCTTCTAATGGGTCTTTGGCCTCTACCGACAGCTTTTCTTCCAGTCCTTTCTCAAAACCTAATGGGCCATCCTCTGTTATATAATTGTGCAATAGGTTTTCATTCTCCTGCATTACTCTGTCGGTAATTGTGCAGTAACTCTTTCACCGAACTTTTTCACCAACATCTAGTCAATTTAGCACAGTGAGGTGAAAAAGTTCAACATATTGAACAGTTGAAAGCTGAAAAGAATCAGAAAAAAGAAATTTCTGAAAAGAGAAAAGATAAATTTCGTTGGGTTCGAACAATCTAGTGGTGAAGATGACACCGACGAAGAATATGAAGTGAATTTAGCAGAACTTCAGAGTGGGCCTCCTAATCGGGAAGAGATTGGTACTGAGGAGCTTAACAGAAGGATTAACCGAGCTTTAGCAGATTCTGAAACCATTGTTAACCAAGTAAGGAGGTCGACTGACAAGCCTGTCGAGTTAATGAGGTCAGCTCTTAGAAGGGAAATTTTTGCGGGAGAAATAATAGATGCATCACAGGAAGAAGACGACTTATTAGATGAGAATGTTCCCATGGGAATGCAACTTAACATGGGAGCAGACTTTGATGCTGCAATTATGGCTCTGGCCAGTGATGAACCTTATGATGATGATATCTTTGACAAAGATTACTCAGCCACCAAAGGTTTCAAGAAAGGTGAGTATGAAAAGGAACCATCTGATGAGGATGACTGGCTTAAAAGCATGAACGTTAATCTCATTTCCATGATTCCTATTGAGTTTGCTAGGAATCATGTAGTTGAGTATGATATCAACAATGAGGAAGACTCTGACAACTTGGAGGATGACTGGTTATTCTTGGAAAACAAAATGGTAACCATATTCGACAACGTTGCTAAGTTTGAGCAGCCTACAGAAAATGAGAAGAAGCACCGAAGGCCCCTTTACATTAAAGCTTTGATTGAAGGGAGGCCAACCAATAGGGTGTTACAGTGGAGCTGCGATTAATATTGTACCAAGGGCTATCTTAAAAAGGTTAGGGAAATATAGTACAGACTTGATCCCTACCAAGATGGTCGTAACACACTTCAGTGGAAAAGCTGCTCCGACGAATGAAGTTATTACTTTAGACATACAGGTTGCTACCTTGTTTGTGGTTGTCCTGACCAAAGCCGGTTATAACATATTGCTGGGAAGGGATTGGTTACATGTTGTGGGGGCAATCCCATCGACAATCCATCAAAAATTGATTTTATGGAGTCAGGACAACAAAGTCGAGATCATAGAGGCTGATGATAGCCTATGTTATGTCCAACAATTGCATGTCGACTTCAAGATATATGACCCTAAACGTGAAGCCGGTTGTGATAGAGGAAGGAGTTGACAACACTAGTTTGGAGATGTGTTTAATGGATCAATTCGGGATCCAGATGAAGGTGCAGGCCGACAAGGATCGGCCAAGACCCAGCAATGGGTGTTGAAGAACACATGAAGAGGTTGTCGGCCTACGCGACCGACAGAGTAGTGCAGGAGAATGAAAACCTACTGCACAATTATATAATAGAGGATGGTCCATTAGGTTTTGAGAAAGGGCAGGAAGAAAAGCTATCGGTAGAGGCCAAAGGGCCATTAGAAGAAGTCAATCTGGGTGATGTTACTACCAAGTGCCCAACATATGTGAGTGCTCTGCTACTGCTAGACTTTAAAGAGAAATTGGTTGGCGTGCTCACAGAATATAAAGATTGTTTTGCCTGGGATTATGATGAAATGCCAGGATTGAGCAGGTCATTGTTGGAGCATAGGTTACCTTTGAGGCCAGAATGCAAGCCGGTAAAACAGGGCAATTGATGATTTGCACCTGAGGTAGCGCTGAAGATAAAAGAAGAGGTGGAAAGGCTTTTGAAAGAAAAGTTTATCCGCACTGCTAGGTATGTCGAATGGTTATCTAATGTTGTACCCGTAGTTAAGAAAAATGGTACTTTAAGAGTGTGTGTTGATTTTTGTTATTTAAAGTTTGCCAATCCTAAAGATGAATATCCCATGCCCATAGCCGACATGATGGTAGATTCAGCGCCGGGTCATGAACTACTAAGTGTAATGGATGGTCAGGCAGTTTACAATCAGATATTCATTGCTGAAGAAGATGTGTCGAAGACCGCCTTCAAATGCCCGGGGGCAATTGGAACCTTTGAATGGATGGTGATGCCTTTTGTCCTGAAGAATGCAGGGGTCACATATCTGAGAGCAATGAATACAATTTTCCACGATGTGATTGGAAAATTTGTGGAGGTGTACATAGATGACGTGGGGTGAAATCAGAAACTTAAGATCAACATTTGACACATTTAAGGCAATCCTTTGAAAGGATGAGAAAACATAAGCTTAAAATGAATTCCTTAAAATGTGCATTTGGTGTTTTGACAGCTAACTTCTTAGGTTTTCTGGTTCACAAGAAAGGGATTGATGTCGACAGAAATAAAGCCAAAGCAATCCTAGATGCAGCATCACCAAGGAATAAGAAAGACTTGCAATCCTTTTTGGGAAAAGTTAATTTCCTTCGAAGGTTCATCTCTAACTTGTCGGGAAGGACTAGAGCTTTTGCTCCGTTGATCAAGTTGAAAGCAAAGAAAGATTTTCTTTGGGAACCTCATCATCAACAAGCTTTCGACGAGATTAAAGCATACTTGGAAAGTCCACTTGTAATGAAACCTCCAAGATCGGGGAAATCTTTGAAATTGTATATTTCAGCATCTGAAGAAACCATAGGAAGCATGCTGGCTCAAGAAGATGAAAATGGTGTCGAACGAGAAGTATATTATCTTAGTAGGGTGTTAAATGATGCTGAAAAAAGATACAGTGCTGTAGAAAAGTTGTGTTTATCATTGTACTTTTCTTGTACTAAGCTGAAGTAGTGTATGATGCCATGCGATGTACAAGTCTTTTCAAAGACAGATGTAATAAAGCACATGTTGTCCAAACCTGTATTGAATGGAAGAATTGGTCGATGGACCATTGCTTTATCTGAATTTACATAACAATATGTGCCTCTTAGAGCAGTTAAAGGTCAAGTAATTGCTGATTTTTTAGCTGATCACCCATGCATAGAAGTCAACGAAGTTAAGTTTGTTGACTTAAAGCATTTGCATTTATATTTTGACGGTTCAAGCCACCAAAATGGTGCTAGAGTTGGGGTTTTAATAGTATCTCCACAAGGGGTATCAACCAAGTTCATGTTTGAGTTAAAATATAATTGCTCAAACAATGAAGCTGAGTATGAGGACTAGGATGAATCTCTATGGCAGAACCATGTTATGAAAGAGGAAAAGAGAAAAGGAGGTGTTTCTGCGTAACTTCATTCTCAAGATGATGGTGAAGTTGGGTCTTGATGTGTGATTATTTATAATGCCAATTGGAGTTATGACAATACCGCTTATCTATGTTTGGTAACTCGCAAATGCATTAAATGCTAACTAAAGCGTAGAGTTACAAAGTGCATAGGGAGTTAGCGGTCAAGTTTAATAAATGCTTGCAATTTAAAAATTAAATGGGCAAAGGAGTTAAATAAGCATCCCAAAATTGATATCAAATGCATAGTCATAATTTTCGAACAAAGATAGTTACAAAGAACAAAGATAGTTACAAAAAAGGGAAGGAACAATAGTTAATGGTAAAATTAGACTAAATAGTTACAAAAAAGGGAAGGAACGATAGTTATTGGTAAAATTAGACTAAGTCCTCGAAGGCTGCCCATGTATTCTTCAAAGAATCCTTGTCGAGTTTGGCAGCATTATACTCTAGAGCGAGTCTGTCGATATCATCAATGACTGCTTTAGCCTCGACAATCAGCTCCTTGACTTCTTTACCTACTTCGATCTTTTTCTTGATCAAGTGTTGGGACACCAAGTCCAATTTTTTCAGTCGAGGACACTCTGTTTTTAACTTGGTCTCCAATTCTGAGATGGTTTGAATGGCAGAGGCTCGGTCAGCACTAACCTTACCAACATAAGTGGTGAAGGTGTCAAGGCCCCAACAACTAGTGGCACTGAAATTCATAAAACCAGTAGAATGTGTAGGCATTGTGGAAACACCAGAGGGGCAAAGAACAGTGCTTAAACCATGCACCCGGCCTGAATGTTCAGCTCCATATACTTTTCCAGTTGCATCATTAGAATGAGCAAATACGTAAAAGGGAAGTATGCAAAAGTCATTGATTTCCCTTTGCTGAATTTTAAGAGAGTTGAAATAGGTAGTGCTCTACAAACAGATTTCTATAAAATATAATAACAAATGGATTGTCATATAAGGTAGCAATAGCAGCCTATGACATAGTTTCAAACAAACTTAGAGCCCATAAGGTAGTAACAGCTATCGCAAGTCATAACTCTTAAAGAATTCCAAGGTTTTTGGTAAAGCTTGTGAGATGCTTGCTTAGCAACTATTTTAGCCAAGACCATCTTGCATGATATTGATTAACAAAGAATTATCTTTAGCAAATCTAGGCATATACTGGATAAACACAGACAAAGTCTTCCCTTTTTTGTTCACATTGACAAAATTGGAAAATAAAGAATTCCCACGTCGATTAGAAATGAGACAACTACAGTAAATATAAAGCTTGGAATGCACAAGTCCAAATTATCTTAGACATTTTGGACAAAGTAGCCACTCTTGACGACTCAAGTACCAAGTAAAATAAAAAAAACAAAGTTGCAGACCTATGTTCTTTGAGACTCATGTCTAGAAAAGGAGCACAAGTCCCCCTACAAGCTCAAAACCTGAAATATACATGCCCAGGCTGAAAACTAAAAGAACATCACAACTAGAAAATTAAAAGGCAAGTCATAATTGGGCCAAGCCAATTGAACTTGAGGGGGGGTGTTGGAAAATAAAGAAGTCTCACATCGATTGGAAATGAAACAACCAATGTGAATATAAAGCTTGGAGTGCACAAGTCCAAATTGCCTTAGGCATTTTGGTAAAAGTAGCAACTCTCAAGCACAATATAACAAATTGCCTTAGGCATTTTGGTAAAAGTAGCAACTCTCAAGCACAATATAACAATCCTGTTCATAAATGTCTACAATAACCTTACTTCAACATAAAGACCTTGCCAATTGTATCTCCTAACATCATTAATTCATAAAATATAAATTAACAAATAGTTGTCACATGAAGCACACTTAATTTGCTACAATAAGGCAATTCCCTAAAGCAACTTACTATTGCATTGCTCTTACTACCACCAGCATGTGAAACTTTAAGATTCTTACGGTTTCTTGTGATTATTAAACTTTATTTCTATAATTTTCAAATATGTTAGTCATTATATACCAAAATTCCCAAGGCATGAACCAAGTAAAATAATTTGCTACAAGGAATGCTTACCTTCATCTCATCCCCCTTATAGTAATATGCACAAATGCAGTCCAATCAGTATACTCCACACCTGAAGGAGGTTTAGCATGTCTTCCTTACTTTTATTTGAGTCGAAGTTCTTACACCTTAACCTATATTTATAGGCCTACCATATATCTTTCCCCAAGGTACTTATAACCAATTTGATTCCGGCAGCATAATCAAACTCAATTTTCCTTCAAATATTACTAAATGCATAAATCAATCTTCAATTGCAAGAGAGGCATTAATAAAACTATTAAAGTTGTAGGAAATTTAAATAATTACCTCAATATAAGCTATTGTCCTCTTGCATCCAGTTTCATCTTTTAACTGATATAGGACACATCGTTGAGTTTTGAGCTAGTTTACCGAGATACCTCACAAGTAAGTTTGAACCATTGTCTTTGCCTTGTCCGTTGCCATTAAGTTCCACAATAACTTTTTTTTTTTTAGTTTTTTCCAAATGCCAAACCTGGTTTGCTTGGATTTCTCGAGTTACAATCTCTCTCCAGTGGAGGTATATACCAATGCAGATGATACACCTACATATGCGTAAAAGCTTTCTCAAAATTATTTTAAGTAGTTTGTTCTTCGTGTTAAGAATCTTTTCACTATCAATCTTATCTCTCTCCCCCCTTTATCTATCTATATGTTTTTTCTTTATCAACAACTGTCTATAAATAATATGTGATATAGAAAATTTATATAAAACATATTAAAGTAATGTAGTTTGATCCTAACAACACATACATTGTAGATGCAGAGTGCAACACAGGTAAGATAAAAGGGAGTGCAAATAAAGTTAGTTATCTTACTCACAAGCATTACAACATCGGAGTTGCAGATTTATGAAACACACCTAACTCTAGAGTGTTTGGCGTTTGTGAGTGCTTGAACGACTTCACCTTGGCGAGCAATGTCTCTCTCACTTGCATCGACTGGCCAAAACGAATGGGAATGGGATTATGAGGGACAAAATTAGAAACAAAAAAAAAACTTGAAAAATAAAAGGTTTCCCAGAGAATCTACTGAGTGGAATTTACCTGCGAAGACCACAAACCAGTGTCACCGACGGCTTGGGGTCGAGGGTGGACGTCATGAGTTCAAGCAGCGGTTTTCTCATGAAAAAAAAATAGTTATTTTCATTAAAAAGGTGCAAGGAGGGAAAAATGCGGCCATTTTCTGCCCATTTTATCTGACGAGTTGGTTGGGTGGCGGGTTAGCAGGTAAATTGATACAAGTATGGGTCAATATTAGGCTGATTTAGTTTTTTTTTTTTTTATCTTATCAAATCTTTGAGCAATCCTTTTTATTTCCGATCAAATTTTAAAGCTGGACCTTGATTCATTCATTGGGCCACACTTATGAAATAAGCCAACCCAAAAAACCAAAGGAAAAAAAAAAGTTAATGAACTTTTTGTCCCTACATTTTAGGGTAAATTTGGTTTTAATCTCTAACTTTATTGTAAAAAAAAAAAAAAAAAGATCTCTAACTTTTTTCTCGATAGTTTTGGTCCCTCACTTTTTAAAACTAGTGGTTTAGGTCCCTACCATCAAAGTCTCACTGTTAAGTGCTGATGTGGCACGCCGCTTGGACCAAATTTGCCATCTGTGACGCCACGTAGGATGCTACCTATAATAAAATAATTAGAATTAATAAATGTAATAAATTAATTAAATATCTATAATTTTTAACTTTTTTAATTTAATTAGTTAATTATTTTTAATAGTTTTAGATCTGTTAGGGTTTAAAATTACCTCCAAATTCCCAAACCTCATTCATTCTTCTCACCCCCGACTCCCACCCTTCGCCATCTCCTTCTTCTTATATCTTTCTTCATCTCCTTCTTCTTCTATCTCTCTTCATCCTCTTCTTCTATTTGCTCCTTCATCATATAGCATTCTTCAATATTTCATTTTTGCGTATCTTCCCCTTCTTCTTCTTCGTTTTGATTCTTATCACCTTCTGCATCACTTTTTGCTACCATGAGCCAACAGAGAAGGGACCCGCCATGCGGTTGATGACTGTGACACCCTTAACCCCAACATACGTTAAAATGCTAATTTTTCAAAGGTTCTTTTGGGGAATAAAGATTTGGGTTTTCGAAAGAAACATTTTTGCAATAGTTAAGAGCGTCTTGGTTATTAATTTGAATTGGAAATTAGCTAAGGCAATAGGCCTATATTGTTCAAATTTGTCTACACCTGTTATTTTTGGAACGAGGGTCACAATGTTGGAATTGAGATTAGGCAACAACCAACCATCCTTGAAAAACTGTAAAACAGCATTGAACACATCATTTACAATGATTCCCCAATAGGTTTGAAAGAAGAATCCTCCAAAACCATCAGGGCTAGGAGCACCATTGCCATTCACTGAGAAAACAACATTTTTGACCTCTTCCATAGTTGGGAAATTTGTAAGCATCTTTTGCCTATTGCTGATAGAATAAGGGTGAAGTTGTCCTCATGGAAAGGGTCTCTATTGTCTATTATGGGGAGAGTAGAACTTGTGAAATCATTTATTTTTGGAATGCTGCTGTATAGCTTCAAGGTCTATAGCTGGCCAGTTAGTTTGATTAATCAGATTGAAAAATGTACCAGAAACTTCATTTGGTCTGGCTGCATCTATACCAGAAAGGTAGTCACTGTGTCTTGGAAGATGGTGTGCAGGCCTATTGTTGAAGGAGGTCTTGGCATCATATCAATTAGAGAGGTGAGCAGAGCTGCTATGCTTAAGCTAAGATGGGATTTAATCTCCTCAGAATGTTCCTGGTCTAACCTGCTAAAAGCTAGAATTTTCAGGAAAGGTAATCTTGTTCTAATCACATCTCATCCTGCATCTGGTCTGGTATTAGACATACTTTCTCTATTGTCTTGGAAAACTTAGCTTGGTTGCTTGGAAATGGATTGAAAATAAATTTCTGGACTGAGAAATGGTTGTCAAAACCTGTGGTGCAATTCTTAATTTGTTCCCTCTGATTAGTACTGTCTACTAGAAGGGAAAGTTGCTGATTTTTTTTAGGGAAGTCATTGGTTTATTCCTCAGGCTCTTAGAGATAACTGTCCAGTTCTAGTAGCTGAAATAAGCAATTATGTTATTCCAATTAATCCTGTTGAGGATCAACCGATTTGGAGCAGTTCTGATTCAGGAAATTTATCTTTTAGAGAAGCCTACACATTTTTATGCCCTGCTGGTCCCATTTTGGCTTGGTCTAAACTGATTTGGAGAAGATGTATTCCTCCTTCAAAATCTTTCATTCTATGGAGGATTATCCACAATAAGATGCCTACTGAAGACAATCTTTGGAGCAAAGGGTGCATAGTTGTTACTCAGTGTTCTTTATGTGGTATTGCAGCTGAATCTACACTTCATCTTTTTCTTAGCTGCAGTTATGCTAGAGCTATATGGATTTGGTTTAGTGATCTGATTGTTGTGCACATTGATTTATCTAGCATTGAATCTGTTCTGAAAATTTGTGACAAAGATTGGAGCTCCCAAAGCCTGGATGTAGTCACTTCGGGCATCATCAACAACAAAAGGATCAGTGTTCTTTCAACAAAACACTTAATCTTATCCAGTGTCTCTCTTTCAGGTAATTCTAGTGTTGGACATATGGCAAACTCAGTTGATGATTTGATGTTATTTCAGAAATTTAAAATTGAGGGTAAGCCTTTTAAAGCTCCCAAGATCATTGAAGTCACTTGGCATCCTCCCCTTAGTTTGGTAGCCTGTGGTGGTCTTTTTAGAGACAAAAGTGCTGCAATTATGGGCTGTTTTGCTGCAAATCTTGGTGTTGATACTGCTTTTAGTGCCGAGCTTCATGGAACCATGATCTCTATTGAGATTGCTTTCAAAAATGGCTGGTGAAACCTTTGGTTAGAATGTGACTCTCAATTGATGGTTCAAGCCTTCAGAGACAGTATCATTGTCCCTTGGAAGTTAAAGAATAGATGGCACAATTGTCTTGATTTGACTAGAAAAATGAGATTTATAGTTTCCCATATTTATAGAGAGGGCAATTCTTGTGCTGATAAATTAGCCAATTATGGTATTTTAGTTAATGGCTTTGTTTGGTGGGATTTAGCACCTGATTTCATTAAGGAAGACTTCTTTAGAAATAGAAGTGGTCTTCCCAGTTATAGATTTAGGCATTTCTCTCATGGGTAAGGTTCTTGTCCCCCCATGATTTTGTATATTTTTCTTTTTTTTTTAATAATATCAAGGTGTACTGCAGATGATTGGTGATGTCTGAGGTGCCAACCTAGTTGGGATGTCTTTCATCACAGTGATACCTTTGCATGCCTTTTTGCCTTAAAAAAAATTACTTAAGAGCGTCACCATTCATAAACTCAAAGTCTCAAATTGAATAAGTTGTTATAAATGTCATAAAAAGTCCACAAGTTTCGCATAAGGAATGAATAGGTAAAACAAGATAATCCTATAACTCGATGTCACATGGATCAGAGCTAAGCATTCCCATAAAGAAAAGAATAGCATAAAAAGAATTCAACTCCTAATACTCTATGGCATCCACAACTCCACGTAAGCTCCGATGTGTTACTTTTCATTCACTTTATAGTTATCTGTACCAATCGAACATTACACAAGAAGGGACACAAATACAAAAGGGTGAGAAGTCATACTCATATAAATATGTTATGGAAGTGAAATGGAAATTAAGGCGAGTGCATACACACATACATATACATATACATATACAGTACTATACACCCACATGCATAGTATAATCATTATCTCAGTTCAAGTCATATCATCTCATAACAGTTTAACATATTATACATCATCTCATCATATTTTGCATACAATATCTGATACAATCACTAACAGACAAATCCCACACAGACTCTCATGACACACATAGTTGAGCACCCACAATAGGCACTCTCGGGGCTATGTCCCTTCACAAGCTCTTTGCGGCTAGATCCCATATCAGGCCATTCCATGGCTGGGTCCATAATCAGGCCATTCGGAGCTGAGTCCCATCTCAGGCCTTGCATAGCTGGGTCTCACACCAACGTTCACAAAAGAGTACATATCACAGGCTCCTTAGAGCTGGGTCCCACACACAAGCAATACATCACATCCCATTATAATAACAATCACAGCTCAGATACATTTATCCTTAAACATAACTCAATATTCACATTTTGCAATACTTAACCAATAGTCATATAATTCATGATTAAAACTCATCAAAACATCATCATATTAACATTTTCAAACACTATATCATCCGTGGTAACTCATACATATTCATAACATCATTATAGCAACATACTTACACTCATTACTCATGCGATAATTTCAACGTAATAACTATAACACACAATCATTCAAGGTGACCTTAAGAATTTGCTAAGTTCTCTCTTTACCAATTATCCTATCTCTTAAGGGTCATAGATGTGTGTTCCAAACTAAACCAATATTCATCAATCTCACCTCTCACAACTACTCATTCATTATGGGGGGGCCAATCAATCTAAAACTATGTTCTTTAATTAATCATAATATTGTCACTATAACACATACCTTTATTATTTTAATCTCACCAATGCTCAATATCTAATATCATCAAAGCACCTCATAAATACGCCATACATATTTGTAACATTATAGAAATACGTACACACTTTGTGACATTATAATCATGCAATAAAGTCAATACAATAATCATAGCACACAATCATTCAAGTCATTGCTCCAACAATAGCAACAACAAATCACTCAATGCACTAAAGGGATTATGGGAACCCCAAACACATCTCATTCCAATTCTCATATGATATGATCATCTTTCTCCCCCATACTTGGTATGCTGATCACAACTCAAAAAGGAAGAGAAGAATAGGTCCACTTGGATCTCATCTGACGAACGCTTGTCTACTACCTCAAAACGATAAAGAAAACACCTTGATTAAACTCTTAGATCAAGAAATCAAAAGGGAAAGATCAAGAGGGACAAGGTGCACGAATTCTACCTGGTTTAAAGATCCAAACAACAAACACAATGAACACGTGTTCGCAGCAATGTTCACCAATTGAGAAAATTGATGGGAAATCAAAGAGAAAGGGAAGGAGGATGTTTCTGAGTGTTAGAGTTGTCTAAACTAGGGTTTAGGGCATGATTTAGAGGTTTAAAACAAATTAGGATGCAAAGGCAATGCTGTCGGACTCGATAAGCCGGGCTCAGAAAATTTAGGCCAGGCTAAGACTCGTTAGGCTGGGCTCAGGAAACTTAGGCTGGGGGGATTCTGCAGAAATTTAGAACATGAACTTTTCTGCTCTATTGAGCCAGGCAAATCCCAGCAGACCAAAATTCACTATTAAGACCCTCCCAAAGGTTAATCTACCTCTAACATACAAATATGCATAAAGATCAAATATATCAAACATATAACAACATATATATACCAAAACTAACACATATAAACATAAGGATGAATTTTGGGGTGTTACAATGATGACACGAAGAGTAATGACAAAGAAGATGGAAAAAGACAAGTGAAGGGAACAAGACAAGTACAAGGACGAGCAGAGCAGTGTTCTCTCTTGATGGCGGAGATAGAGAATGGGTAAAATGAAAACCCTAACTCTGCGAACCATTTCAGTAAAACAGCCTCAATTTTATTTATTTAACTTTATTTTTGAATTATAATTTTAATATAAATTATTAATATAAAAAATGTTATTATTTTATTATTTTAATTTTGAATTATAATTTATCAAAAAATTAAAATAATATACATGTGGCATCCTACGTGGCGTAACAGATGACAAATTTTGTCTAAGGGGCATTGCTGACGTGGCACGTGTTTGCCACGTCAGCACTTAATAGTGACGGTAGGGACCTAAATCAACAATTTTAAAAAGTGAGGGGCCAAAACCATCGGAAAAAAGATAGGGACTAAAACCAAATTTACCCTAAAATGTAGGGACCAAAAAGTTCATTAAACAAAAAAAATATATATAACAAAACTATAAACATAAAATATTAAAATAATGAAACCTAAATGCTTCTAGTCTCTTCTATTATATATGTGGCAGCTTCTTATCTCTTCTATCACATCTATGGTGAGACGCCTCGACTTCCCATTAAAGAAAACCCAAAATATTAAAGCCTAATTTCGTTATTATCGTTAAGCGAGTATATTCAAAACAGTGGAAAAATTAAAAACTTAAAACAAGATATAAACATAAACATCACACTATATATATATATATATATATATATATATATATATATATATATATATATATATATATATATATATATATATATATAAACATAAAGATACAAAGTACTATATAGGGTAACCCCTCCATAGGGTTCCACTGAGTACAAAACAAAACAAACTGAAATAAGCAACGAAAGATACAACGGCTCAAAAAGACGCACTGGCCATAAATACTAAACTCTACCGCTAGAATCCGTGGCTCGTCCTCCAGCATCTGGCTCATAAGGAGTCCCATCCAAATCCTCCATAGCTGGTACCTCCGCAGGGTCTTCTCATGACGATCACATAACCACACAATAGAGAAAATAGGGGATAAGAAACATGTTATCATCAAAGGTGGAAAAGGTTACGTAACATATATACAGTAATAGCACACAAACATGCATCGTCAAACAAAACACATATCATTATAACAAACATCCTCCGAAATATATCACCATCCTCTACCCTTCGTGCTCATGCATCTGATCACGATGCTAACGTGGCCCTCTCAAACACTATCACATTTTAGTCCTTTGTCCAATAAATCTCGGAGCACCCACCAGTTCCCGCTAGGGGCTCATTCAGAGAATGAAACTATTTCCCCATCCCCGGTGGAGAATAGTCGCACAGCCTGGACATCTCAAATACTATCACATGTCAGTCATTAGTCCAATAAATCTCGGTGCACCCACTAGTTCCTGCTAGGGGCTCATTCAGAGAATGAAACTATTTCCTCAACCCCGGTGGAGAATAGTCGCACAGCCTGTCCATCTCAAATACTATCACATGTCAGTCATTAGTCCAATAAATCTCGATGCACCCACTAGTTCCCGCTAGGGGCTCATTCAGAGAATGAAACTATTTCCCCATCTCCGGTGGAGAATAGTCGCACAGCCTGGACTATAATAGATCACGGTAGTCTTCCTCGAACCTCATCATCCGCAGGGCACTCACCCGTGATTCCGCCACGGTAGTCTTCCTCGAGCCTCATCGCCCGCAGGGCACTCACCCATGACTCACACTGACGTCGTGTGTTCCACTCAAACGGCTGTGATCAACACCACACATCTATATGTGCCTCACCGACTCGTATCGGTTCCTAGCCTAGTGCCTCAACCTTTCATCACCATCTCAATTTACAATAATATTCCACATCTCATTTCACATCTCATATAAAATCATATTCGGCTAGGCACTACTAAATCACATATCACATTTTCCCAAACATGCACATCTCCCGATCAACATATATCATTGCCTAGTTATCAACTAAGCATAAAATAATCATTATCCTACCAAGCATGCTATACCCCATAACAAAATAAATATCACCAAATACACATAAAACATATCGTCATCCATCAAATCAACATGTCATCATTACAGTCATCTCGACATATAATAAAATAATACATATAATATAAGTATCTATACTCCAATCAACATAGATAATCCAGACAACTCATCATATATCAACCATGTATCCCTAACAGTCAAATCAGTCAATTCAATCAACCTCAATAATAATATAATATATATTATACGTAATGGTGATAAACGTACAATTCCACTATCATCATTGGTACCACTAAATAGTCCCTAATGTGATATTGACATTGTCCGTTACTCGCGCTCTAGTAGGGTTTAGGTCGCCCTACACCATTATTGCATAAAATGTTACTTGGCCAATTCCGACAATAGAAAGCTTCTTTCCCCCACCTGAGAGTTGCACGCTTAACGGAACGAGACGACACGAACTAAAACGAAGCGTCCTCGAACTCCTAGATTCTGCCTCGACTAGAAATAGAGCCTCCGAGCCTCCGAAAAATCACCTAAGTATCACATTACGAAAGGCACAATGTAAGGAACTCAAAAACTGCAGTATCATTGATGAATCCGCCACTGTTCGGGCTCAATACCTGCCAATGTAGACCTATTTTTAAAAGTTTACCGTTGAGTTTAGAGAACTACCTTTCCTTTACCGTCTCCAAAAATTTCAGCCCGATCCAACGGTGAACTAGCTTGGATCGAACCTCCCAAGGTGACTGGTCAGGAGCTACACGAGTTGAGTTGCTCTCCTTCTTCTGAGTTACATAACTCACACTCGGAGGGTTATACTGAAATTCCAACCGTTGGATATCAAGAACTACTAGTCCAGAACCTCCATATCAAATTTGAACACAATCCAACGGTGGACGAAGGTGAGGTGATGATTTTACAGAAGCTATTCTAGCTTCAAAACTCTCAACAATGGTGGTTTAGGGTTCTCTCCTCTCCCATTCTCTATCTCTCTCTCTATTTCTCCCTCTCTTTCTCTCTAGAACTCTCCTTTCTGTTCTCTGAACTCACCTCAGCTCTCTGCCTCGTATTATTTTGGTTATGACTTAAGCCACTTAAGTCATTTTATTTTTGCTGAAACACATCCCCACGCTCGAGCGTGAGAATTTCCACCTTTGAGCGTGCCCACGCTTGAGCGTGAAACAATCCACGCTTGAGCGTGGAAAGCCACCGCGCCATGCAACCACTCAGAGGCTACCACGCCAGCCCCCGTTGACACATAGCAAGTCAAAGCATGGCCCTTGTCTGGTTGACTTAGGCGCTTGAGCGTGGATACATCCACGCTTGAGCATTGACTTTTTCACCAGAAAGTCAACTCTCTACGTTCAGGGTCCGTTCGACGTCCGATTGACCTCAAATTTGAGATATAGGCTCATTAGGACCAAATAAACAACCTCCAACCATCAAAAATGCATAATCTCACCTCTAACTCCAAATTTCTCATTTCACACTCAGATGTCTCAAAGACGCTAGCTAGGAAACCCCAACTTTGTTCCTACATTCAAACTCACTCGAAAAGGCTGCATACTTGCCATGCAAAGGTCTCTATGCATCAAACAACATCTCAACTATTTAATCCAAGTCTTAAACATTTTCCTCTTACATAAAAAAAAACCCTAAAACCCGGGATGTTACATATGGCATTCATGAAAGGAAATTGCAGGGAAAGGATCCATACAATGCGAAGGAGCGCGATATGGTGGCCGGATGGAGTAGGGCGGCGGTGATGAACTGTGGGTGCTAAGACTAGTGTGGCTTACGATTGGGACGATGTCGGGTGTGGAAGGATCGAAAGTTATCGATCCGTAGGGCAGCTCACAGTTGGGCACTGCTCGCAACTGAGACAGTGAGAAGCTGTGGTTCACGTAGCTTCCAGAGGTTGTATGGGCAGGGGCATGTGGCTATGGGGCTTTTGTGATGTTGGGACTTGTGGTGATGAACAATTGTACGAGCTAGGTGGAGCTCGCAATGGATTGTAGCTACTAATCTGCAATGGATGCTGGCTCGATGATGAAGGCCTGTGTGAAAGGTAAGGGAAAGAGAGATGGAGGGAGATATGGCTTGAGAGAATCATATGAGAGATTGTAGGTTCGAGAAAATTTGGAAAAAAATTGTGGGCTGGAGACTGGAGAGATTGGAACGCTTGGGGGCGACTAAGCGTGACTAACGAAGACCAAAAAAAAAGTTGCGGATGGTCAGGTTCTGTTACCAATGGGTTAAATTTAGAAGAACTGACCTACCTATTTATACTCATAATAACCATATTTTTTTCATTTGTTATCCTGATCGAATTCAAGTGGTAAATAATTAAGGAGGAAGAACTAACAGTGACTTTACCCACCTATTCCATGTTCACAGTCACCACTTAAAGTTACTTTTGGTAAGCTTTCAAAACCATTTTTTGTCTTCTCAATTCCATGTTGCTTGTGTTCCTAATAGGTCATAAGAGAATCTATTGAAATAGACAACTGTAAACACGAGAAGGAGGGTTGAATTGTGTTTATCAGACTTTTGAAGAAAGTTAAAATCTTTTGGCAAACAAGCTCTAGGTAGACGAGTGATAAAAAGACAATCAGACAAGTGACTTGTCTAAAGGTTTTTCTCAGAAAAACACACGAGCATGCAAGATAAAACTTGTTTGATATTCACACTTTAATCCCTTTAGTAAGTTAACAGTTAAGATAATCAAGTAAACTAAAGAGATAAGGATAGAGATAGACACAACTATTTTATCCTGGTTAACCCCTTAACAACTAGGGCTACTTCCAGTCCTTGGCAGTATCAAGTTTTCTCCACTATAATTGATTAGGTTTATAGACAAGTATTATTTGCACACATAGCCTCTCTAGGCTCCAAGACAAGTATTTTTTGTACACCTAGCCTTTTCAGGCTCACTCAAGTTTGTTTGAAAGAAGATTGTAATTAATACAGCTAGCAAGTCTTTCACTAACACTCAGGAGAGTTAATTTAATGTGAAGGTTTGAAAGAATGCGTAATAACTTCAAATGATTGAAGAATAAAGAATGAAAGAATGAAGAAATAAATGCGCAATAATGGCTCTGTGAATATTGTGTTCTCTATACCTTCATCTTCAATGACCTCTCTATTTATAGGCTTCAGTCAACTTGAATCCGTTAGAGACATTCCTTCTGATTTTTGGCTTTAAGCTGAACTCCATTAAATGCAATAGAGTCGTTTTGGGCAGCCATTTGATGCATAGGAACGTTGCTTGTACTCTAACAGAGATTGGCAGTGCTTTATGCTTTGTGCAGCAGCCAAATCAGAGTTGTCCAGGTTGCTTTTGTACTTTGCTGAGCACATTTCTCTTTTTGTGCAACTTCCAGATGTACTAGGAAAAAGCATTTTGGAAGCACTCCTTTTTTGAGTTACACAATTACTTGAGTCTTTGACCTTCTGAACTTCTTGATCTTTGAGAGAGAGAAAGAGCCAGCATCTTCTGACTGAGTAGGCAGCTCACAAAAGTTCTTCAGTCTTTGTGTGTTCTTCACTGAGAGACATCAGACGGGTGAAAGCTTCATTAGACGGGTTGACTCTTCTATGCAGAAAGTCAACATCTTCATATAAGCCTTCAGACGGGTGATTAAGATACTTAAAAATAATAATCTGCACACTAAGTAGACAGGTCAGCAACCAAAATAGAGTTCAATTAAATCATTGAAAAATGTTTAGTTTTCATCAAAACATAGGGCAAATGCACATCAGACATTTAGAGACTTAACATCTATACCATATAAATCTATCACTGTTGATTGGCTTCGTCATGACATTTGATAGGTTATCTTTGGTATGAATCTTTTTCCTGTCCACACTCTCTTCTTTTACTACTTCTCTAGAAAAGTTATATGGAAGTCGTATATGTGTTTCCCTCAAATGAAAGTTTGGATTCATTGCAATATGCAAGGCACTTTGACAGTCAATACACAGGGTAACAACCCACTCTAAGGCCATGACTGGCGCACAGGCTAACACTAACTCAATTGTCTTGTAGCCTGTGGCAAGCCTTGAGACATAACCACACTAGGATCATATATACATCACTAAATCAAATCACTACAAAAAATATAGCATAGTATCCTCTATAATTTCAACACATCAAAATGATAATTACTTGTCAACACTATGTTTGGGATTTATTGTACAATTTTGTTGGCTCTGTTTTCACCCAAGAGCTCGGTTGGTTTTAGGCATCAATTGTTTTCTTGAATTTTCGGTTTTGTGGTTCCTGCAAATTCACATCATCGAGCTTGTTTTTTCCAATCTCGTTTTTTGTTTGAATTTAATTCACACTTGTTCCAATTTATTTTATTGGATTTAGTCTAATCTCTTATTATTTTTTATCCTCTCTTTTTGGGTTTTATTCTTTTTTTTAAGGTGAGTTTGTGTTTGTGTTTTATTCAATGAAGTTCTTCATATCATAATTGTTTTCTTTCCCTTTTTACTTTTACTTTTAGGTTTCCTCCTATTGTTATGTGTTGTATTTTGAGAAACAAGGAAGGTAACATAACATTGTTATGTGTTATATTCGCAGGTTTCAATTGGTGAATTATTGCCATTTGAATTTGTAAAAGGCAAAAGTTGTCTTTTTTTTTTAAAAAATTTATTATGGAGCTTCTGTGATGTGGTTGAAAAATTGATTACTTTAAGTGCTTGAATGATTTACTATGTTATGATGTGATATGGGATTTAAGGGGCTGATATTGGTGTTCTGTGTGTGTGCTTCCTTATTCGGCAGGTGTTATAAGAGGTGAGTTAGTGAAGTAGTGCTTGATCAGGGAATGGCTGGGATTGCGAGTGAGGAGTCTTGAGTGGGAAAGTCTGTGGAGGGAATATCGAGTGGCAAGCATTGTCAAAAGGCTAGAAGTGCTGTAATAAAACATTTAAGAGGAACTTGCATACTCTTGCATTCAAAAGGCTAGAAGAAACATCGTAACCTTTTCATTTCCCGACCCATCCCCATAGTAACTTTAAACACAACTTATTTATGTAGGAGGTATTAAAAACTGGCCATTAAATGAGATGTGGCCTCTAGATACCATAAAAGCAATCACCAATTACCATTCACAAGATCATCAAACCTGGGCTCTTTAATTAGGTGGCTGGGAATTCTTTTTGTTTGACTATCAATGGGTTCTCCTGTTTTCTGTCGGGTGTTCTTTTTATTAAATGTTAAAGAATTAAAAAAATATATTTTTATTAAATGTCCTTTGTCACTCACACAAAACATAAACTGTAAGGATAAAAAATTTAAACAAGCACTCTGGAACTTTTGCCTGCTTATAGCTTTCTATGCATTATTTATATTAATCGGTTTTTGTTGATTTTGCCAGTACAATGATGTTATGATTCTTGAAATTTGAGTTTACTGTTGAAATATAATCCTGCTCAATTGGAGTGTTAGGTGGATTGGTGTAGCATTTAGAAAAGTTTTTACTTAGTTTTGTATTGTGTTTATGCATCGAATATTTGAAAATCTAGGTGTTTTATGGTTTGCGAATGCACATAGCTTGCTTGTTATCTATTTATTGAGTGTAAATGGAGGTAGCTCGTTTTATTTTATGGAAACCTCTGTTGAATCTTGGGATGGGGATGTTGGCATCTTTTCCACACTATGCTGGTTAGCTCTTCAGGTTCTATTACTACTACAGATAACTGCAAAGCATAAAAGAATAGTAATAGCTGTTGGGTACCAGAGTGACAGAATAATATTACGCAGCTAAAATAAGAGATGAGAAAAGAGGAACTGAACACACAATATTTACGTGGAAAACCCTCAACAAATAAGGGAAAAACCACGGGGCAATAATAAAGGATTTTCACTAAGTGGAAGAAATTACAAGACCTCTCTCTAAATACAAGGAGAGAACAATAACACTCTCTCTTGAAAATAGGAGAATACACACAAGGAGAAACCTCACAAGAGAAACTATCTTTCTCTCTTAATATTCTCTCTCTCTTGCTCTCTTGAACACTTCTTGGCTGAGATGCTTGTTATGCTGGAGGAGGTCTCTATTTATAGGTGAGAACCTCCCCCACTTCATCAGTTTTACGGTGAAAGGAAAATAAATTTCCTTCTCACCTTCTCACCTTCCAACTACCATCTTCTTCATTTATTTAGCCAATATTTTTGACTTTGCATGCCACAAAAGTGGCTTTACGGTTTCACAATCTCCCACTTAAAGTCTCTTTTGGTGAGTTTCAAAATCTCTCTACCTTGCCAGCTCCTTGTTGCTTACGTTTCTAATAGGCCATAGGAGGATCGGCACCATGTAAACTTGTCAGCATTTATTGGCTTCGTCATAACATCTGCTAGGTTGTCTTTGGTATGAATCTTTTGCATATCCACACTCCCTTCCTCCACTACTTCTCGAACAAAGTGATATTGAACACCTATGTGCTTTGTCCTGGAATGAAAGGCTGGATTCCTTGCAATGTGCAAGGCACTCTGACTGTCACAATACACAGTAATTTGTTGCTGCTTGTGCCCGAGTTCTTCCATTAACCTTTGAATCCATATAGCTTCCTTGCAAGCTTGCGTAGCTGCCATGTACTCAGCTTCTGTAGTAGACAAAGCTACAACAGTCTGTAACTTGGATAACCAGCTTATCGCTCCTCCTGCAAGTGTGAACACATAGCCAGTAGTAGATTTTCTCTTATCAAGATCACCTGCAAAATCTGAGTCAACATAGCCCCTGACAATGAATTCTGATCCTCCAAAACATAATGCAACACCCGAGGTTCCTTTGATGTATCTCAGGATCCTCTTAACAACATTCCAATGCTCTCTACCAGGATCTGCCATAAACCGACTAACCGCTCCCACTACTTGCGTAAGGTCTGGTCTTGTACATATCATGGCATACATAAGGCTTCCCACCGCCGATGCATACGGTACTCGAGACATTTCCATCCTCTCCGCTTCACTGCTAGGGCTCATATCTTAGGATAATTTATAACTGACAGGAAGTGGGGTAGTAATTGGCTTACAATCTTGCATGTTGAAGCGCCGCAAGATCTTCCTTAGATAATTCTTTTGAGAAAGCCAAATTTTCCTATCTATTCTGTCTCGGTGAATTTGCATCCCTAAAATCTTGTTTGCGGGTCCCAAGTCCTTCATATCAAACTCCCTAGCCAACTGTGCCTTCAATTCTTGGACTTGATCTTTGTTGGGGCCTACCACCAACATGTCATCCACATACAACAACAAAATGATGAAATCATTATCATCAAACCTCTTGTAGTATGTACAATGGTCTGAACTTAGTCTGCTGTATCCGAGGCTAATAATGAAGGAATCAAATCTCTTGTACCAACATCTAGGCGCCTGCTTAAGACCGTACAGAGATTTGGTCAACCTACAAACCAAGTTTTCTTTTCCTTGTTCTTTAAAGCCTTCCGGTTGGAGCATATAAATTTCTTCTTCAAGTTCTCCATGAAGAAAAGCAGTCTTTACATCCAACTGTTCAAGATGTAAATCACATGCAGCACACATAGCCAACACTACTCTGATAGTAGTAAGTCTAACAACTGGAGAAAATATCTCGTTGAAGTCAATTCCTTCTTTCTGAGCATATCCTTTGACCACCAATCTTGCACGATATCGCTCCACTTGATTATTGCCATCTCGTTTGATCTTATAGACCCATTTGTTCTCGATGGCTTTCCGACCCTTTGGAAGTTTAACAAGTTCCCATGTGTTGTTCATATGCAAGGCTTCCATTTCTTCATGCATTGCTGCCATCCACAGAGAAGCATCTGAACTGCTTACAGCCTCCTGAAAGGTTGACGGCTCTCCTTCTTCTGTTAGAAGACAATATGCATCGTGGCTTGCCATAACATAATCTGAGTGCCATGATGGTGTTCTTGTTTGGCGTGACGATCGCCGAACTTCTGTATCATTGGCCTCATCTGGTACTTGTTCCTCATGCCCTGGTTCTGTCTCAGAAGAATCATCTTCTTCGGACTTTCCTTCTATCTCAACTGCAGTAGTTTCTTTGGTAGTGCTGTCATTTTGCTGCTTACTTTGCAGTTCATTTTCTGCAAAGACTACATCCCTGCTAACAACAACCTTGCGGGCAGTGAGATCCCACAGGCGATACCCCTTCACGTTGTCAGCATACCCCAAGAATATACATTTCCTGGATTTTGGATCCAGCTTTGTCCTTTCTTGGGAGTTGTACATCACGTACACAGGACATCCGAACACATGTAGAGAAGAATAATCAGCTGGCTTTCCTTTCCACATCTCCATTGGTGTCTTCAAACCAATTGCTGTTGATGGTGATCGATTTATCACATAACAGGCAGTTTTAACTGCTTCTGCCCAGAAAGATTTGGTCACTCCTGCTGTTCTCAGCATGGCTCTTGTTCTATCTAGGAGAGTTCTATTCATCCGCTCTGCTACACCATTCTGTTGAGGTGTATGTTCAACTGTGAAATGTCTTACAATACCCTCTTGTTTACAAAATGCCAGAAAATCGCCATCTACATATTCTCCTCCATTGTCTGTCCTCAAGCACTTAATTCTTTTACCAGTTTCAAGCTCTACTTGTGCTTTGAACTCCTTGAATACTAGAAACACATCTGACTTCTTCTTGATTGGGTACACCCATAATCTTCTGGAATAGTCATCAATGAATGACACGAAATATTTTGCTCCTCCCAGAGATATTTCCGGCGATTCCCATACATCAGAATGAATCAAGTCTAGTATGTGTTTGCTTTTGGTAGTTACTCTAGCAAACTTCAATCTATGCTGCTTACTCATCACACAGTGCTCACAGAACGATAAATTCACCGTCTTGAGGCCGGGCAGGAGATTGAGTTCCGCAAGGACTTTCAAGCCACGTTCCGACATATGGCCTAGTCTGCGATGCCACATCATTGTTGTTTCTTCTTGGCTTGCTGCTGCAACTGATGCATCTGCCTCTTGCAACGTATCTCCCAAAAGCATGTATAGATTACTTGTGATCTTCTCAGCTTTCATCACCACAAGATTGCCTTTAACTACTTTTAAGATCCCACCTTCAGTATGGATCTTACACCCGAGGTCATCCAATTGCCCAATGGATAATAAGTTCTTCTTCAATCCCTTCACATGTCGTACCCCTTGTATTTTGCGAACAATACCATCATGCATCTTTAATCTGACAGTACCAACTCCAGCAATTTCTAAGGCATGATCATTTCCCATGAACACAGATCCTTCCGAGACGGGCTCGTAAGTGCAAAACCAATCTCGATGTGGAGTCATGTGCCATGTCGCGCCCGAATCCATTATCCATACATCATTAAGTTGTTTTCCGCCTTTAGAACTGGTTGCTGCTTCGCTATATAGGATTTCTCCATCATCCGAGGTACTTGCAACACATCCTTGAGATGTTGCTGCTTCAGAAGCTTTCTCTCCATTCTTCTTGTTATGCCAACACTCCTTCTTCAAGTGCCCTTTCATGCCACAATTGTAGCATTTAAGATTCTTCCTTCTTCGAGATTTTGATCTACCATGATTTTGACTCCCACTGGGGCCACGTTCCGTTGATCTGCCTCTCGTCACCGTTAACGCCTCTGCTTGCTTTGAACTTTCTGTCCTTTCTTCTTTATTCTTGCGCCTGGACTCTTCTTCAAGAATAGCACCGGCAACATCATCAAAGCGCAGAGAATCCATCACATTATTACTTGTGATGTTGATGATAAGTTGATCATACGAATCTGGTAAACTCTGAAGTAGAAGTTCTGCACGTTCATTTTCTGCTATTTTGAAATCTGATGCTGTGAGCTGAGCAAATAGCGTATTTAGAGTGTTGATGTGATCCGTCACCGACGTGGATTCACTCATTCGAAGAGTGTAGAGCCTCCTCTTTAAGAATATTCTCGTGTGAAAAGATTTGACCTCGTACAATTTATTGAGAGTATCCCAGATCTCCTTTGCAGTCTTCTTTTCTGCAATACTTGACAATACTGAGTCTGCCATTGCTAGGTGCAAATTGGCAACAGCGTTATCATCCATTTTTTTCCACTTTTGATCAGTGATATCTGAGGGTCTACCGTCAATTGCTTCTAGGCAATTATCCTTTCTCAGAACTGCCCTTATCTTCAATTTCCACAGGGAGAAATTACTCCCGTTGAACTTCTCAATCTCAAATTTTGCTGCCATGGTTTTACACCAAATTACTCCCGTGAACAGTACCGAATACTGGAACAGTGACCGTAGTCCGTAAATAGTACACCAGGTAAGTTCCCAGGAAAGAGAGGTGGGTCACTAATAGACACACTTAAATACCAAGTCTTTCCTAACCAGAACTTTCTTAGACATGCACTATCACACTACCACACTTTATTTCCAGCAACAAGAATAATTCTTTTCTGATGTGGAAGATCAGACAATACTGCAACCACAAAGCATACTAAGAATTTTCTTATGAACCCGGCACCTTATTAGTTTACTGCAGCGGAATAGTGACGACGAACCAATGGCTCTGATACCACTGTTGGGTACCAGAGTGACAGAATAATATTACGCAGCTAAAACAAGAGATGAGAAAAGAGGAACTAAACACACAATATTTACGTGGAAAACCCTCAACAAATAAGGGAAAAACCACGGGGCAATAATAAAGGATTTTCACTAAGTGGAAGAAATTACAAGACCTCTCTCTAAATACAAGGAGAGAACAATAACACTCTCTCTTGAAAATAGGAGAATACACACAAGGAGAAACCTCACAAGAGAAACTATCTTTCTCTCTTAATATTTTCTCTCTCTTGCTCTCTTGAACACTTCTTGGCTGAGATGCTTGTTATGCTGGAGGAGGTCTCTATTTATAGGTTAGAACCTCCCCCACTTCATCAGTTTTACGGTGAAAGGAAAATAAATTTCCTTCAAACCTTCTCACCTTCTCACCTTCCAACTACCATCTTCTTCATTTATTTAGCCAATATTTTTGACTTTGCATGCCACAAAAGTGGCTTTACGGTTTCACAATAGCATCCTATTTTCAAAAACGCCAGCCCAAGATGCTTGTATTAACCTTTGTTTTAGAGTATTTTCTTATATTAGGTACACATGCATAACTAGCAATTTCCTTTGTACTTGCACTATAAATTAGTTGTGTAGCTTGTTTAGTTTTGATATGTTTCTATCATATGGTAGTTTACATATATTTTAAAAATAATATATATTTATCAATCTATGAAGTGGTGTGTTATTTTTAAATCCAGATTTAATATTTTGAACCAATGGATAAGCCATAGATAATGAAGCCACGTAACTCGGTTGAATATAAGCAAGGGGTTAGGGCAATTATTGATTTTGCCTTTGAGCATCAATCAGTTCATGGCAAAACAATATGCCCTTGTAAACGATGTGGTTTCAAAAAATGGCAGAGTAGGGTTGTGGTGTATGATCACTTAATATGTACACCATTCCCAACAAGATACACTTGTTGGTTCAATCACGGGGAGTCGGGAACAATAGAAACGAGTAATATCTCACCTAGTAATATTCCAAATGTAGTTCAAGAACAACATGAAGCTGAAGTATTCTATGAATTAGCTAGAGATGTAGAACAACCCCTGTACGAAAGGTGCACAAAGTATTCAAGATTGTCTTTTTTGGTAAAGTTATATCATATCAAATGCCTGTGTGGAATGAGCGACAAGGCCATGACAATGATTTTAGAACTATTAAAAGATGCATTTGAACATGCAAATATTCCAAGTTCATTCTACGAGGCCAAGAAAACGATCACCGAGCTTGGTTTGAACTATGAAAAGTTACCCATGTGTCCGAATAATTGTATGCTCTATTGAGGTAATTCGGAAGATGAAGAGAGGGAGACATGCAAAATTTGTAACATTCCCAAATGGAAATCCAGGGCAAAAGCTAGTAAGACTGGGGTGTCCGATGATGGCAATGGTATGAAGAAAGTGGCTGTAAAAGTTCTTCGTTATTTTCCACTGAAACCTCGATTACAGAGATTGTTTTTGTCATCAAAGACAGCTAAAGATATGAGACGGCATGCTGTCGATAATAACAACGACGGAATGTTGAGGCGTCCTAGAGATTCTAAATCTTGGAAGCAGTTTGACTCAATGCATGCTTGGTTTGCATCAGATTCGCGAAATGTGCGTCTCGCATTAGCCACTGAAGGTTTTAATCATTTTGGTGTCATGAATTCAAACTATACTATTTGGCTGTTATTCTCATTCCATACAATACTCCTCCGTGGGTGTGCATGAAGTCGACATCTTTTATAATTTCAATGATAATTCCTGGTTAAAAAATGCCAAGAAATTGTGAATATATGCCTTGATAGGTACTTTAGTTTTGATGAATAACAAAAGGGAGTGTCGGAAGGACTTAATTGAAAAAAGCGGTAGAAGGTCAAATAAGCAAAAAAGATGGGTTTAAAGGGAATTTTATTGTTTGTATTGCTTGTTTTTAGAATTTCTGTAAATGATAATTGTAAAGCTCTCATAATTAAAATTGGTCACATACACACATAAATGAGCTTTCAAATAAAACTTAAACGGCTTTCATATGAACTTAAATGAGTAATCAATTTTAGCCTTTAAATTTTTCAAATTCAAATTTAATTCGAGGAATAATCGATTATTATAATCGATTATCAAGCTTTTAAATATGCTTTAATGAGTAATTAATTATAGAGCTGTTATGTTTTCAAATTTTGAATTTAAAATGCAATAATCGATTATGGTAATCGATTACTCCCTCCGGTCCACAATGTAAGCAAAAATTTCCAAATTTTTTGGTCCAAAATATAAGCAAATTTCAACTACTTTCTTCTCATTTAATGAAGTTATTCTCAAAATACCCTTCATTTAATACAAATTTTGTTTTCCAATGACTCCTTTTATTCTCAATAACACAAGCTTAATAAATAAGAGGAAGGGTAATTTAGGTAACAAACTTAATTTTTTATTCCCAATGACTCTTTTAAATGACATCAACTAACTATCTTAATATGTGTGTCCCATTTAATTTTTGCTTACAATAGAGACCGGAGGGAGTATGTCATTATGAACACGTTTTAAATTCAACTTAAATGGCCTTAAATGCTTTTAAATGAGTATTAATTATTTTGAGCCGTTAAGTTTTGATTTTTGAATATATAATCGATTATGGCTTATAGCTATGAAACAAAAAGTCAGAGAGTTACTAATCGATTAGTATAATCGATTATACTCTTTTTAACAGTCAAATGATTTTACACAGAACATGTAATCGATTATGTCTTGACTGTTTGAAGACGCGCCTTTTGAAATGAGTTAAAATAATCGATTATGCATTCTAAATAATCGATGATTGCGCGACTATACGTGTTTTAAAAATGGGCTTGACCTAATTTCCTTGAGCTGATCACATTTTCTATATAAAGGGAACTTAGGCAACTTTTAGAAAAGAGGGTTCTATTTTGTGCTAAAACACTGTCATTTCTATTCTCTCTAAATCACTCTCACTTATACACCTTGATCATATTTTATATTGAGAGAGCTTTATACATCATATAGGTTGTGATTCTATTTGCGCTTGTTTATCCGCACTATTAAGAGTGCTTTATATCGTTAAGAGTCGGATTGACTCAAACCATCTTTTGGTTACCATCCTTACAAGAGAGGGTATATCTCTTGGTGATATTTCTTGGATGTGATTTCCAAGTGTTTACAAGGGAGGTGATATTCCTTGTGGTTGACAAGAGAGGGTATATCTCTTGGGTTATTGTTTGAGGCTCTTTCACTGGGGGAGGTGATATCCCTGGTCTGTGAGGAGTGCTCTCTATTGTAAAGGTTCTAGTTGATCCTGTTTAAAAATTAGAGTTGAGTGAAAACCCTTTGTGGTATTGCCTTGGGGACTGGACGTAGGCCACGTGAGTAGTTTGTGGCCAAACCAGGAAATATCGCCATGTTCATTTTCTTTCCCTATCACTTTTAATTTCCACTATTTGTTTTTATTGTTCTCTATCTCCCACGCTTTATCATTTGCGAAGTTTTTATTTATCGCACTTCATTTTCAAAGGGTTTATTTTTCAAAGTGCTTTAATTTGAAAAGAATTATTTATTCACTGCAAATTATGTTCTACACTTTAAAGGGTTTTTGATTTATCGCAAAAGATTTCATTTTTATTCAAAACCCAATTCACCCCCCTCTTGGGTGATGGTTGCCACAGCCAACAAAAATGATATAGATGTCTACTTACAACCTTTGATCAAAGAGTTGAAAGAGTTATGGACAATGGATGTGGATGCCCCCAAGCGAGAATTGTTCAAATTACACATGCAGCTTTAATGTGGACAATTAATGATTTCCCTGTCATCTTCCTCATAGCAAAAAATGGTGTTTTATGGGTCATCGTCTTTTTCTTGACCAGAGACACAGATTTAGACTGAATAAGGTTCACTTTAATGATGAGTAAGACATGCGTAGTCCTCCAAAGACATTATCTGGTTCTGAAATTCTTGAACAGGTTCAAGACATCAATGTCACATTTGGTAGAATATGTGGTTAATGCAGTTCAAATATGTGGTTAATCACGTTCAATGGGTGGTTAATAAATGTAATAAAGTGTCACAATTCATTAATCGATTACTAAATATAATTAACCATATATTTGAACTGCATTAACCCGATTATATTTTCCATCAGTCATACATTACAATTGGCAACCATAAATTTTTTTTCAACACTCAGTTGATTATATTTATAGGATTCTATAGTGTTGAACTGGTATATTCCTAAATTTCCATCCATGTGTAGACTGCATAGTGACCATAAACTTGACCCAAGATAGTATAGTAGATTTGAAACAAACAGAAAGCAAAGCAGTAGAAGTATGAAGTACATTGTGATCTTTCAATCTATACCTTTTTTCTAGTTGAAGAAGAGATCCTTCACTCTTTCGTTGGACGCAAACCAGTAAAAAAGGAATAGTGTCACACACCATGCGAGTAAAAGGCATGCACATCTGAATTTAGAATGTTCAAAGCTACAAATTCCCACGCAGCATCGAAGCGCGTGCAGGAAGGATCCAATCACTGGGACCGAGGTGCTGTTTCTATGGTCCAACCAAGTGTCCAACACACTGACAAAGCAGTGGCTCGTCTCTTTTGTGTGAGCTGTGAGTTGACACGCGCCCAGGCGCGTGAATATTTGCGAAATGGTCAGAGTCCAAGACAGACATTCTATGCTATTAGCATTGCAGTTTGTGTCCCTGTGTTTGTGGCAGTAACACTGTTAACAGATAGATTCCTAAAATCTCTGTGCTTTGACTATGCTGCTGGTGACAGACATTCTTTGACAACGTTAGAAACCCAATCACTCGGTGTTCTTGTACTATTTATATTTAGGAAATAATGCATCTACAAATCTTGCATTTGCACATGGGATTTTGTAGACACTTGATTAAGGGTAAATTTAGCTGAAATTCAACATAATATGATTGATAATTTATAATGTTACTAAATAAATTGGTTGAGTTTTTTGTTACAACGATGAAAAATGTCAATATTTGTTAAACAGGTTAAGATTATGGTGCACCACCCACATAGTATGCTACTCACATGTCAAGAGCTCCATCAATTATTTGTACATGTGATTATTTAATTCTTTGGGTTTGAAATTTTGACAAACCTGTATGATAATTTCATTTGACAAAAACTTGCCACATGGGTGATGTAATGGGTGATGCACCTGCTCAAACCCTATTAAACATTAGTATAATAAATATAGCTTTAGATCCCTATATTAATAGAGTCTTTTTTTTATCAGATATATTAATAGAGTCTTTTCCAACAAAATGATTTTACTAAATAATATTTGGATGATTAGGTATATAGATAAGTTGAGGTATGGAGAGACCCTCCCTCACGCCTAAAAGGCAACGACATATGGAGGGTGAAATTTACAGAACATATGCGAGTGACAATATTAAAATAGGCTTCAATAAACTATATATGGGGATAAAGATCTTCCGTTCGATTTTGATATATTACACATGTCCCAACCAATAATATCTTGTTATATAAGTTAAAATTTTATTTAATATTAAAAAAATAGAATATATTATAAGATATTATTGGTTGAAATATAATGTGATATACCAAAATGTAACAGGAGATCTTCATCCTGGATATGTGAACAGATTTTGTACCTTTCTAACATTTTGCAATGCAAACATTAGTGGAATGTAATAACGGTGTAATTAATTACGAGGACTCTTTATTGGGTTTAGCATCCAAGTTCTAAAAAAATTCACACCCAAAAGACCATCCACGGCTATCATAAACATGATGATGTTGATGCTAATCTCGAAGATTACAATGATCTTTAGGTTTCTATGTCTAATTGGGGTGGCCATTTTGTCATCTTTTGATGCTTTTTCTCTGCCAACAAAACCACAAAATTAGGCAAAAGTGATCTTCATATAGACTATAGTCCCTTGTAGGTCTTGCAGTATAATAAGTACATTTGTTGACATATTATTACTATATCATTTTCTCTCTCTACCAATGTATGTCATTATTGTTGAAACCAATTGCTCTATTAACTGGTCTGCCTTTGCTCTCATGCAAAACAATGATCGAATTTTTCAATGAAATTAACAGCTACTCCATCCGTTCTTTTTCTTTGGTGTTTTAAGGTTTCTACACATAGATTAAGAAATCATTAATTTATATGTATTTGTACCAAAATACCCTTGTTTCTACTATTAATTGTTTACAAGTTCCAATGGCATTTACCAATCTAAATAAATACTCCATACTCTACTAGGTCATTCATGGAAGGTTTTGTGTATTTTCAAGGCAAATCAACTTAGTTCAATATAAGGATAAATATGGAAAAAAATTGGGTTTATAAAACACTCATTGTTTTGGAACAAAAACAAATACCTAAAAATACCAAGGAAAAAGTACGGAGGGAGTAATATATTCTGAATGAAGAGTTGGAAGTCACTAAACTCAACGTGGATATGCTTGTTAAGTTATAATATTCAAACTTTTAAATATAAAATTGGAAGCTGAGATTTGTACCTTGATGAGCAATATATATTTAATCATGCATGAATAATATAACTACTACTGGGATTTCTTGAAGTACGACAAGATTTGCTCAGTGAAGCTATCTCTAGCGAGGTTTGGCTGCGCAAGATGGAACATAACAACTTTTTATTTATTTTTTATTTATTTACAAAAACAAGATATTAGAGATAAAAGAATTGAACTACCCTCGAATATTTACTTGGTTCATCAGTAGCATAGAAAATTCCAAGTTTTTCATCACATTGGTAACAAGATGACAATCACAACCTTTTTAGGTGGTCGTTAGACTTTGTCTCTGCTGGGGTCTCCGTATATTTCTGTCACTGATCTTTTAAGTAATTGCCTAGGGCTAATTGATTCTGAAGTAATCATTAAACGAAGCAACACCTAATTGAAAAAGCCTTGTTGGTTGTTGAAACAATATATCCCATATTTTAGGTTTACCACCTAAAATTACAATTGTAATCCTTACTTCTCACTCCAAATGTAGTAAAGAGATGCAATTACTTATGTGTGTACAAGTCCAAGAATGCATTTACATTTTATCTACCAAATAGTATCAAGTGAAAACTATCTTAGTTAGTTTATTAATTCACTGATTTTTCATTCAAAAGATTTTTGTTGCAGAAAACTAATCAAGGTTAATTATATATATAGACAGCATCCAAGGTAACTTCTGAAGTACTTATTAAAGCAAAAATTGATCATATCTGCAAAAGTAAAACACAAAACTCCATCCATGACTAGCTACTTATATTGTATAGTGAGGCAGTTAGTTTTGCAATTATTAATAATTTTAAATATATTATAAAACGGCATATAGAATAACTTTAAAAATAACAGAAAAAACTAATTTTTAAAGGAAGAAAATCTCACTTTTTCAGTAGTTATATATATTTAATTGTTTATAAATGAATCATGTATACAACAAGAAAGACAACCTTATAGTTTATTACGCTTTTTTAACCACCACACTTACTTTACTCTCGATCAGTTCAAGCGGAAACACCAGCAACTTTAGAGAACAGTTAATCAAAGCTAATTTGACTAAAGAAACGGAACTCTTTACAGAAAATGTGATTCATAAATTTGATTATAATCACCCGCCAAAACTTGATAAAAATAGGTTCACTGAAATCAATTATTCAAAGCCTATTATGTAGGGAGATTATGATTATCAGTGTAGCACATTATCCTCCAAATCATTGTGTCGAAGTCGAACCTTCCATCAAATTAAATCCAATACTCTTTACCATGGAAAAGAGTTTTTATGCGAAATGTATGGTAATCATTGAGCAGACATAATTCATAATTTCATTCTTTTGAACTCATAATGTTACTATATTCAACACTCTCATACAAAGCAACCTAAACGGCTAAACCTAATAAAATGAAAATAAAGATGAAGAAGATAGAAGATAAACCAACATATAAAGATTAAAACCAAAGGAATTAACATCTAGGGTTTTCATTTAATCTTAAAGGAAACAAAGTACTCATCCACCCTCAAACCTCTCCATGAAGTGGACTAACTTTGTTTCAGAGTTAAAAGAAATTGAAGCCACACTAACTAAAACCAGAATCTTCACTGGATCTGAAACTTCTATAGTTGATTACTAGTAGTGGAAGAAGAGCTAAAACCAGAAAGATCTGTCCAATTAGCAGAATTAGTAGTACCAGTATTCCAATATTGCTGCTCACTTGATTGAATATTGTTATTGCTCCCCAAGAACTGACCTGACAAATTAAGTTCCCTATTACTGTCTTCCATTTTCACTGAAGCCAGCTGAGTTATAACCCCAGAAGTTGAAACCTTTGGCCTCAGATGACTCACCCCACCATACCCACTTACCTCACCACTATTAGCTTCAAAAGGGTACAAATTACCATGTGAACCTTCCAAACCAGCAAAGAATGGAAACTGCTGTGTTTGTTGTGGGACCCTCCATTGGTCCAAACCAGCAGCAGATAAGATTGAACCACAACCAACACCACTATTGCCACCACTTCCAGCTCCACCTAAAGCATTTCCTATCTGGAAACTCAAGTCCCCTACTCCTACTCCTCCCATTGGACCATAATTGAGGCCATAGTTTAAGGCCATATTATCTCCACCTGCAAAGTCAGTGAATTGATGATGCAATGGAGCCATGAACCTCAGTGGTTGCATCTGGGGTGCAAGGCCTAAAATATCAGCAGGAGAGCCACTGTTGGAAGAGGCTGAGTTTGTTGAACTAGCACTCCCCGTTTGGTGGTCGGAGCTCGCGGCCGGAGACTTGGAGCTGCTGCTGCCGCTTCCTTTGCTGCTTCTCTTGTTCCTCCGGCAGCCACCGCCGACCGGGACGTTCCTCAAGGCGCCGCCACGGGTCCAGTACCTTCTGCAGGTCTTGCAAAAGTGGCGTGGCTGAGAAAGACTGTAGTTGTTGAAATAGCAGAATTTGGTGTTGGTGGATTCACATCGTGGACACTTGAGTGCTGTCTCTGGCATAGGTAAGTTAGCCATCCTTGCCCTATCAGCCATTGATCCTGGCCTGATGGAGCCACTGCTGGTTGATCCATGAGGTTGTGCCGGTGGCACCGGAGGTGGTGGTGGTGGTTGAAGAAGCTGCTGAGAGGTGGAACCATTGTTTCCTTGTTGAGGATTTGGTTGCTGCAATAACATAAAGAAGGAAGAAAATAAGTGCCACCAAACAAACAAAAAAAAGGAGGAGGTTAAGTTAAGACTTAAGAAAAGCATAGAAATCTAATATCTGGTATATTCAAGAAGAGGGTATAAGCAAAAGTAACAAGAATATTTATCTTTTGAATTATTTCTTTTATTGGCTTTTGAATTATTATTTACCTGTTGCTGCCAGTTGGCTGCATCAAGATAAGCAGCTGGTATGGAAGTAAAAACCATGGTTCCTTCTGGGAGCTTTCTCTCTTTTGTAAAAGTTGATGGGGGATTTTTGTGAAGAGATAATAGTGGAGAGAATCACATCAACAAGTTAGTGTGTGTGTGTGGATGAGGTGCAGATAGAGAGAAAGAGAAAGAGGGAAAGCAAGAAAGAAAGAAGAGATGGAAGGTTTGGAGATTGAAATGAGGGAAGCAAAAATAAAGGAGGGGCCTTTTAAGTATTTATATATAATTTAAGTTTCTTGTTCATTCTCTCTCTCTTCTCCCTATAACACACTTTTTTTTTTGGTATTGCTTTCTAGGGTTTTGAGAAGGCGATGTTTCTTAACCCATAAGCTTCTTTTTTATGCTCTGAAAGACTGTTAGTACTGTGTTTAGACAGAGAAATCAGGGTGTGTGCTGACCAGTCCACAAGTATATATATATTAGCATATTTATAATTTGATATAAAATATGGCCAACACAAACTTTAATTAAGATGTGATTACATGATAAAATTAATGATTATCAACATGTTATCAGTACCAAATAATAATGAGCTCGAGTTCCTAATGAGTGGTCACGAATTTGACTTCTAACTCATATCTATGAAGAAAATTTGATTGGGAGAGACAACCCTTGAATGTCGTTCAGGTCTTCCAACAGAAATTAGTCAGAAATTAGTCAATATTTACAACAGTGAATATTTCGTATCGATAGTATGGTAATCCAAAAATAATAAAATTAACTAATGATATAATGAATGATAAATTAAGATCAGGTAAAGAATGTGATGAATATGAATGTATATACTAATGTTTTTATATTGAATAAGAAAAGGTGTCTATTGGTGCTTTAGTGACGGACAATAGTCGAAGTGTGCCGACCGAATGAACCTTTTCTTGGTCCGGTCTGTTCCCTTCTCCACTCTTCTTGGTTTTTGCATGGGAATATTAATCCAAGCTACTCTCACGCGCCACTACATGATTTATGTTCATGACATGAGCAGCCTAATCAATTGCACAGGAAATGCCAATGGAATCTCGAAAGACACATTCGAAACTTCACTATAATCATCATGTGAATACATTCATAATCGAAAGGTTTATAAAAAGCAGATGAATACCTAGCTGAATAGTTTGTGAGGAGTGCTACCAATACATTTTCTAACACTCTTTTTCTAATACACTCTTTTTTATTCTTTAAAATTCAAATAAGTTTCACTATTTTAGAGATGAATCTCACTAATTCATGTACGTTCCACTTAGATTCTGTAAGACCCATATGAATTTCAATTAATAGAAAAGAGTGTGTTAGAAAAATAGTGTTAGAGATTATGTTATTAGCATTTCTCATAATTTGTTTTCCTAGATGAAAATTCAAGAAGGGCTTGTCAGATAACCTTATGGCTACTAATTACTAAATATGTTAAAAATCTAAAGTATAGCAGTCGCAAGCCATTTCACTCTAGTTTCCGATAAGAAAATGATTATGTTATAATTTAAAACTTTTTTATTATATATGTTCGGGGGCGGCACTAGAAAGCTTTCTCAGAGGGGATGTTTAGCTATATATCCATTAACATAACATCTCTCAAAAAAAGCCATTAACATAACATAGGCGTGCAGATTTTATCTATTTTGAGAGGACTAAAATTGATAGAAAAGTGTAGGTTAGTTGGTGTAGAAGATAGTTGATAGTTTGTTTTATTAGAAGATAATAGATAAAGCTTGATAGAAAAGAGGACTTGAGAGACTAGTGTTGATTTTGTAGAAGAATAGTTTCAATTAGTATTGTTCCTCTCTTGGTTCCAAGATAGAATGCTTGATGCCTATTTATAGGCCACCACCACCTCCAACCTAAGGTAGCTTAAACTTTCTAGACTATTCTTTATACATCTTCTAAAGCCTAGAATAATGAAGTTTCTAGGATATTGTAGATAAATACAATCAATTATTTTTTGCTACATAAGTGTAGAACTTTTTAGAACATTTGCTTATTTGTTAATAATTACAATTTATCTAGAAACTACTAGATTATAACTTGTAAACCTTTGCTTCTATCAAGTTGTGGATTCTTCTAGAAAACTTGCATCAACTTTAACACTCCTCCTTGATGCAATTTTCGGTAACTCCAAGCATAGTCCTCAATTGCTCGAACTTTGGTCTTGGTAGTGCCTTTGTGAATATATCAGCAATTTGATCTTCAGTCTTGCAATACTCGAGCTGGATTTGCTTAGTTACTTCTGCTTCTCGGATGAAGTGATATTTAATTGCTATATGTTTTGTTCTGCTGTGATGAACTGGATTCTTCGCTATTGCAATTGCAGATTTGTTATCACAGTAGATTGTGGTTGGCTCTGTCTGTTGTTTTCCCATATCAACAAGTATTTTTCTGAGCCATATAGCTTGACTTGTAGATTCAGCCGCTGCCACGTACTCTGCTTCTGCTGTTGATTGTGCAACAGTTGCTTGCTTCTTCGATGCCCAAGAGAATATTCCCGATCCAAGTGAGAATGCATAGCCTGACATGCTCTTCATGTCAACTATAGATCCTGCCCAATCACTGTAGGTGTACCCGATCAACTTTGAGTTGGAAGCAGGTGTGTACCATATACCAAACTCCTTCGTGCCTTGTAAGTATCTCAGTATTCGTTTGCCTGCTCCAAAGTGGATTTGACTTGGGCTTTGCATAAACCTCGATAGAAGACTTGTAGCATACATGATTTCTGGTCGTGTAGCTGTGAGATATAGAAGACTCCCAATCAAACTTCTGTAGAGTGTTGTATCTGCCTTCGGTGATCCGTCGTCCTTCAACAATTTTTCATTTGTTACTAGTGGAGTCGCAACTGGCTTGCACTCGTACATCTTGAACTTCTTTAGTAGTTCATCTGTGTATTTCTTCTGTGAGATAAATATTCCTTCTTTCCTTTGACTTACCTCGATGCCGAGGAAGTAGTGCATCAAGCCAAGGTCTGTCATCTCGAATGTCTTCATCATGTCTTCTTTAAATTCAGCTATCATCTTCATATTGTTGCCTGTGTAGATAAGATCATCGACATACAGGGAGACAATGAGAGTGTCATACTGACCTTGAGTCTTGATGTATAGTGTTGGCTCGCTCTTGCTCCTCCTGAATCCTTTATCGATGAAGTATTGATCAATTCTGCTATACCAGGCTCGAGGAGCTTGCTTCAGGCCATATAAAGCTTTCCTTAGCCTTAGCACTTTGCTTTCGTTGCCTTTGCTCATGAAGCCTTGTGGTTGTTCCACATAAACCTTTTCTTGAAGCACGCCATTGAGAAAGGCAGATTTAACATCTAGTTGGTAAATCTTCCACCCTTTTTGTGCTGCAAGAGCTATTAGAGCTCTTATTGTATCTAGACGAGCAACAGGGGCAAATGTCTCATTGTAGTCGACTCCCGGTTGCTGTGAGTAGCCCTTGGCAACTAGCCTGGCCTTGTGCTTTTGTATGGTGCCATCGGGATTGTGTTTTGTTTTATACACCCATTTAACCCCGATGATATCTTTATCTTTGGGACAATCTACTAACTCCCATGTGTTATTCTTCTCGATCATTTTTATTTCCTCCTCCATTGCCTTGACCCATACTTGTTGCTTTGATGCTGCTTCAAAGCTTTCGGGTTCAAGTATAGCCAAGTTGCACGTTTCGTATATATCCACCAAAGATTTTACTCGTCTTGGAGTAGACTCTGGTGAAGAAGGTTCTTCTTGCGGAGGTGAAGGAGGCGTACCTGGTTCTTCTACTGTTTCTTCTTCAACTTCTTCAGTTTCTTGGGATTACTGCATTGGTGTGGAGATGCTACTTTTGACAACTTTTTCTTCATCCCAATTCCAAGCAGCATTTTCATCAACCTCAACATCTCGGCTGATGGTGAGTTTCTTTGTTTCCAAATTGTAGACACGATAGCCTTTTGACTGTGTGCTATATCCCAAGAAGATGCCTCGTACTGTCTTGTCTTCTAGCTTGTGTCTCTTTACATCTGGAACATGAATGTAGCAAATTGATCCAAAGACTCTTAGATGTTTTGCCGATGGCTTTTGCCCACTCCAGGCTTCAATAGGAGTCTTATCTCGAACTGCCTTAGTTGGACACCTGTTAAGAATGTAAACAGCAGTGTAAACTGCTTCAGCCCAGAAAGTATTTGGTAGAGCCTTCTCCTTTAACATTGATCTCGCCATTTCCATGACTGTACGATTTTTTCTTTCGGACACTCCATTTTGTTGCGGAGTGTATGCAACTGTAAGCTGACGCTCAATGCCTTCGTCTTCGCAGAACTTGTCAAACTCGCGAGAGTTGTACTCGTTGCCACGATCACTTCTGAGTACTTTTATATGTTTCCCACTTTTCTTTTCGACAAGGGCCTTAAACTTCTTGAATACTCCAAAAACTTCTGATTTTTCTCTAATAAAGTAGACCCAAGTCATTCTAGAAAAGTCATCAATGAAAAGGATGAAGTACCTGTTGTTTGTAAGTGATGGCATCCTCATTGGTCCACATACGTCTGTATGAACAAGCTCCAACAAGTCTTTTGCTCTCCATGCTATGTTAGTTGAGAAAGGTAGTCTATGTTGCTTGCCAAGAAGACATCTTTCACATGCTTCGTTGTTTTCTTTGAGGCATGGAAGATCTCTCATCATACCTTTCTTATATAGAAGCTTTAAGGCATGAGTGTTGAAATGGCCAAATCTCCGATGCCATAGCCATGAATCATCAACTTGCACTTTCATGGCAATGTTAGTAGTATATTTGAAGCTTATTGGAAAACTTCGGTTTCTTTTCTCCATTTTAACTTGAGCTATCTCCTCCCTTTTGTTTTTGTTGTCATATATCGTGCATGTGTCTCTTTCAAAGTGGAGAGCGTAGCCTTTCTCTATCATTTGACCAATGCTCAAGAGATTTTCTTTGAGATTGGGAACTAGTAGGACATCTTTGATAAATTGCGTACCTTTCTTCGTCTCCACCATAACTGTGCCTTTGCCTTTTGATTCCACGACAGCACCGTTTCCTGGTCGAACTTTAACTTTGACAGAGTCATCAATATCCTTGAAGATGCTCTTATCTTTGGCCATGTGATTGCTGCAACCGCTGTCCAAGTACCAGTTTCCACCCATTTCATCACTAGAGTCTTGGGTAGCATAGAAAATATGTTGCTCACGATCATGTTGATGCTGCTCACGATCTTGATCTTCGACAAAATTTGCTTGATGCTTATTTTTGCTATAGCAATTCTTCTCCACGTGTCCAAATCTCTTGCAGTGTCGACATTGTGGCTTTCCACGGTACCGACAATCTTTTTCGGCATGATTTGTCCTCTTGCAGATGCTACATGGAGGATACTTATTGTTTCTAGAGAAGCTTCTAGAATTTTCTTTGTTTCTAAAATTTCTTGCACCATTATTATTTTTATTTTCGCATCCTTCACTCTAAGACCGTAGTTTGAGCTTGGATTGAAAGGCATTTTCAACTGAACCTTCATCATGCCTACTCAATCTTTGCTCATATGCTTCAAGAGAGCCTATTAGTTCTGTCACCTACAAGGTAGACAGATCTTTGGTTTGCTCAATTGTAGTCACAATTGCATCATACCTTTGGGGAATAGAAATTAGAATTTTCTCGACAACTCTCTTGTCAAGAATAGTTTCCCCATAGGCCTTCATTTGATTTACTATTTCTTTAATTTTGGAATAATAGTCTTTTATGGTCTCAGACTCCTTCATTTTAATTAATTCAAACTCTCGTCTTAGAGTTTGAAGTTTGATGGTGCGTACCTTGTCACTGCCGTGAAACTCCTCCTTTAGAGTACTCCACGCTTCCTTAGCACTAGCTGCTCCCATAATTCTTGGAAAGATAGTGTCGGCCACCGCTTGTTGCAAAATAAATAATGTCTTCGAATCTTTTTGCTTATTTTCCTTCAACTCTTTCTTTTGAGCTGCAGTAAGAGTTGAAGTATCCTGAGGATTAGTAAATCCATCTTCTATGATGTCCCATAGATCTTGGAAGCGAAAATATGTCGTCATTTTTACGCTCCAAAAATCATAGTTTTCTCCTGTGAAAATTGGGACAGGGATAGATGATAGTTGGGTTGTGTCTGCCATGACTCTGGAAAATTTTGAAAGTAATTTAAGATGGATGGGAAATTTTTGTGAAGTAGTTGAGTAATGTATCTACGCCCAGTAAATGACTGAACGTAGCTCTGATGCCACTGATAGAAAAGTGTAGGTTAGTTGGTGTAGAAGATAGTTGATAGTTTGTTTTATTAGAAGATAATAGATAAAGCTTGATAGAAAAGAGGACTTCAGAGACTAGTGTTGATTTTGTAGAAGAATAGTTTCAATTAGTATTGTTCCTCTCTTGGTTCCAAGATAGAATGCTTGATGCCTATTTATAGGCCACCACCACCTCCAACCTAAGGTAGCTTGAACTTTCTAGACTATTCTTTATACATCTTCTAAAGCCTAGAATAATGAAGTTTCTAGGATATTGTAGATAAATACAATCAATTATTTTTTGCTACATAAGTGTAGAACTTTTTAGAACATTTGCTTATTTGTTAATAATTACAATTTGTCTAGAAACTACTAGATTATAACTTGTAAACCTTTGCTTCTATCAAGTTGTGGATTCTTCTAGAAAACTTGCATCAACTTTAACAAAAACAATGACACATAACACTTACAGAAATTTTTTGTTTGTAGTTGCGACCACACAACTATGAGTGGATCCACCTGTGATTAAATAAAAATTATGGTATATGGTGATTTGAGTATAGATAAGATTTTAGGAATAAAATTTTTTGAAGATATTTTTAACGTAGATTTTAGATCAGTAATATATAACTTTCAATTAATGTATAAAAAAAATTAGAAATGTTATAATAAGTTTGAATTAAATCGTAATTAAGAATTTTTGAACACGATATTGAGATCAATTCTCACCGGAGTCAAATTCATAGATCCAATTTCTCATCTTCTCAGCCAGCGCATGGGCTGAACTTGTTTAAGCTTTGGATAAGGCTTTGCATAAGACATGGGTTCAAATATCCACTAAGCTAGTGCCTAGAAGTCTCGCTTGATGGGTATCCTTTTCCATGGGAAATCCCAATTTGTGCCTAGGGGCTATAGACGAGTAGCTTTCCTTATATGACTAGGAATGGCAATGGATAGGATCTGGGTATGATACTATAGTATTCGTCCCTATATCTGTGTTTAAAAAAATTACCCGTACCCGGACCCATACCTGCGTGGGTAGCAACTTTAGTACCCTTACTCGTACCCTCTGGGTACCTAAGAACCCACACCAACACCCGCACCCGTTACCCGCACTTTAACGAAGAAAAACAATAAATAACATAAAGAATGTTATAACTCAATTAAAAATATCCAAAGATCTTTTAAATCTACTCATTAAACATTAGCAAACAAAGTATTAAACTAAATAAATACATCCAAAACGAGTAAATATTACAATAAACATCCAAAACGATAAATTCATGAACTTGTAAGTCGGGAAAGAAAAAAACACTAACGAGCCCTAGGTTTAGAACTTTTATATTAATTTTATTCTTAGAAATTGATATATATATATATATATATATATACACACACACACATATACAAATATCAATAAATCAATAAATATATAAATATACTAGAACAAAGACCCATGCGATGCACGGGCTATTATAGTGTTTGAATAATTATAATTACTATTTTATATTGTGTTTGTGAATATATTTGTCTAACAAAGTGAATAAGGATTTATGCATCGTTTTTTTTTATTTTTTTGAAGAGAAACAACCGTTGAAAAAAAAAACCCAGAGAAATTCAAAATTAGTAGTACTTAAAGTGGAATGAGTGACATTATTATCGTGATATGAATTAAGTAAATCACATTGGTTAAAAAAGAAAACCTCATGGATAGTTACCATTTTACGTGTAACCTAGTTTGGTGAAGTCCGTGTTATAATGAAAGTGAACTAATAAGAGTATGATTAATACTTAATCAACTAATAAATATAGTAATTTTAGAGTAACTTACGTAGATTAAATTCTGATATACTTCTTTATAAACCACATTTGTAGTAGTGTTTGAATTTTGGCCGTCGTGGTCACATATTAATATCTTCAATTCATTGTTCGAGGTAACTGTTGATATTGTGACATACAACTGCTCATGTATATTGGTTGCGGAAGATAAATTCCCACATGTTTGAGTGATTGTCCTTGACTTTTATTTATAATCACTGCAAAAGAAACAACTATTGGGAATTGCCTCTGTTGAAATGTGAATGGAATCATGTTATCATTAGGTGTTAGTAACAATCTGGGAATAAATACCCTTTGGCCACTATTGCTTCCTGAAATGACTTTTCCTTCTAGAATATAGGTTCCTATTTGAGTAATTATAAGTCGAGTACTATTGCACAGTCCCGATGATTGATCATCTAATTACAACATAATTGGAACTCCAATTTTGACGTCTAATCCATGCTTTGGAAGTCCCGATGAGTTAATCGTGTTCATGTCAACTGCTTTGAAGCAGTGTTTGTGGGTCCTTGGAGCTTCATCCTATATAATAAGCCTGCCTTTAATTATCAATTGTGTTAATGGGCCTTGTTTGATATTGCAAGTAGATTCTTCGTTCACATTTATTCGAATGACAAACCTCGAATGCGCTATGCGACAAAGATTAGGAGGGCTGCTATTTCACTTGATGCAACTATCAGTATGATTTCTCCCTTTGATCATATGGTAGCATCTATAATCCTCCAAATGGATGTTAACTATTATGATTTGTTATCATTCATATATTTGTCTTGTGACACCCTCTACCCCGAAACGTGTTTTATATAAATAATAAATAAAAAGATTATGTTTTTACGGAATAAAAACGTGGATTCTTGAAAACATCTTTCACAAAACATACTTGAGAGCATCACATCATAAAACTTGAATTTAACTAAAGAATAAATTAAAACATCATAAACAATCATGAAGTTTGTATGGAAACATAATGATAATAAATTAATCCCCTGACCCGATGTCACATATATCAGAGCTTTATATTCCCATACAATATAAATAACCAAGTTTCAAATTTGAAAAATAAAGCACTAAGACAACATGCAATACAGTCGTCTCCAACAGCTACATCACGACACTTCATAGAAGGCATCCCTCCACTACTCGTATATTCCTGTAGATTCCTCCTTCTCTGTCACAAGACTAAAAATGTTGTATGGGTGAGAGATCATGTTCAAACCATATGAAGAGAAGAGACAGTAACCGAGACAGCACGCATACACAATTACATAACCTTAGCATACCAGCCAACATACACACATAAACACACGACATATCAATTTACATCATATCATATCATATAAACAACTTATGTTATGCGATGCATGTGCAACACTACTCCACTACTCCATTATGCATATGGATCCAAACTATCTCTGGATGTCAACTTCGGAGTTACATATCCACATTGGCCATAAAAGTACCAACGTTGGCAGTTCACCAAACCATGGGTGAACCCCTTGGATAGCTGACGTATCATAACTGGATACGCCACCTCGGGGGCGCACAGTTCACCAAACCATGGGTGAACCACCCGAGACTTGGGCCAGATCATCATAACAGGACGACCTCCCCTATGTTGAACATCCCCCACTAATCAACTTCAACGTATGAATGCGTGAGCACAACAACACACAAGTCAACCACCTCCTTTGCTTGGGCCAAAAAGCACTCAAGACTTATCACCAACATTAACATCAACACCTTAGACCCAAACCATGGGGTAAAGGCCCCCTTGGCCAAAAAGCACCAAGGTCCAACTTAACAACACCTCGACCAAAAAGCATCGAGGTTACTTTGGCCCAAAAGCACCAAAGCGTAACAACGTGCGGTAACCCATAAGGTACCGACTTAACAACGTGCGGTAACCCATAAGGTACTGAATTAACCTTCTTATCGTCTCTAAACATCTTAATTAATATAATGAACTTATCTAATCTTCATCATTTTATTAGTGCATTATCATAATAGTATTGGGGATAATAGGGGTTGGAACCCCTTTAAAACATTAACCTTGGATTCTGTTTAGGAGGGGAAGCACGGGCATGCTTACCCTATGCACGGGAGTGCTTAGGCAGTGTGCCCTGTTTGAATTTCAAGATGGAGCACAGGCGTGCTCCTATTAAGCACGGTCGTGCTTCCTGGAGCATGGTCGCACTGATCTGGGCACAAAGGGTTGGGAACCCTTTGCCAAATCCTTTGGGGTAAAACATAGATCAAACCTATTAGCCTTTACTAAGTCCATTAACAATAAATCTTATCAATTTTGCTTAATCTTTAGGTCTTATGACTTTTGGGGAATTAATCCTTTAATCTGGTTTCTCTCAAACTCTCATGGATCAATCCCTAGGTCTTAACTAAACCTTTTGGCATAGACCTCACACTTATTATTAGGGTAAAGACCAATTTTGGTCCCTGACAAAAAGTGCGTGGATCATTTTAGTCCCTGACAAAAAAAAACTACTTCGTTAGTCCCTGACAATTACTAACTGGGACAAGTTAGTCCCTGACAATTACTATGGGACATTATAGTCCCTAATAATATTTAAAGTGGGACTAATTAGTCCCTGACAATTAATATCGTGGGACAATTTAGTAACGGATGCTGACTAATGGAGTCAACGTAGGGACTAACTTGTCCCAGTTAGTAATTGTCAGGGACTAACGAACTAGTTTTTTTTTTTTTGTCAGGGACTAAAATGGCCCACACACTTTTTGTCAAGGACCAAAATGGGCCTTTACCCCTTATTATTAACATTCAAGTCTTATGAATAATTGGGAAAACATCCCTTAATTCTGATTATCATCATTAACATATTTCAACATCTTTCATTATTGTTGCCATTGGCATCCTCAACAACAAACACTTATTAAGAGCACAACATCAAACAACAGCCAATAACATCATAACTCATCATAAACATGGCATCATAACATCATCATAGATATGACATAACATCATCATCATTAACATTAACAAGTCATATCATCATCAAGAATCATGCCAAAACAACACTATAACATACACTCACATCAACCTCCACTAGAACATATTCACACAAATTCACACAATTGAATCCATTTGTTCATTATTAAGGTTCATTACTCCTACAATGAACATGACATATTACAATCATAAACACCACATATATACTTTTGTTCATATAAGGATTCATCAACCAATCAAAGTAAGCATAAAAGCACAAAGAGGAATTATGCAAAAAACCCTAACCACCTCAATTCCCCCTCAAATCCCATATAGAATAAACACTCTCCCCCCTCATACCTTAAATTGGATTTAGCAACACATTGAAAAGAGGAGAAGGGATGTTCCGTAATTTCGTTTGAATGCTTCTTCACCGCGACATAAAAACAACAACGAGAGACACCCAGAATCAATCCTTATTTCAAGAAAACTCAAAGGAGAAGAAGAACATAAGGAATGATTATTACCTTTATTTGAGACCTATGGATACTGAAAGGAATGAATAAAAACACTAGCAAGATGACTCCATAGCAACATCAATGTTCTCATGGCAGAAGATGGTGAAGGATGCTGAACGCGAGCAATTTTCCTTCAAGAACTATTGAGAGGAACCAAGGGAAAATAAAAGATATGAGGAGAGACAGCTTTTATGAGTATTTAGTCGTGGGAAATAGGGTTTTGGTCGAGTCTTGTGGTATACAAAAAGAGTTAAGGCGAAATGGGCTCCTATTTCAGCCCAAACTGCGTATGGTTCGGTAGTTTGCACATAACTTGAGCTATGAGTATCTGATTGGGGCATTCTTGGTGTCGTTAGAAATACTAGAGAAATATTTACAAATTATGTCTAATGACTGAATCCTAAATCATACTTTAAGATGTTCAAAAGTTCGATGGAAATTTAGCGACAGATTTGGTAGTTATTCCTAGATAGGATCCTTAGGAGATTATGATAAGATTATCCTTTATTAATAAGGACTCAAATCTGATTGGTTGAGGGGCTACATGCTCAGCCAACGCAGAGATTAAAGCATGCACTTGCTCTATATTCCTATACATCCTTTGACTGGCATGAGTCATCAACTGTTGTCTACGGGCCTGAGACACCGGAGGTCCTGCTTCCACTCTCTATAGAGGTCGGTGTAATGGTGGAATTTCGCCCCAATTGTCATCAATATACCTAGCATCAATAGGTTTTTCCACTTTAATCGGCTCAATAATTGTGTCTTCCTCCCCCGAAAGCCTAATTAAGTGAGTAATGAGTTGAGGGTAGCCTAAATTTTTCATCGGATCATGGGCAAGCTGATAAATGTTAAAAGCAATAACTCTTCCTACATCCACAAATCTGTTAGCCATAATTGAATAAAGCAACAAAGCGCGAGGCACAGTAACTTCAGATTTGTTGGATACAGGAAGAAGTTTTGTAGTCACAAAAGTAGCCCAGATCCTAGGAATCAATTTCAAAGTTGTTCTCCACAAAAGCCTAGGCTGCTGAGACCTTTTTTTGGTTTCCCACCGACCCTCGGGAATGCACAACTCTCTTAAAACCTCTTGGGCATTCCACTCAGAATTTTCTAATTCAGCATAAGTTCCCACACTACCCTCATGGGGCCCTTCTAGACCATATACAGAATTAATTAAAGCAGGGGAGTAATCCACCTCTTTTCCCCTTACCCAGCTTTTGAAACGGATGACGCCCGACCTATCCTCACAATAGGCATTAGCGTAAAATTCGCACACAAGCATCTTGTGTGACACACTCTACCCCGCATACATATAAAAGCGATAAAAGATAAGTTAAATATAAAACATGCATCGTTTATTTAATAATTGAAGTCAACGGGTAAAGGATACCATATAGTAACAAGTCTCAAATGCGGAAATAAGAACAATCATAACATAGGTTTAAAAGAAAACATAACATGAAACAAAACCCAACCCTTGATGTCACATACAGAGCTGGTATAACCAAATATGGGAAATATCCTAGGATAAACAAACTGAACCAAACTAAACTAAAACATAAACTGGAAATCCTAACTACGAGTTGCGGCTCCTCAGAATCACTGCTCAACTGGCTGCTCGCCGTCCTCTGCATAAAAGATACATGCCACAAAACACAAAACATAGAAATAAGGAGTAAGAAACTTATATATGAATATAATGGCAAGGAAGCAGTTAGCAAGACGAGCATGCATCACAACAATCATCTTATCACAACAACAGCATATAACATAAACAATCATTCTCATCATACAATAATGTATACTATGCGATGCAGTGCTGCTCCACTACTCCCTTATGCGCTTGGATCCAATCTACCTCAGGAAGTCAACTTCAAAGTTACATATCCATATTGGCCAATAAGCACCAACGCCGGGGCAATCCACCTTACCTTGGGTGGACCCCTTGGATAGCCGACGCACCTTACTCTCAAATGCGCCACCGCGGGGGAGCACGATTCACCTAACTCTCGGATGAATCACCGCAGACGGCCATATCACCTCACTCTCGGACGACCTCCCTTATGTTGAACATCCCCCACTAACATCTTCGATGCGTGAATGCATGATCAACACAACACACAAACACAACCACCACCTCCGCTTGGGCCACTAGGCTACCCAAGTTTTATCACCATCAGCACCTCGACCACTTGGCTATCGAGGATTATCGTTATCGTTTCATCGTTTTAATATTTTAAACACCCTGGTTGTTCTGCATCAGAGATTACCACCTCAACCGCTCGGCTATCGAGGCCTCCTTGGCCACTAGGCTACCAAGGTGCATCATCATCCATTAACACTCTGGCCATTAAGCACCAGAGATTACCACCTTGACCATCATGCATCAAGGTCCCCTTGGCCACACGACTACCAAGGTACATCATCTTATCACTTGCCTTTTGTCTTCATGTTCGTTCGGTATCTTATTAGGTTATTAAAACGTTTGGGTTGAAACACCCCTTGTTACGGTTTCTGCGTTCTGATCTGTACAGGGAAGTACGGGTGTGCTTCCCCCTCAGCATAGGCGTGCTGAACCTTCAGTCAAGCATGGTCGTGCTGACTATTGAGCACAGGTGTGCTTAAGCAGTGAGCCCTTTTTGAAATTTGGAATGGAGCACGGGCGTGCTCCTTATTAAGCACGGTCGTGCTACCTGGAGCATGGTCGTACGGTTTGTGCAGAAAGGGTCAGAAACCCTTTGTCAAAACTTTTGGGGTAAACGTGGATTAAACATATTGGCTTTTACTAAGTCTTTGAACATTAATTTCATTACTTTTGGCTTAATCTTCATGTCTTATAATAACGGGAAAATTAGTCCTTTAATCTCAGTTTCGTATTAATTGTCCCTAAATACTCATAGATCAATCCCTAGGGTCTTTGACTAAACCTTTTGGCATAATCCTTGCCTCTCAATACTATCATTCATTTTTATGAACGAAATGGAAAAAAACCTCTCTTAACATCATTAACAGTTTTCATTGTTTTAACATTTAAAGCGTTCACAACCAACAACCAACAACCAAAACAACATGTTCATCACCAAGGCATATTATCAAACATGTTAACATCATCATCATAATAACCAGTTTAAACATGCTAAACATAAACACTTAAACATCAAGATATCAAACAGGTATATAAAAACATGTTATCAAACAGATAAGCATATAGACATTTAACCAAACATCAGGGTCATTGGTAACCCTTTGTCTTACGCTACTCCCAAGCCTACATACTCATACTATTCCTTCTTCCCATACCTGGTATGAAGATTCCTCCTTTAAACTGGCGAAGACTCTAAACCGGTTCCCTCGAACGTCTCGACGAACATCCCAAGCCTTAGCTAACACAAAAGAGGTTAACCAATTAATTCCCAATTCATGACAAGAAAAAGGAATTAATAAGAGGGAAGAACTATTATCTTTAGATTGACACTTAACGCGTGATCTTACTCTCCCAAACACGAACGAAACACCAAGAAACGATTGGGTTCGGAGAGGAAGGAAGGGAGAGACTGCCGTCACACTTAGGGTTGCCTAAAGTGCCAAATTGAGGGTTTAACTCGTAACCCTCGCTGTCTGACAGATATTTATAAACTCTGACACGAGCACGGCCATGCTCCCCCTATGGACGGCAGTGCTTAACTTAAGCAAGGGGTTATGCTTAAGTAAGCACGGTCAGACAAAAAGACCGTCAACAAGTGCGTTGAGCACGGCCATGCTCTCCACTAAGCTGTAAGACTCAATGACATAGAGATTTTGATATATGACAAATATACAATTTAATGTGTGTGCAAGTGTTTTTAGTATCAAATTGCAAAGACAGATATCAAGCTGAATATATCAAGTTCTGTAAGCAATTAAAGGAGAATATCCAAAGAAGAATTTGAAGATCTAAAGGAGCAACAAGCAAGGACAAAGATCAAGGAGTCATCAAAGACAAGAGCTTAAAGAAGAATTAGATTTAAGTCTTAGATGATTTGTAAGAGAAGAAATCTCTTATTCACAAATAGCTCATTTGAAATGATGCATGAAGAAAATCATTTTACATAACCTGCATTAAAAAGGAATGAGTTTTAATGAAAATGATTTTTGGAAATTAAGAAAATTCTTTGTCAGTACAGCCATGTATTCAATGGATGTATATCCTTTCCTGTAACTGACAAATGAATATAAAGTTCTTGATATTCAGTACATAGATGTACTACACCTATGAATAACATGAAATCAGATCAGTTATAAATGGTTAACTGAATACAGGCCTGTACATATGCTATGTACGCGTGTATTCAAGTTTCTGGAAAAATCTGATGTTCATTAATACATAGATGTACTGAATGGGTGTACTGATGGATTAACCAAGATCAAGTTTTTAAAGAACTCGTACAGCCATGTACTACACAGGTGTACAGAAGCTTTCAGTATGTAAAATGGTTAATACATCCCTGTACTCAACCCCTGTCCAAGAACTTGAATCAGTTCAACTGATTCTGATATCAGAGCCAAATCTGTTTGGACTGATCCCAAACGGTTATAACTTGTTTTCTATATAAAGTGGGATCAATGGAATACTCACAATATATATCAGAAACACACGAAATCAATTTGAGAGATCAATTGTGAAAATCATTCATCATCTTTCTTGAGCTTATTGTGAAAAAGAGTGTTCATTCTCATTAGTGCTTCAATTTGTGTATCTGAACTTTTGAGAGGTTAGGAATCAATCTTTCTGTTTCTATTTGATTGTAAGAGAGAGGGAGTCTCTCTGTGTGATTAGGGTGAGGAATCCTAAGGAAGAACATTGATTGAGGCTCTTCACAAGAGTGTGGTATCTCAAGGTGAAGGAGTGCTCTGTGGTGTAAAGGTTTTTCAAGCTACCTGGCTAAAGCTTGATGTGTTAGTGTGTGAAAACCCACATGTGGAGTGGGGACTGGATGTAAGTCACAGTGGTGGTGACTGAACCAGGATAAATCTGGTTGTGTGGTACTCCTAAACTCAAAGCTCTTTAATTTCTGTTCATGCGCTCATAACTGTATTCTTGATCATATAAACTTCTGTTCATATTCAAGAATCTGTGAAATCTGACTTGAACCTTGTGTAAACTGAAATCTGATTTGATTTGGTAAAATCTGTTCTTGAATTGCAAGGTTTAAAACTCAATCATATACAAACTATTCTTGTTTCATAAAGATTGAATTTGTATGCAACAGAATCTGATTGTTAAAGTTGAGAACTTGATCTGAGTTTTATCATTTCTGTAATTTACATTTTCATATCCTCATTGTTCTATTCAAGACTTTGTGAAAGTCCTTTACTGTTTCTGTTTAAAGATCCTGAGGCAAAACACTTTTCTGAAAACTAAAGTTTTGCGAAACAAAAGTTTTGAAAAGATTTTAAAAGAAGGAAAGTTTTGAAAACTCAATTCACCCCCCCCCCCCCCCTTCTCTTGAGTCTTTGAAGCCAAAACAACATAAGCACGGCCGTGCTTGTGGCCCAGACAGCCACCAAGCACGTGCCTTAAGCACGGGCGTGCTGATACATGAGCACGGCCATGCTTATGCATTAGGAAAGAGATATTCAGCAAAAAAATCCCACTTAGTCCTTTCTAAACATTCCTAAGCAAACAAGGCATACACATAAACACTTATAATGAAAAACGGGGTGTTACATCTTGCACTCGTCATCTGGAGTACTGACCAACTCCTTCCAGTTCCTCTTTTCTATTTCATCATGGAACTCTTGGTATTCCCCCCTCCTTAACCGAATTCCCTTCTCCCGAACAAAATTTCTTCCCATAAAGTTAGTTCAAAATCTTTGTTCATGTACGGGAGAAAGGAATTGGTTAGCATTGGGGGGAGGTGGAGCACTCGAAGTAGATGCCCCTCCTCTTGTATTGGCTCTCCTAGGCCCTGTGTTAGTGGCCTTTTGCTTCTTCTTTGGTGGCATCTACAAAACAATTTCAGAAAATTCCTAGCCACAAACAAACATCAGATTTCAAATCATTTTCAAAATATTCAGTTCAATGACCTATTCAGCAGTGCTCTAAAAAATTTTCTCATTAAGCTCAGTGATCATCATCTCCATAGTATCAGCAATCCAACATCAAAGACTCAGCCAGTTCAAACATTCACATACAGAAGATGCATGTACAGAAGCAAACGATTCAACCCAATAGAACAAGAGATCATTCTACCCCACTCACACACATGCATCTTCCCACCTCTTAACTCTGAAATTCATTTTTATTTCATTTATTTTATTTAACTCCACCCCCAAATTAGTTCACATTAAAATAAAAAAAAAAAACTAGTCCCAAAATTTGTAATCCCTAACTCTCATTATAAAAGAACACCAAGTAAAAGAAGAGAGAGTAGACATGCAAACCTTTAAGCGCAATAGACAGATAAAGGCGAAGCAACCCGCGCTTGTGTACAAGGACGAATTGCGCAATCCCTAAGAACGCGGGTGGAGTGTGTTAGGAACAGTGCACGTGTAGCATTTTTTTCCAAAAGGTTTTTCAAGGGCTTAGAAATTTTAGAAAAATCTTCTATAAACCGCCTATAAAAACCAGCATGCCCAAGAAAACTTCTTATACCTTTCACATTAATCGGTGGCGGTAACTTTTCAATTACCTCCACCTTTGCTCTATCCACCTCAATTCCTTTAGCAGAAATTTGATGACCAAGAACTATACCTTCTTTTACCAAAAAATGACATTTTTCCCAGTTAAGAATAAGGTTAGTTTCTTGGCATCTTTTTAAAACCAAAACAAGGTTGGATAGGCAAGTATCAAATGAAGATCCAAACACAGAAAAATCATCCATAAAAATTTCTATGCATTTTTCAATTAAACCATAAAAGACTGAAAACATGCACCTTTGAAATGTGGCGGGTGCATTACATAACCCGAAAGGCATACGCCTATAGGCAAAGACTCCAAATGGACAAGTAAAGGCTGTTTTTTCTTGATCTTCCGGGGCTATTGCAATTTGATTGTAGCCCGAATACCCATCCAGAAAGCAATAGTACTCATGCCCCCCGCCAACCATTCTATCATCTGGTCAATGAACGGAAGCAGAAAATGATCTTTCCTTGTAACTTGATTAAGCGTCCGGTAGTCAATACACATCCTCCAACCAGTGACTTGCCTTGTAGGAATCAACTCATTGTTTTCATTCATCACCACAGTCATACCACCTTTCTTTGGAACCACTTGAACCGAGCTCACCCACTCACTGCCAGAAATGGGATAAATTATACCTGCATCAAGTAACTTTATCACTTCTTTTCTCACTGCTTCTTTCATTGATGGGTTGAGCCTCCTTTGATGTTGAACCACTGGTTTAAAGTCCTCCTCCATAAATATTTTATGCATGCAGAATGTAGGACTTATCCCCTTCAAATCACTGATATTCCAACCAATGGCTGACTTGTGATCCCTCAATACTCTGAGCAATTTCTCTTCTTCACTTTCTGACAACTCCACATTCACAATGACTGGATTCTTCTTTTTCTCATCCTGAAAAGCATATTTCAGATTTGAAGGCAATGGTTTCAGCTCTATGGGTGGCTTCTCTTTCACTACCGCTTCCTCTTTTTTCAATTCTTCTAATTTTTTATTTGAAGAAGAATAATAATCCAATGCCTCCAATTGATAGATACATTCCACCACTTCAGAATTGACTTCCTCATGCACCCCCTTAATTTCTTTGCCTTTCATCAAAGTTGCTTCCAAAGGACTTTCTGCAGCATTTTTTTTTCAAATTCCTCTAAGACCAAGGAATCCAAAACTTCAACCCGAAAACAACATTCAGAATCTTGAGCATGCTTCACTGCATTTTTTATTGAGAAGACCATTTTTTCATCTTCTACTCTCAAATCCAGCTCAGCTTTCTGCACATCAATCAAAGGCCGACCTGTAGCCAAAAATGGCCTACCAAGAATAAGAGGAACTTTAGCATCCTCTTCCATATCTAGCACTACAAAATCTGCACGGAAGATGAATTTATCAATCTTAATAAGCAAATCTTCCACAATTCCATAAGGATATTTTACCGAACGATCCGCCAACCGAAGAGACATCATAGTAGGCTTCACTGTACTACTTCCTAGCCTTTTAAAAATTGACAAAGGCATCAAATTTAAACTTGCTCCCAGATCACATAGAGCCCTGCCAACCTCCACATTACCAATCTCACAAGGAATGGTGAAGCTTCCTGGATCCTTCAACTTAAGAGGCAATTTTTGTTGAATGATAGCACTACACTCTTTTGTAAGCATAACAGTTTCCTCTTCATTGACATTCCTCTTCTTGGACAACAAATCCTTCATGAACTTAGAATAACTTAGCATTTGTTCTAATGCCTCAACAAACGGAATATTAATCTGCAGCTTTTTGAATACCTCCAAGAATCTGGAAAATTGCTTGTCTTCATTCTTCCTCTTCAACCTTTGAGGATAAGGAATTTTAGGAACAAAGGGCAGCGGCTGTTTTGGCTTGTCAGCTTGTGAATTTTAAGATTTTTCAGCTTCTTCCTTCTTCTCTTCAATCACTATTTCCTCCTCCTCTTGCTTTTCTTCATGAACAACTTTTAAGTGATCAGATTTGTATTTTTTTGCACACCTAGCCTCTCCAGGCTCACTCTTAGACAAGTATCATTTGCTCACCTAGCCTCTTCAGGCTTAACAAGTAAGAGAATGAAAACGTGTTTGTGTATTTAATACAGCTTGCAAATCTTTTAAATGAACACTCAATGAGTGGAATAAACGTAAGAACAACGAAAGACTGCGTATTAACTTCTCAAATGATTGAGGAATAAATATTGAAAGAAAAGGAATAAATGCCTAGAGTAAATGCTCTTTCAGTTATTGTAGTGTAGCTCTTCAATCTTAATGGTCTTCTATATATAGCCTTCAATCAATTTGATCCGCTAGAGACATTCTTCAGAAAGTGATTTCCTTTGATTTAAATTACTGGGACACCATTAATGCCAAAGAGTCATTCTGCGTAACATTGAATGCTTGAGGACTTGTGCTTTGACATAACATACCAAGGGTTCACTTTAGTTCTGAAGAGCAACTAAATCAGAGGTGCAACAATGGAACTTTTGTACTTACAGTAGAGAGTATTTCCTTTTATGTGTAACATTTTAGTTTAACTTAAAAAATTACTTTTTGGTTTGTACTGAAAAGCATGACTGACTTGTATAGAGTGGTAGCATGTGAATTCCTTAAAAGTCTCGAAAGAATAATTCCTTTATTCTTCTTGCTTGGCTTTGTCTAGAGGTCCTTGATCCTTGGAATATATATTCAGATATGATTTTCTTGAATTTGAATTTGAATTTGTTGACTTGGATTTTTGTTCAGATGCTTGAAAGGTAGACGGATGCAAGCATAGTCTTCAAATAGTTGTAGACTTGGTCTTCATAAGGGTGAAGTCTTTGTGAAGCTTCTTTGTATTTGGATCTAAGGCAAAACTTCATTTGCCACGTCAGCTTCAATAGACGAGTGATTAGATGCTTGATAGACTTATCCTTCTACGCATCAAGCTGAGTTGTCATCTACTTAGATGGGTGCTTCATATGGATCAGGCATATGCAAATTAGGAGAAGTAGACAGGTCATGAATATAGACTAGTGAAGCATTTCTCATTTGTCTGCACACTTGAACAGATTCGTTAGTAATTTCATATGGTCCAATATAATCATACTTGATATATTTGGAATCATCAAAACTTAAAGAATTAATACATGAATTTGTTTTAGACGTTTGAGGTCCTAACACCTTGTATATGAGGAACTTCGTAGTAATTTATGACTTGATTTTATCTGATTTCTTTTATTTAAAGAGGAGACTCTTTAAAAGGCTTCACTAGACGAGTGAAGTCTAAGGTCTTCAGACGCGTGAGAATTCCTCAAACAGACATATATTCTTGAAACTCATTAGACAAGTGAGACAGCTTCATCAGACGAGTCAGAATACTTTATTAGACATGTGTTTCTCTAGACTTAACCTTCTGATTCTTAGATCAGACATGTGATTTAAATATAACTTTAAGAACAAATATTGCACACTAAGAAGACGGGTTAAAGATATCTGATGGTTCAATTGAATCATTTAACAAATGTTTAGATACATCAAAACTTAGGGTAAAATGCGCATCCGACATTTAGAGACTCAACAATCTCTCCCTTTTGATGATGACAAACATTCTAATGATTTAATGAGCTTTTAACTTATCAAAGAATAGAAGGGATAATTAAGAGGGCAAACATGTCCTACCATAGTACTTGATAATTAATTGTAAGTTCAAACAGATGAAGAAGACAAGTATAAGTGATAATTTCAATGGAGTTTGATTATTCCTCTTTTGTTCTCTCTTTTATTATGAGTAGCTAAATTTCTTTTTACGGATATGGTGGATCCTATGACTTTGTGATGTTTTCCTAGTTTTAATATAATTATATGTTTTTGTTATTCAACTAGAATTTCCCTAATTATTTTGATTTCAACAAGGTTTGCACACCCTTGTTTAATTAATTAATTGACTGGAGACCGTACCACAACTAGTTAATGGATCTACAGGGTAGATTGGATTTGGGGTTGTGAATAACCAAACTAAATCCCTTGTTTTCAATAAGTTACTGAATTAACAAACCTGCTGGCTCTGTATGCTTTTCTTGACTGTTTGCCTTGCATGATCGTTGGGAGTTTCAGATTAAGAAAAAGATTATTAATACTGCATGACCATTAGATAATAATAGCATTAGAGTAGGTGATTGGCAATTGATAATAGACACATGTTATAAAGAAATTGGGTAACATCATAGTTACTGATATAGGTGAAACCAGACCCCTAGGCTTCCCATAGTTGAATCTTCGCTTGTGATTCCTTGCTTCCTTGTTCTCATTTTGCTTTTATTTTAATTCTTAATTTTCACCTTAAATACAATTCTCAATTCGATTGTCTAGATAACATAAGGAATTAATTAAATTAGTACTTGCCAGCAATCTATGTGGGTTTGATAACTTTGAGTCTCATATACTCCTATATTACTTATGTGATAGGGTACAAATTCCCTTAGGTGCAATTTTAGCGTAACAGTTGCTAGGGGAAGTCACGAATTTGGGGCTCAATCTCCGACTTGGGCTGTTTAAATTTTGGAAATTGCATACATATTAAAAGCATGTATATTAATTGCATTCTTCATGCCATGAATAGTTGAATATGTATACAATTTACAAAAAGTTTAAAAAAAATAAACATTTTTTTGTCAAAACTCTCGGACTCAAATTAATCCAACGCCTATTTTCCTATTCACAAGACTCGAACCCAAGACTTTTGCTTAAGAGAACCAAGCTCCAGCCACTTAAACCAAAAAACAAACATTTCGAAAGAAAGATAACTTAATTGACAGAGCAATTCACTGATATTATTGAAGGTATTTTCTTTATTGGTACACACATGATGAGTTCAAGCATATCAATGTTCAAATACAGCTATAATCCCTTATTATGGAAACATGAGAAAGGCAGGGAAGTTGCGAGCACTTTCTCCCTCTTTCAATAGTTACACAAAAATCACAAACGACTATCTCAACACAACATGAATTGTCTACTCTTTCTTGCATAAATTGGAACTCTTTCAGTAGATTTAAACTATTCCTTGGAACCCAACATCTTATTTAGAGCAGAAATATAAGCATCGGCACTGGAAACAACAACATCCATTCCTGCTCCAGTCCCACTGTTAGAAATAATTAAACATTAGTTGTGTCCGTGGATGATTAGAAACAACATAACAGACAAAAGTAATCAACATCTAGATTCACCATACCTAAAAGACTGATGAACAGTTTTTTCAGTTAAAGCATTTGTATTGTTCTCCTTACGAATTAGAACACGTGCAGTGGCAATTGCATCAATGCCTTCTGTGACTGCAGAAATTGAGTATTCAAGAAGTTTCACAGATTCCTGCATAAACATGGTAGAGTATTCCATCACGCATACTAGTAGGGCTAACAATTGCTGCATAGTCCGTTAATCCCATTAAATGAGCAGAAGAGGGAGCTTTGGAAATATTGAAGATTCACAATCCAAGAAACATCCCATTAAATAACTTCAACATTCTTGTCTAGATTTTTATATAAAAACAACTTGAGGCAAAATTTAAAATAAAAAATAAAGGAAAATGTTAATCGGTGCCCTAAAGACACTAGATAAGGAGTCAAAAGTGAAAATGTTTCATTAGAAAATGGTATATTAAACATTTTGAGGAGTGGTGTATTTCGTTTACCAATGGAAACTTACTATTTGTTGATTCATTAACCTGTGCCCTAAAAGCACGATTGAGCGAGGCCAAAAAAAAAAAAAAAAAAATCCATAAGCATATGAACATTCTTCTTTGTAAAGCTGAGTCTTTATATACCATTTGATTATATAATACCAAACCACAAAAGCAGGCAACCCCAAAATATTTATAAATGCTAAGAGTTATCTGATAACCATTCAAAATCAGAAGAAAGTGATAGCAACAAGGTATTTATCAAAGTTCAAACCTTCACAATATGATTAACAGCCTTGTAAGTTGAATCCACTGGTCCTGTACCAACAGAACAAGCAACATGTGTGCTGCCATCAATATTAACAAGTTTGACAGTTGCTGTTGAAAGACCCAGAGTTCCACAAGTCACCTGTATTGATAGTTATAGATTAATTTGAGTTCCTTCTATATTGCCTAGTCAAGCCATTACATCAAACACCAAGTTTCAAAACATATTTCAATTTACCTGTAAATCACCAAGTTTCCATATAGGTTTTGCATGAAAAACTTCATTTGAAACCAATGCTCTGAGGTCACCGTCAGTAACTATCTGAGGAATGAGAAGAATCCATAGATAGTTTCTCAGATAAATCAAGAATAAAACTATAAATTGTAAGGTCCTAAACCCTCTTAATGCAAAGGTTTTATCATTATGTTTGGATGATTAACAAACCATGTTGAAAATGTTGATATTTAGTGTCAATGTCATGCAAATCATTAGACTGCAGTGAGAAAGAACTGAACATGGCTAGCTGATTGAACATGAAGAGTGCAAGATCTCACATAGGCAAGACTAGAAGTCTAAAAGAAATGGGCTTAAATTCAATTGATACTTGACAAATCAATAGAATGGCATCAACATCAATTTCAAATAGCATTAGACCTAACTAATTGACATAGTCAATGCTAGTTATACTGAACTATATGTTATTATCACAATTAGAAGAGAAAGATATATAGGAAAGAAAATCGCTGGTTCTCATTTACCTTTTTCTTCTCAGCCACTGCTTTAAAATGCCAAAACAGACTCTCAACTTCATCATCTTTAAGTTCATAGCCAAGCTGAAACAAAAGCGAACACCTCATAAAATAAAGGAAAACATTCACTATGACTTAACTTCAAAGGAAATATTTTCATACCTCTTCAATTCGCTTTTTGAAAGCTTGGCGTCCACTACATCAATAGGTGAGAAAGTGTTAGTTGAGGAGATAAAATAAAAAGTCACAAATCAATTACATGAGGTAGCGAGACGGCACCAACTAATGTAAATAAAAGACTACCCTAAAAGGAGGATAGGATTAGCTATACAAAAGTTTTAGCCTAGCAACTATACCACACCCAAAAACCCATGACAGAATGAAAAGAAAACCATAACGGCATTAACCAAAAGCCAGCCAGCACCAAAAGTAGACCACTCCCTGACCTTTACAAATAAGAGGGACGCAGCCATCATCAATATGACAATTAACCAATAACAAAAAAAACTAAAACAGAATCTGCATGAGAGGAGAGGACACAGCAAGCAAAAAAAGTAGTGGTTTGCTAATCACAAGCCCAATGGTGATGTCAAAGGACCAAAGTATTACTTTTGTCCACCTTGTGAAAGGAGAGAGGAGCATCAACATGTTTATTGAAAACATGAATCTCAACCTTTAGAGAATATATTTTGACTAGAGGCAGTCATGAATTAGACCATAAAAAGACTAAAACTAAAACCACAAGATACCTAAAATGGATTTGGACAAAGAGAAGTATCTAGAGTTAGTTATTGGAAAAGTAGAGGGAAGGACTGGCTAAAAATAAGATGGAAGCACAATAGGATGAGTGGCAGTTGAATAAGATGAGCCATGCACTCTTATGGACACATGAAAAAGCAAATTGGCCATATAACAGAAAGTGAAACATGATGGCAGAATGCAGATGAAACATATGACTGTGACAATATTGGCGCATTGGAAAGAAAAACTCACCATTGAAGGTGGAAAAACCTCTAATAGAATAGTATATAAGTGACAGAGAAATAAGCTGGCCGAAAGAAGAACACGGTCAAGTGAAGATGGATAACAAGATAAATGACATGTTATTCTAAGAAATTTTCATCAATCGGCATCCAATATTTAGCTACAAGACAATACACAAATGATACATGTTTCCAAAAATATCAAAGCCTTGTCATTCAGGATGTTAAAGATGAGGAATCATCGGTTCATGATGGGATTCTCAAAGAACTAGTCATTATATAATCCAAATCACTTGAATAAACTAATAGAATTATGCCAAACATATATAATGGTTAAATTATCAATACTAGCTAGAACCAAAAGAAGAAGGGAAAAAAAAAAAAAAAAAAATACTAGCTATATACAAGGATAAACCAAGATATTACTAGCACTGACTTTATGCTCTCCTGCTGATAAATATTGAAACTAGAAATTTCACTTAACATTTAGAAGATAATTTTAAATAATTACAAAAGCACAAATATGCACTGATGAGTAAGGTGTAAAATCCATAAGATTTAACATTTTAGGATTTTCAAAAAAAGCAAATGGCATACCTTAGCTTCCCCAGTACAATGCCAGCTCCATTGGATCTCTCAATACCAATATCCTCTGGAGATATTATTTCATATGTAGCTCTATGTTTTAGCATTCCGTCCTATGAAACAAAATATAGAATCAGGATAATAAAATGGAACAAAATCAAAAGATTGCTTTGATGTGCTTAGAATTAGAGGTAGGCCAATAAAAATAATGAAATGTCTGAGTCCCAAAAGTAGATGAAATATCAGGAGGCAAAAATTGAAATGAAAAGCTTGACTATATTTCATGTGAAGAAAATCAAACAAATTCTAGTGTAAAAGGAATCAAAATAAAAATTATATCAGCTTTGGTTGAGTCGTATAATGGTTGTTTGAATGAATGTTTAGAAGTTTCCTTTTGTTATCAAATTTATGTTGCCATGTTGCAAAATTGCAATCAAATATGTGGATCAAATATTTGTATGTCCAATGGGATCAAACGAATCCAAAGAATGTCCTTGTTTTGGACTAGATTTGGGCCTAAGTCCAGTGGACCAAAAGGCCCACCAACCCGTGCCCAACTATCTTTGGACAGTAGTGTCATTAATGTGTGGTATATCACCCCTTGATAGGCAAATGTTAGATTGTTAGTATTTGTTATGTTAGCAAGGGAGTTGAACACACAACCTCCTTATCACTCCAAACCCTATGTCCCTCCCCCCAAACCACCAAGCCACCTTATCACTCCTTATATCACCTCTTAATAACCTAACAGAATCAACTATACATTATCATGATCCTTTAAGTTGCCAATACAATACCAAGGGAAAGAATGATGAGATCCCCCAAATCTAGGGATCACATCATCACCATGAGGGTCATGGTTGCTTGTTACTCAAGTATACTTACACTATATAAAGGCGGTCGCAATCTAAGAAAGGCATCTAACCCTAATTCATTCTTCTCCTTGTGCTCACACTGACTTGAGCGTTAAAGTGTTATTGCAGGTATCTACTTGCAAGACTTGGAGCCTACCATCAACATTTATGTCTCTGCCTAACTCCAAGCATTCTTCTCCTTGACTCTTGGACAGAAGAGTCTTGATTTTTAGACTAGGCTGCAAATTCGCGTGCAAAGGTTGCATATGATGATGTAATTAATCCAGTAGGATTATGAGTAACTTAGCATAGATGCAAAATACTTGTAATATTTAATGCAACTCAGAAAAGAAAAAGACCACAATCAACATACCGGCTAGCTAAAAGTTAAAAATATCATTATACAGTTAAGAATACCTATAGATGTTATCTGCTACAGAAGTAAACAATAGTCTTATTCCAAAAGTAAGAACAAAATATCAGGCATTAAATCCAAGAGAGAACATCAAGAACAATATTAAGTGAAGTCATAAAGCATGCATCGCTATATGTACTGTCGTACTGATCCACTTGTAGCACCCAGTTTGGAATTCCATATATTAATAAAAAGAAGCACAAATCATACAACTAATTCTGAATTTTAGCAAATACATCAAAAGCATCGGCTGAGACTTATTTCATTTATCAAGAACTTTTGTATCTTTTGTATATACATTATAAGAAAAAGAAATTGTAGCTATTACTACGCAAAAATTCGTAGCCTGAAAGTTATAAACTTCAGCTATACAATGATAAGTGAGAATGTCTAAGTACTATAGTATAGACATACATGCAAACAAGTATTTATTGGCAGTTACCACTAACCTGATGAATGCCACTTGCATGAACAAAAGCATTAGCACCCACAAGAGCCTTGTGCGGCTGTAAATGCATACCAGAGTACTCTTCGACCTATTGATAAGATTATGAAAATTCCAACAGAATGAAGGTAACCCAATGGAAAACAAATTAAAAAAAAAAACTAAAACAAAAGTATCAGTTTTAGAAATTAAACCATCTTGCTTGTCTTTAATATGTGCCTTGTATTGATTCCTGTATAAAGGCCGCCAAAGACTTCATCTCCCCTGCATTTTAAGGCCATCACAACCTTGAAAGCAAAAAATTTAAAAAATAGGGTAATTAGTTATAGAATATTAAGGGAAAAAAAGTTCAAAAACTCAACAATAATTTAATAACAAGAACACAAAGAAACCTTTACAAACAGTGCAACAAGTAGTGAGTGTGTATCTGATCTATAAAGACAGAAGCAAAGATGTTTGTTTCATAATAATTTTACTAAGGAGAGATATGATCCGGTCAAAATTGATTTTTATTGTTCTCAAATAAAGTTTATTAGAAGGAAACTTGAATTACACACAGGGGAAGAAATATCAATATAGAACTAAAACTTAAGAGAAACCTCTATAACCAAGGTACATAGCAGCACCAAAACTGCTATTTTTGAAGATAGTGCACTGTAAAATACGAGATAGTTGCTTTAAGACATTGAATATGGAATTGTAGTACCAGTCCCTAGTGCAGAATAGTAAGTTGGTGTTTGGCACACATACAAAACAGAATGAAACAGTATCTTCAATTCTATTCTCTTTCTCTTTGATTCCACCTCTTTTTCGCGGAACCAAAATGTCCCACCTTCTAATCTCATGTCTTTTTTTGTTTTATTTATTAAATATATCAAACATAGAATATATAGAACCCATCTATTATATTTCATATCATTCTAACATGTCTACCAAACGCTACCTAAGTCTCTCAATTAAGTACTATTGATAAAATTTGCTACATTAAGAAGATTGATATTTACCTCTTCTAATGAGGCATTACCAGCCCTTTCACCAATCCCATTAATTGTTACTTCCAATTGCCTTGCACCAGCACATGCACCCTGAAAACAAGAAGCACTAGATAAAAACTAAAATCTAGTTAATTTTATTCTCTGCAATAAGTAGTAGAGTCATGGTTATACCTCTATTGTGTTAGCAACAGCAAGTCCAAGATCGTTATGACAGTGTGTTGCAAGAATAACATTTTCAATTCCAGGGGTATTGGCTTTTATATCAGCAATTAGTTTTCCAAACTCGCGTGGCATTGTTATGCCCACTGTATCAGGTATGTCCACAGTTGTTGCTCCTGCCTTGATAACTTCTTCAATAATTTGATATAGAAACTCTCTGTCTGATCTGGTTGCATAAAGATTGAATGATACAAATATTAATCTCAAGATTTGTAACTGAATCAACATTTGCAACAAGCAAAAAACTATGTATTCATTAGAATATAAATTGTATTAAACAAGTCCAATAGGATGACCCGATTCCTCAAGCATAAATATTAAACTCCATAATTGTAACGACCACTGATATTTGAACTCACTTCACATTTAATCTAATAGAAATTGAATAGTCGTTGATTGAAACAAAGTAATCTAGAAAAGGCTAGCCAAAACCACTTTTGGTAGGACTTAGGAGGTGCCTACAAAGAATCGAAAATAATGCAGAATGCTATAACAAAATATATCCTGCAGTCGATGAATCATGAATGAGTAAATACTCAAATTTTGTCCCCCCAAAAATATCGAGTCATAAAAATGAAAAATTATAATTTAATCGCAAAAGGTTAAATATTAGTTAAAATTAAATATCCTTTTCATGTGTAAACGTTCCTGAGGGAATATTGTGATCTCTATTTAAAGTTTTTAAGAGTTTTCATTCTGGTTAACTAAATTGAGAATTGAAACTTTTGTCAAGTAACAAAATTGGGTATTTAGATGAATATATTTCAAAAATTAAAGAATGATATCCACCTGCAGTTACCTGTTCTTCACTCTTTCTAGATTTGTACTCCTCGCCCTTTTAGCAAGTTTGATTGTTACACTTCATCGCACAAATGAAAGGAACATAGCATCCTTGTAATGTGTAAAAACATTACACACGTCATTTTTTTAAATAATTTGTAATTTTTAAAAATATATACAAATTTTCTAAATTAACTCCCCTAAACAAAATGTTATTCTTCTTTAATTCTTTCAATAAAAATCTTCGGGGTGTACCCCTAAATATAGCCATCATCATTATAGTCCTCAACATTGCCAAGCTCTTTTGCTATCATTTTCACACCTTGAATTTTCATCTTTGGATTCAGCAGGAATAACAGCGATATGACTGCATTTTGTCATTTGAGGGCTTGTTTGTGAGTTTTTGAGGAAAGGAAGGGCAAAGTTTTGGGAGGAAAAAGGAGAAAAGGGATGGGCAAAGGAAGGATACTTCCTCACCTTATATGGGGTTTATTTTTTAACAAAAGAATTAAAATTCTCCAATTTAAGAAACTAAAAAAACGAATTAGAGGAGGATTTTGAAAGATTCTAAAGGGCTATTTTCCCTCCCGTCTCTTTCTTCCTTCTTTTTCACAAAGTCTTTCCCTAACTTCCCTTCCCAAACTTACAAACAAGTGATGAGAAAATGCACTAGAATATTCTAGTTCTTGGAATTGACTGGGGAAATGAGACAATATTCTTGTTATTAGAGTAAGAATATTACACTGTATTTGGTTTTGAAGAAAAAGAGAGGAAAGAAAAGTTAGAAAGAAAAATGGGAGAAATGGGTCCATTCCCTCGTTTGGTTACCAGGGAAAAGGGGAAGGAAGGAACATAATATTAGCGTGTTTGGGAACGCTTATTTTTTTAGATTGTAGTTGTTTTATCCCCAAAAAGTTGTTTTCAAAATAATCTAACATGTTTGGCACTTTGCTTAAATTTATAGAAAAGCTTTTTTTGAGGAAAAAAAAACTGATTTATGCCATCTAGTTTGTTCTAGCTTAAGATTGTTGTGATTTGATTATTTTTCATTCTCAAAACTCTCTTCCATGTTTACCCCTGGAAAACTAACTTCTAAACAAATATTATTAAATTATACAAATAGTTTCATACCCCTTTTTTGCAATTTACTACATAAAAGTGATTTTTTTTGCACCACCCAAACGAAATAGATTATCTTAAAATCGCTTTTCAGCAAATAGACCCAAACAAAATCATATTCTGATTATAATCGAGTATCACAATAATCGATTATACAAAAATCGATTATCAGCATAATCTTTTTTTTTCCAGCTTTCCTAAACACACTCTATATGGGCCCCACGTCAGGATTCCTTTCCGCCAAAAATGAGACGAAAACCAAAGGACAAATATACCCCTTGCTGTCGTATGTGACTATGTGCAGCAGGTTGGAATATTAGTGATATCACTATTACTATCAGGCATTTCTAGAGGTTGCACCTGGACAACTATGGGGCGAATATTCACAGTTGACCGTGGGAAAACAATTTGAAATTATCAAAAACTGTTTTTGAGCTTCATTCTTAGTTTTTCCAAATGACCGTTAATTTAATCTATATTTATTTGCTTCTTTATTTATATTTTAAAAGGTAAATAAATTTTATGGTTCCGGTGAAATTCATGAAATAATAAACAGTACTTTGGAGAGTGTAGTAAAAAGAACGTATTACTAATATTTCTCTGTTTGGAACAAAGGTTATAGCCAGCTTGTGAATATTTAAAATTGTGAAGGTTATGGGCCACCATCTATCAAAATGGTGCAGTGATGTATCATTTATGTGAATCAATCACCACTTTCTAATTTGACACATCATTGACCATTCAAATACCCAAAATTAGATTGAAAAGTCAATAGCCCAAGTGACAATCTAGATGGTTCAGAATTAGTCACTTAGGAGGTACACTACTGTATCACTTTAGTGAGTGATGCACCACAACCTTCACCACTATCAATACACTCTTTTTAATACACTCTTAAATTCAAATGACTCAAATTATTTTTTTTATCAATTAAAATTTAGATTGGAGAAAGACACGTTCCCTTACAAAACCAGAGAATATCATCAATATATTGGCGAGTTGAATTATCAATTATTTTTTAGAAATGAGTCCCGTGTTGAAAATAGAATATTATATATAGGCAGCGGAAAATTTCAACCCACATCAATTTCAATCATTCACGTTGTTACCATTTTTCTTTTAAATTTAGGCAGTGGGGACCGAGACTCTCGGCACATTCACATGTCCTTCAGTTTTTATTTTATTTTTAGAAAATGCTTAACAAGTATTTTTAGAGTATTTCATTATTTAAAAAATCAAAAAGTGAAAATTTGTATAAAAAAATGATATATCTAATATTTCGAAAAATATAATACTTAATTTTTTAATACAAATTTTTTTCTTATAAATTTTTTAACCAATATTCTTAAGACACTCATTACCGTAACCTTTTATTTTTCAATGTACTATGATTTTATTATTTCTCTGAAGGTAGGGAGTCGTGTGATGTGGGGTCAAAGTTTAGTGCCCGAAAAGGACACATTTGATTACCGTGACACATTTCAATTATATATATATATATATATATATATATATATATGTGTGTGTGTTTAATTGGTAGGTACTTACTGTATAAAGTTTTTTAAATTGTCAATCAATCACGAATTATAATATGAATGACTATCAAGGTGATTTTGATAAGAATAAAAGATTTTCAATTATGTGATGATTTATTATTGAATGACAGTGTAAAAAACATTTATACTGACAGTGTATACTGATTAAGGTGCACCACCCATCAAAATAGTGTAGTGATGCATCATCCACGTGTCATATTATGGTTGGTTAGTTGATCATTCAACTCAACATTATGTCATATAATATTGAGTTGAATGATCAACAAATCAACCATAATATGACATGTGGCCATGTGGGTGGTACGCCACTACACCACTTTGATGGGTAGTGCACCATAGCATTCATCTTAATTATGTATTTTAAATGAAAAAAAATCATTACCAATCAACTATAAATTAATATTGTTAAAAATATTTTATTCTTACTATAATTACATTAAAATTAATTATTTATAATTCGTTAATGGCCGTAGGTAGGAGCAATTCCCCAAAAGACAAATTTTTCTAAAATTAATATATCTAATAATTTCTTTTTTGTCTTGATACAAATTTAGATGTTGTCCTTATGTATAAATCATCATCTATCTTTTGGTAAGAGTAAAAATCAGGTTTGTAATCTCTAATGTTTTGTTTAATACTTTGTCTATAATTTTTCATCTGTAGAGCTAAATTTTATATTGAAAGTAAACCATGTTATATCTTCTATATTTTATTATATTTTTATTATTTATACATATTTATAAATAATTTTAGACAAATTTCACAATGATTCATTAAAAGTTTGGTAAAATGCAACTCTTTTAATTGAAGTTTGGTTGATGTGCGTGTGCTATTTACTCTCTAAATATTAAAATTAGTAAAAACAAATTGCCTTGACATTTATTACATATGCAAATAAATTAATACAAAAGTTGATATTAAGTAATAAATTTTATTTTGTCTCTTCCTTCCATAATAATTAAAGCAAAAGCAAAAGCAAATACTCCCTCCGGTCCTTATTATAAGAGGTAAATGACTACTTTTTTTTGATCCAAAATATAAGAGACATGCATGTATTTTGACAAATATTTAATGCTCATTTTCAATTTTACCCTTATTTATAATAGGGTTTATATTTACGAGACAGTGCAACTTTTAATACAAGTAGGTTTGTTCATTAATTATTGAAGGGTTAAATTTGTAAATTTATATGAATATTAATTACAAATAGCTTATTTCAATGCATTTCCTTGATCTGTGTGTTTTGAGGGTTTTGCCTCTTTTATATATAGGACCAGAGGGAGTATTAATCAATGTCCTAAAGGAAACAAATATAGAATTTATGTAATTGGAAGTAGTGCTTTCAATTTTATCATAGTTTAAAGTTATAATTCTAAATGTAAAGTTTTTATTTTTACATTCCATAATAAGACCTTTAAAACAATGATAGTGACAAGCCGACATTGACCGCAACACTTTTTAAAATTTTAAATTCAACAAATAAAATAAATGTAAACCATAGACTTGAAGCAGGTCGATGATTATTTTCAATGGGCTCTTCTGTGAATGCCATTGGGGAATTGCGTACGGTCATAATATAAAATCATAACAATTAAAAAAAATATTGTTAACATGGAGTATTTCAAGAACATTAATTAAGAAATTAATAAAAATAGTTTGTATTAAGAATATAAATTTAATATTTTTTAATATAATAAAAATATTAATTTCTCATATAAATTTATCTCTTTTGATGCTTTAAACCAATGTTATTAGGATATTAGTTAATCTTCTCCTTTAAAAAAATACTTGTCCAAAAATCAAATGCAAAAGATATTGAATAATCAACTATTGAATTTTATATTAATTAAAATTTTGATACTTTGTCCTTTTGATTGCTAACGTACGTTACTTAATAAAAAAATTTATTTCTCCAATCGTTTCTAATAACATAAACCTATCGTTTTCACTAAACTTTTGTATTAGGCACTAAAGAAAACCTCTACACACAATACTACTTGTGATTAAGTCAAAATCTCTTGCTGCATAATTTAGCAGCCCAAGAAGAGAGAAACCATTATATCAGGGAAAAAAAGAAGAAGAAGAAGAAGAAAAAACACACGAAGAGACAACCCATGAAAATGGTGAAGAGGTAAATCAAAAGGGATGAATGGAATGGTTGTTTTTATTAGGGGAAGCAGAATGAAGATGATTGGGCTTATCGGTGGTTTATTTCTCTCGTGTTAAATGAAGCATCAGCCTTATGTCTGCAAAGGGGACCATAGTTGGTCCACAAAGGAACGTGTCGTACTATAACTAAATGGGGTGGACGCATGGCTGCCACTTAAGGATTTATGTGTCAACATCTGCTCAGGCCATACATGATCCCACTCAGCTCGTTTGCAATGTTGGTTGATCCTATTTGTGATAGGTAAATAACTAATAAGGTACCGTACCGTGATCTAATCCAATCTAAGTATCTAACATTGCTAATACTTCGGGAAAAATTAAAAACAAAACTTTCACTTTTCGAAGTTGGGATTTCCTACGTGTAATTTTGCACATGTTAAAATTTTTAAAATAATCATTATTTATTATAAAATTAAATATTTCAATTTTAAAGTATAAAATACACAAATTCTCATATAACTTTACTTTTTTGAGTCTCTTAACCTGTGTAAAATTGTATATGATAGAAAAACCCTAAAAAAATTGCCTTTGGTCCCGGTACTAAAAGAAGAATATTTCTACGGAATATCCTTAAATTCAATATCTAAGTGTGGGGTTGCATAATTTGTGAATTATTTAATTAATTGTTAAAAGTTATTTTTAAAATAATCTATTTTATTTAAATGGTATAAAAATTCATTATTATATAATAAATAATAATAAATTATTTATATGATTTAATAATATTTATTTGATAGATAATTTTCAATTTTTTTTTCAAAATTGTTAGTGAAAACAGCTTCTTAATATCTATAATTTTAAATACATTAGTCTTGAATATCTTTTATATTAAAAATACCGGTGTAATCAACCATAAACTTACTCGTTAAATCTAATTTCTAGATCCCCAGATTCGTTCGAATCCGAGAAAAGTTATTTAACGTAACACCACTTGAGCACCCCTTGTTAAAATAATAGATATTATTAGATACACTTATGAGTCATAAAACAGAGAGGAGAATGCTACAAATGCCTTCTAAGATATTGGTTAAATAATAAAAAAGGATATTTTTTATTGGAAAATGGAATATTCAAAATTTTGAGAAGTATTAATTTTATAGTTTTCTAATATAAATTTACTTTTATTGGAATTCTTAACTAATGTCTTGTGAGTTGTTTTTTAGAGAAAAAAGAAGGGAAAATAAAGATTTATTGGAGGGTCATTCTTGTTCGTGCTTTCTCAAAATTGGAGGGAAAGTTTTTCAGGATTTTAATAAACCCTCCAAACACTTTAGCTTCCTACTTTTTTCCCTCCAATTTGGGGTATTTGCGAGAAAAACTAAACTAAATTATTAATTTGGGATATTTTTGGACAAATAATTTTTTTTTGCATAATTATTTTTTAAAAAATATTACTTATATTGATTTTTTTCAAAAAAAAAAGTAAAATTATAAAAACATGTAATAAACCTTTCATTTTTTTTACCCTCACATAAAACATACTCTCGAACAAAATTCTCCTTCTCTCTCTCACTTTTTCTTCCTCTTTAATTTCTCCCTTTCCTTTCCCTCTTAATTCACTGGTCACAAACAAAGTCTTAGGATACTATAAGCAAGATCCAACCAGAAATAGAAGCTACCTACTACCAAAAAAAGAAAGAAAAAGAAATAGAAGCTACCTGGCAGCATCTTCAGGAACGAACTGGACATCATTGCAACCCAAACTCCGAGCAAATTTCACCATATTCCGAGCAATCTCAAGCACCTCCTCTTTACTCTTTCTCAGCTTGTACTCCATGTGAATAGGACTAGTAGCTATAAAAGTACTAAGCCTTGGCCTTTTAGCATATTTCACAGCCTCCCAAGCAGTTGCAAGATCCTTCTCATTACACCTAGCTACACCACAAATCACTGGAACATACCCATCATCATCTACACTACTTCCAACCTCTTGTGCTATCATCTTCACAGCTTTAAAGTCATCCTTTGATGAACAAGGGAACCCTGCCTCAATTATGTCCACACCCAACTTTGCCAGCTGGCGAGCGATGTCGAGTTTCTGGTCGGACGTCATTGCGGCTCCCGGGGACTGCTCTCCGTCGCGGAGGGTGGTGTCCAGGATGCGGACATAGTTGGGGTCGGGGATGTGGTTGGGAATGTATTGTGGGCGCTTATGAGTGCCGTTTTGGGTTGGAACAGAAGAGAGGGGTGTTTTGGATGCCATGGCTATGTTGTGTGTTTATGGATGCAAAGCAGGGATGAGAAGGTTTGAGAGTTTAAGACAATGGAAAAGTACATGGGTTTGGTGGTATATAAAGAATACGTCGGATGCTGGCGTTAGCATATATTTCCTTAAAAAAAAAAAAAAAAACATTCAAATATACATTCAATTCACATGTCTGCTAGTAGCTAACATTGGCATATATTTCCTTAAAAAAAAAATTATATATAATGAGTATGATATATTAAAATAAAATTAAATCTGAGAAGTTAGGTGAGACTTAAAGATGATGAGTTAGATGATTGAATGAATTGATATATTCAATAAAATTAATTGATCAATAATTTAAAATAAATAAAATAATTTTTATTTACTGTTGTTGTTGTTGTGGTGGTTATTGAGAGTAATGTTTTAAAAAACGAATCGGAAATCGAACCGGTGAGACATTCGGGTCATGGTTCATTTGGTTCAACCAGTTCAGCCCACGATTGAACTGGATGACTAATAAATTAATAAACAACTAAAAAAGTATTGATTTGGGGGGAAAGTTAAAAAATAATATATAATCCATTTCGAACGGTTAAACCTGGTCCCGTTGATGATTCAAAGCGGTTAAACCCCAGTACAATCTGGTTCAGCCGGTTCTTGGGTTGTTCAATTAGATCATGGTTCAAAAGGGTTGGACCAAACCGCTGAATTGGCCAGATCACGATTGAACCCGTTGAACCGTCTGATTCGGTCCGGTCCGGTTTTTAAAACATTGGTTGAGAGAGGAAGAATTGAGTTTCTTTAAAGATATTTGACATTTAAGGCTGAAAGTAAGGGTATTAGTTATAGGAGGACAAAAGGATATAAATTTTTAAAACATACAGGGGCAAAATTAGGAAAGAAATCATGTAGCTCCTATTTATTTGATAAACTACATGCTTGTTTGGTTTAGATTCTAGAGGGCTCAAAATCATGCTTGCTTCTAGCGAAAATGATTTTAGGATTTCTGTAGGTGTTTGTTTTGAATTTAGCTTTCAATAAAATAAATTATGAGTTGGGTAGAATTGATTTTAAGAGAAGCAAGAATTTCTAACTTTTCTGTTGAATAAAATTGATTCTAGGTGTGAGACAAGACGAATTCTTCTAAATTCCACTTTTAAAATATCATTACCAAACACAAATCAATTTTTTTAAACTCAATTTGTTTTCAAAATTAATTCTATCGAAATTTAAAACAAACGGACCCTACCTCTACTAACTTATCAAATATATAAGAGTTGTTTTTTCCCCTAAAAAACCTTCTTTACCCAACAGCTCTACTAGATATTTTTGGCACAAAAGGTAGTTAACTAGTTTAGGGTTCGGATTCAGCTTGGTGGAGGGATTTAGTGAAGCTAGATGGGAGAGGCACTTTTAGAGAGGGCTAACTTTCAAGAGGTTTGGTTAGCAAGCTAGGTGATGGTAACGATTTTTTGTTTTGGAAGGATCTATGGGCGGGAAAGGAGTATCTTGGTTCAAAGTTCTCAAGACTTTACAACATTTCCTTTTCTAAGGATGCAAAGGTGGCCGAAATGGGTGTTTGGAGTGGTGGGGTCTGGAGTTGGAGGATGTAATGGCGAAAGATATTATTCAATTGGGAGGAGGAAAGCCTTGAAAACTTAATACAGGTGCTTCGATAATGCTTGATGAAACATGACATCCTAGATTCCTGTTCATGGCAGGGTGACATCTCTGCTGTGTATTCAGTAAATTCTGCATATAGGATGTTATCTTAGGCCAACCCTTCGGAAGACTCGGTTTCTTCAAATCTTTGTGGGATAATAGGAAACCAATCAAAGTTATTGCGTTCTGCTGGAAGGCTTCATTGAATAGGATACCTATAGCCATCAGCCATTTTTATTTCAATATAGTTACAGTATATGAACCATTTCTATTTCAACCCGGTATATATCGCTACTCATAAAAAAACAAAAACAAAAAGAGTTGTATCTGATAGTAATAAAGAGAGGGGAGAGAGTGTGTATTGAGAGAGATATTATATAAGGAAATAAAATCATATAATAAATATGATAATAAATAGGGGAGGGAAAAAAATCATTTTTCAAGAAAAGATTATTAATAAGATAGACAAATCAATTTAAAGTGTGTATTTAATGAAACTAAATATGTGCAATCTTACACAAGTTAGAAAAACCTTGTATAATAATACTCCGGTCCATAATATAAGCAAAAAATCTCAAATTTTTTAGTCTAAAATATAAGCAAATTTCAATTACTTCCATCCTATTTAATGAAGTTATTCTCAAAATACCCTTTATTTAATATAAATTTTGTTTTCTAATGACTCCTTTTATTCTCAACAACACAAGTTTAATAAATAAGAGGAAGGGTAATTTAGGTAACAAACTTAATTTTTTATTCCCAATGACTTTTTTAAATGAGATTAACTAACTACCTTAATATGTATATCATATTTAATTTTTGTTTATAATAGAGATAGGAGCCAGCAGGAGTATTGTTAGAAAAACCTATATAAATTTCATTTTGGCAGATACACACCTCCCATTCAATAATGCCATTTAACTTTGTGGCATCGTGTTCCACGAGGGGATTGTCGGTAGCTGCAACTTGCAAGAGTATTAACATGACCATGTTTTTTACACATTGAGTAGGGTAAAATATTACTCCCATCCTATATATAAGAGGCAAAATCCTAAAACACATAGACCAAGGAAATGTATTGAAATAAGTTATTTGTAATTAATATTTATATAAATTTACAAATTTAACCCTTCAATAATTAATGAATAAACCTACTTGTATTGAAAGTTGTACTGTCTCGTAAATATAAACCCTATTATAAATAAGGGTAAAATTGGAAATGAGCATTTAATATTTGTCAAAATACATGCATGTCTCTTATATTTTGGACCAAAAAAAAGTAGTTATTTGCCTCTTATAATAAGGACCGGAGGGAGTATTATATATTACTCACTCCTGTCCACAATATAAGAAATAAAACTCTAAAATATATAGATCAAGAAAATATATTAGAATAATTAATTATAATTAATATTCATATAAATTTTCAAAAACACCCATTCTAATTTTAATTAATATTCTGATGGTGTATAATTAATGACAGTAATTAATAAGGGCAATATTTGAAATTAGCATTTAATATATGTGAAAATTGATATATGTTTCTTATATTTTGGACAAAAAAAAAAGACCCATTTATTTTTTATATTATGAACCGGGGGAGTATATTTAAAATTAAAATTAAAATTAATATGTAATATATAGATATAAAGGAGATATTATCTGAGAATTATATTTGGATTGTTTGGATAGTGAAATTCCAGAAGCATAGTTACGAACTAACAAATCTTATTATCAAGAACGGTGTACTATTACTGATTTATGTCTATTTTCTTTTTATTTTCAAACATTCTTATTAAATGATTTAATTTGGATCATTAAATTAAAATAAATCAATTTATTCAAAAAATCTAATAAATAGTAATAATGAATACAAAATACTAACAAATACCCCACATAAAATATGTTATATATTTATTTATTCCATTCCACAATGTTTATTAAATTTTGTTCTTTGTGAGAGGATGGTGAATTTTTTAAAAACGATAAAGCATATCGAAATAAGGATAAATATAAAATGTATAAATAGGATTCTCTTTTTTTTTTTTTTTTTTTTACGAATAAATAGAATTCTATTTTAACATGTAGGATATAGCTTCACTTTTTTTTTTTTTTTTTGTTCTCTAGGTCTACTTACTTTATGATTGTCTTTGATACAGGCGGGCCCATGGGCCAAACAAGAAAGTCCCCCTTGCTTTAAGCCTCTCAAAAAGTAATTTTTTCTTTTTAAAAAAAAAAAAACTCAACCTGTATCTTTTTATATTTTATTTTTTTATACGTTTGGTGCATCAACAAACATAAGCTAGTTCAGTTTATGTGAAAGCTTACCATTAGCAGCAAGGTCTAGGGATCAACTCCGCATTGTGTATAAATAATTATTTATGTTTGAAAAAATTGTTGGGTTAATTTGTTATTTTTTAAAAAGATCTCGTCACAGAGTTTGTTTTAGGGTTCAACGGGTGTTGTGTCGACCTGCATTGAAGCATAGGACAAGCATGCAAACCCTTTAGCAGAACAACTATTTATCTAATAGATTATTTGATATATAATGAACATCATAAACAAAATAATATTAAATCAACTGTAATACCGTTTTTTATATATTAATATATAATATTATTTAATGTATGTATAAGTATTACAAAATATATAATATATTTTATATAATATATATTATTAATATGTATTTAAATATTATATTGTATAATTTCATATAATTAATATATATATATATATCTATATATATATGTTTTTGTATTTTAGGTAATTTATCAATGGTACAAAAAAATTATATTAGTGAGTAACAAAAAATTTGAGTTTTTGTGTTGTCTCTTGTCTCATATCTTGTTTTATCCCCTGACTACTTTTAAAATCAAATATGAAAAATCTATTACTTTTGTATGGTGCAATCCATTACTTTTTTTTTCCTCTTATTCAATCCATTATTTTTTTTTCCAAATTAAATGCAGCTATTCTTTATATTTATATCTCTTCTCCTAACCTTGTGATGGCAAATAAATAAATATATATATATAAATATATATATATATATATATATATATATATATTATATTTGCAATCTTCTTTGTGTATACTGTATAGGCAATCTTTTTTTTTTTTTTATCACCTAACCTTATTTTTTTGGTTATCATAATATTGGTGTAAAATATTCACTAATTTTGTCGATGACTAATCTCTATTAGGGCCTGACTTACCACCTTTAGTGAGGTCTCCCCTCCTAATAATGTTTTTTCCATTTGCAAGACTCGAACTCGCAACTTAACTTAAGGAATCCAAGTTCCGTTCCACTCATATCAACGTAATGATATACTCCCTCCGTTCCTTTACTATGGTAATTTAAGGTTTCTACACACAGATTAAGAAAACATTAATTTATTTATATTTGTACCAAATTACCCTTATTTATAGTATCATTAATTATTTACAAATTCTAACCTTGGTCATTTATGTACATTGAAAAGAAGCATTTGTGTACCTTGATCAAATGTAAGATGCATTGATATGTGCCACTTTTGTTTTGGAACATGTAACATTTATGACTGAATTTAAGTATGGAAGGTTTAGTATGTTTTCAATGTATTTCAATTTAATTATATGATAAGGGTATATATGGAAAAAAAATTGTCAAATATACATTGGGTTTATAAAAGATCCATTGTTTTGGAACAAAAACAAAAAGCTAAAATCACCATAGAAAAGGAACGGAGGGAGTAGAAAACATAACTAAGATACATAATAGAGTTGAATTAAAAAAAAAGTTGATTTATAAATAATAAAAAAAAAGAAAAGAAAAAAAGCGTTGAATATTACACCGATGGCGACATCAATTAATTTTGAATTTATATTTGTTGATTTATTGGACCCATTGTGGCACTGTTCAGATCCACGAATGGACTGCTTTTGGCTGCGGGTCCGTGTCATCTTGTCGTGCGAGAAATTTATTTAGCCAAATGTGAAGGTAATAAATAAATGAATAATTATTCAAATTGGTCCCCCAAAAATTTAGGTGACTTATTTTTTGTCCCTAAAAAAAAATAAATTAATTATTTAGTCCCTCAAATTTTTAAATGCGGGACACATTGGTCCCTCATTCCACTTCTAACTTCCGTTTACTTACTTATATGTCCTGTTAACCATCATGTCTGACTCGTTAGTGGTTATGTATAGCCTATGACAAATTTCACCATGAAAAACGAATAAAAAGTGAAAAAATATGCACAATTTTAAGGTATTTTGGCTTTAAAACTTTGCATTTTTTTTTAACTTCAGTTCATTTTTTACAACGAAAATTTGTCATAGGTCACACAGAACCACTAATGAGTCAGACAGATATTTAACCGGACACATCCCGCGTTTAGAAATTTGAGGGATTAAATAGTTAATTTATTTTTTCAAGGACCAAAAATGAGTCTCCTAAATTTTGAGGCACTATTTTGGACCTTTATAAATAAATTTTAAATGCATGGAAATAATATATTTAACTTAATAAGAATGATACATTTAAGTTTTGAGTTTAATTGGTATACACTGTCAGTGTAAATTTTTTTTACACTGTCAACCAATAACAGATCAACATGACATTGAAAATCTTTGATTCTTATCCAAAATCACCTTAAAAGTCATTCATATCACGATTTGTGATTGGTTGACAGTGTAAAAAACTTTACACTGACAGTACATATCAATTAAACTCGTTTTGAGTTTAATTAATATAAATCTTCTTGGCAAATGTTAATACGTGCATTAAGAGCATTGATTAAGAAATCAAAGAAGATATTATGTATGAAGTAATGTATTCAATACATTAAAAGTTTAAAAGTTATTATTTCCGATATAAAACTTTTATTTTTTTATTTCTCATCTGCCAAAAGATAGCATTCAAATTGGCAGAAGGATTTTCTACAAGAGCTCCTTTTTTTTTTTTTTTTTTTTCTCAGGGTATCCTCCGTGCATAACTAAGGAGACTAATCCCTCGAATCGGGTAGTACCACAAGGAAGACAAAGCTCTCCTTCAAGAGTTTTAACACTACTGCATTCCTAGGGTCAGGATTCGAACTCGAGATTTCTAGTTAAGCTGGAAGAAATCCGTATCATCTCATCCAAGTGCTCTTGGGTACAAGAGCTCATTTATTTATAATACAAGAGCACTGAAGTTTAATAATTTATTCATGAGTTTTGTTAACAAGTTTTTTTAGAATATTTATTTCATTTAATTGATATGTATTGTTACTGAAGTTTTTTACATTATCCATTAATCATAAATTATGGTATGAATGATATTTAAGGTAGTTAGGAATAAGATTTAAATACTTTTTAATGATATATCGATTTCTAATTAATTAACGGTATATAAAATCTTTACATCTCCATATTTATTAGATTATTATTAAATTAAAAGTAAATTTCATGAAAACTGCACACTGTATTCTTGCTATTTGACGCTGTTGTTGTGCGGCGCTATCTGCCTCCGCGTTATATTTCTCGCTGTCGCTACCTTCTCTTTTTAATCCCATTTGGTATCTCCTAATTCAATTAGGATTCCTGATTGATTATTGGCCCAAACCACACTTTGTCTCCTTGCCAAGCAACTCACGTGACTTTTGAAAGTCAAATTAACAAGTTATTGCATAATTTGCATCATTAACTTCAATTTGGCAAAGCGAATTTTCTTTCTTCCATCTACAATACAATTCACGCGGGACCCACTTTATAATTCAATTTCTTCCTTCAACTTTCACTTCAATTTCAATTAACATTGCGCCACTTTGTTTTTTTCTTTCTTGAATTAATGATTCTTCTTTGTTCCAGCTAAGAACAATAAATGGAATAGTAAGTAGAGCTGTCATATTGATTAATGGAAGTACAGGATGAGACGTTTTGGTACAATGAATGATTGCTCTCTAAGTACTAAGGTTTTTATGTATGTGTGTATACAACATGTGCGACAAGGACGAAGGTTCTCATATATATAGACTACTCGGTGCGTGCTATTCATGCGAGTTGGTTACTCCAGGTGGGGTCCATCGAGTTATTGCCGCAATTAACAGGTGCGTGCATAAGATCATCCTCTCTCTCTAACCATCAAGAGATTGACCCTTCTGGAATGTAGTGATGTGTCCCTCTCCATTTGTCCTTTTATGACCGCAACCTTTTGCCGGCATGTGCATCCTAGACGTTTCCTATTACGTCGAGACACAAGAACTAACCGTACGTTCTGTCCGAGCGCTCAACAGGCCGGTCGTTCCCAATTAAGCTGAAAGTAGTTCCGGGACCCAAGATAGTCTTCTTAGCCCCCGAGATGTTATTTGACTTATTATATAGCACCGACTTGCCTGTGCAGGATCCGACATATCCATCCTCGTGGGTCATGATCTTTCTATTACTTAGGGCAAACCCGACCTAGATGGCCATGTGCCAATCCTGACGGGAACAAAAGCCCCCAAGTCTCGAGCTGTATTCAGCATAGAGGCTTGAAAGCTTTGGTCCGACTTCATTCTATCACTGTCCCCGCTTTTAAAGTGGTCTTGTCAAAGGTCACATCCCTCTATTTCAGTTGTTCCTCGTTACGCATGCGCTACAGCTACTCCACGCATGCTACTTAATCTATGACCGTTGGATCCATCTCGTTCTCATCCTACGGCCGAAAGTTTCCCTATTTAAACCATTTTCCTTTACTCAACTTTTCACTTTCTCACTTCTTCATCTTCGACGGTTTCTTCTCCATCTCCCTGGTTCTCTTTGTTCGTCGTTTTGCCTCCCTCCCTTTCTCCTTCATCTATTTTCCTTTTGCTTCAGGTACGTCTTTCCACACTCTCTTCATTTTCCTGTTTTGTTTGGGTGGTTGTCTTTCTTTCTTTCTTTCTTTCTTTCTTTCTTTGAGTTTTGATCATGGAGGAAATGTGAGGGTTTTTGAAAGGACCCAATTCGAGCTGGGCGAACTCCAAAAAATTAAGAGAGGAGAGCTAGAAGAGTAATATAGAAGTTTTCTGAATTTTTGTTCTCTATCTTATTCATTACTCATAACATGATTTATACAATGGATTTTGACCATCTACCGCGGATCTATTGCCAGGTGTCCTAGCAAGGTAGCAAATGCAATAACAGAAAAAGGAATCCTAGAAGTGATGCAATAACAAAAATGCAAAACATAGTATAGCATGGTAATGGTGTTGATGCTGACAGGGTTGGGCTTAACTTGTGGACTTGGCCCAATTTGGAGTTGTAACCCTTTGTCCGTATTAGTTTTATCGTGAGGGACCCGCACAGAAAGATTCTGGTGTAGACGGTTCTCCGCCTGTCGCTGAGGTTGGAGAGGCGGTTCCGGCCTCCATTGTGAGGGAGCCATATTGGTGGGTGTTGCCCAGCATTTGGGCATGCGCTCGAAGCTTAGGGACCTTGCTTCTCTTGAAGAAGTCAAGGATTTAGTGATGGATAAGAAGGGTTTAGGCCGGGTAGGTTTTCTTCCTTGATCATGCATGAACGCTCCACAGAAATGCATGAAGTGTGGCAAGGGCCACGCAACTGCATGATCAAGGGAGTGCGGACGCATATCTAGGGATTGCGGGCAACCCAAGGCGGAACCTTATGTGAACAATGCGAAGGCTTCAAGGCCTAGGGCTAGAGGCAGAGTTTATGCCAGTGGTGTTGAGGCCTCTCAGAATGAGGATCTGATACACGAACAATGTACCATCGGAGGTAAGCCTTTAACAGTACTGTTTCATTCAGGTGCAACCCATTCTTTCATTGCCTATGACTGTGCTAAAATGCTAGGATCACTAGTGTCTTCCCTGCCCTTTGATTTGATTATATCTACTCCTACTGCTAAGCATGTGTTGACTGTTGAAGCATGTTTGAATTGTACTATCTTTGTAGGGGATATGAAATTTTTTGTTAACTTGATCTATTCGCTTCTTTCGCAAATAGATGTGATATTAGGAATGGATTGGTTATGTGCTAACCATGTCATGTTAGATTGTGCAAATAAAACCTTGATTTTTCCTAAGGATGAGATTTCTTGATTTTTGTCTGCTAACCAAGTAAGAGCTTCTTTGAGAGAAGGAGCTCAAGGATACGTGTTAGTGTTTTCCTTGGACGTTAAGAGCGAGTTTGAATTGCAGTCTATAACTATAATCAATGAGTTTCTGGAAGTTTTTCCTGAAGATGTACTTGGTTTACCGCCTGTTCGAGACATTTAGTTCTCAATCGATCTTGTTTCTGGGTTCTGGACTGATATCAAATGCACCATACTGTATGTCACCATTGAATCTAGAGGACTTAAAGAAGCACCCAGTGGATATGTTGGGGAAGGAATTTATTAGAACTAGTGTGTCACCTCGGGGAGCTCCGATTTTGCTTGTGAAGAAGAAGAATGGAACTTGTCGCCTATGTGTGGACTACCGTCGGTTGAACAAAGTGACGATCAAGAACAAGTATCCTATTCCAAGGATAGATGTTTGATGGATCAATTGCGAGGAGAAGCAATGCTCTCGAAGATAGATCTACGTTTTTGTTATCATCAGATCCCGAAGGTAGCGTTCCAAACACGCTATGGGCATTATGAGTACCTTGTGATGCCTTTCGGAGTGACAAATGCGGCTGCTATATTCATGGATTATATGTATAGGATCCTTCATCCTTATCTAGATAAGTTTGTCGTTGTCTTTATCGATGAAATTCTAATCTATTTTGCTAATCAAGATGAACACGCCGAACATCTCAGTGTGGTTCTTTAAATTCTAAAGGAGAAGCAGTGGCATGCGAAGATGGAAAAGTGTGAGTTTTGGTTGGATGAGGTTCAGTTTCTAGGTCATGTTATCTCAAAGGCTCAAAGGAAGGGATTGTTGTGGACCCATCGAAAGTTGAAGTTGGTCTTAAATGGGAAAGACCGAAGGCTGTAAATGAAATTAGTAGCTTCGTGGGTCTAACTGGATACTATAAGAGATTCATTGAAGGATTCTCTAAGATAGTAGGACCTCTTAGCCAGTTAACTCGGAAAAATCAAGCATTTGAATGGACTCAAACTTGCGAGAAAAGTTTCTAAGAGCTAGAGAGGAGGTTGGCTACCTCACCTTTGTTAGTGTTGCCTGATCCCAAGGAAACTTATGAGGTTTACTGTGGTGCTTCACATCAAGGGTTAGGTTGTGTACTAATGAAAAATCAGAAAGTGGTAGCCTATGATTCAAGGCAGTTGAAGGTTCATGAAAGGAATTATCCTACACATGACTTGGAATTAGCCGTCGTGGTTTTTGCACTGAAAATCTGGAGGTATTATCTGTATGGAGCAACGTTCAACGTCTTTGGTGATTATAAAAGTTTAAAGTATCTGTTCGATCAAAAGGAGCTCAACATGCGACAAAGGCGTTGATTGAAATTTTTAAAGGATTATGATTTCAAACTACAGTACTATCCTGGAACAGCAGATGTGGTAGCATATGCCTTAAGTAGAAAAGTGATGCATGTGTCTGCAATGATGGTTAAGGAGCAAAAGTTAATACAACAGTTTAGGGATATGCAGTTGACTTTGGAGATGTCATCAGGAAAGCTTTGTTTAGGTATGATTACATTTTCCAACGGATTGATGGATAAAATATGAGAGAAATAAGAAAGTGATCAGTACCTGCAAAAGGAAAGGGAGTTGACGCGACAAGGAGCAACGCCAGAATTTAAGGAAGGAACATATGAAATTCTAGGGTTCGGTGAAAGGATTTGTGTACCTAAGGATCCCGAACTCAGAAAGTTGATTCTTGAGGAAGCTTATAAGAGCAAGCTGAGTATGCATCCTGGAGCGACAAAGATGTACCAAGATCTGAAGAGGTTGTATTGGTGGCAAGGGATGAAAAGAAATGTGATGGAATATGTCTCTTCCTGTTTAGTCTGTTAGAAAGCAATGATTGAACAACAAAGACCAGCATGGATGTTGCAACCCCTGAGTATCCCAGAGTGGAAGTGGGATGGTATCACAATGGATTTTGTGACGAGTTTCCCGAAGACTCAAAAAGGTCATGTTGCAATATGGGTGATAGTAGATGGACTAACCAAGTCGGCTCACTTTTTGCCCATCAATATCAGGTATTCAATGGAGAGATTGACTCAATTATACATTAGGGAAATTGTTAGACTACATGGTGTACCTTCAAGTATTTTTTCGGATCGAGATCTGAGGTTTATGTTGAGGGTCTGGCAAAGTCTGCAAGAGTCGTCACGGACTAAGCTCAGGTTGAGTTCGGCATATCATCCATAGATGGATGGACAGTCCGAAAGGACGACTCAGTCGCTTAAGGATTTGTTAAGGGCTTGTTTGTTGGAGCATACGGGGAGGTGGGATGAATTTCTACCGTTGATAGAGTTCACTGTTCACCTACGACAGTAGTTTCCACTCGAGCATAGGGATGGCACCCAATGAGGCTTTGTATGGTCGACGGTGTAGGACGCCTCCTTGTTGGTACCAAGATGGTGAAAGTCTAGTGTTGGGACCAAACATTGTGCAACAAATGACAAAAAGGTGAAAATGATCCAGGAGAAAATACGAACAAATCAAAGTCGGCAAAAGAGTTATGCGGACAAGAGACATAGACCTCTTGAGTTCGAGGAAGGCGATCATGTATTTGTTAGAGTCACGCCCATGGCTGAAGTTGGCAGGGTGATTAAATATAGGAAACTCAGTCCTAAATTCATTGGACTCTACCAAATTCTTCGTCGAGTAGGTCCTGTAGCCTATCAAATAGTTTTACCACCTTTTCTTTCGAATCTTCATAATGTCTTTCACATGTCGTAATTGCGAAAGTATGTTACCGATCCTAGTCATGTCATAGCAACTGATACAGTACAATTAAAAGATAACTTGACTTATGAGAAACGACCTATGAAGATCGAAAACAGGAGAGTGAAGTAGTTAAGAGGAAAGGAAATCTCGTTGGTTAAGGTGAACTGGAATCCCACGTCAGGAGATGCAACATGAGAGTTAGAGGAAAATATGAGAGAACAATATCCACACCTGTTCTAAGGTAAATTAATTTCGAGGACGAAATTCGTTTTAGAGGGGTAGTGTTGTAACGCCCCGAAAAAAATGCCTTATTTGTTAATTTATTTCCTCTGTGAACAAATTGGTTGAGAAATACAATTTCATAATTATAAATAATATTTATTGTTTATGTTTGAGAATCATTCGAATTTGAATTTGAATTAAAAACTAAGATAAGATACAGATTATGTTTTGACATCTGGTACGGATTTTCAATGTATATTGTAATTCCTTGAACCTATATATGTCTAAGGAAGATAAATCATAAATTAATTGTTTGAGCCTCTCTGTGTTATTTTTAGGCGAAGCCGGTGAAAATATTATTATTTTAATTGGGTCCGCTAATTTTTAATTTCGAGACCGGAAATCTCGAAATATATGCCAAACGGATAGTTTCATGACTAGAGTAACTGGACCAATTAGATGATTAGATGACAACTTTTCAACCTTGCCATAAGTGGATAAAGTCATATTTCCCTGAAAGATTAATCATCCACCTTTTACTCAAAACTAGACAACATGTGTCCTTTTTGCATCATACACCATTTATCCTCTTACACCAAATGAAAATTAATTTTTAATTACAATTCCTCTCTTATTCCTCCATGAGTACACATCTACAACACACACACACACACACACACACTCACTTAAACCTTCAACACTTCTTTCATTTCATTTCATGCATCTATACCTCTCACTTGCAAGAACAAAAACAAAAGTTCTCTTATCTCTCTCCTCTCTAACCCTATTCGGCCACCACCATTGGAGCACTCTCCAAGTTTGTTTTCCAAATTCCAACTTCATTTCCTTGATCTTCCCCATCATCTAAGCCTCTTCTATTGTAACATCCTTGTTTTTATGGCATTGTTTATATGTTTAATTATCATTTTTAAGGCCTTGATTATATATCTAATATGTATGTTTAAGCATTGGAAACCTTGCATGGAAAGTACGCGATTAACCGACTTCGAATCAAGTGGGAACATACATTATGGTTTCTTATACAGTTTAGAACGCTTAAGAGTGCACAGTAGAAAATTTATGTTCGAGGAAGAGATTAGGCATACTTGAAGCTTGAGCTTGTTCCTTAGGTTTAGGGGAGTCTATGATTCAAATTTGAGGTCAATCGGACTTCAAACGAGTTCAGATCGCGATGAAACGTGCGAATCAGGGTTTCTGGTCAACTAGTCAACACTTGAGCGTGGTTATTATAGCACTTGAGCGTTGGGAGTGCATTGCCACGCGTCAGGCAGTGGCACGTGGAAGGACACACGTCGAGGAGACTTCATGAGGAAGTCACCCAACGCTCGAGCGTGTGAAGAATGGCGATCGACCGCCCCAGCGCTTAGACGTTGGAAAAACAGCGCTGGCATTGGATTTTGAAAAAATAAAAAAGGACTAAAAGGTAAAATTTTAAGACTTTCACCATTTCTAACTCAGCACGAAACAGAAGATAGAGATAGGGAGAGAGAGTTAAACTTCCGACCTTGATTCCAACTCGATCATTCGCCCTATCGAGATTCCAATTATACAGTTGTGATCGTGGCAACGACATCTTCTTAACCCTAGCTTTCTTTTCTCATCTAGGCTAAGGTAAATCTATGTCCTAGTTATGCCAAAATGTCGCCGGTGACGGTATTGAGGTTATCTTTCTATATGTTTATCAGTTTCCAATTCCGTCTTCAGATTAGGGTTATCCATAATGTGTGCTTCACAATGATGTATTCAGGTGAATTTTCGGAGCACCGGAGGTGCTTGTACCAAGCGTGGCAGATTCGTGAGGAATAAAGGAGTGTTCGTATCGTTGCTTCTAAGCTATCCTAAGACACTTCAGGTGGGAGAAAGAAACCCCTTATCGTCGTAAATGCCTAAGTAGCGTATTTTACTATAATGGCGTAGGGCGACCTAAACCCTACTAGTGGGCGAATAATTGACAATGTCAATATCACATTGGCGACTACTTTGTGGTACCAATGATGATATGGAGATTGTAGGTTAATAGCCGCTAGGTTAAATTTGCGATATTCGAGGTTGCATGATTTTTACCTATTGAGCTGCTTGTTGTGTACTGTTTGGATTAATTGTTTATTTTGATTAATTATGTTTATTTAATTATTTAATTATTATTTTATTTATATTAACATGCTTAGTGTGATAATGTGCTTTGCCTACTATAACGTGCTTAGTTAGTTCCTAGGCATTGATATATGATATTTTGGAGTGATGCATATTGGGGAGTATATGACATATAACTTAGTCGTGCCTACCTAATTAATTAATTAATTAATATATTATTTATGATGAGATTGATGATATCTTATGATTTGAGAGATTATCTGAGATGGTGATAAAAGGTTGAGGCACTAGGTTATAACCTGATACGAGTCGGTGAGACTCATATAGATGCATAGTGTTGATCACAGTTGTGTGAGTGGAACACACGAGGTAAGAGTATCCGATTATGGATACCGAATTCACGGGTGAGTTCCCTTACGCTGAGTTTGAGGGAGACTACTGTGATATGTCGGAAGTCCTTACGGAACCATCCCGTATTTATATTGTGCAGCTATAGTGTCATTGCTTTGCATGAGCACCCTAGAGAGAACCGGGGTGTGCACCGACGTGTACTGTGCATCTATAGTGTCATTGCTTTGCATGAGTGCCCTACCGGGATGACGAGCCCAGCAGGGGTCCCGCTGATGGGAACCCTGGAGTTTGAGTTTTTGGATGACAATGGGTGGCACGTGGATCCAGTCACCTGTTTCGCTGTATATACGGGTCCAGTATCAGTGTACGCTCGTATGGGAGATGGGCCGCATTTTGGATTCGTCGGAACATTCCGTCTCGACCAATCCTTCCCGTTCCCCATCGGCTTTCCTGCACCAGCACCACCGATGCCGCCGTTACCACTGATGCCCCCTATGTATCCCTGGCCAGCACCAGCACCAGTACCTCAGGGCTCAGATCCGGTAGTTCCTGACATAGATCCGGGGCAGAGGCTGCCGCATTGTAACATAACTTCAACGCGGAAAAACAAACATGTTTATGAAAAGAAAACATAACATAAACAAAGTATAAATGAAACCCAACCCCGATGTCACATTACATAGCTGTTATAACCATATTCCGATCATTTAGATAAACAAAATAAACTAAACATAAGTCCTAACTACGAGTAGCGGCTCCTCAGAGTCACTCCTCAGCAAGCTGCTCGCTGTCATCTGGATAACATAAAAGGGTACATGCAAAGCAACAACAAAACATGGGGAGTAAGAACCATATATATATAAACATAACGGCAATAGGATAATTGGCAAGATGATCATACAACAAATAACAATCATAACATAGCACATCATACCAAATATCATAAGCATATCACATACATCATAAAGCACATCCCAATATAACATCTAAGTAATGCAATGTGACTCACTACTCCGAATGCATGTGGATCCATCTATACCGGGCATACGACTTTGGAGTTACATATCCACATTGGCTAATAAGCACCAACGTCGGCAGTCCATAACACAGGTGGACCCCTTGGATAGCCGACGCACCATACTCTCAGATGCGCCACCACGGGCGTACATGATTCCTTAATCAGACAAATCACCGCGGACGGCCAGATCGCCTTATTCTCGGACGACCTCCCCAGCTGTTGTACCTCCCCTAATAACTTCATGCATAATACATGCATAACAATCGTTTGACCACCACCTCCATCAACACCATTTATTATGGCTTAACGTCTTTGGCCAATAAGTAACATCATCTTTAATCTTTTAACTTTAATCTTTCATTAACACTCTGGCCAATAAGCGCTAGAGCTCAACATCTCGACCACTCGACTATCGAGGCCCCCTTAGCCACTAGGCTACCAAGGTACAACATCAACAACACCTTGACAACATGGCTATCAAGGCCTCCTTGGCCACTCGGCTACCAAGGTACAATGTTATCTTTAAGTTATCTAACTCGTCTTTACTTCGTTTGGTGTCTTCTTTCATTATAAGAAACAACTGGGGTGAACCACCCCTATTCTGCTTTCTGTGTTCCCCCATTATTAATGTCCCTAAAACACTCACTAATCAATCCTAGGGTCTTTAACTAAGCCCTATGAACATAACCTTGCCTCTCATACTACATTCATGTCTTATGAACAAACTGGGAAAATATCTCTTAATCTCATTCATCATTGTTAACTTCTTTTAAACGTCTTAACATTATTAACAAGCCCTATTAATTAGTTAGAGTCTTATTAACATCATTGTTGGAATTAACATCCTCAACAATCAACACTCATTCAGAGCACAACTTCATCATCATCATCAGAACATCATTCTCATCAAAACAGCATCATCATCATAACATTCATTACAACATTAAACATCATACATAATTTGGCATACCAATTATCAATTGAATTCACATCATTATGAGCAAGGCAACAACATACAATAGCATACAACATCAATTAGACAATTAGCATGCAACCGGGTCATGGGTTAACCCTCATCTTACGTTACCCCATAGCCTACATGTTCATACTAGCCTTTCTCTCCATACCTGGTATGAAGATTCCCAACGAAATGATGGCATGGGCAAACTAGACACGTTCCCTCTAGCGGCTCGATGAGTTCCTCAAGCCTTAGACGACACTAGCGCGTGTGACTTCTCTCCCAAACGGACTCAAGATCACCAAGAATTTCAAAGGGTTTAAGGGAAGGGAAAGGGAAGAGGTTTCTGTCACACTAGGATTGCCCAAAGTGCCAAAATAGGGGTTGACTCGTAACCCTCACGGAATTGCTCTATTTATAAGCATTCTGACCTGAGCACGGTCGTGCTCCCTCTAAGCACGGTCGTGCTTAACATGAGCACGGGGTCGTGTGACACCCTTCTACCCCGCATTTTTTTGTAAAGCATTAAACATATAATGGCAACGATGTAATCATGCATATTCATTTAATAGGAATAAAAATCTGTTGATAGAAAGGTTCACATGTACAAGTTCCAAAAACAACGCGGAAATAAATCATAAGTTTAGAAAGTTCAAAACGTAAAACATAAGACAAAAGCATAAACCGCAACCCCGATGTCACATTCAGAGCTGGTATAAAAAGTTCCGGAATACATCAACGGAATACAACCACTAGCAAACTAAAACTGATAACTAAGCACCCTAACAAGTCGTGGCTCCTCGGAGTCACTCCTCGACTGGCTGCTCACCGTCCTCTGCAAAATGCCGATCAGGCCAAATACAAACAACAAAGAATGGGAGTAAGAAACATATAATCATAACAACATAGGAATAGGAAGCAAGATGACATGGCATAGCAATATAACGACGTATTATCATCCAACATCATCAACAGATTAATCATTCAACATATGCTATGCAATGCAATGCAACGCTACTCCGCTACTCCATCAATGCATGTGGATCCAGCTAACTCAGGATGCTACTTCGGAGACACATATCCGTATTGGCCATAAAAGCACCAACACCGGCAGTCCACTAACTAGTGGACCCCATGGATAGCCTACGTATCATAACGGATACGACACCTCGGATGCGTACGGTTTCACCATAGCAGGGTGAACACTCGAGACTTGGGCCAGATCACATAACGGTGACCTCCCCTATGTAGACATCCCCCCCTCAACAACAACTCCAATGCTCTATGCAAGTGACATAACAACGAACAAGACATCCACCTCCTGCACTTGGGCCGACTCAGCTCCCAAGACTTATCATTCACATCAACATCAACATCAACACCTTAGACCCAAACCATGGGGTCAAGGCCCCCTTGGCCCAAAAAGCACCAAGGTCCAACTTAACATTACCTCGACCGAAAAGCATCGAGGCCACTTTAGCTAAAAAGCACCAAAGTCCAACAGCTTGCGATAGCCCATTAGGTACCGACTTAACCAATTCATCGCTACAATCCTCTTGGTTAATCGTTAGCCAAGTTATCTAAGTCTCATTAATTGTTTATTACACTATCAAGGTACTATTGGGGATAATTGGGGTCGAAAGCCCCTTAAATGCCTTTAATCCAGTTTCTGTCAGGAGGAATAGCACGGTCGTGCTCGTTTCCCTGCACGGTCGTGCTGCCACTTAAGTGGACCACGGGCGTGCTAACTATCAGGCACGGTCGTGCTCATGGAGCATGGTCGTGCTTAATCGCTGCACGGTCGTGCTAAACGTGCAGCCGTTTTTCTAGAATTCAACTGGGAGCACGGGCGTGGCTCAATGCACGACAGTACTGTTCTGGGCAGGAAACAGAGCCTAATTCTTTGGGAAAAAATCCCTAAACACTCTTAAATCATAACCTAGAGTTCTTGGGCTAATCCATCAACATAAATCTCACACCTTACTATTTGTTCATAATCAGTTTACAGTCTGAGTAATTAATCCTTAATTACTAAATCAATTAGTGGTCCTAAATTAATCATTTAGGGTCCTTTAACTAACATATCATCTCCCACAACATGAGCCAACCAAAACAGTCACAATGACCATAACTCCAACACATTTATCATGACCTATCATCAACCACTCAACGGTGTAATAAGCTAGGCACATTAAACATGTTAACGTAGCCAAAAATACAACCAACAGACAACTTATCATAGCATCAATAAACATATTAAACATGTTAGAGACATAGTATTAAACAACCATATTACCAACACATAATATTATCATACGACAACAATATAACGGGGTTATGGGAAACCCTCATCTTACTATACTCCTAGCCTAGAGATTATACTATCTTCTCCCCATACCTGGTATGTGGTTTGCGTTTCAAAAAGAAAGAGGGTTCTCTAGGGTCTCGTCTCACAAGCACTTATCTACGATCTTGTTTGGAGGTTTAAACAGCGAATATGATGATCACGTCTTCGCAGTGATGTTCTCCTATCAACGAATGGTGAAGAACGGTGCAAGAACGGGTTCCCTAGAGAGAGTTTTCTAGGTACGGTTGATGGAGATTGAGAGAAAAAGAGAAGAGAGGCAGGTCTGAGTGTTGGGACGTGATAGACTAGGGTTTAGATCGTGTTTTAGGGGTTAAAAATGGGTTGGAATGCGTTTTGGGCTTAAAAAGAACCTAAATCGCGTTTTCTGGTTCTGCAAGTATTCGCGGGGCGAACTCCCATTCGCGGGGCGAGATAGAGAACCAATTTCTGTCAGCTGGATTTGCGGGGCGAACCTGAAAGCGCAAAAGCTGAATTTTTGGTTTTCGCGAGGCGAATAAAGGTTCACGGGTCGAGGCCGAAACAGTTGAATTTGGCCAAAACACATGAAATAAGATTTGTAGATAATTCTCTTAGATTTCCAACGACATAAAGATCACCTCGATCGGACATCTAAAACTCAACATATGGCCAAAACGGTAAAACAAGTTACTAGGACTTCTAAGACAATTAAACCTTCCTAAGGCTAAACCTTCCTAACATGAACTTAGACATCAAGAACAAGCATAACAAGCATATATAGGCTAAGTCTAACACACATTAACATTTATTAACATATGGTGGAATTCAGGGTGTTACAGGTCGTGCTTGAGACACCCCGATGTCCCATTAAAGGTAATCGTGATTTATTTAAAACTTAACCGTATTGTTAACATTAAGCAAATATATAAACAACGAAGGAAATAAAATTTTTACAACAACCACATATGATAAACACACCATCATGCAAGCCCATATATGTATGTCACATAATAACTGTCAAAAGGTACTGTGAAGGGAATCCCGTCAGTAGGATCCCATATAAGTACAAACTGATAAAGTAACAAAATACATAAAAAGTCTAAAAGAAAAGACGTCTCACCGATTCTCTCTACCCAGTCCCTCCCTTCTCAAAATACATCAAAATATCCTCACCACACACATCTATAAATACCTAGTGAGATAGCACTGGCCAAATCTATCTCGGACGGCTACTGCTACCCTCACTCTCTCCTCTATCACCTCTAGAACGGGACGATCCTGACATTCCTCGGCTATTGTCTGAAGAAATCCCCTCTGAGTGTTGCTAGAACAGACAACGATAAACTCTATTGTCTCGCGAAGATAACCGAGAGGACTCAGACTGAACTGGCCTGATGTCCGGGACCTGTGGGACCTCCGGTGCTAAGAGGTGGTTGATATCAGGTACCACCTGATCATCTGGTGCTGGTGCTGTTGAGACCTCACAAGTCTAAGACACATTCAATGCGTAGATTCTCTAAGTTTTGATGATTCCAAATAGATTAAGTATGGTAATATTGAAGCATATGAAATTACTGACATATCTGTAAGTGTGCAGGAAAATAGACTTAAGGTCACTCGTCTATTTTTGACCCGTCTACTTTTCATTAGAAGCTCAGTTTTTAGACTTGTCTAAGAACCACTCGTCTAAAATTCAATCAAAGATTAAGTCAACGCTCAGTCAAGATCTAAGTTTACTTGATGACATGGCAAGAAGAATTTGTCTAGAAAGGACTCAGTGGATCACCTGTCTAGTTTTTGGAATGCGCTAGCACCCATCTAAGTTTTGTACTGCATAAGCACTCGTCTAAATTTTGGATTGACTTTCACCCGTCTAAATTTTTATTACTGATACCAAGTCAGTGTGTCAGAAATAAAGTCCAAGTCACCTTATTCAAATTAGATGCCTTCCTTAAGGATCTCGAAGACCTCTGGACAATAGCTCAAAGGACAAAGAATAAAGAATGTTGTTTCAAGGTTTTAAGGAATAAACACGCAATCTCTGTACCACAGTAGTAACTTTTTAACTATTTTAGTACAAAGTAAAAGTGCTTTCTGTAAAGTGAACTGATTGTTGCACTGAAAGAGGAAAGCTCTCTGCTACAAGTACAAGATGCCTACTGTTGCATACTCTGAAACAACAACTGTTCAGTTTAAAGTGTACTCTTGGACATCCTTGTCAAAGCTGAACGTTCCCAAGCATTTAATGTTTATACAGAATGACTCTTTGGCATTAATGGTGCCTCAGAAGCTCAAATCAGAAGAACACACTTTCTGAAGCTGTGACTAAACGGATCTTTTAATTGAAGTCTTTAAATAGATCAAACAATGAAGATGAAGAGAAGAAGTTGAATATCATTAAGAACACTATGCAGAAGCATTTACTCTCTTCATTAACTTCTTCATTCTTCCATTGAATACACCTTCAATCATTTGATATTAATTCGCAGTATTTCATACTTCATATTTATTCCACTCCTTGAGTGTGATCTGAAAGATTTGCAAGCTGTATTAATTACACAAAAACCTTTTCATTCCTTACTGTGTTGAACCTGAAGAGGTTAGGTGAGAAAAGAATACCTGCTTGAGTGTTGAGCCTGAAGAGGCTAGGTGTGCAAAGAATACTTGTACTGTAATTGACTCAGTTATAGTGGAACTTGGTGCTGCCAAGAAACTGGACGTAGCCTTGTGGATTTTTGGGGTGAACCAGTATAAATCTCTTGAGTGATATTTCTCTTTCCCTTATCTCTTTAATTTGCTTAAGTATTGTTTCTGTTTAAGCTTTTAACTTGGGGAGTTAATATTATGAATATCAAACTCTGTTTTACCCTTCTCTGTTTGCTTGTGTGTTCTGTCTTGATATTAAACGTTTCACTCGTCTAAATTTCTTATCTAAGCTTTGCTTGTTGTGCCTGTGAAAATCTTTTTAAAGGAACCCAAAAAGTTGGTAAATACAATTCAACCTCCCTTCTTGTGTTAACTTTGGTATTTCAGGTGCATGATCTGGTACTGGGACGAGAACTAGTACCGGTACAGGGACCGGTACAGGTATGACCTCCGGCATCGGTGGCATCAGTGGAAGTGGTGCTGCTGGAAGGCCTATGGGGAATGGAAGAGTCAAGCCGATCCTGAAAGTACCGACCATGCCAAAAGGTGCTCCATTTCCCCATCCGGTAGTGGCCTTGACTGGACCCGTATAGACTGCAAAGTGAGTGGCTGGGTCCACAAGCCACCCATGCTTATCCACACATTCTAACTCAAAGGTTCCCGCTAAGGGAAACCCTGCCGATCTTGTCATCCAGGGATGCTCCCAATGTGCCATCCTCACCATCTAGGTCTGTACGCACCACAATCGAGAAGAGGAAACCCGAAAGAAAAGAGAAGGGAGATAAGAAACTATCTAGCATCAAAACATGGAAAAGGATACATAGCATTAAATCAATAAAAGCACATAGACATGCATCACACAAAGATATACAATCATCCTCAAGTTATTTTATAATCCTCTACTCCTCGCACTCATGCAAAATATGCTAACGTGGCTGCCATCCAGAATATCAAGTCAGCCGTCTAAGCGACGCGTCTCCAGAACGCCGGTGCACATCCTCATACATGGCAGAGGATGCTCATGCAAAGCAATGACACTATAGTGGCACATCTCGCTCCGGTGCACACCCAACTCACACACACACTCTCTCTCTCATGGGTGCTCATGCATAGCAATGACACTATAGCTGCACGATATAAACCTAAGTTGAGACGGTCCCGCGAGGACTACGGATATACGTCACAATAGTCTCTCATATCCTCCGTAAAAAAAGAAACTGGCCCGTGGCTCCGATATTTATCGTCAGATACACTGACCTCGTGTGTTCCACTCACACGGCTGTAATCAACAACATGCGTTCATGCAATCTCACCTTTCCATACGAAGCAAATCCTAATGCCTTAACCTTCCACTATAACCTCATAATATACCTCAACTCATCAAACAAACATGATTTAATCATATTTAATTTAGGTTTGGCATATGTCTAAATTTTCCTTCATTCACTCTCTCCCAGCAGACATCTCTTTAAACATTTGCAGATCAAATATATATCACCTCAAGTATAATTACACAACATTAAATATATAATAAAATCATAAAGTAAGCACAAATAATCTAAACATAGTATATTAAAATAAATAGCACACAATGAGTAGCTTAATAGATAAAATCATGCATCCTCGAATATCATAAATTTAACCTAACGGCGATAAACCTACAATTCTTATATCATCATTGGTACCACTAGTAGTCTCCAATGTGATATAGATATTGTCCGTTACTCACTCACTAGTAGGGTTTAGGTCGCCCTACGCCATTATTGAAATAAATGCTACTTAGCCATTTCCGACGTTAGATGGCTTCTTTCTCCCACCTGATGAGTCGTAGGCTACCCTAGAAGCAACAAAACGAACACCCTTTCAACCTTTTAGCTACTGCCACGTGAAGAAAACAGGGTCCCCGAGTCTCCAAAAATTCACCTGAATACATCATTGTGAAGCACACGTTACAGGGAACCCTAATATGAAAACGGAATTGAAAACCGATAAACGGATTGAGATATAACCTCAATACCATCGCCGATGACATTTCGGCATAAAAAGGACATAGGTTTTCCTTAGCCTAATCAAGAAAAGAAAGATAGGATAATGAAGTAGACGTCGTGGGGATCACAACGGTATAATTGGAATTTCGATAGGATGAACGGATTGATCGGAATCGGCTCCGGAAATTCTCTCACTCTCACGGACTTCTCTATCTCTTTCTTCTACGCTATCTTCACTCTCTCTCTCTGACTTATTTTCCTTTCACGTTAGTTTGGGTTATCTTACTCACTAACTAACTTATTTTTTTTTCATGCTAATTTGATAGGTAAGAAACAATTTTTTTTTTTCATACTTTAGGTTATAATGTGATGACTCACTCAAGGCAATACTCCCTAGGCCTCAATGCTGGCGTGAAATGGAGAGATGAGCGCAAGTAGGAGGCATGGTCAAATATTGATCAAGAAATGGCAAGTAGCTGCATGGATCTTAACTGACCATAAAATGGGCTAACTTTGCATGAGTTAAAGATAAAAAAAAAAAAAGAAGTAAGCAGCTTGCGTGGTCTTGAAATGGTCATTCGATGAAGTTAATTAGTTTTATGAAGATATAGAAATGTTTAAGTAGGAGGTGGCGCTACACATTATGCAGCCAGAATTTAAAGAGGTGGAGGTGTCTTCCATTTACAAGGTAACCATGTACTACCTATTCATATGATTAAATTTAGTTCATTTAATTAGATTACAAGTTGTAACTAGGACATAGTTAATTAAGGCTAGTGTTAATTAATTATGATGAGTAAGATTTAGTAAATTAATTATAATCATCTAGCTATGATTAAGATCTATGTCTATGACTAATTATCTTTTAATTTTGTTAATGATAAACCACCTTAATTAAGGATTTGAATTGAGGTGCTTCCAATAGGGGGCTTTGACGTGCTTGCTTGAGGTGCTTGCCTAATGAAATTTTTGAAGTGCTTGAATTTTATTTTAAACTTGCATATGTGTTTAGATTCTTAGATGATTTTTTTGATTTATCTAACCCTCATTCCCATATAATTAAAATATATAATTTTTTATTCATAAAAGATAGGGTGTTACATTACTACCCCCCTTAAAAGAAATTCCGTCCCCGGAATTTACGTACCTCAGAAAAGATGTGGATACTGCTGCTGTATATCCGCCTCACGCTCCCATGTAGCATCTCCAGTAGTCTCATTCCAAATGATCTTAACCAAAGGAATCTGTCTACCACGGAGTTCTTTAATCCTTCTATCTATGATCTTAACCTGTAAAGCCTCATGTTCTAGATTTTCTCGGAGTTGTATAGACTCAGGCTCAAGTACATGAGAAGGATCAGGGTAATATTTCCTCAACTGTGAGACATGGAAGACGTCATGAAGGTTAGAAAGGTTAGGTGGTAAGGCAATATGATAAGCTACTGGACCAATCCGTCGAAGAATCTGGAATGGTCCTATAAATCTGGGGGTAAGCTTCCTACACTTGATAGCTCTGCCAATTTCGGTTTTCGGAGTGACTCTCAAGAACACGTGATCACTTTCCTGGAACTCTAAGGGTCTCCTCCTCTTGTTACTGTAGCTCCTTTGCCTATCCTGCGCTTCCTTCATCTTTTCCTTTATTTTCCTAACCTGTTCCATTGTCTGCTGCACTACATCGAGACCTAACATTTGGTTTTCACCAGTCTCATACCAACACAACGGGGTTCTGCACTTTCTACCATACTAAGCCTCGTACGGTGCCATCCCGATACTGCTGTGAAAACTGTTGTTATAGGTAAACTCAATTAAAGGTAAGAACTCATCCCAACTTCCAGTGTGTTCCAACACACAGGCTCTCAAAAGATCTTCCAATGATTGGATTGTCCTCTCTGACTGCCCATCTGTCTGAGGATGATAAGCAGAACTCATCCTCAACTTCGTTCCCAAAGCGCTATGCAACTATCTCTAAAATCTAGAGGTAAATATCTAACAACTTCCTTAATATAAATTTGGGTCAATTTCTCTAAACTATAACTTTCACCAATAGGTAAGAAATGAGCACACTTCGTTAATCTATCAATGATGTCCCAAATTGCATCATGCCTCTTAGAAGTTCGTGGTAGTCCAACCACAAAATCCATGGCTATATTATCCCATTTCCACTCTGGGATATCTAGGGACTGTAACAAACCTGCTGGCTTCTAATGTTCTATCTTCGCCTTCTGACAAACCAAGCAGGATAGAACATACTCTGCCACCGCCTTCTTCATCCTCGGCCACCAAAACATCTTCTTCACATCCTGACACATCTTTGTGGTTCCTGGGTGAAAACTCAACTTACTCTTACGGGCTTCCTCCAAAATCATCCTCCTAAGCTCCAAGTCTTCAGGCACACATATTCTACCACTGAACCTTAACACTCCATCTTGTCCTTTGCTAAACTCGGATACCTTACCCTCATCTATTCCTCTACTTACTTCCTGAAGATATTGATCATGTGCTTGTTTATCCTTAAGCTATCTCAGAAACTCATTGCTTACAGTAACCATCCCTAAGCATATCTTATCTTCAGCCAACTCTATCCCTAAGTTTAGATCTCTGAACTATTCTAACAACTCCATTTCCTTAACCATCATTACGGATAAATGTAAGGATTTCTGACTTAAAGCATCTGCTACTACATTCGCCTTTCCAGGGTGGTACTGAAGATCAAACTCATAATCCTTGATAAACTCCATCCATCTCCGCTGTCTCATGTTTAGCTCTTTTTGATCAAACAAGTATTTTAAACTCTTATGGTCACTGTACACATTGAACTTAGCTCCATAGAAATAGTGTCGCCATATCTTCAATGGGAACACTATAGCTGCCAACTCCAGATCATGGGTCGGATAATTCCTTTCATGAATTCGCAACTGTTTTGAAGCATAAGCCACCACTCTTCCCTCTTGCATCAAGACACAACCCAGACCTTGATAAGACGCATCACAATATACGTCAAACTATCCTAAAGGATCTGGTAACGTTAACACTAGTGATGAGGTCAACTTGTCTTTTAACTATTGAAAACTCTCCTCACACTTCTCCGTCCACACAAAAGCTGTACCCTTTATCGTTAATTGCGTCATAGGCAATGTAGTCTTCGAGAAACCCTCTATAAACCTCCGGTAATAACCAGCTAATCCTAGAAAAATTCTCACCTCACTAACGAACTTAGGTCTTTCCCACTTAAGCACTGCTTCCACTTTAGCAGGGTCTACTGCTAGTCCTTCCTTGTTAATCACATGACCTAAGAACTGAACTTCTTCCGACCAAAACTCACACTTAGAGAGCTTAGCATACAACTTCCTATCCTTTAGCACTTGCAACACTATCCTCAGATGATCCTCATGCTCTTCTCGAGTACGAGAATAGATAAAGATGTCGTCTATAAACACAACTACAAACTTATCGAAGAACGGTCTAAAGATCTTATTCATATAATCCATGAACACTGCCGGAGCATTAGTCATGCCAAAAGGCATAACTAAATACTCGTAGTGCCCGTACCTCATCCTAAAAGTCGTCTTAGGTACATCCTCCTTCTTCACTCTAATCTGATGGTATCCTGATCTCAAATCAATCTTAGAGAACACTGTCGCTCCCTTCAGTTGATCCATCAGATCATCTATCCTAGGCAACAGATATCTATTCTTAATTGTCACCTTGGTCAACTGTCTGTAATCCACACACAACCTTGCACTTCCATCTTTCTTCTTCACAAACAACACTGGCGCTTCCCACGGTGATACACTGGGTCTGATAAACTCTTTCTTCAACATATCATCCAACTACTTCTTTAACTCGACTAACTCTATGGGTGACGGTGCTATAGATATGGGTCCTGTCCCTGGTATAAGGTCTATGGTGAACTCAACCTCTCACTCGGATGGCAAACCCGGAACATCAGGAGGAAAAACTTAAGGAAACTCTCTCACGATAGGCATAGAATCTATACTCAGAGTCTCCTTAGCTTCCATGGAGAAAAGCATCACATACTGCTGAGAACCATCACTCCTCATAGATGCTCCTTCATTGGCAGATGCTACGCTAGAAGGCTCAAGAAAAATTAAGGTCTTTCTAGAACAATCTAACACTACATGGTTAGCCGAAAGCCAATCCATGCCAAGGATAACATCTAACTGTTGAATAGGCAAACAGATAAGATCTACTAGGAAGGTCCTGTTCTCTATAACTATGGGACACTGTAAACAAACAGACATCGTAGTCAAAGGATTACTGGTCGGTGTAGATACTGTAAGGGTATAAGGTAACTGAGAAACATGTAACTTTAAATGATCCACACACTCATGTGAAATAAATGAATGTGTAGCACCTGAGTCAAACAACACAGACGGGAGTCTACCAGATATCAAATACATACCTTGGATAAGATCCGCAGATTGAGAGGATTCAGTCCCTCTCACGGTAAACACTCTCCCTGTGGCCTGAGGTCTAGCCACTGACTGTCCTGCTGGCAGGACTCCTCTCCCAGCTCCAACTCTGTAAGCTCCAGCTCCTCCACCAGCAGCTGCCTGCTGCCGCCTACCTCTCAGTCTACAATCTCGAGCTATATGGCCTGGTTTCCCACAGTGGAAACAACTAGGCCTCTCTGCACAGTCTCTGACATAATGCGGACCTCCACATCTAAAGCAAACTGGGCTTGCTGCTGCTGGCCCGCTCCACCAACTAGTACCGTAGCAACTGTTAAGGGTGAAGATGTCTGAGCACGCTGCATTGGTCTGGTATATGGTCCCCGTCTCCACTGGGAACCGCTGCCAACTCTCCTCTGGAAACCCGATCTCACGGTTCCTCCACTCCTCTGCCGCCTCTGCTCGGTCTCTGTCCGCTGATCAATGCTCTCAATAGCACTGCATCTCTCCATAAGCTCAGGAAAACTCTGGATATCCAAAGATACCATAACTCGCTGTAACTCGTGCCGTAACCCCTCCTCAAACCTCCGGCACAACCAATCCTCATCAGGAAACCTCTGATAGAACTCAGAAAACTGAAGCAAGGCCTCAAACCTCACAGCATACTCTCCAACAGACATGTCACCCTATCGGAGACCCATAAACTCTCTTTCCTTCTCGCGTCGAACCAGACATGGGAAGTATTTCTCAAGAAAGCAAGCTCTAAAAGTCTCCCAGCTAATCACACGACTCTCAGTCTCTAGCAATCTCCGCTTTCCTCTCCACCAAGCCTCAGCTCCTCCGGTCAACATAAAGGCAGCATAAGTCACCTTCCAGTCATCTCTGCATCTCATGGTATCAAAGATCTTCTCCAGCTCCTGGATCCACCACTCTGCCTGCTCCGGATTGTAGTCACCTCTGAACTGGGGTGGCTTCCCTTTCAAGAAGGTAGCCATCCCTGCGTCCTCAGCCTCCGCAGCTCTCCTCTAGTTCTCCTACTCTTGCTGCATCCTCTGAGCATTCTGTTGTGTCTGCTACAGCAATGTAGTAGCCAGATCTCTGATAGTATGAAGAGTCTCTGTGGACTCCCCACCCTGTCCTGCTCCCCTATGGTCTGCTCCTCCTCCTGTCTGAGAAGCATCACCATTGCCATCTCTAGGAACTCTCTCGGTGGTCCTAACACCACCGCGTCCACCACGTCCTCTACCTCTACCTCGAGCCATGATCCTGTTACAAGAAATCATTAGCTCACATTCATATGACATATAATACTACATCAAACTAGAATATAAATACTATATGCCATATAAATGTTAATTATCGCGTACGGACTCACTACCCAACTTCTCAACATAGTTAATATCCGGGTGGATTTAACTAAATTGGCCAGTATACCCTAACCTCCCAGTCTGATCAGAATCAAACTGCTTTGATACCACCAAAAGAGACACCCCAATGTCCCATTAAAGAAAATCGTGATTTATTTAAAACTTAACCGTATTGTTAACATTAAGCGAATATATAAACAACAAAGGAAATAAAAATTTTACAACAACCACATATGATGAACATACCATCATGCAAGCCCATATATGTATGTCACATAATAACTGTCATAAGGTACTTTTAAGGGAATCCCGTCATTAGGATCCCATATAAGTACAAACTGATAAAGTAACAAAATACATAAAAAGTCTAAAAGAAAAGACGTCTCACCGATTCTCTCTATAACCCAGTCCCTCCCTTCTCAAAATACATCAAAATATCCTCACCACACTCACTATAAATACCTAGTGAGATAGCACTGGCCAAATCTATCTCGGACGGCTACTGCTACCCTCACTCTCTCCTCTATCACCTCTAAAACGGGACGGTCCTGACACTCCTCGGCTATTGTCTGAGGAACTCCCCTCCGAGTGTTGCTGGAACAGACGGCGATAAACTCTACTGTCTCGCAGAGATAACCGAGAGGACTCAGACTGAACTAGCCTGATGTCCGGGACCTGTGGGACCTCCGGTGCTAAGAGGTGGTCGATATCAGGTACCACCTGATCATCTGGTGCTGGTGCATGATCTGGTACTGGTACGAGAATTGGTACCGGTACAGGGACTGGTACAGTATGACCTTCGGCATCGGTGGCGTCGGTGGAAGTGGTGCTGCTGGAAGGCCTATGGGGAATGGAAGAGCCAAGCCGATCCTGAAAGTACCGACCATGCCAAAAGGTGCTCCATTTCCCCATTTGGTAGTGACCGTGACTGGACCCGTATAGACTGGAAAGTGAGTGGCTGGCTCCACAAGCCACCCATGCTCATCCACACATTCTAACTCAAAGGTTCCCGCTAGGGGAAACCCTATCGGTCCTATCATCCAGGGATGCTCCCAATGTGCCATCCTCACTATCTGGGTCTGTATGCACCACGATCGAGAAGAGGAAACACGAAAGAAAAGAGAAGGGAGATAAGAAACTATCTAGCATCAAAACATGGAAAAGGATACATAGCATTAAATCAATAAAAGCACATAAACATGCATCACACAAAGATATACAATCATCCTCAAGTTATTTTATAATCCTCTACCCCTTGCACTCATGCAAAATATGCTAACGTGGCTGCCACCCAGAATATCAAGTCAACCATCCAAGCAACGCGTCTCCAAAACGCCGGTGCACATCCTCATCCATGGAAGAGGATGCTCATGCAAAGCAATGACACTATAGTGGCACATCTAGCTTCGGTGCACAACCAACTCTCTCTTTCTCTCACATGGGTGCTCATGCATAGCAATGACACTATAGCTGCACGATATAAACCTAAGTTGAGACGGTACTGTGAGGACTATGGATATACGTCACGGTAGTCTCTCATATCCTCCGTATAAAGAAATTGGCCAGTGGCTCCGGTATCTATCGTCAGATACACTGACCTCGTGTGTTCCACTCACACAGCTGTAATCAACAACATGCGTTCATGCAATCTCACCTTTCCGTACCAAGCAAATCCTAATGCCTTAACCTTCCACTATAACCTCATAATATACCTCAACTCATCAAATAAACATTATTTAATCATATTTAAGTTAGGTTTGGCATATGTCTAAATTTTCCTTCATTCACTCTCTCCCAGCAGACATCTCTTTAAACATTTGCAGATCAAATATATATCACCTCAAGTATAATTACACAACATTAAATATAAATAAAGTCATAAAGTAAGCATAAATAATCTAAACATAGCATATTAAAATAAATAGCACACAATGAGTAGCTTAATAGATAAAATCGTGCAACCTCGAATATCTTAAATTTAATCTAACGGCGATAAACCTACAATTCCTATATCATCATTGGTACCACTAGTAGTCTCCAATGTGATATAGATATTGTTCGTTATTCGCTCACTAGTAGGGTTTAGGTCGCCCTTCACCATTATTGAAATAAATGTTACTTAGCCATTTCCGACGTTAGATGGCTTCTTTCTCCCACCTGATGAGTCGTAGGCTACCCTAGAAGCAATAAAACGAACACCTTTTCAACCTTTTAGCTGCTGCCACGTGAAGAAAATAGGGTCCCTGAGCCTCCAAAAATTCACCTGAATACATCATTGTGAAGCACACGTTACTGGGAACCCTAATCTGAAAACGGAATTGAAAACCGATAAGCAGATTGAGAGATAACCTCAATACTGTCACCGATGACATTTCGGCATAAAAAGGACAAAGGTTTACCTTAGCCTAATCAAGAAAAGAAAGATAGGATAATGAAGTAGACGTTGCGAGGATCACAATGGTATAATCGGAATTTCGATAGGATGAACGGATTGATCGGAATCGGCTCCGGAAATTCTCTCACTCTCACGGACTCTCTCTATCTCTCTTTCTCTTTCTTCTATGCTATCTTCACTCTCTCTCTCAAACTTATTTTCCTTTCATGTTAGTTTGGGTTATCTTACTCACTAACTAACTTATTTTTCTATCATGCTAATTTGATAAGTAAGAAACAATTTTTTTTTTCATACTTTAGATTATAATGTGATGACTCACTTAAGGCTATACTCGCTAGGCCTCAATGCTGGCGTGAAATGGAGAGATGAGGGCAAGTAGGAGGTGTGGTCAAATATTGATCAAGAAATGGCAAGTAGCTGCATGGTTCTTAACTGACCACAAAATGGGCTAACTTTGCATGAGTTAAAGAAAAAAAAAAAGAAGCAAGCAACTTGCGTGGTCTTGAAATGGTCATTCCATGAAGTTAATTAGTTTTATGAAGATATAGAAATGTTTAAGTAGGAGGTGGCGCTACACATTATGCAGCCAGAATTTAAAGAGGTGGTGTCTTCCTTTTACAAGGTAACCATGTACTACCTATTCATATGATTAAATTTAGTTAATTTAATTAGATTAAAAGTTGTAACTAGGACATAGTTAATTAAGGCTAGTGTTAATTAACTATGATGAGTAAGACTTGAGTAAATTAATTATAATCATCTAGCTATGATTAAGATCTATGTCTATGGCTAATTATCTTTTATTTTTGTAAATGATAAACCACCTTAATTAAGGATTTAAATTGAGGTGTTTCCAATAGGGGGCTTTGATGTGCTTGCTTGAGGTGCTTGTCTAATGAAATTTTTGAAGTACTGGAATTTTATTTTAAACTTGCATATGTGTTTAGATTCTTAAATGATTTTTTTGATTTATCTAACCCTCATTCCCATCTAATTAAAATATCTAATTTTTTATTCATAAAAGATAGGGTGTTACAATGCTCACTTAAGCACGGCCTTGCAAAATCACCGTCACAAGGCCTCACTTTCCGAGCACGGCCGTGCTCCCCCCTGAGCGCGGCCGTACTTGTGGATCAGGCAGCCATAAGATACACGCCCAAGCACGGGCTTGCTGATACATGAGCACGGGCGTGCTCATGCATCAGGAAGGGATTTTTCACTTGAAAAGTCCCACCTAGCTCTTGCCAACACTTCGAAGGCCAAACTTAATATCTAAGAACACACATAAGCACTTAAAGGCTTAACACGAAAAACGGGGTGTTACAACCTACTCTGCTTGTATATAGGTGTGTTTCTATGAGCCATTTTTGATGTACGTCGAGAGGGGCTGGGGTGTGGAGTGTCAGCGAGGTATTGATCAGCCTCTGGCTCATCTAGTTTTATAGCTAGTGAGGTCACGGTTTTTGTGTTAATTGTTCGAGTTTAATCTCGTTTTCGCCCAAATTTAGCTTTAATTGTCCCTGAGCAACATTTTGAGTCTCTTAATTTGTTTTTAGGAATTTTTGGTTAATTTTGAGTTAAATAAAGCATTTAATGCTATTCTTTATTTTCAGGTTAAAAGTGAAGCTCAAGAGAACTTGGAAAGTTGAAGAAAATAAGAAAAAGGGAAGTTTCAAGAACTCGCCCCGCGAGACAGTGCTCGCCCCGCGAGTCAGAGCTGATACTGAGCAAATAATTTAAGCCTTTCAGTCTCGTCCAGCGAGCAAGTATTCGCCCCGCGAGCTAGACAAAGGAAATCTAAGAACGTTCTTTCTCGCCCCGCGAGATCGTAATCGTCCCGCGAATATTCAAATCTGCTTGTAAAGTCTGGTCAACATAAAATTATGCAGGGAATCCACATGATGGTTGAGTCCAAATCAATTTGGATTTGGATTATTATGATTCAAATATAATTTAATTGACATTGATAAAAGATTGGATCCAAATCTAATTGGATGTGGATAAAAATTGCATTCAAAGAAACATATTGGAATATCTTGCATTTATGGGGAGCTACATGAATATCTTTTGGCAATTGGATTTTAATTGAAAATCGAAGATAAGATTTTGATAAGCTACTTGAATGGAATATGAAAGATTGAACACGTACAGAGGCAAGCAGCATGGGTTTTAAATTGACAAGGAAAAGCTAAGTGGGACCTAACGGCAATATTGTGGTTTTTGAATTAAACTTGTATTGGAAGCAATTTGGTAGAAGGCCCACGCACAGGGAGACTTTTAATTGGATTGGAATTGCAATTTAAAAGGGGAAGACTTGCTATATATACACAGCAGCGCAGAGCAGAAACGAGGGGGTGCAGAACGGAGCGCAGGGCGCACAACACAGTAGTGTAGTTTTAGGTTCCTCTTCTTCTCTTCCTTGTTTCTCTTGGAGCTGTGTCTCCATTAGTTTTAGGATAATTTTCTGTTCTCCTTTTAATTATTTTGTTATGAACATGATGAGGAGCTAATCCTCTTTCTCTGAGGGAACGATGAAGCCACCTTTGATGGCATGAATTCAAGTAATATTTTCTTATACCCTTGTATCTTTTCTTGTTTCTTAATTCTGATTTGTTTGCGTTAATCATCAAGGCCTGTGGTTAACTAGTCTAGTGCATTGAGGCTGGCAGACGATTCGTACTTAGGACTTGAATTAAGAACACCACCGTTTGAATATTGCTAGGGATAGGGTAGGAAAGCGGTGCAATTGCTATGGGGAACCAAGAACTTAATAAATCTAATTGTGGGTTGAATAGATTGGCAGATTGACAACTTGCAATTGTAGAAATTTCCTTTTGAAAATCGGCAGTGACATTAGGATAATTGAGGGTTCCTGATTGACAAAGAAATTAAATTGAACATAGGGATAAGGAGATAAACACTTGGGTAACTTGCTTGATAGGGTAGGTGGATTCGTGAACTTAGAGCGCACTATCATAATCTAGATAATTGATTAGATAACTCTTGTGACACCCTAACTTGGATATCACATGGTTACCCTTTTTGCGGAAAAGAACTCATTTAAACGCTGGTCGCTTTCGGAAAAGAACATTTAACATACACAAGGTTACTGAAAAGGTGCTTCATTTTTTTTCTTTTTTTTTCTTTTTGAAAAGAGGTGAAGTAAAAGATAATAAAACTCAAAACATGGAACGACTTCATATTATATAACATTGCCTCAAGGGGTCTTAAATTTTAGATTACACAACGGGCCTTAGTCAATCTGGCCAACTTTACTGAAACAGGAACAAAGATATAGATAAAGCATCAAACTGGGAATGGGGAAATCTGGGTACTAGACTCAAAAGAAGGCTCTAAAAGCCAGGGACAAACAGACTACTCCAAAAGCCGACGACAAACTACCAGTGCCTCCTGCACTCCGAGTGGCCGCAAACACTCCCGCCATATGAGATGTCAGATTCCGGGTCGATGACCTCACCACCGTCGTCGATTGGAACATCCTCCTCACCGGGGTCCTGGGGATGGTACTCTGCCTCTAGCTCGTCCTACCACCAATCCTCTACCACCTCGAGAGGCTCCTCCTCCGGATGCTCCTCGGGATCCTCCATGGGCTCTGCCGGCTCGACGTGTGGATGGAGAAGGCCAGCTAGCTGCAGTGTATGAAGATACAACCAGGGAGGTGGAAGTGCCACTGTCCGAGCCTCAACCGAGTGAATCCTCCGGATCGGCTCTCTGTTGGTGTTAGACTCTGTCATCGTAATCGGTCCCCTATATGTAGCTGTAGTCGTGTCGTCGCTCACTGTCCAATTCCCCACTCGTCCAGCCTCGTCGAACTGCTCAGACCTCGTGATCGCGGGTACTAGGGGAACAAGGGGTTCCATCTAAGGCATACGCATACACCGATACAAGAAGAAGAAAAGAAAACATATAGATATGCAAGAGTGAGATACCGTCATAAGATATATCCCACAACAACCATATACATGATACATACAACACGTAATCAGTTTAACAGTTAAGTCATGCATAATCATAATATAACAGTGTTATATCAAAGGGTCTCAAGCCCGCACAATCAGTTTTCGAAAATATGCATGACACTTCAATATCAGGCTTTATCCTAATCTCATGAGATCTCATCACCATGTTACCACTGTAGAAGAAATAGAGTTGGTCAATCTCTAGCCCCTCAGGCTGTTGCCACTGCAACCTGGTGCACAACATCTATAGGTCGAGCACATGTGACTCCGAACCGCTCACATGGACTGACTCTCAGATACCTCGGGTATCCTCAATGAAAGAAAAGGCACGTCTGCCAGGGGAAATGCACATGAATAAAAACTTTCCTTTTCAAGGTTTTTCTTTGTGTTAATCTTTCACTGTCAAGGCTCAAGCTAATGACTTAACATCATTTCCCCATCACTTGAAAACTTAGAAACATAGGACACACTGTCCGAATGCTCAATCACAACACCCTAGACCATGGCCGCAGTCAAGGTTTGTGGTAACAGAAATCAATATACTTTTAGTCATGTTTTAAACTTAACATGCTAAGGACAATAGCCCACAACAACGGAGATCAGAACGAACTGTCCTTGATTCCGCGAATTGGACTTGTAGCCCATAACATCATGAATAGGACTTTACGGTCCCGAATTAACACTAATCCAAGATCACGTGCTTAACATGGAAAACTAGAGGTGACGTCTCACGTCTAGATTCCTATTCTTTTAGTACTCATCTTTCATTTGGCGAAAACAAATTTCAAAATCCAAATCCTCGATAACCTATTCAGGCTATCGGAAAGTTTCTAAATCATTTGGGAGAAAACTTTTTCTTTTGAAATCCTTTATAAAACATTTTTGAAACACTTTTATCATTGAAAATCCCCAATAGGATATTATCAAATATTTTCGAAAGTTTTCATTTGAAAATATATAGTTCGAAAAGGAATTTTCTCTTGTAACACAGTTGGTCACCAAAACTATTTCATCACTTAAAAACAAGTCCTTTAAGTATTTAAGCTTTTGGAAAAGAACACCATTCCTTCCATCTTCAAAGCTTATTAAGGCTTTTAATCCTTATTAATAGTTGAGCACAGACACACGTCCGGCTTAGCAAGCTTCAATCAACAATAGCAATATATATATATATATTCACAGTTCAATGCTAATATCACAGTTGAAGGCAGTTCATCACAGATATGCATCTCAACCTATATGACAAGTACGGTGCAACATCAGATAATAGCATAACACTTCAACATATCAGATAATCAAGTAATCTCAATAACATTTAAGTAAACAGTTAAACATCTACACACATGCATACAGTTATTGAATATCTTTAGGAAATCCCCTCTTACCTCACGAGGAAGTTAAGAGTTTCGGATACGAAGAGAAAGGCTCACGATCGTCCTCGCTCTGCCGGCGATGGAAGTCTAAGGTTACAAACATGAAACCATAAGTTAAAACTCAATCAAAGAACACTAATCATAAGGTATAGGTTCGGTTTAGACAATGGATTAGGATTATGGTTTCCGAAATTTATGCAACTTATGGATTTATGATCCTTAAGTGCTAGAAGTTCATAAACACCAACCATTTAACAAAGTTGAATTAAAAATCCCACTAAGTCCTTGGCTTAGGGTTTTCGGCCTACACCATTAAATAGGATAGAATTTTCTAAACTTTCCAATCTCTTTAGGTTAGCATCCATACATAGTAAGGAGCTTAAAACCATGATCACTTTGGAAAACATCAAAGCATCCATGCCTTAACCACTTAAAGTTTTGGCCTTTACATGAAAATGTGTAAAAATCTTTAATCTTTTCCAATCACTTAAACCTAGCATCCTTTAGTACAAAGGAGCCCTTGGTCATGATCATCTTGGAATGTAACTCAAATACAAGTCCATACAAGCAAAGTTAAAGCAAAAACCCACCAAAACCAAAAAGCATGGTTTCGGCCTCATCAAGAAAATAGGGTTAGAAATTTTTGTTTTACACAACCTTTTAGTATGTTGTATTAGGAGTAAAAACAAGAACATATAAAGTGGTTTCAACTCAAACGGAGTTTTCTACCATTTTTAAGAGATTTTAGAAGTTTGAAAGCTTAAAGGAAACTTAAAGCAAAAACTATGAAAATAAAGCAAGAACTTGAAAAATAAACAACATAGGATCATTACCCTTAACAAAGTGAAGAACTTTGATGAAGAACTTAGAGTAAAAATCTCAATAAAAAGATGAACTTTGGTAGAGTGAAGAAGAGAAAGTAAGGAAATAAGTGTAAGTGTGAAAGTGTGAATTTTGTGAAAAGTGTAGAAGTGTTGTTGTTTGAAGTTTAAATAGAAGAGGAGAAGGGGGGAGGGTTACGGCTAGAAGGGAGAGAAAAGGGGAAGAAGAGTTGAATGGCTTGTGGAGAAAGAAAGAAGGTAAGGTGGTGTAAGGTGGAGGTATGGTGTGGAGGTAAGGTAGGAGAGAGAAATGTAAGAAAATTGACTTTGTTGAAAAAGAGAGGTATGGCTTGATGACAAGGTGTCATAGCTCACACATCAGTCATTCCATTTCCCTTTTGCTCTGCTCCATTGCGCATCAGATGACTTTCCCGATCGTATTTCCCGACGATTTCACCCGGGTAATACTCGGAATTTTGGCCCCGAACAAGATTTTTTTGAAAATCTCCATACCCACACAAAACATCAAGAAAACACTAACCGTCTCGTTCACGAGTCAAAATTTGGTCTTTAGCTAACTTGTACTGGCTGTGAAAACCCAGATCGACTTTCGTCTGAATTTTCGACCGAGAATTTTATTGTCACCTCACACGGTAAAACAACACAAGAAAATGATTTTATTAAAAATAAAATCATCCTCTGGATTTTATCAAAAATAAATACATTAAAGCATTCATTTACTGATAAAGAAGCATACGAAAAAAAAAGGGTGTTACAACTCTTTTATCTTGCTTTAATTTGTTATTTGTTTTAGATAATTGAATTTTCCCAACAACTTTCTCTCTCATCTTTGACTTAGTCAAATATTAGTTATCTTCTTCAAATTTAGATAAATTGGTCACCCAATCCTTGTGTTCGATACTCGGTAATTACTTACCATTTTAATTATTACTTGCTTCGATCCGGTACACTTGTCGGAGCCCATCAAGTTTTTGGCGCCGTTGCTGGGGATTGATTTAACCAATTTTCTTTATTTGAAGGAAATAATTATCTTTGAACAAGTCAAAAAAAAAAATTTATTCTATTTTATTTATTATTATCCTTTCTCTTTAATTTCCTTGATTTCACTTGGTCTTATGAGTTTTTGTGTATGCAAGGTACTCTTTTAGACGGGAGATTTGCTATACAACCCAGAAAGTCGTAGGACCCACAAAAAAAAAAAAAAAAAACAAACAGAGAAGCCACACATGGAGGACTATCGTATCAATGCAAGCTGGAAAGAACAACTTGATTGGATCGTGTATGATGGGATTGCCAAAAATGTGAAGATATACTTAAAAGAGGAATGGAATTCCCATTTGTCATCTTTGGAACCACCACCACACTTCGATTATGATCCCGATTTGCTAAAGTTTCTTTGGGATGCAGAAGCAATTATTTTGGGCCTGAGCATAGAGCGTCACATGGAGGAAATTATTCCTATAATTCAGAAGGGTAAAATGCGAGTTGGGGAACATATTAGAGAGATAACGGCAAAGCTAATTGACCAACTTCAGAGGTTAGAAGAGCAAGCTAGTGAAATTTACAAATTGCTAGCAGAAAAGCGCAAAGAGACCCAAATTGAAGAAAATGTTTTTGCTAGCATGGACTTTATTGAAGATGAAGTTGTGGTGGAAGATGATTCAAGAGGAGAGGATCATGAAGAGGAGTGCAAGGAGGAAATATCTCCTATTGTTCCTTTGCAAGGGACAAATGAGACTAATCATGAAGAAAATACCTCTCTCACCATTCCTACTAAGGAGCATCAAAATCCAGATGAAGTTATGGTGGAAGATGATTTAAGAGGAGAGGATCATGAAGAGGAGTGCAAGGAGGAAATATCTCCTATAGTTCCTTTGCAAGGGACAAATGAGACTAATCATGAAGAAAATACCTCTCTCACCATTCCTACCGAGGAGCATCAAAATCCAGAATTGGATAAATATGTTGGTTTGCATGCATATGTGGATATAACAAAGTTGGTGCCTTCTATTTGTCTATCACAGTACTTTGTGAAAATACCAACTTTGGAGTTCGAGTCATTGCCTATGCATTTGGAGTTTTCATCAATAGCGGCAAAGGCTCTAAGATCGCCTCAAAAAGCTATGGTCCTAATGCTTCACGGAGGATCTATTTACATAAAGGTCATTCTTGGAGAAGGTGAATTACCATTTGACCCAGGAGGAAGTGAGCCCATCATCATAGCAATTAAAGAAGTTAATAGAATCTCCTCCCACTTGTTTATTCCATCTCCACTCCACAAACCATGGGATCCAGGAGGGAGATCTAAAATTTTGAGCATCCCTTGGCCGTTGTACCATAGGCTATGGGATCCGGGTGGAAGCATCTTCAATGAGTTTTTCTAAACCCTTATCTTTTTAATTAGCTTTCTTTTCTTTGCTTGAGTCATATGTGTGTCAATCTTGTGTTGGTAAGCTTGAATGGAGTTAATTGAATTTAGCATAGATAGATTGCATGTTAAATGTTGATTTTTGATGATTTCCCCAAATGATTTGAATTTTGAAAATTGATCCCCATGAAAAATTTAAGATTGAACTTTGAGAATTTTATTGTGATTGCATGATTTATGATAAGTTTGGGGTGAAGGGGTGCACAAACTAGGGATGTATCTCGGTCAAATAATTTGCTAAAAATGTCCAGGTGAGGAATTTGAGCCTCCAACATTAATTTTTTAATTGTGTGAATCACTTTTATGTTGCACTTTCCCGGATTTGCTTGAATCTCTTCATGGTTTGCTTGTTTATATGTTTGCATCAAATGATTTAGGCAATGTTCTTTGAAATAACTACATGGCCTAAAAAGAACCACCCTTAATGCATGTTCCCTAGTTAGCCACATTGAGCCTAATAGCGTGTTATTTCTTGATGACCTTATGTTATAAGCCAAAAATCCGGAAAAACCATGTTAACCCAATCTTAGGATTTAGGAGAGCATGGAAACTTAACAATGTAAGTGTTGTTTGGAAACTAAGTTTGGGGTGGCTGCAAGGGTTTGATATGTTATTTTGGGTTGAGAAAAAGAAAAAGAAAAGTTGAAGCCAAAGGCAAAAAGGAAAAAAAAAAAAAGAGTACAAAAATGTCAAAAAGGATATTAAAAGGAAAAGGTTGTAGCCACCAAAAAAAAAAAAATGAAAAAAAATGGAAAAAGGAATTAGAGTGAAAATAAAAGTGTAAAATGTTTCATGCTCTCTTAGTTCCTAGGGTCTTAGCCTTGTACCTTTGAATATCCTACCCTTAGCCAGGCCACATTACAACCTTTAAAAGACCTTTTGATGTTGCATACATGTTTTTGTGGGAACTTTGTTTAGATGAAAATCAAATTCATGGAAAGTGCTCTTAAAAGGTGAAATTGAGTGAAAGTTGATAACCTAGACAAATGAGTGAAAGAGTGGAATACTAAATGCCCTTGTGAGGAAGGCAATTGTTTGAAATTGGTGATCTCCCTTTTGTGTGTATCTTGGATCCTTGACTTAGATTAATGATTGCATGAATGATAGAATTTTTCTTTATTTAAAGTAAATGAATGTGGGGATTACATTGATGAAAAAGGGGAACATTGAATTAGAAATTTGAATTTTTAAAATTGCATGAAATTTGTGCGAAAATAATTGAGTCCATTGAGCTTACCCAGTTATGAGTCTTTTTAAGTTTTAGTTTGCTTGGGGACAAGCAAAGTTTAAGTTTGGGGTATTTTGATAAGCCTCTGGCTCATCTAATTTTATAGCTAGTAAGGTCACGGTTTTTGTGTTAATTGTTCGAGTTTAATCTCGTTTTCGCCCAAATTTAACTTTAATTGTCCCTGAGGAACATTTTGAGTCTCTTAATTTGTTTTTAGGAATTTTTGTTTAATTTTGAGTTAAATAAAGCATTTAATGCTATTCTTTATTTTCAGGTTAAAAGTGAAGCTCAAGAGAACTTGGAAAGTTGAAGAAAAAAAGAAAAAGGGAAGTTTCAAGAACTCGCCCCGCGAGACAGTGCTCGCCCCGCGAGCCAGAGCTGATACTGAGCAAATAATTTAAGCCTTTCAGTCTCGTCCAGCGAGCAAGTATTCGCCCCGCGAGCCAGACAAAGGAAATCTAAGAACGTTCTTTCTCGGCCCGGGAGATCGTATTCGCCCCGCGAATATTCAAATCTGCTTGCAAAGTCTGGTCAACATAAAATTATGCAGGGAATCCACATGATGGTTGAGTCCAAATCAATTTGGATTTGGATTATTATGATTAAAATATAATTTAATTGACATTGATAAAAGATTGGATCCAAATCTAATTGGACGTGGATAAAAATTGCATTAAAAGAAACATATTGGAATATCTTGCATTTATGGGGAGCTACATGAATATCTTTTGGCAATTGGATTTTAATTGAAAATCGAAGGTAAGATTTTGATAAGCTACTTGAATGGAATATGAAAGATTGAACACGTACAGAGGCAAGCAGCATGGGTTTTAAATTGACATGGAAAAGCTAAGTGGGACCTAACGGCAATATTGTGGTTTTTGAATTAAACTTGTATTGGAAGCAATTTGGTAGAAGGCCCACGCACAGGGAGACTTTTAATTGGATTGGAATTGCAATTTAAAAGGGGAAGACTTGCTATATATACACAGCAGCGCAGAGCAGAAACGAGGGGGTGCAGAACGGAGCGCAGGGCGCACAACACAGTAGTGTAGTTTTAGGTTCCTCTTCTTCTCTTCCTTGTTTCTCTTGGAGCTGTGTCTCCATTAGTTTTAGGATAATTTTCTGTTCTCCTTTTAATTATTTTGTTATGAACGTGATGAGGAGCTAATCCTCTTTCTCTGAGTGAACGATGAAGCCACATTTGATGGCATGAATTCAAGTAATATTTTCTTATACCCTTGTATCTTTTCTTGTTTCTTAATTCTGATTTGTTTGCGTTAATCATCAAGGCCTGTGGTTAACTAGTCTAGTGCATTGAGGCTGGCAGGCGATTCGTACTTAGGACTTGAATTAAGAACACCGTTTGAATATTGCTAGGGATAGGGTAGGAAAGCGGTGCAATTGCTATAGGGAACCAAGAACTTAATAAATCTAATTGTGGGTTGAATAGATTGGCAGATTGACAACTTGCAATTGTAGAAATTTCCTTTTGAAAATCGGCAGTGACATTAGGATAATTGAGGGTTCCTGATTGACAAAGAAATTAAATTGTACATAGGGATAAGGAGATAAACACTTGGGTAACTTGTTTGATAGGGTAGGTGGATTCGTGAACTTAGAGCGCACTATCATAATCTAGATAATTGATTAGATAACTCTTTTATCTTGCTTTAATTTGTTATTTGTTTTAGATAATTAAATTTTCCCAACAACTTTCTCTCTCATCTTTGACTTAGTCAAATATTAGTTATCTTCTTCAAATTTAGATAAATTGGTCACCCAATCCTTGTGTTCGATACTCGGTAATTACTTACCGTTTTAATTATTACTTGCTTCGATCCGGTACACTTGCCGGAGCCCATCAGTATCTTTGATGGTCTTTTGATGTATTTTCTATTATGACAGTTTGTATCTATACAGGGCCCTACTGATGGGGTTCCCTTTTGGTGTATGACGTGATGTTGCTGTATGACTGCTATTTATATTTAATGTTTTTTGTTTCTTCGTTGTTTTCCATATATACGCTTAACGTTAATTCTGCGATTAAGTTCTAATAAATTTAGGTTTTCTTTAATGGGACATTAGGTTGTCTCATCTATCTCATACACTTTCTCATTTGGAGAACTTGTGTTCATCATCTTCAAACGGAGCTCAAGAACACTCATCAAGTTCAAGCTTTTCTAACTTGATAGTAAGCATCCTCTATCCTTATCTCTTCCATTTTTGTATTTAATATCATGAACACAACTCTCTTAGTTCATGGCTTTTCAAAAATATCAAGTTTGAACCTTTATGTTCATCTTAGGTTTTTGACAACTTCTTCAAAGTCTCCATCCTTTTCACAACACCATCTTCATCACCATCATCTTAGAAGGTCTACAAGAGGTAATGTGAGAGACTAACCACAGTATACCATATCTTGGATGTGTGGATTGTTTCTTTATTTTTATGTTGCTTTAAAGTCCTAAGCTTTAGGGTTTTTGGTCTATATTCATTTGGTTCTCTTGGAGAACATGATTTTAATATTATTTTTGGTGCTTGGTTATGTTTGGTGATATGTTTACATGCTTGAAAATGTTTTGATTTGAGGAAAAACCAAGTCTTTGATCATTTGGTCAAAGGTTGGATTTTTATGCATGAAAATTTGCAAGTATGTGTTTTTATTGTTTACAATGATATGATGATTCGTATATGTAAATATGAGTATGTTTGGTGAATCAAAACCTTCACTTTTTTATGGCTAGGGTTTCGTCCAATCTAGGTTTAATTATATGGACAATTTCAACTTTAAAACCAAAGGGATTTTATGCTTAACCATGAGTTTTAAGGACTAATGAAACCAAGAAGAAAATGATAGTTTTAAAAACTGTTTTGTGGTAGCCAAAATGGTTTTGATCTAAGGTTAGGTCATTGAAGAATTTAATCATGTTCTAGTAGACAAATAAAATGAGTTTTCATGAGTTTGAACGTGTAAAATGAACCAATGATGTATAATTCGGCCAAGGCAGTAAATGAGGGTTTGAAAAAAAAATGTTGTATAATGTTTTTAATACTAATACCAAAATGAGTCGTGGACCTTCAGGGTTAAAGAATTAATGAAAAGGAATTACCCGATTTTCAAATTTAGAGGCTTTCGGCCAATAATTAGGGTTTTGTGTAAGTAGTGATCAAAAATCAAAAATCAGTGTTTTAATGACTTAAAATGAGTATTAGAACCTAGGAAATTAAAGGATTTGATCAAAAGAATAACATTTTTGAAGTATTGTGCTTTAGGCCTAAAATCGAGTAAAAGAGGAAAACCGTCTTATCAATCTTTCAAGTATTTTCCAAAGGCTTATTTTTGAATGATTGGTACCAATGTACCAATACCTTAAACCTATTTAAAAATGGTTTAGTTTTGGTCAAAAAGGCTTTGAATTTAGACAAAAGGAATTTTAGTCTCAAGACTTGTGTTTTAAACAAAATAGTAAAAAAGTAAGTCAAAATGACATAAAGAAAGACAAGGACTTAATTATTTATGACTCATGGTGAAACAAGACCGTATGTCATAAAATATGGATGATTTAATCATCCGTACCTCCATAAGACTTAATGAAATAAAGAATGTACTTTTTTTTTAACTTATAAGCCGAGCAAAAGGCTCAAATTAGAAGAGTGAAGAGAAAATGATTGTTGGACCTTTGGTCCAATTCCATAATACATTTAGGGCTTGGAAATGAAAACCTTAATACATAATTACACAAACATGAAACATCTATATGGGAACTTTAGCTTGGTGTAAAGGGCCGGTGATTCGGACCCTAGTACATCAAGCATCAGAAAAAGCACATCGAATAGATTCTTGTTGAATCAAGAGGTTTATCCGGTGGATTGGCAAGTTAAATGCAACGGCATTAATTCCATTGGAGATTGAGCCAAGACTTTAATGTGGGTGTGAATTCCATAGTGACGATCTGATTGATTCTTGGAGGTGCCATGATTTGAAATACTCATATGGGACCGGTTGGTCATTCCTCCGATGTCGTGGTGATCTTGTAATACATCGACAATCTCAACTAGATGCCATTGTATTCTGGTTAGTGTAGGGTGTTCCCAAAAAATCCTAAGTTCATGTTAAGAATGTTGTAGCATTATTTACCCAAGGCTCGTGCAATCTGGAACAATCCTCCATACCACTCTCTCTGACTATTCTTTAGCACCATGGTGTAGGGGTCTTAGTTTTCCTTGAGTACTAGATGTCTCATGTCTAGGTTGACTTTTCCTATGAATGTTTATCTGTAATTATGAATGTTTTTGACATGCATTATTGATATTATTGTACTTGATATGTATATCTGTGCATGTGTATTGTATCTCTGCATGTCTGACATATGTTGTATGATGATGGGGATCTAACCTCATTTATGTGTTGTCTGCTATGGCTTTATTTTTATGTCATGCGAAGACGATGGTCGCATCGGACATGTATTACATTAGGCATGAGTTACACGACGGCCTGGAGGTGTGGATTGACCATCCAAGAGGCCGACATAGAGTCTATGTGGGGAATATTATGGTCGAGGCGCGTAGGACCCCGGACGAGCCTATATGGTTATCTTTCTCCATTCGTGCTCGCATAGACTTCATTCTTCAAGGGGATGGAGTTTGGGAGCCCTTGTTAAGGATGCCTTTCTTTGTTCCTATTGTCCCTGCGGTGCCAGCACCCTATGCTATATCCCCTCGTTTTGCCGATGAATCTACCACGACATCCGCAGCAGCGACTCCTACAACAGTGGCACCAATAGTAGCAGTTATGACTGTGGTCCCTCTGGTGGCTATCCCAACAGCAGCGGTGGCTCCTTTGACATTCCTCAGGTAGCTCCTCCAGTAGCACCACCGGGGATTTGCTATGTTGTCCTCCCGACTGGCTGGCCTAGTAATTGGCGTTATAGGCAGACTCCTCGGAAGAGGACTCCTTGTTCCGCGGCGCTGCAACGTCGGGCTAGGGAGATTGCTCAGATGTTTGAGGTCTCTTCTGACTCCGAGATGGAAGAGGAAGATGAGGAGATGGAGGAGGAGGACCCCACAGAGCACTTCTTGAAGGATGAGGACGATGCCTCGTAATAGTTCTATGTAGGCCAGCGATGATTAGTCCCTAGAGTCTGAGGCTAGAGTTATTTTGTGGAGCTGCATCTCCAAGCATTATGTTATTTCTGTTTTGTTGTATTTTTGTTGGCGACTGTATTTTCGCCATTTTCATTTTTTAGTTTTTGACTTATTTGTTGTACCTCTTGAAGGAATCAAACTTTATTTACGGAAAGAAAATTACTATGTTGATGATATTTGTGTACTATTTAATTATGTTTTACCTTGCTGTTTGTGAAAAGGAAAAAAAGTAAACCATAATTTCCGATAATATTTATTTTCCGCTTTACTCAATCTTATATTATGTCACAGACAATGTAGTGCCTCGAGAAAGGTGTTACATTATTTGGTATCAGAGATGGTCGAGTCTATTAGGGTTTGTGGGTTTTGGTCTGTCTTTGTTTGTGCTGTGTTCTCTGTTTGTCCTCTATGTGCTTCTCTGCTATTATTTCTAAAAGGAATAATATTGTTTGGAGTGATTGTATTATTATCTGAAATCACTCAACATATTTTGGTCTTGTAAAATTTTAAATGGCCCGTGGTGGAGGACACATGGCTGCAGCTGTGCAAGCCATAAGAGAAATGACTATCGCGTTCGCAAGCCACGAGGAAAGGGCAACTGGAAGTTATGGACTGGATGAATTCCTGTAGGAATCCGTCGGAGTTCAAGGGCGAGTTTGATCCCGAGCGAGCTAAGCTTTGGATACAATCTCTTGAAAAGATCTTTACTGCTATGAGGTGCATCGACAATGATAATGTCATCTATGCTGGCTACATGCTGAGTATAAATATTGCACCTTTATGATAAATAGCTAATATATCTATTAAATGATATTAGCCTATATTAATTATTGAAATAAAATTTCCAACAAAGGAAAACTCATTGAGAAGCTTCCAGCCAGATCCCATTACTTGAAGCATAAGGGCCAATAGATGTTTGAGACAAAAAAACTTATGCATGGATCCCATGGCTTGAAGCATCGCAATTGCGAAAGCAATATGAATCAACCCTCAATTCCTCTTGGGTCAAATGATATTGTCACAAATAATGGTGAGAGACAAGTAGAAGGGGCCAACTTTACAGCATCCACACATGCATGTAAATTGATATATTTATCCAATTCGGAGTTTCTAGGTTCCTTTGCAAGCAAGGTGAAGTAAGTGTTTTCCACTTGACTCGTCCTCTCACTTTTTATTTCTCAAGCATTTGTGGAAGATAGTTCCTCTTCTTGTGACTTACCTTCCACCACCACTTCATCTTCATTTTAATCCATCCCCACAACCATATTTTTCTCAAATTCCGCTTCATGTGGCTGTTGTATTAACTGCTTACAAATTTCCTCAACTTGCATTTTGAAATTTTGCATCACAGCTTTGATACAATCACAATTGGCTTTTGCTTTGGCCTCAGAGTTGGATAACTCTTGTGCATATTGTGCCAGAACTATTTCCCAAGGTTTTTGCTCATTCAATTCCCATTCCTCTTGATGCTTCGATATTATACTATAAGCTTGTGCATGAGGGCATTGATTTCCACAAAGCATGTAGTCTCTCATTCACAAATTGGGCCAAAAATAATATCTTGTAACTCCATCCAAGGTTGGATAATAATAATTGTCCATATGTTGCATCAACCTTGCACTAACAAAACTCAAAAGAAAAAAAAATCAAATATATACAAACAAAAAAAATTGTCTGAAGTAGTTGTTTCCTTTGTTACTAACGATATTGGCAAAACCAATCTCCGGCAACAGCGCCAAAAACTTGATGTGACCACAACAAGTATACCGGGTTGTTGCAAGTAATAAAATCGGTGAGAACAGCATATCGTCCATAGGGATCAGTTACCAAGTACCAATTCACAAGTTAAACAAATATCTAGACCAATATTAGGTATGAAGAGAGCTCAAAAGATAAAATAAAATAAAATAAAATATAAGAGCAATAAATATTTTTGGAATTTTTGTTGAGATAATAAAACAAACATTTCGAAGACAAAATTGAAATAAAAACGCTAGGATTCGATTTCACCTAATTATACTAATCACAATTGGTATGTCGAAGGACGAATTCTCTTAATTAATTGAAATCTAATTCCTCAGTGAATCAATTCTACTTAACCTCACTAATTACTCTAGTTCCTTAGGTTTGATTAACAAGGTATGATAATAAAATATCTATTCAATTTTTGAAACACCCACATTAATCAAGTTATCCATTCCTAAATTAACTCAATTAACGGTAATGCTTACAAGAGGCAAAGTCCATAAATCACTATTCATAGCATATAAATGAACCCTCAACACAATAATGGTAGCTAAGCATTCAAATGTCATTAAACAAAGTAAACACCACATCAACAATACCAAATGGTCATAAGATAATCAAAGAGTCAATTAAAACTTCATCATAAAAGGATTAAACCAAAACCCTAACTAAAAAAGATTTTATCTACAAATGCTAAATCCTAAAATAAAATACTTAAAGAGAAAGAGTGAGAATAAAACTCCATAACGATGAAGATGAGAAAGCACAACATCTGCTGGATGCCTCTCTATCCAGCGTCAAATCAGACTTATTTCCCCTATGTGGTCCCCCTTCGCGTCACCTCCTCTACCTTTATGCTCTGTTCACATTGCTGCCCTATTTTGTAAGTTCATAATTTTTATTTCACGTGGACCAACACTACTTGATTTACTTTCTAATCCAATTAGTCCAATTGTCTTTATTTTAATTGCTTCACGTGGGCCTCCTTTAGGTTTTCTTTCCAATGTCAATCATATTATTTGTTGGGCTTTCGTGAGATAATCCTCTTTTAAAATTATATCTCAAGGTTGAAGAAAACAATCCTCATGGATCGCGCATTACAAATATGAATCATATAAGTCTATTGTGTTTACCTCTTTAAGCGTGCTTTGTGTTTGGATCACTAGTGCCACGAAGGGCGGCACCTCTACTCAGTCCACGTGAGAAAATAGATGTCGGAGCAAAGCGTTTTGTGCTAGCTGACGGCTACAGGGAGGCACGGTTAGCAAGTCATGGTTGGAGAGTAGAGCACTAGCCTATTTTTAAGCTGGCAGCTCCCTTTAACCTAACTGCTTACCCTATTGGGCTTTGTACACTACAAGCCCAATTGTCCTTATATTAATTAAATCATATTTAATTAATATAACTACTCCGCATTTGCTCTTTGCGTGTGACCCTATAGGCTCCAACTAAGTTGGAAATAATATTAAATATTATAAATAATGAGCGGCATCTCGCAATACATTATTACTACCCAATTAGCGAGAGTATCGGTGATCCGATTTTAGCCTTACCGCGACCAAAATTTAACTTGCAGTAAATGTCCCTTCATCCATATGTCTTAATTGAACACAAGGCATAAGAGTGTTATCCTTGTTATGTTAAATTATTTATTCCTCGATCCCCGAATAGTGTAATTACAAACGGGACCAATATCACATATTGGCCCACTTCCGCGTGACCACTCATATTTCACGTCTCACTCTATCGAGGGGCCCAAGACATTACTCCTGTTATGTTGGAGGGACGAATCCTGTCTACATCACTCACACTCCTCAACATGATTTATTGCAAGCCCAATAACTATCTTTATGATCGCCCTGTTACGCATGACGTTTGATAGCATTAAAGCCTACAATTACTAATGTAGGAATCATAGTGACTTCAAGTCGAAGGACTACTTATGGTCGCAATGAGAACACTTATGACACTTACATAACTATTATGAAGTATTCTCATAGTGGGTCATCCAGTATAAATATTACTCCTAATATTTATACCTGTGTGCCGACTTGATATCACATATCCATAACCCATGAGATGTGGTCATCAGTCTACTCACACAGTAGTCTTTATGTATTATTGTCGTCCTAATTAACAATAATACTCGACTACGGATATTTAAGAACAACGTTCTATTATTGAATGAGGTCTCACGATTAAGTTACATACTTAATATCTCATTGAATGAACTGTCTATTCTAAGGACTTTATTATGCTATAAACTAATAACATAATAAATGAATGCCTTATTCATATATCAAATATATGGTCAAAGTTATAATATAAATGAAGACCTATTCAAAACAGATTGGCCACTAGGGCTTATACCAACAATTATCACATTCCAATATAATGGTTTGTTTTATTTAAAGCTGATTAACTTTATAAAATGAGAATTTTCAGAATTATTTTCATATTAACATACTTATATTTTCAGGGATATTTTTGAAATAACCTCTTAAAATAATGGAGTTTTAAAAGACACCAAAATAAAACCTGATAAGCAGTTGATAAATTTCAAAAGATGTACAACTCAACTTTAACTCGCTGGTCTTATGTCAATTGCCAGTAGAAGAAAATTTAAAGTTCCAAACATGAACTAGAAACTTAAAATAGTTAAATATAATCGTCCCAAATAAATTTTAATAAGTATGCGAATAATTACATACTTTAAGTTTAAAAACTAAGTAAACTAATGAATTTTCTCAAGATTACCAGAAATAAATATAATAATATTTTCAAAATACTTTAGACACAAACAACTCTAAACATATATCAACCATATATTACACAAGACAATGAAGTTTTGACGTCTTCATAATTCTCTTCTGTCACCTTCTCAGCATCTCTCAGTCCTTCCTCATTTCTTTTACGCTCTTCAGATGAAACTAATCGTTGCCAACAAGGAACGAAAAAGAAAAGAAAATACAAACAGATGAGGTAAGATTCTACAATAGGCTAGCAATGTAGATATGGGCATGCAGGTAAACAAACAAGCATTCAAGTGGACATATATATATATATATATATATATATATATATAATATATATATATATATATATATATATATATATATATATATATATATATATATATATATATATATATATATATATATATATCCAGGGATATATTTATAAAATACATATATAGTTTCAGAAAAGGTTGAGACTCGAATGCATGCCTAGAACTAGGCCTACTTTTGCTCCATGGAGACTATTGTTGTCAAAAAGTTCAGTTGATATAGCATTTAGGAAATATGCTTAAACAACTCAGTGCGCAAGCCCACAACCGGAGTACGCTAACAGCCATCTCTTCGGTGTAACAGCCTGTTTTTCATTATACTGTTTAACCAATTAAAAAATAAGTAATTATATTTTAATATGAAAATTAGAAAATATTTTTTTTAATGAAAATAAAATCATATTCGTAGTCTATCTCATGGTAGAAAGCTATGGTGAAAATTTGGGTTGAAGATTCAGACGGAGCCCGATCTGCCTTTTTACGGACAGTAAGTTTTTACTGAGCAGAAAACCTAAATTTGACCCGTGAATGAAATCATTAGTGTTTTTATAGTGTTTCCTTGAACATTGGTTAATTTCAAAAATTTGAGTTCGGAAATAAAATGTAATATTTTATTCGGGCGAAATTACGATCGGGAACCTGAACCGGGAATGCAATGGAGCAGAATGGGGAACATAAAAGAGTTGAAGTGACTTGATGAGGGTTGATGTGACTTGATGGACTAAAGTTTATGACACATATAAAAATAGTAATCATGACACTTTTTGAATTTAATTTTTTTTATTCCAAAAACTCATTTTACCTCACTTTTTCCAACCAAACACACCACAACCAAAACTTGGAGCCCAAGCACAATTCCTCTCTCCTCAAGCACGAAAATCTCTCTCTCTTCCTCTATATTAACACTTCATCTTCTTCCTTTCTCTCATTTCTTACTCCTACAACTAAAAACTCCATTTTCTTCTTCATTTTCTTCTTTCTCTCCCAACTTCAAGCACATAAAGCTTGCATTTTTACTTATATTTTCACTTCAAGTTCTTCACAAGAGTTGATCCTTGCATCAAGGGTAATACTCTCATACCAATATTTTTGCAAGTTTCACCTTTTATTTTATAGTTTACTCTACTTTTTCATTAAGTGTTCTTAATGGGTTTCCAACTTCTAAAACCTCTAGAAAATTGTAGAAAAATCCTTTTAAGTTGAAACCACTTTCTATAGTCTTGTATTAACCTCTAGTTTCACATACTATGAGCTTGTGTTGAACAAAAATTTATAGTCATTTCTTCCAAGGATGGCCGAAACCTATACATGGTGGCCTAGGAAGTTTGTTTCAACTTGTTGTTAAATGATCATGTGTTTGAGCTTCTAGATACCCCTTGATCTTAAAGTCTATAATGTTGGAAGGTTTGATAGCTTGTCCTATGATGGCCAAACCATGAGGTTTTGGGGCATAGGAGGCTTGATTCAACTTTTCAACTATGATCATGGGTTTAGAACTCTTAATACATTGTGATGCCTATGAGTTTTCATCAAACAAAGAACTTTTCTTCATTCTCCTAGGCTATGCCGAAACTCAATGTTTTGGAGCTAGGATGTTTGAGTTTTAATTTTCCAAAAATGATCATGGACTTGAGCTCCTTAAGACATTAGGATGCTAAGTCTAAGAGATTGGAAAGTTTAAAGGTTTCTAACCTAGTAATCCTATGATGCCCGAACCTATGAGGTTATGGACCTAGGATGTCTTGTTTCTATTTTTCCAATATGATCATGGATTTGAGCTCCTTAATACATTTGGATGCTAAATCTAAGAGATTGGAAGGTTTAAAGATTTCTAGCCTATTTTGGTGAATGAGGCCGAATCTAGAGTCTTTGGAACAAAGAAGTTTTGTTTTATTTTTTTCAAAGTAGGATCATTGATTTGAACTCTTTAGTACCTTTTGATTTTAAATCCAAAAACTTGAATCCAACAAAGTTTTCTAGCCTATTTTATAATATAGGGCCGAAACCCTACCCTAAGGGGTTAGATGATTTTATTCAATATTTTCAAGTTATAACAATTGATCTAAGCTACCTAGAACCAAAATGATATGTATCCAAAAGCTTAGGTTGAGAAAAGAATCCTAGCCTCATTTTGATGAGTTGGTCGAACCTAGCATAAAATACACATAGATGAGTTTGTTTGATTAATAAGTATTTATATCATTTGGTTGAAGGTGGAATTGGTAATTTGTGGTGTGACAACAAGGAGCTGCGAGTTCGAGCTTCCAGTGATAACTCAGGTGGGGGAAAGAATCAACCTACCGTCGGAATCGATAAGTAGTAGATTATGTAGTAATTAAGTAGGGCGACCTAAACCCTACTAGAAGTCGAATAATCGACAAGACCAGAATCACTTAAATTGCTTTTATAAAACATCCATGGTGATTCGGGGATTGTAGGTTTATCGATATTAGGTTGATGTTTATGATGTTGATGGTTGATTTGAGTTTTATTACCTTTATTGAACTGATTTAGTGCTATGTTAATGTTTTGGAATATCTTTGATTGATTTGATGTTATGCATGATCTGTGTGGTATTTACTTTATGTTTAGTGGATTAAGCGAAGATATATATGTTGTCTAAGAGATTAGTTGTTTTGGGTGTGAGGATCATGTTGACTTTTAGAGGTGCCTAACCTAAATGAATTATGTTAAAGAGGTGTTGTGACATAGAGCATGTGTTGAGGTCTTGACGAGAGGTTAAGGCACTAGGTTATGACCATAGGAGTCTGTGAGGTTCATAAGTTGTGTTGTTTCTATAACCGTATGTTGGACACATACGAGACCCGAAGTCCTTGTGGGACCGTCCAAAGGGTAAACTTAACTTGTGCAGCTATGAGTGTCATTGCTTTGCATGAGCACCTCTGGGATTGGACGAGGTGTGCACCGGGATCATCGTGCAGCTATAGTGTCACGCTTTGCGTGAGCGTTGTTACCATGGTGAAGGTGTGCACCGGGATAATCGTGCAGCTATAGTGTCATTGCTTTGCATGAGCACCCACGGTCCGGGGTGTGCACCGGGACAAATGTGCAGCTATAGTGTCATTGCTTTGCATGAGCATTCTCACCATGACTAAGGATGTGCACCGGGAATGGGACGTGTCGCTTGGGCGACTGACCGATAACCATAACTATGATAGGGAAACCGTAGCCAGTTCAGTATCAAGGTTTAGTTACAGGAGTGAGGGTATGAGTGAATATAAGAATTTTATGGAAGATGGATGACTTGACTGATGCTGTGTCTGTGATAATTACTGTATAGTTTACTATGACTCTTTTCCGCTTTTGATGATAGAACTGTTTCTTATCCCCTTGTATCTTCTGTATGTTTGTTTTATCTCTTATGGATCGTGTTTGAAGACCCTGTGGCTGAGCTGAACGAAGAGGAGCTGGATGGGACTCCCTACGAACCGGATGCCGGAGGATGAGCCGTGACCCCTGATGAGTAGGGTCTAGTTTAGTTATGGCCAGTGCGTCTGTGTCGTGACGCTTTATCTTTTCCGCTTATGTTTTGTATAACTATGCACCTGTTAGGGATCCTATTGACGAGATGCCCTGAAACAGTGTTTGATAACTCTGATGCATTAAGTATGTTTAATATAATTATGTTTTCATATTCTGTTCTTTATGAATCTGTTTGCTTAAGAAGTTAAGTTTTAATTTCTACGTATTTTCACGTTAAGTTTACGAAAAGGAATATATTTATCGAGGTTTATTTTCTAATAAAACACCGAGGCACAGCGGGGTGTCTCATTATGGTATCAGAGCAGTTTGATTCTGATCGGACTGCTAAAAGTTAGGGTGTTGTTACTGGCCGTGTCTAGTTGAATCCACATCGGATTTAGACTATGTTTAGAAGCGGGGTAGAGTGTCCGAACCTAATATAAAAGTTAATATTAGTATGGCATATGGTATTTATATACTTGCTTATGTAGTATTATTTGTCATACTAATTAGAGCGGATGATTTCTTGCAACAGAATCATGGCACGTGGAAGAGGACGTCCAACTAATAGTGGAGAAAGGACTCCTGAAAGGGTCATTGGAGCTGTCAACGACAATGCTGACAATGGAGGAGGATCATCTTCGACTCCAAACACCATGGAGACAATAGCTGCTGCTATGCTATTGCAAACCCAACAGAATGCTGAGATGCTGCAAATGAACAAAGAGCAGCTAGAGATCAAGAACCAGACACTACAAGAAAAACTGGTTTTAGCGACCGAATTTAGTGACCGATTTAATCCGTTGCTATCAGCGATCGAATTTCCGACCGAATTTACCTTTTTCTAGGATTGGTCACAAATTATATTCAGCGACCGAATTAGCGACCGATATCATCAGTCGCAAAATATTCAGTCGCTAAAACAAAGTATGGAAAGATAACCAAATTTAGCTAATTTGCGACCGAATTAGCGACCGATTATATTTTAAAATTAGTGACCGATTTGTTTTCGGTCGCTGAATATAGAATTTAATGATTAGCGACAGATTTAGCGACCGAATTATTAGCGACCGATTTAGCGACCGAATTTTTTCGGTCGCTAATGAAAACCTAAAATTAAATTTAGATCCTTTCCTCATTCCCCCCATTCACACCACCCCCTCTCCCTGCGATTTTCGGTGTCCCCCCAACAAATGAAAGAGATTTTATTTCTTTCCTTGACCTAGCACCAGCCACGTTACCTTCTTCCCTTCCCTTCAAATTTTTTTTTTCATGTTTCCCTTCTTCTTCAAGCAGAAACCCATTTCCTCACATCTCTCTCTAACCTTTCAAGATTTCTCTCCTCCTTCTCTCTAGAGGTCCGTCGCGAGCCACCACCAAGGGAGAACGCCCGACCGCCGCTTGAAGTGAGGGAGAAGATCGCGCGTTCCTGCGCGTTCTGTTTTTGGTTCGCCGCCGTCCTCCGCCGCGGTAAGCACGTTTAGCCGCCATTCATGGTAGTTTTTCACATTTCTTTGTTGATTTGAACTTCTTTCTCCTTCCCCAAAGCCTACCCTTCATTTTTGGTTCATGGGTGTTTCAGAAACACTGTTGCCGCCGTTCACCGCTCTGTCGCCGCGCCGGAGCCCTCACAACCACCATCTCTCCTTCTTTGTTAGGTGAGTGATTTTCTCACCCTTACCAAGTCCGTTTTCAAAAAGCCCCAAATCAATTTGAAACCCAAACCCTCTTGATATTTTAGGATCTTGGGTTATTTCTGTTTAGATGCTTATTCTATTGGTGTGAATACCGAGAACTTGCTTCTGTCACAGCCAGATTGTGGTGAACAAGCACTTAGTCTTGTAGATACCTTAATCCGCAGTGGTTCAGTCGATGTAATTGTTGTTGACAGTGTACGTTGGAGCATTTATTCTTTTGTTGTTGCCTGTTGGTAATACTTTGATTGTTTGTCATCGTAACTTTTTAATGATCATACTGGTAGCTATACAAATATCCTTATCTGTCATAGGATCTGCTGAACAGGTGTAAGAATTAGCACACTTTTACCAGCTAATAACTTATTGTAGAATGTGGTTTTAGCTAATACCACCATTGAATTATGCTTTGTTAATGTAAAATATTTATCTTACAAAAGCGGTGGAAGAAATATTTTGATTTGTGTGTGTCCACGGATCCCCATATGTATACACGTTTGTGTGTGTACACAGTACATATAATATAGTCTAATTTAAAGCAATAAGAGTCATTCTTATCTAATTCTTGTTTTTATTGATGCTCATAAACTGGAGATATTTGCTGCTTCCTATATTGTGCAACAACTAGTGTGTTTGGTTATAACTTATAAGCACAAGCAAGGATGAGATATGTGTTGAGGAAATTGTAAAACTGTTGTAGAATGGATGTGATTTTTTAGTGTAGACTTAGGTTTATAGATAATAAATAAAGTTTTGCTGTCATTTTTAAATTTTTGCATTTTGTCCTCTTAAACCCTCTTGTAGACTTGAGTTTGATTTGATAGTGAATTGAATGGGTAAAATTTTAGTGGTCCTCTTTGATCTTTCTCAGTACTTCCTCATATGATTTGATAGTGAATTGAATGGGTAAAATTTTAGTGGTCCTCGATGAGATAAGTCAATAGTCCCCTTCTTATGTTATGAGCATTTTGATAGGATGGTAAGAAGTCAACATGAATTTTATTGTTTTTAATTTAGTGCTTTATATATATCCTTATTAATAAAAATTGTATTTTTTGTTTTTATATATATAGTCAAAAGAGCAGCAGAGAAAACACACTACAATTGAGATCGTGCACAAGACCAAGAAGACTAAGCGTGGGGAGTGGGTTAGCCCAAAGGTTTGGGACCTTGTTGTAAGTACTTTTAACTCATTAATTCATTTTCAGTATATTAATTACTTTCATTCTTTTTAATATATAATTACAAATGCTAATGTGTGACATATTATGCATGACGAATTCCATCGCCTCAAAGATGATGCCAGTACTCAGGGGCAGGATTCCGACCTAGCAATTCCGGATCCGGCGGCGCCCACGTCGAAGCTACTACTGCGGATTCCGCTGCTGCTGATGCTGCCGCTGTTACTGATGATGCCGCTGCTGCTGCTACTGATGATGCTACTGTTGGTGTCGCTGCCTCGGATCACTTTGGCATCAGCCCACTCCCTTCACCCCCTCGTCACGTAGATTAGTTTTCCATCTTTGTATGATACATATTGACTATTACATTTGTACTTCTCCTTGCCTTTTATATATTTTATTTTGAATTTTTATCGAATTATTTGCTTCAATATGATTCATATTTAATTTTATTTGCTTTAAGTTTATGTTAGAAAATTTTATTTTAATTAATTTAATCTTATTTTAATTTTTGTTGCATTCAAAAAAAAAAATTAATAAATTAGCGACCGAAATTTTTTGGTCGCTAAATTTACATATGACCATTGATTTTAGCGACCGAATTAGCGACCGATTTTTTTAAATTTAGCGACCGAAATTTAGTGACCGAATTAGCGACCGATTTTTTCGGACATAAATTTTAAATATGACAGACTTCGCGACCGAATATTCGGTCGCTAAATTTAAAAAATCGGTCGCTGAATTTGGTCATTTGAAAGGTAAAGCGACCGATGCTAACGACCAAATTATGAGCAATATGCGACCGAAAATTCGGTCGCTAATTAGCGACCGAATACGATTCGGTCGCTATATAATTTAGCGACCAAGGTTTTAGCAACCGTTTGTAATCGGTCGCTAAATCGGTCGCTAAACTATTTAGCGACCGAAAATCTTTAAATAGCGACCGAAAATTTCGGTTGCTAAAACCCCTTTTTTTTGTAGTGAGAGGAGGGCAGTGGCAGCTGAGGATGCCGGATTGGAAACCTTTATGGACGGGAAGCCACCTCAATTCCAAGGAGAATACGATCCAGAGAAGGCAGAATGGTGGATACAGGAGATTGAGAAGATATTCGATACTATGCACTGCCGAGAGGATAGAAAGGTGACTTATGCTGCCTTTATGTTGACTGAGGGGGCAGAATTCTGGTGGAAGGGCAAGAGAAGGTTATTGGAGGCTGAAGGTAGTGTAATTACCTGGAAATTATTCACTGATTGCTTTTTCGAGAAGTATTTTCCGCGTATAGTTAGACGCGAGAAGGAAAAGGAATTCATAAATCTCAAGCAAGGCAACATGTCTGTTGGTGAGTATGCATCAAGGTTTGAGGCTCTGATCAAGTTTTCAGAATACTATCAGAGGCTCTCGAATGAAGACTGGCAATGTAGAAGATTCGAGGAAGGGCTCAAAGATGAGCTGCAGAGGGCTGTAGTGTCTCTTGACATACAGTACTTCCCAGAGCTAGTCGAGAGATGCAGTGCCATCGAAAGCATAGATCTGAGGAAGGCTAATGAGCAGAAACAATTGAGGATCGGAGGCCTTAACAGATCAAGTTTCCAGAGGCGCGGGGGAAGTGGTTCTCAGTGGAGACAGAAATCATATGCTAGACCTGGGCAGAAGCAGGGACCAGCACCAGCAGCTAGAACTGGTCAACAATTGCAAAGTGTAGTTTGCTTCAGATGTGGGGGACCACATTATGCAAACAACTGTTCAAGTAGACCCAACTGTTTCAACTGTGGGAAACCAGGTCACATGGCACGAGACTGTAGACAGCAGGCTATGCAACAACTAGCAGCTACAAGAAAAGGTACTGGAGATAATAGAGGTGGAGCTGGAAGCAGTGTCCCAACAACCAGACCACAAGCCACTGGAAGGATGTTTACTGTGAGGGGAGCTGAATCCTCTCAATCTGCTGAACTTATACAAGGTATGTGTCTGATAGCTGGTAGACTCTCTAATGTATTGTTTGACTCAGGCGCTACTCATTCTTTTATCTCGCATGAGTGTATGGATCATTTGAACTTACCTGTTTCCAAATTGCCTTATACCCTAACGGTATCTACTCCAACTAGTAATCCTTTGATTACCGTATCTGTTTGCTTAAAGTGTCCTATAGTGATTGAAAATCGAACTTTTGTTGTAGACCTTATCTGTTTTCCTATGCAACAGATAGATGTTATCCTTGGCATGGATTGGCTTTCGACTAACCATGTAATGCTAAATTGTTCTAGTAAGACCTTATCATTTCTTGAACCTTCTAGTATAGTGTCTGCCAGCGAAGGAGTACCTCTGAGGAGTAACAACTCTCAGGAGTTTGTGAGGCTTTGTGCAATGGAGGCTAATGAGATCCCCAGCATAGATTCTATGCCTATCGTGAGAGAGTTTCCTGAAGTTTTCCCTCCAGACGTTCCAGGTTTGCCACCGGAAAGAGAAGTGGAATTCACTATAGATCTCGTACCAGGGACAGGGCCTATATCTATAGCACCTTATCGAATGTCACCGGTTGAGTTAGCTGAGTTGAAGGAACAATTGGACGATATGATGGGGAAAGAGTTCATCAGACCGAGGGTTTCACCTTGGGGAGCACCGGTGTTGTTCGTTAAGAAAAAGGATGGAAGTGCGAGGTTGTGCACAGATTACAGACAGTTGAATAAGGTGAAAATTAAGAACAAGTATCCGTTGCCTCGGATCGATGACCTGATGGATCAGCTGAAGGGAGCAGCAATATTCTCGAAGATTGATTTAAGATCTGGGTATCATCAGATCAGGGTAAGGAAGGAAGATATACCCAAGACGGCTTTTAGGACGAGGTATGGGAACTATGAGTATTTAGTCTTGCCTTTCGGTGTAACTAATGCGCCAGCCGTGTTCATGGATTATATGAACCGAATTTTTAGGACCATTCCTTGATAAGTTTGTTGTTGTGTTTATCGACGATATTCTTATCTATTCTCTTACGCGGGAAGAGCATGAGGAACATTTGAGTTTGGTATTGCGAGTCTTGAAGGATAGGCAACTTTATGCCAAACTTTCCAAGTGTGAGTTTTGGATGGAAGAAGTGCAATTCCTAGGGCATGTGATTAATAAAGAAGGAATAGCCGTAGATCCAGCTAAGGTTGAGGCAGTTCTTAAATGGGAACGACCTAAGTCAGTGAGTGAAGTACGGAGTTTCTTAGGACTTGCTGGATATTATCGGAGGTTCATAGAAGGATTCTCTAAGATTGTGTTGTCTATGATGCAGTTAACGAGAAAGGATACGGCTTTTGTATGGACGGACAAGTGTGAGCAGAGTTTTCAAAAGTTGAAGGAAAGGTTGACTACATCACCTGTGTTGATCTTACCAGACCCTCTAGGACAGTTTGATGTATACTGTGATGCATCATACCAAGGTTTAGGCTGTGTTCTGATGCAAGAGGGAAGAGTTGTGGCTTATGCTTCCCGACAGTTGAGGATTCATGAGAGGAATTATCCGACTCATGATTTGGAGTTAGCAGCAATAGTGTTCGCATTGAAGATATGGCGACACTTTTTGTATGGGGCAAGGTTTAATGTTTTCAGTGACCATAAGAGCCTGAAGTACCTATTTGATCAAAATGAATTGAATATGAGACCGCGGAGGTGGATGGAGTTCATAAAAGATTATGATTTTGAGTTATTGTACCACCCTGGGAAGGCCAATGTGGTAGCAGATGCCTTAAGTAGGAAGTCCTTGCATGTATCCACAATGATGGTTAAGGAGTTAGAATTGCTTGAACAATTCAGAGATCTGAGCTTAGGAATGGAGTTACGGGAAGATAAAGTTTGCTTAAGTATGGTCACTAATAGTAGTGATTTCTTAAAAGATCTTAAGGATAAGCAAGTTCAGGATCTATACCTTCAGGAGATTAGTAAAGGGATAGACGGGGGTAAAGCTTCTGAGTTCACTAGGGGAGCAGATAGTGTGTTAAGGTTTAAAGATAGGATATGTGTGCCAGAGGATGCAGAACTTAGGAAGATGATTTTGGAAGAAGCACACAAGAGTAAGTTGAGTTTTCATCCTGGATCCACAAAGATGTATCAAGATTTGAGGAAAATGTTTTGGTGGACCAGAATGAAGAAGGAAGTAGCAGAGTATGTTTTATCTTGCTTAGTGTGTCAACAGGCGAAGATTGAACATCAGAAACCAGCAGGATTATTACAATCTCTAGATATCCCAGAATGGAAATGGGATAGTATAGCTATGGATTTCGTGGTCGGATTACCACGAACTCCTAAGAGGCATGATGCGATTTAGGTTATCATTGATAGGTTGACGAAGTGTGCTCACTTCTTACCTATTAGAGAAGGTGATAAATTAGAAAAGTTAACCCAGATTTACATCAACGAAGTGGTTAGGTTGCATGGTGTGCCATCAAGCATTGTCTCAGATCGAGATCCTAGATTTACCTCTCAATTTTGGAAACAATTGCAACATGCCTTGGGAACGAAGTTGAGAATGAGTTCTGCCTATCAACCCCAAACCGATGGGCAATCAGAGAGGACAATTCAATCATTGGAGGATCTATTGAGAGCTTGTGTGTTGGAACACACTTGCAGTTGGGATGAGTTCTTGCCATTGATTGAATTTACTTATAACAACAGTTTTCACAGTAGTATTGGAATGGCACCGTATGAGGCTCTGTATGGCAGAAAGTGTAGGACCCCGTTATGTTGGTATGAGACTGGTGAGAACCAAGTTTTGGGTCCGGATGTGGTGCAACAGACTACGGAACAAGTCAGGAAGATAAGGGAAAAGATGAAGGAAGCACAGGATAGGCAAAGGAGCTACAGTGACAAGAGGAGGAGACCATTAGAATTCTAGGAAGGTGATCACGTATTCTTGAGAGTTACCCGAAAAAACTGGAATTGGTAGAGCTATCAAATCTAGAAAACTTACTCCTCATTTCATTGGACCTTTTCAGATTCTTCGACGAATTGGTCCAGTAGCTTACCAAATCGCCTTGCCACCAAATCTTTCTAACATTCATGACGTCTTTCATGTTTCTCAGTTGAGAAAGTACTATCCTGATCCATCTCATGTGATTGAGTCTGATTCGATACAACAACGAGAGAACCTAGAGCATGAGGCCTTACCTGTGAGGATCGCAGATAGACGGATTAAGGAGCTTCGCGGTAGACAGATTCCTTTGGTTAAGGTCATATGGGATGAAACTACTGGAGATGCTACTTGGGAATGCGAGGCGGATATGCAACAACAGTATCCACATCTTTTCTGAGGTACATAAATTCCGAGGACGGAATTTTCTTTTAAGATGGGTAGTAATGTAACAGCCTGATTTTCATTATACTGTTTAACCAATTAAAAAATAAGTGATTATATTTTAATATGAAAATTAGAAAGAAAATTTTTTTAATGAAAATAAAATCATATTCGTAGTCTATCTCATGGTAGAAGGCTATGGTGAAAATTTGGGTTGAACGATTTTACTGATAGTAAGTTTTTACTGAGCAGAAAACCTAAATTTGACCTATGAACGAAATCATTAGTGTTTTTATAGTGTTTCCTTGAACATTGGTTAATTTCAAAAATTTGAGTTCGGAAATAAAATGTAATATTTTATTCGGGCGAAATTACGATCGGGAACCTGAATCGGGAATGCAATGGAGCAGAATGGGGAACATAAAAGAGTTGAAGTGACTTGATGAGGGTTGATGTGACTTGATGGACTAAAGTTTATGACACATCTAAAAGTAGTAATCATGACACTTTTTGAATTTAATTTTTTTTATTCCAAAAACACATTTTACCTCACTTTTTCCAACCAAACACACCACAACCAAAACTTGGAGCCCAAGCACATTTCCTCTCTCCTCAAGCACGAAAATTCCTCTCTCTTCCTCTATATTAACACTTCATCTTCTTCCTTTCTCTCATTTCTTCCTCCTACAACTAAAAACTCCATTTTCTTCTTCATTTTCTTCTTTCTCTCCCAACTTCAAGCACATAAAGCTTGCATTTTTACTTATATTTTCACTTCAAGTTCTTCACAAGAGTTGATCCTTGCATCAAGGGTAATACTCTCATACCAATCTTTTTGCAAGTTTCACCTTTTATTTTATAGTTTACTCGACTTTTTCATTAAGTGTTCTTAATGGGTTTCCAACTTCTAAAACCTCTAGAAAATTGTAGAAAAATCCTTTTAAGTTGAAACCACTTTCTATAGTCTTGTATTAACCTCTAGTTTCACATACTATGAGCTTGTGTTGAACAAAAATTTATAGTCATTTCTTCCAAGGATGGCCGAAACCTATACATGGTGGCCTAGGAAGTTTGTTTCGACTTGTTGTTAAATGATCATGTGTTTGAGCTTCTAGATACCCCCTGATCTTAAAGTCTATAATGTTGTAAGGTTTGATAGCTTTTCCTATGATGGCCAAACCATGAGGTTTTGGGGCATAGGAGGCTTGATTCAACTTTTCAACTATGATCATGGGTTTAGAACTCTTAATACATTGTGATGCCTATGAGTTTTCATCAAACAAAGAACTTTTCTTCATTCTCCTAGGCTATGCCGAAACTCAATGTTTTGGAGCTAGGATGTTTGAGTTTTAATTTTCCAAAAATGATCATGGACTTGAGCTCCTTAAGACATTAGGATGCTAAGTCTAAGAGATTGGAAAGTTTAAAGGTTTCTAACCTAGTAATCCTATGATGCCCGAACCTATGAGGTTATGGACCTAGGATGTCTTGTTTCTATTTTTCCAATATGATCATGGATTTGAGCTCCTTAATACATTTGGATGCTAAATCTAAGAGATTGGAAGGTTTAAAGATTTCTAGCCTATTTTGGTGAATGAGGCCGAATCTAGAGTCTTTGGAACAAAGAAGTTTTGTTTTATTTTTTTCAAAGTAGGATCATTGATTTGAACTCTTTAGTACCTTTTGATTTTAAATCCAAAAACTTGAATCCAACAAAGTTTTCTAGCCTATTTTATAATATAGGGCCGAAACCCTACCCTAAGGGGTTAGATGATTTTATTCAATATTTTCAAGTTATAACAATTGATCTAAGCTACCTAGAACCAAAATGATATGTATCCAAAAGCTTAGGTTGAGAAAAGAATCCTAGCCTCATTTTGATGAGTTGGTCGAACCTAGCATAAAATACACATAGATGAGTTTGTTTGATTAATAAGTATTTATATCATTTGGTTGAAGGTGGAATTGGTAATTTGTGGTGTGACAACAAGGAGCTGCGAGTTCGAGCTTCCAGTGATAACTCAGGTGGGGGAAAGAATCAACCTACCGTCGGAATCGATAAGTAGTAGATTATGTAGTAATTAAGTAGGGCGACCTAAACCCTACTAGAAGTCGAATAATCGACAAGACCAGAATCACTTAAATTGCTTTTATAAAACATCCATGGTGATTCGGGGATTGTAGGTTTATCGATATTAGGTTGATGTTTATGATGTTGATGGTTGATTTGAGTTTTATTACCTTTATTGAACTGATTTAGTGCTATGTTAATGTTTTGGAATATCTTTGATTGATTTGATGTTATGCAAGATCTGTGTGGTATTTACTTTATGCTTAGTGGATTAAGCGAAGATATATATGTTGTCTAAGAGATGAGTTGTTTTGGGTGTGAGGATCATGTTGACTTTTAGAGGTGCCTAACCTAAATGAATTATGTTAAAGAGGTGTTGTGACATAAAGCATGTGTTGAGGTCTTGACGAGAGGTTAAGGCACTAGGTTATGACCATAGGAGTCTCTGAGGTTCATAAGTTGTGTTGTTTCTATAACCGTATGTTGGACACATACGAGACCCGAAGTCCTTGTGGGACCGTCCAAAGGGTAAACTTAACTTGTGCAGCTATGAGTGTCATTGCTTTGCATGAGCACCTCTGGGAGTGGATGAGGTGTGCACCGGGATCATCGTGCAACTATAGTGTCACGCTTTGCGTGAGCGTTCTTACCATGGTGAAGGTGTGCACCGGGATAATCGTGCAGCTATAGTGTCATTGCTTTGCATGAGCACCCACGGTCCGGGGTGTGCACCGGGACAAATGTGCAGCTATAGTGTCATTGCTTTGCATGACCATTCTCACCATGACTAAGGATGTGCACCGGGAATGGGACGTGTCGCTTGGACGACTGACCGATAACCATAACTATGATAGGGAAACCGTAGCCAGTTCAGTATCAAGGTTTAGTTACAGGAGTGAGGGTATGAGTGAATATAAGAATTTATGGAAGATGGATGACTTGACTGATGCTGTGTCTGTGATAATTACTGTATAGTTTACTATGACTCTTTTCCGCTTTTGATGATAGAACTGTTTCTTATCCCCTTGTATCTTCTGTATGTTTGTTTTATCTCTTATGGAATGAGTTCGAAGACCCTGTGGCTGAGCTGAATGAAGAGGAGCTGGATGGGACTCCCTACGAACCGGATGCCGGAGGACGAGCCGTGACCCCTGATGAGTAGGGTCTAGTTTAGTTATGGCCAGTGCGTCTGTGTCGTGACGCTTTATCTTTTCCGCTTATGTTTTGTATAACTATGCACCTGTTAGGGATCCTATTGACAAGATGCCCTGAAACAGTGTTTGATAACTCTGATGCATTAAGTATGTTTAATATAATTATGTTTTCATATTCTGTTCTATATGAATCTGTTTGCTTAAGAAGTTAAGTTTTAATTTCTACGTATTTTCACGTTAAGTTTACGAAAAGGAATATATTTATCGAGGTTTATTTTCTAATAAAGCACCGAGGCACAACGGGGTGTCTCATTCGGCACTTTCACACGAGAGTACTTAACATCTGAATAATAGTTAGTTTAGTGGAGTGTCAACATAGCCCTGCTGTCCAGACATCCACCGACGCAGTGCAGCTGACACTGAGCCATTGGCAGGATCCACGCCTGACTGTCCACAAGGTCTCTGTGGCCCCCCACACAGTCCCCTTATCGCCTATAAATAGGTGTTTATACTTTCGGAACGATAACGACTATGATTTGGTTGGAATGTTGTTCGAAGACAAACAAAGCAGGAACTAAAAGTTCCAAAGCGCCGGTATCAATTTAAAAAGAGTTATTGTTATGAATTGGGCTCGAATAGACCATTAACCAAAATCATTCTTTTCAACAAAAATTCATTTGAACACTTAAAATTAATTAAAGCATACTTAGGCTAAAATTAATTAAATGGTAATAGTTAAAATTAACATTTGATACAGAAAATTAAGTACAAACCATAGATTTAAAATTGTTATAAGACTAAGATTTTGAAAGTCTTTAACTTTCTAATATTTGGGTCTATCCGTTTCATTTCAAAATTCCACAATACTATGTTACATCAATTTCAAGTCCAAGACTTAGCGAAATATAAATAAGGATGAACCTTGAAATTGAATTCATAAATTAAATAAATAAGAAATTGATTCCAACTAATAATAACATTCCAACACCTCCCGAATCTAAGTTCGGAAACAAATGCACTTCACAAAAGTCCCTAAGCGACTTAACGATTAGGCTTATATACTTAGAGCCCAACAACACCGAAATTATATCAAACACTTAGCGTACGTAAGTTACAAATAAGTCAGATTCTTGAATTCGAACCTTACACGAAATCAATTAATATTACATTTAGAATAAAGCTAAATTAAATATAAAATTGCTCAAGCACAATATAAATTAAGGTCCTAGCTATACAGATAAATCAATAATCAGGAGCATGCAACTGTAATAAGAATTCCCTCAAAATAAAATCCTAAGCAATTGAACTAAAATCATCTTCACTTATATGCCATATTTATGAACATCCTTCTTTAACCATTATAAGTACTCAAATATTCACTAGAAACAACTTAGAGTTTTATGTCTCCCTCTAAAATCCGAATTTAACATTCCTGACATCCAATCCTACGACTGTCTTCAATTTAATTCTAACTTAATCAACATCAACAACTAAAATACCAAACGACTTCTTCCACTAATTCTTCATATATCTCCAAATCTTTTAAAAGAAAATTACTATAATTCACATCCAAATTAATTCCAAACTTAAGATTCTTCTCAATTCGGATTTGACATCATAAATAATCAAAACTAAACCATATCTCCATCAATCATCAAATATTGCTTAAAGTCATATATAATCTTATCCAAGTGGTGTCTTTATCATCAAATTGGCATGCAACATTTATTATACGTCATGGTCATCACAATTTGGAGCACTATACGTACCCCATGTTATATCCAAACTTAGCCCCCTAATTTAATAAATATACTTAATTCCTCTTGATAACCTCTACTGCCATAAAATTTATTTTCCATAACAGCATAAACTTATCCTCATAAAACAACTATCATTACTACTCTCCACCTTGTTATCTTATTATGATGCTATGAATTAATATATTCCCACTTTCAGTCATCCAACTTCCGAAAAGAAATCCTAACCTTTCTATTTTCTTATGACAAAATGCCTTCAATTCTTTTTCTAGCAACATAAGCCACTCTCAAAAATAAAAACAACACCCCTTCCCTAAAACCAAGTCAAGCACAGCAATTTTCCAAGCAACTTATAGAAAGGTTTCACACCAACAATATACATACATAATGTACCACAAAATCACAAAGGAGCTAACAGCTAACATAACATAGAACGAAAATCAAATGGCTCCTTTGTTTAAATACAATTCATGAATGAAGAGAGAAAACAAGCAATTTACACAAAGATAACACAGTTATAATCAAGTAATATATCCAAATAATCCCCATATAATTTCCTAAGCATATATATTAAAACCCACTTTAAAACCCACACTACACCTAATGTATTATCTTCCCCCACCTGGTATTGATGTTCCGGGTTCCTCTAGCGCTTCACAGCAACGCACATGCAACTCTTGTCAGCTCCCGAAAATATAAATCGTGCTCCTCCAAGCATGACAACAACACCCAACATCCTAGAGAGGGAGTCCAAACATTTCAACAACCAAACAACATAACTTTCAATTAATTATTATAAAAAACATACACATAATGAGTTTAAATATTTAATTTAGTAAAAACAGATTTGACTTTTAATAAAACTGAATTGGGAATTTAGGTTTCATCACAAAAATTAGGGAAAAGAGATTTGATCATAGTAAGATGAAATTGACCTTGGAAATCATCAATTAGCAGTTTTAATTGCATTAAAACAGAATCATCATATTCATGATAAAAGCATTTTGGGACTTAGGGTTCTTAAACACAATTTGGGAAAATTAATTTAACCAAATAGTAATAAAATTAGCTTAGGAAAATACCAATTCACCGTCCCAATTGCATAAAGACATAGTTAATTCCACAATTTAAAACTGAAATCAAAATGTAAGGGTTAGGGTTAGGGTTAGGGTTTCAAAAAAGGGATTTAGGGAAAACCATGAAGGAGAGAAGAAGAGATGAAATCTCCTTACCAAGAAAGAAGACAAGCATGAACGATGGCGAATGGTGGTTCCGGTAGTGGCACATGGTGGCGGCGCACGACGGTTCCATTGACGGCAGCGACGATGCTTGGTCCAAAACGTGGAGGATGGAGTGGCCTTCCACGTGGTTGGTTCTGTTACGGCAAAGAAGGCCAGATGGTGACCGGAAAACACGAAAACAATGGCGGCTCAGCGGTGGCTCCGCCGTCAACGTTGCCCGTTTGCGAAAATGTTTGGCTAGAATTGTAGAGGAGAAGATGAGGAGTGTTCATATGGGTTTGGTTTAGTGAGAGGTGGTCGGAGTTGGCCGGAAAATAAGAGAGAAGGTGGTGAGAGAAGAGAGAAGAAGGAGAGCGTGAAAGTGAAAAAGAAAGAAGAAAGAGAAGAAAAAGAAAGAAGAAAAAGAGAAAGAGAAAAAAAAAAAAGGAAAAGAAAGGAGAAGGAAAAGTAGAGGTCTGGTGCACCAAGGAAAGGAAAAGATATTTTTTGTGCTTTGCTTTTTGGTGTGAATAAAATTTGAGTAATTGAGATTGAGTTTAGAAAAAGAAATAAATTTGGGCTCTTGGATCTAAAAATAAGGAGGGAAAAATATATAATTTAAAAAGTTAAATTAGATTAAAGATTGATGGTTGAATTGGTCAACCAAGAAAATCAATGATCCAAAATTAATCTCCGATTAATTCTAAACCAATTTATTTTTAAATCTAAAATTAAATAGAGTAAAATCTGAAAATAAATTTATTTCAACCGTAATATTTAAAATATTTTTATAAAAAATAATAATAGTGACAATAGCGTAATATTATTGTCTTGTAAACGTACATACACTACAATAACGCAGTGTTAATGCACAATAAAAACATATACATAATTATCGGGATGTTACAATGTAACAAGGTATACTGCTGGTTGAACTGTGCAGGGGCACAACCTTGGAGCGTACAATAGCATTTTCTACAGCATAGAGGCATGTTTAAAGGGAAAGAAAGGAAAAACAAGGCTATAATAATCTGGCATGCAGTCATATGGACCATATGGCTAGAAAGAAATGGGGTGATTTTTAACAACAACAAACCAGATTTGGTAAGAATGGTAGATCTAGTAAAGTGGAGAGCATGGAGCTGGTATAATTGTATAGTAGAAGGCTGCATTATCTAGTCTGACTGGTGCATTTGTCCCTTGGAGTGCTATCCAATGAGGCTTGTGGCTGTGCAGGAAAATCTAGGCAGGAGTGAGATTGGGTAGTGATCCGATCAGGTGGTTCTTAGCTTAATTGAGTAGGTGGTTATGTGCTTTGTATATGGAGTTGCTGGTTTGATATCTAGTGTGGGGAGTGTCCTCTTTCGGGTTGCATTGGACTGCTGATTTAGTTGCTTGTTGTTGTGATGGTTCTCCCTAGCTTTCTTTGCTTTCTTTGTTGTGTTGAATTATTGCAGGGGTTGTTAAGTGGGGGTGGCTTTTAGCTATTATGCAACCATATTGCTTCCATTTTTGCTCTTGGTTGTAACAATATCTATAGGCTCTATCTTGGTTCTCTGTTATTGAACTTTTTGTAATTGGGTTGGGCACTTCTTGTGCTCTTTTATTAATATATTTCTTTGATTATCAAAAAAAAAAAAGTTGACTTGGCAAAATTATATCATTGGACTTGCTTCCTGCCCAATTTAATGCAGATCATTATTAATTCCTACAAACATAAACTAATAAAAATATTGTATTAACTCTAATAACATGAAATTAAACTAAAATATGTAAAATAATATTTGATGTGTGTGAAACATGCATATATTTTCATGTTAGTTGGCATTTAATTGTTGCATTTTCTAGCATAATTTTGATAACTTTTAGCATTTACATTGCATATTTTGATTTACCTTTTGTTCGGATGATTGCGATTTGTTTTTGTTGTACAAGTAGGTAGATTGCAAGTTCTACAGACTAGCCATGAAATGTACCACACCCACGGATGCTGCTGCTCCATTTCTTTCAGGTGCTGCAAGTTCCACGACTGGCCATGGTAGCTGCCATGGCCGGGGAACATAGAGGAAACTCCAGGATTCAAGAGCTACGAATTCCATGGCCTGGCCGTTGAACCTGCCATGACTGTGGATCTTCAATTTCCCATTTTGTGTGAACTTTTGAAGGAGCCGGAAAGATCCATGGCCTGACCGAGGAACCTGTCATGGCCATGGCCGTGGATCGCGCGCATCAGAATTTTAATTGCCAAGTTATTGCTTCTTTATTAATGGAGGAGTGGTTACAAATTGAAAGGGGTGTTAAGAGGAGCAAAGGGGGGCTCAAAAATGGAGGAAAATACGCTGTAGAACATAATAAACATCAAGGATTAGAGGATTTTTACAAAGGAGGTCACTATGAATTCTCTACTGCTGCAACCTTCAGTGTTTTTCTTCTTCTTCCTTTGTATTTTCTTCTTTATTCTGAATGTTCTTTTGGATTCTTATGGCTTGTTTCTCTATGAACATGTTTGAGTAATTCCCTTATTCTAGGATTTGGTTTTAGCCTATGATGTATTAACATGTTATCTTGATTTTCTTCTTCTTTTTCAATATTAAATCGCTTTTTTGATTCAGTTTGTAGTGCGCCAACTGTTTGTGAATATGCTTGGCCACATATTTGCATGATTTTGATATTAGGGAAGCATTGAAAGGTGAACCTTAACATCTGAACTCTAAAAACTAAACCTGTGCTTTAATCACGAAAGTAGATTAATTTACTTGAGGTACTTTTTGATTTATTGCTGCTCTTAAGGGGTCCAACCTAGATTCAATTACCACGAAAGTAGTAGTTGGTCTAATTGGGCACGCTAACGTATTTTGAAAGGAAATGATAATTACCTAGGATAAATCACCTTCAAAAGTAATTTAGTAAAGAAAGGGGGAAATCATTAGGGACTGTTAATCATTACTGTGTTGAAACCGAACCCTAGAAATTCTTATAAATTGATTTTCTACCATTTGTAATTTCAGAATTCACAATTCTTGCTATCACTCTACTAAACTCGATTTTGTCTAGATAATCATAATTGTACGTAACTGGTATTCATCAACACAGTCCTAGTTGAAATATAATTTTACTACTTGGCAAAATCGTGCACTTGCGGTACACAACCAGTTTTTGGCGCCATTACCGGGGACTGTGATTTGTTGATATCAGTTTTATTTGCTTGTTGGTTAATTTGGACATTTTGTTCTCATTTTTTTTATTTAATAATTTTTCTGTTATTTTTCTTTTGTTCCTTTGTTTTTCTTTTCCTTTTTGCAGGCAGTAGTTCTTGTATGCGAAGGTCTAGGAGTTTTGGAAAAGTTTTAGAAGCTGGCCCAGAAATTGAAAGGACCTTTCACGTAAGAAAAAGACTGCCAAAACAGAAAGAAGCAGCTTTAAGACAACAGAATCAATTTGGAGATACACCAACCGAAGATCCTAATGTTGGTTGTGGCTTCTAGATACTCAAGAAGGGGGTTGAATTGAGGGTGATTTTTGAAAACTTTTCCTCTTTATGAAAAAACAGAAACTTTTCTAAACCTCTTGAAAAAGTTTTGTCAACCAACTAACCAAAACAACTTTTTGCCTAAGAAATTGATTCAAGACTTTGTTCTTTAACAAGAAAGATAGATGAAAAGATTGATTTCAGATATTCAGTATTCAAAAGTTATTCCTTAATAAATTCCTAAACATACATTCATCAATTAAAAGCAATTAAAAGAGTTAAGGGATAGAGAGAAATGCAAACCAAGATTTTATCATGGTTCAGCTACCTCCTCTGGTAACCTACATCTAGTCCCCACAATTACTTGTGAGTTTCGTCCATTAAAATCAATATCAATTACAAAATCCTTTACAAGCATAAACTCCCAGGTTCCTTCTACCTAATTGACAGCTTTTCAGTCAACGCGATCTTGTAATTCCAAGAGTCCCTTCTACTGTTGTCAAACCACCAAGAGTCCCTTCTACTCTTGATCTACACAGAGAGAACACATTCCCTCTAATCTTCCTTTTGCAGTAAGAAAGCTTTTTGATTCTGATTCTAAGAAATCAAATATTACAAATTGAAGCTCTAGCAGAAATATTCAAGTATTCTCAATGAAAAGCTCTCTCAATGAATTTCGTGTTTAATCTCAGTATTGAATCAATTATGTTTCAGAAAGTGTTTGCCCATGCCTTTATATAGTAGTATATCAAAATAGATCCGTTGGGCACACTTCAGAAGTCAGTTGAGATCAAAAAAAACTTTCTTGAAAATATTCAATTATCAGTCAATCGATTGTGTAATCGATGTATTAAACAAAGTTTCTATTTTTATCACTGAGTACATCGATTGCCAAATCGATTGTGTTCTTGGAAAATCTTGATTTTGACTGATACATAGATGTGTACATCGATTGTGTTCTTGAAAAACATAAGCATTCACAGCCCAGAAGTCTTTACATCGATTGGTCAATCGATTGCATAATCATATTCAAAAGTCTTTGCCTCTGTTTGGGCTTATGTAGCGATGTATCAATCGATTGTTCTATTATTCTCAAAAGAATTTACTTCTGTTCTGTGTATGTATAGATGTAATAATCGATTGGATGCATATTAAAACAAGTGTTGGCTACTGTTTAGCCTTATGCATCGATTTTGCAATCGATTGTATGCTTCTTTCAAAAAGTGTTAGCTTCTGTTATACCTTATACTTCGATTGTGCAATCTATTTACAGAAGCTTGTTTTGCATACCGATCAAATTAGTCAAAATTAATCGATGTATACATTGATGTATAGCATTTATACATTGATGTACACATAGGTTTTCATTAAAAGTTAGTTAATTAACTGAAAGTGCATTGATGTACACATAGATGTACAAGACTTTCAATTAATTATTTTTCATTCTAAGTTCATTTTACTTTATGAAAACCATTTTGATTTGTTTTTAAGAGAGCTATTTCACAAAGAGAAACTTACAAATTTCTTTATATCAAAATCTAATTTTGCTTGAGATGCCTTGTGATTCAACTTTGAGATTCTTCATCTTCAAGCATTCCTTCATGATCCTTCTTCTTCTCCTTTGATCCTTTGCATCCTTTTCCTTGCACTAATGATATCTTGTATAAACATTAAGACTTGGCAAGTAGTCAAAGGGTAAATCAAGTTAGTTTGGTCATTAATCAAAACACAATAGGGTCATTATCGATACCTAACCTTCATGTGGAGGTATTTTTGGAGTTCTGTGAGACTTTGAAGCATAATGGTGTTGCAGTAGATGCTATTCGGCTGAGATTATTCCCTTTCTCTTTGAGGGACAAGGCAAGAGCATGGTTGCATTATCTCCCTGTAGGGTTTATAAGAACATGGGAGCAGCTGGAGCAACGCTTCCTAGATAAATACTTTCCTCCCATCAAGACTGCTCATCTAAGGAACCAAATCACAAGTTTTGCGCATAAGGAACCAGAGACGTTATCTAAAGCATGGGACGGGTTTAAAAGGCTATTGCAATAATGTCCTCATCATGGGCTTGATAAGTGGTTGATTGTCCATACATTCTACAATGGGATATCTTATCAAGCCAAGGGTTCATTGGACCGCTGCTGGAGATGCTCTGATGAACAAAAACTTGGAGGAAGCCTATGAGATCATTGAGAGGGTAGCTCAGAATCAACACCAATGGCCGAAACAAAGAGGTAATACGAAGAAAGTTGTAGGTAAGTATGAGGTAGATGCTTTAGATCTCATAGCTTCTAAGGTAGAAGCATTATCTCAGAAATTTGATAAAATAAATGTTAATGTTGTTAGTGCGGCTAATGCTTCTTGTGAGATTTGTGGTACAATTGGACATGCAGTTGTAGAGTGCCAGCTAGGCATTGCTCCTTCTCAGAATGCACTGGTGGTACAAGTTGATGCTATCAACAATTTCAACCAAAGGGGACAGAATGAGCCATTCTCTAACACTTTCAACCCCGATTGCAGAAACCATCCCAACTTTTCCTTTCGGAGCAATCAGGACCAAGCTGGGCAAAGCAATGCTAGACCACCTCCTAGATTCCAACAACAGGGACAAAAAAGTCTAACTTGGAAACCTTGATGGAAAATTTTGTCTTGTCTCAATCCATGCAAAATGAGGAATTTAGGCAAAATGGTTATGTCATGAGTGAGGCAATTAAGCAGCTAGCGTCTAAGGTTAACAATCTAACTATTCATAACAAGATGCTAGAGACTTATATTGCACTGCAAGCTAGTTCCTCTACTAGGACCCCAGGTAAATTTCCAAGTCAACCAGAGCCAAATCCTAGTGACCAATGTAAAACTGTTATGTTGAGGAGTGGTAAGCAACTTGAGGATCCTAAAGAAAGACAAGAGGGTGAAAAGAAAATGAAGCTTGAGTAAGCTAAGACTCCACCTTGGGAAGTCGAGAGTAAGGAAGAAGCTGAAGAAAAAAGGTAAGGAGTCTAGTCACACACCTCTAGCTGCACTTAGACCACCTATACCTTTCTCTCAAAGGTTAGCTAAGGCTAAGCTTGATAAGAAATTTATTAGGTTCCTGGAGGTTCTGAAAAAGCTATGCATAAATATCTCTTTCCCAGAGGCTTTGCAACAAATGCCCACTTATGCTAAGTTCTTGGAGGATATTTTGTCTGATAAAAGGAAACTTGAGGAATATGAAACCATGGCTTTGACGGAGGAATGCAATGCTTTGATTCAAAATAAGCTGCCTCCAAAGCTCAAAGGTCCAGGTAGTTTTTCAATTCCTTGTTTGATTGTTAATGTTAGCTTTGATAAAGCTCTTTGCTAGTCTTATGCTCCTATCTGTTTGTAAAAAGTTGGAGATCAGTTAACTAAAGCCCAAAATAATTTCTTTGCAATTGGCAGATCGTTCTGTGAAGTACCCCATAGGTTTTTTCCAGGATGTTCCCATCAAAGTCGGTAAGTTCTTTGTGCCGGCTGATTTTGTGCTTTTAGAGATGGAGGAAGATTCTCAAATCCTCATCATTCTTGGAAGGCCTTTCTTGGCCAATGCTGGAGTCATAATTTATGTGAAAAATGGTCAATTATCTTTGACAGTTGGTAATGATAAGGTCGGATTTAACTTGTCTAATGCTATAAAACAATCTTCTGTTAAGGATTCTTTGTGCAGGAATGATTCATTACAGAAGATAGTAAAAGATGAGCCTGTAGATAAGGGAGCAGCAACCCAACCGAATCCAGGATGATAAAAGAAGGGGTCAAGATTAAGACCATAAATAAGCGCTTCTTGGGAGGCAACCCAAGAGTTTCTTTGTTAAACTTTTGAGTTTTCTAGTTTATTTGATTTTGAGTTAATCACATTTTTTCTTTTTTTGGCATCTTCATGCAATGTTTTTTGTGTAACTTTGACTCATATCAAGCTAGTTATAATGTCTGTATGGCATGTGATGAGTATTTCTCAATTGAGCTTTCACTGTTTTGACTTGCCCTATGGGAACCTCGTGTCACTTAACAATTGACTCCGAGTGTTGAGGTATCCAAGGAAGGTTTTTAAAACACTAATTGATTTATTGAGTTCTTGAGGGGACCCCCACTACACTTGGTTACTGGAGAAACACTTGATTGAGAGAAAAAAAAAAGAAGGAAAGAAAGGCAAAGATAAAAAGGAAAAAATTGTTGCTAGAAAGTAACCTTGTACCTTTTTGAGACCAAGTTGGTTATTGGGGAAATACTTGTTAAATCTCAAAATAAGTGCTCCTTTGAAACTAAGTGTGGAAAGTGCAAAGCACCTGGGGGGTGAGCCTTGTTAGCAGGTAGTGCCTGTTATGTAGGGAACTTAAGGAATAAAATGAAAAGAGTAAGAAACTTGACTTGGTGTCCAATACCTTGGGGTTAGTTACATTTGCACTATTGCACTAAGGAACTCCAAGGTTAAGTCAAGAGTGAGAAGTTTAAAAAGGTTGTGCCCATTGAATACCATTGCTAGATAACTTGAGTTTGCTATGAATAATGAGTCATTGCTTTGTTTTGTTTGTTTTGTTTTGTTCATTCACACATGTTTTGCTTGAGGGAAAGCAAGGTCTTTAGCTAGGGGGAGTTTGATGTGTGTGAAACATGTATATATTTTCAAGTTAGTTAGCATTTAATTGTTGCATTTTCTAGCATAGTTTTTGATAATTTTTAGCATTTAGCATGCATATTTTAATTTACCTTTAGTTAGATGATTGCGGTTTGTTTTTGTTGCACAAGTAGGTGGATTGCAAGTTCTACAGGCTAGCCATGGAATGTACCACACCCACGAATGCTGTTGTTCCTTATCTTTCATCTGCTGCAAGTTCCACATCCTGGCCAAGGTAGCTGCCATGGCCATGAAACATAGAGGAACATCCAGGATTCAAGAGCTGCCAGTTCCACGGCCTGGCCGTTGAGCCTGCCATGGCCGTGGAGCTTCAATTTCCCATTCCACGTGAACTTTTGAAGGAGCTAGAATGATCCATGGCCTTGCCGTAGAACTTGCCATGGTCGTGGATCGTGTGCGTCAAAATTTTAATTGCCAAGTTATTACCTTTTTACTGATGGAGGAGTGGTTACAAATTGAAAGGGATGTTAAGAGGAGCAAAGGGGAGCTTGAAAATGGAGGAGAATACACTACAGAACACAAGAAACATCAAGGAATAGAGGATTTTTACAAAGGAGGTCTCTAGGAATTCTGTACTGCTGCAACCTTTAAAGTTTTTCTATCTCTATGAACATGTCTGAGTAATTCCCTTATTCTAGGATTTGGTTTTAGCCCATTATGTATTAACATGTTATCTTGATTTTCTCCTCTTTTCAATATTAAATCGCTTTTGATTCAGTTTTTAGCGCGTCAACTATTTGTGAATATGCTTGGCCACATATTTGCATGATTTTGATATTAGGGAAGCACTGAAAGGTGAACATTAGCATTTGAACTCTAAAAATGGAACTTGTGCTTTTAATCACGAAAGTAGATTAATTCGCTTGAGGTGTTTTTCCTATTGCGCTAAATTGCACTTAAGGGCAAGTGCACCCTATCGCACAAGTAATATAGGAGTATTTGGGACTCCAAGTATCGAACCCTCAAGGATTAGTGACAAGTACTAGATTAATTACTTCCTTATGTTATCTAGACAATCAACTTTGACTTGTAATTGGATATTTAAAAGTAAGGCGGTAGTGAAAACAAGAAAGACAAAGAATCACAAGCAAATATTCAATTATGGAAAGCCTAGGGTGTCTGGTTTCACTTATGTCACCACCTATGATATTACCCAATTTCTCAATGATATGTGTTTCTTATTGATTGCCAATCACTTGCTCTAAAACTATTAATACTTAATGGTCATGCAATATTAATATTCTTTCGCCTAATCAGCTACCCCCAATGGTCATGCAAGGCAAGCAGTTAAGAGAAGCACAAAGAACCAACAAGTTTATTAATTCAATAAATGATTGAAAATAGGTGATCACGCTTGGTCCACGCAACCCCAAATCTAATTAATCCTAGAGTTCCGTTAACTAATTGTTGTACGGTGGCCATTTAATTAATCAACTTGATAAATGATGATCAAACCTTTTTAGAAATTCAAAGACAAGGAAAAATCCAATCAATTAAGAGAAACACTGAATCATATTAAAATTAGGTAAACATCAAAGGAATTAAACCATAAGATCCACCATACCCTAGTTATGGGTTTAACTATGCATAGTCATGGAAAACAATACATAAATCAAATCCATATAAGAATCCATAAAAAGAAATAGAAAAACTAAAACCTGAAACACCTTTTTGACGCAAAGAAATCTTATAAATCAATTGGGAGACGGTCCTTCGCTTGATCCTCTTTAAAGACCGTTAAAGCTCTCTCTCTAACCAAGCTAAAGGCTATGATAGCTCTCTCTCAATGTACCAGCTTCTAACCAATGCCAAAAGTCCCTAAAAAGAGGTTTTTAAAACTATTTAAACTTAATAAAGGGTAAAAATGTCTTTTCAAGAATAAACAGAATAGACACAGTTGTGTCTCTGACCAGAATATTGCGTGTTCAAGAAATAGACACAGTTGTGTCAATTAGGAGACACAACTGTGTCTCGTGGTAGAACAATGGTTGCGAGAATTAGACACAGCTGTGTCGAGCTCCAGGAGAGAGAAACGCCCACTTTTTGAAGACACGGCTGTGTCTATCAGGACACACAGCTGTGTCTCGTGCTCCAACTCTTAATTCACCCAATTTTTGCTCAAAAAAAATGCAATTTTACTCTAGTTATTCTCCAACTTAGTTCACTGTCAATAATTTCAATGTGAGCATTGTCGTGCTCATTTGACATCTTTATAAAAACACTTCTTTTTCTTCACAAATCTTCCAGAATTATTCTTTTTTTCTCCAAATTTAATGATTCACTGCCATGTTTATATATCTTGCAATAATCATGAGAAATCGGGTGAGAATCTAAATTAATTTCCAAATAAACAATAAATTACACCCAATATCCCCCAAATAAAGTATACAAATGACAGTTTATCAGGGTCCAACCTAGATTCAATTACCACGAAAGTAGGAGTTGGTCTAATTGGGCACATTAGCGTATTCTAAAAGGAAACGTTAATTATCTAGGATAAATCATCTTCAAAAGTAGTTTGGTAAAGAAAGGGGGAAATCATTAAGGGTTGTTAATCATTAGTATAGCGAACCCAAATCCTAGAAAATCTTATAAATTGATTTTCTACCATTTGTTAATTTTAGAATTCACAATTATTGCTGTCACTCTACTAAACTCGATTCTTTCTAGATAATCATAATTGTACATAGCTGGTATTCATCAACACAGTTCTATTGGAACGATAATTTTAATACTTGGCAAAACCATGCACTTGCAGTACACAACACTATTAAAAACTCAACTAGCTAAACTTAGGGACAAAACTCAAGCAATTAGCACCATTAGGAGCAAAAATTCCACCTAATAATCACACAAAAAACCACATAATCTAGAAGATTATCATTATGTATTCTCCATTTTTAGAGATCTCTTATGACTTATGAGCCACACTATACTCCGGAAGAGGGCAGTCCATCCTAATTGAAAGGCATACCAAACAACAAGAAGATACGGTAACAAAGGCGCCCAAGAAACAAGAGTGGTTCATCTTATGACATCCCACAGGGGTCATCAAGAAGCTGCCGCTCCCTCTGCATTGCAAGTCTTTACCTTCATTTGATCGGCACAAAAAGATGCTTTTGCATACAAAAGGGAAATCAGAGATGCTTTTGCTTTTTCATCATATATGAGTTAGGGTTTCTGAATTTGCTTTAGTTGCAGGCGCTTTGACTTAAGTGATAAGTCTGAAGTGTGCTATAGACACTTGGTCTTGAATGCCTTAGCCACTTCAGAGGTCAGAAGACTGGCGCATGGTCTTCCTTCATCTATCAGCCATCGTACAAACGCTTGATTTAAGTTGTCTAGACGCTTCACTCTTATTCAGAAACTCGAGTTACTTTATGAATCCTGTCTAAGAATGCGATCTTTTCTGCATACTTAATAACACTTGTTAGTAGACTGAATATGGTTCATAAAAAATATTTGTTATTAAATGCTAGAGTTCATCAAAATCAAAGGTAACATAGCTTTAGAAACTTGAAGACTCAACAATAATTAACCACTAGTGCAATAAGTGCTTTTTACGTCAGTCAAAATTGATTTTACACGTCAGAATAATGTCTGACGTAAATACAGCTTAATAGTTAATATTTTAACGTTAGTTGTTTAAATAACTGACGTTAAAAGTAAAACTATTAACGTCAGTTGTTTAATAAAACTAACGTTAATAGTGTAAAACTAACGTCAGTTGTATTAATGAACTGACGTTAATAGTTTTATTTTTAACGTTAGTTTTATTAAACAACTGATGTTAATAGAGTATCTTTTTTTTAAAAAAAAATACGATTGACGTCAGTTGTTTGAAACAACTGACGTTAAGAGTTTTTTTTTTTTTTTAAATTCGGTTTTAAAATAACACTACCCCCAGCTATCCCTACATTCAGTAAACATCCCAGTAACACAGAATATTGTTACAGAATTGTAAACACTCAACTTTGGCAAAAACAGGGTCTCATAAAGTGTACCCTTAAATTTCAATATTACTAAAAGAAAAGAAATATACAAAGGAACAATGGGGGGACTTAAAACCAAAACCCATGTATAGGAAAAATATAACTATCTACAAGTATATATATATATATATATATAGATATATATATATATATATATATATATATATAAATTTTTGCCTCTAATGTCTAAAAACAAAACTACCAATATAAGTATATATATATGGATTTGAAGAAGAATACTTGAAGAAGAATTCTGCCAAGCGCATCCTCAAGTCTCTAAACTCATCTTTATGAAGAGGCAATTGGTCGTTAAATGCTTACACACGTTCAAATAATAACAATAACATTAACGCAAGTCATTACCAAAACTATAATATATAATTTAATAAGTTGTTTAAATATTACCTTCTTCCATCCCTCCGTAATAGATGCGGAGACTATGTTTAGCATATGATGCATCAGATAATAGCCGCACGACCTCCCGTCATTTTGAAATCGAGACTACAAAAGAAATTAAATTCAATGTCAGTTAAATATACATATAAATTAGTAATTATAATATTAATTATTTGATAAATAAACTACCAAACCTTGAGGATGATCCAATCAGGATTTCCTTTAGCCTTGGAAGTCCTACTTCTCCCGTTGGCACAACTTATGCTACTTGCCTTCAGCGCACTATCATAAATAAATAATCATGTCAATTAACAAATTCATCACGTGTGTAATAAAATAAAAGCAACTGATCTTAAAACTTAAATTAAATTGAAGATTAGTTACTTACGTATTGATAGAGTACTCTGTACCAATTCTAACACGTATTAACAGCTTCCATCACCTCCTGTGGTGGGTTATGGTAGAGAGAGCAGAAGAATATGATAGTATGCCTAGACGGGTGAAGTACAAGCAACTACCAATGATTTTTCATACAATAGGGAGCCAGATATAATTCTTTCCGATTGTCTCCCATCAAGTTCCCTATGTATTTACTTAATTGATCGCCATTGACAATGAATTGAGGCAGAAGGACTGACAAATCTAAGAAGCCATAAAGTAATTTGGAGCCCTTATCAACCTGAAGACGATTCAGATACCTGAGATCTGAAAAGGTCGACGATGTTAATTACATAATATATATATTGAAATTAAAATAAATTATAAAATGGAAAAATACCAAAATTAAATAAGTTATAAAATTAAAATTACGTGCACCAGAGACTCACAACCGTGCTGGCGTGCCCGAGATCATCACCATAGAAGGCAAATATCCTCTCTTGATCTGGGCGTGCCACCCATCCATCGTATTCCAATGGACATTCAAAAAAAATGAATGCATACCTTCGTTGTTGATAATTAAAAAAAACACAAGTAATTAATTGACTAATTTGGACATTAATAATGAATGCATACCTTCGTTGCCAACTCGAGCTCACGGCGTTTGAAGTCTAACTCAAACGCACGCCTTTGCATTTCCAACTCAAGCTCACGGCGTTGGACTTCCAACTCCCGCTTCCTAGCTGCCAAGTCATCCTCCTCCACATGTGCCCTACTATAACTCTCTTTTGTGCTCACATGTGAAGGGTTGGCAGGTCATGCGGTGTCCTGTGATGAACCGACGGAGGAAAGCTCCCTAGCAAACGCCTGCTTGAATTCTAGGTTGGATAGGAAGCTTTTCATCAGATGTGTAGTAATAGCAGGGTTCGAGATGAGCTGCTGTGTCATGGATTCCAAAATTGAGGCCTCATCGACGACCCGCTTTCACGAAGCAGACTTGCCATAATATTCTTTGATGGTCAAGTTCCCAGGAACACCGATAACCCGACCAGGATGGTCTTTCTTGCCTAGAGCAGTCATCAAGACGTCCCGGCGTCCAAAAGGGACGAATGAGCCCTGGGAGCATTTTTCTTTAAGATCCATCTACAATGAAGAAATGAAAAAATGTGTAAGTGAAAAGTGTTAAAAATAACTATACAAATATCAATTGAAATGCAGTTAATTATTTACTTACAATCTTATCTGCCACTTCGCGAGTGGCTTCAGCTTTAAAAGATCCTGTCTTTGTCATGCGTCTAGCTAACCAGACATCCTCGCGTTCGATGTCTGACGGAGGACTTAATGGTGTGCCCTCAGGCACCTCTCCACTTTCTATCCTCGCAGCGTGCTCCTCCTGCTTCACCCTCAGCCTCTCCGCCATCATCTCCTTGATCCGAGTCTCGTACACACCCTGAGACAAGGTGTGGCGGTGGACGTTCTTCGCCTGATTCTGCTTACCCTTCTCCGCCTTAGCCTGTTCAAACAAAAACACATAATTAAATACAGTTAAATACCTCCTATGTATGTACTTAAATGATCTATAAGAAGCACACAAAATTAACTTAATCAACCAACCTGAAATTCTTCATCCTGTCGACTCCTAGCAAACTTATCCCAAGTATCCTTATCAATCCAGGGATAATCCGAGAACATCTTATCAAGCCACTTCTTCCCAGATACATAGTACCTGGTAAGATCATGCTTGAACCCATTCCAGCGTTTTGATGCCATTTTCATACATTTCGTACGATGATCCCCGTCATTTGTGACACCCTTCTACCCCGCATGTTAAAAGCCAATTAAATTAAAACATTTAAAGGAAAACATGCAAATACTGGATAAAATAAACAATTGTCCATGGGTAGAAAAGTCCCACATGAACCGTTTACAACGCGGAAATTAAATAAGTTTTAAACAATAAAAACATAACCAACAATCCAACCCCGATGTCACATACAGAGCTGGTATAACCGTTCTGGAATAAAATCCACGGAATTACAACTGAAACTAATAGCTACGAATCATAAACTAGCCCTACGATGAGTGGCGGCTCCTCAGAGTCACTCCTCTCCGGGCTGCTCGTCATCCTCTGCAAGGTGCCAATCAGGCCAAACACAAACAACAACATATATAGGGAGTAAGAATCGTATAAACATATTAGCATGGGAATAGGCAGTAAAGTAAACAGCAAGCATAGCAGCATCACATCAAACATCAACATTATCATTATGCTATGCAGTGCAATGCAGTCCTACTCCGCCAAACCATCAATGCATGTGGATCCACTAAACTCGGGATGAACGACTTCGGAGTTACATATCCACATTGAGAATCTACTCAACGCCGGAGAATCTACTCCTTGGATAGCCAACGCATCAAACCAACGAATGCCTCGTCACGGGGGTGCTAGGAGAATCTACTCCAACCGTGGATGGCCGGATCGCCGTACTCTAGGACGACCTCCCCTATGTCAAACATCCCTAAACAACAACTCCGATGCAATGCGTATGCAACACGACAACAACGACAACACCACCTCCATAACTCCAACGGGATCGACCGAAGGTAACGGCGGGATCAACCGCACCAACTTGCCTCGCGGAATCTACCTGAGGACTTAAGCGGAATCAACCGCAGTACTTGGGGCAAACTCTCGGCCACCAAGGTACGTAACAACAACACCTTAGACCCAAACCGTAGGGTCAAGGCCTCCTTGGCCAAAAAGCACCAAGGCACAACTCATCAGCTTGCGGCACCCTAAAGGGTATCGACTTAACATCTCACCATCTCATCATCTTAATTTATCTTTATTAACATTTACCAAGTTGTCTAATCAGTTATCATCATAGGGAAGTGGGGTTTAAAAACCCCTTAAGTCCTTTAATTGTATTCTGGCTCAGTGGGTTGAGTACGGTCGTGCTCGTAACCCAGCACGGTCGTGCTTAAGCACGTGAGGGGCGTGCTCCCCTGTAAGTGAAGCACGGTCGTGCTTCTTAATGAGCACGGTCGTGCTCAGCAGCACGATCGTGTTCTTTGTCCTGTATGGCCGTGCTCAACAGCGCGGCCATCTTCCCAGAATTCAACTGGGAGCACGGTCGTGCTCCTTGTTCAGCACGGTCATGCTCAACGCGCGACAGTGCTGTTCTGGGCAAGAACAGAGGCTGATACTTAACCAAATTTCATAATTTAATCCATTAAACGTCCTAAACCAGTTATCAGACTTTTTATGCATTAAACTCCTCAATATAACAACAACCAATTCAACAGTGGCATCAACCAACAACGATAACATCATGTTCATACCAATTGCAACAATGTAACTCAACCAACAGTTTATAAACATAAACATAGCATATTCACCATCACTAACATGTTATCATAATAACCAACCAATCATACATACATAACATGCAATGACCGGGGTTATGGGAACCCCTTTACTTTACCCTAAACCCAAACCTATGTAGTTACTACCCTTCTCCCCATACCTGGATTGAAGGTAGCTCTCTAAGATTTCCCAACAGCAACCGGTTCCTCTCCTTTAGGCGGCTCACGCACGGACGAGCTTTAAACAAACAGGTTGAAACGGTGTTAGTGTCCCAACCAAAAACGAAAGGAAACTAAAGAAAAGGAACGAAACCTTACCTATACACGAAGTGCAGACGAGACCACGTTTCCCTAGTGTCTCCAATACTCAAAACCACACTGAGTATGAAGGAAAAAGGGAAGAAGGGAGGTTGCAGCCGTACTAGGGTTTTTAGTAGCAAGATAGAGTGTACGGCGCAACCCTGAGTCTATTCAACGTATATAGGCCCGGACTTGAGCACGGTCGTGCTCATCCTTGAGCAAGGTCGTGCTCAACTTAACGTTACGAGACGCGGTCCACGCATTGAGCACGGGCGTGCTCCCTGTTGAGCACGGTCATGCTCAACTTAAAATCAGAAACACGCTTCTGACTTTAAGCACGGGCTTGCTGACTGATGAGCACGGGTGTGCTCATGTACCAGAAAGGGACTTTTAGCCAAAAATCCCACTAAGCCCTTAAACAATAAATCCAACTTGATACAATCAGCTTAATTAAAATATTCTGAAAAACAGGGTGTTACAATTCCACCCCCCTTATAAAAATTTCGTCCTCGAAATTTACACGTACCTCAAGGAAAAAGATGCGGGTATGCTTCCATCATCTTGCTCTCCAGCTCCCAGGTAGCACTTTCCTCAGTCGCCCCACTCCAAACCACTTTAACCAAAGGAATTTCCTTGCCTCTTAGCTGCTTCACCCTCCTATCCTCGACTCGAAGAGGTACACCTCAAACGTCAGGTTCTCTTTCAACTGTATAGCGTCGGGTACTATCACGTGACTAGGGTCATGAACATACTTCCTGAGTTGTGACACATGAAAAACATCGTGGAGATTTAACAAGAACGTGGGTAAGGCTATTTGGTAGGCGACTTCGCCGACTCTTTTGAGGATTTGGTAAGGACCAATGAACCTCGGAGTAAGTTTCCTCGCCTTCATCACTCTACCAACCCCAGTCGTAGGGGTAACTCTCAAGAATACATGATCGCCTTCCTGGAATTCGAGCGCCTTCCTCCTTTTATCATGGTAGCTCTTCTGCCTACTCTGTGCAACTCTCATCTTTTCCTGAACCAACTTAATCTTTTCTGTTGTTTCCTGGACTATCTCTGGCCCTAGCACCACACTATCACTAGGTTCACTCCAACACAAGGGTGTCCTACATCTCCTCCCATACAGAGCTTCATAAGGTGCCATCCCCAATGCTGGAATGGAAGCTGTTGTTGTAGGTGAACTCTATCAGGGGCAAAAACTTGTCCCAACTTCCTGACTGTTCTAACACACAAGCCCTCAACAAATCCTCTAAGGACTGGATGGTCCGCTCAGACTGCCCATCAGTCTGTGGGTGGTAAGCTGAACTAAGCCTAAGCTTTGTTCCTAAAGCCTCTTGCAAACTATTCCAAAACCTAGAGGTAAACCTCGGGTCTCTATCCGAAACTATGCTAGAGGGTACACCATGAAGCCTAACAATCTCCTTGATGTACAGCTTTGCCAACTTCTCTAAAGGATACTCCATGTTCATCGGAATGAAATAGGCAGACTTAGTCAGTCTATCCACGACAACCCAAATTGCCTCAAAACCAGCTGGAGTCCTAGGGAGTCCAGACACAAAATCCATGGAGATACTATCCCATTTCCATTCTGGGATACTCAGGGGTTGCAACTTACCCGAAGGCCTCTGATGCTCGATCTTAGCCTTCTGACAAACTAGGCACGCATACACAAACTCAGCTACGTCCTTTTTCATCCTAGGCCACCAAAACATTCTCTTAAGGTCCTGATACATCTTAGTGGCACCTGGGTGCACACTCAATCCACTCCTATGACCTTCTTCTAAGATCAACTTCCTAAGCTCAGAAACAGCTGGCACACAAACTCTATCCTTAAACCTCAAGATACCATCACTGCCATCCTTAAAACTTAGGTCTCTACCCTGAGCAAGCAACTCTCGCTGGTCTAAGAGATACTTATCTAACTTCTGACCCTCTCTAATCTGATCCATCAAACTGTTGGTAACCTTCAAGGTACCAAGCCTAATAATCTTAGGGGTAAACTCACAAGCTAGACTAAGGTCTCTAAACTCCTCAATCAGGTCCATCTCCCTAACCATCAAAGCGGAGATATGCAGGGTTTTCCTACTCAAGGCATCGGCCACCACATTGGCCTTTCCTGGGTGATAGGTCAGCTCGAAGTCATAATCCTTTAAGAACTCCATCCACCTACGCTGCCTCATATTCAACTCCTTTTGATCAAAGAGATACTTCAAACTCTTATGATCGCTAAAAACCTCAAACCTCGCTCCATAAAGGTAATGCCTCCAGATCTTTAAGGCAAATACCACAGCTCCTAACTCTAGGTCATGGGTAGGGTAGTTCTTCTCATGGGTTTTCAACTGCCTAGAAGCGTAAGCGACTACCTTACCATTCTGCATCAGCACACCACCTAACCCTTGCTTAGAAGCATCGCAGTAAACTACGAAGGGTTCACTAGGATCTGGCAAAACTAACACTGGTGCTGATGTCAACCTATTCTTAAGGGTTTGGAAACTCTCTTCACACCTAGAGTCCCACACGAACAACTGTCCCTTCTTGGTGAGACGGGTTAAGGGTAAAGCTATCTTAGAGAAACCTTCTATAAACCGTCTATAATACCCGGCTAACCCCAAGAAACTCCTAATCTCGGTTACAGACTTTGGCGCTTCCCACTGGAGCACCGTCTCTACCTTAGCTGGGTCCACTGCTATGCCACCCTTAGAGATGACATGTCCTAAGAAGCTCACTTCCTCTAACCAGAACTCACACTTAGACAACTTAGCATACAACTGTTTCTCCTTAAGGGTTTGTAAGACAACCCTCAGGTGTTCCTCATGTTCCTCCTTACTCTTGGAGTACACTAAGATGTCATCTATAAACACCACCACGAACTTATCCAAGTAAGGGTGAAAGGTCTTGTTCATGTAGTCCATGAAGACCGCAGGAGCGTTGGTCACACCGAAAGGCATAACCAAGTACTCATAGTGACCATATCGCGTCCTAAACGCTGTCTTAGGGATGTCCTCAGACTTAACCCGAATCTGATGGTACCCTGACCTCAAATCTATCTTTGAAAAGATGCAAGCGCCCATCAACTGGTCCATAAGATCATCAATCCTAGGGAGGGGATACCGATTCTTTATGGTCACCTTGTTGAGCTGCCGAAAGTCGACACACAACCTCATGCTACCATCCTTCTTCTTCACCAACAACACGGGTGCTCCCCATGGAGACACATTTGGCCTAATGAACTGCTTCTTCATCAGGTCCTCCAACTGTTCTTTCAACTTAGCTAGCTCTAGAGGAGACATTCTATAGGGTGCTATGGAAATTGGCCCGGTGCCAGGCACTAAGTCTATGGTAAATTCAACATCTCTTTCTGGGGGTAAGTTATAAACATCCCCCGGAAACACTTCAGGAAACTCTCGCACAACAGGCAGGCTGGCGACGTCAGGAGGGCTGCTCTCTACATCCAGGGAAGCTAACATCATGTATACTTGGGCTTCGTCTCTCATCGAAGCTTGTACTTGGCTGGCAGAGAGAATGTCTGGATTCTTAGACTCCTTTGGAGTTCCAAAAACCAGGGTTTTATCGAAACAATTCAGAAGGACATGGTTGGAAGATAACTAGTCCATACCCAGAATAATGTCCAGGTCTCTCAAAGGTAAGCATACAAGATCAGCAAGGAAAGTTTTATCATTTATAACAATATGACAGTTCTTGCATGCATAAGAAGTAGAAACAGGTTTATTTGTAGGTGTAGAAACCAACAAATCAAACTCAAGGAAGGTAACGGGCAATTTTAGACTCTTGACCCTATCATGCGATATAAACGAGTGAGTAGCACCCGAATCATACAATACAGTTAATCGAGTTCCACCAATTAAACACGTACCTTGGATCAAGTCATCAGACTCGGAGGCTTCGGCTCCACTAAGAGTAAAGACTCTTCCAGTGGTCTTCAGTCTGTTGGCCTGGGGCTTCTGACTCTTGCTAGCGCTGGGAGGCTCGACCTTAGCTCCATCACACTCGCGGCTGACGTGGCCTGGCTTGCCACACTTGAAACAGATAACCTGTGTTTCCTTGCACTGGGACGAATAGTGGTCCTGTGCTCCACACTTTCCACACCTCATAGCTCTAGGGGCATCAGAAAACCCACCCCTGAAGCTACTCTGCTGAAACTGGGGCTTCCTGCCACTCTGCTTGAAGTCCTTGCCCGAAGGGGCATACCGCTGCTTGCCCTTATCCCTCTGATCAACCCTCTTGCCACTCTGATTATCCGATCCTCTGGAACTAGCAGCTCTGAACTGGCTGGCATCCTCATAGATCCTGCACTTGTTGACCAGAATAGGGAAGACTCTAATCTCCTGATAGCTGATGGCCTGTTTGATCTCAGGCCGAAGTCCCGCTTCGAACTTCACACACTTGGAGCGATCGTCCGTCTCATGCTGGTAAGGAGTGTAGTACCTAGCCAGCTCCTCGAACTTAGCCGCATAGTCGCCGACTGACAGCGACCCCTGCCTCAAAGATAAGAATTCCATCTCCTTCTTGTCCCTGATATCCGCTGAAAAATACTTCTCCAGAAACCTCTGCCTGAACACAGCCCAAGTCACCGCTGTGCCCTCTGCCTGCATCCTCTGCCTGCAGTTATCCCACCAGTGCTCCGCCTCTTCGGTCAACATGAAGGTGGCGAAGATGAGCTTCTGCTGATCGTTACAATCCATCGCACGGAAGATCTTCTCTGTCTCCCTCAGCCATAACAATGCTCCCTCTGGGTCATACGCTCCCTTGAACGACGGAGGGTTGTTCCTCTGGAACTTATCCAGTCCATGGAACTCAGCTGGTCCACCGTTGTTAGGGTTGACCTGTCCAATAGCATTGGCCAAAAGTGCCAACGCGTCAGCAATCGCCTGATCGTTGCGTCCTCTACCGGCCATAAGTTCCTGTACATGCCCAAAACAGCCTTTAATACAGAAACTTAGCGAGTAAAAGCTACAGGCAACTAACTTAAAACATCATTATCTATACCAAGTATAGACAATTCACACAAGAGTCACACAACAGACTCACAACAGACTCATACCACGTCCGAAAAAGGTCGAACTGCTCTGATGCCACTAAATGTGACACCCTTCTACCCCGCATGTTAAAAGCCAATTAAATTAAAACATTTAAAGGAAAACATGCAAATACTGGATAAAATAAACAATTGTCCATGGGTAGAAAAGTCCCACATGAACCGTTTACAACGCGGAAATTAAATAAGTTTTAAACAATAAAAACATAACCAACAATCCAACCCCGATGTCACATACAGAGCTGGTATAACCGTTCCGGAATAAAATCCACGGAATTACAACTGAAACTAACAGCTACGAAACATAAACTAGCCCTACGATGAGTGGCGGCTCCTCAGAGTCACTCCTCTCCGGGCTGCTCGTCATCCTCTGCAAGGTGCCAATCAGGCCAAACACAAACAACAACATATATAGGGAGTAAGAATCGTATAAACATATTAGCATGGGAATAGGCAGTAAAGTAAACAGCAAGCATAGCAGCATCACATCAAACATCAACATTATCATTATGCTATGCAGTGCAATGCAGTCCTACTCCGCTAAACCATCAATGCATGTGGATCCACTAAACTCGGGATGAACAACTTCGGAGTTACATATCCACATTGAGAATCTACTCAACGCCGGAGAATGTACTCCTTGGATAGCCAACGCATCAAACCAACGAATGCCTCGTCACGGGGGCGCTAGGAGAATCTACTCCAACCGTGGATGGCCGGATCGCCATACTCTAGGACGACCTCCCCTATGTCGAACATCCCTAAACAACAACTCTGATGCAATGCGTATGCAACACGACAACAACGACAACACCACCTCCATAACTCCAACGGGATCGACCGAAGGTAACAGCGGGATCAACCGCACCAACTTGCCTCGCGGAATCTACCTGAGGACTTAAGCGGAATCAACCGCAATACTTGGGGCAAACTCTTGGCCACCAAGGTACGTAACAACAACACCTTAGACCCAAACCGTAGGGTCAAGGCCTCCTTGGCCAAAAAGCACCAAGGCACAACTCATCAGCTTGCGGCACCCTAAAGGGTATCGACTTAACATCTCACCATCTCATCATCTTAATTTATCTTTATTAACATTTACCAAGTTGTCTAATCAGTTATCATCATAGGGAAGTGGGGTTTAAAAACCCCTTAAGTCCTTTAATTGTATTCTGGCTCAGTGGGTTAAGCACGATCGTGCTCGTAACCCAGCACGGTCGTTCTTAAGCACTTGAGGGGCGTGCTCCCCTGTAAGTGAAGCACGGTCGTGCTTCTTAATGAGCACGGTCGTGCTCAGCAGCACGATCGTGTTCTTTGTCCTGTATGGCCGTGCTTAACAGTGCGGCCATCTTCCCAGAATTCAACTGGGAGCATGGTCGTGCTCCCTGTTCAGCACGGTCGTGCTCAATGCGCGACAGTGCTGTTCTGGGCAAGAACAGAGGCTGATACTTAACCAAATTTCATAATTTAATCCATTAAACGTCCTAAACCAGTTATCAGACTTTTTATGCATTAAACTCCTCAATATAACAACAACCAATTCAACAGTGGCATCAACCAACAACGATAACATCATGTTCATACCAATTGCAACAATGTAACTCAACCAACAGTTTATAAACATAAACATAGCATATTCACCATCACTAACATGTTATCATAATAACCAACCAATCATACATACATAACATGCAATGACCGGGGTTATGGGAACCCCTTTACTTTACCCTAAACCCAAACCTATGTAGATACTACCCTTCTCCCCATACCTGGATTGAAGGTAGCTCTCTAAGATTTCCCAACAGCAACCGGTTCCTCTCCTTTAGGCGGCTCACGCACGGACGAGCCTTAAACAAACAGGTTGAAACGGTGTTAGTGTCCCAACCAAAAACGAAAGGAAACTAAAGAAAATGAACGAAACCTTACCTATACACGAAGTGCAGACGAGACCACGTTTCCCTAGTGTCTCCAATACTCAAAACCACACTGAGTATGAAGGAAAAAGGGAAGAAGGGAGGTTGCAGCCGTACTAGGGTTTTTAGTAGCAAGATAGAGTGTACGGCGCAACCCTGAGTCTGTTCAACGTATATAGGCCCGGACTTGAGCACGGTCGTGCTCATCCTTGAGCAAGGTCGTGCTCAACTTAACGTTACGAGACGCGGTCCACGCATTGAGCACGGGCGTGCTCCCTGTTGAGCACGGTCGTGCTCAACTTAAAATCAAAAACACGCTTCTGACTTTAAGCACGGGCTTGCTGACTGATGAGCACGGGTGTGCTCATGTACCAGAAAGGGACTTTTAGCCAAAAATCCCACTAAGCCCTTAAACAATAAATCCAACTTGATACAATCAGCTTAATTAAAATATTCTGAAAAACAGGGTGTTACATCATTCGGCATGGTCCAAGCTACCTACACATTAAATACATAACAACTGGATGAATTAGAACTCGAATAATTATCTAATAATGTAAATCAAAAGAATGTAAATGTAAAATACCGTGATGGCCTCCCAAATCTGATCCTTAACGTTCTGTGGAACGTCATTACAATGGTTCTAGTTGATGCTAACGTGCTGCTTCGCTTGTAGAAACACCCACTTTTTAAATTCATTAGTACGGGGCCCCTGGGGCTTTAGATTAGCATCAAAGAACACCTCAAGCTTCTGCCCACTTTGCCTAGCCTTCTCTAACTTCTTCAATGTCGTGGCTCCTCTACCCCGTTTCCTCTAAGACTATGATGTTTGTATGGACAAAAAAATGTTAAATTAGAGGGTTATAACATTATAAACTTACATTAAAAAAAGGACTAAAGATAGTATATAACACGTCAACTTACACTAACATCAGTCGTAGGCGCCATCGTGTCCTGTGTAGGCCCCACAGTGTCCTCCCGTGCATGTGGGTGATCCGACTGATCCATATGTATGCCTGTTCAGAAACAATATATACTAAACTGGATAAATAAATACAGATGGATAAATAAAAATAAATCTATACTAAACTGGATAAATAAAACATTTTCCTTAAAAGAAAAAAACTCACACTATAATCAAGTTTAAACTTCCTATATCAATATCCCTTCGTGATGATCATCACGAGTGGCATGTACATCGTCCACCTGTGTTTCCTCAATTATAGTAGGCATGTTTGTTGAAAAAGAAGGAGTCTCAGGAATATCAAGATTTGAATCTTGATTTTCATCACTACCATTATACATGCTTTTTCCTTGGAGAACCACGGACAACCTTTTGTTAGAAGGATCAGTGATGTAGAACACTTGTTTTGCTTGGGAAGCCATTATGAAAGGTTCATTTATATGAGCTAACTTGTTGAGGTCCACCAATGTGAACCCCCATTCGTCGGTTTGTACACCACCTTTACTATCAACCCACTTACATTTAAAAACCGGCACCGTAAGCTTAGTGTAATCGAGCACCCAAATCTCTTCAATATATCCAAAGTAAGGTGTCGGTGCTTTAACGGGTTTTGTGTCCTTTGCACTAGAGAAGTGCATTGCTTCAGCCTCGATCATAACCCCACTATTTTGCATGGTACTCTTGTTATCTTGTTCCTTTATATAAAAGGAAAAGTTATTGATGTCGTATCCGCTCCAACATATGACGTTGAAGCTAGGCCCACGTGCTAGCTATCTTACATCATCAGAAGCAGTACTACCATCCTTAAGCATTTCTTCCTTGAATCATTGTAAGAAAGTCTTGTTATGCTTATTCAACAACCACCTTTCGCTCATTCGAGGGTTTTCTTGGTTGACTTTTCTTTTATGTTCAAATAAGTAAGGTTGAACAGAATCGATGTTGTTCAATACATACAAATGTGCTTGAAGCACTTCCTCCCGACCCTTGCTATTAATTCTAAAACCATGTGTACCCTTACCTTGACATCTTATCTCATCATGCCGAGGCTTAAGAACCCCTATAGAATCCGTGTTATGAAGGTAGTCCGAACAAAACTCAATAGCTTCTTCTGCAACATACCTTTGAACAATAGATGCTTCCGGACGATGTGGATTCTTCACATACCCTTTCAAGATCTTCAAGTAGCGCTCAACTGGGTACATCCATCTCAGAAAAACAGGCCCACATAATCTAATCTCCCTCACCAAATGAACAATTAAGTGAACCATGATGTCGAAAAAGGAAGGAGGAAAATACATCTCCAGCTGGCACAAGATTGTAGCAGCCTCAACTTCCAAGTCATCCAACATATGGGAGTCAACGACTTTGTTACATATAGAATTGAAGAATGAGCACAACCGAGTAATGGCATGTCTCACATTTTTTGGAGCAATACCACAAATAGCAACGGGCAGAAGTTGTTGCATCAAGATGTGGCAATCATGAGACTTTAAGCCAACCAATTTAAGATCAGTAGAGACAAGCCTCTTCATATTTAAAGAGTAACCATGTGGAACCTTGATGCCCTGAAGACACCCACAGAACTTTGTCTCTCTTTTTTTTAACAAAGTATGACATGCTGGTGGCAAATAAGTCCGCTTACCATCCTCAACAACTGGAGCTAACTGCTCTCGTATACCCATAGCAACGAGGTTGAGACGAGCATTCACACCATCCTTTGTCTTGCCCTGAATGTTGAGAAGCATCTTGATCACACTATCACACACATTTTTCTCCACATGCATCACATCAATGCAGTGTCTGACATCAAGCTTGCGCCAGTATGGAAGATCAAAGAATATCGACCTCTTCTTCCATATGTTTTTCTCAGCAGCTTTGCCCTTCTTTTTAGACTTGCCGAATATAACATCGATGCCTTTTACTCTCTGATAAACCTGCACTCCATTTAAGGCCGCCGGAGCATCTTCAGTCTCTTGGCATCCATTAAAAGGTTTTTTCATCTTACGATATGGGTGATCACGTCTAAGAAATCTCTGATGCCCAAGGTAAACCGTCTTCTTTCCATGATGCAACTGAGTGTAGCATGTGCCTTCTTCACATATAGGGCATGCTTTATGCCCCTTGACACTGTACACGGACAAGTTACCGTATGCTGGAAAGTCGTTGATGGTGCAAAATAACATGGCACGAAGCTTGAAAGTCTCGTGAGAATACCCATCAACTACATCAACACCTTCCACCCACAGCGTTTTCAAGTCTTCAATCAAGGGACTTAGATAAACATCTAAGTCATTTCTCGGTTGCTTTGGGCCCGAAATCATCATAGACAACATCATGTATTTGCGCTTCATGCACAACCAAGGGGGCAGGTTGTAAATTATCAACAGAACAGGCCATGAACTATGAATACTACTCATGTTACCATATGGATTCATTCCATCCGTAGCAAGTCCAAGCCTTAGGTTTCTTGGCTCATCAGCGAAATCCGGAAACATAGTATCAATATTCTTCCATTGCACAGAATCAGCAGGATGACGAACCTTTCCATCACGTTTCCTCTCATCATTATGCCATCTAAGATTCTTCGCATCTTTCACATTGGCAAACAATCGCTTGAACCTTGGAATTATTGGAAGATACCACAACACCTTCGCAGGAGGACCTTTTTTTCTCGCATCACAAATCGAATCATCAAGATCATCACCATCATCACCACCCCTCACTTTGTATCATGATAACCCACACTTGGGGCAATCGTGATTGTCTTCATGAACACCCGTGTACAATATGCAATCATTGGGGCATGCGTGAATCTTCTTATACTCCATACCCATCGGACACAATACTTTCTTGGCCTCATAGTTACGGTCAGGCAATGTGTTGTCCTCCGGAAGCAAGTCTTTCAACACTTCAAGCAATTCAGTGAAGCTTTTATCAGTCCAACCATTTCTCGCCTTCACACAAACCAATTTTAGCACCGCTGACAACCGTGTATGAGTAGTACACCCTGGATACAAAGGCTTATCTGCATCACCGCACAACCTATCATACACATGTGCTCAATGAAAAGATTCTTGTCCAATATCACGGATCATGTCCTCTACTCGATCGTCCTCCATATCCACGTCAACGTCCTCACTTTGGGAGACACTTGCCTTAGTACTCAACAACACATCACCATGCCATATCCATCTTGTATAACTCAAGCAAATCCCTTCACAAATCAAATGAGTACGTATATCCTTCACTGTACATTTCCTCGTATTCGAACACTTGACACAAGGACAACAGAACATTCCATTACTATTAGGAACATTCCTTTGAGCAAATTCTATAAACTCTCCCACTCCCTTCAAATACTCAGCACTTGTGCGCTTACAAACCATCCAACTACGATCCATAGCTAGACAGGTTCTGTAGATATACAAACATATATCCAATATAAGCACAATACGGGAGATTGAAAACTAGTTTTTGAAAAATGACATATGAGAGCATGATACAAGCTAGCTGGTTTATTTCCACAGTAATCTCACATCATTCTTCTCATCAAGCAGGAAGCAACACATATTAGGACTATTGCTATATCCAGTACTATAACCACTCAGCCATATGAATCAATCCAGAGAGCATGATACAAGCTAGGTGGTCAAAAATTATCTCAAATTTACACCATTTTCAAGTTTCTTAACACGGAAAAGAAAGAAGCAGATTAAGATAAATTATCAAAACAGAATTCCAATGAGCAATTGTGGATGTCACATGCTACAAGCAACTCTAAATTTCTTCCCATTTTGAAATAGGTCATGACAGCAGAAGTAAAATAAGAGAAAACACAAAGCCCTCGACCAGAAATAGAGACATTCCAAACAACTCAAACTCACAGTTTCAACTACAGAGACTACAGTTTCAACATACACTCAAAACAAAAACAAAAAAATTAGTGCCCTAAAGAACTCACCATAAATAGGTGCTCGCATGGTGGTGGGGAGGGGAGCTCGAGTGGTGGCCAACGTTCGATGTGGTTGCTGAGAGTCAGAGGGACAAGGAGAGTTAGTGCGCGCAATGATCACAAGGCAGAGAGTGAGCGGGAAAGACTGAGTTAGGGTTAAGAGATAGAGAGAGAAAGAGTGCACCTCACGGTGGTGGTGAAGAAGCCCTCGCGGTGGTGGCGGTGGAGAGGAGCTCGCGATTAGGGTAGAGTGAGAGTGAGAGTGATGAAAAGAGAAGAACAGAGACAGAGCAAAGTGAAGAAGGCATACAGAGCGCGCGGGTGTAAACATTATAATCAAAAACTATCTTTAAAACAATATTTTACGTCAATTGTTACAAAGAACTGACGTTAATTGACAACTATTTAACGTCAGTTATGTACAACAACTGACTTTAAAAGTTCATTTGTTTAACGTCAGTTGTATTAATTAAACAACTAACGTTAAAAGTGTATCAGTTTCTGCAAAAACATTTATACCTTTGACTACTGTGCTAGTTTCCCAGTGCCTTGTAACTTAATCATCTTAATGAACATTAAGTTTATAGACTCAGTTTTGAAGAAAATTAGGCAGTCTCTTCTCTATATAAAGTACCATTATTCCTCTATAATACACACACTTCTTCCTCTATATTTCGTTTTCTATTTCTTCATAATATGGCTCTGCCATATTTGAGATTTTTATTATTTCTTCCTATACCTAGACTCAAGGGTTTCTGTCTTAATGGTCAAACAACTTTTGAGGTTGAGTAAATCACATAACATGGATGATAAGGTTGAGTAAATCACATAATGCGATTCCCTCACCTTATTTCATCCCTTTCACCCAGTCACTGGTTGGCCTCTGATTTGGCAGCAAGTGACTGTGGCCTCATATGGAGCATCAAGGACTTCAACTGAGCGATACTAAGGGGATGCAACCATTGGAGTTTCTGAGGAAAGGACTGAGAAGAAACTGATGTTCAATCAGAAACCTTTTTATATTTTACAGCTATGTTGCAGAAATTTTTTATCTTTTAAACATGTAATTGTATTTATGAATCACTTCAATGAGATACGATTTGATTATATATATAACTTGTTTTATATTAAGTGTTTATTTATTTTAATTTGCACATGAATTTGTTTATTGATCAAGCTAATTAAGATTAGAAATAAAAAGCACTATATATAGAGTTATCTGCGTTAAAAGTGACAATGAAAGAAAGAAAGGAATATGAGTTTCAGATAGGAATATAGGACTATTTACGTCTGTTATTTATTTAACTGAAGTAAAAAACCAAATTTTAACGTCAGGTGTATAAATAACTGACATTAAAAGTGGTATAATATTTACAAAAATGCCATCGCCTCCTTTTTAACGTCAGTTCATTGTACAACTGACGTAAATAGTGATTTGATATTTACAAAGCTGCCACCGCCTTCTTTTTAACGTCAAACATATGGTTAACTGACGTAAATCGTTCCCGTATATTACATTATTTCCACTAGTGAACTAATAATATTATAATCACCCAATTACATTTTTGCTTAATTTATTCAGAAAAAATAAATTAACAGATATAAAAACTAAGGCATTATTGATATGAACATGGATTCACAAAGCAAAGGACCAAGCATTGAAGACGCACATGGACCCATGACAAGGTCAAAACTAAGAAAAGTCCAAAATACTCTAAAGAAGAGTCCAAGATACCTAGTTAGGGATAGGGCCTAGGACCTTTGTATAGATTAGACTTCATGTAATAAATATAGGAACTAGGACCATGTATAGCTAGACTTCATGTAATAGAAGTGCTTAATTCATAAAAGCAGTTAAGACTAGTTTAGGAATTAGGCCTATTGGGCTACAAGCATAAGAATAGGAAGCTTTGGGCCAAAATCAAGCCCACACTTGGGAATTATAGGAAGAGGCCTGCACCTTGTAATTAGAGGATGAGGAGCATCTTGCCTCATCTATAAATAGGCTCTCTTGTAACTCATTTGGACAAGTTTGAATTCATTTGGAAGGTTTTCTCATACTTGAGATTTCTAGAGTGAGAGAGAGTTCTCCTCTTCTTGGTTCAAGAGTTGAACCATTGATTCTTGTCTTGAATTTCCTTATTCAAGTGGTGAATCCTCATTTGGCTTATCAAATTCAATCATCTTCTCCAAGAAGAATGCATTTGTGGCGCCTTCCCCTTCATCTTCTACCTATTCAATTTTATACTTTTGTTCTTTAATTCTTGCACTTTAATTCTTGCAATTTACTTTCTAGTTCATATTTAAATTGTTCTTCTCTTCTACTCCTTTTGGTTTCACTTGATTCTTCACTTGAAGATCAAGTTTCTATTCCACTACAAGAAAGCAGCGAATTACCGACGACACAAATTCCGTCGGAAATTCTATCAGTTACCGATGGAAAAGGCCGTCGGAAAACCGGATTTTGAAAAGTCACAGACATTTCGGACGAAAAGACCGTCAGAAACGTTACCGACAGGCATTCCGTCGGTATGTCCATCGGAAAATTGGCGCGAAAAATGGAGGGAACAATTACCGACGGAAATTTCCGTCGGTAACCCGTTGGTAAAAATATTTTTTATTTACCAACGGGATTTCTGTCGGAAATTTGAATCCGTCCTCCGTCGGTAACTTTGTAATATGTCCTGAAACCGTTTCCCTCCCCCCTCACTTCTGGAAACCTTCTTCCTCTCTCATCTCTCCCAACTCTCCTCCCTCTCCTCATCGGCGACGCGAGCCACGACCCTACTACTCCTCTCTGGCAACCCGACACCCACCCACCACCGTGCGCTCCTTTCCCCTTCCTCTTCTTCTTCCTTTCTCCCTCTCTCCCCTTTCTCTTTTCCCTCTTTCTTCTCCACCTGTGCCATTGCCGTGCGCCACTGCCGCCACCGCACCGCCGCACACCACCACTGCCACCACCATCTCCGCCGCACGCCACCACTGCCACCACCTTCCTCCCCCACTGCCAGAACCGATAGCCACCACCACCACCACTTCCTCCCCCACTGTTAGCAACCCTAGGTATTTAGTTTTAAATTTTAATTTTTTTTAATTAAATTTTTAATGTTTGTTAATTAAGTGTTTAATTATTTTTGATGTTTTTGTTTGTTATAGAGTTGTTGTTACCATCATCACTACCGCTGCAGAGGAGCCACCACTGTCTACACTGCCAGGTTTCTATTTTTCTGATTTTGTTAAATTGGTTTGAAATTGTTTATTTTGTTAAGTGTGTAATAATATATAATTTGTATAATTATCAAAAAAAAAATTGGACTGGTTGTACAATTATATTTGTTGATTTGGTAGTTTAGGATTTTGTGGGATGTTATGTTTTCGATTTATAATTATTGTAGGATTTTAATTCTTATTGTTGCTAATATTTAGCTAACATTTAAATTGATTAAACTAAATTTGAATTAATAAAACTAATTAATTGAAATATTGATTTAATTAAATAACTTTGGAATATTGAAGCATCCAGCTAATTAAGTAATAATTTGTAGCAATAAATTAAATGATCGAGGAAGGTTTCCATCCAAAGTATGACAGTGATGATACAATTGATGCACCACTACTTCGTGGTGGGAATGAAACCGATGTCTAGGTGTTAGTTAGCGGGAGAGTACATCAAACATAATATTAATTATCTGAAATAAATTTTGTGATAATTAATATAAATTACATGTAAAGGTAATTAAATAAATATTAATCAAAGGTGAGACGATTAGCTAATCATGGTGCATCGGAGAGCGTGGACGAGGTGGCGGTCGTGATTAAAATATATAGTGTAAATAAAGTTGCATACGTACATAACAATAAATTCCTGCACCCGAGGATCGACCATGGGTCACACCTGTTTCTGGATCGTAAGTCATTTTTAATTTAATGTTTTATAATTTTGACAATTTTAATTATTATTCATCAAGTATACAATTTTTATTTGTAATATTGCTGAATTAATAAAATTATAAATTTTTCAGCTTCATCCCATCGAAGGTGGGATCGAAGCACGTTACCTACGCCCTCAAGGCGCAGTTTCGTCGCTTCTGGCCATCATGGGGGTCGATCCCAAAGGAGGACTGGGATCATATCTTCACACGATTCGGGGTAAGTCGTTTATTATTTTTGTTTTTATTTTTCATGTATTTTATATATCTTTTTGTATTATGTTATTAATATTTCTTCTTTGTTAATAGGCCCTTGTGCGCTGGTTGCCGAAGCATACCGCTCAGATACGTGCCATTTTTTATGACAGAGCTTCCGCTCGACTGAGGGACATGCTCCAGGAGGCTAGGGATAGTCGGGTGCGTCCGGATTACATCGGACCCAAGATTTGGGCCCGACCTTATGCGCACTAGGACACTCCAGAGTACAGGGCGAAGTGTGAGCAGGCGAAGAGGAATCGGGCCTCCGAGAAGGGTGGGAGCATGCATACTGGTGGCTCGATTAGCCACATGCAGCATGCCATGAACATGGCATGCACCTATAAATTTTATTTATAAACTATATCTTATTATTCAAGACTTATATTATAATCAATTACTTTTATTCTTGTGTCGGTTGCAGGCAGGAGAGCTTTCCCGGTCTGTTGATGTCCCCATGGTCTTTGAGCAGACGCATATTCGCTCGGACACAGGCGAGTTTGTTGATGAGAGGTCGAGGCAGACAGTGGTGAGCTAAAGTGTCTTTTTATATTAATTTAATGTATCTTTTTATTAATATAGTTTAATAACATTTCCTTTTGTAATGTATTGACGCAGGAGGAATACAATGCCAGGTTCAGTCAGGTAGCGTCTGAGGTTGCCTCTTGCTCTGGTGCCTCGGATCCTTCCCAGCTGGACCCCGCCGAGGTTGAGCGATTACAGACTCAGGTCTGGATGGATGTGGCAGGTGGGAAGAAGAAGGGACGGATTTACAGGATCGCAACTTTGGCTCGTTCCATCACTCGGGGGTCGACGCCGAGCTTGACTATTCCGGAGTCTACCTCCTCCGGTTCACAGGACATGAAGGAGGTGCGGCAGCTGAGACAGGAGGTGTAGGAGCAGAAGCAGACTGCAGAGCGCATGCAGCAGCGGGCAGATCTCATGCAGCAGCAGATGGAGACATGGACTACGGTGATGACCTCTCTGCTCGATTTGCTTCCACCAGAGAGGCGCAGCGCTATACAGGATGTCATCCATGCCGGCCAGCCCTCCACTACTTCTACCGTGCCACCACCACAGCCGCATGATGCTGGTGTGTCTTCTAGTCCGCATGATGATGGTCAGCTGACGCCAGCGAACTCCCCCCGACAGGATGACGATAGCAGTTATTATGATGATTATTAGGATAGTTTTAGATTTAGTTGTGTTTTGTAGATACACGGATATTTTATGTATGCAATATTTATTTTTTTATTTTAATTTAAATGCCTTTTTAAATTTATTTGAAATTTCAATTTTGGTTTCAAATTAATAATATAATATATTAATTATAATAAACCAAATAAAAAATAATAAACCAAATAAAAATAAATACTAAAAAAATTTATATTTAAAAAATAATGGTAATAATTAATTTTAAAAAAAAAAGAAATTATTTCCGACAGAATTATCCGTCAGAACATTTTCCGACGGAAACTACCATCGGTAAGCACAGGCAAATTTCCGACGGAGTTTCCGTCGGAAATTATTTCCGTCAGAAATTTCCATCGGTAAACACTGACCATATTTCCGACAGATATATCCATCGGAAACAACCCAACATTTTCCGACAGCTTTTTCCGTCGGTAATTTCCGACGGATTTTGCCCGTCCGTCGGAAACCATTTCCTACGCGTCTAGTACCGACCGAATACAGTCCATCGGGAATGCTGTTTTCCGATGGTTTTTTGTCATTTCCGACGGCTTTTGGTCGTCGGTAATACCCTTTTTTTGTAGTGTTCTATTGTTCTTGTTTGTGTTTGATCTTGAATTTTTAGCAATTGAAATCAAAGAAAGATCCTAAAATGTTAGTGATCTATGTCTTGATCACATAATGTGGTATCTAGAGCTAGTTCTTTGATTCTTCAATTGTTTTGAATTTTTGATCAAAATTTTCAAATTCTATGATGATTTTTGAGTTGGATCCAATTTTATGATGAAAATTTCATCCATAATGGCGCCATTAATCATTTGAAATTGGATGATGAAATTCAAATTGAATCCAATTGTGATCATGAATCTAGATTTTGAAATGTGTTTGAATTGATCTTGCTTGAATTTTAGTGAAAAAATTTTTCTCTCCACTTTTCACCATAGCATTTTAGGCGCCATTTTTGAATGTTTTCATTGATTACATTTGAATTTTGGTTGTATCTTGAAATTCAAGCATAAATCTATTTTCCTTACTTTGTGAATTTGAACAATTGCAAAATTCAGATTCAAATTTCAATTCACAATAGTAAGATTGATTAAAATTTTAATCAAAAGATCTTCAATGATTTCAAATTTTTAGAACCTAATAGATCTTCATGAAATTCAAATTATGGAAATGATGTGTTTATCATCCACTTGAATGAAAGATCTAGGTCTCTAATTACTTGATTTGTGCTCATTCACTTGGAAATTTATTTTACACTACTCCAATTGTTCATATTTCCAAGTATTATACCAATGTTGTTCAAGTTTGTTCATACTTGAAGGATCTTTTTATATTTCGAAAATTTCATTGTAATTGTTGCGGAAGTGTAATTAGAAAAAGTCAAGTGGCTGCAATTTAAAAAAAAAATTGGTGTAAAAAGAAAAAGTGTGCCAAAACCGTTAATATACAAAGTTTTGGGGCAAATGTGCAAAATCTGAAGAAAAAAAAAATCAGCAAAGGTAAAAGACTTGCCACCATTCCACTTGCTTATATTTGTATTGATCCTTCATATGTTGGTGTAGCACAATTCACTTTGATCATTACTTGTTCACAAACACTTTGATTAAATTTGAATTACACTTTGTTGAACTCTTTCAACTTGTCTTCTTCACATCAATTTGAGTGTGTAATTCTTCTTGAACCTTTTCTTGTTTGTCTTCTAAACTCCATTTGTTTTGTATTAGTTGTTTTCCACTTTCTTGACCTCTTGAAATTGATTTGCTTATTGGTTGCTTTATCACTTGTTTGTGGACTAATAGTTGAGAATCTTGTTTCAATTTATAGATCCCTTGAGGAGGAAACTCTTGAGTGGAAAGAGACAAGAGTGAAATCATCTTGTAAAAGTCTACTTGAGTGATATACACGAGTGACCATCTTTGAGTGAATGGTGAGTGAGTAGTGAGGTCCTTGTACTTTCATTTTTCTTGTAATTCTTTGTTCTTTAAGTGTAATTGTCACTTTTTGGTTTGTACTTAATTCTTTTGATTTTTGGTGATGTAATTGTTCTCATTAATGTAATCTTCATTTGTTTTGTGTATAATTCAATTGCTGGATTTTGTATGTAATTTTTGAATTTGTAAGTGCACCATGACTTCCATACATGAAGAAGACATTGAAGATTCTCCTACATTATCACCAAGAACAAGGAACTTGAATAGGAAATTGGATTGATTGACAAGGCACTTAGAAAGAGCGTTTGAAAGATTAGAAGTACTTGAGCACAAAAAGGGATCAAGGCATGACAACTCACATAGAGGCTCCTCAAATTTTGAAGACAATGACCATAGACCTAGATTTGATAGATGGAGACCTAGACATGAGCATAGAGGAAGTAGGAATGAGAAGGATGACATATTGCATAATGTGAAGGTGAAGATCCCTAGCTTCCATGGGAAGAGTGATCCCGATGCTTATTTGGAATGAGAGACCAAATTGGAGCACCTATTCTCTTGCTACTACTATAATGAAGAAAAGAAAGTAAAGGTAGCTAGTCTAGGATTTCATGAGTATGCTTTAATTTGGTGGGATCAATTGGGTAAAGAGAGAAGAACGTATGATGAGGAACCAATTAGTACTTGGAGAGAAATGAAGAGGGTTTTGAGAAAAAGATTTGTGCCTTCAAGCTATACTGAGACCTCCAACATGCACTCAAGGTTGAAGCACAAGTGAAAAGAAAGAACTCATTCAAGAAGGAGGGTGACTCATCAAAACAACTTGAAGTTCTTGGTAAAAGTGGATCAAAGGCCACATTTCCTAACTCTAAACCTTCCACTTCTACCCTTTCTTCTATGCCTTCTATGCACCACAACAAAAATATTACTCTTGTAGCTCTCTCTACAAATGAAATTAGTGAGGATCAAAAGAAAATGAGAGAGAAAAGGGAGACTGAGGTAAAAGCCAAGAGTGAAAATGACTATAAAGAAATCAATGCAAAAGAAAAGCATGTGCCACAAGAGAATGAGAAAAAGGCTATTGGCACAAGTGAGAAAAACTTTTGTGACAACCAAACGGAAAAAGAAAAAGATGATAAAGAATGCATAGTCTTAAAAGGAAAAGAAGTAACGAAAATACTTTTGGAAAATCCACCATTGTATTTTCTTTACTCCAAAATTTTTGGTAACAAACCTATTCCATCTTTTTCTTTACCTACTACCTTTGAGTTTCTTGTGGATAAACTTCAAGTCACTCCTCAAGAACCTAAAGAAATTCAAAGGCTTGTAGTAATCTACAATGATGATCTCTTGGTACATAACAAAACACAAGTAAATATTTTTGAACGTTTAAAATGTGTTTTGTTATTACTAAAAGAGGAAAAACCTTTTGCAAGTCTTGAAAAATACACTTTTTGCACCACCAAAGTGGAATGCTTAGGCTATGTTCTAAGTTCTAAAAGTGTGCATATTGAAAAGGTTAAGAATGAGGTAAAAGAAGATTTATTAGTAGAGCAACCCTTAAATAATTTTAAACATAATGATGTTTACTTGCCTACTAATATTTCTACTATACCTATGTGCATTGAATCTATTTTGAAAATTAAAAAGAAAGCAATGCACATCCATCAAGGTTCCCATTCATTGAGAGAACTAAAACACATATTAAATATATTTCCAACCATTTCTCTCAATAATGGACGAACTTTACCACACAACTTTCAAGTGATTACGACTCATGGCAAATATTTGAAAGGGTTGTTGACAAAACTTGTTTTTAAAAGGATGGTTTTTGACCCGGGAGGATGGGTTGAGAATTACAATGATAATAAGGGAGTTGCCTTCCCGAATAAGGGAGTTTTCTTCGCAAAACTTTTCTTTTCTTTTTATGAACTTTATGAAAGAATAAACATAAACATCTTCTCTTTAAAATAGGGCTTAAAATTCGGGTCGAATTTTCTTCAAGAAGGAGGGGATGATATGAACATGGATTCACAAAGCAAAGGACCAAGCATTGAAGACTCACATGGACCCATGACAAGGTCAAAGCTAAGAAAAGTCCAAAATACTCTAAAGAAAAGTCCAAGATACCTAGTTAGGGATAGGGCCTAGGACCTTTGTATAGATTAGACTTCATGTAATAAATATAGGAACTAGAACCATGTATAGCTAGACTTCATGTAATAGAAGTGCTTAATTCATAAAAGCACTTAAGACTAGTTTAGGAATTAAGCCTATTGGGCTACAAGCATAAGAGTAGGAAGCTTTGGGCCAAAATCAAGCCCACACTTGGGAATTATAGGAAGAGGGCTGCACCTTGTAATTAGAGGATGAGGAGCATCTTGCCTAAATTATAAATAGGCTCTCTTGTAACTCATTTGGACAAGTTTGAATTCATTTGGAAGGTTTTCTCATACTTGAGATTTCTAGAGGGAGAGAGAGAGAGTTCTCCTCTTCTTGGTTCAAGAGTTGAACCATTGATTCTTATCTTGAATTTCCATATTCAAGTGGTGAATCCTCCTTTGGCTTATCAAATTCAATCATTTTCTCCAAGAAGAATGCATTTGTCGCGCCTTCCCCTTCATCTTCTACCTATTCCATTTTCTACTTTTGTTCTTTAATTCTTGCACTTTAATTCTTGTAATTTACTTCTTGCAATTTACTTTCTAGTTCATATATAAATTGTTAAGTGGTACATGGGTGAAGTACAAATCTGACCTACGATAGCCAGTTTTACAGGTAAGCAAAGTTTTTTTTCCTTAAAAAAAATGATTAATGGCTTTGTCGAAGATTATAAAAACGGGTTCATTAATCCCTTTCCAGTCCAGTCCGACGAAGCAAAAGGTGATGACATGGTGGGGAGAGTGGCCGGACGGTGGCTGGCGGCAGTGAGCAAGGCGCGGCGATTTGCAACTGGGATGCGACTCTGCAACGGGACAACGCTGATGAAGTGGAGTGAAGGTCCCGGTGGCGGATCTAGTGCGAGGCAGAGCTGCATCGCACCTGGAGGAGCTGCTGATTGATTTCTCCGCGCTATTGCTTGCTTGCTTTGTTAGCTTTTGATTTGTTGCAAGTGTCTCTCTTCTATTGAAAGATTAAACTCAAACCCTTTAATGAATAAAGGAACTGCATCCTTGCCGTGGTTACGAACCCAGCTCTGCAATCTAGCACTCTAATGCTATTGGCACACATATTCTGTTCAATGGTTGCTTAGTTCATATATCTTTCAATTTGAGTGTTCCAATTCCAGTCCATTAGTACAAATGTGTCTCAGAGACCAATTTCTTATCCAAGTCTATCTTGAATGGTTACCTTCTCAAAAACTGAAACTCAGTGGTTTCAAGGCTTAAACAATTCAATACATTTTAGCTTGGGCTAAGTTCACACTGAACGTTTATCGGGCTAATAACAAATTTGACCATTATCACAAATTTTCTGCATGTTAAGGTGAAAACAGGTTGGTGCTACTTCAGTCCCTGGTCCTTAGTTGTCAATAGTAACCTATGCACAAACCATGTCATCACAAACGTGCTAATGAAAAAAAATCTAGAGGGCATCCTTTGTGTCATCACCTTGTGCACCGGTTCCTGGTCACCTTTTGTCATTGGGCAAACAAATCAATACCCTTGAATAAATTATTAATATATCTAGATGCTTAAACTAGTTCTTCATCCATGTACCCTTAGTAAGGTACATCATGCTAACCATCACCTATTTACAGTCTAGATTATTTATTAATAGAAATATAAATGTTAATAATAAAAATTTATATTTAGTAAATAATAATATCACATATTAATTAAATAAATAATATTACACATCAATAGTAATAATTAATAAATATAATATCACATACTAAAAAAATTACAATATTTAAAATTTATCTTAAAATAAAAAGTGGAAGAAGCAGGCAACAATGGAAGCAAGCAAACTTTCTGAATGGAGAGAGGGGTAACGTTCTGAAGTTGATGGGAAGGGGCTAGGGATGGGAATAGGTTAGGCCGAGCTAGGTTCTGGCCTGGGCCTAACATGCGTTATGTGGGCACCAGAGCTTTCAATTGACTAGTCTTACTCATATTTGGGCTTTAGCCAATTCTTCAAAAGTAACAATCGAGTTCAGAGTGGAAACAGACATTAGTCTTTGTTATCAGTTATGCTATTCTAACAACCCACATACGACAACTCCACTGTGTAGTGGCATTTTGGTAATTTTGACCCCTTTTTTGAAAAAAAATATTTAGTTTTTTTTAGTACTAACATTTTTTGTTAATCACGTGCAAATATTTGGTTAATTCAGTTCATTATATGGTTAATGGGTCATCCTGAAGCTACAATCATTTTCCACAAACATGTAAATATAATTAATTACGTGCAAATATTTGGTTAATTCAGTTCATTATATAGTTAATAGGTCATCCTGAACTGATTAACCATATAATTACATGTTTGTGGAAAATGATTGTAAGCTTCAGGATGACCCATTAACCATATAATGAACTGAATTAACCAAATATTTGCACGTGATTAACCAAATATTTACATGGTTGTGAAAAATGATTGTAAGCTTCAAGGTGACCCATTAACCATATAATTGCATGTGATAAACCAAATATTTGCAAGTAATTAACCAAAAATGTTAGTACTCAAAAAAGCTAAATGTTTTTTTTTCCTAAAAAAAAGATGAATCACTATTCATATATACGATTGTCACTATATAGTTGTCGATATAGGTGTCAGAATAACATTTTTGCTTTGTTATTGTCTTGGCCCATTGATCCTTCCATTATTGTATTTTTGTATATTTGATATTCATTTGGTGTCTAGCATCTTTCAATCTTTCAATCTTTGATTGGGTGTTCATATAACACACCTCTGAATTTAAAACCAACATTTTTTGTTTTCCTTCCAAGGTTGCCTCATCTATACTTTCCTTTAGCTTGGCCTGTTTAGTGGAGCCTACCTCCTAGAAAGATGAGTAAAAAGGATCATAAATATAAAGCATAAAAATAAAAAGGTTTAATGAACTTTTTAGTCCCTGCAAAGTAGGGTTGTTTTGAAATCCGTCCCTGTAAAATTTTTTGTGTGGTTTTCGTCCCTATAAGTTCAACTTTTTTGAAAATGGTCCCCACTATTAGGTTTCACCGTTAACTGGCTGATGATGAGCCACGTCAGTGGTGCCATGTGGGCTGACATTGCTGACATGTCAGCCACGTCAGCTACCACGTCACTTTTTTTTTTTTTTAAAAAAAATTATTTCCAAAAAAAAATTTAAATATTTTTAATAAATTTTATTATTTAACAAAAATAAATAAAAAACATAATTTTGATAGTCGAAGACGAGGTGCAAAATTGGAACCCTAATTTGACGGTAGAAGCATCATCGATGGTGTCGACGAAGCAATGCCACTACGAGGTGCTCAGTTTCTCCCGAGACTCCACCCCCGACGAGATCCGATCATCTTACCGCTGCCTTGCCCTTCAGTGCCACCCCAACAACAATCCGGCTTGTCCCAATCGGAAGCTACCGCTCAATTCTAGGAGCTCCAGCAAGCCTACGAGGTCCTCTCCGACCCAAAGGAACAAGCTTGGTACGATTCCCACCGTTCCCAGATCCTCTTCTCCGACCCCAAGTCGCTCCATAACTCCATCATCCCCGACCTCTTCTCTTTCTTCTCCAACACCATCTTCTCCGATTCCGATAAGGGCTTCTCTAAGGTTTATTCCGACGTGTTCGATAAAATCCACGCCAATGAAATCAATTTCGCGAAGAAGATGGGGATTGGTGTTGATTCGGTTCGTCAGGCTCCTGTTATGGGAAATTTGGATAGCCCCTATGCTCATGTTACGGCGTTTTATGGTTACTGGTTAGGGTTTTCTACGGTGATGGATTTTGTTGGGTTGATGAGTATGATGTTATGGCCGGTTCGAACCGGAAGTCGAGGCGGCTTATGGAGGAGGAGAACAATAAGGCGAGGAAGGAGTACAATGATACTGTGAGGAAGTTGGCTGATTTTGTGAAGAAGAGGGATAAGAGTATGAAGGTGAAGAAGAATGTAGAGATGGAGAAGAATGCAAGAATAATTTTTATGTTTTTTATTTAAGGTTTTTTGTTTAATTTATTATATGCTTTTTAATTTTTGAAATGAAAATTAGAATAATTTTAAAAAAATCGAATTAAAAAATATAAAAAAATTATGTGGCAGCTGACGTGGCTATTCACATCAGCAATGTCAAACCACATGGCACCGCTGATGTAGCTCATCGTCAGCCACATCAGCCAGTTAACGGTGAAACCTAACGGTGGGGACCATTTTCAAAAAAGTTGAACTTATAGGAACGAAAACCACACAAAAAATTTTACAGGGACGAATTTCAAAACGACCCTACTTTGCAGGCACTAAAAAGTTCATTAAACCAAATAAAAATTTGGCCGTGATGCTTAAGTTAACACTTGTGTTATTTATACAATTAAATGGAACAACTTTTTTGTGGGTACGTTAAACTTAGTCAATGGGTAAACATATGGTAAATGGATAACTCATTAACTATCCACTGAACCAACCATCTATTAATTACAATTCAGTGGATTGTTAATGAGGTACCCATCTACCACATGTTTACCAATTAATCAACTGAAACATACTATTGACTACAATTTTGAACTGCATTAACCATTGACAAAAAGTTGTTCCAAAAGTTATAGAAATAACATTTGGAGAATATGCTAACGAGTGCTCTTAGGACATTGTTTAAGGAAACAAGAAAGGAAAATTTATATGGGAAATTGTGTATTTCACATATTGAAAAATGTAATACTTAGTTTTTGAATACAAACTTTTATTTTGTGGGTTCCTTAACCAATACCCGTACGACACTCGTTAGCAAGACCCATGACATTTATATGAGTTAAAGAATGGCTTATTGGCTTTTTATGTAGTGTGTGTTTGGTTTCATAGTGGAAACCTCATTGATTTAGTTACTATCAAATGTGATTTTAGTAAAATAAAAAATAAAATGTTTGATTATTGTCAACTAAAATTAATTTTGCCTTCAAAAACGATTTTGATTGGAAATTACAATAAGTTTTACATCAAACTTACTTTTCAAAAAAAAAAAAAATTTAAAATCACTAGATTTCAATTTCGTTTAAAAATCACTTTTATCATATACTTTTCCAAACACACACAAACACGTACTCAATCCATCGGATCTGATTTTTTCAGCAAAACTTCCCATTCCTTTCTCCGGCCAAGATAATCCAACGGCAAAACTTGGTAACTTGGTCACGATGGAGGAGATCATCAAAGGTGACTTGGTCACACGACTTCAAGCTGTAAAGCAAAAGTCTGGTAAGTCCTACAATCAGTTAGCAGAGGAGACAGGACTCACCAACGTCTATGTTGCTCAGCTTTTCAGGAGACAAGCTCAGCTCAAACTTGACACTGCCCAAAAACTACGGGCAGCGCTGCCCGAACTGCCCGAAGAACTTGTGCTCCAGATGATGAGACCCCCTTTGAGGTCTTATGACCCTAATCTCATCCAAGATCCCACTGTCTATAGGTCTGTCTTCTATATCTTCATTCTCCCTTCTTCACATACCCGTATGTATTTTTTATTTTTTATATACATGTATATATTTAGGTATTCTCTTTTTTATTGATGATTATTACAAAAATGACACCATTTTGTTTTACAAATTTTATAAAACAAGAAACCAAATGAAAAACATGGGTGGTATTTTTATAATTATTAATGAAATCAGAAAATGAAAACAAAAAACAGCAAACAAACCAAAGGCATTCTTGGATTTTTAGATGTGAAATTGTGAATTGAACATGGATCTGTTGTCTGAGGTGCAATGGGTGTGTCAGGTCGTCTTTAGAGTGTACATATGATCAATTGTTAACTTTTTTGCTATTTCCATGTCACTAATAATGTTTAACATATATTTACTTAAATGGAGGTGGATCAAAATTAAACTCTGTAATTTATGAGGCTATTCTTTGTGTAAGATATGAATTTTAGTGGTTAAAGTTGTAAGTGTGAGCCCTCTTTAGCCAATGATGATGAATGATGATCAGGCTGTTGAGAAGTAAACATTCATATGATGTCAGAGGTGAAATGGGTATGGCAGGGTTTCTTCTTTCTTGTAAATTATTTATCTAATTAAGATGCATGTCTTGATTAAAGTGTAAGAAATACTTATTATGGGGATTTGTAGATGTAGAACTGTAGGTGAAAATGCTAATTCTGGTGTCCTGTTGTTTAATAATCTTGAAATAGAGCCATTTTTATTGTTAAAGATCTGTGTTATTATTATAGAAATAAAGTAGGACATGCTCTAGTCCAAAGTGATTGACATTTAATAATTTTAACTCAAATGTTTTTTTGAGTATTCTGATGTTTGGAATATGTTATGGATCATATCGGCTCCAGATTTCTGATGCGGATTATGCTTATCTTCTATTTCATAGGTTGAACGAAGCAGTTATGCATTTTGGGGAGAGCATCAAAGAAATCATCAATGAGGAGTTTGGTGATGGGATGTAAGTTTTCATTTATAACATGATGACTTAATCTCACATTTTCTGTATATATTTTGTTTGATTTTTTTCTTCATATCACTTCTATTGAAATAGCTATAATATGGTTATGTTATATTTGCTTGATCTTTCTGCTTTAGAGCTCATCCATCAGAAAAGTACGTTAGTTTTAGGAAACACTCAACATTTTTGTGCCGATACTTTGTCCCTATCCAAATTAAATTACTTCATCTCCATTAAATATAAAACTTTCCAGTCAAAACCTATTGCTCTTTGCTGATATTGCAGTAAGTCGTGCATTTTGGATGTTCTTAAGTGAAGAACCACAATGTATATTAAACCTGCTGAGGCTAGATGATGAAACATAGCTTCCATGTTATGCAACATGGGGAAAGGTGCAGCATCAAAGTACTTAGAGAGAATCATTACTTGATATTACATTAGATATTCCCATGATGGTGGTTATGCCATTTGCAATCAAGGAGAAACCAAAGCCATGGTTCTTCAACAATGTTGGCTCTTATCATGGCAACCTCCATCTCTTTGAAGTACTCATCCACACTCCTACTCCCTTGAGAGAGTCTTGGTAACTTATTGTGTAGCTCCCTACGATAATAATAAGGGACGAATCTCCTCTTCATCAAAGCCTTCATTTCACCCCAAGTGATGATAGGATACTCTCTATATCTCAGTGTTATCGATGGCGGATGGCGGCCGGCCAAAAATCCGCCATACATTATAGCGGATGGCGATGCGGTCATATGGCGGATGCCATGCCAAAGCTCTTCTCTAACTTCTTTTGGACACTTGGTACAAGCAGCTACATTCCTCTTCTTGCCCATTAAGTGTTGTTTGGCTCTAGTGACCCCTCCCTTCATGACTTTTGAACAGAAAGTACACACAACCGAGTTTGTGTCTCCTTCTTGCAATGGTAAGCAGTATTTCCATCCAACATCAGCTCTGGAGAGGGCCCGTGAAGTATCAGAAGAAGCTAGTTCGCCTGCCATTTTCAAAAATGACTGAAAAATGGAGAAAAGAAGAGAATGCTAGCTGGTCGCCGGTCCAAGGGTGGTCGGCGGACGGTGGTCGGCCGACAGTGGGTGTCGCCGGAGAGTGAGTGGCCGGTGGTGGGAGAAGAAAATGTGAAAGGGGAGGAAGAGAAGGGTTCGGCCGTTTGCGTTTGGAAGATGAAATGAAGGCCTCTGAGTTTGATTAGCAATATTAGGGTTTTTGTAACCATTTTGGACCGGGTCGTGTCACGAAACCCATCTAAATGGGTCTGGTTTTCCCCCAAAAAGCCCAACAGCCCCGCCATTTCCGCCATGCCTGCCAGACGCCATGAGCCGCCACGCCACCGCCTCTGAATGGTGTTTCCTTCAAATCCCGCCACCGCTTTCCGCCATGGCCGCTATTCGACAACAATGCTATATCTCGCCCTTTCTTTTTGAACTTGATCCCACCAAATCAATGCATAATCTGTGAACTCAAGTGCAGTCACCTTCACTTTCTTCTCTTCATTGTAGTCGTGGCATGAGAAGATTTACTCGATTTTCATCTCCCACTCAAGATAGGCACTTAATGGAAGCAGCTTGAGCGCTCTTATTTTTCATGAAATTTACTAAAATTTTGGGGTCAACCTAAGGCCTGCCTCTGTTCTAAGTTGTTGGATACCTTACCTGCTATTTCATACTCATTTATGTTCTCTTCCTTCTAGAATGTTTGCTTGTTCTTGTTTTGTTGAAGATGAATTTTTTTATGTATGCAAGCTAGGAGCCTACTCTTAAGTGTATCTTCTTGCGTTGTTGTTATTATCTGATAGACCTGGTAGTCGTGAGGTACACGTGAATGAGTATGGAAGGGGGAACAATGTATAATTCCACCCATGCACTAAGGACAATATAGGAAATGTGGAGAATGTTCATGCTAATGGGCAGCAAAACAGAATGCTGATGTGGCAATGAGAGGAGGAGGAGGAGAGGGGGGGGGGTCACTAAGGGATACGGTTAGAAGAGGGTTAGATATATATATGAAAGAAGGAGAGACGGGTAGGCTATTATTCATCGAGGGCTTGGCTAAGGAGGTTGCAGCTCTTTTAAGTCTGCAGGTTTTCTTTCTTTTCTTACTGGTTTTTCTGGTTTGTAAGGAGCTAGACTCCGTTTTTCTTGGGAAGAATTTCTGGTACCTATCATTATCATTATTAGAAAGGTTATTCGTAATGGTTATTGAATTGCAAATTGGAATTGGAAGGCTAATTTTCGAAATTGTAAATCATAAGATTCATGACTCAAGATATGCATAACATGCATCTTTTATAGAATTAAGTACAATCCAATAACACTTCAAAATTAACCCATAAGGTACCAAAAGATTTAAAAAATGAGTCAAATGACTTCAATTTTAAAGGTGGGGGATCACAGTCATTAAACTAAAGGAGAATGAGGGCTGCAGGATAGTTGTGACGGTAAAATCCAAAAATAAAAGGCAGTGAATTAGGAAGTGCACTGGTTATATGCTGATTCAGAAGGCCTTTTTCAGTCCTTTTTCCTATAAAGTGGGAAAAAAGGATACAAAAAAAAAATGTGTGTGTGGGGAAGACAATTATTTTTCAATTCAATTATCGCCACAACTGTACTAGATCCTTTTATGACTTGGCTAGAAATTATGGATTCAGAATCATTTGAATAAATTCTGGTTCAAAAATGAGTAACTGACCAATTCAACTCCCACATAGTATGACTTGTGAATTGATTTGCAATTTTGACTACACCATTTATTGTTGTATGTCACCTGGCTTGGGTACTTGTTTTTTTAATGGTTACAAAGGAAGTCTAAGACCTGATGTGAGGAGGGGGAGGCCACCTGATAGGCATAATACATGTGTATCGAAGAAGGGGGCAAAATGGAAATGAAGGCAGAAAGGAGGAGGCAGATGGGCCTAGGAAGCAAGGCCTGTTAGTGTATGAAAGAAGAAAGAAACAAATGGGTCAAGGGGAGGGAGAAAGAGAAGGAGTGGAGAAAATAACAGATTGGATAAGTAGCAAAGAGGGAGTGGAGGAAAATGATACGGAGATCATGCAAGGAGAGGGAGGAGAATGATTATAAGGCAAGCAATAATAGAATGAGGGGGCATCGTGGAATTACAGTGGTGAAAGGAGGGTGAGGCTGAGTGCAGGGTGGGCTCGTGCTCTCAATCCGGGAGCTATTTCTCTGTTATCATTTACATTTCCATCTAGGGGTGTAAGACCCAGCCAATAACCCGATGAACCCGAAAATCTGAGCCAAACCAATTAAATTGGTTTGGATTTTTTAGTGTTCGGATCCCAACTGAATCGAACCGAACCCGATGGTGATTGGTTTGGTTCTCGGGTTTAAGGATTCTAGAACTGAACCAAAGCATCTTGTACGGAGCTCCACCCATAGTTATCTTTCTTTTGCATTCTTCTGTTATTACCCAGTCCTTCTCTGGTTTAGAGGGAGATATTAATACAGATTCTGCACTTCTTCTGTATAGTTTGTTCTTTACACCACCTAAAGTGGAGTGTCAGATCTGTCTTAATGGGATTTGATCCCGGGAACAAGTAGGTTCCCTTTCTCTAACAAATTCCGTTATCCCATCTTGGCCTCTTCCTACTCCCATTGCTCCTCTTCCTCATATCTGTACAGTACTGGTCGCACAAAGGAAGAGAAAATCTGCAAGACAAATTTATGGTTTTCTCAATTGCATTTTCTGTATTTCATTATGGTGGATTTTGGTTCATGGAATGTTTCCAGGATTACTGGGAATGCTTAAGTTTAACATTCCCATATTTGGCTCAATGTTGGAAAATAATTACTGATAATTTATCATTCTCAGGAATTCAATATCCAATGTTATTTTTTGTAAATATTAGCTTTGAAAGATTTTCTTTGCTATTATTCATTTGTTCATTTCATATTTAGTATGTCAGCTATAGACTTCTACTGCTCAGTTGACAAAGTTAAAGGAGTAGATGGGAAGGATCGTGTGGTAGTGACATTTGATGGGAAATATTTGCCTTATACAGAGCAGGTCAGTTGCTACTTATGCCTTTTTCTCTTGTGAGGTTTTGTTCTTGAAAACAATGATCTATAAAAGGAATGAAAAGTGAAAAAGGAAACTGGTCACTGCATGAAAGTAGTAAGCCAAGCGACTGGAACCAGTGGTTTATGATCAATTTTATTTTGGTGAACCACATAATCGATTATGAAGCTGAACCAAAATAAGAATAAAACTGTTTTGCTTTGCTTGTGTCAAGTCGAGCAAACTAAACATCTTAATTTATGCACAATGTTTTCTTTCCTTCATCTATGTTTTATGCAAACTTTTCCAATGTGGACAGAAATCAGAGCACATGGTTTCAATCTCGAGAACAGGGCCACAGGGAAATCATTGAGTATCTTCCAGCAGACCAAAGCGAAAATCTTCACCCATCTTCTTGCACAAACAAATTCCTATCTTGTGTTTTCTGCAAGCTATATGTGATCAATGGTATTTTGTTTGAGTTCCTATGGTTATGCATTCCACCCAACTCGAGAAGTTTTCGAATAGTGTGTTTGTTTATTTAAAATTTAATTTTGATACACCATTGTTATGAGGAAATTATGTTGACCTCCCTTCTGGTTCGACCTGATTACACTCAACACCTTATTTCAAAAGCTATACTCATCTCCCCTTAAGGGTGGTTGGGTAATTACAATCATCTCACTTGAGGGAGTCTCACTTGACGGAGTTTGCGATTTGGTTTGGATCGATTTTAAGGTAAAAAGCTTTATGTTCCGAACATGAAAATTAGTTGTGGTGAGGTTTGGGTTGATTACAATATTAAATTTGATCCAATCCAATTAAAATTGATTTGGATTGAATTGAATGATTTGTTTTATTTTTTATGTTTCTATTTAAAATATTAATTTACCACTTCAAATACAATATTCCATGAGTCAAAACATGGTTGACGGTATTAAAGACTCATTAGAAAGAGAGGCATGTAGGAAATTTGTCTAATGTTAAAGGGTTGGGGTAGAATAAGAAACTCATCAGAGAAGCATTGTTACTTTTAATATAATTTTTTTTGCCTTACATTATTATTGTAATTCTAAAATAGATATGTATAATATTAGAGTGTGTGATTCAATTTGAATTGGATTGGTTGGAAAAGTGAGAATCGAAAGCTAAACTGATCCAAAGAAAAAATTCCGATGGTTTCAATTTCTTCGGTTATCGGTTTCTTGGTTTGATTTAAATGGGTTGGAATGAATTGGATTATATTTGAACACTCTTATCTTCATGGGAGGTAAGTGTAATGATAATTTAATTTTACAGGAGATGAGTGTACCTTTTGAAATAAGAGAGGTGCCAATTGTAATTAAGTCAAACATCAAGGGTGACTAATGTAATTTTCCCCTTGTTTTTTACTGAATTGAGTATCAATTTCTCATACAAATTATGTGAAATAGTTAACTCATTAAATAATGTGGCTCAACATATTATATGATTGTTTAACATTTTTATAATAATTGTTTATTACAATAAATTTCTTTTATCTGATATTATTGTTTGAAATGTTTAGGAATTCTACATATATATACAAGTTTTTAGCTTTAATATGTTTTTAGATGATTGTTTTCAGTTCCTCGTCATTCAAACTTTAGGATCGAGTCTTTCATTTATTTTTCTTCCCTTTTCCACATTCTAAGCGGGTCTAATGGAAGAAGGGGTAGGTCTCACATTGAAATGAGATTGGATAGGGTTGTTTCCAACGATGATTGGATCTCTTTTTGGGAATACCATTTCTTGCGGCACTCTTACTAGAAGGCATTTGGATCACCATCATATTCTTATGATCTTAAAGAAAGGTATTAGTTCTCATCCTTCATCTTTCAAGTTTTTCAATATGTGGACCGAGCATCCAGAATGCCATGGGCTTGTTTCTGAGGTTTTGGCAAAGATCCGTTGTGGGCTGCCCTATGTCCATCCTTAGTCAGAAGTTGAAATCTTTGAAATTGGAACTCAAAATCTGGAACAAAGAAGTCTTTGGTAATGTTCACCTAAAAGTTGATAAAGCAATGGCTCATGTGGATTCTATTCAAGCTGATATCTCAAAGCATGGTTACTCCGATGATTTATATACGAGCAGGAATTAATGGTGTGTTTGGTGCAAAAGAAAATAAGAAGAGAGAAAATGATAGGAGAGAAAATGAGAAGAAAAGATGATTTTCTCTTGTTTGGTAAGCAAGAGAAATAGAGAAGAGAGAAGAAATTGGGTGGGACCCACCCAAAATTTTATTCTCTCCAAAGATGAGAAGAAAATGAAGAGGAGAGAATATAGTTGTTTCTCCTCTATTTCTCTTATATTTCTCTTACATCAAATAACATATCAAATCTACTCTATTTTTTATATCTTTCTCTCTTCTTATACTCTTTCGCTCTTTCCCTCCTCTCATTTACTTCTCACAACCAAACAAAGCATAAATGCTCAATTAGGGTTACAGCAGGCCTTGTCCTATCAAGAGGAATTGGCACACTTATGGAGATAGTTTGTCTATTTTTAGAACATACAAGCATAATTTAGTGTATAATTAGAAATTTCAAATTTGAAAGTATTTGAAGTAGAATCAATTTGATAAAGAATGTCATTGGGAGTACAAGAAATTAAAACGAAGTATTTGGAATAACAAAAATCATTAATAAGATAGGTGACCATTTAAACAAATAGCAAATCGGAATATCAAAAAGTAAAGTCAAATTGCACATGACAAATTTAGATAGACAATGATTTTTATATATAATATAGATTCATGATTTGTTCATTCATAATAATCTTCCAAGTATAGCTATAATACCTTATTACTGAAATTTGGGAAAGGTAAGGAAGCTGCACTAGCATTCTCTTCATCTTTCAATAGTTACACAGAAATCACAAACGACTATCTCAACACAACACGAATTATCAACTCTTTTTCTTGCAGAAATTGGAATTCTTTTAGTAGATATAAACTATAAACTATTCCTTGAAATACATATTATTTATTGCAATAATAACACAACATCTTATTTAGTGCAGCAATATAAGCCTTGACACTGGAAACAATAACATCCATTCCCGCTCCAGTCCCACTAAAGAAAAAAAAAAAAAAAACATTAGTTGTGTTCGGGGGAAATTAGAAAGAACATAATAGACAAAAGTAATCAACTTCTAAATTCACAATACCTAAATGTTGGATGAACTGATTCTTCATTAAAAATATGAGTATTGTTCGCCTTACTAATTACAACACCTGTAGTGGCATTTGCATCAATGCCTTCTGTGACTGTAGTCATTGAGTACTGAAGAAGTTTCACAGGTTCCTACATAAAAATAAATAAGAGTCTTCTATCATACTAGTAGTGCTAACAATTGTTTCATAATCCCATTAAAATGTAAAGAAGAGGGAACTTTGGAGATGTTGAATATTTACATTCCATGAAACATCCCAATAATTAAGTTTAACTTTTGTGCCATGATTTTTCAATAAACACCACAACTTTAGGCAAAAGGAAAAAAAAAAAAAAATCCGTAACAATATTGAAAATTCTTCTTTGTAAAAGATGAGTCTTTACATACCATTTGAGTTCTAAAAGATGTACTAGATACCAAAAGGACAAGACTTAGGTACAATTCCATAGGTATATTAAGTGATATTTTCCAATGGTAATAGGATATGTATAACAGCTCATCAATGAAAACATAACATGTGCAACAATTCATCAATGAAAACATAACATGTACAAGGGCCAAGATAGGAATACATGCAAAGAGTTGTCTGATAAGCTTTCAAAATCATTTTGAAGTAGAAGTAGCAACAAGTTACTTATCCAAGTTCAAACCTTCACAATAAGATTAACAGCCTTGTAAGTTGAATCCACTGGTCCTGTACCAACAGAACAAGCAACATGTGTGCTGCCATCAATATTAACAAGTTTGACAGTTGTTGTTGAAAGACCCATAGTTCCACAAGTCAACTGCATTGATAGATGTAGATTAATTTGTGTTTGTTCTATATTTTCAAGTCAAGCCAGTAGATCAGAAATTAAGTTTCAAAACATATTTCAATTTACCTGTAAATCACCAAGTTTCCAGATAGGTTTTGGCTGAAAAACTTCATTTGAAACCAATGCTCTAAGGTCTGCATCAGTGACTCTCTAAGGAAACCAAACATTAAAGTCAAAAAGTAGGAAAAATAATTTTCAATAATGAATGAGATAAAACCAAAAAGTGTAAGGTCTTATGAAGAGACCAAGATCTCACATAGGCAAGACTAGAATTCTCTTGAGGAGAAATTTTCCTCATGAAAGTGTGATATACAAAGCTTCAAAGTTGAAGGAATACATTAAAGAAGGGTGGTTTCTAGAATGAAGTATGATGAAAAGTGGTACACCATTGAACCATTATTATTAGCCGTCAGATATATCATTTAATTAATCAACGGTTCAGATTCAATTGTCCAAACCAAAATAATTAACCTTTAATCTGCTAAACAGGTCACCGAGTAAAAGTCAAATGACAATTTTACCCTTTTTTCCTTAACCCCATTGGCCAGAATCTGATACCGGAAAACTCACACCCGCCACCACAAATATGCCAAATCGGAGTCCCCAAATCTGCCACCGGAATCTGGGCAGCGATAGATATCAGAGTCCCCAAATTTGCCACCGCCAAGGAAATCAAAGTAGCTTATTGAAGATTAGCTCGTCAGGTATCCATCCACTTCTCAATCACTCTATTTTTTTATAGTCGAAAAAGCACTTCAACTAGGCATTCCATTTTTCAATGCAATTTGTTCTGATTTTGTGTTTAGTTGTTGGAACTAGAAAGAGCTATTAGACAAAGAAGACGACGCCCCACCTCCCATCACCGACACCACCACTGACGATGGTGCCACAGGTGTCACCAACACCGAATCATTAGATGTGCCTTCGGCCACCACCAGCACGATGTCAAATCAGAGCTCGACCCATCCGACGACCCTTCCGATGACGAAGCCATCTCCGACGGCTCCACTAAACCAGGGAAGTCCCCAAAATCTGCCGGAGAAGAAGGAGACAATGAAGAAGACGAAGACTATGAAGAGCCATGTTCGAAGAAGTAGAAGAACCTTTCCTCTCTCACCGTGAAGCCGGAATCCCCTGCCACAATGCCCGATCCGAACAACAATGGTTTGGGGTGGTGAACGGTAGGTACGGCTATTGGAAAATCCGTGTAGGGTCATGCGGTGGTTAGATCTGGTAGGTGGTGGTGAACGGTAGGGGTTGAGGTTGGAGCTCCGGTAGGTGGAAGAAGGCAGAAGGGTGGGGATGGAGGTAGTGGTGAAGGAGGGATAAAATGGGATTTTTAAAATTTTTAAAAATAAAATAAAATCTGGAAAACCTATCACGACCAGTTAATTTAATGATTCAGCCTCGTACCACTTTTCATTCTACTTTATCCTAGAGTCCACCAGAATGAAGACATAAAGATAGTTAAGAAGTTGGAGCCGACAAACTATACCTGATGAGCTGAGTCATTAAAAGAGACGTTGTAACAGCTAGTTTGTGACTAGAATGTAAAAAACAAATCCTAAATACTAATGGCTAGCTTCCAAAGTCTATATAACGATTCAAATTTGATGAATCACATGATTGATCCACTTGAAATTCAATACAATAGTCATTGACGCTATTCAATTCTTCTCATCTCTTTCCCCTTGCTGTCTGCTTGTGATCCCTTGGCTAAAATCTTGTTTTAGTTGTCCCAATATATAGCTCCGTAAATTGTGTAAGCACTCTTCAAGTGATTGTGAGAGCTACCTAAACACTTTCCTAAGTTGTTTATGTTTTGAGATTAGTTAGCGGTTATATGCAAGCCATTGTGAATTTCTTTAGAGGATGTATCATTCAAAGAATATTCAAGTTTAGAGAAAATTCTTTGCCAAAAGTTGGGGACTAGACATATACCACATGGTTAATGGTGAACCAACATAAATTTGTTGTGTTGAATTTTCTCTTCTATTATATTATTATTGGACAGTCCATTGAGACTTAGTATATGTTTTGTATATTTAAAATGTTTCATTAACTTTACTGAATATTATTCTGTACGAAGACGTGATCCTTTAAGCTCTTTTGTCACGCGTGACTCGGAGCTTGGGGGATTTCTATTGATGTTGGGGCCTTGAGTCGGCCCGCATTCTATTGGATCTGACATGATCCTTGAAGCACTTTCGTCACACGTGACTCAGAGCTTGGGAGACTTTTGTTGACGTCTTGGCCACAAGTCGACCCTAACTACTCGGATCCGCCTTATGCCTTAACTCGGCTAATGTAACTGCTTGGATTCATGAGTAGGCGCAGATTCTTGATTCAAATAAGACATTTGGTCCACGACTTAAACGTGCACTAATATACAACTTGTTATATTCTCATACATAGTGAGATGAACAAACTTTAAACCTTTTATTTACTCTTTGTTGAGTGAGCCTGAAGAGGCTTGCATGTAAGGAATACTTGGTGAGTTGCCTTGAGAGAGGTGTCAAATACTTGTTGTAGCCTAAAGAGGCAAGTGAAAGAATACTTGTATTTGTGCTAAGAGAATTAATTAGTGGAAAAACCTTCAAATAGAAGGGACTGGATGTAGCTCTTGTTTGAAGAGTGAACTAGGATAACTTTCTCATGTGAATCTCTTTTTCCCTATCTGTAGTTTATTTATTTGGACTAACTTATGGCTATTGATAGTTATTGTTCTTAACATCTCTTAGTTAATTTCAAAAGGTTTTCCTAGTTTATATGTTTGTATCCAAAGCTATGATCCTTTGAGTTTTTACAAACCTTGTTTTTGAAAAAAAAAATTAAAAGTTAAGAAACATAATTCAACCCTCTTATGTTTCACCTGTATATTTCAAAAAGAGCGAATATGGCAAATGATTTTGGAGCACGAAAGAAGGCATGCAAATGACTAGATAGCATGTGGTAGCCGGTAAGATCATGTCACCCCAAAAAATTAAGTGGCACATTCAAGTTTTGGAGCAACCTACAAGCTGTTTCGACCAAGTGTTGATTTTTTCTTTTAGCGAGACCAGTCTATTGTACGGTACTAGCAGATGGTAATTACCAAAAAATTCCCTTCGAAGTTAAAAAATATTGAACCAAAGAAGAGAAGTATTTATATTCATTATCACTTCATAAATTTTTAATAATTAAGGCTCCCAAATTGAGCTTGAGTTAATGAACAAAAGACTTTAAATATAAAAAAAATTTCAAAACTATTTTTCACTCACATAAACATCAATGAAGTTAAGAATGCATTGGTAATGTCTCAATGGACTAAAGAAAATAGAGACATTAAGATTGTGGAACATCCCAAATTGGTATTGAAAAGAAGAATTTTTTTGTTTTAGGGAAATTGCATAGGAAAGTGTGCATATGTAATTTTAAGTTCTCCAAGATCTAAAACAAATGGATTTGAATTTGATTGATACTTGAGAAGTTAATAGCATGATATCAACATAACAGAATTAGATCGTACCATTTGATATAGTGAATGCTAGTTAGAATAAGTTATACATTATAATCATCATTAACAGGGAAAGATAGGAAAGCAAATCACTAATTCTCATTTACCTTTTTTTTCTCCGCCACTGCTTTGAAATGCCAAAACATGCTTTCAAATTCACCGTCTTTAAGTTCATAACCAAGCTTAAACAAAAGAGAATAACTCATAAAATAGAGGAAAATATTGACTATGCCTTTAAACTCAAAGGAAATATTTTCATACCTCTTCAAGTCGCTTTCTCAAAGCATGGCGTCCACTACATCAATAAGCGAAAAGTGTTAGTTGAGAAAAAATAATATGTTGTCATGATGAAAATATTGAGGCTAGAAATAGCACAAAGATTTAGGAGATAATTTTGAAAATAAAAGCAAATGGCATACCTAAGCTTCCCCAATACAAAGTCTATTCCATTGGATCGTTCAAGCGATATATCCTCAAGAGATATTATTTGATATGTAGCTTTGTGTTTTAGCATTCCATCCTGTGAAACGAAATATAGAAACATGGCAATAAAATAAAATGGGACAAAATCAAAGGATTCTTGGTTTGCTTAGAATAGAGCCAAGCCAACCAAAAGAATAAATTCTTGAGTCCCAAAAATAGACGAAATCAGGAGAAAAAATTGAAATTAAAAGCTCACCTATATTTCATGTGAAGAAAAGCAAACCAAGTGTGCAAAAAGGCACACATCGAAATCAAAATACACACATCAAACATTCTGTATGTCCAATGGGATGTAAGGAATCCAAAGAATGGTCTTGTTCTAGATTGGATTTCGGCCTATCTTTAGTGGGAAAAAGGCAAACCAACCCATGTCCACTTATATTTGGACCACATATCCATTAATGCAAAGTATCACCTCTTAATATCCTAAGAAAATTCAGAAAAAGATTTTTTGACATCTAGGTGGTGACACCTTATCTGACCCCCCCCCCCCCCCCCCCCCCCCCCACCCCCACCCCCACCCCCAAAAACGCGATGTTTGTTGAATTTGGATATCGGGCCCGGTAGAAATTGATACATTTATACGGTGTCAGACACTAAAATTATGTCCAAATATCATACCTCAAGAAAATTATTTATAAAACATTATGTTCCTTCTATGACGATCCAATAGAAAGGAAAAGAATCCCAAGATCTTACACATTTGGGGATCTTGTCATTACAATGAGGATCATTTATGCGTGATACTAACAATTTCTTACACTAGATAAGAGGGGTCATCATATCTAAGATAAGCATTTAACCCTAATTCATTCTTCACCTTTTCCTCACACTAACTTGAGCAATGGAGTGATATTGCAAGTACAGAACCATCCCTACTTGCAATTCGTCGAGTAGAACAATCTTAATTTACACCAGGCTAACAAGTTTGGATGCAAAGAATGTTGTATATGATGTAAACAATCAATTATTATCTATGGATTCAAAGGATTATGACTATCTTGGCATGTAATATTTGATGCAACTCAGGAATGAGACAACAATCTTTCACTATGGTTGACATACTAACTAAGATTAAAAACTTTATATACATATAAGAATACTATTTTTTGATGTTATCTGCTACAGAAGTAAACAATAGTCATATTCCTAAAGCAACAACCAAATATCAGGCATTAGATCCAAAGGACATAAAGTATAATATTGAGCGAAGTCATAAAGCATGCATCCCACTATGTATTGATCCACTTGAAGCACCTAACTTTAAATTCCATATATTAACAAAAATTAATTAAGAAGCACAAATCATACAAACTAATTATGAATTTTAGTCAATAAATTAAGAAGCATATTCTAAGACTTGTTTCATTTATAAGAACTTTGGTATACACATTAGAAGGGAAAAAAAAAAAACTGAAGCCACTACTACGTGAAAACTCATGACCTTAAAGTTATAAACTTTAACAATACAATTACAATTGACAATGTCTAATTGCTACTAAGTAGAGGTATACAAGCAAGCAAGTATTTATCACCACCAACCTGATGAATGCCACTTTCATGAACAAAGGCATTAGCACCCACAAGAGCCTTGTGCGGCTGTAAATGCATACCAGAGTACTCTTCGACCTATTGATAAGATTATGAAAATTCAAAATGAATAAAACTAAATCAAAAGAAAAACAAATAAAATAACAAGAGTATTAGTTTTAGACATAAAACCATTTTGCTTGTCATTAATATGTGCATTGTATTGATTCTTGTATACAGGCTGCCAAAGACATGGTCTCCTCTGCATTTTAAGGCCATCACAACCTTGAACGGAAAAAATTAAAAAAAATGAATAAAAGATAAAGTAATTATTGAAAAAATATTATGGGGGGAAACAATCAATAATTCAACATAATATAATAACAAGAACATAGAGAAACCTATGCAAACAACACAACAAGTAGTGAGTATATATATATATATTCTACAAATAAAGAATCATATATAGATGAATGTTTTATTAATAATTTTATTAAGGAGGGATATGATCCGGTCAAAATTGATTTTTATCGTTATCAAAGATAATTTGTTAGAAGGAAAGTTGAATTACACGGAGGGGAGTAAATATCACTATAGAATTAAAACTCTAATGTCGGGTTAATATCAGTATAAGAGGGAATGATATATGCATCATGAGACATAGTAGAAACATCTATATATCACAAGGCAGGTAGCAGTACCAACACTGCGATCTTTCAAGTTACTGACACGATAAAGAACGGGAACGTTACGTCAAGGCACTGAATTAACTAGCCTATTCTAGAGTGATTAACTAGCCTATAGGCCCAACAATGGTGGATTCTAGCATGAAGATTTTCAACAAGTGCTACATCCGTGTAGCACAAAAGTGACCGGAGATAGTCGGTCCTTCAGGTAATGGGGTTATTTTATTTGCTATTATGGGTCTGTCAAAAAAATCATCAGGGAATTGGTTGAAAATGTGAAACGTGGTTCCCTTAGCACAAAACTGGATTTAATTATATCCTTCATTTACATTTACATGTCTGAACAGAGGATGCGTATCTAGAAGACCGAAGTGCAGATTTGAACCTTAAACGGCAAAACTTATTTTCTATTTCTAGAGCCTTGGCAAATTTGAATGGTACTACAAATAATTGCATCTCATCTACAAACAAAGACCATCAAACAATTGCTTGGCGGAATAATTGGTCAGCTCCACGACTCAAGAAAACTGAAATGTGGATTAGACTTGGGGTTGTATTCTTGCGGATTTGACTTGAGGTTTCGTTCTTTCAATTTATGAGCTAAGAAATTGGAACTGAAGAGGTGGTAAGCCTACCGTTGAACACCATACGATTGAAGGAAGATTTGGGTGAAAGCTGAACCGTTGTCGTGATGACAAATTGCTCCGCCGTCACCATCACTAGAACCTTAACATTGCAACGAAGATGACAAACCTGTAAGAGGGATTGGGGGTCTGCAGAGAAGAAGGGTATCTCTGCAATATTATTCATTTGTACGAGGGACTATTCAACAAAAACATAAGACACTCCTTCCATCCGTCCCTGTCATTTTTTATTTTTTGGACAACTAAATCTACACCATCCATTTGTTTATTATTAAATCCAATAGCTAAAAAGGGTGATTCATGGGTGTAACACTTGTTTAAGTGCTTCATCCTAGACAACACCCCCAACGATAGTCATCTCGACTTAATACGATGCTTGCGCCATTATGGCCAAGGTTCCCGTCCTACTAAGCAGGCTTTGTCAAAAGAACGATTGTTTGGTCTGTGAAACTTTGAATATGACAAGCACTTTCAAACTTCCTCGACGAGGTAACTCCAGTCCCCGATAAAACTTGCATGCACAAATGGACAATCTACATCGATTGGTCCTCTAACCTAGAAAGGAGCGACAATAGAGTCATACTCAAATACTGCAAAATACTAACCTTTGAACAATCCCTCAAGTTTTACTTCCCTATGTCAAGCAACCAAGCAGGAAATGAAACTCGCATCACTGGACTCATCATAGCCACTTATCTAGGGGCCTCTGAGGTCACCTCTATAGTGACGCATAACTTGTCATGTAGTAGGTAAAGGGCAAGTTTCAGACCAAATAGCCCCTTATGCAGAAGTACTTAACAAAAGGAAATGAAATCCTAACGAGGTTTGCAATGATTAGGATCCAGTGCATCCCTAGCTAACAAAACTCACATACTGACATTTTCTTCAAGTTAGCCATGCTCGATAGTCATGGCTTCCAAGTCTTTTGTTTCCTTGATGATGGCGACAATATGTTCAAACTTCGGATCTAAGAATCTAAGAATATTCTCCTTCTCCATAACTTTTACATCCTCTAGCTTCTCACCATTTCTCTTTAGTTGGTTGGCAACCATTAGGACTCTAGAAAAGTAGTTAGAGATGATCTCACCTTCTTTATATGTTACGTTCTGTTTCCAAGTTAATCATTTCCGTCAATTTTGACCATACAGAGTCAGATCAAATGCCACGTGTCAGACTAAGGTGATAGACATGTCAGATCAAAACTTACGGTGTTAGATCAAAATTGACGAAAAGGACTAATGTGAAAATGGAACGTAACATGTAGGACCAATTTGAAAAATAAAAAACTTATAGGACTAATATGAAAAATAAAATAAACGTATAGGACCAATTTATCTATTTTGCCTTTTTTAATTGGGTCCCTGAACTTATATAAAATTTTCAATTAGATCCCTAGGATATGGTTCCGTGAAGAGACCAAAATGCTAAACAAGAAGACCAAAACGTGATATACGACCGTGTCTCCCGCATCTGAACAAACAACTCCTTCCGTCTCCAATTTCTTTTTCGCGGTTGCATATCCCCCTTGAAATAGCTTCGTCCAAAATAGATCTCCCATTTGCAACGTACTTCATCTCATTTCATCTTGTTATGATAATGTCTCAAGGTTCATCCTCCACCCAAACCACTCATAGATGGCTGACAAGGGTGTTAAATTTGGATGGAATCAGTAATATTCCGTCCAATTCATCGGATCACTAACGGTTTTTATGATTCGGGGACCCAATTGAAAATTTTTATAAGTTCAGGGACCCAATTAGAAACTTTTTTAGTTCAGGAACCCAATTGAAAATTTTATATAAGTTTAAGGACCCAATTAAAAAAAATATTAGTTTAGGGACATATTTGAAAATTCCCAAATAATTCAAGGACCAACTCAATAGTTAAACTATATTTTCTTTTTCATTTTTTTGATTTTTTACTAATTTTTTTTTTAAAAGGATGGGTATTCCCATGATCCTAATGGAACCAACCCAATTGCAATTGAATCGATTCAGATTCATAAAGTTTTTTGACAAAATCGTAGCTGATCAAATTTAATAGATTGGGATACTGAAATACTCCAAATCTAATCCAAATCACCCGATTACACCCCTATCTATAAGTTGGTACTCTACCCGTGTTGTAGAGTTCCAAGGAACATTGTAATGGCCTAAGTTCTGTTGTGTACGTGCAACATGCGCCAAATGGGGTTGCACCATTGAGGTGATATGTTATTGACCTTTGGTTATCGTTTTGAGGTCCTTTCGTCTTCCAGCTACAACTGTCTACATCATGTGCATGTTGACGAGTGGGTGTGTTTTGCTAGTTACCACACGTTCAACTAATGGGATGTGAATCCTATTGAAAAATAAAGGTTTAACCATTGAGTTGGTCCCTGAACTATTTGAGAATTTTCAAGTAGGTCCCTTAACTAATAAAGTTTTTGATTGGGACCTCGCATTTTATAACGTTTTCAATTGGGTCCTGAATTTAAAAAGTTTCTAATTGGGTCCCTGAACATATATAAAATTTTCAACTGAGTCCCTAAAGTAGAAAATCAATTAGTGAATTGGACGAAATATTGCTCATTCCTTCCAAGTTGGATACCCATATCAGCCATCTATGAGTGGTTTGGGTAGACGATGAACATTGAGACATTGTCACCGCAAGATGCAACAACATGAAATGAGATGTAGTAACTTGCAAGTGGGGGAGCTATTTTGGACGAAGCTGTTTCGAGGGAGGATATGCAACCATGAAACACGGATTGGGGAAGGAATGAGCTATATGTTCAGATGGAGGAGGAGCAGTCGTAGGTCACGTTTTGGTCTTCTGGACTCCTGGTTCAGCATTTTGGTCTCATTCAACCTTAAATACAAATTTGGGGGAGGGGGGAATTCCTGGTCAAGTTCCACATTAGCAAACTTAACATCCTCTTCACGGAACTTTACCCCAAGGATCCAATTGAAAATTTTATATAATTAAGGTCGATGATTCAATTAGAAACTTTTTTGGTTCAGGGACTCAATTGAAAACTTTATAATTGTCCGAGGACCCGATAAGAATTTTTTTAGTTTGGGAACTTACTTGAGAATTCCCAAATAGATATGATTTTGGGTCAATTTAGTATTGGGCTTTAATTATCTAAATAAGAGTCCATTTCTAGAAACAAGGTCTAGATTAATCTATTCTAGAAATATGTCCTCTATTGAAAAATCTAGATTTTAGTACTAACTTGATATTTGTAAAGAAAACTCTTGAAGTCATTTCTAATAAAATGTGTTGCCATAATCTTAGTTATTGGTTAAGGATCGAGGTGCCATTAGTCTTCAGTTTGTATCAAGTCATAATGAAAAGTGTTAGTAATAATATAGTAACCTCTTCTTCCAAAATCATCTAGTTTCTCCTATTCAATCCTTCTCCCAATTCTAAAACTTTCCATTTCAACAAATTAGCACCAGAGCTAGGAACAATTTAGTTAGATAGCAAATGGTGGTGTGGTTTCCTTCCAAGTCCTAACGATTAACAAGAGCAACTACAACAATTGGAGCATCAAGATGGAGGCTTTCCTTGGATCACAAGATGTATGGGAGATGGTTGAAAAAGGCTACAAGGTGCCGAAAAATGAGGCTAGTCTATCCCAATCTTAAAAGGATATTTTGAGGGATTAGAGAAAGAGAGACAAGAAAGCTCTCTATCTTATTTATCAAGGGTTAGATGATGATGCTTTTGAGAAGATTTCGGGAGCAAAGACTGCTAAGGAAGCATTGGAGAAGCTTCAAATCTCTTACAAGGGAGAAAATCCAGTCAAGAAGGTATGTCTTCAAACATTAAGAGTCGAGTTTAAAGCCTTGCATATCAAAAATAAATATATAAAAAATTATATCAAAAATATTAATTTAATAATAAAATGTTTTTTATTTTTTTAAAGTTATCGGTTTGGATCGATTATCGGTTCCTATTTTCCAAATCCGAAATCCAAACCAAAGGTCATCGGATTTGACTTTTTTAAATTCGATCCGATCCGATGATTCGATTCAATCCATCAAAATCAGTTTGGATCGGTTCGAACCCATCGCATTCATGGAGCGGATCCGCTTTTATTATGCATGATTAAGTTCCAGTAATGTCTATCACATCAACTACATGTTAAAAGATTGATATTTACCTCTTCAAATGAGGCATTACCAGCCCTTTCACCAATCCCATTAATTGTTACTTCCAATTGCCTTGCACCAGCACGTCCACCCTGAAAGCAACAAAGACTATATAAAAACTACATTTTAGATTTATTCTCCGCAATAAGTAGTAGAGTTATGGTTATACTTATACCTCTATTGTGTTAGCAGTAGCAAGACCAAGATCGTTATGGCAGTGTGTAGCAATAATAACATTTTCAATTCCAGGGGTATTGGCTTGTATGTCAGTAATGAGTTTTCCATACTCGCATGGCATTGCTATGCCCACAGTATCCGGAATGGACACAGTTGTTGCTCCAGCCTTGATAACTTCTCCAATAATTTGATACAGAAATTCTCTATCCGATCTGGTCGCATAAAGATTGAATAGTACAAAAATAAGACTCAAGAATCAAGATATGACTGAATCATCATGTTCAACAAACAAAAAAAGTATATATTCATTAGATTCTAAAGGTCACGGCGAGCAAAATAGTTACTTGGATAAACCAGTGTTACATTTTATGGGTAAAGGAAGACCCGAGAGAGAAAGAGAATGTCCAGGAATCAGTATTCCCTATGAGAGTGATAGGCCGACATGCATAGGAGTGTGACTCCTTAGAGGAATGATCCTAGATGTATAATTTGAGGATGCTTGTAAAAGAATGACTTGAGAGATGTCTGTTATTTATGTATACGTGTTGTTTGATAACGTGTTGTATTGTATTCCTCATCCCCTTTTACGATATTGTTAGTATACTTATCTCCTTCTTCTCTATCTTTCTATGTATGTTTATATATGATAGATGAGCAGCAATAGTCGGACTGGGACAGCGGTGTGGCAGGATTACAGATCGCCGCATTACTTGCAGAGGATCCCATGATGAGATAGTCTACCATGATGCTGATGGGTGGCAGGTCAACCACCTTCATGATCTACATCAGCCCAGTTAGTCTGTACATACGTCTTATAGAAGCTCCATGCTTCATTATGATCGGCCCGTATCGTATAGGCCAGCGTCTACCGTTTGTTGAGATGTGGTATCCACCATGTTAGAGAGAGTTTCCCGATGACATGTAGAATATGGCGGATAGCTCAGAGGCCAGGAGTAGAGTGAGCATTGTGAACAGAGGCAGGAGGAGGAGGAGCGCTTAGGCTATGTAAGGATATCATCGTCACCATATTGTGATGAGTAGCAACGAGTCAGTGTGGGATCCGAGGGCTAGGGTTTATAGACGTAGATTTGGCCAGGATGAGGGTAGTTCCAGATACCCACACCATTGAGGGTGTGGATTGTGTCGGATGTGTCTGTAGGAGAGTACCTCTGTGAGATTTTTATTTGATGCGTTTTGAGAGGCTGGCTGGGTAGTTTTAGGACCTCTCTATGTTTATCTCTGTGGCTAGTTATCTGTATCTTTTCTTTTAGCAGTGTCTTTATAGTTTGGGTTAGGAGGTGGTGATGGTCCCACTGAGGGGACTAAGTGTACTCTGATACGAGTATATATATATGTTTCTCAGGGTGCATGTTTTAAATAATTTTAATTTTCCAGTTTTTATATTTAATACTTTCTCATGTAATAAAGCACGTTAACGTTAATAACCAGATTAAGACTTAGTTAATTAAGTTTTTCTTTAATGAGATATCAGGGTGTCTCTCACTATGACATCTGATTTGGTTATCGGTCACTTGGTACTTGTGGTTGTTAAGAAATAAAATTATTTTTCAGGGAGTTGTTTTTTAAATTACAGCCGTCTTAGCTAATATTAAGATTGTTTCTTGGTCTTGGTTTATCAATAAGGAGGGTAGGAATTCTGGTCTCTTTTTCTAGATTGATGTATTAATCCGATTCCATGTGCTTATCACAAAAAATTCCGATTCCATGTTTAAGACAATGTTGGATTCATTCTTGATTTGTCTCTCTTTGTAAATGAGTTAGAGTAATGGGTTAGAGTACCATGTACTTGATTCAATAATTTTTTTGCTTATTAAAAAAAAAAAAAAAAGGAAATAGAAACCGACCTGACAGCATCTTCAGAAGCGAACTGAACGTCATTGCAACCTAAACTCTTGGCAAATTTCACCATATTCCGAGCGATGTCAAGTACCTCATCTTTACTCTTTCTCAGCTTGTACTCCATGTGAATAGGACTAGTAGCTATGAAAGTACAAAGCCTTGGCTTTTTAGCATATTTCACAGCCTCCCATGCAGTTGCAATATCCTTCTCATTACACCTACACACACCAGCGATAACTGGAACATACCCATCATCATCTACACAATTTCCAACCTCTTGTGCTATCATCTTCACAGCTTTAAAGTCATCCTTTGATGAACAAGGGAACCCTGCCTCAATTATGTCCACACCCAACTTTGCCAGCTGCCGAGCAATGTCTAGTTTCTGGTCGGACGTCATTGCGGCTCCCGGGGACTGCTCTCCGTCGCGGAGGGTGGTGTCCAGGATGCGGACATAATTGGGGTCGGGGATGTGGTTGGGAATGTATTGTGGGCGCTTTTGAGTGCCGTTTTGGGTTGAAGAACAAGAGATGGATGTTTTGGATGCCATGAGTGAGGACTACAATGGAGGAGTGCATGGGTTGGGTGGTTAATATAAAGGACATATATATTTATACTCACGAGACTCTAACATTTACCAGCCATTCCCATTGGTAGACAGATTTATTTTTTATTTTTTCCCCCCTAAATCATGATTCTCATTAGTTAGAAAGTTAAAAATGTGTTTAATACCTTAAACATTTGTGGGAAATGTTGCTTAGGGGCTCTTTTTTTGGTTTGGTTACTCACCCTAATTAATCCTTGGGATCAAGTGAGTCCTCGAAGTATCCCCACGGTTTAAATCCTTTGGACCAGCTATGAAATTAATCTCTGAGTCGGCCGTACGGTTAGTAAAGCCTAGCCAAGTATTGTTGCATACCCAAGGATCGAACTAGGGCAAAGCCCACATTATTTGCATACCCAAGGATCGAACTCGGGCTTAAGGGCTCTGTGAATCTTTGATTTCCATGTTTGATTAATGGAGGAAATTTTTCTTGAAAATGTTAATATTATTTTTAACAATACTCAGGAATATATAGATTTATTGAAAATAAAAAATAAAAATAAAATTATTACAAAAATGTTGAAAATCAAAATAATTAAAATTTGTATAGACCATTACAAGAGTTCTTCTTTATCAAATAAAAATATATTTCAACATAATATTAATATTAGTAGCGGATATTCACTAAAATTATTGGGGGAGCCATTAAGTACTAATTAAATAAATTTATTTAAAATTTATCATTAATTATATAATTTGGTTTTAATTTTGATACATTATTAATATAAAAATACTTTATACTGTCAATCAAACATATTAGTTGACAATCTACCTAAAAAAGTCATATTAGTTGACAGTGTAAAAATATCTACACTCAAAATGCATATCAACTAAATGGATACAATTTTGGATTTAATTACTATCCACTTTCCCTATGGATTTAATTGGTATGTATATGCACTTTCAGTATAAAGATTTCTCACGTTGTCAATCAAACATAAATTATCACCTAATTAAAAATATTTGATTTTTGTCATAACTACCTTAAAAGTCACACATAAGATGATTTATGATTGATTGACAATGTGAAAAACTTTACACTAACACTGAATCAAAATTAAATTGTAATTTTATAAATGTTTCAAATACTATACATATTCAATGCTCTTAAGTAAATATAATTAAATAATACAATTTTCATCTTTATTAGAAGTTTTCTTCAAAAAAATACATGACTTTTTTATGTTTAACCATTGTACATTTTGAAGATATAAAATATCACTCTTAAAATACCTAAGATTATATATACATAATAGTATTTTTAAGGGTATCATAATAAATTTTTTATATTAAAAAAATTGATAGAAAAAATGTGGGGTGAGCACTCCCTCTTTCTTTAAAGAAGGTCGCCCCTGATTAATATTATGCATGAAAAAATAATTATAAAACTGTTATATTATTTTCATTTTGTTTTCTGTTTCTAAATATTTGTACAAAAAAAAAGTGAAAACAAAAAAAAATTGTTTTCAATATTTTTTGTACAAATTTTTGAAAAACAAGAAACAAAATGAAGTGACAATTTTGTAAATATTTTAAAAAAAAATGAAACTAGAAACGATGCAAGCAGGTACTAGGATTCTCATCCTTCCCAACGAAATGTTTTTGGGAAAAACATAACTAAACACCATTCCTCAGAATGTGAAGTTTTTAAAAAAAAAAAAAAATACCAAACATGAGAATTTAGAATTTTGGAATCCTAGCAACTAACAAAATATCTCTATCAAATCTCCCCATTACACTAATATCTATAAAGGATACAAATACTGAACCTTCAATCCCACTGTTAATGTTACTATCCATCCCCATGTAACCAGCTCTTCATAATCTATAATGTATACATATAGCTATAAAAGATACAAACCTCCATCTCTGTTCATGTTTTTATTCATCTCCAGGCGGCAAGCTATCTATAAACGATACAATTACACGGTTATATTAATCTGATGCCTCGGACTGTAGAGGATCTTGAAAAATTGAAATTTATCCACAAAGACGTGACATGTGAATAAATATTATATATATTCTGATGAGAATGCAGTTAAATGTACAGCTATATTATGACATTACACACTAAGCTGGGAAGAATGTTATATAAATATTACTGTATGTCTCGTGAGTATCAGATCTCTCCTACAAGAATAATATTAAAATGATCGATCTTATTTACTTTTATAATTCAATATTTCTTAAGATTAATGTTTTTTTTAAGCAACCAACTCAATGCAATTCATTAAAAATCGAGTGTTCAATACAAGATGGAACATGATAAAAAAATACTGGGACTAACTAGAAATAATGTCACCTTAGCTAGACTATGGGCTATACTATTTGCTTATCTCCTAACAAAACTTACACCAAAGTTTGGAGAGGAACTAAGAAGATCTCGACAAGCTCTAACAATAATGCCATATTCTGACACATCCTTCCTGGGAGCTTTGACGTGATTAACAACTACTTGGCAATCAGAATTATAATTGATTGTATTCGTATTATTAAGTGAATTTAATTTATATGTATATAGTTAGTGTACAAAATTTTTATAACATGAATAAACCATATGATAATATTAAAAATATTTGACTCTTACCTATCTTAAAAGTCATACATAAAATAATCTATGATTGCTTGATATTTATAAAATTTTAACACTGAAAATGTCTCAAAATTAAACTCTTATTAATTATATAGAGTTTAATTTGTATGTACGATCAGTATAAAGATTTTTTACACTTACAACCAGTGGCGGACCTTGATTAAAATTCTCGGGGGAGCCACTAGTTAATAACTCAAATAATATAATTGAAATTCATATGAATCATACATAATTTTATTAAAGGTTGCTCATATTGAACTATTTGATCATTATAAAAATGATTTTAAAGTATAGATGTTGAAGCTATACAATTTTCATCTTGTTACATTGTTTCTCTTTTAAAAAAGGATTTAATTGGTATGCATTTTTATTGGATATAATTTTACACTATCAATCAATCATAGATTGACACATTATAAAAATATTTGACTCTTATCTTATTAGTTACCTTAATCACACATGTCATGATTTCTAATAAGTTGATGCATAGTAATTGAATTCTTTGAAAAAATACATCAATTTTCTTATGTTTAACCATTTTTTCTTTTCAAAAATTATACCACTCATATAACATCCGAAATTAATTATATAAAAATTTATTGAAAGTCCAGTTAATCAACAACTTAATGTAATTAAAAATGCATAAACAAAATAATCAAACCCGAAAAGAGAAACATCTGAAATAGAGAAAGCGAGAAAGATTGCAAAAGAAAATAAAAATTACATCTTATATCGATTACAAAAGAAACCTACAAAGTCCCTCGAAGAGTTCTTGTTGGAGGGTATCTTAGGTTGCATTCATGAAATCACAACAACACTTGTCTTTGCTAATAAAATGAGGATGCAATTAAATTTTTTTCCTTTAAAATGAGGGGAGCTAGACATTAAATTTTTCTTTTAAAAAAATGTTTTTTTTTTGTTGGGGGGAGCCGTTGCTCCCCCCGGTCTCTATTAAGGTCCGCCATTGCTTACAACCAATCAGAAATTATGGAATTGATGACTTTTATAATAGTTAGATAAGAGTCAAATATTTTTAGTGGTGTGTCAATTTCTGATTGGTTGACAGTACAAAAAAAACTTTACACTATCAGTATATATCAATTAAATCCTATCAATAGAGGAGAGATGAGATCGAGAGGAGCGAGAAAATAAAAGTAACACAGTGAGAAAATTGAAGGGCGCTGATGGTGAGAAACAGGTCGCTTTCACCAAACATACAAACAACAAGTTGGGTGTTTGGAAAAATGGATCAGGTTTCAGAAAAAGATGGGATCAGCAACCTAAGGCTTATCAGGATGGTGAGGGGAAAAAATACAACAAAGGGTTGACGTCCTTTTTCTTCACTAACTTTCCGGATATTTTTGGGGAGGAACAGATGTGGAAAGTCTTTCAAAGGTGGGGCAAGGTATGGGATGTTTATATTCCAAAGAGGAGGGATAAGAAGGGATTAAGATTTGGTTTTGTCAAATTCAAGGAAGTAGAAGATACAAAATGGTTAGAAAGGAAACTTGATACCATCAAAATTTGTGAACAGAAGCTTCACGTGAACCTGCCAAGGTACGACAAAAATAGCAACAAAATACCTGAAGTGGGACCAAACAGAAGGGTTGTAAAGAATATTGAAGGGAACAACATCAGAAAGGAATTCTCTTTTGCTAAGATTGTAAAGGGGGGGGGACCATTATTGACATGAGACAAAATCTCCAACAGCTTAAAAATCATAATGGTGGGTGTGGAAAAACAAGAGAGGTAGGTGAGTGGATGGGATTGAGGTTTAATGTGGATGAGGAGGAGCTGAAATGGTTAAATGGGGCTTATGTGGCAAAGACATTTAACCCAGAGGGGGTGTTCAGCTTGCAAAATAACCTCCATATGGAGGGGATTTTCTCTATTGATACAATTCCAATGGGGGGGAACATGGTTCTGCTTCAACCAAAAGAGGATGGTGCCATTGAACAACATTTGGGTGAGGATACGGTTTGTTTACCAAGCTGGTTTCAAGAGCTTGAGCCGTGGTGCCCGGATATGGTGGCAAGGGAAAGATCAGTGTGGTTAAACATTACAGGTGTTCCGATACATGGTTGGAAGGAGGATCTATTCAGAATGGTGGTCTCTATGGTGGGGAAGTATGTCAACATGGATGAAAGCACAAGAAACAGAGCTAGACTGGATGTAGGGAGAGTTTATGCAACTTTGACTTGCCCTAAGCCTGTTAACAGAGTCTTTCAAGTGATGATCAACAACCAGATCTTTTCAATAAGGGTGATGGAAGATATTTTCAGGTTTCCAACGTTCAAACTGAGCACTGATTGTGCATTACCAACTGATGACATCTCCTCCTTGGGGGATTCAGAGTCTGAGATTGATAGCAATTTGGCATTCTCCGACAATGAGGCGGAATTTGGGGAGGCGATAGTTGTGACAGAGACAACGAAGGGTGGGGAAGGTGGTACAGACTTTGGGGGTGAGCAAGTACACAATTCAAAATTTGAATTGGGTGCAGCTTTCGAAGGAGGCGGTGATGGGAATGTTAGCAGGGTGGCAGAAAGTTGCGTAAATATGGAGGGTAGCAGTGAGAAACTGTACGAAGTTAGAGGGGAAAGTTTGACTAGTAAAGAGGGTGAAATGGACGTCGGTGGGGGTAGGGGAAAAGGGTTATTGGAGGTGTTGGGTATTGAGTCACCAGATAGGCCTATATTGGGACATGAGGACCATATTTTATTCGTTGTCGGGCCTGTGGGGAAAAAAACAATTTTCATCAAGTAAGGTGAGGATTGGTCCCGAGTTGGCGAATAAAATAGGCTTAGAAGGAAATGGGCCTGGCAAAGGAATGGTTGAGTACAGAGATTGTGGTGTGGAAAAGGAAAAGGATTGAATGACCTAAGACAAAGGGAAAAAACATAATAGTGGAAGCCCAGAGGTCGTTGGGAACGAAAATCATACAGGGCAGATTGAGGCTAGGAAAAGGAAAAAAAGAAGAGCAAAGGCTTTGGATGAGTGTCTTCCATTACAGGGTCAACTGTGTTCATCTTTGTCGGAAGATGCTGGTCAATCGTTCCAAGATAACTCGGTGGAGCAGTTCAGGGCAGAAGGGTTGTTCGAGGTGGATATTCAAGTAGATAGGAATTTTGGTGGTAGCGGAAACAACAACTACATACAGAGATGTGAAGTTGGCAAAGGAAACCCTTCTGCTCAGTCTGGTGGTGCTTCGGAAGGAAGGGCAGATTCATATACTAGATTATCTACAGGTATGTCTGTCTCAGATGTTACAATTCGTCATTGTAATAACATGATATTGCAAAATATGTCTACAATTGCTGCTGCAAAGACTTGGGAAATTGGGAAAAAGATAGGAGTTTCTTTCCATGGTAATGATGACAAAGTTATTGACAAGATTAAGGAAATGGAAGAGAGGGACAGAGGTGAAATAAATAAAAAAAAATGGTGTTGAGAATGGTATCTTATGAAGGTAGGAACTATAAACATCAGAGGGTTGGGGACAGGAACGAAAAGGAGGAAAATAAGATCATTTATTGCAGAAGAAAATTTGGAAATAATACTGATACAGGAGACAAAAATGGAAAATATAGAAGGTAGTTTATGCGAGCAGTTATGGGGAGGGGCAGATTGTGGTTGGCTAGCATATCCAGCAGCTGGAAATTCTAGGGGGATACTGACTATGTGGGATTCTACTAGGGGAACACTAATATACACTTTTTCAGGGAAAGGATTCTTGGGAGTATGTCTGGAATGAGGATGTAAAAAAGTAAGGTGTTTCGTGGTTAATATTTATTCCCGTGCACACTCGAGGGGAAGAGAAACATATGGGAACAATTACAAATGTCAAAGAGGGGGTTTGGTGAAGGGAGGTGGTGTATAGCAGGCGATTTCAATGCGGTTACTAAGCCGGGGGAGAGAAAAGGCATATCTGTACAATCTTCCACAGTGGAGATGAATGAATTCAAGAATTTTGTTGAGGATATGAGGCTAGAGGATATACCTTTTCTAGGTAGAAAATTTACATGGTATAAAGCTGATGGATCGGCGATGAGCAGACTTGATCGATTTCTGGTATCGGAGGAATGGATAGCAACTTGGGGGGTTACTTCGCAGTGGGCTTTAAGAAGGGACGTCTCAGATCATTGTCCAGTAGTTCTAAAAATGGGCGACAAGGATTGGGGACCGAGACCATTTAGGATCAATAATTGTTGGCTAAATAATCAGAGTTTTTTGAAGTTGGTGGAAGAGTGTTGGGCAGGCGGGGATTATAGTGGTTGGAGGGCAATTGTAATCAAAGACAAACTGAAACTACTCATATCAACAATTAGAAGCTGGAATGTGTCAGTGTTTGGGAATATAGACATTAAAATCAGATCCTTAGAGCAATCTATTGGTGAGCTGGATGAGAAAGCAGAGGTCATGGCTCTCTCAGAGGAAGAATTGTTATTGAGGAGGGATTTTTTTGCGGATCTATGGCAGAATTTGAAGGACAAAGACAGTTTGTTGCGGCAAAAATCTAGACAAAAATGGCTAAAAGAGGGGGATGCAAATACAGGGTTCTACCATGCAAGTATAAAGGCTAGAAGGCGGAAAAGTCAGTTAGTGGTGTTACTAGTGGATGGATTGTGGATTGAGGAGCCGGGAACAATAAGAGAGGAAGTTAAAAAGTTCTACCTCAAGGCTTTTATGGAAGAAAGTTGGAGCAGACCAGCTCTTGATGGGATCAATTTTTCAAAGTTAAACTCCTCCCAGATAGGTGAAATAACATCCCCATTTTGTCTGGAAGAGATAGAAGAAGCGGTTTGGAATTGTGATGGAAACAAAGCTCCAGGACCGGATGGGTTCAATTTCAATTTTATTAAACAGTTCTGGGGCACAATCAAGATGGATGTTTGGGGCATGATAGAAGAGTTTTATACAAATGCTAAATTGCCGAAGGGTATAACTTCTTACTTCCTGACGTTGATACCTAAGAAGGATAACCCACAGCGGCTTGGTGACTATAGGCCGATTTCCCTATTAGGGTGTTTGTATAAAATAATTGCAAAGTTATTGGCGGCAAGATTGAGGAGGGTGCTGCCTACTATTATAGCAGAGAATCAATTCACCTTTTTGTCAAACAAATACATTATGGATGGAATGGTAATAATAAACGAGGTTGTAGACTATGCGAGGAAGTCAAAGAAAAAGTGTTTGGTGTTCAAAGTGGACTTCGAGAAGGCGTACGACTCCGTGAATTGGAACTTTTTAGAGTATATGATAGGTAGATTCGGCTTTGACGATAGATGGAAGAAATGGATTAAAGAATGTGTTTTCAGAGGAGACTTATCAGTATTGGTGAATGGAAGTCCTACGGAAGAAATCAAGATTCAGAAGGGTTTAAAACAAGGTGACCCACTTGCACCATTTCTGTTTTTGATGGTTACGGAGGGGCTCACGGGTATGTTGAGGAGTGCAACGGATGGCGGGATCTTCAAGGGATTCAAGGTTGGAAATGATGGGGAGGTAGTTTCAATCCTTCAATATGCGGATGACACACTTCTAGTGGGAGAGGCTACATGGGAGAATTTATGGGCTATGAAGGCAATACTCCGATGTTTTGAATTGGTATCCGACTTGAAGGTGAATTTTCACAAGAGTAGGATCATTGGGGTAAATGTGGATGATAGATTCAAACAAGAGGCAGCGGTATTTCTAAATTGTAAGGAAGGGAAACTGCCTTTTAACTATTTGGGATTGCCTATAGGCGCGGATCAGAGGATATTTGGCACATGGAAGCCAGTTATTGAGGCTTTGGAAAAAAGACTAACATCCTGGAAGCAGAGGCATCTCTCACTAGGTGGAAGGGTAATACTAATCAACTCGGCCCTAAACTCTCTTCCAACTTACTTTCTTTCCTTTTTTAAAGCACCTAATAAGGTTTTGAAGACTATTGTTTCTATCCAAAGGAAGTTTTTGTGGGGTGGGTGCGGGGAGAAGAGGAAAATTGCTTGGGTTAAATGGGAGACAGTTTGCTTGCCAAAAAAAGAGGGGGGGTTTAGGTGTAAAAGATTTAGTGTTGTTCAATAAAGCACTATTGGGTAAGTGGAGATGGAGGTTACTTAAAGGGGAGGAGGGTTTGTGGGGTAAGGTAGTGAAGGCTAGGTATGGGAATTTTGATGCTTCTTTGTTGTGGGGAGAATTAGACATAAATGGAGCAAAGGGATCCTCATGGTGGAGAGGTATAGGTAAAAATGGGGAATCTGTTTTTTTAGCTGACTGGTTTAGGGAGGACTTTATTAGAAGCTTAGGAAGGGGTGACAAAACGAAGTTCTGGGAGGATAAGTGGTTGGGTACAATGGCTTTAAAGGATGCATTCCCAAGGCTTTTCCAAATTTCAGTTCTTAAAAACTCTTACATTGAGGAATGTGGGGTTTGGAGGGATGGGAAATGGGTGTGGAACTTAAAATGGAGGAGAAATAGATTTATATGGGAGAAAGAGTTGGAGGAGGAGATGGAACTAATTCTGCAGTCTGTTGTCCTAAATATGGAGAGAAAAGACGATTGGGGGTGGGGATTAGACAAATATGGAATGTATTCAACAAATTCAGCTTACATGTATTTACAAAGGAAGGACAGGGAGTCACAACAAATTGCAGCTGATGAGATGGTGGCCTTTAAATTGTTATGGAAGAGTAAGATACCACCAAAAGTATTAGCATTCACATGGCAGGTTCTAAAGGGGAGAGTTCCAACAAAAGTGAATCTTATGAGAAGAGGTATCACTCTAACAACGGAGGACCAAAAGTGTGCATTCTGTGATAGTTATGAAGAAAATGAAGAACACCTGTTTATATCTTGTGATGCAATTGGCAAGCTATGGAGCAAGGTGTATGGGTGGGTGAATTATGCAGGGATGCAACCATCTGGTACACAACAACATTTTATACAACATAGAGGGCTGTTTAGAGGAAAGGAAAGGAAGAAGCGGGGGATGGTAATTTGGTATGCGGTAATTTAGACTATTTGGCTAGAAAGGAATGAAATCATCTTCAACATTCACAAAACAGATTTGCTAAGAATGTTAGATCTCATAAAGTCAAGAGCTTGGTGCTGGATGAATAGTACAGTAGAAGGATGTTTTTTATTCTCTGATTGGTGCTTAAGCCCCTTAGAGTGTTCCCAAATCAAGTATGGCATTGGATAGTATTGATAATGTATGCATATATAATGATGGTGATAACTGGGATTTAGATGCTGGAGAGCAAGGATAGCTGGTGATGGAAATTGAAATAGAAGTGATGCTGATTTTTATCTGGTTTAGGGGTATTGCAACAAAGCTAAATTCTGCAGGTTGTAAATAGATATGGTTCAAAGGTGTGGGTGTCGCAGTCTGAACAGGGACACTGGGAGGGTAATGGTTGTAATGTTTGCCATTGATAAGTATTGGGTCAATGGGGTGATTGAATACAGGGCTAAGCTTATGAAATAGAGCAAAGCCAATAGGATTGAGTGGGGGAATGAAACTGTAAATGTAGGAATGTAGATGGCTGAGTACCTTTTTGTACTCCAATATATATATATATACACATATTTTTGCTGATAAAAAAAAAATTAAATCCTATCAATAAACGAATTTAAATTTTATTTAAAATATTAAAGTGTTAACCTTAATTAATTTAAATAATTTATTCCTATATCTGCTTCCAAATTGTATTAATTTTTAGTAAAAAAAGAGTATCAAATTCAATCGAAAAATATTATAATTTTACTCATTCGGGTAGATGTATGAAGTGGACATGGACAATATTACAGGCAATGTTATTAAAACCGAACCGGTGATCAACTCGATCAAGGCACTGGGTTAATGGGTCGTTGGTTCAACCGGGGGTCACTGGTTGACTCGGTTTTAAACCGGTATTATAACTTTTATAATTAAAGTATGTATATATATTATAATTATCAAACCATTAATGATTGTCTAGCGTGGTCCAGCGGTAAGGCAGCAAGGATACTACTCAAAGGTGCCAAGGTTCGATCCTCGCAAGCAACATTTTGGACATTTTCATATTTGCAATTACATGAATTGGAGAGAAGGCAACAGGCGCGTGAGTAGGATTCCCTTGGGCGGCGCACACGCGTCAGTTCATGAGTCCTTGGCCAGCGTGTAGACAGGTCCGAACCGGTTCAATTGTTAGGCGAGTCAGCGGTTCAGACCGGTTTAACCGCGGATCGATGACGTCAGATCCGGTTCGATGGCATATCCAGTCTGATATGGTGACCGGACCGGCTATGGGTCCGGTTCAACAGGTCGGACCGGACCGTCCGGTCCGAGTTTAATAACATTGATTACAGGTGAGTGGTACGTAATTCATGTCTTCTCTTCAACCAATGATGATGACAACAAAGTAGATTGAGGTACTTACGAAGGGATCAGACTCCCTACAGTTAAATATTCCTACATTTATCACATTCATTAGGTTGGAATTAGATGAAGATTTGATGATTATATTTTGAGCTCAATAATTTGGATTTAAAAATAAGGGTAAAGACCCATTTTGCTCCCTGATAAAAATGTAGAGACACTTTTAGTCCCTAAGAATAAAAATAAAATAAAATAAATAATAATAAGATGGTCCTTCACAATTACAACCTAAGGACAAGTTAGTCCTTCCATTTGATTCCGTTAGACAACCTCCATTAAATGTATGACGTTTATTGAGCACCCACAATGGAAGAATCCAAATGTAGTTCTTATCTATCATATGGTGGGCTCAAAGATGCCACTTAGGATATAAGAATACAACTTCATTTTCACTCCAATGGAAGAACCCATTTTGGGTTCTTAAATGGGTCACACATGTGACCCCACTTATTATATATATACTATTTATTTTTATTTTTATTTTAAAATCAAAATATTAATTCATATTTTATTGCTAATAACCAGTTTTTGTAGAAGACAGGTTCTCCGACTAGGCTGCCACAGTGGAGCACTCCAATAGTGTGAAAAAATAAGAACATATTCTTAAGAATAAGAACCCTTAAGAACCATCCGTTGGAGATGGTTAGCCACTCTGTACCCTTACTGTCCATGGGTAAAATAATAAATAATAAATAATAAATTTTTTTAACTAAAAATTCAAAAGCTCAAAACGACCACGTTTAGATCTTCCTCTCTATGAAAACCCTTTCTTCTTTCTTTATGAAAACCTAACGCCATTGCTGCTAGTGTATCGTCGCAGGTATACACATTTTCATTCCATGTTCTTGTCTTTGAAATGAAAAACATGTAGAAAGAGGCGCCCCTACAAATTTCTCCCCTGTTCTAGTCAGTGTTGCCCAAAGAGATGAAATCCTATGTTGGGATGGAAGGTGTTGTTTTTGGTTTTTGTGGTTGAGACTTTATTTGGAAGTAGACATATGGCTGTACACAAAATGCATTTGACTTGTTTGGTTCTGCATTTTAACATCATTAATGAATAATGTGCTGAGCTCAGTTGTGCTTCAAGGATTGCCAATATTTATTAGATTGAATAATGTTACAGATTAGCATATGCAATGCACAATATGTGCACAATTGAGTTAAGCAAGACATGGATTAGCTAAATTGCACATACATAGACAATGTTCTGCCACCAATTAAATTGCAATATTCTGGTACAAAAAACAAATCATGGTAAATCACTAACACTTTGTTTGTTAGAGTAGAAGAGAAAACAAGAAGAGAGAAAATGAGGTGAAAATATACTTTTCTCTTGTTTGGTGGAGGAGAGAAATAGGGAAGAGAGAAGAAAATTAGTGGGACCCACCTCAAATTTTTTTCTCTCCCCAAGTGAGAAGAAAATGGAAGAGGGAGAGAGTGTTTCAAGTAAAATGACTTTTGTCTCATTCTTTTTGGGTTCTCATTAAATTATTTAATAAATTTAAATAAATTGAATTAAATTAATCATTTATTTAATTAAATTAAATTGAAATAAATAAAATAATTATATTAAACTAATAAATTTTATTTAAAATAACTTAAATCAATTAAATTAATTTAAATTATTTGATTAGTTAAAATAACTTACATCAATTAAATTTAAATATTTTTATATTGATTTTTTAGTTAAAGATATTTTTGTCTTTTAAAAAAAATAATTTACTTTTCTCTCTTCTTATTTTCTATCCAACCAAACTAAGGGGAGAGAGAGAGAAAACACCTCTTTCTCATCTATTTCTCTCATATTTCTCTTACACCAAACAACACATAAAATCTACTCTATTTCTTACCATTTTCTCTATTCTCATACTCCTTCTCACTTCTTTCTCTCTTCTCCTTTTCTTCTCACAACCAAACAAAGCTTAAATCCACCAATCATCACGGTGAGATAGAATAAAAATGCCTTCCAGCATCATCAATAAACTAGAATTATCATTGTTAAAAGAGTATGAGAACATTATGGACTTCAACACTTATGTCAGTTGAAATTAATGGAATCCTTAGAATGAGAATTTGAAAAACTCAAAACTGAAATAAATAGAAAGATAAATGTCATTGCTGGGATTCACATGGCAGCAGCAATGTGCAGTCTGCAACCAGCAGCAATTGGCGTTAGGTTCTCATAAAGAAGAAGAAAGGGTTTTCATAGAGAAAAAGAACTAAACGTGGTCGTTTTGAGTTTTTGATTATTTAGTTTAAAAAAATTATTTCACACATGGACAATAACGGTACAGTGTGGCAAATTAAAGGTACACGTCATACATTTAGTGGAGGGTGTCTAATAGGATCAAACAGAAGGACTAACTTGTCCTTAGGTCGTAATTGTGAGGGAATATCAGATTACTTTTTTTTTTTTTAGGGACTAAAAGTGTCCCTGCATTTTTTGAATGCAGGAAATTCATCTCACTTACAAAGACACTCTGACATACCAAAGAAATGCTAGAAGACAAGATACCAATGGAAGATGGTTACCTATGAGCCATGATCACTCATTCATAAGGGGCGTTGTGGGGTGCTAGCGTGTTGTCGATGATTATGATCATGGTCAAGATCTTCGCGAGGAGGTAATGGGCATAACTTCAAGGCAGGGGTGGTCATGGTTTGAGGATGTGGATTACTACTAGCAAACACTGATTTTAGATGGAAATTGTTCCATATATAATAAAGGCGAATTTACACTACGAAAAATGTCATTTAGCGACCGAAAATAGTGACTCAAACGATCCATGGCAATTTTTTTTTTGTTAAGCAAAATATTTTATTAAAGGGAGTACTCGGGGTACCCCAACCCAATTACAATTGGGACAACTCTATTGTAAATTAAAGACTACCTTAAAAAGAGGATAGTATTGTGTTTACAACAATTAAAGTCCCCAAACAAAACCATAAAAAGGAGATAGTCTGAATACCACCCTAAACAAACAGGAAAACAAAGAAAAAAGAAAAAGGAGCCTCTACCATTAGTCTAAATAAAACCAAAACCCTGCTGTATTACAGAGTTTCACATAACAAAAAAAAAAACCCACTAAGAATCAGAATATTGATCAAAAACCAGATTTGGATGGATCCACTTGCAATACACAACCCAATAGACCCAATCCAAATACAAGCTAATTTGCACCACCTGGGAAAGAAACATACATCCACATGAACCACCACAACAAAGAGACTAAGAGCTAAGAGAACCAAAACCCCGAAGATCTTCATAATCAAAACCAGCCAGCCAGCTAAAGAAGACGGCAAAAAACTGATAGACACACAAAAAAGCAACCAAACAAGCTTATATGTAGTCCAAAGAATGCCGCCCCATCACCATCACCACCTCTTTAAAGCCAAACATGACCAATGAGACAATCAAAAACCAAACCAGCAAGTCAACATACCCTGAACATTATAATACCAGACCTTGTATTCAAGAAGAGGACCTAGCCTTTGGCTAGGATAAAAACCAAATTTACTCACTATTTCTTATCAAACAGTAACAAAGCCCCTTTGAGCATCCCTTTTCAAGCATGCAAACCTCCTCTCAAAGTGGAGAAAATAAATGATTAAGGGCACCATTTGATATACAAAAATTCACAGCAAACCAAAAGATAATGATATGAGGGAATTCAATCAAGACAGCCATAATTCAGACAACAGTACAAGACACTACACACGCAACCCATATTTAGTAGTTCACTCAATATTTGGTAGTCTCTCCCCAAAAGACCAAAATAAAACCCCTCACTCCTGCTGTTCACTCTCACTCAAAATCCCTCAGCTTTCTTTAAATGCTTCCAATCCAGTCATTGCCCAAGTTAGAGCACCATCTTGCAGAGATGTGAAAAAGAAAACAGTCCAAATTATATGTTAGTTGTCAAAAGAAAACCTCCTCACCAAACAATCCTTTATGTCACTCATATGTAACACTCCTGAAGCTCTCCAAACTCTCAACTTTTGTGATTCACTCTTTTATTTTCTTTGGTATAAAACCACTCTCTTTGGTACTCAACTTCAAAGAAACATTTGTCTCACACTTTAAAGGCCTCTCTGTTGTCATTCCAGCTTGTAAGTAACCTTCCAATAGATTCATGACCCTGCAAAATTATTATAGCAAATAAACAACTTATATTTAGTATAAACAGTCTCATACACTCTTTTTTACCTTCATCCATCACAAAATTACTGTAAATAGCCTACAGGGTTCAAGCACCATGCAACAAAGTTGAAATTCCATCCCTTATCTGCAGCCAACCAAGACCAAGACCTATATTTTATCAGGTCCAATATCCTTAACAAATCAAAAGAGTTACCCGAGAAAATGATTGCATTCCTTTCTAACCAAATTGTCCAACAAACTGCATGCCTCATCTCTTTCCTTTATTCTTTTAAAAACACCCCTATGTAGCCAATATAAGTCTTCAAATGTTGCCAGTAAAGGTACTAGAAAACCTAACCAACCATGTACTTTCCGCCATACCAAGGTTGACAGATTGCAGTTTAGCATCAAATGATCCACTGTTTCCATTTCTAATTTACAGAAACCACATACCAAATCATGTTGATCCCCAATAATTTGGAACAGATTCAGTTTAGTTGGTATCCTCTTCCTAATTGCCTGCCAAGAGAAGGCAAGTACCTCCCGAGGGGGGGGGGGGGGGGGGGGGGGGGGGGCTCCTCACCTAACATCAACACTAGAACATAGACCATGTAACCAACTATAGGCTGACTTTATGGAGAAGGACCCTGATCCCTCGAGAGTCCATACCCCCACCTTTTCTATCTCCTTTTCCTTACCCTCAGACAAGTTATAGATCCAAGGGAATAGGTTCTTTAGACTATTTGGGCCAAACCACACATCTTCCCAAAACCTTATTTTATTTCCCCAACCAAGTTTCCTCTTTAAAACCCACCTGGAACCAATCCGGGCAGGAATTAAGTCTTCTTCCTAACCTACATATATCCTTCCACCATTTTGAACCTATTTTCAATCCTTCTGCCAAATCCAAACCCCCTGAACCCTCTACTTTCACCCCATATCTAGTTTCCAGAACCTGTCTCCAAATCCCATGATCTTCCTTAAGTAGGCGCCATCTCCACTTTGCTGGAAGAGCCAGATTGAACCAGTCTAAACTTTTTTATACCCAGGCCACCCTCTTCTCGAGGTTTACATATGACACCCTTCTACCCCGCATGTTATACAACATAAAAGAGATATAATAATAAAATAAAAACATGCATTTACTGAATAAATTAAAACCTTTGTCAATGGGTAGAAAAGTCCCACATGAACGAGTTCACAAAAACGCGGAAAATATAAAACCAAGTTAAAACAACGATAAACCTAAAACATAAACAACCCAACCCCGATGTCACAATTTAGAGTTGGTACAACCGTTCTGGAAAATATCCTCAGAATACAACTGAACAGAACTAACTAGACAAAAGGTGAAAGTCCTAACTAGGAGTGGTGGCTCCTCAGAGTCACTCCTCTCCGGGCTGCTCGCCATCCTCTGCATAAAGCCAATCTGGCCAAACAAACAACAGAAAGAGGGGAGTAAGAATCATGTAAACATATTCAGCAACGAGATAGGAAGCAAGGTAAACAAACATGAATGGCAACATCATAACATACATCAGCATATACAAAACGTAATACATCAACATCATCAATCAGGTATGCTATGCGGTGCAATACAACACTACTCCGCTACTCCATTATGCATGTGGATCCAAATTAACTCAGGATGAACGACTTTGGAGTTACATATCCGTATTGGCCATAGAAGCACCAATACTGGCACTTCACTGAACCTCGGATAAACCCCGTGGATAGCCAACACATCAAACTGTGGATGCCTTAACACGGGGGGCCGCAGTCACCAAACCTCGGGTGACCTACCATGGATGGCCAGATCACCGTACTCTCGGAAGATCTCCCCTATGTCGAACCTCCCCCCTCAACCATCAACTCCAATGCTCTATGCATGGCACAATAACAAACAACAACAATCACCTCCTTTGCTCGGGCCAAACAGCTCCCAAGACTTCAACATCAACATCATCATGCTTGGGTCAAGAAGCTCCCAAGACTTTAACATCATCAATGCCTTAGACCCAAACCGTGGGGTCAAGGTCCCCTTGGACAAATAAGCACCAAGGTACAATGTAACAGCGTGCGGTAATCCAACAAATACTGGCTTAACCATCTTAACATCTCACCATCTAATCTTCTTAATCATCTTTATTATTTATAAACTGAGTTATCTAATCCATAACATTGATTAATTGTATCATCTATCATCATTGGGGAAATGGGGTTTGAAACCCCTTAAAGTCCTTTAATTCTGTTTCTGTCCAGGAGGGGAGCACAGGCGTGCTTATTCCCCTGCACGATCGTGCTGTCACATAAGTGAAGCACGGTCGTGCTCAGCTGCACGGTCATACTCCTCTGCTGCATGGCCGTGCTTAATACGCGGCCATTTTCCAGAATTCGAACTGGGAGCACGGGCGTGCTCCCTGTTCAGCACGGCCGTGCTCAGCGCGTGGCAATACTGTTCTGGGCAGAATTCAACTCAGTTTCTTTTAACCAAATATTTTAGGGATTAGAACCATTAATCATCAAGTCTTATAAGAGCCTACTTAGCCAAATAATATTTTTATCAACCAAACCATCATTGCAACAGTCATGACAACAACCATCCAATCAACATATTATCAACCAAAAATAAGCATATCAACGTATTCATGCTTAATCAACCAACGTAGACATAAAATACATTTTATGACATAACAACCAATCAGAACATATATTCATCAACATAGTCATTTAGAACAATTAATCACATATCATACATGACAAATAGGGGTCATGGGAACCCCTTTACCTTACACTACCCCCACTGCCTATGATTACACTACCCTTCTCCTCATACCTGGATTGTAGGTTGCTCAAAGTGCCAAACAAAAAACTGGCTATTGTCCCACGAGCGGCTCAGTCCACAACCAAGCCTTGGTTAAACAGAAACATAAACTAATCAGTTCCCAATTCATAAACATGAAAAGGAAATAGAAGGGAAAGAGATCATTACCTAAACAAATCGGTACTGACAAGGAAGGGTCTCCAAAAGGTCTCCAAAACTACCAGAACTGGTTGGGTTTGGTGGAAACAGAGAGAGACACTGTTCTGGCCGCACTAGGTGACGGCTGATGTCAGAAATTAGGGTTAAATATAACCCTCGGTTTCTATGCCACCTATAAATAGGCTGCACCTGAGCACGGTCGTGCTCCCCCTTGAGCACGGTCGTGCTGGACTTAGCGTCAGCGAGACGCTGTTCGCATATTGAGCACGGGCGTGCTCCCTGTTGAGCACGGACATGCTCAACTTAAAATCAAAAACACGCTTCTGCCTTTAAGCATAGGCATGCTGGCTAATGAGCGCGGGCATGCTCATTTGCCAGAATGGGACTTTTAAGCCAAAATCCCACTTAGCCCTTAACCAAAACAGCTTAAACAACCAAACAAGCCTTTAGAAAAGCACGTAACGAAAATGGGGTGTTACATTACACACCACCGTCCAGCTCACCCAAGGAATTTTTCTCCTACCTGACCACCCCCCCCCCCCCCCCCAAAGAAAGTTTCTTTGTATTCTAGTTAAGACTTTAAGCACTTTTCTCGGCAGTCTGAAGAAGGATAAGTATATTAGAAGACTGTCTAGAACCGATTTTTTCAGAGTAATCCTTCCCCCAAGGGATAAATGCCTTCCCTTCCAAACTGGCAAGCGTCTTTGTAAAGCACCAATGATTGGTTACCAGGTAGGGAGGCTCCTCGGGTTTGCTCCAATAAGCAATCCTAAATATTTAAAAGGAAAAGGCCCAATTCTACAGCTTAAAAACTCTGCTCCCGAGGACATAAAGGCCTCATCCATGTTGATACCGAACAATTTGGTCTTATTAAAGTTTACTTTCAACCTTGAGACCACTTCAAAACATCTGAACACTGATTTCATCACCTAAAGGTTATCCCAACTTGCCTCACCCACCACGATAGTATCATCTGCATACTGAAGTAGTGAAATTTGTTGACCTTCAGTGCCAATTTTTAAACCTGAGAACTTCCCTAAGGATACTACTTTATTCATGAGACCACTCAATCCTTCCGCCACCATTAGAAACAGAAATGGGGCCAAAGGATCACCTTGTTTCAAACCCTTTTGTATATTTATTTCTTCTGTCGGGCTACCATTTACTAACACTGAGCATTTCCCCGAAAAGATACATTTTATAGTCTAGGAATTCCCAATTTATGAATCATATGCCTTTTCAAAGTCAACTTTTAAAATAAGGCATTTTTTCTTTTTCCTTTTTGCATAATCTACAACTTCATTTATAACCACCACACCATCCAAAATATTCCTATTTGGAAGGAAGGCCGACTGGATGCAAGAAATAATAGGTTGTAGAGTACATTTTACCCTAACCGCCAATAATTTTGAGATAATTTTGTATAAACACCCCAAAAGGGAGATTGGCCTGAATTCACTCAATTCATGAGGATTGTTTATTTTTGGGACCAGAGCCACAAAATAGGATGAGAAGCTGGAAGGGAGTTTTCCATATTCAAAAAATTCATTTACCATCCCCCAGACTTCTTCCTTAATCAAATTCCAGAAATTTTATAAAAATTTGAAATTGTATCTATCTGGTCCTAGGCATTTATTTCCATCAAAATTCTGCACAATATCTTCCACCTCTTCCATGATGAAGCTAGACACAAGTTTCCCCAGCAATTACATCAATCCAAAGTTACCCCATCCAACTTAGGCCTAACCATGACCGTTTCAGAGAACATCCTAGTAAAATGATTTAGAGCTTCAGTCTTTATTTGAACCACTCCCTCAATCCACATATTATCTACCTTAATTGCCACTAATTGATTCTTTCTCCAGCGGATTACAAGACTAGCGTGGAAGAAAGAGGAGTTTGAGTCTCCTTCTCTTAACCACTGTATTCTAGATTTTTGTTTCACAACACTTTCCTTTGCTTTTAAAGCTGCCCACAGTTCTAAAAATTTAGATTTCCTCACATTTACCTCATCCTCAGATAAACCCACCAATTCAGGTTTTGAATCCAGTCTACTTATATCTTCTTCCAAATTTTTTAAATTGGTATCAACATTTCCAAACACTTGTGTGTTCCAAGATCTTATAACTAATTTCAATGCTTTCAATTTTTATTTTAATACATAAGCTTTCCACCTTGGGATTCTGATATTTGACCAAGCCGATTCAACCGGCTCTTTAAACCCCGGGTGATCTAGCCAGCAATTGAGAAACCTAAAAGGCTTTGGGCCTCAGTTTTGTGATCCATCCTTTAAAACTATCGGGCAATGATCCGACACATCTCGATTTAAAGCCCACTGCGCCACAACACCCCATTCATGTACCCATTCATCAGACAAAAGGAATCTATCTAGACGACTCATTGCTGAGCCATCCGCCCTATACTAAGTAAACTTCCTACCTAGCAAAGGAGGATCAATTAAACCCATTTACCCAACAAAATTTTTAAACTCCACGCCTTCTAATCTCCCCAAGAAATCACCAAGTCCCCTCCTCTCTTTTGGACAAGTAACTGCAATAAAATCTCCAACTAGACACCATAACCTAGGCCCAAAGGTCACTTTTATCCTAATCAAGTCAGCCCACAACTATCTTTTACCCACTATTCCACATGGTGAATAAACATTAAAAACAAAGCACTTGACCCTACTGTGCCCCTTTTCAAAACAACACCCAACATAGCTTAATCCTGCAAAGGAGAAAAGGCATAGGAGATTATTTGACACTTCCTTAACCCCTAAATCTGAGACCCCCTATTGGTCTCTATCTTCCATGTCCCTAACTTTTCTAATTATTATATCTTTTATTCCCCCAAAAGAAACACCTAATTGTGACCCTATTTTCCAAATACGCTCCGTAGAGGAAATTTTGCCTTCAGGGGATAAACTTTTCCTTCCTCTTAAAACACTATTACAATTTTGTATGGTAGAATCCGTAACTGACATACCTGGAGAGATTGAAGCACCACTGGTTAGGAGAGGGACACATTCAACTGCACCCTGCCTCTTAATCTTAGCAGCACTGCTCGTTTCCCCTCTGCATTTAATAGAATGATTCTTTTCTCCCCAATCCTTACACTCAACTTGCCCTGATCCTGCTTGTTCCTTCTGATCCTTTCTTTTAGTTGTCCCTTTGCATCTTTGCTTACTGCTTGTACCTTCCTTCTTTTTTTTTCTTTTTTTTTTTAACATTTGAACTCTCCAATTTGTGCCTACCTAATCTGGGAAAGGAAGAACCAAAGGCTAAATTTGCAAGGAATTTGATCTTCTTCCCCCCATTTTTTGTTGCACGGCTATTGGAAGCAGATGTGTGACCCATCTCAACAAATTTTGGCTTTCCTTGCATACTAATTCTCTCTCTCTCTCGTTTTTTTTTTTTTTGCTCTAACTCTCTTTTCCAATAGATCAATTATAGGAATGTCCCCATCTTTGTTATTCCTACTTGATCCGCATGCTATCCCTTGTGAATTTTTTCCCTCAACATCAACCTTACATCCCTTCTCCCCACTTATGCGCTGATACCCCTTCATCCTAGAAGCTTGGGGCCCATTGCGTTTCCTTCCTTTTTTAATTAAATGATTCTGAATCATACCCTCACAGCCCACCACCTCATGCGTCTGTTTATCCATCCCAAGCCTATCAGACTCCAGGTTTATACTGATTGGGTGGTATTCGGAAAAGTTAAGAATTGTGAATTTAGCAACTGAAATAGCGACCGTTTTTTAATATAACAGTCATATTGGATTCTTATAGCGACCATAACTTGTTTGGTCTCTAAAACATGTAACACCCTGCTTTTTATATACGTTGTATTACCGGTAACGATATATCTATATATATTTTTACCTGAGACCTAGAAAATGATTTTGGAGAAAAAAAAATCATATCCAGAACCTACTATATTGTAAGAAGTTATGGTTAAATTTTGGGTTCAAAATTCAGACGGAACCCGGTTTGCGTTTTCGCTGACAATTCAATTTTGTACCGGTCAGAAAACTCTAGTTTGACCTGAAACTGAAAATTTTAGATTTGTATCACTTTTTAGTGATATGATATATTTTGAAAAATTTCACTCAAAAATAGAATGTTATATTTTATTCGGACGAATTTTCGAAGAAAACGTGCAAAAACCTAAATCGGGTAAACGACAGAGCCTGGATACGGAACTGCAGAGATAAATCTGGATGCTGGGACACATCACCTCATGTGGTGAGTCACATGGTGAGTCACCACCATGACTCACCCATGTCATGATGACTTTAAGAAAATATCTAGATATTTTTATGTGAAAAGACCATTTTACCCCTAAGTCTTTATGTAACTCCTTTTGTGTCCAAAAATTGTACTACAACCTCACACTTGGAGCAACATTTTCGTGCAGCCTCTCTTCCCTCACCTAAACCCATTGGTTTGTCACATTTGTTCATCTTCTTCCACAAAAACACTAAGTTCATATTCAAGGTTTCCATTGGAGCTCCAAGCTCCAAGCTCTTGATCATTTCTTCAATTTCTAGATGTATATCCTCCATCTACTTGACCTAAACTTCCTTTTCCTTCATGAAATTTGTGGTCATCCTTTTGCTTTTCACAAATTCAAGTTCATGCCCATTTTCTTGATAAATTTCTAGAAAATCATAGAAAAATGATTTTGAGGTTGTGATAATTTTTATGAACTCTCTAGGATCTCTAAACTCTAGAACCAAAAGATTGAGAGCAAAAGAAATTTCTACCCTAATCTTCTATGTATGACCGAAACCTTCACAAAATGGGTCAAGTGGGTTTTTTTTTTTCATTCTGTAACTTGTTTTGTTTTGATTTAACTTGGTATTTTGTATGGTTGATAAAGGTTGTGTATTGGCTGTTGTTGGTGTGACTTTGTGGGTGGAGAGGAAAGAAGATTGAAGGTTCTAAGACAAAGAGCTTACTTGACTACAAGAGGTATGGGGGAGAATAACTTTCATCTACCATATTATGGGTGTGTGTGAGGTTTATTTGGTTATTGACTTGTTTTGAAACCCTAAGTCAAAGGGTTATATATGTGCGTTTATGTGATCCTCTTGGAGGAATGGATGCCATGATTGTGGTTGTTGTGTGGTTATAATTAGTAAAATATATGCTTGATTGAAACATGCTTATTTGTTAAAAATTCATGTTTGGCTTTCTTGAATCATGAATAGGAAAGTATGCTTAAAATGTTAAAGTATATGCCATGAACTTATGTATTGATACATGGATATGTATATATGATTGTGAGATTGTTTAGTAAAGTGAGAACCTTCACTTTGTTGATATGCTTGGTTCGGCCAAGGCTAGAAGAAATGGTATAACAACCTTAATTTCATCAATCTATGTAATTCTAATCTTGTTTAAAGGTTTGAAAAGGAATAAAACCAAGAAGAAAATAATGTTTTGCAAAACTGTTTTCATAGTGTTGAAATCTGACTTTTGAGGTTTCAAGGACCCCAAAATAGTTTTAATTCGAGTTTAGGTCTTAAGAGAACAAAAATCATGTTTTAGCAGACCTAAAAACGGAATTTTCACGAAATCGGACATATAAAATGGACGAAGGTTCCAATTTCGCCCCAAACTGTTTTAGACAGTTTGAAATTGTTTTTGAAGTCCATTTAAGTGTCCTAAGACTCCAAAATGAGTTTCGGACCATTAGATTTAAAAATCATTGAAAAAGGAATTACGCGATTTTCGAACTTAGCGTCGTTCGATCGAGTTTTAGGGTTTTTGAGCAAACCGTAACGTGAAGTTGAAATCAATATTTTTCATACTTAACATAGGTATTGTTACTTAAGAAAGTTAAAGATTCGAGAAAAAGAGTTAGACTTTTGAAAATACAGAGTCTCGGTTCTAAATACAGTAAAATGGGGCAAAATCGTCTTTTAAGTATTTCAAGTATTTTCGGGAAACTATTTTAAGAAGTTTGGTACTAATATGACTAAGTTCAAATCTTACTTTTAAATGATTTGGTTTTAGCTAAAGGTTTTGGTTTTAAACCAAAAGGTATTTTAGTCTTTGAAGACTAGTATTTACAGTAAAGTGCAAAACCTAAGTCATAGATGCCTTTGTGAAAATATGAACTTAATGATTTATGACTTATGGTGAAGCAAGACCATTTGTCATAAAGTGTGGATAATTTTATATCCATACATCCATAAGACTTAATGGACTCAGAATAATTTGATTTCTTGGAAGCTAAGCAAAAGGCTCTATTAGAAAAGTGCAAAGAAATAAATGATTGGATTGTTGATCCAATTCCATATTGCGTTAGGACTTGTAAGCAAGTTCCTTAAAACAGATTTGCACAATGATGACAAGTTTGTTTGAGAACTGTGGATCAGTGAAGGGCCGGTGATTCGGACCTGAGAATATCGTCCGTCAAAGATTGACATCAAATGGATTCCGGTGGAATCACGAGGTTATCCGGTGGATAGACCAATTGGACGTATTCCGTCAATTTTTCCCAAAGACATAGTTGATAATATGTTCAGTAAGACCGTTGTGCCTAGGAAGCCGAGCTTCCCAGTTGTAGAGTTTTCATAAAGAGCTTGATGTTTTATAGAGAGTTTGAGATCACATGTGATTATGATTGTACGTAGATTATGATTTAAGCCTTGAGTGCCATGTTAGCCACACATGGTGCCTGAGGTGGGTGTATGTGAAACCTGTACTGACCATTTCCTTTCCAAAATTTCAATTAGCTCCGGAGTTAGGATCAAGAATTCCTTGAGGATGTGTAGGTATGAGACTATATGGTTTCAATCAGTTTTCTCTCTATTCTCGTCCCTCGGTGGACAAACGGTGTCTGGTATGGTTGATAAGCTTACCGTTGAGTTTGGTATTGTATATTCTTAGAGTTTTAAGCTGCGGAATGAGAATGGAAGAAAATATGGAAATATGTATGCTGTAACATGTATGTGGGTCATACCACAGCATGCCTGCTTTATGTGTATGATGAATGGGGATCTCACCTCATTTTCTGTGTTTTCTGGTCTTCTGTTTATTTTATGTTCTGCAACGAAGATGGTAGTACTGCTTCGTTATCGTAACCAGCTTTGGATATGAGACGGACCGGTCATGAGGATGCATTTTCAGGGATCAGTATATGGAAGATGTAAGAGCTCTACCCCAGTGTGACGATGTATCATCCTCAATTGTTATTGTTGTACAATGATGACAACTCGTCGTCGTTTTGTACAGGCCAGCATGATGAGTCCTTGTGTTTAGAATTTGTTTTATGGAGCTGCGTTTCCAAGGTTATTTATGTTTTTCGTAGTCATGTTTTTTAATGGCGTTGTTATTTCTTCCTGTTGTTGTTTGTCTTTACATGACTTTTATCTCTTGAAAGAATTTATGAAGGTACTATGTAGACACGAAGAATGTATGATTATTTACTACTTATTTTCTCATTTTCTGGATGTATATGTTTTAGGTCTGTTAGTGGTTGGGAGAAATGTTAATAAGAGTTAAGTAATATCTAATTTCTTATTTGCGAAAGCTGTAACACCCCGTTTTTCGTAAGTGGTTTCTTTAAAACTTGTTTGACTGTTTAAGTTGGTTTTGTTAAGTTAAGCTGTTTTGGCTAAGGGCTTAGTGAGATTTTTGGCTTGAAAGTCCCTTTCTGGTATATGAGCATGCCCGTGCTCAATGTGCTGACCGCGTCTCGGTGACGCTAAGTTGAGCACGACCATGCTCAAGGGTGAGAACGACCGTGCTCAGGTCCGAGCTATATATGTTTGGCACAGAAACCAAGGGTTAATGTGAAACCCTATTTTTCTAGTTGTGGCAGCCACTATTACGGCCTAGAGTGCCTTCTTCCCTATTTCCTCTCCATCCATTGCTATAGTGGAGTTTTGGAAGCCGTTTGGGAATCTTAGTACGTCTGTGTTGGTTAAAGGTAGTGGTCCCTTTTTCTCTTGTCAGTTTTCTTTCGTTTTAATGAGAGATACTAATTAATTGTGTTTCTGATCAACCAAGGCTTAGTACCGGAGTAAGTCGCTTGAGGATTCGGGATTAGTTCACGGTTTAGGACGTTGTTGGAGCTACCTTCAATCCAGGTATGGGGAGAAGGGTATTGTACTCATTAGGCAGTGGGGGTAGTGTAAGGTAAAGGGGTTCCCATGACCCCGGTTAGTTATATGTGATTGTATGATTTATATGTTAGTTTGATTGGTTGTGATAATATGTTCTTGGTATATGTATCATTACTAATTAGGGTTGTTTATAAAGTTGATGCCATGATTATCCTTGTTGGTATGCTTTGATTGGATGATTGACTTATGGCTGTTGTGATAATGAATTTTGACCCTTAAAACATGTTGTTCACGGACCTAGGATTAATGGATTAAGAACCTAAGATTTTGGCTATGAATTCGGTTATTGTTCCTGCCCAGAATAGTGCAGTCGTGCATTGAGCACGACCGTCCTGAACAGGGAGCACGACCGTGCTCCCAGTTGAATTCTGGAAAATGACCCTATTAGCACGGCCGTGCAAGACAAAGAGCACGACCGTGCCCAATAGGAAGCACGACCGTGCTTCACTTAAGTGGCAGCACGCCCTTCACGTGTTAAGCACGACCATGCTGGGGTTTAAGCATGACCGTGCTCACCCCTCCTGGACAGAAACAGAATTAAAGGACTTAAGGGGGTTTCAAACCCCATTTCTTCAATGATGATAAGTTGGGATAGCTAATCAAAGATAAAGATTAGACACTTAGTTAAAAATGATTAAGATGATGAGATGGTGAGGTTTTAAGATGTTAAGTCGGTATCCGTTGGGTTACCGCATATTGACAAATTGCTCCTTGGTGCTTATTGGCCATGGGGGTCTTGACCCCACGGTTTGGGTCTAAGGCGTTGTTGATGTTGAAGTCTTGGGTGCTTATTGACCCAAGCATGTTGAGTTGAACCTTGGGTGCTTATTGGCCAAGGGAACCTTGACCCCGCGGTTTGGGTCTAAGGTTACGTTGATGATGATGTTGAAGTCTTGGGAGCTTCATGACCCGAGCAAGGAGGTGTTTGAGATTGTTTGTTGTTGTTCCATTTGCATAGAGCATTGGAGTTGTTGATGGGAGAGGTTCGACATAGGGGAGATCGCCCGAGAGTACGGTGATCTGGCCATCCACGATAGGTCACCCAAAGGTTTGGTGACCGTGGTCCCCCGTGATGAGGCATCCACGGTTTGATGCGTTGGCTATCCATGGGGTTCACCCAACCCAAGGTTTTGTGAACTGCCGGTGTTGGTGCTTCTATGGCCAATACAAATATGTAACTCCAAAGTCGTTCATCCTGAGTTAGTTTGGATCCACATGCATAGATGAAGTAGTGAAGTAGTTTATGCATTGCACCGCATAACATACTTGATTGATATGATATTGTTGGATGTTGTGATATTGTTATGATATTGTATGCTAGTTATTGCCATGCTGTATGTTTACCTTATTTCCTATCTTCACGCTATATTTGTGTACATGATTCTTACTCTCCTTTATTTGTTTGTGTTTGGCCTGATCGACAATTTACAGAGGATGACGAGTAGCCCGAAGAGGAGTGACTCTAAGGAGCCGCCACTCATAGTTAGGGCTAGTTTTTACGTTTAGTTAGTTTATTTCAGTTGTATTCCAAGGATATGTTTTCCGGAACGGTTATACCAGCTCTGAGTTGTGACATCGGGGTTGGGTTGTTTATTTGTTACGTTTCATTAGTTTTAAACCTGGTTATTTTCCGTGTTGTAAACCGGTTTATGTGGGACTTTTCTACCCATGGACAATTATTTTATTTTATTCAGTAAAATGCATGTTTCTCTTTTTAATTGTTTTTATATTAAATGCATTATAACATGCGGGGTAGAAGGGTGTCACAAAAACGAATAGCGAAAAATAAACTCGTATCTTCAGAAAATTTATTTTTCGCGTTAACAATATTGAGAAAATGTCACAGACAATGTAACGCCAGAGAAGGGTGTTACAAAATGCGCAAATAAAAATTTAGCTAGGGCCATTCAATGATCAAATTAGCGGCCATTTGGTATTTATTTAATTTCAGTGACAAAATTAGCAACCGAATAATTTGATAGCTAAAACTAAATTCTCTAATATGCAGATGCCCCTCTTTTCTTCCTCACTTCTGCGTTTTGTCTTTGGTTTTTCTCCCTTTCTCTCTATGTTTTCGCTTCGGCCACCACGCCATTGCTCATCCCTCTCTACTTCGCCACAACTCCGGTAAGGTTGCTACTCCCTCTTCTTAACTCCCTGCTCCTTCTTCCTCTTATGTTTTTCTTCTATTTTTTTTTTTGTATCAGTGCCTTCTCTTCCTCTTCCTCTTTAGTGCTCACTACTCACTCTCTAGCCCCCACCAGTGCTCTGGTTGCCACTTCGGTAATTTTCTTTCTCTTTTATCTGTATTTTTTATTTCTGATGTATTTGTTTCAATGTGCTCAGTTGTTTTACAAACTTGTATATTTATTAACAAATATTTACAAACTTGTATATTAATTAACAAAAATAGAATCTTATACTTAAAGATAGCAACAATTGAGAATAAAAAGGTAATGAATAACTCTTATTTATAAGAGTTATCACAAGACAATGTTATGCTGACCAATATTCCTACTTTAGAAGAGGTTAAGGTTGTTGTATTATCTTTAAATGTTGCAAGTGCACTAGGTCCAGATGGCTTTGGTGGTGGTTTTTATCATAAATATTGGGATATTATAAGCCATGATGTTCATAAGTCAGTTCTGCAGTTTTTTAAACAATGTTGGCTCTTACCTAATCTCAATTCTAATCTAGTGGTTTTAATTCCTAAACACAATGGTGCTGACAAAGTAGAAGATTTCAGGCCTATATCTGTAGCTAATTTTCAGTTCAAAATCATCTCCAAGGTGTTAGCTGATATGATGGCTTTGATTGCTCCCAATCTTGTATCTAAACAACAAAGAGGCTTCATTAAAGGGAGGCAAATTAGTGACTGTATCTGCATTGCATCAGAGGTGGTCAATTTACTTGATTCCAAATCATTTGGAGGTAATATAGCTATGAAACTTAATGTTAGGAAAGCCTTTGCCACAATGGATTAGATTTTTCTGTTGAATGTGCTATCTGGCTTTGGCTTTCATCCTATTTTTTGCAATTGGATAAAGGTGATTCTCCAATCTGCCAAGCTTTCTTTCTCAGAGAATGGTCACTCATAGTAGGGGAACTACAGGTTAATCAAGGTTCTTTAAAACCAATGGCCAATACAAGAGGTTTCACCACTCCAAGTCATGTTTTTTATGCTAATGACATCCTTGATTTTTGCAAAGGAACCAAGCTAGCCTAACCTAAAGGTTTTGATGAATCTGTTTAAAGAACATGCCTATGCTTCAGGTCAGCATCTTAGCCTTGCAAAATGTAAATTCTATGTAGGCTCTATAGGTCCAAATAGAATCAGGGATCTTAGCAATTTTCTTGGTTTTTCTTCTAGTGCATTGCCTTTTAACTATCTAGGGGTGCCTTTATTCAAAGGTAAGCCAAGATTTATGCATCTACAACACATTGCAGATAGGATCAAAGCTAAACTTGCATCTTGGAAGGGATCAATGCTCTCAATCATAGGAAGAGTCCAACTTGTAAATTCAGTTATACAGGGCATGATTTTATACAGTTTTCATGTATATTCTTGGCCAACCTCCTTAATTAAAACAATTGACAAATGGATTAGAAATTTCTTTGGTCAGGAGACATTAATACAAGGAAAGTTATCACTGCGGGATGGAAGAAGCTTTGCCAACCGGTTTGTGAAGGAGGTTTAGGAATCAAGTCCCTAAGGTATGTCAATGCTGCAGCAATGCTAAAGCAGAGTTGGGATCTTATGACTTCAAAAAATCAATGGCAGATTTCTTTCGAGCAAAGTTTCTCAGGAAAATTTGCCAGTTAACAGGTACATCAAGTCTTCAATTTGGCTAGCTCTTAAACAAAATTGGCATACAATTTCTGAATGTAGTCAGTGGATTATTGGTGTTGGCAGTAAGATTAATTTCTGGAATGATAACTGGATGCTCAAACTGTTTCTGCAATGCTCAATATTCCAGAACATCTTAGGCCTAATTTAAAACCTACTGTGAAGGACTTCATTGAAAGTAAATCATGGAGTATTCCAGCATGCTTTGCTACAAAATTTCCTCATCTATCTGCTGAGATTAATCAGCAATGTCTTCCTGTAGAACATGCTGAAGATTACTTAATTTGGAAAGGATCTGACTCGGGTAATCTAAGTTTTAAGGAGGCTTTTAAATACTTCAATCCTTTAAGGTAAGAGGTTACTTGGGGGAAATTTATTTGGATTGCAGTGATTCCACCATCCAGATCATTTCTCATGTGGAGATTAATCCATTCTAGAATGCCAACTGATCATGTAAACTTGCAAGCAAATGGATGCATAACTATATCAATCTGTAGCCTTTGTGGTCAAGAGCTGGTTTTCAGATTCTATATGGAAGTGGCTTTCCTCCATTTTCACCCATCATATTAACACCTCTTCATTCCTCTGTTGGATTTTCATCAAAATTTCAGCAATGCACAGGTAAAGGAAGTGGCTATTTCTGCTATCATCCATTCAATTTGGTGCTTATGGCATTGCAGGAATCAAGCAAGATTCCATAGCAGAAGAGTTTCTGTTTCCCATGCAAAAAATTTAATCTATGTTGCTATTCATACTCGGGCAGAATATCAGTTAAGTGTGCTTCTCAATCAATCAATGACTTTCTTGCTCTAAAAGCATTAAATATAAATATAAATGTTCCTAAAGCTCCTAGGATTATTCAAGTGAGTTGGCAGCTGTAACATCCCTGGCTGGTTTATTGATTGACGACTGTTCCCATAAACCAACACGGGTCTTTTCAGCGTGCTTTGTCCTCACTTACACGCTTCCTAGGAAAACTTCCCAGGAGGTCACCCATCCCAGAATTTGCTTCAAGTCAAGCACGCTTAACTGTGTAGTTCTTAAGTGATGGGCTACCGAAAAGAAGATGCATCTTGTTGGTATAGGTAGTACCAATCAATTCATATAAGTCATCCTCACCTATATAGTCACATACCTACACAGTCTCAGGATCCCTCTCATTCCGATGTGCAATCGGTTCATTAATGTACCCCTCCGCCCAGAAGCCTGCCAAGAGCAGCTCCTTGTTCGTGCCTTCTTGCACCGGCGACCACTCCCCACCCTCATTAGCATCGGGCGTCATATGCCCACCAGCTTCCGCTTGGTTCGTCCCCGAACCACACCGTACTGGGAGAGGTGTCGCTCTGATACCATTTTTAACATCCCTGGCTGCTTTATGGATTGATGACTGTCACCACAAACCAACATGGGTCTTTTCAGCGCGCTTTGTCCTCACTCACACGTTTCTTAGGAAAACTTCCCAGGAGGTCACCCATCCCAGGATTGCTCCATGTCAAGCACGCTTAACTGTGGAGTTCTTAAATGATGGGCTACCGAAAATAAGATGCATCTTGTTGGTATAGGTAGTACCAATCAATTCATATAAGCCATCCTCAACTATAGAGTCCCATACCTATACAATCTCAGGATCCCTCTCATTCCGATGTGCAATCGATTCATTTATGTACCCCTCCGCCTAGAAGCCTACCAGGAGCCACTCCTTGTCCATGCCTTCTTGCACAGACGACCACTCCCCGCCCTCATCAACATCGGGTGTCACAGCAGCCACCACGCTGTGGTTGGATAAAGGTGAATACAAATGGTGCAGCTAAGGGCAGTCCAGGATATGCATCTTGTGGTGGGATTTTCAGAGACAAATCAGCTGCTACTCTTGGTTGTTTTTCGAAATATCTAGGCATCTCATATGCCTTTCATGCTGAGCTTGTAATTGCAATGATGACAATTGAAATGGCTTTCCAAAAGGGTTGGCATAGATTTTGGTTTAGAATGTGATTCATTGTCGGTTGGGCAAGCTTTTCAATCATCCAAATTGGTTCCTTGGAAATTTCGTATTAGAGGGCAGAATTGTCTATCCTACACAAAGAAAATGTCATTCATGGTGTCTCATATTTATAGAGAAGGGAACAACTATGCAGATAAGTTGGCTAATTATGAATTTTCATCACTTTGTTTTTCTTGGTGGAATACAATTCCTAGTATTATTAATGAGGATTTCATTCGCAATAGAATGAATCTTCCATCATATAGGTTTACATGATTTTATTTTGTTTTCATGGGTTTGGTTTATGTCCCCCCATGAATTTTTTGTATTCTTTTTTTTTATCAAATAAATTCAGGTGTGTTGCAAATGATTGGTAGAGTTTGAGGTGCCAACCTAGTTAGGATTTCTTTCTCTATAGTGATGCCTTTGCATTCCTTTGTTTGCTTAAAAAAAAAATTCATCCAGTGGGGTATATTTCTTTCAAAAGATGAGTGAGACAAGGTGATCCTCTATCTCCCCTTCTTTTCTGCCTAGCAAAAGATGTTCTTAGCAGATGGATTAATCTTCTAGTAGAAATTGGTCTTTTAATAAAGCCAATAACAAGTTCCAGGGGTCTTGCTTTGCCAAGCCATATGTTATATGCAGATGACATTCTTGTTTTCTGCAAAGGAATCAAAAGGAATATGAGACATTTGATGTTGTTATTTTAGGAGTATGCAGCTGCATCAGGTCAAGTGTTAAGCCTGGACAAGTGCAGGTTCTATGCTGGATCAATAAGTCCAAACAAAACAGTGGAAATTGGTAATTTTTCTGGGATTCATAGCAAGATATTAGCCTTTTATTTACCTTGAAGTTCCTCTTTTACAAGGCAAGCCTAAACCTGCTCACCTTCAGCCAATTGTTGATAGGTTTAAGGCAAAATTATCAACTTGGAAAGGCTCTCTATTGTCAATCATGGCGAGAGTGCAACTAGTGAAGTCCATCATTTAAGGAATTAATGTTGATGTACAACTATCATATATATCCTTGGCCAATTTCATTATTGAAGATCATTGATAGATGGATTAGGAATTTTATATGGTCAGGAGATATATACACTAAGAAGATTGTAATTGTGGCTTAGCACAAAATATGTTCCCCAGAAATTGAGGGTGGCCTTAGAATAAGATCTCTCTGATCAATCAATGAAGCAGCCCTCCTCAAGCTCAGATGGGAATTATTAGGTACTGACAAGGACTGGGCAGTTCTTGTTGTAACACCCCGTTTTTTGGCAGTATTTTTTTTTTTACAAAGCTGGTTTATTAAGTTGGAATTATCGGTTGAGGGCTTAGTGGGATTTTTGGCTTAAAAGTCCCTTTCTGGTACATGAGCACGCCCGTGCTCATTAGCCAGCATGCCCGTGCTTAAAGTCAGGAGCGTGTTTCTGATTTTAAGTTGAGCATGACTGTGCTCAACAGCGAGCACGCCCGTGCTCAATGTGCTGACCGCATCTCGGTGACGCTAAGTTGAGTACGACCGTGCTCAGGTCCGAGTTTTATATATATGCACAGAAATCGAGGGTTGCGATTTTAACCCTACTTTTGGTGGCTGCTAACCCTGTTGCGGCTGACACTGTGATCTTCCCTGTTTCCACTAAACTCAACCAGTTCTTAGAGTTTTTGGAGCCGTTGAGGAACCCTGTGCATCTAGTTTGGTTTAGAGGTAACGGTCTCTTTCCCCTTTTCAGTTCTTTTTGGTTTTCTGGTTTGGAAAACTAATGATTGATTATGTTCTGGTTGTTCAAGGCTTGTTAAGTGTGAACCGCTTAAAGGGGAGGAACCGGTTGCTGTTTAGGACGCTGTTAGAGAGCTACCTTCAATCCAAGTATGGGGAGAAGTGTAGTGTACTCATAGGCTTGGGGTTAGGGTAAAGTAAAGGGGTTCCCATAACCCCGTTTGATACATGATTTGTATGATTTAAATGTCTAAATGCCCTTATGTTAACATGATGACTTGCTGATATGTGTTATGAATTGATGTATGTTTTGATGTATATATGAATATGATGATATGTTCATGAATGTTGTGATGGTTAAATCATGTGATTGATGTATTGATTACGTTGAGTTGATGCTGATGTTATTGATGAGTTTAAGCCCTAAAACGTGCTGATAATTGATCTTAGGATTAATGGATTAAAAACCCTAGAAGTTGGTTAAGGTTTCAGCCTCTGTTCCTGCCCAGAACAGCACTGTCACGCGATGAGCACGATCGTGCTGAACAGGGATCACGACCGTGCTCCCAGTTGAATTCTGAAAAATGGCCGCGCTGTTTAGCACGGTCGTGCAGGACAAAGAGCACGACCGTGCTCAATAGGAATTACGACCGTGCTTCACGTAAGGGGCAGCACGCCCTTCACGTGTTTAAGCACGACCGTGCTGGGGTTTAAGCACGACCATGCTCACCCCTCCTGGACAGAATCAGAACTAAAGAACTTTAAGGGGTTTCAAACCCCATTCCCCCTATAATGATAAGTTGATTAGACAACTTGACTAATGTCCTCTAAAGATAATTAAGATGATGAGGTGTTGAGTTTGATAAGTCGGTGCCCATGGGGTACCGCAAGCTGATGAGTTATGCCTTGGTGCTTTTTGGTCAAGGAAGCCTTGACCCCGCGGTTTGGGTCTGTTGTTGTGCCTTGGTGGTCGAGAGTTTGTCCCAAGTGTTGCGGTTGATTCCGTTAAAGTCCTCAGGTAGATTCCGCGAGGCAATTTGTTGTGGTCGATTCCGCTGTTATCTTTGGTCGATTCCGTTGGAGTTATGGAGGTGGCATCGCCGTTGTTGTTGTGTTGCATACGCATTGCATCAGAGTTGTTGTTTAGGGATATTCGACATAGGGGAGGTCGTCCTAGAGTATGGTGATTTGGCCATCCACGGTTGGAGTAGATTCTCCTTGCGCCCCCGTGACGAGGCATTCGTTGGTTTGTTGCGTTGGCTATCCAAGGAGTAGATTCTCCAACGTTGAGTAGATTCTCAATGTGGATATTTAATTCCAAAGTCGTCCATCCCGAGTTTAGTGGATCCACATGCATTGTTGGTTTAGAGGAGTAGGGTTATGTTGCACTGCATAGCATATTGTTATCTTGATGATGATGTTAGATGAAATGTTGTTATGTTGGTTGTTTACTTTACTTCCTACTTCCTTGCTATTATGTTTACATGATTCTTACTCCCTATGTTGTTTGTTTGTTTTTTGTTGGCCTGATTGGCACCTTGCAAAGGACGACGAGCAGCCCGGAGAGGAGTGACTCTGAGGAGCCGCCACTCATAGTTAGGGCTTATCTTTATGTTTAGTTAGTCTTTTCAGTTGTATTTATTCCGAGGATGTGTTTCCAGAACGGTTATACCAGCTCTGAGTTGTGACATCGGGGTTGGGTTATTTATTGGTTATGTGTTTAATCGTTTTAAACTTATTTTATATTTTCCGCTGTTGTGAACTGGTTCATGTGGGATTTTTCTACCCATAGACAAATATTTTATATTATTCAGTAAATGCATGTTTTCATTTAATTTGTTTTTATTTTAAATGCTTTATAACATGCAGGGTAGATGGGTGTCACACTTGTTAAAGCTAGATACTTTAGGCATGATATTCCAGTTTTGCACTATGTTAAATCATCAATATGGCCAGCAATTAGAAAGTTCTTGCCTACTGTTAAAGCTTGTAGTTGCTGGCTTCTGTGAAAAGGAGACAAAATTAATCTTTGGAATGACAAATGGCTTCCTCAATTAGTAGCAAATGTTCTTTACATCCTAGTAGATATTCCTCCTCTACAGAAAGTAAAGGTCAAGGATTTTATTAGGAATACTTCCTGGCCAATTCCATCTTCTTTATCTACATCTTTCTTCCTGGATTTAGTTCCTATGATTCGAAAAGTTCATATCCCTTATACTTCTACTAAAAATACTCTGGTTTGGGAAGAGTCTACTTCAGGTTCTCTTAGTCTGAAAGATGCATATCATTTCATAGTTGAAATTCTCATCATTCACAGCAGTTACACTAGGGTAATATCACATGGAATTCCTGTATTCCTCCAAGTAGATTTCTGATTTGGAGATTAATGCATGATAAGTTGTCCACTGATGAAAATTTAAAACTAAGAGGCTACATTATTGTATCAGCTTGCAGTCTGTGTGGTGAATCTGAGGAGTGCTCTTCTCATTTGTTCTTACAATGTAAATTTGCAAGAGCTATCTGGTCTTGGCTTTCATCTGTCATTCACCATTCAATAGACATAACATATTATGGTTCTATTCTAAGCATCCGTGAAGAAAGATGGAGTGCTCAGGTCAAGGACATCATTCTATCAGCCATCATTCATGTTCTTTGGTTTGTACGGCATTGTAGAAACAAGGCTCATTTCAATAACAGATTGATTTCATATAAAAGTGCAATTGCATTGATCTCCTCAGCTGTGAATCTCTCCGACAACATCTCAAAAGGAACAATGTTCTCTTCTATTAAAGAGTTTAGTATAATCAAAGCTTTTAGTGTCTCAATTCATGCCCCGAAAGCACCAAAAATTGTTGAAGTTATATGGAAGCCACCTCTATGTGGTTGGTTTAAGTGCAATTCGGATGGTGCAACCAAAGGTAGCCCTGGTCATGCTGCTTGTGGTGGGATTTTTCGTGATAGTAGAGGAGCAATTCTTGGTTGCTTTTCCAATTACATTGGTGTTGCTACTTTTTTGGTAGCTGAGTTGTATGCTGCTATGAGTTGTATTGAAATTGCTTCTATTAAAGAGTTTAGTATAATCAAAGCTTTTAGTGTCTCAATTCATGCCCCGAAAGCACCAAAAATTGTTGAAGTTATATGATAGCCACCTCTATGTGGTTGGTTTAAGTGGCAATTAGGATGGTGCAACCAGAGGTAGCCCTGGTCATGCTGCTTATGGTGGGATTTTTCGTGATAGTAGAGGAGCAATTCTTGGTTGCTTTTCCAATTACATTGGTGTTGCTACTTTTTCGGTAGCTGAGTTGTGTGCTGCTATGAGTTGTATTGAAATTGCTTATCAAAGAGAAATGGATTCTATGTTAGTAGTTCCTGCTTTTAAAAATGCAAATTTGGTTCCATGGAGCTTGAAGACCAGATGGCATAATTGTTTAATTCTTACTACCCGGATGAGATTCATGATTTCACATATTTTTAGAGAAGGAAATACATTTGTGGATGGATTAGCTTCACATGGTATTAGTAATCATAGTTTCCTTCGGTGGGACTTAGTTCCTTCTTTTATAAGGGATGAGTTCAATAGCAATAGATTTTTTCTACCTAGTTATAGATTTTGTGGATTTTTTCATGGGTTTTGGCTTAATCCCCCCATGCCTTGTACAGTTATATTCATTATTTTTTATATTTTTAATAATAATTTTAGGGTGCTGCAAATGATAGATGATGTTTGAGGTGCCAACCTAGTTGGGATTTCTATCTTCATTATGATGTCTTTGCACTCTATTCTTGCTTTAAAAAAAAACATTATATATAATTGCATATTAATACATTGTTATATAACCAAAAAGCCAGATCCTTGACGACCTCCGTTACAGAGAGCATGCTCGAATTCCGTAACTTTATTGGTCACGATGAACCAGTTTTTGACTTTTTGATATACACAAAGTGGATTGACAAAACCATTAGTCAGAAATGTGGGATTGCAAATCCACCAACTATGGCTATATCTTAACCATCCATTTGGCTATCCAATCTCATGCATGAAGTAAGAGAATTGAAGAGTTTCGTGTTTAGCATCTTGGGATTTTGACCAAACTAACCCACTTTTAGAAACTATTTAACAAAATAACCTAGTTTTGAAACTATTTACCAAAGTAACCTAGTTTCAATTAAAATAATATTTATTTTTTAAAAAAAAACCTAGCAGGCGCCACGTGTCACCTCCCGGTGCAGTGGCGCCACTGCCACATGCGCCACTAATGGCGCTGTTGGCAACGGTGCCACTGCACCAGGAGGTGCCACGTGGCGCTGCCCCCCACACCCCCCCCCCCCCCCCAAAACAACAAATTTAAACCCCCCCTCCCCTCATTCCTTCGGACGCCCTTCCCCCCTCCCTAAAAATACCCCACCCCGGTTCCCCATTCCCACACACACACACATTCACTTGTTATATTTCCTGTAACTTGTTTATTTTCTAACACTCTTTTAATTTTTTGCACACTCCATTGAAATTAAGTTTAGGTAAATGTTACATTGTTTCTGATATCATTATTTTAGTTTTTTTAATTATATAATCATTTGCCAATATTCTGTTACTTTTTGCTTTTTACACTCTTCTTTATCACTTATTATTCTGGAAGTGTTTACTTTTACTTTTATAATACCATATATTTGTATCATTTAATATGATATTTATTTGTGTTTTTGATTTCACCCCTTCTACCGTCTCCCCCTTCCACCGTCTCCCCCTTCCACCAACACATATCTGTTAATTCATTTTACACTCTATTATAATAAATGTTAAATTTAATTAATTGGTTTATATTCATTTACAAACATTCTGCTACTTTTTTTTCCGTTAATCATTGTCATTTATTTTTCTGATAATGTTGAAGTTAATTCTTATAAAATATTTTTTGACAGATCTGGTAATTTGTATATCTGTATTTTTTTATTATGTCCTTTTTTTTTATATTCAGAATGTACCATTTTTTGTTTATTATATTTATTTTGTTTTGTTTTCTAAGTTATTATTTAAGTTGTTGTTATTTAGTTTTTTTTATTTATGTTATTGTTGTTATTATTGATGTTGTTTTTATTTTTATTATATTATTATTATTATTATTATTATTATATTAATATTAATATTAATATTTCTATTATTAATGTGCCAATTGACAACACAGTAATATCCGATTGTTAATTTGTTATTATGTTTATTATTAGTGTGGTTATAGAAATATTTTATGTTGTTGTTGATATGAGGGAAGAACCAAATATACGCTAGATTTACTGCACACATGAGAAGCGGGTAAGTGTCGGCATAATATTTTGACTCCTTTACTAACCACATGAATGTCTTCATGTGCTTAGTAAAAGAATCTAAACATCCTAATAACGTACATCACAGCAGGTTGAGAATTGTAACCCCCATCTTCGTCTGAGAGTCAACCGTAGTGCAAAATTGAATCCTGTGTGGCATTAGGCCCTTGCCATCAGGCACCACGTCCTTCATTACCTGTAAACATATTTCACAGGTAATGAAGGACGTGGTGCCTGATGGTAAGGGGCTAATGCCACACAGGATCCAATTTTGCACTGCGGTTGGCTCCCAGGCGAAGATGGGGGTCACAATTCTCAACCTGCTGTGATGTACGTTATTATCTTGTTTTGTGCAGTTGCTACTGGCCAGTAGCCGATCAAACAGATGTTTTGATGTATATAAAATATAAATTTTCTAATAAACCCGGTAATATACTGCCTTATTACCTTGTTGTATGCACAATTCAATATTGTTAAATACCATCAGTAGTGGTAATTTATTCATTTATTATCATGTTAATTTTTTTATTTATTATTATTGTTGTTGTTGTTATTAGTATTATTGTTATTATTATTATTATTATTATTATTAATGTGGCAATAGATAACACAGCAATATCCGATTAATATTATAATGATGTTTGGTAGTTGCTATTTTTATTTAATTTATAAAAATTATTTGTTGACATATAGGATATCAGTGTTGATATTATTTATCTTTTTATTTATTATTTTTTATTGTATTATGGTTATGTTTATTTTAGTATTGTTTTTATAGATCTTAGTGATATATTTGGTTTGTTTTTAGTTGTTATTCTTGTTATTTATTAGGATTACTTGTCAATTTTTTATTATGTTAATTATTAGTGTGGTTATTGAAATAAATTTTTGTTGTTGATGTTGTTATTATTAATGTGATTATATTTTTTTTTGTTATTATTGTTATTATTGTTGTAACTATTATTAATATTATTGTTGTTGTTTGTTATTATTATTATTATTATTATTGGCGTTGTTGTTGTTGTTGTTGTACTCATGGTTTACGTGTGTATGATTTTTTTTTTTTTGAAGGTGATATGGCACAATCAATCAATCCTGGCCCCATTAACGATGAGTTGTTACACATGCAAAAGACACATGTGTCTCAACATGTGTGGAACAATGAGGAGGATAGAATTCTTAATATTAGAAAGGCATTCCTATTTAGGGATGGATGTGAAAACATTCCCCCACCCATCAGAGATATTCTTGACATGACAGGCTTTCTCGGCCCTGCTCAGTTATCTGTTTCACTTAGACCACGCACTGGTAAGTGCATTGGTTGAACGATGGAGGCCGGAGACCCACACATTCCACATGGCATTTGGCGAATGCACTATCACTTTGCAGGATATTGTTGTTCTTTCGGGTCTTCGCATCGACGGACAGCCTGTAGTTGGTCGAACCTGTAATAATTGGCCACAGTATGTTGGTCAAATGCTTGGATTGGTCCCAAATGCGGCAGCCTTTCATGGCAGTCGTTTGAGACTGTCATGGCTGAATGCACATTTTGGAGATCTCAAACAACACGATTTGTCTGATCCAATAGTGGTTGTCCGTTGTACACGAGCGTATATTTTGAGGTTACTCGGTGGCGTGTTGGTACCAGACCGTTCTGGTGCATTGGTCTCATTAAGATATCTAACGATGTTAGAGGATTTTAATGTTACTGCACAACTTAGTTGGGGTGCAGCGGTATTGGGTTATTTGTATCGTGAGCTATGTAATGCCACTGACTATTACAATAAAGAGATTGGAGGGTTTACTGCATTGGTTCAGATGTGGGCATGGGTGCGGTTTCCAAAGGTGGCACCCGTACTGAGAAACGAGAATAGACCACCAAGGACACCATATGGAACCAGGTGAGATTGATTTTTAAATTGACTTCTGACATTTCGTTAGCTTTGGAATTATTATCCTATAACCTAAATTTGACTATAAGGTGGCAGCGTGGGCGGAATTTTGCCAGACACTATCACGAGCTGCCTCATTATCGAGATGTTTTTGATACAATGGAACCATGCGATGTAAGGGTGCTGATGTAATACATCATCGATTTTATTAATTATTAACAAGTTCTCTTTTATGATAGTTGTTGATTGTTTGTAGATTGTGTGGGAGCCATATAGCGAGTTACTGTTGGCAAGTTTGTCGTATATATGCATTGAAGGCATGCATATCTGGTTGGCTGTTGTGCCCTTGATATGCTATAATATTGGAGAGTTTCATCAACCTGATCGAACGATGAGACAGTTTGGGCTGGCCCAACATGTTCCAAAAGCACCATCCCAGCCGAAATGGGTCCACAAGTTAACGCTTAGGGGCAAAAGTGGTCAAGATTGGATCGAAACGATGCGACCATTGATTGACATATGGAACAGTAGGGTGGGATGGGTTCAGGCAGGCGTACCACAACAGGGGGAAATGAACAGCCAATCAGAGTATATGAGATGGTACTTGGCACGCACTCGTCGGTGGATGAGTAGAAAAAATGCACAGCATGGCATTTTGGTAAGGATATTTTTAAGGGTGTGTTTTATTTTTAAACATTGTTAAGTTATCATTATCTTGACTAATATCCGATTAATTTAATGCTGCACAGGTTGATGGGCTTGAACGGGTAAACTATCTAGTCATGCCAGAGGGGAGCCAAGAAATGAGGCTTGAAGAGATTAGGAGTGAGACCGAGTTTATGATGATGGCACTAGGGTCCCAGGATCGTGTCATAAGTCCTATCAGCGGAGCTCCACTTGATATGCAACATCAGGTGCAACCAGTGGTACCAATGAGCTTGTGTAATCGGTCAAGCAGGGAAACTGCTGGTCTAGACCGAAACAGAGTGCCTGTTGAATCACAACCATTTTATCTACCACAGTTCCCAGAGCGAGATCCGGGGACATTCTACGTTCCTCCACCATTTCCATATACTCCATATCAGCCTCCGCGGACTTATTTCTTTCCAGACCTTCCGACTCCTTCTGGATCGACCGTCCCAAGCATGCAACCACAATATCCACAAACCGATCCGAGTATGCATGCAGGTCGATCTTACATAGGAACAGGTCCAACAATCCATCAAGGGACTTCTTATTCACCAGCGGGCTCGAGTATGGCTCCAGAATCCTCCCAGATGTATTATACGCCGGATCCATACACGCCAGCTGGCTACACTCCTGCTGCACCTGAACGATGGATTACGCAGCTCCAAAACACCCCCATGCGCTCTCCTGAATATGGTCAACCCGGCATTGATCTGAATCTCAATTTTGAGGATGTCATGGACTTTGGTGACGACGCGGGAGATGACGATGCACAACAAGAGATTAGGCGAAACCCACATCGTCGAGCAAGAGACCGAGGTTATCAGTGCATCTTGTCACCCGCGCAGCCACACCAAAACCCACACCGACACCGATGATGTAATGATAATTGTTGTATATATGACATTTGCAATTCATAACATTAATATCTTATTTGTTCGCTTAATAGTAACTGGATAGTTACGTAGTTAATTATTATTATTGAATCATGCAGCATTTACAAAACTATTAAGTAGGATGTAGCTAAATCTACATTAAACATTATCAAACACCGCAAAATGCTTTAAAAATGCAATTACAAGTCAGCTAAGCATTCCCCGATCCTCCGGCGTGTTGAGGGCAATGACGCCGGTTGTGCCCTTCAAACCTACATAACCCGCAAAGTTGGCTAGGTTGGGACTCCCTCCAATCCATCTCATTCCTTATCCGGGATGATTTAGGCTGTCCCTTTGGACGTAGCATCGTCTCATCCGGTACCAAGGTCCACGGCATATACATTGCAGGTACACCTTCCTCGTTTCCAACGGGGAACCAATCTTGGGAGTAAGCATTCATGATGCAGTCTAACCTGTATTTGGCGTCGATATAGTCATCGCACCTAATATGAACGTGGGCACATGCAGCAATTACGTGAGAGCAAGGGAAGTGAAATGCACGGAATCTTCCACACTGGCAATATCGAGATGGTAGATCAACACTCCACACCTGGCCCCCACTCTGGGTGGCTGGGTTGAATGCCTCCTCGACCTCAAAACGCATACCTTGATGGTCAAACCTCCGAACATGATGGGATGATGCTTCTGCATGTTGCACCATCATTGCGTCTCGGAATTTTTTGGAGTGTCTATGACCAGAATTCATTTCTGCCCTGGTACTTGAAGCCCGCTCAACAAAATATTCTACCAGTCTATGGTATGTACACTTCACCAACGCCGTGATTGGCAAATTTTGAATACCTTTGAATACCCTATTTACTGACTCCAACAAGTTAGTTGTCATGTGACCATACCTACGACCTTCATCGTCATAAGCGAGACTCCACTTTTCCTTTGCAATGCCATCAATCCACCGTGCGACCTCCGGGCTAGCTTCCCGAAACCTTTCTAACCTGCGCTCGAAGACAACGCGAGACGGTGTATATCCTGAAATAACATAGCAGGTTTGATATATAAATATGATTCACCGAATCCATTTGATAATTGAAATTAAATTATTACCTAGTGTCATCAAAGATTTCTTCAACTTGACATTTTTAAATCTGAGATTGAAATTACTGGCGATATGTCTGAGGCAGTATACATGGTAAGCATTCGGTGGTTGCCAACCAAGGTATGGATTTTCCACAGCAGATATAATACTTCGATGGCGGTCAGAGATCAAACATATACCTGTCCTATTGGTAACCTTTTCACGAATAAGTGCCAAAAACCAGGACCAGGCATCCAATGTTTCTCCTTCAACGATAGCGAATGCAAGGGGCAAGAGTTTCCTATTCCCGTCTTGTGAAGTTGCAATCAACAGGGTACCACGATACTTACCATACAAGAATGTACCATCAACTTGTATTATCGGCTTGCAGTAATTGAACGCATCAACACATTGCTTGAATGTCCAAAAAACATGGAGAAACTTACGACTGTGAATATCAACCCGATTACCAACAACGACAGGATTTGTCTCGATCTTATAATAGGCTCCGGGGGCATACAACTGTAAGTGCTCAAACCATTTCGGCAACAGAGCGTACGATTCATCCCAATCTCCGAAGACATGCACTATCGCCTTTTGTTTCGCCTTCCATGCTTTCGGGTAAGAAATTTTGTATCCAAACATACTTTGGATTCTTTCTCGTATAAGCCCAACGGTAACAGCAGGTTGTTCGCGGACCATGCCTGGCACACCATATAAAATAAATTTTAGATCATATCATATATGATATATTGTAATGACCGCATTTAAAATCTTCATGAACAGTAATACCTAGAATGCATGAGCATACAAAGTTGGAGTCCATCTTTGCGTGATCTTGTGAGAACATTGCATTGACACAGTTGTGAGGACCACCGTACTTCGACACTTCCCACATGTCTGACTTCTTCGACAAAATGGCCCTTAACCTCCAACGACAACCATCTGCACAATTTGGACAACGCACATCCCATAGGGACTTCGTTGATTTTCCAACTTCAAATGATTGGTGAATTTTCATTGAATGTTGCTTCACCGCATCCTGAACAGCCTGTTTGCTCTCAAATCGCAACCCCACATACAACTCCTGGCCGATCTGCCAAGATCCAGGAACGTCCAGGTCTGCGAAATCCGTCTCTTCGTCTGGATGATTCCAATTAATATAACTGTAGTGTGGAGATGGATTGATGAATGGACCATGTGATTGACCTGCAATAGATTAACTTATTTTATATATGTACGTTATTGATTATAATAATATTAGAATGGAATAACGTTATTAAAAACATACCTGACTGTTGTGGAACACCACCACCAGGCAGTACCGATGACACCGGAGAAACCAACCCGGATACTATTATATTGGGCCCACCTTCACATTCATCTTCGGAATCAGCTGATTCATGTGAATCATAATTTGTAAATTCCTCGCCGTCTTCATCTGCATCTGAAACGGACTCCATTTCACTGTACCATTCCTCATCATCGCTAACTGATTGATCCGGCAAGTCATATTGTTGTACTTCAAGATTACCGTATAGTGGTTGCTCAGGTATAACGGAGCTACCAACCAAATCAATGTCCACATAGATCTCAAGTGTTGTCAGATCCGGCGTTTGCAAAAAAGAGTCCAATATGCAACTCACATCTGCATCATCAGTTAATTGGTAACCAGTGAAAATTGGAGGTGTTATTTGTACAAGATATTTGGCCGTTATCTTTGAAATACACTGATTCCATTGAAGTTGCAACCTAGAATGTATCCGTGATCTCAGCGCTTCATACCTGATCCCTTGTTTTATTTTCATGAATTTGGTATTTCCTTCAAAAGTAAGGCCATTATCTCCATCATATACCCTCCCGTTCCAGTAAAGCAAAACCATAACAACTTGACTCATATTGTCGGCCTACAATAATAATAATAAATAAATTAACATGATAATAAATGAATAAATTACCACTACTGATGGTATTTAACAATAATGAATTGTGTATACAACAAGGTAATAAGGCAGTATATTACCGAGTTTATTAGAAATTTTATATTTTATATACATCAAAACATCTGTTTGATCGGCTACTGGCCAGTAGCAACTGCACAAAACAACCTAATAACGTACATCACAGCAGGTTGAGAATTGTGACCCCTATCTTCGCCTGGGAGCCAACTGCAGTGCAAAATTGGATCCTGTGTGGCATTAGCCCCTTACCATCAGCCACCACGTCCTTCATTACCTATGAAATATGTTTACAGGTAATGAAGGACGTGGTGCCTGATGGCAAGGGCCTAATGCCACACAGGATTCAATTTTGCACTACGGCTGACTCTCAGACGAAGATGAGGGTTACAATTCTCAACCTGCTGTGATGTACGTTATTAGGATGTTTAGATTCTTTTACTAAGCACATGAAGACATTCATGTGGTTAGTAAAGGAGTCAAAATATTATGCCGACACTTACCCGCTTCTCACGTGTGCAGTAAATCTAGCGTATATTTGGTTCTTCCCTCATATCAACAACAACATAAAATATTTCTATAACCACACTAATAATAAACATAATAACAAATTAACAATCGGATATTACTGTGTTGTCAATTGGCACATTAATAATAGAAATAATAATATTATTAATAATAATAATAATAATAAAAACAAGATCAATAATAACAACAATAACATAAATAAATAAAAAAACTAAATAACAACAACTTAAATAATAACTAAGAAAACAAAACAAAATAATATATAATAAACAAAAAATGGTACATTCTGAATAAAAAAAAAGGACATAATAAAAAAATACAGATAAACAAATTACCAGATCTGTCAAAAAATATATTATAAGAATTAACTTCAACATTATCAGAAAAATAAATGACAATGATTAACGAAAAAAAGTAGCAGAATGTTAGTAAATGAATATAAACCAATTAATTAAATTTAACATTTATTATAATAGAGTGTAAAAGGAATTAAAAGATATGTGTTGGTGGAAGGGGGAGACGGTAGAAGGGGTGAAATAAAAAACACAAATAAATATCATATTAAATAATACAAATATATGGTATTATAAACGTAAAAATATACACTTCCAGAATAATAAGTGATAAAGAAGAGTGTAAAAAGCAAAAAGTAACAGAATATTGGTAAATGGTTATATAATTAAAAAAATAAAATAATGATATCAGAAACAATTTAACATTTACCTAAACTTAATTTCAATGGAGTGTGCAAAAAATTAAAAGAGTGTTAGAAAATAAACAAGTTACATAAAATATAACAAGTGAATGTATGTGTGTGTGGGAATGGGGAACCGGGGTGGGGTATTTATAGGGAGGGGGGAGGGCGTCCGAAGGAATGAGGGGAGGGGGGGTTTAAATTTGTTGTTTGGGGGTGGGGGGGGGGGGGGGGGGGGTGCCACGTGGCACCTCCTGGTGCAGTGGCGCCGCTGCCAACAGCACCATTGGTGGCGCATGCGGCAGCGGCGCCACTGCACCGGGAGGTGACATGTGGCGCCTGCCAGGATTTTTTTTTTAAAAAAAAAAATTTATTTTAATTAAAACTAGGTTACTTTGGTAAATAGTTTCAAAATTAGGTTATTTTGATAAATAGTTTCAAAAAATGGGTTAGTTTGGTCAAAACCACTAGCATCTTTCAACAAAAGTTTTTTTATCTTATTTACCACTTTTTCGTTTCTTCGCTGAGGTGAAGATGGCGTGCCATTATTAGCACCAGTTCCACCTGTAGCGGCTGCATTTTTACTATGCTGGTTTTTCTGCAATTTTCTTGGTTTCTCGTTTCGTCCCTGCTTGCCTCTTCACACTCACACCTCTTATAATTTGTTTAGCACATTTACCCCCTATCAATTAAATTTTCTCAACTATTTTTCTATAAAATAAAGGCAAATGTTCACTGTCGTATTGATTAAAGAATAAAAATAATAATTTTTAATTAAAAATGGTATATTAATCGAAAGAAAGATGTACTTAAATCTTCATGAAAACTCAACATTTCTTGATTTTTAAGGATATTGGTTAACCAAATACAAAATTAAATTCATAATACTAATAACACACTCTTTTATGCATTGTTTGGTTAAGGAAAGAATTGGGGAGGAATGGAATATGAGAGAAAAGATAACGATAGAAAATGAGTAGATTGTTGATTATTTAAATTAATGATAAAACTAAAAGACAAAGAAAATTTGAGATAAAATATATTATCCCTAATAACATATTTGGACAGTCTGGAAAAAAAAAATGTAGTGTTGTCTTCAATTAATTTTCCATTTCTCCCTTGTTTTCTCGACAAGAGGGAGGAGAAATTTTTTTGTTTTTGGCTCCACACAAGATTTTCTTTCCTGCCTGTTTTCTCTTCTTAATTTGCCGAGAGGTGGAAAACTCACTTTTCTATAACGATGTTGTTCTCTTCTCTCTTCTCAAAATCCACAAAAACAAATAGAGGCTATTTAACAGATTTTTTTATTATTGAGTAACATCTAACACCCTCATTTAAATATCATTTAAGAAAAAAAATATGAGATCTGACCCAATAAAAGAATATATGTTAAAAAATATGTGAAAGAGTATTATGTTACATAATAATAATAATAATAATAATAATAATAATAATAATAATAATAATAATAATAATAATAATAATAATAATAACAAAAAGTTTACTTTTAAGGGTCTTGCTAATCAGTATCATTTTGAATAAAAAATTTTGGCTAAATTACACTTTTGATCTCCAAATTGTTATTAAATGTTCAATTTGGTCCCCAAGTTTTTAAAATGTTCATTTTGGTCCCCTAATTCCTTAAACTTGTTAAAATAGGTCCTTCCGTCAAGTTGACTAACGGCGACGTCAAGTTGACTAAGGGACGACAATGAACATTTTAAAATCTTGAGGACCAAATTGAACATTTTAAAACAATTTGAGGACCAAAATGAACATCTTAAAACAATTTGGGGGACCAAAATGAGCATTTTAAAACAATTTGGGGATCAAAATGAACATTAAAATATTAAACTTAATGCCACATGTCATTAGGTTTGACGTCGCCGTTAGTCAACTTGACGGAAGGACCTATTTTAACAAGTTTAAGGAATTAGGGGACCAAAATGAATATTTTAAAAACTTGGGGACCAAATTGAACATTTAATAACAATTTGGGGACCAAAAGTGTAATTTAGCCAAAAAATTAAACATGACACTTTTTAAAAAATTGAATATACCACTTCCTAATGAAAACTTTAATTTTTTTTCTTTTTGATATTTTAAACAGCTCCCTAATATATTATTAAGCCTAGGATATTAGTTAGCATTCTCCTAATTTTAATATTACCGGTTGTGAGTATAAAATTTTTTACATTGTCAACCAATCATAAATTATTTTATACGTGACTTTTAAGATAGTAATGATAAAAGTCAAATACTTTCAATGTCACAATTTATGATTGATTTACAACATAAAAAAGTCTTTACACTTAAAGTTCATATCAATTAAATGCTTTAAGAATTGCTAATCAATCCCTATTTTTAAGTTTCTAATATATTAAAGTAATACATTTTTAAATTTTTAATATATTAAATATATTATTATGTTTTAATTCCTTAAGTTAGGAAGATCCTAATAATAACTTAGAATCTGAATACTTAAGAAACTAAAAACTAAATTAGGATCTTACGAATTTGCCACTTCACATCTGAATCTATCACTATGAAATCTCCCCCTTGGAGCTCGTTGGTTCTTCTTACGAAGTCCCCTAAAATAAATCAAAATGAGTAAATACCCAATTTGGTCCCTGAAATTATGAAGTAATATCAATCTGGTCCCTGGAATTATCGAAATTCCAAATTAGTCCCTGAATTGTAAAACGGTGATCAACTTGGTCCCTCCGTTAAAATCATATGGACTAAGTTGATATTAAGTTTGCAGTATCAGGGACTTAATTGATATTAAGTGAGTAAAATGAGGGACTAAATTGATATTAACTTATCATTTAAGGATGCTTTTGGAATTTCGATAATTTCAAGGACCAAATTGATACTACTTCATAATTTCAGGGACCAAATTGAGTGTTTACATGTTGAAAACCAAGTTCTCAAAATATCTGAATCCACTAAAATTAGGCCTAAGCCAAAGCCAAAGTAAAGAAATACCCACCAGTGATCTCAAGCAGTACATCCTGGTTTTGTTGTTTGGCTAGTATTCGATGCTCCAAGAGAAAATAATACAAAACAGATATTTTAGCCTCAGATGTATTACAAATAATGGAATATATCATCAAAGCAAACGGAAAAGGAAAAAGAAAATAAATCTGGTTTTTTTTTATTTTTTTGTCAATGAAATTTTAGAGTACCTATAAAGCATATTCTACACACAATGAAATTTTTGTCAATCTCCTGGAAATGCCATCTCTTGCTTTTAATTCTGGTGAATGGGTCCGGGTTGATCCAACGTATTTTTTGACCTGAAGCAAAATTTGAGATAAGGCTTTTTTAAAATTATATTTTTATTTAAATTTTATCTTTGACATTAATTCCTATATTTTTAAAGTTTAATTGTCACAATTGATATAAATTTTTGTTGTGTGTGTACATATAACCGCATGTAAGATTTCCTATGGTTTATGATTTTGGTATCATTTGCTTCATGAAATGTTTATTCTCAGGTAAACCTATATTCCTCAGAATCACATTCCTAGGTATATCTCTTTCCCACATTTACATATGAGAGTAGAGTTTTCCCAAGTTTCTAACTATCATTTACTAATTTTATTCTCAGACATCTTTTATGTTTGGAAATAAATTTTTAAAACTTGTATCAAACATGAGAAACTTTTATTCCCATGCCAACAATCTTGGAAATAATTTTTTAAAATTTGTACTAAACGCTACCTTAGGGTTTTAAATTATTTTTTCCAATTAAGCTTAAATAACCAAAAAAATTTGGAGGCCTTAATTTAGAAGCCTAAATAACTAAAAAAAAAAAATTTGGGGGCCTAAAACTCTAACTTTAGTAACTTTAGGGTTGCCCCACCCTTAAATGGGTTTCTTCCTCTCACTGACCAAATTTTATATCAAATTAATTAGAAACAAATTAACAAATTAAATTGTTTGTTTTCATTTATACTAAATATATTTCCTCAGATTAAGCAATTGATTTTAGAAAATATAGATAAATGATAACTTTTGGCAAACTATCCTCCCAAACTACTGACATTACTTTGCTTTAAAACCTTGGAAAATTCTAGGGTGAGCAACATTGACAAGTTGCTCACCGTGAGAGAGCATTCGAAGGCCTTTATTTGTAGAGTAAATTTTATTTTTTACCCCTTCTTCTAATCTTCTTTCTCACCCCCCCCCCCCCCCTCTCCTCCCACCCTCATCGCCTTGGCCTCCTCCTTCCACCCCCATCACCCCCTCAGTTGATGCTTGGGTGGTCCGACTTGTGCAACAGGCAAGGACCAAAGAAGTTGCGTAACACCCTCCACAATCCCTCCCCCTAAAGCACCCAAAAACTAGTCTCCATCTGTTGGAGAACAGGGTAGAAGCTGAACTCGCCACCGCGGTGGAAGCCAAAGAGGAAGAGTCAAACAGAGTCAGAGCCGGAGCCGAATCGAAAGCAACAGCGGAGCTAGGGGCGGTGGTGGCAGAGGCGGAGGAAGAGAAGATGGAGGAAGACCCGACTGGGAAAGGGGAAGAGGAAGTCGAGGTCGACCTTTGAGAAAGGTAGAATCAAGGATGGCGGAGACAAAGGGGGCGCCACCACAGAGGAATTTGGCGAGGACGAGGTTGAGATGAGAACCTCACATCCTACGCCGGTTGTGGCTACCTTGCCAGTGCTATTGGCGATGCCGATATCGACCTTCTGTTAAGAAAGGGAGGGTATGGATGCAGGATGCTCTGAATATTCTGAACTAGATGAAAGAGTAAACTTAACAGAACCAGATGAAACATCTGATTGTTGCAGAAAGTGATTATGTGAAGTTAGTGAAATAGACAACTATAAACACGAGAAGGGGGGGTTGAATTGTGTTTATTAGAATTTAAAATAAAGTTAAAAACTTTTTGCATGCAGAAGCTAAGCACAGACGGGTGTAAAAAGATACACAGACAGGTCACCTGTCTATTGTAGTTTTCTCAGAAAAACAACACACGTAGAGATAAGAAAACAGACTTGACAAAAACAGTTTTAACCCCTTTGTTAGAAAGCAGATGATATATATATAATCAAAACAACTAAAGAGATTAAGGGAAGAGAGATTAACACAGAGATTTATCCTGGTTCACTCTTTAACACAAAGAACTACGTCCAGTCCTTGGCAGCACCAAGATTTATCCACTATAACTGATCAGGTTATAGACTCCAAGTATTGTTTGCACACTTAGCCTCTTCAGGCTCCAACACAAGTATTCTTTGTACACCTAGCCTCTTCAGGCTCACTCAGATTTGTTTGAGAGTTTGGTTTGTAATAAATACACTTACAGACCTTTCACTAACACTCAGAGAGTGGTTTAAATATAAAGCTTAGGAAAGTCTGCGTAATAACTTCAAATGATTGAAGAATACAGAATGAATAAATGAACAGAGTAATGGCTCTTTAATGCTTTTTAAAACTCTGATATGTTCATCTTCAATGACTTCTGTATTTATAGCCTTCAAACATTTAATATCCGTTAGAGACATTCCTTGCAACTATGGCTTCAAGCAGAGCTTCATTAAATGCAATATAGTCGTTCTGGGCAGCCATTAATGCAATGAAGACGTTGGTTGTACTCTAACATGAGGGATAATAGCTTTATGCATCGTGTAGAAATTAACTCAGAGTTGTGCAGAGTGCTTTTGTACTTTTGCAGAGTACATTTCCCTTTGTGTAATAGCTAAAGGTACTAGGGAATAAAGCATGTTGGAAACATTCTTTAACTGGAAGTTTATCTCTGACTTCCTAGGTTGCTTGAGAGAGAGCACTTCTGAGTTTCTTGATAAGCGTGAGAGAGTTCTCAGAGTATTCTTCATGAGGGGACAGCTTGCAAAAGCTTCCTGTACTTCGAGTTCTTTAACGAAGAACCTTAGACAAGTTGAAGAGTAGAGACAGGTTGTAAAACCAGTTTGCACATAGTCAACAATCCTAGTCAGCAGACAGGTTGACTTCTTGGCTTATACAGACAGGTGAGACTTAGGTAGACAGACAGGTGAGTTTTGTAATCTTCTGATCTGTACACTAAGTAGATAGGTTAGCAACCATAAAATAGGTTAATTAAATCATTACCCAATGTTTAGTTTTCATCAAAACTTAGGGAAATGCACACAGACATTTTAGAGACTTAACAATCTCCCCCTTTTTGATGATGACAAACATTTAGATGATTTAATTGAACCTTTGAAAATATCAGAGTACAAAATGACAGACAGTAGACAAGTTGATATTTTCTATATGTGCAGACAGATGCATTAGTGTTCAATAAAGAGCATCAGAGTAATATGCAGCAGGTTTAAGTGTTTAAGTTCATAGAATCAGAGTATATCAGAGAATGAACACTTAGCATATATTGTTTACATTAAACATCTTAACATTTTTCTCCCCCTTTTGTCAGCAACAAAAAGAGTTAAATAGATAACAGTGGAGAGAAAAAAAAGACAGAAAAATAATAAAGTAAAATTTGATTTGTATTCATCATAAACAATTCAATTACAAGGCAGTTCCTACAACTACTTATTTAGGCTGATTAAACATAAGATACAGGGAATCAACTTTCTGTTCTAACAGCAGCCTAGCATGCCTCTCTGCATCCAATTGTCTTCTGACTTCTTCTAGCTCGGTCTTAAGGAGATTGAAGCTCACTGAATCCACCATCTGAGAGGAGGAGACTTCTGTAGACAGGCTGGTTGAAGCATCAGACAGGGATGGATACCAGGGTAAGGCTAAAACTGGGGGTGCCTTAGGTACAGAGAAAGGTGAGGAGACACGGGGAAAGAAAAGTTGATGAATGGTTCTGAAATAAAATAAAGGAAGAAAAACTATTTTAAACAGAGGGGTGATTCTGACTATGTCAAAATCAGGAGAGGGAAAGACATAAGAGAGTCTTTCACAAAGAGACAATCGAGTGACTCTTATTGGAATAGGAGGGGGAAGAGGTTGATTGGCTAAGACAGATGGAGGTAGGGGAAGGAGAGAGTCTATGTGGGAAAATAATGAATTAGACCCTATGACTAAAAGAAAAAAGTATCTAGACCTAGAGGGTAACATTACAACAGAGGCAGGATAGTTAGATCCTTCCAATGTTCTAATGAACAACACAATAGGGGGATAAAAGAAGATCTCCCTACATGGGTTCAGAATGTGAGGTGGTGGAGAAGGGATGACAGATAAGTGAGATATACTTGCAGTCATCAGAGATTGCAAATCACTCACAAACAGTCTAGATGATATGCCAGATTGTTCTCTGGGAGTTGAGTCCCTGTGAACAACTGTGTATTGACATACATCAAACACGACATCAAAAGATGGTTGAGAGGGGTGAGAGGAGACAGGTGAGTGAAAAGGGGAGGCAACAGATAAAGGGTTGACACAGAGAGCAGAGGGGGAAGAAACAACAGAATCTGGAATACCTAGATAAAGGGGAGAGGATGGTGCAGAAGGGAAGGTGAAGAGCGGTTCTTCAAAAAGCCTTGCTTTCTTCCTTGAAGGAGACAGAGAAGCTTCTTCATGATGACCAACTGTCTATGTTCCAGCAGACAGGTCAGTAGAGGGTGCAGTAGCAGTAGCAGCAGCAGGCTCTTCTGCAGGGACTGCTTCCCTTTCAGCAACAGCCACTACAGGCATAGGGTAGCCTGACCTTCTTTTTCTGGGAATGAAACCCAGATCAAGAGATTTGATCTCCCTAGGCTCTTCTGCAGGTGGAGATGTCTGCTCCCCCTGAGCAGGTGCTTCCTCTTTACTAGGCACAGACTTCACTTGTCTGTCCTTGGTAAAGGTCTTCACCAGTCTTCTTCTCTTGGTGGGTTGTGTAGAAACCACACCTGATTTTCCAGCCTCACTGGTCTTCCTCTTGGGAGAGGGCTTCTTCAACTTGAATCTGAGAGGCTCTACTGTCTCAGCAGATCCTTCAGAAGCTGTGGGTTCCTCAGGCCTTTGATCCTGTCTGGCAACCTTTCCAGTAGCTTTCCAAATCTTTTCAGAGATAGGATACTCTGATTCACCAGTGGAATCAGCAGGCTCTTCTGCAATTTCCTTCAGTTTCTGCTCAACAGCAGGCTTCTTCTTCTTCTTCTTCTTCTTCTTCTTCTTCTTCTTCTTCTTCTTCTTCTTCTTCTTCTTCTTCTTCTTCTTCTTCTCTTCTTCCTCATTCTCCAGAGGGATTCCTTCAATCCCCATCATAGACAAGACCTTCTTGTCTATGGGCAGAGCCATGTCCACAAAGTGGACATCAGTTGGAACAAATATCTTGTTCCTAAAAACCCTTGTCAGCAACATTCCATAAGGGTAGGTAGGCATATTTGTCCTTCTGATCAGAGACTCAAGATACATGTAGATGAGATCATTGATGTCTATCTTGATTTTGTGAATCAAGTGGTACAGAGCAAATCTGTCCAACTTGGTCACATTGTCTCTTGACCCTCTTCTGGGCATCACACACTCCAGAAGCAGCTTGTGCAAGAACCTGCACTTGGGCACCATGCAGACAGGCTTCTTGTTCTCAGGGTTGGGAACTCCATAAATAGCAATATTGATACTTTCAGTTCCCACCTGATCTTCCCAGTCAGGTCTGAAGGCAGTTCCAATCCTTGGACATCTGGTTACCAGTTCCAGAGAGCTTATAGGAAACTGAAGAGTCACATCAGCTGACATTTGAGCCTTGAAGCTCTTGGTTCCATCAACCACATTGGTGATGACCACAGCATTCCTCCAGAAATCTCTGACAAGCTTGGGATGGACCAGCTCCTTGATATCAAAGAAGGCTGTCCACTTAGAGTATTCCAACTCCTCAGTGACATCCATTCCCCATTTCTTCATCTGTTGAAGATCAACAGTCTTCCCAGGTAGAATCTTCTCTACATCAGTTAATCTCATCTCGTATTTCTCAGCAATCTCTTTTGGAGACAGGCGCTTTGAAGATGCCATTTTTCAGAAAGGAGAGAAAGTGAAAGTTTTGGAAGAGAGAAGGGTTTGAACGAGAGGAAGACGAAGACGAAAAGACTTAAGGCTTTTTGAGAAGGATAAAGTTTGAAACTTTATGAAGATTTGCCTTTTAAAGAAGTAAAAGCAGGAGAGAGAAAAAAGACATTTTTAATTAAGAATGGCACGATTTATGTGGGGAACTGTAGCGCCCACTTAGACATAATGAAAACATGGTTTCGAGGTAAAAACTGCCGTGTTCATGATTAGCTTCAGATTAACAAATGGTATTAAATAAATAAGTAAATAATAACCATTTCAATAAAACTGTTGGGTTTCAGCATAGTGACTCAGCAGAGTCAGACAGGTGATCACAGACAGTTTTAAAAACTCAGACATGTCATTCAACAATACAATGCATGTTTAAATTATCTCTAATAAATAAAAATCTTTCTTCTGCTAAAGGCTTAGTGAAGATATCAGCCCATTGATTTTCAGTTTTAACAAACTTAATATCAAAGATACCTTTCTGAACATAATCTCTAATGAAGTGATGTTTGATTTCTATATGCTTAGCCTTAGAATGCTGAATTGGATTTTTAGTTAAGCAGATAGCACTAGAATTATCACACCATACAGATATATTATGCTCAAAAATAGAGTAATCCTCAAGTTGATGTTTTACCCATAAAAGCTGAGAGCAACAACTAGCAGCTGAGATATATTCTGCTTCAGCTGTAGATAGAGCTATAGTTGTCTGTCTTTTGCTTGACCAAGAGACCAAGTTTGCTCCAATGAAGTGGCATCCTCCACTGGTGCTTTTTCTTTCTATTCTGTCTCCAGCAAAGTCAGCATCACAGAATCCCACTAATCTGTATTCATTAGTTCTTAAATACAGCAAACCAAGATTAGTAGTACCAAGCAAATATCTAAATATTCTCTTAACAGCTTTAAGATGAGATTCTCTTGGGTCAGATTGAAATCTAGCACACATACAGACACTAAACTGAATATCAGGTCTGCTTGAAGTTAAGTACAGCAAAGATCCAATCATACCTCTGTAGACAGTTTGGTCTACCTTTTTACCTTCATCATCTTTACTGAGTTTTGCATTGGTTTCCATGGGAGTTTTCATAAGTTTAGCATTTTCCATTTTGTATTTCTTGAGCATTTCCTTGATATACTTTTGTTGATGGATGTAGATTCCATCACTTGTCTGTTTGATTTGTAGACCAAGGAAGAACTTCAATTCTCCCATCATGCTCATCTCAAATTCTGCTTGCATCATCTTTGAAAAATCCTTGCACAGCTTTTCATTAGTTGCTCCAAAAATAATATCATCAACATATATTTGGACTACAATGAGATTTTCTTTATAACTTTTCTTAAACAGAGTAGTATCTACTTGACCTCTTGTAAAGCCGTTATGCATGAGAAAAGAGCTTAGTCTATCATACCATGCCCTTGGTGCTTGCTTTAAACCATATAATGCCCTTTTAAGTTTAAAAACATGATCTGGTTTATCAGTATCTTCAAAACCAGGGGGTTGTTTAACATAAACTTCTTCTTCAATTATTCCATTGAGAAAAGCACTTTTCACATCCATTTGAAAAAGAGTGATTTGGTGTTGTGCAGCATATGACATTAGTATGCGAATAGCTTCTATTCTAGCTACAGGTGCAAATGTTTCAGTATAGTCAATACCTTCTTGTTGGTTATAGCCTTGAGCTACTAACCTTGCCTTGTTTCTGACAACTACTGAAGTTGACACAGGCAAACACAAGAAGGGGGGGTTGAATTGTGTTTGTTAATATTTTTCGAAAACAGCCTTTTCAAAAAGATTTTCTCACACAAAGTTAAGGAGACAGAATAAAGCACACAGAAAAGAAGTCTTTTGAAGGATTAACAAATTCAAGTTCAAATCCCCACAGTTAGTATAAATACGTAAAACCAAAGAGATAAGGGATAAGAAGATTTACACAAGATGTTTTATCCTGGTTCACTCTCTTCCAACCAAGAGCTACGTCCAGTCCCTTCTACTTGAAGGATTTTTCCACTATTTTCAAATAGATTACACCAAGTATTCAACACCTCTCCAGGCTCACAAGTATTTCTTTCTTACCAAGCCTCTTCAGGCTCTACCTCTAATAAAGAGTTTTGATTTCTTTGATCTTCTAACTCACTATATGTGAGAGTATGAAAGTTTAAGATCAGATAAATATTATAGCAATATTCAAACTATAATATTACAGACTTTTGCTTTTGAATGAATAAGAAAATATTTGCTTCGCGAGAGATTTCTTGAGATTTCTTTGTATACGCAAAAGTTGTTTCTTCAAAAGCTTTAGTCTTCTATTTATAGGGTCCTTGATCTTCTCTTCAGAGTCTTCAACGGTTGTATTTGAAATACCCGTTTAGTAATAGAGTCAACTAGGTAAATATCCGTTGTGACTCAGCTTGCTCGAGGCCTTTGTACTGTGAGACAAATTCTTGCATGAAAAAGCACACCTCTGAGCAAAAGTAGCTTGCAAAAAAAAGTTTTGCCTCCTTTGTACAAGTTCCAACTATATCAGCGTAAAAGGTGACAGGGTACAAAAACGTTTTGCATTGTACTATTCTGCTTTTTTGCAAGTCCTGACTTGTACTATGTCTCTCTCAATGAAACAAGGCAAAAGGAATCGTTAATAGAAAACGAGAAGAACCATTATAAATGAAATGAATATCAATCATAAGAAATAAATTCGCTTTGGTTCAAATTGGTATAAATGCTTAAAAAAAAATCTTCGTCCAGCAAACTAGCGTAAAGGCAAGATAAGCAAAAAGAGTTTTAAGGCTTCGTCCACTGACGTGGCAACCAAAACTTCGTCTACTCAAAACAACGGTCTTGCCAGTACCTGAGATAACTAAAATCTCCGTCCAGTGACGTGGCAATAGCAGACTAAGGGCTCTCGTCTACACGAAGAGAAATTCTCCGTCCACTAAAAGCATTCAAGCGCTCGTCCACTGACGTGGCACTGGAGTTATAATGGAGAGTGGACTCGACCATACTTTCAGCAAAGATATTCAATAGAGAACATATGGACGCGGATTTGCAAGGAGAAAAGACTTAACATTTTAGCTTATAAGAACAGAGATTCTTTAAGACTAAAGGCACTTGTTAGATTTAAAGCATTAACACTTTGCTACACAAAATTAATTCTTATTGTTAACATCAAAACCTAGAGATTATTTAATCCAAATTATTTTGGTTCCAACAATCTCCCCCTTTTTGATGATGACAAAAACTAATTAAATTTATTTTGCAAAGTTTAAGAGAGCTTACAAGGCTCCCCCTAAGACAAGGCAGTCAACAGATAAATGCTGTTAAGGCATAATAAGTCAAGTCTCATTTGCAATAACATTGATTAACAAATCAAGATAGCATCCTATAAAACATTAGAGTTCAAAGCAGTATTGAAGCATAATCATGAAGTCAAGGCATAGTATCAGCAAGATGAGTATATATTTATGCATATGCAGACAACTATGTACTTTTTAAAATAAAATCTCTGTATTAATTATAAAATTTAATCTTTCCTTTCTCCCCCTTTTTTGTCATCAGACAAAAAGGCAAAAGGGAGTGGACCATCATTGTCAGCACACAAGAAAAGGATAAAGACAGAGAAAAGAACAGAAAAAAAATTTAGATAGAAGGAGGTGGTGGAGGAGGTGGTTGATTAGGCTGGGGATTTTGATTCCTCTGAAACTCCAAGATCAGAGCCAGCATTTGGTTCATCACTGCATTTGTAGGGGCCAGAGAGTCTTGAACTTGCTTCTGCACCCTTTCTTCAAGCTGTTGAGCCATCTGCTCAGTCTTTTCCTCAACTATCTTGCCAACCTTATCATCAACAATTTTCCCAATGATGTCTTCAAGATTGGGTGGCAAGGTAAGTTGTCTTGAGCTCTCAGCAGTGTCAGAGACAGTGTCTTGAGCCTGGGCTGCTGTTCTGACCATAGCAAGAGCTAATGGTTGAGAAGAAGTCTTAGCAGACTCAGCTCCTTGCTTAGAGACACCAGCCTCAGCAGACTGCTTAGCTTGTGCAGATGAAGGTTCAACTGAAGTAGGCTGAGAAGACATTTGCTCATCAAGTTCAGGGCCTTCTACAATTAACTCTTGGGCTGCCTGATCTGAGGAAGAAGTTGTTGGAGGTGCAGTGGCAACTGTGATAGGTTTCTGAGGTAAATGTTGGAACCAAAATAATTTGGATTAAATAATCTCTAGGTTTTGATGTTAACAATAAGAATTAATTTTGTGTAGCAAAGTATTAATGCTTTAATTCTAACAAGTGCCTTTAGTCTTAAAGAATCTTTGTTCTTATAAGCTAAAATGTTAAGTCTTTTCTCCTTGCAAATCCGCGTCCATATGTTTTCTATTGAATATCTTATGCTGAAATTATGGTCGAGTCCACTCTCCATTATAACTCTAGTGCCACGTCAGTGGACGAGCGCTTGAATGCTTTTAGTGGACGGAAAATTTCTCTTCGTGTAGACGAGAGCCCTTAGTCTGCTATTGCCACGTCACTGAACGGAGATTTTAGTTATCTCAGGTACTGGCAAGACCGTTGTTTTGAGTAGACGAAGTTTTGGTTGCCACGTCAGTGGACGAAGCCTTAAAACTCTTTTTGCTTATCTTGCCTTTACGCTAGTTTGCTGGACGAAGATTTTTTTTTAAGCATTTATACCAATTTGAACCAAAGCGAATTTATTTCTTATGATTGATATTCATTTCATTTATAATGGTTCTTCTCGTTTTCTATTAACGATTCCTTTTGCCTTGTTTCATTGAGAGAGACATAGTACAAGTCAGGACTTGCAAAAAGCAGAATAGTACAATGCAAAACGTTTTTGTACCCTGTCACCTTTTACGCTGATATAGTTGGAACTTGTACAAAGGAGGCAAAACTTTTTTTGCAAGCTGCTTTTGCTCAGAGGTGTGCTTTTTTCATGCAAGAATTTGTCTCACAGTACAAAGGCCTCGAGCAAGCTGAGTCACAACGGATATTTACCTAGTTGACTCTATTTCTAAACGGGTATTTCAAATACAACCGTTGAAGTCTCTGAAGAGAAGATCAAGGACCCTATAAATAGAAGACTAAAGCTTTTGAAGAAACAACTTTTGCGTATACAAAGAAATTTCAAGAAATCTCTCGCGAAGCAAATATTTTCTTATTCATTCAAAAGCAAAAGTCTGTAATATTATAGTTTGAATATTGCTATAATATTTATCTGATCTTAAACTTTCATACTCTCACATATAGTGAGTTAGAAGATCAAAGATATCAAAACTCTTTATTAGAGGTAGAGCCTGAAGAGGCTTGGTAAGAAAGAAATACTTGTGAGCCTGGAGAGGTGTTGAATACTTGGTGTAATCTATTTGAAAATAGTGGAAAAATCCTTCAAGTAGAAGGGACTGGACGTAGCTCTTGGTTGGAAGAGAGTGAACCAGGATAAAACATCTTGTGTAAATCTTCTTATCCCTTATCTCTTTTGTTTTACGTATTTATACTAACTGTGGGGATTTGAACTTGAATTTGTTAATCCTTCAAAAGACTTCTTTTCTGTGTGCTTTATTCTGTCTCCTTAACTTTGTGTGAGAAAATCTTTTTGAAAAGGCTGTTTTCGAAAATATTAACAAACACAATTCAACCCCCCCTTCTTGTGTTTGCCTGTGTCAACTTCAGTAAATCCTTTGCCCAGTGGATAGGTATGATTTCCTCCACATCCCTGCTGGTAATAGGAAGTCCCCACAGATCTTTGTAGATCATGTGCCTTACTTTGGATAGGCCACATTTTCCTCTGTACTTAGGAATTTCCTTCTTCTCTTCTTGAGTCAAACCAGAAGAAGAGGCTTTCCTGGTGCAGTGGATGATGTGAGATAACCAGAAGTCTGCAGCCTTCATTTTCTCCAATTTTCTGCACATCCTCCATATATAGATAGAAGTCAAGCTCGGAGTGATCAAAGAGTTCCTGAGACAAGTCCAGAATGGCAGAGTGAGCTTCAGGCATGACCCCTTTATTTCTTCTGCACCTCATGTCTTTGTCTTTGTTGAGGTCTATCATGCCAAGCCTTGGACAGATGGGGTAGGGAGCAATGCCTACTCGAGTTTCCTTATGGTGTCTCAGCCAAGTGATAGGAACCCATCGTGCAGCTCTTTCAATCTGGAAGTAGCTGAACTCCCACTTCAGAATGTTGTAAATCAGTTGATCTGCAAAGTGGTCTGAGGCACTTCCATAGATGCTGGGATGCTCAAATTTCATCCATTGTGTGTTTGCATCCAGAATAATTGGAACGTGCCTAGATGATCGAGCTCTCCTCTCAGGTAAGGTAGGCAGATGGTTCCTTTTAGGATCTGTTTCCCATACGGGAATGATGTGTCGTGCTACTCCTTGAGTGTGAGGAATCAGAGGTGGGGTTTTTTGTAGGTTGGGGTAAATTTTTCTTGGAGGGAAACGGTTGAGGGGTAGATGGGTGAGGAGAGGGCCATGGTGGGTGTTCATCTCTGATGGAAAGGGACCTTTTGGGGGCTGAGAGTTTGGGTATTTGGTGGTCCAAGGGTATTCCTCATAAGGTTCATAGTCATACTCAGGATGGGAGTACCACCTGGTCAGAGGAGTTTCAAGGTTAAGTTCAGGGTCAGGTTGGTGAGTATGGAACAGAATTTTCCAATTTCTTTTGACCTGAGCCCAGTTCTCGGACCTATTGGCAAAAATAGTGGATGAAGGTATGATTGGTGGAAAAAGTTTTCTTAGTTGTTTAGGGAAGGGGGCACCTCTGCAGATTCCATCATCCTCTTGATGAAACCAGGGATCTGAATCAGGAATAATGGGTGGAAAGAGGGTTTTGAGTGGTGTAGGTTGAGGTGAGGTTAAGTGAGTTGGGCTATTTAGTGGTGAAGATGAATTTGTGGTTTGGTCAGGTTGTTCTCTTTGTGGTGAGGGTAAGGGTGAGGGTAAAGAAGGTCTATATACATTATCAAAGAAATCTACACTTGGGGTAGGGACATCATCACTCACATTAATAGGAGGAACATCAGAGGATGTGTTGACCTCAGAGGCTGCAAAGGTTCTTGCTTTCCTTGCAGGTTGCCTCCTCTTGGTAGGCACAGCAGCATCAACAGCAGCAGCTGCTTTCCTCTTTAAAACTGTTCCCAGTGGAACATTATCATCTTCATCATCGTCTTGAGGCAGAATTAGTTTTCTAGCTCTCTTGGGAGCAGGTTGAGGAGCAAGTTGAGGAGCCTCACTGCCAGGCTCATTTATACAATGCCTCTGGTAGGCCTTCTAGGAGCAGGCTTTCTGACAGCCATAGTTTTCCTTCTAGTTCCTCTCCTGAGACCAAGAATAGCTGCATTGTTGGCCTCAACTGCTTCTTCCTTAATCTTCATTTTCTCTTCTTGTTTTGACATTTCAACAAGCTTGTATGTGTCAAGGTGCATGCTACTTAGATTGCTTTTTCCAAAAATGGCAGCTTGCATCCCCTTTGAACGAAAGATCTTGTCTTGTTCTTCTTGAGGCTTTGCATCTAAGTAATCATACAAGCCTTGCTGCTTGAAGACTTTTGACAGAAGATGAGAGAAAGTGATATGAGAGGCTGTTTCCCTGTGTGTGATGGCATCCTTGAAACGATGAAACAGGATCCATGGCAAGTTTATTTTTGTCTCATAGACCAAGTTACAGAGACAAAACTTGTGAAGGGCAGAGAGGTTGTCCTTAGACCCTGCCTTGTGAAGCACTGTCTTGTTCAGAATCTGATGAAGAATCCTAATGTGATCCTTCATTTCAGATGACTTCCATGAGTGAGTCCTCACTGTGTCATCTCGCATCAGTGTAACAGCGATGGTTTCAATACCACCAAGATCTTCTTCCCAATTTTCTGTCATGATTAAACCCTCTTGGGCACAAACGATTGCATCAGAGATGGTCTTCTCAGAGACAGTTATCTTCTTTCCTTGGACAAACCCTACTATCTCAGTTTCAGTAATCGTTGGTTTCCTCCAGAAATCCCTTATTAAGTCTGGATAAATCGAGACCTTTTCCAGAAACAAAACCGTCCCAACCAGCAGCGTTGATGAACTTGCTTACATCCAAGTTGTACTCACACAAAATTTCAAAGTTAAAATGATGTTCAGCCGCGATATTGATGATGTCAGTAACATAGGCAGGTTCGGGAGTTGAGGTTGAAGCCATTGTTGAGTTCTTGAGTAGGTTAAGGTTTGAAGAAAGAGAGTTCGAAAACTTTTCAGAGAGAAGTTATCAAAGATGAAGAGTAGCGAAAGGTTTTTCAGAGGGAAAGGAGTTACCTTTAAAGAGTTTTCGAATACCAACAGTTTTCAAGGGAATTTAAAAAAAAAGATTGATTAGACAAGACTTTAGTGAAAAAACGGCGTTGGTATATTGGGACCGTAAAAAGGTTACGATGGGATTGATGGAAGTCGCTGACTCAGCAAGGAAATGATTAAAATCAAACGTTTTAATATAATTGAGTTCATATATATAAAAGACAAATGTATGTAAGATTGGGTCCACATAAGATTGAGGGTGGACGCATAAAAACATATGTAGTGGACGCGGCACACCAACAGTAGTGGACGCGTAGACTACACAAGTTCTGGACGCCAAAACTAGTGGACGCGCAGATAAAACATGCAATCAATACATATACCATTTTAAACCACATACAGCATGTTAAGATGTTTTCTGATAAAAGTAAATCTGTCCTCAGCAAGAGGTTTAGTAAAGATATCTGCCCATTGATGGTCAGTATCTACAAATTGAATATCAAAAACACCCTTTTGCACATAGTCTCTGATAAAGTGATGTTTGATTTCTATATGCTTAGCCCTAGAATGAAGAATTGGATTCTTAGACAGATTAATTGCACCAGTATTATCACACATTAGTGGAATACTACTTACAAACACATTATAGTCCTCCAATTGGTGTTTGATCCAGAGAAGTTGTGAGCAGCAGTTTGCAGCTGATATATATTCTGCTTCAGCGGTTGATAGGGCAATGGTACTCTGCCTTTTGCTTGACCATGATACTAGATTAGCTCCAATGAAGTGACATCCCCCACTGGTGCTTTTTCTTTCAATTCTATCTCCAGCATAGTCAGCATCGCAAAAGCCAACTAATCTGTAATCTCCATCTTTCTTAAAGCACAGACCAAGATTAGTAGTACCTTTCAAATATCTAAAGATTCTTTTAACTGCTGATAAATGAGATTCTCTAGGATCAGATTGAAAACGAGCACACAAGCAAACACTGAACATTATATCAGGCCTAGAAGCAGTTAGATACAAGAGAGATCCAATCATACCTCTGTATACCTTCTGATCTACCTTTTTCTCTTTATCATCTATGTTCAGTGTGGACGTGGGATGCATAGGTGTGTTCATCGGTTTGCAATCATCCATCTTAAACTTTTTGAGAAGTTCCTTTGTGTACTTAGTTTGATGGATGAACACCCCGTCCATAGATTGTTTGACTTGAAGTCCAAGAAAGAATTTGAGTTCTCCCATCATGCTCATTTCAAACTCTTTCTGCATTAGCTTTGAGAATTCTTTGCACAAAGATTCATTAGTAGCACCAAAAATAATATCATCTACATAGATCTGTACTACAATGAAGTTGGAATTAATTGATTTTCTAAATAAGGTGGTGTCTACCTTTCCTCTGACAAAACCATTATCCATTAGAAAAGAACTTAGCCTATCATACCAAGCTCTTGGGGCTTGTTTTAGGCCGTATAAAGCTTTCTTAAGCTTGTATACATGTTCAGGTTGGGTTTCATTCTCAAAACCCGGTGGTTGCATAACATAAACTTCTTCATTGATAAAACCATTTAAAAAAGCACTTTTTACATCCATTTGAAAAAGCATAATATTATGATGTGCAGCAAATGAGAGTAAAATTCTGATTGCTTCCAATCTTGCAACGGGTGCAAAGGTTTCAGTATAGTCTATACCTTCTTCTTGAGAATAACCTTGTGCAACCAATCTTGCTTTATTTCTTATAACCTTACCATTTTCGTCAAGCTTGTTTCTGTAAACCCATTTTGTTCCTATAACAGATTTATTCATAGGTAGGGTTACCAGAGTCCAAACTTCACTCCTCTCAAACTGATTCAGCTCTTCTTGCATTGCCAAAATCCAACCATTGTCCAGCAGAGCCTCATCTACAGTTTTTGGTTCCAATTCAGACACCAATGCAGAGTCTTCTTGCTCTCTGAAAGTTGATCTGGTTCTTAGCTTATCGCTTGGATTTCCTATTATTTGATCCGGTGGATGATAATTCTTGAAATGCCAAGTTCTCTGAGCATTGTCTTGTTGAGAGGTGGATGCTTCTGGTTGATGAGAAGGGTCTTCAACTGGATCATCAGTTTTGACTTCATTTGTTTCCCCTGTGATGTTTAAGTCAAGATCTGCAAAACTTTCATCTAGCTCTGATAGTTTCTTATCAGGCTGTTTGTCATCAAATCTAACATGTATAGATTCTTCTACTGTTAAAGTTCTTGAGTTATACACTCTAAAACCTTTTGAGGTTTCAGAAAATCCTAGAAGAATTCCATTGTCTACCTTTGCATCAAACTTACCAAGTTGATCTTTTGTATTTAAAATAAAACATTTACATCCAAAAGGATGAAAATAAGATATGTTGGGTTTTCTGCCTTTCCACAATTCATAGGGAGTCTTATTCAGAATTGGTCTAATGTATATTCTGTTCTGAATGTAGCAGGCAGTGTTCACAGCTTCAGCCCAGAAGTGCTTAGGGACAGAATTGTCATTGAGCATAGTCCTAGCCATCTCTTGAAGAGATCTGTTCTTTCTCTCTACCACACCATTTTGCTGTGGTGTTCTTGGTATTGAGAAGTTGTGTTGAATTCCTTTTTCTTCACAAAACTCATTGAATAGCTCATTGACAAATTCTCCCCCATGGTCACTTCTGATTGAAGCTATACCCATCCCCTTTTCATTCTGTACACGTTTGCAGAATACAGAAAAGACCTTGAAGGACTCATCTTTGTGAGCAAGAAACATAACCCATGTCCATCTAGTATAGTCATCCACAATGACTAGACCATATTTCTTACCACTGATAGAAGCAGTCCTTGTTGGACCAAAAAGATCAAGGTGTAGCAGTTCTAGTGGTCTTTTGGTACTTACAATATTCTTAGATTCAAAAGAACCTTTGACTTGTTTTCCCTTCTGACATGCATCACAGAGAGCATCAGACTTGTATTTAAGGTTTGGTAAACCTCTCACGAGGTTATGCTTATTTAGCTTTGAGATTAATCTCAAGCTTGCATGACCTAGCCTTTTATGCCAAATCCAACGTTCATCTTCAATGGACACTAAACATGAGACACTTTGATTTGAGAGGTCCTCCAAGTCAATTTTGTATAAATTGTTTTGCCTCTTAGCAGTGAATAAAATTGATCCATCATTTTTCTTGACATAACACATGTTCTTATTAAAAGAAACATCATATCCACTGTCACATAATTGACTTATGCTCAGTAGATTATGTTTTAAACCATTCACCAAAAGAACATTATCAATGGAGGGAAAAGGATGTTTACCGATTTTACCTATACCAGTGATCTTTCCTTTCTGATTTCCTCCAAATGTCACCCAGCCACCATCCTTATGTTTAAGGTCTTGGAACATATACTTTTCTCCCGTCATGTGACGTGAGCATCCACTGTCCAAGTACCAGGATGTTTGTTTCTTTCCTGTTGTTAAGCAGATCTGCAACAGGTATTATCTTGTTCTTAGGTACCCAAACTGACTTGGGTCCTTTCATGTTAGTTTTCTTTGGACGAGAATATTTAGTATGCCTATTATGTATGCATCTAGATGTAGAGTGCCCACTTTTTCCACACACTTTACAAAAGGTGTTGGACGGGCCAGATTTGGTTTTTGCATACCTAGCTGGAGCTTTTGAAGCTCTTTGCTGCATAGGTGGTTTTGACTTAGTGTAAGATGCCTCATACTTCTTATTGTCATAACCAAGGCCAGATTTATCAAGGGTGACCTAGAATACCTTAGGATAAGACTAAGCTTATCTGAGCCTCCTACCAGTTTTGACAGAGAGTCTGTCAAGTATTTTACATCTTGTTTTAGTTTTGCAACTTCACAAGAATTGTCAGGCTCACATTCAGATTTGTCAGTTAGACTGACATTCTCTGATTTCAGCTTATCATTTTCTTGAAACAAACTTTGTTTTTCCATGCAAACTCTATCATATTCTTTGGTTAATTTTGCAAACTTCTTTTTAAGACTTTTGTATTCATGAGATAATATGGATGAGTCATGCAGTAATTCATCAAAGGCATTTTTGAGAGTTGAAGGTTCAGAATCTGTTACCTCATCATCATCAGTGTACTCATTCTCTGATGATGTGTCTGCCATGAGGCAAATGTTTGCCTCTTCCTCTGCTTCCTCTTCCTCATCTGATGAGGATAAGTCCAAGTCTTCCCATGTAGCCATTAAGCCCTTCTTTTTCTTAAAGAACTTCTTCTTCTCTTTTAGGTCAGGGCAGTCGGCTTTGAAATGTCCAGGCTTTTTGCACTCAAAGCACAAAGGTGGACCTTTTTCTTTAGAGTCTGACTTCTCCTTAGAAAATTTCTTGTTGAATGGCTTTCTCTTGAAATTATTTTTTCTTCTCCACATATGTTGTATCTTTCTGGAGATGAAGGATAGTTCATCTTCATCTGATCCTTCATCACTGTCTGAAGGTTCAGCATCATCTGAAGACTCAGCAGCTTTGAGAACTTTTGAAGAACTTGCTTTCTTTGCCTTTAAAGCAATGGACTTTCCCTTTCTGGAATTGTCTTCCTCATTTAGTTCAAGTTCATGAACTTTTAATGATCCTAGAAGTTCTTCCAGAGAGAGAGTATTCAGATTCTTAGCTTCTTGAATAGCAGTGACCTTTGGTCTCCACTGTTTGGAGAGACTTCTCAGAATCTTTCTGATATGATCTCTATTCTCATATACCTTTCCCAGAGATCTGAGACTGTTTGTTATTGTTTGAAATCTTCCAAACATCTGATCTATAGACTCATGATCAGTCATCTTGAAGAGTTCATACTGGTGAACCAGCATGCTTATCTTTGACTCCTTCACTTGTGATGAGCCTTCATGAGCGAGAGCCAGTGTATCCCAGATTTCTTTTGCTGTGTTGCAGCTGTGAACTTTATCATGTTCTGATCTGGTAATAGCACACATCAAGTAATGTTTGGCTTTGAGATTTAGTTGATGTTTGGCTTTTTGATCAACACTCCAATCTGCTCTAGCCAGTACAACTTGATTTTCACTTCTTGGCTCAGTGTAGCCATTCTCTATCAGTTCCCAGATGTCTAGATTCTGTGCATCTAGGAAGGCCATCATTCTCTTCTTCCAATAGTCGTAATCTGTTCCATCAAAGAGTGGAGGTCTGTTGATAGCTTGTCCTTCTGCATCCATGGTGATAGGATCGTACTTCCTCAGCACTTGTTAGATGCTCAACCCTTTCGAGGCTGAGCTCTGATACCAACTGAAGTTGACACAGGCAAACACAAGAAGGGGGGGTTGAATTGTGTTTGTTAATATTTTTCGAAAACAGCCTTTTCAAAAAGATTTTCTCACACAAAGTTAAGGAGACAGAATAAAGCACACAGAAAAGAAGTCTTTTGAAGGATTAACAAATTCAAGTTCAAATCCCCACAGTTAGTATAAATACGTAAAACCAAAGAGATAAGGGATAAGAAGATTTACACAAGATGTTTTATCCTGGTTCACTCTCTTCCAACCAAGAGCTACGTCCAGTCCCTTCTACTTGAAGGATTTTTCCACTATTTTCAAATAGATTACACCAAGTATTCAACACCTCTCCAGGCTCACAAGTATTTCTTTCTTACCAAGCCTCTTCAGGCTCTACCTCTAATAAAGAGTTTTGATTTCTTTGATCTTCTAACTCACTATATGTGAGAGTATGAAAGTTTAAGATCAGATAAATATTATAGCAATATTCAAACTATAATATTACAGACTTTTGCTTTTGAATGAATAAGAAAATATTTGCTTCGCGAGAGATTTCTTGAGATTTCTTTGTATACGCAAAAGTTGTTTCTTCAAAAGCTTTAGTCTTCTATTTATAGGGTCCTTGATCTTCTCTTCAGAGTCTTCAACGGTTGTATTTGAAATACCCGTTTAGTAATAGAGTCAACTAGGTAAATATCCGTTGTGACTCAGCTTGCTCGAGGCCTTTGTACTGTGAGACAAATTCTTGCATGAAAAAGCACACCTCTGAGCAAAAGTAGCTTGCAAAAAAAAGTTTTGCCTCCTTTGTACAAGTTCCAACTATATCAGCGTAAAAGGTGACAGGGTACAAAAACGTTTTGCATTGTACTATTCTGCTTTTTGCAAGTCCTGACTTGTACTATGTCTCTCTCAATGAAACAAGGCAAAAGGAATCGTTAATAGAAAACGAGAAGAACCATTATAAATGAAATGAATATCAATCATAAGAAATAAATTCGCTTTGGTTCAAATTGGTATAAATGCTTAAAAAAAAATCTTCGTCCAGCAAACTAGCGTAAAGGCAAGATAAGCAAAAAGAGTTTTAAGGCTTCGTCCACTGACGTGGCAACCAAAACTTCGTCTACTCAAAACAACGGTCTTGCCAGTACCTGAGATAACTAAAATCTCCGTCCAGTGACGTGGCAATAGCAGACTAAGGGCTCTCGTCTACACGAAGAGAAATTCTCCGTCCACTAAAAGCATTCAAGCGCTCGTCCACTGACGTGGCACTGGAGTTATAATGGAGAGTGGACTCGACCATACTTTCAGCAAAGATATTCAATAGAGAACATATGGACGCGGATTTGCAAGGAGAAAAGACTTAACATTTTAGCTTATAAGAACAGAGATTCTTTAAGACTAAAGGCACTTGTTAGATTTAAAGCATTAACACTTTGCTACACAAAATTAATTCTTATTGTTAACATCAAAACCTAGAGATTATTTAATCCAAATTATTTTGGTTCCAACAACTTTGCCATCTTTATCTAACTTGTTTCTGAAGACCCATCTTGTTCCAATGACAGACTTGTTTTTGGGCTTGGAGACAAGTGTCCAGACATCATTTCTGGTGAACTGGTTGAGTTCTTCTTGCATAGCAAGAATCCAGCTTTCATCATCAAGAGCTTCTTCAATGTGCTTTGGCTCTATTTCTGACAAAAAGGCCACATTGCTTGATTCTCTTAAGGTAGATCTGGTTCTTACTCCTTCTGAGGGATGACCGATGATGAGATCCTTAGGATGATGAGTTTTGAATTTCCAGTCTCTTTCAAGAGGACCTTGACTTGTCTGTGTTTGTTGACTTGTCTGTTCCACTGGTCTGTCTGGTTCTGCTTCAGGTTCAGGTTTGGTTAAGTCAGGTTATTGATCTTCTGACTTGTTTATATCAAGACCTGCAAGATCATCTTCTAGATCTGACAATTCCTTATCAGTCTTTAAGTTATCATTAAATTTGACATGAACAGATTCTTCAATAACAGATGTTCTAGAATTGTAAATTCTAAAAGCTTTAGACATTTCAGAGTATCCCAAAAAGATACCTTTGTCTGTCTTAGAGTCAAATTTTCCAAGTTGATCCTTGGTATTTAATATGTAGCATTCACAACCAAATGCATGAAAGTAAGAAATGTTGGGGCTTTTTCCTTTCCATAGTTCATAGGGAGTTTTCTTTAAAAAAGGCCTAATGAGTATTCTGTTTTGTACATAACAAGCTGTGTTTACTGCTTCTGCCCAGAAGTACTTAGGGAGATTATTCTCATTGAGCATAGATCTAGCCATCTCTTGCAGAGATCTGTTCTTTCTCTCAACCACTCCATTTTGTTGAGGAGTTCTAGGTGCAGAGAAATTGTGAGAGATCCCATTCTCCTCACAGAACTGACTAAACTGCTCATTTTCAAATTCTCCCCCATGGTCACTTCTAAGAGTAGAAATGCAGAAACCCTGCTCATTTTGTACTCTTTTACAGAATACTGAGAAAGCCTTAAAAGACTCATCCTTGTGGGTTAAGAAGAGTACCCATGTATATCTAGAATAGTCATCAACTATGACAAATCCATATTTCCTTCCAGCCAAGCTAGCAACACTAACTGGTCCAAACAGATCCATGTGTAACAACTGAAGAGGTCTAGAGGTTGATATTTGGTTTTTAGATTTGAAACTTGATTTTATCTGTTTACCTCTCTGACATGCATCACACAAAACATCTTTCTTAAAACTAATATCAGGCAATCCTCTCACAAGGTTATCCCTTTTTAGTTTTGAAATTAATTTCATACTGGCATGTCCTAGTTTCTTATGCCACAACCATCTTTCATCCTCTTTAGACATCAGACATATTACACTTTGATCTGAGAGATCAGTCAGTTCAATCTTATACAGATTTTGTTGCCTTTTAGCTGAAAAGAGGGTTTTGCCACTGAGATCTTTAACTATACAGAAATTTTTGGTAAAGGAGACATCAAATCCACTGTCACATAATTGACTTATGCTAAGCAAATTGTGTTTTAATCCTTTAACCATAAGAACATTTGATATAGAGGGAAGAGGAGGTTTACCACCAATAGTACCAATTCCTATAACCTTCCCTTTCTGATTTCCACCAAATGCCACATGTCCTCCTTTCTTAAGTTGGAGGTCTAGGAACATAGACCTTTCTCCTGTCATGTGTCGCGAGCAGCCACTGTCCAGGTACCAGCAGTGGTGTTTTCTTTGTGCTGTTGAGGACATCTGCAACAGAGATTATTTGATCTTTAGGTACCCATAGTTTTCTGGGTCCTTTTCTGCTAGTTCTAGGAGTCTGTGAAGACTTCCTTCTTTTCTTATGGAGACACTTAGACATAACATGTCCAGTCTTTCCACAGAAATTACAGACAGGTATGGATTTAATAGCAGTAGATGTAGCAGACACTTTAGAGTGCTTAGTTGATACTTTATGATGTATCTGATGGACATATCCTATACCTTCTTTGTTAAGGGAGTGCATCTGACAGCCAAGCAGCTTTGTCAGATTATCTCTACCATTAACAAATTTGGCAAGATCAGAAGTGAGCTCTTCCACTTTCTGTTGAAGTTTTTCAACTTCTTCAGACTGTGATGTATCACTAGAGATCTTAGCTTCATTAGACTTTTCAGTCTTCAGCTCACTGTTCTCCTTGGCAAATTTCTCACACTCTAGAGATTTCTGTTTATGCTCACTGAGGAGCTTAACATGATCTCTCTTGAGAGATTTGAACGCCTTAGACAGACAGTTGGATTCCTCCAACAATTCTTCATAGGCATCAAGTAATTCCTCATAATCAGAATTTACCTCATTATCTGAATCAGAGTCAGTGTTAGCCATTAGACAGAGATTTGCTTCTTCCTCTGTCTCCTCATCAGTAGATGTTGACTCTAGGTCTTCCCAAGTAGCCATCATTCCTTTCTTCTTCTTTTTGAAGAACTTCTTAAATGGGGCTTTCTTGAGTTGAGGACATTCTACTTTGATGTGTCCTGGTTTCTTGCACTCATAGCAGACAATCGAGTTTTTGTCTGTTGAAGTGGAATCCTTGAAATTCTTGTCCTTGTTGAATCTTCTGAATGGCTTATCCTTTCTGAACTTCTTTTTCTGTAGGAGAAGCTTTATCTTTCTGGTTAGGAGAGATAGTTCTTCATCACTTTCAGAATCCTCAGATTCAGACAGGTCAGCATCACTGGATGACTCGTCTGCCTTCAAAGCTTTAGAGGCTTTGGAAGACTTTTGATCAGCCTTCAGAGCAATTGACTTGCCCTTCTTTGTTGAGACTTCATCTCCAAGTTCTTGCTCATGAACAGTAAGTGTTCCAAGGAGTTCATCCATAGTCAAGGTGGTAAGATCTTTGGCTTGCGAGATAGCAGTTACCAGAGGTCTCCACTGCTTAGGTAGGCTCCTAACCTTCTCAGCATTGGAGTAAACTTTGCCAAGAGACTTTAGACCATTGATGATAGTTTGAAATCTCCCAATCATTTGAGCAACAGATTCTCCTTCTTCCATGAGAAATAGTTCATACTTTCTGACAAGTATGGCAATTTTTTATTCTTTGACCTTGGCGGTTCCTTCATGTGTGATAGCTAAGGTGTCCCATATTTCTTTGGCAGAATCACAGGCACAGACCTTCTCAAACTCATCAGGACTGAGCGCACAAATAATGTTGTATCTGGCTTTGTGATTCAGATCCCATTTTGCCTTTTCTGCAGGGGTCCACTGAGCTTTTGGCTTGTCAGTGTTGTCATCATTTTTAGGGATGAAGGGACCATCTGTGATGACATCCCAGAGATCAGAGTTTGTAGATAGAATGAACCATTGAAATCTATCTTTCCAATAGTTGTAGTTTTCTCCATTGAAGAATGGAGGTCTGGTTAAGGAGGCTCCTTCAGTCTGGTTACTTCCACTAGCTCCAGCAGTCATGTCTATTCTTCAGGATCTTTTACCTCAACACTGTTAGATGCTCAACCCAGAGGCTGAGCTCTGATACCAACTGAAATAGACAACTATAAACACGAGAAGGGGGGGTTGAATTGTGTTTATTAGAATTTAAAATAAAGTTAAAAACTTTTTGCATGCAGAAGCTAAGCACAGACGGGTGTAAAAAGATACACAGACAGGTCACCTGTCTGTTGTAGTTTTCTCAGAAAAACAACACACGTAGAGATAAGAAAACAGACTTGACAAAAACAGTTTTAACCCCTTTGTTAGAAAGCAGATGATATATATATAATCAAAACAACTAAAGAGATTAAGGGAAGAGAGATTAACACAGAGATTTATCCTGGTTCACTCTTTAACACAAAGAGCTACGTCCAGTCCTTGGCAGCACCAAGATTTATCCACTATAACTGATCAGGTTACAGACTCCAAGTATTGTTTGCACACCTAGCCTCTTCAGGCTCCAACACAAGTATTCTTTGCACACCTAGCCTCTTCAGGCTCACTCAGTTTTGTTTGAGAGTTTGGTTTGTAATAAATACACTTACAGACCTTTCACTAACACTCAGAGAGTGGTTTAAATATAAAGCTTAGGAAAGTCTGCGTAATAACTTCAAATGATTGAAGAATACAAAATGAATAAATGAACAGAGTGATGGCTCTTTAATGCTTTTTAAAACTCTGATATGTTCATCTTCAATGACTTCTGTATTTATAGCCTTCAAACATTTAATATCCGTTAGAGACATTCCTTGCAACTATGGCTTCAAGCAGAGCTTCATTAAATGCAATATAGTCGTTCTGGGCAGCCATTAATGCAATGAAGACGTTGGTTGTACTCTAACATGAGGGATAATAGCTTTATGCATCGTGTAGAAATTAACTCAGAGTTGTGCAGAGTGCTTTTGTACTTTTGCAGAGTACATTTCCCTTTCTGTGTAATAGCTAAAGGTACTAGGGAATAAAGCATGTTGGAAACATTCTTTAACTGGAAGTTTATCTCTGACTTCCTAGGTTGCTTGAGAGAGAGCAATTCTGAGTTTCTTGATAAGCGTGAGAGAGTTCTCAGAGTATTCTTCATGAGGGGACAGCTTGCAAAAGCTTCCTGTACTTCGAGTTCTTTAACGAAAAACCTTAGACAAGTTGAAGAGTAGAAACAGGTTGTAAAACCAGTTTGCACATAGTCAACAATCCTAGTCAGCAGACAGGTTGACTTCTTGGCTTATACGGACAGGTGAGACTTAGGTAGACAGACAGGTGAGTTTTGTAATCTTCTGATCTGTACACTAAGTAGATAGGTTAGCAACCATAAAATAGGTTAATTAAATCATTACCCAATGTTTAGTTTTCATCAAAACTTAGGAAAATGCACACAGACATTTTAGAGACTTAACAGTTAGATGAACTATTTGATGAAATGCTCGTGTTTGGACCCATTCCTGATGTTTATACTTACGATGTAGCGGCGGTGCTGGAAGGGGGTTGCAGGAAAGATTGGTAAAGGATGGGTATTTTTCTTAATTTAAGAAATAAAGGAACCGACAAATAATAATTTTTTTGCTGAAAGGTCCCTACTCACGGTGGGAGACATGTGAAGGTCCCCCACCCTAGCCTCCGCCTAAAACCTTTTGCAGAGGAATCTTAAGTTCTTCTCCGACTTTCACCCTTATGACTAGTTCAACACATCTAACCACCCATTATTCAATATTCCAACTTTCAAGACCAAAAAGCATTTAAACATAAATAAATTAGGGATTTAACTAGTATATATTGTCAATGTAATTTTTGTTTTATAATGTCAACTAAAGCATAAATTGTCATATCATTATATGATTTTTTTTAACTTTTATTATAATTGCCTTAAAATTCACTCTTTGGATGATTTATAATTGGTTGATAATGTAAAAAATTACATTGACAATGTATACCAATTAAACTCATAAATTAATTTTTATGAAATGGAAAAAAAATAGACAAAGATTGGCTCAAGTTTTTAAGAATACAATTGCGAGAGTAGTCTGTGCTATAATTATAATCACATCAACCATATGTATATATATTTTTATAAGTATATGCGTTTACCATAAATATGATGTAATTATATAGCTGTACAATAATCATAATTTAAAATCATGTATCAACATAATTCTTACATTCATAACCAAATCATAAATCATATACTAATACTAACTAAATATAATTGGCTAAGAAGGAATCAAATTGAGGCCAACCCACCTGTTGCCTATCAGATGAGACACGACCATGATGATAATTTTGGGTTTGGATGACCATCCGATCCATCACGAGTTTTTCGGCAGGCGGTTCAGCCGGCATCACCGATGCCACCGAACCCTGCCAATATGCACAATTGGCTGGATTTACTTGTGCAGCTACAACATGAGTGCAATTGCCACTTCCCATTCTTGGATCAACATTTTGATTCTGTTTTTGGTCATGGTGGTTGTGATGCTTGTGATGAGACAAATACCTCCTCTTCCTTGCCATCCTCTTCTTTCGTGCTTCTTTTGTTGCTAATGGGCCTAATCTCATCGATCTATCACCAGGGTCATGAAATAACTGATAAGAGTGAACATTATTGTATTTGTCCCCAAATGACTGGTTGTAGTGAGAAGCAAGAGTGAACTGAGAATGAGGCCATGAATGTGCTGATTCCAACATCTGATATTCAGCTGTAGTAGTGCAACCATTGATATTATTTGAAGCACCATTTGTGTAAGGGTCACCCACATAATTACTAACAATGGGTTGAGGAAGCAGCACCATAGCACCTAGATCTGCCCTATAAGGTGGGGGGGAAATCCAAGGTGACTGGTTGAAATAAGTGTTTGGCTCAGGTCCAAATGAACTTTGGTGGTTCAGATTAGAGGTAGGGTTAGTGTTTTGGTTTTGAGTAGGATTTTTAAATTGTGTGAGAACAATTGAAGGTGTATTCTCTTTGCGCATCTTGTTCTGAAGGTGGCTAGTTTGAACCCATTGAAGAATAAGTTTGAGTAATTTCTTCATTGCTTCTTTTCCTCCTCCTAAATGCCTTACAGCGCATTCTATGGTAGATTTCTGGAGCTTTACACTCCTCAACTCATTAGCAGAGACACTATACTTGTTGGACTTGAGCCACTCTAAGAACAAAGTTCTCATTTCATTGTCTAAGTCACCCTCTCCTTTGGCCTCATACTCACCTTTCTCTGCCTTTTGTTGTTGTGGTGGTGGCTGATGATGTACTATTGGTGCAAGTTGATTTTCCTTCCCTTTTGTAAATTCCTCCGGTGGATTTTCATCATTTTGAAAAATAAAAGATGGGTCAAAGAAATCATTGTTTTCTAAAAGGTCCATGTACCCAAAAGTCTCCATCACATTCATGGTGTCACCAAAACCATCATAGTGGTGACTTGGATCTGTGGATTGTGGAATCTCCATAGAAGCAGTGGAGGACAAGGCTGGTGGTGGTGCATCCACTGGATCACATTGCTTGATGTAGTAGTGGCTATTCCTTTTCTCCAAATCTTTCTCAACATCTGACTTCAAAACCGCCAATGATGTCGCGTCAGACGAGGAAGCGAAGGCGGGGGAGTTGAAGCACGTTGTAGTCTTGGCTGGTGCTGGTGTTGGGGAAGTAGATGAAGATGACAACATGCACGGGAAATCAGGTAGTGAAGGGAAATCAACATAGAAAACGGAAGCATCATTCATGGCAAGAAGATTTTCTTGGTCACTGTGAAGCCACATCTCTCTCTCATTCACTACCAAAGTGTCTGTGTTCTCTATGGTACCAAAATCAATGAAGTCTGTTTCAGTTACTACCCTTGCATGCAGATCTCCCACTTGCAGTTCCCCTTCATCTCATCCACAGAACTATATATCATCCTTAAAAGGGAGAAAAAGAAATAAAACCTACCAAAAAAAAAAAGGTTCAAACTTGAAAACCCTTTGAGTTTTGATGGTTTTAGATGTCGGATTTTTGTATTTCAGAGAGAGAAAAGGATAAAGACTAAAGAGGTTTGGACACTGAGAAGGACACAGATAAGTTTTCTTCTTTTTTTTTCTTTTCCTGTGTACGGATAAATGCAAGAGGGAAATTAAGATCTACCACGGTATCCTGTTAAAAAGCAAAGAAGATAAGGGCCCATTTTTGTTATCAAATCCTATGAAGAGAGGCAACAAAAAGCATCTGGTTTTATCAACTCACAAGAGGTTCAATAAATAGGATATCATAAACAAAATACTAAACCCTCTCTCACCTTTAAAGAAAGTGATTCATAATGTTTTAAAATCTTGGGTTGTTTATTATTTTATATTCCCAATTAATTGTGCCATTATCAGACACTAATTAAGCATTAAAAAAAAAGAAGGCTAAATTACACTTTTGGTCCCCAAATTGTTATTAAATGTTCAATTTGGTCCCCAAATTTTTAAACGGTTCATTTTGGTCCCCTAATTCCTTAAACTAGTTCAAATAGGTCCTTCCGTCAAGTTGACTAACGGCGACGTCAAACCTAATGCCACGTGTCATTAAGTTTAATATTTTAGTGCCACGTGGCATTAAATTTAATATTTTAATGTTCATTTTGGTCTCCAAATTATTTTAAAATGCTCAATTTGGTCCCCAAATTTTTAAAATGTTCATTGTCGTCATTTAGTCAACTTGACGGAAGGACCTATTTGAACAAGTTTAAGGAATTAGGGGACCAAAATGAACCGTTGGGGGTCAAATTAAACATTTAATAACAATTTGAAGACCAAAAGTGTAATTTAGCCTAAAAAAAATTATGTACAATAGTTTATCGCGCAATGGTATTAGAAAAATAGAGTTCCCAAATTATATGTTAAAATAAATATTAAAGTACTGAAGTTTTATAGGTGATAAAATAGAAGAAAAAAAAATACCTTACAAGATAGATTCTTCCAAAACACGGGAAGGCAATCAAGGCCTTCACATCAGCATGATCATATCTCGGGCGCCCACATGCTTAGTTCTTCTAAAGTTAGTCTAGACCCCATGTGCGTTCAGGTTTGTTCTGGGAAGTTTCAGTATCCAACTTTTTCTATTTTCTATTATTTTATTATAGAGAATTTAAAATTGTTGTGGGGTTTTCACACTAGAAAAACGAAACATTTAATTTTTTGAAAAGAAAAAGAAATTGTAAGTAAGAGAGAGGAAAAGACGGAGAGTGGTTGGAAGGCTTTAGAGCGAGGAAATGGCAGTTTTTGAGATAAATGAAAGACGAAGGAAATAATCAATAAAACAAGGAAACCGTTTTTTACAACGCCTTAAATAAATAACGCGAGATGCCGGGCTTGTTGACTAAAGTGGTACCAACTTGGGAAGTATTTTTTATTTTTATGTACTTTGAAAACAAATTTTTAAAGTGGGATAGTGATGCTAGGTGACAACTATCCCGTAATAATAATAATAATAATAATAATAATAATAATAATAATAATAATAATAATAATTGTTGTTGTTGTTGTTGTTGTTGTTGTAAATATCTATATATTTATGTGTGATGGATGACTATCCTAATTTAGGATATGATAGTATTTCATAATATTTTTGTATTTACTCCTTTGTTTATTCATTGATTTGGTTCAGAATTAAGAATCCATTATAAATAGGACTGTTAGGTCTGTCATTAATGTACAACTTGAATATGATTATCAATACAAATGTTATAGCTAACTCCTGAAGAGTTAGCCTCTGAATACTAATTCCAGAAGAACCAGCCTTTGACATCATTTCATATTACCTTGATCTTTTATATTTCTTTTCTTTTTATAACACGTTATTTGCACGATCGTCACTAACGGAGTAACAATTTTTATGTGGGTATCTTTTCAAGGTAAGATTTCATGGATACATGATTTGAAAATTTTCTAGAAAGAATTTATACACGTTCTCAAAAGTCAAAACAATGCCTATAGGTTAATATTTTTCCCCTGTACGTTTGATAAACTCTTTTTGGGTTAATCTTTTTTTTTTTTTTTGGAATAGTTGAATTCATCCATTGTATTCATGTTCGTCATACTCTCTTTGGTTGAATTTAATTATCTAATTTATGATTATATTATTTCTTATGACTTTATTTTTTCCTAACCCAATCGTCATATTTTATCTTGTTACTCTTGATAAATTATGGAATAATTTACTATTCAAGTATCCCTGAAGGATTGCACAAAACCAATAATTGAAATTTAAAAAATCATTTAATGTTGGTATATTTTGAAACAAATTAAAGTGATAGAAAGTTGTATATGCCTCTCAAGTATGTTCCTGTAGTAGCAAAAATGAGAAAGCAACCAAATGGATTGAACTTCATTTCCAGAAGTGAATGTTATGTATCATAATTATAATTTTGGGTCAAATGGATTGAATATCATTCACATAAGTGAATGTTATGTATTAATTTTATGTACGGGGTACGATAAAGGTCGTGATTACAATCATTGATGTGGTAGATATTACCATTACCATTAACGTGATGATTTAAAATCTTCGTATGAGACTATGAGTGAGATATGAGAAAAATATTGAAAATAGTAAAATTATCTTAATGTTTTTAGCATGTATGAAAATACCTCGATCATACTTGTCGTATGTCAATATTTTGTTGGATGGATTTTTCAATCAAGGTAAAGATTGATTTTTGTCTGCCAAATCCTAGTGGTGAGTTATACTCCAGTGACATATTAATTATTTCTCATGATGATTTTGATTAATAACATTTGTAATGTACGAATATTTGTTTTAGCATATGCAATGGTTATTGATAAAGAATCATTTATTCTTTGGAAAATATAAAATAATATAATTACCATGAGTTATCATATTTTCTTTTATGAATATGATTAATGGTTAATTTGTTTTTATGAAAATTATTCTTTTTATCATGATCTTTCAAATAATGTGCATTTGAAAATATTTATTTTTGTTAACCTTTTGGAGTTAAGATTTGTTGGGGAATGGTTGTTAGAGAAAATAGAATGACGATTATGCCTTTGACGAACCACTACCTTAAAAGGAAGGTTCTGACAGACTCAATATGCACTCTGACAATCCGGTTTTAGCATTGAAGGTTAATAATAATGAAGTTTACATAATAGAATTGTCCAAGGTATGTGTTCTGAATTTTTCTTTTCTTCTCCTACTATCTTGTTTTTAGCAACAGGTGCTAATAAATAAAATATATAGTCAGTGGTTTAAATTTTTCCATAGAATTCTGGGAATAGAAAATTTCTCCTCGGTGGCATTTACTAAATGTCAATTTCTAACTTTTTGGAATATTAGAATGTTGACATTGAATGCCATTTTATGACGGCCAATAGAATGTTAATATTGGCAGTTGTGCAAATTTCAAATCAATAACTGACTTTTTAATGTTGCATTATGTGTATCAATCAATGTATGCAATTGATTTTATATAATACAAAGTTGTATTCGAAAGTCAATTGGTTTTTGAGTTTTATTGATTGCAGAAAATATATTTTCTACTTAGAGTTTTATTGATTATATCAATTATAATTTTGATATAAGAGTGCGATTGAAACCCTTGCTAATGTAAACCAGAAGTTTGCTATGCACTTGAAAATCAAAGTTAATTAAATTGTTGTAAACCAGAAGTTCTCGCCTAAATAATTTTGTTATTTGGCATAAGACAAATTATGCTATCCTATGTCAATATTTATGATTCAAATTGATGTCCTTGAAGGACCAGAAGATTCTTTAATGTAACGAGTTTTCATATGTTATGCATTTTTTAATGCAATATGATTAAGGCTAGAAGCAAGGTGATCACATGTTTGCCTATTTTCGATTTGCAACCAGTCGTTTGCAAAAGTAATTAAATGCTTTGAAAGATCCCATAATATGGTTCCTCATTGGAACATAATTATATTTTTGGTGTGTTGTATTCTATTAGATCCCGAAGACATCTACTGAGTTTCTAAGATATATTTTTTAATTTGGCATGATTGCCTCTACCATTTAAGATCAATTGTCATAGACCCAGAAGGTATCTAAGTCCTATGTACCAATTGCGAATATTATTGCATGACCAAAATGTCGACATTAAATTGATTTACCAAAATTGAAGGAAATAATACAAGTTGAGCTATGGTTATTAACCAAACTAAAGCATTCGGACTAGTATTCCAGACCAATGTTTTTAAAGCCGGACCGGTCATTGAACAGGTGAAGGTACCGGTTCAAGGTTCAATGATCCAACTGTGGTTGAACCGTGGTTGAACCGGTAATAATAAAATAATATTTTAAATTTAAATTAATATATAACACAATATTAAACAAAAAAATAACATAATATCCATTAAATTGGTAATATTAAAACTCAATATATTAATAACACACTAAAACTCAATATTTATTCAAGAGAGGACGTGTTTATGGGCCATAGAAAGATAATATCTAGAGTCCATACTAAAAAAAGGAGATAAATGTGTGGCCCAAAAGCCCACTAATTCACAAAACCCTAGAACAAAGTCTAACTAAACTGTTAAAGCATCAACTGCACTCCTCATCACTCCTCATGTTCCAAGCCACTCCCTCCCTGTTTCACGGTTCCAAACTTTCACAGCATTTCACCAATACACACATGTTCCTTCTCCTTGTTTCATGCATGTTCACAGCACAACACTTCACCAAGAGAAGTTTGGCACATGTTTTTCGTTTTTACTTTCCTTCCTTCTCCCTCTCCCTGATTTCTTTTTCTTTTTTCTCTTCATCTGTGACTGTGACGGCTGTGAAATTGAAGAACCGGTATCAACCGATGAACCGCCGATTTTATGAGCATTCGGTTTTTAACATGGAATGGACCGGTGCTATGGCCGGTTCCCGGTTGAATCGGTCGAACCGGCCGGTCCGATCCGATTCTGACAACACTGGTCCAGACACCTGAAGTTGTCAATATTTGTTATGGATGCAATTACTTTTAGTTTGGCAGTCCTTTAAGGACTTGGCACACGTCTAATGGAAGTAATGACAACTTACTTTTATAGGTCATTAGAGAATGATATATATGAAAATACTTGAAGGATTTTAAGATGTCCGAAGCATACAATTCAAAACCTTGACAAAAGTACCCTGATAAATTGCAAAGATCATTATATGGATTAAAGCAATCAAGATGCATGTGGTACATTTGTTTAAATGGATATTCATTAAAAAAAATGCATGAGAATAATCCTCCTTGCCTTTTCCAAGAAAATGAAATATGGATTTGTAATAGTAGTTTATGTTGATGATTTAAACATAAAAGGACTCCAGAAGAGATCCCAAAAGTTACAAAGTACTTAAAGAGTGAGTTTCAAATAAGGATCTTGGAAAGACAAAATTTTGTCTTGGTTTTCAAGTTGAACGTTCTGTTAGTGGAATATTTATTCATCAATCTTCTTATATAGTAAAATTTTTGAAACATTTTTATATGGATAAAGCTTATCCATTAAGCATTTAAATGGTTGTTCGTTCACTTGATGTGAAAATTGATCCTTTCTGTCCACAAAACGATGTCGAAGAAATTCTTGGTCCTAAATTATCATATCTTTGTGCCATTAGAGCGCTTTTTGCATCTTGCAAATAGTATTAGATTGAATATAACTTTTGCAGTGAACTTATTAGCAAGATTTAGTTCAATATCACCCCCGAAGACATTGGACGAGAGTCAAACAGGTTCGTTACCTCCATGAGAAATTATTATAATCACATGTAGCCCATCAAATCATTCAGAGATATTAGCTATTCATGAAGCAAGTCGTGAGTGCATATGGCTAAGAACTATGACCAAGTACTGTTAAGTCTCTAAAATATCTGTGTGCATTTTCCTAAGTTTTGATGAAAACTAAACATTGGGTAATGATTTAATTAACCTATTTTGTGGTTGCTAACCTGTCTACTTAGTGTACAGATCAGAAGATTACAAAACTCACCTGTCTGTCTACCTAAGTATCACCTGTCTGTAGTAGCCAAGAAGTCAACCTGTCTGCTGACTAGGATTGTTGATCGTGTGCAAACTGATTTTACAACCTGTCTCTACTCTTCAACTTGTCTAAGGTTCTTCGATAAAAGAACTCGAAGTACAGGAAGCTTTTGCAAGCTGTCCCCTCATGAAGAATACTCTGAGAACTCTCTCACGCTTATCAAGAAACTCAGAAGTGCTCTCTCTCAAGGAAACAAGGAAGTCAGAGATAAACTTCCAGTTAAAGAACATTTCCAACATGCTTTATTCCCTAGTACTTTCAGTCATTACACAAAAAGGGAAATGTACTCTGCAAAAGTACAAAAGCACTCTGCACAACTCTGAGTTGGCGTCTACACGATGCATAAAGCTATTATCTCTCATGTTAGAGTACAACCAACGTCTTCATTGCATTAATGGCTGCCCAGAACGACTATATTGCATTTAATGAAGCTCTGCCTGAAGCCATAGTTGCAAGGAATGTCTCTAACGGATATTAAATGTTTGAAGGCTATAAATACAGAAGTCATTGAAGATGAACACAATCAGAGTTTTTACAAAGCATTAAAGAGCCATTACTCTGTTCATTTATTCATTCTGTATTCTTCAATCATTTGAAGTTATTACGCAGACTTTCCTAAAGCCTTATATTTAAACCACTCTCTGAGTGTTAGTGAAAGGTCTGTAAGTGTATTTATTACAAACAAAACTCTCAAACAAATCTGAGTGAGCCTGAAGAGGCTAGGTGTGCAAAGAATACTTGTGTTGGAGCCTGAAGAGGCTAGGTGTGCAAACAATACTTGAAGTCTGTAACCTGATCAGTTATAGTGGATAAATCTTGGTGCTGCCAAGGACTGGACGTAGCTCTTTGTGTTGAAGAGTGAACCAGGATAAATCTCCGTGTTAATCTCTCTTCCCTTAATCTCTTTAGTTGTTTAGATTATATATTATCTGATTTCTAACTAAGGGGTTAAAACTGTTTTTATCAAGACTGTTTCTGTTTTATACGTGTGTTGTTTTCGGCGAAAACTACAACAGACAGGTGACCTGTCTGTGTAACCTTTTTACACCCGTCTGTGCTTGGCTTCTGCATGCAAAAGTTTTTAACTTTATTTTAATTTCTGATAAACACAATTCAACCCCCCTTCTCGTGTTTATAGCTGTCTATTTCAGTTGGTATCAGAGCTCAGCCTCTGGGTTGAGCATCTAACAGTGTTGAGGTAAAAGATCCTGAAGAATAGACATGACTGCTGGAGCTAGTGGAAGTAACCAGACCGAAGGAGCCTCCTTAACCAGACCTCCATTCTTCAATGGAGAAAACTACAACTATTGGAAAGATAGATTTCAATGGTTCATTCTATCTACAAACTCAGACCTCTGGGATGTCATCACAGATGGTCCTTTCATCCCTAAAAATGATGACAACACTGACAAACCAAAAGCTCAGTGGACCCCTGCAGAAAAGGCAAAATGGGAGCTGAATCACAAAGCCAGATACAACATCATTTGTGCACTCAGTCCTGATGAGTTTGAGAAGGTTTGTGCCTGTGATTCTGCCAAAGAAATATGGGATACCTTAGCTGTCACACATGAAGGAACCGCCAAGGTCAAAGAATCAAAAATTGCCATACTTGTCAGAAAGTATGAACTATTTCTTATGGAAGAAGGAGAATCTGTTGCTCAAATGATTGGAAGATTTCAAACTATCACCAATGGTCTAAAGTCTCTTGGCAAAGTTTACTCCAATGCTGAGAAGGTTGGAAAGATACTTAGGAGTCTACCTAAGCAGTGGAGACCTCTGGTAACTGCTATCTCTCAAGCCAAAGATCTTTCCACTTTGACTATGGATGAACTCCTTGGAACACTTACTGTTCATGAGCAAGAACTTGGAGATGAAGTCTCAACAAAGAAGGGCAAGTCAATTGCTTTGAAGGCTGATCAAAAGTCTTCCAAAGCCTCTAAAGCTTTAAAGGCAGACGAGTCATCCAGTGATGCTGACCTGTCTGAATCTGAGGATTCTGAAAGTGATGAAGAACTATCTCTCCTAACCAGAAAGATAAAGCTTCTCCTACAGAAAAAGAAGTTCAGAAGGGATAAGCCATTCAGAAGATTCAACAAGGACAAAAATTTCAAGGATTCCACCTCAACAGACAAAAACTCAATTGTCTGTTATGAGTGCAAGAAACCAGGACACATCAAAGCAGAATGTCCTCAACTCAAGAAAGCCCCATTTAAGAAGTTCTTCAAAAAGAAGAAGAAAGGAATGATGGCCACTTGGGAAGATCTAGAGTCAACATCTACTGATGAGGAGACAGAGGAAGAAGCAAATCTCTGTCTAATGGCTAACACTGACTCTGATTCAGATAATGAGGTAAATTCTGATTATGAGGAATTACTTGATGCCTATGAAGAATTGTTGGAGGAATCCAACTGTTTGTCTAAGGCTCTCAAATCTCTCAAGAGAGATCATGTTAAGCTCCTTAGTGAGCATAAACAGAAATCTCTAGAGTGTGAGAAATTTGCCAAGGAGAACAGTGAGTTGAAGACTGAAAAGTCTAATGAAGCTAAGATCTCTAGTGATACATCACAGTCTGAAGAAGTTGAAAAACTTCAACAGAAAGTGGAAGAGCTCACTTCTGATCTTGCCAAATTTGTTAATGGTAGAGATAATCTGACAAAGCTGCTTGGCTGTCAGAGGCACTCCCTTAACAAAGAAGGTATAGGATATGTCCATCAGATACATCATAAAGTATCAACTAAGCACTCTAAAGTGTCTGCTACATCTATTTCTATTAAATCCATACCTGTCTGTAACTTCTGTGGAAAGACTGGACATGTTATGTCTAAGTGTCTCCACAAGAAAAGAAGGAAGTCTTCACAGACTCCTAGAACTAACAGAAAAGGACCCAGAAAACTATGGGTACCTAAAGATCAAATAATCTCTGTTGCAGATGTCCTCAACAGCACAAAGAAAACACCACTGCTGGTACCTGGACAGTGGCTGCTCGCGACACATGACAGGAGAAAGGTCTATGTTCCTAGACCTCCAACCTAAGAAAGGAGGACATGTGGCATTTGGTGGAAATCAGAAAGGGAAGGTTATAGGAATTGGTACTATTGGTGGTAAACCTCCTCTTCCCTCTATATCAAATGTTCTTATGGTTAAAGGATTAAAACACAATTTGCTTAGCATAAGTCAATTATGTGACAGTGGATTTGATGTCTCCTTTACCAAAGATTTCTGTATAGTTAAAGATCTTAGTGGCAAGACCCTCTTTTCTGCCAAAAGGCAACAAAATCTATATAAGATTGAACTGACTGATCTCTCAGATCAAAGTGTAACATGTCTGATGTCTAAAGAGGATGAAAGATGGTTGTGGCATAAGAAACTAGGACATGCTAGTATGAAATTAATTTCAAAACTAAAAAGGGATAACCTTGTGAGAGGATTGCCTGATATTAGTTTTAAGAAAGATATTTTGTGTGATGCATGTCAGAGAGGTAAACAGATAAAATCAAGTTTCAAATCTAAAAACCAAATATCAACCTCTAGACCTCTTCAGTTGTTACACATGGATCTGTTTGGACCAGTTAGTGTTGCTAGCTTGGGTGGAAGGAAATATGGATTTGTCATAGTTGATGACTATTCTAGATTTACATGGGTACTCTTCTTAACCCACAAGGATGAGTCTTTTAAGGCTTTCTCAGTATTCTGTAAAAGAGTACAAAATGAGCAAGGTTTCTGCATTTCTACTCTAAGAAGTGACCATGGGGGAGAATTTGAAAATGAGCAGTTTAGCCAGTTCTGTGAGGAGAATGGGATCTCTCACAATTTCTCTGCACCTAGAACTCCTCAACAAAATGGAGTGGTAGAGAGAAAGAACAGATCTCTGCAAGAGATGGCTAGATCTATGCTCAATGAGAATAATCTCCCTAAGTACTTCTGGGCAGAAGCAGTAAACACAGCTTGTTATGTACAAAACAGAATACTCATTAGGCCTTTTCTAAAGAAGACTCCCTATGAACTGTGGAAAGGAAAAAGCCCCAACATCTCTTACTTTCATGCATTTGGTTGTGAATGCTACGTATTAAATACCAAGGATCAACTTGGAAAATTTGACTCTAAGACTGACAAAGGTATCTTTTTGGGATACTCTGAAATGTCTAAAGCTTTTAGAATTTACAATTCTAGAACATCTGTTATTGAAGAATCTGTTCATGTCAAATTTAATGATAACTTAAAGACTGATAAGGAATTGTCAGATCTAGAAGATGATCTTGCAGGTCTTGATATAAACAAGTCAGAAGATCAACAACCTGACTTAACCAAATCAGAACCTGAAGCAGATCCAGACAGACCAGTGGAACAGACAAGTCAACAGACACAGACAAGTCAAGGTCCTCTTGAAAGAGACTGGAAATTCAAAACTCATCATCCTAAGGATCTCATCATTGGTCATCCCTCAGAAGGAGTAAGAACCAGATCTACCTTAAGAGAATCAAGCAATGTGGCCTTTCTGTCAGAAATAGAGCCAAAGCACATTGAAGAAGCTCTTGATGATGAAAGCTGGATTCTTGCTATGCAAGAAGAACTCAACCAGTTCAGCAGAAATGATGTCTGGACACTTGTCTCCAAGCCCAAAAACAAGTCTGTCATAGGAACAAGACGGGTCTTCAGAAACAAGTTAGATGAAGATGGCAAAGTTGTCAGAAATAAGGCAAGGTTAGTAGCTCAAGGCTATAACCAACAAGAAGGTATTGACTATACTGAAACATTTGCACCTGTAGCTAGAATAGAAGCTATTCGCATACTAATGTCATATGCTGCACAACACCAAATCACTCTTTTTCAAATGGATGTGAAAAGTGCTTTTCTCAATGGAATAATTGAAGAAGAAGTCTATGTTAAACAACCCCCTGGTTTTGAAGATACTGATAAACCAGATCATGTTTTTAAACTTAAAAGGGCATTATATGGTTTAAAGCAAGCACCTAGGGCATGGTATGATAGACTAAGCTCTTTTCTCATGCATAACGGCTTTACAAGAGGTCAAGTAGATACTACTCTGTTTAAGAAAAGCTATAAAGAAAATTTCATTGTAGTCCAAATATATGTTGATGATATTATTTTTGGAGCAACTAATGAAAAGCTGTGCAAGGATTTTTCAAAGATGATGCAAGCAGAATTTGAAATGAGCATGATGGGAGAATTGAAGTTCTTCCTTGGTCTACAAATCAAACAGACAAGTGATGGAATCTACATCCATCAACAAAAGTATATCAAGGAAATGCTCAAGAAATACAAAATGGAAAATGCTAAACTTATGAAAACTCCCATGGAAACCAATGCAAAACTCAGTAAAGATGATGAAGGTAAAAAGGTAGACCAAACTGTCTACAGAGGTATGATTGGATCTTTGCTGTACTTAACTTCAAGCAGACCTGATATTCAGTTTAGTGTCTGTATGTGTGCTAGATTTCAATCTGACCCAAGAGAATCTCATCTTAAAGCTGTTAAGAGAATATTTAGATATCTGCTTGGTACTACTAATCTTGGTTTGCTATATTTAAGAACTAATGAATACAGATTAGTGGGATTCTGTGATGCTGACTTTGCTGGAGACAGAATAGAAAGAAAGAGCACCAGTGGAGGATGCCACTTCATTGGAGCAAACTTGGTCTCTTGGTCAAGCAAAAGACACACAACTATAGCTCTATCTACAGCTGAAGCAGAATATATCTCAGCTGCTAGTTGTTGCTCTCAGCTTTTATGGGTAAAATATCAACTTGAGGATTACTCTATTTTTGAGCATAATATATCTGTATGGTGTGATAATTCTAGTGCTATCTGCTTAACTAAAAATCCAATTCAGCATTCTAAGGCTAAGCATATAGAAATCAAACATCATTTCATTAGAGATTATGTTCAGAAAGGTATTTTTGATATTAAGTTTGTTAAAACTGAAAATCAATGGGCTGATATCTTCACTAAGCCCTTAGCAGAAGAAAGATTTTTATTTATTAGAGATAATTTAAACATGCATTGTATTGCTGAATGACATGTCTGAGTGTTTAAAACTGTCTGTGATCACCTGTCTGACTCTGCTGAGTCACTATGCTGAAATCCAACAGTTTTTATTAAAATGGTTATTATTTATTCATTTATTTAAATACCATTTGTTAATCTGAAGCTAATCATAAACACGGCAGTTTCTACCTCGAAACCATGTTTTCATTATGTCTAAGTGGGCGCTACAGTTCCCCACACAAATCGTGCCATTCTTAATTAAAAATGTCTTTTTTCTCTCTCCTGCTTTCACTTCTTTAAAAGGCAAATCTTCAGAAAGTTTCAAACTTTATCCTTCTCAAAAAGCCCTAAGTCTTTTCGTCTTCGTCTTCCTCTCGTTCAAACCCTTCTCCCTTCCAAAACTTTCACTTTCTCTCTTTTCTGAAAAATGGCATCTTCAAAACGCCTGTCTCCAAAAGAGATTGCTGAGAAATACGAGATGAGACTAACTGATGTAGAGAAGATTCTACCTGGAAAGACTGTTGATCTTCAACAGATGAAGAAATGGGGAATGGATGTCACTGAAGAGTTGGAATACTCTAAGTGGACAGCCTTCTTTGATATCAAGGAGCTGGTCCATCCCAAGCTTGTCAGAGATTTCTGGAGGAATGCTGTGGTCATCACCAATGTGGTTGATGGAACCAAGAGCTTCAAGGCTCAAATGTCAGTTGATGTAACTCTTCTGTTCCCTATAAGCTCTCTGGAACTGGCAACCAGATGTCCAAGAATTGGAACTGCCTTCAGACCTGACTGGGAAGATCAGGTGGGAACTGAGAATATCAACATTGCTGTTTATGGTGTTCCCAACCCTGAGAACAAGAAGCCTGTCTGCATGGTGCCCAAGTGCAGGTTCTTGCACAAGCTGCTTCTGGAGTGTGTGATGCCCAGAAGAGGGTCAAGAGACAATGTGACCAAGTTGGACAGATTTGCTCTGTACCACTTGATTCACAAAATCAAGATAGACATCAATGACCTCATCTACATGTATCTTGAGTCTCTAATCAGAAGGACGAATATGCCTACCTACCCTTATGGAATGCTGCTGACAAGGGTTTTTAGGAACAAGATATTTATTCCAACTGATGTCCACTTTGTGGACATGGCTCTGCCCATAGACAAGAAGGTCTTGTCTATGATGGGGATTGAAGGAATCCCTCTGGAGGATGAGGAAGAAGAGAAGAAGAAGAAGAAGAAGCCTGCTGTTGAGCAGAAACTGAAGAAAATAGCAGAGGAGCCTGCTGATTCCACTGGTGAATCAGAGTATCCTATCTCTGAAAGGATCTGGAAAGCTGCTGGAAAGGTTGCCAGACAGGATCAAAGGCCTGAGGAACCCACAGCTTCTGAAGCATCTGCTGAGACAGTAGAGCCTCTCAGATTCAAGCTGAAGAAACCCTCTCCCAAGAGGAAGACCAGTGAAGCTGAAAAATCAGGTGTGGTTTCTGCACAACCCACCAAGAGAAGAAGACTGGTGAAGACCTTTGCCAAGGACAGACAAGTGAAGTCTGTGCCTAGTAAAGAGGAAGCACCTGCTCAGGGGGAGCAGACTTCTCCACCTGCAGAAGAGCTTAGGGAGATCACATCTCTTAATCTGGGTTTCATTCCTAGAAAAAGAAGGTCAGGCTACCCTATGCCTGTTATGGCTGCTGCTGAAAGGGAAGCTGTCCCTGCAGAAGAACCTGCTGCTGCTACTGCTTCTGCACCCTCCACTGACCTGTCTGCTGGAACACAGACAGTTGGTCATCTTGAAGAAGCGTCTCTGTCTCCTTCAAGGAAGAAAGCAAGGCTTTTTGAAGAACCACTCTTCACCTTCCCTTCTGCACCATCCTCTCCCCTTCATCTAGGTATTCCAGATTCTGTTGTCTCTTCCCCCTCTGCTCTCTATGTCAACCCCTTATCTGTTGCCTCCCCTTTTCACTCACCTGTCTCCTCTCTCCCCTCTCCACCATCTTTTGATGTCCTGTCTGATATATGTCAATACACAGTTGTTCACAGGGACTCAACTCCCAAAGAACAATCTGGCATATCATCTAGACTGTTTGTGAGTGATTTGCAATCTCTGATGACTGCAAGTATATCTCACTTATCTGTCATCCCTCCTCCACCACCTCATATTCTGAACCCATGTAGGGAGATTTTCTTTTATCCCCCTATTGTGTTGTTCATTAGAACACTGGAAGGATCTCACTATCCTGCCTCTGTTGTAATGTTACCCTCTAGGTCTAGATATTTCTTTCTTTTAGTCACAGGGTCTAATTCATTCTTTTCCCACATAGACTCTCTCCTACCCCTACCTCCATCTGTCTTAGCCCAACAACCTCTTCCCCCTCCTATTCCAATAAGAGTCACTCGACTGTCTCTTTGTGAAAGACTCTCTTATGTCTTTCCCTCTCCTGATTTTGACATAGTCAAAATCACCCCTCTGTTTAAAATAGTTTTTCTTCCTTTATTTTATTTCCGAACCCTTCATCAACTTTTCTTTCCCCGTGTCTCCTCACCCTTCTCTGTATCTAAGGCACCCCCAGTTTTAGCCTTACCCTGGTATCCATCTCTGTCTGCTGCTTCAACCAGCTTGTCTGCAGAAGTCTCCTCCTCTCAAACGGTGGATTCAGTGAGCTTCAATCTCCTTAAGGCTGAGCTAGAAGAAGTCAGAAGACAATTGGATGCAGAAAGGCATGCTAGGCTGCTGTTAGAACAGAAAGTTGACTTCTTGTATCTTCTTTTTAATCAGCCTAGATAAGTAGTTGTAGGAACTGCCCTGTAATCGAAATGCTTATGATGAATACAAATCATTCTTTTTTCCTTATCATTTTCTTTTTGTCTCTTTTTCTCTCCACTGTTATATCTTTACACTTTTTGTTGCTGACAAAAGGGGGAGAAAAATGTTAAGATGTTTAATGAATGTTTAAACAATATATGCTACAATATATGCTAAGTGTTATGATAAATGTTTGTTCTCTAATATACTCTGATACTATGAACTTAAACCTGCTGCATATTACTCTGATGCTCTTATTTGAACTCTAATGCATCTGTCTGCACATATAGAAAATATCAACGTGTCTACTGTCTGTACTTCTGTACTCTGATATTTTCAAAGGTTCATTAAATCATCTGAATGTTTGTCATCATCAAAAAGGGGGAGATTGTTAAGTCTCTAAAATATCTGTGTGCATTTTCCTAAGTTTTGATGAAAAATAAACATTGGGTAATGATTTAATTAACCTATTTTGTGGTTGCTAACCTGTCTACTTAGTGTACAGATCAGAAGATTACAAAACTCACCTGTCTGTCTACCTAAGTATCACCTGTCTGTAGTAGCCAAGAAGTCAACCTGTCTGCTGACTAGGATTGTTGATCGTGTGCAAACTGATTTTACAACCTGTCTCTACTCTTCAACTTGTCTAAGGTTCTTCGATAAAAGAACTCGAAGTACAGGAAGCTTTTGCAAGCTGTCCCCTCATGAAGAATACTCTGAGAACTCTCTCACGCTTATCAAGAAACTCAGAAGTGCTCTCTCTCAAGGAAACAAGGAAGTCAAAGATAAACTTCCAGTTAAAGAACATTTCCAACATGCTTTATTCCCTAGTACTTTCAGTCATTACACAAAAAGGGAAATGTACTCTGCAAAAGTACAAAAGCACTCTGCACAACTCTGAGTTGGCGTCTACACGATGCATAAAGCTATTATCTCTCATGTTAGAGTACAACCAACGTCTTCATTGCATTAATGGCTGCCCAGAATGACTATATTGCATTTAATGAAGCTCTGCCTGAAGCCATAGTTGCAAGGAATGTCTCTAACGGATATTAAATGTTTGAAGGCTATAAATACAGAAGTCATTGAAGATGAACACAATCAGAGTTTTTACAAAGCATTAAAGAGCCATTACTCTGTTCATTTATTCATTCTGTATTCTTCAATCATTTGAAGTTATTACGCAGACTTTCCTAAAGCCTTATATTTAAACCACTCTCTGAGTGTTAGTGAAAGGTCTGTAAGTGTATTTATTACAAACAAAACTCTCAAACAAATCTGAGTGAGCCTGAAGAGGCTAGGTGTGCAAAGAATACTTGTGTTGGAGCCTGAAGAGGCTAGGTGTGCAAACAATACTTGAAGTCTGTAACCTGATCAGTTATAGTGGATAAATCTTGGTGCTGCCAAGGACTGGACGTAGCTCTTTGTGTTGAAGAGTGAACCAGGATAAATCTCCATGTTAATCTCTCTTCCCTTAATCTCTTTAGTTGTTTAGATTATATATTATCTGATTTCTAACTAAGGGGTTAAAACTGTTTTTATCAAGACTGTTTCTGTTTTATACGTGTGTTGTTTTCTGCGAAAACTACAACAGACAGGTGACCTGTCTGTGTAACCTTTTTACACCCGTCTGTGCTTGGCTTCTGCATGCAAAAGTTTTTAACTTTATTTTAATTTCTGATAAACACAATTCAACCCCCCCTTCTCGTGTTTATAGCTGTCTATTTCAAGTACATTAGAGGAGCATGTGAATAAATGATAGAAGATGTCAAGCCAACAACATGGCATGAAGATAATGCCGCATGGATTGCACAAATTAAAAGGGTCGATGTAATTTTTTTTTAGGGGAAGTATGTTGCTATGAATATTGTACTCTTTTTCCTTCGTTATGTTTTTGTCCCACTGGGTTTTTCTTAGCAAGGTTTTAATGAGGCATATTCATAGTGTATATTCATCCATGGGGAAGTGTTGTAAATATCTATATATTTATGTGTGATGGATGACTATCCTAATTTAGGATATGATAGTATCTCATAATATCTTGTATTTACTCATTTGTTTATTCCTTGATTTGGTCCAGAATTAAGAGTCCATTATAAATAGGACTATTAGGTCAGTCATTGTACAACTTGAATCTGATTATCAATATAGCTAAGTCCTGAAGAGTTAGCCTCTGAATACAAGCTCCCGAAGAACTAGCCTTTGACATCATATTCATATTACCTTGATCTTTTATATTTCTTTTCTTTTTTATAACAACAACAACAACAACAACAACAACAACAACAACAACAACAATAATAATAATAATAATAATAATAATAATTATTAAAACACAAAAAAAGCTGTTACAAGCAAATGGATGGGAAGAAGGGTACACACTTGGGTGATAATATGTTTATTTTATATTCTGACACAATTGATTTTGAAAAAATTGAGGTAAAAAAATTGATTGGTGTTTGATAATAATATTCTAAAATTAGGTTTAAAAGAAATGACTTTATTTGTTTGATAAATTAAGTAAACTCACATTTGAGGTTACATATATTTATTTTTAAAACAAAAATTAAAAATTTGGATTTTTGATATAAACTTAGCGACTGAATGAACGGTTGCCGATTCAGTTGTAAAGTAATTTTTTTTAAATTTTTTAAAAGTTTATGAATAATTTTTAATTGATTATTATGAATAAGAAATAAACATTATTTGATATTTTTCAATTTATTATTATTGACAATAATTAAAAAACTATGAAAATATTAAATATATTAAATGAATAATAAAAATTATATTAATAAAATGTACCATGATTATTATTTTTTATTTATTGATTTTATCCTAATAATTGAGGGTTTATGATGTGTGAGCTCTGCTAGGTTTTGCATGGTTCTCTAGGCTTACGTTGTTGCACAATGGCAAATTCGATTTGCCCTTGCCATGTTCTATTTCCAGAAGCGAATCCTTCTCCATCCTCTCATTCTCTTCCTCCCCCATCCTCTGCTCATCCTTCTTTTAACCCTTCTTCGTTTGTTAAAAAGGTTGCTGAAACCTCATCTTTAGCCCCTCATAAAACCTTTGCCCAGGCTTTATCCAATGCGTGCGATATCCCCCTCAGTCAATTGCATATTCCTTGTATGAAGGGTGATGCTATAATAGTAAAAATCCCAGAAGAAGAGTATCTTGCTGGTATAGAAAGTTGCAAAAATAATCTTCATGGAAGATTATTGTTAATAAAAGGCGATAAACCATATAGGGTTGATGACTTGTGCAACAAGTTATTGAATCTTTGGAAGCCTTTGAATCATTGGAAGATGATCCCGATTGGAAGAGGCTTTTTCGAATTTTCTTTTGCCTCTATTGAAGATCTTTGAAGGGTTCTTGCTGTTGGCTCATGGAATCTTTCTCCAGGCAACCTTAGGTTATTTACTTGGTCTCCTAATTTTTGTGCCGATCTTGTAAAGCAAACCAATACTCAATGTTGGATTCGAATTGTTGGTTTGTCTCAAGAATACTGGAGACCCAAGATCCTCTTTGCAATTGCTAAGGGGATTGGAATCCCTTTATCTCTAGATGATGCAACTCTTAATAAGACTTTTGGCCACTTTGCAAGAGTCTTGGTTGATTTGGATTTGAAAAAAAAGCTGCAAGATAAGATCTTGGTTGAAAGAGAAGGGTTTGCTTTCTTGGTTGGCATTGAGTATGAAAAGTTTCCATTGTTTTGTACTCATTACATGATCATTGGACATTCTCTTATGAATTGTAATAAGATCAATAAGGTTGAATCATTTGACAATAAGTATGAGAAGAAGAAGGTGCCTAAATATGTTCCAAAGAAGAATGACAGATCAGTTATGTTGAATGAGCCAGAGGGGGCTAAAGATTCTTCAGAGGCAGGCAATGTTGTATTGAATAAGGGGAAACAAGTTATGGTTGATCCTTCCTCTGAACCAGTTCAACTGATTCAAGGGGAATCTAGTGTTGGAAATCATCAGCATGGTAGGGCGAATAATTTTGATGCAAGTTTTTAGGGCCCTGATATGGTAATTGATGTTGAGCTCAGAAAATTAGTCAATAATGATTCTATCAGGTCTGCCATCAATCAATCAGATGCTATAGGTACTGAAATGCAGGGGAAACAAAGTGCATTTGATGGAGTTCATCATCTGAACTCTCTTGAAAATCCAGTTAATATTGATCCCACTGTTCTATCTGTTGAAAAGGTTTTGGATAGGAGTGGCTTTGTTGGAATTAATAATGTGGTGGTTCTTCAGTAAAATTTTAACCCGGCTATAAGTCCTATATTTGGTTTTATTCAAGATGATGCAGCTTCCCCTAATCATCTTTTAGAATTATGCGAGGACCAGTATGCAAGGTTCTTATGTCTCAGACTCTCTGAAGTCAATTGCTAAGGTTCTTGATTCAGATTTATTTGGTAATGTTGCATCAAAAACTCCATCAATTAGGCCTGGTTCTGCTGATAGGAATTCCTTGGATTTGCAAGATGATGTTGGGGATAGTCCTTTTTATGTGATCCAGTCACTCTCCTCCACCAATTGATCCTCCAATCCCTGATAGTGTTGCTCATGATTTGCCAGTCATTGGCAAATTTTGGTGTGATGCTATTAAAAAAATGTTCAGGATTGTGGTAATGAAGAGCTTCATGATGCAGGTGCTGGTGATAATTTTCAAATTGTCCTTTCAAAGTCTCAAAAGAAAAAGTTAAGGCAGAAAAATAAGGGAACTAAAAAATCTGAGTAGTATTACACTCGATCTAGAGCAGGTTCTAAATCTATTTATTTTTAAAATGAAGGTTCTATATTGGAATATTCATGGTGTAGGTAATCTAGATACTAGATTGGTTTTGAAAAGGTTGTGTAAATTGCATAAGCCTGACTTTTTATTTCTATATGTGCCCTGGCTTTTCATTGAGAATGTCTCAGCAAACTTTTGGAAAACGATTGGCCTTAAGCCTTTTGTGGTGAATGATAGGGGTTCCCTTAAACCAAACATTTGGGTATTGTGTATTGAAAATTTCAATCCTACTGTAATTTCAAATTCAGATCAGCAAGTTGCTATTTCTGTTGTCTATGATTCTCAACCAGTTTATATCTCAGCCATTTATGCAAGTACAAGTCATTTTATAGGTGATTATAATGCTGTTTTGGGGGACTCATGAGAAGAGGGGTGGTAATCCGCCATCTAGGACTTCCTGTGATGAATTTAAAGGGTGGACTAAAACTTGTAACCTTATCCATCTTCCAACTAAAGGTGCCACGTTTACATGGCCTAATGGTACAAGAGGAAAATCTTATACAAACTGGGGCTTGACACAGATCCATATGCAATGAAGCTTGGTTGTCCTTTTGGTAAAGTTCAACCTGCTGTACTTTAACAAATAGCCATTCAGATAATTTTCCTCTTTTGATGGTTCTTAAGAGAGGCAATGTCACTTTCCCTTCTTCTTTCAAATTCTTTAGTATGTGGGTTGATCATGGAGATTGTAGGAGATTGGGTAAAGATGTTTGGGATAGGCATATTGTTGGATGTCCAATGTTTTCTTGGCTCAAAAATTGAAAATTTTGAAGAAAGAGCGGAAAATATGGAATAAGGAAGTATTTGGTGATGTCAACATCAAAGTGGATCAAGCTCAAGCAGCTGTGGACAGTATTCAAGCAAAAATCTCTGAATTTGGTATTTCTGATGATCTGCAAAGTCAAGAAAGGACTGCTCAAGCTGATTTGCATCTATTTCTTTCTTTTCAAGAAAGCTTTTGGAAAGATAAAGCTAAGATGCAGTGGTTTACGCAAGGAGATAGAAACACAAGCTTCTTTCATAAGGTTGCAAAGATAAAGTATGCTTCAAAGTAAATGTCTACTCTTAGTACTGGTGATACCATTCTGGATTTTGCACTAGAAATTGAGCAGCATGTACTTGAATACTATTCTACCCTCTATGCTTTTGAAATTGATTGTGAACCTGCTTCTTTTATTGAGGATGTGATTCCTAAAAGTGTTTCAAGGGAGGATAATGCTATGTCAACAAATCTGCCATCTGTCGAAGAGGTGAAGGATGTTGTTTTTGCCATGAATGCTTCTGGTTCTCCTGGACCAGATGGCTTTGGTGGGGATTTTTACCAAAAGTTTTGGGACATAGTGGGTATGGATTTTCATAAATATGTCCTGCAGTTCTTCTCTCAATCCTGGTTTCTTCCCAATCTTAATTCTAACTTAGTGGTGCTAATTCCTAAGTATAAAGGTGCTGACATAATAGAAGATTTCAGGCCTATTGCTCTTAAATTGGACATTCGAAAAGCATTTGACACAATTGATTGAAATTTCCTAATTCATGTCCTTCAGGCTTTTGGTTTTGATCAAATCTTTTGCAAATAGGTTAGAGTTATCCTAGAATATGCTAAACTATCTTTTTCAGTGAATGGTCATTCTATTTGCTTTTTTAATTGCAAAAGAGGTGTGAGGCAGGGTGATCCTCTCTCCCCTCTTCTTTTCTGCATTGCTGAGGAAGTATCATGTAAAGGCATATCTAGATTAGTTGATTCAGGAAAGCTTAAGCTGATGGCAGGTCCTAGGGATCATAGCACTTTGATAAACCTTTTGTTCATCTAGGTTTATAACTAGAAAGACCACAATTTTGATACCAATTATGCGACTTTAATCTCGTTTTTCCCCAAATTTGGGTTTATCTGTCCACGAGCAACATTTTGAGTCTTTTAAGTAATTTTTAGGAATTTCTCTATTTTTGAGTCAAATAAAGCAATGGGTGCTATTTTTATTTTCAGGATAAAAGTGAAGCTCAAGAAAGCATGGAAAAATTGAAGAAAACAAGCAAAAAGGAGAAATTCAAGGTCTCGCCCCACGAGCAAAAGTAGGACTGAGCATAATTTGAAGTCTTTCTATCTCGCCCCGCGAGACACTACTCGCCCCGCGAGCCAGACAACAGGAAAGCTGAAGGTTTTTTGTCTCACCCCGCGAGACAATGTTCGCCCCACGAACACTCAAAATTTATTAGAGCCAATTTCAAGTACTCACCCCGCAAGCAGGTGCTCGTCCCACGAGCGTGCGTAGATCCAATTCCTATAAATAGCTTGTTGCAGTATGAATTAAAGGATCCAATCCTAGTTTTCTCCAAGCTGCGTCTCATTTAGGTTTACATACAATTTGCCTAGTTTTATTTCATGTTTATTTTTTATTTGATGATGTTGAAGTACGCTATGAGGAACTAATCCTTTTTTCTAAGGAAGCGCTGAAGCCTCTCATGACGGCATAGTGAAACAGTGATGTTTTCTACTCCCTATTCTTAATTCTTGCTTCTTAATTCTGTTTTATTTGTGTTAATCATATGAGCTCGTGGTTAACTAGTCAAGCGTGATGAGTCCGACCGGAGATTCATGCTTTAGGACTTGAATTAAGAACACAAGTTGAATATTGATAGACATATAATAGGAGATTTGTGCAATCGCTACAGGGAACCAAGAACTTAATGAATCTAACTTATTAATATTCGAATAGAGATATAGTTTATTGGCATGCTTAGGTGTTTTCTCTTGTGCTCGACCGAGACATTAGAATAATTGAGGGTTCCTGGATGGCATGCAATTGAACGTAGGGGTAGGAAATGATCACTTGGATCTATTTCTTAATTGGGTTGGTGAATTCGTAACCTTAGAACTCTCCTAACCTTAATCACAACTTTGATAATTGCTTTTGATTTACTTTTGCTTTCGAATTGATAATTGAATTAGATAAACAACTTAATCTCAACAACTTCTCTCCTTTGACTTGGTCAATCCTAAATGCTTCCTTTAGATATTGATAGCAATTGGCCACCCAATTCATGTGTTCGACTTCGGTAATTAATTACCTTGATTTTTATTACTTGCTTCGATCTGGTACACTTGTCGCAGCCCATCAAGTTTTTGGAGCCGTTGCAGGGGACTGGCATAGCCAATTTTTCTTTATTTAAAAAAAATAGTTAAATTGAACAAGCCAATTTTTTTTTCTTTTTAATTTTTCTAATTATTTTGATCTCTTTGAATTTCCTTGATTTCACTTCGTCTTGTGATTTTTTGTTGTATGCAAGGTATCTTTCCATCGGGAGAATTGCTATACGACCCAGAAATTCGTAGGTTCAAGAAAAGGTTGAGGAAACATCTTAGAGAACAAAAGAGGCTTGAGGCATTGAATTCTCTCAATCTTGAGGAGATGGCTGAAGAACAATAACTCATCCACAAGCCCCTTTATGATTACACCCTTCGTATCTCGGAGGATTGTACGTCTACTATTGTGAGGCCTTCCATCACGGCTAATGCTTTTGATATCAAGCCGTCAGTTCTTCAATTGATACAACAACATCAATTTGATGTGGGAGTGCATGAAGATCCTCACAGGCATATCTCACATGTCTTGGAGATATGTGATATTTCAAAATATGCTGGAGTTTCAGATGATGCATATCACTTGCGTCTATTCCCTTTCTCTCGGCGGGATAGAGCACGCGATTGGTTGGATTTGAACATGGATTGCGGAAGCATCACCACTTGGGAGGACATGGCTCAGAAGTTTCTTACAAGGTTCTTTCCTCCTCAGAAAGCGGCTCAATTGCAAAAAGTTGTCACCTCTTTCAGGCAATATGAGAATGAGACTTATAATGAGGCTTGGGAGGGGTACAATGTGCTCTTATGGAGGTGTCCATCTTCTTTCTTTGATTTGGTAATGAAAGTGCAGAATTTTTTCAATGGTTTGAGGGGTTCTTCTCAAATTATTTGTGATGTCGCAGCTGGCAGTTCTTTTTCTTGGAAATCAGAGGAGGATGCATGGGCGCTATTAGAGAAAATGGCTAAGAATGATTACAATCGCATGAAGGAGGAATGTGGTATGCAACAAATTCCTAATTCACCTCCCAAGAATTCTACATCCGGATATAGTGCTACTTCTATTGAGGCTATTCTTGCACAAAACGCACTTTTGAAGCAACAGAATGAAGCACTTACAAAGATGAAGGTGAATGCGGTAAGAGAGGGATTACCTCCGTGTTATGATTTTTGTCAAGGTGACCATGATAGTGCTAGTTGTCTAGGTAATTTTTCATAGGAGCATGTTGAAATAGACAACTATAAACACGAGAAGGGGGGTTGAATTGTGTTTATTAGAATTTAAAATAAAGTTAAAAACTTTTTGCATGCAGAAGCTAAGCACAGACGGGTGTAAAAAGATACACAGACAGGTCACCTGTCTGTTGTAGTTTTCTCAGAAAAACAACACACGTAGAGATAAGAAAATAGACTTGACAGAAACAGTTTTAACCCCTTTGTTAGAAAGCAGATGATATATATAATCAAAGTAACTAAAGAGATTAAGGGAAGAGAGATTAACACAGAGATTTATCCTGGTTCACTCTTTAACACAAAGAGCTACGTCCAGTCCTTGGCAGCACCAAGATTTATCCACTATAACTGATCAGGTTACAGACTCCAAGTATTGTTTGCACACCTAGCCTCTTCAGGCTCCAACACAAGTATTCTTTGCACACCTAGCCTCTTCAGGCTCACTCAGATTTGTTTGAGAGTTTGGTTTGTAATAAATACACTTACAGACCTTTCACTAACACTCAGAGAGTGGTTTAAATATAAAGCTTTAGGAAAGTCTGCGTAATAACTTCAAATGATTGAAGAATACAGAATGAATAAATGAACAGAGTAATGGCTCTTTAATGCTTTGTAAAACTCTGATTATGTTCATCTTCAATGACTTCTGTATTTATAGCCTTCAAACATTTAATATCCGTTAGAGACATTCCTTGCAACTATGGCTTCAAGCAGAGCTTCATTAAATGCAATATAGTCGTTCTGGGCAGCCATTAATGCAATGAAGACGTTGGTTGTACTCTAACATGAGGGATAATAGCTTTATGCATCGTGTAGACGCCAACTCAGAGTTGTGCAGAGTGCTTTTGTACTTTTGCAGAGTACATTTCCCTTTCTGTGTAATGACTGAAAGTACTAGGGAATAAAGCATGTTGGAAATGTTCTTTAACTGGAAGTTTATCTCTGACTTCCTAGTTTGCTTGAGAGAGAGCACTTCTGAGTTTCTTGATAAGCGTGAGAGAGTTCTCAGAGTATTCTTCATGAGGGGACACCTTGCAAAAGCTTCCTGTACTTCGAGTTCTTTAACGAAGAACCTTAGACAAGTTGAAGAGTAGAGACAGGTTGTAAAATCAGTTTGCACATAGTCAACAATCCTAGTCAGCAGACAGGTTGACTTCTTGGCTAATACGGACAGGTGAGACTTAGGTAGACAGACAGGTGAGTTTTGTAATCTTCTGATCTGTACACTAAGTAGACGGGTTAGCAACCACAAAATAGGTTAATTAAATCATTACCCAATGTTTAGTTTTCATCAAAACTTAGGGAAATGCACACAGACATTTTAGAGACTTCACACATGTGGATTCGTGTCACAATTTTTATGATACGATACCACATCACAATGATTATCAGAGGAACGGGCAAAACAACTACCACCAGGGGCAGAGTTGGAATTCAAGAGGAATGGATCATCCTGGCTTCTCTTGGAGCAGTACTAGTGGAGTTTTGGGAGGAGGACAATAACAACAACAACAACAAAGGCCGTATTATAAGAATAACAAGAATAATCAACAAGCTCTCCCGAGGTCGAATCAATTGCAAATCACGGATGGGAATAAGCAACCTTGGGAGCTGGCTCTTGAGAAGACTAGTGCGGCCATTGAAAAGCTGACAGTGCACATGGACACGACATTTGACAAGTTAGCAACTCATACAGGTGCAGTGATCCAGAATCTCGAAACCCAGGTAGCTCAACTTGCAAAGCAATTGAACGAGCGTATTCCAAGCTCTTTTCCAGGTAATACAGAAGTCAACCCAAAGAACCAATGCAATGTCATAACAACTCGAAGAGGTAAGTTGTTGGATTCAAAAGGAAATCCTTCTAGTTCTATTGAGGAAGAAATTCCTAAAGTACCACAGGTGGAAGCGAAGCAAGTAGCAGAAGAAGAAGTGATAGTTGAAAAGGTGCCGGGGCAAGAGGGGAAGTTAAAGTTGGTTGATGAGGACTTCCTGAAGAAGAAGTATGTAGAGCCCAAAGACCTTCCTCCTTACATGATGGTGCCATATCCAGAACGCTTGAAGAAACCTTTGCAAGACAAGCAATTTTCCAAGCTCCTTGATGTTTTCTGCAGGCTACAAATCAACATTCCTTTTGGGGAAGCCTTGGAACAAATGCCATCATATGCCAAGTTTATAAAGGAGCTTCTCTCCAAGAAGCGAAAAATTATTGATGAAGAAACGATTGCTTTGACCGAGGAGTGTAGTGCAATCTTGCAACGTAAGCTACCTTCGAAGTTGAAGGATCCAGGTTCATTTAGCATACCATGCACAATTGGGGAGATGACTTTTGGAATGGAATTGTGTGATCTAGGGGCAAACATTAACCTAATGCCTCTTTCTATTATGAGAAAGCTTGGTATTCAAGAGGCTAAAGGGACTATGATGTCACTCCTACTTGCGGATTGCCTATTAAATACCCCTATGGGGTGGTTGAGGACTTGTTGGTGAAGGTTGACAAATTCATCTTTCCGGTGGATTTCTTGGTGCTTGATATGGATGAAGATGCCGAGATTCCTCTTATTTTAGGTAGGCCTTTCTTGGCTACCTTACAGGCATTAATTGATGTGCAATAAGGAAAGCTCACATTTCGGGTGCAACAAGCTAGTGTTTTTAGCATAGATGTGGTGAAGCCAATTGTGAAATCTTTTGGCACACAAGAAGCGCATGGTTCTTCACTTGCAAAAGTGTTAGTAAAATCCCATGTTAATGATGAAGATGGGGAGTTCTTGGAAGGTGCGGAATTTATTGAATGCCTTAAGCAAATGGAGGCATTGCCAATTCTCCCCAAGGAAGAATGCAAAAAGGAAGAGCTCAACAAGGAAAGTGCGGAAAAGGACAACAAGAAACCGGAGTTGAAGCAACTCCCATCTCACTTAAGGTATGCATTTTTGAGTGAGGAGGGACAACATCCAGTAATCATTAGCAACGCATTGAAGAAGCAAGAGGAAGAAAAGCTCTTGAGGTATAAGTCCCTCCTTGTGCATTCATAAAATTTTGATGGAGGATGATTATAAACTGGTGGTGCAACCACAAGGACAGTTAAATCCCACCATGAAAGAAGCGGTGCGCAAAGAGGTGATTAAGCTTTTGGATGCCAGAATTATCTATCCAATCTCGGATAGTAGTTGGGTTAGCCTAATTCATGTGGTCCTAAAGAAGGGAGGCACAATCGTGGTGGTCAATGAAAAGAATGAGATGATTTCGACAAGGACCGTCACGGGATGGAGAGTGTGTGTGGACTACCGAAAGCTCAATGATGCAACAAGGAAGGACCACTTTCCCCTTCCAAAGGTGCATGCTTTCCATCTTTTTGGACATGGTGGAGAAATTCATTGAGGTCTTTATGGATGACTTCTCGGTCTTCTGAACTTTGTTTGATGATTGCCTTGAAGAACTTGGCATGTGTGTTGCAAAGGTGCCAAGAGACCAACCTAGTGCTCAATTGGGAGAAATGTCATTTCATGGTTCGTGAAGGTGTTTTCTTAGGGCATAAAATCTCCCAAAGGGGGATTGAAGTGGACAAAGCCAAGATTGAAGTGATTGAGTAGTTGCCCCCACCAACAAATGTAAAGGGGGTGCAGAGTTTTCTCGGGCATGCCGGCTTCTACCGGAGTGACACCCTATACCCCGCATGTGTTTATAAAGCATAAATATGAAAGGAATTAAATAAAAACACATGCATATCATTTATTTGAAATAAATCCATGGGTATAAGATACCACATTGTAACAAAACATAACAACGCGGAAAATGAAACAAGTTTTAAAAGAAAACATAACTATAAACGAAGTCCAACCTCGATGTCACATTACAGAGCTGGTATAACCAAAATCCGGAAAACATCTCCGATAAACAAACTAAAACAAAGGAAATCCTAAACTACGAGTAGTGGCTTTTCAGATTCACTCCTTAACAGGCTACTCACCGTCCTCTGTATAAAAGATCCATGCAAGACAAACAACAGAAAAACGGGGAGTAAGAAACATGTATAAAACACAACAGCATGGAAGCAGTTAGCAAGATAAGCATACATAATTTAAACATAGCATGTTATATCATACAACATACATCAATAACATATTCATATCACTCATATCAATTCAACCAATGTATGTTATGCGGTGCAGCACTACTCCACTACTCTGTTATGCATGTGGATCCAAACTATCTCAGGAAGGCAACTTCGGAGTTACATATCCACATTGGCCAATAAGTACAACTATAGATCATTAGTTACAATTATAATTTTAACAAATAATAATAAATTACAAGTTTTAACTAAGATGGTTTGTTTACTTACCGCAAAGTTATAGGCCTTGTCGTTGATCCATTATTCCGGCTTCATCTTCTTGTCTTTTCCATCAACTCCATTGTTGTCGGTGGTCAGTGTAACTGTGCTGCCAGCATATATTTAAATAGAAATCAACTTAAAATCAATTAAGTACTCAACTGAAATAATGAATTAAACTAATCAACGCATCAAAGTGAGTGGCGAATGATTTAGGGCCGTCGATGCAGACAGATGCCCCACTGCAACAGCTCAGTTCCGCCTGGAGGCGCTCCTCTCCTGGAATTTTTGAGAGGCCCGGTGTTGTTCCAAGCCCTCCCTGATATGGGGTTCCATCCAACTCCCCTTATCCTGACCGACTCTAAGCTTATGAATTGCGTTCTTCATAAACAAAGAACCGTTATGCTCAAAATCGTTCCTGATGGCATTCCCATGTAGTGGATCCCAACAAGACAATTTCTGCATGAAATGAAGTTGACACAGGGAAACACAGGAAGGAGGGTTAAATTGTGTTTCTTAACAGCTTTTTAAAACTTCTTTCTAAAACCGTTTTGCAAGCAAGCAATGAAGAAGATTCACACAAGGAAAACCTTTTTCAAAAAGGATTTAATAAAATCAATATCAAATCCCCGAGGTTAGTAACAAAAACAACTTAAAGGAGAAGAAGGATAAGAGAAACTTAACACAAGGATTTATCCCGGTTCACTCTCTTCCAACCAAGAGCTACGTCCAGTCCCTTCTACTGGAAGGTTTTCTCCAATATAAACCAATAGCTTACAAGTATTGTTTATACCTGCCTCTTCAGGCTTCCACAATCACAAGTATTCAACACCTCTCTAGGCACTCAGTTATTCTTTTCAAACAAGCCTCTTCTGGATCTCTCTAACTTAAGAGATTAAAAGGGTTTTATCTATACACAACTCACTACATGTGAGGATATGAAAAATTTAAGTTCAGATACTTTTACAAAGAAAGTATCCAGGAGAAGTTTGAGCAGAGTTTCAGCACTTTGGATAATCAGAGCTTCGTTATCTTCTTCACCGTGTGAATATATGCCTCACAGGTTATTTGTTTTGATGATGAACAAAAGAAAAAGGTCTAGAAGGACTATAATGCAAAAAGCGGAAGATTATAAAGCAAGCAAGCACAAGGGGTAAAATGGGAATTTTATTATTTGTATTGTTTATTTTAGAATCCTGTAAATGGTAAGTAGAATTCTTAACTTAGTATTGGTCCCACACACACACTCATTTAACATGTGTCTAAAGATTTAAAATGTGCTAAAATATTTTTGACATATGTTTTAATGATTTAAAACTGACAATTAACCAACCTTAATGAGAAATCATTTTCCTAAAGTGTCAAGTAATTCAAATTCAAGTTTATTCGCACCATAATCGATTATGGTATATCTATAATCGATTATGTGTCAAGATTAATTGGCTTTAATTGGTATTAATGACTAATGATGACATTAAAGCCGTTGGTTTTCAAATTTGAAATGATATAATCGATTATGGCTTTGCTATAATCGATTAGGTCCTCTCTGACTTCGTTTGAGCTTATTTCAGAAACCCTAAAATCGATTACGTAATCGATTATGGTCTTTTGTAAAAAGTCAGTGGACCCGTAATCGATTAGCATAATCGATTACCACCTTTCTGTCAACGCGTGCTTCCTGAGTTTTTAATTAAATAATCGATTATGGTAATGTGATAATCGATTATGACTCGCCAAAAATGAACCTTGAGAGGCTTGACCTAATTTTATTGTGAACCATCACCTGCTTTCTATAAATAGGAGAATAGGCAGCCTTGCCTCAACACACAATCATTTTGCTATCATACTCTGTGCTTAAAATCTCTGATCATTTTATTTTATACTGTTTTTATTTTGAACTATCACTTGACCATACTACTTTGAGAGTTCTATACACCATATAGGTGTCTTTGTAACTGAGCTTCAATTTGTGATTTCATATCTGCACTTCTTGAATGCTTTCTTATTGTAATTCTTTTATATAGTTTCTCTAAGTGAGTGTGATCTCACGAACTATTTTTGAGACTCTTGCACAAGGAATAGTACGTCCTGTGATTTGTGTTAAGAGTTCTCTGATTTGTAAAGGTTCTAGTTTAGCCTGTTTTAAAGGCCTTTTGTACTGATAATGGAATCGAGCATAATTTTTTCTCACCAAGGACTCCCCAACAAAATGGGGTGGTGGCAAGGAAAAATAGGTCTCTAGTAGAGCTAGCGAGGACGATGCTCAATGAGACCAACCTTCCTAAGTATTTCTGAGCAGACGCGGTAAGCACCGCATGCTATGTGATGAATAGAGTCCTCATAAGACCTATTATGAAACAAACGCCCTATGAAATTTACAATGGAAGGAAGCCTAACATCTCCCACTTTCACGTATTCGGATGTAAGTGCTTTGTTTTAAATAATGGTAAAGATAACCTTGGTAAATTCGATGCTAAAGCTGATGAAGGTATATTCCTTGGATATTCCAATTCTAGTAAAGCTTTTCGAATCTATAACAAAAGAACAATAACCATTGAAGAATCCGTGCATGTATCTTTTGATGAAACTAACCCTAAAGTTGTAGTGGAAGAAAGTGTTGATGACCTTGCAGAAATATTGGGAAATAGCTATCTTGAGGAGAAACACACTCAAGAGAAGGAAAATGATGATCAACCACTTCCTCAAAATGAAGAAACACCTCACAATGATCTTCCAAGAGAATGGAGAACATCTAGACACCATCCTCTTGACAATATAATAGGTGATATCTCTAAAGGGGTAACCACTCGAAACTCTCTCAATCATGCATGTCACTTTATGGCTTTCGTATCACAAATTGAACCTAAGAATATTGATGAAGTTATAATTGATGAACATTGGACACTTGCCATGCAAGATGAACTAAACCAATTTGAGAGAAATGATGTTTAGGAACTAGTCCCTAAGCCTAAGCCTAAAGACCACTTAGTAATTGGAACTAAATGGGTTTTTCGTAACAAGCTAGATGAAAACGGAATAATCGTTAGAAACAAAGCGAGACTTGTTGCTAAGGGATACAACCAACAAGAGGGCATAGATTTCGACGAAACCTATGCTCCCGTAGCTAGACTAGAAGCCATCCGCATGCTTCTTGCTTTTGCTTGCATCATGGATTTCAAACTCTTTCAAATGGATGTGAAAAGCGCTTTCTTAAACGGTTTTATCCAAGAAGAAGTTTATGTAGATCAACCCCTTTGTACGGCTTAAAACAAGCCCCTAGGGCATGGTATGAACGCCTAAGCAAGTTTTTGTTGGAAAATGGTTTTCAAAGAGGGAAAGTTGATACCACTCTTTTTATCAAAAACAAAAAGCATGACATTCTATTAGTTCAAATTTATGTGGATGACATTATTTTCGGTGCTACTAATGAGACTTTGTGCAAGGATTTTTCAAATATAATGCAAAACGAATTTGAAATGTCAATAATGGGGGAGCTCAACTATTTCCTTGGATTGCAAATCAAGCAATCAAAGGAAGGCATCTTCATCAACCAATCCAAATATTGCAAGGAGTTGCTTAAGAAATTTGGGATGAACAACTCAAAGGAACTATCTACTCCCATGAGCACCTCTTGCTATCTTGACAAAGATGAGGATGGAAACTCAGTGGACATAAGTAAGTATAGAGGTATGATAGGCTCTCTCCTTTACCTTACTGCTAGTCGTCCCGACATTATGTTTAGTGTTTGCATGTGTGCACGTTTTCAATCAAACCCCAAGGAATCACATCTCACCGCGGTAAAATGCATTATGAGATACCTTATTGGCACACAAAATATGGGTTTATGGTACCCTAAAGGGGCTGATTGCACTCTCATTGGGTACTCGGATTCTGATTTTGCCGGATGCAAATTGGACCGGAAAAGCACTAGTGGAACTTGCCACTTACTAGGAAATGCTTTAGTTTCTTGGCATAGTAAGAAACAAGCTAGCGTGGCTTTATCCACCGCCGAAGCAGAATACGTTGCGGCGGGAAGTTGCTGTGCACAAATAATATGGATGAAGCAACAATTAAATGATTATGGTATTGATCTTAAAATCGTCCCTATTAAATGTGACAACACAAGTGCCATAAATCTCACGAAAAATCCAGTTTATCACTCTAGAACCAAGCACATCGAAATAAGACACTACTTTATTAGAGACCATGTCCAAAAAGGAGATTGTATGATTGAATTCGTAGAGACATCTAAACAACTCGCAGACATTTTTACCAAACCTCTACCTAAAGAAAGTTTCTTTTTCATAAGAACTGAATTAGGAATTCTAAATCAATCATGCATTGAATAAATGTGCATTTTATATTGTTATTTCTAATCAGTGTGCTAAGTGTGACAGTTTTTCAGCCAATAATCGATTATGCGATAAGGAAAATCGATTATAACAAGTCAGAAAGCCAGTAATCGATTACCATAATCGATTACGCTTAAAGAGGAGCAGAAAACCAAAAGTCAGTAAGCCTCTAATCGATTACAATAATCGATTATGCACGAGGACATTTTTCAGAAACGGAAGAATCGATTACATAATCGATTATATGTTCATGAAGTTCATCACCAAAATCGATTACATAATCGATTATTCAAAGAACCCAGGTAAAAATCGATTATATAATCGATTCCATGAAGAGGAAGGGTCAGGCGCTCAAGTAATAATCGATTATACCATTTTGGATAATCGATTATAAGTCAAAAAGTGACCAATCAGAGAGCAACACGGTAAGACATAATCGATTATGCTCACTTACATAATCGATTATGAGTGCATTTAAAAGGTAAAACCAGCGCAGAACAGCGCTCATTTTCTCAAAACCCTTCATTTCTTCTCTGATCTCTCTCTTGCGCCCCCTCTCATCACTTCCTCTCTTCATCACTTACAAATATCATCATGCCTCCCAAAAGATCAAGAACCGCTACTGTCAATCCTGGAACTCTCACTCCTGCTCAAATGGAGAAGTATTTCTCCAACAATGCTCAAAGTGCAGACTTTATGAGTGATTTCTACAATAGGGAGATCCAGAAACCACGATTTCTGGACTTGGAATTCATGAGGGAGCAAAACTTCAAATTTCGGAATTTCTGGAACATGCACCTCATCAACTTTCTCTCCTCCACTGAAGACATTTATCCGGAACTGGTACGGGTATTCTACTGCAACCTCCACTTGGTTGATGGAGTTCTGATCTCTGAGGTATGCCATAAACCCATTAGGTTCACTTCTGCTGATTTTGGGAGAGTTGTTGGAGTGCCCTCTGGTGGCACTCATGTAACTGCTGAGGGTCCTGCTGCACCCTTAGCGGATGAATTTGTTAGGCTGGAAGCCACCAGCACTCTGTTAACTGATCCCAGTGAGGCCTCTCACAAGGAAATTACGGCTGGTCAGATGAAGGTTGAGAGTAGGTTGCTGCATTATGCTGTTGCTAGGTTGTTATTTCCTAGGAGACACAATTTTTCTCAACTTTTAAAAATTGATGTTGTACTTCTCTAGTTGCTGGAAAATAAGAAACCTGTTGATTGGGCTGGTCTGGTTATGCAGCACATGTTTGATATGAGGATAGGTGGTTCCTTGCCATATGGGCATCTGGTTACACGCATTCTGAGGAATGCACGTGAAAACCTAAATGGGGAAGTCAAACTTGATGGCTTAAAGTATCATGCTATGTACAACCAAGGGACTATCAACATGATGGGCATTGAACATCATGGAAACAGTTGGGAATATAAGCCCAAGAGGAAGCTGTATTCTTTTGCTGACGACCAACCATCTTCCACTGCCGAGGCATCTTCATCATCACAGGCTCCTTCTGCTGCTGCTGCTTCACCCGAGATTATGGCTCTCTTGCAGAGCATCTTAGCAGAAGTTCGGGTCAACACCACTGAGATTCGTGCCAACTCCACTGCCATTCGAGAGATTGGTAATCAAGTGCAGGCTTTGGAGCGTCGTGTAGCTGATGCGGAGATTATCATTGACAGTCCTATTCGAGCACCACCTCAGCCTACAGTTGGTCTAGATGACGACGGCGATGATGATACAGATGGTGATGAGATGGATGATGATGAGGAGGAGGATGACGCTTGATCATCTTGTCTGTTCTTAATCTTACTTTTTTGGTTTTATTAGGACTGATCTTATTTTGGATGACTGTACTTATTATGACTGTACTAACTATCCTTACTGCACTTGGACTTACTATAACTTGTGCCTGAATATGTGCCTTGCTATGCATGTTTTAAATCCCGCTTTTTGATAATGCCAAAAGGGGGAGAATATATACTTGCATGCTTCAGGGGGAGTGAGTTGAATAAATGCATGAAGTGAGGGGGAGTAGAACTTAAGCTGATATCTATGCTTGAATAATAATCTTTATGATATTAAGCTAATCCCTCCTTGAGATGTTTGTCATCATCAAAAAGGGGGAGTATGTGAATATATGCCTCACAGGTTATTTGTTTTGATGATGAACAAAAGAAAAAGGTCTAGAAGGACTATAATGCAAAAAGCGGAAGATTATAAAGCAAGCAAGCACAAGGGGTAAAATGGAAATTTTATTATTTGTATTGTTTGTTTTAGAATCCTATGTAAATGGTAAGTAGAATTCTTAACTTAGTATTGGTCTCACACACACACTCATTTAACATGTGTCTAAAGATTTAAAATGTGCTAAAATATTTTTGACATATGTTTTAATGATTTAAAACTAACAATTAACCAACCTTAATGAGAAATCATTTTCCTAAAGTGTCAAGTAATTCAAATACAAGTTTATTCGCACCATAATTGATTATGGTATATCTATAATCGATTATGTGTCAAGATTAATTGGCTTTAATTGATATTAATGACTAATGATGACATTAAAGCCGTTGGTTTTCAAATTTGAAATGATATAATCGATTATGGCTTTTGTATAATCGATTAGGTCCTCTCTGACTTCGTTTGAGCTTATTTCAGAAACCCTATAATCGATTACGTAATCGATTATGGTCTTTTGTAAAAAGTCAGTGGACCCGTAATCGATTAGCATAATCGATTACCACCTTTCTGTCAACGTGCGCTTCCTGAGTTTTTAATTAAATAATCGATTATGGTAATGTGATAATCGATTATGACTCGCCAAAAATGAACCTTGAGAGGCTTGACCTAATTTTATTGTGAACCATCACCTGCTTTCTATAAATAGGAGAATAGGCAGCCTTGCCTCAACACACAATCATTTTGCTATCATACTCTGTGCTTAAAATCTCTGATCATTTTATTTTATACTGTTTTTATTTTGAACTATCACTTGACCATACTACTTTGAGAGTTCTATACACCATATAGGTGTCTTTGTAATTGAGCTTCAATTTGTGATTTCATATCTGCACTTCTTGAGTGCTTTCTTATTGTAATTCTTTTATATAGTTTCTCTAAGTGAGTGTGATCTCACGAACTGTTTTTGAGACTCTTGCACAACGGATAGTACATCCTGTGATTTGTGTTAAGAGTTCTCTGATTTGTAAAGGTTCTAGTCTAGCCTGTTTTAAAAACTAGAGTTGACTGAAATCCCTTGGTCGTATTGCCTTGGGGACTGGACGTAGGCCACGTGGGTAGTTGTGTGGCCGAACCAGGATACATCGTTGTGTCATTTCCTTCCTTATCTCTTTATTTTTACCGCAACGATTTTATTTTTCATACGCTTTATTTCACAACGTTTTACTATTAATTTATTGCTTATCAAAACAAGTTTTAAATTTAGTTTAAATTTCCAAAAGTTTTCAAAAATCAATTTACACACAATTCACCCCCCTCTTGTGTTTGAGGTCATTTGTCAACACACCGTAGTCGTCCAGTATTTATAGATGAAGTGCAGCTTTAGCTCTTGTTCTTCAACGGTCTCCAATATATGTCTGTTTAGAGATAGCATTTAATGCTAGGATCCGTTGAGTTATGATAGCTTGATATGGTGATTGCGAAAAGAGCTCTTATTATCAGAAAAGCTCAAAGTGGTAGTGTCACTTCTCTACTGTACCCGAAAGTAGCCTTTTGTTTTTCCTTCTTTGTACTTAGTCAAATTTACAGCAGCTTGTGTCAGAGTACAAAATAATTTGTGTAATCAATGGTACAATGTTTCTCTTACCAAGGAATAAAGAATAAAGAACTAAAATAACCAAGGTAAAGATATCGAAGCATATTCATTAAATAAACAATCATTTAAAATAAAGGTTCTGACTAGACGAGTTCAAAAATGGTACGTCTTTGGACGTGTATTTTTAACCTTGAACATAACAACTGAGTAGTCTATTATTAGATCGTCTAGTGTTTTTTCCGGGTAGGCTAGTTTGCAGATTGTCTACCTTTTATCGGGTAGTCCACAAGTCTTTGGACTTGTTAGCTTTAGCCTAGCAAAATTTCTCTCGGTTAGACTAGTGGCTCGTCTAGCAAACTCAGTGTAGACTCGCCACAAGCCTTTGGTCTTATTAAAGGGGTTCTAGACTTGCACCCTCTTCTAGTGATACAAAAACAATCCTGCACACTTGAGTAGGCGAGTTAAATCATAAACATGACTTTGCCATACAAATTTAATCTTTTTGTTAACATCGAAACTTCCAGATTGAAATCTCTATTTGATCAGAAGGAGCTGAACATGAGACAGAGGAGATGGGTGGAGTTTATAAAGGATTATGAGTTTGATCTACAGTATCATCCTAGGAAGGCGAATGTGGCAGACGCATTAAGTAGGAAATATTTGCATGTGAATGTAATGATGGTAAAGGAGATGGAGTTGATTGAATCATTTAGAGATCTAAACCTAGGGATGGAGTTGGTTGAGGATATGGTATGTTTGGGTATGGTCACTATCAGTAGTGATTTTATGACAGAAATTAAGGATAAGCAAGGACAAGATCAGTATCTTCAGGAAGTAAGTAGGGGAATATATGAGGGTAAGGTATCCGAGTTCAGTAGAGGATTAGATGGAGTGTTTAGATATCGGATCTGTGTGCTAGAGGATATAGATCTTAGGAGGATGAACTTAGAGGAGGCACATAAGAGTAAGTTGAGTTTCCACCCGGGAGCCACGAAGATGTATCAGGATCTGAAGAAAATGTTTTGGTGGCCGAGGATGAAGAAGGAAGTGGCAGAGTATGTTCTGTCTTGCCTTGTGTGCCATAAGGGAAAGATTGAGCATCAGAAGCCCGCAGGTTTGCTACAATCTTTGGATATCCCAGAATGGAAATGGGACAGTATAGCTATGGATTTTGTGGTTAGATTACCACGAACTCCTAAGAGGTATGATGTGAATTGGGTTACCCCGATAGGTTAACAAAGTGTGCTCACTTTTTACCTATTGGTGAGAGTTATACCTTGGAGTGGTTGACCCAGATTTACATTAAGGAGGTGGTCAGGTTACATGGTGTGCCATCGAGTATTGTCTCCGACCAAGATCCTAGATTCAGATCTAGATTTTTGAGACAGTTGTACAGTGCTTTGGGGACGAAGTTGAGGATGAGTTATGCTTATCATCCCCAGACAGCTGGCAATCAGAAATGACGATTTAGTCATTGGAAGATCTCTTGAGAGCCTGTGTGTTGGGACACACTGGTAGTTGGGATGAGTTCTTGCCTTTGATTGAGTTTACCTATAACAACTATTTACACAGCAGTATCGGGATGGCACCTTATGAGGCTTTGTATGGCAGGAAATGCCAGACCCCATTGTGTTGGTATGAGATTGATTAGAGCCAAGTGTTAGGACCAGATGTGGTGCAACAAATGACGGAACAAGTTAGAAAAATAAGGGAAAATATGAAGGAAGCACAAGATAGGCAGAGGAACTATAGTAACAAGAGGAGGATACCTTTAGAGTTCCAGGAAGGTGATCACTTATTCTTGAGAGTTACTTCGAAGACTGGAATTGGCAGAGCCATTAAGTCTAGAAAGCTCTCTCCCAGATTCATTGGACCTTTCCAGATTCTTCGACGGGTTGGTCCAGTATCTTATCATATTGCTTTACCACCTAACCTATCTAACCTTCATGACGTCTTTCACGTCTCCAAGTTAAGGAAGTATTACCCTAATCCTTCACATGTTCTTGAGCCTGAGTCTATACAACTGCGAGAGAATCTAGAGTACGAGGCTTTACCTGTTAGGATCGCAGGCAGAAGGATTAAGGAGCTTCGTGGTAGACAGATTCCTTTGGTTAAGGTCATATGGGATGATATCGTAGGAGATGCTACCTGGGAGCACGAGGCAGATATCTAGCAGCAGTATCCACATCCTTTTCGAGGTATGTGAATTCCGAGGACATAATTTCTTTTAAGGGGGGTAGAAATGTAACATCGGTGTTTTAGAACCTTAGCTTATATGCTTTCTATATGTGTTTAAGTGTTTGAAAGCATGCTTTGTTTGAAAGCATGCTTAAGAGTTATGGGATCGACCAGCCAGGAATCTGACGAACACGTGAGTTAAGGTTGCAGTCAGAATAGCACGCTTGGACGTGTTGAGACCCCACACTCAAACGTGGGAATGCTTTGACGTGGGGAAGGGCACGCTAAAGCGTTAGCCCTGTTCCTTGACGTGCCCAACACGTGTTACATGATGGAAAGGGAATGAGGACGTGTGGCATCGAAGACTTCACGTAGAAGTCTTTGACCAAAGTCCACGCTCAAGTGTGGAATAAGTCGACACTATAGCACTGGAGCGTGGGGACTTCCCATGCTAGAGTGTTCTCAGTTAGATATTGAAAAATTAAAATGGCCGAAGGGTGAAAGTGAAACATCACTTTCACCACCTCACCATTAGAAAGCAGAGAAGAGAGTGAAAGAAGTCAGCGAAGAAGAAAATCTTCCGGAGCTTGGATCCCTAGTTCCGGCTAGCGAAACTCAAAATCGATTATCCCGATGAGTTCGTAGCAACATCTGCTTCCTATCTATACCCTTCTTTTCTTGGTAGGGCTGAGGAAAGCCTATGCTTGTAGCATGCTGACATGTTGACGATGTCGGTATTGAGGTTTTCCTTTCGTTTATCTATCTGTTTCAAGTTCCGTTTATGTATTAGGGTTACCAACGACATCTGCTTCATGTATCTATGTTCAGAATAAATTCGGAGCCCGAAGGTACCCGTTGGGCACATGGAAGATTTGATAGGGAAGGGGAAAGATATTGTTCGTGGTCCCAGATACATCTGCATATTCCTCAGGTGGGAGAAAGAAGCATCTTATCGTCGGAAATGGCGAAATAGTGTAATGTACAATAATGGTTGTAGGGGGAACCTAAACCCTGTTAGTGGGCGAGTAATAGGCAATGACAAAATGGCGACTACCCCGTAAAACCAATGATGATTTAGGGATTGTAGGTTTATTGTTGATAGGTTGATTTTAAGAATATTAAGGATGTCCTATGTTACTGTTGAACTGTTTATTGTGTGCTGATTGATTTGACATGGTTAACATGCTACATGTGCTTTCCTATGATAATATGATTATTTTATTATTATTTTATATGTGAAATATGCTCTGTGTGATTGACATGTTATATCTGCTATTTTATGCTTAACAGACCTCTAGGCGATAATCTTTTATAATTGGAGATGTGCATGTTGGGGAGAGTATGACATGAGACTTAGATGGGCCTAGCCTAATAAAATATGATTTTATAATTAATCAACCTATATGATGTGATATGAGATTTTATCCGAGTTTCTGGTAAAAGGTTGAGGCACTAGGTTATGACCCGGTAAGAGTCGGTGAGAACCATATTTGAATGCATGGTGTTGTTCATAGCCGTGTAGGTGGAACATACGAGGTCAGAGTATCCTATTACGGATACTTGATATTACGGAATAGCTGAGTCATGATTCTACCGTGATACTCTTATAGTCCGTGCTAGGGCTGCTCCGTGTTTATTATACTATTGCGACGTGCCACTGTTCCCTAACGGGAATGGGGGAATAGTGCCATTCCTAACAGAAATGGGGAATAGGCATCCCTAACAGGAATGTGGGATGTTCACTGATGGCCGTGACTGAAATGAAGCAACGCATAGGAGTGCCTGCTTGGACAACTGACTAACATCCCTGACGGGAATGGGGGATGTGTGAAAGGATTATAGGTGGCCACGTCAACATACAAATTTAGTTGCATGAGTGCTGAAGGGTAGAGGATGATATAGTAACTCGAGGATGATTGTTATTTATATGTGTTGCATGTCTTTGTACTATTATTGTATTTTATGCTATGTACCCCTTTTGCATTGCATGATGATAGCATAGTTTCTTATCTCCCCATCCCTTTCTCTGTATGTTTCGCTATCGATCCATGGAGCATGTACAGTTGAGCAGGATGCGACACTTACACCACCCATGGATGACCGAGCCGACGAGGGTCCCCATCATGGGGGACCATTGAGATAGAATTCGATGATGACAGAGTTTGGAGGATAGACCCGACCACCTTCCTCTCTGTATATACAGGGCTATTGACTGTTTATATGCGTTTTGGTGATGCTCCGTTTTCGTGCTTCATTGGAGTCTTCGGGCTGGGACAATGCCTACCCTTCCATCACTTCTGGCATCCACCTGGACCACAACTGCACCTATGGGATTTGTCATAGAGCTCTGAGATTGTGGGACCCGTCGGAGTGGTTCTCTGAGTGTATGCACAGCGCAACTTGCAGTATCAACGCATGCACCAGCATTGCCCGGTGATCATTTCTGATAGCAGCAGGGCGACCACATTTGCACCGCCACAACGACCACCCTGGAAAGTCTACAGACGTAGATTTGGGGAGAACCTGGGTAGTACCGGTTACCCACGTTAGTAGTAATGGGAGGCCAGAGTGTCTGTATGTATATAGGTTTGTGTGGTGAGTTGTTTTTGTTGTATTTTGAGTGTGGGGGGCTCAGTGGAGTATCGAGAGGTTGTTTCTATTTTCAGATCTTTTTATGTATTTTGTTTATATCAGTTGGTGACGGTTTGTATCTGGTAGGGCCGTACTGACGGGGCATCTTGGACATGTTTGTGTGTGTGTGTGTGTGTGTGTGTGTGTGTGTGTGTTTATATATGTGTGATGTTATCTTTCATATGTTTTATGTATCAAATTTTTTATAGATTCACTTTTCTGATATGCGCGTTTAATGTTAATATCACAATTAGGACTTAGTTAATTAGATTTCTCTTTAATGGGACATTGAGGTGTCTCAATGTTTCTCTTCTTATTTTGGAATTTGTAATACTCTCCATGCCAAAATATTTGCTGCAATGGTAGCTATAGAATCTTCTCACTCACAACATTGGCTCAATCTTTAGCTAGAGTGTGACTCCTCTCTTGTGGTAGTTGCCTTCAATTCTCATAGCATTTTGCCTTGGCCTCTTTGCAATAGATGGAAAAACTTCATTTCTCTATCCAAGAATTTCCAGTTTAAGGTTACTCATATTTTTAGAGAAGGGAATTCTTGCGCAAACAAGCTTGCCTCATTTGGTATTGTTAGTCGTTCCTTACTTGGTGGGATTCTATCCCGGAATTTATTAGGGAAGATTTTTTTTTGTAATAAGCTAGCTAGGCTTACCTAACTATAGATTCAAGTGTTTCTGATTCCTTTCATGGGTATTGGCTTTAGTCCCCCCATATTTTTTGTGTTATTTATTCTTTTTTAATAAATTTTTGGAGTGTTGCAAATGATTGGTGGGTTTTGTAGTGCCAACCTAGTTGGGATTACTCAACCAATTGTGATGCTTTTGCACTCCAATAGCTTTATTTAAAAAAAAAATATTAACATTCAAGAGAGAAGTGACTTTTTTTTTTTTTTTTGCTTAGTTGGTAGCATTTTATTGGGGATACGTGATTTGGGACAAGGAGAGGGTGATAGAAGGTTTGAATCCAGCCTAGTATTAGTGAGCACAAACTACAAAAAAGATATTCTTATAAAATCATAAAACTGGATAAGAAAATAATATAATAAATAAGTGAATATAGAAGCAAAATCCCTTGCTTTCTACTTTAGTTGGCAATGAAACAGAAACAATTGAAAAGTATACTTTTTTTTTTTTTAGCAAAATAGCATGCAAAGGCATCACTACTAGAACTGACATCCCAGCTAGGCTGGCACCCCATTTGCAGCATACGATAATATTAATAAAAATAGAAAAGAATACAAAAAAACATGGGGGGCATTAAACCAAACCCATGAGAAAGAATTATCTAAACCTATAACAAAGTAAATTCAATCTATTACGACTAAAGTCCTCAAAAATGAAATCTGGGACAAATTCCCACCAAAATGAACCTATATGACCTAGTACCATAAGAGGCTAATTTATCTGCACAACAATTTCCTTCACGAAAAATATGAGTCACTGCCACTGTCATAGCTTGAGACAACACTTTACAGTTTGACCATTCATTCTTAAGCCTCCAAGGAACATTATTGGACTTGAATGCTTCCACCACTTGAATGGAATCACACTGAATCCAGAGCTTGAATCAACCCTTAACATAAGCTAAATTTATTGCAGCAATAACAGCTAAAAGTTTTGCAACAAAAGAAGATGCAACTCCAATGTTCTTTGAAAAACAACCAAGGAAACTTGCCATTCTATCTCGAAAAATACCTCCACAAGCAGCCATTCCCGGATTCCCCTTGGATGCACCATCAGTGTTACATTTAATCCAAAATGCGAGAGGAGGATGCCAATTAACTTGAACTATTTTTTATGTTGTATTCACATGACCCGAGACAACTAATGTCCTCAAAATATTGAATTTAAAAATGCTGGAAGACATGGTTCCTGAGGACTAATTTCCAGTGAGAGAGACCGAGGCCTTAATTAAATTAATTGCACTATACACAGAGACTATTTTGTTATCAAACCTTCTTATATTCCTAGCCTACCAAATTATCCAAATTGTGTTCAAGACAGCAGATAGAACAATGTCTTTCACCTGCAGGCTCCAATTCCTGTCATAAACCGAGAGCAGAGAGGAAAAAGTGTCTAACTGTAATATGCATTGAAGCACACCAGCTAGCCAATTCCAAAGATCAACAGAATAGGAGCAACCAAGGAATAAGTGATTAGAAGTTTCTTCTGTTTTCCCGCATAGAGAACAAACAGAAACAACAACACAACCTTTGTTTCTGAGATTTTCATCTGTAGGAAGTTTTCTATGCATGAGCCTCCAAAGGATAAAAGACTTAGAAGGAGGCACAAACCTGATCCAAATAGACTTACCCCAACTTACCAATTGATTACTTGGATTCAAGTGTGAAAAAGCATCATTAAAAGATAGTGAACCCGAGTCAGAATGCTGCCACACGAGCTAATCAGTTGCAGGAATTACAGGCAGCACCATCTGTTCTATTTTAGCACAGATTGCAGGAAATTTCATAGATAATTCAACAGGAAGGTACCATGATTGGTTAATGATAAAATCACTCACTCTTGCTTGTAAAGAGTCATGAAGATAACCTGGAATCTGCATAATATCAACTAGAGGCTCAGAGATCCATCTAACCATCCAAAAAAACTAGTGTCCATACCATCAACAATCATCCAAATTGCATTTCTCATCATTGTATTAAAACAGTCTCTCAGTGCAGGCCAAATTGAGGATCTCACAAAATAAGACACCATTCTATTCCTCTTAAAGAACCTAGCTTTAATGAGAGTAGACCACTGTGTTTTTTTAGAAAGCATCTTCCAGTATAGCTTGAGTGTACCAACCTCATTAATTGCCCTTAGAGACCTAATTCCAAGTCCACCCTCCTGAATAGGCTTGCATGTTTTATGCCAAGCAACTGTAACAAGCTTCCTAGTACAAGTATCACCAAACCAGATGAAATTCCTAATCCACTTGTCTACTTGCTTAATTAAAGCAATTGGCCAAGCATAAACCAAGAAGCTGTGGATGAGCATGCCCTGAATTACAGATTTCACTAGTTGGACCCTTCCCATGATTGATAGTAAGGATACTTTCCAGGTTGCCAATTTGGATTTATTCCTATCTGCAATTGGTTGAAGGTGCACTTTCCTAGGTTTTCCTTTGAAGATTGGAACACCTAAATAGATGAATGGCAAAACACCAGCTGAAAAACCAAGGACTACCTTAGAGACAGCATTCCTGTTGTGAGATTTGGAACTAGAGTAGTACTTGCATTTGCTTAAACTTAGGAGTTGACCTGACACTTTTCCATAAGCTTTAAAAAAGGCCATTAGGTTCTTCAAACTCTGCTTGGTTCCTCTACAAAAGACCATAATATCATCAGCATAAAGGATGTGACTTGGAGGTTGAATGCCTCTAGGACCAGCCATGGATTGCAGTTTTCCCTCTTGAACCAGAAGAGAAATACATCTACTTAAAACATCTTCAGCTAAACAAAACAAAAGAGGGAAAAGTGGATCTCCTTGCCTTACACCCCTCTTACATGAAAAATAGCCAATTGAGTGACCATTGACTAGAAATGAAAGCTTAGCAGATTGAAGTATAACCTGGATCCAGTGACAAAACTTTTGATCAAAGCCAAAAGCTACCAAGACATTCAAAAGGAGGTTCCAGTCCATGGTATCAAATGCCTTCCTTATATCAAATTTCAATCCCATATTACCACCAAAAGCCTTGTTGTCTAACAAGTTAATTGCCTAAGAAGTAATACAAACACATTCCCCAAGCTGTCTACCCTTGATAAAGCCCCTTTGGTGCACTGAAATGATTTTTTGGGGCAATAAGAGCCAACCTATCTGCAACCACTTTGGTAATAATCTTAAACTGAAAGTTTGCAAGTGCTATAGGCCTGAAATTCTCAGTAGTATCTGCATTAGGGACCTTTGGAATCAAGACTACCAAATTAGAATTCAAATTAGGAAGAATCCATCCTTGAGTGAAAAATTGGCAAACTGAGTTAAATACATCCTGAGCAATAATGTCCCAATATGCTTGATAAAAGGAACCACCAAACCCATCAGGACTTGGAGCTCCATCACCATTCATTGAAAAATCTGTAGCCTTAACCTCATCTCAAGAAGGAACATTGGTCAACATTAGATTGTCTTCCACAGAAACTGAAGATTGAATAGATTTCTGAATCAAATCATTTGTTGTGCAGGAGTTTTCTGTAGCATACAGGTCAAGATAGAAGTCCAGAACAATTCTTTCTATATCAGCAGGTTCATCATAAATCACATCATCCTTCCTGAGTGTTGTCATTTGCTTAGATGAGTTCCTAATTCTGGCTAGCTTGTGAAAGAAAGATGTGTTTCTATCACCAAAAGAATGCCAATTCAATTTGGACTTATGCTTCCAAAACGATTCCTGATAGGACAATGCTTGTTGCAATTCCAATTGAGCCTTTAATTCCTGATCCTGCAGAGTTTCTGAAAAACCAGCAGAGAGCATTTGTTTTTTAATAGAATCCACAGTTTCAAGAGCTTGATCCACTTTCAAATTAACATCACCAAAGACAGATGCATTCCAAGTCTAAAACTCCTGTTTCAGATTCTTTAATTTCCTAGACAGCACAAACATAGGGCAACCCGAGACAGGTCTTTGCTAAACTTCCCTAACTAACCTTTTACAATCTGGATGCTTGGTCCACATTTTAAAGAATTTAAATGAAGAAGGAAAAGTTGGAGCACCTTGTTTAAGAGTCAAAAGGATTGGATGATGATCAGACTGACTTCTAGGCAATGTGCAACAAGAAGATGAATTCCAAAAGGAGAACCAGCTATCATTACATATAGCTTTGTCAAGTCTCATTAAAGTATTGGAAGATCCTCTTGTATTATTAGTCTAAGTGAACTCAGTCCCCCTTAGTTAAATGATGAATTAAATTGCAGCTATCAGTCCATGATCTAAAATCCTAACAGGAAGCTTTAGAAGGAAGGCAGCCACCTCTTTTCTCATGAGATCCAAGAATGGCACTGAAGTCACCCAGGAAGCACCATGGTCCAGAATGATTTTGCAAAAGATTAGCAAGTTCAAGCCATAGGTCTCTTCTGGTAGTATGAGATGTGGAAGCATAAACACTAGAGAAGAACACATCCTGACCATTAACAGCAACTGAAATTGCAATTTGCTGAGCAGAGACAGAAATAACAGAAGGGGCAAGCTGATCAGAGCAAACACCCCATAAATTAGGTCTGAGATTCTGCCTATTATTAACAGTAAAATGTTTCATTTTAAGTTGTTTCCAGAAGGATGCAGGGAAGTTGTCAATCAGCATCGATGGTTCGGACAAAAACAGCAGATCAGGTTTATGAGCAGAACGAAGTTTCTTTTAAAACCAACCTAGTATCTTGGTTGGCTAAACCTCTAACATTCCAATAAAGGACCTTCATTGAGCATTTTTCCCAGAACCACCCTTAGATCGGGTTTGAATAACATTAGGACTGGCAGCTTGTCTTTGCTACCTTCTCAGATTCTTCTTTTGAGACTTGATTAGAACAACAGTAAATTCAGCCTCATTATCCTGAATTTCTGGACTTAAAGAATCTTCAGCAATATTATATTCACCTCCATCAGCCCATAACTTAGACGAAACTCTCATGTCTTACTTAACAATAGGAGAAGCACGAAAAAGGAGTCTGAACATGAACCAACCAGCTTGTTCACCACTATGCAAATCCATTCTGGCATCAGAAGATCCAACATCCTCACGAGAGATTGAGTTTGCAACAAAAGAAGTGGAATCAGGATGAATTTTGACTCATCATCTCTTAAATCATCATCCACAAAATTATCAAATCTATCAGCATCATGATTAAGATTCTTATTATGATCCGAATCATTGACCAAAATAAGCTGATTATCCTGTTGCTTAGTCATCTCTTTATTAGAAAGAAACCCAAGTAATGGATTAACTTCTAAAGACTTTTCTCCTATTGCATAGTTAGCAGGAACATCCTCAATGTCAATCACAGTCTTATCTCTATTTTCAAAGACATTGTTTTCAGCCTCATTCACGATAACATTACCTTTCAGACCTAATCAACATCACGAACTGGCTATTGCTTTGGGACATGAATTTTCCTAGGCTCAGGAATTATGTTCTTCTGATTGACTCGGTTAACTGGCCCATCATCCTGCCTACTCATTTGCTTCTGTTTTTTACAAACATCAATAGAATGTCCAATAAATTGACAGAAAGAACAAAAAGAAGGGAGTTTGTCATATTCAATCCTGACAAAAAAAGCAAACTCTTCCCTTTCCACAAGAACCTGTTCATGTAAAACACCCTTAAGATCAATATCCACCAACAAACGAGCAAAATGTCCAAAGACTCTCTTGCTGGTTGCATCATCAAGGCAGATAGGGACACCTATACTTCCATCAATTGCAAAAATTGTTTTAGGCCTCCAATATTCTTGAGGCAAACCAATGAATCTTACCCAACATTGAGCATTTGAGTTGCACTGGAGATCAGGATTAAAATCCTTTGTCCAGGAAAATAGCCGAAGGCTTCCACGATTCAAACTCCATATACCAATTGCTTGCACACTACGCAAATCTTCCAAGGAGGAAAAAGGGAACTCGTAAAAGCCCCTATCCAAGGAGATCATTCCCCATTGACCTATAGGTTTCCACAGTGATGATAACTTGGCCCACAAGTCAAGGTTCTTGATAGGTGCACACCTTTCAGGGCCGGTCTTGAGATCTTGGATGCCCCGGGCGAATTGAGAAAATGGTGCCCTCATAATCATTTGAAGATTATCCTACTTACAATTTTTGCTGCAAAATCATTAATAATCCGATCATAATCAAGGTTCTTTACAAAATCATTTTCGATAGAAATCAAAGCAAGACTATTTAATCTACCTTGTGACATAGTAGGTCAAAAATAAGATTTTAACAATTTCAATTTAAAAAAACTTCTCTCAGCTGATGCAACAGTAATAGCGATAGTTAATATTATTCTATAAGATGTGCATGTGTTAGGAAAACAATTAAATGTCTTCAAAGAACTCAATATCATAAAGCTTGATTCTGATTAACTGTTAAAACCTCTTTGATGACTTTTAATTCTTCAAATAAAATTTCTCCATCAAGATCATAAGAATTATCACATTTTAGATAAGATTCAAGATAATTGCAATAATTATTAATTTTCTGGAATGACTATTTTTTATTGATAAAAAAAATTATTTTATAAAATTTTTATATAATATTTATATATACTATGTAAAATTTTACCTACTATCTAGTGCCCCCTAAAAAATGGGGCCCTGGGCGGTCACCTACCTCGACTGTGCTCAGGGCCACCCTTGTCACCTTTGGCCAGAATCAACCTACCATTAAGGTGTTTCTTGCATTATTCCAAACCAGCAAAGTATTCTTCCTCTAGAATCTTGATGGAAAGACGGTCACCCATGAGACATGGCTTAGGCAATTGACTGAAAGGGATACTACAAGAATTATTCAAGGCTTGGGCAAAAGACTTTTTTTGTGCAGGAAGAGACATCGAAGACGGATTAGAAGGGTAATTCTGAAGAGGAGGAGAAGGAGATGAAGAAGAAGAGGGCTGAGGCAAGGAAGGAGCGGGAGGAGCAATAGATTCTGGGAACAAGCATTGCCAATGTGTAATGTCAACCATGGTGGCACGTAAAACCCTAAACCCTCATGCAAACCCTAGCACAGAGTTTTCTAATATATACAATTCAAATCTTAATGTCCATTGCAAAGTAAACATATGATGCAATAAAGAATAACTTTTCATGCATAGAAGCTTAAAAACCTTGGGCAGTTTTTGTTACTTCAAGCAAGCATGTCCATGGCTTGTTAATCAATCTCATTAGTGAATAGTTGCATACAAGGCTATATAATATATATGATATGTGTAATGTAGCTTACTGAGTGTAGCAATAAAATACGCCACCTCCATCAGTAACCACATTAACAATGAACAAAGCCAAAAGCACAATATGAGACCTTGCACCATTGTTGATAGATTCATAATCTATATATTATAAAACTAATTTTCATAAGCAAAATGAAACTAGATAAGGTTCCTGAAATTAAACCAAACATCCTCTAAGACCACTTTCCCATTTAAACAACACAACATTCTTTTTACATTAAGATGGTACAAAGATCATCATGTGTCAGCATAAATTCAGGAGGAAGAAAATAATGAAATTTAAACTACTTATATTCCTTAGTTGTAGGCCTATATAAGCCTCAAGAGTTCCAAACTGGGAAACTTTATTTCCATTCAGACTGTTGCATACAATAATACGTCATAATAATTATTTATAGCAAAAAGGAAAAATGATATAGATGTTGGAGCCAATATATTTGTTCTTTTGCATGATTGAATCACAAAATTTCATGGGTTGTAATAGAATAGATGACTTAATTTAAGTGTCTAACTATCTATTAGTTGTAATTAGTTTCTGATCTATTTGTTGTAATTAGGTTCATGCATTAGTTAGACACTTGAGTCTCTCTATCTCATTATTCCCCTGTTTCTATTAGGATTAGTTTTCTGTTAAGTTTGTTACTTTCTATTACTAAGCCTTAGCTGCTTAGCTCTTATCACAAGTCTGCTATATATAGCAGCAATAAGTCTTCTTGCATGTAAGCAACTCATTCAATCAATACAAAGAGTTATTCAGTAAATTCAATATGGTATCTTAGAGCAAGAACGATCACGAGGAGGAAGAAAAGAAAAGCTCGCCAGAGAAGGAAGAACATACCTCCGGCGACATCAAATCTTTCAAGAAATCTTCCGCACAGAATCCAGCGTATTTTTTGAGCTACTTTGACAATCCAAGCATTCCTCTTGTGGCCCTCAATGGCGACAATTATCGAACATGGGCTCGATCCGTGAAAATCGCAGTGAGGGCCAAAACCAAATTAGGTTTCATAGATGGAACCATCAGGAAGCCACCACCACAAGCTGCATATTTTCACCATTGGGACAAAGCAGACTCGATGGTCTTGGCATGGATACTGAATTCGGTTGACCCTAAACTCCATGCTAGCATCTCACACGCGACCACTACGAAAGATATTTGGGAAGATCTTGAAGAGCGATTCGCACAAACCAATGCCCCCAGAGTCCATCAATTGTGGCGTACACTATGTCTGCTTCAAAAAGAATCGAATATGAGTATTAAATATTACTACACTCAGTTTAAGAGCTACCTCGATGAGCTCAGTGAACTTCAGTCATTGCCAGGGTGTTCTTGTGGAGCATCAAAGGCCTTGATGGAAAGGGAGGAGGAGAATCGTGTGCATTTATTCCTTGGAGGTCTGAATAGTGAGCACTTTGCTCATATTAAGGCTACAATTCTTAACACTGATCCTTTACCATCCCTAAGAACCACAATAAGGTGCCTTCTGTCTATAGCAGTAGCTAAGGATTGGAAACTCCATCAAATGGATGTAAGTAATGCTTTCCTTCGTGGAGAGTTAGATGAGGAAGTTTACATGGAACCACCACTTGGTTACCATATGCCTAAGCAAGGAATGGTTTGTAGACTTAGGAAATCCATTTATGGCTTGAAACAAGCCTCAAGAAATTGGTACTCCAAATTGCCTCAATCCCTGATCACTTATGGTTTTACTGAGTCACAGGCTGATCACAGCCTCTTTATCTATGTGCACAATGATATTCTCCTTGTTGTTTTGGTCTATGTAGATGACTCAGTCATAGCTGGAAATAATGAAACAGCTTGTAATGACTTTAAAACACATCTAAACAAATGGTTTCATATGAAAGACCTAGGAGCTCTTAAGTATTTTCTAGGCATAGAACTTGCCCGAGGGAACAATGGCATATTTCTGAGCCAAAGAAAATATGTGCTTGACATCTTAGATGAGTGTGGAATGCTAGGATGCAAACCTGCAAGATTTCTCCTTGAACAGAACCAAAAACTAACCATGGATCAAGGAGACATTTATTCTGATCCATCTCAATATAGAAGACTAGTAAGAAGGTTAATATATCTCACTATTACTAGACCTGATCTAACCTTTTTCTGTTCATGTGTTAAGTCAATTCATGCAGAATCCAAGGCAAGCACACTAGAATGCTGCAACAAGGATCCTCATGTACCTGAAAGCCACACCAGGACATGGAATTATACTACCTAAAGACAACAACTTGCAGCTATCAGCCTATTCAGACTCAGATTGGCCAGCATGTCCCTTGACTAAAAGGTCCATCACAAGGTATTGAATGAAAATGGGAACGGCTCCCATCTCATGGAAGACAAAGAAATAGCACATAGTTTCTATATCTTCAAGTGAAGCTGAATACCGAGTAGTAGCTCATGCCACCAGTGAAATTATATGGCTGCACAATCACTTAAAGGACTTACAAGTTCAGTGCAATCTACCTATTGCCCTCTACTGTGACAACCAAGCAGCTCTAAACTTGGCAGCCAATCCAGTCTACCATGAGAGGACAAAACACATAGAAGTGGATTGCCACTTTAATAGAGAGAATCTACAAAAAGGACTCATCAAGCCAGAATGTATTCCCACTAAAGCACAGCTTGCAGACATTTTCACCAAGGCACTAGGTGCTAAACAGTTTCAAGATCTATCAAGCAAGATTGGTGTTGTCACACTGCATCTTGAGGGGGAGTAATAGAATAGATGACTTAATTTAAGTGTCTAACCATCTATTAGTTGTAATTAGTTTTTGATCTATTAGTTGTGATTAAGTTCATGTATTAGTTAGACACTTGAGTCTCTCTATCTCATTATTCCCCTGTTTCGGTTAGGATTAGTTTTCTGTTAAGTTTGTTACTTTCTGTTACTAAGCCTTAGCTGCTTAGCTCTTGTCACAAGTCTGCTATATATAGCATCAATAAGTCATCTTGCATGTAAGCAACTCATTCAATCAATACAAAGAGTTATTCAGTATAATAGAATATATGACTTAATTTAAGTGTCTAACTATCTATTAGTTGTAATTAGTTTCTGATCTATTAGTTGCAATTAGGTTCAAGTATTAGCTCTCTATCTCATTATTCCCCTGTTTTTGTTAGGATTAGTTTTCTGTTAAGTTTGTTACTTTCTGTTACGAAGCCTTAGGTTCTTAACTCTTGTCACAAGTCTGCTATATATAGCAGCAATAAGTCATCTTGTATGTAAGCAACTCATTCAATCAATACAAAGAGTTATTCAGTAAATTCAATAGGTTGCACCATTACTATGGTCACTTCTCTTCAATCGTGAATTAATATAAACATAAAGGAAGAAGAAGATCAGAAAGTTTCTCAATTAGAGTATCTTTTATTTCACAATAAGTCTTCTTTGTATACTCAGTCAATTAGACTCCTTATATACGTCATTGATAATAACATTCATGTTGTTTGTTTGTTATTTTTTGCACTATTTTTATCATGGTAATTCAAGCTTATAATTTCGATCAACCTTTGAGGTAGTGAACTATATGCTTCTTGAAAGATACATGAAAGTGCCAAATAGGAAAAGAAGCAAGGTGATGCTTTAAAATTATTGAAAAATGACCTAGTAAGATACATTTAAAATGGTGGTACTGAGAATCTTAAAAACATAATTATGACTGGATCCTTTTATTACTATCATTTGTAGGGTCAAGGAGTGAATAAATCGAAAAAATTGAAAAAGGAAGGGCTTTCTCCTAGTCAAAATTCTTAGCACATCGAGGACAAAAATGAAAATTGCAAAGTCAATGGGAAGTGCCAAATAGGAAAAGAAGCAACGTGATGCTTTAAATTATTTGATCAATGACCTAGTATGATACATTTAAAATATTAGTGATGAGAATTTTAAAAAACCTAATGATGACTGAATACTTTTATTACTATCATTTATAGGGTCAAGGAGTGAAGGTATAGAAAAATTGAAAAAAGATGGCCTTTCTCCTAGCCAGAATTCCCAACACACCGAGGACAAGAAAGAAAATCATGAATCGAGAAATACTTCAAAGGAAATATTGCAAAGTCAGCTAGAAGTTCATGCAAATTTTGAACAGGAGCATGAAACTCATGTTGAGGCAATAAAAGAGAAGGAAAGTGTCGATGTAGAATCTACAAATATTGTTGTCACAGAAGAACCTCCAGAATATGAAATCCAACATATATATAGATTCTGGAAGTTCTTCTGTGACAACAATATTTGTAGATTCTACATCAAAACGTTCCTTCTCTTTCATTGCCTCAACATGAGTTTCATGCTCCTATTCGGATGACTGGTGTGTACACTTGCTTCACCAGTCACCATTCAGATGCTTGGTTTAGTAACCACAGACGTTTGATATATAACATTTTAGACTTTGTGAAATCTATCTAAGGAATGATATTTTCAGCACACTTAATACACTTGTTAGTAGACTTCTCATGGTTCATATACAATTATTCATCATAAATGTTTGGTTCTACCAAAATCGAAGGTAACAAAGTTTTAAATGCTTAAAGACTGCAACACACCCTTCTTTGCCATTTGCAAAAATCCATCACCATTGCATACAGAATTGTAACTGAAACTCAAAATGTCTCCCAAGCCACAGGTAGAGTATTTAGCAACATTAGTCCAAATACTTCATCATCAAAATCATGCTCCTAAAAGTCAATCTATGAACCCTTGAATTTCATTGAACTAAATTTGTCTCTTCTAAAGTGAGAAAGTCTCTAAAATAAGAACGTATGGATGTATTTATCCTTTTCTTTTACGGGCACTAGTTCAGAAAGCACTTTTTACGTCTGTTAAAAGTGTTTTTTAACGTCACAAAAAATTCAGACGTTAAAAGTAACGTCTGTTTCACTATTTAACAGAAGTTAAAAGTCTACTTTTAATGTCTGTTGTTTATAAAAAACAGACGTTAAAAGTTTTTTTTTTTTTAAATTCTGGTTATGCATTATCCCTTCCCCCCAGCTAGCTCTCTACATTCACTAACATTCCAGATTACAGAATTTGCACAGATTACAGAATTTGCACACACTCATCACAAACAAGTCCATATATGGAGAACTTTGCACATAAATTAACTCATGCATTTGAATTCCAATATTTTTCAGAACTAGATCTAGTCACAATTATGTATACAGAATTTTCCTTAACACAATTCAGTTTATATTCTATTACTAGCTAGGCCACAATACATGAAAAATTCATAATATATATTCTATACAAGCTAACACAAGTCCAATATATAAATATATACATGTAAATTCATACAACTACACATTATCTTCTAAGTACGCAAGAGTTATATTTTCTCCTACTTTTTATGCAGCATACTTAAGGAAGAAGTCTGCAAATCGCATCCTCCAGTTTTTAAAATCTTCTTTCGAAAGAGGAGATTGATCGCCGAAAGCCTGCACAAGTTCAAATAAAATAAACATTAAATCAAGTCATCACCAAAAATAAAATATATAATTAAATAACTTGTTTAATCAATTACCTTCTTCCATCCCTCGGTAATAGATGCGGAGACGATGTTCAACATATGAAGCATCACATAATAGGCACACGACCAACTGTCTGTCTGATAACGAGACTACAAAAGAAATGAAATTTAATGTCAATTAAATGTTTATATATATAGTAATTATAATATTAATTACTATTTAATAAACTACTTACCTTGAGGATAATCTATTCAGGATTTGCTTTTGACTTTGAAGTCCTACTTTTCCCGTTGGCACAAGATATGCTACATGACTTCATAGCGCTATCATAAACAAAATATTCATGCCAATTATATGTTCATCATGTGTGTAATAAAATAAAAGCAAATGTTACAAATTAAATTAAATAGAAGATTAATTACTTACGCGTTGAATGAGGCCACCACCTCCTTCGGCGGGTCCTCGCGAAGAGAGCATAAGAATACGACAGTATGCCTAGAAAGATGAAGTATGATAAACTGCCAATGTTTATTCCCTAAGTAGGGTGCCATATACATCTCTTTCCGATCACTTCCTCCTATGGATAAATAAAAATAAAGCTAAATAAGCATGGATAAATAAAAATAAATCTAAACTAACATGGATAAACAAATCACTTGCCCTAAAAGAACAAAACTCTCACGATGGTAAAGTTTAATTTAGCTAGATCAATATCCCTTCGTGATGATCATCACGAGTGGCATGTACATCGTCCACCTCATTTTCCTCAATGATGGTAGGCATGTTTGTTGAGAAAGAAGGAGTCTCAGGAATATCAAGAGTTGAATCTTGATTTTCATCAAAACCATTATCCATGCTTTTTTCTTGGAGAATCACAGACAACCTTTTGTTAGAAGGATCAGTGATGTAAAACACTTGTTTTGCTTGGGAAGCCATGATGAAAGGCTCATCCATATGACCTAACTTGCCAAGGTCTACTCATGTAAATCCTCATTCGTCGGTTTGTACACCACTTTTACTGTCAACCCACTTACATTTAAAAGATGTGTTTTCTTTCTGCCCTAGGAGAAGAAGCAAAAATGGGTAAAACAAATTGAAAAAAGAAGCAAAAATATACCTGAAGGTGGACGCAAGAGAGAAGAGACGAGGGAGAGAAGAGGAGGACATGGAATGCTCTCTGTTAGGGTTCAATCCAGCTGCGCGTGGTGGTGATCAAACGAGAGAAGGGGTTAGGGCAGAGTGAAAGTGATGAAGAAGGCAAGGCGCGCGAGTATAACGTATACTTTCTTAAAAATTTGGAAATCACTTTTGACGTCTGTTGTTTAAAGAACAGACGTTAAAGTTCATCTTTTACGTCTGTTGTTTAAATAACAGATGTTAAACTATGCACGTTAACATAAAAGATGATTTGAATGAACCTCATATTTACGGTTCTGCTACCGCCTTCTTTTTAACGTCCACTTTTTGTTTAACAGACGTTATTCCTGCTTATTTATTACATCTTTTCCAGTAGTGGGGAAGGTTACATCTATCCTTGGATCATTTTTAATAGGTTAAGATTTCTATGCATTTATCAAATCAATTGTAAATACATCCTTATTTTATTACTTCAGAGATTTTTTTACTTTAAAGGAGCGAAATTTCATTTAAGTGATATGAAATGGTATCTCAAATTCATCAAAGATTTCAGCAATTACAATTTATTATGTCTACCTCTTGTCATTGCACGAGCTGCAACATAATTAATCGAAAGACCAACCTTCCCAAATAATTTTTATCGTCTCTTCCGCTCAGCTTTGAACTTGGGAGCCACAATTTTCCAAAGAGACGTATTGTTAAAATCCCATTGGCATGAAAAAAGTTAATATATTTACCAGAAATGTTATTTGCACACCTAAATGGGACACCCATTTGGGACACCTTAGTTAATCATGTATAAATATTTGGTTAATTCAGTTCATTATATGGTTAATCATGTACAAATATTTAGTTAATTCATGATGACCCGTCATATAAAGAACTGAATTAACCAGATATTTGCATGTGATTAACCAAATATTTATATGGTTATGGAAAATAAACTCATTAACCATATAATGAACTGAATTAACCAAATATTTATATGTGATTCACTAAGGTATCCTAAATGGGTGTCCCATTTGGGTGTGCAAATAACATAACTGTATATTTATGGCCCCTACAGAGTGAATGTATATTTTTTAGAAATAGTTATCTATATGTGTATATATTATTCTTCTGGACGTATATTATATTTAACATTTCTACTGGATCCCTCATCCCTCCCCATTAACATCAGTTGTGTTATTTTGACAACTGATATACGACAACTTGCTGGATAAATCCACTATAGCGGCATTGTAGCGGTGGCCTTTTCATAATTTTGGCTTTTAAAAAAAAAAATATTTAGCTTTTTTTAGTACTAACATTTTTTGTTAATTACGTGCAAATATTTGGTTAATCACGTATAAATATTTCGTTAATTCAATTAATTATATGGTTAATGGGTCATCCTGAAACTTGCAATCATCTTTCACAAACATGTAAATATTTGGTTAATACCATGTAAATATTTGGTTAATTCAGTTCATTATATGGTTAATGGGTCATCCTAAAACATACAATCATTTTCCACAACCATGTAGATATTTGGTTAATTCGGTTCAATATATGGTTAATAAGTTATTCTGAAGCTTATAATCATTTTCCACAACCATGTAAATATTTGGTTAATCACATGTAAATATTTGATTAATTCAATTCATTATATGGTTAATAGGTCATCCTGAAATTACATGGTTGTGGATAACTATTATAACTATTATAAGCTTTAAGATAACCATTAACCATATAATGAACTGTTTTAACCAAATATTTGCACGTGATTAATCAAATATTTACATGGTTGTGGAAAACGATTGTAAGTTCCATGATGACCCATTAACCATATAGTGAAATGAATTAACCAATATTTACACGTGATTAACCAAATATTTACAAGTAATAACCAAAAATGTTAGTATCGAAAAAAAAAAGCTAAATATTTTTTTAAAAAAATGAATATTAAAAAAAATAAAATAAAAAACCTGAATCATTGTTCATACATACGGTTGTGCATATGGTTGTCTAAATGGGTTGCGAAGAAAATATTTCTCTATTAATATATTAATATATGTAGGTGCTTTTTCTAGGGTTTAGGCGTCCCTGTTTCCTCTAGTGTGGCACTGTGGCACCCGTGCGTCCCACCCTCCTTTTTTTTTCACGCCTGATACCCCCTTGACATGCTTGTCTCTTTTACGTTAAGGCCAACACCCAATTGCAATTGTTATTCCCTTTTGACTTTTAGGCCCTATTCATTTTAATTGACACCACACCAAGTCTCCAAATTGCAGTTCATCTTGCAATCTTTCAAAGGCACATCACGTGGAGAGAAAGATGGAATCTGAGTGGAGAGAGGTCGTGAGGAAAAAGAAATGAAGGGGGTGATATGAATGGGCATGCAAAGGGTGGCAAAGTGGACGTTTAGCGATTGCATATGTGGGAGCGAGTCAATATGAACATCTTGTCAACCTATTTTTTCACTGAATTCCCTGACGACTTTGGAGCAAAAGAAATGTTTAGTGTCTTTCAGAATTATGGACAAGTATATGAGGTGGTGATCCCTTATAGGCGTGGAAAAAATGGATGCGGATATGGTTTTGCCAGATTCATCCACGTTAGAGAGCCGGAGGTTTTTGGAATTAAATTGGATAATATCATCATTGGTAGTCAAAAGATCCATGTTAATATTCCAAGGTTTGAACGTAAGGGACCCGTGGAGGAGGTGCAACAAGGGATGAGAAAGGATGTTAGGGGTGCTCGATTTATGGATAAAGGACTACAATCTAATTTCCGGCAAAATGGAAGGTCGTATGTAGATGTGACTGGACAGCGGATGCAAGGCTTGGATAATAGGAAGAAGGTACAATGTTATATTAAGAAGGATCCCAACGCGAATATGGAATTCAACATTGAGGAGCAAACGATGAAGAATTTTGTTCGAAATGCCTATGTTGGAAGGGTGTGTAATCCAAGTATTGCTTATTGCATCCCGGAGGAATTTCGAAGACAAGGCTACTTTGCAATAAAGGCAACTCCTCTTGGGGTTAATCTCGTTTTGCTGGAATCTGAAGATGAAGGAGAGTTAAATGCGTTGATTTCGGATGGTAAAGAGTGGCTTTTGCAGTGGTTTGATGAAATTCGTCCTTGGCACCCAAGAGATATTGATAATGAATGTCTCACATGGATTCACTGTTATGGTATCCCGACGCAAGTTTGGTCTATTGAATTTTTTGAATTTTTAGTTACTCCCATTGGAACTTATGTGGATGTGGATGATAATATTAGGAAGAAGAAGACTATGGATGTGGCTCGAATCCTCTATAGGACCAAGGTACATGAACTGGTGAATCGCGTGGTTTCTGTTAATGTTAATGGGGTGGTTTTCTCGATTAAGATTGCGGAGGATTGGTATGGACCAATGCAATGGCTTACTCCGGCAGTACAAGATCCACCAGAAAGGGATTCAGATGACCACTCCAATGACAAGGGTGGTTCCTTTCCGGCAAGTTTGGAAGATGGGGAGTTTCTCGAAGGAATTGGTAGCATTAATTTAACCAATAATGAGGAATTGAATGGTGACTTCGTGATTGATGGGAATGGGGAAGATAACAAGGCCAATCATTTAGTGGATGGTAATCTATATGATGCTGTGCATGCACCGAGCTTCATGGGGAATGTTGGCAGCATTGATGAGAAACATTTATGTTTGATTGAATCCCATGAAAGATTGATTGAGGGAGGAAAGTGTTCGCTTAATGGGCCTGGTGAGCCTCATGTTAATCTTATTGTGAAGGGTGAGTCTCAAAAAACGGTGAGTCTCATGTTAATGGGGTAGAGGTTCATTCTTCGGCCCAAAAAACGGTGAGTCTCATGTTTAATAAGTGAGCATGTTTCTGATTCATTTGGGAGTATGAAAAATAAGGCTAGTGGGCCTAATGTCCAGATCTGTGAGAGAAATGGGTGTTGTGGGTCTTGTCATAAAATTATACATGATCCATTACAGGTCTCCGAAGGAAGCTCTGAACGTACCGTCTCTGGTCCATTCCAGGTCACCGTCCGAAACAGAAACTGCTCATCTTTGAAAGGCCAGCGTCGTGAGTGCTCCAGATCTAAGGGTGAATCAGTTTCACAAGGTGCTTCTAGTTGTAGCAATGCATGGCAGCGGTACGAGGTTCCTATTGTAGAAAAGGTTTGGGACCAGGTTCGCTCTCTTGGGGTTGTTGGTGAAGAAAGTGATAGTAGGTACATCTCTGAAATTAAAGCTATGGAGACTCGTGATCATGATGCAAAGGTGGCGAGGGAGACTAACAGAAGGTGTCAATGAAGATAATGTCATTAAATGTGAGGGGGGTGAGAGATCACGCAAAAAGGAGAAGGGTGCGATCCTTGATTTTGGCAGGTAAGCTTGATATATGTTTTCTACAGAAAACTAAATGTACTGTGATGGATAATAGGGTTGTTGCTAGTATGTCGGGTGGGGATGAGGTTGACTGGTTTGCTAAAAACTCTGATGGACTGTTGGGTGGTTTACTGTTGATGTGGAGAAATGATTTGTTTTGTGTTGAATCTAATTTCCAAGGAACTGGATTTATTGGTATTTCGGCAAATTGTGGAGATGATGGAATCTTTTATTTTGTCAATGTGTATTCATCTTGCTTCATGGAAGGCAAAAGACGATTGTGGAGTGAACTTCTGAGATGTAAAAGAGAATTTGCTGAAGGAAATTGGTGTATTGCAGGGGATTTCAACACGGTGTTGGCGCTTAGTGAAAGAAAAGGGAGGAATCTGAATATAAACCAGTGTGAGATGGTGGAATTCAAGAGTTTCATTGAGGAGATGAATGTGGTGGATATCCCTATTTTGGGAAAAACCTTCACATGGTATAGTGCTGATGGTGCATCCATGAGCAGACTGGACAGGTTCTTATTGTCTGAAGGTACAGTGTCAAAATGGAAGGCGAATGCTCAATGGGTTGGTTCTAGAGACATCTCGGATCATTGTCCAGTGTGGTTAAAATGTGAAGAAAGGGATTGGGGATTGAAGCCGTTTCACTTCAACAATTGTTGGTTGGAGCATAAGGATTTCATTTCGTTTGTCAAAGACTGTTGGGATAATTTGCATATTGAAGGTTGGAAAGGTTTTGTGCTTAAGGAGAAATTGAAGCTTCTAAAAGAACAGCTTCGATAGTGGAATAAGGGGGTATTTGGGTTCCTAGACTTAAATATTGATAATATTGTTGCTGACATGAATTTGTTGGATGACTTGGCTGCTTCAGGGGAGGTGGTGCATCAGGATTCTAGGAAGGCGCTTTCTGAACAGTTTTGGTAGCAGCTACGTCTCAAAGAAAGTCTTTTAGCTCAAAAATCAAGAGCTAGATGGATTCTACTAGGTGATGCAAATACACGGTTTTTTCATGGTTGTCTAAAAGGAAGAAGGAGAAAGAATCAAATTGAAGCACTAAAGGTTGGTGACTCTTGGGAAGAAACAGTACCTCATATAAAAGGTGCGATTTTAGGGTTTTTTAGAGAACAATTTTCCTCCAATATGAATTTTAAGCACCCTGTTTTGGATGGGATTGATTTTGGACAGATTTCTCATGATGAAAATGATATGCTTACATCAAATGTTACTTTAGAGGAGCTTAAGGAGATAGTATGGAGTCGTGATGGCAACAAAAGCCCGGGTCCGGATGGCTTTAATTTTAATTTTATTAAGGAATGCTGGGATTTTTTGAAGGATGATTTGTTGGGTTTTATACACGAGTTTCAGCTTAATGCTCAGTTTTCCAAAGCCATTACCGCTGTGCTCATTGCTTTGATTCCTAAGATCGAGCACCCTCAAACTGTATCTGATTATCGACCCATTTCCCTTGTTGGATGCCTGTACAAGATTGTTATGAAATTATTGGCTTCTAGATTGAAGAAAGTGTTGGGTAAAATTATATCACCGTGACAGACAGCTTTCTTCCCAAACAGAAACATACTAGATGGCGTGCTTATTGCTAATGAAGTGATTGATCTTGCAAAGAGGAAAAATGAGAAGTGTTTGATGTTCAAGGTTGATTTTGAGAAGGCCTATGACTCTGTGGACCGGGGATTTCTAGATTATATGATGTCTAGAATGGGTTTTTGTTACAATTGGCATAGGTGGATGAAAGCATGTATATGTTCTAGTTCTATGTCTGTTTCGTGAATGGCAACCCTACGAATGAGTTTGTGGTTCAGAGAGGGTTGAAACAGGGGGATCCACTTACTCCTTTTCTATTTACTATTGTTGCTGAAGGTTTGCATGGTTTGGTTAAAATGGCTATTGATTCTGGTCAGTTCAGTGTGGATAAAGCTTTTCAAGAGGTTTCTTTCCCAGTGCTTCAGTACGCAGATGATACTATCATTATGTGTGAGCCTTCTTGGGGAAATTTATGGTGTATTAAGGCGATTTTCCGTGCATTTGATCTTGTTTCTGGTCTGAGAGTTAACTTCTTAAAGAGTAATTTGTTCGGTATACATGTTGATGATACCTTCATGCAGTCAGCAGCTCCCTTTCTTAATTGCAGTATTGGCCACATTCCTTTTAAATTTCTTGGTATTCCAGTTGGGGCTAATCCTAGGAGGTGTTCTACTTGGAAACCCATCATTGATCCTATGCAGAGGAGACTATCGGGTTGGAGGAAATCTCAGTTGTCGACTGGTGGTAGAGTAGTGTTGATCAACTCTGTTTTATCCAGTTTGCCAGTATACTTTTTCTCATTTTTTAAAGCGCCTAAAAAGGTAATACATTCTCTTATTAATATCCAGAGAAATTTTCTTTGGGGAGGTTTGGGTGATAAACAGAAAGTGTGCTGGATTAGTTGGGAAAAAGTATGCAAACCGAAGTCAATGGGCGGGCTTGGGGTTACAAATCTGGAAGTTTTTAATTGGAGTCTTTTAGCAAAGTGGAAGTGGAAATGTCTTAATGATTATAATGTTGTTTGGTATAACCTTCTCTCTCATATATATGGTCCCTTAAATTCTGGTGTCCTAGATGGGTACAGTACAGCAAGGCACTCTTCTTTATGGTGGAGGGACTTGATTTCTTTAAATACTGTATGGTTTTATAATATGGTGAAACCAAAACTTGGTAACGGGGATGTTGTTAGATTTTGGGAAGATCAGTGGTTGGGCTCTATTTCCTTTAAGGATGTTTATCCTAATTTGTATCAGCTTGCAATTGATCATCATATTTCTGTGGGTAATGTTGGTGAATGTAATGAAAATGAATGGAGGTGGTCTTGGTCCTGGAGACATATTTTATCTATAGATGATGAAATTGCTCTTGCTAATTTGAATATTTGTTTATTTGATGTTACACCTATGGTGTCTATGTCGGATAGGTGGATTTGGCTGCCTAATTCTTCAGGTGTTTTTTGTACAAAATCGGCTTATATTAGTTTGCTTCAAAGTAATGGTGAGGATGATGGTTTGAATCAAAATCTTTATATGGCCTTTAAAAGAGTATGGAGAACTGCTGTTCCATCAAAGGCAGCTGTATTTGTTTGGCGCTTATTACATGATCGACTTCCTGCTAGGGAGGCTTTGATACATCGAGGTATTATTCCTGATTCCTATAATGATTGCTGTGTTTTCTGCTTCCAACATGTGGAGACGGTGGATCATCTGTTTTGTTCTTGTGTGGTTTCTTATGATATCTGGAGATCAGTTTTTAATTGGTTGGGCATTTCTGGTGTGTGGTTTGATAATGTAATGGGGAACTTCTTGGCACATAGGATCCTTATTAAGGGCAAACATTGGGAAGTTGTCTCATCTTATTTGGTGCACTATTGTATGGACACTTTGGTTGGCCAGAAATAGAATTATTTTCCAAAATGGTTGTGTAGATTGCAATGCATTATTGGCACAGGTGAAAACTATATGATGGAATTGGTTCATTTACAGGGAGGGTAAAAGTTTAGAGAGGGTTTTTTCAGACTGGTGTTTAAATCCGATTTTATGTTGTTCTTCTGTCTAATATCTTGTATTTGACTCTTTTGTGGTTTGGAGTATTTCTTATACTCCTTTGTTATTAATAATATTTTACTTTGCTGATAAAAAAAATATATATTAATATATGTTAGTAAAATTATATGAACAATATATTCTCAATAATTTCTGAAATGATATGTTTTAGAGCTGTGATATTTGCACACCCGGGATTGACACCCGGGTGCGACACCTTGCACTGTACGGCACTGTAGTCGCTACAGTGCAAATTTTTTTTTTTTAATTTACATTTTTTAAATAAATATTTGAAATATTTGGTTGATTTTTTTTTTTTACACCCATTAACCATATAATGAACTAAATTAACCAAATATTTACACGTGATTAACCATATATTTACATGAGTGTGAGAAATGATTGGAAGTTTCAGGAAGACCCATTAACCATATAATGAACTGAATTAACCAGATATTTACACGTGATTAACCACATATTTACATGGATTTGAAAATTGATTGTAAGCTTCAGGAAGACCCATTAACCATATATTGAAATTAATTAACCATATATTTGCACGTGATTAACCATATATTTACATGGGTGTGAAAAATGATTGTAAGTTTCAAGAAAACCCATTAACCATATATTGAACTGAATTAACCAGATATTTGCACGTGATTAACCATGTATTTACATTAGTGTGAAAAATGATTGTCAGCTTCAGGAAGACCCATTAACCATATAATGAACTGAATTAACCAGATATTTATATGTGATTAACCACATATTTATATGTTGTGGAAAATGATAGTAAGCTTAGGATGACCGATTAACCAAACAAATAACTAAATTAACCAGATATTTACACTTGATTAACCAAATATTTACATGATAAAAAAATAATTTGATATTTTAAAAATTTATTAAAAAATGTAATTTTAAAAAAAAAAAGTGTCACACCGTATAAGGTGTCGCACCCGGGTGTTCAAATATCATTTTTGACAATGTTCAAATATCATTTTTCTTTTTATAACACAGTAAATTAATAATGGGATGCCTACGCTGCACTATGAGGACGGATGTGTCGGTAACACTTGTCGGCCATTAAGGACAGATGTATCAAATATCTAACACACAAGTTTAGGACTTCTCTTTTACAATTATTTTACTCAAACGTGTAGTCCAGAATAAATAGTAAGCATTCATCTTCGCGCTGATGAGACAAACAACGTTAAAATGTCTAGCACTGCCGGTCTTGTAATTCCATGCAAAGGTATGAAACTGAAATCATACTTACGTTGCTCTTGTAAAAAATATGGGTAAGAGAAGAAATTGCAAAGTTAATTTCCCTTGCTGTGCTTTCCATTTCTCCTTCCACTTTACAAACACCCGTTGTTCCAGAAATTTGTGTCTCTGACTCTCTGGTTTTCGGTGTTCGTTTCTTACATTTTTCCTTATTTTTATTTTTTTATAAATAAATGTTAGTCCCGTTAGATTTTCTGTTAGTTTTTTTTTTTTTTTTATCAGTGTCTAAACATTGATCTTCAACTCTTTATTCCCTTAGCTCAAACCAGTTAAGCTATTCACCTTATTTTTTCATTATTTATTTTTTGTTTTCTTATGTGTTTTATTTTCTATGTTCTTTTCTTGGATTTTTCATAATTTAAAGTCTTGTGGTTTGTGGAATCGTAATTAATGTACCAATAATGGATCCAATTGATGTTTCCATTCAAATTATTATTAATTTTTTTTTTTTTTTGGGTACAATTGTAGCGGCCGTTGCATGGGAAGCAGGGAAACCATTGGTGATAGAACGTGTGGAGGTGGCTCAACCACAGGCCATGGAAGTGAGGATCAAGGTCAAGTACACTTCACTTTGCCATACTGATATCCACTTCTGGAATGCCAAGGTTAGTTTATTTAATTTTGTTCCATAATAATTTGTTCCGTGCACACTGAGTTACTAGGTTCAATCAACTAACTGAAACCAAAGAATGTGAAACAGAGTCTTATGCAACTAATAATGCCGTCAAAATTCTGATAGTGGTCTTCAAAGAAGAATGGGCTTGAACTAATTTTTTTTTTTTTTTTTTTTTTTAATGAGGACTTGAACTAAGTTATCAGCTATGGGGAAGGAGTTAAGGTTTCAGAAGAAAAAATAGATAAGTGGGTCATGGGTCGTGGGTAATGTTTTTCTTTAGGTTAAATTACTCTTTTGGTCCCCAAATTATTTTAAAATGTTCAATTTGGTCTTCAAGTTTTTAAAATGTTCATTTCGATCCCTTAATTCCTAAAACTTATTTAAATAGGTCCTTCCGTCAAATTGACTAATGGCGATGTCAAGTTGACTAATGCAGTATTTTTCATTTTTATTAGATAAAAAAAATTAAGTGGTTTTTTTCTAAATAGAATGATATCTTTAATATATAATATGTTTATAAGTTCATATATTTGTTTAAGCTTTGTATAACTCAATAAGAAAAATTATGAAATTATATGACACTTATAGAATCTATAAATTGATAATATAAAGAATGAACCGAACAATACTTTTGAATGTAACTCATCCCAAAATATCGTACCAACTAAGCCTATCCCGTAGGTACCACATATCCGAACCTGTATCACGAACCGAGTCTACCACATTCTTGATAACTGTGGTTCCTGTAGAGAAAGGAAACTGTAACACCAAAATGCACACACACAGTACCAAGAATACTTGCAGAAACAGAAAATAAAGAAAACTATTAACACTAACAGAACAAAGTAAAGAAAGGGAAAGAGGAGACACCAAGATTTAGTGGTTCGGTCATATATATATGACCTACATCCACGGGGAGGAGTAGCTTCACACTATGATTCAACCACGAAGATCAAGCTTACAATAGAGTTCCTTGGTATCTAATTTGTACCCTCAGTACTGACTTATACAGAAATCACCCAAGCCTTGCACACTCTATTTTTCACACTTCCCTGATCTTTTCTTTCTTTCCTCTCTAGTCTCAACAATAATGAATTCTCACAGAATGATTAAGCATGTATATAGCAGCAATGAGAGGCTGCTTATATAGACAACAGAAACCAATTCCACTTAGGCTTAAAGGATAACAAAGTTAGTTGGAAAACAGTTATAGTTAGTTGTGGCCAGCAACCAACTAAACAAACTAACTTTTCTAACTAATTGTAACTGATTTCTGAGACACATCATTCACAATTCTCCACCTTGTCTCTTAAATCAGAGAGCTACCATCATAGTCTTCATGCTGCTGCTTCTCCCATTCAAAACCCTTTTACCTTTCACAAAGTCCAATCAGGTCCAAGCAGTGTTTGAACTTGGCCTGAGGAAGTGACTTTGTAAAAACATCTGCAGGGTTTTCCTCTGATGTTATCTTCTCCACCAGAATCTCCTTAGCTTCAATGACATGCCGGATGAAATGGAGCCTCACATCTATGTGTTTTGATTTCTCATGGTAGACTTGACGCTTTGACAGATGAATTGCACTTTGACCATCACCGAAAACTGTGATACTGTTTTGAGTGATGCCAAGTTCACCAAGCATACATTTCAACCACATTGCTTCTTTGAAACCTTCAGTAAGAGCAATGTATTCTTCCTGAGTTGTTGACAAAGCCACAACAGACTGAAGGACTGATTTCCAGCTGGTTGCAATCCCATATAGAGTGAAAACATATCCAGACAAAGACTTCCTTGTATCAATGTTTCCAGCATAGTCTGAGTCAACAAATCCCTTGATTGCATCTTCAGGTTGTAGCTTTCTTTTGTACTTCAATCCAGAAGATAGAGTGCCTTTCAAGTATCTTAGAATCCATTTCAGTGCTCCCCAATGTGTTGGTCCTGGATCTGCCATGAATCTGCTTATTACATTCACAGCATGAGCTAAGTCTGGTCTACTGCACACCATGCCATACATTGTGCTCCCAACTCCACTGGCATATGGTACTGATGCCATTCTAGTCCTTTCTTCATCTGTACTTGGACTGTGCTGTGAAGAAAGTTTGTCATTCTACCTCAAAGGAGTTGTGACAGGTTTAGATTCATGCATTCTAAACCTCTCAACAACTTTCTTTAAGTAACTTTCTTGAGATAAGAACAACTCTCCTTTGGATCTGTCTCTGCTGATATCCATGCCTAGGATTCTCTTGGCTGCACCAAGCTCCTTCATTTCAAATTCAGAGTTCAGTTCTGATTTGAGTCTTTCTATATCACTTTTACATGAACTAGCTATGAGTATATCATCTACATATAGAAGTAAATACAGAAATGAGTTTTCATTTCTTTTCAAGATATACACACAACTATCATAACTGCATCTTTGAAACCCCATTTTTATCATAAAGTCATCAAATCTTCTGTACCATTGCCTAGGACTTTGTTTTAGACCATATAGGGACTTCTTCAACAAGCAAACCTTGTCATTGCCTTTAGCGAAGCCCTCTGGTTGCTGCATGTATATGGTTTCTTCAAGGTCTCCATGAAGAAATGTTGTTTTGACATCAAGTTGTTCTAATTCAAGATCAAACTTAGTAACAATTGACAACATAATCCTAATTAAGCAGTGCTTGACTACAGGTGAGAAGATTTCATTGAAATCTACTCCTTCTAGTTGGGTGAATCCCTTGGCAACAAGCCTTGCTTTGAATCTGGCTTTTTCAACCTCGGGAACACCTTCCTTCCTTTTGAAGATCCATTTGCAACCTACCACTCTTTGATCTTCCTTCCTTTTCAAGATCCATTTGCAGCCTACCACTCTTTGATTCCTTGGTAGACCAGCTCCCAGGTTCTATTCTTTTCAAGAGAGTTCATCTCTTCTGCCATTGCTGCCATCCAATTATCATTGTCTTTACATGCCAGTGCTTCTTTGAAATTGCTAGGCTCATTGTCCTATATTTCATCAGCAACATTTAGAGCATAATAGATGAGATCTGCATATCCAAATCTCCTTGGTGGAACTGTGATTCTTCTAGCTCTATCTCTAACCAAATTGTAATCATTTGCAATTGGTTCAGGTTGCTGATATTCAACTTCTTCTTCAGGTTGTATTCTGTCTTCATTGCCTTGGTAAAGGGGTAACTCCACCTCAACCTGAGCATTATTTGATGTGCTTGCTTTGCTGCCTGCTCCTTCTTGATCCTTAGTCATCATGGCCATTCTAGTTTCATCAAAGACAACATCCCTACTGATTATGCATTTGGGTTCACCTTGTTCCGTTTTCCATAGCTTGTATCCTTTAATACCAGTAGGATATCCTATGAATGCACATCTGATTGCACGGGCTCCAAGCTTGTCTTGCTTGACATGAGCAAATGCAAGAGAACCAAATATCCTCAATGTTGAGTAGTCTGTCGGTTTTCCATTCCATAATTCCATAGGTGTTTTAAAGCCTATTGAAGAGGAAGGACACCTATTGATCAAGTATGGAGCAGTGGTAGCTGCTTCACCCCAGAAGCTTTTTGGCATTCCAGCACTTATCAACATGCATCTTACCCTCTCAAGGATTGTCCTATTCATTCTTTCTGCCAATCCATTTTGTTGAGGAGTTCCTGCAACAGTCATGTGTGTTTGAATTCCATGTTCCCTGCAAAACTTATTAAACGGTTCTGACACAAACTCCAGACCATTGTCAGTTCTCAAATGTTTCAGGTGTGATCCCATTTGATTCTCTATGAGAGTATGCCACTCTTTGAATTTTTCAAAAGTGTCACTTTTATTTTTCAAAACATAGAGCCACACTCTCCTAGAGTAATCATCAAGGATGGTGAGGAAATAGAATCCTCCACCATGAGTCATAGTCCTTGCTGGACCCCAAAGATCTGAATGTGCATATTCAAATGGTCTATGTGTAACATGTAGTCCTATGGCAAATTTATCTCTGAGCCTTTCCTAATATGCAGTGATCACAGAACTCTAGCTTGTCTATTTTATCACCATTCAGTAAGTTTTGCTTAGCTAATTCAATTAAACCCTTTTCACTTACATGTCCTAACCTCATGTGCCATAATTTGGTTTTATCAATTAGTTTTGGGCTTGCTACAACAGCTGGAGCAATTATAGTACAACCATCAAGTATATATAGACCATTCCTTTTAATTCCTCTAGCAATTATCAGATTTCCACTAGTGATTTTCATAGTTCCATGTTCAATATTAGTAGCATAACCTAAACTATCAAACATGCTTATGGATATAAGATTCCTTTTGAGTTCTGGTACATACCTTACTCCCTGATGTAGAGTTTCTTGGCCATTGAACATCTTTAATCTAACTGAGCCCATGCCTTGTACTTTACAAGGCTTGTTATTGCCTAACAACACAACTCCACCTTCCTTCATGTCTATGGTTTCAAAGTAATCCTTTCTTGGACACATATGGTAGGTACAACCAGAGTCCATTACCCAATCTTTCTCTATTTCAGTATTTGAAACTACCAATGCCTCTGCTGAATCATATCCATCAGTAACTATAGCAGCATCACCTGGTTCTTAAGAATTCTTTGAATCTTTAATCCTTCTTTCTGGACAATTCTTCTTAAAATGTCCTTTCTGGTGACAATGAAAGCATTTATACTTGCTTTGTGACTTGTTCTTGGACTTTGATCTGTGATTGTTTCCCTTGTAGTTTCTATTTTCTGATCTGCCCCTCACAACATTGAGTCCTTCTGCATTGTTATCATTCTTGGATTCCTGTCTTAAGTTCCTTTGTCTGGATGGCTGATTGCACCTCTTCTAGAGAGATTGTTTGATCTCTACCAAACAGTATAGCATCTTTAAAGTGTTCATATGAATTTGGCAAGGCACTGAGTAAGATTAGAGCCTTGTCTTCATCGTCCAATTTCACATCAATGTTTTCAAGATCATCCAAGGTCCTGTTGAAGTCTGCAATCTGATCACTGAGTAATCGATCCTCAGTCATTTTGAATGAATACAGCTGTTGTTTCAAGAAGAGCCGATTAGCCACTGATTTGGTCATGTATAATGATTCCAGTTTGAGCCACATTGCTGCAGCAGTTGTTTCTCGAGCTACTTCTCCCAGAGCTTTGTCTCCAAGGCACAAGATTATTGTGCTTCTGGCCTTTTCTATCAGGTCTTTCTTCTCCTTCTCGGACAGAGTTCTAGGTAGAGCAGCCTCCCTTCAGTGCATCTGCCAGACCTTGATGCACCAAGATTGCTTGCATCTTTATCCTCCATAATCCAAAATCATTGGAGCTTGTGAACTTCTCAGTATCAAACTTGGTTGCTCCCATGGCTGCTTCCTTTCTCAGGTTCTTGTTCCCACAGACGGTGCCAATTGTAGAGAAAGGAAACTGTAACACCAAAATGCACACACACAGTACAAAGAATACTTGCAGAAACAGAAAAAAAAGAAAACTATTAACACAAACAGAACAAAGTAAAGAAAGGGAAAGAGGAGACACCAAGATTTAGTGGTTCGGTCATATATCTATGACCTACATCCACGGGGAGGAGCAGCTTCACACTATGATTCAACCACAAAGATCAAGCTTACGATAGAGTTCCTTGGTTCCTAATATCTACCCTCAGTACTGACTTATACAGAAATCACCAAAGCCTTGCACCCTCTATTTTTCACACTTCCCTGATCTTTTCTTTCTTTCCTCTCTAGTCTCAACAATAATGAATTCTCACAGAATGTTAAGCATGTATATAGCAGCAATGAGAGGCTGCTTATATAGACAACAGAAACCAATTCCAATTAGGCTTAAAGGATAACAAAGTTAGTTGGAAAACAGTTATAGTTAGTTGTGGCCAGCAACCAACCAAACAAACTAACTTTCCTAACTAATTGTAACTGATTTCTGAGACACATCATTCAGAGTTCCACATATGGAATAGCATGTTTTCATGCAAATTGTCCTCAAGATGTTGATGCGATTTCCAAATTCCAAGTAATAGTTGATGAATTTACTTGACCTTCACCAACATTGAAATGATGCTTATTTTTTCTTCTTTGTGAGTGAAATCAATAGGTGTTAGGTATCATCCTTCATGAATGGTAACTTGAGTTCTAACAATTTTATTTCTCTTTATGCTTTGACTCAGGGGCAAACTCCTCTATTTCCCCGAATTTTTGGCCACGAGGCAGCTGGGTATGTTGAAACTTACGCTATTTTTAAATTTCAGTTATTGATAATTAAAGAACAAGAGGCTTGAAAAGTAGTAAATAGTCATGATGTGTATAATCAATACATTACCAAAAAAAAAATGTATCTGTTGTGATTTATATCTTCTTTCCAAGTCTCATTGCCATTTTGAAATGGACGTACATTTTAAAACTAAACAAATAGACCCCTCATAGCAATCGTTAAGGTGTTGAAAATCATCAGTTTGGACTTAATAAACAAATTGTTGCTGGCAGATTTTGTTTTTGGTGCATTTTAATTAGCATAGTAATCCCTCTTTAACAAAAATTTGATAACAAATGATATTTAATTCCTCTTTAATGTCTTGAGTGTCGCTTAAAATCTTGAATGTTTTAATATCACCATGTTTGCAAGTGCAATCTCCAAGCTCTGTATCTGCTCAGTGATTTAGCCCTCATTGCGAGTTTCCTTCTTTGGACAGAATTGTGGAGAGTGTAGGAGAAGGAGTCTCAAACGTGCAGGTTGGGGATCATGTGCTCCCGGTATTCACAGGAGAGTGTGGTGAATGTGCACATTGCAAATCTGAAGAAAGCAACATGTGTGCCCTGTTGAGAATAGACACAGAGAGAGGAGTCATGCATAGTGATGGTAAAAGCAGGTTCTCCATTAATGGTACCCCAATAAACCACTTTGTTGGCACATCAACTTTTAGTGAATACACTGTGGTACATTCTGGCTGCCTAGCAAAGATCAATCCACAAGCACCTATGGATAAAGTCTGTATCCTAAGTTGTGGCATCTCAACAGGTTTGATCCTATTTTTATGTCAATTTAGCCATCTTGTTTCTAATTAAGTGACAGATTTCTTAGAACAATGAATTTCATATCTCAGGATTAGGAGCAGCTTTAAATGTTGCAAAACCAAAGAAGGGTTCGACAGTAGCAATCTTTGGTCTTGGAGCTGTTGGCCTTGCTGTATGTTTGAAAATTCACTCATCCTGGTTTCTCTCTAGTTGTCATGTTGCTTCCACACTCTAGTTTCTTTCTCTCAGTTTTGACTACTCTCTATCTATTAGGCTGCTGAGGGTGCAAGAATTGCTGGTGCATCTAGGATTATTGGGGTTAATTTGAACCCAAAGAGGTTTGAGCAAGGTAACATCTGGTGTTTTTTACTTTATAAACTCTCATTTATATTGATCATACCAAGTTAATGTCTTGTACATTGTCGAAATAAATATAACTTGATTACTTGTGTTCGTTTCTTTTATGGATGCTAGCCAAAATATTTGGAGTAACCGAGTTTGTGAATCCAAATGACCATGATAGGCCAGTTCAAGAGGTAGATAATTCTTCATCATGTTTAATTTGCTCACATGATCCTGAGTCCTGGCCTTGTAAACTCATTGTTTTAAATGGCAGGTGATTGCAGACATGACCAATGGAGGAGTAGACCGGAGTATAGAGTGCACTGGAAACATCAATTTCATGATATCCGCTTTTGAATGTGTTCATGATGTAAGCAATTAGTGTCAGATAGTCATAGCTAATAATTTATCAAAGTTATTAGTGAGTGAAGAACTACTGGCTCACTTTCTGGTCACACATCCTGTCCCCATCAATATTATCTTGCCACATATTCTACCTTGCTAACATTACATGGTATTTTTAACTTACGTGACATGATAATATTGTGGGGATAAGGATGTATGACAGCAAAATGAGACAGCAAATCTTCATCCCTTATTAGTTACTTTAGTAAAAGCACATGTTTGGCTCTTTTAATGCAATTAGATCTTGTTTTGACTATTAGAAAATGCTGTCATTGATCAGTTAATGGATTATTACATCATGATTATTTATTGAAGCTCAACATTTTCCTTCTTGTTTGTGCATACATGAAATTTTTATGACAAGTAACATTCTGGTATGAATGTGATTATGTGCCTAATCTTTTTAATGAACTATGCAGGGGTGGGGTGTTGCTGTACTTGTTGGAGTACCCAATAAGGATGCAGTTTTTATGACCAAGCCCATTAATGTGCTTAATGAACGAACACTGAAGGGAACTTTCTTTGGAAATTACAAGCCCAGGACTGACCTCCCATCTGTTGTTGATTTGTACATGAACAAGGTGACTATGATACCTTATGAATCTGTATACAATACATAACTCTTGTAAAACCTTATGATACGATATTTGGTCAAGTTAAAGCATTCTAACAACCTTTCCATTCCTTGGTTTCTTGCAGAAATTGGATTTGGACAAGTTTATAACCCATAGAGTTCCTTTCTCTGACATCAACAAGGCATTTGACTTAATGGTGAAAGGAGAGGGATTAAGGTGTATCATTAGCATGGAAGAATAGAATTTGGGAAAATGATAGAGAATTTTATCGTTTTCCTTCCATTCTTAAGACTCATTCCAAATGTATGCTTTAAATTTGATGTAATAAATGTTTCTTCATCATTCCTAAAGCTGAAAATGAGTAGGCCTCACATAATCCAAAATCATTCTGACTATTTTTGGAACAACTACAACTGAAGAAAAATCTGGGCTGCATTTTGGAACATGCAATTCTTAATATGCTCCTTGGTTGGAGCAATGTGTGAAAAAGTGTATGTCTAGGAAAGTTCTGTATAGGAAAAAGGTCCATTCTTGATAGGATACTTGCTACTACAAATCTGGTTAGTAGAGGAATTGTCTTCTCAAATGGATCCAATCTTTGCAGATTATGTAATGTGGAAGTGAAGACTACTTCTCACCAATTTCTACATTGTAAATTTTCCTATTTTGTGTGGATGTTTGTGTACATTTGGATAGGACTAGATACAGCCTTGATAGGTAACTTGAAGGACCTATTGCTACAACATAGTGGCATGATTTCAGGAAGGGCTTCAAAGGAAGTGTGGAGAATGTTTTGGTTTGCAACTATATGGTCGATTTGGCTTCACAGGAATGAGATGATATTCAAAAAAGCACTCTGGATTTTGATAAGGTTACTGAATTGATCAAAATCAGAGTTTGGTCTTGGTGTAACAGTTGGGTAAAGAAAGGATGTTTCTCATTTACGGATTGGTGCATAGACCCGTTAACATGCCTAAAAGGTATTCTCTGACCATGGTGCTGCACTAAATTCTTATGGGGAGGTTTTGATTTATATGTCTGCAGCATGTGGGTTGGTGGGGGGTCCTGGATGGGAACTGATTAATTGCTGTTGTGGTTGGATATCCTTTTCTGCTACATGGCTGTCTAACCACTAGGCGTATGGGATGTGTTGGCCACTATATGAGGCGACTTGCTTGGAGACATCTGCAACTGTATTAGGACAAACATTGACTATCAAATGGGTTGGGCTAAGATATATCACCCTAAAATTACACCTCATAATGCACCACCCATATGGTAATTTGTGGGCCAATAGAATTGTCACAAGGATGGTCAAAGTTCAAACCTTGGAGGTGTATTTATACAGTAGTCAAAGCTTGTATGTACTGTATACTGCAGTATAATATATGTATTTATAGTATTTATATATTTTGCCCAAAAAAATTTATTTATTATTTTTCATATCAGAAATAGTTTAATTTGTATTATGGACGATCCTGTAGGCACTCATCGTTGGAGCTATTCTGGACAACAATACACAGAATATAATATAAATTAAAGGTTAAAGTAATGTTTTGGTCCCTATACGTGACACTGATTTTCAATTTGGTCCCTATACGTAAAAAGTTATCAATTTGGTCCCTATACGTGACATTGATTTTCAATTTGGTTTTCAATTTGGTCCCTATACGTAAAAAGTTATCAATTTAGTCCCTATACGTGACACTGATTTTCAATTTGGTCCCTATACGTGACACTGATTATCAATTTGGTCCCTATACGTGACACTGGTTTTCAATTTGGTCCTCACCGCTAATTGGTCCCTATATAAGAGTGACCAAATTGCAAATTATTATCACATGTAGGGATCAAATTGAAAATAATTGTCACATGTAGGGACCGATTTCAAATTTTTTTTTTTGTTGAATTGGTCCCTACATGTGACAATAATTTGTAATTTGGTCCTCTTATATCGGGACCAATTAGCGGTGAGGACCAAATTGAAAACCAGTGTCACGTATAGGGACCAAATTGATAACTTTTTACGTATAGGGATCAAATTGAAAACCAGTGTCATGTATAGGGACCAAATTGATAACTTTTTACGTATAGGGACCAAATTGAAAATCAATGTCACGTATAGGGACCAAAACATTACTTTAACCTAAATTAAATTATTTTTGATATTAAAAATAATAAATAATTTTTTTTGGGCAAAATATATAAATACCATAAATACATATATTATACTGCAGTATACAGTACATACAAGCTTTGACTACTGTATAAATATACCTCCAAGATTTGAAACTTTGACCATCCATGTGGCAATTCTATTGACCCACAAATTATCACATGGGTGGTATATTAGGAGGTGTAATTTTAGAATGGTGCATCTTAGCCCAACTCCTATCAAATATATGTGGAAGGCAAACAATAGGGACGATTTTTTTGTGTCATTGACTGACGATGCAAAATGGTTCTGCATAATTTTTATCTGCAATTGCTTGTATTGGTAGCAGGGTGTAGTTTATTGGCAGGTTTTGATAGGGACTATATTCATATGGGAGATGAACTTAGCTATGTCTCAACCTTATTGCAAGATGTTGTTTGCGGTTGGTGTTCATATATCTTTAGTTTTTCCTTGTCTCTAGTTTCCTTGTAATTCTTTCTTTGTACTGGGTTTCGGTATCCCTTGTACCTAATTTAATACATTTCTTGCTTAGCAAAAAATGAAAATAAGTGTCCATTGGTACGGTACTCAACAATTTTCAACTAACAAAATGCCTCCAAGAAGACAGCATTTGCATGAGATGGAAATTGAATGCACAACAAGCACTATTGGAAGCACAACACGTTAGAAGATGACAAGTCCAGTAGTGATTTATCATGTTTATTGGTGGCGACTCCCTTCGCAGGAGACGATTCGCCGCAACACTAATTCATATTATTTATCCTTTTTTTATTTTTATTCATTTACTTTAGCTAAAGTTTATAACATTTATTACTAGTTTAAATAAATATTATCATTATCTATTTTAATTTCAATATTTTAAGTTTACATTATCAAAGTTTAAGTAATAATTTAAATAAATTAAAAATATATTAAAAAAACTTGTATGTTTATTAACTATTTTTTTAAAGAAAAATGTATCGCATGTTAGTACATAAATTTAAGCACCAACATGTGATTGATTCAAGTAGTAACAGACTCAGGACAAAATTAAGCACACGAAAGAAACAATAAAAATAAACAAAAATAATAAGAGTCCAACTATTAAGTAAATAAAATATGATCAATCATCATAGCAAAAAAAAAAATGATTTACTCAAAAAATTGATTCGAGACTAATTAATGAAAATCAATTCTCGATTGAATCTCAAACTAAAAAACGAAATACAGTTAAATCGGTCCTCTCTTTTCCTATAATTTCACAATTATTAATGCATGATATCATAAATTAATTTATTATACAAAGAAGGACAATATTCAAGTAACTAATTAGTGAATATAAAAACTAACACAATCTTATCCAAGCAAAAAAAAAAACTAACTTGTAAATAAATAAATAACACAATCTTATTATCGAAAGAAAAAGGCTTAATTGCATTTTTGGTCCCTCAGGTATCACATATGTGCAATTTTGGTCCCCCAAGTTCTAATTGCGCTAATTGGGTCCTCCAAGTTTTTCAAATGTTACAATCAAGTCCTTCCGTCCAATTTCCATCCAATTCTTAACAGTTGACCGCGTTGACCGTTAAGTGACAATTTTTTATTAAATTATAATTATATTTAATAAAAAATAAAATTAAAAAAAATTATGTCATCTTCGTCCTTCCAATCTCCCCCACTCAACCCTAAGACAACATCACAACCCAGCAACACAGTACAACCCTCCACCACATCAACCAAGTACCCTAATTTCGGCATCCCCAGAACCGACAACGCTGCATGCGATTGGAGAATCGCTTCCCCTTGCCATCGCCACCGCGAGGGCCACGACCACCACTGTCGTATTCCTCGTAGAGCTCCGAAACGTTTTGCCGATGAGCGAAGGCCAAGTTCGAGTCTTTGTGAGAGCTGAGATAAGGGATCGATGAAGGGGAGTGGAGTTTTCTAGAAAGAGAAGCTCTGAGTAGAGTCTAGAAGCTTCTCGAATAACGGGTTTGGATTTGGCTTGGGTGAGGGAAGGAGTTGAGGAAGGAAGTAGGGAAGACGACGACGCTGTAGTTAGCGGTGGCGGTGTTGAAGGGCGCGCCACTTCGCTGACATGTTTGGAGGTGGCGGTGGATGAGGAGGATAGTGTAGTGTGGTAGGCTTCGGTTGTGTCAGAAGGAGGGATGAGTGAACAGAAGGGGTGGCGATTAGGTTGCCGGACAAGAGGTGGGTGTGGCGGAGGAAGACGGCGAAGGTTGAAGTGAGGAGGAGGGGAAGGAGGTTGAAGGAGGTGCTGCCGGAGATTGGAGATCGAATGGTTTTGGGGTTGGGGGCGAGGGGGGGTGACGGGCAGGAAGACGCAATTTTTTTTTTTTAATATTTTTTATTAAATATAAATTATAATTTAATAAAAAAAATTGCTAGTTAACAGTCAATTGGTCAACTGTTAAGAATTGGATGGAAAATAGACGGAAGGACTTGATTGTAACATCTGAAAAACTTGGAGGACCCAATTGGCGCAATTAGAACTTGGGGGACCAAAATTGCACATATGTCATACCTGAGGGACCAAAAATACAATTAAGCCAAAGAAAAACTAACACATTATTAAAAAAAAGGAAAAACTAACACAATCTAATATAAAATATCTAATTTTAAATTTAAATATCAAGGTTCAGAAAGATCAAGAGCTTTAATTTGAAGAAGAAAAAAAAAAAGATCAAGTGCTATTCATATTATTCTAATAAATACCAACACGTGGTTGGTCCAAGTGACAAGGGACTTGGGCATCTTAAGCAAGTGGTCAGGAGTTCGAATCCTGCCTCTTGTGTATGGAGAAAACTTGGTTGGGAGGGGAGAACCCACCTTGTGTGCCCAACAGGTTCCCCGACAGAGATTAGTCACTGCTAACGGTGATGGATACTTCATACCTATATCACGGTTACCCAAAAAAAATATTATTCTAATAAATATATTTTGGTTTTTTTAACTTGTACAATCTTGCACAAGACAAGGATCATTAATTTCCCATTTTCCCTTATTAATTACCTAGTTTTCTATTTTTAGTGTGTTTGGGAAAGCTGGAAAAAAAAAAAGATTATGCTAATAATTAATTATTGTAATAATCGATTAGAACCAGAATATGTTTTTGTTTGGGTATGTTTGCTGAAAAGCGATTTTAAGATCATCAAATTCTTGGGATCTTTCTTTGATTTAGATTGTTGAAAATACAAGATCAATCACAATTAAGCAAGAACAATAGAATTGAACTTGATTCTCAAGTGAGAATCAAGGAAAACAAAAAGGAGTAGAAGAAGCACAATTGTATATGAATTGAAATTGTAAAAACTATGAAATTAAACTAAGAACCATGAATTGAAATTGCTAGAATTGAAACTAGAATTTAAATAGAAAATGGAAGAGGTAGAAGAGGGGAAGAAGGCACCACTTTCATCTTGATGAATTAAGAATGAATGATAAACCAAGGGAAGATTCCCCACTTGAGTTAGGAAACTCAAGATAAGAATCAAGATTTATCTAAAGAACCTCTTAGGAGGAGAAACTCTCTCGACTCTCTAAATTCTCAAGTATGAGAAACTTAACAAATGATTTTATTCCTTCAAAAATGAGAACAAGACATCTATTTATGGGTGATGAGTATCAGCTCATGCACATCTCTTAGCCCTAATGGGCTTGGACCACTCTTAAGCCCAATTACAAGAATTTCGTGTTAAAATTTTAGCCCAGTTTTAGGTATGATAGATGCCGAATCTGGACTTGGGTCTTGAAATTCAATTTGTAGATAATCTTCTTAGCTTTCCAATGCATCTAATATCACTTCGATCAGACATCCAGAACTCAAGATACATCCAAAATAGTGAAGTAGGTTTCAAAGTTGACTTGCCCTTTTCATTGGCTCATTATGGTTGTGCTTCCTAGGATCACATCAACAGCATAGTCCTCTTTCATGATGTCAAAAGCCCACCTCCTTTTAAGCTCAGGCTATGTCAGTAATCGCTTCTCCAGTTTGTTGGCAACCCACTTCCTGGTGGCTGCTTTGTTCTTAAACACCCTGCAGCAAGTATGTTCATCAACTAGTGTCTTCAACTGATAGATCTTGTCCAAGCTATTCTATGTTAAGAAAGCAACCAATGAACTGTTTGTGTAAGCCCCAGAAGCTAATGTTTTTCCTTTGGACTTACATTTGTATCTTGCTATTATTTATGATATGAGGCATTTCAGTTTATTATGTTGTTTGTTTAAACGTAATAAAGTCCTTACAATAGAAAGTTATGTTTAATACAATATCAAGTATATGACTTGATAGTGAGACGCTATTAAGCAATAAGAACTCTATTATTAAATATCTGTAGTCAAATATTATTATTCATAAGGACAATAATAATACATCGAGACTATTATGTGTTTGGACTGATGACCATTTCTCACGGGTCATGGATAGGAGATATCAAGTCACACACATAGGTACACATTAGAGTAATGACGTACTGGATTGACCTGCCATGAGAACACTACATGGAATGTTATGTGAGTGTCATAAATAGGTCTCATAGTGACAATGGTAGATGCAATCCTTCAACCTGAAATCACTACGATCCCTACATGAGGAGTTGTGTGCTTTAATATTGTCAAATGTTATCTGTAAGAGGATGACTATAAAGTTGGTCATTGGGTACACCACGAGTCATGTGGAGGGGTGTGAGTGATCTAGAAGGGATTTGTCCCTCCTACGTAATAGGAGTAATATCTGTGGGGCCCTTGATATAGTGAGACTGTGAAATGCATGGTCGTGCTGAAATGAGTTAATATGAGATATTGACCTCATTTATTATTAAGTATGCTTGGGTATTAAGGATGATATTGAACTATACAAGGGTGACATGTTCTATGCCTTGTGTTTAATATAGATATCAGGACAAATAGATAATAATACACATGAACATTGGTCACGGAAAGGCTACGTCAAATCACTGACTTTCCCATTACTTGGGTAGCAATGATGTGTTGCTAGACACCGCTCATTGTTTATAATATTAAATATGGTTTAATATTATTTCCAATGTTATGGGAACCTATAGGGTCACACACTTAGAGCAGATTAATCGAAACTAAAAGAAATTGAGTTAGACTCAATTTATATTGGGCCACGGTCATGATAGATGAGCCCATGAGGACCAGGTCAAACTCTTTTCTCCCTAGTGGTGCGCCTACCTATATATGGTAATGTTAGAGTGCTGAGCCAAAAAAAGATAATCCCTGGCTGCACTCTGCACTCATTTTGCGTGAAAAGGAAAAACACTGTCGTCGTCTCATCTTGCACCTAGCAGTGCTTAGAGACACCCTTCGAGGTCAAACATGTGGGACGTGTTCATCTGCTCGTGTGGATTTCGTAAAGGCATTGTTGTTCGTGCAGTGCTTGTGATTTGGAACACGACTCAAATAAAAGGTCTGCGCTACAAGAGGTAAAATTTTTGAACATGAACCATGACCATTAGCAAGGATTCTTGGTGGGAATTATTCCGTTGCACTTTGTTTGATGCGCAAATTCCCAACAATGGTATCAGAGCTGTGGATAAATGACCCTATTGTGTTTTGATTAATGACCAAACTAATTTGAGTTATACTTTGATTCACTAACTACTTGCCAAGCTTAAATGTTTGTACAAGATATTATTAGTGCAAGGAAGTGGATGCAAAGGATCAAAGGAGAAAAAAGAAGGATCATGAAGGAATACTTGAAGATGAAGAATCTCAAAGTTGAATCACAAGGAATATCAAACAAAGATCGTTAGACTTTTATGTAAAGATAAATTTAAGTGTCTCTCCTTGAATTAGCTCTCTACTAAAAACAATTAAAATGGTTTTCATAAATTAAAAATGGACTTAAAAAGGAAAAATGATTAATTGAAAGATTTGTACATCTATGTGTACATCTATGTACTTTCAGTTAATTAACTAACTTTTATTGAAAACATATATGTACATCAATGTATACATCGATTGATTCTGGACTAACTTGATTAGTATGCAAGACTAGCTTCTGTAAATCGATTGATACATCGATGTATAAGGTGAACCAGAAGCTAACATTTTTTGAAACATGCATACAATCGATTGATACATCGATGCGTAAGGCTAAACAGAAGCCAACACTTTTTGATATATGCATCCAATCGATTAATACATCAACGCATATACAGAACAGAAGTAAAGTCTTTTGAAAATGATAAAACAATCAATTGATACATCGATGCATAAGCCCAAACAGAGGCAAAGACTTTTGACAATGATCATGCAATCTATTGACCAATCGATTTAAGGACTTCTGGGCTGAGAATGCTTATGTTTTTCAAGAACACAATCAATGTACACATCTGTGTATTGTTCGAAATCAAGAATTTCCAAGAACGCTGTCGATTTGGAAATCGATGTACTCAGTTATCAAAATGGAAACTTTGTTTAATACATCGATTACACAATCGATTGACTGATAACTGAATTTTTCAAGAAAGATTGTTTTGATCTTAACTGACTTCTGAAGTATACCCAACAGATCTATTTTGATATACAACTATATAAAGGCATGGGCAAACACTTTCTTACAACTATTCATTCAATACTGAGATTAAACACGAAATTACTTGAGATAGCTTTTCATTGAGAATACTTGAGTTTTTCTGTTAGAACTTCAACTTATAAATCTATTTTTTTTTAGAATCTGATTCAAAATATTTTCTTTCTGCAAAAAGAAGATCAGAGAGAATGTTTTCTCTCTGTGTAGATCAAGAGTAGAAGGGACTCTTGGGAATTGCAAGATTGCATTGACTGAAAAGCTATCAATTGGGTAGAAGAAACCTGGGAGTTGAAGCTTGTAAAGAATCTTGTAATTGATTTTGATTTAGTGGACGAAACTCACAGTAATTGTGGGGACTGGATGTAGGTTACTAGAGGAGGTAGCTGAACCAAGATAAAATCTCGGTTTTCTTTTCTCTCTATCCCTTAACTCTTTTAGTTGCTTTTAATTGATGAATGTATGTTTAGGCAATAGTTAAGGAATAACCTGTGTATGTTAAATATCTAAAATTAAAAATATAAAATCAATCTCTTCATCTATCTTTCTTGTTAAAGAACAAAGTCTTGAATCAATTACTTTGGCAAAAACTTGTTTTGGTTAGTTGGTTGACAAAATCTTTTCAAAAGTTTTAGAAAAGTTTCTGTTTTTGCATAAAGGGGAAAAGTTTTCAAAAATTATACATACTCCCTCCTTAAGTATTAAGAAGCCACAACCAACAAGAGCCGCTTGTGAAACAATGGTTTTGTCTATGTGGTTTACCTGTTATTTGTGATAACATGCTGTAGTGCAAAATCGTTTTATGAAAATTATTTTCTTAAAAACGTTTGCTTTTGAATTATGCGAATTTCGTATGTATAAATATGTGATATGTGTTCTTTCGGCAGATGTAACAACCTGTTTTTAATTACGCTGTTTTAACAGTAAAAATATATTTATTTATATTTTTATTTGAGACTTATGAAATGATTTTGGAGAAAACAAAATCATATCTAGAACTTACTCTACGGTAGGAAGCTCTGGTTAAAATTTGGGTTTAAAACTCAAATGGAAACCGGTCTGCGTTTTTTTAACTGACAGTATAATTTTATACTAACAGAAAACCCTAATTTGACCCGAAAACTGAAATTTGTAGATTTTTTATATTTTATCAGTGAGAAAGTCTACTTTCCAAATTTCTGATCAGAAATAAAAAATTATGTGTATTCGGACGAATTTTGGCGAAAGTTCGAACGAAAAACAGTCGGTGTTTTCACAGACAGTAAGATTTTAATAATTAGAAAACCTAATTTTGACTTGTGAACGAAATGAGTTTGGTTAGTTTGAAAATTTTCAACTAAAAACGAAATATTACGCTTTTATTCGGGCGTAAACCCTAATCGGGAAACCGACGGAATCGGCAACGGAACTACAGAGCTAGAACTGGACACCAGAGGAGCTGCTATGAGATGACTCATCAAAAATTTATGATGCAATTAATGTTAGAAATTATGAGTTTTAAGTGAAATGACCAAAATGCCCTTTTAGATTAACCTAATCGACGTTTAGTTAAATTCTAACCATGGTTAAGAAACCATGGTTAATTCTTGTGGACCAAAATCAGCCACACCTTCATTTAATGTGAGCCACATGAATTTTAACCCTAGTTAGTAACATAACCCTAGTTAAGTTAACTATTAACTATGGTTAAGCTTATATTAATTAAATATTCCTAAAACCTATTAATCTAAAACCTAAAAACCAAACAAAGCCTTAGATCTAGCCTATATATACCCCTCAAAACTGTGGTCTCCTCACCAATTCACTCTTCATCTTTTTTTCATTCTTCATCTTCTTCATTTTCTTCACAAACTCCATTATCACCTTCAAAAGCTTCAATTGTTTCCATTGAAGAAACTTGCCAAGATCATCAACCTCCTTCTTCTACTTTCCTGACTTGAGGTAACAAGATCAGCTCTTCCATTCTTAAGCTTTTGTTCTTCATATTTCATGAGTTTCCATTTCTAGATCTAGAACTTTAAATAATTCTAGAAAATTGTAGAAAAATCATAAAAATGTGAAACCAGTTTCTATGATCTAGATATGATTCCTACCTTCATTATCCAAAAACATGTGATCAAAATCATTTTCTTTCCTATTGAACCCAATTTGGCCGGACCTATGTAGTAAAATGGGTTTGGTGTTTTTGCTTCTACTGTGAAATCTAATGCTTGAATTAAGCTCTCTAGTATGTATGTTATCTAAATCCAAAAGCTTGAAATCAAAAGAATTTTCTCACCTATTTTTATGCTTATGGCTGAAACCCTAACCTTGGAGGTTAGAGGATTTTGTTTCATATTTTCAACTTCTAACAATTTATCCTAGTTATCCAAGACCTAAGCACCTAGAATCCAAAAGATTAGAATGAGAACATAACCCTAACCCTCATTTGAAATACTTGGCCGAACCTAACTAAAAGTGGTTAATGGAGGGTTTGTTGATTAACTTGTTGTTGTGTTGTCTGGATGAAGGTAAATTTGATAACGCGTGGCGTGATAAAGAAGAATGGCGAATTCGGGATTTCGGTGCTAACTCAGGTGGGGGAAAGAATCAACCTATCGTCGGAATCGATAAGTAGTAGATTATATGATAATTGTGTAGGGCGACCTAAACCCTACTAGTAGTCGAGTAATCGACAAGACCAAAACCACATTGGAAACATTTTCTGTAAAACCAATGGTGATTCGGGGATTGTAGGCTTATTGACGTTAGGATGATTTTATCTTATTTGATGTTGATTGAATTTATTATTATTATTGAATTGCTTATGTGATATTTTGTAGTATTTGAATATTTTCTTATGTTATGTTGTGCATGATCTGTCTGGTTGTTAATATGATGCTTAGTGGATTTGAAGAAAAGATATATATGTTGTTCGAGAGATAGTTGTTTGTTTTGGGTGTGAGAATAATGGTGATTTAGAAGTGCCTAACCTAGATGATTTATTTTAAAGAGGTATGGTGACCTAGAATATATGTTGAGTTCTAGTAGAAGGTTAAGGCACTAGGATGTTGTTAAAATGGGTTGGTGAGATTCACGTGTATTGGTAATATAATACACAAGGTCGGTGTTGTTGTCCACAACCGTGTATTGGTAATATAATACACGAGGTCAAGAGTTCTCGCTAGACCGTTCCACCTTAGAAATAGGTTGTTCAGCAATAGTGTCATTGAATTTCATTGAGCACCCCCGGGAGTGGACGGGGTATGCACCGGGAGCATCGGGCAGATATAGTGTCATGCTTTGCGTGAGCGTTCTCACCATGGAAGAGAATGTGCACCGGGATTTTGGAACCTGTCGTTTGAACAATTGACCGATTCCCCGAGAGGAATGCGTGAAAGAAATCAGTGGTGGCCACATCAGTATGAAAGTCTAGTTGAACGAGATTGGAGTAGAGGATGATACTTGATTTTGAGGATGTTTTGTTAGTTAGGTGTTGAATGATGATTTGTCTGTGACAATTACTGTATAATTTACTATTACTCCTTTCCGCTTTTTGATGATAGAACTGCTTCTTATCCCCTATATTTCTGTATTTTTGGTGGGTTACTTTACTTACATTAGAAGACCCGATGGAGGATTATGTTGCTGAGGAACTGGACAGAATTCTGTATGAAACGGAGGTTGCTGAGGAGTTGGATGGAACTCCTTACGAACTAGACGCTGGAGGTCGAGTAGTGATCCATGGTGATTAGAGTATAGATAGTATGGCCAATGTGTCTAAGAAGTAATTTTTATATGGTTCCGCTAAGTATGACTTTTATTTAAGTTTATGCCTGTGAGGGATCCTACTGAAAGGATACCCTCAACAGTGTTTTGGTAATGTAATAAATAAACGAGTGTGTACTTATATATTACAATGTTGATGTGTTTAATTTGTAGAAGTTATATGATTATTAAATAAGTTTTAAATTTTTACGTCTTTTCGCGTTAAGCGAGCGACTAAGTAATTAATGAATAAGGTTTTTAATCTAATAACACAATAGGGCACAACGGGGTGTCTTAGCAGAGAGGGTCCAAGTGTTGGTACCCGGAGCAGTTGTTTTCTTGTGAAGTGAAGGGTTCACGTGTCGGCACGCTCGAGCGTGGGAACGTCCCACGCCAGAGCATGAGAACGCTCAAGAGTTGGGCATTCCCACGCTCGAGAGTGCTCAGTCAGACAGCAAGAATGAATTTTTCCTCATAATGAGACATTAATGTCAATTTTAATGACAATAAATGTATTATTATTATTATTATATCTTATATAATTTCGAAATTCAAATATTTTGAATATTTTGTATCACCTAATTAATAGCAAGATTACTAATAATTATGTGTATTATTAATGTGTGTTTTATTTCAAAATTCGGATTTTGAACTCCTTAATTAAAGACAATAATAATAATAATAATAATAATAATAATAATAATAATAATAATAATAATAATAATAATAATAATAATAATAATAATAATAATAATAATAATTGTGTATTATTATTGTTTGTTATTATTTATTTGGTGATGCATGATGAGTTGTTATGGCCTTAGTCTTTTTTATCTTTTTGGTTTATTTTGAAATACGGCATGCGTGTCGTGCCTTTCTCTTATATTCCATATGTACCTTCTCTTCTCACCTCACTCGTCTCGTATGTAAAACAAGATTTCTTACTTTGTAATGAAATGATGGAGACAAGAAGGCGACTTTGTGAAAAGGACTTGGTGAGAGATCATGCTTGGAGAAGCTTGGACGCTCCTAGGTTTTAGTTAAGATTCTCTCTTTGGCTTAGGAGAATCATTGCATTAGAGGCCATAACCATATCACATTTATTTGTTTTATATATGTATGAGATGCATGTATATATGTTAAAAAGTTTAACTAATGGTGAGATCAAATTTTAATAAAAATCCCTCAATAGGAAATATTAAGTTTTAAAAGCCTTCCAATGCTTAGCACTCGTCAAGACTAATATCAAATGAGTGTAGGTCCGACAAAGCGGAGTACATTTTTCTATACTAGTAAGGCTTGATGGGACAATTGTAATGTCCAATTGTTATCCATTGGGTCTAACTTAACTAAGCAAAATTCAATAGGATTGAAAAAGGCTTAGAGGCATTGAGTTGGGCTTAAATCCATGGGATGGATTATAATAAGAGTTATTCACCCAACTATCCAAGAGTTGCATGAGATGCAATGGAAAGTGTTTCCTATCTAAATAACCAAACTTTAAGTGATTGGCCAAAGCTGACTTGAAGCTAGTTAAAATATGGATCTTGGCCCACTAGAAAGTCTTTCAACGGGATTTTCCGAATCAATGTTGAGGGTCATTGGCTGGAGTGAAATAATGTGAGGCGCATTTAATTAAGTAATTAAATATGTTTATGGCATGATACTTATATTATGCATATTTCTTTGTGTAGATTACCATGGCATCAAACACATCAAGTAACTTATCATTGCGATATGTCCTTGAGAAGGACAAACTATCCGGAACAAACTTTCTAGACTGGTATAGAAACTTGAGGATTGTCCTAAAGCAAGAGAAAAAGCTTTATGTTCTTGAAGAGCTGATGGGATCCGGCAAGTGTACTGGATCGAAGCAAGTAGTAAAACACGGCAAGTAAATTACCAAGATCGAACATAGGGATTGGGTGACCAATTATATCTAAATTCAAAGAATATAACAAATGTTGACCAAGCCAATGGAGAGAGAGAATGTAATTGAGATCAATTTAGATAACAAAAATCAGATCAAAAGCAATTATCAAGATTGAGATTTTGATTAGGAAGATCTACGGTCACGATTTCACCAACCCAATCAAACATAGATCTAAGTGATTATTTTCTATCCCTAAATTCAATTTCAAGCCAACCAGGAACCCTAATTTATTCTAATGTCTTGTTCGAGTACAAGAGAAAACATCTAAACATGCCAATCAATTATATCTCTATTCGAAGACTAACATTCAAATTCATTAAGTTCTTGGTTCCCTAAAGTGATTGCACAAATCTCCTATCACATCTCTATCAATATTCAATATATGTTCTTAATTCAAGTCCTAAAACATGAATCTCCGTCGGACTCATCACACTTGACTAGTCAAAGATTACGTCAAATCACTGACTTTCTCATTACTTGGGTAGCAATGATGTGTTGCTAGACACCGCTCATTGTTTATAATATTAAATTTGATTTAACATTATTGCCAACGTTATGGGAACCTATAGGGCCACACACTCACTACAAAAAGAAGGGGGGGGGGATTTCCGACGGACAAAAACCGTCGGAAAAGAAGGAAAACCGTCGGAAAACGGCATTACCGACGGAATTTCCGACGGACATAGTTCCGTCGGTAACAGGCTTGTAGGAAAGGCTTTCCGACGGATCTGGGTCTTCCGACGGAAAACACATCACACAGAGCCCCTAATTATCGACTGATTTTCCGTCGATAACTGTCTGTGGAAGTTATCGACGGAACTTTCCGTCGGAAATTGTAAACAATAGTTACCAACGGAAAAGTCCGTCGGAAACAAGTTTTTTTATTTTATTTTTTTAAAATTTATTTTTTTATTTTATTTTGAATATTAATAATTATTTATTATTTTTTATTAAAATTTATATTTTGAATATTAATTATTATTATTATATTTTATTTATTAATTCTTATTATATTTTATTTATTATTAGTATATTATATTTTATTTGAATTAATTATTATTATATTTTTAATTAAAAAACAAAATTGAAATTACAAATAAAATTTAAAAAAGCAATTAAATTAAAATTAATTTAAAATAAAAACAAACTCAATATATAATCCATAAATAAAATATCCGTCAAGCTACAAAACTCTACTACATCTATAACTATTCTAATACTCATCACCATAATATCCATCATCGTCGTCCTGGCGGGGGGAGTCTGCCGGTGTCAGATGACCATCCGGCTACGGCTCAGAAGACAGACCAGCATCATGTGGTGCCTGCGGTGGTGGATTGGTAGTAGTGGAGGGCTGGGGCTGGGTGGCATGGAGGACCCCTTGCAGAGCGCTGCGCCTGTCTGGTGGGAGGAAAGCGAGCACAACGGTCATGACCATAGAGAATGTCTCCATCTGCTGCATCATGCGCTTGTTTGACATGTCTTACATTTAATTGCATAAGCAAATATTTAAAATACAATAAAAATAACTTAATAGTAAATTTCCTATTCAGACTCGGTATCGTCATCTGATTGTAAGTCCGACTCTTCTTCTTCTTGCATTGAGTCATCACTTTGGATTTCTTCCTTTGATGATGCATGCATCGATGACTGGTTACCAATGACCACTTCTTCCCCTTCATTTGCAGATCCCAACATGCTAGTAATAAGCTTGACCTCAATTACTTCATTGACATGTGACGATTCATCTGCCTGGAAGGACGTCTCATCCTCTGCATCATCGATTTCTATGCGACCCCTAGGCTTGGTAGTGACAGCAACACACCAACCTCGTTTGTCCGTTTGCACTGCTGGATAAAGGATATAATAAACTTGTTTTGCATTTTGAGCAATTATAAACGGATCAAACTGTTGATATCTTGTATCCATGCGAATGTCCACAGTTCCATACTTGGGATCCACCTTTGTGCCTGTCCTCGATGGATCAAACCAGTTACAATAAAATAAGACTACTTTTTAGGATAAGTAGTAGTAATGTATTGTAACTCGTATATGTGTTTTATGACCCTATAAAAATCACCAGTACCTTTACCCTGTACGACAACCCCGCTATTAATTGTCTTTTTGCCCACGTTCCATTCATCTGTGTGGAATTTGTACCCATTAACAAAGTATGTATGTCATGATCTAACACAGCTATAAGGCTCGTATGCTAAATCCCTCAAGTGTTGATTAGTCACGCTTAATGGTTGCTGATACACCTACGAATAGGTAAGTCATATTAAATAATTACTTTTTCAAGAGGCAAAATTAAGCTTAATATATTTTTTGCTAAGTTATATGACACTTACTTGTTACTTGAACCATTCAGAAAAATCTGCATGTGTACGAGCATAAGCGTCTTGTTCACTTAATTGATTAATTTGCAGGAACACACTAACAGATAAAATGTGTACTATGTGTTAAAGGAGAAATTATAATAACATATGATACATTATTTCAAAAATAGGTCGTTGAAACTTATTCATGGTATGGTTTCACCTCTGTGCAATTTATCAAGACATGAACATGGGCCGATGCATACTCCTCATCACTTAACTAGTAAGTAAGCTCCTTGCCAACATGACGGCCAGGAAGGTTAAATACGGATAGCATATAAGGATACCCTGCATTATCAGCATCTACCTCGTTCCTAACATGTCTTGGTGCCAACATAAAGTTGTTGAAATAGTTGGAACAGAAATAGGTTGTCTCATGGTGTAAGTAAGACGCACAGATTGATCCTTCCACCGTAGCCTTGTTTTTAACTGATCGTTTAGAGTCGCCCATGAATCTAAGTAATAATAAACATTAGCGACAAGGCATTATTCAATGGACGCTAATTATTTAAATGTCAAAATATAATAAAATTACACTTCAAATGGATACATATACCTATATTCTGCTGGTCCACCAAGCCTCGCTTCATATACAAGATGGACAGGGAGATGTTCCATTGAGTCAAAAAATCTGGGGGAATTACCCTCTCCATCTTGCACAAAATTATTGGCATATTTTCTTCCATCTTCGTCAGACCATCCGCTCTTAAAGTTGCAGAGCATAGATCTTTGAAGAAATGACTGATTTCTGTAAGCGGGTTCGAAACATGAGGGGGCAACGAGCCGAAAGCAATAGGAAGCAAACACTCCATGAATACATGACAATCATGAATTTTCATCCCATGAAGCCTCCCCGTTCTTATATCAGCACATCGTGCTAAATTAGAGGAATAACCATCAGGGGTCCTAAAGTCTTTCAACCACCGACAAATTGACTTCGCTTCATCGGCGGTTAGAGTGCAACAAGCTTTTGGTTTGACCAGTTTTCCATTAGGCTGCGGCTTCAGCTCCAAATCCTTTCGTCTACAGTATAGAGCTATGTCCATCCTTGCCTTCTCATTGTCCTTAGTCTTGCCAGACACATTCATAACCGTGTTAAAAAATATTGTCAAAGAAATTCTTCTCAATATGCATCACATCAAGGTTATGTCTTAACAGATTATCCTTCCAGTACGGTAGTTCCCAAAAAATACTTTGTTTTGTCCAGTTATGCCATTCCCCATACCCGGGTAATTTTGACACACTTGCTTCAGTGACTTTAGGAAGATCCCTAACCTGGATTCTCTTTGCATAACTAGGGATAGCAATGGGTAGGGTTTGGGTAGGGTACTATAGTACCCATCCCCATACCCGTGTTTAAAAAAATTACTCATACCCGGACCCGTACCCTCGTGGGTAGCAACCTCAGTACCCTTACCGGTAGCCTCTGGGTACCTAAGTACCCACACCCACACCCGCATCCATTACCCGTACTTTAACAAAGAAAATAAATAAATAACAAAATGATCATAACTTAATTTAAAAACCATCCAACGATGTTTTGAAAGTATTCATCAAACATTACAAACCAGTGTATTATACCAAATAAAAACATGTAAAATATCCAAAACAAGTAAATAACAATAAGCCTCCAAAACAATAAATTCATCAAGTTGTAATTCCTGAGCCGATGTTGCCAATGTTCTCCAAAACCTGTAAAATAAAAAACATACATTATATTAGTTATACATTATAAACTTGTAAAGCAATAATTAGTAACAAATTGTTAGATTATCTTACCTCATCTTCTGAATCAGAGTCCTGAAAAGACTGCAAACGTTTATCTTTCATGTGTAAATATTGTTTTGGTCCAGTTACCAATAGAAACTAGAACAAAAAACAAAATTAATGGTTAGACTAGACACAAATTTCATTAAACAAATATATTAATGCAACATTTATTACCTTCCTTATCATGCTTTATCCAGCTTTGTGCATACATAAGCACCTCCAAAGTATTCTCATGAAGCCTAGAACAATGAGGAGTCAACAATCTACCTCCTGTGCTAAAAGCAGATTCAGAAGCAATCGAAGAAATTGGGATGGCCAAAATATCCTTGGCAATCTTCTGCAATGTTGGAAACTTAATCCCATTTGTTTTCCACCATCCAAGTATATCAAATGTAACACTCCTAGGCAATACCTTCTGGCCGGTGATGAAAGAGGAAGGGACGGTGGTTGGAGTCTTAGAGATGAACAAGGAAGATGGGAAGAAAGGGGCAGAGATGAACAAGGAAGATGGGAAGAAAGGGGCAGAACTGAAACGTGAAACAGCTGAGATAAGAAGAATAGTGAAGTAGGGTTTCAATTTCTAATTTTGATATAATATAATTATATATATGGGTATAGGGCAGGGTGGGTACCAAGATACCCGTACCCGTACCCGCCCCCATACCCTCTTAGATTTGCGGGTAATTACCTATACCCATACCCATAAAGCGGGTTTTTATCCTATTCATGGCATGTATTTTTTGCGGTTACCCGGCGGGTAGGTTCCGGATTGCCATTCCTATGCATAACGGGTGGGATATTTTTTTTTAATAAAAAAAGAAAGTAAAACAGCCCAAAAAAAGCCCGTTCCCGCTAAACCCCGTTCCTGCCTTCTGCGCGCTCTATCCTTTCCCGCGTGAAGGCGGGACCACCATCAAATGCTATATAATGACCAAGCTACTTACTTCATAGACATCATAGTTGTTTTCTACTTTCTCCGTTATTGTTCCCATATTCATGCCTCGTAAATTCAGTGAAGAGACAACAAAAATGGATGAACACACCAACTATCCGCTAATTGGTCTGAATGCCCTGGTTAATGCAGCCATTGAAGCAGTTGATGATCTACAACGGGAAAATTATGTTTCTCGCATCAAGATAAGGTTTCGTTTACATCAAGATAGATTCTCCATTGAAGGAGCCTCCTCAAGAAACGAGGCTGTGATCAAGAATTTGGGTGGCAACGACATCACTCTGCTTATACAAAAGAATTTGTATGTAACAGATTTGAACCCGCAACACAATCGGCTTTTCAATGCCATTGAATCAGATCAAGAATGCAAGTTTGTTTAGAGAAGGGGAGTTACAGGTTTTGGAGAATAAACAAGCCATAGAAGTCACATTGATCCAGCCTTCACTTGAATTTGGAAGCATCAGTTTAGCTAAATGGAACATCCCCAAAAAAATCAGGAACCACCAACTCTTCCTATGTTCTAAGGTCGTCTTGGAAAAAAGTTGCAGCAGATAATCACCTCAAAGCACATGATGTAATTCAAGTATGGTCATTCCGAGTTCAAGAAGAATTATACATGGCTCTTGTAAAACTTTAAAATACCTAACTTTGATGTCCGTTTTCTTCATATGTCTCTAAAATTAAATAATGTGTTATATTCTTATTGCTGGACAAGTTGTAAAGTTGAAGTTTTGAATTCTAATTTTAGTTTCTTATCTTTCAAACACATATTGCAGAGTTGCAAGTTTTGCATTGGTTAAACCTTTACTGTTATAGTTTTTTGTAAGCACTTCGTTGTTTAATTATCAAGTAACTCAAAATTTGCATGACATTTAAAAATTAGATTCCCCTAGGGATAGATCTAGCTGCTGCCTCATGGCAAACAATTCAAGGTTCAAACATGACACATACGTATCTGTATTATATGCAGATGGTTAGATTCCAAATAACTGCATTAGGTGGATACTTTTATGTGAATAAAATACAATATTTAAAACAGAGTCAACAGTTAAATTTTAAAGTTCTTTTACTATAGAAAGAAATTTAACTTTCTTAATCACATGGTTCTAAATATGAATGATGCTGTGTACATTGCTTGGTTCAGTGCCTAACCAAAAATACTATAGGTGATCCATCTGTTTTTTATAAATAAATAAAAAAACAAACAAACAAAATATTTAAACTTCAGACAAAATTCACAAAACAAGTGTTGTTAACTGTTGCATAGCATTTGAAGTCTACCAAAATGATTAAGAAACCAAAAAGCACAATCAAGGAAAGACTTGGCATCAGCCAAAATAAAAGTTTGGAGAAATTGTACATGTACTGGTTCCAAAGCATGAAAGATTGGAAATGATATTTATATTTGGTGATTCCGTTTGAACTTCACTACTCTAGGTTCTTATCCTGCTTCTTTCCTATAATATTGAAGAAATGATGTTTGAGATACTAAACCTGTCCTCCTATCAAAGAATAGAGGTACCCTTCAAGCTATAATTGTGGAAGTTTTGTTCTAATTTTGTAAAAATTAAACATTCATTTTTGTATTTCAAAAGCATTAATTCAATGTAAAAATTTGATTCTAAAAGATTACTAAACTAATCACATTTGTATGTTTTAGACTACCAGAATGAGTATTTGATTGTAATACATCACTCTTTTCTTATTTTACTTTTTATAAAAATTTCTCCATATCTAAATCACTGACTGGCATGTGGTGCTTCAGTCTGGACATATTGTAACTATACTGTGTACATAGAATTGATGCAATTAAATTCTATTCTACCATTTCTCCAGAAAGAAAGAAAAAACTAGTTCTCCATGTCGATGACAGTCCTTAAACTCTGTCCCTTGATCATGTAGTCAAAGGCCTTGTTGATTTCAGACAGAGCAACCCTATGAGTTATAAACTTCCCAGAATCCAATTTCTGCGAGAAAACAAGCAATGCAAGGGGATATGAATTGGTTAACTTTTGTTCTGTTATTTGACACATAAAATTCAATTTCAGGAGAGAGATGTAAATGTACTTACATTGTTCATTAACATATCTACTACTGATGGAAGGCCTGTCTTAGGCTTGTAGTTCCCAAAGGTACTACCTGTAACTGTTTTTTCATTAAGGAAATTGTAGGGAGTGGTTTTGAATGTTGCATCCAGACTAGGTACTCCAACAAGGACAGCAACACCCCATCCCTTCACAATTCAAATAGGGAAAAAGTAGGTGATTAGCAAGGAACAGACTTTGCTTCCTTCACTGAGTAAAGTAGTAAACACTAAGATCAAGATGGGTATGTATGTATTCATGGTAACTGACTAACTGAAAACCATACATCATGAACAGCTTCAAAAGCAGACATCAAAGAGTTGATGTTCCCAGTGCATTCTATACTCCTATCAACTCCACCATTTGTCATCTCTTTGAGGATCTGTAGCTTGTCACAAAGATTTTGCAAGCATGAGGAAATATTGTGAAAGAGTTTAAATGTAAAAAAATTGTAAAGAATATTCTACCTCATGTACTGGTTTTTCATGTTCTTTTGGATTTATAAAATCAGTTAGTCCAAATTTCTTGGCTGGCATTGAGAGACAAGAAAAAGAAAACAAATTAATCAGGTCACTGCTTTCTTGACCTTCTTGTCAACAACAATTTGATGAGTGGAATGTGGTAATTTGGTAAAGTTGAAGAAGCAGTGCACCTTGCTCAAATTTGTTGGGATTCAGGTCAATCCCAATGATCCTGGATGCCCCAGCAATTCTTGCACCTTCAGCTGCCTGATCTTATGGCCAAGGTAAGGTTCATTGTTAATAGTAAATACATTGCCTGGAATGAAACTTTAAAAAATTATTTTACTACATAAGCTAGACAAATCTTACAGCCAGACCAACAGCTCCAAGCCCAAAGATTGCTATTGAAGCACCCTTCTTTGGTTTGGCAACATTCAGAATTGCTCCTAATCCTGGAATTTGAAATTTGTTGTTTTAAATAAGTTTGTTAGTGGGAAACTTCACCTTTTATACAGAGATATGTTATGTTTATATGTTTACAGGTGCATATCATGATATTAAATTGCAGTTATGGTCGTGATGGTGTTTACATAATTGCGGATAGTAGAGACTGCAATATTGCAGCTATAATTGTAGTTGCGATACAATTGTAGAGACTATCAAGACCACAATATTGCAGCCACAATTGCAATAGTGACCGCAATTTAAAACCATGGTGCATATCTAAGTGGTGAAGAACCTGTTGAGATGCCACAACCAAGGATGCAAGCTTTGTCCAGAGGAACAGTGGGATTGATCTTTACAACGCAGTCTGAATGAACAACAGTGTACTGGCTAAAAGTAGATGTGCCAAGAAAGTGATTTATGGGATTGCCATTAATAGAGAACCTAGACTTGCCATCACTGATCATGACACATCTTCCATGATCTATTCTCAACAAATCACACATATTACTCTCCTCAGACTTGCAATGTGGGCATTCGCCGCACTCACCAGTGAATACTGGAAGCACATGGTCCCCAGGCTTGAGGTCTGATTCTGATACACCCTCACCAACACTCTCCACAACCCTGTTTAAATGGGGAAACTTAACAATGAGTTTTGACTAGTATACCTGATATATATTGATATATAGTAAAACTCATGTGTTCATTTATTCACTCTGTGAAATGGCTTTAATTGCTGGGATGTCTTTCTGTTTGGCCATTTGGATCTCACTTTATTGATGAAGTGTCTAAGGTCATCATCATTCAGATCACAATCAAACTATTCTACACCTTTGTTTAGTAACTTTGGTCTTAACTCTTTAAGTTAGCATCTAATGACAAGGGCAGTGATGCAACTTCCAAATGACAGCTTACCCTGATGCTTCATGGCCAAATATGCGTGGAAACATAGGTGGGAATCCCTGAAACATAGATTAACAAGGGATGATTATTGAAAGAGTTAATTGAAATGCAGGGTGTTAGACTGTTAGCCCACCATGTCATGAACAAAAAGTTTTCTCCATGATCAAGTAACCAACATTTTGGGCAAAAAGTCAGAAAATGCATAACTGAATTTATTCATAGAATCTTGAGGTCAAATACTGAAATTGGATTTGACTAGTCATGAGGTTAAAGAAACATGAGAATTTTCAAGCATTACCAACCTTGGATTCCCAGAAATGGAGATCAGTATGGCAAAGTGAGGAATATTTGATCTTGATCCTAACTTCTTTCTCCTTTGGTGGAGCAACCTCCACATTCTCAATCACCAATGGCTTCCCTGCTTCCCATGCAACTGCAGCTGCAGATTCATAGAGTAAATGCCATTTCTGATGGAATTTTTGAAAGGGAAGAATGCCAATGAATAACTTTTTTGTTAGAAATGTAGTGAAAAATAAAAGTGAATGTCAAACTAAAATCCAAGAAAAGTTATCCACCTCTAGTCTTAATCTTATTGTCAATTATTTCAGTCATAACTTCTTTACAAACAGACTTATAATAGCATTAAAAGTGGACCACCTTTTTGTTAGAAATGAAAGTAGTAAAAACAAAAAGTGAATATTCTTATTGTGATTTATTTCACTCATACTTGTTCACATATTCTTTGCAAACAAACAATTAATGCATTAAACGTTGACTACTTATAATTATAATATACATGATCACATTAAGAAGCACATGGCTAAGACAGGAGCTGATGACATTGCTCATAAGAGAAAAGAAAAGAGAGAGAAGGGAAAACAAAAATTATTTCTGCTGATACCTTTGCAAGGAATCACCTTGCCAGCAGTGGAAGACATGCTGCTGGCTAATGCAGAAAACTGGAGCAGTGTATTGTTTTGTGAGTGCAGGTACTGAAAAGCACCACGTAGCTTCTGAAGACTATGCATTTTCTTCTGATTTGTGGAATGATGCAGGCTGGTAGAGTTGGAGCAACACCAGGAAGAGGAGAGTAAAAACACAAAACAAGAATTTGTCCAAGCTTTTCTGATTTTCCTTTTTTTTTTTTTTTTTTTTTCATTTTTCTATTTATAGTCTCCTGATTTACATCATTTGTATAAGCCTGATGCCAAGTGGCCAGCCATACATAATCCAAGGAAACGAAAATTGAATTGAGAATATTTCTATGGCAATCTTACTAATAGAATGACTTAAAATAGCCGAGAGGTCACAGGTTCAAATTTTGGAAGCATCTTCTCCACTTACAGGGTAAGACTGCGTAGATCTACCTTCTTAAAGTGTGTGGTTGGATTTTGTGAAAGAAAATAGCACTATTTAATTGCCCAGCTTGTTGGCTCAAATTTACAGATGAATGTATTGTCTAATGTCTAGACCATGTTAAAAGAAGTTTTTTATCCAAAACATGCCTTTGTATACATGTGTAATTGTTTATTTAAGTGTCTATAATAACAGTATGTAGTATGTACTTAAGAATTTCTAAGAAAGAACTGTAGCATTCATATATGCAGCAGCTTGACATGAAAAGAAGTGATGGCCATGCAGCCTGTCCTTGAAGAATACACATTGCTATCTTGTCTATATCACCCAAAGACAAACACCACAAGGGAAGGCCATCTTATTTTTTCTAAGGTAGAACATATGTATAGCCTTATGAAAAACAACATTCAACTAGTTTTGGACTTCTATCATTAACTATTTTTGTGTTTTGGGTGAAGGCTGGTGCACCACCTACCAAGTGGTGTAGTGGTGCACCACCTAAGTGACACTTTGTTGGCCAATCCTTTTGCAACGTGGGATGTGTTGACTATTCAACATATTTTGTATTTTTCACTAAGATATATTGTATTTGTATTTGATATTTTCAAAATACATGAATGGTGGTCGGTAGGGGTGGTCGGTAGCGGTGGCAGGCCGAAAGTAGACGGCGGGCGGTGGGAAGTGGTGGTTGGCCGAAAGTAGGCGGCGGGCGGTGGCGGGTGACACATGAGATGGGAGAGGAAATTTTAAAATTCCTACACTTTACGTGATATTTCAAATCCCTTAAATTGACCTTAAATAACATATCCCTTAAAATCCATCCATTTTTAAAATTCTTCATATTTAATACCCAAATAAGATATTTGCATTTATGCATTTTAATTACACTCTTAAAATACTTTACCAGCTATACATCTACTGTATTTGAAGGCAAATTAATAAATACACCACAAACACACATTTGACTACAACTAAGATTGAAAAGTCAAACTCAAAAAACACTAACTCATTTGGCACAACACTATTGACCCACGATCTGCCGTATGGGTGGTCCACCACTTTGGTGGGTGATACACCTTAGACGTATTCTATGTTTTGTATATCTACATAGCAGCATCACGTGGACAGCTCCAAACTATGTCCAATGTGACGTCAAAAAGTAAGCCAGCACATAAGCCATCAAAACTAGAAACCAACTCCGTGACCAATTCAAATGTTTTTTCAGAAATTAAATCTTTAAGGCAACTACTTGCTCCTTTTTATTTATCTTTGGACAAATCCAGGTAGCAGGAAATGAAAAGAGATGAATTTTATCTCAATGAGAAGTCTTACTCTACCAATCCATGGAGAAAGGAACAAGATCCTGTTATTCCTGTACAAATTGCCTCACTCTTATTATACTGAAAGGATATAATGGATATACGCAATTGCCTGTTACCAATAAAGTGCTGTTATTTGAACACCCATCGAATATCGGACACAATATAAAATATGATACATCCGGAAATTAAATTTGGAACTTGTAAAATTTTGTAAACATGTCATTTTACACATTTGGAGATTAAATTCCGGATGTCTAGAATTTTAAGAGTCTAGAAATTAAATTCCAGATGTCTAAAATTCTACACGTCCTGAATTTAAATTCCAGTAACTTTAAAAACATACAGATTGTCATTTTACACATTCGGATTTTAATTTTCGGAAGGTCATTTTACACACCTGGAATTTAATTTCCAGAAGAAATACCGTGTTGGGAAATACGATGTCGGGATTCCGTGTTCAAAAAAAAAAATTTTATGTTACCAATAATGGGTATTTAAAGAAATATTTTAAGATAATATATTTTGTTTCGGTGGTGCAAAAAAAAATCACTTTTACATAATAAATTACAAAAAAGATATGAAGTTATTTGTATAATTTAATAATATGTGTTTGGAAGTTAGTTTTGTAGGTGTAAAAAGGGAAGAAAGTTTTGATAATGAAAAATAATGAAATCACAACAATATTAAGCTAAAATATATAAGATGGCTTTAAATAGTTTTTTTTTTTAAATAAAATCTTTTTTAAAAGTTAAGTTAGAGACCCAAATATGATAGATTATCTATGAAACAACGTTTTAGCAAAAAAAAAAGTTGAAATAGGGAAAATTAATATTTCCTAAACACACTGAGTTTATCCTTGAACTATTTGAAAAATTTCAAATAGGTAAACTAAAAAAAATTAATTGAGTCTTCGAACTTATATAAAATTTTCAATTGGGTCCTTGAACTAAAAAAGATTCTAATTGAATCTCTAAACTTATATAAAATTTTTGATTGAGTCCCTAAAATAGAAAAATTGTTAGTGATTCGTTGAATTGATGGAATATTATTGATTCCATCCAAGTCGGACACGCATATTAGTCGTCTATAGGTGGTTTGGATGAGGATGAACCTTGAGACATTATCACAGGAAGATGCAATAAGATAAAGTGAGATGTAGTAAGTTGCAAGTGGGAGAATTATTTTGGATGAAGCTATTTCAAGAGATGAGGGAAGGAAGAAGTTGTTTGTTCATAAGGGGAAAAGCAGTAGCAGGTCACGTTTTGGTATTCTGGTTCAACATTTTGGTCTCTTGCAACCCTAAATACAAATTTTAGGAAAAAAAGTTTCATGTCACAATCCATATCAGCAAGCTTAACGACCTCTTCACGGAACCCTATCCCAGGGACCCAATTGAAAATTTTATTTAAGCGCAGGTACCGAAGGGCACCATGCAATCAAAGGCTAAACAATGAATTCAATTTGTAGCAGAAGTTGGAGTTCTTAGCTTCATCTCACCATCTTATTTGCGATTACTAATGTGATATGGGCTATATGGCATTGTAGAAATCAATTGAGGTTTGAAAATAAAGTTATATCTTTTGTCCCGGCAACCAACTTGATTTCTTCAAATGTCTCTCTTTCGAGTAACCTTACCTCAGGTACTATGCAATCTTCTGTAAATGAATTCTCAGTGTTAAAGCAGTTCTCAATCTCTATTCATCCTTGCCCTGCTCCAAGTATCAAGCAAGTGAATTGGTTTCCCCCTCCCTGCTATTGGATAAAGTGCAACACAGATGGTGCTTCTAAAGGATCTCCAGGCATCTCTGCTTGTGGCGGTCTATTTAGGGACTATAGAGCTTCTATCCTTGGCTATTTTGCATCAAATTTGGGCATAACTTCCTCTTTGAATGCTGAAATGATTGGTGCTATGTTGGCTATGCCCTTTGCTAGAGTTTGGCACAATTTATGGTTGGAGTGTGATTCTAAATTAGTACTTGATTCTTTTAAATCGGAAAAAGTGGTTCATTGGCAGTTAAGAAACTGTTGGAGAAATTTTTTGATTTTGACAAGGCAGATGAATTTTTTTGTTCTCATATTTATAGGGAGGGGAATGCTTGTGCGGATAAATTAGCCTCTCATGGACTTTCTATTAATGGTTTCATTTGGTGGCATTTAATTCCTAGTTTTATTAGGGAGGGCTTTAACCGCAATAGGTTTGATCTTCTTCAGTTTAGATTCAAATAATGTTTTCTTGCATGGTTTTGGTCTATGTCCCCCATGCTTTTGTATTCTTTAATTTTTATCAATTTTTATTAATATTTAAGTATGCTGCAAATGATTGGTAGAGTGGGGTGCGAGCATAGCTGAGATGTCGTTCTCTACTGTGATGCTTTTGCATACCTTTTGCTTTAAAAAAAAAAGTCCAATTTGATATATTTATTTTTAGATTACCAAACTGAACTCATTTGCATATTTAGAGTACCAAAATGAGCATTTAATTGTGATACATCACTTTTTTCTAATTTTCCTATTTATATAAATTTCTCCACATCTGAATCACCAACTGGCATGTGGTGCATCAATCTAGACATAATGTAATAATATACTGTGTACATAGAATTGATGCAATTAAATTCTATTCTACCATTTCTCCAGCGGGCAAAAAAACTAGTTTTCCATGTCTATGATGGTCCTTATACTGTGTCCCTTGATCATGTTGTCAAAGGCCTTGTTGATTTCAGACAGAGGAACCCTGTGAGTTATAAACTTCTCCAGATCCAACATCTGCTAGAAAACAAGTAATGCAAGGGGATATGAAGTGGTTAACTTTGTTCTGTTATTTGACACATAAAATTCAATTTCAGGAGAGAGATGTAATTGTACTTACATTGCTCATTAACATATCTACTACTGATGGAAGGCCTGTCTTAGGCTTGTAGTTCCCAAAGGTAGTACCTGTAACTGTTTTTTCATTAAGGAAATTATAGGGAGTGGTCTTGAATGTTGCATCCATACTAGGTACTCCAACAAGGACAGCAACCCCCCATCCCTGCACAATTCAAATATGGAAAAAGTAGGTGATGAGCAAGGAAACAGACTTTGCTTCCTTCACTGTGTAAAGTAGTAAACACTAAGATAAAGATGGGTATGTATGTAACAATGGTAACTGACTAACTGAAAACTTTACATCATGAACAGCTTCAAAACCAGATATCAAAGAGTTGATGTTCCCAGTGCATTCTATACTCCTATCAACTCCACCATTTGTCATCTCTTTGAGGACCTGTTGCTTGTAACAAAGATTTAGCAAGCATGAGGAAATATTGTGAAAGAGTTTAAATATAAAAAATTGTAAAGAATATTCTACCTCATGTACTGGTTTTTCATGTTCTTTTGGATTTATAAACTCAGTTAGTCCAAATTTCTTTGCTGGCATTGAGAGACAAGAAAAAGATAATAAATTGATCAGGTCACTGCTTTCTTGATCTTCTACTTGTCAACAACAATTTGATTAGTTGAATTTGATAATCTGGTGAAGTTGAAGAAGCAATGCACCTTGCTTATATCTGTTGAGATTCCAGTCAACCCCAATGATCCTGGATGCCCCAGCAATTCTTGCGCCTTCAGCTGCCTGATCTTATAACCATGGTAAGTTTCATTATAAATAGTAAATACATTACAAATGAAACTTTTATTTAAGAAAAAAAATATTTTACTACATAAGCCAGACAAATCTTACAGCCAGACCAACAGCTCCAAGGCCAAAGATTGCTATTGAAGCACCCTTCTTTGGTTTGGCAACATTCAGAATTGCTCCTAATCCTGGAATTTGAAATTTTGTTGTTTTAAACTAGTTGGTTAGTGGGAAACTTCACCTTGTATTCAGAGATATGTTTACAGGTGCATATCATGATTTTAAATTGCACTTATGGTTGTAATTGTGTTTACATAACCGCAGATAATACTAAAAAAACGCAACTATAATTGTAGCTGCGATACAATTGTAGAGACTATCAAGACCGCAATATTGCAGCCACAATTGCAACAGTGATCGCAATTTAAAACCATGGTGCATATCTAAGTGGTGAAGAACCTGTTGAGATGCCACAACCAAGGATGCAAGCTTTGTCCAGAGGAACAGTGGGATTGATCTTTACAACACAGCCTGAATGAACAACAGTGTACTGGCTAAAAGTAGAAGTCCCAAGAAAGTGGTTTATGGGATTGCCATCAATAGAGAACCTAGACTTGCCATCACTGATCATGACACATTTTGCTACATTTATTCTCAACAAATCACACATATTGCTCTCTTCAGACTTGCAATGAGGGCATTCGCCGCACTCACCGGTGAACACTGGAAGCACATGGTCCCCAGGCTTGAGGTCTGATTCTGATACACCCTCACCAACACTCTCCACAACCCTGCTTAATTGGGGAAACTTAACAATGAGTTTTGACTAATTAACTGTATACCTGATATATATATCTTTATTAATATATATTACAACTGATGTGTTCATTTATTCACTTTGTGAAATGGCTTTAATTGCTGGGATGTCTTTCTGTTTGGCCATTTGGAACTCACTTTATTGATGAAGTTTCTAAGGTCATCATCATTCAGATTACAATCAAACTGTTCTACACCTTTGTTTAGTAACTTTGGTCTTAACTTTTAAGTTAGCATCTAATGACAAGGGCAGTGATGCAACTTTCAAATGACAGCTTACCCTGATGCTTCATGGCCAAATATGCGTGGAAACATAGGTGGGAATCCCTGAAACATAGATTAACAAGGGAAGATTATTGAAAGAGTTAATTGAAGGCCAGGGTGTTAGTCAATCATGTCATGAACAAAAGAGTTCGCCATAATCAACTAAGCAACATTTTGGGCAAAATGGCAGAAAATGCATAACTTAAAGCATATGAATTTTCAAGCATTAATAACCTTGGATTCCCAGAAATGGAGATCAGTATGGCAAAGTGAGGAATATTTGATCTTGATCCTTACTTCTTTCTCTTTTGGTGGAGCAACCTCCACATTCTCAATCACCAATGGCTTCCCTGCTTCCCATGCAACTGCAGCTGCAGACTCAGAGAGTGAATGCCATTTTTTTATGGAATTTTTGAAGGGAAGAAAGCCAATGAATAACGTTTTCTTAGAAATGAAAGTAGTGAACAAAAAAAAAAATGAATATCAAACTAAAATCCAAGAAAAGTTATCCACCTCTAGTCTTAATCTTCTTGTCAATTATTTCAGTCACACCTTGTTCACACATTCTTTACAAACAAACTTATAATAGCATTAAAAGTGGACCACCTTTTTGTTAGAAATTGAAGTAGTGAAAAATAAAAGTGAATATCAAACTAAAATCCAAGTTATTTCATTCATACCTTGTTCACATATTCTTTGCTGGCAAACTGTTAACAGCATTAACCATGGACTACTCTTATCTAATATACATGATCACATTAAGAAACATATGGGGAAGACAGGAGCTGATGCAATTGTTCATAAGAGGACAAAAAGAGGATAGGAGACAAAATTATTTCTGCTCATACCTTTGCAATGAATCACCTTGCCAGCAGTGGAAGACATGCTTCTGGCTAATGCAGAAGACCAGAACAGTGCATTGTTTTGTGAGTGCAGGTATTGAAATGCACCATGTAGCTTCTTAAGACTATGCATTTTCTTCTGATTTGTGGAAGTTCTAGTAACAAAAATCCAATGCCTTTCCTTGACAAAATACTAATGACAAAATCTCCCTTTACTTGTATATGTTCTCAAAACCTGAGTGAAGAGGAGAGCACAGCATAGGAAGGTCTATGTTATATTACTTAAAGATACCGAGGTCCTACATATTTAAATTCTTGTTAAAGACTAAATTTAACTACTTAATGTTAATGTTCCGCTTACTTACTTCGTGCAATCTTAAATTTGCCATTATTATTAACTTCTTAAAATAGAGGATGAGGCTTGGCGCAATGGTAAGGTTGCTCCCTTGTAGCTAGGAGGTCACTGGTTCAAATCCTGAAAACATCTTCTCTGCTTGTGGGGATAAGACTGCGTACATCTACCCTCTCCAGATCCAACCATGTGGGAACCTTGTTAACTGGCCCACCCTTTATTAACTTCTTAAAGTGTGTGGATTGGATTTTGTGAAAGAAATTATTTAATTGCCTAGGATGTAGGCTCAAATTCACAGATGAATGTATTGTCTAGATCATGTTAAAATAAGTTTTATTTTCTCTACAAAACATGCCTTTTTATACATGTGTAACTATTGATTTAAGTGTCTACAACAACATTATGTACTTAAGAATTTCTAAGAAAGAACTGTAGCAGTCATATATGCAGTTCGGCTAGACATGAAAAGAAGTGATGGCTACCCAGCCTGACCTTGAAGAATACACATTGCTATAACTTGTCTTATATTACCCAAAGATAAACACCACAATATCCATTTTATGGTTTGTGTATCCACAGAAGCATCACGTGGACAGCTCTAAACTATGTCCAATGTGACCTCAGAAAGTAAGCCAGCACATGAGCCATCAAAACCAGAAACCAACTCTGTGACCAATTCAAATGTTAATTTTGAAATCAAGGGCATGTTTTTTTTTTTTTTTTCATTTCTTATTTTTATAAATAATTACAAAAATATCACCTTTTTTTCATTTTATTTTTTATTTTAAAAAAATTGTACATAAAACACTGAAGACAAATTTTTGTTTGTTTGCACTGTTTCCTATATAAATTTTCGGAATTAGGAAACTGAACGAAAATAATGTGATAGTTTTGTAATTATTTTTTTTGTAATTATTTTTGAAATCAAGAAATGAAAACCGGAAACTAGAAAAAATCAAACAGGCCCTAAATTTTTAAGGCAATAGCTTGTTCCTTTTAAATTATCTTCCGACATGTAGGAAATTATAGTTGATAATAGAAGTGACAATAGTTGGGAGTATGAATAATGTGGTAAAGGAATATAATTTGTTAGATGTATGGAGGAGGCTTGAGAGGAATAAATATATGAAGCTTTTATTGCATGGTTCCTCTCTATCTTACAAGTGATTGCATATTGGCTATTTATATGCATAGTTTAGTCTTTCTAGATACATCCTGACATTTCCTATACTTTCTAGTGTTACATGTTTTATTGCTAAATGCTAGAACATTCTAGACAATTACCATCACTTGGTTATGCTACATATGTGTAAAACCTTCTAGAAATTTTGCATCAATTTTAACACTCCCCCTTGATGCAAATTTCTACAACTCTTACAAAATTGCAACCTCGATCAATTCATTGATGTGCACAGCTGGTGTTGTTGTTCAAAATAGTGCCTCCACCTTGATAATAGTTTGAGTCTCCTTGTCAGCCTGTTAAGGTCTTATGACAGGACCCTTCTTTGCTCTTAAAGTTGTATGAGAATCTCACTTCCATCTTTGCTAGTAGATGCGAGTCTCCTTGTTGGCCCGTTAAGGGCTTATGACAAGACTCTTCTTTGCTCTTATAGTAGTATGAGAATCTCCTTGTCGATCTTGTGAAGACTTCTGACATGGATTCTTCTTGCTCTCATAGTTGATTATGAGTCTCCTTGTCGATCTTGTTGAAAACTTCTGACAGGGACTCCTCCTGGGCTTGTACTCCAGTCGAGCTTCAGAGGTCACAGGTCTCTCATTTTTAGTTATCACCTGTGCTTGTGCTCTTTGTGTGAACTAGAGTCTCAGATGGCACATGTTTGTAACACTAGTTAAGTTACGTTAGCCATGATACTAGAAAATTTTGAAAGTAGTTTATAATGCCACTGATAGTTTTTGTAAAAAGAGAAAATAGTAATTGTTGAAAAGTAGGTCTGATCTGATAGTTAAATGCAATATAGTTTGAGATTGCGAAGTGTTAGGTGATATAGAAAGGGACGTGGGAGCTATAGTGGAAGAAAGTTTCTATGCATGCAATAGTTGATAGTTGTTAATAGTTGTACATTTTGTGTGTCTGTCTTACAAATGAATGGCATTGCCTATTTATAGGCATGAATCACCACCAATGATGAGGTGGCTAGAAATTTCTAGACTACTCTTCTTTTTGTTTTTTGTTTTTTTTTAATTACATTCTAGACTACTCTTCACCAATGCCGGCCATTGGGTAAAGCCATCCAAGCAAGGGCTTTAGGCCTCAAAAAATTTACTTGCTAATTAGTAGTTAGTAGTTACTATATAGTTAGGTAGTATTTTTATTTTAAAAAAAATATTTACTTATTAGTTACTAGTTAATATATAGTAATTTACAAAATAGTAATCCTGGTATAGATATTCTAGTTGAGAGGTTGCGAAAACCAACGGTTAATTCCATGCTCTAAGCAACCGACCGCGAATAGATTAGTCTCATAACCAATCCAAATGGTTAATGAGATACCTCGAGATGCCACTGGGAAGCCAAAGACCCTAGTTATGATGGTTCATAAAAAATATAGTAATTTAATAAATGATTTTTCTACCAAAAAACTTGAAAGATAACATTAAATAAAAATATAATAATTTTAATAAAATATTTTATTATTTTTAAAAAAACTTCATCCCAAAATTCGCTTTATGCCTCAACAGGTGTTGGGCTGGCCTTGCTATTCACCCATCTTTTACAACCTACTATAATTACATGTTAAAGTTTTAGGACATTGTAGATAATTACTATCATCTAGTGTTTGCTACATAAGTGTAGAATATTCTAGAAATTGTGCATCAATTTGTACAGGACAAATCAAGATAGCAGGAAATGAACAGATGAATTTTATCTCAAGAGAACTCTTACTCTCTGCCAGTTCATGGGGAAAGGAATAAGACCCTGTAAAAATTGCCTTACTCTTATTATACTGAAAGGATATATATAATGGGTACAATTGCCTGTTACCAATAATGGGTATTTAGCGAAAGGATCGAAACAGTATCCGTAGGCAGTAAGCCAGTAACAAACAATCAACGTCATTGATCTCTATAACACTTGATTCAATAAAAACTATCTAGCAACTTATCACCCAAAAATAAAATAAAAAATAATTCTATATCCTCTACTAAATAGTTTCGCTAATTTTCCTACTAATTGAATAAAAAAATATATTAAATACTTTTTATATTTTCAAAACATCTAGTTAAAGAGAAAGGTTGGACAAAACTATGGATGGAGTGTGATTCCTCTTCGGTGATTCAAGCCTTCTCTAATCCGGATATCATTCCTTGGAGAATAAGAACTAAATGGATAAATTATACTCTTCTTGCTTCTAGTATTGTTTTTAGAGTAACTCATGTGTTCAGGGAGGATAATCACTGTGCTGACAAGTTAGCTACTTTTGGAACAAATTCAAAGTGCTATACTTGGTGGAATCTGATCCCAGGTTTTATTAGGTTTGACTTTTTTTTGTAATAGGTGGGGTCTTCCTAACTTTAGATTCAAGTAACACTTACTCTCATGGGTTTGGTTTTGCCCCCATGTTTTGTATTTTTAATTTCTTTATTAATATAATTTAGGTCTGCTACAGATGATTGGTAGTGGTTTTGGTGTCAACCTAGTTGGGATGATTTCCACTACAGTGATGCTTTTGTATGCCTGATTGCTTTAAAAAAATATATACAATTCGAAACACTACTTTTAAATAAAGATTTTTTTATAATTTGGCTCCTTGACCATAATAGCCATATCCCATATGTCTCTTGCTTTTTAAACTGTATATTCTTTTATCTTATTTTTTTTTTTATAAACAAAAAATGTATTGAATAAAGGGTATAAAAGGTACCCTAAGTCCCTAACCCATATACAAAATGACCAAAAATACACCAAAGGATAGATCTAACGTAAATAAAATACTAGACAAACCAATCCAGTATTGCTATTACAACAGCCAATCCCAACCACCAAAGTAACAGAGAAGTGGAGTTATTATGTATATTAAATATATATATTTGAACATCTAACTCCTAACATGCACGGAACTTTATCATATCTTCACAGTCCTTAGCTGTAGCCATTAATGAATCTATTCAAAATCGGTTGTGTCCACAGTTATACTCATTTTCCTTTCGACAGTCTTCATGTCGAGCCCACCTGCATGCATAATAATGAAAAGATCAAAGAACTACTATTAACTACTGCTTACAATTTGATGATCCCATGGACTCCACCTGCTTCTTCAAGGACATGCATCATATTTCTCCTCCTACTCACTCCATTCATTCATTATCTATTTCATTTTTTTTCTTAATGTTCCATTTACTTTTAGGTTTTGTCTTCGGTGCACCACCCTCTAGAGTGGAGCAGTGGTGCACCACCCAAGTGGCACTATCTGGACTGTCTAGATTGCCACTTGGGTATGTTAGACTTTTTTTAGTCAAAATGTATTTTCCTGGTCAAAGTATAGGTGTGCGCTAAGGTACACCCTGCCAAATAGTGATACATGAGTGCACCTTAATACAAAGCAATCTTAACCATCCATTATATCACATGTCAATCATTAATTTTTCAACATTTAATAAAAAAATTATTAAAAAAAAATTCTCCTCCCTTCTCCCCGACCCCCACTTCTCCCTCATCACCCCCATTCTCTTCATGCGTATCAAGCTGCATGAGCTGGACGGTACACGGCCATGGCGTCACCCACTCAGTTCTTCATCATCAATTTTTTCCTTAACAATTAATCAACGAAAACAAACATTATCATTAATCTTCCACATTCATCAATTTCTCCAAAAAAACAAAAAAAACAAACACCACTCTCTGACTTCACATTCACCTTCATTCAATTCCTTTGTACCCAAATTCAAATAACCGCACATTTTCTTTCCATTTTCCATAGAAATTCGTCCTTTTTTTTTAATCTTTCTTCCATACTCTGAATCGCGTTTTTAGATCATTACCCGTGAATTCTGTAACTGGAAAATTAGAGAATGGAGGAGAACAACACGGTGGTGGTGAAGGATATTCCAAATTTTGAATGGGCAACAACTGCGTGGGACCAAACTCCCTCGGTGGGAATGGGTTCTTGCAAAATATCACGGCGGTTGTGTGGAGAACTTGCCTGCCAGAGATCTGGGTACTGGGCTCTGTGGGTGACGAAGATCTAGGTGAAGAACCACGATGGAGGACGGCGCAGTGGTGATGACCGGAGAGAGGAACTTGAGCGGAAGAGGAAGAGGACTGGTGGCAGGCCGGGAAGGAGAACGGCCGCGTGGACGGAGACGAGTTCCTTCGACATCTTGGTGGTTTCAGAGACGAGATCGATGGTCCTGGCGATGGCGAAGGAGCTTCTCAGTGCTTAGATCTAGCCATTGCTTCACTCCTTCTTCGGTCTTCACTGTCTTCCAGAGGTCGTCCAAGGTGCCGGATTCAAGATCCAAAAACCTGTTAGTTAAGGCTCAGCCATGGCAGCGGAAGCCATTGTTGAAGCAAGAGAAGAATTTTTGATTTGATATTAAAAAAAAAATTGAAGATGAAAAAAAAAAAAAGTACCAACAAATACGATTAATAATCAACACTTTGATCACCTTAACCAATTAACAAAATTCAATTAATATGTCTCTGATTGCTTGTGCACTATATATCACTTTTGGGAGGTTGCACAATAGAGTTCACCATTGAAAAGTCCAAATTACCCAAGTGGCAATCTGAACCAATCAGATTGTGCCACTTGGGTGGTGCACCACTGCACCATTTGGTGGGTGGTGCACCATAGCCTTTACCTTTTTTTTATTACTACAATGTTAATTGGTCCCAGATCAATGTCAACTTATTGTGCGGCTTTGAACTTGTTGAAGAAAATAAATGTCTACAAAGGGAGAAAGAACCGCAAGTTAGGTAGCATTCACAAGGTGTTCCTATTGTGAGCAGTTCGCGTTTACTTGGTTTTGGGGGTGAGAGTTGTAGATGGAGCAATGAAATTGAATGCAAACTAACTCGTGCAAACTCACCCTCCCTCCCTCCCTCCCTCCCTCACTCTCTTCACAAATAGCAAAGCTTTAATTTCATTTTTACGTTGTTGTCAATCGGTATCCTAGAACCAAGTCCAATATGACTGACTAGGTCCAGACAAGACCAACTCATTTCTCTCATAAGTCTTAACGGTGTACTACTTTAATGAGCAACACTGGCAGATCTAGACTAAAATCTTGAGGGACCCATTAGTTATTAACTAAAATAATATAATTAAACTTTATATAAATTATATACAATTTATCTAAATTAATTACATAAGAATTTAGAAAAACTACATAAATCAACAATAAGAATTGTGTGTTTTTTTCTTTTCAAACGTGATTTTATAAAATAAAAAAATAAAAAAATAGAGGTGTTTGATTACTCTCAAGTAAAGTTTATTTTGCCTTTAATTGTGATTCTAATAGAAGTTACAGAAAATAGCCACCACAAAAAAAGAGTCATTTAGGGATCGATTTTAGCCTGATCGGTCCCTAAAATGACCATTGTTTGATTTGGGCACCAATCTGGCCAAATTTGGTATCTAAGGGCCTGTTTGTTTACTGTTTCTGAAAACAGTTTTTTTGTTTTCAAAAACAAAAAATAAAAAAACTTGTTTGATAGGAGAGTTTTGTAAAAATTGATTTAAAAACAATATCTGTTTTTTAGTTTTAAAAACAAAAGTTAGAGAACATCTCTGGGTTGTTTTATTTTGGTTTTTAGCTTCTTTGTTCCCAGAACAATGAAAAGTACGGAGAACAACCTATTTTCATTAATGGCACTTTAGTGATATTTAGAGAAAAATGAAAAACACACGTCTAACTCCTCTTACTCCTCCCTCCCTCCCCCTTCTTCTTCCTTCACAAAGAACAAGAAACGTGAACCTTTCTCACTCCGGTAACCACCACCGCGCCCGTCACCGACCGTTGTGCTTGACGCGCTAGCCAGGGCCACCGCACGACAGTCATCTTCCACTCTTTGCCGACGCTCGAACCTGATCACGCTTCGCAACCTTACTCCAGAGTCGCCGTACAACGGGGATGCATCAGATCTACCACACAACAGAGAAGCATTCAGGAAGGCAGATCAGCGCCAACGTTAAGCCTGCAATGCAGATCAACATATCCATCGCGAACCAACCTTCACCGTAGCCACCGTCGCCGCCATCCTGCGCCCAAGCATCGTCGTACACCACCAAGAAGCTTCTTCACAGAACGGTGATTAGCCATACTGATCTGAAGTGAATCTGGACAAAAGATATCTAACTTTAACAAGTCAAGAACTATACTATGTGCATGATATAACCTTCAGACTATATTGTAAATTTTCTCCATAAAGGTGGTGATGTTTTGCTGTCATGGTTTTGTATTTCTCCATGGTTTTCTGGTTTGTTGTTTTGGTAGCTGTACTTTTGGCACTTCTTTTGTGCCGGTGGCCGAGGTGGGTGTGTTGTTTTAATAATATTTATTTATTGTCTTTAGAAAAATATTATTATATAATATACTTTTTTTAATTAATTTTCATAAGAATCAAATAATTTTAATAATTTCCAAAAAAAATTAATAATTTGGTGTATAATTAACTAACATTGTAAAATATTTGTAAAATCACACAATAAACATTTTAAAACAAATCAAGAAATTCAAAAAGTTCTTACCAATCAAACAAGTTTTCTAGTTTTTTTGTTTTATAAATAGTTTTTTAAAACAAATTTATCAAACAAGTTTTTTTGTTTTCGAATTTTTAAAACTCTTTTCAAAACATTGTTTACAAGCAGATTTTTTTATTTTTTATTTTAGAAAATAGTTCTTAAAAATTATTTTACAAAATAGTTTTTAGAAAAAAAAACCAAAACATAATCAAACAGGCCCTAAATTTGGTTTCTAAATGACTCTTTTTTTGTAGTGAACTTTTACATTGAGTTGAGAATTTTATACTAAAATTTATACCGAACTTACTTTTAAAATAAAAAATCCAAACTCTGGCACTATCTTCTATTATTAATCGAGACCGCTAAAAAGAGGTGTGCCATAACGAGTCATGTCTTACAAGAGCACGAGGAGGTGTAGAGAAGGTCTTTCAACAATATCTTGATCTTGTCAAAATTTATACGTACTTTCAATGTGATTTTACCATCTCAATATTGTAAGGAAAAATACAAGCATTTTTTTTTTTAAAGATTTACTATCAAATTCCCTAACTTATTATAGAATCAAAAAATATATTATTCAATAAAAAAAACTTAACTTTTGAATATATATATAAAATAATAATAATAATAATAATAATAAAAACAGACAGATCTTATGCATGTGCAACAACCAGCACACCAAAAGAAAAAGAAAGGCCCCAGGCAAAGACAAGCCCACCAGCATCATTATTGGAAGGCTGTCCAGTGTTTATTTCATTTCTCCATTTCGCCGCCCTCTCAGCCACTGCTTCATATCTCTCCCCTCCAAACTAAAACAGCCAGCACACCAAACGAACTTAGAAAGAAGATATCCCAACACGGTTTTGAATCTTTTGATGAATAAGCCTATATATATATATATATATATCTTGAGCTGAGATTTGAGAACGCAAGTCAGAGGGTGCCTTTGAAGTTTTTTATATTAAAAAAAATTGGTTATAAATTTTTTAGGGGAGTCGTTGCTTCCCTCAGCTCCAACAAAGGTCCGCCACTGAATTGAGCAAGGATACATTACGTTAGAAACCACCTTTAACGAGGTTTATTTTTGGCATTTAATAGTGTAACACCCTGTTTTTCCTATGCTTTCTGTAGCAGTATAAACATATTTAAATGTGTTTATTTTAGATTAAACTCAGAGGATGATTTTAATTAAAACTAAAATCATTTTCTTGTGTTGTTATATCATATGAAGTCACGGTAAAATTTTCGGTTGAAAATTCAGACGGAAGCCGGTCTGCGTTTTCACTGCCAGTATCCGTTTACCGAGCAGAAAACCTAATTTTGACCCGTGAACGAGACGGTTAGTATTTTTATCATGTTTCCTTCAACTTTGGTTATTTTGAAAATTTTCTTTCAAAAATAAAATAAAATATTTTATTCGGGCGAAAATGTCGGGAATTTACGATCGGAAATGCAACCGGGTATGAAATGGAGCACAAAGAGGGATGAAGTGACTTGAAGTGACATGATGGGAGAGACTCTTACACACTCCAAAAGTATAATCATTATACTTTTCAAATTATAATACTACTCTAATCTAAAAGTTATTTCTCTCTCCTCTTTCCATCCCATCAAGCCATAACTCTCAAACTTACTCCACAAGCCACTCCAAACCCCTCTCTTCTCCCTCAATTTCGTGGCCTCTCCCCTCTCCCCCTATATATACCCCTTTCATTTACACTTCCTCACTTTTTCTTCTTCTTCATCACTTCTTCACTCTTACACTTCTTCTTCTTTATTTTCAACTACTTAAAGCTTGCATTTTTATTTGTCTTTTGCACTTGTGTTCTTCATTAAAGTTCTTCCTCTTCTTAAGGGTAATGCTCTCATATAAATTTCTTTACAAGTTTATCACTTTATTTCATTATTTGCTTTATGTGTTCTTATTAAGCTTTAAACTTCAAAAATCTCTTAAAAATGGTAGAAAACTCCTTTTGAGTTGAAACCACTTTCTATAGTCTTGTATTTACTTGTATTTTAACATACTAGAAGGTTGGGTAAAACAAAGCTCCCTAGCCCTTTCTTTCTAAGGAGGCCGAAACCATGTAATATGGTTTAGGTGGGTTTTGTTTCAACTTTTGAGAAAATGATCATGTGTTTGAGTTTCTAACTATCCCTTGATCTTAAACCTATAAATCTTGGAAGGTTTTGATAGCTTGTTCCTATGATGGCCGAAAATATGAATAAGTAGGCCTAGGGTACTATGTTTCATCTATCCAAGTATGATCATGGATTTAGAACTCTTAATACCTTGTGATTCTAAACCTAAGAGTTGTTATCAAACAAAGATTTCTAACCTATTCTTTCTATGATGGCCGAAACTATACCTTAGTGGCCTAGGAAGGTTTGGTTTTCATTCCTCCAAAATGATCATGGACTAAGGCTCCTTAATGTAGAAGGATGCTAAGTCTAAGTGATTGGAAAGTTTAAAGAATTTATAGTCTATTCATCCTATGATGGTTGTGAACCTAGGATATGTTGTTTTCATTTCTCCAAAATGATCATGGACTAAGGCTCCTTAATATAGAAGGATGCTAAGTCTAAGTGATTGGAAAGTTTAAAGACTTCTAACTTGTTTAGTTTATGTTGTAAAACCTAGAATGTAACTCCTTTCATTTTCCAAGATGATCATGGACATAAGCTCCATAAGATATTTGGATGCTAAGTCTAAGAGATTGGAAAGTTTAAATCTTTCTAACTTGATTTCCTATGATGGCCGAAACTAGTGTTTTTGGACCTAGGATGTGTTATTCTTCCAAAATGATTATGGACTAAAGCTCCTTAATGTAGAAGGATGCTATGCCCAAAAGATTGGATGATTTAAAGATTCCTAGCCTAGAAATCCCATCAAGGCCGAACCTTAAGGGTTGTGAGCCTAAGATATATGGTTTTCATTCTTCCAAAATGATCATGGTTTTGAGCTCCTTAATACATATGGATGCTAGACCTAAGAGATTGGAAATTTTAGTGAATACTAGCCTATTTTTCTAGCTTTGGCCGAATACCCTAAGTCTATGACTTAGTGGGATTTTGATTTAACTTTGTTAAATGATCATTGTTTATGAACTCCTAAGCACTTGAGGATCATAAATCCATAAGTTGCATAATTTTCAGGAATCCTTAACCTTACTTTATTGTCTTGGCCGAACCTAATACCTTGTGGTTTAGTGTTCTTTGTTGATTTTTAACTTATAATCTTGTGTTTGTAACCTTAGACCTCTATCGTCAAGTAAGCGAGGACGTTCGTGAATTACCCTTTCCAAGCATCCAATCTCTTAACTTCACGGAAGGTAAGAGGGGATTGCCTAGAGATATTCAATGACTATATGCATGTGTGTATGTGTTTACTTGAATGATTTGAATATTGTTATGATATTGAACCGATACTTGAATGACTTGTTTACTTGAACTATTGTGATTATTACTTGAAGTTGAATCTTACTTGCTTTAAAGGATTGTGCATATATGTGATGAACTGTCATGGACTGTGATATTATTGTTGAGAATATATTATTGTTGATTGAAGTTTGAGAAGCCGGACTTGAGTCTGTGCCCAATGACTATAAGGATTAAAAGCCTTAATAAGTCTTGAATAGAACTTTGAAAGTTTTGGGTTCATTTATAACAGTTCCTTGCTTAAAGTGCTTACTTCAGAAGAATAAGACCTTGTTTTTAGAAAAGTGATTTCAAGTCAATAGAAACTATCTTTTTATGAGCAAACGTCTGGTACGAGAGAAAATATTTTCGAACTGTGTGTTTTATGAAGGAAAAGCCCTTTCAAAATATTTGACTTTATTCCATCAAGGATTTCAAAGAGTAAGCGAATTTCTTAAAAGTTTTATAAAAGAGTTTGCAAAGGAAAATGATTTTTCTCCTAAATTATTTAGAAACATTCCGGTTACTTGGATAAGTGACCGAGGTTTTTGTTTTGGATTTGATTTTCACCGAGCGAAAAGTAAGTACATGCGAAAGAGAATCTAGTTGCGAGACGTCGCCTCTAGTATTCAGTTATACGCACGTGATCTAGGATCCGTGTCAAGTACTATGGACCAAGGGTCCTATTCATGATGTTATGGGCTGAGAGTCCAAAACTCGGAATCAAGAACGGTGCGTTCTGATTTCGTTGCTGCGGACTAGGTGTCCTTATCATGTTAAATAAGACATGGATAAAATCATAAGTGATTTCTACGACCACAAACCTTGACTGCGGCCGCGGTCTAAGGCGTTGTGATTGAGCACTCGGACTGCGTGTCCTGTGTTTCTTCAAGTTCAAGTGATGGGGAATTGTGAATAGTCGTTAGCCTTGAGCTTCGACAGCGAAAAAGAGTATACACAAAGCAAAACCTTGATAACGGAAAGTTTTTATTCATATGCATTTCCCCTCAGCAGACGTGCTTAAGTAAACCAGATACAAGGTGGTATCTGAGGGTCAGTCCGATTGGCCCAATGGAGGCATTCGAGACGTTGTGCATCCGGAGACCTTGGTGCACGAGGTTATGGTGGCAACTTGCTAGTGGGCATCAGAGCTTGACCAACTCTTTATTACTTCTACGATGAAACGGTGTTGTTATCTCATGAGATTAAGTTAGAGCCTGATATTGAAGTGTCATGCATATTTTAAAAAAAAAACTGATTGTGCGGGCTTGAGACCCCTTTGATATAACACTGTTATATTATGATTTTGCATGACTTAACTGTTAAACTGATTACGTGTTGTATGTATCATGTATATGGTTGTTGTGGGATATATCTTATAACGGTATCTCACTCTTGCATATCTATATGTTCTTTTCTTCTTCTTGTATCGGTGTATGCGTATGCCTTAGATGGAACCCCTTGTTCCCCTAGTATCCGCGATCACGAGGTCTGAGCAGTTCGACGAGGCTGGACGAGTGGGGAATTGGACAGTAAGCGATGACGCGACTACAGCTACGTATAGAGGACCGATTACGACGACAGAGTCTAACGCCAACGGAGAGCCGATCCGGAGGATTCACTTAGTTGAGACTCGGACAGTGACACTTCCACCTCCCTGGTTGTATCTTCATACACTGCAGCTAGCTGGCCTTCTCCATCCACACGTCGAGCCGGCAGAGCCCATGGAGGAAGAGCCCGAGGAGGATCCCGAGGAGGATCCGGAGGAGGAGCCTCTTGAGGTGGTAGAGGATTGGGGGGAGGACGAGCTAGAGGCAGAGTACCATCCCCAGGACCCCGGTGAGGAGGATGTTCCGATCGACGACGATGGTGAGGTCATCGACCCGGAATCTGACATCTCATCTGGCGGAAGTGTTTACGGTCACTCAGAGTGCAGGAGGCACTGGTAGTTTGTCGTCGGTTTTTGGGTAGTCTGTTGTCCTTGGCTTTTAGAGCCTTCTTTTGAGTCTAGTACCCAGATTTCCCCATTCCCAGTTTGATGCTTTATCTGTTTCTTTGTTCCTGTTTCAGTAAAGTTGGCCAGATTGATTAAGGCCCTATTTTGTACAAAAAATTTAGTCCTATTGGGACAGTTATATATGTATGTGTGTTGTTTCAGTTCATGTTCTGAGTGTTCATCACTTCTTCTTTCGTTTCAAAAAAAAAAAAAGAAAAAAAAAGGGAGAATTATGAGTACCACTTTCAGTAATACTTTTTATAAAGGAGGTTTATTTTCCGAAAGCGACCAGCATTTAAACAAATTTTAATTCCGCAACGGGTAACCATGTGATACCAAGTTAGGGTGTCACAAATAGTTTTTGAACACTTTCTATCTTAGCACTATTAAAGGGGGCAACTATTTAAAGATAACATTTTCGACATGCTATCATAGATGTACCTACAATAGTGCTTGTCCAAGACAACGCTATCAAAGGCTAGGACCTAAGATAATGCTTCTTCTCGAAAACGTTATCTAAGGTTTGGACCTAAGGTAGCGCTTTGTTTGGGAAACACTATCTAAAGTTAGTACCACTTGAAAGACTAGAGTAAGTTTGGACTATATGATTGTGAATTGCTTGAGAAATTTGCACTCAGATGAATCTTCTATTTATAAACACTCTTAGCAATAAACATAATTTACATTTACAACGAAATTAATAATGTATTGCTACTTTCTAAGTGCATGTATGATATTCTTTAGGGGAAACGAGTCGAGCCGAGCCGAGCACTTGAAGCTTGAACTTGGCTTGTGAAAAAATAGTAAAGCTTGAGTTTGACTCATTTATTTAAACGAGCCTAACTAAAAGCTTGAGCTTGTTTAAAATAATAAAGCTTTAGCTTGACTTGTTTAACTCATTTATAATTAAATTATTTTTGCATTTATGAAACTTTTTCTTTAATTACTTTTAATAAATTTAGTACATAATAATTCTTTATCAATTTAGTACATAATAAATATTTTAATATTATATGATAATCTATAAAAATAGAGATATGTACTTAATATATGGTATAAGAAATTCAAGATTTTTAAACAACTACAAAAAAGAAACTTCAAAAGCTTGACCGAAACATCCTAAAAACATGCCCTTGTCAAATACAATTTAAGCTTAACCATTACAAAAACATGAGTCCAAATATACAATTTAAGCTTAACCATTACAAAAGCATGAGTCAAAAAAAACATGACCACCATCTATTTATTGAGATATCTAGTCCAAAAGGCATTTGTATAATAACAAACATACCGATCAAACATGCTTTGCAGGATGCACCAATTCAAAGCTCACTCAAGCACCTTGGTTAGTATGAGACGATATTGTGTTCCATTAGTGAGACTAGATTTCACTGTAGTACCAGCACCTGTAATCCACTAAGAAATGGGGAAAGCAAGAACACCCTTGTTGAACATTCCGATTAAGTAATTCTTCTTCCGCATCAATCTCACAACGATGTCACGGGCAGAAAGTTCCTTTACCACAACAACTTTTTCAAGAACTGTAGCCCAGGGCATGATATTTGAATGTCATCTTTATATATATATATATATATATATATATATATATATATAAGTAAGATAGTCTAGGGTTGCCCTAGGGGTAGTTTAATAATTTAATCTAGGGACAATTTGGTAGTTTAAATGTTAACCTAGGGGTAATTTGGATATCTTTGTATGAGTAATTAACTTTTAAAACATGTATCTTTCACACTATCATTTCAGTCATCTACAATCAGATTTACAATGACACATGAAAATAGGAAACCGAGAAGCAGAAGTAGACCCAAAACACAAAACAGGAAGGAGCCAGAAGGTTTGATCTGTCTTCACGCAACGGCTGGACGGTGCCCTGGTGTTGGTTGGAAGGTAGGTGTCAGGGAGGCACGACTGTTGAACAGAGGGTGTGGTGCTGTCGACTGTTGTGTGGTGGGTGCATGGAGGATTTGACTGAGGCAATGTAATGCATCCACCTCAATAAATTGTGATGCATCTCTTTGGTCTTGGCCAGCTACAGCTGGATGCAATTGCTGGTGTACCTTTTCGTTTTTTTGAGAGCAATATGTTGGTTTATTGGATGAGGTGTGTAAAATTTCACCAAACCAAAATCGGTCACCATGCACAAATGTCTATATATATTGCTTAAGTATTAAAATGTTTTACCATTCAATTTTTATATTGATGTAGTGCAAGGTCACATATGAGTCAAATGCCTCTGATATCTGGTGGTAGAGCCTTGGAGACCCATGACAGTAAAAATGAGGACTGTGATGGCTTCCTGTGGCGAAGGTTGCAGATGGTGATAGAGCATTTATTTGCCTAGCCTATATTTAAATTATTTAATTAATTTTTTTATCCACCTTTTTTCCTCCAAATTGGCCCTTTAAAATTAAAATTGTTTCCATTGGCATTATGTTGTCTTTTTAATTGCCAATTGTATTTCAGAACTGACTAACCTTTTGTTTGAAAAAAAATTAACTAGCATTAGGTTGCCATTTAAAATTTACATTGTTTTAATTGTCATTTTAATTCCTATTTAATTAGCATAGGAAATTACATTTATAAACTTTGCTGATACTTTCTCCTATTTAGATTTGCAATTATTTGTGATAACGAGGGCAAGAAGATGGCTTTTGAATGTTGTTACTGAAAGAGTCCAGTTCAGTACCAAGCATTTAGCAGTGTGGAGGGGCATTCCATCTTATTGAACAAAGTCATCGACATTTTAAATTTTTTTTTCTCTATCTTTGTATCTGAAATGAACAGATGAAAATACGAGAAGTGGTTGAATTGTGTTTTACTTAAACTTTCAAAAACAAAATCTTTCCACAAAGAACAGGTATCAGACACTTAGATGCATTTGAAACTGAATACAACAAAAAAAAAATGTTTAAGGTTTAACAATTTTAACCCTTATTAGCACAACAAATATATATAAAGCAAATATAAAGAGGATAGAGATAAGGAAGTTAACACAGATTTATACTGGTTCACTCTAAACCTTGGGCTACGTCCAGTCCTTGGTTTCACCAAGTGTTCACACTATAACTGATCAGGTTACAGACAAGTGTTATTTGCACACCTAGCTTCTTCACGCTCCTTCAAGTATTGTTTGCACACCTAGCATCTCCAGGCTCCTAAACAAGTATTCTTTAATGCTAGTCCCTTCAGCTGTACAGGAGATAATATTTTTAATGTAGCAGTAGCGTCAAGATTACAGCTTTGCAAGTCAACCAAAACACTCAAAGAGTGAATATGAAATAAGGTTGGTATGACTACAGAAATAACTTCGCAATAAATAAAAATGATTGAACAAAGAAGTATTCTTTTGAGAAGAATGAAAGAAATTAAGAGCATTGAATGCGAGGCAAGTATTGAATGCTTTCAGTTGATCTGTCTGTATTGATTGATTTCAAACAGTCTTCAAAGTCTTCCTATTATATTCATCAGCAATAAATCAGTTGTGAGACATTCTTCATATGAATAAGGTTTTTGTTCTTTCATTCATAAATGCCAAAGAGCCATTTTGATCCTTCATTTAATGTTTATGATCGTTGGAGAGCTTCAAGACAAGGTGGACATACTTCTTTGCATTTCTTTATCAGAATATAGACGCATTTCAGAGCAGGTACAATAGCTTTCAGGCTTGTGCAGTGCGACTTTCCTTATTTGTACAACATTGGAATATGACCGCGTAAAGTGCCTTAACTTGTTGCCACAAAAAGAACTTGTAGCAGGTGGTTTCTGCTTTCTTCTTTTTGTACTTGGGTTAGCATTTTCTTGATTTGAATATGCGAAGGGATTTGCTTGACTCCGAATGAAGATACAGAGATGTTCTTTCAGACACTCTAATTGATCAGACACATGTTTCATAAAGGGTTGCTGCTAAGTTGCCAGTCAGACGCATGATATAATATCAGATGCTTTATTTTACTTTATGATATCTGTTTTAAACATTTGTTTTTCTACAAACTTAATACACTTGTTAGTAGATTTCAAATAGTTCAATTAAAATCATTAAACACCAATGTTTAGATTCATCAAAATTAGAGACGTCAAAGCTTTAGAGTTAACAATCTCCCCATTTTTTTATGATGACAAACATTTTCTTATGATTTTAATAAACGTCATAAAAAGGAGTATTTATGAAAAGTTTGGGCAACTTTTAAATCAGACGTATTTCTTGAGTCTCTAAATGTCTGATGTACATTTGCTCTAAGTTTTGATGAAACTAAATGAAATAACCAAAGTAAACACAAGAAGGGGGGTTGAATTGTGTTTATCTACTTTTAAAAAAACTTTGAAAATGTTTTCAGAGACACAGCAAGCAAACAACTAAAGAAATAGATATCAGACGAGTGAGTCGTCTACTTCTGAAACAGCACACACACAAGCACTTGAAAACATAACACGATTTGATATTCACAAATTTAATCCCCAGATTAGAAGATAAAACAAATGAACTCTTAAATAAATTAAAGAGATTAAGGAAAGAAATATCACTCAGGAGATTTATACTGGTTCACGCCAAATCAAATAGGGCTACATCCAATCCTTGGCAGCACCAAGTATTTTCACTATAACTGATTAGATTACAGTACAAGTATTCTTTTTCATACCTAGCCTCTTCAGGCTCACTCTTAAACAAGTATTCTTTTTTCAACTAGCCTTTTCAGGCTCAACAACTGAGAGAGTAGAAAGACTTTGTGTATTTAATACAGATTTGCAAGTCTTTCTTGTAAACACTCAGAGAGTGGAATAAATGTGAGGGATGAAATACTGCGTATTAATAACAAATGATTGAAGAAGTATTCAATGAAGGAATGAAGAAGTAAATGAGCAGAGTAAATGCTTCTTTGAATATGTTCAGAGTCTCCATCTTCATCTTCAAGGTCTTCTCTATTTAAAGGCTTCAATCAATTTGATCCGTTAGAAAAAAATTTCAGATAGTGATTTTCTTTAACTTAAAGTACTGGGATGCCATCACTGCCAAATAATCGTTTTGAGTATTATTAAATGCTTGAGGACGTTGAGCATTGACATGAATGACCAAGAGTACACTTTTAATCTGAAGCGTTGTTGTATCTGAGGTGCAGCAGAGAAACTTTTGTGCCTGTAGCAGAGGACTTTCCCATTTCAGTGCAACATTCAGTTTAAGACACCCCGATGTCTCATTAAAGAACAATCATAATTAACTAATCCTTAATCCGTTTATTAGCGTTAGCGAGATTATTACAGAAGAAAATAGATAGTTGCGGAAGCTGGTAAATTAAAACTTAATTAAAACATACGCAGTGGAATAAAACAGAAACGACATATATACATAATATGTATAGAAGTCTCGGAAGTGTGTCTTAGATCCCAACAGATGGATCATCACCCTACCAAACTATATAGATTTCAGAAAACAACAAAAACATACATACTAGTCTCAGAAAAGATAAACAAACCTAAAACAGACAGCATCTACCCGCCCAACTCTTACAAAATATATCAAAAGTCAAAATAACTCTCAGAGTCTCTTCCCTAGCAGACTTTACCGACATACCATATTATAGACGATATGCGTGTCTGGAACTACCATCGCCCTCACCGAAAGTACGACGATAATCTCTAGCATCTTTGGTCCTGATCCCGGGCTCGCATATCGACTCATCGCTGCTTATGATAACTCGACAACGACGGTAATGGGACATCGTGTGCACGCTCCACCTTCTCATGCCTCTGTAGACTCTTCTGACTCCATCGCGAACCTTTGATTAGTCTAATGAGACACCCCGATGTCCCATTAAAGAAAACCATAATTTATTTAAAACTTAATCGTGATATTAACATTAAGCGAATATATAAAACAACGAAGGAAATAAAACTTTAAATAAAACAACCATCCAATATAAACATCACACCACACATGTATATATGGATACGTAATATCACATAAGTATTGTCATAACATATTGTAGAGGGAATCCCATTAGTAGGATCCCATATAGATACAAATCAGATAAAACAAGAAAATACATCAAAGGTCTCACAAAATATGCCTCACCGTCACTCTAAACCCAGCCCCTCTCAAAATACATCAAGAAGTCCTCACCTCACACCTATATACACCTAACAGGATATGCACTGGCCGGTCCTATCACAAGCGACTACTGCTATCCTCTATCTCACCCCTGCCCCCTCTAGGTATGGATGGTCCCGATACTCCTCAGCTGCTGCTAGATGAGCTCCTCCCAGGATGTTGCTAGAACAACCGTCGGTATGCCAAGCTGTTCCGAGACGATAACCTGGAAGACTCGGATCTGACTGGTCTCACGTTTGGAACCTCCAGAACATCTGGTGCCAGGAAGGGGTCTATATCAGGTACAACCTAATCATCTGGTGCTGGTGCAGGGAAAGGTACTGGTAGTGGAATAGGCACCGGTACAGGGACTGGAATAGGTACCATCTCCGGCATCGGAGGTATTGGTGCCACGGGAAATCCGATAGGGAAGGTAAATGTTTGGCAGACCCGAAAGGTCTCGACCAAACCAAAAGGAGCTCTTTCCCCTAATCTAGTAGTCACCAATACTGGACCCGTGTAAACGACAAAATGGTGACTTGGTCAACTTGCCACCCCTGCTCATCCGCGAACTCAAACGTGTAATGGTAGAAAACAAACGCAAAAGAAAGGAAAAGGAGATAAGAAACTATCTAGCATCAAAACATGGAAAAGGGTACGTAACATCTAATCAATAAAGGCACACAGACATGCGTCGAAGATATATATATACACAATCATCCTCGAGACACATCATCATCTTCTACCCTTCGCACTCATGCAACTTATGCTGGCGTGGCCACCACCAATCCTGTCACACATCCCTCGTCTGATTATGGATGTCAGTCGTTCGTCCAAGCTACGCGTCCCCAAATCCCGGTGCACACCCTCATCCGTAGTGAGAATGCTCATGTAAAGCAATGACACTAGCTACATATCTCGCTCTGGTGCACACCCTGGTTCTCTCTCGAGGGTGCTCATGCATAGAAAAGGCACTATAGCTGCACAGCCTAAATCTAAGTTGGGACGGTTCCGCGAGGACTTCGGACCTCGTGTGTTCCAAAAGCACGGCTGTGATCAACAACATGCATCTATATGGGTCTCGCTGACGTATATCGAGTCATACCCTAGTGCCTTAACCTCTCATCACTATCTTATAAAATATCTCAAATAATATCACATCATCAATCTCATTATAATAAAATATTAATTAATTAGGTTAGGCATTTCTAAATCATATATCATACACTCCCCAACATGCATCGCTCCAGAATATATCACTACCTAGAAAACTACTAAGCATGTTATAGCAAATCAAACATATTATCACCCAATACATGTTATCAACCATAATCATATTATAATAATAATAATAATAATAATAATAATAATAATAATAATAATAATAATAATAATAATAAAACCATAATCATTTAATAATAATAATAAAATATGAACATATAATAATAAACTATAATCATATGATAATAATGTAATAATAAACTATAATCATGTAATAATATTATAAATAAAATAAACCATGATAATAATATTAATAATAAAATATTTAAATAAACATAATTAACTACGATTAACATATTAATCCAAACAACACACATTAAGCAACTTAATATAGTAAAAATCAGACAACCTCAAATATCATAAAATCAACTTAATGGCGATAAACCTACAATCTCCATATCATCATTGGTACCACTAAGTAGTCGCCAATGTGATATTGACATTGTCAATTATTCACCTACTAGTACGGTTTAACTCGCCCTATGCCATTATTGAATAAAATGCTACGTAGCCATTTTCGACGTTAGATGGCTTCTTTCTCCCACTTGAGGTGTCGTAAGCTAGCTTAGGAGCAACGAAACGAGCCCTCTCTAATCCCCTAGCTGCTTCCACGTGAAGAACTAAGGCCTCCTGGTCTCCAAAAATTCACTAAATACATCATTGTGAAGTATACGTTACGGGTAACCCCAATCAGAAGACGGAATTCAAAACTGATAAACGGATTAAAAGATAACCTCAATATTGTCGCTGACGGCATTTTGGCATAAAAAGGACATAGTTTTACCTTAGCCTAAATGAGAAAAGAAAGATAGGATAATGAAGTAGACGTCGCGAGGATCACAACGGTATAGTCGGTTTCTAGATAGGATGAACGGATTGCTCGGAAACTACTCTGGGATTTTCTCTCTCATGACCTCTCTCTCTCTCTCTCTTTTATATATATATATATATATAAATCAACTATTGGTTTTTCTTTCCTGTTTCGTTAACTTGTATGGAAAAACAAAAGCATATGGTTATAAGGAAAAGAAGCAGGAGGTGGTGTTTTAGGCGTGAAAATAGGAAAAGCATAAGCAGGAGGTGTTCAATTTGCATGCAACTAAAATTTTGGAAGGTGAACATGTCATCTATTATAAAACTGCCGTGTACCACTACTCATAAGATTAAAAAAATTATTTTTGTTAATTTAATTAATTTAAAACTTGTAACTAGGGTATAGTTAATTAAGATTAGTGCTAATTAATCATGATGAGTAAAACTTTGAGTAAATTGATTATAATTATCTAGCTATGATTAAGATCTATATCCATGGCTAATTATCTTTTAATTTTGTTAATGATAAACTGCCTAATTAAGGATTTAAATTGAGGTGCTTGCCTATTGAAAATTTTAAGTTACTTGAATTTTATTCTAAATTTGCATACATGTTTGGGTTCTTAAATAGTTTTGATTTATCTAACCCTAATTCCCATCTAATTAAGATATCTAATTTTTATTCATAAAAGATAGGATGTTACATTACTGCCCCCCCTTAAAAGAAATCTCGTCCTCGAAATTTAGGTACCTCAGAAAAGATGTGGATATTGCTCCTGTATATCCGCCTCACGCTCCCATGTAGCATCTCCAGTAGTCTCATCCCAAATGACCTTAACCAAATGAATCTATCTACCGCGGAGTTCCTTAATCCTTCTATCTGTGATCCTAACTGGTAAAGCCTCATATTCTAGATTCTCTCGAAGTTGTATGGTTTCAGGCTCAAGTAAATGAGAAGGATCAGGATAATATTTTCTCAATTGTGAAACGTGAAAGACATCATGAAGCTTAGAAAGGTTAGGTGGTAAGGCAATATGGTAAGTTACTGGACCAATCCGTCGAAGAATCTGGAACGGTCCAATAAATCTAGGAGTAAACTTTCTAGACTTGATAGCTCTGCCAATTCCAGTCTTCGGAGTGATTCTCAAAAACACGTGATCACCTTCCTAGTACTCTAAGGGTCTCCCCCTCTTGTTACTATAGCTCATTTGCCTATCCTACGCTTCCTTCATCTTTTCCCTTATCTTCCTAACCAGTTCTGTTGTCTGATATACCACATCAGGACCCAATACTTGGCTTTCACCAGCCTCATACCAACACAACGGGGTTCTGCACTTTCTGCCATACAAAGCCTCATACGGTGCCATGCCGATACTGCTGTGGAAACTATTATTATAGGTAAATTCAATCAAAGGCAATAATTCATCCCAACTGCTAGTGTGCTCTAACACACAGGCTCTCAAGAGATCCTCCAATGACTGAATCATCCTCTTTGACTGTCCATCCGTCTGAGGATGATAAGCAGAACTCATCCTTAATTTTTTCCCTAAGGCGCTGTGCAACTGCCTCCAAAATCAATATGTGAATCTAGGGTCTCGATCGGAGACAATGCTCGATGGTACACCATGAAACCTAACAACTTCCTTAATATAGATCTAGGTCAATCTTTCTAAACTGTAATTCTCGCCAATATGTAAGAATTGAACACACTTCGCTAACCTATCGATGATAACCCAAATCGCATTGTGTCTCTTCGGAGTTCGTGGTAATCCAACCACAAAATCCATAGCGATGCTATCCCATTTCCATTTTGGGATATCCAAGGACTGTAGCAAACCAGTAGGCTTCTGATGTTCTATCTTAGCCTTTTGACAAACTAGACAAGATAAAACATACTCTGCTACTTTCTTCTTCATCCTCGACCACCAAAATATCTTCTTTAAATCCTGATATATCTTCGTAGCTCCTGGGTGAAAACTCAGCTTACTCTTATATGCCTCCTCCAAGATATCTTCCTAAGTTCTATGCCTTCTGGCACACATATTCTGTCTCTGAACTTTAGAACATCATCAACTCCTCTATTGAATTCTGAAGCTTTACCTTCATCTATCCCTCTATTCACCTCCTGAAGATACTGATCCTATACCTGATCCTAAGCATATTCTATCTTCAGCCAAACTCCTTACCTAAGTTCAGATCTCTGAACTGCTCGGTCATCTCCATCTCCTTTACCATCATTGAGGACACATAGAAATATTTCCTACTTAGAGCATCCGCTACAACATTCGCCTTCCTAGGATGGTACTGTAGATCAAACTCATAATCCTTGATAAACTCCATCCATCTCCACTGTCTCATATTTTGCTCCTTCTGATCAAACAGGTACTTCAAACTCTTATGGTCACTGTACACATTGAACTTGGCTCCATACAAATAGTGTCGCCATATCTTCAACGCGAACACTATGAATGCTAACTCTAGATCATGGGTCGGATAATTCCTCTCATGAATTCTCAACTGTCGGGAAGCATAAGCTACAACTCTTCCCTCTTGCATTAACACACAACCCAAACCTTGGTATGATGCATCACAATACACGTCAATCTATCCTAAAGGATCTAGTAAGATTAACACTGGTGATGTGGTTAATTTATTCTTCAGCTTTGAAAAATTCTTCTCACACTCATCTGTCCAAACATAAGATGTTCCTTTCCTTGTCAACTGCGTCATAGGCAACGAAATCTTCAAGAAACCTTCTATAAATCTTCGATAGTAACCAGCTAACCCTAGGAAACTCCTCACCTCACATACTAACTTAGGTCGCTCCCACTTAAGCATAGGCTCAACTTTAGCTGGATCCACTGCTATTCCTTCCTTATTAATTACATGCCCTAGGAATTGCACTTCCTCCATCCAAAACTCCCACTTGGATAACTTCGCATATAACTTCCTATCCTTCAACACCTGTAGCACTATCCTCAAATGATCCTCATGCTCTTCCCAGGTACGGGAATAGATAAGGATATCATCGATAAACACAACTTATCAAGGAACGGTCTAAAGTTCCTGTTCATGTAATCCATGAATACTGCTGGAGCATTAGTCACACCAAAAGGCATAACTAAATACTCGTAATGTCCGTACCTCGTTCTAAAAGCTGTCTTAGGTACATCCTCCTTATTTACCCTAATCTGATGGTATCCTGACCTCAAATCAATCTTAGAAAACACTGAAGCTCCCTTCGACTGATCCATCAGATCATCTATCCTAGGCAACGGATACTTGTTCTTGATCCCTACCTTTTTCAACTGCCTGTAGTCTGTGCACAATCTAGCACTTCCATCATTCTTCTTAACAAACAACACCGGAGCTCCCCATGGTGAAACACTAGGTCTAATGAATTCCTTCTTCAACATATCATCCAATTGTTTCTTTAACTCAGCTAACTCTAAAGGTGACATCCGATAGGGTGCTATAGATATGGGTCCCTTCCCTGGCACTACAAAAAAAGGTTAAATAGCGACTGAATTTTAGTGACCGATTTTATTTGTCGCCAATAGCGACTAAAATGGCGACTGATATCCCATATTCTAGATATGGTTATATTAATACAGTTAGCGACCGATTTAGCGACCGGAATTGATTGTTGCAAACAATTCGATCGCTATTTCGGTCGCAAGAATAAGTAATTAGAAAGTCAAACAATTTTGACCTATTAGTAACCGAATTTAGCCACCGATTTTTTTAACGGGAAATTTTGACCTATTTAGCTTAGCGACCGATATGTCGCTGTGATATCGGTCACTAAATCGCGCTAAAATGAATTTATTTAAGAGCCATTATGCGACCGAATTTGACTAATTTCGCCAGTGACCGATTAATGAAATTAAAATCCCTAAATCCCAATCCCTTCCCCTTTCTTCCCCATTTCTCTCATTTCTTCTCTGTTCTTCTCTCTCGCACCTCCCTGCTCCTCCCTGTCACCATGGGACACCCAGCTTCGGCCACCATTCACGGCCTCACAACCCCCCTCTCTCTGTAACCCTGTCTCTCCCTCTATCTCTCTCTCTGTCGGTAACCCCTCACCACAGCCACCATTCAGCCTCCTTCCCTCACCACCGCCACCACTCGACGTCCCTCCTCCGGCCACCGCAACGTTATCCCTCACACGACCAAGGTAAGTTGAATCCCTCCTTCTTCATTGTCTACATTTTCCCTCTCTCTATCTCACTGTCACACTGTTACTGTCTCTCATTTCCCCCTCATTTCAGGGCTCATTCTGATCACATTGCTCACACCACTACCACCGCAACGCCCTCCCTCACACTGACCAAGGTAATTGCTTCTCTCGTTGTCTTTCTCTACATTGTTGTTTTTGTTGTGTGTTGTGTGTGCATTGGTACTCTGTGTGTGTATGTGTTGTGTGTGTGTTTGTTGTGTGTGTGTTGTGTAGTGTGTGTGTTTGTTGTGTGTTGTGTTGTGTGTGTTGTGTTGTGTGTGTGTTCTGTGTTTTGTGTGTTGTGTGTGCATTTGTTGTGTGTTGTGTGTGTGTGTGTGTGTGTGTGTGTGTGTGTTTGAGATGTGTGTGTACAGAGATGTGTGTTTAGTGTATGTGTGTGAGTTTAGGGATGTGTGTTTTTGCGGTAGCGCTTTCATTTTTTATAGGATGCTTGATCTTCTCATTTCGTGATGAGGTTTTTTATTTATTGTTCTATGTCTCTTTCTCTTTCTCTCTTGCTCTCTTCCTCTCTCTCTGATTTCTCTCTTTCTCTGTCTAGCGCACCTCCGGTGAGCCACCACTGTGCAACCTCCGGTGAGCCACCACTTCGCCACTTCCTCATCCTCTTGCTGCGTCTCTGTTCATCACTAAGGAGGTAAAATTATCATCCCTCATTCCTCATCTTTAAGGTTTGTCGCATTGCTACTGTGATGGGATGGGTCATAGTGTCTAGTGTTGGTGTAGGTTAAAATTTCCATTCATTCAATGCTTTTGTGATTGTCTATTTTATGTTGATGCCAATTCATGATTTGGATTTTAGATGATAACAAGAATACAGAACAGAAATAGATAGGCTTTGGATGTGGTTTGTTTGATGTTGGGAATAAAGGGTTCAAGTATTATATAGTGAAAAGGACAGCATCACCATGGACATAGTTGATGATGGGGCTGTGAACATTCCCTTATGCAAAACACATGTATATAGCTTCCAATTTCTTTGTTTTGATTGATTTTGTTGCTTATAGATGGTACTTGAATCAGATACAATGTGGTAATGTGCATCAATTTTATTAAATTATTGTCGTGTGACTATGTGTTGTAAGTTGTTTATGCTAGGTTTTATTGTAATTCCTTGTTGAATAATTTCACTAAGAGGTATATAACACTTTAATGCTGGAAACTTTGTTATGGGTTGTTGGTATGGTTCATAATAAATACATGTTCATAATAAGTACTTGATTTCTGGTTTGGACATGTAAATAAAGGCAAAGCCACCCCTTTTTTAAATGCACAGCTTTGTATTGAATAGTTGTTGTCATCACATGGTGTTGTTGAAATCAATTCAGTGGGATTTGTGTGACTCAGGTCATTATTTGTTGAAATCAAGATTTAATGCATGCTAGTTTCTGTTTATTTGACTTTCATCTTAAGTCTAATTGTTTTTAATTGTTTTTGTCTTCTTTGTAACTATATTAGACTAGATAAATAACATCTGTCTAATGTAATGAATCAAAGTTTTATAGTGTTAAGCGAGAATTGCTATAAATGTATTATGTAGCAGTTTGCCTTTTAACGTTTAGAGTGTTCTTTTTAGTCTTCCTGTTCTTTCCTAATTCAAACGTGATGAAGGAGAGCTTTAGGCCTGTGATTTATTTGAAAAAGGTCCTAAGTAGCAAATACAATACTAAGAAAAAGACTAATTTCTTTTAGTCCTTCTTTAAAAAAAATAAAAAAAATAAATTCATGTGTTTTTTTTATGTCTCACTTGTAAATAAATTTTTGTGATGTCTCTGAATATACGTCAAGCTTCATTTGTGAGTAATAGAGTCAATTTAATCGTATCGTTTGTTGGCTTCAAAGAACAATAACTATCAGGCTCAAAAATTAGAAGTCTTTTGTGAATAAATTACGCTTGTTGATTTCTTAGTCATTAGAGAAACGTCTAAGTTTCTACAACTTGACGTCTCCAAGATACGTCATAAGTTAACACACCATTTGATAACCGTGGTGCCTTGTGTATACCTTTGATTTTATAAACATTTGAATGTGTAGCTGTTCTTTCTTTAGTGAGTTTGGGTCCAATGTTGTCATCATCAAAAGCACTTTAAAATCAGTTTACTTATTTTTCCCTTTTTTGAATATTTGTTTGATTGCACCTTATTTCGATAAGCATGTGTGACTGGTTAATGCTTTGGAACTCTCTCAATTTAATTGATGATATTGCTGATTTTAATATAATGTTATCAAGGCACTTCCGGTAGGAAAAGTCCTCTCTATGACCATCCTTCAAAACCACGTAAAAGCATCTGCTTTCCTGAAAACTATTATGTCTGCTAATATGTAAAAACAAGTTCCAACCTTAAATTAAATACACGAATTATACACAACCCATTGTCTGGATACTTGTTGATGAACGATTTAGCGATGTCTGGATACTTCTCCCTTAATATAATGTTATCAAGGTACTTCTGGTAGGAAAAGTCCTCTCTATGACCATCTTTCAAAACCACGTAAACACATCTGCTTTCCTAAAAACTATTATGCCTGATAATATGTAAAAACAAGTTCCAACATTAAATTAAATACACGAATTATACACAACACATTGTCTGGATAGTTGTTGATGAACGATTCAGTGATGTCTGGATACTTCTCCCTTAATATAATGTTATCAAGGCACTTCCGGTAGGAAAAGTCCTTTCTATGACCATCCTTCAAAACCACGTAAAAGTATCTGCTTTCCTGAAAACTATTACGTTTGCTAATATGTAAAAGCATGTGTGTACATGTGGATAGATTGAAATTATTAGCTTTCTTTCCTTGGCAGTCAATGTATTTTATAACTTTGCTACAAAGTTGCATGTGAAGTTGAATTTCTTTATTATATTTAACATGCTAGTCTGCTACATGGATCTTTCCATCTGTGTGAACTTATGCCATTGTGCTTACTTCCTAATCCTCATATTGCTTATACAATTGGTTGTTTGTTTTCCTGATTGTGTTTGTTTGTTTTTCTTATCGTTTTATTAGAAAATGGATCCAACTAAATGTTTTGAGACAGCCATCCATTTGGACCAGGTACAGTATCTCACCAACTTAAGAATAACGATCGAATTCACGTAATGATGATTAAGGCATAAATTAAACTAATCATTATTAAATTGTTCGTGTGTATTTGTAGGATTTGATTTCAATTCCACGATCATTCTACCGTCGTTGGGGACAAGGAATACTGCGTGTTGTGACTATTGAAGACAAACCTGTTCAATGGGAATATAGTAATCCTTGAGGATCGCCCATATTTTGCAACGGACACAAAGGGTATCAGGGAGTTGTATTTGCTGTGCACTGGTGCATTAACAAAGTTTAAGTACCTTGGGGGTTCTCACTTCTACATGTTCATCCCATTGGAGGATTGATGAACTGAAGAAGCTGAACTATGTGTTTTGGATCATTAGTACATTATGCACAAGTTTGCTATCTTCATTATGTCCATTAATTTTTTTTTTTTGATAAACATTATTAAACTTGTGTTAATTAATCTATAAGTTTTCTTAGTCATATTGACTGTGGTGTTTTGGATCGTTAGTACATTATTATATTTATATATTCTATTTATCCAATAAAAAAAAATATTGATGTACACTGTTTATATCAGAAATTAAAAATCAATGGTGTTATTTTTTTGAAAATCAAAATTCGGTTGCTAGGCCTAAGTTACAAGAAAATAAAATAAAATAAAATAATTATTTTCATGAATAGTGACCGAAACAGTGACCGAATAACAGTCGCCAAATTCGGCTATCTGAGCATGCGACCAACTCATTGGCGACCGAAATATATATTTTAGTGACCGAATTGCCGTCACCATTTTGCGACCGAAATACAAGTTCGGTCGCTAAACGTTTAGCGACCAGGGTTTCTGCTACCCTATTGATTCGGTCGCTAATTCGGTCACTATCCTGTATAGCGACCGAATTAGCATGTTTAGCGACTGAATTCTTTGGTCGCTAAACAGGTCCTTTTTTGCAGTGTGGTATAATATCTATGGTGAACTCAACCTCTCTCTTTGGTGGCAAATCCGGAACATCAGGAGGGAAAACCTCGGGAAACTCTCTCACGATAGGTATAGAATCTATACTAGCAGTCTCCTTAGCTTCCAAGGAGAAAAGCATCACATACTGCTGAGAACTCTCACTCCTCATAAATACTCCTTCATTGGCAGATACTACGCTAGAAGGCTCAAGAAAAGATAGGGTCTTTCTGGAACAGTCTAGCACTATACGGTTAGCCGAAAGCCAATCCATGCCAAGGATAACATCTATCTGTTGCATAGGCAAACAGACAAGGTCTACAATAAATGTCCTATTCTCAACAACTATAAGACACTATAAACAATCAGACATAGTAGTAAAAGAATCACTGGTCGGAGTAGATACGGTAAGGGTATAATGTAACTGGGAAACAGGTAATTGTAAATGATCCACACACTCATGTGAAATAAATGAATGTGTAGCACCTGAGTCAAACAACACAGATGAGAGTCTACCAGATATCAAACACATACCCTGAATAAGATCTGCAGATTGAGAGATTCAGCCCTTCTCACGGTAAACACTCTCCCTGGGGCCTGAGGTCTATGGAAAAATGACCCTAGTGTATTTTGATTAATGACTAAATTAACTTGAATTACACTTTGATTCACTAATTTCTTGCCAAGTTTGAATGTTTGTATAAGATATAATCAGTGCAAGAAAAAGGATGCAAAGGATCAAAGGAGCAAAAGAAGGATCATGAAGGAATACTTGAAGATGAAGAACTACAAAGAAGAATCACAAAGGATCTCACGCAATATTAGATTATCAATGTAAAGAAATATTTTAAGTTTTTCTTTTTGAAATAGCTCTCATAAAAACAAATTAAAAAGGTTTTCATAAAGTAAAATGAACTTAGAATGAAAAAGAATTAATTGAAAGTTATGTACATCTATGTATACATCAATGTACTTTTAGTTAATTAAATAACTTTTAATGAAAACCAATGTGTACATCAATGTATAAATAGTATACATCAATGTATACATCGATTGATTGTGACTGGCTTGATACAAATGCAAAAGAAGCTTCAGTACATCGATTGCACAATCGATGTATAATGATTAACAGAAGCTAACACTTTTTGCAAAGAAATTAGAATCGGTTGACCAATCAATGCATAAGACTGAACAGAAGCCAACACTTATGGAAACATGCATCCAATCGATTGGTACATCGCTGTAAACACAGAATAGAAGTTAAGCCTTTTAAAAGTGATAGAACAATCGATTAGTACATCGATGCATAAGCCCAAACAGAGGCAAAGATTTTCGAAACCCATTATGCAATCGATTTACCAATCGATGTAAAGACTTCTGGGCTGAGAACTCTTATGTTTTTCAAGAACACAATCGATGTACACATCTATATATCAGTCAGAATCAAGAATTTTCAAGAACCCAATCGATTAGGCAATCGATGTATTCAGTTATAAAAAAATTTGGATCTTTGATTAATTCATCGATTAGACAATCGATTGACTGATAGATGAAATTTTCAATGAAAGTTTGTTTTGATCTTAACTGACTTCTGAAGTGTGCCCAACAGATCTATTTTGATATACTACTATATAAAGGCATGTGCAAACACTTTCTAACACGAATTCACTCAATACTGAGATTAAACACGAAATTCATTGAGAGAGCTTTTCATTGAGAATACTTAAGATATTTCTATTAGAGCTTCAATTTGTAATATTTGATTTCTTAATTAGAATATGAATCAAAAACCTTTCTTACTACAAAAGGAAGATTAGAGAGAAGGTTTTCTCTATGTGCATATTAAGAGTAGAAGGGACTCTTGGTGGTTTGACAAGAGTAGAAAGGACTCTTGGGAATTACAAGATTGCGTTGACTGAAAAGCTTTCAATTGGGTAGAAGGAACATGTGAGTTGAAGCTTGTAAAAAATCTTGTAATTGTTTTGATTTCAGTGGACGAAACTCACTGTGAAGTGGGGACTGGATCTAGGTTACCAGAGGAGGTAGCTGAACCTGGATAAAATCTGGGTTTGCATTTCTCTCTATCCCTTAACTCTTTTAATTGCTTTTATTTGATGAATGTATGATTAGGCAATTGTTAAGGATTAAATTAAATCTGTGAATGCATAATATCTGAATCAATCTTTTCATCTCTCTCTTTCTTGTAAAAGAATAAAGTTTTGAATCTATCACTAAGCAAAAACTTGTTTTGGTTTAAGTTGGTTGACAAAACATTTTCAAAAAGTTGAGAAAAGTTTCAGTTTTTGCAAAAAGGGAAAAAAGTTTTTCAAATAACCCATACTCAATTCAACCCCCCTTCTTGAGTATCTAGAAGCTACAACCAACAAGTGGCATCAGAGCTTTCACTCTTGTGTAAAGCATAATAGCTTAAGAGGATGGCTTCAAATGACATCTTGGGAGATGGGGCTTCTCTAGCAAGACCCCTTGCATTCAATGGCACTGCCTACATGTATTGGAAAGAAAGGATGTTAATATTTCTTGAGGCAAGTGGTCTTGATGTATTAGATGTTGTTGAGAATGGTCCATTCATCCTTTTTATTCTTGATGCAAATGGCGCCAAGACAAATAAGCCTAGAGCTTATTGGGATGATGATGATAAGAAAATAGTAGGTTATAATGCTAAAGCTAAAAATATTATAACTGCTGCTTTGAGTTATGATAAAATTTTCAGGGTATCAAATTGTAAGACAGCAAAGCAAATGTGGGATACACTGCAAATTACTCATGAAGGGACAAGTGATGTGAAGAGAGCAAGAATGAATTCACTCATGCACGAGTATGAACTCTTTCACATGAAGAAAGATGAAGACATCAATGATATGCAGAGGAGATTCACCCATATTGTGAATCAACTAAATGGACTTGGAAAGACTATTTTAGATTAACAACAAATCAACAAAGTCATGAGATGCTTGACAAGAGAATGGCAACCAAAAATCACTCTATAGCTGAATCAAGCGACTTAGAAACCATTGCTACACTGTTTGGAAAGCTAAAAGAAGAAAGGCTTATCACTAAAAGCACAAATCTCCAAAGAAGTTCTTGACAGTGATAAAGATGAAGAAGTTGAGGAAGATGAAGACTCAGAAGAAGAGATGGGACTGCTGGTCAGAAAATTCAAAAGGATTCTCAAGAAGAAGAAAACCTTCAACAAAAAGCCCTCAAACTTCTTTTCCAAAAAGAATTTCTCAAAAGGTGAAAGTTCAAATACAAATTTAAAATGCTATGAATATGGCAAACCTGGACACTACAAGAATGAATGTCTAAAGCTTCAAAAGAAGGACAAACATGACAACTATGAGTCCAAAGACAAGAAGAATAAAAAGCCAAGAAGACCATACATAGCATGGGAGGAAAATGGCATGGATTCCTCTGAAGAATCTGAGGAAGAAGAGGCAAATCTCTGCCTTATGACTAGTCATCAAAGTGACAATGAAAATGAAGATGAGGTGAATGATCTTCCCCCTACTTATGATGAACTTCAAGATGCTTTTGATGAATTGCATAGTGAATATCTGAAAATTGCTAAGCAATTAATGTCATTTAGGAAAGTCATTGCTAAACAATGTAGTGATTATGCAAATCTTCAAATTAAGAATAAGGAATTAGAAGCTAAAAACAGTAGGCTAAGTGCATCTAGTTCTACATGTTCTAATTGCAATATTCTAGAAAAAGAGGTAGAAAAACTGAAAAGTACTCTCTCCAAATTCACAATGGGAAGAGATAACTTAAATGCCATATTAGGACAACAAAAAGGAGTATATGATAAAGCTGGAATAGGTTACCAACCAGCAATGCATGAAAAAGCTTTTAAGAAACTCTTTGTTGCACCTAAGTCATCTACTATTCCTTTTGTCAAATGTTTCTATTGTGCAAGAAAAGGACACACTGCTTCTACATGCTACTTTAGAAATCCTTCAAGGATAAGTATCAAACAAATATGGGTTCCTAAGGGAACTTATGTCAAGACTAACACCAAAGAACCCAACAAAATTTGGGTACCTAAGACTAATGGTTAAAAATCTGTTTTGTAGGTGTGCTTGAAGGCTAGAAGCTCAAGTTGGTATTTAGATAGTGGCTGCTCCAAACACATGACTGGAGACATCACAAGATTCACTTCCTTTACTTCCAAACAAGGTGGAAATGTAACATATGGTGACAATAACAAAGGTAGAATACTTGGTGTTGGCACTATTGGAAAAAGTCCAGCAACTCATATTGAAGGAGTTCTCTATGTTGAAGGACTCAAGCATAATCTTCTAAGTATAAGTCAACTTTGTGACAAAGGGTATAAGGTAGACTTTAACTCAAATATGTGTATGATTGAATCTATACATAATAAGAACATGAAGTTGATTGGAAATGGAGTAAACAATATCTATATACTAGATCTAGACAATTTATCTTCTAATCATGCATGTTGCTTAATTTCAAAAGAAGAAGAAAATTGGTTATGGCATTGGAGAATAGCTCATATTCATATGGATCACTTGAACAAATTGATTTCCAAAGAACTGGTTTACCTAAAAAGAAGTTTGTGAAAGATGGTTTAGGTGATGCCTGTCAAAAAGGGAAACAAGTGAAAACTTCTTTTAAAGCTAAAAACATTGTTTCAACTAGTAGACCTTTACAATTGTTGCATATGGATCTTTTTGGTCCTTCAAGAACAAAAAGTTTTGGTGGAAATCTTTATGCTCTTGTGATTGTTGATGATTTCTCTAGATATACTTGGACATATTTTCTAGCACATAAAAATGAAGCCTTTTCTGCTTTTAAGAAAATGGCTAAGCTTGTACAAAATGAGAAAGACATGAAAATTGTATCAATAAGGAGTGATCATGGAGGTGAATTCCAAAATGAGGAATTTAATTTCTGTGATGAACATGGTATACAACATAACTTTTCAGCACCTAGAACTCCACAACAAAATGGAGTAGTTGAGAGGAAAAATAGATCTCTTGAGGAGATTGCTAGAACCATGTTGAATGACTCTAATGTGCCAAAATTCTTTTGGGCAGATGTTATTAGTACAGCTTGCTATGTACAGAATAGAGTATTGATTAGACCAATATTGAAGAAAACTCTATTTGAGTTATATAAGGGTAGAAAACCAAATATTGCTCACCTACATGTCTTTGGTTGTAAATGTTTTGTGCTAAATAATGGCAAGGATAATCTAGGTAAATTGATGCTAAAGTTGATGAAGGTATTTCCCCCGGCTATTCTTTATCTAGTAATGCTTTTAGAGTTTACAATAGAAGAACCCAAATGTACATGTTACATTTGATGAATCTAACCCTAAAAGGTTGGTAAATGATATTTGTGATGATGTTGCATAAACATCTGAAGAAACTCAACTTGAAGAAAAGCAAGATAATGCAAAAGTAGAAGGAGTTGTAGAGAATCCAGCAGAGGAACAAAATGATGAACTACCTAAGGAGTGGAGAATTGCAAAGAATCACCCTCTAGACAACATTATTGGTGAAATATCCAAAGGGGTAACTACTAGACACTCTTTAAGAAATGCATGTAATAACATGGCCTTTGTTTCTCACATTGAACAAAAAACTATAGATGATGCAATAGTTGATGAAAACTGGATCATGGCAATGCAAGAAGAACTAAATCAGGTTGAAAGAAATGAAGTTTGGAAACTTTGTTCCAAAACCAAAGGATAAATAAATAATAATTGGTACAAAATGGGTCTTTAAGAACAAACTTGATGAAAATGGAATCATAGTAAGGAATAAGGCTAGATTAGTAGCTAAAGGCTATAATCAAGAAGAGGGAATAGATTATGATGAGACATATACACCTGTGGCTAGATTAGAAGCTATTAGAATGTTGCTAGCATTTGCATGTATCATGAATTTCAAGTTATATCAAATGGATGTTAAAAGTGCTTCCTAAATGGTTTTATACAAGAAGAAGTATATGTTGGTCAACCACCTGGTTTTGAAATGAATGAATTGCCCAATCATGTTTATAAACTTACCAAAGCCCTGTATGGACTTAAACAAGCTCCAAGAGCTTGGTCTGAAAGATTGAGTAATTTTTCATTACAAAAAGGTTTTACTAGAGCTAAGGTTGACACAACATTTTTCACAAAAAGAAAAGGTCAAAATATGCTACTTGTACAAATATATGTATATTATATTTGGTGCTACTAATGATTCACTGTGTAAGGAATTTTCCAAGTTGATGCAAAATGAATTTGAGATGTCCATGATGGGAGAACTCACTTTCTTCTTGGGACTTCAAATTAAACAATGCAATGATGGAACCTTCATAAGCCAAGCAAAGTATTGCAAGGAACTACTGAAGAAGTTTGGCATGGAGAATGCAAAGAAAATGGCAACTCCAATGAGCCCATCATGTTACTTGGACAAGGATGAAAAAGGTAAAGCTGTAGACATATCCAAGTACAGAGGTATGATTGGCTCCTTACTTTACCTTACAACTAGTAGGCCTGATATAATGTTTAGTGTTTGCATGTGTGCAAGATATCAATCAAACCCTAAGGAATCTCACTTAACAGCTGTAAAGAGAATCATGAAATATTTGCTAGGAACTAAAGATATGGGTTTATGGTATGCCAAGGGATCAACTTGTAATCTAATAGGATACTCTGACTCTGACTTTGCTAGATGCAAGCTGGATAGGAAGAGTACTAGTGGAACCTGCCACTTACTTGGGAACTCACCAGTTTCCTGGTTTAGTAAGAAACAAATAAGTGTGGCTTTGTCAACTGCTGAAGCAGAATATGTTGCAGCAGGAAGTTGTTATGCACAAATCCTTTGGATGAAACAACAACTCATTGAATATGGTGTTCTCTTAGAGAAAGTGCCAATCAAATGTGACAACACTAGTGCTATAAATCTAACTAAGAATCCTATAATGCATTCTAGAACCAAACATATTGAAATAAGACATCATTTCACAAGGGATCGTATTCAAAGTGGAGATATAGTTATTGAATATGTTGATACATCTAAACAATTAGCTGATATTTTCACCAAACCATTAGCTAAAGAAAGCTTCTATTATATAAGAAGAGAACTGGGAATAATTGATCCATCCTATGCTTGATGTTTGTATGGTTGGATGCATAAATGTTTGATATTTGGTCTCAGTGCATCGATTAGCCAATCGATTAGGTAAAGCCAAAACCATAACTTCAAAGCTAGTACACAGATTGTGCAATCCATGTATAAATCTAAAAATCTGTTTTTAACATATAGACATTGATTGACACATCAATTGTTAGACAAAATTAGAAAACAAGCCTCTCTGAAAGTCCTTATACATCGATTCCAACATCGATTTACCTGCTATGAAAAACTGAAAATCCTAATCTGATCTGATATAAATCGATTTATATATCGATTGATCTACTGATCCAAAAAACTGAAAATCCTCGCTCTCACCCCTGCCCCCTCTAGGTTTGGATGGTCCCGATGCTCCTCAGTTGTTGCTAGATGAGCTCCTCCCAGGACACTGCTGGAACAAGCGTCGGTATGCCAAGCTGTTCTGAGATGATAACCTGGAAGACTCGGATCCGGTTGGTCTCACGTCTGGAACCTCTGGAACATCTGGTGCCAGGAAGAGGTCTATATCAAGTACAACCTGATAATCAAGTGTTGGTGCAGGGAAATGTACTGGTACTGGAACAGGCACTAGTACAGGGACTGGAACATGTACCATCTTCGACATCGGCAACATCAGAGGTATCAGCGCCGCGGGAAATCCGATGGTACTGGACCCGTGTAAACGGCAAAATGGGTGATTGGGTCCACTTGCTACCCCTGCTCATCCACGAACTTGAACTCAAAGGTTCCCATCAAGGGGAACCCCACTGGCTCCTCCATCCAGGGATGATCCATAGGAGCCATCAGCAATATCTGGGTCTACACGTGTAATGGTAGAAAACAAACGCAAAAGAAAGGAAAAGGAGATAAGAAACTATCTAGCATCACAACATGGAAAAGGGCACATAACATGTAATCAATAAAGGCACACAGACATGCATCACAGATATATATACACACACAATCATCCTCGAGACACATCATCATCCTCTACCATTCGCACTCATGCAACTTATGCTGACGTGGCCACCACCAATCCTGTCACACATCCCTCCTCTGATTAGGGATGTCAGTCAGTCGTCCAAACGACGCGTCCCCAAATCCTGGTGCACACCCTCATCCGTGGTGAGATTGCTCATGCAAAGCAATGATACTATAGCTACGCATCTCGCTCAGGTGCACACCTTGGTTCTCTCTCGAGGGTGCTCATGCATAGCAATGACAATATAGCTGCACAGCCTAAATCTACGTTGGGACGGTCCCGCGAGGACTTCGGACCTCGTGTTTTCCAAACACACAGCTGTGATCAACAACATGCATCTATATGGGTCTCGCCAACGTATATCGAGTCATACCCTAGTGCATTAACCTCTCATCACTATCTCATAAAATATCTCAAATAATATCACATTATCAATCTCACCATAGTAAAATATTAATTAATTAGGTTAGGCACTTCTAAATCATATATCATACACTCTCTAACATGCATCGCTCCAGAATATATCACTGCCTAAAAAACTACTAAGCATATTATAGCAAATCAAACATATTATCATCCAATACATGTTATCAACCATAATAATAATAATAATAATAATAATAATAAGATAATAATAGTATTAAACCATAATCATTTAATAACAATAATAAAATATGAACATATAATAATAAACTATAATCATATAATAATATTATTAATAATATAAACCATAATAATAATATTAATAATAAAATATTTAAATAAACATAATTAACTACGATTAGCATATTAATCCAAACAGCACACATCAAGCAACTCAATATAGTAAAAATCAGACAACCTCAAATATCATAAAATAAACCTAATGGCGATAAACCTACAATCTCCATATCATCATTGGTACCACTAAGTAGTCGTCAATGTGATATTGACATTGTCAATTATTCGCCTACTAGTATGGTTTAGGTTGCCTTGCGCTATTATTGAATAAAATGTTACTTAGCCATTTCCGACGTTAGATGGCTTCTTTCTCCCACCTGAAGTGTCATAGGCTAGCTTAGGAGCAACGAAATGAGCCCTCTCTAATCTCCCTAGCTGCTGCCACGTGAAGAACTAATGCCTCCTAGTCTCCAAAACTTCACCTGAATACATCATTGTGAAGTATATGTTACAAGTAACCCTAATCTGAAGACGGAATTGAAAACCGATAAACGGATTGAAAGATAACCTCAATACCGTCACCGACGGCATTTGCCATAAAAAGGACATAGGTTTACCTTAGCCTAATTGAGAAAAGAAAGATAGGATAATGAAGTAGATGTCGCGAGGATCACAACGGTATAGTCGATTTCTCGATAGGACGAACAGATTGCTCGGAAATTACTCGGGGATTTTGTCTCTCTCACAGCCTCTCTCTCTCTCTCTATATATATATATATATACATATATATATATACATACATATACATACATATATATATATACATATATACATATATATATATATATATATATATATATATATATATATATATATATATATATATATCAACTATTGGTTTTTCTTTCCTGTTTCGTTAACTTGTGTGGAAAAACAAAAGCATATGGTTATAATAAGGAAAAGAAGCAGGAGGTGGTGTGGAAAAGCATAAGCATGAGGTGTTCAATTTGCATGCAACCAAAATTTTGCAAGGTGGAGGTGTCATCTATTATAAAGATGCCGTGTACTACTGTGACACCCTCTACCCCGCATGCATTCAAAAGCAATAACACGTATATAAAAGAGAGAGAACACATGCAAATATATATAATATCAAAATCGGGCAGAGACTGCCGTATTGTAACATAACGCAGAAATAACCAAAGCATGTTTATAAAGGAAACATAACATAACTGAAACATAAACGAACCCAACCCCGATGTCACACTATAGAGCTGGTATAACCAATCCGATAAACAACTCGGATACAACGGGAAACAAACTAAACAACTACTGAAAGCGAGAAATCCTATCTACGACTCCTCAGAGTCACTCCTAAACGGGCTGCACATCGACCTTTGCATAAACGACACATGCCACAAACAAGAAACATAGAGATATGGAGTAAGAAGCATATATATGAATATAACGGTAAGGAAGCAGTTAGCAAGACGAGCATACATCAAACAAGCATGTTATATCAAACAGCAATATCATAACAATCATCATCATATAACATGTATGCCATGCAATGCGGTTCCCAAAAGGATAACGTTGGCAAAATAGACACACTAGAATTGCCCAATGTGCCAAATAGGGTTTCACATGACAACCCTCATGCTGCTACCTCCTATTTATAAACTCTGCACCGAGCAAGGCCGTTCACCCCCTTAAGCACGGTCGTGCTTACATCAGCGTCACCGAGACGCATTCACGCTTGAGCACCGTCGTGCTCCTTGTCAAGCACGGGCGTGCTCAACTTAGCATTAGCAAAACCCGGACATGCGCTGAGCACGGTCGTGCTCCCTAATGAGCACTGCCGTGCTTGTGACTCAGACAGTCACAAGACGCGCCTAACAAGCACAGGCGTACTGGACATGAGCATGGCTGTGCACATGTACCAGAAAGGGATTTTAAGCCTAGAAATCTCACTTAGCCCTCCAACAACAACACTAAGTTAAGCCCTAAGGCTTAACCAAACAAACAAGGCACTCACAGAAGCACTTAACGAAAAACGGGGTGTTACAATTCCGCCCCCTTATAAAAATTTCGTCCTTGAAATTTCTATCACCCTAACTAGTTAAACTTTCACCAATTAGGCTCATAACTTCGGATCAAGTCCTCGGACTCGGAGGCTCCAACCAAGCAGGAAGAACTAAGGGTTCTTAACACTAAAGCATCATTTTCTATAATAAATATAGATAATTCAAACAAAACACACAGAAGACTCATAACAGACTCATACCAAGTCCGGACAGGGCCGAACTGCTCTGATACTACTAAATGTGACACCCTCTACCCCACATACATTCAAAATCGATAACACATATATAAAAGAGAGAGAACACATGCAAATATATATAATATCAAAACCGGGAAGATACTGCCGCATTGTAACATAACGCGGAAATAACCAAAACATGTTTATAAAGGAAACATAACATAAGTGAAACATAAACGAACCCAACCCCGATGTCACACTAAAGAGCTGGTATTACCAATCCGATTAACAACTCGGATACAACTGGAAACAAACTAAACAACTACTGAAAGCGGGAAATCCTATCTACGGGTCGCGGCTCCTCAGAGTCACTCCTCAACTTGCTGCACATCGACCTCTGCATAAACGACACATGCCACAAACAAGAAACATAGATATAAGGAGTAAGAAACATATATATGAATATAACGGCAAGAAAGCAATTAGCAAGACGAGCATACATCAAACAAACATGTTATATCAAATAGCAATATCATAACAATCATCATCATATAATGTGTATACTATGCAATGCGATTCTGCTCCACTCCTCAACTATGCACTTGGATCCAAACTAACTCAGGATGCCAACTTTGGGGTTACACATTTCCACATTGGCCAATAAGCACCAACGCTGGGGAAATCCACCAAACCACGGGTGGACCCCTAGGACAGCCGACATATCTTATTCTCAGATGCGCCACCACGGTGTATACTTGATTCCCTTTCGGACAAATCTCGTGGACAGCCAGATCGTCTTACTCTAGGACAATCTCCCCTATGTTGCACAACCTCCAATCAACATCTCTGATGCGTGAATGCATGGCAAACAACACACAACCACAACCACCACCTCCGCTTGGCCCATAGGCTACCCAAGTTTCATCATCATCAACACCTCGACCACTAGGCTATCGAGGATTATCGTTTAACGTTCAACGTTAAGTCTTTTATGCGTTAACAACACTCTAGCCATTAAGTACCAGAGCTCAACACCTTGACCATCAACCATCACGGCTCCCTTGGAGCGAACATTACGCTACCAAGGTACAACATCTTATCACTTGGAGCGAACACTAGGCTACCAAGTTTCAACATCTTCTCACTTGTCTTTGGTCTTCATGTTCTATTGGTATCTTATTAAATCTTTTAAGCATTTGGTGTGAAAACCCCTATTTCAACATTTTGGTTTCTATTCTGGTCAGGTGAGCACGAGCATGCTAACCCTCAGCACGGGGGTGCTGGACCTGCAGGCAAGCACGGTCGTGCTGCCTGCTGAGCACGGGCGTGCTCAAATGCACGCCCTGCTCTGGGTTTCAAACTGGAACACGGGCGTGCTCCTTATCAAGCACGGTCGTGCTCAATGGAGCGTGGTCGTACTGATCTGGGCAGAAAGGGTCAGGAACCCTTTCCCAAATCCTTGGGACAGTTCACAGATTCAACTTATTGGCTTTTACTAATCCATTGATCATCAACTTCGTTAATCTTAACTGTTCTTCATTAATATTCATGTCTTATCAACATGTGGAATTAATCCTTTAACCATAGCTTCATTATTAATGTTCCTAGAACACTCACTAATCAATCCTAGGATCTTTAACTAAGCCCTATGAACATAGCCTTACCTCTCACACTATATTCATGTATTATGAACAACTGGGGCAACATCTCTTAATTATCATTATCATCGTTAACATATTTTAACGTCTACACATCAATGTTAGAATTAGCATCCTCAACAACCAACACTCATAAAGAGCACAACAAAACAACAGCCAATAACATCATACACATCATAATCATGGCATCACAACATCAACATATTTATAACAAACAACATCAATCAATAATAACAGTCATGCCAGTCATCAATATGATAACAGTTAAGCATTATATAACAAATAGGCATAAGACATACAGACATGTGATCAAAGGAAAGGGTCATGGGTAACCCTTCGTCTTACGCTATCCCCAAGCCTACATACTCATACTTCCTTCTCCCCATACCTGGTATGAAGATTCCCAAAACGATAACGTTAGCAAACTAGACACGTTCACTCGAGCGGCTCGACGAGTTCCCTAAGCCTTGGCCAAACAAGAAGAAAATAACCAATTAGTCTCTAGATCTAATAATAGAAAAAAGACTATGAGAGAGGGAAGACAACGTTACCTCAAACTATACTAGTGCGCTACTCCTCTCCCAAAACTAGATCAAGAACACCAAGAACTTCAAGGGGTTCGAGGGAAGAAAGAGGGAAGAGGTTTCTGCCACACTAGGATTGCCCAATGTGCCAAAATAGGGTTTCACACGGAAACTCTCGTGCTGCTGCCTCCTATTTATAAACTCTGCACCGAGCAAGGCCATTCACCCCCTTAAGCACGATCGTGCTTACATCAGCGTCACCGAGACGCGTTCACGCTTGAGCACAGTCGTGCTCCTTGTAGAGCACGGGCGTGCTCAACTTAGCGTAGGCGAGACGCGAACATGCGCTAAGCATGGTCATGCTCCCTAATGAGCACTGCCGTGCTTGTGACTCAGACAGTCACAAGACGCGCCTAACAAGCACGGGCGTGCTGGACTTGAGCATAGTCGTACTCATGTACCAGAAAGTGATTTTAAGCCTAGAAATCCACTTAGCCCTCCAACAACAACACTAATTTAAGCCCTAAGGCTTAACCAAACAAACAAGGAACTCACAGAAGCACTTAACGAAAAACGGGGCGTTACAATTCCACCTCCCTTATAAAAATTTCGTCCTCGAAATTTCTATCACCCTAACTGGTTAAACTTTCACCAATTAGGCTCATAACCTAGGATCAAGTCCTCGGACTCGGAGGCTCCAACCAAGCAGGAAGAACTAAGGGTTCTTAACGCTAAAGCATCATTTTCTATAATAAAATAGATAGTTCAAACAAAACACACAGAAGACTCGCAACAAACTCATACCATGTCCAGACAGGGTCGAACTGCTCTGATACTACTAAATGTGACACCCTCTACCCCGCATGCATTCAAAAGCGATAACACCTATATAAAAGAGAGAGAACACATGCAAATATATATAATATAAAAACCGGGCAGAGACTGCCGCATTGTAACATAACGCGGAACTAACCAAAACATGTTTATAAAGGAAACATAACATAACTGAAACATAAACGAACCCAACCCTGATGTCACACTACAGAGCTGGTATAACCAATCCGATAAACAACTCGGATACAACTGGAAACAAACTAAACAGCTACTGAATGCAGGAAATCCTATCTACAGGTCGCGGCTCCTCAGAGTCACTTAGGCATGGCAACGGGGCGGGGCGGGGGCGGTTTTTGCATTCCCCAGCCCCGCCCCCGAAACCCTTAAAATTCCCTGACCCCGCCCCCGAAACCCACGGGTGTGGGAAATTCGCCCCCAGCCCCGCCCCCGCTGGGGGTCGGGTTTCCCCGCCCCGCACCCACCCCCGCTACAGTTATGAAGCCATTTTTTGTAGTATTTTTTTTTCATCCTTTTGAAGATGTGATAAAAATTTTAATTACAATACTTTTTTGAAGAAAATGTTAAAAAAAATATAAATTGAAACAATAAGAATTATAAGTGCTCTCTAACTACCTCTGAAAATAACTAAATCAACAATAATGATGTATTAACAATATATATATTTTTAGTGATACTTCATTAATAAAGCTAAAACTGCATAATGCATTTATCAAACAATGCACTATGTATTTATAAGCTAAAACGTCATTATAAAACTAAAAATCTGTATAATGTATGTATAAGCTAAAACTTCATTATTAAACTACAATCAAAAGATGCACAATATATATTTATCAAAAAGAGGAACTTGCACCATAACCATAAACCATAAACAGGGTGCAAAAAATCTATACCAAATTAAATAGCACCCTGAAATAACACCACCACAGTATTTATCAAAAACCAAGTCCACAAAGTACACCACAAAGTATTTACCACAAAATATTTATCAAAAAACACCACTAAGTATTTATCAAATCATCTATTGATTATGTTCCACTTGCGTAGCAACACCACCCACCAGCATTCCTCCTGTATTAAGCAAAACAACACATTACTTGTTAAATATTAAAATTGAATAAAAAACAGTAAGAAGTATACAATTTCAATTAAGTACCTTCAAAAACCAAGTCCACAAAGTATTTACCAAAAAACACCACAAAATATTTGTCAAAAAACACCACTAAGTATTTATCAAATCATCTATTGATTATGTTACACTTGCGAAGCAATACCACCCACCAACATTCCTCCTGCATTTAGCAAAACAACACATTACTTGTTAAATATTAAAATTGAATAAAAAACAGTAAGAAGTATACAATTTCAATTAAGTACCTTCAAAAACCAAGTCCACAAAGTATTTACCAAAAAACACCACAAAATATTTGTCAAAAAACACCACTAAGTATTCATCAAATCATCTATTGATTATGTTCCACTTGCGAAGCAACACCACCCACCAACATTCCTCCTACATTAAGCAAAACAACACATTACTTGTTAAATATTAAAATTGAATAAAAAACAGTAAGAAGTATACAACTTCAATTAAGTACCTTCATCATCTGATTCCATCTCATCAAGTAAAGTAGCATATTCATGTAATACTTTAGAATTCGAAGAACCTATAAATATCAATCATAAAACAACAAAAAGAATGATTAGTTAAAATATACAAGGATAATTAGGCATTTCATAATATATTCTAATGAAGAATTAAAATATTACCAGTATTCTCAGCACTCCATAACCAACTTCTAGCACACATCAATGCCTCTAAAGTATTCCAATGAAGTCGACTACGATGAGGGCTTAATATTTGACCACTAGTGCTGAATGCAGATTCAGAAGCTACAGTAGAGATAGGAATAGCTAATATATCCTTTGCAATTGCTTGGAGTGTTGGGTACTTGACTCCATTCAACTTCCACCACAATAGAATGTCAAAGTCTGAAGTTCTTGGCAAAACATCCTCCTCTAAGTAATGGTCCATCTCTGATTTAACACCTGAAGTTCTACTTCTTTTTTTCCTCAGAATATATCTATCATAATCACTTAACGCATCATCATCAACATTACTACCATCCAACAATGATCTTTCAACAACAGAGTCTCCATTCATTTTTGATTGATAATCACAAACCAAATCATAACATAGCTGACGGATCATCCTAACTTGACCAAAAGAGTCATGTTCATACAATTTCTCATAATAGTATTCAAGCAGCTCCATCTTGTACCTAGGATCCAAAACAGTGGCAACCCCCATTATGTCATGAATCACACTCCAATATTTATCAAATTTGCCCAACATTTTTTCTGCCATTTTCTGAATCAATACATTAGGAGAATTAGCCCAATGAGATATTGCCAACTTGATCTCACAAATCTTAGGAAAGTACATATTAGCAGTCGGATATTTAGTGCCAGAAATCATCTCAGTGATAGTGTTGAACAATTTTAATCTTCCACAAATATCCTTTGCAAATTGCCATTGCAAACTAGTTGGCAAGCAAGTGAATTGAGACTCACGTTGCTTTAATCGACTAAATACATCCTCATAAGATATAGCAATTTCAAGCATCTTGAATGTTGAATTCCATCTAGTTGGACAATCTAAAATTAACATTCTAGTGCAAGGAATTCTCAATTGTTTAGCCGTCTCTTCAAATTTTTCTTTCCTCTTAGGTGTTGCTGTCCAAAAAGCTACACTATCCCGAATCTTCTCAACCCCATCTTTCACAACTTCTAACCCGTCGTTTACTATCAGATTTAGGATATGTGCACAACAACGCATGTGAAGTAAAGACCCATCCCTCAATAATGTGCTTAACTGTAACTTATCCTTGATTTTCTCAATCATAGCATCATTTGTGCTACAATTATCTAGGGTGATAGTGGACAATTTAGAATCAATGTTCCAATCCATCAAACATTCAACTAGTGCAGTACAAAGTCTATCACTTGAGTGAGGAGATGGAACATAAATGAACCTAACATAATAAAATTCACATTCAATCACTTTATCATATAGAAAGGCTAAATAGTGTAAAACATCAAATAAGAATTTATATTACCTCAAAATGTGACTATGCAGAGTCCAAGAGTTATCAATATAATGGGCAGTGACAGCCATATACCCTCTTTTTTGATTGCTCGCTGTCCACGTGTCAGATGTAATTGCTACTCTTCCTTCAAGACTTTCTAACAATTTCAAAGCTGTCCTTCTTTCATCATCATAGACTCTGAATATCTCTTTCTTGATGGTATTTCTAGAAGGAACTTGAAATAACGGTTGGAGAGCAGCTGAGTATCTCTTAAATCCAAGATGATCCACTATTGAAAGTGGATATTCATGCATAATAATTGCATTTGCAAGCTCCTTCCTTGCATTTTCTGCATCATATATTCCGGTACCCAACTCTTGCTTGCCTTGCATGACCTTAGGCATAAGAAATGACTGCCCTTGTTTCCCTCTCATACTAATCTTGCGTTGAATGCATATATTCATATGTCCGTGCAAGTGGTTAGTTCCATTTTTCGTTTTCCCACCAAGTAATTTCTTACAATAATTACATTGGGCCTTGTCCTCTCCATTAACTTTGATCTTTGTAAAGTGCTTCCATACGATGCTTTTTTGCCTACCCGCTCCAGTCTGTGTTTCAGCCTCCATATTATCACCTATCATAGCAGTAGGTGTTAAAGATTCTGTAGCTGTGGGACAATTAGGTGAAGGGTTATTAATTCCTTCTGCAGCTGGTGGATTTGAACTAGCTTCAGTAGCTTGTGACATAGGTTGTTGAGAATTATTAGCATCAGCCATTATATCTATATCCTGTTAAGAAATTGACAGATAGATGTGTTAAGACTAACAAGGACCAAATAAAATTACTGCAGTTAAAAAGAAGTGAGAGTGGTGCATTACTTAAACAAAAATAACCAGAAAAAACAAGGACAATGTTGCATCACTTAAACACATATAACCAGAAAAAACAAGAACAGTGTTACATCACTTAAACAAAAATAACTAGAAAAAACAAGTAGAATCACTTCAACAAAATAACCAGAAAAACAAGGACAGTGTTGTTATCAAACATACCAATAAGTAATAAAATTGTAAAATACATGATGTTAACCAGATTTCACAAGCATCTAACCAACACTACATACTCTTTGAATCAACAACTTCTTATGGAAGATGAAGAGTACTCTACCAATTGAAAGGAGGCGGCCGGAACAGGAGGGTACAGACGGCGGCCGGAAGCAGAGGATGAGGACGGCGGCCGGATGCTGATGATGAAGACACGCAGAAGTTAGGGTTCACAAATGAGAGAGGGAATCAAGTAACCAACCTAAAATAGATAGATTAGAGAGGGAAACAACTAAAATAGACAGATTATAACCAGAAATAAACGAAATTTCATGAGAGGGGTTGTAAGGATTTTGTTTTTTACCTTTGAGAAAGAGAAGCTAAAGAGATGAGAGGGAGTTGCGCTGGTGGAGGCGAGGGAGCTCACACCGGAGCTCGTGCCGGAGATGGCGCCATCGCGCGGCGGCAGTGAGTGTCGGACGGACTTGCGGTGTGGCCGTGTGGGGGGAACGAGACTCAGTCAGGCAGAGCAGAGGCAGAGCAGAATGAAGCTGCTGCGTGCGTGAAGGTGTTTTGAGGCAGGGACAAAAAAAACCTAGGTAAGCAACTATAGTATAAAAGTAAGGGCATTTTAGTCATTTTAGGCCACCGGGGCGGGTTCGGGGTGGGTATTAAGATCCCCATCCCCGCCCCCGCCCCCGCTTATGACAACCGGGTTTTCCCCGAACCCGAGCCCGAACCCAGTAAAATCGGGGTTTCCCCATCAAAATCGGGACGGGGTCGGGTGGGTACCCACGGGTTCGGATTTGGTTGCCATGCCTAGAGTCACTCTTCAACTGGCTGCACGTTGACCTCTGCATAAACGATACTTGCCATAAACAAGAAACATAGAGATAGGGAGTAAGAAACATATATATGAATATAACGGCAAGGAAGCAGTTAGCAAGACGAGCATACATCAAACAAGCATGTTATATCAAATAGCAATATCATAACAATCATCATCGTATAACGTATATGCTATGCAATGCGGTTCTGTTCCCCTCCTCTACTATGCACTTGGATCCAAACTAACTCAGGATACCAACTTTGGGGTTATATTTCCACATTGGCCAATAAACACCAACAACGGGGCAATCCACCAAACCATGGGTGGACCCCTAGGACAGCCGACACATCTTATTCTCGGATGCGCCACCACGGTGTATACTTGATTCTCTTTAGGACGAATTTCGTCGACGGCGAGATCGTCTTACTCTCGGACAACCTCCCCTATGTTGCACAACCTCCAATCAACATCTCCGATGCGTGAATGCATGGGAAACAACACACAACCACAACCACCACCTCAGCTTTGGTCCATAGGCTACCCAAGTTTCATCATCATCAACACCTCGACCACTAGGCTATCGAGGATTATCGTTTAACGTTCAATGTTAAGTCTTTTAAGCATTAACAACACTCTGGCCATTAAGCACCAGAGCTCAACACCTTGACCATCAAGTATCAAGGCCCTCTTGGAGCTAACACTAGACTGCCAAGGTACAACATCTTATCACTTGGAGCGAACACTAGGCTACCAAGGTTCAACATCATATCACTTGTCTTTGGTCTTCATGTTCCGTTGGTATCTTATTAAGTCTTTTAAGCGTTTGGGGTGAAAACCCCTATTTCATCATTTTGGTTTCTCTTTTGATCAGGTGACCACGAGCGTGCTCACCCTCAGCACGGGCATGCTAGACCTGCAGGCAAGCACGACCATGCTGCCTGCTGAGTATGGACGTACTCAAATGCGTGCCCTGCTCTGGGTTTCAAACTGGAGCACGGGCGTGCTCCTTATGAAGCACGGCCGTGCTCAATGGAGAGTGGCCGTACTGATCTGGACAGAAAGGGTCAGGAACCCTTTCCCGAATCCTTGGGACATTTCACAGATTCAACCTACTAATCCATTGATCATCAACTTCATTAATCTTAACTGTTCTTCATTAATATTCGTGTCTTATCAACATGGGTAATTAATCCTTTAATCATAGCTTCATTATTAATGTTCCTAGAACACTCACTAATCAATCCTAGGGTCTTTAACTAAGCCCCATGAACATAACCTTACCTCTCACACTATATTCATGTATTATGAACAACTAGGGCAACATCTCTTAATTATCATTATCATCGTTAACGTATTTTAACGTCTTAACATCATTGTTGGCATTAGGATCCTTAACAATCAACACTCATAAAGAGCACAACACAACAAAAGCCAATAACATCATACCCATCAGAATCATGGCATCACAACATCAACATATTAATAACAAACAACATCAATCAATAATAACAATCATGCCAGTCATTAACATCATAACAGTTAAGCATCATATAACAAATAGGCATAAGGCATATAGACTTGTTATCAAAGGAAAGGGTCATGGGTAACCCTTCGTCTTACGCTAGCCCCAAGCCTATATACTCATACTATTCCTTCTCCCCATACCTGGTGTGAAGATTCCCAAAACGATAACGTTAGCAATCTAGACACGTTTCCTCGAGTGGCTCGACGAGTTCCCTAAGCCTTGGCCAAACAAGAAGAAAACAACCAATTAGTCTCTAGATCTAATAATAGAAAAGAGACTAAGAGAGAAGGAAGACAACGTTACCTCAAACTATACTAGCGCGCTACTCCTCTCCCAAAACTAGAGCAAGAACACCAAGAATTTCAAGGGGTTCAAGGGAAGAAAGAGGGAAGAGGTTTCTGCCACACTAGGATTGCCCAATGTGCCAAAATAGGGTTTCACATGAAAACCCTCGCGTTGCTGCCTCCTATTTATAAAATCTGCACCGAGCACGGCCGTGCACCCCCTTAAGCACGGTCTTGCTTACATCAGCATCATCGAGGTGCGTTCACGCTTGAGCACGGTCGTGCTCAACTTAGCGTCAGCAAGACACGTACATGCGCTGAGCATGGTCGTGCTCCCTAATGAGCACGGCCTTGCTTGTGACTCAGACAGTCACAAGACGCGCCTAACAGGCACGGGCGTGCTATACATGAGCATGGACGTGCTCATGTACCAGAAAGGGATTTTAAGCCTAGAAATCCTACTTAGCCCTCCAACAACCCTAAGGCTTAACCAAACAAACAAGGCACTCACAGAAGCACTTAATGAAAAACGGGGTGTTACAACTACTACTCATAGGATTAAAAAAATTATTTTAGTTAATTTAAATAAGTTAAAACTTGTAACTCGGGTATAGTTAATTAAAATTAGTGCTAATTAATCATGATGAGTAAAACTTTGAGTAAATTGATTATAATTATCTAGCTATGATTAAGATCTATATCTATGGCTAATTATATTTTAATTTTGTTAATGATAAACCACTTACTTAAGGATATAAATTGAGGTGCTTGCCTATTGACAATTTTAAGTTGCATGAATTTTGTTCTAAATTTGCATACATGTTTGGGTTCTTAAATAATTTTGATTTATCTAACCCTTATTCCCATATAATTAAGATATCTAATTTTTATTCACGAAAGATAGGATGTTACATCCATCATGTTCCACTTGTCATCCGGGAACTCACACTGTCAAGACAGATACCATATCTCAATGAATGGCAGACACTGGGAGATGCGATATGAACCAAGCAGAATAAAGAATGGTCCTCCTCCAAGGCGGATATAAATGCTGACCGAGCCAACGTAACACATGAAGAACTGTGAGTGGTGGACCTGCCACCCACAGTCATCATGGTACACGATCTCAATGTCGCCAATGATCTGGACCCTCGGCAGGATCCTCTGCAGGTAGTGCATCGGTCGATGCTTCGGTCCTATCGTTGTAGTTGTATGGATGCTGCTGCTCATCTATCAAGTGTACGGTACATACATAGAAAAGGAGATAGAGAATGGAGATAAGCTACTATAACACCACAAAAAGGGGTCGGGGCACAATACAACATGTTAACATATAGCAGAGAGTTACATATAACAAACATCTCGCAAGTCAACCATTTACAAAACATCCTCGATCCACATCTAGGGTCAAATCCTCCAAGGAGTTACACTCCTATGCATGTTGGCCAATCACTCTCATAGGGAACTTCGATTCCTGGACATTCTCTTTTCCTCTATCACACGAACCTTCCTTGCCCAGATAATGTCAGTTGGCTTGTCCAGGGTACCGTTCTGCTCACCATGACCAATAAGGGTGCTTCCCCTTATGAGCTCATTCTCTAATAGGGGTATCTTGGTCGTCTCGGAAGGTCCACCTGCGACTGGAATAATCAGGGCCAAACGTCGGGATAGTCAAGCCTTCACGACGGTCTCGACGCAGTGGGTGCAAATCACTAGTCTCTTGAAAACTATTACAGACCAGACTACATCCCCAAGTTCCAAGAAACGTCCCTCTCCATATTACGTACCCGCACCTGGGTACACTAACCTCGCATGACTCCCAGGCACACGGCCCACCACTTTGGCAACTCATGCAATGCACATACATCCTAAGTTGACACCGATACCAAACTCATCCCTACATGCTTTACGATGCCACTGCATTCACATCTCAACACGGTACCCATATACCATTTTCCAATGTCGAACCAAACAGAGTACCCTTAAGGAGTCAACTAGGGTTCTAACATCACAACCAGACAATCATCCTCAGTCAACCAAAACATATATATAGATATTATCATTACTAACAGTAACCAAATAGCATGTTAAATATGTTATCACAGATCAAACATCAAACAACACAACATCCACAATGAACATACATTAGATAACAAAGCAACGTCAGGTATATGTACCAACATATAAGTTTACCACAACGTCAATAAGCCCTTAGTAATTAAACCTTAACTAACAGTTTCAAAGACATTTTATCTAGGCTTTAACAACTATTGACTACTCGACCACTAGTAGGGTCCGGGGAACCCTACACATGCAAAATAACATATTGTACTATGCTTGCCTCCTCGACGTGATAGTCACTTTCTCCCCAACTTGTATAAACTCGTGTCGGCGTCTCAAACCTCGTGAAGCTCTTCCTCCTCCTCTAACCCGCGGCTGCCATGTGTCCAATATAGCTCCTCGGTGCTCCAAAATTTTCCCTAACACATGGACAGAGTCCTAACAATGTCATAAACCCTAATCTTGCAACAGTTTTCCAAACAGAGCCAGAATCGAAGCAAGAATTGAAAAAGAAGGGAAATGACAATGTCGATGTGTCGACGAGTTGGGGATTTGAGCAATAACTCAGCGGTTCGAAGAATCGAAGCTAGTTACGTGACGTGCACGTTGCCCTGATCACGTATTCGAAGTCGGAATTGCGATCGGACGGACGGATTTCTCGCAATCTTGACTTCTCTCTCTAAAACCTCTCAAAACTATCTTTTCCTCTCTTCTATATCTCTCTTTTCGTGGTGGCTGGGTTCATGAGAAATGAACTCAGTCACTTATTATTTTTGCAAGTTTTGCTGTGCACGCTCGAGCGTTGGGACCTCTATGCTCAAGCGTTCCCACGCTCCAGCGTTGGGTCCTCCCATGCTTAAGTGTGGCCTTCTGCATTGCCACGTCTCATCCATGCGTCGTTCAGCAAGCCATGTGTCACTCAACCAGCACGCTCAAGCGCCCATGTCCCCATGCTCAAGCGTTATGCCTTGCTGTCGATTTCTCGATTTCGTAAGTTTCAGTGCGTACCGAGTCTGTTCGATGTCCGATTGACCTCAAATTTGATACACAGACTCATTACACCTAAGGAACAAGATTAAGACCATAATTATCCTTAATCTCTTCCCTAAACCTTAATCAAGAAATTGGGGTGTTACATTACTACCCCCTTAAAATAAATTTTGTCCTAGAAATTTAAATTAAGTTACCTCAAGCGGAAAGATGTCGATACTGTTGGAGCATATCTGCCTATCTCTCCCATATGGCATCTCCGGTTACCGCATCCCATATGACCTTCATCGGGGGAATTTGCTTCCCGCAAAGTCCCTTGATCCGTCGATTCTCAATCCATACAGGCAAAGCTTCATATTCAAGATTCTCTCTTATCTGGATTAATTCAGGCTCTATGACGTGCAATGAATCAGGATGATATTTACGAAGCTGAGAGACGTCATGAGTATTGGATAGGTTCGGTGGTAAAGCTATCTGATAGGCTACTGGACCAATTTGGCAAAAATCTGAAAAGGTCCGATGAAACAAGGGGTAAGCTTCTTGGATTTAATTGCACTGCCGATTCTAGTCCTTGGAGTGACTCTCATGAACACATGGTCTCCTTCTTGGAACTCCAAAGGTCTTATCCTCTTATCACTGTAGCTTTTCTGCCTATCGATCACGACTTTCATCTTCTCCTAGATCTTACGGACTTGCTTCATTGTCTATTGTACCACTTCTAGTCCAATTAACTGATTCTCACTTGTCTCATACCAACATAGAGGTGTTATGCACTTCCTTCCATAAAGTTCTTCGTACGGAGCCATGCCAATACTTGAATGGAATCTGTTATTATAAGTGAATTCAATCAGTGGAAGAAATTCATCCTAACTCCCTGTGTGTTCCAGTACACATGCTCTTAATAAATCTTCCAAAGACTGAATCGTCCTTTTCGATTGACCATTCTTCTGAGGATGATAAGGTGAACTCATCCGTAATTTAGCTCCCAATGCACTGTTCAAGCTTTGCCAGAATGTAACGCCCAGTTTTTCGCTGTTTTCCGTTATTTAAAATACAGGTAAGTATGGTTGTAATTTATCTGGGTTGTGGAAAATTATTTTAATAACTTGAGAATTATATTCTTACTCTACTTAATTGTAGAGAGTTACGATTAAATTTTTGGTTGAAAATTCAGACGGAACCCGGTCTGTATTTTACTGACAGTAGAGTTTACTGATCAGAAAACCTAAATTTAATTCGTAAACGAAAAATTAGAGTTTTAGATTAATTTCTAATGACTTTGGTCATTTAGAAATATTTTATTTGAAAAGTGGAATAAAATTTTGTTTACGGACGTTTTACTTAATCTGGTAAACGACGAAGCGTTGTACGAGATTTATGGACTGTTAGAGGTTGATCTCCAAGTTTTTCAAGAAGCTTCTTCAAGGATTTAAGAGTCAAAAATGGTAGGAAAGTGGGTCCCACAAGCCATGATGATGTTGGGTGTGAAATTACTAAAATGCCCTTGACTTTTTCATTAATTCCATTAGGTCCTTGGACTTTTCTAACCTCACTTTGGGCCATTATATTGGGCCAAAAATTTTCCTCCTTCTAGCACAAGAGGGCCACGGTTTTGGGCCATAAAATCAAGGCGAAGCTCCTCTTTTTGGACCAAAATTTTCCTACTTGAATTTTCATATACCTTTACTTGGTTTTAAAGCTTTTACTAGAACTAAGACTCGTGCATCGCACGGGTTATTCTAGTGTTTTGAATAAATATAGTTGTTGTTATTTTATAGTGATTTTGATTTTATTTTTTTAATAAAATGAATAAGGGCTTAAAGTATGAGTTTTTTAATTTATGAAAAAAGGCTTGAAGTATGACTTGTATATGAAGTAAAATGATTGAAATCATAATTGTCCAATGAATTAATTAAATCATATTGGTTAAAAAGGAAATCCTTATGATTTATATTTAAACAATGAATAAATATAATAATTTTAAAGTAGCTTACCTAGATTAAATTATGATAGATTTCTTTATAAACCACATTTTCATTAGTATAAGTATAAGTATTTTCAATTCAAGGCAGCAGGTAATCCTTGACATTTGACATATAACTTGTCATTTAAAACTATATGTATGTTGAAATTTAAAATAATTCTTATTATCAGAAAGAGTTAGTGACAATCTTAAAATTAATTTTTCTTTTACAATATTAATTTTTGTGATTTTTTTTCCTACAATATAGTTAACTCATTTGAGTTTACGAATCAAGTACATTGCATAATCCTGAAAATTGATTTATATTTCTCAATCTCTATTTTTTTTTTTTTTTTGGTTTCCTAGAGTATCCTCCAAAGGATAGGTGATAGATTAATTTTTTGGCGTATTGTGATGCGCCTAAGCGGGTGACACCTCCCAATAATGTTTTTTCAATACACACGAATCCAAGGATCAAACCCAGGACCACATGCTTAAGGGACCCAAGCCGGCTTACTACTTGGACCGACACCACATTGGTTCAATCTCTATGATTTCATTATATAGGTGTATATTCTCTAAAAAAAAAAAAATATTATATAGGTGTATATTTTACAAATAGTTCAACCTGAACTATATATAGAAGAATTTTGGTGATCATTGTAAACACTATGGGCAATCATTTAGGGACGTGAACTTCGCAATCATTTATTCTTAATCAATGTTAGTAATTATATGTAGCAACTGAAGTTTAAAATTAAGGCTAAATTAGTGTTTTGGTCCCTTATCTTTATTTAGTTTTCATTTTGGTTCCTTATCTTTTTTTTTTTTTTTTCCGTTTTGATCCCTTATCTTTTTTTTAGGTTTCATTTTAGTTCCTTCCGTCAGTTTTGCACTGGCGGCGTTTTGTATCCGTCATGAGTCGGCGGAAACCGCCGCCGTCACCGAAAACCGCCGCCGGAATCTGTGTTTTAGAGAGAGAAAAACTCTCTTCTTCCTTCTTCCTCCTTCCTCCTTCCTCCTTCCTCCTTCCTCCTTCTCCTTCCTTCTTCCTTCTTCCTTTTTCCTTCTTCCTCCACAAAACAGTGACATCAATGGGATTTACGGAAGGGGAGAGGAAGGACGAAGAAGGAAAGGGAGGAAGAAGGAAGAAAGGAGGAAGAAAGAAGAAGAGAGAGGAAAACATGATTTTCTCTCTCTGAAACCCAGATTCTGGCGATAGCGACGGTTCCAGCGACTGACTGAGGCGATTTCCGGGGACTGACGGCGGCTGACTGATGGAAGGGGCCAAAATAGGCTACCGATTGAAAGATAAGGGACCAAAACGGAACAAAAAAAAAGGATAAAGGACCAAAATGAAAACTAAGATAAAGATAAGGGACCAAAATAGGGATTTAGCCTAAAATTAATTACCTAAAAACAGTTTTAAATGGATATAAAAGAAGTATTTATTAGCAAGTAGCAAAACGTTGGCAACCAATTCAAAAGGCAATTCTGATGCCAGATAGGCATATACAATTAAAAGGTTTCAAGAGTATTTTTGGGATTTGGGAATAAATAATACGAATTTCCATTTTTATATATGTAAAATCAGTTGAAAAATGTCATCCACCAACATCAATGTTTATCTTCAATTGGAAATTTCTTTGGAAACAACATTTAATTTAACTTTATGCTTCATAGGTTTATTATTTTTTTAACCAATTATAAATATTCCACTTTTCTAACTATAATTTTGATGCACAAAATCATCGTCTATTTTGCAAAAATATTAGTTAAATACTAATTTTTATTTTTATTTTTGTGGTTTCTTTTACATTGACTCCAGGCAATGTTTATGATCATTTTACTAATATCCGTTATAACTTATTTGATCTAACTTCTAAATTTTAGAAACTCTGATATTTGCTCATAATAACTAAATGCCAATTAAGAAAATCAAAATGACTAATCAAAATGAAATTGAAAAAATCACTTTTTTCACAAATGTCAATTAAGATAATAAAGAAAGCACTAATGATATTTGAACACCTATTTGAGACACATTTTCTGGACACCCTAGACACAATGACAATTATGTAAATATAAGTGCACTATTAACACACATTCCTGGGTGTCCATCTTGAGTGTTCATATAACACACCTCGAAAGAAAGGCCAATAACAATATCCCATTTAAGAGGGTCAACGTTTTTTTTTTCCTCATTTCATTTGCAGATATGGCATACTTGAAATCAATATCTTGTCTGGGGTCACAGCTGGTAAAAAAAAAAATTGTTCTATTAGCATCAAAAAAATATATATATGGTTCTATTTGCCCATATTCTATGATCCTTAACGTTTGATAGAACTACTGTTTAGTTGTAGAAAACAACTTTCAGCACTAGTTTCCTATATGTAGAAGCATTTTTTTAGCAAAAAAATGACATGCTGCTCTAAAACCTTAAATAAATAGATAAATAAAGACATATTGTTATATCATAAAATTAGAGCTACCCAGTATATGAATCACTATAGCATCAGAATTATGCATTATATGTTGTATTAGTTGTCAGCATGTGTACCACACAACCTTTACCTATAATTTATTTAAGGGTTAAATATGTTTTTAGTCCCTCATTTTTTACAAAAGTTCGGTTTTAGTCCCTCGTTTGAAAAATAAACTTTTTTAGTCCCTCATTTTTTAAAATATGTCGGAAATGGTCCCTGCACCAATATTTTTTAGTCCCTCAATTTTGACAATCATATATTTTTAGTCCCTCATTTTTTACAAAAGTTCGGTTTTAGTCCCTCGGTTTTCAAATGGAAGTGTGGTGCAGGGACCATTTCCGACACATTTTAAAAAACGGGGGACTAAAAAGGTACATTTTTCAAAAGAGGGACTAAAACCGAACTTTTGTCAAAAACGAGGGACTAAAAACATATTTAACCCTTTATTTAATATTGTGGTGGCAAAAATCATACCTCTGAAGGGGAGAACATAAACAAAGTTGCCTTGTTAGGTTATGGTTAATTTTTTTCGAATGCCAAAAGGAAATTTATTCACATGATGAGTATAAGATATATTCAACCAAAAGAAAGAAAGTCTAATGCACATACCAAGCTAAGCCAATCCAGCATTAAAAAAAAAAAAAAAAAAATAACAAAACAAAACAACACCTCTAAAATCTTAAAAAACTTTAGAGCTTCCCAACCACAATAACAGAGCCGTGTAGCCCCTGCCTATGACAGAAGAATCTTGAAGATCAGCTACCCTTTCTGCATCAGCAAGCCTAAAGGCAGAGAGCAGAACCTTTCCTGCAAATTACCACCAAACCATAATACTAATGTTTCACAAATTGACCAAACAATGGAAAACCAAAAGAAGATTCTTGTCCAGCTTGATGATAATGCCAATGGAAAATCAATGTAAGAAAGAACAATCATTTCTAGGCATGTAATTAACAATTTTGAAGCACACGTTAACATTCATTGTTGTTTTGGCAACAGGTTTTTCACGTGTGTGATTTTTTTCTACACCTCTCTTTGTTTTGGAAAAATGAATCAGAATTCTAGAAGAATTATAGAAAAATCAAAAACACTCTTTACTTGGGGAACTAAACATATCTAGAAGATACTGTTAGAGATACAATCATTTCTAGGCATGTAATTAACAACTTGAGTTTTTAGAATCTGGTCCTAAAAGTTTTGCAAGAACCTCTGTGACCAAGTATAATTACTACTTTTACTGATCTCTTGCTATAACAGTGGCTTTATATATATCCCTGTTAGCTGGACATTAAGGATGTGGAAATGATAAAGGTGCAAGGAGCCGAAGAGACAAAAGAAAATGAAGGGATGAATACCAATTTTAATAGCAGTTACTCGAAATCCACAGCATATGATTAGGTAGCTTCTCTGCATAAACATATTATTGACAACAGTGAGTAAATTAGTTTATTAAGCATGAACATATAAACAGAGACCAACATGCTGATTAGTGCCATAAATCTTGGTCAAAACATTTTGTCAAACAGCTCATATCCACTTCTGTGCAAGCTTACAAAGAATGATTAAATCAGATTAATTAGTGTCTCCGTTACATTGAATACATAATAACCAAGATCATTACGACACATCAGTTTAATTGAAAAAGAAATGATCAGGAAACATGGGAATCCATTGTAGAAATGATCAGTTTCTGCAGCCGCCGTGAGCAGTGGCTGCCTCCATTGCGACTTCGCGGTTCTACACAGCAACAACCCCTCTCCAACTCATAACCACCACAGCTCCAGTGTGAAGCAAAAATCCAAAGTCAGGATTAGAAAGGGAGAAAGAAAGAAGAGTTATTCACATTTGAAGAAGAGTCAGAGATAAAAACCTTTTTTTTTTTTTAACAAATAGAGATAAAAAACTTTAATCTATTACTTTATCTGATATACATACATTTACGGTGTGTTTGGTTCAACGGAGGGGAGGGGAGGGGAGGGATTTTAATGGAGGGGAGGGGAGGGGAGGGGAAAGGGAGGGGAGGGATTTTAGTTAGACATTGTGTTTGGTTGAGAGGAGGGGAGGGGAGGGGAAATAGTACTTTCATGTTTGGTTCAGGAGGGGAGGGGAGGGATTTTAAAACAACTTTACTTTTAAACCTTATAATTATTTATTTAAAAATAGAAAAGTGGGGATATTTTAGTCAATACACATGAAAAGTTTTAAAATCCCTCCCCTCCCCTCCAAATCCCCCCAATATTGGAGGGGAGCTAAAATGGACCCAGGAGGGATTTTGCTCCCCTCCCCTCCCCTCCTAAAATTTGAACCAAACACAAAAGATTTAAAATATCCCCTCCCCTCCCCTCCCCTCCCCTCCATTCCCCTCCAACCAAACGATACCTTATTGATATAAATTTATTGGTTTATTACTGTAAATTGCAAACTGAATTGACATTTTTCTCCTAAGTTTGGGCCGGGAAAAATACCAAATCACCCCAAATTACCCAAGTAATTTTACGCAGTCACTACCTTCCTTACCCAAGTGATTTTACTGATATACCCTGGCCACCACCTTTCTTTTAATAATAAAGATAAAGATACTTGGTTTTATGAAACAAATTTTGGACTCTCAAGCCCATGGAAATTTCGGCCAACATGGCCAAGTTTCTTGTCCATTTAAGCTCATTTTCATGAGCTTACTTGAACATTCTAGTCTTCTCTTCCATTCTCTCCAAAATTCTTCATCTTCAACCTTTTTCTATTACACACAAAAACTCCATAACCATAGTTTGTGAAAGAACTTGTTGATCTACTTCAAATTTTCTACTTTCAAGAGGTAATCTTTACTCCTCTTTCTCATTAAACACTATGTTCTTCATATATTTTCTTGATTTGAACTCATCTTTTTCATTTTCCATATTAGGGCTCAAAACTTTGAAAAATCATAGAAAATCATAGAAATATCAAAAAATTATGAAACCAATTTCTATGAGTTTGTAATCACTTCTATATTCAAGATCTAAGAGTATGATTCAAACAAAATTTTCTTTCCAAATTATCTAACCCTAGCCATATGTGTGGATGGAGCTTTGTTCAATTTTTCTAGAACATGATCATTGATTCCAACTTTCTTCTGTATATTTGTGTTGGATCTAAGTTGTTAGCTTAAAATAAAATTCCTACCCATGGTTTCTATGCAGGGCCGAAACTAGGTCTTAATGGACCTATGTTGTTTTGATTTTGTTTTGAACGTAAAACAATTTTTCTAAGTTCTATGATACTCTAGGATCATAAATCTAAGAGTATGTGAATTTTAGAAATTTCTAACCCTAAAAATCATCACATGGCCGAATCATATAGGTAGTGTTTAGGAGGATCTAGTTGTTGATAATAATTGTTTGATAGTGGTTTAATGAAGGTTAAGTGATCGGATTGAACGTTGAACCGAGAACCGGATTTCCGACGAGTTGAATCGAAAGAAAATCTTTGAAAGGTAAGGGGGGATTACCTGAGGGATTTTCTGTTAATTATATGTTATCTGAATGTGGACTGTGCATTTATGTGTGTTTGCTGCGGCCATTAAAGTTGTTATCATCGTTGATGTTTTTATCTGTGCTTGACTGTCTGTTTTGGTTTGACTATTTTTAGCTATATGTTGTAGAACTTTAAATGGTAGATTTGAATTATAATGATTACAATGAGGTTTCTGCCGGTTGATGTGTAAAAAGCCTGATTGAGATTAGTGCTCAATTAATTTGCAAGAGGAAAATTTTACGAAGCCTTAAGATAAATTAAACTTAAGAATTTATTTACTTACTGTATTAGAAAATGTTTTATGAGGAAAGTCATAGTTAGGTTTTAAAAGATTAGAAACATTAGAAGATAGCTTATTTTGAACATAAATAAGGAAAGTGTTTTTCTAAGACTACATAACCCTTTTGAAAATTAGGTTTTAACTCAAGAGAAAATTCTTTTAAAAGAATGAAGTTTGCGAAAGAGGATTTCTCTAGAGAAAATGACTTTCCTAATTGTTGAGAAAATTTTTATAAAAGAGTTTCAATTAGAAAAGTTTTTCTGAAAATAAAATTAATTAGAACTTAGTAACCGAGACGTTGGGGTACTACAGTTCTCACGGTGTTATGGACAAGATGTCTTGTGGACATTAAGTCTACCCCATGGTGTACTTCATGGTGTAATAAACGGTGTAAAATGGTGAAAAATATTTTCTACGACCACGAACCTAAGATCAGTGCACAGGTCTAAGGTTTCGTGAATGAGACTCGGACTTTATGTCTTGTGTTAATAATAAGAGGTTTGAAAATGATGAAAACTACGGATGGTCGAAAGCCTTTGAGCTTCGGCATGGAAAGATTGAACGCAAAGAAAAATGACGAGAATAAATTGTTTTATTGCATGTATTTGGCAGACATGCCCACGATGTTTATGTATGAATGCCTTGAAGGGTAAGGTATTTCATGCTACGGTGTTTCATTGTGCCTTGATGGACAATGAAGTTCATATGCCTTGTGCCTTGCGTTGGACAATATGCTATGAACATCTACAGACAATGATCATTGTGCCAGGAGTTTTGGACAGTATTGTGGATAAACACGGTGTGCCTTATTTGGCAATTGAGCCTGATCAGCTCCTTTATACGGTGTTGAGATCTCCAGAGATTAGGAAAAATTAGACGATGTTATAGAAATGTTCATGCATATGTTTTCAAAAACGATGATCGGGTATGAAACCCAGTTATGTGTGACTTATTCATTTATTATAATTGACGTTGTTATGATGATGTTAGTTGTATATGCTTCTTTGTGCTACATGTAGTTATCATGTTAATCCATATATTGGCTTCTCACCCTTGCATGTTCTCTTGTTGGGTACCACTCTTCGTGGCATATCTTATACTCGAGAACAGATGAACTCGAATCAGCCGTTGGCTCATTTGGGGACACGCGTCCTTATCCTTGAAGATGCAGATGACGGTGGCGCGTGGGAGATTCCTCCCATGGGGCAACGCGCCATCTATGCTGGCCCTGTGACTGAGGTTACCGGCAATATAGCTATGGGACCTCAGAGGAGGATACACACTGTTGAGACTATCGAGATTTTACTACCTCCGATGTGGTTACTTCTATAGTATTGGGCTGAACAAGGAGCGTTAGATGTTCATCCTCCCAATATGCCGCCTTTACAGTTGGAGGCACCTCCCGTGGTCGAGGAGTGGGATCCTGACCTTGAAGAAGATCCAGAAGAGTTCATTGAGGAGGAACCTGGAAACCAACCCGTAGAAAATGGTGATGTTGGTTCAAATGAAGGAGCAGGAGTGGTAGGATCTTCATTAGATACTTCTGTTGGAAGCAGGAATGACCATCTGGGTCTTCCCAATGGTTTTGTTTAGTGTGACCAGCTGTAGGACCTGACCCTTTAAGTAGTGGGTTTTTGTCAGTCTAATCTGGCTTTGAGAGCCATGGTTTTTTTTTTTTTTTTGAAATATGGTTCTTGACTTTTCCTTATGTGCTACGTTGATGTATTTAGTTTCCTAACTTAGCTGTTCAGAGAATGGCCTGTTGTATAAAGGTCCTTTTTGAAAAATGTTGTACTGATAATTATGTATTAAACTTATGATGCAGCTATGTATATTATGTTGTTTGTTCTGTTGTTTTCAGTTGATACGGAAGATTGAAAAAAAAATTTATCACTATTTTTTTAAAAGTTAATGATGAAAGAATATTATTTTCCGAAATAACCAGCAAATTCAAAGTTTAGTTTTCCTCAAACGAGTAACTATGTGATATCTCTAGGAGGGGTGTCACACAAAACCTTGAAGTAAATCTCGGATCCCTATCCGACATTATACTCGCTGGAACACCATGCAACCTCACTATCTCATTGATGTACAACTGGGTTAACTTTTCCAAAGAGAACCTCTGATTGATAGGTAGGAAGTGAGCACTTTTTGTCAGCCTATCCATTATTACCCAAATTGCATTATGCTTCCTTTATGTCTTAGGCAAACCCGACACAAAGTCAATTGCAATACTATCCTATTTCCATTCTGGGATATCTAGAGATTGCAATAATCCTGCTGGCTTCTGGTGTTCAATCTTTGCCTTCTGACACACCAAGCAGGATTGGACGTACTCCGCTACTTCCTTCTTCATTCCAGGCCACCAAAACATCTTTTTCAAGTCCTGTTACATCTTCGTGGCACTTGGATGAAAACTTATCTTACTCTTGTGTGCTTCTTCCAAGATTATATTCTTAACTTCTCTATCCTCTGGCACACAAATCCTTTCACCAAACCTTAAGATTCCGCCAGTACCTTGTTTAAACTTCGCAGATTCTCCTGCCTCTATCTTCTGATTGACCTTTTGGAAATACTGGTCTTCTGCTTGCTTTTTCCACACTAAGTCTAGGAATCAACTAGTTACAGTGACTGTTCCCAAACTTATCTTATTCTGAGATAATTCTGTTATCCCAAGATTCATATCTCTGAATTTCTCTATCAGTTCTAGCTCCTTGATCATCATAGCAGACACTAGCAAGGATTTCCAACTTAATGCATCTGCTACGACGTTCGCTTTCCCAGGATGGTATTGGAGATCAAACTCATAGTCTTTTATGAACTCCATCCATCTCCTCTGCCTCATGTTTAACTCTTTCTGATTGAACAAATACTTCAGACTCTTATGATCACTAAACACTGTGAACTGAGCATAATACAGATAATGTCTCCATATCTTCAATGCAAACACTATTGTGGCCAACTCTAAGTCATGGGTTGGGTAATTCCACTCATGTACTCTTAACTGTCTAGAGGCATACGCCACCACCTTTCCATTTTGCATGGGAATGCAACCCAATCCTTGATGTGATGCAACACAATACACATCAAAAGGTGCAAACAGATCTGGCAAGACTAGTAATGGAGATGTTGTTAGCCTCCTTTTTAACTCCAGGAAACTAGCCTCACACTCAATAGTCAACTCAAACACTTTTCCTTTTCTCGTTAATTGCATCATCGGCAACACAATCTTTGAGAATCCTTGGATGAACCATCTGTAGTGACCTGTCAGTCCAAGAAAACTCCTAAGTTCACCCACTGTCTTAGGGCATTCCCAATTCACCACTACTTCAACTTTAGCAGGATCCACAACTATCCCTTCCTTGTTGATCACATGCCCAAAAAATTGTACTTCGTCCAACCAGAATTCACACTTAGACAACTTGGCATAGAGTTGTCTGTTCTTAAGCACTTGAAGTACAATTCGAAGATGCTTGCATGTTCTTCTCTACTTGAGGAGTATATCAGAATATCGTCGATAAACAAAACGACGAATTTGTCTAGGTATGGTCTGACAATCTGATTCATATAGTATGGCTGGAGCATTAGTCACGCTAAATAGCATAGCCAGATACTCGTAATGACCATACCGACTTCTAAAAGAAGTCGTCAGTCTATCATCTTCCTTCACCCGAATCTGATGGTATTCAGACCTCAGATCTATCTTAGAGAACAGTGTCTCCCCGCAACTAATGCATCAAGTCATCTATTCTCGGCAATAGGTATTTGTTCTTTATCATTACTTTGTTAAGCTGTCGATAGTCCACACACAACCTTGCACTTCCGTGCTTCTTCCTTACAAACAACACCGACGCTCCCGACGGCGAAGCACTTGGCCGTATAAACTCCTTCTTCAGCATGTCATCTAGCTACTTCTTTAATTCCGCCAACTCTATCGGGGACATTCGATAAGGTACTATAGATATCGGTAATGTCTCTTGTATGAGATCTATAGCAAATTCAATCTCCCTCTTAGGTGGTACTCCTGGCACATCATCCGGAAAAACTTTGGGAAAATCGCTTACGACAGGCAGTGCTTCCATCTTAGGAGACTCCTTGGCTTCCAAAGAAAACAACACCACGCAGCTCCATGATCGTCCTTCTCCCGTACTACCGTCATTGACAGGCAATAATCCAGAAGGCACCGCAAAACGAAGAGTTTTATTTGAACAGTCCAAAACTACATGGTCACCCGAAAGTCAATCCATGCCCAATATAATATCAATCTGCTGCATAGGCAGATATATAAGGTCAACAACAAAAGTCCGATTTTCAAGAACAACTGGACAGGCTCGACAAACAAATAAAGTAGTTAATGTATCTCCCATAAGGGTAGAGACATTCAGATCATAGGGTAATGATGTAACAGGCGGTTTCAAATGATCCATGCACTCAAGAGAAATAAAGAATGCGTAGCGCCTGAATCAAATAATACAGACAAGAGTTTTTCGAAAACGAGGCACTTACCCTGTATGAGATCAGGATCAATCCTCTAAGGAGTCACAGTCCTATGCAAGTCGGTCGATCTCTCCCATAGGGGATACTGATTCCAAGACATTCTCTTTCTCTGACTAGGGGTATCTTGGTCGCCTTGGAAGGTCCACCTACGAGTGGAATTCTCAGGACCAGACGTCAAGATAGCTAAGCCTCCACGGGATTCATGACACAGTGGGTGCAAATCACTAATCACTGTAGATCTTTCCAGACCGGACTACATCCTCAAGGTTCCCAAAATTTTCCCTCTCCATATTTTGTACCCGCACCCGGAAACATTAACCTCGCATCACTCCAAGTCACACGGCTTGCCACGTTGACAACTATGCAATGCACAAACAGCCTAAGTTGACACCAGTACAAATCTTACACTTACACGTATCACGATGCCCTAGGCATCCATATTCTCATCTCGGTACCCATATACCGAATTCACATCACAAAACCAATCAGCATACCCTTAGGGTGTCAACTAGGGTTTCTAACACAACAACCAGTCAACCGCAATAGTATCATAATTACATATCATAACTCAACAAATAATAATATTAAAATAATATAAAACATATAACAAGTATCACACATTAACCAGCACAATAATCCAAAGACATAATCATATAATAGATAAACATGCATCCTCAATCAGAATTGACTAACATAGGGTTTTGCCCTAATATCAATAAGCCTATGATAACCAAACCCTAACAGGCATTTTCAAACCATTTTCAATGACAATTTAGCCATTGTTGACTACTCGACAACTAGTAGGGTTTGGGGCACTCTACACATACAGTCTAATATAAAGTACTATGCTTGCCTCCTCGGCGTGTCAGGTACTTTCTCCTCACCTTAGACAGTCGCCAACACTTGTCCGACATCTCGAAACACATGCTCCTCACTACACATAGCCACTGCCATGTTCCTTAGGGAGCTCGTCGATGATCTGAAATTGCCCTAACAGAGAGACACCATCTAAACATTGTCAGAAACCCTAATCTTGCAATAAATCTGTAAATGAAGCAAGAAATCATGCAAGAATGAGGATAGAACAAAGAACGACAATGTCGACGTGTCAACGAGTTAGGGCTTCGAGCATTACCTCGGCTGATCGACAAATTGAAAGAAGATATATGATGTGCTCGTTGCCCTGATCACATATTCGAAGTCGGAATCAAAATCAGACCGACGAACAGTGCTTAAACCTCACTGTCTCTCTCTCTAAAACACGTAAAGCCTCTCTGACTACAAGTCTGGTTCGTATGCTTGAGCGTGGAACCCTACTCGCCACATCTCTGCCACGTGTTGTTCACACTATGCCACGTGTCTAGGACCATGCCACGCTTGAGCGTCTGGAAGGTCAACGTTTTAGCATGCCAACTTTCAAACATTGGACTTCTCCATGCTTAAACATTGAGCTAATGTCAATACCCGATTTTCACCCGTTTCGGTGCGTTCTAAGCTCGTTTGAAGTCCGATTGACCTCAAATTTGAAACACAAGCTCATTGACACCCAAGGAACATGATTGAGCCTTAAAATATGCCCAATACTTTCCTCTTACACTAATCGAGAAAATAGAGAGTTGCAAAAGCGGAAGAGACGACATATGTCATTTCTAATTTGTAGTTGTTTTATAGATTCTGAAGTGGAAGGGTGTTTTGTGGGATGTGGAGTTATTTGGATTAATAAATCGTTTCTTGGAAAAATAGTATTTCAAATTGTGGATTCTGCCTAGGGACGGATGTATTAACAATGGTTTGGGAACAGTTCCCCCCCAAAATAATTTTTTATATTGATATATTTACTAATTTTTGTTTGCCCCGCAAAAAAAATTAGATGTTGCCCCCAAATGTTAAATCGTGGTCACTCATCTTATTTGCTTCACCCCATCCACTATTCATTCTGTCATGAGATTATGTATTTTGTGTGTGAGAGAGGGTGTATAATTGTTTCCCATTTCTTAATGAATTGCTTTTATTTCCTACTCGTTGACATATATTTCACATTGCTTTTATTTCCCACTTGTTGACATATATTTCACATTTATTCATATTTATAATATTTTTCTTTTTGATAAAAATATATGTAGATTATTTTCTTTCCCCCACTAACCAAAGTTTCTGGATCCATCATTGGAGTAAAGGTTATAAAGGTAGAAGAAAAATATGGGCAATTTCATTTATTTTGAGTGAAAATTTTATATATATTGAAATAAATTGATAAAGAACATGAGTTTGAAGGACTCAAATAAAATTATACTGCAACATTAAAACAGTCAAAGCCAATTATATCCACCAAAACCAAGTTTTCTTGTGTATGCAAAAATGTATATTGAGTTTGGAAAATGTAAATATGGTAAACCAAATGAAAAAGTTTCTGAGACACATCGATGTCACATTAAAGATGAACTCTAATTAACTAAGATTTAATCTGTTTAATTAGTGTTAACGCATTTATTAACATTCGAAAATTATATATATATATATATATATATATTGCAGAAGCGGTAAATTAAAAACACTTTAAAACATGCATAGTGGAAAACATAAAACATAACATATATACAACATGTACAGAAAGTCATCAAGGTATTCTGGATCCCAACATAGGGATCATATACCTAGTAAAAGCTATACAGACTCTGATCAAAGTAGAAGACATAAACAAACATATACATACTGGTCACAGAAGAAAGAGAAAAAGATACTGCATCTACACTCCCGCCTCTTTGTCAAAATACATCAAAATACAAAAAGCTCACAGAGGCACATTCCTATCAGATGCAACCGACAATCCATAACACAGGTGATATAGGCATCTGGAGCTACCCTCACCCTCTTTGTAGCAGCGCCTATAAACTCTGGTCCTAACAGACTCGTCCCTGCTCATCACTACCCTCTGGTGACAAAAAATGATACATAGTCTTCACCCTCCTCCTCTTCCAGCCTCTGTGCATTATCCCAACTCCACTGCGAGCCTCAAAGCGATCTACCATGTTCCACATATCATCCTGGAACTCTTGGTGGCGAGGTGGATACCACATCTCGGAGAAAGGAAGATGTTGGGAGATGCGGTAGGATCTTAGAAGAGTAAAGAAAGGGCCTTCTCCTAAGCGGATGTAGATGCTGACTGGGCCAACATAGCACATGAAGAACTGTGAGACACCCCGATGTCCCACTAAAGAAAACCCTAATTAACTAAGTCTTAATCCGTAATTAACCTTAACACGATTATTACATGCGAAAATATTAAAAATTGTAAAGAAATAAAACATTTTAAACATGCACAAGCGGCGTCATCCACACATATATACAATATATACATCACGTCCATCAGAGTACGAATTGTCCTAATAGAGGGACCATAATCTACGGAAGCTATACACACTTATAAAAAGAAACTGAACATAGGTACAGACATGTCACAGAAAAAGGAAAAGATTCTATAGATAGCCGGACCGCTACTCTAAAGAATACATCAAAATGTCAAAAACAAGCTCACAGAGGATCACAACCTAACAGACACATCTTCATCCCTGATGCACTGGCCTCATATCTATCCCGGAAGAACTTGTCAGCCCTAGGGTTCGATTTGGTCAAGAACTGCCTTTCCGACAACTGTTTTCTCGCCCCAACCATTGATGTATATGCTCCAACTTGAGTGGGAGTGTTGAGATATTATCTTATCTTATCATATATTATCATATAGAATATTTATCTTACCTTACTAGATACTTTCAAATAGGATATTATTCAATTTATTTATTTATTTATTTATGTATTTTTATTTGAGGGGGGAAGCATTTTTTCACGTAACAAGCTTAAAGCTTAGTAAGCCTTATCTTGAGGGAGAGTGTTAAAATATTTGAAATATATCATAATTTCTTATCTTATCCTTCGGGATTTTATCTTCTCGTTAATAAGTTATTTATTTCCTATTTAATTAGGATTGGGAAGTTAATATTAGTATAAATAGGACTATTGAGTTTGTCTTATGTATCAAACTATCACCACATCAAATCAACATTAGTTTCATATTATTTCAAGTTTCCATTCTCTCTTTCTCTTTGTCCCTATCTAAAACCCTTCAATTCAACAATATAGGACAAAGATAACATCATGCTAGTTCTTAAAGAACTAGACTTGTTTGTTTTTATATATTCTTGCCTAAATTATACTTTTGATCGTCTATCTTATTGTTTGATTTCAATTTGGTCCTCTACTTAATTTTCATTCCGAAGTGATCCCTTATCTTGTTAACGTTACACCAAGTTGGTCCTTTCTGTCAGATTTGCACTAACAATGTCACAAAAGACACTTTCCCTTTGTCGGAATCTATGTTTTTGAGAGAGAAACTTAGGTGTTGTTTTGGCTTTTAATCCCTAGATTTGAATGGCCATCTCCCTCTAAAACAAATAAATCATAAAAAAAAAATATGAAAGAAAGAAAGAAAAAATAGAAATAGCAACAAAATCCCATAGATCAAGGAAAGAGCACATACCACCATAGGTGATGGCAAACACAAATCATTGGTGCCCTGATCTCTTATCTTCTTTTTCTCCTAGGCTAAAATACTTTTTTTTGGTCCTGTATCTTTCTTTTCTTTTTTTAGTTTTACTTTGGTTCCTTATGTTTTAAAAGTTCCAGTTTGGTCCCTAATTCTGTTTCAATGATAGCAAGTTAATCCTTTTCATCATATTTCCGCAGGGTTCTGGAAAATTTCACCAGAAACTAGAAAATCTCGTCAAGGAACTAGAAAACCCTTCTCTCTCTCTCTCTTCCCCCCTCTTTCTTCCGCTATCTTACTAATCTGGGACCTCAAATCCTCAAGGAACTATAAAATAAAAAATGAAAGAGAATGCTTAATACATAAACCAAATTGTCATCACCAGAAACTACACTTTTTATTGACCAATCTTAAATTTGCATAGTTTTTAGCATTTGAATGGGAGAGAGGAATAGGGAGGGAGGGGGAGAGAGAGATGAAGAGTTTTTTTAGTTTCTGGCCAATTTTTTCGGTTTTCGGCGAGATTTTCCAGAATCTGGCAAGATTTTCTAGAATCCGGTGAAAATATGACAGAAAAGACTAACTTGCTATAACTGAGACATAAACTGAAACTTTTTAAACTTAAGGGACCAAAATGAAACTTAAAAAATAAGATAGAGGATCAAAAGAGCATTTTTGTCTTTCTTCTATTTACAACCACTGCAGGTATTTTTAAGAAGTCCTCATGTTTTTAACAAAGCATTCAAAGATGCAATTTGATGTACAAATTGTAATAACTACACTCATCAATAGAAAGACTCGATTTTCATGCACAAACAAGGGAAGTTAGTTGGAATTGGGACAATACACATTCATAGTTGCACCCACCAACAGTCAACTGACTCAACTTTGTTGGCAAGGACTGAAAAATTACCAGAAGTCCATACAAGAACATGAGCCGTGCTCAAAATGGTGAAAGCGCTTCCTGTCCCTAACACTTATCTTACGCTCATAAATTTTGGAGATTAATTTCATTGAGGAATGACAATCTTCACATATTCTTAAGTTTTTAACAATCTGAAGTGGTGTCTTAGGGGATGTACTAATTAAGCCAAAGGCAACTGCAATCTTCTCACTGTGGTAATGCAGCACTGTTTCTTTAATTTTCTCATCCATCTTAAGCAAGACTTGTGTGGTGTCTGGCCTATAACCTTCCAAATTCAACTTGTTGGAAATTTCCTCCAACATTGAGTGTATTTCCTTGGCTCTAGGATGGGAATCATCTTCAACAAGAAATTCATGAATAACACCATCAATCTCAATCCAACTACATCCAGGGTCTTTCCTAATGTCCATGTCTTTCATCATTGACCTCACCTCTGCTACTCCATCCCAATCTCCTGCTGAGGCATACATGTTTGATAGAGCCACATATGCCCCACTATCATGTGGCACCAATTGCATTAAAACCTCCGCTGCACGCCTACCAATTTCAATATTTCTATGCATCTTACAAGCACCAAGCAAGGCCTTCCATATTACATCATCTGATCTTATTGGCATGTTCAATATAAGCTCTTCAGCTTCTTCTAGATAGCCAGCACGACCGAGGAGGTCCACCATGCACCCGTAGTGTTCTATCCTAGGCTCCAATCCTACCACATTAACCATGTGATTGAAAAATGATCTCCCCTTGTTTACTAAACCTGCGTGGCTACAAGCGCTCAAGATGGCTATGTATGTAACATCACTAGGAGAAACTCCACTTCTTTCCATCCTAGAAAAATAATCAAACAAATCATTGGCTTTACCATGCATGGCAAGACCACCAATTATAGCATTCCAAGTTATGACATTTTTCTTAGGCAGCCTCTCAAAGACCTGAATTGCCTTCTCAATGCTCCCACACTTTGCATACATATCAACTAAAGCAGAGCCAAGGACATCATCAATCTGAATCTTATTCTTCTCTGCACACAAATGCACCCATTTCCCTAACTCGAGTGCTCCAAGACGCGAAATTGCAGGCAGCACGCTTACCAGAGTAACCCGGTTAGGCAACACATCTCCCATCTGCATCTTATGAAACATTTCCACAGCCTCCATGAAGAACCCATTTTGTGCATACCCAGAAATGATCACATTCCAAGAAACCACACTTCTTTGGTGCATCTTGTCAAACAATTCCCTAGCAGCCTTAAGGTTCCCAAGTCTTACATACCCATCAATCATCACATTGAAAAGAACCACATTACCCTCTTGTTTCCTCTTATCTCTCACCATTCTGCTCATATCATCAATACCATCAACATTCCTATAAAACAAAACATGTGCATCCTCCATATTCCCACACATCACGTACATCCTCAGCAAATTGCTGACAACAAACTCATCATCACCAAATCCAAACTTAACAACTAAACCATGAACCTGCTTCCCTTCTTCCAACCTGGCCACAACTGAGCAGGCTTTTAACACAGAGGGGAAGGTAAACCTATCAGGTTCCACCATTCCATCAGACACCATCTTACAGAAAAGCAACAAGGCATCAAGTGCCCTATCATGGCTTTCAGAAAGTGACCTGATCAAAGTGTTCCAAGCAAAGCAATTTGGTTCAGGAATTTGGTCGAACAGTGAGAGGGCATAGCTAGTATCACGAAAATCTGAGGTCGAACAGTGCTTGAGGAGCTCTGTTGCCACTGTGAGGTTATGGATTTGGGATGTTTTGATCAAAAAGGCATGGACTTGCTTCAATTCTCGGATGCTTTTGCATGTCCTTATATGTGGGACTGGCAACTGTGGATGAGATGATGCAGTATTGGTGTTCAACAATAGAGAACTCATCTTAGGAAAAATAAATGTGTGGATGCCATCAGATGTTTCGGCAAAAAAAAGGTGTGTATAATATATTAATATTGTAACTTTTTTTTGTCCTCGAAGTGTTATTCCTAAAAAAAAAAAAAAGTGCACTTTTGTGTAATGGTAAACCGGTAATGTAACAAAATTTGACAAGCACAACTGCTAATTTTAAAATCGTGATGAATGACATGTTGCAATTTATTAATGATATTTCAAGATAATTAACTCATTAATCATTTATCAAGCTTCATTAATCAAAATTGTATATATTATTAATCAAATTGTTTGTTAACAAGTTACTCTATTACAGATACATCTATTAACCAAATAATATTTATATATGTGTTATAAAAATCAAGATTGTTGAAAAGTTGTCTGAAAAGATATATATATATATATATATTCTCGCTTTGCTCCAACTAATTCTTTTTAATTATTTTATTAAAGATTAAAAGAGAAATATCAAAAAGAAAGAAAGAGAGAGGGAGAGGGAGAGGGAGAGGGAGAGACAGAGAGAAATATAATATGTGATAAAGAGATCAACTGTGTTATTTGCACACCCGGGTGCGATACCTCTAGTCGACACCCGGGTACTGTAGCACTAATTTTTATTTTTATTTTTACAAATTTTGACTTTTTTAAAAAAAATAAAAAAAAATAGCTTTTTTGAATACTAACATTTTTTACTAATTACGTACAAATATCTGGTTAATTCAGTTCATTGTATGGTTAATGGGTCATCTTTTTTTTTTGACAAATTTTGACTTTTTTTTTTTAAAACAAAAACATGTGGTTAATTCTTTGAAAATGGTTGGTTAATTCAGTGTATTCTGTGGTAATAGGTAACTCCAATGCTTGAAATAAGATTTTTACATGCCATAAACACGTAGTTAATCCTTTGAAAATGGTTGGTTAATATAGTGTATTCTTTGGTTAATGGGAAACTCTGATGCTTGAAATAAGATTTTTATATGCCATAAATACATGGTTAATCCTTTGCAAATGGTTGGTTAATTCAGTGTATTCTGTGGTTAATGATTAACTCTGGTTAATCCTTTGAAAATGGTTGATTAATTCAGTGTATTCTTTAGTTAATGGGTAACTCTGATGCTTGAAAAAATATTTTTACCTGCCATAAACACGTGGTTAATCCTTTGAAAATGGTTGGTTAATTCAGTGTTCTTTGATTAATGGGTAACTCTGATGCTTCAACAATTCTATTTGGTTAATCACGTACAAATATTTGGTTAATTCAGTTCATTATATGGTTAATGGGTCATTTTAAAGCTAACAATCATTTTTCACAACCATGTAAATATTTGGTTAATCACGTGCAAATATCTGGTTAATTCAGTTCATTATATGGTTAATTTGTGTGGAAAATTATTGTAAGTTTCAGGATGACCCATTAATCATATAATAAATTGAATTAACCAGATATTTGCACTGGACTAACCAAATATTTGCACGTAATTAACAAAAAATGTTAGTATTAAAAAAAGCTAATTTTTTATTTATTTTTTAAAAAAGTCAAAATTTGTAAAAAAATAAAAATAAATAAATAGTGCTACAGTACTCTGGTGTTGGCTGGAGCCTGGAGGTATCGCACCCGGGTGTGAAAAAAACATTTTTGTAAAGAGATTTTACGAAAACTATTTTCTATGAAATAACATTTTTCTAAAAGAAGTAATTATAAATATTATATTATATGAGGTATGTATACAATTTAAACTACTTTAAAATAAATTCAATTCTAGTTGTAAAAATTAGTTAAGAGGGTGGAACACTAGGGACAGTATTAACATTGGATTCCTCCTTAATACTTTCCAACAATGCCTCTAGCCCTTCCTATCTCCATTGATGACAAAACAGAATGACCCGTTCTGACCTGCATAAATTGAGGTGAGACGGGTTGACTCGTTCCTCGAATATGGATTGTGTAACACCCCGTTTTTTGTTATAAGTGTTTTTACATGCTTTATGTTTTGCCTTAGAAGTGTTAGAAATGGCTAAGTGGGATTTTAAGTTGGAAATCCCATCTTGATGTATGAGCACGGGCCGTGCTCATGTATCAGCACAACCGTGCTTAGTTGCGTGTGTTGTGCAAAAAGATGTGCAAGTGTACACAGTGAAACAAGTAATAAAGAGTGAGTAAAGATCGTTCCCACGAGGATTTAAATGATTTAAATATAAATTCTAGTTTTAACATTTTCTACTTAGCTTAATAAAATAAAGAGTGATTTTAAGCATGTAAAGTAAAGCCAGTAGTTAAGTCTCAGAACAGAAATTGTAAGTGCACGAAAGTAATAAGAGAAATAAATGAGGGTTTTGAAAACAGAGATGGAAACAACTAGGAATCTAATCCTTTGTAATCTTAACTTCAGGGTAATTCATGCTTCAGGATGCTACAACATTTAGTCCAGGAAATGAATATTTGCTTTCCAACAGTAATAACTGAGTTAATTAAAAGCTTCTTATTCTTAAGTTCAAATTAATTTCCCTCAATTGTCAGATAAGCACGTCCAGCTACTTAAAGACTTGAAAGCTATTCCTAGCTCATTCAACACAATTAATTCTCCAATTAATTGTTCTATCTTTATCTTCTAATCAAATCTACTAACTCAGTTTTTCCCAAACTCAATTAGCTAGTATTTCAGTTTAGTTGATCAGTCCAAACTAAAATAAACATTCAAGCAGAGAAGAAGAAAATGAATAACATCCTTTGCATTGAATTACCCATCAGTGTTAATTACAAATTCATTGAATCCTAGCTAAGAGAATTTAGCTCATAATGAGCTTAATGACAAAATGAACATAAAGGAAAGACTAAACATAAAACATAAAGGATTTACAGAGAGGACAAAGGTGAAAGCTGACGGCTGTTGTGCATAGTATAGAGCTGACCCCAAAACAAAGCTTACACACATTATTTGTACTAGCTCCCCAAAATAGGGTTTACATTCTCTCTCATACCTCACTTTTTGGGCTTTACAAAAAATTCAAATACTAAAATAATTCATGGCCCAATTCCCAAGTACACACAGCTGCTGCATTGCATTTCTCTTTCTTCCTTTTTGGACAGCGCAACAGACTTTTGTCTTCTAGTGAACATTAGCTGAGCTGGAAATGTTTTTGTCTTGTAGTGAATCACTTCCCAGAAGCAGCAGCATTCCATAACATTCCAGAGCAACTCCTTCAGCAATTTCACCTCTAAAACCTGCTCAAAACTCAAACAAACCTTCAACAATAACAATTCAGAATTCACCGCTTTTTCAGCATTTTAACAGATCAAAACAATTATTTGCTAACCACAGCAAAACTTGACTTTCTTCTCCAAAATTGATCAAAATAAGGACAATGATAAAGCTAAAAAGATACCAATAACTCTTATTTCTAAGAGAATAAGAGTTATCACATCCCCAAACTTGAACCATTGCTTGTCCTCAAGTAATGACACTCAAAAAGCACCACCAAATTAAGAACAAAATCAGAACAGTATAAGCAAAATCCATGGCAGTCCTCAGATGCATTTTTCAAAGACATGCTCAAGGAAACTCCACCCAAACCACCTCTCAACAGAGTCTTAGGTGCATTTTCCAAATATCCTTTAGACAAAAAGGGTGAAGGCTTACTAGATTATCTTCCTAAGAAAAGGGGCTAAACACACTATTGGATTTGTCATATCACTCTATTCACTCTACTCTATGTTCTTTGTTGGTGTTTCACTCAATCATCATTCGCATGCAACTCTATTATAGGCTTGACAAATTTCTACCAATCAAAAACAAAAACACAAATTACACACAGCAAGAGGGCTTTAGTGGGTTGTAATGGGGCTAAGGTTCAGGTGGGATATCTTTTGGACAGTAGCTAAATTAGGTGGAGTTCAATATCTCTTTTCCAAATCTCCCCTCCAAACTAAGGCATTTCTGTACTTTTGCCACAAGTCTGATGACAATGAGAGGTACTTTATTAATTTTATTTCTTTTTCTCTCTCTCTCTCTGTTTTTTTTTTTTTGAATAAGAAAGGGGAGGAAAGGCAGCAACTTTTCACTTTTTCACACTGTTCCTTTGATGCCTTGCTCTTTCCTCCTTTTTGTTTCATAAGTACCCACCCCCCCCCCCCCCCCCCCCCAAAAAAAAAACTTATATTAATGGTTGTCCCCAACCATTTTGGTCAGGACCCATATTCAGATGCCAACTTCGAAAACATTCTCAAACTCCACCTAAATAGGATAATACATTGTCTTACAGGGAATTTGAACTTGTAATGTGGCTTAGTACAAACAAAAAGGTCTCAGGCTCAAAGGGGTCCACAAAGGGAAATTTTAGGGTTGGCCTCTTAAGTCTCAGTGGTTGAAACAACAAAAGTGCCTCACACTTATTTGTGTGCATCAGTGAAATGTGCAATCAATCACAGAAATAAGTCAAGTTCTGCAGAGAAAACATATGAGTGGAATGCATGATGAAAGAATTTGTTGAAGACCAAAAGCTCACAGGAATGGTGCTATAGAGTGCTACACATCATATTCAGCCTCACTCACTCCCAAACTTGTAACACCCCGATTTTTCGACTTTCTAATATCGATAATAATTATATAAATGATTATATTCTTATCCGAGATTTCCCTGTCATACTTATTTTATAAGGTTACGGAAAATTTTGGAATGAAAATTCAGACGGAAACCGGTCTGCGTTTTCTGCGTTTTCACTGACAATAAGCTTTTACTGATCAGAAAACCTAATTTTGACTCGTGAATGAAACCATTAGGTTTTATATTTTGCCCCGGACGATTTTCAACATTTCGGAAAAATTCGTTAGGAATGAAATAAAATTATTTTATTCGAGCGTATTCTTTAAGGAAAACGCTTAAAACCTAAGTCGGGGATTAAGTCGGGTAAACGACGGAGTCGATTATGGAGCTGAGGTATTAGGAGAGATTAGTGTCACAGAGAGGACAAGGAGTCCGGCCTTAAATTTTAATAATTGGGAATTTTCAAGTGACATGACCAAAATACCCCTACGCTTAATCTAACCGACGTCGAGTCAAATTTTAACCATGGTTAAGGAACCAAGGTTAGTTTATGTGGACAATAATCAGCCACACCTCTCATTGAATGTGAGCCACATGACTTTGATCATGGTTAACAACTTGACCCGAGTTAAGTTAATTATTAACTATGGTTAATCATATATTGATTAAATAATCACAAAACCCATTGATTAACAAGCTAAGACCCAAACAAGGCCTAAGATCTCCCCTATAAGATCCCCTTGAAACTGCAGCCCCCTCCCCTTTTGCTCATTTCATCATCTTCCTCTCCAAGCTTCTTCAATTTCTTACATATTCTTAAGCTCCATAAGCTTACTTTGTGAAGCAACTTAATGATTCTTGCACTTTTTTTCAATTCCAGTAGGTAAAACTTATTCTCCTTACTCAATCATGATCATGTATTCAAGAAATTTCATGATTCAATGTCTTGTTCATCCACGTTCATCATTTCTAATTATTAGATCTAGAAACTTTGAAATTGTCTAAAAAATCATAGAAAAATCCTATAAATATGAACTCAATTTCTATGAGTTTATTATCATCTCTATATTCATAATCCAAAAGTATGTTTCAAACAAAGTTTTCCTCCCTATTTTTCTATTGATGGCCAAAACTCACATGTATGAGTGGAGGAACTTTTGTTCATTCTTTTTAAGAAGTTAAGCTTGATTTCAATCTTATAGTTCATATGTATCATGAATCTATGTTGTTGAATCAAAATAAATTCTCTAGCCTAATTTTCATGTCATAGCCGAAACCTCACTCTTTGTGGAGTTAGAGGATTTTGTTTCACTTGTTATGTTTTGATTCTTAATCATGTATCTCTAATGCTTAGGATCCTTAATCCAAAAGCTTGCAAAATTTTAACATGTCTAGCCAATTTAATTAGAGATGGCCGAACCTCATCTATAGGATATAGGTGTCTCTAGTTGTTGGATTTATGATTTATTTGTTGTGATTCGTTGAAAGATAAATCTTAGTGGATTATCTCGAGTTGCGCGGAGGAAACCAGATTCGAATTGGAAAGCCGTTCGTGAAACCAAAGCTTGAATCTTCAAGAGGTAAGGGGAGCTTACCTGAGAGATTTTTCTCAATAACTGTATGTGATTAGTGTGTGGTCTGTATTATTTATCTATGGTGGTTGTTTAATTTGGTTAGAGTTGTGTTAATTTTATCTGTGATTGTTTGTCTGCATTTGATTATTTATTTGCAGGTATATATTATAGTGATTGGATGCATGATCTGCCTGGGATAGTTGCTATGATATTGTTGTTGATTGTTGTTTGAGAAGCCTGACAGTGGTCAGTGCCCAATCAATTAACAAGATAAAAGCTTTAAGAAGCTTTATAAATTATATTTAACGTTTTTGAGAGAAATGTTGGAATATAATATTGATGAAAAATTTTATTTGGAAAAATAAGAAATGTTGGAAAATATCATTATTTTAACGATTTATCGGTGTAAGAGTAAACTATGAGTCACAGCGAGGACGTAACCGTGAAATTATTTTTGTACTGCTAATTTTTACGTAAGAAATTCCGTAATATTATAAAAAGTTATTTTATGAAATTAATCTTCAAAAATAACTTAATTTCTATCTTAGGAAATTATTCTAAGAGGAAAAGTCAAATTTTGACTTAAACGTTTTTAAAATGCTAAACAACGGTTAATTCCGAAAATAGTTATAGAAAGCATTCTTAAAAACAGCAGTAATTATTCACACATGGATTTAGTTTTAAGATCACTTCTTTTCAAGAACTAGAGTTTCTCAGAGAAAGATTTTCAGAAGAAAATGAGTTTCTTAGTAATTTGATGATTTTATGAAAGAATTTCCTATTTGAAATGATTTTCCGAAGTCATTTTTTACGCAAACGGCGTAGACTATGATATTGAACTTAGTAACCGAGATGTCGGGGTACTAGTGCTCTTACGGTGTTTTGGATTGCGTGTCATATGGACTTTGTGTCCTAATTACGGTGTAAATAACGTTATTCAAAGTGAACATTGTTTTCTATTACCACGAACCTAAGCCTGATGCATCGGTCTAGGGGTTTCGTGATTGAGCACTCGGGCTTTGAGTCCTGTGTTAATGATGAAAAACTTAAGATATTGAAAACGGTGAATGGTCGTAAGCCTTTGAGCTTCGGCAAGGAAAGATTGAACACAAAGAAAAATGATGAGAACAAAATGTTTTACATGCATGTTAGGCAGACGTGCCTATTTATTAATCATGGTATCATGGCGATATTCATGTCACGATGTATCATTGTGCCCTGGTTGGACAATGAAAAACCATATACGGTGATCACTTGAATTGGACAGTGTGCTATGGTAACCATATATGGTGATCACTGTGCCTTGTGTTGGGCAGTGTGCTATGGTATTTAATGAGTGCCTTATTTGGCCATCGAGTTTGATCAACTCATCACGACGTTGGGATATCTCATGAGATTAAGTATGAATTTTAGACGACGTATATGAAGTGTTCATGCATAGTTTTCAAATGATGATGTTTCGGGTGTGAAATCAATTGATAAACTATTTGCTTTATTATGAATGCTTATGTTGTTATAAACATGTATATGTGTATATGTCTTCTTTTGTGTCGTGCATGTATTTATTGTGTTAAATCCTTATATTGGCGTCTCACCCTTACAAATATATCAGGTTTATTCTAGACTATTGTAGTACTTTGGTACAGTACAGATGAAGCGAAGGAATTCACTAAGTCATTCGAGGACTTAACTTCTAGATGCTTGAAGAAGTATTCGTTAGTGGGAATGTCACGAGGGTATTTCAAATAACTGTCTTATAGAGTGACCAGCTTAGGAATTTTGGTTGAGTTGTATAATTAAAAAGGTATTTAACTATGAGATTGTAAGTTAGTCTTTGTTATAATTTTCTCTTTTGAAAATGAGACTCTTTGAGAAAGCAGTGTAGGTCGTGGCAACCTTGTTATGAATGTGTAAAGATATTCAATATGACTTCACTACTTTAATTTGTGTATCATGTTTCTAGAGCTTTCCGTTAAAGAAAATGTTTACACCCAAGTTTTCTGCCTTATAATAAATTAATTTTCCGAAAACAACCAGCAAATAGAATTTTTAGTTTATTTCCGCACATATTATGAAGTAATACCCAAGGGGGGTGTTACAAAACTTAGGTTGAAATCTAATGCAGACCTCACCCTCTCTTCCTTGGACAAGGGTCCTTGCCACCCAATTCCCCTCCTAATTGGTTAATTTGAATGAAGTCCTTCTTTTCAGTCCATTTTAAGCTAGGGAATTTGTGGTGAGAAAAGATTAATTCAGGGTATTTGTGCATTTTACATGCATTAAAGCACACACAAACAGAATATCTTCATCAGATGCACATGGACAGCAACACCATTCATTCATTCATTCAAATTTTTCTTTCCAAAAAGGCCCCCACTTTCCATTAATCACAATTCTTTTGACAAAGTGGGGGCAAACACACTTCAATACTAACAGAACAAAACAAACAAACAACTTCTATTAACAACCAAAACTAAAAACATAAAACTAAAGAGAGATTAAAAAAGGGTCCTGGTCATCTGATGCTACAGGGTGGAACTTCTGTTCAAGGCTGAGCCAATCTTGCACTAATCCTGGTGCTTCCTCCTCTGGCCAGCTGCTTCATGGTGGGCCTGCTAGATGCTGGAACTTTTTTAATGATCTTCACCTCAGCACTGGGCTCTTGATCAGCTTCTTCTGCAGCCCCTCCACCCTTTTTGGCCTGAGCTTTGGCAGTGTTGAGGGATTTGATGGTGTCCATTTTCTTTCTCAGAGGCATGTCATCCTCTGAATCCTCACTGCTTTCAGCAATAGCCTTTTCAGCTTCTCTCTGCTCTTGTCTTCCCCACCCTAGGAGGAGCAGTGTGCTTGATTCTTCCCTTTTTGAGTGGAGGAGGACCTTCAGGTTCAGCATCAGCTACCTTCTTTTTACCTTTGTTGATGTCACTAGGTTGTGCTGGTGCTGGAGTGGGGTCCCTTTTTGGTGGAGGAGGAGTCCAGCCAAAGTTGATCTCATTGTTGTTCGCTGAGTGCTCACTAGCAGTAAGGTTCATAGGGGGAATTGCAGGTTCTTCTTCTGGTGCAGGGGGATTCTCAGGGGCAGTTTGCTTCTTATGTTCTGGTGTAGAATATTGGAATGACTCAAAAATAGCTTCAGAGAACAGGGGAGGATAACTGCCTTGTCTCAATTTGTTGATTCCAAGGGTCCTCTGTTGCCAAAGATACTGCTCTTTGGAGAATTCCCAAAAGAGTTGTTGTTGCTTCAAGCTATGCTGCAGTAATTGGTAGCACATATCCATCTTTTTTCTCACCTCTAAAACCTGCTCAAAACTCAAACAAACCTTCAGCAATAACAATTCAGAATTCACAGCTTTTTCAGCATTATAAAAGATCAAAACAATTATTTGCTAAGCATAGCAAAACTTGACTTTCTTCTCAATTGATCAAAACAAGGGCAATGATAAATCTAAAAGGATAGTAATAACTCTTATTTCTAAGAGTTATCAGCATGCTTGGTGGCTATCTAGGCCACAAGCACGGCCGTGCTTGAAGGGAGCACGGAGGTGCCGAAAACGCGGACTCTTGACACTGATGTTGCGAGGCCGTGCTCAGTGCTCAGGTCAGCACGACCCCGTGCTCGAAGTTAAGCACGACCGTGCTTAATGGGGAGCACAGTCGTGCTTCATGTCAGACTCTATATAAATGAGTCAGTGTGCGAGGGTTACGAGTGTAAACCCTATTTTGGCACTTTAGGCAATACCAGTGTGACGGAAACCTCTTTCCTTTCCCTTCCTTTGGACCCAACCAAGTTCTTGGTGTTCTTGCTCTAGTTTGGGAGAGAAAGTCACGCGCTAGTGTCATTAGAAAGGTAACAGTTTATCCCTCTCTTTAATTCCTTTTCCTTTGTGATTTGGAATTAATTGGTTACCCTTTTGTATTGGCCAAGGCTTGGGAAACTCATCGAGCCGCTCGAGGGAACGAGGACAGTTTTCTTATGCTTGTCAAAGGGGTTAGATCTTCATACCCGGTATGGGGAGAAGGATAGTATGAACATGTAGACAAGGGGGAAGCGTAAGATGAAGGGTTCCCATGACCCTGTTAATTGTTAACTGTTTACTTGTTGTCTGCTATGAGTTTATGAATGCTTAGGAATATTTGGTATGTTTGCTCATGAATGTTGATAACTGTTTATGCCATGCTTAATTGCTTAATTGTTAATATGTATGCCATGAGTAAACTGCTTGATTGATGATGTTATGTCATGAATACTGTTTGACTGTATGAGTGATTTATGTCATGGACGAACACATGAGGAGCTTAACGCTGTTAACATTAATAAGGCTCTAATTGGTTAAATTAGGACTTGTTAATAAACCTTGAAATTAATGGCTTAATTCCCCAAACTGTTTCATAAGACATAAATTTAGTATTGAAAGGTGAGATATATGCCAAATGGTTTAGTCAAGGACCCTAGGATTGATTATGAGTGTTTTAGGGAGTTTTTGGCTAATAGCCTTAACTCAATCTGCCTAGACAGTACGGCCACGCTTCAATAAGCACGGTCGTGCTTAACAGACGCCCGTGCTCCCAATTCAAATTTGAATTGGCAGCGTTACATCAGCACAGTCGTGCACAACAGGAAGCATGATCGTGCTTCCCTTAAGTGGCAGCATGCCCGTGCTGGGGGTAAGCATGTCCGTGCTCTCCCAACCAGAACAGATGTGAATTAAAGGAAAATAAGGGGTGGTTCACCCCACTTGTCCACAATGATGAAATAGGAGGCCAAACAAATAAAGACAAGATAGATAAGTTAATTAAAGACTTAACAAGATAATTATGAATAACAATTTGGCTAAGCCGGTACCCAATGGGTTGCTGCACATTATGCTTTGGTGCTTATTGGCCAAAGTAGCATCGATGCTTATTGGTCGAGATGTTGTTAAAGTTGAACCTTGGTGCTTATTGGCCAAGGGGACCTTGACTCTTAAGGGTCAAGGTGTTGATGGTGATGAAACTTGGGTGCTTATTGGCCCAAGCGGAGGTGGTGGATACCCGTTGTATGTTGTTGTGCTCATGCATTCACGCATTGGAGTTGTTAGTAGGGCGGAAAGCTCAACATAGGGGAGGTCATCCTAGAGTATGGCGACCTGGCCATCCGTGGCGATTCAGATGAATCATGTACACCCGTGGTGGCGCATCCTAGAGTACGGTGTGTCGGCTGTCCGAGGTGGTTCACCCATGATTTGGTGAACTGCCGGCGTTGGTGCTTATTGGCTAATGTGGATATGTAACTCCGAAGTTGCCTTCCTGAGATAGATTGGATCCACATGCATAATGGAGTAGTGGAGTAGAGTTGCACCACATAGCATAATTTGGTTACATTGTCACATGTTATGAATGTATATTGAATGCTATTATATGCTGTGTTTATATAATGCATGTTCATCTTGCTTCCTATCTCCATGCTGTTATGTTTCATAAATATGTTCTTACTCCCCGTTTCTCTATTGTTGTTTTGGCATGTATCTTTTATGCAGAGGACGATGAGCAGCCAGTCGAAGAGTGACTCTAAGGAGCCGCGACTCTTAGTTAGGATTTCCTAGTTTCAGATTTAGTTCTAGTTTTAGTTTGTTATCCGTGATATTTTCCGGATTGGTTATACCAGCTCTGTATGTAACATCGGGGTTGAGTTTCTTTTATGCTATGTTTTATTATGTTTTATTTCGAACTTATGTTATTTTCCGCGTTGAGATGTTGTTACAATGTGGTACTTTCCATCTAGTTTTTATTTTACGAAATAAATGAATGTTTTTATTTTATATCTTTTATTTAAATATTTTATAAATACATGTGGGGTAGTGGGTATCACAGGTTGAGAATGCCAACCAACCCTGTTTTAAGGTGGATTGACCGGTCAACCTGCCTAAATAATAAGAGTATGAAAAATTGATTTTTGAAAGACCAAAATTTAAATTAGTAAAATTTTAAGAATTGGAATTTTCAAAAGAATAATCTATAATGATAAAAAAAAAAGTAAAAGAAATATATAATATTACCAGAAAATTGTATCCTAACGGTGACATTCAAAACTAGGATTAGAAAATTAGAAAATATATTTTAAAAATACTGACCTGACAGGCCAACTCGCCTCGCATACGGGTTGATCCATCACAACTCGCGGGTTTGGCATGGCGGGTTATGTGGGTTGGTGGGTAATGAATGCCAACCTAATCGGCCAAATTTAATGGGTTATACGGGTTGGACCCGTTTTGCCATCTCCAACCCATATTCCTTTCTTCCTCTTGGTCCTACTAAATATTTGTTTGATTTGATAAAAAAAAAAAAGGTGAAAATAAAGAAGATAAAAAGAAAGGGTATGGGTAGAAAGAAATTAGTGAGAAAAGGAAAAGACTTTAAGGGTTGTTTGATATAAGAACAAATGAAAAGAAAGATGAGTTTTTTTTATAGACAACTACGTCTCTAGAGTGTGAATCCTCTCCTACAAGTTTCTCTCCAGCAACTCTCCAACAAAACTTCAACTATTGGATGCTTCCAATGATTTATCTCAACCATTAGATGTATTGAGATTCCTCATACATATTTATCTCAACCATTAGATTTATCTCAATCACTGACTCCATCATATAGCAATTGGAGACAATCTAGGTCCATGTCTCTATCACATGAGAGGGCTGCTCATAGATGAGAGACAAATTTGACATTTAAATCGTTATTTTCCACTTAACTTGTCGGGCCAACACGATGGGTTAAGGTCCAGAACAGTTGCCCATAGGTCGGTCCTTGTCTTCCCTGACGAGTGTTAGGCTATGATTCATCGGTTGGTTCTTGTGTTGCCGCCTTTATCTAAGGTCATTCCTCTCATATCTCTTGACAAGAAGGACACATTTTTCGAGATTCATTACCAATGTTTTGTTTGAATTTTGCTTTGAACATGTGTCCTGAGGTGTATCTTTTCATCAACCCTCATCAATTTTATGGGGGCTATGTCATTTCAAGTACGTCATTCCGTATTGAAATGATGCTTTGCATTCCTCAAGGTAAATGCTTGTATATTATGGGGTGTTGAATGATGTGTGTTCATTCTTTTCTGTCACCTTGGTTGCCAGTTTCGTTTATAAATAGAGTGGGATTGTTTTGAGTGTTTTCTTTTTTCATCTCTAGTCCTTATGCAGTATTTGATTTTGGGTTTGGATTTCTAAAAGTCATAACTAGGGTTGTGATGAATCTTGTTACTTGTATGCTTTATTTCTCAATTTAATATCATTTTATGATTCTTCTTCATATAGATTGTTCTATCGTTTTACTGTGTGTTAAGAATCGATCACCATTGACATGTTCTAGTTGATTGATTGATCGGCGATCATACCACAATTAGTTAACAAACATATAGAACAATTAAGTTTAGGATTAACAAATGACCAAACTTTAATCCTAATATTTCCAATCAAATTAATCAATTAAGATTAATTTGTTAGGCGTGGAAACCATTACAAAAGAGAGTGGTGAATTATCTATTCGTGTTGAAATTCTTTTTGAACAAATTAACAGAGATATGCAAAGGAATGTTAAATCAAAGTTGTTCGATCAACAGTTATAAAATTGTGGAGCTGCTTGTGTAGAGAAAATCATGTCTCCATTCGTTCCATGTTTTTCTAACCTTTTTATTTTTTATATTATAAGTGAGAAATCATCATTGCAAAGTCAATTTTAAGAATATTTGACGAAATATCATCTTTGTTTTTTTCTTCCCTTTTTTTATGGTAGGATGGGCTGAGAAACTATGCTCTGTGTCTCTTATGATTTTATCATTTGGCAAGTTCTATTGTAGACCAACATGATAGGTACCATCACCGTGCACTAGTACGTTAAAACCATCCGATAAAACATAAGTATAAAGAGGATAAACTTTTGATTTAAACAAATGCACAACAAAGTGACACTGTTGCAACAATACATTCTTTTTTCCAATGTTTTTGTCCATTCGTTTAGGACATATCAGGAAGGGCATACAAGCAGATTCGAGAGGTTACTAGTAGACAAGGCCAAAGTCTAGGGATAGGTAGGAAGAAGAAAAGAAACTACATGGGAAGAGAAGAGGAGAATAGATTTTGTTCCCCTTGGAAAATAAAGAGGAGAACTCTTGCACAAGTGAAGAATGGGAAATGGTGCTCTCTAAGCAATCACTATTATCAATTTGATAACGGTCGACATATTTGAAAAATGTACATATTTTTTCAATATCTAACTGGGGACAAGACAGAACTGTGACCACAATTGCTGCGAACTCACTCAAAACACCTATAACAATGAAATAATAAGGAGGAGAAAGAATGAAAATTTTTCTTTCTTCCTTCCTTTATGCTACTCTCTTTTTTGTTTCTTTTTCTCTGTTTGCATTAGGTTCATCCTTGTGTTTTTCTTTTTCTTTTGGTTGCTGATAGTTTTTGGTATTAACACATGGAGCCCCTGCGGCAGCCAAGAACACCAGCACCAGAAGTGAGGGTTCCAACCAAAGAAGAGGATTTGGCCCCCAAACTTGAGGCTCTGGCATAGCTTGCTGCAGATCGAGCTCCAGAAGAAGTGAAAAAAGCTCCATTCAGTAGCAGGTCTCCATTAGACCTCCAATTCCAACTTTTCCATTCTTCCCCTGCATCCACCCTATGTGTCACCTGCCCAATATCAATTTTCCAAATTTTAAATATAAGTTTCATCATTGTCACAAACTGATTGCCACTAGCCCACTACTAACATTTTCACACTTGAAAGATTTTAACAGATTACCTCCTTAGCGAAAGGGTTCTGAGGTGCAAGGTACCGGTTACCCTGGCTGTTAATTGTGGGATCAGCACTGCCACCAATTGCATACATTTCCCAGTGGGTATAGTCATTGTTTACCACGTGGAAATACCCATGTCTGCACCTGCATTATCAATATCCCATCTTCATTGTTAGTAAACGTTAAAGCATCGTGAAGTTATTAATATCTAATTATTTTTTGTTTTTTGACCAAAACAAATTAACACCACAGACACATGGCGTTGGCAAGGAAAAGGCCTATTTCTCATTTTTCTCTATTAGAGGCTTCTTATATCCCAGAGGCCCAAAGAAATCCTTAAGGCAAAGTATGAACTTGGATACCCCAAGTTCTCGATTTCTCAATGGCCATCCGAGAGCCTTACATCAATAATATCCATATAATAAAGCCCAAGGTCCAGCTCATACTGAGGTGACAAAAAACAACTTTAATAACATAACACCTAAAATATTAAAATCAAAAGACACTGCACCCACATTCATATATGATATATGTATTTCAAGTTTTAATACGATAATGAGAGTATTCAGTCACTTTCACATCAGACACGATGTCTCACCTATGTGTTGTATTTGAAGTGTACAAGAAAAAAAAATTCTCTTTTAATAATGGCTTCGCTAGAAGATGTTACCTTGGCATTCTTTGAATAAGACCCTCCCCAAAATGGTTGTAGGCAATGGTCACTTGCATCTGCTTGTCTCGGACATAAGTGTCACTATGACCCAGTAGCATGACCTGTATAATTTTGAAATCAGTAAATTTGATACTTCAGCTCTTTGATTTATGTTTAGAGTCATGATACAAGCCCGGCTAATTGTAGCCCGGAAGCTCCTAACTCTCATAAAAATTCAAATTGATAGGTGTTAGAAGAATTTAAAAAAATAAAAAGAAAGAACTTTAAAAACACAGTATCCAGCAATTCCATGGGATACATAAAAATGGATTTTCTGCAGTCAAAAAACCACATCCATACATTCACCCATAAATGCACCATTGGATCACTGAAAATGTTTGAGAAAGTTTAAGATTAATCCCATGGTACATTAATGGTTAATGTTTGAATGCATAGTTTTTTGGATGTAGGGAATCTGGAGTGATATTGTCCATATAACTACCTCAATTTACCTAAGACATTGAAGCTCAAAATATGGTTTACCTCATTATGGTGGGTGAAGTAGTTGTTAGAAATGGTAATGGCAGTTGAGCCCATAATGGCATCAACAAGGCCATCTGCACAATTAGACAGTGAGTTGTGATCAATCCAAATGTGGCTTGAACCGAAGATAGAAATTCCATCCCCATCAGCCATGGTCCTCCATCCATAATGTGACGGCGAGCTACGAACCATGGCATTGCCAGTTGGCTTGCAGTCATGAATATGTAGGCCATGGATGATGACATTGGTTACGAACTGGATGGTAATGCAAGCACCATAAGCAATGTGCACATTGACACCACGACCATCAATGGTCTTGAAGCTATTCATGATGAGTTCCTGCTTCAGAGTGATGACCATGTCCCTCTTGAACACAATCCACAAGGGTCTGTCTTGAATGACAGCATGGCGGAGGGTACCTGGTTTGGGGTTGACAGGGTCATCGTCACGTGGGTCAGTCACAACATAGTACCTTCCATCACGGCCACCAATGGCATTGCGTCCGAAACCGATGGAGCAATCAGCCAAGTGCTTTCGGCGAGCATACCAACGCCGGTCACACCGCCAGCAGTCATCAATTGGGTTTCCAGTCCCACATGAGAAGAAATTCAGATTCCTCCTCGCTGTATAATTGCGAATGCTCCTGTGTTCAAATTCATCAAAGTAACATTAACACCAGAAGAATATTTCACTGCATTATGTTTTTTTTATTTGCATTTATTCTAGCTACTTTTTGAAGAATAAGTTCATTTCTATCAATGAATATTTGTTGTTTCATGTTGTTGTATCACACTCTTTCCTCACTAATTGTATCTTATCACATGTTCTATGTTTTTAAAATTACAAGAAATCTTAACTTATGTAACAATATATTATTGATAGGGAGTGATACATTAAAATAGGAGCAGATCTCCATCCCATTTTTATACACTTATACATTATTATATCGAAAAGACATTGATTATGATAATTATTTTAGGGCTCAGGAACACAAAATTATATAATATAAAGAAAATTAATTACTAAGGTATGAAATGAATATCAGAGCTACATGTAAGAAGAAACTATTAATAGTTTAGGAAGCAAGTTACAAGCAAAGCATGTGGAACTATTTATGCGTTTGATTATATATTTCCGACCATAGCTGGACTAGTGGGTCATGTGGGTCTTCAATTATGTATACGGATAGGATGATACGGTCCATACGGAAAATGGGGGTTGACATCTCTTACCTCAATTTCTCTACAAGAAATATATAGATGCCAAGGACCAAGGTGGGCAAAAGCTAATTTCAGCCTAGAAGGCTGTCGGTGACATAATTATTAACTTCCCTGCCATTATGAAGTTCATGGAGATCTCATTGAATAACATATAATTGTAAATTGTGTCAGACAGCAGCTGCTAGATCAGCCAAAATACAACTATGTGTAGGAAGTGTTCTGATTAACTCAAACTGATGTGCTGTTTGGAGTTTGTGCTTGTGGACAGGCTGGAGAGAGGTAGCCCATTCATGTGGCATACCCCACCTGGTTGGATAATGTGGAATTTGAATAAGTTCCTAAGAGTAATTGGTTTATAGGACATTAAATTTGGTTCTATGGGGCAAAGGCAACAAATGGCACAGACCATAGTTTTCTTTACTAATTTATAACATGGTAGGACCAAATAATCATGTGCAATAGATGATACTACAATTATTGTATCCATTTGTACTGAAGACTTAAGGTATTTACGTACAGATTTGCATCAATCAACTATTGAATTCCCTATACTTTGGAATTTTGATTTACCAGTGTCTGTTCTAGTAAACCCCAACAACAATAGTAGAACGGTTAGCCGACAATCCTTTTACACTTAAAATTCAAAATTATCATATGGTCATTTTACCCTCTAAAAGATTAGAAGTTGTAATTGTAATTCATATAAAAATAAAAAATAAATAAGAAATGATGAGGGGAAAAAAACACATCTTAATTATAGTTTTTACATTGTATTAACTATTAATTGTTATTGGACCCAGAAGAAAGTAACTTTAACCTACTGTCGACCAATGAATGTGATCAGGGAAGCAATTAGGGACCACTAGAGTGCAGATGTGTAAGGAGAAAGTTAGATCATTAGTATGCATAAGAAATAATGACTCAATGAAGTCATGTAACGTGGATTTAGGTATGAAAATGTATTTATATACTTGGGAATAAAATTCGGATAAGGAAAAGAAAAAGAATCTAGTATATTATATGCCACAGGGTTGGATCTGGGGACATTAGCACGTGGTTAAGTTGGCAAATAGAATATAGGGGCTTAAAAACATTTTAAAGAGATACGTCTGCAAAGACCATGTATGGTGGTTGATTTCTGTGAACCGTGAAAGGAAAGCTGGGAATGTGATCAATGACTAATTAAAGCAAGAATTATATTTCATATTAAAGAGGAAAAGAGAGAGAATTTTGAAGATTTATGGTGCCGTAGGTGAAAAGGAATAGATGTCCTCCTATATCTGAGTATGAAAGGCATCAAATAACAATCAAAGATCATTTACTAGAGAATAGGATAATCCTATTTTTGGTACAAAATACAAACTTTCATTAAAACGTTTCCTGCGCAAACAATTCTAATTTTACCTTTGTGAGGTAGTTCTGTTTCTCCAGAGGTTATGTTTGTTCAAGTAAGATTTGCACCTAATTTCCCTAGCTCCAATGATGTGGAGTTCATCATGAATCATTCATGGGTGGTCCTCTAATACTAATGAAGCAAAAGCTTTAAGTTAAGCACCAAGATAGGAAAGTCATGTAGCTACAGCTTCTTATCAAAGAAGTAGGTTGAACAAAAGAGAAAAGTACAGCAGTCTTCAAATAAAATTAACACTTGAGTTGACCACTTTGACCGGGTTTCAATACATAAGCCAAATGGACCAATAAAGGATGAAAGGTACATCTAGTTATATTATATTATATTTTAAAAGTGGAATCATGAGAAGTTATCAAGGGTATTTTGTCCTTCTTTTCTTCTGTACCTCAGTTACTGTCAAAACTCAAAAGTTAAAACCAACAAATGGGTTTGCTGTGCTGAATCTGTTAGAAGTATACGCCAGTACTCATGTCATGTGAGTCCTAATCCTAAGCCCAAGACAAAAATAAACTAATATACCAAGCACATGAGATATGACATATGATAAGAGATAGAAACAAATAATATAACTAGAAAAGTAATGAAATGATAAAATCTAATTTAATTAATAAGCCTATAGTTTATAGTAAATGTGAAGGAAGGGAGAGAAAAATATTACATATCAACCATAGAAGCTATCTCCTCTGGGTTATCAACAGCATGCTCATTCAAAGCATCACCTGACCTGAAATATTGCAGTAAAAACATATCAACTGCTTGAATCATAAAAAAAATACATTTCCACGAAGTCAAACGACACCGTTTACACCCTAAAATGACTGAAATGTCCTCCTTGCGGTCACAATTCCGAGTTCAGACTTCAGACACGAGCAAAAATTTGTGAAAATGCCACTGAATTGGGATTTCCAATTTTAACAAGAAAATTACCCGAAATTTTAAAAAATAAAATAAAATCTGAGGTAGATGTTTCTTATACAAATGTTTTGCAATAAGAAAGATATTTTTGTAATTATTTCATAAAAAAGAAAATCAAAACAGAAAATTGAAAATAAATCAATGAACAAGTCTTCTCAAGTGGGTAATATCAAACTTAAAGTGAATACCTTCCTCCAAAAACCAAAATACAAATTTTAGAGATTTACAAGAAGGGAGAACTAACCTAAGGAAACATGAAAAGAGTAGCATTACCTGAACAATTATTTTTAACAATTTTTGGATATTTTAATTATCGAGAAAGTGTTTAAAATAGTTATTATTTAAATAACTTATGAAAAAATAAACTCACATAAGCTAGCATATTAACGATCAAGATTCTTCAGATCCGATCTCAAGGGCTCAGATTGTTCCTACACCCCAAAGCTCCAATATATCCTAATCCAACGGCTCTCTAAGTGCTAAGTCCACATGGACGGCCATTGATTACAAGTTTCACGACGTCGTCACCGCGAAAGCTGAAAAAAGCTCGAAACTGTAGTTACTAGTAAACGACACTAACCTTTCCGCCATGGACAAGTTCTTCGTCGACCTCTGCAGCAAGCTCTCTGTTCCTGCATTGTTCCTGTGTTCGCCACACCATCGAAATTCAAACACACCAAACGACAAAAAACTAAAATTCAAAATTAAACCCAAAAAATAGTAAGAAAATTTGAGACTGGAGGAAAATTCACAGACTCATTCTCATTTTCATTGATTGCCGTGGCGCAAGTTGAAAGCAGTGTCATGACCAGAAGGAAAAACGCGAACCATTTCGAAGAAACCTCCATTGATGCTTCTACGTTCTGTATGTTTGTGTGTGTGTTTTGTAATGAGAGAGTGTTAAGAAGAAGAAGAAGAAGGGAAAAGGAATGAAATGGAGCTAAGAAAAAGAGGGAGGGAGTGGGGTTTATATAGCACATGGCATGAGAGAGAAGAAGAAGGAACGTGGTGCCACACTGCCACTGTGGGATTAAAGTCTGCGCTGGCCAAACATGCTTCTACTCTACCTAACCCGAGACCTTAACCATGGTTAAGTCAATAAGCTAAATTAATAACCAACTTATCACGGCTCTGTTTGGTACGCACAATAAAGCTAGCTTATAGCTTATTTGACTAGCTTATAAGCTTGTTTGACCAAATTAGAGGTGTTTGGTAAACAAGCTTATTGCATGAGCTTATAGCGTTTTTTGATAAGCTATTTGAAATAGCGTTTTAGCTTATAGCTTATAGCTTATCAATTTTTTTCCCACTTTTACCCCCTATTATTTTAATCATATTCTTACTTTACCCAACTGTCCTACTTTCACTCTTTTATTACGTACACTCTTGAATTTTATTTTAATTATTATTACTATTTTTAAATAATTGGGTTATTTTTATTATGCATGTTATTATTATTTTGTTGAGCCTAAATTAAAAGGATCTTGCTTATTCTGTATGTTATATTTTTACATTATTTTTATGCATATAATTAAATTATATAAACATGAGTGTTCTAATATGAATATTGCGCGACATTGGTGTTATAAGTACTCGATGACAATCAATTTATAAAAATTTATATATGATACATTACCTAAGTGTTTAGGTTAGTTGCGTCAAAAAAAAGTTATTGATATATTACATATGTTAAATATATTTTTGCAGGTTTTACAGATACTACATATATTCATATTACAAGTTGTTCATATATCAATATCATGCATAATACGTAAATGAAATATATTAAATATAATTTTATATTTATTTAAATTATTATTGAGCATAAGATTTTAATTTTTATTATTGAGCATAATACTTTTTCTCCATTAAAAAAAAAAAAGATTTTAGTTTTTCACATTAATAAATTTAAAAAATGATTTATATAAGTGTTATATAAAGATGTCCTTTTATGTCATTTTGTATTCATAAGCTAATTCAAACAGCTAATTTTATCAAACACTTCAAATTCAATCAGCTAGCTTTTCAGCTATCAGTTATCAGCTATCAGCTATCAGCTAAAAATTAGCTTATCAGCTATCAACTAACTTATCAGCTATTTTTGCCAAACATAGCCCATGCTTCCCCTAACCGCCATTAACTGCCTATAATTTCTCTCTTTCTCGATTGATTCTCCTCTGTTACTCTCTACATTGTAGCAGGCACGTCGTCGGTCACTTGTGTGCCAAGCCTTTTATTTTATGCTCTTTCGTGGACCACCTAGCGTTTTTTTTTTGCCCCCATGACGATTAATTTATTTTGAATTTGATATAATTTATAGTTAAAAAAAGTTCGTAATTTTTTTTAAATTACTTAATTATTTTCTTAAAATAATTGTTCTCAATCTCAAATGATATGAAAAATAATTGCTTGTCTTTAAAAAGTTCTTTATAAAAATATTAATTACATAAAATTTTAATATGAAATAAATTAACCCAAACATACTCTAAATTATAAATTATTAGCTTGTTACTGCTCTATGATTTAACTTTTAGATTTATTTGATATGTACGGTTTAATCATAAAAAATTTTCGATTCTGATTATTAGTATCTTAAAAGGTTACATATAAGATGATTTATGATTTGGTGAGTATAAAAAAACCTTATATTAAAAATATATCAAAATTGAATTCTAAACTTTTTTCATAAGTTCTAATAATCAATTCAGACAGAAAAAAAACCAATAAAGGACGTTGTGAATACATGTTCTCAAGTAATTTTTTTTTTGACATAATTAAGTAGAGTGGAGAAAATAGATAAATACAAAAAAAAAATGAATTATTAATCGAGGGTAAACTGATTTTTCAAATATTGTTTTATTAATTAATTACTAAGTTATTTGAATTTACATGTCAAACTTTTTTTTTTTTGTTGGGTGAAACATGTCAATTTTTATATATGAAAAGTTTAAGTGGCTTAATTATGATCATCAAATTCCAAATTAAATTAGTTGTGACACATTGAAAGCTTAAATATATTAATTACTAGAGCTAAGAACCAAGATTTATTCGTTCAATGGTCTAGTAAAAATTGAAGCCAAAACAATACTATCAGGGGAAAAAATGAAGCTGATAACTTGAAATTCAGCATTTTTGTAGAACATATCTTTTATTTTCATTTTGGAAGTTCTTGTGTGAATGCGGTTGCTATCCGAGTTGTAGTTGAAAATACAAGACGGTGCGATGCTACTGCGCAGTTTGAGAGCCACGTGGAGTACAAGAGAATAAACTGGCATTGAGAGTGATGAGGGGGACGACCTTGTGACCTTGTACCCAGAGGTCCTCCACGATCGGTTTAGATCGATTTTAAGAGCATCTCCAACGCCTGACACTCACCCGTTCCTTAACTCTTAAGAGCCGTTCCTTAAAAAAATTCAACGTTGGAGGACATCTAGCTGGCGTTCCTTGTTAAGAGCCGTTCCTTGTATAAGGAACGGTTCCTTATCATTTAAAAACAATTTCTCAGCAACAAAAGTACAAAACTCAACAGAATACCCAACAAAAGTACAACCCCAAATCTATAATCACCAACAAACCCAAATTAGAATACCCATCTTTCGTCAACCAAAATACAGAGGCAACAAACATGCATCCGAAAATCAACTAAAAATCAACGAAAAATCAACACAGTACACAGAGGAAGAAATGAGAGGATGGTGATGATGGAAGAAGAAATGAGAGGATGGTGATGATCATGGAAGAAGAAGATGTGCTTTTGACATGGTTGAGAAGAAGATGAAGGATGGGTTGCTGATTTGCTGCCTCCGAGAGAGAAAAAAGATGAAAGGAACCAAATAAAATAACTTTTTATTTTACAGTGAGAATATGAGAGACAAGGGGGAATGGGAAGGTTCTGGAGAATGGGCCTTTGGACTTTTTTTACACGAAACCTTGCTATTTGGTTTTCTTGCTTTGTTATTAATTTTTTTTATTTTAATTATTTATTAATTCGAATTTATAATTAAAAAATAATTTATTAAGTTAAAATCAAAAAAAGAAATACCAACTGAGGTTGGCGTGAGTGGTTAAAGGTCTCTCGCCCCTTAACCAAGGTCTCGGGTTCGAGTCTTGGGTATGGAAAAAACCACAGCTGGGAAAGATGTCACCCATCGAGATGCCGAACAAACTCCCGCGGGAGATTAGTCCCCGTCTCAGGTTGACGGTGGGATACTCCTCGAAGTAGATCGAAAAAAAAAATCAAAAAAAGAAATTAATAGTATAAACATGTGGGGCCTATGTAGGACCCACAAAAATAACTTAAGAACCACTTTAAAAACCATAACATTGGAGTGAAATCTGGTTAGGGTTCTTAAATCTGATGTGGCATTGTGGGGCCCAAAAAAGCAATTTAAGAACCACTTAAGGAACTCTTGCATTGAAGTTGCTCTAAGGTAAAAAATTATTCAATCTAAAGATCAAAACAACATACTGTTTGGTTTGATTTGAATTGTCTCATTAAAAAAAAAAATCTGATCCAATCCGATTAAATGTGGTTTGGATTGGAATGATTAATTCGGTTTTTACCGACACATCGTTACATATTTATATTACATCAAAGAATCAACATTAATTACAAGCTAAATGAACAAAATATTAAACATATATATACTTGTTGATACATTCATGTAATAGCATTTCATAACATATGTATAAAATAAATATATATCATCATCTAGTTTCGAAACATCTTTTATTTATGATTAGAAAATTAGAAATAATAAAAATTACGTCAAGCCAAACTAGTACGCATTATTAGGAAAAAAACCAACAAATAAAAATTAATAATACAAAAAATAAAATAAGCATATATTAAATTTATATATGCGGCTTGGTTTGTATTGGTTCGATTTTGAAAAAGAGATCCAAAATCCGATCCGATCTGATCGATTTTCACAAAACAATATCCAAAAAAATCAAATAGACATCGGTTTTGTTCAATTTTCAGTTTTTTTGGATCGGTTTTCGATTTTATTTTGGATCAGCTTGGATATGAACACCCTACTTGTATCCCAGAGTTTAATAAAAAAAAGGAGTGTTTGCATTACACTCTTTAATACTCTTTTTCTAATATATTTTCTTCTATTTGTTGAAATTCATGTGGGTCTCACTATTTTTGAAACGAGTCCCACTAATTTATGTGGGTTTAACTTAAATTTTATAGGACGCACATGAATTTCAACCAATAAGAAAGATTATGTTGGAAATAGAATGTTACAGAAGGTGTTACTAACATTTCTCTAATAAAAATGGTAAAGCATGCCAACAAACTAATTTAACATTATTTCCATAAGAATTTAATTTTGATATATTATTGGTTAAACATTATTTATAACGATAATTAATTACATATCATTGCATGTATAACTTTTAAAATAATTATTATTAGAGTCACATATTTTTAACTAGCTAACAATATATAATTGATTAACAGTGTAAATTTTTTTATACTATTAATACCTTATAATTATATCCTATAAATTAATAACAGTATAAATTACATTTTTATTAAGAAAGCATCAAAGTGCAAATTATATTTTAAAATTTATCTTTGGATGATTGTCTTATATATTCCAAAACAACCTGTCATGAGTGTCACGTTCTTTTTCATATCAAAAAACTCAATGAACAATAATTAGCCACTGGCAGGTGTCCTTACAGATAGTAGTACAGTTGTTACGTTTGAAATTTGTCGCATCACCGCTTCTTCCGGTGACTGTCCAAATTTAAAAAGACTATAAATAGAAAACTCATTTGTAAACAAAATGCTAAATACCAACGTTATGTATATTTGTCAGGCTAAAAAAAACTTTATGAATATTGGTTTAAGTAACAAGGAGTTTGATTCCTTCAAAAAGAAAAAAGTAATAAGGAGTTTGATATATGAAAAACATACTTGTTGCAAGATCGATTATTATTATTATTATTATTATTATTATTATTAAAAAAGATAATTCAGTATTAAATATGTGTGACTATTGCAGATGGGAAATATGTTGGCAGATGTTATTGGCTTATTGGATTAAATCATAATTAAGGGATATAATTTGGTGTCAAAGCTTAAGTTTGGCAATTCTAACATGTGTCGCTCTATAACATTGTCACCAGTGGTGGATCTTGACTAAAAATTTCAGGGGAGCCGTGTGCTAACACTAGCTAAAATAATTTATTCAATATATATATATATATATATATATATATAATTTTATCAAAATTTCAAAATAACATACATAATTAATGTTTTTGAAGTGAATATATTGTAAGTATAATATTTTCATCCTTATGAAACTTTTCTTCTTGAAAAATGCATCAAATATTTTTATGCTTAAACATTGTGTCTTTTTGAAATAAATGTACATTTCTATAAAACATTTGAAATTAAATTAAGAGTTTAATTTTGATACAATGTGAGTATAAAAAAAAAATTACATTGTCAATAAATTACAAATCATTTTATGTATGACTTTTAAGGTAATTATGATAAAAATCAAATATTTTTAATGATGTAGCAATTTATGATTGATTAGTAGTATAAGTTTTTTACACCTATAGTGCATACAAATTAAATCCTTAAATTATGTATGTAATGATATTTTTTAGGGTGCTATAATAATATTTTTACATTAAAAAAATTGATTAAATTTATTTTGAGGGGAGCCGTGGCTACCTTCGGACACCATGAAGGTCCGCCACTGATCGCCACCTCATCGGAGAGCATTGAATTCCTCACTCATAACTTGCTTCCATTCATAGAATTTGATTGTTTTTGGTGCACAAGAAGACTCAATAGATGGTGGAACAGGAACTTTGCTCAGTGTATTAATTCGGTTTCTTTGATTTGTAAATGTCACTCTTGGATCTTGTGATCATAACATGATAAGATAAGGAAGAGCCCGAGGAAGGTACTAGTTCTGAGGAGGAAGCATGAAGATGATCACCTTGCTGCATGTTATGAGGAGACTCGGTGGAATTTTGTGATGGACAGGAGGATATGGGACTGACAGATTGAGATGGTGAATGAGAGGGATGTGTGCGACTGATAAGGTCTAATGATTCTTGAGAGAATGAAGGGGAATGAGATGAAGTTAAATTTTTTGACGATTGGAAGTGAGATTCAAATATGCGAGTGTGAGGAGAGGTTGTTGTGATTCGGTTGAGGTGTTAGTTTGAAAAAGGTCAAAGTTTGTTCGTGTTGAAGGTTGTTGGACAGTTAACAAATTTGAATTTGAATTTGATTGAGAGGATGGACAGGATAAGATAGAAAATGAATATCCTCAACAAATTGGAAATGTTTTGAGGCATAGAGTTTGTTGTTAATTGGATTGAAGCATAATTAGTCACTTTGAGATGAACTGCTGAAGTTCGTTACATACATAGGGAGAGAGCCAAGGACAGCATAGGCAGCCAAAGGTTCTTATTTTTGAGTTGCGGGGATCGGATTTGAATAACTGTTGGAGTGATGATTTCATCTTCAAACAGGGAGTTAGTAGTCTATTAATGAGGTACGCTGCTGTTTGAAGTGAATAGCACCCAAATTTTGAAGGAAGGGAGGCATGGTTGAAAATTCATCTGGTAGTTCCCACAAGATGCCTATGTTTTATTTTTGAAATACCTTTGTGTTTTGTGTGAGATTCCATGTATTTGGAAGAAAGGTTTTAGCTTGATATATTCTCCACCATTATCTGAGTACACTATTTTGATATTGGAATTAGATTGATTTTCAACTAAGGACTTAAAAGTTGGGAAACTTAGTGAAACATCTGATTTTAATTACTGGGATAAATCCACACATATCTTGAGTAGTGATAAATGAAAATAGCATAGTAAAGGAAAGCATTTATTGATTTATTTGGAGGGGCCCAATCATCATAAAAGATAATCTCAAGAGGACTACTACTAGATAAAGTGGACTTATTGAAAGACAATTTGTGATTTTTATTTGCTAGACAATCTAGACACTTTTTGCTAGATGAAACAAAGCTAATATCATTATTCTTGAGGGTATGATGCATAATTCTTGAACCAGGATGTCCTAGTCGATGAGGCCAAACAGAAGAGGTTGATTTTAGGGAGTGATGGACTTGTGGAGTAGAGAGAGAAAAGGGAAATTTGTAGAGATGGTCATTTCTTCCTCGCAACAGTACTTTCCTTGTTGTCAAGTCCTCGACCACAGAATACCATAGAAAGAATTCGAAAGAAACATTATTAGTTTGGCATAGCTGAGAAACTGAAACTAAATTTTGAGATACACTATGTACATATTGAATATCAGAGAGATGAAATTGCTTAGCAGATGTATTCAAAATATCGGAAATAGTGGCTTTTATTATCAAGGGCTTACCATCAGCAACATAAAGTTGGTCAGAGATTAGTGCATCCTTAGAAATGTGAAGGTTGGCTAGATCATGAGTAACATGATGGGAGGCACCCGAGTCTAGTAACCTTTTTGAATTTGGATTGGAAGATAGTTGCATATTGTGTTCTTATGACCTTTTTGATAATCGAGGAGGGTGGCCATGCAATTTGTAGCAAGTTTTTGCTGTGTGATATTCGTTGTCACAGAATTGACAAGTGGGACCAGAATTGGATGAGTGTGATACTTGCCTGCATTTGGGATTGGACCTTCTACGATTGGACTGATTAGAGGCTTGATGACTAAATTTGACAGTGATTGGGGCTGGTGCATGATGCCTCTTATCTCTCTGGAGAAAAATCTCAAAGTCAACAAGTTTATCAAACAACTCATCAAACGGAGGAGGGCTATCATGGGTTCTTATTGAAGCACTGAATTCATGAAAGGATGGATCTAAGCCATTGAGGGTTGCAATGACAAGCTCAATGTCATCAATAGGATGATTTATGAGAGCAAGTTCATCCGCTATGGTTGTGATGGAATGAAGATAATTATGATAACTAGAGGCGCCCTTTGCAATTGAAGCAAGTCTCTCTTTCAATGACATAATTCTGGCATGAGATTGGTTGGAGAAAGCCTTCTGAAGTTTGGTCCAAGCATCTGTGGAGAGGTGGTTAAGGACATAAGAGCTTCTGCTTCAGGGCTACATGTACCAAGGAGAGCAAGAGAAACATGGTTATCTTGGCGACACTAGTGTAGGTAAACTGGACTTTTGACAGCAAAATCTCCACTTCCAATTTGGGCTCAAGGACAGGAAATGGAGCAAAAAACATAACCTTCCAAGTTATTGGCTTTGAGGAGATGAACGATTTGTTTGTACAGGTAGGGTAGTTTGTCGAACAAAGCTTAATTAGAAGGTTTGATACAAAATTGAGTTCAATCAGTGGTGTAGCTGGAGAGGTTGAAGAAGAATGATTGATGGTTGTGGAAGTGGTGGAAGTGGGAGCCATAGGATAGAAAAAAGCTATTAGGCAAGGGAGCTCTGTGATACCATACATAGATAATGAAATGAATGGTAATTCCATTACTGACATTGTTTGTTACAAGGTAATATATAGAGATAGAAGTTGAGGTAGTTACAGTACAAATTTGAAATTTAAATATAAGAAACATAGGATAAGATATACTAAGAGATAGAATAAAAACTACCAAGAGTTTATAACAGGAAAGATAATCTCAGCTAGAGATAGCTCCAACATCCAGGATACAGTAGCCTCAAAACTCAAGGACTCAGAAAACCCTGAGGTCTTGGACTCAAGCTTTGCACCTAAGATCCTAGTCTCTGAGCTCATGAGCTCGAGACTTACTCTTCAGAGGCATGAAGACCTCTATCTAGCCCGAGAGAGCTTCAAACAAATAAAAAAGAGAGAACCTTCTAGGAGAAAGGAACACACATAGGAAGCAACATAATAAGATCGACTTGAGATAACTGAATCACGCCCTCCATGCCTCTCTAATAGGGGTGATCATCGGGTGGGTTCGAGCCCAAAATAGCCAACCCGAACGAAATCGATGTGAGTAAAATACAATCCATTTTCGCCCATTTTGACCAGCGGATTGGTCGGGTGGCGGATTGGTCGGGCGGTTTGCAGCGGATTCAGGATTTTTTAATTATTTTATTTTATTTCAGAAAAAAGCCTAATTTAGCCTAATTAAATCAAGTACAATGTACTTAAAGGAAGCTTAAGCCCAGCCCAATCTCTCTGAGTGGAAGCTTAAACAAAAAAATAAAAAAGGAAAAGAGTAGAGCTTGTAACAGATCTGAAACAGGCAAAGCATCTCCATGACTCTCTCTTCTCCACCATGTGTCGTGCCAGAAGATCGCCACCCGTCAGACTGCCGCAGCTAGTTGGATTTCCGTCACCCATCGGACTGCGCCGTGCCATCTCTGGTCATCATTGCCTCACTCTCTTCTATTAGAAAGATCTGAGATTCGTTAAAGATATGAAAGGGCAGGGGAGGGAAGTGGAGAACGCGATGGACATTGGACGGCCGTAATATGATGGCGGTGACGCACTGTAGGTACATCACAGAGCTCGTGACGGACGGTGGACGACGGACGGTGGAGCTTCGTTTCTTCTTCCTTCTCCAACTTCAGATCTGAATGGAGACGTTAGAGAGGAGCTTGTGTTTATGTGTTGAATCTGTTGATGAGGAACAATGTTGAAAGAATAGAATTACAAAGATATTGTGTTGAATCTGACTTTGTTGATGATGAAGATAAATAGAAATTGTTGTGTTGATTTTGCCGTGAGGGTTTGCGAATAGGAAGTGACTAAAGTGAGGGTGAGTAGGAGCTTCAACTGGTGTGTGGGAGTGGGAGACACCTAGGCACATAAAAAAAATTTCATTTGTTGATAATGTCTTCGGTCTGGTTCGATTACCGATGGGTTGAACTATGCAAAACCGAACCCGCCCGACCATACCCACTCTTAACCTAATTTTTCACCCGTCCAACCCACTAACCCGACCGAACCCACCCACTTCACCAAATTATCAATCGGTTTGCTCGGGTTCGGCCGGGTCGTGGGTTGATGATCAGTCCTACTCTCCAAGGACTATATAAAACCACTCTTATGACATTAATCAGCAAGCATTCTACATATGTTATAGTAGGGTATTCCAACATGTACTCTAGAATATACCTATTCCTCCATGATGGAACATATGGTAATTTGAAAAATAACCAATATTCCAGTCCAAAAATGACAAGGCCCAAAGCCCTTCTTCTAGTTGGCACAAGAAGGGTTCGACCCGATAAATCCTTGATAAAAGGCCGAGCAAACTACTTCGACCTTCCAGACTGCTCGACCACCCCCACCTTTCCGTACAGAGTGGAATTTCCCGCCTTGGGAAAGAACCCAATCATACCTAACCCTAGTCACATCAGAGAGGAAGGGAAACCGCCCCTCTCCTCCTGCCACACCCGATTACCTACCAAAACTGTCATTGCGGACGCCCCTACTGGCAATATTAGAGAAGAAAAAACAGGCCTCACAGCATGTGGTATCACACTTGGATTCACCATACTAAATTCAAGAGACAAGTATATAAAGGAACCTCCATCATAAGAGGAAGATATGCATTTTATCATTACAAGAGCAAACCTATACTATCTGCTAGACTATTATTGACTTAAGCATCGGAGAGTCTTCGAAGGTACCCCCCATTCGGTTCAACTAGAAGGAGAAGAGAAAGAAGGAGAAGCAACTATCATGTTGGGCCAAATCAGCATAGGCCCAATCCAGAAGGAGACACTTTGTGTTTTGGTTTTTTGGCTAGAATATTGGCACTATCTTAGGGAATGGAAAACTTCTATTCCCACCAACATGGTAACTACAAGGAGACAGACCATATCAGAAAGTGGCAGAAGGAAGGAAGATAGAGTTATCCACCCAAGTCCCGGGGGGCGAGACATAACTGGGTCCGAAGCTCATACCCAGTCTAAAAGTCTGGGGAGTAGTGAGACACCCCAATATCCCATTAAAGAACAATCCTATTATAACGTTGCGGATACGATTAAATTAAAACTTGTAAAACATGCACAACGAAAAGAAACTAAAACGACATATATACATACTATATACAAGGGTCGATAGTGTACTGTTGATCCCATTAGAGGGATCATGATCCTAGAACTATACATCTGGGTAAAAGTAACATAAACACCGGTCATAGAGATAAATCCTAAAACAGACAGCATCTACCCACCCGCCTCTCATAAATACATCCAAAATCAAAATAAAGATACACTCACAGAGGTACTCCCCTAGCAGATGCTACTAACAGTCCATATCACAGATGATATGGGCGTCTGGAATTACCCTCGCCCTCGCCATAGCGGCGTTTATACACTCTAGTTCCAACGAACTCATCATCGCTGATAATGATCACTTTCCTGTGCCTGGTGTGATACATCGTGTGCCCACATCTCCTCCTACGGCCTCTCTCTAACACCCCAACTCCACTACGAGCATAGGAGCGGTTCACTGGATTCCACATATCCTCTGCAAACTCCTGTAGGCGGGGTGGAATCTAAAGCTCTGAAAAGGGCAGCCTCTGAGAGATCCGATAAGAATCTAGCATAGTGAAGAAATGTCCTCTTCCTAGGCGAACATAGACGTTGACCGGGCTAACGTAACACATGAAGAACTGTGAGTGGTCCACCTGCCACCCACGGTCGTCATGGTATACGATCTCAATATCCCTCGGGGTCTGGACCCTCGACGGGACCGTCTGCAGTTAATGCAGCGGACGATGCTCTGGTCTAATTGCCGTCGGCGTATGGCTGCTGCTCATCTGACGAACCAATACATACACATAAAGAGAAGAAGAAAAGAAGGGAGATAAGAATCTCGACACTACCATAAAAATAAGGATAGGGAAACACAGTATAGCATATCATCAAGCAACAATCAACACATACAACAAACATCTCTGGAATCATACTGTCACAATCAGCCTCAATTATCCAACTAGGATCAATCCTCTAAGGAGTCACACTCATATGCATGTCGGCCGAAGAATGTCAGTTGGTTTGTCTTGGTATCAGTTCCACTCGCCGTGACCAATAAGGGTGCTTCCCCCTATGAGCTCAACTCCAATAGGGGTATCTTGGTCTCCTCGGAAGGTCCTCCATAGGCTGGAACACTCCGGGCCCAAACGCCGAGATAAAAGAGTACCAGCGGAGACCACGACACAGTGGGTGAAAATCATTGGCCACTGTCGGTCAATCCAAACCCAGCTATATCCCCAAGGTTCCCTGAACCGCCCCGCTTGCATTCCATACCCGCACCCGGGTACAGCAACCTCGCATGACTTCCAGTCACACGGCTCGCCACTTTGGCAATATGCAATGTAACACAAACCTAAGTTGACACCGGTACCATTACTTATGCACACACATTATGATGCACTAGGAATCCACACATCCTCTCAGTACCCATATACCGCTTTGACATCACTCTTACAACATTTTCACAATAGCGTACCCTCAGGTGTCAACTAGGGTTTCCAACAACACAACAAACAGACAACCTCAACAGCATCAACGCACATATCATAACTTAATATCATCAACATCCTCATCATGCATCATATATCATAAGTCATCAACATCAACATCATCAGGCATATAGCAGACATCACACATCAAACAACATCATGACCATAAATCATATAAAGCAGTAAAACAGTCAACCTCATCATATTCACGTAAAGCGATAAAATTAACCTAACATCGATAAGTGTGCCATAACTAAATCCCATGTACAGTTTTAAAATCATTTTCACTAGGGATTTAATCACTGCAGGCTATTCGATAACTAGTAGGGTCTGGGGCACCCTACACATACATCTTAATATACGATACTATGCTTTCCTCCCCAGCGTGTTGGATACTTTCTCCCCACCGTAGATAGTTACGTTCTGCTCAACGATGTCTCGAAATCCATGCCCTCCTCTAAGGTTCAGCTGCTGCCACACACATAAACGAGTTCCTCGGTGCTCCGAAATTTACCCTGACACATAGACATAGTCCCAACAATGTCATAAACCCTAATCTTGCGAGTTTCACAGACAAAGCCAGAATCAAAGCAAGATTTACAAAAGAAGCAAAATGACAATGTCGCCATGTCTACAAGTTAGGGATTCGAGCATTACCTCCGCTGTTTGAGGAATCGAAGGCAAGTATATGACGTGCTCGTTGCCCTGAACGCAGATATGAATTCAGAATCGAAAACGGACGGACGAATCTCCCCTAAAGTGGACTTTCTCTCACTAGAATGAGCTCTCCCTTCTCTCTAACGTCTCTGGTTCGAAGTTGAAGAAGTTAAGAGTGAGCAGGCAAGCGAGTGGAGATGAAGAAAGTGGGGGTAGGCGGGACCAGCACTAGGCGCTCGAGCGCCCACCACCCCAGCGCTTGAGCGCTGCATACTACTCAGCCACGTGTCACGCGCAGTTGACATGTGGTGCCACTTGTCTGAGACCCCAAAATGCTTGAGCACTGGCCATGCAGCATTTGAGCGTTCAGTCTTGTGCTGGTTGCCCGATTTCATGCGTTCCGGTGCACTATGAGTCTGTCTTAAGTCCGATTGACTTCAAACTTGATATACCGGCTCATTAACACTTAACAAACAAGATTAAGCTCTCACGCACGCTTAATTCTTGTTTGGTTCCTTCATCGAGAATACGGGGTGTTACGAGTAGGACGCATTCAAGAATTCCCCTACAGCGAAGAGGAAGACAATCCCTTTCTCAACAAGAACTGTTAAGGAAACTCCGCAAACAGAAAGAAGCATTCAGGGCTCAGGTGCGCCTGCTCGTGGATTTGAGGCCGAGTGCATTCTCCGAGGACGACCCCACGTATAAAGACTCATCCTTCAAGAAGGACCAGACGACTCAAACAACCCCCCAGTCAAACCCAAGATCCCCGACTGGCTTGGGGACCAACGGAAGAGCTGGTCGGACATCCGTTCACCAACAAGATCATGCACCTAAGTGCCAGCAGACTTTAGACAACCGAATAACTTAGAGATGTACTACGGAACCTCGTGTCCGAAAGACCATGTGAACACGTTCTCCACAGGGATGCTATTCCACGAAGTGCATGAACATCTCATGTGCCGTACGTTCCCACTAACCCTCGGAATAGCAACTATACTATAGTTCACCACGCTGCCTGTAGGATCGATTGATGGAGGGGGGAACAGAAAGGAAAATTTTTAGTAAGTTTTGCCATAAGAATGCAACAACCTCACTCATCTCACACCCTGGCCAGGGTCCAGCAGCAGAAGGAGGAATCACTCGGGGATTGTATCCACCGATTTAGTCGATCCGCCTACAAGTACACAACCTTGACCCCAAAGTGGCCCTACACATGCTTGTCGCAGGGTTATGCCCCGGACCCTTCACAACCTCCTTGGCAAAAGACAAGCGAAAAGCATGGTAGAACTAGGAGCGCGGTCCTGAAAATTCATCAATTTAGAGGACTTTGAGTGGATAGACACCGCTGGGCAAAAAAGAGGAAAAGCACGGAACCAGGCAGAAAAATCCCTTGATGTCCGACCCAAAGTCGAACATAGGCAGAGACCCCACCAGAAACAACCAATAAGGATATGAGATCAGCTACACCCTGGCCATCACAAGCGATGGGAAAAACCCACCGGGGAAGATCACGATGAATGCCCGCGGACACTATCCCCTCCCCCGGAAATACTGTCACCAGATCGCCAAGGCATGTTCATGATCGTGGGAGGGTTCACCCGCAGACTGAGGAACCGCTTGAAATAGGGAAAACCGGTAAAACGACTCCTGGGGACCTCAGTAAAAAAGACTTTCAAAATGAAATATGCCAAGATCCCCCGAATCTCTTTTGGGGAGGACGATTACGGTCCTACCGTCCCAGATCATGATGACCCATTGGTTATTTCTGGACTCCTAGCCAACTGCGAAGTAAGAAGAATATTCGTTGACCAAGGAAGTTCGGCAGATATCATCTTTGAGGATTTATACAAAAAGTTGAAATTACAGCCGGAGGAGCTCATTTCGCATGAAGAGGAGCTGGTAGGATTCACTGGAGAAAGGATAACACCGAAGGGATACGTAAGGTTAGAATTAACCCTGGGCACACACCCGGTGACAAAGACAATAAATGCAAAGTTCCTTGTGGTGGACTACCCATTAGCATACAACATGATCATTGGACGCCCCACGTTGAATGCACTGGGGGCCACAGTCTCCACCCCCACTTAGCAGTCGCCACCCCTACTTAGCCATGAAATTCGCCATAACAGGAGGTAACATATGCATTGTGAAGGGAGATCAACGACGACGAGAAGCTGCTACCGCGTCAGTGCAAACAAATCTAGGGGGGTTGAAGGGTTCTCAGAGGAAAGCAGTAAGGGTGCACTGGCACCACTTGGGATGCCAGGGATGAGAGTAGTCTCACTCGACCCGAACCTGAGGGAGAAACATTCCTCTTCCAAATCGGGGTCGAAAAGGACCAAATGGTCAGGATAAGCAATAGCTTGGTGGCCGACGAGCGAAAGGATGTCATGAACTACCTCTTGAAAAATAAAGACATGTTCACATTGGCGGTAGACCCACTAACCAAGCCAATGACACAAAAAAGAGGAAAATAGGGGTCGAAAGGCAAGAAGTTGTCTACACCAAACCAAAGATATGCTTAAAGCACGGATAATCAAGGAAATCACCTACACCACTTGGCTCGTGAACGTGGTCCTGGTCAAGAAGTCAAATGGCAAGCGGAGGATGTGTGTGGATTACACCGATTTAAACAAGGTATGCCCTAAAGACCCTTATCCCATTCCAAATATAGATAAACTTGTAGACAACTCGTCCTGGTATCAGTACCTGTCACTTATGGATGCCTACTCTGGGTACAATCAAATTCCAATGTATCCCGAGGATGAAGAAAAAATGGCTTTCATCACCGAGAGAGGGACCTGTTGTTACAGAATGATGTTGTTCGGACTGAAGAATGCCGGGTCACATACTAGAAAATGATGAATTGGGTCTTTGGAGATATTATCGAAAAAGTGATGGAAGTCTACATCGACAATATGATCGCCAAAGGAAAAGACCACCGAGAGCACATTGCCATGCTAGAAGCTATCTTCGAGCAACTGAGGGCACATCGAATGTGCCTTAATCCACAAAAATGCCCATTCGGCATCCAGGCAGGGAAATTCCTCGGATTCATGCTCACACACCAAGGAATCGAAGCCAATCCAGACAGATGTCATGCCATCCTGGAAATGAGAAGCCCAACTTCAGTCAAGGAAATCCAACGGCTGAACAGGAGGATAGCTGCTCTCACCAGATTTTTGCCAAAAGTAGACCAGAAGTCGCTCCCACTGTTTGGGGTTTTGCAGAAAGGAAAAACCTTTGAATGGACGGAACAATGAGAAGAAGCTTTCAACACTTTAAAAGCGGCTCTAGCCACGCCGCTCATCCTCACTTGGCCTGACCTGGGAGAAACCTTGTTCATCTACCTTGCGGTAACAGAGGAAGTAATCCGCGCGGCACTGGTTAGAGAATGGGAAGAGGGGTAAAAACCAGTATACTTTTGATAATCTGCTAGCTTATCATGTTTTATTGATTATTTTAAAGCGGATTTCATCAATTAAATTTAGTTGAACGCTTGATTTAGCCCAAATTAGACTTTGTTTTCTTATTTTGATTATTTTAGAGTCAATGTGTGCATTTAATTAATTTTAATTAGATTTTAGTTAATTTCCTTATGTTATTCTTATTTTGATTTTAAGGAAGATATAAAGAACAAGATGGAGCAAGTGAATTATGCACAAGAGATAGACAGACGCAGTAGCAGTCCCAGCGCCACATAGCTACAGGAGGCAGCAACAGTAGCATAACAAAGTTTCAATGCAATTTTCTTGTTCTGTTCTTGTTCTTTCTTTTTTTATGAGTAGTTAAATCCCTTTTTCTAGGGTGACGATGTAACCGCGTCACGACGGTTTGATGATTTTATTTCAGTTTTCTTAATTTCTTTTTTCTCTTTCTTTTGTGTTTTATGCTCTATTCTTAATTCTTAATGCTTCTAATTGTTTGATCACCAATTAGATGATAGGCTAATCATAAAGAGACCGAGAGGAGATTTATGTGTCAAGGGTATTGAGATAAAACCATAGGGTTAATACGGATAGAGATATACCGTGGGAGCTTTATGCAACTTCAATAGAGAACCATAGAGCTTAATGAATTTCTTAATAAATAATCATCATAGAGATATAGTTGATTAGGGATCAAGCGATGTGTTCTAGTGTACTCGAGAGAGACATTAGAATAACCTAGGATTCTTGGTTGACATTAGAAGTTGATTAGAAATTAGGAAGAATTGATATAATTGAATCAAACCAAGTGGATTAAATATTTCTTATGTATGAGAAATGCGTATTCATAACGAAATTGGATCCCTAGGATTTTCTTTAATTGTTTGTTCCTTGTTTAGTTTTGATCTTACATATTCAAAAATCCAAAAATATCAATTCTAGTTTCTTTTCATAATTTTTATCATAATTAAAATCTCAATTTATTTTGGTCTAAATAGTTGTTAAATTTATGAAGTGGTACTTGGTCACCCAATCCCTGAGTTCGATACTCGGTTTATCACCGTTTTATTATTACTTGCTTCGATCCGGTACACTTGCCGGAGCCCATCAACTTCGTAAGCAAGTCCCTCCAGGGAGCAGAGACGAGGTACCAAAAGATTGAGAAAGTAGTCCTAGCCTTAGTTTTCATGGCAAGGAGATTAAGGCCCTACTTCTAATGCCACCTCATCACGGTGAGCACCGACCAGCCCATCAAACAAGTGTTGCACAAGTCGGAGCTAGCCGGAAGAATGATTGCATGGTCCATAGAACTCTCGGAATACGGGATACTCTATGAACCAAGGATCGTGATCAAAGCTAGATCTTTGGCAGACTTTATTGCGAAGCTCAAGGGATGTGGAGCTCAAATCATTCTGGAAAATGATGAAGGGATCACGATCAAACACTCCTTGGGATTGGAATTCCCTTCATCAAACAACCAGGCTGAGTATGAAGCCTGCATAGTCGGATTGCTCTTGGCAAAGGAACTGGGAACCACAAGAGTAAAGGTGATGACCGACTCACAGCTAGTGGCCTCTCAAATAAATGGACAATACCAGGCCGAAGAGCCTTTACTACAAAAGTATCTGGCAAAGGTACGAGGAGAGATAACCCACTCTAGCAAGTAATTGTGGAACATGTGCCTCGAACCATGAATGTAAGAGCTGGTGCCTTGGCAAAGCTGGCTAGCACCAGAAATATCGGAAACTACAGGTCAATCCTTCAGATGATTCTCCAGCAACAGAGCATCAGTGAAAACATAATGATCGTCGAGGAGCAGTCAGATCCTTCCGAGACTACTAGGTACACCATCCGTAAGGGGCAACTCTATCGCAGAGGTTTTTCCACCTTTTTACAGAAGTGCATCCCGAGGCACCAAGCGACTTACATCCTGGCCGAGGTACACGAAGGCAGCTGTGGAAGACACAAAGGGAGAAGAGCACTATCAAAACAAATCTTTCAGGCTGGATACTATTGGCCAACACTGAGAGTCAACGCTGAAGAATATGTCCAGAAGTGTGATCAATGCAAGCGGAACGCGGATCTCCATCAAGCTCCACCCGAAGCACTGAACTCCTTAAACTCAGCATGGACATTCTTCCAATGAGGGATGGACATCTTGGGACCATTCCCTGTCGCACCGGGACAACTAAAATTTCTCATTGTGGCTGTTGATTACTTCACCAAATGGATCCAGGCTGAGCCATTAGCACAAATAACTTCGGCCTGGATCTAATGATTCACTTTCAAGAACATCATCTCCAGGTTTGGAATTCCCGTGGCCATTGTGACTGACAATGGAACGCAATTCACAGACCGAAGATTTCAGGAATAATTTTCTGAATTCTCTATCAAGCAACACTTCACCTCAATAGAACACCCTCAGATGAACGGTCAAGCCGAGGCTACGAACAAGGTAATACTCAAAGGAATCAAAAAGAGAGTCAACCATGCTAAGGGAAGATGGGCGGAAGAACTCGACCACATACTATGGAGCTACCGAACCACCCCTCACAGCACAACCAACGAAACCCCCTTCCATTTAGTCTACAAATATGAAGCAGTAATTCCAGTGGAGCTGGAGGAACCTTCTTGGCGATGTGAAAACTTCCTACCCGAAGGAAACAAGCAACTCTTAAGAGATGACTTGGATGGAGTCTAGGAAAGAAAAGAGATGGCATGCATCCGGGAGGCCTCCCTAAAACAGAGGGTGGCCTCAAAGTACAACACCTGGGTAATCACGAGGAAATTCGAAGAAGGGGATTTGGTGTTGAGGAGAGCAGACGTAAGGAACAAGAACGCCGCTCAGGGAAAATTAGCCTTAGCTGGGAATGGCCATACAGGATAGTAGAGCGAGCTGGAAAAGGAGCGTATGTACTAGAAACCTTATTCGGTGACTCAATCCTAAGATACTGGAACACCGCGAATCTCTGAAGGTATTACAGCTAGGGCCACAATTGTAAACCACGGTCTCAAGTGCAATCAATGACAAAAACACTTAGAGTCTTCACTCAGTCCCATAAAAAGACTTAGATTTTTCACTCAGTCTCAAAACGACCCTTGTCCTCACTGACCGGTCGATGAAGAAGCGGCCAGAGTCTTAAATCGGACCCTCGACTAGAGTCTTCACTTAGTTCCATTAAAAGACTTAGAGTTTTCACTCAATCGCAAAACGAACAGAGCCCTCACTAACCGGTCGACGAAGAAGCTGCCAGAGTCTTAACTCGGCCCTCGGACTAGAGTCTTCACTAAGTCCCGTAAAAAGACTTAGAGCTTGCACTCAGTCTCAAAACGACCCGAGTTCTTCCTGATCGGTCGACGAAGAAGCGGCTAGAGTCTTAACTCTGCCCCTGGACTAGAGTCTTCACTCAGTCCCATAAAAGACTTAGAGTTTTTTACTCAGTCTCAAAACTACCCAAGTCCTCACTGACCGACCGACGAAGAAGTGGCTTGAGTCATAACACGGCCCCCGAACTAGATTATTCAAACAGTCCCATAAAAAGACTTAGAGTTTTCGCTCGATCTCAAAACGACCCGACTCCTCACTGACCGGTCAACGAAGTAGCAATCAGAGACTTAACTCGGCGCCCGGAGTAGAGTCTTCACTTAGACCTATTAAGAGACTTAGAGTTTCCACTCAGTCTCAAAACAACCTGAGTCCTCACTAACTGGTCGACGAAGAAGTGGCGAGAGTCTTAACTTGGCCCCGGGACTAGAGTCTTCACTTAGTTCCATTAAAAGACTTAGAGTTTTCACTCAGTCTCAAAACGACCCGAGTCCCCATTGACTGGTTGATGAAGAAGCGGTCAGAGTCTTAACTCGGCCCCTGGACTAGAGCCTTCACTCAGTCCCATAAAAAGACTTAGGGTTTTCACTTAGTCTAAATAACGACCCAAGTCCGTGCTGACCGGTAAAAAAGGAAGTAGTCAAAATCCCAACTCAACCCTTTAAAACAAATAAATAAAGAGAACAAAAGCGATTAAAACAAAACAATGTTATTTCATTAAAGAGAAATTGAGGATATAAATGATTGGATACATAGAAAAGAGAATGCAAAGCAATCAAAAGCTATCCTAAAGAAGGGGCAACACTAAGGACCAAAGCCAACTGAACGAAGGAAGCTTTCTAGGCAGAGAGTGAACCTGTCTCAAGAGGGATTCCCTCCGAATACCCCCAACCAAGCCGATGGAGAAAAATGGTAGGCAGTCACGACCACGATGAACCAACTCCAAACGTCATCTCAACCACAGACCATGGCCCTCCACCGCTCCCGATCAGGATGGATACAAAGGGAAAAGGCAGGGGGCATGAGGGACCCACTCTAAGAAGACAGACAGCCAAGGGCGGAACCTCGACTGCCATAACAACTTGAAGGACGGTGACCTATTTCAAGGTCACTGTGGTCAAGTGAAAAGGAGGGAAAACTTCAGGGTTCAACCTTCCCACCTCCATACAAAGAGAAAGCTGGTAGCCAGCACTGGCGGAGTCATGGCTAAGTGTCCAAAAACCATGTTCCCTTCCAAGTGAGGGAGGAACTAGGTTGTCCCCGAAACCCCCTTTCACCCTCGAGGATGTGGGTGACGAAGAGATGTCGATGTACAATACCAATAATACATAGCCTACCAAAGAAAAACCATCGCTCTAAGATCTGCTGAGGAAAAGAGGCATCCATGAATGAAGAAGAAACAGAAAGCTCACAGGGCAAACAAGAAATACCTTTTGCTATTTATAGCAAAAACTAGGATTCCCCCTCCTCAAATAAAGAAAGAGATCTGAAGAAGATCTCAAATGGTAGAGTCCCCAAGGAGGATAGTCCCACGTGATTGAAAAGACCATTGGGCAAAAAAACACGATTGAAGTAAATATATCACTGAAAACGTTGCATCGGAAAGACAAACGAATAAGAAGCGTCTCTGACTGGACTAGCACCAAAACCAAGGAAAAGAAACTCCAAGGAAATAAAAGAAGAAATAACACGTGTCTCTCCCTTCTCTTAATGGAACGACCTTACCTGAGTCTAGCCAAGGCCGTCCCAAGGGCATCTGTTCCAGTCCAAAAATGATAAGGCCCAAAGCCCTTCTTCTAGTTAGCCCAAGAAGGGTTCGACCGAAAAATCCCTGCTAAAAGGCCGAGCAAACTTCTCTAGCCGACCAGACTACTCGGCCACCCCCACCTTTTCCGTACAGAGTGGACTTTCCTGCCTCGAGAAAGAATGCATTCATACCTACCCCCAGGCACATCAAAGAGGAAGAGAAACCGCCCTTCTCCTCCTGACACACGTGATTACTTATCAAAACTATCATTACAGACACCCTTTCTGACAAGATTAGAGAGTGAAAAACACGCCTCACAGCATGGGGTATCACACTTGGATTCACCATACTGAATCCAAGAGACAGGTAAATAAAAGAACCTCCATCAGAGGAGAAAGGTATGCATTTTATCATTACAAAAGCACACCTATACTATCTGTTAGACCATTTACTGACTTCAGCATCGGAGTGTCTTCGCAGGTACTCCCCATTTAGTTCAACGAGAAGGAAAAGAAGAAAGGAGGAGAAGCAACCATCATATTAGGCCAAATCAGCACAGGCCCAATCTAGAAGGAGATACTTTGTGTTTTGGTTTTTTGTCCATAACAACGTACATACTTTTTTCTCCTATGCAATTATAAGAACTAAAATAAATTAATTGTATTTTTTTTAATATCTGGAACTTAATTATTGGTGTCTGCCTAAAATTTTATCGGGATAAGGATATGAAGGTTTTTTTTATTATAATAATAAAGAACTTTTTATTTACCGAAATGCTCACTATAGAGGATTATATACCAAATTGCTCACTTTTTTTTAGCCAATATGGGAATGTCAATCCACAAAAGCCGACTTCCCTCTTTGCAGTTTTGTTTACATAATTGGGAAGTCAGCTTTGGCACCTAAACCTTTCTACCTTCCTTATTTTTGTTAGTTATATTTTTTAATTGTGTTTTAGTGCTTAAGGTTTTGATCTAAGGTCTAGGGTTAAAATTATGGATTTTTTGAGTAAAAATATGATCGAATTATATTATATCAGTCTAAAAAATTAATTGATCTTTTATTATACACTATATCATAATTAAAAAAAATATTATAATTTAAGTAATTTAATAATTCAAATCCACTACGAACTTGTCTGCCATATGGGCGAATTTAGAAATGATCGACCATATGATCCAATCATTGATTTTAATTTAAATGAGAATGTGCAGCAAGATGAGTCATCCATCAATGATCAAGAATAACAAATGCAAGGTAGGCAACGCCATCAACTTCCTACACATAACAGGCGTCCGGTCACCATTTAGGAGATTAAATTTGTTGTAAGTAATATATGTATTGCAATCAGAAATTTCAATTTTAATATTTTTATATTATTTATAAATTTTAATATTTTTTATTAAGATATTAATTGTAATATTTATAATGCAATTTGATCATATTTTTACATTAAAAAATGCCATTATAACCTTAAACCCTAACCGGCTCTAACCCTAAATCAAACAACTCCACAATAAAAGTTTTTAATTAACAATAATTTTAAACATGTGAGATTTGACTTCTTTAAAGTGAGAAAGTAAAAGCATATTCACTAGTGCAGAAAAGGGATTTAACGTCGGTTAAAATTGACCTCTAAAGTCGGTTTTAGAACCGATGTTGAAACAGACGATGTTGTATATTGGAACTTTAGACATCGGTTGTGACGATGTTGTATATTGGAACTTTAGACATCGGTTTACAACCGATGTCTAAAGTGCACCTTAGACATCGGTTTACAGCCAATGTCTAAAGTCTGAATCAACAAAATGCTTCATCAGAACAACACTTTAGACATCGGTTATAAGCTAGAACCGATGTCTAAAATGCACTTTAGACATCGGTTCTGTACTTTAACTGATGTCTAAAGTCTGATTCAACAAACAGCTTCAGCAGAACAACACTTTAGACATCGGTTATAAGCTAGAACCGATGTCTAAAATGCATTTAGACATCAGTTCTAGCTTATAACTGATGTCTATTTTTTAATTTCAACATCGCTTTTTCCAATAACCGATGTCTATAGTGCATTTTTTTTAAATAACTAGTTTACAATAGTTACAATCATTTCCCCTGTTTCAGTATTATATCCAGATCAATCCCAGTAAATTAACATAATCTAAATATTCTCATCACAAAATCACTTATACAACCAAAACACACACTAAATTAATAAACTATATTGATTACGAACAATACATACACTTCAATTACTTTCAGAGCTAAATAAGTAATAATGTCGCAAGTAGTGTAAACTGAACAATATGACAACAAAGATACTTAATTAGAATCCAAAAAACTAGCTAGTAGATGATATGTTATAGATTTCAAGTCAAAATAAATGTTAGTCAAAAAACTAGCTAGTGCATGATATGTTTATAACCTAATTAACTACACAAACTATGATTGGTACATTTCAAAAAAGAAGGTTGCCCAACGCAACCTTATGTCATTAATGTCCCCTCAAATAGTGGAGTCTGATTGTCAAACATCTGCACGTTCAATTGGACATAATTAAGATTAATCTTATAAGTATTAATAAACTAAAATAAAACATAACTACTAATCTATATAACTGTTACAACTAAATGTGTAACTAATTAGTACCTCCTGCCACCTTTCAGTAATACCGGTGGAGACAATGTCGAGCATCCACTTCATGACGTAATATCCACACTCCCATCCGCCACGTTGCCTATGGGACTACAAATATTGAAACCAAATTTGAATATAAGGAATTAAACATAAAGTAATAACTATTGTAAACTGCAGTTGAAGCATTTGTACTAATAAACATCTTACGTTAGGGATAATCCATCTAATAGGTCGACGCCTTTCACCACCCAAAATACGGCATGCATCCATAGAACTATTATAAGAAAATAAACATTAATTTAAGTATATGTTATAGATTTCGGATAAATAAAATAACTTGATTACGTACTGATTAAATTAATTAAATGATTACGTTTCAAAAGCGGCCTTGAGATCCTTCACTGGCTTCCTTCCCAGCGAGCAGAAGAAGACAACGACATTAATTCATACGAGGACATAAGATCAAAAGTTGTCAATGTTTACTGCATTTGCGAAACAGTTAGTGACAAGTCATATATAGTTATAATTAAATAATTGTAAACTTGTGCTTCTATTTGAGGTAAGGCGCAAGGTAGCAATGATGATTGTCTCGGGCAAGTAGAGGGCGTATGTTCGCGAGCATGTCTTCTGATAGAAGCAGAACATCACCCTGAATGAACATCGGGTCAATGAACCCATAAAGGGCGAGGTTGCCCTTATCAAGACACAGTCGATGCAGATACCTAAGATATTGATAAAACATGTTAATTATAATAAAATTTAAAATTTAATTAGTTAAATTACAAATAAAATGTACTTACGTGCACCAAAACGAGGTGTTCGAGGCGCTAACCATTTCACCCTCAAGAGCCATCTCCATAATTTCCCTCCCTAGGACATACAATTCGTCATCTGGCCTGCCATCATGTTCCAACTTTACCAAAGCTGCACCCGTCCCTAAAGTCACAGCCTCTACAGCCAGACGTTTAAAAACATCACGAGGATCCCCTTTGTCGATCCCCTAAACAACAAACACAAAACATTAGTAATCACAGATAGGTTATTTCATTTGTAATTAATTGAATGATTAAATGAATACCTTGGCAGGAGCAGACTTCTCGAGTCTTCCCGGATCCGACCTTTTAGGCGGAACATCTTTTCCAACATCCTAAATAAAAAAACAAAAAGCATTAATAGTAAACACAAATAAAATATTTCAATTGTAAATATAAAAAACACAAGTAATTGAATACCTCATATGCAACAAAAAACCTGACCAATCTTCTTGGCCAGGGGATGAAGTTACCGGGGGCCTCACCCACTATTTGAACCTCCTCAGTGGGCAAAGGGACTCGAGCATCAGCATCTCGAATATCTTCAACCTCCACCCTCACCTGATCATCCGCTAATGTACAGTGGTGTATGGTATTCCCCAAGTTGTGTGCCCTCCCCAATGCCACTAAGCGGCGATCATGATGATCATCAACATATAGCTCACACCTATCAGGATCCTCATCATCATCATCAGGCTCATGAGGAGGATCACATGAGCCCTTAGTGCTCACATGGGCAGAGGGTTGGACATCTGTGTTTTGCTGGGACATAATAGCCAAAACTGCTATTTGCTGGGAAAACTGCTAGGCCATCTCCCCTCTAAGCTGCTATGTGCTCGCCGAAAAGACTCTTGCCCAATATCACGGATCATGTCCTCTAGTTCATCGTCCATATCTACGTTATCAACTTCCTCTCTATGCGACACCCTTGGCCTGTCTAACGATTCACCATGACATATCCATATTGTATAACTCTTGCAAATCCCCTCACAAATAAGATGCTCCCGTATCTCCTCAGCTTCTAGTCGTCTCTCATTCAAACAGTTAACACAAGGACAATAAAACCTTCCGTCGCTACTATCAGGAGCATTTGTATTTGCAAATTGTAGAAAATCTTCCACTCCATTCTCATACTCATCACTTGTCCGTCTAGCATTCATCCAACCGCGATCCATGATTACAACAATAACTTTGTACTTAGGCCAAGATCTTCATCAACTACTTCTTATGATAGGGTATGGCCCTATCCCATTCTAGAAGAAACTTTTTCAACATTCGGTTAACAGTTAGTCCTTAACTCTCATGCTCATACTTGACGAAATTTCTGCAGCATTTCCCATCAGTCTCCAACGTACACGACTTGAACTCAGTGAAAAACACCATGATAAGTATGCACTCGGAGAACAAAAGGAAATGCATTAGACCGAACTTTCACCAAAAACACCATGATAAAGTATGCACTCGGAGAACAAAAGGAAATGCATCAGACCGAACTTTCACCAAGTATATAACATATGAGAATAAATGAATAACTATTTTAACTAAATGAAGAAAACGTTTTTCCCCAAACTGTCCAACCTGGACAATTCAAGATTCAATACAATGAGCGGTACCTTAAACAAGTACACGTGTGCTCATTAATATTGCATCTCAAACAGGAAACTAAGGTTTTACTAATTAATTAACACTAAAAAGATAATAAAACACTCCAATCCCTAAGTTAAAGCAAACAAAAATAAAAATAGAATAATAGAGAGGAGAAAGCTTACCGGGTGTGGTAAGAACACAAAACCAGTGTGGAAACGAAATCCTAAGTGTGAAATAATCAAGAAACCCTGAAAGAGAAAAAGAAAGAGGCTAAAGCTAATTTAACAAAACCAAAAGATGCAAAAGAACCATAAGATGGAAATGATCCAAATCCAATTTCAGAAAAAAAGGGATGGTTAACGCTAATGAATAATCTAATGATGATATTAATTTGATAGGAAGCAAAAGATAAAGCATTGGCCTCTGTTTATACTAGGGTCCCTACCAATAACATTATTCTTGAAAATATGGTAACATAATTATCCCTAAAAATAACATAAATTATCCAAATTGATATGGATATAATTCTAACCATTTTTTTTTTTGTTTCTAGACTTGTCATAAATACAATGAAGTATGGGATCTTAAAACTCCTCAAATTGCTTTCCATCATGCTAATAAGAATGATGTGAGTATAGTAGTGGTTTCATTCACCTTTTACAACATAATTGTGATATGTTCTTATAACAGAGGTATTCTTCATCAGGTGCCAATTCATACTATTAGACTATCCAAAGAGAGTGTAGTGACTATCCAAAGAGAGTGCAGTGAAGATATAATCAAAGGTTCATTCAACCACTTGCATAATAGATATCCCCATTCAAGCTTATTTCATGTGGTTAAATTAAGAAACATAAAATTCCTTATATTAATTTATTTGTTTAAGTTCAAATTCCCTCATCGTATCCCATGGTTCATCTCCAACTCCCACCAAAACTAATGACAGTGGATACTCACTGCAATCTAATGAGAGTATAAGAATGCATGATGGTATTCCAGAGGAGAGGAAAGTGCAAAATTTACCTGGCTTTTACAATTGTCTTGTATTCCTGTGGACTAAGCTGGCCATGCTGTGTGTCAGCGCTTCTGGTCACCTGTGGCAGGGAATATAAAGGAGCATCAACAGTCAAGTATCATTTTCTGTTTCTATATGATGTCAGTTTACCTTTTGATAATTTGAAAAATTCAGAACAATTTATGTTTCTATAAGAGATTGTTGTCTTGCTGATTCATCTCATTTCACTTCTACTTATGTTCAAAGTGAACTTTTCAAAGGAAAAAGGCTAAACAACTACATAATTGAGAAAATAAAGTTTCATCTCAGTTGCAGGCATTCAAAATGGTGTAACTTTTGATGAGAAACAAAAATTGCATATAATGTATATAACAATAACAATAAATTTGCACTCATCTAAAGAAAGAGATCTATCACTTACGCAAGGAAATGCTTGTATCATCTCTACCCTTGTCTAATATACTTGCAGCCTATAAAAGAGACTATAAAACAGTGTTTTTCTGAGGCCATAACCACCAAGAGGTACACCAAATAATTTTGAGCTGTCTACATTAACAACATTCACAGCACAACCAACAATAGTACCAAAGAACCTAAGAATGTATTGTATATAACAATAGTAACAATATTCAGAGCAATTTGATTACAGAAAATGCTTAAGTGTAAAAGAACCTAAAAATGTACTGTAATAGCAGCATAACATTAAAAAATAACATTCTTTAAGAGAGGGATACGTTATTTGCTTGTGGCGCACCGGTGAAGAGAGGTACCTAAACGTGAGGTACCTAAACTTGAAGAGAGGTCACGACGGCGACGAGGAGGAGCAAGGGGAGGACAGCTTCCTTCGTGGCTGAGGTGACGCGGACGGTGCTAGAGTAATGGTGGAGGACCAGAGGTGAGGAGCGGTGGTTAGCCGTGACAGATGGAAGAAGAGGAGGCGGAGGGTTAGGGTTGAGTGAACTGAGCGTGCAAGAGAGAAAATCTGGGTCAAAATGTTTGAGTAGCGCACAAGAGAAAGGAGGGAAGTGAATAGAAAATAAGACATTTGACATCGGTTATACAAAAAACCGATGTCTTAAGTTGTTGAACGTTGAAAATTTAATTTTTGTTTCTCAACTTTCAACATCGAGTAAAAATAAAACTGATGTCTGAAAATTTTCACAAACGGTTTATATAATAACCAATGTCTAAACTTATGCCTGGTTTAAAATTCTAATTTTTGGTTTAATTTTTAACATCGGTTAATTTGGAAAACCGATGTTAAAAGTCTTATGACATCGGTTATTTTTAAAACCGATGTTAAAATATTTCAATTTAATTTCAAAAATGTCATCGCCTCCTTTTTTACATCGGGTATGTCTGAACCGATGTTAAATCCCTGACGTTAAAAGCATATTTTGCACTAGTGATTCATCATCAGTTTAATAAAGTGCATAGAGATCTCAACCTAAAATAATCAAAATGTATATATACTTACTTTCTCACTTTATATACAAGTCCACTTTAAAGGAGTAAATCCAATAATGTGTAGGCATCATTAAAAGATGGTGTAAAATATTTTACAAGGAAATTTAAACTCTTTATATAAATTTATTAAGGAGCCTTGAGAATGTGAAATTTAGCTAAAAATCATAACCAATTAACCTTATGCAAATCTATAAAAGTGAAGGCTCATAATATATAGGAAGCTAGCCTTATAAGGGAGAGGGGGAGAAGGGAAAGGGAAATGGGCGGAGCGTATTGACGGGATTTGAATCTGTATATTCACAATTTATATATCACAACTTAATCAATTGAGTTGACTAAAGTGATTGTGTTAATTCTTCTAACATTAAAGAAATTGTATACTATTGTCAATTAGATCAAACAAAAATCAATAGGATGTATCCTTTTTGGCCATTTCCTTTATATTTTGATGTGTTTCTTGCTAATCAACTGTATGAGAATAAATTTTAAAAGAGTTATCTGTTAGAAAATATAATTAGAAACATATATAGAGAAATTCTTTTAGATCAAACCAGCTTTATTGCGACAGAAGCTGTTAAAATCAGCGTGATCAACACAAGCACTGATCTAAGCTCACTCCGTAAAGGAGTGGCAGCTAGCCAGATGTATAAGTAAACACTTAACACATGCAGGGCCAAAAAGACACTATAATGAGGAACCCTTGCTTAAAAATCTAAAATATCTGAAATTATTTTTCATTCATTCCTATGGTAAATTCCTAATAATATCATGTTTTAATTTAATAATCAAATGTTCCCACGAATTCAACTAAAACAAATACCTGAACATTCTCCTTTGCATGTGCGTATGTCTAAATTTTCACTATCAGTAAAAGTGTATATATATATATATATATATATATATATATATATATATATATCTCCAAAGATTATAATATTATATTGAGGTGCAATTTGATTTTCTTTGAAAACAAGGGAAGGTTTGTCCAAGTGGTAACGAGCTTGGATCCCTCAAGCTAGCAAGTGATCAGGGGTTCGATCCCTAATTCTCATATGGAGAAAATCTAGTTGGGAGAGGTCAGTCCTTAAATGTCGTCTGAATTAGTCTCTGCAGTTATACGCGGATGATATCCTGAGAAAAAAAGAATAAAAGAAAACAAGGGAAAGAAATGAAGAAAAAAAGAATAGTATCTAGCTTTCCGGTTAAATGGAATATGTGATCAATTAATGTTATCTACTAATTAAGATGGTGACTTCTATCTTGAGCTTTTATGTTAGGGATGAAAATCTATCGCCTTATTTTGCTGTCACATTCTTTATTCTATATTAATGATAATTTATCACTTAAAAAAATAAAATAATAATTGATTAACATATTTGTACATTCCCAATTTTTGTGGTGTGGCACATCGAGACACTTTTTTTAGGACACCATATTATTGTTCTTATGTTAGATACCAAAGAACTATGTCATTTTAGCTGACTTTTAACAAGTACAAGGAAAGCATCAAGTTAAAGAGTCATGAACACTCTTACGTAATTACATCATAACAACTTTGCAAAATCTTCAGCGCTTGGTTTGAAATAAAGCTAGCAACAAGTTTTTGCAATCTCAAATACGTCTAAGCCTTCCTTGCCGATGCCAAAATTTTGATCTTTATACTTTTACTGCTTTTGTTGCTTTTAATTTTGCTATCAGTTCATCTCATAAGAGAGAACGAAGGTTTAGGCCATCCATCAAACAACAACCCCACACACACAAGGGTGTAGGCCATCCATCTCCACCTCGCTGAAAGATTTGTAGTTTGTATTTAAAAAGCCATCTCTACATTTATTTCTTAGTGTTGAACATTGAGAGGCTAAGTGAGAAAATAATACATATCCTTCTCTAGCCCAAGGAGACTAAATGTGTAAACAATATTTATTGCTATCAAGTTGAAGAGGCCAAATTTGTAAAGAATACTCTCTTATAACTGTCAATTGTAATAAAAAGTTTTAATAAAGCCAAGGACTGGACGTAATCCGAGGTCAACGATAAACTAGAATAATATTTGTGTCAATCTCTCTATTTCTTAAACTTGTTAGTTATTGATTTAATTACTATCTTATTTTATTCTCTAACAAGGGGTTAAAGCTACTAATAAATTGTTCAATAGACGTTTAATCTGTTGCTTCTTCAATCATTTACTCGTTTGCTTTTAGAAAAACTTTTCTATTTGCAAAAAAAAAAAAAAAGTAAAAATCCCATTATTTTAACGTGGTTACTTTGATTATTTCAAATGACACAAATATTGCGTGTATAATATACATGGTTGAATTGGAGGTTTATTAATGTGATCATAATAACATGGTAGTAGTTGTGGACAAGTGGAGACATTTGTGATAAATGTGTAATGCATCGAGCAAAGTTGGGCATTTGTGGCGGGGAAGATGAAGAAGCATTATCAAGTAGTGATTAAATTCGTGGTTTCATATTTGGCAGAGCATTGCCATTTAAGAGTGGTGAAGTGAGCACTTGTGAAGAATTAAGCTTAATAAAACCCATGTCAAGTTTCTGCCTAATCCAACTAAAAGGATCACAACAATAATGCTACGGAATGCATGTGCCTGTCAATAAAATGCTAGATGTATCTCATTCAAAGTGACGTGTATGATTTGATAGAATTAAATAATAAAGGTGCATAAATAACATGGCAACGTCATATATAATTAGATGAAGAAAATTAGGTTTAATTAATTTGTAAGTTCCTCAATATTTTTTTTTTTTTGTAACCATAAACATAGATACGGAGTATCCACCACCATTAGCAATGAATGACTAATCTCCGTCGGACACACAAGGTGGGTTCTCCCCTTCTAACCAGTTTTTTCTCTATACACAAGAGTCATAATTCAAACCCCTGACCACTTGATTAGTCTCCGCAGTTACGCGTGAAAGATACCTTAAGAAACAAAAAAAATTTTTAAATAATTAGTAATTAGGTCCTTCATACACTTTTCAAACAATGCCTTATTTTAAAATTATCAAAATTAATGGGAACAAAATGAATAGTGTAAAATTAATTCTGAGAGAGTGACTTTGTCATTGTCACCTAAACTTTGATAGAGATCACATTTGGTTAATTTCGTCGTCTCAACCACATTGTTCCACTTTGGATCAGTTTCAAAGGACAACAGATGAGCAAAGATGCAGAGTTTAGAAGATTAATTAGTGTTTGACAAAATTATTGATAGTGCTTAGAACTCACACAGAAAGGGACTTTTTAAACCCTAAAATATTCATAGTCTTAAAAAGAGTAGCACTCTAGCAGTATAGCCATAATTTCGCAACTTGGGAGAAAGCGCACTAAAGCTTGTGCCTTGTGCTTAATTAACATTTGACTAGCCTAACTTAAATACCCATACATCAATACGGCATATATTTATAGTTTTCCAATTCCACGGGTGCATTCGGTAGTTAGTGTCGTCATTGGAACAAAAAAGGGACCAAAAAAAAAAAAATTGTGTATGGAAAAAACTTGTTGGGAGAAGCAAAACCCAATTTGATGATTTTACATTTTTACTCTTCGAAATGAATTAGTTAATGACTATTGACAGAAGGATCCTCTTGATGCAAAAAAAAATAAAATTTTGATAAAAATGGTATAGTGGCAATCCATTTTATTTAAATTAAAAAAATTTGAAAAAAATTTAAAAAAATTGGTACTTGAAATCAAATTGAGTTCAACATTGATTGTGTAGAGGGAACTGTCACGACGACGGGCGCCAGAAAAAAAAGATGGATTAAAGAGGAGTTACCACCAAGTTACTAAATTTATGCAATTAATCTAGAATGGAGAATATAGGATGTTAATATATTCCCTACTCATAACCGACTCTCGATCGAACTCAAAGGATGAGAATTTAACCCCCACAACACTTCTAATACGCCTGTTAAAAAAAACGTTACATACCCAAATTGATTGTAAAAATGATGAATGAGTTTAAAAATAAAAATGAATTGTTAGGAATATATATATTATTTTTTTTTTTTAACATATCAATGAATTCTAGGTAAGATTGAATTTGATATATAATTATGTCCATAAAGCAACTCCAAAACTAAAAGAATTAGGTATATAACTAATCGTGCAAATAGTTCAAACATTTGTGAGTTGTTACAAGATTAAGTATGGAAATTGAGTCCACAGAGCAAATTAACCAAAAAAAAAAAAAAAAAACCTAGAGATCATGCTGCGCCTCAAAGCTTGTAAGACCTTCCAATATTGGAGATATGTTAAGATAAATTTCAGATTAGTAAAACAGAGCCTCAAATTGGCCATCCTCAAAATCCTTGGTTACACTAATTTTTTTTTTTTTTGATAAGCCATAATAAATATTGATAAAGGGTACTAGAGGTATTTCAACCCATTTACAAGAACAAACCAATACTAAAAGGAGTGACCAATGTAAATAGAATACTGAAGCACCAAAGAGCCCAACATTGATGTACGGGATGGTTATACCAGCTCTGTTGTGACATCGGGTTGGGACGTTTGTTATTATTTTATTTGTCTATTAGTTTTAAAAAAACTTGGTTTATTTCCGCGTTGTAAACTGGTTCATGTGGAACTTTTCTACCCATGGATAATTGTTTTATTTTATTCAATAATTGCATGTTTTTATTTTAATTTCTTTTTATATTAAATGCCTTATAACATGCGTGGTAGAAGGGTGTCACAAACTTGCCTTCCAATAAAGACCCTAAAGAACCTAATGCACAATAGAAAGGGAGGGTTCAACATGTTCCTAAAGTAAGGGAGGTTGATCAGAATCTTGATGATAATAGAGAAATTCCTCCTCAATTGGAGAATGTTGATAACTCTTTGAAGAATCAGCATAAGGAAGTAAGTAATGATCAGAACCCTGATCAGCCAGTTCTTGAGGAGTCAGAAAACAACCATGTTCTTCAATAACTTTATGAAGCAGATATTAATAAAATTTTGGAGGAGCAAGGCAGAAGGTATGATGGTGAATCTGAAGCCGAGACAATTTATGATGAATTGATTCACCCAGATTCTCCTAATTTTGTGCCAAATTCGATTCCTTAGGTAGTTTCTCCAGCAATCAATGCAGAGACCTCTACTGATAAAGTTCATGTTGCTGGTTCTTCTTTATCAAACTATGGTAGTCAGGCTTCTCCTGTTGAGAAAGTTCGAGACTCTTCTTTTAACTATGTTTCAGATTCTTCAGTTTCAAAGCAACGCAATAAGGTTTGCAATAATAACAAGAATGTTGCTCGTGATTTGAAAATAGTTGGAAGGCTATAGGGTGACATAGATGATAATGATGATCAGGATTTGGAAGCTTCTTCAGTTCCTTTGAACACAGATTAGAATTTTGAAGCCTCTTCAGTTCCATTGAACATAGATAATAATGATGATAATTTTACCAAAGTTTTGTCGAGATCTCAAAATAAGAAACAAAGGCAGGCTAGAAGGCAAGCTCAGAAAATTTCACAGCACAATACTCGTTATGGAGCTGATTCAGCATCTTTTTATTTGGACTTTTAAAATGAAAGCAATCTATTCGAGTGCTAGGGGGTTTGGTAATCCTGAACCAAGATTGTGAAATAACCAAAGTGAACACAAGAAGGGGGGTTGAATCGTGTTTACCAACTTTTTCGGTTACTTTAAAAAGATTTTCGCAGGCACAACAAGTAAGGTTTAGATAAGAGAAAGTTAGATGAGTGACACGTCTAATATTTGAAACAGAATAGCACACACAAACAGAGAAGGTTAAAATAGAGTTTGATAATCACAGTATTAACTCCCCAAGTTAAAAGCTAGAACAGAAACAATACTTTAAGCAAATTAAAAGATAAAGGGAGTAGAGATATCACTCGAGAGATTTATACTGGTTCACCCCAAAATCCACAGGGCTACGTCCAGTTTCTTGGCAGCACCAAGTTTCCACTATAACTGAGTAAATTACAGTACAAGTATTCTTTGCACACCTAGCCTCTTCAGGCTCAACACTCAAACAAGTATTCTTTTCTCACCTAGCCTCTTCAGGCTCAAAACAGTAAAGGATTAAAGGTTTTTGTGTAGTTAATACAACTTGCAAATCTTTCAGATCACACTCAGAGAGTGGAATAAATATGAAGTATGAAAGACTGCGAATTTATATCAAATGATTGAATGTGTTTTCAATGAAGGAATGAAGAAGTTAATGAAGATAGTAAATGCTTCTGTGCAGAGTTCTTTTGATATTCAACTTCTTAGCTTCATCTTCATTGTTTGATCTATTTAAAGACTTCAATCAAGAGATCAGTTTTGACACAGCTTCAGAAAGTGTTTGCTTCTGACTTGAGCTTTCTAAGACACCATTTAATGCCAAAGAGTCGTTCTGAATATTTATTAAATGCTTGGAAACGTTGAGCTTTGACAAAGGTGTCCAAAAGTACACTTTAGACTGAGCAGCTGTTCTTTCAGAGTATATAGCAGTAGGCTTCTTGTACTTGTTGCAGAGAGCTTTCCTCTTTCAGTGCAACATCAGTTCACTTTCCAGAAAGCACTTTTACTTTGTACTAAAACAGGCAAAAGGTTACTGCAGTGGTGCAGAGATTGCGTGTTTATTCCTTAAAACCTTGAAACAACGTTCTTTATTCTTTGTCCTTTGAGCTATTGTCCAGAGGTCTTCAAGATCCTTAAAGGAAGGCATATAATTTGAATAAGGTGACTTGGACTTGATTTCTGACATACTGACTTGGTATCAGTAATGAGAATTTTTAGACGGGTGAAAGTCATCAAAAAATTAGACGGGTGATGATCATTTAAAAATTAGACGGGTGCTGGTACGTTCAAACATTAGACGGGTGCTGACGTGTTCCACAGTTAGACGGGTGATCAACTGAGCCAAACTTAGACGCATGCTTCTTGCCATGTCATCAAGTGAACTTAGTCTTTCTTGAGCGTTGACTATCTTTGACTAACTTTTAGACGAGTGGAAACTTAGACGAGTCAGTACTGAGCTTCTACTAAAAAGTAGACGGGTCATAAAATAGACGAGTGATCTTAAGTCTATTTTCCTGCACACTTATCAAATATATCAGTAATTTCATTTGGTTCAACATTATCATACTTGAACTATTTGGAATCATCAAAACTTAGAGAATTTACACATTGAATGTGTTTTAGACTTATGAGGTCTCAACATTCTCCCCCTTTTTGATGATGACAAATATCTTTTCTGATTTTATTGAACATAAAAAAGAAACAGTAGAAATTTCTAAACAGATATAGTTGATCAGAGTATGTTATGCTCCGCCTTAGTTTATGCACTAAGTAAAGACAAATATCAGAACAAAACATGATATTAGAGAGAATAACATATAAAATCATGAAAATTTATCTATATTTTCTCCCCCTTTTGGCATCAATCAAAGAGATAAACAATAAAGAATATAAATTGCCAAAAGAAAATAAAAGAAAAACTCATTTCATTTAACCAAAGTCAAGAAGGGTTACAAGTGATAGACATCACTGACTTAGTACACTGCATGACTCAATAAAGAAATGAAAAACAGATTCCTAAAAACTAAGAACTAGGGCCTCCTTGGCTTTTGAAGAAAGCTTCCATCATCTGCTGCATTGCTTGCTGCTGAGCTAGCATCTGAGCTTGAAATGCAGTCTGTTGAGCAATTGCTTCATCCTGTCTTTGAATGACAGTCTGCAAACTTGTAGCCACTTCATCAAGTCTCTGATGTGCAGCAGGATCATATGCAACAACTGGAGAGGTAGTATCTGTAGTGGCCAGAGAAGTTCCAGAAGTTGATGGAGGAGGTGGACAAGGAGGAGGGGTAGGAGGTAACTCTTCAACAGAAATATCATCCTCAGGGTGAGGATCTAGAAAGACATTGGTTGATAGAGTGGTTACAAAATCATTATTGGGATAGAATTCCTCTAGAAAAGCGTCATGATTTAGAGGAGAATCTTTGACAGAGAGAAGAAACTCATAAGATCTCCTAATGAGATTTATGTGTGTGAAAGGGTCAGTTTCAGGGAAATTTAAAATAAAGAAAGGAAAAACCATGAAAAAGGGAGGGAGTTTGTAAATGGAGGGTGAAAAGGGGTAGAGAGCATAGGCTTGGCTACCTCTGGTGGGAATGTCTGCCTTCTCTTCTTCTATCAACCCAGAACTGGAGCCACCCTTGGAGAACATCCTCTCTCTGAATTTAAGCTTCTAATCATTTTTCTTGATAAGAGAGAACTTCTGATCCAATGGCAAGGATATTTTCTTATGCTTTCCTTTCAGAGCCATGGAGTCAGGCATTACTCTGATTGTAGTTGAGGGCTTCATAAAGATGTGAGGGTTGAATAGCCATTTCCCGACTGGCTTCTGTGACCTTTCCAGCCTCACAATCTGTCTTTCAGCTTCCAAAGAGGCAATCATGTCCAAGGTCTTTCCATCAAGATAAGAGGGACAGGATTCATCTGTGACAGAGAAGGGGGTGGTTCTGGAATATGGGTTGTAGGGAGATATAGTGGCTAAGGGGATAGGGTTATGTCTAGTTTCAGAGAATAAGTCTGGAAAGACTATTCTCAGAGGCACTTGGCACTGATTAGTGATATGGTCAGGGATTGGTGATTTTGGTAAGGGAGGAGGAGTAAGATTGTCAAAATACTCAAAGTCATTGACATCCTCAGTTTGAGGAATATCAGAATGGTGAGATATTTGTGGTGAGGTTGGTACTGGTGAGTGAGTATCAGACGTGTGAGTTTCTGATATAGTAGGGTTAGGTTCAGAAGAGTGATGGTTAGGTGATGTATGTGGTGGAGTTTGGATTTTTGGTGAAGTAGGTGGAGTGGGAATTTTTGGTGATGGTTGAGGGGATGGTGATCTTTGTGGTGGTGGAGGTGTTCTTTGAGGTGAAGGTTATGGAGTTGGAGCTATTGTGGTAATAGGTTCTGTTTCCTGAGGTGGAGGGGATGAATCCTTCTGAGGTGATGGTGATGGTGATGGTGATGAAGAGGGAGGTAAGACAGGTTTCCTCTTTGTGACTGTTGTCCTCTTCTTTTTAGTGATCACAGTCTCTTCTGATTGAGACTCCCCCTCAGCTTGTACTGTCCTCTTTCTCTTGAAGACCTTAGTAATTTTAGGTGCAGAGGCAGCAGCTTCCTCAGAGACAGAAGCAGTAGCAGGTTCAACAACCTGAGTAGTCTCTTCAGTCACAGAAGTTTCAGCAGTTGTTTTGGTGACTTTCCTCTTCTTCTTCTGAAGTTGATCCCTGATTTCCTCAGCTGGTTCCTCAACAACTTCAGCTTTAACACCAGGAATGGAAACAGTTGCTTCCATCTGAGCAGAGGCTTCATCAAAGCTAGGGTCTTTGTTGTAATCTCAGTACAGAGATCAGCAGATACAGCCCTTCTCAAATCCAGTTTGCATGCCCTAAAAATTCTAGTCATAACCATTCCAAAGGGGTAGTCCTTATCTTTTCCCTTTACAGCTTTTTCCATATGTGTGAAAATCAGGTCAGTTATGTCTATCTTGATTCTTTGTACAAGATGAAACAGAGCAAACTTTTCTAACAAGTTGACATGGTTTCTAGACCCAGTCCTAGGCATTACACAGTTTATAAGTAAGACATGTAAAAATCTTGCCTTAGGAGTCAGATACTTTGAATCCATGTTACCAGGGTTTGCAGTCCCATAGAGCACCAGATTCACATTGTCTTCCCCTTGATCCTTCATCCAGTCTTTATAATGCCCAGCTCCTTCCCTAGGGCATTTTGTTACTTCAGCGAGTAACTCATGAGTGATGAAAATGTGGTCCTCACCAACATCCCCAGAAATCATGTGGGTAGTATTATCCTTGGTGATTTTTGCCGTGGTCCAGAAATCCCTAACTAGAGCAGGGAAAACACGTTCTTGTAGTTGAAAAAACGGTAACCATCCGGCATGGTTAAGCTCTGGAAGCACATCCAAACCCTTGGTCCTGAGTTCATCAAAGTTCAGAACTCTTCCAGGTAGCACCTTCTTCAACTCAGCGATGGATACCTTGGACTTCTCAGATAAAGTCTCAAGAAGACTTTTGGGTGCCATTGATTTTGAGAGAAGAGGATTAGGGTTTGACAGAGAAGGTCTCGAGAAGGTGAAGACGAAGAGAGCTTTTAGAGAAAGAGTTTGTGAGCAAGAATTTTTGAGTGGGTAGATTTTGAAAAGACACGGGTTTTTGTTAAAAACGCTTGAGTGCTTTTTACGTTGGGAACAAGGAAAGAGAGTGTTGCCATAAATGACAATCAATCAATTTCAAACAAAAGATAATAAAATATTTAAGAAAAGGAGGGAAAATGCAATGTACATGTGTCTCAGTCAGAATTTAGCACTGAGTGCTTTTAGCCACGTCATTAGACGCTTGGCTAAATTAGACGAGTCAAGTAATCATAGAATATAGGAAAATAGACAAGTAATTTTTCAGACATATCAGCAAAGCATTTATTCAGATACATTATGCATGTTAAGATTCCTTCTAATAAAAACAAATCTATCTTCACTTAAAGGTTTAGTAAAAATGTCTGCCCACTGATAATCAGTGTTTACAAACTTAATTTCAAAAACACCTTTTTGAACATAGTCTCTAATGAAATGATGCTTTATCTCTATATGCTTTGCTCTAAAATGCTGTATTGGATTTTTAGACAGATTATTAGCACTAGTATTATCACACCAAACAGGTATATTATGCTCAATCATTGAATAATCTTCAAGTTGATATTTTACCCAAAGTAGTTGTGAACAACAACTAGCTGCAGATATATATTCAGCTTCAGCAGTTGATAGAGCAATGGTGCTTTGCCTTTTGCTTGACCAAGAGAACGTATTTGCTCCAATGAAGTGACATCCTCCACTGGTGCTTTTTCTGTCAATTATGTCTCCAGCAAAATCAGCATCACAAAATCCAGCTAACCTAAAATCTTCAGATTTCTTATAAAATAGACCAAGGTTAGCGGTTCCAATTAAATATTTGAAAATTCCTTTGACAGCCTTGTAATGAGATTCCTTAGGGTTTGATTGAAATCTAGCACAAAGATAGACACTGAATTGAATATCAGGTCTGCCAACAGTTAAATATAGCAGAGATCCAATCATACCTCTGTAGACAGTTTGATCTACCTTTTTACCTTCCTCATCCTTGTTTAGAACAACTGTTGGATGCATAGGAGTACTCATAGGCTTTGAATTTTTCATTTTATACTTTTTCAGAAGCTCCTTGGTGTACTTCTGTTGATGGATATAGATTCCATCATTTGACTGTTTTATTTGAAGACCAAGGAAGAACTTCAATTCTCCCATCATGCTCATCTCAAATTCATTCTGCATCAACTCAGAACTCTTTGCAGAGCTTTTCATTAGTAGCACCAAATATAATATCATCAACATAAATCTGTACTACTATGAAGTCTTTTCTTGAGCATTTCTTGAAAAGTGTAGTGTCTACTTTTCCTCTAATGAAGTTATTTTCCATTAGGTATGTGCTTAATCTATCATACCAAGCTCTAGGAGCTTGTTTGAGTCCATACAAAGTGTAACATCTGTGTTTTAAGGCATTATTTATATGTTGGATAACTATGTTTAATACTTTGATTTAAGGTCTGATATGCATGTTTAGGTGTTGGGAACCTTGCATGGAAAGTATGAGATCAACCGGCATTGAATTGAATAAGAAAGTGTCCTAGAATTTCCGTTATACAGTTTAGAATACATAAGAATGCACAATAGGAAATTCATTTTTGTGGAAGAGATTAGGTATTTTTGAGGGCTTGGCCTTATTCCTTAGGTGTATATGAGTCTATATTTCAAATTTCAGGTCAAACGGACTTCAAACGAACTCAGAACGCGAGAAAACATGCGAACCAGTAGTGCTGGACAGGAACTAGCGCTGAGCGCTGTATTCCTGGCACTGAGCGCTGGCCAGAGTGCCACGTGTCACGTTGTGATTGGACGAGGGAGGCGGTTTGCCTCACCAGCGCTGAGCGCTGGATCCCGGGCGCTGAGCGCTGGGCGCCAGAAAAAAAAAAAGGAAAGAGATAAATGTTGGAAATTCGTGGAAGTCACCAGAAAAAGCCAGAAACCAGTTTTAGAGTGAGAGGGAGAGGAGAGAAAGAAAGAGAGAGAAAATTCCAGAGCTGATTCTGATCAATCCGTTCGTCCTATTGAAAAACCGATTATATCGTTGTGATCCTCGCGACTTCTACTTCATCATCCTACCTTTCTTTTCTTGGTTAGGCTAAGGGTAAGTCTATGTTTTTATGTTGAAATGTTGTCCGTGATAGTATTGAAGTTATCTCTCAATCCGTTTAGCTGTTTTCAATTCCGTCTTCAGATTTGAGCTACACGTAATGTGTACTTCGTGAATATGTGTTCAGATGAATTTTTGGAGCCCCGGAGGTAGGAGAACCTCACGAGGCAGATTTGGAGAGATTGGAGTGGGCTCGTTTTGTTGCTCTAAAGCTAGCCTACGACACCTCAGGTGGGGGGAAGTAACCATCTAGCGTCGGAAATGGCTAAGTAACATTTTATTCAATATTGGCGTAGGGCGACCTAAACCCTACTAGTGGGCGAATAATAGAGAATGTCAATATCACATTGGGGACTATTTAGTGGTACCGATGATGATATGGAGATTGTAGATTTATCGCCGTTAGGTTAATTTTATGATATCTGAGGTTGTCTGGTTTTATTATGTTTGAATTGTTTGCTGTGTGCTGTTTGGATTAACATGTTAAATCATAGTTATTATGTATATTAGAATATGTTAGTATTATTTTATTATTATTATTTTGATTATGGTTGTTAACATGTTGTTCTGATTGCTAATATGATTTATCTGGAATAATATGCTTAGTGACCTCTAGGTGATGATATCTGATATTTATGAGTGATGTATATTGGGGAGCGTATGATATATGATTTAGAAGTGCCTAACCTAATTAATTAATATTTTATTATGATGCGATTGATGAGGTGATATTATCAGAGATATGCTACGAGATAGTGATGAGAGGTTAAGGCACTAGGATATGATTCGATATATGCCGGTGAGATCCATATAGATGCATGTTGTTGATCACAGCCGTGTGTTTGGAACACACGAGGTCAGAAGTCCTCGCGGGACCGTCCCAACTTAGATTTAGGTTGTGCAGCTATAGTGTCATTGCTTTGCATGAGCACCATCGAGAGAGAACCAGGGTGTGCACCGACGTGTATTGTGCAGCTATAGTGTCATTGCTTTGCATGAGCATTCTCACCGCGGATGAGAATGTACACCGGTGTTTGGGGACGCGTCGCTTGGACGACTGACTAACATCCCTGAGCGGGTAAGGGATGTGTGACAGGATTGGTGGTGGCCACGTCAGCATAAGTTGCATGAGTGCGAAGGGTAGAGGATGATAATGTGTCTCGAGGATGATTATATATATATTTCTTTTATATGTATCTGTGATGCATGTCTATGTGCCTTTATTGTTTATATGTTACGTATCCTTTTCCTTATATGATGATAGATAGTTTCTTATCCCCCTACTACTTTTCTATGTATGTTTCTTTTGTGATCATTTTGAGAAGACCCTGCGGAGGATCCGGATATAGAGGAGCTTGATGGGACTCCTTACGAGCCAGATGCTGGAGGACGAGTAGTGACCTCTAGTCGTTGAGTTTAGAGTCAATGGCCAGTGCGGCTTTCTGTGATGTTTTAGTTTCCGTTGCTTATATCATTTTGTATCAGTGTATATATTTTGGGACCCTACTGACGGAGTACCCTCTTTAGTTTATCAGCACAGTATGTCTGTATTATATATGTGTGTGGTGTGATGTTTGATTTCTGTCCTTTACTTTTAAGTTTTTAATATTTATGATTTTCTATAGATATGTCTAATGCTAATATTACGATTAAGTTTTAGTTAAATTTAGGTTTTTATTTAATGGGACATCGGGGTGTCTCATTTGGTGGTATCAGAGCAGTTTGATTCTGTTCAGACTTTTAGGTTAGGGTGTACTGGCCATTTTAGTTGAATCCACATCGGATATTGACTATACTTAGAAGTTGGGTAGTGAGTCCAGACGCAATAGTTAATATTTGTGTGGCATATAGTATTTATATATCAGATTATGTGATATTATATGTCATATAAATGTGAGCTAATGATTTCTTTTACAGGATCATGGCTCGAGGTAGAGGTAGAGGACGATGGGGAAGAGGTGGTGGTAGAAACCCTGAGAGAGTTGCCGGAAGTAGCAATGGAGAGGCTTTTCACACCGGAAGAGGAACCAGAGGTGATGGAGAGTCATCTGAGTCTCTCTGGACCATCAGAGATCTAGCCACCGCTATGTTGCAGCAGACACAACAGAACGCTCAGATGATGCAGCAGGATAGAGAGCAGCAGGAGCGTGAGAACCAGAGGAGAGCTACGGAGGCAGAGGATGCAGGATTGGCTACCTTTCTAAAAGGGAAGCCACCCCAGTTCAGAGGGGATTATGATCCAGAGAGAGCCGAGTGGTGGATACAGGAGTTGGAGAAAATCTTTGACACCATGAGATGCAGAGATGACAGGAAAGTGACTTATGCTGCCTTCATGCTGACGGGAGGAGCAGAGTCATGGTGGAGAGGCAAGAGAAGGTTGCTTGAGGTAGAGGGCAGGCAGATTAGCTGGGAGCTGTTTAGAGACTGTTTCTTTGAGAAATACTTCCCGCGGTTGGTCAGACGCGAGAAGGAGAGGGAGTTCATGAGTCTCCGACAGGGGGACATGTCTGTGGGTGACTATGCAGCCAGATTTGAGACCTTGATACAGTATTGAGTTTTATCAGAGGTTTTCGGACGAGGATTGGATGTGCCAGAGGTTCGAGGATGGTTTGAGACATGACCTGTAAAGAGCCATAGTGCCACTTGATATTCAGAGCTTCCCAGATCTGGTTGAGAGATGTAGTGCCATAGAGGGCATAGATCAGAGGCAGGCTGCTGATCATAGACAGCAGAGGAGTGGAGGCCCTATCAGATCAGGTTTCCAGAGGAGAGCAGGCAGTAGCTCACAGAGGAGACGTGGACCCTATACTAGACCCGTGCAGAGTGTTCAGACATCTGCATCAGTACCAGCTTCTACAGCACCTGTTAGTGGATCCGGCCAGCAGCAGAGAGGCCCAGTTTGTTTTAGATACGGAGGTCCGCATTATATTAGAGATTGCATAGAGAGGCCTAGTTGTTTCCACTATGGAAAACCAGGTCACATGGCTCGGGATTGCAGGCAGAGAGGGATACAGCAGCAGTCAACTACTAGTAGAGGACCTGCAGGTTACAGAGGTGGAGCTGGGAGAGGAACCCCAGTAGCAGGACAGTCGGGGGCCAGACCTCAGGCCACAGGAAGGGTGTTTACCGTGAGGGGAGCTGAATCCTCTCAATCTGCAGATCTTATCCAGGGTATGTGCTTGATATCTGGTAGACTCTCGTCTGTGTTGTTTGACTCAGGTGCTACACATTCATTTATTTCGCATGAGTGTGTGGATCATTTACATTTGCTTGTTTCTTTGTTACCCTATACCCTTACAGTATCAACCCCAACCAGTGTCCTATAGTTGTTGAGAATAGGACATTCCTTGTGGACCTTGTCTATTTACCTATGCAGCAGATAGATGTTATCCTTGGCATGGATTGGCTTTCGGCTAACCATGTAGTGTTAGATTGTTCCAGTAAGACCTTGTCATTTCTAGAGCCTTCTAGCATAGTATCTGCCAATGAAGGAATATCTATGAGGAGTGATGATTCTCGACTGTACATGATGCTTTTCTCAGTGGAATCTAAGGAGACTCCGAGTATAGATTCTATGCCTATCGTGAGAGAATTTCCTGAGGTTTTCCCTCCTGATGTTCCGGGTTTGCCCCCAGAGAGGGAAGTGGAGTTCACCATAGATCTCATACCAGGGACAGGACCTATATCTATAGCACCTTATCGGATGTCACCCGTAGAGTTAGCCGAGTTAAAGAAACAATTGGATGATATGTTGAAAAAGGAATTTATCAGGCCTAGTGTTTTACCGTGGGGAGCTCCAGTGTTGTTTGTTAAGAATAAGGATGGAAGTGCTAGATTGTGCACAGATTACAGGCAGTTGAATAAAGTGACGATCAAGAATAAGTATCCGTTGCCACAGCTAGATGATCTGATGGATCAATTAAAGGGAGCTTCGGTATTTTCTAAGATTGATCTGAGGTCCAGGTATCACCAGATTAGAGTAAAGAAGGAGGATATACCCAAGAGAGCTTTCAGGACGAGGTACGGACACTATGAATATTTAGTTATGCCTTTTGGTGTGACTAATGCTCCAGCAGTGTTTATGGATTATATGAACAGGATCTTTAGACCGTTCCTCGATAAGTTTGTGGTGGTGTTTATAGATGATATCCTTATTTATTCCAGTACACGGGAAGAGCATGAGGAACATTTAAGAACAGTGTTACAAGTGTTGAAGGATAGATAGTTGTATGCCAAGCTTTCTAAGTGAGAATTTTGGTTAGAGGAGGTTCAGTTCCTAGGTCATGTGATTAACAAAGAAGGAATAGCAGTAGATCCTGCTAAAGTTGAAGCAGTGCTTAAGTGGGAACGACCTAAGTCAGTTAGTGAAGTAAGGAGTTTCTTGGGATTGGCTGGATATTATCGGAGGTTTATTGAGGGGTTTTCGAAAATTGCGTTGCCTATGACACAGTTAACGAGAAAATGTACAACGTTTGTTTGGACAGAGGAATGTGAGGAGAGTTTTCAGAAGTTGAAGGAAAAGTTAACTACATCACCTGTTCTGACTTTGCCAGATCCTTTAGGACAGTTTGACGTATATTGTGATGTGTCATACCAAGGATTGGGTTGTGTCTTGATGCAAGAGGGAAGAGTTGTGGCTTATGCTTCCCGACAGTTGAGAGTTCATGAGAGGAATTATCCGACCCATGATCTGGAGTTGGCAGCTATAGTGTTCGCATTAAAGATATGGCGACACTATCTTTATGGAGCTAGGTTTAATGTGTACAGTGACCATAAGAGTTTAAAGTATTTGTTTGATCAGAAGGAGCTAAATATGAGACAATGTAGATGGATGGAGTTTATTAAGGATTATGAGTTTGATCTTCAATACCATCCTGGGAAGGCGAATGTTGTGGCAGATGCTCTGAGTAGGAAATCTTTACATGTGTCGGCGATGATGGTAAAGGAAATGGAATTGATTGAACAGTTTAGAGATATGAATCTAGGGATGGAGTTGTGTGAGGATAGAATATGCTTAGGTATGATCACTATTAATAGTGAGTTTCTGAGGGATCTTAAGGATAAACAGATTCAGGATCAATACCTGCAAGAGGTGAGTAGAGGCATAGATGAGGGTAAGATTTCAGAGTTTAGTAGAGGGCCAGATGGTGTGTTGAGGTTTAGGGATAGGATATGTGTGCCAGAGGACTTAGAGTTTAGGAAGATGATTTTGGAAGAGGCACATAAGAGTAAGTTGAGTTTTCACCCTAGAGCCACCAAGATGTATCAGGATTTAAAGAAAATGTTTTGGTGGCCGAGAATGAAGAAGGAAGTGGCAGAATATGTTTTATCTTGTTTAGTTTGTCAGAAAGCTAAGATAGAACATCAAAAGCCTGCTGGTTTGCTACAGTCCTTAGATATCCCAGAATGGAAGTGGGATAGTATAGCTATGGATTTTGTGGTTGGATTACCACGAACTCCTAAGAAGCATGATGCGATTTGGGTTATCATTGATAGGTTGACGAAGTGTGCTCACTTCTTACCTATTGGTGAGAGTTATAGCTTAGAGAAGTTAACCTAGATCTACATCAAGGAAATTGTTAGGCTACATGGTGTACCGTCGAGCATTGTTTCCGACCGAGATCCTAGATTCACATCTAGATTTTGGAGACAGTTGCACAGTGCTTTGGGGATGAAGTTGAGGATGCGTTCTACTTATCATCCTCATACGGATGGACAGTCTGAGAGGACAGTTCAGTCATTGGAGGATCTTTTGAGGGCGTGTACTTTAGAGCACATTGGCAGTTAGGATGAGTTTTTGCCGTTGATTGAGTTTACATATAACAACAGTTTCCATAGCAGTATCGGGATGGCACCGTATGAGGCTTTGTATGGCAGGAAATGTAGGACTCCGTTGTGTTGGTATGAGACTGGTGAAAGCCAGGTATTGGGCCCTGATGTGGTACAGCAGACGACGGAACAGGTTAGAAAGATCAGGGAAAAGATGAAGGAAGCGCAGGATAGGCAAAGGAGCTACAGTAACAATAGGATGAGACCCTTGGAGTTCCAGGAAGGTGATCACGTGTTTTTGAGAGTCACTCCGAAGACTGGAATTGGCAGAGCTATCAAGTCTAGAAAGCTTACTCCTAGATTCATTGGACCTTTCCAGATTCTTCGACGGATTGGTTCAGTAGCCTACCATATTGCCTTACCGCCTAACCTTTCTAATCTTCATGATGTCTTTCACGTATCCTAGTTGAGAAAATATTATCCCGATCCTTCTCATGTACTTGAGCCTGAGTCAATACAACTCCGAGAGAATCTAGAGTATGAGGCTTTAGCGATTAGGATCGCAGATAGAATGATTAAGGAACTTCGCGGTAGACAGATTCCTTTGGTCAAGGTTATTTGGGATGAGACTACAGGTGATGCTACTTAGGAGCGTGAGGCAGATATGCAGTAGCAGTATCCACATCTTTTCTGAGGTACTTAAATTCCGGGGACGGAATTTCTTTTAAGGGGGGTAGTAATGTAACATCTGTGTTTTAAGGCATTATTTATATGTTGGATAACTATGTTTAAGACTTTGATTTAAGGTCTGATATGCATGTTTAGGTGTTGGGAACCTTGCATGGAAAGTATGAGATCAACCGGCATTGAATTGAATAAGAAAGTGTCCTAGAATTTCCGTTATACAGTTTAGAATACATAAGAATGCACAATAGGAAATTCATTTTTGTGGTAGAGATTAGGTATTTTTGAGGGCTTGGCCTTATTCCTTAGGTGTATATGAGTCTATATTTCAAATTTCAGGTCAAACGGACTTCAAACGAACTCAGAACGCGAGAAAACATGCGAACCAGTAGTGCTGGACAGGAACTTGCGCTGAGCGCTGTATTCCCGGCGCTGAGCGCTGGCCAGAGTGCCACATGTCGCGTCGTGATTGGACGAAGGAGGCAGTTTGCCTCACCAGCGCTAAGCGTTGGATCCCGGGCGCTGAGCGCCAGAAAAACAAAAAAAAGGAAAGAGATAAATGTTGGAAATTCGTGGAAGTCACCAGAAAAAGCCAGAAACCAGTTTTATAGTGAGAGGGAGAGGAGAGAAAGAAAGAGAGAGAAAATTCCAGAGCTGATTCTGATCAATCCGTTCGTCCTATTGAAAAACCGATTATACCGTTGTGATCCTCGCGACTTCTACTTCATCATCCTACCTTTCTTTTCTTGGTTAGGCTAAGGTAAGTCTATGTTTTTATGTCGAAATGCTGTCCGTGATAGTATTGAAGTTATCTCTCAATCCGTTTAGCTGTTTTCAATTCCGTCTTCAGATTTGAGCTACACGTAATGTGTACTTCGTGAATATGTGTTCAGGTGAATTTTTGGAGCCCCGGAGGTAGGAGAACCTCACGAGGCAGATTTGGAGAGATTGGAGTGGGCTCGTTTCGTTGCTCTAAAGCTAGCCTACGACACCTCAGGTGGGGGGAAGTAACCATCTAGCGTCGGAAATGGCTAAGTAACATTTTATTCAATATTGGCATAGGGCGACCTAAACCCTACTAGTGGGCGAATAATAGACAATGTCAATATCACATTGGGGACTATTTAGTGGTACCGATGATGATATGGAGATTGTAGATTTATCGCCATTAGGTTAATTTTATGATATCTGAGGTTGTCTGGTTTTATTATGTTTGAATTGTTTGCTGTGTGCTGTTTGGATTAACATGTTAAATCATAGTTATTATGTTTATTAGAATATGTTAGTATTATTTTATTATTATTATTTTGATTATGGTTGATAACATGTTGTTCTGATTGCTAATATGATTTATCTGGAATAATATGCTTAGTGACCTCTAGGTGATGATATCTGATATTTATGAGTGATGTATATTGGGGAGCGTATGATATATGATTTAGAAGTGCCTAACCTAATTAATTAATATTTTATTATGATGCGATTGATGAGGTGATATTATCAGAGATATGCTACGAGATAGTGATGAGAGGTTAAGGCACTAGGATATGATTCGATATATGCCGGTGAGATCCATATAGATGCATGTTGTTGATCACAGCCGTGTGTTTGGAACACACGAGGTCAGAAGTCCTCGCGGGACCGTCCCAACTTAGATTTAGGTTGTGCAGCTATAGTGTCATTGCTTTGCATGAGCACCCTCGAGAGAGAACCAGGGTGTGCACCGACGTGTATTGTGCAGCTATAGTGTCATTGCTTTGCATGAGCATTCTCACCGTGGATGAGAATGTGCAGCGGTGTTTGGGGACACGTCGCTTGGACGACTGACTAACATCCCTAAGCGGGTAAGGGATGTGTGACAGGATTGGTGGTGGCCACGTCAGCATAAGTTGCATGAGTGCGAAGGGTAGAGGATGATAATGTGTCTCGAGAATGATTATATATATATTTCTTTTATATGTATCTGTGATGCATGTCTATGTGCCTTTATTGTTTATATGTTACGTATCCTTTTCCTTATATGATGATAGATAGTTTCTTATCCCCCTACTACTTTTCTATGTATGTTTCTTTTGTGATCATTTTGAGAAGACCCTGCGGAGGATCCGGATATAGAGGAGCTTGATGGGACTCCTTACGAGCCAGATGCTGGAGGACGAGTAGTGACCTCTAGTCGTTGAGTTTAGAGTCAATGGCCAGTGCGGCTTTTTGTGATGTTTTAGTTTCCGTTGCTTATATCATTTTGTATCAGTGTGTATATTTTGGGACCCTACTGACGGAGTACCCTCTTTAGTTTATCAGCACAGTATGTCTGTATTATATATGTGTGTGGTGTGATGTTTGATTTCTGTCCTTTACTTTTAAGTTTTTAATATTTATGATTTTCTATAGATATGTCTAATGCTAATATTACGATTAAGTTTTAGTTAAATTTAGGTTTTTATTTAATGGGACATCGGGGTGTCTCACAAAGCTTTCTTAAGCTTATAGAAATGGTGAGGATTCTCAGAGTCCTCAAATCCAGGAGGTTGCTTGACATAAACTTCCACCTCAATTATTCCATTTAGAAATGCACTTTTAACATCCATTTGATAAAGAGTTATATCATGTTGTGCAGCATATGACATGAGAATCCTAATTGCTTCTAGTCTAGCTACAGGAGCAAAAGTTTCAGTGAAATCAATACCTTCCTGTTGATTATAGCCTTGGGCAACTAGTCTTGCCTTGTTCCTTACCACTTTTCCATCTTCATCTAGTTTATTTCTAAACACCCATCTGGTTCGAATAATGGTTTTCTCTTTGGGTTTAGAAACTAGTGTCTAGACATCATTCCTTTTGAACTGATTTAGTTCTTCTTGCATGGCTAGAATCCAGCTTTCATCTTGCAGAGCTTCTTCAATCCTTTTAGGTTCCAAGTCTGATATGAAGGCCATGTTGTTGTTTTCCTTGAAAGCAGATCTGGTTCTAACTCCTTGAGATGGACTTCCAATGATGAGATCTTCTGGATGATAGGTCTTGAATTTCCAATCTTTCTTCAAAGTCTGAGTTTCAGACTTATCAGTATTAGTCTGTATTTCAGACACGTCTACTTTTGACTTGTCTGAAGATTCTTCTACTGCAGGATTAAGTTCAATACCTGCAACATCATCCTCTAGATCTGATAGTTCCCTATCAGTCTTCAAACCATCATTAAACTTTACATGAATTGATTCTTCTACAACAGAGGTTCTAGAATTAAAAATTCTAAAAGCTTTAGACATTTCAGAATAACCAATAAATATGCCTTTATCTACTTTAGAATCAAATTTACCAAGATGATCTTTTGTGTGGAGAATATAACATTCACAACCAAATGCATGAAAATATGATATGTTGGGTTTTCTATCTTTCCACAATTCATAAGGAGTCTTATTTAGAATAGGCCTAATCAGTATTCTGTTTTGTACACAACAAGCAGTGTTAATGGATTCTGCCCAGAAGTACTTAGGAATATTATTTTCATTAAGCATTGTTCTTCCCATCTCTTGAAGAGATCTGTTCTTTCTCTCAACTACTCCATTTTGCTGTGGAGTTCTAGGTGCAGAGAAATTGCGAGAAATACCATTTTCCTCACAGAACAGTTTGAACTGCTCATTTTCAAATTCTCCTCCATGGTCACTTCTTATAGCAGAAATACAAAAACCTTGCTCATTTTGTACTCTTTTACTGAATACTGAAAATGCCTTATAAGATTCATCCTTGTGGGTTAAGAAGAGTACCCATGTAAATCTAGAATAGTCATCAACTATGACAAAACCATATTTCTTTCCACCTAGGCTAGCCACACTGACTGGTCCAAACAGATCCATATGTAACAGTTGCAAAGGTTTAGAGGATGTGACTTCTTTCTTGGATTTGAAACTTGATTTTACTTGTTTACCTCTCTGACATGCATCACACAAAATATCTTTCTTAAAAGAAATGTCAGGCAATCCTCTCACAAGGTTATGCTTTTTCAGTTTAGAAATTTGTTTCATACTAACATGTCCTAGTTTCTTATGCCACAGCTATTTTTCATCCTCTTTAGACATAAAGCATGTTACACTTTGATCTGAAAGTTCAGTCATGTCAATCTTATACAGATTGTTTTGCCTTTTGGCAGAAAAGAGGGTCTTTCCACTACAGTCATTGACTATGCGTGCATCCTTAAAAAAAGATACAGAAAATCCACTGTCACATAATTGACTTATGCTAAGCAGATTATGTTTTAATCCTTTCACATATAAAACATCATGAATGATAGGTAAGGGAGGTTTACCACCAATTTTACCTATAGACCAACAACTTTTCCTTTCTGGTTGCCACCATAAGTTACATGTCCACCTTTCTTAGGTTGGAGGTCTAGGAACATAGGCCTTTCGCCTGTCATATGTCGCGAGCATCCACTGTCCAGGTACCATGACAGGTGTTTGCTTTGTTCTGTTGAGAATGTCTGCAACAAGAATGATCATGACCTTAGGTACCCATATTTTCTTGGGTCCTTTTTTGTTAGTATGAGGAGTCTGTGAAGACTTCCTTCTCTTTTTGTGAATACACTTGGACATGATATGTCCAGCTTTTCCACAGTAGGAATATACAGATCTATTTGAGCTAACTAATACAGATTTAATAGCTACATTTGAAAACTTTGTTGATCCTTTATGATGTTCTTGATTAGAATATCCTATACCTTCTTTGTTAAGGGAGTGCCTCTGACTTCCTAAGAGTTTAGTCAGATTATCTCTACCATTAACAAACTTGGCAAGATCTGAGGTGAGCTCTTCTACTTTCTGTTGAAGTTTAGTTACTTCTTCAGATGGTAGAGTTTCAACTAAGATCTCAACTTTAGACTTTTCAGTCTTAAGTTTACTATTCTCTTCAGCAAACTTCTCACACTCTAGAGATTTCTGTGTATACTCATTTGAGAGTTTAGCATACTGTCTCTTGAGGGATCTGAAGGCTTTAGATATATAGTTGGATTCTTCCAATAGTTCATCATAGGCATCATTCAATTTTTCAAGTTCAGAATGTACCTCAGTTTCTGATTCTGAATCTGTGTCTGCCATAAGACAGAGGTTTGCTTCAAGCTCCTCTCCTTCACTTTCAGTGGAGCTTTTATCAAGATCTTCCCAAGTAGCCATCATCCCTTTCTTCTTTTTGTTGAAGAATTTCTTGAAAGATTGCTTTTTGAGTTGAGGGCATTCTGCCTTGATGTGACCAGGTTTTTTGCATTCATAACATACAATGACATTTCTGTCATTAGATCCACCATCCTTGTTGTGCTTGTCTTTGTTGAAGCGCCTGAAGGGTTTGTCTTTTCTGAAGTTTCTTTTCTTCCACAGCTTCTTCATTTTTCTGGTGTAAAGAGACAGTTCATCATCTTCATCATCTGAGTCATCCTCATTTGATTCTCCAGATTCTTCTGAAGATTCATCTACTTTGAGAGCTTTTGAACTTGCTCCCTTAGATGACTTCTTGTCAGGTTTGAGTGCAATGGATTTGTTTTTCTTTCCATTGTTCTCTTCAATCAGTTCTTGTTCATGAATCTGAAGGGTGCCAAGAAGCTCATCAAGCTTCATTGTTGTTAAGTCCTTGGCCTGAGACACAGTGATTATAAGTGGTCTCCATTGTTTTGGGAGACTTCTGAGAATCTTTTGAATGTGTTCCTTAGTCTTGTAGGTTTTTCCCAGGGATTTCAATCCATTGGTTATGGTTTGAAACCTTCCATACATTTGGCCAATAGTTTCACCTTCCTCCATTTTAAACAACTCATACTTTCTGACAAGCATGCTGACTTTGGTTTCTTTGACTTTGCTGGTTCCTTCATGAGCAACAGCTAGTGAGTCCCACATTTCTTTTGCAGACTTACAAGCACAGACTTTTTCAAATTCTTCTCTGCTCAAAGCACACATGATTGCATATCTAGCTTTGGCATTCAGCTGCCATTTTGTTCTTTGATCAGTGGTCATGTTTGCTTTAGGAATTTCATCTCCTTTGTCATCTTTAGGAACAAAGGGACCTTCATCAATGATATCCCAAAGATCATAATTAGTGGATTGTAAAAACCACTTCATCTTTTCTTTCCAGTAGATGTAGTCCTCTCCATTGAAGAAAGGAGGTCTCGACATTAAGGATCCTTCTCCAGCATGGTTCTTGCTTCCACTGGTTTCTCCTGCCATTTCCAAGATCTTTTCCTCTACACTGTTAAGTGCTCAACCCAGAGGCTGAGCTCCGATACCAACTGAAATAACCAAAGTGAACACAAGAAGGGGGGTTGAATTGTGTTTACCAACTTTTTCGGTTACTTTAAAAAGATTTTCGCAGGCACAGCAAGCAAGGTTTAGATAAGAGAAAGTTAGACAAGTGACACGTGTAATATTTGAAACAGAATAGCACACACAAACAGAGAAGGTTAAAATAGAGTTTGATAATCACAGTATTAACTCCCCAAGTTAAAAGCTAGAACAGAAACAATACTTTAAGCAAATTAAAAGATAAAGGGAGTAGAGATATCACTCAAGAGATTTATATTGGTTCACCCCAAAATCCACAGGGCTACGTCCAGTTTCTTGGCAACACCAAGTTTCCACTATAACTGATTAAATTACAGTACAAGTATTCTTTGCACACCTAGCCTCTTTAGGCTCAACACTCAAACAAGTATTCTTTTCTTACCTAGCCTCTTCAGGCTCAAAACAGTAAAGGATAAAAGGTTTTTGTGTAGTTAATACAACTTGCAAATCTTTCAGATCACACTCAGAGAGTGGAATAAATATGAAGTATGAAAGACTGCGAATTTATATCAAATGATTGAATGTGTATTTAATGAAAGAATGAAGAAGTAGATGAAGATAGTAAATGCTTCTGTGCAGAGTTCTTTTGATATTCAACTTCTTAGCTTCATCTTCATTGTTTGATCTATTTAAAGACTTCAATCAAGAGATCCGTTTTGACACAGCTTCAGAAAGTGTTTGCTTCTGACTTGAGCTTTCTAAGACACCATTTAATGCCAAAGAGTCATTCTGAATATTTATTAAATGCTTGGAAACGTTGAGCTTTGACAAAGGTGTCCAAAAGTACACTTTAGACTGAGCAGCTGTTCTTTCAGAGTATATAGCAGTAGGCTTCTTGTACTTGTTGCAGAGAGCTTTCCTCTTTCTGTGCAACATCAGTTCACTTTCCAGAAAGCACTTTTACTTTGTACTAAAACAGGCAAAAGGTTACTGCAGTGGTGCAGAGATTGCGTGTTTATTCCTTAAAACCTTGAAACAACGTTCTTTATTCTTTGTCCTTTGAGCTATTGTCCAGAGGTCTTCGAGATCCTTAAAGGAAGGCATATAATTTGAATAAGGTGACTTGGACTTGATTTCTGACATACTGACTTGGTATCAGTAATGAGAATTTTTAGATGGGTGAAAGTCATCCAAAAACTAGACGAGTGATGATCATTTAAAAATTAGACGGGTGCTGGTACGTTCAAACATTAGACGGGTGCTGACGTGTTCCAGAGTTAGACGGGTGATCAACTGAGCCAAACTTAGACGCATGCTTCTTGCCACATCATCAAGTGAACTTAGTCTTTCTTGAGCGTTGACTATCTTTGACTAACTTTTAGACGAGTGGAAACTTAGACGAGTCAGTACTGAGCTTCTACTAAAAAGTAGACGGGTCATAAAATAGACGAGTGATCTTAAGTCTATTTTCCTGCACACTTATCAAATATATCAGTAATTTCATTTGGTTCAACATTATCATACTTGAACTATTTGGAATCATCAAAACTTAGAGAATTTACATATTGAATGTGTTTTAGACTTATGAGTCTCAACAGATTGGTTTTGGCTAAGTTCTATGTGGAGCATATGCCTGATTTTGTGTTTATTTCAGAGCCTAAAATTTCTATAGATCAGCTGCCTTCTAATTTTTGTAGAAGATTAAACCTTAAGGTTTTTTACTACTTAAAATTATGTTGCTCGTAGGTTTTTGTGGATTGAATTAGCTACTTCGCAGCAAGCTAATCCTAGTCCTTGGTGTTTCTTAGGGGACTTCAATGCCATCTTGGGTGAACACGAGAAGAGAGGAGGAAGGTTTCCAAATGTCGTCTCTTGTGATGAATTCAAGGCCTGGTCAGATTCTTGCAATTTGACTCATAGTATGACTAGAGGTGCTGCCTTTACTTGGTCAAACATGAGGGCTCGTAACGACCATACAGAGCTAAGACTTGATAGGGCTATATGTAATGATGAGTGGTTGAGCTGTTAGGACAGTGTTTCCTGCGGTACTCTACCTAGAAATCATTCTGATTATTTTCCTCTACTATTAGTGTTGAAAAAAGGTGCAATTTCTTTTCCTTCTGCTTTCAAATTTCATAGTATGTGGATTGAGCATGAAGATTGTAGAAGACTAGTTAATGAGGTATGGAACAGATCCTTTTGGGGCTGTCCAATGTCTGTTTTGGTTCAAAAGTTAAGGCTTTAAAGAAAGAGTTGAAGTCTTGGAACAAGCAAGTATTTGGTAATGTTCATACTAGAGTGGAAGAAGCTATGGCCAATTTGTAGTCTATTCAAGCTCAAATTGATGCTGATGGATATTCTGATCTTCTGCATAGTCGGGAATTGGCTGCTCAAATGGATCTGAATCAAGCTCTTTCTTTTCAAGAAGCCTTTTGGAAGGAAAAAGCTTAGTTGAAGTGATATGTTCATGGTGATAGGAACATAGCTTATTTTCACAAAGTTACCAAAATCAGAAGTTCTACAAAGCAATTGTCCATTCTGAAAGTTGGCAATTCTGTGTTGGACAAGCAATCTGACATTGAAAACCACATCTTGGAGTTATATTCAAACTTGTATGCTTCTGATAATTCATGTTTGGATAATGGTCTTGTTGAATCAGTCATTCCAGCTCTGGTTTCCTTAGAAGACAACAGATTTCTTACCAGTGTTCCATATGTGGAAGAGGTGGAGAATGCAGTGTTCTCTTTGGATAGTAGTAGTGCTCCAGACCCTGATGGATTTGGGGGTAGCTTCTACCATTATTTTTGGGATATAATTGGTCATGATGTTCACTGTTCTGTGCTTCAATTCTTTAATTCTGGTTGGATTTATCCGAGGCTGAATTCTAATGTTGTTACCTTAATTCCTAAATTTGAAGGAGCAGACAGAATAGAAAACTACAAGCCTATAGCTTTAGCAAACTTTCAGTTTAAAATAATAACTAAAGTTATAGCTTATAGGCTAGCTTCCATTGCTCCAAGGATCATTTCTGAACAGCAAAGGGGGTTTATTAAAGGTAGACACATTGGTGATTTTATTTGCATAGCTTCAGAGGCCATTAATTTGCTTGATAAAAGACTTCATGGTGGTAATATGGCTTTGAAGTTTGATATAAGAAAGGCATTTGACACCCTAGATTGGAATTTCCTATTGAAGGTGCTTGCAACTTTTGGTTTTTCTGAAAAGTTTTGCAATTAGGTTGAGGTAATCCTTCTTTCAACTCATCTTTCAATTTCAGTGAATGGCCATTCAGTTGGCTATTTTAGTTTCAAAAGAGGAGTAAGGCAAGGAGATCCTCTATCCCCTCTCCTTTTTTGTTTAGCAGAAGAAGTTCGAAGTAGAGGTATCTCAAAGTTAGTTCAAGATGGCAAGCTTTCTCCCATGTTCAGTCCTAAGGATTTTGCTACACCTAGACATGTCTTATATGCAGCTGATATATTCGTTTTCTGTAAAGGATCAAAAAGAAATCTCAGGAATTTGATGCAGCTTTTCAGTGTTTATGGCTAAACTTCAGGACAATTTTTAAGCCTTGAAAAACTTAGGTTTTATGCAGGGTCAATGTCAGTAAGAAGAGTCTCTGAGATCAGCTCTTTCTTAGACTATCCTCCAGGATCTCTACCATTTAACTACTTGGGAGTTCCTCTATTTAAAGGCAGGCCTAAAACAATGTTCTTTCAGCCCATTATTGACAAAATTAAACAGAAATTATCCTCTTGGAAAGGGTCCCTTTTATCAATAACGGGAATAGGGAAATTGGTGAATTCGGTTATTCAAGGTATGTTTGCTTATAGCTTTCATATTTATAAGTGGCCAACTTCTCTTATTAAGTTGGTTGATGGCTGGATCGGAAATTTTATTTGGTCGGGTGACATCCATAAGAGAAAATATGTCACAGTAGATTGGAGAAAGATCTGCTGTCCAGTTGCTGATGGTGGTCTTGGCTTAAGGTCAATCAGGGCTATAAATGAAGCATCAATCCTAAAGCTATGTTGGGAATTAGTCTCCTCAAATGAACCGTGAGCACAATTACTTAAAGCAAGATTTTTAAAGAATTTGCAGCCCATTTATTATCATCTTAGATCCTCAATCTTGCCTGTTGTCAGAAGCTGTTATTCATCAGTTTTTAAAAACACTTCTTGGCTAATTGATGATGGTAAGTTTATTAATTTTTGAACTTCTAAATGGCTATGTAATACTTTGGTTGATCTTATGCATATCCCCTACAATTTGCATAATCAACTTAGTTCTACAGTTAATGATTTTATAGTAAATAACAGCTGGTGCATTCCTATGAGAATTCAAAATCAGTTTCCTGATATTATTCCTTAAATACATAAAATGCATATTCCATTTGAGCCATATGATGATCATTTGTTTTGGTCAAAGTTTGTTTCAGGAAAGCTTTCGTTTAAGGAAACTTATTTGTTTTTTAACCCTTCAACAAATTCTAGTCTGTGGTTCAAGCAGTTATGGTCTCAATGTGTTCCTCGCTCTAGATCATTTTTGGTTTGGAGAATCTTTCATGAGAAAATGCGACAGATGACAATTTGAAAAAAAAAATGGATGTGCTGCAGTCTCTATGTGTCATCTATGTTGCAGGTCAGAGGAGAGTGCAATTCATCTGTTTTTGCAGTGCTCTTATGCTAAGGCAATTTGAGAGTGGCTAAGTGTTAATTTCAAAGTTGTAATTGATGTTACTTCTTTTTCTTATCTTTTCAATTGTTGTAGTAAGTCATTAAGCCCTCAGCTGAAGGGTGTATTTTTATCTGCTTTGATTAATTCAATTTGGGTTATATGGTATGGAAGGAATTGCAGCAGATTTGATAATAAGAAACTTCATTTGAGGCAAGCAAAGGACATGGTTTCAGCAGCTGTAACTTTTCCTAGCAATATCTCTCATGGTCATATGCTAATTCAATGGAAGAGCTAACTGTACTGAAGAATTTTAAGATTGTTGTTCATCCTTGTATAGCCCCAAGCATAAAGGAAGTTATTTGGTCTCCTCCAATCTACAATTGGAATAAGTGTAACATAGATGGAGCAGCAAATGGATGTCCTGGCTCTACAGCCTGTGGAGGAATATTTAGAAATTATCTTGCTAATATGCTAGGATGATTTTCCTATAATCTTGGTATTTCAACATCTTTGTGTGCAGAACTTTTTGCAACAATGCATTCCATTGAAATTGTCATGGATGGACAATGCTCTGGTTGGAAACTGATTCTGCCTAGTTGTAAAAGCTTTTAGTTCGATGGAAATTGTGCCTTGGAATTTGCTTAACAGATGGAAAAATTGTATGGTCATGGCAAAGGGAATGAAGCTGCATGTTTCTCATATTTTTAGAGAAGGTAATAGTTGTGCGGATAGGCTAGCTAGCTATGGCATTCATCATCCGTGATTCATATGGTGGGATTTGGTTCCAGATTTCATTAGGGAAGATTTTAGTCGTAATAGGCTTGGTCTACCTAAATATAGATTTAGTGGATTCTTGTATTTTTCATGGGTTTTGGTGTATATCTCCCCATGCCTTTGTTTTTTATTCTTTTTGAAATTCTGAAACCCTGAGCTCTGCTAGGGTTTGCCGCTTGCTAAACACTACATGTACGTACCATGGCAAAGTCGGTCTGTCCATGGAGATTTTTGGCTCCATTATCAGATGATTCATCCCTATTGTCTCCTCCTATCATGCACGATGATGCTGCTAAGGCTATGACTCCTCAAAGAAAAACTTTTTCTCAAGCTCTAAGCAATGCATGTGATATTCCTTATAGCTAACTCACACGTCCAAGATTAACAGGAGATAAAATCTCTATCAAAATTCCTGAAGAGGAATATAAGGTTGGTTTGGAGTCTTGCAAAAATCACCTTCATGGCCGTTTGATTATGTCTAAGGGAGATACTCCTCTCAAGATTAGTGACTTGCGATCGAAGCTTTCGGTCTTATGGAAACCCTTAGGCAAATGGGGGATCACATCCTTAGGGAGAGGCTTCTACGAGTTTTCTTTCTCAACTGTGGAAGATTTGAGAAGTATTCTCTCGGTCTCTTCATGGTCTTTGAAACCTGGGATTCTAAGGCTCTTTTCCTGGACTCCTGATTTCAATCCCCTCCTTCAAAGACAGACTAGCACTCAGTGTTGGATCAGGATTTTTGGTTTATCTCAGGAATACTGGAGGCCGAAAATAATTTATGCCATTGCAGGAAGTCTAGGTGTTCCAATTTGTCTTGATGAGGCAACCAATAAATGCACAATTGATAGATATTTCGGACATTATGCCAAGGTGCTGGTTGATGTAGACTTAAACGGCTGCTTTCATGAAAAAAATTTAGTTCAAGAATTTGCTTTTGTCAAAACATTGGACATTCTTTTGTGAATTGTAGAAAATGAAAGGATGGAAAGAAAGATGATGTTCCAAATAATGAGCAACAAAGAAACAATAAGAAGATGGTTGGCAAATACATCCCTAAGCAAAAAGAAGTTGTACAAGTGGTGGATGAGGTTCAAAAAGGAAAGCAGAAAGAAAAGCAGAAAGAAGCAACTGAGGATTAGGCACTTCAACAATATAAAGATGTGCATAAGGCTGTTCCTTTCGGCGAAGGTACTAGTACAGTAAATGCGCATTTTGATACTTCAGTGCAGAGGAATGATGGCAGGGATTCCACTGTAATTATTATGGAGGAGGAGGCTACAGAGGAAGAACTTATTGGTGTTAATAATGTTAAAATGACTTTGCAAGAGGTCCAGGTAAATCCTTCCCCTATTTTTGATTCAACCCCTAGTGTCTCTCACACTGAATGAGGTGGTTAAGGAGACTCCAGAGGAGGTGGTTAGAGAGAATCCAGAGGTTTTTATAATTCTCCTGCATCTGAGGATAATGTAACTGCACCTGATGCAACACAAAAGAATTTTGTCCCTATCTCTGTTAGGAAGGATCTTAATTTCTTGCACAAGAATTGGAATGATATTATTGAAGAGCAGATTGTTGAGGATACTGTTTCAAGTAGCCAGAATTTGCAAGATGATTTTGAAGAGGTCGTATCTAAGTCAAAGAAGAAGAAATTGAAACAGAAAAAGAAAAAAGCAGTACAGACCTGGATATAATACCCGATCTAGGGCTGAGTCTAGATCAACTTCCTTATGAAGTGCATTTATTGGAATGTAAGAGGAATAGCCAACTCCTCTACAAGGTTGGTTCTAAAGAGACTCTGTCAGGAATATAAACCTGATTTTGTGTTCATTGCTGAGCCATGGATGAAGGATAATGATTTTCCTGTTTCTTTTTGGAAGAGTTTTAAGATGAAGCTCTTTGCAGTTAATAATAGAGGTGCTGCAGCATCAAATCTTTGGTGTGCTTGTGTGGAAAATTTAACTCCTAATATCATTGCTTCTTCTGATCAGTAGGTGTCTTTTTCAGTTTTGTTTGACGGGCAGCTTATTTTCTTTTCAGCAGTTTAAGGATCCACTTCTTACATTCAAAGAAGAAGGCTTTGGCAGGAGCTTAATGATCTCCAATTGAATTTTAAGGTTCCTTGGTGTTTCCTAGGAGATTTTAATGTTGTGCTAGGTTCTCATGAATATAGGGGCAAAGGAAGACCTTTACAAATAGCCAGTGATGATTTTAGTCAATGGACTGATGCCAATAGTCTTACTCATCTCCTCACAAGAGGGGCTCAATACACTTGGTCAAATGGTAGGAGAGGTATAAATCAAACAGAAAAAAATTAGATCGAGTAATCTGTAATGATTCTTGGCTTAACTTCTGGACTGTAGTCTCAGTTTGCACTTTGCCTCGAAATAGGTCAGATCATTTTCCTCTTCTACTAGACTTGAATAAAGAAAACAGGAACTTTAGCTCCTCTTTTAAGTTTATGAGAATGTGGGCTAGTCATGTGGATTGTGCTAAAATTATTGAGGATGCTTGGAAGTGTAATGTGGCTGGTTGCCCTATGTTTGTCTTAAGCCAGAAACTAAAACAGGTTAAATTGAAGCTTAAAGAGTGGAATAAAGAGGTGTTTGGGAATGTAAATGACAATGTGAATGTAGCTATGCAGAAGCTGGATGTAATTCAGCAAGAGATTGATTGTCAAGGCTTCTCTGATCTGCTCTTCAGTCAGGAGCAAGAAGCTCAATGTGAGCTCCAAAAAGGTTTACATTTTCAAGAAGAGATGTGGAAGGAGAAATCAAGAATGAATTGGCTGACTCAAGGGGATAGGAACACCAAGTTTTTCCACAAAATGACTACTATCAGGAATGTGTCAAAACAGATTGCAATGCTCAAATGTGGTGATAATGTTTTAACTAAGTCTGCTGATCTTGAATCTCATATTGTTGATTACTATGAGAATTTGTTCAGTAGTGATAATGACTGTATAGACAATGGTTTAATTGAGGAGGTGGTTGTCAATTCTATTTCTGACTCTGATAACAGTATGCTGATCAGTATTCCTACATTGGAGGAAATAAAGGAAGCTGTCTTTGCTTTGAACTCTGATGCAGCTCCAGGTCCAGATGGCTTTGGAGCTTTCTTTTTCCAGCATTATTGGAACATTGTAGAATATGATGTGGTGCAAGCAATTCAACAATTTTTTAAGCATGGTTGGTTAATGCCAAACTTCAACTCTAACCTTGTTGTTCTGATTCCAAAAGTGGCTGGTGCTGATTCTATTGATCAATTCAGACCTATTTCCCTTGCCAACTTCAAATTCAAGATTATCACAAAGGTGCTAGCTGATAGGCTAGCTAAAATTGCTCCTTCTGTCATTACTGAAAATCAGAGAGGATTTGTTAAGGGTAGGCAGATTGGAGATTGTATTTGCCTTGCTTCTGAAGCCATCAACTTGTTGGAGAAAAAATCTTTTGGTGGTAATATTGCTTTGAAGATCGACATTAAGAAAGCCTTTGATACACTGGATTGGAAGTTTCTCTTGAAAGTTCTCCAAGCTTTTGGTTTTGCACCTACTTTTTGTAAGTGGATTGAAGCAATTTTACACTCAGCCAAGCTGTCTATTGCTGTTAACGGGAAGGCATCAGTTTTCTTTTCTTGCTCTAGAGGAGTTAGATAGGGAGATCCATTGTCTCCTCTCCTTTTCTGTCTAGCAGAGGAAGTTCTAAGTAGAGGAATTTCCAAGTTGGTTGACAAAGGAGAGATTGGCCTTATGTCAGGAGCAAGAGGTATTCAGGTTCCTTCTCATATTTTATATGCAGATGATGTATTGGTTTTTTGCAGAGGAACTGAGAGAAGTCTTGACAGCCTTATGCACCTGTTCAACAGATATGGTGAGGTTTCAGGTAAAATAATTAACCCTTTGAAGTCCACTTTTTATGTTGGATCTTGTCAGACTAGAAGGATCAATGCTTTTGCTAGTAATCTTGGTTTTAAAATAGGGGAGCTTCCTTTTCTTTACCCAGGAATTCCTATATTTAAAGGCAAGCCTAGAAGGCAACACCTGATGCCAATTGTGGATAGAATCAAGACTAAATTGTCATCTTGGAAAGCTTCCATGCTATCTATTTCGGGTAGAGTCATTCTGGTCAGTTCTGTTATTCACAGTATGCTCACTTACAGTTTTATGATATATAGCTGGCTTGTTTCTTTAATTAAGCAAGTGGATCAATGGTCTAGGAATTTCATTTGGGGATGAGACATTGAGTCCAAAAAGCTAGTCACTGTGGCTTGGCACAAGGTTTGTAAACCTGTGAAGGGGGTGGTTTGGGGTTGAGATCAATTAGAAATGTAAACTCTGCTGCTATGCTAAAGTTGTGCTAGAATTTAGTTGCATCAAATGATCAATAGGCTGAGTTACTCAGAGCTCGAGTTTTTAAGAAGAATGGTGTTTTGTCTTATCACATTAGCTCTTCCATTTGGCCAGGTTTAAAGCCTTTTCTGTCAACTGTGCAGCATCAATTATCTTGGCAGCTAGGGAATGGTCTTAGCATAAACTTCTAGTCTGATTGTTGGCTAGAGAAACCTGTAGCTAAAATGCTAAACATTCTTATTGATCTGCACTGCAACCTGAAGGCAAAAGTAGCAGATTTCATCAGTGATGGCCCCTGGAACTTTCCAAACTCTCTGATACAGCATTTTCCTGCTATTTGTATTGCCTGCCAGAAGATTGTTATTCCTATTGATCCTGTTCTAAATAGCAAGGTTTGGAGTGATTCAATTTCTGGTCAATTCTCTCTAAAGGAGGCTTATCAATTTCTGTTTCCAGCTGGCGATGTTATTAATGGTTTCAAATCAATTTGGCAAACCTGCATTCCTCCTTCTAAGTCATTGCTTCTTTGGAGATTAATGCATAATAAAGTTGCAACTGATGAGAATCTTTGGCTAAGAGGCTGTACAGTAGTTTCAATTGCAGTCTTTGCAATTCTGCAACAGAAACTTCTCAGCATCTGTTTTTTGATTGTGTTTTTGCAGCTGAGTTATGGAATTGGCTGGCTAATATTATGGAGTTGAGGTTTAACTATACCTCTTTAACCTCCATCCTGTCTCATTTGTCTCCTATTCCAAGCAAGCTTTTCATGTTCTGTTAGCAACTGTTATCAACATCTTTTAGGGCATTTGGCATTGCAGAAATCAGTTGATATTTGAAAATAGGAGGATCATTATCAGTTCTATCAAATCAATGATAATTGGTAATGTCTCTCTTTCTGGAAGTTTGTCCTCTGGCCATATGTACTCTTCAATGATGGATTTTAGAATCCTCAAAGCTTTTAAAGTTACTATAAGGCCTAGTAAAGCTCCCTCTTTCAAGCTGGTAGTGTGGAGGCCTCCTCCTTTGACTTGGATCAAATGTAATACAGATAGTATGGCTAAAGGCTCCCCTGGATTGGCTGCTTGTGGAGGTTTGTTTAGAGATCACATGGCTGCAGCTCTTGGCAGTTTTGCTCTAAACATTGGAAATTCATATGCTCTTTACGCTGAGCTTATTGGTGCAATGATGGGGATTGAGCTAGCTTTTCAAAATGGTTGGCATAATCTTTGGCTAGAAAGTGACTCTATTTTAGTTATAAAGGCTTTTTCATCTTCTAGTATTGTTCCTTGGAGACTTAAAAACAGATGGAAGAATTGCTTGGCTCTAACTAGGAAAATGAATTTCAGGTGCTCTCGTATTTATAGGGAGGGAAACCATTGTGCGGATAAGCTTGCTTCTCATGATAGTAGTATTCAGAATTTTCAGTGGTGGAATACAATCCCTTCTTTCATTTGGGAGGAGTTTTTCAAAAATAGAATAGGTTTCCTTTTCTATAGGTTCAATTAATTCTTTCATGGGGACATGGACATTGCATGAGCTCTGCTACGGTTTGCATGGTTTTCTAGGGTTAGCCGCTCCATGATGGCTGATACAACCAACCTATGGCAAGCCCTCTTCCCGGAATCAGCCCCTCACCCACCACCTCCTCATGTTCCTCTTGTCCCTTCTTCTCCTCCTTCTTCAACACCTGCGGTTCCTTCTTCTTCTGCTCCTCCATTAAAAACTTTCGCATAAGCATTGAACAATGCTTGCGATATACCTCTAAGTCAGCTACCGATCCCTTGCATCAAGAACGATAAGGTAGCAGTAAAGATCCCTCAAGATGAATATATGGCTGGGGTTGAAAGCTATAAAAACAACCTCCATGGAAGACTTATCCTTGCAAAGGGAGAAACTCCATATAAGATCGATGCCTTGCGGTCTAAGATTCTAAGATTATGGCAACCTCTAAATCAATGGAAGTTAATCCCAATTGGAAGAGGTTTTTATGAGTTTTCTTTCTCTTCAATTGAAGATTTGCGCAAAGTCCTTGCTGTTGATTCTTGGTCTCTAAGCTAGGGAGTGCTAAGGCTGTTCTCTTGGACCCCAGATTTCTCACCACATCTTGCAAAACAGTCTAGCACTCAGTGTTGGATCCGCATTCATGGTCTTCCACAAGAATATTGGCGACCAAGAATTTTGTTTGCTATTGCTAGAGGTATTGGTACTCCTCTATCTTTGGATGATGCAACAATCAAAAGGACTTTTGGTCACTTTGCAAGGGTTCTAGTGGATCTGGATCTTGCAAAACAACTTAGGGATCAGATTATGGTTGAAAGGGATGGATTCACTTTCTTGGTTTACATTGACTATGAGAAACTCCCTATGTTTTGCTCACATTGTTCCACAATTAGGCACACTGCATCTCATTGTAAGAGGCTGATTGCTACCAAGGATGATAATGGTAACTTAGGCCCCAAGAAAGTGGTACCTCGTTATGTTCCTAGGGTCACTGAGAATAAGGATCCGAAAAAACCTATAGTGAATAGGCAACAAGTTCCTATTGATATAGGAAAAGGTATCTTAGTACAGGAGAATTTGGTGCAGGGTGAAACAAGTTTTGCTCAGCAAATCCAACAAAAGGTTATTATGCAATTTGGGGAAAATCTACCTGTTCATGATCCAGTTCTAGGGCCTGACAGAGTGGTTGATGGTGATTTAAGAAGATCTGTTAATCCAGTTATGGAGAGGATAGAGGTCCCTTCGAAGGAAATTGAGCAAGAATTTGCAGATGATGACTCAATTGATACTCTTTTTGATGAAGAAGATTCTGTCAGAAATGATAACATTGATAATGGACAGCATGATTCTCCTAGCAGGGCTTTTTCTTCTAATGAAGTGGTCAGAGAAACTCCAGAATCTCAAATAAATGGTGATATGTCTCCCATCATAGGATCTTCTTCAAAGGTCATTGTCAGTAATATGGTGCAGAATACACCAGAACCAATATTGCATGATATGAATGTGCTAAGGCAGAATTGGAATGAATTAGTAGAAGAAGAACAGAGAAATGAAGAGATCCAAAGAAGTGCTAGAAAGGAACAACCTCAGAGTGCAGCTGAGAAGGCTTTTGAACCGGTTCTTACAAAATCTCAGAAGAAAAGAATAAGGCAGCAAAAGAAGCAAGCTCAGACAGATTTACCTTTAACCCGAGCAAGGGCAGGATCTTTGAATTTTGCCAAATGAAGTGCATTTTTTGGAAAGCAAGAGGCTTTGCCAACCCCTCTACTAGGTTATTTTTGAAGCAACTTTGCTTGGCTAACAAGCCTGATTTTGTTTTTATCTCTGAACCTTGGATGCTTTGTGATAAGGTTCCTGCTAGGTTTTGGAAGTCTCTCAATCTTAAGCTTTTTGCTTGTAATGATAGAGATTCTCTAAAACCAAATTTGTGGTGGTTATGCTCAAGTTCATGGAATCCTACAGTCTTAAATTTCTCAGCTCAGCATGTGGCTTTTAAAGTCAGAATTGATAATCAGGAAATTTGTTTGGCAGGCATATATGCTTCCACCTGCTATATTCAAAGAAGAATCTTATGGAATTCCTTAAATAATCTGCAAGCTTCCAATGTTTTGCCTTGGTGTTTTTTTGGTGATTTTAACACTGTCTTAGGAGCTCATGAATATAGAGGCAGCTCCAGACCTTCTAAAATTCCTTGTGAGGATTTTCAGACTTGGACTAGCAGCAACAATCTCATTCATCTTCCAACGAAAGGTAATCTTTTTACTTGGTCTAATGGTAGAAGAGGTAAAGCTTTGACTGAAGAGAGACTTGATAGGTCTATCTGTAATGATAGTTGGCTAAACTACTGGACTAGCATATCTTGCTGCACTTTAATTAGGAGTAGGTCTGATCATTATCCTCTTCTTTTGGATTTAAAAAGAGATGTTGTTTTGCATAAATCTTGTTTTAAATTCATGAAAATGTGGATTCAGCATCCTGGATGTTCTGACTTAGTAAAAGAGGTTTGGAAAACAGATTTTCATGGTTGTCCTATGTTTGTTTTAACTCAAAATTTGAAGCTGTTAAAAACAAAATTGAAGGAGTGGAACAAAAGTGTTTTTGGGGATGTAAATCAAAATGTCTCTGCTGCTATTCAGCACTTGAATCTGATTCAGAATCAGTTGGACAATAATGGTTACTCAGATTCTCTTTTTGAGTTGGAAAAGAAGGCTCAAATGGATTTGGAGAAGGCCTTGCATATTCAAGAAACATTCTGGCAGGAAAAATCCAGAATTAAGTGGCAAATTGATGGGGACAGGAATACTGAGTTCTTTCACAAGATGGCTAAAATCAGGAACACTGCTAAACAGATTAGCTTATTAAAAAATGGTGATGCCATTCTAAACACTTCATCTCAGATTGAGGATCATGTGGTTAACTACTTTAAGGACATTTTCTGCACAGAAAACAACTGTGTTGATAATGGCTTAGTGGAGGAGGTCATTCCTAACAGTGTTACTGAAGTTCAGAATAACATGCTCACTGCCATGCCATCTGCAGAAGAGGTGAAATTGGCTATGTTTGGAATGAATGAGGATGGTGCTCCCGGGCCAGATGGTTTTGGTGCCATGTTCTATCAGCATTTCTGGGAAACAGTTGGTGAGGATGTTTATAGAGCAGTTTCTCAGTTTTTCACAAGTGGCAGGATTCTTCCCAATTATAATGCAAACTTAGTGGTCTTGATCCCTAAAATTGCTGAGGCAGTAAAGGTTGATCAATATAGGCCTATTGCTTTGGCTAATTTTAAGTTTAAAATTATAACCAAACTCATTGCAGATAGGCTTGCTAAAATTGCTCTTTTAATTGTCTCTCCTAATCAAAGAGGCTTTATTCAGGGTAGACATATTTCAGACTGTGTTTGTTTGACTTCTAAAATCATCAACTTGATTGATAAGAGAAATTATGGAGGGAATTTAGCTTTGAAGATTGACATTAGAAAAGCTTTTGATACCTTAGACTGGAATTTTTTGTTAAGAGTGTTAAAATCTTTTGGGTTTGATCAAAGGTTCTGTGACTGGATCAGTACTATTCTTGGTTCTGCTCATCTTTCTATTTCTGTTAATGGTAAGCCTTCAGGTTACTTCTCTTGTAAAAGAGGGGTGAGACAAGGAGACCCTTTGTCTCCTTTGCTTTTTTGCCTTGTAGAAGAAGCTTTAAGTAGAGGAATATCAAAATTAGTGCAAGAGGGTAAGCTTTCCCTCTTTTCTGGTCCAAGGGGTTGCCAAGTGCCTTCACATGTATTATATGCAGATGATGTCATGATTTTTTGTAGGGGAACTCATAAAAATTTGCTTGTGCTTAAGGATCTGTTTTCCAGGTATGCTGTTACATCAGGGCAGGTTATAAATCCAACCAAATCTACTTTCTATGCTGGTTCTGTTTCAGTTAGAAGGCTTGCTGTAATTGCTGACATGCTTGGTTTCTCTATTGGGAAGCTCCCTTTTGTCTATCTAGGCATTCCAATTTTCAAGGGTCAGCCTAGATCCATTTATCTGCAACCTATTGCTGATAGGATCAGATCTAAACTTGCAGCTTGGAAGGCTTCCCTCTTGTCAATTGCTGGAAGAATTGAACTGGTAAAATCTTGTGTTTTTGGCATGATGCTTTACAGTTTTTTAGTTTATGCTTGGCCTGTTAAACTGGTAAAAACTGTGGAAGGTTGGATTGGGAACTTCATTTGGTCAGGTGATGTTCATCACAGGAAGCTGTGCACTGTCTCTTGGAAGAAAGTCTGCAGTCCAATTAAGGAAGGAGGGCTTGGAATCAGGTCTTTGAAAAGTGTGAATGATGCTGCTGTCCTTAAGCTGTGCTGACAGTTTGTTCAATCTGTTGAGCAATGGGCCTGTTTGCTTAGAGCTAGAGTTGTGAGGAACAAATATTTTATTCAATATCACATAAGTTCAACAGTTTGGGCTGGCTTGAAGTACAAAATTACTCAGGTTGCTGATAATTGTGCTTGGCAGCTTGGCTCAAGTACATCTATCAATTTCTGGACTGACCCTTGGCTTCCGGACACAATGGTTAATTCTTTGAACATTCCTGCTCATTTACATCATCTCCTTACTGCATTTGTCAAAGACTTCATCAGTAATGGAAGATGGTTGGTGCCTAGCTATCTGCAGGAAAAGTTTCCTGCTATTACAGGTATTCTGCAGACTGTCATAATTCCCTCTAATGCAGATACTGATACTTTGAGGTGGAAGTTAACTGATTCAGGTGATCTGACTTTGAAGGATGCTTATCTATTTTATAAGCCTGCTGGTAATGTGATCCATTGGTCTAGGCATATTTGGAGTAAAATTATTCCTCCTTCCAAATCATTGCTGGTTTGGAGAATAATTCAGAACAAAGTTGCTACTGATGACAATTTGAGGAGTAAAGGCTGCATTGTTGTTTCTATGTGTAGTCTGTGTCAATGTTCCAATGAGACAGTTCTGCACTTGTTCTGCTCCTGCTCCTTTGCTTCTCATCTATGGTCCTGGCTTGGCTCTAAGCTGAATTTGCAAATTGATTCCTCTTCTATTTTGTCCATTCTCTCTTTGTGTGACAGAAACTGGTCTACTCAAGTCTATAATGTCGTCTCGGCTGCAGTGGTTTTATGTTTCTGGGGGATTTGGAACTGCAGAAACAGTCTCAGGTTTGATGAATGCAAAAAAGGTTTCAGTTCTATTGTGAATTCTATTACTGCTAGTGTGTCTTTAGCTGGAAATTGTGGTATCGGTTCTACTAGCAACAACATTTCAGAATTTGAAATTTTGAAGGCTTTTGGAGTGGTAGCAAAGCCGTGGTAGCAAAGCCAAGGAAGAGTCCTGTAATCATTGAGGTTATCTGGATGCCTCCACCTTGTTATTGGATCAAAAGCAACACAAATGGTGCTGCAAAGGGGTCCCTTGGGCCAGCCTCTTGTGGTGGCAATTTTAGAGATAGAAGTGGTGCAACCCTTGGTTGTTTTGCAATCAACCTTGGTAATAATCATTCCTTGCATGCTGAAATTCTTGGAGCAATTTATGCAATTGAAATTGCATATAAGAAGGGTTAGCACAATCTTTGGCTTGAATGTGACTCTCTTTTGGTGATTATGGCTTGCAAGTCTATGGATATTGTTCCTTGGCAATTAAGAAATCGGTGGAAGTATTGTATTCTTTTGACTTCTTATATGAGGTTTAGATTTTCACACATTTTTAGAGAAGGCAATCATTGTGCAGATAAAATTGCTTCTCTTGGTTTGTCTTTACAAGATTTTCATTGGTGGAACACAATTCCTAATTCTATTAGTGAAGAATTTAATAGGAATAGGTTTGGTTTACCAAACTATAGGTTTAGGTAGTGTTTCAAATGGGTTTTGGCCCTATGTCCCCCCATTGTGTTTCTGTTTTGTTTTTATTTTTGTTTTTGAATAAATGGGGCGCTCTTTTTCCTTAATGATGCTTTTATCCCTAAGGAGGGTTTTGTATCATAAGGTTTTAATGAGGCCTTTTTGCTTAAAAAAAAATTTAATTCTTTCATGGGTTTTGGTTTATGTCCCCCCATGCTTCCTTTTTTGTATTCTTTATTTTTATGGAATAAAATTCTTAGGTGTGCTGCAGATGATTGGTGATTTCTGAGGTGCCAACCTAGTTGGGATATCAGATTTTCATTGTGATGCCTTTGCATGCTTATTTTGCGAGGAAAAAAAAATTCGTAGTGTGCTACAAATGATGGGTGAGGATTATGGTGCCAAGCTAGTTGGGATGACAATTCTCATTGTGATGTTTTTTCATGCTACTTTATAAAATAAATAAAAATTGCACAAAGTGATATAATATAACATCCCACCATAAACTCCACAAGGTATAGAAACAATTTTTCAAAATAAAACATACTTCTAGAGCTGACAACCATAAGAATAGAAAGACCAGCAAGGACGAAGAGGATTATTCACAAACTGGTTGAACACAAAACCATCAAATTTTAAGATCTTTCATAGGATCCTCCTTCAAAACTATACGAGGAGGTTTGTAACATCCTTGGATTTTAGTTTAATTAATTAAGTTGTGTTAAGTCTCTAAAATGTCTGTGTGCATTTCCCTAAGTTTTGATGAAAACTAAACATTGGTTAATGATTTAATTAACCTATTTTTTGGTTGCTAACCTGTCTACTTAATGTACAGATCAGAATATAGCAAAACTCAACTGTCTGTCTACTCAAGCAACAACCTGTCTACTGACTAGGATTGTTGACTTTCCACAAATTGGTTTCAACATGTCTCTGCCTTGCTCTCATACTTGTCTAAGGTTCTTTGTTAAGAACTCGAGTACACGAAGCTTTTAGAAGCTGTCCCCTCATGCAGAAGACTCTGAATCTCTCTCTCACGCTTATCAAAAAATTCAGAAAGATACTCTCTCAAGCAACCTAGGAAGTCAGAGACAAACTTCCAGTTAAAGAATGTTTCCAACATGCTTTATTCCCTAGTACTCTCGCTTATTACACAAGAAGGGAAATATACTCTGCAAAGTACAAAAGCATTCTGCACAACTCTGATTTGGCTACTGCACAATGCATAAAGCCATGATCCTTCATGTTAGAGTACAACCAACGTTTTCGCTGCATTAATGGCTGCCCAGAACGACTCTATTGCATTTAATGAAGCTCTGCGTGAAGCCATCGTTGCAAGGAATGTCTCTAACGGATATTAATTGTTTGAAGGCTATAAATACAGAAGTCATTGAAGATGAACACATCAGAGATTACAAAGCATTAAAAGAGCCATTACTCTGTTCATTCTTTCTATCTGTATTCTTCAATCATTTGAAGTTATTACGCAGACTTTCCTGAGCTTTACATTTAAACCACTCTCTGAGTGTTAGTGAAAGATCTGTCTGTCTGAAATTGTATTTATTACAAACCAAATTTCTCAAACAAATCTGAGTGAGCCTGAAGAGGCTAGGTGTGCAAAGAATAGTTGTCTTGGAGCCTGAAGAGGCTAGGTGTGCAAACAATACTTGGAGTCTGTAACCTGATCAGTTATAGTGGATAAAACTTGGTGCTGCCAAGGACTGGACGTAGCTCTTTGTGTTAAAGAGTGAACCAGGATAAATAACTGTGTTAATCTCTCTTCCCTTAAACTCTTTAGTTGTTTTTTATTATATATCATTTGCTTTCTAACTAAGGGGTTAAAAGTGTTTTTATCAAGCTTGTTTTTCATCTGCTTACTTGTGTGATTTTCTTTGAAAATATACCAGACAGGTGACCTGTCTGTGTAACGAAATTTACACCTGTCTGAACCTAGTTTCTGTGTGCGAAAAGTTTTCAACTTTATTTTAGTTTCTGATAAACACAATTCAACCCCCTTCTCGTGTTTATAGTTGTCTATTTCTGTTGGTATCAGAGCTCAGCCTCTGGGTTGAGCATCTAATAGTGTAGAGGTAAAAGGTCCTGAAGAATAGACATGACTGCTGGAGCTAGTGGGAGTCACCAGACTGAAGGAGCCTCCTTAACCAGACCTCCATTCTTCAATGGAGAAAACTACAACTATTGGAAAGATAGATTTCAATGGTTCATTCTATCTACAAACTCTGATCTCTGGGATGTCATCACAGATGGTCCGTTCATTCCTAAAAATGATGACAACACTGACAAGCCAAAAGCTCAGTGGACCCCTGCAGAAAAGACAAAGTGGGAGCTGAATCACAAAGCCAGATACAACATCATTTGTGCTCTCAGTCCTGATGAATTTGAAAAGGTCTGTGCCTGTGATTCTGCCAAAGAAATATGGGACACCTTAGCTGTCACACATGAAGGACCAGCCAAAGTCAAAGAATCAAAGATTGTCATACTTGTCAGAAAGTATGAACTGTTTCTCATAGAGGAAGGAGAATCTGTTGTTCAGATGATAGGAAGATCCCAAACTATCATCAATGACCGAAAGTCTCTTAGCAAAGCTTACTCTAATGCTGAGAAGGTTGGAAAGATACTAAGGAGTCTACCTAAACAATGGAGACCTTTGGTAACTGCTATCTCCCAAGCCAAGGATCTTACTTCCTTGAATATGGATGAACTTCTTGGTACACTCACTGTTCATGAGCAAGAACTTGGAGATGAAATCACAACAAAGAAGGGCAAGTCAATTGCTCTAAAGGCTGATCAAAAGTCTTCAAAAGCTTCTAAAGCTTTGAAGGCAGACGAGTCATCCAGTGATGCTGACCTGTCTGAACCCGATGATTCTGAAAGTGATGAAGAATTATATCTCCTAACCAGAAAAATAAGCTTCTTTTACATAAAAAGAAGTTCAGAAAGGATAAGCCATTCATAAGGTTCAACAAGGACAAGAACTTCAAAGAATCCACTTCAACAGACAAGAACTCAATTGTCTGCTATGAGTGCAAGAAGCCAGGTCACATCAAAGCAGAATGTCCTCAACTCAAGAAAGCCCCCTTTAAGAAGTTCTTCAAAAAGAAGAAGAAAGGGATGATGGCTACTTGGGAAGATCTGGAGTCAACATCTTCTGATGAAGAGACAGAGGAAGAAGCTAATCTCTGTCTGATGGCCAACACTGACTCAGATTCAGATAATGAGGTACATCCTGACTATGAGAAATTACTTGATGCCTATGAGGAATTGCTGGAGGAATCCAACTGCTTATCTAAGGCTTTCAAATCCCTCAAGAGAGATCATGTTAAGCTCCCTAGTGAGCATAAACAGAAATCTCTAGAGTGTGAGAAATTTACCAAAGAAAACAGTGAGCTGAAGACTGAAAAGTCTAATGAAGCTAAGATCTCTAGTGATACATCACAGTCTGAAGAAGTTGAAAAACGTCAACAAAAAGTGGAAGAGCTCACTTCTGATCTTGCCAAATTTGTTAATGGTAGAGATAATTTGACCAAGCTGCTTGGATGTCAAAGGCACTCCCTTAACAAAGAAGGTATTGGATATGTCCATAAGACACATCATAAAGTATCAACTAAAAACTCTAAAGTGTTCTGCTAAATCTACTAAATCCATACCTGTCTGTAATTTCTGTGGAAAAACTAGACATGTTATGTCTAAGTATATTCATAAGAAAAGAAGGAAGTCTTCACAGACTCCTAGAACTAACAGAAAAGGACTCAGAAAACTATGGGTACCTAAAGATCAAATAATCTCTGTTGTAGATGTCCTCAACAGCACAAAGAAAACACCACTGCTGGTACCTGGACAGTGGTTTCTCGTGACATATGACAGGAGAAAGGTCTATGTTCCTAGACCTCCAACTTAAGAAAGGAGGACATGTGGCATTTGGTGGAAATCAGAAAGGGAAGGTTATAGGAATTGGTACTATTGGTGGTAAACCTCCTCTTCCCTCTATATCTAATGTTCTTATGGTTAAAGGATTGAAACACAATCTGCTTAGCATAAGTCAATTATGTGACAGTGGATTTGATGTCTCCTTTACCAAGGATTTATGTATAGTTAAAGATCTCAGTGGCAAAACCCTCTTTTCAGCTAAAAGGCAACAAAATCTGTATAAAATTGAACTGACTGATCTCTCAGATCAAAGTGTAACCTTTCTGATGTCTAGAGATGATGAAAGATGGTTATGGCATAAGAAACTAGGACATGCTAGTATGAAACTAATTTCAAAATTAAAAAGGGATAACCTTGTGAGAGGATTGCCTGATATTAGTTTGAAGAAAGATGTTTTGTGTGATGCATGTCAGAGAGGTAAACAAGTAAAATCAAGTTTCAAATTTAAAAACCAAGTATCAACCTCTAGACCTCTTCAGTTGTTACACATGGATCTGTTTGGACCAGTTAGTGTTGCTAGCTTGGCTGGAAGAAAATATGGATTTGTCATAGTTGATGACTATTCTAGATATACATGGGTACTCTTCTTAACCCACAAGGATGAGTCTTTTAAGGCTTTCTCAGTATTCTGTAAAAGAGAACAAAATGAGCAGGGTTTCTGTATTTCTACTCTTAGAAGTGACCATGGGAGAGAATTTGAAAATGAGCAGTTTAGACAGTTCTGTGAGGAGAATGGAATCTCTCACAATTTCTCCGCACCTAGAACTCCTCAAAAAAAATGGAGTGGTTGAGAGAAAGAACAGATCTCTGCAAGAGATGGCTAGATCTATGCTCAATGAGAATAATCTCCCTAAGTACTTCTGGGCAGAAGCAGTAAACACAGCCTGTTATGTACAGAACAGAATACTCAATAGGCCTTTTCTAAAGAAGACACCCTATGAATTGTGGAAAGGAAAAAGCCCCAACATTTCTTACTTCCATGCATTTAGTTGTGAGTGCTTCATTCTAAATACCAAGGATCAACTTGGAAAGTTTGACTCCAAAACAGACAAAGGTATCTTTTTAGGATATTCTGAAATGTCTAAAGCTTTTAGAATTTATAATTCTAGAACATCTGTTATTGAAGAATCTGTTCATGTCAAATTTAATGATAGCTTAAAGACTGATAAGGAATTATCCGATCTAGAAGATGATCTTGCAGGTCTTGATATAAACAAGTCAGAAAATCAACAACCTGACTTAACCAAGTCAGAACCTGAAGCTGAACCAGACAGACAAGTGGAGCAGACAAGTCAACAGACAAGTCAAGATGTTCATGATGATCTTTAAAGAGACTGGAAATTCAAAACTCATCATCCTAAGGATCTCATTATTTGAAATCCCTCAGAAGGAGTGAGAACCAGATCTACTTTAAAAGAATCAAGCAATGTGGCCTTCATGTCAGAAATAGAGCCAGAGCACATTAAAGAAGCTCTTGATGATGAAAGCTGGATTCTTGCTATGCAAGAGGAACTCAACCAGGTCACCAGAAATGATGTCTGGACACTTGTCTCCAAGCCCAAAAACAAGTTTGTCATTGGAACAAGATGGGTCTTTAGAAATAAGTTGGATGAGGATAGCAAAGTTGTCAGAAATAAGGCAAGGTTAGTAGCTCAAGGCTATAACCAACAAGAAGGTATTAACTATACTGAAACCTTTGCACCTGTAGCTAAAATAGAAGCTATTCGCATTCTAATGTCATATGCTGCACAACACCAAATCACTCTTTTTAAAATGGATGTTAAAAGTGCTTTTCTCAATGGAATAATTGAAGAAGAAGTATATGTTAAACAACCCCCTGGTTTTGAGGATACTGATAAACCAGATCATGTTTTTAAACTTAAAAAGGCATTATATGGTTTAAAACAAGCACCTAGGGCATGGTATGATAGATTAAGTTCTTTTCTCATGTATAATGGTTTTGCTAGAGGACAAGTAGATACTACTCTGTTTAAGAAAAGTTCAAAAGAAAACTTCATTGTAGTCCAAATATATGTTAATGATATTATTTTTGGAGCAACTAATGAAAAACTGTGCAATGACTTTTCAAAGTTGATGCAAGCAGAATTTGAGATGAGCATGATGGGAGAGTTATAGTTCTTCCTTGGTTTACAAATCAAACAGACAAGTGATGGAATCTACATCCATCAACAGAAGTATATCAAGAAAATGCTTAAGAACTACAAAATGGAAAGTGCTAAACAAATGAAAACTCCCATGGAAACCAATGCAAAACTAAGTAAAGATGATGAAGGTAAAAAGGTAGACCAAATTGTCTACAGAGGTATGATTGGATCTCTACTATATTTAACTTCAAGCAGACCTGATATTCAATTTAGTGTCTATATGTGTGCTAGATTTCAATCTGACCCAAGAGAATCTCATCTTAAAGCTGTTAAAAGAATATTTAGATATTTGCTTGGGACTACTAATCTTGGTTTGCTATATTTAAGAACTAAAGAATACAGATTAGTGGGATTCTGTGATGCTGACTTTGTTGGAGACAGAATAGAAAGGAAAAGCACCAGTGGAGGATGCCACTTCATTGGAGCAAATGTAGTCTCTTGGTCAACCAAAAGGCAGACAACTATTGCTCTATCTACTGCTGAAGTAGAATACATCTCAGCTGCTAGTTGTTGCTCTCAACTTTTATGGGTAAAACATCAACTTGAGGATTACTCTATTTTTGAGCATAATATATCTGTATGGTGTGATAACTCTAGTGCTATTTGCTTAACTAAAAATCCAATTCAGCATTCTAAGGCTAAGCATATAGAAATCAAACATCATTTTATAAGAGATTATGTTCAGAAAGGCATCTTTGATATTAAGTTTGTTAAAACTGAAAATCAATGGGCTGATATTTTCACTAAACCTTTAGCAAAAGAAATATTTTTATTTATTAGAGATAATTTAAACATGCATTGCATTGTTGAATGAAATGTCTGAGTTTCGTACTGTCTATGCTACCTGTCTTATAGTTTCTGTATCACCTGTCTGTGATTACCTGTGTGACTCTGCTGAGTCACTTTGCTGAAACTCAACAGTTTTATTAAAATGATTATTATTTATTTAATACCATTTATTAATCTGAAGCTAATCATATGCATGGCAGTTTTTATCTCGAAACCATGTTTTCATTATGTCTTAAGTGGGCGCTACAGTTTCCCACCAAAATGGTGCCGTTTTGAATTAAAAATGTTTTATTTCTCTCTCCTGCCTTTATTGCTATAAAAGCGAATTTTTCATAAAGGCTCAAACTTTATCTTTTCAAATTCCCTAAAGTCGTTCTACCTTCGTCTTCTCTCCTACAAAACCCTTCTCTCTTCCAAAAACCCTCGTAACCTTTTCTCTGAAAAATGGCATCTTCAAAGCGTCTATCTTCAAAAGAAATAGCTGAGAAATATGAGTTGAGAGTGGCTGACGTTGAGAAAATTCTTCCTGGAAAGACTGTTGATCTTCAACAAATGAAGAAATGGGGTATGGATGTCACTGAAGAGTTGGAATACTCTAAGTGGACTGCTTTCTTTGACATCAAGGAGCTTGTTTATCCCAAGCTTGTCAGAGACTTCTGGAGGAACGCTGTGATCATCACCAGTGTGTTTGATGGAACCAAGAGCTTTAAGGCTCAAATGTCTGACAAAACCCTCCTTTTCCCTATTGGATCTTTGGAATTAGCTATAAGATGTCCAAGGATTGGAACTGCCTTCAAACTTGACTGGGAAGATCAGGTAGGAGGTGAAAATGTAAACATTGTTGTTTATGGAGTTCCCAACCCTGAGAACAAGAAGCCTGTCAGCATGGTGCCCAAGTGCAGGTTCTTGCACAAGCTGCTGCTGGAGTGTGTGATGCCAAGAAAAGGATCACGAGACAATGTGACCAAGATGGACAGATTTGCTCTGTACCACTTGATTCACAAAATCAAGATAGACATCAATGACCTCATCTACATGTATCTTGAGTCTCTGATCAGGAGGACCAACATGCAGACCCATCCCTATGGAATGCTGTTGACAAGGGTGTTCAGAAACAAGCTGTTTGTTCCAACTGATGTTCACTTTGTGGACATGTCTTTTCCCATAGACAAGAAGGTCCTGTCTATGGTGGGGATTGAAGGAATCCCTCTGGAAGATGAAGAGGAAGACAAGAAGAAGAAGAAGAAGAAGAAGAAGAAGAAGAAGAAGAAGAAGAAGAAGAAGCCTGCTGCTGAGCAGAAGCAGAAGGAGAAAATAGAAGAACCAGTGGATTCTACTGGTGAATCTGAAGTTCCCATCTCTAAGAGGATCTGGAAACCTACTGGAAAGGTGGCCAGACAAGACCAGAGGTCTGAAGAACCTTCAGCTTCTGAGGAGTCTGCTGAGACAGTTGAGCCTCTCAGGTTCAAGCTGAAGAAACCCTCTCCCAAGAGGAAGTCAAGTGAGGCTGGGAAATCTGTTGCTGCACCAGCATAACCCATCAAGAAGAGAAGACTAGTGAAGACCTTTACCAAGGTCAAACAAGTGGAGTCTGAACCTAGTAAAGAGGAAGCATCTGCTCAGGGGGAGCAGACAACTCCACCCCTGGAGGAGCCAAAAGAAAAGAAACCTCTTGATTTGGGAATTATTCCCAGAAAAAGAAGGTCAGGCTACTCAACGCCTTTAGTGGCTCAAGCTGGAAGGGAAGAAATCCCTGCAGAAGGACCTGTTGCTGTAATTGCTGCTGCTGTAACTTCTGCTGACCTGTCTGATGGGACTCAGACAGTTGTTCATCTCGAGGCTGCTGCTCTGTCCCCTTCAAGGAAGAAGCCAAGACTCTTTGAAGATCAGTTTTTCGCTTTTCCTTCTGCACCATCCTCTCCCCTTCACCAAGGTATCCCCAGTTCTGCTGTTTCCTCCCCTTCTGCCCTTTTCATTAAACCTTTGTCAGTTGCCTCTCCTTTTCCTTCACCTGTCTCCTCTCACCCCACCCAAACATCTTTTGATGTTGTGTCTGATATATGCCAGTACACAGGGACTCAACTCCCAGAGAACAATCTGGCATATCATCAAGACTGTTTGTGAGTGATCTGCAATCTCTGATGACTGCAAGTGTCTCTCACTTATCTGTCATTCCTTCTCCTCCACCTCACATTCTGAACTCTCGTAGGGAGATTTTCTTCTATCCCCCTATCGTATTGTTCATTAGAACATTGGAAGGATCTCACTATCCTGCCTCTGTTGTAATGTTACCTTCTAGGTCTAGGTATTTCTTTCTCTTAGTCACAGGGTCAAATTCGTTTTTTTGTCATATAGACTCTCTCTTACCCTTACCTCCACCTGTCTTAGCTAACCAACCTCTTCCCCCTCCTATTCAAATTAGAGTCACTCGCCTGTCTCTATGTGAAAGACTCTCCTGTGTCTTACCCTCTCTTGATACTGACCTAGTCAGAATCAAACCTTTGTTTAAGTTAGCTTTTCTCCCTTTCTTTTATTTCAGAACCATTCATCAGTATATCTTTCCTCGTGTCTCCTCTCCCTTCTCTGTACTTAAGGCACCCTCAGTTTTAGCCTTACCCTGGTATCCAACCCTGTCTGCTGCTTCAATCAACCTGTCTTCAGAAGCCTCCTCTTCTCAGATAGTGGACTTCAGTAGCTTCAATCTACTTAAAGCTGAGCTAGAAGAAGTCAAAAGACAATTGGATGCAGAAAGGCATGCTAGGCTGCTGTTAGAAAAGAAAGTTGATTCTTTGTATCTTCTTTTTAATCAGTCTAGGTAGCTGTTTTTGTAAAAACTGCCTTGTAAATGAGAAGCTTATGATGAATGAAAATCAGCTTTACTTTATCTTTTTTCTCTTTACTGCTTTCTGTCTGTTCCTTTTTGTTGTTGACAAAAGGGGGAGAAAAATGTAAGATGATTAAGATAAGTAAGTGTTAAGTGTTCAAAACTGGAGAAAATATAAGATGGTTAGGAAAAAGTTAAAATTGAACTTTTGATCTCTGATTTTGTTTTGAACTTAAGCTGCTGCATATTTCTCTGATACTGATATTTGAACTCAAATGCACCTGTCTGCACGTATAGAAAATTTCAACTTGTCTACATTCTGTTATTCTCTAAGTTGATATTTTCTAAGGTTTATTAAATCATCTGAATGTTTGTCATCATCAAAAAGGGGGAGATTGTTAAGTCTCTAAAATGTCTGTGTGCATTTCCCTAAGTTTTGATGAAAACTAAACATTGGTTAATGATTTAATTAACCTATTTTTTGGTTGCTAACCTATCTACTTAGTGTACAGATCAGAATATAGCAAAACTCAACTGTCTGTCTACTCAAGCAACAACCTGTCTGTATAAGCAAAAAGTCAACCTGTCTGCTGACTAGGATTGTTGACTTTCCACAAATTGGTTTCAACATGTCTCTGCCCTGCTCTCATACTCGTCTAACGTTCTTTGTTAAGAACTCGAGTACACGAAACTTTTGGAAGCTGTCCCCTCATGCAGAAGACTCTGAATCTCTCTCTCACGCTTATCAAGAAATTTAGAAAGATACTCTCTCAAGCAACCTAGGAAGTCAGAGACAAACTTCCAGTTAAAGAATGTTTCCAACATTCTTTATTCCCTAGTACTCTCGCTTATTACACAAGAAGGGAAATATACTCTACAAAGTACAAAAGCATTCTGGACAACTCTGATTTGGCTACTGCACGATGCATAAAGCCATGATCCTTCATGTTAGAGTACAACCAATGTTTTCATTGCATTAATGGCTGCCCAGAACGACTCTATTGCATTTAATGAAGCTCTGCGTGAAGCCATCGTTGCAAGGAATGTCTCTAGCGGATATTAAATGTTTGAAGGCTATAAATACAGAAGTCATTGAAGATGAACACATCTGAGATTACAAAGCATTAAAAGAGCCATTACTCTGTTCATTCTTTCTATCTGTATTCTTCAATTATTTGAAGTTATTACGCAGACTTTCCAAAGCTTTACATTTAAACCACTTTCTGAGTATTAGTGAAAGATCTGTCTGTCTGAAATTGTATTTATTACAAACCAAATTTCTCAAACAAATCTGAGTGAGCCTGAAGAGGCTAAGTGTGCAAAGAATACTTGTCTTAGAGCCTGAAGAGGCTAGGTGTGCAAGCAATACTTGGAGTCTGTAACCTGATCAGTTATAGTGGATAAAACTTGGTGCTGCCAAGGACTGGACGTAGCTCTTTGTGTTAAAGAGTGAACCAGGATAAATAACTGTGTTAATCTCTCTTCCCTTAAACTCTTTAGTTGTTTTTGATTATATATCATTTGCTTTCTAACTAAGGGGTTAAAAGTGTTTTTATCAAGCTTGTTTTTCATCTGCTTGCTTGTATGATTTTCTTTGAAAATATACCAGACAGGTGACCTGTCTGTGTAACGAAATTTACACCTGTCTAAACCTAGCTTCTGTGTGCGAAATGTTTTCAACTTTATTTTAGTTTCTGTTAAACACAATTCAACCCTCCTTCTCGTGTTTATAGTTGTCTATTTCAAGTTGGCCAAGTCATTAGAACAAGAAATACATTTATTTTAAGGTTAGGGGACTTAAAAAGGAGTTTAAAAATGATGTTATCATGTTTTTCACTAATCATGCACGTGCTTAGGGGGAGCACGGTCGTGCTTGGCTAGAATGGCACACCCCTTGCAGAAAACTTCACTTTTAGTACGGATTTGGGTTGAAAACTTGCTCTACACGAGGAGCACGATCGTACTCAATGGGAGCATGCGTGTGCTTAGCTTCAGAATTATGAGACTTTAGTTTCACAAAGAAGAAATGTGGGGATGTTCATATATGTGACATTTTAACACCATATATGCATTTTAGAAACTCTATTTTCACCAAACCCCATAGGGAAACTGTTGTGGTCAATCCTAGAGCTTGGAAGGAGAGATTTGTGAAGGAGGAAGGAGTTAGAAAGCGGAGGAGTTCTAGTGTAATTGGAAGAGGAACTAGCAAGAGGGTGATCCTTAGAGATGTGTGGCAGTTGAAGCTTTTGGGAGGTCTACAAGAGGTGAGTAAAAATATCGTTTCTCACCCTTCCATGGTACTATTAATTTGAGATTTTTGGGCATGTATTAAAACAATGATATTTGAAGAGTTTTCCAATACAATGAGGCATGTTTGACTTAAATTGGTGTGATAAATTTAATGAATATGTGAAAATATGCATGATTGTTATGGATTATGATTGATTAGCATGTATTTTGTGATATATGCCATACAGGGTGATTTTGGCATGTCCTGTTATCGTGGTTATGAATGCATGAGGCAAATACTATGTTGATTGGTTATAATGGGAGATTGATCATAATGACGTCGAGTAATACCTCCTTCGAGGAAGGGGTATCAGATAATAAGTAATACCACCTTCGAGGAAGGTGTATCAGATAAAAAGTAATATCACCTACTAGGAGTGTTATCAGATACTGAGAAATACCACCTTCGAAGAAGTGATATCTGATAATGAGTAATACCTAGGGATGGAAATATTACCCGTACATGTGGATATTCGTGGATAAAACTTGCAATGAGTTAGATATGGATACCTTAATGGGTACCCTCCGATAAAATAAATGGGTATTGTCACTACTTGTTTATTAATGGGGCAGCGGTAGATATTGCGGTATCGATACCCATGGATGCCGCCTACGTGAAATTGCTAAAATACCCCTATATATATATATATAACAAAATGCCCTTAAATAAAATGATGCTTTTGAATTGTGTCAAAAACTTATTTTTGTTTAGATTTATAGGACTAGATGTACTAAAATTAGCTTCTGAATTTTCTTAATGTGTTGATTGAAACACAAAGATAGGTTTACCCATGGATACTCGCAGATATTCATAAAATCTGTTTAAAACCCGCACGACGGATAGGCGGGTATGGATATGATATTTGTAACATCCCTAGCTGCTTTATGGATTGACGACTGTCCCCACAAACCAACATGGGTCTTTTCAGCGTGCTATGTCCTCACTCACATGCTTCATGGGAAAACTTCCCAAAAGGTCACCCATCCTAGAATTGCTCTAAGTCAAGCACGTTTAACTATGGAATTCTTAAGTGATGGTCTCCCGAAAAGAAGATGCATCTTATTGGTATAAGTAGTACCAATCAATTCATATAAGAAATCATCAACTGTATAGTCCCAAACCTACACAGTCTTAGGGTCCCTCTCATTCCTGTGTGTAATCAGTTTATTCATATGACCCTCCGCCTAGAAGCATGCCAAGAGCCACTCCTTGACCTTGCCTTCTTGCACCGGCGACCACCCCCCGCCCTCGTCAGCCCCAGTTGTCACATTCCCACCAGCTTCTGCTTGGTTCGTCCCCGAACCACACCGTACTGGGAGAGGCGTCGCTCTGATACCATTTGTAACATCCCAGGCTGCTTTATGGATTGACGACTTTCCTCACAAACCAACACAGGTCTTTTCAGCGTGCTTTGTCCTCACTCACACGCTTTCTGGGAAAACTTCCTAGGAGGTCACTCATCCCAGAATTGCTCCAAGTCAAGCATGCTTAACTGTGGAGTTCTTAAGTGATGGGCTCCCCAAAAAAATATGCATCTTGTTGGTATAGGTAGTACCAATCAATTCATATAAGCAATGTTTAAATATATAGTCCCAAACCTACACAGTCTCAGGATCCCTCTCATTCTGGTGTGAAATCAGTTCATTCATGTGTCCCTCCACCTAGAAGTCTGCCAGGAGCCGCTCCTTGACCGTGCCTTCTTGCACTGGCGGGGAGTGGTCGCCGGTTTAAGAAGGCACGGTCAAGAAGGCACCCGGGGCTGACGAGGGCGGGGAGTGGTCTCGGAGGTCCCATCGTTCAGCACAGTCGACACTTTCTTCCATCTCTCACAGTCCTGCAATGGCGCAACAATCGAAGCCCGAACAGAACAGTCCCTCCCGCCTTCAATATTCGACCACCGCCGGCAGCACCTCTCAACCGCGACTCCACGAGTCAGAGCACAGCACCTCTGGCCTTTGTCCCTCGAACTCGTGGCTCTATTAAGACTTGCGGTGTTTGTGTTTTACACTCTAATAACTCTTTCCTCTCATTTACTTGTTTAGCCCACCTAACAGCTTATTAAATTTACAACACTACTCTTTAATTCCTCATTTATGCCACTTGTTTGACTTGACTGAACAATATGGTAATTAATTTAGGTTAGGGTTAAAATTGGGGATGTTGAGATCGCTACATTATTTCATGAAATTGAGTGGTTAAACATGAAATTAAATGTATTAATTTTGTTTCTTTAATTGTAGGAGATAATGGGAAAAAATTTGAAGAGAAGATTATCATCAATGAGCAACCACCTTCATTGAATTCTTGTGAATCAAGTCTCCAACAACAAAGGATTGAAATTGATTTAGAAGAGTTGTCATCCGATCCAGGAAAGCGAGTTAAAATTTGAACATATCATCCTAATGATCGAGATAAGATACGAAGGGCATATTTACAAAGAGGACCATATCAACCTACTCAACATAATTTTGCCCAAAGAATAATTGGGAATTCTTTGAGAAGATTTTGTCCTTCTTGGTTTAATGAATTTGGCAACTGGTTAGAGTATAGTATAGAAAAAGATGTCACATTTTGCTTATGTTGTTATCTTTTTAAACCTGATTTTGGAAAGAAATCGGGTGGTGATACGTTTGTGACAGAGGGATTCGCAAATTGGAATAAGAAAGAAAGGCTCTCATCTCATGTTGGAGGTCCTAATAGTGCTCATAATATTGCTTGGAAGAAAGTCTCAAGATTTGATGAATCAAAATCAACACATTGAAGTTGCAATATCTAAGCAATCTGAACAAGTTCGTGACTTATTTCGAAGGCGTTTAACAGTGTCACTTGATTGCATTCGCTTTCTATTGAAACAAGGATTATCTTTTCGTGGTCATGATGAATCAATCGATTCTACTAATCAAGATAATTTTCTTGAACTTCTTATATTTCTTTTTTAGCACAATGAAGCAATAAATCATGTTGTCTTGGAAAATGCTCCTGAAAATCATCAATTAATTGCTCCAGCAATCCAAAAAGATATTGTTAATGCTTGTGCATTGGAAACTATTAGTGCTATTATTACTGATCTTGGAGATGAGTCGTTTTCTATTATGGTTGATGAAGCCCGTGACATATCAATTAACTAACAAATGGTTGTTCCTTTGCGTTATGTTAACAAAAATGGAAGTATTGTTGAGCGCTTTCTTGCTATTGTTCATGTTAAAGATACTATAGCTTTATCATTGAAAACAATAATTGATGAATTGTTTTGCAAACATGGGCTTAGTATATCAAGAATTCGTGGGCAAGGTTATGATGGTGCTAGCAACATGCAACGGGAATTTTGTGGTCTCAAAAGTTGGATCTTAAGGGAGAATCCATCTGCATTTTATGGACATTGTTTTGCTTATCAATTACAATTGACGCTAGTTGTTGTTGCCAAATCACATTGATGTTGCCTTTCTTTTTAATTTAGTGTCCACTTTATTAAATGTTGTTAGGGGATCTTGCAAACGACATGATATGCTCCGTGAAAAACAAATAGTCAATGCTAGAGAGGCATTGGAAAAAGGAGAAATTCTAAGTGAGCAAGGTTTGAATCAAGAAACTAGTCTCAAATAAGCTATTGATACTCGTTGGGGTTCACATTATGCAACTTTGATCAATTTGATATTGATGTATTCTGCTATAGGTGATGTTCTTGAAATTATAAAAGAATATGGATTAAATCCAGAACAAAGAGCTGAAGCCACAGGGGATTTTGAGTTTGCATTCAAATTGCATTTGATGAAAAACATCTTGGGTATTTCAAATGAATTGTCAGAGGGTTGCAAAGGAAAGATCAAGACATCATCAATGCTATGAACTTGGTTAACATCACAAAGCAGCTGTTACAAACCATGAGGGATAATGGATGAGATTCTTTATTGCAGGAGGTAATTTTATTTTACAATATGCATGACATTGACATTCCTAATATGGAGGATATGTTTTTTACTACTGGTAGATCACGATGTGGAGGCAAAGCTCAAGCTATCACAGTAGAGCATTACTATCGTGTTGAATTATTTTATATTATTGTCGATATGCAGCTTAAGGAACTTCCACTACAAAAAAAAGGCGTTTACCGACGGCCAAAACCAATCGGAAAGTCAATGAAGCCGTCGGAAAACAGAGTTTCCGATGGAATTTCCGACGGACCCTCATCCGTCGGAATCCAGCGCGTAGGAAAGCATTTCCGACGGAATGGTGCTCCGTCGGTAAAGTTACCGACGGATTACACCGTCGGAAATTAAAGACGGACTTTCCGACGGAAATTTCCGTCGGAAATTCTTCCGACGGAAAAGTCCGTGGGAAATTCTGAGCCTTGTTTTCCGTCGGAAATTCTGAGCCATGTTTTCCGGCGGAAATATCGGTTGGAAATCTTTTCTGAATTATTTTTTATATATTTTAATACTATTTTGTTTTTAAATATTAATTAATTTGTTAATGTTATTTTATTTATAATTATTAAATAATTTTTTATTTTAAATATTATTTAATATTTAATTTTTATTTTAAATAGTGATTATTATTTTATTTTTATTTTAAACGTTAAGTTTTATTTGATTTTATTATAATTAATTAAATATAATAATTTATATTCAAAACTGAAATTACAAATTAAATTAAAAAATGCAGTTACATTAAAATAAAAATAAATACATAAATATCCGTCAATGTACTAAACTCAGCTACATCTATATAACTATCCTAATAGTCATCATAATAATGGATAACGTCGTTATCCTGTCGGGGGGATGTCGCCGGTGTCAGGTGACCATCATCCTGCGGCCCAGAAGGCGCATCGCCATCATGCGGCTGCGGCGGTGGACCGGTACGAGTAGTGGAGGGCTCGCCAGTATTGAGTACCCCCTGCATAGCGCTGCACCTCTCAGGTGGAAGCAAATCGATCAGAGAGGTCATCACCTGCGACCATGACTCCATCCGCTGCTGCATGCGCTCTGCATTCCGCCTCTGCTCCTCCACCTCCTGCCTCAGCCGCCACACCTCCTCCGTGTCCTGTGAGCCGGAGGGTGCAGTCTCCCGAATGGTCAAGTTCGACGATGACCCCCGACGGATGGTACGAGCTAGAGACGCGGTACCATAGATCCGCCCTTTCTTCTTCCCGCCCGTGACATCCATCCAGACCTGGGTCTGTATCCGCTCAACCTCAGCAGGGTCTAGCTGAGAAGGATCCGAGGCACCAGAGCAGGAGGCAACCTCAGATGCAACCTGACTGAACCTGGCATTGTACTCCTCCTGTGATGAATACATTACAAAAATTATGTTATTAAACTATAACACTAACATATACTTTAAATGTGATAGCACTTTATATAGCTCACCATGGTCTGCCTCGACCTCTCATCAACATACTGGCCGGTGTCCAAGCGAATATGCGTCTGCTGAAAGAAGGTAGGGACATCGACGGTCCGGGCAAGCTCTCCTGCCTGCAATCAACACAGGAATAAAATCAATTAAATATTTTTTAAATTGTTAACAAAAATCTACAGTTTATATATTAAGTTATTTATATATGCATACCATGTTAATGGCATGCTGCATGTGGCTAATCGAGCCACCAGTGTGCATGCTCCCACCCCTCTCTGAAGCCCGATTCCTCTTCTTCTGCAGAGACTTCAGCTTGTAAGCTGGAGTGTCCCAGTAGGCACATAGCTGGGCCCAGATGTTGGGCCCGATGTAATCCCGACGTATCCGATCCTCCCTGCACTCCCGGAGCATGTCCCTCAGTCGGTGCGATGCACGCTCGTTAAAGATAGCGCGTATCTCTGAGTCATGCTCCGGTAACCAGCGCACAAGCTCCTGTGGACAAAGAAAAAAACATCAATAACATTATAAAAAATATATATATAATATGTGAAAAAATTAAGGGACAATTACAGGAAATAATAAACAACAACTTACCCCGAATCGTCGGAAGATACGATCCCTGTCGGGATCGGGGATCACCCCCCATGATGGCCAGAAGCGACGATAATGCTTCTTGATGGCCCAGGTAACGTGCTTGGATCCCACTTTCGATGGGATCCACCTGAAAAATTTATAAATTTATTAATACAATAATATGGCAACCAACAAATATACACTTAATGAATAGTAACTAAAATAGTCAAAGTTAAAAAACACTAAATTAAATGAAACTTACGTGTGAGAAACTGGCCGGATCCATGGTCGATCCTCAGGTACGGGAGTCCTGGCCCACTCAGGAGTCTCCTCTGCCGCGACTGACTGTTGTGCAGTCGATGAGGATGGAATGGTGATGTCGTGATCGTGAGCGGCCGCGGATGATGCGGATGTAATGCTAGTATCTGGCTGTGGCAGCCTCCCAGGAGTCGGCATAAATGCCAATCCTGGTGACTGGGTGACCGATGCAGTCGATGATGGTGGTGGGGCTGGGTGTGGGTGTGGTCTGGGTCCAGTAGGGGGTGGCGAGTAGCCGGCTGCTGCGTGTCCTGGCGCAAAGCGACTGGACGAAGGAACATAGATGGAGGGTGGTACAGTATGGGTAGGGGATGATGTCGTATGTGTCGGTGAGGGTGTAGAATGGGTGGGGGATGGTGTAGAATGGGTGGGGGAGCCTCCTGTAGATGCCGTTAGGGTGGATGAGGCGGGGAAGGGGGTAGGTGCGGTGGGTGCGGAGGTGGCTGCAGCAAAACGAGCAAGCACCTGGGGCCTGATGGTGTATCGTCCCCGTGCCTTAGCCTTCCCCTTCCCCTTCCCCTTCCCCTTCCCCTTCCCCTTATCACCGTTGGGCGGTGGGGGACGGGGCGGCTCTCCTTCTGACTCTGACATATCTATTTTTATAGCACAATTATAAATCAATGTAAATTTAGTAAATCGATCGACATTTAAGTCACTAATTAGGCACATATTTAAAATACAACAAAATCTGTCAACTCTTACATTGAAGTGCATAAGAAAATATTTAAAATACAATAAAATTAACTTAACAGAGACATTCCTATTTAGAGTCAGTATCATCATCTGATTGTAAGTCTGACTCTTCTTCTTCTTGCATTGAGTCATCACTTTGGACCTCTTCCTCTGGTGACTGATTGCCAATGACCACTTCTTCCCCTTCATTTGCAGATCCCAACATGCCAGTAATACGCTCGATCTCAATTACTTCATTGACATGTGACGATTCATCCGCCTGGAAGGGCGTCTCATCCTTTCCATCATCGATTTCTATGCGACCCCTAGGCTTGGTAGTGACAGCAACACACCAACCTCGTTTGTCCATTCTCATTGCTGGATAAGGGACATAGTAAACTTGTTTTGCATTCTGAGCAATTATAAACGGATCAAACAGTTGATATCTTCTATCCATGCGAATGTCCACAGTTCCATACTTGGGATCCACCTTTGTTCCTACCCTTGATGGATCAAACCAGTTACAATAAAATAAGACTACTTTTTTAGGATAAGTAGTAGTATTGTATTGTAACTCGTATATGTGTTTTATGACCCCATAAAATGCACCAGTACCTTCACCCTGTACGACAACCCCACTGTTAACTGTCTTTTTGCCCACGTTCCATTCATCTGTGTGGAATTTGTACCCATTAACAAAGTATGTATGCCATGATCTAACACAGCTATAGGGCTCGTACGCTAAATCTCTCAAGTGTTGAATAGTCACGCTTAATGGCTGCTGATAAACCTACGAATATGTAAGTTATAGTAAATAATTACTTTATCAATTAGAACTTAAGCTTAATATATATTGACACTTACTTGTTGCTTGAACCATTCAGGAAATTCTGCATGTGTACGAGCATAACCATCTTGTTCACTTAATTGATTAATTTGCAGGAACACACTGACAATAAAATGTGTACAGTGTGTTAACAGAGAAATTGATATAATATGTATATATTATTTCAAAATTAAGTCGTTGAAACATACTCGTGGTATGGTTTCACCTCGGTGCAATTTATCAACACATGAACATGGGCCAATGTATACTCCTCATCACTTAACCAGTAAGTAGGCTCCTTGCCAGCATGACGACCAGGAAGGTTAAATACGGACAGCATATAAGGATACCCTGCACTATCAGCACTTACCTCGTTCCTAATATTTCTTGGGGCCAACATGAAGTTATTGAAATAGTGGGAACAAAAATGGGTTGTCTCACGGTGTAAGTAAGAAGCACAGATTGATCCTTCCACCCTAGCCTTGTTTTTAACTGATCGTTTAGAGTCGCCCATGAATCTAAGTAATAAAAAATGAATGACAAGTCATTATCCAATGGACGATCTAAGAGTTTAATATGAAAATATAATAAAATTACCTTTCAAACGGATACATCCACCTATATTGTACTGGTCCACCAAGCTTCGCCTCATATGCAAGATGGACAGGGAGATGTTCCATTGAGTCAAAAAATCCTGGGGGAAATATCCTCTCCATCTTACATAGAATTATTGGAATGTTTTCTTCCATCTTATTCAGACCATCCGCGCTTAAAGTTGCAGAGCATAGATCTTTGAAGAAATGACTGATTTCAGTAAGCGTGTTCGAAACAACCGAGGGCAATGAGCCGAAAGCAATAGGAAGCAAACACTCCATGAATACATGACAATCATGACTTTTCATCCCATGAAGCCTTCCCGTTCTTACATCAGCACATCGTGCCAAATTAGACGAATAACCATCAGGCATCCTAAGGTCTTTTAACCACCGACAAATTGACTTTGCTTCATCGACAGTTAGACTGTAACAAGCTTTTGGTTTGACCATTTTTCCATTAGGCTGTGGCTTCAGCTCCAAATCCTTGCGTCTATAGTACAGAGCTAAGTCCATCCTTGCCTTCTCATTGTCCTTCGTCTTGCCAGACACATTCATAACCATGTTAAAAATGTTATCAAAGAAATTCTTCTCGATATGCATCACATCAAGATTATGCCTTAACAGATTATCCTTCCAATACGGTAGTTCCCAAAAAATAGTTTGTTTTGTCCAGTTATGCCATTCTCCATACCCTGGTAATTTTGAGACACCTGCTTCAGTGACCTTAGGAAGATCCCTAACCCGACCCCAAATTTGTTCAGGAGTCAACAAAGGCGGTGGACCTTCCTCTTCTGTCTGATTCTTTTTGAATGCTCGGGTATTCCTCCGAAAGGGATGATCACGATCTAAGAACCGACGATGAGAATCAAACCAGGAACTTTTGCCACCATATCTCAGGGTAAAAGCCTTTCTATGTTCCATGCAATACGGGCACGCCAATTTACCATGGGTCCCCCAACCAGATAACATGCCATATGCAGGAAAATCATTGATAGTCCACATCAGTGATGCCCTCATCATAAAGTTTCGCTTCTTTGAAACGTCATAAGTCACCACACCATCCCAACACTTTTTCAGATCATCGATAAGAGGCTGCAAATATACATCTATCCCAGCCTTCCGGTTAGATGGTCCCAGTATGAGACAAGTCAGAAAAGTTAGAAACATATATGGTTTTGACATGCACATCTCGGGAGGAAGATTGTACGGCATAACAATCACTGGCCAACATGAATATGGCGAGGCTGACGCCTGAATGTATGGTGTGAAACCATCCGAGCACAGCCCAAGTCGTACATTGCGAGGATCTGCTGCAAAATCAGGATGTACCCGATCGAAGTGCTTCCAGGCTTCACCGTCAGAAGGGTGGCGTATAACGCCGATACTTCTTCTATTTTCATAATGCCACCTCATCTGTCCCGCAGTCTGCGTTGATGCAAACAATCTCTGCAACCTTGGAATTATAGGCAGATAGAACATTGCCTTCTTAGGAACTCGTTTGCTTTTACTACGGTCACTACTTTGAACGCGGTACCTGGATGTCTGACAAAATTTACATTGATCGAGCGTGCTGTCATTTGTTCCCGAAGCACTATCATAATACAGCATGCACCCGTTCGGACAACAATCAATCCTCTTAGCCCCCAACCCAAGTTTCGACACCAACCGCTTCGCATCATAATAACTTTTTGGCAACAACTCTTTGAAGGGTGTCACATTTCCGACGGTTTAATCCGTCGGTACTTACAGTTCAAAATTACCAACGGAAATATCCGTCGGTACAGTCTCCCGCCAAGAATTTGTCATTCCCGCCGTCACTTCAGACGGATTTACCGACAGAAACGGCCCTCGATAATGCTACCGACGGAATTTCCGTCGGTAATGCGTGCAACTTTTGATATTCTTACTTACCGACGGCTAAATCCGTCGGAAATTTACTATCTACCGACGGATATGTAGTCCGTCGGTAATCATCCGTCGCTAATTTCATGTTTTCTGGTAGTGTTCGTGATCGTTTCTCTGAGGTAAATACTCAGTTGCTTATTTGTATGGCTTGTTTGAGTCCAACCAATTTGTTCTCTAATATTGATAAGGCAAGGCTGATTGAATTTAAACAGTTTTATCCACGTGGATTTTCTTCAACTGATTTGATGATGCTTGATAATCAACTTGAGACTTACATCATTGATATGCGTAGCAGTGTTGAATTTGCATCTTTAAAAGGAATCAGTAATCTTTCAGAGAAGTTTGTTGAAACTAGAAGACACGTTGTTTATCCATTAGTTTATCTTCTTTTGAAGTTATCAATGATTTTGCTGTTGCTACAGCAACCGTAAAAAGAGCCTTTTCTGCTATGAAGATTGTGAAAAATAGGTTGCGTAATTGAATGGGAGATACATGGATGAATGATTGTCTAGTGACTTATATTGAGAGAGAAATGTTCAACAATGTTGACAATGAGTTGATTGTTCAACGGTTTCAAAACATGAAGTCACGTATAGGGCAATTATGATGTATGTAATTTATTTGATTAGATATATTAAAATTTTATGATTTTAACATTCACGTCTTTATCTTCATATATATGATGATATTGTTCACCAAAAATATATATATATATATATATATATGATGATATTTATTATTAATTATTTTGGAAATATGTTGCCCCCACTGCCCCAGGGTCCTAGATCCGTCACTGTATATAATATTTTCCCTTCCTTTTAAAATGGTTACCATACTATACCAGTGAGGTTAGTTTTGAGAAAAAAAAATTGGATAATTTTGATCCATGCTCTAATTGAAATTGAACTATTGAATTGAATGAAGTACATATTTTTTCCTTAATTTTTTTTATCAACCAAAGACAACAATAATGTTAGAAGGAGTACGATATACCTTCACGAAAATCTATAATTGAGATTATTACACATAATTTTTTTTAAAAAAACTAAAAAATTTACAAACGATGGAGGAGTTTCGCATGATTTAGGTTCAAAACTATAATATACTAATTGTGATATTTATTTCTTTCAATCTTATTATTTTATCTTGATAACTTTTTTTTTTCTTCCACCTAACAAATGTACATAGACTAAATTGTTAATGTCCAACCGAAAAAAATAATAATATTGAAGTATATTCTATTTGAAAGAAAATTGAAGAATAATAAACGCAAGACTTTTGGTGCGTGAGCATTTTGAAATCTTATCTGTATGCACAACCGAGCATAGCCCACAATCATAAGCTAAATACATGGCCAAGAAAGTCAGCTTCTGTGTTTACTTCCATCACACACACAATCATATGCAAATAATAGAACTGTGTGACGCCAGTTGGTTTCTCTCCTTTTTCATCATAATATCACATATTAAAACACAAATTCATAAAGGTTATTGTTACCACCAATCAGTTGGCTCTTTATTAGGTACGGACATGTGGAAAGGAATCCCATTTGTAAGAACCCCAGAAATAATATTTTCAAATGGGAATCGCATCAGGTATAAGCACAATAAGGCCTTATCCATGACTATAAGATGACTAATCATGTTTGTGATATTGTTGTCCTCGTGGGAAATTTTGATGCTTAGCTCTTTGCTCGGCTAATTCACAGAGTTGATAATGATCCTCATTTTGTGTTCAGGCGATTACGCTGAGAAAGAGACTCTTTTTCTCAGCTATGGGTTTCTAGACTACTAAAAAAAGTGTCTAGTGTAGAAGGTTGAATTAGGAAGCTAGCTAAATTTGCATGAAAACAATAAAAGAAAGCAATAAAGGAAAACGATAAAGGAAAGGAAAGGAAAGTAAAGTGCAAAGACAATATGACTAAATTGTTTGATTGATGGCTGTTATGTGTAAAACAATATGTACAATTGGTATTTATAGGCACAAAAACTAAGCTACTCTGAAGTCATTCCCACTAGTCACTATCTCCAGTTTTCTAGGAACATCATGCACATCATGGCTAAACCTATACTAACACTATTTGCCACGTTCTTAACCCACTAACTCACATATTACATCATATAAGATCATGGCTAACAACATAAATATAGGTAACTCTCCAGTCAACTGAGTTACAGCCCAAAAATGCTTGGTCAGCTAACTTATTGACTGCCATGTGACCACACCCTCCATAACCCTATTTTTAAGGAAATTGGCGTTCATGCACGTCCTTAACTTGGTCAGCTCATATAATCTGCATATCTTCTTAATCAGCTAAGTTATGGGCCAAACGACTAACTGCCCATCAGCTCACCATGATCTCCGTATCCCTATCTTTAAGGAAATAAGCCTCCATGCATGTTCTTGACTTCGCCTACTCATAGAATTCACATATCTGCTCAATCAGCTAAGTTATAGGCCAAAAATCCACTATAACGGCTAGTTGTTCATCATTTAACCAAGTTCTCCATATCCCTACTTTTAAGGGGTTGGTGCATGTTTTTAAGTTGATCATCCCTTGATTGTAGGTAGTCAACTTCTTATCTTCTCTGAAACCACCTTCAATCTTCATCCAAAAAATTTAGGAAAGTTGTTATCGAACGCTAACTTGGTCATTTTCATGCTATTTCTTTCATTTAAATATAATAATAGTCTCTTGGGCCCTTAAACAACATCCACACGAGCTCATTAAGACCCAATAACAGCCTCTAAGCACATCTAGACTTAGCAGCCACTTTCAGATGATTATGCATCAACTAATTTTGCATTAGCTGATTCTGCATTAGCTAAATTTCCCCAGCTAAACCTGACTCAGCTACTGGTTATCAGCTATCTGTCTAAGCTCAGCAACTGCATTCAGCTCATCCTAATTCAACCGATCTTGGTTCAGTTATTCTTCTCAGCTAAATAGATAAATCAGCTAATTATCGCAATCGACTATCAGTTAAATTATTTTTTGGTGATAACAGATGTTTCCATGAAAGCCCAGCTTTTCAAAGAGAGCTAGGGATGAATATGATTTTTCACTAATATGTACTATGTAGTAACAGATATAAACAAAAAATTTATGTGTCAAAATAAGTATTTAACAAATAAACTAATTATATAGTAATATAAAAGTGAAAAAATGACCTATACTTAAATTTTTCTAAAGAATGTTTGTAATTATTAAACGGCTTCATATTTAATTGGTTTAAACTAATCCAACACGGCAACCCATGTTGTCCTACGATTTATTTTTTATTTTAATGTTTAACAAAATGTTTTGAAAAATTTTAGGCGGAATCGTACGTATGATATAAAAAACTAAAAATTTTGTGTTGATGAATAATATACTTGCATGTTTCACTCCGAAAATTATGGAGTGGCCACATAAAAAAAAAAAATTATATATATAGAAGTTATAGTTAATATTTATATGCATAAGACTATGAGTTGGAAATTCTTGTTACTTAGCGATCAAAATATATATATATATATATAAAATTCTTGTTACTTAAATCAAATATCTCTGAGAATAAGAATATAATATATTATCCTTAACAAATTATTATTCACGAGAGCGCCCCTTTGTTTGTAGAAAAGTGAAGCTGTCTCTGACAAGTAAAAACAAAGTTCAGGATATATTCCCCTCTCCTTTTCTTTCAAAAAATTAAGAGTGTAAACTTGAAGTACAATATATCAAAGCAACGAAAGCTCATTATTTTGTAAAAAGACATGCAATGCACGACTTCATGAATTAACAAGCAGAAGAGTCATAATTTATATTGAAATCAATCATTCATTCTCAATACAATACGTTATTGGCTAAATAAAAGAATACTCCCTCCGGTCCAATATATAAACAAAAAAAAATCTCAAGATTTTTAGTCTAAAATATAAGCAAATTTTGTTTTCGAATAACTCATTTAATGATATTATTTCCAAAATATCATTCATTTAATACAAATTCCAATGACTCATTTAATGAAGATTGAAGTTTTAGATAAAGAGTAATTTAGGTAACAAACCTAATTTTTTACAATATTCAATAAGATTAATTAACCACTTTAATATATATGTTCCATTAATTTTTTGCTTATAATATGGATCGGAGTGAGCTCGTAGTACACTAGTAATCAAATGGCTCCATGAAATTCTTCAGCATAGTTTTCTACTAGAACGATGGGGCCACGTTGACGCGAACAATGCATTTCTAATTCCCTTCCACAGGTTCAAATATAAAATGAATCTCTCTCATCTACTGCATAATTGAGCTTTCTTCACTTTCCAGACCCTTTGGAGGTGAAGGCTATGATGCCACGTACGAAAGTGGTACATCACCCGAATGATATAATTTGGACCATTCAGATTGTCGCTTAATTAGGTTGGTTGGATGACCTGGTTGAAAAATCAACCATCCCAATTGATAATTTGATTGATCCAGATTATATATGCCACTTAGATGGTACACTATTGTACCACGTTGTTGGGTGATACACCTTAGACAACACTCCCTTTGTAAGATATAATAGAATCAATAAAGGCTATACGTCTTGATCTCTGACAAATATTTGTGAATCCAGCTTCAACCTTACCCAAAACACACCATGTGGTGCGTAAAATGTTACCTTAGCACCAGATTAAGAGTAATGTTGTATGTATAACATATATTACAGTAATTTTTTGAACAATACTCTTTATAAATATAAATAATCAATATTAAAAAATCAAAATTATCCAAAAAAAATTATTGAAAATAGATGTGCATAAAATATTTTCATGAGACCAAAAGCCAGCTCTGGTACAGAATACGGAAGGAATAAGGCCCACCTCCTTGCCAGCAGACCTTGCATTTACGTGTGCTTGCTTGGAATGCCTAACAAGATTGTGTTATCCATTTACGAAAAAGTTCTTGTTTGATTGAATAAAATAACATGCATTGTTAAGAACTAAATAAGCATATAATAACAAATCTTATAAATTTTTTATAAAAATAGCAGAACCCCATGTGGCTGCATGTGCCCCAATAAAGTGTCTGCTGACTTGTGCTTGTATTTCTACAATTCGACATTGCTTCTTCCTAACCGACTACAAGTACATAATTAACACCCAAGTGTCGGTCGTACAAGTACATTATCTCTCTAATGAAAAATATTGAATATATGTATATATGTATAACTACGTACCTAAAAGTCAAGTCCAAAATGACATGGATTATTAGATTTAAAGGTCAAATTTCGAGGGTTTGCTATCAAAAGAATAATGTAATATTTATAATATATATAAGAACTATATAAATAGCTGGACTTAATTCTAATGCATTTTCAAATGTAAAGATTTTTTATATTATTAACTAATTTACTAATTATATATTGACACATTATAAAAATATTTAACTCTTATAATAATTAATCATAAATTTATTTTTTTTGATAGCATAAAGTTTAGATGAGTTACGTCATGAGGACCCACCAGTGTCAAAGTATGTTTCACGGCTCAAGAAGTGCTTACAGTCATATATTTGATTCTTAGAAGAAAAAAAAGTTCATATATTCGATTGATTGATAATATAAAAAAATTACAATAATTGTATATCAAAATTAAAATCTAAATAGTTATGCATCTGTGTATATTGAAATAAACAATAAACTATTTTCGTATGGTGTCAAAAAAAAAATTAAACTATTTTCGTATCAAAATAAATCTATCATTGTTTGGACCCAAGAAAGTTATTGAATAATTATTTGAATCTGAGCAAGTTATTATGGTACTCTTAGGCATATAAAGGTCATTTGACTCATTTCTTCCTTCTTTACCCTTGGTTATCAAAATAGCAAAACAATTTACAATGGCGCGAAACTTTGACTTGGTTCTGAACATGAATATGGATCAAAGTTTGAAAACTCCTTATTGTAGCCTTGGTTGACAGGCCTTTAGGTAAGCCTATTGAACTATAAATGTGGCCCGCCCAAACGAAATATTGGGCAACAACAAACAGAAGTGTAAATAAAAGATTGATTTAGATTTTAGAACTCTTGCGGAGTAAATACTCAATTTAATCCCTAAAATTATGAAGTAATATCAACTTAGTCCTTAAAATTATCAAAATTTCAAATTAGTCCCTGAAATTGTAAAACTGTAATCAATTTAGTCCTTCCGTTGAAAATCATATAGACTAAGTTGATTTTAAGTTTGTAGTTTTAGGGACTAAATTGATATTAAGTGAGTAAAATTAAGGACCAAATTGATACTAACTTATCATCCAGGGACGTTTTTGGAATTTTGATAATTTCAAGGACCAAGTTGATACTACTTCACAATTTCAGGGACCAATTTGGATATTTACTCAACATTTGCTTGTTGAAAACAATTTTCGTCGGTTTAGGAAATATGACGGACCTCTCTTTGGTGGTGTCTACGGTGAAGCATTTGACAAAATGTTAAGCCAATGTTTCACTTGTTATAGTCATTAGATTTAATGATAAAATATTTAAGGTCTTAAATAACAGTGTCCAAAAAAAAAAAAATCAACCTTTACCTAGTAATACAGGTAATAAAAAAAATCACAACTTTACCCTCATCCCACCCCTTTTAGCTCCACAGGAAGTTACTATACCCACAACCCATTCCATCATCACACTCCATTCCCACCCCTCACCCCATCCCAGCAGCCACCACCATCTCTTCCAAGACGACCACCGCCACACCGGCTGCCTCCCAAATCCTTTCCTTGCGCTTCCACCAAGCTAGATCATATTCAGATCTGACAATATCTAACCCATCTCTCTGCCTTCCATGTGGATCAAGTTTGTGGCTATGGTGGCGTCACGGGTCTAACCTGATGCATGGTGATGCGCTTGGCTGCGAGGTGGTGCTACGAACGGGGATTGGATGGGGTGGTGGTTATGCCGCGATGGGGGTGGCGGAAGAACGGAACAAATGAACCCAAAGTCGTACATGGTGTGGAATGTGACCCATGGAACGCCGTCGTTGCAGACGAGCCAAGACGGCGTCATAAGCTCCCAAAAGCGTGCCGAGTCATTGCCTAATTCCTTGTTCCTCTTGAAGTCGATGCCCTGGAGGCGGAGGAGCTCGATAGAGTCGTGTGCGTGGGGTCATGACATGCTGGGGAGATTGTTGTCGACGTCGGAGAGGGATATGGTTGGCGGTGGAAGGAGGGGAAGGAGTGGAAGGGGAAGAGGATGAGGGTAAAACAGAAATTTAAAAAATTAAAGAATTTAAAAATAAAAAACCTAGAAACTTGTTATTATAGGTTAAAAAACTGCTAAACCGGTATAGCACTTGTCTGAGGACTTCACCTTAGACGCCACCCCTCTTTTTTCTTTTTCTTTTTTGCCTCTTTGATTTAACAAGTCATGTCAATGACAGGTTATGACATGCTGGGGATCTCAAACAGATCCTTGCCTTTCCTGAACTATCAGTGTGACAGGCTAAAATAAAGATTGGGCCACACCAAACAGAATTGTTAAGAAAATATTGGTTTAAATTTAAGAAACTCCAACATTTGTTGGAGCTTACTTTTTGTATCTTGTTTTTTGCTTCATACACCTAATCTCTCTCTCTCTCTCTCTCTCTCTCTCTCTTTAAATCTAGTGTTCCAAAAATGCCCTTGACATCAATGTTCCTCTACCACTTATCCGCAGAAATGCTGAATTTTTATACACATTCGAAAATTAAATTCTGCATGGCCATTTTACACTTCTGAAAATTAAATTCCGGTAACTCTCAAAAAATGCGGATGGCCATTTTACACATCTAAAAAATAAAGTGCGGCCATTTTACACATGGAAATTAAATTTTGGTAACTCTCAAAAAATGCGGATGACGACCATCTTCCGCATCCGAAAATTAAATTATGGATGACCATTTTATACATCCGGAAATTAAATTCCTGTAACTCAAAAATGTGGATGACCATTTTACACATCTGGGAAATAAAAATGCGGATGGCCATTTTACACATCCTGCAATTATATTTCGGTAACTCTAAAAAAAAAAAAAAAAAAAAACTGATCTTCCATAAACCAATTTGCAGTGGTATTGCATATGAATTATGGAAATTCGTTCGGTGTTATGTTCTCCATCGTGCAAGCTTTGTTTGTTCTGTCATCATTGTCCCTGTGAGAGGATTGAAACGGTTCTCAATGTGAGTGTTGGATTGGTTCGGACTAGATCTGTCCATCGTCCGTTCCGTTCTATCCTCCTCTAGTCATTGGTGACGCCGCCAGTCACAAGAGATCGAATGGCTTGGGGAGATTGGGCACCTGAAGAAGCTCGGAACAGTGATGCATAGATCGTCTCTCATCCGGCCACCTGAAGAAAATAGAAACTTTCTTCTCTTTGTTTCCTCCTCTTTACATTCTTATGGTAGTCGTCCCTCTCTGTGAACCCTCGTCCCTATTTGTGAACCTTCTCTTTACCATGATACTATTTTGTTACCGAATTGTCAGTTTTTAAATTTTTTATGAATAAGATATATTGTAACATGCCATAAATATCTTGACCCGAACCAACCTATTTTTTTTTTGTCGGGTTGATTTGGTTCGCGTTAGATGAAAACTATAGAAACCCGATCCGACCCAAACCGTAAAATATTTGTTGGTTAGGGTAGCAGGTTGGGCAAAATCCAACCCAACCCGACTCGTCTACACCCTTATCCTTTGCCTTTTCGCCTCAACATGATTCAATGGTTTCTCTCTGTCATTTATCGATATTGTCTCTCCTTTTTGGGACCCTTATTTGGTTCCACTACATGGTCCTTTACCACAAAAGCTCAACTACAAGTTTTCTTTCTATTAATCATCGGAAAAATGGATAAACATTGGATGGAATGATCAGATTTGCAACATCAAAAGATTATAGTAATATAACATGATATAAGTGTAAGTATTACTTAGGTTTATAATACTTGCGGTCTTGCAAGGCACATGCATCCTATAATGTCCATTTTTTTATTCTGTTTAGGCCAACCAATCAGTAGTGTTCAACTAAGATGACCGTATGAACTTCTTTGATCTAATTAAGAGAAATTACACCAAGTTTCTTGATGTTTGGTTTAATTAAATTTAATGTCGTTCTTGTTTCAAAAATTTGTTGGGAGTGAACTTTCCGATTCCAATTCGACGAAAGTATCTAAAATTTCTGACAATTTTGATGATTGAAGGAGTTTCAAAGTGTTGATGATAATCGTCGATGCGATGTTTCGTCAAAATACCATTTCATGGACAAAGTGAGAGTTATAACATTCAAATTTAAGTCAATATAGGAGTGGTTAGTCAAAATAAAAAAGGGCATAACTGCTAAATAAGTGTCCAATTGTTAGGAATAAGTTTTTTTCTTAGTTTGTCTATAAATACTAGAAAGTTTGATCTTAAAAGAGTCGATTTCTTGATCAAAATCATAAACATCTCACCAAAGAATATTAGTAGATTAAACATCGAGTATGCCTCCAACTTTCATTTCCTATTGAGACGACTCGTCGCCCCATTTGGTGTTATTCTAATTAACCAACCTTTTATAAATTTTAATAGACGTTAACGCGTATCTGACTATAATGTGTGATTCTTATTGGTTTGGTTCAATCTCTCCAAGACATAACTCTATATCAACTATGCAGTATATTTCAGTTTCACGTAAATAACATGATCGCAGGTAATATCTTAAAAATATTGATAAATTAATATAAGCTTGAATTAAGAATTGTAGGTACAGATGCTACATAAATGCTAAGCAGTGGACCTAAGCCACATGTATAGCTTTAATCTTACAAATTTCTACAACTAAGTAGACGCCTAGAATATGGTGCTGTCGTATATGGCGTTGTACAACTTATTTAAGCGGTGAAAATTTGATAAGCTTAACAACTGAAGCTTGCAGGTGTAAAACTCATATGTAATTGCACAGTGTAGACACCTCACTTTTTTTATCTTGGTTTAATTTCTAACACCATTTTGTGCAATAATGTGTTAGGATCTGTGTAGGGGGCAAGTACATCATGTAACCAAAAGAGAAAGTAGAAATTACATGTCTAAATTAAAATATGATGAGTAGTACAAGGTGATAAATGGCAGAGAAATACTGCTACTATATATTATTCAGAAATAGACTAAGGGGACCACACACACTAAGGAAGAAAGCGATTACAAATTAGAGAGAAAGAGAGAAAAGGCAGAGAGGGAGAGTACTCACACTACTATTTTCATTTCTAATTCATAGTCATCATGTTTTGATTTCTGGTTGCCCTTTGTCACTCTACATCTTCTTCTTGTTTCCTTGATTAATGGATCATCAGCTTCCAAGTGTCCATCATCCCTAACCAATTTTGAGGTCACGTGTCAGTTATGTCTAACATAGTGCTCTGGAGACATTGCACGAGTACCTCAATTCCAATTCGTAAAACCTGCAACTTATTGTAATAAGATGATTTTTCAGATAACAACCAAAATTTATGTTTTTCCTTTTCTTAATCTTATTATCCATACTATCATCAAACAAAGCTCGCTCAACTTTGATAGAATATAAATCAATTAATATTAATATTTTACATGATTCTAAAAATTATAAGACCTATATAGGACGAACCTTCATTTTGTTTAAAATCATATGCACAAACCTTACATGCTTGCAGACAGATGAAATGCAAAAGCATGAAATGGTTAGTAACTCACTTGTCATTCTTCTCTTTTCTTTCTCCTTCGGCAACTAAACCTCAACTTCTAACACCACCAAACCTTCTTCCCTCTCACAAAAGAAAGCCAAGGACTACCCAAAATACAGAGGTGCCCCCTGCCTCCCATATACAGAGGTAGCCAGTACAACCATTTATAATATATGTTGTGACATGACGTCACTAGATATCATAAGGTGGTCCTCTACTATGGTTAACAAGTACTTGGAAATATTCTAGGATTTACTTACAAATTACTTGACTTAATGGAAATTATATTCCTTGCCTTGGTTACTCTACCAACACGTGACTAACATGGGTTATGATTTTACTCATGGTTTAGACTGTAACATGTAGGTATCACGGGTTCTATCATTACCAAAGGGTGGATGGTATCTATAGCTGCTAGCCTCATTAGTAGCATTCGAAGTGTATATTGTAATAAAGGGAATTGTTACTTTAGTAGTTTATGCACTAATATTAACTTGTTGGAAGTGAACCTGCATGATAATGAGGTCTGCCTTTTAATTAATCAAAATACATGCATTAGTGGGACAGTCTTTGTGTAGAATTTAGTAGAACGGTATTGATATTAATTAGGTTGATATTAGTGGGAAGGTGGAAGTATTAAGTATGTGAATTGAATTAGGAAGGATGATGGAATAGAAATTAGAAAGTGGTAACTACTGGAGAAAGGTGGAGGAATCCAATGTATGAATTTTGAATTCCATGGTACTCGGTAGAATACCGAACAAAATTTAGCACTGTACAACATAATTTGACACCTATATAATTGGACTTATTATATGTATACTGGAAATATGTCAAAGAAAAGAAACTAAAGGTAGGTTGGCAAGTTGATATAATCATATAATTATGATGGTGAAAGGAGGATGGAATGGAAAGTGGTGATTGGATAAAGATGGAGAAATCCAATTAATGTATGAAAGAAAAGGATTCAGGGAGGAGTAAAGATGTAACACCCCGATTTTTACTGCTTTCTAATATCGGTAATAAATATATGAATGATTATATTTTTATCTGAGACTTAGAAAATGATTTTAGGTAAACCAACGTCATTTCCATGTTATGCTTAATATTATAAGCTTATGATAAAATTTTGGGTTGAAAATTCAGACGGAGCCCGGTCTACGTTTTCACAGACACTAAAAGTTTACTGCTCAGATGACCTAATTTTAAGTCGTGAACGAGATGAAAAATATTTTTATCATATTTATTTCGATATATGAAGTTTTGAAAATTTTAGCAAAAAAATTAAAATTTTATATTTACTGCGAGTGTATATGTCGAGATATCTCTAGGAAACCTGCGTCAGATGAACAAAAAGGGTCTGCAACGGAGCTCAGATGACTGTTGTGACTAGCATTAATGACAATCCTATCCGCATCATAATGGCCATAATGGCGCATTTATGACAAACGGATATTTTTGCGTAGAATGGACGATTTTGCCCTTAGTTGGTCATGGAAATTGCAAAATTGCCATTGTAATTTTTGACCCAAATGCCCCAAAACCCACGGCTCCCCCTTTCCTTAAGCCACACTTAGGCAAATTCTCATTCCATTACATGCCTTCTTTTGCTCCAAAGTTCATACTTTTCATAAGAACACCATAGTTGAAACTTGGAGATTTTGTGAAGAACATACCTCTAATCATCAAGTTCATAGATCAACAAGAGGTAATCTCTCTTAATCTCATCATCTTAAGCCTTTCTCTTCACAACTTTTATGGATTTAAGCTTATGTTCATCATGTTCTTGAGTTTCTTCAAAGTTCATGAAGCAAACTTCAAAAATCCATAACTTATTCTAGAACAATCCTTTTGACATGAAACCAATTGCTATGATCTCAAAATCATCTCTATTTTCATCATCTAGAAGCATATGATCATGAGAAATTTCTTTACCCATTTTCTGAGCCAAACCGAAACCCCCCTTAAAGTGCATGTTCTTGAATTTTTTTCAACTTCAAGCTTTGATTCATGATTTAATCCTTTAGTACCTTGATGGCTCTTGTATGTTAGTAGTTTGAAAACCAAGAATATAATCCAAGCCTAGTTTTTTAATAGGGCCGAAACCCTATGCTTTGTGATTGAAGGAATTTTTTATTCCAAAGTTGTCTAAACCACTTAAGATCAACTCTATGTCATGTATAAGTTGATTGAATCCAAGAGTTGATGAAAATCCAAATAATCCCTAGCCTTTTTGCCTTGAGAAAACTGAAACCCTAACCTTGAAATTGGATGAGTTTTATTTCATGTTCTTAGTTCATGATCTTGGTTTAAGTTCTTAATCATGCTTAAGATACTTAAGGATCATAAATCCCTAAGTTGGAAAAATTTTAAGTTTCCTAATCTATTTTTTTGAAGAGGCCGAAACCTACTCTTCATGAATTAGATGTGTTGTTGTTTGATTTGATTTATTTTGGTTGCAATTCGTTTGAAGGAATCGATCGAGTTCGTTTAGTCTAAGTCGTCAAAGACGAATCGGATCAAAATCGGGCGATTACTTGAAACCGTTGATTCAACTCTTGAGGTAAGGGGAGTAAGCCTGAGGAGTATAAGATAACCACATGCTTATTTGTTAGAGTCATCTGTATGATCGTAGTAATTTACTGTGTTTTAAATTATCTGCTGTTAATGTTTTAATTGACTGTCTGCTGATTATCTGATTATCTGTTTACTTGAGTAATTGAGCTATATGAGCTATATGATATGTGAATATATCTGATTATATTTGATTATATTATAATTGTGATGCATGTCATGAATTGATATCTGTCATGCTATTCTGTGATGAAAATTATTTGCTGTTGACTGTTAGACTGTGAAACCTGACATTGGTTAGTGTTTAAAATTAAATTGAGGATAAAAGCTTAATAAGCTTGATTAATTCATCAGAGTGATTAATTTGTGTAATTTTGCGAAAAAGTGGAAAAATATTATTTTAATAATATTTTTGGGGAAAATACGTCAATAAAGTGACAGTAAGGGCGAAACTATGAAATTTTTCACAGGCTCTAGCTTTTCCAAAATAAATTCAATTTTATTATAAAATATTATTTAAAGTGATTAAGTTCCGAAAATAACGTATTTTAGCTGTCAGAATAATTACGCGAAGCAGAACAGTTATTTACACTATTAAAAGATTTTTATGGAAAATTTTTGAGAAAAAGGTTTATATTTTGGAATTATTAATTTTATTTAATTAAGATTTTAAAAGTTGATGTTTCTTGAGAACAAAGTTTAGAAATAAATAATTTTAAACAGAAAAGAATTGATTTACGGTTTTACGTTTTTCACGTTTTATCAACGTTTTAACATAAAAGAATTTCTGTAAAGAGTTTTATTCAGTGAAAATAATTCCGTTAAACTTGGATAAGTTTTCGGAGATTTGGTTTTGTATTTGTTTTTCACTGAGCGAACTATTTTATAAAGGATAAACGAACCTAGAAACCGAGACGTCGGGGTTCTAGTGTTCTGTGGACACATAGATCTGGGATCTTTGTCATTGGACTGAGGGTCCTGCAATGATTTTTGTGGACTGTGTGTCCTAAATTGATGTGGAAAATGTGAGTTCCATATCCGCGACCCTAAGACTGGTGCATCAGTTTAGGACTTTGCGATTGAGCACTCGGACTGTGTGTCCTGTGTTGAGTTTAAAACATTTGGATTGTGTGTCCTGTGTTTGTTTGCAGTAAAAGTCTTAATAAGAAATTAAGCATGGTCGTTAGCTTTGTGCTTCGACAAGGAAAGATTACTACGACAAAGAATACAAACGAGAATAAAAGTTTTTCTCATGCATTTTTGGCAGGCGTGCCATGTGATGTGATCATTGAGTCCTGAGTGGATCAATGTATCTGGTATGGACTATGGTTCCATATGACACATTGGGTTTCTGTGTGAACCAATGTATTTTACTGGACTGTGTGTCCAATTTTATGCGATAACTATTGATGTTCTGAGTGATGCAATAGGTTATGGACAATAAACTCCATTATTCGCAGTGACTATTGGGATTCTGTGTGAGCCAATGAGTTACATTTTTGAACAATAACCTTGGTATGTTGGAGAGTTGCCATTGTGTTATGTGTTCTTTTCTTGGGCATTGGTTTATTTCATTTTTACAATGTGCCATGTGCGAGCTTGATCTGCTCAAAACGAAACAGAAAGTTGTGGGATCTCATGAGATTAGGTATCAAAATAGAGCCGAGATATGCATTTTTATAAAATGACGATGACTGTCGGATATGATATCCTTTGAATTATTCTACTGTTTTAGATAATTCTGTATATTATAATTATATGGTATGTGCTGTTTTGTGTGTCGTGCATGGGGTTGTCTTTGTAAAACTCATATATTGGTAACTCACCCTTGCATATCTGTTTTGTTGTTTCTTTTCTATGTATGTGGAATCTATGTATCGTTCAGATGGACCCGAATGCGGTAGACCTGAATTACTCGGGGGTTCGAGCCCTCATGTTCGATAATGCTGATCAGGGTAACGCCTGGGTGATCAACCCAGGAGCTCGGAGTGCCACATACACAGGTCCGATGCGGACACTTTGAGGGACAGTAGCTGATGGACCCCAACAACTGATACACACGAGGGAGACAATAGAAGTTTCACTGCCTCCTATACGGATGATTCTACAACACTTGGTACGTCACGGCGATATGGAGCATCAGCCGCCTCCTTATGTTCAGCCACTACAGCAGGTTGCCCCGGGGTCTCCTCCAGGGCCTATAGTCCTGATACCAGAGGATGCGCCACAAGAGATGGAGGAGGATCCCGAGGAGGATCTGATAGCTGATCCGGACTATGTACCGGAGGATGATGGAGTTGTCCCAGATGTCGGGGTGGGAGATGATGCATCCCCTCCTGATACACCGCCTTGAGGTGGGGGAGTTTACACAGGACTCTCTAATGGGTTCCTGTAGGTGATGGCCGGCTGTAGGGTGTAGTCTGTTAGGTAGGTGGGACTTTTAGATAGTCTGACTATTTGGCTACTGAGAGCCAATCTTTTTTAGTAGTATTTTTTAGACTCCCACTATGACATAGCTATGTCGTTTTCAGTTATTGTGATATAGGTGTGACAGTAGATGGTGACCTGGTAGGATAAAGGTCTTGTATAAAACTTTGAAGCATATGTATGATATATATATATATATATATATATATATATAGAGTTGTATATTATGTTACTGGGTGTGAGTTGTATGTACAGTAAAGGAAAAGAAAAAAAAAATTATCACCCTTTTGACAAAAATAAGTAAGTAGTAAACTTATTTCTTTTTCCGAAGGAAACCAGCAAATTTATAATTTTATCAAAGTGGAGTTTTATAACACGTTACGTAAATGTGATCCCTTGGGAATGGGGTGTCGCAAAAGACATGTACACATGGGCCCACGAAAAATCCTAGGCATATCAAAGATTCCAAGCAACAAAGAGAAAAAAATTAAGAGCTGCCCAACAGTGTAAAGAAAAAAAAAAAATGAAAGAGAGACCTAAATTTAAATCACATCTACTCTTGCACAATATAGGGTCTAAATCATTTAATACAGATAGCACTCAAGTCAAAATCAGATACCTCATATACATATACGAAATCACTGCAATACTTGTTGCTATATATATTTTGTTAGTTTTTGTTCTAATGGAATGATGGGATGTTATTTGAACAAAATATTGTTATTACAATGTCATTTTTGTTTTTGAATCCTGTTTGTACGAGCATCATGATCATTTGAGTGAAATTTGTCTGTTGCTCCATTACCCACTATCTATTTGACATAAAACCTTAATGTCGTTGTATTGACTGATGACCCACAATTGGGGCATGTCAATGTACACGCAAAGCTCTTTATTTATTTATATGTTCTTAATTCCAAGTATATTGTTGTTCCCTAGATGACTCTCCACACATCTATTCATAAAGAATGGGTGACTATAAGTGATCCAAGTTACTCTATATCACATATAGTATGAGACAGAATGATGAATATAATCTAACTCAAATGTACACAGGGATCGCCTTATACCTAAAGTTGGTAAATTATTTTTAACATTTATTTAATATATGCAAAATTGGTATTGTCAACAAATGGGACCATGTATATAATGGGAAAAAATGAATTCCATTATTAACTAGAGTAATGTCACGTCAGAAACACTTAATAGATATTTAATGGTGTTAGTATTAGTCTGGGACTTGATTATAAATTTTAGAATTTTTCCTAAGATGACTAATGTGCAAGAGAGGACGCGACCTCCCAATCATGTCATGCTGGTAACAAAAAGTCAGTCTTGTTGGAACTATGCCTGCTCGTGAGCTTCGTTTGCCATTTATAGGTCAATGCCATATGAGATTGCAAAAATGTGACATTAAATGCAAGAATTATTGAATGGTGGTGCCAGTAAATCATATTGCTACTTTGGTCTGTTTGAAAGATGAAGTTTTGAACTTATGACAAACATTGCAATTATTTGCACATTAGAGTTTTAAAATTTAACATAAGGATGAATCAGTTTTTTGTCTTGTACAAGTGTAAGGTTATTGAATGTGAACATATAGTTCTTGTTCCTCTACCATCTACCATGGACATAGCCTTTTTTTTTTTATGGTAACATCTTGCTCTAGTGTTAGGCTTTACTATTAGGATCAGTCATGTCTTTATAAATTCTTTATTAGTTTCATTTTAATTTTCACATCAAAGGGTTTAACCAGCCAACCAAGTAACCATCTTCTCTGCCGAAAAGATTAAGTATTAGTGAATAACTCATCACTTAAAGAATTATTTAAAAAATTGATGAACTATATGTTTTTGTTTAAATAATCTAATTATTGCATTTACTACATTTACTAAAAAGACCCCCTGCACGACACTTCTGCACCTTATGTACTACACATTTTGCACATTACAACATGCTAGTCCACCTCACAGCCCTTACTTTCTTTGTACAGAATTACAAAATATATATATGCGAAGAATGTTAAGATCATTGCTTTTAGGTGGTCCTACATTCTTATATTGGTGTAAAAGTTCCTGCATACTAAATGACTCTGAGAAAGCATCGTACATGCAAACAAACTTTCTTCAAAAATCACGTATTGAAGACAAATACAAATACTGAGAGTTAGGAAAATAATTGGTATAGGTTTATGAATCGAATAGTCACTTTTCCTTTATTATTGGTTCCTCAAATCAAAAAATTATTAGCTACCTATTCTAATATATAGTCCTTCATATCATGAATGACGATACGGACAAAAATTGTATTGCATAAAGGGCTTTGTCAAATATTTGAATTGAGCTATCATATAAATATGATCTCCAAAAATACTAACAAATATTTTATCCTTTCCCTTTTCAGATACCACAATATTGGACACCAATGTATATTGTATAAAAAAGCATTTTATATAATAAATTTTTAAAAAGTATTCTTTCTATGACTTAATAATATTTGTTTGATAGTTAGTTTTAAAGGGGTGAAATGAGAAGAATATTATTGATTTTAAAATACTCTAACATCTTTCAAATAAGTTTCAAAATTTCTAACTTTTCTAGAGATAACTTTTTCTCACAAAAACACATATTTTATAATTTAACCAATTTACTCAAACATATCAACTTTTACTAAAAAAAGAAATAATAATCTTTATGAGTGAAAAAATGCAATGGGTAAAATTATGTCTTACAGGTTTGAATTTTGAATTTCATGGTACTGGTTAGAACATTAAGCAAAATGTATTGTACAACATTTAATTGACAGTTATATAGTTGGATTTATATGTATATTGAGAATTATGATAAAGAAAATAAATAAAGGACCGAGTGGAAGGTTAATATAATTGGATGAGAGTATTAACTATAAATATTAATTGAAGCAGGTGAATGGAACAAAAAATAGTAATTGGATAAAGATGGGTTAACTATGAAATATGAATTGAAGGAGGTGGATGGAACGGAAAATAGTAATTGGATAAGATGGATTAATCATTGTTTTAAAAATAGGATCGGACTGACCATTTCGACGGTTGGACCGGGAACCAGTCAAGTGTCCGGTCCGTTCAATCCTAAAAATCGGTTGGTTTCAGAACCAGTGAGAACCGGCCAAGAATCGATCGAATCGGACCAAAAACGGTATGAACCAATGAAAACCATTCAAAAACCGATGGCCAGAACAGGGTTGAACCGGTCATTTTTTTTTTCAATTTGTATATTTGAATTATAAAAATATATATATTTTTCAGTTAAATAAAGGTCCATTAATAAGTTATAAAAATACATATACATGAGTTTTTATTTTTTATCCTCCTTAGTTGATTTTTATCTTATGGAATATATATATTATTATTATTTTATGTTAATTTAAAATTTATTTTTCTTAAGTTTATTACTTAATATAATATAATATAATATATAATATTAAAAAATATATTTAATTATCACCAATGTAACACCCTGATTTTCGGGTTACTTGTGAAGTACAACAATTATTAGGAAATAATCGAGTTAGAGCTGTATCTATGAGTGCTACAGATGGCCTAATGAGAGGAATGGAAGTCATACGGCTCCTCGTTTATGTGTATAATGAAATGAGAAAAAATAAATACATAGAATAAAAAAAGATTGCAGTATTCTCATTATCAACTGAGCAGGGCTAGTGTTTTTACAAGAAATCTCTAGCCAACCTTCCGGCCTCAAAGCCACGGTCTCAAGGCATTACCACGGTGTTAACTCTCAACTCATCCATATAGTCATATATCCATCAAATCAATCAACCATCTATATTCATGAATATAATAATAAAAAATTTCAGCAATAACATTAGCCAACATACTTGAGCATGTTATAGCAATCAACATATCAACAGGCAAATCAGACAACCCCAATCAGTACAATTTCTCTAACCGAGGGTTCGAGCCTAATGTCAATAAACCTAAAACAACTAAACCCAAGACAACGTTAAAATATTATTTAAATAGGGTTTAGCCATTATCGATTATTTGACATACTAATAGGGTCTGGGGTGAAATAGACAACTATAAACACGAGAAGGGGGGTTGAATTGTGTTTATCAGAAATTAAAAATAAAGTTAAAAACTTTTTGCATGCAGAAGCTAAGCACAGACGGGTGTAAAAAGTTGACCTGTCTGTTGTAGTTTTCTCAGAAAACAACACACGTAGAGATGAAAAACAGACTTGATAAAAAATAGTTTTAACCCCTTTGTTAGAAAGCAGATGATATAATCAAAACAACTAAAGAGATTAAGGGAAGAGAGATTAACACAGAGATTTATCCTGGTTCACTCTTTAACACAAAGAGCTACGTCCAGTCCTTGGCAGCACCAAGATTTATCCACTATAACTGATCAGGTTACAGACTCTAAGTATTGTTTGCACACCTAGCCTCTTCAGGCTCCAACACAAGTATTCTTTGCACACCTTGCCTCTTCAGGCTCACTCAGATTTGTTTGAGAGTTTGGTTTGTAATAAATACACTTACAGACAGACAGATCTTTCACTAACACTCAGAGTGGTTTAAATGTAAAGCTTAGGAAAGTCTGCGTAATAACTTCAAATGATTGAAGAATACAGAATGAATAAATGAACAGAGTAATGGCTCTTTAATGCTTTGTAAACTCTGATGTGTTCATCTTCAATGACTTCTGTATTTATAGCCTTCAAACATTTAATATCCGTTAGAGACATTCCTTGCAACGATGGCTTCAAGCAGAGCTTCATTAAATGCAATATAGTCGTTCTGGGCAGCCATTAATGCAATGAAGACGTTGGTTGTACTCTAACATGAGGGATAATAGCTTTATGCATCGTGTAGAAAATAACTCAGAGTTGTGCAGAGTGCTTTTGTACTTTTGCAGAGTACATTTCCCTTTCTGTGTAATGACTGAAAGTACTAGGGAATAAAGCATGTTGGAAACATTCTTTAACTGGAAGTTTATCTCTGACTTCCTAGGTTACTTGAGAGAGAGCACTTCTGAGTTTCTTGATAAGCGTGAGAGAGAGTTCTCAGAGTATTCTTCATGAGGGGACAGCTTGCAAAAGCTTCCTGAACTTCGAGTTCTTTAACAGAGAACCTTAGATAAGTTGAAGAGTAGAGACGGGTTGTAAACCAGTTTGCACATAGTCAACAATCCTAGTCAGCAGACAGGTTGACTTTTTGGCTTATACGGACAGGTGATACTTAGGTAGACAGACAGGTGAGTTTTGTAATCTTCTGATCTGTACACTAAGTAGACAGGTTTAGCAACCACAAAATAGGTTAATTAAATCATTAACCAATGTTTAGTTATCATCAAAACTTAGGGAAATGCACACAGACATTTTAGAGACTTAACAATCTCCCCCTTTTTGATGATGACAAACATTCAGATGATTTAATGAACCTTTTAAAATACCAGAGTATAGAATGACAGACAGTAGACAGGTTGATATTTTCTATATGTGCAGACAGATGCATTAGTGTTCAATGAAGAGCATCAGAGTAATATGCAGCAGGTTTAAGTTCAAAGCATCAGAGTATATCAGAGAATTAAAAATTCTCCAGAACAGAACACTTAGCATATATCAGAGAATTTTCTCCAAACATTTTACATTAAACATCTTAACATTTTTCTCCCCCTTTTGTCAGCAACAAAAAGAGTTAAATAGATAACAGTGGAGAGAAAAAGAGACAATTAAGAGAAAATAATAAGGTAAAATTGATTTGTATTCATCATAAGCATTTCAATTACAAGGCAGTTCCTACAACTACTCATTTAGGCTGATTAAAAAGAAGATACAGGGAATCAACTTTCTGTTCTAACAGCAGCCTAGCATGCCTCTCTGCATCCAATTGTCTTCTGACTTCTTCTAGCTCAGTCTTAAGAAGATTGAAGCTATCTGAATCCACCATCTGAGAGGAGGAGACTTCTGTAGACAAGCTGGTTGAAGCAGCAGACAGGGATGGATACCAGGGTAAGGCTAAAACTGGGGGTGCCTTAGGTACAGAGAAAGGTGAGGAGACACGGGGAAAGAAAAGTTGATGAATGGTTCTGAAATAAAATAAAGGAAGAAATGCTATTTTAAACAGAGGGGTGATTCTGACTGGGTCAGAATCAAGAGAGGGAAAGACACAGGAGAGTCTTTCACAAAGAGACAGACGAGTGACTCTTATTGGAATAGGAGGGGGAAGAGGTGATTTGCTAAGACAGAGGGAGGTAGGGGTGAGAGAGAGTCTATGTGGGAGAAGAATGAATTACACCCTGTGACTAAAAGAAAAAAGTATCTAGACCTAGAGGGTAACATTACAACAGAGGCAGGATAGTGAGATCCTTCCAATGTTCTAATGAACAACACAATAGGGGGATAAAAGAAAATCTCCCTACATGGGTTTAGAATGTGAGGTGGAGGAGAAGGGATGACAGATAAGTGAGATATACTTACAGTCATCAGAGATTGCAAATCACTCACAAACAGTCTAGATGATATGCCAGATTGTTCTCTGGGAGTTGAGTCCCTGTGAACAACTGTGTACTGACATACATCAGACACGACATCAAAAGATGTTTGAGTGGGGTGAGAGGAGACAGGTGAATGAAAAGGGGAGGCAACAGATAAAGGGTTGACACAGAGAGCAGAGGGGGAAGAAACAACAGAATCTGGAATACCTAGATGAAGGGAAGAGGATGGTGCAGAAGGGAAGGTGAAGAGCTGATCTTCAAAGTGCCTTGCTTTCTTCCTTGAAGGGGACAGAGAAGCTTCTTCATGATGACCAACTGTCTGTGTTCCAGCAGACAGGTCAGCAGAGGGTGCAGTAGCAGTAGCAGCAGCAGGCTCTTCTGCAGGAACTGCTTCCCTTTCAACAACAGCCACTACAGGCATAGGGTAGCCTGACCTTCTTTTTCTGGGAATGAATCCCAAATCAAGAGATTTGATCTCCCTAGTCTCCTCTGAGGGTGGAGATGTCTGCTCCCCCTAAGCAGGTGCTTCTTCTTTACTAGGCACAGACCCTACTTGTCTGACCTTGGTAGAGGTCTTCACCAGTCTTCTTCTCTTGGTGGGTTGTGCAGAAACCCCACCATATTTTCCAGCCTCACTGATCTTCCTCTTGGGAGAGGGCTTCTTCAGCTTGAATCTGAGAGGCTCTACTGTCTCAGCAGATCCTTCAGATGCTGTGGGTTCCTCAGGCCTCTGATCCTGTCTGGCAACCTTTCCAGCAGCTTTCCAAATTCTTTCAGAGATTGGAAACTTTGATTCACCAGTGGAATCAGCAGGTTCTTCTGCTTTTTCCTTCAGCTTCTGCTCAACAGCAGGCTTCTTCTTCTTCTTCTTCTTCTTCTTCTTCTCTTCTTCCTCATCCTCCAGAGGGATTCCTTCAATCCCCATCATAGACAAGACCTTCTTGTCTATGGGCAAAGCCATGTCCACAAAGTGGACATCAGTTGGAACAAATATCTTGTTCCTAAAAACCCTTGTCAGCAGCATTCCATAAGGGTAGGTAGGCATATTTGTCCTTCTGATCAGAGACTCAAGATACATGTAGATGAGATCATTGATGTCTATCTTGATTTTGTGAATCAAGTGGTACAGAGCAAATCTGTCCAACTTGGTCACATTGTCTCTTGATCCTTTTCTGGGCATCACACACTCCAGAAGCAGCTTGTGCAAGAACCTGCACTTGGGCACCATGCTGACAGGCTTCTTGTTCTCAGGGTTGGGAACTCCATATATAGCAATATTGACACTTTCAGTTCCCACCTGATCTTCCCAGTCAGGTCTGAAAGCAGTTCCAATCCTTGGACATCTGGTTGCCAATTCCAGAGAGCTGATAGGAAACTGGAGAGTCACATCAGCTGACATTTGAGCGTTGAAGCTCTTGGTTCCATCAACCACATTGGTGATGACCACAGCGTTTCTCCAGAAGTCTCTGACAAGCTTGGGATGGACCAGCTCCTTGATATCAAAGAAGGCTGTCCACTTAGAGTATTCCAACTCCCCAGTGACATCCATTCCCCATTTCTTCATCTGTTGAAGATCAACAGTCTTTCCAGGTAGAATCTTCTCTACATCAGCTATTCTCATTTCGTATTGCTCAGCAATCTCTTTTGGAGACAGGCGCTTTGAAGATGCCAATTTTCAGAAAAGAGAAAATGAAAGTTTTGGAAGGGAGAAGGGTTTGAACGAGAGGAAGACGAAGACGAAAAGACTTAGGGCTTTTTGAGAAGGATAAAGTTTGAAACTTTCTGAAGATTTGCCTTTTAAAGCAGCAAAAGTAGGAGAGAGAAAAAAGACATTTTTAATTAAGAATGGCACGATTTATATGGGGAGCTTTAGCGCCCACTTAGACATAATGAAAACATGGTTTCGAGGTAAAAACTGTCGTGTCCATGATTAGCTTCAGATTAACAAATGGTATTTAAATAAGTAAATAAATAAATAACCATTTCAATAAAACTGTTGGGTTTCAGCATAGTGACTCAGCAAAGTCAGACAGGTGATCACAGACAGTTTAAAAACTCAGACATGTCATTCAATAATACAATGCATGTTTAAATTATCTCTAATAAATAAAAATCTTTCTTCTGCTAAAGGCTTAGTGAAGATATCAGCCCATTGATTTTCAGTTTTAACAAACTTAATATCAAAGATACCTTTTTGAACATAGTCTCTAATGAAGTGATGTTTGATTTCTATATGCTTAGCCTTAGAATGCTGAATTGGATTTTTAGTTAAGCAGATAGCACTAGAATTATCACACCATACAGATATATTATGCTAAAAAATAGAGTAACCCTCAAGTTGATGTTTTACCTATAAGAGTTGAGAGCAACAACTAGCAGCTGAGATATATTCTGCTTCAGCAGTAGATAGAGCTATAGTTGTCTGTCTTTTGCTTGACCAGGAGACCAAATTTGCTCCAATGAAGTGACATCCTCCACTGGTGTTTTTTCTTTCTATTCTGTCTCCAGCAAAGTCAGCATCACAGAATCTCACTAATCTGTATTCTTTAGTTCTTAAATACAGCAAACCAAGATTAGTAGTACCAAGCAAATACCTAAATATTCTCTTAACAGCTTTAAGATGAGATTCTCTTGGGTCAGATTGAAATCTAGCACACATACAGACACTAAACTGAATATCAGGTCTGCTTGAGGTTAAGTACAGCAAAGATCCAATCATACCTCTATAGACAGTTTGGTCTACCTTTTTACCTTCATCATCTTTACTGAGTTTTGCATTGGTTTCCAGGGGAGTTTTCATAAGTTTAGCACTTTCCATTTTGTATTTCTTGAGCATTTCCTTGATATACTTTTGTTGATGGATGTAGATTCTATCACTTGTCTGTTTGATTTGTAGACCAAGGAAGAACTTCAATTCTCCCATCATGCTCATCTCAAATTCTGCTTGCATCAGCTTTGAAAAATCCTTGCACAGCTTTTCATTAATTGCTCCAAAAATAATATCATCAACATATATTTGGACTACCATGAAATTTTCTTTATAGCTTTTCTTAAACAGAGTAGTATCTACTTGACCTCTTGTAAAGCCATTATGCATGAGAAAAGAGCTTAGTCTATCATACCATGCCCTAGGTGCTTGTTTTAAACCATATAATGCCTTTTTAAGTTTAAAAACATGATCTGGTTTATCAGTATCTTCAAAACCAGGGGGTTGTTTAACATAAACTTCTTCTTCAATTATTCCATTGAGAAAAGCACTTTTCACATCCATTTGAAAAAGAGTGATTTGGTGTTGTGCAGCATATGACATTAGTATGCGAATAGCTTCTATTCTAGCTACAGGTGCAAATGTTTCAGTATAGTCAATACCTTCTTGTTGGTTATAGCCTTGAGCTACTAACCTTGCCTTGTTTCTGACAACTTTGCCATCTTCATCTAACTTGTTTCTGAAGACCCATCTTGTTCCAATGATAGACTTGTTTTTGGTCTTGGAGACAAGTATCCAGACATCATTTCTGGTGAACTGGTTGAGTTCTTCTTGCATAGCAAGAATCCAGCTTTCATCATCAATAGCTTCTTCAATGTGCTTTGGCTCTATTTCTGACAAAAAGGCCACATTGCTTGATTCTCTTAAGGTAGATCTGGTTCTCACTCCTTCTGAGGGATGTCCAATGATGAGATCCTTAGGATGATGAGTTTTGAATTTCCAGTCTCTTTCAAGAGGATCTTGACTTGTCTGTTGACGTGTCTGCTCCACTTGTCTGTCTGGTTCTGCTTCAGGTTCTAGTTTGGTTAAGTCAGGTTGTTGATCTTCTGACTTGTTTATATCAAGACCTGCAAGATCATCTTCTAGATCTGACAATTCCTTATCAGTCTTTAAGTTATCATTGAATTTGACATGAACAGATTCTTCAATAACAGATGTTCTAGAATTATAAATTCTAAAAGCTTTAGACATTTCAGAGTATCTCAAAAAGATACCTTTGTCTGTCTTAGAGTCAAATTTTCCAAGTTGATCCTTGGTATTTAAGATGAAGCATTCACACCCAAATGCATGAAAGTAAGAAATGTTGGGGCTTTTTCCTTTCCACAGTTCATAGGGAGTCTTCTTTAGAAAAAGTCTAATGAGTATTCTGTTTTGTACATAACAGGCTGTGTTTACTGCTTCTGCCCAGAAGTACTTAGGGAGATTATTCTCATTGAGCATAGATCTAGCCATCTCTTGCAGAGATCTGTTCTTTCTCTCAACCACTCCATTTTGTTGAGGAGTTCTAGGTGCAGAGAAATTGTGAGAGATCCCATTCTCCTCACAGAACTGACTAAACTGCTCATTTTCAAATTCTCCCCCATGGTCACTTCTAAGAGTAGAAATGCAGAAACCTTGCTCATTTTGTACTCTTTTACAGAATACTGAGAAAGCCTTAAAAGACTCATCCTTGTGGGTTAAGAAGAGTACCCATGTATATCTAGAATAGTCATCAACTATGACAAATCCATATTTCCTTCCAGCTAAGCTAGCAACACTAACTGGTCCAAACAGATCCATGTGTAACAACTGAAGAGGTCTAGAGGTTGATATTTGATTTTTAGATTTGAAACTTGATTTTATCTGTTTACCTCTCTGACATGCATCACACAAAACATCTTTCTTAAAACTAATATCAGGCAATCCTCTCACAAGGTTATCCCTTTTTAGTTTTGAAATTAATTTCATACTAGCATGTCCTAGTTTCTTGTGCCACAAACATCTTTCATCCTCTTTAGACATCAGACAGGTTACACTTTGATCTGAGAGATCAGTCAATTCAATCTTATACAGATTTTGTTGCCTTTTAGCTGAAAAGAGGGTTTTGCCACTTAGATCTTTAACTATACAGAAATCTTTGGTAAATGAGACATCAAATCCACTGTCACATAATTGACTTATGCTAAGCAAATTGTGTTTTAATCCTTTAACCATAAGAACATTTGATATAGAGGGAAGAGGAGGTTTACCACCAATAGTACCAATTCCTATAACCTTCCCTTTCTGTTTTCCACCAAATGCCACATGTCCTCCTTTCTTAAGTTGGAGGTCTAGGAACATAGACCTTTCTCCTGTCATGTGTCGCGAGCAGCCACTGTCCAGGTACCAGCAGTGGTGTTTTCTTTGTGCTGTTGAGGACATCTGCAACAGAGATTATTTGATCTTTAGGTACCCATAGTTTTCTGGGTCCTTTTCTGTTAGTTCTAGGAGTCTGTGAAGACTTCCTTCTTTTCTTATGAAGACACTTAGACATAACATGTCCAGTCTTTCCACAGAAATTACAGACAGGTATGGATTTAATAAAAGTAGATGTAGCAGACACTTTAGAGTGCTTAGTTGATACTTTATGATGTATCTAATGGACATATCCTATACCTTCTTTGTTAAGGGAGTGCCTCTGACAGCCAAGCAGCTTGGTCAGATTTTCTCTACCATTAACAAATTTGGCAAGATCAGAAGTGAGCTCTTCTACTTTCTGTTGAAGTTTTTCAACTTCTTCAGACTGTGATGTATCACTAGAGATCTTAGCTTCATTAGACTTTTCAGTCTTCAGTTCACTGTTTTCCTTGGCAAATTTCTCACACTCTAGAGATTTCTGTTTATGCTCACTGAGGAGCTTAACATGATCTCTCTTGAGGGATCTGAAAGCCTTAGATAAACAGTTGGATTCCTCCAACAATTCTTCATAGGCATCAAGTAATTCCTCATAATCAAAATTTACCTCATTATCTGTATCAGAGTCAGTGTTAGCCATTAGACAGAGATTTGCTTCTTCCTCTGTCTCCTCATCAGTAGATGTTGACTCTAGATCTTCCCAAGTAGCCATCATTCCTTTCTTCTTCTTTTTGAAGAACTTCTTAAATGGGGCTTTCTTGATCACTTTCAGAATCCTCAGATTCAGACAGGTCAGCATCACTGGATGACTCGTCTGCCTTCAAAGCTTTAGAAGCTTTGGAAGACTTTTGATCAGCCTTCAGAGCAATTGACTTGCCCTTCTTTGTTGAGACTTCATCTCCAAGTTCTTGCTCATGAACAGTAAGTGTTCCAAGGAGTTCATCCATAGTCAAGGTGGTAAGATCTTTGGCTTGAGAGATAGCAGTTACCAGAGGTCTCCACTGCTTAGGTAGGCTCCTAAGTATCTTTCCAACCTTCTCAGCATTAGAGTAAACTTTGCCAAGAGACTTTAGACCATTGATGATAGTTTGGAATCTCCCAATCATTTGAGCAACAGATTCTCCTTCTTCCATGAGAAACAGTTCATACTTTCTGACAAGTATGGCAATTTTTGATTCTTTGACTTTGGCTGTTCCTTCATGTGTGACAGCTAAGGTGTCCCATATTTCTTTGGCAGAATCACAGGCACAGACCTTCTCAAACTCATCAGGACTGAGAGCACAAATAATGTTGTATCTGGCTTTGTGATTCAGCTCCCACTTTGCCTTTTCTGCAAGGGTCCACTGAGCTTTTGGCTTGTCAGTGTTGTCATCATTTTTAGGAATGAAAGGACCATCTGTGATGACATCCCAGAGATCAGAGTTTGTAGATAGAATGAACCATTGAAATCTATCTTTCCAATAGTTGTAGTTTTCTCCATTGAAGAATGGAGGTCTGGTTAAGGAGGCTCCTTCAATCTGGTTACTTCCACTAGCTCCAGCAGTCATGTCTATTCTTCAGGATCTTTTACCTCAACACTGTTAGATGCTCAACCTAGAGGCTGAGCTCTGATACCAACTGAAATAGACAACTATAAACACGAGAAGGGGGTTGAATTGTGTTTATCAGAAATTAAAAATAAAGTTAAAAACTTTTTGCATGCAGAAGCTAAGCACAGACGAGTGTAAAAACGTTACACAGACAGGTCACCTGTCTGTTGTAGTTTTCTCAGAAAACAACACACGTAGAGATGAAAAAAAGACTTGATAAAAACAGTTTTAACCCCTTTGTTAGAAAGCAGATGATATATAATCAAAATAACTAAAGAGATTAAGGGAAGAGAGATTAACACAGAGATTTATCCTGGTTCACTCTTTAACACAAAGAGCTATGTCCAGTCCTTGGCAGCACCAAGATTTATCCACTATAACTGATCAGGTTACAGACTCCAAGTATTGTTTGCACACCTAGCCTCTTCAGGCTCCAACACAAGTATTCTTTGCACACCTAGCCTCTTCAGGCTCACTCAGATTTGTTTGAGAGTTTGGTTTGTAATAAATACACTTACAAACAGACAGATCTTTCACTAACACTCAGAGAGTGGTTTAAATGTAAAGCTTAGGAAAGTCTGCGTAATAACTTCAAATGATTGAAGAATACAGAATGAATAAATGAACAGAGTAATGGCTCTTTAATGCTTTGTAAACTCTGATGTGTTCATCTTCAATGACTTCTGTATTTATAGCCTTCAAACATTTAATATCCGTTAGAGACATTCCTTGCAACGATGGCTTCAAGCAGAGCTTCATTAAATGCAATATAGTCGTTCTGGGCAACCATTAATGCAATGAAGACGTTGGTTGTACTCTAACATGAGGGATAACAGCTTTATGCATCGTGTAGAAAATAACTCAGAGTTGTGCAGAGTGCTTTTGTACTTTTGCAGAGTACATTTCCCTTTCTGTGTAATGACTGAAAGTACTAGGGAATAAAGCATGTTGGAAACATTCTTTAACTGGAAGTTTATCTCTGACTTCCTAGGTTACTTGAGAGAGAGCACTTCTGAGTTTCTTGATAAGCGTGAGAGAGAGTTCTCAGAGTATTCTTCATGAGGGGACAGCTTGCAAAAGCTTCCTGTACTTCGAGTTCTTTAACAGAGAACCTTAGATAAGTTGAAGAGTAGAGACAGGTTGTAAACCAGTTTGCACATAGTCAACAATCCTAGTCAGCAGACAGGTTGACTTTTTGGCTTATACGGACAGGTGATACTTAGGTAGACAGACATGTGAGTTTTGTAATCTTCTGATCTGTACACTAAGTAGACAGGTTTAGCAACCACAAAATAGGTTAATGAAATCATTAACCAATGTTTAGTTTTCATCAAAACTTAGGGAAATGCACACAGACATTTTAGAGACTTAACATGGGGCACCATACACACATGCATATATAAATATTTTTCCACACTTGGCTCCCCGACAATGTCGGTTACTTTCTCCCCACCTTACTAATGTGCGCGCTTTCCAGTAAAACGAATTAAACACAAGAAATCAAAGGGGAAACTCACCAACACAGCTGCTGTCCCCACGAAGTCAGATTAGGTTCCGAACCCGTGGTCGATTTTCTGTTCAATCGCTTTGACAGAAAAACCCGTAAAAGCCTAAAAGGCAACGAAAACGATATCGGGACTAAGAACAGGAGTAGAATAAATTTAAATAGCTTAAAAAGGACAAATTTCAACGGTGTCGACACCGACATACCTCGACGATTCTCACATGCAAGGACGTGACCTCGAAGATGTCGAAGCCACGAGCACGAATACGCGATCGGATTGTAATTTCGATGACCAAAACTACTCCAACCTCAAGCTTTTTATAAGGCATGAAAATGGCTTCCTTATAAGTGAATGTTCTTTACTTCACTTCTCTGGTGCATCACTTTAAAGAAGTAGGAGAAGAAGGCTTTAATTTTTTATTTGCATTTCATTTGCTTTATATATTACTTAGTTAGGATTATTATATTATTATATTTAGTTTAATGGAAAACATGAGTCCTTGCATGGTTAAATTAAATAAGTTAGCGGGCTAGGTGTCGGGTTGGTCGGGTGGCCCATTTCCGCCCATTCTATTCAACGGGTTGGTCGTGTGGCGGATTGGTCAGGTTAGCGGGTTGTCGTTCGGGTTGGTACGGGCGTGTTAATATTGGTTTAGGGTGAAATTTTGTAGCAATTTTTTTTCTGAAAAGTTTTTCAGCTGGGTCTTATTCATCTATTGGCCCACACCTATAAAAAAAAACCAACCCAAAAGAACAAAGATAAAAAAATAACTAATTTTTTTAAAAAAAATTACAATTAACAAAACCTAACGAGTAACGAGTTTCTGGACTCTTCTTGCGCTGCTTGCAGTCCATGATGGATGCATCCTTCCAAGATGAAGAACGATGGTGGGGGGAAGGAGCTGTCAGCTCGGAACAATGGCATCGAACGACTGTGCAAGGCGGAGCTTCTGTTGCTGAACAGACAATGGGATGGTGGATAGGCAGAGCTCGCGACAGAATGGTGGCGCAGAACGGTGGGCGAGAAGAGCTCGCGACGGACGACGGGTCCAGATCTTCTTTCTCCACCGTCAGATCTAGCCTCGTCATAGAGGAAAGAGGTGTCGCGTGGTGCTACATGGAGGAAATCGGAAGGGAGGAAGTGAGGGTCATCAAGAGGCGAGGCGAGGCGAGAGTGAAGGTGGGAGTTCACTGAGGGAGGCAAGGAGCAAATCTGAAGATGATTTGGTGAAGGTGGGATGTGGGTGGGACTGGGAGAGGCGCGAGTGTGATATCAGAGAATGTGATATCAAATGTTCAGGGAAGGGAAACCAAAGGGATTGGGAAAGGTGATTGAGACAGAAGTGGAGAGTACTATACAGTTCTTTTCCAGTATTCGGTCGAGTTTGGTTACCGATAGATTTAATTTTTTGGAACCGAACCAGCCCGACGATAGTCATAGTGAACCAATTTCTTCATCCGTTTAACCCGTTAACCCGCCCGAACCCGCCCACTTCATAAAATTATGAATCGGTTTGTTCGGGTTTGGGTGGGTCTCGGGTTGAGATCAGCTCTAGTCAACATTGTCATTTTCATTCTTTCTTAGGTCTTGCTTGAATTCTAGCTTCGTTTAGGGAATTGTTGCAAGATTAGGACTTGTGACGATGTCTAGATGTTGTCTATGTGTTAGGGCAAATTTGAGAGCATCGAGGAGCTCCGTGGGACAAGTGGCAACAGCTGTTTGGTAGAGGGGGCGTGATTTCAAAGTTCGGAGCATTGGCAAGCAATTTTACAAGGTGGGGAGAAAGTACCTAACACGTCGAGGAGGCAAAAAAGCATAGTAATGTATGTTAGGTTATATGTGTAGGGTGCTCCAGACCCTACTAGTTGTCGAATTGTCGATAGTAAGTTGGTTTGAAATGATTTTGAAATTTTACTTAGGGTTTAATTATTGTAGGGTTATCGATGTTAGAGAAAAATCCTGGGTTAGATAATTCTGGTTGAGGATGTATGCTTATATGCTATATGATGCTGTCTATGGATGTTTATGCTGGTTGATGTTTGATGTTTGTTTGCATGTTTGTTATATGTATTATTATTGATGATGGATGTTATGATATGTAATGATGCTGCTATTGAGGTTGTCTGGTTGTTGTGGTAGAAACCCTAGTTGACACCCTGAAGGTACACTATTTGTGAACGTGATGTGAAAGCAAAGTATGGGCATCAAGATGAGATTGTGGATGCCTAGGGCATCATGATAAGTGTAAGTGTAAGGTTTGGTACCAGTGTCAACTTAGGTTGTTTGTGCATTGCATATTGCCAAAGTGGAGAGCGGAACTACCCAACCTATGATCTCGAGTTGGTCGCAATAGTGTTTGTATTAAAGATATGGAGACACTATTTTTATGGTGCTAAGTTCATGGTCTACAGTGATAACAAGAGTTTAAAGTATCTATTCGATCAGAAAGAGCTGAACATGAGACAACGGAGATGGATGGAATTCATAAAGGATTATGAATTCGATCTCCAATATCAACAAGGAAAAGCAAACGTCGTAGCGGACGCATTAAGTCGGAAACCTTTACAAGTGTCTGCTATGATGGTTAAGGAGTTAGAATTGATCGAACAATTTAGAGATCTGAATCTTGGGATAATGGAATTATCCCAGAACAAGATAAGTTTAGGAATGGTCACTATCACTAGTGGATTCATAGACTTAGTTTGGAAAAAACAAGCGGAAGTCCAGTACCTCCAAAAAGTCAATCAAAAGATAAAAGCAGAAGAATAAGCGGAGTTTAAGCGAGGTACTTATGGTATCTTAAGGTTTGGTGAGAGGATTTGTGTGTCAGAGGATATAGAAGTTAAGAATTTGATTTTAAAAGAAGCACACAAGAGTAAATTAAGTTTCCATCCAGGTGCCACTAAAATGTATCAGAATCTGAATAAGATGTTCTAGTGGCCTGGGATGAAGAAAGAAGTAGCGGAGTATGTCCAATGGGGTCGGTCCATGGATTTTCTTTCCTTTTGCCGCATTTTGCTCAAAAGGTTGAAGGGAGATAGTGCATCAAGCTGTTCGTAAGGACCATTCTCGCAAGAGGTCTGAACCCATTTTTTTATGATCCTTTGATAAAAAGATTCATTCTCTTCATAACAAAGAGGAGGTAGAACCAATAAAGATTTATTTTTCGATTCATCCCTGGAGTCCTTTTGTCCCTAACTTTTAATCTCTTTGAATTCATTCTTTTCTTTTTATCGGTTTTTGTCCATTTCCCTTCAATAGAGGACAAAAAAGCAGCTAGTTTTCACGATGGGAGTTGATGAAGCGCTCTAAGAAGCCTCGATGATAGAAGAATATCTCCCCGGGAACTGAACCCTACTATATTAGACCTTATACCTGACCCTAGCCTCAAGCTAACCTGACCTAGTGGCATTTCTTTTCTTCCCTTGCTTTCGGAGTTGTTGATGTTTATATTGATCAATCATAGAACATAGAATAAAAATTCAGATTCAGTCCAATTAAGCTTCCTTCCTGTTAGAGGAATGTTTCCAATAAAAATAGTTTGTTCTTGGATATATCTACCGCTTTTCCAAATTAATCCCGCGGATACATAGAGTTCAGAGGAATATGTAAGCGATTCATATATGGCATCTTTTTCTCAATCATTGGGTTTAGACATTACTTCGGGGATCTATAATTGTTTCAAAAATGATAGCAGCATACCATTTTATTTCTTTTTCTCATCTCAAAGAATTATACAAATAGAAGATCAGGAAATGGAATAATCGGGATTCTTGAGTAACCGACGGAGCCGCTAAAGTCGCTAAAGTGGTAATAAATCTCGTCAGTAAAATAGGTTCTATAGAGAGTCCATCTATTCCGAATCTCCAGTAAAAAAAAAAAAAAAATGGATCCATTTATAATTCTCCGCCAGTTGAAAAATTGTGTGGTGAAGGTGTGTGGCTAGGATGGTGTGGCCGTGTGGTTAACCTAGAGTAGAGAAGATATTTTTGTTGCTTATCATGGTTGGCTAATCTTGGTTGAAGTTAACTAATGATAGGTTAAGTTAATGCATAAATATCTAGATATTTTGTTCTAGCATTTATGGGCATTTATGAGCATTTATGGTGAAGTTGACTCACTACCATGACTCATCCCCTCTGAGTCATCATGGATGACTCGTCGTTCTGTCCTCTGGTGTATCTCTACACATCCATATCCGGTTCTATTGTTTACCCGATTAGGGTTTTTGTCTGTTTTTCGCTGAAATTCGCCCGAATAAAATCTAATATTTTATTTCTGTGCAAAAATTTTAGGAATAGACTTTATCACTGAAATAATGATAAAATCTAGAATTTCTCAGTTTCGGGTCAAAATTAGGGTTTCTGCCGGTATAAAATTATATTGTCAGCAAAAATGCAGACCGATTTTCGTCTGAGTTTTAAACCCAACTTCGAACCCTAACTTCCTAAAATATAATGGGTTTTAGATATAATTTTGTTTTTCAAAAAAAATATTTTCTTGATTATCGGTAAAAATATAAACAAATAACTAATTACCGATACTGCAAAAATAGATAAAACATAGGAAAAAGACAGAGTGTTACACTAGGTGTGGAAGCAATACTTGTCTGTAGCTGAGTCAGTCATAATGAAAATTTTGGTGAAGCCACGATTTAGGGTGAACTAGGATGAATTTCCTAATGTGAATCTCTCTTTTTCTGATCTCGTTAGTTTCTACATAGTTTTATTTACCTTTGGAATTGACCGGTTAAATTTACCAATCTTAAAACATCTCTATTTTAAGTTCCTATAAACCTTTAGACGCATCCAAGCATATGTGGAGCTTTCTAAAGCATCTTCTTCCTTCTATTTGTGAAAAAGATATCTATTTCTCAAAAACATTTAAGAAAACACAATTTAACTTCTTTCTCGTGTTTTAATTTGTTCATTTCATCTACTTCAATAAATACATGTAATAAAAAATAATGAAAATTTCATTTTCATGTTTTTGTCCGACCAAAAGTATGAAATCATCCAATGAATATGAAGCAAAAGAAAGAGGGAAAAAAGAATGGTGAACAAAAAAGAGTTTAGAACCAATGTCGTTTAACTTTTTTTTTTGCTCTGTATTATCAATGAAAATATTTTTCACATTGACATTCAATAATATCTTAATTAATCAGTATTATTGTTATTTCTCTTTTAATTATTTAATTAGAATAAAAGTACACATGTCAAAATATTAGCAAATGACAGTGTAAAACTTTTTACACCCACACTTTAATCCTTTTTGTAAACAAAAGATTTATTAAAAAGAGAACCCTCGTACAAAATTACAAACTAATATGATTTATTAGAAACGATGTCGTTTAACCTTTTTTTTTTCTTTTTAATCTGAGAAGCATCGTCATAATTAGCAAATCGCAAACTAGAACATAGAAGGTAAATGAAGGCAGATGATTCTGGAAAGAAACCTCTCACTTCAACCCCCTTGTATATTGTGCACATAAACATTTTTCTCACTTCTCGCACCTAAAATCGCCTTTTCTGCTTTCTGCTCATCCAAACAGGCCCCTAGTGGCAAAGGGCTTTCGTGGTTTTCAGAGAAACAATGGTGGTGATAGACCATCAACAAACTACTGAGGAAGAGGAGGAGCAAACTACGAATCCTCCCAAAGCCGCCACCGCTAAATCATCCACTTCCGACGCCGGCAAGGACGTTTCCGATGGCTTTGAAACCGCCAGCGACGCCGAGCTAGGAAGTGACGGGGACGATGACGACCGCGGCGGAGATAGAAGTGACGGAGAGGAACAGCCACGTCAGCAAGAGCAAGAGCAGGATCAGGCTGTTTGCGATTCTTCCAACGATACATCAAACAGTGAGGAATTGGCACAGGTTCTGTTTGGCTATTCAGGATTTTGTTCATTAACTTTTTTCTTTATTATTTTTTGGGGGGTCTTTGTGTTTGATTCAAGTTTTAGGATTGAAAAGCATTTCATGAAATGTTGCGCACAAATTATGATTCCAAACAAGTTCCATTCGAGAACGCGCTTATAAATGAAACTAATTTTCTTCAATTTTGAAGAATCCAAACTCAGAGTTGAAGTTAATTTATCGCAACAGCTTGACGTTTAGTTATCATTACACTTACCTCCCTCTAAGGAGGTGGTGATTGAAATTAAACTGACCTTGCTTTAGTGTTACTTTTGAAATACGAGGAACGATGTGTATAATTAAGTCAAACTTAAAGGAGTGTAATTTCCCTATAATTTATGTTAAAAGAATCAATGCTGTGATTTGTGAGCAGCACCAGACTTTGTTGATGTAGCTACTGTTGAAATTATGTGGGCATGATTAAGTTCCTTTTTTTCTCAAATGTTTATGGTGTTTGTCTGTGTGACATTTTTTTTTTTTTTTTTGTGTTTGCTAGAATTCTCTTATACAGGTTCGATTTCTGACAAAAAAATAAAAATAAAAATGCAAAGGTTCTTTCTTGAGAGAGTAAAGTAATCGAGTCATGTTTCTTTATGTAACAGAAAGCATTAACTCAAGCAAATGAAGCAAAATTAGAAGGGAATAAATATTTTGGAGATGGGAAGTATGAGGAGGCACTATCACAATATGAACTTGCTCTGCAAGTTGCATCAGACATGCCTTCAACTGTGGAAATACGTTCGATTTGCCATGCAAACCGTGCTGTGTGTTTCCTGAAACTGGTATGTTCTTCTTTTATCCTATTAATGAGAAAAGAAATTGTCGGTAGACTCAGCAGTCAGTACATTGATGCATTATGTTCTTCCACGTGATTTAATCAGACACAGTAATCTCAATTTTTTGGTAGACAGCTTAGTGTTCTATCTTGGTTGTTGACCTCGCTAAGTTGATTTCAATTAGAGTTCAGAAGTATAGGTTGAAGTTCAAAGTTGGTCTTGTTCTCAGCTAATCTAGATTTTCTTTTGCATACTTGTCTGGAAGAGTAGAAATCAAGTATTATTTGGTTAAATGAAAATTTAAAATTATATTATATTTATAATTCTATGTTATCAATAGCGCACTATAGCGCTGCTATCGCACTGTCGCATGGCCTTGCAGCATCCGACTGCTACAGGATCAAACAGTGGAGTGCTTCAGCTTCACAGGTGTTGTGCCTGCTCTCGCGCCCCAAATCGCGGCATTTCGTGGCTGCGACAGTGAACAATGGCTAAAATCACCTCAAAGCTGCTGCACCTTCAAGCCTTCACGCAGGTTCTAAAGTCAGATCCTGACGACCCATGCAACCCAGAACAAAATGCTGAATCGGTTTTACCGGGCTTTTGTTATCAAATGTTGAACGCCCTCCTTTCCATACTTTATTTTATATGTTCATACAATATCTAAGATAAAATCAAACTAAACTGATAATTATAAAATAACTTAATTTTTATCATAATTCTTCTTAATATTATTCTGTCATATGATTTATCAAAAGTATTTATCAGAGTATCTAATATTTAGTGACAGTGCGTTTTGATTATTAATTCTGAATATATCTTTAATTTTGAGTATTTTATATTTTTTATCATTTATATGTATATAATATAATTGTTTATGTTGTTTTCCTAATCTTCGATGTAGTGGCTATCCCGCTATAGCATTTTTTTGGGGTCGGCCGCCAGGTGCCGCTATCCGGGATTAACTATATAAATTTATATTAACACTTTTTTATGGTATCATAGAAACAGTTTGTATTAGAGAGAAAATAGAGATAGTACAACTGGGCATAAAAATCATGATACAGTACATGTAAATTTTCAACAATGCAGCAAAGCTACTTGCATACCAGAAATGGAAATTCCCTTTAAACAGCCGTGAATAGAAAATGAAAGAGAAGCTGTAAAATCCTATATCATTAGTTCATTACAAGTTTAAGGGCAATGATGCACCCTTGAAGATGCAAGCATTATGAACCAACCATAAGCAATTTCATGTCTTAAAAACCATTAATGCATTTATTGAACATTGACATACTTTGAGGACAGTTACTATAAGTTAGTTTGGGTATTTATGTGGTTAATTGCATATCATAATAAGTTCATGGACATTGTTTAAGTGAAAGACAAAAAGTATTGAGAATAAATACCTTATGCATCAAGTAGAAGTGCATTTTTCGCCAAACTAGAGACGAGCATTTCAATTGTGATCTCCTTTATATTATTTTTCTTTTTGCCTATGCTTCAGCTTTTTAATCCTATATTGTAGGTAAATTTTTTATTCCAGGTAAAGCTGCTTGGGAATCTATCAGAATCTGTTTCCCTGTTGTTATGCTTGTAATTGATTGATTTAATTTTTTTATAGACCCACAACTAACTTCTGTATAAAATAAAATAAGAGTAAAGAGAGGCAGTGGTGGGTAGCAATTACAGGTGTATAACAGAAGAGTAAAACAGGACAATAGTGGGCAGCAATTACAGCTAGTGGGAGTAGATAGAATAAATAGGGAAGTGGGGGAGTGATTCAGATATTGGAGAGGTTTTAGTTTGGCATAGGCCATTTGGGCAAAGATAGCACTTTGCATCTCTGATTTTCGTTCTTTCATTTCTACCTATATCTGTTTCTTGACTTTTCTGCCATTTTCTTTGTAATTGGAGCTGTGCTCACTGAATTTTCCTATCATTTTTCTTATATCTATCAATTTTTCTTTAAATTTGTCATGAGGATTTTAATTTAATATATGCCAAATACACCTCAGGGACAATATGAAAACACAATCAAAGAATGCACAAAAGCATTAGAACTGAACCCTGTGTATTCTAAAGCTTTAGTACGAAGAGGAGAAGCTCATGAAAAACTTGAGCATTTTGACGAGGCCATTGCTGGTGAGTTCATATTTTACATTATCGTCTTTGATTGTATAGTGCTGTCCTTATTCATATGCATTTTCCTTCTTTGGCTTTTAATGTATTGGTACGTCTTTTGCACACTGATTTCTTACAAATTTCCTTGTTCATTTTTTTCCGGCTCTTTTCATTTCAAAATTTAAAATAAAAATAAAAATGGCAGATATGAAAAAGATCTTAGAAATTGATCCCTCAAATGATCAAGCTAAGAAAACCATTCGCCGACTGGAGCCCCTTGCTGCAGAAAAGCGGGAAAAGATGAAGGAAGAAATGATAGGTCAGTCTTTTTCATTTCTTTCGTATTGCTGTTTTTTTTTTTTAACAGTGGGGTATGAGCACATTGCATTACCTCTGTTCTACGTGTATGCTTTATTGCTTTTTGTAATTTTTTTATATATAATATAACTTTCTGTAGTCTGTCTTTTTCTTTCTCTCCCTGCCTCAATATTAACATGCATGATGTATATGAATTGTAGGTAAAAATGAGTAGAAAATCCTGTCTCAATTGCTATTAATTTCCTGCCTTATTTATATCAGTTAATTTAATGCAATAATTAGTATAAGTAGAGACGGATTGTGAAGACTGTGTGTCTGAATACATGTTGTTATGTGTCCATTAATAAGATTAACTTGATCTCAAGTGGTTCTTGTAGACGAAGTGCAAATCTTTTTTAAGTGAAATATGAGAAATATTCTGAAAGAAATTCTTTTAGCAACGGAATCTGTGGGATGCCTTAGTGAGACATTTTCAATTGCTTGGCATAGGTGATTGAAAGATGTACTGTGATTCATTTGAAACATAGTACAATTGTACAGATGAATTGTGCCAATTAGCTTGCATATGCCTGCGTTTCATCTTGTAGACATACCCTTCATAGTCCTCGAGTGCTCAGAGTGGTATGATGTTTGTATTCTTTGTAATGGACATAGTGTTGGCTTTTGTTGATTGGGAATCTGATAGAAACTGGATCAGACAAACACACATAACGAGATAGTATGAGCAGCTTATTGAATTTCCATCTCGATCTTGATTCTGATTCTAGGTGATTACAGACTCAAGAGGAAGGGAAAGAACAGTATGGCACAGAAGTGTCCTCACTCTACCTAGGGATCTGAGAGTCCTGGCTCTCCCACCCAATCTCTTCACACAACTCAGAACTGATTCCATCTCTCTTTTATGTTAATTATTCCCCTCTAATATCTCAACTAACTAACTCTGTTGGAACAGCTGTCGGCACTCGGCAGTAATAGCCGTCCCCTGTAGCCCCTCCCATTTCTCCTAACTTACACCTTAAGATCTAACGAAATCTTGGGAGAGTAACTTTAGGATGGCCTGATTATATATGCTTGTTTTTAGAGCAAGGTTAAAGGTGTCTTGCTTTTTGGCTTAAACCTTCTGGATGAATTTGGTAGGGTTCTTCTTAGTTGCATTTAGGGTGATGAACTATTACATGAAAACCATTGTTCCTATATGCATTTATTGATATTTCCAAGTGATTCCGAGTATATGTTTCACTATTCTCACCCGCCTGTACATAAAATTGTATCTTGATGCAGGAAAACTGAAAGAAATGGGAAATTCTCTTTTGGGTCGCTTTGGGATGAGCGTAGACAACTTTAAAGCTGTCAAAGATCCAAACACTGGTTCCTATTCTATCTCATTCCAGCGCTAGGTTTGGATGTGCAAAGTCATATGATCTCATTAAGCAAATGAAGAGGCAGTCTCGAATGATAGTATGATACAGGTTTGAGGCTTTATTGTGCATGCCAGAGGTAATCAGGAAAATGCAATTGTTAGTAAAGGAATTGAGCTTGGGCGAATAGTTTTATTTCCTTCCAAAGAGCATAGGTTGATTTATTCTTCATGTGAAAGGAATCGTTAATGTTAAGTCTCTAATAGTATATTTTTACATTCAGTCTGTGTCTCAAGGTATCATACTATCATTTCGACAGTTGGCTTTTAGTGCTCCCTAAGTTAACTGTAATTCTCTATCTCTTTTTATTGGTTATTATATTTTTTGATGCTGAAGAGTGAAGTGTGTGAAGAGTGTTTTTGATCGAGGGTGTGAAAAAAAATAAAAATGAAAATTACTTTAACACTCAGGTGGTATGATAAAACTGTAGGATACTGGAGAGTAGTGCAAACCCGGTGGTACAAGATCCTAAAGCATGTTAAGTCTAGGGGTGGCAAATGGATGGACCGGATGGATTTTGATTTGGATTATAATGGATCGGATAAAAACAATCTATCAATCCATTTTGATTCATTAAAATTATATTAAAAAAATCCAATCCATCCATGATCTATTTAATAAGAAACTATCAAATACATCCATTAATAATTTTTATATGGATGGATATCCGATCCATCCATTTAAAAATATATTATACATTAAAATTTTATTTTAATAATTTTTATAAATTAAATATTTTCTCTCTCTTAATATTTTTTTCTCTAAATATTTTACATAAAGTTAAAATAACTATTATGTTTTTACAATAAAACAATAATGAATAAATGATACCAATAAATATACCATGATCCTAATCCAAAATTTCACATTCTAATTCATGTCTTTATTAGTCAAACGCTCTGATCTTGTGTGTTACACAATTCCACTAACAATAATAATCATATAAACTATAATGAATTAAATAAATAGATAGATAAAAAAAAAATTAGGGAAGACGCAGAGCTACAGAACAGAGGTCACGTAGAGATACAACAGAGGTCTACGTTGAGAACAAAACGTTGAGAGAGAGTGAGGGAGGGGGAGGGGGAGAGAGTATAAAATATAAAGTAATCAATTAAACAAATAGAAAAAAAATTAGGAAAAAAATCATAAAAAACGGTGGAATGAGATAGCGGAGAGAGATTTTCGGTTATTTTTAAAACCATCCTTTTTTTTTTTAAATGGATAAAAAATATCCATTTCTTTTTCTTTGTTTGATCTAATGGATTCATTTTTTTTATTGGATGGTCATTAACCATCCATTATTAAAAATAATCCTATCCAATCCAATCCAATCCACTTAGTTTTCTTTAAATTATTGGATGGATTTTGTCATGGATGGATTGGATGGATAATTGATCCGTGGATCCTTTTGCCACGCTTAATATTGTTAACTGACAAGTCAAGTTCTGATTGCATAATTCTAATAGCTTGTAAGATGATGATGGATCTAATTTACCGGCACATGGTATAGTTTGTAGGTAATCTTGGAATTCTGAGTGAGATAAATTGTAATTAGGGAGTTGCGGGTATATATATATTGTTGTGTGTTTTGGGGTTTCATGTGAAATCCACTATACATGATTCCTATTTGAAATTCACATAATAGTGTGTGTTGAAGGGTGTGTATTAAAGAGTTTGTTGCTAATATTGCTATTTATAATTTTATATAGTAGTGTATATTTTGGCATAACCAAGGTTGTTAAAATTGAGGATTGAATGTGTCCTCGTTTAACTACCCATCCCAGGGTGGAGAGAGGAAGGGAAGATGAAACCAAAGGTGAAACGAGGTGGAAGGATGGAAGCATAGCCTCGATCGGCGACGCCAGCCACCATAGTAGAACCTCTTAGTTTATCGATTTGGTTTTCATCGTCAAAAAAGTTTCTGAAATGATTTAATTCCATTGAACGTGATGTTGAGATTGAGCTAGGGTTTTGTTTTATTTCATGGAGGATCTGTACTTTGTTCTTGATAATGACAGTTCTAGATTAATTTTATTATCTTAATTAATTTGTGTTTTCATCAGTTATCTTTTTATGCATCATTTCCACAATACCTGCATTGTATTCTTGCAATTGTGTAATAATCTGTAATGCTTGAGGTGATATGGCACCAAGGAACTTTGCTCTGGCGTCATCAACACCTTAACCAGATAACCACGATGATGAACCATAATGACGGATGGAACGGGTCTGCACACAGAAGAAGGGTAAAGCTGCAATGGTGAATAGTTGTAAACACATACTAATTAACATTAATAAATCACTTTATCCGGTTAAAGGTTAAACATATTTTTTTAGTCGCAAATCTACACTGTTGAATACTTTAATATTAAATCCTACGTCTAACAATCATGCTTCATCCGTGTTCCACCTAATAGCATGCTTCATGCTAGTCGTGGCCATGAGTTCTTTGTAAGTTATGTTTTTATAGGTACAAGTTTTAAATAAAAAAAGAAAAAATATTCATGTCCTAAGACTTTAGCATCTTTACACTCACGGTTTCTATACAATAATGATATTTGTACATCATAAAGTTGATCAATTGACACTTGGTTGGGGTGAACAAAGGAAAAAAAGAAAATGGAAAGATAAAACGTAGATAAAATTTTCACTTTTCTCTTGTTTGCTTGAGGAGAGGGAAAAAAAAGGTGATGACATCGATTTCATTTTCTTTCTCTATTAATATGAGAAGAAAAAGAGAATGAAATATCAAATTCTTCCATTATCTACCAGCAATATCCTATTCTAACGGAGATAGTTATCTCAATTTCTGAGTTTGAGCAAGTGCAAGTTCTATGCAGGAGCTATGAATGCAAACAGAATCTCTGAAATCAGTTTGCTGTTAGGTTTTCAAGTTGGTTCATTGCCTTTTAATTATCTTGGCATTCCTCTTTTTAAGGGTAAGCCAAGAAGATTATATCTTCAACCAATTTTGGATAAAGTTAAAATTAAATAACAAGCTGGAAAGGATCCCTTTTATCAATTATGGGCAGAATTCAATTAGTCAAGTCAGTAGCTCATGGTATGCTAGCATACAACTTTCATATTAATTGTTGGCCTTCTTCTTTGTTGAAAGTAGTGGATGCGTGGATTGGAAATTTCGTGTGGCCTGGTGATATTGATACCAGAAAAGTGGTAACTGTGACTTGGAATGTGGTTTGTAACCCTGTTGAAAATGGTGGACTTGGAATCTGGTCAATTATATCTATTAACTCAGCTGCTATGCTAAAGCTAAGTTAGGACATTTTATCTTCAAATCAGCAATGGGTCTTCCTTAATTTCATATTATGTTCAATCTTCAATTTGGCCTGTCGTAAAAACTTATTTACCTCTTGTCATTCAGACTGCATCATGGCAACTAGGTGATGGGAAGAACATCAATTTCTGGCTAGACAGATGGATTTATGATCCAATTTCCAGTTCTCTCAATTTGCTTGCTTCTTTATTTCCCTCTTTGAAAGCAACTGTGAGTGAGTTCATTCTGGATGGTAAATGAAGGATTCCTCAATATTTGAATTCAAGGTGTCCTCATATTGTTTCTGAAATCAAGCAAATGATTATTCCATGTACTCAGCAAAAGGATGTCCTAGTTTGGAGTTGTTCTAAATCAGGTTTTTTAACTTTTAAAGAGGCATATCTCTTCCTAAATCCTACACAGGGTTCAACTTCTTGGGGAAAGATTTTATGGAGTTCATCAATTCCTCCCCTCTAGATCTTTTCTCTTGTGGAGATTGTGGCATGACAGAATGCCAACAGATGAGCACTTAATGAAAAGAGGATGCATCATTGTCTCAATGTGTAATCCGTGAAAGAACAGCTTTGAATCTTCTGGTCATCTCTTTTTTCATTGCCCTTATTATGTTAGTTTACGGAATTTGCTAAGCTGCATTCTAAATTGTCCTTTACATCTTTCTTCTATATCTGCTATTTTTGTTGTTCTTAATAAGAGTTGGACTCTCCAGCTTAAAGATGTTGTGCGCTCTTATTTCTGTTATTTGGGCAATATGGAATAGCAAAAATAAGAGTAGGTTTGAGAATAAGTTCATCTCTGTTAGAGGTTACATTGGTATGATTATAGCTGCTGATAAGCAATCTGGAAACTTGTTCAAAGGTTCTATGATTCATCTATAGAAGAATTTAAGATTTTGAAAGCTTTCTCAATCACATGTCATGCAAGAACAGCTCCTGTTATAAAGCAAGTTGATTGGCTTCTACCATTGTGTAATTGGTCAAAATGCAATTCAGATAGGGCAGCTAAGGGAATGCAAGGTGCTGCTTCTTGTGGTGGGATCTTTAGGGAGTTGCTGTATTAAGTTGTTTTGCGGCCAATCTTGGTGTTGGAGCTTCACTATATGCTGAACTAAATAGGGCAATGCTAGCTATTGAGTTTGCAAGTGATAAAGGATGGAAAAATCTATGATTAGAGTGTGATTATTCCATTGTTGTAGCTGTTTTTAAAGATAGTAAGGTGGTTCCTTAAAGAATAAGAAATCGTTGGACTAACTATATTGATATTACATAAGGAATGCATTTCATGGTTTCTCACATTCATAGGGAAGGAAACACGTGTGCGGACAAGTTAGCTACTTATGGTATCTCTCATCGAGGAATTATTTGGTGGGATTCAATCCCAGATTTTATTAGAGAATCTTTTTTTAGAAATAGATTTGGACATTCAAACTGTAGGTTCGAATGATTGTCTTAATTTTTTTATTTTTTTTATATAGAACCTGGTCACATCTACACAAACCCACCTTGACGAGCTCCATCGTGTCCAAGCATCCAGATCCCTCGCCGCCGCGAGCTAGTAGATGAAGAAGACGACCCACCCCAACCTCTTGTTGTTCTATAAAACCAAAACAAGTATGGTATGTCTTTCAAGTTTCAACCATCTTCATTTCATTTCCCTGCAAAACCCAAAACCCATTTCAGATTTCGGTTTCATTCACTTAGAGGAAAAGCAATTTCAACTTCTCTGATATTGCAATTTTTTTTTGTGGGTTTTTGTTTTTATCAGCAACCAAGCAACAATCTTAATATGGGCCTGAAAATTCAGGGTGCTTTGTTTGGAAAAGCATGATATTGGTGGTTTGGATTGAGAAGGGCGATGATGAAAAAGTAGATTGAGAAGAGGGATTATGGAACAAGATGGGTTTGCATGGTGGTGGTTGCTTTTGTTGCTGTTTTTGTTGCTATGGCCATGTCTTCCGGAACATCCCCGAGGATAGCTTTCTTTGGAGCCATTGATAGAGCTTGTCGGTATGCTAGGTGGAAGGTATGAAAGATGAAGATGGAGGTTAATACGGGAAAAAGGAGTGAATAATCTAAATCCCTTTCATCAAACCGTCCAGAATCAGTGATGGAGTAAAACAGCTTAAATTTAGTTCAAAAAGCATTTTTAAAAAATAAGCTCTGTATCCAAACATAACAAATTATTCCCAAAACCACTTATTACTCACAAAACAGCTGAAAGGGAATAATTTCATCTTTCCCAAACAAGCTCTTAGTGTTTTTGATCCTTAGACTGATTAGAATGGTTAAAGCATGCTTTTACATTTAGCGTTTTGACAACGTACTTGACGCTTCTTTTCCAAAGTGAGCGTTAACAAATCTCTACTTTTCGAATTGTGCTTTGTGCCTTTTGCCAACCTCAACTTTAAGTATTAAATAGTAGACGAAAAAAACTGATTATAAATAATAAAGTAGTATAATAAAAGCTAATTTCGAGTACCGATATATAATTTAAGTTACACGTCCTTTACATTGTGGGACATTAAAATTTGTGAGCAACCGATCCACAGCCAGAGATAAATAATAGGGGTGGACAACGGTCGGTTGCGGTCGGATGGGCCAAAAAATCCAAATCCGACCAAAACCGAAGAGCATAAAATTGAGCCCGTTTCTGTCCATTTGAGGCGACGGTTTCATCGGGTGGCGGCGGGTGGGTTGGAGTGGTTTTCGCCCTAATTAAATAAAAAAAAACGGAAAAAGAACATACACAGAAGCATAATAAGCAGAAATTTGATTGTAGAGAAGAGAAAATTAATAATCAGATCTCCATTTCAAAGTTCAAACCATGAACAAAATGCATCAAGATGAAGCTAAAACAAAAATTCATTAACAAACAAAAATAGAGAACAGAGAAAGTTTCAAACTTTAACAAAAAGCAACAAACTTTTTCAACAAATATATCAGAAAACACTCCAAAAAGCATGTCTTCTTCTTCGTTGAAGCATGGCAGCTTCTTCCTTCGCAGATCTAGCGCAGATCTGGACATGCAGCACAGAGAGGTCGCAGCGGCTAGTGCGACGGTGGCAAAGAGAACGAATCACCACAGCGGTCGCAGGGCCTAAGCGTTGAGCTGGTGCGGTGGGGCAGAGGCAACGCGTGTTCGAAGGCGGAGGAAGACGAAGCAAAAGTAGCGGCACAGACAACAAAAGAAGAGGAGGATGAATAGAGATGGCTGAGTGGAAGTCTTTGTTCTTGTCGGGGATGAGAGATTGAGAGGGGAATGATAACTGAAGAGAATGAAGTTTTTGAGAAGAGAGGGATTGAGAAAGGAACGAGAATCTGAGTATGATAGAGTTTTAGTTTGTTTTTCAGAAACGAAAGGATAAGGTATGGGAAAGGATAAGGTAGGAGTGAGTAGCCAATGAAAATAATGGGAAATCTGAGACAACCAATCAAATTGAAGGAGAATAAAGAAAAAATATATTATATTTTCACTACATTCGGGTGGGTTTGGGCGGAAGTGGAATTTTTTTGCCCAATCTGAACCCGCCCGACTCAATCCGTCTGGAAATGACTGCAAGGCCCGAAGCCCCGAAGGCTCGAATTCAACCGTCAGCACACACTCTTGAAACCACGAGCTGATCGGGTTGCGGTCGGTAATAAAAATTTGTCCACCCCTTAGCGTTTTGACAACATACTTGACACTTCTTTTCCAAAGTGAGCGTTAACAAATCTCTACTTTTCGAATTGTGCTTTGTGCCTTTTGCCAACCTCAACTTTAAGTATTAAATAGTAGACGAAAAAAACTGATTATAAATAATAAAATAAAATAGTATAATAAAAGCTAATTTCGAGTACTGATATATAATTTAAGTTACACGCCCTTTACATTGTGAGACATTAAAATTTGTGAGCAACCGGTCCACAGCCAGAGATAAATAATAGGGGTGGACAACGATCGGTTGCGGTCGGATTCGGGCCAAAAAATCCAAATCCGACCAAAACCGAAGAGCATAATATTGAGCCCGTTTCTGTCCGTTTGAGACGGCGGTTTCAGCGGGTGGCGGCAAGTGGGTTGGAGTGGTTTTCGCTCTAATTAACAAAAAAAAAAAAACTGAAGAAGAACGTACACAGAAGCATAATAAGCAGAAATTTGATTGTAGAGAAGAGAAAATTAATAATCAGATCTCCATTTCAAAGTTCAAACCATGAACAAAATGCATCAAGATGAAGCTAAAACAAAAAATCATTAACAAATAAAAATAGAGAACATAGAAAGTTTCAAACTTTAACAAAAAGCAACAAACTTTTTCAACAAAAATATCAGAAAACACTCCAAAAAGCATGTCTTCTTCTTCGTTGAAGCATGGCAGCTTCTTCCTTCTCAGATCTAGCGCAGATCTGGATGCAGCACAGAGAGGTCGCAGCAGCTAGTGCGACGGTGGCAAAAAGAACGAATCACCACAACGGTCGCAGCGCCTAGGCGTTGAGCTGGTGCGGTGGGGCGAAGGCAACGCGTGTTCAAAGGCGGAGGAAGACAAAGCAAAAGTAGCGGCACAGACAACAAAAGAAGAGGAGTATGAATAGAGATGGCTGAGTGGAAGTCTTTGTTCTTGTCGAGGATGAGAGATTGAGAGGGGAATGATAACTGAAGAGAATGAAGTTCTTGAGTATGATAGATTTTTAGTTTGTTTTTCAGAAACGAGAGGATAAGGTATGGGAAAGGATAAGGTAGAAGTGAGTAGCCAATGAAAATAATGGGAAATCTGAGACAACCAATCAAATTGAAGGAGAATAAAGGAAAATATATATATTATATTTTCACTACATTCGGGCGGGTTTGGGCGCAAGTGGAATTTTTTTGCCCAATCCGAACCCGCTCGACTCAATCCATCTGGAAATGACTGCAAGGCCCGAAGCCCCGAAGGCTCGAATTCAACCGTCCGCACACACTCTTGAAACCACGGGCTGATCGGGTTGCGGTCGGTAATAAAAATTTGCCCACCCCTTAGCATTTTGACAACATACTTGACGCTACTTTTCCAAAGTGAGCATTAACAAATCTCTACTTTTCAAATTGTGCTTTGTGCCTTTTGCCAACCTCAACTTTAAATATTAAATAGTAAACGAAAAAAAACTGATTATAAATAATAAAGTAGTATAATAAAAGCTAATTTCGAGTACTGATATATAATTTAAGTTACACGCCCTTTACATTGTGGGACATTAAAATTTGTGAGCAAGCGATCCACAGCCAGAGATAAATAATACCTGTCAAACACACAAGGATAAATAATGCTACAATTATTTTTATTCAACAGAGAAGAATTTAGACCAAACATATCGTGGTCATGGCCACATAAGTATATAGTGTGTCGAAAATAAAGACAACAAAGCCACTAACCGAGCACTTGATCTTGATGAATATCAATTAAACACAATAGAAAATTTACATATATTGAAGGAGACACTCAACAATTATATATATTGAAGCTGAAGTTGTATAGCATGAATAGGAGCCTGCACAGAAATATGCAACCATATATGAGCAGGGTGACAAGTCGACCACATATCAGATGCAGTAACTATTGTGATTTACAAAATAGATTTAACAAAAGGTGGGGTTTGACCTACTTTCCCTGAATCAGGAACAACCAAAACATCTACTTATAGAGAAAATACTAGATGGAATCGGTGCTGGTTCAGGCTCGGGTTTTTTTCGAGGAAGCTGCTTAAAAAATGCTTTCACAGCTCCTGTCACTCCATCCTCATTCTCCATGGCCTTAGCAAGTTCAATTGCACGCTCTTTTACCTGGCATTGTATTAAGAAATTAAATGAAATGGTTATCTTCAGCTAGATTGCAACCAACAAAATTAGCAAGAATTCTACTCAATTGGATTGCTTTGCTCAACACTTCAAATATTAGCATCTGAGTTAACCTCAGCTGGGAACTAGCTCTTAACAGGCACAGTACACATATATGATATAACCTACTTCCCTATCACCCCATTCAACAAATTTAAACTAAAACAAAGTTGAGCATAAAGCTAAAAATGTCACAATGGAACATGTAGTGGGTTCAACAGGTCCACGATAGGATATTAACTAGTACCCTAGGATCAGTAGGTACAAGGAACTCATGCAAACCTATGTATGAAACCCTATACTTATCCTAAAGGGGTTGAAGAGGAAGATACCAGCAAGCTTCCAGAAAATGTTGACAACCTTATTCCCTGTCTCTGGTTCCTTGAATGCCAAACAAATTTCAACTATATGATGGAAAATGCGATAATTGGAGAAGGGTTGTCGAAGGTGTCTATCACAGCAGCTAGGACTTGTGTTCATCACAACGGTTGGAGCTGAAAGGAGAAGCATGGCCAGTGAATAGAGAAAGGTCCCTAGCATGATGAAGGTGGTGGTGGAAGGCAGTAAGAGCAGAGAGCAACTGAAGGACATTGTGGGTGGTGGGGCAGGCCTGTCTTTTCATAAAATTAGAATCATTCCCATGGGATGGGAATGAACTCAACCCACCTCCTGTGGGAATGATGAATGATGATTACACAATATCCCTGGGAATAAATTTGGGGTGAGAATGTTTTCTGCATATCTTATACCAAATGTGCGTATTTTATTCCCATCCCAATCAAACACTTCCATAGTATCTAATTGCCATTGGAAGTGATTTTGCTAGGAGACGGAAAGGTAAAGTGACAACAGGGAGTGCCTACATTAGTTCCCCACTCCTTGGGAATGTAGGCATGCACCTCAAAAGTATCGAACAACTCAGAGACATATTCTGTTTAATAAACAACCTAGGACACACTGAGACAATTATATATTTGTCATACCTAAGGCTTCAATGCAAGGTAGTCAAAACCGGACAGGACCGGCCGGTTCAACCCGGAACTAGACAGCCATCCGGTTCGGATGACCCTAATAACTGCCCTGTACAAAAACCGGCCAAAGAACCGCAGAACCGGTACAAAACTGGCATAACTGGACAAAACCGGCGGTCCAGCAGCTTTAAACCGGCAATTGAGCGGTTCACTAAAAATTGATGGATCTGATTGCTTTTATAGCCAAAACATAACTCTTCTTTTAGTAAAGGAGTCTATGTGGGACTCTCAAGCCATGTTCACGAATGAATCCCAGCAATCACACGAAGACATGGTTTGTACCACTGATCTTGACTTTAGTCTTATCCACATTTCTCATGCTTTCTTCCATTTTGTTCTCCTCCAATTCCTCCTCCCTTCTACATCTCTATGGTAGCCACGTTAGTTCTCAGCCAAGCCTCCCATGTCAGTATCTTCTTCTGGCTCTTTAATTGTGTCCCTATCATATACCCCATTTCATACTTAGTATTTTTTTGTGTAAAATTCACAGTTGAAGGCTTTAAGGGGTTGGTCTTATCCTTTCTCCTTAAAGTTCTTTTATACATTATGATGATGGTATCCTCTCTCCTCTCAAAGACGGAGATGCTGGCCTTTACTCGTCCTCTACTTGTATAGATTGAAGAACACTAGCTGGTTTTTAGTTTGCTATCTCTGCTGAAAAGAGTACAAATATGCCTGGTATTGCTTTTGTGGGTGTGGGACATTTAGTTCACGGTTTCTTTCAAATGGGAGGCTATGGTTCCTTGTGGTAATGCTAATTGGAGAAGTCTCTCTTTGGCTACTTTTCCGAGGTGTGCTTCATGTCCTATTCACGTAGTTGGGGATTGCTCCTCATGCAATTGTCTAGCCAAGGTCTTGAGGTTGCACTGGTCAATTTCCAAAAGGTAGAATATTCAAACCCTTTTTTACGTGTCTTACCTTGAACTATGACATTTTTTTATTCATATTTAATGTTTTTTAAAATAATATTACATTTTTTCTATTGAATATATTTTATATAAGTACAAATATGTATATTTAATTATAACCGGTTCAACCACGGTTGGACTAGTAAACCGTGAACCAGGAGCCTCACTGATTAAATGACCGGTCCGATTTTTAAAACATTACTTCTGTTGATATTTATGTAAATAATATATTCTGATTATAGGAATATTTGGTAATTAGGATAATCAGATATTGTGAATAGAGAAATGATATTATGACACCAAAAGTTGACACCAACTTTTGACACCATGGTTAATTCAGTATATTGGTTGGTTAATCAACCAATAGTGTCAAAAGTGAATTAACCAACCAATATACTGAATTAACCATGGTGTCAAAAGTTGGTATCCCAATATCATTACTCTTGTGAATATCTTGTAATTATGACACTGATTGTATTTTGATTTGTTCATTGCCAATATAATACAATCTACGTTGTGTAGTTGAAACACACGGGTTATGCCAAAGTCTCTTGTTTTTCTCTCATCTCAACATGGTATCTAGAGCCTAACAAGAGGCAAAACCCTAACTCTTTCCTACCTGGTGGACCTACTGTTCATCAGTGAAATTTTTTCTGCAAAACCGTGTTCTCTTTCCGGTTTTGCACCTTCCTTCGTTGCCGTGTTCTCCTTCCGGCATCCAACCAGTCATATACGTTGTTGTCAGTCGTCCGCTGCCAGTCCATCACTGTTCTCTGTCAGTCCGACGTCAACCCGCCGCCGTCTGCCGTGCACCGCCGCCGTCCGACGACCTTTCGGGCCGACGATCACACGATTAGAATCGCCGGCCGCCGATCTACACAGCCGTCCAAATCTCGGGCCAACCGCCACCGGACGCGCCTCCACGCTCCGATCTCCTCTCTGGCGCTCTGTCACACGCACCACCCTTCCTGCCGCACGTAAGGGAGTTTCCGGTGGTCTTTCCGGCCACCGTTTAGTGCTCCGTACTCGTCCCGGACTGCTCTACCTGGATCTGGTCTTCTTTTTCTCTTTCGGACTCGCGGTGCATCCCTCCATTACGCCGTTACTCCGAGGTACTTTTTGGTTTCAGTTTTCAGTTTTGTTTATTAATCAATGGCTGCTTCTGGACCCTCAGATACTCCTAAGGACTCCTCCAAGGCTGACCCTCCTGTTTTCACCAATTATGTGAGTGCCCCTCTTTGCACTGACAAATTGAATGGAAGCAACTATGACTCATGGGCCTCTGATATCAAACTTTGACTGAATGGACAAGAATATGTTGAACACCTCACCACGAAGGCTACTGACATTGCTGAAGCTGACCGCCCACGGTGGAACAAGATTGATGCTCAGTTGTGTAGCATTATCAAGTCCACTATTCACTCTTCTTTGAAGCAGATTTTTCATGCCCTTCTCACTTACGAGTCCGTTTGGGAGCAAGCCAAGGTTCTTTACACCAATGATACACAATGCCTCTATAGTGTTTGTCAGAATCTCATGAATATCATTGCTCCTCGCCAGATTGATGGTCCTATTTCTGCTTATTTGGGAAAGTTCATGTGCTTTACATGATTTCAATGAACTTTTGCCACGGGCCGACACTTCAGCCAAGAAACTTGAGCAGTGTAGTAGCTTCTTCATGCTGTTGGCCCTATACGGTTTGCCTCCAGAGTACTCCACCACCCATGATCAGATTTTGGGTTCTCCTAATGTCCCATCTCTGAACACGGCTTGGTCTGCTTTGCTTTGGGTCCCGTTCAAGACACCAGCTACCTCTATGCTCCCTGGTGCTCCTAGCCATGAGTTACCTCCTGCTGTAGTTGATGCTTCTGCTCGTGTCTCAGGGTAGTGGTCGTGGTCGTGGTCGGGGTAAACGCCCGAAATGCGATCACTGTCACCGCTTAGGCCACACTATTGATAAATGTTGGACTTTACATGGTCGTCCTCCTCGCGCTGCTAATGTTGCCCAGGTTGATCCACCAGCCCCATCTGAGCCATCTCCTCAGTCTACTACATCACCTGTTACCTACGCAGAGTTTCTTAAATGGTTTGAAGAACGTTAGGTCACTGGGTCCACTGCCTCTGTTGCACACACTGGTAATTCCTTTACTTGTGTCTCTCAGTCGTCCCTAGGTCCTTGGGTTCTGGATTCTGGTGCCACCAATCATATCTCCGGTAATAAATCTCTTTTTTCCACCCTTTCTACGTCTGGTTATTTACCCACGGTTACATTGGCCAATGGTTCTAAAATACATTCCCAGGGGGTTGGCACTGTCCATCCATTCCCTTCCCTCTCGGTTAATAATGTGCTTTATGTCCCGGGTTCCCCATTTAATTTGCTTTCTACTAGTCGCTTGACCCGTTCCCTTGATTGTACCATTTCGTTCACTAAAGATTCTGTTTTCCTGCAGGACCGGAGTTCGGGACGGATAATTGGCGCCGGATGTGAGTTCAATGGCTTGTACCAGCTGTCACCTCCTTCTCGAGTTTGTGTTGTCAAGGATTCCCCTCTTCTCACTCATGCTCAATTGGGACATCCCAACCTTGCTAAGCTCCAACAGCTGGTGCCGAGCCTGTCTAAGCTTACTTCTTTGTCTTGTGAGTCGTGTCAACTAGGGAAACATACCCGTAGTTCGTTTCCTAGTCGTATCGTTAATCGCGCTAAGTCTCCTAGTGCATTCTGATGTTTGGGGTCCTAGTCGGACTGTGTCCACGTTAGGGTCGAAATATTGTTACTTTTATTGATGATTTCTCGCGTTGAACTTGGTTATTTTTAATGGAAAATCGGTCTGAGTTATTTTCTATATTTCAACAATTTTATTATGAAATTAAAAATCAATTTGGCATTCCTATTCGTACTCTGCATAGTGATAATGCTAGAGAATACCTCTCTCAACCATTTCAATCATTCATGGCTTTTCAGGGTATTCTTCATCAGACTTCTTGTGCTTACACCCCTCAACAAAATGGGGCTGCTGAACGCAAAAATAGACATCTTATTGAAACAACTCGCACCCTCTTACTACGTGGCAATGTTCCATTCCGTTTTTGGGGTGATGCTGTTCTCACTACGTGCTATCTCATTAATAGGATGCCTTCCTTCGTTCTTGATAACCAAGTACCTCACTCTGTTTTGTTCCCTCATCAGTGCCTCCATCCATTAACACCTCGTGTCTTCGGGTCTACATGCTTTGTTCATAACCTACAACCAGGTATTGCCAAGCTCTCTGCTCGTTCACTAAAGTGTGTCTTCCTTGGTTATCCTCGGTCACAAAAGGGTTATCGGTGTTATTCTCCTACTCTACGCCGTTATCTTGTATCGGCTGATATCACTTTCTTCGAGTCCTTATTTCGGGCCACCTATATCTCTCGAGTCTGTCAAGGATGTCTTTCCTCTTCCTCCAGTCCCTGTCTCATATAATCCACCCACAATCCCTACCTCCCCTACTATCCCTGTTCCTGCCCCGGTTGCTCATACTCGTCCCTTGCAGGTATATCAGCGTCGCCAACCGCCACCTCCACAAGTTGAGCATGTTCCCACGGATGATAGTGGTACTGCCATTGCTGACTCTCCTCCGACGCCAGCTCCTCCGCCTGCTCCGGCCTTGCCTCCTGAGCCAGAACTTCCTATAGCCCTCCGGAAAGGTATACGCTCCACCCGTAATCCTTCTCCTCACTATGTTACTTTAAGTTTTCACCGCCTTTCTACACCACATTTTGCTTGCCTTTCTTCTTTGTCTTCTATGTCTATTCCTAAGACTGTAGGTGACGCTTTATCTCATTCTAGGTGGAGACAAGCAATGGTTGATGAAATGAGTGCACTTCAGAGCAGTGGTACTTGGGACCTTGTTCCTCTTCGGTCTAGAAAGTCTGTTGTAGGTTGCAGGTGGATATTTACTGTTAAAGTGGGTCCGGATTGCCAAATAGATCATCTTAAAGCCCGCTTGGTGGCGAAAGGATATACTCAGGTTTTTGGCTTGGATTATGGAGACACATTCTCACCAGTTGCTAAAATGGCATCTGTTCATTTGTTTCTATCCATGGCTGCTATTCGGCATTGGCCTCTGTATCAGCTGAATATCAAAAATGCTTTTCTCCATGGTGATCTCACTGAAGAGGTATATATGGAGCAACCTCCAGGATTTGTTGCTCAGGTGGAGTCTACTGGTCTTGTTTGTCGCCTCTGCAAGTCTTTGTATGGCCTCAAGCAATCACCTCGAGCTTGGTTTGGTAGATTTAACATTGTTGTTTAGGAGTTTGGGATGAAACAGAGTGAGGCAGATCACTCAATTTTCTATCGTCATTTAGCTCGAGGAGTGTCTACTTGATTGTATATGTCGACAACATTGTCATTACAGGGAGTGACCACCATGGCATATCACAGATAAAACAACATCTTTGTCACCATTTATAGACAAAAGATCTTGGAAAACTCCGATACTTCTTGGGCATAGAGGTGGCACAATCAAAGGATGGCATTGTTATTTCTCAGAGAAAGTATGCGATGGACATTCTTGAGGAAACAGGACTGCTTAATGCAAAACCAGCTGATACTCCTATTGATCCAAATACTAACGTGTACAGATATTTCTTTTGCAGTAAGTGTGGTAAGTCAGTTCCTAAATTCACCATGCGAAGGTCATTTGGATGCTTTGATCCGTATTCTCAAATATATCAAAGGGGCCCTAGGTAAAAGGCTCATCTATGAGGATAAGGGTCATACTCATATCGTTGGATATTCAGATGCTGATTGGGCAGGCTCTCCAACTGATAGAAGATCCACTTCTGGATTTTGTGTACTCATTGGGAATAATCTAATATTAAGAAACAGAATGTTGTTGCAAGGTCAAGTGCTGAAGCTGAGTATTGGGCCATGGCATTAGCTACTTGTGAACACATCTGGCTCAAATAGTTACTTCAAGAACTACGATTTGGGGATGTTACACAGATGACACTCATTTGTGATAACCAAGCTGCACTACACATTGCCTCAAATCCAGTATTTCATGAAAGGACAAAGCACATTGAGATAGATTGCCACTTCATCAGAGAAAAGATCTTATCTGGGGACATCACCACTAACTTTGTCAATTCAAATGATCAACTGGAAGATGTCTTCACTAAGTCTTTGAGAGGTCCTCGAATAAATTATAAATGTAACAAGCTTGGTGCATATGATTTATATGCTCCAGCTTGAGGAGGAGTGTTGATATTTATGTAAATAATATATTTTGATTATAAGAATATTTGGTAATTAGGATAATCAGATATCGTGAATATCTTGTAATTATGACACTGATTGTATTTTGATTTGTTCATTGCCTATATAATACAATCTCCGTCGTGTAGTTGAAACACACGGGTTATGCCAATGTCTCTTGTTTTTCTCTCATTTCAACAGCTTCAATGCACTGCATTTTGGTTTTCCTTTATGTGTCGTTATTAAAAGTTGTTAATAAAAGGACGAAAGGTAAAACTTGGAGAATACTAATAAACCAAGAATATCAATTGCTTACCATTTCAACCCAGATCAGGCGCAACCCAGGGGTTTACACTTTACACTGAAATGTGGTGTCAATAAAAACGCACAATGGGTAGGAAGAAGCCGGAAAATGGGAGAATTGGAAGGTTTTAGATACGGAAGGAGAAAAATAGAGACATAAACTAACAAGTAATAAGACTGATATTGATTTGGTGTAATGGATGATGTGATTACAAAACACAACCAAATACTTCTATTTATACTAAAAGTAGAATCCTAATCTTAATCAAATAGAGAATCAAATCATAAAATATAAATAAGAAATAAATCCTAAGAGATCATCTAGGATACTCTAAGATATGCTAAGATATTATCAGATATTTCTCTGATTTTCTAACACTCCCTCAGTAAGCTTTAAGCTTGATATACAAAAACAATGCATATTCCCCCTCAAATTAAAATTTAAAATAAAAACTAAGCTCCACGAAAATAATGGTTGGAAGGCAACTCAAGATTGTTGGAGAGGCCGGAGAGAGTTGCTGTGACGATAACTTAGCAAGATAGCCGGAATGATCATCAGCCTGACAAAAATTTCTTAGCATGCAATCTAGCAGCAAGGTCCGAACTTCTCAAAACCGTATTTGGAAGCTTCAACAACAATATCGGAGACCCAAATTATTTCAAATTGAAATTAAGTTAAACAACTACTTCCGGGACAGAGACGAGGCCAGTGCATCTGGGACAAGGGGCCAAGGCTAGTGCATTTGGGAAAAAGATGGGCCAGTGCAACTAGGAAAAGAGTCGGGCTAGAGCATCTGGTACAATGAGTTGGGCTGGTGTGAGTCATAGCCAACATAAGTCAATCATCAACGGAAATAGAAGTCACGGCTAATATGATTCATATGTAGGAAAAGAGTCACCACTGGAATGATCGTCGTTGGGAACAAAAGTCACCACTAATATGACTCATCCGTGGGAAAGGAGTCACCACCGGAATGATCGTCGGTGGCAAGAGAAGCCACTAGTATAATTCATTAGTGGATAAAAATTGTATGACAAACACTGAAGAAACAAAACATAACCAAAGAGAGCCAAACGCATTGAGGTGGTTGCTGAAAAGTGGTCCATAGAGGGAGGTAAGAAGAAATCCAGAAAGAGGAGGGGTCGACGAGTCGGGCGCTGAAAACGGCGGCCGAAACGGTGGACGGTGGCGAGTCTGGTGGTGGGTTCGGCGGTCGGATACGACGTCGGACGGCGGCGGACGGTGGCTGACAGCGGTTGATGAGACAGAAACGAGGGTTGGAATGAGGACACAACCACGGAAGAGGCTGCAAAATCGGAGAGCGAACACGGTTTTGCGGAAAAAAGACAATGGCATAACCCGTTTGAAACAAAGGAGATGATAAAATGATTAGAGTTCCATCAAACTTAGCGGAACTCCGCAGCGGAATAGTGACAGGACAGGTCACGGAGGATGGTATCGCTCTAATACCATGTTGAATTGGAAGGTTTTAGATACGGAAGGAGAAAAATAGAGAAATAAACTAACAAATAATAAGACTGGTATTGATTTGGTATAGTGGATGATGTGATTACAAAACACAACCCAATACTCATATTTATACTAAAAATAAAATCCTAATCTTAATCAAATAGATAATCAAATCATAAAATATAAATAAGAAATAAATCCTAAGAGATCATCTAGGATACTCTAAGATATGCTAAGATATGAAAATATATTATTAGATATTTTTCTAATTTTCTAACAATATTTAATGTTTTTTAAAATAATATTACATTTTTTCTATTGAATATATTTTATATAAGTACAAATATGTATATTTAATTATAACGGTTCAACCACGGTTGGACCAGTGAACCGTGAACCAGGAGCCTCACCGGTTCAATAACCGATCCGGTTTTTAAAACATAGATTCAATGCACTGCGCTTTGGTTTTCCTTTATTTTACATCCGTAGTTCTGATAATAATGCCCCATAAAATCGTTATTAAAAGTTGTTAATAAGGGGACGAAAGGTAAAACTGGGAGAATACTAATAAACCAAGAATATCAATTGCTTACCATTTCAACACAGATCAGGCGCAACCCAGGGGTTTACACTTTACACTGAAATGTGGCGTCAATAAAAACGCACAATGGGTAGGATGAAGCCGGAAAATGGGAGGAGTCCACCTCCATGAATAGAAATCTCAAAAGACTTCGGAAATCTAATCCTAGAAATGAAGAGCAACCCTTGAATATAAAAACAAAAAAACAAAAAAAGTTCTAGAGCTGTGCTCTCTGTTTGGAGTTTGGACCTTTAAGTGGCTCCATGAGCGACTTTTGACTTCTATACTACGTTACTTACTTAGACCCCTACTTACGAGATTAGACCTTTCTAGACTTGATTAACTTATCAAATACACAAACAATAAGTCTTGAGGGGCTAAAATATCTATAACTTTTTAAATAATAGTGTTGATATAGTTGATATGTTTTGATATGATTCAGACTAGGTGTTAATATATTTTTGATCTAGTTTCCTAGTTTCCATGAATCAGCTGTAAATAGGTGGTTGATCCCTAAAATCAAAGGATTTGATTTTGTTCCTTGTAAATTAATCTGTATACATACTTAGAGGCTGAGAGGTTTTCTCTCAATCTATTTAAGCATCATAAGTTGATATCTTGAGCTAGGGTTCCATCTGCCTTTTTCGGTGACCTTTTATCGAGGACCGTCTCCGACCACCAAAGTAAGGTGACCGGGCACATAAGAAACAACCGGCGAGTCTGTTCCATAAGACCCATCATCGTCCGCTGCCACACGCGCCACCATAGACTTCTGTCCTCCACCACACGTGGATGCCTGTTCGTCTTCCGGCTTCTTCTGGACTGTTTTTTGGTGTTCTCTGCCTCTGTTGTGGGGGTCAAAAGCCTTTTTCGATCAATTTTGTCATCTCCCTCTCATAATGTCCAATGTTTCGTCCGCTGCCACTTCTCAAAATGATTATTCTGGTTCAAGGTCTATAGGGAAGGGCCTAATATCTTTTGCTTTCTTTGGAAGTCCCACTATTACATCAGAAAAACTCAATGGTAAGAATTTTGTGGATTGGTATAATGCTGTTGAAGCTTGGTGTTTAGGTCAAGGGCTTCATGAACATCTAACCAAGAAGGAAGCATATATTGATGCTAAGTTGATGATGCACTTTTCCATTACAAAACTTGTTATGAAATATGGAAGAAAGCTCAAAATATCTTCTAATGACATACAACGTCTCAGCCTCTGTCCATAATTTAGTTAGCCTAGTCTCTTCACCGTCATTTGGGTTACTAAGTTTGAATAAATTAAAGAGAATATCGAGCCATGGCTCTCACAATATTATATGGTTAAACAATTTAATTCAAGAGTTAAAGTTTTGCGATATATGTTCTATGCCATTAATTTGTGATAATCAAGCAATTTTGCACATTGCTTCCAATTCAATCTCTTATGAACGGACTAAACATATAGATATCGATTGTCATTTCATTCAAGACAAGATTCCTTCAAAAGAGATTATTGTTAGGTAAGCGTTTGGTTTTGTGCTAAGCATCTGACCCTTGTGTTTTAATGAATCCAAACATTAGGCAAATGATTGTAATGAACTGTCTGAACATTACTAATCTTCTACTTGAGATGTGCAGGATATACAATCTTAAGTATAGATTCAGCACTTCAAGCAAAATCAAAGAATAGAGAATTGAAAAGCATATCATGCGTCTGAAAGACAACTCAAGTTCAGTTAAAGCAAGCATCTGAACAGTGATCAACCAGAAAAGCACTTAGTTCAGTCCTCTAATTCAGTCAATGCACTGCTGAAGCTAAGCAAGACTTCCATGAAGAAAGGACTCCAAATCCAAGAGAAGTCTTTTAACTGAAAGAATCATCATACTATAGAAGAAGTATCATTTGAAGATATCAAGAATACCTTTCAGAATCAAGTATGAAGCTGAAGCGTCTGGAGAACTTGCTAGAAGTCAAATCAAGCAATGCATCTGAAGATTGTGAAAATATCTAAAGCTTTTCTTTCAAGACAGAGTTCAAGTACTTCAAAGAAGAAGCCCAGATTGGATGAAGATCTCTCTGAAGAAATCTAAAGAAAGTGTATATAAAGGAAGAGACAGAAGATAAATTGAAGAGTGTAGGCCGAAGAATATCTAATCAAGACCATGTTGAAGGATTCTTTCTCATCTGGAAATCCATTCAGAAGATCATTATGAGTTTAAGCACGTCACAGAAGTCTAAAACTCTACAGCAAAACTCTACGATCTCTCAGCAAAGTTTATGAAGACAAAAGCTCTTGAAGAAAACTGAAGAACTAAAAAACTTGCATCAAGGATAATTTAATGACTGAAGAATCAAGTCTTAAGAAGCAAATCAAGTCAAATAGATTTGCATCCTTCTCTCTAAAGTTTTTGTTGAAGAACAAATCAAAATAAAGATCAGGTTACAACTACTTATCAGATACGAAGTCAAGATCAAGTCTGATATCAAGCGTCTGAAGACTAACAGTGACAAGGAACATTTGTTAAAAGATAACGGAGTCCCCTCAAGCTATGAAAGGAATCTCAAGGATGAATAGATTTCAAAATATGTTTTCATCTTTTCACAAAGCTTTTAGCAACAAGCGTCCAGGGTCTAACAGATACTATCTGACAGAACAAAGAAGCATCTGAAGATATGTCAGGAATTTTCATGACCAAGAATGCAACAATTATCTATTATCGGTCATTGATCAAAGTTTCTTTGTCAAGCTTGATAAGTAATAAAATATATGTCCTAGTTTTATCGCATGTGCTAACCCTAGATGTTCAAGGAGCAAGAATGCCTATAAGGGTACTTAATCTTGCTGCAGAAAGATAACTATTATTTATGGGTATTAGATATTTTAGCCACTCAAGAATCATTGTTTTATGCATTTGGTAAGTCTTAAAAAAGTCTAATATTAATTTTGCTTATCAAAAAAAAAAAGTCTAATATTGTGATTAGGGGTCTATGCAAGTGAAGTTAACTAATATGTCAAGAATGCACCTGACATAATTGGAGTAGTCGACAACCGCACACATAAGAGGAGGGTTTCATGTAGTATAACCAGTGTTGTCAAATAGCGGCCATGGTGGTGGCAGAAAAATGACATGCAGCCATTGCATGGCAATGGTGTTGCAGGTTTTGTGTGGCGGGCCATGGCGGTCACCATACTTGTGGCGGCCAAGGAGGAAAAGGCGGAAAAACAACAAAAAAAGTGAGAGAAAAAAAAAAGGGAGAGAGAGAGAGAGAGGCTAGGTCATGCCGCCTGACCCAGAAACTAGGCCCAAAAGGGTGAAAACACTAAAACTTCGCAGCTTTCTTTCTCGTTGTTGTTTCTTGGTTCCAAACAAACAAGCACTCATGCAGCTGCTCCTTTGACTATCCTCCGAAGACCACCGTCCTCTGGCGACCCGACCACCTCCGTTGAACCCATCTCTTTTATGTTTTTCACTCTTTTGCCGCTTTCTTTTTTGTTTTATAATTCAGTTTTTTTAAATAAAATAAAATAAAAAAAACTTTCTTTCTCCTTTTTTCTATTATATTTTTTGCTAAATTACTCTTTTGGTCCCTTATCTTTATTTTGATCCCTCATTTATTTTTTGTTCCATTTTGATCCCCTATCTTACAAACGTTAACCTATTTTGGTCCCTTCCGATAGTTTTGCACTAACAGCATTAGGTTTCCGCCGCCACTCGCCGGAAACAGCCGCTGCTCACCGGAATCTGGGTTTAGAGAGAGAAAAACCCAGTTTCCCCTTCTCATTTTTCTTCCTTCTCTTCCTCCCCTTGCTTCTTCCTTTCCCACCATCTCCTACCTCCTGACCTTCTCTCCTATCTCTCAGTTCTTCACTCGCCAAAAACAGAGAGAAAGAGTTTGAAATGAAGGAGAGGGTATAGTATTACTATAGTCGGTGTCTGTGTGATAATTGATAACAAAGGATTACAAATCTATGGCTAAGATTTTACAAAAGAAACAAAAACAAGAGGTTAGGTATTGCTAATTTTTAACGATCTGGCCTCTAGATGAGGTGAAGCTAATATATATAGTAAAAATAGCCGACCTTGGTATGACAAATCCGATTGAAACAAATACAAATCTCTATACAAACATCAACAGACCCCAAGAAATTTATTTTAATTTAATAAAATAGGAAAATAAAAACACCATTCCACGACCACTAACACTATTAATGTATTAAAAAAATGAAATGGGTTTCTCAAGAAACATGAAAAGATTGAAACTTCACAGATACACGGTGAAATTTACCTTGTTTGCTTTCACTGGGCTGGAGGATGGTGCTGGAGGGGGTGAGGTCAGGAGGTAGGAGATGATGGGAAAGGAAGAAGAAGCAAAAGGGGGGAAGAAGGGAGGAGGAAGAGAAGGAAGAAGAGAGAGAAAGAGAAATTGGAGTTTTTCTCTCTCTAAACCCAGATTCCGGCCAAATTCCAACAGGCGGCAGCGGTTTTCGGGGAGCAGCGACAGAAACCTAACCCCGTTAGTGCAAAACTAACGGAAGGGACCAAAATAGGCTAACGTTTATAAGATAGGGGACCAAAACGGAACAAAAAATAAATGAGGGACCAAAATAAAGCCTAAAATAATGATAGGGGACCAAAAGAGTAATTTAGCCCATATTTTCTTTCTTGTGCCGTTATTATTTTACCTTTATTTCATTTTTTTAAAATTTTGTTTTTCCCTTTGCCTCTCCTTTTTTATTTGTTATTATTTTAACTGTTTTTAAATGCAGTTATTTTTTATTCTTTTTTCAATTCTTTTTTTTAATTCTGTTATTTTTAATTCTGCCTTTTCTCTTTCATTGCTTCTCTTTTTTAATTCTGTTTTTTAATGCTGTTTTTTTTCCTTTGGCTGTTGAGGAAGAGGATTGGACAGTTATTTTATATTTGTATTTTTTTTTTTTTATCATTTTCTAGTGAAGTTTTGAACTTGATGGTCATGAGACTTGTATATAGTTTATGATATGTAATGATCAAACTTAATATAGTTTCTATTTAATTTAGATAATGGTTCTTGACATATGTTGGTAGTTTTTTTTTTTTTTTTAATATATTCTTTCTGCAGTTTTTTGTATATATAATACATATATGGTGGATTTTTGCTGGCTGCCATGATCCACCGTTAATAATACTGTGTGTAACTTGATCAAGTGTCCCCACTTGATCTTTGTCCCCGTGGTAGTCTTGAGTCCCCAGATGAAGGTTCAATCCCCGGCTATTAGTATCTTGTTCATTATGAATTTTGACCAAAAACACGTAGTTTAACATCCCGTTTTAAGCATGTTTTTCAGTTGTACTATTTGTTTTTCATGTTTCTCATAAGCTTAACTTTAGGGGAACAATCCACAAAATAACATGCACTAAAAATTTGCCGAGTGCATGTTTGGTAACGCTTAAATTTTGGGAAATAATTGTTTTTTAAGTTTTCAAAAGCTCTCTCCAGTCTCCAGAGAACATTCCATTATAGTTGTTATATGAACACAAAATAAGCTAATCTAAACACACCATATTGACAATGCATGCATAAAGAATCTGGCCTCAATGATTACTTCCGATTTCCGAAAGAAGCAAGCTCCTCCGTCCTGGTTATTATATAATATATAAAATATATATTTCATGAATATTATAGTTACCTTGGGATCTAGCATAAAATTTATTGCATCAACCAACTTGGGAAGTGAAAACTCATCAACCGGGATAGGTGGAGGACCAACTCCTCTAGCATGTACTCTCTCACCCCAAAATGGTTGATCACCAAAAAATGGAACTACAGTCGTTGGGCACTACCACAAAACATACCAATTATTAAAAGCAGAACCAGATGATAATAATTATTAAGGATTCAAACAGCTATTAATTCCTTACAGCAGCTTTCAGTCCGGCAGCTGTTGTTCCTGCACCTCCATGATGCACCTGAAAACAATGGGTAAGTATAAGAACAAAAATTTGCAATAATAGATAATTGAAACCTCGAAATACAAATGCCAAGACAAAAAGAAGGTAGTACGTTAAATATTGACGAGTTACCGAACAATCACAAGACATTTAATGGAATCTTAATTCAACCACTAGATTAGTAAAAGATACTCGCCCATTTATTTACATAAACTTCATGACCATGTTGAAAGAAAATTAAATAAGTTCCTTTTGATACAAAATATAAAAAATAAAACAAAAAAGCTCTTTTGTATTTGTTTGGTGGGAAACAATAAAACTTCTCAGTCAAGCTTAATTTTAATTATGTTTGTTCTTATTTATGCCATTATAGGTCTAACATAAATTGTTCAGATCAATACATTAGTTAAACTTGGTTTGTAGCCTAATTGTCAGGCACCATACCTTAAGGTATGAGAGTAACCATATGAGGGACTAAAGTGTGGCAAAATGTCTCACCTTCTACTATGAGGCAACTAAGGAATAAATTTATTATTTGCCACTGCAAAGTTACGAAATTCCTTTTGTGACATTAACTTTTACCTCATGACTTCGCCAACCCAAAATCATTGTAAATGTTTAAGTTAAAAACTCACAACTTCAAAGTCAAATAATTCATGTTAGCCGCTCCCAACAAAGTTTTATCTTATCCATAGTTTCCACAGAAAGAATAAAAAGGAAACAATCGTATTAGAATCATTGTATAGTTTATGTCAAACTCAACCACAATCTCTCCTCCTGATGATAACTGATTTCAAGTCATCATTTACTAATGCAAATTTTGCAAAAGAAGTCATTATGAGCATGGTAGTTAAACGCGATATTTGACTAAAAAAATCAAATAAGTTTACTTTTTGAATTAGCTAAAACTAGTTAATTCATACTCTTATTTGTTCCTGTCAAAACCTAGAGTAAACTTTGTCAGATAGAATAGTGTAAATCGTGAGATTTGGGGTGTTTGGACCTGGTAGGAGAGCCTAAAACCATTTAAACCCATGTCAAAAATTCATACTTCTAATGTGAGACTCTTGTCCTTGCATCAGGGTCCCAGACTCCAGCACCCCAAATCTCATGATTGACACTATTCTATATTTACATTGTTTACTCTGAGTTTTGCATTATTCAATGTTAAAGCCTTAGGTTGGTGTATTTTTAGATTCATCCACTTACCAAGTTTTACTTGTATTTTCCCCCTTTAAACATAACATATAATTAAATATGAAATGCATAAAAATACCAAGAGTCCAAGACTACTAGGTGCATTATTCACTCAAGCATATTCAGAAATTCCTATCTCACATTATACCTTTTTATTCTTGATGTAAAAACTATGGATGAGATAAAGCTCTTTCTTGGGAGCGGGTAACATGAATTATTTAACTTTGAAGTTTGAAGTTATGAGTTTTTAACTTTCAACATTAGCAATGATTTTGGGTTGATGAAGTCATAAGGTAAAAGTTAATGTCATAGAAGGATATCATAAACTTTGCAGTGACAAAGATATTCCTTAGTTTCCACTTAGTGGAAGATGAGACATTTTGCTGCACTTCAGACCATCGAATGGACTCCCATACCTTGAGGTACAATACCTGACATTTAGCCTAAAAACCAAGTTCAACTAATTTATTTATCTGAACAATGTATGTTGGACCTATAATGGCATCAATAAGAATAAAAATAATTAAAATTAAATTTGAGAAAACACAACATTAGCATGTTGAAGAATAATTTCAATATGAAAATACTTGATTACTCCAGCTGTAAAAAATGAATAGAAACCAAAGGTATATTAAGCATATAGATGATGCTCTCCAATAACAATTAAGCATTATATTAGCCCATATAATAAATTCCAGTAAACTACAAAGTTGCTTCAGCCATGTGCCCAACATACTCTGCCATGTTTGAACCAACAAGCTTTAGCAGGATGAACATGATAATCCTACAAGGCTACAACTCTAGCATGCTTGCAGTATTTACAGATTTGAAAGAATTGTGACTTTTACAGTGATTTTTCAACGTCATTTGCTTCAAAAACAGATGAACTAAGAGTATTGAAGTAGATGATCTCACCACAGCCTTGCAATGTAAGAATAGCCAGTCATGAGGGCAATTATCCAATAAGTATACGAAGTCCTTTGGTTCTGCCACTGGGAAGAAACATATTTAGTTAACAAAGCATAAAACTAATAAACGATACAATAGAAAAGCAAGGATACGCAGTAAGGAATATTCTTACAATTCCCAAGACCTCCCCATCCTTTATTGATGATTCCCCTCTGTCCAGTTTTCTCCAGTGCTTCTACAATTGTTTGTGTCATCTTTTTTGGTTCTTGAACAGGCTTTAATAAAAAAAAATGAGAGAGAGAAGCAATAAGATTAAAGAGTAAAGATATAAATCAATTAATTACTAACCAGGAAAGGAAAAAGCCTGATTTCTCTTTTTTATTGTTAAGTAGAACATAAAGTTTCAGCTTGTAATCCATTATTTGCATCACAACAGCTATACATTATACAATCATCAACCTTCTGAGGACTTCATACAAGAAATACCCAAACAATGGAAAGGTAGAAAAAATTTAACTAGCAAACTAAATTAAATTTTTCCTACTCAAATAGTAAAGCACGCTAATGAATTATATTTTTAAGATGTTAAATTTTTAGGGAGCTCAATAACATTAGAAGATGGCAAAGAGAAACAAAAGGGAAAAACATAGAAAAATTACATGGACGTCCTCTAACGGTTGACTTAATTACAACAAACACCCTTGTTTAAAAAATAACACCGGCCTTCATCGAGGCTTATGTAGTCATTATATTTACCTTACCTCCCTTGATGTTAACTAGCCGTTGATACTATACTTACCACCCCTTTTTTTGGGGTATCATGTGTAATATCCTAAAACCTTAGGGGAAATCAATGTAATTTCCCTTCTGAAGTTGAATAAATTCAGCTTCCAACCACAAAGAATAAAGCAGATAATGAACATTTAATTACACATGTCATTCTTCAATTCGTGACTATGTGGTAATTAGCAATAACAGTTTAGAAAATGATGCGCCTTCATTTTGCCGATGGCCCTTCATGGATCAATTTTCATTCCCTAGGAGGGGGGAAAACTTTTAATTTGTCGTATTACCAAAGTCATGGTGGACTACAGAATTTTCTAACAAGAGACTTATATTTAAAGCTTTTATTAAAATTGCAAGTACAAAAAAAAAAATCAAGTGATTATTTATTTTGAATAAATTATTATAGTGAACAAAATTTATTTTTCATTAGTAATATTTAATTATGCATAAAAAAATTATAAGTTACTATGTTACTAATTACAATATTCATTAAAATGTTATAATTCTTTTGAAATAAATTCTCATAATTTTTTAAAAAATGTAACTTTAACTATTATTGTTAGTAAAAAAGTTAATATGTTTTGAGAGAAATTACATTGTTCCCTGAGATTTGTGGATATTACACCTAATACCCTATGTAGTTAATCCCAGAAAGTGGCCAACCCCAAAAACACTCTGACAGGATAACGGGTAGCTGGATGGCTGCTACACGAAAGATCATAGGTTAGGATGAATGACCAGAGAGACAAATAACTCATTAAAATAGAGGTTACTAACAGAGAACTCATTAGAGGCATAACAACTTCAAAAAGTACAGTCAGCGCACCAAAGACCTAAAAATGATGGATGCCTGCCGGAATGTCACTGGGCATGTCAGAAACTGGACGTGCTTGGCCAGAAAAGCAATGGGCTGCAAAAAGCATAGGGAGGATCACAAACTTGCGAAAGGGGACAGGAAGCACAACAAGAGGCCAACAGACCTGCTAAGGATCTGTAACTGCTGGCATATTACTGGGATTGGCCGGAAAAGTTGCAAAAGGGTACTACTACAATAGAGTTGCAAAAGGAGTTGATAATGCCCAAATAAGATGCCAAATAAGAGGTCTCCTAATACTTAAGTTTCCAAAATACTTGAAAAATTCCAAGAGATATGGGAATCTTGTATAGAAATTAAACAAATCGAGAAACAAAGACATCATGCAAGGTAGATAGATAATAATGGCAGGACAAACAACGCAAAGAAGAGAAAGAGGTATTCCAGGGTCTCGTATATGAAACGTTAAACCCAAGCTAGACATCCCTTACATTCTGGTGAAGACCTTATTTTACTCTTCATAACCCTATGACACAGAATGGTGTTTCAAGGGAAATCGCCACCATGGTAGTGTTTCAGACACAAGCTTTCACAAAGCCTAATCATACCTCCATCAGCTTGTCACACACATCAAACTAACCACGTGATCTGTCACAGTCCTCCCCATTCCTGACCATAAAAAGTCCCTCTGATTCCTCTCAACCCTTTGAGCCAACCCCAGAAATGTTGAAAAGAGACAAATAATAAATGGGAATAGTAACAAACAAGTCTCAACCAAAGTAGTATGCACCCATTTTCCTTACTATCACAGCCTAAGAAGGGCTTTATTTAAAACAGTAAATAAATGAATTCACCAGACCATTAGATTCTCATTTACATTATGATTTAGTGGTCTTTTGTGTTTTGTAACTGGGAAAGTTCGATAAGACGATAACACATTAACACAACAAATTCTTCATGCAAGTACCTTGTTATCAACAAGCATTAAATTACTCACAGTAAAATTGGCAGGCCAAAGAGTCAAAGCAAAGTTCCTGCAGCTAGTTTTTACATGTATAAAAATATGATGGAAATAAATACACTCACCAGGCTGCCAAATCCAATGTAAATAGGCTTGTCACCATCTTCGAGCCATTTTACAAGGGACTCAGGAGGTTGATAGTTCGATGCAAGATCAAGAAAGCAAAACCCTACTACATCAATTTTTGGTCCCCAATCTGCATAACAAAAGAAAAACAGATTGGATCTTTCAACCAAGAATCAAGTAACAGAAGATAGCATAAGTGGTTATTTTCAGCACTAGACATACTTTTATCTATAACAGTTAGCAATCCAAAAAGAATTTCAGAAAAGATAACTTAAGGGCCTGTTTACTTTCTAAGAACATTTTCAATTTTCATTTTCTAAAGTCTATATTGATTTTAAATTGTTAACAAGAAGATGGAACACCGTTGCAATAAACAATTGTTACAAAGAGAAGATGGAAGGCTAGTTAGAGAGAATGCATTTTCGAAAACAATGAAAACAATTTTTTGGCATTTTCAAAATTTCTGGAAACAGTGGATCTGTTTTCAAAAATTGAAAAAGAAAATGGTGAGGGAGATACTAAAATCAATACAGATCTTAGAAAATGAAAATTGAAAATGTTTTTAGAAAGTAAACGGGCCCTAAGCTTGTACCAAGAGCACTTGCAATTACCCATTCATTAAACTACTATCAGTCAAGGGAGTTTAGAAGGTTTATTCTGCAAAGGGCAAAGGGGAGATTTGTTCCAGAAATGATATAATTTTTCCCCTCATATTTTCTGTTCTTCATCAAATGAAATTTTCATTCATTAGTCGCAGTCAGATACCAAGGAAAAATAATGAGTATAGATAAGAGTTGTTAGCTCTTACTAAAAAGGACGTGCACATAAGGCACAAATTATAAAAATTAAGGAACAGTACTTCACTATATTATGAAATGCATAAAGTGAACTGCATTAACAATGACTACAAATAAAAATAGTTTAGATTAGAATCTAAAGAACCACCTTTGGGTTTAGGAACAAGGTTAGGACTCCATATATATGCATGTGGAACATCAGAATCAGAGCCTTGTGAACCACTTAAGTATGTGACTGGTCGCAGCTTCAACTTTTTCTTCCTAAGATCATTAATCATGTCTCGTATTCCCAGCCAAATCAATGAGTCAACTATTTGATATGATAGCTGAAGATTTATAAATGACTAATATTTAGTTAAACCTGGAGGCATCAAAATTAGGAGGGATGACAAGAACCAGCCGTAATTGAAGAACTCACCCTGTAACCAGCTTGTTGCTTTACACGGGACAAAGGATGTGGAAATTCGCTAGTTGGCCTAGGCAAAAAACAAAGTACATAAAACACAGATTTCAATCCTCAGGAAAACTAAAATTAACAGAACCAATTGTTAAAGAACTAAAAGAAACAATAGTAAATGAGAAAATAACTTCAGCAAAATATGAAACAGTAAGATTACACTACCAAGATGAAACTTACGTCCATGGCATTGTGAAAAAAATATGAATTGGAATTTTCAGTGCCTCTGCCACATGGGTATGCCCTAAAGATGTATATTACAATGTTATTGGCAAAATACAACAAAGATATAAATAAAACAGTAGTATGTGCTTATCTCATCAGAAAATTAGAAAGAAAGGAATGACAAGCAAGCAAGAAAAGTGAAAGAAACATAGCAGTGCCAAGAACTATCACTCAAAATTTACTAGTGGAAGCATTAGAATCCCTCCTCATCAGACCATCTATTAAGTGGAATTCTAGGAATGGCTATATATATCTATAACATGCCTGCTTACGCAAGAGCCCTCAATGCACAGGCCTATTTTACCTTGTGCTAAAATTCAAATCAATTGTCAAGATTTTTTATTTTTTATTTTTTGTTTTGGAGGGGGCATTTTTCAAAAAAACTTAAGCTATTAGGTGGAGGCCAAGGAATGGTTTTATATCTCTCAGAAATATGTTTTTTACGATGTCCTCCTTGTCTTTCAAATTCAGGGTCAAGCCTCACCATAAAGAGAAACAAATATTTAACAAACTACTTTTAAACAGAAAAATACTCGATCATCTTCTAATTGTCCCAAAAGTGACGAGCTTGTATTTCCAAACTGTTGACTTCTGGCCATTTCAACTACAAACGAAAATGGTGCGGACGGAGGATCTATTGCTTCAACAAATGAAAGCAACAGGAAGGATATATGGGATGGATGTGACCCACTAAACCCAGGAGATACTAATTAGGGGTGGGAATAGGCTACGCCGAACTAGGTCCTGACAAGCCTGAAGCTGGTCTGTGTTCCAATCTCAAGGCCTGAGCCTGACCTATTAGCCTGATATAGATCAATTTTTAAGGTCCGGTACTCCAGTTTGACCTACTTCAAAGTCTAGCCTAGCCTGAAAACCTATTTAAAGGCCTACTTTTCAACAAGGCCTTTAAATATGCCCCACATATAAATAGGTCATGGGCCTTCACTTATAAATAGGTTTATAAGCCTCTAATGATAAAGAGGCCGATAGGCCTATATGATAAATAGGTCACTAGACCTTCACAAATAAATTGGCAAGTAAACATCTATATTTAAATAAACCAATAGGCCGTTACTTTCAAATATTATTGTTAGAAAATCAGAGAAATATCTGATAATATCTTTTCATATCTTATAATATTTTAGTGTATCCTATATGATCTCTTAGGATTTATTTCTTATTTATATTTTATGATTTGATTCTCTATTTGATCAAGACTAGGATTCTACTTTTAGTATAAATAGGACTATTAGGGTTGTTTTTTGTAATCTCATCATCACTACATCAAATCAATATCATTCTTATTATTTGTTAACTTATTTCTCTCTTTTTCTCCTCCTTCCCTACCTAAAACCTTCGAATTCAACATGGTATCAGAGCGGTACCATCCTCCGTGACCTATCCCGTCACTATTCCGCTGCGAAGTTCCGCTAAGTATGAAGGAATTCTAATCATCTTATCATCTTCTAAGCCATACCAAAAAATATATATATATCCTGCCATTTTTCTCTCCTCCGTTGTGTTCTTCTTTTCCAGCGCGTCCTTCGTCTTTCCTACCCTTGTTTCTGTCTCGTCAGCCGCCGATCTACACAACCATCCAAACCTCACCTCCACGTGCCGACTGGGTCCCTGCAGCTCCATCACACGCGCCTCCCTGCAGCTCGATGTGTTTGGTTCTCTTAGGTTATGTTTTGCTGTGTTCGAAAGCTCAAATCTTTGGCTCTGCTCTACTGTTTGCTTCTTCAGTGTTTGTCATGTAATTTTTATCCACTAATGAATCATACCAGTGGCTTCTCTTCCCACCAACGATCATTCTGGTGGTGACTCCTTTCCCACGGATGAATCATATTAGTGGTGACTTTTGTTCCCACCGACGATCATTCCGATGGTGACTCTTTTCCCACATATGAATCATATTAGTCATGACTTCTATTTCCATCGATGATTGACTTATGTTGGCTATGACTCACACTAGCCCAACTCATTGTCCCAGATGCTCTGTCTCGGCTCTTTTTCCTATATGCACTGGTCCCTCTTTCTCCCAGATGCACTAGCCTTGGCCCTTTGTCCCAGATGCATTGGCCTCGTCTCAGTCCCAGAAGTAGTTGTCTAACTTAATTTCAATTTTAAATAATTCGGGTCTCCGATATTGTTGTTGGAGCTTCCAAATACGGTTTTGAGGAGTTCGGACCTTGCTTTGTTAGATTGGTTGCCAAGAAACTTCTGTCAGGCTGATGATCATTCCAGCTATCTTGCGAAGTTATCTTTCCATCAACTCTCTCCGGCCTCTCCAACATCCTTGAGTTTCCTTCCAACCATTATTTTCATGGAGCTCAGTTTATGGTTTTTATATTTTAAATTTTACGTTGAGGGGGAATGCATTGTTTTTTGTGTAACAAGCTTAAAGCTCAGTAAGCTTTAGCTTGAGAGGGAGTGTTAGAAAATCAGAGAAATATCTAATAATATCTTTTCATATCTTAAAATATTTTAGAGTATCATAAATGATCTCTTAGGATTTATTTCTTATTTATATTTATATTTTATGATTTGATTCTCTATTTGATCAAGACTAGGAAATTCAGAGAAATATCTGATAATATCTTTTCATATCTTAGAATATTTTAGAGTATCCTAGATGATCCCTTAGGATTTGTTTCTTATTTATATTTTATGATTTGATTCTCTATTTGATCAAGACTAGGATTCTACTTTTATAAATAGGACTATTAGGGTTGTCTTTTGTAATCACATCATCACTACATCAAATCAATATCATTCTTATTATTTGTTAACTTATTTCTCTCTTTCTCTCCTCCTTCCCTACCTAAAACCTTCGAATTCAACAATTATAATATTATAAATCATAAATATAAATTATGAGTGATATAATATGGTATTAAAATATATTAAAGAGTCATGCTAACTAGTGCCCTAAGAGCACTAGTTAAGGAATGCAAAAAGGAAATGTTTCATTGAAAAAATAAGTGTATCACACTTCCAAATATTGAATTCAGAAAGTCCCATGAAAATTTCTTCTTTTGATTCCATAACGGCATTGATTAGCATTATCTTATGTTAGAAATATTAGATTAGAATACATTATATATATATATATATATGTGTGTGTGTGTGTGTGTGTGTGTGTGTGTGTGTTAAATAGACCAGCCTGATAGGTCTAATAGGTTTTTCTTAAAGCCTTAGTCTGGCCTCTTTAGCTATATGGGCTTTTTAAAAAGCCACTTGACGTGGCCTTTTTGTTAAATAGGCTAGACTAGGCTAGGCCTTAAAAAGGTTAGGTCATAAGCTAGGCCTTAAAAAGGTTAGGTCATAGGCTCTCAATGAGCGGCCTGGCCTATTCCCACCCCTAATACTAATAGATTAAGTGTGTGTTTGGGAAAGATGGTTTGTTAGACTTCCAGCTGTTTTTTGTCCAAAAAACTATTTTTGTAAGCAATCTGTTATGTTTGGGTCTCTAGCTAAATTTTTAGAAAAACTTTTCTTTTGAAAAAAAAGCTGATTCTCTGCATCTGATTAGAAGAACTGGTGGATTGGTAAAGATAATTGTTTTTCTCCCTCCCTTGTCACTCTCACATGCAATACCCATTCTCTCCTCTGTATTTCATCAAACATTCCGCAATTTACGTTTGTTTTTCATTTTTGCTTTTCTGTTAATATTGTTTTTCTCTACTCTTTTCCCATCGACAACAATTCATCACTCATTAACAACTGTTTTTTATGACAAAATATATTTTTATATATTTTAATAAGTTTTAATGTTAAAAAAAGCATCAAATATTATTAATATAAACAAATAACTTCATATTCTTTTTTATATCATCCAAACAAAATAGATTATCTTAAAATCGTTTTTCAGCAAACAGACTCAAACTAAAACAGATTCTGATTATAATCGATTATCACAATAACCGATTATACAAATAATTGATTATTGATACAATTTTCTTTTTTTTCAACTTTCCCAGACACTCTAAGAAGAAACAAAAGAATCTGATTAAAGCAGTGATAGGAATATGGTTTTGAAGATGGCAATGATGTGGAGGACTTCTAAGCTTTTAGCTTACATAAATCTCCAATTCACAAGCTAAATATGATTTCCTAATTGTTGGCTCTTGTCAAAGGCATTATATAATGGCTTTTTTGAGATTGCTGACATGCATCATTGAAAACACTGATCCAACAATATTCCATAATTGAGAAACTCATCAAATTGACTTGAAAGTAAATGCACAAAATCAACCAATCATATAAAAGAAAAGTAACAAAAAAAAATTCATACCATAAGCTGGGGGATTTGCAATGATTGCATCTGCTTTAAAGGGAACACCAGAATCAATATCAGGTTCTTTACAAGCTGGAAGCAGAGAATTAATAATTTCTTTCATCTGATTTCGCTGAATAGGTATCTCAGACGGTCCTGATGGCAAAAAGCCCTTGTTTTTAACCATATCTGCTCCAAAAAGAATTTAAAAGTCTAACGTAAAATAACATAACACCAAAAAGTAAACAGGACAGTATATTTTCATGATCTGAACTACGTCAATACATTATTCATGGCACACATCAAATCAATATGCTATATTTTTAGGATCAGAGCAAGCTTATTTCATGTTTCAAATTTCACTGGACAATAACCAGCCATCGTTCAAAATGCATGCCCAATTCATAACACTTGCACACACACAAACACATAACACACAGCAGGACAGACAAAGGGATGGGAGAAAACATAGAATAAATAACCTAAAAAGAATTGTGCTTTACCAGGCACCCCTTTTTCTATCAATTTTCAAATAACTGTCTTGCAATTGATATAAAAAACTTCTTGTCATTGTCATTCTGTTAGGTACCTTCTTTTAGGAAGATGAAGATCCTAACTATGGAGAAAACCTCTCCTAAACCAAAACAGAAAAAAGAAGAGGGATAGGGAAAGAATGGTACAAATGTACCCCAAAGGAGCACTCTCCTCACAACTAAACCACTGTTTAGTTCACACAAAATATAATTCTTCATTCATATCTTGAAAATACAGAATGGCCTCTTATTTATAGGCCTAACAACCCCTATCAATACTCCTAACAACCAGCTTATCAAAACTAACAAACCCCTAACAGCTAACAACAACTTCTAACAAAGCTAACTGAATATCCTAATCTAATAATAGTCATTACTAACTAACTCCCTAATCTACTAACAAACCCTTATATTAATCTTTATTACTTATTGGACTGGGCCCTAACAATACTACCCTCCTGAAAAACAACCTTGTCCTCAAGGTTGAAGCATCCACCGGGGTCCCACAACTTGAAGCATGATGACCAAACCATGCATGAAACATAGAAATTCCCTCCGGGGTCAAAAGTTCTGTTTTTGGTGGCATTTTTGGCCAAAAAATAGAGTTTCTTTGCTGCTATGTAAGTGCGACACAAAAACACCTTCTTTGTTCCAATGCATGAAGGGCCTCCTTCCATTAAAAAATTCATTACTCTTTTCTGATGTCCTTCCATCGTCGTTTCCACCATATCCGAGTTATGGACACCTGTAACAGTTGCTGCATCTTTACCTTCGATTTCCCCCTTGCTCTCCTTCACCAATGAGTCATCCTCTGTTTCTGGTTTTGTCTCAGGATTTACCTGCACCTTCTTTGACGGCAAATTGGGCAATGCCACCTTTGCTGCCCAAAAGCTTGGTTCTTTATTGCCCCAAGAACTAGGTTCTTGCACCTCAACCCCCTCATCAGTATCACCGCTCTCAGCCTCCTCCTCAGCAGACTTCTCATTCTTGTTAATCGAAGAATTTCCCCCCACAACTGAGGACGTTTTCTTAGTTTTCATCTTCAACAGAAATTCTTTATTGAATCTTGAACCCAGCATCTCCACCAGTAGTTCTTTTATGTAATCCATGTCAGTTTTCAACTCCGCCAACTTCACTCCTTGTTCACTGGCCAACTTCTCCAATGTAGCCACTCGACTTTCCATTGTGAAACACGATCCGGCAGGTCGGACCAATTTGTTAGGTACCTTCTTTTAGGAAGATGAAGATCCTAACTATGGAGAAAACCTCTCCTAAACCAAAACAGAAAAAAGAAGAGGGATAGGGAAAGAATGGTACAAATGTACCCCAAAGGAGCACTCTCCTTTCACAACTAAACCACTGTTTAGTTCACACAAAATATATAATTCTTCATTCATATCTTGAAAATACAGAATGGCCTCTTATTTATAGGCCTAACAACCCCTATCAATACTCCTAACAACCAGCTTATCAAAACTAACAAACCCCTAACAGCTAACAACAACTTCTAACAAAGCTAACTGAATATCCTAATCTAATAATAGTCATTACTAACTAACTCCCTAATCTACTAACAAACCCTTATATTAATCTTTATTACTTATTGGACTGGGCCCTAACACATTCCCTATCAGTTTAACTGAAGTAAGAAACAGAAGATGGACAATGCTGGATACGAGAAGGACGAAAAGTTTATACATAGATGCTAAATGAGTGATTATCCTGAAACCAGTACTGACTGGGAATTTGTTGTCCTAAAATTCTAATCTCGAGAAATTGACCCAAATGACTTGTGTTTGTACAAATGTTAACACACAGTCATGCAATTTCTATCAAAAAAAAATTAATAACTTAACAAAAAGCTTGCAATGCTATCAAAATACACCAAAACCAATTTTATCAACCACAAGTTTTCCAGGACCCCAATGCACCAGTGACAAAATTTTAACTAGTTTACGAGTCAAGTTTTCTACAGAAAATTAACTTCCAATCACTTATTGGTTAAGAATGTTCAACTAGTGGTTGATAATGATGAGTAACCGCCTATTGATTAATTAAGCACCTGAGTGATTAATTATTTCTAACTGGCAATCTTTTTGCCCAGGTTTCTTTTTCTGCAACTTTCCCAAACAAAAACACATTGGAAGGGATTATGGACCAGAAGAAATTAAGAAATTATGAGTAAGGTCACTCAGCCAATAGAAGAACAAATTTGTACATGGTTACACAGTACGTACAACCAGCAAGGACTTTGGGATCACCGCCTAACGGATAAAACTCCAAACCAGCTGTCAAAACAAACTCCTTAAAATTTGAATGAGTCGCTAATCTAACACGATGGCCATAATCCTGCACATAAATACATATAAAAAAATTCCTCAATTTTGAGTGAATAAGATTTAAACAAAATTATTAACATAATGAAATGGGAAGTCACAGAAACTAAACATATAGCAGAAATTACAGAAGATACTATTTTTGTGATAAAAATACAACAGATACAAATACCAGAGACTAGTGAAAGCAGTATCAAATACAGAATCCCAAGTTTGTAATATCTTCTTTCTCTTCATTTGCTTAGATTTTCTTACAACATATGAGAAGAAAAGTAGGCGAGCACACACACACGAGCACACACACAGATACACACTCGCATATACATGTATACATACATGAGAAATGGAAAATTGACATATTAAAGTGTCTCTATACCTAAAATCATCTGCCTATTTTAATAAATGGCCGCATATATCCTCATGTACCAACAATAAGCATCATATCATATCATGTATATTATAAAGCAGGGAAAGGGGAAATTGAGACATAAGAAAGTGCCTCTTGAGGTCTTACCTGCAAGCATTTGCCTATTGCAACAAACGGCTGCACATCTCCTCGTGTACCAACAATAAGCATCACTATATTCAACGGCGGGATGTAATGTTGGTCCATAGCATCAGGTGAATCATCAACAACATTATCTAAATGTGTGGATCGAGCACCAAGAGCTTCAGTTTGAAGATCTCCCGGAACTTCAAATTCTACGGTTCCATCATGTTTAACAGTAGCTATTCTGTTCAACAATCTAATCTGCACAGTTGTAAAAATCAGCTGAAGTTCCAGAGCATATATGATTAAAAACAAAGAATCCAAATATGTGTGTGTACTGTGTAATCAAACAATAGCTTCATAAGACAAAATAGTTTAGTAATAAAATGTTGGATTCAAAGATCACAAGTGAAGGTTTGTATCAAATAATATTAGATACTCAACAAGCAGACGTCCAAGAAGTAATGCAGTGCATTACCAAATTTCTAAATATTAAAAGAACTTACTCATGTATAAAATGATGCAGCCTATATTATATTGTTAATTAAAAAAGTCAAAATATATATCATTGAAATAAGGTTTAACTATTGAGTAGGTCCCTGAACTATTTGTGAATTTTCAAATAGGTCCCTATACTAAAAAAATTTGTAATTGAGTCCTCGAACTTTTATAAAGTTTTCAATTGAGTCCCTATACTAAAAAAGTTTTTAATTGGGTCCCTAAACTTATATAAAATTTTCAATGGAGTCCCTGGGGTAGGGTTCTGTGGAGAGGTCTTTAAGTTTGCTGATGTGAAACGTGACCTGGAATTCCCCCAAATTTGTATTTAGGATTGCAAAAGACCAAAATGTTGAGCCAAAAAACCAAAACGTTACCTGCGATTGCTTTTCCTTCATCTGAACAAATAGTTTATTCCTTCCCTGATTTATGATTTATGGTTGTATATCCCTTCCTTGAAATAATTTCGTCCAACATAGTTCTCACACTTGCAACTTACTACATCTCACTTCATCTTGTTACATCTTGATGTATTTTGTTGTGACAATGTCTCAAGGTTCATCTTCTTCCACCCAAACTACTCATAAATGGCCGATATGGTTATCCAGCCTGGATGAAATCAGTTATATTCCATCCAATTCAATATATCACTAACGAATTTTATAATTTAGGGACCTCATTGAAAACTTATATAAGTTCAGGGACCCAATTAAAAACTTTTTTAGATCAGAGACCCAATTGAAACCTTTATAAAAGTTCGAGGACCTAATTACAAATTTTTTTATTATAGGGATCTATTTGAAAATTCCCAAATAGTTCAGAGACCTACTCAATAGTTAAACCTAATAACTATATGCTAATAAACCCTAACTATAAACATTTATAACAAAAAGATGTATCGAACTTTGATGTGGAACGCCATAAAAAATATTAAAATAAGAAAATTTATACAGACATCACTCTTTAGCTTTCAATCTAATCATTTTTAAAAAAGAATCACAGAAGTAAGAATTATTTTCTAAATAGACAAAAGTTATTTCAAAAAGTCTGTATAAAGCAACAAACTTTCAACTAACCAACATATATAACAAAAACAAATAAAGCAATAAAACAATAGAATATTCCTCAATATAAATTAATTATGTATGTCTCTGGGTACCGCTATTTTAAAAACAGAACACTAATATGCATTGGTTAATTGGTTAATCCTAATACAAGTATCTTAAGAATCGGTTTGGTATCTCCTTAAAAATGAGGGAGAAAATTACAAGGACGATCTTTATATGAAAAATTGTATGAAAAACCCATCCCTCAATTTTTCACCCTAAATCTTCAGGGGATATCGAACTGTCTCCAAGGCTATTATGAGAGTTGAGAGGGGAAGGGATCAAAAGGAAATTGAGGAGGAGAGGGAAGGAGAGTGTTGGGTCAGTTCATAAGTTTCCTTCTCATTGTTTGGATGTTTAAAATCCTCAAAAGTCCTCCAAATTGGGGAACTTTTAAATGTTCATAAAGATTAATAAGGGAAAGTTTTGGGGACTACACGTTAATCCCCATCTTCCTGACCTCATTATAAAACAAAAAAAACAAAAAACCAACAAAGATGAGGTTTACTAAAAACCTTCCCCTCTTCTCATTTCCCTTGCCAAATCCTCCATCTAAAAATAGCCTAGGGTTTCTTCTTTCCTTTGGGGAGCACAAAAGTTTCTTTTTAACCCACATACATTAAAATATTTATCAACTACTGCAGAACCAAATGCCACCACATAGATACAATACCCCTCACAAAGCAAGAAAAAGAAAGAAAAGAGATATCATAGATCACAATAATATACCTTCTCCTGAACAGGAATTTTGTCATCAAAAATCTGTGCAGCATCTTCAGGCCTTAGATGTCTCTGCCTCTCTGTTTTTGACCTTTCCAACTTAAACTTACTTGAACTTGAACTTGGCTCCAATTTATCTCCATGTGATATGTCTACTGGTAGTGTGGTCACTTTAGACAACCCCTTGCCAGGAAGGCCTGAATAAGGGGATAAAACAAGATTATCACAGATATAGATCAGAAAAGGGCAATAAAATGAAATTAAGGCATCAAATACAAGTTAAGATAAAATAGATGTCCTATATCAAAAAAATGCAAAGAGATCCTTGGCACAGCCAACATTATGATGTGTTAAGGGGGTTTCTTTGTCGAATAGACAAAGATATTGACAGGCTTTGCTCATTTGATATTTTTTTATTGTACCCTTGTTTCTGTTTTTCATCGGTTTCTTTAGGAGGATATCTATCCTCTTCTCCTATACCTCTTTCTTCTCTTCTCTAATGAAATTTCTATTCTTATAAAGAGAGAAAGAGATAGAGTGAGAAAGGATAATGCGAATGAGTGTAGTAGCAGTAATCACATTTGTTGCAGAAGTGTCATGCTCAGAGGAAAGCACATTTTAGAATTAATCTAAACAAGGTATCAAATAGAAGGTTCAAAACCCCATGACATCATTGTCGCCAAAAAGAATTTAGTTTGCATAAAACCATTGAATATTCCATGTATATTATATGGGACGTCATCCAAATATCAAATTGTGAGAATTGAATGGTCTGCTATCAGTCTCAACAGTTTGCTTGTGATGCAGCTAAATGGTCTTCTGACAATTTGGTGGCCTTGCAATTAGTTTCCTTTCCTTTCTTACCTTAGGAATCAACCTTTAAGTTGGATAATTGCAATCCTTGCAAGCCTGTTGAACTCCAAGTTTACATAGGAAGCAATGAAGAAGGATCCCAGATACTCGTATGATTTTTACACTTGCAGATTTAGCATCATCTTTTGCTATGCAATACTAGTATAGTAACTTCAATTTACTTAGATTATTCCCAATGTCCTTTTCTTCAATCACAAGGGAGCTCCTGTGCCCAAATGAGGGGATGGGAAAAAGTGAGTTAAGTACTAGCATTGAGACTCACTAAGGGATCAAACCCAGCACAAGTGCTTTTGAAGGAAGCTGGGGTCATTGGCATACTGAATGTCTTTAATTTGCCAAAAGACAGAGTATTTCACCACCCTACCTACAAAGAAATTTGTTATGAAGCTGCTCGAGCCCTAAGCAGAGTAAGCATGCTTCCCTTGCAATTGTTGAGAAGACTAATGTCTTGTCTGCAACTCAGAGGTGATGAATGTGATCACATGCAGACATGCATACTTGCTTTGAGAATAGGATACTTCATTTGATACAACTAAAATGTATGGCCCGATCATTGAAACAAATATCAAAGCACTTAAAAGACTATATAATTTAAGTGATTTGTGAAATGCTTGAGTAAATTTACATTTACAGGGAGACTAATGATGGGCTATCTCCTAAGTGCATGTATAGATACAAACTAGGTACATGAATTGATAAGTTCATCTATCTGAATTAAATGCCACTAATTCCAAAACACCCACTCAAGCTGGAGCATATAAATGAAATGCTCCAAGCTTGGAACAAATATATTGAACTCTCGACCCCTCGGAGACTTTGTGAAGATGTCCACTAATTGATCATTAGAACTAAATAGCTAAATTCGTTAATCCACCACCTTATATAAAATAAATTCCAATTATTAGCCACATCATATCAATTTCTGACATCTTCCATTGCATAATTTACACATTAGGTGCTTATACGACTTTTATGGATTCAAATACATTAGCCCCACTAGAAGTTCAAACAATTTGATTTGTAGTCCCAAATTTCCGGTTCACTCTATTTCACATAAACAAAAACTAAAGCAAAATAACAACTCCGAACACCAAAAAGTTAAAACCAAATCAACAACCAAAAACAGTTCAACTTTCAAAGTGAAGAATCTCGCAAATCAGCTTTCAAAATATAACTCCATAACTTCATTTTCTCCTCTTTTTTTGTTTAAACTCCTCTTCCTACAGACTATTTGTTTTTCGGTCCCAGATTTCCAATTCACCCAGCACCAAAAAGTTAAAACCAAATCAAGAACCAAAACAGTTCAACTTTCAAAAAGAAGAAGAATTTCACTATTCCGCTTTCAAAAAAACCAAACTCCATAACTTAATCTTACACGCTTTTATTCAACCTTATTCTCCTCTATTTTGATTAACGATTGCTTAACCTAAAAAACGACAAAAGCTCAATACAAGAAGAAAATCGAAGAATCGAGAATGAGAGAGAGAAACAGAATTGTACTGACTTGAGGCTGAACTGCTGCTGGTACTGTTATCAACGGAACTTCCATTGGCAACAGCGTCTCCACTATCCTTCACCTCCTTGCTAGTGCTTCCATTTCCAGCACCTACTTCATGCTCCACTCTGACCGAGAGATCGCTCGAACTTGACGAGCCGGTAGATAAGTGCGGTCGATTTTCCGGCAACTCCGCCATCGCCGCCGCCGTATCCGACGCACGATTTCGTCGGCAGTGACCTAGATCCACCGCACTGATTCAAGAGAGAGAGAGAGAGTAGAAATTGAATTGAATTGAATAAACTTGAATTGACAGAGAACGTGAGGGGCGAAGAAGACGCTAATTATACAAGGTGCGTTTTTATATACGTTTTATGAAAAACCGCATCGGACCGCATTGGACCGGATTAGTTACCCGTTACGAACCTTGGGTTCGATGGATGATGAGGGGACACGTGTGTACAAGGGTGGCGCGATGCGATGCGATGGGAGGAAGATTTTTTAATTTTTAAAAAAGGTTTTTTTTTTTTACCAGAAATTTAAAAAAAAAAAAAAAAAAGTTAGAACCCGACTTTACAGGCTGCGGCATTCGATTCCATCGATATTTTGTGGGACAAATTGACAGGGAAAAGGAAATTAGCCCGCATACAGTGGAAAAAGAATCTAATATTGGCCCTTTTTTTCATATCATTGGGCTCTAGAATTTTGTTATGGCATTTTATTTTATTTTTTTTGAAAGATATATTTTTTTAAGAATTAATAATGAATTTAATTTCTATGTTCAGTGTAAATATTTTTTACATGGACATCCGATCGTTACAAATCAGCATCATTTTTTTCTCATTTAGAGCATCTCTAATGCATCACTTTTAAGCAACTCACTTTGGTTCCTTATCTCATCATTAGGAAGGCTCCACTATGCTAAATCACATTTAAGCAATCCACTCACTTTTTACTCCGATGATACATTCATTAAGCAACTTTTAAGCAACTCACATTTTTTATATTTTTTTATTTACACCAAATTTTGTTTTAACTCAAAATATTAATTAATTTTATTTAGTTAATACATAAAAATAAAAAATATTTTAAAATATAACAAATTTATTATAATAGTTTTATGACAACAACGCAAAATTATTTTATATAATTAAAATAAAATTTAAAGAAAATACAACATTATCCTAATTAAATCCATGCTTTTTTCTAAGCATGTCAAAAAAAAAAATATGTGATCTCGGTGTTATCTCTCTTTCATATCGGATGTGTCTTTCATGAGGACACGCCTTGAACTCCAACTCTTCCTGCTTTATATTGTTTTCCTTCTCTTTTAGCTTGTTTTCCTCCTCCTTAAGATGTGCCAATTTTTCCATGACAGACACTTTTTTATTGAGTGTGTCTTGCACGACACTATAATCATTGTTAGAAGATGCTTCGGTTGTCTTTGCTTTGCTCTTCTTTTTTTTGTCTGTTGTCCCATTGGGCGTTCTAATGGCAATATTGGGTCATATTCGCAATTGATTAGCATCTCTGGCTTAGAAGACGATGAGTATGCCCCATAAGCAGAAATCATTGTTCTTTTTGAAGAGCTTTCCGATGACTCTATAGTCCATTTTGGTTCATCTTTCAACAACCGCCATACATGCTCAAATTTGAATTTCTCCCCTTCATCTTGAGAAAAATTTGTATACGCATCAGCCATGATGTCCTTCTCTGACCTCCTACTTTTCTTTCGATGAACAGCTTGTTTATAGCACCCGACAAACTTCTGAACCACCCACACTATGCAACCGATGCAATCGAGATTTTAGTGGATCTGCTTCCTCTCTGGCAACTGCTCACAGTATTTGTTATAACTGTCTCTAATTCTTAACCAAAAACTATCTGCTTTTTGGTCAACTCCCACAATAACATCCTTTGAAACGTTGAGCCATGCTTGAATAAGATGTGTGTCCTCTTCTGTTATAAATCTGACACGTGTTTTTTTTTCTGAGTAGGAGGTCCTCCTCCTCCATCAAGTGTAGTAACATTATTGAATGTTTTTACACTGACAGTGCATACTACTTTAATCCATTAATAATTATATTTGTTTATATAAAAGGTTGAAATGTGCACAATACACAAATAAACTTGCAAAAGTTATATGATGGATATCAAATGCAAAAAGTCTCTAAGCAGACTCACATGGAGAAAGATATCGGCAATCATAGTAATTCTTAATTTCATCTGTACACTATTTTTCATTTGATTGGGGACCACCATTAGTGAAAACTACTGTAACATGATCTGGCCCCTTGTTAACATATTCGAATAAATATTTTATACAGTCCGACTTATTACCGTACTCAATGTTAATATGGGCTCGGTACCTCATCAACAATTTAGGATTGTAACGTACGACATATTGGTTGTCCAAATGAACACCAGCCTTCAATGTAGTGACACCAGTATCCCTTCTCCTATAAATAGGATATCCAACGTCATCAAATGTTGTCTGATCAACGAATTTCTTTGGAAAAAAACTTTGGACATTTCCCACTCTTCATGCAAGAAGAGCTACGATTGGCATTACTACAAGGTCCATGAAGCATAAAATGTGAAACAACAATAAATAAATTTGGAAACCTCGTTTTATCAGGTAGCTCAGCAGAAGTCACAGAATCAATAAACTGAACTGATTGTAAATTTTCTAGCCACAACAATATCTATGCATGTGGCAAACCTCGTTTTTGAAATTCTATTGTGTACATACCTAAAAATATAAACAAATGAAAAAAAAAATCAATATCACATAAATTACTATATATAAAAAAAAATTTAAAATGTACTAAGAATAATACCTGCAATAACTTTCCCAAAGAATTGACCTTTCTTAAGATCAGTCATTAATTGATTTACCTTCATATGAAACACTCTACATGAAATGTCAGGACGATCAGTAGCAGCAAGTCCCTCCCCAACAACAAAATTTTGAATTTCATCTCACTTTGGATTACACATAAAAGTTAGAAACAGATCTGGATATCCAAGTTGTCTACAAATTGCCATAGCATCTTGATAATTATTAAACATGTATCTATGACCACCAGTAAATGAAGATGTGAGAATAACTCGCTTGCCAATAGTTACAGCATCAACATCACCTTTATCTACAACTTCTTCAATACCTTTCAAAAAGTCACCTATGATTACATCTTGACTTCTTTTAATAAACGACAATCTCTGCGCTTCAAGCATTGAATAGAAATCAACTATAAATTGTTGGAACAACCTTCTCGTTTTCAACAGCATGGTCCTCTCGAATTCTCTATCCATCAACCTAAAAGCAATGAACTCTCTAAGAGTGACATTAAATCTTGGATTTTCTGCAGTTGATTTACTATTTCTGCTAGAGTCTTGCCTACATCATGAGCTAGAGAAGTGGCTATTAGTGCATACCTTCTACAAGGTGTCACTTTACTTCGTAGCTGTTGGAGCATTAATGAATAGACCACTGACTGAAGCATTCCATATCATTGAAAGCATTGCCACTAACTATCACCAATGGGGTTCAGAGAGAGGTAATAACCCGAAAAAGCTTTCGGGTGGCACATCCTAGTGTAAGGTGCGTCGGCTATCCTAGGGGTCCACCCAATATAAGGTGGATTGCCCCGACGTTGGTGCTTGTTGGCCAATGTGGATATGTAACTCCGAAGTTGACATTCTGAGGTAGAATGGATCCAAGTGCATTAGGGAGTAGTGGAGTAGCATTGCATTCTAGCATACGTTAATGTATGATGTTATTAAGTGTTTATGTTATATGTTGTTGCCGTGATAACATGATTGTTGTGATGTATGCTCGTCATGCTAACTGCTTTCTTGCCATTATATTCATATACATGTTTCTTACTCCACGTTCTCTCTGTTTGTGTTTGGCATGTATCTTTTATGTAGAGGACGGCGAGCAGCCAGTTGAGGACTGACTCTGAGGAGTCGCGACTCGTAATTAGGATTTCCAATTTTATGTTTTAGTTCAGTTTAGTTTGTTTATCCGAGGATTCATTCCGGATTGGTTATACCAGCTCTGTATGTGACATCAAGGGTTGGGTTATTTTTTTCTTCTTGTTATCATTTTAAAACTTATGTTCTTTTCCGCGTTGAGCCAATGTTACAATGTGGTGCCTTTTACCTTGGTTTTGACTTTATGAAAAAAATACATGTTTTTATCTTATATCTTTTATTTAAATTTTTATAAGTGTATGCGGGGTAGAAGGTGTCACAGTCAGTGGTTCTCCAAGGAAAAAACATGCATAATGGTAGTGATGAAAATCAATATTCAACTGTTGATATACCCGAGAGACTCCTTCTTTCTCATCACGGATGCCTACTTTCATTGAGGAAAATGTAGTGGACGATGTACTTACCACTCGTGATGATCATAATGAAGGGATATTAATCTAAACTTGACCATAGTGTAAGTTATGCAATTTTTTTTTTGCACCATAGTGTAATTAATGTTTTTTCAGGTATCCATGTTAATTAATTATTTTTTGTTTTTGTTGGTGACTTAATTTAATTAATGTTGAATCTCTATTTGAACTTGTGCAGGCTTTGGCAGAACAGACTTGATGGAGCGCGGATATAGACTTTGGGCACGACGCATAGATTTATGTTTTAGGTATTTATAACTTATATTATTAGTTTGTGCATGTAATAGATCATGACTTAGTTAGCTTGATCAATTTTGGTTGTTTATATGATTTCTTGTTGTACGATGTATATATATATATATTGATTCTGCCATCTAGCCTGAATTTTGGATGATCTTAGTTAGCTTCACTCTGTGAATCTTTAAATTTTAGCAGGTGAATCTGGATGCTTCTATGTGTGTATCTATGAATTATTGCAGATGCAGTGTAACTGAAACAAACCAATTTTTTTTATTTAAAAAAACCTCTTGTAACAGCGGTTTTACAGACAACCGCTATTACAAGTTAACTTGTAACATGCTTTGATCAGACATTCCCCTACTTTTAAAGGCGGTTTTTAACTGAACCGATATTAATGGTTAACTTGTAACAGCGGTTGGAAAACCGACGTTACAAGTTAAACTTGTAACATCGGCTAAAGCAACGTCGCCTCCGAAACCGACGTTACAAGTCTGTTTTAACCACTGTAAAAAGTACTTCCTGCACTAGTGGATGTGGTTCCATTAGAAGGGAAACTGCCAGAAATACCTAGAAAAGAGCAAGAAGCAAAAAGGAAGTGATACTTCCACTTCAGGTGTTTATGTTATTGAGGTTAATTTATCTACTTCAGCATCATGGGTATTATATACTAGATGTGGTTCTCACATTTGTATAAATGTGCAGGGACTAAGAAGTAGTAGAAGATTGACCAAGGGCGAGGTCGACCTACGAGTGGCAAATGGAGCAAAGGTTGCTGCATTAGCCCTAGGGACTTATGTATTGACTTTGCCATCTGGACTTATTTTAAAACTTAATAATTGTTATTTTGTTCCGGCCATTAGTAAGAACATTATTTCTATTTCTTGTTTGGATAAGAAAGGTTTAGAAATTAAAATTAAGGACAAATGTTGTTCTCTTTATTTGGATAATGTTTTCTTTGCTAGTGTGCCCATGAGTAATGGACTTTATATCCTTGATCTCGAAATGCGCATATATAACTTAAATGCAAAAAGGATCAAACCCAATGATGGTCTCTTGGACTCATTCGAATATGAATCATTTGATGTATACGAGTCTTGCTTGTTGGGGAAGATGACTATGGCCCTATTCACCGGGCAAGGTGAAAGGGCCAGTGATCTTTTGGGCTTGATACATAGCGATGTATGTGGGTCCCTAAACAAGTCTGCTAGAGGTGGTTATTCTTACTTCGTCACATTTATTGATGACTTCAGTAGATATGGATTTATGTATCTTATGAAACACAAGTCTGAAACCTTTGAAAAGTTCAAAGAGTTCAAGAATGAAGTGGAGAACCAACTTAGTAAAAGTATTAAGGTCATACGATCAGATTTTGGCAGTGAATACTTAAGCCAGGAGTTTGATGACTATTTGAGGGACTGTGGGATAGTATCCCAACTCACACCTCCCGAAACACCACAATAGAATGGTGTGTCTGAATGGAGGAATCGCACCTTGTTAGACATGGTACGATCTATGATGAGTCATTCAGAACTCTTTGAAAATTTATGGGGATATGCTTTGCTCACAGCTGCATTCACTCTTAACTGTGTTCCATCTAAGGAGGTTGAAAAGACTTCATATGAGATGTGGATGGGGCGAAGGCCCAGTTTGTTATTATGAAGATTTAGGGATGTCAGGTTTATGTGAAACGTCTTATGACAGGTAAACTTGGGCCCAAATCGGATAAGTGTATATTTGTCAGATATCCCAAGGAAACCAAAGGACATTATTTATACAACCCCTTCGAGGACAAAGTGCTTGTTGCTAGAACTGGAGTGCTCCTTGAGACGGAATACGTCTCTAAAGGAGACAGTGGGAGGAATGTAGGACTTGGAGAAATCCAAATACCACAAAGTACTGACCAGCCTGCATTGGAACACAAGAACCGGTTCCACAAGATGTTGTGGTTGAACCACCGGATCAAGTAACACAAGACTTGTGTAGGTTTAACAGGCCACGTCACCAACCTGATAGATATGGACTTCTCCTGACTTAGGAAGCTGACTGCTCATGGATCAAGATGGGCATGTGATGGATCCCGGCAAGTGTATCGAGTCGATGCAAGTAATAATTAAAACGGTGAGACCGAGTATCATTCTCAGGGATTGATAGATCAAGTACCACTTCGCAAACTTAATAACTATTTGAACGAACAATTATGAGAATATTGGAATCAATGATTAAAGGCAATTAAGCTATTAATTCAAGTAAACTAACGCAAGCAATGAGAAGACAATCGCAATATTACGAGGAATAACAATTATGAGAAAGGTATAGGGATTTGATTTCACCTACGTTTAGCAAGTTTGATGCAATTATGAATCCTCGCAATTACTAATCCTCTACTTTTGTCAACCAAGAGTCCTAAATTATCCTAACATCTCTCTCGAGCACGGTTAGCAAACATCCTTTAACCCTTAACCAACTATATCTCTATGATGGTTAATTATTAAGAAATTCATTAAGTTCTATGACTCCCTATGAAGGTTGCATACAACCCATACGGTATATCTCTATCTGCGTAAACTATATGGTTTTACCCCAATGCTCTAAACATATAACTAACCTCCCGGTATCGTTATGATTGGCAAATCATGCATAATAATGGCCAGTTATAAGCAAGCATTAAGCGCAGAAGTAAAACACAAAAGGGATGAAGAAAAGAAACTACAAGAATATCATAAAAGCATTCAAACCGTCCAAACACGGCTACATTATCTCCCTAGAATGGAGGAATTAGTTCATGATCAAAGGAATCAAAAACAAAGCAACAAGAATCAAACCCATGGATGAAAACACAGTGCAAAAGTCGCATAATTCCGTCCTAATACTCAAAGAGACGCAGCCAAAAGAGCAACCAAAGATGCTAGGTCAATACAGAGAAACTCAATATATAGGTTATGCTGCGTGAATGCGCCCGACCTAAGTATGTTGCACTGGGCGTAACTTTTAAAAATAGGCCCAAATCAGAAAAGGGTGTTAAGCCGGGCCTAAGAAACTTGCGCCGGGTCTAAGCACCAAAATAGCCAATCTGTAATTCTTCATCTGCTTGTCCATGTTCTTTTGCTTCCAATGCTCTCAGACTTCACTTTTCTCCTTTCCTAGTGCAAATGTACACCTGAAATCATTTCAAATAAGAAATTATAGAAAATGACTCAATTTCCTAATTAAAAAGAGAAAAATACACTTAAAGACTCTAAACATTACTTAAGGAAAACAAAGTCAAAGTTAAGTAAGAATTGACAATACAACTCATCAAAATGGTAAATTCCACTAGAAAATCTACAATAAAACTAGATAATCTAGCGGATTATCAGCATATAACCTACCAAGAGGCTGTAATTGGCACGAAATCTGAGAAGTGGCTCGAGGCCATGGGATCCAAGATGGAATCCATGTACACGAACCAGGTATGGACCTTGGTTGAGCCACTTGAAGGGGTAAAACCCATAGGGTGCATGTGGGTCTTCAAGAAGAAGACTGACATGGATGGTAAAGTAGGTACCTTCAAGGCGCGACTTGGTTGGAAAGGTTTCAAGCAAAGTCATGGTGTAGACCATGACAAAACTTTCTCCCCAATAACGATGCTTAAATCTATTCATATTGTGCTTGCTATTGCTGCATACTAGGACTATGAAATCTGGCAGATTGATGTGAAGACTGCATTCCTTAACGGGAATCTTCTCGAGGATGTGTACGTGACACAACCCAAGGGTTTTGTCTATCCAAAGGATGCTGGAAAGATATGTAAGATGCAGAGATCCATTCATAGGTTAAAGTAAGCTTCCAGAAGCTGGAATCTTCGTTTTGATAAAGCTGTAACACAGATTGGATTTATCAAGAACGAGGATGAACCTTGTGTGTACAAGAAGGTTAGTGGAAGTGAGATTGTCTATCTCCTATTGTATGTGGATGACATATTGCTTATCGAAAACGATATTTCTAAGCTACAAAATGTGAAAACATGGTTAGGGAAGTTTCTTGATGAAGGACTTAGACGAGGCTTCCTACATGTAAGGTATCAGGATCTATAGAGATAGATCGCTGAAGTTGTTGAGCCTTAGTCATAGTACATTATGTACGACGCTAGTCATCTTGTATGCTTTGAGCATGACAAGAAGGTACCAATTGATATCAGTGAAGGTCACTGAACTGTAGTCAAGAACATCCTTAAGTATCTGAGAAGAACTGAGGAAACATTCTTGACAATGAAGGTGAGGAAGGAGTCGTTGTAAGGTAAACGCTAATGCCCTATGTTAGATGGGTGTTAGATTGATGCCCGATTGGCTCTAGTGCTAGTGAGAGATTATTGGTGTAAACCCTAATGGCCAATCTATTTTGAATAGATCATCATTTGTATCATTAATTCAATCATATTTTTGATACATGAGTAAGGAATTCATTTATTATGTTATTAGTTTATAGCATAATAAAGTCCTTAGATTAAACAGTTCATTCAATGAGATATTAAGCATGGTTTTCAAAACCGGACCGGACCGGCCAGTCCGACCGGGAACCGGACTGGTGTCCGGTCCGGAATAGCCTCAAAACCGTTCATAAATCGAACCGGACAGGAACCGATAGAACCGGTGCTGAACCAGTAAAACCGCAAAAACCGGCGGTTCATCTGAGTTGCCCGGTTTATTTTTTCTTCACCATCTTTCAGACAGAAGTAAAAAAAAGAGACGAAAGAAAACCACCACAGTGGATGCATAGACGAAGGATGCTTAAGAACTAGTACAGTGACTAGAGAGAGATATATATCGCATTGGAAGCTAGAAAGAAAGAGAGAAGAATGGATGAGTCTCTGAAGCAAGAAAGGAAAGGCGAGTCTGAGTCTGAGTCTCTGAAAATTGCTTGCGGCGGTGGAGTGAAGCTGAGAAGCTGCTAGGTTTTCGTCAACTTATTATTGTATCCTTGGTTTGGGCCCAAGTTCTACTCAAACAAGAAAGTCCGTAAGGTGGGTTATTAGACCAAATTTGAACTTTAAATATACATATATACTTAGGCCAAATGTTTGACCAATGTCTAACCAATATTTGACCAAAGCCTGATATATCATAATTTTTCATGGAAAATAGACGTTCGGGTTAGAGAAGCTTGGGATCGTTAAAATAAAATAAACATAAATATGATATTTTTTAAGTAAAAAAAAATTAGCTTTTAATGTGAAAAAGTTTTAATATTATGTTATTTTTTTTGTTTAATATTGTTATATATAAACATTGAAAATTTTAAAAATATTATTTAATTAACACCGGTTCAACCTCGGTTCAACCACGGTTGAACCATTGAACCTTGAACCGATGCCTTCACCGGTTCAATGACCGGTCCGGTTTTAAAAACCTTGATATTAAGTATGTGACTTAATCGTGAGACCCCATTGAATAATAGAACGCTATTCTTAAATATCTATAGTCAAGTATTATTATTAATTAGGACGACAATAATATATAGAGACTATTGTGTGAGTAGACTGATGACCACATCTCATGGGTCATGGATATGTGATATCAAGTTAGCACACAGGTATAAATATTAGGAGTAATATTTATACCGGATGACTCACTATGAGAATACTTCATAAATAGTTATGTAAGTGTCATAAGCATTCTCATGGCAACCATTGTGAAGTAGTCCTTCGACTTGAAGTCACTACGATTCCTACATGAGGAGTTGTAGGCTTTAATGCTATAAAACGTCACGCGTAACAGGGTGATCATAAAGGTAGTTATTGGGCCTGCAATAAATCATGTTGAGGAGTGTGAGTCATGTAGACAGGATTCGTCCCTCCTATATAAGATGGGTAATGTCTTGGGCCTCTCGATAAAGTGAGACATGAAATATGCGTGGTCAAGCAGAAATGGTCAAATATGTGATATTGGGCCCGTTTGTGATTACACGTCTATTTGGGGATCTAGAAACAAACAATTGAACATAACAAGGATGACACTCTTATACCTTGTGTTCAATTAAGACATATGGACGAAGGGACATTTACTGCACAGTAAATTTTGGTCGCGGTAAGGCTAAAATCGGATCACCGATACTCTCGCTGATTGGGTAGTAATGATACATTGCTAGGTACCGCTCATTATTTATAATACTTAATATTATAATTAATATTTGATATTATTATAATATTTAATATATTATTGCCAACTTAGTGGGAGCTTATAGGGTCACACACATAGAGCAAATGCGGAGCAGTTAAATTAATTAAATATGATTTAATTAATTTAAAGGACAATTGGGCTTGTGGTGTACAAAGCCCAATAGGGTAAGCAGTTAGGTCAAAGGGAGCTGCCAGCTTATAAATAGGTTAGTGCTCTCTAGAGCCGTCAAATGGGCCGGCCCTAACCGATTTAGCCCTAGCCCATGTGGGCCAGGGCCAAATGGGTCACAGGGCCAAAAAGCCCACATTAAAAAAAAGCCCGCAGGGCCAAAAAGCCCTAAAATGCACTAAGGGCTAGGGCCAGCCCATGGGCCATAATTTTTTTGATAGGCCTATTTTTTTTTTATTTTATAAAACTTGACAAAAAGAACAACAACTATAATCACTCTAACATTATGTAATAATATCATTTAACCTATGAAATTATCTATTTAAATATGTATTATATGCTATAATTTTTCCTTCACTAACCGCACAATCACTTAGGTAATCCAAGTGAATGATTTCCCTTAGCTTGAATATTATCTATTGCAATAATTTGATATCAGTTATCTATTTTAACAATTCATTTCATATAAAGACAATGATGAAAAGAGAGAAAACAATGCTTTCTCTTCAATTTTTTAGAGAAAACTATAGCACTTAATACGTATTTGAATAATTAATTTGATAGGTTGAATGATATTATTACATAATATTAGAGTGATTATATTTGTTGTTCTTTTTGTCAAGTTTTATATATAAAAAAAAGGACTATCACAAAAAATTATGGCCCATGGGCTGGCCCTGGCCCCTAGGGCTTTTTAGTGCCTTTTGGCCCTGTGGGCTTTTTTTAATGTAGGCCTTTTGGCCCTGTGGCCCATTTGGCCCTGACCCACATGGGCTAGGGCTAAATGGGTTAGGGTGGCCCATTTGACAGCTCTAATTATGGGCTAAATGGACTGGGCTATTATAGTGGGCCAGATGGGCTGGCCCTAGGGCTTAGGGCCAAACTGATAGCTCTAGACTGCTCTCCCCTCTAACTTAGACTTGCCAATCGTGCCTCCCCGTAGCCGTCAGCTAGCACATGACGCATAGCTCCGACGCCCATTTGCTCGTGTGGACAGAGTAGAGGCGCTACCCCTTCGTGGCACTGGTGATCGAAAAAGTAAAAACACGCTTCAAGAGGTAAACGCTAATGCCCTATGTGATTCATGTTTGTCATGCGCGATCTATGGATAAGGTTTTCTTCTGCCTTGAGATTTGATTTTTGAAGAGGATAATCTCTTGAAAACCCAACACCCATTCACCGGGCAAGGTGAAAGGGCCAGTGATCTTTTAGGCTTGATACATAGCAATGTATATGGGCCCCTAAACAAGTCGACTAAAGGTGGTTATCCTTACTTCTTCACATTTACTGATGATTTCAGTAGATATTGATTTGTGTATCTTTTGAAACACAAGTCTGAAAACCTTTGAAAAGTTCAAAGAGTTCAAGAATGAAGTGGAGAACCAACTTGACAAAAGTATTAAGGCCATACGATCAGATCGTGGTGGTGAATACTTAAGTCAAAAGTTTGAAGATTGTCCGAGGGAGTGTGGGATAATATCCCAACTCACACCTCCTGGAACGCCACAATGGAATGGCGTGTCCGAAAGGAGGAATCATGCCTTGTTAGATATGGTATGATCCATGATGAGTCACTCAGACCTTTCTATCTCTTTCTGGGGTCTTCCTCTACTTAAAACTGTATTCATTCTTAACCGTGTTCCATATAAGACAATTGAAAAGACTCCATATGAGATATGGATAGGCCGAAGACCTAGTTTTTCATTTATGAGCACTTGGGAATGTAAGGTTTATGTGAAATGTCTTATGACGGATAAACTTGGGCCCAAATCGGATAAGCATAGTTGTTGGATATCCTAAGGAAACCAAAGGATATTACTTCTACAACACCTCCGAGGACAAAGTGTTTGTTGCTAGGACTGGAGTATTCCTTGAGAAGGAATACATCTCTAAAGGAGCCAGTGGGAGGAATGTAGAATTTGGAAAAATCCAAATACGACAAAATACTGACCCTACAATGGAACAAGAATCGGTTCCACAAGATGTTGTAGTTGAACAACCGGTTCAAGTAACACAATACTTGTTTAGGTCTAACAGGCCACGTCGCCAACCTGAGTGATATGGACTTCTCCTGACTCAGGAGGGTGATGTGCTGCTCATGGATCAAAATGAGCATGTAACCTACCAAGAGATCCTAATTGGCCCAGAATCTGAGAAGTGGCTGGAGGTCATGAGATCCCAGATGGAATCCATGTACACGAACCATGTATGGACCTTGGTTGAACCACCTGAAGGGGTAAAACCCATAGGGTGCAAGTGGGTCTTCAAGAAGAAGACTGACATGGATGGTAAAGTGAGTACCTTTAAGGCGTGACTGGTTGTGAAAAGTTTCAAGCGAATTCATGGTATAGACTGTGATGAAACTTTCTTCCTATCCGTTTGGATTCTGCTTGCTATTGTTGCATACAATGACTATGAGATATGGCAAATGGATGTAAAGACTGCATTCCTTAACGAGAATCTTCTCGAGGATGTGTACATGACACAACTCGAGGGTTTTGTCAATCCAAAGGATGTTGGAAAGATATGTATGTTGCAGAGATCCATTCTTGGATTAAAATAAGCTTTCAGAAGCTGGATTCTTTGTTTTGATAAAGTTGTAAGACAGTTTGGATTTATCAAGAGCGAGGATGAACCTTGTGTGTACAAGAAGGTTAGTGGATTGAGATTGTCTTTCTCGTATTGTATGTGGATGACATACAGCTTATCGGAAACAATATACCTACGCAACAAAATGTGAAAACATGGTTAGGGAATTGTTTCTCGATGAAGGACTTAGACGAGGCTTCCTGAGTATTAGGAATCAGGATCTACAAAGATAGATCAATGAAGTTGGTGGGCCTTAGTCAGAGTACATTATGTACTACACTAGTTATCTTGTATGCTTTGAGCTTGACAAGAAGGTACCAATTGATATCAGTGAAGGTCACTGAACTGTAGTCAAGAACATCCTTAAGTATCTGAGAAGAGCCAGGGATACATTCTTGACAAATGAAGGTGAGGAAGAAGTTGTTGTAAGGTGTTACATCGACACTGTTTCGAAACCGATAAAGGTTATTCCAGATCGCAGTCTAGATTTGTGTTTTGTCTTAATGGTGGCACTATGAGCTTGAAAAGGTTCCAAGTGAGAGACAGTTGCAGATTTTACTACAGAGGCCAAGTATATAGTTGCCTTAAATGCAGATTTAAAGGTCGTTTGGATCGGGAAGTTCAATTATGAACTTGGAATAATTCCTAACTTTACGAACTCCGTTGATCTCATTGCGATGATGATGTAGTAATCGCAAAGCTAAGGAAACCTGATCTCATTAGTGATCCGAACATATACTTAAGTGGTTCCATCTCATTCGATAGATGAGAGATGTGAAGATGTGCAGAATAACAACACTAAATAATCCGCTAATAGAGTCCCTTGCTTAGTGGTGGCATGACACTCACACTAGATCGATGGGTGTTAGATTGATGCTCGATTGGCTCTAGTGCTAGTGAGAGATTGTTGGTGTAAGCCCTAGTGGCCAATCTAATTTGAATAGATCATCATTTGTATCATGAATTTCATCATATATTTGATATATGATTAAGATATTCATTTATTATGTTATTAGTTTATAGCATTATGAAGTCCTTAGAAGTTATAATAGACAGTTCATTCAATGAGATATTAAGTACACGACTTAATTGTGAGACCTCATTGAATAATATAAAGCTATTATTAAATATCCGTAGTCGAGTATTATTGTTATTTAGGAAGATAATAATACATAGAGACTATTGTGTGAGTAGACTGATGAGCACATCTCACGGGTCATGGATATGTGAGATCAAGTCGACACACATGTATAAATATTATGAGTAATATTTATACCGGATGACCCACTATGAGAATACTTCATAAAAGTTATGTAAGTATCATAAGTATTCTCATGCCGACCATAGTGAAGTAGTCCTTCGACTTGAAGTCACTACGATTCCTACATGAGGAGTTGTAGGCTGTATTGCTATCAAACGTCACGCATAACAGGGTGATCATAAATATAGTTATTGAGCTTGCAATAAATCATGTTGAGGGTTGTGAGTGATGTAGATATGATTCGTCCTTCTTACATAACAGGGGTAATGTCATGGGCCCCTCGATAGAGTGAGATGTGAAATATGTTTGGCCACGCGGAAATGGGCCAATACGTGATATTGGGCCCGTTTGTGATTACACGTCTACTCAGGGATCGATGAATAAATAATTGAACATAAACAAGAATGACACTCTTATGCCTTATGTTCAATTAAGACATATGAACGAAGGCACATTTACTGCACAGTAAATTTTGGTCGCGGTAAGGGTAAAATAAGATCATTGATACTTTTGCTAATTGGGTAGTAATGATGTATTGCTAGATGCCGCTCATTATTTATAATATTTAATATTATAATTAGTATTTGATATTATTATAATATTTAATATTATTGTCAACGTAGTGAGAGTCTATAGGGTCACACGTAATGAGCAAATGCGGAGCAGTTATATTATTAAATATGATTTAATTAATATAAGGACAATTGAGCTTGTAGTATACAAAGCCCAATAGGGTAAACAGTTAGGTCAAAGGTGTAACACCTAGTTTTAATTAACACTAATTTAGATGATTAAAATAAGGATTTTCAGAAATCATTTTCGAAATGTCTCCTTTGAAAATGGAGATTTATATGATGTCGGAAAAAACACCTGATAAACAGTTTACAACGTCAAAACAATATCCAACCAAACTTGGTCTCTGGTCTTACATAAACTGCCAGTAGTGAAAAAAAATAAAATAAATAAATAAAAGACTTTAGTCCTGATAAAGACTTAAAAATAAATAGATACAATAATCCTAAATTGATTTTCATACATACGCAGAAGTTTTCATTAGTAGCATAAAATATACATAAAGTCATAAACACAGGGAACTGTCCTCATACAGGCTGACACCAATATTTTAAAAACCAGACCAGAGATCGAATCGATGAGATTTCCTGGTCATGGTTCGATTAGTTCAACTGGTTCAACCAATGGTTGAACTGGATGACTAATAAATAAATAATATATATATATAAATTAAAAATATATAACAAATATAAGTCTCAGTATGAATTAAACATCAAAATGTGTTGTAAGCTTAAGAGAAAAAAAATTGTGATGTAAGCCGTATACCAAATAAGGGTGACATTCACAAAATAAATAACAACATATTAACTTTTCATGTTGGACACTTGGACTCGATAATTTTTCGTCCATCGCAACTAGCATGACTTTTGAGTTTTTATTCATAATGTACTTGATAATTTGGTAGATAAAAAATAAAAATAAAAAATTAGAAGATAAGGCTAACCCTTGCAAGTTGCAAGCCACACAAAATATCACTGACTCTTCACTTTTCGTCTCTCTCGCTGACGGCACATTAGAAACTAGAAAACTTTGAGCTTGACAATGGAGCCAAACCGCCTCAACTCTTCTTTTCTTCTCTCTCTCTCTCTCCCCCCCCCTCCAGAGGTAGATCGAAAAGCATAGATCTCCATTTTCACGGGGTGTTGTATGATGTTGTTCGTTGTGGTCTAGTGAGGATGGAGGAGGGCCATTTGGTGAATTTTTTGTCAGGTTTTCGGGCAATAAAACAACTCAGGCATTTGGACAGTCCAGTTATCAGGAACCGGCCCCGGTTCACCTGTTTGTCCGGTTCTATCCGGTTCGAACCGGTTTTGATGGTTTTTCTCCGGTTTCTTCAGACTAGCGGTTTCTAAGAGCCAACCTGACCGCAGACACAGCTGGTTCACGGTTGGACCAGTTGAACCGGCCGGTCCGGTCCGGTTTTTAAAACATTGGATGACACAAAAGAAAAACATCAAAGTTCCCTGAGCATTTGTACATAACCAAAATAAAACAAAGTGCGTAAATATTCCGAGACACAGGATCCTCCAAAAATACAAAAGTTTATACAACGTATCGTCAAAGGTGAGACCCTCCAAGTTTGGGAGTCGCGTCCCTGATGTCCATTAGATCACTGCAGATTCTCGGTCTCACGTGAGGGTAGTCTTCAGAAGCAGCTACTCACACATACAAAGAGAGAGGAGAAACACATATGGAGGTAAGATTCTATGCCAAGTTCATAACGTAGATATGGGTATGCGATGACAAACAATCAATTAAGTGGATACATATATTTAAGGATACATTCAAAAAATAAATATATAATTTTAGAAAGGGCTTATACTCGAATGCATGCCTAAGAAGAGAGCATGGTGGCGCTGTGGACTCCGGTGTGGCGGCTGAACGGCGGTGACCGTGGCGAACAACGACGGTTCTACAGCAACCATGGACAAAAAGAGATGAAAGAAAGCATAAAAGAAGGAGAAGAACAAGATTTAACACTCAAGGGTGGTGGAACCACCATGAACGGCGGCAAGGAGCGCTTACCGTGGCGGAGATGGCAGCATCGAGCGGCGGTGGGTAATGGTTCGATGCAGGACAGCGACGGAAACGAACCAGCGGCAACGGTTCGCATGGTCGCCTCCTCCACGACATGCGGTGGCTCCGACAGCGTTCCAAGGTGTGGTCGACGTTGGTTGAGCAGTAGAGAGGAGAAGAGGGAAGAAGATGAAGTTTAGGGAGGGAGAAGTGAGAAAATGGGTTTGAAGGGACCGTGAAAAGAGAGAGAAAAAAGAATAAAAAGGTGTCGTGGATGGGTTGGGAGCCAAGAGAAAAATAACATAAAAATGATCTCTTTTATTTTTCTGATGCTAAAAATTTCTTTTAGAGACTATGTGAAAATAATTTTTCTTCAACCAAAATAATTTTAGATGGTATTTTTCTAAACAAAGAATAATAGTATAATGCTATTGTCTCGCAAGCGTGCATACACTGCAATAGCATAGTGTTAACACACCAAATAAAATATTTTTAAAAGAGTAAATAAAATTACTCAAACCAACAACATAGAAATAAACAAGAATAATTGTTCAGATAATTAATCACTCCAATAAATAATAAAACATATAAGCAAAAATTGGGATGTTACAAAAGGGAGCCGCCAGCTTATAAATAGGCTGGTGCTATCCCCTCTAACCTAGTCTTGCTAACCGTGCCTCCTTGTAGCCGTCAGCTAGCACAAGACGCATTGCTCTGACGCCCATTTGCTCGCGTGGACTAAGCAGAGGTGCCGCCCCTTCGTGGCACTAGTGATCCAAGTGAAAAAGCACGCTACAAGAGGTAAACACAATAGCCCTTATGTGATTCATATTTATAATGCGTGATCCATGGGGATAGTTTTCTTCTGCCTTGAGATTTGATTTTAAAAGAGGATAATCTCATGAAAACCCAACACTTACAACCATGGAAGGATGAACAATCCTTAGCTCTCCTACCGAAGTAACAATACACTGAACCACCAGTACCAAGTAGGTCAAGGTAATGTCTAAACCCTTCAGGGTTCCCGCAGGTACAAAAACCTAAACTTGAGTCCCTTTTAGAAAGCTTTGTAGAAGCCCAAACCACAAACAACCTTTTGTTAGAAGGATCAGTGATGTAAAACACTTGTTTTGCTTGGGAAGTCATGATGAAAGGCTCATCTGTATGACTTAACTTGCCAAGGTCTACCATTGTAAATCCCCAGTCGTCGGTTTGTACACCACATTTACTGTCAACCCACTTACATTTAAAAACCGGCACCGTAAGCTTAGTGTAATCGAGCACCCAAATCTCTTCAATGACTCCAAAGTAAGGTATCGGTGCAATAACGGGGCTTGTATCTTTTGAACTAGAGAAGTGTATGGATTCAGCCACGATCATAATGGCGAACCTGTCCATCACGTTTCCTCTCATCATCATGCCATCTAAGATTCTTTGGTCTTTTACATTAGCGAACAGTTGCTTGAACCTTGGAATTATTGGAAGATACCACAACACCTTCGCAGGAGGACCCTTTTTTTCACATCACAACTAGAATCATCAAGATCATCACCATCATTCACTTTGTAGCGTGATAACCCACACTTGGGGTAACCGTGCATCTTTTCATAATCACCCGTGTACAATATGCAATCATTAGGGCATGTGTGTATCTTCTTATACTCCATACCCATTGGACACAATGCCTTCTTCGCCTCGTAGTTATGGTCAGGCAATGTGTTGCCCTCTGGAAGCAAGTCTTTCAACAATTTAAGCAATTCGGTGAAGCTTTTATCGCTCCAACCGTTTCTCACCTTCACACAAACCAATTTTAACACCGCCGATAACCGTGTATGAGTAGTACATCCGGCCGGATACAAAGGCTTATCCGCATCACTGCATAATCTTTCATACACATGTGCTCGCTAAAAAGATTCTTGTCCAATATCACGGATCATGTCCTCTACTCTATCATCTTCCATATCTACGTCAACGTCCTCACTATGGGAGACACTTGGCTTATTATTTAACAACACATCACCATGCCATATCCATCTTGTATAATTCAAGCAAATCCCTTCACAAATAAGATGAGTATGTATATCCGTGACCTCACATTTCCTAGTATTCAAACATTTGACACAAGGACAACAGAACATTCCTTTACTATTAGGAACATTTCCTTGAGCAAATTCTATAAACCCTTCCACTCCCTTAAGATACTCATCACTTGTGCGTTTACAAACCATCCAACTACGATCCATAGCTAGATAGGTTCTGTAGATATACACACAAATATCCAATATAAGCACAATAGGGGAGATTGGAAAAGCGCACTAGTATTTGAAAACCTAACATATATATATATATATATATATATATATATATATATATCTTAGTTGAGTAATAGGCTAAAATATCATCCTAATATATCTAATTCATCATTTCAATGCCAACAATATGCCTATTACCGAACAAAAAATATACCCATGTGGACCTCAAATGGATTTGATATATCCTCACAGCAAGTGTTTCCAATGACTTGCTAACTTTTTAAGAAACCAGAGACAATATTCAACATTCCACTATTATTCAACAAGACATGACTTGCCTACTTTCTAAGAAACCAGCAGTGACAATATTTAACATTTATCAAGGATTTTTTTCATACGCAATATTGGTTTGCTTATAAGATATTCCATTTAAGTATAAAAAATTTAAAGATTTTACAGTCTTTTGTTTCGGGAAAAAAAATCACCACATTGACCATGTTGGAGTCTAGAAGGGAAAACTTGAGAAAACAATGGTAATGCCGGAAATATGTTAAATAAGGTATGTGTACCTTTTAAAGAGGGTAGTGCTGAAGAGGGCACTAGAGACCCTGACCCGTGATGGGTGTCTGTGATTTTCCCACGCCTGTACAATCAACACTATAAGTATGTAAATTCATAAAGCTACAGACTGTAAATTTGTAACCTATGTCAAGAATCATCTAATTAATTATATAAGTATACATTGAACTAAAGTTTTAACTAGTTGGAATTTAAGCAAAAATTACATTTCAGAAAAAAAAAATCCAAACTTTATACTAGAAGCCTTAACAGAATATGGTGTGATAGAAAGCAATTAAGGCATTAAGGCAAAGCAACCAAAGGCATTAAGGCATTGAAGGAGAAGAACTAATCAAGAACAACAAAAAATTAACCATAAAACAAATAAAACACTAGTTACTAGCTAAAGCTCATAGAAGAACAACAACCCATATACCCATTTTAGATATCAAACCAAAACACTTTCAGCAAGCACAAAATCAAAGTAAAAAACTTGAGTCATCACCATTGAAAAACAAAAAAGCAAGAGAACAAAATGAAAATAAGACGAAGGGTTCACAATGTTATTAAAGTCCTCCATTAAAGTTTGAAACAAAAACTGAAAGCAAAATGACAGAAAGCAAAACTAAAGTGGAGTGGCTTACCGCGTTCACAGAGAGGAGAAGAAGAGTGGCTCAGTGGTGAAGGAGAGTGGCTACTGTTAGGGTTCTTTCCGTGGAGTGGAGTGGAAAACCTTAAATGAGACAGAAAACCCTTAAATAAGACAGAGTAGAGAAGAGAGAAGAGAGAAGAGAAGAGTAGAGAGAAAGGAACTCACTAGAGAATACGGTCGCGGTGGTGGTGGAGAAGAGCTAGCGGTGGTGATCACTAGAAAGGGTTAGGGCAGAAGAGGTGGTGAGAACAGAGGCAGAGAGTGAAAGTGTATGTGAAGAAGGCAATGCGTGTGGGCGGGTATAACGTTATAGTCACTAATTTTTTTTTTAAAATCACCTTTAACGTCTGTTGTTAAAACAACAAAGCATCTTTAACATTTATTGTTTTACGTTAAAGGTGATTTAAATGAACATAATATCTATGGTTCTACCACCGACTCCTTTGTAACGTCTACTTTTTGTTTAACAGACGTTACCCTTACTCATTTATTACATATTTTCCAGTAGTGAAAACGAAGAGTTTAGGCAACATGGTAGGGCTATGGGCGAGGCCATTAAGGAACTAGCATCTAAGGTGGATAACTTAGTCATTCACCATAAGATGCTAGAGACACAAATTACCCGACAAGCTAGTATATCTTCTAGGATTCAGGGTAGGTTTCCGGGACAACCCGAAGTTAATCCTAGTGAGCAATGTAATGCTATATACTTGAAGGATGATAAGCTTGGGGTAGTTGAAAAGGACATGAGTGAACAAGAAGAGATTGAACCAAAGTACGTCCCTCCACCGCCTTACCAACCCCCAATACCTTTCCCACAAAGGCTAGTCAAGAAAAAGCAAGTAGAAAAAGAGACTAAGGGTTTAATTGGAGAGCGTGATGAAATGATAAAAACTAATATGCCTCCAAAACTAAAAGATCCAATAAGTTTCTATATTGCTTGCTCAATTGAAAAAGTTAAAATAGACCATGCCTTATGTGACCTAGGGGCTAGTGCGAGTCTGATGCCACTTACCATCTTTAAGAGGTTAGGAATTAAGGAATTGAGTCTATCCAAGGTCTCTTTACAATTTACGGATGGCTCCACTAAAAAACCTCTAGACATACTAGAGAATGTCCCCATAAAGGTAGGGTAATTTTTCATTCCTACTGATGTCATAGTGTTGGATATGAACGGGAATTCTAAATTCCCTATCATTCTTGGAATGCCATTCTTTGCCACGGCTGTAGCAATAATAGATGTAAAAAATGGTAAGCTCTCTTTGAATGTAGAGAAATGAAGGGTGGATTTTGATATGACTAACTCATATAACAACCCTCCTTTTGAGAATCATGTGTGCAGGATTGAGATAATGCCTCCGATGGTGAAGGAAGAGCTTAACATGGAAGCAACTCCCAAACTTTGCATGACAAATGATGCACCAAATAAAGATGAAGTTGGAGTTGCTCAACATGTGGAGTTAAAACTTCCGTCGGGAGGAAGTAAGGCCATGAGACTCAAAGTGAAAAGAGCCAAGCGAAAGTGCATGTGGCCACATGAAGACTATAGCTTCATTGAAGGACTTCCTAGGAAGAGAGTGGTTCTTTGACTTCCAAGCCTAGATGATCCCGGTTGACTGAAGGGAGTATGGTCAAGCTTACGACATAAAAAAAAGCGTTTCTTGGGTGGCAACCCAAGCTTTCTTTCATTGTTAATTTTGTTCTAGTTTTTATTTTTGTTTTTGAATATATTAAGTAAACTGGTTCTCCACTTCATTGGACACTATTCTAGTGAACCAGTAGCGCATGATGGAGGAGGAAGCCCAACAGAGGGGTATGATCCAGCAGCTGAAAGATTGGCATCTGAGCCAGCATCACCCCCTCCGCCACAATGAGTAATTCCATCCGCCCCCCCCGGCCCGACTTGATTGTTTATATTAAGGACAGTGTAAGTTTTTAAGCTTGGGGTGAGGTATTATTTTTGCATCTTGCATTTTTCATGTTGCATTCATTTAGACTTAGTTTTGCATGAGCATATCATTAGATTGCCCCTTGCCTTAAGTTTGGATCCTATTGTAAGATCTTTGTGCCAAATAAATGGTGACAGTGAATTTTGAACCCAATTTTTTGTATTCTTGTGATAGGCAAAAAAGTGTCTTAGAGATGATCTCTTGATGGTTGATAATTAGTTTGTGGTTCCTTGAATTTGTGTTTCTCATTGATTTTAAACTACTAAATGTGAGATTTTGAGCCTTAAGGGGTATTTACTAAGATTGTCCCCATTCTTTGTGATTAAATGTTACTTCCTCTTGGATTGTACCCTCTAGAACTTGACTTGAAACCACTTTGAAACTTGAAATTTTTTAGAACATATTTGAAAATGATTGAGGCACTAGGTGTTTTTTTGGCCTTCTGAGTTTTGAATGTTTACATGCTACCCCCTTAGTTGCTCCATTTTGAGCCTACTAAAATAAAATGCTTTTCTTGGTACCTTTTATTTTAATAAATGATGCATGGTATAATGCCTTTTAGAGTATCGGGAAGGGCAATGTGGCAGTTAAATAAAATTGAATAAAAAAAAAAGACAAAAAATTTTCTCGATTTTAAAATTCTTCCTTCTCCTAATTGTTGAAAAAGTTGGAAAAAAAATGGAGAAGGGGAATTAAAAGAAAAGAAAAATGAGAAATAAATGAATAGAGAAAATGAAAGGTGGAAAAGAGGTTAGTAACGCCCAAAAGATATTTTAGAAGGTTGTCATGCTTATGTTGTTTGATATGTTGTTTAGCCTTCTTGACTTTCTTTTCCTTGGTTTCCCCACCTAATGATTTATCCCATGACCCCATTACAACCTAAATGAAAGACCCCTTGATTCACATGTGTTTTCATTAATAAAGTAGAGATTTTGGTAAATAGTCAAGCTTATGGTAGGTACTTTCTTTAAGGAAATTGAGTGAATTTCCATATGCCTTCCCCACCTAATAATTTATCCCATGGCCCCATTACAACCTAAATGAAAGACCTCTTGATTCATATGTGTTTTCATTAATAAAGTAGAGATTTTGGTTAATAGTCAAGCTTATGGTAGGTACTTTCTTTAAGAAATTGAGTGAATTGCCATATGCCCTTAAACACTTGAGTGAGGTGAGGAGAGTGCTCCAAATTAGGGAGAGACATGAACTTATGGAACCTAAGCTTGTAATTGGACTTGAAATTGATTATCTCTTGGATATGCGTATTGCTTGGATTTGTTCTCGGGTTCTTGATTTACTGTCTATGTTTTGATTGATTATCTTGTCTGGCCTTAGTGATTGCTTGAGGACAAGCAAAATCTTAAGCTTGGGGTAGTTTGATGAGTGTGATCTTACCTCATATTTCATTATCATATTGCATGCATTTTCATGGTAGCTTAGGCATTTTTAGTTTAATATTAGTTAGTTTTTCTTTTAGAACAAACTATCATGGTATTTTTGGTATGTTGTGCAGATTTCATTGAAAAATAGGAGCTTGGGTCAACTTATTGTGGAGTTAGAATGAAGAGGGAAGACTAAAGAGCTAAAAAAATTGAAGTTAGAAGCTTTCATGGCCTGACCATGATGGCCATCGTGGCCATGACATGCAAAAAATGGCAAAGGAAAAAAGCTGTCAAAAGTTGGAAGCGTTCATGGCTAGGGGGTGATGGTCGGCCAGGCCATGAAATCTGTCACGACCAGGCCATGAAATCCCTCACGATCATGATCAAGAAAGAATAAAGAGAGATAAAAAAGCAAAAAGCATTCACAGCCAGGAAATGATGGTCATCACGGCTATGGAATCTGTCACGGCCAGGCCATGGAATCTGTCACGGTCATGACGCAATAATTTCAGAATTTTAATTCTTTTCTGATTTAATTTGTAATGGGATTTAATCCAAAGTTGAACTACACTGTAGATAGGATGCTTAGGCTCGAAAAAAGGGGATCTTCGCCTGCTGCATTGGAGGTTTTGGCTTAGATTAGGATTTCTCTTCTTCTCCATCTCTTCTCCTTTTCTCTCTTTGTTTTTCACGTTTTTCCTATTCAAGATTGCTATGGTAATGGCAATGCTTGAGTAGTCTCTTTATTTCTATGAATTGGGAATTTAGTGGCCACTTATTTGCATGTCATAGATACTCTGGGGATGAACTGAGAAGTGAACCTAGGTATTTGATCTATAGGAGTTGACGTTAGGACTCAAATCACGAGAGTTAGAAGCGGTCCTTCGAGGGTTCATTGAATTGTCACAAACCTTAATGGGTTCAATTTAAATACAATTACCACGAGAGTAGGAGTTGGTTTAATTGGGCACGGTTCTTGTATCTCGATAGGGAACATTATCTATATTGAGATCTATTCACCTTCAAAGCATTTTGACAATTAATAAAGGGTAATCAATCTAGTTGCATAAGTAGTCTTGTTGGTAACTGATGGGACTCCGGCAAGTGTACCGGATCGGAGCAAGTAATAATTAAAACGACAAGTAAATTACCGAGTATCGAACACAGGGATTAGGTGACCAATTATTCCAAATTCAAAGAAAATAACTAACTTTTGACCTGGTCAAAGATGAGAGAGAAGGTTGTTGGGATAAAATCTATTATCTAATTTAAAGCAAAATAAAAGATATTATCTAATCAATTATCTAGATTATGATAGTGAGATCTGAGATCATGAATTCATCTACCCAATCATGCATACTACCCAAGTGATTATTCTCTTATCCCTATGTTCAATTTCTTTGCCAACCGGGACCCCTCAATTTCTCCTAAAGTCACTTCCGTTGTTTTAAAGGACTTATCTATGCTGTAAATTAATCTCCTCCCGGTCTCATAACCTAAAGTTAGACTATATTATGTTCTTGTTCCCTATGTGGTTGCACCAATCTCCTACCCTATCCCTAGCAATGCTCAATCAGTGTTCCTAACCCCAGTCCTAAGTGCGAATCTCTTCCCGGTCTCAACGCACTTGACAAGTTAACCAAGGATCCTTTTGATTAACACAAACAAATCAGAGTTAAGAAACAAGAATTGAGATGAGGGAATAAGAAAACATCACATTGAACTATACCGTCATGAGCGGCTTCATTGATCCCTCAGAAAAGAGGATCAGCTCCTCATCACGTTCATAATCAATAACAAAATAATTGAAAAGAAAACAAAAAATAACCCTAAAACTAAGGGAGACGCAGCTCCAAGAGAAACTAGGATTAGAAAAGAGGAAACCTAAAACTAAAACTTCATACCTAAACTCCTCTGAAACAAGCTATATATAGTGGGCTGGGTCTGTAAGCGCTCGCGAGGCGAGCCTTAAGTTTTGGCTCCAGCCTGATTTTGAATTCTCGCGAGGTGCGCGTGAATGGTCTTCAACTTTCCTGTGTCTGCCTCGCGAGGCGAGGCGAGCACTGCCTCGCGAGGCGAGGCTGAATGTTGGCCTATTCCTGCTCAGTCTGCTCCTCTGGCTCGCAGGGCGAGCCCTTGTTTGGGACGCAAATCTGCCTTTTTGCCTTTAAGCTTGTTTTCTTCAATTTTCCAAGTTCCCTTGAGCTTCACTTTTAACCTGAAAATAAAAGTAGCATTTTAATGCTTTGTTGACTAAAAAATAACCAAAGTATCCTAAAAACTACTTAAGAGACTCAAAATGTTGCTCGAGGACAATTTAAGCCAAATTTAGGTGAAAACGAGATTAAACTAGAATATTTAGCACAAAAATCGTGGCCTCACTAGCTATAAAACTAGATAAGCCAGAGGCTTATTAGTAACCCAATTCCTGGAAATTCCTTTCCCATCTGAAAACCTCAAATCTTGTTTTCTTGTTACTTTCGTAATTTAATTTAATTGCTATTCTAGATTTAGTTGGTTACTTGGTTATATTCTCATAAATCAATCTTCTTGTTTGGTTTAATCGATTTAATAATTAATTGGTATTCATAAACACGGTCTCTGTGGGTTCGATATCTTTTATTACTCAAAGGCGAAACCGTACACTTACGGATTTCACGCTATCAGTTTCCTATTCTTCACTATAAATCTCTTCACGTGTGGATCCTCCATGCCTTGAACTCCTAGACTTCTCCAATGCTTCAAGACTTTGATTTATTTCTTCCTTTTGTGCTTGAAGAAGTCTTTCAAGGTGTCTAGTCATATTTTGAAATTGTACATTCATTGTGGCATACCTAGGAGAAGGTGGTGTACTTCCTCCAGTACTTTCTCTTGTATGTTATAACGCCCCATTTGCTCGATTAGTGTACGAGGAAAGGATTAAGCATGTTTAAAGGCTTAATCATGTTCTTAGGTGTTAGTGAGCTTATGTTTCAATTTTGAGGGGAATCAGAGTTAAAACGGGTCTAGAATGCAAAGAAACGTAAACCGAGAGATTAATTAATCGAATAATTAATTAATTGAGAATTAGAACATTAAAATTAGTTCAATAAATTTTTAGGAGTAACCTAAAATAATACAAAAGAATATCCCAACAGTAGGTTACGCGGGAAATGCATGAGAAAACACCCAGTTGTGATGACGGGGCAACACGCAACAACATGTGTGGATGACACGTGACAATTCCACACATGTCACTAAGAGGGAAGGTTTCATGGATGGGGCTGCCACCAAGGGACACTTGGATTCCACTAAACTTAGCTAAAGGACACCTAGCCACTAATTTCCTAGCTTGCCTAAGTTAATGACACATGGATTCCACTAAGATGACACCTAAGGCACCTAATATGCATTAAGTCAACAAAACTAAAATCTAACTAAGGTAGACAAGCCAAAAGTGATCAGATTTCATCATTTTCTTGAGCTAAGAGCAAGAGAAGGAAAGGTGAAAGAGAAAGTGAAGCCATTGTTGTGGGTTTGGAGAGCTTTGTAGGAGTGGTCACATAAAAATCAACACCATATACCCTTCAACCGTTAGATCATTCTCAAATTTGTTAATAAGGTTCGAGACTTGTGGTTTTTCATATCCAACGGTCAGAATTTCGAAACAAGCTCCATAGGGTGAGATATTCAGCTTGCTCAGTGGACCTAGGTGGTGTGAAACTCAACCCGTATACCACCTAACCTGCCAGCATATAACTGCCATCTGAGATTCGGTCACCGTTGGATCGGGGTGAAACTTTGTGATATGGTTTAGGATAGATAGTTCTTCGTTGTCACCGTTTAGTTTTTTTTTATTAAAGGTCTGTGGCCAGAGATATGGAGCTCGCACAGTAACCTGTTTTGGGTACCTTTTCCTTTGGATTCTTTAACTCACTTTTGAATTCGACTTCCCCTAAGTCTAGCCGTTGTTCTCGTAAATTTTTTCTTTGATTTCGTTTCTTTATTCAAATTGATTCATTGATTGGAACCCTGTTATTGATTCTATTGGTATTTCTGTGTCTCCGGTGAATTGTACCCGTACGTATAATCGGGACGGAAAACGGAATGGTGGATGTGTTGGTTTGGATGGTGGCGGATTTGCGGACGCATTCAGATCTTGTACGGGAAAGCGTGCACATCGATAAGGTGGGGGAAAGAAGCATCCTATCGTCGGAAACGACTCAGTAACATATTTTACAATAATAGTTGTAGGGCGACCTAAACCCTACTAATGAGCGAGTAATCGACAATATCAAAATCACATTGGCAACTACCCCGTAGTACCAATGATGATTTGGGGGATTGTAGGTTTATCGCCGTTAGGTTAATTTTATGATATTCGAGGATGTCTGATTTTATCCCTGTTGAGCTGCTTGTGATGCACTGGTTGTGATAACATGCTTTATGTGATGTTTTGTGATACATAAGTATTTTATTATTATTTTAATATGTATGACATGCTTTGTGTGATAACATGCTTTATCTGCTGTTACATGCTTGGTTGGTCTCTAGGCGATGATATGTGATGTTCTGGAGAGATGAATGTTGGGGAGTGTATGATTTGAGACTTAGATGTGCCTAGCCTAATAAGGGTGGGAGCCTGCACATTGGCGGCAGCATCAGTCAGTCAGAGCATGCTTGATGGCTTGTAAGTTCAAATATCATATTTTGTGAATTCATTTACATGTCTTTATATTTAGAATGTGTAACTTCAAATATCAACAAGTTTTTTTGGTGCAGGCTAGGTAGTTTGGCCGTAGCGTCAAGTCGGATGAGCTTCATGCCCAGACCCATACTAGGAAGGGTACCGACGAGTATGTAGAAGAGCGCTCTAGAAGCACTCAGGTGATTTACATGTCTTTTTATTGAAAATTATTTTTATTTTATATTTAAGAATTATGATCATTTTGTATGATGATGTGCGTTAATTTTAATGACAGGCGAACTATCGGGCTAAGTTATCACATGTTCGGTCTCAGGCAGCCTCATCTTCCCCTACCACCACACAAGACACAGAGGTAGAAGCCCGAGTGGAGTTGCAGACATGGGTTGAGGTTGCTGGCGGCAAGAAAAAGAGTCGCATATACGGTATGGGAGACCTCGCCGGCAACTATCGACACAGATGTTCCAGCGTCTTCACTGAGCAGAGTCGAGCATCTTCCAGTAGGACCCGCTAGTCTCAGGAGTCTGCGGAGATGGTCGAGATGCGGCAGAGATTGGCAGCTCAGGAGGAGATGAATCGGCAGTTGGCTGCGCAGCAGATACAGATGATGGCAGCTATACAGAGAGAGCTCATGATGCGTTTAGGAACCAGCACCCCTCAGCCACAGTCGCAGCAGGACCAGCACCTTCACAGCACCCCTCAGCCGCAGTCGCCGTCATCCTAGCCGCCACCGTCCCAGCCTGAGGGTCATCAGCAGACCGGTGATGAGGAGGATCAATACTTTACAGATTTGTTAATGCGGGGCTATAGAGAGGATTATTAGTTTCTTTAAGATTAGATTTCATTTTGTATGATGTATGCACTCTTTGTCAAAACAATGTGCTTTTAGTTATGAATTTCATTTATCGTTTAAAATTATTATTCATTTATCATTTAAAATTATTATTTATTTATCATATTATAGTCTAAATTATAATTAAGAAAAAAAACTAAAGTTTATATTAATTTTGAATTTTATATTAAATATTAACTAAATAATTAAAAATAATTCATATTTTAAATAATTAATTAATAAAAAATTAATTAATTAAATTATTATATTTTAAAAAAATATTTTTATTGCAATTTGCGATGGCTGTTATTTGCGACGGCTAAGCCTTCGCTACTTTCTGGTGATTTGCGACAGCCAGGCCACTGCTAATGTCTGCTGATTTGTGACGGCTTGTCCGTCCCAAATTTGTGATGACCATTTAAAAAAAAACCGTCAGAAACGGTTTGCGACCGCCCTATATGCGACATATTTTTTGCTGTCACAAATCCGTCAGAAACACGTGTTTTGCGACGGATTTGTGCTATTTGTGACGGCCTTTGGCCCTCGCTAATACCAAATTTTCTTGTAGTGTGACCTGATATGAGTCAGTGGGACTCATATAGATACATTGTGTTGATCACAGCCGTGTGGGTGGAACACACGAGGTCAGAGTATCAGACTACAGATACCGGATGTCACGGGTGAGTGCCCTCACACTGAGGTTTTGAGGAAGACTACCGTGATACTCTCGTAGTCCTTGCCGAGCTGCTCCGTGTACCCTGCGTGGGTAAGGATATGAGTATTGTGATTGTGCGACTATTCTCCACCGGGGTTGGGGAACTAGTTTCGTTTTCTGAATGAGCACCCTAGCGGAAACTGGGGTGTGCACCGAGGTTTTGGGATGCGCCGCTTGGACAAAAGACTAATATCCCAGATCAGACGAGGGATGTGTGACAGGATTATGTGGTGGCTACGTCAGCATCCAGGATTAGTTGCATGAGCGTAAAGGGGTAGATTTTATTATTCTAAGTGTTTCACTCTTTTGATTTTATCATTCGTGTATCAAATAAATGGCTTTTGAGCAAATGTTCTCTCATGCCTTTTTCCATTCTTAGTTTTCCAAATTGAATCCTGTAAGTAGAAACAAACAATTCTATCACATAAGCCACAATACACTTGTAACAAATCAACCAAGATATATCACACAAGAATTTCAAGAAAAAAACTACAAAGACAAAACTAAGAATTCAAGAAGACAAAGTAAAAAGCTAAGACCAACATTAATGATGGTTCTTGGGGTAGTTTTAAATCATAAGAACAGGTTCTTATAAAAACCTTTATTGGAGGAGAGTGAGGTGGCTGCCAAGATGTAAAACTGTTCTTCTATAAGAACTATTCCTGCCAAAAAAAAAAATTTAACACAGCTTTCAATTCAAAAAATGCAAGTAAAATAAACAAAACAAAAAAACAAAAAACAAAAACTGTGAATGGGGAGGTCTTTGCCAGAGACTGAACAAAGATTGCCACTGCCCCAAATAGATCCATTATGTCGGGGATGGCGGAGAGATCGACTGGTGATGGCGGAGAGCTCGGAGATGGCGGAAATGGTGGTTGATGGCGGAGAGCTCGATCCATGATGTCGGACATGGCGGACAGCTCGATTGGAGATGGCGGAGAGCTCGGACCATGGCAGAGAGCTCGGAGATGGCGGAGGAGACGGCGGAGAGGCAATCTGCGGGAAGGAGAAGGGGATGGGTCGTGGTGGCAGAGGAGGCTTCCTTTATTGAATAAATAAAGTGGGGAAATGGAGGGGGAGGTGCCGATTAGAGGGAGGAGGGTGAGGGGCGGCGCCGATGATGGGGAGGGTTGGTGCCGATGGGAGGGAGGAGGGGAGGGTTTGTCGCTGAGAGGGAGGAGAGGAGGGAGAAAAAATGGAAGATGAAGCAGATCAGTAAAAAAGGGATGGGGCTGAAAGGGAGCTGGGTCTGAGGCGTGATGGATGGGAAAAATGGGCCAAACAAAGTGAGGGATGGGGAAAATGGGTAGTGTAGGTCAGATTTGAAATTTGGGAACTAAACTTTTGTTAAGATTTGGGAGCTAAATATTTTTTTTTACCAGGGAACTAAAGTTAAACATTTTTTTTTCTTCAAAATAATGTTCAAGATTTGGAAACATTTTATTTTTCAACCGTTTGAAAGATTTTAGTTATGGATAATTTAAATGCATAAATGATAAAGTTACTGTTTTACTTATTCAAATGATCTAAAGTTACCGTTATTTATTTGTCTATAAATTGTGCTTCATTTTCACTCCATGTTTGCACACAAATTCTCCACACAATTTCATTTCAAATGGATCCTAATCAATTTAGTTTCTACAATTTTATGCAAAATTGTCAAGCTCCTCCTACTAGTGAAAAATCTCAAAATCCTCCATTGTATCCCATGTATCCACCACCACCAATGAACCCCACCATGTTTTATAGGCCACCAATGAACGGCATGGAGAACACTACCGAAACTCCTCGAACATCGGTCAGGTCAATGTCTGAGACTCAAGTTCCACAATTTTCAACACAAGTCGACCTAGAAGATATCACAATCATTGAAGTAGGAGGAGATTCTAGTCGGAAAAAATCGCGACTTAGATTCACCATGGAAGAGGATACTCATCTTGTTCAATCATGGCTCAATGTATCGAAGGAGCCAATTGTGGGTGTTGACCAAAATGTAAATAGTTTTTGGTTAAGAGTCAAAGAAGGTTATAACACCTATCGCAACAACAAGTTAGTAGAGAGGGAGGTAAATCAATTAAATTCCCGTTGGCATAAGTTGAATAATGCCGTTCAAAAGTTTGTCGGGTGTCACAAGCAAGCAGCTCTTAGACGCCAAAGCGGGAGCTCGGAGAAGGACGTCATGGCACAGGCACATACTATATTTTCTCAGGATGAAGGTGAGGACTTCAAATTTGAGCATGTATGGAGACTGTTGAAAGATGAAGCGAAATGGACAGGAGAATCCATTGATAGTTCTTCAAAAAGATCAAAGACTTCTGCTCACGGGACTAACTCGTCATCTTGTAATCCACCGGCGCCAACAAGTTGCGAACAAGGGCCAAAATCACCATTGGTCCGCCCAATGGGACAAAGACTGCAAAAAAGAACAAAGAAAAAGTAGCGGGAACTTCTAACATCATGGATTTGACTGACATATCAGATGTTGTGAAGGAAAAAAAACCCTCACATGGCAAAATTAATCAAGGCAAAGGAAACGGAGAATAGCTGGAAATTGTATGAAATCCTCTTGAAGGACACAACTGGGATGTTTGATAAACAACTTCAAGATCATGAATTGTATTGTGACTATGTTAGGCGCAAGCTACGCGAGTAGTCGTTATTTGTAACTTTTTTTTTTGCAATTAGTCGTTATGGTTTAATTTGTTTTCAATAAGTCGTTATGGTGTAATTTGTTTTCAATTAGTCGCTATAAAACTAGCCGTATAAAAGTAGCCGTTATAAAAGTAGCTGCTATGAGACCAGTTATAAAAAGTATTATGTTTTATTTTTTATTTAATAGTTACGCAAATAATCAAAATTTAAAATTTAAAATTAGGTCCTATATGAACAAAAGATTAGTTACGCAATTATGCTTCATTGGAAGACTATTATTTAAATTTTTTAAAATTTTAGATTTAAAATTTTAAATCTGAAATAGTTTCCCTCAATCTGACTAGTTTCTAAAATTTTAAAATTTAAAATTCAATTATGCTTCATATCGTTATGAAAAGTATTATGTTTTATTTTTTATTCAAAGCATATCGTTATACAATATTTGCCAACGCCACATTTACATGGTATGATAGTTACATGAAATAAAAATAGGATTAGAACAAAAAGGAGTGAGCTGGAATGGAATAACCAAAAGACTTTTTTAAAAGAATATTATTCTATTCATTTTTGTTTATTAACAAACATGAAAAAAGCACGTGGATTTCTTTGTATCACCAAATCAATGCAGTTCTGTGCCTGTCTGTCATAGCTTAGATATAATTAGTAGTTATAAAACTAGTCGTTATAAAAATAGCCGTTATGAGACTAGCCGTTATAAAACTAGCTGTTATAAAATTAGCAGTTATAAAAGTAGCCGTTATAAAAGTAGCCTACATATACTGTTACCACAAGCGAAGTTTTCATACAAATCAATTGTGCAATCTTCTATCATTATCTCAAATTCTCATCAATTAAAAATAAATCCAAACAATTCAGGAGAGTTTGATGCAGACTTTGATGCACTCTGGAACCGAATCGTTGATGAACAACTAGAGGACAACACTGAAGAAGAAATCATGAGGATAATACTCGAGAGACAATGACAAGAAGACAACTCCATTAGGCGCAGGAGAAGAAGAACAGTGATAGAACACAATCGTGAAGAAGGACACAATCGATTGTTCAATGACTACTTTTCTGAAAATCCTGTATACACAGATGCTCAATTCCGACGAAGGTTTCGGATGCGAAGGCATGTATTCCTTAGAATTGTAGAAGCCCTTGGCAATCATGATGAGTACTTCCAGATGAGAGTTGATGCAGCCGATAGAATGGGTCTTTCACCATTACGGAAGTGCACTACCGTTATTCGTATATTGGCATATGGATCACCAACTGATAGTGTGGATGACTATGTTCGAATTGGCTAAAGCACTGCAGTGGAGTGCTTAGATCGATTTGTAAAGGGTGTGTACGCGATATTTGGGGATGAAGACATCGCACGCCTACTACAAATGGGGGAGGCATGTGGCTTTCCAGGTATGTTGGGTTCTATTGATTGTATGCACTGGGAGTGGAAAATTGTCCAGTCGTGTGGAAAGGCCTCTATTCTCGAGGTGATCACGCCAAACCGACGATTATGCTTGAAGCAGTGGCATCACAAGACTTGTGGATTTGGCATGCATTTTTTGGCACTGCGGGTTCAAACAATGACATTAACGTGTTAAACGCATCCAATGTGTTTAATGATGTGTTGAATGGAAAGGCTCCCCCGGTGCAATACACAGTGAACAAGACCCAATATAATATGGGTACTATCTAGCATATGGTATTTATCCCGAGTAGGCTAAATTTGTCAAGACCATCCCAATGCCGCAAGGAGAAAAAAGAAAATTATTTGCCCAATGACAAGAATCAGCAAGAAAGGATGTTGAACGGGCGTTTGAAGTGCTCCAATCTCGATTCGCTATTGTTCGTGGTCCGGCACGCGCTTGGCATATGAATACAATGAAGAATATAATATATGCATGCATCATACTGCATAACATGATCGTTGAAGACGAACGACACACATATAGTGGTAATTTTGACTACGATCATGTAGATAATGATACCTCAACAGCTGAAGTATCTAATGGTCCTAATCCCGATTTTACGACATACCTGCAATGGAGAGCACATCTTCGTGAAAAACAAAAACATCGACAACTTCAAGCAGACTTTGTGGAGCATATTTGGGAACGTTTTGGACATGAAAATGACGAAAACTAATTTCACAATAATATTGTTATGTATTTCTCATCTTTATGTATTTTTCGTCTTAATTATGTATTTCTCATTGTTTTAACTTTTTTGTGATAAATAATATTAAAAAAAATTGCATTAAATTTTTTTATTTTTTTTGCATTATTTTTAATATAAAAAATCTTTTAAGGAAAAAAAAAAGAAGTACGGTGTTTGAATGTATCTAAAAATTAAAACGTTAAATAATTTTTAAAGTTGAAATATAATTTAAAAATATAAAAATATAAATATGTTGGGTCAATTATGGGACCCACTTATAGTAAGTTAAGAACCTAAATTATGTTTCTTTCATTGGAGTAAAAATAGATAAAAGTTCTTAAATCTTATATGGTACAAATGGGCCCATAAAATAGGATTTAAGAATCAACTTGATGTTCTCCATTGTAGATGCTCTAAGAAGAAAAGCACACTCAGAGGAGTTTAAAAAAGACAATTAAAGAAAAGAAGTTTCAAGTTTCAAGTTCTTGATTATGAGTTTCAAAGTTGTTGCTTCAAAATTAGGCTCAAACAATACAATTGATCAAGAAATTTAGTGGCAAGTCTTTTCTAATTTTTTTTAAAACTTTTGGTATTTGCATTTTTGCCCCAAACCTTTCTGCTTTTATCTTCTGGTCCTTGAATTTTTCTGATTTGGACTCTTTTTCCTCTTAATTTTTGGAATTATAGTATTGCTACTGACTTTTTCAAAATTACACAAATACCTCAAGTGACTTAGAGTGTGTGTCACGAGAATCAAAGAGCTAATCAAATATGAAATAAGCAAGAATCACGTGATGTTCAAATCTTGCCAAGATCTTTCAATAAAATGGTTGTTTAACACTTAAACGACACTTTTTGAAATTCATCAAGATTTATGTGGCCAAATTTCCAAGGATCATTCAAGAACACACTTGAACATGAAGAACGTCAAGTAATATATTCAAGAACATGGATTTCACAAGTATTGCTCATTCACAATTTTTAATCACAATTCAAGATCTAAGATCCAGAATTATGCTGAAAAATTCTCACACCAAAAAGTGGTGCCAAATTTCAAATTTGAATTTAACCCTAGTGGCACAAACTTCAAGGTTTTTGGTGCCAAATTCAAATTTGGTGCAACTTCCAAATTTTGGCGCACTTTTCAATTTTTTGGCGTTAAGTTCAAAATTTTGGTGCCAAACTCAAATTTTCAAAAATTTTCATCAAAATAAAAATTCAAAGCTCAAAGAGGCTAGATAATGATACCAAATGATATTATCCAAGATTGAATCAATGAAATTAAGGATCTATCTAAGAGCTTTGATCAAGATTTCGATCCAAAATTCAAATGAATTTTGAGAAGGAAATCTAAGACTCAAAGGTGATCACAATGCCAACCAATGAAAGAGCACTTTGAAGGTGCATCAATCAAAGTCTAAGCCGTGAATGACATACAACAATTTCAAGTGAAATTCGCATGAAAGCAAAAGAATAGAGCATGCATATTCATAGCTCAAAAACGTTAAAATGGAGCAGGGAAGAAGATGAAAGAAAGCGCCACACTTGTTTCCATGAATTGGAAGAAGCGATATGCTCAAGGAGGATTCGCCACAAGAGATTGAAGCTCTTGATGAGAATCAAGAAAGGTTCTACTCAAGAACTATTGAAAGTTGGACTTGCTTTTGGGCCTACCAATGTTTGGGCTTTTCTGTTTGATGGAACTCTATCATGTATTTTTCTATTTTAATCTCTTTTATATCTTTCTATTAGTTTTCCTTTTTCTGTTAGCTTAGAGATAGGATCTGTTGTTGGTTAGTTAGGTTTTCCAGCTGCTATAAGTAGCTTGTTTGCATCTGTAAAGATTCAGTTGGAATCAATCAAAGAAGTATTATTCAGAAACGATAGTTTTCCATTATGGCATCAGAGAGTGATGATGATTCTGGAAAGAAGTCACCGGAGAAGAAGGGCTCTACCTCCTCCGATAACAACAACAAAGCCACCACCACAACAAACCCTGCGTTCTTGCTTAATTCTTCAGACAACCCTGGAACTCCACTGGTTGCAGCTGTGCTCAAAGGAGAAAACTACCGCACGTGGGCTCGGTCGATGAAGACGGCGTTGCGTGCGAAGACCAAATTAGGGTTCGTCAATGGCAAGATCAAGAAGCCGGATATCGAGGATCCGGATTATCAACATTGGGAGAAAGCCGATTCCATGGTGATGGCATGGATCATCAATTCTATGGATCCAAGCCTACACGCAAGCATCTCCCATGCGACAACCGCGAGAGACACTTGGGAGGACCTAGAGGAATGATTTTCCCAGACTAACGCGCCAAGAGTTCATCAACTATGGCGAACACTATGTTTGACCCAACAAGAATCTGGGATCAGCATCAAAGATTTCTATACACAGTTCAAGAGTCATTTGGATGAATTAAGCGAACTTCAACCATTACCTGAATGCACCTGTGGCGCAGCGAGGGCTTTGATGCAAAGAAAGGAAGAAAATAGGGTTCACCTTTTTCTTGGTAGTCTTGATAATGAGCAATTTGCTCATGTTAAGGCAACAATACTTAATTCGGACCCTCTTCCATCTCTCAGAGCTACTTTCAACCATGTATTAAGGGAAGAGTCAAGATTCGTGGCAGAAAGGGAAAGGAGCAACAAAACTGATCCAGCAGCAGCCTTTTACTCCAATAACTCAAATAGGCAGAGGAGCAGAGATGGAGTGAGGCCTAAGTGTGACCATTGTGGCAAGATTGGCCACATCAAGGCAAAATGTTTCGAAATTGTTGGATACCCTGCAAACTGGGATACTAGAAGAACACAGAGGAATCCCAACAAAGCAGGAGGCCAAAATGCTGCTTACTTTGCTTGTGCAGAAGAAAATCAGAAAGAAGATGTAGACATTGACTCGTCAGGGCATGCTCTTCATGGCATCCACATAAGAAATGGTCAAGAATCCATGGCGGGTAATGTAGGCTTTAATAAAAGCCAAGAATGGGTTCTTGATAGTGGTGCATCACACCACATGACTCACCAACTCTCTCACCTAAAGGGAGTAAAGAGTCTTGAAAAACCATTTCATATCATTGTGCCTACAGGAGATGCAGTCCTAGTAGAGAAAAAGGGTTCTATAAACCTTAGTGAAAATATTAGATTACACAATGTTTTGTTTGTTCCCGGTTTTAACTGCAATTTGATCTTAATTTTTAGATTAACACATGATTTGAATTGCACTGTCACTTATCATATGAATTCTTGTCAAATTCAGGACCAAGCCACGAAGAGATTGATTGGCTCGGGTGATTTGCAGCATGGAGTGTACATCTTCAAGGATAGGAAAAAGGAACAAGCATCAGCAATGATAGGAAGGGAGGATCCCACAATCCTTTGGCATGCAAGGATGGGACATCCCTCAGTTGATTCTTTACAGAGTATTTCTTCCTTACTTAGTTGTAGGTTTGATTTTAATAAATTGACTGGTTGTGATGTATGTCATAAATCAAAGCAGTGTAGAATTTCTTTCAATCTTAGTGAAAATAAAGCTGATGAGCCCTTTAGTCTTATACACTGTGATTTATGGGGTAAGTACCACACACCATCACACAATGGTTCACATTTCTTTCTCACCATTGTAGATGATCATACTAGAGGGACATGGGTCTTTCTAATGAAAGAAAAAACAAACTGTGAAAATCTTGAAGGAATTTCATAATATGGTCAAGAACCAATTTGATAAGAGAATTAGGAGGGTTAGAAGTGATAGAGGGACTGAGTTTGTGAATCAAACATTTAAAGATTACTTCAAACAAGAGGGGATCATACATGAGACATCTTGTGTAGCTACCCCTCAACAAAATGGAAGGGTAAAGAGGAAACATAGACATATCCTCAATGTTGCTAGGGCTTTGAGATTTCAAAGTAATCTCCCAATCAAGTTTTGGGGGGAATGTGTCTTGGCTGCCTCATACATAATTAATAGAACACCCACTAAGGCAAATAAAGGGATAACTCCATATGAAATGTTATTCAAAAAAGCCCCTGTCTATGACCAAATGAGGGTCTTTGGATGCCTCTGTTACACAAGGAATGCATCAAAACATAAAGACAAATTTGATCCGAGGGCAGAGAAATGCATTTTTTGTAGGTTACCCCTTAGGACAAAAGGGTTGGAAGGTATACAATTTAAGAACTAAAGATTTTCTTGTCTCTAGGGACATCATTTTCTATGAAAACAGCTTTCCCTACTTTGGCAGCCTAGATAAACCACCTGCAGGTCCCCTAGAACCAACATACTTGAATAGCACTCAACCAATAGAAGAAGAAAATAGTTCACATAGTGAGATTGTAGATTTAACAGAAATAAGAAACACCATTGATATAATGGAAGGCCAAGTGCCTGCACATGACACAGAACAGGCTGCTGATAATTGTGGATATATGCCTTGATAGGTACATTTGTTTTGATGATGAACAAAAGGGGAATTTCAAGTCCAAGGATCAACACGCAAATTCAAAGGATCAAATTGCAAAAAGTGTGACAAGGACTTAGTTGCAAAAGCGGCAAAAAGACATGCAAGCAATCAAGATGGGTTAAGGGAATTTTCCTTTACTGTATTGATTGTTTTAGAAGATGTGTGTAAATGGTAAGTGGAGTTCTCAATTTAATATTGGTCTCACACACACACATTTATCATGTGATTAAAAGATTTAACATGTGCTTAAAAGGATTATAACATGTGTTAAAATCTGACAATTAATCATACTTAATGAGTAATCAAAATATTAATTGTCAAAGATTCAAATTCGAGTAATAATCGATTATGACCAGACTTAATTGGCTTTAATTATGTTTTAATGAGTAATCAATCTCAGCCATTAAGCTTTTCAAATTCAAACTCAAACTTGAACAATAATCGATTATAGTGATAGAATAATCGATTATGGATATGCTTAATTTGTGGATGTATGCCTTGACAGGTACACATATTTTGATGAATGACAAAAGATTTTTTAAGTCTAAGGACTTATTTGCAAAAAGCGTGAAAAAGGCCAAACGAGCAATCAAGATTAGGCAAAGCAATCAAGAGGGGTAAAAAGGAAATTTTACTATTTGTATTGGTTGTTTTAGAATAATCTGTAAATGGTAAGTATGGTTCTCAACTTAATATGGTCACTCACACACACACATATTTAACATGTGCTTTAAAAGATATATCATGTGATTAAATAATTAATAACATGTGATTAAAACTGACAATTAAAATTAAGCTTAATTGGACAATCTTTCCTTAATTGTCAAGTTTTTGAATCTCAACCTGATACGCACCATAATCGATTATGAGTCGTGGTTAAATGGCTTTAATGAGTGTTAATGAGTAATTATGATATTAAAGCCGTTGAATTCAAATTTTGAAATATAATAATCGATTATTGAATCTGGATAATCGATTATGACCTTACTGACTTCCAATGTGCTACAACTGAAACCCTGTAATCGATTATGTAATCGATTATAGCCTTTTATGAAAGAGTCAGTAACATCATAATCAATTAATGAAATCGATTATCTTCTTTGGTGAAAAAGCAGTGAACACATAATCGATTATGGTAATCGATTATGACCTTTCTGTCCAGACGCGCGCTTCATGAAAACACATTAAATAATCGATTATGGCTTTTAAATAATCGATTATGCTGCGGCAGAATGCATTTTAAGAGGCTTGACCTAATTTCACATTGAACCCTAACCTATTCTCTATAAATAGGAACCTTGGCAGCCTTGGAAAAATGCCCCATACACTACTCTCCTCTATTCTCTATTGTGCTTAAACTCTGATTAATATTTCATTTTACTCTTGCACTTACACGTGATCATATTACTTTGAGAATCTTATACACCATATAGGTGTCACTATTATTGTGCTTCAAGTTGTATTTCATATCTGCACTTTTGAGTGCTTTCTCATTGTAAAACTTTTACAGTTTATTTTTAAGTAAGTGTGATCTCACGAATGTTTTCTTGAGGCTCTTGCACAAGGGATAGTACGTCCTGTGATTTGTGTTAAGAGTTCTCTACTTTGTAAAGGTTCTAGTTTAGCCTGTTTTAAATACTAGAGTTGATTGAAATCCCTTGGTCGTATTGCCTTGGGGACTGGACGTAGGCCACGTGGGTAGTTGTGTGGCCGAACCAGGATACATCGCTGTGTCATCTTCTTCCTTATCTCTTTATCTTTATCGCAATGATTTTATTTTTCATACGCTTTATTTCACAATGTTTTACTATTAAGTTATTGTTTATCAAAACAAGTTTTAAACTTAGTTTAAATTGCTAAAAGTTTTCAAAAATCAATTCACACACAATTCACCCCCCTCTTGTGTTTGAGGTCACTTGTCAACAAGTGGTATCAGAGCTTAACTCTTGGATATAAAGGATGAAACCGTCTCAAGAGGAATGATGACTTCAAACAGTTTTCGTAATGAGGGTAATTCCGTAAACAGACCTCCATCGTTCGATGGTGAGGGGTATGATTATTGGAAAGAAAGAATGCAAATCTTTTTAGAAGCATCTGATATTGATATTTGGGATGCTGTGGAAAATGGTCCATTTGTCGCCAAGCACGAAGTTAATGGTGCTTCGGTGGATAAACCAAAAACTCTTTGGACCGACGAGGAAAAGAAAAAAGTCCAATACAATTTGAAAGCTAGGAACATCATCACCTCAGCTTTAAGCTACGATGAGTTCTATAGGGTCTCAAATTGCAAGACCGCTAAAGAAATGTGGGACACCCTTGAATTGACCCATGAAGGTACTACCGAGGTCAAAAGGGCTAGGATGAACACATTAACCCATGAGTATGAGCTATTTAGGATGAAACAGGGTGAAAGCATACAAGATATGCAAAAACGCTTCACCCATATAATAAATCATCTTAGGGCTCTTGGGAAGGTGTTTAATAATGAAGATTTAATAAATAAAGTTCTTAGATGTTTAAATAGAAGTTGGCAACCCAAAGTAACTGCGATTTCCGAATCACGTGATCTAACGTCTATGTCTTTGGCAACTCTATTTGGTAAATTGCAGGAACATGAACTTGAGTTGAACCGCCTCATAGAAAGTGAGGAAAGTGATAAGAAAAAGAAAGGGCTTGCTCTCAAAGCGAAGTATAAGTGAAACAAATGAGGAGGATATTGACTTTGATGAACTTGATGAGCTTGGTGAAGGAGCTGAAAATATGAGTCTAATGGTAAGAAAATTTAAGAAATTTATGAGGAACAAAGGGAAAACACAACCAAGCTTCACTCCTCAAAAGAAGGTTGATGGAGAAGGAACCACTTATGTGCCAACGTGCTTCAACTGCAAAAAGAAAGGTCACATAAGGCCCGAGTTGTTGTTTTGGCTTCAAAGACTCAAGAGGGGGGGTGAATTGAGTTTTCAAAAATTCTTCCTTTTCAAAAACTTACTTTTCAAAACTGATTTGCCTCAGGATCTTTAACAGATTAAGAAAGGGCTTTTTAAGATTCAGAACAGATAATACAGGTATTAGATATAGGCCTTAATCAGTCAACAACTGAAGTTACAATATATCAGTTTCAGTTTCAATTTCAGTTTTAATCAACTCAGTTTTTGAACAATTAATAACTCAAGATTGATTGCAATAATACTTCTGGTTTCAATTCAAATTAAACAGATCAAGTTCTTAACTTTAACAATCAGGTTCTATAGCATATAATTCAATCTTTAAGAAACAAGAACAGATTGTATATGATTGAGTTTTAAGCCTTGCAATTTAAGAACAGATTTGAACAACACAGATTAGATTGCAGTTTACACAAAGTTCAATCAGGTATTTCAGATCTTTACAGAAACAATTTTGAACAATGTATATCAAGAACTCAGTTATATGCGCAATACAGAAATTAAAGAGCTTTGAGTTTAGAAATACCACACAACCAGATTTATCCTGGTTCAGTCACCACCACTGTGACCTACATCCAGTCCCCACTCCACATGTGGGATTTCACACACTAACACAGCAAGCTTTAGCCAGGTAGCTTGAAAAACCTTTACACCACAGAGCACTTCTATCACTTCTAGGATACCACACCTCTTGTGAAAAAGCCTCAATGTTCTTCCTTAGGATTCCTCACCCTAATCACACAGAGAGACTCCCTCTCTCTTACCATGTAATAGAACAAAAAGATTGATTTCTAACTCTCAAAAGTTGAATACACAAATTGAAGCTCTAACAAGATGAAACACTCTTTTTACAATAAGCTCAAGAAAGATGATGAATGATTTTCACAATTGATCTCTCAAATTGATTTCGTGTGTTTCTGATATGATATCAGTATTCTATTGATCCCACTTTATATAGAAAATAAGTTGTAACCGTTTGGGATCAGTCCAAACAGATTTGGGTCTGATATCAGAATCAGTTAAACTGATTCAAGTTCTTGGACAGGGGTTGAGTACAGGGATATATTAACCATTTTACATACTGAATGTTTCTGTACACCTGTGTAATACATGGTTGTACGAGTTCTTTAAAAACTTGATCTTGGTTAATCCATCAGTACCATCAATACACCTATTCAGTACATCTATGTATTAATGAACATCAGATTTTTCCGGAAACTTGAATACACGAGTACATAGCATATGTACAGGCCTGTATTCAGTTAACCATTTATAACTGATCTGATTTCATGTTATTCATAGGTGTAGTACATCTGTGTACTGAATATCAAGAACTTTATATTCATTTGTCAGTTACAGGAAATGGTATACATCCATTGAATACATGGCTGTATTGACAAAGAATCTTCTTAATTTCCAAAAATCATTTTCATTAAAAACTTATTCCTTTTTAATGCAGGTTATGAAAATTGATTTTCTTCATGCATCATTTCAACTGAGCTATTTGTGAATAAGAGATTTCTTCTCTTACAAATCATCCAAGACTTAAATCTAAATCTCCTTTAAGCTCTTGTCTTGATGACTCCTTGATGTTTGTCCTTGTTTGTTGCTCCTTGAGCTCTTCAAGTTCTTCTTTGGATATTCTCCTTTAATTGCTTACTGAACTTGATACTTTACAGCTTGATATCTGTCTTTGCAATTTGATACTAAAACACTTGCACACACATTAAATTGTATATTTGTCATATATCAAAATCTCTATGTCATTGAGTCTTACAAACTCCCCCCTTTTTTATTATGACAAACCTTTTAACAAATTCTTAAATCATAGTGTAAGTGTAGCAGAAGCTAAGTGTTTTTGGCAATTCATAAATCATGGTATCAAAACATTCAATAGCAAATGGTATCAAAGCATATCAGAATATTTTTATATGATAACTCCCCCTGAATCATTTAAGCTCCCCCTCAACATATGCAGTATTTAAATTTGTTTCCTTTCTCTATATCATACATTTTCCTCCCCCTTTTGGCATCATAAAAAAGGTAAAGAAATAACCATTCAAATCAGTAGAAAAGAAATTCAACCATATCATAGCATATTAAAGATGTTCATAACAGAGGGATAGTGCAGGGAAATTAAAAAAAAAACAGAATCCAACAAATCATTACAGACCAAGGCATTTAGCCTTTCAAAACAAATAAAAAATAAGTTCTAAGTCCTAAGAACTCCTAGAACTAATTCTCTCCTTGGCCTTGAAGTGATGGTTCAGCAGAGGTGTCTTCATTTTGTTGCTCAGCTTCCTCCACAGCAGCTCTTGCCAGTTCATCAATGTTACAATTTTCTGGTTCAGGTGCAGGAGGTGCAGGGTTAGGAAAGTCAATTCCTAATGCTTCTTTGATTTGATCAACACTCTTTTCCAGTTTAGTCATCCTCGTGTTCAGACTTGTCAATGCATTCAGTTGTACTGTGTGTCTCTTGATTTGTCTGCCATCCATGTTTCTCAGCATAACCAATATTTGTTGAGCAAATTCAGATGCAGCACTTCCTTGTGCATCAAATGGTTCAGCTGTAGTTGCTCCCTTGTTTCCAGCTTTCCTTATCCATCTTCCATCTTCCCTTTTCAGTCTCATTTTGCTCACAATTTCTTCACCAAACTTATGAGTTCCTTTTCTTCCAAGTTTCTTTTCTTCTCCATCAAAAGAAACATTAAAGTGAGCTAGGATTTTGCAGACCAGTGCAGGGTAGGCAAGCATCATCTTGCTTTTTCTGCATTCTAACATGTGAGCAGCAACACAATATCCCCAACTTATTTGTTTTTCATTCAGCATTGCCCACATTAGCATTAAATCATAATTCTGCAGTATGGAGTGAGTTCCTCCTCTTGGAATCAAAATTCTGCAAACCACATAATGCAGAAGCCTATCCTCTACACTCATCACACTAGTGTAGGTAACTCTACCTTCAGGTTCATCAGAGAGAACTAAGTCTACTCTAGCCATTTCCCTGTCATATTCATCATACCATTCAGTTTGTGGACCATTTCCAGCAATACTAGGTCCATAAAAAGGTGAATTTGCAAGGTTTCTAAATTTCTCTAATGACATTTTGATCTTTATTCCTTTAACTTCGGAGCTAATTCCATTAGCATTCATCTCAAAATTTGAGTAAAAGATCTTAACCAGAAATGGATAGTAATCAACTTGAGTTTCTAGAAATTCCTTGACCTTTTGACAGATTAATATCTCAGTGAAATTGAAAGCATTATCATCAAAATACTTAAAGTCCATTATCCAAGGTTCTAGGATTCCTCTATCTTTGAAATTTTGTCTAAAGAACTCCTTCTTATTATTAGTGAGGGAATACCTTTGGAGAAGAACATTGAGACACCCCGCTGTGCCTCGGTGTTTTATTTGGAAATAAACTTGATTATTATGTTCTTATTCTTAAACTTAACATGAAAATACGGCAGAATCAAAACGTAAATTATTAAGTAAACATATTAATGTAGAATAGGAATAAGAAAACATGACCACATTAAACATATGTAAGTGCAATCAGAGTTAAACAAAACACTGTTTTAGGGCATCCCGACAATAGGAGCCCTAATAGGTGTACAAGTTATACAAAACGTAAAAGCGGAAAAGATAAAGCGTCGTGACACAGACGCATTGGCCATAACTAGGACTAGACCCTACTCATCATGGGTCACAGCTCGTCCTCCGGCATCCGGCTCATAAGGAGTTCCGTCCAGCTCCTCCTCGTTCGGCTCATCAACAGGATCTTTGAACACGAACCATAAAAGATAGAACAAAGCAAAGAAAAGTACAGGGGATAAGAAACATGCTATCATCAAAAGCGGAAAAGATTCATAGTAAACTAAACAGTAATTATCACAGACACAACATCAATCAAAGTCATCCATCCTTCATTAAAGTTCTTATATTCACCTCTACCCTCACTCAAAAACTAAACCTTGATGTCAAAGCGGTTACGGAATTCATTATCACAGTAGTGATTCTTGATCGATCGTCCAAGCGACACGTCCCAATCCCGGTGCACATCCTTAGTCATGTTGAGATGCTTAATGCTGCGCAATGACACTCCTAGTGGCACGAAGCTCCCGGTGCATACCCCGATCGTGGGTACTCATGCTAAGCATGACACTATAGCTGCACGATGATCCCGGTGCACACCTCAACCATGGTAAGAACGCTCACGCTAAGCGTGACACTATAGCTGCACGATGATCCCGGCGCACACCTCAACCACTCCCGGAGGTGCTCATGCAAAGCAATGACGCTCATAGCTGCACTTGTTAAGTTTACCCTTGGACGGTCCCACAAGGACTTCGGTTGTAGAAACAACCCAACTCATGAACCTCAAAGACTCTTATAGTCGTAACCTAGTGCCTTAACCTCAGATCAAAACCTCAACACAAGCTCTAAGTCAAAATACCTCATTATCACAAATTATTTATGTTAGGCACCTCTAACAGTCATTATGATCCTCGCACCCAAAACAACTCATCTCTTAAACATCACATATATCATCACTTATCCACTAAGCATACAGTACACCAAACAGATCATGCATCATATAGAACAATTCAAGATATTCCAAACATAAACATGGCATACAACCAATTCAGTATAAATAATAAAAACAGATCATCCATCAACAGTTAATAAGTATCAACCTAATATCGATAAACCTACAATCCCCGAATCACTATGGGTGTTTCAAAAGCAATTTAAAGGGATTTTGGTCTTGTCGGTTATTCAACTACTAGTAGGGTTTAGGTCGCCCTACATAATTACTAGATAATTTACTACTTATCGACTCCAACGATAGGTTGGTTCTTTCCCCCACCTGGGTGATCACCGAAGGTTTGAGCCCGCAGCTCCTCGTTATCCGATCGATATGTGTTAACACCACCTTCAACCACACAACATAAAATAACCAAATCAAACAAACTCATCCTTATTTTTGAAAGCCTAGACTCGGCCTTGTATGACAAAAATAGGCTAGGGTTTTCAAATCGACACAATCTCTTAGATCAATGATCTTAGAGTATTAAGGAGTAGGAATCAAGTACTAGTTTTCACAAACCAAATCAAAAACATTTTATTTTCTTTAGTGCAAGTTTCGGCCAACATAAATAAATTGGCTAAAAATTTCTAAACTTTCCAATCTCTCTAGGCTAGCATCCATACATAGTAAGGAGCTTGAAACCATGATCATTTCGGAAAATGAAACAAAACATCCTAGGTCCATAAACCTTAGGTTTCGGCCATCATAGGATTTTTAAACTAGAAATCTTTAAATCATCCAATCTTTTAGACATAGCATCCTTTGATATTAAGGAGCTCAAATCTATAATCATTTTGGAAGAGAAACAACTTAAAACGTTCCAATCTTCTTAGATATAGTATCCTTTCATATAAGGAGCTTTAATCCATAATCATCTTGGAAAATAAAAACAACACATCCTAGGTCCAAAACAAATGAGTTTCGGCCGTCATAGGAAACTCAATGAAAAAGATTTAAACTTTCCAATCACTTTAGACATAGCATCCTTTATCATAAGGAGCTTTAATCTATGATCATCTTGGAAGAAAATAAAACTTACCATTTTTGCCAAAAACTATTAAAGTTTCGGCCTTGGTATGAAATAAAGGTTAGAAATCTTCAAACTTTCCAATCTCTTGGATTTAGCATCCTTATACATCAAGGAGCCTTAATCCATGATCATTTTGGAAAAACAACTAAACATTTTTACCTTAAACTCTTAAAGTTTTGGCCTTTACATGAAAAATGTGTAAAAAGCTTTAAACTTTCCAATCACTTAGACATAACACCCTTTAGTATAAAGGAGCCTTTGTCATGATCATCTTGGAAATGAAACTCAAATACAAGTTCATACAAGCAAAAGTTGAAACAAAACCTCCTAGGCCACTTTTGTTAGGTTTCGGCCATCCTTGGAGAGAAGAGGTAGAAATTTTTGTTTGACACAAGCTCATAGTATGTGAAAATAGAGGTTAATACAAGACTATAGAAAGTGGTTTCAACTCAAACAGAGTTTTCTACCATTTTTAAGAGATTTTAGAAGTTTGAAAGGTTAAAGAAAACATAAAGCATAACTATGAAAATAAAGACAAGAACTTGAAAATAAACTACATAGGAGTATTACCCTCAACAAGATGAAAAACTTTGATGAAGGAACCAAGTGCAAAATGTAAGTAAAAAAAATTAGAGCTTTAGTAGAAGGAAGAAGAAGAAATGAAAAGTGTAAGTGTTAATGGAGTTTTGGAGAAGAAAAGTGAGTGAATGAAGATGAAGTGAGTTTATATAGATAGAGGGGAGAGAAGCACGAAATTTGTGAGGAAGGGAGGTGCTTGGAGAGCAAGTTTGGTCTTAAGGCTTGTTGAGGAAGTTTAGAGGTATGGGAGGTATGGCGGGGAGGTATGGTTGGAGAGAGAAATTGGTTGAAAAAGTAAGATTTTCAAAAAGTGAGTGATGGTGGTTACTATTTGCCATCACATCATGTTTCTTCTAGTCCTTTCCTTTCCTTTGTGCTCTGCTCCATCGCATATCAGATGACTTCCCCGATCGTATTTCCCGACGATTTCGCCCGGGTAATACTTAGAATTTGGCCCCGAACGAGATTTTATGAAAATCTCCATACCCACACAAAACATCCTAAAAACACTAACCATCTCGTTCACGAGTCAAAATTATGTTTCCGGCTCAGTAAAATTATACTGGTAGAGAAAATGCAGACCGACTTTCGTCTGAATTTTCAGCCAAAAATTTTATTGTGAGCTATTATCATAAGATAGATCAAGAATATGACTTTTATTTTATTAAAAACATTTTCTAAACTTCATATTAAAATATAATTACTTATATTTTAATTAATCAACAGCATACTGAAAATCAGGCTGTTACAAACATCATTGTCCATGAAAGATGTTGGAGCGCCATTCTCTGCAACCTCTGTCTCTATGTGAGACTCAACTTCCTTTCCTTTACTCTTCTTTGCTGCTTTGGAAGTCCCTACTTCCTTTTTCTTCTTTTCAGCCTTCTTTGGGGTTTCCATCCCTTTTCTCTTCTTCTCAGGGGTCTTAGAGGTTTCTGCTCCCTTCTTCTTCTCAGCTGATTTCCACATCTCCATTTCTTTTCTCTTCTTTTCAGCAGCTTTTGAGGGTGAAGGACCAGTGTTTTTGGTTCTTGCCATGTTAGGGTTTTAGAAAGGGGAAAAGAAATGTCTGAGGTTTAGCTCTGCTAGGGTTACGAATTAAGTGAAGAGAGAGTGGGTTTGAGAGGATTTGAAATTTTGAAATAAAAAATGGATTCAAATATCAAGCTTTATAACGTTCGCGTACAGGGGTGTGATACACCCAAGTATTTAAGATTGTGCATTCTGACTTTCTCAGATTTAACATACATGCATGTAGTACACCTCAATATACTTATGACATTCAGGAATTGTGTTTCAGTGTTTTAATACATCTATGTATCACAGGGATGTATCAGACCAAAAACACAGGGATTCATTCCTGATCCTCTATACAGCTATTGATCATACCCATGTATAAAACAAATTTCCAGTTTTTTATACATGTACATGGGTTAAGTACATAGGTGTACCTGATCAATCTAATTTTAGCTGAAACTCTCTTCTAACCACACATAGATAGATCATTCCAGAGACAGATCATACAATCATAAGGCATATTTACACAGAGATTTAAACATACAAACACTTTCAACAGAGATCAGATATAGGATTGGTCAATTATGCCTAATTCTCTTCTAATGAAAAAGAAGCTTTCCTTGTTCAAAGGCTTAGTAAAAATATCAGCAAGTTGCTTTGTTGTATCAACATATTCAATCACAATTTCTCCACTTTGAACATGATCTCTAATGAAATGATGTCTGATTTCTATGTGTTTGGTTCTAGAGTGCATTATGGGATTCTTAGTTAGGTTAATTGCACTTGTGTTATCAAACTTAATAGGAACTTGGTCTAGTTGCACACCATAATCAACTAATTGTTGTTTCATCCATAAAACCTGTGCACAACAACTACCAGCTGCTACATATTCAGCCTCAGCAGTGGATAGAGCCACACTAGATTGCCTTTTACTAAACCATGAAACTAATGAATTCCCTAGTAAATGACATGTTCCACTTGTACTCTTTCTATCTAGTTTACAACCAGCAAAATCAGAGTCTGAGTAACCAATTAAAGTGCATGTAGCTCCCTTAGGATACCATAATCCCATGTCTTTTGTTCCTAACAGATATTTAATTATCCTCTTAACTGCTGTTAGGTGTGATTCTTTAGGATTTGCTTGATACCTAGCACACATGCATACACTTAACATGATATCTGGCCTACTAGCAGTAAGATAAAGTAATGAGCCTATCATACCTCTGTATTTTGACATATCAACAGGTTTACCTTGTTCATCCTTGTCCAGATAACAAGCAGTACTCATTGGAATTGCCATCTCCTTAGCATTTTCCATGCCAAACTTCTTGATCAACTCTTTGCAATACTTGGTTTGGCTAATAAAGGTTCCATTTTCTGTTTGCTTTATGTGACACCCTTCTACCCCGCATGTTAATATAAAACATTTACTTAAAAGAGGTAATATAAAAAACATGCCTTTATTTGAAATAAATAAAAACTTGGATAAAAAGGTTTCACATCTCAACAAAAACAACGCGGAAATAACATAGTTTTAAAACAGTAAAACATAAACATGACAGATAAAGAAAAACCCAACCCCAATGTCACATACAGAGCTGGTATAACCAAAATCCGGATACATCACGGAAACAAACTGAAATAACTGAAAACAACTAACAACTATAGCTAAGCATCCTAACTAGAGTCGCGGCTCCTCAGAGTCACTCCTCCACTTGGTGCTCACCGTCCTCTGCATAAGGAAAATACATGCAACAACAGAAACAGGAAAACAGGGAGTAAGAAATCATGTAAACACAACGGCATGGGAATAGGGAATAAGATGAACATACATCATAGCATGGCATAACAATATAGCAACATACAATATTTATACATCATCATATAATATCATAACAACACGTTAATCATCCAACATATGCTATGCAATACAATGCAACCCTACTCCACTACTCCATCAATGCATGTGGATCCAACTAACTCAGGAAGTCAACTTTGGAGTTACATATCCACATTGGCCATAAAAGCACCAACGCCGGCAGTCTACCAAACCATGGGTGAACCCCTTGGATAGCCGACGTACCATAACGGGGTACGCCACCTCGGGGGCGCACGGTTCACCAAACCATGGGTGAACCACCCGAGACTTGTGCCAGATCATCATAACAGGACGACCTCCCCTATGTTGAATATCCCCCACTAATCAACTTCAACGTATGAATGCGTGAGCACAACAACACACAAGTCAACCACCTCCTTTGCTTGGGCCAAAAAGCACCTAAGACTTATCACCAACATCAACATCAACACCTTAGACCCAAACCGTGGGGTCAAGGCCCCCTTGACCAAAAAGCACCAAGGTCCAACTTAACAACACCTCGACCAAAAAGCATCGAGGTTACTTTGGCCCAAAAGCACCAAAGCGTAACAACGTGCGATAACCCATAAGGTACCGACTTAACCATTTTATCGTCTTTAAACATCTTAATTAATATAATTAAGTTATCTAATATTCATCATTTTATTGGTGCATTATCATGACGGTAACATCATCATCAACAACATATCCAATCAATGTGATCAACATAATTCATGTCATAACAACAACATTCATAATCATGGGTATTCATACCAATTCAACCAAAACTCATGGCATAAGACAATTCAATAGGCATACCACATCATGAGCAACTCAACAATTATAACACATAAACATACAAATTAATCCAATTAAATATATAAACAATTCAGTCATACAACCAGGCAGATCATGGCATCAATAACATTATAACAACAACAAACGGGGCTATGGGGACCCCTCATCTTACGCTACTCCCTAGCCTAGTGCAAACACTATTCTTCTCCCATATCTGATATGCGGTTCGCGATTCAAAAGAAGAAGGAAGATCCACTAGGGTCTCGTCTCACTAGCGCTTGTCTACGACTTCAAGAACACCAAAGAGACACTTTGATTCAACTCTAAGATCAAGAGATCAAAAGGAAGAGATCAAGAACTTGAAGGAAAGAACACAAGGCACAAGGTGCATGAATTTTACCTTTTCTAAAGTCCCAAACAGCAAGCACAACGAACCCCTATCTGTAGCGATGTTCTCCTATCAAGAAGCAGTGAAGAACGGTGCAAGAACGGGTTCCCTAGAGAGTTTTAGGGAGAAAAACCATAAGGATTCAAAGAGGAAGGAGGGAGGCAGTTTTCTGAGTGTTGGGGTCGTGTAAACTAGGTTTAGGTCGAGTCTAATGGTATATATATGAGTTTGGGTCATAACGGGTTCCTATTTCAGCCCAAACTGTATACTGTTCGGTATTTTGACCATAACTTGAGCTACAAGTTTCCGATTGAGGCGTTCTAGGCGTCGTTAGAAATCTCAGAGAAATATCTACAAATTAATGTCTAATGATCGAATCCTAAATCGGACTTTAAGATGGTCAAACGTTCGATGCAATTTTTGCGACAAATTTGGTAGTTATTCCTAGATAGGATCCTTAGGAGATTATAATAAGATCTTAAGATATAAATAAAAAGATGATAATCCTATATTGATAAGGACTCAAATCTGATTGGTTGAGGGGCTAAAATCTAAGAATAACACTATCTCTATTTAAATACTAAATCACACGATATCTTATCATATCATTCTTAATCGCTTATTATTAATAAAAACACATATTATACATTAGCATATAAAATCATATATCCATATAAGATCAAACATTAAGAGACACCATCTCATATTAATACAAATAATCATATATTAAAACACATATTATCATATGTAATATATGTAATAAAAATACTATAACACTAATAACATCAACAACATCAACAACAACAACAACAAAAATAATAATAATAATAATAATAATAACAACAACAACTAGGCATCCATAGTAACATAATACCTTATACGAAAATCGGGGTGTTACAATTCCACCGCCCTTATAAAAATTTCGTCCTTGAAATTTCTATCACCTTGATTGGTTAAACTTTTACCAACTAGCCGCATAACCTCGGATCAAGTCATCGGACTCGGAGACTCCAACCAAACCGGAAGAACTAAGGGTTCTTAACACTAAAGCATCATTATCTATAATTATTATAGATAATTCAAACAAAAACACACGGAAGACTCGCAATAGACTCATACCACGTCCGGACAGGGCCGAACTGCTCTGATACCACTAAATGTGACACCCTTCTACCCCGCATGTTTATATAAAACATTTACTTAAAAGAGGTAATATAAAAAACATGCCTTTATTTGAAATAAATAAAAACTTGGATAAAAAGGTTTCACATCTCAACAAAAACAACGCGAAAATAACATAGTTTTAAAACAGTAAAACATTAACATGACAGATAAAGAAAAACCCAACCCCGATGTCACATACAGAGCTGGTATAACCAAAATCCGGATACATCACGGAAACAAACTGAAATAACTGAAAACAACTAACAACTATAGCTAAGCATCCTAACTAGAGTCACGGCTCCTCAGAGTCACTCCTCCACTTGGTGCTCACCGTCATCTGCATAAGGAAAATACATGCAACAACAGAAACAGGAAAACAGGGAGTAAGAAATCATGTAAAACACAACGGCATGGGAATAGGGAATAAGATGAACATATATCATAGCATGGCATAAACAATATAGCAACATACAATATTTATATATCATCATATAATATCATAACAACACGTTAATCATCCAACATATACTATGCAATACAATGCAACCCTACTCCACTACTCCATCAATGCATGTGGATCCAACTAACTCAGGAAGTCAACTTTGGAGTTACATATCCACATTGGCCATAAAAGCACCAACACCGGCAGTCCACCAAATCATGGGTGAACCCCTTGGATAGCCGACGTACCATAACGGGGTATGCCACCTCGGGGGCGCACGGTTCACCAAACCATGGGTGAACCACCCGAGAAATATCTACAAATTAATATCTAATGATCGAATCCTAAATCGGACTCTAAGATGGTCAAAAGTTCGATGCAATTTTTGCGACAGATTTGGTAGTTATTCATAGATAGGATCCTTAGGAGATTATGATAAGATCTTAAGATATAAATAAAAAGATGATGATCCTATATTGATAAGGACTCAAATCTGATTAGTTGAGGGGCTAAAATCTAAGAATAACACTATCTCTATTTAAATACTAAATCACACGATATCTTATCATATCATTCTTAATGGCTTATTATTAATAAAAACACATATTATACATTAGCATATAAAATCATATATCCATATAAGATTAAACATTAAGAGACACCATCTCATATTAATACAAATAATCATATATTAAAACACATATTATCATATGTAATATATGTAATAAAAATACTATAACACTAATAACATCAACAACAACAACAACAACAAAAATAATAATAATAATAATAATAATAACAACAATAATAACAACAACAACAACAACTAGGCATCCATAGTAACATAATACCTTATACGAAAATCGGGGTGTTACACTTTATTTGTAGTCCAAGGAAAAAGTTCAGTTCACACATCATTGACATCTCAAACTCATTCTGCATAAGACTTGCAAACTCATTGCACAAATGCTTATTAGTAGCACCAAAAATGATGTCATCCACATAAATTTGTACAAGTAAAATGCTGTGTGCCTTTTTCTTAGTGAACAAAGTTGTGTCAACTTTACCTCTTTTGAAACCTTTTTCAATGAGAAAATTACTTAACCTTTCATACCAAGCTCTAGGAGCTTGTTTTAAGCCATACAAAGCTTTAGACAGTTTATAAACATGATTAGGCAGTTCATTATTCTCAAAACCAGGTGGTTGACTAACATATACCTCTTCTTGAATAACTCCATTTAAGAAAGCACTCTTTACATCCATTTGATACAATTTAAATCCCATTATGCAAGCATAAGCAAGTAACATTCTTATAGCTTCTAATCTTGCTACTGGTGCATATGTTTCATCATAATCTATGCCTTCCTCTTGATTATACCCTTTGGCTACCAACCTAGCTTTGTTTCTCACAATTATGCCATTTTCATCTAGTTTATTCCTAAAAACCCATTTTGTACCTATTACTTGACTATTCTTGGGTTTAGGCACTAGGTTCCATACTTGATTTCTCTCAAACTGGTTTAATTCATCATGCATAGCCTTCATCCATTGTTCATCAGTTATAGCATCATCTATATTCTTAGGTTCTACTTGAGACACAAATGCCATATGATTACATGCATTTCTAAGAGATTGTCTAGTAGTTACCCCCTTTGTAATTTCACCAATGATGTTATCAATTGGATGATTTCTGACAGTCCTCCATTCCTTTGGTAAGTCAGACTGTTGTTCTGTTTGCTCCTGCTGCAGCATTTCTCCTTTGGAGCTTTCATTTTCTTCATTGCCTTGTTGCTCTTCCAAGACAGTTTTCTCAATTGAATCTGCAAGATCATCAATAACAACATCCTTTCCCAACCTTTTGGGATTAGACTCATCAAATGTGACATGCACAGATTCCTCAATGGTTTCAGTTCTCTTATTATAGATTCTGAATGCTTTACTAGTTAGAGAATAGCCTAGGAAAATTCCTTCATCAGCCTTTGCATCAAATTTTCCAAGGTTATCCTTTCCATTATTAAGTACAAAGCACTTGCAACCAAAGACATGAAGATGTGCAATGTTTGGTTTTCTTCCTCTATAAAGTTCATAACGGGTTTTCTTTAAAATAGGCCTTGTCAAAACTCTATTTGACACATAGCAGGCTGTGTTCACAGCATCTGCCCAAAATTGTTTTGGTAGGCTAGAGTCATTCAACATAGTTCTAGCAATCTCCTCCAATGATCTATTCTTTCTTTCCACTACTCCATTTTGTTGTGGAGTTCTAGGAGCTGAAAATTATGTTGAATGCCATGCTCATCACAAAAGTTTTCAAACACTTCATTTTGAAACTCTCCCCCATGATCACTTCTTATAGAGACAATTTTCATGTCTTTTTCATTTTGCACAATTTTAGCCATTCTCTTAAATGCAGCAAATGCATTACTCTTATGAGATAGAAAGTATGTCCATGTGTATCTAGAGTAATCATCTACTATTACTAAGGCATACAAGTTTCCACCAAAGCTTTTGGTTCTTGATGGACCAAATAAATCCATGTGCAAAAGTTGCAAGGGTCTATTTGTTGAAACAATGTTTTTAGGTTTGAAAGAGACCTTAACTTGCTTTCCTTTTTGACATGCATCACATAATCCATCTTTCACAAATTTCAATTTAGGCAAACCAATTACAAGATCTTTAGAAATCAGTTTATTCAAGTGGTTCATGTGAATGTGTGCAATTCTTCTATGCCAAAGCCAATTCTCTTCTTCTTTTGAAATAAGACAGCATGCAGTGTTTGAAGAGATATTGTCTAAATCAAGCATGTAGATGTTATCTATCCTATTTTCAATCAATTTCAGATTTGCATCATTCTGATTTTCTATCAAGCAACTATTGGAATTGAATTTTACCTTAAAGCCTTTGTCACATAGTTGACTGATACTTAGTATATTGTGTTTAAGTCCCTCAACATAGAGTACATCCTCAATGATTGTTGTTGAGTCACTTCCAATGTTGCCAATGCCAAGTATCCTTCCTTTATTGTTGTCTCCATAGGTAACACTTCCACTTGATTTTGGAGTGAGTGTGATGAACTTGCTTTTGTCTCCTGTCATGTGTTTGGAACAGCCACTATCAAGGTACCATTTCACATTTTTGGCCTTCCAACACACCTCACTTTCTGAATCACTGTCATTGCTGGCCATCAAGCACAAGTTTGCCTCCTCAGGTTCAGATTCATCAGTGGAATCTACATCATTATCATCCCAAGCAATATAGGCCTTTCTTGGCTTTCTCCACTTCTTGTCCTTTGAGTCAAACTTTTCAGTTTTGTCCTTCTTTTGTAGCTTTGGACAGTCAACCTTTATGTGGCCAGCCTTTCCACATTCATAGCATGTGATGTTGTTGGAAGAGTTGTCACCTTTGCTGAAGTTTCTTTTGGGAAAGGTGGATGACTTTCTTTTGAAGTTGCCTTTCTTCTTTAGGAATTTCTTAAACTTTCTGACCAGCATCCCCATTTCTTCTTCAGATTCTGCATCATGATCTGATTGCTCATCATCACTATCTTGTATCTCTTTAGCTTGTGATTTGAGAGCCAATCCTTTCTTCTTTTTGTCAGTTTCTTCACTTTCATTTAGTCTGTTCAGCTCTAGTTCATGTTCTTGCAGCTTGCCAAACAGTGTTGCAATAGTCATTGAAGAAAGATCTCTTGATTCTGAAATTGCAGTGACTTTAGGCTGCCATTCTCTACTTAGGCATCTCATTACTTTGTTGATTTGATCCTCATTTGATATAGCTTTACCAAGACCAGCAAGTTGATTGACAATATGTGTGAATCTCTTTTGCATTTCACTCATTGGTTCTCCTTGCTTCATTCTGAACAGCTCATACTCATGTGTGAGAGTGTTCATTCTTGCTCTTTTGACATCAGTGGTTCCTTCATGTGTTACTTGCAATGTGTCCCACATCTCCTTTGCTGTCTTGCAATTTGAAACCCTGAAAAACTCATCACGACTCAAAGCAGATGTTATAATGTTCTTAGCACGTGCATTATATTGAATTCTTTTCTTATCATCCTCATTCCATTCAACTTTAGGCTTATTTCTTGGAGCACCATTAGCATCCACAGTAGAGGGGACAAATGGTCCATTTTCTACTGCATCCCATATGTCAACACCAGCTGCCTCAAGAAAGATTACCATTCTTTCCTTCCAATAGATATACTCAGATCCATTGAAGGCAGGAGGGCATGCAAGGGAAGCCCCTTCATTTAAGAAGTCATTGGAAGCCATACTCTTAAAGCTGTTAAGCCAAACTTAAGAGTTTAGCTCTGATGCCAATTGTTGTTTTGGCTTCAAAGACTCAAAGGGGGGGTGAATTGAGTTTTCAAAAATTCTTCCTTTTCAAAAACTTACTTTTCAAAACTGATTTGCCTCAGGATCTTTAACAGATTAAGAAAGGGCTTTTTAAGATTCAGAACAGATAATACAGGTATTAGATACAGGCCTTAATCAGTCAGCAACTGAAGTTACAATATATCAGTTTCAGTTTCAGTTTCAGTTTTAATCAACTCAGTTTTTGAACAATTAATAACTCAAGATTGATTGCAATAATACTTCTGGTTTCAATTCAAATTAAACAGATCAAGTTCTTAACTTTAACAATCAGGTTCTATAGCATATAATTCAATCTTTAAGAAACAAGAACAGATTGTATATGATTAAGTTTTAAGCCTTGCAATTTAAGAACAGATTTGAACAACACAGATTAGATTGCAGTTTGCACAAAGTTCAATCAGGTATTTCAGATCTTTACAGAAACAATATTGAACAATGTATATCAAGAACTCAGTTATATGCGCAATACAGAAATTAAAGAGCTTTGAGTTTAGAAATACCACACAACCAGATTTATCCTGGTTCAGTCACCACCACTGTGACCTACATCCAGTCCCCACTCCACATGTGGGATTTCACACACTAACACAGCAAGCTTTAGCCAGGTAGCTTGAAAAACCTTTACACCACAGAGCACTTCTTTCACTTCTAGGATACCACACCTCTTGTGAAAAAGCCTCAATGTTCTTCCTTAGGATTCCTCACCCTAATCACACAGAGAGACTCCCTCTCTCTTACCATGTAATAGAACAAAAAGATTGATTTCTAACTCTCAAAAGTTGAATACACAAATTGAAGCTCTAACAAGATGAAACACTCTTTTCACAATAAGCTCAAGAAAGATGATGAATGATTTTCACAATTGATCTCTCAAATTGATTTTGTGTGTTTCTGATATGATCTCTCAAATTGATTTCGTGTGTTTCTGATATGATATCAGTATTCTATTGATCCCACTTTATATAGAAAATAAGTTGTAACCGTTTGGGATCAGTCCAAACAGATTTGGGTCTGATATCAGAATCACTTAAACTGATTCAAGTTCTTGGACAGGGGTTGAGTACAGAGATATATTAACCATTTTACATACTGGAAGTTTCTGTACACCTGTGTAATACATGGTTGTACGAGATCTTTAAAAACTTGATCTTGGTTAATCCATCAGTACCATCAATACACCTATTCAGTACATCTAGGTATTAATGAACATCAGATTTTTCTGGAAACTTGAATACACGAGTACATAGCATATGTACAGGCATGTATTCAGTTAACCATTTATAACTGATCTGATTTCATGTTATTCATAGGTGTAGTACATCTGTGTACTGAATATCAAGAACTTTATATTCATTTGTTAGTTACAGGAAATGGTATACATCCATTGAATACATGGCTGTACTGACAAAGAATCTTCTTAATTTCCAAAAATCATTTTCATTAAAAATTTATTCCTTTTTAATGCAGGTTATGAAAATTGATTTTCTTCATGCATCATTTCAACAGAGCTATTTGTGAATAAGAGATTTCTTCTCTTACAAATCATCTAAGACTTAAATCTAAATCTCCTTTAAGCTCTTGTCTTGATGACTCCTTGATGTTTGTCCTTGTTTGTTGCTCCTTGAGCTCTTTAAGTTCTTCTTTGGATATTCTCCTTTAATTGCTTATTGAACTTGATACTTTACAGCTTGATATATCTGTCTTTGCAATTTGATACTAAAACACTTGCACACACATTAAATTGTATATTTGTCATATATCAAAATCTCTGTCATTGAGTCTTACAAACTCCCCCCTTTTTGATTATGACAAACCTTTTAACAAATTCTTAAATCAGAGTGTAAGTGTAGCAGAAGCTAAGTGTTTTTGGCAATTCATAAATCATGGTATCAAAACATTCAATAGCAAATGGTATCAAAGCATATCAGAATATTTTTATATGATAACTCCCCCTGAATCATATAAGCTCCCCCTCAACATATGCAGTATTTAAATTTGTTTCCTTTCTCTATATCATACATTTTCCTCCCCCTTTTGGCATCATAAAAAAGGTAAAGAAATAACCATTCACATCAGTAGAAAAGAAATTCAACCATATCATAGCATATTAAAGATGTTCATAACAGAGGGATAGTGCAGGGAAATTAAAAAAAAAACAGAATCCAACAAATCATTACAGACCAAGGCATTTAGCCTTTCAAAACAAATAAAAAATAAGTTCTAAGTCCTAAGAACCCCTAGAACTAATTGTCTCCTTGGCCTTGAAGTGATGGTTCAGTAGAGGTGTCTTCATTTTGTTGCTCAGCTTCCTCCACAGCAGCTTTTTCCAGTTCAGCAATATTGAAATTTTCTGGTTCAGGTGCAGGAGGTGCAGGGTTAGGAAAGTCAATTCCTACTGCTTCTTTGATTTGATCAACACTCTTTTCCAGTTTAGTCATCCTCGTGTTCAGACTTGTCAATGCATTCAGTTGCACTGTGTGTCTCTTGATTTGTCTGCCATCCATGTTTCTCAGCATAACCAATATTTGTTGAGCAAATTCAGATGCAGCACTTCCTTGTGCATCAAATGGTTCAGCTGTAGTTGCTCCCTTGTTTCCAGCTTTCCTTATCCATCTTCCATCTTCCCATTTCAGTCTCATTTTGCTCACAATTTCTTCACCAAACTTATGAGTTCCTTTTCTTCCAAGTTTCTTTTCTTCTCCATCAAAAGAAACATTAAAGTGAGCTAGGATTTTGCAGACCAGTGCAGGGTAGGCAAGCATCATCTTGCTTTTTCTGCATTCTAACATGTGAGCAGCAACACAATATCCCCAACTTATTTGTTTTTCATTCAGCATTGCCCACATTAGTATTAAATCATAATTCTGCAGTATGGAGTGATTTCCTCCTCTTGGAATCAAAATTCTGCAAACCACATAATGCAGAAGCCTATCCTCTACACTCATCACACTAGTGTAGGTAACTCTACCTTCAGGTTCATCAGAGAGAACTAAGTCTACTCTAGCCATTTCCCTGTCATATTCATCATACCATTCAGTTTGTGGACCATTTCCAGCAATACTAGGTCCATAAAAAGGTAAATTTGCAAGGTTGCTAAATTTCTGTAATGACATTTTGATCTTTATTCCTTTAACTTCGGAGCTAATTCCATTAGCATTCATCTCAAAATTTGAGTAAAAGATCTTAACCAGAAATGGATAGTAATCAACTTGAGTTTCTAGAAATTCCTTGACCTTTTGACAGATTAATATCTCAGTGAAATTGAAAGCATTATCATCAAAATACTTAAAGTCCATTATCCAAGGTTCTAGGATTCCTCTATCTTTGAAATTTTGTCTAAAGAACTCCTTCTTATTATTAGTGAGGGAATACCTTTGGAGAAGAACATTGAGACACCCCGCTGTGCCTCGGTGTTTTATTTGGAAATAAACTTGATTATTATGTTCTTATTCTTAAACTTAACATGAAAATACGGTAGAATCAAAACTTAAATTATTAAGTAAACATATTAATGTAGAATAGGAATAAGAAAACATGACCACATTAAACATATGTAAGTCCAATCAAAGTTAAACAAAACACTGTTTTAGGGCATCCCGACAATAGGAGCTCTAACAGGTGTACAAGTTATACAAAACGTAAAAGCGGAAAAGATAAAGCGTCGTGACACGGACGCATTGGCCATAACTAGGACTAGACCCTACTCATCATGGGTCACAGCTCGTCCTCCGGCATCCGGCTCATAAGGAGTTCCGTCCAGCTCCTCCTCGTTCGGCTCATCAACAGGATCTTTGAACACGAACCATAAAAGATAGAACAAAGCAAAGAAAAGTACAGGGGATAAGAAACATGCTATCATCAAAAGCGGAAAAGATTCATAGTAAACTAAATAGTAATTATCACAGACACAACATCAATCAAAGTCATCCATCCTTCATTAAAGTTCTTATATTCACCTCTACCCTCACTCGAAAACTAAACCTTGATGTCAAAGCGGTTACGGAATTCCTTATCACAGTAGTGATTCTTGATCGATCGTCCAAGCGACACGTCCCAATCCCGGTGCACATCCTTAGTCATGTTGAGATGTTCAATGCTGCGCAATGACACTCCTAGTGGCACGAAGCTCCCGGTGCATACCCCGATCGTGGGTACTCATGCTAAGCATGACACTATAGCTGCACGATGATCCCGGTGCACACCTCAACCATGGTAAGAACGCTCACGCTAAGCGTGACACTATAGCTGTACGATGATCCCGGCGCACACCTCAACCACTCCCGGAGGTGCTCATGCAAAGCAATGACGCTCATAGCTGCACTTGTTAAGTTTACCCTTGGACGGTCCCACAAGGACTTCGGTTGTAGAAACAACCCAACTCATGAACCTCAAAGACTCTTATAGTCGTAACCTAGTGCCTTAACCTCAGATCAAAACCTCAACACAAGCTCTAAGTCAAAATACCTCATTATCACAAATTATTTATGTTAGGCACCTCTAACAGTCATTATGATCCTCGCACCCAAAACAACTCATCTCTTAAACATCACATATATCATCACTTATCCACTAAGCATACAGTACACCAAACAGATCATGCATCATATAGAACAATTCAAGATATTCCAAACATAAACATGGCATACAACCAATTCAGTATAAATAATAAAAACAGATCATCCATCAACAGTTAATAAGTATCAACCTAATATCGATAAACCTACAATCCCCGAATCACTATGGGTGTTTCAAAAGCAATTTAAAGGGATTTTGGTCTTGTCGGTTATTCAACTACTAGTAGGGTTTAGGTCGCCCTACATAATTACTAGATAATTTACTACTTATCGACTCCAACGATAGGTTGGTTCTTTCCCCCACCTGGGTGATCACCGAAGGTTTGAGCCCGCAGCTCCTCGTTATCCGATCGATATGTGTTAACACCACCTTCAACCACACAACATAAAATAACCAAATCAAACAAACTCATCCTTATTTTTGAAAGCCTAGACTCGGCCTTGTATGACAAAAATAGGCTAGGGTTTTCAAATCGACACAATCTCTTAGATCAATGATCTTAGAGTATTAAGGAGTAGGAATCAAGTACTAGTTTTCACAAACCAAATCAAAAACATTTTATTTTCTTTAGTGCAAGTTTCGGCCAACATAAATAAATTGGCTAAAAATTTCTAAACTTTCCAATCTCTCTAGGCTAGCATCCATACATAGTAAGGAGCTTGAAACCATGATCATTTCGGAAAATGAAACAAAACATCCTAGGTCCATAAACCTTAGGTTTCGGCCATCATAGGATTTTTAAACTAGAAATCTTTAAATCATCCAATCTTTTAGACATAGCATCCTTTGATATTAAGGAGCTCAAATCTATAATCATTTTGGAAGAGAAACAACTTAAAACGTTCCAATCTTCTTAGATATAGTATCCTTTCATATAAGGAGCTTTAATCCATAATCATCTTGGAAAATAAAAACAACACATCCTAGGTCCAAAACAAATGAGTTTCGGCCGTCATAGGAAACTCAATGAAAAAGATTTAAACTTTCCAATCACTTTAGACATAGCATCCTTTATCATAAGGAGCTTTAATCTATGATCATCTTGGAAGAAAATAAAACTTACCATTTTTGCCAAAAACTATTAAAGTTTCGGCCTTGGTATGAAATAAAGGTTAGAAATCTTCAAACTTTCCAATCTCTTGGATTTAGCATCCTTATACATCAAGGAGCCTTAATCCATGATCATTTTGGAAAAACAACTAAACATTTTTACCTTAAACTCTTAAAGTTTTGGCCTTTACATGAAAAATGTGTAAAAAGCTTTAAACTTTCCAATCACTTAGACATAACACCCTTTAGTATAAAGGAGCCTTTGTCATGATCATCTTGGAAATGAAACTCAAATACAAGTTCATACAAGCAAAAGTTGAAACAAAACCTCCTAGGCCACTTTTGTTAGGTTTCGGCCATCCTTGGAGAGAAGAGGTAGAAATTTTTGTTTGACACAAGCTCATAGTATGTGAAAATAGAGGTTAATACAAGACTATAGAAAGTGGTTTCAACTCAAACAGAGTTTTCTACCATTTTTAAGAGATTTTAGAAGTTTGAAAGGTTAAAGAAAACATAAAGCATAACTATGAAAATAAAGACAAGAACTTGAAAATAAACTACATAGGAGTATTACCCTCAACAAGATGAAAAACTTTGATGAAGGAACCAAGTGCAAAATGTAAGTAAAAAAAATTAGAGCTTTAGTAGAAGGAAGAAGAAGAAATGAAAAGTGTAAGTGTTAATGGAGTTTTGGAGAAGAAAAAGTGAGTGAATGAAGATGAAGTGAGTTTATATAGATAGAGGGGAGAGAAGCACGAAATTTGTGAGGAAGGGAGGTGCTTGGAGAGCAAGTTTGGTCTTAAGGCTTGTTGAGGAAGTTTAGAGGTATGGGAGGTATGGTGGGGAGGTATGGTTGGAGAGAGAAATTGGTTGAAAAAGTAAGATTTTCAAAAAGTGAGTGATGGTGGTTACTATTTGCCATCACATCATGTCTCTTCTAGTCCTTTCCTTTCCTTTGTGCTCTGCTCCATCGCATATCAGATGACTTCCCCGATCGTATTTCCCGACGATTTCGCCCGGGTAATACTTAGAATTTGGCCCCGAACGAGATTTTATGAAAATCTCCATACCCACACAAAACATCCTAAAAACACTAACCATCTTGTTCACGAGTCAAAATTATGTTTCCGGCTCAGTAAAATTATACTGGTAGAGAAAATGCAGACCGGCTTTCGTCTGAATTTTCAGCCGAAAATTTTATTGTGAGCTATTATCATAAGATAGATCAAGAATATGACTTTTATTTTATTAAAAACATTTTCTAAACTTCATATTAAAATATAATTACTTATATTTTAATTAATCAACAGCATACTGAAAATCAGGCTGTTACAAACATCATTGTCCATGAAAGATGTTGGAGCGCCATTCTCTGCAACCTCTGTCTCTATGTGAGACTCAACTTCCTTTCCTTTACTCTTCTTTGCTGCTTTGGAAGTCCCTACTTCCTTTTTCTTCTTTTCAGCCTTCTTTGGGGTTTCCATCCCTTTTCTCTTCTTCTCAGGGGTCTTAGAGGTTTCTGCTCCCTTCTTCTTCTCAGCTGATTTCCACATCTCCATTTCTTTTCTCTTCTTTTCAGCAGCTTTTGAGGGTGAAGGACCAGTGTTCTTGGTTCTTGCCATGTTAGGGTTTTAGAAAGGGGAAAAGAAATGTCTGAGGTTTAGCTCTGCTAGGGTTACGAATTAAGTGAAGAGAGAGTGGGTTTGAGAGGATTTGAAATTTTGAAATAAAAAATGGATTCAAATATCAAGCTTTATAACGTTCGCGTACAGGGGTGTGATACACCCAAGTATTTAAGATTGTGCATTCTGACTTTCTCAGATTTAACATACATGCATGTAGTACACCTCAATATACTTATGACATTCAGGAATTGTGTTTCAGTGTTTTAATACATCTATGTATCACAGGGATGTATCAGACCAAAAACACAGGGGATTCATTCCTGATCCTCTATACAGCTATTGATCATACCCATGTATAAAACAAATTTCCAGTTTTTATACATGTACATGGGTTAAGTACATAGGTGTACCTGATCAATCTAATTTTAGCTGAAACTCTCTTCTAACCACACACAGATAGATCATTCCAGAGACAGATCATACAATCATAAGGCATATTTACACAGAGATTTAAACATACAAACACTTTCAACAGAGATCAGATATAGGATTGGTCAATTATGCCTAATTCTCTTCTAATGAAAAAGAAGCTTTCCTTGTTCAAAGGCTTAGTAAAAATATCAGCAAGTTGCTTTGTTGTATCAACATATTCAATCACAATTTCTCCACTTTGAACATGATCTCTAATGAAATGATGTCTGATTTCTATGTGTTTGGTTCTAGAGTGCATTATGGGATTCTTAGTTAGGTTAATTGCACTTGTGTTATCAAACTTAATAGGAACTTGGTCTAGTTGCACACCATAATCAACTAATTGTTGTTTCATCCATAAAACCTGTGCACAACAACTACCAGCTGCTACATATTCAGCCTCAGCAGTGGATAGAGCCACACTAGATTGCCTTTTACTAAACCATGAAACTAATGAATTCCCTAGTAAATGACATGTTCCACTTGTACTCTTTCTATCTAGTTTACAACCAGCAAAATCAGAGTCTGAGTAACCAATTAAAGTGCATGTAGCTCCCTTAGGATACCATAATCCCATGTCTTTTGTTCCTAACAGATATTTAATTATCCTCTTAACTGCTGTTAGGTGTGATTCTTTAGGATTTGCTTGATACCTAGCACACATGCATACACTTAACATGATATCTGGCATACTAGCAGTAAGATAAAGTAATGAGCCTATCATACCTCTGTATTTTGACATATCAACAGGTTTACCTTGTTCATCCTTGTCCAGATAACAAGCAGTACTCATTGGAGTTGCCATCTCCTTAGCATTTTCCATGCCAAACTTCTTGATCAACTCTTTGCAATACTTGGTTTGGCTAATAAAGATTCCATTTTCTGTTTGCTTTATTTGTAGTCCAAGGAAAAAGCTCAGTTCACCCATCATTGACATCTCAAACTCATTCTGCACAAGACTTGCAAACTCATTGCATAAATGCTCATTAGTAGCACCAAAAATGATGTCATCCACATAAATTTGTACAAGTAAAATGCTGTGTGCCTTTTTCTTAGTGAACAAAGTTGTGTCAACTTTACCTCTTTTGAAACCTTTTTCAATGAGAAAATTACTTAACCTTTCATACCAAGCTCTAGGAGCTTGTTTTAAGCCATACAAAGCTTTAAACAGTTTATAAACATGGTTAGGCAGTTCATTATTCTCAAAACCAGGTGGTTGACTAACATATACCTCTTCTTGAATAACTCCATTTAAGAAAGCACTCTTTACATCCATTTGATACAATTTAAATCCCATTATGCAAGCATAAGCAAGTAGCATTCTTATAGCTTCTAATCTTGCTACTGGTGCATATGTTTCATCATAATCTATGCCTTCCTCTTGATTATACCCTTTGGCTACCAACCTAGCTTTGTTTCTCACAATTATGCCATTTTCATCTAGTTTATTCCTAAAAACCCATTTTGTACCTATTACTTGACTATTCTTGGGTTTAGGCACTAGGTTCCATACTTGATTTCTCTCAAACTGCTTTAATTCATCATGCATAGCCTTCATCCATTGTTCATCAGTTATAGCATCATCTATATTCTTAGGTTCTACTTGAGACACAAATGCCATATGATTACATGCATTTCTAAGAGATTGTCTAGTAGTTACCCTCTTTGTAATTTCACCAATGATGTTATCAATTGGATGATTTCTGATAGTCCTCCATTCCTTTGGTAAGTCAGACTGCTGTTCTGTTTGCTCCTGCTGCAGCATTTCTCCTTTGGAGCTTTCATTTTCTTCATTGCCTTGTTGCTCTTCCAAGACAGTTTTCTCAATTGAATCTGCAAGATCATCAATAACAACATCCTTTCCCAACCTTTTGGGGTTAGACTCATCAAATGTGACATGCACAGATTCCTCAATGGTTTCAGTTCTCTTATTATAGATTCTGAATGCTTTACTAGTTAGAGAATAGCCTAGGAAAATTCCTTCATCAGCCTTTGCATCAAATTTTCCAAGGTTATCCTTTCCATTATTAAGTACAAAGCACTTGCAACCAAAGACATGAAGATGTGCAATGTTTGGTTTTCTTCCTCTATAAAGTTCATAATGGGTTTTCTTTAAAATAGGCCTTATCAAAACTCTATTTAACACATAGCAGGCTATGTTCACAGCATCTGCCCAAAATTGTTTTGGTAGGCTAGAGTCATTCAACATAGTTCTAGCAATCTCCTCCAATGATCTATTCTTTCTTTCCACTACTCCATTTTGTTGTGGAGTTCTAGGAGCTGAAAAATTATGTTGAAAGTCATGCTCATCACAAAAGTTTTCAAACACTTCATTTTGAAACTCTCCCCCATGATCACTTCTTATAGAGACAATTTTCATGTCTTTTTCATTTTGCACAATTTTAGCCATTCTCTTAAATGCAGCAAATGCATTACTCTTATGAGATAGAAAGTATGTCCATGTGTATCTAGAGTAATCATCTACTATTACTAAGGCATACAAGTTTCCACCAAAGCTTTTGGTTCTTGATGGACCAAATAAATCCATGTGCAAAAGTTGCAAGGGTCTATTTGTTGAAACAATGTTTTTAGGTTTGAAAGATACCTTAACTTGCTTTCCTTTTTGACATGCATCACATAATCCATCTTTCACAAATTTCAATTTAGGCAAACCAATTACAAGATCTTTAGAAATCAGTTTATTCAGGTGGTTCATGTGAATGTGTGCAATTCTTCTATGCCGAAGCCAATTCTCTTCTTCTTTTGAAATAAGACAGCATGCAGTGTTTGAAGAGATATTGTCTAAATCAAGCATGTAGATGTTATCTATCCTATTTTCAATCAATTTCAGATTTGCATCATTCTGATTTTCTATCAAGCAACTATTGGAATTGAATTTTACCTTAAAGCCTTTGTCACATAGTTGACCGATACTTAGTAGATTATGTTTAAGTCCCTCAACATAGAGTACATCCTCAATGATTGTTGTTGAGTCACTTCCAATGTTGCCAATGCCAAGTATCCTTCCTTTATTGTTGTCTCCATAGGTAACACTTCCACTTGATTTTGGAGTGAGTGTGATGAACTTGCTTTTGTCTCCTGTCATGTGTTTGGAACAGCCACTATCAAGGTACCATTTCACATTTTTGGCCTTCCAACACACCTCACTTTCTGAATCACTGTCATTGCTGGCCATCAAGCACAAGTTTGCCTCCTCAGATTCAGATTCATCAGTGGAATCTACATCATTATCATCCCAAGCAATATAGGCCTTTCTTGGCTTTCTCCACTTCTTGTCCTTTGAGTCAAACTTTTCAGTTTTGTCCTTCTTTTGTAGCTTTGGACAGTCAACCTTTATGTGGCCAGCCTTTCCACATTCATAGCATGTGATGTTGTTGGAAGAGTTGTCACCTTTGCTGAAGTTTCTTTTGGGAAAGGTGGATGACTTTCTTTTGAAGTTGCCTTTCTTCTTTAGGAATTTCTTAAACTTTCTGACCAGCATCCCCATTTCTTCTTCAGATTCTGCATCATGATCTGATTGCTCATCATCACTATCTTGTATCTCTTTAGCTTGTGATTTGAGAGCCAATCCTTTCTTCTTTTTGTCAGTTTCTTCACTTTCATTTAGTCTGTTCAGCTCTAGTTCATGTTCTTGCAGCTTGCCAAACAGTGTTGCAATAGTCATTGAAGAAAGATCTCTTGATTCTGAAATTGCAGTGACTTTAGGCTGCCATTCTCTACTTAGGCATCTCATTACTTTGTTGATTTGATCCTCATTTGATATAGCTTTACCAAGACCAGCAAGTTGATTGACAATATGTGTGAATCTCTTTTGCATTTCACTCATTGGTTCTCCTTGCTTCATTCTGAACAGCTCATACTCATGTGTCAGAGTGTTCATTCTTGCTCTTTTGACATTAGTGGTTCCTTCATGTGTTACTTGCAATGTGTCCCACATCTCCTTTGCTGTCTTGCAATTTGAAACCCTGAAAAACTCATCACGACTCAAAGCAGATGTTATAATATTCTTAGCACGTGCATTATATTGAATTCTTTTCTTATCATCCTCATTCCATTCAACTTTAGGCTTATTTCTTGGAGCACCATTAGCATCCACAGTAGAGGGGACAAATGGTCCATTTTCTACTGCATCCCATATGTCAACACCAGCTGCCTCAAGAAAGATTACCATTCTTTCCTTCCAATAGATATACTCAGATCCATTGAAGGCAGGAGGGCGTGCAAGGGAAGCCCCTTCATTTAAGCAGTCATTGGAAGCCATATTCTTAAAGCTGTTAAGCCAAACTTAAGAGTTTAGCTCTGATGCCAATTGTTGTTTTGGCTTCAAAGACTCATGAGGGGGGGGTGAATTGAGTTTTCAAAAATTCTTCCTTTTCAAAACTGATTTGCCTCAGGATCTTTAACAGATTAAGAAAGGGCTTTTTAAGATTCAGAACAGATAATACAGGTATTAGATACAGGCCTTAATCAGTCAGCAACTGAAGTTACAATATATCAGTTTCAGTTTCAGTTTCAGTTTTAATCAACTCAGTTTTTGAACAATTAATAACTCAAGATTGATTGCAATAATACTTCTGGTTTCAATTCAAATTAAACAGATCAAGTTCTTAACTTTAACAATCAGGTTCTATAGCATATAATTCAATCTTTAAGAAACAAGAACAGATTGTATATGATTGAGTTTTATGCCTTGCAATTTAAGAACAGATTTCAACAACACAGATTAGATTGCAGTTTGCACAAAGTTCAATCAGGTATTTCAGATCTTTACAGAAACAATATTGAACAATGTATATCAAGAACTCAGTTATATGCGCAATACAGAAATTAAAGAGCTTTGAGTTTAGAAATACCACACAACCAGATTTATCCTGGTTCAGTCACCACCACTGTGACCTACATCCAGTCCCCACTCCACATGTGGGATTTCACACACTAACACAGCAAGCTTTAGCCAGGTAGCTTGAAAAACCTTTACACCACAGAGCACTTCTTTCACTTCTAGGATACCACACCTCTTGTGAAAAAGCCTCCATGTTCTTCCTTAGGATTCCTCACCCTAATCACACAAAGACACTCCCTCTCTCTTACCATGTAATAGAACAAAAAGATTGATTTCTAACTCTCAAAAGTTGAATACACAAATTGAAGCTCTAACACGATGAAACACTGTTTTTACAACAAGCTCAAGAAAGATGATGAATGATTTTCACAATTGATCTCTCAAATTGATTTCGTGTGTTTCTGATATGATCTCTCAAATTGATTTCGTGTGTTTCTGATATGATATCAGTATTCTATTGATCCCACTTTATATAGAAAATAAGTTGTAACCGTTTGGGATCAGTCCAAACAGATTTGGGTCTGATATCAGAATCAGTTAAACTGATTCAAGTTCTTGGACAGGGGTTGAGTACAGGGATGTATTAACCATTTTACATACTGAAAGTTTCTGTACACCTGTGTAATACATGGTTGTACGAGTTCTTTAAAATCTTGATCTTGGTTAATCCATCAGTACCATCAATACACCTATTCAGTACATCTATGTATTAATGAACATCAGATTTTTCCGGAAACTTGAATACACGAGTACATAGCATATGTACAGGCCTGTATTCAGTTAACCATTTATAACTGATCTGATTTCATGTTATTCATAGGTGTAGTACATCTGTGTACTGAATATCAAGAACTTTATATTCATTTGTCAGTTACAGGAAATGGTATACATCCATTGAATACATGGCTATACTGACAAAGAATCTTCTTAATTTCCAAAAATCATTTTCATTAAAAACTTATTCCTTTTTAATGCAGGTTATGAAAATTGATTTTCTTCATGCATCATTTCAACTGAGCTATTTGTGAATAAGAGATTTCTTCTCTTACAAATCATCTAAGACTTAAATCTAAATCTCCTTTAAGTTCTTGTCTTGATGACTCCTTGATGTTTGTCCTTGTTTGTTGCTCCTTGAACTCTTCAAGTTCTTCTTTGGATATTCTCCTTTAATTGCTTACTGAACTTGATACTTTACAGCTTGATATCTGTCTTTGCAATTTGATACTAAAACACTTGCACACACATTAAATTGTATATTTGTCATATATCAAAATCTCTATGTCATTGAGTCTTACACGAGTGTCCTCTAAGTCAAAAGAAGAATGACAAATTTGAAAAGAGGCCACAAAAGGACAAAAGAGGAAGGAGAGCATACATTGCTTGGGAAGACAATGACATGGACTCCTCCGATGAATCCGACAACGAGGAGGCAAACCTTTGCCTCATGGCCAATCATGAGGACGACGAGGATGAGGTAACTGATAATGAAATTGAAAATGAATTGTCATATGATGATTTGCTTTATGCATGTGAAGAATTGAATAATGAAAGCATGCGTCTTAGAAAAATCATTTTATCTTCAAAGAAAACCATTTCTAGTCTTGAAACAAAAATAGGTTTATTAAATAAAGAAATGGAGGCTATCAAGGAAAAACAAATTCTTTCAAACAAAACCTCATCATGCTTATCATGTGAAAACAAAATAAATGAAATTTCGAAATGCAATGAATGTAATGTTTTGAAAAACAAAATTGAGGACTTGTATGATATCCTTGCAAAATTCACAAATGGGAGAGACAACCTCAATGTTTTGTTAGGAAATCAAAAAGGAACTTATGATAAAGCTGGTTTGGGTTATCACCCTAAATTACATGAAAAATCCTTTAAAAAGTTTTTTAGCCCAACCAATACTTCTAGTAGTCCTTTCGTAAAATGCTTCTATTGTGGTAGAAAGGGACATACTGCATCTATTTGCAATGCTAGAAAGAATGTGAATGTCAAAGGCAAGAAAGTATGGGTTAAAAAGGGCAATGCGCCCAAAGCTAACTCTCAAGGACCCAACATGATTTGGGTACCAAAAGTTAAAACTTGAAATTGTTTTGTAGGTGTCCTTGAAAGCAAGGAACACAAATTCGTATCTTGATAGCGGATGCTCCAAGCACACGACGGGAGACAAAAACAAGTTCTCCTCTCTCACACCCAAAAAGGGTGGATTTGTTTTCTACGGTGACAACAACAAAGGTAGAATCTTGGGAATTGGAACGGTTAGTAAGAGTCCAAATCCCATCATTGAAAATGTTTTGTATGTCGAAGGTTTAAAACACAATCTTTTGAGTATTAGCCAACTTTGTGATAAGAACTTCAATGTTGTTTTTGATAACTTAAAATGCACGGTCATAGATTCTAATAATCAAACCAAGTTAATTGGACAAAGAATTGGAAATATCTATATGGTTTGCTTAGATGACCTACCTTCAAATGATGTATGCTGTCTAATTAGCAAAGAGGATGAAACTTGGCTATGGCATAGGAGGATGGCCCATATTCACATGGACCATCTTAATAAGTTGGTTCGCAAGGACTTAGTAATTGGTTTACCAAAGCTCCGTTTTGAAAAAGACAAAATGTGTGATGCGTGTCAAAAAGGAAAACAAGTAAAGGCCTCTTTCAAAACTAAAAATGTTATTTCTACAAACTGGCCTTTACAGCTTTTACATATGGATTTGTTTGGTCCATCTAGAACCATGAGCTTTGGTGGTAATTACTATGCACTTGTAATTGTGGATGACTATTCTCATTATACATGGACATTGTTTATTTCTCATAAAAATGACGCTTTCGGTGCCTTTCGTAAACTTGCCAAGGTTATTCAAAACGAGATGGGATTAAACATTGTAACTATCCGAAGTGATCATGGTGGTGAGTTCCAAAATGAGGCATTTGAGGCCTTTTGTACTGAAAATGGAATCGAGCATAATTTTTCCTCACCAAGGACTCCCCAACAAAATGGGGTGGTGGAAAGGAAAAATAGGTCTCTAGTAGAGCTAGCGAGGACGATGCTCAATGAGACCAACCTTCCTAAGTATTTCTGGGCAGACGCGGTAATGCTATGTGATGAATAGAGTCCTTATAAGACCTATTATGAAACAAACGCCCTATGAAATTTACAAGGGAAGGAAGCCTAACATCTCCCACTTTCACGTATTCGGATGTAAGTGCTTTGTTTTAAATAATGGTAAAGAAAATCTTGGTAAGTTCGATGCTAAAGCTGATGAAGGTATATTTCTTGGATATTCCAATTCTAGTAAAGCTTTTCGAATATATAATAAAAGAACTATGACCATTAAAGAATCTGTGCATGTGTCTTTTGATGAGACTAACCCTAAAATTGTAGTAGAGGATAGTGTTGATGATGTTGCAGAAATTCTGGGAAACACCTTTCTTGAGGAGAAAAGAACTCAAGAGGAGAACATTATTGATCAACCACCTCCACAAGTAGAAGAGACACCCCTTCCCGATCTTCCAAGAGAATGGAGAACATCAAGACACCATCCTCTTGACAACATAATAGGTGATATATCAAAAGGGGTAACAACTCGAAACTCTCTTAATCAAATATGTCATTACATGGCTTTCGTTTCTCAAATTGAACCTAATAACGTTGATGAAGCCAAAGTAGATGAACATTGGACTCTTGCCATGCAAGAAGAATTAAACCAATTTGAAAGAAATGATGTTTGGGAATTAGTCCCTAAACCCAAAAACCATTTAGTAATTGGAACTAAGTGGGTTCTTCGTAACAAGCTAGATGAAAATGGAATAATAACTAGAAACAAAGCTAGACTTGTTGCTAAGGGCTATAACCAACAAGAGGGCATAGACTTTGATGAAACCTATGCTCCAGTAGCTAGACTAGAGGCTATTCGTATGCTTCTTGCTTTTGCTTGCATCATGGATTTTAAACTTTTTCAAATGGATGTCAAAAGCGCCTTCTTGAACGGTTTTATTCAAGAAGAGGTTTATGTGGATCAACCTCCGGGTTTTACAAATTATGAATTTCCAAACCATGTTTTCAAACTGAAAAAGGCTTTGTATGGTTTAAAGCAAGCCCCTAGGGCTTGGTATGAACGCCTACACAAATTCTTACTTGAAAATGGTTTTCAAAGAGGAAAAGTTGACACCACACTTTTTATCAAAAACAAAAAGCATGACATTTTACTTGTGCAAATATATGTGGACGACATAATTTTTGGTGCCACTAATGAAGCTTTGTGCAAGGATTTTTCAAAAATTATGCAAAGTGAATTTGAAATGTCAATGATGGGGGAGCTCAACTATTTTCTTGGGTTGCAAATAAAGCAATCAAAGGAAGGAATCTTCATCAATCAGTCGAAGTACTGCAAAGAGCTTCTTAAGAAGTTTGGGATGAACAATTCAAACGAGCTATCAACTCCCATGAGCACATCCTCTTACCTTGACAAGGATGAAAATGGTAAAACCATCGACATAAGTAAGTATAGAGGTATGATAGGTTCTCTTCTTTATCTTACTACTAGTCGCCCTGATATCATGTTTAGTGTTTGCATGTGTGCACGGTTTCTATCGAACCCAAAAGAATCACATCTCGCCGCAGTAAAACGCATCATGAGATATCTCATTGGCACACAAAACATGGGTTTATGGTACCCTAAAGGGGCAGATTGTACCCTAATTGGATATTCGGACTCTGATTTTGCGGGTTGCAAATTAGACCGAAAAAGCACTAGTGGAACTTGCCACTTACTAGGAAATGCTTTAGTTTCTTGGCATAGCAAGAAGCAAGCAAGTGTGGCTTTATCCACCGCCGAAGCGGAATACGTTACGGCGGGTAGTTGTTGCGCACAAATCATTTGGATGAAGTAACAGTTAAATGATTATGGAATTAATCTCAACACTGTTCCCATAAAATTTGACAACACAAGTGCCATAAACCTCACTAAGAATCCTGTGTATCACTCAAGGACTAAACACATTGAAATTAGACACCACTTTATTAGGGATCATGTTCACAAAGGGGATTGCATGATTGAATTTGTTGAAACAACCAAACAACTCGCAGATATTTTTACAAAACCCCTATCAAAAGAAAGCTTCTTTTTCATAAGAACTGAATTAGGGATTTTGAATCAGTCATGCATTTCTGCATAACACACCTTGTTATTTGCTAATATGTTTATTAAGTGTGCAGGCAGAAAGAGCATAATCGATTATCATAATCGATTATGCCAAAATGAAAGTTTCAGTCCACAAAACAGAGAAGTCATAATCGATTACTATAATCGATTATGCATCCACTGTCTCTTTGGGCAGCGTGGACAGGAAGATTATAATCGATTAGCACAATCGATTAGCACTACAAATTCAGAAATCCAGAAACAGACTAATCGATTACATAATCGATTAGTGTTCTTCAATGTTCATCCATAATCGATTTTCTGATGAAGAACCCAGAAAATAATCGATTACCTAATCGATTATTTGAAGTTGAAGGGCTGGCGCCAAAACCACACGGGCAGCGTCATCAAAATAATCGATTATGAGGGTAAGATAATCGATTATTGTGCGAGTTTATAAGGTAAATCCGAACCCTAACGTCATTTTCTGCTTGCTTAACACTGTTTTGCGCCTCCATCTTCTCTTTTCTCTGGTTTTCTGCTCCAAAACTCAACTTTTTTCAAAACTCTTCATCTCTAATCATCTACTATCATCATCATGCCTCCTAAACGCCAAAGAACAGCAGCAATCAATCTGGGTCCACTTACACAAGAACAAGTGGATAAATGGTTCACCAATGGGGATCAGTTGGCAAACTACATGAGCACATACATTGGGAAAGGATTCAGAAACCTCATTTTCTGGACATTGAATGGATGCGAAAGAGCAATTTCAAATTTTTGGAGTATCTGGACCATACAGAAATCACTGAGTTTCTGTCTCAATCAGAGGATATCTACCCAGACTTGGTTAAGGTATTTTACTGCAACCTTAGGCTAGTTGATGGAGTTTTAATGTCTGAAGTCTGTGGGAAACCCATTCGTCTCAATGATGAGGCGTTTGGAAGAGTAGTTGGCTTGCCTTCTGAAGGCACCTATGCCACTGCCGAGGGTCCTGCTGCGGAACCCTTGGTAAATGAATTTGCTAGAATTCAAGTGATCAGGGATGTCCTAACTGAGCCTTCTGATGCAATTGATAAGGAAATAACTGCTGGTCAGATGAAAGTGCAAAGCAGGTTGTTGCACTATGTGGTAGCTAGGCTTTTATTTCCTAGACGCCATAATTTTTCTCAGTTATTAAGAATGGATGTTTTTAGTCTGTGGCTGCTGGAAAAGAAAAAGAGAGTGAACTGGGCTGGATTAGTCATGCAGCATATGTATGACAATAGGGGTGGTCCCGACTTGCCCTATGGTCATCTAGTGACTCGGATCCTTAAGCATGTTAGGGTTAACCTCACTAGAGAGGTTAAGTTGGATTATAAGAAGTTTCATGCTATGATGAAGGAGGGTACTATCAATCAGATGGGCATTGAATTTTATGTTGATGATTGGGAATACAAACCCAAAGGATGGAAATGGCGAACAACTGAGCCAACCAGCACCGGTGGAGCATCATCTTCACAGGCACCTCCCGCTACAGCCTCACCAGAAATGATGGCTTTACTCGAGAGTATTCTAGTTGAGGTTCGGGTGAACACCACTGAGATCCGAGCAAACTCTACGGCTATTCGTGAGCTCTCATTGGAAGTAAAATCCTTGGAGCGTAGAATCACTGCATCTGAGGCAAGCACCACAGCCTCAGGATGACTTGGACAGCAGCAGCAGCACTGATGATGGCACTGATGGTGATGATAATGATGATGGAGGAGATGGTGGTGATGAGTATTATATATAGTACTATTTTATATCTAGTTTATACATTTACTACTAACTTTGGATGACTGTATATTCCTGACACTTTAGCTTCCGTATGCACACTCTTTAATTATCTATGATGTGTGGTTTACTATTTATATGCATGCCATGGCTAAGCATGTCTTATGCTTGAAATGTTTAAATCTTGGTGGATGTATGCCATGTAATATTTAACTTGCTTTTCCCGCTTTTTGATAATGCCAAAAGGGGGAGAGATATTTGAGTGCATGCTTAAGGGGGAGAATTTTGAGAATTTCAAAATATTGCATGAAGTGAGGGGGAGTTGAGCAAACGTTTTAAAACTCAGATATATATACTCATTGCTCTAACTCTATATTTTAGAAATTCCCTCATGAGATGTTTGTCATCATCAAAAAGGGGGAGTTTGTGGATGTATGCCTTGACAGGTACACATATTTTGATGAATGACAAAAGATTTTTTAAGTCTAAGGACTTATTTGCAAAAAGCGTGAAAAAGGCCAAACGAGCAGTCAAGATTAGGCAAAGCAATCAAGAGGGGTAAAAAGGGAATTTTACTATTTGTATTGGTTGTTTTAGAATAATCTGTAAATGGTAAGTAGGGTTCTCAACTTAATATGGTCACTCACACACACACATATTTAACATGTGCTTTAAAAGATATATCCTGTGATTAAATAATTAATAACATGTGATTAAAACTGACAATTAAAATTAAGCTTAATTGGGCAATCTTTCCTTAATTGTCAAGTTTTTGAATCTCAACCTGATACGCACCATAATCGATTATGGAAATGCTATAATCGATTATGAGTCGTGGTTAAATGGCTTTAATGAGTGTTAATGAGTAATTATGATATTAAGCCGTTGAATTCAAATTTTGAAATATAATAATCGATTATTGAATCTGGATAATCAATTATGACCTTAATGACTTCCAATGTGCTACAACTGAAACCCTGTAATCGATTATGTAATCGATTATAGCCTTTTATGAAAGAGTCAGTAACATCATAATCGATTAATGAAATCGATTATCTTCTTTGGTGAAAAAGCAGTGAACACATAATCGATTATGACCTTTCTGTCCTGACGCGCGCTTCATGAAAACACATTAAATAATCGATTATGGCTTTTAAATAATCGATTATGCTGCGGCAGAAATGCATTTTAAGAGGCTTGACCTAATTTCACATTGAACCCTAACCTATTCTCTATAAATAGGAACCTTGGCAGCCTTGGAAAAATGCCCCATACACTCCTCTCCTCTATTCTCTATTATGCTTAAACTCTGATTAATATTTCATTTTACTCTTGCACTTACACGTGATCATATTACTTTGAGAATCTTATACACCATATAGGTGTCACTATTATTGTGCTTCAAGTTGTATTTCATATCTGCACTTTTGAGTGCTTTCTCATTGTAAAACTTTTACAGTTTATTTTTAAATGAGTGTGATCTCACAAACGTTTTCTTGAGGCTCTTGCACAAGGGATAGTACGTCCTGTGATTTGTGTTAAGAGTTCTCTACTTTGTAAAGGTTTTAGTTTAGCCTGTTTTAAAAACTAGAGTTGATTGAAATCCCTTGGTCGTATTGCCTTGGGGACTGGACGTAGGCCACGTGGGTAGTTGTGTGGCCGAACCAGGATACATCGCTGTGTCATCTTCTTCCTTATCTCTTTATCTTTATCGCAACGATTTTATTTTTCATACGCTTTATTTCACAACGTTTTACTATTAAGTTATTGTTTATCAAAACAAGTTTTAAACTTAGTTTAAATTGCTAAAAGTTTTCAAAAATCAATTCACACACAATTCACCCCCCTCTTGTGTTTGAGGTCACTTGTCAACATAATTGGCATTAAATGAGCTTTGATGAGTAATTAAGTTTTATAGCAGTTAAGCTTTCAAATCTGATGTTTTAAACGTATATAATCGATTATAGGATTTGTATAATCGATTAGACATCTTTTGGAAGATTTGAATTTTGAATCAGAGAGATAATAATCGATTATGTAATGGATTATATCTTTTTAAAGTGCTGTCAGGATTTCAACCAGAGAGCCCAAAATCGATTACATAATCCATTATGCTGTCAATAATCGATTACATAATCCATGCTGTTGCTATCTTTTCAGCGTGTTTTCATAAAATAATCGATTATGTCCTTCCAATAATCGATTATGGCACGACAGAATGTGTTTTAAGTGGGTTTTAACCTAATTTCTTTGAACCAACACTTCCCACATATAAAAGCAAAGTTAGGCAGCCATTAAACACACAACTCTACTATTTCTCTCTGTGCTAAAACTCTGAAAATCATTTTTCTATACTACTCCTCTTACACTATCACTTGACCATATTATTTTGAGAGTTCTACACACCATATAGGTGTTCTTGTATCTTGTGCTTCAATTTGTTTTTATCTGCACTAATTAGAGTGCTTTATATTGGTAAGAGTCGGATTGACTCAAACCTTCTTTTGATTACTATTCTTACAAGAGAGGGTATATCTCTTGGATATTTTTGAGGCTCTTACACAAGGGATTGTATGTCCTGTGATTTGTGTTAAGGGTTCTCTTCATTGTAAAGGTTCTAGCTGCGCCTGTTTAAAAGCTAGTGTTTGAGGCTCTTACACAAGGGATCGTATGTCCTGAGATTTGTGTTAAGGGTTCTCTGAATTGTAAAGGTTCTAGTTGATCCTGTTTAAAAACTAGAGTTGATTGAAAACCCTTGGTCATATTGCCTTGGGGACTGGACGTAGGCCACGTGGGTAGTCTGTGGCCGAACCAGGATATATTGTGGTGTTCATCTTCTTTCCTTATCCTCTTTACTTTATCGCACTTTATTTTATAGCGCTTTAGTTTCAAACAGTTTATTTTTATCAAGCGCTTAAATTCGACAAGAAGCTTTTATCCGCTGCAAATTCTATTTTATATCTTAAAGGGTTTTGATTTTTACCAAAAGATTCCATTTTTATTTAAAACCCAATTCACCCCCCCCCCCCCCCCCCCCCCCCCCCCCCCCCCCTCTTGGGTATGGTTGCCACGGCCAACAAGTGGTATCAGAGCTTCGGCTCTGGTTAGTAGCTTAGCAGCTCAGAGTTAAGATCTTTTGGCAACCTTTTCAAGTTTTCCAAAATGTATGGTTTTGAAATTGACAAACCACCATTCTTTGATGGTGAGAATTTCATTTATTGGAAAATGAGAATTGAAATTTTTATGCAGTCAATTGATGTTGATTTATGGGATATTGGAGTCCACGGATTCATTCTCAAACCCAAACAACATCAGACTGAGTTTGACAAAAATTGTTTTTGCTTGAATTTCAAAGCTATGCAAATTCTTAGGAATTGTTTGTGCGATGATGCTTATGAGAAAATTAAGAATTGTGATTGTGCCAAGGATATATTAAATGTGCTTAATTATAATTACCTTGTCACTAACAATTTTGAGATTGAAAGCAATTACAGGAAATGGCAAAATTCATTGGAGGAAAGAAACCCTCAAGAACATGCCAAGAAGAAGGACCACAAAAGTAAAGAGCTTATGGTCAAGAAAATAGAAAGTACTCTCTAAGCGACTCAAAGAAACTTGGAGGTAATCGATTCTAAACTCAATCCATTAAATGACAAATGGTTATATGCATACAATAAATTGTATGATGAATTGTTGAGTTTAGAAAATAAGAACTTAAATTGCTTGAAAAATATTTCATCTATTGAAAGTGATTTGAAAAACCTGAAAAATGAATATACTTGTTATAGTGATGAAAGTGTTGTGAAATTTGAATCCTCATTATGTTTCGAAAATTGCATAATTCTTGATAATCAAGTTGAGGACTTATTTCTTGAAATTGCTAAAACAAAAAGCTCCACATGTGAACAATTTTCGTATGAAGAAGAAGAAATTCATGCCAACTATGATTTATCTATTGTTAAACATGAGATGCATCAAGGTCATAATTGTTCTACAGTTGGGTATGAAAATTATCGTATGAAAAACAAAAAGCATATGATATGTAATTATTGTGGAAGGATAGGACATATTTCTCATATGTGCATCTATTGGAAAAATCATTTTATGAGAAATAAAATTGCTTGGATTCCTAAAGGCACAAATAACTTGTCCACTAACCAACAAGAACCCAATGTGAAATGGGTACCAAAAAGTTTCTCCAGTACTTCTAATGTGCAGGAAAAATCCTAAAGAGAGAAACAATCTAGCTTGGAAGAGAAAGTGACATCAAGAACGATGCTTCGCAAATCCATAAATGAAATTGCTACCAAAAGAAGCAAAGGTATCTTGGTAAGCAACTCAAACAAGGTAGACAATGTAAAAGCTGGATCCAAGATTAAGCAAAAATGGGTAATAAAGAATAATCTTGTGAATTCTAGCAAAGAGGTAACTTTATTCCCTACCTTCAATACATGTTCAAAAGTGAAATTTGTTAATTGGAGGTATGCTGATAAAAATATCTACATGAAATCAAGATATGCTCCATGCAATAATTCCAACTTGAATATGATTACTTATTTGTGAAATTTCTTTTCAAGTTGGTGTATGAACTTTGTGATAAATGTCATGCATATACTTGTATGATTGCTTGATTATGAAAGTTGTGTTGGATGCCATGTTTATGCTTGTATGTTGATTGATTATTATTTGAATCATGACATAAATAATTTGAATAAGTTATAAATTTCCCTTGTTATAAAATTTGAAAATCTAATGGGATAATGCTTCCTCGATTAAAATATGGAAGAAAGTCAGAAGTGCTGTAATCGATTAAGGTAATCGATTATAGGATGATGCTATAAAATTCGCAGAAAATAGTAGGCACATAATCGATTATGCTACGAAATTTAGCATTTTTGAAAATGTTTTGTTTTAAATCAAATCCTAATTAACTTTTCTAATAAATGCATCATCATGATATGATATCTAATTTAATCCTTTAATCTTTTTCAAGATATCAAATTCAAATTTGAATTGACATTAAATTATCTTATGACACAAAGTTATTTTGAAAAATTATTATTCTTCACTATTTTCAAAATCTGATTCGAAAATTAATTTATTTGATTCATGATCACACTTTAATGGAAAATTGATTTCTTATCATGAATTAATATACCATATATTTCCAAAGTGAATATCATTTAATATTGTGGTATTAAATCCTAGATGTTAATTGATTCAAAAATTTATTTAGAATCATCTTTTGAAAATTTAAATGATCAATAAGTGATTATATCACTTTAATATCTTTTGAATATCATAATAAAGAGAATTCAATTTCTTGAGATTCTAAATTCAAAGTTCAAATTAATTTTGATTATTTTCGAAATTTTAAAATTGTGTTAATAAATTATTTATGTTGATTGATTTGAAAAATCTTTTGAGGATACTTGTTTTAAATTCAAAATTCAAATAATCAAATTTTTTTGTGATTTTTGATATTTTTGAATTATGGTGATATATTTTTAAATTCAAAAATCATTATCTTTTCATTTTATTACAAAATCAAAATCTGTTTGAAAATTTATTTTAATACAAAATTAGTAATTAATTCATGATCATGTTTTAATGGAAATTAATTTCTTGTCATGATTTAATATATATCATATTTTCAAATTGAAAATCACTATAATTGTTGTAATAAATCCTTTACAATGTGTGATTCGAAAAGTCCTTAAGGATTGATTTGAAAATTGGTTTAAATTCAAAAGTTTTCAGATTTATGAAAATCTTTTATTGTACCATAAAAACATAAATGAAGATCTATTAAGGTTATGGTTAATAAAGAAAGTTTTTAAAAGAGTTTGACATATTTTATTTGAATATTCCTTTTTGCCAAATGAAGATTTCAAATCCAATCTGATTAATTTCGAAAATCTAATTAATTTTGAAATCTAGGTGATTAATTGAAATTCAATTTTTCTGATGCTATGAAAAGTTTTAACTACACCACGAATAATTAAATAGTATTTATTGAGAGTGTGGTTAATGAGTTTGGCACATCCGTTATTTGAATATTTCTCAATGCCAAAATAGTTCAAGATTTCAAATTCGAAATTCAAATTTTTTTTTTTACCAATTTCGAAATATATTGTTTTTGAAATTTAGATGAATAAATGAAACTTAAAGTTTCTATAATTTTATGAAAATCTTAAGTATACCACAAGCAATTAAAATTTATTATGATTGTGATTGTCATTAATAAAGAAAAATTTAAACCAATCACGCATTGAATGAGTGCTTGTGTATGCATCCTTATTTTCACCTTGTTACTTCTAATCTGTGTGTTGAAGTATGAAAATAGGCTACAAGCTTGCCTCCCAAAGAATCTGGCTAAGTTCTGGAGTTTTCGAAGCTATAATCGATTATAGACTAGATATAATCGATTACTCAAAAGTTAATAAGCCACAAATCGATTATTATAATCGATTACACGTGAAAGGGGGAGAAACAACAAAAGTCAGAGGAGTCATAATCGATTCGAATAATCGATTATGCAAAGAATGGACAAAACGAAGGAGTTAAAATCGATTACAATAACCGATTATGCGGAGCTCGTAATCGATTATGAAGTCCAAAAATCAATTATATTGCAATTCATGGAGATTCAGACACCAAGATTCAAATGAGCTATCTTGATAAAAGTGGTGATCTCTATCCTTATTCCTCACTAGCGGCAAGACAGGCACTAACATGCCTGTCTGGCCGCATTTCTAATATTTTACTCGTCTTTATCCACATTTTTGGTATATAATATTTTAGGATGATTAAACCAAGGATGTAGTATCACTCACATCTTCCCACACTCATGAAAGTCGCTTACTCATTAATTGACTAATTTGAAATGATAAATATAGCCTCTGCACTTTCCATCCTTCATTAATGTAATACCCCTCTGTAAAATCTAAAATCTAATTAGTCTGTGCTCTCTCCAACACTCATTTAACAACTCAGTACTGCACTATCTCATACTATTTGCATTCAACAAAGAAAACGTGTAGTGGATGCACAGGTAACATGAAGTGGAGAAATTCAAATGCTATAAGATAGCAGTTCAGTTTTTGGAGATAATTCAAATATGTATAAGGGGTAAATCTCATTTTTTTAAATTTTTTTTAAGATGAGCCGGTTTTATGTAGTTTATATCCTTGACACCAAATGATAAAGTAGTTATCATTGGTAATGTTGGCATTATGAAATGTGCAAACCAAAATTCAACTATCCTCTTTATATATTAGTATAGAAGTATAGATTATGGCAATTTGAGTAACACGTTTACTTTTAAATATTAGTATGATACATAATTCAAATTGATTAAAAATGACATTATTATATATCAATTATGAACAGTAGAAATTCATTAAGGTAAATTTTCGCGTGGGAATGTTATGGAAGTTTCCCATTAATGTATTGAAAATTATTATCCAGTGTGTCTAGTCACCCTTTTTATTTATAACTTGATCAATGATTTGAACGTGTAGCCAAGTGGGATAAATTGATTTTTTTGGTTTATTCATACCATAGAAATTATATATGTACATGCCTAGTTTAAGATGGTCTTCCATTTATCCACGTTGAAAGCATGTTAGCTATAGCTATATGCAAAAAACGAAATTTGAGCCTCTCCTAAGTTTGGTTAATTCCAACTCCTCTAACTTTTCCCCCTCTGCATTATATATTGGTTTTGTTGGGGAAGAGGCTTATCTATTCGTATATTTATTGTATAAAGTTCAGGGTGACCGTGGCTAAATCTTATTTAAGATAATTACCCAAAGAAGAGCATATAGCAATCACCCCTATATATTTTGGCTTGTCTAAAATATGAATTGTGCTGTTTGCAGATCAACATCTTAGCAGGCAGACTCTAATAAAACAGTAGACATAATCATCACCAAATTCATTCAAGCAAAGCTTCTGTCAGTATAAGTTCCGAACATCTAATAATCATGAAAGGGAACAATACAAATTCTATTGTAAATGCGAGGGAAAAAGAAGAAACTACTTCAAAATTATACAAACACAATAATGAAGTCAACCATAAAAATAGTTATTATACTTACTACTTTAACCATAATCCTTTAAACATTTTCTTCAGTTCCCTTACACCCCCAGTGAACCATAATCCAATAACCAATCAAGTTATAATAAAAAAAACCCTCTGAAAAATAACTGAGTGAATTCTATAATTGCATTTATCAAAACTTTTGGTGTCTGAGGTTTGATTCTATTCATTGCCACCAGCACCTTGTTGCTCAGCTGCAGCGTATTTGCCTATTTCCAATCCATTTACCTAAAAAGAATAGGCAGCACATCATTAGTTCATTACTACTTTACCAGACAGAATACAGGTAGACAACAAAGAACATGAGCATAGTGGCATCAATTACAACATATTCTAAAAGTGGTGTGCTGTTGTAAATTGAGAACTTTAACCTTACAAATGTAGCCATTTTTAAATTAAGTAACCCCTCACAGTTATATTTTATAATCATATTTCAGACCACGATGATTACTTCCCCCTCACAGATATTCTTAAAATTGTTCAGATGATTTATTTTTGTTAAAATCAAGGAAAATGATGCAATACTATGAATAGTTTCAAAGTTCAGTGCATTCAGCAATGCTCAACTTATCAAACTCCACTTTTTATTTTAAGCATAGATTTCAAGGACATCACAAATACATTAACCTCAAGAATCATATCCTCTTCACAACATTACAACCATTTCTGGCAAGTTCATGCTTAATCAAAATTAAACAATAAAACAAAGTAAAGGCTCAAAAATTTCTTCATTTAGATTGTGATTTAAGTTTTCACCAGAAAATTCGTTCAACTTAGGATTTTTATCCAGAATTTTATAGCAACATACATTCTACAGTATATCACATCCAGAATTTTTTTGACATATCAAACCTTATCAAAATTCCATCTTTGCTTCTGTATTGCATAAATTTTTCATGAACCAAGTAAAAATATTGTAATAGAGTATCAAAATTGAAAGGATCCTTTAGAAGGGGAAAAACTCTTTAACATGAATGAATTAAGATAAATATAATAAAAATAAAAACAAAAATAAACGGTTGAAAAGAGGTAATAACTAGATGGGAGGAGAGTCTTCCAAAGAATCCAAAAAGCCCAAACCCTTCATTGTGATAGTCATGATCAAGGACATTATGGCAATGCTTCTTGATAGTGTCCTTAATTTTTGTAGCCTTTGCCTTGACCTTAATTAGTTGGAACCAACTTCATCTCTTCACTATACACCACTAACATAAAAGAATTCGAAGCATAAAAAAAACAAATAAAAACAAAACAACATTAGAGGAAATTAGCAAAGATGCCTACAAATATTATAAAACTTGTTTGAAAATGTAATTTTTACCTTGTTGTGAGTCAATTGTTTTTTTATATATTTGTCACTGATCTTACAATTGGCATAGGATTAATGAATCTTTTCTGTATACTTGTTTTGAAATCAATTTTTCATATACACGAAAAGCAAAATGGCAGCTCAGAATATGCTTCTACTACATTAGCTGGGCGCCAAGTTGATTGGTCCAAATATGCATTTTATCTTAATTTTTTTAACTGAACTTTATTATCTAAATGACATGAGGGACAGAGATAGATTTGTTTTAGCTTTCTTTGTACCTTTATTGGCCTTAAACTGTGAAAACTGTAACTAACGCTGACTGCGACACATAAAACTAATGAATAGGACCAATTAAATTAATGTGGAATCATCTTGCTCTATGTTAGGAAATCATGGAAAGACATAGACATATCTACATTGAGGATACATGAATGCATTAAACCAATCAAACAAAATTTGAATATTGGCGGAGATGTGAACATCTAGAGTCTACACAGTAAAAAAAGTGGTCAGACAGAGAGGGAGGGAAAGATAATCAGATAATTTAAGTCAAACAATGGGTGGAAATTTATACAATCTAAAGGTACTCTGTAAGTTTATGCTAAAGCATATCTAACATATATTCCAAAAGCATCCATACAATCTCACTCCATACAACAAATGATATAGAAGAAGTCATTTTTGTTCTTTACAATAAATAATATGGAAGAAATATGCGAAAAATAGCCAAAATATATTGTGCCACAAAACGTAAACCATTTGAGCTGAATTATGAAGAAACCATAAAGTAAAGATATATATATATATATATATATATATATATATTAAAATGACTATGCAGTAGTAGCACTCAGTTTTTCCATATTGTTTTTTTTATATGGTTATGCTTTGTTTCCCACTAAGGGAATCAGTAACTTAAAAAAGCAAAGTAAGAAGTAAAAGATCATGGAACTAACCTGAAAACCAAGAAGAAGCAATATTTAAATATAGGCAGGTTGGGTTAGGTGAATTATCATTTTTACTGCATCTAACCTCCTGCATTGCAACCAAGAATTTTATTAAAATTAAAATTAATAATAAATTCAGAAATAAATATGGTCGTGCAAAATAAAATAAAAAGTATCAATTCTAAAAATGCATCATGAATTCAAGAATCGCAAAATGCAACATCTAAAGGTCCTATGTAAGTTTATACAGGCAATGCATCCTTTGCCACTATTATATAACAAAAAAGCAAATATTCCAACATTTATGCAAAGAGAAACTCAAAATTCTAACTACAACAACATTTTCGCTGAAATGAAATTAGAGAAGTTTCCAATGCATGTCCCATAATCTAATTATCAGCACCAAGGATGGATGGGAAAAAAAAAAAAACCCAACTAAAACAACCACATACCCATCTTTAAATTAAAATTAACACAGAGCCTGAACCAAGCTGTCCATGATTGTTCCATCCAAAGGCTATGTAATTTCCATCCTCTTTAACAACCACTGTAAGGTTCTGTGTTAATGAAATTTAGCACTTCAAGAAATAATGACAGAAAAAAAAAACACTAAAATTGTCAAAAAAAAAATTAACCTTTAAATTGAAAATGAGTAAGACCAACACAAAACTAAGCATTTGATTAAAGAGTAAAAATGGTATTAAGATTTGGGGAAACTGTGAGAGGTTAAATTGTGAGATTGTTTCATACCCCAAAATGGTACTAAGATATGGGGGAAATGGCAAAAGAATGAGATCAAGAGAAACGTAGAATTCGATTGGAGTGTAAAATCAAAGTGAACAAAAACTTGGGAAAGTGAAACTACCTTTGGAATCATCAAACGCTAACCAAGGCAGTGCACTTTGTTTTGCCAGGAGTCCTTCGTGAAGAGTAGAAGAAATTTAATTCACAAACAACAAATTCTTCCATTCCACTGCTTTGGTTCCTAAACAGAAACAGAAGAAAATCAAAGTCAAACTAAATCAATCCAATCGCTTGAAATGGTAACCTATTCATCCATATTTGTCACAGTGACGTTTGATTAATTCAGGAAAATTGGAGAAATTGGTGCCATTCAAAAAAGGGTGGAAGAAAAGATAAATTGAGTGAGTGAATATGAACCTTAAAAGCAAACCCATTCACCGTTGGCCTTCAGCTCCTCCGTTTGCTGCCGCGCACTGCCAACCAAGCAGATCCGCAACAGACCCTCCCACCGCCGCCTCCCTTCTGCCGCTCTTCGCTCTGATCATTATCCATCGTCCAGTCGCACGCCCAGGCGTCACCCTTCCATCTTATAGCAGACGTGACCGAGAAAATACTTCACATCGCCAATCAAATGCCATCGTGTCGCCACCTCGCCTCCCTCTGTGCCACCGTCTTCCGGCTTCCTGTGTGCGCTTTTTACTCTCCTCTTTTCTGTTTTGGTTTAACGTTCATGTGCATCTCACCAAAATAGAGAAACAGTGGAGATAGTGGAAGAGAGGGGTTACCATCTCGTTGGTTCATTCCGCAGTTATGCCAATTTTAAATTTTGAAATTTAAATAATTCTGTTTTAGTCGTGTTTTTTTTCTTGTTATTATCTGATAAGGGTCAATTTGGGCATTGTAAAAACAAAACCATCCAAAGTTTTAAGGGCAAATTGGTAATATTAAAAGTAGGACACCAAAACCGAAACTCTGCCATTATCTATTAGTATAGATAATGTTTTTAGTTGCAATATAAATTAAATCTATAGACATGTATAAATGCCATTAAGTGCAATACGCATAATAATCATTACAAGACATGTTTTATGCCTTCCCATCTACACACGTGGTCAAAATTGCTTATTGTTGCTTTTGATATGAGCTTGATAAAATGGCTAACCCCATGGATCCAAAACAAATTGGATACCAAAAGAATCTTTCTCAAGACTTTTGTAGGTGTGCTTAAAGACCAAGAACTCAAATTGATATCTTGATAGTAGTCAATTGAAGCACATGACAAGAGATAAGAATGAGTTTCTAGCTTGTTGAAGTTAAAGCCTACAAATCAAACATCTACACTTGCTGCAATTTTAAATAGAGAGATTCACAAACACATGAGCAGCTAAATATTGAATTGAATAAAGATGAGTATTGAAAGATCTTCTTCCGGCAACATGAAATGAAAAACTCAAGGGAAGATACCACAAGTGCAAAATCCGACTGCAAATAAGAAGCATCACAATATATATATTCAATAAGTTTCTCAATCTCTAATTTCTTATGATATTCAATTTTGTGGATTGTTTAATACTTGTTGAAATTAAATGTGATTATATGCTTTCTCCTATAAATAAAATGATATTTTGAAAAATTGTTTTCAAAAGGGGGAGAAATATTTGCATGTTTAAGAGAAATATAAATATACAACATTATATACTTGTCAAGGGGGAGAATTTTCGTTTAAACCATGTTATATCTCTAAAACTCTCTTCTTGAAAATATGATTGTTTTTCATCTCCTTGATTCTCCTGGCATTTTTGCTTCCGCACATATCTGACATATGCATGCCATGACTTATATCTCAAACTTAAAATTTGACTATCACTTTAGTGGATATATGCTATATTAGAGTTAGAAAATACTTTTCCCGCTTTTTGATAATGACAAAAGGGGGAGAGTTACATGAGTGCATGCTTAAGGGGGAGATAAGCTAAATTGAGAAATGAACTTTATAAATGCATGCTTAAGGGGGAGAGAAATTTAAATTGGCAAATCTTCTATTGATTGCATGCTTAAGGAGGAGTTGAGCAAAATTATAAAATGAGATATATTTATTGCTTGCTCTAACTGCATAAGGTGAGGGGGAGTAGAGCGAAACTAAAATGTGTGATATATTTTATTGCTCTAACTCTATCTTTTAGAAATTCCTTCATGAGATGTTTGTCATCATCAAAAAGGGGGAGTTTGTGGATATATGCCTTGATAGGTACATTTGTTTTGATGATGAACAAAAGGGGAATTTCAAGTCCAAGGATCAACATGCAAATTCAAAAAAAAATGATCAAATTGCAAAAAGAGTGACAAGGACTTAGTTGCAAAAAGCAGAAAAAGACATGCAAGCAATCAAGATGGGTTAAGGGAATTTTCCTTTACTGTATTGATTGTTTTAGAAGATGTGTGTAAATGGTAAGTGGAGTTCTCAATTTAATATCGGTCTCACACACACACATTTATCATGTGATTAAAAGATTTAACATGTGCTTAAAAGGATTATAACATGTGTTAAAATCAGACAATTAATCATACTTAATGAGTAATCAAAATATTAATTGTCAAATATTCAAATTCGAGTAATAATCGATTATGACCAGACTTAATTGGCTTTAATTATGTTTTAATGAGTTATCAATCTCAACCATTAAGTTTTTCAAATTCAAACTCAAGCTTGAACAATAATCGATTATAGTGATAGAATAATCGATTATGGATATGCTTAATTGGCATTAAATGAGCTTTGATGAGTAATTAAGTTTTATAGCCGTTAAGCTTTCAAATCTGATGTTTTAAACGTATATAATCGATTATAGGATTTGTATAATCGATTAGACATCTTTTGGAAGATTTGAATTTTGAATCAGAGAGACAATAATCGATTATGTAATGGATTATATGTTTTTAAAGTGCTGTCAGGATTTCAACCAAAGAGCCCATAATCGATTACATAATCCATTATGATGTCAATAATCGATTACATAATCCATTATGTTGTTGCTGTCTTTTCAGCGTGTTTTCATAAAATAATCGATTATGTCCTTCCAATAATCGATTATGGCACGACAGAATGTGTTTTAAGTGGGTTTTAACCTAATTTCTTTGAACCAACACTTCCCACATATAAAAGCAAAGTTAGGCAGCCATTAAACACACAACTCTACTATTTCTCTCTGTGCTAAAACTCTGAAAATCATTTTTCTATACTACTCCTCTTACACTATCACTTGACCATATTATTTTGAGAGTTCTACACACCATATAGGTGTTCTTGTATCTTGTGCTTCAATTTGTTTTTATCTGCACTAATTAGAGTGCTTTATATTGGTAAGAGTCGGATTGACTCAAACCTTCTTTTGATTACTATTCTTACAAGAGAGGGTATATCTCTTGGATATTTTTGAGGCTCTTACACAAGGGATTGTATGTCCTGTGATTTGTGTTAAGGGTTCTCTTCATTGTAAAGGTTCTAGCTGCGCCTGTTTAAAAGCTAGTGTTTGAGGCTCTTACACAAGGGATCGTATGTCCTGAGATTTGTGTTAAGGGTTCTCTGAATTGTAAAGGTTCTAGTTGATCCTGTTTAAAAACTAGAGTTGATTGAAAACCCTTGGTCATATTGCCTTGGGGACTGGACGTAGGCCACGTGGGTAGTCTGTGGCCGAACCAGGATATATTGTGGTGTTCATCTTCTTTCCTTATCCTCTTTACTTTATCGCACTTTATTTTATAGCGCTTTAGTTTCAAACAGTTTATTTTTATCAAGCGCTTAAATTCGACAAGAAGCTTTTATCCGCTGCAAATTCTATTTTATATCTTAAAGGGTTTTGATTTTTACTAAAAGATTCCATTTTTATTTAAAACCCAATTCACCCCCCCCCTCTTGGGTATGGTTGCCACGGCCAACAATAATGGCCAGAAAGAGGGGGAGCAGCAGGACCAACAACCTATACCTGCTCCCAGAACTAGACAACCTCCAGGGTATTTAAGTGACTATTACTGTCATTCAGCAGTCCAAACTCCCACAAATAGGTCTTTAGTTCCTACCACAAACACAGAGATGGCCTATCCCATCTCTAACTATGTGAACTACATGAAATTCACACAGAGCCATATTGCTTATTTGGCTGCCATAGATCAGAAGGAACCTAGAAACTTTACTGAAGCTATAAAAATAAAAGAATGGAATGCTGCCATGAATCAAGAATTAGATGCTTTAGAAGAAAATAAGACATGGGACCTTGTGCAACTACCTAAAGGGAAGAAAGCTATAGGATGCAAATGGGTGTACAAATTAAAATACAAAGCTTCTGGAGAGATAGATAAATATAAGGCAAGGCTTGTGGCAAAGGGGTACACACAAGTTGAGGGTGAGGATTTTAATGAGACATTTGCACCAGTTGCAAAGATGACAACCATCTGATGTCTTTTGTCCATAGCCATAGCTAAAAATTGGGAACTCCATCAAATGGATGTGAGTAATGCCTTCTTACATGGAGAGCTAGAAGAGGAGGTTTACATGGAACCACCTCTAGGATACAACATTCCAGAAAAAGGGATGGTATGTAGATTAATAAAATCTATCTATGGCTTGAGGCAAGCCTCAAGAAATTGGTACTCCAAACTCTCACAGTCCCTAGTTTCCTATGGTTTCAAGGAATCGGATTCAGACCACAGCCTCTTTACTTATTGTTGTGACTCAGTTTTCATTGCTGTTTTGGTTTATGTAGATGACTTGGTCATAGTAGGAAATGACTCTACTTCTTGCAAACATTTTAAACAACATTTAAACAAATATTTTCATATGAAGGATCTGGGTATTTTAAAATATTTCCTTGGCATAGAACTAGCATATGGACCTACAGGTTTATTTTTATGTCAAAGAAAATACGCCCTAGACATTCTTGATGAGTGTGGGATGCTAGGGTGCAAACCGACCTCTTTTCCTATGGAACAAAACCATAAACTAGCTCTAGATCAAAAGGAGCCTTACAGTGACCCTTCTTAATATAGAAGACTGATTGGAAGGCTCATTTATCTAACAATCACAAGGCCTGAACTCACCTATTCTGTGCATGTTTTAAGTCAATTTATGCAGGGACCAACTCAAGGACACTGGGAAGCTGCAATGAAGGTGCTGAAATACCTGAAGTCATCACTTGGATAGGGCATCATCTTGCCAAGGAACAACAACTTGAAGCTGACAGCTTATTGTGACTTAGATTGGGCTACATGCCCCTTGACTAGAAGATCAATCTCAGGCTATTTAATGAAGCTTGGAGAGGCACCAATATCTTGGAAAACCAAGAAACAAGTTACTGTCTCAAGGTCCTCAAGTGAGGTAGAATATCGAGCTCTAGCCCATGCCACTAGTGAGGTTTTGTGGCTGCAAAATCTGCTAAAATGTCTGCAGGTTGACAGTGAAATGCCAACTACCATTTACTATGACAATCAAGCGGCTCTTCATCTGGCTGCAAGCCCAGTTTATCACGAGAGGACAAAGCATATTGAAGTGGATTGCCACTTCATAAGGGAGCATATTCAAAGAGGAAAGATCAATCCTCAATACATTTCAACAAAACAACAACAAGCTGATATATTTACCAAAGCATTGGGGGCAAGGAACTTTCAGGATTTGACAACCAAGATAGGTGTGCATAACCCTCACACTTCATCTTGAGGGGGAGTATTGAAAGTTGGACTTGCTTTTGGGCTTACCTATGTTTGGGCTTTTCTGTTTGATGGAACTCTATCATGTATTTTTCTGTTTTAATCTCTTTTATATCTTTCTGTTAGTTTTCCTTTTTCTGTTAGCTTAGAGATAGGATCTGTTGTTGGTTAGTTAGGTTTTCCAGCTGCTATAAGTAGCTTGTTTGCATATGTAAAGATTCAATTTGAATCAATCAAAGAAGTATTATTCAGAAACGATAGTTTTCCATTAAGAACCCAAAGAGGAGAACTACTACTCACTCACACTACTCAATTTGAGAGCAAAATCTAATTTCATTCAAAAGTTATCAATGAGTTTACAAACAAGTATTTATATGAATTACAAAATGGAGGGAAGCTCCTAATCAGCTCATGGCCGCAACTCACTCAGTCCTAATGGACTTGGAACACTCTTAATCCCATTTACAATCCTAACTATGTCAATTCCGTCCATAATTGCATTCTAAACTTGTAGTCCAGTTTTAGACAAGGTAAACGAAGAATCGGGTCTTGAATCTAGAAATAAGACTTGTATATAATCCTCTGAGATTTCCAACGCATCAAAATCACTTCAATAAGACATCCACAACTCAAGATATAGCCAAAACAGTGAAGCAGGTTTGATTGTGATTTGTTTCAAAGTTGACTTGCCCTTGTTATTGCCCCACTAAGGTTTTACTTCCTATGATGACATCAAGAAAAGGAAAGAGTAGCAACAATGGAAGAAGACGGAAAAGAGATATTCAAGAACTTCAAATAAGGTGAGAGATTTAGATTATTTGTAGAATTGATTTAATTTGGGGAAACTCAGATGAATGTTGTCCTAGGTTTTGGGTCATGCATTTAGGGTGATTTTGGAATGAAATTGGTTACAAATAGGTTGGATGTTGATAAAGTATGGTCAATGATGTTATATTCTTTGTAAGTATTTATTTATACTATGTTTTGTGCCTAATTTTGATTTGATTTGAGCCTAAAAATTGAATATGGGGTTTTAGGGTTGTGCAATTTTTCGTTTTTTGTGTTTCTGCATTTTCTGTAGAATCATGTCCATGCCAAGTGCCAGGATACCCAACAGCAGACCTTGGAAATTACTCTCCTGCGCTGAACACCACATTCCTTGTGCTGAGCCTTGAGTGCCAGTGCTACACAACAAATGAGTTATTCCTCATTTTTCTCCACAATTGCTCCTAAGGAGGTAAGGACTTAGAATAAGTGTAAACAAAGTAAATTTGATATAAGGGATACTATAATATCAAAGGAGATTTATTTAAAAAGATATTAGCAAGGATTACGGCGAAATTGGTATTTATAGAGAGCTATGATGATGGATGATGTTATTTCAAGAATTTAATAAACTATGTTAAAATACTTGTGGCATATTGTGGGGTAAAACATAAGTTGTATTAATGGAATCTACTTGTTGGTGCTTTTACAACTAGGTTTAAGGTATGTGTAATTAAGATAATTATACATGATGTTGTTATATGATCTTGGGTGTGACTAATGAGTGTGAGAATGTGTTAGAGCATCGTAAACGACTTATTTTAGTTGGTGTACAATAATGGTAGGAAAGGAGAGGAACATGATTATGGACTATGTTTAGGATATGAGATTATAAAGTGGAAAATGGTAAGGAGAAAAATAGGAAGTCTTATGGACTATGTTTAGGATATGAGATTATAAAGTGGAAAATGGTAAGGAGAAAAATAGGAAGTCTTAAGTGTAATTATATGATGATGATTTACATAAGTAGAAGTAAGATTATGATATGGTACAAGTAATTAGTTAAAGAATGATCTTACTTATGGTTAAGTTGGTTCATATGGAAATAAAAGGGTATTGTTGTGAGTGTTACTTAGTAAATTATGTTAGATACGAAAATGAACGTTAGTCAAGACGGCTATTGTACATAAGAAATATTGAGAAAGTAATTAAGTGAAAATAAAATAGAGGAATATGTGAGTTACTGTTGTATTATATGTTTACGATAGTCTATGGGCAATGACCTCTTTACTCATGTTTGTTGACTTATGAGTTTCTTTTGTATGTTTGTAACTTGAGTTAGTTGAGCCTTGAAGGTGATGAGAGAATGCTTATTGTGATGAATGATATTTGCTATGAGATTATTGAAAAGTATTGAGGTAAGATGTCTTGACTCCTCTATGTATTTGCTTACAAAGTCAGTGTTAAAATGGATTGGTAAGATGCTATTAGTTATGAATGGAATGACTACTATGTTGTCTACATGTATTTGTGATTGAGAACCTCATGGACTTGATTGAATACCATTGAGGTGGTTATGCAAGTTATGTTATGAAACATAGTGAACGTATGCTATGGTAAGACATGGTATATTGTATTTGATGTTTTGGAAAGATGCTGACATCGAAATGAATTTGAATAAAAATTCATCATTTTTTGAAAAGATGCCAATCTACATATTCACTTGTATAGCATATGATTAACTAAATCAACAAATTTTATTCCATTATATTTATTGAAAGAGTTGAGCTATTTAGTATGAGATGGACACACAATTTTATGAAACTTGGACAGACTAATCGATTAGCAAACCTATGATTGGCCTGATCAGCATATGAGATCAAATAAGTAAATTGGAGCTGACATCATCAACGCAGTTGTGAACTAATTTGAGCTGACGACTCGACTCATGAAAATTGGACCTACGAACATCATTAGCATGAAAGTTGATGGAGAGGTCCACATCATTCACTTAATACATATATGATAAATATATTATATATTAGTACGAAATTTACAAATATGATATTTATCGGTTCATGCGATTCAACCAGTGACTTACTGGTTCGACCAATTATCCATTGACCCAATGAATTGATCGGGTGGTCCAAATTTTATAACACTGCGAACATGTGAATGACATATGAAAGAGGAAAATGGAAATTGTGAGAGATAAAAAAGCAAAAGAAAGAGAGAAAAAATATATAAAAAAACTAATATTACTAAAATGTCCAAGTGAAAATTTAATTTCATACCCAACATTGTTTTCATTGAAATTATTCTTCTTAGATTTATTTCAATATTCTCTCCTAAGATGAAAGGTATGATGATATTCTAAAATAATCATTATATTGATATTGATATTTAATAATATATTGAAGTATTTTTTTATCAGTATATTGATCTAAGTGAAAACAACTTGATCCCTTAGGTTATGTGTGGGAGGATGAAATGATATGGTTAATAATGGAGTGAAATGGTAGAAAGAGCTTAACTTATTATTTGGGAGTTGTTTCATTAATAGAGTGAGATGGTTGAGGTTGGGAACCAAACCACTCCACACCCCTCATTTCTTCAATTTTTCATATCCTCCGATTTGGGGGTTTGGGATCTCTCTCCAAACATTCAAAAAATGGAGTGATATACTTTTGTCTCTTCACTCCACTATTCCACACCACTCCATTAATAACCATTCCACTCCATACAGGGACGAACCTACATAGGTTTTCAGATTGAAATCGAGTCATGTATCTTGTGCATTTTATTTTATTTGAATGAAGGGATCAAATTGATACTAACTTATCATTCAAGGATAGTTTTGAAATTTTGATAATTTTAAGGACCAAGTTGATACAACTTCACAATTTCAGGAATCAAATTGGATATTTACTCTCAAAAGAATGTGAATTTTTTTTTTCCGTGTCACATGACTTGATAATTTATTAAATTTAAGCCTTTGGATTAAGAAAAAATGGATGGTTAAAATGTAGAGTAACTTTTTAGACTCACTCTTGGAGCAAGCGGATCCCCTCCCTTATTATATTTTTATTTAATTAAATTATTTATAAGCTAATTTTTGCTCCCACTAACAAATTTTTTTGGGTCCGTCACTGACTCCATATACTACAAAATTATCAAACATAGCCTTAAGCATGATTTGTCACAGATTATTCTCTAATTTTATCGTATGATGATATTGTATTTACATCCCATACATGTATCCATCCATAGTATACCTGCCACGTAACATGAAAAGTGTCTTCTTCAATTTCCCTTTCCATTCATTCCACCTTTACCGTTCACTCCTTTTTAAGGTATATACATTTACATACATATCTTATTTATTTATTTTCCCAGAAAATTTCAAAACTTGTTGAACCGAGAGTGCACCACGTAGGAAAGGGAACAACAGAAGTAAGTGTTTGTGAGATCCAACGTTGTTTTTCTTCCATTCTTCTGTTTGTGCGTGTGTGTCTTTGTTTTTGCCGCACAATTCTCGGCAATGTCGCTCTCCGACGGCGCAGATTGAACGCTGAAGGCGCAAGCCACGTTATCCATCCCATCATCACATCAATCCCTTTTTTTTTCAATTTAATTTCATCATTCCAAATTTCAACCCCATTTTTCTTTCTCAGAAGCCTCAATTCCACTCCGATTTGATCACACTTTGCTCCAATTGCGTCGCTTCTTCGAGCAATTTGGGCTTTTTGGGGATGGAAAACAGAGGTGGAACAGAGGAAAACAGAGCCTTCTGATCATTGGGTATTTCCAATTTCAAGTTACCAATTATTCAATATATAAAAAATAATTGAATTTTGATTGATGCCCAATTTGAATTATTGCACTAAATGCTAGAATTCTTATATATATATATATATATATATATATATATATATTATGTATATGCTTCTGATTTGCTTATATTGGTTTTATAATGTTGATGAAGGTTGTGGTGGTGGTGGAGGAATTGGATTGATTCCGATTATTGGCGATTAAATGGTTCTCAATTTTGTTGGAAATTTCCATATAAGTTTGTTGTAGTTTATCTCGCCTCTTGTAAATAATCCAAAGATCAGTTCATGTGTGCATATATATACAGCAAGGTAAACTTGGAGTTAGTGAGAATTTTTCCTTTTTTATCTTCTGCTGTGGTGTTTAAATTGATTCTGTTTTGTTTTCTGGGGCGTTGTCCAGCTCTCTTTGGTTGTGAAATGTGTAATTTCTTGGACATGAATTTGTGGGTTGTTCAGCTATCAGTACTTCTGGGACTATTACTAGATCAGCATTCTTTGAAAAGAATTAGAGGCTTGAGAAGTTGAGAAACTGTTATATGGCACTGAATAAGGCAGGAAACCTGTTAGGTACCAAAACTGGGAAGGATCCTAGCTTGTTGACTCAACACTTTCAGCCAGGATTGCCAACCCCTTCAAATACAGGTCAAGGTGTGCATAATAATATCGCCATTTGGGCAGGGGAAAAACATTATGCGCAGTTTGGTGATGATGGAATTGCTTCTAGAAGAGTTCCTTCTTCACCTGATATATACCGAAAGCACGAAGATAGGGCTGTGTTGAATAGGGAGAATGGCCACGTCAAGTATGAAGGTCTTACTAATATTTTGGGATTGAAGAGAATGGAATCTGAGAGTTCTGAGATAATTGACATTATCTCTATGAAAGAGCCAACACAGGAGATGGAAAATGGGGCTTCTGTAAATATTCTAAGCAAAAACAATAAGGAAGCTGGTGATTCCCATTCCTCAAGGAAAGCTGTTGGTGAGTTATTTGGTGACCTAGCTGGTCGTGGGCCAATTGTGTCCCCCCATGTGCAACATGATTCTACTTATTCAAACAGTCATTCTGGTTCCGGAGTTCTAGATGATTCTCGATCGGGGAAAATGAAGTTTCTATGCAGTTATGGTGGAAAAATATTACCAAGGCCCAGTGATGGGAGACTCAGATATGTAGGGGGACAGACTCGCATGATATCTATCCGAAAGGATATCTCATGGGAAGCACTTGTGAAGAAGACCTTGGGTATTTGCAGTCAGCCTCACACAATCAAATACCAACTTCCTGGGGAGGATCTTGATGCTCTAATATCTGTCTCCTCTGATGAGGATCTTCAAAATATGATAGAGGAATACCATGGGCTTGAAAGACATGAAGGTTCTCAAAGACTTAGAATTTTTTTACTTCCATTGGGTGAATCTGAAGAGGCATCTTCATTCGAGGGAAGCACCATTCAGCAGAGTGATCCTGGTTACCAATATGTTGTTGCCGTGAATGGCATAGAAGACCCTACTCCTGGAAAAAGCATTGGAGGGCAGTGTTTGACAAATGAAGCAAGTCAGTTGGATACAAGTTTGAATTTTTCTCCAAATTTTCTGAAAAATTCTCCCAATGCCACTTATCCTTTGGATGCCAAGGTTGGTGGTAATGCTTTAAATCCAGATGGAGTTTTTAATGATTCCCTGATTCGTCACAGATCCCCCAATCAATCTCCATTAATTTCCCCTATTCCAATTGAGAGAAGAGGTTCAAGCATTGGTTATAGACAGTTGCTTGATAATAATTCATGCCAAGGAAGTATTGAGAGCAACGTGTCCTTTATTACAGCTCAGTTACCACCTGAGAACTCCAGCATAAGCACTGCTGATTGCAGATACTCTCAACAACTAGTTGGGACTTTGTTAGGTGACAGTCTCCTTTATCGACATGATGATGTTGGCATGCCAGAGAAGCACTATGGAGGGCATTTTGACAACTACAATTCTGACAAGGAATCTGTGATTCCTTTATATGTCAATCCAAGTGATGGTTCCAGTGATGAACTTTTTGGTGAAAGGCCCTGGCATAAGGAAAGAATATTTAACTCTGGAAATCCTCCTTCATATTTGGATGATCCGATCTGTAAACAGGCTGAATCTGATAGTACAACTTGCACTCCTTATGGAATAACTCATGCCTTTTCCGATCCACAGTTGCATGAGAGTGGAACAAGGTCTGGTTACTTGTCACAAGAAGGAACTGGCCTATCTTTATCCTTGAACCTTGCAAAGGCTCCGTCATCTTCAGTGTCACTCTCTAGTGTCCCACAAGGGAACCTTTTGGAGCTCCATAATGATTCCATTCTCCTTTATCCCCAAATACAATGTAACATAACAAATAATATTGATTCAGCTGAGTTGCACAATAGACAGGATGTTGCATCCTCTTCTCCATATTCAGATTCATCAGGAATGAATGATCCTGTTCGTAAGGATAATATTTTCATTGAAAAAGGGTACCCTATTGCTCAAACTAATCTAAGTGGATCTAGCTTTGTAGTGAAGCATGCTGAGGACAATTCTCTGACTTTAGAAAAGATGAAGAAAATTGAAGAACAGAATCCTACTGGCATGAAGGATAGCAAGCTCTACGAGGGGAAATCACCTGCTGTTCATATGGAACATGTCACTGAATTGCATCTTTTAGACTCCTTCCCTACTAGTAATTTGAATGCCAAGGTTAATATGCAAAAGGACTGGGAGCTACCTTCTGAGGATAGGATTCCTTTGTCATTAGGCACAACAGGAGTCTGCATAAATAATCATGTGGACAAAATCCCTTTTCATCTTCTTGACACGAGCCAGAGGACTAGTGATGGTAAGAAATGTGCTGTGACTGAAGGTTTGGATGATGAACAAGGTACTGATTTTTCATTGACAAGAAAGTCTGACTTAAATGGTTCAATTTTGAAATGCGGAGAAACCTCTCATGACAAATATTCTCTGGGTGATTTGTTTGGGCTGCCCATCAACTTAGATTCTTATGAAGCTTCACAAGTTCAACCTTCTGTAAATCAGAACGGTGCAGGTTTTCATGAAAATCCGACGTTAAGCGCTGCATCTTTGTATCATGCTGTACTTCATGATGGTCCTGGACCAAGTTCAAACTTGCCTATGAATGACCAGCCCAATCCAAAGAAGAATATTTCTTTTAAGAAAGTTCCTTCCTTTATTGGTCATGACTTGATAACCAGTCCTGACCAGATGGTTGATCAGACTATTGGTGGACATTTTGCTGAAAAGTCAAAAACTGGAGATGTCATGTCAGAACAATCAAAAAATTCAGAAAACTGTAATGATGTAAATCAAGTGGAGCCATTTGTCGTAGTAGAAGATGTGATTGGTGTTGTTCCTCCAGACATTGATTCTTCATTTGCACCCATCCCACATTTTGTGGATGAAAATGGAAGTAGTGTTGTATCCTTGTCTCCTACAGAGGCAGAGAGCATCGTCCCAGAGTCTGAATCTGAGGTAGAAACACTTAAAAAGATTGGAATCTTAGTTTATTTCCTACTTAGGTTCTGAATATTTTGCTTTAATTTATAGGATTTTAAAGACGAAGCAGACAAGAATAAATCCCTTACTGATGCAATGATAGCAGAAATGGAAGCAAGCATCTATGGTTTGCAGGTTGTCTATCACTGAAATGTTCCATTTCTGGTTTTTATGTGTCAAGATAAGAATATGTGTTTTATTATTATGCCGATTAACATCTTGCTAGCTTCAAATGCACCTTCACATCCAGTATCTGTAGAGAATGTGGAGATCTATTTCTTGTTCAGCAACTTGACAAAATAATAGATGTTCTTGTTTTCAAGGTTGTCAAATCGCAATTCAAATCATGAATCGTTAGGCTAGTTTTTGAATCGTGAATCGTAAATCATATCAAATCATAAGATTCATAAACATAATGAAAAATAAGTTGAAATATATAATTTGAATAGTGCATCATATATATATGCTTATTATATGAATAAAAAAACAAAAACATAAATACTATTGTCTTTGATGATGAGAGTTTTATTAACTCTTCCATGGTAAAATACTATGCAACCAATTTGACTATTTATAATTGTCTATCACCTGATCCCACCTAGATATTATTTGATCAAATTATTACAAAAAAATGAGTTAATTTTTGACGAACATGTTTCCCTTTATCGGTTATATTAGAAGGTTAGATCCACAAAATCAAATAGAGGTCACCTATTTGGAAGTCCAATTCTCCCTCTAAGGTTAAGTGAAGTCCTTTATTTGGACAGCCGTGCTTAATAGAATTAATACCAATAACATGTTGCAGGTTCGTAGGCCACATACCCCTGATATGTGTGTAAGGTGTGATGTGAGTTCAGAAACTGCCCCTCATTTTTTATTACCTTGTTCTACGGTCCTTTCTTTATGGAACTGTTTGTTTGGTATTTAAAAAGAGTGCTGGGTTTTCCCAAGGTCCTTGGACCAATTTCTGTTGACTAGTGTTACTGGTTTTGGGATAAGGAAAGAAGCCAAATTCTTTTAGCAATGTGCAATCTTCTTCTCTCATTAGTGTATTTGGTTGGATTGTAAATCTCGCTTCTTTAAGGAGATTTCTTTGGATGAGCAGCTTCTTTGGGATAAGATTAGGTTCTTGGCTTCTACTTGGTGTAAAGCCCATGGGCTTTTTAGAGGGGTTTCTCTAAGGGTCTGTTTGGGAGTTAGGAGGAGAAGGGAGGGAAGGGTTTGATGTGAAAGTGAGGAGGAAAGGGAAGAGGAAGGGAAAATAGTCACTCACCTGCACGGGGGTTTATTTTTCTTCATTGGACTAAAACCCCCAATTTGGGGGAACTCAAAAAATGAATTGAGGGAGGACTTTGGAGGGTTTTGGAAGGCAAATTTGATATTTATTATTCTCTCATACAAGGAAATGTTAGCTATAAGCCTTCTCCTCCCCTCCCTTCCCCTCCCAACTCCCAAACAGGCTCTAATAGATATGTTGAGAGATTGGGTAGCTTTTCTTCATTGTTTTTGTTTGTCCTTTTTGTAAAGAGGATCTCTTATTCTCTGCACTCTTTGTAATTATCTTTTCATCTTAATATATTCTTTTTTTACAAAAAAATAAAGTATAATAAAATAAAATAGAGGTTATAAATTTTTCTATCTACAAGGGAGGGGGAAAGGTATTTATCCCATGTTTTGCTGCAAATGGTTCGTTGAATGATCTGGTAAAAGCATAATCATGGTGCCTTTCTAATTTTGGTATGATGTATTGGGAAAAACCCAAGTCCCACATTGACTAGAGATAGTATCTAATAAGAGCTTATAAGTAGTGGGGCAATCATCCTACGAGCTAGCTTTTGGGATTGAGTTAGGTCCAAAATCTAAGATGGTATCAGAGCCTATCCTAGATCCGTTGTTGGGTTGACCGCATCATCCACGCTCCAAGCCCATTGGGCTTGGGTGTGACGGGGTGTGTTGGAAAGCCGCCTTAATTGCAGTTTGCCCCTAGCCGCCTTAATTGCGGGAAGTTTGGGTTGCCTTCATTGCAACCTCCAGCATCTTCATTGTGCTGAGTGTGAGGGGTGTGTTTAGTCCCATATCGCCTAGAGATATGGCCAAAGTTGTGCTTATAAAGCTTGGGCAATCCTCACCTTACAAGCTAGCTTTTGAGGTTGAGTTAGGCCCAAATCTAAAATTATTCTAAGATGGTATCAGAGCTATCCTAGATCCATTGTTGGGCCACCTACCATGTTATCCACGCACCAAGCCCAATAGTGCTGGGCGTGAGGAGGTGTATTGGGAAAAACTCAAGTCCCACATTGACTAGAAATAGTATCTAATAAGAGCTTATAAGTAGTGGAGCAATCCTCATCCTACGAGCTAGCTTTTGGGATTGAGTTAGGTCCAAAATCTAATATGATGGTTAAAATAGCAAATGTTGGTGCCATGGACATTGGGTTTCATGAACTGGTATCAATAGCAAATCATTGTTTACTTGACATTTCTTTCATTTGGATGTAGTAAAATGTCATCCTTTAGAAAAATGACCATCCAGATTGACTGTTATAGCTTTTGAAAGGATTGAGTTAAGCTCATTCTTTTCTTGGTCTTTCATAATTTAATATGGGTGTAATTCTTCTACAACTGTCCCACCATGTAATACATGGTGAAGATTTATCTTGGTGGGTCTAGTTCTAGTAGAATAATTTTGTCCTGATTCTTAGGATGGCATAGATCAAAAGTTTAAAATTTGATTTCAGGCTCCTTTTTCTATGAAATTTTTTTCTTTATAATTTTTTTATAAGCAGAATTTTTACTTTCCACTTGCATCTTTTTAACAAGTGCCCATATTAAGTATTTTAAAGAGTTCTGGATAGTTAGAGATGATGCTTCAGAGAGCTGCATAGTCATCTGGTCAATAGAAATCACCTGCCTCCCAATCATTTTTCTTTTCTGGAATAAAATTCTCCATTTTCTGATGCCTAGTTTTCTATAACCCATTGAAATGATTGATCTGCTGCCACAATGGTTAGAGGATATATGGATGCACAGTGAATACAACAATCATTTCCTTTTTCTTTAGTGAACCATAAATGCATACTGCCTTGATACTAATTTCACAGAACTGAGCTCTATGGCTAAATAGGCCTGAAGGACAATAATTTTGTGCTTGCTTCTTATAGAATCTTTTATCACATTTTGTATCTTCTTGTGTTAGAGGATCATTGACGCGCTTATGACTGTTGTTGTATAATTCCCTGCTTCCTGGTGCCTTTCTGCTTTACATAATATATATTGTTTTCCTATTGGTTATAACTGACTTTTTAGCTGGTTATTCAGATAATAAGGAATGCTGATCTTGAAGAACTTCAGGAGTTAGGATCTGGTACTTATGGAACTGTCTATCATGGAAAATGGCGGGGAACAGATGTTGCTATAAAAAGAATAAAAAAGAGCTGCTTTGCAGGGAGATCTTCTGAGCAAGAACGATTGGTGAGTCTTCTGTGCAAATTACTTCTCAACACTATGTTATCCATGTGTAATATGTTTTATATCTTCTATTTCATCAAAGCCATATTTACTTCGGATAACCTAATGTCTAAGAGAGCGGGGTTCCAAAGTAAAACAGCATAGACATTTACCTGCCGGAATCATAGTTACCTGTTAGTACACAGTACTCTTCGGTACAGGTACGGGTGGTACAAGTATGTTGCTTTACCAAATATATGGTACGCGCGGGGTATACTTAGTTGGTACACTATTTCGGTCCGTGGTACGTTTTAAAATATTAATTGGTACAATATATATCTCGATTTGCTAATATAATTATTAACTATTAAAATTTTTATATTAATAATATGCATATCTATTCATATTTCTTTAAATTTTTTTAAAAATATTTGTAGCTTTAACTTTTAAGACTTTTCGTTATTTGTGTTTTTTTTACTTGTAATCATAATTTTTTTTACCTGCCTATTAATTGAATATGAGTATTATTGGTCTTTTTTAATTTTTATTAAAAGTTAAGATGAAAAAGAGGAGTTTAATGGCCCTCAAGTAATACTGTTTCTACTCATGTATATGGGTTCAGGGTACCCCTTGTACTCTATCTAATATACTTTTGGCTTACCAAAAAAAAATGGCCCTCAAGTCTCGGCACCAGAATAGCCTTTTTATTTCCTGAAAATTTGCAATAGCAATGATAGGAGTATTACTACGCTTAGCACTTTACATTCCAATGTGCTTTGTCTTCGTCGTCTTCAAGAGTGTCGCCCACTACAGTTTTGAGTTGCAGCAGCCATGGCAACAGCTTCAAGTTTGTGACGTCTGCTATGTGCTTCATCTTCTTCAACCAGTGCCACCCACCACAGCATCAAGCTTGCACTTTGTCTTCTCTGGTGATTTCCATAACCTATGTCTACGATACTCTGTTCTATTCTAACATTCCAAAACTCATCCGGGAACCATCGAGAATTCACACGGCGATTGGTATGCACGAACAAATTCGTGGTTCTTAGGGGGGATGAGCGAATTCTGTTTCAATGGACAGAACAATATTCATAGACTGTTAGACACCAAATTACCAAAACCCAAATCCCTTTCCCTCTTAGGATGACAACAAGCCTCTCAACTCACCTGATGAAATTGGATGTTATTGATTTCCAACATGTGAATTAAATAAAATATAAGTTGTAAAATCTATATAGACCATAGGAAGAGATGTGTTGCATACTATTTTGCAAATTTTATGATTCTTTTAAGTAATATTTATTTTTTTATGTCTCAATCTCAAGCCTAGATTTGCACATCTATATCAACGATCAAAAAGTAAAAACAACGAAAAAGCACGCTTACATAACTCTGATTATGTTTCTTGGCTTGGTAGACGAAAGACTTTTGGAGAGAGGCACAAATCCTTTCAAATCTTCACCATCCCAATGTGGTTGCATTTTATGGGATAGTACCAGATGGGGCTGGGGGAACCTTGTCAACTGTAACTGAGTATATGGTTAATGGTTCCCTTAGGCATGTCCTCATCAAGAAAGATAGGTATTATTTTTTTCTCTCTCTCTCAATATCATTTTAATAGTTATTTATGCCCATACTGAGTCTCCAACTCTTGCTGCAGACTACTAGATCGTCGTAAAAGGCTAATAATTGCCATGGATGCAGCTTTTGGTATGGAATATCTGCACTCAAAAAATATTGTCCATTTTGATTTGAAGTGTGACAATTTGCTAGTCAATCTAAGGGATCCACAACGACCCATATGCAAGGTAAGAATTCTAGAAGTAAAATTTCAATTCATTTCACATATGAACAGAGATTTTGTGATTAATTAGTGCCCAGAATCATTGTACATATGTTAGTCAAGTCCAGATTCATTGTATATTTGTTATTTATTTCATATCTAGCAATTAAGGAAATAAAGATCGTGTATTTATTAAATTAATATTAATACATATTCAGCATCTGTGGTGTTGTTGAGACAAAATGTTCATACAATCCTATCCTATGTCTCTTTTTCTCTCCATCAACAGAGATAAAATCGTAAAAGCTTATCATGATCATGTTAAAAGCTTTGTTTCCCTTTCTAATTTAATGAGATATAAAAGGCTCTGAAGATTGAAAAAGCAGATTTGAGAACCATAAAATAGGTTTGAAACCATGCATAGTAATCTTGGTTGGAAATGATTTAATGTGGGACCAGGGAGGATGATTACAATGATGATTTGATTTGATTATATCGTAATTTTGTAACAATTATTTTCATGGGTATTATTTAGTTATATTGGGTAGTGTTAGGGTAATTATCAGTGTTACTTCCTATTAGGATAGTACATGAATTAGGAAATTCCTAGAAGATTGCTTACTTGCTGGCCAAGTTTTATTTTGCTACAAATGGGCCAGCTACGTGTAAAAAAGGATAGAACTTATATTTTCAGCTATCATGTTAAGGCTCGTTTATTAAATTTTTTTCCACACAACTGGGTGTTGTTAAGAAGGAAGATGCCTTAAAAGGTGCCTCAAACACAGATAGTGCAATAAATGTAATAAAAAATGCACTTATCCACGGATTCCTTTGAATCTGATTAATTATGTTGGAAAGAAAAATATAAACTAAATTCATATTCATGTATATGTACGTTCATGTACATTGAAAGTATAATTCATGAACATAAGAGGTAGCATTCTTATTAATTTTCCTTGTAATCATAATATGTAATTATTTCAAAGTATATATAAATATCAAACCTGCTGAGTGCTATTACACTCATGCAATTCGGAAAATTTCTTCTCCAAAATTCCCTAAACCTTTCTCAAGTTGATATCTGAGCGAGCATGGTTCCGACTTTGCTGTCTCCAAAACTCAGACTGATTGGGAAAAACCCAAGTCCCACATTGACTAAAGATAGTATCTAATAAGAGCTTATAAGTAATGGACAATCCTCATCCTAACAGCTAGTTTTTGGGGATTGAGTTAGGTCCAAAATCTAATATGGTATCAGAGCTATCCTAGATCCATTGTTGGGCCACCTACCATGTTATCCACGTACCAAGCCCAATAATGCTGGGCGTGAGGGGGTGTATTGGGAAAAACCCAAGTCCCACATTGACTAGAGATAGTATCTAATAAGAGCTTATAAGTAATGGACAATCCTTATCCTACGAGCTAGCTTTTGGGATTGAGTTAGGCCCAAAATCTAATAAGACTCTGCATCTAGTCAGTAGAGTCCCAACTCTAACCCACCATCAAAGAAGGTTTATCTTGGTGGTTCTAGTAGAATAATTTTGTGCTGATGCTTAGGATGGCATGCATCAAAAGTTTAAAATTTGATTTCAGTTTTTTTTTTTTTTTATGAAATTTTTTCCTTTCTAACTTGTTTTTGATAAGAAGAATTTTTGTTTCTCACTATTAGAAACCTAACTAGGATGAGAGAGAGAGAGAGAGATAGGAGAGAATTTATGAGATTCTAAAAGTGAGTGAATCTCTTTTTCATTGATTTCTGAATCGGTTACAAGATGTTTATAGTGTAGGGAAGAGTCTTCTAGAAAACACTCAGTAACCGCTTCACTGAAAGTGACTCTGCAAGAGCTGTGAGCTGTGATCAGCTACATGCAACATAACCATACACTCTAACACACCCCCTTATAAAGTGAGGGTGAGTTTACAAGGTTCCCTAACACACCCCCTTACAAGCTAAGGTGGGAACAGAGTGATATCTTGTCTGCCACACCAAGGTGCTTCCTGAGTTCCTCAAACCATGACTTTTTTTTTTTGATAAGCAAATATAGTATTAAGGAGTACAAAGGGTACTCCAACCTATTTACAAATGTTGATATTACACACCAAGAATGGAAGAGGGCCCAGAGCTAAAACTTCAACCTAAAGCCATGTATCTACTAGGTTGAACTCTAACTCCAGCCCCAACACCACCACTGCCCCACACTGTACCAGAACAAAAAATAGCAAAACAGCCAATTTACGTCACAAAGAACTCCCTGTACAGCACTTAATAATACCCTGCACGTTTTAGAATTTTGACTACCAACAAAGTGCCAACTCAAACCGTAGAATTGATACAAATCAAAGGATTTATGCACCAATCCACAAAAGAAAAACCACTTTGATTGCCCCTAGCATTGCTCCAAGACCATACCCTTGTCTTGATCTGTTAATTTTCTGTAAGAGAGATAAAGGGAGAGAGAGATAGATCTGAATCTTTCATTTCATTTCTTGAATGGAATTGTACAGAGAGATTACAATATATATACTATGCATATTGAGTAGAGGCTGATAACTGATTTGGTTAATCAGTTTCAGCAGTCCTAACTGACTAGAGAGAGGGATACAGTGTGTGACACTGTATCTCCTTACTGTGAGCTCTAATGTACTCTATCACACCCCCTTCAAGCTCAAGGTGGTGGAACAAGCACCTTGAGCTTGTCTCTTAAGTACAAAAACCGTGTAGGAGAAAGAGCTTTAGTGAGGATGTCTGCACACTGTTCTTCAGAAGGAATATGGAGAATCTTTAATTGCTTGCTGAGGACTCTCTCGCGGACAAAGAATAGATCAAGTTCCATGTGTTTTGTCCTAGCGTGTAGAATGGGATTATGAGATAAAGCTACAGTGCTCATGTTATCACAATAGATGACTGGGGAGGGTAGCTGAATATGCAACTCATGTAAGAGGGACTGAAGCCATATAATTTCAGCTGCTGTGGCAGCAAGGCTGCGATACTCTGCTTCTGTACTGGAGCGGGCAACCACTGTTTGCTTTTTAGCACACCATGATACCAAATTGGGACCAAAGAAGACACATGACCCAGATGTTGAGCGCCTGTCATCCGGGTCTGAGCCCCAATCTGCATCTGAAAACCCTGTGAGTAGCAAAGGAAATGTAGGGGAGGCTGGTTGCAGGTGCAGGCCGTGAGTGAGGGATCCTTTAAGGTAGCGCAGGATGCGCTTAACTGCTGTCCAGTGGGACTCTAGGGGCTGTGCCATGAATTGGCAGACTTTGTTTACTGAGTAGGAGATCTCTGGCCTGGTTATCGTTGCATACTGGAGTGCACCCACAATAGATCTATAGAGGGAAGGGTCAGAGTAGTAGTCAGCACCCTCTTTGGATAACTTGCTGCCACCAACCATAGGGGAGGAAATAGCTTTTGCTTCTGACATTTTAGCTCTCTCAAGTAGATCACGAAGATACTTAGTTTGTGTTAGAAGGAGTGAGCCATCTTGGAGCTTTTTGACTTGAATACCCAGAAAATAATCCAAGGTACCTAGCTGTTTGAGGGCAAAACTGGAGTGCAACTGATTGATGATGTGCTGAATGAGAGAAGATGAGGTACCTGTGACAATTATGTCATCTACATAAACAAGCATATAGAGAGTTTGGTCTGCTTGCCTGTAGATGAATAATGAAGGGTCACATTTGCTGCCAGTGAACCCAAGAGTTAGGAGAGCACCCTTGAGCTTATCAAACCAAGCCCTTGGGGCTTGTTTAAGGCCATATAGTGCCTTATGCAGCCTGCACACTAGTGTAGAATTTTCTGATGTGAATCCCGGAGGTTGTTCCATATATACTTCCTCATCTAGATCGCCATTAAGAAAGGCGTTATTTACGTCCAGTTGTTGAAGTGGCCAGCCATTAGTCAAAGCTAATGTGAGAATGATACGTATGGTGGTGGGCTTCACAACTGGTGAGAAAGTCTCAGTATAATCGAACCCAGGCTGTTGGTGAAAGCCTTTTGCTACCAAGCGGGCTTTGTATTTGTTTATGTTACCATCCGGATTCTCCTTGATACGAAACACCCATTTGCAGCCAATGGCCTGCCTGTGGGATGGAAGAGGGACAAGGGACCAAGTAGAGTTCAGTAGTAATGCATCATATTCAGCCTTCATGGCTGCAAACCAGTTTTGATCAGCAAGGGCAGCTTTGACAGTCTTTGGTTCAGAATGGGTTAGGAGAATAGTGGGGTTAAGGCGTGGTCTAACTATGCCATTTTTGGACCTAGTTGTCATAGGGTGAGTGTTTATGGGTCCAGCAGTAGAAGTAGAGGTTGGGTAGGGAAGTAGGGTACTAGGAATGTCTGTGGCGGTGGAGTTTGGGCTTGAGGTGTAATGGGAGGGCTGAGAGTGGGTTGAAGAAGATGGGTGTGGCTGATGTGGAGGAGTGGCCAGGGAGGTTGGTGTTTGATTTTGGGTAGAAGAGAAGGTAGGTAGGGAAGGTGAGGTTGGATTTTGGGTAGAAGGTAATGTGGGTGGGACTGAGTGTTGGAGTAAGGGAATGGGAGGGATGCTGTGGGCAGTATGCTGGTAGGTAGTAGGTTTGGAATCAAAGAGTTCATGATAGGGGAATCTCAGTTCATTGAATGTAACATCCTTGGAGATAAAGATCCTACCAGTAGGGGAAAGGCATTTGTAGCCTTTGTGAGAGGGGGAATAACCCAAAAAGACACACTCATGGGACCGGAACTCGAGTTTGTGACGATTATATGGCCTAAGGAGAGGAAAGCAGGCACAACCGAATACTTTTAGAAAGTGATAGTCAGGAGGTTGTTGAAAGAGTTTAGTGTGAGGGACCTCTTTGTTTAAAGAACTTGTGGGCAGCCTGTTTATGAGATAAACGGCTGTAAGGAAAGCGTGATCCCAAAACTTAAGGGGAAGAGACGCGTGAGCAAGTAGAGTGAGACCTAATTCAACTATGTGTCTGTGCTTACGCTCCACAACACCATTTTGGTGGTGTGTGTGGGGACAGATGACCCTATGTAAGATTCCAAAATCTTGAAGAAGTTTGGGGAAGGAGCGAAACTCACCACCCCAATCCGTTTGTATAGCTTTTATCTTAGTATTAAACTGAAGCTCAACCATTGTTTTAAAGTTAAGAAAGGTAGGGAGAGCTTCTGACTTTGTTTTGAGGAGAAATATCCAAGAAAATCTTGTATGGGCATCAATAAACGAAATGTAATATTGAAACCCAGTAGAAGAAGTCATTGGGGCAGGTCCCCATAGGTCACTAAAAACAAGTTCGAAGGGATTACTGTAAACTGTAGTAGAAGTATGAGAGGGCAGGCGATGAGCCTTGCCAAGACAGCAAGAAGAGCAAAAATCAACACTCATTTTATTGCCAATGGAAAGATTACAGTGCTGTAATACAAGTTTCAGAGTGTCTTTATTGGGATGTCCTAAACGTAAATGCCATGTGTTTGGTGATACATGTGCAGTATTAACAGCAGGAAATTGGGAAACATTACATGATGGAATTACAGAATTACTAGGAGACTGACAATGCCTAGAGAGAAGCTGAAGATCCGTGAACTTGTATAGCCCATCAGCTCCAACATCCCCTCGCAGCAGAACCTCATTGGAACCCTGAGATTTCACAAAACAAACATCAGGATGAAACTCGAAGTAGACATTATTATCCTTTGCAAACTTACTAACACTAACTAGATTTTTGGTGATATGGGGAACATGTAAGAGATTGTGAAAAACTAATTGAACATTGGAGTGAAGAGGAGAGGAAAAATAAGATGAACCAGATGAAGAGATTGGTAGACCTTGACCATTACCAACAAGGATGTGATCTGAGTGATCAAAAGTGGTTGGCTGTTGAATGTTGTGCATGTCTGGAGTGACATGATGAGAAGCACCCGAGTCAGGGTACCATTGATTGGAGTATTGCTGACTGAACCCAGGGTTATTGGAGGCTAGGAATGCTTGGGGAGAGGCTGAGGGTTGGGCAGAGTGGGGTTGATTCTGCCAGGGTGGAAGGTTGTTATAGTGTGGTTGCTGATGATAGGTGTTTGGTGGGGGTTGGGATTGTGGAGGTTGGGAAAATTGCTGATCAAACCTGTGCCAGCACTGAAAGGCATCATGACCGAATTTGCGACACAATTGGCACTGAACTGAACTTCGGCCACCGCGGCCTCTTCCACGACCACCGCGGCCCCTGCCACGTCCATGACGACCACCACCACCACGATAACTCTGAGAAGAAGATGCTGAGTACAGCTGTTGATTCTGAGCAAGATTTGCTTGTGGAGTGGTGTCAGTGACAGGTGCAGCCACATTTGCAACATTGATTGTGGCTGCAGATCGTGACGCATTCTGCTTGTAGCGGTCGAGTCGTACCTCTTGCGAAAGGAGCATGGCTTCTAATTCATCAAGATCTGGAGAATCATACCTTGTGCTTACAAGATTGATCAAAGAATCGTATTCTTCTGGCAAACCTTCCAAGATTACATCAATTTGTTCTTGAGATGACACTGGATCACCGATAGAGTAAAGCGAATTAACTAGGGCTTTTATGCGAAGGATGAATTCGGAAATCGTGCGATCATCCTTTTTGGTGTTACGAAGCTCCGTTCTCAGTGTCCTTGCTCGAGCACGAGTCTTTGACTGGAAGTGGTGATGCAGCTTCTCCCAAAGCTGCCACGAATGGACACAACCTATGAGTCGCGTGAGGATCGGAGCGGTAACAGAGGATTGAAGCCACGACAAGAGTAGTGAATCTTGAAGTTCCCAACGCTGATACTCGGGATTTAGGGTTCCGGCGAGACGATCGGATTCAGACGCATATCGGAGAGGGATCGACGGCGTCACCAGATAGCGATGAAGCTGGTGCGCTTTGATGATAGGTTCAATCTGTTGTTTCCATAGCAAAAAGTTATCCTCAGTGAGCTTTTCCGAGATCATCAGAGAGAACGCCGGAGGTGGAAGCGCCGGAATAGGAGGGGACGGCGGCGGTGGCGGAGGAGGAGGGGAAAAAGTTGTTTCATTATCGATGGAAGCCATTAGAGCTTCTCCTAGCTCTGTGATACCATGTTAATTTTCTGTAAGAGAGATAAAGGGAGAGAGAGATAGATCTGAATCTTTCATTTCATTTCTTGAATGGAATTGTACAGAGAGATTACAATATATATACTATGCATATTGAGTAGAGGCTGATAACTGATTTGGTTAATCAGTTTCAGCAGTCCTAACTGACTAGAGAGAGGGATACAGTGTGTGACACTGTATCTCCTTACTGTGAGCTCTAATGTACTCTATCATGATCATATCCATTACTTTATCGAAATCCAGCACCCCCTCCTTAAAAATGATTTCATTTCTGTGCAACCACAAGGTCCAAATGATAGCAAACCAAATCATTCTCCATGCCTTGTTAGTTTTTCTACCACTAATCAATCCATCATGTTGCAAGAGCAAATCCTTCAAGTTACCAATTAGAGCAGTTTCTATACCTATCCAACAATACACATGCATCCAAACATTATATGAAAATGTGCAAAACAGAAATAAATGTGTGGTTGTTTCAGCAGCTGCATTGCAGAATTTGCAATAACCAGGTTCGTTTTGCTGGCCAATACCCCTCCTCAGCAGATTTGTAGCGCTTGGTATTCTTTCTAATAGTGTTCTCCAACAAAAGGCACTCACTTTCAAGGGCGCCCTAGTGTCCCATAGCATCTTGAAAGCATCATCCTGGTTCGGTGGAACCACTTCAACCACTTTAGAATATGCCTCCCTCACCGAGTAGTTAGCTGTTTGACTCCCTAGCCAGCTCCAAGAGTCTTCTATGTCTGCCCGCACCTGAGACCTTGCAATTTCCGACTTTAAATTTTCCAATAACTCTTCCTCCCAAATGAATAACCCTCTCCTCCAAAGGAAACACCAGCACCAAATACCTTCCCTCCATTCGCCCAGCTCTTCTATTTTTGCCTCTTTGTTTGATGCAATGCTGAACAATCTTTGGTATTTTGTTGCCAAAGGTACCGTACCAGTCCATATTTCCCTCCAAAAACTTATTTTATTGCCCCTCCCTAATTTCCTAGTAATGTTCTCAGTAAGCCATCCCTCCCTATATCGACCACCCTTCTCTAAACAACCCAAATCACTCCACCACTTTGAAGCCCCCCCCCCCCCCCATCAAAGTTTTTTCACACCAAGAGGATCTCCAAGAAGAAGAACCTCCGTATCTAACTTTCAAAAACGAACTCCACAAGGAATTTTGCTCATTAAAAAATCTCCACCTCCACTTTCCCAACAAAGCCAAATTGAAAGCACTTATGTCCCTAACTGCTAAGCCCCCCTCCTCCTTACTTTTGCACACCACCTCCCATTTTACCCAACATATCTTTCTACACTCGTCATTCCCCCCCCAAAGGAACCTTCTTTGCAATTGAATTATTTGGTTAATTACCTTTTTTGGAGCCCTATAGAAGGAAAGGTAATAAACCGGCAAACTTGAAAGAACCGCATTAAGCAATATCACTCTCCCACCAAACGATAGGAATTTGTTCCGCCAACTATGAAGCCTTGCCTTTAGAGAATTGATAAGAGGTAGCCAAGTGTTGAGCCTTCTCGGATTTGCTCCCAATTGGATTCCAAGAAACTTGAAGGGCAATCCTCCAATTTTGCAGTTTAGTATATTGGACGCCCCTTCTAAGAAACCCGGGACAGATTTGATGCCGATCAACCCGCTCTTATTAAAATTCACCTTTAGCCCACTTGCCAACTCGAAGTTTCTTAGAATGCACTTTATTGCTCGCACATTTGAATTTGAGACCTCCCCCACCAAGATAGTGTCGTCCGCGTATTGTATATGAGAGATTCCAAACTCTTGATCTCTTCCCGCAACAACATATTCTTTGTAAATATTTTTGTCCACTGCACTTCGAATTAGCCCACTCAGTCCTTCCGCCACCACAAGAAACAAAAATGGAGCCATCGGGTCACCCTGTCTAATTCCTTTAGACATCTTGAACTCTCTAGAAGGACTTCCATTGACAAGAACTGAAACTGTAGCCGAGTTCAAGCAAGCATTGATCCATGATCTCCATTTGATGTCAAACCCCAACCTGAACAACATATAGTCTAAGAATTCCCAGCTTATCGAATCATATGCCTTCTCGAAATCCACCTTGAAAATCATGCACGGTTTCCCCCCTTTCTTTGCACATTCCATTATTTCATTTAGAATCACGACCCCATCCAAAATATTCCTACCCTTCATGAATGCCGATTGGTTGTTTGATATTACTGAATCCATCACCCTACTCATCCTATCTGCCAGTAACTTTGCCAAAACCTTATACATGCATCCCACCAAGGAAATCGGTCTATAATCATTTAGCCCCCCTGGATTTGCCTTTTTCGGAATCAACACCAAGAAAGAAGCGTTTCCACCTCTAGTAATTCTCCCACTAGAGTGGAAATCCTCCATCATATTACAAAAATCTCCACCCACCACCTCCCAAAATTTCTTTAGAAGGTTAAAATTGTAACCATCGGGGCCCGGACTTTTGTTTCCACCACACCCCCAAACTGCACTTTTAATTTCTTCTTTTGAAAAAACTGCCATTAGACTAGAATTGTCTGCAGCAGAAATTTTCCTGAATTCAATCCCATCTAGTGTTGGTCTCAGCCATTTTTCCTGTTTAAACGAGGCTTCAAAATGACTAGCAATCTCATTCTTTAACAAGTCTGGTTCATGTATCCAGTTGCCACTTAACCACAGTCCATGAATGGCATTATCCCTGTTTCTTTTTCGCACACAAGCATGAAAAAAAGAGGTGTTTGAGTCTCCTAACCTCAACCAATTTATTCTGGATTTTTGGAATAACATAACCTCCTGCATCCTAGACAATCTCCAGAACGTTTCGAATAGTTCTCTCCTCTTCATAATATCGCCTGCCACAAAGACCTCCCTTTCGACTAAGTCATCCATTGCTTTTATTTCCTCTGCAGCCTTCTTTATGTTTTCTTCCAAATTTCCGAAAGATTGTTTATTCCAAATTTTCATCTCACCTTTCAATAACTTCAACTTCTCTTTTAGTGAATAACTACCCGAACCAGCAGCATCAAAATCTGCCCATTTCTCCTGAATTAGCTTTTGAAAGTCCTTTCTGTCGAACCAGCAATTTAGGACTCTAAACGGCTTAGGCCCCCAATTGATAATGTGAGATTTCAAAATAATTGGACAATGGTCGGATACTGTTCTTTGCAAACCCCATTGTGACAATCCTTCCCAATGTGAAAGCCAATCATCGGATAATAGAAACCTGTCCAACCTGCTTGAACTGCTACCATTTGCCCTGTGCCATGTATATTTTCTGCCCACTAATGGTAAATCAACCAAGCCCAATTCCACAATAAACTCATCAAAGTCTTCCATCTCCCTAGTCAAATGTTGAGAAGCCAATCCTCCTCTTTCTTGTGTATTTCTCACTGCATTATAATCACCCACTGAACACCAAGCCACATTATCATTCTCTTCTCTCAACCTTCTCAGATCATCCCACAGGGTTCTCTTATCCGCCAAATTACATGGTGAATATATGTTTATCAATATACATTGTATCTGCTCGCTTCCCCACACTCCCTTCACACCTAAATATCCATTACCCTCCAATCGATCCTGCACAACAAATATATTTGGATTCCATAGACATAAAATTCCACCTGAATTACCCTGTGATTTCTTTTAACACCATCCTATTTCTGAGTTCCCCCACAAAGATTGGCAGAGTCTTTTTTCCACAACTTCCAATTTTGTTTCTTGAATACAGCAAAACTCAATTCTTTCCTCTTTTACCAGCTTCCTAATTGCTCTTCTCTTTATTCTCCCCCCCAGTCCCCTTACATTGTAAGAAGCTATTATCATTAAGTAACCTTTTCCTCACCTACTCGAACACTCCCATCGCCTATAGGCTTGATCTGTGCTCTGTCCCTTTCCTCCAACTCCACCAGCTCCTTGATAATTTCCTCTTCATTCTGTTTTGTTGACATACCAATCATTTTTCCTAGTTGCCATAACTCATTTGCTTCCCTATATGCGTCAGCCCTAATCGTTGCACGTTTCAGTGATTGAGAGACTGAAATTGTATCACTTACTTGATTACTTGATATGGCACCTGCAACAAATGGATCGGTCTCTTCCCCTCTTTGATTGCCTTCCTTCTCGCGTAAACCATTCCTGTTTGGACCACTTTTCCCTCCTCACCGCGCCCAACTTCCTCTGCACAAACCCGTTCCCCATCTTCGAGCATGTTCTCAGTTCTTGGCATAATCACCCCTTCCACTGAATCAGCATTCCTCCAGGATTCCCCGATTCTTGTATCGGGTTGGTTTTCCTTCTCCCTACCCGAATTGGTTTTCTTTAGAATTCGGCCAAATACACCCAATCTGAGTTGGTTTCTAGTTAGCACTGAATCTTCCACTATCGTGTCTTCCACAGCCTCCTCGTTCACGGCTGTGTTGTTGGGCTTCCTGCTAGGGTCAGGCAATGATAAATTGATATCATCCAGCCCACTAGAGGAAAGGTTATGTTCATTCCTTATACCTATCCCTTCTGGACTGGTCACTTGTGCCTTGGCTCTAAGTGGCCCAGTTGAACAAGCTAATTCTTCCGTCTGGCCCAGACCCACTCTCCTACCCGTAGAGACCTCCTTCTCAATTGGATATTTGATTGGGCTTTGACCCAACTCAAATCTACCAACGGTTTGAAGTGCTAAATTACCCTTCTCCCATTTTGACTGATTACTGACATTCTCTGCCAACTCCCCCCTCCAAGGTTTACTTTTCTGTATAGGCTGTTGTACGGTTTCACCTCCTCGGGTCTCATCACCTATCACACCCTCACTGCTACAGCCGTAATCCTTTACGTTGGAAATCGCTGCATTTCCGAAATTTGAATTTGATAGTTCGTTTTGTAGCCTTGTGATGTCATCTTCTCCAATCTCCGGTAACAAGTCTGTTTCCGGCACCATCAAGATACTGTTCGCCACCGAATCTTCATCTTCCGAGGAACACCCCTCCGAGTTCTGAATCCGAGGTGAACCTGCTACTATTAACAGCAAACGATTCTTCAAGCATCCTGATTGGATATCGCTTCTCATTTACATTTACTTCCACCATATAATTAATTATTTCCTTAGCAGACGTTGTGACGAGAACTCTGCCATAATCCAATCGAACCTTGTCCATAGTGGACTCATCAACAGATATGAACGTTCCCACCAGCTGAGAAACTTGTTTGAAAAAGTCTTCCGTCCAAATATGTGCCGGCACTCCCAGAATTTTCAGCCAAACCGATCTTGAACTTGGGACACAGTCTTGATCCCAGTGTTTGATCTCTCTAAACCATTTGGAGAATTCCTTTTCATTCTTCCTCAGTTCCTCCTCCAGTTGTAACCCCTCAGGTACCTGAATCAACGCCAAATTTCCCCCCATTGGAGTTAATAATACTGACAGTGTTGTTTCCATATTACATTTCTTCCTGAAGCAATTAACTCCTTCCGGGTTCCTTGTTTCACCCACGTAGCAGCCTTTTAGCCAGTTCAAGTTCTCCTCATCAACCTTAAATTCCAAACCACTGAAGTTAATGCCTCTGGCTTTTTGTGTTCTCCATTTATTAGTCCCTCCTCGATCGTTGTTTTTTCCTTCATGTCCCCTTGCTCCTCCTCCTATCACTGCTCCTGCATAGTTCAGCCCGCTCCGCTTTTCATTCATCTTTGTCTTGTTTTGACCTCCCGCCTCAACTACGAATCCTCTCTGAGTTTCACCAGCCTTCGAACGATCAAAAACTGGAATATTTACTCTGAGTTTATATGTCCCCACCCAAATTGAATCAAGTTTCTCCTCTAGAGTTTTTGGTTGATGTACATCCAGAAACCGGACAAATCCGAATTTTTTACCGAACTTATCCCTCTTTGGAGGAATGAATATGTCTATCACTCTCCCCCATTTGAGGAAAATGTGCCAGAAATCCTTCTCCACCAAGCTTTCCGGAAAATTGGTGAAGAAATAAGAGACTGAACCTTTGTAGTTACCATTACGTTGATATCTTCTAGTATCAGGGAGCCATTCCCTACCAGGGTTTCTCTCTCTAGGTTTCTCTCTCATGGTCAAGACTTTTTTCATGGAAAAATCAAAGATAAGATAAAGAGTCAAAGTGTTTCTGAGTGGGACTAGGGAAATAAGAACAAGAGTCAATGAAAGCTGCCAAGATATGTCACCAAACCACCCATTAAGCCATGGTGCACAAGAATGTGCCACATCCTGGTTTTCGCAACTTGCTGAATAAGGCATCCATATTCGTCAAACCATGACTGACTGAGTGGTATAGTGAGATCATCTGCTACCTGGTCAGTCTCTGAAAGATGGCAGACTTGGAGTGTTTTGTTGAGAACCTTTTCTCGGACAAAAAATAAGTCCAGCGCCATATGTTTTGTCCTAGGGTGAAGGACTGGATTATGTGATAGTGAAACTGTGGACAGATTATTACAGTAAATTACTGGATGCTCAGTGGCAACCTGAGGCTCTTTGAGCAGTGTTTGAACCCAAATTATTTCAGATGTAGTTGCTGCCAAACTTCTATATTCAGCCTCGGTGCTAGACCAAGCCACCAGGGTTTGTTTCCTAGACCACCATGAAACCAGGTTTGGGCCAAAGTAAACACATGACCCTGATATCGGCTCCCCAATCCGCATCACTAAAGGCCTGTAAAGAGAAGGGTTTGCCTGCTGCAGCTGGTTTAAGAAGCCGCCCATAAGAAACAGTGCCTTGAAGATATCTTAGGATCCTTTTCACTGCTTTCCAGTGTTCCTCTAGGGGTTGGGCTAGGAATTGACAAACCTTGCTAACACTGAAACATATCTCTGGTCTGGTTATGCACCAACAACTGACCTATAAATTGTGGGGTTGTCCATGTAGTTGGCCCCATATTTGGTCAGTTCACAATTACTAACCATGGGTGTGGGCAGGCTCTTTGCATCTGCCATATTAGCCTTGGAAAGGAGGTCCTTGATGTACTTTGACTGAGAAAGAAGTGAACCCGAGGGCAGTCTCTTGATCTCAATACCGAGAAAATAATCCAAATCTCCAAGCTGTTTGAGTGCAAATTCTGCATTCAATTTACTGATTAGAGTGGAGATCCGTTGGGAAGAAGAACCAGTAATGATTATGTCATCAACATAGACCAAAACATAAGTGTTGTGGCCGTCTCGAGTGTGAATGAAAAGAGAAGGGTCACATTTACTAGTTCTAAATCCAAACTGAAGGAGAGTCTTAGTTAGGCGCTCAAACCAAGCCCTCGGAGCTTGTTTTAGACCATAGATTGCTTTATTTAGGCGACAAACCTGAGCAGAATTATTACTTACAAAGCCATAGGGTTGGTCCATGTATACTTCTTCCTCATGAACCCCATTTAGGAACGCATTATTAACATCCAGCTGCTGAATTGGCCAGTCATATGTGACTGCAAGAGTGAGAATAATCCGTATTGTGACAGGTTTCACAACTGGTGAAAATGTCTCAGTATAGTCCCTTCCAAGTTTCTGATGAAACCCCTTGGCAACTAGGCGAGCCTTGTATTTATTTACAGTACCATCAGGGTTCTCTTTGATTCTAAAAACCCACTTGCACCCAATAGATTGTTTTCCAGGTGGCAGATCAACTAAAGTCCAAGTCCCATTGGCTAACAATGCATCATACTCACTTTGCATGGCCTGCTGCCGCTGTGGTAAGGCTAGGGCTGGCTTAGGAGATGTGGGCTCTGCTTGTGTCAACATTACATGGCTGGACTTGAGACTCAGAAGAGGAAGTAGTGGGAGTAGACATAGGAGACCCTGCAAGAGGTGTTAAACCCGAGTGTAAAGAAGGCAGAAGAGGAGATACAGAGGACAAGGGACTGAAATTTGAATGATGGGGAGTGCTATACTGAAAATGAGGAGTTGACTGATGACCAAAACTGGACAGCAAAGGACTAGACTGATTAGGACTAGTGGAGAAAGATTGAGTGACTAGAGCTGGTTGTACGACAGTGAGAGGCATAGGGCTGCCAGCACAAGAGGAGATGGGTGGAGTGCTGCTGGATGGCAAATAGACAGACTTGGTAGCAGCAAAAGGAAACTTCATTTCATCAAATTGAACATCTTTGGAGATGTACAACCTCCCATCTTTAGAGAGGCACTTATAACCCTTGTGTGAGGTGGAGTAGCCAAGAAAGGTACACTCACAAGAATGAAATTCAAGTTTGTTTTTATTGTAAGGACGCAAGCAAGGGTAACAAGCACATCCAAAATAGGGTGAGGGTATGGTTATGTTGCATGTAGCTGATCACAGCTCACAGCTCTTGCTGAGTCAGCTTCAGTGAAGCGGTTACTAAGTGTTTTCTAGAACACTCTTCCCTACACACATCTTGTAACCGATTCAGAAATCAATGAAAGAGAGATTTACTCACTTTTAGAATCTCAGAAATTCTCTCTTCTCTCTCTCTCTCTCTCATCATAGTTAGGTTTCTGATATGGTATCAGAGCCTATCCTAGACCTGTTGGGCCACTCGCAGATGTCCAGTCCTGCAAACTTCACGCTCCATATGTCCAGTCCTTGGCGTGAGGGGGGTGTGTTGGAGTCCCACATTGGATAGTGATATGGCCTGAAGAGTGCTTATAAGTAACGGGCAACCCTCACCCTATAAGCTAGCTTTTGGGGTTGAGTTAGGACCAAACCCAAATTCTAAGACTCACTTACATCTTTTTAACAAGTGCCCATATTAAGTATTTTAAAGAGTTCTGGATAGTTAGAGATGATGTCATTTGGATCTATCAAAAACCAAACTTTTCAATAATATTCCCAGTATGATAATGTTAGTTTTATTTGGTTTAATGTTTGGCATTGGTGAAAGGATTTTTTTTTTTTTTTGTGTGTGTGTGTGTGGGGGGGGGGGGGGGGGGGGGTTTGGTTTGTCTTGTTTTTATTTTAACGATTCTATTGTAATCTTCATAGGAAATTTTTTTGGGACATTAAGACAATCATGATAGAATTAAAGTCCTATTAAGTATTGTATAAATTAGGAAAGTCCTAGAACATTGATAAATAACACTTACATTTATTATGGACGCGAGAGGGCTATTTATCAAACTGGATAGAGCTTGCATTTTCCTTTTCATTGTTGTTCCAAGGAATTTTCCTTTTAATTTGGTTAATTCCCGGTCTAAGTTTTCTGAACCCTAGAACCCTTTCTATGTTGTTTTCCCTTGTCTTTCTAGTTTCTACCCTAACTGTGTCATTCATAATGCCTGTCCAGAAGTTTTGTTAATTATTTTTTTCCCAGGTTGGAGATTTTGGATTATCAAGAATTAAACGCAATACACTGGTATCTGGTGGTGTGCGAGGAACCCTTCCATGGATGGCACCGGAGCTGTTGAATGGTAGCAGCAGCAGGGTTTCTGAAAAGGTTAGTCACGTCATTCATACAAATTTAATTCTTTGAGCAATACAGAGAAATCAATGAATCTTTTATAGGCATTTAGCTTGTGGAATGAATTTTTCAGGTTGATGTTTTTTCATTTGGCATCTCCATGTGGGAGATCCTGACTGGTGAGGAACCTTACGCAGATATGCATTGTGGCGCCATTATTGGTAAGATTTTATTCTCATACCTGTTCAGTTTTTTCCATGCTGGTAGTTTGTTTCAAAAATATTGTACCGAACATGCCTTCAATGAAAGTGAGTGTGTTTGGGCAGTGCTGCTTTATGCTCAATCACAAGTGGCTAAGTTTCTATTTCATTTAAATGGCATCATGGAGAAATTTTGTTTAATTTTAATTATAATACTTACCAATTGAAATAAAAGTTATGTTCTTCATTGGATAAAACACTCAACTGCTTGTGCAGTCGACGATTTAAAGAGCACGATCCAATGATTTATCAGACAATTTTTTCAAAGGAGAGGAGTGTAGAAGAAAATTAAACTCTTATATTATAGATAGTTGCGCACTTGTGCTACTTGGTATGACAGTTATCTGTATGCATCTTTGGATATACTGTTGCTTGGTCTTCTTCATTTTTTGCATAAAACATGTCTCATTGTAAAGGAGTTTTGAATTTCTGCTCTTATGGTAAGATCCTTGCTTTCGTTAAAGGACAAAATAGAACAAAGTTGTTCAAAAATGCAATATGACAGGACAGTTGTTTCAAAATGCAAAAACTACCCTCAGGGTAATATTTGAGTATTATTCTGGTTTATGTATGGTTTATGGTCTTATCAGGTACAAATTTAGGATTGATTGACCTGAATTTGAAATTTGGGGCGAAAGATAATTATAAATCCTTTTACAAAGAATAAGGATCTTACATGTATGCAATTAGCTATTGTTGGAGTCCCACATTGGATAGTGATATGGCCTGAAGAGTGCTCATAAGTAAGGGGCAACCCTCACCTTACAAGCTAGCTTTTGGGGTTGAGTTAGGCCCAAACCCATTAAAAAGTTGTCAGGCTTTATATCACGGTGCTGAAAACCCCGGGAGTGCATGTACTCAACTCTGTTTATCAGCTGATCTGCAAGCATCAGAACTGTTTTCAGAGAGAATTTTCTATTGCAATAGTTAAACAGGTCTTCAAGACTTGGTCCAAGAAGGTCGATTACCATGACATTGTAGTCACCCTCAACTCCAAACCATTTTAAATGGGGTATTCCAGATCCCCCTTGAAGAAGTATATACAATTTTGATTCGTAGTGAAGTTGAGGATGCTTGGTCTTCACAGATTCCAGCTTGACAGCCACTTCCTTTCCAGTTTGTACATTAACACCCAAATAAAGCTCTCCAAACGATCCACTTCCAATCTTCCTCCCAAGCTTGAATTTTCCACCAATAACATGATCCATGATCACAAACTCAATCTCTTGAACTTTGCTAAATTACAAAACAACTCCACCACTCACATCGATTGTTTAAAAAAAAAACTTTTTCCCCTAATCAGTGTGTCTGATCAACGATCCATCTTTGTTTCCAGCTCAATCTCAGATCCAATGAGGTTTAACATTCACAAAACGATCAGAAAGTGTATTGACTAACTCAAAAATCACGCTTTGCTAACCCCAATACCTCAAAATTCAACTAAAAAAGAGAACAAAAAACAGTTTGATCAATGAAAATAAGATCAAGAACTAGAATTTACAAAACACCCATTCCTCGTTGAATCGAACCATAATCGCTTCTGGGCACATCAAAGAAACCCCTTTTCTTCTTCTTCGGAAAAAGGAGCTGGAAAACCGAAAAGGGTGCCAGGAAAATCGGAGTAAACTATGCTTTTGCTGAACAAGAGTGGGCACTGTGAAAAATGCGAAACTGTGAGAGCAGAGAAAGAAGGAGGAGAAAAAGGAATCTGATGGGTACGATATTCTCGCCGAGAGCTGGGTATTGGATTTGGCATCCGCTTTTGGATCTGTCTTTGAAGAGACGGAATGAATTTTCTCGGAAAATTTTGACAGTTCCGGGAAAAGAAAAGAAAAGAAAAGAAAGCGATATGACAGAGAGAGAAATAGAAATGGACAGAAAATGTGATGTAAGATGGTATCAGAGCCTATCCTAGATCCGTTGGGCCACCCGCAGATGTCCTGTTCTGTAAACTTCACGCTCCAGATGTTCAGTCCTGGGCGTGAGGGAGGTGTGTTGGAGTCCCACATTGGATAGTGATATGACCTGAAGAGTGCTTATAAGTAAGGGTAACCCTCACCTTACAAGCTAGCTTTTGTGGTTGGGTTAGGCCCAAACCCAAATTCTAAGAGCTATCAAATAAATACGACCAAGTCTTTTTTACAGGATTAGAACTTAAGTAGTATAAGATAATCTTGTGTCTTGCTATGTTACTCCTACATTTATGACCACCATAGTTATCAATCCGGATAGTGGCACGTAGCGGCTCACCCCCAAAACCGCCATAGCGAGATGGCAGGAGGATAGCCGCTATTGCAAAGTCTATACATATTCACATATGTAAATGCTAAAAAATAACAAATTTCCCAAAATTGCAAACAAACTCATAATTAATTATCATAACACATAAGTGAAACTGATGCTGAAATGAAGCAAGCAAAGAGGGGGGAGAAGGTGGGGTTTCCGAGATCTGGACAGCAGCGTCGACTGCAAGGAAGAAGGTGGGTCTTTGCAAGGTTTGTGAGAGGAAGAAGAAGAAGAACATGCGAGGAAGAGGCACTAAAAGTAAGGGTAAATGGATATTGATTGAGTTTAAGTGAGGGTAAATTAGACATTTGAAAAGACAGAGGGCAAAGTAGAGATTTGATGAGTTAAAGAGGGAAAAATAGATATTTTATGTTTTGAATGAGTAAAATAGTAAGAAAAAAGAAAAGGAAACAGAAATGCAAAAAAAAAAAAAAAAAACCCCTTATTCTACTAGCATGAAGGTAGCCGCCGCACAAAAATTGAAGGTTTTCTGCAGCCACATGAAGACCACGGCTGCTATGGTCACGGTTGCGCCCGTGACTGGCCGTGATTGCTGTGTCGAGAAACTGCTCTGCAACACTGTTCTCATCGCGCCGTGACGGTGCGAAAACGCTGCCATAGCACACCATTGACACACTGATGACCACATTATATGGTTAATGCCTTACCAGACATTTAGGTTTCGACTGAAGTGGTACAGAGAGTTACAAGAAGGGAGGTTAAATTGTAGCCCCTTTGAAAACTTCAACACAAATATGCTTTCTGAAAGTTTCATCAAGCTCACGCTCATAGTTTTCCTGTGTACTGTAGCTGCTGTATTTGGAAATTTCTTCCTCAGTGGCACGGTAAGCTTATGAAAAATAATGGTGAATGTAGGAAAATTGCTGAATGGAATAAATCATGGAAGATATAAAAGAATTTAGTTTTTTTAAAAAATTTGATAAGTTCCCCTGTGATTTCTTGTAGAGTAAAAATGTTTAATGTACTCTGTTCAAATAAAATAATGATTGTAACTTCTTTGCTTTTTTGGAAGTTCAGTTAATGTAGGATTTGTCTTTCATATTATCATAGCATTGCATTCTGAACCTAACTTGTTTTGTAGAATTTTAAACTTTGAAAAGATTGGACAAATTGCAGTAAACTTGTGTTTCTGTATACTAATTTAAAGTGTGCTAGACTCCCACTTAGGCTTATTTAGAGCCAAACTTTGAATTTGCAACTTTTCTTTAATGCCACTAGAAGAACATTAGCTTCTGCCTTACATTTCTGGCCTGCTTCCTTTTTTATGACATGCTTTTAGGGGGGATTGTAAAGAACACTCTTCGACCACCTATCCCGGAACGTTGTGATACTGAATGGAGGAAGCTCATGGAAGAGTGTTGGTCACCTAATCCTGACAGCCGACCATCATTCGCAGAGATAACTCGCAGGTTACGATCTATGTATATGACCCTTCAACCAAAGGGGTTGTCAGGCACTGCAGTTAAGGCCTAGTGCTTCTTCTTGAAACCAAGGCATGTTTTTCTGCAGTTATGATTGATCTAACAAGAACTTTATTGTCTAGTACCTTTAAAGAAGCAATCATGATGGAGTTTGGCTGGCATAAATGCTTGAAGGGTTATCACAAATACTTGGCAATAGTTTTTTTTCTCATTTCTGTTGCTGTGATGTCTTCATTTGTTTATTCTTTTTTGTAAAGGTTGAGGTTGAGATCATGGTATAGTAAATTTTATTATCTGTCAATTTTCTGCTTCGGTCATGATCTAAAACTCTGCCGAAATGATAGAGAAAAAAGAATAGAAAAGAAAAAGGTATCTTTAGTGTATATATAGAGAATTGTGCTTGTAAGATATATTTTTGGTTAATATGAGCTTCCTCTCTCTCCTGCCCTGTGCTCTTCTTTTTTGGGTGGTGAAAATATATAATAATATTTTTGTGACTATTTCCTCAAGTACATTTCTGTTTTTTCTTTCTTTATTTATCCAACATATTGAATCAAGAATGAGTATAAGTAATTATCTGCTAGGTATATAAGCTGTAATTGATTGATTGTTTCCTGACATGCATATCCACAAGCAGTTATGTTATTTAAATATAAAAAAAAAAAAAAATTGTTATCTCATCTACTACTTGTGTATATGATTATACTTTTGCTTATCAAAAAAATCTACATCATGTATACTCGGTAATTAAATTCAACAGATTATTAATGACGATTTTGAATATCATTAATCGTTATTAATTTTATTTCATATTTTTATGTCTAAATAACATTTTAGTTTACAAGCATGATGAACGTGGTATTTCCGTTTCTGCATTTCAGTTGTAACTTGTGAGCGACAGTTTGGCCAGTTTTTTTTTTTTTTTTAACCTCTATATTCTTGCTATTTATTTTTACCACTTTTTTTTTTACATCCAGTTAATGATTTATAAACTCGTAAATAGGATGTTGATAGGATGTTTAGTGGGTTATTTAATGGGTACATTCGTAATTAATAATTAACTTGTTAACCATTTAATATTAATTGTTAATCAAGTATAAAAAATAAGTATGAGATGATAATTTTTTGTTTTTTTTTCCCTTGCATTGTAAAATTATTTAGCACTACTTATAAATTTTAATTTTTATTACAAAGGAGGTCTCATTAAGAGTGTGATAGGTAACACAGCTTGGTTAGGATTCGAATACAGGATCAAGTAGTAACCAATCTTGGTCTACTTGCACTGTTAACCTTAAATTTATGCTCATTTTATTGAGTAATATGTTTAAACTTATTTCACATGAGTGAAAATTAAGTTCTAATTAAGTTCTAATCCACATATTCCATTTCCTTTTTACAAAACAGTTTATTGGATAATGTATGATTAACTTGTAACTTTTAACTTCAACTGTATTACTTAGTTGTATTTGATTGCCAGGGAACTCGTCAATGCTTAGAAGATGTTTGATCCATGGAATATTTCATTCTCAAGTAAATAATATTTTTGAGAATCTCATTTCCAGGAATACTAATTTTCCACTTTCACACATGGTTCACAAATTTTATTTCAAGGCTTCTTTAATGTCTGATAATGATTTTTTTTTATCTTTCATGTTTAAACATGGGAAAGTTTTATTTTTTGCCTCACTTTCCTAAAATTATTATAATATGGTTGATACCAAATACTACCTTAGAGTGATTTTTACACTGCTTCTTTGGGACTGAATAAAATTGAGCCTTATGTTTTCTTTCTTCTTCATTTTTTAATTAGTGTAAATTTTGCAAGATGTTTACAAAAAAAAAAAAATTAAGCAAGATGAGAGGTTATCTTATTCCAAGGTTTAGACGTGTCTTAATGAAGGCTAAAAATGATACATGCTAGTCATTTATCAAGAAAGAATATTGACAGGTAATTAAAATTAAAAGTCTTGGAAAGAAATTACTTCTATTATTATTATTATTTTCATTTTTAGTTTATATGCCTTTCTATAATTACAAAAATGTCAATTTATTTTCAATTTGTTTATTATTTTCAAGATTTGTAAAGAAAATAATGAAAATTGTAAACAAGATTTTGTTATATTCATCATATTCTTTACAACTCCTAAAAACAAAAAATAAAATGAGAATAATGAAATATTTTTATAATTATAAATAAAAATATATCAATTCAAAATTCAAAATTGAAAACAAACCAAACATTTTATTTTAATATTTTATTTTCTTATTTTCTAAAGGGAAATGATGGGTGCCAAATCCACCAAATTTACAAAACCGAGTCAATATCCATACATGTAGTATATGATATCAACCCTAGTTGTTTTCCAACGATCCACTCAGTAATCCAACCAATTAGGCAAGCAAATTAAAATGATGGAGGGGAGGGGTTGTTTGCAGAATTGATGAACAAAAATTAATTAATCAAAACAAATGCGATTAGATTGAAAAAAACTATAATCCGGAAGCAATCAATTCAAAGGAATTCGACAAGCTTGAGTTTAATTTATCATCAATCACTAGAAAATCCATTCATCCATTGGTAACGTTCTTGATCTCAGAATACAATGAGAAGCCTCAATATAATCTGAGCATCTCCAACGCAGGTTCTTAAATTGAATTCTTAGGGTGAAGAACAGTTCTTACATAGAACTACCATTCGAGATGGAGGAGTTGAGTTCTTCTATTAGAACGGTTCTTATATAAGAACTCAGTTCTTATGATTAAATTTTTTTTTACTTCCTTTAAAACCAACCAAGATATGAGAGAAAAATTAAATTAAGAACCTAAGTTGAGTTCTACCGTTGGAGTAAAAAATAGTGGAGGTTCTTAAATCTCATGTGACATTGTAGGGCTCATTAAAAGAGACTCAAGAACCCAAATGCATTGGAGATGCTCTAACTCTTTACCAAAACACAATATGGAGTTTAATTAATCCAGCAAAACAAATTAAGCGTTTGTTAATCTTAAATCCATCTAAAATTCAAAGTTCAATCAAGTTGGGCAAAACATCAAACATTTTGAAGGCATCACTCATTTTCTACATCTTCTCATTAAAAATGCAATAACTATTCAATTAACACAACAAATTCAAAAATCCAAATCAAACAAAGCATTCAATTCGAATTTCAAAATCCAAGGGGAGAAGAAGAACAGAAAAACAAAATTAAAATTAATAAGGTATATTTGTATAGGATTTCAAAATCAATCCTCAAAATGTCAAATCCCTAAGATTGATCATAGTAGTCTAGACCTCCATGGATAGGAGGAAAGAACCCTATAAAAATGAAAATAAAAGTTATGCAGAAAATTAAAAGTGGAAGAAGAAGATAAGGAAGAGGACGAGACAAAATTTGTTCTCTAAAACCTAAAAATAGAATGTCTCATTTCTTGCTCTCTAATTCACAATAATAAACAAATTTGACAATTCTTACATGTCGTCTTTGGCTCGGCTTCAATTTGAGTTCAAGTTTTTCTAATTGGACCTTAAATGAGGGAGAGTAAAGCCCAGTTTACTCTAGGATTTGTGAATTGTTTCCAAGGCAAATTAACATCACCAAAACTACATCAGTTTGATGAGTGGTCTTCATGAAAGTTTTGTCTCGGTGTCTTTCTAATGGCTCTGGTCTCAAGTGCATTTGACTTCTATGGCCCAAGTTATGGCATAATTATTGCCCCCTATCTAGATTAGTGCAACAACATGATACGAGTTGGGCAGAAGAGTCCAGTGACCTAGGAAGAAATGTAACACCCCATTGGGCATTACCTCGTGAATACGTGCGAAAATTAATTAAAAAGAAATTCGCTGGTTTCTTTCAGAAAATTTATTTAGCTCAAGTCAGAAAAACGTGAGTTTCAAAAGAATTTCTCTCAACACTTCGAAAAGATGTGATGCATACATCATAATAGTAAAACCATATTATACTTATCAACACACATACACCGATATTAATTAAAATCAAACCTTACATAACGTACAAGTTTTTCTTAAATGTGTTTCCTTATAAACCATATGAAGGTCTTCAAAACACATGTATTGAACTTCTCAAACATACATCCTTAAACAAAAACCTAAGCTGGTCGCTCTACAAGACATCTACTAGAAAAACTTCCATAGTTCTCACCGCTATCACCATCACTAACCTCTTCAAGGATCGCGATTAATATCCTCGAGTGAAGTTATGGAATTACTCTACACCATCTGTACTCGTATACCAAGGTACAACAGCAAAACCAAAAAAAAAAAAAGATATATGTAACACCCCGATTTTCGTATAAGGTATTATGTTACTATGGATGCCTAGTTGTTGTTGTTGTTGTTGTTGTTTTTATTATTATTATTGTTGTTGTTGTTGTTGTTGTTGTTGTTGTTGTGTTGTTGTTGATGTTATTAGTGTTATAGTATTTTTATTACATATATTACATATGATAATATGTGTTTTAATATATGATTATTTGTATTAATATGAGATGGTGTCTCTTAATGCTTGATCTTATATGGATATATGATTTTATATGCTAATGTATAATATGTGTTTTTATTAATAATAAGTGATTAAGAATGATATGATAAGATATCGTGTGATTTAATATTTAAATAGAGATAATGTTATTCTTAGATTTTAGTCCCTCAATTAATCAGATTTGAGTCCTTATTAATATAGGATAATCATCTTTTTAATTATCTATTAAGATCTTATCATAATCTCCTAAGGATCCTATCTAGGAATAACTACCAAATCTGTCGCTAAACTTACATCGAACTTTTGACCATCTTAGAGTCCTATTTAGGATTCGATCATTAGAAATTAATTTGTAGATATTTCTCTGAGCTTTCTAACGACACCTAGAACGCCTCAATCGGAAAACTTGTAGCTCAAGTTATGGTTAAAATACTGAACAGTATACAGTTTGGGCTGAAATAGGAACCCGTTATAACCCAAACTCATATATATACCATTAGACTCGAGCTAAACCTAGTTTACACGACCCCAACACTCAGAAAACTGCCTCCCTCCTTCCTCTTTGAATCCTTATGGTTTTTCTCCCTAAAACTCTCTCTAGGGAACCCGTTCTTGCACCGTTCTTCACTGCTTCATGATAGGAGAACATCGCTACGAATAGGGGTTCATTGTGGTTGCTGTTTGGGACTTTAGAAAAGGTAAAATTCGTGCACCTTGTCCCTTGTGTTCTTTCTTTCAAGTTCTTGATCTCTTCCTTTTGATTTCTTGATCTTAGAGTTGAACCAAAGTGTCTCTTTGGCATTCTTGAGGTCGTAGACAAGCGCTAGTGAGACGAGACCCTAGTGGATCTTCTTTCTTCTTTTGAATCGCGAACCGCATATCAGGTATGGGAGAAGAATAGTATATACACTAGGCTAGGGAGTAGCGTAAGATGAGGGGTTCCCATAGCCCCGTTTATTGTTGTTATAATGTTATTGATGCCATGATCTGCCTGATTGTATGACTGAACTGTTTATATATTTAATTGGATTAATTGGTATGTCTATTTGTTATAATTGTTGAGTTGCTCATGATGTGGTATGCCTATTGAATTGTCTTATGCCATGAGTTTTGGTTGAATTGGTATGAATACCCATGATTATGTATGTTGTTGTTATGACATGGATTATGTTGATCACATTGATTGGATATGTTGTTGATGATGATGTTACCGTTATGATAATGCACCAATAAAATGATGAATATTAGATAACTTAATTATATTAATTAAGATGTTTAAATACGATAAGCTGGTTAAGCCGGTACCCTTTAGGTTACCGCACGTTGTTGCGCTTTGGTGCTTTTTGGCCAAAGTAACCTCGATGCTTTTTGGTCGAGGTGTTGTTAAGTTGGACCTTAGTGCTTTTTGGCCAAGGGGACCTTGACCCCAAGGTTTGGGCCTAAGGTGTTGACGTTGATGTTGGTGATAAGTCTTGGGTGCTTTTTGGCCCAAGCAAAGGAGGTGGTTGACTTGTGTGTTGTTGTGCTCACACATTCATACGTTGGAGTTGTTGTTGAGGGGGGGATGTCTACATAGGGGAGGTCACCGTTATGTGATCTGGCCCAAGTCTCGGGTGTTCACCCTGCTATGGTGAAACCGTACGCGTCCGAGGTGTCGTATCCGTTATGATACGTAGGCTATCCATGGGGTCCACTAGTTAGTGGACTGCCGGTGTTGGTGCTTTTATGGCCAATACGGATATGTGTCTCCGAAGTAGCATCCTGAGTTAGCTGGATCCACATGCATTGATGGAGTAGTGGAGTAGAGGTTGCATTGTATTGCATAGCATATGTTGGATGATTAACATGTTGTTATGATATTATATGATGATGTATAAATATTGTATGTTGTTATATTGTTATGCCATGCTTTGATGTATGTTCATCTTATTCCCTATTCCCATGCCGTTGTGTTTACATGATTTCTTACTCCCTGTTTTCCTGTTTCTATTGTTGCATGTGTCTCTTTATGCAGAGGACAGTGAGCAGCCAGTGGAGGAGTGACTCTGAGGAGCCGCGACTCTAGTTAGGATGCTTAGTTATAGCTGTTAGTTTTGTTTAGTTATTTCAGTTTGTTTCCGTGATGTATCCGGATTTTAGTTATACCAGCTCTGTATGTGACATCGGGGTTGGGTTTTTGCCTTATCTGTCTTGTTTATGTTTTATTGTTTTAAAACTATGTTATTTCCGCGTTGTTTTCCTTGAGATGTGAAACCTTTTTATCCAAGTAATTATCTTAATCAAATAAAGGCATGTTTTATATTACCTCTTTTAAGTAAATGTTTTATAATAACATGCGGGGTAGAAGGGTGTCACATTTAGTGGTATCAGAGCAGTTCGGCCCTGTCCGGACGTGGTATGAGTCTATTGCGAGTCTTCCGTGTGTTTTTATTTGAATTATCTATAATAATTATAGGTAATGATGCTTTAGTGTTAAGAACCCATAGTTCTTCCGGTTTGGTTGGAGTTTCCGAGTCCGAGGACTTGATCCGAGGTTATGTGCCTAGTTGGTGAAATTTAACCAATCAAGGTAATAGAAATTTCGAGGACGAAATTTTTATAAGGGGGGTGGAATTGTAACACCCCGATTTTCGTATAAGGTATTATGTTACTATGGATGCCTAGTTGTTGTTGTTGTTGTTGTTATTATTATTATTATTGTTGTTGTTGTTGTTGTTGTTGTTGTTGATGTTATTAGTGTTATAGTATTTTTATTACATATATTACATATGATAATATGTGTTTTAATATATGATTATTTGTATTAATATGAGATGGTGTCTCTTAATGCTTGATCTTATATGGATATATGATTTTATATGCTAATGTATAATATGTGTTTTTATTAATAATAAGTGATTAAGAATGATATGATAAGATATCGTGTGATTTAATATTTAAATAGAGATAATGTTATTCTTAGATTTTAGTCCCTCAATTAATCAGATTTGAGTCCTTATTAATATAGGATAATCATCTTTTTAATTATCTATTAAGATCTTATCATAATCTCCTAAGGATCCTATCTAGGAATAACTACCAAATCTGTCGCTAAACTTACATCGAACTTTTGACCATCTTAGAGTCCTATTTAGGATTCGATCATTAGAAATTAATTTGTAGATATTTCTCTGAGCTTTCTAACGACACCTAGAACGCCTCAATCGGAAACTTGTAGCTCAAGTTATGGTTAAAATACTGAACAGTATACAGTTTGGGCTGAAATAGGAACCCGTTATAACCCAAACTCATATATATACCATTAGACTCGAGCTAAACCTAGTTTACACGACCCCAACACTCAGAAAACTGCCTCCCTCCTTCCTCTTTGAATCCTTATGGTTTTTCTCCCTAAAACTCTCTCTAGGGAACCCGTTCTTGCACCGTTCTTCACTGCTTCATGATAGGAGAACATCGCTACGAATAGGGGTTCATTGTGGTTGCTGTTTGGGACTTTAGAAAAGGTAAAATTCGTGCACCTTGTCCCTTGTGTTCTTTCTTTCAAGTTCTTGATCTCTTCCTTTTGATTTCTTGATCTTAGAGTTGAACCAAAGTGTCTCTTTGGCATTCTTGAGGTCGTAGACAAGCGCTAGTGAGACGAGACCCTAGTGGATCTTCTTTCTTCTTTTGAATCGCGAACCGCATATCAGGTATGGGAGAAGAATAGTATATACACTAGGCTAGGGAGTAGCGTAAGATGAGGGGTTCCCATAGCCCCGTTTATTGTTGTTATAATGTTATTGATGCCATGATCTGCCTGATTGTATGACTGAATTGTTTATATATTTAATTGGATTAATTGGTATGTCTATTTGTTATAATTGTTGAGTTGCTCATGATGTGGTATGCCTATTGAATTGTCTTATGCCATGAGTTTTGGTTGAATTGGTATGAATACCCATGATTATGTATGTTGTTGTTATGACATGGATTATGTTGATCACATTGATTGGATATGTTGTTGATGATGATGTTACCGTTATGATAATGCACCAATAAAATGATGAATATTAGATAACTTAATTATATTAATTAAGATGTTTAAATACGATAAGCTGGTTAAGCCGGTACCCTTTAGGTTACCACACGTTGTTGCGCTTTGGTGCTTTTTGGCCAAAGTAACCTCGATGCTTTTTGGTCGAGGTGTTGTTAAGTTGGACCTTAGTGCTTTTTGGCCAAGGGGACCTTGACCCCACGGTTTGGGCCTAAGGTGTTGACGTTGATGTTGGTGATAAGTCTTGGGTGCTTTTTGGCCCAAGCAAAGGAGGTGGTTGACTTGTGTGTTGTTGTGCTCACGCATTCATACGTTGGAGTTGTTGTTGAGGGGGGGATGTCTACATAGGGGAGGTCACCGTTATGTGATCTGGCCCAAGTCTCGGGTGTTCACCCTGCTATGGTGAAACCGTACGCGTCCGAGGTGTCGTATCCGTTATGATACGTAGGCTATCCATGGGGTCCACTAGTTAGTGGACTGCCGGTGTTGGTGCTTTTATGGCCAATACGGATATGTGTCTCCGAAGTAGCATCCTGAGTTAGCTGGATCCACATGCATTGATGGAGTAGTGGAGTAGAGGTTGCATTGTATTGCATAGCATATGTTGGATGATTAACATGTTGTTATGATATTATATGATGATGTATAAATATTGTATGTTGTTATATTGTTATGCCATGCTTTGATGTATGTTCATCTTATTCCCTATTCCCATGCCGTTGTGTTTACATGATTTCTTACTCCCTGTTTTCCTGTTTCTATTGTTGCATGTGTCTCTTTATGCAGAGGACAGTGAGCAGCCAGTGGAGGAGTGACTCTGAGGAGCCGCGACTCTAGTTAGGATGCTTAGTTATAGCTGTTAGTTTTGTTTAGTTATTTCAGTTTGTTTCCGTGATGTATCCGGATTTTAGTTATACCAGCTCTGTATGTGACATCGGGGTTGGGTTTTTGCCTTATCTGTCTTGTTTATGTTTTATTGTTTTAAAACTATGTTATTTCCGCGTTGTTTTCCTTGAGATGTGAAACCTTTTTATCCAAGTAATTATCTTAATCAAATAAAGGCATGTTTTATATTACCTCTTTTAAGTAAATGTTTTATAATAACATGCGGGGTAGAAGGGTGTCACATTTAGTGGTATCAGAGCAGTTCGGCCCTGTCCGGACGTGGTATGAGTCTATTGCGAGTCTTCCGTGTGTTTTTATTTGAATTATCTATAATAATTATAGGTAATGATGCTTTAGTGTTAAGAACCCATAGTTCTTCCGGTTTGGTTGGAGTTTCCGAGTCCGAGGACTTGATCCGAGGTTATGTGCCTAGTTGGTGAAATTTAACCAATCAAGGTAATAGAAATTTCGAGGACGAAATTTTTATAAGGGGGGTGGAATTGTAACACCCCGATTTTCGTATAAGGTATTATGTTACTATGGATGCCTAGTTGTTGTTGTTGTTGTTGTTATTATTATTATTATTGTTGTTGTTGTTGTTGTTGTTGTTGTTGATGTTATTAGTGTTATAGTATTTTTATTACATATATTACATATGATAATATGTGTTTTAATATATGATTATTTGTATTAATATGAGATGGTGTCTCTTAATGCTTGATCTTATATGGATATATGATTTTATATGCTAATGTATAATATGTGTTTTTATTAATAATAAGTGATTAAGAATGATATGATAAGATATCGTGTGATTTAATATTTAAATAGAGATAATGTTATTCTTAGATTTTAGTCCCTCAATTAATCAGATTTGAGTCCTTATTAATATAGGATAATCATCTTTTTAATTATCTATTAAGATCTTATCATAATCTCCTAAGGATCCTATCTAGGAATAACTACCAAATCTGTCGCTAAACTTACATCGAACTTTTGACCATCTTAGAGTCCTATTTAGGATTCGATCATTAGAAATTAATTTGTAGATATTTCTCTGAGCTTTCTAACGACACCTAGAACGCCTCAATCGGAAACTTGTAGCTCAAGTTATGGTTAAAATACTGAACAGTATACAGTTTGGGCTGAAATAGGAACCCGTTATAACCCAAACTCATATATATACCATTAGACTCGAGCTAAACCTAGTTTACACGACCCCAACACTCAGAAAACTGCCTCCCTCTCCTTCCTCTTTGAATCCTTATGGTTTTTCTCCCTAAAACTCTCTCTAGGGAACCCGTTCTTGCACCGTTCTTCACTGCTTCATGATAGGAGAACATCGCTACGAATAGGGGTTCATTGTGGTTGCTGTTTGGGACTTTAGAAAAGGTAAAATTCGTGCACCTTGTCCCTTGTGTTCTTTCTTTCAAGTTCTTGATCTCTTCCTTTTGATTTCTTGATCTTAGAGTTGAACCAAAGTGTCTCTTTGGCATTCTTGAGGTCGTAGACAAGCGCTAGTGAGACGAGACCCTAGTGGATCTTCTTTCTTCTTTTGAATCGCGAACCGCATATCAGGTATGGGAGAAGAATAGTATATACACTAGGCTAGGGAGTAGCGTAAGATGAGGGGTTCCCATAGCCCCGTTTATTGTTGTTATAATGTTATTGATGCCATGATCTGCCTGATTGTATGACTGAACTGTTTATATATTTAATTGGATTAATTGGTATGTCTATTTGTTATAATTGTTGAGTTGCTCATGATGTGGTATGCCTATTGAATTGTCTTATGCCATGAGTTTTGGTTGAATTGGTATGAATACCCATGATTATGTATGTTGTTGTTATGACATGGATTATGTTGATCACATTGATTGGATATGTTGTTGATGATGATGTTACCGTTATGATAATGCACCAATAAAATGATGAATATTAGATAACTTAATTATATTAATTAAGATGTTTAAATACGATAAGCTGGTTAAGCCGGTACCCTTTAGGTTACCGCACGTTGTTGCGCTTTGGTGCTTTTTGGCCAAAGTAACCTCGATGCTTTTTGGTCGAGGTGTTGTTAAGTTGGACCTTAGTGCTTTTTGGCCAAGGGGACCTTGACCCCACGGTTTGGGCCTAAGGTGTTGACGTTGATGTTGGTGATAAGTCTTGGGTGCTTTTTGGCCCAAGCAAAGGAGGTGGTTGACTTGTGTGTTGTTGTGCTCACGCATTCATACGTTGGAGTTGTTGTTGAGGGGGGGATGTCTACATAGGGGAGGTCACCGTTATGTGATCTGGCCCAAGTCTCGGGTGTTCACCCTGCTATGGTGAAACCGTACGCGTCCGAGGTGTCGTATCCGTTATGATACGTAGGCTATCCATGGGGTCCACTAGTTAGTGGACTGCCGGTGTTGGTGCTTTTATGGCCAATACGGATATGTGTCTCCGAAGTAGCATCCTGAGTTAGCTGGATCCACATGCATTGATGGAGTAGTGGAGTAGAGGTTGCATTGTATTGCATAGCATATGTTGGATGATTAACATGTTGTTATGATATTATATGATGATGTATAAATATTGTATGTTGTTATATTGTTATGCCATGCTTTGATGTATGTTCATCTTATTCCCTATTCCCATGCCGTTGTGTTTACATGATTTCTTACTCCCTGTTTTCCTGTTTCTATTGTTGCATGTGTCTCTTTATGCAGAGGACAGTGAGCAGCCAGTGGAGGAGTGACTCTGAGGAGCCGCGACTCTAGTTAGGATGCTTAGTTATAGCTGTTAGTTTTGTTTAGTTATTTCAGTTTGTTTCCGTGATGTATCCGGATTTTAGTTATACCAGCTCTGTATGTGACATCGGGGTTGGGTTTTTGCCTTATCTGTCTTGTTTATGTTTTATTGTTTTAAAACTATGTTATTTCCGCGTTGTTTTCCTTGAGATGTGAAACCTTTTTATCCAAGTAATTATCTTAATCAAATAAAGGCATGTTTTATATTACCTCTTTTAAGTAAATGTTTTATAATAACATGCGGGGTAGAAGGGTGTCACAATATATGCAAGGGTGAGATACCAATATATGGATTTGATCACAATAACCACATGCGCGACACACAAAATAGCATATACACATATTTATTCACAACCACATAAAATTCTCAGAAAATAAACAAGATAGTTTATTAAGGGGTTTCATACCCAAACAGTCATCGTCATTTATAAAAATGCATGACACTTTAACGTTCGACATCTAATTTTTATACCTAATCTTCGGAGATTCCAAACTTCTTTTCGTTTGAGCAGATCGGGCTTTTATATGGCACATTGTCAATGAAAGAAACAATGGTCAATGTAAAACATGGCACAATGGTCAACGTAAAACATGACACATTGTCCAACTCCTGGCACAATGGTCAACGTGATAAATGGAACATTTGTCCATAAAAACATGGCACATTGCCTGTTAAGGTACAATGGTCAACGTTACATGACACATTGTCCGTTAAGGTACAATGGTCAAAATAGGCACGTCTGCCAAATAATGCATGCAAAATATTTTATTCTCGTCACTTTTCTTTTTGTTCATTCTTTCCTTGTCGAAGTTCAAAGGCTCACGACCATTCGTAATTTTCAACGTTTTAAGATTTTTCATCGTCAACACAGGACACGAAGTCGGCGTGCTCAATCACGAAGCCCTAGACCGATGCGTTCAGTAATAGGTTCGTGGTGATAGAAAACAACATTCACCTTTAACAACGTTCATTTCAACGTAAATGGGACACAAAGTCCACAACAACGTAACACGGATCAAAGATCTTTATGCTTTTATTACAGAACACTAGTATCACGACGTCTCGGTTACTAGGTTCACGTTTCAACGTTAACATTGTTTTTCGTTCTGTGAAACACAAATCCAAAACAAAACCTCCGCAACTTATCCAAGTTGTCGGAAATAACTCTGTTGAGTAAAACTCGTTTACAGACAATCCTTTCCGTTTGAAATTCATTTATAAAACCTTCAAAACACCAAGAAGTTCATTTTCCTCTGAAAATATTTTTCCAAAACTTTGGTTCTTCAAAAAGAAGTCATTTGAGACTAACTCTCTGTTGGGTTTTCATGAGATTATCATCTTTTAAAAACAAATCTTAAGGCGGAAGAAAACCATCCCATGGATCGCGCATTACAGACATGAATCACAAATGACAAATTGTGTTTACCTCTTGAAGCGTGCTTTACTTTTCGATCACCAGTGCCACGAAGGAGAAACACCTCTACTCAATCCACACGAGCAAATGGGCGTCGGAGCTATGCGTCTTGTGCTAGCTGACGGCTACGGGGAGGCATGGTTAGCAAGACTAGGTTAGAGGGGAGAGCACTTACCTTTTATAAGTTGGCAGCTCCCTTTAACCTAATTGCTTACCCTATTGGGCTTTGTACACTACAAGCCCAATTGTCCTTTAAATTAATTAAATCATATTTAATTAATTTAACTGCTCCGCATTTGCTCTTTGCGTGTGACCCTATAGGCTCCCACTAAGTTGGCAATAATATTAAATATTATAATAATATCAAATATTAATTATAATATTAATATTATAAATAATGAGCGGCATCTAGCAATACATCATTACTACCCAATTAGTGAGAGTATCGATGATCCGATTTTAGCCTTACCGCGACCAAAAGTTACAGTGCAGTAAATGTCCCTTCGTCCATATGTCTTAATTGAATACAAGGCATAAGAGTGTCATCCTTGTTATGTTCAATTATTTATTCCTCGATCCCCAAGTAGACGTGTAATCACAATTGGGCCCAATATCATATATTAGCCCACTCCCGCGTTGTCACGCATATTTCACGTCTCACTCTATCGAGGGGCCTAAGACATTACCCCTGTTATGTAGGAGGGACGAATCCTGTCTAGATCACTCACACTCCTCTACATGATTTATTACAGGCCCAATAACTACCTTTATGATCACCCTGTTATGCGTGACGTTTGATAGCATTAAAGCCTACAACTCTTTATGTAGGAATCGTAGTGACTTCAAGTCGAAGGACTACTTCACTATGGTCGCCATGAGAATACTTATGGCACTTACATAACTATTATGAAGTATTCTCATAGTGGGTCATCCGGTATAAATATTGCTCCTAATATTTATACCCGTGTGCCGACTTGATATCACATATCCATGACCCGTGAGATGTGGTCATCAGTCTACTCACACAATAGTCTCTATGTATTATTGTCATCCTAATTGACAATAATACTCGACTACGGATATTTAAGAATAGCGTTCTATTATTCAATGAGGTCTCACGATTAAGTCACGTACTTAATATCTCATTGAATGAACTGCCTATTCTAAGGACTTTATTATGCTATAAACTAATAACACAATAAATGAATGCCTTATTCATATATCAAATATATGATTAAATTCATGATACAAATGATGATCTATTCAAAATAGATTGGCCACTAGGGCTTATACCAACAATCTCCCACTAGCACTAGAGCCAATCGGGCATCAATCTAACACCCATTAATCTGGTGTGAGTGTCATGCTACCACCGAGCAAGAGACTCCATTAGTGGATTATTTATTGTTGCCATTCTGCATATCTTCGCATCTCTCCTCCATCGATCATTTATCGAATGAGATGGAAACACCTAAGTATATGTTCGGATCGCTGGTGAGATCATGTTTCCTTAGCTTTTGCGCTTACTCCATCATCATTGCAACGAGATCAATGGAGTTCGCAAAGTTAGGAATCATTCCTAGTTCATAAATGAACTTGCTGATCTAAACGGCCTTTAAATCTACATTTAAGGCAACTATATACTTGACCTCTGTAGTGAAATCTATAACTGTCTCGCACTTGGAACTTTTTCAAGCTCACAATGCTACCATTAAGAGAAAACATAAATCCAGACTGCGATCTGGAATAACATTTATTGGTTTGGAAATAGTGTCGACGTAACACCTTATAGCGACTTCTTCCTCACCTTCACTTGTCAAGAATGTATCCTCTGTTCTTCTCAGATACTTATGGATGTTCTTGACTATAGTTCAGTGACCTTCACTGATATCAATTGGTACCTTCTTGTCATACTCAAAGCATACAAGATAACTAGTGTAGTACATAATGTACTCTGACTAAGGCCTAGCAATTTTAGCGATCTGTCTCTATAGATCCTAAGTCCTAACATGTAGGAAGCTTCGCCCATGTCCTTTATCGAGAAACAATTTCCCACATTTTGCAATGTAGGGATATTGTTTCCGATAAGCAGTATGTCATCCACATACAATATAAGAAAGACAATCTCACTCCCACTAACCTTCTTGTACACACAAGGTTCATCTTCGTTCTTGATGAATCCAAACAGTCCGACAGCTTCATCATAACGAAGATTCCAGCTCTGGAAGCTTGCTTTAATCCATAAATGAATCTATGCAATTGACATATCTTTCAAACATCCTTTAGATCTACAAAATCCTTGGATTGTGTCATGTACACATCCTTAGGAAGATTCCTGTTAAGGAATGCAGTCCTAACATCCATCTGCTAGATCTCACAGTCATAGTATGCAGCAATAGCAAGTAGAATCTGAACGGATTTGAGCATCGCTACTGGGGAGAAGGTTTCATCATAGTCTACACCATGAATTTTCTTGAAACCTTTCGCAACCAGTCGCACCTTAAAGGTACTCACTTTGCCATCCATGTCAGTCTTCTTCTTGAAGACCCACTTGCACCCTATGGGTTTTACCCCTTCGGGTGGCTCAACCAAGGTCCATACCTAGTTTGTGTACATGGATTCCATTTCGGATCCTATGGCCTCAATCCACTTCTCAGATTCTGGTCCAATTACGACCTCTTGGTAGGTTACAGGCTCATCTTGGTTCATGAGCAGCATATCACCTTCCCGAGTCAGGAGAAGTCCATATCTCTCAGGTTGGTGACGTGACCCGTTAGACCTACGCAAGTCTTGTGTTACTTGAACCGGCGGTTCAACCACAACATCTTGTGGTATCGGTTCTTATTCCATTGTAGGCGGGTTGTTATTTTGTGGTACTTGAATTTCTCCAAGTTCTACATTTTTCCCACTGTCTCCTTTGGAGATGTATTCCTTCTCAAGGAAAACTCCAGTCCTAGCAACAAACACTTTGTCCTCGAAGGGGTTGTAGAATTAATATCCTTTAGTTTCCTCATGATATCCCACAAATATATATTTATCTGATTTGGACCCAAGTTTATCCGTCATAAGACGTTTCACATAAACCTGACATCCCCAAATCCTCATAAATGACAAGCTGGACCTTTGACCCATCCATATCTCATATGGAGTCTTTTCAACCGCCTTAGACGGAACACAGTTAAGAGTGAATGCAGCTGTAATTAGAGCGAAAACCCCAGAAAGAGCCAGGTCTAACAAGGTACGATTCCTCCTTTTGGACACGCCATTCCATTGTGGTGTTCCAGGAGGAGTGAGTTGGGACACTATCCCACACTCTCTCAGATAGTCATCAAACTCTTGGCTTAAGTATTCTCTACCCCAATCTAATCATATGGCTTTAATACCTTTGCCAAGTTAGCTCTCCACTTCATTCTTAAACTCTTTGGACTTTTCAAAGGTTTCAGACTTGTGTTTCATAAGAGACACAAATCCATGTTTACTGAAATCATCAGTAAATGTGATGAAGTAAGGATAACCACCTCTAGCCGACTTGTTTAGGGGGCCATATACATCGCTATGGATCAAGCCCAAAAGATCACTTGCCCTTTCACCTTGCCCGGTGGATAGGGCCTTAGTCGTCTTCCCCAACAAGTATGATTCGCATACATCAATCGATTCACAATCGAATGAGTCTAAGAGTCCATCCTCATGGAGCTTGGAGATGTGTTTCTCACCTATCTAGCCTAAACGATAATGCCAAAGGCATGTAGGGTTCAAATCACTTGTTTTGACCCTTTTCGTATTTATGTTATAAATGGGCATATGAGGATTAAGGACACCAAGTCCATTATCCAAAAACATGCTAGCATAGAAAATATCATATGACTGATGTTTCTACCAATAGCTGGAAAATAATAACATTTATTTAGTTCCAAAACAATCCCCGAAGGCAAAGTCAAAATCCTTCTATAGTTAATGCAGCAACTTTTGCTCCGTTTCCTATTCACATGTTGACTTTCCCTTTAGTCAACGTCCTACTCCTTTTGATCCTTCACATTAATGTGAGATCCGTATGCGGTATCAAATACCCATGATTTTGAAGTAGGTTGACTTCTATAACACAATGCTCGAAGAGGAAGTCATACTTCCTTTCTTTCTTTATACTCTTTCTTGTATCCCTAGCAGTTTTCAAATGTCCAATCTAACCTCAATGAAATAAACTGCCTTCCTTTGCAACCCTGCCTGTTAGCTTCAAGACAGAAGTACTAGGCTTCAACTTATTCTTGCCCTTGTTCTTCTCCTTGTTTAGTAGGCTTAATACTTTCCTTCCAAGACTATCATAATAGTCTACCCTTTTATACTGTAGAGATTATGCTCGGAAGTTCTCAACTTCCTTGCAATCTCCAGCAGAGGTCTGTCAAAATCGTTCACAACGATTTGATTATAACTATCCGGCAACATTTTCAAGATCTTATCACAGGCCAACATTTGGCCTAAAGGAAAGACCATTTTTTACCAGGTTCTCAATGTATTCAATGGTATGAAGCACATGATAGCTGTCTGGATTTCCTTTTGCAATTGAAAAAGGTGTTGGGAAGCATCGTTCTCTCATGCCTTGCACGCTCTAGGTAGAGTATGTTGAGGTGCATGATAATATCATACGCCTTCATGTTTGCAAGCATGAGATATCCTATATCAAGGACATCGACTTGATGCTTCTTGTAAGCATCCTTTTCGATCCTAGTAGGAACTGATTGCTTAGGAATCATTTGCTCGAGAACATACAACTATTTCTCGCACTTGAGGACAATCCTCAAATTCCTGTACCAATCCAGAAATTTAATTATAGATACCTTGTCCTTCTCAAGGACAAATCGCAGTAATAAATTATAGTGTTTTATTTCATGATAATTCAAATTACAGAAAAATACAGAATATAAGTATCATGATAAAACATATTTAATAAGATCTTTTATTAAATATGCTCCCACTATTTTACTCAAATCAATGACCCTCATCATTGACTCGAAAAATCCCATTGGAAGATTTTCTAGTGAGACTAAGATCCATATTTCACCTCGTTCTGAGTCAACTTTGGCTGATCTCCCAAAACTTAGTTATTTAGGTAGGAAACTTCTTTCCAATTATATCTCATGTAATTCTTGGATCAGTTGGGTGAATAACTCTTATTCTAATTCATCTCTATGAATTAAAGCCCAACTCCCTGCCTCTAGGCTCATTTCAATCCTATTGAATTCGACCCAGTTAAGTCAAGCCCAATGGTTGGCAGTTAGACATTATAATTGTCCCATCGCATCTTACTAGTATAGAAAAATGCACCCCGCTTTGGCGGACCTACACTTATTCGATATTAGTCTTGATGAGTGTTATGCATTGGAAGGCTCTTAAACTTAATATTTGCTTTTGAGGGATTTTTTATTAAAATGATCTCACCGGCGTTGTATCTCATACAAGACGTCTCTCAGAATACATGCATACATGCTATCATACATTTAACAAACATATATAACGTTTAAAACATACATATATACATACATTTCATGCATCACATACAAAAACATATATCTCATACATTTCAAGCATCTGATACATAAACATATAAGATAAGGTATTATATTTATGGCCTCCTAAAGTGCGAGAATTAAATAAACTAATTATTACAATTCTTTGACCCTTGAGCAAGCTTCTCAAGCTTCTCCCATGTCGTTATCATATGGTGTTGCCTCCTCCTCAACTCGAGCAATTACATTATTTATAAAATAAATAAATAAATAAATAATTAAAATTCACGGCACGCAGGTCGTATTTAAATAAATAAATCATGACACACAGGTCGTATTTACCCAAATTAAATAACACCAAAACTAAGGCCATAAACATATACCTTAAAATAAAATATTTAACTATAAATAATAGTAACTCTTTATTACTATTATCATTAAATAAATTATAAATTTGATTAAATCAATACACGGATGCTCTGGAATTTAATCTCAATCAATATGCAATTGGATTTGAACAATCACCAGATCCATGCTTCAAAAGGTATTCACGATTCTTTATTATTAAAATAATTTTATTTATGGTCCTGAACCAAAAATAAAAAATGGCACGTGAAAACTACAGTGAACTAACGTACATCAATACCCATCCTTTATGGTCATGATATGAAAGCAATCTGACCAAATGGATTTCAAAACCTCTTGTACGCTCAACTTCCATTTGGGTCCCTGACAAAAATTGCGTGGGCCATTTTAGTCCCTGACAAAAAAAAACTACCCCGTTAGTCCCTAACAATTACTAACGTGGGACACGTTAGTCCCTGCGTTGACTTTCGTTACCCAGGGTCCGTTACTTGGGTGACGTGGTTGTTAACTCGTCCTACGTGGCCGTTATCTCTACTTTTTTGGATTATAATTTCTTTTTCAATTTTTTTTCCCTTCAAAGGACCAAAACGGCGTCATTTTAGGTCCATTAACTTAAACCCAAATTGGTCCCTCTCCCAGAAACGAAATTACGAAACCAAATCACCCCCTCCCAAAACCCTAACCTAATTCATCTCCAATTCCGTGATAAGGTCCAGAAATCGTGTGGCTTCTTCTCTGCAATTCGTGATTATCCACAACAAATGTGAGTTAATTTCCCTCTCTTCTTCTATTTACAATTTCGTTTCTAAGTTAGGGTTCGTCTTGTTCTTCTCATTTTCGATTTAGGATTGTTTGTGCCTCTAAATTAATTTTGGATTTAGGGTTATGAAATGTGGGTCGAATATGGGGCGTGGTGGACCATTTTTATGGGCTCTGTGTTGGTGGTCCCCTTTATGATGCTCTGAAACTATAAAATTGCATGTGGGGGACCAGCTTTGTTAGGGGGTTGGGGACCAGGTTTGTAGGGAAGGGGGAGGGGGGACTATACCTGTGTGGGGGGGACCATACTTGTCAAAGTAGTGTGGGGGCGTGTGTATGGGTTTTGGGTGGTTTTTTGGGTGCATTTTGAAAAGTGAGAATTTTGCAAATGTTATATTTTGTGGGTCCCTGGTGCAGTCTGACACCCCCAATTTGTTACTTGCAGATGACTTTCTAGATCAGGTTTATATTTCACACAGGAGGTAAGCTTGTGAGAGACACAGATGGTGTGCTCAAATACATGAACGACTTAGTAGATGTTGACGAGCCAATGGACGTGGATCCAATCAATTATTTTGACTTGGTGAAGCTGTTCAAGAACTTAGGTTATTTTGACTTCACTGCTTGTTGGTGGATGCATCCTGATCGTGAGAATTTTAATATTGGATTGAGACCATTGGAGTGCGATGCCCACATCAATTCCATGGCCGTGGCAGTAATACAACACGCGAATGACTCTTCATCATGTGATATTCATCTTTACTTTGAGCATCCAGTTTTGGGACCGGATGATGCTATTTTTGTGGACCCTACAGAGGAAGATGTTCAACCGGGTGAAGGGCCTATAGAAGATGCACATGTGGAGACATTGGGCTTCTCTGATGATGACAGCACCGAAGATTCTAACTATAGGCCACCCCCAGCTGCTATGATCACTGACAGAGAGTGATGAAGTTGAAGTTGTACATGTGAAGAAATTTCATTAAGCATTTCAAGGATAGGGAGCTAAGGGGGTATACATGGGATTGTGCCAAGTGCACAACTGAGCCTGAGTTTAAAGCATCAATGCTGAGGTTGAAGTCTAAGAATGAGAGAGCCTGGAGTTACCTGAACAACATTGAGCCAGAAGCATGGGTTAAGGCCTATTTCAGTCATTGGCCTAAGTTGGATAACATTACCAACAACATGTGTGAATCTTGGAATGCCAAGATTGTCAGATATAGGGAAAGCCCATATTGACTATGTTAGAAGAATTGAGGTGTTATCTGATGAGGAGGACAGTAAAACACAGAAGGCAACTAAGTTCTGTGAGAGGGATTCTGCCACCAACTCAAAAGAAAAGGCTGGAAAAGTTGAAGATAGATAGCAATGGCTGGACACCAATCTGGATAGGTGATCCAGGTAATGAGAAGTTTGAGGTTGAGAGGCATAAGAGGAGGGTTGGGGTCAACCTTACCCTGAGGACTTGCACATGCCAGTTGTGGCAGTTGACTGGGATGCCATGTACTCATGCTATTGCTGCCATAGCATGGAAGAATGTGAGGCCAGAGGATTATGTGCATCAGTGGTTGACCATGGAAGCTGTGAATGAAACATATAAGCATTTCATCAAACCAGTTGCTAGCAGGGAGTATTGGGACACTACTGACTACCCAAAACCACAGCCTCCAAAGAACCACATGAGGAAGGATGCTCTGTCAGAAGAAGTGTCAGGTAGTCAGCAACACAAAGTCAGAAAATCCTATGAGGTTCTGTGCTACAAGTATGGTGAAAATGTGTTAAGTCTCTAAAATGTCTGTGTGCATTTCCCTAAGTTTTGATGAAAACTAAACATTGGTTAATGATTTAATTAACCTACTTTGCGGTTGCTAACCTGTCTACTTAGTGTACAGATCAGAAAATAGCAAAACTCACCTGTCTGTCTACCTAAGTAACAACCTGTCTGGATAAGCAAAAAGTCAACCTGTCTGCTGACTGGGATTGTTGACTTTGTACAAATTGGGTTCAACCTGTCTCTGCTCTGCTCTCATACTCATCTAAGGTTCTTTGTGAAAGAACTCGAAGTACATGAAGCTTTTGGAAGCTGTCCCATCATGCAGAAGACTTGAATCTCTCTCTCTCACGCTTATCAAGAAATCCAGAGGTTCTCTCGTTCAAGCAACCTAGGAAGTCAGAGACAAACTTCCAGTTAAAGAATGTTTCCAACATGCTTTATTCCCTAGTACTTTCAGTTATTACACAAGAAGGGAAATGTACTCTGCAAAAGTACAAAAGCATTCTGCACAACTCTGATTTGGCTACTACACGATACATAAAGCCATTATCCTTCATGTTAGAGTACAACCAACGTCTCCATTGCATTAATGGCTTCCCAAAACGACTATATTGCATTTAATGAAGCTCTGCTTGAAGCCATCGTTGCAATGAATGTCTCTAACGGATATTAAATGTTTGAAGGCTATAAATACAGAAGTCATTGAGGATGAACATATCAGAGATTACAAAGCATTAAAGAGCCATTACTCTGGTCATTTATTCACTCTGTATTCTTCAATGATTTGAAGTTATTACGCAGACTTTCCTAAGCTTTACATTTAAACCACTCTCTGAGTGTTAGTGAAAGATCTGTCTGTCTGTAATTGTATTTATTACAAACCAAACTCTCAAACAAATCTGAGTGAGCCTGAAGAGGCTAGGTGTGCAAAGAATACTTGTCTTGGAGCCTGAAGAGGCTAGGTGTGCAAACAATACTTGGAGTCTATAACCTGATCAGTTATAGTGGATAAATCTTGGTGCTGCCAAGGACTGGACGTAGCTCTTTGTGTTAAAGAGTGAACCAGGATAAATCACTGTGTTAATCTCTCTTCCCTTAATCTCTTTAGTTGTTTTGATTATATATCATCTGCATTCTAACTAAGGGGTTAAAACTGTTTTTATCAAGCTTGCTTTCATCTGTACGCTTGTGTTGTTTTCTGTGAAAAATACAATAGACGGGTGACCTGTTTGTGTAACCTTTTTACACCTGTCTGAACTTAGCTTCTGTGTGCGAAAAGTTTTCAACTTTATTTTAATTTCTGATAAACACAATTCAACCCCCCTTCTCGTGTTTATAGTTGTCTATTTCAAACTGGTCATTATGAAAAGACTTGCAAAGGACCTGCTAGGCCTGGATTTGCTAAGAAAAGAAGGGTTAGGAAAAAGCAGGCAGAGTCTCAAGAAGAAGTGCCATTGTCACAGAATCATCCTTCAGCTGAAATTGAGCCACAGGTTGTGCATTAGCAAATTTCTTTGGTTTTAACACATAAATTGATTTAGTTTTCTAACTCTCTGAAACTATCTAAATTGGTTGTGATCATCGTAATTTCAGAGTCCTGCCAGACAAGAAGTGCAGAGCGCAGAAGCAGCATCTGCTACACAAGAACCACCTGCTGTAACACATGTTTACACATAGGGACTAAATTGTCCCTCGATACTAATTGTTAGGGACTAATTAGTTTCAATTTAAAAATTGTTAGGGACTAAAATGTCCCACAATACTAACTGGTTTAACTTCATTTCAGGGACAATCTGCTATTAAGCCAGCTGCTCAAGGGAGGATGAAACTACCAATTAGGCCAACTGCTATTAAGTCAACTGCTCAAGGGACACCACCAGCTATGCCACCTTCATTGATACCATCTACTTCAGTGGGAACCATCTCAAATCAGCCACCAGGAGCACCAATGAGGCCCTATAGACCACCAAGACTGCAAGGAACTCCTAGTGAGATGACATTCATGCCAACACCTGGTATACAGCCACAAACTGGAAAGAAGAACACAAACAAGTCTTAAAGGTATGGACAATATAGGATTTTGGGGGATCTATAGGATTTGCATATGATACACTTTTGGGGGGATAGAACTCATAAGCTTTTTTATTTTGGAATCCATAGAAAGGATACACTTTTTGGGGGATGTCAAGTACATTAGTTATACTTTTCTTAGTACATGTTGACAATGATGATGTAATTCAGTACAATATATTTTGGAAATGCTTGAATGAAATTTGGAATTAAATTACCTTCATTGTCATTTTACCTCTTTAATTATTGTTGCCATTAGCACTGTCAATACTTATAAACACAATTGCTAACACAAATTGAACATTAATAAGCCAAACTTTCCATTTCATTACAATAATTAAACACGCTTAGTAACAACAATTAGACTAACTTAATACACCAACATTAACAACACTTAGACTATCTTAATACACCATACTTAATACATTTGTTACAAACACTTAGACCGACTTCCAAACACAAACTATCGTAACCAAAACAACAATCACAGCCCCTAAGACCATTCCAAGAGATCTCTGTTGTTGTGTAACTTCATTGATCTTCAATTGCACTTCATTCATCTTTGATTGCATTTCACTCATCTTGCCATGCATTTCACTCATCTTGAGTTGCATTTGAATCAACTTTGCTTTGTTGTCATCGTTGTCCATCTCTAGCTGATTGATACTCCCTTTTTCAAGTTTTTCCATTGACAGCAGCTTCTGCTGCTCCTCCTAATATTCATCCAGCCAAACAAACCTTTCACAATAAGGTTTGTTGTCCTGCAACCATCACAAACAGTAAGCAATGCATTCCCAAAGAACAAAAGGAAGCCATACAATGAACGATTTCCTTTACCCTATTATAATTTGAGCACCCATAGAATGCTCTATTTGGATTCTTCTTAGTTCTTGAAATGAAGATGACACATGGTTTCTTGCAAATACAAATTGGAGGGCAAAATTTCGGAGTTGCAAAGCTTGAAGAACCACTCCATCTATGCTCACCCCTACTCATGGGATTGGAACCGCAACTCATTCTGAGAGATAAGTGAAAAGGGGCCAAATCGTAGTTGCTAGGGATTAGGGTTCTCTCCACTCAACCCACGTGGGTTATTGCACACAAGTCTGGAGCGAATAAAGGGACCCAAACAACGTTAATCGCCTATTAGAAAAATTAGGGTTCTTGTTTGATGTTGCAAAAAACAGAGGCAGAGGGAAGAAGAAGAAGGAGCTCAAACCTTCTATCCTAAATAGACTTAAAACGATGCCGTTTTGGTCCTTTGAAGGGAAAAAAAATTGAAAAAGAAATTATAATCTAATAAGGCAGAGATAACGGCCACGTAGGACGAGTTAACGGCCACGTTACCCAACTAACGGACCCTGGGTAACGGAAGTCAACACAGGGACTAACGTGTCCCATGTTAGTAATTGTCAGGGACTAACGGGGTAGCTTTGTTTTGTCAAGGACTAAAATGCCCCACGCAACTTTTGTCAGGGACCCAAATGGGTCTTTACCCTTATTTTTATCTTATAATATTGAAATTAACTTTTGGGCTGAACTAGCTCTCATACACGATGTGAACGCCAAGTACTGGACATGAGTATATTTGAAACATCAATTTGAATTCAAAATTCAATAGTTTTAGATCAAAAAAACAAAAAATTTGCATCTGATCAACAAATCACGTCCTTTTCGTCCCTTTTATTTTTCTCTTTGATATCATTGAATTCAAAATCAATGAATTTACTTGCAAACAATTCAGGTTCAACGCCCAATACGATACACGTTCGGAATGTACCACACATATGTATCAAACATATATATCAAACAAGAACACACGTGCTGATAAAAGACAACATATATTCAATTGAATCAGATTCAAAAACAATAAATCATGTTATCAAATAAGGCAAACAAGAACATATGATTCATGGTAATTACGACTATACGCTCTGATACCACTGTTGGGTTTTCATGAGATTATCCTCTTTTAAAAACAAATCTCAAGGTTGAGTGACATATGAGATTACGACCTTGAAGCGTGCTTTACTTTTTGATCACCAGTACCACGAAGGAGAAGCACCTCTACTCAGTCCACACGAGCAAATGGGCGTCGGAGCTATGCGTCTTCTGCTAGCTGACGGCTACGGGGAGGCATGGTTAGCAAGACAAGGTTAGAGGGGAGAGCATTTACCTTTTATAAGCTGACAGCTCCCTTTAACCTAATTGCTTAACCTATTGGGCTTTGTATACTACAAGCCCAATTGTCCTTTAAATTAATTAAATCATATTTAATTAATTTAACTGCTCCGCATTTGCTCTTTGCGTGTGACCCTATAGGCTCCCACTAAGTTAGCAATAATATTAAATATTATAATAATATCAAATATTAATTATAATATTAATATTATAAATAATGAGCGGCATCTAGCAATGCATCATTACTACCCAATTAGTGAGAGTATCGATGATCCGATTTTAGCCTTACTGCGACCAAAAGTTACCGTGCAGTAAATGTCCCTTCGTCCATATGTCTTAATTGAATACAAGGCATAAGAGTGTCATCCTTGTTATGTTCAATTATTTATTCCTCGATCCCCAAGTAGACGTGTAATCACAATTGGGCCCAATATCATATATTGGCCCACTTCCACGTCGTCACGCATTTTTCACGTCTCACTCTATCGAGGGTGTAACACCCCGATTTTTCTATTTAGTTACAATTAGTGTTATAAGTGTGATTATGTGATTAATAATTTTGATTTGAGAAAAAATATTTTAATAAACCAAAAATATACTTTCATAATCTATTTTAATTTATAAAATTATTTGTGAATTTTTTTGGTAGAAAATTCTCGACGTTTCCGATCTGTATTTTTTTACCGTTAGTAGACTTTACTGACCTGAAAAATAAATTTCGAATCACAAAATGAAAATTTAATTTTTCTAACTCAGTTTTAATCATTTTTATGATTTTAGCAATTATTCCGATCAAAATAAAATTTTTCAGGTAAAAAAAAAATTACAAATAAAATACGAACAGTTTCCACAATTACGAAACAAATGACACCGGGACGAGCCAAATTATATAAGACCAGATATGCGCAGATAGTTTTTTTTTTAGAAGACTTGATGAGACTTAACATTAGGAATCTCATCATGACCTTACAAACCATAATTTTGCTTATTTTGACAAGAAATAATCATGTAGTCAAAGATTCTATATTTAATACCAAAATTGGGGAAAAAAAATATGCTTCCTCCCTTGCATGCTGCGCCCCCTCCCCCTCAAAACACTATAAATACCCCTCTCCATCAACCAACTCACTTGCACCATCCTCTACTCCAACTCTCACTCACACTTCTCCATTTCTTTCCTTTAGCTTCTTTGTTCACTTGTTGAGCTTGGGTTCTTCATCTTCAACCCAGCTTCATCACCATTCTAAGGGTATAACCTCTTCACTCTACTTCTCTTCTTGTCAAAAATATAAATTTTTATTGCATGCATGTTAGTTTCTTTGATTGCATGTTTATGAAACTAACTTATTTGAATTTGTTATCATCTTCACTACCAAGATTCACACTTGCATGTTGAAAGAAAAATATTTTCATGCAACACCTTGAAAGGGCCGAAACCCTATATTTAAGGGTTGATGAAGCTTGATTTTTATTTTTGGAAAAAGGGATTATTTTGATCATATTGATTTTTTTACATGCATGAGTTTCAAAGTATGTTTTAGATGAGTTGTTTTTTTTTTTTTCTTCTGGAATGGAAAACACTTTAATTAATTTTGTGGATACATGCATGAATTTACAAGTTGAAAAAAATCAAATTTATTGGCCATTTATTTTGTGGGGGCCGAAACTCAAAAATTATGAGTTGAGGAAGCCTAGTTTTCCTTTAAAAATGGTGGTTATTTAAATTGTTATTTTGATTATAGAATATTAAAGTTCTATGAAATGATATTTTGAGTTGAAAAGATTTTATTGTTGAAGGAAACTTTATTTTGGTTGCATGCATGGAGTTGTAAATAGAGCTGTCAGTTTGGCCCTAAGCCCTAGGGCCAGCCCATCTAGCCCACTATAATAGCCCAGTCCATTTAGCCCATAATTAGAGCTGTCAAATGGGCCACCCTAACTCATTTAGCCCTAGCCCATGTGGGTCAGGGCCAAATGGGCCACAGGGCCAAAAGGCCTACATTAAAAAAAGCCCACAGGGCCAAAAGGCACTAAAAAGCCCTAGGGGCCAGGGCCAGCCCATGGGCCATAATTTTTTGTGATAGTCCTATTTTTTTTATATATATAAAACTTGACAAAAAGAACAACAAATATAATCACTCTAATATTATGTAATAATATCATTCAACCTATCAAATTAATTATTCAAATACGTATTAAGTGCTATAGTTTTCTCTAAAAAATTGAAGAGAAAGCATTGTTTTCTCTCTTTTCATCATTGTCTTTATATGAAATGAATTGTTAAAATAGATAACTGATATCAAATTATTGCAATAGATAATATTCCAGCTAAGGGAAATCATTCACTTGGATTACCTAAGTGATTGTGCGGTTAGTGAAGGAAAAATTATAGCATATAATACATATTTAAATAGATAATTTCATAGGTTAAATGATATTATTACATAATGTTAGAGTGATTATAGTTGTTGTTCTTTTTGTCAAGTTTTATAAAATAAAATAAAAAAATAGGTCTATCAAAAAAATTATGGCCCATGGGCTGGCCCGAGCCCTTAGTGCATTTTAGGGCTTTTTGGCCCTGCGGGCTTTTTTTTAATGTGGGCTTTTTGGCCCTGTGACCCATTTGACCCTGGCCCACATGGGCTAGGGCTAAATCGGTTAGGGCCGGCCCATTTGACGGCTCTAGTTGTAAAGTTGAAAAGAAAATCCAACTTGCCATTTTTATGCATAGGCCGAAACTCAATAAAATTGAGTTGAGGAGGCCATGATTTGTTTTTGACAAAATGATTATTGGAATAGTCTTGTATATAGAAATAAGTGTGAATTAAAATTTTAAGATGAAGGAATTTTATTTAGATATTTTAAAGAAAACAACATTTTGATTCTTTTTGCATAAAAATTTGAGGATTTAAAATAAATTCCTAGGCCTATTTTGAGTAGGCCGAAACACACTCCTTTTGGAGTAGGTGAAATTAAAATTTTAATTCAAGGTAATAAACCATAATTTTGCCTCTAAAATGCTTAAGGATCATTGATCCAAAAGCTTGTGAAAATCGAAAAAATTTCCTCCCCAACAGCCTTGTCATTGCCGAATGCATGCATAGAGGATATGTGGAAAATTTTCTGTATTTTTAACTTATATTTTACACTTGAATTTTTACTTAGATGGCCAAGAGTAGGATCATTGCGGGTTCGTTTTCGTCCAAAAGCGGAAAAATCCAATTTCCTTATTCACTCGATCAAGGTAAGGGGAGATAACCTGAGTGGTGTTTATGTTATGATGACTATTATGTCATGTGTGTTGTTTTAATGTATTTGTTGATCTTGTTATACTTGTGACTGTTTGGAATTAATTTGAACTTCCTATACTCATATATGTGTTTAAGTTGTTAAATCATATGTGAAGGTGCTAAATATGTTGATGAAATTATGAATTATATGAATGTGCTTTTGAATGTTGTAATTATTGTATATGCTTTGTGGATGATCCTTGAAAGCCCAACTTGTTGGTTAGAGCTCAATTAATAAAGATAAAAGCTTTAAGAAAATATTCATTAAGAAAAATATAAGTGAGGACCTAAATTTAAATAAGGATTTAATAAAATTGTAAAGTTAAGCAAACTTTTATATTGAATAGTCTTTTAGATAGTTAAATGAAAATTTTACAAAGCACATTCCTATAATAAAATTAAAATAAATTTTCCATCAAAATAAAATAAGTGTTTTTTTTTTTTGGAAATATCAAAATTTAATTCTTAGAAGTTTGGAAGGAAATATTTAGTAACCTTTATTTATGTTTGAGAAAAAAGAAGATTTAAATAAATTAGTTTTACAGATGGAAATGAATTTTTTTAAGGCTTTAAACAAAATGAATTTTGACGGAAAACGTTTTATCCAAAAGATTTTCTTTTGGTATTTTGTTTTTTTTTTCACTGAACGAAAAATAAGATGAAAAGTGAGCCTAGTAACCGAAACGTCGAAGTACTAGAGTTCTGACACGTAGATCCATGATCCATATCACAACACTGATGTGGACTGTGTGTCCTATATATGTATTATGGACTGTGTGTCCCGATAAAAAGTGGCTTGGACTGTGTGTCCTATGTGAGTTGTGATAAACGTGTGAATGGAGTAAAAATGGGTAAAGATTGTTTTCTACTACCACAAAGTTTTGGGTCAGTGCACGGGTCTAGGAGTGTTGTGATTGGACACTCGGACTTTAATGTCCTGTGTTAACAATAAAAGCATTAAAACACAAAAAAATTCACGGTGGTCGTGAGCCTTGAGCCTCGACAAGGAAAAGAACAAAGCACAAAGCAAAGCCACGAAAATAAAAGGATTTTACATGCATTGTTTTTCGGCAGACGTGCCCAGCTTTATAACTCAAGCCGATGAGGCAGTTGGGCCTGTGTGGCCAAAAATTTAGTCTGTGTGGCAGTTGGGCCTGTGTGGCCAAGATTATGAGCCTGTGTGGCAGTTGGGCCTGTGTGGCCAAAATTTTAAGCCTGGATGGCTAATGAGTCTGATCAGCTCACTGTTTTTCAAAATTGCATGGTGTTGGAGATCTCCGGAGATTAGGACAGAATGATGAGATATAGAAGTGCCATGTTTTAAAAAACGACGATAATTTGTGTGTTGGCATGTTTATTCTGTATACCTCTATAATGAATATGAATGTTATCTGTATCTGTTATTTGTGTTTGGGCATCTTAGTCGTCATAACTTATCTATATAATTGGTATCTCACCCTTGCATTTTGTTATGCTTCTTCTTCTTGGAATATGTTTGTGTATATACTTAAGGATAGATGGACCCGGCGGAAATTCAGTTAGCTCACCTCCGAACTCGAGCCATCCTGTTTGAGAACGCTAATGATCCCGTGGGGACTCACGTTGCGGCATATACGGGACCAGTGTGTATAGTAGATGGAGTGAACGGAGCCGGAGCGCAGAGGCGTACACATACTGTCGAGACCATTCACGTTACTCTACCTTCCGTGGATATTTATCTTCAGCATTTGGCGGACTTGGAGATTGTGGTTCTGAATCCCCCGCAAGACCCACAGCAGCCGGAGGCAGCCCCTGATCCACCGATAGAGGAGGACCCAGAAGAATTTGTGGAAGGGGAGCAGGAAGAAATGATGGTGGGTGATGACGCCCCGAGAGAGAGTGTTGATGCACCACCAGGGGTCGGGGATGACCACCATGGTCCCCCAGATGGGCGTCTTTAGGTCCGACCAGCTGTAGGATTTTCTTCTTGGGGTACTGTATTTTGAGTGGTGTCTTCTGTCTTGAGTAAACGCTATTTCTGTGACTCTAGAACTCAACCTTTAACTTGTGATGGAACCTTGTTATGTCTTTCTCTTGAATTATCATGTTGTGACTTCTAAGAATTAATGTGCGTGATGTGGTCATTAAATTATTTGTATTTCCTTATATATGATGTTACGTATTAAACAAATTTTGAAATTAAATATTTTCAGAAAATCAATAAAAATCTGAAGTTTTCCGAAAGTAAAATCGACAACTCACTAAACATGATTAGTATATTTAAAATAAGAGTAGTTAATGTGATACTTGGGTTAAGGGTGTCACAGAGGGGCCCAAGACATTACCCCTGTTATGTAGGAGGGACGAATCATGTCTAGATCATTCACACTCCTCCACATGATTTATTGCGGGCCCAATAACTACCTTTATGATCACCCTTTTACGCATGACGTTTGATAGCATTAAAGTCTACAACTCCTCATGTAGGAATCTTTGTGACTTGAAGTCGAAGAACTACTTCACTATGGTCGCCATGAGAGTACTTATGATACTTACATAACTATTATGAAGTATTCTCATAGTGGGTCATCCGGTATAAATATTACCCGTGTGTCGACTTGATATCACATATCCATGACCCGTGAGATGTGGTCATCAGTCTACTCACACAATAGTCTCTATGTATTATTGTCATCCTAATTGACAATAATACTCGACTACGGATATTTAAGAATAGCGTTCTATTATTCAATGAGGTCTCACGATTAAGTCACGTACTTAATATCTCATTGAATGAACTGTCTATTCTAAGGACTTTATTATGCTATAAACTAATAACACAATAAATGAATGCCTTATTCATATATCAAATATATGATTAAATTCATGATACAAATGATGATCTATTCAAAATAGATTGGCCACTAGGGCTTATACCAACACTCTCTGTCCAAATAAATATTGTTGTTTTTAAAAATGCTTTCCGTAAATATTTCCGGAATTAACCGTCGTTTAGCATTTTAAAAATGTTTGAAGTCAAAATTTGACTTTTTCTCTTAAAATAATTTCCTAACATAATCATTAAGTTATTTTTGAAAATTAACTCTTTATAATAACTTTTTATTTTATTTTAGAATTTCTTTCGCAAAAATTAACATCACTAAAATTTTTCACTGTTATATCTTCACTATTACTCATAAATCACTCTTTGATCGATAAATCATTAAAATAATAGTATTTTCAACTATTTCACATTTTCAACAAATAATATTATTTTCCAATATTTCTCAATTTCCATCAATTAAATATTTGATATTCCTTATAAAGCTTATTAAAGCTTTTGTCTTAATAATTAATTGAGCACTGACCACTATCAGACTTCTCAATTAACAATCAACATCAATAAAATTGTCACGTCAACGTTAAAGCATATAATACAGTTTATAACATGCACCAAAAACTATAACACATGTCTGCAGATAATTAATCAAAAGCAGATAATTAAAAGCAGATAAAACAATTACGTCAAATAAATTTAAACAATCACAACGAAACTCAATACAGACCACTAATAGCATATATCTATCAGAAAATCCCTCAGGTGACCCCCTTACCTCTTGAAGTTTTCAGTTCTCTTTGTCGAAACTTCTTGTCGATCTCTCGATTTCTTTTTCACAACATACAACGTTCACACAACAACTTATCCTTCAACAAACCACAACAAAATTAACAAGATAAAACAAATAAAATCACTTAATTCCTATGGCTAAGTTTCGGCCATGATGGATGAATCAGGATAGAGATTTCCAATTTTCTCAAACTCTTGGATTAATGATCCTTAAGTATTAGAAAGGCAAGATCTATGATCATAACTCAAAAATTAAGACCAAACCATCTAACTCATCATAAGTGTGGATTCGGCCAAGGCTAGCAAATTAGGCTAGGGATCTCAAAATTTCACATACTCGTAGATCAATGAACTTAGAGTAGTATAGAGTTAAGGAAAATTGTCATAAGTTGAAAATTGAATCAAAACAATTCAACCTTTCAAGAACATATATTCGGTCATCAATGAAAAATGGGTTAGGGATTTCATTTTGTTTCAATCTCTTGGATTCAATACATATATGAAATAGAAAGATGAAATCAAGTATCACTTTCTAAAAATTGAAGCAAAATTTCCTCCACCCTCACAACTAGGGTTTCGGTCACATGAAGGAAAATGGGAAGGAAAATTTATTTTGATTCATGCTCTTGAATGATAAACATAGAGTTAATGATGAGTTCAAAGAAATTGGTTTCATAATCATAGGATTTTTCTATGATTTTCTAGAAATTTTTAAACATAAAACCCTAGAAATGAACATGATGATCATGGCCTTGAATCAAGAAAATAAATGAAGAACATAATGTTTATTGATCAAGGATAGTAAGGTATACCTCTTAGAAGTTGGAAAATTGAAAGAAATCAAGCAAGTGCAACACAATTTTTGTTTATGGTGTTCTTGAGAAATGAGAGAAAAGATGAAGATGAAGTTTGATGAAGTAGGAAATGAATGAGAAATGGCCTAAGTGTGGGGTGTGGGCTGCGCATAAGGATGGAGTGAGGGCAAGAAGGCCCAAAATTTTGTTACTTAAGGACATAAGAGTAAAATCACTTTGGGATAAAATTGGTATTTGATAAAAAGTTAGGGACATAATGGTCTTTTAATGCATAAGGTAATCATGACAAATTTGTGGTGAGGAAGAGTAGGAGGTGTGGCTGATTTTTCACCACAAGAAGGAGGAAGAAGCAAATTTGAAGTTGTCTTGCCTTAACCATGGTTATTATTTAATTAGGATAGGATAGGTTAAGGATATTTTAGTCTTTTTCACACTTAAACTCATCATTACATGCATTAAATGCTAGGTGAGTCACCCCCCATAAGTCATCATTGTCTTCATCCATCCAGCGTCAGGTTTTATCCATCCATCCCCCGAATAAAGTATAACAACTTATTTATTTTGAAAATTTTCAAAAATAACCAATATCGTTGGAAACGGGATTTAAAATCAAACCATTTTGTTCTCGAGTCAAAATTAGGTTTTCTGATCAGTAAAATTTTACTATTAGTGAAAATGCAGATCGGGTTCCGTCTGAATTTTCAATCCAAAATTTAATCGTAACTCTCTACAATAAAGTAGAGTATAAATATGACTTTGGTTTATCCAAAAATTATTTTCTTGATCTCGGATAAAAATATAAAAAGATATATATATATATATATATATATATATTTATTTATTTATTTATTTATTATTATTGAGGAATAGTAAAAAGGTGTTACAAGAAACCGACGAACTGGGCCCAATAAAGAAATTTCATACAGGCCCAAACGTGCAAGGAGGTGCCCAAAGTGGCTAGAAGGCTATGTCAAGTGAAGTTGACACAGGCAAACAAGAAGTGGGGTTGAATTGTCTTTGTTAATAATTTTCGAAAACAACTTTTTTCAAAACTTATTTTCTCACACAAAGAATAAAAGGCAGAAGCACACACAGAAAATGATCCTTTTAAAAGAATAACAAAATCAAGTTCCAATCCCCACAGCCAGTATAAACAAATAAAACTGTAAGAGTTAAGGTATTAGAAGATTCACGCAAGTGTTTTATCCTGGTTCACTCTTTTCCAACCAAGAGCTACGTCCAATTCCTTCGACTTGAAGGTTTTACTCCACTATTTATCCAAATAGATTACACCAAGTATTCAACACCTCTCCAAGCTACAAGTATTCATTTCTTACTAAGCCTCTTCAGGCTCTAACTCTAACAAATAGATTGTTTGTTTTTGATCTTCTAACTCACTATGTGTGAGGATATGAAAGTTTAAGATCGGTTGAATATTGCAATAATATTCAAGCCAAATAATTACAGACTTTTGCTCTTGAAAGAATAAAAGAATGAGAGCTCGTAGAATGGCAAACATTTTTCTAGCAAAAATTTCAGATTCGCAAAAGTTATTTCTTTAGAGGTTGAGGTCTTCTATTTATAGTGACCTTTTTCTTCACTTGAAAAATCTTCAACGGTTGTTTTGACTATTCCCGTTTAGAGATGGAATCAAATGCATAATATCCATTGTGACTAATAGCTTGATCGTGGCCATTGTGAAATGTACTCTTGGATATCACTTTTGTACAAAATGGTGAGTCACAGCTCTGAGCAATTGCAACTTGAAAACTGTCTTTCCTCCTTTGTGAAAATTCCAGCTATTCCAGCAGTAAAGGTGACAGGGTACAGAGCGTTTTGCATTTCCACATTGTACTATGTTGCTTTTTGCATTTCCTCGATGGTACTATATTTCTCTCACAAAGAAATAAGGCATTAAAACAGTTAAAGCAAATAGAAAGGACCAACATTCGATTGAAATAAATATCAATCATTTAAAATAAATACTTCTATGTGGTCGGGGTAGCATTTACTTAGCTAGACAGAGCATATGAAAACTTATAAGAAAAACAAACTTGTCTACTTAAAATCTGCGTCTACACGCTTATGGGTAAAACCAAGTCTATGGACTTGCATTTTTCTTTTCGCTCGTCTACTGATGTAACATATCCTCTCGTCTATCATCAAGTCTTTGGACTTGCTATATTTCGGTGAGTTACTTTGATCTCCATCTACTGACGTGGCATTTAAGCTCGTCTACTCATTGAAGCTAAGGTTCCCGTCTACTCATTGAAACTAAAATTCCCGTCTGCTCAAATATTATATATATATATATATATATATATATATATATATATATATACCAAACGTTTTGAGCAGCTCGTCTACATGAATAGATGCGGATTCACAATCTAAGTCCAAGCAGATTCCAAATCACTTTGGTTCCAACATCAACCGGTGAACTTACTGACATCAGAAATGAGGGACAACAATCCAGAACTTTCCTAGAATTATAATTTTCTTTTTCCTTACAAAATATCTACTATTAGATCCTTAGTTTGTTATGAATATCTGGACTGCTAGCCATGTGGCCAAGGCTCCAAAATAGTAGGAACTGTAATAGTTTTAAATACATTGGCTTCAATAATGAAAATTATCAGAAAACGGATTCACATCCAAAATTTTATTCTCTTCCTCCCCCTAGTTTTAAATACATTTGCTTCAATAATAAAAATTATCAGAAAACGGATTCACATCCAAAATTTTATTTCGTGGTGTTGTTGTAATCTTCCTTTATCTGAAAAAAGAAAAAAAAAAATCTATTCATCTTTTATATGAAATTTTGGTTATCGAGGAGACTCTCAAATTAATGTTCCGATAAAAGCTTCATTTTACTTTGTCCTTACTGATAAAAGTCCCACATTGGATAATTTTTACTTTGCTAAAAGTCCCACATCGGAGAAAGGAAACTCATCCCCCTTTCCACCTCCTATATAAAACGTTGATCCTCAAGTGTTTGAGGACATCTAAAAACCAATCCCACTTGAGCTTAATATTATACATAAAGCTTGAGAATAATAGTAAAGAGTTTGGTTTCTTACACTTGGGTTGAATATTAAGTAGAGAATATGAGGATTCTAGTAACGAAATTTCTCGTAGCAAATCAGATTTTGTATTCCTGCACGTCTTGGAAGGGAGAATAGTACTTCTACGCATCTTAAAGGTAAGTCCTTATTATTTATTTATTTATTTATTTATTTTTCTTTCTTTGTTTCTTTCTTTTGTTTATTGGTTGATTAGTTAGTTCTTGAATTTTTTTTTATAAATACTTTAGAGTTAATTTGATAAATTTTCATAATTCGTGTGCTTAATTCTCTTCTATTTTCAAAAAAGATAAATTTGTATTTTTAGAGTTATTAAAAATCTACACAACTAACTTCAAGTAACATTTATAGAATGGACAATGTTCCCTCCTCGTAACCGATTCTCGAACTTAATATTGTTTTCAAATACCTGTTTTCTCGATGAAATGATTTTTTCAGTGTTTTCCCAAATGAATTTAACATTGGTGGTGTCTACATTTCATTTTGTGCTTCGTTGACCTCTTTGCTATCCACCACTTAGTGGCAGATTTATATAAAATTATATTTTGTTGATTTTTTTCCTCTTATTTTGCTTCAAAATCTGCAACCATGATTTTAGATCAATTCTCAAGATTTATGAACTATATGAAAGCATTTTCGCTTAATAAAGTTTATGTTGTCAATGATCTAGGTACCTCTTCCTCCCACTAATCTACTGGATGGATCAACTACTTTGTGAAAAGAAAAAATAATACAAGAAAAGGTTTAAATTATGCTCAAATAAAATATTCTTCTTAAAACTAAAACCTTTTGTTTTCTTAAGAAATCAGAGATCAAACAACAATTGTGTTAGTTTAGATTTACTTTGCGTCGTTATATTCATGTCAAAAGTTGTTTTACATATATTAATCTATGCTTATACATATTCTATTTTAAAAATCATATTGTTTTATCATGCCACTTTCCATAATTGTTTTTTGAATGTTTATTTATTATTACATAGCATTCAACTATGTCACGGGTGCTTACCCATGTTGGAACTCCAAAGGTGGATACAGTAGATATATGATTTTAATAATGCAGTTGTTCCATATTTCATTTATACCTTGTTTGCTTTTATAAAATGAAATATATCATATATGTCCAATAATTAAAATAGTTTACAAGTAAAACAATTTTGGTTGTGCTATTATTATATTAACGACAATTTATTTTGGCATAGAAATGCAGAGATGATATTTTGGAGGCATTGTTCCCGTTTTCATGACTAACACACTATCAAATGAATTTAAAGTTGTGTTTGAATTCAGAGAAGGGAGTTTGGTATTTCTTTTATATATGGTTGCAATTTTGAAATTATTTTTCTGACTAAGGTAAATATAAGTATTTTCTTACATTACTGCTAATAATAAATTCTTTTTAAATCATTCAAGTGTTTTCTTGTAGATTACGAAACATGATACTACTACAGCAAATTACGTTTAATACAAAGTAAAGATGTTCTGAATTATCATTATTATAAGAGTAAGGATGTTTTCTCAAGTGAGCCTCTGCCAAACCCAAAGTTTCGGAACATGTGAAGGCCTTCATCATTATCATCAATTGCTGGTACGGGTGGAAACTAGTCAAGCTAAGTTGGACTTTGCATTAAACGGGTCTGACTTGCATCACTAGTGTTGCTTGAGTCTAAACTATTTACTTGTCATAGGCATTTTTTAAGGTCAAACTTTTTTAAAAGTTTGGTCTCGCCTGAAATCTTACTTAAAGACCCACTTGCAATAAGACCTTAAACTAGACCAGCAGACCTAAATTTGAATAGGATAGGAGCCTACACCTTTTATATAGGCTAGTGATCCAACAACTTTAATAGCCTATTTGGAATCACGATGGGAACAATGCCCACCGTGAAAGCTACTATTTGTAGCTTCATAAAAACCACAGTGGCAGTGGGTTGCAACGTGCAACCAAATAGGCATTAAATTGGCCAGTGAGTTCTACTTTGATAATTTCGTAAACTTGTGCTAATAGGATCAAAACAATAATTTGTAGCTGTCTACAATTATGGTAAGCCTAACTAATGTTTAACAAAGAGACAAGGATATAACTACGAGGGAATACATAATCTCTCAATGAACAATATTTAGTTGGCCACCATTTCTACCATGTAGAGATGTAAATCATGACATCTTGATAATAAAGTACATGGAAATAGAAATTTCTATAGAGAAGTAAGATATCCAATAAATAGTTTAAATGTTCAATAACACATGGCCTCTAAACGATGCAACCATCCATTTTTCTAACACTATGACTACCTAATGCAAAATTAGGTGATATTTTAAACTCATGCACCACACTAAAACCCAGTGCTTGTTTTGACAAGTATCACGACAATTATGTAACAATTGCTAGCAATGCATGCTTAGATAGTCTTACATCTTTGACATGATGCTCATAAAAACAGGCACTATGTTTTATCGTGGTGCATGAGTTTATAATAATTAACCATTAGGCGGCAACACCTGCTCCCATGGGTTGAGGGTTCGAGTCATGTTATAGGGGGAAGTGGGGAACCACTATTTATCCCCTTTAAAAAAGAAAAAAAAATATAATGTAACCATTAGGTAGTCATATTGTTAGCAAAATGTATGGTTGTCTCATTTAGAGGTTATGTGTTGTTGAATATTTGAACTATTTATTATATATTTTACAACTATATAGAAATTTCTAATTCAAAGTACTTTATTATTAAGATGCCATGATTCAAATCTCTACAATAAAGAAATGGTGTACAGCTAAATATTGTTCTTTGAGTGATTATACAATTCCTTCTTAGTTATCTCCTAGTTAAACGTTAGTTAGGCTTAATATAATCGTCTAAGTTTACAACTTATTAATGAAATTGGAAATAGAAATTTCTATTGAGATGTAATATATACTATAGTTTAAATAGAATCTATTGACCTATTTAAAGATGTTGGTCTACTAGTTTGTTTAAAGGTGTAGGTTGGTCTATTTAATGATCTTACTATCTTATTATAAAGTAACCTTCTGAATAGGTTTTTAGGCCAAGTGAAAGTCGACATTAAAAAAAGTCTATTGAACAAAGTAAATAGGTGGGCTCAAACTTATATTACTGATGAAGGCCAGACCTGTTTGACATATGATCGGTGAATTGCTATTTATACCTAGGTTTTTACTTCACACCTATTCCATTTTTTTAAAAAAATTTCTTTCCAAAAATGGCCTTCACTCTCATCTTACACCACCACCAAATGTCATCATATTTCACATCTCTCTCACCATTTTTCACCCTCACATATCCCTCACCATTTTTCACACTCACCTCCTTACCATTCCTCACACCACCCTTTCTCTTGGCATTATCACTCTATCGCACATGTTCGTTGTTGCTGCCATTGTTGAAAGAGTACGCCTTGCTGATCAGGTTCATACGTCTCTGAGTTTTTTTGGTTTGTTACTATCCAAAAATCAAACTCCATAATTTATAAATTTTCAAACCGTAACCAAAATTCCGTAATGTGAAAAACAATTTTTGAATATTACCTTATTTTAGTTTGCGAAGTTTAAAAATGACCTTACGGAAATTACATTCCATAATACTAATGAATTTTTATTTATCTATAACAAAAATTAGATTTCATAAAATAAATGAAATTTTGTATACATTAAAGAAATTAGATTCCATAATACAAAATGAAACTTGTTTATCCATTATGGAAACTAGAGTCCATAATACAAATAAATGTTTCTTTTTTTAAGTTCCGGAATTTAGTTTTTGGAGCATATCCAAGTTCCAGCAATTGCAAACTTGATGTTATGTTCTGATTTATGATGATGCACTTTGTTTTAGGATTGTGTTCTATGGACATGGAAGACTATTTTACCAAGTTGTCCGAGGAAGTGGACATGCCAAGTAGTATGGGAAGATATGAAGACGTTACATCTCCATCTCTTCTCATATTACTTGGCATGTCCACTTCCTCGGGTAGTTTGGCAAAATAGTTTTCCATGTCCATAAAACAAACCCTGAAACAAAACACATCATCACAAACCAGAACACAACATCAAGTTTGCAACTGTAGAAACTTGGATATGCTTCGAAACCTAAAATCTGGAATTGTTAAAAAAAACATTTATTTGTATTATGGAATCTAATTCCATATTGGATAAAAAAATTTCATTTTTATTATGGAATTTAATTTCTGTAATAGATAAAAAAGTTTCATTTGTACTATGGAATCTAATTTCGTAATGGATGAAAAAATTCATTTGTATTATGAAATCTAATTTCCGTAATGCCATTTTTTAAACTCCGCAAAAAAAAAAAAAAATCGGATAAAACTCATAAGTTGATTTCCATATTATAGTATGAAATTTTGGTTACGGTTTGAAAATTCATAAATTATGACGTTTAATTTTCGGATATTAACAAACCAAAAAAACTTAGAGTCGCACGAACCTGATCAGCAAGGCGTCCTCTTCCAACAATGGTAGCAACAATGAACGTGTGTGGTGGGGTGAAAATGCCAAGATAAAGGTTGGTGTGGGAAATGGTGAAGGATGTGTGAAAAATGGTGAGAGAGGTGTGTGTGAAAAATGGTGAAAGCGTTGTGAAAAGTGATGATATTCAGTGATGATGTAACATGAGAGTTAAGTACATTTTTTGGAAAAAAAAATTTAAAAAAAAGATGGGATATGTGTGTGAAGTGAAAACCTTGGTGTAAATAGCAATTCCCTTTTACATAAGACCGTTTTTTGGTGATCCATTTCCATCCCTAAAGGTGGCCCATAGAAAATGTAGATTTGATATCCCCCCTCCCCCTTGATATTCTCACATCTCATTTACAAAATATTTTTGTGCTTTACCCATTTTATCCATACCCACTTATTACCCACTACCTTAAATCACTAAATCCTATTTCCCCAATTTCCCGCCCCTCTCCTTCCCACCTCATCCTCACCTCCTTCTCAGTTTCCCCCTTTCTTTTTCCTGCAATAGAGACAACGAGAGAATGAGATAGTAAGCTTCCTTTAGCATCCTTTAGTGAGTGAACGAGAAAGTAAAGTAGAACGAGAAAGGCTTCAAAGATGAAGACAACAAGCTTAAAACAAATTAAAGGAGGAGACGAAGAGCAGCAAGGCGATGCGGAGACGGCGAGGCAACGAATTAGTTTAAAACGTTAAATAAATTTGATACTTACGGAAACTAGTTACGGAAACTAGTTTCCATAAGTGTAAACAAATTTGACACTTTCCTTAAATGGAAGGTGAATGTCAAGAAATTACACACTTACGATTCCGTAAGTGAAATCAAAAATTAAAATAAAATCATAGGTCAAACCAAGAAATTAAATAAAATAACATTACCTCCCTGTGTAACATCCCAAATTTCCTAGCTTGCAAAATAGTATTACCCAATAAATAGAAGGAGCCTATCTTTAAGGGAGAAGTGTTTTAAGGATAGTTAATAATAAATGTTTTAGATTTGTTAAGAAAGAAATGTTTAGAATTAAGATAGGGGTGTATTTAGTAGTTGAAGAGGTGTAGATAGTAAGCTGGGTTTTAACTTTTACTAAAGAAAAAAAAATAAAAAAAAATAAAAAGAAAGAAGAGAAGGGGATAAAAGAAGGGGGAACGTGAGAAATGGGGGATGGATGAAATCAGAATAGTAGAGAAAGAAAGGAAAAGAGAAAGAAAGAGAAGGGAGAGGAAGAAGAAAGAAGAATGGAGAAGAGAGATCAAGGGATATAGCCATGAGAAGGAGATGAGGGTTGGAGATCCTAGATCAAGTTTGCAGAACCAAGAGAAAGAAATGGAAGAGAAGAAAAATGAGAGAAAACTAGGGTTCAACCAAAAAGGGAGATCCACACAGACAACCTTCAATCCACTACATAGTCATGTGAGTTCTTGTTGTTTGTAACATTGGGTGACCATAAATCCCAACTATTTGCTAAGTGCTTTATTACTTACATGCTTATTTTGGTGTTGGATGATGTGTGGAATCACTGATTTTGATTGCATGCAAGGTTAGGGGTTGATTTGGGTGACATTGATAAAGGGGGAGGAATTACTCTCCAAACCCGTATTGAGACCCTGTCAGTATTTCATAATAACTTCCTCCACAAATATTGTTTCGAAGTGATATTTGTACCATTGGAAAATAGACCCATTTTCCTTCGAAATAGGCTTTGGAATGGTTCAATTTCATTAAGTATCGATGGATAAAAATGACATGCAAGTTGCTGTTTGTACTTGAAACTCTGAACTGATACTGTTTTAGTATTTAAATTTTAGTAAATTGTACAAATATTGGATTGAGTTGATTCTTGTGCTATTAGAAAAGAGAATTGTTTTCTACAATTTAGGCTTTGGAATGGTCCAATTTCATTAAGTAATGAAGGAGAAAAATGACGTGCAATTTTCTGTTCATGTTGGATACTCTGTGCTGATACTGTTGTGATGTTTAAATTGTAGCAAATTGTGCTAAGGTTGGATTGAGTTGATTCTTGTGCCATTAGAAAATAGAATTGTTTGGCTACAATTTAAGCTTTGGAAGATCTAATTTTTATAAAGTTTTAGTGGAAAAAACCCAGTTCCAAGTTGCTGCAAATTCTGATTTGATAACTGTAAGTATAATGGCACTTGATTTGTGTAGAATGAATTCCTATGTGTTCCAATTTTGTCCAAACATGAATAATACTTACAATTGTAATTAATATGGTGTTCTTTGTGACTGTATGTTCTATTTTTATTGGTTGTTGGATGTTAAGTTTGGTTTGTACATGTTATAAAACAATGGTGTGACATTTGATTTGTGTTATATCTTTATTATTGGTACTTTTGTGGATGTTTAATGAAACTATCATTTTGGTATAGTTACTGAATGCTTGATAAATTACCTTCCATTAGAGAAGATGTATAAGAAAATGAATCGTAGCATGGCATTAAAAACTTAAAATGGTCTATGTTTAGTGAAACTTAAGGTTTCAAAACTATTCTAGCCATTATTTAAGGCCACAATATTCTTGTGGGTGAGATGTTTTTGTAAGTCCTTCATTTTTTTGGAGGCTAGGATATGGTACTAGCAATTAAGGGACGCCTAATTATTGTCATAGAGCTCTGACTGCCATATCAACTAGTTTAAACTACGCGTGCCTTATTTCCGCTCACACTTGAGGTACCTAGTAAAGGTTTTTATACTTAAAATGCCTATGCTTAGATTCATTTTCATCAAATAACTCAATCCAAGAGAGATGGAAGAAAAAAGGGAGAGAGAGAGAGAGAGAGAGAGAGAGAGAGAAAGAGGGGGACAGAGAGAATATTTTAAAAAAAAATTAAAATTATTTTAACTTTTAAAAATATTTTTGCGGATGGATAAAAGAGATATAAAATTATTTAATTTCTTAAAATAAATTTTAGTGGATGGATTGGATATCCATCCGTAAAAAAGTTGTTAATGGATGGATTGGATGGATTTTATTTAATGGATCATGGATGGATTGGATTTTTTTTACTGAATTTTTAATGGATCATAATGGATTAATGGATTGTTTCCAATCCATCCGTTATGATCCGAATAAAAATTTATCCAATCCATCCATTTGCCACCCCTACATCTGGCAGGGCTGGCAAAATAATCCATTAATCCGTTATCCATCCGGTCCATCCATGAGAAAATCCATCCAATCCATCCATTTATAAAAAAATAATATAAATGGATTGGATGGATTGGATTATTTTTTTAGTGGATGGTTTATGATCCATCCAATTCTTTTAAAAAATCCATTGGACCAATAACCAAAAAGTAATGGATCAACTTTTATCCGCTTCATCCCTTCAAAAAAAAAAACTTATCCGCTCCAAAACCAATTTATATTTTTAAATCATTTTTCACAAAATAAAAAAAACCTCCATCTAATTTTCTATTTTTTCCTATTATTTTCTCTTCACTATTTTCAATTCTTTTATTTGATTTTTTTTAACTAACTATTTGTTCTCAAGTAGTACTGTGTAGTTTCTGTTTCTTTTTCTTTACCATGCATGTGTTCTTCTAAATTCTAATTTTACTTCTACTGAGCACAATGTCTATTTAGAATTGTGATTGCATTGTCTACGTTAGTACAATGTTGAACAAGGAGACATGATAGATACGCACAAAGCTAAGAGTATAGCAGTTCCGATAGGTTTTCTTTTTTCCTTGCTATTTTTGTCTGAGAAAACTTCAAAAAAAAAGTATTAACTAAAATTGAAATTGAAAGCGCTTAAAGTCAGAGGACAGAGAGGAGAGAGATGGAAGAAAAAAGGGAGAGAGAGAGAGAGAAAGAGGGGGACAGAGAGAATATTTTTTAAAAAAAATTAAAATTATTTTAACTTTTAAAAATATTTTTGCGGATGGATAAAAGAGATATAAAATTATTTAATTTCTTAAAATAAATTTTAGTGGATGGATTGGATATCCATCCGTAAAAAAGTTGTTAATGAATGGATTGGATGGATTTTATTTAATGGATCATGGATGGATTGGATTTTTTTTACTGAATTTTTAATGGATCATAATGGATTAATGGATTGTTTCCAATCCATCCGTTATGATCCGAATAAAAATTTATCCAATCCATCCATTTGCCACCCCTACATCACACTAATGCTTTCTCACTCTCCACGTGAAGTCACGCTTTTTTTTGGTTTCATTTCTGATTTTGGCGCCAAAGCATATAGCAACAAAGAAAGCAAAACCCTGAGAAACAAAGTTAAACAACACACTCCAATCCTGATATCGAAACCCTGTGAATTGTGATCAATGGCTTCAAGCAACGTGGAAGAAGAAGCAACAACGCTACCTATGGACGATTACGAGACGTTGATTTCAACCACCGACGTTGAACTGCTCAAGAGAGCTTGGCGTAATGAGAAGGCAGCCCCAGAGATTCTTCGATTTCAATCCGATTTGATTAGCCGTGTCACAGAACAGATTCAATTGATGGTAAATTCTCACGTCCTCAAACCCTAGCACCCCCTTTTTCGTTTCATTTCTTCATAGACATTGCAAATTGAAATTAATTTCAATCTTAGGTTTTTTCTTTTGTCCTTTTTAAATTGACCTATAGATTATTCACAGTACTTTTCGTAACCTGTACATAAAGTTCATTTATTTATTTTTTAAAAAATTCCAGCTGAGAGAAAGGAGACTAAATTGGTTTCATCAGGATTTTTGTTTTTATGGACTGACGAATCCTGAATGGTGGTATGGAGTATCAAATATTTTTAATAATATGACAATTTATGATTTGCTGACAATCTAAATTATACTTACACTAATGATAAGGTTAGTTTGGTGGTCGGGGTTGGGTAGCTAAGGAGTTGATTGATAATGAGGTTGATGGTTTAAATATCTCTCACTAACAAAAATGCTAACATTTGTCTGTCAAAAAAAAAGCTAATGGTGCATATCAATTAAATACAATTTTTTAAATATCCGGTACTTTGTGTTAATTTTTTGCAGTTTTTGCTTTGAGTTTTATTTCAACAGAATAAAGGGTGTTAAATTTTGGTGCCATATATTTGCAGGAGGAAACCGTGGAGGAGAAATCTATTGGTGGTACTGACCCTCTATCAGTATCTCTATACCAAATGGATTTGGATAGAACCTTGTTTCTATTAAGATCATATCTGCGGATCCGCATTCAGAAGGTAGCCATCGGCAATTAGCCCTGAAGTAATAGGATCATTATGGGTGTTAAGTAAAATTTGTTTCATTTGTTTCATTTAGCCTTAACCTCAAATCAAACATTAACAGTGTCTGTGTCAATCTTCAACTAGATTTAAATTATATTTTCTGTATAGACTTTCTTTTGCGTTATATTTCTAATTTCTCCTATTCTATTTTTCCTCTAATATTTTCACAGCCTTCATTTCTACCTATATAATAGGTGTTAGAATAATTAGGATAAACATTAATTGTTGGAATATTTGAAGACATGTCAAGTAGCAAATAGTGTTGATTAGCTGTTGTAATTAGTCTGCAATTTGTTTAATATTTGGACCGTGTTTTCATTGCAGATTGAAAAGCACATGTTCCACATCGGAAAAACTCAAGAACTTTGGAACAGGCTTTCTAAAGACGAGAAAATCTTCACTAGAAGGTAAGGCTATGCTTTACAGTTTCCTTATGGTTATTGTGGTTTTTGAATCTATTGTTCCGGTTGCAGGTGTACAGATGATCTAAAACAACATCTGGAGGAGAATGTTCTATCAAAATTGCCTGAAAATTATCAATCTGTTCAGAAGCAATCTGTTATAAGTGAAGAGGATGACATGGGTAAATTACCATTCTTAGAAGTCAATTTAGGTTGTTTTTTCATTGTTTCTTTTGGACCATTTTGTGTCTGTCTGGGTATTCAAATTTGCCTTGCCTGATAATCATCAGTCTGATATGAGATGAAGTTCTTACCTTTTTAGCATTTTGGCAAGTAGTGTGAAAGAACTGGCATTTATTGGATTGAAGGCATCACACTCAAAAGTCTGATGACTGGTTCTGTTCTGTGGTAGTTTTTCAATAAATCATGACCTTCATTCTTTTACTTTTTCTGCTAATTACTAGCTTTCTGGATGAGATTTTGGATACTAATCTTCATTATTTGACTGGAAACTGTTGTGATGTGCATCGACCCCTTGGATAGTGCGTCCTTCCATTATGCATCTCAGCTATTATGGATTATTTTCCATGGTGAATCATATTATAGAGGCTTCTCCCTCATTTTCCCTACTTATGCTCTCTCTTTTGCTAACTTAAGTGTTTCATTGTTTTCGCTTGGGTTTACTTCAATCATGCTTTGGCTTTGAGTCCTTTTGTCTTCAAATCATCCTGACATAAATGAATGACATACTCATTGACAATTATTCTGTTTGTGTGTTTCAGTCCCAGAACCACAACTAGACACATTTGTTTTATGTAGAAGTAAAGAGTATCTAACAGGCATTCAACTTGAAGATGGGCCTGTTGATGACAGGCAATTCCCTTACTCTTGCATGAATTTGTTCTTCTGTTCTTAGAAAAAAGGTAGAAAATAGTTTAATTGATTGTTCTGGCAGGTCGAAACTTTTTGAGATGGAGCCTGGTGTCCTCTACTTCATATGTTACAAATCAATAAAGGCACTTGTAGAGAGTGGCAAAATTGACCTGCTGTGATAAGTTAAAAATTTGTATAATGACTCTCATGAAACATCTCACTATTGTTGATCAACTATCTCATACCAAGGCTGAAATCATGTTCCTTGAGACTGGCCTTTTTCTTAATTCTGGAGTATGGAGCTAATCCAGGACGCTGTCAAGAAAAGGAAATCAGGACTTACATGGTATATGGTCAGCCCTTGGTTGGACAAGGCCCCTAGGAGGAAGCATGAGGATCAATTGTGTAGATGTTTTTCTTGTTCAAGTGTTTGTCTTCACTGTTTGCTATTTGTTTGTTTATGGTCCAGTTAGTGTTTTCTTATATTCTACAAACATTTCTGGAGCAATGGCTTTGGAACCTTTGCAATTTGTAATTGTTACAAGAATAGAACAGATTCTGTTAAAGGAACTAAGCAGCATCTTAATGTTTAAAGGCTTACTATTATCTCCAGGTTCGCAATCTTGGTGTGTTTGGATGAAGAATCTTGAAGAATGTATTTTTGGGAAGACCTTTAAAAAATGCTCTCTTTGGGTATTTAATATGATCATCTTAAAATTTTCAAGACATTTTAATGGGGTATTTCATTATCCAAAATAAGGAATTTAAAATTTCTCCTCAATAGGTAAAATTCTTAGAATCTTCAACTCTTCTCCACTATCAACCCCCGTGTCTCTTGTAAACCTAGAGAAGGGAATGAAAAGAAAACCCAAAGCATACGCTGTTGGGGGCCATGGACTGACTGTGAGTTGAGTTCAAGTCAGTTATTTAGTTGTGTATACACCTTGTGTATTTAACATGATCAATTCAAGACACTTTAATGGGGTATTTCATCATCCAAAATAAGGAATTTAAAATTTCTCCCCAATAGTAAAATTCTTGAAATCCCTCACTTTTCTCCATTTTCGACCCAAGTTTTCCTTGTAAACTGAGAGAAGGAAATGAAATGAAGACCAGAGCGTATGCTGGTGGTGCCCTTGTGAGTTGGGTTGATGGATGAGCAACATTATGTCCTGAATAATCGCCATACCCGATTTAGATATTTTTCTTGTTACAATTAACCTATAAAAAATAATAATATGATCCCAAACTGAATAATTAATAATGGAAAAAGTCTATTATTATCATTATTATATATTGTTATTCAATTAAACTTTTCCATTATTTTTTTTTCATTGAATAACAAAATATAACGACGGCGACGATGATGATGATTATAATAGTAGTAGTAGTAGTATCATGATAAATCATAATTAGAGGTGACAACTAACTTAGAACAACAAGATATCACCAAATTACATTCTTGACTTGATTGGATTTTTTCAATTTTTTTAAACGACAATCGTGACAATTTTCAAAAGATGATACTCCTTTATAAAAAGTTTCCCCATTAAAAGTTATTTACAATACCCATTAAAATAACCGTGAGAACGAGTAAATACCAATTGTAGAGCAACTAAACATAAGAGCAAATTGCTTTCTTGAGTGGATTGATCGTTTTCAATTTCTTGAGATAACCACGGATGATTTTTAAAAGAACGTATTTCTCTGAAAAAAATTTCCCTATTACAAATGACTTGTTTAGAAGGTTAAGCTTATTGAAAAAGAAAGGTTAGAATTTTGCTTCTGGTACGGAATTTGAAAAAAGAATTGACAGGATTGAGACTTCGGTTGATGAAAAAAGAACATATTGAAGAAGAATGGTTTTGACTACAAGAGTTGCTTCAATAGTGGGTCTATGACTCTATATCGCTTCCTATGCCAATGGTCGATTTTAAAAAAAAAAAAGGATTTTAATAAAAAATTAAAAGTGTAAGAGACTATTTCAGCCATTAAAATATTGAAAGGTCAATATAATGTTACTTTACCAAATAAGTAGTTTGAGGAGCTAAATCATGTTACTTTACCAAATAAGAGCCGGTTTGTATTAGCTTTTCCTCAACACAAAGTGGCGTTCCAAGCAACGTTTATAGGAAGCTCCAACTTGAAGCTTTGGTTAAAAGTGCCTCAGAATGCATAATACTTCCATTTGTGTTGAAAATAATTATAAACAAATAGGCACTAAGTAGTTGAGGGGGTAAATCCCATCTTATCATATTAACGTGTTTATATTCATACCAATTTTTAAAGAAAAAATCGAAAACCCATTTAAAATCAATGTTTATTGAATGAAAACAGAAAATCGATTGGTTCGAAACGGTTTTCAGATTTTTTTTTTGTTTAATTGAACTACATATATAAAATTTAATATATATTAATTTTACTTTTTATATTTTTATATTTTATTTGTTAGTTTTTTCTCTAATAATATTTGTTAGTTTGATGTGATGTAGTTTTTTTTTTAATGTTCCAAACTTAAAATTGATATGTTCTGGTTCGTGGTGTTTTAATTTTTACTATATTATATATTATATTTGTTAATGTTAATTAGACTTACCTTTTATTTATATTGTTAAAACTGAAATATCTAATCCAATTAAAATCAATATTTTTTTTTACTTTAATTAAAATCAATGATTGAATTGGTTGGAATTTGATAAATTTTTTGCTCAAAAATCGTTATAAACCAATTCACTCCACGAACCGTCCTAGTGACGCTGACGAAGAAAGAAATTTTAGAAGTTGTTTCAGTGATTCACAATAAACATGTGTGTATCATGTATGTTTCTCTATTGTTATTTTTTTGACGGAATGTATGTATCTCTATTATTATTATTAATTAATAATTATGCTTTTTTCTTATTATAATGCGCACCGGCCACTCGTCGGTGTTCATCATATTGGGTACAATACAAACGTTTGAAGTACTATAATATATCCTCTAAAAGGCTATTTTCATATTACAATTAAAAAACAACTATTTACTTAATTAGATGAATAATAAAGAACTTAAATCCATGTAGATAGACCAGAAAATGAATTGGTGACTTTCGATTTGGGTTCGGCTGTCTAAATCTTAGTGCTTAATATTATATTATAAGAATAATTTACACTAATAATATAAAATATACAAAATCATTTAAAAAATGTGAATTTTTTTTTTTGGGTGAAAAAATCGTTGTGCTTTCTTTTGGGTTTTGTGCTGTGTGTATGTAATTAATAATTATTGTGTTTTCTTGTGGAAACAACAATCGTCATTTAGTTAATTACGCAGTTGGCAGATTATTTAATTTATTCTATTTTTTACAATTTTGATTTTATAGTCAAATATGAATGTCGAATTATTAGAAGAATATATACCAAAAAATATAAAATATAATAACAAATTGTAGGTGTAATGAGAGATTCGAGTTCTAAAATCAAACATTTTAAGAAATATCTTAACTAATATTGAAATTGTATGAATAATTGATTAAAGACTAAAATTCAAATAGAATAAAAATTTAAACGTGGAGCTAGTGATTAACCAGGGGTTTTAATTTTTTAAATAATTAATTTTCAATGTTGATATGGAAGTGGGCTCCAAAATAGATTATTCAAATAAAAATGCATTAGACCCATCAAAATTAATAGTTGTTCCCACATAGAAAAAATAACAATTATTAGCTAATTTGAAATTTTGGATATATTAAGTTATATTATTATTATTCGATAAAAATAAAGTCTCTAAACAAATTTGCATCCGTCAAATATTCATTTCTTTGGTCAACTAACTACTTATGTTTTTGTATAAAAACCAGCTCACTCCTCGTTTTGGTTGGTAGGCACATCATCGGCACATGTGAGTCCTTAACAGACATTAATCACTTTATGTGGAAAACGTGCAATTTCTTTTCGTTTTCCACGAACCCAAAATAAAAACTCCTTTCAATAATTAAATGAAGCTTTCTTTTTATTTATATAATCATGACATTAGTACGAAGTATCCACCATTATTAGCAGTGACTAATCCCCATCGGGAAGCTGAAATGAAGCTTATTTGAAAGCATAAAAGTAAATATTTATGAAAAAAATATTTTTTATAAATTTTTTGAAAATGTAATTATGTAAAAAAAAGAGTTTTATTTTGACTCATATAATTTTTTGTACCATATCAATCAATCACACATTATTAATATCTAACATTTACTATAGTTATCCTAAAACAGAACCATTATAATTTTTTTTCATAGATCTTAATTAATTAAATCTACTAATAATATATGTTTCCGAAGGTAATGTACCACTACTAGTGCATTTCATTTTCATTGGAACTTTACTAGCGCATTTCCTTCATTTTTCGAGTCAATTTCTCCCTTTCGTCAATTGTTATATAATTCTTTCTTTCTTTCCGTTCTACTCTTTGCTAAAACTCAGCAACACAAAGGCAAAGGCAAAGTACTCAAATATGGAGAAAGCAATTCAAAGACAGAGAGTTCTGCTTGAACATCTCCAACCCATTTCTTCAAATTCATCTTTTTCATCTCAAACCCATCAATCTACTGATCTCTCAGTAAGTTTATATGTTATTACCATTTCACTTTTTGAGCTTATGTGTTAGTGTTGCCAAAATACCACTGTATCTCTATTTATTTCATGTATTCTGTTGCATTGTATGTTTTGTTTTTAGGAGCAATTTTTTTTTCTTTCATGTGGGTGTTTCAGTTTCCTTTTTTGATATATATATTACTGCTTGTGCTTTTTCTTATTTGTGTCTTGGTTATGTGTTTGTATAAATTTGATCTTGTGTTAATTAGGAGCTATTCAATTTGACACTGAATTGTGAAGGTGGAGCTATATTGTAACTTAAGATCATATGTATTTATGTTCTTTTGAGTCTTTTGCAATGTCACCTTCTGAAGAATTTGTAGCAAAATACTTTACTTGTTTCCACACCTTTGGTTTCTTTCTTAATCTGAGATGGTTAATTTTGTTCTTTTATTCTCTGTCCAATTTATTGCTAGGCTTCATTCTGTTCTGCTGGGAATTCTTCCGAAGATGACGTGGTGATTGTAGCGTAAGTTCATTAATGTGGCATTGCGGCACTATATAGGTAGCATTTGGTAGACTTAAAAGAACAGGATGAAACATATCCAAGAGAACAAAACAAAAGTATACACTCTGTTCTATGTTCTGTAACTGTTAGCATGCCAAATGCTACCTATGAATGTTAAACTTTTATTTGTTTTATGGTTTATCTTTTTGTTAATAACAGTGTTAACCAATTGACCTTACTTTCAATGCAATCACCAGTGCATATCGTACTGCCATTTGCAAAGCAAAGCGTGGGGGTTTCAAGGATACCCTTCCAGATGATCTACTTGCCCCGGTTTTGAAGGTAAACTCTTTTATTAATTGCTTGGTTGATAAGAAAAAGATTGGAAAGAAAATGATCAATTATGAAAAATGGTTTAGTGGTCATTTATAATGGTTCATTATTGGAAATTATTACAGTGAAATGGTTTGGTTCAAAATTACCTTAAACTTCATTTTTTTGATTATTTGTGTCTTTTTCTTTTTCTATTTCCTTTTTGTAGTTTCTTACTTATTAGTTCTCATATAGGCTGTGATAGAGAAAACAAATGTAGATCCAAGTGAAGTCGGAGACATAGTTGTTGGCACAGTACTAGGACCAGGATCAGAAAGAGCAATTGAGTGCAGAATGGCTGCCTTCTATGCTGGTTTCCCTGGTAAATTTTGCTGCTATATATTGTGCATGTGCACTGTCTGAGTAAATTAAAGTAAACACCTTGTTGAGTTTGAACTTAGCCATATTCACTGATAAAAAATATGATTTATATATATGAATTTGCTTACTCACTTCACTAACTGTGAAACTCACGAGGTGATTTAACTTCATTATGATCCAGTGTTTAAAGCTAATATGTATTTTTGCTCAATTTCCAATATATAATTGATCTCTTCCAATTATCAACCAGAGACGGTGCCTCTTCGAACTGTCAATCGGCAATGTTCATCTGGTCTTCAGGCAGTTGCTGATGTTGCTGCATATATAAAAGCTGGGTTCTATGACATTGGTAAGTATGAATGTAAACTAAGTGTAAGTGTAAATGGTTGTGTTAGTTATTTTTCCTAATATTCCTATTAATTGGTGCAGGCATTGGGGCAGGATTGGAGTGTATGTCACAAGATAATATTTCAAGGCTTCGCAAAATTAACCCAAAGGTACATTGAAGTGTATTTTTGAAGTTGACATTTCATTTCAAACATGGTTTATTCATATTGACTTTTCATTATTTTAACAGGTAGAAACCTTTGCTCAAGCCCGGGACTGCCTTCTTCCTATGGGAATCACTTCAGAGAATGTTGCACATCGTTATGGTGTGACAAGGCAGGAGCAAGACCAGGCTGCTGTGAGTATGACAAGTGTATTTAATATGCTAAGAATCTATGAAAAGCTTGTTGCAAGTGTCTTCTTCGTTCATTATTTAATATGCTAGAATCTATCTGAGATACATAAACTCTCTTGATTTGTGTAATTAGGTTGAGTCTCACAGGCGTGCAGCAGCTGCAACCGCAGCTGGTAAATTCAAAGAAGAAATAATTCCAGTTTCTACAAAGGTAAGTGCCAACTGCAAAGATGATTTTCCTTGTAATATTCATAATTTTTTTTTGTTTTGTTTTTTGATAAGCTTGTAGTATTCATAATTTAATACTACTACTGATTTATTTCCAAAGATTGTGGACCCTAAAACTGGAGAGGAGAAGCAAATTATAGTATCGGTTGACGATGGTTTCCGACCAAATGCAAATTTGATGGATTTAGCAAAACTGAAGCCTGCATTCCAGAAGGATGGATCCACAACGGCAGGTACTCAAGAAATAAGTTCTTGTTAATTTTGTTATTCTGGGTAAAATCTTCTACCAAGTGGATCTGTTTGCTCTATATCTCACTTTACTTTTAATTTCAGGGAATGCTAGTCAAGTCAGTGATGGTGCTGCAGCAGTGCTCCTCATGAAGAGAAGAGTAGCTTTGGAAAAAGGGCTTCCTATTCTTGGAATATTCAGGTAAAAAATAATGATGCCAAAACAATGGAATTCTTTTTTCAAATTTGAGTCACATCGAGTGTGGATCTAGACAAAGTCCTGTATGTATCCTGCAATTTGTGCATCACTTGCATGTCTAATATACTCTTGCATTGCCTGGTTTTTTTATATTTATACCCCATATCTAGTATATTTAAACAATTAATTATATTATGCTCATTTAACAGCAAATTACAAAGATAGTCTTAGGTTCCCGAAATTACTTTTTAGATAAATCTAAACTTATAAAAGAGGCATGTGCGGGTACATGCATATGGCATCGATCAGTGTTGTCAAATTGCCGCCATGGAATTATGACATGGAGGATTCTGTGCCAGCCGCCATAGGCCGCAATGCCTATTATATCTGCCATGTTTCCGTCTAAGTCCGCAATGCCTATTATATCCGCCATGTTCCATCATAGGCCGCAATGCCATATTTATATGGCGGATATTTGGCTGGCTGCCATAATCCGCCTTAACACTGGCATCGATGCTGTAGGACATGTTAATTAAATTGAGATCCTAATTATATGCATGTAATTACTTATTTAGTGCTTTGTATTAGAAAGTTGCTGAAATGAAGGATATTTTGATTCCTAGTGCTTCCCGATTTCGATATTAGAATAGCTTGGGCTGCAAAGAATATTCCAAATCACTAACTCATTATCGCATGGAAATCTATTCAAACATGGTATAAAATGAAGTTAGGCTTCTAATACAATCTCATTCTTTATCTTTTATATTGTCAAAATAGAAAACAGAAATCAATGCATGCACAAGTGAATTTAATGTCCTTCATTCAATTTTGTAGGGGTTTTGCGGCTGTAGGTGTAGATCCTGCTGTCATGGGTATTGGCCCTGCTTATGCTATTCCAGCTACAGTGAAATCTGCTGGTCTTGAACTTGGTAACATTGACTTGTTTGAAATCAATGAGGTAATGTGCGGTTAGAGCAGTTGTCATGATAATTAAAAATATCCTTTTATCTTACATTTACTCAAAGGAGAAATATGTGTAGGCGTTTGCTTCTCAGTTTGTTTATTCCTGCAAGAAATTGGCACTTGATCCCAGAAAGGTCAATGTCAATGGTGGTGCCATTGCTCTTGGGCATCCTTTGGGTGCTACAGGTAAATTTGAGCTATTTTCAGTTAGAATTTTTTTTTATTTGTTCTTGTATTTAATGCTAAATTATTAAAAGACTTGGTTGGAAACATGCTTATGTTTGTATTAATGTAACATATGCACTGATATTATGTCAAGGACAAGCCACCTTACAGATGAACAGGTTAATTCTGTTCATCTTTCATGAACCTAATGCTGACCTGACTTCCTGTCTTTGAGATGTTTAACTGCTTACAAATGGTGATTTACATGCAACCATTTTGTGTCAGGTGCACGCTGTGTTGCAACTTTATTGAATGAGATGAAGCGCCGTGGCAAGGATTGTCGCTTTGGTGTAATCTCAATGTGCATAGGTGATGTTTTTTCTTCTGGCCTCTCCCCAACTCATACCAGATAAAAATATTGTGCATTTGAGATTGATATATAATACATAAATAATCATTTTAATTCACTGTTGTCAAATTTAGCTTTATCTTAAAAATGCTTATTGATAGGTATTGTTAGTGAAGTAGTTAGCTAGTTAGGGGTGAGTTAGGGAAGTAATTAGGAAATAAGGCATATTGCCTATATCAATAAGAGGAGAGATTGAGAGAGAGATCATCTTGTAATTTGGAAAGGATTAGTGAGGAGAGTATGGGTCTCTCGAATACCCATGAGTGTGTGAGTGTGAGAGTTATTGCTCTGTAATTCTGATCTACTAGAGTAATTCAATTTCAAAGCTAATTCTGATCCAGTTCATATCACTTATCCTGTGAAAGCTGGGAGATAACATGATAGAATTATTTCAAGGTTCATCAGGAAAAATGGTCCTGTATCATGTTTTTTTTTTTTATAAACCAAATATATATTGATACGAGTACAAGGGGTATTCGTGACCCATATACAAGAAGCATCAAAGGAACGTTACAAATTAGAGATCCACAAGTACCTCACCAAACTGCAACAGAATAGAGTAATAACCTCCCAATCAGTCAACCAAACTAGAAACTGAATTCCAAGACCTCACAACCAACAACCAAAGTTTTTAAAGGATATGATGATGCCTTCACATAATGTTGGTATTTTAACCTGGTGCCTAAACAAGACAGTCTAGTATTTAGAGTGGCTTGCTAAATAAGTTAGCATTTTATTTTCAGAAAAATAATTACTTTAGAATATGAAAAATAAAGGACCACATGGAAATATGTTTTTACCTAAAAAATTAAAAGTAGAAGAACAAAACAAAAGTGAATCTTGTGAGTAAATCTTAAATGCATCCATGGAATATTATTGCATTCTTCCATTCTCTGATCATTGACCAACTTGTACCCCTTTTAGAAGATGTTAGGCAAGCATTAGGAGAACATGCATGTGAGTTTATGATGTTATTGGTTTCCTTGCTTAATGTCATTGTTGAAACTTAAATCATTTCAGGGTCAGGTATGGGAGCTGCTGCTGTTTTTGAAAGGGGAGACTGTTGAAAATTTGTACTATTTTAGAATGATTTGAAAAAGTAACAATATTGTCAAAGGATGCTTCATATATACATAATTTATAGTTTTGCTATTTGGGATTAAATTATGACTGTAAGGTTACAAAAAATGACATGGTAACCGCTTTTCTATTGAGTAGAAAACAATAAATGTATCCCAGCGAGATTTATTATAGCCATCTTTGTTTGAATGTTGATGACTAAAGACCTGAAGGAAGAAAGATGAAATTATTTGACGGAAATTATGGAATTGAAGCACCTGACCTGATTTTGTCTTGTTAGTAAGATAATTTTTTAGGTTTTTTCTTTTCAGAAATAAAGGGGAGAAATAAACAAGGAATATGAAAATAAATTCACAATGAACCTAACATCCATTTTTCACTTATCCCATTTTCGAAATATTGACACGCAAATTGCACAGTATGGGGAGCTCCTCATGAGTAGATAATCCATAAACTTACTATAAATTTTTTTTTTATTGAAGCACGTGTTTCCGTTCCACTTTGGAATTGCCTTTTTTATGTAAAAGAAGGAGACCTCATTTAGCCACACACGAACACACTGACTTTGAATTATACTTGCCACACCATGCTACAAAGCTAGAAGATCAAATTATTTATATGAAGAGTTCAAAAGGTAACGAGGAAGATGTTGAGAATGAAACGGAGTTTAAATTCTTGAAAGATGATGATGACATTGGGTTGCTTGTTCAAGAAATGTGCAATAAAGAATAGTCGTAGGAACTTCTTGTATCAAGTCTAGAGCATATTACCATTATCATAGAGGAGGATGAAGAACCTACAACTTATGGTCAATTGGTAAAAGCGAGTCAACTCATACCATGTATGCATGTTATTGCATGAAGCATCTAAACACAAAGGTTGTGATATGGATTTACATCATCTCATGTTTTAAAAAGACATGATTTAAAAAACATGAAGTGATCCTTGGAGAGAAAAAGAAATGTTTTGAGAATATAAATAATGGGTCCCATAATCAGTCATGGTGTGTCCATCTGTTAAAAAATGAATTTATATCTCTCTAATATGATCATCATGTTATAAGATAGAATCTTTTTCCTTGTGATATCTAGTGAAAGTTTGAAAGTTTCATTCAAAATTCAAATTGAGGTTGTACTTAGTTAATATAGAAGGCAATATTGTATGTTGAAACAATTGTTTGTCAGGCCCAAGTATTAGAAAATTTTATTATCAAGAGAGACTAATAATATAATATTTATTACAAATGCTTGTTCGTAGGTACTGATAGCATTATAAAATTACGTTCTTTTTTCCTTTCATTTTTTGTTTCTTACCCACCGTGATTTCCATCTCTTTTCTCAATTTCTTTCTTCTTTTTTTTTTTTTGGGGTATTTGGTACATGGGAGGGGTTAAAACCCAGGAACTACACTAAGATACTACGTGGAAAAGCCACACCAGCCATATCATCCAACAACAGCTACCCATATCCTGGAGGAGGAGTATCCAAAAGATGAACACCAACATCCATGCTGTGAGAGTAGTTTGCCAACCAATCAGCCACCCTATTACTCTTACGGTAAGCATGTGTTAAAACGAAATCATTAGAGCCATGAAGAAACATTTGGATCGATCAGATTAAGGAGGCACAAGGATGCACATCCAAATTCTCTCCCAAAGCTAGCTGAATAGATGAAGCCGAATCACATTCAATCCAAACATTTGCCAAATTTCTCTCTTTAGCTAAAGCAAGGACAATATAAATGCCCCAAAATTCAGAGAAAATGACAGATCCTGCACCAAGGTTACGAGTAAACCCAATTATCCAAGAGCCTGTGGTGTCACGAAAAACTCCACCACATCCTGCCCGATGACCATCCTGCCTGACTGATCCGTCCACATTAAATTTGAACTGATGATGCATCGGGAAAGACCATCCAACAAAGCATTCTTCATATCGAGGCTTATCAACAATGCTCTGAGAAACAAGATCCCCCATACCTGCAAACTCACGGATTCGATGATTTGCCAGGAAGATAAGTTGGTCCTATTCCCATTGCTTTTGATTAAAAACAAGTTAATTTCTTGCATTCCAGATTAGCCACACAATGGTACCAAAGGCAGTTCTCCAGGGGAACTCATGATTCCTGCCCCATTCAGCGGAAATATTTTTGCTTACCCACCCAACCGAATTACCATCGAAGAACTCATGCATCGCTTCTTGTCTAACAAAAGCCTCCCAGATTCCCTTCACACGATGACAATCACGAAGAATATGAACTAGAGTTTCTTATTGCCTATTGCACAACGGACAAAAAGGGGAAGCCCCAAAACCATGCCAATTTCGGAAAGCATTTGTCATGAGGCCTCCTTGTAACAAAAGCCAAAGGAAAGATTTAATCCTTTGAGGCCCATTCCATTTCCAAACCCTTTTCCACACACTTTCCCTAGGAAGCCCATGAAAATCAGAGACTAAGTTAAACGCAGATTTAGTTGAAAACAACCCATTACTCGTGAGGCCCCAACTAGGTTTATCCTTACCAAGCCCATTAGAAAGAGGAAGACAACCTAAGACCATATCGCAAGCCCATTGGGGAATAAAGGCCTGGAATCCAGAAACATCCCAATCCCCTCTATTGTTCACGAAATCACAAACATATAATGAGAGTTCCAAGTCTGGTGGATTATGATTGCAAACACTTATAAGAGCCACCCCAGCAGGAAGCCAAATATCACACCAAAACTTGACACTTCTACCATTTCCAATGATCCACCTTAGGCCATTACCAACATGATCCCAAGTACGACAAATTCCTCTCCAAACCTCAGAGCAACGAGCCACCCCAACCCTCCAAGATGAGTAGGGGTTCAAAGACGATGCCACGGAACTGTGTGACATTTCCTTTTGCCATCCTCTCCTCCCAAAATAAAATCTCTATTAATCCTTTCCAATTTATTACAAATCTATTTGGGAAAGAGAACTGTCTGCATTGTCTATGTTGGAAGAGTTGAGATAACAGATTTTGTCAAGGTGGTTCTTCCAGCAAATGAAAGAGAGTTGACCTTCCAAGCATTTAACCTTTGCTGAGCTTTGTCTAGAAGTTATTGGTATGTTCCTCGGTTGCTTCTCTTATGCAAGAGTGGCACACCCAGGTATTTACCCATGTCTCCTATCAAATTAAATCCACTTCTTCTACTGAATTCCAAGGCTCTATTATTGATATGAGCCCAATAAAGACCATGGATCAAGAAGCCATTCAAGGACTTGGTGGGCCCATAACAAGAGCTAGACCCAAGAAGGCCCAACAAGCTCTAATTCAAATGGTGGCTCTTATAATGGAAGCAAGCCCAAGTACAAGTCATGAAGACATGGAGCCCAAGTTGGTGACATACCTCATTCAACTAGAAGACCCATAAACATGCTAAGTGGGGCGTGCACTAGTTCTACATGGATTTTAATGTTTTATTTCATTCAATAAGTGTAATGGGAGTGGATCCAATGTGTTAAGTGTTGCATGTGGGCTAAGCCACTCTTCCATGTTTTACATTAGTTTGATATGGTTGTTGGGAGGAATCTTTTTGATTTGCATGCCAAAAGTAACACTTTTAAGTTATTAGTCTTTTATGGTTTGTCTTTTATGGTTTTATTTAAATAAGGGAGGTTATACTTTTAATGTGAGAAGTAAGTGTAGCAGTCACATAATGGTGGAAAGAGAGTATTAACTCACCATTAGTGGCATGATTAAGCTTAGTTATGTGAGTTATTAGGTTTTTTTTTTTTTTTTGGGGGGGGCGGGGGGGGGGGGGGGGGGGGGGGGGGGGTTATGGAATCTTGGGAAGACAAGGCAAGCCAAAATTGGGCAGCCATGTACCCTATATGTAACACGCCTAAAACACTTTGAGTGATAACTTGGATGTTGAAATTTGGATTGAATCTATATTTGTGAGACTTTGTTCTCTTTGGTTCTTGGTTGAGTCATACTTGTTCTTATCAAGAATCCAAGATTCTTGTGGCGAACTTCATTAGGCTTATCAAACACATTGGTTTGTGGCGCCTCCTTTCATCTTTTACCTTCATCCGTTTGCTTATTTTCTTCCTTTTAACTTACATCACAATTCTGACTTGGTTTATAATCATGGAAAATTCAACCTAAGATCATAAAAAAGGCAACCTATCCATTTGGTTGTCATCAAGTGGCATCAAAGTTCAGGTTTGGTTGAATTTTGTGTTTTTTGATTTTTTCAATTTTCTTCTTTGTTCTTCATCTTCTACCTTTCTTCTTTTCTACCCAAAAAAAAAAACCCAAATTTTTTTTTTACGATAATCAATTATATACCAGTGATAATCGATTATTCAAAGTTAGTGGACCAAAAACTGATTACAATAATCGATTATTCCAAAGTCAGAGGAATCATAATCGATTCCTATAATCGATTACGCATAAAAAAAATTAGACCAGTGGGGTCATAGTCGATTATGACAATCGATTTGTAACACCTCGACTTTTACTGTTCTTTAATATCGGTAAATATATACATATATTTGTTTATATTTTACCTGAGACCTAGAAAATGATTTTGAATAAAAAAATCATATTTATAATCTACTTTATCGTAGAAAGTTACGGTGAAATTTTAGGTTTAAAATTCAGACGAAACCCGGTCTGCGTTTTAACTGACAGTAAGATTTTACTGATCAGAAAACCTAGTTTTGTCCCGATAACGAAATGGTTTAGGTTTATATTATTTTTCCAACGATATTGGTTATTTTGAAAATTTTCAAAATAAATAAGTTATTATACTTTATTCGGGCGCATCATCAACAAACGGGTGATCGACGGAGTCGAGAACGGATGTGCAGAGACAAAACTGGACTCCGGATGATGGGACATCTTGCCACCTAGGGTGGTGAGTCACATGGGTGACTCACCTAGCATTTATGAAGCCTAATGATGACACCAAAATATCATGATATTTATTCTAGTGAAAAGACCAAAATTCCCTTGGACTTTAAGTAAAATTCCAAGAGTGTCCCTAAGTGAATTTTGACCAAAATACCCTCTAAAACTACTAAATTTCGTGCAGCCCCTCCACTTAACCAAACTTATTTCATTTTGATTTCATTTCATCATCTTTCTCTCAAAAACCCTAATCGGGTAAACAACGGAATCGGATATGGATGTGCAGAGATACACCGAAAGATAGAACGACGAGTCATCCAAGATGACTCAAGAGGAATGAGTCACCATGGTGAGTCATAGTGGTGACTAACCCTAGCCATAATGATAACAAAGAAATATCTAGATATTTAGAGCTTTAACCTAACCTATGACTAGTTAACTCCAACTAAGGTTAGCCAACCATGATTGGCAACAAAATATCTTCTTCCTCACATGTGGTGCATAACTCAGCCACATCACCCTAGGAACACCTCCACCACACAAAAATTTCATAGCCTAATGATTCATGAACCTAGCATTTATGTTAACTATGGTGAATCACCATTAACTAAACCTATGTTTAGTTTATTTCCACCATGGTTCACTTAAGACTAACAAATCAATTTCTCCTCTTCATTTGGACACACCACACGGCAGCATCATACTCCACCCCTAGCCAATTCGTGGCTGCCCACTCCCCCACACTTAGACATTTTCTTCTTCTTCACCAAGAACACTAAGACAAACTCTCCTTACTCACCCGAAACTGCCTCGCAGTTCTGACCTTTTTCTGTTCTGAAACTCGAAAAACTTTCAACACGAAAGTTGTTCCTATTTCTCTCTTATTTCCAGCGAGTGAAAGATCATAAAAAACGGATAAGTATTTTGGGAGGTATGCCCAAATTACCAAAACAGCTCGAAATCGACAGAATCTCACTAGAACAGTGGAAAGAAGGCCCTTTTCTTCCATGATCCGATCTGAATCAAACCAAACCTTCAACATCAAAGTTGTTCCTCTTCTTCTTACCTTTCCAATCAGCCAAATTTCGTAATTTTTAGATGAGTGGATTATGAGATACAATCATAACACCACCATATCCTCAAAGCTGTCAAATCCTCAACTAAGCTTGTTTTGATCACTTTCTTCATTTCTTCAATCAACAAGAGGTAAACCCTCATCTATCATGATCATGTTTTCTTCTCCTTCAACCATTTAAGTTGTTTAAGTCATGAATCATGATTTTCCATCTTCATGAAGCTTTCTTCAAAAATCTCTAGAAACTTGTAGAAAATTTTATTTGAGTTGAAACCAATTTCTATGATCTTCATATGACTTCTATTTTCATCACCCAAGAGGTTGAAAAATTTAAAGATCCCTAGATATTTCTTCTTGACTTGGCCGAACCAATGCTCAAATGGGTTTAGGTGATTTCCTTCATTCTTTAACTTGTTTTTATGTTGGTTGTTCATGGCTAGGTTTTGGTGGACAAAACTGTGGCCTACCTTGCTTGGTTTAGCTTGTGTTTGTTTGATCTTCAAGTGGTCTACAAGAGGTATGGGGGAGATTACCACTATCCTACCTTAATGTAGATATGTATATGGTTTATATTGTTTTTGTGTTGTCTTGATGTGAGCCTCTAAGAGGACTTGGTATAATAATTATGTGGTGTATGTTGTGTGATGAAAATTTATGGATGATATGCTTATTTGATGCATAATGGTTAAAATGAAATTGTTAGTATGCTTACTTCATCATTGAAAGAAAGTATGTGAAATATGCTAAATAATCACGCCATGATTTAGTGCTTGAATACATGAACATGTATGATGTTTTGTGATTGAGTGATGAAGAGAAAATCTTCTTGTTTGTTGGAACTTGGTTTCGGCCAAGCATGAGAAATATGGCAAGACAACTTTGTTCTCCAAAACCATATGATTCCATGATGGTTTATGGACTATAAAACAATAATTAAATCAAGAAGAAAATTATTTCTTCCAAAACTGTTTTCATAAGATTGAAAATGGTCTTTCGTAGTTTGAATAATCCCAAGAATGATTTTGAATTGATTTGGTTAATTATATTGAAAGTTATGGACTTTTAAAGAAATAAGGACTAATATGCAATTACTGAGAATTTCAGGGACTGTTCTGAAAACTATATTTTTAAGTATTGTGGTGGTAGTCCTTAATGATATAAGACTATAGAAATTGGTTTGAAGTTATTTGGATTTATACATAAAAAGATATAAGCTTTTTAGTAAACAAGGACCTATTTGTAAATATTGAAAATATTGGACAGAAACGTCATTTATGGAATTTTCATGGTAACTGGAAAATATTTATGAGATGAAGCTATAGAAGTTGGTTCGGTGTGATTTGGAGTTATAAATAAGAAGTTATAAGGTTTTAAGTGAATAAGGACCTTTTTGTAATTAATGAGAGTTTAGGGACTAAACTGCAATTTTCGAAAATAAATGTAATTGGACAGTTAGAAACTGTTTTCATGCTTGTAAAACTGTTCTAAAACTCCAAAATGAGTTTTGGACTATTAGAGTGTAAAATCGTTGAAAAAGGATTTACGCGACTTACAAACTTAACGACATTCAGTAACATTTTTTAGGAATTTTGTATCAATGGAGAGAAAACTGTAAAGTCAGTGTTTCAACAACTTAATATAAGTATTTTAACCTAGCAAATTAATACATTTGAGGTGAAGAACCATATTTTCAAAAGTGGGCCTAAATTCAGTAAAAAGCGGCGAAACCGTCGTTAAGCGTTTTTAAAGATTTTTCAAGAGAATGGTTTTGAGAAATTGATACTTGTGTATCTTGGATGGAAATGGTTTTTAAAGAATGATTTGATTTCATTTAAATATTTTGGTTTTAAGATCAAAAGGGTTTTAGTCTTCAAAGACAAGTATTTACGGTAAAGAACAAAAACCTAAGTTATGAATGACTTAGTGAAAACACGAACATAATAATTTATGACGTAGGGTCGATCAAGACCCTAAGTCATAAAGTATGGATAATTCATTATCCATATTCCATAAAATGTAATGGACTCAGAATGATTTGTTTTCTTGGAAGCCAAAGAAAAAGGCTCAGTTAGAAAAGTGCAGAGAAATAAATAATTGGACTTGTGTTCCAATCTCATAATGCGTTAGGACTTTTAATCAAGTGTTTTAAGAAAACTGTGCACAAAGATGAAAGGTTACTTGAGAACTTTAGCTTGATGATTAAGCACCGGTGATTCGGACTTAAGGACATCTAGCATCTGTTACAGTACGTTGAAAGAATTCTGAAGGAATCACGATGTCATCCGTTGGATGGACGAGAAGAACACATTTCCGGCAAAGTTTGCCTAAACACATAGTGAAACTATGTTCTGTAAGGCCGTTGTGCCTAGGAGATGGAGCTAACACTTTAATGCGGGTGCGAATTCCGTAGTGACGATCTATTGATGCTCGGGGGTGTCGGGGTATGAAATACTCATATAGGCCCAGTTGGTTGCTCCTCTGTGGCATGGTGATCTTGCAATACACCGACATACTCGACTAGGACACTATGTGTTTTCTGGTAGTGAAGGATGTTCCCGAAAAAGCCTATGTGCACCATGATGACTGTTGACACATTTAATTACCCAAGGCTGGTGGACTCCGGAACAATCCTCCGAACCACTCTCTCCGACTGTTCGTAAAACCATGGTATAGGAATTCAGAGGTCATTCCTCGAGTCTTAGATGTTTCTATTTAGGAAAACATTGTGCTGTGGTCATGTTTCTGTGAAACATTATTGTTTTGTTATGAGTGTAGATATGATTGATAATTGTTAATTGTACGTACCTGAGAGTCGTACCACTGCATGTCTGCCTTATGTGTAAGATAAATGGAAATCTCACCTCCTTCTTTTTATATTGCCTATGTCGGCTGGCTATGTGCCTTCTGTAATCTTTTGAGAAGGTTGAGACGTCAAAATGATCCTTGGCAGATGCATCGTAGAGACCCTTGGCAGACGCATCGTAGAGATTGAGGTTCGAGCATGCGGATGATATGTTGGAGTTTCTGGTGGAAGTCTTCCAGACTATCGATGGTTCCTAGAGGGCTTAGTCCGAGAGTTACTTTTGTAGTGACTCTAGTAGTGTCTTTTGTGACGACGTTGGTAGTGGACTCAAATAGAGTTTCCACTAGATCTCGTCAGTTTGGTTTGTCCTTCTCACGGTGTACGAGAAAGGACTGTCTTTTCTATTTTAGTTTGGCCAGCTGGGTATGTTTGGGATTTAATGTTAACGCTTATGGAGCTGCGACTCCAAGTATATTATATTTTAGGAGCTGCGTCTCCACATCTTTAAGTTGAGTTTGTATATTCTATGATTTCTGTTTATGAGTCGGGTTGGTATTATGTAAATGATTTTCGAACTCATAACTCTAATTGGATAATGGATTAAAAACAAAGTAGTTATATCTACGACTTACGGAAAAGGAAAAAAAAAAATTACCCCATTCTTTTATAGCCAAATTTAATTAACCTATTTTCGGCCTTAAAATGTCACTTACGATGTAGCGCCCGAGGAGGGTGTTACATTATTGGTATCAGAGCTGGCCGAGTCTTTTGGGCTTTGGGGTTTAGGTCTGTTGTCGTCTTTGTTGTGTTTTCTCTGATTGTGTCTTAAGTGTTTTGTGTTTTTGGTTCAATGAAGAACCAATGTTTGGAAGGGTAATGACTTTAGTCTATCCTTGGCTTAATTTATGTTTTTCATGACGTTGTTCCGAAAGGATACAACATTGTTTGTTGATCTTTTCATTATTGTTCCTAAGGAGGAATAATATTGAATAGATTATGATGTATTGTTTTCTTCCTAGTTCTGACTACCGTGCTTTTATAGAAAATCATGGTTAGTCCGGGAACGAGTAGATCTGATTCTGCAATCAAGGATTCTAAAGATATGGTTGTAGCTGTACAAGTCTTGAGAGAACTAACATCAACTGTAGCATGTCATAACGAGGAAATTGCTAAGAGGCGAGGACTAGTTGAGTTCTGTTGGAGTAATTCACCTCGATTTGATGGCGAGCTTAATTCGGAGAAAGCTGAGTTTTGGATTACGGAAATAGAAAGGAATTTGCAAACTATGGAGTACCCTGATCATTGGAAGGTAGCTTGTGCAACTTTTCTGTTGATAGGAGATGCTGGATTTTGGTGGAGAGAAACTTGCCAGCTGTTAGTGGCAAGACAAGAAGTGATCACTTGGAATGTGTTTCGAAGCAAATTTCTGGAGAAGTATGCTTCTGCTGAAGTGTGTTGTGCAGAGGAGATTGCGTTCCTGTAGCACCGACAAGGGGAGATGACTATCAGTGAGTTAGTGCGAACGTGTAAGAAATTAGAGGAAAATCTAAAGGTTGAAATGAGGAAGACAATCTTGTCATTGAAACTACTGCAGTTTTCGATCTTGATGGATAAGTGTCGAGTTCCTTGAGATCTAGAAGTGAGTAAAGGCAGAAAGAGAGGCTTTGGAACTTTTCAAGAGAAACCGTACGCAAGGTCAATGTGGACACCACCAAAAGGGAAGTGGATTGGTGGTAGCAGTAAAGGTTATGGATCGTCTAGGAAGTCTCTACCGAAATGCATGAAGTGTGGCATGAGTCATGCTACAAGAGACTGCAAGATTAAGGGCATCATTTGTTTTAAGTGTGGACAACTGGGACATGTCGCTAGAGTATGCGGAAAAACCTAAGGATGTACCTTATGGAGACAACATGTGAGCCGAGAGACCACGAACAAAGATTCGACTAAAGAACACTATACAAGAGGAGGTAGTTCACCAATATTTAAAGTTTGAATATGTGGGTAGTTGTTAACGTGTAGAATCTTCACAACAAGTAGGACTGAAGCATCATAATCGAATAAGTACCTTTAAGTGAAGTGTGTCATAGAAAGTAGACTTTTGACTGTACTGTTAATTCAGTGGAGAATCATTCTTGATTTTCTATGAATGTGTAAAATACTCAGTGTATGTATGTACCACCTATGTTTGTTGCCAACATGTTCTGAGTTGGTTGAGTTTTATCGTCGCATCTTTTGTTGTCAAAGTTTTATGCAGAACAACCAGAATTGCATTCCTATATTATTCCTTGCAATTACCTTTATAGTTTCTTTGTAACTCATCCTGGTTAGGAAATCTGCTCAGATATTTCCTTGTTGCTGAGAATTGAGTTTTGTAAACTTGACCATTTGCTTTTTCCGCAAATGAGTACAATTTCAAATAGAATGATCTTTTGCGAATCATATCTTGTTACCCTTGTGGGTGAAACGTTATAAATGTTTATGGCAGTTGAAATTTTGACAATTCACGGCAATTTTTTTATGCCAAATGAATCAGAGTCACCTCGAGTGAGGAAACTCGCAAAACTTTATTGTTGCTTTCTTAAAGACCAAGATAAGTTTTGATTTCAAATCTAGACTATTGGAAATTAAGACAATTATCATCTTAAAAATTTTGTCTTTTGAAGGAAATTCTTGTTGAGGAAGGAACTTTATTAGGGTCACGTTTGTAAATATGTGGCTGTACAACGCATTTTTTACATTCAGGAACCTATTAAAGAGACTTTTTACATAAAGAATATTCTCTGTTTTTCTATTCATTCTACTTTATTTCTTCTTGAAAGAGCAAAGTCTAGAGATTATTTTCTCTTCTTGAAAAATTATTTGTTCAAATTCTGAGTTTTTATTTACCATCGGTGTGTTAGAATCACCACCGTAAATGGGAGTCAAAAGATTTGAATCATTTCAAATTTCCAAATCTATCGGAAATTCGTGTATTTCATTCTATTGACATTCAAAGTATTTGAGTGTGCTTCGAGTCTTGAGAGTTTCAAAAAGGGATTTACCTGATTTGTTTTATCAGGTGGTTTAGTGAATACAGTATAAGTCAGAGCGACAGTCTAATCTATGAAATATTTCACGTCATGTTCCGAGAAACGTGAATGTTATGCAACCGGAGCATGTGATAGAGGATTGATATCCATGTTCATTTTCCTTAGACGAGTTAATTTCGGGGACGAAATTCTTTTTAGAGGGGTAATATTGTAACACCTCGACTTTTACTGTTCTTTAATATCGGTAAATATATACATATATTTGTTTATATTTTACCCGAGACCTAGAAAATGATTTTGAATAAAAAAAAATCATATTTATAATCTACTTTATCGTAGAAAGTTACGGTGAAATTTTAGGTTTAAAATTCAGACGAAACCCGGTCTGTGTTTTAACTGACAGTAAGATTTTACTGATCAGAAAACCTAGTTTTGTCCCGAGAACGAAACGGTTTAGGTTTATATTATTTTTCCAACGATATTGGTTATTTTGAAAATTTTCAAAATAAATAAGTTATTATACTTTATTCGGGCGCATCATCAACAAACGGGTGATCGACGGAGTCGAGAACGGATGTGCAGAGACAAAACTGGACTCCGGATGATGGGACATCTTGCCACCTAGGGTGGTGAGTCACATGGGTGACTCACCTAGCATTTATGAAGCCTAATGATGACACCAAAATATCATGATATTTATTCTAGTGAAAAGACCAAAATGCCCTTGGACTTTAAGTAAAATTCCAAGAGTGTCCCTAAGTGAATTTTGACCAAAATACCCTCTAAAACTACTAAATTTCGTGCAGCCCCTCCACTTAACCAAACTTATTTCATTTTGATTTCATTTCATCATCTTTCTCTCAAAAACCCTAATCGGGTAAACAACGGAATCGGATATGGATGTGCAGAGATACACCGAAAGATAGAACGACGAGTCATCCCAGATGACTCAAGATGAATGAGTCACCATGGTGAGTCATAGTGGTGACTAACCCTAGCCATAATGATAACAAAGAAATATCTAGATATTTAGAGCTTTAACCTAACCTATGACTAGTTAACTCAAACTAAGGTTAGCCAACCATGATTGGCAACAAAATATCTTCTTCCTCACATGTGGTGCATAACTCAGTCACATCACCCTAGGAACACCTCCACCACACAAAATTTCATAGCCTAATGATTCATGAACCTAGCATTTATGTTAACTATGGTGAATCACCATTAACTAAACCTATGTTTAGTTTATTTCCACCATGGTTCACTTAAGACTAACAAATCAATTTCTCCTCTTCATTTGGACACACCACACGGCAGCATCATACTCCACCCCTAGCCAATTCGTGGCTGCCCACTCCCCCACACTTAGACATTTTCTTCTTCTTCACCAAGAACACTAAGACAAACTCTCCTTACTCACCCGAAACTGCCTCGCAGTTCTGACCTTTTTCTGTTCTGAAACTCGAAAAACTTTCAACACGAAAGTTGTTCCTATTTCTCTCTTATTTCCAACGAGTTAAAGATCATCAAAAACGGATAAGTATTTTGGGAGGTATGCCCAAATTATCAAAACAGCTCGAAATCCACAGCATCTCACTAGAACAGTGGAAAGAAGGCCCTTTTCTTCCATGATCCGATCTGAATCAAACCAAACCTTCAACATCAAAGTTGTTCCTCTTATTCTTACCTTTCCAATCAGCCAAATTTTGTAATTTTTAGATGAGTGGATTATGAGATACACTCATAACACCACCATATCCTCAAAGCTGTCAAATCCTCAACTAAGCTTGTTTTGATCACTTTCTTCATTTCTTCAATCAACAAGAGGTAAACCCTCATCTATCATGATCATGTTTTCTTCTCCTTCAACCATTTAAGTTGTTTAAGTCATGAATCATGATTTTCCATCTTCATGAAGCTTTCTTCAAAAATCTCTAGAAACTTGTTAGAAAAATTTATTTGAGTTGAAACCAATTTCTATGATCTTCATATGACTTCTATTTTCATCATCCAATCCCTAGCTATTTCTTCTTGACTTGGCCAAACCAATGCTCAAATGGGTTGAGGTGATTTCCTTCATTCTTTAACTTGTTTTTATGTTGGTTGTTTCATGGCTAGGTTTTGGTGGACAAAACTGTGGCCTACCTTGCTTGGTTTAGCTTGTGTTTGTTTGATCTTCAAGTGGTTTACAAGAGGTATGGGGGAGATTACCACTATCCTACCTTAATGTAGATATGTATGTGGTTTATATTGTTTTTGTGTTGTCTTGATGTGAGCCTCTAAGAGGACTTGGTATAATAATTATGTGGTGTATGTTGTGTGATGAAAATTTATGGATGATATGCTTATTTGATGCATAATGGTTAAAATGAAATTGTTAGTATGCTTACTTCATCATTGAAAGAAAGTATGTGAAATATACTAAATAATCACGCCATGATTTAGTGCTTGAATACATGAACATGTATGATGTTTTGTGATTGAGTGATGAAGAGAAAATCTTCTTGTTTGTTGGAACTTGGTTTCGGCCAAGCATGAGAAATATGGCAAGACAACTTTGTTCTCCAAAACCATATGATTCCATGATAGTTTATGGACTATAAAAGAATAATTAAATCAAGAAGAAAATTATTTCTTCCAAAACTGTTTTCATAAGATTGAAAATGGTCTTTCGTAGTTTGAATAATCCCAAGAATGATTTTGAATTGAATTGGTTAATTATATTGAAAGTTATGGACTTTTAAAGAAATAAGGACTAATATGCAATTACTGAGAATTTCAGGGGACTGTTCTGAAAACTATATTTTTAAGTATTGTGGTTGTATTCCTTAATGATATAAGACTATAGAAATTGGTTTGAAGTTATTTGGATTTATACATAAAAAGATATAAGCCTTTTTAGTAAACAAGGACCTATTTGTAAATATTGAAAATATTGGACAGAAACGTCATTTATGGAATTTTCATGGTAACTGGAAAATATTTATGAGATGAAACTATAGAAGTTGGTTCGGTGTGATTTGGAGTTATAAATAAGAAGTTATAAGGTTTTAAGTGAATAAGGACCTTTTTGTAATTAATGAGAGTTTAGGGACTAAACTGCAATTTTCGAAAATAAATGTAATTGGACAGTTAGAAACTGTTTTCATGCTTGTAAAAACTGTTCTAAAAACTCCAAAATGAGTTTTGGACTATTAGAGTGTAAAATCGTTGAAAAAGGATTTACGCGACTTACAAACTTAACGACATTCAGTAACATTTTTTAGGAATTTTGTATCAATGGAGAGAAAACTGTAAAGTCAGTGTTTCAACAAACTTAATATGAGTATTTTAACCTAGCAAATTAATATATTTGAGGTGAAGAACCATATTTTCAAAAGTGGGCCTAAATTCAGTAAAAAGCGGCGAAACCGTCGTTAAGCGTTTTTAAAGATTTTTCAAGAGAATGGTTTTGAGAAATTGATACTTGTGTATCTTGGATGGAAATGGTTTTTAAAGAATGATTTGATTTCATTTAAATATTTTGGTTTTAAGATCAAAAGGGTTTTAGTCTTCAAAGACAAGTATTTACGGTAAAGATCAAAAACCTAAGTCATGAACGACTTAGTGAAAATACGAATATAATAATTTATAACGTGGGGTCGATCAAGACCTTAAGTCATAAAGTATGGATAATTCATTATCCATATTCCATAAAATGTAATGGACTCAGAATGATTTGTTTTCTTGGAAGCCAAAGAAAAAGGCTCAGTTAGAAAAGTGCAGAGAAATAAATAATTGGACTTGTGTTCCAATCTCATAATGCGTTAGGACTTTTAATCAAGTGTTTTAAGAAAACTGTGCACAAAGATGAAAGGTTACTTGAGAACTTTAGCTTGATGATTAAGCACCGGTGATTCGGACTTAAGGACATCTAACATCTGTTACAGTACGTTGAAAGAATTCTGAAGGAATCACGATGTCATCCGTTGGATGGACGAGAAGAACACATTTCCGGCAAAGTTTGCCTAAACACATAGTGAAACTATGTTCTGTAAGGCCGTTGTGCCTAGGAGATGGAGCTAAACACTTTAATGCGGGTGCGAATTCCGTAGTGACGATCTATTGATGCTCGGGGGTGTCGGGGTATGAAATACTCATATAGGCCCAGTTGGTTGCTCCTCTGTGGCATGGTGATCTTGCAATACACCGACATACTCGACTAGACACTATGTGTTTTCTGGTAGTGAAGGATGTTCCCGAAAAAGCCTATGTGCACCATGATGACTGTTGACACATTTAATTACCCAAGGCTGGTGGACTCCGGAACAATCCTCCGAACCACTCTCTCCGACTGTTCGTAAAACCATGGTATAGGAATTCAGAGGTCATTCCTCGAGTCTTAGATGTTTCTATTTAGGAAAACATTGTGCTGTGGTCATGTTTCTGTGAAACATTATTGTTTTGTTATGAGTGTAGATATGATTGATAATTGTTAATTGTACGTACCTGAGAGTCGTACCACTGCATGTCTGCCTTATGTGTAAGATAAATGGAAATCTCACCTCCTTCTTTTTATATTGCCTATGTCGGCTGGCTATGTGCCTTCTGTAATCTTTTGAGAAGGTTGAGACGTCAAAATGATCCTTGGCAGATGCATCGTAGAGACCCTTGGCAGACGCATCGTAGAGATTGAGGTTCGAGCATGCGGATGATATGTTGGAGTTTCTGGTGGAAGTCTTCCAGACTATCGATGGTTCCTAGAGGGCTTAGTCCGAGAGTTACTTTTGTAGTGACTCTAGTAGTGTCTTTTGTGACGACGTTGGTAGTGGACTCAAATAGAGTTTCCACTAGATCTCGTCAGTTTGGTTTGTCCTTCTCACGGTGTACGAGAAAGGACTGTCTTTTCTATTTTAGTTTGGCCAGCTGGGTATGTTTGGGATTTAATGTTAACGCTTATGGAGCTGCGACTCCAAGTATATTATATTTTAGGAGCTGCGTCTCCACATCTTTAAGTTGAGTTTGTATATTCTATGATTTCTGTTTATGAGTCGGGTTGGTATTATGTAAATGATTTTCGAACTCATAACTCTAATTGGATAATGGATTAAAACAAAGTAGTTATATCTACGACTTACGGAAAAGGAAAAAAAAAAATTACCCCATTCTTTTATAGCCAAATTTAATTAACCTATTTTCGGCCTTAAAATGTCACTTACGATGTAGCGCCCGAGGAGGGTGTTACATTATTGGTATCAGAGCTGGCCGAAGTCTTTTGGGCTTTGGGGTTTAGGTCTGTTGTCGTCTTTGTTGTGTTTTCTCTGATTGTGTCTTAAGTGTTTTGTGTTTTTGGTTCAATGAAGAACCAATGTTTGGAAGGGTAATGACTTTAGTCTATCCTTGGCTTAATTTATGTTTTTCATGACGTTGTTCCGAAAGGATACAACATTGTTTGTTGATCTTTTCATTATTGTTCCTAAGGAGGAATAATATTGAATAGATTATGATGTATTGTTTTCTTCCTAGTTTCTGACTACCGTGCTTTTATAGAAATCATGGTTAGTCCGGGAACGAGTAGATCTGATTCTGCAATCAAGGATTCTAAAGATATGGTTGTAGGCTGTACAAGTCTTGAGAGAACTAACATCAACTGTAGCATGTCATAACGAGGAAATTGCTAAGAGGCGAGGACTAGTTGAGTTCTGTTGGAGTAATTCACCTCGATTTGATGGCGAGCTTAATTCGGAGAAAGCTGAGTTTTGGATTACGGAAATAGAAAGGAATTTGCAAACTATGGAGTACCCTGATCATTGGAAGGTAGCTTGTGCAACTTTTCTGTTGATAGGAGATGCTGGATTTTGGTGGAGAGAAAACTTGCCAGCTGTTAGTGGCAAGACAAGAAGTGATCACTTGGAATGTGTTTCGAAGCAAATTTCTGGAGAAGTATGCTTCTGCTGAAGTGTGTTGTGCAGAGGAGATTGCGTTCCTGTAGCACCGACAAGGGGAGATGACTATCAGTGAGTTAGTGCGAACGTGTAAGAAATTAGAGGAAAATCTAAAGGTTGAAATGAGGAAGACAATCTTGTCATTGAAACTACTGCAGTTTTCGATCTTGATGGATAAGTGTCGAGTTCCTTGAGATCTAGAAGTGAGTAAAGGCAGAAAGAGAGGCTTTGGAACTTTTCAAGAGAAACCGTACGCAAGGTCAATGTGGACACCACCAAAAGGGAAGTGGATTGGTGGTAGCAGTAAAGGTTATGGATCGTCTAGGAAGTCTCTACCGAAATGCATGAAGTGTGGCATGAGTCATGCTACAAGAGACTGCAAGATTAAGGGCATCATTTGTTTTAAGTGTGGACAACTGGGACATGTCGCTAGAGTATGCGGAAAACCTAAGGATGTACCTTATGGAGACAACATGTGAGCCGAGAGACCACGAACAAAGATTCGACTAAAGAACACTATACAAGAGGAGGTAGTTCACCAATATTTAAAGTTTGAATATGTGGGTAGTTGTTAACGTGTAGAATCTTCACAACAAGTAGGACTGAAGCATCATAATCGAATAAGTACCTTTAAGTGAAGTGTGTCATAGAAAGTAGACTTTTGACTGTACTGTTAATTCAGTGGAGAATCATTCTTGATTTTCTATGAATGTGTAAAATACTCAGTGTATGTATGTACCACCTATGTTTGTTGCCAACATGTTCTGAGTTGGTTGAGTTTTATCGTCGCATCTTTTGTTGTCAAAGTTTTATGCAGAACAACCAGAATTGCATTCCTATATTATTCCTTGCAATTACCTTTATAGTTTCTTTGTAACTCATCCTGGTTGGGAAATCTGCTCAGATATTTCCTTGTTGCTGAGAATTGAGTTTTGTAAACTTGACCATTTGCTTTTTCCGCAAATGAGTACAATTTCAAATAGAATGATCTTTTGCGAATCATATCTTGTTACCCTTGTGGGTGAAACGTTATAAATGTTATGGCAGTTGAAATTTTGACAATTCACGGCAATTTTTTTTATGCCAAATGAATCAGAGTCACCTCGAGTGAGGAAACTCGCAAAACTTTATTGTTGCTTTCTTAAAGACCAAGATAAGTTTTGATTTCAAATCTAGACTATTGGAAATTAAGACAATTATCATCTTAAAAATTTTGTCTTTTGAAGGAAATTCTTGTTGAGGAAGGAACTTTATTAGGGTCACGTTTGTAAATATGTGGCTGTACAACGCATTTTTACATTCAGGAACCTATTAAAGAGACTTTTTACATAAAGAATATTCTCTGTTTTTCTATTCATTCTACTTTATTTCTTCTTGAAAGAGCAAAGTCTAGAGATTATTTTCTCTTCTTGAAAATTATTTGTTCAAATTCTGAGTTTTTATTTACCATCGGTGTGTTAGAATCACCACCGTAAATGGGAGTCAAAGATTTGAATCATTCAAATTTCCAAATCTATCGGAAATTCGTGTATTTCATTCTATTGACATTCAAAGTATTTGAGTGTGCTTCGAGTCTTGAGAGTTTCAAAAAGGGATTTACCTGATTTGTTTTATCAGGTGGTTTAGTGAATACAGTATAAGTCAGAGCGACAGTCTAATCTATGAAATATTTCACGTCATGTTCCGAGAAACGTGAATGTTATGCAACCGGAGCATGTGATAGAGGATTGATATCCATGTTCATTTCCTTAGACGAGTTAATTTCGGGGACGAAATTCTTTTTAGAGGGGTAATATTGTAACACCTCGACTTTTACTGTTCTTTAATATCGGTAAATATATACATATATTTGTTTATATTTTACCCGAGACCTAGAAAATGATTTTGAATAAAAAAAAATCATATTTATAATCTACTTTATCGTAGAAAGTTACGGTGAAATTTTAGGTTTAAAATTCAGACGAAACCCGGTCTGTGTTTTAACTGACAGTAAGATTTTACTGATCAGAAAACCTAGTTTTGTCCCGAGAACGAAACGGTTTAGGTTTATATTATTTTTCCAACGATATTGGTTATTTTGAAAATTTTCAAAATAAATAAGTTATTATACTTTATTCGGGCGCATCATCAACAAACGGGTGATCGACGGAGTCGAGAACGGATGTGCAGAGACAAAACTGGACTCCGGATGATGGGACATCTTGCCACCTAGGGTGGTGAGTCACATGGGTGACTCACCTAGCATTTATGAAGCCTAATGATGACACCAAAATATCATGATATTTATTCTAGTGAAAAGACCAAAATGCCCTTGGACTTTAAGTAAAATTCCAAGAGTGTCCCTAAGTGAATTTTGACCAAAATACCCTCTAAAACTACTAAATTTCGTGCAGCCCCTCCACTTAACCAAACTTATTTCATTTTGATTTCATTTCATCATCTTTCTCTCAAAAACCCTAATCGGGTAAACAACGGAATCGGATATGGATGTGCAGAGATACACCGAAAGATAGAACGACGAGTCATCCCAGATGACTCAAGATGAATGAGTCACCATGGTGAGTCATAGTGGTGACTAACCCTAGCCATAATGATAACAAAGAAATATCTAGATATTTAGAGCTTTAACCTAACCTATGACTAGTTAACTCAAACTAAGGTTAGCCAACCATGATTGGCAACAAAATATCTTCTTCCTCACATGTGGTGCATAACTCAGTCACATCACCCTAGGAACACCTCCACCACACAAAATTTCATAGCCTAATGATTCATGAACCTAGCATTTATGTTAAACTATGGTGAATCACCATTAACTAAACCTATGTTTAGTTTATTTCCACCATGGTTCACTTAAGACTAACAAATCAATTTCTCCTCTTCATTTGGACACACCACACGGCAGCATCATACTCCACCCCTAGCCAATTCGTGGCTGCCCACTCCCCCACACTTAGACATTTTCTTCTTCTTCACCAAGAACACTAAGACAAACTCTCCTTACTCACCCGAAACTGCCTCGCAGTTCTGACCTTTTTCTGTTCTGAAACTCGAAAAACTTTCAACACGAAAGTTGTTCCTATTTCTCTCTTATTTCCAACGAGTTAAAGATCATCAAAAAACGGATAAGTATTTTGGGAGGTATGCCCAAATTATCAAAACAGCTCGAAATCCACAGCATCTCACTAGAACAGTGGAAAGAAGGCCCTTTTCTTCCATGATCCGATCTGAATCAAACCAAACCTTCAACATCAAAGTTGTTCCTCTTATTCTTACCTTTCCAATCAGCCAAATTTTGTAATTTTTAGATGAGTGGATTATGAGATACACTCATAACACCACCATATCCTCAAAGCTGTCAAATCCTCAACTAAGCTTGTTTTGATCACTTTCTTCATTTCTTCAATCAACAAGAGGTAAACCCTCATCTATCATGATCATGTTTTCTTCTCCTTCAACCATTTAAGTTGTTTAAGTCATGAATCATGATTTTCCATCTTCATGAAGCTTTCTTCAAAAATCTCTAGAAACTTGTAGAAAAATTTTATTTGAGTTGAAACCAATTTCTATGATCTTCATATGACTTCTATTTCATCATCCAAGAGGTTGAAAAATTTAGAGATCCCTAGCTATTTCTTCTTGACTTGGCCAAACCAATGCTCAAATGGGTTGAGGTGATTTCCTTCATTCTTTAACTTGTTTTTATGTTGGTTGTTCATGGCTAGGTTTTGGTGGACAAAACTGTGGCCTACCTTGCTTGGTTTAGCTTGTGTTTGTTTGATCTTCAAGTGGTCTACAAGAGGTATGGGGGAGATTACCACTATCCTACCTTAATGTAGATATGTATGTGGTTTATATTGTTTTTGTGTTGTCTTGATGTGAGCCTCTAAGAGGACTTGGTATAATAATTATGTGGTGTATGTTGTGTGATGAAAATTTATGGATGATATGCTTATTTGATGCATAATGGTTAAAATGAAATTGTTAGTATGCTTACTTCATCATTGAAAGAAAGTATGTGAAATATACTAAATAATCACGCCATGATTTAGTGCTTGAATACATGAACATGTATGATGTTTTGTGATTGAGTGATGAAGAGAAAATCTTCTTGTTTGTTGGAACTTGGTTTCGGCCAAGCATGAGAAATATGGCAAGACAACTTTGTTCTCCAAAACCATATGATTCCATGATAGTTTATGGACTATAAAAGAATAATTAAATCAAGAAGAAAATTATTTCTTCCAAAACTGTTTTCATAAGATTGAAAATGGTCTTTCGTAGTTTGAATAATCCCAAGAATGATTTTGAATTGAATTGGTTAATTATATTGAAAGTTATGGACTTTTAAAGAAATAAGGACTAATATGCAATTACTGAGAATTTCAGGGACTGTTCTGAAAACTATATTTTTAAGTATTGTGGTTGTATTCCTTAATGATATAAGACTATAGAAATTGGTTTGAAGTTATTTGGATTTATACATAAAAAGATATAAGCTTTTTAGTAAACAAGGACCTATTTGTAAATATTGAAAATATTGGACAGAAACGTCATTTATGGAATTTTCATGGTAACTGGAAAATATTTATGAGATGAAACTATAGAAGTTGGTTCGGTGTGATTTGGAGTTATAAATAAGAAGTTATAAGGTTTTAAGTGAATAAGGACCTTTTTGTAATTAATGAGAGTTTAGGGACTAAACTGCAATTTTCGAAAATAAATGTAATTGGACAGTTAGAAACTGTTTTCATGCTTGTAAAACTGTTCTAAAACTCCAAAATGAGTTTTGGACTATTAGAGTGTAAAATCGTTGAAAAAGGATTTACGCGACTTACAAACTTAACGACATTCAGTAACATTTTTTAGGAATTTTGTATCAATGGAGAGAAAACTGTAAAGTCAGTGTTTCAACAACTTAATATGAGTATTTTAACCTAGCAAATTAATACATTTGAGGTGAAGAACCATATTTTCAAAAGTGGGCCTAAATTCAGTAAAAAGCGGCGAAACCGTCGTTAAGCGTTTTTAAAGATTTTTCAAGAGAATGGTTTTGAGAAATTGATACTTGTGTATCTTGGATGGAAATGGTTTTTAAAGAATGATTTGATTTCATTTAAATATTTTGGTTTTAAGATCAAAAGGGTTTTAGTCTTCAAAGACAAGTATTTACGGTAAAGATCAAAAACCTAAGTCATGAACGACTTAGTGAAAATACGAATATAATAATTTATAACGTGGGGTCGATCAAGACCTTAAGTCATAAAGTATGGATAATTCATTATCCATATTCCATAAAATGTAATGGACTCAGAATGATTTGTTTTCTTGGAAGCCAAAGAAAAAGGCTCAGTTAGAAAAGTGCAGAGAAATAAATAATTGGACTTGTGTTCCAATCTCATAATGCGTTAGGACTTTTAATCAAGTGTTTTAAGAAAACTGTGCACAAAGATGAAAGGTTACTTGAGAACTTTAGCTTGATGATTAAGCACCGGTGATTCGGACTTAAGGACATCTAGCATCTGTTACAGTACGTTGAAAGAATTCTGAAGGAATCACGATGTCATCCGTTGGATGGACGAGAAGAACACATTTCCGGCAAAGTTTGCCTAAACACATAGTGAAACTATGTTCTGTAAGGCCGTTGTGCCTAGGAGATGGAGCTAACACTTTAATGCGGGTGCGAATTCCGTAGTGACGATCTATTGATGCTCGGGGGTGTCGGGGTATGAAATACTCATATAGGCCCAGTTGGTTGCTCCTCTGTGGCATGGTGATCTTGCAATACACCGACATACTCGACTAGACACTATGTGTTTTCTGGTAGTGAAGGATGTTCCCGAAAAAGCCTATGTGCACCATGATGACTGTTGACACATTTAATTACCCAAGGCTGGTGGACTCCGGAACAATCCTCCGAACCACTCTCTCCGACTGTTCGTAAAACCATGGTATAGGAATTCAGAGGTCATTCCTCGAGTCTTAGATGTTTCTATTTAGGAAAACATTGTGCTGTGGTCATGTTTCTGTGAAACATTATTGTTTTGTTATGAGTGTAGATATGATTGATAATTGTTAATTGTACGTACCTGAGAGTCGTACCACTGCATGTCTGCCTTATGTGTAAGATAAATGGAAATCTCACCTCCTTCTTTTTATATTGCCTATGTCGGCTGGCTATGTGCCTTCTGTAATCTTTTGAGAAGGTTGAGACGTCAAAATGATCCTTGGCAGATGCATCGTAGAGACCCTTGGCAGACGCATCGTAGAGATTGAGGTTCGAGCATGCGGATGATATGTTGGAGTTTCTGGTGGAAGTCTTCCAGACTATCGATGGTTCCTAGAGGGCTTAGTCCGAGAGTTACTTTTGTAGTGACTCTAGTAGTGTCTTTTGTGACGACGTTGGTAGTGGACTCAAATAGAGTTTCCACTAGATCTCGTCAGTTTGGTTTGTCCTTCTCACGGTGTACGAGAAAGGACTGTCTTTTCTATTTTAGTTTGGCCAGCTGGGTATGTTTGGGATTTAATGTTAACGCTTATGGAGCTGCGACTCCAAGTATATTATATTTTAGGAGCTGCGTCTCCACATCTTTAAGTTGAGTTTGTATATTCTATGATTTCTGTTTATGAGTCGGGTTGGTATTATGTAAATGATTTTCGAACTCATAACTCTAATTGGATAATGGATTAAAACAAAGTAGTTATATCTACGACTTACGGAAAAGGAAAAAAAAAAATTACCCCATTCTTTTATAGCCAAATTTAATTAACCTATTTTCGGCCTTAAAATGTCACTTACGATGTAGCGCCCGAGGAGGGTGTTACATTATTGGTATCAGAGCTGGCCGAGTCTTTTGGGCTTTGGGGTTTAGGTCTGTTGTCGTCTTTGTTGTGTTTTCTCTGATTGTGTCTTAAGTGTTTTGTGTTTTTGGTTCAATGAAGAACCAATGTTTGGAAGGGTAATGACTTTAGTCTATCCTTGGCTTAATTTATGTTTTTCATGACGTTGTTCCGAAAGGATACAACATTGTTTGTTGATCTTTTCATTATTGTTCCTAAGGAGGAATAATATTGAATAGATTATGATGTATTGTTTTCTTCCTAGTTCTGACTACCGTGCTTTTATAGAAAATCATGGTTAGTCCGGGAACGAGTAGATCTGATTCTGCAATCAAGGATTCTAAAGACATGGTTGTAGCTGTACAAGTCTTGAGAGAACTAACATCAACTGTAGCATGTCATAACGAGGAAATTGCTAAGAGGCGAGGACTAGTTGAGTTCTGTTGGAGTAATTCACCTCGATTTGATGGCGAGCTTAATTCGGAGAAAGCTGAGTTTTGGATTACGGAAATAGAAAGGAATTTGCAAACTATGGAGTACCCTGATCATTGGAAGGTAGCTTGTGCAACTTTTCTGTTGATAGGAGATGCTGGATTTTGGTGGAGAGAAACTTGCCAGCTGTTAGTGGCAAGACAAGAAGTGATCACTTGGAATGTGTTTCGAAGCAAATTTCTGGAGAAGTATGCTTCTGCTGAAGTGTGTTGTGCAGAGGAGATTGCGTTCCTGTAGCACCGACAAGGGGAGATGACTATCAGTGAGTTAGTGCGAACGTGTAAGAAATTAGAGGAAAATCTAAAGGTTGAAATGAGGAAGACAATCTTGTCATTGAAACTACTGCAGTTTTCGATCTTGATGGATAAGTGTCGAGTTCCTTGAGATCTAGAAGTGAGTAAAGGCAGAAAGAGAGGCTTTGGAACTTTTCAAGAGAAACCGTACGCAAGGTCAATGTGGACACCACCAAAAGGGAAGTGGATTGGTGGTAGCAGTAAAGGTTATGGATCGTCTAGGAAGTCTCTACCGAAATGCATGAAGTGTGGCATGAGTCATGCTACAAGAGACTGCAAGATTAAGGGCATCATTTGTTTTAAGTGTGGACAACTGGGACATGTCGCTAGAGTATGCGGAAAACCTAAGGATGTACCTTATGGAGACAACATGTGAGCCGAGAGACCACGAACAAAGATTCGACTAAAGAACACTATACAAGAGGAGGTAGTTCACCAATATTTAAAGTTTGAATATGTGGGTAGTTGTTAACGTGTAGAATCTTCACAACAAGTAGGACTGAAGCATCATAATCGAATAAGTACCTTTAAGTGAAGTGTGTCATAGAAAGTAGACTTTTGACTGTACTGTTAATTCAGTGGAGAATCATTCTTGATTTTCTATGAATGTGTAAAATACTCAGTGTATGTATGTACCACCTATGTTTGTTGCCAACATGTTCTGAGTTGGTTGAGTTTTATCGTCGCATCTTTTGTTGTCAAAGTTTTATGCAGAACAACCAGAATTGCATTCCTATATTATTCCTTGCAATTACCTTTATAGTTTCTTTGTAACTCATCCTGGTTGGGAAATCTGCTCAGATATTTCCTTGTTGCTGAGAATTGAGTTTTGTAAACTTGACCATTTGCTTTTTCCGCAAATGAGTACAATTTCAAATAGAATGATCTTTTGCGAATCATATCTTGTTACCCTTGTGGGTGAAACGTTATAAATGTTATGGCAGTTGAAATTTTGACAATTCACGGCAATTTTTTTATGCCAAATGAATCAGAGTCACCTCGAGTGAGGAAACTCGCAAAACTTTATTGTTGCTTTCTTAAAGACCAAGATAAGTTTTGATTTCAAATCTAGACTATTGGAAATTAAGACAATTATCATCTTAAAAATTTTGTCTTTTGAAGGAAATTCTTGTTGAGGAAGGAACTTTATTAGGGTCACGTTTGTAAATATGTGGCTGTACAACGCATTTTTACATTCAGGAACCTATTAAAGAGACTTTTTACATAAAGAATATTCTCTGTTTTTCTATTCATTCTACTTTATTTCTTCTTGAAAGAGCAAAGTCTAGAGATTATTTTCTCTTCTTGAAAATTATTTGTTCAAATTCTGAGTTTTTATTTACCATCGGTGTGTTAGAATCACCACCGTAAATGGGAGTCAAAGATTTGAATCATTCAAATTTCCAAATCTATCGGAAATTCGTGTATTTCATTCTATTGACATTCAAAGTATTTGAGTGTGCTTCGAGTCTTGAGAGTTTCAAAAAGGGATTTACCTGATTTGTTTTATCAGGTGGTTTAGTGAATACAGTATAAGTCAGAGCGACAGTCTAATCTATGAAATATTTCACGTCATGTTCCGAGAAACGTGAATGTTATGCAACCGGAGCATGTGATAGAGGATTGATATCCATGTTCATTTTCCTTAGACGAGTTAATTTCGGGGACGAAATTCTTTTTAGAGGGGTAATATTGTAACACCTCGACTTTTACTGTTCTTTAATATCGGTAAATATATACATATATTTGTTTATATTTTACCCGAGACCTAGAAAATGATTTTGAATAAAAAAAAAATCATATTTATAATCTACTTTATCGTAGAAAGTTACGGTGAAATTTTAGGTTTAAAATTCAGACGAAACCCGGTCTGTGTTTTAACTGACAGTAAGATTTTACTGATCAGAAAACCTAGTTTTGTCCCGAGAACGAAACGGTTTAGGTTTATATTATTTTTCCAACGATATTGGTTATTTTGAAAATTTTCAAAATAAATAAGTTATTATACTTTATTCGGGCGCATCATCAACAAACGGGTGATCGACGGAGTCGAGAACGGATGTGCAGAGACAAAACTGGACTCCGGATGATGGGACATCTTGCCACCTAGGGTGGTGAGTCACATGGGTGACTCACCTAGCATTTATGAAGCCTAATGATGACACCAAAATATCATGATATTTATTCTAGTGAAAAGACCAAAATGCCCTTGGACTTTAAGTAAAATTCCAAGAGTGTCCCTAAGTGAATTTTGACCAAAATACCCTCTAAAACTACTAAATTTCGTGCAGCCCCTCCACTTAACCAAACTTATTTCATTTTGATTTCATTTCATCATCTTTCTCTCAAAAACCCTAATCGGGTAAACAACGGAATCGGATATGGATGTGCAGAGATACACCGAAAGATAGAACGACGAGTCATCCCAGATGACTCAAGATGAATGAGTCACCATGGTGAGTCATAGTGGTGACTAACCCTAGCCATAATGATAACAAAGAAATATCTAGATATTTAGAGCTTTAACCTAACCTATGACTAGTTAACTCAAACTAAGGTTAGCCAACCATGATTGGCAACAAAATATCTTCTTCCTCACATGTGGTGCATAACTCAGTCACATCACCCTAGGAACACCTCCACCACACAAAATTTCATAGCCTAATGATTCATGAACCTAGCATTTATGTTAACTATGGTGAATCACCATTAACTAAACCTATGTTTAGTTTATTTCCACCATGGTTCACTTAAGACTAACAAATCAATTTCTCCTCTTCATTTGGACACACCACACGGCAGCATCATACTCCACCCCTAGCCAATTCGTGGCTGCCCACTCCCCCACACTTAGACATTTTCTTCTTCTTCACCAAGAACACTAAGACAAACTCTCCTTACTCACCCGAAACTGCCTCGCAGTTCTGACCTTTTTCTGTTCTGAAACTCGAAAAACTTTCAACACGAAAGTTGTTCCTATTTCTCTCTTATTTCCAACGAGTTAAAGATCATCAAAAACGGATAAGTATTTTGGGAGGTATGCCCAAATTATCAAAACAGCTCGAAATCCACAGCATCTCACTAGAACAGTGGAAAGAAGGCCCTTTTCTTCCATGATCCGATCTGAATCAAACCAAACCTTCAACATCAAAGTTGTTCCTCTTATTCTTACCTTTCCAATCAGCCAAATTTTGTAATTTTTAGATGAGTGGATTATGAGATACACTCATAACACCACCATATCCTCAAAGCTGTCAAATCCTCAACTAAGCTTGTTTTGATCACTTTCTTCATTTCTTCAATCAACAAGAGGTAAACCCTCATCTATCATGATCATGTTTTCTTCTCCTTCAACCATTTAAGTTGTTTAAGTCATGAATCATGATTTTCCATCTTCATGAAGCTTTCTTCAAAAATCTCTAGAAACTTGTAGAAAAATTTATTTGAGTTGAAACCAATTTCTATGATCTTCATATGACTTCTATTTTCATCATCCAAGAGGTTGAAAAATTTAGAGATCCCTAGCTATTTCTTCTTGACTTGGCCAAACCAATGCTCAAATGGGTTGAGGTGATTTCCTTCATTCTTTAACTTGTTTTTATGTTGGTTGTTCATGGCTAGGTTTTGGTGGACAAAACTGTGGCCTACCTTGCTTGGTTTAGCTTGTGTTTGTTTGATCTTCAAGTGGTCTACAAGAGGTATGGGGGAGATTACCACTATCCTACCTTAATGTAGATATGTATGTGGTTTATATTGTTTTTGTGTTGTCTTGATGTGAGCCTCTAAGAGGACTTGGTATAATAATTATGTGGTGTATGTTGTGTGATGAAAATTTATGGATGATATGCTTATTTGATGCATAATGGTTAAAATGAAATTGTTAGTATGCTTACTTCATCATTGAAAGAAAGTATGTGAAATATACTAAATAATCACGCCATGATTTAGTGCTTGAATACATGAACATGTATGATGTTTTGTGATTGAGTGATGAAGAGAAAATCTTCTTGTTTGTTGGAACTTGGTTTCGGCCAAGCATGAGAAATATGGCAAGACAACTTTGTTCTCCAAAACCATATGATTCCATGATAGTTTATGGACTATAAAAGAATAATTAAATCAAGAAGAAAATTATTTCTTCCAAAACTGTTTTCATAAGATTGAAAATGGTCTTTCGTAGTTTGAATAATCCCAAGAATGATTTTGAATTGAATTGGTTAATTATATTGAAAGTTATGGACTTTTAAAGAAATAAGGACTAATATGCAATTACTGAGAATTTCAGGGACTGTTCTGAAAACTATATTTTTAAGTATTGTGGTTGTATTCCTTAATGATATAAGACTATAGAAATTGGTTTGAAGTTATTTGGATTTATACATAAAAAGATATAAGCTTTTTAGTAAACAAGGACCTATTTGTAAATATTGAAAATATTGGACAGAAACGTCATTTATGGAATTTTCATGGTAACTGGAAAATATTTATGAGATGAAACTATAGAAGTTGGTTCGGTGTGATTTGGAGTTATAAATAAGAAGTTATAAGGTTTTAAGTGAATAAGGACCTTTTTGTAATTAATGAGAGTTTAGGGACTAAACTGCAATTTTCGAAAATAAATGTAATTGGACAGTTAGAAACTGTTTTCATGCTTGTAAAACTGTTCTAAAACTCCAAAATGAGTTTTGGACTATTAGAGTGTAAAATCGTTGAAAAAGGATTTACGCGACTTACAAACTTAACGACATTCAGTAACATTTTTTAGGAATTTTGTATCAATGGAGAGAAAACTGTAAAGTCAGTGTTTCAACAACTTAATATGAGTATTTTAACCTAGCAAATTAATACATTTGAGGTGAAGAACCATATTTTCAAAAGTGGGCCTAAATTCAGTAAAAAGCGGCGAAACCGTCGTTAAGCGTTTTTAAAGATTTTTCAAGAGAATGGTTTTGAGAAATTGATACTTGTGTATCTTGGATGGAAATGGTTTTTAAAGAATGATTTGATTTCATTTAAATATTTTGGTTTTAAGATCAAAAGGGTTTTAGTCTTCAAAGACAAGTATTTACGGTAAAGATCAAAAACCTAAGTCATGAACGACTTAGTGAAAATACGAATATAATAATTTATAACGTGGGGTCGATCAAGACCTTAAGTCATAAAGTATGGATAATTCATTATCCATATTCCATAAAATGTAATGGACTCAGAATGATTTGTTTTCTTGGAAGCCAAAGAAAAAGGCTCAGTTAGAAAAGTGCAGAGAAATAAATAATTGGACTTGTGTTCCAATCTCATAATGCGTTAGGACTTTTAATCAAGTGTTTTAAGAAAACTGTGCACAAAGATGAAAGGTTACTTGAGAACTTTAGCTTGATGATTAAGCACCGGTGATTCGGACTTAAGGACATCTAGCATCTGTTACAGTACGTTGAAAGAATTCTGAAGGAATCACGATGTCATCCGTTGGATGGACGAGAAGAACACATTTCCGGCAAAGTTTGCCTAAACACATAGTGAAACTATGTTCTGTAAGGCCGTTGTGCCTAGGAGATGGAGCTAACACTTTAATGCGGGTGCGAATTCCGTAGTGACGATCTATTGATGCTCGGGGGTGTCGGGGTATGAAATACTCATATAGGCCCAGTTGGTTGCTCCTCTGTGGCATGGTGATCTTGCAATACACCGACATACTCGACTAGACACTATGTGTTTTCTGGTAGTGAAGGATGTTCCCGAAAAAGCCTATGTGCACCATGATGACTGTTGACACATTTAATTACCCAAGGCTGGTGGACTCCGGAACAATCCTCCGAACCACTCTCTCCGACTGTTCGTAAAACCATGGTATAGGAATTCAGAGGTCATTCCTCGAGTCTTAGATGTTTCTATTTAGGAAAACATTGTGCTGTGGTCATGTTTCTGTGAAACATTATTGTTTTGTTATGAGTGTAGATATGATTGATAATTGTTAATTGTACGTACCTGAGAGTCGTACCACTGCATGTCTGCCTTATGTGTAAGATAAATGGAAATCTCACCTCCTTCTTTTTATATTGCCTATGTCGGCTGGCTATGTGCCTTCTGTAATCTTTTGAGAAGGTTGAGACGTCAAAATGATCCTTGGCAGATGCATCGTAGAGACCCTTGGCAGACGCATCGTAGAGATTGAGGTTCGAGCATGCGGATGATATGTTGGAGTTTCTGGTGGAAGTCTTCCAGACTATCGATGGTTCCTAGAGGGCTTAGTCCGAGAGTTACTTTTGTAGTGACTCTAGTAGTGTCTTTTGTGACGACGTTGGTAGTGGACTCAAATAGAGTTTCCACTAGATCTCGTCAGTTTGGTTTGTCCTTCTCACGGTGTACGAGAAAGGACTGTCTTTTCTATTTTAGTTTGGCCAGCTGGGTATGTTTGGGATTTAATGTTAACGCTTATGGAGCTGCGACTCCAAGTATATTATATTTTAGGAGCTGCGTCTCCACATCTTTAAGTTGAGTTTGTATATTCTATGATTTCTGTTTATGAGTCGGGTTGGTATTATGTAAATGATTTTCGAACTCATAACTCTAATTGGATAATGGATTAAAACAAAGTAGTTATATCTACGACTTACGGAAAAGGAAAAAAAAAAATTACCCCATTCTTTTATAGCCAAATTTAATTAACCTATTTTCGGCCTTAAAATGTCACTTACGATGTAGCGCCCGAGGAGGGTGTTACATTATTGGTATCAGAGCTGGCCGAGTCTTTTGGGCTTTGGGGTTTAGGTCTGTTGTCGTCTTTGTTGTGTTTTCTCTGATTGTGTCTTAAGTGTTTTGTGTTTTTGGTTCAATGAAGAACCAATGTTTGGAAGGGTAATGACTTTAGTCTATCCTTGGCTTAATTTATGTTTTTCATGACGTTGTTCCGAAAGGATACAACATTGTTTGTTGATCTTTTCATTATTGTTCCTAAGGAGGAATAATATTGAATAGATTATGATGTATTGTTTTCTTCCTAGTTCTGACTACCGTGCTTTTATAGAAAATCATGGTTAGTCCGGGAACGAGTAGATCTGATTCTGCAATCAAGGATTCTAAAGACATGGTTGTAGCTGTACAAGTCTTGAGAGAACTAACATCAACTGTAGCATGTCATAACGAGGAAATTGCTAAGAGGCGAGGACTAGTTGAGTTCTGTTGGAGTAATTCACCTCGATTTGATGGCGAGCTTAATTCGGAGAAAGCTGAGTTTTGGATTACGGAAATAGAAAGGAATTTGCAAACTATGGAGTACCCTGATCATTGGAAGGTAGCTTGTGCAACTTTTCTGTTGATAGGAGATGCTGGATTTTGGTGGAGAGAAACTTGCCAGCTGTTAGTGGCAAGACAAGAAGTGATCACTTGGAATGTGTTTCGAAGCAAATTTCTGGAGAAGTATGCTTCTGCTGAAGTGTGTTGTGCAGAGGAGATTGCGTTCCTGTAGCACCGACAAGGGGAGATGACTATCAGTGAGTTAGTGCGAACGTGTAAGAAATTAGAGGAAAATCTAAAGGTTGAAATGAGGAAGACAATCTTGTCATTGAAACTACTGCAGTTTTCGATCTTGATGGATAAGTGTCGAGTTCCTTGAGATCTAGAAGTGAGTAAAGGCAGAAAGAGAGGCTTTGGAACTTTTCAAGAGAAACCGTACGCAAGGTCAATGTGGACACCACCAAAAGGGAAGTGGATTGGTGGTAGCAGTAAAGGTTATGGATCGTCTAGGAAGTCTCTACCGAAATGCATGAAGTGTGGCATGAGTCATGCTACAAGAGACTGCAAGATTAAGGGCATCATTTGTTTTAAGTGTGGACAACTGGGACATGTCGCTAGAGTATGCGGAAAACCTAAGGATGTACCTTATGGAGACAACATGTGAGCCGAGAGACCACGAACAAAGATTCGACTAAAGAACACTATACAAGAGGAGGTAGTTCACCAATATTTAAAGTTTGAATATGTGGGTAGTTGTTAACGTGTAGAATCTTCACAACAAGTAGGACTGAAGCATCATAATCGAATAAGTACCTTTAAGTGAAGTGTGTCATAGAAAGTAGACTTTTGACTGTACTGTTAATTCAGTGGAGAATCATTCTTGATTTTCTATGAATGTGTAAAATACTCAGTGTATGTATGTACCACCTATGTTTGTTGCCAACATGTTCTGAGTTGGTTGAGTTTTATCGTCGCATCTTTTGTTGTCAAAGTTTTATGCAGAACAACCAGAATTGCATTCCTATATTATTCCTTGCAATTACCTTTATAGTTTCTTTGTAACTCATCCTGGTTGGGAAATCTGCTCAGATATTTCCTTGTTGCTGAGAATTGAGTTTTGTAAACTTGACCATTTGCTTTTTCCGCAAATGAGTACAATTTCAAATAGAATGATCTTTTGCGAATCATATCTTGTTACCCTTGTGGGTGAAACGTTATAAATGTTATGGCAGTTGAAATTTTGACAATTCACGGCAATTTTTTTATGCCAAATGAATCAGAGTCACCTCGAGTGAGGAAACTCGCAAAACTTTATTGTTGCTTTCTTAAAGACCAAGATAAGTTTTGATTTCAAATCTAGACTATTGGAAATTAAGACAATTATCATCTTAAAAATTTTGTCTTTTGAAGGAAATTCTTGTTGAGGAAGGAACTTTATTAGGGTCACGTTTGTAAATATGTGGCTGTACAACGCATTTTTACATTCAGGAACCTATTAAAGAGACTTTTTACATAAAGAATATTCTCTGTTTTTCTATTCATTCTACTTTATTTCTTCTTGAAAGAGCAAAGTCTAGAGATTATTTTCTCTTCTTGAAAATTATTTGTTCAAATTCTGAGTTTTTATTTACCATCGGTGTGTTAGAATCACCACCGTAAATGGGAGTCAAAGATTTGAATCATTCAAATTTCCAAATCTATCGGAAATTCGTGTATTTCATTCTATTGACATTCAAAGTATTTGAGTGTGCTTCGAGTCTTGAGAGTTTCAAAAAGGGATTTACCTGATTTGTTTTATCAGGTGGTTTAGTGAATACAGTATAAGTCAGAGCGACAGTCTAATCTATGAAATATTTCACGTCATGTTCCGAGAAACGTGAATGTTATGCAACCGGAGCATGTGATAGAGGATTGATATCCATGTTCATTTTCCTTAGACGAGTTAATTTCGGGGACGAAATTCTTTTTAGAGGGGTAATATTGTAACACCTCGACTTTTACTGTTCTTTAATATCGGTAAATATATACATATATTTGTTTATATTTTACCCGAGACCTAGAAAATGATTTTGAATAAAAAAAAATCATATTTATAATCTACTTTATCGTAGAAAGTTACGGTGAAATTTTAGGTTTAAAATTCAGACGAAACCCGGTCTGTGTTTTAACTGACAGTAAGATTTTACTGATCAGAAAACCTAGTTTTGTCCCGAGAACGAAACGGTTTAGGTTTATATTATTTTTCCAACGATATTGGTTATTTTGAAAATTTTCAAAATAAATAAGTTATTATACTTTATTCGGGCGCATCATCAACAAACGGGTGATCGACGGAGTCGAGAACGGATGTGCAGAGACAAAACTGGACTCCGGATGATGGGACATCTTGCCACCTAGGGTGGTGAGTCACATGGGTGACTCACCTAGCATTTATGAAGCCTAATGATGACACCAAAATATCATGATATTTATTCTAGTGAAAAGACCAAAATGCCCTTGGACTTTAAGTAAAATTCCAAGAGTGTCCCTAAGTGAATTTTGACCAAAATACCCTCTAAAACTACTAAATTTCGTGCAGCCCCTCCACTTAACCAAACTTATTTCATTTTGATTTCATTTCATCATCTTTCTCTCAAAAACCCTAATCGGGTAAACAACGGAATCGGATATGGATGTGCAGAGATACACCGAAAGATAGAACGACGAGTCATCCCAGATGACTCAAGATGAATGAGTCACCATGGTGAGTCATAGTGGTGACTAACCCTAGCCATAATGATAACAAAGAAATATCTAGATATTTAGAGCTTTAACCTAACCTATGACTAGTTAACTCAAACTAAGGTTAGCCAACCATGATTGGCAACAAAATATCTTCTTCCTCACATGTGGTGCATAACTCAGTCACATCACCCTAGGAACACCTCCACCACACAAAATTTCATAGCCTAATGATTCATGAACCTAGCATTTATGTTAACTATGGTGAATCACCATTAACTAAACCTATGTTTAGTTTATTTCCACCATGGTTCACTTAAGACTAACAAATCAATTTCTCCTCTTCATTTGGACACACCACACGGCAGCATCATACTCCACCCCTAGCCAATTCGTGGCTGCCCACTCCCCCACACTTAGACATTTTCTTCTTCTTCACCAAGAACACTAAGACAAACTCTCCTTACTCACCCGAAACTGCCTCGCAGTTCTGACCTTTTTCTGTTCTGAAACTCGAAAAACTTTCAACACGAAAGTTGTTCCTATTTCTCTCTTATTTCCAACGAGTTAAAGATCATCAAAAACGGATAAGTATTTTGGGAGGTATGCCCAAATTATCAAAACAGCTCGAAATCCACAGCATCTCACTAGAACAGTGGAAAGAAGGCCCTTTTCTTCCATGATCCGATCTGAATCAAACCAAACCTTCAACATCAAAGTTGTTCCTCTTATTCTTACCTTTCCAATCAGCCAAATTTTGTAATTTTTAGATGAGTGGATTATGAGATACACTCATAACACCACCATATCCTCAAAGCTGTCAAATCCTCAACTAAGCTTGTTTTGATCACTTTCTTCATTTCTTCAATCAACAAGAGGTAAACCCTCATCTATCATGATCATGTTTTCTTCTCCTTCAACCATTTAAGTTGTTTAAGTCATGAATCATGATTTTCCATCTTCATGAAGCTTTCTTCAAAAATCTCTAGAAACTTGTAGAAAAATTTATTTGAGTTGAAACCAATTTCTATGATCTTCATATGACTTCTATTTTCATCATCCAAGAGGTTGAAAAATTTAGAGATCCCTAGCTATTTCTTCTTGACTTGGCCAAACCAATGCTCAAATGGGTTGAGGTGATTTCCTTCATTCTTTAACTTGTTTTTATGTTGGTTGTTCATGGCTAGGTTTTGGTGGACAAAACTGTGGCCTACCTTGCTTGGTTTAGCTTGTGTTTGTTTGATCTTCAAGTGGTCTACAAGAGGTATGGGGGAGATTACCACTATCCTACCTTAATGTAGATATGTATGTGGTTTATATTGTTTTTGTGTTGTCTTGATGTGAGCCTCTAAGAGGACTTGGTATAATAATTATGTGGTGTATGTTGTGTGATGAAAATTTATGGATGATATGCTTATTTGATGCATAATGGTTAAAATGAAATTGTTAGTATGCTTACTTCATCATTGAAAGAAAGTATGTGAAATATACTAAATAATCACGCCATGATTTAGTGCTTGAATACATGAACATGTATGATGTTTTGTGATTGAGTGATGAAGAGAAAATCTTCTTGTTTGTTGGAACTTGGTTTCGGCCAAGCATGAGAAATATGGCAAGACAACTTTGTTCTCCAAAACCATATGATTCCATGATAGTTTATGGACTATAAAAGAATAATTAAATCAAGAAGAAAATTATTTCTTCCAAAACTGTTTTCATAAGATTGAAAATGGTCTTTCGTAGTTTGAATAATCCCAAGAATGATTTTGAATTGAATTGGTTAATTATATTGAAAGTTATGGACTTTTAAAGAAATAAGGACTAATATGCAATTACTGAGAATTTCAGGGACTGTTCTGAAAACTATATTTTTAAGTATTGTGGTTGTATTCCTTAATGATATAAGACTATAGAAATTGGTTTGAAGTTATTTGGATTTATACATAAAAAGATATAAGCTTTTTAGTAAACAAGGACCTATTTGTAAATATTGAAAATATTGGACAGAAACGTCATTTATGGAATTTTCATGGTAACTGGAAAATATTTATGAGATGAAACTATAGAAGTTGGTTCGGTGTGATTTGGAGTTATAAATAAGAAGTTATAAGGTTTTAAGTGAATAAGGACCTTTTTGTAATTAATGAGAGTTTAGGGACTAAACTGCAATTTTCGAAAATAAATGTAATTGGACAGTTAGAAACTGTTTTCATGCTTGTAAAACTGTTCTAAAACTCCAAAATGAGTTTTGGACTATTAGAGTGTAAAATCGTTGAAAAAGGATTTACGCGACTTACAAACTTAACGACATTCAGTAACATTTTTTAGGAATTTTGTATCAATGGAGAGAAAACTGTAAAGTCAGTGTTTCAACAACTTAATATGAGTATTTTAACCTAGCAAATTAATACATTTGAGGTGAAGAACCATATTTTCAAAAGTGGGCCTAAATTCAGTAAAAAGCGGCGAAACCGTCGTTAAGCGTTTTTAAAGATTTTTCAAGAGAATGGTTTTGAGAAATTGATACTTGTGTATCTTGGATGGAAATGGTTTTTAAAGAATGATTTTATTTAATTTAAAGATTTTGGTTTTAAGATCAAAAGGGTTTTAGTCTTCAAAGACAAGTATTTACAGTAAAGATCAAAAACCTAAGTCATGAACGACTTAGTGAAAACACGAACATAATAATTTATGACGTAGGGTCGATCAACACCTTAAGTCATAAAGTATGGATAATTCATTATCCATATTCCATAAAATGTAATGGACTCAGAATGATTTGTTTTCTTGGAAGCCAAAGAAAAAGGCTCAGTTAGAAAAGTGCAGAGAAATAAATAATTGGACTTGTGTTCCAATCTCATAATGCGTTAGGACTTTTAATCAAGTGTTTTAAGAAAACTGTGCACAAAGATGAAAGGTTACTTGAGAACTTTAGCTTGATGATTAAGCACCGGTGATTCGGACTTAGGGACATCTAGCATCTGTTACAGTACGTTGAAAGAATTCTGAAGGAATCACGATGTCATCCGTTGGATGGACGAGAAGAACACATTTCCGGCAAAGTTTGCCTAAACACATAGTGAAACTATGTTCTGTAAGGCCGTTGTGCCTAGGAGATGGAGCTAACACTTTAATGCGGGTGCGAATTCCGTAGTGACGATCTATTGATGCTCGGGGGTGTCGGGGTATGAAATACTCATATAGGCCCAGTTGGTTGCTCCTCTGTGGCATGGTGATCTTGCAATACAACGACATACTCGACTAGACACTATGTGTTTTCTGGTAGTGAAGGATGTTCCCGTAAAAGCCTATGTGCACCATGATGACTGTTGACGCATTTAATTACCCAAGGCTGGTGGACTCCGGAATAATCCTCCGAACCACTCTCTCCGACTGTTCGTAAAACCATGGTATAGGAATTCAGAGGTCATTCCTCGAGTCTTAGATGTTTCTATTTAGGAAAACATTGTGTTGTGGTCATGTTTCTGTGAAACATTATTGTTTTGTTATGAGTGTAGATATGATTGATAATTGTTAATTGTACGTACCTGAGAGTCGTACCACTGCATGTCTGCCTTATGTGTAAGATAAATGGAAATCTCACCTCCTTCTTTTTATATTGCCTATGTCGGCTGGCTATGTGCCTTCTGTAATCTTTTGAGAAGGTTGAGACGTCAAAATGATCCTTGGCAGATGCATCGTAGAGACCCTTGGCAGACGCATCGTAGAGATTGAGGTTCGAGCATGCGGACGATATGTTGGAGTTTCTGGTGGAAGTCTTCCAGACTATCGATGGTTCCTAGAGGGCTTAGTCCGAGAGTTACTTTTGTAGTGACTCTAGTAGTGTCTTTTGTGACGACGTTGGTAGTGGACTCAAATAGAGTTTTCACTAGATCTCGTCAGTTTGGTTTGTCCTTCTCACGGTGTACGAGAAAGGACTGTCTTTTCTATTTTAGTTTGGCCAACTGGGTATGTTTGGGAGTTAATGTTAACGCTTATGGAGCTGCGACTCCAAGTATATTATATTTTAGGAGCTGTGTCTCCACATCTTTAAGTTGAGTCTGTACATTCTATGATTTCTGTTTATGAGTCGGGTTGGGTATTATGTAAATGATTTTCGAACTCATAACCCTAATTGGATAATGGATTAAAACAAAGTAGTTATATTTACGACTTACGGAAAAGGAAAAAAAAATTACCCCATTCTTTTATAGCCAAATTTAATTAACCTATTTTCGGCCTTAAAATGTCACTTACGATGTAGCGCCCGAGGAGGGTGTTACACGATTAATCAAAAAAAAAAATTCCTATTTGGCAATTTATGTTCTTGAAAAGTTTCCCTTCTCTCTTGTTTTCGTTATTCTCAAAGCTTTTCATTTTCTAGCCTTTCCTTTTGATTTTCTTTGTTTTGATAAGTTTTGTGAATTTTGTTACTTGATTTTGGATTCTTGTTTGACTCTTCTAAGGCCTAAAAGAGAACAATTGAGTGGAAAAAGGCAAGAATGAAAATTACATTTTGTGTGGAAAAAGCCTAATTGAGTGAAATACATTTGTGTGCACACGTGAGGGAGTGTGGTGAGGAATTTTATAATTTCTTGTTATCTTTTGATATTGTGTGTTAAGTGATGGCAGCCCCAGATGATAGTCCACCTCTTTCTCCAAGATTTGCAGCTCTTCATGCTAGGATGGCTACTCAAATACAAGCCCTTACAAGGCAAATGGAGCAAATGAATACAGATTTCACTAGACAACTTACCAACCTCCAAAACCGTGAAGAATCAAGTGGAAATGAGAGTGGAGACGAAAGACATAGGGGAGGGGATATAGAGGAAGGAGGCGTGATTGAGGAATTGAAGGGGTCAAGATCAAAGTTCCTACCTTCCATGGGAAGAATGATCCAAAGCCTATTTGGAGTGGGAGATGAAGATGGAGCAAGTCTTTGATTGCAACCATTACAATGAAAGAAAGAAAGTGGAGGTAGCTGCTCTTGAATTCAAAGATTATGCACTTGTTTGGTGGGATCAATTGCAAAAAGAGAGAAGAAGATATGAGGAGGAGCCTATTGAGACTTGGGAAGAAATGAAGCATGTCATGAGAAAGAGATTTGTCCCAAATCACTACCATAGGGATCTTCACAACAAATTGCAAAGATTGACCCAAGGATCCAAGAGTGTTGATGAGTACCACAAGGAGAAAGAGTTGGCCTTACTTAGGTCCAACCTTAATGAAGATAGGGAGGCTACTATGGCTCGATTCTTACAAGGGTTGAATCAAGACATTCAAGACATAGTGGAGCTTCAACACTATGTGGAGCTTGAATATTTGGTTCAACAAGCCATAAAGGTGGAGCAACAACTCAAGAGGAAGAAGTCCAAATTTCCTTCTTCTTCTTCTTCTTCTTCTAAATTTTCATCTTCAAGTTGGAAGGAAAAACCAAAGAAGGAGGGTACCTCATCTTCCAAGGAGGTCATGCCTACATCTCAAGGAAAGAAGCCTTTGGAAGCAACTCCTAGATGCCTGATGTGAAGCGTTTCAAGTGCTTGGGCCATGGACATATTGCATCCCAATGTCCAACAAAAAGGACAATGGTATCAATAAATGGAGAAGTGGTCACACAATCCAAGGCCTCTAGTGAAGAAGAAACAATTCCGGAAGGAGACTTGTTCATGGTGAGGAGATTTTTGGGAAGCCAAGCCAAGGAGCATGATGAGATCCAAAGGGAGAATATCTTCCATACTAGATGTATGATCCAAGGGAAGGTATGCTCTTTAATTATTGATGGTGGTAGTTGTGCTAATGTTTCTAGTGCTAGAATGGTATCAAAATTAAATCTTGTGACTAAGCCACACCCACGACCATATAGGCTTCAATGGCTTAGTGAAGTTGATGAAATGGTTGTGAACAAGCAAGTTGAGATTTCATTCTCAATTGGGAAGTATCATGATAGTGTACTTTGTGATGTGGTGCCTATGGAGGCAAGTCATATGTTGGTTGGGAGGCCTTGGCAATATGATAGGAAGGCCACCCATGATGGGTTTTTCAATAAATTCTCTCTCATGTACCAAGACCGAAAGGTCATTCTTACTCATTTGTCTCCAAAAGAAGTTAGTGAGGATCAACTAAAGATGAGAGAAAAGAGAGAGCAAGAGAGAAAAGAAAGAGAGAGTGAAAAAAAAGAGCGAAAAGAAGAGTGATGAAAAAGTGAAAAAGAATCAAGAGAAAAAAAGTGAGAAAAATATAGAGGAAACAGAGAGAAAAGAGAGCTATTTTGCATCAAAAAGTGGGGTGAAGAGTGCTTTGTTTTCAAGGCAGCCCCTATACATGCTTTATTATAGAGAATTTTGTTTGAATGCTAATGCTCCTAATGAACTCTCTTTGCCTGTTGAAAATCTTTTGCAGGAATTTGGTGATGTGTTCTCAAAGGAAATGCCACACGGCCTACCTCTGAGACACCCCGATGTCCCATTAAATAAAAACCTAATTTATCTAAAACTTAATCGTAATATTAACGTTGGACATATATATAATCGTAATTATTAAAAACTTAAAGGTAAGAACAAAATTTAAACATCACATCACACACATATAAATATAAATACAAATATACTATACTGATAAACTAAAGAGGGTACTCCATCAGTAGGGTCCCAAAAGATACATACTGATACAAAATAGTATAAGCAGCGGAAACTAAAACATCACAAAAGATGCACTGGCCATCGACCCTAAACTCAATGGCTGGAGGTCACTGCTCGCCCTCCAGCATCCCCATCAGGCTCCTCTGTGGCCGGCTCATCCGCAGAGTCTTCTCAAAACGAGCACATAAAAGAAACATACATATAAAAGAAATAGGGGATAAGAAACTATCTATCATCATATATGGAAAATGGTACGTAACATATAAACAATAAAGGCACATAAACATGCATCACAGATATATATAAAAGAATTATATAATCAATCATCCTCGAGATATATTATCATCCTTTACCCTTCGCACTCATGCAACGTATGCTGACGTGGCCACCACCAATCCTGTCACACATCCCCTGCTCGCTGTGGGATGTTAGTCAGTCGTCCAAGCGACGCGTCCCCCAAACACCGGTGCACATTCTCATCCGCGGTGAGAATGCTCATGCAAAGCAATGACACTATAGCTGCACAATACATGTCGGTGCACACCCTGGTTCTCTCTCGAGGGTGCTCATGCAAAGCAATGACACTATAGCTGCACAACCTAAATCTAAGTTGGGACGGTCCCGCGAGGACTTCTGACCTCGTGTGTTCCAAACACACGGCTGTGATCAACAACATGCATCTATATGGATCTTACCGGCATATATCGAATCATATCCTAGTACCTTAACCTCTCATCACTATCTCATAGCATATATCACCTCATCAATCTCATAGCATTTTTTTTATTTATTTACTGGGCGCTCAGCGCCCAGCGCCAGCGCTCAGCGCTGGTGCTTCTGCACCGCCTTAGCGTGCCAATCGTGGTGCGCCACGTGGCAGGGGCCAGCGCTCAGCGCCCACAAGCCTGCGCTCAGCGCTGGTTTCTGTCCAACACTTCTAGTTCCGACGTTTTCTCGCGTTCTCGTTTGAAGTCCGATTGACTTGAAATTTGAAACATAGACTCTTCTATACCTAAGGAATAAGACTAAGCCTTCAAAAATACCTAATATCTTCCACAAAAATAAATTTCTTATTGTGCATTCTTATGTATTCTAAACTGTATAACGGAAATTCTAGTACACTTTCTTATACAATTCAACGCCGGGTAATCTCATACTTTCCATGCAAAGTTCCCAACACCTAAACATGCATATCTGACCTTAAATCAAAGTCTTAAACATAGTTATCCAACATATAAATAATGCCTTAAAACACAGATGTTACAACCTCCTTTAAGGGGGATTGAGCACCATATTGATCTCATTCCGGGTGCATCATTACCCAATAGGCCAGCCTATAGGAGTAATCATCAAGAGACCAAAGAAATTCACAAGCAAGTGGAGGAGTTGATGCAAAAAAGATAGGTGCAAGAGAGCTTGAGTCCATGTGTTGTCCCGGTAAAACTAGTGCCTAAAAAGGATGGAAGTTGGAGGATGTGTACAGATTGTAGGGCTGTGAACAACATCACAATTTAAGTATAGACATCCTATCTCTAGACTTGATGATTTGCTTGATGAATTGCATGGTGCTTGTTTGTTTTCTAAAATTGATTTGAAAAATGGGTACCATCAAATTATGATAAGGGAAGGGGATGAATGGAAAATTGCCTTTAAAACTAAATATGGATTGTATGAATGGTTGGTAATGCATTTTGGTTTGACAAATGCACCTAGCACTTTCATGAGGCTTATGAACCATGTTTTAAGAGAATTTTTAGGCAAGTTTGTTGTGGTGTATTTTGATGATATCTTGATATATAGCAAAAGCTTAAATGAACATCATGAACACTTAAGGGTTGTTTTGCTTGTATTAAGAAAAGAAAAGTTGCATGCTAATTTGAAAAAGTGTACTTTTTTTACCGATCATGTGATTTTCCTTGGTTTTGTTGTAAATGCTAAAGGGGTCCATTTTGATAAAGAGAAAATTAAGGCATTTCAAGGTTGGCCAACCCCCAAAAATGGGAGTGATGTGAGGAGCTTTCATGGTTTGGCTAGTTTCTATAGGAGGTTAGTTAAGGACTTTAGTACATTGGCTGCACCTCTTAATGAAATTGTCAAGAAAAATGTTGGGTTTAAATGGGGGGAGAAACAAGAGCATGCATTTAAAGAGCTTAAGTAAAAACTTACTCATGCACCAATACTTGTTTTGCCTAATTTTGCTAAATCTTTTGAGATTGAATGTGATGCTTCTAATGTTGGTGTTGGAGCTGTTTTGATGCAAGAGGGGCATCCAATTGCTTATTTTAGTGAGAAATTAAGTGGTGATGCCCTTAATTATCCTATGATAAGGAATTATATGCCTTAGTGAGGGCTTTGCAAACATGGCAACATTATCTTTTGCCCAAAAATTTTGTGATTCATAGTAATCATGAGTCCTTGAAATACTTGAAAGGACAAGGAAAGTTGAATAAGAGACATGCCAAGTGGGTTGAGTTTCTTGAACAATTCCCATATGTGGTCAAGAACAAAAATGGTAAGGCCAACATTGTGGCGAATGCACTTTCAAGGAGGTATACTTTACTTTCTGCCATTGAGACAAAATTGTTTGGACTTGAATGCATTAAAGAATTGTATGACAATGATAAAAAAATTTCTCATATCTATGCTAATTGTGTGCATTCTGCCCAAAATGGGTATTTTAGGCACCAACGGTTTTTATTCGAAGAAAAGAGATTATGTGCCTAGAAGTTCTATAAGAGATTTGCTTTTGAAAGAGGCACATGAAGGGGGCCCAATGGGGCATTTTGGGGTTCAAAAGACTTTAGACATGTTGCATGAGCATTTTTATTGGCCACACATGAAACATAATGTGCAAAAAATTTGTAAAAAAATGCATTGTTTGTAAAAAGTAAAAATCTAAAGTGATGCCTCATAGTCATTACACTCATTTACCTATTCCTGATTATCCTTGGATTGATTTTTCAATGGATTTTGTTGTGGGGCAACCTAGGACAAGGAATGGTAAGGATTCAATTTTTGTTGTGGTGGATAGATTTTCAAAAATGGCACATTTTATACCATGCAAAAAGATTGATGGTGCTTGTAATGTTGCTGATTTGTTCTTTAAGGAAGTGGTAAGGCTTCATGGCCTTCCAAGGAGTATTGTTAGTGATAGGGACACCAAGTTCCTAAGTCACTTTCGGAGGACATTGTGGGGAAAGCTAGGTGCCAAGCTTCTTTTCTCCACTACTTGCCATCCCCAAATGGATGGGCAAACTAGGTAGCAAATAGGACATTTTCTTCCCTTTTAAGGGCTGTAATTAAAAAGAACATTAAGTCTTGGGAGGAATGTTTGCCTCATGTGGAATTTGCTTATAATAGGGCTGTTCATAGTACTACTCAATATTCTCCTTTTGAGGTTGTTTATGGATTTAACCCTTTAACTCCTCTTGATTTATTGGCATTGTCTAACTCTTCAATTTTAAAGCACAAAGATGGCAGGGCTAAGGCTGATTATGTGAGGAAGTTACATGAGCAAGTTACATGGGTTTGGGTGCACATGAGAAAGGAAAGGTTTCCTTCCCAAAGGAAATCTAAGCTTCAACTAAGAGGAGATGGGCCATTTCAAGTGGTGGCCAAGATCAATGATAATGCTTACAAGATAGATCTTCCTGGTGAGTATGGTGGAATTAGTGCAACTTTCAATGTGGTTGATTTATCTCTTTTTGATGTAGGTGATGAAGATTTCAATTTGAGGTCGAATTCACTTAAAGAATGAGGGGATGATATGAGCCCAATAAAGACCATGGATCAAGAAGCCATTCATGGACTTGGTGGGCCCAAGACAAGAGCTAGAACCAAGAATGCCCAACAAGCTCTAATTCAAATGGTGGCACTTATAATGGAAGCAAGCCCAAGTGCAAGTCATGAAGACATGGAGCCCAAGTTGGTGACATACCTCATTCAACTAGAAGACCTATGGACATGCTAAGTGGGGCGTGCACTAGTTCTACATCGATTTTAATGTTTTATTTCAATTCAATAAGTGTAATGGGAGTGGATCCAATATGTTAAGTGTTGCATGTGGGCCAAGCCACTCTTCCATGTTTTACACGAGTTTGATGTGGTTGTTGGGAGGTATCTTTTTGGTTTGCATGCCAAAAGTAACTCCTTTAACTTATTAGTTTTTTATGGTTTTATTTAAATAAGGGAGGTTACACTTTTAATATGAGAAGTAAGTGTAGCAGCCACATAATGGTGGAAAGAGAGTATTAACTCACCATTAATGGCATGATTAAGCTTAGTTATATGAGTTATTAAGTGGGGGGTTATGGAATCTTGGGAAGACAAGGCAAGCCAAGAGTGGGCAGCGATGTACCCTATATGTAACACACCTAAAACACTTTGAGTGATAACTTGGATGTTGAAATTTGGATTGAATCCATATTTGTAAGACTTTGTTCTCTTTGGTTCTTGGTTGAGCCATACTTGTTCTTATCAAGACTCTAAGATTCTTGTGGCGAACTTCATTAGGCTTATCAAACTCATTGGTTTGTGGCGCCTCCCATCATCTCTTACCTTCATCCATTTGCTTATTTTCTTCCTTTTAACTTACATCACAATTCCGACTTGGTTTATAATCATGTAAAATTCAACCTAAGATCATCAAAAAGGCAACCTATCCATTTGGTTGTCATCAATTATGGTTGACATTATTCGATACCAATAGTTTGGTTTTTTCCTGGCTCACCTTTTGACCTGATGCCTCACAAAACACATTGAGGCAGTCCATCATAATCTCAACTTGATCCATGGAAGCTTCCCCAAAAAGAATGAGATGTCTGCAAAGAACAGATGAGAAATGCATGGCCCGCCTCTACTAAGCTTAACTGGTTTCCATCTACCTTCCTGAAATGCCTTCTCGATATAGTGGTTTAATCATTCAAGGCATAAGACAAACAAGTATGGGGATAAGGGGTCTCCTTGGTGAATACCCTTAGAGAGATTGAAAGAGTTAGTTTTGTCTCCATTAAACAGAACTTGCATGCTGCATGATGAAACACATCTCATGATCAAGTCTACCATCTCCTGTTGGAATCCCACTTCCTGAAGCGTCTCCTTAAGAAATTCCCATCTAATTCTATCATAGGCTTTTTCTAGGTCCACTTTAATTGCCATCATGCCTTTCTTCCCTTTCTTGATTCTCATCTAATGAAAAACCTCTTGAGTAATAACCACATTGTCCAAACTATTGCTTCCAGGAACAAATAAGTCTGGTAGAACATCTTTAACCAAACGACATAGGGTGGGTCCAACAGTATCCCAATAAGTTTGGTAGAAGATAGGTTGAATTCCGTCCGGCCTCGGAGCCTTCAAAGGACCCATGTCAAAAACAGCCCTATGGATCTCAGAATCAATGACTTGCGCATGAAGGTTTGATAATAAAGCATCCGATAGACTAGGAAAGCATCCCCTCAAAGGGAAAGGGGAGATGGGATCACTAGCAGTATACAAATTACTAAAAAAAGAAGTTGCCTCTAACAAAAAAAAAAAAAAAGGGAAGTTGCCATATCATGGAGCTCCACTAGATCAGTAATAAGGTCTCCATTATCATTTAAAAGAGCCTCTATTTTGTTGCGTTTTCTTCTAATGACGGTGGACAAATGGAAATATTTAGTATTTCTATCCCCAAACTTAATCCACTGGGCTCTAGATTTTTGGTCATTGGTTATAGAAAATTTCATCTCTATTCGTTAAAAACACTCTCATACCATATAGCATTATAACATCACAGAATGGCACTATAATTTTAATTGACATTTATCGTCTTAATCCAATAAACTCGAGTTCGAGGATTTTTTTAAGTGAAGAAGAACGACGACAGATGTGGTGTCAAAGATTTCCTACACTATAATGGTGGCATCAAATAATTTACTATCGTTATTTTTATTTAAAACTATTTAGAATATTATTATTTATTATATTTCAAGATAATTATGCTATTTAAGGATTGTTATCTTTTCTTATTTCTAGCATATTTCATTTTTAATATTTTTACCTTTTTTATGAAACAACTATTAGATTAAAGTCTTATATTTAGTTAGAACTTTGTTATTGTGGGATATTAAAAAAAAAAAAAAAACACATTTTCGATCTACTTCGAAGAGTATCCCACCGCCAACCTAAGACGGTGACTATTCTCCCGGGGGAGTTTGTTCGGCACCTCGATGGATGGCATCCCTCCCAGTTGAAGTTTTTTCCATACCTAAGACTCGAACGCTCGACCTTAGTCATCCTCAAAACTAAGTCGAATGCTAATTTTACCCTTCACACTTGTCTCAAATCATTAGAAAAAGCCTGTATGGTTACTCTTGTGCTAACATTTTCTTCATTCCCACTTTTTCTTGCTTATCCTCAAGACTATCATTTTCTTATCTTTTTATTAGTAATTTCCCTCATTCGAATCGGGTGAAAAATTATCAGATGCAATTCACTTTATGCTATTTTATTAAGTATCTCACCCACACCCCAACCACAATTTTAAAAAAGATATGTAAAAGTATATGTAGATATATTATGCATAGAAGGAGGGTTTTGGACAGAAATAAAACACTTAAAATTTCTGATCTATATTTTGATGTATGAGATTTTTTTAAATGAATAAATAAAATAAAAGATGATCATGTAACCTTTCAGTCACACTTTTATTCATTTTTAATTTTATAAACATTTTATAGTTTTCTTAATTGAGAAATGAAAAATAAACGTTTCCTTTCCTTTCCATTCAAAACCCTTCATCCAATAACATTTGGGTCATGCTAAGAACTGATACGCATCCTTGTTCAAGGTAAAAGGGAACAGTGTCACAAAGGCAAAAGAATGAATTTATGCCCAATCTTGCTTCCTCGTTTCCTTTTTGGTCCTCCTTTTATGATACAAGTTGATAATGTGCTACTTTGAAGCACTAATAAACTTCAACTCTGATGTATAAAATCATAAATACAAAGGCCACCACTATTTAAGTTGTATTTTGTTTGCCCTGGTACTGAAACCTTCACTATTCCCCTGCTATGGGTCACATATTAGATTATATCAATTAAGATGCAAGTTACTGCATCTAAAAGAAATGAACTACTAGTATGGTGCATAAAACAGCATATGCTGCATTTTCACCACAGCAGATTTAATATGCATTTTTGCTACCGTAGTGATCACCACAGCAGAGATTACAAAATAAACCAAATGCTGCAATTTCACCAGGGCCACATCTCATGCTTTCAGGGAAGACAGCATAGAAGATGTGCTATAATTTGGTAATACATGGATAGTAAAATGTGAGCTTGAGGCCCTGAAATATTAATGTAACCATGAACCAATCAGTGAAGCAACAATTGCCATCAAAGCAACATATGAAATACATTTTGTAGTTGAACAGTTTACCTGAATAACATTTGACCCTTCTCAATCAGATTTCTCTAGCTCCCGAAACTTTTTATCCCATTCGCGAGAATCATATTCTTGCTCAAGTAAGTCCTTGTCAGTACTATACACAATTTGATCCTGTCCTATGACCGTCTTTTGGGCCATGTCCCGAGCACTGAAAAGCTGAAAGCCATAAAGGGGAATTGAGTAAACACCTTGCACAACCTTACCCATAGCAAAAAAACCTTATTTAGCAATCTCCCATCACAACCTTCCTCCCTTCCCTCAAACCAGAAAAAGATAGGGCCAGAAAAAGCACAAGAAAATATAACAGAACTTGTATCCAAAAACAGAACTGTGCATAAGGCAGTAGTGATACACTTATTGAATGTGATCCAGTAATCAGCAATAATCCACAACGATATGGAAACGAGATAGGATGCACTAATATAATAATGGAAACTTCATTAAAAAATTCATTTACATCTTTACAAGGTCATCGAATTTATAAGAAATATTTATAAACAGTAAAGCAATGGTAATGTATTGATAAATTATATCCAAGAGTTATGGAAGTAGATAAAGAAAAAAAAAATATCCTTTCTCCTAAAACAGGTCCAACGTTTCCTTTCTCCTAATTTATCTTTGGACAAATATGTCCAATGTTTCCTTCATAAACTTTGAAGGAACATTATCCTGGATTTTGTAGCATATAAAAATTTATGGAGACAATAATATCTATACTATAGGATCAAGATGACAGTTTCATATGCCATACTCAGAATTTTCTTATTTTTTCTGGGGGCAAAATAGATAACCATACCTTCTGCCTCAGTGAAGTGTCAGGCAATTCAAGTACTCGTGCACACATCTGCCTAGCTTTGTTTCTCTTTTCAATCTGGGCATTCCTTCCCCGAATAAAAAACCATCGAACAAGAGGAATTGCAAAGAAGGAACCGGCATAAATCTGCAAATATTATCATTCAACGATTGGAGACAGCAAAGCTAAAAACAATTGCTAATAATTATAAAACAAGGATTCACCCTCCTAATCCAGAAAATATTTGATTTTAGTGAAAGTGCAGAACAGACTATCAACATATTTTTAACAATAATTTTAAATTTAGTTAATAATTTCTTTTTACCACATTTCATGGCCATAGCAGGAAAAGAGAAGCATCAATTAATGATAAGCTGATCAACCCTCTTATATTCACAAGTTTCTCATCCTTTAGGATCATCCCTCTGTTCAACTAGCATGTTGGTCAAATCTACGGCATCTTGTTTATGATATGAAGCTTTATCCAAAAAAAAAAAAAACAATTGCAATGACGTTGCTATATGTTTGTGGCTCCAGCTTTTGCATTACACAGAGGCTATTGCAGGAATATACCATATATCAGGTTTAAGGTTCACTTTACAAAGCTCCACAAATTCAACGCATGTTATCGGCTGCTTTATCTCCGATCTCATACAGTTTTCTACATATTTTTCTCCCTTCATAAATTACATAGATGCCAAGACTCTAAAGGGGCATGCCCCTGTACACAGAAAATAAATCATTGAGCTACCTCAAGGTTAAAACCCAAATAAGACCTGCCTACCTAGTCCGGTCTAGTTCAATGAATACATAACGAATTGCCAATATGATTCAGGCACACGAACAATGAAGTCAACGTCTCACTGAACTATGTAGTCAATCCCGGATAGTGGCACGTAGCGGCCGACCTCCAAAACCACTATAGCGGGATAGCGAGAGTGGGATAGTCACTGTTTTGGGGGGGGAGGTGGGTTTGTGCGAGGAAGAAGAAGATGAATGAACCAGGAAGAACGTGAGGAAAAAAGGACTGGGTGGAAGAGGGCAGTAAAAGTAAGGGTGAAATGGAAATTTACTTAGTTTAAGTAAGGATAAATAAGACATTCGACAAGATAAAGAAAGGGTAAAATAGGGATTTGACGAGTTAAAGAGGGCAAAATAGATCTTTGAAGAGTTAGAGAGGGTAAAATGTTAAGGAAAAAGAGAAGGAAACAGAAACGAAAGAGAAAAAACTAAGTTAGCCGCCGCACAGAAGAGGCTTTTCTGCAGCTGCATGAAGATAGCAGCTGCTATGGCCGCGATTACACCCGCGACTGGCCACCAATGCGGCAGCGAGAAACTGCTCTGCGACTCTGTTTTTTTGTCACATCCACCCTCTGCTCCGCGCAGCGACGACGTGATAGGCCGCTATCACGTGCTATTGGCTACCAAGACTATGAACAGTGTTCAACAACCAATGCTTCTTAGCTCTACCATTATTCCAATACCTGAACAACAATTTGCTCTACAATCCAGACCTAAAACTATCTGCTTTCATATTTTACATCTCAAAACTTAATTCAAACTCAAACCATATTTCTCTACGAAACGGGTGAAATCATGAAATTAGCATCTTCAATTTGCAACAACGAATTACCAATGAATTCTCAAAATTAGCAACATCATCCTAAGTTTCCTTCAAAAAGATAATTTGTGATTCCTTTTCCAAAGTTGTAAAACTTAGTTGTTTGGAAATGGAAATACTAGTCATACCTGAAGAAGAGGAAATATGTCAGCTACAAATTTAATGAAGCTACTGGGTGCAACCGCCATATCTCTTTGAATCAATGAAAAAAAGAAGTGAGGGCACTTAAACAACATAAGAGGAAAAAAAAAACTAACTAATACATCATGCGATGAGCATACTTCAACATGGTTCCAAGAATTATGACTCCAAACAGATTTAGGCCACCCAAGCCAATGACCATTGCTCTCTCTGATGTGCTAGTTTTACTGCAATAGAGCATCCACCCATGTTATAGTTTAATAATCAGATATGGATAACTACTAATATTGACGAAAAGAGACAGTAAAGAACCTGAATTCCCATTTTTTCTCCAGGAAAAACTTCTCAATTCCTCCAACCCAATCTGCCCATCTTCTTCCAACATACTCCTTCCGCTTACTCTTTTGGGAAGCTGTCCTCTGCAGAGATGGAAACCTATATAGGATATTTCCCTGCATAACAAGCAATCTGCAAGTAAATATAAAAAAGAGAAGAAAAAAAGATCACCCCCAACCAAAACCAAGAAATACACTATATTTTATACACGAGTACCAAAAGTTACTATGCCAAAAAAAAAGAACTTAGTGATTTATTTAAAACAATGAATAGTAATGATTATATGTTGCATCCTTTTCTAAGGAAATTTGTCAAGTTATGCCAACAGGAGGGTGCCAAGATGGAGCACTTTCAAGGACCAAACCAGAAAGGATCATCTTGTAAATACCATCATAAAGGAAAATGAAGAAGGATGGAAGTTATTTTTTAATCCATTACACTGTCTCAATATACCTCCTCATCAACTTCAGGCTGACCATCAAATCGTAAAAGCACAGGTAAGATATAGGATTCATCGTCCTGGAACCAACCAAAGATACAAGGTCAAACAGTAGGACAAAGAAAACATAGAATAACATATTATTAATTACAGAAGCATTCTGGAAGCAATATAGAAAAACAGCAGAATAACAGACAAAAAAGAAAATACAGTAGGTCACAAGGTCAACCATTTGTTCCTTCATTTAAATTCATTTACCCAAACACAATTGACAATCTTTCAACTCTCGTGCGAACTAAGGTAAGTTGATCGACTACAAATACATTACAAGTGGTTTACAAGAAATATTAACTAACTTCAAAAGAAAATAACATGGTGTACTATTTAAAAGCCTCAAGCAGGGACAAGGAATTTGAATCTAATTCATAAACTAAAGGATAACATACACAGCTACACTCACTCCTATGAAGGTATTGCAATATCGGTTTTGCTTAACCATTGCAATATAACATTCCACCCAATTCTTCTCTAAATATTAAATATTTATCAATCCCAGATAGCGGAGCGGAGCGGCCAACCTCGAAAATGCTATAGCGAAATAGCACATAGTGGGACGGCCGCTATTTTAGGTAGTGGTGAGAACTGAGAAGGGAGGAGGGAGGAGAGGGAGAAGGATAAGAGGGGGAGAGGCAAAGGGAGAAGAGGAAGGAACCAGAACAAAAAAAGAACGAGGAGGGGAGAGAGTGGGAGGAAGAGACTGTAAAAAAATAAAGGTAAAATAGAGATTTACTAAGTATTAGTGAAGGTAAATAAGACATTTGCAAAGATAAAAAGAGGGTAAAATAGAGAATTGATGAGTTAAAGACTTCGTTGCATAGGTCCAGGTATGGTACCGGTACTCGGTACGGATACGAGATACAACATTTTTTAAAAAACTAAGAAACGGGTACGTCAATATAAATTATTTAAAAATGATATATATATATATATATATATATATATAGAGAGAGAGAGAGAGAGAGAGAGAGAAATATAAATTTACATGATTAAACATGACAAAATTTAATAAAAGATAAGCATAAATACAACAACAACAATAATAATATTCGTGTTGATGATGATGATATACTAAAAAGTTCACAGATACAACAAAGATGCAGATTTGGAAGGAAAAAGAACTTGAATTACATGAATAGGAGAATAGGACTGGTACTGAATAGCTTGATAGATTACACTCTCAATCATTTGAATTTATAATAATAATAATCCATGTACAAAATAAATCTCTTGATGATAGAAATTGATTATCTAATAACTTTTTTTTTATAAGCCAAGAATTTTTATTAAAAGACTTTCTAATTGTAACACAAGGTGTGGTACAAATTAGAGAATAGAAGCACAATGTACAACTTGAGGGATACAACCACAAGCAAAGCTACAACAAATAAAAACAACACCAACTGGAATTATATAGAGGGAAACACAAAAGGGAATATTTACTCAACGGAAAACAGGAAAAGATTATTTATATAACAAAAAATAGGAAAAGAATCCACTACGAAATAGGGAAAATATCAACATCATCAAAAAAGGAATAGAAAAAATCTATTTTTTTTTTTCCTAAACTATAATGTTATTTTATTTATCAGAGCGTGTGTACAGGAGCCAGTACATACCCAAAAAGTACCATGTGTATGCAAATGAAGTACACAATTTTTTTGTTTGAATTTTTTTCAAGTACGTGCCTGGTATGTACCCAACGAGTACTGGTACGGGTACTACATTAATTTTGGAGTACCGATGCCTCATAGGTTAAAGAGGGCAAAATAGAAAATTGGAGTGTCAAAGGGTAAAATAGGAAGAAAGGAGAAAAGAGGCAATGGTAATGCTAAAAACCCTAGATCTAAAAGTGGTGCCTCCAGGGATAGGATGAATCACACGTCCAACAGCAGTGCCGACAGCTAGGTGTGGCCGGAAGAGGCTCCTCGGAGGGCCCTGTTGACAGAACTTCGACCCATGAAACAAGAGCGGCCCAGGAGCGCTCGCCCCACCACTTTCTGGCGCTATTTCAGCCATGAAAGTGGATGCTAATGCTGCGACAGGAAAACGCTCCGCCACGCCGCCCGAGTAGCTACCACCGGCTGCTCCGCTCTGCCTCACCACTATAGCGCACCATTGACTACACTCCACTCAACTCATTGTGACAGTAAGCAGCATCTCTATATGTGGCAGAATATTCCCTTTAACATTAATTTACCAATGATTGACACAAGCATTGACTTGAGCTGGAGTGTACCTTTGATTTCATTTTTTTAACAAACTTTATTAGCATACTGTAAAGGATAAACACCCTTAGGGCGTTTTAGGTATTATCCAATCAAACACTCCAAATTGACTTGAAAATTCAAAATCATGGTTGAAAATTGGCACTTCCGATTCACAAGTGTTTTTCCAAAAGAAGCAAACGAGTACAAATCAAACTTCCATTCAACAAAGAGTTTCATTATCTTAAAATATTGTCTATAGAGTGAAAATTAAATATTATAGATTATTTTATTGAGATCATTTCATCAGCATTTTACATTATACATTTACTATTAAGTATAATTGAATGGGTTTGTCAAGAGTGACAAGTTATAAACTTAATTGGATAAACTACTTGCAGCCAAGTCTTCAAAAAGAGAAATTCAGCAAGTAAACAAAGAAGCTTTCCTCCTGCTACAGCAACTTTTTGAATATAGATGCATGTGTATTCACTTTGCTCCCTTATCTACTACTATGTTTCCATTTCTGGTTTCTTAATAAACCTAAGAAAATTTTATTAGATACATGCATTCACTCATAAAATTGCCCAGTAACTCCTTAAAATTCTCAAAGGAGAAAAAAATTATCAAAATTGGCAAAGAAAGTAATACCCTAGCTCCCATTCCCCAATATTCAGATGGTCCGTATTTCAATGACAATATCAGCACAAACAGACAATGAAAAAATCAATATGGTGCAACCACTTGAAGAGGAGGCTTGAGAAAGTGAAAAAAACAGCAACAAGTCCTTGGATCCCTTGCAGCAGTCGTAAGTAGGTGTGGAAGCACTTAATGACAAAGCATGCATTACCAGTATCAACACAATCAGTGACAGTGTTGCACTATGAATGGACCAGAAATGACTAGATAATCAAAGCGAAAGCAAGATAATAACCAGAATGAATAGTGATTTTGGCATTTTGGGTAATCATCCCAAGCTCCTGTTCGTTCTCGACGTCAACCCTCTCTTCGTTAAGAGTCTCAGTTTTCTCTGGAAGACCATCAATGGTCTCTATTTCCCCTGCCTCCACTTCTCCTCCATGGGTAGTGATTCTTCTATTGGATTCTTTCTTCCTTCTCAATCTCAATGTTCCTCATAACCTTTGTCTCTATGCCCAATACTTCTGACTTCCAAGGCGGTGGTTCTTCATCATCTTCGGGTAGCGGCAGAACATCCCTATACTCTGGGCTTAAAACGCCAAAGTAATGCAATCAAAAATGTCCGCCAACTCTCCTAGGGATGGCGTCGACCCCACCAATGCCACCATTCCAGAGCACTGACCTCTCAGTGCTTTCACAGCCTTGGACAGCTTCTCCACCTCCAGTGTTCCCATTGCATCCAAGTATTTCTCGATGCAAACCAACCACTAGTAAGCATCTTCTTCTCCGTTAAACAATGGAATCTCCATTCAGTTGATGTACCATAGCTCCAAGATCGGAGCTCTAATACCAGTTGATAGAAACCGGATGCTGTTACTAAGAAAATAGGGAAAATCCCCTTGATTACAACACAATATCGCAGATCTTCAAGGGTCTGGACCTCCCAATGCCCAAAAGCCCCAATTCCACTCAATTCACAAGATAACCTCTCTCTCAATCTCTCCTCATATTTATAGGCAACATGCCTTCTTTCTCCTAATTATCTACCTAACTCACTAACTAACTAATTAACTAACTACTTTGCCAACAATATCTTACAGAATGTTGATGAATTATTATAAACTAACCTCAGAAACAATTGCTCTAAATAGGCTGGAAAGAATCATAACATAAAAGTTCAAGAATGGTTCATGTCAACATCAATTAGAAAAGCTGCAGTTTTATAACAAGCCGCTAATTTTAGTATCCACAGGGTACAAAATTAGAGAAATTGTTCATTCATTTATATTTATATTATCTACAAAGACAAGGAATCAAGGATCCAAAATGAAGAAATGATAGAATAACAGCCAATGAAATGTAAAAAGAATGTCATGGGAAGATCAACAAACTAGTTTATGCCAACACAAATTCAAAAAAAAAAAAATTATTCGTCAAAATATCCTGTTAAAAAAATAAATTACCATAATCCCCTCCGTAGAATCTATATCAAGATATGGAGCAAGTTCTTCAGCTGCAACAACACCACCATTAGATGCTATGTATTGCCCAATCTGCACATAAAATGAGCAAAGTGGAACAATCACAGGAAATAAACATGCTTAGATGGATGACGAAAAAAACTAATGGAAAATAATAAAAAGAGAATATATATTTGTAAGTGAAGTAACTTAGCAATGAGATGATGGATAATAAAAATGAAAAAAAAAAAAAAACTAACAAAGAAGTTCCTGGTATGTGTAATTGAGAATACAAAAATGGCAGGACGTTGACAACTGACAGAATTAACATAATAAAGTGGAAAAAGGAACCAAGGAAAGGAACAATAAAAAAAAAATCAATCATCAAAGGCAACGGACCACTGAATTCAGTCCTCAATTATTACCAACTTCCATCTCTCTTCTTCAATTCCTTGATTGGGATCACCATCTCCAAAGACAAAGGAGAAGACCTATCAAACACAATATCAGAATTCTTGCTCTTTATTAGAAACAGCAAACAAACAAAAAAAAAAATCACGAGAGAGAAGATAAATGTCAAATTTGCATCACACACCGATTCAATGAAGTTCGTCTTCTCATCATCAGTTTGTACCCTTCGCCTCCTATAATAATATGGATCCCAGTACCTTCCATGGTATAAAATAGATATGTCACCAAACATTTCTCTCAAAAGAATTCTGTTTTTTAGTTGCACGAAACTAGATAAGCATGCTGCACACTGAGACTATAACTGAAGAGGAGTAACAATATATCTAATTGAATTTAAAGTTTAATCAGTAACTATTCAGTGTGCCCTACACTTTCACATCAATACACTTGGGCACAGAAAAATGTTGGGTCCTAATAGTATATAGTATCGTCGTTCGTTCCAACTTCAATGAATGTACTTTTAGAGAAAATGAGATAATAAACATGAATACTCCTGCATTAAATTTCCTTGATCAACTTACAAGTGAATTTAATAATATAGCTTGCAATCTGATCTGTCAAAATTCAAATGTGAAGTGCAAACCAAAAGTTTCGTAGAAGGAAATAAGGGGAATTAGGGAACCCAATTTAAGTACATTGCATTACAATATCAGATATGCATATGCTGACCAAACCAATTTCTTTAAACCTCTCTTCCTCTTCTCCATCTTCTTTATCTCCTCTTGTCTTCCTTTCCATTTTACTTTTTTCTCAGGCGCAAACTTCCGAAAGGAATAATCAAAAAAACTTTCTCAGTAACCAGAAACATGTAACTTCTTAAGATTCCGATTATCGGAAAACCACATGAACCAAGAAGGAAAATATTCAAGCTACATGCTATAAAATGCAATTCCTTCACTGCAAAAGAGGGGACCACCCATAGTTACCAGGTTTACAGTACTCCCTGGTACACATACACAATACTGGTATGTGGATCATCACTTCTTAGCATATAATTATTAGACCCTCTTTACACTGTCAAGTGACATGAACTGGCACACAGTTCGCAGGGATACTGAGGGGATCTGGTAACTATGGGGCCACCTCTTCCTCCCCCATACCCTCCCCTCCCAAACACACCCCAACCAAAAAAAATATTAAAGTAAATAATTACCAGAATAAGTCTACTGGATTAAAGTAGAAAGTGAACCCTGAATTATATGATCTGCCTCCACGTCTACCACGATTGTCATCATCACTGTAAATACACCACATTGTTAGTTGTACCAAAATAGAACCGCACATTGTTAGTGAATTGAGATCACAAAAGTTTTCAGGATAAAGTAGATTTGGAGCAATTTCACACAACACAGATATCAACAAGTGTTTGGCTGAGTTCAAGTTATCAAAGTTATCAAGTACCTTCTGCTGCTAGTAACAAGAGCAATTATTGTAGTGTAAACAATAACAATTGATGCAATAAGTGCTGTCCCAAAAGAAACCCTTATCAAGTATTCTACTGCAGCCTGTCAAAGTCAAGGTCATACAACAAGCAACCCCAGTCAACAAAACATGATCAACAAGTAGTAGCAGAGAAGATGACAATCTTCAATAGAATTAATACCTTAGCCTTTTCAATAACAGGTTCAGCTTTAATCCTAAATGACTTGGCACCAAGCTTCGACCTATAATCTCTTGGAAACACATACAGAATGTCACCTTCCTCAGAAACCTGCAGAGACCACATTGGCACAATTGTACTCCATAATAAAAAGAATTATAAACATGAGAAGAGCTTGAAGATTTTCATTGAGAAAGCCAAAGAAGAACAATACTTTATTAACAAAGACCAAGTTAAAGAATTTACATTTTCTAAAAAAATTACATGTGAAAACTTGACTTTTAAGGATTGTGGGCTAGCCATAACTACTGCATTATATCATTGTTGATATTGTTTTGATTGTTTCTGATATGTTGATAATATAGATGATTTAGTTTCCTAGTTTATCGTATATCTTTTGTAAATAGGAGATATGCTCAATCCCTATAATCAAGGGATTTGATACTACACTTGTATTTCTTTTTTCTATAAATTCACAAAGCTGAGAGGGTTTCTCTGAAGCTATTCAACAATCTTAAGTTGGTATCAGAGCTAGGTTCAATCCGGTCACGAACCTGGTCACGAAATAGTCCCCGGCGAGCGTTTTCCGGCGACCGTCTCCGGTGAGTGTCTCCGATCACCAAAGTAAGGTGACCGGACAACTCAGAAACTGCCGGCGATCAGACTCCGTGAAGACCCATCTCTGTATGCCGCCGCACGCGCCGCCACGCGCCGTCCAAGTCCGCTGCCTTCCGAGCGCGTGGGGTTCACGCGCCGCCCTGCACGCGTCCGATCGTTGTCCGGCTTCTTCCGATCACTTTTCCGGCGTCCTCTGCCTCTGTTTGGAGGGTCAAAAGTGATTTTTGGCCAGTTTTTGATTTTCCCCCTCTCATTATGTCTTCTGTTTCGTCCCCTGACGACACTGTGCCCGCTACTGAGTCTGGTGCTGGTACTGGGCCTACAGGGAAGGGTCTCATCTCTTTTGCCTTCTCTGGAAGTCCCATTATCACATCAGAAAAACTCAATGGTAAGAATTTTGTGGATTGGTACAATGCGGTTGAAGTTTGGTTTTTAGGTCAAGGGCTTTATGAACATCTCACCAAGAAAGAATCAGAGATTGATCAGAAAATTCGTGATGAATGGAAAAGGGCAGATTATCAGTTGGTCTCTCTTTTATGGCAGTCTATTGATCCGAAGTTGATGGCACACTTTCGCCCGTACAAAACTTGTTATGAAATATGGAAGAAAGCTCAAAATGTCTATTCCAATGACCTACAACGCCTATATGCCTCTGTCCACAATTTGGCCACTCTTCAGATGACAGATCATGATCTTCCCTCTTATCTGAACAAAGCACAGTCTGTTATTGATGATATTAAGCGCATTATAACAGGTGATGATCTTACGAAGGTACTAGCAAAACTTGATAATATGTATATGGTCTTTGTTCTTCACGGTTTACATAAGGACTTTGAATCTGTCCGGAATCAAGCTCTAACTAATCCTAACATCCCCACGGTGGAGGAACTCATCGATCGTCTTCTACGAGTTCCGTCACCAGTGGAGACATCCGAGATTGGCTCCCAGACAGCTTCTGAGTCCTCAGCCTTTGTTTCTAATTCGGCAAACCGTGGAGGACGAGGCCGTGGGCGTGGTGGAAGAGGTGGTCGTGGTAGAGGTGATCGTCTTCAGTGCACTTATTGCAAGCGCGTGGGTCATACCCAAGACAGGTGTTATTCTCTACATGGTTTCTCGGAAAAGTCAGCCAATGTCACGCAGTCCGACGATCAGAAATTTGAGGTTGGGCATGATAATCAGAAAAGTGGCAGTCAGAATAGTTTTTCAGTTGATGAATATAAGGAGTACCTTCAGCTTAAGGCAGCCCAACAAGCCTCATCTTCAGCAACTATAGCTCATACTGGTAATTCTACGGTTTGTTTCTCTCATTCATCTCCTGTTGGTTCCTGGATTTTGGATTCTGGTGCTTCTGACCATATAGCCGGTAATTCTTCTCTCTTTTCTACTTTATCTTCTACAAAAACACCACATCACATCACCCTTGCTAATGGCTCCAAAACACAAGCCACTGGTATTGGTCAAGCCTCACCTCTTCCCTCTCTGTCTTTAAATTCAGTCTTATTTATACCTGGATGTCCTTTCAATTTAATTTCTATTAGTCAACTTACTCGATCTCTTGATTGTTCCATAACCTTCACTTCTACTTCCTTTTCTATCCAGGACCGGAGTACGGGGAAGATGATTGGAGCAGGATCTGAGTCGCGCGGTCTCTACTATTTACAACCTCCATCCTCCACAATATGTGCTGCCACAGAGTCGTCCAGTCTTCTTCATCGTCGTTTGGGTCACCCGAGTTTGAATAAATTAAAGAAAATGGTCCCTCATCTCTCTAATCTACAGTCATTGGAGTGTGAGGCGTGTCAGCTTGGAAAACATGTTCGGGCATCCTTTCCAAGCAAGGTTACAGGTCGTGAAGAGTCTCCTTTTAGTCTTGTTCATTCTGATGTTTGAGGTCCTAGTCGTATTTCTTCTGTCTTAGGATATAGGTATTTTGTTACTTTCATTGATGATTTTTCTCGTTGTACTTGGTTATTTTTAATGAAAGAACGTTCTGAGTTATTTACTATTTTTCAAAAATTTTGTGCTGAAATACACAATCAATTTGGACAAACTATTCGTATCTTACGCAGTGATAATGCCAAAGAGTATTTTTCTTCCCGTTTTAATGCTTTTATGGCATCTCATGGTATAGTTCATCAATCGAGTTGTCCTCACACACCTCAACAAAATGGTGTGGCTGAGCGCAAACATCGCCATATCATTGAAACAGCTCGTACTCTCCTATTACATTCCAATGTTCCTGTGAAATTTTGGGGTGATGCTGTTCTCACTGCAGGTTATTTAATCAATCGAATGCCATCTTCTGTTCTCAATAACCAGGTTCCTCACTCTATTCTATATCCTCAGGCACCCCTTTATACTGTTCCCCCTCGTGTTTTTGGCTCCACTTGTTTTGTCCACAATGTTGCTCCAGGTCTTGACAAACTTGCTGCCCGTGCCATCAAGTGTGTCTTACTCGGTTATTCTCGGGTTCAAAAAGGGTACAGGTGTTATTCTCCTTCAACAAATCGCACTTATATCTCTGCTGATGTCACCTTTTTCGAGGATACACCGTACTTTGCCTCACAGGTCTTGTCGGAGTCTGTTTCTCAAGTCTTGCCTATTCCAGTCTTTGATTCTCCTGTTTTTAGTCCGCCTGTCTCGCATATATCAGAGACTGTCCCTGCTGCTCCTAGGTACCCCATAGAGCCATTTCGTCTCACTTACCACCGCCGTCCTCGTCCTACGACTCTGGAAGCTGCACCCGTTGTGGACACCAGTGACTCACCTCCTGCTCCTTCGTCTCCATCGATTCCGGCCCAACCTGAGCCTTCCGCTGATCTTCCCATTGCTCTTCGCAAAGGTACTCGTTCTTCCCGTAATCCTCATCCTATTTATAATTTTTTGAGTTATCATCGTTTGTCTTCCACCCATTGTGCCTTTGTATCTGCTTTGTCGTCCATTTCTATACCTAAAACTGTTCAGGAAGCACTATCCCATCCAGGATGGCGACAGGCTATGATTGATGAGATGACAGCCTTAGAATCTAACCATACTTGGGCTCTTGTTCCCTCTCCTCCTGGGAAGTCTACAATTGGTTGCCGTTGGGTTTTTACTGTCAAAGTTGGTCCTGATGGGGCAGTGGATCGCTTGAAGGCCCGTCTTGTGGCTAAAGGATATACTCAGATTTATGGTCTTGACTATGGTGATACTTTTTCTCCTGTTGCCAAAATGGCCTCTGTTCGTCTCTTTTTATCCATGGCTGCTATTTCTTGTTGGCCTTTATATCAGCTGGACATTAAAAATGCTTTTTTACATGGTGAGTTGGAGGAGGAAATTTATATGGAGCAACCACCTGGGTTTATTGCTCAGGGGGAGTCAGGTCTTGTTTGTAAACTTCAGAAGTCATTGTACGGGTTGAAACAGTCTCCTCGAGCCTGGTTTGGGAGGTTTAGTAAAGTCATACAGCAGTTTGGCATGATTCGTAGTGAGGTCGACCACTCTGTGTTCTATAAACATTCACCGTCTAAAAGGGTTATTTATCTTGTGGTCTATGTGGATGATATTGTAATTACAGGTGATGATCATGAAGGGATCACTAGACTAAAGCAACATCTATTTCAGCATTTCCAAACTAAAGATTTGGGCAGGTTGCGATATTTCCTCGGTATTGAGGTTGCTCAGTCAAGGGCAGGTATTTCCATTTGTCAAAGGAAGTATGCACTTGATATTTTGGAAGAAACCGGGATGCTAAATTGTAAGCCGGTGGACACTCCTATGGATCCGAATGTTAAGCTTATGCCAAATCAGGGGGAGCCATACTCAGACCCAGGCAGATATCGGAGATTAGTGGGAAAGTTGAATTATCTCACTATGACTAGACCAGATATAGCCTTTGCCGTCAGTGTTGTTAGTCAATTTCTCAACTCCCCTTGTGATAGTCATTGGGATGCAGTTACTCGTATTTTAAGGTATATTAAAGGATCTCCTGGAAAAGGGTTAACATATGAGAACAGAGGTCATACAAACATTGTTGCCTATACAGATGCAGATTGGGCGGGATCTCCGAGTGATAGGAGATCAACGTCTGGATATTGTGTTTTCATTGGAGGTAATCTCATCTCATGGAAGAGTAAGAAGCAGAGTGTAGTTGCAAGATCAAGTGCAGAAGCAGAATATCGAGCCATGGCTCTCACTACATGTGAACTTATATGGTTAAAACATCTACTTCAAGAGTTAAAGTTTTGCGAGATGGGTCCTATGCAACTGATTTGTGATAATCAAGCAGCCTTGCACATTGCTTCTAATCCTGTCTTTCATGAACGAACTAAACATATAGAGATCGATTGTCATTTCATTAGAGACAAGATTCTTTCAAAGGAGATTAGTACTTCATTTGTCAACTCTAATGATCAACTTGCAGATGTTTTCACCAAGTCTCTACGGGGTCCACGAATAAGTTACATATGTAACAAGCTTGGTGCTTATGACATCTATGCACCAGCTTGAGGGGGAGTGTTGATATTGTTTTGATTGTTTCTGATATGTTGATAATATAGATGATTTAGTTTCCTAGTTTATCGTATATCTTTTGTAAATAGGAGATATGCTCAATCCCTATAATCAAGGGATTTGATACTACACTTGTATTTCTTGTTTCTATAAATTCACAAAGCTGAGAGGGTTTCTCTGAAGCTATTCAACAATCTTAAGTATCATTACACACCGCTCCTGCTTACAAAAATAAAAGGCCACCAACAGTAACAAACAAGAGTTTTCTTATTATAGACTTAGGTTGACAGCAAACCCTATACATAGCTGGGTAGTTAATAGTGTGCTATAGCGGCAGTGTAGAGCGGAGCGGCCCCTGGCCTCGCCAGCAATAATAGCGTCTCGCTTTTTCTTAGTGGCTGTCATGCCTGCTTTCGTAGCCGGAATAGCGGGTTTTCGCAGCAGTCGTAGCCGCTCATGTGAAGTAGGGTAAAACCCAATTTTACCCTCCCCAAACATGCTTCCAACGGTCATATTTCTGGGTATTTTCGCACCTAGGTTATATAATTTTCATCCTCTTCCTTTGTAACACTTCTGTGAACACTATCGGATCCTTCTCTTCATTTGTCCAGCTTCTGCAACTCATTTTCTTCGATTAAGCTCCCAGCTCCTCGCTAGCATCCTCTTTTTCCGGCCAACCCAGAGTAGTTCCGGCCACCTTATTTCTTCATCACAGGCTTTTTTTGTTCTTTCTTCTTTACTTATGCTCTGTTTTTTATTCTTTTCTTCTTTCCTCCGCTCTTGTTCTCAGTGTTTTGGTTTTTTCTGTTGTTCCTGTTCCCAGTGTTCTGGTGTTTTCCGATTTTGAGTCATGGCTGCCCAGTGTTCTGGTGTTTTCTAGAGTCGTGTCAAGCTGAATATTATAACTTACGATTATTAATTATGAATTTGTTTGCAATTTTTGGTAATTTGTTATCTTTTAGCATTTACATGTTTTTAAAAAAAAAAAATAGCTTGTATGTATATACTTTGCATAATAGCGGCCATCTCGCTCTCACAATAGCGGTTATGGGGGTCAGCTGCTACACGCCTCTATCCGGAATTGATAACTATCATACATAGCAATATATCCATACACTGAATTATAACATCATTTATTTTATAGTTTCTAATCATAAACACAGTCTACGACTACAATACATTGCCACATAGGATTCACTGTGGACCCGAGTAATGCAAAACGTAACCCAAGAGTGCTCCTCTTGGCAAGGTACTCCTATGAATAACCTAAAGTACACGTCTAGGGTGGAGTGCTCCTCCGCCTCAAATTCCAAATGCCCTGAATTGGGAATCAATATTCATTAATCCCTAAATAGAATAATAAATAAGTAGCAAATAAGATGATTAATGAATATTGATTTCTTGATTCAAAGAGTATCTAAAACTTGAGTCAGAGCATCACTGCACCCTAGAGGAGTACTCTGAGACTATTCAGGGGAGTACCCTGCCAAGAGAACCACTCTTGGGTTACATACATACATTCTACATCACTAAGTCTATAACAACCCAGCTCAAGTAAAAAATGCACAAGTAAACAAATTAATCCCTAGGTAGCGTTAATTTCTTTCCCACTCTCACACATAGAATAAAGCTTTCAATTTTCATTCACAAATTTTACTTCTGGATGGATATCTTTTATACCTGGGAATAATTTTCTATTCCTTGTACCAAAAATCCGAAACTTTTATTCACCACCTCACTTACTTGTTGATGCCACTTCTTCTAAGGTTATACCAAAGTGTTTAGTTTGGTATAATATCTTTGATTAACATGAATTTGGTTTGGTATGTGCTTTGGATTTAATGCTCATGTGGTTTGCTTTTCTACATAAGACATTATTTGTATTTTATGGTTGATATTAAAAAAAAAAAAAAAGGTGCAAAGTCCGCGGACAGTCCGTTTAGTCCGCAGACTATGCGGACTGGACGCGGACTTTGTTTTTCAGAGTCCATTTATAATGCGGACTTTTAGGTCCGGTCCGTTTAAGTGCGGACTTATGCGGACCGGACTTAAACGGACCGGTCCGCATACCCACCTCTACTCACTTTCCCGGTGATATTAAAATGAATTTGGCTCCTCTGAGGTGAAAAAGTCTCTAAGGTGAGAAAGGAAGGGTGCATCCACCCTTGATTTGATAAATGCTTACCGATCCAAGGGCAGATACACTCTTACTTTCTTACTTACTTTAATGGAGCCAAATTCTATTAAAATATGTCTTATTAAAATATGCATACATGGAATGGAACCTCTTAAAATTCACAAAAACAGAAAACACCAAACCTCTAAGAACCCATCTGTATCAGCAGCAAGAGCTTGGAGAGCCTTCTGAGCCTCATTCAACTTAAGGCCAGCTCTGCTTGCCACATCACCAATGGTAACCCTTCCTCCACAACCATCAACAGCTTCCATCGTCCGCTTCCTCACATCGGTCGGCAACTTATCGCTTTCCACGACCCCGCCCGGCCGAATCCCTCGGCCCAAGTCGACCGTGGCCCTCACCAAAACCCTAGAATCCCAGACCCTCTTGGGGATTCCCCGAAAAACCGGGTTCGGAGAAAAAGAGAAAGGGATTTTCGGGGGCTTGGTGAAAACCGAACAAGTGAAGGGAACCGGGCGAGGGTGAGAGTAGAAACGAGAAATGGGTGTGACAGTGAGGCATGTAGAGATGGTTGACATTTTGACCAGTGGTGAAATTGGGGGAAGCGGTTCAATGCTTAGACATGGAACAAGGTGGTCGTGTGACAATAAAAATGGATGTTTTTCTTTTTTCTCTTTTTTTTTTGGATGTAGAAGAGAAGAGGGATTTTTTATAGGGAAAAAAAGTTGTATGAGTTGTGTGATGGAATTCTATAAAGCTGTATGTGTATGTGGGGTTGTGGGAGAACTGAGAAGAGAAGGCGGGAGGATGAGGCTTGTGTAGTGACGCATTTGCCCTTGTGAGGATGAAAATCAAACATCATTTGTCCACTTTGTTACACAAAAGAAAAAGAAAAACGAATATGGATTTAAACTCAGCTGACAAATCAAACTCCAATTATCGGAGTAGACGTCCAAAGGGCATGTGATATTTATAGAGGAAATACCCAATTTGATCTCTGAAATTGTGAAATAGTATCAATCTGATCCTTGAAATTACCAAAATTTCAAATTAGTCCTTAAAATTGTAAAACAGTAATCAACTTAGTCCCTCAGTTGAAAATAGTATGGACTAAGTTGATTTTAAGTTAACAGTGTTAGGGACTTAATTGATATTAAGTGAGTAAAATGAGGGACTAAATTGATACTCACTTATCATTCAGGGACGTTTTTGGAATTTCGATAATTTCAAGGACCAAGTTGATATTACTTTACAATTTCAGGGATCAAATTGGGTGTTTACTCGATATTTATATTGGAGTGAAGTCACAAGTCAATTAGCCATCAACGATTGATATATCTGATCAAACCTTCTGCTCACACTAGTTATGATTTGAATTTGATTTTTAGATCTCTCTTATTGGTAGGCAATATATAAATTCCACTATAATTCCTCGCTGAGATTGATGATATTCTCTGACTTTATAAGGGGACGTATATTTCCCTAATCTAAACTTTTTCAAATAAAAAAAATCAATTATCCTTTTTTTTTTTTTTGGAATTAGACTATAATAAATATTCTTGTGAATCCTCTAATCTTATCTTAATCAAATTAAATAGGTGAATTTAGTCAAAGTAGAACATCACCAAATTATAATAAAAAAATTGATACTTGTAGAAAAAAATACTTAGGTTCACTCCAAATCCCAAATTAGCTTTATCCTTAAAAATAAAAACTCTAAAGACATCATTTGATAATTTCTCAAGAAAAAAGGTAATCGGAAGAAGTTCGATAACTAGAATAAGTCAACAAAGAAGGAGGGTTAATCTTAGGGTGTGTTTGGTTTAACGTTTGCAAAATTGAGTTTTGATGAATTGAGTTTTATAAACCAGGTTTTGATTAAAAGTGAGCTTGTAGTAATTGATTTATATTTGGATACTTTATTGTTAAAAGTAATTTAGGTAAAATGAATGTTGTTTGGATTGTGTCATTGAAACTGACTTTTGAATGTATAATTACCAAAATATTCTTCAACTTTTTGATGATTACTTTTTAAGGCTAGTATGATAAAACTATTAGTTGAAAAACCTCATCTGAGTTTTGGCAAACACAAAATATACAAATTTTTGCTTCTTCTCAAACCCAAACTTAGCCCCAAAATTAATGCTTCCAACTGAAAACCAAACATCATATAAAAAAATGACAAAAGTAAGTTTGGGGACACTAACATGTTTTTGCACTTGGCAAACAATAATCCAAACATGCACTTAAAGTCTGACCTGCTATTAATGTGACAAGTCAGGTCACATCAAGCTTGAAAATACCCTAACCTTCAAAAGAAGAATGACAAAGTTGATACAAGACAAAGAAGGTAAAGAAAGGAAAAAAGACCTACATTGTTTGGGAGGATAATGACTTGAGTTCATCAAGCGATGATGATCAAGACAATGAAGAAGCCAACCTAGGCTTGATGACAAGCCATCAAGATGAAGATAAGATACATATGAAATAGACAACTATAAACACGAGAAGGGGGTTGAATTGAGTTTATCAGACTTTTAGTAAAAGTTAAAAACTTTTTACAAGCAAGAGCTAACAGCAGACAAGTAATTATCAAAGCAATCAGACAAGTGACTTGTTTGAATGTTTTTCAACAGAAAAACACACAAGCATTCAAGATAAAAGACTAAGTTTGATATTCACACTTTAACCTTTTTAGTTAGTTAACAGTTAATAAAATAAAATAAACTAAAGAGATAGGGATAGAGATAGACACAACTACATGGCCGGCCCATGGGTGAAGCTATTAAAGCCCTAACTTTAGGCCCACCAACAAAAAAAAAATTCCTTTTTAATTTTATAAAGCAAAAAAGGTCACACATGCTAACAAAAAGGCCCAACTTAGAGTATAACTTGATCCAAATAGACTCTCTCACTTAAAATAAGGAGGCCCCACTCAAAATTTTGTTTTATGCCTCACTCGCTCTTGGGTCGGCCCTACACAACTATTTTATCCTAGTTCACTCCTTAACAATTGGGGCTACGTCCAATCTTTGGCAGCACCAAGTTGTCTCCACTATAACTGATCAAGTTACAGACAAGTATTCTTTGCACACCTAGCCTCTCCAAGCTCCAAGATAAATATTATTTGTACACCTAGCCTCTTCAGGCTCACTCAGGTTTGTTTGAAAGAAAAGTATAATTAATACAACTTTACAAGTCTTTCTCTAACAATCAGAAGAGTGAATGTAATGCGAAGGTGTGAAAGACTAACTTCAAATGATTGAAGAATAAAGAATGAAGGAATGAAGAATTAACTGTGCAGAGTAATGGCTCTTGAGTTAATGTTGTGTTGTTTCTTCATCTCCAATGACTTGTCTATTTATAGCCTTCAATCAATTCAGATCCATTAGAGACATTCCTTATGATTTTTGGCATTAAGCTGATCTCCATTAAATACAATAGAGACGTTCTGGGCAACCATTAATGTATAGGAAAGTTGCTTGTACTCTAACAAATAGGATCAGTGCTTTATGCTTTGTGCAGCAGCCAAATCAGAGTTCTTCAGGTTGCTTTTGTACTTTGTTGTGCATATTTCCCTCTTCGTGCAACTTCCAAATGTACTAGGGAATAAAGTATTTTGGTAGCACTCCTTTTCTGAGTTACAAGGTTGCTTTTGAATATTTGACCTTCTAAGATTCTTGATCCTTGTGAGAGAAAGCTTCATCATCTTCTGACTGAGTAGACACCTCACCAAAGTTCTTCAGTCTTTGCGTGTTCTTCACTGAGAGACAACAGACGAGTGAAAGCTTCATTAGACGGGTGGACTCTTCTTGACAGAAAGTCAACATCTCCAGACAAGTCATCAGACGAGTGAGACTTCTTCAACAGAATAGTCAGCTTTACTCATTAGATGAGTAATCTTCTCTTTTGACCAAGATAGTCTTAGGGCAGACAGGTGATTAAAATACTTAAATGATGATCTGCACAGTAAGTAGACAGGTTAGCAACCAATATGTAGTTCAATTAAATCATTAACAAATGTTTAGTTTTCATCGAAACTTGGGGCAAATGCACATCAAACATTTTAGAGACTCAACAACATAATCATGAACTTCCTTAGTCTTTCAATTAAGAAGCATTGCATCAAGCATCTGTAGAACTGTATGTAGAATCTATAGTCTTGGCTAAAATGGTAACAGAGCATTACTCAATCTCTTGATTTGAAAATGAAAAATTGAAATTGAATAAAGAGATTGATGATTTAAAATTGGAAATTAAGACTATGTCTATGATTTATGCATGTTCTTCAAATGATAAAGCAAGTTGTTCTACTTGTGACAATTGCAAGAAACTAGAGAAAGAAAATAATGATTTAAAAGTTCTATTGAGAGAATCTCAAAAATGGAAGGAAAAACGAAAATGCATTTCTTGGTAAACAACAAAGGAGAATGTTAAAAGGTACGAACGATTTATTTTTTATTTTTTGTAAAATGCATATGAATAAGTAGTTATTATAAGACCTAATAAGTAGTTATTATAAGACCTAATTGTGTTTAAGTTACAAAATAAAACTTTCTCTCTCCATTGCCTTGCCATATTAATGTGCTTATTGGTCAAGATGAGTTCGTAACCCTTTCGTCAAAAATTATTCGCACCAAATAGCAGTGCTAAACATCAAATATCTTTAATGAAACTGGATTAGTGGACACAAACTGAGATATAGGGTATTCACACCACATAGGGTATGTTTGTGAAACATTCTCAGGATGGCAAGCTTACACTTCTTTTGATCTATGTAGATGATATGATCATTGCAGGTGATGATGAGGTAGAGAACAGGTTCTAAGAGACAAACTAGCTGCACGGTTCGAAATGAAAGACTTGTGGAAGCTGAAGTACTTCCTTGGGATAGAGGTTGCCTACTCTAAACAAGGCATCTTTATTTCTCAAAGGAAATATGTTCTGGATCTTCTTATGGAGACAGGTAAACTAGGTTGCAAAACTTCAGGAGCTCAAATTGAGCAAAATCACAGACTTGGAAACGATGAGGAGACTTGTGGGAAAGCTTACATATTTGTCTCACACCAGACCAGACATAACCTATGCTGTCAGTGTGGTTAGCCAGTTTATGCATGATCCTCACGAAAGGCATATGCAAGCTGTGAATAGAATCCTCCAGTACTTGAAGACGAGTCCAGGAAGAGGACTACTATTTCAGAAGGAGCAGAATTTGTCCGTTGAAACCTATACCAAGGTAGACGATGCCGGGTCAATTATAGACAGGCATTCTACCTCCGATTACTGCATGTTTTTAGGAGGAAATTTGGTGACTTGGCGAAGTAAGAAGCAAAATGTGATTGCAAGGTCAAGTGCAGAGGCAGAATTTCGAGCTATGGCACAAAGAATTTGTGATCTGTTATGGATGAGAATCATACTTGATGATCTCAAAATCAAGTATGAAGCTCCTATGAGGTTACTTTGTGATAATAAGTCTGCAATCAGTATAGCTCATAATCTGGTGCAACATGATCGGACAAAGCACATAGAGATTGATCGTCATGTTATCAAGGAAAAAATTGATAATGGTCTTATAGCTATAGAGTATGTCCCCTCAGAGCACCAATCAGCAGATGTATTCACCAAGGGGATTCCCACTGAACGATTTCAAGGCCTTACTTGCATGTTGGGAATGATAGATATTCACTCACCATCTTGAGGGAAAGTGTTGGAATATATTGTATTTATTTGTAGGATATTATTAGTTTAATGTACAAATATTGTATTTAATAGTAGTTATTAGGATTTCTTCTGTTTCCATGTCTTTAGGATGGCATTAAGTGCCATTAGTCTATATATTGTAAATCATCTTATATTTTTTTTGCATAAAGTGAATAATATTCAGAAAATTATTATTTCCAGTAAAAGAAAAAAAGATGAAAGAAGCAAACATAATTGAAAAAAAAACAATAAAAGTTATAAGATACTATAGGAATGAAAGCAAGGAACAGATTAAAAAAAAAGTTAAGAAAGGGAATTAATTATTGAGTTTCATGATTACACTTACACCAGTACAAATCACAATTACAAATTCTTCACTTTGTATCTTTATTACAGTACCGTCTTAGGGGGGAAACTCATAAGTATATATAAATTTGTTTTTTAAAAAACTTGGGGGAGGCCATGGAAACCATAGGTCTCCCCCTCCCTCCGCCTCTAAATAGATGGGAATGCAAACTTCATCATATGTTGCATGTAGTAGGCCATTTCCTTAATCTTGAGTACTTCTATGCAACGTTATCAATCCCGGATAACGACCGACCGCCAAAACTACTATAGCGGGATAGCGGGAGTGGTATGGCCATCATTTGAAAGTATAGACATATAAGATAAAAAATTAAATATATACATATGTAAATGCTAAAACATAACAAATTACCCAATAATGCAAACAAATTCAATATATAATCATAATTCATAAGTTATAATCTTTCTAATGCTGCAAGCAAAATCAAGGAACTATCAAATATTCAAAATAGACTAATGCAGCAAACAAAGATAGACATAATAGCTTGCTTTGCTGCCAACAAAATCAAAGAAGACTGAGATGAAAAACCGAACAGAGATGAAAAAGAGAACGAACAAAACAGAGACTGAAACAACAGAAAGAAGAAAGGAGGAGAACAAAGACGGAGGAGAGAAGAAAAGAAGAAAACGCATAAGAAATGAAGCAAGTAACTTGAAGAGAGTGAAAGCGGCTAGGTCGAGCAGAGAGTGAAAGTAGTGGAGTCGACTAGAGAGCAGAGAGCACAAAGTGAAAGCGATGGAGTCAAGCAGCAAATACGAAGAGTGAAAGCGGTGGAGTAAAATATTAGCCTAGACCCAAAAACACCAAAACATCCCCCTCTTTTTTTTTTTTACCATTAGACGCATATTTAGGGAAGGGTAAATCTCGGTTTTGCCACTATAAACCATTAGCAGATGCTATTCACTGCTTTTCACCGCTTTTTTGGTCTATTTAGCGGGCGCTATCATCGCTACCAGAAAGTGAGACATGATGCAAGAGCAGTAGCATCGAGGGTCCGCTCGGCTATAGCGCGCTATTTGCTACCCAACTTCTATGGTAACCCAGGTGTTGATTCGAAACCAAGTTACTTTAGGACTCTATAAGTGCATTGAGAGGCTATGTGCTAGTGAAGAAACTGATAAAGCTACCAACAAGTTGGCAATTTATAGGATATTTGAAGGACACTTTAGCTTGATGGTTGCAATTAGACAAAGAACTATTTTGGCTCTTGGTAAGTTAAAGTGCATTGTTTTGATAAATTTAATTAGATTTACACGACCTTTTGTGTTAATAGTAATCCTAGTTAGTTATTCATTACAGATGAGTGGTTGAAGTTGTATGGGACACATGCTCCGAGTTTGCAAAGAATTGAAATCAAAGTATTGAACTTGACATGTCGTTCTTCGAGTTGTGAACACAATTGGAGTACCTTTGAGCAATTAAATGTTTTATTTTGTAAAGATTGATATAATGGTGGTGAAACTAACATTCTTTTTTGTAAATGATAAAATAGATTCATTCTAAAAAGAAAGCAAGCTTGAGTATCAAAAGTTGCAAGAATTGGTTTATGTCAAGTATAATCAAACACTTAAGATCGCTTTGATAATTGTGATTTAATTGATCCCATTGCCCTAAATGACATTGATCATTGTAACAAGTGGCCGACAGAATAAATGGTTGAAGATGGAGAAGTGGCAGAAGATGAGTTGGTCTTTGCTGATAATAGCTTGACATGGAGAGATGTTGCTAATGTGGTTGGGGTTGGTGAGCTGAAAACACTCACTAGGCAGCAAACAAGATTGAAGAAGCAAGCTGCCCCTGCTTCCAGAAAGGGTAAGGAAGTTGTACAAGAGGAACAAGAGGAGGCACATGGCATAAATACAGAAGAGGAGGATGAAGAACAAATCTTGAGATCAAGTAGTGGAGGAGAAAGTGAAAATGATGATAAGGAAGATCTCGGAGATAGTAATTCCATTTAAGGAATCACATGTATTTATTTTAAATGCTTAAATTAGTTATTTGAGCGCACGCGCACACACACACATATATATATATACATATATATGAGCGTGTGTGTAGTAAAAATTACTTATATGATTTCTCTAATCTTGGATATAGCAGCCATCGCACTACCCGCTATCCGCTATCCTGCAATAGAGTTTTTGGGGTCAGCCGCTAAGTGCCACAATTTGGGATTGATTACATATATATGCAACATTTCCCGTGATTCCAAAAGGCTCTTCGACATACTATGATAGCATGTAAGGATCAAAACAAACATGCACCAGAACAGTTCCATCATTCACGCCTATTATAAATTAATTCATGGAACTAGAATCTTACCCCTTTGCACACAGAGACTCACCAGAACTTGAATGTTTGAAAAAAATAATTGAGAACATAAGGAATTGAAGCTATAGCCTATATTCTATGAGCAGCAAGAACTTCTTGTACAGAAGCTGCAACAGCACGTGATTAACCTCAAAAGAACTCCTAGAAAAATTAATAGAAAGCACAATGATAATAACCTAGAGAGAGACCCAAAATTAGAAACTATTGTAATTGTTCTGTTATTTTCATGTGTAACTTATTTGACTTATAATAATTTTATTTTCAGGTTTTCTAGGCATTACAAAGACAGAGAGCATGATGAAATCGAATACACTGGAAGTCACATTGTTTGGCCTTGACTTGTGGAAGATTACTCTCATATGTTATACCACCCATTTTATCAAAAGCACATACCATGCATCATATATCTGAATTGTATTTGAGCACCCAAATTGTATTAAGATTTAAGAATTTAAGAATAAATGAATAATTTATCACAACAACTCAATATGTCTACCAAAAAAGTCAATCAAAATCAAAATAACACGGAACAAGGAATGCATTTCTTAGCACCAAAGATCCAAAAAGGGAAGGAGGCAGGATATGCTAAAAGCCAAAAACTAATACAAATGCAGTTCAATTCAATGAATCCTTTACCTAGCTGAAATGTACATATTTGTTTCCTATCCCCAAATCATAATGGAAAAAGAACAAAAGCAAGATCAGAATGATGAAAAACAGGTCAACTGACGGATGAAATCCCAACTGAGACTAATACATGCATTGGACCAAATGTACATAAATTTTTCCATCCCCTTTTCTTTCATCCTACTTGGCTTTTTATTTCTTTATTTTTCTCAGCAACCAAACAAGGGCATACAAGAAAAACATATACAAAAAAACATACAAATGAAGTGTCAAGTGTCGAACAAAATTCCATTACAAATTCCAAACTAAAAATCGAACAAACAAAATCATTTATAACTTTAAAGATCCAGAAACAAATAATTAAAACATCATAAACATATAACTCCTCAAACCATCAGATCTGTGAATACACATCAGGAATATTCTAAGCCGAAATAACAAAAAACTTCAAAATTCCAAGCTATGACCACAAATCTAATCATAAACATCAACAAGTACCAATTGAACAAACCTAACATTTAAAACATGCAAACAAAAATTGAAGAAACATCATCAGACATCAAAATGAAAACAAGAGACAGATCGAACCGAAGAGAGAAGAGGGAGAATGAGATAGAAGCAGATGTTGCCCTAATCATGAGAAACGAAGGAAGAACTTTCTCAAGGAATTTTGGATACGAAACTAAGAAGAGAATGAAAAAAAGAAAATTGTAATTTTCAAATTTTAACAAGGGTGAGTATGTAAATTTTACTTAATTTTCCTCTAAAATCCCCCAGTTTGTGGAACAGTATAAAGGGCACAAGTGAGAGATAAACCTTCCCTTCCCTTCCTTCCCCTCCAAAACCGACTCCCAAACAGACCCTTACAAAGCTAAATTGAAAACCAAAAATAAATTAGAGGACAAAAAATCCTATTTTGCCAAAAATTATTTCACCCAAGCAACTGAAGAGCCATTTATATTTAACTTTATTTAGCTAGCTTCCATAATATATAAATTATTAGGTAAAAGAAAGTTACAAGTGAATTGCAATTCCAAGATATGACCAATCGATCACATAAAACTATGAAATCTGAATGCGATTTAACCAAACCGTGATAAATGGAAACAATCGGCATATCCTATTCATTGTGATAGCAACTACCTAGCTGGAATAAGGTACCTAAACCTAATATCTTCAAAGTTCAGGCATGCCCCTTCCTGTTTTAGCATCATAGGTCTTCTCTAATACAAGATCCATCGGAGTATCTTTTGGACCAGCTGCAAAAAATGAAGAATATCAAACGGTTAGATACTTTGTCTGTCTTAAAAATGGTTAAATGTATAAAGAATAGGGTTCCAATTGAATTCCATACATCCATAGAAAGCATGGGCACACCATTTTGGTTCCAAGTCACATGTCGAACACCATTGCGTGTATGAAACGTGATAACATGTGTCCCACATGAGCCCAAATTGAGAATTATTTTGTTTGGCTCCAACACAGATATGATATTATGAATTAAGAATCTATTTTCTTAATTTTTAAATTTTATGTACTTCTATATGTCGTGTCTATGTTTTACAATTTATAGAATTTGGTGTGTCCCTGCTTCCATGTATATGCTGTGTCCATGTCAGTTTAGTGTCTGTGCTTCATACATATATACATTTTTGCAGACCAACTTAAGTAATTCGCATCCTACACAATTAGGTTACAAAGTAGCTGCATTGAACCTAGCCTCTGACTCAAGATTGAGTATTACAGAAACTTAAGGCCACCAATCTAAATTACTCTGATCAACACATTACTATGTTAAACTATACAAATATAGCTTTCTAGTTGAGTTTCTGCATATGGAGTGCACGTCCATTTTGCTTTCATCGGTAAGGAGGAACAAAAATAAAGCATCTAACCAATATACATCCTAGAAGCAAGATTTTTAAGACAATGGAAGGCACTTCATAAATCTCCTATCTTGGATGCTAAAGATTCCTCAACATAGAATTCAACTGATAATCTACTCCTCCTCCTCATTCCCCAAAACTCTGTCTCTTTCATCTTTAACTTTTTTATCTCTGTATGTTGTGCTAATGTAATTGTGTATTTGAACAAAAGGAGCAATTAGTTTCAAGAATGTCTCTGAAGCAATTTGCAGCTCTCCCGCTATCTTGAATGCCAAGTACGATAAATTGCTTACAGTTAACAATATGTGCTAATGGAGATGTAGTAAAGAAGGGCAGAGGTACCTCATTAGACTTAATAAATAAATAAAAATGGAGAGTAAGCTTTATAGATACATACGGACTGAAGGTCTTGGGGTAGTTCTTATCTTTAAGATCTCAGGACGAGGGATTATGGACCCAGATGCTCCTATTCCTCTGGATACTCTGACTTTAGTACCATCTTCAAGATATTTAGTTCCAGTCTTGCAAGGTTTCCTGCATAAGTAAAAGTTGATTACTTTGACATGTGTTGTTCCAATCTGTGGAAGATGCAGTCACACTTAAATTTTTTAACAAAGTGCATACCCTGTGACTGGGTCAACAACTTGTACATTGGATACATGGAGTGGAGCTTCAACTGAAAAGATCCCCCCTTCATGACCTTGCCCTTGTTTAATATGTTTCTTTACCTGTAAAGAGTAATTCAAAAGGCATTGGATTAAAAAAATTATCATGCAAATTTATATTATCACATGATCATCGTGACAAATAATTAATATTCGAACACCAGACAAACCGATATCCAAATTAAAAGCATTCAAATTTGCCAAATGCTACAAACAAGTTGTATACTGTCAGGGAAAAAAACAAGAAGGTCCAAAATGATGATAAGGTTTAATGATCTCACTCACCAGATTTTTACCCTCAACAATAACACGATTCTGGGAGCGAATGACGCGCTTAATAACCCCAGTCTCACCCTTATCTTTGCCCCTTATTATCATAACCTGTTGTAAATGAATATATGTGATAACATAGAGTGAAATGATATGTAATAAGAAGGAAAGAGAGATAGATCATAGACAATATATGGTGGGTTGGGTGAGTTACATTGTCCCCTCTGAGAATTTTCCAGTGCCTAATGAGTTTCTCAGCTGCTTTCCAACCCATTTCAGGAGAGCCCTTTAAAACCGCAAAAGCAGAGTTGAGTGAAATTCTAATAGCTTAAAAACACAAACAGCAAAAATGGCCAAGAATATGGATGATCAGTTTTTTCAAAATAAATGAAGGATGCCATGTTTTAAAAAAAAGGAAGAAACTGTATAATGTGGATTCAAAATGGCATATTTGATATGAGAGGTCGAACTTTGAAGTTTATATATTTATCTCTCTTCTTGAACAACTTCTATAGATTAATAAAAACATGAAAATAAAACTAGATATTTCAAGGCATTTGGTTTCTAATGGTGTCTCTGACTCGCTCCATTTTCTTAAGGGTCAGTTTGGGAGTTGGGATGGAAAGGGAGGGGAAAGGTTTGAGAAGAAAGTCAGGGAAAATGGGATGGGGAAGGGAGGATAGCCCACTAAAACCCTTCTCTAGTTCATTTTTTTAGTTCCCCCTAATTGAAGGGTCTTGGAGGATTTTGATTCTTTTGTTAAAAAATAAATCCCATGCAAAGTGGGGGAGTATCCTCCCTTCCCCCATCCCTTTACCCCCTCTTCTTCCTCAAAGCCTTCCCTTCCCAAACTCCCAAACAAGCCCCAACTGTTTTCGTTTATGGACAAATTAGCAGTGGACAGACATACACAATGAGTGGATAGGATTTCAAAGGTTGCTAATTACAACTAATCTTTTCAATCGGTGTGATTGCAGAATCCAGAAATAAATTTCACTATAAAAATATCTGGACCAGAAATATACAATGAGAATGTTAGGGACTTGTTAAAATTGATATCCTGCGTGTAATGTAAAAAGGAACTGTGGTTGAGAAATTGATTTAAGAAATGACAAACACTATAACAAAGTTTCTTAACAATGAAAAACAGAGTGAATGAAAAATGAGAAACACTGTAACAAACAATCAACAACCAATTTGCCACAATTGAATAAATCAGAAAAATGAAACTTCAGTGTTGATATCAATAGTAGCTGATAAAAGCTCTAAGAAAAGTTTGTTGTGAACAAAACAATGACTTTTAACATTGTGGTTTCTTCATGGAACACCTTGTTGAATGCAGATTAATATGTTTCAGATTGAAGACAAATTAGAAGAGAGAGAAAAGAGAGAGTTCTGACCTGTATAATGTAGAGGGAGGAGGCGCTGGGCGGACGACGAACCGAGATGATGGCGGAAGACGAAGAGGCGATGGCGGGCTGACCAGCTCTGCTAGGGTTCGAAGAGAGGACAACGAGTACTGGGAGTGGGCAAGTAACTAACGAGTGAGACAGGAGGGGAAAAAAAGAAGGGAGACTGTGTCCGAGAAAGTTGAAAAAAAATAAATAAATAAATTATGTCGATAATCAATTTTTGTATACTCAATTATTGTGATAATTGATTATTATTAGGATTTGTTTTTATTTGTGTCTATTTGCTGAAAAGTGATTTTAAAATAATTTATTCCATTTGGTTAGTGAAAAAAAATCATTTATATATAGTAAATTAGAAAATGATACGAAGTTATTTGTATAATTTAATAATATTTGTTTGGAAGTTAGTTTTGTAGGGGTAAACAGGAAGAAAGTTTAGAGAATAAAAAATAATCAAATCACAACAATCTTAAACTAAAACAAACTAGATGGCATAAAATAAATTTTTTTCTCCAAAATAAAGCTTTTTTAAAAAATAAGCTCATTACCCAAACATAACAAATTATTCCCAAATCAACTTATTAACCAAAAACAGTTGAATGACAGAAATTTAATCTTTCCAAAACAAGCTCTTAATCTCAACTTTTTCAAATATGCGATTTTGGTTCCCTAAAAAAATTAATTACATATTTAGTCCTCTAATTCGTCGAATTGTGCAAAATTAATCCTTTCGTTGATGACCAATCAACGTGTAGTAATGACTGATTTTGCATAATTTGATAAATTAGAAGACTAAATGTGTAATTAAATTTTTTATAGACCAAAATCGCACAATTGAAAATGTTGAAGGATGAAAAGTGTAATTAAGCCAAAATAAATTGAAAGAAGGGGTCGTGACTTGTGAGATAGGGAAAAAAATGAAAGAGAGAAGATTATTGTGATTTGAAGAGTGACATCCCGGATAACTGGATAAGCTTCGCGTCCGTTTGGATTGGGGATTTAAAATTGTAGGATATTTAAATTCTAAGAAATTGAATTGCTTCATTTAAATTCCATTTATTTTGAATTTTTTGTTTGAATAGAATAATTAAATTTCTTTATTCTTAAATTTCTTTGTTTGGATATACTATATAGACATAGAGTAATTAAATAAAGGTAAGACTTGGGTAGTGGCGGGGACCGGCCAGCCGCCAGTGGAGGCCGACAGTGGTCCGTTGAGAGTGGTGGTCGGCGCCAGTCGGTCGACGACGGTGGTTGTCGACCGGCGACGGCGATGGTCGGCCGGCGGGAGGTGGTGGGCAGTGACCGGCAATGGTAGATGGCACAAGACATGGGAGATAGAATTTTAAAATACCTACTCTTTAGATGGTATTTCAAATCCCTCATTTTTGTCAAGAGAAAATCATTTCATAAAATCCATACATTTTGAAAATTCTTTCAATTTATTATTCAAACAATATATTTTGACCTAAATCATTTTAATTACCTCTAAAGATTACTTTACCCTCTCCAAATGCTCCATCCTAACACACCTGAAAATTTGGTTAAACTAATGCTTTCATTAAGCATTAAAAAAAAAAACAACTAATGCTCTTATCCCTTTAGGTGACGGTGATTATGAATTTAGTCCTTCTACATGAATTTGTTTTTAAAATTGATCTCTATATGTACAATTATTTTTAATTTGGTCCTTATCGTTTATTGGTGCTATAACGCCTCATATGATAGGGCCCAAATTCAAAATGATTGTCACATGTAAAGTGTCACGACCCAAAATCAGTGTCACTGACCGGCCAGAATGTAACACCCTTCTCGAGTGCTACATTGTTCGTGACATTTTAAGGCGGAAAAGTAGGTTAATTAAAATCTTGCTATAATATAATAGGGTAATTTTTCACTTTCGCAAATCATAAATATAAATACTCGGAATCAAATAATTGTGCAATAGAATATTTCATAATCATAATTAAGGTTATAAGTTTGAAAGTCACTTACATAAAAACCCAACCCGACTCATAAACAGAAACTATAAAGATATATAGACCCAACATAAAGATATGGAGACGCAACTCTTAAAATATAAGCTGCTTAGAGTCACAGCTCCATAAACAATAACTCTAACTCCCAGACATACCCAGCTGGCCAAACTAAAATATAAAAGACGATCCTCTCTCGTACATCGTGAAAAGGACACACCCAACTGACGAAATCTAGTGGAAACTCTATTTGAGCCTACTGCCGACGTCGCCACAAAAGACACCACTAGAGCCACTACAAAGTAACTCTCATATTAGGCCCTTTCCTTTTCCAAGGGAAAAGTCATAACCTAAAAACCATCAACAATCATGCCTATCAGAATAAAAGGGAGATCAGGCACGACAGGAAACACAGACACCCTCGTCTTGAACCATCCGTAAGCTGGAAGTGACATCCTCAAGAGACTTCCACATGTCGTCCTCGTTCTCGAACCTCCACACCTCCGGTGGATCAGCTGAGCGACATCTTGACATCTTATCCTTCTTAGAAGAACACAAAAGGCGCACAGCCAGACCAGACACAGCAATATAAAACAAAGGAGGTGAGATTCCCAATATCACACAGCATATGACAGATATGAAAACAGCACGACACCACATAGCACATATGCATATCCATACTCTTACTAACGTATCTCATGTTATCATCCAATTACAGATCAACCATTCAATTAATATACCAACAACATACAATATATACATATCATCAAAAGCATACAACATCCAAGCATTACAGGACACAGCTTATACACAAACATGACCCAGTGAAACTGCATAGTCTCATACCTACACAGCCTCAACAAGAACTGAGAGATGACTGATTGAAACTGCATAGTCTCATACCTACACAGCCTTAAGGAAGATCTAACTCTACTTCGGAGTTAAGAGAATGTTCGGAAGGAGTGGTTAGAACACACGTTTCACAACTGCCAACATTAGGCATACTTGTGCATCAATAATAATAAGGGTAAAGGCCCATTTTGGTCCCTGACAAAAAGTGCGTCGGTCATTTTAGTCCTTGACAATTACTAACTGGGACAAGTTAGTCCCTACGTTGACTCCATTAGTCAGCATCCGTTACTAAATTGTCCCACGATACTAATTGTCAGGGACTAATTAGTCTCACTTTAAATATTGTTAGGGACTATAATGTCCCATAGTAATTGTCAGGGACTAGCTTGTCCCAGTTAGTAATTGTCAGGGACTAACGAAGTAGTTTTTTTTTTGTCAGAGACTAAAATGACCCACGCGCTTTTTGTCAGGGACCAAAATGGGCCTTTACCCTAATAATAATAACCCCATTGATTGTGAAACGCCATCAATAACCAGAATTGTACCGCATCTAGTAGAAGATATCGGTGTTTTGCACAGGACTCCACGATCCATCACATGAATGGTCATCCGTAGTCATCCCAACCCCGACATTCCCGAGATCAATGAAGAATCGTCACCCTACAATTCGCATGCGCACAGAACATGTAGGCCCACTTCCTAGGCACAAAGGCCTTACTGACAATTTTCTTTGGATCGAGCCGATCACGACATGGGCGTTTATATTTATCTACCGGATAAATTTTGGGATTCCTTTGACGGAATCAAGAGCCATTCTAGAGGCAAGTTAGTACCAACCCATGAATCGTTGCACAAGTTTAGGATCCCCTCATTGGTCTATCCGTGTTTCAATGATTTAGTACATTATGAAGGTTGGTCATTCGTCACCAACTCATTAAGCCTCTTTAAGTCCATTCCTGAACGGGATTACTTGTCAAGCAAATAATCTTAAATACTCTTTGTCATTAAGTATTATGGATGTGTGGATATTGAATTATCCACACTTTATGACAATGGTCTTGCTTCACCATACGTCATAAATCATTAGGTTTGTATTTTCACTAAGCCATCCTCGACTTAGGTTTTTCCATTTAACTTGAAATATTAGTCTTGGAGACCAAAACCTCTTTTGTCAAAAATCAAAACCCTTTGACTCAAACCAAATCATTTGGAAATAAAATTTAACTAGAAGTACATAAGTACCAAATTGCTCAAAACTGTTTCTCAAAAACATCTAAATACTTAAAACACAGTTTGCCGCTTTTTACTGTATTTCAACTTAACTTCCGTATTTTTGAAAATATAATCGTTTCTCTCAAATACATCACTTTATTAGATTCAAATAATTATATTAAAGTATTAAAATTCTAATTTCGAGCTTCTCTCTATAGTTTGTATAAAAATCCTAAAACTTGACCGAACGTCGCTAAATTTGAAAATCGCGTAAATCCTTTTTCAATGATTTTTAAGCCTAATGGTCCAAAACTCATTTTTGGAGTCTTAGGACACTTAAATAGACTTCAAAAACAGTTTCAAACTGTCCAAAACAGTTTTGGTCGAAATTAGAACCTTTGTTCATTTTACGTGTACGATTTCATTAAAATTCCGTTTTTAAGTCCGCTAAAACATGATTTTATTCCTTTATAACCTAAACAAAGATCAAAACCATTTTATAACCATTTGAATACGTCAATACAGTTCTAAACACTGTAAAAAACAGTTTTGGAAACAACACTTTCTTCTTTACTTCAATGATCCTTAAAACACTTATTCCTTTGGTCTTTAAAACACCCTTTGGTTACTTCAAAACATAAAGTGAGAGCAAACCATTTCTCAAACCATTTCTAAATCCTTCACCAAAAATCAAAATTCCAAAATAATTGTTCAAAACTTATCCTTTTTCCTTTATGGATTTTAATATTCATTTTCTCACTTAAGGATATTAAAGTCGCTTAAGTTTCAAGGGTTGGAGTTAAACTCCCATTTTCATTCATACTTGGCCAAAAGCCAATCACAACAAAAGTGAAGATTACACTTCACCAAACACTCTCACAATCATTCAAAATCAACAATATATCATGTTATATCAAGTAATCACGGTAATCAATTTATTTGCAATAATCAAGTATTAAAATCCTCATTTTGATCCAATGATCAAAGTGATAGTTTTCAACATGCTAGGAATCATTTTTTTTTCCAACCAAGCAATCACACCAATAAACATGAATCAAACTACAATTAACCATTACAATCATGTCCTTATAGAGAACCAAACCGAACAAAGTGGTTATCCCCTAGGTCTAGGGTTTCCAATCACAAACAAATATAAGCCATCTTCACACCCACCAATATGGTGTGAGGTGGTTCACTCCCCTCTTACCTCTTGTAGCTCCCAAGGTGCAACACGACCCTCTTTAATCCATAGAGCAACCAAGTCCATCTTCATCCACAAAGCTACACCAAACCGACTCTAACACCAAACCTTTATCAATCAACAATAAAACTAGTTAAAATAAGTAAGATCCAAGGCTAAACCCTAAAGGTAGCCCACGACCATGTACATATTAGGTAGCTAGGAAATTTTGTTCATTTAAAGCTTGGACATTCATGATGACAAGGTCATATCTAGACTAGGAAAACTATCATAAGTCCAAGAATCAATTCATGTGATTTTCTATGAATTAAAACATGATTTTTCAAGAATATGTAACTTGGAATAAATCACATATATAGGATGCTAATGAAGAATGGAATAAGATTATCAACATATAATCTTAGGTAGAAGTTCAAAAATACTATAGGAATGAAAAGAAATGACTTTTACCTAAAACACTCCAACTTTGATCTTGAAGGAACTAGGTCAAGATGAATTTTTTTGATGAAAGCTTCAACATGAAAGTTGTTTGGAATGATGATTAGCTTTAGGAAAGTGGGTTGAAATGGTGAAACAAGGATTGTATGTTGGAAAGACAAGCTTGACCGAATTCTAGGTCTAGGAACCCATTTTTCCAACATGCTTAAAATGGAAATTTGTGTGAGATGAGAAGTGTCTAGATCATGTTGATGAGTAAGAATATGATCTTAGAAGTTCAAAACAAGGTTTGGATGATGATTTATGGGTGTGGGACAAATTTGAGAGAAAAGGAGATGAACTTGAAAGTTCATGGATCTAAGAACAAAGTGGATCAAAGTGAAGACAATGATCTAAGGAACAAGTTTCATGAAGGAAGAATCATGAATTCATGTCTCTAAGTTAGTGGAAAATGGAAAAGAAATGAAGAACAAATAAAGAACAAGTGAGAAGAAATGAAGAACAAGTGAGAACTTTGTGTCATAAACTTGGTTAGTTAGAATGAAATGAATGAAATGAAATGAAGTTGTATGGAGTGTGAGGTGTGGCTGCACGAAATTGGGCCAAATGTGGAGGAGAACTTTGATTTGATAACCTTAAATGTAAACCATGGTTGATGTTAACCAAAGCTAGGTTAGGTTATAAGGAAAATATCTAGATATTTTGTGTTTAAGTCATCATTGCCTTGGTGAGTCATTGCAAATGAGCGGACATAGATAGATAGGAGAAATATGTGGTGTAGGTGTGTTTAGGGTGATGTGGCCATGTGTGTACCACATGGAGGAAGAAGAAGCCAATTTGGTTTTGTCTTGGTTACTAACCTTAGGTAGTAACCATAGTTTTAGGTTAGGTTAGAAAATAACTTAAAATACTTAGGAGACTTCATAACCATCATGATCATCTAGAATGAAGTGAAAGAATGCCTATTCAAGAGGGCTTGGTCGAAATTATACATGGTAGAAGAAAGCAAAATTGTCAAAACACTTGCTGGACATTGAAGGAATTCATAAAATGATAAAAGGGTATTTTAGTCATTTCACAAGGTTATTAAGATAATTTATGTTTAAGTCATGATGACTAGGCGACTTATGTGTGGCTAGGAGGGCTTGGTCGAATTTCATGGACCATGGAGCAAGAGAAAGAGAATTTGAACACAAACTCTTAACATGTGCAAGCAGGGGCGGAGGGAGGGGGGGACCAAGGGATGCCATGGCCCCCCTCCCCATGTTGTCATCTTATATATATATATATATAAATAAAACAATTAACTCTTATAAAAAATGATTGGCTCAAATTTAATTAAAATAAGTACAATTTCAAACACTTAAATTACACTTTTTTAGAATTCTAAGATAGATACAATTGTTTACATTAAAAAAAGAAAATGATAAAAATAGACCACATATGATAATAGATGATTTTTTACTCTATGAAATGTCGTGTGTACAATTGAAGAGGTGAATGTTTTAGATATAAATCTATTTGAGTAATTTATATTATATTAAGTTATTATGAAATTTGTATCATATAATTTGTTTTTATATATTAGTTAATTTTTTATGAATTAAAGTAGTATATACTGTCAGTATAAAAAGATTTACACTGACATCCGCTAACATTTTGACATGTGTGCTTTTATTTTAATAATTATGAGAGAGAAATAACAATTACACTGATTTGTCAAGATATCATTGGATATTTGCATAAAAAAAATTACACTGACACTGTATAAAATTAATTAAACTTATTTTTTATTACTATTTCATGTTATGTAAATTAGATTTTGGCTCCCCTCATCAAAATTTTCTGGCTCCGCCCCTGTGTGCAAGATTGGATGAATCACAAATTTTGCATTAATGGTTTTGGTGATTCACCACATTAATCATAAATGCTCATTTATGACTATGGTGAGTCATGGTAGTGACTCACCCCTTAGGGTGACATAGCCTAATTCGCCCATTTGTTCTCCCGGTTCATTTCTACAGTTTCGTATCCTACTTTGTCGTTTACCCGATTAGGTTTTCCTTCTGTTTTTAGCTAAAATTTTACCCGATAAAATAAAATATTTTATCTTTGAGTAGAAATTCTTGAAATATATTTTGTCCCCAACAAGTGGCAACATTTTGAAATTTTTCGTTTTCGGGCCGAAATTAGGGTTTTCGGGCAATACACAATTGCACTGTCCGTAAAAATGCAGACTGGTTTGGTCTGAGTTTTAAACCCAAAATTTAACCATAACTTCCTACGATATGATAGGTTCCAAATATGATTTTGTTTTTCTCAAAATCATTTTCTGGATCCCTGGTAATAATATAAAATATAATTACCGGTCAAGAGACGAGAAAACCGGGTGTTACACAGAAGATGGGTGGCAACCCCAAATTTGAAGCCTTGCCCAGGTTAATACTTCCTCACGATTCTTAGTTCAAGATAAATAAATAATCAAAACTATTTAACATTGAACCTTTTTCCTTTTAAGAAAAAGACGAAGTTATGGTTTAGAGGGAAAAACTAAGTTTTCATAAATGGGATAGAAATAACTCCTAATAACTGTTAAGACTACATCTTTTGACATCTCTGATTTTGATGAATCCAAACAAAGAATGATTTTAAGTGAATCTTGTGAAATCTACTAATGTGTGTATTAATTGTGTAGACCAAGAAGCAAGAGTCTCATGACAAAGAAACAAAGTCTTAATGATGCGTCTATGTTACGATGCGTCTAAACAATCTGTGTTACGATGCGTCTAAACAAAGACTCAGTCTTTGTTAATTCCGATAATGCGTCCGAGACTACAAATCAACTAAAAGTCCCTCGCTTCAACTATATTCAAATATGAAGAAGAATATTCTCTGATAATTTCGAATAAAGAAATTCAATATCAGAAAGCTTAAAGCACCATTCCGCGCTTGAAAATTCTTTTTGTTGCAAAAGGCAAAGTGAACTATACTTGGTTGCAGACCCGCATTGCACAAATAAGGAGAGTCGCGCTGCCCAAGTCTGAAAAGCAACAAACACTGCTCTGAATCAAGCTGCGCTCTGATAAAGATATGCCAACCTATACGTTCAACTTATCATGAAGTTCACCAACGATCATAAACATTAAATGCAAGACCAGAACGACTCTTTGGCATTTATGAATGAAGAACAAAAGAATACTCAACTAAAGAACTCTCCTCAAAGGATTTATCTCCTTTGATTATAAATAGAAGACTTTGAAGGCTATTGAAGACACACACCTGAATACATTTACTCAAGCATTCATTAATCTCTAAAGCACTCAAAGATCTCTTTAGTTATTCATAAAATAATTCTCTGCTCAAATCATTTGTATTTATTGAGAAGTCTTTATTGCGATCTTACCTACCTTAAATACTTATTCACTCACAGAAGTATTGTTTGGTAGATCTGCAAAGTTGTAATCTGTGAAGCTACCGCTTCATTAATCTCTTACCGTTTGAAGAGCCTGAAGAGGCTAGATGTGCAAACAATACTTGTTTGAGCCTATGGAGGCTAGGTGTGCAAACAGTACCTTTCTATAACCTGATCAGTTATAGTGTAATACTTGGTGAAACCAAGGACCGGACGTAGCCCAACGCTTGGGGTGAACCAGTATAAATCTCAGTGTCTCTCTTCTCTAATTTAATCTTTTCAGTTTACTTTACATTAACTGTGCTAACTGGGTTGAAAAGTGAAAAGTTTTCTGTTTCATCAGACGCATCTTTATATCCTGTATCGAAAGTTTTGGTGTTTTCGAAAAGTTAACTAAAACACAATTCAACCCCCCTTCTCGTATTTTATATTTGTTCATTTCAGTTGGTACTAGAGCTTAACCTCTAGGTTGAGAACTTAACAGTGTTGAGGAAAGATCCTGTTGAACAGAAATCATGACTACTGAAGCTAGCACAAGCGGAAGCAACTCTGAAGAAGGAGCATCTATGACAAGACCTCCCTTCTTTGATGGAGAAAACTACATCTATTGGAAAGAAAGATTTCAATGATTCATTATGTCAACAAACTCTGATTTATAGGATATCATTACGGAAGGTCCTTACACTCCAAAGAATTATGATGACACTGGCAAACCTAAAGCTCAGTGGACTGCTGCAGAAAAGACTAAGTGGGAGCTAAATCATAAAGCAAGGTATTCCTTGATGTGTGCCCTAAGTCGGGAAGAATTTGAGAAGGTCCATGCATGTGGATCTGCTAAGGAAATCCGGGATACTCTTGAAGTAACTCATGAAGGAACGACAAAGGTGAAAGAAGCTAAGATAAATATGTTTGTACGAAAGTATGAGTTATTCACCATTGAAGACGGAGAAAGCATTGCTCAAGTGATAGGAAGATTTCAGACTATCACAAATAATTTGAAGTCATTGGGAAAAATATACACCAATGCTGAGAAAGTTGGTAAAATTCTAAGGAGTCTGCCCAAACAGTGGAGACCTCTGGTTACTGCAATAGCTCAAGCCAAAGATCTCGCAACTCTTCAAATGAGTGATTTTCTTGGAACCTTACAAGTTCATGAACATGAGCTAAATGAAGATAGCTCAACAAAGAAAGGAAAGTCCATTGCCCTCAAGGTAGAAAAGACTTCTTCAAAGGCTGTCAAAGTTGAAGAATCAGATCCAGAATCAGACGCTTTTGAAGAAGACTCAGATAGTGATGATGAAATGTCATTTCTAACTAGAAAAATGAGGAAGTTATAGAAAAAGAAGAATTTCAGAAAGGATAAACCTTTTAAGAAGTTCAATAAAGAAAAATACTTCAAAGAAAACAACAGTTCTGATAAGAGTCCTATTGTGTGCTATGAATGTAAGAAACCAGGACATATCAAATATGAATGTCCTCAGTTACAAAAGCAACCTTTCAAAAAGTTCTACTAAAAGAAAAAGAAAGAGATGATGGCAACATGGAAAGATCTCGATGGTAGTTCATCAGATGAGGATGCAGAAGGCGAGGAAGCAAATCTATGTCTAATGGCAAATGATGATTCTGACTCTGAGGTAATTTCTGAACTTAAGGAATTGCAAGATGCCTATGATGAATTGATTAAGGAATCTAACTGTTTAACTAAGGCGTTCAAAACACTTAAGAGGCAATATGTAACTCCTAAAAGAGCATGAACATAAGACTCAAGAGTGTGACAGACTGTCTCAGGAAAACAGTAAGCTTAAAGTTGAAAAGCTTAAGGCTGAGATCATGGTGGAGATGCCACAATCTAAAGAAGTTGTCAAACTTTAATAGAAGGTAGAAGAGCACACCTCTGATCTTGCTCGTTTTGTCAATGGACGAGATAATCTGACCAAACTGTTAGGAAGTCAGAAACCATCTCTTGATAAAACTGGTATAGGATTTACTAACCAGGCACATCATAAAGTATCTAACAAAATCTTAAGGCAAAAACCTAAAACTCTTTATGATAAGGCTATTTCGTATACGGATAGCTGTAAAAACTGTGGAAAAGCTAGACATATCATGTCCAAATGCATTCACACAAGAAAGAAGTTGTCACAAACTTCAAGAACTAACAAGAAAGGACCCAAGAGAATATGGGTACCTAAAGCTTTGATTATTCCTATTGCAGATATCCTTAATAGGAGAAAAAACACACCTATCATAGTACCTGGACAGTGGCTGCTCACGACACATGACAAGATAAAAGTCTACGTTCCTAGAACTCCAACGTAAAGAAGGTGGACATGTTACCTTTGGTGGAAACCAAAGAAGAAAGGTTATCGGGATAGGTAAAATTGGTGGGAGATCACTTTTACCATCTATCTCTAATGTTCTCTTAGTTGAAAGATTAAGAAATAATCTGCTTAGAATAAGCCAATTATGTGATAGTGGATATAATGTTTCCTTTACTAAGAATGCATGTATAGTCAAAGACACTAATGGCAAAGTTCTCTTTTCAGCAAACAGGCAACAAAATCTTTATAAGATTGATCTAACTGAACTGACTGATCAAAATGTGACTTGTTTTGTGTCAAGGGATGATGAAAGATGGGTATGGCATAAGAAGCTAGGGCATACAAGTATGACACAGATAACTAAGCTTCAGAAGTATAGACTTGTGAAAGGTCTACCTGATATAAGTTTCAAAAAGGATGTCTTATGTGGTTCTTGTCAATGTGGAAAGTAAGTTAAATCTAGCTTTAAACCCCAAAATCTAGTATCTTCTTCTAGACCATTACAATTGTTACAAATGGATCTGTTTAGTCCAGTAAGTGTTGCTACTATGGCAGGAAAGAAATTTGGTTTTGTCCGAGTCGATGATTATTCTAGATATACATGGGTACTCTTCTTAACCCACAAGGATGAGTCATTCAAAGTGTTTTCCATATTCTGTAAGAAAGTACAGAATGAGCAGGGCTTCTGTATCTCAGCTATCAGAAGTGACCATGGGGGAGAGTTTGAAAATGAGCAGTTCAATACATTTTGTGAAGAGAATGGTATCTCTCACAACTTCTCTGCTCCTAGAACTCCTCAGTAGAATGGAGTTGTAGAAAGGAAGAACAAATCTCTACAAGAGATGGCTCGAGCAATGCTCAATGAAAGCAAACTCCCAAAGTACTTCTGGGCTGAAGTAGTAAACATTGCTTGTTATGTACAGAACATAATACTGATAAGACCCTTCTTGAATAAAACTCCCTATGAATTATGGAAAGGTAGAAAACCTAACATCTCTTATTTCCATGCTTTTGGATGTGAATGTTTTATCTTAAATACTGGAGATCAACTTGGAAAATTTGATTCAAAAGTAGATAAAGCTATATTTCTCGGTTATTCAGACACTTCTAAGGCTTTTAAAGTTTATAACTCTAGAACAGAAGTTGTTGAGGAATCTATTCATGTAAAATTTAATGATGGTTTAAAGACTGATAAGAGACTATCAGATCTTGAAGATGATCTTACAGGTTTAAATCTTGGAAGACAAGACAACCAGACTGAAGATAACTTGAAGAATGAGGATTCAGAAGTTCCTACTCAAGCATCTCATCCATCTGCTCACAATCGTCCGACACTGAACACAGACGAGATTGGAAGTTCAAAACTAATCATCCTGAAAAATTGATCATTGGCTATCCCTCTTAAGGAGTTAGAACCAGATCAACATTCAGAGATTCAAACAATATGGCATTCTTATTTGAGATTGAACCCAAAAATATCAAAGAAGCTATTGAAGACGAAAGTTGGATTTTAGCTATGCAAGAAGAGCTAAATCAGTTCAAAAGGAATGATGTTTGGTTCCTAGTCCTAAATGAAAAAGGAAAATCAATTAATGGAACAAGATGGGTTTTCAGAAACAAGCTTGATGAAGATGGTAAAGTAGTCAGAAACAAAGCAAGGTTAGTAGCTCAAGGATATAACCAACAAGAAGACGATGGTATATACATCCATCAACAGAAATATACCAAGGAGATCTTAAAGAAGTATAAACTAGATACAGAAAAACCCATGAAAACTCCCACGGAAGCAAATGCAAAACTAAACAAGGATGGAGAAGGTAAAAAGGTAGATCAAACTATTTACAAAGGTATGATTGGTTCTCTTCTGTACTTAACCTCGAGTAGACATGATATTCAATTCAGTGTCTGGATGTGTGCAAGATTTCAATATGATCATAGAGAATCACATCTCAAGATTGTTAAAAGAATATTTAGATATTTTCTTGGAACCACTAATCTTGGTTTCATGTATTTAAGAACACAATAATACAGATTAGCTCGATTCTGTGATGTTGATTATGCTGGAGACATAGTAGAAAGAAAAAATACAAGCGGAGGATGTCAATTCATTGGAGCAAGCTTAGTCTCTTGGACAAGCAAAAGACAAACTACAATTGCTCTATCTACTGCAGAAGCAGAATATATTTCAGTTGCAAGCTATTGCTCACAGCTTTTATGGGTAAAACATCAACTTGAAGATTATTCTATCTTTGAACGTAATATTTCTGTTTGGTGTGATAATTCTAGTGCTATCTGTTTATCTAAGAATCCCATACAGCATTCTAAGGCTAAGCACATAGAAATTAAACATCACTTTATAAGAGACTATGTTCAAAAAAGTGTTTTTTGAAATAGACAACTATAAACACGAGAAGGGGGGTTGAATTGTGTTTATCAGAAATTAAAACAAAGTTGAAAACTTTTTGTACACAGAAGCTAGGTTCAGACAAGTGTAAAAACCACTTACGCAGACAGGTGACCTGTCTAGTATATTTTGACAGAAAAGCACACAATCATATAAATGAAAAACAAACTTGATATTCACACTTTTAACCCCTTAGTTAGAAAGCAGATAATATAATCAAAACAACCAAAGAGTTTAAGGGAAGAGAGATTAACACAGTTGTTTATCCTGGTTCACTCTTTAACACAAAGAGCTACGTCCAGTCCTTGGCAGCACTAAGGTTTATCCACTATAACTGATCAGGTTACAGACTCCAAATATTGTTTGCACACCCTAGCCTCTTCAGGCTCCAAGACAAGTATTGTTTGCTCACTTAGCCTCTTTAGGTTCACACAGGTTTGTTTTGAGAAGTTTGTTTGTAATAAATATAATTAGACAAACAGTTTCAATAACACTCAGAGTGGATTAAATGTAGACTTAGGAAAGACTGCGTAATACTTCAAATGATTGAAGAATACAGATAGAAAGAATGAACAGAGTAATGGCTCTTTAATGCTTTGTAATCTCTGATATCTTCATCTTCAATGACTTCTGTATTTATAGCCTTCAAACATTTAATATTCATTAGAGACATTCCTTGCAACGATGGCTGCAGGCAGAGCTTCATTAAATGCAATAGAGTCGTTCTGGGTAGCCAGTAATGCAATGGAGACGTTGGTTGTACTCTAACATGAAGGATCATGGCTTTATGCTACGTGCAGTAGCCAAATTAGAGTTGTGCAGAATGCTTTTGTACTTTGCAGAGTATATTTCCCTTTTACTGTAATAACCAAGAGTACTAGGGAATAAAGCATGTTGGAAACATTCTTTAACTGGAAGTTATCTCTGACTTCCTAGGTTGCTTGAGAGAATGATTTTCTGAATTTCTTGATAAGCGTGAGAGAGAGATTCAGAGTCTTCTGCATGAGGGGACAGCTTCCAAAAGCTTCGTGTACTCGAGTTCCTATCGAAGAACCTTAGACGAGTAGGAGAACATAGTAGAGACAGGTTGAAACTGATTTGTAGAAAGTCAACAATCCTAGTCAGCAGACGGGTTGACTTTTGCTTATCCAGACACGTTGTCATACATGTGGACAGACATGTGAGTTTTGCTATTTTATGATTTGTACACTAAGTAGACAGGTTAGCAACCACAAAGTAGGTTAATTAAATCATTATCCAATGTGTAGCTTTTATCAAAACTTAGGGAAATGCACACAGACATTTTAGAGACTTAACATTTTTGACATTTTGTTAAAACTGAAAATCCGTGGGCTAATATATTAACAAAACCCTTAGCTGAAGACATGTTCGTATATATTAGAGATAATATGAACATGCATTTCATAAATGAATAATGTTTGATGGAATGTGTCTGATCTGAGTAAAAGCGTCTGCTGACGTGGATTAATGACCGAGACTTTACATTGCAGTTTTCTAAAATGTTTTTGTATTCAAAACGTTTTACCTTTATTATTCTCGACTGCTCTTTTTTAAACCTCTCTCTCTCTCTTAAAAACAAAAGTCTTCTCTCAGAAACACTTTACTGTTTCAAATAGTTTTCTCTCTCTCTCTCTCTCTCTCTCTCGTGCGAACAAACCCTTTTCGAAACCCTTCATCTCCTTTCTCTCAAACCCAAATCCATGGCACCCAAAGGACCCTCACAAAAACTCGTACATACTACTACTCGATTGGGAATGAGCATCGAAGACATCTCTATGATTGTACCTGGGAGATTTGTCAAGATGAACAAAATCATAAAAGGAGGCATGAACGTGATGCCCGAATTGGAAGCTTCTCAATGGGTGAATTTCGGCGCTTTGAATCAACCAGTGTATCCATTACTGCTTCAGGAATTCTGGGAATATGCTGAAGAAAGGATGTCTCAGACCCAGATCTCCATTCGAACCAAATGTAATGGAAGACCTTATTCGGTCACTCTCAACAGTATCCAGAAAGCAACTGGTTGCCCTAGGCAAGGTGCTGCTTTCACAGATGACTGGGAAATTCAGTATGGAGAAGAAACTGTTCATCAGGTTTTGTACGGGGTATCTAACCCTAGGAATAAAGCTGCTTCTCAGCTGATTCCAAAAGAAATGTTCTTGCACGTCTTGTTGATTAACTATGTAATGCCAAGAACCAGCGCTCGAGATAATGTCAGCAAGATGGATAGGTTTGCCCTATTTCATCTCTTGAGCATGATGAAGATTGATATCAATGATTTGATTTTTAAGTACATGCTGATGATAGTAAAGCCTCAAATCAGGACTTCCTACACCTATGGGATGCTGATCACTAAATTGATAAACATCAAGGGCATTCCCCTCACCGGCAAGGTTGATATGGCCACTGCAATAAATGAAAGAACTCTCTCTCAGATGAAGCTGAGACCACCAGGAAGTATTCCTGATTCTGATGAAGATGATAAGAAGAAGAGATCTTCAGAAGAATCTGAAGAGGAAACTGATGAGTCTGATAAATCATAAGCAATAGAGGTGTCTGTACCTTTGGACCCCAAGGTCAGACCAAAGCTTCAAGTGAAAAAGAAGCTGGTCATCTCAGAAGCATCTGATGATGATGATGACCAACCAATTTCCAAGGTTCTGAAGAAGGAATTGGTTCAAAAACCTGTTGCTGCCCCTCGAAAGGAATTAAAGAGGAAAGCTGCAGCTGCAGTTCCACCAGTAAGAAGACCTACAAGGCTGAAGGTAGCTGAGCCTATACAGGTCCCTTTACAACTTGCTGTCTCACCAGTTAGGTCATCTGAACTAGCACCTCCTTCACCCATTGTTTTATCCTCACCATCTCTTTGAGATTTCAACTTGAATCTCACTCCAGAAAACCCCTCACCACAACCTAATCTTTATAACTCACCAGACCACATATCCAATCCTTCATCATCACCCTCTCCCTCACCACCTCAAGAAAATCAAACCCTTGTTCCTGTTTCAAAAGTTTTTGATTCCATTATCTCACCTCTTTCTCACCCCTCACCCTCTCTTCACACCTCACCGCAAAGAAACATATCCACAACCAACAATCCACAACCATTAACCCTCCTCTCAGATACATTTCGTCTGAACCACAACCTATAGATCAAATAAACCCTAACCTTCTTAGCTCAGATGATCTAAAGGCAATCAACAACCTTGTCGCTGAGCAGGCCGGAGTAAGGCTGAATCAAGCCTCTTGGAAAAACAGACCAAATCCCACTGCTTGCATGAAGGCTAATACAGTGTTGAAGATCTGTCGTGATCGAGGATCTGTCTGTCCAAAGCCAAAGCTAAATCCGAAATCGAAGAAGCCATTTGTTTGGCTAGCAAGGAAGCATAAAAAACTGAAGTTCCCCAAATGGTCTACTTCATTCATGAGTCATCCTGAGCCTCATAATTTTCAAGACCCAGCTCATCATTGTGGCCTATCTATGTTTGAAAAGCTCAAGACACCTACAGATAGCGCCAGACTCAGTTCTTATCAGATTCCTTGGATTGGATATCCAGATGAAGACAGAGCAGAATCAAGGCAACTCTACCCTTTCCAACCAACCCTTATCTTTACCTCTTCTCTCTTCATTTGACTTTTATCTTTTTGTGAAAACCCTTTTTAGGTTTACACTTTTAATTTTCCAATTTCTGATGCTAATTTAACTTGGTTTTTCAATCATCTTTCCTCTCTTTTCATTTCTTTATCAAATTCTGAAATCCCTTCTTTTAGAATTCCCTGTTTGCAACCTTTTGGCTCGTTGCACTCAGTTTTTCCTTTAACTCTTTCTTCGTTCCCCATTTTCTTTGATCTCACTTTCATTTTCTCCTCTGGCTATTCCCTTCCCTGGCACTGTCTGGAAATTGTTCCCTATGAACCAACCATGACGGCCAATTCTTCTGTCCCTGGCCCCTCCTCTTCATCTCCACATGATGACTCTGTTGAAATGGGATCAACCATTATTGGAATGGATCTAGTGGCTCGTGCAGAAATCAGCGGTCTTCGTGAGATGATGCAGACTGTTGTGGCACTTCTCAACAAAATTGTTGAAAAATAAAACTTTTAGTCTTTATTTCCTTTGTCAGCAATGTATTAATCAATGATGGTGAAATCAATAGAATATCTTTTTTCCAGATATATTTTATCTGTTGCTTTATCTTTTTGCTGATGACAAAAGGGGAGAAAAATTTATTAAGTCAGAATATTATTCTGATTATCATAAAATCTCTAATTGAACTTAATTGATAAGGCGCTATAATCTTAAGTATAACCTTAACCATACGTCTGAATACTTTTTGTAAGCATTAGTTGAGCTTGAATATCTTTATGAGCTTGAATATCTTTATATAATACAGTGTGTTTAAATATGCTTTTATCTCAAGTTCATTAAAATCATAAGACAATGTTTGTTATCATCAAAAAAGGGGAGATTGTTAAGACTACATCTTTTGACATCTTTGATTTTGATGAATCCAAACAAAGAATGATTTTAAGTGAACTTTGTGAAATCTACTAATATGTGTATTAAGTGTGTAGATCATGAAGCAAGAGTCTCATGACAAAAAAACAAAGTCTTAATGATGCGTCTGTGTTACGATGCGTCTAAACAAAGACTCAGTCTTTGTTAATTACGACAATGCGTCCGAGACTGTCACTCGCTTCAACTATATTCAAATATGAAGAATATTCCCTAATAATTTCGAATAAATAAATTCGATATCAGAAAGCTCAAAGCACCATTCCACGCTTGAAGATTCTTTTTGTTGCAAAAGGCAAAGTGAACTTTACATGGTCGCAGACCCGCATTGCACAAATAAGGAAAGTCGCGCTGCCCAAGTCTGAAAAGCAACAAACGCTGCTCTGAATCAAATTGTGCTTTGATAAAGCTATGCCGACCTATACGTTCAACTTGTCTTGAAGCTCACCAACGATCATAAACATTAAATGCAAGACCAGAAAGACTCTTTGGCATTTATGAATGAAGAACAAAAGAATACTCAGCTGAAGAACTCTGCTCAACGAATTTATCTCCTTTGAGTATAAATAGAAGACTTTGAAGGCTATTGAAGACACACACCTGAATACATTTACTCAAGCATTCATTACTCTCTAAAGCACTCAAAGCTCTCTTTAGTTCTTCATAGAATACTTCTCTGCTCAAATCATTTGCATTTATTGAGAAATCTTTATTGCGATCTTACCTACCTTAAATACTTATTCACTCATCGAAGTGTTGTTTGGTAGATCTACAAAGTTGTAATCTGTGAAGCTACCGCTTCATTAATCTCTTACCATTTGTAGAGCCTGAAGAGGCTTGCTGAAAGAATACTTGTTTGATCCTGGAGAGGCTAGGTGTGCAAACAATACTTGTTTGAGCCTGTGGAGGCTAGGTGTGCAAACAATAACTTTATGTAACCTGGTCAGTTATAGTGTAATACTTGGTGAAACCAATGAATAGACGTAGCCCAAGGTTTGGGGAGAACCAATATAAATCTCTGTGTCTCTCTTCTCAAATTTAATTTTTTTCAGTTTGCTTGACATTAACTGTGCTAATTGGGTTGAAAAGTGAAAAGTTTTGTTTCATCAGACGCATCTTTATATCTTGTATCCAAAGTTTTGGTGTTTGCGAAAATTTAACTAAAACACAATTCAACCTCCCTTCTCGTGTTTTATATCTGTTCATTTCAATAACAACTTTGAATACCAAAATCTTAAAGAAACGACACAATTTAGTTTTTAGTATTTTACAATGAAAAGACCTTAATTTTAGTAAATAAATAAAAGCATCTTCAGATATTGCGGCCTGGCACTTTAACTCCAAAATTAGGAGTCGGACAGCTCGGGATGATCCAGTAATTTCCACGCAACTGCATCTCAACACTATGAAGGGGTGAGTTAAATAAACTCAGTAAGGGCCTCACAAGTAACAACATGTGAAAATCATGCAAACAGAAAATACAAATACAGCAATGTCCAACACATCAAAACCTTTAATATCACATATTTAACACTTCATACTCTCATTATGATATACCATAATGTTTGAATTGCTCAAGAAATCAAATATAAATATATTTGTTTCATTCTTGCATGTCCTAACTGCTTATGCCATACTCATCTTTCATCTTCCCTTGACACAAACAACTCACACTTTGATCAGATAGTTCAGTTAGATCAATCTTATAAAGATTTTGTTGCCTGTTTGCTAAAAAGAGAACTTTGCCATTTGTATCTTTGACTATACATGCATTCTTAGTGAAGGAAGCATTGTATCCATTATCACATAATTGACTTTTGCTAAGTAGATTATGTCTTAATCCTTCAACTAAAAGAACAGTAGAGATAGATAGTCGATGTGATCTCCCACCAATTTTACCTATCCTGATAACATTCCCTTTTTGGTTTCCACCGAAGGTGACATGTCCTCCTTCTTTAGGTTGGAGGTCTTGGAACATAGACCTTTATCCATCATCACATAATTGACTTATGCTAAGCAGATTATATCTTAATCCTTCAACTAAAAGAACATTAGAGATAGATGGTAGATGTGATCTCCCACCACTTTTACCTATCCCGATAACCTTCCCTTTTTGGTTTCCATCGAAGGTGACATTGTTAAGACTACATCTTTTGACATCTCTGATTTTGATAAATCCAAACAAAGGATGATTTTAAGTGAACCTAGTGAAATCCTCTAATGTGTGTATTAAGTGTGCAGATCATGAAGCAAGAGTCTCATGACAAAGAAACAAAGTTCTAATGATGCGTCTGTGTTATGATGCGTGTAAACAAAGACTCAGTTAATTCGGATTATGCGTCCAAAACTGCAACTCAAATGAAAGTCTCTCCTTTCAACTATATTTAAATACGAAGAATATTCCCTGATAATTTCAAATAAAGAAATTCGATCTTAGAAAGCTCAATGCACCATTCCGCGTTTGAAGATTCTTTTGTTGCAAAAGGCAAAGAGAACTTTACTTGGTCGCAGACCCGCTTAGCACAAATAAGGAAAGTTGCGCTGCCCAAGTCTGAAAAGCAACAAATACTACTCTGAATGAAACTGCACTCTGATAAAGCTATGCCAACTTATACGTTCGACTTATCTTGAAGCTCACCAACGATCATAAACATTAAACACAAGACCAGAAAGACTCTTTGGCGTTTATGAATGAAGAACAAAAGAATACTCAGCTGAAGAACTCTCCTCAACGGATTTATCTCTTTCAAGTATAAATAGTAGACTTTGAAAGCTATTGACCACACACCTGAATACATTTACTCAAGCATTCAATGCTCTCTAAAATCATTCAAAGCTCTCTTTAGTTCTTCATAGAATACTTCTCTGCTCAAACTATTTGTATTTATTGAGAAGTCATTATTGTGATCTTACCTACCTTAAATGCTTATTCACTCTCCGAAGTGTTGATTGGTAGATCTGTATAGTTGTAATCTGTGAAGCTGCTGCTTCATTAATCACTTACAATTTGTAGAGCCTGAAGAGGTTTGCTGAAAGAATACTTGTTTGAGTCTGGAGAGGTTAAGTGTGCAAACAATACTTGTTTGAGCCTGCGGAGGCTAGGTGTGCAAACAATACCTTTCTGTAACCTGATCAGTTATAGTGTTAATACTTGGTGAAACCAAGGACTGGACGTAGCCCAAGGTTTGGGGTGAACCAATATAAATCTCTGTGTCTCCCTTCTCTAACTTAATCTTTTCAGTTTGCTTTATATTAACTATGCTAACTGGGTTGAAAAGTGAAAAGTTTTCTGTTACATCAGACACATCTTTGTATCTTACATCTACAGTTTCGGTATTTGCAAAAAGTTAACCAAAACACAATTCAACCCCCCTTCTCGTGTTTTATATCTATTCATTTCAGTTGGTACCAGAGCTTAACCTCTAGGTTGAGCATTTAACAGTGTTGAGGAAAGATCCTGCTGAACAAAAATCATGACGGCAAGAGCTAGCACAAGCAGAAGCAACTGGAGAAGGACCATCCATGACCAGACCTCCCTTCTTTGATGGAGAAAACTACATCTACTGGAAAGAAAGATTTCAATGGTTCATCATGTCAACAAACTTTGATATATGGGATATCATTACTGAAGGTCCCTACACTCCAAAGAATGATGATGACACTGACAAACCTAAAGCTCAGTGGACTGCTGCAGAAAAGATTAAATGGGAGCTAAATCATAAAGCAAGGTATTCCTTGATGTGTGCTCTATGTCAGGAAGAATTTGAGAAGGTCCATGCGTATGGATCTGCTAAGGAAATCTGGGATACTCTTGAAGTAACTCATGAAGGAACGACAAAGATGAAAGAAACTAAGATAAATATGCTTGTACGAAAGTATGAGCTATTCACCATGGAAGATGGTGAAAGCATTGCTCAAATGATAGGAAGATATCAGACTATCACAAACAATCTGAAATCATTGGGAAAAACCTACACCAATGCTGAGAAAGTTGGCAAAATTCTAAGGAGTCTGCCCAAACTAGGGGTGTTCATATTCAAACCGATCCAAAGAAATCCGAAAACCGATCAAAAAAAAAAAAAAAACGAAAAACCAAACAAAACCAATGTCTATTGGATTTTTTGGATCTTGTTTTGTGAAAACCGATCGGATCGGATTTTGGATCCCTTTTTCAAAACCGAGCCGCATACATGAAATTTAATATATGTTTATTCTATTTTTTGCAGTATTAATTTTTTATTTGTTGGTTTTTTTCCTAATAATGCTTACTTGTTTGATTTGATGTAATTTTTTTATTATTTCTAATATGTTTTGAAGCTAGATGATGATGATATTTTTCATTTTATACATATCTAATGAAATGTTATTAATGAATGTATCAACAAGTATATAAATGTTTAAGATTTTTTTCAATTTAACTTGTAATCTTGATTCTTTGATGTAATATAAATATGTAACGATGTGTCGGTAAAAACCGAATCAATCGATCCAATCCAAACCGCATTTAATCGGATTGGATCAGATCGGATTTTTTAAGGAAGCAATACAAACCGAGCCGAACCGCGTATCTTTTTAATCTTTGGATCCGATGACCTTTTGCCTGAAAACCGATCCAAACCGATCCGCGAACACCCCTAGCCAAACAGTGAAGACCTTTGGTTACTGCAATAACTCAAGCCAAAGATCTCACAACTCTTCAAATGAGTGATCTTGTTGGAACCTTACAAGTTCATGAACAGGAGCTAAATGAAGACAGCTCAACAAAGAACGGAAAGTCCATTGCCTTCAAGGTAGAAAAGACTTCTTCAAAGGCTCTCAAGATTGAAGAATCAGATCCAGAATCAGAAGCTTCTGAAGAAGACTCAGATAGTGATGATGAAATGTCCTTACTAACTATAAAAATGAGGAAGCTATGGAAAAAGAAGAATTTCATAAAGAATAAACCTTTCAAGAAGTTCAATACAGAAAAATACTTCAAAGAAAACAACATTTCTGATAAGAGTCTTGTTGTCTGCTGTGAATGTAAGAAACCAGGACATATCAAATCTGAATGTCCTCAGTTACAAAAGCAACCCTTCAAAAGGTTCTACAAAAATAAAAAGAAAGGGATGATGGCAACATGGGAAGATCTCGATGACAGTTCATCAGATGAGGATGCAGAAGGCGAGGAAGCAAATCTGTGTCTAATGACAAATGTTGATTCTGAGGTAATTTCTGATCTTAAGGAATTGCAAGATGCCTACGATGAATTGATTGAGGAATCTAAATGTTTGACTAAGGCGTTCAGAACACTTAAGAGGCAATATGTGAAACTCCTAAAAGAGCATGAACATAAGACTCAAGAGGTCATAGTTGAGACGCCACATTTTGAAGAAGTTGTCAAACTTCAACAGAAGGTAGAAGAGCTCACCTCTGATCTTGCTCGTTTTGTCAATGGTAGAGATAATCTGACTAAACTATTAGGAAGTCAGAAACCCTCTCTTGATAAAACTGGTATAGGATTCACTGACCAGACACATCATAAAGTAGCTAACAAGATCTTAGGACAAAAACCTAAAGCTCTTTATGATAAGGTTATTTCATATAAGGATAGTTGTAAAAACTGTGTAAAAGCTGGACATATCACGTCCAAGTTCATTCACACAAGAAAGAAGTTTTCACAAACTTCAAGAACTAACAAGAAAGGACCCAAGAAAAGATGGGTACTTAAAGCTTTGATTATTCCTGTTGCAGATATCCTTAATAGGACCAAAAAACACACCTATCATGGTACCTGGACAGTGGCTGCTCATGACACATGACAGGAGAAAGGTCTATGTTCCTAGACCTCCAACCTAAAGAAGGTGGACATGTTACCTTTGGTGGAAATAAAAGAGGAAAGGTTATCGGGATAGGTAAAATTGGTGGGAGATCACCTTTACCATCTATCTCTAATGTTCTTTTAGTTGAAGGATTAAGACATAATCTGCTAAGCATAAGCCAAATATGTGATAATGGATACAATGTTTCCTTTACTAAGAATGTATGCATAGTCAAAGACACCAATGACAAAGTTCTCTTTTCATCAAGCAGGCAACAAAATCTTTATAAGATTGATCTAACTGAACTGACTGATCAAAATGTGACTTGTTTTGTGTCAAGGGTAGATGAAAGATGGGTATGACATAAGAAGCTAGGACATACAAGTATGAAACAGATAACTAAGCTTCAGATGTATATACTTGTGAAAGGTCTACCTGATATAAGTTTCAAAAATGATGTCTTATGTGATTTTTGCCAATGTGGAAAGCAAGTTAAATCTAGCTTTAAACCTAAGATTCTGGTATCTTCTTCAAGACCACTACAATTGTTGCATATGGATTTGTTTAGTCCAGTAAGTGTTGCTAGTAAGGCAGGAAAGAAATATGGTTTTGTTTTAGTCGATGATTATTCTAGATATACATGGGTACTCTTCTTAACCCACAAAGATGAGTCGTTCAAAGTGTTTTCTCTATTCTGTAAGAAAGTACAGAATGAGCAGGGCTTCTGTATCTCAGCTATATTAAGTGACCATGGGGGAGAGTTTGAAAATGAGCAGTTCAATACATTCTGTGAAGAGAATGGTATCTCTCACAACTTCTCTGCTCCTACAACTCCTCAATAGAATGGAGTTGTAGAAAGGAAGAACAGATCTCTACAAGAGATGGCTCGAGCAATGCTCAATGAAAGCAAACTCCCAAAGTACTTCTGGGCTGAAGCAGTAAACACTGCTTGTTATGTACAGAACATAATACTGATAAGACCCTTCTTGAATAAAACTCCCTATGAATTATGGAAAGGTAGAAAACCCAACATCTCTTATTTCCATGCTTTTGGATGTGAATGTTTTATCTTAAATATTGGAGATCAACTTGGAAAATTTGATTCAAAAGTAGATAAAGCTATATTTCTCGGTTATTCAGACACTTCTAAGGCTTTTAAAGTTTATAACTCTAGAACAGAAGTTGTTGAGGAATCTATTCATGTAAAATTTAATGATGGTTTAAAGACTGATAAGAGACTATCAGATCTTGAAGATGATCTTACAGGTTTAAATCTTGGAAGACAAGACAACCAGACTGAAGATAACTTGAAGAATGAGGATTCAGAAGTTCCTACTCAAGCATCTCATCCATCTGCTCACAATCGTCCGACACTGAACACAGACGAGATTGGAAGTTCAAAACTCGTCATCCTGAATAATTGATTATTGGTCACCCCTCTCAAGGAGTTAGAACCAGATCAAGATTCAGAGATTCAAACAACATGGAATTCCTATCTGAGATTGAACCCAAGAATATCAAAGAAGCTCTTGAAGATGAAAGCTGGATTTTAGCTATGCAAGAAGAGCTAAATCAGTTCAAAAGAAATGATGTTTGGTTGTTAGTTCCAAATGAAAAAGGAAAATCAATTATTTGAACAAGATGGGTATTCAGAAACAAGGTCGATGAAGATGGTAAAGTAGTTAGAAACAAAGCAAGGTTAGTAGCTCAAGGATATAACCAACAAGAAGGTATCGACTACACTGAAAATGTTGCACCAGCAGCTAGAGTAGAAGCAATTCGCATACTTATGTCATATGCTGCACAACATCAAATCACTTTATTTCAAATGGATGTTAAAAGTGCATTTCTTAATGGAATAATTGAAGAAGAGGTATATGTTAAACAACCACCTGGTTTTGAAGATAGTGACAAACCAGATCATATTTATAAGCTTAAGAAAGCCCTTTATGGATTAAAACAAGCCCCAAGTGTAACACCCCATTTTTCGTAAGTGTTTTTATAAAGTTGGTTTTATTAAGTTCAAAGTGTTGGTTGAGGGCTAAGTGGGATTTTGGCTTAACAGTCTCTTTCTGGTAGATGAGCACGCCCGTGCTTATTGGCCAGCACGCCCGTGCTCAATGCGCTGACCGCGTCTCGGTGACGCTAAGTTGAGCATGACCATGCTCAGGTCCGAGCTATATATGTTTGGCACAAATCCCGAGGGTTAACGTGAAACCCTAAAGTTCTAGTTGTGACAGCCACTGTTACGGCTCAAAGTGCCTCTTTCCCTATTTCCTCTCCATCCCTTGCTATAGTGGAGTTTTGGGAACCATTGGGGAAGCTTTGTACGTCCGTCTTGATTAGAGGTAATGGTCCCTTTCTCTTTTCAGTTTCTTTATGGTTTTTGGTTAGAGAAACTGACTAAGGTTGTTTTTGGTTATCTAAGGCGTAACTTTGAAGTGAGCCGCTTGAGGATTCGGGACCGGATTACCATTGGGAACTGTCCTTAGAGCAACCTTCAATCTAGGTATGGGGAGAAGGGTAATGTACTCGTTAGGCAGTGGGGGTAGTGTAAGGTAAAGGGGTTCCCATGACCCCGGTTGTTGTATGTGATTGTGTGCAAATAAAATGGTTGTTTGATTGTGACAATATGTTGATGACTGTTTGGGTATTATGAATATATGTTCATGTTCTTGATGTGGTTTAATGAGCATGATGATATGTTAATTATTGTTATTAACATGATTTGGTGGATTGATGTTGTTACTGTTATGATAAAGTTAATGTTGGCAAAATTGCTTAATTGGATAATTAGGTTTAACAAATGTGTTAAGTTTTAGGAGTTAATCCCTAAAATTAATTGGTTAGAATTCGGTTACTGTTCCTGCCCAGAACAGTGCAGTCGTGCATCGAGCACGACCGTGCTGAATAGGGAGCACGACCGTGCTCCCATTTGAATTCTGGAAAATGGCCGTGCTGTTCAGCATGGCCATGCAGGTCAAACAGCACGACCGTGCTGCTAAGCACAACCGTGCTGAAGGTAAAGCACAACCGTGCTTCACTTAAAAGGGCAGCACGCCCTCACGTGTCCAAGCACGACCGTGCTGGGGTTTAAGCACGACCGTGCTCACCCTTCTTGGACAGAAACATAATTAAAGGACTTAAGGGGTTTTAAACCCCATTCCCCAATGATGACAAGTTAAGATAGCTAATCAAAGAGAAAGATCAGACAACCTGGTTAATAATCATCTAAGATTATTAAGATGATAAGATGTTAAGTCGGTATCCGATGGGTTACCGCACGTTGTTAAGTTGAAGTCTTGGGTGCTTATTGACCCAAGCACGTTGAGTTGAACCTTTGTGGTTATTGGCCAAGGGAGCCTTGACCCCACGGTTTGGGTCTAAGGTTACGTTGAGGTTGATGTTGAAGTCTTGGGAGCTTCATGGCCCAAGCAAGGAGGTGGTTGAGATTGTTTGTTGTTGTGCCATTTGCATATAACATTGGAGTTGTTGATGGGGGAGGTTCGACATAGGGGAGATCGCCCGAGAGTACGGTGATCTGGCCATCCACGGTAGGTCACCCGATGGTTTGGTGACCGAGGCCCCCCGTGATGAGGCATCCACGGTTTGATGCGTTGGCTATCCATGGGGTTCACCCAAGGTTTGGTGAACTGCTGGTGTTGGTGCTTCTATGGCCAATATGGATATGTAACTCCAAAGTCGTTCATCCTGAGTTAGTTTGGATCCACATGCATAGATGGAGTAGCGGAGTAGTTGATGCATTGCACAGCATAGCATACTTGGTTGATATAGTATTGTTGGATGTTGATGTATGCTTAAGTTGTATGTTTACCTTGCTTCCTATCCCATGCTGTATATGTTTACATGAATCTTACTCCCTGTTATTTGTTTGTGTTTGGCCTGATCGGCATTTTGCAGAGGATGACGAGCAGCCCAGAGAGGAGTGACTCTGAGGAGCCGCCACTCATAGTTAGGGCTTGTTTTATGTTTAGTTTGTTTTTCAGTTGTATTCCGGATGTTATTCTCCAGAACGGTTATACCAGCTCTGAGTTGTGACATCGGGGTTGGGTAGTTATTTTATCATGTTTTATTAGTTTTAAACTTAGTCTATTTTCCGCGTTATAACTGGTTCATGTGGGACTTTTCTACCCATGGACAATTGTTTTATTTATTTCAGTAAAATGCATGTTTTTATTTTAATTTCTTTTACAATAAATGCTTTATAATGTATGGGGTAGAAGGGTGTCACATTTAGTGGTATCAGAGCAGTTCGACCTTGTTCGGACGTGGTATGAGTCTGTTGTGAGTCTGTTGTGTGACTCTGGTTTGAATTGTCCATACTTGTATAGATAATGACGCTTTAAGTTAGTTGCCTGTAGCTTTTACTCCCTTAAGTTTCTGTATTAAAAGTTGTTTTGGGTATGTACAGGAACTAATGGCTGGTAGAGGACGCAACGATCAGACAATTGCTGAGGCATTGGCACTCCTAGCCAATGCTATTGGTCAGGTCAACCCTAACAACAACGGTGGGCCAGCTGAGTTCTAGGGACTGGATAAGTTCCAGAGGAACAACCCTCCGTCGTTCAAGGGACCGTATGATCCGGAAGGAGCTTTGCTATGGTTGAGGGAGACAGAAGATCTTCTGAGCCATGGATTGCACCGATCAGCAGAAGCTCATCTTTGCTACCTTCATGCTGACCGAGGAGGCAGAGCATTGGTGGGATAACTGCAGGCAGAGGATGCAGGCTGAGGGCACAGCGGTTACATGGGTTGTGTTCAGACAGAGGTTTCTAGAGAAGTACTTTCCGGCAGATATCAGGGACAAGAAAGAGATGGAGTTCTTGTCTTTGAGGCAGGGGTCGCTGTCAGTCGGTGACTATGCGGCAAAGTTTGAGGAGCTGGTGAGGTACTACACTCCATACCAGCATGAAACAGATGATCACTCCAAGTGTGTGGAGTTTGAAGCGGGCCTCTGACCTGAGATCAAACAGGCCATCAGCTACCAGGAGATCAGAGTTTTCCCTATTCTGGTCAACAAGTGTCGGATTTATGAGGATGCCAGTCAGTTCAAAGTTGCCAGTTCCAGAGGATCGGATAGTCAGAGTGGCAAGAGGACTGACCAGAGGGACAAGGGCAAGCAGCGGTATGCTCCGACCGGCAGGGATTTCAAGCAGAGTGGCAAAAAGCCACAGTTTCAGCAGGATGGGTTTAGAGGCGGATTCTCTAATGCCTCTAGACCCATGTGTGAATATATGCCTTGACAGGTACTTTAAGTTTTGATGAATGACAAAAGGGAAAGGTCCAGAAGGACTAAATTGCAAAAAGCGGAAAGTTATAAAGCAAGCAAGCACGAGGGGCAAAATGGGCATTTCAGTATTTGTATTGAGTGTTTTAGAAAAGTGTGTAAATGGTAAGTAGGGTTCTCAATTTAATATTGGTCTCACACACACACTTTTAACATGTGCCAAAAACATTTTAAACATGTTTATATCTGACAATTAATTGCGCTTAATGAGTAATCAAATATTAATTGTTAAGATTTTCAAATTCAAATATGCTTTGATCCATAATCGATTATGGGAAACCAATAATCGATTATTATATGTATTAAAAGGATTTAAATGAGTTTAATGGGTAATTATGTTATTAAAGCCGTTGAGTTTGAATTTTGAAATAGAATAATCGATTATGTGAAATGTATAATCGATTATGTCTTTCTGGCTTTCAACGTACTTCAAACAGAAACCCCGTAATCGATTATGTAATCGATTATGGCTTTTTATATGAAAGTCAGTGGACTCGTAATCGATTAGTATAATCGATTATGCCTATTCTGTCAAAGTGAGCGCTTCCTGAAATTGGTTTAAATAATCGATTATGAGAATGTAATAATCGATTATGCTGCGACAAAAATGAATTTTAAGAGGCTTGACCTAATTTCTTTTGAACCTTCACCTTTCTAATATAAAAGCAAAGTTAGGCAGCCATCAGAATAGAGAACACTACAATATTTTCTGTGCTAAAACTCTGAAAACCATTTTCTCTATTATCTCTCTTGCACTATCACTTTGACCATATTATATTGAGAGTTCTACACACCATATAGGTGTTATTGTAATTGGGCTTCAAATTGTTTTTATCAGCACTATTAAGAGTGCATATTTGTTGGTAAGAGTCGTGTGACTCAAACCCTTCTTTTTCTACACCATTATTACAAGAGAGGTGATATCTCTTGTGGTGTTGTCTTGGATGTGATTTCCAAGTGTTTACAAGGGAGGTGATATTCCTTGTGGTTTACAAGAGAGGTGATATCTCTTGTGGTATTTTCTTGGATGTGATTTCCAAGTGTTTACAAGGGAGGTGATATTCCTTGTGGTTGACAAGAGAGGTGATATCTCTTGGGTTATTGTCTTGAGACTCTTTCACTGGGGGAGGTGATATCCCTGGTCTGTGAGGAGTGCTCTACATTGTAAAGGTTCTAGTTTATCCTGTTTAAAAACTAGAGTTGATTGAAATCCCTTGGTCGTATTGCCTTGGGGACTGGACGTAGGCCACGTGGGTAGTCTGTGGCCGAACCAGGATATATCATTGTGTTCATTCTCTTTCCCTATCCTCTTTACATTTCCTCATTTTATTTATCGCGCTTTAATTTCAAACGATTTATCTTTCAAAGCGCCTTAATTTGAAAACAATTATTTATCCGCTGCGATTTCTGTTTATATTTTAAAAGGGTTTTTGATTTAACGCAAAAGATTTCATTATTATTTAAAACCCAATTCACCCCCCTCTTGGGTGATGGTTGCCACGGCCAACAAGTGGTATCAGAGCTTCGGCTCTGGTTAGTAGCTTAACAGCTTAGAGTTAAGATCCTGTTGGCAACCCTTTTAAAAAGTTTTCCAAAAATGTTTGGTTTTGAAATTGACAAACCACCATTCTTTGATGGTGAGAATTACATGTATTGGAAAATGAGAATTGAAATTTTTATGCAGTCAATTGATGTCGACTTATGGGATATTGGAGTCAATGGACTCATCCTCAAACCCAAAGATCATCAGACTGAGTTTGATAAAAATTGTTTCTGTCTGAATCTCAAAGCTATGCAAATTCTTCGGAATTGTTTGTGCGATGATGCTTATGAGAAAATTAAAAATTGTGATTGTGCCAAGGATATTCTGAATGTGCTTGATTATTATTACCTTGTTACTAACAATTTTGAGATTAAAAGTCGTTACAGGAAAGGGCAAAATTCAATGGAGGAAAGATATCCTCAAGAACTTGCCAAGAAGAAGGACCACCACAAAAGCAAAGAGCTAATGGTCAAGAAAATAGAAACAACACTCCAAGCAACTCAAAGAAACTTGGAGGTAATAGATTCTAAACTCAACCCATTTCACGATAAATGGTTACATGCATTCAATGAGTTGTATGATGAGTTGATGTGTTTAGAAAATAAGAACTTGAGTTGTTTGAAAAGTATATCATCTATTGAAATTGATATAGAAAACTTAAAGAATGAGTATACTTTTCTTGATGTAGAAAATAGTGTGAAATTTGAATCCTCTTCATGTTTTGAAAATTGCAAAATCCTTGATAATCAAGTTGAGGAATTACTTCAAGAAATTGATAGAGCAAATAATTCCACATGTGTTCAACCTTCATATGAAAATTGTTTTATGAAAAATAAAAGGGATGTCACATGTAATTATTGTGGAAGAATAGGACATATTTCTCATATGTGCAATTATAAGAAAAATATTTATATGAGAAATAAAGTTGCGTGGGTGTCTAAAGGCACAAATAATTTGTCCACTAACCTTCAAGGACCCAATATGAAATGGGTACCAAAAGGTCTCTCTAGTTCCTCAAATTTGCAGGAAAAATCAAAGCTTGAGAAACAATCTAGCTCACATAAGGATTTGACATCAAGAAGAATGCTTCACAACTCTGATATTGCAATCACGACATATAGAAGCAAAGATCGTTTGATGAACAACCCAAACAAGGGCAAGATTGATGATGAAAAAGGTAGATTCAAAATCAAACCAAAGTGGGTAAGAAAGGATAGTCTTATGAATCTACATAACAAGGTTTTCTCCCAAGAAATAGACAAAGTTTCTGAAAATTCGAGCAATAATCGATTACCAAAAGGAGATAATCGATTATGCACAGAAAGGAGACAACTATCAAAAGTCAGTAAGGTAGTAATCGATTAACATAATCGATTACTCTTGGACGATGAGCAGAAAGGCAAAAGTCAGAATGCCTCTAATCGATTGGCATAATCGATTATACAACTGGGTAGTATTCCAGAAGAGTCAAAATCGATTACATAATCGATTATGCAAAGAACCTTGAAAATAATCGATTATATAACTGATTTCGCGAAAGGAAAAGGTCATGCACTCAACTTATGATTAGTTATTGTACATCTTGATAAATCTCATGAGAAATAACTCTTGCATGTTGGAACCTTTTTCATGAATATCTCTTCAAATTTCTTTGATAAACGCCTTTCATCATGATACATGCTTGTAATGCTTCAAATTTCCCATTGCATCAAATCAAGCTAGTTTTTAATTTTATCACTGATGTTGGTTGACATTAAATGCTTGGTTATCCTTTTCTCCAATGCCTTAGAAAATTGAAATATTAATTTGAAAAACTATTTTTGAAAGGGGGAGAATTATTTGCATGCTTAAGGGAAATACGAATATAAGATCACACTCTTGCAAAAGGGGGGAAATTCTCTTGGAATAATATTTTTCTATCTTGGCACTTGCTTCCGCACACTTGTTTGAATTACACTGATGCCTTTTATATATTTATTACTCTGAATATATGCCTTGCTTTATCAATATTTTTCCCGCTTTTTGATAATGCCAAAAGGGGGAGAGTTATCTAAATGCATGATTCAGGGGGAGTGGATTTGAATGTATGCATAGAGTGAGGGGGAGTAGAGCAAACTGCACTTAGAACTTAGAACTCTGATATATTTGCTTGAACTGCTCTAACCATCTCTTTCTAGCAAATCCCTCCTGAGATGTTTGTCATCATCAAAAAGGGGGAGAATGTGAATATATGCCTTGACAGGTACTTTAAGTTTTGATGAATGACAAAAGGGAAAGGTCCAGAAGGACTAAATTGCAAAAAGCGGAAAGTTATAAAGCAAGCAAGCACGAGGGGCAAAATGGGCATTTCAGTATTTGTATTGAGTGTTTTAGAAAAGTGTGTAAATGGTAAGTAGGGTTCTCAATTTAATATTGGTCTCACACACACACTTTTAACATGTGCCAAAAACATTTTAAACATGTTTATATATGACAATTAATTGCGCTTAATGAGTAATCAAATATTAATTGTTAAGATTTTCAAATTCAAATATGCTTCGATCCATAATCGATTATGGGAAACCAATAATCGATTATTATATGTATTAAAAGGCTTTAAATGAGTTTAATGGGTAATTATGTTATTAAAGCCGTTGAGTTTGAATTTTGAAATAGAATAATCGATTATGTGAAATGTATAATCGATTATGTCTTTCTGGCTTTCAACGTACTTCAAACAGAAACCCCGTAATCGATTATGTAATCGATTATGGCTTTTTATATGAAAGTCAGTGGACTCGTAATCGATTAGTATAATCGATTATGCCTATTATGTCAAAGTGAGCGCTTCCTGAAATTGGTTTAAATAATCGATTATGAGAATGTAATAATCGATTATGCTGCGACAAAAATGAATTTTAAGAGGCTTGACCTAATTTCTTTTGAACCTTCACCTTTCTAATATAAAAGCAAAGTTAGGCAGCCATCAGAATAGAGAACACTGCAATATTTTCTGTGCTAAAACTCTGAAAACCATTTTCTCTATTATCTCTCTTGCACTATCACTTTGACCATATTATATTGAGAGTTCTACACACCATATAGGTGTTATTGTAATTGGGCTTCAAATTGTTTTTATCAGCACTATTAAGAGTGCATATTTGTTGGTAAGAGTCGTGTGACTTAAACCCTTCTTTTTCTACACCATTATTACAAGAGAGGTGATATCTCTTGTGGTGTTGTCTTGGATGTGATTTCCAAGTGTTTACAAGGGAGGTGATATTCCTTGTGGTTTACAAGAGAGGTGATATCTCTTGTGGTATTTTCTTGGATGTGATTTCCAAGTGTTTACAAGGGAGGTGATATTCCTTGTGGTTGACAAGAGAGGTGATATCTCTTGGGTTATTGTCTTGAGACTCTTTCACTGGGGGAGGTGATATCCCTGGTCTGTGAGGAGTGCTCTACATTGTAAAGGTTCTAGTTTATCCTGTTTAAAAACTAGAGTTGATTGAAATCCCTTGGTCGTATTGCCTTGGGGACTGGACGTAGGCCACGTGGGTAGTCTGTGGCCGAACCAGGATATATCATTGTGTTCATTCTCTTTCCCTATCCTCTTTACATTTCCTCATTTTATTTATCGCGCTTTAATTTCAAACGATTTATCTTTCAAAGCGCCTTAATTTTGAAAACAATTATTTATCCGCTGCGATTTCTGTTTATATTTTAAAAGGGTTTTTGATTTAACGCAAAAGATTTTATTATTATTATTTAAAACCCAATTCACCCCCCTCTTGGGTGATGGTTGCCACGGCCAACACCATGAGGTGCTGCAAGTGTGGTGCTACGGACCACTACTCGTCTCAGTGCAAGGAGACGCAGGTTATCTGCTTCAGATGTGGCAAGCCAGGACACATGAACCGAGAGTGTGAAGGAGCCAAGGCCGAGCCTCCCAGTGCCAGCAAGAATCAGAAGTCCCAGGCCAACCGACTGAAGACCACTGGAAGAGTCTTTACCTTAGTGGAGCTGAAGCCTCTGAGTCTGATGACTTGATCCAAGGTACATGTTTTATTGATGGAACTCAATTGACTGTATTGTATGATTCGGGTGCTACTCACTCGTTTATATCGCATGATAGGGTCAAGAGTCTTGAATTACCTGTTACTTTTCTTGAGTTTGATTTGTTGGTTTCTACACCTACAAATAAACCTGTTTCTACTTCTTATGCATGCAAGAACTGTCATATTGTTGTAAATAATAAAACCTTCATTGCTGATCTTGTATGCTTGCCTTTGAAAGACCTGGATATTATTCTAGGCATGGACTGGTTATCTTCCAACCATGTCCTTCTGAACTGTTTTGATAAGACCCTGATTTTTGGAACTCCAAAGGAGTCTACGAATCCGGACCTTCTCTTTGCCAGCCAAGTTCAAGCTTCGATGAGAGACGAAGCCCAAGTATACATGATGATAACTTCCCTGGAAGTAGAGAGCAACCCTCCTGATGTCGCCAGTGTGCCTGTTGTGCGGGAATTTCCTGAAGTGTTTCCGGGGGATGTTTATAACTTACCCCCGGAAAGAGATGTTGAGTTCACCATAGACTTAGTGCCTGGCACAGGACCAATCTCCATAGCACCCTATAGAATGTCTCCTCTAGAGTTAGCTAAGTTGAAGGAACAGTTGGAGGACCTGATGAATAAGCATTTCATTAGGCCGAGTGTGTCTCCGTGGGGAGCACCTGTGTTGTTGGTGAAGAAGAAAGATGGTAGTATGAGGTTGTGTGTCGACTATCGGCAGCTCAACAAGGTGACCATAAAGAATCGGTATACTCTCCCTAGGATTGATGATCTTATGGACCAGTTGATGGGCGCTTGCGTCTTTTCAAAGATAGATTTGAGGTCAGGGTACCATCAGATTCTGGTGAAGTCTGAGGACATCTCGAAGACAGTGTTTAGGACGCGATATGGTCACTACGAGTACTTGGTTATGCCCTTTGGTGTGACCAATGCTCCTACGGTCTTCATGGACTACATGAACAAGACCTTTCACCCTTACCTGGATAAGTTTGTGGTGGTGTTTATAGATGACATCTTAGTGTACTCCAAGAGTAAGGAGGAACATGAGGAACACCTGAGGGTTGTCTTGCAGACCCTTAAGGAGAAGCAGTTGTACACTAAGTTGTCTAAGTGTGAGTTCTGGTTAGAGGAAGTGAGCTTCTTAGAACATGTCATCTTTAAGGGTGGCATAGCAGTGGACCCAGCTAAAGTAGAAACGGTGCTCCAGTGGGAAGCGCCAAGGTCTGTAACCGAGATTAGGAGTTTCTTGGGGTTAGTAGGGTATTATAGGCGGTTTATAGAAGGTTTCTCTAAGATAGCCTTACCCTTAACCCGTCTCACCAAGAAGGGACAGTTGTTTGTGTGGGACTCTAAGTGTGAAGAGAGTTTCCAAACCCTTAAGAATAGGTTGACATCAGCACCAGTGTTAGTTTTGCTAGATCCTATTGAACCCTTCGTAGTTTACTGCGATGCTTCTAAGCAAGGGTTAGGTGGTGTGTTGATGCAGAATGGTAAGGTAGTTATTTACGCTTCTAGGCAGTTGAAAACCCATGAGAAGAACTACCCTACCCATGACCTAGAGCTAGGAGCTGTGTTATTTGCCTTAAAGATCTGGAGGCATTACTTGTATGGAGCGAGGTTTAAGGTCTTTAGTGATCATAAGAGTTTGAAGTACCTCTTTGATCAAAAGGAGTTCAATATAATGCAGCGTAGATGGATGAAGTTCTTAAAGGACTATGACTTCGAGCTGACCTATCACCCAGGAAAGGCCAATGTGGTGGCCGATGCCTTGAGTAGGAAAACCCTGCATGTCCCCGCTTTGTTGGTTAGGGAGATGGATCTGATTGAGGAATTTAGAGACCTTAGTCTAGCTTGTGAGTTTACCCCTAAGAGTATTAGGCTTGGTACCTTGAAGGTTACCAACAGCTTGATGGATCAGATTGGAGAGGGTCAGAAGTTAGATAAGTTTCTCTTAGACCAGCGAGAGTTGCTCGCTCAGGGTAGAGACCTAAGTTTTAAGGATGGCAGTGATGGTATCTTGAGGTTCAAGGATAGAGTTTGTGTGCCAGACGTTCCTGAGCTCAGGAAGTTGATCCTTGAAGAAGGACATAGGAGTGGACTGAGCATGCACCCAGGTGCCACTAAGATGTATCAGGACCTTAAGAGGATGTTTTGGTGGCCTAGGATGAAAAAGGATGTAGCTGAGTTTGTTTATACGTGCCTAGTTTGTCAGAAGGCTAAGATAGAGCATCAAAGGCCGTCAGGTGAGTTACAACCTTTAAGTATCCCAGAATGGAAATGGAATAGCATCTCCATGGATTTTGTTTCTGGACTCCCTAGGACTCCAGCTGGTTTTGAGGCTATATGGGTTGTTGTGGATAGACTGACTAAGTCTGCCCATTTCATTCCGATGAACATGGAGTATCCTTTAGAGAAGTTGGCTAAGCTGTACATCAAAGAGATAGTTAGGCTTCATGGTGTACTCTCTAGCATAGTTTCAGATAGAGACCCGAGGTTTACCTCTAGGTTTTGGAATAGTTTGCAAGAGGCTTTAGGGACAAAGCTTAGGCTTAGTTCAGCTTACAACCCATAGACTGATGGGCAGTCTAAGCGGACCATCCAGTCGTTAGAGGACTTGTTGAGGGCTTGTGTGTTAGAACAGTCAGGAAGTTGGGACAAGTTTTTGCCCCTGATAGAGTTCACCTATAACAACAGCTTCCATTCCAGTATTGGGATGGCACCTTATGAGGCTCTTTATGGGTGGAGATGTAGGACACCCTTGTGTTGGAGTGAACCTAGTGATAGTGTGGTGCTAGGGCCAGAGACAGTCCAGGAAACAACAGAAAAGATTAAGTTGGTTCAGGAAAAGATGAGAGTTGCACAGAGTAGGCAGAAGAGCTATCATGATAAAAGGAGGAAGGCGCTCGAATTCTATGAAGGCGATCATGTATTTTTGAGAGTTACCCCGACGACTGGGGTTGGTAGAGTGATGAAGGCGAGGAAACTTACTCCGAGGTTCATTGGTCCTTACCAAATCCTTAAAAGAGTCGGCGAAGTTGCCTACCAAATAGCCTTGCCACCGTTCTTATCAAATCTCCACAATGTTTTTCATGTGTCTCAACTCAGAAAGTACATCCATGACCCTAGTCACGTGATAGTTCCCGACACTATACAGTTGAAAGAGAACTTGAGATTTGACCCCTTCGAGTCGAGGATAGGAGGGTGAAGCAGCTAAGAGGTAAAGAGATTCCCTTGGTCAAAGTAGTTTGGAGCGGGGCAACTGAGGAAAGCGCTACCTGGGATCTCGAGAGCAAGATGATGGAGGCGTACCCGCATCTTTTCATTTGAGGTAGGTAGAAATTTCGAGGACGAAATTTTTATAAGGGGGGTGGAATTGTAACACACCATTTTTCGTAAGTGTTTTTATAAAGTTGGTTTTATTAAGTTAAAAGTGTTGGTTGAGGGCTAAGTGGGATTTTGGCTTAAAAGTCCCTTTCTGGTAGATGAGCACGCCCATGCTCAATGCTCTGACCGCGTCTAGGTGACGCTAAGTTGAGCACGACCGTGCTCAGGTCCGAGCTATATATGTTTGGCACAGAACCCGAGGGTTAACGTGAAACCCTAAAGTTCTAGTTGTGACAGCCACTGTTACGGCTCAAAGTGCCTCTTTCCCTATTTCCTCTCCATCCCTTGCTATAGTGGAGTTTTGGGAACCATTGGGGAAGCTTTGTACGTCCGTCTTGATTAGAGGTAATGGTCCCTTTCTCTTTTCAGTTTCTTTATGGTTTTTGGTTAGAGAAACTGACTAAGGTTGTTTTTGGTTATCTAAGGCGTAACTTCGAAGTGAGCCGCTTGAGGATTCGGGACCGGATTACCGTTGGGAACTGTCCTTAGAGCAACCTTCAATCCAGGTATGGGGAGAAGGGTAATGTACTCGTTAGGCAGTGGGGGTAGTGTAAGGTAAAGGGGTTCCCATGACCCCGGTTGTTGTATGTGATTGTGTGCAAATAAAATGGTTGTTTGATTGTGACAATATGTTGATGACTGTTTGGGTATTATGAATATATGTTCATGTTCTTGATGTGGTTTAATGAGCATGATGATATGTTAATTATTGTTATTAACATGATTTGGTGGATTGATGTTGTTACTGTTATGATAAAGGTAATGTTGATAAAATTGCTTAATTGGATAATTAGGTTTAATAAACGTGTTAAGTTTGAGGAGTTAATCCCTAAAATTAATTGGTTAGAATTCGGTTACTGTTCCTGCCCAGAACAATGTGTGAACCATATTGTCATATTGGTTTTGATGTTGACAAATATAGTATTAAGGGAAGAACATGAACCAATCAATATGTTATATTAGTTTTGCTGTTGACAAATAAAGTATCATGGTATTAATTCAATAAAAATAATATTGGACTTAATATATATTATATTGATAAATGCCATGACTATTTGATTGGGCTCTTAATGAATGATTGTATGCTTAATGAATATTATATCAATTAAATACACATGTGTTAAATATTATTATGTTTAATATAATATTGAGTGAATGCACATGTGATATTTGATTGTATATAATATGCTTGTGATTGGCAAATATAATATATTGGCATGGAATTATACTTAGAATTATTATTATATGCCAAAGGCATAAGGAATATTAAATATGATATTATCTTAATATATGTCTTATGAAATATTATATATGGCTTTGTTTATGTAATTAAATGTGAAATATTATTGTCTATGCCTTGAACTAATGCGTCTATGAGAAATATTATGTAATAGAAAGGTTCAAGTTGGAATAAGCAAAGCTATGAAGTCAAGAGCTTGAAAAGTAAAGACAAAAGGTCAATCATACATCGTCATGAACAATGGAAGAACATCAAGAAGAAAAAAATTCAAGACCAAGAACAAAGGACTTAAGAAGGGGTATATTAGAAAGGGTCTTAGAATATTTGTGAGGTATGATAAGGATAATAATGGCTCAATTCTTAAAAATATCTTTAATCTTTAAAAATAATTTTTGAAATATGGTTTTTAAGAAATATTATTTTTTGATTAAATAATATTTTATCTGAAAAAATAATTTTGGGGAAATAATCGATTATACAATCGATTATAGTCAGTGTGAGTTTTAATGCGAAAAATATTTTTGGCTGACAGAAAAGATATAATCGATTATGCCTATGAAATAATCGATTATGACAAATTTACAAAGCTGGGTTGTTTTACAGAGAAGGTATAACCGATTAGGATAATCGATTATGCAAGTTTTATTAAAATATCAGTCTTGGCAGAAAAGCCATAATCGATTATAATAATCGATTATGATGCGCATAAATAAAAATATTCTATTTCTTTTTCTGCTATACTTAATAGCTCCAACGGCTAGTTTTTGAAATCAGAATATGGAGTTATTCCAATTGATGAGACTCTTTTATTACTCCAACAACTCTTTTTTTTCAAAGCATTTTAAATAGCCATCGAGAGCCATTTTGAAGAGAAAACTTACACATTGAATCATCTTTCTCATCTTCTTCTTATTTACTCTATTATTCTGAAAAACTATTTTGAGCCATTGTTATACTTTGAATATCATTAAGTTCTTGATTGTATTGTTGCACATTTGAGGTGCACTCTATTGTTCTTCAATTTGTTTATCTGCACTATTGAGAGTGCTTTATCACGGTAAGAGTCGGATTGACTCAAACCACCTTTTTGGTTACTAAACAAGAGAGGGTATATCTCTTGGGATATTTTGAGGCTCTTACACAAGGGATAGTATGTCCTGTGATTTGTGTTAAGGGTTCTCTGAGTTGTAAAGGTTCTAGTTGATCCTGTTTAAAAACTAGAGTTTAGTGAAAACCCTTGGTGGTATTGCCTTGGGGACTGGACGTAGGCCACTGGGTAGTTTGTGGCCGAACCATGATATATCGTTGTGTTCATCCTCTTTCCCTATCTCTTTAGATTTCCGCCATTTACATTATCGTAATTTATTTTATCAAGCGCTTTAATTTGAAAAGAATATTTTATCCGCTGCAAATTATGTTTATATTTTGAAAAGGTTTTTGATTCATTGTAAAAGATTTCATTTTTATTTAAAACCCAATTCACCCCCCTCTTGGGTAATGGTTGTCATGGCCAACAAGTGGTATCAGAGCTTCGGCTCTGTTTAGTAGCTTAACAGCTTAGAGTTAAGATCCTTTTGGCAACCTTTTAATTTTTCCAAAATGTATGGTTTTGAAATTGACAAACCACCATTCTTTGATGGTGAGAATTACATTTATTGGAAAATGAGAATTGAAATTTTTATGCAGTCAATTGATGTTGACTTATGGGATATTGGAGTTAATGGACTCATTCTCAAACCCAAAGAACATCAGACTGAGTTTGATAAAAACTATTTTTGCTTGAATCTCAAAGCTATGAAAATTCTTCGAAATTGTTTATGCGATGATGTTTATGCGATGATGCTTATGAGAGAATTAAATATTGTGAATGTGCCAAGGATATTTTGAATGTACTTGATTATAATTACCTTGTCACTAACAATCTTGAGATTGAAAGTAATTACAGGAAAGGGCAAATTTCAATGGAGGAAAGATATCCTCAAGAACATACTAAGAAAAGGAAGGACCACAAAAGCAAGGATTTAATTGTCAAGAAAATAGAAACTAGGCTCCAAGCAACTCAAAGAAACTTAGAGGTAATTGATTCTGAACTCAATCCATTGAATGAATGTTTATGTGCATACAATAATTTGTATGATGAATTGATGAGTTTAGAAAATAAGAACTTGGATTGCTTGAAAAATATTTCATCAATTGAAAGTGATTTAGAAAAACTAAAGAATGAATATGCTTTTCTTGATGAAGAAAATATTTTTAAATTCGAATTCTCTTCATGTTTTGAAAATTGCATAATCCTTGATAATCAAGTTGAAGAGATATTACATGAAGTTGCTAAACCAAAAAGCTCCACATGTGAACAATTTTCGTATAAAAATGAAGAAATTCATGCCAACTGTGATTTGTCAAATGTTAAACATGACATGCATCAAGGTCATAATTGTACTATAGTTGGGTATGAAAATTATCATATGAAAAATAAAAGGCATGTATCATGTAATTATTGTGGAAGGTTAGGACATATTTCTCATATATGCAATTATAGGAAAAATCCTCATATGAGAAATAAAATTGCTTGGGTGCCTAAAGGCAAAAATAATTTGTCCACTAACCCACAAGGACCCAATGTGAAATGGGTACCAAAAAGTTTCTCTAGCATTTCTAATGTACAGGAAAAATCATTAATTGAGAAAGAAGCTATCTTGGAAAAGGAGGGGACATCAAGAAGAAAGCTTCAAAGTTCCGAAAATGCAATTGCTACCCAAAGAAGCAAGGGTCTTTTGATGAACAACTCCAACAAGAACAAGATAGATGATGTAATAGCTAAATTCAAGCTCAAACAAAAGTGGGTAAGAAAGGATAGTCTTGTGAATTTACACAAGGAGGTAACTCTATTCCCTACTTCCAATACTTGCTCAAATGTTAAATTTGTTAAATGGAAGTATGTTAATAAAGATAACAATTTGATATCAAGACATATTTCATGTGATAATTCTAACATGAATATATTTGCTTGATTGTGGACTTTTGTGCTAAATGCCAAGAACATGCTTAAAAGATGTTTGACTATTTTTGTGAAGTATGTTACATTTAATTTGAGTAAATTTAAAATTCTCTAAGAAAAGCTAGGAAAATTCAAAGAATGTCATAATGCTTATTAGCAAGGTAGTCAAAACCGGACCGGACCGGCCGGTCGAACCGGTCCGACCGTGACCCGGACAGCAAGCCGGTTCGGTTGGTCCCTAAAACCAGACTTGCAAGGAACCGGTACTAGAACCGCTAAACCGATGCAAAATCGGAAACACCAGTCATAACCGGCTGCAATCCGGTCTGAACCGGTCACTGAGAATCAATCTGATCCGAACTAGGGATGTTTCTCCAACGAGCTGATCCAGCGATTTGCGGCGTTTCCCCAACGATGGCGAAGTGCTCCAACCCAGCGACGAGTTGCTCGCTCCAATCTCAAACCAAATCGTGAAGAACCTGATGTGAAAGCCAAATCTTGTTTTACAGGAAAGATGAAAGAAGAAAGAAGGGGAGGCAGCAGCTGAATGAAGATGAGAAGTAGGGTTTCAAGTATATTGCTTAAATCAAACGGGCTTGGGTTGATAGGCCCAACTTTAGTTTTAGTTTTTTATTTTTGATGATATGTTTATTTACCTTATTCACTTTTGTCAAATGCAAATGCTTGTGAAAGTGTTTTGTCACCGTGGGACGTGAATCACTTCATTACGTTACGTCAACATCTTGAGCTTTTTCTTTGTCTCTCTCTCTATTTATTTATTTTTATCTACCTTATAAAAAAAATGGAAATACTTGTTAAAGGTGGGTTAAAAATGCTCAAATGTGATTAAATTAGGTGGGTAAAAAAATAGGTCCTTGAAATTGGTTTATATTTTTATATTATGAGAGTAAATATAAGAATTATTTTTATAATTTTACTAACATAAATAAAAAGTATTTATATTGTTTTAAAAATTATGGGAATTTAAATTTATGTTAATATTACTTAATATATTATATAAAAATTCGGTTCAACCACGGTTCAACCTGGTTGAACTATTGAACCTTTAACCAGTGCCTTTGCCGGTTCAATGACCGGTCCGGTTTTAAAAACTTGCTTATTAGAGAAACAGTCAAATCTCCCTGGTTAAGAAAATTGAAAATCGAACTAGATAATCGATTATGCTTCCTCGGGAAAACAGGGAAGAAAGACAGAAATGCTGTAATCGATTAATATAATCGATTATAGGATGCTGCTATAAAATTCGTAGAAAACAGTAGCCACATAATCGATTATAGTAAATGCCTCTTTATAAAAAGATATCTGATTTAACCTTCTAATCTTTTTCAAGATATCAAATTCAAATTTGAATTGACATTAAATTATTTTATGATATAAAGTTATTTTGAAAAATCATTTGATTCATGATCATACTTTAATGAAAAATTGATTTCTTATCATGAATTAACATACCACATATTTTCAAAGTAAATATCATTAATATTGTGGTATTAAATCTTTGATGTTAATTGATTAAAAAAAAATTACTAAGGATCAAATCTTTTTGAAATGTAAATGATCAAAAAGTGATTATATCACTTTAACATCTTTTGAATATCATAATAAAGAGAATTAAATCTCTTGAGATCTTAAATTCAAATTTCAAATATTTTTTTGTTATTTTCGAAATTTTGAATTAGGAAAATATATTTTGAAATTCAAAAATCATCATTTCATCATAAAATCAAAATCTGATTCAAAAAGTATTAATTAATTCATGATTGCACTTTATTGAAAAACTTACTTCTTATCATGAGTTAATAAACCACATATTTTCAAATTAGAAAAGTTATAAAGATTGTGGTGATAATCTTTTAATGTTAATTGATTAAAAAATTTATTAAGAATCAATTTTGAAATTTAAATGATCAACATCCTTTTCAAATCTTTTTGGTTATTTTCGAAAATATAAGGTGATATAATTTGAAATTTAAAAACCATCTACTTTATGGAAATCCATAATCACACCATAAATGTTTAGATGAAATTTATTTCATTTGTGGTTAAGAAGGAAAGAATTCAAATGAATTTGACACAATTTTTTTTTGATAATTCTTCATTCCAAAAATCATTTAAGTTTTCAAATTCAAATCTAAAATTCACTTATGGTGCTATTTTCGAAAATTCATTTGATTATTTGAAATTTAATATCCTTATGGAAAGTTTCAATTTTATCACAAGTAACTAAATAGATATTTATTGAAATTGTGGAAAATTTAGAAAATTGAAGAGATTGGCATATTCTCTAATTGAACCTTTCTTTCTGCCTAAAATTATCCAAGATTTCAAAATTCAAATTTTTAAGGGAACATTAATATTAAGTTTTCAAAATTTAAAGTTAATAATCGATTATCACAATTAATAATCGATTATATATTTTGCGCCAAAGGTTGTTTTTCAAACAGAGAGGTTGTAATCGATTAGAATAATCGATTATGACGCGATTAGCTTCTCTAGTGGGCTAAACCTATTTTACACAGGTTAATAATTTTTTTCCTACAAATAGGGATGTTAAGACAGCCACTCAGAACATACCAATCCTTTGTATTGAAACCTTGTTAAAAGACTCCCCATTACTCTTGTCAAACAATGAGACTCTTGAAATCAACTAGAAGAAAACATCATAGGGTCAATCTCCAGTCATTTGATGTTTTTCCAAACCATAGATCAATATCATCAAATGAAGTTTCTCCAAACATCTCTCTCATGTCTCCTAAGACAGCAAAGCTTTTCTCAAATGAAAATCAAAAGAATCGCTTTGTCACCTACTTCATTTATCGCCCTATCATCTCTCCTAGCTATATCAACCTAGACTCTTTCAAATCTGTAGAGATCGAGCTATTTCAAACTCTCTTTCAACTTAGTCTCCACAAGTTTTGTTCCATGAACGATTTGGTATATCCTTCACTTGTCAAAGCATTCTATTGCAATCTTCGCTTTCACTCCTCAATAAAAGCATTCTCATCTGAAGTAAAAGGAGTGTCCTTCACCATGACCTTCTCCTCTTGGGCTTCGTTGACTTGCCTTCCCATAGACGGAGAAATTATCCCTAGTCAAAATCTTGATACCCTATGGAAGGGAGAATTTCAAAGAAATATGGTGTGTAGTACCTTTGTGCATCCTGGTACAAATATTAATGACACTATTCTTGACAAGCACCTAACACTGCGAAAGAAATTAATCCACCATGCAATAGTGCAATGGCTTTTTCCCGCTTCATTGATCAATCAAAAGTCTCTGAGGGAGACATAACTCTGATGTGGGCCTTAGCTAAGAGAAAACGCATAAATTGGGCTACTAGTACTATGTTGCACATGGTAATTTCTGCACTTTGCACTTCAAGCTCTCACCTTCCCTATCCAATGATGATTACCAAAATTCTTAGATACTTTAATATTCCATTGGAAAATGAAGAGGTAATCCCGATAAGGAAGAATGCCGGTCTCAATGAAGATACCTTATACAAGATGGGCTTCAAGTTGGTAGGAAACCAGTGGATTCCAGGGGCACCAGTTCGCCCACAAAATTAATGTTGAATTATTGCTTTTTCATTTGGTTTGTTCTTTTCTTCCTATGTTATGTCTTTGGATTTTTTTAAAAAGAGTGTGCTTTTACTTGTGATAAATTCTTAGCACTCTATCTTATTAGACATAATCATTATTCAACCAGTGGTAGTACTATAACAAAAAGAGGAAGAGAAGTCAGCATAGTCATAATCGATTATGTGAAGAGAAAAAGAAAAAGAAAATAAAATAAAATAAAATAAAATAAATCTATTAAGGAATAAAATAAAAGATCCAGTATCAGCAGTGATTTTCTTTATCTGATCTCTTAAACATCCAACTAGTTATTCCTACAATCTGAAATGCAATTAAATATGATTCTCTTGTGCATTACTTGCTAAATATTTTTTCAAAAGGTTCTCATAATCAATAAAGTCAAATCTTAAGGGGGAGAAACCTTTAAATTAAATGCACAGTTTTAGGGGGAGAATTAAATCCTTTTTGCTGTTGTCAAATAGGGGGAGAAGAATAACAAATATCCTTGAAAAACAGCAATTAATTACTAAGGAAATATTGAATAGAAAAATAGCAAATTACCATCTATGTGATGCATATGGGAGAAAGAGCAAAATAGAAAATCTTTATATATTTGCTATAAGTATTTGTCACCATAAAAAAGGGGGAGAATGTGAACCATATTGTCATATTGGTTTTGATGTTGACAAATATTGTATTAAGGGAAGAACATGAACCAATCAATATGTTATATTAGTTTTGCTGTTGACAAATAAAGTATCATGGTATTAATTCAATAAAAATAATATTGGACTTAATATATATTTATATTGATAAATGCCATGACTATTTGATTGGGCTCTTAATGAATGATTGTGTGCTTAATGAATATTATATTAATTAAATACGCATGTGTTAAATATAATTATGTTTAATATAATATTGAGTGAATGCACATGTGATATTTGATTGTATATAATATGCTTGTGATTGGCAAATATAATATATTGGCATGGAATTATACTTAGAATTATTATTATATGCCAAAGGCATAAGGAATATTAAATATGATATTATCTTAATATATGTCTTATGAAATATTATATATGGCTTTGTTTATGTAATTAAATGTGAAATATTATTGTCTATGCCTTGAACTAATGTGTCTATGAGAAATATTATGTAATAGAAAGGTTCAGGTTGGAATAAGCAAAGCTATGAAGTCAAGAGCTTGAAAAGCAAAGACAAAAGGTCAATCATACAATCGTCATGAACAATGGAAGAACTTCAAGAAGAACAAAATTCAAGACCAAGAACAAAGGACTTAAGAAGGGGTATATTAGAAATGGTCTTAGAATATTTGTGAGGTATGATAAGGATAATAATGGCTCAATTCTTAAAAATATCTTTAATCTTTAAAAATGATTTTTGAAATATGGTTTTTAAGAAATATTATTTTTTGATTAAATAATATTTTATCTGGAAAAATAATTTTGGGGAAATAATCGATTATACAATCGATTATAGTCAGTCTGAGTTTTAATACGAAAAATATTTTTGGCTGACAGAAAAGATATAATCGATTATGCCTATGAAATAATCGATTATGACAAATTTACAAAGCTGGGTTGTTTTACAGAGAAGGCATAACCGATTAGGATAATCGATTATGCAAGTTTTATTAAAATCTCAGTCTTGGCAGAAAAGCCATAATCGATTATAATAATCGATTATGATGCGCATAAATGAAAATATTCTATTTCTTTTTCTGCTACACTTAATAGCTCCAACGGCTAGTTTTTGAAATTAGAATATGGAGTTATTCCAATTGATGAGACTCTTTTATTACTCCAACAACTCTTTTTTTCAAAGCATTTTAAATAGCCATTGAGAGTCATTTTGAAGAGAAAACTTACACATTGAATCATCTTTCTCATCTTCTTCTTATTTACTCTATTATTCTGAAAAACTATTTTGAGCCATTGTTATACTTTGAATATCATTAGGTTCTTGATTGTATTGTTGCACATTTGAGGTGCACTCTATTGTTCTTCAATTTGTTTATCTGCACTATTGAGAGTACTTTATCACGGTAAGAGTCGGATTGACTCAAACCACCTTTTTGGTTACTAAACAAGAGAGGGTATATCTCTTGGGATATTTTGAGGCTCTTACACAAGGGATAGTATGTCCTGTGATTTGTGTTAAGGGTTCTCTGAGTTGTTAAGGTTCTAGTTGATCCTGTTTAAAAACTAGAGTTTAGTGAAAACCCTTGGTGGTATTGCCTTGGGGACTGGACGTAGGCCACTGGGAAGTTTGTGGCCGAACCAGGATATATCGTTGTGTTCATCCTCTTTCCCTATCTCTTTAGATTTCCGCCATTTACATTATCGTAATTTATTTTATCAAGCGCTTTAATTTGAAAAGAATATTTTATCCGCTGCAAATTATGTTTATATTTTGAAAAGGTTTTTGATTCATTGTAAAAGATTTCATTTTTATTTAAAACCCAATTCACCCCCTTCTTGGGTAATGGTTGTCATGGCCAACACAATGCAGTCGTGCATCGAGCACGACCGTGCTGAACAGGGAGCACGACCGTGCTCCCATTTGAATTCTGGAAAATGGCCGCAATGTTCAGCACGACCGTGCAGGTCAAACAACACGATCGTGCTGCTGAGCACGACCGTGCTGAAGGTGAAGTGTAACACCCCCACTAGGTATTACTATACGTAACACATGTGGAATTTAAATTAAAAAGATAATTTGCTGGTTGCTTTTGGAAAATAATTTATATAAATACATAAGCTTCTAAAATTGGGTATCAAAATTTGTCACCACTTCAAACTTAAGCCTTGATCAGCACACAGGCTTATAATCCTAGCCTGACAAGCCTATTTAATTTAGAAATATATTTGAATAAAAACTAGTATTTTTACAAAAATTTCGACAGTCTCCTCTGTAATTCGAACATCCCAGGTAAAAGAACACCTGCTAAAATAATTACATTTTCATTCCAGAATTCCAGTTACACTAAAATACATCCAGACAGTATTATTTTGGAAATAATTACATCAACAAGCTATACAGGACCCAAAAGGAAAATCTTAGATTTTCATTCAAAAGAAATGCTCTCCGAGCTATAAACTTCACATTCAAAATAAAGGCTCTCCGAGCCTTGCAAATAAATATTATTAGAAATCTATAACATCTCAAAACCTAAGCTGGTCACTCTATCAAATAGCTAAAACCAAGTCTTCGAGCAACTTAGAAAGACTCCTCGACAACATCGGTACTAGCGTACCAAAGTACAATAGCTAAACCAGAAGAAACCTGATATATCTGTAAGGGTGAGATACCGACAATTGGATATATCATACAACAACCATATACATGATACATACAACACAGTAGCATATTAACATTTATTCAATAATCAAGATAAGATCATAAGACAGCAAGTGTTATGTCAATGGGTCTCATACCCGAACAATCAGTTTTATAAAATTAATGCATGACACTTCAATATTCAGGCTCTAACTTAATCTCATGAGATAACAACACCGTTTCATTGTAGAAGTAATAAAGAGTTGGTCAAGCTCTGATGCCCACTGGCAAGTTGCCACCATAACCTCGTGCACCAAGGTCTCCGGATGCACAACGTCTCGAATGCCTCCAACTGGGCCAATCAGACTGACCCTCAGATACCACCTTGTATCTGGTTTACTTAAGCACGTCTGCTAGACTTTCAGTTATCAAGGTTTTTCTTTGTGTGTACTCTTTTTCGCTGTCGAAGCTCAAAGCTAACGATTATTCATAATTCCCCATCACTTGAACTTAAAGAAAACACAGGACACGCGGTCCGAGTGCTCAATCACAACGCCTTAGATCGATGCCGCAGTCAAGGTTTGTGGTCGTAGAAATCACTTATGATTTTATCCATGTTTTACTCTAACATGATAAGGACTCTTAGTCCGCAGCAACGAAATTAGGACGCACCGTCCTCAATTCCGAAATGAGGACTCTTAGCCCATACATCACGATTAGGACCCTTGGCCCATAATTCTTAACACGGATCCTAGATCACGTGCATATAACTGAATACTAGGGGCGACGTCTCGCGAACCAGATTCTCTTTCACATGTACTTACCTTTCGCTCAGTGAAAATCAAATCCAAAACAAAACCTCGGTCACTTATCCAAGTAACCGGAACGTTTCTAAATCATTTAGGAGAAAATCATTTTCCTTTGCAAACTCTTTTATAAAACATTTAGGAAATTCGTTTGCTCTTTGAAATCCTTGATGGAATAAAGTCAAATATTTTCAAAGGGTTTTTCCTTCATAACACACACAGTTCGAAAAGGTTTTCTCTCGTACAAAACTTTGATCATATAAAGGTAGTTTCCTCCAACTTAAAATCACTTCAACATTTTTCTAAAAACAAAGATCTTATTCTTCTGAAGTAAGCACTTAAACAAGGAACTGCTATAAATGAACCCAAAACTTTCAATGTTCTATTCAAGGCTTATTAAGGCTTTTAATCCTTATAGTCATTGAGCACAGACTCAAGTCCGGCTTCTCAAACTTCAATCAACAGTAATATATTCACAACAATAATAATATCACAGTTAATGACAGTTCATCACATATATATATAACTCATAACACTTTAAAGCAAGTAATGTTCAACTTCAAGTAATAACCACAATAGTTCAAGTAAACAAGTTATTCAAGTATTGTCTCAATATCACAATAATATTCACAACACTCAATTAAACACACACACATCCATATAGTTATTGAATATCCTTAGGCAAGCTCCCCTTACCTTTGAAGACAAGTAAAGGATCCTCGTCTTAATGCTCACGTTAGCTCCAAGAGTGTAACTATCTACTCCATCAAGCAAGCATAGCCGTGTCCAACGTCTCAGAGAGGGAATCCAACAACGCGCAACAACTAGAAATCAAGAAATCAATTACACATGATCATACACACATTCTAATTTGATCTAAACACTTAATCTTATTACCAAATAAGGTCATTTTCAAGGAAAATCATGTTTGGAGCTTAAACTTCACAAAATGTATTTTGATTTTCCAATAAAATCAATTCGGGCAAAAGAGGTTTCATAAATCAATTTGGGGAAAACTCATTTTAACTAAAGAATAATGAAATTGGTTTAGGGAAACGCTAATTCACAGTCCTAATTGCATTAAACAATGTTAAATTTCAAAATTACAAACTGAAATCAAAGGGTTAGGGTTAGGGTTTACAAACTGATTTGGGGCTTCTTGAAATTAGGCAAAGTAAAGTGAGAAAATCACTCACCCAACCAAGAGGAAGAAGGAGACGTGGTGGCTGAAAGTGGTGGCGACGGCGGAGCTCCGGCGAACGGCGTGAAAACTGAACGAACCAGTGCGATCAGCACCTTCACTCCAACCAGTGACGTGCGGTGGTCGAACCTGCTACATGGTGGCCGGAACGGAGATCCTGGGTGTGCGTCCGGCGGTGGAGCTCGCGGCGTCGAACGGCAGCGAACAGGGACACAGCGACGGCGAAAACGACCCAAACGAGTGGGGAGGAGCTGGGTCGCGACGGTAGTCGTCTCCTCGCTCCAAGCGGCGATCCGGCGGCGCTAAGGCTGGTGGTGGACGGAGGTGTGAGCTAGGGAGGAGGAAGAGAGAGATAGAGTGAGGAGGAAGAAGAGGAGAAAAAAAAAAGGAAGAAGGAGAAGTGTGTTGGGGGGTATCGTGCGGCAGAGGAAAGAAAGAAAGGAAGGAAATTTCATTTACTTAATGGTTAAGTATAAAATGAGTGGTTAAGATTGAGTCTAGAAAAAGAATTGAAATATTGATCCTTGGATCTAAAAAAATAAGTGACAAATATATCTTTTCAAAATTCAAAATAGAGTAAAGATTGATAGTTGAATTGATCAACTAAGAAAATCCACGGTCCAACACTTAATCTCCGATTGATGTCAAACCAATTTATTTTCAAAACTAAAATTACATAGAATAAAATATATAATAAATTTCTTTCAATCATAACATTTGAAATATTTTTCTAAACAAATACTAATAGTGACAATAACATAACATTATTGTCTAATACACGTGCATGTACTGAAATAAAGTAGTGCTAAAGCACTTTAATAAACTCATTTTAAATGAGCAATTAAAATTACTCAAACCAAACCTCATAAAATAAACAAAATTAAACATCCAGAAAATTAATCTTTCCAATTAAAATAGTATAAATATAAACATATACATATAATTACTGTTATTGAAGTACAGTAAAAATTGGAGTGTTACATGAAGCACGACCGTGCTTCACTTAAAAGGGCAGCACGCCCTCACGTGTCCAAGCACGACTGTGCTGGGGTTTAAGCACGACCGTGCTCACCCCTCTTGGACAGAAACAGAATTAAAGGACTTAAGGGGTTTTAAACCCCATTCCCCAATGATGACAAGTTAAGATAGCTAATCAAAGAGAAAGATCAGACAATCTGGTTAATAATCATCTAAGATTATTAAGATGATAAGATGTTAAGTCAGTATCCGATGGGTTACCGCACGTTGTTAAGTTGAAGTCTTGAGTGCTTATTGACCCAAGCACGTTGAGTTGAACCTTGGTGCTTATTGGCCAAGGGAGCCTTGACCCCACTGTTTGGGTCTAAGGTTACGTTGAGGTTGATGTTGAAGTCTTGGGAGCTTCATGGCCCAAGCAAGGAGGTGGTTGAGATTGTTTATTGTTGTGCCATTTGCATATAGCATTGGAGTTGTTGATGGGGGAGGTTCGACATAGGGGAGATCGCCCGAGAGTACGGTGATCTGGCCATCCACGGTAGGTCACCTGATGGTTTGGTGACCGAGGCCCCCCGTGATGAGGCATCCACGGTTTGATTCGTTGGCTATCCATGGGGTTCACCCAAGGTTTGGTGAACTGCCGGTGTTGGTGCTTCTATGGCCAATACGGATATGTAACTCCAAAGTCGTTCATCCTGAGTTAGTTTGGATCGACATGGATAGATGGAGTAGCGGAGTAGTTGATGCATTGCACAACATAGCATACTTGGTTGATATAGTATTGTTGGATGTTGATGTATGCTTATGTTGTATGTTTACCTTGCTTCCTATTCCCATGCTGTATATGTTTACATGAATCTTACTCCCTGTTATTTGTTTGTATTTGGCCTGATCGGCATTTTGCAGAGGATGACGAGCAACCCTGAGAGGAGTGACTCTAAGGAGCCGCCACTCATAGTTAGGGCTTGTTTTATGTTTAGTATGTTTTTCAGTTGTATTCCGAGGAAATTATTTTCCGGAACGGTTATACCAGCTCTGAGTTGTGACATCGGGGTTAGGTAGTTACTTTATCATGTTTTATTAGTTTTAAACTTAGTCTATTTTTCGCGTTGTAACTGGTTCATGTGGGACTTTTCTACCCATGGACAATTGTTTTATTTATTTCAGTAAAATGCATGTTTTTATTTTAATTTCTTTTAAAACAAATGCTTTATAACGTATGGGGTAGAAGGGTGTCACACCAAGAGCTTGGTATTATAGACTTAGTTCTTTTCTTATGAAAAATGGTTTCATTAAAGGAAAAGTTGACACTACTCTCTTCAAGAAAAGTTCTAAAAAATATTTCATTATAGTACAAATCTATATAGATGATATTATATTTGATGCTACTAATGAAAAGCTCTGCAAAGAGTTCTCCAAGCTTATGCAGAAAGAATTTGAGATGAGCATGATGAGAGAATTAAAGTTCTTCCTTGGTCTGCAAATCAAACAAATAGATGATGGAATATACATCCATCAATAGAAATATACCAAGGAGATCTTAAAGAAGTATGAGCTAGATACAGCAAAACCCATGAAAACTCCCATGGAAGCAAATGCAAAACTAAACAAGGATAGAGAAGGTAAAAAGGTAGATCAAACTATCTAGAGAGGTATGATTGGTTCTCTTCTGTACTTAACCTCGAGTAGACCTGATATTCAATTCAGTGTCTGCATGTGTGCAAGATTTCAATCTGCAAATCAAACAGACAGATGATGGAATATACATCCATCAACAGAAATATACCAAGGAGATCTTAAAGAAGTATGAACTAGATACAGCAAAACCCATGAAAACTCGCATGGAAGCAAATGCAAAACTAAACAAGGATGGAGAAGGTAAAAAGGTAGATCAAACTATCTAGAGAGGTATGATTGGTTCTCTTCTGTACTTAACCTCGAGTAGACCTGATATTCAATTCAGTGTCTACATGTGTGCAAGATTTCACTCTGATCTTAGAGAATCACATCTTAAGGTTAGCTGTTAAAAGAATATTTAGATATTTGCTTGGAACCACTAATTATAGTTTGATGTTTTTAAGAACACAAGAATACAGATTAGTTGGATTCTGTGATGCTGATTTTACTGGAGAAAGAGTAGAAAGAAAAAGTACAAGTGGAGAATGTCAATTCATTAGAGCAAGCTTAGTCTCTTGGACAAGCAAAAGACAAACTACAATTTCTCTATCTACTGCAGAAGCATAATATATTTCAGCTGCAAGCTGTTGTTCACAGCTTTTATGGGTAAAACATCCACTTGAAGATTATTCTATCTTTGAACATAATATTTCTGTTTAGTGTGTTAATTCTAGTGCTATCTGTTTATCTAAGAATCCCATACAGCATTCTAAGGCTAAGTACATAGAAATGAAACATCACTTTATAGGAGACTATGTTCAAAAAGGTGTTTTTGACATTAAGTTTGTTAAAACATAAAATAGTGGGCCGATATATTAACAAAACCCTCAGCTGAAGACAGGTTCATATATATTAGAGATAATCGGAACATGCATTTTATAAATGAATAATATTTGATGGAATGTGTCTGATCTGAGTAAAAGCTTCTGCTGACGTAGATTAATGACTGAGATTTACATTGTAGTTTTCTAAAATATTTTTGAATTCAAAATGTTTTGTCTTTTCTATTGTCAATTGCTCTTTTTGAAATCTCTCTCTTAAAAAGCAAAAGTTTTCTCTCATAAACACTTTACTGTTTCAAAAAGTTTTCTCTTTCTCTCTCTCTCTCGTGCGAACAAACCCTTTTCGAAACCCTTCATCTACTTCATCTCAAACCAAAATCCATGGCACCCAAAGGACCCTCACAGAAACTCGTACTTGTTGCTCCTCGATTGGGAATGAGCATTGACGACATCTCCATGATCGTACCTGGGAGATTTGCCAAGATGAACAAAATCATAAAAGGAGGCATGAACATGATGCCCGAATTGGAAGTTTCTCAATGGGTCAACTTCTTCGGTTTGATTGAACCAGTGTACCCACTACTGCTTCAAGAGTTCTAGGAAAATGCTGAAGAAAGGATGTCTCAGACCCATATCTCCATTCGGACTCAATGTAATGGAAGACCTTACTCATTCACTCTCAACAGTATCCAGAAGGCAACTGGTTGCCCTAGGCAAGGTGCTGCTTTCACAGATGACTGGGAAACTCAGTATGGTGAAGAAACTGTACATCAGGTTTTTGTACGGGGTATCTAACCCTAGGAATAAATCTGCTTCTAAGCTGATTCCAAAAGGAAGGTTCTTGAATGTCTGGCTGATTAACTGTGTATTGCCAAGAACCAGCGCTCGTGATAATGTCAACAAGATGGATAGGTTTGCCCTATTTCCTCTCTTGAGCATGATGAAGATTGATATCAATGATATGATTTTTAAGTACATGCTGAGGATGGTAAAGCCCCAAATCAGGACTTCCTACACCTATGGGATGCTGATTACTAAAATGCTGAACATTAAGGGCATTCCCCTCACTTTCAAGGTTGATATGGCTACTGCCATAGATGAAAGAACTCTTTCTCAGATGAAGCTGAGAGCACCAGGAAGGATTCCTGACTCTGATGAAGATGAGAAACAGAGATCTTAAGAGGAAAATGATGAGTCTGATGACTCCGAAGCAACAGAGGTGTCTGTACCTTTGGACCCCAAGGTCAGACCAAAGCTTCAAGTGAAAAAAAAAGTCGGTCATCTCAGAAGCATTTGATGATGATGATGACCAACCAATTTCCAAAGTTCTGAAGAAGGAATTGATTCGAGAACAAGTTGCTGTCCTTCGCAAGGAATTAAAGAGGAAAGCTGCAGTTGCAATTACACCAGTAAGATGATCTAAAGGCAATCAGCAACCTTGTTGCTGAGCAGGCTACAGTAAGGCTGAATCAAGCCTTTTGGAAAAACAGACCAAATCCCACTGCCTGCATGAAACCTAATACTGTGTTGAAAATTTGTCCTGACAGAGGATCTGTCTGTCCAAAGCCAAAGCTAAATCCGAAATCTAAGAAGTCATTTGTGTGGCTGAATATGAAGCATAAGAAATTGAAGTTCCCCAAGTGGTTTACTTGATTCATGAGTCATCCTAAGCCTCATGTTGTTCAAGACCCAGCTCATCATTGTGGCCTATCTCTGTTCGGCAAGCTTAAGACGCCTACAGATAAAGTCATAATCGGTTCTTATCAGATTCCCTGGATTGGATATCCAGATGAAGATAGAGCAGAAATAAGGCAACTCTACCCCTTCCAACCAACCCTTATCTTTACTCCTTTTCTTTTCATTTTACCTTTATTTTTTTTATGAAAACCCTTTTTCCGTATACTCTTTTGATTTACCAATTTCTGATGCAAATTTAACTTGGTTTTTCAATCATCTTTCCCCTCTTTTCACTTCTTTATCTTGTTTTGAAATTCCTTCTTTTATAATTCTCTGTCTGCAACCTTTTGGCTCATTGCACCCAGTCTTTACTCTAACTCTCTCTTTGTTCCCCATTTTCTTTGATCTTACTTTCATTTTCTCCTCTGGTTATTCTCTTCCCTGGTATTGTCTGGAAATTGTTCCTTATGAACCATCCACGACAACCAATTCTTCTGACCCTGGCCCCTCCTCTTCATCTCCACATGATGACTCTGCTGAAATGGCATCCACCATTATTGGAAAGGATCCAGTGGCTCGTGCAGAAATCAGTGGTCTTCGTGAGATGATGCAGACTGTTGTGGCTCTTCTCAACAAAATTGTTGAAAAGCAAAACCTTTAGTTTTTATTTCCTTTGTCAGCAATGTATTGGTCAATGATGCTAAATCAATAAAATATCTTTTTCTCATATGAATTTCTCTGTTTATTTACCTTTTTGCTGATGGCAAAGGGGGAAAAATATATTGAGTATGAATATAATTCTGATCTGAATAAAATCTTTAACTGAACTTAATTGATAAGATGCTATGATTTTAAGTATAAACCATGCGTCTGAATGCTTTTTGAAAGCATCAGTTCAAGGGGAGCTTGAATATCCTTATATAATACTCTGTGTTTAATTCTACTTTTATTTCAAGTTCATTAAAATCATAAGAAAGTGTTTGTCATCATAAAAAATGGGGAGATTGTTAAGACTACATCTTTTGACATCTCTGATTTTGATGAATCCAAACAAATGATGATTTTAAGTGAACCATGTGAAATCTTCTAATGTGTGTATTAAGTGTGCAGATCATGAAGCAAGAATCTCATGACAAAGAAACAAAGTCTTAATGATGCGTTTGTGTTATGATGCATCTAAACAAAGACTCGGTTAATTCTGATTATGCATCCGAAACTGCACCTTAACTGAAAGTCCCTCACTTCAACTATATTCAAATATGAAGAATATTCCCTGATAATTTCGAATAAAGAAATTCAATCTTAGAAAGCTCAATGCACCATTCCGCGTTTGAAGATTCTTTTGTTGCAAAAGGCAAAGAGAACTTTACTTAGTCGCAAACCTGCTTAGCACAAGTAAGGAAAGTCGTGCTACCCAAGTTTGAAAAGCAACAAACACTGCTCTGAATCAAACTGCACTCTAATAAAGCTATGCCAACCTATACGTTCAACTTGTCTTTAAGCTCACCAACGATCATAAACATTAAATGCAAGACCAGAACGACTCTTTGGCATTTGTGAATGAAGAACAAAAGAATACTTAGCTGAAGAACTCTCCTCAATGGATTTATCTCTTTCGAGTATAAATAGTAGACTTTGAAGGCTATTGAACACACACCTGAATACATTTAATCAAGCATTCAATACTATCTAAAAGCATTCAAAGCTCTCTTTAGTTCTTCATAGAATACTTCTCTTCTCAAATCATTTGTATTTATTGAGAAGTCTTTATTGAGATCTTACCTACCTTAAATACTTATTCACTCTCCGAAGTGTTGATTGGTAGATCTGCAAAGTTGTAATCTGTGAAGCTGCTGCTTCATTAATCACTTACCGTTTGTAGAGCCTAAAGAGGCTTGCTGAAAGAATACTTGTTTGAGCCTGGAGAGGCTAGGTGTGCAAACAATACTTGTTTGAGCCTGCGAAGGCTAGGAGTGCAAACAATACCTTTCTGTAACCTGATCATTTATAGTGTTAATACTTGGTGAAACCAAGGACTGGACGTAGCCCAAGGTTTGGGGTGAACCAGTATAAATCTCTGTGTCTCCTTTCTCTAACTTAATCTTTTCAGTTTGCTTTATATTAATTGTGCTAATTGGGTTGAAAAATGAAAACAATTCTGTTACATCAGACACATATTTGTATCTTACATCTAAAGTTTTGGTGTTTGCAAAAAGTTAACCAAAACACAATTCAACCCCCTTCTTGTGTTTTATATCAGTTCATTTCAGACATGGCCTCCTTCTTTAGGTTGGAGGTCTAGGAACATAGACCTTTCTCCTGTCAAGGAGGTCTAGGAACATACACCTTTCTTTAGATGCTTTATGATGCTTCTGGTCAACGAATTGTACGCCAGTTTTATCAAGAGAGGGTTTCTGACTTCCTAAAAGCTTAGTCAGATTATCTCTGCCATTGACAAAACAAGCAGGATCAGAGGTGAGCTCTTCTACCTTCTGTTGAAGCTTGACAACTTCTTCAGATTGTAGCATCTCAACTATGATCTCAGCCTTAGGTTTTTCAGCCTTTAGCTTACTATTTTCCTGAGATAGTCTGTCACATTCTTGAGTCTTATGTTCATGCTCCTTTAAGAGTTTCACATATTGTCTCTTAAGTGATCTGAAAGCCTTAGTTAAATAGTTAGATTCTTCAATCAATCATCATAGACATCTTGCAATTCCTTAAGATCAGAAATTACCTCAGAATCAGAATTAGCATCTACCATGAGACACAAATTTGCTTCTTCTTCACTTTCTGCATCCTCCTCTGATGAACTGTCATCTAGATCTTCCCATGTGGCCATCATCCCTTTCTTTTTCTTTTTATAGAACTTTTTGAATGGTTGCTTTTTCAATTGATACCCTTTTTCAATTGAGGACATTCAGATTTAATGTGTCCTGGTTTCTTGCATTCATAGCATACTATAGGACTCTTATCTGAACTGTTATTTTTTTTTTGAAGAGCTTTTCTTTGTTGAACTTATTGAAAGGTGGTCTATCCTTTCTGAAATTCTTCTTTTTCCATAGCTTCCACGTTTTTCTAGTCAATAGTGACATTTCGTCATCACTGTCAAAATCTTCCTCAGAAGCGTCTGATTCTAAATTTTATTCTTCAACCTTTAGAGCCTTTAAGGGAGCCTTCTCAGCTTTGAGAGCAATAGATTTTCCTTTCTTTGTTGAGCTGTCTTCATTCAACTCTTGCTCATGAACTTGTAGAGTTACAAGAAGACTATTCATTTGAAGAGTTGAGAGATCTTTGGTCTGAGTTATTTCTGTAATTAGAGGTCTCCATTGTTTGGACAAACTTCTTAGAATTTTGCTTGCTTTCTCAACATTGGTGTAGATTTTTTCCAGAGATTTCAGATTGTTTGTAATGGTCTGAAATCTTCCTATCATTTGAGCAATGCTCTCTCCATCTTCCATGGTGAATAACTCATACTTTCGTACAAGCATATTTATCTTTGTTTCTTTCACTTTTATTGAACCTTCATGAGTTACTTCTAGAGTATCCCATATTTCTTTAGCAGATCCACCTGTAATGACCTTTTCAAATTCTTCCTAACTTAGGGCACACATCAAGGAATACCTTGCTTTATAATTCAGCACCCATTTGGTCTTTTCTGCAGCACTCCATTCAGCTTTAGGTTTGTCAGTGTTATCAGCATTCTTTGGAGTATAGAGACCATCAGTAATGATTTCCCATAGATCTAAAGTAGTGGACATGATGAACCATTGGAATCTTTCTTTCTAATAGATGTAGTTTTCTCCATCAAAGAAAGGAGGTCTGGCCATGGATGCTCCTTCCATCCCTGAGTTGCTTCCGCTTGTGCTAGCCCCAGCCGTCATGGTTTCTAGTCAACAGGATCTTTCCTTAACACTGTTAAGTGCTCAAGCTAGAGGTTAAGCTCTGATGCCAACTGAAATGAACATATTAAAACATGAGAAGGGGGGTGGAATTGTGTTTTAATTAACATTTTCGCAAATAACAAAGTTTTCTCCAGATAATGATTCAGACACAAGGATCCGTCTGATATAAAGATCGTTTATGAAAACTTACCACTATCAACCCAGTTAGCACAATAAAAATATAAAGCAAACTTAAATAAGGAATGAAAGAGATTTGACACAGAGATTTATACTGGTTCACCCCAAACTTTGGGCTACGTCCAGTCCTTGGTTTCACCAAATATTAACACTATAGCTAATCAGGTTATAGATAGGTATTGTTTACACACCTAGCCTCCGTAGGCTCAACTAACAAGTATTGTTTGCACACCTAGCCTCTCCAGGCCCAAACAAGTATTCTTTTAGCAAGCCTCTTCAGGCTCTACAAATGATAAGAGTTGAATGAAGCAACAGCTTCACGATTTACAACTTTGCAAGACAACCGAGTAACATTCAATGAGTGAACAAATATTTTGGTAGGTATGACCGCAATAAAGACTTATCAATAAATACGAATGATTGAGCAAAGAAGTGTTCTAAGAAGAAGAAGAACTTAAAGAGCTTTGAATGCGAAGAGAGTATTGAATGCTTGAGTGAATAAGTTCAGGTGTGTATCTTCAATAGTCTTCAAAGCCTTCTATTTATACTCATCAGCAATAAATCCATTGTGGAGAGTTCTTCAGATGAGCAAAGCTTTTGTTCTTTTTCCATTAATGCCAAAGAGTCATTCTGAGCTTTCATTTAATGTTTATGATCGTTGGAGAGCTTCAAGACAAGTTGAACGTATATGTTGGCATTGCTTTATCAGAGTGCAGATTGATTCAGAGCAGTGTTTGTTGCTTTTCAGACTTGGGCAGCGCGACTTTCCTTATTTGTGCAACACGAGTCTGCGACCGAGTAAAGGTTATTTTGCCTTTTGCAACAAAAGGAATTTCAAACACGGATTGATGCTTTGAGCTTCTGAAATCGATTTTCTTGATTAGAAAATGCAAGGGAATATTCTTGACTTTTGAATATAAGTGGAGTGAAAGACTTTCGGTCAAGTTGTAGTGTTAGACGCATTTTCGTATCTTGTAGATATTGAGTCTTTCTTCAGATGCATTGTGTTAGTTAAAACACAGACACATATTTGAGGCTTGTTGTTTTACCAGAATGCTTTTGTCTTATGATCTGAACACTTAATACACATATTAGCATATCTCAAAAGGTTTACTTAAAATCATTCTTTGTTTAGAATAATCAAAATCAGAGATGTGAAAAACTTAGACTTAACACATACCTCACGTAAATTCCAATATCATATAACAAAATATATGCACAACTACATAATGATAATCCAATGCTTACAGTGAAATATATCTTAAGCTTATAATAAAGTCTTTATCATATATAGTGACTCTCATTTGAGAGATCGTACCATTTATAAAAAAATGTGTGTTTTCCATAATCTCATTCCTTAAGGTTTTCACTATTTAACAGCTTATAAACCATACAACATGTATCAAACAATGTTAACCAATACTGCACAATAAGGATACTCAAGTTAATTGAGCATCACGATCCCATAACCATAGTGGCAAATCAACCATTCATGTGTAATACACATACACATCTCACACATTTACTCTTAGTCATTTCACAAAGATAAGGACTTACTACACTTCATCAATCATATACCAAACTCATTTCAATATTTCATCACCGCCAAGCAAGAACATAGGCTTCATTGCAAACCATCCACTAGTGTGTGTGTGTGTGTGTGTGTGTGTGTGTGTGTATACACACACACACACACACATCATCCTCCCAAAAAAAAAAAAACCTAAACACGCACATATTTATCAATTATCAATCCCCAAGACACGAGTACATGGTACCATCCACAATCGTAGATATCAACAATACCACTTTCTTATACTTTCATTCTAACAACCTACGCTATAGTCAAAACAACATAACTCATAGTAGTACATTATACACAAAACATTGTTCTTTTATCTTCCTTCAACAATAAAGTTCCTTTGTCATAACTTGCTCATTCATTATCTCTATAACACTCATTTTATACATAGCAATTCAAAATGTAGAACATTTAATCACTACTAAAGCATTCATCTTACTATTCCAATCATATAGGGCTTCCTTTGAAATGACACAAGTTTAAACAACTGAATAATAAAGTAAAGGATTGTAAAAGAGTATACTCAGAGATTTATCCTGGTTCACCCACAAACCTTGGGCTACATCCAGTCCTTGGCTTCACTAAGTTTCAACACTATAACTGATCACGGTTACAGACGAGTATTATATGCACACCTAGCTTCTCCAGGCTGAACTACAAGTATTGTTTGCACACCTAGCCTCTTCAGGCTCAACAAGTATTCTTGAAACAAGCCTCTTCAGGCTCAGAGAGTTTTGATAGAGTTTTGAAGCACAGCTTCAAAGTTACAAAGAAATTCAACTAATCTTTAAGCACTACAGAGAGTGAATATGAACTTGGAACTTGGTGAGTTGCAGATGAGTTATTCTTCAAATGATTTTTCAGAGTGAGAAGAAGATATGTGAGTGATCAAAGCTTTCAGCTATTGATTTGATAAGATGAATGCTTTTCTTTGAGTAATATAACTTTTCACTGATGAGTAATTTCTCTGGTTGTTTATCACTGTATCACACCACTCGTCACTGTATCACACCACTCGACTCTTTTGTTCAGTCTTCGACTTCTTCTATTTATACTTGATCACAAAGATCCGTTGAGATGCATTTGAGAGTCTTCAGCTTTGTTCATCAGGAAATAGCCATTCTGACTTGATAATAAATGCTTTGAAGAACGTTGGAGATTCCTTGTTGACATCTGAGTATAGCAGATATGCTTTTCTAGCTTTGGGCAGCGTTCTTTCCTTATTTGTGTAATACTTAGAAAAGCTCAGATAAAGTAGCTTTTCTCTTACTTACTTAAGGAATGCTTTTCTGTAGCTTTGCCCTTTTGTCTTTTCTCCTTTCTATGATTTCGATTGAAGATAAGAAATATATTAATAAACTTCTTTCAAGTTTAATTTACTATATTTCAAATCACTCTTACTTTTGAATCAGAGATTAAGTGATTCCTTCATAGAGAGCTTTTCTCCTTGGTGCGTGCTTCATCAGCATGAAAGGTGACTTAGCATTTCACATCTTCTAAGCTTGTGGATGTTTGAATATCTTTTGAATCAAATGTAACACCCCGTTTTTCGTAAGTGCTTTTCTTTAAGCCTGCTATGCTGTTTTGGTTGAGGGCTTAGTAGGATTTTTGGCTTAAAAGTCCCTTTCTGATATATGAGCACACCTATGCTCATTAGCCAGCACGCCCGTGCTTAAAGTCAGAAGCGTGTTTCTGATTTTAATTTGAGCACGCTCGTGCTTAATAGTGAGCACGCCCGTGCTCACTGTGCGGACCGCGTCTCGCTGACGCTAAGTCCAGCATGACCGTGCTTGATGAAGAGCACGATCGTGCTCAGGTCCGAGTTTTATATACATACGCAGAATCGAGGGTTAGTGTCATAACCCTGTTTTTGACGGCTGCTGCTTCCTTGTTGCGGCCAGAACTTATTCTTCCCTTATTTCCTCTTCTCCCAGTGTTATAGTGGAGTTTTGGAAGCCGGTTGGGACGCTAGTTGGTCTGTGGCAGTCTATAGGTAATGGTTCCCTCTTCCCTATTGGTTTCCTTTTCGTTTTTGTGATTTGGAAACTAATAATGTTGTGTTTCCATTGTTTAAGGCTCGGTTGAGTGTGAGCCCTTAAAGGGGAGGAACCGGTTGCTATTTAGGATGCTGTGAGAGCTACTTTCAATCCAGGTATGGGGAGAAGGGTAGTGTTATCATAGGTTCGGGGTTAGAGTAAAGTAAAGGGGTTCCCGTAACCCCGGCTTGTTTGTTTGAATATTTTTTTTTATATGATTGATTTGTTAATTATTTCTGATAACATGTTAGTGATTGTTAATATGTTATTTATATGCCTATGTTCATAATATTTGGTTTGTGTTTATGTTGTTGTGATGGCTATGAACATGATGATATTATTGGGTTGATGCCAATGTTGAGTTGATGCTGATAATGATGATGAGTTTTATTCCTTAAAACGTATTAATAACTGACTTAGGATGATTAACGGATTAATCCCTAATTTTGGCTAAAATTTAGTTACTATCTCTGCCCAGAACAGTGCAGTCACGCGATGAGCACGACCGTGCTGAACAGGTAGCACGACCGTGCTCTCAGTTGAATTCTGGAAAATGGACGTATTGTTTAGCACGGCCGTGCAGGACAAAGAGCACGACCGTGCTGCTGAGCATGACCGTGCTCAACAGGAAGCACGACCGTGCTTCACATAAGTGGCAGCACTCCCTTCACGTGGTGAAGCACGACCGTGCTGGGGTTTAAGCACGACCGTGCTCACCCCTCCTGGACAGAAACATAATTAAAGGACTTTAAGGGGTTTTAAATCCCAATTCCCCTATGATGATAAGTTGATAAAGCTAATCAAAGATAAGGATTAGACAACTTGGCTAATGTTTATCAAAGATAAATTAAGATGATGAGATGGTGAGGTGTTAAGTTTGATAAGTCGGTACCCCTTTGGGTTACTGCAAGTTGATGAGTTATGCCTTGGTGCTTTTTGGCCAAGCAAGCCTTGACCCCGTGGTTTGGGTCTAAGGCATTGTTGTTGTACCTTGGTGACCAAGAGTTTGCCCTGAGTGTTGCGGTTGATTCCGCTAAAGTCCTCAGGTAGATTCCGCGAGGCAAGTTGTTGCGATAGATTCCGCTGCGGTCGTTTCCATTGGAGTTAAGGAGGTGGCGTTGCCATTGTTGTTGTGTTGCATATGCATTGCATCAGAGTTGTTGTTGAGGGATGTTCGACATCGGGGAGGTCGTCCTAGAGTACGGCAATCTGGCCACCCACGGTTGGAGTAGATTGTCCTTGCGCCCCCGTGACGAGGCATTCGTTGGTTTGATGTGTTGGCTATCCAAGAAGTAGATTCTCTGACGTTGAGTAGATTCTCATTGTGGACATTTAACTCCGAAGTCGTCCATCCCGAGTTTAGTGGATCCACATGCATTGTTGGTTTAACGGAGTAGGATTGCATTGCACTGCATAGCATGTTGGTTGTTGATGTATGCTTAAGTTGGTGCCATGCTTGTATGATTTACTTTACTTCCTATCTCCTTACTATTATGTTTACATGATTCTTACTCCCTATGTTTGTTTGTTTGTTTGTTGTTGGCCTGATTGGCACCTTGCAGAGGATGACGAACAGCCTGGAGAGGAGGGACTCTAAGGAGCCGCCACTCATAGTTAGGGCTTGTTTTTATGTTAGTTAGATTTATTTCAGTTGTATTCCAAGGATATGTTTCCGGAATGGTTATACCAGCTCTGAGTTGTGACATCGAGGTTGGGTTATTTATTTGTTATGTTTTTATTTGTTTAAACTTGTTTTTATTTTCCGCGTTGTAAACTGGTTCATGTGGGACTTTTCTACCCATGGACAATTATTTTATTTTATTCAGTAAAATGCATGTTTTTCCTTTTAATTGTTTTTATATTAAATTCCTTATAACATGCGGGGTAGAAGGGTGTCACATTTAGTGGTATCAGAGCAGTTCGGCCCTGTCCGGATGTGGTATAAGTCTGTCATGAGTCTGTTGCGTGACTCTTGTTTGGATTATCTATATTTGTTATAGATAAGGATGTTTAAGTTAGTTGCCTATCGCTTTTACCCGCTTAAGTTCTGTACTAAGAGTTGTTTTTGGGCATGTATAGGAACTAATGGCCGGTAGAGGACGTAACGATCAGGTGATTGCTGACGCATTGGCACTCCTAGCCAATGCTATTGGACAGGTCAACCATAACAACAATGGTGGGCCAGCTGAGTTCCAGGGACTGGATAAGTTCCAGAGGAACAACCCTCCGTCGTTCAAGGGAGCGTATGATCCAAAGGGAGCACTGTTGTGGCTGAGGGAGACTGAGAAGATCTTCCGAGCCATGGATTGTAAAGATCAGTAGAAGCTCATCTTTGCTACCTTCATGTTGACCGAGGAGGCTGAGCATTGGTGGGACAACTACAGGCAGCGGATGCAGGCTGAGGGCACAATGGTTACATGGGCTGTGTTCAGACAGAGGTTTCTGGAGAAGTACTTTCCGGCAGATATCAGGGACAAGAAAGAGATGGAGTTCTTATCCTTGAGACAGGGATCGTTGTCAGTTGCCGAGTATGCAGCGAAGTTTGAGGAGCTGGCGAGGTACTACACTTCGTACCAGCATGAGACAGATGATCGCTCCAAGTGTGTGAAGTTTGGAGCGGGACTCCGGCCTGAGATCAAACAAGCCATCAGTTATCAGGAGATCAGAGTTTTCCCAATTCTGGTCAATAAATGTCGGATTTATGAGGATGCCAGTCAATTCAGAGTTACCAGTTCTAGAGGATCAGATAGTCAGAGTGGCAAAAGGACTGATCAGAGGGACAAGGGCAAGCAGCGGTATGCCCCGATGGGCAAGGACTTCAAGCAAAATGGCAAGAAGCCACATTTTCAGCAGAATAGCTTTAGGGGTGGATTCTTTGATGCCCCCAGAGCTATGAGGTGTGGTAAGTGTGGAGCACCGAACCACTATTCGTCTCAGTGTAAGGAAACACAAGTTATCTGCTTCAGATGTGACAAGCCAGGACACATCAGCCGTGAGTGTGAAGGAGCCAAGGCCGAGCCTCCCAGTGCTAGCAAGAATCAGAAGTCCCAGGCCAACAGACTGAAGACCACTGGAAGAGTCTTTACTCTTAGTGGAGCTGAAGCCTCTGAGTCTGATGACTTGATCCAAGGTACATGTTTTATTGATGGAACTCAATTAACTGTATTGTATGATTCGAGTGCTACTCACTCGTTTATATCGCATGATAGGGTCAAGGGTCTTAAATTTCCTGTTACCTTTCTTGAGTTTGATTTGCTGGTTTCTACACCTATAAATAAACCTGTTTCCACTTCTTATGCATGCAAGAACTGTCATATAGTCATAAATGATAAAACTTTTGTTGCCGATCTTAGAGCAACTCCATCCATGGTTCCTTAGCTGGTTCCTTAAGCTAAGGAACCGTGTCTTAAAAAAATTGCCATTGGAGGAGGCTGAGTTGGCATTGTTGGTTCCTTATTTTTAAGGACCGTTCCTTATCCAAGGAACGATTCCATAGCCTTATTTTAATGCACAAATTCACTGCAACTGCAACCAAAATAGGGAGGGAAACAAAACTGAATTGGTGAACATTAAATTTAACTAAACATGATCTCAGGAAAAAAAAAATTTTGAAGCAACATGAAGAAATTTTGACACCCAGAACAATAATATCAGTACAATATAAAAAACATAATAATGAATAAATTTTGAACTTGAAAATGGCTGATCTGCCTTGCCCAGTCGCCGGAGTGGAAGACCGTCGTCGCACCATCGAAAGCCAGCTTCTCCCTTGCCTAGTCACCGTCCTGCAGTGCCGGAAGCATGGTGGTTTGTGAGGGGAAGTCGTGATCTGGAACTTGTAAACCCAAATCTAAACCCCAAGACCACAGATCTGCCATGCCCGGTCGCCTATCATTCACCGCCGTCAAGGCCGTCGTCACGCCGCCGTCTGCAGGCTTCTCCCTTGCCCAGATCGCGATGAGAAGATTTGATGGTTCGGTGGTGATGAGAAGAAGAGAAGACAGTAGGCGATTGTTGTGGGTGATGAGACGAAATGAAGAAATGAAGAAGTGAGGGGTAAAATTTGGAAGAGAGATTTGAGGATTGTGGTGATGAGAAGAAATGAAGACAGGAAGATTTGTGGCCCTTGGAGGTGATGAGAAGAAGGGGACGACGGTGAGAGAGGGGAGCATAGGGCTGAGAAAATGAGGGAGCGTATGGCAGGTTGGGTCTTTTGGTTGGGCCAGTAATTTTTTTTAGAAAAAAAGGACAAGAAAGAGCTGTTGAGCAATTTCATATCCGTTAAAGGAATTCCAACGGCTAACTTAATCTTTTGCTTATAAATATTGCTTCATTTTACATCATTTTGCACACAATTTGTCAATCCACATATCTATTATTTTTTTGTTATCAAGTCATATTTTTTTTTTTTTACCAAATGGATCCCAACCAGTATCATTTGCAAGCTTACATGAATTTTTTGCAAAACCAACCACCCCCTACCGGTGACAATTATCAAAATTCTCAGTATTTTATATATCCACCACCATCAACCAATCCCAACATGTGGAATAGGCCTCCGATGGGTACCCTGGTGTGGAGTCTATTAACGACGAACCGGTAACACCACTCGGGTCCATGTCTCAGGCACAAGTGCCACAATTCTCCACTCAAGTCGGTCTAGAAAATATTATGCTCGATGAAGGAGGGGGACAACCTACTCAGAAAAAATCTCGTGTCAGGTTCTCAGTGGAAGAGGATGCACTTCTTATTCAACATGGCTCAACATTTCAAAGGATGCAATTGTGGGAGTCGACCAAAAAGCCGATGGTTTTTGGTTAAGAATCAGAGACAACTATAACGAGAACCAGGGACGTTTCCAGAGAGGGAAGCAGCTCAACTAAAATCAAAATGGCATCGGTTGAATAGTGTGGTTCAGAAGTTTGTCGGGTGCCACAAACAAGCTGTTCGTCAACAGAAAAGCGGCAGCTCAGAGAAGGACATCATGGCCGATGCTTATACGTTTTTTTCTCAAGATGAAGGTGAAAAATTCAAATTTGAACATGCATGGAGGTTGTTGAGAGATGAACCAAAATGGAAGGGAGAATCAATGGATAACTCTTCAAAAAGAACAAAGGTTTCTACTTCCGGGGCATACTCATCATCCTCAGCCCCAACGACACCAATCGATAGTTCAGACTACGATCGAGCATCACCAATGGTCAGCCCAATGGGACAAAAGGCAGCAAAAAGAAAGGAGGCGGCAAAAAGAAAGGGCAAAGCAAAAGTAGCCGAGCCTTCTGTTATCGTCGATTTGACTGTCATTGAAAGTGTTGTGAATGAAAAAAATATTGCCTTGAAGAATATGGCTGAGGCGAAGATCTTGGAGTGCAAGGCAAGGGAAACGGAGTGCAAGGCAAAGGAAGCGGAGTGCAAGGCAAAGGAAGCGGAGAGCATACCTATGTTATATGAAATCCTAATGAAGGACACATCTGGGATGCATGACAATCAACGTGCAGATCATGAACTTTGTTGTAATTTTATTAGGGCTAAGTTAGGACTTATATAGATTGATGTTGTAGTTTTTTTTTAATTAATCCCTATGTACTAGTGTATCTAGTAGAAAAATAGCCGTTGTTAAAAACTAGTCGTTGTAAAAACTAGCCGTTGTAAAAACTAGCCATTGTAAAAAACGAGCCGTTCTTAAAAACTAGCCGTTGTAAAACCTAGTCGTTGTAAAAACTAGCCGTTGTTAAAAACTAGCCGTTGTAAAAACTAGCCGTTATTAAAAACTAGCCATTGTAAAACTAGCCTATATATACATAACAATTGTGCAATCTTCTCTCATTCTCCCATTTTGCAATCTTCTCTCATTCTCTCATTCTCTCATTATCTTTGTTTCTCATATCATTTTTATTCTTATAATGGATCCAAACACCAACTTTGATACAGCCTGGAACCAACTCGTAGATGAATGTCTTGAGGACAACACTGAAGAAGAAGTAATGAGGGTAATACGGGAGAAGGTTGAAGAAGCAAACAATACCATTAGGCGCCTGAAAAGAAGAACAGTGATAGAGCGGAGGCGTGAAGAAGGACACACTCGATTGTTCAACGACTACTTCTCTGAAGATCCAGTCTACACAGATGATCAATTCCGACGAAGGTTCCGAATGCGAAGGCATGTGTTCCTTCGAATTGTAGAAGCCCTTAGCAATCATGATGAGTACTTCAAGATGAGGGTAGATGCAACTCATAGAAATGGCCTTTCACCATTGCAGAAATGCACTGCTGCTGTTCGTATATTGTCATACGGAGTGCCTGCTGACAGTGTTGATGACTATGTTCGAATTGGCGAGAGCACTGCAGTGGAATGCTTAGAGAGATTTGTAACTGGCGTGTACGAGGTATTTGGGGATGACTACCTGAGAAGGCCTAACAATGAAGACATTGGACGTCTACTACAAATGGGGGAGGCATGTGGCTTTCCAGGTATGTTAGGTTCCATTGATTGTATGCACTGGGAATGGAAGAATTGTCCAGTTGCGTGGAAGGGACAATTTAGTCGAGGTGATCATGCCAAACCCACGATCATGCTTGAAGCAGTGGCGTCTCAAGACTTATGGATTTGGCATGTATTTTTTGGCACCGCGGGTTCAAACAATGACATTAATGTGTTAAATGCATCCAATGTGTTTAACGACGTTTTGAACGGACAAGCTCCCACGGTACAATACACTGTGAATAGAACCCCATACAATATGGGGTACTATCTAGCAGATGGTATTTATCCCGAGTGGGCTACCTTTGTCAAGATCATCCCAATGCCACAAGGAGAAAAGAGAAAATTATTTGCCAAAAAACAAGAGTCAGCAAGAAAGGATGTGGAAAGGGCATTTGGAGTGCTCCAAGCTCGATTCGCAATTGTACGTGGTCCGGTGCATGCTTGGCATATGAATACAATTAAGCATATAATGTATGCATGCATTATAATGCATAATATGATTGTTGAAGACGAACAACATACGTATGGTGGTAATTTTGATTACGATCATCTAGATAATGACATCTCAACAACTGAAGTTTCTAATGGTCCACATCCCATTCATGCAACATACCTGCGAAGGAGAGCACAAATTCGTCAGAAACAAAGTCATCGTCAGCTTCAAGCAGACTTGGTGGAGCATATTTGGGATCGTTTCGGACATGAGAATAACGATAATTAGTTTTTATTGTTTGTGTGGTTATGTATGTGTCGTCGTTATGAATTTCTCTTTTTTATGTATTCCTCATTGTAATGTGTTTATCATTTTAATGTATTTCTCATCTTAATGTATTTCTCGTTTTTATGTATTTCTCATTATAATAGACTTCTCGTCTCATTTATTATTCATTTATTTTAAAAAAAACTTTTTATATTTTTTAAATATTTATTATTGTTTTACGTATTAATTAAAATAAATGAATAAATATTTTAATTTGAAACAAAATTGAGTGTAAATAAAAAATTATAAAAACATTGGTTCCTTAAGGGTTCCTTAAAAATTCAACCATTGGAGTAAAATATGAGTGGGTTGCTTAAATATGATGTGTTATTGTGGGGACCACTTTTTAATGTTTAATAATAGGTAAGGAACCCAAAATGGGTTCCTTAGAAAAACACCAATGGAGATGCTCTTATATGCTTACCTTTAAAAGACCTTGATATTATTCTTGGCATGGACTGGTTATCTTCCAACTATGTCCTTTTTAATTGTTTTGACAAGACCCTGATTTTTGGAACTCCGAAGGAGTCTAAGAATCCGGACCTTCTCTCTGCCAGCCATGTTCAAGCTTCGATGAGAGACGAAGCCTAAGTGTACATGATGTTAGCTTCCCTGGGAGTAGAGAGCAGCCCTCCTAATGTCGCTAGTGTGCCTGTGGTGCGGGAATTTCCTGAAGTGTTTCCGGGGGATGTTTATAACTTACCCCCAGAGAGAGATGTTGAGTTTACCATAGACTTAGTGCCTGGCACCGGGCCAATCTCCATAGCACCCTATAGAATGTCTCCTCTAGAGCTAGCTAAGTTGAAGGAACAGTTGGAGGACCTAATGAAGAAGCAATCCATTTGACCGAGTGTGTCTCTGTGGGGAGCACCTGTGTTGTTAGTGAAGAAGAAGGATGGTAGTATGAGGTTGTGTTTCGACTATCGGCAGTTCAACAAGGTGACCATAAAGAATCGGTATCCCCTCCCTAGGATTGATGATCTTATGGACCAGTTGATGGGCGCTTACGTCTTTTCAAAGATAGGGTACCATCAGATTCGGGTTAAGTCTGAGGACATCCCGAAGACAGCGTTTAGGACGCGATATGGTCACTACGAGTACTTGGTTATGCCCTTTGGTGTGACCAATGCTCCTGCGGTCTTCATGGACTACATGAACAAGACCTTTCACCCTTACTTGGATAAGTTTGTGGTGGTGTTCATGGATGACATCTTAGTGTACTCCAAGAGTAAGGAGGAACATGAGGAACACCTGAGGGTTGTCTTGGAGACCCTTAAGGAAAAGCAGTTGTACGCTAAGTTGTCCAAGTGTGAGTTCTGGCTAGAGGAAGTGAGCTTCTTAGGACATGTCATCTCTAAGGGTGGCATAGCAGTGGACCCAGCTAAGGTAGAGACGGTGCTCCAGTGGGAAGCGCCAAAGTCAGTAACCGAGATTAGGAGTTTCTTGGGGTTAGCCGGGTACTATAGGCGGTTCATAGAATGTTTCTCTAAGATAGCCTTATTAACCCGTCTCACCAAGAAGGGACAGTTGTTCGTGTGGGACTCTAAGTGTGAAGAGAGTTTCCAAACCCTTAAGGATAGGTTGACATCAGCACCAGTGTTAGTTTTGGCAGATCCTAGTGAACCCTTCGTAGTTTACTGCGATGCTTCTAAGCAAGGGTTAGGTGGTGTGTTGATGCAGAATGGTAAGGTAGTTGCTTACGCTTCTAGGCAGTTGAAAACCCATGAGAAGAACTACCCTACCCTTGACCTAGAGCTAGGAGCTGTGGTATTCGCTTTAAAGATCTGGAGGGATTACCTGTATGGAGCGAGGTTTGAGGTTTTTAGTGATCATAAGAGTTTGAAGCACCTCTTTGATCAAAAGGAGTTGAATATGAGGCAGCGTAGGTGGATGGAGTTCTTAAAGGATTATGACTTTGAGCTGACCTATCACCCAGGAAAGGCCAATGTGGTGGCCGATGCCTTGAGTAGGAAAACCATGCATGTCTCCACTTTGATGGTTAGGGAGATGGATTTGAATGAGGAGTTTAGAGACCTTAGTCTAGTTTGTGAGTTTACCCCTAAGAGTATTAGGCTTGGAACCTTGAGGGTTACCAACAGTCTGATGGATTAGATTAGAAAGGGTCAGAAGTTAGACAAGTTTCTCTTGGACCAACGAGAGTTGCTCGCTGAGGGTAGAGACCTAAGTTTTAAGGATGGCAGTGATGGTATCTTGAGGTTTAAGGATAGAGTTTGTGTGCCCGATGTCCCGGAGCTTAGGAAGTTGATCCTTGAAGAAGGATATATGTGTAGATTGAGTGTGCACCCAAGTGCCACTAAGATGTATCAGGACCTTAAGAGAATGTTTTGGTGGCCTAGGATGAAAAAGGATGTAGCTGAGTTTGTGTATGCGTGCCTAGTTTGTCAGAAGGCTAAAATAGAACACCAAAAGCCGTCAGGTAAGTTACAACCTTTGAGTATTCCAGAATGGAAATGGCATAGTTTCAGATAGAGACCCGAGGTTTACCTCTAGGTTTTGGAATAGTTTGCAAGAGGCTTTAGGGACAAAGCTTAGGCTTAGTTCAGCTTACCACCCACAGACTGATGGGCAGTCTGAGCGGACCATCCAATCCTTAGAGGACTTGTTGAGGGCTTGTGTGTTAGAACAGTCTGGTAGTTGGGACAAGTTTTTGCCTCTGATAGAGTTCACCTACAACAACAGCTTCCATTCCAGCATTGGGATGGCACCTTATGAGGCTCTCTATGGGAGGAGATGTAGGACACCTTTGTGTTGGAGTGAACCTGGTGATAGTGTGGTGCTAGGACCAGAGATAGTCCAAGAAACAAAGGAGAAGATCAGGTTAGTTCAGGAAAAGATGAGAGTTGCACAAAGTAGGCAAAAGAGTTATCATGATAAAAGGAGGAAGGCGCTCGAATTCCAGGAAGGCGATTATGTATTCTTGAGAGTTACCCCGACGACTGGGGTTGGTAGAGTGATGCAGGCGAGGAAACTTACTCCGAGATTCATTGGTCCTTACCTGATCCAGAAAAGAGTCAGCGAAGTCGCCTACCAAATAGCCTTACCCCCATTCTTGTCAAACCTCCACAATGTTTTTCATGTGCCTCAACTCAGAAAGTACATTCATGACCCTAGTCACGTGATAATACCCGACGCTATACAGTTGAAAGAGAACTTGACATTCGAGGTGTTACCCCTTCGAGTCGAGGATAGGAAGGTGAAGCAGCTAAGAGGTAAAGAGATTTGCTTGGTCAAAGTGGTTTGGAGTGGGGCAACTGAGGAAAGTGCTACCTGGGAGCTGGAGAGCAATATGATGGAGGCGTACCCGTATCTTTTCCCCTGAGGTAAGTGTAAATTTCGAGGACGAAATTTTTTATAAGGGAGGTGGAATTGTAACACCCCGTTTTTCGTAAGTGCTTTTCTTTAAGCCTGTTAAGCAGTTTTGGTAGAGGGCTTAGTGAGATTTTTGGCTTAAAAGTCCCTTTCTTGTACATGAGCACGCTCGTGCTTAAAGTCAAAAGCGTGTTTCTGATTTTAAGTTGAGCATGCCCGTGCTCAACAGTGAGCACGCCCGTGCTCACTGTGCGGACCGCGTCTCGCTGACGCTAAGTCTAGCACGACCGGGCTTGATGAAGAGCACAACCGTGCTCAGGTCCGAGGTTTATATACGTGCGTAGAATCGAGGGTTAACGTCATAACCCTGTTTGTGATGGCTGCTGCTTCCTTGTTGCGGCCAGAACTCATTCTTCCCTTATTTCCTCTTCTCCCAGTGCTATAGTGGAGTTTTGGAAGCCGGTTGGGACGCTATTTGGTCTGTGGCAGTCTATAGGTAATGGTTCCCTCTTTCCTATTGGTTTCCTTTTTGTTTTTGTGATTTGGAAACTAATAATGTTGTGTTTCCATTGTTTAAGGCTCGGTTGAGTGTGAGCCGCTTAAAGGGGAGGAACCGGTTGCTGTTTAGGACGCTGTGAGAGCTACCTTCAATCCAGGTATGGGGAGAAGGGTAGTGTAATCATAGGTTCGGGGTTAGAGTAAAGTAAAGGGGTTCCCATAACCCCGGCTTGGTTGTTTGAATATTTGTTTTATATGATTGATTTGTTAATTATTTCTGATAACATGATAGCGATTGTTAATATGTTATTTATATGCCTACGTTCATAATATTTGGTTTGTGTTTATGTTGTTGTGATGGCTATGAACATGATGATATTATTGGGTTGATGCCAATGTTGAGTTGATGTTGATAATGATGATGAGTTTTAATCCTTAAAACGTATTAATAACTGACTTAGGATGATTAACGGATTAATCCTTAATTTTGGCTAAATTTTGGTTACTGTCTTTGCCCAGAATAGTGCAGTCTCGCGATGAGCACGACCGTGCTGAACAGGGAGCACGACCGTGCTCCCAGTTGAATTCTGGAAAATGGTCGCACTGTTTAGCACGGTCGTGCAGGACAAAGAGCACGACCGTGCTCAACAGGAAGCACGATCGTGCTTCACTTAAGTGGCAACACGCCCTTCACTTGGTCAAGCACGACCGTGTTGAGATTTAAGCACGACCGTGCTCACCCCTCCTGGACAGAAACAGAATTAAAGGACTTTAAGGGGTTTTAAACCCCAATTCCCCTATGATGATGGGTTGATAAAGCTAATCAAAGATAAGGATTAGACAACTTGGCTAATGTTTACCAAAGATAAATTAAGATGATGAGATGGTGAGGTGTTAAGTTTGATAAGTCGGTACCCCTTTGGGTTAATGCAAGTTGATGAGTTATGCCTTGGTGCTTTTTCGCAAAGCAAGCATTGACCCCGCGGTTTGGGTCTAAGGCGTTGTTGTTGTACCTTGGTGACCGAGAGTTTGCCCCAAGTGTTGCGGTTGATTCCGCTAAAATCATTAGGTAGATTTCGCGAGGCAAGTTGTTGCGGTAGATTCCGCTGCGGCCGTTTCCGTTGGAGTTAAGGAGGTGGCATTGCCATTGTTGTTGTGTTGCATATGCATTGCATCGGAGTTGTTGTTGAGGGATGTTCGACATAGGGGAGGTCGTCCTAGAGTATGGCGATCTGGCCATCCACGGTTAGAGTAGATTGTCCTTGCGCCCCCGTGACGAGGCATTCGTTGGTTTGATGCGTTGGCTATCCAAGGAGTAGATTCTCCGGCGTTGAGTAGATTCTCAATGTGGACATTTAACTCCGAAGTCGTCCATCCCGACTTTAGTGGATCCACATGCATTGTTGGTTTAGCGGAGTAGGATTGCATTGCACTGCATAACATGTTGGTGGTTGATGTATGCTTAAGTTGGTGCCATGCTTGTACGATTTACTTTACTTCCTATCTCCTTACTATTATGTTTACATGATTCTTACTCCCTATGTTTGTTTGTTTGTTTGTTGTTGGCCTAGTTGGCACCTTGCAGAGGATGACGAGCAGCCCGGAGAGGAGGGACTCTGAGGAGCCGTCACTCATAGTTAGGGCTTGTTTTTATGTTAGTTAGATTTATTTCAGTTGTATTCCGAGGATATGTTTCCTGAACGGTTATACCATCTCTGAGTTGTGACATCGGGGTTGGGTTATTTATTGGTTATGTTTTTATTTGTTTAAACTTGTTTTTATTTTCCGCGTTGTAAACTGATTCATGTGGGACTTGTCTACCCATGGACAATTGTTTTATTTTATTCAGTAAAATGCATGTTTTTCCTTTTAATTATTTTTATATTAAATGCCGTATAACATGCGGGGTAGAAGAGTGTCACTCAAACACGTTAATTCTGATAGAAGAGTTGTTCTGACTTTGTCAGAGGCTTAGTCACATACTGAGAGAGATAGACGCTTCATTGAAGGGAGACTTCTTGATCTGTAATCTTGAGCCTTCTTCTTTCAACTTACTTCAGAAGATAGTGTTTGCATTCTTCGAATACTTTGATCATAACTCTGAATGACAACTACTTCATGCTTCTTGGTCTTAAGCATAGTCAGTTAAGTAAGAATGAACAGTTTTCTATAAGAGTATTGCTTGATACTTTCTTTTCTTTCATTTGCTTATGAATGGATAAGTCCTTTTGCTTTTGCTTTCTGTGAAGATAACAATTAGTGACTGCTTCGCTTTGGCACTGCTGCTAGCTATTCTTCTTCATAGTTTGATAAGTCTGAGAGATGTTGATGTAGGCTTTAGTGAGTCAGACTTCAGACGCATTGTACTTTTAGACAGCTTTGAGTCAGATGCTTGTATGCAACCATTTGATTCTTTCATAATCTTTTGTTGACTTGTTCTACTAAGATAGAATGCTTTGGCTACACAACTCAAGTAGATGATTAACAATATTCATATGGTTCAATGTAAAATCAATTACTTAATGTTTGGGTTCATCAAAACACACAAGGGGCCACAGGAGTGTGAGTTAGACGCATGACGAGTCAGACGCTTTATGACTTAACATTCTCCCCCTTTTTTATGATGACAAACATTCCATAACATTTTATATTGAACAAGCAAAAGAGACAAAGATGATAAAACTTTAGCATTAACAAACAAGAGATTATCAAAACATTTTGATTCCAAGAAAGTTTAGAGACTCCCCCTAAACTTATGCTATATTTAAAACAGCGAAGAGTTTTATCCTAACATACATTCTTGCTCTTTTTTTTTTATTAAACTAATTTTCTTTTGCTTTAAGTTCTTCATGTTCTCTATGTTCTCCCCCTTTTGGCATTATCAAAAAGGAAAGTACTTTGGTACTTTTGGGGAGGCATTTCGCTAGAAAACAGACAAGTAAAGTTGATAACTAACAAAGCAGTTTGTACTAACAACATATATAAGATAAACATTAACCAACAATTAGATAAATATGAGTCCAACCAAAGGCTCAAAAAGCTATCAAAACATAATAAGTCCTCAAATACAGCTCAAACAAAGACAGATATTTTAAACATAAGATCAAGATAGGGTGAATTAGGAACATCATCGAAAGACAGATTAATTCATCTTTTCAAGAATTTTGGGTAGAAGAGTCACGACTTGTTTCATTTCATGGCGCATTCCACGCAGGTCAGCTCTAGCTACAGGATCACTGACAACTGCAGGATTATGTTCAGCTCTTAGCTCATGTTGATTAGCTTGTTGTTCTAGCTACGGGAGCCTCAATCATTTCTTCATCAGAAATCATTGCCTCATGGTAGTTATCATACCATGATAGAAGTAGGAGATTAGAAGAGGGTGCAGACAACACATCAGGAGCAAACAGAGATACCAAACTTGTTTCCTCAATAGAAACTTCAGCAGTCATAGCTTCTTCCATTACAGCTTCAGCACATTGTAGAGCTTCCTCTACTACAATTTCTTCATTTTGCTCAAAAGATACAACCAACACATTTCTTGTTTCTTCTTCAAGCAGATTAATCACATACGGAATTGTTGCAGAGAAGTTAATCAAAGATGGAGTAGACACAGATACAGAAACTTAAGGGACAAAAGCATAGTATTCATCCTCAATATCAGATAAATTTGGTTCAGATGTGATAACCAGATTTGACAAACAGTTTTCAAAAAGAATAGTGACAGCGTTTCTTAACACAAGAAAGGCGTCAGAAATGGAGCATATGAAGTGATGTAGAGAGTTCAGACACATGAATTGGTGCAAGGGAGGGAGGTTTCCAGATACAGATTCTTCATAAACAGGAGTTCTACACCACAAACTCAATCTATTAACTAGAGAATGGGTGACTATGGTATAAAACAAACTTTCAGGGTACCTTTGAGGAGGAAGAGGCTCTTTTCCAGACCAGTAAAGATGATATAAAAGGTGTTTCTGAAAAGATACACTCTTGTTCCAGACACAACCATGAACAGATAACTTCTGAAAAAAGGGATAGAGAGGTAAAAGTTGTGAGGGTCCAACGTACCCAAAATGTTGCAGAGCAACAAAGCCGATCCTTCCATTCTGAGTTGGAGTCTTCCACTTATGATATTCTGTCAAACCAGATCCAGATGACTCAGCATCCCATTGACACTTCGCATCCACGAGATACACAGCCACATCACTTGGAGTGCATATTTTCTTTTCAGTCTTTCTCTTGAGATCTTTCCTCTGAGTGTAATCCAAAATAAATCTTGGAATAGGGACATGAGTATCATTTTAAATAAATTTCCTTGCCTTTACTGGTTTCTTCGAAGCTTCAAGAGCTTGCAGAACTTCTAAGGGGATTCCTTCAATAGTCTTAATTGGTTTGGGAGTGGTGTCCTGGTCAGGCCTATACTTGGCACACCAACCAAACTTATACTTATTCCAGTTTTCTTCAAACAGAGCCATCTTTATTTTTCTTTCTACTTCTGTTTCTTCAACAACCTCTTCTTGTTGTATTTCTTGTTCTTCTTCAACACTTTCCAAAACTTGTTCAGACAACCTTTTTTGCATTGTTTCTTCACTCCTTGGTTCACAGATTTTGATACCTTTGCTCAACCTTCCTTGCTCTTTATCAGTTTTCCTCCTTTCCTTTTTCTTGTTAATCTTTTCTTTTTGTTGAAACATTCAGACACACCAGCAACTAATTCAGATACAGATTTAGTTACTGAGGCTAATGGTTCTCCTGACTTAGGTTTCTTTACTTTTCTTTTCTTCTTACTGTTCTTAGCTACTGACACTTTCTTTCTTTTTCCATTCAAAATACAAGCTATGGGCTTGTCATCATCTGTGTCTCTGAGGACTCTTTCAAGAGCTTCTTTTTCAACAGGGTTTTCAACAATTATGAAATCATTCCCAGATTCAGTCTTCATTTCCAGTTCTATAAGAGTTCTTACTGAAATAACAGGAATCTGATTCATAACTTCAGAACTTAAGATGGTTCCCTTATTCCTTATCAACCTTGTCAAGAGCATAGCATAAGGATAGCATGTCTTATTTCCACTAATTATCTTAAGCATATGATTGAAGATAAGATCATTTATATCTACTTTCCTAAACTGAAGAAGTTGATATAAAGCATACTTATCAGCTCTAGAAATAATGTTTAAGGAACCTTTTCTAGGAGTGACACACCTAGCTAAGAGAAGATGTAAAAACCTTGACTTTGGTAGAAGATAACGAACAAACTTGCTTTCCATGATTCTGTCTCCGAACAGAGTTGGATTAACTTCTTCCTTGTTTTCATACTCTTCCTAGTCATCTGACATTCTTGTTCCTTCTTTGGGACAACCAGTTGCTTGAATAATGTCGCGAATGTCAAACCTATGTCTCACGTTGTTTACATTTCCAACAACGCTGAACAAGTGTGCATGTCTTGATGAGGCAGAGTTCTTCCAAAACTCTTTAAACGATGTGAGGGTAGACATTATCTCTAATCATAAAGAAGTTCATCCATCCAGTGAACTCAAGTTCTGGTAGAACGTCTAAACCAGCATCTTTGATCTCTTGAAACTCGATTGTGTGTTCTATAGCTAACTTCCTCGCTTCAGAATCTTCCATATTAGGGATAGCAGAAGAGTTTGTTGATCTCCTTGAAGCCATTTAGGGTAAGAAGGTGAATACAGACCAGGGCGGAAGAAGGGTGAAAGGTAGAAACTTTAGAGAGAGAGGAGTCTGAAGGTGAACGGTTTTGTGTGATGGAGAGGTTTATGAAAAGCACTTAGCATTTATGACGCTGACGTGCGGAGAGAGAAACTAGCCGAAGGGAGTGAAACGTTTCCTCGTTAACTTCCCACTTAATCATTCGAGAATTTTGAATTTAATTATGTCTTTCTCAGTCTTTAAGAGGGTCCACGTCATATCAGAAGAGTTTTAAACTAACAGACGCATCAAATAAAATATTCACACATAAAGTTCTTAAGATAAAATTTTAAATACTTACTTGTAAGTGATTTGTCTCAAAAATCACTAACCTCTTTTGTTGTTTCTCTTTCTCTCTGAGATGCTCTTGCTTAAATTGGAGGCTTTGGAATATATACTCTTTTGTAATTGTGAGTAGTGAGAGTCCATTTTCCAATCTCTATTAAAGGAATCTTCCTTGTTCTACTCAATAAATCTGCAAGAGGAATTATAAGGTGCTTTGGTACCCATACCTTTTTGGGTCCACTTTTGTTAGGCATTTTAGTGTGTGAAGACTTGGCTTTTCTTTTGTGAAAGCACTTGGACAAGATATGTCCAGATTTACTACAAAATGTGCATGATATTTCAAAATAAGATTTAATAGAAACTTTCAGTTTATCTGGTTTATTAGATACTTTATCATGATTCTCTTCAATGTAACCAATACTAGTTTTGTCAAAACTAGACCTTTGACTTCCGAGAAGTTTCATCAGGTTGTTCTTGCCATTGACAGATCTAGAAAGATCATTAGTGAGCTATTCCACTCTCTGTTGAAGATTTAAAACTTCTTCAGATGGTGATGTTTCAGTAATGATCTCAGCTTCGAGCATTTCTGCCTTGAGCTTTCTGTCTTCTAAGATCAGTTCATTGACCTCAAGATTTTTCTGTTAATGCTCCTTAGTGAGCTTCACATACTTTTTCTTAAGTTCTTTGAACTTATCAAGAATACAGTTAGATTCACTGAGAAGTTCATGATAGGCATCTTGTAAATCCTCAAATTCAGAATTTACCTCATAATCTGAGTCAGTGTCTCCAAGTAGACATTTGAACTTATCATCTGATTCTTTGTCCAGATCTTCCCAAGTGATCATCTTTTTGAGTGGTGGAATTTTGTCACCAACTGTTTTGATTGCTGCTTTCTTAGCTCTTATTTTGATCCAGAATCTTCTCATCTTTCTGGTTGTTTTAGAAACGTATTCATCTTCATCATCATTTTGAGAATGTTGATCTTTTGATGTACTTGAAGATGGAAGCTTGTCAACATTGTTAACTGATCTTTCTTCAGATGTTTCTTTGACAACAGCATGTTCATCATATAGTTCTTCAAGTCTATTCCAGATATCTTTGGCTATTTCATAGCTACTGACTTTATCATATTCAGACCAGCTAAGAGAACATACAATAAGATATTTTGCTTTGGCATTAAGTTGAACCATATTTTTGTGTTCTGATGTCCATCTGCTTCTAGGGATAACATTTCCATTTTCATCAGTTGGATTATAAGGACCTTGAGATATGATTTCCCATATATCTAGATCAATTGACTCTATGAACATTCTCATCTTACTCCTCCAGTACTTATAGTCTTTCCCATTGAACATGGGTGGTTTACTGACATATGTACCCTGATTGTACATTTGTTGCTTGATCCTGCATCACTGGCCATTCTTCAGAATCTTTTCCTCTAACTGTGAGGTGCGCAACCCAGAGGCTGAGCTCTGATACTAACTGAAATGGCACAAAACAACACTAGAAGGGGGGTTGAATAGTGTTTTCGAAAATTAGAGTTTAAGAAGCACAAAAACAAAATCAGTAATTGTGAGATAGTTAGAGACAGACGCCTTTCTCAACAAACTGATTTGCAACTATTTATCACACCCAAGTTAGTTACTTAAAATAGTTAAACAACTGAATAATAAATTAAAGGATAGGGAAAGAGTATATTCAAAGATTTATCCTGGTTCACCCACAAACCTTGGGCTACATCCAGTCCTTGGCTTCACCAAGTTTTAACACTATGATTGATCAAGGTTACAGACGAGTATTATTTGTACACCTAGCCTCTCCAGGCTCAACCACAAGTATTGTTTGCACACCTAGCCTCTTCAGGCTCAACAAGTATTCTTGAAACAAGCCTCTTCAGGCTCAGAGAGTTTTGAGATAGTTTTGAAGCACAGCTTCAAAGTTACAAATCAATTCAACCAATCTTTAAGCACTACAGAGAGTGAATATGAACTTGGAACTTGGTGAGTTGCAAATGAGTTCTTATTCAAATGATTTTTCAGAGTGAGAAGAAGATATGTGAGTGATCAAAGCTTTCTACTATTGATTTGATAAGATAAATGCTTTTCTTTGAGTAATATAGCTTTTCACTAGAGAGTAATTTCTCTGGTTCTTTATCACTGTATCATATCATTCCACTCTTTTGTTCAGTCTTCGACTTCTTCTATTTATACTTGATCACAAAGATCTGTTGAGATGCATTTGAGAGTCTTCAGCTTTGTTCTTCAGGAAATAGCCATTCTAACTTGATAATAAATGCTTTGAAGAAGGTTGAAAATTCCTTGTTGACATCTGAGTATAGCATATATGCTTTTCTAGCTTTGGGCAGCGTTCTTTCCTGATTTGTGTAATACTTAGAAAAGCTCAGATAAAGTAGTTTTTCTCTTACTTACTTAAGGAGTGCTTTTCTGTAGCTTTGCCCTTTTGTCTTTTCTCTTTTCTCTAATTTCGATTGAAGATAAGAAATATATTAATAAACTAAGTTTAATTAACTATATTTCAAATCACTCTTACTTTTGAATCAGAGATTAAGTGATTCCTTCATATAGAGATTTTCTCCGTGGTGCGTGTTGACAAGTGACCTCAAACACAAGAGGGGGGTGAATTATGTGTGAATTGATTTTTGAAAACTTTTAGCAAATTAAACTAAGTTTAAAACTTGTTTTGATAAACAATAACTTAATAGTAAGACGTTGTGAAATAAAGCCTATGAAAAGATAAAAACGTTGCGATAAAGATAAAGAGATAAGGAAGAAGATGACACAGCGATGTATCTTGGTTCGGCCACACAACTACCCACGTGGTCTACGTCCAGTCCCCAAGGCAATACGACCAAGGGATTTCAATCAACTCTAGTTTTTAAAACAGGCTAAACTAGAACCTTTACAAAGTAGAGAACTCTTAACACAAATCACAGGACGTACTATCCCTTGTGCAAGAGCCTCAAGAAAGCGTTTGTGAGATCACACTCAAAAATAAACTGTAAAAGTTTTACAATGAGAAAGCACTCAAAAGTGCAGATATGAAATACAACTTGAAGCACAATAATAGTAACACCTATATGGTGTATAAGTTTCTCAAAATAATATGATCACGTGTGAGTGCAAGAGTAAAAGAAATAATAATCAGAGTTTTAAGCACAATAGAGAATAGAAGAGAGTAGTAGATGGGGCATTTTTCCAAGGCTGCCAAGCTTCCTATTTATAGAGAATAGGTTAGGGTTCAATGTGAAATTAGGTCAAGCCTCTTAAAATGCATTTCTGCCGCAGCATAATCGATTATTTAAAACCCATAATCGATTATTTAATGTGTTTTCATGAAGCGCGCGTCTGGACAGAAAGGTCATAATCGATTATGTGTTCACTGTTTTTTCTCTAAAGAAGATAATCGATTTCATTAATCGATTATGATGTTACTGACTCTTTCATAAAAGGCTATAATCGATTACATAATCGATTACAGGGTTTCAGATGTAGCACATTGGAAGTCAGTAAGGTCATAATCGATTATCCAATTTCAATAATCGATTATTATATTTCAAAATTTGAATTCAATGGCTTTAATATCATAATTACTCATTAACACTCATTAAAGCCATTTAACCACGACTCATAATCAATTATAGCATTTCCATAATCGATTATGGTGCGTATCAGGTGGTTATTCAAAAACTTGACAATTAAGGAAAGATTGCCCAATTAAGCTTAATTTTAATTGTCAGTTTTAATCACATGTTATTAATTATTTAATCACATGATATATATTTTAAAGCACATGTTAAATATATGTGTGTGTGTGAGTGACCATATTAAATTGAGAACCCTACTTACCATTTACAGATTATTCTAAAACAACCAATACAAATAGTAAAATTCCCTTTTTACCCCTTTTGATTGCTTTGCCTAATCTTGACTGCTCGTTTGGCCTTTTTCACGCTTTTTGAAAATAAGTCCTTAGACTTAAAAGTCTTTTGTCATTAGTCAAAATATATGTACCTGTCAAGGCATACATCCACAAACTCCCCCTTGTTGATGATGACAAACATCTCATGAGGGAGTTTCTAAAATATAGAGTTAGAGCAATGAATATATATATCTGAGTTTTAAAACGTTTGCTCAACTCCCCCTCACTTCATGCAATATTTTGAAATTCTTAAAATTCTCCCCCTTAAGCACGCACTCAAATATCTCTCCCCTTTTTGGCATTATCAAAAAGTGGAAAAAGCAGGTTAAATATTACATGGCATACATCCACCAAGATTTAAACATTTCAAGCATAAGACATACTTAACCATGGCATGCATATAAATAGTCGACCACACATCATAGTCATAGATAATTAAAGAGTGTGCATACGGAAGTCAAAGTGCCAGGAAAATACAGTCATCCAAAAAAAAAAACAGTAGTGAAATGTATAAACTAAATATAAAATAGTACTATATATAGTACTCATCACCACCATCTCCTCCATCATCATTACCACCATCATCATCACCATCACCATCAGTGCCATCATCAGTGCTGCTGCGCTGTGGTGCTCCACGGAGTGGGGTGGCCTCAGATGCAGTGACTCTACGCTCCAAGGATTTTACTTCCAATGAGAGCTCACGAATAGCCGTAGAGTTTGCTCGGATCTCAGTGGTGTTCACCCGAACCTCAGCTAGAATACTCTCAAGTAAAGCCATCATTTCTGGTGAGGCTGTAGCAGGAGGTGCCTGTGAACATGATGCTCCACCGGTGTTGGTTTGCTCAGTTGTATGCCATTTCCATCCTTTGGGATTGTATTCCCAATCACCACCTCGAGACATGATTCCCATCTGGTTAATTGTACCATCTTTCATCATAGCATGGAATTTCTTGTAATCCAGCTTAGTCTCTCCAGTGAGATTAACCCTAACATGCCTAATGATGCGGGTCACCAGATGACCATAGAGTAACTCAGCACTACCCCTATTGTCATACATATGCTGCATGACCAAGCCAGCCCAGTTTACTTTCTTTTTATTTTCCAGCAACCACAGAATAACAACATCCATTCTCAACAGCTGTGAAAAATTATGGCGTCTAGGAAATAAGAGCCTAGCTACCACATAGTGCAACAACCTGCTTTGCACTTTCATTTGCCCACCAGTTATTTCCTTGTCATTAGCATCAGAAGGATCAGATAAGACATCCTTGATGGCTTGGATTCTAGCAAATTCATTTACCAAGGGTTCCGCAGCAGGACCCTCAGCAGTGGCATAAGTGCCTTCAGAAGGCAAGCCAACTACTCTTCCAAATGCCTCATCACTGAGACGAATGGGTTTCCCACAGACTTCAGACATTAATACGCCATCAACTAGCCTAAGGTTGCAGTAAAATACCTTAACCAAGTCTGGGTAGACATCCTCTGATTGTGACAGAAACTCAGTGATTTCTGCATGGTCCAGATACTCCAAAAATTTGAAGTTGCTCTTCCGCATCCATTCAATGTCCAGAAAACGAGGTTTCTGAATCTCTTTCCCAATGTATGTGCTCATGTAGTTTGCCAACTGATCCCCATTGGTGAACCATTTGTCCACTTGTTCTTGTGTAAGTGGACCCAGATTTATTGCTGCTGTTCTTTGGCGTTTTGGAGGCATGATGATGATAGGAGTTGAGTAGGGATGAAGAGTTTTGAAAAAGATGAGTTTTGTAGCAGAAAAACCAGAGAAAGGAGAAGATAGAGGCACATGAACAGTGTTAAACAAGTGAAAAATGACGTTAGGGTTTGGATTTACCTTATAAACTCGCACAATAATCGATTATCTTACCATCATAGTCGATTATTTTGATGACGTGGCAGCTCCTAATTGGTTGGATCCTGCCCGTGTGGTTTTGGCGCCAGCCTTTCAACTTCAAATAATCGATTAGGTAATCGATTATTTTCTGGGTTCTTCATCAGAAAATCGATTATGGATGAACATTGAAGAACGCTAATCGATTATGTAATCGATTATTCTGTTTCTGGATTTCTGAATTTGTAGTGCTAATCGATTGTGCTAATCGATTATCATCTTCCTGTCCACGCTGCTCAAAGAGACAGTGGATGCATAATCGATTATAGTAATCGATTATGACTTCTCTGTTTTTTGGACTGAAACTTTTATTTTGGCATAATCGATTATGATAATCGATTATGCTCTTTCTGCCTGCACACTTAATAAACATATTAGCAAATAACAAGGTGTGTTATGCAGAAATGCATGATTGATTCAAAATCCCTAATTCAGTTCTTATAAAAAAGAAGCTTTCTTTTGATAGGGGTTTTGTAAAAATATCTGCAAGTTGTTTGGTTGTTTCAACAAATTCAATCATGCAATCCCCTTTTTGAACATGATCCCTAATAAAGTGGTGTCTAATTTCAATGTGTTTAGTCCTTGAGTGATACACAGGATTCTTAGTGAGGTTTATGGCACTTGTGTTGTCACATTTTATGGGAACAGTGTTGAGATTAATTCCATAATCATTTAACTGTTACTTCATCCAAATGATTTGTGCGCAACAACTACCCGTCGCAACGTATTCCGCTTCAGTGGTGGATAAAGCCACACTTGCTTGCTTCTTGCTATGCCAAGAAACTAAAGTATTTCCTAGTAAGTGGCAAGTTCCACTAGTGCTTTTTCGGTCTAATTTGCAGCCCGCAAAATCAGAGTCCGAATATCCAATTAGGGTACAATCTGCCCCTTTAGGGTACCATAAACCCATGTTTTGTGTGCCAATGAGATATCTCATGATGCGTTTTACCGCGGCGAGATGTGATTCTTTTGGGTTCGATTGAAAACGTGCACACATGCAAACACTAAACATGATATCAGGGCGACTAGCAGTAAGATAAAGGAGAGAACCTATCATACCTCTATACTTACTTAAGTCGACGGATTTACCATTTTCATCCTTGTCAAGGTAACAGGATGTGCTCATGGGAGTTGATAGCTCTTTTGAATTGTTCATCCCAAACTTCTTAAGAAGCTCTTTGCAGTACTTTGACTGATTGATGAAGATTCCTTCCTTTGATTGCTTTATTTGTAACCCAAGAAAGTAGTTGAGCTCCCCCATTATTGACATTTCAAATTCACTTTGCATAATTTTTGAAAAATTCTTGCACAAAGCTTCGTTAGTGGCACCAAAAATTATGTCGTCCACATATATTTGCACAAGTAAAATGTCATGCTTTTTGTTTTTGATAAAAAGTGTGGTGTCAACTTTTCCTCTTTGAAAACCATTTTCAAGTAAGAATTTGCTTAGGCGTTCATACCAAGCCCTAGGGGCTTGCTTTAAACCATATAAAGCCTTTTTCAGTTTGAAAACATGGTTTGGAAATTCATAATTTGTAAAACCCGGAGGTTGATCCACATAAACCTCTTCTTGAATAAAACCGTTCAAGAAGGCGCTTTTGACATCCATTTGAAAAAGTTTAAAATCCATGATGCAAGCAAAAGCAAGAAGCATACGAATAGCCTCTAGTCTAGCTACGGGAGCATAGGTTTAATCAAAGTCTATGCCCTCTTGTTGGTTATAGCCCTTAGCAACAAGTCTAGCTTTGTTTCTAGTTATTATTCCATTTTCATCTAGCTTGTTACGAAAAACCCACTTAGTTCCAATTACTAAATGGTTTTTGGGTTTAGGGACTAATTCCCAAACATCATTTCTTTCAAATTGGTTTAATTCTTCTTGCATGGCAAGTGTCCAATGTTCATCTACTATGGCTTCATCAACATTATTAGGTTCAATTTGAGAAACGAAAGCCATGTAATGACATATTTGATTAAGAGAGTTTCGAGTTGTTACCCCTTTTGATATATCACCTATTATGTTGTCAAGAGGATGGTGTCTTGATGTTCTCCATTCTCTTGGAAGATCTGGAAGGGGTGTCTCTTCTTCTTGTGGAGGTGGTTGATTAATAATGTTCTCCTCTTGAATTCTTTTCTCCTCAAGAAGAGTGTTTCCCAGAATTTCTGCAACATCATCAACACTATCCTCTACTACAATTTTAGGGTTAGTCTCATCAAAAGACACATGCACAGATTCTTCAATGGTCATAGTTCTTTTATTATATATTCGAAAAGCTTTACTAGAATTGGAATATCCAAGAAATATACCTTTATCAGCTTTAGCATCGAACTTACCAAGATTTTCTTTACCATTATTTAACACAAAGCACTTACATCCGAATACGTGAAAGTGGGAGATGTTAGGCTTCCTTCCCTTGTAAATTTCATAGGGCGTTTGTTTCATAATAGGTCTTATAAGGACTCTATTCATCACATAGCATGCGGTGCTTACCGCGTCTGCCCAGAAATACTTAGGAAGGTTGGTCTCATTGAGCATCGTCCTCGCTAGCTCTACTAGAGACCTATTTTTCCTTTCCACCACCCCATTTTGTTGGGGAGTCCTTGGTGAGGAAAAATTATGCCCGATTCCATTTTCAGTACAAAAGGCCTCAAATGCCTCATTTTGGAACTCACCACCATGATCACTTCGGATAGTTACAATGTTTAATCCCATCTCGTTTTGAATAACCTTGGCAAGTTTATGAAAGGCACCGAAAGCATCATTTTTATGAGAAATAAACAATGTCCATGTATAACGAGAATAGTCATCCACAATTACAAGTGCATAGTAATTACCACCAAAGCTCATGGTTCTAGATGGACCAAACAAATCCATATGTAAAAGATGTAAAGGCCGGTTTGTAGAAATAACATTTTTAGTTTTGAAAGAGGCCTTTACTTGTTTTCCTTTTTGACAAGCATCACACATTTTGACTTTTTCAAAACGGAGCTTTGGTAAACCAATTACTAAGTCCTTGCGAACCAACTTATTAAGATGGTCCATGTGAATATGGGCCATCCTCCTATGCCATAGCCAAGTTTCATCCTCTTTGCTAATTAGACAGCATACATCATTTGAAGGTAGGTCATCTAAGCAAACCATATAGATATTTCCAATTCTTTGTCCAATTAACTTGGTTTGATTTTTAGAATCTATGACCGTGCATTTTAAGTTATCAAAAACAACATTGAAGTTCTTATCACAAAGTTGGCTAATACTCAAAAGATTGTGTTTTAAACCTTCAACATACAAAACATTTTCAATGATGGGATTTGGACTCTTACCAACAGTTCCAATTCCCAAGATTCTACCTTTGTTGTTGTCACCGTAGAAGACGAATCCACCCTTTTTGGGTGTAAGAGAGGAGAACTTGTTTTTGTCTCCCGTCATGTGCTTGGAGCATCCGCTATCAAGATACCAATTTGTGTTCCTTGCTTTCAAGCACACCTACAAAACAATTTCAAGTTTTAACTTTTGGTACCCAAATCATGTTGGGTCCTTGAGAGTTAGCTTTGGGCGCATTGCCCTTTTTAACCCATACTTTCTTGCCTTTGACATTAACATTCTTTCTAGCATTGCAAATAGATGCAGTATGTCCCTTTCTACCACAATAGAAGCATTTTACGAAAGGACTACTAGAAGTATTGGTTGGGCTAAAAAACTTTTTAAAGGATTTTTCATGTAATTTAGGGTGATAACCCAAACCAGCTTTATCATAAGTTCCTTTTTGATTTCCTAACAAAACATTGAGGTTGTCTCTCCCATTGGTGAATTTTGCAAGGATATCATACAAGTCCTCAATTTTGTTTTTCAAAGCATTACATTCATTGCATTTCGAAATTTCATTTATTTTGTTTTCACATGATAAGCATGATGAGGTTTTGTTTGAAAGAATTTGTTCTTCCTTGATAGCCTCCATTTCTTTATTTAATAAACCTATTTTTGTTTCAAGACTAGAAATGGTTTTCTTTGAAGATAAAATGATTTTTCTAAGACGCATGCTTTCATTATTCAATTCTTCACATGCACAAAGCAAATCATCATATGACAATTCATTTTCAATTTCATTATCAGTTACCTCATCCTCGTCGTCCTCATGATTGGCCATGAGGCAAAGGTTTGCCTCCTCGTTGTTGGATTCATCGGAGGAGTCCATGTCATTGTCTTCCCAAGCAATGTATGCTCTCCTTCCTCTTTTGTCCTTTTGTGGCCTCTTTTCAAATTTGTCATTCTTCTTTTGACTTAGAGGACACTCGGGCCTTATGTGACCTTTCTTTTTGCAGTTGAAGCACGTTGGCACATAAGTGGTTCCTTCCTCCATCAACCTTCTTTTGAGGGGTGAAGCTTGGTTGTGTTTTCCCTTTGCTCCTCATAAATTTCTTAAATTTTCTTACCATTAGACTCATATTCTCATCTCCTTCACCAAGCTCATCAAGTTCATCAAAGTCAATATCTTCCTCATTTGTTTCACTTATACTTGCTTTGAGAGCAAGCCCTTTCTTTTTCTTATCACTTTCCTCACTTTCTATGAGGCGATTCAATTAAAGTTCATGTTCCTGCAATTTACCAAATAAAGTTGCCAAAGACATAGATGTTAGATCACGTGATTCGGAAATCGCAGTTACTTTGAGTTGCCAACTTCTATTTAAACATCTAAGAACTTTATTTATTAAATCTTCATTATTAAACACCTTCCCAAGAGCCCTAAGATGATTTATTATATGGATGAAGCGTTTTTGCATATCTTGTATGCTTTCACCTTGTTTCATCCTAAATAGCTCATACTCATGGGTTAATATGTTCATCCTAGCCCTTTTGACCTCGGTAGTACCTTCATGGATCAATTCAAGGGTGTCCCACATTTCTTTAGTGGTCTTGCAATTTGAGACCCTATAGAACTCATCGTAGCTTAAAGCTGAGGTGATGATGTTCCTAGCTTTCAAATTGTATTGGACCTTTTTCTTTTCCTCGTCGGTCCAAAGAGTTTTTTGGTTTATCCACCGAAGCACCATTAACGGGGACAAATGGACCATTTTCCACAGCATCCCAAATATCAATATCAGATGCTTCTAAAAAGATTTGCATTCTTTCTTTCCAATAACCATACCCCTCACCATCGAACGATGGAGGTCTGTTTACGGAATTACCCTCATTACGAAAACTGTTTGAAGTCATCTTTCCTCTTGAGACGGTTTCGTCCTTTATATCCAAGAGTTAAGCTCTGATGCCACTTGTTGACAAGTGACCTCAAACACAAGAGGGGGGTGAATTGTCTGTGAATTGATTTTTGAAAACTTTTAGCAAATTAAACTAAGTTTAAAACTTGTTTTGATAAACAATAACTTAATAGTAAAACGTTGTGAAATAAAGCGTATGAAAAGATAAAAACGTTGCGATAAAGATAAAGAGATAAGGAAGAAGATGACACAGCGATGTATCCTGGTTCGGCCACACAACTACCCACGTGGCCTACGTCCAGTCCCCAAGGCAATATGACCAAGGGATTTCAATCAACTCTAGTTTTTAAAACAGGCTAAACTAGAACCTTTACAAAGTAGAGAACTCTTAACACAAATCACAGGACGTACTATCCCTTGTGCAAGAGCCTCAAGAAAGCGTTCGTGAGATCACACTCAAAAATAAACTGTAAAAGTTTTACAATGAGAAAGCACTCAAAAGTGCAGATATGAAATACAACTTGAAGCACAATAATAGTAACACCTATATGGTGTATAAGTTTCTCAAAATAATATGATCACGTGTGAGTGCAAGAGTAAAAGAAATAATAATCAGAGTTTTAAGCACAATAGAGAATAGAAGAGAGTAGTAGATGGGGCATTTTTCCAAGGCTGCCAAGCTTCCTATTTATAGAGAATAGGTTAGGGTTCAATGTGAAATTAGGTCAAGCCTCTTAAAATGCATTTCTGCCGCAGCATAATCGATTATTTAAAACCCATAATCGATTATTTAATGTGTTTTCATGAAGCGCGCGTCTGGACAGAAAGGTCATAATCGATTATGTGTTCACTGTTTTTTCTCTAAAGAAGATAATCGATTTCATTAATCGATTATGATGTTACTGACTCTTTCATAAAAGGCTATAATCGATTACATAATCGATTACAGGGTTTCAGATGTAGCACATTGGAAGTCAGTAAGGTCATAATCGATTATCCAATTTCAATAATCGATTATTATATTTCAAAATTTGAATTCAACGGCTTTAATATCATAATTACTCATTAACACTCATTAAAGCCATTTAACCACGACTCATAATCGATTATAGCATTTCCATAATCGATTATGGTGCGTATCAGGTGGTTATTCAAAAACTTGACAATTAAGGAAAGATTGCCCAATTAAGCTTAATTTTAATTGTCAGTTTTAATCACATGTTATTAATTATTTAATCACATGATATATATTTTAAAGCACATGTTAAATATGTGTGTGTGTGAGTGACCATATTAAATTGAGAACCCTACTTACCATTTACAGATTATTCTAAAACAACCAATACAAATAGTAAAATTCCCTTTTTACCCCTCTTGATTGCTTTGCCTAATTTTGACTGCTCGTTTGGCCTTTTTCACGCTTTTTGCAAATAAGTCCTTAGACTTAAAAGTCTTTTGTCATTCATCAAAATATATGTACCTGTCAAGGCATACATCCACAGTGCGTGCTTCATCAGCACGAAAGGTGACTTTGCATTTCACATCTTCTAAGCTTGTGGATGTTTGAATATCTTTTGAATCAAACACGTTAATTTTGACAGAAGAGTGGTTCTGACTTTGTCAGAGGCTTAGACGCATACTGAGAGAGATAGACGCTTCATTGAAGTGAGACTTCTTGATCTGTATTCTTGAGCCTTCTTCTTTCAACTTACTTCAGAAGATAGTGTTTGCATTCTTCGAATACTTTGATCATAACTCTGACTGATAACTACTTCATGCTTCTTGGTCTCAAGCATAGTCAGTCAAGTAAGAACGAACAGTTTTCTATAAGAGTATTGCTTGATACTTTCTTTTCTTTCATTTACTTATGAATGGATAAGTCCTTTTCCTTTAGCTTTCAGTGAAGATAACAATCAGTGACTACTTCGCTTTGGCACTGCTGCTAGCTATTCTTCTTCATAGTTTGATAAGTCTGAGAGATGTTGATGTAGGCTTCAGTGAGTCAGACTTCAGACGCATTGTACTTTTAGAAAGCTTTGAGTCAGACGCTTGTATGCAACCATTTGATATTGACTTGTTCTGCTGAGATAGAATGCTTTGGCTACACAACTCAAGTAGATAATTAGCAATATTCAGATGGTTCAATGTTAAATCAATTACTTAATGTTTGGGTTCATCAAAACACATAAGGGGCCACAGGAGTGTGAGTCAGACGCATGACGAGTCTGAAGCTTTATGACTTAACATTCTCCCCCTTTTTTATGATGACAAACATTCCATAAGATTTTATATTGAACAAGCAAAAGAGACAAAGATGATAAAACTTTAGCATTAACAAATAAGAGATTATCAAAACATTTTGATTCCAAGAAAGTTTAGAGACTCCCCCTAAACTTATGCTATATTTAAAACAGCTAAGAGTTTTATCCTAACATACATTCTTACTCTCTCTCTTTTTTATTATTAAACTAATTTTCTTTTGCTTTAAGTTCTTCATGTTCTCTATGTTCACCCCCTTTTGGCATTATCAAAAGCAAAGTACTTTGGTACTTTTGGGGAGGCATTTCGCTAGAAAATAGACAAGTAAAGTTGATAAATAACAAAGCAGTCTGTACTAACAAACAGATATAAGATAAACATTAACCAATAATTAGATAAATATGAGTCCAACCAAAGGCTCAAAAAGCTATCAAAACATAATGAGTCCTCAAATACGGCTCAAACAAAGACAGATATTTAAAAACATAAGATCAAGATAGGGCGAATCAGGAACATCATCGAAAGACAGATTAATTCATCTTTTCAAGAATTTTGTGTAGAAGAGTCACGACTTGTTTCATTTCATGGCACATTCCACGCAGTTCAGCTTTAGCTATAGGATCACTGACAACTGCAGGATTCTGTTAAGCTCTTAGTTCATGTTGATTAGCTTGTTATTCTGGCTGCGGGACTTCTTCTTCTCTTGGGTGCACTGAGACTTCAGGGATAGTGTAACACCACGATTTCTGCTGTTTTCTGTATCGATAAACAAATATCTGTTTATATTTTTGTTCGAGACCTAGAAAATGATTTTGGTTGAAACAAAATCATATTTAGACTCGACTTCATGGTGAAAGCCTACGGTTAAATTTTGGGTTGAAAATTCAGACAAAACCCGGTCTGCGTTTTCACTGACAGTAAGATTTTACTGGTCAGAAAACCTAATTTTGACCCGATAATGAAACAATAATTATTCTTATCCCTTTTTAAGTGATATAGGCCTTTTTGAAAATTTCACTCTAAAATAAAATATTATATTTGGTTCGGGCAAAATTTCGAGTTAAATCGGTTGCGGAAAACCTAAATCGGGAGAATAACCGAGTCGGAGTCGGAACTACGAAGACTGAACCGGACACTGGGCCAAGGTTGGGCAAATGTCACAATGTTGTGGTGAGTGTGGTGAGTCACCACTAATGACTCACACTAGTCATGATTAAGTTACTAAATATCTTAGATATTTTGTTAAATAAATGACTAAAATGCCCCTAAGTGTGATTAGAAACCCCAAATTCCCCTTAATGACTCACTCACTCTCTCCCTCACTCTCTTTTCTCACGGCAGCACCCCCCCCCCCCCCCCCCCCACCCACACCCACACCCACACCCACACCCACACCCACTCTCATTTGTTCATCAATTACACTCAAAGAAAACCAAAAGAAAACCCTAAGTTCGTAAGTGTTGTCTTGCAAGTTTGGATCAAACTCTTCATTTCTTCTTCATCTTCAAGAGGTAATCCCTCAACTCTCATGAACATTAAATGTTTATATTCATTCATTTCAATCATCCAAGATCAATACCCATTTCTTCAACTTTCATGTTTTGTCTTAAAAAATTTGTCGAAAAGCATATGATGCTTATTTTTGAATTCTAACAATTTTCTATACCTCCCTACTACTCTAGGATCATGGATCCAAGAGGATGTAAAATTTTGAAACCCCTAGCCATATTTTTTATTTTGGGCCGAATCCTAACCACAAAATGGGTTAGATGATTTTGATTCATTTTCAAGTTATGACAATTTTCCCAAACTCTACACTACTCTAAGGTCATGGATCTAAGAGTATGTGAAATTTTGAAATCCCTAGCCTACTTTTCCTATGATGGTTGAACCTAGACATATAGGTTGTAGGAGATTTTATTTCATTTTGTAACTTGTTCTTTACTTGTTTGTGAAGGATTAGTTGAGTAATTGTGTTTGGAGTCTTGTGGAGGAAATTGAGGGTGTCGAGATCATTTTCGGAAGGAAAATCCACACGTTAAGGTAAGGAGAGTTTGCCTGAGGAGCTTCGATAACTATGTGTATAAATTGTTTGGTGTGTCTGTAACTATTTGTGATAGTTTGTGGTGTTTGTTTTAAATTATTGCGTAATATTCTGTGATGCATGATTTATCTTTGAAAGCATGCTATAAATTGCGATGTGTGAATTTATTGTTGGTTCTGAAAGCATGTGATAAATTGTATTGTATGAAATTTTCTGTTGATTTTGTGATTGGCAGGAAGCTTGACATCGGTCAGTGCTTATTGAAAATTAAGGATAAAACGTTAAGAAAGTTTAAGGAAGACTTTATGTTTTTTAAAATTAATGGATTTAATTTTAAGGTGAAAATAATAATATTTTAATGGGTTTTAACAAAAGAATAAGTTAATGAGTGACAGCGAGAACGTAACCGTGAAAAAAATTTACTTTTTCTCTTTTTTAGAAAAAGACGGGAAAATGGAAATAAATATTAATTTTCATAAAATAGATTTTAAAATTGTTTTAAGGTTGATGATTAATAATTTTTTTTTAGAAATAAGGGGTTTTTGTTTGCCGAACGGCATTATGAGGAAAAATGATCTTTTTACGTGAGAAAAATAATTAAAATGTGTCAAAAATGATTTTCAAAGGGTTAACGGATTTTTAGAAAATAAAAATAAAGGAAATTAATGAAAAATGATTTTCGTTACGTTTTAAAACGAATTTCATCAGAAAAGGGTTTTTGGAAAAGAATTTAAGAACAGCGGAAATTTTCCGACAAACTTGGATAAGTTTTCGGAGTTTTTGTTTTGGTATTTATGTTTCACCGAACGAAAACTTTGGAGGAAATAAAAGAAAGGATAAGGACCTAGATTGCCGAGATGTCGGGCTAGTGTTCCTAAGAGGAAATTGTACTTTGGAGGTGGAAAGGATTGTAATACTTAGGGAAAAGGTAGTCGGGAGCTTTAAGGCTCGACAAAGAAAAGACGAACGAAAAAGAACAGTTGCGATAACAAAGGGTTTTACATGCATAGTCTGGCAAATATGCCATTTTGGGCAGACGTGCCTTGTATATTGAGCTACAATTTCACAAAGGGTGAATTGGGATAAATTGGTTAGTTACGGACCAAAGATAAATTCTAGGGTCTTTGGGTCTTAGGGACATTCGGGCTTCGAAAATTCAGCGAATGCTCGAGGCCTTGCAACCTCGGGTCGTGGAATTCGGTTACCCGGCACGAATGTACTCAATAGGGAACTATTCCAATATTATTTTAGGTGCTCCATTGTGGTATCCTTGAACAATTGGAGCCGGACCTAAATTTATAGGCCGATCTCATGAGACAATTGTGTTAAGGGGTATCGCAGCCTAATCATTGCTCGAAGGAGGGAAGTTAAGATCTCCGGAGAATAAAGGCAAGACTCATAGGTTGGATATTGAAGTGCCATGCATGCTTGAAAAATCACGATTTGATTGTCGGGTATTAATCCCACTGGTAGGAAATATTTATTGAATATATATATGATGTTTGTTTGGGTGTCATGCATGTAGTTTTCATGATGAATCTCAATATTGGTATCTCACCCTTGCTTGTATTTATTTCATGTTGGGTTTTTACTATGCTTCTATATATATATATATATATATATATATATATATATATATATATATATATATATATATATTCGAGTACAGATGAACCGCACGGGTCCGATATCCTACATGGGGATACGTTCCCGTCACTTCAACAGTCATAGCTTCTTCCATTACAGCTTCAGCACATTGTAGAGCTTCCTCTACTACAATTTCTTCATTTTGCTCAGAAGATACAAGCAACACATTCCTTGTTTCTTCTTCAAGCAGATTAATCACAGACGGAATTGTTGCAGAGAAGTTAATCAAAGATGGAGTAGACATAGATACAGAAACTTGAGGGACAGAAGCATAGTATTCATCCTCAATATCAGATAAATTTGGTTCAGATGTGATAACCAAATTTGACAAACAGTTTCAAAAAGAATAGTGACAAAGTTTCTTAACACAAGAAAGGTGTCAAAAATAGGGCATATGAAGTGATGTAGAGAGTTCAGACACATGAATTGGTGCAAGGGAGGGAGGTTTCCAGATACAGATTCTTCATAAACAGAAGTTCTACATCACAGGCTCAACCTATTAACTAGAGAATGGGTGACTATGGTATAAAACAAACTTTCAGTAGACCTTTGAGGAGGAAGAGGCTCTTTTTCATCCTCATAGAAGATGGAATCTTCAAGCCATGTGATGAATTCTCTTGGACCAGCAAAGATGAGATAAAAGGTGTTTCTGAAAAGATACACTCTTATTCTAGACACAACCATGAACAGATAACTTATGAAAAAAGGGATAGAGAGGTAAAGGTTGTGAGGGTCCAACATACCCAAAATGTTGCAGAGCAACAAAGCCGATCCTTCCATTCTGAGTTGGAGTCTTCCACTTATGATATTCTGTCAAACCAGATCCAGATGACTCAGCATCCCATTGACCCTTCTCATCCTCGAGATACACAGCCACATCTCTTGGAGTGCATATTTTCTTATCAATCTTTTCCTTGAGATCTTTCCTTTGAGTGTAATCCAAAAGAAATCTTGGAATGGGGACATGAGTATCATTTGCAATAAATTTCCTTGCCTTTACTGGTTTCTTCAAAGCTTCAAGAGCTTGCAGAGCTTCTAAGGGGATTCCTTCAATAGTCTTAATAGGCTTGGGAGTGGTGTCCTGGTCAGGCCTATACTTGGCACACCAACCAAACTTATACTTATTCCAGTTTTCTTCAAACAGAGCCATCTTTCTTTTTCTTTCTACTTCTGTTTCTTCAACAACCTCTTCTTGTTGTATTTCTTGTTCTTCTTGTTCTTCTTCAACACTTTCCAAAACTTGTTCAGACAACCTTTTTTGCATTGTTTCTTCACTTCTTGCTTCACAGATTTTGATACCTTTGCTCAACCTTCCATGCTCTTTATCAGTTTTTCCTCCTTTCCTTTTTCTTGTTAATCTTTTCTTTTTGTTGAAACATTCAGACACACCAGCAACTAATTCAGATACAGATTTAGTTACTGAGGCTGATGGTTCTCCTGACTTAGGTTTCTTTACTTTTCTTTTCTTCTTACTGTTCTCAGCCACAGACACTTTCTTTCTTTTTCCATTCAAAATACAAGCTATGGGCTTGTCATCATCTGCGTCTCTGAGGACTCTTTCAAGAGCTTCTTTTTCAACGGGGTTTTCAACAATTATGAAATCATTCCCAGATTCAGTCTTCATTTCCAGTTCTATAAGAGTTCTTACTGAAATAACGGGAATCTGATTCATAACTTCAGAACTTAAGACGGTTCCCTTATTCCTTATCAACCTTGTCAAGAGCATAGCATAAGGATAGCATGTCTTATTTCCACTAACTATCTTAAGCATATGATTGAAGATAAGATTATTTATATCTACTTTAAACTGAAGAAGTCAATATAAAGCATAAAAGAAGAGTGGGAGCCCTCTTCCTTTAATTCCCACTTACAAGTCCAAAATTAACATTTGATCCCTTTTATTTATAAAATTGATAAAATGAAGCTATAATAGTAGACCTTGGATTCTTCAAACATCATTATTTTCCCCTCAACTTTACTTACCTTGATACTTTCCTCTTATAACCTTTTTATAAATAAAAAATTAACGCGGGTAAAAGAAGTAAATTCTTCTAACTTTATAAAATTGGGTCAGGTTTCACATAAGGGGTTGAAATTAAATTGTTTTTTGAGTTTGATCCTTACACATGACTATCCTTTTCAGTTTGGTCCCTATATTTTAACTCTAACAAATGTGTTATAATATCAATAATTGACGAGGTCCAAATTAAAAATAATTGTGCATGTAGGGATTGATTTAAAAAAAATTATGTATAGAGACTAAATTCAAAATCAATATTTCTTATAGGGACCAATAATTAGTTTAACCTTTCTACTTTCTTACACGGAGTCATTTGTTATGTGTTAAAAAAAGTGATTTCCATGTAAAATAAATTTTAAAAGTTTTAAAGTTGTTTATTATCGTAAAAATCATTTTCTCACAGAAAAAATTATTTTTAAAAAGCACAAAAAAATCATTTTCAAAGAAACATGTTTGTACTTAAAAAAAAAAATTATCATGTATTTATGCATATTTGGGTACAACCAATATTAGTGATAATTCATTAATTCTTGATAGGATTTTTTTTGGGTATAAATTTCTTGATAGTATTATTGTTTCATCCCAAATAACATTAATATATAATGTAGGAAAATTATATAACATATAGTAATCAATAGCCAGTGGCGGATCCATGACCCTGAGCTAGTGGGGGCAATCTTCTTCTAAAAAATTTAATAATTGTTATTGTTATTATCATACATATGAAGATATAATGATATAAATGTTAAAATCATAAAATTTTAATATATTTAATAAAATAAATTACATACCTTATAATTGTCCTCTACGTGATTTCATGGTTTGAAATTGTTGAATGATTAGCTCATAGTCAATTTTATTAAATACATCTCTCATTGTCAATCAATATAAATTTTAGAAAATGAAAATTGAAAATGTTTTCGGAAAGTAAACAGACCGTCATACTATCTGTCATATTTCATTTCAAACTACTACATGTTTGCTTTGTTTTCTGTTTCCTATTTTCATTTCCTGTTTTAGAAAATTGTCACCTTGTTTTCATTATGTTCATGTTTTCAGAAATTTGTACAGGAAACACTAAAAATAACTTTTTTCTGTTTCCACTATTTCCTGTACAAATCTTTGGAAACAAGAAACAGAACGAAAACAAGGTGACAGTTTTGTAATTATTTCTAAAAACTGGAAATAAAAACTGGAAATTGGAAACAAAACAAAAAAACCCTTAAGATTGTTTTCACTGTGAAATGAAAAGTTTTAAAAAAAAACATAATTCAATCCTTCTTGTACTATTTTCTCCTTTTAATATTTTCGATCACTTTTAAGTTTTAACTCAGAAAAGTATATGTACGCTTTTATCCTTGTACTTCTTCGATAATTTTGACTTCTGTATATATTCGTTTAGTTCGAGTCAACCAAACTAAAAAATTAAATGGTAACTAAACCAAACATGATTAGTTTGATCTAGGGGTTTTATGATTTAAAACTTAGAGTTAACAAACTCGATCCAGTGACCGTCTAATATATATATATATGATCCGTTAACGTCAGCCGTGAGGTGTAAATCTAAAGACATATCCAAATCTGGACCATTAAAATTAATTAATTTGACGGATCAGAATATTTGAATTAAAAAAGTCTAACAAAATTAAAGAGTATATCTATAGATACATAGATAGGGGGCAACTCAAGTGAGAGGAATACATTATTGTAAGAGTGAGAGGAGCAAATCTGGGCCATTAAACCATACATGGATGGTTAGGATTAGGGGTGTTCGCGGATTGGATTGGATCGGTTTTGAGCCAAAAAAGTCATCCGATCCAATGATAAAAACAACATGTGGTTTGGATTGGATCGGGTTGCTTCCTTCAAAAAATCCGATCCAAAACCGATCCAATCCAATCCAATCAAATGCGGTTTGGATTGGATAATTCGGTTTTTATCAATACATATTTACATAGTTATATTACATCAAAGAACATCCAATCTTTCGGTTTGATTTGGATTTAATTGAGTATTTGAAAAAGTCATATGCATTTGTTACTTATTTAGAATAAAAATTAATTTTAAAATATTACATTGACAATTTCTAATAAGTTTTTTAACGGGATATTCATGAATTTAATTGATATGCACTCTCATGTGTAAAGATATTTTATACCATCAACTAATCATAAATTGTTAAATCATTATAAATTTTTAATTCTTGTCCTAAATATATTAAAAATCACTCATAACATTATTTATAATTGATTAACATTGTAAAAGTTTTTACACAAACCTTACATTTACATACCAATTAAACTCATGTAACATAAGGACTAGTTGATAACTTATAAAAATATAAAGACTAATAATTACTTTTATAATATAAAGATCAAATTATTTTCATTGAACTAAATAATTTCGGTTCGGTTTGGATTGGATCTGTTTTACATATAGGATCCGAAATCCGATCCAATCCAATGAAAAATTTCGATTTTTTTTCGGTTTGCGGTTTTTTCGGTTTTCGGTTATTTCGGTTCGGTTAGTGCGGTTGGCATTGGATTGGATCGGTTGATGAACACCCCTAGTTAGGATTAGAAGTTAGTTGGTGGTCATGTGATCACTTAAAAAAGTCACATGACTTTATGTTCTAATTTTGATCATTCATGTATAATCCAAAAGTCCAGATTTACTCCTCCAACCTCTCATTTATATATAAAAGTTTATTTTTAATTTTAATTTTTTCTCTAATCATGTCTATGTAATGAGTTTAATTTTGATGGATTTCATATTTAAAAATACGTATTCTATAATTTCGTAAATACTTTATATAATTTTTTACTTTAAAATAATTTGTTAGATGTTAAAAAAAGGCAACATAACAACACAAGCTAAACTAAGGATTTAATTGGTAAATAATGATAGTGTAAAGATTATACGGTCAACCAATCAGAAATTAACACGTCAGTAAAATATATTTGATTATTATTATTATCTAATTACTTTAAAAGTCATCAATTTCATGATTTCTAATAGATTGTCAGTGTAAAAGTCTTTACTCTTACAATGTATACAAATTAAACTTCCCAAATTAATCTGCTAATATTGAAGCATGTTGATTTGATTTGAGGAAAAGAAGTCCAATCCGAAATATATTGTTTTTGTCTGCTTTGCCATTTTTCTCCGTTGACCCGAAACTTGGAGTCTTTTCACCCTTACTTTTGACTATAAGTTGGTGATTGGGGCGTGGTCCCCGATCACTCAACTGTCTATGAAGGCAAATAATACGTCTGGCAGGAACATATCTCCCAGTTCTACACGTAAAGCCGCCTGAGACTGAGAGGCTAATACGTTTTGTATTGCAGTAGGTGCCTCAGGTTCACATAAATTCATAAACCATAGTTTCGGGTTCTCTAATTGACCTTATGAATTGTCGTGTATCACACGGTATTTCTAGTAACTATGGTCCATTCATAGAGTACACGAATCATAGTCTTGGCTATTTTCAAGAGTCTATGTTTCACACATAACCAAAGAAACAAGGAGGTGATGCAAAAGCTCCCTTTACTTTCCATGGATTTTCTTTCTTTTGTGATCATCATTGCTTTTATACTTGTCCCATCTCTCAAAGTATCTATGGCAGTTGATTCCCTTGGTCATTCACAGTTCATAAATGATGGAATGACCTTGGTTTCCCAAGGAGGAACCTTTGAACTTGGTTTCTTCAGCCCTGGGAATTCCAACAAGCGTTATTTGGGAATTTGGTACAAGAATATCCAAGTTCAAACAGTTGTTTGGGTTGCAAACCGCATCAACCCAATCAATGATTCCTCTGGCACCTTGACAGTTAACAGCACTGGCAGTCTTGTGCTCAAGCAGAGTGACACTGTGGTTTGGTATAGTACAATAATCTCACAAAGACAAGCACAGAATCCATCTGTTAAACTTTTGGACTCTGGAAATCTTGTGGTATTGGATGAGAAAGATGCAGATCCAGAAGACTACTTGTGGCAAAGCTTTGACTATCCATCTGATACAATGCTGCCAGGGATGAAAATTGGATGGAACTTGAGAAAAGGCTTGAATTGGACTCTGACTGCTTGGAAGAGTCCCAATGATCCAGCACCAGGAGATGCTTCTCATATTACAATATACAATGAATATCCAAGTTCATATTTGATGAAGGGAGCAGAGAAGTACTACAGATATGGACCAAATAATGGCATACGGTCAAGTGGTACTCCACAATTGAAGACCCATTCTATCTATAGTTTCCAATTTTTCCACAACAAGGATGAATTCTACTACACATTCTACCTTACCAATAATTCTGTATTCTCAAGATTAGTGATGAACCAAACTGATTATGCTCTTTACCGCTATGTGTGGGTTGAAGCTGAGAAAAGTTGGAGGGTTTATTCATCAAAGCCTGTAGACTACTGTGACCGTTATGGTCTGTGTGGAGCCAATGGGAATTGTATCATTACCGAAACACCAATTTGCCAGTGTTTAAAAGGGTTCAAGCCTAAGTCACCTCTAGCATTGGACTCAATGGGATGGTCTGAAGGATGTGTCCGCAATAAACCATTAAGCTGCATGGACAAATACAAAGATGGGTTTGTGAAATTGGTAGGATTGAAAGTACCAGAAACTACACATACTTGGTTGGATGAGACAATTGGTCTAGAGGAATGCAGAGCCAAGTGCTTGAATAACTGTTCATGTATGGCCTATACAAATTCAGATATCCATGGAAAAGGGAGTGGCTGTGTCATGTGGTTTGGTGATCTAATTGATATTAGACAGATGGAATCTGATGAGCAATATCTCTATGTTCGGATGGCTGCTTCAGAATTAGGTAAGCACTCATCTTCCCCACCTTAGCTATGTTTGTTTGAGTAGTCAGTAGGTGAAAAATGAGGAGATGAAAACTTTGGAATGTAAGTAACTTTCACATATGCTTGGAGCAACAAAAATGGGGTATGGATGAAAGTGGAGTGTAGCCTCTTTTAGGCTCCACCAAAAAAATTTCAACGACTTCTATAGCATGAAAAGTGATTTTCCACCATCTACCAAGCAACAATATGTGAAAATTTGAACTTTTTTTTTATCCCACTTCATTTTCATTCTCCTCCCTGTTATTTTCTTCCTATTTAGCACAAACTCTAAACATGCATTAGTCCTTGGCCATTATTCTGATCAAGGATCCATTTTAATTTCATGTTGAAAAAATTCAAGTTCCACTTTTAATATCTGTGAATTAAGGCTAGAAATTTTGTTTGATTGATTCAACCAAGAAGAGGAGGAATACGAGGACAAAAGGAAGTTGAAAATAATAGTTGCTTCTACCACTGCTGGGGTTGCAGGGATGCTTTTAGTTGCCTGCTATTTTATCCACAAAGTCAGCAAAAACATAGCTGGTAAAGTAACTCTCTCATTTTCACTGAAACGAATGACTCGGCTTTATGTTCCAAACTCAGGACTTGAATAAATATGTGACCGCAAATGTGAAGTGTGCATGCAGTTCTGCATAAATAAACTTTGGCATCATATCAACCACATTCTCGACTGCAGAAAATTAATTTAAAAAGTAAGTTTCATGCACTTAATAAAAATATGGAATATCATAAAACTTGAAACCTGTCATATACCATTAAGCACACATACAATGATATACATTTATTGACAATTAACACAATTTAACTGTAGTCATTTATACTTACACCTCTTACAATACAGACCTCAAGAGAGGTTGATTTAATTTATGAAATAAAAAGGGTGTCCAAGTATAATTATGTCAAACTTCGGAGTAGGTTAGTATAATTTCCCCTTGTAATTAAACCCAATTGGGAATCTTGGTTGGTTTATCAGTAGTCATTTAAACCATGTGGTTTTATAATGTGATCAAAATCTTGTTAACTTCATAGTCTGGATTTATAACATCTAATATTTGATACATTCAAGCTTGAAAAAAGAACATTGAAGGCTTTTGTTCCATTTTTCCAGAGAAATTGAAAATTGGAGTTCAAAACAATAGAGGAGCTGAGGAAGATCTAGATCTCCCATTGTTTAGCCTCTCAACATTAGCTAGTGCCACTGATCACTTTTCAGAGAAGAACAAAATTGGAAAAGGTGGATTTGGACCTGTATACATGGTAGTTCCATATTTCAGCATTAACAAAAGTAATTGGAGTGCTAATGTTATGATGCATATCTCAATATGATCACAAATGTTAATATGCAGGGAAGACTAGCAAATGGGAAATATATTGCTGTGAAGAGGCTTTCAAGTGGCTCAGGACAAGGAATAGCTGAGTTCAAGAATGAGGTAAAACTGATTGCAAAGCTTCAGCACCGGAATCTTGTGAAACTTCTTGGCTGCTGCATTCAAGAACAGGAACAAATGCTGGTTTATGAATACATGCCAAATGGCAGTTTGGACTCCTTCATTTTTGGTATCGAATCCAAGAAACCTTATTTTAGGATAAAATAAATAATGTTTTTGCTCCCACTAAAAAGCTTATGATACTTGAACCTTGAATTTGAGGAATTCAAATTGGACATTTGATTTATTTTGGATGGTAATTAATAATCAGATCATAGTAAGGGGAAGTTGTTAGATTGGCCGAAACGCTTCCACATTATTTCTGGAATTGCTCGGGGTCTAATGTATCTCCATCAAGATTCCAGATTGAGAATTATTCATAGAGATCTCAAAGCAAGTAATGTTTTACTCGACGATAAGTTGAATCCAAAAATATCAGATTTTGGCATAGCTAGAACTTTTGGAGGAGAGCAGACGGAAGGAAACACAAACAGAGTAGTAGGAACCTAGTAAGTGTTTCCTTAAAAGTTATCAAGATCCATAAATTTATTTATTTTTAACTTTTTTATTTATTTAGTTCAAAATGGTGTCTTGCAGTGGCTACATGGCACCTGAATACATCGCTAAAGGGTTATTTTCAGTTAAATCCGATGTGTTTAGTTTTGGTATTTTGGTGCTGGAGATTATATATGGGAAGAAAAGCATAGGGTTTTATGATTCAGAGTGCTTCCATAACCTGATTGGTCATGTAAGTGTGTGAGACATATATTTTTAATTGACGCCAAACTTTGAATTAATATGCACTTTTTGTGTTTTCAGGCATGGATAATATGGAAAGAAGGAAGGGCTATGGAATTGATAGACAAAAGCATAGAAGGCTCATGGATTGTATCAGAAGTATTGCGTTGCATCCATGTTAGTCTCTTGTGTGTGCAACAGCTTCCAGAGGATAGGCCCAACATGTCAAATGTTCTTTTAATGCTGGGGAGTGAGATAGAAATTCCTGAGCCTAAACAACCTGGTTTCTTCTTGAGCAATGTTACAAAACAAGCAAATTTCCCATCAAATCAAATGCAGTTAGGGTCAAGCAATGAAATATCCATGACCATATTAGAAGCTAGATGAAAGTCAGTGAGGAGGCCAGATGTATATTTCACTGGATGAAGTAGTTTCATAAGTTACACTTTCCTTTAATGTGTGTTAGTTGTAAAGATGTTTGAGAGGCAGCATGGATGTTAAACGGGACCAAGTTCTCCTTCATGTTGAAGCTTGTATAATTAGCGTGGGGTGGTTAAATGGGTATTTAAGTGTTTTTGTAAGTTGAACTATATTCGCACCACATTGGAATAATAGATTCCTACCATCTCCTATGGAAATAAAAACTTGGCAAAGTGTGGGAATATTATTTACCTGGGAATGTTTATTACCCATTCCTACCTCTTCATTCCTAGGAATCCATTTTCATAACTTGAAAGAAACACACTCTTAGTGGACCTTCCTTATTTTCTCCATGGATTCTACGGGTTCCTTCTTCCCTTTCACATTTTCTTTACTTTCCCCATGGGTAACTAAATCTCTCCCTGCTAAGGAGTGCTGGAACTTACTCGGGTCTTGGTATAGTTGGATTCTAAGTTTAATCTATGTCTATTTTCATTTAGTTGAGCTTTTATCTCGATTCTAATGTTTTCTTTGAATTGGCCACTTATTGAGTGATTTATTATGTATTTTGAGAATTGAGAAATTCCTTAATACTGTTTGCTTCATGAGATAATTTGCATGATCTTGCAATGATCCAGGAATGGATACTTGAATTGTGTGGTTTGATTGGGAATCTTGTGTCTGATTAAAAAATTGGTAATTTAAGTAATTGAAAGAAGGTTAATTCACCAAGGAATTGTGATTTAACTAATTAAGTGAACTCTTGTCATCAATTAGTGGTTCTAAACCAGATTCCACATGAACCCAAAGAACTCAAGTGAAGGTTAAGTGTACTCAACTCCCTAGCACCTTTCTCATCCATTTTATCACACCAAAAACTCATAAAAACATACTTGTCTTTAATTCTTCTAATCCCAACAGCTTAAAAGTTGATTTCCCTTCTCTCAGCAAAAAATTTCCCTGTGATTGTTTGGTCAGACAATAAAACAAGCCATACTCCAGTATCAGCTCCTTCCTCAACAGTGTTATTCCCTGCATAACCTGTGAGAGCAGTCTTCACCCAACCTGGGCAATAGCAGTTTATATAAATCTTCTGACCTTCTGGTCTCATAGAAAGCTTCCTTGCCATAAGCCTTGTATAAGCATTAACTGCAAGTTTCGACAGTGAGTAGTCAGTATAGTTTTGAGGCCACCCACCTGATGTCCAACTTCCATCTTCTACTTGTTGTAGAAAAGTAGACAGAGTACTGTCAATCAGTTCCTCTGAAAGGGTTTCCACATCACTCAGTTTCTCCCTCAAAGCCACGTTGCTGATTCTCTGTCACACAAGCAACCTAAATCAGTTTTACATCTAGCAGAAGCCATATGGGGAACAATGGCTCCCTTATAACCTTATAGCATCTAATTAAATTATTTTACCACAAACTGTGTGTTTAAAGAGAATTTTAGCAAATATATCGCTACAGAATGCTAGAAGGAATTGAAGGAATTTAAAGGATTTTTTATTTTATTTTATTCAAACAAGACTATAGATGTGACTATAGGAATTTTGCTCCAAAATATGTAATTCAGACTATTGGTTCTGTAACCAACTATGAACTATTTCCCCACAATGAAAAAGTTATGTCAGAAAGCAATTTAGTGTGATAATAACAAAAGGGCAAAATATTGTGCATTTTTAATTTCAGAACATGAACATTTCTGTGGGAAAAACATGCTTAATTTAACTCCAATGAGAGGACAGTGAATTGCATTTTTCCTTGAAGAAGGCAGAAGGAATCCGGCAGCCCACAAAAGAAAATTAAAGAACCATGAGTACTCACATGGGAAAGAACTAAAGATCAAAATTTTAAATATACAAATAAAATTTGTTTTTTAGGAAACAGTATAAGGAGTTTTCACTTACATTCCGTCTTCCATTTAGTCGACCCAGACGTGAGCTTACATTTACAATACGAGCACCAACAATGGATGGTTTCAATAACGGAATCATTGCTTCAATCATACTCTTGGTTCCACAATAATTTGTTTCGACAATCTTACGGGCATTTTCAACCGAGTTATCAGACCCAAGATTGAAATTAACACCAGCATTGTTTACCTGCAGGTTTTAGAAGTGTAAGGAAACGTGTTAAACCACATCCTACGTGCTTGCAAAATTTAATGAAGTATCTTCTGAGCTTAATTCCATGTTTAGCATGTATTTAGATAAATATAAACAAAATCTAACACCCAATTATTTGGTGAATATGATAAAAGTTGACATAGAAAAGTCAGGCCAGAAGTAATCAAAATGGATAAAACTATAACTCAGATCCCAATAGCACTTGCTAATTTAGCTGAAAGCAGACAATATGGAAGAAATCGCATTTTAGAAACTGACCAGAATATCCACACCACCATAATTTTCCTGCAACCACTTGACAAACTGGTTGATGGATGAAGAGTCTTCTATGTCAAGTTGATGATAAATCACATCAAGACCACCTTCTTGTAAAACCTTGATTGATTCAACACCAGCACTAGCATCTCTTGATGTCAGTATAACAGTCAATCCATGAGCAGTAAGTTGTCTACAAATCTCAAACCCGATTCCTCTGTTTCCACCAGTAACCACGGCAACAGTTTCCTTGGACCACCACCTACGAAGACATCAAATCAACAAAAATTAAAACAAACTATGTAGAAGAGTATTCAGTAATTCCATGAAATATGGATGGTTAAAAGCTGAAACAACAATAATAGTCAAAACAAATGCTGACAAAATTTAGTTAGATGCTCGCCAAGTGGCAACTGACAATACACTCAGGTTTCAATGATCCCATGCAACATTTAGGCATTCATTAAATAATATCTTTTCCTCATTAGCATGAAATTGAAGTCTGGACGACAGGGTCTGTGGGAAGGACATACTGACATAGTCATATTAACATTATAAGGTGGACGGGTTGGTTTGGGGGGAGCGACATAGGGTTTGGAGTGATAAGAAGGTCATGGATTTAACACCCTCCACTAACATAACACACTAATTACTAACATTTGCCTATCCAAAAATAAAAATAAAAATAAAAAATACATCAAGCATTGAAAGAAAATAAAAACAATGAGTCTGAAAATTCATAGCTAATTCCAAGACAGTATTTCAAAATAGCAGAAAGCCCTAGCAAGGTGACCCATTTTGGTATAGGCCATATAGCCGGTAACCTACATTGATCCTCTTTGCTTTGATCTCCATAATTAGGCCTTGCAAAGCTTGCTTCATCTTCTTGTCCTTGGCTCTAGTCATGGGACATCCAATTTCGTGCAAAGGATCTTTAGGTTGGCTGGTTGGAACATATTCTTGATGCAGCTAGAAGTGAAAAATAAGACTGCAGATGCTCTCATCCAACATAATGGATCCAATGAAGATATTAGTGAAGGGCAAACTATTCCTAGATTTCCCAAGGTGTCAGAAACAAATGAGGAAGTTGTAGATGTTTCTGATGAGTAGAATGTCTTTTGAAGATCTGGAAGCTACAATAAATATCATATGGAATGGAAGGAAAGCTAAATTCAGAAAGCATTTGGATTTTATGGAAATATACAAATTTCTTGTCAATTGGAAGAAAGAAGAAAGCAAGACTCAGAAAGCATTTGGGTTACTGCAGCTGACTTTGAACAAAAAGGTCAAGAGTTATTCAAGACATATCAAGTGTTTCAATCGTCGGAGACAAGCTCTGTCCTGGCTGGGAGATATACAGTTGTTATACATGTCTTATTCTCGTTGAAAACAACACCACAAGCATATATAGAAAATAGTACCTAAGTTTTGTCCTAATTTTAAATAAATTCCTAGGCTGCTTCAAAATATGAATCCAACTCACTACACACACACACACACACACAAACATATAGAGTGAAAAAGGAATGAAAACAGGGACTCAGTAGCCCAATTTAGCGTCAGTTGTTATAGTAAATATGATTTTCAAAAATCAAAAGGGTGTTGAAGGTCAAAACTCACAGTCAGTATTAAACAATCATAAGTAATAACATCAAAAGTAAATCAAAAGTTAATGACAAATTAAAAGGATATAAACCCATGAGAGATAAGTAAATAGCAAGAAAGATTGAACCTCTGCTGATCAGAATAGGGAATGGTCCTCAGCAGCCGTATCTCTTGCAGCCTCTTTTCTCTTCGCTCCTTTGCTTTCTCTTTGTTCCCCATCTCTCTGCAGCTTTGGCAACTATGAGTCTATCAAGCAACTCTGTCCAACTTGTGTTTCAAGCATTGATTTTAACCTTGAGTATTGAGAGATATAAGAAAAGTTATTGAAGGAATGAAGGGATCAAGACATCTGTTCCTCCCCGCTCTCTCTGAATTCTCTCCTCCCTTCAGTAGTGAGCTGTGTGCGCTGTCCGGTCGTTGATGTAATGATGTTATTCGTTTTTTAGGTGGAAAAAAGTGTGTGTTGCGCCCGTGCTACCTGAGTCAGGGAATTGTGGGTGTGAAAAATCCAAAATGCCTAATGATGAGTAACATTATTTTCGTTTCATTTTACGATGGATGATCTTGCTAATGAGTGTCCTAAAAGCATTATTTAACAGCTTACCAAAAGAAAGTTTATATTAAAATTTAAGTATAACACTTTTCAAAATATTAAATATACTATTTGTCTTAACTCTTAAGGGCATAAAAAGCCAAATTTGGTCCAAAACAAAAATTGAGAACAATTTGTAGTCTCCCCCAAGAAAATTAACTACTTTGTTGCTCATTTTTATAAATGTGCAATGTTAATCTCTTCATCCTTGTATGTTTGTTAATGCCTACATGATTCGTTAATGCCTGGAAGGGCTTCTCATCCTCTGCATCATCGATTTCTATGCGACCTCTAGGCTTGGTTGCTACAGCAATACACCAACCTCATTTGTTTGTTGCACATAATTCTTCTGTGCATTGCACAGGTAAAAAATCTAGTTATTAGTAACTTCAAAAGATAAACTAATAGATAAACAACACGTCTTCTAGTTTCAACCAACTTCTCTGAAAGATTATTGATTCCTTTTAAAGATGCAAATTCAACATTGCTATACATATAAATGATGTAAGTCTCGAGTTCAGTCATTGAATCTAATCACCAACTTCAAAAACAATAATAAAATGGGGTAAATAAATATTCAGATAAAATTATAAACACAAATCATGATAATCAAAAGTTTAAAGAATACCCTATAAATTAAAATCAAAGTTCTCTTTAAAATAATTTTAAAATTCTCACAAAAAATGTATTATTTTAACAATTTTGTAAGCATAGAATAAGAAAACAAATAGCATTAAAACTCTTGCAAATTAGACAAATGTTTCATTCTCATCACCCGTACCGAGTACCACGTATTAATAATGGAAAAGTTATAGCTGATGACAAGAAGTATATAATTTTATTTCTTTACGTTTTCATAATCATATCAATTATTAAAGCAACTATCCATTACGAGAAACCTTTAAAAGCACTATTTTAAAAATAGAGTTTAATTTTTATGCACTATTAGTGTAAAGGATTTTTACACTAATATTCAATAATATATTAACAAATCAACATTATTGTTATTTTTCTTTCTTAGTTATTAAAATAAAAACATACATGTTAAAATGTTAGTGGATGTCCGTGTAAAACGTTTTACATTGCATTGTATACTACTCTAATCCTTAAAAATATCATTAAAATATCAAGTTATCTTCCCTCTCCCTTGCTGCAAATCTACAAAATTATAGAATGGCATGGACCACGATGTTGTGCTGTGTGCGACACAGACCACAATGCTAAGTTGTGAGAGTGTGAGAGATGAGAGAGAGAGGCGACAACTTGCAGCATCACTGGATCGCCTGGACGGATGGTGGAGGGTCGACAGACGAATGACAAACGGCCGGTGGAGGTAAGGTGGGTCAGGTGGTTGTCCTGTGAAAGAAATAAAGAAGAGTGGTGGACCCTTGGAGAGCACTGCTGCCTACTGTCGTCTGAGGAGAGGAGAAGTGCTGAGTAAGGTAGGACCAGTGGCATGGGTGCAATTTTATCAATTATGGAGGCAAAAAAACATATAAGGGTGAATGTGCACACCCTTAATTGAACGTGCGTCCGCCCCTTGTCAATAACACGTAAAAAATACTAAACTATACTTATTTTTTAGTATAGTTAAAAGTTCTGCAAAAGCAGGCTCATCTTTTGTGGAGAATTCTCAATAATAGTGTCCTAGTGCGAGCAAGACTTCATCCAAGGGAGTCCAGTGCCCTCTTATCTACCCTCGATGTGAAAGACAAATGGAAACCCTTGATTACGTCTTCAAAGACTGCATCTGGGCAACCCAAATCTGGTTATCATCTCCCCTAGGATTTCGATTTGATCAACAAGGTGAAGAACCGTTTAATTCATAGCTCTATTCCCTCATCCAACAAGCTCCAACAGACGTTCTCGAAATGAGTGCAACTATCATTTATGGGATATGGTAGGCTAGGAACAAATGTTGTTTTGAAACAAGCAAATTCCAGTGTTAGTGTCAGTTGAGACAACATGCAAAAAGTTCATCAAGAATATAATGATAGTTGTATGATTTTAAATCGGAAATTACAGGAAGAAGGAAATAAGCTAACGAAGTGGTCTCCTCCAGCTGAAAGCTTCCATAAGCTGAATGGCGATGCCACTTTAGCTGGTTCGGGAGAATGGGGAATTGGAGCACTGATGAGGGACGAAGAGGGGAACTTGATGGCTAAGCTGGCACCTGGAAGATTAGATGCATTAATAACTCGAGTGTTGCAAAAGCCATGATCATAAGAATCGGAACACAGTTTGTGTTGGAGCTTTTGTTCTTGAGGTTAGAGGTGGAGTTGGATGCCCTAATCCCTAGGGCTCTTCATAATAGGAACATTGCTGCTTCTTACTTAGGAACCATTATCTCTGGCTGTTTGGGCATAGAAAACGATTTTATGGATATTTCTTTTTCTCGCATAGGCAGAATGGACAGTAATGCAACCCATGTTTTAGCCAAAAACGCGTTGGTACACCCCAACCAGACATGGATCGAGGATCCTTTGCCATTTCTTGTAAATTGTATTTTTCCGGACATGTGTCCAGATCATGAATGAAATTCAATTATATATATATATATATATTATTTATATTATTTTTAAAGATAGCATAACCAATATAACGTGGTATACTTTTTATAACCTAGTATAACAAATATTATTTTTTTTTAGTATATTATACATAATATACTATATTATATAATACAATGTACAAAGTTAATGTAATGTTAGGCTAAAACACCTAATATTATTACTAAAATTAACGTGAAACTCAAGTTTTAATTAAAAAAAGGCTAATTACTCTTTTTGTCCCTCATTTGTTTTAAAATATCCAATTTGGTCCCTTTATCTTAAAAATGTTCATATTGGTCCCTTAATTGCCAAACATTAAGCAATTTGATCATTTCTGTCAAGTTTAACCGTTAAGTTTGACTCTCACCAGAGAACACCGCCGGAATCTGAAAAACTTCGCCGGAATCTTGAAAACTTTGTCGGAATCTTCCTCTCTCTCTCTCTCTCTCTCTCCCATTTTCTTCCATCCCTTCCTCTCTCTCTCTCTCTCTCTCTCTCTCTCTCTTTGTTCTATTTCCAAAGTTGTTCCCCTTTTCCTTTCAGATCCAATTTTTGCATCTCCTCTGATACACTATGTTTTTTTTCCTTCTCATATTCTTCTCCACCCTAAGCTCCATTTTCATATCTTGATACAGTTCTAATACACTATGTGACTTCACCCTCTACCCCGCATACATATATAAAGCATTAAAAGATATAAAGTAAATAAAAACATGTATCATTTATTAAATTTAAAATCAACGGGTAGAGAATACCACATTGTATCAAACGCGGAAAACATAAGATTCAAAAGAAAACATAACATAAAAACAAAACCCAACCCTTGATGTCACATACAGAGCTGGTATAACCAAATCTAGAAAATATCCTCGGATACAAACTGAAACAATCTAACTAACTAACAAAGCTGGAAGTCCTAACTACAAGTCACAGGTCCTCGGAGTCACTCCTCAACTGTCTGCTCGCCATCCTCTGCATAAAAGATACATGCAACAAAACACAAAACATAGCAATGGGAAGTAAGAAACATGAATATGAATATAATGGCAAGGAAGCAGTTAGCAAGACGAGCATACAGCACACAAGCATGTTATAACAACAACAATATAACATAACAGTAATCATCATACAATCGCGTATGCTATGTAATGCAGTCCTGTTCCACTACTCCGTTATGCACTTGGATCCATTCTACCTCAGGAAATTAACTTCGGAGTTACATATCCACATTGACCAATAAGCACCAACACCGGGGCAGTTCACCTTACCATGGGTGGACCCCTAGGATAGCCGACGCACCTTACTCCCAGATGCGCCATCGCAGGGGTGCGCGATTCACCTAACTCTCGAATGAATCACCGCGGACGGCCAGATCGTCTTACTCTCGGACGACCTCCCCTATGTTGAACATCCCCCACTAACATCTTCGATGCGTGAATGCATGCTCAACACAACACACAAACACAACCACTACCTCCACTTGGGCCACTAGGCTACCCAAGTTTCATCACCATCAACACCTCGACCACTTGGCTATCGAGGATTATCGTTATCTTTTCGTATTTATTCTTTTAAACACTATGGTCATTCTGCACTAGAGATTACCACCTCAACCACTTAGCTATCGAGGCCCCCGTGACCACTAGGCTACCAAGGTACATCATCATTTTTAATTAACACTCTAGCCATTAAGCACTAGAGATTACCACCTTGGCCATCATGCATCAAGGCCCCCTTGGCCACTAGGCTACCAAGGTACAACATTTTATTGAAGTTGACACAGGCAAACACAAGAAGGGGGGTTGAATTGTGTTTTTTAATAATTTTCGAAAACAACTTTTTCAAGAACAGTTTTCTCACACAAAGACAAAGAGGCAGAAGCAAACACACAAAAAAACAAACTTTTGAAAACTTAACAAAATCAAGTTCAAATCCCCACAGTTAGTATAAACAAATAAAATTGAAGAGATAAGGGATTAGAAGATTCACGCAAGTTGTTTTATCCTAGTTCACTCTCTTCCAACCAAGAGCTACGTCCAGTCCCTTCTACTTGAAGGTTTTTCTCCACTATTCTCCAAATAGATTACAGCAAGTATTCAACACCTCTTCAGGCTTACAAGTATTCCTTTCTTACCAAGCCTCTCCAGGCTCTACCTCTAACAAAGAGATTGGTTTCTTTTGATCTTCTAACTCACTATGTGTGAGGATATGAAAGTTTAAGATCAGTTGAATATTATAGAAATATTCAAGCTTAAGGTATTACAGACTTTTGCTTTTGAAAGAATAAAAGAATCGAGCTTGAATGAGATTTTATATCAAGAATTCTGTATACGCAAAAGTTGTTTCGTCAAAATACTAGGTCTTGTATATATAGTGACTTTGCTCTTCTCTTCAAATTCTTCAACGGTTGTTTTTGAATTTTCCCGTCTAAGGATAGAAGCCAATTGCATAATATCCGTTGTGACTCAGCTTGCTCGTGGCAATTCTAAATTGTACTATATGCCAATACGGGCACACCTCTGAGCAAATGCAACTTGAAAAACAGCCTTGTCTTCCTTGTCCAAATTCTAGCTATTCCAGCGTAAAAGGTGACAGGGTACAAGTCGTTTTGTATTGTACTATTTTGCTTTTGCAATACCTCATTTGTACTATGTCTCTCTCAAATAAACAAGACAATAAAACCGTTAAAACAAATATGAAGGACCAACATATACATAAAATAAATATCAAACATTTGAAATAAATATTTCTATGTGGTCGAGATAGTTATTCTAATTATAACAAGGATTCTTAATGAAGAGGAGCTCGTCTACTAAAAAAAATAGTGCGTCTATATGCTCATAGCTAAAGGTTCTTTTTTAGCTCGTCCAGTGACGTGGCAAAAACTGCTCGTCTATTATCAAGTCTTTGGACTTGTTATATATCGGTGAGTAACTTTGATCTGCGTCTGCTGATGTGGCACATACGCTCGTCTACTTACATGAGTTAAGAGCTCGTCTACACACACTGTTCTATAGTCCGTCTATTAAAAAATATTCACATAATTAAGTATACCATTTATTTTGAACAGCTCGTCTACCCGGTTGGACGCGGATAGAACTCTTTAGAGATTTCCTTAACTTATAAAATTTCGAATACCCTGTAAGACTATATGAAACATGTTAGATCTTAAGTAACACTTTGCAATATAAATTTAATCCTTTTTGTTAACATCAAAACTTAGAGATTTATTTAATCCAAAAATACTTTGGTTCCAACAATCTCCCCCTTTTTGATGATGACAAAAACTAATTAAATTTAAGTGTGCAAAGTCTAAGAGAGCTTACAAGCTCCCCCTGAGACAAAGCATTCAAACTTAACATGAATAGAATAGAGAAACATATAAGCATATATCACATATTACTTATCATATCAGTAGAGCTACTTATCAGACAAAAGATAGCATCAGAGCAATTAAATAATTATGCAATCATATAAGACAAGTAACACACATGCATATGCAGACAAAAGAATGATTTTCAAAAATTGACTTTCATATATAAAATTTAATTCTTCTTTCCATTCTCCCCCTTTTTTTGTCATCAGACAAAAAGGTAGGAAAAGTGGACCATCATTGTCAGTGATAAACAACAAAAGAAAGGCCTAAGAGGATGGAGGAGGTGGAGGAGGTGGGTTTGGGTTTGGATTTGGTGGAGGGGCAGTGACTTGTGATGGCAGATTCTGGCTTTGTTGGAAGTTAAGCATAATGCTCATCATTTGGTTCATCATCACATTAGTGGGAGCCAGGGCTTCTGCAGCTTGTTCCCTTACTTGCTCTTTGACCTCAACTTTTACTCTCTCCTCTACAATTCTTCCAATAATTTCTTCAAAGTTTGGAGGCAGTGAGAGTGTTGGTTTTGAGCTTTCTGCACTTTCTTGAACATGAGCTTGACTTGGCATAGTGTCAAGAGCTCTTTAAGTCTAAGGTTTCTCTGGATGAATAACAGTGATAGCTAATGGTTGAGATGATGACTTTCCAGAAGTGCTTGGTCTGGAGTCAGATTCAGCAACTTCCTCATTAGCATTGACTGGTGTAGTAGAGTCAATCTCCATACCAGAGTCTTCAACAATTATTTCTTCTTCAGTGTGCTCAGAAGGTGGTGAAGGTGGAGGAGAGTCAGTAATTTACAGAACAGGTGGGGGCAGCTCTTTAGCCAAGAGGACTTCATCTTCTACATATATTGGACTAATAGTAGGAACACCTAGGATATCCTTATAGATGAAGTGTCTGAAGTTTGATAGTCAACACTTGCCTCTCACCATAGGAATGGACTTTTTTTGTTCTGAGGATAAACCAGATGTAGATGCTTCTGCTGTACATTTCACAATATGTTTTCTCCAGATATCAACAGTCATATCTTCTCTAACATCCTCAATAGGTTGTGCCAGCCAGTAGTCTATGATGTTTTGATCTGTGTCCTTAACATCATCAGGCTTGATCATGCAGGACTCTGGGAAGGGCATTTTTCCAGTGAACCTTTCCTTCTTCCTGTCCTTGTCCTTGTTGAGATCTATCATGGGCAGTCTTGGACATATCATTCGAGGTTGGACTCCAATCTTGGTTTTCAAAGAATGATTCAACCAAGTTATGGGTACAAAATTGGCAGCCCTTACAACCCTGAAGAGCTCAAATTCAGACTTCAGCATGGCATACATGAAATAATCTTTGATGTCAGCTGCCTTGCCATATTCACTTGGATGGACGAAAGTCTTCCACTTTGTATTTTTATCCATGATGATGCAAACTTGTCTGTAGGATCTAGACCTTTAGTATATTACATCTTGCAGGTCTTTCTTGGCAGGATCCTTAGACCAGTCAGATATTATGTGCCTCTTTACACCATCAGTAAAGGGTTTGAAGGGAGGGTATTTTACAAGGTTTGGCTAGATTTTTCTGGGTGGAAATTTGTTTTGTGGAAAGTGAGTGACTAGGGGTCCATGTCTGTTGAACATTTTGGATGGAGGAGTGCCTTTGGGAATGTCAGGGTGGGGTTTGTACCAAGGTTTTACAGATATTTCAGGTTCATACTCGTATTCAGGCATGGGATACCAGGGTTTGGTTGAAACTGGTTGTGGTTCATGAGTATGGTAAAGAATTCTCCAGTCCCTCTTAACTTTGGCAAGAGATTCAGACATGTCATCATACAGTTTAGAAGGAGGAGTGTATGGAAAATGTATCTTTTTCATTTTTGGGAAAGGGGTACCAAGGACAATCCCATCATCTAGTTGGTTAAATCAGGGATCATCCTCAGAGATCAAAGGTGGGAATTGTGGTTGTTGTGGTGAGGCTACTTGTGGTGAGGGTGGTGAGGGGATATATGAAATAACCAAAGTGAACACAAGAAGGGGGGTTGAATTGTGTTTACCAACTTTTTCGGTTACTTAAAAAGATTTTCGCAGGCACAGCAAGAAGGTTTGGTTAAGAGAGGATTAGACGAGTGAAGCGTCTAATATTAAAACAGAATAGCACACACAAACCAAGAAGGTTAAAAAGAGTTTGATAACCACAGTATTAACTCCCCAAGTTAAAAAGCTAAGACTGAAACAATACTCAAACAAATTAAAAGATAAGGGAGAAGAAATATCACTCAAGAGATTTATACTGGTTCACCCTAAAATCCACAGGGCTACGTCCAGTTTCTTGGCAGCACCAAGTTTCCACTATAACTGAGTAAATTACAGTACAAGTATTCTTTGCACACCTAGCCTCTTCAGGCTCAACACTCAAACAAGTATTCTTTTCTCACCTAGCCTCTTCAGGCTCAAAAACAGTAAGAGATAGAAGGTTTGTATAGTTAATACAACTTGCAAGTCTTTCAGATCACACTCAGAGAGTGGAATAAATATGAAGTATGAAAGACTGCGAATTTATATCTAATGATTGAGTATATATTCAATGAAGGAATGAAGAAGTTAATGAAGAGAGTAAATGCTTCTGTGCAGAGTTCTTTTGATATTCAACTTCTTATCTTCATCTTCATTGTTTGATCTATTTAAAGGCTTCAATCAAGAGATCCGTTTGACACAGCTTCAGAGAGTGTTTTCATCTGTCTTGAGCTTTCTGAGACACCATTTAATGCCAAAGAGTCGTTCTGAGTATTCATTAAATGCTTGAAAACATTGGGCATTGTCAAGAGTGTCCAAGAGTACACTTTAAACTGAGCAGCTGTTCTTTCAGAGTATATGGCAGCAGGCTTCTTGTACTTGTTGCAGAGAGCTTTCTTCTTTCAGTGCAACATCAGTTTACTTTTCCATAAAGTACTTTTACTTTGTACTGGAATAGGCAAAAGGTTACTGCAGTGGTGCAGAGATAGCGTGTTTATTCCTTAAAACCTTGAAACAACGTTCTTTATTCTTTGTCCTTCGAGCTATTGTCCATAGGTCTTCAAGATCCTTAAGGATGGCCTATAATTTTGAATATGGTGACTCGGACTTGATTTCTGACATACTGACTTGGTGTCAGCAATGAGAATTTTTAGACGGGTGAAAGTCATCCAAAAACTTAGACGGGTGAAAGCTTGTTCAGAAACTTAGACGGGTGAAAGCTTGTTCAGAAACTTAGACGGGTGAAAGCTTGTTCCAAAAGTTAGACGGGTGGTCAGCTGAGCCAAACTTAGACGCATGCTTCTTGCCACGTCATCAACTGAGCTTAGTCTTTCTTGAGCGTTGACTTTCTTTGACTAACTTTTTAGACGAGTGAAACTTAGACGAGTCACTGCTGAGCTTCTACTAAAAAGTAGACGGGTGAAATTTAGACGAGTGACTTCAAGTCTATTTTCCTGCACACTTATCAAATATATCAGTAATTTCTTTTGGTTCAATATTACCATACTTGAACTATTTGGAATCATCAAAACATAGAGGATTTACACTTTGAATGTGTTTTAGACTTATGAGGTCCCAACAATATATACATCATCTGGTGCAGAGACTATGTCCATTCTATCCTCTAAACTAGAAACTAAGGCATCTACTGCTAATTGAACAGGACCATTAGCAGGAAGAGTTACCTCAGTAGCCATGGCAGTCTTGGCTCTTCTTTGAGGTTGTTGTCTTCTAGTTGGAACAACAGCACTGAAAGCCTTTTGTTTCTTGAGGATAGCACTGATAGGAACTATGTCCTCGTCATCTTCATCATCATCCTCATTGTGAGATAGGATCAAGTTTCTTGTCCTTTTCTGAGCTTTTGTAGGTTTGGGACCTCTACAGTAGGTTCCCTTATAACAATGCCAGCTGCAGGCTTTTTAGGAGCTCTTGTCCTAACAGCTACAGTCTTCCTCCTGTATGTTCTCTTCATTCCTAGAACCTCAGCATTGTTTTGCTCAATTTGTTCCTCTTTAACCTTGAGCATTTCTTCTTGTTTGGCTAGGGCAATGGCAGTGTAAGTGCTTAAATTCATGTTGGCAATGTTCATTTTGCCAAAAATAGCAGTTGACATGCACTTGTGTGTCAGAATTCTTTCTTGCTCCTCAGTTGGCTTGGAAGAGATAAAATCATACAGCTTCTGAGACTTGAATTTTTTTTTATAATAAGTGGCAGTAAGGAATTCCTGAAATCTTCTTCCTGGTGACTACTGCATCTCTGAATCTTCCATAAAGGATTCTTGGAAGGTTGATTTTTGTCTCTGTAATCAGATGGCAGAGGCAGAATTTGTGTAGGGCAGAAAGATTGTCCTTTGACCCCACTTTATGTAGAACCACCTTATTCAATATTTGGTGAAGAATACGAACATCATCCTTCATCTCTACAGATTTCCATGAGTGTTTTCTTATAGTGCCTTGTCTCATTAACAAGGCAGCTATAACTTGGGAACCACCAAGGTCCTTCTCCCAAGTTTCAGTGATAACCTCTCCTTCTGGAGGGCAATTTATTGCATCAGCGATGGTCTTCTCAGAGACCACAATTCTTCTCCTAACTACTGTAGCAGAAATTTCAGCGACTCTCACTTGTGGGTTCCTCCAAAACGCCCAAGTCAGGTCTGGGTATATAGAAACCCTTTCAAGAAACATGCCGTCCCAACCAGTGACAGTAATGAACTTGCTTACATCCAAGTTGTATTCTTTCAGAATCCTGAAGTCAAAATGATGTTCAATGGCAAGATTCAATTTTTCAACATCGAAAGTTTCAGTTGAGGCGGCCATGGTTGAAGAAAGAAGGTTAGGGTTTTACAAGTCAGAAAACAGAGAGTTGAAGAAGTTTGAAGAAGAAGGATAACGTAAAGTTTCTTCAAAGGGAAGGGTTTTGTTTTTAAAGGATTTGAAATTTGAAGGGGTTTTCTTTTGGAAATAAATTAAAAAGGTTTAAAAAGAAATACTGACTCAGCAGAGAGAATATAACGTAAATTTGTCTTAAGACAAAATAAATGCAGTTCATAAATAATGTGTGTGCAGACGGGTACAAGCAACAAGTAAGTATGGACGCGACATGCCGTGGACGCGGTTCAAAAACAGTGGACGCGGTATGCAATGGACGCGCATTTAAAATCATGTAATAAGCTTGTAAGGCATACATACATCAATAGCAAAATTTCTCAAGACTGATAAACACAATTAATCCATACAATTAATCCACACATAGCATGTTAAGATGTTTTCTAATAAAAATAAATCTATCCTCAGCAAGAGGTTTAGTAAAGATATCTGCCCATTGATGGTCAGTATCTACAAATTGAATATCAAAAATACTTTTTTGCACATAAACTCTTATAAAATGATGTTTGATCTCTATGTGCTTAGCCCTAGAATGCAGTATTGGATTCTTAGACAGATTAATTGCAGCAGTATTATCACACATAAGTGGAATACTACTTACAAACACATTGTAGTCCTCCAATTGGTGTTTGACCCATAGAAGTTGTGAGCAGCAACCAGCAGCTGAAATATACTCAGCTTCAGCAGTTGATAAAGCAATGGTACTTTGTCTTTTGCTTGACCATGAGACAAGATTAGCTCCAATGAAGTGACATCCCCCACTGGTACTTTTTATTTCAATTCTGTCTCCAGCATAGTCAGCATCACAAAAGCCAACTAATCTGTAATCTTCATTTTTCTTAAAGCACAAACCCAGATTAGTAGTACCTTTCAAATATCTAAATATTCTCTTAACTGCTAATAAGTGAGATTCTCTAGGATCAGATTGAAATCGAGCACATAAACAAACACTGAACATAATATCAGGTCTGGACGCAGTAAGATATAGAAGATATCCTATCATACCTCTATATACCTTTTGGTCTACCTTTTTCTCTTTATCATCTTTGTTCAGTATGGACGTGGGGTGCATAGGAGTATTCATTGGTTTGCAATCATCCATCTTGAACTTCTTTAGAAGTTCCTTTGTGTACTTGGTTTGATGAATGTACACCTCGTCCACAGATTGTTTAACTTGCAGTCCAAGAAAGAACTTGAGTTCTCCTATAATGCTCATTTCAAATTCTTTCTGCATTAACTTTGAGAACTCTTTGCACAGAGATTCATTAGTAGCACCAAATATAATATCATCAACATAAATTTGTACTACTATGAAGTTGGATTTGATTGACTTTCTAAACAAGGTTGTATTAACCTTTCCTCTATTGAAGCCATTATCCATTAGAAATGAACTTAGCCTATCATACCAAACTCTAGGGGCTTGTTTTAGGCTGTATAAAGCTTTCTTAAGCTTATATACGTGTTCAGGTTGGGTTTCACTTTCAAAACCCGGAGGTTGCATTACATAAACTTCTTCATTGATAAAGCCATTAAGAAAAGCACTTTTTACATCCATTTGAAAAAGCATTATGTTATGATGTACTACAAAAGAAAGTAGAATTCTAATTGCTTCTAATCTAGCAACAGGTACAAAGGTTTCAGTGTAATCTATACCTTCTTCTTAAGAATAACCTTGTGCAACCAGTCTTGCTTTGTTTCTTACAACCTTACCATTCTCATCAAGCTTGTTTCTGTAAACCCATTCTGTTCCTATAACAGATTTATCTTTAGGTAGGGGTACCAGAGTCCAGACATCACTTCTTTCAAACTGATTTAGTTCTTCTTGCATAGCTAGAATCTAGCCATTGTCCAGCAGAGCCTCGTCTACTGTCTTTGGTTCCAACTCAGAGACGAGTGCAGTATCTTCCTGCTCTCTGAAAGTTGACCTGGTTCTCAGCTTATCACTTGGATTTCCAATGATTTGATCTGGTGGATGATAATTCTTGAAATGCCAAGATCTCTGAACATTATCTTGTTGAGAGGTGGATGTTTCTGGTGGTTGAGGAGGGTCTTCAACTTGATCATTAGCTTTTACCTCTGTTGTCTCTCCTGAGATGTTTAAGTCAAGATCTGCAAAAGCTTCATCTAGCTCTGATAATTTCTTATCAGGCTGCTTGTCATCAAACTTAACATGTATACATTCTTCTACTACTAGAGTTCTAAAATTATATACTCTAAAGCCTTTTGATGTTTCAGAAAATCCTAACAAGATTCCATTGTCTACTTTTGCATCAAACTTACCAAGTTGATCTTTAGTGTTAAGAATATAGTATTTACAACAGAAAGGATGAAAATATGAAATGTTGGGTTTTCGTTCCTTCCACAATTCATAAGGAGTCTTATTCAAGATTGGTCTTATGTATATTCTGTTCTGAATGTAACAGGCAGTATTAACAACTTCAGCCCAGAAGTGTCTAGGGACAGAGTTGTCATTGAGCATAGTTCTAGCCATCTCTTGAAGAGATATGTTCTTTCTTTCTATCACACCATTTTGCTGTGGTGTTCTAGGTATTGAGAAATTATGAAGAATACCACTATCTTCACAGAACTTAAGAAATAGCTCATTTTCAAACTCTCCCCCATGGTCACTTCTGATTGAAGTGATACACATGCCTTTTTCATTCTGTACAAGTTTGCAAAATACAGAAAAGAGCTTGAAGGACTCATCCTTGTGAGCTAGGAACATAACCCATGTCCATCTAGTGTAGTCATCTACAATGACTAGACCATATTTCTTACCACTGATAGACGCAGTCCTTGTTGGACCAAAAAGATCAAGGTGTAGCAGTTCTAGTGGTCTCTTGGTACTAACAACATTCTTAGATTCAAAAGAACCTTTGACTTGTTTTCCCTTTTGACATGCATCACAGAGAGCATCAAATTTGAACATAAGGTTTGGTTACCCTCTCACGAGGTTATGCTTATTTAGCTTTGAGATTAATCTCAAGCTTGCATGACCTAGCCTTTTATGCCAAATCCATCACTCATTTTCAATGGACACTAAACATGAGACACTTTGATTTGATAGGTCCTCCAAGTCAATTTTATACAAATTGTTTTGCCTCTTAGCAGTGAATAAAATTGATCCATCATTTTTCTTGACATTACACATGTTCTTATTAAAAAAAACATCATATCCACTATCACATAATTGACTTATGCTCAGCAGATTATGTTTTAAACCATTCACTAAAAGAACATTATCAATGGAGGGAAAATGATGTTTACCAATTTTACCTATACCAGAGATCTTCCCTTTCTGGTTTCCTCCAAATGTCACCCAGCCACCATCTTTATGTCTTAGGTCTTGGAACATATACTTTTCTCCCGTCATGTGACGTGAACACCCATTGTCCAAGTACCAGAATGTTTGTTTCTTTCCTGTTGTTAAGCAAATCTGCAACAGGTATTATCTTGTCCTTAGGTACCCAAAATGACTTGGGTCCTTTCTTGTTAGTTTTCATTGGACGCGAATGATTAGCATGCCTATTATGTATGCTTCTGTATGTAGCATGCCCACTTTTTCCACATACCTTGCAAAAGGTGTTGGACGGGCCTGACTTGGCTTTGGCATACTTAGCTGGAACTTTTAAAGCTCTATGTTGCATAAGTGGTTTTGACTTATTATAAGATGCCTCATGCTTCTCTTTGTCATAACCAAGGTCAGATTTATCATATGGTGACCTAGAATACCTTAGGATAAGACTTAGCTTATCTGAGCCTCCTACAAATTTTGACAGTGTGTCTATCAAGTATGTTACATCTTGTTTCAGTTTTGCAACTTCATAAGAATTGTCAGGCTCACATTCAAGTTTGTCAGTTAGACTGACATTCTCTGATCTGAGTTTATCATTTTCTTGAGCTAAGGTTTGTTTTTCAATACAGACTCTATCATATTCTCCTGTTAATTTTGCAAACTTCTTTTTAAGACTTTTGTATTCATGAGATAGTATGGATGAATCATGCAGTAATTCATCAAAGGCATTTTTGAGAGTAGACGGGTCAGAATCTATTACCTCATCATCATCAGTGTATTCATTTTCTGATGATGTGTCAGCCATGAGGCAGATGTTTGCTTCTTCCTCAGCTTCATCTTCCTCATCAGATGTTGATAGGTCTAAATCTTCCCATGTTGCCATCAAGCCCTTCTTTTTCTTGAAGAACTTCTTTTTATCTTTCAAATAAGGGCAGTCAGCTTTGAAATGGCCAAGCTTCTTGCATTCAAAGCATAGAGGTGGATCTTTTTCTTTGGAGCTTGATTTCTCCTTAGAAAACTTTTTGTTGAACTGCTTTCTTTTGAAGTTACCTTTCTTTCTCCACATGTGTTGTATTTTTCTGGAGATGAAAGATAATTCATCTTCATCTGATCCTTCATCACTGTCTGAAGGTTCAGCATCATCTGAAGATTCAGCAGCTTTAAGGACTTTTGAAGAGCTGGCTTTATTTGCCTTTACGGCAATAGACTTTCCTTTTCTGGAATTGTCTTCTTCATTCAGTTCAAGCTCATGAACCTTTAGTGACCCGAGAAGCTCTTCCAGAGAAAGAGTGTTAAGATTCTTAGCTTCTTGAATGGCAGTAACCTTAGGTCTCCATTGCTTGGAGAGACTTCTCAAGATTTTTCTGATATGATCTCTATTCTCATAAATTTTTCCAAGAGATCTGAGACTGTTGGTTATTGTTTGAAATCTTCCAAACATCTGATCTATAGTCTCATGATCAGCCATTTTAAAGAGCTCATACTAGTGAACCAGCATGCTTATCTTTGACTCCTTCACTTGTGATGAGCCTTCATGAGCAAGAGCTAGTGTATCCCAGATTTCTTTTGCTGTGTTACAGCTGTGAACCTTGTCATGTTCTGATCTGGTGATGGCACACATCAAATAATGTTTGGCTTTAAGATTAAGTTGATGCTTAGCCTTTTGATCTGCAATCCAATCTGCTCTAGCCATGGCTGCTCTATTTTCACCTCTTGGCTCAGTATAGCCATTCACAATCAGTTCCCAGATGTCTAAGTTTTGTGCATCCAAGAAGGCCATCATTCGCTTCTTCCAGTAATCATAATCAGTTCCATCAAAGAGTGGAGGTCTGTTGATAGCTTGTCCTTCTGCATCCATGGTTGTTGGATCGTACTTCCTCAGCACTTGTTAGATGTTCAACTCTTTCGAGGCTGAGCTTTGATACTAACTGAAGTTGACACAGGCAAACACAAGAAGGGGGGTTGAATTGTGTTTGTTAATAATTTTCGAAAACAACATTTTCAAGAACAGTTTTCTCAAACAAAGACAAAGAGGCAGAAGCAAACACACAGAAAAACAAACTTTTGAAAACTGAACAAAATCAAGTTCAAATCCCCACAGTTAGTATTAACAAATAAAACTGAAGAGATAAGGGATTAGAAGATTCACGCAAGTTGTTTTATCCTGGTTCACTCTCTTCCAACCAAGAGCTACGTCCAGTCCCTTCTATTTGAAGGTTTTTCTCCACTATTCTCCAAATAGATTACAGCAAGTATTCAACACCTCTTCAGGCTTACAAGTATTCCTTTCTTACCAAGCCTCTTCAGGCTCTACCTCTAACAAAGAGATTGGTTTCTTTTGAACTTTTAACTCACTATGTGTGAGGATATGAAAGTTTAAGATCAGTTGAATATTATAGAAATATTCAAGCTTAAGGTATTACAGACTTTTGCTTTTGAAAGAATAAAAGTATCGAGCTTGAATGAGATTTTCTATCAAGAATTCTGTATACGCAAAAGTTGTTTCTTCAAAATACTAGGTCTTGTATATATAGTGACTTTGTTCTTCTCTTCAAATTCTTCGATGGTTGTTTTTGAATTTTCCCGTTTAAGGATAGAAGCCAATTGCATAATATCCGTTGCGACTCAGCTTGCTCGTGGCAATTCTGAATTGTACTATATGCCAATATTCTTGCACAAAACGGGCACACCTCTGAGCAAATGCAACTTGAAAAACTGACTTTCCTTCCTTATACAAATTCCAACTATTCCAGCATAAAAGGTTACAGGGTACAAGTCGTTTTGCATTGTACTATTTTGCTTTTGCAATACCTCATTTGTACTATGTCTCTCTCAAAGAAACAAGACAATAAAACCGTTAAAACAAATATGAAGGACCAACATATACATAAAATAAATATCAAACATTTGAAATAAATATTTCTATGTGGTCGAGATAGTTATTCTGATTATAACAAGAATTCTTAATGAAGAGGAGCTCGTCTACTAAAAAAAAATAGTGCGTCTATATGCTCATAGCTAAAAGTTCTTTTTAGCTCGTCCAGTGACGTGGCAAAAACTACTCGTCTACTTACATGAGTTAAGCGCTCGTCTACAAGCACTGTTCTATAGTCTATCTATTCAAAAATATTCACATAATTAAGTATACCATTTATTTTGAACAGCTCGTCTACCCGGTTGGACGCGGATGGAACTCATTAGAGATTTCCTTAACTTATAAAATTTCGAATACCCTGTAAGACTAGATGAAACATGTTAGATCTTAACTAACACTTTGCCATACAAATTTAATCCTTTTTGTTAACATCAAAACTTAGAGATTTATTTAATCCAAAAATACTTTGGTTCCAACACTTATCACTTGTCTTTTGTCTTCGTGTTTGTTCGGTGTCTTATTACATCTTTTTAAAATGTTTGGGGTGAAAGCACCCCCGTTCCAGCAATCCATTTTCTGTTCTGGTCAGGTGAGCACGAGCGTGCTCACCCTCAGCATGGGCGTGCTGAGCTCACAGTCAAGCACGGTCGTGTTGACTGTTGAGCACGGGCGTGGTTAAGCAGCGCGCCCTTTCTAGATTTTGAACTGAAGCACGAGCATGCTCCTTGTTAAGCACGATCGTGCTCAATGAAGCGTGACCATACTGATCTGAGCAGAAAGGGTTGGGAACCCTTTGCCAAATCCCTGGGGCAGTTTGTTGATTCAATCCTATTGGCTTTTACTAGTCCATTGAACATTAATTTCATTAATCTTGGTTTAATATCCCTGTCTTACAGTTTAGGGAAATTAATCATTTAATCTCAATTCCATTTAATTGTCCCTAATCACTCATAGACCAATCCCTAGGGTCTAAGACTAAACCGTTTGGCATAAACCTCATACTCATTACTAACATTCAGTCTTATGAACAAAGGGGAGCAACCTCCCTTAACATTGTTAACAATTTTAACGTTTTAACATCATAACATTCATAACATCAATCAACAGTCAATAACATCATCAACTCGTCATAATCATGGCATCATCATATCATCATATTCATAACAGACAACATTCATTAATAATAACAACATGCCAATATCATCTTTGCAAACAGTTAAACATCATATAGGCATATAAACATGTTATCATACAATAGGGTCATGGGAAACCCTTCGTCTTACGCTACCCCCAAGTCTACATACTCATACTATTCCTTCTCCCCATACCTGGTATGAATAATTCTCGTTAAACTGAAGACGATCCTAAACTGGTTCCCTCGAACGGCTTGACGATTCAAGCCTTGGCCAACACAGAAAGGTTAACCTATTAGTTCCCAATTCATAATAAGAAAATGAACTAAGAAAGGGAAGAACTATTCCCTTTGCTAATTGGCACTACGCGTGATTGACTCTCCAACGAAGCAAGAACACCACAAACTGATTGAGTTCAAAGGGGAAGAATGAGAGAGGCTGCGGTCACACGTAGGGTTGTGGATATATGCCTTGACAGGTATTTTTGTTTTGATGATGAGCAAAAGGGAAATTTCAAGTCCAAGGACCAACACGCAAATTCAACTAAAAGACCTAATTGCAAAAAGCGTGAAAAGGACCTAACTGCAAAAAGTGGCAAAAGGACATGCAAGCAATCAAGATGGGTTAAGGGAAATTTTCTTACTTGTATTGCTTGTTCTAGAAAAGGATGTAAATGGTAAGTAAAGCTCTCATAATTAAAACTGGTCACACACACACACACACACATAAATGAGCTTTCTAATTAAAACTTAAATGGCTTTTAAATGAACTAAAATGAGCAATCAATTTAAGCTTTTAAGTTTTTCAAATTCAAATTTAACTAGAGGAATAATCAATTAGCAAGCTCTTAAATACGCTTTAAATGAGTCATTAATTATAGAGCTGCTATGATCTCGAAATTTGAATTTGAAATGCAATAATCGATTATGGTAATCGATTATGATATTATGATCACGTTTTATAAATCAACTTAAATGGATATTAATGTGTTTAAATGAGTATTAATTATCTCTAGCCGTTAAGTTTGAATTCGAAATTATATAATCGATTATGCTGATTGAAAAATCGATTATGACTTTTTGAAATGCAAGACAAAGAATAGATAATCGATTAGTGTAATCGATTATGCCTTTTAACAGTCAAATGATTTTTACACAGAGAACAAGTAATCGATTATCCAAATCGATTATGACTTGACTGTTTGAAGATGCGCCTTTTAAAATGAGTTAAAATAATCGATTATGACATTTAAATAATATATTACTATGCGATAAAAATGAGTTTTAAAATGGGCTTGACCTAATTTCCTTGGGCTAATCACTTCTTCTATATAAAGGAAATTTAGGCTGATAACAAAGTGCCAATTCCCATTTCTCTAACTATACTGAAACTCTGTCAAAATCATTCTCTATCACTCTCACTTATTCTTACACACTTGACCATATATTCTTGAGAGAGCTTTACACCATATAGGTGTTCTTGTGTTGTGCTTCAATTTGTTTTTTATCTGCACTATTAAGAGTGCTTTATCTTGGTAAGAGTCGAATTGACTCAAACCACCTTTTTGGTTACCAAACAAGAGAGGGTATATCTCTTGGGATATTTTTTGAGGCTCTTGCACAAGGGATTGTATGTCCTGTGATTTGTGTTAAGGGTTCTCTTCATTATAAAGGTTCTAGCTGTGCCTGTTTAAAAGCTAGGGATTTGAGGCTCTTACACAAGGGATTGTATGTCCTGTGATTTGTGTTAAGGGTTCTCTTCATTATAAAGGTTCTAGCTGTGCCTGTTTAAAAGCTAGGGATTTGAGACTCTGTCGCTGGGAGGATTGTATGTCTCTGGTCTGTGAGGAGTTCTCGTTATTGTAAAGGTTCTAGTTGCTCCTGTTTAAAAGCTAGGGATTGAGTGAAAACCCTTGGTGGTATTGCCTTGGGGACTGGATGTAGGCCACGTGGGTAGTCTGTGGCCGAACCAGGATATATCGCTGTGTCAATCTTCTTATCCCTATCTCTTTTACTTTTGCTTTATTATTTGCAAAAACGTTTTTACTTGCACGCGACAACGCTTTATTTTGAAACGAACGATTTATCCGCTGCAAATCCCGTTTGGATTTTAAAAGGGTTTTGATTTATCGAAAAAGTTATCATCTTTATTTAAAACCCAATTTACCCCCCCCCCCCCCCTCCCCCCTCCCCCCTCCCCCCTCTCTTGGGTAATGGTTGCCACGGCCAACAAGGGTTGTCTAAAATGCCAATTTTAAGGGTTTAACTCGTAACCCTCACTGTCAGCTCTATATTTATAGATTCTGACCTGAGCACGATCGTGCTCCTTGTTGAGCACGATCGTGCTCAAATTACCGTTAGCAAGACGCGTTTGCACTTGAGCACGGTCATGCTCCCTATTGAGCATGGTCGTGCTTGTGGCTCAGGCAGCCACAAGATACGTGCATCAAGCACGGGCGTGCTCATGCATCAGGAAGGAATTTAAAACCTAGAAAATCCCACTTAGCCCCAATGACATTTCTAAGGCAAACAAGGCATATACAAAGCACTTATACAAAAAACGGGGTGTTACACACTACACTGTTGCTCTGTTCTTACTTTTTGGTTCTAGGTTACCGATGACAAAATCGTGCATCGGATACGCCGGTGACGATTGCGGCCTTGCCAGAGCTTGAAGCCATAGATCTAATTCAGCCATCTCATTCATTATTCCTCTCTCTCGGACAAAATAGGAGCGATATAATCTTGAGGGGAGATGAAGGGGGAGAAAGAGAGAGAAAGAAAAAGAGAGAGATATAGAGGAAGGGAAGGAAGAAGATAGGAGAGAGAAGGGGAAGAGAGAGAGAGAGAGAGGACGATTCTGACGAAGATTTCCAGTTCCCGACGAAGATTTCCAGATTCCGACGGTGTTTTCAGGCGAGAGTCAAACTTAACGGAAATGACCAAATCGCTCAACATTTTGCAATTGGGGACCAATTTGAATATTTTAAAATAGAGGAACCAAGTTGAATATTACAAAACAAATGAGGGACCAAAAGAGTAATTTAGCCAAAAAAAATTCTTAATGCAGAGACATATTTACATAACCTAAATTAATAACTTGCTTGGTTATGCTACTTTTGTCTCAAAAGTTAAACTATCAAATGAAAGGAGTGCAGCGCCATGGTGTTTGTGTTCTTTGCTCCTCAGCAATTGAGAATAACTGGCATAGTTTCATTATATGTCCTCCAAGTGTGGATTGTTGGGGTTGTGCAAATCTCTGGAATAAAATTGAACTGTATGTTGATCATGTGGATAGCTTCACAGAGATATCCTTCTAGGTGGCGGGCTTAATGAACACAGGAGAGAGGCTTAAGTTTTGCTGGATCCTCTAGAGCTTATGGAGAAGAAGAAACTAGAAACTATGGGAGGACAAAAATGAGTCTCACATTTAGGTGTTAGCTAGGGCCATCTCTGCCATAGATGACTAAAAGCTTGCCGAGTTTAGCACTGAATTCTCTCCTCCGGTCAACGTTACCCGTAACATCTCTGTGTGGTCTAAACCAACTATGGGTTATTTGAAGTGCAATTGTGATCTAGCTTTTATCAGTTCAGATAATCGGACAGGTTACGACTTGTGCTTGAGAGATCACGATGGAGCTTTTGTGCTGGCCAAAACGGAGTGGTCATCTCCTATGCTCCTGGTGCATGAAGGTGAGGCAGTGGGACTCCTTAAGGCTTTACAATGGGCATTTGCTATGGACTTGGTTTTGGTCTCCTATGATTTAGATTGCAAAGTAGTTGTTGATCATGTTAAAAACAACAAGGAGGATATTTCTGAGTTTTGGGCTATAGCTGCTTATTGTAGAAAGCTACTATCCCTGAAACTAAACTTTAGTGTTGAGTTTGTTAGGAGACAAGGAAATATAGTTGCTCATACTCTTGCTAGGGTGGCTACTACTCTACCTAGTCTCCATATTTTTTATGTTATTCCAACATGTATTACAGTTTCCTTTGATATTGAAATGAAATAAGTTTTTTGGCTTGAAAAAAAACACAAGTAAAAAAATAAAATTAACTTGAATTCAACCAAAAAAAAATTAACATGGATTAATAATAAAAGTTTAATATTTATGACAAAAATCATGTCAAAAAATTTGTAATATCTCAATGCTAGTCATATCAATTATTGTCAACATTAAGTAATTAACACTACAAGAAAAGGTAGTATTTTCGATGGATACTTACAAACGGTCTCGCTGTCATCGGTAATTATTAATTTACTGACGGCTAGAGCCTTGGGAAAGTGGTACACTAGCACTATTCAAGCTCGACCAAGTTACCGACAACCTTTGTCGTTGGTAATCTTATGTTTGATTTTGAGATTCATATGTATAGAAAAAACATTATTTTCTAATAATACTTTCAGAGATTTTAGTCTCTCACGTATGAAATCAGAGATACTTTGAAAAAAATAACTTGGCAAAAAATAACTTTGAAAAAGTATCTAATAGTAGATGTACATGAAAATACAAATTTAGAATACCACACACAGTAAAAAGTGAATCTAGCTTACAAGAAAAGTTGGAAAAATATACCATACATGTATGGTCAAAAACCAAGCAAATCCTTCATATATTGACACAATTTTTTGATGATAACGAAGGTCTTAAAGACAACAAAGTGCACACCTCTAAGAAAAACTCTATATGAGCTATTTTAATAATTTGTTTAAGTGTGCAGAATTAGTCTAATCATCTCAAAAACTTCAAGAAGAAGAATCAAAAGTAAAGACTCAAGTTAATGGATACTAAGTGGTGTTGAAACCTCTCAAACAATCCGGACTAGAAAGAATCAATTCAGACAACGTTTGCCATGGAATGATTACGAAAGAGAAAATCATTCTTTTTGTGTAAAAATAAAAATAATTCAACTGCTACAAAGATTGCACCCAACACAAAAGAAAGAGCCTCTTTCTTGTGCCTAAAGCAGCCCTCAGTTGAAGCTAAAGGGATCTCTAACACTTGAAGAAAAAAGACAACCACTAAAAAGCTAGCATTAAATGCACTCCAACGTCTTTATTGCAAGCATAAGCAAGATGAAGAAATAAAGACTCCTATCTCTACTTTAGCATGAAGACTTGAGTCTATAAACAGAGGAGGAGAATGAAAGCATTAAATAGCTAAACACAAGAAAAACACTTGTTACATGGACTACAATTGTTGATCTCAAATTAATAGTCTCAGTTTTCTTCTAATAAATCCTTCTATATTCTCAATTTCAATCCTTTTGCTCGTTGAGCTTCTCAATTTCTGAGAATACTTCTCTCTGTACTTTATATTTCATTCCACTCAATGAGTACTATTAGAAAGACCAAACTATTTTATTCTTTATCTATCATAATAACCTGAGGAGGATGAAATATAGAGAATACTTGTAGATAGAGGTTGCATGTCAAAATATACTTTGTTGTAATTAGTCTCAAGAGGTTGTATCTCAAACAGTACTTATAGTATGAAAATCCTAGTTACACTATCAAAAATTTGCTATTTAACAATCAATATAGAGATTGAAAAAATCCGGTCACTGTCGCGACCGGTTTAGAAAATTGGATGCCGAATTGATCTCTAAATTGGTCACCAAATAAGTTTGTGGCTGATTTAGAAACCTATTTGAACTAGTGGTCAAACCACTGCTTGCTAATGTGTAGCGACCGATTTGAAATTTTTGATATCTAAGTCGGTCGCTAAATCTATCACTAAATAGCAAAAAAAAATTAGTCTTCTGACCGGGGACTAGAATAAATATCGTGTCATTATTCCTCCCCTTACTCTCTTTATATTTGATGATTTTCTACATTGGCTCAAAATCTATTTTTAAGCTAATCGACTAAAATTTTTTTGTTTTACCAACTTATATTTTCATAAAAGTAATTAACAAACCCAACGATTTCTCTAATCTTCAAGTTAAGTGGCAACAAATTAACTCTCAAAATATTTGCACAAGTACTCAAAATCTGACAACTTAAGTTATACTATCTGTCATATTTCGTTTCAAACTGCTAAGATTGTTTTCACTGTGAAATGAAAAGTTTTAAAAAAACATAATTCAATCCTTCTTGTACTATTTTTCTCCTTTCAATATTTGTAACCACTTTTAACTCAGAAAAGTATATGGACGCTTTTATCCCTCTATTTCTTCGATAATTTTGACTTCTGTATATATTGGTTTCGTTCGACTCAGACAAACTAAAAAATTACATGGTAACTAAACCAAACATGATTAGTTTGATCTTGGGGTTTTATGACTTAAAACTTAGAGTTAACAAACTCGACCCAGTTACTGTCTTTTATATATATATATATGTATTAAGTTTATTTTTTATTTTTTTTCCTAATCATGCCTATGTAATGAGTTTAATTTTAATGGATTTCATATCTAACATGTATTTTAAATTTTCGTAAATACTTTACATAATTTTTTACTTTAACATAATTTGTTAGATGTAAAAAAAAAAAAAAAAAGAACATAACAACACAAACCATGTTAGTATTAGTTTTCTGTTATGTTAGTTTTCTGTTATAATAAAGACTTGATCAAAGTCTAGTTAGTTGGTTTTGTTCAGTTGGTAAAGCTGTTTTTGTAGCTATATAAGAGCATTCGATGAGATGAATGGATCAGTGAACCAAAGCACTTTCAGTTTAACAATTTCTCTAGTTCCTAACATTTTGGCATCAGAGCTCCTACTAGGGCCTGAGAAGAAAAGTGAGTTGCATACTTTGTGAGTGATAGAGAAAATGTCTAATGCGAATGATTGTCAACATATCGGACCTGATATCGGTAACATGGTTGACCCAACATTTCGCACGAACTACAGTGTCACATACTTGTTGTCGAAAATGATTGTCAAAATATCATTATTCAAAAACAAAAGTACTTCAACTGCTATGAAGATTGTACCTAGCACAAAGAAAGAGCCTCTTTCTTGTGCCTAAAGCAACCCTCAGTTGAAGCTAAAAGGATCTCTGACCCTTGAAGAAAAAAAGACAACCACTAAAAAGCTAGCATTAAATGCACTCCAACGTCTTTATTGCAAGCATAAGCAAGATGAAGAAAAAAAGACTCCTATCTCTACTTTCTTCATGAAGACTATAAACAGAAGAGGAGAATGAAAGCATTAAGTAGCGAAACACAAGAAAAACACTTGTTACATAGACTACAATTGTTGATCTCAAATTAATGGTCTCAGTTTTCTTCTAATAAATCCTTCTATATTCTCATTTTCAATCTTTTTGCTTGTTGAGCTCTCATTTTCTAAGAATACTTCTCTGTGTATTTCATTCCACTCAATGAGTACTTTTAGAAAGATCGAACTATTTTATTCTTTATCTATCATAATAACCTGAAGAGGATGAAATCTAGAGAATACTTGTAGATAACCTGAAGAGGTTGCATGTCAAAATATACTTTGTTGTAATTAGTCTCAAGAGGTTGTATCTCAAACAATACTTATAGTATGAAAATCCTAGTTCCACTATAAAAAATTTGCTATTTAACGACCGATATAGAGATCAAAAAATTTCGGTCACTATTTTCACCGATTTGGAAAATCGGACGCCAAATCGATCTCTAAACTGGTCGCTAAATAAGTTTGTGGCTGATTTAGAGACCTATTTGAATTAGTCGCCAAACCACTGGTTGCTAATGTGCAGCGACTGATTTGAAATTTTTTGTAGCTATATCGGTCCTAAATCTGTCACTAAATAGTGAATTTTTTGTAGTGTTCTAACCAGGGACTAGATGTAGGTCAAGATTAGGCTGAACAAGAATAAATACTCTCTGTCATTTTTCCTCCCCTTACTCTCTTTATATTTGATGATTTTCTACATCGTCTCAAAATCTGTTTTTAAGCTAACCAACTAAAATCTTTGTTTTTACTAACTTATATTTTGATAAGAGTAATTAATAAACCCAACAATTTCTCTAAGCTTTAAGTTAAGAGGCAACATGCTTCCAAAAAAAAAAAGTTAAGAGGCAACAAATTAACTCTCAAAACATTTGCATAAGTATTCAGAATCTGACAACTTAAGTTATACTATCTGTCATATTTCGTTTCAAACTGCTAAGATTGTTTTCACTGTGAAATGAAAAGTTTTAAAAAACATAATTCAATCATCCTTCTTGTACTATTTTCTCCTTTCAATATTTCCAATCACTTTTAACTCAGAAAAGTATATGTACGCTTTTATCCCTTTATTTCTTCGATAATTTTGTATATTGGTTTAGTTCGATCCGACCAAACTAGAAAATTAACACTAGCAGTAAATGTCGGGAATAGCATCAGTACGAAACAATGCGAATGATTTTTAAATGAGACCCAGTTTAGATATATATTTTTTTGGATAAACCAGTTTAATTTTGATTAACTGCAATTTTATTAACTTCATTTCATACTATTTCATTCGCAGGAAAGTACAAAATCTATTTCATATCTATAAGGCTTTTCCAAAAACAATAGTGTTATTTGAACACAAAAGTTCGACATCAATTTTCAACACCAATTTAGATGGTTAATGCATTTCAAATGCATAATTAATTACGTTCAGTAGATGGTTAATGGATATAACAAGATGTCATAACTCATTAACCATCCACTGAACATAATTAACCACGAATTTGAATGGTGTTCATGTATATTTGAACTCCTGAAAATCGTGGTTAACAACATTCAAATTCGCGGTTAATCATGTTCAGTGAATGGTTAATGAATTGCGACACCTTGTTATATCCATTAATCATCCACTGAACATAATTAACATGTATTTGAACTACGTTAACCATCTTAATTGGTGTTACAAATTGATGTCCCATTTTTATGTTCAAATGGTACGAAACCACGAACTAAACCAAACATGATTAGTTTGGTCTAGGGATTTTATGATTTAAAACTAACATTTAACAAACTCGATCCAATGACTGCCATATATATAATATAATTTATTATAAGTTTATTTTTATTTTTTCTAATCATGTCTAATGTCTATGTTTAAAGTTTGAACTATAATGCAACGAGTTTAATTTTAATAGATTTCATATCTTAACATGTATTTATTTTTTCCTAAATACTTTATATAAAATTTTGACTTTAAAATAATGTCAGATGTTAAAAAAGGGCAACATAACAACACATACCGAACTAATCTGTTAATATCGAAGCATGTTGATTTGATTTGAGTAAAAAAAAGTCCAATTCGAAACTCATTGTTTTTTTTTTTTTTCTGCTTTGGCATTTTTCTTCGTTGACCGAAACTTTGACTCTTTTCACCCTTACTCTTGACTATAACTTAGTGATTTGGGCGTGGTCCTCGATTACTCTAGAGTCAGCGAAGGCGATAATACGTTTTGGCAGGAACATATTAAGGTTGGTGGTGCAAAGAAATTGAATCTGAAAATATCTTCCACTAGTACAAGACTTCAAACATTTTGAATTCCCAGTTCTACAAGTAAACCTGAGACTGATTCTAATACGTTTTGTAAATGCCTCAGGTTCACATAAGTTCATATTCCATTTATCGGGTTCTAATTGACCTTATCAAACTTGTCTCCCGCATGTCACGTACCAAGTTTACCTTAAAGCAAGTTTTTGCAATAATAATACAAAGGGTCTTGTTGATGAATGTCCTAAGGACATTGATTAAGGAGGCAATAAAAAGAAAGTTTGTATTGAGAATATGTTAAACACTTTACAATGTCCTAAATACAATATTTTCTCATACAAATTTATCTCTTGATTCCTTAACCAATACCCTAATACAAAAAGGTAATGATTAGTTGTTTCTCCTAGTGCAAAAAGAGACTAACCGTATACCAGTACCCATACGGTTTTTCTAGTAACTATGGTCCATTCTTAGAGTGGTACACGAATCATAGTCTTGGCTATTAAGAGTCTATGTTCCACACATAGCCAAAGAAACAAGGAGTTGCTGCAAAAGCTCCCTTTACTTTCAATGGATTTTCTTTCTTTTGTGATCACCATTGTTTTTATACTTGTCCCATCTCTCAAATTATCTATGGCAGTTGATTCCCTTGGTCATTCCCAGTTCATAAATGATGGAATGACCTTGGTTTCCCAAGGGGGAACCTTCGAACTTGGTTTCTTCAGCCCTGGGAATTCCAAGAATCGTTATTTGGGAATTTGGTACAAGAATATCCAAGTTCAAACAGTTGTTTGGGTTGCAAACCGCATCAACCCAATCAATGATTCCTCTGGCACCTTAACAGTTAACAGCACCGGCAGTCTTGTGCTCAGGCAGAATGACACTGTGGTTTGGTATAGTACAAAGACCACACAAAAACAAGCACAGAATCCATCTGTTAAACTTTTGGATTCTGGAAATCTTGTGGTATTGGATGAGAAAGATGCAGATCTAGAAGACTACTTGTGGGAAAGCTTTGACTATCCATCTGATACAATGCTGCCAGGGATGAAAATTGGATGGAACTTGAGAAAAGACTTGAATTGGACTCTAACTGCTTGGAAGAGTAACAATGATCCAGCACCAGGAGATGCTTCTTATATTACACCATACAATGAATATCCAAGTTCATATTTGATGAAGGGAGCAGAGAAGTACTACAGATTTGGACCAAATAATGGCATAAGGTCAAGTGGTACACCACAAATGAAGACCCATTCTGTCTATAGCTACCAATTTTTCCACAACAAGGATGAATTCTACTACACATACTACCTTACCAATAATTCTGTAATCTCAAGATTAGTGATGAACCAAAATGATTATGGTCTTTATCGCTATGTGTGGGTTGAAGCTGAGAAAAGTTGGACGGTTTATTCATCAAAGCCTGTAGACTACTGTGATCGTTATGACCTGTGTGGAGCCAATGGGAATTGTATCATTACTGAAACACCAATTTGCCAGTGTTTAAAAGGGTTCAGGCCTAAGTCACCACAAGCATGGGACTCAATGGGATGGTCTGAAGGATGTGTCCGCAATAAACCATTAAGTTGCACCATGGACAAAGATGGGTTTGTGAAATTGGTAGGAATGAAAGTGCCAGATACTACACATACTTGGTTGGATGAGACAATTGGTTTAGAGGAATGTAGAGCCAAGTGCTTGAATAATTGTTCATGTATGGCCTATACAAATTCAGATATCCGTGGAAAAGGGAGTGGCTGTGTCATGTGGTTTGGTGATCTCATTGATATTAGACAGATGGAATCTGATGAGCAGTATCTATATGTTCGAATGGCTGCTTCAGAATTAGGTAAGCACTCATCTTTCCCACCTTAGCTATGTTTGTTTGGGTAGTTATTAGGTGAAAAATGAGATGAAAATTTTGGTATGGAAGTAACTTTCACATATGCTTGGTGCGATAAAAAATGTGGTATGGCTGAAAGTGGAGTGCAGCTCCTCTAGGCTCCACCAAAAAATTTCAACCATTTATGTAGCATGAAAAGTGATTTTCCACTATCTACCAAGCAACAATATGTGAAAATTTTGAACTTTGATCTATCCCACTTCATTTTCATTCTCCTCCCTGTTTGTTTTCTTCCTATTTGCCACAAACTCTAAGCATGCATGACTCCTTGGCCATTCTTCTGATCAAGGATCCATTTTTATTTCATATTGAAAAAATTCAAGTTCCCACTTTAAATATCTGTGAATTAAGGATAGATATTTTGTTTTTGTTTGATTGATTCAACCAAGAAGAGGAGGAATACGAGGACAAAAAGAAGTTGAGAACAATAGTTGCTTCCACCACTGCTGGGATTGCAGGGATGCTTTTAGTTGGCTGCTATTTTATCTTCAAAGTACGCAGAACCATAGCTGGTAAAATAACTTACTCTCATTTTCATGAAATTAATGACCACTTTTTTTTATGTTCCAAACTCAGGAATTGAATAAATCCTTGACTGCAAATGTGAAGAGTGCATACAATTCTGCATAAATAAACTTTGGCATCATATCAACCACATTCTTGACTGCAGAATATGTCTACAAAAGAGAGAGTTTTATGCACTTAATAAAAATATGGAATATCATAAAATTTGAAACCTGTCATTTGCTGCAAGAAGATTTGATGGGGGCACGCTTTGCTTGCCGATAATTGCTCTAAATCTGGAGAATTTCCTTGGTTAAAAAAATGATAAATTTCGTACCCTACATAGCTGATACGAAGAAACTTAAGTAGCTGCATTCAACGGTTATATCCATTATACAAAACTATCATGTACATATAGCTTGACCAAGTTGCTAGAACAGATGCACTATTTATAACTTGTAAGTGATGGTAAATGAGCAGGAATCTATACACGCATACCTTTCTATATTAAAACATTATGTTGATTTATACTTTGGAGTTAGAGAAAATTATGTCCACCTTCCTTCAGATTTGATTTAATTACATTTGGCATCCCTATAGGAAAATCACACAAATCTTCCTTAAGATTTATGTTATCATTATACTTAGACCTCTTACAATATAAACCTCAAGGGAGATTGGCGCAATTTATGAAATGAAAAGGGTCTCAAGTATAAATACGTCAAACTTAATAGCAGGTTAGTATAATTTTCCCTTGTAATTAAACCCACTTGGGAATCTTTGTTGGACTTGAATTATATTGTTGTATAACATACAAAATTTCTTTCTTCTGCCCAGTAAGCACACATACAATCATATAACATTTATTTACAATTTAGACAATTTAACAGTAGTCATTTAAACCACACGGTTTTATAAAATGCTATCAAAATCTTGTTAACTTCATACATAGTCTGGATTTATAAGTTATAACATCTAATATTTGGTACATTCAAGCTTTGGTTCCATTTTTCCAGAAAAATTGAAAATTGGAGTTCAAAACATTGGAGGAGCTGAGGAAGATCTAGATCTCCCATTGTTTAGCCTCTCAACATTAGCCAGTGCCACTGATAACTTTTCAGAGAAGAAAAAAATTGGAGAAGGTGGATTTGGACCTGTATACATGGTAGTTCCATCTTTTAGCCTTAACAAAAGCAATTGCAGTGCTAATGTTATGATGTGTATCTCAATATGCTCACAAATATGAATTCGCAGGGAAGACTAATAAATGGGAAATATATTGCTGTGAAGAGGCTTTCAAGTAGCTCAGGACAAGGAATAGCTGAGTTCAAGAATGAGGTAAAACTGATTGCAAAGCTTCAGCACCGGAATCTTGTGAAACTTCTTGGCTGTTGCATTCAAGAACAGGAACAAATGCTGGTTTATGAATACATGCCAAATGGCAGTTTGGACTCCTTCATTTTTGGTATTGAATCCAAGAAACCTTGTTTTAGGATAGACTAAATAATGTTTTTATGGCCACTTAAAATAATGATACTCTAATTTTGAATTTGAGGAATTCAAATTTGACACTTGATTTACTTTGTATGGTAATTAATAACCAGATAATAGTAAAGGGAAGTTGTTAGATTGGCCGAAACGCTTCCACATTATTTCTGGAATTGCTCGGGGTCTTATGTATCTTCATCAAGATTCCAGATTGAGAATTATTCATAGAGATCTAAAAGCAAGTAATGTTTTACTGGATGATAAGTTGAATCCAAAAATATCAGATTTTGGCATAGCTAGAACTTTTGGAGGAGAGCAGACAGAAGGAAACACAAAGAGAGTAGTAGGAACATAGTAAGTGTTTACTTAAAAGTTATCAAGATCCAAAAATTTATTTATTTATTACTTTTTTGTTTATTTTGTTCAACATGGTGTCTTGCAGTGGCTACATGGCACCTGAATACATCGCTAAAGGATTATTTTCAGTTAAATCCGACGTGTTTAGTTTTGGTATTTTGGTGTTGGAGATTACATATGGGAAGAAAAGCAGAGGGTTTTATGATTCAGAGTGCAACCATAACCTTATTAGTCATGTAAGTGTGTGAGACTTGGATATATTTTTATTGATGCTAAACTTAGAATTAATATGCACTTTTTGTGTCTTCAGGCGTGGATAATATGGAAAGAAGGAAGGGCTATGGAATTGATAGACAAAAGCATAGAAGGCTCATGGATTTTATCAGAAGTACTGCGTTGCATCCATGTTAGTCTCTTGTGTGTGCAACAGCTTCCAGAGGATAGGCCCAACATGTCAAATGTTCTTTTAATGCTGGGAAGTGAGATAGAAATTCCTGAGCCTAAACAACCTGGTTTCTTCTTGAGCAATGTTACAAAACAAGCAAATTTTCCATCAAATCAAATGCAGTTAGGGTCAAGCAATGAAATATCCATGACCATATTAGAAGCTAGATGAAAGTCAGTGAGGAGGCCAGACGTATATTTCACTGGATGAAGTAGTTTCATAAGTTACACTTTCCTTTAAATGTGTGTTAGTTGTAAAGATGTTTGAGAGGCAGCATGGATGTTAAACAGGACCAAGTTCTCCTTCATGTTGAAGCTTGTATAATTTGGGTGGGGTGGTTAAATGGGTAAGTCTTTTTGTAAGTTGAACTATATTCCCACCACATTGGAATAATAGATTCCTACCATCCCTTATATGGAAATAAAAACTTGGCAAAGTGTGGGAATATTATTTACCTGGGAAATGTTTATTACCCATTCCTACCTCTTCATTCCTAGGAATCCATTTTCATAACTTGAAACAAACACACTCTTAGTGGACCTTCCTTATTTTCTCCATGGATTCTACGGGTTCCTTCTTCCCTTTCACATTTTCTTTATTTTCCCCATGAGTAACTAAATCTCTCCCTGCTAAGGAGTGATGGAACTTGCTCGGGTCTTGGTATAGTTGGATTCTAAGTTTAATCTATGTTTATATTCATTTAATTGAGCTTTTATCTCGATTCTAATGTTTTCTTTGAATTGGCCGCTTATTGAGTGATTTATTATGTATTTTGAGAATTGAGAAATTCCCTAATACTGTTTGCTTCATGAGATAATTGGCATGATCTTGCAATGATCCAGGAATGGATACTTGAATTGTGTGGTTTGATTGGGAATCTTGTGTCTGATTAAAAAAAAATGGTAATTTAAGTAATTGAAAGAAGGTTAATTCACCAAAGAATTGTGATTTACCTAATTAAGTGAATTCTTGTCATCAATTAGTGGATCTAAACCAGATTCAACATGAACCCAAAGAACTCAGGTGAAAGGTTAAGTGTAATCAACTCCCTAGCACCTTTCTCATCCATTTTATCACACCAAAAACTCATAAAAACATACTTGTCTTTAATTCTTCTACTCCCAACAGCTTAAAAGTTGATTTCCCTTCTCTCAGCAAAAAATTTCCCTGTGATTGTTTGGTCAGACAATAAAACAAGCCATACTCCAGTATCAGCTCCTTCCTCAACAGTGTTATTCCCTGCATAACCTGTAAGAGCAGTCTTCACCCAACCTGGGCAATAGCAGTTTATATAAATCTTCTGACCTTCTGGTCTCATAGAAAGCTTCCTTGCCATAAGCCTTGTATAAGCATTAACTGCAAGTTTCGACAGTGAGTAGTCAGTATAGTTTTGAGGCCACCCACCTGATGTCCAACTTCCATCTTCTACTTGTTGTAGAAAAGTAGACAGAGTACTGTCAATCAGTTCCTCTGAAAGGGATTCCACATCACTCAGTTTCTCCCTCAAAGCCACGTTGCTGATTCTCTGTCACACAAGCAACTCTAAATCAGTTTTACATCTAGCAGAAGCCATATGGGGAACAATGGCTCCCTTATAACCTTATAGAATCTAATTAAAATATTTTACCACAAACTGTATGTTTGAAGAGAATTTTAGCAAATATATCGCTACAGAATGCTAGAAGGAATTGAAGGAATTTAAAGGATTTTTTTATTTTATTCAAACAAGAATATAGATGTGACTATAGGAATTTTGCTCCAAAATATGTAGTTCGGACTATTGGTTCTGTAACCAACTATGAACTATTTCCCCACAATGAACAAGTTATGGCAGAAAGCAATTTAGTGTGATAATAACAAAAGGCAAAATATCATGCATTTTTTTATTTCAGAACATGAACATTTGTGTGGGAAAAACATGCTTAGTCTAACTCCAATGAGAGGACAGGGAGTTGCATTTTTCCTTGAAGAAGGCAGGAGGAATCCGGCAGCCCGCAGAAGAGAATGAAAGAACCATGAGAGTACTCACGTGGGAAAGAACTAAAGATGAAAATTTAAAATATACAAATTAATTTTAATTTTTAGGAAACAGTATAGGGAGTTTTCACTTACATTCCGTCTTCCATTTAGTCGACCTAGACGTGAGCTTACATTTACAATACGAGCACCAACAATGGATGGTTTCAACAATGGAATCATAGCATACTCTTGGTTCCATAGTAATTTGTTTCAACAACCTTACGGGCATTTTCAACCGAGTTATCAGATCCAAGATTAAAATTAACGCCAGCATTGTTTACCTGCAGGTTTTAGAAGCATAAGGAAACGTGTTAAACCACATCCTATGTATTTGCTTGTAAATTTAATGAAGTATCTTCTGAGCTTAATTTCATGTTTAGCATATTTAGATAAATATAAGCAAAATCTAACCCCAATTATTTGGTGAATATTATGAAAGTTGACATAGAAAAGATAAGCCAGAAGTAATCATAATGGATAAAACTATTACTCATATCCCAATAGCACTTGCTAATTTAGTTAAAACCAGACAATATGGAAGAATCACATTTTAGAAACTGACCAGAATATCCAAACCACCATAATTTTCCTGCAACCACTTGACAAACTGGTTGATGGATGAAGAGTCTACTATGTCAAGTTGATGATAAATCACGTCAAGACCACCTTCTTGTAAAACCTTGATTGATTCAACACCAGCACTAGCATCTCTTGATGTCAGTATAACAGTCAATCCATGAGCAGCAAGTTGTCTACAAATCAAAAACCCGATTCCTCTGTTTCCACCAGTAACCACAGTAACAGTTTCCTTGGACCACCACCTACGAAGACATCAAATCAACAAAAATTAAAACAAACTACGTAGAAGAGTATTCAGTAATTCCATGAAATATGGATTGTTAAAAGCTGAAATAACAATGATAGTCAAAACAAAGGCTGACAAAATTTAGTTAGATGCTCGTCAAGTGGCAACTGACAATATTCTCAGGCTTCAGTTATCCCTTGCAGCATTTGGGCATTCATTAAATAATATCTTTTCCTCATTAGCATGTAGGTGCATGAAATTGAAGTCTGGACGACAGGGTCTGTGGGAAGGACATACTGACATATTGATATTAACATTACGATTTTTCTAACATGTGCAACTTTGCACATGTTAAGAAACCAAAAGTAGAAATGTATTGGAAGTTGTGTATTCAATTCCTTGAAAATTAAAAAGCCACTCTTTCCAATACAACATTTCTATTTTATGCTTCCTTGACATGTGCAAAGTTGCACATGTTAGAAAAATCCTTAACATTATAAGGTGGATGAGTTGGTTTGGGGGGAGGAACATAGTGTTTGAAGTGATAAGGAGATCATGAGTTGAATTCCCCCTACGAACATAACATACTAAATACTAACATTTGCCTATAAAAAAAAAAATTACATCAAGCATTGAAAGAAAATAAAAACAGAGTCTGAAAATTCATAGCTAATTCGAAGACAGTATTTCAAAATAGCAGAAAGCCCTAGCAAGGTGACCCATTTTGGTAAAGCCAGTAACCTACATTGATCTTCTTTGCTTTGATCTCCATAATTAGGGCTTGCAAAGCTTGCTTCATCTTCTTGTTCTTGGCTCTAGTCACGGGACATCCAATTCCATGCAAAGGATCTTTAGGTTGGCTGGTTGGATCTCTATTACAGCGCCAATGATTGTTAACATATTATTCTTGATGCAGCTAGAAGTGAAAAATAAGACTGCAGATGCTCTCATCCAACATAATGGATCCAATGAAGATATCAGCGAAGGACAAACTATTCCTAGATTTTCCAAGGTGTCAGAAACAAATGAGGAAGTTGTAGATGTTTCTGATGAGTAGAGTAGCTTTTGAAGACCTGGAAGCTACAATAAGTATCATATGGAATGGAAGGAAAGCTAAATTCAGAAAGCATTTGGATTTTATGGAAATATACAAATTTCTTGTCAATTGGAAGAAAGAAAAAAAAAGACTCAGAAAGCATTTGGGTTACTGAAGCTGACTTTGAACAAAAAGGTCAAGAGCTATTCAAGACATATCAAGTGTTTCAATCATCGGAGAGCGGAGATGAGCTCTTTCCAGGCTGGGAGATATACAGCTGTTACACATGTCCTATTTTCATTGGAAAACAGCACCAAGCATATATAGAATAGTACCTAAGTTTTGTCCTAATTTTAAATAAATTCCTAGGCTGCATCAAAAGGGTGAATTGTTATAGTAAATATGGTTTTCAAAAATCAAAAGGGTGTTGAAGGTCAAAACTCACAGTCAGTATTAAACAATCATAAGTAGGAACATCAAAAGTAAATCAAAAGTTAATGCCAAATTAAAAGGATATAAACCCATGAGATAAGTAAATAGCAAGAAAATTTGAACCTCTGCTGATCAGAATAGGGAATGGTCCTCAGCAGCCGTATCTCTAGCAGCCTCTTTTCTCTTCGCTCCTTTGCTTTTCTTTGTTCCCCATCTCTCTGCAGCTTTGGCAACTATGAGTCTATGAAGCAACTCTGTCCAACTCGTGTTTCAAGCATTGATTTTAAGCTTGAGTATTGAGAGATAAGAAAAGTTATTGAAGCAATGAAGGATCAAGTGAAACCTTACTTTGCTGTGTAGCAAGAGAAGAAGAATAATAGGTAAAATGTTCCGATACGTTTTTTTTATTTTACTTTTCACATCGGTCCTATAAGTGTTATTTTTTTCAAATTGGTTTTACATGTTACGTTCTGTTTTCATGTTAGTCCTTTCCGTCAATTTTGAGCTAACGTCATCAGTTTTGACCTGACGTGACTATCACGTTAGTTTGACACGTGGATTTTGATCTGACGACATTAGGTCAAAATTGACGGAAAGGAATAACGTGGAAACGGAACGTAACATGTAGGACCAATTTGAAAAAAATAAAACTTATAGGACCGATGTGAAAAATAAAAAAATCGTATAGGACCAATTTACCTATTTTGTCATTCATATTCAAATAAGGCTCAGATGAAGTGGAGTGGCAACTCTTTCTCTATACTTTGGCAATGGCAGATTTAAGGGGTGGTCAAACAAGAAGTATATTCACTCGTACAATCCCCGGTATCTTCTCAAAGAGCACACCAGCAGAAAACAACCCACTTAGGGGCATCAAGCATATTGCATATAAATATAATTAAACAAACAGAGTGAGAGTTAATAGACCCATATTGTCAAGTGTTTCACAAAACTCATCAAAACCTACAGAGGAGATCTACTCAGACCTTTTATCTAACAGATTGTATACAATCAGCTAAGCATGACAAAAATAAGTTAAAGAAGAACCAAAATATCCACAAAATCAACCATCCATCTACATGACAAGAAAATGAAAGTAATACAGTCCTTATTACAGTCATAAGCACGAATAGGGTATTAAACTTTCAATCATTTCACAGTTCAATTTAAATAAAAAAAAATGGGAGATTGACTATGAAAGTTACCCAGCAGATGAATGAGAAATAAGTATTGCTGAGATTAAATTCTTCTTTTCTTCTGTTTTTCTACTTCTCTAATTTGTTACTCACAGAGATGTTTGTCTTCCTCCCAGCTCTCTCGGAATTCTCTCCTCCCCGCTGTGTGTCCAGTGGGTGATCTTATTCTTTTGTAGGTGGAAAGTGAGAGAGTGTCTTTTTTTTTTTTTTCCATAAAGTAACAGAGTGTTTTGTTTTTGTGCGTGCTACCTGAATCAGAGAATTGTGTGGGCGTGTCTGACATTATTTTTTTCCTTTAATTTTAGAATAAAAGCCAAATTTGGTATTAAAAAAAAAAAACTAAACGATCATCTAAGTCGCTGAAAATTTTTGGGTAGCAATTTTCATCCCGAGGAAGAAAAAAAAAACTTATTGAATAATCCTTGACAATGATAAAAGAAAGGGACCATATTAGTCCCTTTATTTGTTTCCGTCCTGAATACATCATTAGAATATTAATATGTAAGGGTTTTTGACCAAACTGACCCATTTTTAGAAACTATTTATCAAAATAACCTAATTTTAAAACTATTTACCAAAGTAACCTAGTTTTAATTAAAATAATAATTAAAAAAAAAAACTGCACGGCGCCACGTGTCACCTCCAAGTGCAGTGGCGCCACTGCTACATGCGCCACTAATGGCGCTAGTAGCAGCGGCGCCACTACACCGTGAGGTGACACGTGGCGCCGGCCCCCCAACCCCAACCAACAAATTAAACCCCCCCCCCCCCCCCCCCGCCCCGCATTCGTTCCCCCATCCCCCTCCCTATAAATCCCCCCACCCGGTTCCCCCTCCCCACATACACACACTCTCACTTGCTATATTTTCTGTAACTTGTTTAATTTCTAACACTCTTTTAATTTTTTGTACACTCTATTGAAATCAAGTTTAGGTAAATATTACATTGTTTCTGATATCATTATTTTAATTTTTTTTTAATTATATAGTCATTTACCAATATTCTGTTACTTTTTGTTTTTTACACTCTTCTTTATCACTTATTATTCTGGAAGTGTTTATTTTAATGTTTTTAATACCATATATTTGTATCATTTAATATGTTATTTATTTGTATTTTTTATTTTACCCCTTCTACCGTCTCCCCCTTCCACCAACACATATCTTTTAATTCCTTTTACACTCTATTATAATAAATGTTAAATTTAATTAAATGTTATATTATTTTATTAATTGTTTTATATTCATTTACTAACATTCTGCTACTTTTTTTTTTCGTTCATCATTGTCATTTATTTTTCTGAAAATATTGAAGTTAATTTTTATAATATATTTTTTGATAGATCTGGTAATTTGTTTATTTGTTTATTTATTATATTTATTTTGTTTTGTTTTCTTAGTTATTATTTAAGTTGTTGTTATTTAGTTTTTTTTTATGTTATTGTTATTATTATTGATGTTGTTTTTATTATTATTATTATTATTATTATTATTAATATTATTATTTCTATTATTAATGTGCCAATTGACAACACAGTAATATCCGATTGTTAATTTTTTATTATGTTAATTATTAGTGTGGTTATAGAAATATTTTATGTTGTTGTTGATATAAGGGAAGAACCAAATATATGATAGATTTACTGCACACGTGAGAAGCGGGTAAGTGTCGGCATAATATTTTGACTCCTTTACTAACCACATGAATGTCTTCATGTGCTTAGTAAAAGAATCTAAACATCCTAATAACGTACATCACAGCAAGTTGAAAATTGTAACCCCATCTTCGCCTGGGAGTCAACCGTAGTGCAAAAATGAATCCTGTGTGACATTAGGCCCATGCCATCAGGCACCACGTCCTTCATTAACTATAAACATATTTCATAGGTAATGAAGGACGTGGTGCCTGATGGTAAGGGGCTAATACCACACAGGATCCGGTTTTGCACTGCGGTTGGCTACCAGGCGAAGATGGGGTTACAATTCTCAACTTGCTGTGATGTACGTTATTAGGTTGTTTTGTGCAGTTGCTACTGGCCATTAGCCTATCAAACAGATGTTTTGATGTATATAAAATATAAATATAAAATTTCTAATAAATCCGGTAATATACTGTCTTATTACCTTGTTGTAAACATAATTCATTATTGTTAAATATCATCAGTAGTGGTAATTTATTCATTTATTATCATGTTTATTTTATTATTATTATTATTATTATTATTATTAATGTGGCAATTGATATCACAGTGATATCCGATTAATATTATAATGATGTTTGGTAGTTGCTATTTTTATTTAATTTTTAAATGTTATTTGTTGACATATAGGATATCAGTGTTGATATTATTTATCTTTTTATTTATTATTTTTTATTATATTATGGTTATGTTAATTTTATTATTGTTTTTATAGATCTTTGTGTTATATTTGTTATTTTTTTAGTTGTTATTCTTGTTAATTATTAGGATTACTTGTTAATTTTTTATTATGTTAATTATTAGTGTGGTTATTGAAATATTTTATGTAGTTGATGTTGTTATTATTAATGTGATTATTATAATTTTTTTTGTTATTATTGTTGTAACTATTATTAATATTATTGTTGTTGTTGTTATTATTATTGTTGTTGTTGTTGTTGTTGTTGTTGTACTCATGGTTTACGTGTGTATGATTTTTTTTTTTTAAGGTGATATGACACAATCAATCAATCTTGGCCCCATTGACGATGAATTGTTACACATGCAAAAGACACATGTGTCTCAACATGTGTGGAACAATGAGGAGGATAGAATTCTCAATATTAGAAAGGCATTCCAATTTAAGGATGGAGGTGAAAACATTCCCCCACCCATTAGAGATATTCTTGAGATGACAGGCTTTCTTGGCCCTGCTCAGTTATCGCTGTTTCACTTAGACCACGCACTGATAAGTGTATTGGTTGAACGATGGAGGCCTGAGACCCACACATTCCACATGCCATTTGGAGAATGCACTATCACTTTGCAGGATATTGCTGTTCTTTCGGGTCTTCGCATCAACGGACAGCCTGTAGTTGGTCGAACCTGTAATAATTGGCCACAGTATGTTGGTCAAATGCTTGGATTGGTCCCCCCAACAAAAGCCTTTCATGGCAGTCGTTTGAGACTGTCATGGCTGAATGCACATTTTGGAGATCTCAACCAACACGATTTGTCTGATCCAATAATGGTTGCCCGTTGTACACGAGCGTATATTTTGAGGTTACTCGGTGGCGTGTTGGTCCCAGACCGTTCTGGTGCATTGGTCGCATTAAGATATCTAACTTTGTTAGAGGATTTTAATGTTACTGCACAACTTAGTTGGGGAGCAGCGGTATTGGGTTATTTATATCGTGAACTATGTAATGCCACTGGCTATTACAATAAAGAGATTGGAGGGTTTACTGGATTGGTACAGATGTGGGCATGGGTGCGGTTTCCAAAGGTGGCACCCGTACTAAGAAACGAGAATAGACCACCAGGGACACCATATGGAACCAGGTGAGATTGATTTTTAAATTGACTTCTGACATATCGTTAGCTTTGGTATTATTAACTTATTCCCTAAATTTGACTATAAGGTGGCAGCGTGGGAGGAATTTTGCCAGACACTATCACGATCTGCCTCATTATCGAGATGTTTTTGATACAATGGAACCATGAGATGTAAGGGTATTGATGTAATACATCATCGATTTTATTCATTCTTAACAAGTTCTCTTTTATGATAGATGTTGATTGTTTGTAGATTGTGTGGGAGCCATATAACGAGTTACTGTTGGCAAGTTTGCCGTATATATGCACTGAAGGCATGCATATCTGGTTGGCAGTTGTGCCCTTGATATGCTTTAATATTGGAGAGTTTCATCAACCTGATGGAACGATGAGACAGTTTGGCATGGCCCAACATGTTCCAAAAGGACCATCCCAGCCGAAATGGGTCCACAAGTTAACGCTTAGGGGCAAAAGTGGTCAAGATTGGATCGAAATGATGCGACCATTGATTGACATATGGAACAATAGGGTGGGATGGGTCCAGCCAGGCGTACCACAACAGGGGGAAATGAACAGCCAATCAGAGTATATGAGATGGTACTTGGCACACACTCGTCGGTGGATCAGTAGAAAAAATGCACAACATGGCATTTTGGTAAGGATATTTTTAAGGGTGTGTTTTATTTTTAAACATTGTTAAGTTATCATTATCTTGACTAATATCCGATTAATTTAATGCTGCACAGGTTGACGGGCTTGAACGGGTAAACTATCTAGTCATGCCAGAGGGGAGCCAAGAAATGAGGCTTGAAGAGATTAGGAGTGAGACCGAGTTTATGATGATGGCATTAGGGTCCCAGAATTGTCTCATAAGTCCTATCAGCGGAGCTCCACTTGATATGCAACATCAGGTACAACCAGTGGTACCAATGAGCTTGTGTAATCAGTCTAGCAGGGAAACTGCTGGTCTAAACCGAAACAGAGTGCCTGTTGAATCACAACCATTTTATCTACCACAGTTCCCAGAGCGAGATCCGGGGACATTCTACGTTCCTCCACCATTTCCATATACTCCATATCAGCCTCCGCGGACTTATTTCTTTCCAGACCTTCCTACTCCTTCTGGATCGACCGGCCCAAGCATGCAACCACAGTATCCACAAACCGATCCGAGTATGCATGCAGGTCCATCTTACACAGGAACAGGTCCAAAAATCCATCAAGGTACATCTTATTCACCAGCGGGCTCGAGTATGGCTCCAGATTCCTCCCAGACGTATTATACGCCGGTGCCATATACGCCAGCTGGCTACACTCCTGCTACACCTGAACGATGGATTACGCAGCTCCAAAACACCCCCATGCGGTCTCCTGAATTTGGTCAACCCGGCATTGATCTGAATATCGATTTTGAGGATATCATGGACTTTGGTGACGATGCGGGAGATGACGATGCACAACAAGAGATTAGGCGAAACCCACATCGTCGAGCAAGAGACCGAGGTTATCAGTGCATCTTGCCACCCACGCAGCCACACCAAAACCCACACCGACACCCTTGATGTAATGATACTTGTTGTATATATGACATTTGCAATTCATAACATTAATATCTTATTTGTTCGCTTAATAGTAACTGGATAGTTACGTAGTTAATTATTATTATTGAATCATGCAGCGATTACGAAACTATTAAATAGGATGTAACTAAATCTACATTAAATATTATCAAACACAGCAAAATGCTTTAAAAACTCAATTACAAGTCAACTAAGGGTTCCTCGATCCTCCAGCGTGTTGAGGGCAATGACGCCGGTTGTGCCCTTCAGACCTACATAACCCGCAAAGTTGGCTAGGTTGGGACTCCTCCAATCCATCTCATTCCTTATCCGGGATGATTTAGGCCGTCCCTTTGGACGTAGCATCGTCTCATCCGGTACCAAGGTCCATGGCATATACATTGCAGGTACACCTTCCTCATTTCCAACGGGGAACCATTCTTGGGAGTAAGCATTCATGATGCAGTCTAACTTGTATTTGGGGTCGATATAGTCATCGCACCTAATATGAACGTGGGCACATGCAGCAATTACGTGAGAGCAGTGAAAGTGAAATGCATGGAATCTTCCACATTGGCAATATCGAGATGGTAGATTAACACTCCACACCTGGCCCCCACTCTGGGTGGCTGGGTTGAATGCCTCCTCGACCTCAAAACGCATACCTTGATGGTCAAACCTCCGAACATGATGGGATGATGCTTCTGCTTGTTGCACCATCATTGCTTCTCGGAATTTTTGGGAGTGTCTATGACCAGAATTCATTTCCGCCCTGGTCCTTGAAGCCCGCTCAACAAAATATTCTACCAGTCTATGGTATGTACACTTCACCAACGCCGTGATTGGCAAATTTCGAATACCTTTGAATACCCTATTTACTACCTCCGACAAGTTAGTTGTCATGTAACCATACCTACGACCTTCATCGTCATAAGCAAGACTCCACTTTTCCTTTGAAATGCCATCAATCCACCGTGCGACCTCCGGGCTAGCTTCCCGAAACCTTTCTAACCTGCGCTCGAAGATAACGCGAGACGCTGTATATCCTGAAATAACATAGCAGGTTTGATATATAAAGATGATTCATCGAATCCATTTGATAATTGAAATAAAATTATTACCTAGTGTCATCAAAGATTCTTCAACTTGACATTTTTAAATCTGAGATTGAAATTACTGGCGATATGTCTGAGGCAGTATACATGGTAAGCATTCGGTGGTTGCCAACCAAGGTATGGATTTGCCACAGCAAATATAATACTTCGATGGCGGTCAGAGATCAAACATATACCTGTCCTATTAGTAACCTTTTCACGAATAAGTGCCAAAAACCAGGACCAGGCATCCAATGTTTCTCCTTCAACGATAGCGAATGCAAGCGGCAAGAGTTTCCTATTCCCGTCTTGTGGAGTTGCAATCAACAGGGTACCACGATACTTACCATACAAGAATGTACCATCAACTTGTATTATCGGCTTGCAGTAATTGAACGCATCAACATATTGCTTGAATGTCCAAAAAACACCGAGAAACTTACGACTGTGAATATCAACCCGATTACCAACAACGACAGGATTTGTCTCGATCTTATAATAGGCTCCGGGGACATACAACTGTAAGTGCTCAAACCATTTCGGCAACAGCACGTACGATTCATCCCAATCTCCGAAGACATGCACTGTCGCCTTTTGTTTCGCCTTCCATGCTTTCCGGTAAGAAATTTTGTATCCAAACATACTTTGGATTCTTTCCCGTATAAGCCCAACGGTAACAGCAGGTTGTTCGCGGACCATGCCTGACACATCATATAAAATAAATTTAAGATCATATCATATATGATTTATTGTAATGACCGCATTTAAAATCTTCATGAACTGTAATACCTAGAATGCATGAGCATACAAAGTTGGAGTCCATCTTTGCGTGATCTTGTGACAACATTACATTGACACAGTTGTGAGGACCACCGTACTTCGACACTTCCCACATGTCTGACTTCTTCGACAAAATGGCCCTTAACCTCCAACGACAACCATCTGCACAATTTGAACAATGGACATCCCATAGGGACTTTGTTGATTTTCCAACTTCAAATGATTGGTGAATTTTCATTGAATGTCGCTTCACCGCATCCTGAACAGCCTGTTTGCTCTCAAATCGCAACCCCACATACAACTCCTGGCCGAGCTGCCAAGATCCAGGAACATCCAGGCCTGCGAAATCCGTCTCTTCGTCTGGATGATTCCAATTAATATAACTGTAGTGTGGAGATGGATTGATGAATGAACCATGTGATTGACCTGTAATAGATTAACTTATTTTATATATGTACGTTATTGATTATAATAATATTAGAATGGAATAACGTTATTAAAAACATACCTGACTGTTGTGGAACACCACCATCGGGCGGTACCGATGACACCGGAGAAACCAACCCGGATACTATTATATTGGACTCACCTTCACCTTCATCTTCGAAATCAGCTGATTCATGTGAATCATAATATGTAAATTCCTCGCCGTCTTCATCTGCATCTGACACGGACTCCATTTCACTGTATCATTCCTCATCATCGCTAACTGATTGATCCGGCAAGTCATATTGTTGTACTTCAAGATTACTGTATAGTGGTTGCTCAGGTATAATGGAGCTACCAACCAAATCAATGTCCACATAGATCTCAAGTGTTGTCAGATCCGGCGTTTGCAGAAAAGCGTCCAACATGCAACTCACATCCGCATCATCAGTTAATTGGTAACCAGTGAAAATTGGAGGTGTTATTTGTACAAGATATTTGGCCGTTATCTTTGAAATACACTGATTTGTTTGAAGTTGCAACCTAGAATGTATCCTTGATCTCAGCGCTTCATACCTGATTCCATGTTTTATTTTCATGAATTTCGTATTTCCTTCAAAAGTAAGGCCATTATCTCCATCATATACCCTCCCGTTCCAGTAAAGCAAAACCATAACAACTTGACTCATATTGTCGGCCTACAATAATAATAATAATAATAATAAAATAAACATGATAATAAATGAATAAATTACCACTACTGATGATATTTAACAATAAAGAATTATGTTTACAACAAGGTAATAACAGTATATTACCGGATTTATTAGAAATTTTTATATACATCAAAACATCTGTTTGATAGACTAATGGCCAATAGCAACTGCACAAAACAACCTAATAACGTATATCACAGCAAGTTGAGAATTGTAACCCCCATCTTCGCCTGGTAGCCAACCGCAGTGCAAAACCGAATCCTGTGTGGCATTAGCCCCTTACCATCAGGCACCACGTCCTTCATTACCTATGAAATATGTTTACAGTCAATGAAGGACGTGGTGCCTGATGGCAAGGGCCTAATGCCACACAGGTTTTGCACTACGGTTGACTCCCAGGCGAAGATGAGGGTTACAATTCTCAACTTGCTGTGATGTACGTTATTAGGATGTTTAGATTCTTTTACTAAGCACATGAAGACATTCATGTGGTTAGTAAAGGAGTCAAAATATTATGCCGACACTTACCCGCTTCTCACGTGTGCAGTAAATCTATCGTATATTTGGTTCTTCCCTTATATCAACAACAACATAAAATATTTCTATAACCACACTAATAATTAACATAATAAAAAATTAACAATCGGATATTATTGTGTTGTCAATTGGCACATTAATAATAGAAATAATAATAATAATAATAATAATAATAATAATAATAATAATAATAATAATAATAATAATAAAAACAACATCAATAATAATAACAATAACATAAAAAAAAAATAACAACAACTTAAATAATAACTAAGAAAACAAAACAAAATAAATATAATAAACAAAAAATGGTACATTCTGAATACAAAAAAAAAGGACATAATAAAAAATACAAATAAACAAATTACCAGATCTATCAAAAAATATATTATAAAAATTAACTTCAAAATTTTTCAAAAAAATAAATGACAATGATGAACGAAAAAAAAAGTAGCAAACGTTAGTAAATGAATATAAAACAATTAATAACATAATACAACATTTAATTAAATTTAAAATTTATTATAATAGAGTGTAAAAGGAATTAAAAGATATGTGTTGGTAGAAGGGGGAGACGGTAGAAGGGGTAAAATAAAAAATACAAATAAATAACATATTAAATGATACAAATATATGGTATTATAAACGTTAAAATAAACACTTCCAGAATAATAAGTGATAAAGAAGAGTGTAAAAAACAAAAAATAACAGAATATTGGTAAATGACTATATAATTAAAAAAATTAAAATAATGATATTAGAAACAATGTAATATTTACCTAAACTTGATTTCAACAGAGTGTACAAAAAATTAAAAGAGTGTTAGAAATTAAACAAGTTACAGAAAATATAAAAAGTGAGAGTGTGTGTGTGTGTGTGTGTGTGTGTGTGTGTGTGTGTGTGTGTGTGTGTGTGTGTGTGTGTGTGAGGAGGGGGAACCGGGTGGGGGGATTTATAGGGAGGGGGTGGGGGAACGAATGCAGGGGGGTTTAATTTGTTGGTTGGGGTTGGGGGGGCCAGCGCCACGTGTCACCTCACGGTGCAGTGGCGCCGCTACTACTAGCGCCATTAGTGGCGCATGTAGCAGTGGCGCCACTGCACCGGGAGGTGACACGTGGCACCGTGCAGTTTTTTTTTAAATTATTATTTTAATTAAAACTAGGTTACTTTGGTAAATAGTTTCAAAACTAGGTTATTTTGGTAAATAGTTTCTAAAAGTGAGTCAGTTTGGTCAAAAACCCTAATATGTAGCATTAGTTCGCCCAGGTGTTCATTAAACTCGTCCATGTGACTTGTATTAGTGCATCTGATTTGATGCATGTGGTGTGTTACGATCTGGTTGTCAGGGATTATATTGGGTTACTCAATTAATAGTTGATAACTTTATTGGGTCAATGCATAATAGTTCTCATCGTCTATTCTATATTGCGTAGACTGTCGTTGGGCACCTGAACACACCAACTATAGATATCAGCACTCTAACGACATGTTTAGGGAAGAGACAAATGGAAGAACCAATGTTTTTAAAATCAGACAGGTCATTGAACCGATGAAGGCACTGGTTCAAGGTTCAATGGTCCAACAATGGTTGCACTAGTTATAATTAAATAATTTTTTTTAATATAATACATTAAGTAATTTAACATAAATTTTAAATTCTCATAAGTTTTTTTAAATATAAAATAATTTTTGCATTTTATGTTAATAAACTTACAAGAGTAGTACTTGTATTTGTTTCCAAAAATGTACAAATAAAAACAATTTCAATAGCACATCTCTGCTCAAATCTCCCTTATATGTTTTGGGAGCTGTTTTTTACATCACATGTTCTTCTTATAAACCACAATTTTTTTTATTATTCCTAAAATACCCCAATTATCTTAATACACTCCTAAATCTATATCCAAAATACACCACTTCCCTCCACTCATTAGATGATTTAAAGATCAGTGATTCCTTTATAGTAATGAGTCTTGAGTGACGTTAGGGTATTTAAAGAATTCCAGCAGGTCTTTGTGTCCTACACATAAAGCATATAAATATTCTGAATTGTGGTTCGTAATGTTATGGAATATTTAACCCTTACTGCTACGATTCTGGTATATTGTAGAGTAACTATTGCCTCACTAATTCTCATGTTGAAATCCAATTTACAAACAAAAACTTTGAGGGTCAAGAAATTGAAGAGAAAAAGCGTAAAGAAACAGCCCAAAGGGAATGAATAAAGAAAACTGACGTCATAAAAAAAACCTTTAATATCTTGTGTGAGCGGTAAAAGCACGAAAAAATTGATGGCAATAGTAACATGTGAGAAGAAAAGAAAACATTAGAAGATAGAAAATAGATACAACATAGAAGAGGAAGAGACCGAGACACTCGCTGGAGATCTCTGGCACACTTATGGAGGAGAGGAATGGAACCAAAAATGAAGAAAGGAGATGAAAATGGGGGGGAAAAAAGGAAGGGAAGGGAATGAGTTTGTAAGGGTATTTTGGGGAATTTAAAATGTTTTTTAAAAAATGTAGTGTATTGGAGTTTTTTTTTGTGTAAAAAGAAGCTCCCTATGTTTTTTTGTCCAATTATCACAAAAGAATAAAAAGCAAAATACAACTTGGGCGGATTTATTTAGGCCCACATGTTAGATTTCAAAAATAAAATAAGATGCAAATAATGGATATAAATAAAGGCCCAAACCCGTTTAGGAACAAATATGGATGCAACTTGTGTTAACCTAATCTAGTCTTTTATTCTCCATCTTTCTCTCACTCTTCTTTGTTCTTGCTGCCTTTTGCTTTTATGGTCGTTCTGCACTATTCTTTTTTGCTTTTTGTGTTCATAATCGTCGCCCTTCACCTTCTTCTTTCTACATTCTCTCGCGCCCTCATCTCTGTGATAGCATCTCGTCTCCAGTCATGGGTTTTAAGTAAAAGTGAGTTTTTTTTTCTCGGGGACGAAAAATGGCACCTCAAAAATTGTCATAGACTTAAATGGGCCTTTAAGTAAAAAACAAATACCGCAAAAATTTCAGTCTCTAGGAAGAAAATTAACCACTTCATTCCTCATCTTATACATTAGTCTTTCCATTCTTGTATGTTTGTTAAGTGTCCTACATGGCTTGTTAAGTCTCTTATGTGACATGATCAGTATTTTTAGCCTGAAAAATAAAATAAATTTAAAAATAGAAAATACATCAAAATGACATTATTTTGTGTGTTCCGCCAACGTTGAAGAAATAAATCCATAAAAGTGGCCTAAGTTAATCCTTAAAATTATTATTGATGTCTTTGAAAATTTATTCCTGAATCAAGTTAGTCCCTGGGTGCACAACTCAGTAAGTACCAAAATTTAGCTGCTTTTGGCAAAGAATATCCCAAATCATTATAAATGACTCCTTGGTGATATACTCCATCGATGTGGGACTTAGCTCTTAAAAAAGAAAAAAACACATAAGCATTGGCCATAATTTGGAGCAATAGGAGTAAATTGCAAACTAATACCAAAGAAGATTGAGCATCGTGCAAAACTTCTATGCTATATTTATAATTGCATATTGATGCAAAACTAACATGTGAACATCATTGTTCATGAATTTGAAGTGAAGGATTACTAATTCATCGTAAAACTCATGAGTTTATATGCTAAGTGAAATCTTTTCTTAATAAAAACGATCTCTTCTAAGACGTGAAGTTGACACAAGGAAACGCAAGAAGGAGGTTGAATTGTGTTTCTTAACAGTTTTTCGAAAAAGCCTTTTCTTAACCTTTTTTTGCAAGCAAAACAAGATAAGTAAACACAAACAAGAAAACCTTTTTAAAGAGTTAACAAACTCAGATCCAAATCCCCACAGTTAGTATAAACAAAGACTGTAAAAAATAGGGATAGAAGATTCATAAGAGTGATTTATCCTGGTTCACTCTCTTCTAACCGAGAGCTACGTCCAGTCCCTTCTACCTGAAGGTTTTCTCAACTATTATCCAAATAGATTACAAGTATTCAACACCTCTTCAGGCTATAAGTATTCTTTTTCCACCAAGCCTCTTCAGGCTCTAACTCTAACAAAGAGAATTAAGATTTTGAACTATGAATTCACTGTGTGTGAGAATATGAAAGTTTTAAATCAGGAAGAATATAACTGAAAATATTCAAATGAATTTTTTTTCAGAGATTTGGCACTCAAGAAAATTTCACAGCATCTTGTTTTCCTTCTCTTGGGGTCGTCTACTATATATAGACACCTTCATCTTTTCTTCAACGGTCTTGAGTAAATATCCGTTTAGAGATAGCATTTAATGCTAAGATCCATTGAGACTGATAGCTTGATATGCTTCATAGAGAAGTGCTCTTAGTTATCAGAGGAATGCTCAAAGTAGAGTTGTCACTTCCCTGTTGTACCGAATGTTGCTTTCTGACTTTCCTTCTTTGTACTTGGTTTAACTTTACAGCAATATAAGTGTCAGAGTACAAAGGTTTGTGTTCTCGATGGTACTATGTTTCTAATCTCAAGAAACAAAGAGTTAAACAATTGAAGCAACAAGGGAAAGAGTCATACATTCCATCGTATTAAATATTCAATCAATTGAAATAAATTCACTTCTAATAGACGGGTTTAATTTCAGTGACCTATGGATGCGCAAGTCTTTGGACGTGCAATTTTAACTTAGCAGGAAAGTAGGCTCGTCTACTGATGTGGCGTCTAGTTAACTTCTCGTCTAGAATCAAGTCTTTGGACTTGCTATTTTTCTGAGAGTTATTAATTGGCTCGTTTACAACTTATTTTACACATAGACTTAGACTCTCGTCTAGTGACTTTCACCTTAGCCAATTTTTTAAAACCTCGTCTAGCTATAACCTTATTGACTCATAAATTTTACCATGGTTTTGACGGCTCGTCTAGCGATTGAGAACTTAAAACTGATATAGTTTCTTAGTAAAACTAAGAAGCTAAATACAGGTTTCCTCATCTAGTAAAACTTTAAAAAGCCTGCAAGCTAGAATACACAAGTTAGATCTTTGACAAAACTTTGCCATATAAATTTAAACTTTTTGTTAACATCAAAACTTAAGAAATTTTTTTAGCCAAAACCACTTTGGTTCTAACAATCTCCCCCTTTTTGATGATGACAAAAACCAATTAAATTTGAGTGAGCAAAGTCTAAGAGAGTTACAGGGCTCCTCCTAAGACAAAGCATTCACAAACTTAATAAAATTCAATCAGCAGATAAAAAGTTTAGAACATAAGTACTAAATCATAGCATTGGAGCAAACATAGTATTAGAGCATATGTTTTAATCATAGAGGCATAGAAGCATGTATCATATGCAGATAAAGAGTAATTAAACAGATACGCATATGCAAAAAAACACTTAGATCAAATAACTGACTATATAAAACTTAATTCTCTGTTTATCTTTTCTCCCCTTTTTTTGTCATCAGACAAAAAGGAAACAGGAGTGGACCATCATTGTCAGTAAAAAGAAACAAAAAGAAATAGACTAAGAAGGGTGGAGGTGGTTGAGGAGGGTTCTGATTTGGAGGAGGTGGGGCAGCTAGACCTTGAGTCTGCTGAAAATTTGTGAGTAACTGCAGCATCTGATTGAGCATAGCATTGATAGGCTTCAGTTGCTTTGCTACTTGAGCTTCAATCTTCTTTCCTAAAATCTCATCCAGGTCTGGTGGCAGAGCAGATCTGGAGCTTTCAACAGTGGTAGCAATGTTACATTGCTCTTGCAGTAAACTCAAAGCCTGAGAGTTTGAGGTTGGTCATGAGGATGCACAACTACTAGAGCCAAAGGTTGTGAAGAATGTTTGCCAGAAGTGCCTTGTCTGCTAACTGATTCAGAAACTTCTTCATTCATAACATTAGTCTGAACAGCTTCCCTATTCATATCAGGACCTTCAACAATAATCTCCTCAATGTGCTCAGATGATGCTGCAGAAGTTTGTAAAGAGGGTGCAAGGGTAGGCAAGTCTGGTGCCCAATGAATTGGATCTTCCTCAAAGACTGGACTAATCCAAAGCACATCAAGGGTGTCTTCATGAATGTAGTATCTGACTTGAGAGAGACCAAACTTTCCTCTAAAAAATTCCATCATCTGCTTGTCAAGAAGGGTGATAAGGAGATAGAGTGGCCATAAGGAGAGGGTTGTGTCTGGTTTCAGAGAATAAGTATTGAAAGACTATTCTCAAAGAGATTTGACTCTGGTTTCTGATGTGGTCAGGGGTTTGTGGTTTAGGTGAGGGTGGAGGAGGAGTGAGATTGTCAAAGCAAGCAAAGTCATTGACATCCTCAGTGAGAAGAGTGTCAGTATAGTGAGATGATTGTGGTGTGGAAGGCTTGGATAAGTGAGGTTATTTTTTAGACAAGTGTGCTTCTGAAGCAGTAGGGTTAGGTTCAAAAGTGTGAGGGTTAGCATTTTGTGGTTCAGAAACAGAAGGCTGAGCGATAGGTGATGTGTGTGGTGGAGTTGGGATTTTTGGTGAAGAGTGGAGGATTTGGGGTTTTCTGTTATGGTTGTGGTGTTGGTGATGGTGTTTTCTGTGGTGGTGGTGGTGGTGGTGGTGTTGGTGTTGGTGCTTTTTGTGGTGACAGAACAGGTAATGGAGATGTAGGTTGTGGAGTAGGAGTTGTTGTGGTTGTTGGTTGTGTTGTTGGTGAGGGTGAAGATGATGGAGTTGGAAGTAAAACCAACTTCCTCTTGGTTACAGTGGTCTTTTTTTCTTAGTGATCACAGTCTCTTCTGGTTTAGACTCCCCCTCAGCTTGCACAGCTATCTTCCTTTTAAACACCTTAGTAACACTAGGTGCATTAGGGACTGAGGCAGATGCAAAAGTTTGAACAGCAGGTTTAGCAACAGGTTCAACAACCTGAGTAGGGTTTTCAACAACATTATGAAAATCAGAAGCTTCTGCAGATGCTTGAGCAGAGGACTCGGCAACTCTCTTCCTCTTCCTCAGCAGTTGAGGCCTTTCTTCTTCAATAGGCTCCACAAAAGGTTCTTCCTTGACAGAAGGAATAGTAATATGTTCATCCATTTGAGCAGGTGCAGCAGGTGCTGATGATGAGGCTTCAACAATGGGCTCAGTGGTAGGGGTCAGATTGATCTTCATCAAAGACAAAGTCTTTGTAGTGATCTATGTGCAGAGCTCAGTAAAACAGGCTTTCCTCAAGTCCTTCAACTTGTTTGCCCTAAATATTCTTGTCATGATCATGCCAAAAGGATAGTCCTTATCCTTTCCCTTGACAGCTTTCTCCATATGTCTAAAAATTAAGTCAGTAATGTCTACTTTGATTTGAAGAATCAGGTGGTAGATAGCAAATTTTTCTAACTTGCTCACATGATTCCTAGATCTATTCCTAGGCATTACACAATTAATTATAAGGACATGGAGAAATATTACCTTAGGAGTCAGATACTTAGCGTCTGGAATCCTAGGTTTTGAAACTCCATACAGCACCAAGTTCACATTTGCTTCTCCAATAGACTTCAGCCATTCCTTGTAGTACTCAGCACCATCACGTGGGCATCCAGTCACTTCAGCAAGTGATTCATGAGTGATGAAGACATGGTCATCACCCACATCTCCAGTGATCATGGAGGTGGTGCCATCCTTGGTGATTTTAGCAGTTCTCCAGTACTCCCTAACAAGAGCAGGGAAGACCAGTTCTTGAAGCTGGAAGAAAGGTAACCAACCAGCATGGGCGAGTTCAGGAAGAACGTCCAAACCATTAGTTCAGAGTTCATCAAAATTAGGGACCCTTCTAGGGTCTACCTTCTTCTGTTCAGTGATAGATATCTTGGTCTTCTCAGTCAAAGTTTCCAAAAAACTCTTGGGTGCCATTGATTCAGAGAAGTAGAATTTAGGGGTTTTGGAGATGAAAGGTTTCAAGAGGTTGAAGACGAAGAGAAATCAGAGAGAGGTTGTGAGCAAAAGATCGTGAGTGGGAAATTTTGAGACGACACGGATTATTTTTGTTAAAAAGCTTGAGTGTTTTTTGCGTTGGGAACAAGGAAAGAGAGAGATTATTGCCATAAACAACAATAACTTTTGAAAAGAAAGTTAAAAGAAAACATGAAACGTTTTTAAGAAAAGGAGGGAAATTTTACAATGTACACGTGTCTCAGTCAGGGTTAGCACTGAGTTCTTTTAGCCACGTCATCAGACTCTTGGCTAAAGTAGACCAGTGAAGCATAGAGAAAATAGACAAGTCAAGCATATAAAATTTAGACAAGTAAATTTTCAGACATATCAGCATACACTCATTCAGATACATTATGCATATTAATATTCCTTCTAATAAAAACAAATCTATCTTCACTTAGAGGTTTAGTAAAGATGTCTGCCCACTGATACTCTGTGTTTACAAACTTAATTTCAAAAACTAATTTTTGCACATAATCTCTAATAAAATGATGCTTTATTTCTATATGCTTTGCTCAAGAATGCTGTATGAGATTTTTAGACATGTTAATAACACTAGTATTATCACACCAAACAGATATATTGTGCTCAAACATTGAATAATCCTCAAGTTGATATTTTACCCAAAGCAATTGTAAACAACAACTTGCTGCAGATATGTACTCAGCTTCAGCAGTTGAGAGAGCAATAATGCTTTACCTTTTGCTTTACTAAGAGATCATATTTTCTCTAATGAAGTGGCATTCTCCACTGGTACTTTTTCTATCAATTCTATCTCCAGCAAAGTCAGCATCACAGAATCCAACTAACCTGAAATCTTCAGATTTCTTATATAATAGACTAAGGTTAGTGGTTCCAATTAAATATTTGAAATTTATTTTAACAGCCTTATGATGAGATTCTTTAGGATTTGATTAAAATCTAGCACATAGACAAACACTGAATTGAATATCAGGTCTGCTAGCAGTTAAGTATAGAAGAGATCCAATCATACCTCGGTAAACAGTTTGATCCACCTTTTTACCTTCCTCATCCTTATTTAGAATAACTGATGGATGCTAGGAGTACTCATAGGCTTTGAATTTTCCATTTTATACTTTTTCAAAAGTTCCTTGGAGTACTTTTGTTGATGGATATAGATTCCATCACTTATCTGTTTTATTTGAAGACCAAGGAAGAACTTCAATTTTCCCATCATGCTCATCTCAAATTCATTCTGCATCAACTCAGAGAACTCTTTGCAGAGCTTTTCATTAGTAGCACCAAATATAATATCATCAACATAAATCTGTACTACTATGAAATCTTTCTTTGTGCATTTTTTGAAAAGTGTAGTGTCTACTTTTCCTCTAATGAAATTATTTTCCATTAGATATGTGCTTAACCTATCATACCAAGCTCTAGGAGCTTGTTTGAGTCCATATAAAGCTTTGTTAAGCTATAGACATGGTGGGGATTTTCTGAATCCTCAAAACTAGGAGGTTGCTTGATATAAACTTCCTCCTCAATTATCCCATTTAGAAATGTACTTTGATAGAGAGTTATATCATGTTGTGTAGCATAAGACATGAGAATTCTAATTGCATCTAATCTAGCTACAGATTCAAAAGTTTCAGTGAAATCAATACCTTCCTGTTGATTATACCCTTGAGCAACTAGTCTAACTGTGTTTCTTACCACTTTTCCATCTTCATCCAATTTATTTCTAAATACCCATATGGTTCCAATAATAGATTTATCTATGGGTTTAGAAACTAGAGTCCAAACATCATTTCTCTTGAACTGATTTAGTTCTTCTTGCATGGCTAGAATCCAGCTTTCATCTTGTAAGGCTTCTTCAATCTTTTTGGGTTCCAAATCTGATTTGAAGGCCTTGTTGTTATTTTAATTGAAAGCAGATCTGGTTCTAACTCCTTTAGATGAACTTCCAATGATAAATCTTCTGGATGACAAGTCTTGAATTTCCAGTCTTTCTTCTCATTCTGAATTTCAGACGTATCAACACTTGTCGGATTTTCAGACACGTCTACTTTTGACATGTCTGAAGAATTTTCCACTGCAGAATTAAGTTCAATATCTACAACATCATCTTCTAGATCTGATAGTTCCATATCAGTCTTCAAACAATCATTAAACTTTATATGAATTGATTCTTCTACTACAGAAGTTCTAGAGTTGATGATTCTAAAAGCTTTAGACATTTCAGAATATCCAATGAATATGTCTTTATCTACTTTAGAGTCAAATTTACCAAGATAATCTTTTGTATTAAGAATATAACATTCACATCCAAATGCATGAAAATATGATATGTTGGGTTTTCTACATTTCCACAATTCATAAGGGGTCTTATTTAGGATAGGTCTAACCAGAATTTTGTTTTGCACATAACAAGCAGTGTTAATGGCTTCTGCCCAGAAGTACATAGGGAGATTATTTTCATTAAGCATTGTTCTGCCCATCTCTTGAAGATATTTGTTCTTTCTCTCAACCATTCCATTTCGTTGTGGAGTTATGGGTGCAGAGAAACTGTGAGAAATACCATTTTCCTCATAGAACAGTTTGAACTGCTCATTTTCAAATTCTCCCCCATGGTCACTTCTGATAGCAGAGATACAAAAACCCTGCTCATTCTGTACTCTTTTACTGAATACTGTAAATACCTTATAAGACTCATCATTGTGGGTTAAGAAGAATACCCATGTAAATCTAGAATAGTCATCAACTATGACAAAACCATATTTCTTTCCATCTAGGCTAGCTATACTGACTGGTCCAAACAGATCCATGTGTAGCAGTTGCAAAGGTCTAGAGGATGTGGCTTCTTTCTTAGATTTGAAACTTGATTTTACTTGTTTACCTTTTTGACATGCATCACACAAAACATCTTTCTTAAAGGAAATATCAGGCAATCCTCTCACAAGGTTATGCTTTTTCAATTTAGAAATTTGTTTCATACTAACATGTCATAGTTTCTTATGCCATAGCCACTTGTCATCCTCTTTAGACATAAAGCATATTACACTTTGATCTGAAAGTTCAGAAAGGTCAATCTTATACAGATTGTTTTGCCTTTTAGCAGAAAATAGGGTCTTTCCACTACTGTCATTGACTATGCATGTATCCTTAGAAAAAGATACAGAAAATCCACTATCACACAATTGACTTATGCTAAACAGATTATGTTTCAGCCCTTTCACATATAAAACATCACAGATAATAGGCAAGGGATGTTTACCACCAATTTTACCTACACCAACAACTTTTCCTTTTTGGTTGCCACCAAAAGTTACATGTCCACCTTTCTTAGGTTAGAGGTCTAGGAACATAGTCCTTTCTCCTGTCAGATGTCGAGAGCATCCACTATCCAGGTACCATGACAGGTATTTGCTTTGTTCTGTTGAGCATGTCTACAATAGGAATAATCATGGACTTAGGTACCCATATATTCTTGGGTCATTTTCTGTTAGTATGAGGAGTCTGTGAAGACTTCCTTCTCTTTTTGTGGATACACTTAGACGTGATATGTCCAGCTTTTCCACAGTAAGTTCATATAGGTTTATTTAAACTAACAGACACAGATTTGACAGTTATTTTTTAGAACTTTGTTGATCCTTTATGATGTGCTTGACTGAAATAACCTAGACCTTCTTTGTTAAGGGAGTGCCTCTGATTTCCCAAAAGTTTAGTCAAATTATCTCTACCATTAACAAACTTGGCAAGATCTGATGTGAGTTCTTCCACTTTCTGTTGAAGTTTAATCACTTCTTCAGGAGGTAGAGTTTCAACTGAGATGTTAGCTTTAGATTTTTCAGTCTTAAGCCTACTGTTCTCTTCAGCTAGCTTCTCACACTCTTGAGATTTATGTGTATACTCATTTGAGAGTTTAACATACTGTCTCTTGAGGGATTTGAAAGATTTAGATATATAGTTGGATTCTTCCAATAGTTCATCATAGGCATCACTCAATTTCTGAAGTTCAGAATGTACCTCAGTTTCTGATTCTGAATCAATATCTGGCATAAGACAGAGATTTGCTTCAAGCTCCTCTCCTTCACTTTCAGTTGAGCTTTCATCAAGATCTTCCCAAGTGGCCATCATTCCCTTCTTCTTTTTGTTAAAGAACTTCTTGGGAGGTTGCTTCTTGAGTTGAGGGCATTCTGCCTTGATGTGACCAAACTTTTTGCATTCATAGCACACAATGGCATTTCTGTCATTAGATCCACCATCTTTGTTGTATTTTTCTTTGTTGAAGCACCTGAAAGGTTTGTCCTTTTTGAAGTTTATTTTCTTCCAGAGCTTTTTCATCTTTCTGGTAAAAAGAGAAAGTTCATCATCTTCATCATCAGAGTCATCCTCATTTGATTCCTCAGATTCTTTTGAAGATTCATCTACTTTGAGAGCTTTTGAGACTGCTCCTTTAGATGATTTCTTGTCAGCCTTGAGGGCAATGGATTTGTTTTTCTTTCCATTGTTTTCTGCAATTAGCTATTGTTCATGGATTTGAAGAGTACCAAGAAGCTCATCTAGCTTCATTGTTGTTAGATCCTGGGCCTGGGATACAACAGTTACAAGAGGTCGCCATTGTTTTGGAAGACTTCTGAGAATCTTTTGAATGTGTTCCTTAGTCTTGTCAACTTTTCCCAGAGATTTCAATCTATTGGTTATGGTTTGAAATCTTCCATACATTTGGCCAACAGTCTCTCCTTCTTCCATTTTGAACAACTCATACTTTTTGACCAACATGCTGACTTTGGTCTCCTTGACCTTGCTGGTTCCTTCGTGAGCAACAGCTAGTGAATCCCACATCTCTTTTGCAGATTCACAAGCACATACCTTTTCAAATTCTTCTCTGCTCAAAGCACACATGATTGCATATCTAGCTTTGGCATTTAACTACCATTTTATTCTTTGATCAGTGGTCATGTCTGCTTTAGGAACTTCAGCTCCTCTATCATCTTTAGGAACAAAGGGATCTTCTTCAATGATATCCCAAAGATCAAAGTTAGTGGATTGTAAAACCCACTTCATCTTTTCTTTCCAATAGACGTAGTCCTCTCCATTGAAGTATGGAGGTCTCGACATTGAGGATCCTTCTCCAGCATGGTTCTTGCTTGTACTGTGTTGCGCTCAAACTACACTTAAGGGCAAGTGCACCCTATCGCAAAAGTAATATAGGAGTATTTGGAACTCCAAGTATCGCACCCACATGGATTGGTGACAATTACTAGATTAATTACTTCCTTATGTTATCCCGACAGTCGGATTGGTTATAAGTAAAGATTGAAAAGAAACAAGATGGTAAACACCAAAACAAGCAAAGAATCGCAAGCAAAGGTTCAATTATGGAAAACCTAGGGTGTCTGGTTTCACTTATGTCACTACCTATGATATTACACAATTCCTCAATGATATATTTTTCTTATTGATTGCCAATCACTCGCTCTAAAGCTATTAACACCCAATGGTCATGCAATATTAATATCCCCTAATCAGTTACCCCCAATGGTCATGTAAGGCAAACAGTTAAAAGAAGAACAAAGAACTAGCAAGTTTGTTAAATCAATAACTGATTGAAAATAGGGGATTGCACTTGGTCCATGCAACCCCCAATCCGGTTAATCATATAGTTCCGTTAACTAATTGTGGTACCGTCGCCAGTCAATTAATTAACTAGGTAAAAGGACGATCAAACCTTTTAGAATTTCAAACGCAAGGATTAAACCAATCAATTTAACGAAACACTAAATCATATTAAAATTGGGAAAACATCAAAGGTATCAAAACATAAGATCCACCATTACCCTAGAAATAAGTTTAATTAAGCGTAGTCATAAAAATCACTATGCAAATCACAAACATGTAACAATCCATAAGAAAGAATTAGGAAACTAAAACCCTAACACCCTTTTGATGCAAAACAGCCTTCGAATCAACTGGGAGACGCTCCTTCACTTGACGACTCTGTTCCTCTCTCTGCGTTCAACTTTTTTAGGGCCTGTTTGGTTTAGCGTCCTGTAAACTCCGTTGGCCAAATTTGGCTTCCCGAGGCAAAGAAAACGGCCTTTTTCCAATGCTCAAAATTCTTGCTTTCTCTAAACGCTGCTGCAAATGAAACTTCAAACGGAACAGTGCCTGGAAACAAACAGACACTTAATCTGTGCGCTAGTTCCTCTCGCTGACACTCTCACTGACGTTGTGTTTTATATGTTGCAGGCATTGCTTTTTTTTTTCATTATTCTACTTTGATATTGGGCCCACTTATCCTTGCAAATAACCAACTTTTATTTGAAAAAAAGAATCCCATTGCCAAACATATGCTGCTACCAAATAGCTTCACGTGACATGGCAATTTTTGCCCAATGTCTATTCATATTTTCCTCTTGCAATACAATTCACTTGGGCCCTTCTCAATTCATCGAGCAATTAGTACATTACTAGTATTTTTCCACCCATGCGATGCACGGGTCATCAATTACTATTATTATTGATAGCATTGTTATCATTAATAACTTGAATTGTGCCTTTATATCTACCAAACTTTTTCTTTTCTTTATCCCAAATTAAATCCACTATATCAAACATTTTCTTTACTTATTTCACACTTTGCCTTCAATCTTTCCATCCCACCCATAATGGTGGCACTTATTTATCTCCAAGGCTTTTTATTCATAGACAGAAGTGATTAGCAAAAACCTTGAAACAATCTTATCTATAATTTGAGTGCAAAAAATTGAATATTTTTTTTATTTAAAATGATATTGCAATACGTAATGTAACACTATATGTTAAGTGTTCTTCTTTGATTATTACTAATGATCAACTAATCATCTTAAATCATGTGGTGCTGACACGTGTTTATTAGAAAATCAGCAATTCCATTACTAATTAGTATATATATATATATATATATATATATATATTATTTAAAATATAAAATAAAAAAGGGCAAGGATGTAGCCAAAAAATATATTAGAAAATATAAATAGCTCTGCCTCTATTTATGTCAATGTAGAAATTGACGTATTTGACTCCCAAAACATTGTACCTTTAGCGGTTTGTAAATATTTTAAAACAAAAAATATATATAAATTTTAGAAGAAAAAAATTTCCATAACTTGACATGTGGCTTGCACTATTGTGCTACACTAAAATCAGAATTCCCCCTTATTAATTAGTATACATATAGATTTATTATTTAAAATAAAAAAAAACAAAGGCAAGGATGTAGCAAAAAAAAAGTATTAACAAAAAAAAATTAAGAAAAAATAAGTGGAGAAAAAATATTTTAAAAAAAATTGCAAAATTTAGGAAAAAAAAGTATTTAGAAAAAATTAGGAAAAAAAAGTAATCCTAAAAAATATTTAAAATAATCAGAAAAAATATATTTAAAAAAATAAAAAAAATTAGGAAAAATATATTTAACAAAAATTAGAAATATCAAATTAATAATTTTTTCTAATTTAATTTTTTGAAATATTTATTTTTATAATTAATTTTTAAAAAAAAATTAAAATATATATTTTTCTAATTATTTAAAAAAAAAATTCTATAACTTTACATTTGTCTTGTACTATTGTGCTACACCAAAATCAGAATTTCCACCAACATGATGTGGTACAGTTGGTAGATAATTGGGCCCCTTAAGCATGTGGTTAGGGGTTCGATTTCAAACTCATGCGTATGGAAGAGCATCTGTTTGGAGAGGCCAACCCCTTAAATGGATCTCAGTATGTCAAGGGATTAATCTCTGGCTCCCGACCGGAGGATAACCGAGTTCACCAAAAAAAAAAATTCAGAATTTTCCCTTCTTAATTAATATAGATAGATATTTATTATTTAAAATAGAAAAACCAAAGGCAAGGATGTAGCAAAAAAAAAAGGAAAAAAAGTAGAAAAAAGTATATTTAAATTTTTATTTTTTTTACATAAATTAGGAAAAAAAGTTATTAGAAAAAAAATTTAAAAATAATTCAGAAAAAAAAGTAATTATAAAAAATATTTAAAATAATTATAAAAAATGTATTTAAAAAATAAAAAATTATCAAGAAAAAAGAATTAGGAAAAAGATATATTTTTAAAAAATTATAAAAATATAATTAATAATTTTTTTTCTAATTTTTTTTAAAATATTTATTTTTCTAATTAATTTTAAAAAAATATTTTTTTCTAATCATTTTAAATAATTTTTTATAATTATGTTTTTTCTAATTTTTATTTAATTTGGAAAAAAATTAGAAAAAAATTAATTATAAAAAATATTTTAAAAGGAAAAAAATGTAAACTTGAAAAAAAATTAGTTCGGAAAAAAAATTAGAAAAAAAATAAATAGGAAAAAAATAATTAAAAAATTTAGGAAAAAAATAGATTTAAAAATAATTAGAAAATTAAAATTAATTATAAACAAATTATTTAAATAATTTAAAAATATATATATGTTAAAAAAAATTAAACAATAATTAGAAAAAAAGATATATTTAAAAAATAAAATTAATTATAAAAAAAGTTTTTAAAAAAAGAAAAAAGTAAATTCGAAAAAAGTAATTCGAAAAAAATTAAAAAATCGGGAAAAAAAATAATTAGGGTAAAAAAATTTTTTAAACAAATTTAGGGAAAAAATAACTAGAAAAAATTTTAAAAATTAGAAAAATAAAATTAATTAGAAAAAAAATTAAAAAATTAATTATAAAAATAACATTTAAAAAAATTTAAATTAGGAAAAAAGATTTCGGGAAAAAAATTTTAAAAACATTAGAACAAAATTTAATTATAAAAAAATTCGAAATTTTTTTTTAAAACAAATTTAAAAAAAAAATACAAACGTGACGCTAACAAACGTGACGCTAACACATGTAATGTATAGTAAAAAAAAGGGGTTCACCTTTTATATTAGCATGAAGTCTTCAATTGCAAAGACCAAGCCCTCTTTGTCTCTGATGCAACCTTTCATTTGTGTGTGAGCTTGCCTTTTTTTTTTTTTTCAATTACAAAAGTTTAGAAATCTTTGTGGGCCCCTCTTTGTCTCTGACGCAACCTTTCATATGTGTGTGGGCTTGCCTTTTTCTTTTTTTTTTCAATTACAAAAGTTTAGAAATCTTTGTGGGCCCCTCTTTGTCTCTGACGCAACCTTTCATATGTGTGTGGGCTTGCCTTTTTCTTTTTTTTTTTCAATTACAAAAGTTTAGATAGCACTTCATATTTAGCTATTTTTAACAATTCAATTGCAATTCTCATTTTCACAAAGCAATGTCTTCTAGCTTTTTCATCAATTTGCTTTCATTACTTTAATATTTGAATTCATCTACAAATAAGATAATTATATAATGAGATGAATCAAATAAAATAATTATGAAAATGAATTAATTTATTAAATTTTAATAGACACATCAAAACTCATGAATTCTACAACAAATAAAGGAAATTGGGTGACAATTCAACATTAAACACTCAAACATATATAAAATGCACCCAAATTCACTCAAATAAATAGACAGAATGATGGTTTCTCATACTGGTTTCTCCTGCCATTTCCAAGATCTTTTCCTCTACACTGTTAAGTGCTCAACCCAGAGACTGAGCTTTGATACCAACTGAAATAACCAAAGTTAAAACAAAAAAAGGGGTTGAATTGTGTTTACCAACTATTTAGGAAACTTTGGTAATTATTTTCGCAGGCACAACAAGCAAAAATAAGACAACATACAATTAGATGAGTGATACGTCTAATTTTAAGACAAAACACACAAGCATACAGAGAAGGGTAAAACAGAGATTGATATTCACAATAATAACTCCCCAAGTTAAAAGCTTAAACAAATAATACTTAAGCAAATTAAAGAGATAAGGGAAGAGGAATATCACTCAAGAGTTTTATATTAGTTCACCCAAAAATCCATAGAGCTACGTCCAGTTTATTGGCAGCACCAAGTTTCCACTATAACTGATCAGATTACAGTACAAATATTTTTTTCCACACCTAGCCTCTCCAGGCTCAACACTTAACCAAGTATTCATTTCTCACCTAGCCTCTTTAGGCTCAACATCATAAGGGATAAAGGTTTTGCGTAATTAATACAACTTGCAAATCTTTCAGATAACACTCAGAGAGTGAAATAAATATGAAGTGTGAAAGACTGTGAATTAATATCAAATGATTGAAGAAGTATTCAATGAAAGAATGAAGAAGTTAATGAAGTGAGTAAATGCTTCTTGCACAGTCTTCTTAATAATATTCAACTTCTTGTATTCATCTTCATGGTTTGGTCTCAATAAAGACTTCAATCAATTTGATCCATTAGGCATAGCTTCAGAAAGTGTGTTCTTTGATTTGAGCTTTTGGGACGCCATTAATGCCAAAGAGTCGTTCTGTGTAAGCATTAAATGCTTAGGAACGTTGACCTTTGATAAGGTAGTCCAAGAGTACACTTTGTTTTGAGTAGCTGTTGTTTCAGAGTTGCAACAGCAGGCTTCTTGTACTTGCAGCAGAGAGCTTTCCTCTTTCAGGACAGCACTTAACTCACTTTCTGGAAAGCACTTTTACTTTGTACTAAAACAGCTAAAAGGTTACTGTTGCGGTACAGAGATTGTGTGTTTATTCCTTAAATCCTTGAAACAAACGTTCTTTATTCTTTATCCTTTATAATTGTGCAAATTTATGTTGATGACATAATTTTTGGTGCTACTAATGAATCTCTGTGCAAGGAATTTTCTAAGTTAATGCAAAAGCAGTTTGAAATGAGCATGATAGGAGAACTAAAATTCTTCCTTGGACTTCAAGTAAAACAAATAGTGGACGAGGTGTACATCCATCAAACCAAGTAAACAAAGGAACTCTTAAAGAAGTTCAAGATGGATGACTGCAAACCAATGAACACACCAATAGTGGACGAGGTGTACATCCATACTGAACAAAGATTATAAAGATAAAAAGGTAGACCAAAAGGTATATAGAAGTATGATAGGATCTCTCTTATATCTTGCTGCGTCCAGACCTGATATTATGTTCAGTGTTTGCTTATGCACTCGATTTCAATCTGATCCTAGAGAATCTCACCTATCGGCAGTTAAGAGAATATTTAGATATTTGAAGGGTATTACTAATCTGGGTTTGTGCTTTAAGAAAAATGATGATTACAAATTAGTTGGTTTTTGGAATGCTGGCTATGCTGGAGATAGAATTGAAAGAAAAAGTACTAGTGGAGGATGTCACTTCATTGGAGCAAACTTAGTCTCATGGTCAAGCAAAAGATAAAGCACCATTGAGTACATATCAACTGCAAGCTGCTGCTCACAACTTCTTTGGATCAAAAATAAATTAGAGGACTACAATGTGTTTGTAAGTAGTACTCCACTTATGTGTGATACACTACTGCAATCAATCTATCTAAAAATCCAATCCTGCACTCAGGAGCAAAGCACATGGAGATTAAACATCGTTTTAGTAGAGATTATGTGCAAAAAGATTTTTTTGATATACAGATTGTGTGACACCCGGGGCTGACAAGGGCGGGGAGTGGTCGCCGGTGCGAGAAGGCACGGGCATGGAGCGGCTCCTGGCAGGCTTCTAGGCGGAGGGACACATGAATGAACTGATTACACACCGGAATGAGAGGGATCCTGAGACTGTGTACGTAAGAGACTATACAATTAATGAAGGCTTATATGAATTGATTGGTACTACCTATACTAATAAGATGCATCTTCTTTTCGATAGCCCATCACTTAAGAACTCCACAGTTAAGCGTGCTTGAATTGGAGCAATTCTGGGATGGGTGACCTCCCGGGAAGTTTTCCCAGGAAGCGTGTGAGTGAGGACAAAGCACGCTGAAAAGACCCATGTTAGTTTGTGGGGACAATCTTCTATCCATAAAGCAGCCTGGGATGTTACAGGTTTGTACGAACAATAACACTGGTCCAGAAGTCTCTGACCATTTTAGGATGAACTAGCTCCTTGATGTCAATGAAGGGGGTCCACCTCCATTCCCCATTTCTTCATTTTTTGAAGATCCACTACCTTTCCAGCCATGATTTTCTCAACATCAGCAACTCTCAATTTGTATTTAGTAGCAATTTCTTCAGAGGTGAGATGTTTCTTGAGTGCCATTGAAAGAGATGAAGTTTTAGGGTTTGAACGATTTGGGGGTTTCAGAGAGAGAGAAAGAGACGAAGAGTTTTGATAATTTTTGAAAGCGTAAAGAAATGAGCTATCTCACTCTTTTTCCTTTTATGCTCATAAAAACAGGAGAGAGAAACATTAATGAGTTTAGGTTTCAATGGAAAGTGAAGAGTTTTTCAGAAAGAGAGGGAAACATTAAGAAGATTTCGAAGAAGAAGAGTTTTTCCTTTGAAAATAATGTTAAAAGAAAATAAAAAGAAGACGTGTGAGAGGACATGCATTTAATGTTGATACGGCATTGGTTTCTTGGTACCATAAAACGAAATTTTTACAAATGAAGAAACTAACTGACTCAGCAGAGAGAATTTAAATTAAATATGTCTTGAGACATAATAAATGCAAATAATAATGAAATGCATAGACGAGACAATTAAGCAAATGCAAACGGCATTGGACGGGATATGTATTGGACGGGTATTTAACATATAGTAGCAGACCATGACTGGACGACATATTAATTCACACTTATCATGTTAAGATGCTTTCTAATAAAGATAAATCTGTCCTCGGCTAGAGGTTTAGTAAAGATATCTACCCATTGATGGTCAGTATTTACAAACAGTGACACCTTCTACCCCGTATATTAATATAAAACATTTACTTGAAAGAGGTAATATAAAAACATGCATTTATTTCGTAAAAATAAAAACTTGGATAAAAGGTACCACATTGTAACATCTCAACGCGAAAAAAAAACATAGTTTTCAAAAGGTATAACATAAAACAAAACATAAACAGAAACATGACCCAACCCCGATATCACATACAGAGCTGGTATAACCGTTCCGAAATAAATCCTCGGAATACAACTGAAACTAAAACAACTATAACTACTGAAACAACTAAACAAACTAAGCATCCTAACTAGAACTAGAGTCGAGGCTCCTCATATACAGATTCAACCAGTTATGCATTATTGGCATACAACATAGTAATTATAGACAATAGGCATACCATTAATCAACTAGCACTTATGACAATTAACTCATACAACCAGGCAGATCACGGCATCAACAACAGTTTAGGCATAGTCATAATCAAACATAACATCACATTACTAACAGTTAACAACAACATATAACGGGGCTATGGGAACCCCTCATCTTACGCTACCCCCTTGCCTAATGAAAACACTATCCTTCTCCCCATATCTGGTATGAAGAATCCGATAGCGATAACTCAAATGATAACCCAACGCGTCCCTCGAACAGCTCAGTTAGCTTTCCAAACCTTGTTCAAATAAAAAGGTCAAACCATTAGTTCCAATTTCTTAATAAAAGAAAGGAAACTAAAAAGAGGGAAGAACTGTTACCTTACTATGATTGGAACTGACTAACTAGACGTTCCCACAAGTCTCCAAAGCTCCAACAATGCAATGGGTTAAAATAAATTAGGGAGAAAACTAGGTTCAGCTGCACTAGGGTGGCTGTTGTTGCCAAAATAGGGTTTACAACCAAAACCTTCGGTTACTGTTCTGTATTTAAAGGCACAGACCTGAGCACGGTCATGCTCCTCCTTGAGCACGACCTTGCTCAACTTAGCGCCTACGAGATGGGCCTGCCCTTGAGCATGGGCGTGCTCACTATTGAGCATGGGCGTGCTCAACTTAGCGTCAGCGAGACGCGTTAGCCCAACGAGCACGACCGTGCTCTCTATTAAGCACGACGTGCTTCTGACTCAGACAGTCACAAGACACAAGCCTAAGAGAATGGATTTGCCACCTGAAACCCCACTTAGCCCATTCTAAACCTCCCTAACAAACATGGCATATATAAAAGAGCTTATACGAAAAACGGGGTGTTATAACTCCACCCCCTTATAAAAATTTCATCCTCTTAATTTCTATTTACCTCGATCGAAAAGGCACGGATACGATTCCATCATCTTGCTTTCCAGCTCACATGTAGCATTGTCCTCAGTAACCCCATTCCAAACGACCTTGACCAAAGGAATTTCCTTGCCTCTTAGCTGCTTCACCCTCCAATCCTCGACTCGAAAGGGTAATACCTCAAAAGTCAAGTTCTCTTTTAACTGAATGGTATCGGGGATTGTCACGTGACTAGGGTCATGAACATTGTTTCTGAGTTGGGACACATGAAAGACACTATGAAGATTGGACAAGAACGGTGGTAAAGCTATTTGGTAGGCGACTTCGCCGACTCTTTTTAGAATTTGGTAAGGACCAATGAATATAGGAGTAAGTTTCTTCGCTTTCATCACTCTACCAACCCCAGTTGTCGGGTAACTCTCAAGAACATATGGTCGCCTTCCTGCAATTCGAGCGCCTTTCTCCTTTTGTCATGGTAGATCTTTTGCCTACATTGTGCCACTTTCATATTTTCCTAGATCATCCTCACTTTTTCTGTTGTTTCTTGCACTACCTCAGATCCTAGCATAACACTATCACTAGGTTCACTCCAACACAAGGGTGTCCTACATCTCCTCTCATAAAGAGCTTCATAAGGTGTCATTCCAATACTGGAATGGAAACTGTTGTTGTAGGTAAACTCTATCAAGGGCAAAAACTTGTTCCAACTTCCCGACTGTTCTAGCACACAAGCTCTAAGCAAGTCCTCTAAGGACTGGATGGTTTTCTCAGACTGACCATCAATCTATAGGTGATAAGCTGAACTTAGCCTAAGCTTGGTTCCTAGAGCCTCTTGCAAACTATTCCAAAATCTAGAGGTAAACCTAGGATCTCTATCAGATACTATGCTAGAGGGTATACAATGTAGCCTAACTATCTCTTTGATGTACAACTTAGCCAACTTTTCCAAAGGATATTCCATGTTCATAGGGATGAAATGGGTGGACTTAGTAAGTCAATCCACAACAACCCATATAGCCTCAAACCCAGCTGGAGTCCTAGGGAGTCCAGACACAAAATCCATGGAGATACTATCCCACTTCCATTATGGGATACTTAACGGCTGCAACTTACCTGACGGCTTCTGGTGTTCTATCTTAGCCTTTTGGCACACTAAACAAGCATACACAAACTCAGCCACATCTTTCTTCATCCTAGGCCACCAAAACATGCGCTTAAAATCCTGATACATCTTGGTGGCACTTGGGTGCACACTCAGTCCACTCCTATGTCTTTCTTCAAGGATCAACTTCCTAAGTTCAGGAACATCCGGTATACAGACACTATCTTTGAACCTAAAAACTCCATCACTTCCTTCCTTAAAGCTAAGGTTTCTACCCTGAGCGAGCAACTCTCGCTGGCCTAAGAGAAACTGGTCTATCTTCTGCCCCTCTCTAACCTGATCCATAAAACTGTTGGTAACCTTCAAGGTTCCAAGCCTAATGCTCTTAGGGGTAACTTCCCAAGCTAAACTCAGGTCTCTAAACTCCTCAATCAGATCCATCTCCCTAACCATTAAAGTGGAGACGTACAAGGTTTTCCTACTTAAGGCATCTGCCACCACATTGGCCTTCCTGAGTGGTAGTTTAGATAAAACTCATAATCCTTTAAAAACTCCATCCAACTACGCTGCCTTATATTCAACTCCTTCTGATCAAAGAGATACTTCAAAATCTTATGATCACTAAAGACCTTAAACTTTGCTCCATAAAGGTAATGCCTCCAGATCTTTAAGGTAAATACCACGGCTCCTAATTCTAGGTCATGGATAGGGTAGTTCTTCTCATGGGTTTTCAGCTGCCTAGAAGCATAAGCCACTACCTTGCCATCTTGCATCAACACTCAACCTAAACCTTGCTGCAATGCATCACAGTACACGACGAAAGGTTTACTAGGATCTAGCAAAACTAACACTGGTGCTGATGTTAACCTATCCTTAAGGGTTTGGAAACTCTCTTCACACTAAGAGTCCCACACAAAGAGTTGTCCCTTCTTGGTGAGACGGGTTAGGGGTAAAGCTAACTTAGAGAAACCTTCTATAAACCTCCTATAGTACCCTGCTGAACCCAAGAAACTCCTAATTTCGGTCACAGACTTCGGTGCTTCCCACTGGAGCGCCGTCTCTACCTTAGCCAAGTCAACGACTATCCCACTTTTAGAGATGTCGTGTCCTAAGAAACTCACCTCTTCTAGCCAGAACTCACACGTAGACAACTTAGCATACAACTGCTTTTCCTTAAGGGTCTGCAAGAAAACCCTCAAGTGTTCCTCATGTTCCTCCTTGGTCTTGGAGTACACTAAGATGTCATCTATGAAAACCACCACAAACTTATCCAAGTAAGGGCGAAAGGTCTTGTTCATGTAGTCCATGAACACAGCAGGAGCATTGGTCACACTAAATGGCATAACCAAGTACTCGTAGTGACCATAACGTGTCCTAAACGATGTCTTCTGGATGTCTTCAGACTTAACCTAAATCTGATGGTACCCTGGTCTCAAATCTATCTTCGAGAAAACACAAGCTCCGATCAATCGATCCATAAGATCATCAATCCTAGGGAGGGGATATTTATTCTTAACGGTCACCTTGTTGAGCTGTCGATAGTCGACACACAACCTCATACTGCCATCCTTCTTCTTTACTAGCAACACCTAGGCCTAATAAACTGCTTCTAGATAAGATCCTCTATCTGTTTCTTCAACTCGGCTAGCTCTAGAGGAGACATTCTATAGGGCGCTATGGATATTGGCCATGTACCAAGCACTAAATCTATGGTGAACTCAACATCCCTCTTAGGGGCAAGTTATAAACATCCCCCGGGGAACACTTCAGGAAATTCCGGCACAACAGGCACACTTCCGACATCAGGAGGGCTCTCTACTTCTAAGGAAGACAACATCAAGTACAATCGGGCCTCGCCCTTCATCGAAGCCTTGACTTGGTTGGCAGAGAGAGATTGGATCCTTAGACTCCGTAGGAGTTCCAAAGACTATGGTTTTATCGAAGCAATTCAGAAGGACGTGGTTGGAAGATAACCAGTCCAGGCCAAGATAACATCAAGGTACTTTAAAGGTAAGCACACAATATTTACAATAAAGGTCTACCATTAATGGTGATATGACAGTTGTTGCATGCGTGAGAAGTAAGAACAGGTTGTTTTGTTGGCGTGGAGACAACCAAATCATATTCAAGAAAAGTAACAAGTAAAGTCAAACTCTTGACCCTATCATGTGATATAAACGAGTGCGTAGCACCCGAGTCATACAATACAGTTAAAGGAGTTCCATCAATTAAGCATATACCTTGAATCAAGTCATCAGACTCGACGGCCTCAGCTCCACTAAGAGTAAATACTCTCCCAGTTGTCTTCAGTCGATTAGCTTGAGACTACTGACTCTTGCTAGCACTTGGAGGCTCTGACTTTGCTCCTCCACAATCCCGACTGATGTGGCCAGACTTGCCACACCTAAAGCAGATGACGTATGATTCCTTGCACTGGGTAGTGAAGTGATCTAGTGTGCCACACTTGCCGCACTTCATGGGCCTAGAGGCATTGGAATTGCCACCCCTGGACCTATCATAAGAAAACGGTGGCTTCCTTCCACTCTGCTTGAAATTCCGGCCGGTTGGAGAGTAAACCTGCTTGCCCTTATCCTTCTGCTCGGACTTCTTGCTGCCTTGACTATCTGAATTCCTAAAACTGGACACTCTGGACTTGTAGGCATCCTCATAGATCCTATACTTGTTCACCAAGGTTGGGAAGACTCTGATTTTCTGATAACTGATCGCTTGCTTGATCTCCGGATGAAGGACATCCTTAAACTTGACACACTTTGACCGATCATCAACCATGACCTGATAAGGTGTGTAATACCAAGCCAGCTCCTCGAACTTTGTTCCATACTCACCCACTGACATATTTCCCTGCTTCAGCGCCAAGAATTCCATTTCCTTCTTGTTACGTATATCCGCAGGAAAATACTTCTCCAGAAACCTATTTTTGAACACAGCCCAGGTGACTGCTTTACCTTCAGCAAAAAACGTGGCGAAGATAACCCGTTGCTGATCATTACAGTCCATAGCTCTAAAGATCTTCTCGATCTCCCTCATCCACAATAAAGCTCCTTCGCGGTCATAAGCTCATCTGAAAGACGGTGTATTATTCCACTGGAACTTGTCAAGACCCTGAAACTCAGCTGGTACTCCGTTGTTGTTGTTCTGAACTTGTCCGATTGCATTGGCAAGGAGTACCAACGTGTCAGCGATTGCTTGATCGTTTCTGCCTGTTCCTGCCATGAGTTCATGTACATGTCCAAAACAGTCATTAAATACAGAGAACTTAAGCAGGAAAAACAATAGGCTCAAAACTTTAAGCATCATTGTCTATAGCAAGTATAGACAATTCAAACAAGAGCACACAATAGACTCACAACAGACTAATACCACGGCCTGATAGGACAGACCTGCTCTGATACCACTAAATATGACACCCTCTACCCCGCATATTAATATAAAACATTTACTTGAAAGAGGTAATATAAAAACACGCATTTATTTCCTAAAAATAAAAACTTGGATAAAAGGTACCGCATTGTAACATCTCAACACGGAAAAAAACATAGTTTTAAAAGGTAAAACATAAACAAAACATAACCCAATCCCGATGTCACATACAGAGCTGGTATAACCGTTCCGGAATAAATCCTCGGAATATAACTGAAACTAAAACAACTATAATTACTGAAACAATTAAACAAACTAAGCATCCTACTAGAGTCGTGGCTCCTCAGAGTCACTCCTACACTGGCTGCTCACCGTCCTCTGCATAAGAGATACATGCCAACAAAAGAAAAAGATAAATGGGGAGTAAGAAATCATGTAAACACAACGGCATGGAAGTAGTTAAGCAAGATGAACATACATCATAACATGGCATAGCAATTTACAACATAACATCAACATAATATAATCATATCAACATGTCATCTCAACCAACATATGCTATGCGGTGCAACACTACTCCGCTACTCCGTTATGCATGTGGATCCAAACTATCTCAGGAAGGCAACTTCGGAGTCATATATCCACATTGGCCATAAAAGTACCAAGGCCGGCAGTCCACCAAACCATGGTTGAACTCCTTGGATAGCCAACGCACCATAACGAGGGTACGCCGCCGCGGGGGCTCATGGTTTACCAAACCTTGGGTAAATCACCTGAGACTTGGCCAGATCGCCGTACTCTAGGACGACCTCCCCTATATTGAACTTCCCCCACTAAAAACTTCAACGTATTAATGCATGAGCACAACAACAAACAAGGCATCCTCCTCCTTTGCTTGGGCCAATAAGCACCCAAGACTTACCACCAACATCAGCAACAACACCTTAACCCTTCTGGGTCAAGGTCCCCTTAGCCAAAAAGCACTAAGGCTCAACTCATCAACACCTCGACCAAAAAGCATCGAGGCCACTTTGGCAAAAAAGCACCAAAGTCTATCAACGTGTGGTAACCCACTGGGCACCTGCTTAACCAACTTGTTATCCTTATTCATCTTAATTAATATTTAATTAAGTTATCTAGCTTTTCTTTATTCGATTGGTATCTTATTACATTATTGGGGACATTTGGGGTGAAACACCCCTTTAGAACCTGTAATTCACGTTCTGACCAATAAGGGGAGCACGGACGTGCTCACCCCAGCACGGTCGTGCTGCCACTTAAGTGGAGCAGGATCATGCTCACTGTCCTGCACAACCGTGCTTAATGCACGACCATCTTCCAGAATTCAACTGGGAGCACGGTCGTGCTCCATGTTCAACACGGTCGTGCTCTTGGGCCAGCTGTACTATTCTGGGCAGATTCAGCTTATGTTCTTGGAGCCAAAACTCCCTAACACTCTCAAATCGGATCCTAAGGTCCTTTGATTAATCCAATTGGCATTAAACCTCACCTCTCACTAACAGTTCATGTCTTATGTGTGATGCACAGTCTTAATTATTACTAATTTAGATGATTAAAATATGGATTTTCATAAATTATTTTCGAAATGTCTGCTTTGAAAAACGGAGATTTGACTGAAGCCATAAAACACCTGATAAACATTGTATAACTTCAAAACTTAATCTAAACCAAAACTTGGTCTGGTCTTACATCAACTGCCAGGAGCGGAAGAAATAAATAAAAAGAGTTTCAATCACGATAAAGACTTATAAATAGATACAGTAATCCCAAATAAATTCCTCACATGCACATAAGTTTTTCAACAGTAATATAATATGTACATAACGTCATCAGTCAGATGGGGCATGCAGAGCTCCCACTGGCAACCCTATAGCGGGATAAAAGGTTTTATACATATTAGTCATAAAAACAGGGAACAGCTATCAAATAGGCTGATACAAAAAAACATCAAAGTTCCCCCTAGGATCTATACATCATAAACAAAAGAAGCTCAAAATATCCCTCAAACACGGGATCCACCAAAAAAAAAAAAAAATCCATAATGTGCATCAACAGTCATCATCAAACTCCTCCTCTTCTTCCTCCTCTTCATTCTCCTCTTCCTCTTCCTCCATAGGATCCTCCTCTGGATCCGACTCAACCACAACAGGAACTACCTGGTCATCAGCAACCGGCAGTCTGAGGGGATCTACAGGAATATCCCTCGGAGGCTCCACAAGGGGTAGAGGATCATGAACAGCTGGAGGGGGATTCCAAAGAGCGTCAAAAGGTAGAGGCAGCTTCACACGGAAAAAGCTCGAGAACTCAAAAAGCGGGAAACGGAGAACCTTCATGAGAAAGATGACCCGTCCCTCGTAACGCACTGTTCGGTTGGGGCGATCAATGGTGAGACCCTCCAGATTGGGGAGTCTCAACTCGAGGTCCATAAGATAACGGTGAAGTCCCGGTCCCACGTAGGGTGCAGCCATCAGAATCAGCTACTCCCACATACAAGGAGAGAGAAGAAACAGATATGGAGGTAAGATTCTATGCCAAGCTCAAAACGTAGATATGGGTATGTGGCGACAAATAATCAATCAAGTGGATATTTATAATTAAGGATCGATTTATAAAATAAATATATAGCTTTACAAAAGGGCTGATACTCGAATGCATGCCTAAGACTTCGACCTAACTTTGCTCCAGGAGACTATTGTTGTCATAGTGTTCCGTCGAGATAGCATTCAGGTAATATGCGTAACAACTCGGTGCACAAGTCCCGATTGGAGTACGCTAACAGCCATCTCCGCAGTCCTTTCACACGAGAGTACATAACATCTGAATAATATTTAGTTCAGTGGAGTTTCAAGATAGCCCGGCTGTCCAGGTCTCCACCGGCACCGGTGATGCATACGCCGGACCATTGGCGGGATCCACGGCTGACTATCCCCGAGGTCTCCGTGGCCCCCACACAGTCCCTTAATATCCTATAAATAGGTGTCTATGCCTCCAGAACGACAACAACTATGATTAGGTTGGAATGTTGTCCGAAGAAATAAGGTAGGAACTAATACATTCCAAAGGGTCGGTATCAATATAAAATCAATTATTGGTAAGAATCGGGCTCGAATAGACCATTAGCCAAAATTACCTCTTTAACTCAAATTCATCTGGATACTTTAAATTAAAGCTTACTTAGGCTACTATTAATTATTTAAGAGTACGAGCATCGATAAACTGATTGGACTCGATAAATTACCATTTTGACTCACTTTGGATAAAATACCTAATAATAGTTGCAAATTGTATTTGGTGCTTAAAATTAAATAAATTCATAACTTTAAAACATCCAAGGACGAATAATTTGAAATTCCTCAACTATTCAACAATTTAGCATATTCATTCAAAAATTCCTCAATACCGTATGATAAATTAGTTTCGAGCCCAAGACTTAACAAAACATACATAAGGATAAACCTTAATGTTGAATTAATAAATTCAAGAAGTAAAAATTGATACCAACTAAACATATATACATTCCAACACCTCCCGGATATGAGTTCGGAAACAAAGGCAATTCACAAAAGTCCCTAAACGACTTAACGATTGTACCAAGAGGCTTATACTTAGAGCCCGAATTACACGGAATTAAATCCAACGCTTAGCGTACGCAAGTTCCAAACGTTAAGTAAGGTTCTCAAATTAGAACTTTACGCCAAATCAATAAGATCCAATTTAGCATAGCACTAAATTAAATCTAAATAGTTACAATAAGGTATAACTAAGATCCTAAAATTACACAGACAATCAAAATATCAAGGACAAAAATATTGAGAAGCATATAAAAACAATTCCCAATATTCCTAAGCAGTTATACTAACCCGCATATACCCCAAACTACTCTTAACATATAATCTTCCCCCACCTCTAGGGTGTTCTGAATCTTTCAGGCTCTTGTCAGGTATGCAGTCAGAGTTCCCAAAGAGCGATTTCTGCTTCCCCAGAGCAAGCACGAAAGTAACAACAACCCAGAGAGATGATCCAAGCATATACAACAATCAGAAAAATCACAAAATCAATTACTCAATATCAACACTATATTTATAACTTGCTAAATCACACTGATTGAATCCAACACAGAAATTAAGATCAAAATCTAGATTGGGGTTTGAGGAGAAATTTGGGGTTTCGAAAATGTCCAAAGGGAAGTGAGGACCACTCACTCGAAGAAGGAAGGAGATGAAGCTGGATGGTGTTGTGGTGGCGACTGACAGCGGCGGACGATGGCTCTTGGCGGCAGTGGCAGTTGGACTGTTTCTGGGCAAACAAGAATCAACAGAGAGTGTAAGACCAAAGGAGAAGGAGAAGAAGAACTTAAGATCAACTCACATGGTGGAAACCACCATGGAGGCGGCGGCTTACCACGATGGGGGACGTTCACGCTGCGGAGCTAGGCTTCTCACGAGCAGGGACGCAATCGGAATAGGGGCGAACCAGACGTGAGCAGGCGCGAGCTCCGGTGGCGGTTGTGCGGCTATGACGGAGCTTCCAAGGGTGGCGTGATTTGGACAGGACAAGGGAGAAGAAGATGGGTTTGGGGAGAAAGAAGAAGATGGGGTTGAGAGGTCTGATGTTGTAGAAGAAGAAGGGGGGATGTGATGTAAAAGAAAAAAAAAAGAGTGGAGGAAAAGCTGAAAACGTGGATGTTTTTAGCTTCACTAAAATAAATCTTTCATAAACGACCTATTTTATTTATTCTGGTACAGAAATTTTTATTTAGGGACTATAAAAATAACTTTTCTTCAACCAAAATAATTTTAGCTGGTATTTTAGTAAATAAGAATAATAGCGTAATGCTATTGTCTAGCAAGCGTGCAAACACTGTAACAATCAAAGTTAATGCACTCAGTAAAAACCTTTTAAACGAGTAAATAAAATTACTCAAACTAATCAACATTAAATAAATAATAAAATAAAATAAACATTTAGAAAATTAATCACTCTTAATAAAACAATTAAACATATAAGCAAAAACATGGATGTTACATTATGAAGCATTGGGGAATTAATCCCTTAACCATTACATTAACTAAGATCCCTATTAAATAAATTAGAATCTTATTAATCATTCAACTATAACCAACATCACTCATTCAACCAACATTCAGCCAATCCATACATAACAACAACATAACAGCCATATTCATATCATATACAGATTCAACCAGTTATGCATTATTGGGATACAACATAGTAATTATAGACAATAGGCATGCCATTAATCAACTAACACTTATGACAATTAACTTATACAACTAGGCAGATCATGGCATCAACAACATTTTAGGCATAGTCATAATCAAACATAACATGACATTAATAACAGTTAACAACAACATATAACCGGGCTATGGGAACCTCTCATCTTACGCTACCCCCTTGCCTAATGAATACTCTATCATTCTCCCCATACCTGGTATGAAGAATCCGGTAGCGATAACTCAAACGATAACCCAACGCGTCCCTCGAACGGCTCAGTTAGCTTTCCAAGCCTTGTTCAAATAAAAAATGTCAAACCATTAGTTCCCAATTCTTAATAAAAGAAAGAAAACTAAAAAAAGGGAAGAACTATTACCTTACTATATGATTGGCACTGACTAACTAGACGTTCCCACAAGTCTCCAAAGCTCCAACAATGCAATGGGTTTAGAGAAATTAGGGAGAAAACTAGGTTCAGCCACACTAGGGTGGCTGCTGTTGCCAAAATTTATAACTAAAACCCTCGGGTACTGTTTTGTATCTAAAGGCACAGACCCGAGCATGGTCGTGCTCCTCCTTTAGCACGGTCTTGCTCAACTTAGCACCTACGAGGTACGGCCTGCCCTTGACCACGGGGCATGCTCAACTTAGTATCAGCGAGACGCGTTAGCCCAACGAGCATAGTCGTGTTCTCTATTAAGCACGGTCGTTCTTGTGACTCAGACAGTCACAAGACACAAGCCTAAGAAAAGATATTTTCCACCTAAAACCCCACTTAGCCCATTCTAAACCTCCCTAACAAACAAGGCATACATAAAAGAGCTTATACAAAAAACGGGGTGTTACAAAACCTAGTGGATGGAACCAAGACAAGTCTTGCTTGTGTGCTTGACGCGACCATCTTGGTCTCCTTAGGCTCTCTGGAGATTGTCACTAACTGCCCTAGGCTAGGAGCTGGATTTAGGTCTGAGTGGGAAGATGAGGTTGGGACTGCCAACATCAATATTGCTCTGTATGGTGTTCCAAACCCTACCAACATGAAGCCTGTGAGCATGGTCCTGAAGTGTTGATTCATGCACAAACTGCTGCTGGAATGTGTCTTGCCAAGAAATGGCTCGAGAGACAATGTGACTAAGATGGACGGATTTGCTTTGTATCATCTGATTCACAAGATCATGGTGGACATCAATGATCTAATCATCAATAATCTGTAGTCATTGGTCATGAGGACCAACATGCAGACATTTCCCTATGGAATGCTTAGTCAAGTATGCAGACAGCTGAGTCTGCTAGTGAATCTGAGGTTCCCATCTCAGGAAAGATCTAGAAGCTTGCTGGAAAAGTAGCCAGACAAGACTAGAGACCATATATAGAGAAGCCTTCTGTCTCTAGAGACTGAAGAGAGCGTCCAACCTCTCAGGTTCAGATTAAGGAAGCTGTCTCCTAAGAGGAGGACAAAGGATGCTGAGGCCTCTGAGGCTGAGTCTGTAAGATAAGACAAGAAAAGAAGGCTTGTGAAGACCTTTGCTGCTACCAGACAAGTGGAGTCTGCTCCAATCAAAGAGGAAGCACTTGCTAAGGGGGAGCAAGAAACAAGACCCATGGAGGAGCCCAAGGAGAAGAAGACTCTCCTCCTAGGACCCATTCCCAGGTAGAGAAGGTCGGGTTATCCTGTGCCTACTGCTGTGGTACCCGCTGCAGAAGTAGAAGTGACTGCAGAAGCTCAAGCTGCATAAGTTGAAGTTACTGTTGAGGACTTGTCTGTTGTGACACAGACAATTGTCTATCCAGAGATTGATCCACTCAATCCTCCTCCACCAAGGAAGAAGCTGAGGATGACTGAAAACCAAGTGTTTGATCCATCTCCTTCGCCTGCACCATCATCCCTTTCTCATCAAGGTATTCTTACCTTACCTGTCTCCTCCCCTATTGCCTTATCTGTTGAACCCCTAGCCCATGTGTCTCCACCATCTTCACCTATCTCTTGTCACCAAACCCAAACATCCTCTTATGATGTTGTTTCTGATATGTGTCAGTATTCTGTGGTCCATAGGGATGAAAACCCTAAGGAACAAACTGGCATATCATAAATTTTGTTTGTGTCTGACTTGCAATCCCTTATTATTGCTAGTTTTTCTAACCTGTCTGTCGTCCCTCCACCTCCACCTCATGTTCTAAACCTTGTAAGGAACTTTTCTTTTACCCCCATATTGCAGAGTTCATTAGAACATTGGCTGCAAGTCACTATCATGCCTCTGTTGTTATGTTACCCTCTCCATCTAGGTATTTCTTCATGCTTATCACTGGTTCTTCATCTTTCTTTTCCTACATAGACTCTTTGCTACCCCTACCCCCCTCTGTTATTGCTGCCACACCTCTTCCCCCTCCTATGAAAATTAAAGTCACTCGTCTTTCTCTCATTGAAAGACTTTCTTCTGTTTGTTCTTTTCCTGAGTCTGACTTTGTCAAAATCAAACCCTTGCTCAAACTTGGCTTTTTACCCTTCTTTTACTACAGAACCATCCAAAACTGTTTCTATCACTACAAGAATTTTTGCGATTTCCCAGGACCAAAAGCCCTAGGAAATTCACCAAATCCGTGGGAAAATGCACATTTCCTACGGATGACCCACGGATCCAGATCCGTCGGTTTTCCAGGCGTCGGAAACAGTTCCCACGGGTAAGCCCTGGGAATTTTCCCACGGTCACGCCCTTGGGAAATTTCCCACGGTATAATCCCTAGGAAACGTTTCCCGGGGCTTTTTCAGGGCTAAAGCCCCGGAAAACGTTTCCCATGGTCTTACCCTGGGAAAATTTCCCAAGGCCTTAGCCCTGGGAAACCATATTTTTTTAAAAAAAATTTATTTCTGGCTTAATAATTCAATTGATTATAGTTAAACTAAATAAATAAATAATTATAATTCAATTAATTTAGTAAACTAAATAAAAAAATACATAAATAAATAAACTAAATAAATAAATAAATAACAAATAAATTAACATCACAATTCAAGCCACTCAAGTAATTCAAACAATTTGTTCTACATATAAACTTATTTAAGACATTTGTTCAATCAAAAAAGTAATTCAAACCATAATTAACATCATAAGTAAAAGAAGTGCATAAGTTCATACAAAACACAACAAAAGTCTAAGAATCCTCATTATAAGGATGCTCAATAAAATGGTCAAGAGAGTCGTCATCCTCCTGGGTGCGGTGGGTTGTCTGACTGGCCTGGCGTCGCTGTCGTTGTTGATGCTGCGGGGGCTGCTGCGGCTGCACATGTCGCACTATTTCCATCATCTGTTGCATCGTATCCATCATCTGACGATGCTCCTCGCCCCTCTATGATTCGAAGGATAACAATCCATCTTTTGCATATTCATAAAAAATCCATATCAATTTTAACATTGAATTTCAATAGCATGTCCGCTTAGATATATCCACCAAATGTTTCACAATCCAAAACCACTCCCTTTCGTAAATTGGTATGGCCCCATCCCATTCGAGAAGAAACTTTTCAACACTCGATCCTAGTATTAATAGTTATTGCTTAATTCACATAAATTGTGTTTTTATTCTTTTATAAAAAGGGGAGTTCTAAAAAAACACAAAAATTGAAAGAGGGAGAGTTGTAAAGTTTATAATGAGCCTCGTGCACAAAAAATTGTTCTACAGGAGTTGGAAACAATTGAAGACCATGATGCCAAGTTACATATAAAAGTTGGTTCACAAAAGTCATTTTAAGCTAATGTAGTAAAGGAAATGGAAAACTCAAATTATCATTGATTGGTACAGGTCTATATATACATGTATTATCAGCAAAAGAAGTAAAAGAGTAATGAGAAATAACATAACTAACTGATACAACAGAACTGTAACTAACTAATTGATTCATAACCAACGAGGGAAATGCCATTTTGGCATTGACATCAAATGCTACTCATATACTTTGGAAATCCATACAGCCTTTTCTATGAAGGTGTCTTTGGCCAATAACAAAGGCCTACTGCCACTATGTGAATTGTGTGAAATGAACATTTCAATTACCCAAGAATTAGGAATTCAAATTTCTAGATATTGCAAAACATTTTCTACATTAGAGTTAACTGCAGATTATCTTCCATATATTAAAGGTAAGAAAACCTTAATACTTAAATGTAAAGTAGAAAGAAAAAGTCAATATAAGAAAACACTTGAAACCAATGTGCAACCACACTCAGAAGAACATCATAAACACAATTATGAAATATTTACAGTATACAATTAAATTCTTCTTCAGCCAAAGCAAGCAAGAAGGGTCTTTTATTAGTTGAAGGATCCATGATGTCCTAATAAACATCTCAAGTGAACCAAACATGATTCACTGGAATGTAGTGCACAGTTAGCAATCATATAAAAATTTCATCAATAGATTAGGGATTTATGAAGATAACAAGATAACAGAGACTGCATGTTAACATATATTCATTCAATTTCAACAATAGATTAGGGATTTATGAATGAATGAGCTCACTGGCCTGAACAAGATAATAAAAGATATAAAGACCTCCACAAGAGATCCTCTTTGAAGCTGCACTAGCCTGAACAACCACAAGAAATTCAATCTTTGAAGTGGTGAAGGAGATGTGCAGTAAATTGAGAATGTGCTGCCAGATTTAACTCTAAATACACCAACTGAACTCAAATCAAGTTCAAAATAAGTACTGGTGAAGTCTATAGTGCCTTGAATGCAAAATACCATGAACTGTGAGTACCCAAAAAAATAAAATAACATGAACTGTCTCATTGATGCAACCCTTGCACTATAGAATTATTATTACAAGTATTACAATACGTGGCATTCTCAATGCCATGTGATGAAACAACTTACGGGTCCAAGGTACTAATTAATAGTGATCACATGAACCAATTATTATATAATGTATAGATAATTCAGTGTTATAAGAATATTCCTCTTTCTAATGATCACACAAACTGATTTATAAGCAATTGTAAGCAATTCCTGCAGGTATTTCTAAAAAAAAATAACATGGCTTTAATTTCAACACTATCACCAATGTGATTGCCATTCAAATTTTTTTTTTGATCAACAAAGAAGTATATTGATATAGAGTACAAGGGATACTCGAACCTATATACAAGAGATTAAAGAGAGACCATGCAACATGTAATTAGAATACTACAAGGGCAAGCAGCAGTGTGCAAATTACACATGCCCGAAAACCAAAAAATCACCAAAGGAAAAGAAGCCAAGTGTATCATGAAAAAAGAAAAACACCTAACATTACAAGACCCACAAGCACCATCCAGATCAAGATGCACCGAATGCAAGCAAAACCAAAATTCCACCTACCCAAATAAAAGAACCTGCTGCACATAAAGTTGAAACACCACTAACAACACTCCAAAGAAGAGAGGAAGAAGCCCAAGCGCTGCACAAGGGGCTAGCACATCGTGACACGGCTAAAAGCAATTTTTACATGGGACTAGAAACAGCAAGATAAAAACCACAACATCAACCATTAACCAAAGAGACATTTTACTCCAAAACAGCAAAGAGAGGGACCATCCACTTCACCACATTAACCATTTGAGAGCTAAATGATTCTAACCTCAAAATAATCAACTCATTAACCTTAAGCTTAACAAATACTGATATAATTTCTAAAAAAAATAAATTTTATATATGATTTCGACAGATCTCATGGTAGGTATTTTATTTAAATACAATCATTTTTCCTTATTTTGAATGCAGTTTAAATAAATTAAGACAAAGGTCACTCTGCTAGTCTAATGGCCATTTTTGTTTTTAATTTTATAGGTTACTTTTATAGTCTAACGGCGATCTCTTACATATTTTACCAAAGGTGATTCGGATTTAGGAGATGAACTGATTAGTATTGGAAGGAAGCATGAGTTTCTAATGTTACAATAAATAACTACCCAAGACAGAGCATCCAAAATAGTTTAGCATACAGAACCTTCAAAGTACCAATTTAAAGAAAGCGGGAAAATCATACAATGTTTAGTTTACAAAATTTCTTACCGAACAGAGGAGGGCGGGGCGACCGGATGCGGGCGAGGCGGCCGGACCGGAAAGGGACTGGGCGGCTCGAAGGAGGGTGGGGGAGGTACTTTGGGCGCTAAGGAAGTCGTGCACAGTGGGGAAGAAGAAAGCTGCAGCGAGTGGTTTAATACCTCTTTCCCAAGGCTATGTCCATGGGAAACGTCGCGTCTGTTTGAGACAGTTAGGGCCGTGGGAACTGACACATCCTTGCACCGGTTCAGGCCGTGGGAAAGGCCGTGTAATTTTGGCACGGCCCAATCTCTGCACCTTTCTCTGTTCCTAAAGCACCCCCTGTGCTAGCCTTACCCTGACATCCAGACCAGTCTGATTTGTCTTCTGCCTTGTCTCTTCAAGTCTCCACTACTGAGTTTGTGGATATCAACCGCTTCAGTTAGTTGCAAACTCTGCTAGAAGATACTGGAAGGCAATCAGAAGAAGAAAGGAGTGCTAGGCTTGCTTTAGAAGCAAGAGTAGGATCTATGTTTTCACTTTTAAGTAGGTCTGAGTAGCTTTTGTAAAACTTGCCTTGTACAAGCTAATGATGAATAAAAATTGATACATCTTTTTGTCTTATCTTTACTGTTTTTGCCTTTTCTGCTTTATGTTTTTTCCTTTTTGTTGATGACAAAAGATGGATAAAGTAGAGAAAGTACAGACTTATGATATCAGTAAATATTAAGATAATATCAGTAAATAAAATTGAACTTGTCTTGGCTACATAAGTGCTTAATTGAACCTGGCTGCATATGCTTAACTCGTCTTAATCTTAACTTATGTAAAATCTAAGTTAATGCATGCTGCTCTGATAATGTGCTATGTGCTTTCTGCTCTAAGTCTTTAGGATATGAACTGAACCCAAGTGCACCTATATGCACAACCTTTGCTGGGTTAAGAAAGTTTCAACCTATCTGAACATATTCTATCTTATCTGTTGATATTTTCTAGAGTTCATTAAATCATCTAATGTTTGTCATCATAAAAAAAGGGGAGATTGTTAAGTCCCTAAATGTCTGATGTGCTTTTGCCCTAAGTTTTGATGAAAACTAAACATTTGTTAATGATTTAATTGAATTTCATATTGGTTACTGATCTGTCTATCTAGTGTGCAAAATATTAAGTGAAGGGTTCTTTTACATCTGTCTGCCCATAGACACTCACCTGTCTTATGAGTGGGAGTCAACCTGTCTGTTAGCTGGATTGTTGGCTATCTGCATTAAGGATTCAACCTGTCCATTTGAAGCTCTCACTTGTCTATGGTCCTTCGATAAGGAACACAAGGACAAAGAAGCCTTTAGGAGTTGTCCCCTCTAGCAGAACTCACTTATGCTTTCTCTCTCACATATATCAAGAAAGTTAGAAGGTCAAACTCACAAGCAATCTAGGAACTCAAAATCGGAGTGCTTGTAATATGCTTTATTCCTAGTACAACTGGGAGTTGCTCTAAAAGGGAAATATGTTCAGCAAAGTACAAAAGCAACCTGCACAATTTTGATTTGGCTATTGCACAAAGCATAAAGCACAGCACTTACATGTGAGAGTACAACCAACGTTCCTATTGCATTAATGACTGGCCAGAACGACTCTATTGCATTTAATAGAGTTCAGCTTGAAAACAAAACCTGAAAGAATGTCTCTAACGGATTCTAGATGATTGGAGTCTATAAATATCGAAGCCATTGAAGATGAAGATAGAGAATACACAGCATTAAAGATCCATTACTCTGAGAAATTAAATCTTCATTCTTTCAATCTATATTGTTCAATCATTTGAAGTTATTACGAAATCTTTCTATACTTCACATTTAATTCACTCTTTTGAGTGTTAGTGAAAGACTTGAAAATTGTATTTATTACAATCTTTTCTCAAAACAAATTGAGTGAGCCTGAAAAGGCTAGGTGAGCAAAGAATAGTTGTGTTGGAGCCTGGAGAGGCTAGGTATGCAAAGAATACTTGGAGTTTGTAACCTGATCAGTTATAGTGGAGAAAACTTGGTGCTGTCAAGGACTAGACGTAGCCCTAGCTGTTAAAGGATGAACCAGGATAAATAGCTGAGTTAAATCTCTCTATCCCTATCTCGTTAGTTACTTTGTTTATCTTTATTTATCAACTAACTAAAGGGGTTTAAGTGTGAATATCAAACAAGTTTTACTCTTGTATGTTTGTGTGTTTTTCTGTGAAAAACTGATCAGATAGGTGACCTGTCTGTACCTTGGGAAAACACTTGTCTGAACTTAGCTTCTGCGTGTGAAAAGTTTTTAACTTTGTTTCAAAATCTGATAAATACAATTCAACCCCCTTCTCGTGTTTATAGTTGTCTATTTCAACTATGTGAAGCATTATCTCAAGTTTGGATTTCTCTTAAGCAACTCAAGATTTTCGTGAGCTGTCCCCTCTAGTCGGAAAATGTTAGAGTTTCTCACATACAAGGATCAATAAATCAAAATATCAATATTCAAAAGGAACCTTGTAACTCAGAATGGTAGCGCTACAAATAAGCTTTAGTCTCTAGTACATCTGGCTGTTGCACAAAAGAGGAAACATGCGCATCAAAGGACAAAAGCAACCTGAAGATCCCTGCTACGGCTACTGATAAAGCATAAAGCACCGAACTTCTTTGATTAGAGTACAAGCAACATCCCCAAACATTAATGACTGCCCAGAACGACTCTATTGCATTTAATAGAGCTCGGCTTAAAGTTAAATCACCAAGGAATGTCTCTAACATATTAATTTCGAATGAAGGCTGTAAATTGAAGAGATTATTGAGGACCTGCTGGGAGTAATGAAGTATCGAACATTCTATAAACAAGTCATTTACTCAAACATTCAATTCTTTGTTCTTCTCAATCATTTATTCATTCATTATAATACTTTAAGAAGTCATTTCGTAGTCTTTCAACTTCACATTTAATCCCTTCTTATGAGTGTTTATAAAAGACTTGCAAGTTGTATTTATTACACATTCTTTAAAACCCAATCTGAGTGAGCCCGAATAGGCTAGGTGAGCAAACAATACTTGTCTTGGAGCCTGGAGAGGCTAGGTGACTACTCGTCTGTCCTGTAATGTGTCTATTATAGTGGAGAAATCTTGGTTAAGCCTTAAGGGGTGAACAGGATAAACAATTGTGTTAATCTCTCTCCTTAATCTCTTTTAGATTATTTATTTATCTAACATGTTAACTAACTTAAGGGGTTAAAGCTGTAAATAACAAACAAGTTTCTTTTTATTTGGTTCAGTGTTGCTTTGTTTAAAACCTTCAGACAAGTCAGTCGTCTCGTCTGACTGGTTGTTTTACTTGTCTCCTCTGTGTTTGTGCCTGAAAATGTTTTCATTTTTGCTAAAAGTTTGGTAAACACAATTTAACCCCCATCTCGTGTTTACAGTTGTCTATTTCATGTTAGTCCTTTCGTCATCTCACCATCATATCTCTGTCAAAATCATCCAATGTGGCAAACGGTTTGCCAGATATCATTTATATTAAAGAACTAATAAAATAAATTAAAAAATATATTTCACATCGCCAAGTTTTCCTCTTCGTCCTCCCTGAGGTCATGATATCCAACGGGATAGCTAGCAAATTCCCCTTAGTCCTATCCAAATGTCATGAGTTTCATAGAGAGTCCAATGTTGAGAAACTATAATTGTTCCTCTTCCCTCCTCACCAACAATGATGTCATTTCGTCGGAGGAAGATGAGCTCTAATCATGTACGATTTTGCTCTTCTCTACCACCGTTCATTACCATTGGATGAATTTCAAAATTGATTTTATATTAGTATTGGTATTAGTATCAATCAAAAATGATAGTGCCATTGGACACAATGGAGGCAAATAGACGCCTCATGTTTAAACAAATTAAGGGCAACTAGATGTGGTGACCTGAAGAGGACTAGACACTGCGGCTGGATAGGAGAAGTTATATGGTACATAGAAAAATAAGGTGAGAGGCACAAAGATCAAAGAGTTCTAGATAAAAATTTCTAAAATTCTAAGTTAGGTTAGGTTATGAATTATAACAATAATATAATAAGTATACTTTATATATATATATATATATATATATGTGTGTGTGTGTGTGTGTGTGTGTGTGTGTGTGTGTGTGTGTGTGTGAATTAACTGATGGTGCTTAAAAGGCTTTTTGGTGGCCTTTAGCTTAACCTTTTTAACTAAAAATGCTTTTAAAATAGCCTTTATCTGATTTGATTAACAAATGAGTCAGATCAAATCAGACTTTTTGCATGTTGCATTGTAAGTTCTTGACGAGTCGCTTGATATATTTTCACCTCTATGTTACACATAAATTTACTTTAGAGGGAAAAAAATGCATATATCTCCCTTAAACTTTAACCTATTTGCAAATATGTACCATCAACTACTTATTCTTCCCAATTAATCCTCAAACTCTAAGAATTGTTGAAATTGATTCATTTGTTAACCCAAGGTTAGATGACTAACGGTCTGACAGTCCCTTTTTTTAAATCTCAATCGTTGATTATTTTTTAATTATTAATTTTTTAATTTAAAAATGTGGGGGTAGGGGGCAAAGAAAGAGCTCAAGCTTTCTTTTCTGGTGCATCTTCTCCATATGTTAAATCTTTGGAAAATGATTTGAAGAGGAATTAATTTACTTCCTTTTTAAGGAATGGAAAATGTCAATAACCTATTTGTTGAGTCTCCAAGCATCCAACAAGCTTTGCTATCCTTTATTTTTTATGAATCAAACATTTGAAGAATGATTTTAATGAACCATATGATTATAGTTGATTATCTACTTGAGTGTGTAGATTACTTAGAAGAATTAAATCTTATAACAAATTTAATCAAGAATCTCTAAGTCAGTAAAACAAGTCAAGAACAAGCGTCTATCCGAAGCTCAAGTGTCTAGGGAGCCTCAGATCAAGCGTCTACCAAACTACTAGACAATCGTCAAAGGAAATGTGAAGATGATCAAAATCTAAAGAACAAAATGACCAAAAGATCAAGTGATAAATATGAAGCTATCTTAAGAAAGCTAATTCTGAACTTATAGAATTTGTAGCAAGTGTTTTACTCATTGCTCTGAAGAAAGAAGAAAAGCATTAAGGGGATCAAACGTCTAATGAAGCTATGAATGAATGATGTCAAGCGTCTGGAGAATAGATGTCAAAGACCCACATGATTCTCTTTCAAAATGAAGAATACTAATATATGGCTCTGCCATGCTTTGTAAGAAAAGTCAAAAGCAGAAAAAAAATGCTCTTGATTTGTCGGAATAAGTACAAAATTACTCTCTCGCCTTGCTCAAGAACAAAAAGAAAATTTGCTACAAACATTGTTCTCTAATATGCATAAAAAGTAAAAATTTCTCTAATTAGTACAAGCCAACGTTCCTCAACATTTATGAATATTCATAATGTCTCTCTTATAAGACAAATTTCTAAGCTGAAAAACTTAAGTCAAGAAGAAAATATCCATAATGGATCTATTCTAAGAAGAAACACACACATGCGCCCAGACACACACACACACACACATTGAAGATTGTGAAGCCCTCGAGACACATATGTATAGACATTCACACACAGTAGTTGAAATGAAATAGAAAATATTGAGAAATCTACGCCTTGTAAACTAAAAGGAAAATACGCTCTGAGAAGTATATTTATTCTTAGATTCACTCTGAGTGTTAGTTGGTTGACTTGCAATCTTTCATCTGAAGTTGTTGCTTCATAAATTTTTTCAATCTGTAAAGCCTAAAGAGACTAGCCATAGGAATACTTGATGTTGAGTCCGAAGAGGTTAGATATTGTTCCTGCCCAAATTAGATCAAGGGCCTAATGTGAGACAGACCCAACTATGCTGGGTGAATGACCTAATAAGAATAAAGATCAATGAGGACCAACTTGGTCAATCCAAGAGGAAGACATCTGGGCCAAGACAAGAATACATATCAATTGAGGCGAGAAGATAACATGGGAGATTGGGCAAAGGCCCAATTCCTTGAGAATTGAACCAGTTAAGGCCTACTAGGTACACTATATATAAGAAGAGTCTTCCCTCTTCCCTAAAGACTCTCTCCTCTATGACGCTCGTTAACCTTCCACGGATACGTAGCACCACGTTCAACCTAGCCGGAGCCCATTGTTTCTGCCCGGACAAACTCGGATGCCCCGACCACCTATTCAACCACCGCTATCTACCGGAGAGGGGACTGGGTCTTACCGAAAAGGACAAGAGCATATACAGAGTTTTGGGCTCTTCCTCATCTTTTTCCTTCTCTGACCTGCTTCACTTTTTTGAACCTGAAAAGACGAGAGAAGCAGGACCATCATCATTCCCCTCCACGAACCACATCGCCGTCACGAACTTGCGGCCGCCACGCTCCAACTCCGATTAACCACCACCGCGGCCTAGCCACTAACCACCGCGCCTGCCGTACCCATCAGAATCACCATCTCCGTCTTGCGTTCAGCGACGACAGCCCACCATCTCGGCGAAGGCGCTCCAGATCGTTGGTTTCCTCCGCCGTCGCTCGGGAACGTACCATCGTCGTCGGCGTTAACCCAGATCCACCGCGCGTGTATCAGCTCCACTCTGTCTAGCAATGTCGCGTCGCAGTGGAGTTCCTTGTCTCGTCTGTGCCGGCATTTAACCCGGCCGCCGCGCACCCGCCGCCACCACCTACAACAGAAATTTCCAGATCTGCAACAAACACAAAAGTACACATCTCCTCTGCTCGAACGCGACTCCAACTCCGTAACATTCTTGTCGCCATCTCGGAGTTCTTTCCTCCCTCCGTGTTCTCAGCCGAGGAAGAATGTGGTAGGGAGCTTGTGAAGCCAAAGGTTTTGGTCCAGAACGTAAAACAAAAGGGAGAACGAAGACGTTGGTTTGAAATGGAGCAAGCAAAAGGGGATGTGAAGCAGAGAAGAGGATTCAATCTCCTCTGCCTGCTAGGGTGATATTGCTCTATCCCTTCCAATTTGTGTCATTTAAATTTTTGCTAGGTTTGTCTTAACATGGTCGTCCCTGTATTTTGGTGCCGAGGTACTGCTGTTTGCTTAGATCAGATGTCAATCAATGTACCTTGAAGCACACCAAGTGCTTGGTAAAATCCTCAGCTGAATCAACAAAACGTTGGATTGGGATGTGTTCGCCCCAAAAGCACACCGAGTGTTCCACGAAACTCCTAGACATGTGTACCTTGAACAAGTTTTGCATCAGTTAGCTTCATTTGGACATGTCCTTCACGAGATGAATGCAAAGTAGAAGTGTTCAATTAAAGTGAAAATGCTTTCGTATAATCTTGAGGCACACCAAGTGCTTGATAAAATGCTCAGGTGATGTTGTTTTTTCCTTCATCATGTGTCACTGTCCTTGTTGAAATCAAACCTAGGCACATAACATAATCAGGCTGTTACCATCAGAATGTTGGCTATAATGTTTAAGCTACATATCAATAACTGAACAAGTGATTTAAGATTACAAATTGTTCTTTATGGAAGCTATATAAGAATGTGCTCACAGACATGAACCCTGCCACTTATTTTTCTTCGTAGCATATGCATGAAGATAAGGAAATGGAAGATCACTTGTTATATAGTATGTACCAAATAGCTTGATCCATGATTCTTTGGAGATAGGACATAAACTGAAATTCTGCATGCCAAGTGCCTATCTTGATCAGTATGCGAAAGGATTGTGTTTATAACTTTTCTTTGGTGATGAGAGCTTGTGATAGCAAATTGGATTAGTCTAAAACTTAAGATGAAATGAGAACTGTGTTGTTATTTTGTCCTTTTACTTGTACTAAAAAATATGAAAAAGGACGTCAAGGTAGCGGCTAATTACCTAAATACGCTGAATCAAGCAACCTGAGCTGCAAGATGAATAATACTAGTTCATAGTCATATGTGAAGTATTATATTATTTGTCACACCTACATAACTTTGGTGCATTCCTTTGTTAAGTGAAAGCATGAAACTGGTGAAATAGTGCCAACTTAACTATTATAGACAATGGATGTAAAGCCAATATTTGAAACGCATTGTGGTGAAAGTGGTCCAACCACATATTGCAAAATAGATTGCCTACCCCTGGTGCTTTGCTTGTCACAATTACTATTTGTGATTAATTTTTTTTGTTATGAAGCTAGACTGTACACTTGCTGCTCAATAATGGTAAATTCATGTGCTCTTGCTTAATTCTATTCACCATGAAGCCTAGCCACAAGTCTACTTAATACGTCAAAGTCTTGTTAATGTTAGCCTGCTTATATGCCTATTCCCAAGGAATTTCTCCATATGCAATAACTTTTGAAACACATGGGAAGCTGTGGCTTCATACAATAGTATGATATTTATCCATGTCATGTTTATGTCATTTCTATAGATTCTACAATCTTTTAAATTATTTGATCTAAGTGCTAAGCCTTTTTTGGAGCAATGTATGTTTATGCTTCTCTTGAGAAAACTACTGCAGAATTGTTGGAATGTCTCATCAATGCAAATGTGAAACTAAGTGAAGAACTAGAGTGAAAGACTACCAACGTAGAGATGAAAGTGGAAACTAAGACTTAAGGATCACAGGAAAATAGAAGTGAAAGTTCCTTCTACATTGGGTTCCAAAGGTGGCATCACAAAAATTAGGTGATATTGTTCTCTATTTTCCTCTATTGCTTTATTCTTAATTAGATGATGGAGCCTATGTGTGAAATAAACCAATAATCCATATTAACAAGGTGCTTAAACTACCGGAATGAAAGTATGTTTAAAACAAAGAGTTTTCTCCAATTTTGTCATGATCTTAGGGGGGGCTTGAATTCCTACGCATATTCTTGCACAATACGTTAGTGGCTAAATGGCAAATGCATCGGTACATGACGTACACCACTTCAACCTCAAAAACCAAATGGATGAGAAGTGGGTTGCGTTGAAAAAAGGTCAAATCTAATGGGAAAACCTTATGGCTTATTGGCATGGATATTTATTGCAAGTAGAAAGTAAAGTTTTTAAGTTATGTTAGCTGGAATTTTGTGAATATGAATTAGCAAGCTCTGTGCTATCTATAGGTTAAAGTAGAATATTTCTAAATTGTTTGGCCTTCCTGTGAAATTGTTTTTCATTTTGATACTCCTAAAGAAACAAAGTCTCATATATATAAACAAAAAGGATATTACCGTAGCCCAAGGGCACTAATAGTTTTTCTATGCTTCCCAAATATTACAAGTTCAGATACGGGGATGGTGTTTTGCTATAGTTGCAAAATATTTATTTTTGTGCCTATGACCATACGGCATGGCAGTTGTTTATTGTGCACAATATGAATGATCTGACTTTCCAATTTTCATGGCATGTCAAATCATGTTTAATAATGTTTTACCTAATGGTATGCCAACACCTAAGAATTTTATAGTTGATGCATTGGAGATATCTGTACACTCCATAAATGCCTTTGAGCACAGTCAAACAATATAGCATGTCTACTGAAATGGGTACTTCTTACCATGCTTAAAGGCATATACCTAGAAGGGGAAAAGTCCCAAAGATACTAGACCTGCCTCTAAAAAATACATCAAAAATGTAAAAACAAGGCTCACAATCTAATAGACACATCTGACTAATCCATATCACAGCCGTATGGGCGTTTGGAGGTACCCTCTCCCTCACCAAAGCGACGACGGTAAACTCTGGTATCTCGGGCTCGGCACCCAGACCAACTTATCACTTCTCATCACCACCTAACAGCGACGGTAGTGATACATTGTCTGAACGTTCCTCTATCTCCGGCCTCTCTGAACCATGCCTACATGACTCTTAGCCTCGGATCTGTCTACCATGTTCATATCGTTAGGGAACTCCATTTGACGAGGTGGATACCACATCTCTAGGAAAGGCAGTCATTGAGAATTCTGGTACGAGTCGTCCAGATTAAAATAAGGACCCTCTCCAAGACGCACGTAGAAGCTGACAAGGCCGATGTAAGTCATGAAGAACTGTGAGTGGTTGACCTGCCACCCATGGTCATCATGGTACACGATCAATACATCACCCAGAAATGGGATCCTGGAGGGTTCCTCCGTAGGTAATGTCGCGGATGATAATTCTGCCAAGCAGCTATCCTCGTCCTGCTGCTGCTGCTCATATATCGCATATACATACATAGAAGAATAGAGGGAGAAAGGAGATAAGTAACTCTAACAACATCATAAAAAGGGGATGGGGAGACATAAAGCAGAGCATTACACATACATAGTACATACAACAAACAACAAACATCTTCCGAGTCATACCAACACAATATATCCTCAAAGTCTACTCTCAAATCATTCCTCCAAGGAGTCTCACTCCTATGCATGGCGGTCGATATCTCTCATGGGTATCTTGGTATGACGGGCAATATCAATTTGAAATTTGAAAGTACTGTTCTAGGGAAGCGCTGCCAAGTTAATGATATGTTAAATGCTCAAATATTTATTAATAAATAAAAAACGTAAAAGAAATCATTATTATATGTAAATGATCTTTTTAACCTGTTTTGGAGGGAAAAATTGATCTCAACGTCTGCTACTTATATCTTCCAACTCTTCAGTTTCATATAGCAGCAGATGTCAGCTTTCTCCTACACATTCCACATTCCAGAACCAGCACCGTGTGGCCGCAACCTTCATCGCTGCTCCAGCCACGTCGGCCTGCCGCAGGCGAAGAAGGAAGGTAAGCCTCTTTCTCTGTGATTCCCTAGCATCTTTGTCTTGGTTGGAGATAGGAGGATGGAACTGACAGATGATAGAAGGAGAAGTAGATGAATCCATGAGTGTGATCGTGATAGTTGCGTAATGGGTCTGTGAATAGAAAGTTTTTTTTTTTTTTTCCAGCCAAAGGTTCTTCAATGTTCCAGATGGCCGCACATTTTTAAATGGAAGCTATTTGTACATGAGTTTCTAGTCTGCTATTATAATAGCCTCAATTAGGACAAAATGGAAAGTCCTTTGATTCAGCTTCCTGTCGTAGATGATTTTCCTTGTGTTATGAACAATACAAAAGGAAATGCACGGTTTTGCAATTTACTTCCCTATTGAATTTTTTTTTTTTGGTTAACCAAGAATTTTATTAACAAAGTACAAAATGTACTCAACATGTTACAAGCACAACTATAGTTTTAGTATAATTATATACAAGTAAATATACTCCCTCAGTATTGATTCTACCCGCAAATAGACCACACCAAAAGGAGCCTGATGACAACCACTCCCTGTAGATACTACCCCCACCCAAAAAGAACAGTAGACCACTATTCTAAAAAAGGAAACTATAGTAACCATAGCAGTATAAAACCAAAATTGTAGCAACAAAAAAACCCCTGCCACTAGTAGAAAACAGCCCCAATGAATTAGCAGACCCCCAGGAATAGGAAAATAGAATCGATTCTCCAAGTAGCAGTGTTGTTATGAGCATTCCAACCGGTTCCCCTACTCAAATTGTGTTTATGAATTTCAATGTTTATGTATGAATTTGAGCAGCAGAGGGCCAAGGTCAGTCCTCTCATCTATTTATAATGGGGAGGCTTTTGCATTTTGGAGAGCATTCGAAGAATACCCAACTTGAGAATAATTGATTTTCTAGGATGCAGTTTTTTCCCCATAAACATAAGACTCATTGAGAAGTTCATAGGATTTTTGAACTTTAATTTTCTTCTTAAAAAAATTGAATGGGATAATAAAACAAAGGAATCCAGAAGCTTTTCTCTGCCTATCACTCCCCAGTTCTCATTTTTCCAATTCTTCCTTCATCAAACTTTGGTCCCGCATCCCCTCACTCCTCATCTCCATCTCAACCTCTCTTCTCCATCACTCTCTCGGCCCCTCATCAAATGTGCGACACCTGCTTTTGCCCAAACCCCAATTAGTTGAATATATAGATTGACAGTGTTTGTTTAGTTGAGTGTCAGGGCAAAAATGGAGGATGATGCTTAAACCAAAGGAAGAATTGAAGAAACAGTTCGGAAGATTTTAGAAGAATCAAACTTGGACAAGCTTACCCTATCCAAGACTCGAATGCAAGCTTTCGAACAACTGGGTCTCGACCTATCCCAACCCTACTTCAAAAGTTTCGTCAAGCAAGTCGTCGAAGCTTTTCTCCAAGAGAAACGACGACAGATGCAACAACAAGAAAACTACGATTATCATGGCAACCGCTTCATTTGCAAGGTCACTTTCGTCTTTCCTTGCATCCACTTTTCATTCTTTGCCTATTTACTGTTAAATTTAATGTATAAAACGGTTGCTCTGGATACTGATTTTTTTCGTCTATTATTTGTTTTGCAGCTTTCAGAGAAGAGAAGAGTGACTGTTCACGAATTCATAGGTAAAACTTTGATCTCTATTCGGGAGTATAAAAGAAGAGGTGGCAAGGAATATCTCACTCGCACAAGTACCCTACTCCTTTAACCTTATTATGCTTGCTATAGTAGCTGTGCTTCTCATGGTATTGCTTTTCTACATGATAGTTAGTGTTACTAGCTTTACTTATATGATTAGATTACATTATCTTTTTGGAGTTTACTTGATTTAACAAACATCTCTATTTTATTTAGGTGGGCAAGTTTTTGTGTGAGTTAAGAACTTAGGATTTGTTGCAGTTTTTAGATATAATGATTTGATTTCAGCGCTTGTGCAACAAAAGTAACTTACGGTTCAATTTTATGCTTGGTTGACATCACAGTTAATCAAAATGCCCAAGGTCGTTGTTTACTAGTTTAATATTCTAGTCATCACATTTACTTTCCAGGTTCACATGATACATAAGCTATATTTTGTGGGGCAAGAACTAACAATATTAAGGATATATTGTGCTGCCTTTTTTACAATACTGAATAGTTTATATAGTGTTCATAGCGTAACTTTATGTAGAGACATGTTTCTTAGAAAACTTAGGAAAAGTTGCATATGGAATTAGTTTTCTAGACGAGATAACTTGACTTTAACTGCAGAACCAATCCTTACAATGCATCATTGCTACAAGTTATACCATATAAAGTGACTGGAAATAGTAGAATTGAGTTAACTTTCTCGCTGTTAAATTTTTTTTTTTGTTGAGTACATGAAATTATTTCTTGGAATGTTTTTTTTTACCGTTCTAGGTGCATTAAATTATTGTAAATGAGTTGGGAAGATTTCCTAAAAAAAAAGAAATTAAAATATTAAGTGGGATGGCTGGCATGCACATTTGAGAATTAATAGAAAGATTTTTTTAATAAGAAAAGCTTTTATTGTTTATAATCGGGAGCCTGCATAGGCATTTGTTCTTCGTTCCTTATACAACAAATTGAATGTTGTTTCTGAATTCTAATTTTGATTTTATTTAAGGAATAAGTTTGACAAAAGATACAACAAATTGAATGTTGTTTCTGAATTCTAATTTTGATTTTATTTAAGGAATAAGTTTGACAAAGGAGCAGTGGTGAGCCTTTAAGAAAAATGTGCCTGCCATTTAGAAGTTGGAGTCAGGCAACATATAAAGATATCTACATATTAAAGTACTTGTAGCATTCCGTAATAACCAGATTTCCTTTGAATCGCTTTCTTGTTTTCTTAGGTCAGGTTTAGGTAGACACGAACTTGTTTACTATTAGTTTTCTGGTATGATTTTGGATTGCTCTTTAGCCTTTTTGCTACCAGATTTATAGTATTTGCTGATGAGTGACTACGCTAAAAGCATATCTGGTGCCTCACCTTGCCTAGTTTACTAACATAGATTTAAGAACTCAATGGAGCTACTTTAATTCTCACAAGTTGAAATACAACAAGTTTGTGGGAATTCTCTTGCCTCACCTTGCTTAGTCGGCAGGATTATTCACTACTCTCCTGCTAGATTTGTATTGCAAGATGAGGCACTAGATACGTTTTTAGCATAGTCCAACTCACATCATCAGCAAATACTATAAATCTGGTAGCCAAAAGGCTAAAGAGTAATCCAAAATCATACCAGAAAACTAATAGTAAACAAGCCCGTGTCTACCTAATCCTGACATAAGAAAACAAGAAAGTGAATCAAAGGAAATCTGGTCATTACGGAATGCTACAAGTACTTTAATATACAGATATCCTTATATGTTGCCTGAATCCAACTTCTTAATGGCAGGTACATTTTTCTTAAAGGCTCACCACTGCTCCTTTGTCAAACTTATTCCTGAAACAAAATCAAAATTAGAATTCAGAAACAACCTTCAATTTGTTGTATAAGGAACAAAGAACATATGCCCATGCAGGCACCCAGTTATAAACAATAAAAGCTTTTCTTATTAAAAAGACCTTTCTATTGATTCTCAAATGTGCATGACAGTCATCTCACTTAAATAATTGCAGTGAGAAAGTTACAATGATGTAAACTCAAAATTCTACTATTTCAAGTCATTTTATATGGTATACCTTGTGGCAAGGATGCATTATGATAGGATGCATTGTAAGGATTGGTTCTGCAGTTAAAGTCAAGTTATATCATTTAGAAAACTATTTCATATGTAATTTTTCCTAAGGCTTCTAAGAAGCATGTCTCTGCATAAAGTTACGCTATGAACACTACATATACTATTCAGTATTGTAAAAAAGGCAACACAATATATTCTTGATATTGCTAGTTCTTGCCCCACGAAATATAGCTTATGTATCATGTGAACCTAGAAAGTAAATGTGATGACTTGAATATTAAACTAGTAAACAGCGACTTTGGACATTTTGATTAACTGTGATGTCAACCAAGCATAAAATTGAACCGTAAGTTACTTTTGTTGCACAAGCTCTGAAATCAAATCACTATATCTAAAAACTGCAACAAATCCTAAGTTCTTAACTCACACAAAAACTTGCCCACCTAAATAAAATAGAGATGTTTGTTAAATCAAGTAAACTCCAAAAAGATAATGTAATCTAATCATATAAGTAGAGCCAGTAACACTAACTATCATGTAGAAAAGCAATACCATGAGAAGCGCAGCTACTATAGCAAGCATAATAAGGTTAAAGGAATAGGGTACTTGTGCGAGTGAGATATTCCTTGCCACCTCTTCTTTTATACTCCCGAATAGAGATCAAAGTTTTACCTATGAATTCGTGAACAGTCACTCTTCTCTGAAAGCTGCAAAACAAATAATAGACGAAAAAAATCAGTATCCAGAGCAACCGTTTTATACATTAAATTTAACAGTAAATAGGCAAAGAATGAAAAGTGGATGCAAGGAAAGACGAAGGTGACCTTGCAAATGAAGCGGTTGCCGTGATAATCGTATTTTTCTTGTTGCATCTGTCGTCGTTTCTCTTGGAGAAAAGCTTCAACGACTTGCTTGACGAAACTTTTGAAGTAGGGTTGGGATAGGTCGAGACCCAGTTGTTCGGAAGCTTGCATTCGAGTCTTGGATAGGGTAAGCTTGTCCAAGTTTGATTCTTCTAAAATCTTCCGAACTGTTTCTTCAATTCTTCCTTTGGTTTAAGCATCATCCTCCACTTTTGCCCTGACACTCAACCAAACAAACACTGTCAATCTATATATTCAACTAATTGGGGTTTGGGCAAAAGTAGGTGTCGCACATTTGATGAGGGGCCAAGAGAGTGATGGAGAAGAGAGGTTGAGATGGAGATGAGGAGTGAGGGGCTGGTATATCCCTCCACCACCTTACCAACCCCTAATACCTTTCTCACAAAGGCTAGTCAAGAAAAAGCAAGTAGAAAAAGAGACTAAGAGCTTAATTGAGGAGCACTATGAAATGATAAAAACTAATATGTCTCCTAAACTAAAAGATCCAGGGAGTTTCTCTATTGCTTGCTCAATTGGAGAAGTGAAAATAGACCATGCCTTATGTGACTTAGGGGCTAGTGCGAGTTTGATGCCGCTTACCATCTTTGAGAGGTTAAGAACCAAGAAATTGAGTCCATCAAAGTTCTCTTTACAATTTGCGGATGGCTCAACTAAAAACCTTCTAGGCATAATAGAGAATGTCCCCATAAAAGTAGGGAAACTTTTCATTCCTACTGATTTCATGGTGTTGGATATGAATGAGAATTCTAAATTTCCTATCATTCTTGGAAGGCCATTCTTGGCCACAGCTGGAGCAATAATAGATGTTAAAAATGGTAAGTTCTCTTTGAATGTAGATGAAGGTATGGTGGATTTTGATTTGACTAACTCATATAACAACCCTCCTTTTGAGAGTCATGTGTGCATGACAAATGATGCACCGAATAAAGATGAACCAGTAGTTGCTCAACATGTGGAGTTAAAACTTCCACCGGGAGGAAGTAAGGCCATGAGACTCAGAGTGAAAAGAGCAAAGCGTAAGCACATGTGGCCATAGGAACAATATAGGCTTTTTGAAGGACTTCCTTGGAAGAGAGGTGTTCTTTCACTTCCAAGCTCAGCTGATCTCGGTTGATTGAAGAGAGTATGGTCAAGCTTACGACAAAAAATAAGCGCTTCTTGGGAGGCAACCCAAGCTTTCTTTCCCTTGTTATTTTGTTTTTGATTTTTGTTTTCAATAATTTGAGAAGATTAGAGGAGAAATATCCAAATTGATGGTTTTGCCAAGTGTGTTTACAGGTTGGAAAAGCATGAAAAAAAAACGGGTGGAGGCAGTGATGGTCACGGCCTAACCGTGACAGAGCTCACGGGTGTGATGCGAAGGTGCCAGAAAGTCAGAAAGTATCACAGCCTACCTGTGATGTGGGTCACGGCCGTGATAGTCCTCACGGGCGTGAGAAGAAAGCCATCCGACAACTCAGCGAAGATCACACCCGGGCCGTGATTGTCATCACGGGCGTGATGCAGAAAGGACCACACAACCAGAATCGATCACGGCCCAGCCGTGAATATGGTCACGGCCGTGAGGCGCCCTGTTGCAAAAAAAAAAAAAAAAAATCACCCTCACTCTGGCTAATTCACGCAGCACCTAATACCACCTAGGTGAGTTGTTCCAATTTTCTTCTCTCTCCGACTTGATTATTTACATTGGGGACGATGTAAGTTTTTAAGCTTGGGGTAGGGGTATTATTTTTGCATTTTGCAAGTTGCATATTACATGTTGCATTCATTTAGGTATAGTTTTGCATGATCACATCATTAAATTACCTCTTGTTTTGAAATTGCATCCAATTGTGAAAACTTTGTGCCAAATGAATTGAGACTGTGAATTTTTTAACCCAATTTTTGTATTCTTGTGATAGGCTAAAATTAAAAATTCTAGAGATGATCTTTTGATAGTTGTTAATTAGCATGTGGTTCCTTGGATTCTATGTTTCTCATTGATTTCAAACTACTAAATGTGAGATTTTTGAGCCTAAAAGGGGTATTATCCAAATTTACCCCATTCCTTGTGATTGAGTGTTTTCTTCCTCATGGATTGTATTATCCAGAACTTTACTTGAAACCGTTTTGAAACTTAAAAATTTTTGAAAATATATTTGAAAATGATTGAGGCATTAGGTATTTTTCTGGCTTTCTGAGCTTTGAATGATTAAATGCTACCCCTTAGTTGCCCAATTTTGAGCCTAATTGAAAAAAAATGCTTTTCTTGGTACCTTGATTGTTTTTGATAATTGATGTATGGTATGACACCTTTTAAAGTATTGGAAAAAGGGCAAAATGGTAGTTTGAAAAATTGTGGGATGAAAAAGAAAGAAAAATAAATAAATGTTTCTCTTGAATTGTAAATCTCCCCTTCTCCAAATTGATGAAAAGTTAAAAAAAAAAAAAAAAAGGAGAAGGGGATGAGAAAAAGAAAGTGAGAAATAAAAAAAAATAAAAAAAAAGAAAGAAAGGGGGAGAAGTGAAATTAAAGCCCAAAAAGGTATTTTAGAAGGTTGTCGTGCCTTGCATTGTTTGATGTTTTTCATTAGCCTTTTTGAATTTTCCTTTTCTTGGTTTCCCCACCTAATGATTAATCCCATGGCCCCATTACAACCAAAATGAAAGACCTCATGATTCTTATTGTGTTTTCATTAATAAAGTAGAGATTTTGGTTAATAGTCAAGCTTATGGTAGGGTACTTTCCTTGAGGAAATTGAGCGAATTGCCATATGTCCTTAAACACTTGAGTGAGGTGAGAAGAGTGCCCAAATTTGTGAGAGACGTGAATTTAGGGAACCAAAGCTTCTAATTGGACTTGAAATTGATTGTCTCTTGGTTACTTATTTGGATATGCCTATTACTTGGATTTGTTACTCGGGTTCTTGGTTCACTGTCCATGCTCTAATTGTTTATCTTGTCTGGCCCTGGTTATTGCTTGAGGACAAGCAAAATCTTAAGTTTGGGGTAGTTTGATGAGTGTTATTTCACCTCATATTTCTTCATCAGTTTGCATGCATTTTCATATAAATTAGGCATATTCATTTTGATATTTGTTAGTTTTTCCCCTTTGGAACGGGTAAGATGGTTCTGTGGTGTTTGAGTGCAGGAATTCATGATTAAAATGATCAAATCCAGTTGATTCGGAGTTTGCATGAAGATGAAGCTTGAAAAGCAAGTAAAATGAGCAAAGTAGAGACTATCACGGTCTGGGTGTGATAACCATCACGGCCGTGATAGCGTGGGACTGAAGAAAAAGTAGAGCACACAAGTCAGAAGTTGTCACGGCCTGGCTGTGACAGCCATCACGGTCGTGACAGCCCTCCAGTGCAACGTGACACGTTAATTTAGGGATTCTGATTTTCTGTTTTTGATCTGATTTGTAATTGATTTAATCCCAAGTTAACATACACTATAAATAGGGGAATGAGGCTTGAAAATAGGGAGCTTGGCTTCTACCTTAGGCTTAATTTTAGGATTTCTCTTCTCCAATTTCTTTTCTTATCTTAGGATTTTTGCTTTTGTTAATCAAGATTGTTATGCCCAATACTCGTTTTATGTGATGAATTGACGTTTTTCATTTTTGTTAATTTCAATTTGCTTTAGATTTAATTCTTATTGCATGAAGTACTTGTAAATTCGGTGGCCACTTATTTGCATGTCATAGATACTCTTAGGATGAACCTAGCGGTGAACTTAGGTATTAGATCTATAGGGATTGAACTTAGGACTTAAATCACGAGAGTTAGAAGCGGTCCTTCGAGGGTTCATTGAATTGTCACAAATTTTAATGGGTTTAATTTAAATATAATTATCACGAGAGTAGGGGTTGGTTTAATTGGGTACGGTTCTTGTATCTCGAGAGGGAACATTAACTTTTTTAGGATAAATTCACCTTAAAAGCAATTTTGATAATTAACAAGAGGGGTAGTCAATTTAGTAGAATAAGCAGTCTTGTTAGTAACTCAATTCCTGGAAATCTCTTTTAATTTGAAAATCTCCAGATTTGATTTGATTTGATTGTGATTTTATTTGATTGTGTTTTAATTACTAGATTTGTTAGTTAATTCTTATTTCAAAACCAAATCTTTCCTTGTTTAGTTTAATTAATTTAATAATTAATTGTTATTTAAGATCACGGTCTCTGTGAGTTCGATCTTTTTATTACTTGACGACGAAACCGTACACTTGCGGATTCACGCTACCAAGATGCTAGGGAATCACAGAGAAAGAGGCTAGGGAATCACAGGGAAAGAGGCTTACCTTTCTTCTTCGCTTGTGGCAAGCCGGCAACGTGGCTGGAGCAGCAGTGAAGGTTACGACCACTGGGTGCTGGTTCTGGAATGTGGAATGTGTAGGAGAAAGCTGACAGCTACTGCTATATGAAACTGAAGAGTTGGAAGATATAAGTAACATAGGTTGAGATCAATTTTTCCTCCAAAACAGGTTAAAAAGATCATTTACATATAATAATGATTTCTTTTACGTTTAAATATTTGAGCATTTAACATATCATTAACTTGGCAGCGCTTCCCTAGAACAATACTTTCAAATTGATATTGCTCGTTTCCAAGATACCCCTGAGAGATATCGACCGACATGCATAGGAGTGCATCCCCTTATGTGCTTGGCTCCATTAGAGGTATCTTGGTAGCCTCAGAACGTCCACCTGCGACGTGGATACTCAAAGTAAAGTCGGGAAAAGCATGCTATAACGGGGTACACGACACATTAAGAGCTACCTAATGGTCACTGTGAGCCTCCCAAGCCCGATTTGAACATCCCCAAGGTCTCTTCACAAACTGGCCCTTCCATAATCCGTACTCACACTCGAGTACAACTAACCTCGTATGACTCCCAGTTATACGGCTCGCCACTTGGCAAAATGCAATGCAACAAATATCACTATGGTTAACGCTGAAACCTTCTTACTTACATAATCACAGTCTCATAATGGGTGTCCATACATCCCTGGCCTCAAAACCACAATCTCAAGGCATTATAACGGTGTTAACCCTTAACTCATCCATACAACCAGATATCTGTCAAATCATCAACCATCCATATACATGAATATAATAATAATCAATCACAACAATCAACATATTTCAGCATGTTATAGCAACCAACATAGCAACAGGCAATTCAGACAACCTCAATCAACACAAATTCTCTAACCAAGTGTTTCAGGCCTAACATCGATAAAACTACAACAACTAAACCCTCAACAATATTAAGATATTATTTTAAGAGGGTTTAGCCATTGTCGATTATTCGACATCTTGTAGGGTCTGGGGCACCCTACACACATGCATGTATAATAACTACACCAAGCTTGCCTCCCCGACGATGTCGGTTACTTTATCCCCACCTTGAATATTTGCGTAGTCTTCCTCGACACCTCTGACCGCGTTCCCCTATTTCCTTCCTTGCTGCCTCGGGCTCCACAGGACTCCTCAGAGCTCCGAAATTTGCCCTAACACACAGACATCATCTGGACGTTGTCACAAACCCTAATCTTGCAATAAATCCATAGGGATTAGAGCATTACCTCAGCCGATCGATGAACCGAAGGTAGGTATATGATGCACGTGTTGCCCTGATCACAGATATAAGGTCGGAATTGCGATCGAGCGGCCGAATTTTCCTCAACCTCAACTGTTATCTCTCACTTCTGTCCCTCATTCTCTCTTTTTCATTCTCTTGTTTGAACTTCAGGATCATGCAAAATGAACCTCGACAACCTTAAAAAAAATTTTCTCCAAGTTTTGGTCAGCATGCTCTAGCGTGCCTATGCTTTAGCATGGGATCCTTCCACGCTAGAGCGTGGCCCCCTGATCCTCAAAGTATCCATACAACTGACACGTGTACACCACGTGAATGACCCCATTGCAAGCTCAAGCGCTCTCCTCCCCTATGTTTGAGGATTGGCACGCTCTAACGTTGGGCTGTTCCATGCTCAAGTGTCCTTTCTACTGCTTTAATAGTGGACAAAAGTTAATATTCATTTAAGGGAGCTAGTTTAAGGTGCCCAACACCTATTTTAACCCCTCTTTCTATACTAGAACAGTAAAACATGTATGAAAGGCAACAACTATTTGTTCTTATTACCCATTATTTGATTTGATGACGAGTGAGGAAAATTCCTGACCAATTTGAGAGTTTGAGAAAAATAATTATTGATATTTTTTATCATATTCTTTTATTGATAGGTAATCTTATTTCCCTTAACCAGTTAGCCTTTATTGCAAATAGACAGATTCTGGATGGGGTTTTATCAATAAGTGAGATTATTGACTTGGCAAAGAAAAAGGGAGACGAGTGTCTCATTTTTAAGGTGGACTTTGAAAAGGCTTATGATTCGGTCAATTGGGGTTTCCTCAAGAATTTGATGATGAGGATGGGTTTTGGTGATAAATGGATGAGTTGGATGGAAGCTTGCATTTTTAAAGGGGATGTGTCTGTTCTAGTTAATGGTAGTCCAACAGAGGAGGTTAAGATGTTTAAGGGTTTGACTATTTAAGGCAAGGAGACCCTTTGGCCCCCTTCCTGTTTCTAATTGTAGCGGAAGGTTTGAGCTCTCTTATGAGAAGAGCGGGGGAGCTGGGGTTATTTAGTGGGTTCTCATTTCAACAAGCACATGAAATTTCTCACTTGCAATACGCAGATGACACACTTCTGGTTGGGAAAGCTTCTGTGGGGAACCTATGGACTTTAAAGGCATTTCTTAGAAGTTTTGAAATGGTGTCCAGGTTAAAGGTAAATTTTCACAGAAGTTGTCTCTTCGGGATTAATGTACAAGAAAATTACCTCTTAGCTGCTTCGGAGATTTTAAGCTGCAACTTAGGAAAGCTTCCTTTTAATTATCTAGGTCTCCCAATAGGGGCGAATCCTAGGAGATATTCTACCTGGCAGCCAGTTGTTGAAGTTATGAGAAAACGCCTTTCCAGATGGAAGGGAAGGAATGTGTCCCTGGGAGGGAGGATCATTCTCATTAGATCTGTGTTGTCCAGTCTTCCTCTTTTCTTCTTCTCCTTTTTTAGGGCTTCAGAAAGGTTCTTAAGACTCTTATGGGAGTTCAGAGATCTTTCCTGTTTGGGAGGGAGGGAGGGAGGGGGGGGGGGGGGGGGGGGGGGGTGGGTAGAAATAGGAAAATTTCCTGGGTAAGCCGGCAAAAAGTTTGTTCGCCAAGAGAAGTGGGGGGTTTGGGGATAAAGAACTTGAACCTTTTTAACTTGAGTTTATTAGGAAAGTGGAGGTGGAGAATCCTGGTAGAGAGAGGCGCTTGCTGGGAACATCTTGTTAGATATAGGTATGGGTCTTTAGGCAGAGAGTTTAGTTCTGGTGTGTGGTCTTCTAGGAACTCTTCACAATGGTGGAGGGATCTTTCGGGGATAGAAAATGCTCTTCCGGCTACTGCACATTGGTTTTCAAAAGAGATTAGAAGACTGGTTGGGTCCTTCTGGCACGAGACTTGGTTTGGGAATTCAAGTCTTAAAGAGGAGTTCCCATGCCTGTTCTCACCGTCCGATCAGAGTAATGCAATGATAGCTGATATGGGTAGGTGGGAAGATGATGTGTGGTGGTGGGAGTGGAAATGGCGGAGGAATTTTTTTGTTTGGGAAGAGGAAATCTTCCAGATTTTTAATGATACAATGATGGGTGCCCATCTTAGGAAATTGGAGGAAGATGTCTAGGTTTGGGTGGCAGATGGCTCTAAGAAATATTCGGTAAAATCGGCTTATGACTTGTTACAGGAACAACAGTTGCCCTTAATGAATAACCCGGTTTTGGCACAGATCTTCAAAAACTTTTGGCAGTGTTCTGCTCCTACCAAAGTACTAGCTTTTTCTTGGCAACTCCTTGATAGGTTACCTACTAAGTCTAATCTTGCCCTTAGATCTGTAATTACAGGTGCTGAACAGACAGCTTGTGCTCTTTGTGGAAATAATGAGGAGTCTGGAAAACACCTTTTCCTTGATTGCCCTTTCTCGGTCCAAGTATGGCAACATGTTCTCAGATGGCTTGGTTTCAATATTTCTATGCCAAGTGATTTATTGCAGCATTACATTACTTACAGGGGTTGTTTCAGAGGTAAGAAAGATAGAAAGAGCTGGCAGATTATTTGGCACTCAACAGTATGGTCAATATGGCTCATGAGAAATGAAATTATTTTTACTAGAGGACAGGTGGATTTTTTGGCAATTGTTGATATGATTAAAACAAGGTCTTGGTTCTGGTTTTCAGCTGCACATAAGTCTACAGGGTACTGCATCTCTACCTGGCACATTTGTCCACTTGGATGCATGACTTAAAACTGATTTTCATAGAAATTCATAGAGGAACAGTATACCAGAAAAAGAAGCTGCAGAGTTTTGGTTACCAAATGGCCCACTGTGTTTTGTTTTTTTTTTTGGTGTTCTTGGCACTTAGCTCCTGATGTGATTCTCTTAGTGACTTAATATGTTCTTTACTTGAGGTAAAAGGAGATGCAGTCAGATAGATTAGGTGAGTGGATATGAGTACTTCATAGGGTGAAACCTTCTTGGTGAGAGATATCAGATTTAAATCCAAAGAAAGATAGAGAGAAAGAAAGGAAGGTTTCCCCTATAGTCTTTTTATTTCTAACCCTATATTTGTACAAAAGTTTTTTGCTGTCCTATGCAGGTTTTGGTGGCAGGAAGATTAACTTACAGTAGGGGATGCTCTAATTAATTCTCACAAGTTCTTGAGACAAGGTCAGCAGACCCATGCGTTTGGTGGCTGTTTTGGAGTTATGAGGTGGTTTTATAACAAGAGTCTGGGTCCTCTAACTGAAGCTGTTTTTGCAAGGATACACTTTGTTTAAAGTTTTTTCTCAAAGAGATCAAGGGTGGAGGGTGCTACTGCACAAATGGCTAATTTTTTGGGATTGATATTGAAAGCTTTTCACTGGATATTTGGCGTAAAGTGATTGTTTAGAATTCTAAGTAGAGGTGCGGCTATGAATTTGGTGTTACGGGTTGGGGAATATTTAGTAGAGCATAACACAGTAGAGCTTCGGTTTTTTAGGGGATTTCGGCTTCTTTGGGGAGTCTATCCTCCTTTGGGTACACTTCTATACATGGCATACTTCATAGTTCACAAGAGGCAGTGATGTCTAAGTTTCTCAAGGAAATTAAGTGATTTTTTTGGTGTGACAAGGCTGCTGTTACAGGAATCTTCAATTTTGGAGTAAATTTGGTTTCATTTCTTTTGTGGATTAGTTAGTTTATCAACCATCTTTGTCTTGTTTTGACTAATTGGTTGAGGTTCTATCTTTTCCCTTTTGTAAGGTTTCCTATGTTCTACATGTAAATGGGTTCTGAGTACCCTTGTACTCATCAAATATATATTTTAGCTTATCAAAAAAAAAGAAACTTATTTTTTCCTTTAATTAGCTATGAATAAATTGTACCTAATTATTTTTCTAACTTTCTTAATTGATCTCCTATTTTTCATGTTTACTTAATCAACTATATACTTGATATACATCAATACTTTTAGCAAAATATATCTTCAAGACATTATCATTTATTTTAAATATTCTCATATATGTCATTCTAACAAAAATATTAAAGAGCATGAAGGTGTTAATTAGTATATAAAAGTATGAAAAACAATGCTTAAGTATGAGTAATATTATAATTTTGAAAATAATAGTATATATGGAGTGTATCAAGTGAGAACTCTTCTTATTATGAGAAATGAGAACTTTTAATGATAGCCATTAGATTATATTTAACGGTCCAGAATATTCCTTTCAATGAAAAAATCATGTGACTCTCTCAGCTGCTCTCCAGCGTAATCTTTCTAACCGATATCTAGTTTTAGAGGATCTGTTGTTTCATCTGCACGGCGGACTGAGCGGTGTACGCTGTGGCGGAGAGAGATTTTGCTGGGTGGTGGTGCGGGGAAAGAGGAAAGGTGTGGCGCGGAGATCTGAGTTCAAAACTACGGCAGAGATCGGGGTTCAGAACCCGACGGAGGATGGCGGAGGTCTAAGCGACTGAGAGATAGGAACTCGAAGGAAAACTCCTATATGCTATATAGTATGTCTGTTATAGAATCACCTTGATTATATGACTCCAAGAACTATAGGTTTTGTTATTCTTGTGTTATGAATCTATGATTGCTGCATTTTTGTTTCCCTGTTTAGCTTATCTTTATTTACTGAATCACTATTGTTGCTTCTTGGTATGCTTATGATGAATGATTGGCTATTGTGCTGATATACACTTCCAACGCCACTGTTAGGGGGTTAATACAGGATGAAAGAGATAATAGAAGTAAGGAGGAGAAGTAAACGAGTAGCACAAAAATGAAAATAAGGATTTCTCAGAGAGGGTCACGTGACTTAAAAAAGAAAAAAGAAAAAGAGTAATTTGGACCGTTGAATATAATCTAATGACTATCATTAAAAGTTCTCATTTCTCATAATAAGAAGAGTTCTCACTTGATACACTCTAATAGTGTGTGTATATATATATAGTAGTTCGGTTTGGATTGGTTTTCCCTATGGGATCCAAAATCCAATCCAATGAAAGTTAATCAATTTTTTCGGTTTGTTCGGCTCGATTTTTGTAGTTTGAATTGACTTTGATCGGTTGATGAACACCCCTAAATACAAACTCTATAATAATCTTTGTGCTAATACTTAAAACCTTGAACCAGGTAAAAAAAAAAAAAAACATGAGTAAAGGACCACCCTAGCTGACAAAAACATTGGTCTAAAATGCTCATTAAAAATGATCCACCGTTGCACCAGTTTTGTTGTTGGTGCACGGTAGAAGACACCGATTGATTAGTACTCGAACTTGAAACAAAAACTTTTCCTCTGTGAAATTGTGCCACATCATAGTTCAGTAAGCAATGGTGGGCAATAAGACACATCATGGGGTTCCTTATCATCATCAGATCCAACAAGGGGGAAGATGAGGAACCTCAAAACAAAACCGAGCTCTTATTTGGACAACCCAAATACGGGATAACCGAGACAACTTCCAACTGTAGTGCTACTGTAGCGTTTTTTTTTTTTTTTTTTACATTTTGACTTTTATAAAAAAAAATAAAAATTTTATTTTCTCAAAAAGACCCATTAACCAGACAATGAACGGAATTTACCAGATATTTGTACCCGATTAACCAGATATTTGCATATACTTAATCAAAAAAATTTCTCAACAAAACCCATTAACCAGATAATGAACCGAATTCACCAGATATTTGTACTCGATTAATCAGATATTTACACATACTTAACCAAAAATTTTATTTCTCAACAAAACCCATTAACCAGATAATGAACCGAATTCACCAGATATTTGTACCTGATTAACCAGATATTTGCACATACTTAACCAAAATTTTATTTATCAAAAAAACCCATTAACCAGATAATGAACTGAATTCACCAGATATTTGTACATACTTAACCAAAAATTTTATTTCTCAAAAAAACCCATTAACCAGATAATGAACGTGATTCACCAGATATTTGTACCTGATTAACCAGATATTTGGACATACTTAACCAAAAATTTTATTTCTCAAAAAAAAAACCCTATTAACCAGATAATGAACGTGATTCACCGGATATTTGTACCTGATTAACCAGATATTTGCACTTACTTAACCAAAAATTTTATTTCTCAAAAAAACCCATTAACCAGATAATGAACCGAATTCACCAGATATTTGTACCTGATTCACCAGATATTTGCACATACTTAACCAAAATTTTATTTCTAAAAAAAAACCCATTAATCAGATAATGAACTGAATTCACCAGATATTTGTACCTGATTAACCAGATATTTGCACATACTTAAAAAATGTTAGAACAAAAAAAATGCATTTTTTTAAAATTTCGAAATTTATAAAAAAAAAATGGGTGAAAAGTGTAACACTATAGTGCCGTATAGTGCAGCACAATAACACTATATTGTGCAACTATACGGGTTGTCCAACCCGTATAGTTGTCAACCCCAGTTGTCTAAAAAACATTTCTGAAACAAAAAGATGTAGAAAGTGACAGTACCTTGATGGAATGTATGTTCATATTCCTAAATTTTTTAAACAATTCTATATATTATTCGAATGATCAGTTTGATATCTTATTCGAATGATATCTTATTCTACTTTAAAATACCATATATTTTAATACCACTTACATTCACATTAATTTATAATATTTATAAGAGTGAAGACCCAAAGTGGTCCCTCAAATTTTTCAAGTATGACAGTTTGATCCCTGAAAAAAATAAAGGATAATTTGGTCCCCCAAATTTTAAAATGGGGGACAATTTGGTCCCCCAAGTTTCATAACGGGGGACGTTCTGGTCCCTCCGTAAGGACCAAATTGTCCCCCGTTTTGAAATTTGGGGGATCAAATTGTCCTTTATTTTTTTCAGGGATCAAACTGTCTTACTTAAAATTTTGAGGGACCACTTTGGACCTTTATTTTATTTATAATGAGTGTCAATAGGAGATCTTCCAAAAATAGTTTCTTTTTTAAATTGTGTCAAGCTCAGACTCATAATGTGACATTGATGTTTCCCCAATTTGTACCCACAAGATATTCGTTCCTGATGAAAATATCTTCTGCTCGGCCCGCGACATGCTCAACATCTATATTAAATTAACATTTGTATACATGTTTGATGCACTCCGAGTATAGTGAAAGGGATTGATGAAATACACTACCAGAAACCTTCTAATTACCTGTGGATTTTTCTGTGGATCTTGCTCAAAAATTCATATGTTTTCCTGTGAATTTTCCTACGAATTACTGTCCATAGATAATATCTTCATGGGTAATTTTTTTCTGTAATTTTAAAAATCCGCAGGAAATTTCTTGCAGATTTTATTGTGAAAAAATCCGTAAATAATTTTCCTGCAAATAATCTGTAGGTAATTTCGCATGAAATTTTGGAGGTAAATTCACAAGTAAATCCGCAGGAAATTTTTGCAAGAAAATTCGCCGGAAAATTTCTTGTGGACTTTTCCCTAGGAAATTCCGCATGAAAAATCAACAAAAAATTATTTTAAAATTATTTTGAAAATAAAATCTAAAAACTTCTTAATAGTAATATTTTGTTATTATTATATAGATATAAATATTTTTTTAGTTTATGAAATAATACTAACAAAATTATAGATTATATTTTATTTTATTTAAGAGACTTGTTGCTTGCAACCACTTATGCATCTAATATAAGCTTAGAAAAATATACAAATTTTATCATTAGTGAATGATTTCGGATAAAAGAAGGAAGCAACATAGTAAGATCATTCTACTATCTCAAGCATGATTATCAAATAGTTGCTCTACTGTCTAATGTGATAAAATTAACCAGCCTAAAAAATAAATAAAAAATTATCATACCAAAAATATTTATTTTCAAGGGCTACAAAAGAAGATTGTTGTATAGAAAGCCCACATCTAGATAGTAATTGACAGATTCTACACGATTCAATCAATTATTGATTATAGAACTATTATTTATTAGAGAAGTTACATTAAAATTTACATTTCACAGCATTCAACAATGTCACAAACTAATTTTGGCCAGTTATTGGGTCCCGTTGCCACATTCTCAATCTTCCTCACAACTAGAAGACCAAAATCAAGCACTCTCTGCATGAAGGGAAGACAGATAAATGTAAAATATATCCACAGTTCAGATAAAGAAAGATGCTAGTGAAATTTCAAACAAGGCCAAATTCAAGGATGTATATGGAATATTTTGAGGCAAGTGAATAATAATAAATACATGCAACATAAGACAATAAAGCATACCCCAAGTTATGAAGAACTGTGAGGAAGAAAAGAATATTCATTAGTAGAAATAGAGCTTTACCAGTTGAGAAAAGGTTAGAGGAAGGGAGTGACCATTAAAAAAGTCATTTGACAACCATTGGTATTCTGTTCGCTATTTGCCTGCAGATTAGGCAAACTGGTCTTAAGCCTTCTTCATATTGCAATAAGTAAAAGCATAATTTATACAACTCAGTACTGACATTTCAATTTTCAACAATCTATATAATCATAAACTTCACACTACAATTCTCAAAATCAAAACACTCAGTAAATTGCTACAATATATCCACAGAAAAGCACAAGCAAATGATTTATCACTTCCTCATTAGACAAACAATTTCAAAGACCAAACTACTTGCACACATTTCCAAGAAGACCCAAGATAACAGAATAAACTCCAAAAAAGCAAATAGATCCTAACAAATTAAAATGACACCTAGAAGAGACCAATCATTAGCTGGAACAAGTGGAATAGGAACCAGCACAAGCATTCCTTGGTTCATACATTATATCAAACAAGTTGTAAGCATGTAGAATATGAACTTAGAAAATTAATTTCACCAGAAAAGGAAGACAAAACAAGTCGTCTAAAATTATGTTGATGAACATGATCTGGTAGTTAATCAGGTATAAAATACAAGACAATCTAGTGAAGGCTTTGGATACAACAAAATTGAATTAAGAAAGTGAGAATTTAGTGAAGCAAAAGGAATCAAAAGGAAAGGCGCAGTGATATGCTTAACGAATTCAGAAATCAAAATCACAACTCAAGAATCTGAACTCAAAAATCTCAAATGTATACTTTGATTACTCAAAAACATGTTAGGTTTCCGTTCGAACCTTGTTGAGGTGCTTGCAAATCTAATGTTGAAGCTACGGCTTGGAAGAAACGAAATAGAAGAGGAAGCAAAATCAAAATTTGTTCGAAGAAACGAGAAGAAGAAGAATGAGAAGAAGAAAAGAGAGAAGGAGAAGAAGAAAACCTGAGAGAGGTGCAACTCACTGAGTCAGTATGGAAAATTGCAAAACTGGTTCAACCGTTTTGTTTAGAGGGGCACGCAACTTCTTTTTTGCGCGGTAACTTGTTTTTTTTTTTCCTTCAGTTGCTTCATTTAATTTTAATTTTTTGTTATATTAATTTTTTTTTTAATTTCCACACAGTAAGCTCAAACTGCATGTAGGAATTTCTGAAGGAAAATTCAAAATTTCCTACCGAATTTCTTGCTAATTAAATTCTGCTAGTAAAGTTGATATGGTATATGGATTTGTAATAAAATTCGTAGGTAATTTCCCAACAAATAAATTTGAAGAAAAATTTGTAGCAAAATTACCTGCAAATTTCAACTAACATGTTTTGCTACAAAATTTCTTGCATTTTTCGTGCAAATTTGATTCGTGGAAAAATCCGTAGGAAACATTCAAACATTTCTTGCAAATTTAAATTCATAGGAAAATCCGTAGAAAAGTTCCTACAAATTTTCCTATGAATTTAAATTTATAGTAAAAAACCTTATTTTTAAAAAATTTGTAACAAAATTCGCAGAAAAATCCCGCGAGAAAAATCCGTAAGAAAATCAAGAGTTTCTAGTAGTGATAGTATATCAAAATATATTCTATATTTTCCCCTGAATACAGAGGCCTATTTATGCAACATGTACCGATAACAAAATATATATATATATATATATATATATATAGACAACAATATATGGAAACTAATAACTATGACGCATAAATGTAGGGTAGGATTGATAGATCCATAATAAAGTATTTTAATGCTTTGTTTGGTTTGAAGAAGAAAATGGAAACAAAGAAAATAAGAAGAAAGAATCTGGGTTCAAAGAATGTTGACAAAAGATAGTGGGTTTAAGGGTTTTTTGATATGAGAAAAATATGAAAGAAAATGAAGAGAAAAAAGCTATGAAAATTTCTCTCTTGTTTGGTAAGATAGAATGTGGAAAGAAAGAAAATAATTTTTTCTTGAATTGACAACTATATATATTTTATTTATTTTATGAATACAACTATATTTTTATTATATCTTTTGTTTAAAAATTATTATATTTTTTATTATGAATACAACTATATTTTTATTATATCTTTTGTTTAAAAAATAAATTTCTTCTCTCTCTTTTGAATTAATTTAGAGCATGGTTGAGCATTATACAATCCAGTTATTCGAATTTGTGTTCAAAACAGCTACCTGATGAAAGAGGTTTGCTTCATTTCCTTATCTTTTTAAAATATGGATATTTACTTCACCATCTATTCATTTTTATATTTTAAAATTATATATATATATATATATATATATATATATATATATGTACTACTTCGTTTTTTCAATTTTTTGGTGCAAGACTAATGGAGAAAGACGTGAGGGAGAACAAAAGAAGAGGGTAAATAAGTCATTTTGCACAATTATATCTCTTCTTTTCCTATTTTTTCTCATCCATGGAGAGGAAAAAATTGGGTGGGTCCCACCTTTTTTTTTTTTTATCTCTTCTCTCTATCTCTCTCATTTACCAAACATGAAAAACTACAATTTTTTCCTTATTTTCTCTACTTTCATTGTCATTTCTACTCTATCAAATATTTGAGAAACTTCTTATTTTTCACTAACTTTTTAAATAAAAAATTTTATTATGCATAACATTTCTATTAATAATAGTACTTCTATATTTTGTCACTCCTAAATATCTAACTTCGTCCATCATTACAGCTTATGCCAACAGGGAGCACCTCCAAATAGCAGAAAAATTGGTTTCCTCCTTTTTTTTTTTTCATAACAGAAAATTATGTTCCATTAGTATGTATCCACTAAACTATTGGAGATTTTTTCTATAAAGTGTTGCATATAGAAGATGTACATTTGAATATATCTATCCTAGCACTGTAGCACCAGATCTTTGGTAATATTATGATATTTTTGTATTTTGTCTATTGCAGAATTTCTTTTATTTTGATGCTTATTTTCATAAATAGTTTTCCATATAAACCTTTCCATGACAACATGTAATTGTTACACACGTTTGAATATCCCTTTTTCTTTTCTTTTCTGCTACATTTTGGAGAAGAAGATATTTTGTCATAGTTAGAGTTTAAACTCAGAAATAGAGACTTCCATGCCTTAACAGGCATAACTAGTTCATCTTAATTGCTATGTGATTTGGGCATAACTAGCTAGTTCATGTTAATTCGTATGTGGTGAGAATAGATTGAGATTGCGGAAGAGTTCATAGGTGCAACTGTCATATATACAAAAATAAAAAATAAAAAATATATCAATTTGTAATATTTAATCTCAGTTTATTATTTCCACCAAAAATAATCTTATGAACATTTTTTGGATTGCATTACCAATTTAAGATATGTTCATGAGTTAAGCGTAAATGATTGACTCAAACTATCGCGTATTGACAATGTCTAGTGACATTAAGGAATCAATAATGATTTTTGAACAATACTTTGTAAACACTACAGGTGGCACGTATTTTTAATTTGATTTGAAGTTGAAACTGTATAAGGAGTGTAGAAAGTAGACGAGAAAATATAATAATTCCATATGATATTCAAGAAAGTTGTCCAATTCTCATGTTTAAAAAACGATACTCTTTAGCATTTGCTTGTACTAGTATAACCCAGTTTCACCTCTAGCTTAAATTCACAATACAAGTGGTGAATTATTTTTCTATCTTTTCAGTTTTGTATATCATCTTTTAAAACTCTTACTTTTAGTATCAGTAGAGGGACTCAGATCCCTTAAATTCATAATTCTGGATTTGATTTTAGCATTAATGTGTATAAGAAAATATTGTTAAGAGAAATTTTCTTTTAAGCACCTCGATCAATCTTAGAAAATAATGGAAATTTGCTGTTACATTTTAGTGTATCATATAATATCTCCACCAATAATGTCATATCATATCAATTAAAATTTCATGTAATATTAAAAGATAGAATATGTAACAATATATTATTGGTAGAACGGAATGTAATATAACAAAATGAGAAAGCAAATCTCCATCACTTTGAAAATTAGCCTTTCACTACTTATTATATAATTAAATCATATGTTTTATATTCTTAAAAAACCAAGTAACCTTGGGTGTAGTAAATCTCCAACGGACGGACCATATAAGCTGGGGTCCAATCACATCACAAGCATACAAGTGCATGGCTAAGAAGCATGCCACAGAGACTGAAACATCTTGTTTCCTAACACCACAAGAAGACAAGTGTATATATGGCTAAGAAGCATGCCACAAAGACTCAACATTCCTTAACCTTTATGCATGCCACTTGATCATGCTATATATAATAAGCTCCACGTACGTTACTAAGAATCATAAGCCAAACATCCCCCACTTATAACCTCCTGGTTCCCTCCTCCATCATTGTCTTTTCCTTCAAATTGAGTGCAACTCAGATAGTTCAGCAGAGCTGTTCACTTGAGTGACAGTGTCATCCCAAAGACCCTTACTTACACACAAAAAAAACAGTACATAAAAAAGTGCCATAAAAGTATACACAGTAGACATGCAGGTATGCTCCTTATGTAATAATAAGATTTGAGCAATCCTAACAACACACTTTTTTATCTCTATTGTATTCTTTTTAATACACTTTTTATTATTGAATAATTTAATTGGAATCGACTCAATAAAAGGTAGATTCACGTGATTCAGTGGGTCTCACATGAAATCTATACAATAATAAAGGATGTGTTGAAGGGAATATATTAAAGAATATATTGATAACATTTCTGATAAAATATATAGTGGAGCATACATTATTCACATGAAAGCTGAATAAAATGTTTTTGCCTTTAAAAAAAAAAAAAAAACATGAAAGCTGATAGCTCTTTTGGACTCTTGGTGTATTATAACAGATTCTCCAATGGCTCTTTAAAGGGGAAGATGAACAAGAACGAGAGAGTAGCACCTTTAGTCCTCCCACCAAAAGGAAAGGTTTCAGTGGTAAGAGTCATTCTTACAAGTTACAACTCTTATTTTCTTTATGATTTAGCATTGTGGATATTCCGAATATCTCTTTTCAGCTTTTAGCACACACAAAATTAAGAATTTTCAGTGCATATATAAATATATTCTTTTATGATGTCGTTTCAGTTAAATATGGTAAAGGGAAAGATGTAATTATACTCAAGCATCATAGGGCGCATCGAAGAACAAAGAAAATCGAAGGGACCAAGCTTGATTGCAAGAATTTGAAGCTCTTAGCTTTTATATGCGGAAAAGACATTTCAAAGACTTGCTTTTACAGCACCCTCAACTTAAAAGGAAAAGGAAACTTAAATAGAAGAAGGCATTTTGTCCACTCTATGAAGAAGAAGGGAGATGAATTATCCCGAGGAGTGAGAATTCATAAGGCAGATTCTAATTTTCAAATAGGAAAGAAAGTTATGCCTATAACTGAAGGATCATTCTCCTCCTCAACTGAAAGAAATGGTCAATGTTGCACCATAGAGACCAAGTACTATCAAACTAAAGGGGATAAAAAGAAATCTATTTCAAGAATGAAAGAGTTATATAGATGGGTTGCTGCTGGCAAAAAGGAGAAAAGAGGAAAATGCAATGAAAAAAAGGTAAACTTTTTCATACTCTTGAATGACCCTTAACTATTTTAATCATGGATTTTAATTGTTGTGGTTATGGTCGTGTTGCATTTTATGTCTTTATGAATAATTATGAAAAAAAATTTGGCTGATACAATTGCAATTATGATCGTGATAGAATTTTGGAAGCTAAAAAAATCACAACGTCACGGCCTCAACTGCAGTTTTCAGACCTCATCTTAAAAGCTTGATTTTAATCTCGTCCTATGGGTGGGGAGGAACATCATTATTTCTAGCTTATTATGAACCATGTCAAGTACCTAATTATATTAATTAGCCAAAAAAAAAAAAAAAAACAGTTGAAAGAAAGAAAGAAGCCACTGTTTAAATCCACAAATCAAGATTAAGAAATATATATTGTGTAAGAATTTTCTTACACTCATTCCTCAGCTAGCTAGCTAGGTAATTTCTCAGTTTATTAACTGACTCCAAGTTACTAAAGTGCACAATTTGGTCATCAAATTCTTATCAGGTTTTACAGTTCCGAAGACGTGGAACCATAAAAGCAGCCCCAGATGATGATCAACTCAGCAGTGAGTCACCAAAGATTAGTTTCACATGGGATGTGGAAAGCTGTTCCACCACTTCTTCTGTCTACTCAGCAATCTCAATAGATTCCTTGTCTAACAATGGAGGAGCCCAGATTGCACAGTCACCAATTTACATCCCTCCTGAAGAGAGTGGTCATATGATTTGTAGAAAAGAAAACTGGATCACCACAGAAGATTGTAAGCCAGCTTATTATATCCCTCGTTTAACTAACTATAAATGTTAGCAATATAATCTTTTTAATTAATATTGGATCTTCAATATACATATAATTTTTATTATTGAGTGGATCTTACATAAAATTTATAGAATTGAGTTCCCTACATTCATATATTTACGAAGTCACAAGATACATCGTTGGATCAATTTTATTTCAAATTTTTAATTTTTTAATACACAATCAAATACATCCAACAGTCTATATAAGTAAATACATGAATGTATGGATATAATGAATGTAAGGAATCTAAATCCAAAATTTACTCAAAAGAAAGAATATAGTAGTGAAAAGGGTGTTATGTAAAAATAATATTTTGTTAATTGTTATCATTATTACTTGACTAGCCATTAATTTCTTCTTTGTATTTCTGTTTTCGGTGTGCAGTTGTGGTGCTGGAACTATGAAGAAAAGTGTCTAAGGAAGATATATTCTATCATTTCATGGATGGTGAACTGTTTAGCTGGCAAAATACTTCAGATATTAAAGCTCTATGGGTTTTGCGCGTATCCAATTTGATATTCCCCGGGATTTTATGTTACTTCACTAAAAATGTAGCATCAGTACTTAATTATCTGAATGTACTGTGGTGATCAAACTTACTTTCCATGTGTACGAAATGATCAAATGAGAATGTGTGGCATTTTCATTAAATATATATGAACGATGTTTTAAAAATTAGAATAAGGGAAGGCACTAATTCAAAATTTAATAGTTCAATCATGATCGAATCGGTGATAATATTTTTAATAATATATATATATATTAAATAATAAATTTAAGAAATAAATAATTTTTAAATTAATATAAAATATTCATATTATATATTTCATAAGATAAAAAGTCAACAAAGAATGATAAATAATAAAAAATCATATATATGTATTTTATAACTTACAAATGGACCTTTATTTGATAAAAAAATTTATTTCTATAATTTAAAAATAAAAATTTTAAAAAAATTACACTACAAGAAAATAGTTGTTTAGCGACTGACATATTCGGTCGCTAATGTAAGATATTTTCGGTCGCTATTTCCATCAATGACCGAAGATAGATGGCAGCTAAAACCATGGTCGTTAAGCAATTACCAACCGAATGTTATCGTAGGTCGTTAATTAGCGACTGAATATAGTGGTCGCAAAAACTAATGTTGGTCGCTAAATTATTTTTTAAAATTTCCATTCTTTTCTGGTACCACATTAGTGACCGATATATTTCGGTCGCTAAATGTATTTTATTTTTATTTATTTTTTTGTAATTGGATTTTTTCTAAAACCAAATTGGAAACCTGTTTCAAACTCAATATTGCATTGATAGTTCAAGTAATATATATTAAATAAAATAAAATACTATTAACATGATGGAATGAATATCGCTCACAGTTTTATTAAGATAAATAACACACTCACAAACTTCACTCACTTCACTTCACTTTTCAATATTGCAGAACACAATAAAAAAATTTGCATAAAATTTTAACAACAAATTAAATGGTACCTTCTGAGTTAGCGCAAAGTTCAAAGGCAAGAAATCACAAATCAGAGTCCCAAAAGCTTAGGGAAGCTATAACAAAATCCAAACAGATTAGGGCACAAATTCAAAAAATTGTAAAATTGTAAAACAATAAAAAATCAAACATGGGCATTAGCACTGTGTGGTGGTGGTGGTGGTGGTGAAGTGCAGCTCGTGGTGGTGGTGCACTGTGTGGTGTGGGGTTGCGAGGGGAAAGAGGGAATAGGGAAAAGGGAAGTGGGAATAGGGACAAGGAAGAGTGAAACAGAGAAGAGAGGGTGGGGTTGGGAGGGGGAACGCCAGACCACCGCGTCGGGGTGACTCGCGGTGGTGCTCGGCTTCGCGCAGAAATGACAGGGAGGGGAAGAGAGAAAGATAAGGGAGAGAGAGAGAAGGGGTGCCTCGCCAGGCCTGGGTGTGGCTCGCCGGTGGTAGGGGTGACTGTGTCGCCGGTGGTGGGTGGAGGCAGGCAGGGAGGGAGGGAGGCGGAGAGGTGAGGGAGGGAGAGCAGGGGGGGAAAGGGGGGAGATGGGGGAAGGGGAGGGAACCCGGGTCTGATTAAGGGATTTCATAATTAGCGGCCGAATTAATTCGGTCGCAATATTAAAAATTCAAATTAGCGACCGAATTATATTCGTTAGCTAAATTGTGATCGTTAGCCAGTCGCTACCACGGTCGCAAAGAAGGCAAGTAAAATAAATTTTTAATATCACATATTAGCGACCGAATTAGCGATCGAAGAGGCGTGGTCACTAATTAGGTCGCTAAATAAAAACCATGTGACCAATATGTATAAATCATGTGTTCCGTCGCTAATTCGGTCAATATAGCGACTGACATTGTTGGGTCGCTCATTTTCGGTCGTTATTTAGCGAATTTCTTGTAGTGTTAAGAATAAAAATGACTGATTCAAACCGGTTCTAACCACTGGTTTTTAATCGGTTCTTGAGCGATTCTGAAACCGACCGTTTTTTGGGGTTCAATTGATCAAATATGTGATTGGTTCTCGGTCCAATCGGTCGACCAAGTGGATCTAGTTTGGTTTACATAACAATAAATATGAATGAAGTACTTGTGAGTCTTGGATAGTCACATGTCCATTATAAACAACAGATCAAATTTAAAAATAACTTTAAAATAATTTTAATTAAAGTTTTATTGTTTTTTATTGTTATTTTATTGACTATTAAGAATCTAATTAGTTGTGAATAATTAATAAACACCGTGTGTGAGAGAGCAAAAAAGTTGTCTCACAATTAACAAAATTGTCATGAGGAGTACGGTCTTGATTATACACTATATCAAATTCGGCCTTTAATACCACATACTTAATAGCAGTTTTGGAAGGCATTGCTTTGAAAAATAAACGGATGTTTATAATATAGCTTTCCTAGAGAAACACTATTAAAAGATATATCTTTAAAAGCGATCCCCAAGAAAGCACTATCTTTGAAGGTCATGGATTACTTGCTGAAAGATAAGTGCTAGCCTTCTTTGATATCAGTGGCGGACCTTAGTGCATCGTTGCTCCCCCCAAATTTTTTTTAATATTTTTTTAACTAAAAAATAATGCTTTTCTCCCCCATTTTAAAGAAAAAATTAATGCCATCTTGTCATCGATCTAAGATGCAATCTCTATTTTTCTTTTGCAATCTTTCCTCACTTTCTTTATTTCGGGTGTTTTCTCTTTTCGGGTTTGATTATTCTACGTATGCATTTTTTATCAGATTGAGTTGTTGATTTGTGAACTTTTGATAAATTTTATGTAATTAATTTCAGATTTTTTAAGAGTGGTATAATTTTTTGAAAAGATAAATTGATTAAACATATTAAAGTTGATGTATTTTTTTCAAAGATTTCAATTGCTATGCATTGACATTGTAAAGTATTTTACACTATCAACCAATTAAGAATCATGACATTTGTGACTTTTAAGGTAACTAAGATAAGAGTCAAACATTTTTATAATGTGTCAATTTCTAATTGATTGTTAGTGTAAAAATCTTTACATTAAAAGTACATACCAACTAAATCCTTTTTCAAAAGGGAAAGTGTGAAGCAAGATAAAAATTGTATAACTTCCACATCTTGACTTTAAAAACATCCTTATAATGATCAAATAGTTCGATAGGAGATGGACAACCTTTGATAAAATTATATATAATTCATATGAATTTTAATTACATTATTTGAATTAGCTGTTAGTGGCTCCCCCGAGAATTTTAGTCAAGATCCGCCACCGTTTGATATCATACACTATCTTCATCCAAGCAACCATCTAGAGGGTGGCGTTGATGAAGCAAGGTCGGTGGATAGAGTCTTTGAGTTTTTTTTATTAACATAAGTATTAAGGGTTGTGCCCCATATGTGATTTTTGACGATATTCAGCTAAGGGGTCTTTTGAATCAGGCAAATATTGTATACAACCTACATTTTTATTAGTTCTCTATGCTGTGAGATTGATATTTTAGTTACCATTTGTGACACCTATACCCCGCATGTGTTTAAAGCGATAACATAGAAGGAAAATATTAAATTTTGAAAATAAGATAAACACATACATATCATTTATTATAAAAATAAAACCAACGGGTAAATGATACCACATTGTAACAAGATCTCATAACGCGGAAGTAAACATAACGTGGTTTAAAAGAAACCATGACGAAAGATATAAACGAAACCCAACTCCAATGTCACATTACAGAGCTGGTATAACCATAGTCCGAAACATTCGGATAAACAACATAAACTAAACATAAGTCCTAACTATACGAGTAGCGGCTCCTCAGAGTCACTCCTCAGTAAGCTGCTCATCGTCCTCTGCATAACATAAAAGGGTACATGCAAGGCAACAACAAAAGACGGGAGTAAGAAACATATATATGAACATAACAGCGTCGAAGCAGTTAGCAAGATGAGCATGCATCACATATACACGTATACATAGCATATAAAAACATAACAACATCCAACGTATCACAATCATATCATATCCATCATATCAATAGTGTATGCTATGCGATGCAGCGCTACTCCACTACTCCACCATGCACTTGGATCCAATCTATCTCAGAATGTCAACTTCAGAGTTACATATCCACATTGGCCAATAAGCACCAACGCCGGGGCAGTTCACCTTACCTTGGGTGGACCCCTTGGATAGCCGACGCACCTTACTCTCGGATGCGCCACCACGGCTGTACATGATTCACTTGAATTGTGGCGGACGGCCAGATCGCCTTACTCTTGGATGACCTCCCCTATGTTGAATATCCCCCACTAACATCTCTGCTGCGGGAATGCATGATCAACACAATACACAAACAACAATCACCACCTCCGCTTGGGCCACTCGACTGCCCAAGTTTTATCACCATCAACACCTCGACTACTTGGCTATCAAGGTTCAATGTTATCTTTAATCTTTTCTCTTTTAACACTCTGGCCATTAAGCACCAGAGATTACCACCTCGACCACTCGGCTATTGAGGCCCCCTTGGCCACTAGGCTACCAAGGTACAACATCATCTTTAATTAACACTCTGGCCATTAAGCACCAGAGATTACCACCTTGACCATCATGCATCAAGGCTCCTTTGGTCACTCGGCTACCAAGGTACAACATCTTATCAATTGTCTTTGGTCTTCAAAGTTCGTTTGGTGTCTTATTATATCTTTTACTTGAAAGCTTTATGCGTTCTGTTCTAAACAGGTGAGCACGGGCATGCTCCCCTTTCAGCATGGGCGTGCTGGCATTTCAGTCAAGCACAGACGTGCTCCTTATTAAGCACGGCCTTGCTAACTGGAGCATGGTCGTACTGATCTGGGCAGAAAGGGTTAGAAACCCTTGTCAAACGTCTTGGGGTAATTCATGGATTGAACCTATTGGCTTTTACTAAGTCTTTGATCATCAGTTTCACAGTTCTTAATTATTCTTCAAGTCTTATAACTAAGGGGAATTAATCCTTTAATTCTATTTCATTATTAAGATCCCTAAACGCTCGTGAACCAATCACTAGGGTCCTTGACTAAACCTTTTGGCATATTCCTTGCCTCTCATTACTAACGTTCAAATCTTATGAGCAAACTGGTAAACATCCCTTAATCATTAATGATTTCAGTGTCTTATTAACATCTTCGTTGTTGATCGCTTCACAACATCATCCAAACAGCCAATAGCAACATTCATTCATAAACTTGAACATCATTAATTCACACAACAACATCATCATAATCAGTTTGCAATTTAAAGCATGTCAACAATAAGGAATCATCAATAATAGTCATATAACAATAGTTAACATGTAATCAAATAGCAAACAAATAGGGTCATGGGTTAACCCTTCATCTTACGCTACCACCAATGCCCACATGTTCATACTATCCCTTCTTCCCATACCTGGTATGAAGATTCCCAAACAACAACGACGTGGGAAAACTAGACACGTTCCCTCGAGCGGCTTGACGAGTTTCCCTAGCCTTGGCCAAACATAAGGGCAACATTAATCTCAGATCCACACAACAATAAATAAGCAAGGTTGTCAAAACCGGACCGGACCGGCCGGTCTGACTGGTTAGACTGGGAACCAGTTTGGTGTTCGGTCCGGAATAGCCAGACACTAGTGCAAGAAACGCTTTTTACGTCAGTTAAAAGTGTTTTTTAACGTCTGAAAATTGCTTGACGTTATTTGAGCAGCACTTTTAACGTCTGTTTAAACTGACGTAAAAGTTCACATTTAACGTCAGTTATTTAATATAAATGACGTTAAATGTGCTACTTATAACGTTTGTTGTTTTAAACAACAGACATTATAAGTATTTTTTTTTTAAAAAAAATTACTTTAAACGTCAGTTTGTGGCCACGATTTTGAACTAACCAAAAAAATTTGTTAACAGAAAAGAGGAAAAGAGAAACATTCTTGCAAAGAATAAATCCATAAAAAAAGAAAATGAACCCAGAAAGTTTCAATAACATAAAGCATCAAAGGTTACAAACCATAAACAAAAATAAACCATAAACAAAAAGCAAGAAAGTTTGGAACTTTCAAGAAAAAGCAGGAAGTTTCTTCATAGATCTTCTTTCGCAGATCTAGTCCCTTCTTCGAAGATCTGACCCCTTCGCTCACAGATTTGGCCCCTTCGTTCGTAGTCTTCTTTAGTAAAATTAAGCATTCTCACCCTTGCCAAGGAACAACCTTTGAATTTAAGAATCTGAAGATATTGTAGAGAATAATAGTTATAACTCATATTCAACACAATTATTGCTTACACCAATTTTTACTGGGAAAAAAAACGTAAAAAGTAACCAACCATGATACTGGCATTTGCGTAGCAGATTCTCAAAGACTTTGAGGCAAATTGGGTCGTCATCCACAGCAAGAACACGCATACCCATAGGAAAAGGGAGAGAGGCGCTGCTACGGCTGTGCTAGGGTTTCGGAAGTGAAGGGTGTGACTTCAATGAAATGAGAGTGAGTTGGTTGGGTCGGTTTTAAAACAACTTAAAAGTCATCTTTTACTTCAGTTGTTTACACAACTGACATTAAAAGTGATTTAAGTGAACCTGATAATTACAGTTCTGCCACCGCCTCTTTTGTTACGTCTCATTTTTGTTTAACAGACGCGTACCCTTCTCGTTTATGGCATATTTTCCACTAGTGAGAAAACCGTCTAGTGTTCGAACCGGCCGTGAACCGTTAAAACCAGTACTGAACCGGGAAAACCGGTGAAAATCGGTGGTTCAACCGGTTTAGCCGGTTTATTTTTTCTTCATCTCTTTCCGTGTGAAGCAAAAACGCGAGAAGAAAGGAAACCATGGATGCGTAAGGACGTGTAATGGTGATGCAAAAAACCAGCACAGTAAACAAGAGGGGTAGCCATAGTAGAAAGGAAATGATAAAAGAATGGATCTATGAAGCAAAAACATGACTGCATGAGAGAAGGTAAAAGAGGTGTGTGTCATGTGTGCGGCGGAGTGAAGCTGTGGGACTGATACTAAAGATTAAATCAGCAAAGCAGGGGCTGTGGGGCAGTGGAGTGAAGCTGCTAGGTAGGTTAGGGTTTTCATCAATTTATTTTTCTCTTTAGTGAGTTGGATTGGGCCTTAGTTTTGCTCACCCAAGAAAGCCCAATAAATGGCTTGATTGACAATGTTATTGCTTGAACTTTAAATAGACATCTATCTGATGCCCATTATCACAATTCTTTTTTTATTGTTAATACTCATTATATCATTTGTTCCAGGAAAATAAAGCTTGGTATAGTAAAAAATATATAAATATATCACAGATTATAAGTTTGATATATTAGGTGAATTTTAGCTTTTAATGTAATGGAGTTTTTGAATATTATGTTATTTTGGTTTAATATTATTATATATATCATATTAAAATTAAAAAAAATATATCATTTAATTAATACAGGTTCAACCATAGTTCAACCACGGTTGGACCATTGAACCTTAAATCGGTGCCTTCACACGTTCAATGACCGGTTTTTAAAAACTTTGTGAATAAGAGATTAACAAGGGAACAAACCATCTCAGATCCACACAACAATGAATAAGAGATTAATAGGGGAATAAACGATTACCTTTTAATTGGCACTAGCACGTGACTTCTCTCCCAAACGGACTCTAGAACTCCAAGAACTTCAAAAGGTTCAAGGGAATGGAAAGGGAAGAGGTTTTTGTCACATTAGGATTGTCCAATGTGCCAATCTGAGGGTTTACACTCGTAACCCTCACTGTCTGATCTAATTATATAGATTCAGACACAAGCACGGCTGTGCTCCCTATTAAGCTCGGTCGTTCTTAACATGAGCATGAGATCGTGCTGGCCTGAGCACGGTCAGGCAACTTTAGCGTCAACGAGTGCGTTTTCACCTTTGAGCATGGTCATCCTTCCCATTGAGCACGGCCGTGCTCATGCACCAGAAAGGAATCCCATTGGAAAAATCCCACTTAGCCCTAAACATCCTAAGGCGAAACTCTAACAACATGCATAAACACTTAAGAAAGGCTTAACACGAAAAACGGGGTGTTACACCATTCTCAGCCCATATTTTAGTACCATTCTTATAATACTTATTATTGTTAATAATGCTTAATTTCCGACTATTATATCTTATAAAGGAAGGTAAAAAGAATACGATATTGAATTAGAACATGGTTAAAGTAATTATTTTGGTTAGAGATGGTTATATGTAAAAAAAAAAACAAAAAAACAAAAAAACAAAAAAAAACAAAAACAAAAACAAAAACAAAAACAACAACAACAACAATATAATTGTCTTTTATATAATATGATGTATATTTTAAATTTTTAATACTAATTATTATTTTTTGTAATAACACAACATTGGGTTGGGTTGAAATATATCTACCTTTTTTTTTTTTTGTTGACAGTGAAAATCATTATTGTTAGAACCAAAGTGGTTTTTGCTAAAATAATCTCTTAAGTTTTGATATTAACAAAAAGGTTAAATTTGTATGGCAAAGTTGTGTCAAAGATTTAACTGTTTATTCTAGCTTGCAGGAATGTTAAAGTTTTGCTTGATAAGGAAACTTATCTCTAGCTTCTGAGTTTTGCTAAGAAACAATATCGGGTTTAAGTTTTTACTCGCTAGACGAGCCTTCAAACTTATGGTAAATTTCTGAGTTTATAAGGTTATCGCTAGACGAGGTACTAAAAATTAACTAAGTTAAATAACACTAGACGAGTGTCTAAGTCTATGTGTAAAATAAGCAGTAGACAAGCCTAATTAATAACTCTCAGGAAAACAACAAGTCCAAAGGGTTGACTTTAGACGAGAAGTTAACTAGACGCAACATCAGTAAACGACCCTGTTTTCTTACTTAGTTAAAATTGTGCATCCAAAGACATGCACGTTCACCGGTCACTAAAATTGAACCCGTCTAGTCAAAGTGAATTTATTTCCAAGGTTTTTAAAACCGGACCGGTCATTGAACCAGTCAAGGCACTGGTTCAAGGTTCAATGGTCCAACCGTGGTTGAACCGTGGTTGAACCGTTTATGATTAAATATATTTTAAATTTTATATAATATATTTAATATATAATAATAAACTTACATAGTAAAAATAATAGAGATAATTTATCCACTTTTATAAGCTTAGGTAGTGATTTCTTCTTAAACGTGCTCTGCAGTAGATTAAGTTGAACATTTGCAAATATGTGCGACACGCAATTTGCATAGAATCTACTTAATGCATTTTTTCCTTTTTCCAAACTGTGTAACATTAACTTTTTTTTTTTCTTATTTAATATATATGTAGATTTTCTCGTACAATTTTTTTTTGACTGAGAGATTTTCTCGTATATGGATTGTAGCTTTTGTTTTTCCTTCCATTGGAGTATATGCAACTCAAATAAATATCTGTTTAAGGAGACCATGAAAGCCTCGCCACTGTGAAAAACTCGTCACCCATTCACAGAAAAAAAAAGGCAAAAAAGCTACTTCTCCAACCAAAGAAGCCTCAGAAAACAAGAGCATCTTCGAAAGTCCTGCGCTATTGTTTAGAAAAATAGAGCATCTTCATTCATCACTCTGGTGTTTCAGATGCTTGAAGTTCAGACTTGTAAGGAAAACTCATGTTTAAGAATTCCACACCGGTAGATTAGGTGGAGCTGTGTGAAAAGATAGGTTATAAAAGCAAGTGGGGACTGACTAGTATACTAATGGATGGGTATAGTTTCCTAGACCGGCCCAAACCGTTGAGTGGTCAGTTTTGAACGATTATGTCGGTTTTGGAACGGTTCAACGGTTTATATACTGATTCTATGCAAGGCCGGGTCTAGGAGTCAACCGAACCGGCTTGGGCTCCAGTTCATGGTTGAACCGGTTGGACCGGTCGGTCCGGTCTGGTTTTGACTACCTTGTTTATTTCAAATGATTGTTTATTTAATACGAACGAAGTTGTGTACATTCCTTATGTTATTTGAATTGTTTAAAACTTTGTTTCTTGAGATTAGAAACATAGTACCATCGAGAACACAAACCTTTGTACTCTGACTCTTATGTTGCTGTAAAGTTAAACGAAGTACGAAGAAGGAAAATCAGAAGGCAACCTTTGGTACAATAGGGAAATGACAACACTACTTTGAGCATTCTTCTGATAACCATCTTAACGGATCCTAGCATTTAATGCTATATCTAAACGGATACAAATTGAAGACCGTTGAAGAAGATCAAGGCAGAGAAGCACTTCATCTATAAATATTGGACGATCCCAAGTGAAGAAATAGATCCAAGCTCTGATATTAAAAGTGCCAAAACTCTGCTCAAAGTTCTCTTGAATAAATTCATTTGTAATCACAAATGATCTTAAACCTTCATATTCTCACACATAGTGAGTTTGTAAGATCATACTTTAAATCTCTTTGTTAGAGTTAGAGCCTGAAGAGGCTTGGTAGAGAAAGAATACTTGTAAGCCTGTAGAGGTGTTGAATACTTGTAAAGCTATTGGATTATAGTGGAGAAAAACCTTCAGGTAGAAGGGACTGGACGTAGCTCTTGGTTGGAAAAGAGTGAACCAGGATAAACCAATTGTGTGAATCTTCTATCCTTATCTTTTACAGTCTTTGCTTATACTAACTGTGGGGATTTGGATATGAGTTTGTTAAATTTTTAGAAAGGTTATTTTGTTTGTGTGTACTTATCTTGCTATGCTTGGAAAAAGATTTTAAGAAAAGGCTTTTTCGAAAAACTGTTGAGAAACACAATTCAACCCTACTTCTCGTGTTTCCCTGCGTCAACTTCAATTATCACTATTTTTGACAAATGTTAAAAAAAATCTGGTATATAAATATATTTTCTAAAGTTGTTCATTTGAACGGGAAAGGAGGAGAATCACAATAAATAGATTTTTACAAAAGAAGAAAAAAAATCATATGGTTATCAAGATCATTGAAAAATGTTTAACATTAATATTTAAAAAGGTATATATAGTATTAAATCTATTGCTCTTACTGGAAATCTCTCCAAAAACACAATGTTCTTCTTTGTTGAGGAGAGTAATATTCTTAGGTTTTTTGGTGTTAATGGTCACCATGTTAAATCTCCCTCTATCCTTCGGGTTGACTGGTTCCCTCCTATGTGTAGTTGGATCAAGGTTAACACAGATGTGCATCTAAAGGTTCTCGTCGCCTAGCTGGTGGTGGTGCTATCTTCAGGGATAGGAGTGGTGCAGTGTTAGGTTGCTTTGCTGAATTCTATGGCTTTTTAGACTCTTTCTCAGCATAATTATGTGCTGCTATGTCTGCCTTTTGTGTGGCAACTGAGAGGGGCTGGACTATGGAGTGTGACTCCCAATTGGTGGTTCAAGCTGTTTCCAATCCTTCAATTGTTCCTTGGAATCTTAGAAATAAGTTGAGAAATTGTATAGAGCTATCCTCCAAAATTGAGTTCAGAATTTCACACGTTTTATGGAGGCTAATCATTGTGCGGACAAGTTAGCTTCCTTTGGAGTATCCTCAAAGAAGTACACTTGGTGGAACTTGATCCCAAATTTTATTAGGCTAGACTTCTTTTGTAATAGATGGGGTCTTCCTAATTTCAGATTTAAATAGCTTGTCTTTTCTTGCATGGGTTTGGTTTATGCCCCCATGTTTTCTTGTTTTGTTTTTATTTTCTTTAATAAATTTCGGGTATGCTGCAGATGATTGGTAGTGGTTTTAGTGCCAACCTAGTTGGGATGATTTTCCACCACAGTGATGCCTCTGCATGCCTCTCTTTTGCTTAAAAAAATGTTCGAAGTAGCAAAACACCAAGGTAATGGGATAAAAAATTGTTAATGTTAATTTACAATTTTGTTTTGGGAATTCTACCTTCTATCCTCGGGATAGGGCTATGAAAGAACTCATTCCAGCTTCACTTCAAGCACGAAACTTCAAGTCCATGTAAGAAGGAGCTGCCTTAGGCATTTAAGGTCATCAAATCAGTCAACGACGGAGAAGGAGTAGCGACGGTAGCCCTCCGATAGCACTAGTTCTGGCTTCGAGGGAGTTGAAAAAGCCTGTCTTTTATTCAAGCAGCTATAGCTCAGCCACTCAATTACTTGTGAAATCGAGTAGTGGAGAAGCTCGAGCTTTTATACTATATGGAGAGGGATCACCCCTGCTATCAATAATAAGGAATACCTAGGTGCCTTTAAGGTAGCTCACCTGGCTCTTAAATAAAAATCCCTGCAATTCAGTCACCCGGGGGTAATTCAATTCACTCTTATTTCAGCTCTTGTGAAATGGTCTCTGTGGTTCGCTTTCCCTTCCTTTCTTATGGTAACTAACTAGGCCTGGTAGCATGTTTTCTAGTCTTGTCGGACTAGGAGCTCTACTAGGCTTGATCGTGGGAAATTGCTTTATTAAAGAAAGAATGACGTAGGTAGATAGAAGTAGTAGGAGTTCCCGTCGAAGGGCAAATGATTCATTTAGAAAAGATCTGATACCAAGTGACAACGCACTAGCTGGTCGGTGTGAATGATGAATTAAATAACATTATTATTTCTCATATACATCGAAAATTAATCAAAGGAATCTTCATGCCTATGATATATGGTAAGACAATAATCAGCATATCAAATGATATTTATCAACATTTTTCTACCTTATTAGGAAAGAAAGAATGTTCAGCAATAGCTAATATTATAATGAAGTACTTTAAAGGAAGATTTCTGGGGATAATAAATCTAATGAATTTGATCAGTAATGTTGGTTGGTTATCTTCAGCCTTGGACGAACCCGTCTTCTATAGTTTACCTTTTTTTACGACAGTACAAGACTATATGGTATCTAATCCTATCAATGTTTGGATATACGATAATAATAATAAAAAAGTCAAGTTACTCTACGAGTTCCAACGGAAAAAGGGGATAGAAGGAAGACTAGTATTTCTACCTTTGCCAACTTCATTCATTAGATGGATGCTGGTATAACTGTGCTAAATAGTTCGTCGGTTGGGCTTACTTATTCTTTAAGCGGGTTGCCTCTAAGACCCTTCTTTTTGAATCCAATCTCCTTATGTTTAGAAAAGGAAAGACTTCATGTATTCATCGTTCCTACTCCCCCTTGCGCCTTTTGGTGAAACGGAAAGCCATTGTTGTCCCTCTCCTCTGGTCAGGTAGTGAAACAAAAGAAAGCATTGCATTGCCCTCAATAACGAGGGTTTATGAACTCCTTTTGATTGTCCAGTCACGAACAATGACAACACGTATTTAAGCCTAATGGATTATACTTATGCTAAATCCCCATATATTCCAAAATTCTCTTTATGGTAAAATGGTTCAAAAAAAAATCCCCAAATCATCCTAAAGACTCTTTAGGGTAAATATGGTTCAAACTCCGATAAATCCCAGTAGGCCTTTCTCACTCTTTTAATGAGAATAGTTCATTATAATATAGATATAATGATTACTATTGTTTCTATAACGACTCATCTAGAGTGAGTGGATGTTTATGTCCATAAGGTGTGGCTCGGAATATCATTTTACCTTAGGTCTTAATGGATGGTATGGAAATAATCAAGATCTCATACCACGCCTGCATGGAATTATTGGTCGAAGGCAAAAAAGTAAAACAAAATGTTACAAATTTTCATGAAGCTTACATCACAAAATATGGAATTTAGGCATAAACCTCAATATAATGTTAATGATTCAGTTGGGAAATTACCTGCATGGATTAGATATGATGGATTAGTAAGGCATGATAAAATATACTATTGCAATGATGATGCCAAAATGAAATTGTTAAATATAATGCGTTCTGTTCCGCAAGGTATTATTTCAGTTAAACATAATAAATCAATGAGCTCATCAGCCACATATACATTTGCACGATGGGTACCATTGATATCAAAAATAAATCAACCATTACATTTCATAAATAAATTACATGAAAAGATAGGGTTAGCTGCTTATACTGAGTTGGATTGTGGTAAAATCAAAGATCTAAAACTAGAATATGCAATTAATTACTCATATTACACTGATTTGCGATTTAATATCTTTCTTTGTATTTTATTTGGATATTGTTTATGGTCTTACATAGCACCCGAACCACTTTTGAATCATCCTTTAGCTTGGTCTTCGCCCAATCTTAATGTCATTATTAATCTATGTTAACAATGTATGTTGCTCTCACCCAGATGTTGTTAGCCCATGCATATGCAGTGAACCCATCAATAAAACAGTTATGGATCTCATTCCTGAACAAACATTTGACCCACTTAATACAAATTATGTCAAAAAAATGTATTTTTTTTTAATGGTAGCCACTATAATAATGTCACTAACACTTTCAGAATCCGTTCATCATCATGGTGTGTTTCTTCCAATATGGCTCAAATTTCTGGTAAGTTAAACATGAATTATTTGAAGCCTGGTAATAATATGCATGTTACGTATAGATCTTATTGTGATGAATCAAGTCATAATAGAACATCTAAGGTAGATATGATAACAATGGAGAGTATTCTCAATGAAATGGATTTTTATTGCGAATATCTTGAAGCAGTTTGTGGTTTTTATGATAATAATTTCTATTATTGTGAAGAAGATATTGAAGAAATGAAATCCTTACTTAAAAGTGGTACTTTTCAGTTTTCCCCACTATATGAAATACCTGAATCATATATACTTACTAACAATGAAGAAATGAAATCTAATATTTATTTATATTTAAAAAGCTTACGGTTTTATCCTTTCCGTCCTTAGTAGAATACCATTTAAAGGATTATTTAACTATTATCATAAATCGTGCTATAGCAAGTATAATGAAAATGTAGACGATTGGAGTTTTAATAGCTATACGAAAGATGGCTATATCAATTTCATGAATGCTATTACTGATTGGACTAATCTTGATACTATTATTACAATAGAGTGTCAAAGATGTATATGATATTCATCTAGGTCACGAATAATTGAGAAATTATGCCCTATTCTTGATTCTGACTTACTTAAGTTAATATCATCATGACTTATATGTTGTTGATGATAAAGGAAATAAAATATATGAAAACTCATCTGACGAAAATATATTACATAATTATCATGAAACTCTAAGAAATGAGCTAATTAATATCTTATTAGATGATGTAGATCAATTATTTGAAAATCAATTGAAACATAAGGAATATGCACGATATTATAAAATCATCACCATTGGAATTAATAATAATAACAATTTAACATTAAAGAATATATCCCAAGCGACCACGGTAGTTTGGGCTGCCAACCCATTTGTCAGGATCAATGTCCGCCTTCTTGTGCTGCGACCGGGCCGGCTTGGAAGCAAGCTACCTGTCGCCTATCTCACCCCCTTTCTTATTGCGAGACCTAGATCATTGACTGTCTGGCGATAAAGAGAGGCCACATTCTCGTCGGCAATACAAACATCGTCTCCAAGAATGGCATACCTAGTAAAGCGCTATCCTGGGTACACCTTCTCTGCACAAGAAAACATCACTAAGTGATGTGTTAAAGTGAAGGGAGGCCAAGAAGGCAGAAAGCCAAGAGGTTGTCCTACTCTAAAGGATACGACACCTCGAACTGAGCGAAGAAAGGGTACTTCAAAGATAGATCTGTTGAAGATTGCATCTAAACAATCTCCAACAGACTTACCAAATAAAGTCTAATAAGGTTAGTCTGAAGACTGAGGGGCCACCTATCGGTGGCAGACTTCAAGTTAAAAGAAGAAACCTTACTGAAATTTCATCTATCCAACAAACGTCAGAGCTGATTAAAAGTTCCATCCATTGGAATAGACCGAAGCGTGTCCATGAGGAAATCATGAAGAGGCTTCAATACCCTTTGATTCACAAAGTGACCTATGGCGCCGTCTCTTACCAGCGCCAGCCTCGGTAGATTGCGATAGTCTACCAAGGGAGCCTGAGTCAATAGACTCACCGAAGTGTCTAGACCCGAAAGAGAGTTGATGGTACTCTCAGTAGTCTCTGTAGACCATGGAGATCTCTCTTCATTCTTTTGGTCATAAGGGTATCAGATAAAGGGGGACCATAGAGGAAAGCCTGCATCATAGTCAAATGGCTATCGATGTACAAACCAAACGATCTCATGACACAGATGGTAGGGTAGAAGATTCCTCCACGCTTTCACCTTTACGGCCTCCACGAAGGTATCACTTTCCAAGTTGGCTCCCAACCTACCCCTTGACACAAGGGAGTTGAGAGAAAACTAGGACAGTACCTTAGGATCAGGTCTTTAGATAAAGTGACAATCTCCTTTATTAATTGAGACTGTCTTGGCAGACCGGTGGGAGGGGTGACTATCAATTTCAATATCGATCTCCGTTTCGCCAGGCGAATAGCCCGACAAAGACTAAAGATATATATGAACCCATAAATCGGCCTTCTGATCCTTCTTTATAATCATTTTGCGATGGAAGGAAGGTATAATCTTAGGGTATCCTAACCTCGCTTCATTAGATAGGGACACTGGCTACGACCTTTAGGCGAGCTAATCAGTCTTGCTTTGCCATAAAACCCCTCCTCCTTCTTTTCCCTTTAGTAAATAGAAAAGGAGCATTCAATTTCCATGTCTTAAGCATGATTAGGGTTAAGGTAAGGGAAGGATTGCAGCTAGATAGTAATGTCAAGGTATTCAGAGAAGTATAGTACCACGATAGTAAAATATATCGTAAGACTTTAAGATAATCTTAATCCTTCAATCATTATCACTATTATTTTTTATACGTTCTAATTTTTTACATGAATGATGTTTATATTTAAAATTAGTCGATCCTTCTTTTTTTCCTCAATATGCAAACAATTTTTAAAATTATGGACTTTTAAGGTTCATCATATATGGTTATTATGAATTTTTTAAATTTTTTTTTCTTTTGTGCAGGTTTCAACAATAAGTGCTTCAGCTAGCCTTTGCAGTTTCGTTTTGTAAATTTTAACAGATTCGATGCACCTTTGTTTTTTTGGAAGTTTTAACACACTTTTCCTTTTAATTGTTTTTTATCTATGTAGTGAACTTCTGATAAAAAAAAAAAACTATCTCTTGGATGATTTTTGCTAATATAATGCAGTGTTTGATCTCTCGTATTCAAATTATTGGTTGAATTGTTATAGCATCATTCTATTTTAAAAAATTAATGTTGCACTTATATACATCAATAATTTTATCGGTTGCATTATTATGTTAATATGATATTTTTGGCTTATAGTGTTACTATCGAAAATACATCGTCTATTTATAAAATGTATATGATGAGAATTTTATTTTTAATACATCATCAATTTTAACTTTTCTTTCAAAATAAAAATATATTTAGAAAAAACAATATTGTTTCTTTATTTTTTCTCTCCAAATACAAATAATTTATTTATATTATATACTTTTTATATTACATATATCTATAGTATATACATTTAGGAATAACCTCATTGAATTCTATGCTATGTGTCATCCTCTTAGAAAAACACTATTTAATGTAAATCCAATAATAAAATTCAAGGGCACAAATCAATTAATAATATTGTTTAAATCAATTAATAATATTTTTTAAAATAATATTATAGATAAATATATTTTCTAAAAATGGTTAACTTACATCGGAAAGATAAGAAATAAATCAAATAAATTTTCAAGAGAAAATAAAATTAATAATATGGTATATAAATATATTTTATAAATGGTTAACATGCAATATGAGAAATAAATCAAATCTATCTATCTATACTATATACATTTAGGAATAACCTCATTGAATTCTATGTTATGTGTCATCCTATTAGAAAAACATCATTTAATGCAAATCCAATAATAAAACTCAAGGGAAGAAATCAGTTAATAATATTATTTAAATCAATTAATAATATTTTTTAAAATAATATTATAGATAAATATATTTTCTAAAAATGGTTAACTTACATCGGAAAGAGACTGAATAAATCAAATAAATTTTCAATATAAAATAAAATTAATAATATGATGTATATATATATATATATATATATATATATATATATATATATATATATATATACACACACACACACACACATTTAGAAATAACCTCATTTAATTCTATGCTATGTGTCATCCTTTTAGAAAAACACCATTTAATGCAAATCCAATAATAAAACTCAAGGGAAGAAATCAGTTAATAATATTATTTAAATCAATTAATAATATTTTTTAAAATAATATTATAGATAAATATATTTTCTAAAAATGATTAACTTACATCGGAAAGATAAGAAATAAATCAAATAGATTTTCAAGAGAAAATAAAAAGTACGATAGATAAATATATTTTTTAAAAACTGCTAACTTGCACTAGAAAATAGAATAAATAAATCAAATAGATTTGTAAGAGAGAATAAAAATAATATGAAACAAAAATATATTTTATAAAAAATGGTTAGCTTGCACAAGGCAAAGGGAGAAATAAATCAAATATATATTTAAGAGAGTAGAAAAAAAATAATATGATAGAAAAATACATTTTCTAAAAATGGTTTAATTTATCGGAAAAAGAGTAGAAATAAACCAAAAATATTTTCAAGAGAGAATAAAAAAATGATACAATAGATAAATATATATTTTTTAAATGGTTAATTTGCATCGAGCAATGAGAAGAAATAAATCAAATAGATTTTAAAGAGAGAAGAAAAAATTATAAATATATAAATGTTCTATAAATGGTTAACTTGCATGGGAAAAAAGATAAATAAATTAAATAGATTTTTAAAAGAAAATAAATTAATGATATGATATATAAGTATATTTACTAGAAATAGTTTACCTACATGGGGATAAGAGGATAAATAAACAAAATATATTTTGAATATAAAAGTTAAAATATGATAGATAAATATAATTTCTAATAATGGTTAACTTGTAGGGAAAAGAATAAAAAAACAAATAATTTTTTAAGAGAGAATGTTTATGAATCAAATAGATTTAAAAATATCTTATAATTAAACTTATACAAGGATTTATTTTTTATATTTTACATAACAAATTTTTTTCAAATATTTCGGCATAATTTGCCTCATAAATCAATAATTTGAGGTGTATAATTCCCAAAAAAAAAAAATATTAAACTAAAAATGTGAAATCAACAATCACATATTTTTTGATAAAATACTAAAAAAATAGCATATTCCCCGTGCATGGCACGGGTCATATATATATATATTCATTTTATTCATTTATTTATGTGTGTGCATAATTCACAATTGGGCCGAGACTTCTTCAAAGAAAAACTCTGCCACTGCCACTAAAGAATAGCATGGGCCTATGCATGCAGAACTTAGTTTAAGCCCGATTATTTATATGTTCAATTCTGCATCTCATTCTCACCTGATCTCACTCCCTTCTTCACAATTCGTTGTTCACCTTCTCAAACCCGTTCTCAGAGTTTTCGGTCTGCTCTAGATCAGAGCAAAAATCGCGTGACCCAGGTACCAATCTCTTCTCCTTCTCTTCTCAATACCCTTCTTTAAATTCTTCTTCTAATTTCCCTTTCTAACTTTTTTGATTCATTTTAGTTACCACCCCTTTTTTGTTTAATTTGAAAAGTTGAAGTAGAGAAAGGAAGGCAAAATGGCGTTTATGAAGGGAAAGCCAGTGGTAACCAAATTGGCAGCGTTGGGGAAGTATGGTGTTCTCCCAGGAGTCATGTTGGCTGCTCTCGTTTATTCTCCTCCTCGCTATTCCTCTTCCAGTAGCAAACATGCACCTTCATCCTCCAACTAGTGAAGTGGTTCTGTTCTACTCCACCTGCCGGTTCGTTACTTGTTACTTTTTCACTTTTGGTTTTTTCTTTCATTTTTTTTTTTTGGTGCTTGCTAGAGTTGGGTTGTTCTCTGTGAGCTGTTAATTCAAACACACAAGTACAAATAAGATTTGGGTTGGAGTGAATCACCATTTTAGTCCTTGTAAATTGTAGAGCGGTGACAACTTGGTCCCCACATTAAGAAATAGGCAAAAAGGTCCATCAGGTTAGTCCAATTTGGTGACATTTTTTAATTTGGGGACCATAAACATAATGAACATTTTTTAATTTGGGGATGTTTTTGCCTATTTCTTAATGTGAGGGACCAAATTGGCACCGCCCTACAATTTTCAGGGACCAAAATGGTGATTCACTCATTTGGGTTGTTTTATGGTGACTTGACTGCATAATTCATGTTAGACTAAATGCACAAATTGTTGCATGACAAAAAATGTGCCACATCCATCAGGCTTTAGAACGAGCGTTCTGGTCTTGTAATATTCATGGATGAAGTTAAGATTTTTCATTTCTCAAAAAAGGCCACAAGTTGGGGGCTGTATTTTACTTTGTTGTGATTTGGATAATTGTTTTTATTTATTTGCTTGTTAAGTTTAATTTATTTCACTGGAAAGTTTAATTTTGTTTTGTGACGGATATGGTTATAGTGCCAAGTTGGAATTATTATCTACGTATTGGTAGTTTGGCTTGGTATTACTGATTTGATCACTATTGCTGCTGCTTTCGTTCTGTTTTCTTCTCACCCCAGCATATGAGAAATCATTTTTGAAGTAGTGCGATTTATTACATATGCTGTTACTACTCAATGGCGATAATGTGCTAGTCTACTTTTATAGCTACTCTGAACATCCATCAGGCTTTAGAATGAGTGTTCTGGTCTTAAAGTCATCCATAGTGATAAATAATAATATTTAAGATACATTAAAGATGCATCTAAATTAACATAGCCAAGTTCTTAAAGTTTCTTGCAAGTTGCAACTCATTTAGACAATACAAGAGTTTCATGATTTCTGCAGGTTTACATGTGCAAAAATATCAGTTGTTTCTCTCTTCTATCTCCAACATGTTTTTTTGTGTTTGTCTCATTCAAATGGCTTTAAAGAAAGAATTAAAGTGGTATGTGCCGTCAGCGTACAGAGTTTTACATTGCTATCCACTAATATTATGATACCTTTGCTTTTTATTTTAGTTACTAATAGAAAGAGGTAACAATAAATTTGGATGTCGATGAAAAAACTCATTTAAACTTGCCGTGCATACTAATTAAACTCTCAAAGAAATGTGGATAGTGCTTATATGGTGTAATTGCAAATATTTAATCATGTTGCATATGAATATGATAATGGTAATATGTAATAATGTGCAGAAAATGTTGGGAATTCGCAACTGAAGAAAGAAAATAAAAGCATTTGGTAACAGATCAACTCATAGGCCATAAAGTACATTGTGGAGTACGGGTCTATTAGGACTGTGTTGGGTTGTCTTTTAATGATAAAAATATATTTGTATTCAATGTTAACTAAATATTGTAAGGAAAGACTCTCAGGGTTTCCTCATGGTGATTCTGTTAGTGATGTTATACCAACACAACTGCAACCAAGCCCCGTCATTGTTATACTAGGTGGGGTTAGCTATGTGGGTCAATTGACACTATTGGGCTTGACCAAAAACCAGATTTTATAGTAAAACCGTGCAGAGCAAGGTCTTTTGTATTGGTTTTTTGCTAATGTTTTCCTTGGTCTACCTCTACCCTTTTAACCATACTATCATCTGATCCACTTTTCTCATTGGAACCTCTGTTGGTCTTCTTCTCATATGACCAAACCACCTTAGGTGAGTTTCCATCAACTTCTCCTCAATAGGTGTTATTCCAACTTTCTATCAGATACATTGGCTCCAAATCTTATATTTTCTTGTATATCCACTCATCCGCCTTAATATTCTCATCTCTTAACTATTTCTTTCCTCTTTTTTGCATTTGACTACCCAACACTCTAAACAAAATTTTACTCTGCTTTTGGAGGTATTGGATCATATGGAATGGTGGTGGTTAAATCAATAAAGTGAACATTGAGATGTTAGTTAAAAGCTGCTTGAATTTCTAAAATTGTACTCTGTCGAGGAGCCTTTGAATTTTTCTTATAAAAAATAAAATAGAAGAAAGGAATAAAAAGAAGATTCAGGGTTGGAGTCAATGGGAGCAGATTTATAATAAAACAATTCTAGACCAGACAGCAAATCTTTCCTTCAGTCGTCCAATGTAATCATAAACAAGCACTATAAAATCCACGATAAGATTAATGGCCCAAACAACTAAACCTATCTTCAAACTTAACTAGCATCTTCCTAATGCTGTGAAATGCTTTATTGAGCCCTCTTAATAACCTGTAGATACCTTAGAAGATGAGTTCTAGCTGGTCTCGCATCAAGAAACTTCACATGTGTAATGCATGATGTTTTTACTCTTTCTACATGTATTTCTTTCGAAGCGTCCATGCTTTGGTATAATGGTGGTTCCTGACGAAACGTTGTTAATTGTCATCACATCAATTGTCAAAAGTAGGACCCTGTCTTTCTGAGTTGCAGGTCTTGTCATATATCACACTCAATTTTTTGTTTTAATGCAGTGAACACAGTATCTTACTGATTATAAATTTACAGAGAGCAATGCTAGTATCACACTCTTCACCACACTCCTCTCAACATTTCCTTTATTATTGGATGGATTTCATGTGGGAGCATGTGTTTTTGGTGGGTCTCACATATAATCCACCCAATAATAAAGGATGTTTTGAAGAGGAGTATGATAAAGAGTATGTTCTTGGCATTTTTCATATACAAATAACATTCCGCATAGCATGTGGTTGCCTATTATTGAAAACACTTACCTTTAATTTTCATTCATATTGACTTGACGAGCATACCATCAATATCATCTTATGTCTGTGAGGGTATTATAATACTAAAGTGAACTTGAACTTTTCCTCTCTCTTTTTATCTACATAGAAGTTTGAAATAACTGTTTGTTCTTAACATTTTAATTTTTCTTACGGAACAGGGGCATTGAGGCCGCTTGTTGATTCATGCCAGCAATATGTGAATCCTTCAATGAAGTATGTTCCATAATAAAGCGGGTGAGTAGTTTTTCTGAAATTTTTACTTTGTAATTTGTCTTGGAGAGACATTTTGTTTCATATGGATTTTGTGCTCTTTAGCCAGCCCCATTGACTATCAATTGTGGACGACCATTTTGAATAATATGTGGCATTGAATTGATCCTGTTCCCATTTGAGATGTTATCAAAAAGCAATTTGTCTGATTTGGTACACCTCCCTCTATATTTAATATAATACGCTCAACATTGTTGTCTACTTTATATATTATCTGGTTTGGGTGGATTCTTGATTTTTTGGTTAGTATACTAATGGCACCGAGTTTTGAACTAATCATTTCCAAATATGATCCTTTCAACAAGCGGAATAGACAAAATAAATGTACTAAAGGGAAAATTCTGCATAAACTTGGTGCATCTAATTTTTTTATTTTTATTTTTTATTTTTTATTTTTTATTTTTTTGCAAGAACTTACTGCATCTCAGTTGGGTGCCCGTCAATATACTACCTGACATTATTTTGACAATAGTAGCTAGGCATTAATTAATGTAGAGTGCGTTTGTTATTGCTTATTTTGCTAAAAAAATCATTTTTTTAACTGAATAATGATTTTTAAAACTTTTAGTGTGTTTGTCTTTGCTTTTGAAAATAATGAAAAGCAGAAAAAAATCATTTTCATGGTTAAAATGAAAAGCAACTTTCATTAGCTTTTGGAAAAAAATCAGTTTTTATAACTAATTATTGTTTAAAAAAAATGATTTTTTTGATTGTAAACAAATAAAAACCTGCTTCTGCTTTTCTTTAAAATCTTTAAAAATAATCACTAAATTATTTTGTATCAAAATTATTTATTTTTTAATCTTAAACAAATGGGCTCGTAATGTGTGAATAACCTAGCTTGGTTCATTGAAAATTTGTTGATGGAATTTTGAGTGTTGGTCGGGTGTGTAGTGAATTTGTTGCCTATGGGATTTTCAGTTGCTAACTATGGGGTGTAAGTCCCGAACCAATGACACGATGAACCTGAAAATTCAAACCAAACCAATTAAATCAGTTCTCGAGTTCAAGAATCCTAGAATTGAATCAAGCCGAACCGAACTAATTACTATATTTTAATATTTACATGTATATTTTAATATTTAATATTTATTATATATTAATATTTATATATATTAATATTTATATATATTTTAATAGTTTAATATTTATTATATGTATTTTTTATATATTTTAATATTTTATATGTTTAATATTTATATATATTTCGAAACTTAATAATTTTCGGGTCCGAACCAAAGCGAACCAACCCGATCTTGAATGGTTTGGTTTGGGTTTTGTAGGAAAAATTCTTAAAATCGAATCGAACAAATTTTGATTGGGTCGGATTTTTCCCCCACCTAAAATCGAACCAAACTGACTCGTTACACCCTTTGCTAACTTTATCACTTGGCTTGTTTCTGCTTAAAGGGTTAATATCTACACCATAATTGCCCCTCTTGTAACTTTAATGTAAAGAGTGTTGCGATGATTTATTTGTTCTTGTTAAAACAGTATTTTTGGAGCTGCTTGTAAAATCGTGCAAGTTGGCTTGTTCAGTTATAAAAGGTTGTTAGTTTAGACAAGATATAGTGCCGCGATTATAATGTTTGGTTGGGGGAAATGGAGGGGAGGGGAGAGATTATTTTAATTTTTTCTTGTTTAGTTATTTTTTAGGAGATGAAGGGGAGCAAAATCCCTCCTGAGAAGCTTAAACGGAATTGATGGGTACTACCTATATCAATAAGATGCATCTTTTCGTGAGCCCATCACTTAAGAACAACAAAGTTAAGTGTGCTTGACTTTGAGCAATTATGAGATGGGTGACCTCCTGGGAAGTTTTCCTAGGATGCGTGTGATCAGTGAGGATAAAGCACGCTGAAAAGACCGTATTGATTTGTGGGGACAGTCGTCAATTCGTGAAACAGTCTAGAATGGTATATTTGTGACGCGACTGAGACTGTTGTGGAGAATGGCAAAGATGTGAAGTAAAGGGCCATGGTGACCTGCAACTTCTGTGGGTATGCATTTGGGTCAGACACGAGTGATGTGGAGTTTGGATGATGTTCGTGGAGAAGGTGAGTTTATAGAGATTCAATATTGTCGAAATCTAGATATATGATGTTTGGTGAAGGATCATCTGCGAAGGTGGAGATAGATTGTGGTAGGTGGTGGTGATGGTGGTAGGGTGAGGTGGAGGAGACATTGTTGCAGTGTTCATTGGTAGGGGGAAGGTGGGAATGAAGGTGGGGGTGATGGTGATGGCAACAATCGCCAAAGGAATAGGCCCCCCCAACAGCAGCCATGCATAGCTTCCCAGAATCTGTCGGATCAGAAGGTTTATCACTGGTGCTACCAAACATGGGCGTTTATAATTTAATTACGCCTAAATTGTGGGTGTCACTACAAATTCTATAAACACCAACAACTCGGGTAACTGATAATTTTCTCATATTGATCCTGACTTTTAATTTGTTTTACTAATATACCAATAGTTGAGATTTGTTGTGTTTTTTGAGAGCACATGCTCTCGTTTTCAATTTGAAGTTTTCTCGATATTGCCCTTAAAACATGCCTTTGCTTCTTTGGCATGTCAACTTTTAGTGTTACTTGGCCTCGTCTATGTAGTTAGTAAGTTTCTTGGGTTTAGTTTTGCCTTGTTATTAATCAAGAAACAATAATTCGATGTTTTTTCAATATTTGATCAAGAGAAGGGATCAAAGATAAAAAAGTATTCATTTTGATCAAAGTCGAAGTAAATCAAAGAAATATTTTGTTTTTAAACAATATTTTTTGTCATTATATATAATACTTATTTTAAAGTTGGTCTCCTACATACAACTGTTTTTAATTTGGGTCCAAATTGTATAACACTATATAGCAAGAGGAGTGATCAATTTACAGTGTAAGTCATTTTTTAGTCACAACAAATCTTGATTGTTGATCGTATTTTCATCCAATAGTATAAACTCTTAAAATTACAATTATCGTTGGATGAAAATAAAAATCAACGATTGAGATTTGGTGTAAGTGAAAAAAATGACTTAGCTTGGAGAGACTAAGTGTGAAAAGAATACTTGATGTTGAAAGTTGGAGAAGCTAGGTGCGAAAATAATACTCGTCAGTAGTTGACTTAGTTATAGTGAATTTTTTTGATTCTGTCTCATTCCTTAACCTCTTTAAATATTGTTTTGATTATTGTATGTGCTACTAATCTGGGGTTAAATTTGTAGTTCTTAAACATCTTTATTTCAACCTCGTGTGTTAGCGAAAAACTTGTCTCGAACAAGTTCTGTAATACCTCAGACTTATCCAAGCATTTGTGAGTTTTCAGAGAGCGTTTTCTTCTCTCTGTTTGTGAAAAGATGTTATGTTTTTTCAAAAAGTTTAAATTTGGTGGGACATACCTTTAAAAAAATTCTCTCCAACTAAGCAGAGAAAAGTTGAGTAGAAAAGTTGTGGTGATATGATTGATGTGAGTACCCCGACTTTCCATTTTTCTTACCTTTACACTCTGTTTGTTTGTAGGAGAGAAAGTGAGAGGAAAGAAAGTGGTAGGAAAGAAAGGAAAAGGAAAGAAAAGAGTAAAAAATTAGAGGATTGTTTAGTTGTTTGGTTGGAGAGAAAATAAAACTAAAACTTTTCTCTCCTCTTGTTTGGTTGAAGAGAAAGTGAGAGAAAAGAAAAAGTATATTTGTGAAATGACACAAATACCCTCACATAATTGTAAAAAATAAAAGAATAAATTTTTTTTTGTGTGTCTTTTCACCACAAATTCAATACTGTCACAGCCAGCTACTTGCACCAGTCCTTGGTATTTACGTTAGTCCTCTTTTCCTTCCATTTTGAGAGGAAAGCATCTTTATGTGGGACCTATCATTTTATTTTCCTTCCCTTAATTTTCTTCTCATTCCAAACAAGGGAAAAGTTGCTTTTCCCCTCTTCTTCCCTTCTCCCTTTTTCTGTCCCCCTCTTTCCATTAAACCAAACGAAGTGTTATTCTCTTGTTCTCTTACGTGTATCTCTATTCTACCATACCAGCAACACTGCTAGCATATTTGAAGAAATAAAATGCATATTTGACATTCTTTACAAGCTGCAATATGACCAGGACGATTCTTCACAAACTTACAAAATATTGTTACAAATATTCACATCGGTGTATTGATACAACAATAATGTTATTTGTACACCTAGAATTAGACAACTTTCAGAAATTTGGTTAATGGTGTGCTGAATTTGGTTAATAAGTACACCCGTACCTATATGGATAATTCGTTAACTTACAATTTGGTAAATGAAGCCTAGTGGATGGTTAATGAGTTACCCAATCTTGGTGTACCCGTTAACCAAACTCAATGCGTCATTAACCAAGATTTTGAACATCATTAACCAGGTGTCGTCGATGTTGATTTTTCTGGTGTACAAATAACATAACTATTGACACAATTTGTCTTCATCACATAAAAATTATTAAAATACACACACATATATATAATATAATATATATAATAAATTATATATTATTAAAATTATAACTCTTGATTTTTTTATTAAAATTAAACTTATTATTAATAGGTGCAGTTTTAGAAACTAATTACCAGTTTGAGGTCATTTTCAAACTATTTATCAAGGGGTCATTTTGACACGCCGACTTGTTTATTATTAAATTTCTAACACCAAAGGTGGCAGTTGGACTAGCTCCTTCAAAGGCGCGAGTCGAACTAACTCCTTCACTTTTTCACAATCTGTGCTTCACTAAAAGATAAATGTTATTCCACTTTTCCAAATTTTTTGGGAAAAAAAAAAAAACAAAAGTTGCCTCCTACCACAACCCCTATTCTACCCGTGATCTGATCGCCCCTTCCACTCTACTCTACCCCAACCCTAACCCTATAAATACCCTTACAACCCTAATTCACAAATCCACATTACTCATTCTTCTTAATCTCTCTAATATTTTTTCTACTATAAATCATTTAGTAATTTTAACTTTAATTTTTTTTGGTATTAATGTTGTTATATTAACTTTACTTAAGTTTCTGCATTATTATAATATTATGCTATCATTTTAATTATTATTTGTTTGTTACTTAAGTTTCTGCATTATTATAATATTATGCTATCATTTTAATTATTATTTGTTTGTTATTTGTACGGTTATATTATAATTACTTGTTATTGTTAAAAAAATTTGTTGACTAGACATTTATTGTTGTTATTTTTTTTTATATCATCATCATCGTTGATATTGTATTTATTGTTGTTATTATTATTAATTTATATTTATATTATTATTATTACTTATTTACTATTATTGTAGGGCATACGTCATGAGCCAACTTGTAGTGTTCGTGTATCCGAAGGGAGAGTGTTCGATGGATCAGAAGGAATTTGTTAAGACCACATCTTTTAACATCTCTGATTTTGATGAATCCAAATAAAGAATGATTTTAAGCAAACCTTGTGAAATCTACTAATGTGTGTATTAAGTGTGCAGATGATGAAGTAAGAGTCTGATGACAAAGAAACAAAGTTTCAATGATGCGTCTGTGTTATGATGCGTCTAAACAAAGTCTCAGTCTCTACTAAATTCTGATTATGCATCTGAGACTGCAACTGAACTGAAAGTCCCTCGCTTCAACTATATTCAAATACGAAGAATATTTCCTGATAATTCCGAATAAAGAAATTCGACCTCAGAAATCTCAAAGCACCATTTCGCGTTTGAAGATTCTTTTTGTTGCAAAAGGCAAAGTGGACTTTACTTGGTCGCAGACCCGCATTGCACAAATAAGGAAAGTCGCGTTGCCTAAGTCTGAAAAGCAACAAACACTGCTCTGAATCAAACTGCACTCTGATAAAGCTATGTCAACCTATACGTTCAACTTGTCTTGAAGCTCACCAACGATCATAAACATTAAATGCAAGTCCAGAACGACTCTTTGGCATTTATGAATGAAGAACAAAAGAATACTCAGATGAAGAAACTCTCCACAACGGATTTATCTCTTTAGAGTATAAATAAAAGACTTTGAAGGCTATTGAAGACATACACCTGAATACATTTACTCAAGCATTCAATACTCTCTAAGCATTCAAAGCTCTTTTAAGTTCTTCATAGAATACTTCTCTGCTCAAATCATTTGTATTTATTGAGAAGTCTTTATCGCGATTTTACCTACCTCAAATACTTATTCATTCTTCGAGTGTTATTTGGTAGATCTGCAAAGTTGTAATCTGTGAAGCTGCTGCTTCATTAATCTCTTACCATTTGTAGAGCCTGAAGAGGCTTGCTGAAAGAATACTTGTTTGAGCCTGGAGAGGCTAGGTGTGCAAACAATACTTGTTTGAGCCTGCGGAGACTAGGTGTCCAAACAATACCTTCTGTAACCTGATCAATTATAGTGTTAGTACTTTGTGAAACCAAGGACTGGACGTAGCCCAAGGTTTGTGGTGAACCAGTATAAATCTGTGTTTCCCTTCTCTAATTTAATCTTTTCAGTTTGCTTGATATTAACTGTGCTAACTGGGTTGAAAAGTGAAAAATTTTCTATTACATCAGACACATCTTTGTGTCTTATATCTAATGTTTCGGTCTTTCCGAAAAGTTAACCAAAACACAATTCAACCCCCCTTCTCGTGTTTTATATCTGTTCCTTTCATAATTACCTTCGAAGGGATCAAAAAATGGTGCAAACAAAACGTGGAATCAGTTACGAATGTTTGAGGACAAAGATTCATGCTAAGTTGCGGCTTCAACCAAATCAATCTATTTCAAAATTTGTGACTAGATATATGCTAGGTATGTAGGTAGGAGGAAGTCACCTGCGTGTGCCTCGTGGCGCGATGAGGTGGAAGGCACCACTGCAACTGGTCCATGTGTCATGCGTAGGTGGTTGGCAGCTTTTGACTTGTCTTTTTTTTAAAAAAAATATTTTTTTCAAAAAAAAAAATTGAAAAGCGGATTGTCACTTGTCTTTTAGCGAAGCGCGGATTACAAAAAAGCGAAGGAGTCACTTGGACTTGCGCCTTTGAAGGAGCTAGTCCAATTGGCGCCTTTGTTGTCAGAAATTTAACAATAAAATATGTCATCATGTAAATAACGACCCCCTTTGGTAAATAGTTTGAAAATGACCCCAAATAGTAATGAACAAGGTTTTTAAAACCAAACCGGTTATTGAATCGGTGAAAGGCACTGGTTCGAGGTTCTATGGTCCAACCGTGATTGAACCGTGGTTAAACCGTAGTAATTAAATAATTTTTTAAAATTTTTAATATAATATATTAGGTAATATTAATATAAATTTTAAATTCTCATATTTTTTTTAAATATAAAATACTTTTTATAGTTTATGTTAATAAATTTACAAGAATAAATATGATATTTGCTCCCAAAAGTGTAACAAAAAAACAATTTTAAGGGCCTATAAGCCCTTTATATGCCTTTTGATCCAATCATTAAAAAATATATATATAACTAAACTTACCTGATATAGGCCTATTATGCTTTATAAAAGACAAAAAAGAAAAAACGAATTTGGACTGGATCAGGTATCCAAACCCATTTCAGCAAAATAAACATAAGCTACAAGCTAACCCTACTTTCTGTGTTAGCAGCCAGCCACCCCCCCACCCCCACCCCCACCCCAACCCCAACCCCAACCCCACATCTCTCTTACAAAGTCTCACCTCCTTTGTCACTCCTCCTTCGCCTCCCTCCGGCACTCATCCTCCTTTGCGCCATTATGACTCACTCATCCTCATCCGCACTATCACGACTCACTCTTCCTCCTCCATCCCCGTCTTTGCCATTCGTCCTCCTCCATCCCCATCTCTACATAAGCGCTGGATGTCGAAGTCGAACTGTCGAAGGCAAGATGCTATACCACTGGTGATTAAAATAGATACGTGTGCCTCGTGGCGGTGGCACCAGTTGCAGTGTCGCCTTCCACCTCGTCGTACAATGTGCCATGCATAGGTGGTTGGCAACTTTTGTCTTTTTTTTTTAATTTTTTTTTAAAAAATTTATTAAAAAATGGATTGTCATTTGTCTTTTAGCGAAGCACATATTACAAAAAAATACGAAGGAGTCATTTGGACTTGCACCTTTGAAGCAGCTGGTCCAATTAGTGCCTTTAGTGTCAGAAATTTAACAATAAAATATGTCAGTGTGTAAAAAATGACCCCCTTTGGTAAATAGTTTGAAAAGGACCCCAAACTAGTAATGAGTTTCTAAAACTACACTTGTTTTGTAAAAAAGCCATGTTTTAAAAGTCAGGCCAATTATTGAACCGATGAAGGCACTAGTTAAAAGTTCAATGATTCACTCATGGTTGAACCATGGTCGAACTGATGATAATTAAATATATATTTCTAACATTATAAATTATATTAAGTAATAAACTTCATAAAAATCAAATTTTAAATTAACATAAAATAATTATATTATATATTTCATAAGATAAAAAATCAACATAGAAGGATAAATAATAAAAACCCATTTATATGTATTTTTATAAATTATCAATGGACCTTTTTTTGACTAAAAAATATATTTTTATTATTTAAAAACAAAAATTATTAAAAAAATTGAAAAATAAAAAAATGACCGGTTCAATTTTGACTAGTTCTTGATCGGTGCTCATTGGTTTTTGATGGTTCTCATCGGTTCTGAAACCAACTGATTTTTGATGTTGAACATACTTGACCGGTTCCCGGTCGAACCGATCGATCCGATCGGATTTTCAAAACAATGATTATTATTATTGTCAATAGGTGCATAATTGTCTATTTAAGAAAAATTATTAAAATTCTCTCCACTTTCTATTCTATCAATTACTAAACAAGCCGATCTCACAATTCTTTCTCTTCATTTTCTTCCGTGTTTCTCTTTTATCAAACAACCCTTAAAATCTATTCTTTTTTTAGGGGTGTTCGCGGATTGGTTTGGATCAATTTTGAGTCAAAAATGTATTCGATCCAAAAAAAAAAAGTTGGATTTAGTTTGGATTGAATTTATTTCTATATCAAATATGAACAAATAAAAAACGATTTGGATTGGATTGGATGATTCAATTTTTACCGATATATTAATTAAAAAGTAAGTTTAAATAACATCAAAATATAACATACAACGTACTAAAAATTAAAACATTACGAACTAATAAATATTTATTTTATGTTTGTAAAATTAAAAATAGTAAAAAACTACATCACATCAAACTCGTAAGTATTATTAGGAAAATAAAAACCAACAAATAAAAAGTAGGGTAAGTAAATAATAAATTTATATATGTGATTCGATTCGGTTTGGTTTGATTTAAAAGATTGAATTCGGAAATTGATTTGATCCGATCGGTTTTAATAAAACAAGATAAAAATTTTAAAAAAATTTAATTTTGTGTGATTTTTCATTTTTTCAAATCATTTTTTGATTTTTTGATTTTTTTTTGGATTTGGTTGGATTTAAACACCCCAACTTTTTTCACCCATTTCTTCCTACCTATAATTTTTATTTTCAATTTCTATTTGAAACCAAACAAAGCATTAGTGATTATTGTTTAAACACCCTGATATTAGTGACGGCATCTTCACCCGGTTTTAGATTATGTTTTAGTCTTGGGTGATGGAGTGACGTGGTTAATAATGCAATATAGTGGGTGGTAGAAAGAGCTTAATCAGTCAACGAAAGTTGGTAAGGATACAGTTTATAACTCATAATATTATGAGTTCGAATCCCACTATTAATGTGAAAACGTTGTTGGTGATAATCTGTAAGTACATCTGTAAATGCTCTTTAAGCTGTGAGGTCTGTCCAGACCCACCTCCAGGCCTCCACCAACTCTAAGTCACTTCATCAGTAAGCACTGCATCCCATACCTTCAAAACACCAAACATAGGGAATTTCAGCAACTCTTCTCCATTCGTTGCAGTAGCTTGAATCAAGACATGTGCTCTCACTGATTTTCCATTGCTTTCTATGCTTCCAAACTGATCAACGACTCCTTAATATCTGCTTAGTGTTTCATCATGCTTTATAGTTGTCTTCCTATATCATTATCAGTTATCACTCTCGCAAACGCAAAGACAACTCAAATTCATTGGTAGCGGCATTCACCTCTCTCTCTCACTAACAGGTTCGCTTTTCATTTCCCATTCTATCAATTCCTAAATTGTTTTGTTCAGATTACACTCACACTCACTAATTTCTAATGTCTTCTTCCCGATTAAGCCTTTTCATTTTATTTTATTTTAGCGTATTTACTCATTTCATGTATATTTGAATTCAAATTTATGCTGCTTGCAATCTACATTCGTTGAAACATGAACATGCTTGTTCTTCATAAAGGTGGGGATGAGGAGAAATATTGTCTGTACGCTGCACTTTCAATAAGAATCACAAACTCACAATTATGGTTATGCCCTTCTACTTGAGGTTGTATTCGTGGGGAATAATTCATTCCCCTTCGCATATTTGGCGTCCCTATGTTTTATTCAGATATATTTTTACCATTGTTTCTTTTTATTCCTTTTAATTTTTTTTGAAAAGTATTATTTGCTATGCTTTCACTGTACGAGGAGGAGTAGGACATATTTTGTGTTGCAGTTGTGTTATTTAAACATAAAAATGGGACAGCAAAATTTTGATAACAATTTTCATAGTTAATACATTTTTTTGAGAGGATGGTTAATACCGCTACAAAACATGGTTAATGAAGTGTTGAGTTTGGTTAATGGATATACCAAGGTGTCGCAACTCATTAACCATCGACTGAACTTCGTTAACCACGATTTTGAACGTCATTTTAACCACGATTCTCAGGGGTTCAAATATCAGCAACATATATATTTGAACACCTGAAATTCGTAGTTAATGATATTTAAAATCGTGGCTAATGACGTTCAGTGGATGGTTAATGAGTTGCAACACATTGGTATATCCGTTAACCAAACTCAACACTTCAGTAACCACGTTTTTGAACTGCATTGACCATGAAAATTGTTGTCAAATTTTGTTGTCCCATTTTGATGTTCCAATAACATTTCATTTTTGTGCTGCTAGACTTGATTCCACCGCTTTTAATGTGGTGGATGGTCAAGGACCGGATTCCCTATATTCAATTTTTGACGCATTCACACATTAGTGCACCATAGATCACTTTAAACTTTTTTAAACACTTTTAATGATTGATCCAGTGGTACACCAAAGCGTGAATGTGTGAATGCGTCGAAAATTGAATGCAGGAAATCCATTTTTCAGGTGGCCAGGGGTCTTAAACTTCTATACCAGGTTACTAGAACTTGCGGAGGTTGATTTTTCTCTTTTATGCTTCTCCTGCGTCTTGTCATGATCCGTGTTGGCTCTTTCTACATGTGGCTCTTGGTGAATTAGGTTTCTACACAGTTTGGCCTTTCAGAGGGCTGTTTCTGGTTCTTGTACAATTCAAGGTTCTTCATATTTTTTTTTTCAGGCTAAATATATTTGGGTATTTAACTTCGTTTAATAATAATGTGGAGAAATCTATAGAAACACCCACATGTGTAAAGTTGCATCTTAGGTGTCAATGTTGTCCATTTCTAATTTATTTACTAACAAGTTAAGCCTCTTTTAAAGAGGTTACAAATAGGTTATCATTATATATGGGTTGTTATATCCTTCTTTATCAAGGTTCCACGATGCTTCAGATGCCATTAGTTAAATTATTTCTTCGGATTAAGTTACTGTCCCTTGGTTATATTAAGTCATTTTTGTCCGAGGTAAGGATTAAAAAAGAAGTTCTCTGATCGGATTATCTGAGTAGTTTTCCTCAATATGTTTCCATTAGCAGGCTAGGAAGCATGTGAGTTGGAATGTACTATCCTCCCGACTGGCCAATGAATGTCAGAAGCTATGGCAGCTCCAGCTCGAAACCACAAGGGCCCCCCTCACGAGGCCAGAGTGGGCTCAGCGGAACTTCCCAAGGTTGAAGCAATGAGTACAACAATATCCTTATTGTATGAGGTACTGTATAGCCTTTTGAGTATGCCACTGATTTCAATTTGTGAGTTACTGTGAATGTTGATTTTTTTATAAACTTGGTGTACATCTGATATTGCTGTGTATAGAAACGAAGGAATGTTGGAATGTTTGAATATTGTTCCTTGAATGAATGTGTACAGAAAGTTACAATATATAGACAAAGGGGATTTAAATCTAATCCCTAAAATTAAGGAATCAAATCTGTCCTAATAATGAACAAAATAAAAAACTAATCTGTCTAATTATAACTGAAAGAATCAGCCATAAATACAAGATATGAGATGATATTATAACACTCCCCCTCAAGCTGGTGAATGGATATCTATCATTCCCAGCTTGCAAGTAAGACCATGAAACCGCTCTGTGGGAAGTCCCTTGGTGAAGACATCTGCTAATTGGAACTCTGAGGGCACGTACTCTGCAGCTATAAGACCATCATCCAATTTTTCCTTGATAAAGTGTCTATCTATCTCTATGTGTTTAGTCTTATCATGCTGGACTGGGTTGTGAGCAATACTAATGGCAGACTTGTTGTCACAAAGTAATCTCATAGGAGCTTCATACTTTATTCTGAGATCATCCAGAATGATTCTCATCCATAATGATTCACATATCCCTTGGGCCATAGCTCGAAATTCTGCTTCGGCACTAGATCTTGCAACGACATTTTGCTTCTTACTTCTCCAAGTCACTAAATTTCCTCCCAAAAACATGCAGTACCCTGAGGTGGATCGCCTGTCTACAATCGACCCTGCATAATCTGCATCTGTATAGGTTTCTATGGACAAGCTTTCCCCTTTCTTGAATAATAATCCTCTTCCTGGGCTTGACTTCAAGTACTGGAGGACTCTATTCACTGCTTGCATATGTCTCTCACGTGGATCATGCATGAACTGGCTAACCACACTGACAGCATAGGCTATATCCGGTCTAGTGTGGGATAAATTTATCAATTTCCCCACTAGTCTTTGATATTGTGCCTTGTCCACCCTTGGGCTTTCCTCATTGTTTCCAATCCTGTGATTTTGTTCAATAGGTGCCCCTGTGGTTTTGCAACCCAGCTTACCTGTCCTCTTTAAGGAGATCCAGGACATATTTCCTTTGGGAAATAAAGATGCCTTGTTTGGAGTAGGCAACCTCTATCCCAAGGAAGTACTTCAGCTTTCCCAAGTCTTTCATTTCGAACTGTGTAGCTAGTTTCTCTCTCAGAACCCGTTTCTCAACCTCATCATCATCGGCAATGATCATGTCATCCACATAAACCAACAGAAGTGTGAGCTTGCCATCCTGAGAATATTTAACAAAGAGGGTATGATCTCCTTGGCTTTGTCTATAACCTAAGGATACAATAGCATTGGTGAACCTTCCGAACCAAGCCCGAGGAGACTGCTTGAGCCCATATAAGGCCCTTTTCAATTTGCACACCTTATTCCCTCCACCAGTAGAGTCATACCCTGGTGGAATATCTATATATACTTCCTCTTCCAAGTGCCCATGTAGAAAGGCATTTTTAACATCAAATTGGTGCAAGTCCCAACCAAAGTGTGCTGCCAAGGAGAGAATGATCCTGACTGTGTTCATCTTTGCTACCGGGGCAAACGTTTCCTCATAATCAATCCCATATGTCTGAGTGTACCCTTTTGCAATCAGCCTTGCTTTGTACCGGTCAAGAGTACCATCATACCGATATTTCACTGTGTAAATCCATCTGCACCCTACTATCCTTTTGTCCTTGGGCTTCTCAACAATTTCCCAGGTCTCATTTTTGTTCAAAGCACTCATCTCTTCATGCATGGCTTGAACCCAATTCTTATCCATTAAGGCCTCTTGTACTGAAGTGGGGACTCTGGTAGAATCAATTACTGAAATAAAACTCTGATGCTGTACTGATAGGTTTTTAGTGGACACAAACTGAGATATAGGGTATTTTGCACAATTTCTTCTGGCTTTTCTTAAGGCTATTGGCAAGTCATCAAGATTAGGTTCACAAATATCATGGAAAGGATTCAAAGGCTCAGAATCAGGAATGCTTACCTCTGGTTCGGGCGACTGAAGCTGCTGTTGGACCAGGTTGGGTTTTTTCCGATAATATACCTGTTTGTATCGATCAATAGGAACCGATTCTTTAGGTGTCTCTGAAGTACCAGAAGATGATGCCACATCCTTCACCAAAGGAGTCAGAAGAGGAATAAAAGATGACTCAGGAGACTCAGCTGAAATAAAAGATGACTCAGGAGACTCAGCTTCTGGATCACTCTCCCCCTGAAGCTGAGGACGAATGTGAAAAGACTCGGATTCATGAAAAGTGACATCCATGGAGACATAGACACGATGACTTTGAGGATGATAACATTTATACCCATTTTTGTCTGGTGCATAACCTATGGAGATACATTTGACAGCCCTGGGACCAACTTACTACGATGTTGACTATGGACATGAACAAAGGCAACACAACCAAAGACACGACACGGGAGATTCTTCATGGTAGGAACGGAGGGAAAGAAGGAAGTCATTAGTTGCACAGGACTAAGACCATCTAGGACACGGGAGGGCAATCTGTTCATCAAGTATGAGGTAGTTAAGACAGCTTCCCCCCAATAAGACTTAGGGACAGACATTTGAAATAGAAGTGCTCTTGCAATTTCTAGGAGATGACGGTCTTTCTTTCTGCAACCCCATTTTGTTGAGGGGTATCAACACAAGTGAACTCATGTAACACACCATGTTCTTTATGGAATTTTGTGAAATGTTGATTCACATATTCCTTGCCATTATCAGATCGTAACCTTTTTATAGACTTTCCAAACTGGGTTTGAACCATGCGATAGAAATTCAAGAACAATGGAAACACTTCTATTTTATTTTTCATAAGAAATATCCACGTGACCCTAGTACAATCGTCAGTAAAAGAAACAAACCATTTTGCACCAGATATATTAGAATTAGAGGAAGGTCCCCACACATCAGAATGAATAAGATCAAACGGTTCACTACTTTTATTATTACTTGGAGAAAAAGTTGTGCGATGGTGTTTCGCAAACTGACAAACATCACAAAGAAAAGACTCAACAGACTCTTTTTTAAACAATTGTGGAAATAAAGACTTAAGAATACTGAAAGGAGGATGACCGAGGCGTTTGTGGTGAAGCCAGATCTGAGATGCAGCGGAATCTGAACTTGTCTGATGTCTGGATGTGGACACCATCTGACTGGTACTACCATGAGTCCGATGAAGGACATATAACCCTCCCTGTTCCTTAGCAACCCCAATCGTCCTCGCCGTGGTAAGATCCTGAAACACACAATGAGAGGGAAAGAAGGTCACTGTACAATTTAAATCTCTGGTAAGCTTATGAATAGAAATAAGGTTATTTGACAAATGAGGGACATGAAGCACATTATGCAAAGGAAGGGAAGGTTGAAGTGAAATTGTACCACATCCTGAAACAGGGACATGGGATCCACTAGCAACCGTTATGTGATGCTTACCAGATAACTTAGAGTAAGTGGAAAAATATGAGGGATAAGGGGTCATATGATCAGTAGCACCAGAGTCAATAATCCAGAGATCCTCAGATACAGTACTAGAAACATTAAAGGATAATGAATTTAAATTCTTACCAGTCATGGATAGAGAACAAGTGCCAGAAGGCTTACTCATAGAATCCAACAGAGTGCGCAAACGATCCATCTCTGCTTTACTAAGCGCCGGAATTGCCTCTCCGGATGGTGGTGCAGATACCTCTGTACCCTCAAGAACCAAGTCAGACACTGTTTGATTAACTTGCCTTTGTTGACCACCTTTAAAACCCCCAGAACGTCCAATAACCTTGTCCCTGCCATGGAGTTTAAAACAAGTGTCCTTAGTGTGACCGGACTTCTTACAATAAGTACACCAGCGCTCATCACGTTTAGCAGACGACTTCCAAGAGGAGGATCCAGGCTTTTCAGATGACAACCCACCAATAGGACCTTTGCCGGTGGCCAAAGCAGAGCCATCACTTGAATTATCATTATTCAACATGACAGCCCTACGACTCTCTTCCCCCCTAACTGTGTAGAATACCTCGGAGAGAGAAGGAAGTTTGTCCTTACCTAAAATCTGGACTCGGATAGGATCATACTCAGAGTTCAACCCAGAGAGAAACTTAAACACCCGTCCACGCTCAATAAATTTGGTTAAAGTGGCAGAATCCTCAGTGCATTTCATCTTTAAATCCTGGTTTTGGTCCAGCTCAATCCATAAACCATTCAGAGTACCATAATAATCAGTGACGGGAAGAGATCCTTGCTTAGTGTTAAAAATTGTGTTTTCCAATTCATAACAGGCAGCAATATCCTGTTTCATAGAAAAACTCTGACTACAACTATCCCAAATTTCACGTGCAGTTGCAAAAAACATACAATTCTTACTGATGTCTGGGATCATAGAGTTCCAAAGCCAAGTCATAATCAAAGAATCTTCATCATCCCATATATCGAACTGTGGGTCATCTGCCTTCGGAGGATCCCCGACAATGTGAGACAACTTCCGATGACCCTTGAGAGTGGTGCGAATGACCTGGGCCCATTGGAGATAGTTCTTACCGTTGAGGTGATAAGAAAGGTATAAAACCGGGAGATCATTTGGATTCAGTGCAGCAACGGCCTGAGGCGGAGGCGGAGGCGGAGGCGGCGTGAAGACGGTGGAGGTCTGGGTGTCTTCTGAAGTCATGCTGTTTGGGCCTGAAACTGGTCAGAAAAGGACGGGGAGGAGCCGGCGATCGGAACGGTGGCCGTCGCACGGTGAACGGAGGTCTGGAGGGCGGCGCGTGGCACTCACGAGCCGGCTGTGCAGCGGCGTGTAGGGGCGCGTGGAGCGGCAGTTCGGGATGGGTTTCTGTGGGGTGGCCGGAAAAACGCCGACGAGCAGTCCGGCGAGGGTGGTGAGACCATAAAAGGCGGCGGCGGGTGGTGTTTGGCTGTTTTACTATTCAGGCAGCAATAAGGCTGCAAAGGAGGCAGCAATCAGGCTGCTCAGAACCGGAAAAAAAACAAAGGCAAGCCCTAGGAACGACCTAGGCTGCTGATACCATATAGAAACGAAGGAATGTTGGAATGTTTGAATATTGTTCCTTGAATGAATGTGTACAGAAAGTTACAATATATAGACAAAGGGGATTTAAATCTAATCCCTAAAATTAAGGAATCAAATCTGTCCTAATAATGAACAAAATAAAAAACTAATCTGTCTAATTATAACTGAAAGAATCAGCCATAAATACAAGATATGATATGATATTATAACACTGTGGTTCTCAATAGAAGTTTGCAGATGAAGCAGTAGAAGGCACAATTTGCAACATTCTATTTCATTATTTATATCTCTTGTTTCTGATTTTCAAGCTGGCTTGCTTAGTGCTTACATTATAAAGAAGTTGTATTTTGGAAGGTACTTGGAGCCTAGATCTCTCTGTCTCTCCCTTTTTCAAGTTATTTCTACTGTATTCTGGTTCTAGTAGCTGTTTTTTTCTGTGCCTACTCATTAATAATATATAGAACTCCAAGTGAGGGCTTCGTGACTGATGTAATAAATATTTCATCGGGGAGGAGTTTTGTAGGTGAATTATAGGAATATTTGTTGTGGATTTATTGATCATAGCATCCTTATTCTCTCAAACTGTAACTGAAATCCCTACTCCATGAGTTCTTCTGTACTGATTTTCATTAATCCCTAGTCTCCAATTTCAGTCTCTGTAAATTTTCTGTTGATTTTTCTAATTTGTGAGTTTTTAATTTTCATTTTTAAGGATCATTCTACTTGATGTCGTTGGAGTAGCTTGAATCAGGGTAGGAGTTCTTACTTATTATGCTGCCTACTTATTCACAAAGTAGTTGGTTTTGGTTTTTTGTGGTTTTCTTTTCGGATTCAGTTTAAAAACTGAAAACTACTGCTGCAATAATTCTGTTCTAGGCCTTCTTCAGTAAACGAAATCAGTTGTAAGAAAGCTTCATATGTTGGAACTCCATAGCCGAAAACAGTGAGTCCTTTTGGGTTGTTTGCATCTCCCATGCAAGCTTTCTTTGTGGACAGTTAAGAATAATTGAGCTCAGAAGAATTTGTTGTTTATCTCCATTCATTGTTTAACTCTTGTTCTGTTTTGAATTATAGACCTACATTTAGAAGAATTATCAGAAATGGGTCAACAGAAATGTTCTCAGGGTTCCCTTATATTTATTCTCTCATGAACTGCTTGGTCTGCAAGTGGTATGGCATGACTCTGATATCACCTGATAATTTGTTGGTTACCACTTGTCACTGTTAATTCAATTGAAGCAGTCTTTCAGTTTGTGTACATAGTCCTCTTCATGATGTATGCTGAGAAAGCAAAAAAAAAGTTACCTTTCTTATACAACTGGAAGCTTATTCTTATGATATGATAAAGCCTTAAACTCATTAGTTAATTTCTAAGCTGCCTGTAATACTCTGAACTGCCAATTGATAGGTGAGAATGATAGGATTATTGCTGGCAGTTCTTGGCATATTTGCAATCATATCAGTCAGGAGCTTGCAAATAGCTGTCAATCTAACACGCTTGTGCTTCTCTCATTTGAATGTTTGCTTCTCCACTGTTTATAATTGTAAGTGTATCATTTCCTAGATTCAACTAATATTGAGTCCTATCTAGTAGCTAGGTGCATACTTACATTAACCATAATTCTATATTTTCTCAGAAATTGGTCATTCGGACAAAGATTGTTGAACTTATGCCATTTCGTCTCTCGCTTTCTACCTTCCTAATGAGCACCTAATCATAATTGTATGGTAAGTCCAGTTCTTTCAACATTCTATATTTTTTCGAAGTTATTGCTCAAGTGCTACATAGTACATAATAATAGTATTCTAAATGAAAAGCTTGTCCTGTCTATCCTCTTTGCAATTACAATATTGTTTTATGATTGGAATGCAGCGAATGATGCTATGAGCCAAAACATTTGCAGTTGTATGTAAAGCAAAGGGAACAAATTTCTTATTTACAAATTTTTGGCCTATTATATATCCATGGCTTACTATATTTTAAAAATTTTCCTTAGCTTAATTTAGCCACGGGTATAACTCTGGGCAATTTTCTATAATCGTGGCTAAGAACACTTCGACGACTTGACAAAAATGAAATTAAGTATTTTGCTACAACCTTCATTTCAACGATTTTGTTAGACATCGTAGTCAATAATTATCGACGGTTTTGAGTAGTTTATTTAACCTTTATCTTTGAAGGTGGCATTAAAGGTGACTTCTTCCATACCCTTTTAAAATTGGGGTAATGTTTACCCCACACATATGGTCCAACCAAATCTTATCAACTAATGCCACATCATTTATAATTTGTCAACTCATTCTTGTCATGATCAAACCTTTAGGAGGATATACTTGTAAAAACAAAATAAATTATTTTCCTTTTTCTTTATGTTCTTCGTCTCCTTAAAAAATCAAAACTGTAAGAATTTTAACCCTTCGTCTCCCCATCCATCAGTCTACCCAGATTCTTGGGATTTTCTACTTGATTGGCCACTTTGCATCGTGTCAAGTGCTCCTTGACCACACGTTTGATTTAAGTATAGGGCTGGGCCATCTTGCTCTATTATGATACAAGTATAATGGGAGTAATCTACAGGGGAGTTTCATTTATTAACTTGAAATTAAAATTAACACATGAAAACTAGTTCAACGAAAATCTTCAATCCATACTTGAGTTGAAATGGAAATAAGAAGATCTAAGCATAAGCATGAGCAACTCAATACTCAAGAGTCAAACATCCTCTGATTGGGTCATTTCCAAATCATTTAAAAATGGTGGCACATCGTTTGATACCAAATTCAATAGCCCCAAACAAGATCTCGATAAAGTATCCAAAAGAAAAAGATTTAGTTTATTGTAGGTGGGGTGGGTGAAAAAGATGGAGTCTTTGGGAAAAAGGGGTGATTTTATTATAGTCAAGTGTTGCAGATGATGATAAATAGTTGAGTGATGGAAATCTTGGATATTGATACTGTAACGCCCTTTGTTACATTAGTAACCCAAGATAAAATCAATAAAAATCCTTTAAATCATTTAATTAAAACATACATGTCATAAAATATTTCTCAAAATAAATAGTCTAAGATAAATGCCTCATAAATAATAAATAACAATGTTAATAAATCCTTACAAAATAAATCCATTTGTCTCAAAATTGGATGTCTACTAATAAACCCAACGATAAATAAATAAACATGTCTAGTCACAAACGGCTCCTTATTCAATAAAATATAACTAAATAATTCACCAAGTCTTCAAGCCTCTTTAGTCTAAATAGCGTCGTCCTCGTGCTCTGAAAACAATACTTTTAATGAGATATAATCCTAGTGAATAAAAACAAGTTCCAAAAAGATTTTCGCAAATAGTATTGTTCTCAGCCGGCGCGGCAACCGGAAAAACATCCATGGTACCCGCTAATTTTCAAAATAATATAACTCAAAAATGTTTTCATAAATTAATAATAAATATTAGTTTCCTGAAATTCATATATGAATCATCACCATCAAATGAAATAATTCTCTTATGTCAGTTCACATAACACAAATAAATTCATACAAAGGACATCTCTCGTATCCAAATAATCTCAATCTATCATTCAAATCTCTTTTATTATATTACCCAATTTTAAGTCTATGAGCTCATGACAAATGCAATGGCGTCCCACTGCTTTCCCCTTCCCAGAAGGAGGTATCTATAATGGGTCTTCCCCTTCCCAGAAGGAGGTATCTGTCTTTCCCTCTAACAAGGAGGTATTTGTCATCCCCTCTATTGAGGAGGTATCTGTCATCTCCTTCCCAGAAGGAGGTATCTGTCTTCCCCTCTAACGAGGAGGTATCTGTCATCCCCTCTAATGAGGAGGTATCTGTCATCCCCTTCCTAGAAGGAGGTATCTATCATCCCCTCTAATGAGGAGGTATCTGTCTTCCCCTCTAAGAGGAGGTATCTGTCATCCCCTTCCTAGGAGGTACCTCTCATCCCCTCTAATGAGGAGGTATCTGTCATCCCTTTCCTAGAAGGAGGTATCTAATATTCCATCCCAGATGTGAATATTTTAATAATCTAATATCTCATCCCTGATGGTAATAACTTCATCCTATTCCCGGAATAGAATGTATACCATCATCCCTTCCCGCAGGAAGATGATGACCAACTCACACATAATACAATATGTCATTGTAGATGACTATGCAGGTTTTCAAACTCCATGCATTAATAACAATAATATTATATCATGCTAAGGCAACATTATAACATCATTTAACATGTCAATCAACCACAACTCATTCAAATCAAACATATTTCTTAATAACAATTAAAGTGGTGATTTACTCATACTATAATTAAGCATAAATGGAATAGTGTCCAAATAAAATATAAATGCACTTCAGCAAGCAAGTAGAAACCATGCGTCAGGGAACTTTGATTCAATTAAGACATGATTATACTTTATTAAAATGAAGTCAGAACTTTACATATGGTGGTGCATCTAAAATGTTTGCCAATATGAATTCAATTCACATGGGGTTTGGATTGGCAACTTTTGCAATAAATAACAATTGTCCAAAATAAAAATAGAGCCGCACAGTTGAGAGAAAGAATAAAGCCACATAGCAACAGCGTAAATAATATGACGTGCAGGCAGTACAACTATTTAAAATTATTTATAAATTCAGGAAAATATATTTATTAGATCAATTCATCAATTCACTTAAAAATATTTTAAGAGATCAAGAACCCCAAAATTAATGGTATCATGAAAGTGTGAGCAAAAAAATGATTTTACTTAGCTCTTGTAGACCTTCAAATTGCTTTGTTTTTCTCTTCTCTTTTTTTATTTTCTCTACTGCTGTGATGTGTGCAGTACTACCCCTTTAATTTTAGTTGACGGCGCTGAGTGTGTCCCTAGGATCAGTGGTTGCTGAACTTAGGTTTTTATTTGACTATTAATTAATACCGGTTCCTAATTTCCTATTGATAACCAAAATTAAAAGTACGTGAAGTCTTAGCTTTCTATTATCTTGTTATATATTTATTTATTTATTTATTTTTATTTTTTTTAAGAATTCTCTTTAAATTCTCGTTGCAACCAAGGAAGTTGCATTTGGCTAAAGCCAAACCTTACAATTGAAAGTTATTATGTGGCTCCCACCCACTTTGCATTTGTTTTCATCTATTTATTTAATTATTTATTTTTATTTTATAAAAAAAAAATCCAATTTTGTATGCTTTCATAATTATTAAATAATTCTAATACTTTCTTATACTATTATTATTATTATTATTAACACAAACTCATACCAGCTAATTCTTTTTATTAAAAAGTCTATATTGAAATTTTAGGATGTTACAGATACAGCTTCTAATTTCATAACAGAGAGAGATGGTGTCATCCGTGTCCATGTCTACTTCTAATTCCATAACAAGATAATTGCATTTGACGATGATGATTATCATAAATTTGTCATCCTCCTGTCTCTGTCTTGATCTTCACTTGGAAGCAGTTAATTTTGAAAAAACAATTACAGAGTAACAAGGAAGATGCAAAGCGGCCAAGGTAAAAAAAATCCAAGAATCTGGATGGAATGATCAGTTAACTGATACAGGGGGAGTCGAAGGGTTTGATTCTTCAAGGGGAGGAACCGACGAAGGATGTCAAGGAAAAATTAAAAATAATTTGTTTTTACAAGTATGCCCTTTGTGAGGTTTGACTAAAGGTGAGATAGCTGTCAATATTAAAATGATATGATATGAGTTGGCAAGATCTGGTTGGATCACATATACAGGGTAAATATCACTCCCAATTTTAAGGGGTATTGAAGAACTCACCTTATATAAATGATTAAAGTAGTATGTACTGTTAGTGTAAAATGTTTTACACTCACATCTACTAATATTTTGACATATGTGCTTTTATTGTAGTAGGCAAAATAGGTAGATTGGGCTCATACGTTTTTTCTAGTTTTCACACCGGTCCTATAAGTTTATTTATTTATTTTTTCAAATTGGTCTTATATGTTCCATTCCATTTTCATATTAGTCATTTCCATTAATTTCGACCTAATGCTGTCAGCTTTGACCTGATGTAACTGTCATGTTAGTCTGACACGTGACCTTTGATCTGACTCCGTAAGGTTGAAATTGACAGAAAGAACTAATGTGAAAACGAAATGTAACGTATAGGACCAATTTGAAAAAAAATAAACTTATAGGATAGATGTGAAAACTAAAAAAAAGTATAAGACCAATCTACCTATTTTGCCTATTGTAATAACTAAGAGAGAAAAATAAGTATAGTGCTGATTTGTCAAGACCCTATACCGCCAATAAAATGTTTTTAAGTTAATTAAAATTCCACATCACACTTAACCCTTATCTGTATCTAACACTAATAGAAACTTGAGGAGTACTAACAACACACTCTCTAACATACTCTTTCCAACACACTCCCTCCTATTGGTTGAAATTCATGTGGGTCCTACAAAATTCAAGTGGGACCCATATGAATTAATGGGACCCATTTCCAAAATAGTGGGATCCACATAAATTTCAACCAATAGGAGGAAGTGTATTGAAAAGAGTGTATTAGAGAATGTGTTGCTAGCATTTCTCATAGAATTTTATGATGGATAGTGGAATTTAGCAAGACCTTTTTAGAAAGAAAAAAAAAAGCAGCAACAGTCTTCTCCTATTTTTTCTATGAAAGCGGCACAGTTCTCTCACTTCATTTGTAAACCGTTCTCCTATTCTCCCTTAATGATGGCTTCTCTTTATTCCCGGACGAAAAATCATCTATCCCATGTTCCTTGTCTCAAACCCTGTACCATTAATAGGATGTTGCCAAGTCAATTAAAATTTCACATCATGCTCATCGAACCAATACTTAACGATGGATTTTTGAAAGACCTTTTTAGTTAGATTGATATGACCATCCGCAAATTGGGAAAAATTTTTAATGGTGCATAAAATATGTTTAATTTAGTATCCCTAATTTTTGTATGTGTAGCTTAACTCTTCTTTATACTGGCCTTCAATGCCTTTCTATATGTAACACAACAGCTCTAGTTCTGTGACAGTGGCAACTGGCTTCTCTTAAGACAACAACAACAAAAATTCCAGAACTCAATAAAGACGATTTTTCGATATGGTTAATTTTAGTTAATAGAACCTTTTCAGTTTGTTTATATGTACCAGTGTGAGATTCAGAGACTTCAATATCAAGGAAACATGGTCCTGTTTAACGTTAATTCTTTCATTTAAACATCTTTACAACTGACACACATTAAAGGTAAGTATACCTTGAAACTACTACTTCATGCTGTGAAATGTATGTCTTGCTTACTCATTGAGTTTCATCTGGCTTCTAACAAAGTCATTGATATTTCATTGGTTGACTCAGATTGCATTTGATTTGAAGGGGAATTTCCTTGCAATGTGATGTCACCTAAGAAAAAACCAGGTTGTTTAGGCTCAGGAATTTCTATCTCACTTCCCAACATTAGAAGGACATTTGACATTTCTGGCCTATCATCTGGATGTTGTTGCACACACAAAAGACTAATATGGATGCAACGCAAAACTTCTGATATAATCCATGAGTCTTCTATGTTTTCCTCTATCAAATCTAAAGCCCTTCCTTCCTTCCATAGTATCCATGCCTGAGAAAACACAAAAGTTGCATATTACTTTTCAGTTTGATATAAATTAAAAGCATGTATCTCACACACTTACATGACCAGTAAGGTTATGGTTGTGGTCTGAATGATAAAACCCTCTACTTTTCTTCCCATATACAATCTCCAGCACCAAAATACCAAAACTAAACACATCGGATTTAGCTGAAAATAGCCCTTTAGAAATGTATTCTGGTGCCATGTAGCCACTGCAAGACATCATTTTGAACAAAATAAAAAAGAAGTTACAAAAATAGTTATGGGATCTTGACAACTTCTAAATAAATACTTACTAGGTCCCCACTACTCTCTTTGTGTTTCCTTCCGTCTGCTCTCCTCCAAAAGTTTTAGCCATACCAAAATCTGATATTTTTGGGTTCAACTTATCATCGAGTAAAACATTACTTGCTTTTAGATCTCTATGAATAATTCTTAATCTTGAATCTTGATGAAGATACATAAGACCTCGAGCAATTCCAGAAATAATGTGGAAGCGCTTAGGCCAATCTAACAACTTCCCTTTGCTAGGATCTGTAAGTAATTACCATCAAAGGAAAATCAGGTGTCTAATTTTAAATCCTCAAATTCAAAGTTCAAATGTCATAAACTTTTTATACAACAAAAGCAGTATTTAGTCTATTCTAATATAAGATTTCTTTGATTCATACCAAAAAATGAAGGAGTCCAAGCTGCCATTTGGCATGTATTCATAAACCAACATTTGTTCCTGCTCCTGAATGCAACAGCCGAGGAGTTTAACAAGATTCCGGTGCTGAACTCTTGCAATAAGTTTTACCTCATTCTTGAACTCAGTTATTCCTTGTCCCGAGCTACTTGAAAGCCTCTTCACAGCAATATCTTTTCCGTTTATTAATCTTCCCTGCATATTCACATTTATGAGCATATGAGATACTCAACATACCTTTAGCACTTCAATTGCTTTTATTAATTAATGCTCAAATATGAAATTACCTTATATACAGGTCCAAATCCACCTTCTCCGATTTTGTTGTTCTCTGAAAAGTTATTGGTGGCACTAGCTAATGTCGAAAAGCTAAACAAAGGCAGTTCTAGATCATCCTCATGTCCTCCTTTGTGCTGAAGTCCAAACTTTGTCAATTTCTCTGGGAAAATGGAGCAAAAGACTTCAATTTCTGTTTTTTTTTTTTTTAAAGCTTGAATGCACTATATATTAGATGTTATAAATCTAGGCTATAAAGTTAACCAGATTTTGTTAGCATTTTAGAAAACCATGTGGTTCAAATGACTCATCTGTTAAATGATCTCAACTGTAATTAAATGGTATATGATTGTATGTTTGTGTTTACTGGCCTAAAGAAAAAATCATGACTCATCTGTTAAATGATCTCAACTGTAATTAAATGGTATATGATTGTATGTTTGTGTTTACTGGCCTAAAGAAAAAATCTTTCACTATTAGACACACAATAATTCAAGTCCGACTAAGAGTTGTGTGTTTAGGCACAAAATATAAATCAACAAGTAGAAGTGTTAACAAAGAAAGATATGCCCTTATAGAATGCTGCTATTTTACCATCATATAAAAGTTGTTACAAAAAGTGCATCGATTCTAGCAACTTGATCAAGCAATATGTACGTGATGGTTTTGCATAATGGAAATTAGTCACAGTTTTATTCTACTCAGTAAGTTTCATAATGGTAGCTAACAAGATTTATTTTTTTGTTAACAGAGGAAACTCCCTGCAGCTAGCACAACACATACAAGGAAAGCATGCCCATTCAAATCTCCATGCAGCAAATGACAACAATGAATCAGAAGGTTCCCAGTTTTACGATATTCCATATTTTTATTAAGTGCATAAAACTAAAAAAGTCATATTAGCGGTCAAGAATGTGATTGATGTGATGCTAAAGTTTGTTTATGCAGATTTGTAGGAACACTCTACATTATGGTAAGAAATTTGTTCTATATGAGTTTGGAACATAAAACATTGGTGTCAAAATGGAAGTAAGGTATTTACCAGATATGTTTCTGCGGACTTTGTAGATAAAATAGCATCCAATTAAAAGCATCCCTGCAATCCCAGCAACAGTGGAAGCAACTATTGTTTTCAACTTATTTCTGTGCTTGAATTCCAGCTCTTCTAGGTTGAAATCAACCAAACAAAATATTTAGCATTAATTCATTATCATTGAAAGAGGGAACTTGAATCTATCTAAGATGAGATTAAAATGCATCCATGATTAGATGAAGCACCGAGGACAATTGTTGTGCTTCTGAGTTTGTGGAAAATGGGATTAAAAAAAAAAATAGGAGGGAGAATTAAAATGGAGTGGGATAGGAAATTTTTTTTTTGGTGAAAGGATAGAAATGTTTTAATTTCCACATATTGTTGCTTGGTAGATGGCTAGAAATGACTGAGATTTGTGGGATGGAGTCCAAATGAGCTGAAATGAGCTGCACCCCATTCTCATCCATACCATATTTTGTTGTACCAAGCAAATGTGAAAGTAACTTTTGTTTCAAAATTTTCATATCCTGATTTTCCACATGGTAACTACTCAAACAAACATAGCTGTGGTGGGAAAGATGAGTGCTTACCTAATTCTGAAGCAGCCATCCGAACATAGAGATACTGCTCATCAGATTCCATATGTCTAATATCAATTAGATCACCAAACCACATGACACAGCCACTCCCTTTCCCACTGATATTTGAATTTGTATATGCCATACATGAACAGTTATTCAAGCACTTGGCTCTGCATTCCTCTAGACCAATTGTCTCATCCAACCAAGTATGTACAGTATCTGGCACTTTCAATCCCTCCAATTTCACAAACCCGTCCGTGTATTTGTCCTTGCAACTTAATGGTACATTACGGACGCATCCTTCAGACCATCCCATTGAGTTCCATGCTTGTGGTGACTTAGGCCTGAACCCTTTTAAACATTGGCAAACTGGGGTTTCAGTAATGATACAATTACCATTGGCCCCGCACAGGCCGTAACTGTCACAGTAGTCAGTAGGCTCTGATGAATAAACCCTCCAACTTTTCTCAGCGTCAACCCACACATAGCGATAAAGACCATCATCAGTTTGGTTCATTACTAATCTTGAGATTACAGAAATGTTGGTAAGGTAGTATGTGTAGTAGAACTCATCCTTGTTCTTAAAAAATTGGAAACTATAGACAGAATTGATTTTAATTTGTGGAGTACCACTTGACCGCAGGCCATTATTTGGTCCAAATCTGTAGTACTTCTCTGCTCCCTTCATCAAATATGAACTTGGATATTCATTGATTGGTGTAATATAAGAAGCATCTCCTGGTGCTGGATCATTGGGACTCTTCCAAGCAGTTAGACTCCAATTCAAGCCTTTTCTTATGTTCCATCCAATTTTCATCCCTGGTAGCATTGTATCAGATGGATAGTCAAAGCTTTGCCACAAGTAGTCTTCTGGATCTGCATCTTTCTCATCAAATACCACAAGATTTCCAGAATCCAAAAGTTTAACAGATGGACTTTGTGCTTGTCTTTGTGAGATTATTGTACTATACCAAACCATAGTGTCATTCTGCTTGAGCACAAGACTGCCAGTGCTGTTAACTGTTAAGGTGCCAGAGGAATCATTGATTGGGTTAACGCGGTTTGCAACCCAAACAACAGTCTGAATTGGGATATTCTTGTACCAAATTCCCAAATAACGATTCTTGGAATTCCCAGGGCTGAAGAAACCAAGTTCAAAGCTTCCTCCTTGTGAAACCAAGGTCATTCCATCGTTTATGAACTGGGAATGACCAAGGGAATCAACTGCCATAGATACTGTGAGAGATGGGACAAGTATAAAAGCAATGATAATCACAAAAGAAAGAAAATCCATGGAAAGTAAAGGGAGCTATTGTATCACCTCCTTGTTTCTTGGGCTATCTGGCTTTCAGGCTTTCGTAGAGAACTGGGAAATCAGAAGTTCAGAAGGTTGAAGTTTTAAGAAGTGTCAACTGATACTGTTGAAGTCTTGAGGATATGTTCATATTCAATTACTTTGCCCCACCATGTACCAACCTTAATAATGACATTTGTGACAAACTTTTGGTGTGTTCATAAGGAGTGCCTATTCACAAGTGGTAAAAAAAAAAAAGGCATTTAAGATGGAGAGGTAAGGGGTTGAAAGATATTTTTCTGCAGTCAGTTACTATGTCTGGTAGTATGGTCTATTTTTCTAGCAATATTCGCTTTGTATATGTGGTGTTTCCTGCTTCTAAATTTGTACTTTGATAGATTGCGTTGGCTGTTGGATAAGTTCTCTTATGTTTTTTGTATGCATGTTATATATATATATTGTCTTTGGCAGGTATTTTCACAGGCAAAACTGTGATCTCGGGTCAGAAGTAGTGGTTACATTAAGTCATTAGTGGTGATTCTTTTGGCACTCTAACCTTGCAGTTAGAGTTCGTTCACTCTATTTTCACTAGGACCAATTACTCTCGGGTACATGTTACAATATTTTTTTTTGGGGTAGAACTGGGTACATGTTACATTTGTTTTATATATGTGAAATATCGTAATATAAATTGAAGGTAATGCAGTATTAATTTGTTAATATCTTGTCATTATTGTTAGGAAGTGTGCAACAATTTTTATAACAATTTAACCCTAAAATATTAGTAAAAGATTTTACAATATGAAACCATTCGGGTTCTGCTTTGCATTTGCGTTGAATGGCAGCGCTGGACCCGTTCTTTGAAAACGTAAACTAATGCTGGGTTACTTCAATAATTCAGAAGCCGCCTCTATGACCATGATAACGACGTAACTAAGTATAAATTTTTCTTTATAAAACAAACCATTGTCATCACTTAAATAGGCGAAAGTTGGGTCAGACACGACATTACCCCCTTAAATACGCCACAACCATGCGGTTTTGTCATAATTGTAGATTAATATCATTCCAAATCCTAATTAGGTCAACCATTGAGTTGTCAGGGCAGCTTCTCATTCACTAGGTGTCATTGTCGCTCCATGTTCCCCTGTAGAGAATCTGACTACACAATTAATCTTTTTTTTTTTTTAAATCGTAACATAGGTACGAAATATCCACCACCTTACCAGTGACTAATCTCCATTGGAGAATCTGTTCGGTACACAAGGTGGGTTCTCTACTCTCCACCAGGTTTTCTCCATATATAAAAGATTCAAACTTCTAACTACTTGCTTAAGATATCCAAGTCCCTTACCACTTGGACCAACCATATGGTGGTTACTACACAATTAATCTTTATTTTTTTATAACGGGAACTAAAAACCTAAAACAATAAAACACATAACAAGAGAAAATTATATTGATTTCTCATGAGACTTGACTTAATTATATTTGAGATTACTCCTATTTTAGAAATTATATTAATTTCTTTTAATATATTATAAGAAATGTAAGTAAAATGACAATATAAATCTCAAAGGAGGTCGGCGTAACTTCTGAAACAAAAAAGTATCTAGTGTAATTAAATTAAATTAAATATTAAAGGTGATTAGTGTAATTCCCTCAATAAACTAATTTCTAGCAAATGCAATGCTTATGGCATCAGCCAATAGGAGAGGCTAGACCCTCTTGTGGGATAGAAATGATATAAGCTATTAGCTCTCATCTTCACAAGGAAGTCTTCACATTGATTCTCTTGATAGTGTTGGTAAATGTGCGTTAGGAGTGACTTCATAAGTTCCAATTTGACAGGGGTAGAAAAAGTTCTTCGGTGAAACATAACTTTCACACATAGGATCTTCTGTGAGGACTAACGTTAGCTGCTCATTCCAAATAAAGAGAATGACCAAGTGTTTTCTCGACGATAGTAGAATGGGAGTTTCATCCATCGAGTTAAGTCCAATACAATATCCATCAATTGGTTAGGTGCTATAATAATAACTATTGGCCAGAATTAATATGTTAACAATTAAAGAATAATTTCTTAATAATTAATTAATGTTAATCCACACAATTGATTCATTAAATAATCTAACAACTATCATTTCAGTAGTAAAAGATTTGCCTTAGCTCCCTCACTAATTAACTTTCATCTAGCTTCTAATAAAGTCATGGATATTTCATTTGTGGACCCTGACTGCATTTGATTTGATGAGGAATTTTCTTGTAATGCAACGTTGCCCAAAAAGAAACCGGGCTGTTTAGGCTCCGGAATTTCTATCTCACTTCCTAACATTTGAAGAACATATGACATGCTGGGTCTGTCCTCTGGATGTTGTTGCACACACAAGAGACTAACATGAATGCATCGCAAAACTTCCGATACAATCCATGAGTCTTGTATGTTTTCATCTATCGATTCTGAAGCTCTTCCCTCCTTCCATAGTATCCATGCCTGACAAAACACAAAAAATGCCTATTACATTTCAATTTGACATAAATTAAAGGCAAAATAGGTATATTGATCCTATATGTTTATTTTATTTTTATATTAGTCCTGTAAGTTTTTTATTTTTCAAATTGGTCCTATATGTTACGTTCCGTTTCCACGTTAGTCCTTTCCGTCAATTTCGACCTTATATAGTCAAATCAAATACCACGTGTCGGACTAAGGTGATAGCCACATCAAATTCAAAACTGACGGCGTTAGGTCAAAATTGACAAAAAGGATTAATGTGAAAACGGAACATAACGTGTAGGACCAATTTGAAAAATAAAAAACTTACAGGATTAATATGAAAAATAAAATAAACGTGTAGGACTAATTTACCTATTTTGCCTAAATTAAAATATATTTCACACACTTACATGACTAATAAGGTTATGGCTATGGTCTGAATGAGAAAACCCTCTACTTTTCTTTCCATAAATAATCTCCAGCACCAAAATACCAAAACTAAAGACGTCGGATTTAACTGAAAATAGTCCCTTAGCAATGTATTCTGGAGCCATGTAACCACTGCAAGACACCATTTTCAACAAAATAAATAACGAAGTTCTGAAACAGATTTTAGAATACCATCATTCCTAAGTAAACACTTACAAGGTCCCCACTACTTTGTTTGTGTTTTCTTCAATTTGTTCTTCTCCAAAAGTTCTAGCCGTGCCAAAATCTGATATTTTTGGATTCAATTTTTCATCAAGTAAAATATTACTTGCTTTTAGATCTCTGTGGACAATTCTCAGTCTGGAGTCTCGATGAAGATACATAAGACCCCGGGCAATTCCAGAAATAATGTGGAAGCGCTTAGGCCAATCTAACAACTTCGCTTTACTATGATCTGTTTGGTAATTGTTATCAAAAGTAAATCAAATGTCCAATTTCAATTCTTGAAATTCAAACTTCAAGTGTCATAAGTTGTTTAGTGGCACATAATTCATTTTTTAGTCTGTTGGTCTAACCTACCAGAAGGAATTTTAGATTCATACAAAAAATGAAGGAGTCCAAACTACTGTTTGGCATGTACTCATAAACCAGCATTTGTTCCTGTTTCTGGATGCACCAGCCAAGAAGTTTCACAAGATTCCGGTGTTGAAGTTTTGCAATAAGTTTTACCTCATTCTTGAACTCAGTCATTCCTTGTCCTGAGCTACTTGAAAGCCTCTTCACAGCAACATCTTTCCCATTTATCAATCTTCCCTGTATATTCACATTTGTGAGCATATTGGGATACTCATCATACCATTAGCACTTCAGTTGCTTTTATTAATGCTCAAGTATGAAATTACCCTGTACACAGGTCCGAATCCACCTTCTCCGATTTTGTTGTTCTCTGAAAAGTTATTGGTAGCACTAGCTAATGTTGACATGGTAAACATTGGGAGTTCTAGATCATCCTCATGTCCTCCGTTGTATTGAACTCCAAATTTTGTCAATTTCTCTAGAAAAATTGGGAAAAAAAGGGTTCAAATCTTTCATTTTGTTTTTTCCCAAGCTTGAATGTACATTAGGTGTTATAAATCTAGACTCCAAAGGAAAAGAATGTCAATAACAAAATATTCATGCAACAGTTGACAACAACCAATCATATTTGCAATAAAAAATGAGGTTTGAAATGATGCCAGAGTTTATTTTTGCAGAATTGTTCGCAAGCGTTTAGGGTAATATATTTGTTTCAATAGCTGAGTTAGAAACGTAAACATGAGATCATTCATTTAAGAGAAAATGCTGATAAAAACAATTCATTTAAGAAAAAATGGTAGTAAGTTAATTTACCTGCAATGTTTCTGCGGACTTTGTAGATAAAATAGCAGCCAACTAAAAGCATTCCAGCAAACCCCGCAATGGTGGAAGCGACTATAGTTGTTAAATTCTTGTTGTGCTCATATTCCACATCATCTTGGTTGAAACCAATCAAACAAAATATCTAGCTTTAGTTAATAAATTTTAAAGAGTAAAGGCCCAAAGTGATCCCTCAAATTTTTTGAGTAGCCCAGTTTGGTCCCTAAAAAAAAATAAGGACAATTTGGTCTCCACGTGGGACAATTTGATCCCCCAAATTTTAAAAACGGGGGACAATTCGGTCCTTCCGTAAGGACCAGATTATCTCCCGTTTTAAAATTTCGGGGACCAAATTGTCATTTTCTTTTTTTCAGGGACCAAACTGACCTACTAGAAAGAATTGAGGGACCACTTTGGCCTTTACTCAATTTTAAAAGAAGGAACTTGAAATTTTTAAAAGATGAAATTAAAGTGGATTCTTGATGAGAAGAATCCCCATTTACCAAGACTAGGCTGCGCTTGTTTGAGTTTGTGGAAAATAGGAAGAAAGAAAATGGTGAGGAATGAAATTGGAGTGGTGTAGAAAGATGTTAATTTTACTTACTATTGTACGGTAGATTGTGGAAATCACTTTTCATGATATAAAAATTTGTGGGGTGGAGCCTAAATGGGGTGCATTTCACTATCATGCATGACCATTTCATTTTTCACCAAGAAAATGTGCAGTGACTTTCATTCTGAAAATCTCATTTCCTAATTTTCTTCTTACTAACTACTCAAACAAGCACAACCGAGGTGGGAAAGAATGAGTCCCTACCTAATTCTGAAGCAGCCATTCGAACATATAGATATTGTCCGTCAGATTGAAACTGTCTAATATCAATTAGATCACCAAACCACATGACACAGCCGCTTCCTTCTCCTCTGATATCTGTGTTAGTAAAGGCCATACAAGAACAATTATTCAAGCACTTAGCTCTACATTCCTCTAGACCAATTTTCTCATCCACCCAAGTATTTGTAGTATCTGGTACTTTCAAATCTGCTATTCTCACAAACCCATCCGTGTAATTGTCCTTGCAGCTTAATGGTACATTGCGGATGCATCCTTCAGACCATTCCAATGAGTTCCATGCTTGAGTTGACTTAGGCCTGAACCCTTTTAAACATTGGCAAAGTGGGTTTTCAGTAATGATACAATTCCCATTAGCTCCACATAGGCCATAACGATCACAGTAGTCTACTGGTTTTGATGCATAAACCCTCCAAACTTGATCAGATTCCACCCAAACATACCTATAGCGAGTATAATCAGGTTGGTTCATCACTATTCTTGAGAAAACTGAATTATTTGTGAGGTAGTATGTATAGTAGTACTCATCCTTATTTCTTACGTATTGGAAACTATAGACAGAGTTGTTGTTCACTTGTGGAGTACCACTTGACACCAGGCCATTCCATGGTCCAAATCGGCTGTACATTTCTCCCCCCTTCGTCAAATATGCATCAGGGTAGCCATTTTGAGATGCATTGCAAGAAAAGTCTCCAGGTGCTGGATCATTGGGACTTTTCCAAGCAGTTAAAGTCCAATTCAGTCCTTTTCTCTTGCTCCATCCAATTTTCATCCCTGGCAGCATTGTATCAGATGGATAGTCAAAGCTTTGCCACAAGTAGTCTTCCTGATCTGCATCTTTCTCATCCAATACAACAAGATTTCCAGAATCCAAGAGTTTAACAGATGGATTCTGTGCTTGTCTTTGTGAGATTATTGTACTATACCAAACCACTGTGTCATTCTGCTTGAGCACAAGACTGCCAGTGCTGTTAACTGTCAAGGTGCCAGAGGAATCATTGATTGGGTTGACGCGGTTTGCAACCCAAACAACTGTCTGAATTGGGATATTCTTGTACCAAATTCCCAAATAACGCTTCTTGGAATTCCCAGGACTGAAGAAACCAAGTTCAAAGGTTCCTCCTTGGGAAACTAAGGTCATTCCATCATTTATGAACTGGGAATGACCAAGGGAATTAACTGCCACAGATGCTTTTAGAGATGGGACAAGTATAAAAGCAATGATGATCAAAAGAGAAAGAAAATCCATTGAAAGAAAAGGGAGCTGTTGTATCACCTTGTTTCTTTGACTATCTGACTCTCAGGCTTTCCGTAGAGAACTCTCAGAACTGGGAATTCAGAAAGTTGAAGTTTTAAGAAGTGTCAATTACTCTGCCCCACCAAGTACCAACCTTAATAGTGACTTCTGCGACAAACTTTTGGTGTGTTCATAAAGAGTTCCTATTCATCAATGGTCAAAAGCATTTAAAATGGAGAGGTCAGGGGTTGAAAGATATTTTTCTACAGTTTGTTATATGTCTGGAGGTGCCTTCTAATATGAGGGACTAAGTAAGTCCCTCACAGTGAGGAAGTAAAAATGACCGCCTGTAGTAGGTCATTTAGGTGGTATGTTTATAAATTTGACTTTTCATGAGTTGTCCTTTTTAATTTGTTATTTACAGGAAAGTCCTTGTTTATTTTCCTCCACAAGCTTTCTCCTTAAGCTCCGATTTCCTTCCACAACCAGCCACTGTTGCAATCTTGAAGAGAACAAAATGGGCACCTAAAATATCATTTGACCAAAAAGGTTGAAACTTTATAGTTGGAGAAGCTGATATCATGGACCCAGGGGCTTCCCACAAAGAAGAAAAAGGAACACAGAGAGAGGGAGAGTGCAATGAGCAAGGCTTGGTGGTTCTGATATGGGGCGGCGCTGACGTGATGAAGGGGGTCTTTACTTTCTGCAAATCGGGTTATTTTGACTCGGCTGGAGGTAGAAGATGAAGGTAAGTAAACGCTACCCTGTTGTTTACCTTCAAATAAAAATAAGTGTACAAAACTAGTATCACTTCGCTGAGTGACATAATGGTTAGCAGCCTCAGTTCTTTAGTTTGGATGTCTCCATTGTCACGGGTTCGATCCTCACATCTGGTCTTTTTTGGTTACGAGTTCGTGTTTTAGAATAATAAAATGAAAAATAGGAAACGAGTGTCGAACGCGCGACCTGGCAATATAGAGCGATAGTTCTAACCACTGGGCTACTATTATTGTTGTTACTATTGACGTCTTTTATACATACTTAACATATTATTAATGTTACATTTATGATTTTTGTCAGTCATATCCCAATCCGAAAAGTCACTCATCGCCCAGGGTTCTTCGAGGTGGTTGCGCAACTTCCATGGCAGTCGACCACCATTTCCATTTTCAAATTCATATACCAACATATCTCGTCCATAGCAAGATCAAATTTTCACTGAATTAACTACTTAATTAAAGTATTTACCCAGACCAGAAAAAAAAATCTAAGTGAGCAAGGATACCTAAATGGGAATACAGCCATGTGAACAGACCACAGATAATTACAGTAACTGCAACCATGTCAAGTGTCAACAATAAGCACGCATAGAGACTCAGATGAAGATCTCAACTATTGTTACAAGTTCAACCTTCCGGATCTGCTCAGTTGGACCTCTAAACAACAACCACACTTCGCCTAGTCGTATGCCGCTCCTACACTCCCACTTCTGCCACCAGATCGACGGCTTCGTTCCGCCGTCGAACGTCTAGCGATTGAGCCACCATCATGATACTGCAAACATCGTCATAACCAATACAAGGGAAAGGAGATTGAAGGGAGAGAAAAGTTGGGTGACATGAACTTTGTATCTGGAGGATTAAATTGCAATTTGTAATTTTATTAATTTAAATATCAAGGACTGTTAAGCAATTATAAATGAAACCTGTATTATCAGGTTCAAATAGACCATCTAAACCATCCAATTATTTTAATAATAAATCCAATGGCTCATTTTTGCTCCCTCACCATGAGGGACTTGCTTGGTCCCTCATGTTAGAAGCCATATGTGAAATATCGTAAATTAAATTGAAGGTGTATGTGCAATATATATATATTTTTTAATATCTTGGTATTATTGTTAGGAAGTGTGCAACAATTTTTTTTAACAATTTAACCCAAAAATATTAGTAAAGAGTGTGGCTCACACGTGAGTTTATGGGAGGAGGACCTGAGTTCGAATCTCACATAACACATCTTTGAGGAGGGGTGAAATACTTTAATTATGACTAAATACCTGAGTAGAGATTAGTCCCATAACAGTTCTAAAAAATCTAAAGTTATGGGATACTATATGAACTCATGGAAAGTCAAAGATACTAATTATAATAAGTTCCTGCTGAAAAAAACTATTGTTTCTTCTTCTGCTTTGCATTTGCGTTGAATGGCAGCTTGGGACCAGTTCTTTGAAAACGTAAATTATTGTTCGATTATGAAGGGTTGCTTGTCGACAATTAATATGAATAATTAAATATTTTCTCTGGTCCATAATATAAAATAACAAACTCTAAAACATACGAACCAAAAAAATATATTAGAATGAGTTAATCATAATTAATATTCATATAAATATGAATTTCAAAAACACTCATTCTAATTTTAATTAATATTCAAATGATCTATTATTAATAATAATAATTAATAAGAGTAATATTGGAAATTGGTAGACGGGAGGGAGTAACGAAATACTCCCTTCGGTCTCTATTATAAGAAAAAATTAAATAAAATACACATATTAAGGTGATCAGTTAATCTCATTTAAAAGAGTCATTGAGAATAAAAAATTAAGTTTGTTTCCTAAATTACCATTCCTCTTATTTATTAAGCATGTGTTGTTGATAATAAAAGGAGTCATTGGAAAATAAAATTTATATTAAATAAAGGATATTTTGAGAATAACTTCATTAAATAGGATGAAAGTAATTGAAATTTATTTATATTTTAGATCAAAAATTTGAAAATTTTTATTTATATTGCATATTGAAGGGAGTACTTCAGAAGCCGCCTCTGTGACCATGATAACGACATCACTAATATTATAAATTATAAAATTAAAACAAAGCATTGTCATCACTTAAACAGGCGAAAATTGGGTCAGAGACATATTACCCCCCTTAAATCCGCCACTGCCATGTGGTTTTGTCATTATTGTAGATTAATTAATATAATTCCAAAAACTCACTAGGTCAACCATTGTCCATTGAGTTGTCATAAGGGCAGCTTCTCATCCACTATATAGGTGTCACTCGTCTCCACGTTCTTCCATAGAGTATCTGACTACACGATTCAGTATTTTTAACGACAACAACAACACAATAATAATAATGTTGTGAACAGAAATACTAAAACAGAAAAACACACAAAAACAAGAGAAAATTACATTGATTTCTTATGTATATTTTGCACTAGTGATGGAGTGTGATTTAATTATATTTGAGATTACTCTTGTTCAAGAAATTATATTAATTTCTCTTAAACTTTATTTGGTTTCTCAGGTATTCTTTGCGTGTAACTGCGGAGACTAATCCCTCGAGGTACTGGATGATATTTAAGGCCTAACATCTCCCAACCAGACTTTCTCCATACGTAAGAGCCAGTGATCGAATCTCTAATCACTTGCTTAAGAGACACAAGCTTGTTATCACTTGGACCAACCACATGTTGATTTTCTCTCTCTCTCTTCTCTTCTCTTAAACTTTATATTATAAAGAATGTAAGTAAAATGAAAATATAAATCTCCGAGAAGGTCGGTGTAATTTCTTGAAACAAAAGAAGTATTAAGTATAATTAAATTAAATATTCTGGGAGATTAGTATAATTTCCTCAATAAACTAATATCTAACAAATGCAATGCTCATAGGATCAACCAAACTCAATTTCAGTTGAGTTTGTTAGGCGTCAAGCAAATATGGTTGCTCACAAGTTAGTTAAGACGATCGTATCTATGGCTTGTAGCCACTTTAATGATTTAGTTCCAACTTGTATTGCGGATGATATTTCTTTGGAAATGAAATAAGTTTTCTTTTGTACAAAAAAAAAAAAAAAAATGCAATCCTCATAGGATCAACCAATAAGAGTGAGGCTAGACCTTCTTGTGGGGATAGAAATGATATAAGCTCTCGGCTGTGGGTAATTTCCTCAACTGAAATGATATAAGCTCTCATCTTCACAAGGAAGTCTACATATAACACCCTTCTAGGACCTTACATTGTCTGTGACACTTCTATAAGATCGAGTAAAGCGGAAAATAAATATTTTAGACCAAAAATGGGTTTACTTTTTTTTTTTTCCATTTTACAAATAGTACGATAAATAGTCTTTAACATACATCATCAAACTTGTTTATAAATATTTTACAATCATTCTCCAGGTACTATCAGCCATAACATAAACATCCAGATAATGGCGGAAATACCAACGCCAGTAAAATAACAACATACTGGAAATATATTTATAATAATAGGAAACAGCATTAGAGACGCAGCTCCATAAATATAAACATAGACACAAGACTCATTATGCTGCCCAGTACAAAACAATGACGGAATGTCATCCCCACACAACTGGAACAGTCATGGATGATACGCCGTCATGCTGTGGGTATACTCCCACGTCTACTATACCAAAGCCACAAAGATTGTGTCCATGCGTCCAAGTCATCTCAAACTCCAACAGAGTGTGATGGCGTAACATTGCTGTCATCATCTTTGTAGAACGTAAAATAAAACAGAAAACCAGAAAATACAGAAAATGAGGTGAGATCCCCATTCATCATACACATAATGCAGATATACAGTGGTACGACACACAGATACGTACAACTATCAATATACAATTATATCATCAATCATGTCAGAATAATAGTGTTTCACAGAAACATAATCACAGGGCAACGTTTTCCTAGATAGGAGACACCTAAGACTCGAGGAATGACATCTGATTCCAATACCATGGTTTTAACAAATAGTTGGAGAGAGTGGGTCGGATGATTGTTCCAGATTACACCAGCCTTGGGTAAAATGTGTCAACAGTCAGCAACGTGCACATAGGCTTTTTAGGGAACATCCTACACTACCAGAACACACGTAGCATCTAGTCGAGTATGTCGATGTATTGCAAGATCACCACGCCAGTATTTCAAACCCCGACATCCCTAAGCATTAACCAGATCATCACTAAGGAATTCACACCCGCATTAAAGTGTCAGCTTAATCTCCTAGGCACAACGACCTTACAGAACATAGTTTCACTATGTTTTTAGGCAAAATTTGCCGGAAATGCGTTCTTCTTGTCCATCCACAGGATGACCTCTTGATTCCACCGGAATCCTTTCGACGTGCTTTCTCAGATGCTAGATGTTTTCAGGTCCGAATCATCGACCCTTAACATCGAGCTAAAGTTCGCAAGAAACCTTGCATCTTTGTACAAAAGTATCTTAAAGCACTTGATTACAAATCCTAACTCATTATGAAATTGGATCACAAGTCCAATTATTTATTTCTTTGCACTTTTCTAGTTGAGCCTTTTTCTTGGCTTTCAAGAAAACAAATAATTCTGAGTCCATTAAATTTTATGCAGATATGGATAACGAATTATCCATACTTTATGACATAAGGTCTTGTTCTACCCTACACCATAAATTATGAAGTTCGAGTTTTCACTAAGTCGTTCATGACTTAGGTTTTTGCGTTCATGACTTAGGTTTTTGCATTTTACCGTAAATGCTCGTCCTCACAGACTAAAATCATTTTTTTCTTAAAACAAAAACCTTTGGTTAAAACCAATCATTTTGAAATCAAATTCCACCAAAAGTACATAAGTACTAAATTCCTCAAAAACAGTTTCTCAAAAAAGGTCGAAATTCATTACACAGTTTTACCGCTTTTTACTGTATTTCAGCTTAAATTCCGTATTTTAAAAAATATGATAGTTTTTCTCAAATACTTCACTTTCTTAGGTTCAAATACTTGTATTAAAAATATTAAAATGATAATTTCGAGTTTCACTTCACGGTTGTACAAAAATTCTAAAACTTGAACGAACGTCGCTAAATTTGAAAATCGTGTAAGTCCTTTTTCAACGATTTTTAAACCAAATGATCCAAAACTCATTTTGGAGTCTTAGGACACTTAAATAAACTTCAAAAATAGTTTCAAACTGGCTAAAACAGTTTTGGACGAAATTAGAACCCTTGTTTATTTTTCATGTCTGATTTCGCAAACATTCTATTTTTAAGTCCGCTAAAACATGATTATACTGCCCTAAAGACAGTTTGATGAAACTGGGAATTTTTATTTGTTTTGTTACTCCTCAAAACCGTAATTAATCATATTATTTCATAATTTTAAGCCTTAAGATTTTCATAGTCATTTTCCTCCTCATGACCAAAACCAATACTATCACAAATGAAGATTTTTTCTTCATCAATCAAACTCACAAACAAACAATATATATATATATATATATATATATCAAAGTACTAATTAAAACCTTTAAAATAGGATAAGACAGATTATACTTCCCTAAAAATAGTTTGGCGAAACTGGGAATTTTTCTTTGTTTTGTAACTCCTCAAAACCTTAATTTATCATAGTATTTCATGATTTTAAACCTTAAGATTTTCATAGTCATTTTCCTCCTCATGACCGAAACCAATACTATCACAAATGAAGATTTTCTCTTCATCAATCAAGCTCATAAACAAACATATATATTCATATATCAAAGTACTAATTAATAACATGAAATTCAAACATATTAGGCATACTTTGTGATACTTGATTAAGTGTGCATGCAATTCATAAATTTTTTTTTCCAAGTAAACATGCATCAAATAAGCATATCACAACCAAGCACCAAATCAATTCCTCCAAGAGGATCACACCCTCACACTCAGGGTTTTAGAACCAACATACAAAAACATTAAGCCACCAACATATCTATCCTAAGGTAGGATGATGGTAATCTCCCCCATACCTCTTGAAGACAAAAGATTTCTTTATCCTTGAATCTTCCTTTCCTTTCAAACAAAGTCACAAACACTAAACCTTCAACAATCAATAACAACTAGTTAAATAAACAAGAAAACTCATGATCCACCCCAATAGGGTATGGTTCGGCCAAGACAAAATAAAAGGGCTAGGCTTTTCCATTTTTTTCAAGCTCTTGGATATATGATCCTAGAGTCTTAGATAACATAAAAAATTTGCCATAACCCACAAATTCCATTTCTATAATTTTCCATGATTTAAAACATGAAATATCGTGAAAATGGAACTTGAACAAAACATGGAAATAAGAAGGGAACTTGTGAAGAGAAGAGGAGTTATGATCATGGATCATAAGGCTATACCTCTAGAAGATGAAGAAATGAACAAGAACTTGAAGTTCCAATGTAAACCTTAGGGATGAACTTAGGGATTTTGTGTAGGAAATATGAAGAAATGAGAGAAGTGTTGGTTAGAAGGGGAAGGATGGAAGTTGTAACACCCCGATTTTTCTACTTTGCTATAATCACTGTTATGTGTGTAATTGTGTGCTTAATTATTTTAATTTGAGAAAAATTATTTTAAAAAAACACCAAAAATATATTTTCATAGTCCATTTATTTTAGAAAATTATTCTGGGAATTTTCGGTAGAAAATCTCAGACGATCCCGGTCTGTGTTTTCACCGTCAGTAGAACTCTACTGACCCGGAAAATGAATTTCAAATCGCAAAATAAAAATTTAATTGTTTCCAATTCAATTTTAATCATTTTCATGATTTTGGAAATTATTTCTTTCAATATGAATTTTTCGGGTGGAAATTTACGAAGGAAAATACGAACGATCTTCACTGTCGAGAAATAAATAGCACCGGGACGAGCCAAAATATTTGGAATCAGATATGCTGCAGACTTGGAAGGATTTTGAGATGACTTGATGAGACTTGACATTTAGAATCTCATCATTGTCTTACAAGCTATTAATTTTTGTATAGATTCACAAGAAAACATAATTTGGTCAAATACAAATTTTATATTGCTAAAAAAAAAAAAAAATCCACTCCCAACTCAGCTGATGTGCAGCAGACCCCTCCCCCACACTCATCTATAAATACCCTCCTCCAAACTCTAATTCCTTTTTGATTTCTCTCTACAAGTTCACCCCCACACTCACACACTCATTTACTCACCAAACTCACACCGAGATTTTGACCCCCTTATGTTCTGAAACTCGAAAAACTTTAAGCATGAAAGTTGTTCTTCTTTCTCTCCTCTTTCTAACAAGACAAATATCATAAAAAACGGATGATTATATTGGGAGATATGTCCAAATTACCAAAACTGCTCAAAATCCCCAGTAACACACGAGGACAGCATAAATAAGGCACTTTTTCGCCCTTTTCTGTTTCTAATCAAGAAAAAACTTAAACAGAAAAGTTGTTCCTTTATTTCTTATCTTTCCAACAAGACCAAGATCGTAGTCTTTGGATGAGTAGATTGTAAGATACACTCAAAATACTACCACAACCTCAAAGCTGTCAACTTTTTCTAAGCTTGTTGTGGATTCCTTCTCTTCATTCTTCATCACACAAGGGTATAACTCTTTTCATCTGCTCTTTATCTCTTCAAATATTTATTTTTAAAATGCATGTCATTTTTTTTACATTGCATGCTAAGTTTTTATTTTTTATTTTTATTTTATTTATTTATTTTTTTTAAATTTTTTTATGTTGCATGTTTATAGTTTCAACTAAAAACTTCAAGAAAAATCTTTAGAAAAACTTTTTTTTAGCATGAAACTAATTTTTATAAACTCATCTTCATCTCTACTTTCAACTTGTTAGCTTGCATGAAACGAAACAACTCTTCCAACCACATTTTCAATAGGGTGACCGAAACCCTATATGTAGAAAATAGGTGTTTTTGGTTCAAATCCTAATGCATGAGAAAATGGAGTGTTTTGATGATTTTCCTTATATTGTATGTTTGCATGTGTGTTTTTGAGGGTCTAAGACCCTTGAATGTTGGTTTTATGGCTTGAGGATGATGCTAGAGTGAAGATAATAACTTGGTGTGGATGAACCTATGCAAAATATAAATCTGGCAGCATGACATATACTTTTTCGTAAGCCCATAACTTTTTATAAAAAAACGTGTTTCTAAAATTTAAATACATATTTGGAAAGAAGACTAGTGGGGCTTCAATTTGATATATAATATGTAAGTATTTGGATAAGATTTTCTGAATTAAAACACCTCTCAAAGTAGAACCAAATTCTGTCTGCGAAATTATGAACATCATGGGTTGCATGATGATTTTGAGTATGGTTTTGAAGGTTAAAAACTTTTATAAAATTTTTGGGGTTACTACTGAAGTATGACTAAAGTTTGGTTGAAGATTTGAGATTTTTACATGTGGTTATAAAGAGACACAATTTCATGAAGTTGTATGTTGGTGAACTCGGATTTCTGGAAAATCCTGCACAAACAGAGGCAGTGTGAGATTTTTAATAAATTAATGCCTTCGAATTTTGGCATGGGACCAACTACAATATGTGTATATGTGAGTTGGATACCTTCAATTAAAATTTCAAGGATTTTGAAGGTCATTTGGATGATCATTCACAATTTAAACCCACTGCTGTCCTAAAGATGATTTTATAAAAGAGTTCACTCAAAGTTTTGTATGAAAAATATGATTTTGAAAATAATATCTTTTAACATGATCAAGTAAATATTTTTGGTATAAAATGGTCTAACAAGTGTTAACATTAAAGGTATAAGAATATGGGATTCAAGTGTACATATATATATATATATATATAAGTCTTGGATCAAATGTAAATCCAAGAATTAAGAGTTTGAAAAATCTCTAGCATCATTTTTTTTTCTAGCCATGGCCAAAACCTATACTTAGAAAGATAGGATGATTTTGTTGTTCGTTTAATTCTTAGACTTATGGCATGCGGTGGGCAAAGGAGGTTCGCTCTGGGCAACACGGAAACAAAGATCTTGTCTACCCGTCGAATCAGGTAAGGGGAGAAAGCCTGAGGGATACTTATTTTATGATGACTACTATGCCATGTGTGTTTGTTTGTATTGGTTGATGTTGTTATTATTGTGATTGTTTTAGTTGATTATGAATGTGTTATGTGTTAATGATTTTTGAGACATATGAGTGTTGTTTATATATGTCAAAGTGTTGCCTATATGTTGATGATGTACTTGATGTTGTATATGTCTTAATTGATGACTTATAAAAAATATGCATGTTGCTCAAATATGTGCTTAAGTTGTTGTATATGTGCTGAAGTTGTTGCATGGAAGCCTAACCATTGGTTAGAGCTCAACTAAGGAAGATAAAAACTTTAAGAAAATATTTACAAAGAAAATCACAAGTAAAGATTTATTTTCAACAAGGGGGAAGATAAGTAATTTTAATGATTGGTGAATATTTTAGAAAATAAAAACAATTTTTATAAAGAAAATTCAATTGAAAAATTCAAGTGATTTTATACAAAAAGAATCAATTTCTTTGAAAATGTTTTTAAACAGAAGTTTATTTTGGAATTGAAAAGAGTTTATTTGGAGATTTTCAAATGTTTTAGGAAAAAAAGAAGAATTTTAAAATAAAATGGTTTTATGAAAACAGAATAGATTTTTTTTTAAGAACTTAAAGTTTTAAACAAAAGAATTTCAAAAGAAGAGATTTTACTCAAAAAGATTTTATTCAAAAAGAAATATCCGATAACTAGGATAAGTTACGGAAATTTTCGGTTTTGTATTTGTTTTTCACTGAACAAAAAAATAAGATGAAAAGTGAACCGAGTAACCGAGACGTCGGAGTACTCGAGTTCTGACACGTGGATTCATGATCCGTATCACAACCACGCTATGGACTGTGTGTCCTATATATGTATTATGGACTGCGTGTCCCGATAAAAGTGGCTTGGACTGTGTGTCCTTTGTGAGTTGTGATAAACGTGTAAAACTGAGTAAAAAGGGGGTAAAGACTGTTTTCTACTACCACAAAGTTCTGGGCCAGTGCACGGGTCCAGGACCATTGTGATTGGACACTCGGACTTTAATGTCCTGTGTTAACAATAAAAGTCTTAAAACACAAAAATTCAAGGTGGTCGTGAGCCATGGGCCTCGACAAGGAAAAAACGAAGCACAAAGAAAAGCAGCGAAAATAAAGGGATTTTTACATGCATTGGTTTTTCGGCAGACGTGCCCAACTTTATAACTTCAGCCTGTGTGGCCAAAGATTGGGCCTGTGTGGCCAAAATTTAGCCTGTGTGGCAGTTGGGCCTGTGTGGCCAAGATTATGAGCCTGTGTGGCAGTTGGGCCTGTGTGGCCAAAATTTTAAGCCTGGATGGCTAATGAGCCTGATCAGCTCACTATTTTTCAAAATTGCATGGTGTTGGAGATCTCCGGAGACTAGGATAGAATGATGAAATATAGAAGTGCCATGTTTTCAAAAACGACGACGAATTGTTGATTGGTATGATTTATTTGTAATAATTTATATGTTGAATATGTATATTTATCTGTATATGTTGCTCTGTGTTTGGGCATGTAGTCGTCATAATACATCCATATATTGGTATCTCACCCTTACAATATATCAGGTGTTCCTGGCCCTTTTTTATGGTGCTTTGTTACACGAGGACAAGTTGTGTCGAGAAGTTCCTGACCTCACTTAAGGATAGTACTTCCGATCCTTGAAGAGGTTGGTGAGAATTTTATGGTGAGAACTACAGAGTTCTTTCCAGTAATTGTCTTTTAGATCGACCAGCTTAGGATGCTTCCTTTGGGACGGGTATTTTATGAAAGTTGTTATAGGTGGTTTTGAAGAACTTTGTAATGATCTTATAAATTTCAGTTTGAAAGATTATTTCATGAAAGTTTATATGTTGAAGTGCTTTGAGTCATAAATGAACCTAGCTTTTGTGTGCTATTAAGCATGGTATGATATTATGTTTGAGTCGTGTGCACTAGTCCTTTTTTAAAACACTCCGTATAAAAGAAAAAGAAAAAAAAAATTGTTTACCCTATATTTTCAGACTTCTGAAAAATAAGAGAAGTTTTCTGAAAGTAACCAGCAAACTTTCATTTTAATTTGTTTCCATATGTGATTAGGAGGTAATGCCCAAGGGGGTGTTACAGCAGCCGTGTACTCTTGCCAATAAGGAGAAGAAATTGGCTTTGATAACCTTAAATGAAAACCATAGTTGATGTTAACCAAAGCTAGGTTAGGTTATAAGGAAAATATCTAGATATTTTTGTTTCAAGTCATTATGACTTGGTGAGTCATCATGGATGACTCGTCGTCTTGGCTCCCGGAGTATCCCTGTAGTTCCGTATTCGGTTCCGTCGTTTACCCGATTTAGGTTTTACGGTGTTTTCTTCAAAAATTCGCCCGAATAAAATATAATATTTTATTTTTGTGCGAAACTTTTAGAAATAGACTTTATCAATGAAATTATGATAAAATCTAGAATTTCTCAGTTTCGGGTCAAATTATGGTTTCTGCCATTATAAAACTATACTGTCAGTAAAAACGCAGACCGGTTTCCGTCTGAGTCCCTAACTTCCTACAATACAGTAGGTTTTAGATATAATTTTGTTTTTTTAAAAAAAAAAAAATCATTTTCTTGACTACCGGTAAAAATATAAACAGATAAATAATTACCGATACAATAAAACAGATAAAACGTAAGGTAACAGACATGGTGTTACAACACTACCCCTCTAAAAAGAATTTCATCCGCGAAATTAAAGTTACCTTAAAACAGATGCGGATATTGTTCCTTCATCTTTTCCTCCAACTCCCATGTAGCATCTCCCGACGTTGCATTCTAGATCACTTTAACCAACGAGATTGCCTTCCCTCTTAGCTGTTTCACTCTCTGGTCCTCGATCCTTACTGGTAGTGCCTCATAGGTTAAGTTATCTTTCAATTGTACTGTATCAGGTGCTATGACATGACTAGGATCAATGAATATACTTTTGCAGTTGCGACACGTGGAAAACACTGTGAAGATTTGAAAGAAAAGGCGATAAGGCAATTTGGCAAGCTACAGGACCTACTCGACGAAGAATTTGGTAGGGTCCAATGAATTTAGGAGTGAGTTTCCTGAATTTAATCACCCTGCCAACCCCAGTCATAGGCGTGACTCTAAAAATACATGATCGCCTTCTTCAAACTCAAGAGGTCGTTGTCTCCTGTCCGCATAACTCTTTTGTCGACTTTGAGTTGTCCGCATTTTCTCCTGAATCATTTTTACCTTTTTTGTTGTCTGTTGCACGATGTCTGGTCCCAACACTAAAATTTCTCCATCTTGGTACCATCACAAAGGTGTTCTACATCATCGACCATATAAAGCCTCATAGGGTGCCATTCTTATGCTTGAGTGGAAACTGTTGTTGTAGGTGAATTCTATCAATGCTAGAAATTCATCCCAACTCCCGGTGTGCTCCAACACACAAGCTCTCAGCAAGTCTTCAAGCGACTGGATTGTCCTCTCTGATTGTCCATCTGTCTGTGGATGATATGCCCAATCTGAACTTTGTTCCTAGCGACTCTTGCAGACTTTGCCAGAACCTTGATGTAAACCTCGGATCTCGATCCAAAATAATATTCGAAGGTACACCATGAAATCTGACAATCTCCATGATGTATAACTGAGTCAATCTCTCCATTGAATACTTTATGTTGATGGGCAAAAAGTGAGCCGACTTAATTAGTCGATCAACTATTACTCATATCACATCATGTCCCTTCCAGGTCCTTGGCAAGCTTGTCACAAAATCCATCGCGATACCATCCCATTTCCATTCTGGGATGCTCAAAGGTTGTAGCATTCCGGCTGGTCTTTGATGCTCAGTCTTAGCCTTTTGACAGACTAAACATGAAGCGACATATTCCATTACGTCTCTCTTCATCCCATACCACCAATACAATCACTTGAGGTCTTGATACATCTTTGTTGCTCCTGGATGCATACTCAGTTTACTCTTGTGGGCTTCCTCCAGAATCAACTTTCTGAGCTCGGAATCGTCCGATACACAAATCCTTTCAACGAACCTTAAGATTCCATCTGTCCCCTCTTTAAATTCTGATATTGCTCCTTGTCGCACCAATTCCCTTTTTTCTTGTAGGTACTGATCACTTTCTTGTTTATTTCGTATTTGTTCCATCAATCCATTGGAAACAGTAATCATACATAAGCAAAGTTTTCCTGGTGACATCTCAACCGTCAACCGCATATCTCGGAATTGCTCTAACAACTCTTGTTCTTTGACCATCATTGCAGACACATGCATTGATTTTCTACTCAAGGCATCCGCTACCACATTTGTTTTTCCGAGGTGGTACTGTAGATGGAAATCGTAATCTTTTATAAATTCCAACCAGCGTCTCTGTCGCATGTTGAGCTCCTTTTGCTCAAAGAGATATTTTAAGCTTTTGTGATCACTGAAAATGTTGAACGTTGCTCCATACAGATAATGCCTCCAAATTTCAGTGCAAAAACTATAGCTGCTAACTCCAAGTTGTGCATTGGGTAGTTCCTCTCATGAATTTTCAACTGTCTTAAAGCATAGGCTACCACTTTCCAATTTTGTATTAGTACACAACCTAACCCCTGATGCAAAGCATCACAGTATACCTCAAAAGACTCCTTAGGATCAGGTACTACTAACACAGGTGAAGTATTCAACCTTCTCTTTAACTCTTGGAAACTCTCCTCGCACGCTTCAGTCCATGTAAATGCTTGGTCCTTCCGAGTTAATTGGGTAAGAGGTCCTACTATTTTGGAGAATTCCTCAATGAATCTCCTATAGTATCCAGCTAAACCCACGAAACTATGGATTTCCATTACCGTCTTTGGTTTCTCCCATTATAGAATAGCCTCAACTTTCGACGGATCCACTGTGATACCTTCATTCGAGATAACGTGTCCCAAAAATTGAACTTTGTCCAACCAAAACTCGCACTTATCAGGTTTCGCATATAACTGTTTCTCCTTTAAGATCTGGAGAACCATACTGAGATGTTCAGCATGCTTCTCTTGAGTAGGAGAATAGATTAGAATGTCGTCTATGAATACAATGACAAACTGATCTAGATAAAGACGAAAAATCATATTCATGTAATCATTGAATATAGCAGGTGCATTCGTCACTCCGAATGACATCACAAGGTATTCGTAATGCCCATAGCGTGTTCGAAACGCTGTCTTCGGGATATCCTTCGCCTTCACACGAATCCGATGATACCTTGATCGTAGATCTATCTTCGAAAAAAACTGCTGCTCCACGCAACTGATCCATCAAATCATCTATCCTTGGAAGAGGATACTTGTTCTTGATCGTCACTTTGTTTAACTGACGGAAATCTACACATAAGTGTGAAGTCCCATCCTTCTTCTTCACAAGCAAACCTGGAGCTCCCCAGGGTGTCACACTAGGTCTAATGAACTCTTTCCTCATCAGTTCCACCAATTGCTCCTTCAAGTCCTCTAGATCTGATGGCGATATACGGTATGGTGCCATGGATATCGATCCAGAACCTGGGACCAGATCAATCGCAAACTCAATGTCTCGAACAAGCGGTAGCCCAGGTACATCTTTAGGAAAAACTTCAGGAAACTCATTGATAACAGGTATAGACTGTAAGTCAAACTCACCCTTGACATCCAAAGAAAATAGCAACATGTATCCTTGAGCTCCCTCTCTCAAAGAAGCTCTTACTTGATTAGCAGAAAAAAATCCAGAAATCTCATCCTTAAGGAAAATTAAGGCTTTATTTGCACAGTCTAACAGGATATGGTTAGAACACAACCAATCTATCCCTATCAACCAAAAATTTCCTATCCTCTACCAAGATAGCACAATTCCAACAAGCTGTAGTAGTTAAAACAGGTTCAGCAGTTGGTATAGATATAATCAAGTCAAAAGGTAAAGAAGACACAGGTAATCCTAGCAATTTAGCACAGTCATATGCAATTAACGAATGAGTCGCACCCGAATCAAATAGTATAGTTAAAGATTTACCTCCTATGACACACTGTCCCTAAATCAGATCTTCATTACGAGAGGCATCAACACCACTCATGGTATAGACTCTTCCTCCAGCCCTATGCCTTGCAGCTCGCATGTTGCTCACAGAAGGTTCTGTCTTGGACTGGCCACAATTCCTAGCGAGGTGCCCAGACTGTCCACACTTAAAGCAAATGATGCCAGTAATCTTGCAATCCTTTGTAGCATGACCCATGCCACACTTCATGCACTTCTGTGGAAGATTTTGAGATGTCCCCTAACCTCCACTGCTACCACAAAAAGATCGTTGTTGCCACTGCTGCTGGCCTTGCGGCCTATTGTATGGCTTCCTCTGAAATCGGTTGTTATTGTTGTAGTTCCCCCTCTTGAACCTAGACGGTCCAAAACCTTGTTGTCTGGTGTCACGACTCGCCTTCAAGTCTTCAATTTGCCTACATTTGTCCAGCAGCTTCGGAAATATAGATATTTCTAGTGGAAATATTGCTTCCTTCAACTCATACCGCAACCCTCCTTCAAACCTGCGACACTTCCACTCTTCATGTGGGTTGTCACATAGATAGCCTGAAAACTTCGCCAAGCTTTTGAATCTGGCACCGTATTCAGCTACGGTCATACTACCTTGTTTCAGCTGCAGAATTTCCGTTTCTTTGGCGTCTCTTGCACTTGCTGGAAAATACTTCTCTAGAAACTTCCTCCGAAAAGCTACCTAGTTGACCGCCTGTTGATCATGCTCAAGCACTTGGCGAGCTCCCCTCCACCAATTCTCAGCATCGCCCACCAGCATGTAGGCAGCATAGGTAACCTTATCATTATCAACACATCTCATAGCAGTAAAAATCTTTTCCAGCGATTGAATCCAAAGCTCAGCTCGATCAGGATTAAACTCACCCTTGAATACAACGGGTTTCTGCGTAGGAATTCATCCAGTCCTCTGCTTTCAGCTCCCCTTTCATCACGTCTAATCAACGTGACAGTCATTTGTGTCATCGCTCGCACAGCTACAGCCATATTTCCTCCGCCACTAGCCATTATAATCCTACAAGACTAAGATTAATTAGTCATGAAGATTACAATAAACCCATCGCAAAACAATATCATTTCTCTCAGAAATAATATCAAAAGCACACAGAGAATGCACAGCACAAACCAAGACAGACCTAAATCACAAAACCTAACAGACTCAGTCAGCTCCGATACCAAATAATGTAACACCCTTCTCGGGCGCTACATTGTCTATGACACTTACTTCTATAAGACCGAGTAAAGCAGAAAATAAATATTATTGACCAAAAATACGGGTTTACTTTTTTTTTTTGTTCATTTCACAAATAGTACGATAAACAGTATTTAACATACATCATCAAAATTGTGCATAAATATTTTACAATCATTCTCCAGGTACTATCATTCATAACATAAACATGCAGAAAATGGCGGAAATACCAACGTCAGTAAAATAACAACATACTGGAAATATGTTTATAATAATAGGAAACAACATTGGAGACGCAACACCACAAATATAAACATAGACACAAGACTCATCATGCTGGCCAATACAAAACAATGACGGAATGTCATCCCCACACAACTGTAACAGTCATGGATGATATGCCGTCATGCCATGGGTATACTCCCACGTCTACTATACCCCACGAAGATTGTGTCCATGCGTCCAAGTCATCTCAAACTCCAGTTGAGTGTGATGGCGAAACATTACTGTCATCATCTTTGTAGAATGTAAAATAAAACAGAAAACCAGAAAATACAGAAAATGAGGTGAGATCCCCATTCATCATACACATAACGCAGATATGCAATGGTACGACACACATGTACGTACAACTATCAATATACAGTTAATCATCAATCATGTCAGAATAATAGTGTTTCACAGAAACATAATCACAGGGCAACATTTTCCTAGATAGGAGACATCTAAGACTCGAGGAATGACCTCTGATTCCTATACCATGGTTCTAACAAATAGTCGAAGAGAGTGGTTCGGAGGATTGCTCCGGATTACACCAGCCTTGTGTAAAATGCGTCAACAGTCAACAACGTGCACAAAGGCTTTTCGGGAACATCCTACGCTACTAGAACACACGTAGCATCTAGTCGAGTATGTCGGTGTATTGCAAGATCACCACGCAATAGAGGAGCTACCAACTGGGCCTATATGAGTATTTCATACCCCGACATCCCCAAGCATCAACCAGATCGTCACTACGGAATTCACACCCGCAATAAAGTGTCAGCTCAATCTCCTAGGCACAACGGCCTTACAGAACATAGTTTCACTATGTGTTTAGGAAAAATTTGCCAGAAATGTGTTCTTCTCGTCCATCCATTGGATGACCTCTTGATTCCACCTGAATCCTTTCGACGTGCTTTCTCAGATGCTAGATGTTTTCAGGTCCGAATCACCGACCTTAACATCGAGCTAAAGTTCTCAAGAAACCTTGCATCTTTGTGTAAAAGAATCTTAAAGCACTTGATTACAAATCCTAACTGATTATGAAATTGGATCACAAGTCCAATTATTTATTTCTCTGCACTTTTCTAGTTGAGCCTTTTTCTTGGCTTTCAAGAAAACAAATAATTCTGAGTCCGTTAAATTTTATGGAGATATGGATAATGAATTATCCATACTTTATGACATAAGGTCTTCTTCCACCCCACATCATAAATTATTAAGTTCGAGTTTCTACTAAGTTATTCATGACATAGGTTTTTGCATTTTACCGTAAATGCTCGTCCTCACGGACTAAAATTCTTTTTGTCTTGAAACCAAAACCTTTGGTTAAAACTAATAATTTTGAAATCAAATTCCACCAAAAGTATATAAGTACTAAATTCCTCAAAAATAGTTTCTCAAAAAAGGTCGAAATTCTTTACACAGTTTTACCTCTTTTTACTGTATTTTAACTTAAATTCCGTATTTTGAAAAATAGGATCGTTTTTCTCAAATCCTTCACTTTCTTAGGTTCAAATACTTGCATCAAAATATTAAAATGATAATTTCGAGTTTCACTTCACGGTTGTACAAAAATTCTAAAACTTGACCGAACGTCGCTAAATTTGAAAATCGCATAAGTCCTTTTTCAACAATTTTTAAACCTAATGTTCCAAAACTCATTCTGGAGTCTTAGGACACTTAAATAGACTTCAAAAACAGTTTCGGATGAAATTAGAACCTTTTTTCATGTCCGATTTTGCAAACATTCTGTTTTTAGGTCTGCTAAAACATGATTTTTGTTCTCTTAAGTCCTAAACTCAAATTAAACCCAATTTAAAACCTTTAAAACAAGATAAGACAGATTATACTTCGCTAAAAATAGTTTGGCAAAACTGGGAGTTTTTATTTGTTTTGTTGCTCCTCAAAACCTTAATTAATCAATATATTTCATGATTTTAACCCTTAAGATTTTCATAGTCATTTTCCTCCTCATGATCGAAACCAATACTATCACAAATGAAGATTTTATCTTCATCAATCAAGTGTTAAGTCATAAAGCGTCTGACTTGTCATGCGTCTGACTCACACTCTTGTGGCCTTTGTGTGTTTTGATGAACTCAAACATTAAGTAATTGATTTTACATTGAACCATATGAACATTGCTAATCATCTACTTGAGTTGTGTAGCCAAAGCCTTCTATCATAGCAGGTCAAGTCAACAAAAGATTATTAAAGAATCAAATGGTTGCATACAAGCGTCTGAAGTACAATGAGTCTGAAGTCTGACTCACTGAAGCCTAATCAACATCTTTCGGTCTTATCAAACTCTGAAGAAGAAGCAGTATCGAAGCAGTATCAAATCAAAGCAATCAATGATTGTCATCTTCACTGAAAGCCAAAGGAAAACGACTTACTCGATCATGAGTATATGGAAGAGTAGAAAGTGTCAAGCAATACTCTTATGAAAGGTTATTCGTTCCTACTTGACTGACTATGCTGAAGACCAAAGAAGCATGAAGTCACCAGTCAGAGTAATGATCAAAGTATTCAAAGAATGCATACACTATCTTCTGAAGTAAGTTGAAAAAAGAAGAAGGATCAAGATAAGCGTCTATCTCTCTCAGTATGCGTCTAAGCCTCTGACAAGGTCAGAACCAATTTTCTGTCAGATTAACATGTTTGATTCAAGAGATTTTTAAACATCCACAAACTTGAAGATGTGAAATGCAAAAGTCACTTTTGTGATATTGAAGTACGTGCCAAGGAGAAAAGCTCTCTATGAAGGAATCATTTAATCTCTGATTCAATGTTAGTAGTGATTTGAAATATAGTTAATTAAACTTGAAAGAAGTTTATTAATATATTTCTTATCTTCAATCTAAATCAGAAAAAGGAGAAAAGACAAAAAGGCAAAGCTACAAAAAAACATTTCTTATGTTAGCAAAAGACAAGCTACTTTATCAGAGCCTTTCTAAGTGTTACACAAATAAGGAAAGAATGTTGCCCAAAGCCTGAAAAGCATATCTGCTATACTCATATGTCAACAAGGAATCTTCAACGTTCTTCAAAGCATTTATTATCAAGTCAGAACGGCTATTTTCTGAAGAACAAAGCTGAAGACTCTCAAATGCACCTCAATGGATCTTTGTGATCAAGTATAAATAGAAGAAGTTGAAGACTGAACAACAAGTGATGTGATACAGTGATAAGCAACCAGAGAAATTACTCATCAACTGAAAAGCTATATTATTGAAAGAACAGTACTCATCTTATATATCGATAGCTAAAAACTCTCGTCACACACATATCTTCTTCACACTCTGAATATCATTTGAAGAAGAAATCATCTGCAACACACCAAGGACCAAGTTCATATCAACTCTCTGCAGTGTTTGAAGATTGGTAGAATTGCTTTGTAACTTTGAAGTTGTGCTTCAAAACTCTCTCAAAACTCTCTGAGCCTGAAGATGCTTGTTTCAAGAATACCTGTTGAGCCTGAAGAGGCTAGGTGTGCAAACAATACTTGTGGTTGAGCCTTGAGAGGCTAGATGTGCAAATAATACTCGTCTGTAACCTTGATCAGTTATAGTGTTAAAACTTGGTTAAGCCAAGGACTGGATGTAGCCCAAGGTTTGTGGGTGAACCAGGATAAATCTGAGTATATTCTCTCTCTATCCTTCACTCTATTATTCAATTATTTATCTAGTTTTAGTAACTAACTCGGGTGTGCTATATAGTTGCTAATTAGTGTGTTGTGAAAGGCATCTATTCTAAGAGCCACTTTCATTCACTGATTTTGTTTTGTGCTTCTTAAACTCTGATTTTCGAAAACACTATTCAACCCCCTTTCTAGTGTTGTTTTGTGCCATTTCATCAAGCTCACAAACAAACTTACATATTCAAATATCAAAGTACTAATTAATAACATGAAATTTTAACATCTTAGGCATACTTTGTGATACATGAATAAGTGTGCAATTCATAATTTTTTTTTTCAAGTAACCATGCATCAAATAAGCATATCACAACCAAGCACCAAATCAATTCCTCCAAGAGGATCACACACATATACACATAACTACTTAACCCTCACACTTAGGGTTTTAGAACCAACATACAAAAACATTAAGCCACCAACATATCTGCCCTAAGGTAGGATGATGGTAATCACCCCCATACCTCTTGAAGACAAAAGATTTCTTTGTCCTTGAATCTTCCTTTCCTTTCAAACAAAGTCAAAAACACTCAACCTTTAAAAATCAATAACAACTAGTTAAATAAACAAGAAAACTCATGATCCACCCCAATAGGGTATGGTTCGGCCAAGACAAAATAAAAAGGCTAGGCTTTTCCATTTTTTTCAAGCTCTTGGATATATGATCCTATAGTCTTAGACAACATAAAATTTTTGCCATAACCCACAAATTCCATTTCTATAATTTTCCATGATTTAAACCATGAAATCTCATGAAAATGGAACTTGAACAAAACATGGAAATAAGAAGGAAACTTGTGAAGAGAAGAGGAGTTATGATCATGGATCATAAGGCTATACCTCTAGAAGATGAAGAAATGAACAAGAACTTGAAGTTCCAATGTAAACCTTAGTGATGAACTTAGGGTTTTTGTGTTGGAAATATGAAGAAATGAGAGAAGTGTTGGTTAGAAGGGGAAGGATTGCAGCTGTGTACTCTTGCCAATAAGGAGAAGAAATTTGCTTTGATAACCTTAAATGAAAACCATAGTTGATGTTAACCAAAGCTAGGTTAGGTTATAAGGAAAATATCTAGATATTTTTGTTTCAAGTCATTATGACTTCGTGAGTCATGGTGATGACTCACCAATGTGACTCACCCCAAGCGTGTCATCATGGATGAATCGTCGTCCTGGCTCCCGGCGTATCCCTGTAGTTCCGTATCCGATTCCGTCATTTACCCGATTTAGGTTTTACGTCGTTTTCTCCGTTTCGGGTCAAATTAGGGTTTCTGCCAGTATAAAATTATACTATCTGTAAAAACGCAGACCGGTTTCCGTCTGAGTTTTAAACTCAAAATTGAACCCTAACTTCCTACAATATAGTAGGTTCTAGATATAATTTTGTTTTTCATAAAAATCATTTTCTTGACTATCGGTAAAAATATAAACAGATACATAATTACCGATACAACAAAACAGATAAACGTAAGGTAACAGACATGGTGTTACACTACACATTGATTATCTTGAGGATGTGGGTAAAGGTGTCTTGGGAGTGAGTTTATAAGTTCCAATTTGACAAGGATAGAAAAAGTCGTCGGTGAAACATAACTTTCATATAGGATTTTATTTGAGGACTAACGTTAGCTTTGATGTTAAGTATATATTTGATTATGTTTTTGATGATTGACAAACACTAACCATAAGCATGCAGGATAAAAAAAAAAATTAATTTACAAGCATGCAAGTATTCAAATGTTAGCACAACAAGAAATAAATATGCTAAGAGTATCAAGTCTTCAAGCATCTAGACCTCAAGTAAGATTGAGTAAATATATTAGGTCTTAGATGTCTTGTAAGAATACGATGACTAAAAGTTTACTTTGGCTCATTTAATTAATTTAACTTAAGCATCATAATTTTGAGTAAAATATTTTTAATGAAATATTTGAATAACCTTACTTGAATAGGATCTGTTCTATAGGCTCGTACCACTGTATCCTTGAGTTCTAAGGAGACAGGAACCTAAGTCTGGTGGATGAATCATGACCGTGTGATCAGAGCGTGATTAATGAACAACTTTATAAATAATATTATATTTAATGTTTGTGTTTTTTCTTTTACCTTTATCCCTATGTGCGATCATACCAGCACTAATGCACCGGATCCCATCAGAACTCCGTGCGCTTGGGCGAGAGTAGTACTAGAATGGGTGACTTCTTGGGTAGTCCTCGTGTTGCACCTCTTTTACTCAACGTTTGAGAGGTTCTGATTATTGAGAAATACTTTCTGCTAGGGTTTGCATGGTTCTCTAGGGTTTCTCACGTTGCACCATGGACAACTTCTCAAATTGTCCTTGGCAAATCCTGTTTCCTGATGCAACTTCTTCTCCTCCTTCTTGGCCATCACATTCTCTTGTTCCTCCCTCGAAACAGGTTGCTGTTCTTTCCTCTTCCCCATCCAATGTGATCCCTCTCAAAACCTTTGCACAAGCATTGAATAATGCTTGTGGAATTCCCTTAAGCGAACTCCCTACACCTTGTGTGAAAGGTGATGCTATTGCTGTTAAGATTCCAGAAGAAGAGTATCTTGCTGGATTGGAGAGTTGTAAGAACAATCTTCAAGGAAGAATGATGTTATCTAAGGGAGATGCGCTATATAAACTGGATGAATTGCGATTGAAGCTTCTGCAGCAATGGAAACCATTGAATAAATGGAAGATAATCCCTATTGGGAAAGGCTTTTATGAGTTTTCTTTTTCCTCAATTGAAGACCTTCGAAAGGTGTTGTCTGTAAGTTCTTGGAATCTTTCTTCAGGGGTTCTTCGATTGTTTTCTTGGACTCGTGATTTTTCTCCTAATCTTGTGAAGCAAACAAATGCTCAATGTTGGGTGAGGATTCATGGTTTGCCACAAGAATATTGGAGGCCAAAAATCTTTTTGCCATTGCTAGAGGCATTGGTATCCCTCTTTCTCTTGATGATGCAACAATAAACAAGTCTCTTGGTCACCTTGCAAGGGTACTTGTTGATCTTGATCTTGCAAAACAGCTTCGAGATCAGGTTATGGTAGAGAGGGATGGTTTCGCTTTCTTGGTGTACATAGAGTATGAAAAACTACCATTGTTCTGCACAGCTTGTGTAGCAACTGGCCATTCTTTATCACATTGTAGAAAGGTAAACAAATCAAATGAAAATAAAGATTCCTTAGGCAATAAGAAAGTTGTAACAGCCTGTTTTTTTTAAATTACGCTGTTTTAATTATTTATATTTTTATTTGAGACTTAGGAAATGATTTTGGAGAAAAAAAAAATTATAACTAGAACTTACTCTATGGTAGGAAGCTCTGGTTAAAATTTGGGTTTAAAACTTAGACGGAAGCCGGTCTGCGTTTTTTTTAACTGACAGTTAATTTTATACTGACAAAAAACCCTAATTTGACACGAAAAATGAAATTTGTAGATTTTTTATATTTTGTCCGTGAGAAGTCTACTTTCCAAATTTCTGATCAGAAATAAAAAATTATGTCTATTCGGGCGAATTTTGGGGGAAGTTCGAACGGAAAACAATCGGTATTTTTCACTGATAGTAAGATTTTAATGATCAGAAAACCTAATTTTGAATCGTGAACGAAGCAAAGTAGACTTTTATCACATTTCCAATGAGATAGGGTATTTTGAAATTTTTGTAAAAAAATTAAGAAATTAGGCGATTCTCGGGCGTTTTGGTTGTTAATCGGGTAATCGACGGGGCCGGGAACGGATGGAAATATCTAGATATTTAGTGAAAATATCTAGATATTTATTTGAAATATCTAGATATTTATTAACCATGGTTACTACTAACTATAGTTAAGCTAACTTAACCTATGTTGAGTTAAGATCAACTATGGTTAATCCTAAGTCTATAAATAGGCAAATCACTCCCTTCACTCCCTCATTCCTCTCCTCCTTGCGCCAGCCCCCCTCCCCCATCTCTTCTCCTTCATTTTTTCTTCTTTTCTTCACTTTCTCACTTTCCCTTCTTCAAGAACACCAAGAACACCATATTGGATTTGTGAAGAACTTCATCAATTCTTGTCATTTCTTCAAGTTTCAAGAGGTAAAACCTCTTCTCCTTAATCATCTAAGTCTTTTCCTTCATTTATTTTGTAAGATCAAGCCATGATCATCAAGTTTTCATAAATTTTCATTCCTAGATCTAGACCTTCAAATAATTCTAGAAAATTGTAGAAAAATCCTTTTAATGTGAAACCAATTTCTATGATCTTGTTATGTCTTATACTTTCATTATCCAAGAGAATGTAATCAAAAACATTTTCCTTCCTTATTTTCTCTAAGTGACCGAATCTCACCCAAAAGAGGGTTTGATGATTTTGTTCTCATTTTTGAAATCTAATGCTTGATTTGAGCTCTCTAATATCTATATGATCTAAATCCAAGAGCTTGAATCCAACTAAATTTGCTAGCCTATTTTTCTAATATGGGCCGAAACCCTAACCTTTAGTGTTAGAGGATGTTATTTCAAATCTTAACTTGAAACCATTTTATCTAAGTTAGTTAGGACATTAGTAGTTAGAATCCAAAGAATGAAGTTGAGAAAATAACCCTAAACCTATTTTCTTAGTCTTGGCCGAACGTAGCCCTAAAAGTGTCATAGATGGTTTGTTTGATTAATTATAGTTATGTTGTTTGGTTCAAGGTGATACTATTAAGCTGTGGTGTGATAGCGAGGAACGTCGAGTTCGGGATTTCGGTGCTAACTCAGGTGGGGGAAAGAACCAATCTACCATCGGAAACGGATAAGTAGTATTTAAATTATGATAATTGTGTAGGGCGACCTAAACCCTATTAGTGGTCGAGTAATCGACAAGACCAAAATCACATTGGAAGCTTTTTCGTGAAACCAATGATGATTTGGGGATTGTAGGTTTATCGCCGTTAGTATAATCTTATGATATTCAAGGTTAATTGAATTTACTGATTATTGAATTATGTTGTGATAAATGTTTATTATGATGTCTTGTGATACTTGAGTAGTTGATTGACAATGTAGTATGTATAATCTGCCTGTGATGATAAACTGTTTAGTTGATGTTAGGGCATGATATGAGTGATTTAAGAGATGTGTTTGGGTGAGTGAATTATGATGAATGAGTATTGAGATTTGTGGTGGAAGGTTAAGGCAATAGGTTATAACAATGTGGGTTAGTAAGATTCAGGATTATAGATACATTGAGGTTCATGGCCGTGTGTGATGGAACACACGAGGTTAGGATAGTCCTTGAGTCCCTGAGGTATGGCACTAATGGCACAATGGCATGAGTAGTTTGGAACTACTAGAATGGTGTATGGGCACCATGGCACTAAGTTACTTGCACCGGACTGATTGGACTACTGACTACTGACAGGAATATAGATGGCCAAGTTTGCATGAGAGTAAGAGTAGAGGAATCATATAGTGGTTTAAGGTTGATTTGGAGTTTTGAGAGATGTTTGTGTTAATAGTTATTATATTTATATACTATGTCCATTTTTCCACCTTTAATGATAGAAATGTGTCTTATCCCCTATTTCTGTATTTGTATATGTTTTGCTTATATGGATACGAGAAGATTTTACGGAAGATCCGAGTGATGACTATGGGGAGGAACCAGCTGAGGACTTCACCGAGGACTTGAATGTGGAGGAGTTGGACGGGACTCCTTATGAGTCAGACGCAGGAGGACGAACTATAGATGGTAGTAATAACGTTTAAGTAAATAGGGCCAGTGAGTCTAAAACTATTTATGTTTCCGCAAATAAGGGTTTGTATAACGATGTACCTGCTAGGGATCTTACTGAGAGAATGCCCTAGACAGTGTTTTGGTATTGTATTTAAGTGTGTATTTATAATATGACTTTGATGTTAGCTTTCATTGTTGGTCAAATTTTAATTCCTTCGCATTTTCAATTTATAATCAATGTTAATAACACGAGGAATCTAAATAAATAACTAATGGCACAAGGGGCACAGCGGGGTGTCTCATTTTGGTATCAGAGCAGTTCGATTCTAATCGGACTGTGAGGTCTAGGTTGTTGTTACTGGCCGTGTCTAGTTGAATCCACACCGGATATCGACTATACTTAAAAGTTGGGTAGTGTGTCTCAATGCGATAACTGACATTAATATGGCATATAGTATATATATACTTGATTATGTAGTATTATATGTCATATTGATGAGAGCGGATGATTTCTTTCACAGAATCATGGCTCGATGAAGAGGAAGAGGACGCAGTAAAAATAGTGATGATGGAATTCCTGAAAGAATTCTTGGAAGTGTTAACCATGAGACCGCTTATACTGGAAGTGGAGGAGAGTCAGCTGAGACTCTCCAGACTATCAGAGATTTGGCCACTGCAATGCTACAACAGACACAACAAAACGCTAAGATGATGCAGATGACCAGAGAACAACAAGAACTGCAGAACCAGAGGAAAGCTGCAGAAGTTGAAGATGCTGGGATGAATACATTTTTGAAAGGGAAACCACCTCAATTCCGAGGAGAATATGACCCGGAGAAGGCTGAGTGGTGGGTGCAAGAGATAGAGAAGATATTCAGTACTATGCGCTGTAAGGAAGATAGGAAAGTGACGTATGCTGCCTTCATGCTGACTGGTGGAGCAGAGTCTTGGTGGAAAGGAAATAGAAGATTATTGGAAGCCGAGGGCAGACTGATGAGCTGGCAGTTATTTCGTGACTGCTTTATAGAGAAATACTTTTCGCGACTCGTTCGTCGCGAGAAAGAAAGAGAGTTTATGAACTTGAAACAAGGCACAATGACGATTGGGGATTATGCGTCACGTTTTGAAGCTCTGATTCAATTTTCAGAGTTTTACCAACGATTTCTTGATGAAGACTGGCAGTGTAGAAGGTTCGAGGAAGGACTTCGACATGAGTTACAAAGAGTAATAGTGTCTCTCGACATCCAAAGTTTTCCGGAGTTGGTGGAGAGATGCAGTGCCATAGAAAGTATAGAACAGAGGTAGGCTGCGGAACTGAAGCAACAAAGAAGTGGAGGTCCCATTCGACCCGGAATACTGGTTAGCAGTGGAGACAGAGACCCTATAATAGACCAGTGGAAACAAATACACCAGTGGGTGGAGGGGGTCAACAACAACAAGGCCCAGTATGTTTTAGATGTGGAGGACCTCATTATCTGCGGGATTGCAAGGAGAATCTGCGGGAAGCTGGTTATTTCGTCTGTGGGAAACCAGGTCATTTTGCTAGTGACTGCAGATAGAGAGGTATGCAGCAACCAGTAGCTGCGGGTAGAGGAGCTGGAGGCAATCGAGGTGGAGCTGGAAGAGGAGTTTCATTAGCAAGACCATCGGTTGCTAAACCTCAAGCCACTGGAAGAGTATTTACTGTGAGGGGATCTGAATCCTCTCAATCTGTGGATATTATACAAGGTATGTGTTTAGTATCGGGTAGACTCTCGTCAGTTTTGTTTGACTCAGGTGCTACGCATTCCTTTATCTCTCATGAATGTGTAGATCATTTGTAATTACTTGTTTCTAGCTTACCTTATAAACTTATCATATCTACCCCAACTAGTAACCCTTTGACTACTATGTCTATTTGTTTATAATGTCCTGTAATTATTGAGAATAGGACATTTCTCATTGACCTTATCTGTTTGCCTATGCAACAGATAGATATTATTCTTGGCATGGATTGGCTTTCGGCTAACCATGTAGTACTAGATTGTTCTAATAAGACTTTATCATTTCTTGAGTCTTCTAGAGTAGTCTCTGCCAATAAAGGAGTATCCATGAGGAGTGATGATTCTCAGCAGTACGTGATGCTGTTCGCAGTGGAAACTAATGAGACTCCTAGTATAGATTCTATGCCTATTGTGAGAGAGTTTCCAGAAGTTTTTCCTCCAGACGTTCCAGGTTTACCGCCACAGAGAGAGGTGGAATTCACCATAGATCTCGTACCAGGGACAGGACCTATATCTATAGCGCCCTATCGGATGTCACTCGTAGAGTTGGCGGAGTTAAAGAAGCAACTAGATGACATGTTGGGGAAAGAGTTCATCAGACCGAGTGTTTCATCATGGGGAGCGCCGGTGTTGTTTGTTAGGAAAAAAGATGGAAGTGCTAGGTTGTGCACGGATTACAGACAGTTGAACAAGGTGACGATTAAGAACAAATATCCGTTGCCTAGGATAGATGATCTGATGGATCAGCTGAAAGGAGCAGCTGTGTTTTCGAAGATTGATTTGAGGTCGGGATACCATCAGATTAGAGTAAGGAAGGAAGATATACTTAAGACGGCTTTTAGGACGAGGTATGGCCATTACGAGTATTTAGTGATGCCTTTTGGTGTGACTAATGCTCCAACAGTGTTCATGGATTACATGAACAGAATTTTTAGACCATTCCTTGATAAGTTTGTCGTTGTGTTCATTGATGATAAACTTATCTACTCTCGTTCGCAAGAAGATCATGAGGAACATTTGAGAGTAGTGCTGCAAGTTTTGAAGGATAGGCAGTTTTACGCTAAAATGTCTAAATGTGAGTTTTGGATGGAAGAAGTTCAGTTTCTTGGACATGTGATCAATAAGGAAGGAATAGCAGTAGATGCAGCTAAGGTTGAGGCAGTTCTGAAGTGGGAACGGCCTAAGTCAGTAAGTGAGGTACGAAGTTTTCTAGGATTAGTTGGATATTATCGGAGGTTTATAGAGGGTTTCTCAAAGATTGCGTTATCTTTGACGCAGTTGACGAGGAAAGATACAGCTTTTGTTTGGACAGACAAGTGTGAGCAGAGTTTTCAAAAGCTGAAAGACAGGTTGACTACATCACTTGTGTTAACATTACCTGATCCTCTAGGACAGTTTGACGTATACTGTGATGCGTCATACCAAGGTTTGGGATGTGTTCTGATGCAAGAATGAAGAGTTGTAGCTTATGCGTCCCGACAATTGAGAATCCATGAGAGGAATTATCCAACTCATGATTTGGAATCGGCAGCCATAGTGTTCGCATTAAAGATATGGCGACACTTTCTTTATGGAGCGAAGTTTAACGTGTATAGTGATCACAAAAGTCTGAAGTATCTATTCGATAAAAAAGAATTGAATATGAGACAGCGGAGATGGATGGAGTTTATCAAAGACTATGAGCTTGATCTACTGTACCATCCTGGGAAGGCAAATGTTGTAGCGGATGCCTTGAGTAGGAAATCATTGCATGTGTCTGCAATGATGGTTAAAGAGTTAGAATTACTTGAACAGTTCAGAGATCTGAACTTAGGAATGGAGTTGGTCGATGATAAAATTTGCTTGGGTATGATCACTATTAGTAGTGATTTAATGAAGGAGCTTAAAGATAAACAGGTTGAAGATCGATATCTTCAGGAGGTGAGTAAAGGTATAGATGAGGGTAAGATTTCTGAGTTTAGCCGAGGAACAGATGGTGTGTGTTGAGGTTTAAAGATAGAATATGTGTGCCAGAGGACTTAGAACTTGGGAAAATGATTTTAGAGGAAGCACATAAAAGTAAGCTGAGTTTTCATCCTGGATCCACTAAGATGTATCGGGATTTGAAGAAAATGTTTTGGTGAACAAGGATGAAGAAAGAGGTAGCAGAGTATGTTTTATCTTGCTTGGTGTGTCAGAAGGCTAAGATTGAACATCAGAAACTGGCAGGTTTACTGCAATCGTTAGATATCCCAGAGTGGAAATGAGATAGCATAGCTATGGATTTTGTGGTTGGATCACCACGAACTCCTAAAAGATATGATGCGATTTGGGTTATCATTGATACGTTGACGAAGTGTGCTCACTTCTTACCTATCGGTGAAAGTTATAGCTTGGAGAAGTTGACTCAAATTTATATCAAAGAAGTTGTTAGGTTACATGGTGTGCCATCGATCATTGTCTTAGATCGAGATCTTAGATTTACATCTAGATTTTGGAGACTGTTGCAAGGTGCTTGGGGGACGAAGTTGAGAATGAGTTCTGCTTATCATCCCCAAACCGATGGACAGTCAGAGAGAACGATTCAGTCATTGGAAGATCTTTTGAGAGCTTGTGTGTTGGAGCACACTGGAAGTTGGGATGAGTTCTTGCCATTGATTGAATTTACGTACAACAACAGTTTCCATAGTAGTATTGGAATGGCTCCATATGAAGCTCTGTATGGAAGGAAATGTAGGACCCCACTATGTTGGTATGAAACTGGTGAAAACCAAGTTTTGGGTCCAGATGTGGTGCCGCAGATTACGGAGCAAGTCAGGAAGATAAGGGAAAAGATGAAGGAAGCTCAGGATAGACAGGGGAGCTATAGCAACAAAAGGAGGAGACCATTAGAATTCCAGGAGGGTGATCACGTGTTTTTGAGAGTTACTTTGAAGACCGGAATTAGCAGGGCTATCAAATCTAGAATACTTACTCCCAGATTCATCGGACCTTTCCAGATTCTTCGACAGATCGGTTCAGTTGCTTATCATATTGCTTTACCACCTAATCATTCTAATCTTCACGACGTCTTCCATGTCTCTCAATTGAGAAAGTATTATCCTGATCCTTTACATGTTATCGAGTCTGAGTCTATAGAACTGCGAGAGAATCTAGAGTATGAGAGGCTCTACCTGTTAGGCTCGCAGATAGACGGATTAAGGAGCTTCGCGGTAGACAGATTCCATTGGTTAAGGTTATATGGGATGAGACTACTAGAGATGCTACTTGGGAGCATGAGACGGATATACAGCAGCAGTATCAACATCTATTCTGAGGTACGTAAATTCCGAGGATGGAATTTGTTTCTAAGAGGGGTAGTAATGTAACAGCCTGTTTTTTTTTAATTATGCTGTTTTAATTATTTATATTTTTATTTGAGACTTAGGAAATGATTTTGGAGAAAACAAAATCATATCTAGAACTTACTCTATGGTAGGAAGCTCTAGTTAAAATTTGGGTTTAAAACTCAGACGGAAGCCGGTCATCGTTTTTTTTAACTGACAGTTAATTTTATACTGACAAAAAAACCCTAATTTGACCCGAAAAATGAAATTTGTAGATTTTTTATATTTTGTCCGTGAGGAAGTCTACTTTCCAAATTTCTGATCCGAAATAAAAAAATTATTTGTATTCGGGCGAATTTTGGGGGAAGTTCGAACGGAAAACAGTCGGTATTTTTCACTGATAGTAAGATTTTAATGATCAGAAAACCTAATATTGACTCGTGAACGAAGCAAAGTAGATTTTTATCACGTTGCCAACGAGATAGGGTATTTTGAAATTTTTGTAAAAAATTTAAGAAGTTAGGCGATTCTCGGGCGTTTTGGTCGTTAATCGGGTAATCGACGGGGCCGGGAATGGATGGAAATATCTAGGTATTTAGTGAAAATATCTAGATATTTATTTGAAATATCTAGATATTTATTAACCATGGTTACTACTAACTATAGTTAAGCTAACTTAACCTATGTTGAGTTAAGATCAACTATGGTTAATCCTAAGTCTATAAATAGGCAAATCACTCCCTTCACTCCCTCATTCCTCTCCTCCTTGCGCCCCCTCCCCCATCACTTCTCCTTCATTTTTTCTTCTTTTCTTCACTTTCTCACTTTCACTTCTTCAAGAACACCAAGAACACCATATTGGATTTGTGAAGAACTTCATCAATTCTTGTCATTTCTTCAAGTTGCATCGGTGGCTAAACACCAGATTTTGACATTTTCTACAAATCAACCAAACGGTCGCAATGTCGGTCGCAAACAGCGACCGAAAAGTTTCGGTCGCTATTTTCGGTTGCTAAACGAGACTTTTTTTGTAGTGATGCAAGAATTTAGTATTCTGAAAGCTTTTAATATTAATGCCAAGCCGTGTATGGCTCCATTAATCAAAGAGGTACTATGGATTGCTCCTCCTTGCAATTGGGTGAAATGTAACACGAATGGTGCAGCTCTAGGAGCCCCTGGTTATGCATTTTGTGATGGTATTTTTAGAGACAAAAGTGGAGCAGCTCTTGGGTGTTTTGAAGTTAATCTCAGCATTACTTTTGCCTTGCATGCTGAATTAATTGGACCAATGAAAGCTATTGAATATCTTATATGAAAGGCTGGCTAAATTTGTGGTTGGAGAGTGACTCTCAACTTGTAATTTTAGTTTTAAAGTCTCCCAACATAGTCCCATGGCAATTAAGAAATAGATGGAAAAATTGCGTTGAACTATCTAGAAGAATGTGTTTTTTCTCTTCTCATATTTTTCGTGAAGGCAATTCTTGTGCAGATAAGATTGCTTCATTTAGTTTTAATGTTGTAGGTTCTCTTTGGTGGGATACTATTCCTAGCTTTATTAGTGATGATTTTTTCCGTAATAGGGTAGGTTTTCACTATTATAGATTGAAATAATTGTTTTCCAAGGGTTTTGGTCTATGTCCCCCCTTGGTTTTTTTGTATTCTTTTTTCTTTTATTAATAAATTTTTGGTGTGCTGCAAATGATTGGTAACTCCTGGGGTGCCAACATAGTTGGGATGTCAGGTGCTACAGTGATGCTTTTGCATGCGAATTTTTGCTTAAAAAAAGTGATTTTTTTTTAATCAAAAGGCATGCAGAAGCATCACAAAGATAACTGACATCCCAAATAAGTTGGCACCTCAGCTATCAACAATCATCTGATTGAAACAAATTTGAATGGATTGCTTTTTTGATCAATCAAATTATTCCTCACACAATGATTAATCGATTGCAATCTTTCTTAAATCAATTGATTTCAATTTCAATTGACTATGTTTTTCTTTTTAATCGGTGTAATCCTCTTGTAAATCGAAATTGTTACCTTGCACGTATTATCTCAATTGATTAATCTTATTATTTGAAGAATCAACTGACTTCTTTTGAAAGAACGTCTTGCACTTGTTTCATTTAAATCAATTGATTGACACCTTATGCACAATCGATTGACAACAGATATATTTGAATAACAGCTAGTTTATATGGTCAGTCTTTCCCTACATAATACCTAACGTTCTGATTTTTTATTCTTATAAAAAGGATTTTTGGAGCACAAAATTAAAGGAATAAAGGAATAACATTGAAATCATGCTAGGTAAGGAAGGATGGAATTTTTTGGATAAGCCTAATGCTTTAGTTTCTCCGGTCTTCAAAGCAAAATACTTTAAAGGAGGGGATTTTTTGAGTTCATCACTTGGCCACAATCCTTCTTTCTCATGGAGAAGTATATGGTCAACTATCCCTCTATTTAAACAAAGCATTTGGTGGAGCATAGGTTTGTGTGAAATAATATCTCTCTGGAATGAGGCTTGAATTGATGATGGGTGAATTCTCCATTCCCCGAATAATGTTAATTCGACTCTGGGAGATATGAAGGTAAAAGACTTGTGGTTGATGAATGGTAAGAGTTGGAATGAAGCTGCTGTTAACAATCTTTTTCTTCCAGAAGTAGCAAGTGTTGTCCTTAGAACTCCCCTATACTCTACGACTGCTAATGATAGATTTGGGCCCATACAAAGTCAGGTATTTATTCGGTCAAAACAACGTATCATTTTGTCATGAATAACATGTTGGATAGTGATTATCTTAGAGTTGGTGGTAGCTGGTCAAGCATATGGAAGATGGATGTTCCCGCGAGAGTGAAAGTTTTCGTATGGAGGTTGTGTAGAAATTGCCTCCCAACTTGGTGCAATATTCAAAAGAAAGGCACTAGTTGTTCCAGCCTGTGTGCCATGTGTGAAATTAAAATAGCTTGGAGAATGCATGGCATCTGTTTATCATGTGCGCGACTAGCATGGGATGTTAGCAGGAACCAAACTTGTGGCAGATGTTGGAAGAGCGCCTTCATCAACATGGATATGATGATGTAAATTATGTTAAACTTGATGATATTCCTTTTTTCTTTTTTTTTGATGATAGTCCTTTGTATGATAAGTTACAACATGCATATGATGATGTGCATGATGGTTTGATGCATTTTGAAAAGACAAACATGAATTGCTTGAAAATATATTTTCTATTGAAATTCAAATTAAGAACTTGAAAGATGAATATGTTTTTCTTAATGAAAAGAATGCTAGACATTTTAGCCACAATTATTTAAATGTTGGCAAGTATTGTAGGGAATGTTTATTTAACTATTGGTAGATAGTTTAGACATCAAATTCATAGTTATTACCAGATATTTTATTCACAATTACTCAAATGTATTATAATATAGGCAACACTTATCAGTTTAAACAACTTAAGGGAATATTTTGGTAATTGTTGTTGAATAAATATGCAACTATTGAGCATGTGTTGGATTTTATTACATTATAAGGAAAAAGTAAAGATACATTTTAACATTTCAATTTACAGCACTTATAAATGTTAAAATTTCTTAGAATGTATGTTTTCTTCAGAAGCCATTAACATGTTAAATTGTAAGTCCTTTTGACATGATGGACTGGAACTTCTTGTTGAGTGTCTTGGGTCAGTTTGGATTTTGCTCCACTTTTTATAGATGGATCAAGTCAATTTTACGTTCAGCAAATCTCTCAATATTTGTGAATGACCATCTTGTTGGATTCATTAGCTGCAAAAGGGGGGTTAGGCAAGTGGACCCCCTCTTCCCACTTTTGTTCTGCTTGGCAGAAGATGCTCTAAGCAAGGGCATCTCTTTATTGGTCAAATCAGGTCAGTTGAAACTGATGTCAGGGCCTAGATCTTGTCCAACTCCTTCCCATGTTACGTATGCTGATGATATCATGGTGTCTTGAAAAGAAACTAAAAGGAATTTGTCCAACTTAATGGCTTTGTTTCATGAGCATGGCAGTGCTTCGAGTAAGAAACTTAGAATAGACATGTGTAAGTTCTATGCAGGGGCTGTATATGCTGCTAGAACTACCCAAATTGCTTCATTCCTTAGTTTCCTAGCTGGTATGCTTCCTTTCAATTACCTTGGAGTTCCAATTTTTCAAGGTAAACCGAAGACAAGTTATCTAAAGCCAATTGTTGATATTAAAGCAAAAGTAGCTTCTTGGAAGGGTGCAATGTTGTCCATCATGGGAAGAGTACAATTGGTAAAGTCAATCATTCATGGAATGCTTGTCTATAGCTTCCATGTTTATGCTTGGCCTAAATCACTTTTGAAAACATTGGACACATGGATTAGAAATTTCATCTGGTCAGGAGACATATATTCAAGAAAGCTTGTTACTGTTTCTTGGAATAAGTTGTGCTGTCCTTTTGAGGAAGGAGGAGTTGGTTTAAGGTCTATAAGAGCTATCAATGAGGCTGCCATGCTCAAGCTAAGCTGGGAGGTTATGAGTTCATCACAAAAGTGGGTAGCATTGTTGAAAGTCAGGCATTATAAACCAATTGTTTACTATGGTAGATCTTCTATATGGCCATCTGTTAGATGGAAACTTACATATGTTCTTGAGGGCAGTCATTGGTGCATAGGTAATGGACAAAACATTAATTTCTGGCTTGATTGTTGGTTGTCTAGACCTTTAGTTGATTTGCTAGAGCTTCCTGATAATGCGAATTCATCTTTAAAAGCTTCTGTTTCAGACTTTATTTGTAGTAGTTCATGGCAAATTCCATTAAAATTTTTAGAAAAATTCCCTACTATAGCTGCTGAAATGAAGCAGATCCTTCTTCCACTTGATAGTGCTGGATGTAATGATTCTCTTGTTTGGAAGTCATCTAATGATGGTTCTCTTTCTTTCAAAGATGCCTTCAACTATTTGGGAACAACTAGTCAAACACATTATCGGGGTAAGTTGATTTGGAGTAATTCAATCCCTCCTTCCAAGTCCTTTGTTCTTTGGAGACTTCTTCATGATAAATTGCCCCCTGATGAGCACTTGCAGCGTAGAGGATGTACATTAGTTTCAATTTGCAGCTTATGTGGTGTAACTTCATAAACCTCTACTTATATTTTTCTAAACTACTCATTTGCCTCTAAACTATGGTATTGGCTTGGTGAAATCCTGCAGACAGTTATTGATCATTCTTCCATTCATTCAATCCTGTCAATCTGTGATAAACCTTGGAGCTCACAGGCTAAGGATGTTGTTCTGTCAACTATAGTGCACATTATTTGGTTCATCTGGTTCAACCGCAACCAATTGAGATTTCAAAATAATAGTGTGCAGTTTGGCAGGATCATTAGCATGATTAAGGCTGCTGCTTCTCTTTCAAGTGAATTGTCAAATGGTTCTTGTAATAACTCATTTTCAGACTTCAAAATTATGAAATACTTCAATATATCTATGCATGCCCCGAAAGCTCCAATTATCTCCCAAGTTAATTGGTATAAACCACCTTGTTCATGGATCAAATGCAACTTGGATGGTGCATCTAGAGGTATTCCTGGAATAGCAGCAACTGGAGGGATTTTTTGGGATTCTAGTGGTGTTTTTGTTGGTTCTTTCTCAGATTACTTGGGGGTTTCAACCTCTCTCAAAGCAGAATTGGTGGCAACTATGCAAGCTATTGAATTTTCTTTTCAAAGAGGTTAGTTCAAATTGTGGTTTGAAAGTGATTCCTTTATTGTGGTTAAAGCTTTCAAAGATATAAACCTTGTTCCTTGGGACCTAAGAAACCGATGGAGGATTTGTCTTTCTTTGATCAAGCAAATACATTTCTATGTTTATCACGTCTTTAGAGAAGGCAACACATGTGCGGACAAGATAGCTTCTCATGGAATTTTTTTTGTAGTTTCATTTGTTGGGATTCTCCATCTAGCTTTATTTTAGAATACTTTAATCGAAATAGATTTAGTCTTCCTTTTTATAGATTTAAGTGATTCTTTGTTTTACTTTGCAAGGGCTTTGATATAGTCCCCCCATGCCTTTTTTTGTAATTTTTTTTTAATAAATTAGGTATGATGTAGATGATTGGTAATGGTGGGGGTACCACCGGACCAGCATAGTTGGGATGTCCATCATTATAGTGATGCTTTTGCATACCTTTTGCTTAAAAAAATGTTAAAATTAATATAATTTAAATATTCAAATCACTTGGATTATATACAATATATATGTTAACAAAAGTGAAACCACTATCTACATTGAGATTTAAGGTTTCCTTCACTGGAAGCACGTTTAGCTCTATTTATAGATTTAAAGATTGTTTTGAAAAGCACATTTAACAAACATTCAAAATTCAAACACTTAAAGATAAAAATTAACAAAACAAAAAACCCAGGAAATATATATTTTGCAGGAATTATTTAATGATTTAAATCGTTGTCTAACGTGTCAATGGTAAAAACCATTGTTTCTTGAGTAATAATAGGTAAACACCCAAATAGGACATCCATTTGGGATACCTAGGTTAATCATATATAAATATTTTGTTAATTTAGTGTATTATATGGTTAATCATGTGCGAATATTTGTTTAATTCATGATGACCTATTAATCATATAAAAAACTGAATTAACCAGATATTTGCATGTGATTAACCAAATATTTACATGATTATGGTAAATAAGCCCATTAACGTGATTAATCATATAATGAACTGAATTAACCAAATATTTATACATGATTAACCAGGTGTCCCAAATGGGTGTCCCATTTGGATGTTCACCTATCATTACTCTTGTTTCTTATGCATCTACGATTTTAGGACGGTTGGCTAATGTAGTTATTACCTATTTCATGTTTTAGGAACAACTTTTCGACCGTTGACAACCTTTCAACATGTGGTTCGTTCGAATAACAATGATATCGAGCCTCCTAAGCAAATGGTTTGGGATTCGATCCCTAACCCTTGTATATGATGAAAATCTGGTTGAGAGATAGTCCTTCAATGTCGTCTAGTACCTAAGGGATTAGTCTCTGCAGTTGCGTGCGCAGAATACCTCTGAAAAATAAAATAAAAAAAATGTTGTAATGGGAAAACAATAAAGATTATCACTCATTCGTGATTTTATAGTTCCATTTTCAATCTTTTTTTAGTACGTCAATGGAACAATGGCATAATAAAATTAAGAAACTACTAAGATTTTGCTGAGTTGTTGAGAATGGACACCAATGGTTTAGAGTCAAGCAACTTGTATGCCAATTATTGCCCAAATTCAAGAACCATGAATGAACACTACTACACCCTGCTTCACCTGATTTATCCATTTTCAATCTATTTTACAAACTTAATTTCGTACAAAGACGTAATCTACTAATCTCGTTGAATACAATGCACGAATCATTACTCTGGTAGACAATACAACCAAACATAATAAATGAAATTTTTTTTTCTCTGTGCACCTGTCCTCTTCATGTTAAATGCTTTTTTTTTTTTTGTGTGTGTGAACATTCTTCATGTTAAATGCTTTTGACCATTAACAAGTGATTAAATATTACAATAGCAGGAAAAGAAAAATAATAGTAATTATTGCGTGCATTTCAAGTAAGAAATTCATGCAAATACATCTACATGAAATTTATAGTTCTTCATGAAATTCATATTCAATAATAAAGAATGTGTTTAAAAGAGCGTTAAACAAAATGTGTAGGTTGCAGTGCTATGTCAGAAATTAAGGAGACAGGTTGCTGGCCAAAGAAAATGAATCTAAACTTATCTTCTACTAGTATCAGTATCAGCATCAGCGTACACTTCTTAGCCCTTCAACATTCATAGTTATCTGTGCTCCACGGCTAGCTTGTCAGCCAAATACATGCAGATACATCTCTATGCATTAAGTTAAGTGTTCCAAAAATCGGAGTCTTGGCTATTTTCAAGAGCAGTCCGTTCATAGATAGATAAAGCAACAAGGAGGTACTGTAAAAGCTCCCTTTACTTTCAATGGATTCTCTCTATTTTGTGAAAATAGTTGCTTTTATACTTGTCAATTCTGTCCAAGTTTCTACAGCAGTTGATTCCCTTGGTCATTCACACCTCATAAGTGATGGCATGAACTTGGTTTCTTTAGCCCTGGGAATTCCAACAAGCATTACTTAGGGATTTGGTACAAGAATATCCCAATTCAGACAGTTGTTTGGGTTACAAACCGCGTCAACCCAATCAATGATTCCTCTGGCACCTTAACAGTTAACAGCCAATGACACTGTGGTTTGGTATACTACAATGATCTTACAAAAACAAGCACATAATCCATCTGTTAAACTCTTGGATTCTGGAAATCTTGTGGTACGGGATGAGAAAGAAGCAAATCAAGAAGACCACTTGTGGCAAAGCTTTGACTATCCATCGGATACAATGCTGCCAGGGATGAAAATTGGATGGAACATGAGAAAAGGCTTGAATTGGACTCTAACTGCTTGGAAGAGTCCCAATGATCCAGCACCAGGAGACTTTTCTTGCAGTTCATCTCAAAATGGCTACCCTGATGCATATTTGATGAAGGGGGCAGAAAAGTACTACAAATTTGGACCATGGAATGGCCTGGTGTCAAGTGGTACTCCACAAGTAAACAACAACTCTATCTATAGTTTCCAATATGTAAGAATACTACGTACCTCTGTCTATAGTTTCCAATATGTAAGAAATAAGTGTACTCGTTAATCGTTATCGCTATGTCTGGGTGGAATGTGAAAAAATTTGGAGGGTTTATGCATCAAAGCCAGTAGACTATACTGTGACCATTATGGCCTATGTGGAGCTCATGGGAATTGTATCATTAATGATATCCCAATTTGCCAATGTTTAAAAGGGCTCAAGCCTAAGTCTACTCAAGCATGGAACTTAATGGAATGGTCTGAAGGATGCATCCGCAATGTACCATTAAGCTGCAAGGACAAATACACAGATGGGTTCGTGAGAATAGTAGATTTGAAAGTGCCAAATACACAAAAGGCAATATCTATATGTTCGAATGTTGCTTCAGAATTAGGTAGGGACTCATTCTTTCCCACCTCGGTTGTGCTTGTTTGAGTAGTTGGTAGGAAGAAAATGAAATGAGATTTTCAAAATGAAAGTCACTTTCATATTTTCTCGGTGAAAAATGAAATGGTTATGCATGAAAATGAAGTGCACCTCATTTTAGGCTCACCCCCACAAATTCCAGCCACTTTATACCATGAAAAGTGACCTCCATAATCAACCATATATGCAACAATAGGTAAAATTAATATTTTTCTATCCCACTCCATTTTCATTCCCTCCGTTTTCTTTCTTCTCATTTTTCACAAACTCAAACAAGCACATCCTAGTCCTTGATAAATGGGGATTCTTCCCATCAGGAATCCACTTTAAGTTCATCTTTTAAAAATTCCAAGTTGTTTCTTTTAATATTAATTATGAAATAAAGCTAGATATTTTGTTTGATTGATTTCAACCAAGATGATGTGGAAGATGAGCACAGGAAGAAGTTAACAACTTTAGTGGCTTCCACCATTGCTGGGATTGCAGGAATGCTTTTAGTTGGCCACTATTTTATCTACAAAGTCCGTAAAAACGTTGCTGGTAAATTAACTAACTCCCATTTTTTCTTAAATGAATTGTTTTTTATCAGTATTCCCTCTTAAATGAAAGATCCAATATTTTATGTTTCTAACTCAGCTATTGAAACAAATATGTTACTGTAAATGTGTGCAAACAAATTTGCATAATAAAATTTGGCGTCATTTCAAGCCTCATTCTTGACTGCAAATATGATTGGTTGTTGTGATTTGTTGCATGAATAATTGATATTGACATGCTTTCCCTATCTAGTCTAGATTTATAACACCTAATGTTTAGTATATTGAAGCTTCCAAAAAAATTAAAAGATTTGAAGTTTTGTTTTTTGTCACATTTTTCCAGAGAAATTGACAAAATCTGGAGTTCAGCACAACGGAGGACGCGAGGATGATCTAGAACTCCCATTGTTTAGCATGTCAACAATAGTTAGTGCCACCAATAATTTTTCAGAGAACAACAAAATTGGAGAAGGTGGATTTGGACCTGTATACAAGGTAATTTCATACTTGAGTATTAATAAAAGCAATTGATGTGCTAATGGCATGAGGTGTTCCACTATCCCAATCACAAATGTGAAAATGTAGGGAATATTGATAAACGGGAATGATATTGATGTGAAGAGCCTTTCAAGTAGTTTAGGACAAGGAATAACTGAATTCAAGAATGAGGTACAAACCTATTGCAAAACTTCAGCACCAGAATCTTGTGAAACTTCTTGGCTATTGTATCCAGAAACAGGAACAAATGCTGGTTTATGAATACATGCCAAACAACAGTTTGGACCTCCTTCATTTTTGGTATGAATCTAAAAATCCTTATGGTAGGTTAGGTCAATAGACTAAAAAATGATTCCAGTGCCAATAAAAAGCTTATGACACCTAAACTTTGAATTTCAAAAATTGAGGTTGGCCATTTGATAGCAATTACCAACAGATCATAGTAAAGGGAAGTTGTTAGATTGGCCTAAGCGCTTCCACATTATTTCTGGAATTGCCCGATGTCTTATGTATCTTCATCGAGACTCCAGACTGAGAATTATTCATAGAGATCTAAAAGCAAGTAATATTTTGCTTGATGAAAAATTGAATCCAAAAATATCAGATTTTGACACCGCTAGAACTTTTGGTGAAGAGCAAATTAAAGAAAACACAGAGTGGTGGGGCCCTTGTAAGTGTTTACTTAGGATTGATGGTTTTCTAAAAGATATCTCATCACTTCTTTATTTATTTTGTTCAAAATGTTGTCTTGCAATGGCTACATGGCTCCAGAATACATTGCTAGGGGATTATTTTAAGTGAAATTCGACATCTTTAGTTTTGGTATTTTGGTTCCGGAGATTATTTACGGAAAGAAAAGTAGCGGGTTTCATCATTCAGACGACAACCATAACTTTATTGGTCATGTAAGTGTGTGAGAAATATATTTTTAATTTATGCCAAACAGAAGTGTAATTGGCAACTTTTTTGACCAACTAAGCATAAAATCACAGAGATCGCATGTGAGAGGTACAGAGTATGTTATACCCATTAAAATAAGAGTAAAGGCCCAAATTGGTCCTCGACAAAAATACTCGGTGACATTTTAGTCCCTAAGAAATGGAAAATACCAATTTAGTCCTCAAGAATGTAAAATGCGGGTCAAATTAGACCTTTTTAGGGTAATTTTCAGGGACATTTTAGTCCTTGTCTGGGACTATTTTGACCTATATTTTACATTCTTGAGGATTAAATTGATATTTTCCATTTCTCCGGGACCAAAATGTCACCATGTTTTTTGGTCGAGGACTAGTTTGGACCTTTATTCTTAAAATAACAATAAAGTAGCATGTTATCATATAAAAACACGTAGAGCATGTTAAGCATGTTAACTCAACAAGCACATAACAAGTAGCTCAATAATAATAAAATTAGGCATCCTCGATCATTGTAAAGTTAACCTAACGGCGATAAACCTACAATCCCCAAATCGTCATTGGTACTACGAGGTAGTCGCCAATGTGATTTTGGCATTGTCGATTACTCGCTCACTAGAAGGGTTTAGGTCGCCCTACAACTATTATTGTACGTTACGCTATTTCACCGATTCTGACTATAGAATGCTTCTTTCTCCCACTTGAGGTACACGTAGGTATATCTGGGTCCACAAAACGAACACTCTCCTCCTCACTTAGATTCTGCCATGCATAGTATCAAGGTCTCCAGTGCTCCGAAAATTCACCTGAACATAGATAGATGAAGCAAACGATGTTGGTAACCCTAATACGAAAGCGAAACTCAAAACCGATAGATAAATGAGAAGAAAACCTCAATACAAACACCATCTGCATGTCGACATGTTACAAGAATAGGCTTACCTGAGCCAACTTGAAGGATGAAAGGTAGGGTTAAGAAGATAATGTTACCACGAACTCGTCGGGATAGACGGTTTTGAGTTTCGCTAACCGGTCTGATCACACGGGACTCCGGAGTTTTCTTTCTTCTCTCTGTCTCTCAACTCTCTTCTCTGGTTCAGTATGAGAATGGGTGAAAGTGAAATACTTTCACCAGTTGCACTTTTTATTTTTCACTTGTTGCATGAGAACGCTAGAGCGTGGGATGTCCCAATGTTCAAGTGTCCTAATGCTATAGCATGGACTGGCTCCATGCTCTAGCGTGGATCCTAGTCAACAGCTTCATGCTGAAGTCTTCGATGCCACGTGTCCTGGTCTCCTCATCCCTGCATGACACATGGTTCCACGTATCAGGCTCCTGTGCACGCTCAAACTCTCATCCTCCCCACATTAAAGCGTCCTAAAGCTAGGACATAGGCTTAGTGCACGTCCTAGCATGCTAGTGTGGGCAACATGCCTTAATTCGTGTGTTCTTCCTATTTTGAGCCTATCGATCGCGTAAATGTTGAGCATGCATTCAAACATCAAAACATACTTATCAAGCATATGAACCAGAATTCTAGAACACGGATGTTACAATGAGAAGTGATGAGTCCATATGGGAGCTGAGTGCTAGAGATGCTATAGTCTATCGGAGGAGGTTCAACGAAGGAAAGGGTAGTTCCAGACGCCCACATCACTGATGGTGTGGGTCTGCCGGATGCGTGTTCTAGGGTGTGCCTCTATGAGCCTATTTTCATTTTTTTGGTGTATTTTGTATGAGAGGCGGGTTGGGTAGGTTCATGAATTTTCTCTGTATAGTTTTCTGTGATCAATTTATGTATCTTTTCTTTTATCAGAGTCTGTAGAGTTTTTGCTAGGCTTATGATCCCTCTGTTGGGATTTCACGTACCTTGATGACACTTTTTGAAAATTGTATATATGCTTGCTATTTACTGTTTGTGCATGTTTAAGTGTTTTTAATTCTTTACTATTTTTAATATTATAATATTTTTTAATGTATAAAGCGTGCTAATGGTAATAATGGATTAAGGCTTAGTTAATTAGGATTCTTCTTTAATGAAATATCGGGGTGTCTCAGTGAGCATGAGCTCATGCACCTCTCCTAGTCCTAATGGGCTTGAAACACTCTTAAGCCTAATTACAAGCCTAACTAAGTCAAAATCCATCCAGAATTATGTTCTAAACTTATAGTCCAGTTTTAGGCATGATAGACACCGAATCTGGTCTTGAGTCATGAAATATGACTTGTAGATAGTCTTCTGAGCTTTCCAACGTATCCAGAACTCAAGATACAGCCAAAATAATGAAGCATGTTTGATTGGGATTTGTTTCAAAGTTGACTTGCCTTGTCCTTGGCACATTAAGGTTGTGCTTCCTAGGATCACATCACCATGAAAGGATTGTGACTAGTAGGACACTTAGAATGAGTAGTAAATCTCAAAATGGACTTTCATAACTGAATTAGGCCCATTAATAAGTATGACACTCTTCCAATTAGGTTAAAGAAGGTCAATTAATTCTAGGTTGGGAGCTAATTAAATTAAGAAAACATTCTTGAATGGACCCCAAGTCCATAATTTGGGCCCAAATAAAAAAAATGTGTGTCACATAATGGACCAAATTTCTAGTTTAACCTTTCAAAATAAGCTTCCATCTGACTTTGCTAACAATTGCATATGTAAGGACCAACTAACAAGCCTTTTAGGTATAGAGACTAAATTAAAAATGTGTGTCACATATAGGACCTACTATTTAGTTTAACCTAATAATAATGAACATTGGAAAGCTGAAACTTAACTCCTAGGATGAGGCCGTCACAACTAATTGAAAGTGGCTTTTCAATTTTTTTAGGGTTAGGGGTCGAAAAAAGTTTATGAAAGAAGAAAATTACAATAAACTAAAAGAAAAGACTTAAGATTTCTTATAAAATAAAAAAATATGCCTGTTGGGAAGGTAAGGACATAAAATACAACACTTAAAAGAGACAAGATATTGATTTAAAAAAAATATAAAAGCATTATGATAAAAAAATCTCAGAGTAAAAAATGACTTATTTTGGTCTTCAAAGCATCATCATGAACACAACACATAAAAATATCAATTAGAAAAACTATACTTTTGTTCTAAGCTGAAAGCTCTGTCTTGTGTCTCGAGCTAAACATAATTACCTAACACATGGAGGAGAAAATTGGCCATCTTGAAGTCACACACACACACACACACACACACACACACACACACACACACACACACACACACACACACACATATATATATATATATATGGTTGTACTTCCTGGGATCACATCACCCAATGAAAGGAATATGACTTGTAGGATTCTAAGAATGAATAGTAAATCTTAATATGGACATTCACAACTGAATTAGGCCTATTAATAAGTATGACATTCTTTCAATTAGGTTAAAGAAGGTCAATTAATTCTATGTTGGAAGCCGATTAAATTAGAGGAAACATTCTTGAATGGACCCGAAGTCCATAATTTGGGCCTAAATCAAAAAAATGTGTGTCACATATATAGACCAAATTTCTAGTTTAACCTTACAAAATAAGCATCCACGTGGGTCTCTGTTTGCCATGCTGAACTGTTAGTGATGTCGTTGGAAACTTGGGTGATTGACCGGGATGACCTTGCTAACAATTGCACATGTAAGGACCAGCTTACTAGCCGTTTAGGTATAGAGACTAAATTAAAAATGTGTGTCACGTATAGGACCTACTATTTAGTTTAACCTAATAATAATGAACATTTGAAAGCCAAAATCTAATTCCTAAGATAAGGCAATCACAACTAATTGAAAGTGGCTTTTCAATTTTTTGTGGGTTAGGGCTCGGAAAAAGTTTATGAAAGAAGAAAATTACAATAAACTAAAAGAAAAAACATAAGATTTTTTTTAAAATAAAAAATATGTCTGTTTGGTGCATGGGGAAGGTACGGACATAAAATACATCACTTAAAAGAGACAAGATATTGATTTTAAAAAATATAAAAGCATTATGATAAAAAAAATCTCAGAGTAAAAAATGACTTTTTTTGGTCTTCAAAGCATCATCATGAACACAACACATAAAAATATCAATTAAAAAAACTATGCTTTTGTTCTAAGCTGAAAGCTCTGTCTTGTATCTCGAGCTAAACATAATTACCTAACTCTTGGAGGAGGAGAAAATTGGGCATCTTGAAATCACACACACCCCAACACACACACACACAAAGGTTGTACTTCCTAGGATCACATCACCCAATGAAAAGAATATGACTAGTAGGATTCTAAGAATGAATAGTAAATCTTAATATGGACATTCATAAATGAATTAGGCCCATTAATAAGTATGACACTCTTTCAATTAGGTTAAGAAGGTCAAGTTGGAAGCCGATTAAATTAGAGGAAACATTCTTGAATAAACCCGAAGTCCATAATTTGGGCCCAAATCAAAAAATGTGTGTCACATATACAGACCAAATTTCTAGTTTAACCTTACAAAATAAGCATCCATGTGGCTCTCCGTTTGCCATGCTGAACTGTTAGTGACGTCGTTAGAAACTTGGCTGATTGACCGGGATGCCCTTGCTAACAATTGCACATGTAAGGACCAGCTTACAAGCCTTTTAGGTATAGAGAATAAATTAAAAATGTGTGTCACGTATAGGACCTACTATTTAGTTTAACCTAATAATAATGAACATTTGAAAGCCAAAATCTAATTCCTAGGATAAGGACATCACAACTAATTGAAGGTGGCTGTTCAATTTTTTGTGGGTTAGGGCTCGAAATAAGTTTATGAAGGAAGAAAATTACAATAAACTAAAAGAAAAGACATAATATTTCTTTTAAAATAAAAAATATGCCTGTTCGGTGCATGGGGAAGGTAAGGACATAAAATACAACACTTAAAACAAGATATTTATTTTAAAAAATATAAAAGCATTATGATAAAAAAAAATCTGAGAGTAAAAATGTCTCATTTTGATCTTCAAAGCATCATCATGAACACAACACATAAAAATATCAAATTAAAAAAAAAAAAAACTATACTTTTATTCTAAGTTGAAACCACTGCCTTGTGTCTCGAGCTAAACATAATTACCTAACCCTTGGAGGCGAAAATTGGCCATCTTGAAGCCACAAACACATACACACACAATATATATATATATATATATATATATATATATATATATATAAGAACTGCATTTGATTCATTCCTCCAACTTAACCATTGACTCCTTCTCCATTTGTGTGGCCACCGTGAAAAACATGGTTTTCTCAAAGGCTTATTATATCTTCTTTGTTCTTTCAAAACTTTTTTTTGTTCTCCTCTCTTCTCATGTGTTTGCTCGTGAATTAGACGACACTACTCAATCGCATAACTCTCCTGTTTTATTTAGTCAAATTCATACAATCCTTCAAACTAAACTTGATGGCACACCTGAGACGATGCAAAATAGTTTCCCATACACTCTTACTTCCAAATTCAAAGGTCAACGCATCCGTCAAACATCGAAATTTGGAGCTCAGTCAAGCCCTCATAGTCTAACAATAGAAAATACTTGCACGATGTCAAAATTTGGAGATCAATCAGGCATTCAGGCGTCAAAATTCCGAGGTCCACCAGGCTCTGGTACTCTAGCATTTTGGTTTCTTATTCTTATTTTTGTTAATTTGGTTTCTCAAATTTTGTATAGTTTTTATCTATTCTATTAATTTGCAATTTTTTTTTATCAACGTGCTCCTCCTCTTTTATAGTTTTATTGCAAAGCCCACCATAGGTGATAAACATATCATAATGGTGATGATCAGAGCTCGCTAGTTGGGGTTGGGGAAATTCCCCCACAGCCACAAAGCAAAGTTTCTTAAAATTAATTTATCTAGTACTTTCTCAATTTTCTCCCCCACGGATGTAGCTTTAACGTGAAAAATAATTCATTTTATATTGTGTATTTTATATCCATTTTAATCGCCTAACCAAACTTTCAAGATCTGTCATAATCATTTATATTAGAGAGATATATAATAAAATCATTATGGGGGGCATATTGGTAGACAATTTATAAGTTCAAGGAAAAAATGAATAATATAAAACCAAATTTAAAAGTAAAGATAAAAGACTATGCATAAATGTAAAATATTACGATTTTGAGATATCTGTTACAACATTAATAAGGTAATTCTTAACGAATTAGTATTATAATATAAAAAAGTCACTATACTTAATGACTACTGATTTTGGGGGTATGTAAGAGTAGAGGTTTTGATGAAATATCATAAAAAATTTATATTTATATACTGATATCATAAAATATATAAATATAAATTTTTTTATTTATGATATTTCATCAAAACTTCTACTCTTACATACCCCCTAAATCAGTAGTCATTAAGTATAGTGAATTTTTTTCCTAAGGTATGACACTCATAATGAATAGATAAACATTAATGGCAATATTGGAAGACGACACAATGGCTTCCCAGGCACTCATATTTCAAAATTCAGAGGTCAATTGTGACATTATACGCCAATATTGGAAAATTTTACCGGTATATATATATATATATATATAGAAAGTGGAAATGAGGTTATAGATAAAAATAATGATTATTTATTTCTATTTTTCTTTTGTGTTATATACATATATACAAAGGCGGTGGCACTGCAAGTCGAGAAATTCAAAATCAAAATCCAAGTCAAGATATTCAAAACCTAAATCCAGGAGGTCCAGAAATTCAAGATCGAAATCTAGGTCCGCAAAATGGAGATCGAAATCCAAGTCTATTGTCTCCAGATCCAGAGCCAGATCCATTTCCAGATCCAATTCCAGAACCAGATCCATTTCCATCTCCAGATCCAATTCCAGATCCAGATCCAGGTCCAATTCTTGATCAACTACCAAGTCCAAGAATTTTAGATTCATTTCAAGGTCCAAAAATTCCAGATCCAAATCCAAATCCAAATCCAGGTATAGAAATTTGAGATTCAGATCAATTAAATTCCATAACCAGCAGTTATTACCACTTGAAGACAAAGGAACTGGGCTAGCCATTCTTTGGAATGGCATATCTATATATGTCTACTGTGTTCACAAGAAATATATATATATATATATATATATAATATATATATATATATATACACACACACACACGTATTCTAAAGTGGAATTGAGGTTATAGATAAAAATAATGATTATTAATTTCTATTTTTCTTTTGTGTTATATATATATATATACAAAGGCGGTGGCACTGCAAGTCAAGAAATTCAAAATCAAAATCCAAGTCAAGATATTCAAAACCTAAATCCAGGAGGTCCAGAAATTCAAGATCGAAATCTAGGTCCACAAAATGGAGATCGAAATCCAGGTCTATTTTCTCCAGATCCAGAACCAGATCCATTTCCAGATCCAGATCCAATTCCAGAACCAGATCCATTTCCATCTCCAGATCCAATTCCAGATCCAGATCCAGGTCCCATTCTAGATCAACTACCAAGTCCAAGAATTTTAGATTTATTTCAAGGTCCAAAGATTCCAGAACCAAATCCAAATCCAAATCCAGGTATAGAAATTTGAGATTCATATCAATAAATCCCATAACCAACAGTTATTACCACTTGAAGACAAAGGAACTGGGCTAGCCATTCCTTGGAATGACATATCTATATATGTCTATTGTGTTCACAAGAAAATTGGAATAAAAGCTAATAATTTATATAAGATTAAGGTTGTTATGTGTTGCTTAAATGCATATATACGATTGGCTATTATATGTTGCTTATAGTTATACCTTATAGGCTATATGAAACATTATACCATATTTACATATTTATGCTCTTTATAAATAATTTTATCCATTAATTACTTTAAATTTAAAATTCAAATTTTTATTGAGTTTAATTTCTATACTCTGTCAGTTTAAAAGCGTTTTACCCCAGGCATCCATTGATATTTTGATAAATTGATATTATTGTTATTTTTCATTCTTAGTATTTAAAATAAAATCACATGTGTTGAGATGTCAGTGTATGTCAGTGTAAAACTTTTTACACTGACAGTGCATACTACTTAAATCCTTTTTTATTTCAATAAATAATTTCCATCCATTTAATGTTAATAGAATTAATTTTCTACCAATAATAGACCAAGTTGTCCCTACTTTTTATCCTGCCACTTCATCCACCTCTAACCTTTCTTACACATTTGCATAACGCACAACTTGAAATATTATTATTCCAACAAAGAATTTATTAAACTAAACCACACTTAGAAAAATGAGAGCCAATAACTAGAACAAATCAGATACCTGACCAACTGTGACACCCTTTACCCCGCATACATAAAAAGCGTTAAAAGAAAGGGTAATAAGACATCATTTATTAAAATAAACACTAAGGTAAAAGGTAACAAATTGTATCAAGTCTCAAAACGTGGAAAAATAAAAACAAAACCCAACCCTTGATGTCACATACAGAGCTGGTATAAACAATCTGGAAAAACAACCTTGGATACAACTGAAAACAACTAACTGAACAAACTACTGGAAACTGGAAATCCTAACTAAAGAGTCACAGCTCCTTGGAGTCACTCCTCAACTGGCTTCTCGCCGTCCTCTGCATAAAAGATACATGCCATACAAAAAACATAGAAATAGGGAGTAAGAAACATGAATATGAATATAATGGCAAGGAAGCAGTTAGCAAGACGAGCATACATCAAACAATCATGTTATAGTAAATAACAATACAACATATCAATATCATAATATAAACGTGTATGCTATGCGATGTAACTCTGTTCCACTATTCCATTACGCACTTAGATCCATTCTATCTCAGGAAGTCATCTTCGGCGTTACATTTCCACATTGGCCAATAAGCACCAACGCCGGGGCAACCCATCGGACCTCGGATGGACCCCTAGGACAGCCGACACACCTTATTCTTAGATGCGCCACCACGGTTGTACTTTTCCGTGGATGGCCAGATCGTCTTACTCTTGGACGACCTCCCCTATGTTGAACATCCTCCACTAACATCTCCGATGCGTAAATGCATGCTCAACACAACAAACAAAGCACAACCACCACCTCCGCTTGGGCCAATAGGCTACCCAAGTTTTAACACCATCAACACCTCGGCCACTCTGCTATCGAGGATTACCGTTAACGTTTTGTATTTATTAATTAATCACTCTAGTCGTTCTGCACTAGAGATTACCACCTTGACCATCAAGCATCAAGGCCCCCTTGGCCACTAGGCTACCAAGGTACCATATCATCATTATTTATCACTCTAGCAATTAAGCACTAGAGATTACCACCTTGACCATCATGCATCAAGGCCCCCTTGGCCACTAGGCTACCAAGGTACAAAATCTTATCACTTGTCTTTGGTCTTCATGTTCTGTTGGTATTTTATTGAGTCTTTTAGAGCATTTGGGGTGAAACCCCCCTACTTCTGCACTGTTCTGGTTTCTGTTCTGTATAGATGAGCACGGTCGTGCTCACCCTTCAGCACGGTCGTGCTGATATTTCTAGGCAAGCACGGTTGTGCTGCCTGTTAAGCACAGGCGTGCTCCCTGTTGAGCACGGGCTTGCTCAACTACGCGCCCTGCTGTTCTGGGCAGGAGGGTCACAGACCTTTTGCTAACTTAATTGGGAACAACTCAGATTCAATCCTAAATGTTCTTACTAAACCATAAATCATCAGTTTCGTTAACATTGAATTAATGTTCATGTCTTATAAATTAAAGGAAATTAGTCATTTAATCTCAGTTCGTTAAATTGTCCCTAATCACTCATAAATTAGTCCCTAAGGTTCTTAACTAAGCCATTGGCATAATCCTTACTCATTACTATGGTTCAATCTTATGAACAAGGGGAAGAACCTCCCTTACATTGTTTAACAGATTTAGTCTTTTAACATTAATGCGTCACAATGTCAATCAACAGCCAATACATCATAGTAACATAATCATGTTAAAAGCATTCAATCATGGCATCATCACATTAATATGTTCACAACAGACAATATTCAACATCAACAACGTTCATAACAACATTAATCAATTAATAAGAGTCATGCCAATACCATAATAGCAAACAGTCTAACATCAGATAACCATTAGGCATATATGCATACAACATATTATCAAACATAAAGGGTTATGAGAACCCTTCGTCCTACACTACCCCCAAGCCTGCATACTCGTACTATTCCTTCTCCCCATATCTGGTATGAAGAACACCCGTTAAACCGAAGACGCTCCTACACTGGTTCCCTCGAACGGCTCGACAAACGATCCCAAGCCTTGGTTAACACAAACAGGAAGAGGATAACCAATTAGTCTCTAAATCTAATAATAGAAAAGAGACTATGAGAGAGGGAAGACAACGTTATCTTAAACGACACTATCGCGCTACTTCTCTCTCACAAATAGAGCAAGAACACCAAGAACTTCAAGGGGAGGGAAGGGAAGAGGTTTCTGTCGGACTAGGATTGTCCAAAGTGCCAAAAAGAGGGTTTGGGTCACAACCCTCACGGAACTGCTCTATTTATAGACTCTGAGACCTGAGCACGGTCTTGCTCCCTGTTGAGCACGGGGCGCTCAAAGATTGCATTGCAAGACTATCTAAACGATCGAAATGGCCAAAACACATAAAATAAGACTTGTATATAATTCTCTTAGCTTTCCAACGCCACAAATATCACCTCGATCGGATATCTAGAACATAAGATATGGCCAAAAGAACTTAGGCATAAAAAACAAACATAACAAGCATATAAAAACATATATATAACATATATGAAAGCACTAAGCTTATTTACGAAAAACGGGGTGTTACACCTACAGTGAGGAGAACCTTTTTTCTTTAATGAGTATCTTACTGGGATGAGGACACAATATCTTCTCTCAAGTTAAACAAAATAAGGCAAAAAAAAAAAAAAAGGCAAAGCGAAGAGACGACGTATGACATTTCTGTTTTGTAGTGGTTTTATGGATTCTAAATGAGAAGTGTGTTTTGTGGGATGTGGAGTGATTTGGGTTAATAAATCATCTCTTGGGATAATAGTATTTCAAGTTGTGGGTTCTGCCCTGGGACAGATCTATTAACAATTATTTGGGGGGCAATTGCCCCCACAAAACAATTTTTTATATTAATTTTTTGTTTGCCTCATAAAATTAGATATTGCCCCCAAATGTTAAATCATCATAACTTGTCTTATTAGCTGCACCACATCCACTAAGTATTTTGTCATGAAATTATTAATTTTGTGTGTGAGAGGGTGTAATTGTTTCCCATTTCTTAATGAATTGCTTTGATTTCCCATTCTTAGACATCAATTTCAAGTTGAAATCAAATCACATTATATTTTGATTATTTTATATCATTTTTTTTCGTTTTATAGACATTTATAATATTTTCCTTTTATAAAAATGTCTGTAGATTATTTTCTTTCCCTCACTAACAAAAGTTCATGGATCTGTCACTACTTATGCCAGTGAGTAGCAAAAGGTACAGAGGTGGAAGAAAATTATGGACAATTTCATTTATTTTGGGTGAAAATATTATCTATATTGAAATAAATTGATAAAGAACATGAGTTTAAAGGACTAAATTGATGATTCTTGATTTCTACTTTTCTTTTGTGTTATATATATATATAAAGACAGTGGCGCTGCAAGTCAAGAAGTTCAAAATCCAAATCCAAGTCCAGAAATTCAAAACCTAACTCTAGTAGGTCGTGAAATTCAAGATCAAAATCTAGGTCCACAAAGTGGAGATGCAAATCCAGTCCTATATTCTCCAATTCCAGATCCAGATCCATATCCAAATCCATTTCCAGCTCCAGAACCAGATCCAAGTCCATTTTCAGTTCAACTTCGAGATTAGATCCATTTCAAGGTCCAAATACTCCATGTCCAAATACAAATCCAAATCCATAAATCCCACATCCAATGACTATTGCCAATTGAAGACAAAGGAGCTGGGCCAGTCATTCTTTGGAATGGCATATATATTATATGTATATCTACTGTGTGCTCAACAACAATGGAATAAAAGCTAATAATTTATATAAGCTTAAGGTTTTTATGTGTTTCTTAAATGCATATATATCTACCTATTATATGTTGCCTATAGTTATAGCTTACAAGCTATATGAAACTCTACTATGTTTACACATTTATGATCTACATAAATAAACTTTATCAGTTAATTCCTTCAAATTTAAATTTGTATATTTTTTATTACCATAAATCATTTCCATCCATTTAATATTAATAGAATTAATTTTCTACCAATAATAGACCAAGTTGTCCATACTTTTATCCTGCCCCTTCACTCACCTCTAACCTTTCCTACTCATTTGCATAACACACAACTTGAGATATTATTATTCCAACAAAGAATTTATTAACCCAAATGACAACTAGAAAAATGAGAGCCAACAACTCGAACAAATCAAATACCTGACCAACAGAGAGCGAGTATAGTGAGAACCTTATTTCCATATTTAGTATCTTACTAGGATAAGAACATAAGATCTAATTAACTAAACCTTAATCTGTTATTACCGTTAGCGTGCTTTATTACAGTCAAAAATATTATAATAATACAACTATAAAGAAATAAAAACATTAAATATGCACAAACAGTCAACCTCCAATATATATATATATATATATATATATGTGTGTGTGTGTGTGTATCGAAGTACGTGATATCCCAATAGAGGGACCATATATAGACCTAAGAAAGCCATACAAACACTAGAAATGAAAAAGATACATAAATTGGTCACAAAGAAACTATACAAAAGCAGAGGTTCTACACTTCCCGACCTGCCTCTCCAAAAAATACATTAAAATAAGAAAATAGGCTCACAGAGGCACACCCTAACAGGCGCATCCGACAGATCCACACTATCAGTGATGTGGGCGCCTGGAACTACTCTCCCTCGCCGAAGCGACGTCTGTAGAGTCTGGCATCTCTGCCTCTCGGCTCCTAGACTGACTCATCACTACTCATCAACACCTTACAGCGACGAAAGTAATACATGGTCTGCACGCTCCTCCTCCTTCTGCCTCTCTAAACCATGCCCACATGGCCCCTAGCCTCTGAACGGTCCACCATATTCCACATGCCGTCAAGGAACTCCCTCTGACCTGGTGGATACCACATCTCTGAAAATGGTAGGCATTGAGCAAATTCAATACGAGTCGATAAAGGTAAAGTAGGGACCTCCTCCACGACAAACATACAGACTAAATGGGCTGATATATGTCATGAAGAACTGTGAGTGGTCGACCTTCCACCCACGGTAGTCATGGTACACTATCTCCACATCACCAAGAATCAGGATCGTGGAAGGGATCCTCTGCAGGTAGTGTGCACCGGATGATAATCCTGCCAGGTCGCTGTCCCCATCCTGCTGCTACTGCTCATCTACCGTAACATATACATACACAGAAAGATAGAGAAAAGAAGGGAGATAAGCAACTAATCAACATCATAAAAAGGGTTGGGGCATAATACCGCATGTTATCAAACAACATAGATGTACAAACGACAAACATCTCTCAAGTCAATCTTTTACAAAGATCCTCAATTGTAAATCTAGGATCAATTCTCTAAGAGTCATACTCTTATGCATGTCGGCTGATTTCTCTCATGAGGAATACTGATTCCAGGACCTTCTCTTTCTCTCAATCGGGATTTCCTTGCCCAGAAAATGTCAGTTGGTTTTTCCAGGTAATTGTTCTGCTCGCCGTGACCAATAAGGTGCTTCCTCCTATGAGCTCAATCTCCAAAAGGGGTATCTTGGGCACCTTGGAAGGTCCACCTGCGATTGGAATACTCAAGGCCAGACATCGGGATAGCCAACCCTCCACAGGGATCACAACACGGTGGGTGCACGTCACTAGTCACTATAGATCGTTCCAGACCGGACTACATCCCCAAGGTTCCCATAACTATCCCTCTCCATATTCCATACCCACACCAGGGTACACCAACCTCGCATGACTCCCAGTCAAGCAGATCGCCACTTTGGTAACTATGTAATGGAAAAACAACCTAAGTTGACACTGATACAAATTTTACACTTACACTTATCACAATGCCCTAGGCATCCACATTCTCATCTCGGTACCTATATACTGCATTCACATCACAAAACCAATCAACATACCCTTAGGGTGTCAACTAGGGTTTCTAACACAACAACTAGTCAACCTCTACAACTTCATAATCATTTCTTAACTCAACCAATAATAATATTAAAATAATATAAAACATATAAAAAGTATCACACATCAACCAACACAATCATCCAGAGACATAATCATATAACCAGAATTGACTAACCTAGGGTTTTCCCTTAAAGTCGATAAGCCTAAGATAACTAAACCCTAACAAACATTTTCAAACCATTTTCAACGAGGGTTTAGTCATTGTCGACTACTCAACAACTAGTAGGGTCCAAAGCATCCTACATATGCAGTCTAACAAACAGTACTATGCTTGCCTCCCCGATGTGTTAGGTACTTTATGCCCACCTTAGACAGTCGTGTACACTTGTCTAACATCTCGAAACACGTGACACACAGCCGTTGCCACATTCAATAGGGAGCTCCTTGATGCTTCGAAATTCATCCTAACGCACAAACAACATCTAGACATTGTCACAAACACTAATCTTGCAAGAAATCCATAAACGAAGCAAGAAATCATGCAAGAATGAGGAAAGAACGAAGAACGACAATGTCACAATGTCGACGAGTTTGGGATTCGAGCATTACCTTGACTGATCGACAAATCGAAAGCAGATATTTGACGTGCTCATTGCCCTAATCGCATATTCGAAGTCAGAATCGAAATCTGACAGACGAACGGTGCTTAAACCTCACTTTCTCTCTTTAAAACACATAGAGCCTCTCTCATTGCAGGTCTGGTTCATATGCAAAATGACCAAAGGAAGGGAGAAGATAAAACTTTGCCAACCATTTTCTGTTGTGCACGCTCAAGCGTGCTCGATATGCAAGCTCTAGCATGGAGTCTCTCCATGCTTGAGCGTGGAACCCTTCTCGCCACGTCTCTGCCATGCGTCGTTCAAGCAGTGACATGTGTCTGGGACCATGCCACGCTCAAGCATCCAGAAGGCCAACGTTTTAGCAAGCAACTGTTCAAGTGTTGGGCTTCTCCAGGCTCAAATGTTGAGCTGATGTCAATATCTGATTTTCGCGCATTTTGATGCGTTCTGAGCTCGTTTGAAGTCTGACTGACCTTAAATTTGAAACACAATTTCATTAACACTCAAGGAACATGTTTCAACCTTAAAACATTCCTAATACTTTCCTCTCACCCAAATTGATAAAATGGGGCATTACATTACTACCCCCCTTAAAATAAATTTCGTCCGTGAAATTTAAATTAAGTTACCTTAGGCGAAAAGATGAGGATATTGTTGTTGCATGTCTGCTTCCCTCTCCCAAGTTGCGTCTCCTGTAATAGCTTCCCAGATTACTGTTGACGATCCGGCAAGTGTACCATTTCGTTGCAAGTAATAAAACACGGTAAGAAAATACCGAGGTCGAACACAAGGATTGGGAGACCAATTTAACTAATTTAATAAAGAAATTCAAAGCGTTTGACCAAGTCAAATGGGAATAGTTATGAAGAGAGATAAAATTAAATCAAAGATTAAATCAAAACAATTAATTAAAGATGCTAAAAGATTATGATGAGATTTGATTATGACTAAGGCTCTAAGGTCACGAATCCACCTACCCTATCAAGCAAGTTACCCAAGTGTTTATCTCCTTATCCCTATTTTCAATTTAATTTCTTTGTCAACCAGGAACCCTCAATTATCCTAATGTCACTGCCGATTTTCAAAAGGAATTATCTGCAATTGCAAGTTGTCAATCTGCCAATCTATTCAACCCACAATTAGTTTTATTAAGTTCTTGGTTCCCTATAGCAATTGCACCGCTCTCCTATTCTATGCCTAGCAATATTCAGGCGGTGTTCTTAATTCAAGTCCTAAATACGAATTACCTGTCAGCCTCAGCGCACTAGACTATTTAACCATGAGCGCATATGATTAACACAAACACATCAGAATTAAGAAACGAGAAAAGAGCCAAGGGTATAAGAAAATATTACTTGGATTCACTATGCCATCAATGGTGGCTTCATCGTTCCCTTAGAATAGAGGATTAGTTCCTCATAGAGACGATAGCAACGAACAATGTATGAAAAGCATTCATCCTCAAAGAAACTGAATTAAAACTCACTACACAGCCCTAAGAAAACTAGGATTACAATCACAATACAAAAAACTCCCTTCAATTGACCTAAAACAAGCTATTTATAATATTTGGGAACTGCGCGCGCTCGTGGGGCGAATCTTAAGTTGGCTCCAGTTTAAATTTGGATCTTTCGCGAGGCGAGCCCATTATCGTGAGGCGAGACAGAATGATCTTCAATTCCCTGAGTCTGGCTCGCTTGGCAAACACTCTCTCGCGAGGCGAGGCTGTATGACTGCCTGTCTTGCTTAATCTGTTCTTCTGGCTCGCGGGGCGAGCTTCTGTTCGTGGGGCGAATGACCAATTTTGCCTTTTTGCTTGTTTTCTTCATTTTTCCTAGCTTCCTTGAGCTTCACTTTTAACTTGAAAATATAAAATAGCATTAAATGCTTTATTTGACTCAAAAATAGCATAAATTACTAAAAACTGCTTAAAAGACTCATAACATTGCTTAGGGACAATTAATGCTAAATTTAGGCGAAAACGAGATTAACCTCGAACAATTAGCACAAAAATCGTGGCCTCATTAGCTATAAAACTAGATGAGCCAGAGGCTTATCAATTACCTTGACCAATGGAATCTATTTTCCGCGAAGTTCCTTTATCCTTCCTTCCTCGATCCGTACAAGTAAAGCCTCATACTCAAGGTTTTCTCTTATCTACATTGATTCAGGCTCTATCACGTGCGATGGATCACGATGATATTTTCTAAGATGGGATACATGAAAAACATCATGGATGTTGGGCAATTTGGGTGGTAGGTCTATCTGATAGGCTACTGGACCAATTCGGCGAAGAATATGAAACGGTTCAATGAAACAAGGTGTAAGCTTTCTGGATTTAGTTTCTTGCCAATTTCAGTCGTCGGAGTGGCTCTCATAGACACATGGTCACCTTCCTGGAACTCTAAGGACCTTCTCTTTGTTGGAACCAAAGTATTTTGGATTAATAATCTCTGAGTTTTGATGTTAACAAAAAGGATTAAATTTGCATGACAAAGTTTTAGTTGAGATCTAACATACTCTATCTAGTCTTGCAGGAATGTTAAAATTTGATAAGTTATGGAAACCTTGAAAGAGTTTCCTAATATCCGCGTCCACCCATGTAGACGAGCTACTCAAAACGATTGGTATATTTATTTATTTTAATATATTCGAGTAAACCGTAAATATAATATTCTCAGTAGACGAAAACTTTTATTTCTATGAGTAGACGAGCTTAAGTGCCACATCAATAGACGGAGATCAAAGAAACTCACTGAAATATAGCAAGTCCAAAGACTTGATAATAGACGAGAGGATTTGCCACGTCAGTAGACGAGCTAAAAGAGTTTTTAACCATAAGCGTGTAGACGCAATTTTTAAGTAGACGAGTTCTTTTTTTATGAGTTTTTCATATGCTCAGTAAATGCTACCCCGACCACATAGAAGTATTTATTTCAAATGATTGATATTTATTTAAAATAAATGTTGGTCCTTCCTATTTGCTTTAACTATTTTATTGCCTTGTTTCTTTGTGAGAGAAACATAATACCATTGAGGAAATGCAAAATAGTACAATGAGGAAATGCAAAACGCTTTGTACCCTGTCACCTTTATCGCTGGAATAGCTGGAATTCATACAAAGGAGGCAAGAAAGTTTTCAAGTTGCAATTGCTCAGAGGTGTGACCATTTTGTGCAAAAGTGATACCAAATAGTACATTTCACAATGGCCACAATCAAGCTATCAGTCACAACGGATATTATGCATTTGATACCATCTCTAAACGGGAAAAATTCAAAACAACCGTTGAAGAATTTCAAGTGAAGAAAAAGGTCACTATAAATAGAAGACCTCAACCTATGAAGAAATAACTTTTGCGAATACAGAACCCTTGCTATAAAAACGTTTGCCATTCTACAAGCTCTAAATCTATTATTCTTTCAAGAACAAAAGTCTATAATTCCTTAGCTTGAATATTGTTGTAATATTCAACTGATCTTAAACTTTCATATCCTCACATATAGTGAGTTAGAGGATCAAAAGCAAACAATCTCTTTGTTAGAGTTAGAGCCTGAAGAGGCTTGGTAAGAAAGAAACACTTGTAGCCTGGAAAGGTGTTGAATACTTGGTGTAATCTATTTGGAAAAATAGTGGAGAGAAACCTTCAAGTAGAAGGGACTGGATGTAGCTCTTGATTGGAAGAGAGTGAACCAAGATAAAACACATGCGTGAATCTTCTAATCCCTTATCTCTTCAGTTTTATTTGTTTATACTAACTGTGGGGATTTGAACCTGTTTTTGTTAAGCTTTTAAAAAGGATCTGTCTCTATGTGTGCTTTTGTCTTTTATTCTTTGTGTGAGAAAATAAGTTTTGAAAAAGGTTGTTTTCGAAAATTATTAACAAACACAATTCAACCCCCCTTCTTGTGTTTACCTGTGTCAACTTCACTCTTTTTACCGCTGTAGCTTTTCTGCCTATTGATTGCTGCTTTCATCTTCTCCCAGATCTTACGGACTTGCTAGGTTGTTTGTTTTACCACCTCTAGTCCTATCAGCTGACTGTCATCTCATACTAACAAATATTGGAGTGGAAACTATTGTTATACATGAACTCAATCAGTGGAAGAAATTCTTCCCAACTTCCTGTGTGTTCCAAAACACACGCTCTTAACAGATCCTTCAAAGACTGAATCGTGCTTTCCGACTGACCATCTGTTTGAGGATGGTAAGCCAAACTCATCCTTAACTTAGTTCCCAGAGCACTTTTCAAACTTTGGCAAAACCTTGAAGTAAATTTCGGATCCCTGTCCGAAATTATACTTGCTGCCAGTCCATGCAACCTCACTATCTTTTTGATGTAAAACTAGGTCAACTTCTCCGTTGAAAACCATTGATTGATAGGCACGAAATGAGAACACTTTGTTAACCTATCAATTATTACCTAGATTGCATCATACTTTACATGAGCCCTTGGTAGACCGGACACAAATTCCATTGCAACATTCTCCCATTTCCATTTTGGGACATCCAGAGATTGCAATAATCACGCTGGCTTTTGTTGTTCAATCTTTGCCTTGTGCCACATCAAGCAATATTGGACATATTCTGCTACCTCTTTCTTCATCCCCGGCAGCAAGAACATCTTCTTCAAATCCTGGTACATGCACTTGGATGAAAACTCAACTTACTTTTGTGCGCATCTTCCAAGATCATATTCCTAACTTCTCTATCCTATGATACACAGATCCTTTATCCAATCCTTATGATGCCATCAGTACCTCGTTTAAACTCTGAAGTCCTACCTTCCCCTATAATCTGATTCACCTTTTAGAGGTACTAATCTTCTACCTGCTCCTTCTGTACTAAGCCTAGTAATCCATTAGTTATAGTAACCATTCCAGAACACATATTGTTTTTGGATAATTCCTTTATCCCGAGATTCATATCTCTCAACTGCACGATCAATTCCAACTCTTTGACCATCATAGTGAACACTTGCAAAGATTTTCGACTTAGAGCGTCTGCTACAACGTTTGCCTTTATAGGATGGTACTGAAGATCAAATTCATAGCCCTTTTTTTTTTTTTTGAATTCCATCCATCTCCTTTGCCTCATGTTTATCTCTTTATGATCGAACAAATACTTTAGGCTCTTGTGGTTACTGAAGACTATAAACTTAGCACCATACAAATAGTGTCTCCATATCTTCATTGCAAACACTATTGCGGCCTGTAACATCCCAGGCGGCTTTATGGATCGATGGCTATCATCACAAACCAACACGGATCTTTTTAGCGTGCTTTGTCCTAACTCACACGCATCCTAGGAAAACTTACCAGGAGGTCACCCATCCTAGAATTGCTCCAAGTCAATCCCACTTAATTGTGGTGTTCTTAAGTGATGAGCTTCTGAAAAGAAGATGCATCTTGTTGGTATATATAGCACCAATCAATTCATATAAGTCATTGTCAACTGTATAGTCATTTACAAACACAGTCTTAAGATTCCTCTCATTCTAGCGTGTAATCGGATCATTTATGTGTCCCTCCACTTAGAAACCTTCCTGGATCCACTCCTTGTCGGTGCCTTCTTGCACCGGCAACCACTTCCCACCCTTGTCAGCCCCCAGTGTCACATGCCCACCAGCTTTTGCTTGGTTCGTCCTCGAACCACACCGCACTTGCGACACCCCATTCCCAGGGTATCACATTTAAGTAACTTGTTGCGGAAATACACTCAATAAAATATTGCTGGTTGCTTTCGAAAATTGATCTATTTTGATGTCAGAAAATCCGGGTATAAAAATTTTTCTTCTGAATACTACAAACATAATGTGCACATCGCAATAGTAAAAACCATATTACTCACAACAAAACTTCGAACCATATAAAGGTTTTCAAAACACCTACACAAACTTTCTCAAAACATACTACCCAAAGGAAATCCTAAGCTGGTCACTATACAAAACACCAAATGGAAGAACTCTTTAGTTCGCGCCACTATTACCAACCTCTTCAAGGATCAAGATTAGTATCCCCGATTGAAGTTAAAACTTCCTTCGCACCATCTACTGCTAGTACCAAGGTACAACGGCGAGAACGAATAAAACCTGATATATTGTAAGGGTGAGATACCAATATATGAGTTTTGATAAGACAACCGCATGCGCGACACACAAAACAGCATATATCAGATATTCACAGTATATAAAGAAATTATTCAAACAACAAAATAATTCTATCAAAAGGGGTTTCATACTCGACAGTCATCGTCATTTTATAAAAATGCATGACACTTCAATATTCAGGCTCTAATTTGATACCTAATCTCCGGAGATCCCACAACTTTCTGTTTCGTTTTGAGCAGATCAAGCTCGCACATGGCACATTGAAAAACGAAATAAAACAATGCCCAAGAAAGAGAACACATAACACACTGGCAACTCTCCAACGTACCAAGGTTATTGTTCAAAAATGTAACTCATTAGTCTATACACAGATAACCTAATGGTCACTGCGAATAATGGAGTTTATTGTCCATGACCTATTGCATCACTCAAAACCTCAATAGTTATCGCATAAAGTTGGACACTCAGTCCAGTAAAATACATTGGTTCACACAGAAACCCAATGATTCAAATGGAACCACAGTCCATAACAGATACATTGATCCACTCAGGACTCAATGATCACACGGCACGTCTGCCAACAATGCATGAGAAAAACTTTTATTCTCGTTTGTTTTCTTTGTCGTAATAATCTTTCCTTGTCGAAGCCCGAAGCTTACAACCATTCTTAATTTTATATTAAGACTTTTCACTTTAAACAAACACAGGACACACAGTCCAAATATTTTAAACTCAATACAGGACACACAGTCCGAGTGCTCAATCGCAAAGCCCTAAACTGATGCACCAGTCTTAGGCTTGCGGATATGGATCTCATATTTTTCACATCAAATTTAGGACACACAGTCCACAAAATCATTACAGGACCCTCAGTCCAATGACACAGATCCCTGATCTACGTATCCACTGAACACTAGAACCCCGACATCTCGGTTCCTAGGTTCGTTTATCCTTTGTAAAACATTTCGTTCAGCGAAAAACAAATACAAAACAAATCTCTGAAAACTTATCCAAGTTTAACGGAATAATTTCACTGAATGAAAATCCTCTTACAGAAATTCTTTTCTGTTAAAACGTTGATAAAATGTAAAAATCATTGATAAATACTTTTCTTTCCAATAACTTTATTTCTGAAAATGGTTCTCAATAAAAGTCAACTTTCAAAAAGTCCTTACTAAATAAAAATATTTTTATAACTTAAATAACTTTTCTGTCATAAGTAATTGTTCTGAAGGCTATATTACGTTATTTTCGTAACTTAATCACTTTAAATAACATTTTATCATAAAATTGAATTTATTTTGGAAAAACTAGCACCTGTAAAAAATTTCACAGTTTCGTCCTTACTGTCACTTTATTGACACATTTTCCACAAAAATATTATTAAAATAACATTTTTCCACCTTTTTCTCAAATTCTCATTAATTAATCACTTTGATTAATTATCCAAACTTATCAAGCTTTTATCTTCAAATTAATTTTAAAAACTGACCAATATCAGGTTTCTCAATCCATCACTTAACAGCAGATATTTTCACCACAATATAGGATGGCATACATTCAAGTCATGGCATGCATCACAATTATAATTTAACAATTCAATTATAATCATGTAAATCAACATATCACATAAATCAAGTAATCATATAATCACTTAAACAATAAATGATTCAAAAATCACAGCAAATCATTACAGATAATTCACAGATGACTCAACAAAATAGCATACGATTATCTTAAACTCCTCAGGCTTTCCCCCTTTACCTCTTGAAGATTCAAGTGTTCGTTTCACGAACCGTTTTCCGATTCGATCTCCGTCTCCTTCGCACACTCAGGATAATCAACAACGATTTATCCTTCACAACAAATTAAATCCAGATCAACAAATGAAACAACAAAAATCAATCTAATCCCTATGGCTAAGTTTCGACCTACTCAAGTGATTAGGCTAAGGATGTTTAAAAATTTTCTAACTCATTGATTAATGATCCTTAAACATGATGAAGACATGATCAATGATCATAAACCAAGAACTTGAACAAAAACTCATCTAACTGAATGAGTTAGGGTTTCGACCATCATCAACAAATTAGGCTAGGAATTTGATTTGGTTCTTAATCTCTTGGATTCAATAATCATAGGTATTAGAGAGATGAAATCAAGTGTTAAATCATAGAAATTGAAACAAACTCATCTAGTCTCTCTAAGACTTAGATTCGGCCTACTATGGAAGAATAGGAAAGAAATTTTCTCTTGATTCATTCTCTTGGATCATGAATATAGAGATCATAGTGAGTTCATAGAAATTGGTTTCAAATCAAATGGATTTTTCTACAATTTTCTAGAGACTTTTGAAGAAAACTTCATGAAATTGGATGATGATGATTCATGGCATAAACTTGTAAAATAAATGAAGGAGAAGACAATATGATCATGATAGATGAGGGTTTAGCTCTTGTTGATTGAAGAAATGAAGAGAGTGATCAAATCAAGCTTAGTTGGAAATGGAAGCTTTTGGGACAGCTTTGAGGGTGTGGTGGTTTTATGAGTGTATCTCATAATCCACTCATCTAAAACTTACAAAATTTGGATTTTTGTAAAGGTAAGAATAATAGGAACAACTTTGATGTTGAATGTTTGGTTTGATTCAGATCAGAACATGGGAGAAAAGATCCTTCTTTCCGCTGTTCTAGTGTGGTGTTGTGAATTTCGAGCTGTTTTGGTAATTTGGGCATATCTCTCAAAATACTCATCCATTTTTTATGATATTTGGCTCGTTGTAAAGAAGAGAGAAAGAGGAACAACTTTCATGTTGAAAGTTTTTCGAGTTTCAGAACATAAAAAGGTCATAACTTCGATGAACTTTCGGGTGAGTAAGGAGAGTTTGTCTTAGTGTTCTTGGTGTTCTTGATGAATGATGAAGAGAAAATGGTTTTGGGAGGAGGAATGAAGGCTGGCGTACAAACAAGGGAAGAGAGGAGAATGAACAAAATGATTCTTATGTTAAATGGAATTAAAAGATGATGTATGGTAGGAAAATAAGCCATGTAGCCTTATAGATTTTGTGGTTGAAATGGAAGATGAATACTTGGCTAGAAATGGTGAAGGGTGGGTAGCCTTAGGGGCATAAAAATGATGTGGATGAGGGTGTTTGGGTGGTGTGGCTGCCTTCTATACCACATGTTAGGGAGAAGATATTTTGTGTGGCAGATCATGGTTAGTTAACCTCGGTTAGATTTAACCAGACATAGGTTAGGTTAACATTCAAAATATCTAGATATTTTCTTTGTCTGCCTAGAGTAAATTATCACCATGATGATTCATTCCTCTAGAGTCATCATAGATGGCTTGTCGGTCTGTTTCTCGATATATCTCTGCACAAGCGTACCCGATTCCCGATTAGGGTTTTTGAGAGAAATGAGTCTTGATTCATGAAGATGATATAAGTGAGTTGAAAAATTGCCTAAGTGTTGGGGAAAAGGATTAGAACCGTGTGGGGAAGGGTAAAATGGTCCCAAAATTTCAATAGCAAGCCTTGTAATTTCCATAGGAAACCAAGGGTAAAATGGTCATTTCCTTACAAAAATATCTAAAGGCATTTATGAGCCATTATGGCCATTATGATATGGATAGGATCGTCATAAATGCTCGTCACATCAGTCACATCAGTCATCTCAGCTCCGTTGCTGACTCCCTGGTTCATCTGACTCAGGTTTTCCTAGAGATATTTCAACGTTTTCGCCCGTAGCAAATATAATATTATATTTTTTTTGCGAAAATTTTCAAAACTTCCAATATCGAAGCAAATATGATAAAATATTTTTCATCTCGTTCATGAATTAAAATTAGGTTTTCTGAGCAGTAAACTTTTATTGTCAGTGAAAAACACAGACCGGGCTCCGTTTGAATTTTCAACCCAAAATTTCATCGTAACCTTATGATATCAAATATATCAGGGAAATGATATTGGTTTATCCAAAATCATTTTCTAAGTATCGGATAAAAATATAATCATTCATATATTTATTACCGATATTAGAAAGCAGCGAAAATCGGGGTGTTACAGTACTGTGAGATGTGCCGCTCTAATACCATTGGTAACATCCCAGAATGCTTTATGAATTGACGACTGTCCCTATAAACCAACACGGGTCTTTTCACCATGCTTTGTCATCACTCACACGCATACTAGGAAAACAGCCCAGGAGGTCATGCGTCTCAGAATTGCTCTAAGTCAAGCATGCATAACTCTGGAGTTCTTAAGTGATGGGCTTCCAAAAAGAAGATGCATCTTGTTGGTATAGATAACATCAATCAATTCATATAAGTCATCCTTAATTATATAGTCCCATACCTACACAGTCTCACGATCTCTCTCATTCCAGCGTGTAATTAGTTTATTCATGTATCCCTCTGCCTAGAATCCTGCTAGGAGCCGCTCCTTGTCCATGCCTTCTTGAACCGGCGACCACTTCCCGCCATCATCGGCCCCGGGTATCACACGGCCAACTCTTGGTCATGGGTTAGGTAATTCCTCTCATGTACCCTTAAATGTCTAGAGGAATAAGCCAGTAATTTTTATTTTGCACGAGAACACAACCCATGCCTTGATGTGATGCATCGCCGTACACATCAACTGGTGCTAACAGATTTTGCATGACTAGTACTGGAGATGCTTCAACTCCTGGAAAGTACTCTCGCACTCATCACTCTATTCAAATGCCTTATCTTTTCTCGTTAATTGCATAATTTATAACACAATCTTTGAGAAACCCTCTATAAACCTCTGTAGTAACCTGCCGGTCCTAGAAAACTCCTCACTTCCCCATCTGTCTTAGGGCGTTCCCAATTTACAACAGATTCCACTTTAGCATGGACTACAACTATCCCATCCTTGTTTATAACATGCCCGAGAAATTGTACTTCGTCCAACCAAAATTTACAGTTAGAAAACTTGGCATAGAGTTATCTGTCTTTAAAATGTGAAATACGACCCGAAGATGCTCTTCATGTTCTTCTCTACTAGAGGAGTAGATTAGAATGTCATCGATAAACACAACGACAAACTTGTCAAGGTACAGTCTGAAAACTGATTCATAAAGTCCATGAATACAGCTGGAGCATTAGTCACGCCAAACGACATAACTAGTTACTCGTAGTGTCCGTACCAACTCCTAAAAGCACTCTTCTTTATATGATCTTCCTTCACCCTGATCTGATGGTATCCTGACTTCAAATCAGTCTTAGAAAACACAGTTGCTCCCCGCAACTGATCCATCAGATCATCAATCCTTGGCAATAGGTACTTGTTCTTTATAGTTACCTTGTTGAGTTGCTGGTAATCCACAGACAACCTTGAACTGCCATCCTTCTTCCTTACAAACAGAACTGGCGCTCCCCATGGTGAAGCACTAGGTTGATGAACTCCTTCTTCAACATGTCAACCAACTGCTTCTTCAGCTCCGCCATCTATGTCGGGGACATTCGATAGGGTGCTATTGATATCAGTATTGTCCCTGGTATGAGATATATCGTAAACTCGATCTCCCTCTAAGATGGTAATCTTGGTACTTCATCCGAGAAAACTTCTAGAAATTCGCACACAATAGGCATCACTTCCGATTTTGGTGACTCCTTGGCTTCCAAAGAAAACAGCACCACACAGTCCCTTGATTACCCTTCTCCTGATCTGCCGTCATCAATAGGCAACAATCTCGATCTATCTGAAAGGTAATCCATGCCCAAGATAACATCAATCTGTTGTATACGCAGATAGACAAGGTCGACAATAAAATTTCTATTTTCTAGCACAATAGGGCAGTCTCGACAAACTAACAGGGTTGTTAATGAATCTCCCATAGGGGTAGAAACATTAAGGCCATATGGCAAAGATGAAACTGGTAACTGTAAGTGATCCATGCACTCTAGAGATATAAACGAGTTGGTAGCCCCCGAATCAAACAACACAGATAAGAGCTTTCTGAAAATTAGGCAATATGAGATTAGGCTCACGAGAAGATTCAAATCCTCTAACGACAAACACTCTTCCACTGGCCTGAAGTATGCCTCCTTGTTGGTTTCCTATCCGAGCTCTTATTCCACTTCTCTGAGCTCCTATGCTTTGTTAAGATTTTGGATTTCTGACCATGTTGCTCTGAGGAAACGATCTGACCATGTGTCCTGTGTGACTGCATTGGTAACAGATCACATTCTGCATCTGAGGGCAATTTCTGAATAGATATGGCCCTCCACACTTATAACAAGTCAGCATACCTGTTGCACTTTGACTAGAACCTCCTCCTCAGGTATTGGCTGCTTGCTAATTGGGGCGATTGTAAGGTTTTACCAGCTAAGGGAATCTTCCTCCCCAACCTCCCTGACTAAAACCTCCTCTGATTGGTCTGCCACTCCTTTGTTATGGCTAAACTGCTCTTGTTCTGTCATGACCTTCAAGAACTATATGCATTTCTCCACTAGAGCTAGAAACTGGTTTAACTCTAGTGGCAGCATAGTCCGCTTCAGCTCGGGCCTCAAACCATCCTCAAGCTGTCTGCAAACTCATTCTTCGTCCGGATGTACTTGATGGAACTGAGATAACTTTAATAGCGCTTCGAATCGGATGTTATATTCCCCTAAAGACATATTTCCTTGGTGAAGACCCATGAATTCCTTCTCTGTAACACCCCGATTTTTCCGCTTTCTAAGATCGGTATAAATATAAATAAATGTTTATATTTTTATTTGAAACTTAGAAAATAATTTTGGGAAAACCAAAGTCATATTCATATCATACTTATTTTTATAAGTATACGGCTAAATTTTGGGTTGAAAATTCAAACGGAACCCGGTCTGCATTTTCGCTGACAGTAAGATTTTACTGATCAGAAAACCTAATTTTGACCCGAGAACGAAATGAATAGATTTTATCTCATTTCCAACGATATAGGTTATTTTGAAAATTTTCAAAATAATTAGGTTTTATACTTGATTCGGGCATAAAACCCTAAATCGGGTAAATGACGGAGCTGCGTACGGGATTTCCGGGAACCGCTAACGGATAGGATCGATGACTCATTGGTGAGTCATTATATGTAGCCCAAAATCAGCCACATCTCCTTTAAATGTGAGCCACATGATTTTTAATCATGGTTAACAAAGTAACCCTAGTTAAGTTAATTATTAACCATAGTTAACTATTATATTATTTAATATTCACAAAACCCATTATTTGGACTCTAAGGAACCAAAAAAAGCCTAAATCTAAGCCTATAAAAAGGCTCAAAACCGCAGCTTCCCCCCTCCCCACTTCTCTTTATCTTCCTCACCAAGCTTTCTCCATTTTCTCTAAGTTACAAAACTCATAAGAACACCGAATCGCCACCGGAAATATGACCCTCTTCCTTTCTGAAACTCGGATAACTCTCAACATAAAAGTTGTTCCTATGTCTCTCTTCTTTCCAGCAAGCTAAAGATCATCAAACACGGATAAGTGGATTGGGAGATATGCTCAAAATACCGAAACTGCCCAGAATTCTCAGCAACACACGAAACAGCATAAAGAAGGCCCTTTTCACCCCTTTTACGATCCTAAAAAATGAAACCTTCAACACCAAAGTTGTTCCTTTTCTTCTTATCTTTCTAACAAGCCAAAGTTGGTGATTTTTGGATGAGTATATTGTGAGATACACTCACAAAACCATCACACCCTCAAGCTGTCCAGTTTTCAACTAAGTGAAGGTTGATCATTTTTCTTCATTTCTTCAATCTTCAAGAGGTAAAAGCTCGTATCCTTGATCATCTAAGCTTTCATCTTCATGTATTTCTCATGTTTGTGCATTGAATCATATTTTTCCATTTCTAGATCTAGAAAGTTTGAAAATCCATAGGAAATCATAGAAAAATCCTATGAGTATGAAATCAATTTCTATGTTCTTGTTATCATCCTTATATTCATAATCCAAGAGTATGGTTTAAACCAAAATTTCCTTCTCATTTTTCATCATATGGCCGAAACCCTATAGTTAAGGGTGGAGGAGATTTTATTCATTTCTTTTATAATATAACCTTGGATATCATCTTTCTAACATGTATCTATGTTGAATCCAAGTTCTTGTATCAAACTAAAATCTCTTGTCTTATTTTTGTGTCTTGGCTGAAACTATGCTTTGAGGAACTTAGAGGTTTTTTATTCAATCTTTGTTGCTAAGTCACTAATCCTATGTCTTAAGTATTAAGGATCATTAATCCAAGTACTTAGGAATTTTAGAAATTTCTAGTCACAAAATCCTATCTTGGCCGAACCTACCATATAGAACATAGGTGATTTTATGTGCTTGATAGTAATTGTTTAGTTGTGATTTGTTGAAGGATAAATCTTAGTGGATTATCCTGAGTTGCACGGAGGAAATCGGATTCGAATCGGAAAGTCATTCGTGAAACCAAAGCTTGAATCTTCAAGAGGTAAGGGGAGCTTACCTGAGGGATTTTTCCCAATAACTGTATGTAATCAGTGTGTGGTCTGTATTATTTATCTGTGGTTGTGGTGCTTGTTTAATTTATTTTATGTCGTGCTACTTTATGTCGTTCTATTTTATCTGTGTTTATTTATTTGCCGTTATGTATTATGGTGTTTGATGCATGATCTGCCTGGGTTAATTGATTCAATGTTGTTAATGATTGTTGATGTTGTTTGTGGATTGAAAAGCCTAACAGTGGTCAGTGCTTAGTTATTAATGCGGTTAAAAGTGGTTAAGGAGTTTTTACGGGATTATGAGTTTTAAATTGATGAGACATCGTAATATAATATTACTTAGGATTTAGGTAGTGGAAAATGAGAAAAAGTTGGAAATAATATTATTTTAAGGATTTTATGGCGTAAGAGTGAACTATGAGTTATAGTGAGGACGTAACCGTGAAAATATTTCGCACTGCTAATTTTCACATAAGGAATTTCTAAATATTAGAAAATGATGGTTTAAAAGAAAAAGTTTCAAAATTAATTTTATTACAGCGTTGAAAAAATTGTTTTACGACATAAAGTGATATTTTGACCTGAAAACGTTTTAAAACTGCAAACGACGGACAATTCCGTCAATATTTACGAATGTGTTTTTTTCAAAAAGGGTACAAGTAAGTAATACTGAGAATTAGTCTCAAATGAGGTTTCCAAGTTCAAATTAATGAGTTTTGAACAAAATGAGTATTAAGGGAATTTTAACAAGTTTACAAAACGAAAAATGGTGTGCTAGTATTCTTAAGGCGTTATGAACATAGTGTTCTTTGGATTTGGTATCCTAATTAAGGTGTTAGGAACAAACAGCTTTACATGCATTTATTTGGTAGACATGTCTAAGGCGTGAATCTGGATATCTTAAGAGAGAAGATATTCCAGAAGTCGAATCTGAATAGCTTAAAGGGTAAGGTATTCAAGAAGGCGAAGGCGAAGTCGAATCTGGGTATCTTAGTAGATAAGGTATTCAAGAAGTCGAATCTGAATAGCTTAAAGGGTCAGGTATTCAAGAAGGCGAAGGCGAATCTGGGTATCTTGGTAGACAAGATATTCCAGAAGGCGAACCTGGATATCCTAATGGAAAGGTATTCAAGAAGTCGTGCCCTATTTGGTAATCGAGCCTGATCAGCTCAGTTATTTGGTGTTTGTAGCTCCGAAGAGTAAGTATGAATTTAGATGAGGTATATGAAGTGTTCATGCATAGCTTTTCAAATGATAATGTTTGGGGTGTGAAACCCATTGATAAACTGTTTACTTTGATATGGATGCATATGTTGACATGACATGTATATGTTTATATGTTGCCTTTTGTGTCGTACATGTAGTTATTGTGTTAAATCCATATATTGGCGTCTCACCCTTACAAATATATCAGGTTTATTCTAGACTAATGTAGTACTTTGGTACACTAGCACGGATGAAGCAAAGGACTTCACTAAGTCATTCAAGGACTTAGATTCTAGATGCTTGAAGAGGTATCTATTCGTGGGAAAGACCACGGGGGTCTTTCTAATAATGTCTTGTAGAGCGACCAGCTTAGGAGTCTTGTTTAGAGTTTTATGTTGAAAAGGTCAGGTTGTATAAACCATTATGATGCAGTATAGAAGTATGTTATATTTGTATATCCATATTTGCTGATGTTTATGATGTTGTTGGGTTGGTCGAAAAAGAAAGGAACAGAAAAAAAAAAAATTTATCACCTTTTTGAGAGATAATAACAACTTAAGAAAATATTATTTTTCGAAAGCAACCAGCAAATTAAAGTTTTATTTTCCGAAATAAGTTATCGAGTAACCATGTGATGACCCAGGTTAGGGTGTCACATTCTCCTTCTCTTACCTGACGCTCTTGGGAAAGTACTTCTCCAAGAAGCACTATTGGAGCAACTCCCTGTTGATGGCCTATCCTTATGCCTCTAGTAACCACGGCGTGTTTCTCCACCAAGCTTCTGCTTCTCCCACCAGCATAAAAGCAGCATAGGTAACCTTTTTCTCTTCTGTGCAATGCATTGCCACGAACACCTTTTCAATTTCCTGTAACCACTTTTGTGCAGCTCCAAGGTCATACTCTCCATGAAACTGCGGATGGTTGCCTTTCATGAAAGAATTCAAACCATTCTCTAAATTTTCCTCTTCCCTGAGTGTATTCACTTGTTGCTGCCTTGCATCTCTTTCTTCTTGCCTTTGCCTGAACTGGGCAATTTGCTGTGTTTATTACAGCATTGCAGTAGCCAACTGTAACATCCCGTTTTCTCGTATCTTGACGGGTAATAATATTTTAAATTTTTACGTGAGATCAAGAATGATTTTTTAGGGAAAAAAATCATGGTTAGAACCTATTTTATTGTAGGAAGTTATGGTTCAATTTTGGGTTTCAAACTCAGACATAAACTGATCTGCATTTTTGCTGAATTGTTTTATACCGACAGAAACCCTAATTCGACCCGAAACTGAAAAAATCTAGATTTTTTCATTATTTTAGTGATAAAAGTCTATGTTTAAAATTTTATCTCCAAAATAAAATATTATATTTTATTCGAGCGAATTTTGGTGGAAAACGATCGAAAACCCTAATCTGGTAAATGACGGAGCCAGATTTGGAACTGCAGAGATATACCAGTGGATAGGGACGATGAGTTGGCTTAGTTGACTAACCCAGTGAGTCACCACCATGACTCACCATTGTCATCATGACATTGAAAAATATCTTAGAAATCCATGATGAATGACCTTCCTGCTCTTAAATCCTTTTGTTAATTACCAAATGACCAAAAGATGAAAATATCTTCATCTCTCTATAGGTAATACACGGCGACCTCTACTCTTGATCATCCATTCATTTTGCTTCATCTTATCATGATGGTTCATAAAAATATCTAACTTATAATATATTATTTCTTAACTTAGCTTCAACCATGCCTAACCAACCATGGTTTCAACTCAAAATATCTTCCCTTCACTCAAGCACTACACGACCAAAACCTCTTCCACACACTTCATCTTCATTCATTTCTTCAACTTATCACTTAGTTTATGAAACAAAACCTTACTTTTGCTTCTCTACTCAGGTTCGGCATCACCACATAGGCACCTTCCAAGAGCTTGCTTGAAAAACTTTGAGCATCTTCATGCTCCTCTTATCATTCCAAATCCAAGCTATCTCACAAAAATTTCCATTTATAGTCTTCCACAAAAATGGGTTTTTCTAGCTTATGGTTGTCATCTACTTGATCATCACTTTTATTACTTCAAGTGAGTGATTCAAGCCATGATCCATCTTCCTTGCTCATGCTTAAGACCTTGTGTAATATCTGTGAATCATTTTGTCATATAGGTTTTGATGTTGACAAATATAGTATTAAGGGGGAGAACATGAACCAATCAATATGATATAGATTTTGATGTTGACAAGTAATCATGGTATTAATTCAAAAGAACATTGGAGTTAATATATATCATATAAATGCCGTGTGACTATTTTGATTGGGTTCTTAAAGAATGATTGTGCTTAATGAATATTATATTAAGTAAATATACATGTGTTAAATAATTTTGTTTAATATAATATTAAGTGAATGCACATGTGATATTTGATTATATATAATATATGCTTGTGATTGACAAATATAATAAATTGGCATGGAATCATACTTGGAATTATTATTATACACCAAAGACATAAGCAATATTAAATATGATATTATCTTAATGTATGTCTTATGAAATATTATATATGGCTTTGTTTATGTAATTAAATGTGAAATATTATTATTATTTTCTATGCCTTGGACTAATGCAATCTATGAGAAATATTATGAAATTGAAAAGTTCAGGCTGGAATAAGCAAAGCTATGAAGTCAAGAGCTTGAAAAGCAAAGACAAAAGGTCAACTATACAGTCATCATGAACAATGGAAGAACATAACCAGAACTTAAAGAGTTAATATTTGAAGGACATTGATGGAAGAACTTCAAGAAGAACAAAATTCAAGACCAAGAACAAAGGACTTAAGAAGGGGTATATTAGAAAGGGTCTTAGAATATTTGTGAGGTATGATAAGGATAATTGTGAGGTATGATAAGGATAATAATGGCTCAACTCTTAAAAATAATTTTAATCTTCAAAGATGATTTTTAAGAAATATTATTTTTTTCCTTTATGATTAAATAATATTTTATCTGGAAAAATAATTTTGAGGAGATAATCGATTATACAATCAATTATAGTCAGTCTAAGTTTTAAATGCAAAAAATATTTTTGACTGATAGAAATGATATAATTAATTGTGATTCCGAAATAATCGATTATGACCAATTTACGAAACTTGGTTGTTTTACAGAGAAGGCATAACCGATTAGGATAATCGATTATGCTAGTTTTATTAAAATCCCAGTCTTGGCAGAAAAGCCATAATCGATTATTATGATGCGCATACATGAAAATATTCTATTTCTTTTCTGTTACACTTATGGCTCCAACAGCTAGTTTTTCAAAACAGATTATGGAGTTATTCAATTAATGGAATTCATTTATCACTCCAACAACCTATTTTTTCAAATGTCTTTAAATATCCTTTTGAGAGCCATTTGAAAGAAGTGAGAGAACTTACACATTGAATCATCTTTCTCATCTTTGTAACACCCCGATTTTTCTGCTTTCTAAGATCGGTATAAATATAAATAAACGTTTATATTTTTATCTGAAACTTAGAAAATGATTTTGGGAAAACCAAAGTCATATTCATATCATACTTATTTTTATAAGTATACGGTTAAATTTTTGGTTGAAAATTCAGACGAAAACCGGTCAGTGCTTTCTGCATTTTCACTGACAGTAAGCTTTTACTGATCAGAAACCCTAATTTTGACTCGTGAATGAAACCATTAGGTTTTATATATTGCCCCGGACGGTTTTCCACATTTCATAAAAATTCGTTAGGAATGAAATAAAATTGTTTTATTCGGGCGTAATCGTTAAGAAAACGCGTAAAAACCTAAGTTCGGGGATAAGTCGGGAGACAACGGAGTCGATTATGAAGCAGAGGTATTCGAAGAGGTTGATGTAGCAGAGAGGATAAGGAGTCCTGCCTCAAATTTTATTGATCAGGAATTTTCAAATGAAATGACCAAAATACCCCTATGCTTAACCTAACCATCGTCGAGTTAAATTTTAACCATGGTTAAGGAACCATGATTAGTTTGTGTGGACTAGGAGCAGCCACACCTTTCAAATAATGTGAGCCACATGTTTATTAACCATGGTTGGCAACAAAATCCAAGTTAAGTTAACTATTAACCATAGTTAACTATTATATTAATTTAATATTCACAAAACCCATTAATTCAATTCCTTTCAACCAAACAAGGCCTAATCCTTAGCCTATATAAGGCCCAAAACCGTAGCTCTCCCTCTGTAACATCCCTGGTTTTAGGGTTTTGTTCTATGTAAGAGGAACATGTTTAAGACTTGGATTACATAGTTGAGATGTTGCTTGATGCATAGAGACCTTTGCATGGCAAGTACGCAGCCTTTTTGAGTGAGTTTGAACGTAGGAACAAAGTTAGGGTTTCCCGGTTAGCGTCTTTGAGACATCTGAGTGTGAAATAAGAATATTGGAGTTAGAGATGAGATTAGGCATTTTTGATGGTTGTAGGATGTTTATTAGGTCCTAATGAGCCTATATCTCAAATTTGAGGTCAATCGGACGTCGAACGGACCCTGAACGCAAAGAGTTGACTTTTGGTCAAAAAGTCAAAGCTCAAGCGTGGGTGTATCCACGCTCAAGTGCCCAAGTCAACAGACATGGCCATGCGTTGACCTGCCACGTGTCACCAGGGCTGATGTGGCACTCCAGGAATGGTTGCATGGCGCGGTGGCTTCCCACGCTCAAGCGTGGTTATTCTCACGCTCAAGCGTGGAACTTCTCACACTGGAGCGTGCGGACATGTTTCAGCAAAAATAAAATGACTTAAGTGACTTAAGTCACTTGAGAGAAAATACGAGGCAAGAAGCAGAGCTGAGTCCAGAGAGCAGAGAAGAGAGGTTTTAGATAGAGAGGGAGAGAAATCTAGAGAGAGAGAGATAGAGAGTGAGGAAGGAAGGCTATCAAGAGCCCTAAATAACCATTTTTGAGAGCTTTGAAGCTGGAACAGCTTCTGTAAAATCATCACCTCACCTCCGTATACCGTTGGATTGTGTTCAAATTTTATATGGAGGTTCTAGACTAGTAGTTATTCATATCCAACGGTTGGAATTTCTGTATAACCCTCCGAGTGTGAGTTATTTAACTCAGAAGAAGGAGAGCAACTCAACTCGTGTAGCTCCTGACCAGTCACCTTGGGAGGTTCGATCTAGACTCGTTCACCGTTGGATCGAGCTGAAATTTTTGGAGAAGGTAAAGGAAAGGTAGTTCTTTAAACTCAACGGTCAAACTGGTAAACAGAGGTCTATATTTTGAGATATGGGGCCTGAACAGTGACTGATTTACCAATGATACTGCAGTTTTTGAGTTCCTTACCTTGTGCCTTTCAAATGTGATGTTTAGGAGGAATATCGAAGCTTTGGGGACCTATTTCTAGACGAGACAGAATCGAGGAGTTCGAGGTTGGTTCGTTTTAGTTCGTTTCGTCTCGTTCCATTTAGCGTGCGACTTTCAGGTGGGGGAAAGAAACCATTTAACGTCGGAAACGGCGCAGTTACATTTAATTCGATAATGGCGTAGGGCGACCTAAACCCTACTCGAGAGCGAGTAACGGGCAATGTCCATGTCACATTGGGGGCTACTTAGTGGTACCAATGATGATATTGAAATTGTGCGTTTATCATCGTTACGATAAAAATATATTATTTTATTATTTTATGACTGGCTGTTGTGACTGCTTGGACTGATTGAATTATTATGATGATTGATGATTGATAATATGGGTGTTGGAATCTCTTATGAAAATGAGTATTTTATTACATTGAAAATTATTATTATTATATTGGAAATGATGACATGATTAATATGATGATTTGATGACATGATGGCATGATGATGTGAATGTAATGATTATGATTAGAGATTGAGTAAGTGATGAGATATGATAAGTCATGATGATGTATTGGGGAAATCATAATTTATGTGTTAGTAGTACCTAACCGAGACGATTGATGTTATATGATGATGAGATTTTTTTGAGGTTATTTATGAGGTGATGATGAGCGGTTAGGGCACTAGGGGGTGACCTGAAACATGGTCTGTGATATGTGGACCTGAAACATGGTCGTTGGGGTCTATTCCTCGGAGGGAGAATTCCTGGGGTCTAAGCTAAAGGCGGACCGTCCCAGACATGATTTCATTTTAGTTGCAGCTATAGTTCATGCGTTGCATGAGCACCCTGGCCGGGGTCCAGAGGTGTGCACCGGATTGTGTAGCTATAGTGCCATTGCTTTGCATGGGCACCCTCCATCCGCGGATGAGGGTGTGCGTCGGGGCCTCTGGGACGTGTTGATTGTTGTGGATATTCGGATATGGCCGACTACCTGTGGAGATTCATACAGCATTTGCATTGCATTATTATGGGGGTAGAGGAAAGACCCTAGATGTGGACTGAGGATGATTGTGATATATATATATATATATATATACTATATTTTGGGAGACGGATGTTTATCTTGCTGTTATAGAATTAAATGTCGCTAAACCCTTTCCACGTTTGGCGTTATATTGTTTCTTATCCTCGTTTCTTTTGTTGTGTGTTTGTTTTGTATATATATTGTACCTCAAACCAAGACAGAGGACCACCCATGGATGACTCAGGATCCAGGGTTACCCCTCTCGGGGACCTGTGAGGTGGAGTGCTTAGACCCGAACGGGTGGCTTGTGGACTCGGTCACTCGTTTCGCGGTATATACGGGTCCTATGTCCATCACTACGGGACTTGGGTAGGGAGTGCCCATCGGTTTTGTTGGCACGTGTAAGACTAAGCCCTCATTGATGTTTTGATGTATGACAAACAAAGTGTATTTTGCATAAGCTTTTTGATATTGATTATATACTTATAGTGTGTTAAGCATTATGCAAGATCTCTCATGAAAAAGGAAAGTCAAGGATCAAAGGATGTAAGGACAAGGACACAAAGCAATGGACAAGGAATAAAGCATCAAGCAATGAAGATTTCATCCTTTAGATGCTATTGTAAAAATAGCACACTTGATTCCTTAGGTGAAGCACTTGGAATTTAAGAAGAAACTAAATTTTACAAAGGATAAACAAAACAGTTTTTCAAAAGAAAGGTTTTTCAAAAAGATGTTAATTGGATTAAGAAATTAAGTGTATTGTACATATGTGTTGTACACATGTGTATATAAAGCTAAATTTCAAGTTTTAGAAAGAACCTTTCTGTACACAGGTATCATACACATGTGTATGATAAGTTGAGTTTTAAAAACAAAAGAAAATCTGTCTGTACACATGTGTTGTACACCTGTGTATTCGAACCTGAGCTCTCGGGTCTGGAACCAAAATCTGTACACATGCGTTGTACACATATGTATTGAAGTTTTGGAATAATCTGGGTTGATGTTCTAATATACATCTGTGTACGCAAAGTATACACATGTGTATTAAAGCACAGCGCAAGAGATACACATGTGTACAAAAGAATGCAATCTGTGTGTACGTTTGAAAAAGCTGAAGACTTGATTTAATACACAGATGTACAAAGAATCCAATCTGTGTACGAGCTTTGAAAAGGTTTGAAAAACACGAGTACACAGATGTAGTACACAGACTGTTCTGTTACAACTTTGCAAAACTAATTTTTAATCACTTGTAACAACTTTTGTGATAAGACCCATTGATCTAATTCTTCATACACCTATAAAAAGGACTTCATAACAACACTTTTCAATATGTTACACATCCTAAAAAAAGAAATTCGAAATATTCCAAAGTTTGCAAAAGTGCTTCATCTTTGAGAGAAGAGTGTAATATTCATAAGTGCTTCAATTTGTAATATTTGACTTCTAGAGTCATATTCTTTTCATTCAAGTTTCGATTTGTTGATTAAAGAGAGGATATCTCTCTGTTGTATTACAGGGATAGAAGGGATCCCTGGGTTGCAAAGCAAGTGTGCTTTTGCTAAAGGTTTTCAAGGTAGTGAAGCCTTGATGATTTAAGAGAGGGTATCTCTTAGTTGTTTCACAGATTTAAGAGAGGGTATCTCTTAGGTTTTGACAAGGATAGAAGGAATCCTTGGGTAGAAAAGCAAGGTTGCTTTTTGCTAAAGGTTTTGTGCAAGGTGGTGGAGCCCTATGATGATTGTAATTGGATAGTGTAATTTCTAATTATAGTGGAGAAAACCACAGAGGTGTGGGACTGGATGTAGGCGTACCAGAGGAGGTAGCTGAACCAGGATAAATCGGTTTGCGTGTTCTTCTCATCTCTAAACTCATATTTTTGTTATATGCATATGTTTGATGTGAATGAGTCTTAAATGCTTGTTAACTTGAATCTTTAATATGAATCTTCTTGTTAAGATTGTTGTTTCTTTCTTGTAATATTTCTTAACATCATTACTTGATTAACAATCTGAATCTTGAGAATTAAAATTGAGTGAAAATCAATTTTCTTTAAGAAAACTCTGTTTTGCTTTAAATTGCTGAAAAAGTTTTCAATCTCTCAATTCACCCCCCCCTCTTGAGATAGTAGCCAATACCAACAAGTGGCATCAAGGCTAAAACTCTTGTTACAAAGCTTAATAGCTTCAAGAGATGGCTACAAATGACATCCTGGGTGAAGGGGCTTCTCTCATTAGACCCTCTGCATTTAATGGCTCCCAATACATGTATTGGAAAGAGAGAATGCTAATTTTTCTCGAAGTTGCTAGTTTAGATATTTTAGATGCTGTAGAAAATGGACCTTATGTCCCTTTTACTCTTGATGATAAAGGAAATAAAAATGAAAAACCAAAATATGATTGGAATGATGATGATAAAAGGAGAGTTGGTTATAATGCTAAAGCAAAGAATATTATAACAGCTGCTTTGAGTTATGATGAGTTTTTCAGGGTCTCTAATTGTAAGACAGCAAAGCAAATGTGGGACACTCTCCAAATTACTCATGAAGGCAAGAAGGATTGTCCATCCCTTCAAAAGAATGAGAAGATTGTTAGAAAGTTTAAGAAGGAAAAGAAGCCTAAACGTGCATACATTTCTTGGGAGGATAAAGATCTTGAATCAACTGATGATTCCGATGATGAAGCTGCAAACTTGTGCTTAATGGCTAATCTTCATGAAGAAGATGATGAGGTAAATAATTCTAACTTTGATGAATTACCTTCTTATGAAGAATTGTAAAATGCTTTTGAAGAACTTTATAAAGAATCCATTAGAGTTTCTAGATTGCTTATTAAGTCTAAGAAAACCATCACATGCCTAGAGGAGAAAATTTTTGTTTTAAACAAAGAAGTAGATGGAATAAAAACAGAAAATTGTGCTTTAAAAGAAAAATCAGCTATTGTTTTGGATCCACCTATATGTGATAACTGTCCTAAACTGGAAGAACAAATTAATGATTTGAATGTTAATCTATCTAGGCTTGCTAGTGATAAAGACAACTTGAATGCATTACTTGGACAACAACAAGAAATGAAAAACCAATATGTTCAAGTGTACAACTTTGAGAAAAAGGGAAACATCTTTAGAAAATTGCATGTTTCTCATTATGCTAATACATCACAACATGTTAGATGTTATTATTGCAATAGAAAAGGTCATATAGCTTCTGTTTGCAATTTGAGAAATAACCATTCGTTGCGCATAAGGCAAATTTGGATTCCCAAAGGAACTCTATCATATACAAACCATGAAGGACCCATGAAAAGTTGGGTACCTATAGAACACACAGAATTCTGTGTTAGAGGTGTGTTTGAAGGCCAAGAACTCAAATTGGAATCATGTAAGAGGCTTTTCCAAACACATTACAGGTAACTATAAAGAAAGAACATTGATTGAATATGTTTCTAATTATCATTATTAATCTGTGATTGTGCATCCTTTTGTTTAAAGTTATTTCATCAATCATGAATCAATTATTGGAACCAAATGAATTATTCTTATGAACAAGTTTGATGAGAATGAAACCATAATGAAAAATAAAGCTAGATGAATGGCTTTAGGCATAATTGATTGATATTTGATGTTATTGAATGCTTGATTGTTCTTAAAATGTGTTTTTAAATGATTTGAATCAATTAATATGTGATATATATTGTTTGTTTTGAATCCTTGATTGATTTGGAATTTCTATTAGATCTGTACATAGCCTTAGTACACAGATGTATTGAACCTTTTTTTAGTGTTGAAGTTTCTGTACACAAGCTCAGTACACAGGTGTACTGCGCAAAAATGTTACTAGGACACCAATACACAGGATATGTACACAGATGTATATATCAGGACATTTATCAGACTTGTATCTGATGCGTTATACACAGATTGACACTTTTGTACACAGGTGTACACTAAGCAAAAATGGTTAAATACACAGGTGTACATAATCGATGTACAAAGCCCAGAAATTTTTTTTAAATTGAAATTTATGTTTTCTGGTTGTGCTTTGCTTATCTACCTATGTTTAAACCATGTTATGTTTTGATGTATTGCTCTTGCCATGAAATGATGAATTTTATGAAAGCAATATTAATTTTCAAGTTTGGTTTATATCTTCCATATTTTCTTTTTGATAATGACAAAGGGGGAGATGTACCATACATGAGATGTATCTTACATGAGATATTAAGATTTTGAAAAAGCTATAAGCTATGATACATGGATGAATAGGCTTTGATAAATAAACTAACTTTGAATCCCTAAGTAAATGAAAATGACTTTCTATGATAATGATATGATAACACTTGATCTTTTGAAAGATGTCTATGAGACAGGGGGAGGATCAAAGTGTGTCAAGAACCATGCTTAGTATAAAGCTGCACTCTGATTTTAATTACTAAGGTTAAGTATGGTAAGGTTTGTCATAATCAAAAAGGGGGAGTTTGTAAGACTAAGCCCTCATTGATGTTTTGATGTATGACAAACAAAGTGTATTTTGCATAAGCTTTTTGATATTGATTATATACTTATAGTGTGTTAAGCATTATGCAAGATCTCTCATGAAAAAGGAAAGTCAAGGATCAAAGGATGCAAGGACAAGGACACAAAGCAATGGACAAGGAATAAAGCATCAAGCAATGAAGATTTCATCCTTTAGATGCTATTGTAAAAATAGCACACTTGATTCCTTAGGTGAAGCACTTGGAATTTAAGAAGAAACTAAATTTTACAGAGAATAAACAAAATAGTTTTTCAAAAGAAAGGTTTTTCAAAAAGATGTTAATTGGATTAAGAAATTAAGTGTATTGTACATATGTGTTGTAAACATGTGTATACAAAGCTAAATTTCAAGTTTTAGAAAGAACCTTTCTGTACACAGGTATCATACACATGTGTATGATAAGTTGAGTTTTAAAAACAAAAGAAAATCTGTCTGTACACATGTGATGTACACCTGTGTATTCGAACCTGAGCTCTCGGGTCTGGAACCAAAATCTGTACACATGCGTTTTACACATATGTATTGAAGTTTTGGAATAATCTGGGTTGATGTTCTAATATACATCTGTGTACGCAAAGTATACACATGTGTATTAAAGCACAGCGCAAGAGATACACATGTGTACAAAAGAATGCAATCTGTGTGTACGTTTGAAAAAGCTGAAGACTTGATTTAATACACAGATGTACAAAGAATCCAATCTGTGTACGAGCTTTGAAAAGGTTTGAAAAACACGAGTACACAGATGTAGTACACAGACTGTTCTGTTACAACTTTGCAAAACTGATTTTTAATCACTTGTAACAACTTTTGTGATAAGACCCATTGATCTAATTCTTCATACACCTATAAAAGGACTTCATAACAACACTTTTCAATATGTTACACATCCTAAAAAAAGAAATTCGAAATATTCCAAAGTTTGCAAAAGTGCTTCATCTTTGAGAGAAGAGTGTGATATTCATAAGTGCTTCAATTTGTAATATTTGACTTCTAGAGTCATATTCTTTTCATTCAAGTTTCGATTTGTTGATTAAAGAGAGGATATCTCTCTGTTGTATTACAGGGATAGAAGGGATCCCTGGGTTGCAAAGCAAGTGTGCTTTTGCTAAAGGTTTTCAAGGTAGTGAAGCCTTGATGATTTAAGAGAGGGTATCTCTTAGTTGTTTCACAGATTTAAGAGAGGGTATCTCTTAGGTTTTGACAAGGATAGAAGGAATCCTTAGGTAGAAAAGCAAGGTTGCTTTTTGCTAAAGGTTTTGTGCAAGGTGGTGGAGCCTTGTGATGATTGTAATTGGATAGTGTAATTTCTAATTATAGTGGAGAAAACCACAGAGGTGTGGGACTGGATGTAGGCGTACCAGAGGAGGTAGCTGAACCAGGATAAATCGGTTTGCGTGTTCTTCTCATCTCTAAACTCATATTTTTGTTATATGCATATGTGTGATGTGAATGAGTCTTAAATGCTTGTTAACTTGAATCTTTAATATGAATCTTCTTGTTAAGATTGTTGTTTCTTTCTTGTAATATTTCTTAACATCATTACTTGATTAACAATCTGAATCTTGAGAATTAAAATTGAGTGAAAATCAATTTTCTTTAAGAAAACTCTGTTTTGCTTTAAATTGCTGAAAAAGTTTTCAATCTCTCAATTCACCCCCCCTCTTGAGATAGTAGCCAATACCAACAGCACGTTTCGTTTCGGCACGACCTTTCCTTTCCCAATAGGGCAGCCCGATGGACATGTACCACCGATGTCGTCCATGTTCGAGATGGCCCCAGTACCCTTCATGGTACCTTTTAATGCCCTGGTACCAGGACCCATACCTGCACCTGCATCGGCACCAGAACCTGGACTTGCCCCAGTTCCGGAGGGGGTGGATCCTGCAGATCCAGTCTATGACCCGTTGCCCATTCCTGAGGCCCTAGCACTACCCGAGATTAGGGCCATCGGGTCAGAGTCCTCCCGAGTATCCTCCCGACGACTATCATCCCGAGATGCCAGGGAGTACCGACGGTTGTTTCAGAGATCCGCCATAGATAGGAGATCTGCTAGTGGCAGTGGAGGCGAGGCAGGCCCGTCGAGACCTCAGGGTTACAGCAGGGGTAGTAGTCTGTGTTAGCCTAGGCCAGGGCTATTCACGTAGGTGCATGTGTGAGGCTTTTAATGTATTTTGAGAGGGGACTAGGTGTTTAGAGTTAGCGAGGCATCTTTTCTTTAGTATTTTGATGTATTTTGTTATGTTTCTAGTTTGTACTTATCGGGATCCTACTGATGGGATTCCCTTGACAGTACTGTGTCAAGAGAGGATGTATATATTTGTATATATGTGATGTATGTTGATGTATCTGCATGTTAACTATTTATATTTTAAGTTTTAAATTTTCCGTTGTTTTAATATAACCGTTTAACGCTAATAACATGATTAGGTTTTAAAGATTTTGGGTTTTTCTTTAATGGGACGTCGGGGCGTCTCACCCTCCCCTTGGGCTCATCTTCTTCATTTTCTTCCTATTTTGCACTTTACTTCAAAAACTCATAAGAACACCAATACCCAACCGAAAATATGACCCTCTTCCTTTCTGAAACTCGAAAAACTTTATACATTAAAGTTGTTCCTATTTATCTCTTCTTTCCAACGAGACAAATATCATCAAAAACGGATAAGTATATTAGGAGATATGCCCAAAATACCGAAACAGGTCGAAATCCTCAGCACCATGCGAGAACAGTGGAAATAAGGCCCTTTTAGCCCCTGTTCTGATCTTAATCAAATAAAACCTTCAACATAAAAGTTGTTCCTTTTCTTATTATATTTCCAAAAAGCCAAAATTTTCAATTTTTGGATGAGTAGGTTGTGAGATATACTCACAAAACCACCATATCCTCAAAGCTGTTCAGCTTTTAACTAAGTGTTGGTTGATTATTTCTCTTCATTTCTTCATCACCAAGAGGTAATATCTTCTCTCCATGATCAATCATGTCTTCTTCTTCATTAATTTCACTTGTTTTATGCCATAATCATCATTTTAAATTCCTAGATCTAGAATCTTGTAAAATCTCTAGGAAATTGTATAAAAATCCTATGATCATGAAACCAATTCCTATGTTCCTATTATCATCCCTATAATCATAATCCAAGAGGTTGTTGTAAACAAAGTTTTCCTCCCTATTTTTCTCTCCAAGGCCGAAACTCATATGTGTGGGTGGAGGAACTTTTATTCATTCTTTTCAAGAAGTTAAGCTTGATTTCAATCTTATAGTTCATATACATCAAGAATCTATGTTATTGAATCAAAATAAATTCTCTAGCCTAATTTTCATGTCATGCCCGAAACCCTCATGTAGGAAAATAGGTGTATTTAGTTGTTTGGTTGATGATTTTAATTGTGGTTGTTGAAGGTTGATTTGTGTGTAAATCGTGCACGAGTTTACGGAAAGCGGTCGTTTAACGGGACTTTAACTCGGAAGGAAAACTTTGAGAGGAAAACTGTAACTTCAAAAGGTAAGGGGAGTTTGCCTGAAGAGCTTCGATAACTATGTGTATAAATTGTTTGGTGTGTCTGTAATTAATTGTTTTAGTTTGTGGTGTTTTGTTTCAAAATTATAGCGTAATATTCTGTGATGCATGATTTATCTGTGAAAGCATGCTATAAATTGTGATACGTGAATTGATTGTTGATGGAGAAAGCATGTGATAAATTGTGTTGTATGATATTTTCTGTTGATTTTGTGATTGGCTGGAAGCCTGACATTAGTCAGTGCTCATTGGAAATTAAGGATAAAACGTTAAGAAAATTTAAGGGAAACAACATATCTTTGAAAATTTGTGGATTTAATTTTAAGGTAAAAATAATAACATTTTAATGAGTTTTAATGAAAGAATAAGTTAATAAATGATAGCGAGTACATAACCGTGAAAAAATTTCACTTTCGCATTTTTTTTAAAAAACACCGGAAGGAAAATGGAAACAAATCCTAATTTTAAGGAAATGTATTTTAAAAATTGTTTTAAGGTTGATGATAAATAATTTTCAAGAAATAAGGGTTTATGCTTGCCTAACGGCAATAAAAAAAGAAACGATCTTTTTAAGTAAGAAAAATAAATTTATATGCCAGAAATGACTTTTCAAAGGGAAACTGGATTTTTAGAAAGAAAAATAAAGGATTTGAGGGAAAATGATTTTCGTTACGATTTAAAACGAATTTCATCAAAAAAGGATTTTTGGAAACGAATTTAAGAACAGCAGAAATTTTCCGACAAACTTGGATAAGTTTCCGGAGTTTTGTTTTGCTATTTGTTTTTCACCGAACGAAAACTCTTGGAGGAAATAAAGGAAAGGATAAGGACCTAGATTGCCGAGACGTCGGGCTAGTGTTCCTGAGAGGAAATTGTACTTTGGAGGTGGAAAGAATTGTAATATTTGGGAAAAGGTAGTCGGGAGCTTTAAGCATCGACAAAGAAAATATGAACGAAAAAGAACAGATGCGATAACAAAGGATTTTACATGCATAGTCTAGAAAATATGCCATTTTGGGCAAACGTGCCTTGGGTATCGAGCTACAGTTTCACAAAGGGTGAATTGGGTAAATTGGTTAGTTACGGACCAAAGATAAATCTAGGGTCTTTGGGTCTTAAGGACATTCGAGCTTCAAAAATCCAGCAAATACTTGGGGCCTTGCAACCTCGGGTCGTGAAATTCGGTTACCCGGCACGAATGTACTCAATAGGGAACTATTCCAATATTATTTTAGGTGCTCCATCGTGATATTCCCTGAACAATTGGAGCCGGACCTAAATTTAGAGGCCGATCTCATGAGACAATTGTGTTAAGGGTATCACAGCCTAATCATTGCTCGAAGAAAGGAAGTTAGGAATCTTCGGAGAACAAAGGTTAAGACTCATAGGATGGATATTGAAGTGCCATGCATTTTTGGAAAAATTACGATTGGATTACCGGGTATGAATCCCATTGGTAGGAAATAATTACAGTATGTATATTGTTTAAGTGTCGTACATGTAGTTATCATGATGAAACTCAATGATGGTATCTCACCCTTGCTTTATTTCTTTTCATGTTGGGTTTCTACTATGCTTCTATATGTATATATTCGAGTACAGATGAACCAAATGAGTCTGATATTGTACACGGGAATATGTTCCCTGCACTTTGACGAGGCTAATAACGGAAGCGTGCGGAGGACGAACCTGGATATTTCTGCGGGCGGGGAGTTCTAGGGAGGACTTCCCAATGGTTTTCTTAAGTGCGACCAGCTATAGGATTTGTTTTGGGTTTACTTTTGGGGAGTAATACCGCTACTATTTAAGTTTAGTTTATGTGTGTTTTCCTTATGCTATGGCTTAAATAAATGATTTGTAATATAAAAGGTCATATGTGAAATTGTATTGATGCATATCTATATGTATTCGGTTGTTTGTTAATTATAAAGGTTTGGTTTGTATTGATCGAAATTAAAAGAAAAAAATCTACAACTAATTTCAAGGAAGTTAAGAAACAGAGAAAATTATATTTTCAGAAAGCAACCAGCGTAATTATTTTCAGTCTTTTAGTTTCAACATGTAGCGCCAACGGGGGTGTTACAATCTTCTTCTTCTCTACTGTATTATTCTGAAAAACTAATTTTGAGCCATTGTTATACTTTGAATATCATTAGGTTCTTAATTGTATTGTTGCACATTTGAGGTGCACTTGATTGTTCTTCAATTTGTTTATCTGCACTATTGAGAGTGCTTTATTTCAATAAGAGTCGGATTGACTCAAACCACCTTTTTGGTTACCAAACAAGAGAGGGTATATCTCTTGGGATATTTTGAGGCTCTTACACAAGGGATAGTATGTCCTGTGATTTGTGTTAAGGGTTTTCTGAGTTGTAAAGGTTCTAGTTGATCCTGTTTAAAAACTAGAGTTTAGTGGAAACCCTTGGTGATATTGCCTTGGGGACTGGACGTAAGCCACTGGATAGTTTGTGGCCGAACCAGGATATATCGTCGTGTTCATCTTCTTTCTCTATCTCTTTACATTTCCGCCATTTACATTATCGTACTTATTTTATCAAGAGCTTTAATTTGAAAAGAATATTTTATCCACTGCAAATTATGTTTATATTTGAAAAGGCTTTTGATTTATCTCAAAAGATTTCATTTTTATTTAAAACCCAATTCACTCCCCTCTTGGGTGATGGTTGCCACGGCCAACAAGTAGTATCAGAGCTTCGGCTCTGGTTAGTAGCTTAACAACTTAGAGTTAAGATCCTTTTGGCAACCTTTTAAGTTTTCCAAAATGTATGGTTTTGAAATTGACAAACCACCATTATTTGATGGTGAGAATTTCATTTATTGGAAAGCGAGAATCGAAATTTATATGCAGTCAATTGATGTGGACTTATGGGATATTGGAGTTCATGGACTCATTCTCAAACCCAAAGAACATCAGACTGAGTTTGATAAAAATTGTTTTTGCTTGAATCTCAAAGCTATGCAAATCCTTCGGAACTGTCTATGCGATGATGCTTATGAGAGAATTAAAAATTGTGATTGTGCCAAGGATATTTTGAATGTGCTTGAATATAATTATCTTGTCACTAACAATTTTGAGAGTGGAAGTATTTTCAGGAAAGGGCAAATTTCAATGGAGGAAAGATATCCTCAAGAACATGCCAAGAAGAAGAATCATAAAAGCAAAGAGCTCATGGTCTAGAAAACAGAAAGCACTCTCCAAGCGACTCAAAGAAACTTGGAGGTAATTGATTCTGAACTCAAACCATTAAATGACAAATGGTTATATGCATACAATAATTTGTATGATGAATTGTTTAGTTTAGAAAATAAAAATTTGAAGTGCTTGAAAAATATTTCTTCCATTGAAAGTGATTTAGAAAAATTGAAAAATGAATATGTTATCCATTGTGAAGAAAATATTTTAAAATTTGAATTTGACTCTTCATGTTTTAAAAATTGCAAAATTCTTGATAATCAAGTTGAAGAGTTATTTGATAAAATTGCTAAAGCAAATAGTTCCACATGTGTACAACCTTCATATGAAAATTCTTTTATGAAAAATAAAAGGGATGTAACGTGTAATTATTGTGGAAAGTTAGGACATATTTCTTATATGTGCAATTATAGGAAAAATCTTAATATGAGAAATAAATTTGCTTGGGTGCATAAAGGCACAAATAACTTGTCTACTAACCAACAAGGACCCAATATGAAATGGGTACCAAAATGTTTCTCTAGTACTTCTAATGTGCAGGAAAAATCCAAAATTGAGAAACCATCTAGCTTGGTAAAAGAGATGACATCAAGAGCAATGCTTCACAAATCCGAAAATGCATTTGCTATCAAAAGAATGAAATGTCTCTTGATGAACAACTCAAAGAACAAGATAGATGATGCAAGAGCAAAATTCAAGCTCAAGCAAAAGTGGGTAAGAAAGAACGATCTTGTGAATTCATGGAACGAGGTAACTTTACCTTCTACTTCTCATACATGCTTAAATGTGACGTTTGTTAAATGGAAGTATGATAATAAAGATGTCTCTATGAATTCAATCAGGATGAAACATAGAAATATTCCATGCAATAATTCCAACATGAATCTGACTATATGTTTGTGAAATTCTTTCATGATTGATGAAATTTGTGCTAAATGCCATGTATGTTTGTATGATAATTGATTATTATTTGAAACATGGTAAAATTAATTTGAGTATGTTCCAAATCTTCCTTGTTATGAAAAGTTGAAAATATTATGGAAAAATCGATTAGATAATCGATTATAGCTCCTAGGAAAACAGGGAAGAGGGACAGAAGCTTAATAATCGATTAGGGGAATCGATTATGAGTGTGGGTCGTTATTTGGAAAGTAACCAGAGGCATCGTAATCGATTACCACCATGACAATAATCGATTATGAACGTTTGTAAGAAAAGTATTTGAAATTCAAATTTTCTAATTAATGTTTCTTTATGAAAAGATATCTGATTTAATTTTCTAATATTTTTTCAAGAGACGCGGGTCTCCTGTCTCTATTCCCTATGCCATAATCATGTCCCATCCAATAAACGCTTGCCACATCACTTAATGAATTATTTTACTTTTACCTTATTATAAAATAAAATTGGTCTCGCAACTAGGGATGGCAATTTGTACCCTACCCATAGGGTACCCGCAAAAATTACCCACAATGGGTAGGGTAATTACCAGCACAATGGGTAAGGGTCCAAGTACGGGTAATTACTCGCAAAAATGAATGGGTACGGGTGCGGGTACGGGTACTATGGTACCCACCCCGCCCCATACCCGCACACATGTATACGTGTATATAATTATTTATTTATTTATTTATATTACTAATATATATATAATTTTAACTATAATACAAATTATAAAACCAAAATTAATCTAAATATTCTTAACTTTCTAAACCTAGTTGTATTCATAATTCCTTTTTGGGTGTTTTTATTTATTTAAATATTTTGATTTGTAATATTTATTAGTAGATTTAGAAGACTTTTGAATCATTTTTTAATTGTTATAACTTTCTTTTGTTATTTTTTACCTTTTCACTGTTAAAGTGTGGGTAACGGGTGCGGGTACGGGTACTTAGGTACCCAGAGGATACGGGTAAGGGTAATAAAGTTGTTACCCACGAGGGTACGGGGCCGGGTACGAGTAATTTTTTCAAACACGGGTATGGGAACGGGTACTATAGCACCCTACCCAAACCCTACCCATTGCCATCCCTACTCGCAACCCCCGTTACTCCCTTGACAACGTTATCTTCTTTTAACCCTATTATTAGTAATAGTCTTTTGCCGTTTTGTATTATTTTCTCACTCCCCACCTGCCGCAAGTCCTACTGCTAAAGAAATAAGTGTTCCAAAAATGGGGGTCTTGCCTATTTTAATCAACAGTCCATCCACAGATAGCTAAGGAACCAAGGAGGTACTCTAAAAGCTCCCTTTACTATCAATGGATTTTCTCTATTTTGTGAACATCGTTACTTTTATACTTGTCCATTCTCTCCAAGTATCCATGGCAGCTAATACCCTTGGTCATTCCTAGTTCATAAATGATGGTATGACCTTGGTTTCCCAAGGAAGAACCTTTGAACTTGGTTTCTTCAGCCCTGGGAATTCCAACAAGAGTTATTTGGGAATTTGGTACAAGAATATCCCAATTCAGACTGTTGTTTGGGTTGCAAACCGCATCAACCCAATCAATGATTTTGATGAAGGGGGCAGAAAAGTACAACCGATTTGGACCATGGAATGGCATAGTGTCAAGTGGTTCTCCACAAGTAAACAACAACTCTGTCTATCGTTTCCAATACGTAGAAAATAAGGATGAGTACTCCTATACATACTACCTCACAAATATTTTAGTTATCTCAAGATTAGTGATGAACCAAACTGATTATGCTCGCTATCGCTATGTTTGGGTGGAATCTGAGCAAAGTTGGAGGGTTTATCGATTAAAGCCAGTAGACTACTGTGACCGTTATGGCTTATGTGGAGCTAATGGGAATTGTATCATTACTGAAAACCCACTTTGCCAATGTTTGTAAGGGTTCAAGCCTAAGTCACCACAAGCATGGAACTCAATGGAATGGTCTGAAGGGTGCATCCGCAATGTACCATTAAGCTGCAACGACAAATACTCGGATGGGTTTGTGAGAATGGCAGATTTAAAAGTGCCAGATACTACAAATACATGGGTGGATAAGACAGTTGGTCTAGAGGAATGTATAGCTAAGTGCTTGAATAATTGTTCTTGTGTGGCCTTTACTAACACAGATATCAGAGGAAAAGGAAGCGGATGTGTCATGTGGTTTGGTGATTTCTTTTTTTTTAAAAGCAATTTTTTTTTTATATATTAATAAGGAGTAATAAAGGTATCCCAGTCCATATACAAAATTGCCAAACCTAAAGATAGCTAATGTAAATCAAATACTGCCCTGAGAGAAGGATAGTATGCTCTTTACAAAAGATCAAAACAAAAACCTAAATAACAGAACTTAGCACAAAAAACTAGCCAAAACCATATAAAGTGCAGCAATTACAGCCCCCACCAGTAAATGCGTACACTAAAACCAGAGAAAGAAGTAACAATTGCCCAGGAAGAACCAGCAAACCGCAAACCACTTAGAGAGCACCACAAGGAAAAAAGAGCGCAACACCTGATCAAACCCGAAGGAAACCTGTATAGACGCATCATCAAACCAATAAATTGAAGCTAGACAGCAACCCTTGGAACAAGTTTAATGGTAGTTCTTATAAGTTGGTTCTTAAACATAACAGTACCTAGAATAGAAGAACTCAAATATAGTTCTTATCTTTTATATGGTGGGTTTAAAGATATCATTTGAGATATAAGAATACAACTTCATTTTCACTCCAATGGAAGAATCCATTTTGGGTTCTTAAATAGGTCTCACATGTGACCTCACTTATTATATATATATATTATTTATTTTTATTTTTATTTCAAATTAAAATATTAATTCATATTTTATTGCTATGAACCAGTTCTTGTAGAATAACGGTTCTCCAACTAGACTGCCATAGTGGAGCACTCCAATGGTATGAAAAAAGAAGAACATGTTCTTAAGAATAAAAACCCCTATAAACCATCCATTGGAGATGGTCTAAGAACTGGTTCTTGTAAGTTGGAGGTAAAAGAGATGGCTGTCAGGGTGTAGAATGGTTCTTCTATAAGAACTATTCTTGCTAAACAAATTTCTTTTTTATCATATTTTCTAATTAAAAAATCAAGTAAAATAAAAAAAAATGCAACAAAAAACTGTATTTATGTATTGCTCATTGTTTTAATATAAAAATTGTTTTTTTTTAAATTAAAATATATATGAATTAATATTTTAAGTTGAAATAAAAATAAAAATAAATAGAAGTATAAATAATACGTTGGGTCACATGTGGGACCCATTTAAGAACTCAAAATGAGTTCTTTGCATTGGAGTGAAAACGAGATTGGATTCTTATATCCCAAGTGATATCTTTGGACCCATCATATGATATATAAGAACCAAATTATGGTTCTATCATTGTGGATGCTCTTACATCCTGATTAAACCGCCACAAAATATATAAATAGGATGCTCTTACATCCAGATTAAACCGCCACAAAATATATAAATAAGAACCAAACCGTGGTTCTACCATTGTGGATGCTGTCATATCTTGATTAAACCGCCACAAAATATATATGTTCGACTGGCTGATGGACAATTGATATATATATATATATATATATATATATATGTTCGAATGGCTGCTTCAAAATTAGGTAGGGACTCATTAATTCTTTCCCACCTCAATTGTGCTTGTTTGAATATTTAGTAGGAAGAAAATTAGGAGATGAGATATTCAAAATGAAATCCACTTTGACATTTTCGTGGTGAAAAATGAAATAGTTTTGCATGAAAGTGACATGCACCTCATTTTAGGCTACCCCTGCAAATTTCAGCCATTTTTTATCAAGAAAGGTTATTTACATAATCTACCATGCAACAATAAGTAAAACTAATATATTTCTATCCCACTTCATTTTCATTCCCCTCTGTTTGGTGTTTTCTTTCTTCTCATTTTCAACAAACTCAATAAATAAATAGGAATTCTTCTCTTCAAGAATCCACTTTAAGTTTATCTTTTAAAAAAGTCAAATTCCTTTTTTTATATCTATGAATTAAAACTAGATATTTTGTATGATTGATTTCAACCAAGATGATGGGGAACAACAACACAAGAAGAAGTTAACAATTATAGTGGCTTCCATCCTTGTTGGGTTTGTCGGAATGCTTTTAGTTAGCTGCTATTGTTTCTACAAAGTCCGCAGAAACATTGCAGGTAAATTAACTTACTCCCATTTTATCTTAAATGAATTGTTTTTATGAGCATTTTCTCTTAAATGAATGATCCATTGCTTTACGCTATTCAGCTGTTGAAACAAACTAGAACAGGCATCTGTGCCATGGGTGTTTATTTTATTTTGTTTATAATTTTTATTTTCAAGTTCAGAATATTTGCATAATTAACTAATTAATGACTTATGTATGAATTTTATTTGAAGTAGGAAACACTGAAATAAATTTAGTTACACATATTAATCAATTGTTCTGTCTAAAAAGTAAAACATTTGGCACATATGTAAATTAAAATGTAAATATGGTCATTGAAATCCTTGAAAAAGAAAAAAAATAACTACTATCGATAAGATATAATCTGAAACAACCAAGAAATTAATAATTTAAGCATAATTATTTAGCCTAAATTTTGAAAGACTTCTATATAAACAACATTTGAATTAGTGTTTGAAATTTGACCTTCATTGTCATATATAAGTATCTTGAATCCACGATGGGAGGAACACTTGACGTTGCGATATATGATTGTCCATGTGAAAATTTGTTGTGGAAAATAAATTCCCACATGCTTAAGAGATTGTCCTTAACTTTTATTTATAGTCGTTGCAAAAGAAATAACAATAGAAAATTCCCTACGTTGAAATTTGAATGGAATATTGTTTTCAGAAGTAGACAATGACAATCTTAGAATAAATACCTTTTGGCCAATATTGCTTCTGAGAGGGCTTTTCCCTCTAAAATATAGTTTTTCGTTTGAGTAATTATAAGTGAAGTACCATTGCATACTCCATTTGTATGTCACATAATTAATGATGCATTATGTGCGAAAAATCCTCTCATGTGCTTTAAAAGTTGTCGACATTGAATTAACTAAACAGTACATGTTAGTGTATATATACTAGGTTTAATTAATCTGTTGGTCCCTTAATTAATTAGAAATTTTCAAATAGGTCGTAAAACTTTAAAAATTTGTAATTGTGGTCCCTAAACACATAAAATTTATAATTGAATCCCTCATACACTTTTTCGTTAAGATTTTGTTAATGCTCCAAAAGGTACGTTGACTTATTTGAGTTTTCCTAAAAAGTAAAGAGACCTATTTGTATGAATCTAAAAATCCTTCTTGAGGTTAGACCAATAAACTAAAAAATGATTACAGTGCCACTAAACAACTTATGACACTTGAACTCTGAATTTCAAGAATTCAAATTGATCATTTGATTTACTTTTGATAACAATTACCAAACTTATCATAGTAAAGCAAAGTTGTTAGATTGGCCTAAGCGCTTCCACATTATTTCTGGAATTGCTCGGGGTCTAATGTATCTTCATCAAGACTCTAGACCGAGAATTATCCATAAAGATCTAAAAGCAAGTAATATTTTACTTGATGACAAATTGAATAAAAAAATATCAGATTTTGGCACAGCTAGAACTTTTGGAGAAGTGCAAAATGAAGAAAACACAAACAGAGTAGTGGGTACCTTGTAAGTGTTTATATAGGGTCGATGATGTCCTAAAATCTTTTTCATTACTTCTTCATTTATTTGTTTAAAATGGTTCTTGCAGTGGCTACATGGCCCCGGAATACATTGCTAGGGGACTATTTTCAGTTAAATCCAACGTCTTTAGTTTTTGGTATTTTGGTGCTGGAGATTATTTACGAAAAGAAAAGTAGAGGGTTTTCTCATTCAGACCACAACCATAACCTTATTGGTCATGTTAGTGTGTGTGAAATATATTTTTAATTTATGTCAAATTGAAATATATTCTGGGCTTGGCTCATTTGTGGTCCAGACTGATAGAAACAGAGGCCTTCGTATAATGGTTAAACCTAATCAATCCCACTCAGTTCTCACAATCCTAGCGCAGTTGCTCCATTATTCTCACTTTCCTCTCTCTCTCGCGCCAATCCAGCCCCCAGACGAGAAGGCCACCGCGTGACCACCGTCGTTTTGTCGCATCGCTGCTGGACCTCATGCATCACTGTCTCTGCTTCTGTTTTGCTTAATTAGATTTCCCTCATCGTCGCCGTTGCAACTCCCCTTCCAACGGACTCGCAGATCTGCCAACGAAGAAGAAGAATAAGAAGTCGGTTTTGTTTCTTTATGTCTTCTGTAAAAAAAAAATTTGTATTTTTGTTTTTGCATACACTCATATCTTTATATGCATGTTTTAGTTTCTGCCTTTTTTTATTCTATCTTCTACTCTTCTTCACACAAGAAACATTTTTTTATGGAAAAACTTGGATCTGGATTACTGGTTCAACCCACCCGTCCAACCTGCCACCCGTAAAACACTGATCCGCCCAAACCGAAAGCTAATACGGATGGAGATAAGCCTGATTTTATAGATTTCGATTTTCATCGAGTTGGTTTTTTTGGCCCGAATCCGACCATAACTGATCATAGTGTTATCATAAATTACAATTTGTAGTAAAACTTTGAGTGAGCTATGATTAGGTAATGAATAAGGCTATACATTAAACATTACTAAACATGTGTTCAATTCTCCCACTCTTTTGGTGAAGTTTTTTTTTTTTTTTGACAGTACTCTTTTGGTAAAGTGTATTAGTTCTTTTAGGGGCCTGTTGCGGTCAGCTTCTGGGATGCTACACTGGTCCACTTGCTTTTCTTTATTTAGAAGAATTAGTGAAGGTTTGATGACTTTGTTGGTTTGTGCTTTTACTTTACGACTTTGACAAATCTTGTGGCTTAGAAACTTTGTAAAGGCGCTCAGTTTGCTGGTCTTTGGACTGATAAGAGTTTTTTGGTTAGGTGCTAGGTTCCTTTGCTGTTGTCTACACTTTGTCATGCATATGGGTTGGATATCCTTTATCTTTTCTAATAATATTTTTTGCTTATAAAAAAAATACCACGAATGATGAGGAACAAATAAAAAATAATTGCACATATATAAATAATTAAAAGAAATTCATATATAAGGATCAAATTTAAAATCAATATCACGTGTTGGGAAATATTAGTTGAACCTAAAAAATATCACTCGTTCATAATCTTTGGTTTTTTACTTTTCCATTTTCAATCTTTTTTTTGGTCCGTCAATGGGCCAACGGCAAAATAAAATTAAGAAACTACTAAAATTTTGCTGAGTTATTGAGAATGAACACCACTTGTTTAGAGTCATTCTGGACGATGAGTTTCTTCTTCCCTGTATGCCAAACAATCTCGTTAAATGCAATGCACGAGTCATTGCCTCGGTAGACAATGCAACTAAACATATTAAATGTAGAAAGATATATCTCTGTGCTCCTGTCCCCTCCATGTTAAATGCTCTTGACCATCAGAGATTTGGTGCAGTAACAGAAGTGACTTGCACTAAATCTCAGCCCTTCAAATTTTGTTACATATATAAAAATATTAACTAAAAAGCTTAAACATCATGTTTCAATCCTTGGATTTTCCCAACTGCGTGAATGCGGGATTTTTCCCATTACACCAAATCCAAATCCGAAAGAAAAAGGGTCATGCTAATCAATGTTATAAAAACATTGGTTAAGAATATCAAAAACAGAAAGTTTTTATTGGAAATATAAATATATAAATCATCAAAATCTTAAATACAACCATTCTTAATAAAAAAAATTTATCCTTGATTCCTTAACATTAATATTTTCCAAAAAAAAAAAAATACTAACAATACATTCTTTTGATATTCTCTCAAAACACACTCTAATTTTGAGTGAGGTATACTAAACAGAGCAGGTCCTATATCAGATTTACAGCCCCACGTGAATAAAGTTAGTCAGGAAAAAAAAATGTTGGTACCATTTCTCTATCAGAAATTAAAGATACATAGCTGGGGCAAAGAAAATGAATCTGAACTTATCTTCGACTAGTATCATTATCAGTATCCATTCAACATTCTTAATTCCCTGTGCTCCACGGCTAGCAAGACAATACAAGCAGATAACTCAGCTTCAGATACATCTCCATCACTATGACTATGCATCAAGTGTTCCAAAAATCATAATCTTGGCTGTTTCCAGCAGCAGTCCATCCAAAGAAAGCAAAAGAAACAAGGAGGTAATGTAAAAGCTCCCTTTACTTTCAATGGATTTTCTCTATTTTGTGAACATCGTTGGTTTTATACTTGTCCATTCTCTCCAAGTATCCATGGCAGCTGATACCCTTGGTCATTCCCAGTTCATAAGTGATGGTATGACCTTGGTTTCCCAAGGAGGAACCTTTGAACTTGGTTTCTTCAGCCCTGGGAATTCCAACAAGCGTTATTTGGGAATTTGGTACAAGAATATCCCAATTCAGACTGTTGTTTGGGTTGCAAACCGCGTCAACCCAATCAATGATTCCTCTGGCACCTTAACAGTTAACCGCATCGGCAGTCTTGTGCTCAAGCAGAATGACATAGTGATTTGGTATAGTAAAATTATCTCAAAAACACAAGCACAGAATCCATCTGTTAAACTTTTGGACTCTGGAAATCTTGTGGTATTGGATGAGAAAGGTACAGATCCAGAAGACTACTTGTGGCAAAGCTTTGACTATCCATCAGATACAATGCTGCCAGGGATGAAAATTGGATGGAACTTGAGAAAAGGCTTGAATTGGACTCTAACTGCTTGGAAAAGTCCCAATGATCCAGCACCAGGAGACTTTTCTTGCAGTTCATCTCAAAATGGCTACCCTGATGCATATTTGACGAAGGGGGGAGAAAAGTACAGCCGATTTGGACCATGGAATGGCCTGGTGTCAAGTGGTACTCCACAAGTAAACAACAACTCTGTCTACAGATTCCAATATGTAAAAAATAAGGATGAGTTCTACTATACATACTACCTCACAAATAATTCAGTTATCTCAAGAATAGTGATGAACCAAACTGATTATACTCGTTACCGCTATGTTTGGGTGGAATGTGAAAAAATTTGGAGGGTTTATGCATCAAAGCCAGTAGACTACTGTGACCATTATGGCCTATGTGGAGCCAATGGGAATTGTATCATTACTGACAACCCAATTTGCCAATGTCTAAAAGGGTTCAAGCCTAAGTCAACTCAAGCATGGAACTTAATGGAATGGTCTGAAGGATGCATCCGCAATGTACCATTAAGCTGCAAGGACAAATACACAGATGGGTTTGTGAGAATGACAGATTTGAAAGTGCCAGATACTACAAATACTTGGGTGGATGACACAATTGGTCTAGAGGAATGTAGAGCTAAGTGCTTGAATAATTGTTCTTGTATGGCCTTTACCAACACAGATATCAGAGGGAAAGGAAGCGGCTGTGTCATGTGGTTTGGTGATCTAATTGATATTAGACAGTTTCAATCTGCAGGACAATATCTATATGTTCGAATGGCTGCTTCAGAATTAGGTTGGGACTCTTTCTTTCCCACCTTGGTTGTGCTTGTTTGAGTAGTTAGAAGGAAGAAAATGGGATGAGATTTTCAGAATGAAAGTCACTTTCACATTTTCTTGGTAAAGAAAAAATGGTTATGCATGAAAGTGAAGTGCACCTCCTTTAGGCTCACTTTATATTATGAAAAGTAATTTCCACAATCTACCATGCGACAATAAGTAAAATTAATATATTTCTACACCACTCCATTTTCATTCCTCTCCAATTTCTTTCTTCCCATTTTCCACAAACTCAAACAAGTACAGCCTAGTCCTTGGTAAATGGGGATTCTTCTCATCAAGAATCCACTTTAAGTTGATCTTTTAAAAGTTTGATGTTCCTTATTTTAATATTTGTGAACTAAACCTAGATATTTTGTTTGACTGGTTTCAACCAAGATGATGTTGGATATGAGCACAGGAAGAAGTTAACAATTATAGTGGCTTCCACCATTGCTGGGTTTGCAGGAATGCTTCTAGTTGGTTGCTATTTTATCTACAAAGTCCGCCGAAACGTTCCAGGTAAATTAACTTACTCCCATCTTCTCTTAAATGAATTGTTTTTAGCAGCTTTTTCTCTTAAATGAATGATCCAATGTTTTACGTTTCTAACTCAGCTATTGAAACAAATATGTCACTGTAAATGTGTGCAAACAAATCTGCATAAATAAACTTTGGCATCATTTCAAACCTCATTGTTGACTGCAAACATGATTGGTTGTTGTCCTTTGTTGCATGAATACATGCTTTCCCTGTGGAGTCTAGATTTATAACACCTAATGTTTAGTATATTCAAGCTTAGGGGAAAATAAAAGATTTGAAGTCTTGTTTTTTTCCTCATTTTCCCAGAGAAATCGTCAAAATTTGGAGTTCAGCACAATGAAGGACATGAGGATGATTTAGAACTCCCATTGTTTAGCATTTCAACATTAACTAGTGCCACCAATAACTTTTCAGAGAACAACAAAATCGGAGAAGGTGGATTTGGACCCGTGTACAGGGTAATTTCATACTTGAGCATTAATAAAATCAATTGAAGTGCTAACGATATGTTGAGTATCTCAATATGCTCATAAACGTGAATATGCAGGGAAGATTAATAAACGGGAAAGATATTGCTGTGAAGAGGCTTTCAAGTAGCTCAGGACAAGGAATAACTGAGTTCAAGAATGAGGTAAAGCTTATTGCAAAACTTCAGCACCGAAATCTTGTAAAACTTCTTGGCTGTTGCATCCAAAAACAGGAACAAATGCTGGTTTATGAGTACATGCGAAACAGCAGTTTGGACTCCTTCATTTTTGGTATGAATCTAAAAATCCTTATTTTAGGTTTGGCCAATAGACTGAAAAAAAATTTTGGTGCCATTAAATAACTTATGACACTTTAGCTTTGAATTTCAGAATTTTTGAAATTCGACATTTGATTTACTTTTGATAGCATTTACCAAACAGATCATAGTAAAGGGAAGTTGTTAGATTGGCCTAAGCGTTTCCACATAATTTCTGGAATTGCTCGAGGTCTTATGTATCTTCATCGAGACTCCAGATTGAGAATTATTCATAGAGATCTAAAAGCAAGTAATATTTTGCTTGATGAAAAATTGAATCCAAAAATATCAGATTTTGGCACCGCTAGAACTTTTGGTGAAGAGCAAATTGAAGAAAACACAAATAGAGTGGTGGGGACCCTGTAAGTGTTTACTTGGAATTGATAAAGATCTAAAATCTATTTCATCACTTATATTGCATCACTTTTTTATTTATTTTGTTCAAAATGTTGTCTTGCAGTGGCTACATGGCCCCGGAATACATTGCTAGGGGATTATTTTCAGTAAAATCCGACGTCTTTAGTTTTGGTATTTTGGTGCTGGAGATTATTTTCGGAATGAAGAGTAGAGGGTTTCATCATTCAGACCACAGCCATAACCTTATTGGTCATGTAAGTGTATGAGAAAAATATTTTTATTTATGTCAAATTGAAATGTAATAGGCAAATTTATTATTTTGTCAGGTATGGATACTATGGAAGGAAGGAAGGGCTTCAGAATTGATAGATGAAAACATACAAGACTCATGGAATGTAACAGAAGTTTTGCGATGCATCCATGTTAGTCTCTTGTGTGTGCAACAACATCCAGAGGACAGACCCAACATGTCATATGTTCTTCAAATGTTAGGAAGTGAGATAGAAATTCCGGAGCCTAACCAGCCTGGTTTCTTTTTGGGCAACATTGCATTGCAAGCAAATTCCCCAACAAATCAAATGCAATCAAGGTCCACCAACGAAATAACCATGACCTTATTAGAAGCCAGATGAAAGTCAGTGTGGGGGCTAAGGCAACTATTTTACTGCTACTGAAATGGTAGTTTCATATGGTATACTTCCCTTTAATGTGTGTTAGTTGTAAAGATGTTTTTGAGAGAGTAGAAGTTAAGCAGGACCAAGTTCTCCTTTATATGGAGACCTACATGACATGATTCTTATAATTAAATTGAAACATTTTCATCGATTAAACTTTATCCGTATCCTTATAGGGAGAATTTGGTTACAGTCTTGAGAAGTTAAGTGATTTGGTTTGTAATGATACTTATTTGTATTTGTCACTGAATCAGAGCTCGTATTACATATAAAATGACTCTGAAAAATGAAAACTATATAATTAGGGGTAGATTTGAGAAACTGAGTGGAAACACACAAGGAATTTGGTATTTATATACATATTAGTTCGTGGCAGTAGTAACTATAAACACTAATTAATTATACGAAGCACTGTTGTTATAAATTACAATTTGTAGTCCCGCTTTATGAGTGAGCTATGACTAGGTGATGAATAAGGCTATACATTTAACATTACTACACACGTGTTCAATTCTACCATACCAGAGCATATATGTCATATGCAACAAGATTATTGTAAATAAAATAGACTCAAAGCCCTTAGTAAATATATCAGTTGTATAAACTAAATTACAAGTGCATGAGTCGTCGCTAAAGATAAAATAATGGATCAAGCATCACAGTAAGTTATTATATTATTCATCTTCCAATTAACTGGACAAGCAATTTTTATGTTATGTGAATTTTGTTTTTGCCACAAGAAGATAAGGGTCTAGCGTTCTCATTGCAGAGAGACGTCCAGTGCAACACTCTTCTCGACCACTACATTGTCTGTGACATTTATAATACCTAAAATTAAGGGTGTAAGTGGACCGGGTAAACCCGACCAACCCGAACCGATCCAAACCGTAAAAAACCGAATTTGATTGGTTCATGTAAAAAACCCGAACCGAACAAAATAGAACCGATGATCTTTGATTCGGGTAGTGGTTTTTATTTTTCAAAACCGATCCGACCCGATCAACTACAATTCAACCTTTTTCCCCCTAATTTCCTAACCTAACCGAGTAAGCTTGTTTCACACTATCAGACTCTCTTCTCACTATCGCAGCTCATCATCTCTCTGACCTACCACACACAGCCGCAACCTCCGTCCCAGATCGCAGCAGCGGATCATAGGCTCCTCGCGACCTCCTCCCCAGACAGCACACAGTCGCGATCTCCGTCGTGCTTCATCCTATTCGAGTCGTGCCGTCCGCCATCCAAGCAACTCCATCGAGGCCGCGCCGTCCTCTGTCGTGGTGGGTCCTCCATTCTCCGTGTTGCTGTTGTAGGCTACCCTTCTCCCCTTTTTCAGATCTAGGTTAAATATGTTCTTCTCTCCTTTCTCAGATCAAGGCTAAATATGTTTCTCAGTTGTTGATTCAATTTGCTTTTGTGGGTGATGATGGGTCCAATGAGAGGATTGAAAAAGAGAAGAAAGCAAGAGAAGCATGATGAGAATGGTTCTTTTGCTTCTAGGTCGCCTTAGAAAGAAGGTCCTCTAGATTGTGGGATGAGTTCTCAAAGAGGATTAACAATGGTAGATTTTTTCTTTTAGTTTCAATGTTCTTAATTCATGTGATGTTTTATGTTTGATATAGCTTTAGGTAATTGGTTTTGCTGATGAATCTCTGTGTGATAGGTTACTCTTTGGTTTTTTTTTTTTTTACATGATTTCAGTTTTGTTCTCTTTTGCCGTTCAAAATAAACATTTAACCCGAACACCGGATCCGAACCAAACCAAACTGACCCGTTACACCCCTACTGAAAATAGAGGAATAAAATAATTCTATCGAAAATACAGGTTTACTTTTCTTTTCTTTTCGCACACAGTCAAGTTAAGTGCCTAATAAATAATACACCAATGACATAACCCAAATAACTTCATATATGTAAGTCTTTAGGAAAGTACGCTAGCCACTACAAACAAGCAGGAGATTAGCGACCAACATTTGCAACCGATAATGATCGATCGCTGGTCCAGCAACTATATTAGCAACGGAAAAACCAACATTTAGAAATTGGTACATGGTTGTTCAATAGCGACCGCATTAGTGACAAATCAAGTCTATCACAAAACTAGCAATTGCTAATTCAGTAGCTAAATTGGCAGGGTTGAATAGTCAAACATGTTGACCACAATTGCAGCCGAATTGGCAATCGTATAATGGCATTTTTCTGGCTACCGAATTACATTGGTATCCATGTCCAAGCTAGAACAAATATTTAATGTTTTGAGACCTGATCCTAAGAAAAGAAAAATAGAATCTATAACTTCTGATTGTATGTTTATTGGGTATGCAGAGCATATTGTTGGGTTTGTTTTAAGAGACAAAGATACAGGCCACACTCATTAAGTACAATGGATTCTTAAAATCCGGCTAACGGTCAGAAACAGATTGGTCCGGGCATGACATTGATTACTGTCTTTCAGCAGGGGAGGTTCTTAGAAAGGAGTTAATAAAGCCAGAAGCATGTTCAGGTCCTGTAATAGAAGCAAAACCTCCTGAATTAGATCAAGAGGCTGGTCCAACACCTCATATGGCTCACAGGATGGAGTTTGTGGCTTCTAAGGCTATGACGGATATGGTGGCTAAAACACAAGGGATAGGTGGGGGTGACATGACAGACCCTCTTATGCATGGACAAACATCAGACTTCTGCTCCTTCCTTTCTTTTCACCTAGTTATCCATGATTATGTTTAAAGATTAATTAGCTCTCTTGGAACATTAGAGGGGCTGCAAGTAGGAGTAAGGTTCAGGTTTAAAATTTTGTAAGGACACATTGTCCTGCAACTCTTGTCATAATGGAGATTCATGTTGTTTTTGCTATAACTGAGACTTTTTTTAACAGTTTGGGGTATAAACTGATTTACATTGTTGAGGCTCAGGGCCACTCAGGTGGACTCTGAGCAATGGCTAAAATTGGGGTAGGGTATGACAGTTGCCAGAGTCAATGCTTTTTCTATAAGATTTTTAGTTGGGAAGAGAAGAAATAATGGGTCTGTCTTATAATAAACCTTTGCTTGTAACTGGTGATTTCAATGAAATTCTGTACCAATAAGACCAATGGGGTGGTTATTACCTCCATGCTAGTGCTGTAATGTTTGAAAAGGTTTTAGATGAGTGTGATTTGACTGAGATCCACATTACAGAAGGAAAGTTTCCTTGGCATAGAACCTGTCGTGGGAGAAGGGTTTTGGCAAAGAAGCTGGATAGAAGGGTAACTAATCTTTCTTGGAGAATGAGTTTTCAAGAGGCCTATGTTGAAGTTTTGTGTAGAACACATTCAGACCACAACCTCCTCACTACACCAGATTGGACCTTTAATAACGTTTATTTTTTGTATTTTATAGCACTTTCAAGCGCTATCTATCTTGGCACTATTAAAAAAAGGTAAACGATAGCGCTTTCGAAGCTCAATCGTAGAAATACCTACGCTAGCGCTTCACTAAAGAACTGATATCCTAGTTATAACTGAGATAGTGCATCTATGAACAAGCATTTTCTATCAATTTAGTTTATGGTTCTTGATATATGTTGTTAGTATTTTGGATTTTATATTTATTTTTGCAATCTTTGTTATGTATATGTATATATATATATAATTTATTTTTGTCCGCCATGGCATCCGCCAAATGGCCGCATCACCATCCGCTATAATGTATGGCGGATTTTTGGCCAGCCGCCATACGCCATCGATAACACTGGTTTAACCTATGATAGCGTTTTGCCATTTTCTTGTAGGAGTGCAGTTTATTTCCCATTTAAAAAAAAAATTATCTTTCAAAGCTTTCTATAGATTCCCTTATATTCAGCATTTAAAAGTCGGCATTCAGCATATCAAAAAATAGCATTAAAAGTAAATACACCTCATATATATATATATATATATATATATATATATATATATAAATAAAGCATTAAATGTGTGCCATAGTTCACTAACAAACTGAGCGGATTATTAAATACACCTCATATGCAAGCATAATCAAATTTTATGAAACAGAATCAATCATGCCAGAAACAGAATTTCCTGGAGTCTAACAAAGAAGAAGAATTTCCTGGAGTCAACTTGTCTCACATTTGTGATTTAAGAAAGCACACAGTATGCTGTTAAAATTTGCCAAAATAGTGACAAATCACAATAATGATACTGATATAGGAAACATGTTATTAAATTCCCAACTCTGAACAAACCACAACAAAATAACATGGTCAACCTGCGTGATCTTCAAATTTCAGAATAATATTTATGATAAATGGCACATACCGTTGATTCCCTGCAAAAATCTAGATCTGAAAACCATGTCTCATCAACTGTTACTTCAGGAGTTCGAGGCCTTCTATTAAATGCAACTGCAGCAACAGAAGAGGAAAAGAGGAAAATTCAGTCACTTTAAAAGCTCTTACAAAGTTGACAATTTGATAATCAGAATCTCTTACCTTGAACCCAATAAATCTTGTTTTTTGACATCATGATCCAACTTCTTGAAAGTTTTTTTAGAGCCTAATGCCTATGTTTTAAAATGAATTAGAACTTTAAGCATCAGCTAAAGTTAAAAGGCATTATCAAATATGCACTCGATGCAACTAAAGAAGTATATATAAAAGGTTATGGTACGAGAAGAACAGAGTCATCTTACTTCAATTCCAATTTCTTGCTCAATTAAAATGAGAAAAAAATATTAGCTCATTTATCACCCACAAATGAAAAATAATAAATACAAATACTGAATTTATATACATAAATGAAAATGTTAACAATAAGTCACCAAAATGAAACAGGTTAACAATAAAGCTACTGAAATCCCAAACTGCAAAGCAAGTTCAAAGCTGCACCAATTCAACAACTGATATGATAGTTCAAATATGTATATAACAAATATGTATATAACAGACCATGTAATTTGTAAACACCTTTAATAACTAAAACCCAAAGACTCTATCCTACCAACAAGCATAAAAAACAAAGAAAGTTGAAATACAACATAGCAATATCTAATAAAGTATGAAGCCCAGATACTTAGTACGATACTGGTACGATACAACACGGATACGGGGATAGGGGCAATTTTTGAAATTCAAGATACGATACAGCCTGAATACATTGAGAAAAAATTTATAGAAAACAAATATTTTATATAGATGCAGAATATTTGTAAAGAAATAGATATATATTGATCATTTCTCATTAATATATAATTATGATGATCATAATTTACAAAAAGATACTTGTGATCATAACAAAAAAAATACAGTTTCTACCTATATCATAACATATTACTTCCCCGATATCATAATATCAACAAAAGCATATTTAGTAGAACTGAAAACAAGTCTCAGCTCTATACAATAGCCAACAATTCAAGAGCATCTTTACGAAATTATTGTCTAATGCTAACTAATTTAGTCTCCTCTCCCCCGTTACCGTCATCTAGAAAAACATGGTTTCTAACTCTGGTTCATCAAGAGACAACTATGTCAAAGGGATATTTCTTGGATACATATCCAAAAGTATCCTACGAGTACCAGGTAAAAATAATACTTCTTGGATATGTATATGGAAGTATCCTACAAGTATTGGTGTAGGATACGGATACAACATGGATATGTTTTCATATTTGGAGTATCCGGGCTTCATGGCTGATAAATAAGCATAATCTGAGCAACAAGTTAGAAGGGGAATTTTTTTTTTTTATCAGGAACCTTTTCTACTGGTCTTCACTTCTTTCACCCCTTAACAAAACCTGCTTAAGCTAACAAACGCTGAAGATGGTCACATAACAAAACTAGTCATACCTTGGGGGCTGTTGCTCGAGAAAATTCTAGAGTCGAGATAAAGAGGGATTGAACAAAGATGACTCTAGCAGCCAAAGCTTCCTCAAAAGGAACACAACCACCCATTTCCCTATGGAAAATTCAATACTTGAATCAGATATTCAAAATGATTAAAGGAACAAATCAGTTAACAAATTGAAAATGGAACCTAGCATTCCATTCAGCAGCACAGTTTTTTCAGCTCCACAAAATTCAACGAGCACATCATCAATACCTTCATCCAGGCACACGGTGCTATCCACATCAAATCAAAGAACACAGCATCAACATTTTCTCCAAAACGGAACAGTAACGTAGATGCAGGAACAAAATAGGATGATGTTTTCTTCTGCCATTAACACCAATTGGGGTGGCCCCGTAATTTTTAAGAACCGGTACTACGAAACAATCATTGACCACAGGAGAGGAAATAGTGCATCTAAATGGTGAAACGAAAGAGGGATTTGGTTGGGGGTTCGCAAGCTCACGTTCTCCCTTCGTTTGATTTGGGGTTTTGCGGGATTTGAGGGGTTTGGCGGGAAAAAGGGGAATGGTGAAATGATTTGGGGGATTTTCGAAAATAGTTAATATCAGGAAAATCGACACTTGTGACACATGGTTAATTTCAAAATCATAGTTAATGACATATTGAGTTAGGTTAATGATATATAATTAATGATATATTGAGTTTGATTAACGGGTAAATGAGCAACTCATTAAATCCAATGAGTTTCATTAACCAATTTTTTTACATCATTAACCAAATTGTTAGTTAACGTGTTGTTCATATAGGTACGGGTATACTTATTAACTAAATCAAACACAAGGTATACTTATTAACCAAATCCAATAAACCAACAAGATGTCCCAAAGTTGTCAAATTTCAGGTATACAAATACAAATAACAATATTGTTTTCGAAATGCAAATATGTCAAAAATAAAGATTAACAAATAAAAGACTAAATGCTCATTTTAGTCCCTAACAATATTTTACGTACTACTCTTTATCTCTGATATAAAGAAACTCACTGAATTGTCCTCGAGAATAACAAAAAAGAGACATGTTAGTCTCTCCATTTGTCTCCATCCTAAACATGTCGTTAAAATGCTAATGAGTTAACAATCTCTAACAAAATAAGCAATAACAAATCCTACACTAACATGAGCATACACTAACGACATGTTTAACGACATGTAACAAAATAAGCAATAACAAACAGGTTCTTAATTTTTTATTGTTTGCTTCTTTGTCTTTGTTCAAATTAGTTTTAATGGAATGAGCCTATTTTGCTTGGTTAGTGGTTGTTGGGCTATTTTTTTTTTTAAAAAAGGCCATTGTTATTCTCATCCCATAAATTACTATGGCCATTGCTACCTGTACCCCTACTCTTAGGCATCCACCCCCACATAGTTAATTTGTCATGTGTGAAATGACCATGTTGCCCATTAAGTTACTCCTTCTTCCCCTTCGTTTCTGTCCAAGCTGGTACACCCCCACACCTTCATCTTCTCATCTCTTCTGTAATGCCCACCCCACCCCACCCCACAAACCACCATGAAGCACCATTGAGCAGCTCATAACCAGACCAGTTCATTACCATAATCTCGCATCCATCGGGATGAGTCTTGCGTCTGTCTTCTCTTCGTAAACCACCTGTCCTCTCAAAAGCAAGTAAGCCAATTACCTTATTTAAGGAGTGAATCACATAAGCTAGAAAGAATCCTCCTAATGCTCCCATGTCCGAATCCGTACTTTTCTCTCTCTTCGCAACATCGTTCAAGTTATGAGGATTGCAACTGGTTGATGTTCATCACGAACCCTCTTGGGGTTCCACTCGGATTCTTCCTTGCTCTGTTATAAACTAAAGGTGGAGTCTCCATGAGTTCTCTGTCAGTCAGTGTGCGTTTCTGTGTTTCTATTTTTTTTCCATTTTTCGATACCTTCCGGCAATTACCGGCAATTAATTGCCGGATTCAATAACTGAGTATCCGGCATTTAATTGCCGGAACGTTTAAAATTTGAAAAAATATATATCCGGCAACTAGTTGCCGGAAGCACAAAAAATGTGAATCCGGCAATTAATTGCCGGTTTCATATATTTGTACTTCCGGCAACTTCCGGCAATTAATTGCCGGGCCCACATTTTTTTCTTCCGGCAAATAGTTGCCGGAGGTACAAAAATGTGGTTCCGGCAATTAATTGCCGGATTCACATTTTGAACTTCCGGCAACTAGTTGCCGGATTATAAAATTTGCTGATCTAAAATTTTGTTTCTGTATATATAGATCATGGACGATATGAAGAATGCATCCGACGAACCGGACATATCAAGTACAAAACAAGTGGATTGTACTGATGCATTCACCACTGAAGTGGTACGTTTCATTGATAAATTAATAATACAAAGTTAGGCGTGCTTATTATGACCTAAATTTTTTTTTTTCACGTTTTCAGGTATTTCCTACTCGAGATGATTGCATTAATTGGGCTCGAGATGTTGGGAGACATAATGGAATAGTTGTTGTCATTATGAGGTCAGATACTGCTACAGGACGTAGAGGAAGGAAGACAATTGTAATTCTTGGTTGTGAAAGGAGTGGAAAGTATAGATCATACAAGAACTCGTTACCTACCAAGTCGACTGGTACTCGAAAATGTGGTTATCCCTTCAGACTTAGAGCACGACCTTTGACGAAAGGTGAAGGATGGTTCCTGAAAGTAGTGTGTGGATTGCACAATCATGACTTAGCCCTAACATTAGTGGGTCATCCATATGTTGGTCGACTAAGTGGTACAGAGAAGGCTTTGGTTGGTGAAATGACAAAAAATATGGTTAAGCCACGAAACATAATGCTAACTTTGGAGGATCGTAACCCGAAAAGCTGCACCACTATCAAGCAGGTTTATAATGCCAGACAACATTATCGGAGGTCTGAAAGAGGTCCAAGAATAGAAATTCAACATCTCATGCAATTAATGGTACATGATCAATATGTGTACTATTATAGAAAGGTCGACGATTCCGATGTTGTGAGGGATATATTCTGGATGCATCCAGATGCCATTACTCTGTTGAAAACTTTTCACATTGTGTTGCTCATTGATAGCACATACAAAACTAACAAATATCGGTTGCCGTTACTTGAGATTGTTGGCGTTACTTCAACAGAATTGACATTTTCTGTGGCATTTGCTTATTTGGAGTCAGAGAGAGTTGATAATGTAGCTTGGACACTTGAGCAGTTAAGAGGGATCCTTCAACAAATAGATGCCACCCCTCAGGTGATAGTGACTGACAGAGACATTGCCTTGATGAATGCAGTGCAAGTTGTTTTCCCTACTTCATATAATCTATTGTGTCGTTTTCATATTGCTAAGAATGTGAATGCTAAATGCAAGGTGTTAGTGAAACCGGTTGAGCTTTGTGAACCCGTTATGGATGCATGGGATAGTGTTGTCAATTCTCCTAACGAGGGTCAGTTTGTGAAGCGACTTACTATTTTTGAAAATGTATGCTCATGTTTTCCTGATTTTTGTAATTATGTGAAAAATACGTGGTTGAATCCACACAAGGAAAAATTTGTCACAGCATGGGTTGATCAATTGATGCACATGGGGAATATAACTACTAATAGGTATGCTCAAAATAACGTTTTAATTAGTAATGAAAGAACATTTTGGTATTGATTTGACGTTATCTTTCTATTATTGCTAATAGGGTTGAGTCTGCACATTGGAGGTTCAAAAATTTGCTTCAGGATAGCATGGGGGACTTGTGTACTTGTTGGAGTGCCATGAACAATATGATCACTTTGTAACACAAAGAAATAAAGGCTTCCTTTGAGAGAAGCATCACGGTAGTAGAACACAAGCACAATATTCCATTATACAAGCACTTGCGGGGCTTTGTTTCAAGGAGCGCACTAGGTCGTATAGGTGACGAGTTTGAACGAGTTAAAGATGTTGGTGTTGATAGTTCTAGTTGTGGTTGCAAAATTAGAAGTACATGTGGGTTACCTTGTGCATGTGAACTTGCTGGGTACAGTATGATGCATATCTCCATTCCTTTGGTTGCTATTCATACTCATTGGTTGAAGTTACACTTTGGTGATCAAGGGGTGAGTGAATCGGATTCAGAGTTGACATTGGCACCAGCTGTTGATGCTTTGTTTAAACGATATGATGAACTTGATCGAGCAGGGAAAATTGTATTGAGAACTAAAGTGTTTGAACTAGCATTTCCTAATATAACTTCAATGTGTCCTCCTCCTGAAAAGGTGAAAACAAAGGGGGCACCTAAGAAGGGTCCTGTGTCAAAGTTAGAGAAATCAACTAGACGTGATCCTTCTTATTTTGAGCATGTTGATGCGATGCTTTCAGTCCATGATAACACACCAACTAGGACGGCATCTCGTGCTTCAGGAAGTGGGTCAAGACAGAAGATTGGTATGAAGTACTTAGACCAATTTCCTGTAGGGATTCGTCCATATATTGATGCGATTGTTGATGTGGGGTCAGATGGTAATTGTGGCTATCGTGCCATTGCAGCCTTATTAGGTAAAGGTGAGGACTCATGGGCCATAATTCGCGACGATTGTTATAGGGAGCTTACAGAGTGGCAAGCTAAATATGTCAAGCTATTTAATGGTGTTGAGCGAGTACAGGAGCTGAAGAAGTCCCTATTAGTTGACGGGGTGGCAGGTGTGGATAAGTGGATGAGTATACCGGATATGGGCTTTGTGATAGCATCTAGATATAATCTGGTTCTGATCTTTTTAGCCTCAGTTGGAAGCATTACATTTTTTCCACTAAGAGGTCGACCATCACCATCTCTATCTAGTCACTGTATCATTACCATTGGGTTTGTGCACAACTGTCATTTTGTACAGGTATATGTTGACGATTCACCATAATTTTTAAGCGTTTATCATTAATAATCATCTTTAAATACACATCATTTTTAACTTCTAGCACATTTACAGGTTTTTTTGAAGGCTGACTATCCGATACCTCCCACTGCTATACAGTGGTCTCATTATTGCGATGAAGAATCTCGATCATGGGAAACTCCATATATTAGTCGCATGCAACATTTTGCATCTTTATTGTCACAAAAGGAACCTGTTGAACCTGTTTATGTAGATCTCTCAGTTGATTGATTATATGATTGTACAAAATATCATGTATATTAATCATTAGCTTTATCATATATGGACTACTTTTTGGAGGAACAAATGCCTCAACGAATAGTATTTTTCTATGAGCAATGAGCAATAATGATATGTTGCCACGTGTATTGAATAGTGAAACTTATGGAGTTTTGTATATAACTAGTATGTAATTCTTGATCTTACGTTTTGTGGCTTAAAATTTTTTGTGAGAAAATATATATAAAAAATTGTCAAAAAATTATTTTGAACATACTATCACTTTTCTTATCTCTTATAAATATATTTGATTTATTTCTAATATTTTATCGTGCATGTTAATCATTTTTAGAAAACATATTTATTTATCATGTTATTTTTCTCTTATCTCTTGAACATTCAACTTTGCCTATTACGATAAAGTTGGATTCCTGAAGAGAAAAAAGATATTGATTAACATGGTCAAACTCTGTTAATTCCTATAACAATATGTTATTTGAGTCACCTTTTTGCAAATGAAAAAAAGTGTGCTACTTGTGATTTGATTCAAATATATTTATAGCAGTCAAGATTTTAAAAAAAAAAAATCAGATTTGTAGAATGACACGTATACTGTTTCACTTAAGGCTCTCTGATTGATCGCCACGTGTAAAAACTTGTTATACGTAGAAACCTGAATCATTCTACTTTGTATATATTATAGATATAGATAACCATAGTCAATACAAAAGAAATCCTAAACGGCAAAATAATTTATAAATACCAATAAGACCCTGCTAAGCGCCAAATACAAAATCAAAACATAAATACATATCACTTAGTGGATCTACCCCTCTTTTCCCTCTGATAATAACGGTCATAGGTTTCTCTCCTCCCTCTACGGGCCAAAGTCAAGGCCTCTTGGGCTAATTTCCATCCATCGGTGCCCTCAACTACCATCCGTTTGTCGATCATCTCCTGCATGATCTCACTAATCTTTAAACAAATCGCCTGCAAATAACAATAAAAAATGTTACAACAAATAATATTAATAATAATAATAATAATTTGATGCACGATTTCCAAATAAAGTACGAATGCATATAAACTGACCATGGAAGGGTGACCGCCACTGGATCCAGGTGCAGAAGATGGAGCTACAATTGGCACTGGCACCATAGGAAGCTGGCCCTCGCGTGGTATGATGTAAGGATGCGAAATACTGTGAAACCACTGCATGTAACCATTTACGCACTCAGCAGGATGTGATGCCCGAGGTCTTCTAGCTGCAGCAGGAACAACATGATCTGTAAAATGCACCCACCTGTCATCCATCTCATCGTAAGTTGTGACAACACCGGTAATCTCACGAGGTGACCGAGGAATGCCCTGAACATATCCAAACTGCCGCAAAACTCTCTCTGGGAGGTGTGCATGCTTCAAGTTACCCCATCTGATGTATCCTAAAAACATAGAAGCCTCCTCAAATGCCTGAAATGCTCTATGCGGGTCATAAGGCGTCCAACATACATCGTCAACAGTCAATCCATCTAGCTCCTTCCGAATGGGGAGCACAAGACCTGAACCCCTAACAGGTGCCCATCGCATAGCTCGGGGTAAATCCTCAGTATACCCAACAGTCAACAATTGAGTACCAATGGTGGGAAAATGCTCATATATCCATGCCTGTATCAAGGGTGAATAACTCAAATAGTTTAAATTAGATGATATTAACTAAAGTACATATTTTAGACTTTCATACCTGGAGAAGCGTCACATAACCCGTGAGCTGTCTCCTGTGATGCAAGCTGGCATCTCCAAGCTGCTCGTACATGTAAGTAAGGGCGGTGGCACCCCATGCAAAGGTACGGCAAGTCTCCAACTCTCGGAAATGCTCCAAGAATGCAACGTCGACATACGTTGCACTCTTGTCCGCAAACAGTGTACACCCAACCAAATGCAACAAAAATGCTCTCGCAGCATAATCCCACTGCTGCTGATCACACAGATGATCGTAGATCTCCCGCAACCAGCTCAACCAAACATGTGCTCCCCTAGTGTACTCACATTCATCCATTGCCAGAACCTTTCCACCCCCAATAGTTGATGCAAACACTCAGTCGCACTATCCTTATCCATCTGCGGAAGAGTGAAGAAGGAACCGCTGACCGGTAGGTGCAGTATGGAGGACACATCATCTAATGTGATCGTCATCTCTCCAAAAGGCAAGTGGAAGGAGCTGGTCTCTCGATGCCACCTCTCAACAAAGGCAGACAAGAGGCCCTTATCTATCATGGTGTAGCTGCATTGTAGCAGTGGTGACAACCCAGATGTGTACACCCTAGTCCGCACCTCCTCGTGATGGATCTGAAAATCTCTCACCTTCTTTCCATGGGAGATAACCTTAAAGCTCACCATGGTCCTGCAACATTAACTCAATTAGATATGTTCAATAGTAATGAATTTATTTACTTCAAAAAAATCAAATAGACGCTTCTTACTTCATTGTTCCACAATCTAGTAGCAACATGATCAGCAAAAGATGTAAGGACTGAAGTGTCCTCCGGACCTCCCGGAAACGACTCTCTCGGTAACGGCACATCAGCAGGTGGCGGTAAATCGGCTGGTGCAGGTGCCTCATCTAGTGCCATATCATGACTAGGTGCATGAGCTTTTGCACGTTGTTTGCGTGCAGAAGCCGTCGGTCGGCGGCGTTCCATAATTGCAACTGAAAATATTTCACCAAACCACGTCAGCGAAATTCCAATGTCGGCAAATAAAACAATAACATAATAAATAAAATAAAAAATAACCAAAGATAAAAAAAATTAATTACCGGCAACTAAATACCGGATTCACAGAATTTTTGTACTTCCGGCAATTAATTGCCGGATTAAGGAAAAGCAAGCTTCCGGCATCTAATTGCCGGATTCACATTTTATATGCATCCAGCAATTAGATGCCGGTGGATTTTTTTAAATCCGGTGACTAATTGCCGGAAAATTTAAATAGAAGAAAAAACCTCCAGCAACTAAATGCCGGATTCACAGAATTTTGATACTCCGGTAATTAATTGCCGGATTAAGGAAAAGCAAGCTTCCGGCATCTAATTGCCGGATTCACATTTTATATGAATCCGGCAATTAGATGCCAGTAGCTTGCTTTTCTTAATCCGGTGACTAATTGCCGGAAACTTTAAAAAAGGAAGAAAAAAAAAACTCCAGCAACTAAATGCCGGAGGCCATATTTTGTATGTCCGGCATTTAGTTGCCGGTAGGCACAATTCCTTCTCTTTCTAACACAGCAACATGGTTTAGCACCTTCATCAACCACTGGTTCTATCAACCAGTGGTTCTATATCATGAATCCACCGCACGCCATATAAATGAACTTTGGACAAACCCAAAAACAAACAGGAAAGTGAGAGAGAGCTTACCGGAGATGAAGAGAGGGGCGGCGAACGGCTAGGGGGACGGCGAACGACGACGGGCGAACGGCGAACGGCGACGGGCGTGACAGAAGATGGAAAGGCGTGAAAGTCAGAAGAAGAAAGGAGTTGGGGGGGTGTGTGACAGCGACGGGGTAGAAGGAGGGGGAAATGTTTTGAAAATAAAGAGGGGCAATGTTATAATTTCACACATGAAAATTTATCTATGTGGGGGTGGATGCCCAAGAGTGGGGGCATAGGTAGCAATCCCCATTACTATTCCCACATCTTTCTTTAATTTTTTTAATATTTTACCCATTTTACCTCTAACCCCTTATCTGCTCAGATAACCCCTTCACCGTAAATTACTCACATAACTCCTATCCCACTTTCAATTTTTACTCTGAAATCTCACCCGATCTCACTCCCACTGTTTATGTCTCACAAAAAGGTTTCCTCTTCCAAACCACCAAGCCGGCCACCAGTGGACGAAGGCAAGGAGAGAAGCAGCGGCAACGACAAGGTGAGGCGACACGACGGAGGCAACATAGAGGATGCGAACTGGAGAGGACAACAAAGGTTGGCTTTCGTTTTTTTCTTAACTTACGAAAACTAGTTTATGTAGGTATCAATTTTTTTCACACATACTATTTCCGTAAGTATAAAAAATTTACACTTACAAAAACTTATTTTCCGTAAATATAAACTTTATTTGTACTATTACGGAAATATATTTTCCGTAAGAGTACCTGGAGGCCTGGCTTTATACTAACTACTATTCTATAAACTGAATGCACCTGGCTTTGTACTAAATTTTTATTCATGTCAGCATTGCCTTTGTTTTTATCTCACTTTTTTTTATACTTTTTTTAAAACAATTTTACTAGTCAATTGAATTCAAAGATATTGTCAAGATTGGACGAACTCATACTCATGATGCAATGACGTTGACTCTAGGTTACACAAGTAAGCTCGCTTTCCTCTGGCTTATGTACGCATGCTTTTTTGATAGCTAATGGTGAGAGGTGGGAGGAGAATAGATGGAGAAAGAAAAAAATAAGAGAGAATGAGGGAAGAGTGAAACGGATAAGGGATAAAGGGCTGGGGTTAAGGGTATTCAGGGAATAAAATAAAATTGAAGGGTAATGGGGAGGTGTGAATAGTAATTCTGGGGTGGGAAAATCAATATCCAAAAAAGGATTTAAGAATCTTGATCATGGGCCTTCCAGAGTTGGGTCCAAAATATTTTCTCATAAAAAGGTGTCTCCTCAAAGAATATAATTTCTTTTGTTAAAATAAAAAAAATCCTTTTAATAAAATAAGATTATGAGTTCACGCAACAATCTATGATATTGATGTTTGTCATATGAATTGTAAGGGTTCATCGTATAGCTTCGCTATCTTTAACCCTGTGCAAAAGTGAATTCCCTTTTGTTGAAAAAACAATAAATGTTTTCAATTTACTCTTTTTACAAATTTTTGCCCAATTTTGCAAAATAAAGAATTCTTTTTAATTCACGCAACAATCTATGACGTGGATGTATATTTTTTCATCCTCAAATGTCATATGAATTGTAAGGGTTTATTGCACAGCACTGCTATCTTGTCTCCTGTGCAAGAGTGAATTTATTTTGAACTAAATTCCATTTTCAAAATCATTTGCAAAAATTAAAATTCCCTCCAAAAGTTAAAATTAATCAATCAACTTTTTCTATTAAGAACTATAAGGCTTTGAGTTTCCCATCGCACCTGGGAACAAGTAGGAGCAGAATCAATCATTCTGTCAAGCCAAAATTTTATTTTTCCTGTTGTTGTGTTTATTTTCTTTTTTTAATTTTAAAAATGGGGTAAAAATAAATATTTAAAAAGTTATTAAAATTTTTGCACGATTAATTGATGTACTTTTTTTTAAACGAACGATGCAGGTGCTAACACCTTCCCTACTCGTAACCGACTCTCAGACTCAAATCTCTCTATTTTTAAGACTAGTTTCCTTAAATAAATGGGTTTTCCAATGTTTTCTCAATTTAAAAATGTTGCTGATGACTCCTCTGTTTTTTATCTTCTTTTCGCGGCACCCGGACAGAGTTGGTTGTGCAATTTCTTTTAATAACTTTAAAAACATTAATTTTACGCCTCTTATTTTATTAGTTTTCTAAATAGTTTTATATGCTCTCATAGATGCCTTTATATATTCTTGCAACCATAGGGTAGAGAACTATTGTGTTGTTGGTTGTTCTTTTTGCAGGTTTGATGTAGTTTTTATTTTAATAGGTTTTGTGCAGGTTTGTATGCTCCCAGCACACACTATCACATATTCACACAGTTTTGGGCTCTATACCCGAGTATTGAAATGCCATAGGATTAGAAGGGGCTTTAGTGGTGTTATTGTGATGTTTTTGCATCCCTGACAGTCACTAATTCTCCCGCTTAGATTGTTACTGGTACCATGGACTGTCATATTGTGACTCATTTGTCCCTGTGGTGAAGTTCATGGATTTGGGTCCTTATCTTTTAGAAAAAGGGCAATCTGGGGACCATGACTTTTAGGAGTTTAGACCCGTCCTAAGTTTCACTTTTAAAGCAAACTTAGTGGCCATCTCATTTAGAGTCAAGAGCTTAAGTATGTTCCACCATTGGTCTTACCCGACATAGGGCAATGGGAGCATTTTTTTTTCTTTACTCTTTTCCATTACATGTTTACAAACAAATGACTCATTTTTTAAAAATAAAATTATTCATCTGATGCATTCATGAAAAAATTTCATTCATCTCATGCATTTATATTGTGAAAAAAAAAAATCATGTTTTCATGCATCTCATGCATTTTTAAAAAAAAAATAGAGTCAATATAAAATGCATTTCATGCATCAATACCTCTTTGGGTCAATATATAATAAAAATCATGCATCTCATGCATTCATAAAAAAATAAAAAATAAAATTGTTCATAAAAAGAAAAAGGAAAAAAATATGAAGCCAATCTCATGCATTGACATTTTGATGAAAAGAAAATTAGTTCCTTCCTGCATCACATGCATCAAAAAAAATTTGAGACAATATAAAAAAAAATTTAAAAGAAATTCATCCATCTCATGCATTGATATTTATGGTAAAAATAAAAAGGCAGAAAGTCAATTTTCTTTGCATCTTATGTATTAATAAATTTTCTGGTAAAAGAAAATAAAGAAAATAAAAACAATAAAATAAAAAATGTGTCAACAATGGGTTATCTTCGATAAGCTTTCATACATAAGAGCTAAATTGCATTTTTCTAAAATTACAGTGACCTTTTGAACAATTGCTCCGCGACACCCTTATTGGACTCGGTCACAAGCCAAAATCATGGATGGACTAGAGGAAGCTCAGGAGATCAGGGATGAAGTAAGTCAACTCAAGGATCAGATGACTAAAATGATGGAGATGCTACAAGCCATCCAAAAAGAAAAGAATGCGGGTGAGGATCCTTCAGCCTTAACTAAAGAACAGCCAATCATGCCTCTTCTCACTCAAGGGAACAACCAACAAGGGGTCATGATGCCTCTCACTGTTTATCCGAGCAATCAAACCCATCATTCATTTGATCCAAACAATCCTCCATATGATCTTCCTCGAGGATTTGTGCCGCCAGTGGCTCCTGTCCCACAAGATGGTAACCCAAGCTCCCAAAATACCACTTAGACACAAACCACAAACCCAATAGAAGGTAACACCCCAATGGTGGTGCCTTCTGCTAACCTGAATACTCTATCATTCACCTTCCACATTGGTGACAATGGGACCCAGGCGACACAAAACTTTTCAAGGCCACAATATATTCTTCAAAGAACCCATGGAGAAATTCCTTTGAATCAGTTGGGTGAGAATCCTCAATCCAGAGAGAATATGGAAATTTTGGAGGAAAGACTGTGACTGTGAGCTATTGAAGGGTATAATGCATTAATAAGTAGATAATAAATGAAAATGAGATTGAAGGCCTTGAAAGAGCCTCTATGAAGTTTGCAAATGAGATTCAAGGCCTTCAATCTCATTTGCAAACTTCTGATTGCAAGTAGACAATAAGTACACATGTGACCATCTGAATTTGGCCACAAAATATATAAATAGTGCACATGATTTATGACATATCCATAAAATTCTATTCGATTTTTAACTAATAAATAGCTTTATAACCAATTTGTATTAAGAATACACAACATAACAAAACTCATTATATTGAAGAATCTTCTAGTTTACAACAATTTTGCAAACTTTTACTTCACAGGTGCAGAGCAAACTTCCAATTTATAGTAGCCATTTTCAATTGTACTCATATATTTTGTACTTGATAATGAATGAGTACACTCTATAGTATTTTTTTTCATATAAGTAACAAAATGAAATAGCTTAACAAAATAAAGTAGTTTTTCTAAAAATTTGAATTACCTTTTGTATTATAACACATAAAAATTTACCAATGATATAATAAATAAAACTCTAAGAAACAAATATCTATTCTTCAATCAATAAAACTCTAAGAAATCATATACAATACATATTTTATTTATAATATTATAAACTGAAGAAACTAACATTAAACGTGTATGTAGTGATTTTAAACCATCTAAAAATATACATTCAAGCAAATAATTCAACTATTGAAATCATCAATCAAGTAATGATAGTAATTAAAATTAATACCTTTTTATTAACTTTAAAACATTTAAATTTGAATACAACTTATCTAATGTAAAATCGGTTGCACTTTCTAATTGATACACCTAATGCAATATTAAAATGTCATTTACTAATAAGAAATCTACACAATTGCCAATATTCGCATTCTATTGGTAATCATAAATTGACATTTGATGCCAACGTTCCAAATGGTTGGAAAATGGCATTTGATAAATGCCATTGAGGATAAATTTTCAATTCCAAACTCCAACCAAAAAAGTTAAAAATGGTGATTATAATTTTTTTTATTAGCACCTGGTGCTAAATACAGGATAGTAGAAGAATATATAAAAGAAAAATTTAGAACACATACTCTGGGTAGTTGTATTAGGTAAACTTTTCACTGTTCTTGATCTTTAGTGTACAAGTGCAAGAGTATATTGTGTTAACCTCGCGGAGCAAGCCGGATTGTCAGACTGCACATTGGATTCGCAAGAATCTTGCTTTTAAGGCTTGTTCATCCAAGGCACAATCATCGTTCTATTTTCTCTAACAACTATATCCCAACTATACTTTCCTTCAAAATGTTTATATATATATATATATATATATATATATATATATATATATATATATATATATATATCCAAATGCACATTATTTCTAAGATGATCGAAAAATCAAAATAATTATATTATTCTAATGTCTGATAACTTTTACGAAGCATAAATGATTCTCTATCAATAAGCATTTCATTTGCTAAAAGAGTATTCACCTTTTACAATCATTGCTAATTAAAACCATCATGAAATAATTAAAAAAGAAGAGACATCCAAACATTGTGGCATTCAAGTAAGGGAAAGAAAAATCTAAAATAATTGTTATATCACTGGAGCATAATCACCACTAGGATTTGGCAGAGACAAAAATCAATCTTTACCTTGATAGAGAAATTCTTCCAGCAAAAATATTGATATACAACAAGTATGATCAATGTCTTTTGATACATGCTAAACATATTAAAATAATTTTATCATTTTCAATATTTTTCCCATTGTTTTCCCACTCATATGATATATTCTCATATGAAGATCTTAAATCATAACGGTGATGGTAATATATACCATATCAATGATTATAACCACAACCTTTATCATACCCAAAAATTATAATACATATTCATATCTGGGAACGAAGTTCAATCCATTTGGTGGATCTTTCTCATTTTTGCTACCCCAGGGGATACTTGAGAGGCATATATGATTTTTCTATCAGTTTAATTTGTTTCAAAATATACTAAGATGAAATGGTATTTTAAATGTCAATCATGGTTCAAATTAAGGCCTCTTCTTTAGGAACTATACCATAAATCCTCATAAAACGATTATCGAGAAAAATCATTGATTTTGTACAATCTTTCAGGGATGCTTGAATAATATTTTCTTCTGAAATTTATCAATAGCAACAAAATAAAATATATGATGACTGAGTTATGAAAAAACAAAGCCACAGAAAAGAATAATATAATGAATTTAATAATTGCCCACAAAATTAAGGTTTAAATAAGTTTTTAGCCCCTGAAAAGTGTGTGTGTTTTGGTTTTAGTTCCTATAATTTTTTTTCATAGGTTTTGATCCCTATAATTTCAAAAGTTTAGGAATAGGTCTCTATCCTCAACTTGACACCGTTATCATACAACAAAGAAGACACCCAAACCACCTGAGAACAATCTTCATAGGTAGCAGAATTGATCTTCCTTCACTCAATTCAATTTTTAAATAATCATTTTTCATCAAATAACGGGGCACAGATGTAGGGACCTATTCCTAAGCTTTTGAAATTGTAAGGTTTCAAAACCTATGAAAAATATTTATAGGGACTAAAACCAAAATACATGTACTTTTCAGGGACTAAAAACTTATTTAAACAAAAAATATTACTTTCTCTTCCTTTCAATATTCATATTATTAATTAATTTAGTAATGGTCTAAAAGTTAATTTAATTAACATTATTCACATGATATTCGTTTTATTAAAATCATTTTTAACAATAAAATATTCAAACATATATCAATTATTATAAATCTCGGGAAACTATATTGGCTCGGTTGGTAGTCAGGATAGGATATGAGTGGATATGATAAGAGAGGAGGAAGATAAGATGTTATCCTATCTGACGTATGGTGTCTACTAGATAACCAACCGGATAGCATTATAATTTTAGTATGAATTTTAAAATTTTCGTTTTTATTTGATATGTTTTCATATTTTATTAGATTTTAATTTTTTTATAATTTTCATTTTTTAAATTATATAAAAATACAAAATTATCCTTAAAATTACATATAATTTTTTGAATTTTTAAAATATTTTTTTAACTTAAATTAATTTTTAAAAATTTTAAATATTCATTTTTTGTTTTTACATATAGTTAAATTATTGGAATAATTTTTTATATTTTCAGTATTTTAAAATAATATAAAATAACAAAATTAGCCTTGTGACACAATAAAAATAGTTTTTAAAATTATTTATTAATATTTTTATTATTTTAAATATTTATATTTTATCATACTTTTTTTTGGCAATCATGTTATATTTTATTATATTTTAATTATTTTATATATAAATTATTTTTATATTTTATTATACTTTAAATTAACATATCCTATCATGTTGAGTTCTAATACAGCCCTCCCCTCAGGATATAATTTCAACTAGACGAACAGTATAAGATTGGTGACAGGATCGATTTATCATATCCTACTGGTTCACTAAACAACAGTTTTAGTTGAGATATGATAGTTTATCCTATCCTATCTCTTATTTGGATCACCAAAAAAGCCCTGTAAGTTTATGAATATCAACTCAGGACTAATAAAAACTCAGTTTGATAAAAAATAAAATAAAATAAACGAATCTTCAGACTCCATTTCTATTTTCAATATGATTCACGTCTCAGATAAGGCATCCAACTGAATCTAACTGGATTCCAGGCCAGGTTCCCTTGTGGACACGTACAAATACCGTGACGTCAAAAAAGGCCATTACCTTCTGCCATTACTTATTCTTTTGTAAAGGTTCAATACACCATTGACAAATTTTGTCATTTATGTCCTTCGCAGTGCACCTCATCATATCATTCATTTCAAGCAGAAGAATGAGATTTTTCTTTTTCTTTCACCATCTTAAGTTGGCAAAAATATTTGAATATTGATGAAAAAAAATTATGTAGTGGTTAAAATTTTTTACATTAAAATTAAATTCCTTTTCTATTACAATAAATTAACTGAACCAATCTCGCAATTAGTTAAAGGACACTAACCATGTACTCAAAATAAAAAAATAAAAAAAATACACTAACCAAAACATACCATATAAACAAATGGAAGTACATTTTTGTTTTTACATTTTTGTTTCAAAAGCTCGATCTGAACATTTTTTTTTTCAATAAAACATCTATATTTTTTATTCCCAATCAGCATTGATTAACATTTGCACTACTAAAAAAAGGTCATTTAGAGACCGATTTTAGAGATCGATTTAGGTTAAATCGGTCACCAAAATCAGTCGTTGGTCGTTTTAGGGACCAATATGGCCAAAATCGGTCTCTAAAATCGATCCCCTAAATAACTCTTTTTTAATAGTGTTGCTTAATAAAAAAATCTATGTAGTTTTATGCAAAGATATTATTCTCTAAATATTTCTAGATATGAGCTCGATATATTTCTTTTTTAGTTGGAATCTACGGTGATTAGGGTCTTTTGGTTACTCACTCGAAGACAGTGCCTTACTCAGTGGATTCATAGAGTACCCCATAAACTTAGGGTCTGTTTGTTACCTGCTACTGTACCGTTGGCGTTTGCCGTTGGGGGAACGCTCGATTTTTTTGCTTCTGGGAAATGTGCTTCGGGAAGCCGCATGGCTGCCATTTCTCCGTTGCCACTAATGAAACAAACAAGCCATTAGATTTTTTGAACCTACTATGAGACTAATCTCTGCTAAACTGCTTAGTTATAGTTTAAGGTTTATCATCCATCCCTAAGAATATGTTATGTTAGGTTCGAACTGAGGTCCCACCCTACAAACTTAGCCTATACAATCATCTGAGTCACACTTATTGAGTAGCTCATCATACTTCTATGAAATAATAAACCCAAACAAATTACCTGACCTCATGTGCATGACTTACCCATTATTGAGCGCAAATTCAGAAAGCATATCTGAATAAGAAAAGAAAATACATTTTCGGCAATTATGCAACACAACTGTTTGGTTTCTTGTTTTGATGATGACACCAATTGGTGGGTGTAGAGAGATATCAGATATATGATTAAATGAATTATAGAATGAATTGAGACACTAATCGAACCACAAAACAGTGACTCATACAGTGGTTGAATCACATGAATGACACGTGTAGCACACTGATAAGCCATGGAGCTCTTAATTATATATATGTTAAGGGGGAAGTGTGAAACTAATGCCTAAAAGGGCATGTGGACACAGTCCCATCTAGATTCATAGTTGTTTGTGTCACTGTTTTCTAGTATATATTATGCTCCTCCCTCTTTGGTGTCTCTTTGAGTAGACCCCCTTTGCATGAATCTCTCACTAATCATCATAGGATGCGTGTGTAACTAAAAAAGAGGAGAAAGAGAAGGAGTTTGATATGATCTTTTGTGTGGCACATAGAGAGTGAGAAAGATGGAAGGAAGTGTGAGTGTCTGCAAGAGGAGCTCATCAAAAGGGAAAAAAGATGACCTTTATCATGTTATACACAAGCTGCCTTGTGGAGATAGTCCTTATGTCAGAGCCAAGCATGCTCAGGTATTCTAAAATAATATGGGAATAAATTCTCTCGTGCTCAGGAATCATTTAGATTCTCTCATGTTGAAATTATCACCCTTAAAACATTAATCTCCCCATTTTTTATTTATATATTTTTTATGTTTCTCTCTTTTCTTTATAATTGATGGCTCGGATTTATCCAGAGGGTAATGTTTTGGGAGAGAATCCAAACCCTTAAAACATAGATTACCCAACCTCTAATGATAAATGTTGAAGTACGTAGTTTTTATTTCAGTATAATTGAAAGCATAATCATGGTGTATAATAATTATTAATTGCTTGCAACCAAATGCAAATCAATTCAGCTAGTCGACAAAGACCCAGAAACAGCAATAGTATTGTTTTGGAAGGCAATAAATGCTGGAGATAAAGTGGAGAGTGCTCTAAAGGACATGGCTGTTGTGATGAAGCAATTGGGTAGAGCAGAAGAAGCTATTGAAGCCATCAAATCATATAGAGGTCTCTGTTCTAAACATTCCCAAGAGTCACTTGACAATGTGCTTATTGACCTTTACAAGGTATATTACACCTGATTGAATTTTGAATTCCTTATTCTATTTTATGAATTTCTTCAAAACAGTAATGCTCCAACATATTAGTACATAATGTTCATTCCATCGTATTCAATAGTACTTTTGGTGGGGAAGCAAATAGGGTTTGGAGTGATAAGGAGGTCATGGGTTCAACTTTCCTCACTAATATAACACATTAATTACTAATATTTACTTATAAAAAAAAAAAAATAGTACTTTTGGTGAACTGATAGACTATAGTCTATGTTGTCTCATAAGGACATGTGTAAGTGAAATTTAGGGCCATTTGTTATTAATTAAAAAATAATTGATTTTGACATTTGTAAATTTAGATATTTTAAAGAAAGCAGGATCTATGTTATATTTGTTTATAATCATAAAAATCATTTTTTAAAAGTAATTAGTTATAAAAAATGTTTTTTTCCAAAAGCCAATAAAAGTAGTGTTCCGTTTTAATCCTAAAATTGTTTTTTTCCCATTATTTTAAAGGCAAAAACAAACACACTAAAAGTTTTAGAAAAAGAATATTTAGCTTTAAAATGTTTTTTTAATAGAATAAGCAATAACAAACGCACTCTTAATTGATCACTCATGTAATCAAATCAAATTTGACAGAAATGTGGAAAAACAGAGGAGCAAATTGAGTTGCTGAAGCGAAAGCTAAGATTAATATATCAAGGCGAAGCCTTTAATGGAAGGCCCACAAAGACCGCTCGATCTCATGGCAAGAAGTTTCAAGTATCCATCAAGCAAGAAACTGCAAGATTACTAGTATGAAACTTCGAATTCGTTAATTAGATTACTTATTTCTATGTCTCTTTTTTTTATCCTATATTATAACTTTTTTTTATAACTTGTTTTATAAGTTATAAGGAATTGATAGTTATATTATTATTATTAATAGATATTTATCTTTATAAAATTAAATTATGGGATGTTATTTGTAAAAAAAAATATATATGGGATGTTATTGTAAATATAAATAAATGTCAACGACAAAATTGGATAAAAATGTGACTGGATAGAAAGAAATCCCTTTTATTATACAAAATTAAATATCAATTGTAAAATTAGAAAAGAATATGACTGGGTAAAGAAAATTTCCTTTTTTTAATAGTATAGTTTAACTTAATTAATAAATAGCCATGAAAAATTAGAGAAATTGTTGATTTTTGTGATTGTGTAGCTGTCATACTACATTTCTTGCAATCAGGAACTTCCTAAAGTCACTACAGTCGGAGAATCTAATGGTTATAAACTTAGAAATCATTTTTGTATCAATTTTTTTTTAAAACACAAAAAATAATGTATGCCCAGGATCTCCCCGCAATCAATTTTTGACTGTAGTAAATCCATTTTTGTCACACTACATTGGTCTAACAATTTTTCTTGTTAAATTGACTGCAGGGAAACTTAGGCTGGGCCTACATGCAAAAGACAAACTATATGATGGCTGAGGTGGTGTTCAAAAAAGCCCAAATGATAGATGTGGACGCCAACAAGGCATGTAACTTGGTGTTGTGCCTTATCAAACAATCCCGATATGAGGAGGCAAGTTTGATTCTTGATGATGTTCTACTAGGAAAAATTCCTGGGTCGGATGACATTAAAACCATGAAAAGAGCTGAGGAATTGCTTGCAGAATTGAATTCTAAACTACCCCAACCACAATTTATAGATGATTTGGGCCTTGATGATGACATTGTGAAAGGGCTTGATCAACTGCTATATGCATGGGGCTCAAATAGAACAAGAAGGCTTCCCATCTTTGAAGAAATCTCCCCATTTAGAGATCAATTGGCATGTTAATATTAGAAAGCATAGTTTTTCTTGTATTTTGTATTGGTGCCTTCAGTTTAGGTTTGTGTAAGTAGAATAAGGTTTATCTGATCTTCCTTTATTCTTTTTCTTCTTAAAAGGGTAAGGGGAATAGAATAAGTATAGGTTTGTATCTTGTAAATTGATAATAATAATAATAATAAAAAAAGCACTTAAGAAATAAGTATATAACTTGGTCTTTGAAAGTGATGATTTATGTTGCTTTAGTTCCTAAAACCATGCATCTTCACAAAAGTGATCCCAAAAGTGAAGACTTCATAACAACTTATTCCTTCATTAACGTACAATAAATATCTGCACAGAAAACATGATATTCAACCTTCACTGCATAGAAAATTTTACATAATCAATTATGCCTTAACAACTATTGAACAAATGCAACTAAACCCTGAACCAAACTCTCATGTAAATAACTCTCATTTGTGTTCTTATCGCTCAATACAAATTTTATAAACTTTAATTCTTCCCTATATTCTTCATTTCTAAATCTCACTTATGACTTATGAGCCACAATATAATCCAGAAGAGGCTGGCACTCTCAATGGTCGTGTATCATGACTAATATCTAGAAGAGGACAATCCCTCCTAAATGTCATGACAGACGACAAGATGGTATGAGAATATTGACGTCTATCCCTTATGAGGACAATAAAATGTCCCTATGAAAGGAAGACTACTATGGGAGACGAAGGCACCCAAGAAATGAGTAGGGAATGCTCAAACGCTATTGTACCGCTTAATCCTATAAGGATTATCAAGAAGATTGAGATACACATGATTGAACATACGGGCCTCTATTTTCAAATCCTCTAGTAGTATTGAGGTAGTTTCTGCTTACCTTTCTCTACTAACTCAAGGGGCATCATTTCCATTAGCAAATATTTTTGCTTGTCCTTTGGAAGTCAAAGAAGTATGATTATCAAGAAGCCTTGGCTATACATGATTGAACGGAAGTACATAAGTTTTTGCTTAACTCAAACACCAGTAACCGAAGAAGGCTGTCTGAACACTTGATTCTTTCTCTAATGAACAACATTTTGTTTCTCATATGTTATGCGGTCTCAACATGCTGTAGAAACAATTAACAATGTATTCAATTTTTTATTGTTACTGTCAACTCAACATCATGTGTGTATGAATTTTAAATATGAGAAATAAAATAGAAATTACATTTTTTAATTCTCTTTTATTTTTTGTAATATCTTGAGGTGCAATCTTTATCGTCCCAACAATTTTTTATTGTCTCTGTAAACTCAAATATCATGTATGTATGAATTTGACACATAATAAATAAAATAGAAGTATTGTCTTTTATTTAACGTTGTAAATGGATTTCCAGATTTTTCAACTTAATCAATGCACTTGATAATGAAACATAGAAAAGTAGTACCTACGTGGAAAAGTTATAACTTTGACCATTATCCATGGGAAATGTAGTGATCAGAATGTTCTGCTTGCATTAGAAATTGAAAGCAATGAAAACTATTAAAAATAAAAATGAAAAATGGTTTAGATTGTGCTTCTTTGAGAAAGCGCTATTACATGGTCAAACATTAATAGCGTTGTTCATCAACTATAACAACTCCATCTTTCTTTCCTCCCATGCTGGCAGTACTAACCGATCCGACAAGATGAATGTGTAACAACTGCAAAGGTCTAGAAGAGGATCCTTATTTTTTATATTTAAAACTAGAGTTTACTTGTTTACCTCTCTGACATGCATCACACAAAATGTCTTTCCTTAAAAAGATTTCATGTAATCCTCTCGCAAGGTTATACTTCTTTAATTTGGAAATCAGATTCATACTAGCATGTTCTAGTTTTCTATGTAACATCCATTTCCATTTTTCTTTTAAAGATATTAAAGAAATAATAAGCAAAATAGGTAGATTGGTCCTATACTTTTTTTTCACATCGATCCTATAAGTTTTTTTTTTTTTTTTTTTTTCAAATTCGCCCTACACACGTTACATTCCATTCCCATATTAGTCTTTTCCGTCAATTTCGACCTAACGTTGTTAGTCAATTTTAATGTGATAGCCACATCAGGTCAAAACCGACGGCGTTAGTTCAAAATTGACAGAAAGGACTAACTTGGAAACGAAATGTAACGTGTGAGACCAATTTGAAATGAAAAAACTTTTAGGATCGATGTGAGAAAAAAAAATGGATAGTGGTCCAATCTACCTATTTTGCCTAAATAATATTATTTTGCATTCAAGGAATAAAAATCATATGGAGAGAAAGGAACAAATAAACATCAAGCTAGGGACTTATGACCAACTTAGGTTGGTCCAAGCGGTAAGGGCTTGGGCCCCTTAAGCTAGTGGTCAAGGGTTTGAATCCTAACTTTTGTGAATTATAGAAAAAAATCTGGTTGGGAGGGGACTACCCACCTTATGTGCCTTCAAGTTCTCTGGCGGAGATTAATCACTAGTTATAGCGCCGTCTATGATGCACCACTTATAAAAAGGTGCATCATGCACCTTGTTGACTAGTGTTGAAAACCCATAGTTGCAGGTTTATCCAGTTTTGTAAATAATAACCTTTACTAATTGGAATTGAAAAATCGTCCTTCTCCCACCCCCACCTTCTCCCATCATCCCAACCTCCATGGCCATTTGACTTCTCCCTCCACCATTAGACAACCATCATAAATCTACGCACTCTCGTCTCACACAGATAGAAATGACAAATGAAGAGACTGCAAGCACGGAGACCAGGAGGGAAAGGACTAGAGGATCGGAGGCCTCCGCCCGAAGTGCATCCTAAGAAAGCCTAAAGCCCATCTCCACGGCGGTCGGGGATCTGATGACGGTAGACCCCAAATTAGATTAGAAAGCCTTATATACAACCGCCCACGAGGAGGAGTACAACGCCCTAGTTGCCAAGCGCTGCAAACAAGCCAAATCATTCATCGTTGACTACGACAACTTTGGTCACAGAGACGAAGGCGAGAAAGAGACTGGTTAAAAGTTGGCGTAACCTTCTCATATGATGAATCCGACAGTCAAAATCGCTTTCTGTGGCAACCACCATGATGGGTGCACATAGGTTATCGTTGATGTTCACTTCTTCCATTTTAAGAAGATCAGAGATGACAAGGCATACGACAACATCGCCGACGATGTGGTTGTCGAGTTTGAGCCGAACGAGACGGATAGACAGAGGCGTAGAAGGGGGCAACCGTCGAACGTCATTGGTGGTGAGTTTAACCTCGACGACCTCCCCCTTCCCTTTTTCTGTGATTTTTATTTTTTAATTTCATGACTTTTTTGTTTTAATTTTGGATTTGTGGCTGTGATGGTTAGAGCTGGGTATACGGACCGGTCCACATTGGTCCCCACTGAAACAGATCGAACCAGAAAAGTCCGCATGATAAATGGAGCTAGAAATACAGAGTCTGTGTTAGTCCGCAGACTAAACGGACTTGTCGATGGACTCATCAACGTTTTTTTTTGGGCAAACATAAATAACAAATATCAAAGTTGAACTCGATATACTTTTTACAATTGACAATAAGTAACAATTGCCAATTATTCAACCAAACCAAATAAACGTTACCCTAGCACCAAAGCTCCAAAAACAAAGACTCGGAGAGCTATCAAAGCCACTCAAAAAAGCTGCGATTGGAGAATGCCCAACTCAAAGAAGAGGTATCTGATCATTATCTATTCATCTATATGAATTGAAATTGAAAATTAGGTGAATTCATCAATCAATTAATAAAATTTGCATGCAGCTTGATAGAGTATTGATCCGCTGTCGCACACGGGTCAAATGAATCAAAATTTAAAACTGTAGTACAAGGTGATAACCTTGGTCGTCTCGCAAGGATCTCTGATTCAATTAACCAAATACAAGAATCATGCAAAGTAATGAGAAAAAAGGGGGGATTTTCGAATTCAATGAGAAAAGAAAAAAGATTGTAAAAGAGAGATGGGAATCAATATATCAAATCAACTAATCCACTGGTTTAGGGTAATTTCACTTGGACCTATCACAGATTTCAGAGGATCTAATCTCTTTTCATGATTCTATTCTTGTTTGACCATAGAATTGACCAATTAAGCATCAATTAATCCAATAAGAATTCCTACTTGATTAAGCATCACAGAATTTGATTAATTATAATAATGGAACAAGCGTCACAAAACCATAATTAATTTGAAAACCGAATTCAATCAAACCTACACTAAGCGTCGTAGATCCTATCAATCCTTATTCGTAACAAATCAAAACAAGCGTTCAACATGCTTCGAATAATCTCAAATCAGATTATAATTAGATTAGAATGCAAAAACGAGTTTGAGTGATTAAGCATCAAAACACAAAAACGGAATTGCAAACATTGATCAAGAGAGATGAAGGATTAAAAGGAAAAGATATAGAATTACTAAAACGAAATTAACATTGAAAATCAAACCTCAAGGTCTTTGTAAAAATCCCTAACTAGTGAATTAATCTAAGAGTTTAGCCTTCCATGGGAGGCTTGAACGAAAATCAACTATGAAGAAGAAACTAGGAGATGTTGCCGTCACTCAAAAAATGATAAACAAGGTCTCAAAACCACCTACTTATAATCCTAGGGTAAACTAATATGTCTGACCTAGAGAGCCCAATGGGAATTAATTGGCCCATTAATGATTGATTACATGGAGATATGACAACAATAATTCCAATTCCCGCACTAATCTGGACAGCTTCGGTAATTAGCATTTTCGACCATCAAAACGTCCGAACTGGGCAGATCGGTCAACATGAAAGTTGTAGGTCTAGTTCTTAGCTTTCCAACGCCACCAAGAGCACTCAAATCGGACAAGTATAGCCCAAGTTATGGCCTGCAGAAGTGAGACGGGTCAGGATGCACTAAAATCCGAAAATTGACTAAGAAATTCATTAAAGCCCAATTAAGACCTAAAGATATGAAAACATGCTAAGAATCAAATATTGGGTACAAAGCACATCCAAAAACACCAAGTGCAATGCTATAAAAGGTATATTAAAATGCACTGATCAAGTATCTGGCGTTGCAGCTAAGTACTACCTTCGGATTCAATTATAAGCAAAAATAACTAATTTCACACTTAATAAGGAAGTTAGTTAATTTAGTTTAATTGTCTTGATTTATGTAAAAAAAAAAAAAAGTATAATTACTAAACTACCCTTTAATTGTCCCGGGAATGTGCAATGCTCTTGGAAAAGCAAAGGGAGAATTGGTTTGATTGGTTAATTTTCTTGATTTTTGGAATACTTACATTAAATAGAGTTGGTTTGTTGGATTTTGCTTATATTTGAGTCCAAAAAATATAGGTATTTTTTTTGCTTATAATTGAGTCCAGAGGGAGTACATCGGAAGACCAATCTCTCAACTCCCTTCACTTCCGCCTATTCATATATCCTCTCTTGACTTGTCTATGGGGACTAATTCTTTTGGAAGCCAGAGAATGGGATTAGTTGGTCTCGGCCTCGACATTGATCCTTCCCCCAGCTTGATCTTGATCTTCTCCTAGGGACTTCTTCTAATCCTCCTCATATGCCCAATTTGCCTAATTATCAGCCTAATTCTCTTTCAGACATGGATAAGTCCTTCATCTCAAACCCTGCTTCCAATGCCCTCCAAGAATTCCTCAGCCTCTTGCATACAAATGAACCCTTGTGGATCAAATCAACTGCCGATGGTAGAGATGTTCTTAATTTTGATACCTATAAAATATGCATGAGTCCAAACCACCACAAGGTGAACAAATGACGAAGGACCAACAAGCAAAAACCAACTATCATGTTCTAAATAAATCAAGAACGAACGAACCTTAAGAGCTGGTCACGTTGGAGCTGGTTGCAGAAGACGAAGACGAAGACGAAGCGGAGCTTAAAGATGACGACTCGGAGCTGGTCACAGAAGACGAAGACGAAGCAGACCTTGAAAGAGTGAGTCTCGTGGGGCGTGGCTGCGTCGGAGTTCGTCGGAAACCTTGAAAGACGAAGCTGGTCGGAGCGTGGGACGTGGCCGCGTCGGAGCTGGTCTGAGCAAGTCCGCGTAATGAGCCCATTTAATCTGCAGGTTAAATGGATCGAACTAAAAAAAAATTCATTTAAATGGGCTCATATTTTACATAGTCTAGGCCCGCACGGACTGCGGGTTAAGCGAACTGTTCGCAGACCCAAGTCCATATACACAGCTCTAGTGATGGTTGCATGGAGTGGTTGTGAAAGTGATATTGATGGTTGGGTAGGGGTGGTGGGGTGGAGGTGATGACGACAACCAGAGAAGGGTTTGTGGTGAGTTATTGAGTTATTGAGGTGGTGGCAGTGGGATGAGACGAGGACTATTTATTAAATACTATTTTTTTTAAATCAATGGATCAGGTAACCAATATTCAATCTTAACCTTTAAATATATTTTATAACAATAAATCAATGCACCTTTTATAACAATAAATCAATTTATGAGAATGAAAGGTGCATGATGCACCTTTTATTTATGAAATTATAGTATTACCCATGCTTAATCATTTTTTTCATACTTTTATGCCCCCCATTCTCTTTAATATTTTTGTTGAAATGACATATATGAGACTATTTATAATAAATATTAATGTCTTTAAATTATATTTTTTTTACGGTACTTTAAATTATATTTTTGCTAAAAGTTTTGATGCATAACATATATATACTTGATTGAGTAAACATGAAAAATAGAAAATCAATTAATAATGATAATATAAAATAAATAAATAAATAAATTATTTATTTATTTTTAGAAATTATATAAAATAAAATATTCAATTATAATGTAAATAATATTTCTGTAAAAAAAAATTATATTGTAAAGAATTTTTATACTAACCATTAATTATTTTTCAAATAATATATTTATTTATTTTATATTATCATTATTATCAATTATCAATATCATGAGTAGGGACTAGGGTTGGCGGGTTGCTGAATGTGAAGGGTTTTGAATCTACCCATACACCTCATAGCAGTTCGCCTCAAATTTAGTCCACCGTTTTGAACCCAAATATAACAACGAGGTTCGAAGGTTCACCCCTTTTCACTCTTTCTTATATTAATTTTATCTTCTCCTCTTCAACTTTCTGCATAACAATTCAAACTTTCTCAATTATTGCATTTGTTTAACCTGAATATTCCTATGCGTGCGTTTCTCTCAGCTATTTCTGGTCTCACGGCTTCGAATTCGTAAAAGGACTCTGCTGCTGGTATGTTGCGATATTCTTTTTTATTTTTTCTTCTTTTTTGTTTGTGGCAATGCATTTGTTATTTGCTTTTTTGTGCTAATTAGATTTCTAAATTAGTTGATTTAATAATAATAATCAATATGAAAGATGAAAGCTAAGAATATGTTTATGCAACTTGGAGGAATCTATTCTGATTTGAACTTTGTTCAACCGATGCAATATTTGGGTATATAAGCTTCAAGTGCTGATATGCAATATATCTGATGCACAATTAGAAATGCATAACTATTTTCATGTGAATGATGAAGCAAAAATCAGTTTGCACTCATTCAGTTGAAATATATGTGATCATTTTGTATTAAAATACTGCATCTGTGATAGTTATGTTTTGCTAAGTTTCAAGAGCATTAATATCTCAGTGACCGTGATTTCTAGCTTGTGCGCTTACCATTGGAATGCCAACAATGAACATATCAATTTCCTGTATGCTCCCTTTGCTGTATTGGTCCTTTTTGTGTAGATTTTATTTAGAATTTTGAGTGGCAGCATCCCTTGAGTGTCAAACACTAGAATTATTTGCCTGTTTACTAACTGATATTATTTCTGAATCTAGTTACAATGTTTTGAAGGAAGCAAATGAAGCATTGGCATCATTTGTGAATTGTGATTGTCTTTGACACCAATGATATTCAAAAGCACTAGCATCAGTTGTTGATTATGTTGTGGGTTTGCTATATGATTTAGTAGACTAGCTAGTAGCTATAGAGGGTTTGGGATAGCTGAACCGAGAAAGAGTGTCAGGGACTCGTGAATTAATAGTCCCCAACCGATCTGTATAAATGTTTAGCAAAAGAACTAATTTTGGATTTTGATAAATGATAATTGTTCAAAGCTCTTGATAATGAGTAGCTAGAGCAAGTGCATTTGATGTTTGTATCAGAAGAAGCATTACAAATTATGAGAGCATTAAACAGGGAAGTCAAAGTAGGAATAAAACCACACATGATAAAAAAGGTAGAGACCACCTAATACCAAAACAAATACATGAATTATTTTGCTACAGTTTAATGGGAAGGTGGGATAGTCCACTGATTTTTACACTAAGAACAAGCAAACCCTTCAATAAAACCTCTTATCAGAATTAATCCTGATTTATTGTTGCACAAGAACATATATCTCTCTATAATTTTTGTCTCAATCTGAGTGAAAGTTTGTTCCTCTATATGACATATGATGCTAATGTTGTGCCTTTTAATTTTTAAGGTTTTATGCTGTAGAAACTATATGTTAATTTTGTTTAGTGCCTTCTCAGTCTGAGGCTCTTTATATGATATATGCTCTTTAAGTTTGAGGCTTTGAGTTTGAAAATTGAACTCTATTGTCTATTAATTATGTGATTTTATTCTTAATGAGATTGAGTTATAAGATTTTTATATAATTTTTTATATACATATATTTTTATTGTATAATTTATTTATTAGTCATCATTTCTGCCTCCTTGTCATGCGTGCCTTCTCATATTCCCTGTCTCTTTAGTGTCTTTGCCGCACCGCTGCTACCACTCACTGTAGGAATTGACTCAATTCGTGTCTACAACCCGACCTGTTTCGGCTGTGGACCATCCATCAATTTCAATGGTGGATTCAAGTTACAAGCCACCTGCGGAGTTTGTGGAAGATGGGAATGAAGCACTTGTTGATCTTAATTTGATCGACTCCATTGAGCTTTGGCTCCTTCAGGTCCCTTTTTCCAATGTAAGTTTGTTCCTTGTGCTCATAGTATTAGTTCCAGTGAAGCTATTATTATTCTACAAGTGAAAACTTAAATCAGATTTGGATAGATACCCCTTTTGATTGTTAACTTGACCATTGTTTGGAGTTCCTTCATTAATGGAGGTGAGATAGTTGAGGATGATAATCTAAACCACTTCATCCCACCCAAACCCTCTCATTTTCATAGCCTCCAAATTGGGGGATTTGAGAGTTTCCTCCATTCCCTCATTAAACTTCCAAACAATGGAGTGGTATGTTTTTATCTTTTCTCTCCACTCCATTAGTGACAACTATATTATTAATCACTCTACTCCATCTACTTCAAAACTCCCAAACATAGCTTAAGTTGCTAGCATTAGTGGGTCATTTACTTTTTTTATTTATTTAGTCAAGCTTCTCAATCAAAATTTTTATTTATTATCATATTTTTATTGTGTTAGTTGCCCTTTGGCACAGCTGGAGCCAACTCATGTTGGCACTATTAGCAAGGAGATTAGTTCTCCTTGTGCAAGACTTAGACCGGATGGGAAAAATAGGTTTTGAGAGTTTTACTCCCTTAAATGGATATTTCCGGCTCAACTCAAATTAGTTGGAGTCCAAGTGTTTTACGGATAAGAGAACAAAAGAAAATACTGTTTGGGGATAAAAATTGACATACATGTGTCAATTTTAATTATTAATATCTGGAAGTTTATAAAATTTAATTAGGGAGTGTGGGACAAAGCATTCCTGTAGAATACCTCATTCCATTTGCTTCTGTTTTTTTTCCCCCGATCTTCCTCTATTATAAGTGAGTGGGTGGTTTCTTGAATTACTTATGGTGTGATTATTGAGCTGTTACTTGTATTGGTCATGTTGCCTTCCATCTGGGACTTAGATGGTGTAGAGCCTATGATGCTTTCTTAATCGTTGTCATTGGCCTCTTACTGTTAACATGTGTTATATTATATTGGCCAGGATTTTTTTTCTGACATTGATGGGAAGGAGTTGTCTCTGAAGCTTGATAATGATGGCCAATTGGCCAGCTTCGAGGGTTCATCTGGTATACATAATGAAACAACTATAATATCAAAGTCATATTCTGTCTTTCAATTATTGATACCCTAAATGGCATATATTTGTATGATATGACTGCTTTGTAAGTGCCTTAATCTTGATGTCACTATTGCCAGGGAAAGTTTATGATTTTGTCAACTTTGCTGCCCAAGAGCCCGATGAAACAGTTTTTGTTCCCTCTGCTACAGAAACAAAAATTGGTATGCATCTATAGATCCCCCTCCTCATCTCTGTCTCTTTTTCCCCTCTATATATGTTGATTGTGGATAATTCATGAAAGTGTTGAATTTTAATTCACTCTGATACGAATGATGCTAACTGCAGTGAAGTAAATATGATGCCAACTTAAATAGTTTTGAATCAATCTTCTGTTGTCTGTTCATTTCATGTTCAATGTAAGAATTCTTTGACAATTTTGCTGTGAAGTAATATTTTCTATCTCTTAGGGAGAACTTAATTTTATTTTTTTGGGTAGAAATTGAAGTAATATATTGATGGGACAAAGGCGCAGAGATGCGACTTTTTTTAATTATAGGTTTTCAGTTTGCATTACTAGTTGACTGAGTCCATGCCTTTGTACATTGGTCTTTGATGTACATACTGAGTACATCCAGGAGTCAGTGCCTCAGTGCATGTTTTTTATGCATAATATAGTCCAAGTTGATGAGTTGAGAGAGAGAGTAAGTTTAAACTTGAATTGTGTAGATACGCTTCAAAATCAATGGGTTTTTGATTAAGTAGGAGTTAAATGAAGTATATGCAATAATTCAATGCAAGAGGAAACTAAAATATGGAATATAGCAAGAGATGAGTTTGGATCACTGGATTGTTGTGGAATTCTTGAAGTTGTTAGTTTGTCGCTTGATGAACTGGAGTTAGAGGCTGTCTTTTTCAATAATGATGGAAGGTCTTAGACTAAATCTTTTCTTATTTTTTTTTTTTTTGTTACACTTACACATGGATAGATTAAAGGTGAAAGATATAGATCATCTTTTGTTTTGGAATCTTTTTGGTAAAGTGACAAAGTTCTTACATTGTAAAATGACACCTCTTAGTATATTTTTTGTGAGGCTCATTATCATAGGAAAATATATAAATATTGATTCTTAATTTAGATCTTTTGTCATGTTGCTGTTAGGGCCCAATTCAATAAGTAATAAAGATAAATATAAGGGCTTGTTAGTAGATTAGGGAGTTTGTTAGTAATGGCTATTATTAGATTAGGATATTCAGTTAGCTTTGTTAGGAGTTGTTGTTAGCTGTTTGGAGTTTGTTAGTTTTGATAAGCTTGGTTGTTATGAGTATAGTTAGGGATTGCAGGCCTATAAATAAGAGGCCATTGCTATATTTCCGGATATGAATGAAGAATTATATTTTGTGTGAACTAAACAGTGGTTTAGTTGTGAAAGGAGAGTGCTCCTTTGGGGTACATTTGTACCATTCTTTCCTTATCTCTCTTCTTTTTTCTGTTTTGGTTTAGGAGAGGTTTTCTCCATAGTTAGGATCTTCATCTTCCTAAAAGAAGGTACCTAACAAATTGTTAGGGCCCAATTCAATAAGTAATAAAGATAAATATAAGGGCTTGTTAGTAGATTAGGGAGTTTGTTAGTAATGGCTATTATTAGATTAGGATATTCAGTTAGCTTTGTTAGGAGTTGTTGTTAGCTGTTTGGAGTTTGTTAGTTTTGATAAGCTTGGTTGTTATGAGTATAGTTAGGGATTGCAGGCCTATAAATAAGAGGCCATTGCTATATTTCCGGATATGAATGAAGAATTATATTTTTTGTGAACTAAACAGTGGTTTAGTTGTGAAAGGAGAGTGCTCCTTTGGGGTACATTTGTACCATTCTTTCCCTATCTCTCTTCTTTTTTCTGTTTTGGTTTAGGAGAGGTTTTCTCCATAGTTAGGATCTTCATCTTCCTAAAAGAAGGTACCTAACAAATTGGTCCGACCTGCCGGATACTTTTCGAGATGGAGAAGATGGCTACGATGGAGAATCGGGTGGCTACTTTGGAGAAGATGGCCAGCGAACAAGGATTGAAATTGGCAGAGTTGAAAGCTGACATGGTTTACATAAAAGAATTGATGGTGGAAGTGCTAAGTTCAAGATTCAATAAAAAATTGTTGTCCTCGGTTGTGGGGGAAAATTCTTCGGTTAAAAAGAATGGGAAGCCCACTGAGGAGGAGGTTGAGGTGCAAGAACCTTGTTCTTGGGGCCATAAAGAACCAGGTTTTTGGGCAGCAGAGGTGGCATTGCCCAATTTGCTGTCAGAGGAGGTGCTGGCAAATCCGGAGACAAAACCAGAACCAGAGGCTAACCCAAAGGTGGAAGTAGCAAGGGGAGATGCAACTATGCTTCCCTACTTCGAAAATTCCGACTCGGTGGTGGTGAAAACGGGAACATTCCAGAAAAGGATCGTCTCAAAGGAGTGGCAACCATCGCTGCCTGGGTTGTTCTTTGGTGACGTATTGACGGTGAAGATGCCTAGACCGCTGTCTGCACTGCCAGATTGGGTGGGCAAATTGCGACCATGGGACAAGAAGAGGTTATGGTATCGTTCGAGGGCCAGAGGGATGAAGGTTTGCAGAAATCTGACTCTTCCGCCGCCGCCGCCGGAACCACCAGACTCGTGGCTACCTGAAACGGCGCCGGAACTGCCCACCTTGATCCCACATGCTAGGGCGACCTCAGAAGCGCCAGTGGGTGGTTCGTATCCAGCCGTGCCGCCAAGGGTCCGCGCCAAAGAATGGCTTCTTGCAGTTGTCGTGGAGCAAGGGAGAGTGATGTTTGGGAGGAGTTCGGCCAGAACCCTGCCATCGCCGCCCCCGGAGCCGCCTGACCCGCCACTGCAAGACCCGCCCGCATTGCTTCCACCGGAACTGCCAGGGCTGGAACCACCTGATGTGCCACCGTCAGAACCGCCTAACCCACTGCCACCAGAACCGCCTGACTGGCCGTCAAAACCGCCGAACCCGACGCCACCAAAACCACCGGACCCGCCGCCTCCAAACCAGCCAACCTGGTTGCTATCGGACCCGCTGGTTGAGCCACTATGGATGAGGGACAAAAAGCTGAGTCTGAAGAAGATAGTGACGAGGGAAGATTTAGACCTAATGGGCCAGGCCCAAAATGGTTTCAGTCATGGGTATCATGAAGGAGAGGTTAATCTGAAATTTTCTCAAGGAAGCTCATTTTTTGAACAAATGGGCCCAGCCCAAATCTTTGAGCAAAAGAGCTACAACCTGAAAATAGATTATGCTTCCTATTTGGTCCTCAGGCTAACTAACATCACTGGAAAAAGGCAGCTGAAAGTGCTTCCAACCTTGAGGACAAGGTTGTTTAATGGGAGGGTAGTATTGTTAGGGCCCAATTCAATAAGTAATAAAGATAAATATAAGGGCTTGTTAGTAGATTAGGGAGTTTGTTAGTAATGGCTATTATTAGATTAGGATATTCAGTTAGCTTTGTTAGGAGTTGTTGTTAGCTGTTTGGAGTTTGTTAGTTTTGATAAGCTTGGTTGTTATGAGTATAGTTAGGGATTGCAGGCCTATAAATAAGAGGCCATTGCTATATTTCCGGATATGAATGAAGAATTATATTTTGTGAACTAAACAGTGGTTTAGTTGTGAAAGGAGAGTGCTCCTTTGGGGTACATTTGTACCATTCTTTCCCTATCTCTCTTCTTTTTTCTATTTTGGTTTAGGAGAGGTTTTCTCCATAGTTAGGATCTTCATCTTCCTAAAAGAAGGTACCTAACAGTTGCTCAATGCTCATGTATAAATAGTGCCATGTCCGAGTATCCTTATTTGTGTCATGTCCGTGTCTGTGCTTCATAGAATACAAGAAAAGATATGATAAAAGCAACTATATTGGAGTAGCACTTCTTGAGGAGAAGATGATGGAACTTGTCTACATGGGTTTGGTCATGTGAGCACAAGATTAATAAAGGTTCTAGTGAGTTTTATGAAGGAAAAAAAAACAATAATGAAGGTTTCAGTGAGAAAGTGGATCAAATGATAGAGACTTTTTATTAAAACCAGTAGAGGAGGATCTAATGAAAACATTAGGAGAAACCAATAGAAAACATCTTGCTCTAAATGAAAGGATTTTACTAAAAATTTGGGTTTTGATTGAGCCGGTTGTTGTTTTGTTGTTGAAATTAGAGAGAACCTTTATTTTTTATTATAGAAAGAGAATCAGTGGACTCAACAGTGTATGATAACTGGTATTCAAATCATATTTTGACACACTACGTGTATTCATGTTTCTTCTCTGTTAATGATTTCTTCTTCTTTCTGATTGACATTATGTGAAACATATTTGAGTGTTATGCTGGTATAATTAGTTTTATATTTTTCCATCTAATGTATTTTCCTCCAAGAAACCTCTGATCTGAGGCTTGATATTTTTGTTCAATTCATGCTTGCAATGTTGTTTTCCTTGTAGAAAGATTAAGAGTACAAATTCAATTTGCATGGTGGCTCTATTTTAAGTAATGATTAGTTTACTTATGAAATTGTGCACTATGATTGGTTTCATATGGTTTGAATACTTTTCCTCTCATGTTTCACAAGACTGATTCTTATGACTGTTGTCATAGTGATTTTCTTATGGGTTTTCAATTTTATATCTTGAGTTCAAACACAAAAAGCAATAATTTATCTCACTCTACAGCTGGAAAGATTTCACGGCGAATTTCTGTTGTCCATTACCCTGATCCTAAGGAACATATAAATCTCAATTCAAGCAACAAAAGGCATGCAAATTTTGGTGGAGATACAGTGACAACTTCCCGATATTTCCCTGTGCAAAGTGGTAATCCGCAAAGTTCACAGTCCGGTCGTGCAGCTTCATCCAAACGTAGAAGACAGAAAAACTCTTTATCTGAGGTGAGTGAGCCATCAAATACTGCTAAAAGACCTGTGTCTAACCAGGACATATCTAATGGAAGACGTGTGCCTGAGCTCTCCCATGGTCATGAAAGAAAATCAAAGAAAAGAAGACAAAAGGAGTAATCTCTTCTCCTTTACTCGCCATTAGCCATATTTGCAGTACAATATTCAAATGCTACATTCTGGTGAGCCTTTAAGATGTATAGAAAGAGTAGTGCTTGACTTTTATGTTGCAGAAGGATGATAAATTTAAATGTTGTTGTATTTTCTTTCCCTCTGCATTTTTTTTATTCAAATTTTCATTTGTTTCAGTTGGACAGAATTTTCAATGTTAACTGATAAGGACCCTTTCCTCTTTTCTTTCTTGCCCCTCTTATGTACCGACGCTCACTATTGACTTTGTCGTGTTTCTCCTGTGGTTCTTTTTTATCCCAAATAATGTTTTTGAACCATGCTGGCATGGCATCAAGGCCTTTTCTGTTTTCTTGTTTGAATGCCATTCAAGATTGTCACTAAGCTTGTCTATTTCCAAGATTTAATACAAATTATTAGGATTGTCACTACATCTTCATAGTTCCTTTTTCTTTTAGTCTTACCTCATATTTATAGTTCAGGTGGTTGGAGTTGGTGGTGAGTTTGGGTTAAGGTCTTATATTTAGTAGTGAAAGACAACAAAAATGTACCAAACAGCTTACCTTGAGTTATGCGCTGCTTCACTAACCTCTATTCAACATGCTTCTCAACCTGATTCAGAACTTGGCTCTTGATTTTGTGTATAGTTGATTGAAGAATTCATTGCACCCTTTTTTTCTTTCGGTTAATCAATATAATGTTTAATGTTTTTATTCGTGTTTTAGATCTTTATACTTAATGTGTTTTCCTCTTCTGTCTGTTTCAAGCCTTTCTTCTATCACCAATCTGTCCAACCTTTTCTCCTTTGCTTTTCCTTCCTTTTAGGTCTTAAACATCTTTTTAACCCATGTGCTTCTGTTAGACTTGTCTTAGAGAAGTTCTTCAAAACCTCGCACGCATTCATAGGGCCGGCCCAAGAGCAAGTGAAGTTTAAATCAAGTTATGCTTTAGGTTGGGTCTTTTACTAGTATGTATGGTTTGTTTGCTTTATAAAAACTAAGAGTAAATAACTTTTTTTTGCCAATGGGCCTAAAGTTAGGACTTTAGTGGCTTCACCCTTGGGCCAACCCTGTGCATTCAAGCGTCTGTGAGCTTTCTTAAAGGGTTTGTTTCGTCTCGCTTGTAAAAAAGTTATCTATTTTTCTAAAAAATTTAAGTAAACACAATTCAACCCCCTTCTCATGTTTACAATTCTTCTTTTCACTTATGATTTTTCAAAAGGAATGTTAGACTCTCTAGTAGTAGCCCATGAAGGAATATACAAAGTGAAGGAGACGAAGATAAGTTTGCTGGTCAGAAAATATGAGCTCTTCAAAATGGAAAAATAAGAGACTATGAGTCAAATGGCTTGAAGTCTATTGGGAAAAACTAGCAAGACTCAAGAACACATTCTAAAGATTCTAAGAAGTCTTCCAAAACAGTAGAGACCTGTGGTCAATGCTGTATCCCAGGCTAAAGTTATGAAAATCATGAAGTTGGATGAACTTCTAGGCATAATTAAGATTCATGGGAACGAGCTGATTGAAGAAAGAACCAATAAAAAAAAAAAAAGCAAGTTTCTTGCTATGGAAGTTGATAAACATGCCAGCAAAGCCATATCTTCTAGAGCATTCAAGGTAGAAGAATCATCGAAAGAATCAGAGGAAATTGATGATGAAGGTTCTGATGGAGATGACGATGAGTTGTCTCTACTTATAAGAAAGATGAATAAGCAAAATAAAAATAAAAATTACAGAAGGGACAAACCTTTTAGATGCTTCAATAGGGAGAAGAACATCAAAAAAGCTGGGTCTCCTAATAAAAATCCACTACTCTACTATGAATGTAAAAAACTTGGATATATTAAGGCACAATGTCCTTTAGCCGAAGAAGCAGCCCAACAAAAAGGTCTTTAGAAAGAAGAAGGGGATGATGGCTACATGGGATGATTTGGATGGAAGCTCGGCTAAAAGTGAAGAAGAAACAAAAGAATAAGAAGCCAACTTATGTCTAATGGCAGACACAAATTCAGAAAATGAGGCAACCTCTGAACTTGAGGATTTGCAAGACCTGCATCCTTTGAATACATTTCCTATTTGGGATAAAGGCTTTAAGGTAGAAAAGGCATATAGAATGGTAACGTCTGAACATAATCAATATATCGTCATAAAATAGAGTGGTTTGAATCCACTTCTAAAAGTGGGTGGAGAAGTCAAACCATTGTGTTCCCCGTTTCACCATTTGGTTGATGGCGAGGTCCTACAATGGTCATAGGTTGGAAGGAAACTAGGGTTGGATGGTTGGTATTGCCTTATTGGGTCGTGATAACTAGTGAGGGAGTGGGAAAATGCGGCTTAAAGCAAATAAGGGCATTTTTTAAAAATTTCTTAAAAACCAATGTTAACGGTCAATTTCAATCAAAATATAGGTAAAACATTAGTTTGGTCCTAACAATACAAAAAGTAAATTTAGTCCTAATGTTAGTATTGAAAGACTCGGAGATAATTTAGAAAAAAGTGTTTGTGAAAATGCTTGAGTGAAAAATGCACTCAGCACACTGATATTTATATACACTTTGAAATAAATACATCTTATGTTTACAAGGGGATATTAATGAAAGATATTCCCTAAGTACATGCATAGATATAAACTAGGTACTTGAATTGTTAAGTTCATGTATCCAAATTTAATGCTACTAAATTCAACACTCCCCCTCAAGCTGGAGCGTACAAATCAAATGCTCCAAGCTTGGAACAAATATATTGGATTCTTGGGCCCCTTAGAGACTTTGTGAAAATGTCTGCTAGTTGATCATTAGAGCTAACATATTCAGTAAAGATTTCCTTAGAAAGAACCTTCTCACGAACAAAATGACAATCAATTTCAATATGTTTAGTTCTTTCATGGAACACCGGATTGGACGCTATGTGAAGACCTACTTGATTATCACAACAAAACTTCATCTGCTGAATGTCTCCAAACTTCAATTCTTGAAGGAGTTGTTTGATCCAAATGAGTTCACAAGTGGCTATGGCCACTAGACCTTGCAACAACATTTTGCTTTTTACTCTTCCAAGAGACAACATTCCCTCCAATAGAAACACAATACCCTGAAGTGGAACGCCTGTCAATTGGCGAACCTGCCCAATCTGCATCACAACATCCAACTACCGAGGGTTTCCTTTGTCTTCATAGAGTAGACCTTGTCCTGGAGTCTTTTTAATATACCTCAGAATTCGTATCACAACATCCCAATGATCAGTATGAGGAGATTGCATGAACTGACTTACTACCCCAACTGTAAAGGAAATGTCTGGTCTAGTAATAGTGAGGTAGATAAGTTTGACAACCAACTTCCGATATCTTTCCGGATTGGAATTAGGCTCCCCCTGACTAGGCAGCAATTTCTGATTTGGATCCATCGGGCTATCAATGGGCCTACAATCCAACATCCCGGATTCTTTAAGTATGTCTAATGCAGACTTCCTTTGTGAGATGGTGATTCCATGACTTGATTGAGCAATTTCAATGCCAAGAAAATATTTTAACTTTCCCAAATCCTTGGTTTGGAAATGGCTAAAGAGATGTTCTTTAAGTTGAGAAATTCTTTCATGATCATCTCCTGTGATGACTATATCATCTACATAAACCACCAAGTAAACACATTTATTTGAAGAAGTATGACAATAAAAGACTAAATGGTCTGCTTCACTCTGTTTTAGCCCAAAAGCCAGGACAACATAATTGAATTTGCCAAACCAAGCTCGTGGAGATAGTTTAAGTCCATAAAGAGATCGTCGTAGTTTGCAAACCAATCCAGACTCCCCTGAGCAACAAAGCCAGGAGGTTACTCCATGTAAATCTCTTCTTCTAGTTCTCCATGAAGAAATGCATTTTTTATATCTAGTTGTTATAATGGCCAATGACGGATGGTAGCCATGGCAAGAAATATCTGAACAGAAGTAATTTTTGCCACTGGGGAGAAGGTATCTCTATAGTTAAGACCATAGATCTGCGTATAACCTTTGGCCACTAGACGAGCCTTGAGATGATCAATCTGTCCATCTGGTCCAACTTTAACAACATACACCCAACGACAACCAACAGGTTTCTTGCCAAAAGGAAGCGGAACCAACTCCCAAGTACCACTTTTCTCAAGTGCCTGCATTTCATCAATCATGGCTTGTCGCCATCCTGGATGATCAAGTGCCTCACGAACATGTTTAGGAATAGAAACATAAGATAAAGATGACACAACAGAGTGAGAAGAGGGTGAAACACAATGGTAACTTAAAAAGTTACAAATAGGATGAGGATTCCGAGTTGAACGAGTACCTTTTCGAAGAGCAATAGGTAAATCAAGATTTTCCGCGGGAAGGTCGGTGGTAGGGTGGTTGCTGGAGCAGGACATGATTCATCAGGTCTTTCAGTGCCCTCCAATATTGTGTTAGGAGCTTGCAGACGACGCCGATATATGATGAGAGGTTGCTGAGATGGTTCTGGTTGAGAATTGTTAGGAGCAACTTCACTGGGCCCTACAGGAGAGACCGGTTCTTGCAAAGGAGAAAGAGATGGTCCAAAGAAGGGAACTGAGAATACTTCATCAATAGTGTTAGACTCAACCACGGAAGAGGATAAATATGGAGTATCTTCAAATAATGACACATCTGCTGATACATAGTAACCATTATGAACTAGAGAGTAACAACGATATCCTTTCTGCAACCTAGAATATCCAAGGAAAACAAATTTGATGGCTTTGGCAGACAACTTATCTAAACCTGGAGAAAGATCATGAACAAAACAAGTGCAAAAACACACAGATTAACGTGAAACAAAGGTTCTTTAAGAAATAAAATGGAGTGAGGAACTTTATTATTAATGGAGGAAGAAGGCATCCGATTTATCAAAAACAAGCAGTTAAAACTGCCTCACCCCAATGACGGACAGGTACATTTGCATGAAGTAATAATGTCCGGGTTGTTTCAACAAGGTGTCTATTCTTCCTTTATGCTATTCCATTTTGCTGAGGGGTACGCGGACAAGTGGATTGATGAAGAATACCCTGTGATGACAAAAAAGAAGAAAGAGCAGAAGAAAAATATTATTTTGCATTGTCATTTCTAAGAACCTTAGTTGTCTTGCCAAATTGAGTTTTAATTTCATTGAGAAAAGAAGTGAAGATGGAAAATAGTTCAGATCGTTCTTTCATTAGAAAAACCCAAGTGCATCAAGAGAACTCATCAATGAAAGTGACAAAATATATAAAACCAATTGATGACACGCGACTTGGACCCCATATATTTGAATGAACCACAGAAAAAGGAGAATCAACCCGACTTTCAACCTTCTTAGGAAAAGAAGAACCAACATGCTTTCCTAATTGACATGACTCACAGGTGAGAGTTTTTATTTTGTCAAGATTTGGAACCATTTGCTTCAATTTAAATAGACTTGGATGTCCCAAACGTTCATGAAGAAGATTTGGTGATGTTGCAGCAGTGCAAGCTAAAGAAGGAGCTGATTGGAGGTAGTAAAGACCACAAGATTCATGTCCTACGCCAATCATCCGACCTGTACCACGTTCCTGTATAACAAAGGAATTGGCATCAAAGGTTACTGAACAATAAAGAGAACGAGTAAGCTGACTAAGAGATATTAAAATAAAAGGACAACCAGATATAAACAAAACTGAGTTCAAGGGCATAGAAGGAGTGGGTGAGACGTGACCGATTCCTTTGGCTGCAACCTTAGAACCATCCGCCAAGGTAATGAAATGAGGGAATTTAGGTGAAGAAATAGAGGAAAACAAAGAGCTATTACCAGCAATGTGATCAGAGGCACCCGAATCAATTATCCATGGACTTTGATTACCCGATTGAGAGATGCGTGCGATGGGATTATGAGCACTAGTGGCAATGGAAGACTGGGATTGCTTGGCCACTTTTAGCTGGAAATACTCTTCACAATCTGCTTTTGAAATTCTTATTTCTGATTTTTCAGAAATATTCACAAATTTTCTGTGGAAACCATGAAGAGAATAGCAAGTATCTTGAATATGACCTATTCTTTTGCAATAGGAACATCGGGGGCGACTTCTTCTTCCACCAGGCCCTCCACAATTTGTTTTCTTCTGGTTTGTGTGTTGATCAAAAGCCATTTAACAACTGAAGAAAGGAGAAATGCAAGTCGAAGATGGCAGCGGCAGTAACCTGAGACTTAGGGCAGAAAAGGAGGAAGACACCCGCTTATCTAAACATTCGAGAATGATGATTCTGATCACCTAGATGGACAGAGGGGAGGACTGCGACCAGATCTATGAGGCTGCGGCGACTTTCTGACGTCAGGACGATGACACATGGACTACATGCGTTTGTCAGGGAGAAGTGCGCGTGGAGGGTTTTCCGACGACGGGTCTTCAGAGGCTGGCCGGTCGGCGACTTCTGAGTGACTTTCCGATGGATTTTTTTGGACTTTAGGTACTATTTGGGAAGAAGGCTCTGTTTGAAAAGAACAGAGAAAGGATCGATTGAACAAGGGAAGATTTAAGGTTCTGCTGGACCAGAGGCAGAAACCTTCAAAGGACAATTGAACCTGCTCTTGATACCATATTGAAAGGCTTGGAGAAAATTTAGATAAAAGTGTTTGTGAAATGCTTGAGTGAAAAATGCACTCAGCACACCGATATTTATATACACTTTGAAATAAATATATCTTATGTTTACAAGGAGAGATTAATGAAAGATATTTCCTAAGTACATGCATAGATATAAACTAGGTACATGAATTGTTAAGTTCTTGTATCCAAATTTAATGCTACTAATTTCAACAGTTAGTATGCATCAGTTAAATCTAAAGGAGTGTCTCATGTAATATGCTAACTTCTCACATACAGGGCAATTCTTGATCAATATAACATCCTTTAACCTTTGAAAAAAAATATTAAGCCAAATGTTACAACTTTGCAGGGATAAATTGATTGATTGGATGAAACTGACCAATTAGACCAAATTTCAAGGGTCAACATGATATTTATTGAAAAAAACAAAAGCGTTATAACTTTAATTTGGCTATAATTCCCTCCTTCATTTTTCAAAAGGGTTGCAGCGTTGTAACTTTAATTTGTACTAATGGAAGCAACCATTTTGAAAATTGAGTTAGAGACTTGAAATCAAAGCTACAATATTTGTTTTTCCTTCGAGGAAGACATCAATTTGATCCCTCAAATTTAGCTTGATCAATTAATCCTATTCCTAAAAAATTGCAATGTTTGTCTTTGAATTTATTTTCTTGAAAGGATAAAAAATACATCTGCGGTTTGTCATGTAGATGCCATGCAAGACAATTTATTAGATTGGACTGACATGCATTAATGTCAAATATAGACTAGGAATTGTCAAAGTTAATAACTAAATTTACAATTTTTTTTTTAATTTTTTTTTGTAATATCAATGACCAAATTGACTTAATCGGTTAATTTCAAGAACCAAATTAATGATTTACTCTTCACGGCATTCATATATTTTAACAGGAATATGTCAGACCTCTCCATAAAAAAAATACTATACAGTAAAACCTCTATATATTAATGATCATGAAATTTTATCATTCTGAAGAGGTATTACTAATCGATATTAAAGTGTTTTCTCAATTCAGCCAATATAAATTTAATTATATGAAGAACCATCATATATAATACTAATGTATAATGTATATGTATCATATTCCATAAATTACTCGAATGAAAATGATCACCGTTCAGACGCCAAAAGCTTAGAAGAAATAGTGGTTAGTGTCATTCAAAATCCTTTTGAAGATAAAGCTGGGGATAATTGAATACCTTCGAAACCAATCATCCTAAAGGAAGCACTCAGTAGCAAAAACTCTTGACAATTTTTTGTTGCAATTCAAGGACACATGATACTGAAGCTTTTGAATGCAACGAGAAAAGTTGAAGATGAAATACACCTAGAATTAAATTTCATGAAAACACATTTATTATCTTGTTAATTTATCAAAATTACTAATTTTATAAATTGACCAGAGATAGGATAAGGAAAAAATATTATGAATTTATCGAGTATTAGTTTATTGAGCCAATCAATTCCAAACTGAAAGAAAATGAAATTCAACATGCTAGTCACAATATATTACCAAATTTATACAATTCTACAAATTAAATAATCAAAGGAGTTTATGGAGAGAGAAGAAAAACGGACAACGTCCCACGGTATGCACTTCGCTTCACACAATATTCATTTTCCTCCCTCTCATTTTTTTCACACGATGCTTTAGAATGTCTAATAAACAAATCTATAATGATCATTTATGCAAATATATTAAATTACAAAAAAATCCCATGTAGTGACAATTCAAGATGAGTGGGAAGACTCATGAACCACACTTGAAGCCGTGGCACACAGAAAGAACAATTATGAGAATCAAGGCAATTATGATACCAAGAACTATTAGCTTTATCTTCATGTTCTGATACCACATCTTTCTCCTCAACTGGGTTCCCTGCTGCCTGAAATCCTGTGCCTATAAAGCCATACCAATTGACATTCCCAATTACAGCACTTATATAATTTTCAAGAAAGTGAGAAACCAAGCATCTAAGTGAAAGAAAGCAAGCACAAGCTTTAATCATGAAAATAAGTAATAATAAATCAACTTTATGCTAAGTCAGTTTATACAGAAATTATTGAAGACTTCAGCCATTATACTTTCCATGATAAGATATTGGCTACAACTTAAAACCCAGCGTGTAGACTGCCTGAATGATACATTATTTCATCTAAGATAGTTTTATGATTTTATGAAACTCGAATATTTGGACTTAGTTGCATCTGACAACAAAGTGATCTTGCTTACAAATCCAAATTTCACTTTGGATATACAATGAAGGACAGTAAAATTTATGTGTCAGTGTTGTCAGTAGATAATCCAATTAAAGACCACTTCTGTGGTTTTCACTGCTCAAAGTTAGTAAAAAAAGCAAATGCTAACAAATGCCCTAAGGATATTATTTAAAGAATTTAAAATAGTAAATTTCTATGGGAAGTCATTTAATCAATTCATTGGGAAGAGATATATTTAATTTTTTGATGAACAATTACCTTGTTTATATTCCTTAAACAATGTCCTACTTATTAGCAAGACCCATAAAAAAAGTAAAAAAACATATAAATGCAACCTCTATTCCATGTATAATCATCTCCTAGTTCAACCTCTACTCCAATTACAGCCCTTATATAATTTTCAAGAAACCAAACATCTAAGTCACAGAAAGCCAGCGCAAGTTTTAATCATGATAATAACTGACAAAAAATCAACCCAATGCTCAAGTCAGTTTATATAAGAATAAACTGACTGAAGACGACTTCAGCCATTATACTTTCCATGATAAGATATTGGCTACAACTTAAACCCCAGCGTGTAGACTGCCTGAATGAGCTGGGTGTCATATAGAAAGAACTCGCAATAGAAAGGGCTATTAAACATAAAATTTATAAACAATAATCATAAATGCATTATTTTCAACTTAGATAGTTTTATGATTTTATGAAACTCGAATATTCGGACTTCGTTGCATCTGACAACAAAGTTATTTACTAATCCAAATTCACTTTGGATCTGTAGATAATCCAATTAAAGAACACTTCTGTGGTTTTCACAGCTCGAAGTCAATAAAAAAAACATATAAATGCAACTTCTAGTCCATCTAAAATCATCTCCTAGATCGATTTCCCAAAAAATTGCTTGTTTCTCTTGTGTGTGAAAACAATAAAAGCATCGAACCTGAGAGCGAAGGTTCTCCGTTTTATCCACCAAAACCTCAATCTTCTCTCCACGATCAAGAACCTGCATATGAGATATAATACAATGATTGGCCACATTTCAGATGGAATTCCAATAACCTCACAGTCAATTGTTTTGGAGAAGGAGAGGGACGTATACCAATCAACTTTTCTTTTTAACCCCCTCAAATTCTCCCCAAATATGAAAGATTGAGAAAGTCTCAGATGTTAAAAGGAAAATATAGGAGATAATCCTTACACCCTACCAACCACAAAGACTGCAACTCATTGGGAAATAGTATTTTGCTACACTTTTTCACACAATTATTTAAGACAGAAGTAATGATTATTTGGTATTTTTTTAAAATTAATGAATTTCATTTTAGATTATTGAATATGTGAGAAAACAGTTAACATTTTCCAGAAATATAGTAGTGCTATACCTTCTCAATATTTTCCATCATAACTTCTTTGACTTCAGAAACCTGAGCTTTGACTTTTGCAAGTTTGCTAACCTCCTCAGGATGTTCGACACAGTACTGCATATGGTCCTTCAGCTTTGGTCTAAAGCATATTTAAACCAAAACTTCATGTTAGTATAATTCATAGTAGAGAGGAATATTTGTTTTATCCTGCAAGGCAATAGATAAGTACCCAAATTCTCTGTTAAGGCTTTTAGCGGCTGCTGTTGCTGCTTTCCCTCCACCATATCTTTTAGTAAAATCCTCCTTGACACGTTCAAGAAAGGCCATTGGAATCTGTCGACCAACAGACTCCACTGCCACCACACAGTAAGCTATAAAATAATAGATCAAGTTAGTCCAACCAATTATGCAACAAGTTCAACAGAAAAAGGAAACTATATAAATTACAATCATAAATTTCAGGATAGGATAAGCATTAAAAATACGGCACAATAAGCAATTTCAGCAAGTAAGAATTCTTGCAGTGTTTCTGTTAAAACACATAAGATTTCCTTTTTGAAATGTCTATTACCACTAAAACTTCTTGAAAGCTCATACAAATATAATTAGTAGTGTCCTATCAAATGTTGATTTTACCACTCATTGTAAGAAGGTAGTGCAAAAGGAGGAAAAAAGTTGCTCACGAAAATTTCCCTTTTAGAATATTAAAAATCATGCATGAGACAGATAATTTTCAGCGGTAAACTTGAGAAGTAATGATATCTCAGCATAGAGTCAATTACAAGGCGAAAGCACTAGTCTTTCGAATCTCATTCTTGGAACCATTTCACTCGTTACATTTGGACTGTTTTACAAAAATAAATAGAAACATAAGGGGGTCAGACAGAAAAAAAAAAAAAAAAGGATGACGGACTCATCAGAAATGGCCCAAAAATAAGTATTTTCTACCATTCGTAGCTAATTATCCACTGTCTACTCTGGATAACAGTGGATAAGTATGGTAAAGGAACTCCTATGCAGTTCATAGTCCACATGCATCACAAAGGCAAATCTTATTCCTATTAAAATAATAGCATATTAATAAAATTGTTTTGTTACATTCTCCTTTTGTCTTCTAAAACTTTTATGACCAATTAACAATAATACCACATTCAGAGTTCCAAAACATTCTCATAATTTTCTGTACATAACATAAGCAGAATAAAATCGAGTCTCTACCCATGTATTTGTCAACAGAAAAAAAGGTGTAAGTAAACTGTTAACCGAACCACCATACTGAAGCAGCTTACTGTAGCACATTTACCATAAATGCCAGATATATTGAGGAATAATTTGCTTAACTTACCATTAAACACATACATAACTATCAAACTTCTAATAAATGCATTATCTTCAGTGTATCAGTTCAAACTTAGTGTTATGCAATTGTAATTAAGAACTCCCACTGGTACAAGTTTTTGGCTCAGAAGCAGAAAACTTCCTAGTTCCTTATCAAAAAGAGCATTCATTCTTTCCCAATATACTTCAAGTCCAATGTTAGTAATAGAACACTTCATTTGTAATTAATATATTTTCACTAGTAATGGTCATTTTGTTTCCAGTTTTCAAACTTTTGTTAAAGGAAACAGTGAAACGTTTATTTCACAAAAGTTAGAAATAGGAAGCAAAATGAAAACAATACAGCTTTTTTAGAATTAAAAACTGAAAACAAATCAACTGAGAAATGAAAACAGGAAAACAAACCAAACAGCACACTTATTCATTCAACAAAAATATATACGAACATTGACTTCAACCTTAAATCCATGAAAACCCAACTGACAATAAAGTCAACGAGTCCCAACTCCAAGGTTCATTGATTTTATTATTTTACCATATCGATTATGAACCAACGAATATTCATCCGATTCATTAAATATCAATACGTTTCTGCCTTTTCCGTGAAATTTCCAGCTCACAGATACAATCCGTTTTGAAAAAAAATAAAATAAAAAAAATACCAAGGTCCCACCGTAACACTCGGCACCTTGGATAACATAAACCTCAATGAAATTTCATGTAATCTCTGACAGAAGAAGGTTGACGGGTTCAAGGGAGGTGAGTGTAAATTTTTTTGAGTGAATCACCATTTTTGTCACTAAAATTATACGATGAGGGTGACAAGTTGGCCTTCACATTAAGAAATACGGGAAAAAATCCCAAAATTGACAAAGTTCATTACGCTATGGTCTCCAAATTGAAAAGCATCGTCAAATTGAATTAACATGATTGCCTATTTTTCAATTTGAGGATCTTTCGTCTATTTCATAACGTGTGGAACCAACTTGCCACCATCCTACAATTTCAGGAACCAAACTTGAAAAGCATCCTGAAATTGAATTAACATGATTGCCTATTTTTCAATTTGAGGATCTTTCGTCTATTTCATACAATTTCAGGAACCAAACTTGTGATTCACTTTAATTTTTCTATAGAATAAATAAAAGTCAAATAAGAAAAACAAGTCAAACAAAGCATGCCAAGAAATTAATTAGAAAAGAAAACAAGAGCTAGGAGAAGAAGATCAGAAAAGGGTAATATTACTGAATCCATTATCGACGAGGTAGTTGAAGGTATGGCCGTCGCAGTTGTAAGTGAACTTGTTGTTAGAGGCAGGGAGCTTCTGGAGGCACTGCAAGGCTATGCTTGTAAAGTTGCCGCTGAAGTCTGTGTACTCTGCCAGGATCAACGTCCCACGTGCGACGAAGCTGTAGATCAGGGATTGCTGCCCCATCGGAACAACACAAACAAATCTATCTACACGAGATTCAGAGAAACAGAGAGAGAAAGGGAGAGATTGTGAGGATCGTGGTTGTAGAGAAAAAGGAAAAATTCAAATGGTAAAGGTATTTGTTTGTTGTTGATGGAGTTGAAGGAGAAGAGAGAGAAAGTGGAGGGGAGAGTCGTAGGAGTCTAGGTTGTCAACTTTGGGGGCTTAAATGGAAACCGAGTGGGAGCAAGTCACCCGGACTAATTCTAGAAGGCTATAATATATTAATTAATAAATTGTTTTATACTTTCGGTTTTTAAAACAATAATGTTATTTGTACAACTGAATTTTGACAATTGGGGTGATAACTGCGATATTTGGTTAATACAGTTCAAATATATGATTAATTACGTTCAGTAATTGGTTAATGAGTTGTGATACCTTATTATATCCATTAACCATCCACTAAACGCGATTAATCACATATTTGAACTGCATTAATCACGATTTTCAGGTGTTCAAATATATATGATCTCATATTTGATTCTGACAGATCTTCAAACACTTTTTTAGATCTTCAGATGCTTTTTTAGATCTTCAGACGCTTTCTTTTATCACTTTGCTTGAGGTCTTCTTTAGAGATAATCTGAAGATTTTATCAAATTTGTCTGTAACTTAATCTTTCTTGAATTTGTCTTCAAGTTTTCTTCAGAGGATTTCATAATTAGCTTTTCAATGTTGGAGTGTTGAGATCAGTGTTGATGTAACTTCTAGAGATTATTTGATTCTTGCAACTTGTGAGAGAGAGTCAAGATCTTTGTTGTTCTTTATTATTGGCTTGATAGACTTCATTCTTCATTCTTCAATAGAGTCTTCAAAGTGAGTGAATTGATAAGTAGCTGTAGTTTCATCTTCAGCTTCAGTTTTAGGCTTCAGAGACTTCTATCTTTCATGTGTCTGAACACATGATCATATGTTTCTTGATCTTAGAACTAGGTTGCTTTTATTTATCTTCAAGAAGTTTGAGAGTAGCTTCCGAAACTGGACTTCAGCTTATATGAGTCTTATCAGACACATTGCCTTAGCTGATTAAGTTCAAGAAGTCAGACGCATAGAATATGCTTTGATTCTTTCATTCTTAGATTGACCTGTTCAAATATTGTCTTTCCTGCACATCTCAAGTAGATGATTAGTAATATTCAGATAGTTCAATTAAAATCATTTACTTAATGTTTGGATTCATCAAAACACACGGGTTAACAAACAACAGAGTCAGACGCATGACACGGAGTCAGACGCTTTGTGACTTAACACATCACACATAGGAATAAGTGTAATAAGAGGTTGGTTTACTCACCAATCTTTTCAGGATGAGCAAAACAGTCTTCAACAAATTTGTGCAGAGAAGGACCAACAATGTCCTATTGAGACTTAAAGAAAATAGGACGAAACCCATCTGGCCCTGGGGACTTGTAATTTCTCATACTGAATAAGGCACTTTTAGTTTCCTCAATAGAAACATTGCTAGTAAGGAAATTCATGTCTTCCTCTTTAATATTAAGAAAAGAATTGGAAGAAGGAAAATCTGAAATAGCAATGTTAAAGGAAGAGTACGGGTCTTTATAAAAGATCAGAATCATATCCTTGAGAGCTTGCACATCATATATCCAAACTCCCTCATCATTTTGAAGAGCTGATATTTTATTCTTTCTTCTTCTTTGAATTGCAGAAGGATGAAAGAACCTTGAATTAAGATCTCCTAGAGCAATCCATTTGCTCTTAGCTTGTTGATACCTGAAAACTTCCTCATATTTGACAATCTACTATGTTCCTGCCACAACTACTTTCTCATAGAAAGTAATCTATCTACAGAATTGGACATGAGTGTGACACCCGGGGCTGACGAGAGCGGGGAGTGGTCGCCGGTGCAAGAGGCATGATCAAGGAGCGGCTCCTGGCAGGCTTCTAGGCGGAGGGACACATGAATGAACCGATAGCACACCTGAATGAGAGGGATCCTGAGACTGTGTAGGTATGGGACTATACAGTAGAGGATGGCTTATATGAATTGATTGGTACTACCTATACCAACAAGATGCATCTTCTTTTCGGGAGCCCATCACTTAAGAACTCCACAGTTAAGCGTGCTTGACTTGGAGCGATTCTGAGATGGGTGACCTCCTGGGAAGTTTTCCCGGGAAGCGTGTGAGTGAGGACAAAGCATGCTGAAAAGACCTGTGTTGGTCTGTGGCTTCAGTCGTCAATCCATAGAGCAGCCAGGGATGTTACAAATGGTATCAGAGCGGCACCTCTCCCAGTACGGTGTGGTTCGGGGACGAACCAAGCGGAAGCTGGTGGGCATGTGACACCCGGGGCTGACGAGAGCGGGGAGTGGTCGCTGGTGCAAGAGGCATGATCAAGGAGCGGCTCCTGGCAGGCTTCTAAGCGGAGGGACACATGAATGAACCGATAGCACACCTGAATGAGAGGGATCCTGAGACTGTGTAGGTATGAGACTATACAGTAGAGGATGGCTTATATGAATTGATTGGTACTACCTATACCAACAAGATGCATCTTCTTTTCGGGAGCCCATCACTTAAGAACTCCACAGTTAAGCGTGCTTGACTTGGAGCGATTCTGAGATGGGTGACCTCCTGGGAAGTTTTCCCGGGAAGCGTGTGAGTGAGGACAAAGCATGCTGAAAAGACCTGTGTTGGTCTGTGGCTTCAGTCATCAATCCATAGAGCAGCCAGGGATGTTACAATGAGTACTCTATTAATTCCTTCCAACCTTTTCAGGATTCTATGCTTTCTCTTAAAGATATTGTCAAAAACCTCCTTATTCCAAATGCTAGGATTAAAAGTAGTCCTCCCGATGTTCTCACTCCATGAATCTAAGTGATCCCAAGAATTTTTCACTTGCACTTTAACGTCAGGATGATACAGCCATGGACCCAAAAATTTGAAGTAGCCATGTCTTCTTTCAGAATTTAAGGTTCTCAGCCAAAGGCCAAGGTGATCAGATGAATGAATAGGCAAATGGATATTTGAGATATTTGGAAACAAGGATTACCAAGATGCATTGCACCAAACTCTATCCAATCTTTCAAGGAGCTGACTATGTTTCCAAGTAAACATAGGCCCTTCAAAACCAATATCTAGCAGCTGGCAAGCATTTATACAGTCAGAAAAGGTTGAATATGATGCTTGATTAACAGGAGCCCCTCCAACTTTCTCTTTATCAAAGAGAATAATATTAAAGTCTCAAGCGAGGCACCATGGCCTTGGGTAGGAAGCACTAAACTCCTTAAGCTCTTCCCAAACAATCAATCTCCCACTAGGTTGAGGACAAGCATACAAATAGTAAAGTACCAGAAAGAAGGAGAATTAGAATTCACCTTTAAATGGATACAATACCTTGAACTAGAAATCAGGTAATAGGTGGACAATACCGCCTCCACATACACCACATAGTGCCAGAAAACCCTTGTGCATCCACCTTAGTACTTTACTGAAAACCAATTCTTTTAATGACATCATCTGCTTGAGAACCACTTATCCTTGATTCCAAAATTGCAATAAAATCCAAATGATATTTTCTCATTAAATCTTGAATAAGACCAGAAAAATTCCTTCCCCAGCCCCTCTACAATTCCATATCAAGCTATTCATTAAGCAAGGTTGATGAGGAAGGAATCTCGGTTCCACAAGCATCTGGGAGGACAACCTCTTGTACAACTACCATATCAGTTGGAGCATTCTCAACTGGAGGCAAATTATTAACATAAATTGTTTTTAAAGAACCCTCATTAGAGCTAACTTTACTTTCCAACATTAAAGAATCATAAGGTAAAGGAAGCTTTTCAACCAGGGTAGGAGAGGATTCAACAAATCAAATACTACCACCCTCGTCTGCATCCCGCGGTCCGGCAGGTCCGGACACTCCTCCGCTCTCACTGGACGAGCTCCTGTCCGACTGCCTCTGAAACCTCTGGAGGCGCTGGAACCTCTGGAAGGGGTGCCAGGTCCTGGGCGGGGGCAACCGGGTCCTCCTCCTGGATAGGTGCCAACTCGGGCCCTGGTGCCGGTGCAAGTCCTGGAACTAGTGCCTCAAAGGGTACCATGAAGGGATCTGGGGCCATGCCTGGCATCGACGGCATCGGCGGTATGTGTCCATCTGGCTGTCCTACCTGGAAAGGAAGGGTAGTGCCAACGCGGAACGTGCCGACGAATCCTATCGGCGCTCCCTGTCCGAACCCGGAGGTAATGGACGTAGGACCCGTATACACAACGAAGCGAGTGACTGGGTCCACGAGCCACCCGTTCGGATCTAAGCACTCAACCTCAAAGGTCCCCGAGAGGGGGAACCCCGGATCCTGAGTCATCCACGGGTGATCCCAGTGCGCCATCAACACGATCTGGATCTGATATACAAAACAGGTATGTACAAACATACAACAAAATAAAAAGGGGATAAGAATCCATATAACATCAAACGTGGAAAGGGTTTAGCGACATTTAATTCTATAACAGCACGATAAACATCCATCTCCCAAAAATCGTTTATATATATATAACACAAGCATCCTCAATTCACATCTAGGGTCTTTTCCTCTACCCCCATCATGATGCAATGCAAATGTGTATGAATCTTCTCAGGTAGTCGGTCATATCCGGATATCACAACAATCGACACGTCCCAGAGGACCCGGCGCACACCCTCGTCCGCGGCTGGAGGGTGCCCATGCAAAGCAATGGCACTATAGCTACACAACCGGTGCACACCACTGGACCTCGGCCAGGGTGCTCATGCAACGCATGAACTATAGCTGCAACTAAAATGAAATCATGTCTGGGACGGTCCGCCGTTAGCCTAGACCCCGGGAATTCTCCCTCCGAGGAATAGGCCCCAACGACCATGTTTCAGGTCCACAAACGACCATGTTTCAGGTCCACATATCACAGACCATGTTTCAGGTCATCCCCTAGTGCCCTAACCGCTCATCATCACCTCATAAATAACCTCAATAAAACCTCATCATCATATAACATCAATCATCTCGGTTAGGCACTACTAACACATAAAGTATGATTTCCCCAATACATCATCAATGCTCATCATATCTCATCACTTACTCAAACTCTACTCATAATCATTACACTCATGGCATCATAACATATTTCCATCAAATCATCATATTAATCATGGCATCATGTCATCATATCAATCATGGCATCAACTCCAATATAATAATAATAATTTTCATAAGATATATCAACACTCAGTATCAGTCATCAATCATCATATCAACGCAACTAATTCAAGCAGTCACAACAGCCAGTCATAAAATAATAAAATAATACATTTTTATCGTAACGACGATAAACGCACAATTTCAATATCATCATTGGTACCACTAAGTAGTCCCCAATGTGACATGGACATTGTCCGTTACTTGCTCTCGGGTAGGGTTTAGGTCGCCCTACGCCATTATCGAACTAAATGTAACTGCGCCGTTTCCGACGTTAAATGGTTTCTTTCCCCCACCTGGAGAGTCGTACGATGAACGAAACGAGACGAAACGAGCGTTTCCTCCACGAGCTCAATTCTGTCCTGCACGGTTCTAGGGCCTCGAAGCTTCCAAAAATTCACCTAAGCATCACATTACGAAGCACATGTTACTACGAGTTCATCCTCGAAGACGGAATCGAATTCCGATAACCGAAACGAAAGATATAAAGATAAACGTAACGAAACGACTTTCGATATAAACGGGAATAATTTACCTTCGACTATTGAAGAAACGGGGAAGAGGAGAATGAAGGTATCGTCACTACGATCCCAACCACGTACTCCGTTTTGCGAAAGGACGATCGGGCAAGCCACACTCACTCAAGAACTCTTTTCTCTCACTAAACTCTCTCTCTTTCTCTCTCTATAGCCCTCTCTGTTTTTTTTCTCAGCTTGCTCTCTGCTCTCTGCTTCTGTTTCTTTCATATGGCTTAAGTGACTTTGTGTCACTTAAGCCCTTTTTATTTTTCTGATTCACGCTGCCACGCTCGAGCATGGAACTTTTCACGCTTGAGCGTGGTCACGCTTGAGCGTGGACCATTTCACGTTTGAGCATGAAAACCACCGCAGCCATGCAACCACTCAGAGGCTGCCACGTCAGCGCCCGTTGACACGTAGCAAGTCAAAGCATGGCCCTTGTCTGGTTGACTTGGGCGCTTGAGCGTGGACACACCCACGCTTGAGCGTATTGTGGACGCTCGAGCGTTATGTTTGCCACGCTCGAGCGTTGACTTTTGACCAGAAAGTCAACTCTCTACGTTCAGGGTCCGTTCGATGTCCGATTGACCCCAAATTTGAGATATAGGCTCCTTAGGACCTAATAAACAATCTCTAGCCATAAAAAATGCCTAATCTCCTCTTTAACTCCAAAATTTTTGTTCCACCCTCAATTATCTAAAAGACACTAACCGGAAACCCTAGCTGTTCTCTATACCTCAAATCACCTCTCAGTTATACAATCCAAACCTTAAACCTAAACATCATACATAACCACACATAAAATAACGGATGTTACATTTCTACCCCCCTTAAAAGAAATTCCGTCCCCGGAATTACATACCTGAGAATAAATGGGGGTACTGCTGCTGCATATCTGCCTCACGCTCCCAAGTAGCATCTCCGGTAACACTATCCCAAATGACCTTGACCAGGGGAATCTGTTTACCACGGAGTTCTTTAATCCTTCTATCTGCAATCTTAGACGGTAGAGCCTCATATTCTAGATTCTCTCGGAGTTGTATTGACTCTGGCTCAATTACATGAGAAGGATCGGGGAAATATTTTCTCAATTGGGAAACATGAAATACATCGTGGAGGTTGGAGAGGCAAGGGGGTAAGGCTATCTGGTAGGCTACTGAACCAATTCGTCGAAGAATCTGAAATGGTCCAATAAATCGGGGAGTGAGCTTTCTAGACTTTATAGCTCTGCCAATTCCGGTCTTCGGAGTGACTCTCAAGAATACGTGATCACCTTCTTGGAACTCTAAGGGTCTCCTCCTTTTATTACTGTAGCTCCTCTGCCTATCCTGCGCTTCCCTCATTTTCTCTCTTATCTTCCTGACTTGCTCCGTGGTTTGCTGTACCACATCGGGACCTAACACTTGGCTCTCGCCAATCTCATACCAACACAACGGAGTTCTGCATTTTCTTCCATAGAGAGCCTCATACGGTGCCATTCCGATACTACTATGGAAACTGTTATTGTATGTGAACTCAATCAAGGGTAGGAATTCATCCCAACTGCCAACATGTTCTAACACACATGCTCTTAAAAGATCCTCCAATGATTGAATTGTTCTCTCTGACTGCCCATCCGTCTGAGGATGATAAGCTGAACTCATCCTCAACTTGGTTCCCAAAGCATCGTGTAACTGTCTCCAAAATCTAGATGTAAATCTAGGATCCCGATCGGAGACAATACTCGATGGTACACCGTGCAACCTCACTACTTCCTTGATGTAAATCTGGGTCAACTTCTCAAGACTATAACTCTCACCAATAGGTAAGAAGTGAGCACACTTCGTTAACCTATCAATGATAACCCAAATCGCATCAAACTTCTTCGGAGTTCGTGGTAATCCAACCACAAAGTCCATCGCTATGCTATCCCACTTCCACTCTGGGATATCCAAGGACTGTAACAACCCTGCAGGCTTCTGATGCTCTATCTTAGCTTTCTGGCACACTAGACATGATAGAACATACTCTGCCACCTCCTTCTTCATCTTTGGCCACCAAAACATTTTCTTCAAATCTTGATACATCTTGGTGGCTCCCGGGTGGAAACTCAACTTACTCTTATGTGCCTCCTCTAAAATCATCTTCCTAATCTCTAAGTCCTCGGGCACACATATCCGATCTCTAAACCTTAACACACCATCGGATCTTTTCCTAAACTCTGAAACTTTCCCTTCATCTATGCCTCGACTTATCTCTTGTAGATATTCATCCTGAACTTGCTTAAACCTGAGGTCTCTCAAAAACTCACTGTTGATAGTGATCATACCTAAGCATATTCTATCCTCAGTGCATTTCCGACTCAGTGCATCCGCCACAACATTAGCTTTCCCAGGATGGTATTGAAGATCAAACTCATAATCCTTAATAAATTCCATCCATCTACGCTATCTCATGTTCAGCTCCTTCTGATCAAACAGATACTTTAAATTCTTATGATCGCTGAACACATTAAACTTAGCTCCATACAAATAGTGTCGCCATATCTTCAATGCGAACACTATGGCTGCCAATTCCAGATCATGAGTCGGGTAGTTTCTTTCATGAACCCTCAACTGTCGGGAAGCGTAAGCCACTACTCTTCCCTCTTGCATCAAAACACAACCCAAACCTTGATATGACGCGTCACAGTACACGTCAAACTGTCCTAATGGCTCTGGTAATGTCAGCACAGGAGATGTAGTCAACTTCTCCTTTTGCTTTTGAAAGCTCTCCTCACATCTTTCTGTCCAAACAAACACCGTACCTTTTCGCGTTAACTGCGTCATAGGCAACGCAATCTTGGAGAAACCCTCAATAAACCTCCTGTAATACCCGGCTAATCCTAGGAAACTTCTCACCTCTGTTACTGACTTAGGCCTCTCCCACCTAATCACTGCCTCTACCTTAACTGGATCTACAGCTATCCCTTCCTGATTGATTATATGACCTAGGAACTGTACTTCCTCTAACCAAAATTCACATTTGGATAGCTTAGCTTACAACTGCCTATCTCTCAACACCTGCAACACCACTCTCAGATGTTCCTCGTGCTCTTCCCGATTACGGGAATAGATAAGAATATCATCAATAAACACCACAACAAACTTGTCGAGGAACGGTCTAAAGATCCTGTTCATGTAATCCATGAATACTGCTGGGGCGTTAGTTACACCAAAAGGCATAACTAGATACTCATAGTGCCCATACCTTGTTCTGAAAGCAGTTTTAGGTATATCCTCCTTCTTTACCCTAATCTGATGGTATCCTGATCTTAAATCTATCTTAGAAAACACCGAAGCTCCCTTCAACTGATCCATCAGATCATCTATCCTAGGCAACGGATATTTGTTCTTGATTGTAACCTTGTTTAACTGTCTATAGTCCGTACACAACCTAGCACTTCCATCCTTTTTCTTCACAAACAATACTGGTGCTCCCCACGGTGATACACTCGGTCTGATGAATTCCTTTTTCATCATATCATCCAGTTGTTTCTTTAACTCTGCCAACTCCACAGGTGACATCCGATAAGGAGCTACTGATATGGGTCCTGCCCCTGGCATGAGATCTATGGTGAATTCAACCTCCCTCTCTGGTGGCAAACCTGGAACATCAGGAGGGAAAACCTCGGGAAACTCTCTCACGATAGGCATAGAATCTATACTTGGAGTCTCCTTAGCTTCCAAAGAGAAAAGCATCACATACTGCTGAGAATCATCAGTCCTCATAGTTGCTCCTTCATTGGCAGATACTATGCTAGAAGGCTCAAGAAAGGATAAAGTCTTTTGGGCACAGTCTAACACTACATGGTTGGCCGATAGCCAATCCATGCCAAGGATAACATCTATCTGTTGCATAGGCAAACAGATAAGATCTACGAGGAATGCCCTATTTTCAACCACGATAGGACACTGTAGGCAAACAGACATGGTGATCAAAGGATCACTGGTAGGGGTAGATACTGTCAAAGTATATGGTAATCGAGAAACGGGCAAATGTAAATGATCTACACTCTCATGTGAAACAAATGAATGCGTAGCGCCTGAGTCAAACAACACACGCGAGAGTCTGCCAGATAGTAAACACATACCTTGAATAAGATCTGCAGACTGAGAGGACTCAGATCCTCTCACCGTAAACACCCTCCCCGTGGCCTGAGGTCTAGCGGTCTGTTGTCCTGCCGCTGGAACTCCTCTCCCAGATCCACCTCTAGAACTACTGGCTCCTCTACCGGCAGCTGGCTGATGCTGCCCTGCTCTCTGTCGGCAATCTCTAGCAAGGTGACCGGGTTTGCCACATACGAAGCAACCCGATCTATCTGTACAATCTCTGATGTAGTGCGGACCTCCGCATCTGAAACATACTGGGCCTCTCTGCTGCTGACCCTCTCTACTCACTGATACTGGTGGTGCATTTGTCTGAGTACCCTGTCCGGGTCTAGCGTATGGTGCTCTCCTCCACTGAGAACCTCTATCCCCTCTCCTCTGATGGCCTGCTCTGGTAGGACCCCCACTCCGCTGCTGTCTCTTCTCCGCAGCCTGCCTCTGGTCCATGCTCTCAATGGCACTGCACCTCTCTACTAGCTCTGGGAAGCTCAAAATATCCAAGGGCACTATAGCCCTCCTCAGCTCATGCCGTAAACCCTCCTCAAATCTCCGGCACATCCAATCCTCATCTGGAAATCTCTGGTAGAACTCAGAAAACTAAATCAGGGCCTCAAATCTGGCCGCATAGTCACCAACAGACCTGTCTCCCTGCTGAAGACTCATGAACTCTCTCTCCTTCTCGCGTCTGACTAACCGCGGAAAGTACTTCTCGAAGAAACACTCCCTGAACAGATCCCAACTGATCATCCTGCCCTCAGTCTCAAGCAACCTCCTCTTGCTTCTCCACCATGACTCGGCTCCTCCAGTCAGCATGAAGGCGGCATAAGTCACCATCCTGTTATCTCTACATCTCATAGTGTCGAAGATCATCTCCAACTCCTGTATCCACCACTCAGCCCGCTCTGGGTCATACTCTCCTCCAAACTGTGGTGGCTTACCTTTCAGAAAGGTAGCAACCCCGCATCCTCAGCCTCAGCAGCTCTCCTCCTATCCTGCTGGTCCTGTAACTCTGCCTCTCTCTGCATCCTCTGAGCGTTCTGCTGCGCCTGCTGCAACAGAACGGATGCTAACTCACGGATAGTCTGGAGAGTCTCGGATGACTCCCCTCCACCACTAACTCCTGCTGCTGGCTGATACTCATCCTCGACACCCTCGATAGCTCTACCACCACGTCTACCTCGTCCTCTACCTCTGCCTCGAGCCATGATCCTGTCAAAAGAAATCATTAGCCCACATCAATATGACATATAATACTACATAAAACTGGAATATAAATACTATATGCCATAAAGATGTCGCATCGGACTCACTACCCAACTTCTAAGCATAGTCGTCATCCGATGTGGATCCGACTAAATGGCCAGTTCACCCTAATCACAGTCCTCACAGTCCGTTTCAGAACCGAACTGCTCTGATACCACCAAATGAGACGCCCCGACGTCCCATTAAAGAAAAACCCAAAATATTAAAGCTTAATCGTGTTATTAGCGATAGGCGGTTATACTTAAACAACGGAAAATTAAAACTTAAGATGTAAATAGTTAACATGCAGATACATCACACATATATACATAGATAAATGTATACATCATCTCCTAATACACAACTGTCAAGGGATTCCTATCAGTAGGATCCCGAAATATATACAAAACGGTGGTACATAACATAAAGAAAATACATCCAAAGATAAAAGGGAAGATGCCTCGCCGATTCTCTCCACACCCCGTCCCCTCTCAAAATACAACAAAACCTCACTCACACCTATACAGATGGCACTGGCCCGAGCCATCAAATACTACCACCCTCGTCTGCATCCCGCGGTCCGGCAGGTCCGGACACTCCTCCGCTCTCACTGGACGAGCTCCTGTCCGACTGCCTCTGAAACCTCTGTCGGTAAAGTCTACTATCACGGGGATGAAACTGTCTGGTAGATACTCGAGAAGACTCTGAAACCGTAGCCCGGACCTCTGGAGGCGCTGGAACCTCTGGAAGGGGTGCCAGGTCCTGGGCGGGGGCAACCGGGTCCTCCTCCTGGATAGGTGCCAACTCGGGCCCTGGTGCCGGTGCAAGTCCTAGAACTAGTGCCTCAAAGGGTACCATGAAGGGATCTGGGGCCATGCCTGGCATCGGCGGCATCGGCGGTATGTGTCCATCTGGCTGTCCTACCTGGAAAGGAAGGGTAGTGCCAACGCGGAACGTGCCGACGAATCCTATCGGCGCTCCCTGTCCGAACCCGGAGGTAATGGACGTAGGACCCGTATACACAACGAAGCGAGTGACTGGGTCCACGAGCCACCCGTTCGGATCTAAGCACTCAACCTCAAAGGTCCCCGAGAGGGGGAACCCCGGATCCTGAGTCATCCACGGGTGATCCCAGTGCGCCATCAACACGATCTGGATCTGATATACAAAACAGGTATGTACAAACATACAACAAAATAAAAAGGGGATAGGAATCCATATAACATCAAACGTGGAAAGGGTTTAGCGACATTTAATTCTATAACAGCACGATAAACATCCATCTCCCAAAATATCGTTTATATATATATAACACAAGCATCCTCAATTCACATCTAGGGTCTTTTCCTCTACCCCCATCATGATGCAATGCAAATGTGTATGAATCTTCTCAGGTAGTCGGCCATATCCGGATATCACAACAATCGACACGTCCCAGAGGCCCCGGCGCACACCCTCGTCCGCGGCTGGAGGGTGCCCATGCAAAGCAATGGCACTATAGCTACACAACCGGTGCACACCTCGGGACCCCGGCCAGGGTGCTCATGCAACACATGAACTATAGCTGCAACTAAAATGAAATCATGTCTGGGACGGTCCGCCGTTAGCCTAGACCCCGGGAATTCTCCCTCCGAGGAATAGGCCCCAACGACCATGTTTCAGGTCCACAAACGACCATGTTTCAGGTCCACATATCACAGACCATGTTTCAGGTCATCCCCTAGTGCCCTAACCGCTCATCATCACCTCATAAATAACCTCAATAAAACCTCATCATCATATAACATCAATCATCTCGGTTAGGCACTACTAACACATAAAGTATGATTTCCCCAATACATCATCAATGCTCATCATATCTCATCACTTACTCAAACTCTACTCATAATCATTACACTCATGGCATCATAACATATTTCCATCAAATCATCATATTAATCATGGCATCATGTCATCATATCAATCATGGCATCAACTCCAATATAATAATAATAATTTTCATAAGATATATCAACACTCAGTATCAGTCATCAATCATCATATCAACGCAACTAATTCAAGCAGTCACAACAGCCAGTCATAAAATAATAAAATAATACATTTTTATCGTAACGACGATAAACGCACAATTTCAATATCATCATTGGTACCACTAAGTAGTCCCCAATGTGACATGGACATTGTCCGTTACTTGCTCTCGGGTAGGGTTTAGGTCGCCCTACGCCATTATCGAACTAAATGTAACTGCGCCGTTTCCGACGTTAAATGGTTTCTTTCCCCCACCTGGAGAGTCGTACGATGAACGAAACGAGACGAAACGAGCGTTTCCTCCACGAGCTCAATTCTGTCCTGCACGGTTCTAGGGCCTCGAAGCTTCCAAAAATTCACCTAAGCATCACATTACGAAGCACATGTTACTACGAGTTCATCCTCGAAGACGGAATCGAATTCCGATAACCGAAACGAAAGATATAAAGATAAACGTAACGAAACGACTTTCGATATAAACGGGAATAATTTACCTTCGACTATTGAAGAAACGGGGAAGAGGAGAATGAAGGTATCGTCACTACGATCCCAACCACGTACTCCGTTTTGCGAAAGGACGATCGGGCAAGCCACACTCACTCAAGAACTCTTTTCTCTCACTAAACTCTCTCTCTTTCTCTCTCTATAGCCCTCTCTGTTTTTTTCTCAGCTTGCTCTCTGCTCTCTGCTTCTGTTTCTTTCATATGGCTTAAGTGACTTTGTGTCACTTAAGCCCTTTTTATTTTTCTGATTCACGCTGCCACGCTCGAGCATGGAACTTTTCACGCTTGAGCGTGGTCACGCTTGAGCGTGGACCATTTCACGTTTGAGCATGAAAACCACCGCAGCCATGCAACCACTCAGAGGCTGCCACGTCAGCGCCCGTTGACACGTAGCAAGTCAAAGCATGGCCCTTGTCTGGTTGACTTGGGCGCTTGAGCGTGGACACACCCACGCTTGAGCGTATTGTGGACGCTCGAGCGTTATGTTTGCCACGCTCGAGCGTTGACTTTTGACCAGAAAGTCAACTCTCTACGTTCAGGGTCCGTTCGATGTCCGATTGACCCCAAATTTGAGATATAGGCTCCTTAGGACCTAATAAACAATCTCTAGCCATAAAAAATGCCTAATCTCCTCTTTAACTCCAAAATTTTTGTTCCACCCTCAATTATCTAAAAGACACTAACCGGAAACCCTAGCTGTTCTCTATACCTCAAATCACCTCTCAGTTATACAATCCAAACCTTAAACCTAAACATCATACATAACCACACATAAAATAACGGATGTTACATTTCTACCCCCCTTAAAAGAAATTCCGTCCCCGGAATTACATACCTGAGAATAAATGGGGGTACTGCTGCTGCATATCTGCCTCACGCTCCCAAGTAGCATCTCCGGTAACACTATCCCAAATGACCTTGACCAGGGGAATCTGTTTACCACGGAGTTCTTTAATCCTTCTATCTGCAATCTTAGACGGTAGAGCCTCATATTCTAGATTCTCTCGGAGTTGTATTGACTCTGGCTCAATTACATGAGAAGGATCGGGGAAATATTTTCTCAATTGGGAAACATGAAATACATCGTGGAGGTTGGAGAGGCAAGGGGGTAAGGCTATCTGGTAGGCTACTGAACCAATTCGTCGAAGAATCTGAAATGGTCCAATAAATCGGGGAGTGAGCTTTCTAGACTTTATAGCTCTGCCAATTCCGGTCTTCGGAGTGACTCTCAAGAATACGTGATCACCTTCTTGGAACTCTAAGGGTCTCCTCCTTTTATTACTGTAGCTCCTCTGCCTATCCTGCGCTTCCCTCATTTTCTCTCTTATCTTCCTGACTTGCTCCGTGGTTTGCTGTACCACATCGGGACCTAACACTTGGCTCTCGCCAATCTCATACCAACACAACGGAGTTCTGCATTTTCTTCCATAGAGAGCCTCATACGGTGCCATTCCGATACTACTATGGAAACTGTTATTGTATGTGAACTCAATCAAGGGTAGGAATTCATCCCAACTGCCAACATGTTCTAACACACATGCTCTTAAAAGATCCTCCAATGATTGAATTGTTCTCTCTGACTGCCCATCCGTCTGAGGATGATAAGCTGAACTCATCCTCAACTTGGTTCCCAAAGCATCGTGTAACTGTCTCCAAAATCTAGATGTAAATCTAGGATCCCGATCGGAGACAATACTCGATGGTACACCGTGCAACCTCACTACTTCCTTGATGTAAATCTGGGTCAACTTCTCAAGACTATAACTCTCACCAATAGGTAAGAAGTGAGCACACTTCGTTAACCTATCAATGATAACCCAAATCGCATCAAACTTCTTCGGAGTTCGTGGTAATCCAACCACAAAGTCCATCGCTATGCTATCCCACTTCCACTCTGGGATATCCAAGGACTGTAACAACCCTGCAGGCTTCTGATGCTCTATCTTAGCTTTCTGGCACACTAGACATGATAGAACATACTCTGCCACCTCCTTCTTCATCTTTGGCCACCAAAACATTTTCTTCAAATCTTGATACATCTTGGTGGCTCCCGGGTGGAAACTCAACTTACTCTTATGTGCCTCCTCTAAAATCATCTTCCTAATCTCTAAGTCCTCGGGCACACATATCCGATCTCTAAACCTTAACACACCATCGGATCTTTTCCTAAACTCTGAAACTTTCCCTTCATCTATGCCTCGACTTATCTCTTGTAGATATTCATCCTGAACTTGCTTAAACCTGAGGTCTCTCAAAAACTCACTGTTGATAGTGATCATACCTAAGCATATTCTATCCTCAGCCAAATCCATACCTAGGTTCAAATCTCTAAACTGTTCAAGCAATCCCATCTCTTTCACCATCATCGCGGATACGTGCAAAGATTTCCGACTCAGTGCATCCGCCACAACATTAGCTTTCCCAGGATGGTATTGAAGATCAAACTCATAATCCTTAATAAATTCCATCCATCTACGCTATCTCATGTTCAGCTCCTTCTGATCAAACAGATACTTTAAATTCTTATGATCGCTGAACACATTAAACTTAGCTCCATACAAATAGTGTCGCCATATCTTCAATGCGAACACTATGGCTGCCAATTCCAGATCATGAGTCGGGTAGTTTCTTTCATGAACCCTCAACTGTCGGGAAGCGTAAGCCACTACTCTTCCCTCTTGCATCAAAACACAACCCAAACCTTGATATGACGCGTCACAGTACACGTCAAACTGTCCTAATGGCTCTGGTAATGTCAGCACAGGAGATGTAGTCAACTTCTCCTTTTGCTTTTGAAAGCTCTCCTCACATCTTTCTGTCCAAACAAACACCGTACCTTTTCGCGTTAACTGCGTCATAGGCAACGCAATCTTGGAGAAACCCTCAATAAACCTCCTGTAATACCCGGCTAATCCTAGGAAACTTCTCACCTCTGTTACTGACTTAGGCCTCTCCCACCTAATCACTGCCTCTACCTTAACTGGATCTACAGCTATCCCTTCCTGATTGATTATATGACCTAGGAACTGTACTTCCTCTAACCAAAATTCACATTTGGATAGCTTAGCTTACAACTGCCTATCTCTCAACACCTGCAACACCACTCTCAGATGTTCCTCGTGCTCTTCCCGATTACGGGAATAGATAAGAATATCATCAATAAACACCACAACAAACTTGTCGAGGAACGGTCTAAAGATCCTGTTCATGTAATCCATGAATACTGCTGGGGCGTTAGTTACACCAAAAGGCATAACTAGATACTCATAGTGCCCATACCTTGTTCTGAAAGCAGTTTTAGGTATATCCTCCTTCTTTACCCTAATCTGATGGTATCCTGATCTTAAATCTATCTTAGAAAACACCGAAGCTCCCTTCAACTGATCCATCAGATCATCTATCCTAGGCAACGGATATTTGTTCTTGATTGTAACCTTGTTTAACTGTCTATAGTCCGTACACAACCTAGCACTTCCATCCTTTTTCTTCACAAACAATACTGGTGCTCCCCACGGTGATACACTCGGTCTGATGAATTCCTTTTTCATCATATCATCCAGTTGTTTCTTTAACTCTGCCAACTCCACAGGTGACATCCGATAAGGAGCTACTGATATGGGTCCTGCCCCTGGCATGAGATCTATGGTGAATTCAACCTCCCTCTCTGGTGGCAAACCTGGAACATCAGGAGGGAAAACCTCGGGAAACTCTCTCACGATAGGCATAGAATCTATACTTGGAGTCTCCTTAGCTTCCAAAGAGAAAAGCATCACATACTGCTGAGAATCATCAGTCCTCATAGTTGCTCCTTCATTGGCAGATACTATGCTAGAAGGCTCAAGAAAGGATAAAGTCTTTTGGGCACAGTCTAACACTACATGGTTGGCCGATAGCCAATCCATGCCAAGGATAACATCTATCTGTTGCATAGGCAAACAGATAAGATCTACGAGGAATGCCCTATTTTCAACCACGATAGGACACTGTAGGCAAACAGACATGGTGATCAAAGGATCACTGGTAGGGGTAGATACTGTCAAAGTATATGGTAATCGAGAAACGGGCAAATGTAAATGATCTACACTCTCATGTGAAACAAATGAATGCGTAGCGCCTGAGTCAAACAACACACGCGAGAGTCTGCCAGATAGTAAACACATACCTTGAATAAGATCTGCAGACTGAGAGGACTCAGATCCTCTCACCGTAAACACCCTCCCCGTGGCCTGAGGTCTAGCGGTCTGTTGTCCTGCCGCTGGAACTCCTCTCCCAGATCCACCTCTAGAACTACTGGCTCCTCTACCGGCAGCTGGCTGATGCTGCCCTGCTCTCTGTCGGCAATCTCTAGCAAGGTGACCGGGTTTGCCACATACGAAGCAACCCGATCTATCTGTACAATCTCTGATGTAGTGCGGACCTCCGCATCTGAAACATACTGGGCCTCTCTGCTGCTGACCCTCTCTACTCACTGATACTGGTGGTGCATTTGTCTGAGTACCCTGTCCGGGTCTAGCGTATGGTGCTCTCCTCCACTGAGAACCTCTATCCCCTCTCCTCTGATGGCCTGCTCTGGTAGGACCCCCACTCCGCTGCTGTCTCTTCTCCGCAGCCTGCCTCTGGTCCATGCTCTCAATGGCACTGCACCTCTCTACTAGCTCTGGGAAGCTCAAAATATCCAAGGGCACTATAGCCCTCCTCAGCTCATGCCGTAAACCCTCCTCAAATCTCCGGCACATCCAATCCTCATCTGGAAATCTCTGGTAGAACTCAGAAAACTGAATCAGGGCCTCAAATCTGGCCGCATAGTCACCAACAGACCTGTCTCCCTGCTGAAGACTCATGAACTCTCTCTTCTTCTCGCGTCTGACTAACCGCGGAAAGTACTTCTCGAAGAAACACTCCCTGAACAGATCCCAACTGATCATCCTGCCCTCAGTCTCAAGCAACCTCCTCTTGCTTCTCCACCATGACTCGGCTCCTCCAGTCAGCATGAAGCACTAGTGGAAAATATGTGTTATACATCACAGATTCTACATCGGTTCCACTGAAACCGTTGTAGAAAGTAGTACGGTGGCATTTTTGTAATAAAATGGATATTGGAAATAACTTTCTACAACGGTTGTAAAAGGAACCGTTGTAGAAAGTAGCACGATGGCACTTTTGTAATATTCTGGATGACTTTCTACTGCACTTACTTTTGCAATCGATGTAGAAAGCTAATTTGAAATAATTCTACATCTCAACCTCACGCTTCCCAAATCCAACAAAGCTCCAAGCTCATAAGGCTACACAGAAACCGATACCACACGGGTGCTCGACGAGAGGGAAGAAGACCAGATCCGCCTTCGTTTCCAATATCGCAGCCGCTGCCGGACACAAAGCCATGGTGGCTTCACCGTTCTCAGATCTAGAGGGTAAACCCTCATTCCCTACTTCTAGATCTACAATGAAAGCTCTCATATCTGGAAGATCTAGAAGATGGCGGCGCAACTCCAATCGTCAGTCTCGCTCCGCCGTCCGTCGCGCCACCACTACGTCCTGCCACCAATCGCGTCGCCAAGCCGCTGCTTGAACCACCACTATGACTTCATCCGTGTTCTGCATTTTGGAAGGTGATATTGCTCCGATTATTTCTTATTTCAATTCCTTTTCTTTCAACACAAAGCCTGGTGAAAATCACACACACCCACACAATTGTGCATCATGGATACTGGCAACACAAATTGTTTGTTATTATAAATGCTCTCTTTGTTGCCATGGAAATCTGTCAGAAGAAGAAGCAATTTGAATTTTCCAGTAAATCCACTCCCTATTGACTTGAGGCATGCTAAGCGTGTTATTTGCCTCCCATCCAGTGCTAATTTAGTCAGAGATGTATATGTGAAGAACAAGTTGGAGAAAAACTCTCTAGTTGAGGTAATTTGTGTTCAGATTGGTTTTGTTTGTATTTGACCTATGCATTGCATAGATAATTCTTTTTTCAATAATCCATGACAAACTTCCCGTGCTTCTTTCATTGGTTTCACCATTTATGCAGCTTTATTTTCAAATTGAGCAAGATTTTGGGATGGGATCAACCAAATTGAAAGCAAGATATGGGGCAAAAGTATGGCAAAAGTATGACATATCTGTTCATGTTAGACTTAATTACTGCACAACTTGGCAAAAAATTTTTTGCAATTTTGATTGGATTAATTATTAATTATTAACATAGTATGCACTTTGATGACTGATCAAGCACTTCGGAAGAGTTGATTGCTCTTACTTTGTATGTTATAGTATGCCTTTTTAAGCCAATGATCTGCATTTTTATGAAAGCAACATTTGCTGTACTTTTTATATGCTCACTACTTGTTAACACCTCGTAAGTTGCATTTAGGTGATTGGTTCTGGAGCTGACAAGGAAAGAATTCCTAGTATTGATATCTATTTGAATGATGTTGATAAGTGGATGTTTGCTGGCCATAAGGTGCATATAATGGACACACCTGGTCACACCCGAGGTCACATTCATGGCCTATTTGCATTATTAAATCTTCTTCCTGTTGAAAATTGGTAGAAAGAAACTTTCAGCTCAATTTTTTATCATAAAATTCATTTTTCTAATTTTATTTTTATTTATACTGTAATGCAGGCCACATAAGCTTCTACTTTCCTGGATCTGGGGCAATTTTTATAGGAGACACTTTGTTCAGCTTATCTTGTGGCAAGCTCTTTGTAGGAAGCCCTGAACAAGTTGGTTTAAATTGCATTTGCCTTTCCATTTTGTTTTATGGTTTGAGAAAGTCTCTTCCCCAACCCATGCATATGTTTTTATTATTAAGTTGTAGATATAGAATAGTCCAATAGACAAATACTCCCAGATCTATAATCTTGGTATAGGAACAGTTGAATTGAATTATATATTGCTATGCAGAAATCACTTATGTTGTGAAATCAGATGTCTATACTGTGAATTGTGGCATGGCATATGGTCAGGAAGCAATGCTTCTTTCACTTGGAACAAAGGGTTATCGTGTTGTATAGCCAAATTCATCTAGTACAATCATATCTCAGCAAACCTTTGAAAATTTTGATTGATTGCTTTCACTCATTTATTGTGAGCTTTTGGAACTTCTGACAATTGCTTCCTTCTATAGCCCTTACTTTGTATCTGGTTCATGAGTATATTTGGGCGGAGGTAATTAATAGTGTTTTTAAGTACAAGAGTTAGTTAAATTATGTTTGTTTTACTTGGTTTGCTAATATTGTTTATCTTATGTTATTTGACCTTGCAGAATTTCAACAATGCGAAACTATTATCTGATGATGAAATTGAGGACATCAAGGAGCGTTGGGAAAGCTTCTTTCTTGACTATAGTAAACCATTTGTATCTTAGTTGTATTTAGTTTGACATACATATAGGTTTATTTTTTTGTTAATATAGCAAGATTAGTACTAGTTAATTATATGTATATTAAATTATATATATGGATGTTAATGTTAATTGTTGAGTTTTTTGTTAATTCTGTGTTGTTGATTCTGTTGATGTGTACTGAAAACTGAATGAAACAGGGAAAGGAAGAGAGGAAAGAAACAAACACGATTTTTTTTTAAAAAAAAAAGACTTTCTACATCGGTTGGTCAACACAACCGATGTAGAAAGTCCACCAGAGTCCACTTATTGGATGTAGGAATCACACTTTCTACTACGGTTGTGACTCCCAACCGATGTAGAAAGGTACTTTCTACAACGGTTGGGCAACCGTTGTAGAAAGTCCCTACTTTCTACATCGAGCGTATCTACAACGGTTGGTCAACCGATGTAGAAAGCCTTTTTCAACCGTTGTAGAAAGGCTCTTTTGCACTAGTGAAGGCGGCATAAGTCACCATCCTGTTATCTCTACATCTCATAGTGTCGAAGATCATCTCCAACTCCTGTATCCACCACTCAGCCCGCTCTGGGTCATACTCTCCTCCAAACTGTGGTGGCTTACCTTTCAGAAAGGTAGCAACCCCGCATCCTCAGCCTCAGCAGCTCTCCTCCTATCCTGCTGGTCCTGTAACTCTGCCTCTCTCTGCATCCTCTGAGCGTTCTGCTGCGCCTGCTGCAACAGAACGGATGCTAACTCACGGATAGTCTGGAGAGTCTCGGATGACTCCCCTCCACCACTAACTCCTGCTGCTGGCTGATACTCATCCTCGACACCCTCGATAGCTCTACCACCACGTCTACCTCGTCCTCTACCTCTGCCTCGAGCCATGATCCTGTCAAAAGAAATCATTAGCCCACATCAATATGACATATAATACTACATAAAACTGGAATATAAATACTATATGCCATAAAGATGTCGCATCGGACTCACTACCCAACTTCTAAGCATAGTCGTCATCCGATGTGGATCCGACTAAATGGCCAGTTCACCCTAATCACAGTCCTCACAGTCCGTTTCAGAACCGAACTGCTCTGATACCACCAAATGAGACGCCCCGACGTCCCATTAAAGAAAAACCCAAAATATTAAAGCTTAATCGTGTTATTAGCGATAGGCGGTTATACTTAAACAACGGAAAATTAAAACTTAAGATGTAAATAGTTAACATGCAGATACATCACACATATATACATAGATAAATGTATACATCATCTCCTAATACACAACTGTCAAGGGATTCCTATCAGTAGGATCCCGAAATATATACAAAACGGTGGTACATAACATAAAGAAAATACATCCAAAGATAAAAGGGAAGATGCCTCGCCGATTCTCTCCACACCCCGTCCCCTCTCAAAATACAACAAAACCTCACTCACACCTATACAGATGGCACTGGCCCGAGCCATCAAATACTACCACCCTCGTCTGCATCCCGCGGTCCGGCAGGTCTGGACACTCCTCCGCTCTCACTGGACGAGCTCCTGTCCGACTGCCTCTGAAACCTCTGTCGGTAAAGTCTACTATCACGGGGATGAAACTGTCTGGTAGATACTCGAGAAGACTCTGAAACCGTAGCCCGGACCTCTGGAGGCGCTGGAACCTCTGGAAGGGGTGCCAGGTCCTGGGCGGGGGCAACCGGGTCCTCCTCCTGGATAGGTGCCAACTCGGGCCCTGGTGCCGGTGCAAGTCCTAGAACTAGTGCCTCAAAGGGTACCATGAAGGGATCTGGGGCCATGCCTGGCATCGGCGGCATCGGCGGTATGTGTCCATCTGGCTGTCCTACCTGGAAAGGAAGGGTAGTGCCAACGCGGAACGTGCCGACGAATCCTATCGGCGCTCCCTGTCCGAACCCGGAGGTAATGGACGTAGGACCCGTATACACAACGAAGCGAGTGACTGGGTCCACGAGCCACCCGTTCGGATCTAAGCACTCAACCTCAAAGGTCCCCGAGAGGGGGAACCCCGGATCCTGAGTCATCCACGGGTGATCCCAGTGCGCCATCAACACGATCTGGATCTGATATACAAAACAGGTATGTACAAACATACAACAAAATAAAAAGGGGATAGGAATCCATATAACATCAAACGTGGAAAGGGTTTAGCGACATTTAATTCTATAACAGCACGATAAACATCCATCTCCCAAAATATCGTTTATATATATATAACACAAGCATCCTCAATTCACATCTAGGGTCTTTTCCTCTACCCCCATCATGATGCAATGCAAATGTGTATGAATCTTCTCAGGTAGTCGGCCATATCCGGATATCACAACAATCGACACGTCCCAGAGGCCCCGGCGCACACCCTCGTCCGCGGCTGGAGGGTGCCCATGCAAAGCAATGGCACTATAGCTACACAACCGGTGCACACCTCGGGACCCCGGCCAGGGTGCTCATGCAACGCATGAACTATAGCTGCAACTAAAATGAAATCATGTCTGGGACGGTCCGCCGTTAGCCTAGACCCCGAGAATTCTCCCTCCGAGGAATAGGCCCCAACGACCATGTTTCAGGTCCACAAACGACCATGTTTCAGGTCCACATATCACAGACCATGTTTCAGGTCATCCCCTAGTGCCCTAACCGCTCATCATCACCTCATAAATAACCTCAATAAAACCTCATCATCATATAACATCAATCATCTCGGTTAGGCACTACTAACACATAAAGTATGATTTCCCCAATACATCATCAATGCTCATCATATCTCATCACTTACTCAAACTCTACTCATAATCATTACACTCATGGCATCATAACATATTTCCATCAAATCATCATATTAATCATGGCATCATGTCATCATATCAATCATGGCATCAACTCCAATATAATAATAATAATTTTCATAAGATATATCAACACTCAGTATCAGTCATCAATCATCATATCAACGCAACTAATTCAAGCAGTCACAACAGCCAGTCATAAAATAATAAAATAATACATTTTTATAGTAACGACGATAAACGCACAATTTCAATATCATCATTGGTACCACTAAGTAGTCCCCAATATGACATGGACATTGTCCGTTACTCGCTCTCGAGTAGGGTTTAGGTCGCCCTACGCCATTATCGAACTAAATGTAACTGCGCCGTTTCCGACGTTAAATGGTTTCTTTCCCCCACCTGGAGAGTCGTACGATGAACGAAACGAGACGAAACGAGCGTTTCCTCCACGAGCTCAATTCTGTCCTGCACGGTTCTAGGGCCTCGAAGCTTCCAAAAATTCACCTAAGCATCACATTACGAAGCACATGTTACTACGAGTTCATCCTCGAAGACGGAATCGAATTCCGATAACCGAAACGAAAGATATAAAGATAAACGTAACGAAACGACTTTCGATATAAACGGGAATAATTTACCTTCGACTATTGAAGAAACGGGGAAGAGGAGAATGAAGGTATCGTCACTACGATCCCAACCACGTACTCCGTTTTACGAAAGGACGATCGGGCAAGCCACACTCACTCAAGAACTGTTTTCTCTCACTAAACTCTCTCTCTTTCTCTCTCTATAGCCCTCTCTGTTTTTTTTCTCAGCTTGCTCTCTGCTTCTGTTTCTTTCATATGGCTTAAGTGACTTTGAGTCACTTAAGCCCTTTTTATTTTTCTGATTCACGCTGCCACGCTCGAGCGTGGAACTTTTCACGCTTGAGCGTGGTCACGCTTGAGCGTGGACCATTTCACGTTTGAGCATGAAAACCACCGCAGCCATGCAACCACTCAGAGGCTGCCACGTCAGCGCCCGTTGACACGTAGCAAGTCAAAGCATGGCCCTTGTCTGGTTGACTTGGGCGCTTGAGCGTGGACACACCCACGCTTGAGCGTATTGTGGACGCTCGAGCGTTATGTTTGCCACGCTCGAGCGTTGACTTTTGACCAGAAAGTCAACTCTCTACGTTCAGGGTCCGTTCGATGTCCGATTGACCCCAAATTTGAGATATAGGCTCCTTAGGACCTAATAAACAATCTCTAGCCATAAAAAATGCCTAATCTCCTCTTTAACTCCAAAATTTTTGTTCCACCCTCAATTATCTAAAAGACACTAACCGGAAACCCTAGCTGTTCTCTATACCTCAAATCACCTCTCAGTTATACAATCCAAACCTTAAACCTAAACATCATACATAACCACACATAAAATAACGGATGTTACATTTCTACCCCCCTTAAAAGAAATTCCGTCCCCGGAATTACATACCTGAGAATAAATGGGGGTACTGCTGCTGCATATCTGCCTCACGCTCCCAAGTAGCATCTCCGGTAACACTATCCCAAATGACCTTGACCAGGGGAATCTGTTTACCACGGAGTTCTTTAATCCTTCTATCTGCAATCTTAGACGGTAGAGCCTCATATTCTAGATTCTCTCGGAGTTGTATTGACTCTGGCTCAATTACATGAGAAGGATCGGGGAAATATTTTCTCAATTGGGAAACATGAAATACATCGTGGAGGTTGGAGAGGCAAGGGGGTAAGGCTATCTGGTAGGCTACTGAACCAATTCGTCGAAGAATCTGAAATGGTCCAATAAATCGGGGAGTGAGCTTTCTAGACTTTATAGCTCTGCCAATTCCGGTCTTCGGAGTGACTCTCAAGAATACGTGATCACCTTCTTGGAACTCTAAGGGTCTCCTCCTTTTATTACTGTAGCTCCTCTGCCTATCCTGCGCTTCCCTCATTTTCTCTCTTATCTTCCTGACTTGCTCCGTGGTTTGCTGTACCACATCGGGACCTAACACTTGGCTCTCGCCAATCTCATACCAACACAACGGAGTTCTGCATTTTCTTCCATAGAGAGCCTCATACGGTGCCATTCCGATACTACTATGGAAACTGTTATTGTATGTGAACTCAATCAAGGGTAGGAATTCATCCCAACTGCCAACATGTTCTAACACACATGCTCTTAAAAGATCCTCCAATGATTGAATTGTTCTCTCTGACTGCCCATCCGTCTGAGGATGATAAGCTGAACTCATCCTCAACTTGGTTCCCAAAGCATCGTGTAACTGTCTCCAAAATCTAGATGTAAATCTAGGATCCCGATCGGAGACAATACTCGATGGTACACCGTGCAACCTCACTACTTCCTTGATGTAAATCTGGGTCAACTTCTCAAGACTATAACTCTCACCAATAGGTAAGAAGTGAGCACACTTCGTTAACCTATCAATGATAACCCAAATCGCATCAAACTTCTTCGGAGTTCGTGGTAATCCAACCACAAAGTCCATCGCTATGCTATCCCACTTCCACTCTGGGATATCCAAGGACTGTAACAACCCTGCAGGCTTCTGATGCTCTATCTTAGCTTTCTGGCACACTAGACATGATAGAACATACTCTGCCACCTCCTTCTTCATCTTTGGCCACCAAAACATTTTCTTCAAATCTTGATACATCTTGGTGGCTCCCGGGTGGAAACTCAACTTACTCTTATGTGCCTCCTCTAAAATCATCTTCCTAATCTCTAAGTCCTCGGGCACACATATCCGATCTCTAAACCTTAACACACCATCGGATCTTTTCCTAAACTCTGAAACTTTCCCTTCATCTATGCCTCGACTTATCTCTTGTAGATATTCATCCTGAACTTGCTTAAACCTGAGGTCTCTCAAAAACTCACTGTTGATAGTGATCATACCTAAGCATATTCTATCCTCAGCCAAATCCATACCTAGGTTCAAATCTCTAAACTGTTCAAGCAATCCCATCTCTTTCACCATCATCGCGGATACGTGCAAAGATTTCCGACTCAGTGCATCCGCCACAACATTAGCTTTCCCAGGATGGTATTGAAGATCAAACTCATAATCCTTAATAAATTCCATCCATCTACGCTATCTCATGTTCAGCTCCTTCTGATCAAACAGATACTTTAAATTCTTATGATCGCTGAACACATTAAACTTAGCTCCATACAAATAGTGTCGCCATATCTTCAATGCGAACACTATGGCTGCCAATTCCAGATCATGAGTCGGGTAGTTTCTTTCATGAACCCTCAACTGTCGGGAAGCGTAAGCCACTATCTTCCCTCTTGCATCAAAACACAACCCAAACCTTGATATGACCCGTCACAGTACACGTCAAACTGTCCTAATGGCTCTGGTAATGTCAGCACAGGAGATGTAGTCAACTTCTCCTTTTGCTTTTGAAAGCTCTCCTCACATCTTTCTGTCCAAACAAACACCGTACCTTTTCGCGTTAACTGCGTCATAGGCAACGCAATCTTGGAGAAACCCTCAATAAACCTCCTGTAATACCCGGCTAATCCTAGGAAACTTCTCACCTCTGTTACTGACTTAGGCCTCTCCCACCTAATCACTGCCTCTACCTTAACTGGATCTACAGCTATCCCTTCCTGATTGATTATATGACCTAGGAACTGTACTTCCTCTAACCAAAATTCATATTTGGATAGCTTAGCTTACAACTGCCTATCTCTCAACACCTGCAACACCACTCTCAGATGTTCCTCGTGCTCTTCCCGATTACGGGAATAGATAAGAATATCATCAATAAACACCACAACAAACTTGTCGAGGAACGGTCTAAAGATCCTGTTCATGTAATCCATGAATACTGCTGGGGCGTTAGTTACACCAAAAGGCATAACTAGATACTCATAGTGCCCATACCTTGTTCTGAAAGCAGTTTTAGGTATATCCTCCTTCTTTACCCTAATCTGATGGTATCCTGATCTTAAATCTATCTTAGAAAACACCGAAGCTCCCTTCAACTGATCCATCAGATCATCTATCCTAGGCAACGGATATTTGTTCTTGATTGTAACCTTGTTTAACTGTCTATAGTCCGTACACAACCTAGCACTTCCATCCTTTTTCTTCACAAACAATACTGGTGCTCCCCACGGTGATACACTCGGTCTGATGAATTCCTTTTTCATCATATCATCCAGTTGTTTCTTTAACTCTGCCAACTCCACAGGTGACATCCGATAAGGAGCTACTGATATGGGTCCTGCCCCTGGCATGAGATCTATGGTGAATTCAACCTCCCTCTCTGGTGGCAAACCTGGAACATCAGGAGGGAAAACCTCGGGAAACTCTCTCACGATAGGCATAGAATCTATACTTGGAGTCTCCTTAGCTTCCAAAGAGAAAAGCATCACATACTGCTGAGAATCATCAGTCCTCATAGTTGCTCCTTCATTGGCAGATACTATGCTAGAAGGCTCAAGAAAGGATAAAGTCTTTTGGGCACAGTCTAACACTACATGGTTGGCCGATAGCCAATCCATGCCAAGGATAACATCTATCTGTTGCATAGGCAAACAGATAAGATCTACGAGGAATGCCCTATTTTCAACCACGATAGGACACTGTAGGCAAACAGACATGGTGATCAAAGGATCACTGGTAGGGGTAGATACTGTCAAAGTATATGGTAATCGAGAAACGGGCAAATGTAAATGATCTACACTCTCATGTGAAACAAATGAATGCGTAGCGCCTGAGTCAAACAACACACGCGAGAGTCTGCCAGATAGTAAACACATACCTTGAATAAGATCTGCAGACTGAGAGGACTCAGATCCTCTCACCGTAAACACCCTCCCCGTGGCCTGAGGTCTGGCGGTCTGTTGTCCTGCCGCTGGAACTCCTCTCCCAGATCCACCTCTAGAACTACTGGCTCCTCTACCGGCAGCTGGCTGATGCTGCCCTGCTCTCTGTCGGCAATCTCTAGCAAGGTGACCGGGTTTGCCACATACGAAGCAACCCGATCTATCTGTACAATCTCTGATGTAGTGCGGACCTCCGCATCTGAAACATACTGGGCCTCTCTGCTGCTGACCCTCTCTACTCACTGATACTGGTGGTGCATTTGTCTGAGTACCCTGTCCGGGTCTAGCGTATGGTGCTCTCCTCCACTGAGAACCTCTATCCCCTCTCCTCTGATGGCCTGCTCTGGTAGGACCCCCACTCCGCTGCTGTCTCTTCTCCGCAGCCTGCCTCTGGTCCATGCTCTCAATGGCACTGCACCTCTCTACTAGCTCTGGGAAGCTCAAAATATCCAAGGGCACTATAGCCCTCCTCAGCTCATGCCGTAAACCCTCCTCAAATCTCCGGCACATCCAATCCTCATCTGGAAATCTCTGGTAGAACTCAGAAAACTGAATCAGGGCCTCAAATCTGGCCGCATAGTCACCAACAGACCTGTCTCCCTGCTGAAGACTCATGAACTCTCTCTCCTTCTCGCGTCTGACTAACCGCGGAAAGTACTTCTCGAAGAAACACTCCCTGAACAGATCCCAACTGATCATCCTGCCCTCAGTCTCAAGCAACCTCCTCTTGCTTCTCCACCATGACTCGGCTCCTCCAGTCAGCATGAAGGCGGCATAAGTCACCTTCCTGTTATCTCTACATCTCATAGTGTCGAAGATCTTCTCCAACTCCTGTATCCACCACTCAGCCCGGTCTGGGTCATACTCTCCTCCAAACTGTGGTGGCTTACCTTTCAGAAAGGTAGCAAACCCCGCATCCTCAGCCTCAGCAGCTCTCCTCCTATCCTGCTGGTCCTGTAACTCTGCCTCTCTCTGCATCCTCTGAGCGTTCTGCTGCGCCTGCTGCAACAGAACGGATGCTAACTCACGGATAGTCTGGAGAGTCTCGGATGACTCCCCTCCACCACTAACTCCTGCTGCTGGCTGATACTCATCCTCGACACCCTCGATAGCTCTACCACCACGTCTACCTCGTCCTCTACCTCTGCCTCGAGCCATGATCCTGTCAAAAGAAATCATTAGCCCACATCAATATGACATATAATACTACATAAAACTGGAATATAAATACTATATGCCATAAAGATGTCGCATCGGACTCACTACCCAACTTCTAAGCATAGTCGTCATCCGATGTGGATCCGACTAAATGGCCAGTTCACCCTAATCACAGTCCTCACAGTCCGTTTCAGAACCGAACTGCTCTGATACCACCAAATGAGACGCCCCGACGTCCCATTAAAGAAAAACCCAAAATATTAAAGCTTAATCGTGTTATTAGCGATAGGCGGTTATACTTAAACAACGGAAAATTAAAACTTAAGATGTAAATAGTTAACATGCAGATACATCACACATATATACATAGATAAATGTATACATCATCTCCTAATACACAACTGTCAAGGGATTCCTATCAGTAGGATCCCGAAATATATACAAAACGGTGGTACATAACATAAAGAAAATACATCCAAAGATAAAAGGGAAGATGCCTCGCCGATTCTCTCCACACCCCGTCCCCTCTCAAAATACAACAAAACCTCACTCACACCTATACAGATGGCACTGGCCCGAGCCATCAAATACTACCACCCTCGTCTGCATCCCGCGGTCCGGCAGGTCCGGACACTCCTCCGCTCTCACTGGACGAGCTCCTGTCCGACTGCCTCTGAAACCTCTGTCGGTAAAGTCTACTATCACGGGGATGAAACTGTCTGGTAGATACTCGAGAAGACTCTGAAACCGTAGCCCGGACCTCTGGAGGCGCTGGAACCTCTGGAAGGGGTGCCAGGTCCTGGGCGGGGGCAACCGGGTCCTCCTCCTGGATAGGTGCCAACTCGGGCCCTGGTGCCGGTGCAAGTCCTAGAACTAGTGCCTCAAAGGGTACCATGAAGGGATCTGGGGCCATGCCTGGCATCGGCGGCATCGGCGGTATGTGTCCATCTGGCTGTCCTACCTGGAAAGGAAGGGTAGTGCCAACGCGGAACGTGCCGACGAATCCTATCGGCGCTCCCTGTCCGAACCCGGAGGTAATGGACGTAGGACCCGTATACACAACGAAGCGAGTGACTGGGTCCACGAGCCACCCGTTCGGATCTAAGCACTCAACCTCAAAGGTCCCCGAGAGGGGGAACCCCGGATCCTGAGTCATCCACGGGTGATCCCAGTGCACCATCAACACGATCTGGATCTGATATACAAAACAGGTATGTACAAACATACAACAAAATAAAAAGGGGATAGGAATCCATATAACATCAAACGTGGAAAGGGTTTAGCGACATTTAATTTTATAACAGCACGATAAACATCCATCTCCCAAAATATCGTTTATATATATATAACACAAGCATCCTCAATTCACATCTAGGGTCTTTTCCTCTACCCCCATCATGATGCAATGCAAATGTGTATGAATCTTCTCAGGTAGTCGGCCATATCCGGATATCACAACAATCGACACGTCCCAGAGGCCCCGGCGCACACCCTCGTCCGCGGCTGGAGGGTGCCCATGCAAAGCAATGGCACTATAGCTACACAACCGGTGCACACCTCGGGACCCCGGCCAGGGTGCTCATGCAACGCATGAACTATAGCTGCAACTAAAATGAAATCATGTCTGGGACGGTCCGCCGTTAGCCTAGACCCCGGGAATTCTCCCTCCGAGGAATAGGCCCCAACGACCATGTTTCAGGTCCACAAACGACCATGTTTCAGGTCCACATATCACAGACCATGTTTCAGGTCATCCCCTAGTGCCCTAACCGCTCATCATCACCTCATAAATAACCTCAATAAAACCTCATCATCATATAACATCAATCATCTCGGTTAGGCACTACTAACACATAAAGTATGATTTCCCCAATACATCATCAATGCTCATCATATCTCATCACTTACTCAAACTCTACTCATAATCATTACACTCATGGCATCATAACATATTTCCATCAAATCATCATATTAATCATGGCATCATGTCATCATATCAATCATGGCATCAACTCCAATATAATAATAATTTTCATAAGATATATCAACACTCAGTATCAGTCATCAATCATCATATCAACGCAACTAATTCAAGCAGTCACAACAGCCAGTCATAAAATAATAAAATAATACATTTTTATCGTAACGACGATAAACGCACAATTTCAATATCATCATTGGTACCACTAAGTAGTCCCCAATGTGACATGGACATTGTCCGTTACTCGCTCTCGAGTAGGGTTTAGGTCGCCCTACGCCATTATCGAACTAAATGTAACTGCGCCGTTTCCGACGTTAAATGGTTTCTTTCCCCCACCTGGAGAGTCGTACGATGAACGAAACGAGACGAAACGAGCGTTTCCTCCACGAGCTCAATTCTGTCCTGCACGGTTCTAGGACCTCGGAGCTTCCAAAAATTCACCTAAGCATCACATTACGAAGCACATGTTACTACGAGTTCATCCTCGAAGACGGAATCGAATTCCGATAACCGAAACGAAAGATATAAAGATAAACGTAACGAAACGACTTTCGATATAAACGGGAATAATTTACCTTCGACTATTGAAGAAACGGGGAAGAGGAGAATGAAGGTATCGTCACTACGATCCCAACCACGTACTCCGTTTTGCGAAAGGACGATCGGGCAAGCCACACTCACTCAAGAACTCTTTTCTCTCACTAAACTCTCTCTCTTTCTCTCTCTATAGCCCTCTCTGTTTTTTTTCTCAGCTTGCTCTCTGCTCTCTGCTTCTGTTTCTTTCATATGGCTTAAGTGACTTTGTGTCACTTAAGCCCTTTTTATTTTTCTGATTCACGCTGCCACGCTCGAGCGTGGAACTTTTCACGCTTGAGCGTGGTCACGCTTGAGCGTGGACCATTTCACGTTTGAGCATGAAAACCACCGCAGCCATGCAACCACTCAGAGGCTGCCACGTCAGCGCCCGTTGACACGTAGCAAGTCAAAGCATGGCCCTTGTCTGGTTGACTTGGGCGCTTAAGCGTGGACACACCCACGCTTGAGCGTATTGTGGACGCTCGAGCGTTATGTTTGCCACGCTCGAGCGTTGACTTTTGACCAGAAAGTCAACTCTCTACGTTCAGGGTCCGTTCGATGTCCGATTGACCCCAAATTTGAGATATAGGCTCCTTAGGACCTAATAAACAATCTCTAGCCATAAAAAAATGCCTAATCTCCTCTTTAACTCCAAAATTTTTGTTCCACCCTCAATTATCTAAAAGACACTAACCGGAAACCTTAGCTGTTCTCTATACCTCAAATCACCTCTCAGTTATACAATCCAAACCTTAAACCTAAACATCATACATAACCACACATAAAATAACGGATGTTACATTTCTACCCCCCTTAAAAGAAATTCCGTCCCCGGAATTACATACCTGAGAATAAATGGGGGTACTGCTGCTGCATATCTGCCTCACGCTCCCAAGTAGCATCTCCGGTAACACTATCCCAAATGACCTTGACCAGGGGAATCTGTTTACCACGGAGTTCTTTAATCCTTCTATCTGCAATCTTAGACGGTAGAGCCTCATATTCTAGATTCTCTCGGAGTTGTATTGACTCTGGCTCAATTACATGAGAAGGATCGGGGAAATATTTTCTCAATTGGGAAACATGAAATACATCGTGGAGGTTGGAGAGGCAAGGGGGTAAGGCTATCTGGTAGGCTACTGAACCAATTCGTCGAAGAATCTGAAATGGTCCAATAAATCGGGGAGTGAGCTTTCTAGACTTTATAGCTCTGCCAATTCCGGTCTTCGGAGTGACTCTCAAGAATACGTGATCACCTTCTTGGAACTCTAAGGGTCTCCTCCTTTTATTACTGTAGCTCCTCTGCCTATCCTGCGCTTCCCTCATTTTCTCTCTTATCTTCCTGACTTGCTCCGTGGTTTGCTGTACCACATCGGGACCTAACACTTGGCTCTCGCCAATCTCATACCAACACAACGGAGTTCTGCATTTTCTTCCATAGAGAGCCTCATATGGTGCCATTCCGATACTACTATGGAAACTGTTATTGTATGTGAACTCAATCAAGGGTAGGAATTCATCCCAACTGCCAACATGTTCTAACACACATGCTCTTAAAAGATCCTCCAATGATTGAATTGTTCTCTCTGACTGCCCATCCGTCTGAGGATGATAAGCTGAACTCATCCTCAACTTGGTTCCCAAAGCATCGTGTAACTGTCTCCAAAATCTAGATGTAAATCTAGGATCCCGATCGGAGACAATACTCGATGGTACACCGTGCAACCTCACTACTTCCTTGATGTAAATCTGGGTCAACTTCTCAAGACTATAACTCTCACCAATAGGTAAGAAGTGAGCACACTTCGTTAACCTATCAATGATAACCCAAATCGCATCAAACTTCTTCGGAGTTCGTGGTAATCCAACCACAAAGTCCATCGCTATGCTATCCCACTTCCACTCTGGGATATCCAAGGACTGTAACAACCCTGCAGGCTTCTGATGCTCTATCTTAGCTTTCTGGCACACTAGACATGATAGAACATACTCTGCCACCTCCTTCTTCATCTTTGGCCACCAAAACATTTTCTTCAAATCTTGATACATCTTGGTGGCTCCCGGGTGGAAACTCAACTTACTCTTATGTGCCTCCTCTAAAATCATCTTCCTAATCTCTAAGTCCTCGGGCACACATATCCGATCTCTAAACCTTAACACACCATCGGATCTTTTCCTAAACTCTGAAACTTTCCCTTCATCTATGCCTCGACTTATCTCTTGTAGATATTCATCCTGAACTTGCTTAAACCTGAGGTCTCTCAAAAACTCACTGTTGATAGTGATCATACCTAAGCATATTCTATCCTCAGCCAAATCCATACCTAGGTTCAAATCTCTAAACTGTTCAAGCAATCCCATCTCTTTCACCATCATCGCGGATACGTGCAAAGATTTCCGACTCAGTGCATCCGCCACAACATTAGCTTTCCCAGGATGGTATTGAAGATCAAACTCATAATCCTTAATAAATTCCATCCATCTACGCTGTCTCATGTTCAGCTCCTTCTGATCAAACAGATACTTTAAATTCTTATGATCGCTGAACACATTAAACTTAGCTCCATACAAATAGTGTCGCCATATCTTCAATGCGAACACTATGGCTGCCAATTCCAGATCATGAGTCGGGTAGTTTCTTTCATGAACCCTCAACTATCGGGAAGCGTAAGCCACTACTCTTCCCTCTTGCATCAAAACACAACCCAAACCTTGATATGACGCGTCACAGTACACGTCAAACTGTCCTAATGGCTCTGGTAATGTCAGCACAGGAAATGTAGTCAACTTCTCCTTTAGCTTTTGAAAGCTCTCCTCACATCTTTCTGTCCAAACAAACGCCGTACCTTTTCGCGTTAACTGCGTCATAGGCAACGCAATCTTGGAGAAACCCTCAATAAACCTCCTGTAATACCCGGCTAATCCTAGGAAACTTCTCACCTCTGTTACTGACTTAGGCCTCTCCCACCTAATCACTGTCTCTACCTTAACTGGATCTACAGCTATCCCTTCCTGATTGATTATATGACCTAGGAACTGTACTTCCTCTAACCAAAATTCACATTTGGATAGCTTAGCGTACAACTGCCTATCTCTCAACACCTGCAACACCACTCTCAGATGTTCCTCGTGCTCTTCCCGATTACGGGAATAGATAAGAATATCATCAATAAACACCACAACAAACTTGTCGAGGAACGGTCTAAAGATCCTGTTCATGTAATCCATGAATACTGCTGGGGCGTTAGTTACACCAAAAGGCATAACTAGATACTCATGTGGCAAGGTTCGAGGAGCTGGCTAGGTATTACACACCTTATCAGGTCATGGTGAATGACCGGTCAAAGTGTGTAAAGTTCGAGGATGACCTTCATCCGGAGATCAAGCAGGTGATCATCTATCAGGAGATCCGAGTCTTTCCAGTTATGGTGAACAAGTGTAGGATCTTCGAGGATGCCTAAAAGTTCAGGGTGGCGAGTCGCAAGGGTTCAGATGTTCAGAGCAGTAAGAAGGATGATCGGAAAGATGAGGTGAGGCAGCATCTAACTCCAGCCGGCCGAGATTTCAAACAGAGTGGCAAGGGGCCACAGTTTTCTCAGGATAGGTCCAGAGGTGGTAATCCCAATGCCTCTAGGCCTAGAAAGTGCGGCATGTGGATATATGCCTTGATAGGTACATTTGTTTTGATGATGAACAAAAGGGGAATTTCAAGTCCAAGGACCAACACGCAAATTCAAAGGATTAAATTGCAAAAAGCGTGACAAGGACTTAGTTGCAAAAAGCGGCAAAAAGACATGCAAGCAATCAAGATGGGTTAAGGGAATTTTCCTTTACTGTATTGATTGTTTTAGAAGATGTGTGTAAATGGTAAGTGGAGTTCTCAATTTAATATTGGTCTCACACACACACATTTATCATGTGATTAAAAGATTTAACATGTGCTTAAAAGGATTATAACATGTGTTAAAATCTGAAAATTAATCATACTTAATGAGTAATCAAAATATTAATTGTCAAGATTCAAATTCGAGTAATAATCGATTATGACCAGACTTAATTGGCTTTAATTATGTTTTAATGAGTTATCAAACTCAGCCATTAAGTTTTTCAAATTCAAACTCAAACTTGAACAATAATCGATTATAGTGATACAATAATCGATTATGAATATGCTTAATTGGCTTTAAATGAGCTTTGATGAGTAATTAAGTTTTATAGCCGTTAAGCATTCAAATCTGATGTTTTAAATGTATATAATCGATTATAGGATTTGTATAATCGATTAGACATCTTTTGGAAGATTTGAATTTTGAATCAGAGAGACAGTAATCGATTATCTAATGGATTATATGTTTTTAAAGGATTATATGTTTTTAAAGTGCTGTCAGGATTTCAACCAGAGAGCCCATAATCGATTACATAATCTATTATGCTGTCAATAATCGATTATCATAATCCATTATGCTGCTGCTGTCTTTTCAGCGTGTTTTCATAAAATAATTGATTATGGCCTTCTAATAATCGATTATGACACGACAGAATGTGTTTTAAGTGGGTTTTGACCTAATTTCTTTAAACCAACACTTCCCACATATAAAAGCAAAGTTAGGAAGCCATCATATACAGAACACTACTATTTCTCTCTATGCTAAAACTCTGAAAATCATTTTCTAATCTATTTCTCTTACAGTATCACTTTGACCATATTACTTTGAGAGTTCTACACACCATATAGGTGTTCTTGTATCTTGTGCTTCAATTTGTTTTTATATGCACTATTAAGAGTGCTTTATCTTGGTAAGAGTCGGATTGACTCAAACCTTCTTTTGATTACTATTCTTACAAGGGAGGGTATATTGTTGTTTTGGCTTCAAAGACTCAAGAGGGGGGGTGAATTGAGTTTTCAAAAATTCTTCCTTTTCAAAAACTTACTTTTCAAATTAGATTTGCCTCAGGATCACTAATAGATTAAGAAAGGGCTTTTCAAGATTCAGAACAGATAATACAGGTATTAGATACAGGCCTTAATCAGTCAGCAACTGAAATTACAATATATCATTTTCTGATTCAGTTTCAGTTTTGATCAACTCTGTTTTTCAACAATTAATAACTCAAGATTGATTGCAATAATACTTCTGGTTTCAATTCAAATTGAACAGATCAAGTTCTCAACTTTAACAATCAAGTTTTATAGCATACAATTCAATCTTTAAGAAACAAGAATAGATTGTATATGATTGAGTTTTAAGCCTTGCAATTCAGTTCAGATATTGAGCCTTAAGATCAGATTTGAACAACACAGATTAGATTGCAGTTTGCACAATGTTCAAACAGGTATTACAGATTATAACAGAAACAATATTGAACAATGTATATCAAGAACTCAGTTTTAAGCGTAATACAGAAATTAAAGAGCTTTGAGTTTAGGAATACCACACAACCAGATTTATCCTGGTTCAGTCACCACCACTGTGACCTACATCCAGTCCCCACTCCACATGTGGGATTTCACACACTAACACAGCAAGCTTTAGCCAGGTAGCTTGAAAAACCTTTACACCACAGAGCACTTCTTTCACTTCTAGGATACCACACCTCTTGTGAAAAAGCCTCAATGTTCTTCCTTAGGATTCCTCACCCTAATCACACAGAGAGACTCCCTCTCTCTTACAATGTAATAGAACAGAAAAATTGATTTCTAACTCTCAAAAGTTGAATACACAAATTGAAGCTCTTAATGAGAATGAAACACTCTTTTCACAATAAGCTCAAGAAAGATGATGAATGATTTTCACAATTGATCTCTCAACTTGATTTCGTGTGTTTCTGATATGATATATATTTTTAGTATTCTTTTGATCCCACTTTATATAGAAAACAAGTTGTAACCGTTTTGGGATCAGTTCAAACAGATTTGAGTCTGCAATCAGAATCAGCTGTACTGATTCAAGTTCTTGGACAGGGGTTGAGTACAGGGATGTTTTAACCATTTTACATACTGAAAGTTTCTGTACACCTGTGTAATACATGGCTGTACGAGTTCTTTAAAAACCTGATCTTGGTTAATCCATCAGTACCACCAGTACACCCATTCAGTACATCTATGTATTAATGAACATCAGATTTTTCCAGAAACTTGAATACACGAGTACATAGCATATGTACAGGCCTGTATTCAGTTAACCATTTATAACTGATCTGATTTCATGTTATTCATAGGTGTAGTACATCTATGTACTGAATATTAAGAACTTTATATTCACTTGTCAGTTACAGGAAATGGTATTAATCCCTTTAATACATGGCTGTACTGACAGAGAATTTACTTAACTTCCAAAAAAATCATTTTCATTAAAACTTATTCCTTTTTAATGCAGGTTATGAAAATTGATTTTCTTCATGCATCATTTCAACTGAGCTATTTGTGAGTAAGAGATTTCTTCTCTTACAAATCATCTAAGACTTAAATCTAAATCTCCTTTAAGCTCTTGTCTTGATGACTCCTTGATGTTTGTCCTTGCTTGTTGCTCCTTGAGCTCTTCAAGTTCTTCTTTGGATATTCTCCTTTAATTGCTTACTGAACTTGATACTTTACAGCTTGATACCTGTCTTTGCAATTTGATACTAAAACACTTGCACACACATTAAATTGTATATTTGTCATATATCAAAATCTCTATGTCATTGAGTCTTACAAACTCCCCCTTTTTGATTATGACAAACCTTTTAACAAATTCTTAAATCAGAGTGTAAGTATAGCAGAAGCTAAGTGTTTTTGTCAATTCATAAATCATGGTATCAAAACATTTAACTAGCACATGGTATCATAGCATATCAGAATATGTATATAAGATTCCCCCTCAACATATGCATTAATTTGTTTCCTTTCTCTATATTTTTCTCCCCCTTTTGGCATTATAAAAAAGGTAAAGAAATAACCATTCAAATCAGTAGAAAATAAATTCAAGCATAGCATAGCATATTAAAGATGTTCATAACAGAGGGATAGTGCAGGGAAATGAGAAACATAATCCAACAAATCAGTATAGACCAAGGCATTTAGCCTTTCAAAACAAATCAAAACATGTTCTAAGTCCTAAGAACTCCTAGAACTAATTGTCTCCTTGGCCTTGAAGTGATGGTTCAGCAGAGGTGTTTTCATTTTGTTGCTCAGCTTCCTCCACAGCAGCTTTTGCCAATTCAGTAATGTTGAAGTTTTCTGGTTCAGGTGCAGGAGGTGCAGGGTTAGGAAATTCAATTCCTAATGCTGCTTTGATCTGATCAACACTCTTTTCCAGCCTAGTCATCCTCGTGTTCAGACTTGTCAATGCATTCAGTTGCACTGTGTGTCTCTTGATTTGTCTGCCATCCATGTTTCTTAGCATTACCAATATCTGTTGAGCAAGTTCAGATGCAGCACTTCCTTGTGCATCAGATGGTTCAGATGTAGTTGCTGCCTTGTTTCCAGCTTTCCTTACCCATCTTCCATCTTCCCTTTTCAGTCTCATCTTACTCACAATTTCTTCACCAAACTTGTGAGTTCCTTTTCTTCCAATTTTCTTTTCTTCTCCTTCAAAAGAGACATTAAAGTGGGCTAGGATTTTGCAGACCAGTGCAGGGTATGCAAGCATCATCTTGTTTTTCCTGCATTCTAGCATGTGAGCAGCAACACAATATCCCCAACTTATTTGTTTTTCATTCAGCATTGCCCACATTAGCATTAAATCATAATTCTGCAGTAGGGAGTGATTTCCTCCTCTTGGAATCAGAATTCTACAAACCACATAATGCAGAAGCCTATCCTCTACACTCATCATACTAGTGTAGGTAACTCTACCTTCAGGCTCATCAGAGAGAACTAAGTCTACTCTAGCCATTTCCCTATCATATTCATCATACCATTCAGCTTGTGGACCATTTCCAGCAATGCTAGGTCCATAAAAAGGTAAATTTGCAAGGTTGCTAAATTCCTCTAGTGACATTTTGATCTTTATTCCTTTAACTTCAGAGCTAATTCCATTAGCATTCATCTCAAAATTTGAGTAAAAGATCTTAACCAGAAATGGATAGTAATCAACTTGTGTTTCTAGAAATTCCTTGACTTTTTGACAGATTAGAATCTCAGTGAAATTGAAGGAATTATCATCAAAATACTTAAAGTCCATTATCCAAGGTTCTAGAATTCCTCTATCCTTAAAATTTTGTCTAAAGAACTCTTTCTGATTATCAGTGAAGGAATACCTTTGGAGAAGAACATCATTTTCCATGAAAGATGTAGGAGCCCCATTCTCTGCAACTTCTGTCTCAACGTGAGACTCAACTTCCTTTCCTTTGCTCTTCTTTGCAGCTTTGGAAGTCCCTACTTCCTTTTTCTTCTTTTCAGCCTTCTTTGGGGTTTCCATCCCTTTTCTCTTCTTCTCAGGGGTCTTAGAGGTTTCTGCTCCCTTCTTCTTCTCAGCTGATTTCCACATCTCCATTTCTTTTCTCTTCTTTTCAGCAGCTTTTGAGGGTGAAGGACCAGTATTCTTGGTTCTTGCCATGTTAGGGTTTTAGAAAGGGGAAAAGAAATGTCTGAGGTTTAGCTCTGCTAGGGTTACGAATTAAGTGAAGAGAGAGTGGATTTGAGAGGATTTGAAGTTTTGAAATAAAATGGAATTCAAATACCAGGCTTTATAACGTTTGCGTACAGGGGTGTGATACACCCAAGTATTTAAGATTTGCATTCTGACTTTCTCAGATTTAACATACATGCCTGTAGTACACCTCAGTATACTTATGACATTCAGGAATTGTGTTTCAGTGTTTTTAATACATCTATGTATCACAGGGATGTATCAGACTAAACCACAGGGGATTCATTCCTGATCCTCTATACAGCTATTGATCACACCCATGTATAAAACAAATTTCCAGTTTTTATACACGTACATGGGTTAAGTACATAGATGTACCTGATCAATCTAATTTTAGCTGAAACTCTCTTCTAATCATACACAGATAGATCATTCCACGGACAGATCATACAATCACAAGGCATATTTACACAGAGATTTAAACATACAAACACTTTCAACAGAGATCAGATATAGGATTGGTCAATTATGCCTAATTCTCTTCTAATGAAAAAGAAGCTTTCCTTGTTCAAAGGCTTAGTAAAAATATCAGCAAGTTGCTTTGTTGTATCAACATATTCAATCACAATTTCTCCACTTTGAACATGATCTCTAATGAAATGATGTCTGATTTCTATGTGTTTGGTTCTAGAGTGCATTATGGGATTCTTAGTTAGGTTAATTGCACTTGTGTTATCACACTTGATGGGAACTTGGTCTAGTTGCACACCATAATCAACTAATTGTTGTTTCATCCATAAGACCTGTGCACAACAGCTACCAGCTGCTACATATTCAGCCTCAGCAGTGGATAGAGCTACACTAGATTGCTTTTTACTAAACCATGAAACTAATGAATTCCCTAGTAAATGGCATGTTCCACTTGTACTCTTTCTATCTAGTTTACAACCAGCAAAATCAGAGTCTGAGTAACCAATTAAAGTACATGTAGCTCCCTTAGGATACCATAATCCCATGTCTTTTGTTCCTAACAGATATTTAATTATCCTCTTAACTGCTGTTAGATGCGATTCTTTAGGATTTGCTTGATACCTAGCACACATGCATACACTTAACATGATATCTGGCCTACTAGCAGTAAGATAGAGTAATGAGCCTATCATACCTCTGTATTTTGACATATCAACAGGTTTACCTTGTTCATCCTTGTCCAGATAACAGGCAGTACTCTTTGGAGTTGCCATCTCCTTAGCATTTTCCATGCCAAACTTCTTGATCAACTCTTTGCAATACTTGGTTTGGCTAATGAAGATTCCATTTTCTGTTTGCTTTATTTGTAGTCCAAGGAAAAAGTTCAGTTCACCCATCATTGACATCTCAAACTCATTCTGCATAAGACTTGCAAACTCATTGCACAAATGCTCATTAGTAGCACCAAAAATTATGTCATCCACATAAATTTGTACAAGTAAAATGCTATGTGCCTTTTTCTTAGTGAACAAAGTTGTGTCAACTTTACCTCTTTTGAAACCTTTTTCAATTAGAAAATTGCTTAACCTTTCATACCAAGCTCTAGGAGCTTGTTTTAAGCCATACAAAGCTTTAGACAGTTTATAAACATGGTTAGGCAAATCATTATTCTCAAAACCAGGTGGTTGACTAACATATACCTCTTCTTGAATAACTCCATTTAAGAAAGCACTCTTTACATCCATTTGATACAATTTAAATCCCATTATGCAAGCATAAGCAAGTAGCATTCTTATAGCTTCTAATCTTGCTACTGGTGCATATGTTTCATCATAGTCTATGCCTTCCTCTTGATTATACCCTTTGGCTACCAACCTAGCTTTGTTTCTCACAATTATGCCATTTTCATCTAGTTTATTCCTAAAAACCCATTTTGTACCTATTATTTGACTATTCTTGGGTTTAGGCACTAGGTTCCATACTTGATTTCTCTCAAACTGGTTTAATTCATCATGCATAGCCATCATCCAATGTTCATCAGTTATAGCATCATCCATATTCTTAGGTTCTACTTGAGACACGAATGCCATATGATTACATGCATTTCTAAGAGATTGTCTAGTAGTTACCCCCTTTGTAATTTCACCAATGATGTTATCAATTGGATGATTTCTGACAATCCTCCATTCCTTTGGTAAGTCAGGCTGCTGTTCTGTTTGCTCCTGCTGCAGCATCTCTCCTTTGGAGCTTTCATTTCCTTCATTGTCTTGTTGCTCTTCTAAGACAGTTTTCTCAATTGAATCTTAAAGCCTTTGTCACATAGTTGACTTATACTTAGAAGGTTGTGTTTCAGTCCCTCAACATAAAGTACATCCTCAATGATTGTTGTTGAGTCACTTCCAATGTTGCCAATGCCAAGTATCCTTCCTTTATTGTTGTCTCCATAGGTAACACTTCCACTTGATTTTGGAGTGAGTGTGATGAACTTGCTTTTGTCTCCTGTCATGTGTTTGGAACAGCCACTATCAAGGTACCATTTCACATTCTTGGCCTTCAAACACACCTACAAAACAGAGTTCATGTTTGTGTCTTAGGTACCCAAAACTGTTTGGGTCCTTTTGGGTTAGTTCCATCAAAAGTTCCTTTTGGAACCCACACATACTTAGACTTGTTATATGCAGAAATTCTGTAATGGCATGTTGTAGCAGTATGACCTTTCCTAGCACAAAAATAGCATCTAACAAATGGTGTTTTTGATGTCTTAGGTACAGCAAAAAACTTTTTAAAAGATTTCTCATGTATCTCAGGTTCATAGCCTATTCCAGCCTTATCATAAACACACTTTTGCTGTCCTAACAATGCTTCTAAGTTATCTCTACCATTTGTGAATCTTGCTAAGTCATTTTTCAGTTTTTCAACCTCTTTGGACAGTGAGCAGCACTTAGAACAGTTAGAGGTAGATGCAATCAAGACTTTATTCCTAGCATCTAGTTCTCTTTCTTTCATTTTCAAGCATGCATATTCATCACATTGTTTAGCAATTATTTTTCTAGAAGAGATAAGTTGTTTTGCAATCTTAAGATATTCAGCATGCAATTCATCAAATGCATCTTGTAATTCCTCAAAAGTAGGTTGAGAATCTGAATTTACCTCACTTTCTGAATCACTGTCATTGCTGGCCATCAAGCACAAGTTTGCCTCCTCAGATTCAGATTCATCAGTGGAATCTACATCATTATCATCCCATGCAATATAGGCCTTTCTTGGCTTTCTCCACTTCTTGTCCTTTGAGTCAAACTTTTCAGTTTTGTCCTTCTTTTGTAGCTTTGGACAATCAACCTTTATGTGGCCAGTCTTTCCACATTCATAGCAAGTGATGTTGTTGGAAGAGTTGTCACCTTTGCTGAAGTTTCTTTTGGGAAGGGTGGATGACTTTCTTTTGAAGTTGCCTTTCTTCTTTAGGAACTTCTTGAATTTTCTGACTAACATTCCCATTTCTTCTTCAGATTCTGCCTCTTGTACTGAGTCATCATCATCACTGTCTTCTACTTCTCTGGCTTGTGATTTCAGAGCCAATCCCTTTTTCTTTTTATCAGTTTCTTCACTTTCATTCAATCTGTTCAGCTCTAGTTCATGTTCTTGCAGCTTGCCAAACAGTGTAGCAATTGTCATTGAAGACAGATCTCTTGATTCTGAAATTGCAGTGACTTTAGGCTGCCATTCTCTACTTAGGCATCTCATTACTTTGTTGATTTGATCCTCATTTGATATAGCTTTACCAAGACCAGCAAGTTGATTGACAATATGTGTAAACCTCTTTTGCATTTCACTCATTGGTTCTCCTTGCTTCATTCTGAACAGCTCATACTCATGTGTGAGAGTGTTCATTCTTGCTCTTTTGACATCAGTAGTTCCTTCATGTGTTACTTGTAATGTGTCCCACATCTCCTTTGCTGTCTTGCAATTTGAAACCCTGAAAAACTCATCACGGCTCAAAGCAGATGTTATAATGTTCTTAGCACGTGCATTATATTGAATTCTTTTCTTATCATCCTCATTCCATTCAATTTTAGGCTTATTTCTTGGAGCACCATTAGCATCCACAGTAGAGGGGACAAATGGTCCATTTTCTACTGCATCCCATATGTCTACACCAGCTGCCTCAAGAAAGAATACCATTCTTTCCTTCCAATAGATATACTCAGATCCATTGAAGGCAGGAGGGCGTGCAAGGGAAGCCCCTTCATTTAAGCAGTCATTGGAAGCCATACTCTTAAAGCTGTTAAGCCAAACTTAAGAGTTTAGCTCTGATGCCAATTGTTGTTTTGGCTTCAAAGACTCAAGAGGGGGGGTGAATTGAGTTTTCAAAAATTCTTCCTTTTCAAAAACTTACTTTTCAAATTAGATTTGCCTCAGGATCACTAATAGATTAAGAAAGGGCTTTTCAAGATTCAGAACAGATAATACAGGTATTAGATACAGGCCTTAATCAGTCAGCAACTGAAATTACAATATATCATTTTCTGATTCAGTTTCAGTTTTGATCAACTCTGTTTTTCAACAATTAATAACTCAAGATTGATTGCAATAATACTTCTGGTTTCAATTCAAATTGAACAGATCAAGTTCTCAACTTTAACAATCAAGTTTTATAGCATACAATTCAATCTTTAAGAAACAAGAATAGATTGTATATGATTGAGTTTTGAGCCTTGCAATTCAGTTCAGATATTGAGCCTTAAGATCAGATTTGAACAACACAGATTAGATTGCAGTTTGCACAATGTTCAAACAGGTATTACAGATTATAACAGAAACAATATTGAACAATGTATATCAAGAACTCAGTTTTAAGCGTAATACAGAAATTAAAGAGCTTTGAGTTTAGGAATACCACACAACCAGATTTATCCTGGTTCAGTCACCACCACTGTGACCTACATCCAGTCCCCACTCCACATGTGGGATTTCACACACTAACACAGCAAGCTTTAGCCAGGTAGCTTGAAAAACCTTTACACCACAGAGCACTTCTTTCACTTCTAGGATACCACACCTCTTGTGAAAAAGCCTCAATGTTCTTCCTTAGGATTCCTCACCCTAATCACACAGAGAGACTCCCTCTCTCTTACAATGTAATAGAACAGAAAAATTGATTTCTAACTCTCAAAAGTTGAATACACAAATTGAAGCCCTTAATGAGAATGAAACACTCTTTTCACAATAAGCTCAAGAAAGATGATGAATGATTTTCACAATTGATCTCTCAACTTGATTTCGTGTGTTTCTGATATGATATATATTTTTAGTATTCTTTTGATCCCACTTTATATAGAAAACAAGTTGTAACCGTTTTGGGATCAGTTCAAACAGATTTGAGTCTGCAATCAGAATCAGCTGTACTGATTCAAGTTCTTGGACAGGGGTTGAGTACAGGGATGTATTAACCATTTTACATACTGAAAGTTTCTGTACACCTGTGTAATACATGGCTGTACGAGTTCTTTAAAAACTTGATCTTGGTTAATCCATCAGTACCACCAGTACACCCATTCAGTACATCTATGTATTAATGAACATCAGATTTTTCCAGAAACTTGAATACACGAGTACATAGCATATGTACAGGCCTGTATTCAGTTAACCATTTATAACTGATCTGATTTCATGTTATTCATAGGTGTAGTACATCTATGTACTGAATATTAAGAACTTTATATTCACTTGTCAGTTACAGGAAATGGTATTAATCCCTTTAATACATGGTTGTACTGACAGAGAATTTACTTAACTTCCAAAAAAATCATTTTCATTAAAACTTATTCCTTTTTAATGCAGGTTATGAAAATTGATTTTCTTCATGCATCATTTCAACTGAGCTATTTGTGAGTAAGAGATTTCTTCTCTTACAAATCATCTAAGACTTAAATCTAAATCTCCTTTAAGCTCTTGTCTTGATGACTACTTGATGTTTGTCCTTGCTTGTTGCTCCTTGAGCTCTTCAAGTTCTTCTTTGGATATTCTCCTTTAATTGCTTACTGAACTTGATACTTTACAGCTTGATACCTGTCTTTGCAATTTGATACTAAAACACTTGCACACACATTAAATTGTATATTTGTCATATATCAAAATCTCTATGTCATTGAGTCTTACATATATCTCTTGGGATATTTTTGAGGCTTTTACACAAGGGATTGTATATCCTGTGATTTGTGTTAAGGGTTTTCTTCATTGTAAAGGTTCTAGCTGTGCCTGTTTAAAAGCTAGTGTTTGAGGCTCTTACACAAGGGATAGTATGTCTTGAGATTTGTGTTAAGGGTTCTCTGATTTGTAAAAGTTCTAGTTGATCCTGTTTAAAAACTAGAGTTGATTGAAAGCCCTTGGTCGTATTGCCTTGGGGACTGGACGTAGGCCACGTGGGTAGTCTGTGGCCGAACCAGGATATATTGTTGTGTTCATTTTCTTTCCCTATCCTCTTTACATTTCCACATTTTATTTATCGCGCTTTAATTTCAAAAGTTTTATTTTTTATAAAGCACCTTAATTTGAAAAGAATCTTTTATCCGCTGCGATTATGTTTTAACTTTGAAAAAGGTTTTGATTTTTACCAAAAGATTTCATCTTTATTTAAAACCCAATTCACCCCCCTCTTGGGTGATGGTTGCCATGGCCAACAAGTGGTATCAGAGCTTCGGCTCTGGTTAGTAGCTTAACAGCTTAGAGTTAAGATCCTTTGGTAACCTTTTTGAGTTTTCCAAAATGTATGGTTTTGAAATTGACAAACCACCATTATTTAATGGTGAGAATTATGTTTATTGGAAAATGAGAACTGAAATTTTTATACAGTCAATTGATGTCGACTTATGGGATATTGGAGTTCATGGACTCATTCTCAAACCCAAAGAACATCAGTCTGAGTTTGATAAAAACTGTTTTTGCTTGAATCTCAAAGCTATGCAAATTCTCAGGAATTGCTTATGCGATGATGCTTGTGAGAAAATCAAAGATTGTGATTGTGCCAAGGATATTTTAAATGTGCTTGATTATAATTACCTTGTCACTAACAATTTTGAGAGTGAAAGTAATTACAGGAAAGGGCAAAACTCATTGGAGGAAAGAAATCCTCAAGAATATGCCAAGAAGAAGGACCACAAAAGCAAAGAGTCATATATGCAAAAAATAGAAAATATTCTCAAAGTGACTCAAAGGAATTTGGAGGTAAACGATGCTGAACTCAAATCATCAAATGATGAATGGTCACATGCATACAATAATTTGTATGATGAATTGTTGAGTTTAGAAAATAAGAATTTAAATTCCTTGAAAAGTATTTCATCAATGGAAAATGATTTGGAAAAATTGAAAAATGAATATACTTTTCATGGTGAAGAAAATTTTACGAAATTTGAATCCTCTTCATGCTATGAAAATTACATAATTCTTGACAATAAAATTGAGGACTTACTTCATGAAATTGCTAAGACAAAGGTTTTCACACATGTACAACCTCCACATGAAAAAGAAGAAATTCATACCAACTATGATTTGTCAACTATTAAACATGACATACATCAAGGTCATAATCATTCTATAGTTGAATATGAAAATTGTTATATGAAAAATAAAAATAATGTAAGATGTAATTATTGTGGAAAGTTAGTACATATTTCTCATATGTGCAATTATAGGAAAAACCATTTAATGAGAAACAAATTTGCTTGGGTGCCTAAAGGCACAAATGTCTTGTCCACTAATCCACAAGGATCCAATACAAAATGGGTACCAAAAAGTTTCTCTAGTACTTCTAATTTGCAGGAAGAATTCAAATCGAGAAACAAGCTATCTTGAAAAAGGAGGGGACTTCAAGAAGAATGCTTCATAATTCAAATATTGCAATCACCACATATAGAAGCAAATGTTTCTTGATGAATAAGTCAAACAAAGTAGACAAATTAAAAGCCAAATTCAAGCTCAAGCAAAAGTTGGTAATAAAGAATGAACTTGTGAATTCATACAACGAGGTAACTTTATCCACTACTTTCTATATGTGCTCAAACTTGAAATCTGCTAAATGGAAGTATGTTGATAATTATGTTCACATGAAATCAATCAAGCTTTATCAAAATGTTGTATGAAATTTGTGCTAGATGCCATGTTTGTGTTTGTATGTTGATTGATTATTATTTAAAGTACGGCATTAATAATGTGTATAAGTTATAAATTTCCCTTATTATGAAAATTTCAAAAATGAATAGGATAATCGATTAGATAATCGATTATGCTTCTTCGAGAAAATAGGGAAGAAAGTCAGAATTACTGTAATCGATTATAGAATGGTCTTAGAAAATTCGCAGAAAACAGTAGGCACATAATCGATTAGCATAATCGATTATGCTACGAACTTTGGCATTTTTGAAAATATTTTGTTTTAAATCAAATCCTAATTAATTTTATAGTAAGTGCCTCTTTATAAAAAGATATCTGATTTAACTTTCTAATCTTTTTCACGATATCAAATTCAAATGATTTCAAATTTGAATGTATCTTGACATTAATTTCTTTTATGATATATAAATATTTTGAAAATTATATCTTTACTATTTTCTTTCAAAATCTGATTTGAATTTTTTTTTTTTTTTCAGAAGCTGTCTTGTTACACATTCAAATCTTTAGGTTCGAGAGTTAAGTATATCTCCAGCTTTCAAGGAGGCTCGTACCTAATGAACCAATGGCTTTTACGAAGCAATGACAATAATAATCCAATGGAAGCCTTAAAGACTCCATACAGAAAATGATAAGTACATAAATACGGTAGCATTGCCGTTCATAAACAAAAACAAAAGCACAAGTTGTTCTAACTGTAAAGATCATCATCATCAGCTCCCCCAGCACTTGCAAAGGGGTCGGATGCAGTAGCAGCAGCACCGCCACCAGAGGTGGTATCTGCGAACCTGAACTCAGATCCAAACCCTCTTGATTGCTGCAATGTTTGGGCAAATGCCTGATACTTGCGAATGTCAGCATCACTTACACTCCTTCGTGCATACTTCATTGATTCTTCGAATGAGCTGCCTTGATTTCTGCTACATCTTCGTCTTCAATATCCTCTTCCATGGCCTCAGGGTTATCTTGTCTCCTCCTCTCTCTCAATGTCCTTCTCAATGTTCTCTCTTATAGCATACTTGCATGCACGCTGGCAAATCTCAGTAATATCAGCACCACTGAAACCTTGAGTATACTTGGCAAGGGCCCGAAGGTCAACATCTTTTGAGATGGGGGATTTTCTCAAGCAGGCTTTAAATATTTGATGACGGGAATCCTCATCTGGAAGGGGTATATAAATCAACTGGTCGAGACGACCTGGTCTCAAAAGTGCAGGGTCTATAATGTCTGGTCGATTAGTAGCCCCAATGATGAACACAGTCTTCTTTGCTGACATCCCATCCATTTCAGTAAGCAGTTGGTTCAAAACCCTATCAGCAGCACCACCAGCATCTCCTACTGTCCTACACTACTGCCTCTCTGAGTTGCAATAGAATCAAGTTCATCAAAGAATAGGACACATGGAGCAGATCCACGAGCCTTGTCAAAAATTTCCCTCACATTAGCCTCACTTTCTCCAAACCACATTGTGAGTAGCTCAGGACCTTTTACACTGATGAAGTTCGCCTGACATTCATTGGCAATAGCTTTTGCAAGAACCACAACCAGGAGGACCATAGAAAAGAACCCCCTTAGAAGGCGACATTCCAAACTTCTCAAACTTTTCAGGGTGCTCCACTGGATATTGAACAGTCTCTTGGAGTTCTCTCTTAACATTTTCAAGACCACCATTATCTTCCCAGCTGACATTTGGCACTTCAACAACTGTTTCACGGAGAGCAGAAGGATTGCTTGACCCAAGAGCAGTCTGGAAATGCTCATTTGACACTGCCATTGAGTTCAGCATCTCGGCATCAATGGTCTCATCTTCCAAATCGATCACTTCCATTTTCTCTCTGATGCACTGAAGTGCAGCTTCAGTAAACAAAGCAGCTAGATCAGCACCAACATAGCCATGGGTGTCCTTAGCAATCCTTTCTAGATCAACATCTTCAGCAAGCTTCATATTTTTTGTATGGATTCGAAGAACCTCAAGACGCCCAACTTCATCTGGAACACCAATATCTATCTCCCGATCAAACCTTCCAAACCTCCTAAGAGCAGGGTCAACCGTCAATGCTATTCGGACGATTTGTGGCCCCAATAACAATTACATGTGCTCGGGATTTAAGCCCATCCATGAGGGTCAAGAGCTGGGAAACAATTCTCCTTTCCACTTCACCATGAGTCTTCTCCCTCTTTGGAGCTATTGAATCTATCTCATCAATGAAGATGATGGAAGGTGCATTCTTCTCAGCTTCCTCAAATGCCTTCCTCAGATTGCTTTCACTCTCACCAGCCAGTTTTGACATGATCTCAGGGCCATTGATACAAAAGAAGGCACCAGTTTCATTTGCAACTGCACGGGCAATTAAAGTCTTACCAGACCTAGGGGGCCCATAAAGCAGAATTCCTTTTGGTGGCTTGACACCAATAGACTTGAATAATTGTGGATGCGTCAGTGGCAATTCCACCAGTTCCCGAATTTGAGCCATCTGCTTTCTTACACCACCAACATCATCATAACCAACCTCATCTAAGCGATTCTCATCTTCCCTTTTAACAGGTTCTCCTTCACAGAAGATCTCTGTGTCAGGAGCAACGACACAATACTCAGCTGGGTCAGTTTCAATAACCTTGAATTCTACGCTTCTCATCCCTCCTCTCACAAGGAAAAGGTCACCGTTCCTCACTGGACGATATGCCTCCTGGATGATTTGAAAATTGAATAATCATTTGATTCATGATCATACTTTAATGGAAAATTGATTTCTTATCACGAATTAATATACCACATATTTTCAAAGTGAATATCATTTAATATTGTGATATTAAATCCTTGATGTTAATTGATTCAAAAATTTACTAAGGATCAAATCTTTTTGAAATGTAAATGATCAATAAGTGATTATATCACTTTAATATCTTTAAAACATCGTAATAAAGAGAATTCAATTTTTAAGATTTTAAATTCAAAATTCAAAATATTTTTATTAACTTTGAAATTTTTAATAATGGAAATATATTTTGAAATCTAGAAATCACAATTTTCTCATTTCTCTTTAAAATCAAAATCTGATCGACAAATTATTTGTTGATTTATGATTGAACTTTATTAGATGTTGATTGTGGTAATAAATCATTGATATTGATTGATTTGAAAATCTTTTGAGAAGTGATTTTAAAACTTAGATGATCAACATAAATTATGATGATATTGCTTTTTAATGGTTCAAGATTTCAAATTTCAAATTCAAAATTCAAATTTTTGGCTATTTTAAAAAATTTACGATGATATAATTTGAAATTCAAAATTGTCTATTTTATGGAAATCTTTTATTATACCACAAATACATAAATGGAGATCTTTTAAGATAGTGGTTAATAAAGAAAGTTTTTTAAAAGAGTTTGATATATCTTATTTGAATATTTCTTTTTTCCAAATGAGGATTTCAAATCCAATCTTTTATGATTAATTTCAAAAATCTCATTAAATTGGAAATCTAAGTGAATAATTTGAAATTCAAATTTTCTGAGTTTATGGAAAAGTTTTCAAGTGCACCACAAACTATTAAATGTACATTTATTAAGATACACTAGTGCAAAATATGCATTTAACATCGAGGTTTTAACATCGGTTTTAACAAAACCGATGTGAAAAAGGAGGCGGTGACATTTTTTAAATTAAATTGAAATCTTTTAACATCGGTTATCATAAAAACCGATGTGATAAAATATTTAACATCAGTTTTTATAAAAACTGATGGGCAAAAGTAAAACAAAAAACAATTTTTTTTATCAGAATAAGATTAGATATCAGTTTTAGAATAATCGATGTGGAATAGTAATTTTAGACATCGGTTTTTTGATAACCGATGTGGAAAAGGGAAACAAAAACCAAAGAATTTTAATCAGCCATAAGATTACACATCAGTTTTATTATAACCGATGTGGAAGATTGAACAAAAAAATGAATTTTTTAAGCAGCAAAATGTATAACATCGGTTTTTGTTGTTAACCGATGTGGAAATCTGTATAACACGGTTTTGTGTATAACCGATGTGTATTTTCATTTTGTTTTCTTTTATTCATCCCTCCCATTCCCTTTCTTGCACGCTACCCCAATATTTTCTCTGTTGCATGTGCGCTCCGTAACCCTCACACCCTCACACCTCCGTTCTTGCTCGCTCCGCCGCGTCCTCCGCTGTCACCTCAGCCTCGAAGCCCCTCCGCTTGCTCCGCCGCTTCGTGCCGTGACCCTGTATCCTCCGGTTGCTCCGCCGTTTCCTGTAGCCTCGAAGCCCACTGTCCGACGCTTGCTCCACTAGCTCCGCTGCTTGCTCCGCCGCTTAGTCATCTCAGGTAATGCCTCTTATACCATGTTTCTAAGGAAGGATTAAAATGTGGTGCTCTGATGATGGTCAAATGCCTGGAAACTTGTCCTGCTTTCTGGCTCATGGCAGTGTGTTATCTGTTTTTTGTTATTGTGGGTTGAGGTGGTTTATTTTAAAATTCCAGCAAAAGTTTGATTTAGAAGTCTGGAGTTCTGTCTGGTTTAGGGGTGGTGCTGTTTCTGGTTTTATTAGGGGTGATGCAGGTTCTATATGGCTTTCTATGTTGGTCTGTGCACTACACAGTGTAGTTTTTGGTTTTCTAGCATGCAGGCGTTATCTTTATGTACTGGATAGGTATTTATACTGTCTGCAGAATCTGTTTTCTGGTTCAAAATCTCTCTACTACAGTACGGTTTTATTTAGCTTGTTGGCATGTCTAAATACAAAAGGAATGGGTACATTTAGTGGAAACCATGCTATATGGTGACTTTATGAGGTTATTCACGCTGAAGGCAGCAAGCTATGAAGGTTGCAACTCTTGTTTTGGTTACAATTTTAAGAGTATGTAAGTCAGTAAAATGTGCATATAGTATAACTTGGGGATTCAAGAGGGAACAATGATTCTGGATGGGGGGAAGATTAGAGTTATAGTTCAACCTTATAGCAACATTTAGTGCGTTGGTTGATACAATACCCAATCTCACTGGTTTTGTTTCTCATTTATTGTTGGTTGTCTCCAGTGTGTGAGAAGGTGGAAAGCAAGGGAAGAATGGGCTGTGTTTTTCAATGTGTTTGCATGTGCCTGTGTATGTTCCTTTGTTATTTCTTTTCACTAGTTTATTTTCATTTTATTTACTTCATTTTTCTTAATGTTTAGGATTTGTAGCATGTAAAGCAAGTGATACTCCATGGGCATAGCTTAAATTACAAACAGGTATGGTAGATTTATCTTTATAATGTTTTTTCTATTGGGTTATTTTGGTTGTCATATTGAATTACTAAATCTTTGTGTTACTTTTTTTCCCCATTTAGAATTAGAATAATTTATGCTCTTACTTTTGTTAGATTGCTCCATTTTTTGATTTGCTTTAGTGAAATATCTCTTCATGTCTCTGGTAGGTTTTAGAATATTTTATCCCCAAATAGAAGTGAAGTCCATCGGATTTGCAAACCATAGGGTAGGATGCGCTGTTTAAGAATAAATGATCATATGAAGGATTTGTTCCATTAACTGTGTAATGTCTATATAGTTTGCTGTTCAGTTTCTTTTAGAAAACTTTTTAAAGAGCTATCACCCTTTGTTTGTGAATGAATGTATTGTGTTTGTGACAATGTGCTAGAGACAAGAGTATATTTGTGCAATTAGTTATAGCTTCTTAATTTCTCTTTCTCTTTCAGGGTTTCTTGATTATTTGAAACTTAGGATTTCGTTTCCACACTTATTGTGTTTCTTCCCACACCCGGTAAGCTTTCTCATCTCTATTTTTCTAGTTTGATTTTTGTTTGCTTTAACTTGGGGATTGGAGTGTTTTATTACTTTTTTAGTGTTAATTAATTAGTAAAGCCTTAGTTTCTCGTTTGAGATGCAATATTAATGAGCACACGTGTATGTGCTTAAGGTACAGGTCATTATATTGGATCTTGAATTGTCCAAGTTGGATAGTTTGGGAAATTTTTTTTTCTTCATTCAGTTAAAATAGTTATTCATTGATTCTCATGTTATATACCTGATGAAAGTTCGGATTGATACATTTCCTTTCGTTCTCAGGGTGCATACTTTATCGTGGTGGATGTCATCGCGTTCAAGTCGTGTACGTCGGAGACCGAAGGGAAATGCTGCCGAAATTTCGTCGAGTATGAGCATAAGAGTTAAGGACTAACTGTTAACCGAATGTTGAAAAAGTTTCTTCTCGAATGGGATAGGGCCATACCCTATCATAAGAAGTAGTTGATGAAGATGTTGGACTAAGTATGAAGTTAATGTTTTAGTCATGGATCGCAGTTGGATGAATGCTAGATGGACAAGTGATGAGTATGAGAATGGAGTGGAAGATTTTCTACAATTTGCAAAAACAAATGCTCCTGATAGTAGTGACGGAAGGTTTTGTTGTCCTTGTGTTAACTGTTTGAATGAGAGACGACTAGAAGCTGACGAGATACGGTATCATCTTATTTGTGAGGGGATTTGCAAGAGTTATACAATATGAATATGTCATGGTGAATCGTTAGACAGGCCAAGGGTGTCGGATAGAGAGGAAGTTGATGACGTAGATATGGACGATGGACTAGAGGACATGATCCGTGATATTGGGCAAGAGTCCTTTCGACGAGCACATGTGTATGATACTTTGTACAGTGATGCGGAAGTGGCTTTGTATCCGGGGTGCACTAATTTCACACGGTTGTCAGCGGTGTTAAGATTGTTCAATGTGAAGGCGAGAAATGGGTGGAGCGATAAAAGCTTTACCGAATTGCTTGAGTTGTTGAAAGACATGCTTCCAGAAGGTAACACATTACCATCCCGAAACTATGAGACGAAGAAGATATTGTGTCCGATGGGTATGGAGTATAAGAAAATACACGCTTGCCCCAATGATTGCATATTGTACAGGAAAGAGTTTGAAGAGATGCACGAGTGCCCCAGGTGTGGGGTATCACGCTACAAAGTGAAGGATGGTGATTCTAGTTGTGATGCGGTCACCAAGGGTCCTCCTGCGAAGGTGTTATGGTATCTTCCAGTAATTCCGCGGTTCAAGCGATTGTTTGCTAATGAAAAGGATGCAAAGAATATTAGATGGCATGCAAATGAGAGGAAATGTGATGGACAGCTTCGTCATCCGGTTGATTCTTTGCAATGGAAGAGAATTGATAGTTTGTTTCCGGAGTTTGGCAATGAGCCCAGAAACCTCAGGCTTGGACTTGCTACCGATGGAATGAATCCATATGGAAACTTAAGTAGTATTCATAGTTCATGGCCTGTTCTCCTAGTAATTTACAACCTATCTCCTTGGTTGTGCATGAAGCGCAAATACATTATGTTAAGTATGATGATTTCGGGTCCAAAACAGCTAGGAAATGATATTGATGTTTATCTGAGTCCATCGATTGAAGACTTGAGAAAGTTGTGGGATGAAGGCATTGATGTGATCGACGGGTATTGCCGTGAGACTTTCAGATTGTGTGCCATGTTATTTTGCACCATCAATGACTTTCCAGCATACGGGAACTTGTGCGGGTATAGTGTTAAGGGGCATAAAGCATGTCCAATATGTGAAGAAGGCACATGTTACCATCAACTACAACATGGAAGGAAGACAGTCTACCTTGGGCATCGGAGATTTCTCCAGCATAATCATCCCTATCGTAGGTTGAGAAAAGCTTTGAATGGACTTCCGGAGAATGCAATTGCTCCGGTGGCCCTGACTGGAGACCAAGTTTATGAACGGGTGAAGAACACTAATGTTATCTATGGGAAGTCCCAAAAGAAGGCTACTGAGAAGAATATATGGAAGAAGAGGTCGATCTTCTTTGATCTTCCATATTGGTGCAAGCTTGATGTAAGACATTGTATTGATGTGATGCATGTGGAGAAAAATGTGTGTGACAGTTTAATCGGAACGCTTCTCAACATTCAAGGCAAGACAAAGGATGGTGTGAATGCTCGTCTGGATCTAGTTGCGATGGGTATACGAGAGCAGTTAGCTCCACATAAAGTGGGGGATAAGAAGACTTATTTGCCCCCAGCATGTCATACTTTATCAAAAAAAGAGAAAAGAAGTTTCTGTGAATGTCTACGGGGAGTCAAAGTGCCACAGGGTTACTCTTCAAATATCAAGAGACTTGTCTCAATGAAAGATCTCAGATTAGTTGGCTTAAAGTCTCATGATTGCCATGTCTTGATGCAATAACTACTACCGGTGGCCATTCGTGACATCTTGCCTAAAAAAGTCAGACATGCCATTACTAGGTTATGCTTATTCTTCAATGCTATATGTAGCAAGGTCATTGACACTAAAAAGTTGGATGACTTGGAAAATGAGGCAGCCATTATCTTGTGCCAATTGGAGATGTATTTTCCACCTTCATTTTTTGACATCATGGTTCATTTGATTGTTCATCTAGTGAGGGAGATTAGATTGTGTGGCCCCGTTTATTTAAGATGGATGTACCCGGTTGAGCGATACATGAAGATCTTGAAAGGATATATGAAGAATCCACACCGTCCCGAAGCATCTATTGTTGAAAGGTATGTTGCAGAAGAAGCTATTGAGTTTTGTACAGACTACATGTCAGAAGCGGAACCTGTAGGGCTTCCGAAGTCTCGTAATGAAGGAAGATATGATGGGAAGGGTACACGAGGTATCACTGTTAAGAGCATGGATCGGGAGGAAATGCTTCAAGCACATTTGTATATATTGAATAACACTGATGAGGTTGAACCATACTTATGTGAGCACAAAAGCATCATCAACGAAACTTATCCTAGAATGAATGAAAAATGGTGTTTGAACAAGCATAATAAGACTTTCTTGAACTGGTTTAAAGAAAAAATTGCAAAGGATGATACTACTTCTGATACATTAAAATGGCTAGCACAGGGACCTAACTTTGATGTCATATGCTGGAGTGGGTATGATATCAATAAGTTTTCCTTCTATACAAAGTCCCAGGATGACAAAAGTACTATGCAAAACAGTGGGGTTATGGTCGTCGCTGAGTCCATGAATTTCTCTAGTTCGAAAGATAAAAACCCTATTATGGCATCCGTTTCATACTTTGGGATCATTGAAGAGATCTGGGAGGTTGATTACACGAAGTTTAGAGTGCCTGTTTTTAAATATCAGTGGGTCGACAGTAACAATGGTGTGCAAACATTCAAATTGGTGGACCTTAATAAGGTAGGTAATAAAGAAGAGCCTTTCATCATGGCATCCCAAGCAAAACAAGTGTTTTATATCCGTGATCCTTCTAACAAAAGGTGGTCAGTGGTTCTCCAGGGAAAAAACATGTATAATGGTAGTGAGGGAAATCAAGATTCAACTCTTGATATTTCTGACACTCCTTCTTTCTCAACACGGGTGCCAAATTTCAATGAGGAAAATGAAGTGGACGATGTACATGCTACTCGTAATGATCACCAAGAAGGGTTATGGGAGAACGTTACTACTTGACCACAATGTAAGTTTAGTTTGAGTTATGTTTAAAGTCATATTATATGTTTACGTTGATATTTATAAGTTATGCTTACGTTGATTGATATTTATAAGTTATGTTTGATATTTATCTAGACATACTGACATTTTGTTTTTGTCTAAACAGGTATACATGGCTGATCCTGAGGATATCCCTCCTTCATGCAGCGGGTTGGTGACCCCGTCTTCGGGTAGAAAGGGTAGACGTGCCACACGAATGAGGAATTTGACTGCCAACCGTGGTTCAAATCAAAGGATAAGAATCGACTTTGATTGTAACCTCAATCCTATTGGGCCAATGGCAGAGCAGTTTAATAGTTTTGTGGCGACCCTTGCTCGAAGCAGGCCTAGCATACTTATTGAGCGTTGGAAAGATGTACCTCAGGGCGTGAAGGATCAGATATGGGAGAGTATTCTGGTATCTATACTTTTACGTCCTGTATTTGTATCTACTTTATTTTAATCTTATTAATATCATACAGTAATTCGTTGATTCTTTTGGTGTTAATGTAGCTCACCTTTGACCTGCCGGATATGACGGATATGAAGAAGCGTTGGATAAAGTATGCTGGTGAGCGTTGGAGGGGTTTTAAGGTGGACCTGGGCAGATACTATGTATTCAATCCTAGCTGTGAAAAGAACCCACTTGAGATGTACCCGTTTCTTGACCAGGCGACGTGGGATCTCTTTGTTCAGAGCCGACATGATCCCAGCTTTCAGGTTAACTTATTTGAGTTGTCTCTAAATTTATGTAATTTCATTAATTTTATTAATTTACTGATGTAATTTAATTGTCTTCTATTTATAACAGGAGAAGAGGAAAAAGGGGCAGGAAAACCAAAGCAAGAATGTCTATCCCCATGTACTGTCTCGTGGGGGATATAAAAAGCTTGCTCAGACCATGGTGGAAGAGGAAAAGAAAGCATGTCAGGAAGCAGCATCTCAGGCAGATCCTAATGCTAAAAATCATCCAGAAGTTGTTGATCCACCTCCACCCCCACGCCATCGTAAATGGAAGAGGGGCCGACAAAGAAAAACGGGACAATATACATTTGAGGAGGCCCGCCAAGTAGCTGAGAAGATTGTAAGTGTAGTTTGAATTGTAATTATGATTTTAACAATGTTACTTAATTGTAATGTGACCTAATATTTTATATGTTGCAGGATGTCTTGGACGAGCAGGCCACTCAAGGAACCTTTGTTCCTAGAGGACGCGAGGATATCTTAGCTGCTGCCATCGGTAAACCAGACCACCCGGGCTGTGTCATTGGTGTTGGATGGGGCGTTGGCATTCGCCACTACCATGGTTCATCTTCACACCAACGCCATAGGGATGTTGCTGCAGATAGAGAACGGCTAAAACAAGAGATTGCAGATGAGCTTAGACAGGAGATGACCTAGCAGTTTAACCAGCAGATGGCAATAATGGCTGCTATGTCCCAACAATTCACAAGTGTCCAACCCTCTGTCCAACCCTCTGTCCATGTGAGCACTAAGGGCTCATGTGATCCTCCTCATCAGCCTGATGATGATGATGATGATGATGATGACGCCCCTGATAGGTGTGAGCTGAATGTTGATGATCATCATGATATTCTGCCTAAAAGGTCAGATCCAGGAAGACCAGAGAAGTCTGCTCCTGCCAAGGTATTCATTTGACCATTCAATTAATTACGAATGAAATAACTTAACTGTGATTACTAATGTATATCTTTTTTGTTGTTTAGGGGAACGACAAAGGGGATCCTGGTGATGTTTTTAAACTTCTTGCTATAGAGCTTGTCACCATGGAGGTTGATGCAGCTTTGGTAAGGTTGGAACATGATGGCAGGGCGGATGACGAACTGTATATCCCAAAGAAGGAACTTATGGAGATGGCGCTCGACCATGAAATGGCTAGTGCTCACCACATCTCGTTATGGTGCACGTAAGTATATTTTATTTATAAGTTAAATAATTAAATTTTAAATACTATGATAATTAACATGTTTTATCAATATATTAGGTATCTGCATCGCATGTTAGCTAATCAGGGCAACCTCACCCTTTATGGGTTCATTGACCCCATGCTCATTCAGGGTGATGTTCTCCTAACATCAGAAGACCCGGTCGCCACCATACGTGATATAGTTGCCCGAGACCATCATCAGTTCTACCTTGCGCCTTATCTCAATAAGTAAGTACCAGTTATTTAATTATAACTATATATGACTTAGTCACTAATTGTTCCACAAATGCAGACAACATTGGCAGTTGTTGATCTTGTGCCCTCGGTTGAATGCCGTGGTCTTCTTCTGCTAGATGGGAAATAAGCCGGCGAATGAACTGAAGCACATCATGGAAACGTAAGCATTAAAATAAGTTAGAATCAGTAATGAAGTTGTTTTAATTATCTGAAATCAATTAGATAAACTTTAATTAATGTTTATTTTCTTATGATAGGTCTATTGATGCAAGCCGCATGCTGTGTGGTGAAAGGTGTCGGGCTATTAGATGGATTATTCCTAACGTTAGATATTTATTAGTTCAAACGCTTCAAGCGCAGTAGGTATGATTATTGATTTCTATTTAATTTCTCATATTCCAACTGGGTTTCATTTGTACGTAATCTCATAGACAACGTGGATCATGGGAATGTGGATATTATGTGATGAAGTGGATGGTCGAAATTATCTCCTCCGGTATCACTGAAAGATGGCAGGAGGTAAATGCTAATTGGTAACAATTAGTTGTAACAATTATATATAGATTCGTTATATGTTTAATTTTAGTTTATTAAGATATAATCTTATGTCCAATTAAACTTGCAGATATTCAACAATCCGACTCCACTCTCTGATGCTGACATAAAAAACATAAGGATACGTTGGGCAACTTTCTTTCTTGAAGTGTACCAACAATAGTTTGTATGTAGTTAGTATATAAACGCATCATGTACTAGCTATAGTGTACTTTTGACAGATATATGTTTTGACATGAAATTTATAATATATCATATGTAGCTTTTTGGTTTCTAATTATCTTTGTTGTCTGAATGTAATTGAATATATTTATTGTTAGTAATCTTTTAATTTAGTGTGTTTTGGTTGTACAAAAGTGATTCTGTTGACAATATAGATTCTGTATTGATCTGGATTACTGGATTACTGAAACAGGTGAAAGGGCTGTCAATACTAAAAAGGATGGTTTTTTTAAAAAAAAAACACAAATTCACATCGGTTTATGAAAAAACCGATGTGGTAACCCCACTTTCCACATTGGTTATTTTAAAAACCGATGTGAAAAACAGACTTTCCACATCGGTTTTTAAAATAACCGATGTTGAAAGTGGGGTTACCACATCGGTTTTTTCATAAACCGATGTGGAAATTGCTGAAAAGGATTTATTGGCTTGCTGAAACAGACTTTTTTACATCGGTTTTAAAATCGATGTGAAAAGTGGTAATAAACCACATCGGCCTTTTCAACATCAGTTTGAAAACCGATGTGAAAAGGAAAAAAAAACCGATGTGAAATCCATTTTCTGCACTAGTGATAGATTGTGGTTAATGAATTTGGCATCGTTTTACTTTTGAGTATCTCTTGTCAAAATTAATCCAAGATTTTAAAATTCAAATTCAAATATTCTTAAAATTTGAATCTTGGAACTTAATTAAAATTGAAGGATCAAGACTAAATAAAAATTAATTAGAAAGATCCTCTAAGTCTAATTGTGAGAAACATATCAATATTTGTAATAAAGCCTTTTAATGTTTCCATAAGAAAGGTAGAGCCTTTGGAAATATAAAATAAATGTTTGAAATCTCAAATAGATAAAGTTGTGATGCTTCTATAAAGAGAGGGAAAATATTTTAAATATCATATAAATGCATAGAAGCTATTGAGTACCAATAAAATATTTGAAATTTGGAAAGATTTTATTAGAATGATGATATAAATGTATCCCTCATTAAGGTATTGAAAAATCATGATATGGGATAATATATTTTGTTTGGGAAAATAAGATATGAAAAATTAAACAGATTGAAATGATAATGCGCTAAAATTGTTACCTTTATTGAAGGATGGATAAGATGCATGTATGTGTTAATAAGAGCTAAACATTGATTCAATATGTACCTTTGCCTAATGTTATGAAGTTGATTAGAACATACATATATGAATCATAATACTAAACATGCAACCTAGAAATGATTGTCTTCTTGAATGTTATGTCTTCGATTTCTTGATAAAGATCAGTGTGCTTTTACTTGTGATATAAATTCTTAGCACTCTATCTTATTAGACATTAACATTATCCAACAAGTGGCGGTATTGAATTTGAAGTTTAAATGATTATTTGAAATAAAATAAAATAAAATAAAATAAAATAAAAATCTTCAATTTATGGATTGCTTTAACTACTCCACAAGCAATTAAAACTTATTGTGATTGTGATTAATAAGGAAATATTTTAAATCAATCACGGATTGCATGAATGCTTGTGTATGCATCCTTATTTTCACCTTGTTACTTCTAATCTGTGCGTTGAAGTGTGGAAACAAGACTATACAGGTTTTCTCCCAAGATATTGGCAAAATTTTGAAAACTCAAACAATAATCGATTATGAATAGTAGATAATCGATTATCAACAAGTCAGTGAGTCATTAATCAATTGAGATAATCGATTGCACGTGATATGGGGAGAAACTGGAAAATTCCAGAGGCGATATAATCGATTAGGAAAATTGTTTGTTTGTTCATCAACAAGTTTGTAACATGAAATGGAAAAGCTCAATGGAAGATAATGCAAGTTCAAAAGTTGGATGCAAATAAGGAGCGCCACATTATATCTAACTCATAAGTTTCTCAATCCCTAATTTCTTATAATATTATATATTGTGGATTGTTTGATGCTTGTTGTGGTTAAATGCTTGTCTACCCTTTCACCAATGCCCTTAGAAAAATGAAGTGTTAATTTCGAAATTTATTTTCGAGAGGGGGAGACAATTCTTTTGAAAGGGGGAGAAATACTTGCTTGCCTAAAGGAAATAATCATGTATTTGCAAAAAGGAAGAAATCCTTTTTACTATCATGGCTTTTGCTTTCGCACATACCTAATCTCTTGTAATATTCAATCTTGTGGATTGTTTAATACTTGTTGAAATTAAATGTGATTATATGCTTTCTCCTATAAATAAAATGATATTTTGAAAAAATTGTTTTCGAAAGGGGGATAAATATTTGCATGTTTAAGAGAAATATAAATATACAACATTATATACTTGTCAAGGGGGATAATTTTCTTTTAAACCGTGTTATATCTCTAAAACTCTCTTCTTGAAAATATGATTGTTTTTTTTTGGCTTTGCTTGAGGTGCCAACCTAGTTGGGATGTCTTGCAAAGTAGTGATGCCTTTGCATGCCTTTTATTCAAAAAAAAAAAAAATATGATTGTTTTTCATCTCCTTGATTCTCCTGGCATTTTTGCTTCCGCACATATCTGATATATGCATGCCATGGCTTATATCTCAAACTTAAAATTTGACTATAACTTTAGTGGATATATGCCATATTAGAGTTAGAAAATAATTTTCCCGCTTTTTGATAATGACAAAAGGGGGAGCGTTACATGAGTGCATGCTTAAGGGGGAGATAAGCTAAATTGAGAAATGAATTTTATAAATGCATGCTTAAGGGGGAGATAAATTTAAATTGGCAAATCTTCTATTGATTGCATGCTTAAGGAGGAGTTGAGCAAAATTATAAAATGAGATATATTTATTGCTTGCTCTAACTGCATAAGGTGAGGGGGAGTAGAGCGAAACTAAAATGTGTGATATATTTTATTACTCTAACTCTATCTTTTAGAAATTCCTTCATGAGATGTTTGTCATCATCAAAAAGAGGGAGTTTGTGGATATATGCCTTGATAGGTACATTTGTTTTGATGATGAACAAACGGGGAATTTCAAGTCCAATGACCCTCACACAAATTCAAAGGATCAAATTGCAAAAAGCATGACAAGGACTTAGTTGCAAAAAACGGCAAAAGGACATGCAAGCAATCAAGATGGGTTAAGGGAATTTTCCTTTACTATATTGATTGTTTTAGAAGATGTGTGTAAATGGTAAGTGGAGTTCTCAATTTAATATTGGTCTCGCACACATACATTTATCATGTGATTAAAAGATTTAACATGTGCTTAAAAGGATTATAACATGTGTTAAAATCTAAAAATTAATCATACTTAATGAGTAATCAAAATATTAATTGTCAAGATTCAAATTCGAGTAATAATCGATTATGACCAGACTTAATTGGCTTTAATTATGTTTTAATGAGTTATCAATCTCAGCCATTAAGTTTTTCAAATTCAAACTCAAACTTGAACAATAATCGATTATAGTGATACAATAATCGATTATGAATATGCTTAATTGGCTTTAAATGAACTTTGATGAGTAATTAAGTTTTTTAACCGTTAAGCATTCAAATATGATGTTTTAAATGTATATAATCGATTATAGGATTTGTATAATCGATTAGACATCTTTTGGAAGATTTGAATTTTGAATCAGAGAGACAATAATCGATTATGTAATGGATTATATGTTTTTAAAGTGCTGTCAGGATTTCAACCAGAGAGCCCATAATCGATTACATAATCCATTATGCTGTCAATAATCGATTATCATAATCCATTATGCTGCTGCTGTCTTTTCAGCATGTTTTCATAAAATAATCGATTATGGACTTCCAATAATCGATTATGGCACGACAGAATGTGTTTTAAGTGGGTTTTGACCTAATTTCTTTGAACCAACACTTCCCACATATAAAAGCAAATTTAGGCAGCCATCATATACAGAACACTACTATTTCTCTCTGTGCTAAAACTCTGAAAATCATTTTCTAATCTATTTCTCTTGCACTATCACTTTGACCATATTACTTTGAGAGTTCTAAACACCATATATGTGTTCTTGTATCTTGTGCTTCAATTTGTTTTTATCTGCACTATTAAGAGTGCTTTATCTTGGTAAGAGTCGGATTGACTCAAACCTTCTTTTGATTACTATTCTTACAAAAGAGGGTATATCTCTTGGGATATTTTTGAGGCTCTTACACAAGGGATTGTATGTCCTGTGACTTGTGTTAAGGGTTCTCTTCATTGTAAAGGTTCTAGCTGTGCCTGTTTAAAAGCTAGTGTTTGAGGCTCTTACACAAGGGATAGTATGTCCTGAGATTTGTGTTACGGGTTCTCTGATTTGTAAAAGTTCTAGTTGATCCTGTTTAAAAACTAGAGTTGATTGAAAACCCTTGGTCGTATTGCCTTGGGGACTGGACGTAGGCCACGTGGGTAGTCTGTGGCCGAAGCAGGATATATTGTTGTGTTCATTTTCTTTCCCTATCCTCTTTACATTTCCACATTTTATTTATCGCGCTTTAATTTCAAACGTTTTATTTTTTATAAAGCGCCTTAATTTGAAAAGAACCTTTTATCCGCTGCGATTATGTTTTAACTTTGAAAAAGGTTTTGATTTTTACCAAAAGATTTCATCTTTATTTAAAAACCAATTCACCCCTCTCTTGGGTGATGGTTTCCACGGCAAGTGCGGCGCACCGGATCACTTCACAATCCAGTGTAAGGAACCAGACGTCATCTGCTTTAGGTGTGGCAAGTCTGGCCACATCAGCCAGGAGTGTAGTGAAGCGAAGCTAGAGCCACAAAGCACTAGCATTGACCAGAGACCCCAAGTCAATCGTCTGAAGACCACTGGGAGAGTTTTTACTCTCAGTGGGAGTGGAGCCCCTGAGTCTGAAGATTTAACCCAAGGTACGTACTTAATTGGTAAAATTTTAACCAATCAAGGTGACAGAAATTTCGAGGACGAAATTTTGTTAAGGCGGGTGGAATTGTAACACCGTGTTTTTCCGTTAAGTGCTTTGGTATGCTTGTTTAGTTGGTTAAGCCTTAAGACTTAGCTTGAAGGCTAAGTGGGACTTCTAGGCTAGAAATCTTTTCTCTTAGGCTTGTGTCTTGTGACTTTCTGAGTCACAAGCACGGCCGTGCTTGTTAAGGAGCACGACCGTGCTCGTTGTTAGTGAGCGTCTCGTTGACGCTGAGTTGAGCATGCCCATGCTTAACAGTGAGCACGATCATGCTCAAGTGCGAGTCTCTATAAGCAGAGCGTGACCGAGGGTTACGTTAGAACCTTGGCACTAGCAGCTTCCCTAGTGCGGCTGCAACCTTTTCGTTCCCTATTTTCTCTGAACTCATTCCATTCTTGGAGCAGTGGAGACCATTGGGAGCGTCTAGTTAGTCGGTGCCAATCGTTGTAAGGTAATGATCCCTTCCCTCTTGGTTTCCTTTCCCTGTTGATCTGGAAACTGATAGTTGTCCCTGTTGTTTGGCCAAGGCTTGGAAGCTGTTCGAGCCGATTGAGGGAACGAGTCCAGTTTGTCGTGGTTGTGTTGCAGTTGATTCTTCATACCAGGTATGGGAGAAGAATAATGTATGCTCTACGCTAGGGAATAGCGTAAGATGAAGGGTTCCCAAAGCCCCGTTAAATGTTAATTGTTATGTTAACTGTTATGCCTAGACTGTTATGTTTATTATTATTGATGTCATGATCTGCCTGGTTGTATGAATTTTTATTATAAGTTAATTGGTTGTTATAATGTTGAATATGATCGTTATGTTGATGTTGTTATTGGCTGAATGCTGTTGGTTGAGTTGGACTGTTAATAAGACCCTAAGTGATTTAATAGGACTCTTAATTAACTTTAGAATAAATGGATTAATTCCCATTAAGTTTCATAAGACATGAACTGTTAGTGTGAGGTGAGGTTGATGCCAACTGGATTAGTCCAAGGACTCTAGGATCTGATTTGAGAGTATTAGGGAGTTTTAACCCCAAGAACACGCTTGATTTCTGCCCAGAACAATATGGCCCTGCCTAGGAGCACGGCCGTGCTGAACAGGGAGCATGACCGTGCTCCCAGTTGCAATCTGGAAGTGAGCACGACCGTGCTCCACTTAAGTGGCAGCATGACCGTGCTGGGGTGAGCACGCCCATGCTCCCCTTGCTGGTCAGAATCTGAGATTAAAGGAACTAAGGGGTGTTTCTCCCGAAATGTCCCCAATAATGTGATAAAACACCAATCGAACGATGATGAGTTAGATAAATTAATTAAAGAATAATTAAGATGACAAAGAGTAATAAGCTAGTTAAGCCGGTACCCTGTGGGTTACCGCATGTTGCGCTTTGGTGCTTTATGGCCAAAGTAACCTCGATGCTTTTTGGTCGAGGTGTTGTTAAGTTGGACCTTGGACCTTGGTGCTTTTTGGCCAAGGGGCCCTTGACCCCACGGTTTGGGTCTAAGGTGTTGATGTTGATGTTGGTGAGTCTTGGGTGCTTTTTGGCCCAAGCAAAGGAGGTGGTTGACTTGTGTATTGTTGTGCTCACGCATTCATACGTTGAAGTTGATTAGTGGGGGATGTTCAACATAGGGGAGGCCATCCTGTTATGATGATCTGGCCCAAGTCTCGGGTGGTTCACCCATGGTTTGGTGAACCGTGCGCCCCTGAGGTGGCGTACCCCGTTATGGTATGTCGGCTATCCAAGGGGTTCACCCATGGTTTGGTGAACTGCCGGCGTTGGTGCTTTTATGGCCAATGTGGATATGTAACTCCAAAGTTGACTTTCTGAGATAGTTGGATCCACATGCATAACGGAGTAGCGGAGTAGTGTTGCACCGCATAGCATCTTTTGACGGTTGACTTGTATTATGTAAATGATGTTATATGACGTTGATGCTATGCCTGAAATGATGTAAGTTCATCTTATTCCCTATTCCCATGCCATTGTGTTTACATGATTTCTTACTCCCTGTTTTCCTGTTTCTGTTGTTGTATGTTTTTCCTTATGCAAAGGACGGTGATTAGCCAGTGGAGGAGTGACTTTGAGGAGCCGCGACTCTAGTTAGGATGCTTAGTCATAATTGTTAGTTGTTTCTAGTTATTTCAGTTTGTTTCTGTGATGTATCCTGATTTTGGTTATACCAGCTCTGTATGTGACATCGGGGTTGGGTTTTCTTTATCTGTCATGTTTACGTTTTATTATTTTTAAAACTATGTTATTTCCGCGTTGTTTTGTTGAGATGTGAAACCTTTTTATCCAAGTAATTATTTTAATCAAATAAAGGCATGTTTTTATATTACCTCTTGTTTTATATTAACCTGCGGGGTAGAAGGGTGTCACATCCTCCCCCTCGTCATTAACAACCCCGAAGTACGACTCCGTTCTTCTCCCTCCTGGTGCCCAATGGCCCAACTCCGTCTTCTGTAACACCCTTCTCGAGTGCTACATTGTCCGTCACATTTTAAGGCTGAAAATTGGGTTAATTAAAATTCGCTGTAATATATTTGGGTAATTTTTTTTCCTTTTTCGCAAGACATCAATATAATTACTTGGAATCAAGTAAATGTGCAATAAAAATATTTCATAATCAACAATTAAGGTTATAAATTCGAAAATCATTTACATAAAAGCCCGACTCGATTCATAAACAGAAATCATAAAGATATATAGACCCAACATAAGGATATGGAGACGCAGCTCCTAAAATATAAGATATTTGGAGTAAAGATTGAAGGTTGAATTTATCAACCAAGGAAATCAATGATCCGAAATTAATCTCCGATTACTTTTAAACTAACATATTTTCAAATTAAAATTAAATAGAGTAAAATCTGAAAATAAATTTCTTTCAATCATATTATTTAAAATATTTTTCTAAATAAAGAATATTAGTGACAATAGCATAATATTATTGTCCTGCAAGCGTGTACATACTGCTGTAACGCATTGTTAACGCACCCAATAAAATATTTTAAATGAGTAAATAAAATTACTTAAACTAAACCACATAAAATAAACATCAAGATAATTAATTATCCCAATAAAATATTTAAACATATATGTGAAAACTGGGATGTTACATCTTCTCGCTATCCACAGCGTGGTGCGCGTCTGCAACACCCTGCTTTTTGTTTGCGGTGTGTTACTGATAATTATATATCTTTTTATATTTTTGTCTGTGATCAAGAAAATGATTTTGGGGAAAACAAAATTATAATTAGAACATACTATATTGGAGGAAGTGGTAGTTCAATTTAGGGTTTAAAACTTAGATGGAACCCGATCTGCGTTTTAACTGACAGTGTAATTTTACATCGGTTAGAAAACCCTAATTTGGCCCGAACTGAAAAATTTTAGATTTTATCACTCTTTTAGTGATATAGTCTATTTTTAAAATTTTCACACAAAAATGAATTATTTATTTGATTTGAGGAGAAATTTGAATAAAAACGCGATAAAACTCTAACCGGGTAAAAGTCGGAGCCGAATACGAAACTGCAGAGGTATGCAAGAGGATAGAGGAGATGAGCCAGCATGGACAACTCACCCATGAGTCATCTACCTTTTATACCCCCAAAACCCATGGCCTTCCCCTTCCCAAACTCTAGAAATAGAGTCTTGTATTCTCATTTGTGACTAACACATCAAATTTGTGAAAATTGGAAGTTTAAGATCAAAACATTTTCTCTCAAGTGTTCATCATCTCCTTCAACTTGTTCTTCAAGTGTTCTTCAGAGGTTGTTGCCCCGTGGCCAACTCGAAGGGGTTGAAGTTCGACGCAGAGCTTTTGGTTGTTAATTTATAGCAGCATTGAGCAACATCCAACAGCTCCAGTCCTTCTGGTTGGTTGCGCTCCAATTTCCTTTCTTACTTTATTCTCTGCCTAAGTGGGATTCTTTGTCCTTATGTAATAAATAATGTGTCAGGTGGGGAAATCATTCCTTATGCTGGTGCTAACTCGGGGGAAAACTCAGAAGACTAATTCTCTCCCAGCCAAAGGTGTTTTCTTCTAATCCTTCCTTCATAGATGTTGGTGTTAGGTGGATTCTCTATACTTTGAGCCATTAAAATTCTTAAAAGCATAAACTTATCCTTTTGCTTTGAAATTCATAAATCTTAAGAGGAGTGGAATTAGGCTTTGAATTTTTTTATGTAAGCCTATCTAAGTACTATCTATCACCATGTAAATTGGCTTGAAAAACAAACTATTCCTTCTCCACAAAATTGTTCAAACCGAATTCATAGTGTTTTGGAACCCTAGAATTTGAAAATTAGTAATTCATTATCTAAATTGATTTAGGACTTGAGATTTAGGACTTTAGCTTCCTAAATGTATACGAGCATCTCTACCAAAGGGTTTTTTAAAAAAAACTTTTCTTTGCCCTTGAACTATATAGGGCAGTGGCCTAATTTTTCTAGGCTTCTATGAATTAAAATTTTCCTAAGTTAAGACTTGGTTGTTTGATGAGTTCTTAGGTGTGTTAGAGACTTGTTGAAGGGGTTTATTGAAGAAGTTTAGCAAGGAACCGAGGTAAGGGGATATTACCTCATAAGTTTGATAGTCATATACTATTTGTTTGGTTGTTTAGTGTAAGTAAATGGTTGTGATTATGAGGTAATTGCTCTTATGAATTTCATTTGTGATTTGATAATTTCTTAGTGAAATTGTGATTTAGATTGCTTATATGCATATATTGATGATATTGAGTATAACTGTATTGGTTGAGAGCATGGCATCAGCCATAGCTTGATAATGACGGTTAAGCTGCTTAAAAGCCTTAATCAGAATATTAATGAGTTTTGTTTTCATTAAGTGGAAGAATGTTATGAAAGATGGTATAAAGAGCATTTCGTGAAAATTCACGAATTTGAGAAATTCAAGAAGATTTCGAAATAAGATTTTGGAAGTGAGTGTTTGTGAGGACAAATAGTGACAAATCGTTTAATGCTAATTTATCAAAATGTTTCGAAAATAAAGAAGTCTCTCAAATATTTTAACGTTGTCAAGGAAAATGTCTTTTTAAAACAAAAAATCTTTTGTTTTACGAAATGTTTGATTCAGATGAAAAACCTTGGAAAAACGCCTTTGTGGCGGAAATTCTATTAAAGATATTCTTTGAGCCAAAATACTTTAAACTGAGTTTTAGCGATTTAACGTTTCAAAAATAAATTTCAGAAGAACATGATTTCTGTAAAGTGTTTTTAAAAAGCGAAAGTGTTTTCTGATGGACATCGATGAGTTTTGAATTTTGTTTTCAAGTTAGTTTTCAAAGAATGAAAATTGTGTTGAAACTCGTGAAATTACGTGAACCTAGCAGAAGAGACGTCAGGCTAGAGTTCTATTAGTAAACGCTTGGAGTATGGGTCCCGTGTATCGTGGGATCAAGTCCCAGCAGACGCACTCGACTTCGTGTCATATATCGGCGAACCTAGTGACTGGTGCATCCGATAGGGTTTCATGATGAGCACTCGGACCTGTGTTAAGTATGAATAAGCTTGGTGCCTTTTAAAGTTAGTCGTGAGATTTGGGCCTCTACAAGAAAGAACGAATGAAAAAGAAAATAGAAAACAAACTGTTTTACATGAATAAATTGGCAGATGTGCCATGGTTTTTTACGAGCTACAATCCATTTTGGATTGGCAAATTCGGTAAGTTACGGACCAAAGTGGGTCTTTAGGGACATCTGAGTTCGAACGCCACAGAAGGCCAGGGCCTCGCAACCCTGAGTTGTGGTAATCGACTTCCAAACACGGATGTACTCAATCAGGAACTGCTCAATATTATTTAGGTTATGACGTGATACCCTTGAACAATTGGAGCTCGGATCTAAATTGAGAGGCCGACCTGTGAGAACAATTGTGTTATGGGAGTATTGCGGCCTATCTGCTCGTCGAAGGGAAGTTAAGATCTTCGGAGATTAAGAAAATAGAAAGCAAATTATTGAAGTATCATGCTCCTTTTGAAAATCATGTTGATTGTCAGAATGGAAATCCCTTGTGTGGATTTTATTGTCGTTGAGACTTTGAGTTTATTCATGTTGTTTATATATCACTGTGGGTATATGTGTTTTGTTTGGTGTGTTGCGTATGTGGCTATCATGATAAACTTATATATGAGTATCTCGCCCTTGCTATGTACATGTGAAATGCCTTGTGGTGTTTCTGGATACGTGTACAGTTTTGACACAAGAAAGCACTTTCAACATCTTGATTCTCAGCCTCCATGATGTAAAAAGTTATGTATCCTTGATTTTCGTGCTCAATTTAGTTTTTCCTCCGTTTTGGGGAGAAAGAAAAAGGTGTCATCTTCTTCCCCACATATATTTATAAAGGCATAAAGGAAATAAGATAAAATAAAAACACATGCATATTATTAATAAAAGTACCACATGAACGAAACGTCTCAAACATTTCGGAAAAATAAAACATAACGTAAACTGAGAAAACATAAACCCAACCCCGATGTCACATGTCAGAGCTGGTATAACCAAAATTCGGAAAATACATTGGATAAACAAACTAACTGGCTGCTTGACTGGCTGCTCACCATCCTTTGCATATCAAGAAAAGGTACATGCAAACAACAGCAGAAAATGGGGGGTAAGAAATTGTTGTATAAACATAACGGCAAGGAAGCAGTTAGCAAGATGAGCATACATCACAAATATACTATGCGATGCAGCGCTACTCCACTACTCAGTTATGCGATGCAGCATACATAACAACATTTACACAACAATATCATTCATCTCATCTCAATCAAGTATACTATGTGATGCAGCGCTACTCCACTACTCAGTTATGCATGTGGATCCAAACTATCTCAGGAAGACAACATCGGAGTTATATATCCACATTGGCCAACAAGCACTAACACCGACAGTTCACCAAACCATGGGTGAAACCCTTGGATAGCCGATGCATCATGCTCTAGGATGCACCACCATGGGGGCCACGATTCACCTAACTCTCGGATGAATCACTGCGGACGGCCAGATCACCTTACTCTTGGACGACCTCACCTATTCTGTACTTCCCCCACTAACATCTCAAATACGTGTATGCATGAGCAACAACATCAAACAAACATAATCGCCACCTCCACTTTGGCCAATAAGTACCAAATTTTAACACCATCAATACCTTGACCAATAAGCATCATGGTTACTCTGACCATTAAGCATCAGAGTTTAACATCGTCAACACCTTGACCAATAAGCATCAAGGCTACTTTGGCCAATAAGCGCCAAAGTTAACATCGTGTGGTAACCCATCATTACCGTCTTAACCATCTTAATGTTTTATGTTTATTTATCTTAGTTAAAGCTTCATTAGATTATCTATCTCGTCTTTACTTTGATTGGTGTCTTAATTCATCATAGGGAACAATTTGGGTGAAACCACCCTTGTTCCTATTTAACGTCGACTTTGTTTGGGGAGCACGGGAGTGCTGATCCCCCAGCACGGGTGTGCTGACATTTAAGTTAAGCACGAGCGTGCTGTCTATTGAGCACGGCCGTGCTTACTAGAGCATGGCCATACTGTTCTGGGTAGAAGGGTTGGAAACCCTTGCCAAACTTCCTAGGGCATTCATAGATCAATCCTATTGGCTTTTAACTACACCATCAAGTATTAATCTCGTTACTCTTATCTAATCTCCATGTCTTATAATTATTGGGGATTAATCCTTTAGTTCTGGCTTTATTATTAACATCCTTAAAGCACTCAAGGATCAATCCTAGGGTCTTAACTATACCATTGAGCATCAACCTCACTTCTCTTTACTACGGTCCATGTCTTATGAACATTGGGAATTATCCCTTAACTCTTATATCATTATCGAGATTCTCATATATTTAATTAATGTCTTATTAATATTTTTTTTAAGCAAAAGGGACCTCATTAAAACCTTGTGGTGCAAAACCCTCCTTAGGGACAAAAATGAAGTTGACACAGGCAAACACAAGAGAGGGGGGGGGGGGTTGAATTGTGTTTGTTAATATTTTTCGAAAACAACCTTTCCAAGAATAGTTTTCTCACACAAAGATAAAGAGGCAGAAGCAAACACACAGAAAAACAATCTTTTGAAAGAATAACAAATTCGAATTCAAATCCCCACAGTTAGTATAAACAAGTAAAACTAAAGAGATAAGGGATTAGAAGATTTACGCAAGTTGTTTTATCCCGGTTCACTCTCTTCCAACCAAGGGCTACGTCCAGTCCCTTTTACTTGAAGGTTTTTCTCCACTATTCTCCAAATAGATTACAGCAAGTATTCAACACCTCTCCAGGCTCACAAGTATTCCTTTCTTACCAAGCCTCTTCAGGCTCTACCTCTAACAAAGAGATTTGGTTTCTTTTGATCTTCTAACTCACTATGTGTGAGGATATAAAAGTTTAAGATCAGATGAATATTATAAAAATATTCAAGCTAAGATATTACAAACTTTTGCTTTCTGAAAGAATAAAAGAATGTTTGCTCACATGAGATTTCTTGAGATTTTTGTATATGTGCAAAAGTTCTTTCTTTAAAGGTCTTGGTATTCTATTTATAGAGACCTTGCTCTTCTATTCAAATTCTTCAACAGTTGTATTTGGATTTTTTCGTTTAGGGATAGAATCAGCAATGTAATATCCGTTGTGACTCAACTTGGTCGTGGCCATTGTACTATATTACAATATTCTTGCATGAAACGGGCACACCTCTGAGCAAATGCAACTTGAAAAACTGTCTTGCCTTCCTTGCACCAATTCCAGCTATTCCAGCATAAAAGGTGACAGGGTACAAGTCGTTTTGTATTGTACTATTTTGCTTTTTGCAATTCCTTATATATACTATGTCTCTCTCATAGAAACAAGACAATAAAACTGTTAATAACAAATAAGAAGGACCATCAAATAATTGAAATAAATATCAATCATTTGAAATAAATATTTCTATATGGTCGAGATATTAATTCTGATTATATCAAGCATTTATAACAAAGAAGAGCTTGTCTACTTAGAGTAGTGCGTCTATATGATTATAGCTAAAATTCAACTTTAGCTCGTCTAGTGACGTGGCAAATTTTGCTCGTCCATAATCAAGTCTTTGGACTTGCTACATATTGGTGAATAGCTTAAATTTGCGTCTGCTGACGTGGCACATACGCTCGTCTACTTACATGAGTTAAGAGCTCGTCTACACGCATTGTTCTATAGCTCGTCTATTCAAAATAGAGTAGAGCTCGTCTAAGGTACTGTTCAATAATCCGTCTACTAGAGCATATTCTTATAATTAAAAATATACCATATAATTTGAAAGGCTCGTCTACTCGGTTGGACGCGGATATAGACTCTTAAGAGATTTCCTTATCATATTGAATTTCGAATACCCTGTAAGACTTAGATAAGACTTGTGAGATCTTAACTGATACTTTGCCATACAAATTTAATCCTTTTTCTTAACATCAAAACTTAGAGAGTATTTAATCCAAATTACTTTGGTTCCAACATCTCCCCCTTTTTGATGATGACAAAAACTAATTAAATTTGAGTGTGCAAAGTCCAAGAGAGCTTACAAAGCTCCCCCTAAGACAAAGCATTCAAACTTAACAGGAATATAAAAAGGAATAAGATTTGAACAGATAAGTATATAACACAACTACTTATCATATCAGCAGAACTACTTATCAGACAAAAGCTTTAGAGTATATAAAATAATAACTCTGCAATCAGTAAGGCAAGTAACACATATGCATATGCAGACAAAAAGTGTAGCGTATTTGCAAAAATTGGCTTTCATATACATAAAATTTAATCTCTCTCCATTCTCCCCCTTTTTTGTCATCAGACAAAAAGGTAGGAAAGTGGACCATCATTGTCATCAAGGATACAAAAACAAAAATAAAGGCCTAAGAAGATGGAGGAGGTGGGTTTGAATTTGGATTTTGTGGAGGGGCAGGAACTTGGGTTGGCAGGTTCTGGCTTTGTTGAAAACTGAGCATGATGCTCATCATCTGATTCATCATAACATTGGTAGGAGCCAGAGCTTCTGCAACTTGTTCTCTGACCTGCTCTTTCACTTCAATTTTGACTCTTTCCTCTACTATTCTGCCAATGATTTCTTCAAAATTTGGAGGCAGTGAGAGAGGTGGTCATGAGCTTTCAGCACTTTCTTGAGCCTGAGCTTGACTTGGCATAGTGTCAAGAGCTCTTGAAGTCTGGGGATTTTCTGGATGAATGACAGTGATAGCCAATGGTTGAGATGTTGACTTTCCAGAAGTGCTTGGTCTAGTCTCAGATTCAGCAACTTCCTCATTAGCAATAACTGGTGCAACAGTGTCAATCTCCATGCCAGAGTCTTCGACTAAGATATCTTTTTCAGTATGCTCAGAAGGTGGTGATGGTGGCGGAGAGTCTGTGATTTGCAGAATGAGTGGTGGCAGTTCTTTAGCCCAGTGGACTTCATCTTCTACATATATTGGACTGATGGTAGGAACACCTAGAATGTCCTTGTAGATGAAGTGTCTGAAGATAGACAATCCGCATTTGCCTCTCACCTTAGGAATGAACTTCTTTTCCTCAGAGGATAAGCCAGAAGACAGAAGTAGATGCTTCTGCTGTGCACTTCAGTATATGCTTTCTCCATATATCAACAGCTACATCTTCTCTAACATCCTCAACAGGTTGTGCCAGTCAATAGTCAATGATGTTTTGATCTGTGTTCTCAACATCATCTGGCTTGATTATGCAGGACTCTGGGAAGGGCATTTTTCCAGTGAACCTTTCCTTCTTCCTGTCCTTGTTGAGATCAATCATGGGTAGTCTTGGACAAATCATTCTGGTCTGGACTCCAATCTTGGTTTTATAAGAATGTCTTAACCAAGTTATGGGTACAAAATTGGCAGCCCGCACAACTCTATAAAGCTCAAATTCAGTCTTCAGCATTGCATACATGAGATAATCTTTTATGTCAGCTGCCTTGCCATATTCATCTGGATGGAAAAAAGTCTTCCACTTTGTATTTTTGTCCATGATGAAGGGAACATGTCTAAAGGATCTAGACCTCTTGTATAAGACATTTTGCAGGTCTTTCTTAGTAGGATCCTTAGACCAGTCAATGATTATATGTCTCTCTACACCATCCGTGAAGGGTTTGAATGGAGGGTATCTAACAAGGTTTGGGTAGATTTTTCTGGGAGGGAATTTCTTTTGTGGTAGGTGAGTGATTAATGGTCCAAGTCTGTTAAACATTTTGGATGGAGGGGTGCCTTTGGGAATGTCAGGGTGAGGTCTATGCAAAGGTTTTACAATAGTTTGAGGTTCATACTCATAATCTGGCAATGGATACCAGGGTTTGGTTGAAATTGGTTCTGGTGCATGAGTATGATAAAGAATCCTCCAGTCCCTCTTAACTTTGGCCAGTGATTTAGACTTGCCATTATAAAGTTCAAAAGGAGGAGTGTAAGGGAATGGAATTCTTTTCATTTTTGGGAAAGGGACACCAAGGATAATACCATCATCTGGTTGGTGAAACCAGGGATCATCCTCAGAGATCAAAGGTGGAAATTGTGGTTGTTGTGGTGAGGCTATTTGTGGTTGAGGTGGTGAGGGTGGTGAGGGGATATATGAAATAGACAACTATAAACACGAGAAGGGGGGTTGAATTGTGTTTATCAGAAATTAAAAATAAAGTTGAAAATTTTTCGCACACAGAAGCTAGATTCAGACAGGTGTAAAATATGTTACACAGACAGGTCACCTGTCTGGTATATTTTCACAGAAAATCACACAAGCAAGCAGATGAAAAACAAGCCTTGATAAAAACACTTTTAACCCCTTAGTTAGAATGTAAATGATATATAATAAAAAACAACTAAAGAGTTTAAGGGAAGAGAGATTAACACAGTTATTTATCCTGGTTCACTCTTTAACACAAAGAGCTACGTCCAGTCCTTGGCAGCACCAAGTTTTATCCACTATAACTGATCAGGTTACAAATTCCAAGTATTGTTTGCACACCTAGCCTCTTCAGGCTCCAAAACAAGTATTCTTTGCACACCTAGCCTCTTCAGGCTCACTCAGATTTGTTTGAGAAATTTGGTTTGTAATAAATACAATTTCAGACAGACAGACCTTTCACTAACACTCAGAGAGTGGTTTAATTGTAAAGCTTAGGAAAGACTGCGTAATAACTTCAAATGATTGAAGAATACAGATAGAAAGAATGAACAGAGTAATGGCTCGTTAATGCTTTGTAATCTCTGATATGTTCATCTTCAATGACTTATGTATTTATAGCCTTCAAACATTTAATATCCGTTAGAGACATTCATTTCAACGATGGCTTCAAGCAGAGCTTCATTAAATGCAATAGAGTCGTTCTGGGTAGCCATTAATGCAATGGAAACGTTGGTTGTACTCTAACATGAAGGATCATGGCTTTATGCATCGTACAATAGCCAAATCAGAGTTGTACAAAATGCTTTTGTACTTTGCAGAGTATATTTCCCTTCTTGTGTAATAACCGAGAGTACTAGGGAATAAAGCATGTTGGAAACATTCTTTAACTGGAAGTTTGTCTCTGACTTCCTAGGTTGCTTGAGAGAGTAACCTTCTAAATTTCTTGATAAGCGTGAAGGAGAGATTCAGAGTCTTCTGCATGAGGGGACAGCTTCCAAAAGCTTCGTATACTTGAGTTCTTAACTAAGAACCTTAGACAAGTATGAGAGCAGGGCAGAGACAGGTTGAAACCAATTTGTGGAAAGTCAACAATCCTAGTCAGTAGACAGGTTGACTTTTGCTTATCCAGACAGGTTGTTATTCAAGTGGACAGATAGGTGAGTTTTGCTATTTTCTGATCTGTACACTAAGTAGACAGGTTAGCAACCACAAAGTAGGTTAATTAAATCATTAACCAATGTTTAGTTTTCATCAAAACTTAGGGAAATGCACACAGACATTTTAGAGACTTAACAATCTCCCCCTTTTTGATGATGACAAACATTCAGATGATTTAATAAACCTTAGAAAAATCAACTTCGAGAATAACAGAATTTAGACAGGTTGAAATATTTTCTATATGTGCAGACAGGTGCATTTGAGTTCAAATATTAATATCAGTATTAGAGAAATATGTAGCAGCTTAATTTCAAAACATCAGAGATCAACAGTTCAATTTTAACTCGTAAGTTCAATTTTAACTTTCTTTTAACCATCTTATATTTTCTCCAGTTTTGAACACTTAACACTTAATCTTAATCATCTTACATTTTTCTCCCCCTTTTGTCAACAACAAAAAGGAACGGACAGAAAGCAGTAAAGAGAAGAAAAGATAAAGTAAAGCTGATTTTCATTCATCATAAGCTTCTCATTTACAAGGCAGTTTTTACAGAAACAGCTACCTAGACTGATTAAAAAGAAAACACAGAGAATCAACTCTCTTTTCTAATAGCAGCCTAGCATGCCTTTCTTCATCCAATTGTCTTCTGACTTCTTTTGGCTCAGCTTTAAGTAGATGGAGGATACCAAGGTAAGGCTAATACTGGGGGTGCCGTAGGTACAGAGAAGGGTGAGGAGACACGGGGAAAGATATACTGATGAATGGTTCTGAAATAAAAGAAAGGGAGAAAAGCTAATTTAAACAAAGGTTTGATTCTGACTAGGTCAGTATCAAGAGAGGGAAAGACACAAGAGAGTCTTTCACATAGAGATAGACGAGTGACTCTAATTTGTATAGGAGGGGGAAGAGGTTGGTTAGCGAAGACAGATGGAGGTAAGGGTAAGAGAGAGTCTATATGACAGAAAAACGAATTTGACCCAGTGACTAAGAGAAAGAAATACCTAGACCTAGAAGGTAACATTACAACAGAGGCAGGATAGTGAGATCCTTCCAATGTTCTAATGAACAAAATGATAGAGGGATAGAAGAAAATTTCCCTACAAGGGTTAAGAATGTGAGGTGGAGGAGAAGGAATGACAGATAAGTGAGAGACACTTGCAGTCATCAGAGATTGCAGATCACTCACAAAAAGTCTTGATGATATGCCAGATTGTTCTCCGGGAGTTGAGTCCCTGTGAACAACTGTGTACTGACATATATCAGACACAACATCAAAAGATGTTTGGGTGGGGTGAGAGAAGACAGGTGAAGGAAAAGGAGAGGCAACTGACAAAGGTTTAATGAAAAGGGCAGAAAGGGAGGAAATAGCAGAAATGGGGATACCTTGGTGAAGGGGAGAAGATGGTGCAGAGGGAAAAGCGAACAACTGATCTTCAAAGAGTCTTGGCTTCTTTCTTGAAGGGGACAAAGCAGCAGCTTCAGGATAAACAACTGTCTGAGTACCATCAGACAGGTCAGCAGAAGTTGTAGCAGTAGCAGCTACAGTAACAGTTCCTTCTGCAGGGATCTTTTCCCTTCCAGCTTGAGCCACTAGTTGAGTAGCCTGACCTTCTTTTTCTGGGAATAATTCCCAAATCAAGAGGTTTCTTTTCTTTTGGCTCCTCCAAGGGTGGAGTTGTCTGTTGGAACCAAAATAATTTGGAGTAAATAATCTCTAGGTTTTGATGTTAACAATGAGAATTAAATTTGTGTAGCAAAGTGTTAATGCTTTGAATCTAACAAGTGCCTTTAGTCTTAAAGAATCTCTGTTCTTATAAGATAAAATGTTAAGTCTATTCTCTTTGCAAATCCGCGTCCATATACTTTATATTGAATATTTTATATTGAAAGAGTGGTCGAGTCCACTCTATCAAGGATCTCCTTTAAACTCAAGTGCCACGTCAGTGGACGAGCGCTTGAATGTTTTTAGTGGACGGAGAATTTCTTTTAATGTAGACGTGAGCTTCTCTCAAATAATAACCTTAGTTTTCTATTGCCACGTCACTGGACGGAGATTTCAAAAGTCTCGAGTACTGGCAAGACCGATGTTTTAAGTAGACGAAGTTTTGGTTGCCACGTCAGTGGACGGAGCCTTAAAACTCTCCTTACTTACCTTGCCTTTGCTTTCGTTTGTTGGACGAAGAATTTTAAGCATTTATACCAATCTGAACCAAAGCGAATTTATTTCTTATGATTGATATTCATTTCACTTCATTTATAATGGTTCTTCTCATTTTCTATTAACGGTTCTTGTTGCCTTGTTTCAATGAGAGAGACATAGTACGAATAAAGAATTGCAAAAAGCAGAATAGTACAATGCAAAACGTTGTGTACCCTGCCACCTTTTTCGCTGAAACAACTGGAACTTATACAAGGAAGGCAAAACTGTTTTTCAAGCTGCTTTTGCTCAGAGGTGTGCCATTACATGCAAGAATTTGTCAAATAGTACAAAGGCCACGAGCAAGCTGAGTCTCAACGGATATTTACTTAGTTGATTCTATTACTAAACGGAAAATTCAAAAACAACCGTTGAAGATGCTGAAGAGAAGATCAAGGACCCTATAAATAGAAGACTAAAGCTTTTGAAGAAACAACTTTTGCGCATACAAAGAAATCTCAAGAAATCTCTTGCGAGCAAATACTCTCTTATTCATTCAAAAAGCAAAAGTCTGTAATATCATAGTTTGAATATTGCTATAATATTCATCTGATCTTAAACTTTCACATTCTCACACATAGTGAGTTAGAAGATCAAAGAAATCAAAACTCCTTATTAGAGGTAGAGCCTGAAGAGGCTTGGTAAGAAAGAAATACTTGTGAGCCTGGAGAGGTGTTGAATACTTGGTGTAATCTATTTGGAAAATAGTGGAGAAATCCTTCAAGTAGAAGGGACTGGACGTAGCTCTTGGTTGGAAGAGAGTGAACCAGGATAAAACATCTTGTGTGAATCTTCTAATCCCTTATCTCTTTGGTTTTACGTGTTTATACTAACTGTGGGGATTTGAACTTGAATTTGTTATTCTTTCTAAAGACTGTTTCTCTGTGTGCTTTATTCTGCTTCTCTATCTTTGTATGAGAAAATCTATTTTGAAAAGGCTGTTTTCGAAAAATATTAACAAACACAATTCAACCCCCCCTTTTTGTGTTTGCCTGTGTCAACTTCAGTTGGTATCAGAGCTCAGCCTCGAAAGGGTTGAGCATCTAACAAGTGCTGAGGAAGTACGATCCTGTCACCATGGATGCAGAAGGACAAGCTATCAACAGACCTCCACTCTTTGATGGAACTGATTACGACTATTGGAAGAAGAGAATGATGGCCTTCCTAGATGCACAGAACCTAGACATCTGGGAACTGATAGAGAATGGCTATTCTGAGCCAAGAGGTGAAAATCAAGCAGTATTGGCTAGAGCAGATTGGAGTGTTGATCAAAAAGCCAAACATCAACTAAATCTCAAAGCCAAGCATTACTTGATGTGTGCTATTACCAGATCAGAACATGATAAAGTTCACAGCTGCAACACAGCAAAAGAAATCTGGGATACACTGGCTCTCGCTCATGAAGGCTCATCACAAGTGAAGGAGTCAAAGATAAGCATGCTGGTTCACCAGTATGAACTTTTCAAGATGACTGATCATGAGTCTATAGATCAGATGTTTGGAAGATTTCAAACAATAACAAACAGTCTCAGATCTCTGGGAAAAGTATATGAGAATAGAGATCATATCAGAAAGATTCTGAGAAGTCTCTCCAAGCAGTGGAGACCGAAGGTCACTGCTATTCAAGAAGCTAAGAATCTGAATACTCTCTCTCTGGAAGAACTTCTAGGATCATTAAAAGTTCATGAACTTGAACTAAATGAGGAAGACAATTCCAGAAAGGGAAAGTCCATTGCTTTAAAGGCAAAGAAAGCAAGTTCTTCAAAAGTCCTCAAAGCTGCTGAGTCTTCAGATGATGCTGAACCTTCAGACAGTGATGAAGGATCAGATGAAGATGAACTATCTTTCATCTCCAGAAAGATACAACATATGTGGAGAAGAAAAAGTAATTTCAAGAGAAAGCCATTCAACAAGAAATTTTCTAAGGAGAAATCAGACTCCAAAGAAAAAGGTCCACCTTTGTGCTTTGAGTGCAAAAAGCCAGGACATTTCAAAGCTGACTGTCCTGACCTAAAAGAAAAGAAGAAGTTCTTCAAGAGAAAGAAGGGCTTAATGGCTACATGGGAGGACTTGGACTTATCCTCATCAGATGAGGAAGAGGAAGCAGAGGAAGAGGCAAACATTTGCCTCATGGCTGACACATCATCAGAAAATGAGTACACTGATGATGATGAGGTAACAGATTCTGAACCTTCAACTCTCAAAAATGCCTTTGATGAATTACTGCATGACTCATCCATATTGTCTCATGAATACAAAAGTCTTAAAAAGAAGTTTGCAAAATTAACCAGAGAATATGATAGAGTCTGCATGGAAAAACAAAGTTTGTTTCAAGAAAATGATAAGTTGAAATCAGAGAATGTCAGTCTAACTGACAAATCTGAATGTGAGCCTGACAATTCTTGTGAAGTTGCAAAACTAAAACAAGATGTAAAATACTTGACAAACTCTCTGTCAAAATTGGTAGGAGGCTCAGATAAGCTTAGTCTTATCCTAAGGTATTCTAGGTCACCCTTTGATAAATCTGGCCTTGGTTATGACAATAAGAAGCATGAGGCATCTTACATTAAGTCAAAACCACCTATGCAACAAAGAGCTTCAAAAGCTCCAGCTAGGTATGCGAAAACCAAATCAGGCCCGTCCAACACCTTTTGTAAAGTGTGTGGAAAAAGTGGGCACCCTACATCTAGATGCATACATAATAGGCATGCCAAACATTCTCGTCCAAAGAAAACTAACATGAAAGGACCCAAGTCAGTTTGGGTACCTAAGGACAAGATAATACCTGTTGCAGATCTGCTTAACAACAGGAAAGAAACAAACATCCTGGTACTTGGACAGTGGATGCTCACGTCACATGACGGGAGAAAAGTATATGTTCCAAGACCTTAAACATAAGGATGGTGGCTGGGTGACATTTGGAGGAAATCAGAAAGGAAAGATCACTGGTATAGGTAAAATCGGTAAACATCCTTTTCCCTCCATTGATAATGTTCTTTTAGTGAATGGTTTAAAACATAATCTACTGAGCATAAGTCAATTATGTGACAGTGGATATGATGTTTCTTTTAATAAGAACATGTGTTATGTCAAGAAAAATGATGGATCAATCTTATTCACTGCTAAGAGGCAAAACAATTTATACAAAATTGACTTGGAGGACCTCTCAAATCAAAGTGTCTCATGTTTAGTGTCCATTGAAGATGAACGTTGGATTTGGCATAAAAGGCTAGGTCATGCAAGCTTGAGATTAATCTCAAAGCTAAATAAGCATAACCTCGTGAGAGGATTACCAAACCTTAAATACAAATCTGATGCTCTCTGTGATGCATGTCAGAAGGGAAAACAAGTCAAAGGTTCTTTTGAATCTAAGAATATTGTAAGTACCAAGAGATCACTAGAACTGCTACACCTTGATCTTTTTGGTCCAACAAGGACTGCTTCTATCAGTGGTAAGAAATATGGTCTAGTCATTGTAGATGACTATACTAGATGGACATGGGTTATGTTCCTTGCTCACAAGGATGAGTCTTTCAAGGTCTTTTCTGTATTCTGCAAACGTGTACAGAATGAAAAAGGCATGTGTATAGCTTCAATTAGAAGTGACCATGGGGGAGAATTTGTCAATGAGCTATTCAATGAGTTTTGTGAAGAAAATGGAATTCAACACAACTTCTCAATACCAAGAACACCACAGCAAAATGGTGTGGTAGAGAGAAAGAACAGATCTCTTCAAGAGATGGCTAGGACTATGCTCAATGACAATTCTGTCCCTAAGCACTTCTGGGCTGAAGCTGTGAACACTGCCTGCTACATTCAGAACAGAATATACATTAGACCTATTCTGAGTAAGACTCCCTATGAACTGTGGAAAGGCAGAAAACCCAACATATCTTATTTTCATCCTTTTGGATGTAAATGTTATATTTTAAATACAAAAGATCAACTTGGTAAGTTTGATGCAAAGGTAGACAATGGAATTCTACTAGGATTTTCTGAAACCTCAAAAGGATTTAGAGTGTATAACTCAAGAACTTTAATAGTAGAAGAATCTATACATGTTAGATTTGATGACAAACAGCCTGATAAGAAACTATCAGAGCTAGATGAAAGTTTTGCAGATCTTGACTTAAACATCTCAGGAGAAACAAAAGAAGTTAAAACTGATGATCCAGTTGAAGACCCTTCTCATCAACCAGAAGCATCCACCTCTCAACAAGGCAATGCTCAGAGAACTTGGCATTTCAAGAATTATCATCCACCAGATCAAATCATAGGAAATCCAAGCGATAAGCTAAGAACCAGATCAACCTTCAGAGAGCAAGAAGACTCTGCATTGGTCTCTGAATTGGAACCAAAGACTGTAGACGAGGCTCTGCTGGACAATGGTTGGATTTTAGCAATGCAAGAAGAGCTAAATCAGTTTGAGAGGAATGAAGTTTGGACTCTGGTAACCCTACCTAAGAATAAATCTGTTATAGGAACAAAATGGGTTTACAGAAACAAGCTTGACGAAAATGGTAAGGTTATAAGAAATAAAGCAAGATTGGTTGCACAAGGTTATTCTCAAGAAGAAGGTATAGACTATACTGAAACCTTTGCACCTGTTGCAAGATTGGAAGCAATCAGAATTTTACTCTCATTTGCTGCACATCATAATATTATGCTTTTTCAAATGGATGTAAAAATTGCTTTTTTAAATGGTTTTATCAATGAAGAAGTTTATGTTATGCAACCTCCGGGTTTTGAGAGTGAAACCCAACCTGAACATGTATACAAGCTTAAGAAAGCTTTATACGGCCTAAGCCCCAAGAGCTTGGTATGATAGGCTAAGTTCTTTTCTAATGGATAATGGTTTTGTCAAAGGAAAGGTTGATACAACCTTGTTTAGAAAATCAATTAATTCCAACTTCATAGTAGTACAGATCTATGTAGATGATATTATATTTGGTGCTACTAATGAATCTTTGTGCAAAGAATTCTCAAAACTAATGCAGAAAGAGTTTGAAATGAGCATGATGGGAGAACTCAAATTCTTCCTTGGACTTCAAGTCAAACAATCTATGGACGGGGTGTACATCCATCAAACTAAGTACACAAAGGAACTTCTCAAAAAGTTTAAGATGGATGATTGCAAACCTATGAACACACCTATGCATCCAACGTCCATACTGAACAAAGATGATAAAGAGAAAAAGGTAGATCAGAAGGTATACAGAGGTATGATTGGATCTCTCTTATATCTAACTGCTTCTAGGCCTGATATAATGTTCAGTGTTTGCTTATGTGCTCGATTTCAATCTGATCCTAGAGAATCTCATTTATCAGCAGTTAAAAGAATTTTTAGATATTTAAAAGGTACTACTAATCTTGGTCTGTGCTTTAAGAAAGATAAAGATTACAGATTTGTTGGCTTTTGTGATGCTGACTATGCTGGAGATAGAATTGAAAGAAAAAGCACCAGTGGGGGATGTCACTTCATTGGAGCTAATCTAGTGTCATGGTCAAGCAAAAGACAGAGTACCATCGCTCTATCAACTGCTGAAGCAGAATATATATCAGCTGCAAACTACTGCTCACAACTTCTCTGGATCAAACACCAATTGGAGGACTACAATGTGTTTGTAAGTAGTATTCCACTAATGTGTGATAATACTGCTGCAATTAATCTGTCTAAGAATCCAATTCTTCATTCTAGGGCTAAGCATATAGAAATCAAACATCATTTTATCAGAGACTATGTGCAAAAAGGTGTTTTTGATGTTCAATTTGTAGATACTGACCATCAATGGGCAGATATCTTTACTAAACCTCTTGCTGAGGACAGATTTATTTTTATCAGAAAACATCTTAACATGTTGTATGTGGTTTAATTTGGTATATGTATTGATTGCATGTTTTATCTGCGCGTTCACTAGTTTTGGCGTCCAGAGCACGTGTAGTCTACGCGTCCACTACTGTTGGTGTGCCGCGTCCACTACATATGTTTTTATGCGTCCACCCTCAATCCTTTGTGGACCCAATCTTACATACATTTGTTTTTAAATTATTTGCATCTTTATTTATCTGAACTCAGTTATCTTAAAACGTTTGATTTTAATCATTTCCTTGCTGAGTCAGCTACTTCCATCAATCCCATCGTAAATTTTTACGGTCCCAATAAACCAACGCCGTTTTTTCACTAAAGTCTTGTCTAATCAATCTTTTCTTTTTGAATTTTCCTTGAAAACTGTTGGTATTCGGAAACTCTTTAAAGGTAACTCCTTTCCCTCTGAAAAACCTTTCGATACTATTCATCTTTGATAACTTCTCTCTGAAAGTTTTCGAAATCTCTTTTCTTCAAACCTAAACCTGTACTCAAGAACTCAACAATGGCTTCAACCTTAACTCCCGAGCCTGCCTATGTTACTGACATCATTAATATCGCTGCTGAACATCATTTTAACTTTGAAATTTTGTGTGAGTACAACTTGGATGTAAGCAAGTTCATCAACGCTGCTGGTTGGGATGGTTTGTTTCTGGAAAAGGTCTCGATTTATCCAGACTTAATAAGGGATTTCTGGAGGAAACCAACGATTTCTAACACTGAGGTAGTAGGGTTTGTTCAAGGCAAGAAGATAACTGTCTCTGAGAAGACCATCTCTGATGTAATCGTTTGTGCCCAAGAGGGTTTAATCATGACAGAAAACTGGGAAGAAGATCTTGGTGGTATAGAAACCATCGCGGTTACACTGATGCGAGAAGATATAGTGAGGACTCACTCATGGAAGTCATCTGAAATGAAGGATCACATCAGGATTCTTCATCAGATTCTGAACAAGGCAGTGCTTCACAAGGCAGGGTCTAAGGACAACCTTTCTGCCCTTCACAAGTTCTGTCTCTGCAACTTGGTCTATGAGACTAAAATAAACCTACCATGGATCCTGTTTCATCGCTTCAAGGATGCCATTGCAAACAGAGAAACCGCCTCCCACATCACCTTCTCTCATCTTCTGTCAAAAGTCTTCAAGCAGCAAGGCTTGTATGATTACTTAAATGCAAAGCCTCAAGAAGAACAAGATAAGATCTTTCGTTCGAAGGGGATGCAAGCTGCCATTTTTGGAAAGAGCAACCTAAGTAGCATGCATCTTGACACATACAAACTTGTTGAAATGTCAAAGCAAGAAGAGAAAATGAAGATTAAGGAAGAGGCAGTTGAGGCCAACAATGCAGCTATTCTTGGTCTCAAGAGAGGAACTAAAAGGAAAACTGTGGCTGTCAGGAAGCCTGCTCCTAGAAGGCCTACCAGAGGCATTGTTATCAATGAGCCTGGGAATGAGGCCCCTCAACCTGTTCCTCGACTTGCTCCCAAGAGAGCTAGAAAGCTGGTTCTGCCTCAAGATGATGATGAAGATGACAATATTCCTCTGGGAACAGTTTTAAAAAGGAAAGCAGCTGCTGTTGTTGATACTGCTGCTGATGCTGCTGTGCCTACCAAGAGGAGGCAACCTGCAAGGAAAGCAAGAACTTTTGCAGCCTTTGAGGTAAACACCTCTTCTGATGTTCCTACCAATACTGTGAGTGATGATGCCCCTACGCCGGGAGTAGGATTTTTTGATAATGTATATAGACCTTCTTTACCCACACCCCAACCCTCACCACAAAGAGAACAACCTGACCAAACCTCAAATCCATCTTCACCACAAAATAGCCCAACTCAATTAACCACACCTCAACCTACACCACTCAAAACCCTCTTTCCACCCATAATTCCTGACTCAGATCCTTGGTTTCATCAAGAGGATGATGGAATTTGCAGAGGTGCCCCCTTTCCTAAACCCCTAAGAAAACTCTTTCCACCAATCATACCCTCATCCACTATTTTTGCAAATAAGTCTGAGAACTGGGCTCAGGTCAAGAGAAATTGGAGAATTCTGTTCCATACTCACCAACCTGACCCTGAAATTAACCTTGAAATTCCTCTGACAAGGTGGTACTCCCATCCTGATTATGACTATGAACCTTATGAGGAATACCCCTGGACCACCAAATACCCAAACTCTCAGCCCCCCAAAGGTCCCTTTCCATCCGAAATGAACAACCACCTTGGCCCTCTCCTCACCCATCTACCCCTCAACCGTTTCCCTCAAAGAAAAATTTACCCCAACCTACAAAAAACCCCACCATTGATTCCTCACACTGAAGGAGTAGCAAGGCATATCATTCCTGTATGGGAAACTGATCCTAAGAGGAACAGACTGCCTTCCTTACCTGAGAAGAGAGCTAGATCATCTGCGCACGTTCCAATTATTTTGGATGCAAACACAAAATGGATGAAATTTGAGCATCCCAGCATCTATGGAAGTGCTTCAGACCCCTTCGCAGATCAACTGATTTATAACATTCTGAAGTGGGAGTTCAGCTACTTCCAGATTGAAAGAGCTGCACGTTGGGTTCCTATCACATGGCTGAGACACAATAAGGAAACACGTGTAGGCATTGCTCCCTACCCCATCTGTCCAAGGCTTGGCATGATAGACCTCAACAAAGACAAAGACATGAGGCGCAAAAGAAATAAGGGAGTCATGCCTGAAGCTCACACTGCTATGCTGGATTTGTCTCAGGAATTCTTTGATCCCTCCGAGCTTGACTTCTATCTGTATATGGAGGATGTGCAGAATATTGGAGAAATGAAGGCTGCAGATTTCTGGTTGTCTCACATCATCCACTGCACCAGGGAAGCTTCTTCTTCTGGCTTGACTCAAGAAGAGAAGAAAGAAATTCCTAAGTTCAGAGGAAAGTGTGGTCTATCCAGAGTAAGGCACATGATCTACAAAGATCTGTGGGCACTTCCTATTACCAGCAGGGATGTGGAGGAAATTATTCCTATCCACTGGGCAAAGGATTTACCTCAGAAATCTGTTACAGTTGCCACTGCACCTCCAACAACATCTTCCTCTGATCAGGTAGCCCAAGAGTTGATTGTAGAAGGCCCTGAACTTGATGAGCAACTGTCTTCTCAGCCTACTTCAGTTGAACCTCCATCTGCACAAGCTAAGCAGTCTGCTGAGACTGGTGTCTCTAAGCAAGGAGCTGAGTCTGCTAAGACTTCTTCTCAACCATTAGCTCTTGCTATGGTCAGATCAGCAGCCCAGGCTCAAGACACTGTCTCTGACACTGCTAAGAGCTCAAGACAACTTACCTTGCCACCCAATCTTGAAGACATCATTGGGAAAATTGTTGATGATAAGGTTGGCAAAATAGTTGAGGAAAAGACTGAGCAGATGGCTCAATAGATTGAAGAAAGGGTGCAGAAGCAAGTTCAAGACTCTCTGGCCCCTACAAATGCAGTGATGAATCAGATGCTGGCTCTAATCTTGGAGTTTCAGAGGAATCAAAACCCACACCCTAACCAACCACCTCCTCCACCACCTCCTTCCACCTAAAAACTTTTTCTTCTCTGTTTTTACCCTTTTGTTGTTTGCTGACAATGATGGTCCACTCCGTTTTACCTTTTTGTCTGATGACAAAATAGGGGGAGAAAGGAAAGATTAAATTTTATTATACAGAGATTTTTAAAAGTACATAGTTGTCTGCATATGCATAAATATATATTCATCTTGCTGATACTATGCCTTGACATTTTTTTTCATGACTTTGCTTCGATACTGCTTTGAATTCTAACTGTTTAATAGGATGCTATCTTGATCTGTTAACCAATATTATATTGCAAATAAGACTTAGCTTATTATGCCTTAACTGCTTTTATCTGATGACTGCTTTGTCTTAGGGGGAGCCTTGTAAGCTCTCTTAAACTTTGCAAAATAAATTTAATTAGTTTTTGTCATCATCAAAAAGGGGGAGATTGTTGGAACCAAAATAATTTGGAGTAAATAATCTCTAGGTTTTGATGTTAACAATGAGAATTAAATTTGTGTAGCAAAGTGTTAATGCTTTGAATCTAACAAGTGCCTTTAGTCTTAAAGAATCTCTATTCTTATAAGATAAAATGTTAAGTCTATTCTCTTTGCAAATCCGCGTCCATATACTTTATATTGAATATTTTATATTGAAAGAGTGGTCGAGTCCACTCTATCAAGGATCTCCTTTAAACTCAAGTGCCACGTCAGTAGACGAGCGCTTGAATGTTTTTAGTGGACGGAGAATTTCTTTTAATGTAGACGTGAGCTTCTCTCAAATAATAACCTTAGTTTTCTATTGCCACGTCACTGGACGGAGATTTCAAAAGTCTCGATTACTGGCAAGACCGATGTTTTAAGTAGACGAAGTTTTGGTTGCCACGTCAGTGGACGGAGCCTTAAAACTCTCCTTACTTACCTTGCCTTTGCTTTCGTTTGTTGGACGAAGAATTTTAAGCATTTATACCAATCTGAACCAAAGCGAATTTATTTCTTATGATTGATATTCATTTCACTTCATTTATAATGGTTCTTCTCATTTTCTATTAACGGTTCTTGTTGCCTTGTTTCAATGAGAGAGACATAGTACGAATAAAGAATTGCAAAAAGCAGAATAGTACAATGCAAAACGTTGTGTACCCTGCCACCTTTTTCGCTGAAACAACTGGAACTTATACAAGGAAGGAAAAACTGTTTTTCAAGCTGCTTTTGCTCAGAGGTGTGCCATTACATGCAAGAATTTGTCAAATAGTACAAAGGCCACGAGCAAGCTGAGTCTCAACAGATATTTACTTAGTTGATTCTATTACTAAACGGAAAATTCAAAAACAACCGTTGAAGATGCTGAAGAGAAGATCAAGGACCCTATAAATAGAAGACTAAAGCTTTTGAAGAAACAACTTTTGCGCATACAAAGAAATCTCAAAAAATCTCTTGCGAGCAAATACTCTCTTATTCATTCAAAAAGCAAAAGTCTGTAATATCATAGTTTGAATATTGCTATAATATTCATCTGATCTTAAACTTTCACATTCTCACACATAGTGAGTTAGAAGATCAAAGAAATCAAAACTCCTTATTAGAGGTAGAGCCTGAAGAGGCTTGGTAAGAAAGAAATACTTGTTAGCCTGGAGAGGTGTTGAATACTTGGTGTAATCTATTTGGAAAATAGTGGAGAAATCCTTCAAGTAGAAGGGACTGGACGTAGCTCTTGGTTGGAAGAGAGTGAACCAGGATAAAACATCTTGTGTGAATCTTCTAATCCCTTATCTCTTTGGTTTTACGTGTTTATACTAACTGTGGGGATTTGAACTTGAATTTGTTATTCTTTCTAAAGACTGTTTCTCTGTGTGCTTTATTCTGCTTCTCTATCTTTGTGTGAGAAAATCTATTTTGAAAAGGCTGTTTTCGAAAAATATTAACAAACACAATTCAACCCCCCCTTCTTGTGTTTGCCTGTGTCAACTTCATTGTCTGCTCCCCCTGAGTAGATGCTTCTTGTTTACTAGGTTCAGACTCCACTTGTCTGACCTTGGTAAAGGCCTTCACTAGTTTTCTCTTCTTGCTGGGTTGTGCAGGTGCAGCAACAGATTTCCCAGCCTCGCTTGTCTTCCTCTTGGGAGAGGGTTTCTTCAGCTTGAACCTGAGAGGCTCAACTGACTCAGCAGATTCTTCAGAGTCTGAAGGTTCCTCAGGCCTCTGGTCTTGTCTTGCTACCTTTCCAGCAGGTTTCCAGATTCTTTCAGAGATGGGAACCTCTGATTCACCAGTAGAATCCACTGGTTCTTCTATTTTCTCCTTCTGCTTCTGCTCAGCAGCAGGCTTCTTCTTCTTCGTCTTGCCTTCCTCTTCATCCTCCAGAGGGATTCCTTCAATCCCCATTATAGACAGGACCTTCCTGTCTATGGGAAGAGACATGTCCACAAAGTGAACATCAGTTAGAACAAACAGCTTGTTCCTCAACACCCTTGTCAACAGCATTCCATAGGGATAGGTCTGCATGTTGGTCCTCTTGATCAGAGACTCAAGATACATGTAGATAAGGTCATTGATGTCTATCTTGATTTTGTGAATCAAGTGGTATAGAGCAAATCTGTCCATCTTGGTCACATTGTCTCGTGATCCTTTCCTTGGCATCACACACTCCAGCAGCAGCTTGTGCAGGAACCTACACTTGGGCACCATGCTGATGGGCTTCTTGTTCTCAGGGTTGGGAACTCCATAAACAACAATGTTTACATTTTCAGCTCCCACCTGATCTTCCCAGTCAGATTTGAAGGCAGTTCCAATCCTTGGACATCTTGTGGCTAACTCCAAAGATCCAATAGGGAAAAGGAGGGTTTTGTCAGACATTTGAGCCTTAAAGCTCTTGGTTCCATCAAGTACACTAGTGATGACCACAGCGTTCCTCTAGAAGTCTCTGACAAGCTTGGGATGAACAAGCTCCTTGATGTCAAAGAAAGCAGTCCACTTAGAGTATTCCAACTCTTTAGTGACATCCATACCCCATTTCTTCATTTGTTGAAGATCAACAGTCTTGCCAGGAAGAATTTTCTCAACATCAGCCACTCTCATCTCGTATTTCTCAGCTATTTCTTTTGAAGAAAGCCGCTTTGAAGATGTCATTGTTCAGAGAAGAGGTTACGAGGGTTTAGAAGAGAGAAGGGTTTTAGAGGAGAGAAGACGAAGGTAGAACGACTTTAGGGATTTTGAAAAAGATAAAGTTTGAACCTTTAAAAAAAATGCCTTTTATAGCAATAAAGGCAGGAGAGAGAAATAAAATATTTTTAATACAAAACGGCATGATTTTGGTGGGGAACTGTAGCGCCCACTTAAGACATAATGAAAACATGGTTCCGAGATTAAAACTGTCGTGCACATGATTAGCCTCAGATTAATAAATGGTATTAAATAAATAATAACCATTTTAATAAAAACTGTTGAGTTTCAGCACAGTGACTTAGCAGAGTCAGACAGGTAATCACAGATAGGTGATATATGACTATAAGACAGGTAGCATAGACAGTTCAAAAACTCAGACATTTCATTCAATAATGCAGTGCTTGTTTAAATTATCTCTAATAAATAAAAATCTTTCTTCTGCTAGAGGTTTAGTGAAAATGTCAGCCCATTGATTTTCAGTTTTAACAAACTTAATATCAAAGATGCCTTTCTGAGCATAATCTCTTATAAAATGATGTTTGATTTCTATATGCTTAGCCTTAGAATGCTGAATTGGATTTTTAGTTAAGCAAATAGCACTAGAATTATCACACCATACAGATATATTATGCTAAAAAATAGAGTAATCCTCAAGTTGATGTTTTACCCATAAAAGTTGAGAGCAACAACTAGCAGCTGAGATATATTCTGCTTCAGCAGTAGATAGAGCAATAGTTGTCTGCCTTTTGCTTGACCAAGAGACTAAATTTGCTCCAATGAAGTGGCATCCTCCACTGGTGCTTTTCCTTTCTATTCTGTCTCCAGCAAAGTCAGTATCACAGAATCCCACTAATCTGTATTCTTTAGTTCTTAAATATAGCAAACCAAGATTAGTAGTCCCAAGCAAATATCTAAATATTCTTTTAACAGCTTTAAGATGAGATTCTCTTGGGTCAGATTGAAATCTAGCACACATACAGACACTAAATTGAATGTCAGGGCTGCTTGAAGTTAAGTATAGTAGAGATCCAATCATACCTCTGTAGACAGTTTGGTCTACCTTTTTACCTTCATCATCTTTACTTAGTTTTGCATTGGTTTCCATGGGAGTTTTCATCAGTTTAGCACTTTCCATTTTGTACTTCTTAAGCATCTCCTTGATATACTTCTGTTGATGGATGTAGATTCCATCACTTGTCTGTTTGATTTACAAACCAAGGAAGAACTTTAACTCTCCCATCATGCTCATCTCAAATTCTGCTTGCATCAGCTTGGAAAAGTCCTTGCACAGCTTTTCATTAGTTGCTCCAAAAATAATATCATCAACATATATTTGGACTATAATGAAGTTCTCTTTAGAAATTTTCTTAAACAGAGTAGTATCTACTTGCCCTCTAGTAAAACCATTTTGCATGAGAAAAGAACTTAATCTATCATACCATGCCCTAGGTGCTTGTTTTAAACCATATAATGCCTTTTTAAGTTTAAAAACATGATCTGGTTTATCAGTATCCTCAAAACCAGGGGGTTGTTTAACATATACTTCTTCTTCAATTATTCCATTGAGAAAAGAACTTTTCACATCCATTTGAAAAAGAGTGATTTGGTGTTGTGCAGCATATGACATTAGAATGCGAATAGCTTCTATTCTAGCTACAGGTGCAAAGGTTTCAGTATAGTCAATACCTTCTTGTTGGTTATAGCCTTGAGCTACTAACCTTGCCTTATTTCTGACAACTTTGCCATCCTCATCCAATTTATTTTTAAAGACCCATCTTGTTCCAATGACAGACTTGTTTTTGGGCTTGGAGACAAGTGTCCAGACATCATTTCTAGTGAGCTGGTTGAGTTCCTCTTGCATAGCTAGAATCCAGCTTTCATCATCAAGAGCTTCTTCAATGTGCTTTGGCTCTATTTCTGATAAGAAGGCCACATTGCTCGATTCTTTTAAAGTAGATCTAGTTCTCACTCCTTCTGAGGGATTTCCAATAATAAGATCCTTAGGATGATGAGTTTTGAATTTCCAGTCTCTTTTAAGATCATCATGAAGATCTTGACTTGTCTGTTGACTTGTCTGCTCCACTTGTCTGTCTGGTTCAGCTTCAGGTTCTGATTTGGTTAAGTCAGGTTGTTGATTTTTTGACTTGTTTATATCAAGACCTGCAAGATCATCTTCTAGATCTGATAATTCCTTATCAGTCTTTAAGCTATTATTAAATTTGACATGAACAGATTCTTCAATAACAGATGTTCTAGAATTATAAATTCTAAAAGCTTTAGACATTTCAGAATATCCTACAAAGATACCTTTGTCTGTTTTGGAGTCAAACTTTCCAAGTTGATCCTTGGTATTTAGAATGAAGCACTCACAACCAAATGCATGGAAGTAAGAAATGTTGGGGCTTTTTCCTTTCCACAATTCATAAGGTGTCTTCTTTAGAAAAGGCCTAATGAGTATTCTGTTTTGTACATAACAGGCTGTGTTTATTGCTTCTGCCCAAAAGTACTTAGGGAGATTATTCTCATTGAGCATAGATCTAGCCATCTCTTGCAGAGATCCGTTCTTTCTCTCAACCACTTCATTTTGTTGAGGAGTTCTAGGTGCAGAGAAATTGTGAGAGATTCCATTCTCCTCACAGAACTGTCTAAACTGCTCATTTTCAAATTCTCCCCCATGGTCACTTCTAAGAGTAGAAATACAGAAACCCTGCTCATTTTGTACTCTTTTACAGAATACTGAGAAACCCTTAAAAGACTCATCCTTGTGGGTTAAGAAGAGTACCCATGTATATCTAGAATAGTCATCAACTATGACAAATCCATATTTTCTTCCAGCCAAGCTAGCAACGCTAACTGGTCCAAACAGATCCATGTGTAACAACTGAAGAGGTCTATAGGTTGATACTTGGTTTTTAGATTTGAAACTTGATTTTACTTGTTTACCTCTCTGACATGCATCACACAAAACATCTTTCTTAAAACTAATATCAGGCAATCCTCTCACAAGATTATCCCTTTTTAATTTTGAAATTAGTTTCGTACTGGCATATCCTAGTTTCTTATGCCATAACCATCTTTCATCCTCTTTAGACATCAGACAGGTTACACTTTGACCTGAGAGATCAGTCAGTTCAATCTTATACAGATTTTGTTGTCTTTTAGCTGAAAAGAGGGTTTTGCCATTGAGATCTTTAACTATACATAAATCCTTGGTAAAGGAGACATCAAATCCACTGTCACATAACTGACTTATGCTAAGCAAATTGTGGTTTAATCCTTTAACCATAAGAACATTAGATATAGAGGGAAGAGGAGGTTTACCACCAATAGTACCAATGCCTATAAGCTTCCCTTTCTGATTTCCACCAAATGCCACATGTCCTCCTTTCTTAAGTTGGAGGTCTAGGAACATAGACCTTTCTCCTGTCATATGTCGTGAGCAACCACTGTCCAGGTACCAGCAGTGGTGTTTTCTTTGTGCTGTTGAGGACATCTGCAACAGAGATTATCTGATCTTTAGGTACCTATAGTTTTCTGGGTCCTTTTCTGTTAGTTCTAGGAGTCTGTGAAGACTTCCTTCTTTTCTTATGGAGACACTTAGACATAACATGTCCAGTTTTTCCACAGAAATTACAGACAGGTATGGATTTAATGGAAGTAGATTTAGCAGACACTTTAGAGTTTTTAGTTAATACTTTATGATGTGTCTGTTGGACATATCCAATACCTTCTTTGTTAAGGGAGTGCCTTTGACAACCAAGCAGCTTGGTCAGATTATCTCTACCATTGACAAATTTGGCAAGATCAGAAGTGAGCTCTTCCACTTTCTGTTGAAGTTTTTCAACTTCTTCAGATTGTGATGTATCACTAGAGATCTTAGCTTCATCAGACTTTTCAGTCTTCAGCTCACTGTTCTCTTTGGCAAATTTCTCACACTCTTGAGATTTTTGTTTATGCTCACTAAGGAGCTTAACATGATCTCTCTTGAGGGATTTGAAAGCCTTAGATAAGCAGTTGGATTCCTCCAGCAATTCCTCATAGGCATGTAATTCCTCATAGTCAGAATGTACCTCATTATCTGAATCTGAGTCAGTGTTGGCCATTAGACAGAGATTAGCTTCTTCCTCTGTCTCTTCATCAGAAGATGTTGACTCCATATCTTCCCAAGTAGCCATCATACCTTTCTTCTTATTTTTGAAGAACTTCTTAAAGGGTGCTTTCTTGAGTTGAGGACATTCAGCTTTGATGTGACCGGGCTTCTTGCACTCATAGCAGACAATTGAGTTCTTGTCTGTTGAAGTGGAATCTTTGAAGTTCTTGTCCTTGTTGAACCTTCTAAATGGCTTATCCTTTCTGAACTTCTTTTTCTGTAAGAGAAGCTTTATCTTTCTGGTTAGGAGAGATAATTCTTCATCACTTTCAGAATCCTCGGGTTCAGACAGGTCAGCATCACTGGATGACTCGTCTGCCTTCAGAGCTTTAGAAGCTTTTGAAGACTTTTGATCAGCTTTCAGAGCAATTGACTTGCCCTTCTTTGTTGTGATTTCATCTCCAAGTTCTTACTCATGTACAGTGAGTGTACCAAGAAGTTCATCCATAGTCAAGGAGGTAAGATCCTTGGCTTGAGAGATAGCAGTTACTAAAGGTCTCCACCGCTTAGGTAGACTCCTTAGTATTTTTCTAACCTTCTCAACATTAGAGTAAACTTTGCCAAGAGACTTTAGACCATTGATGATAGTTTGGAATCTTCCTATCATCTGAACAACAGATTCTCCTTCCTCCATGAGAAACAGTTCATACTTTCTGACAAGTATGGCAATTTTTGATTCTTTGACTTTGGCTGTTCCTTCATGTGTGATAGCTAAAGTGTCCCATATTTCTTTGGTAGAATCGCAGGCACAAACCTTTTCAAATTCGTCAGGATTGAGAGCACAAATGATGTTGTATCTAGCTTTGTGATTCAGCTCCCACTTTGTCTTTTCTGCAGGGGTCCACTGAGCTTTTGGCTTGTCAGTGTTGTCTTCATTTTTAGGAATGAATGGACCATCTGTGATGACATCCCAGAGATCAGAGTTTGTAGATAGAATGAACTATTGAAATCTATCTTTCCAATAGTTGTAGTTTTCTCCATTGAAGAATGGAGGTCTGGTTAAGGAAGCTCCTTCAGTCTGGTGACTCCCACTAGCTCCAGCAGTCATGTCTATTCTTCAGGACCTTTTACCTCTACACTGTTAGATGCTCAACTCAGAGGCTGAGCTCTGATACCAACTGAAATAGACAACTATAAACACGAGAAAGGGGGTTGAATTGTGTTTATCAGAAATTAAAAATAAAGTTGAAAACTTTTCGCACACAGAAGCTAGGTTCAGACAGGTGTAAAATATGTTACACAGACAGGTCACCTGTCTGGTATATTTTCATAGAAAAACACACAAGCAAGCAGATGAAAAACAAGCTTTGATAAAAACACTTTTAACCCCTTAGTTAGAATGCAAATGATATATAATCAAAAACAACTAAAGAGTTTAAGGGAAGAGAGATTAACACAGTTATTTATCCTGGTTCACTCTTTACCACAAAGAGCTACGTCCAGTCCTTGGCAGCACCAAGTTTTATCCACTATAACTGATCAGGTTACAGACTCCAAGTATTGTTTGCACACCTAGCCTCTTCAGGCTCCAAAACAAGTATTCTTTGCACACCTAGCCTCTTCAGGCACACTCAGATTTGTTTGAGAAATTGGTTTGTAATAAATACAATTTCAGACAGACAGACCTTTCACTAACACTCAGAGAGTGGTTTAAATGTAAAGCTTAGGAAAGACTGCGTAATAACTTCAAATGATTGAAGAATACAGATAGAAAGAATGAACAGAGTAATGGCTCTTTAATGCTTTGTAATCTCTGATATGTTCATCTTCAATGACTTCTATATTTATAGCCTTCAAACATTTAATATCCGTTAGAGACATTCCTTGCAACGATGGCTTCAAGCAGAGTTTCATTAAATGCAATAGAGTCGTTCTGGGCAGCCATTAATGCAATGGAAACATTTGTTGTACTCTAACATGAAGGATCATGGCTTTATGCATCGTGCAGTAGCCAAATCAGAGTTGTGCAGAATGCTTTTGTACTTTGCAGAGTATATTTCCCTTCTTGTGTAATAACCGAGAGTACTAGGGAATAAAGCATGTTAGAAACATTCTTTAACTGGAAGTTTGTCTCTGACTTCCTAGGTTGCTTGAGAGAGTAACCTTTTGAATTTCTTGATAAGCGTGAAGGAGAGATTCAGAGTCTTCTGCATGAGGGGACAACTTCCAAAAGCTTCGTGTACTCGAGTTCTTAACTAAGAACCTTAGACGAGTAGGAGAGCAGGGCAGAGGCAGGTTGAAACCAATTTGTGGAAAGTCAACAATCCTAGTCAACAGACAAGTTGACTTTTGCTTATCCAGACAGGTTGTTATTCAAGTGGACAGACAGGTGAGTTTTGCTATTTTCTGATCTATACACTAGGTAGACAGGTTAGCAACCACAAAGTAGGTTAATTAAATCATTAACCAATGTTTAGTTTTCATCAAAACTTAGGGAAATGCACACAGACATTTTAGAGACTTAACAATATATACATTATCAATGCTAATTGGTTGATTTACAGACACTAATGGTGTAGAGACACAATCCATTCTATCCTCTAAGCTTGAAACTAATGCATCTACTGCTAACTGAATAGGGTCATTAGCAGGGATAGTTACCTCAGTCGCCATAGCTGTCTTGGCTCTTCTCTGAGGTTGCTGTCTTCTAGTAGGAACAGCAGCACTGACAACCTTTTGCTTCTTGAGGATAGCACTGATAGGAACTCTATCCTCATCTTCTTCATCATCATCCTCATTGTGAGAGAGGATCAAGCTTCTTGTCCTTTTCTGAGCTCTTGCAGGTTGAGGGACCTCTGTAGTGGGTTCCCTAATGACAATGCCAGCTGTAGGCCTTTTAGGAGCTCTTGTCCTATGAGACACCCCAATGTCCCATTAAGAAAACCCTAATTAATTAAACCTCAATCCATAATTAACGTTAACATGTTTATTACATTCAAAAATATATGTAAAATAAAAATTGTAGTTATTTTAAAATAGTTTAAACGTATGCAAGTGACATCATTCATACATATATACAATATATACAACACATCTATCAGAGTACGCCAAGTCCCCTCTATGGGACCATTACAACTTACAACCATCTATACAGACTCAAAGTATAAACATATACAGACTAACCAAAGGGACATAGAAGAAGTCCTAGAGATACCCAGCCCGCCTCTCAAAATACATCAAAATACAAAACAATCTCGTAACGGCTCACTGTAACATCCCGAAAATTAGTATATGTGTTTATTTAAAAAAAATAGTTTTGTTAATCGGTTAAATATTTATTTATATGCATTTTGACTTATTTGATTTGATTTGCTTATATCTTTAATTGCTTTATTAAGAGTAATTGATTTTCTAAAGTTTATTTTTATGTTTATTTTAAGATTGTTTGGCTTGAGTAATTTTATTTACTCATTTAAAAGATTTTATCGAGTGTGTTAACACTATGTTGTTACAGGGTGTGCACGCTTGCTAGACAATAGCATCAAGCTATTATTTTTTGTTTAGAAAAATACAGTTTAAAATTATTTTGGTTGAAGAAAAGTTATTTTAATAGTCCCTAAAAGAAATTTCTAGTACCGGAAAAATAAAATTGATCATTTTATGGAAAAAATTCTTGTGGCTTTGTACTTCACCACGTCTCACACGCCCTACCACTCGTTCATTTTCTATTTTCACGCTACTTGACCCCCTTTTCTTTAAACCATCAGAACCTTCACCCCTTTCTTCTTCTTCTTCTTCTTCTTCTTCTTCTCTCTCTCAAATTTCCAAGCTTCTTCCACCTCCACCTCACTTAGTCCAGTACGTAGCTCGGACCGCCGCTTAGCAAGCTCCGACGCCGCGACTCGCCTAGCAAGCTCCGTTCGCACCTCTGTTCCGGCCGCGTCTCTGCTCGCGATCCCAGCCGCGCGAACACCGCCTCCGCCACGGTAAGCATAATGCCGCCCCTCCTCATGGTGGTTTCCGCCATATAACTACTCTTAAGTTCTTCTTTCTCCTTTCCTTGTTCTTAACTTCTTCTTTCTCTCTCATTTTGGTTCATGGTTGAACAGAACCACCGCGTCACCGCCGTTCGCCACCGCGTCAGCCACCACAACACCATCCAGCTTCATCTTCTTCCCTCTTTGGGTGAGTGGGTATCACTTCCTTTGTTCATTTCAAGAACCCTAAGTCTTAGATGTCAGATTTGAATTTGGAAATTAAATGGTGTTTTATGAAATTGGGATCATGTTTAGGCGTTTCTCTAAATCAATTTTATAAATATCTTGTTAAAATGATTTTTCCCCAAATTTCCATCTTGAACCTAAATATTCCAAATCTGTTTTGATATGAATTAAGGTGATTTTTGAGAAATTAAGGATATTCATGAGTTATATATATAGTGTTGATGATGAATAATTGATTTTGGGAATTGTCTGATTGTTGTACATGCTTGGATCGTCTCTTGGGGATATTTTTCGTGTTCGTGCTTGCTCTGGGGAAGCAGGAATTACTTTCTGGGAACTAATTGGAGCTGACTGCATAGCTGTGAAGTTCCAGAATAACCTCCGAACACCTTAAAAGGTGGGGGAAGATTATATGTTAGGTGTAGTTTGGGGTATATGCGGGTTAGTATAACTGCTTAGGAATATTGGGAATTATCTTAGCTTGCTTGCTTAATATTTTTAAGTTGTGATTATCTGTATGATTTTAGGATCTTATATCTTGTGACTGTTTAGATTTAATTTAGCGTAAGCTAAATTGGATCTTGTCGTAAGGTTCTAAATTCGAGAACCTTATTTGTTTAGAACTCGCGTACGTTAAGCGTTGGATATAATTCCAAGTAATTGGGCTCTAAGTATAAGCCTTATGTCCGATCGTTAAGTTGCTTAAGGACTTGTTGTGATGTGCATTTGTTTCCGAACTTGATTCGGGAGGTGTTGGAATATTACTATCAGTTGGTATCAATTTCTTATTTATTGAATATGTGAATTCAATCTTAAGGTTTATCCTTGTTTACGTTTTGTTAAGTCTTGGGCTCGAAATATTTTATTATACGGAGTTGAGGAATTTTTAGAAAGAATAGGCCAAATTATCGAATAGTCGAGAAATTTCAAATTATTGTCCTTGGATGTTTTTCACATTTTATGAAAGTATTTCATTTTAAACACCAAATATCAATTGTAACTATTATTATATATTTTTATCCAAAATGAGTCAAAATGGCAATTTGTCGAGTTAAATCGTTTTATCGATACTTGTACTCTAAAATAATTAATTTAGCCTAAGTAAGCTTTAAGTTTAAATATTCAAATGAACTTGAGTCGAAAAGGGTAATTTTGGCCAATGGTTCTTTTGAGCCCAACTCTTATCAATAACTATTTTTATATTGATACCGGCGCTTTGGAACTTTTAGTTCCTGCTTTATTTGCCTTCGGGCAATATTCCAACCTAATCATAGTCGTTGTCGTTCTGGAGGCATAGACACCTTTTATAGGATATTAGGGGACTGTGTGGGGGCCACGGAGACCTCGGGGATAGTCAGGCGTGGATCCTGCCAATGGTTCGGTGTATGCATCACCGGTGCCGGTGGAGACCTGGACAGCAGGACTATCTTGAAACTCCACTGAACTAAATATTATTCAGATGTTAAGTACTCTCGTGTGAAAGGACCGCGGAGATGGCTGTTAGCGTACTCCAATCGGGACTTGTGCACCGAGTTGTTTACACAAATTACCTGAATGCTATCTCGACAGAACACTATGACAACAATAGTCTCCATGGAGCAAAGTTAGGTCGATGTCTTAGGCATGCATTCGAGTCTCAGCTTTTTCTGAAATCGTTTATATGTATTTTATAAAAATTTCCTTAATTATATGTATCCACTTGATTGTTTGTTTGTCGCCGCATACCCATATCTACGTTATGAGCTTGGCATAGAATCTTACCTCCATATGTCGTTCTTCTTTCTTCTTGTGTATGTGGGTAGCTGATTCTGATGGCCGCACTGTATGTGGGACTGAGTTCCTGATGAATGATGATGCACAGCTTGGTCCTTGGTTTCTTTTGGAGGATCCCGTGTCTTAGAATATTTCACGTACCTTGTTTTATTTTAATTATGTACGGATGCTTGGGGAACTTGATGTATCTTTTGTATCGGCCTGTTTGATGGCGGTTCCCTGTGTTTAATGACTTTATGTATATTTTATGTTATTACGGACAACTTCAGTGTTTGTATGAAAATTGACTTGGGATTACTGTATCTATTTATTTTTGAAATCTTTAAAGGATTGAAGTCTTTTATTTATTTATTTTTCATGCTCTTGGCAGTTGATGTAAGACCAGAGACCAAGTTTGGTTTGAATTAAGTTTTGATGTTATAAATGGTTTATCAGGTTTTTTTCCGACTACATCCAGATCTTCATTTTTCAAAGGAGACATTTCGAAAATGTTTTGTGAAAATCCCTAATTTAATCATTATAATTAGTGTTAAATAAATCTAGGTGTCACACTCACTACCTACAGACGCATCCGACATATCCACATCATCAGTGATGTGGGCGTCTATAACTACCCTTGCCTTCTCCTTAACGGCACACTTATACCCGTGGTGGAATCTTCTATAGATACCGTTGTGGCCGGTAATCTTTCCAAGTTGTCGTTCCCATCTTGCCATTGTTGTTTATCTACCATACCGATAACATACATAGAAAGATAGAGGAAGAAGGGAGATAAGCAACAGAACATAGTCATAAAAATGGGGATGGGGACACATAGATCAACAGTCACATATACATCATACAACAAACAAACAATCATCCATCTAGTCACACCAACACAATCATCTTCAAGAGTCACACTCTCAGATCATTCCTCTAAGGAGTCTCACTCCTATGCATGTCGGCCGAGATATCTCATCCGGGTCTCAACCCCAAGACATTCCCTTATCAAGCCTCTCTGCTTAAGGGACGTCAGTAGTTTGTCTAGGTAACTTTTCCGCTCGCCGTGACCCATAAGAGTGCATCTCTCTGTGGGCTCAGCTCCATCAAAGGTATCTGGGTCGCCTCGGATAGTCAACCTTAGACGTGGATACTCAGGGCAAAGTCGGGACAACTAGGCTCTACCGGGGTACACGACACACTAGGAGCTACCTAATGGTCACTGTGAGCCTCCCGAGTCCAGTTCGTACATCCCGAAGGTCTCTCCCTAGACCGACCCTTCCGTAATCCGTACTCGCACTCGAGTACAACTAACCTCGTATGACTCCCTATCATACGGCTCGCCACCTTGGCACTATGCAATGCAACAACCATCCTTAAGTTAACACCGGAACCTTCTCTCACAATCCAAATCTCAAAATCACAGTCTCAGATTGGATGGCAATACATCCCCGGCCTTAAAGCCACAGTCTCAAGGCATTACCACGGTGTCAACTCTTAATATAACCAGATCACACTATCAGTCATTCCCATCAACAATATATTATAGTAATAAAATATCATGCCATCACATCAATCATGCCATCACATCAATCATCACAACCAAGCATGCTATAGCAGTCATCACAGTAACAGACATAGCAAACAACCCCAATCATTATCAGTTCTCTAACCTAGAGTTTCAAACCGAATATTGACAAATCTACAGTAACTAAACCCAAGACATTATTAAAATATTATTTTAGTGGGGTTTAGCCATTGTTGATTACTCAATATCCTAGTAGGGTCTGGGGCACCCTACATACATGCATATATATATAACTGTGACTCTATGCTTGCCTCCCCGACGATGTAGGTTACTTTCTCCCCACCTTGGATTATCCGGTATCGTTGTCCAAACTTCTCTTCCTCTCTAACCAGCTGCTGCCTTGCACCCTAGATAGTTCCTTGATGCTCCAAAATTTGCCCTAACACATGGATAGAGTCCTAGCAATGTCATGACCTCTAATCTTGCGACAGTTTCTCAAATAGAACTCAGATTGAAGCAAGAATCCAAGAGAAGTAAATGACAATGCCAAGTTAGGGATTTGAGCATTACCTCAGTTGGGTCGAAGAAACATTAGCTAATACTCGTAGTATTCACTGCGCTGGTCACAGATTCGAAGTCGGAATTATGATCGGACGGACGGATTTTCCTCAGAATCAATTTTTCTCTCCCAAAACCCACTTTCTCCCCCTCACTCTCGAGCTCTCTCCTGGTCCCTCTCAAAAATTCTAAAAAGTTCTACAAGTTTCTAGCATTTTAAAGCCTAAGGGGGTGAGTCAGCACTGATTACGCCCAGGCCTAAGTTTTCTGCGCCTGGCTCAAGTTTTCTGCGCCCGGTCCAAATGCGTAGATCACCGCCTTTGAGTTGCGCCCGGCCTAACAAACCTGCGCCTGGCCTAATTCCTGAGCTCGGCTCAACAAACCTGAGCCCGGCCTAACCCGCGTTGACCAGTTTGACCAGAAGCTCTGATTCGCACATTTCGTCGCGTTCTGAGCTCGTTTGAAGTCCGATTGACCCCAAATTTGAAACACATACTAGTTAACACCTAACGAACAAGATTAAGCTGTCCCACCAACTTAATTGTTGTCCGATTCCTTAATCAAGAAAACTGGTGTTACATTACTACCCTCCTTAAAATAAATTTCGTCCTCGAAATTTAAATTAAATTACCTCTTGTAAACAGATGCGGATATTGTTGTTGCATATCAGCTTGTCTCTCCCACGTTGCATCTCCAGCAGCTGCATCCCAGCTGACCTTGACTAAAGGAATTTGCTTCCCGCGAAATTCTTTTATCCTCCGGTCCTCAATTCGTACAGGTAATGCCTCATATTCTAAGTTTTCTCTTAACTATATTGATTCAGGTTCTATGATGTGCGATGGATCAGGATAATATTTTCGGAGTTGGGATACATGAAAAACATTATGAAGATTTGAAAGATTAGGTGGTAAGGCTATCTGGTAGGCAACTGGACCAATTCGGCGAAGAATTTGAAATGGTCCGATAAAACGAGGAGTAAGCTTTCTGGATTTTATTGCCCTGCCAATTCTAGTCTTCGATATGACTCTCATAAAAACATAATCGCCTTCCTGGAATTCCAATGATCTTCTCCTTTTGTCACTGGAGCTCTTTTGCCTATCCATTGTTGCTTTCATTTTCTTCTGAATCTTCCGAACTTGTTCCGTTGTTTGCTGTACCACCTCGGGTCCAATCAATTGATTTTCTCCTGTTTCATACCAACAGAGAGGTGTTCTACATTTTCTTCCATGTAATGCTTCATATGATGCTATTCTCAATCAATGGAAGAAATTCGTCCCAACTACCTGTATGTTCCAACACACATGCTCTTAATAAATCTTCCAGTGACTGAATTGTCTTTTCCGACTGACCATTCGTCTGAGGATGATAAGCTGAACTCATTCTTAACTTCGTTCCCAATGCACTGTGTCAGCTTTGCCAAAATCTTGATGTGAATCTCGGATCCTTATCCGAAACTATACTTGCTGGCACTCCATGCAGTCTAATTACTTCCTTAACATATAACTGGGTTAATCTTTCCATTGAGATTTTTTTTTTTTTGATTGATAGGCAAGAAATGAGCACATTTCGTTAATCTATCAATAATTACCCAGATTGCATCATGCTTCTTTTGTGCCTTAGGCAAACCAGACACAAAATTTATTGCAATACTATCCCATTTCCATTCTGGGACATCCAGAGATTGCAATAATCCTGCTGGCTTTTTATGTTCAATCTTTGCCTTTTGACACACCAAATAGGATTTGGACATACTTTGCAACTTCCTTTTTCATTCCAGGCCACCAAAACATTTTCCTCAAATCTAGATACATCTTTGTAGCACTTGGATGAAAACTTAATTTGCTTTTGTGTGCTTCTTCTAGAATCAAATTCTTAATTTATCTATCATTTGGCACACAGATTCTATCTCCAAAATTTATGATACCATTAGTACCTCTCTTAAACTCCAATGGTTCACCTGCATTCACTGGTAATAGTAACCATTCCAGACTCATCGTATCCTGGAATAATTCCATTATCCCAAGATTCATGTCTCTACAACGTTCGCTTTACCAGGATGATATTGGAGATCAAATGCATAATCCTTTATAAATTCCATCCATCTCCGTTGTCTCATATTAAAATTTTTCTAATCGAACAAATACTTTAAACTTTTATGTTCACTTTTAACTATTCCCTTCCATCCCTCTTATTCAATTTCAACTTCCTCCATCTTTTCACTATTAACTCCTTTTTCAAGGGAATCTACCTTTGATTTCCATGTCCTCGTCTGTCGGCTACCATGTCCCTAGTACAGTTCAATAACACATTGAGGTGGCCAACCTCAGTATCCTATTACAAAGTACTAGTTTACATGGCATATAACAGACACATTTTTATCCTCTCTTGAGACCTAGCCTCGCACTCATTTGTCCACTCAAGTTTTCCTTTTCTCATTAATTACATTAGAGGTAACGCAATCTTTGAGAATCCATCTACAAACCTTCTGTAGTATCATGCCAGTCTAAGGAAACTTCTCACTTCACTCACTGTCTTAGGGCGTTCCCAATTTCCTAGGAAGCCAAGGAGTCTCCTAAGCTGGATGCACTGTTTGTTGTTTGTGAATTTCCGGAAGTTCTTCTGGATGATGTTCCAGGGCTGCCACTTAAGAGAGAGATAGAGTTCACAATTGATCTGTACCAGGGACCAGACCAATATTCATAGCACCGTATCGAATGTCCCCAGTAGAGTTAGAAGAGTTGAAGAAGCAGTTGGATGACATGTTAAAGAAGGAGTTCTTGCGGGGAGCAACTGTGTTTTCTAAGATAGATCTGAGATCAGGATACCATCAGATCAGAGTAAAAGAAGAAGATATGCCGAATACTGCATTCAGGAGTCAGTATGATCATTATGAGTATCTGGTTATACCTTTTGGCGTAACTAATGCACCTACTGTATTCATGGATTACATGAATCGTATCTTCAGACCATATCTTGACAAATTTGTCGTGGTGTTTATTGACGACATTCTGATCTACTCTTCGAGTAGAAAAGAACATGCAGAGCAGTTCAACTCCAACAACGAAGCGGTGGATCGATGAGGAGTAACATTCAGAGAGGAAAAGGAGACAGATTTTAGACAAGGGCAAAGCTATACAGTCACCCCGTTTAGAAGTCAGCAAATGTCAGCCTGAGGTCTTCCACCTTGCTGACCTTTGATTTGCGTCTGTCTTCCTGTTCCTTGATTCTTCCCAATGTTGTGTATTCTGAATTCTCCCGACATTACTTTGAGGGCAATTCCAAGACATGTGGCCCACATTACCACACTTGTAGCATGTAACATTCAACAACAGAGGGTAGTCTCCCTTGAAATGAGGTCCTCCGCACTTAAAATACATATAAAAATTGTAGTTATTTTAAAACAGTTTAAACGTACGCAAGTGACATCATTCATACATATATACAATATATACAACACATCTATCAGAGTATGCCAAGTCCCCTCTATGGGACCATTACAACTTACAACCATCTATACAGACTCAAAGTATAAACATATACAGACTAACCAAAGGGACATAGAAGAAGTCCTAGAGATACCCGGCCCTCCTCTCAAAATACATCGAAATACAAAACAATCTCGTAAAGGCTCACTACCTACAGACGCATCCGACATATCCACATCATCAATGATGTGGGCGTCTATAACTACCCTTGCCTTCACCTTAACAGCACACTTATACCCGTGGTGGAATCTTCTGTAGATACCGTTGTGGCCGGTAATCTTTCCAAGTTGTCGTTCCCATCTTGCCATTGTTGTTTATCTACCATACCGATAACATACATAGAAAGATAGAGGAAGAAGGGAGATAAGCAACAGAACATAGTCATAAAAATGGGGATGGGGACACATAGATCAACAGTCACATATACATCATACAACAAACAAACAATCATCCATCTAGTCACACCAACACAATCATCTTCAAGAGTCACACTCTCAGATCATTCCTCTAAGGAGTCTCACTCCTATGCATGTCGGCCGATATATCTCATCCGGGTCTCAACCCCAAGACATTCCCTTATCAAGCCTCTCTTCTTAAGGGACGTCAGTTAGTTTGTCTAGGTAACTTTTCCGCTCGCCGTGACCCATAAGAGTGCATTTCTCTGTGAGCTCAGCTCCATCAGAGGTATCTGGGTCGCCTCGGATAGTCAACCTTAGACGTGGATACTCAGGGCAAAGTCGGGACAACTAGGCTCTACCGGGGTACACGATGCACTAGGAGCTACCTAATGGTCACTGTGAGCCTCCCCAGTCCAGTTCGTACATCCCCAAGGTCTCTCCCTAGACCGACCCTTCCGTAATCCGTACTCGCACTCGAGTACAACTAACCTCGTATGACTCCCTGTCATACGGCTCACCACCTTGGCAATATGCAATGCAACAACCATCCTTAAGTTAACACCGGAATCTTCTCTCACAATCCAAATCTCAAAATCACAGTCTCAGATTGGATGGCAATACATCCCCGGCCTTAAAGCCACAGTATCAAGGCATTACTACGGTGTCAACTCTTAATATAACCAGATCACACTATCAGTCTTTCCCATCAACAATATATTATAGTAATAAAATATCATGCAATCACATCAATCATCACAACCAAGCATGCTATAGCAGTCATCACAGTAACAGATATAGCAAACAACCCCAATCATTATCAGTTCTCTAACCTAGAGTTTCAAACCGAATATTGACAAATCTACAATAACTAAACCCAAGATATTATTAAAATATTATTTTAGTGGCGTTTAATCATTGTTGATTACTCAATATCCTAGTAGGGTCTGGGGCACTCTACATACATGCATATATATAAATAACTGTGACTCTATGCTTGCCTCCCCGACGATGTCGGTTACTTTCTCCCCACCTTGGATTATCCGGTATCGTTGTCCAAACTTCTCTTCCTCTCTAACCAGCTGCTGCCTTGCACCCCAGATAGTTCCTTGATGCTCCAAAATTTGCCCTAACACATGGACAGAGTCCTAGCAATGTCATGACCTCTAATCTTGCGACAGTTTCTCAAATAGAACTCAGATTGAAGCAAGAATCCAAGAGAAGTAAATGACAATGCCAAGTTAGGGATTTGAGCATTACCTCAGTTGGGTCGAAGAAACATTAGCTAATACTCGTAGTATTCACTGCGCTGGTCACAGATTCGAAGTCGGAATTACGATCGGACGGACGGATTTTCCTCAGAATCAATTTTTCTCTCCCAAAACCCACTTTCTCCCCCTCACTCTCGAGCTCTCTCCTGGTCCCTCTCAAAAATTCTAAAAAGTTCTACAAGTTTCTAGCATTTTAAAGCCTAAGGGGGTGAGTCAGCACTGATTACGCCCGGCCTAAGTTTTCTGCGCCCGGCTCAGCCGATTACGCCCGGCTCAAGTTTTCTGCGCCCGGCCTAAATGCGTAGATCACCGCCTTTGAGTTGCGCCCGGCCTAACAAACCTGCACCCGGCCTAATTCCTGAGCTCGGCTCAACAAACCTGAGCCCGGCCTAACCCGCGTTGACCAGAAACTCTGATTCGCACATTTCGTCACGTTCTGAGCTCGTTTGAAGTCCGATTGACCCCAAATTTGAAACACATACTAGTTAACACCTAACGAACAAGATTAAGCTGTCCCACCAACTTAATTGTTGTCCGATTCCTTAATCAAGAAAATGGGTGTTACATCCTAGCAGCTACAGTTTCCTTCCTGTAAGTCCTCTTCATTCCTAGGACTTCAGCATTGTTTTGCTCAACCTGTTCCTCTTTAACCTTGAGCAATTCTTCCTGATTAGCTAGGGCAATAGCTCTGTAGGTGCTCAGATTCATATTAGCAATGTTCATCTTGCCAAAAATTGCAGTGCACATGCACTTATTTGTCAGAATCCTTTCTTGCTCCTCAATTGGCTTGGAAGAGATAAGATCATCCAGCTTCTGAGACTTGAAAAGTTTTGATAGCAAGTGGCAGTAAGGGATTCCTGATATCTTCTTCCTTGTAGCTACTGCATCTCTGAATCTTCCATACATAATTCTTGGAAAGTTGATTTTTGTCTCTGTGATCAAATGACAAAGACAGAATTTGTGTAGGGCAGAAAGATTGTTCTTTGACCCAGCTTTATACAGAACCACCTTATTTAGCATTAGATGAAGAATACGAACCCCATCCTTCATCTCAACAGATTTCCATGAGTGATTTCGTACAGTATCTTGTCTCATCAACAAAGCGGCTATTACCTCAGAACCACCAAGGTCCTTTTCCCACGATTCAGTAATAACTTCTCCTTCTTAAGGGCAGTTGATGGCTTCAGCTATGGTCTTCTCAGAGACCACAATTCTTTTCCCAACTACTGTTGCAGAAATATCAGTGTCTGACACCAGAGGGTTCCTCCAAAAAGCCCTTTCAGGTCTGGATAAATGGGGACCCTTTCAACAAACATGTCGTCCCAGCCAGCGGCAGTAACAAACTTGCTAACATCTAGGTTGTAATCTTTCAGAATCTCAAAGTCAAAATGATGTTCAATAGCAAGATTCAGTTTTTCAACATCGAAAGTTTCAGTTGAGGAGGCCATGGTTAAAGAAAGAAGGTTAGGGTTTTGCAAGACAGAAAACAGAGAGTTGAAGTAAGTTTGAAGATGAAGGTTAACGTAAAGTTTCCTCAGAGGGAAGGGTTTCGTTTTTAAAGGTTTTGAATTCCAAAGGGTTTTCTTTTGGAAATAAAATAAAACATTTAAGAAAAAATACTGACTCAGTAGAGAGAGAATATAAAGTAGATTTGTCTTTAGACAAAATAAATGCAGTTAATAAATAATGTGAGTGTGGACGGGTTCAAGCAACAATACAGTATGTACGCGACATGCAGTGGACGCGATATACAAGCAATGGACGCGGTATGCAATGAACGCTCATTTAAAAACATGTAATAGGCTTGTAAGACGTACATCAATAACAGAATTTCTTAAGCATGAATAACACAATTAATCCACAAATACCATGTTAAGATGTTTTCTAATAAAAGTAAATCTATCCTCAGCAAGAGGTTTAGTAAAGATATTTGCCCATTGATGGTCAGTATCTACAAATTGAATATCAAAAACACCTTTCTGCATATAATCTCTTATGAAATGATGTTTGATCTCTATGTGCTTAGCTCTAGAATGCAGTATTGGATTCTTAAACAGATTAATTGCAGCAGTATTATCACACATAAGTGGAATACTACTTACAAACACATTGTAGTCCTCCAATTGGTGTTTGATCCATAGAAGTTGTGAGCAGCAACTTGCAGCTGAAATATACTCAGCTTCAGCAGTTGATAATGCAATGGTACTTTGTCTTTTGCTTGACCATGAGACAAGATTAGCTCCAATGAAGTGACATCCTCCACTGGTACTCTTTCTTTCAATTCTGTCTCCAGCATAGTCAGCATCACAAAAGCCAACTAATCTGTAATCTTCATTTATCTTAAAACACAAACCCAGATTAGTAGTACCTTTTAAATATCTAAATATTCTTTTAACTGCTGATAAGTGAGATTCTCTAGGATCAGATTGAAATCGAGCACATAAGCAAACACTGAACATAATATCAGGTCTGGACGCAGTAAGATATAGAAGAGATCCTATCATACCCCTGTATACCTTTTGGTCTACCTTTTTCTCTTTATCATCTTTGTTCAGTATGGACGTGGGATGCATAGGAGTGTTCATTGGTTTGCAATCATCCATCTTGAACTTCTTTAGGAGTTCCTTTGTGTACTTAGTTTGATGGATGAACACCTCGTCCATAGTTTGTTTAACTTGAAGTCCAAGGAAGAACTTGAGTTCTCCCATCATGCTCATTTCAAATTCTTTCTGCATTAACTTTGAGAATTCTTTGCATAGAGATTCATTAGTAGCACCAAATATAATATTATCAACATAAATTTGTACTACTATGAAATTGGATTTAATTGACTTTCTAAACAAGGTTGTATCAACCTTTCCTCTATTAAAGCCATTATCCATCAGAAATAAACTTAGCCTATCATACCAAGCTCTTGGGGCTTGTTTTAGGCCGTATAAAGCTTTCTTAAGCTTATATACATGTTCAGGTTGGGTTTCACTCTCAAAACCCGGAGGTTGCATAACATAAACTTCTTCATTGATAAAGCCATTAAGAAAAGCACTTTTTACATCCATTTGAAAAAGCATTATGTTGTGATGTGCAGCAAATGAAAGTAAGATCCTGATTGCTTCTAATCTAGCAACAGGTGCAAAGGTTTCAGTGTAATCTATACCTTCTTCTTGAGAGTAACCTTGTGCAACTAATCTTGCTTTATTTCTGACAACCTTACCATTCTCATCAAGCTTGTTTCTGTAAACCTATTTTGTTCCTATAACAGATTTATCTTTAGGTAGGGGCACCAGAGTCCAGACATCACTTCTTTCAAACTGATTTAGTTCTTCTTGCATTGCTAAAATCCAGCCATTGTCCAGCAGAGCCTCTTCTACTGTCTTTGGTTCCAACTCAGAGACTAGTGCAGTATTTTCCTGCTCTCTGAAAGTTGATCTGGTTCTCAGCTTGTCACTTGGATTTCCAATGATTTGATCTGAAGGATGATAATTCTTGAAATGCCAAGATCTCTGAACATTATCTTGTTGAGAGGTGGATGTTTCTGGTTGTTGAGGAATGTCTTCAACTTGATCATCAGCTTTAACTTCTGTTGTCTCTCCTGAGATGTTTAAGTCAAGATCTGCAAAAGCTTCATCTAGCTCTGATAATTTCTTATCAGGCTGCTTGTCATCAAACTTAACATGTATACTTTCTTCTACTACTAGAGTTCCAGAATTATACACTCTAAAGCCTTTTGATGTTTCAGAAAATCCTAACAGGATTCCATTGTCTACTTTTGCATCAAACTTACTAAGTTGATCTTTAGTGTTACGAATATAACATTTACAACCGAAAGGATGAAAATATGATATGTTGGGTTTTCGTCCCTTCCATAATTCATAAGGAGTCTTATTCAGAATTGGTCTTATGTATATTCTGTTCTGAATGTAACAGGCAGTATTAACAGCTTCAGCCCAGAAGTGTCTAGGGAGAGAGTTATCATTGAGTATAGTCCTAGCCATCTCTTCAAGAGATCTGTTCTTTCTCTCTACCACACCATTTTGCTGTGGTGTTCTAGGTATTGAGAAATTGTGAAGAATATCACTATCTTCACAAAACTTTTGAAATAGCTCATTTTCAAACTCTCCCCCATGGTCACTTCTGATTGAAGTGATACACATGCCTTTTTCATTCTGTACACGTTTACAGAATATAGAAAAGACCTTGAAGGACTCATCCTTGTGAGCTAGGAACATAACCCATGTCCATCTGGTGTAGTCATCTACAATGACGAGACCATATTTCTTACCACTAATAGACGCAATCCTTGTTGGACCAAAAAGATGAAGGTGTAACAGTTCTAGTGGTCTCTTGGTACTAACAATATTCTTAGATTCAAAAGAACCTTTGACTTGTTTTCCCTTCTGACATGCATCACAGAGAGCATCAGATTTGTACTTAAATTTTGGTAATCCTCTCACGAGGTTATGCTTATTTAGCTTTGAGATTAATCTCAAGCTTGCATGACCTAGCCTTTTATGCCAAATCCATCGCTCATCTTCAATGGACACTAAACATGAGACACTCTGATTTGAGAGGTCCTCCAAGTCAATTTTGTACATATTGTTTTGCCTCTTAGCAGTGAATAAGATTGATCCATCATTCTTCTTGACATAACATATGTTCTTATTAAAAGAAACATCATATCCACTATCACATAATTGACTTATGCTCAGCAGATTATGTTTTAAATCATTCACTAAAAGAACATTATCAATGGAGGGAAAAGGATGTTTACCAATTTTACGTATACCAGTGATCTTTCCTTTCTGGTTTCCTCCAAATGTCACCCAGCCATCATCCTTATGTCTAAGGTCTTGGAACATATACTTTTCTCCCGTCATGTGACGTGAGCACCCACTGTCCAAGTACCAGGATGTCTGTTTCATTCCTGTTGTTAAGCAAATCTGCAACAGGTATTATCTTGTCCTTAGGTACCCAAAATGACTTGGGTCCTTTCATGTTAGTTTTCATTGGACGCGAATGCATATTATGCCTATTATGTATGCATCTATGTGTAATATGCCCATTTTTTCCACACACTTTACAAAAGGTGTTGGACGTGCCTGACTTGGCTTTAGCATACCTAGCTGGAGCTTTTGAAGCTCTTTGCTGCATAGGTGGTTTTGACTTATTGTAAGATGCCTCAGGCTTCTTAATTATTGTCATAACCAAGGCCAGATTTATCAAATGGTGACCTAGAATACCTTAGGATAAGACTAAGCTTATCTGAGCCTCCTACAAATTTTGACGGAGTGTCTGTCAAGTATGTTACATCTTGTTTCAGTTTTGCAACTTCACAAGAATTGTCAGGCTCACATTCAGGTTTGTCAGTTAGACTGACATTCTCTGATTTTAGCTAATCATTTTCTTAAGCTAAACTTTGTTTTTCAATGTAGACTCTATCGTATTCTCTTGTTAATTTTGCAAACTTCTTTTTAAGACTTTTGTATTCATGAGATAGTATGGATGAGTCATGCAGTAATTCATCAAAGGCATTTTTGAGAGTAGACAGTTCAGAATCTGTTACCTCATCATCATCAGTGTACTCATTCTCTGATGATGTGTCAGCCACGAGGCAAATGTTTGCCTCTTCCTCGGTTTCCTCTTCCTCATCTGATGAGGATAAGTCCAAGTCCTCCCATGTTGCCATCAAGCCCTTCTTTTTCTTGAAGAACTTCTTTTTATCTTTCAACTCAGGACAGTCAGCTTTGAAATGACCAGGCTTCTTGCATTCAAAGCATAGGGGTGGATCTTTTTCTTTGGAGTCTGATTTCTCCTTAGAAAACTTCTTGTTGAACTGCTTTCTCTTGAAGTTACCTTTCTTTCTCCACATATGTTGTATCTTTCTGGAGATAAAAGATAATTCATCTTCATCTGATCTTTCATCACTGTCTGAAGGTTCAGCATCATCTGAAGACTCAACAGCTTTAAGGACTTTTGAAGAGCTGACTTTCTTTGCCTTTAGGGCAATGGACTTTCCCTTTCTGGAATTGCCTTCTTCATTTAGTTCAAGCTCATGAACCTTCAATGACCCTAGAAGCTCTTCCAGAGAGAGAGTATTCAGATTCTTAGCTTCTTGAATGGCAGTGACCTTTGGTCTCCACTGCTTGGAGAGACTTCTCAGAATTTTTCTGATATGATCTCTATTCTCATATATTTTTCCAAGAGATCTGAGACTGTTAGTTATTGTTTGAAATCTTCCAAACATCTGATCTATAGTCTAATGATCAGTCATTTTAAAGAGCTCATATTGGTGAACTAGCATGCTTATTTTTGACTCCTTCACTTGTGATGAGCCTTCATGAGCAAGAGCCAGTGTATCCCATATTTCCTTAGCTGTGTTGCAGCTATGAACCTTATCATGTTCTGATCTAGTGATGGCACACATCAAGTAATGTTTGGCCTTGAGATTTAGCTGATGTTTAGCTTTTTGGTCTATACTCCAATCTGCTCTAGCCAAGACTGCTCCATTTTCACCTCTTGGCTCAGAATAGCCATTCTCAATCAGTTCCCAGATGTCTAAGTTCTGTGCATCCAAGAAGGCCATCATTCTCTTCTTCCAATAATCATAATCAGTTCCATCAAAGAGTGGAGGTCTGTTGATAGCTTGTCCTTCTGCATCCATGGTTGTAGGATCGTATTTCCTCAGCACTTGTTAGATGCTCAACCCTTTCGAGGCTGAGCTCTGATACTAACTAAAGTTGACACAGGAAAACACAAGAAGGGGGATTAAATTGTGTTTGTTAATATTTTTCGAAAACAACCTTTTCAAGAATAGTTTTCTCACACAAAGATAAAGAGGCAGAAGCAAACACACAGAAAAACAATCTTTTGAAAGAATAACAAATTCAAATTCAAATCCCCACAGTTAGTATAAACAAGAAAAACTAAAGAGATAAGAGATTAGAAGATTCACGCAAGTTGTTTTATCCTGGTTCACTCTCTTCCAACCAAGAGCTACATCCAGTCCCTTCTACTTGAAGGTTTTTCTCCACTATTCTCCAAATAGATTACAGCAAGTATTCAACACTTCTCCAGGCTCACAAGTATTCCTTTCTTACCAAGCCTCTTCAGGCTCTACCTCTAACAAAGAGATTTGGTTTCTTTTGATCTTCTAACTCACTATGTGTGAGGATATGAAAGTTTAAGATCAGATGAATATTATAACAATATTCAAGCTAAGATATTACAAACTTTTGCTTTCTGAAAGAATAAAAAAATGTTTGCTCGCAAGAGATTTCTTCAGATTTCTGTATATGTGCAAAAGTTCTTTCTTCAAAGGTCTTGGTCTTCTATTTATAGAGACCTTGCTCTTCTATTCAAATTCTTCAACGGTTGTATTTGAATTTTTTCCGTTTAGGGATAGAATCAGCAATGTAATATCCGTTGTGACTCAGCTTGCTCGTGGCCATTGTACTATATGACAACATTCTTGCATGAAACAGGCACACCTCTGAGCCAATGTAACTTGAAAAACTGTCTTGCCTTCCTTGTACGAATTCCAACTATTCCAGCGTAAAAGGTGACAGGGTACAAGTCGTTTTGTATTGTACTATTTTGCTTTTTGCAATTCCTCGTATGTACTATGTCTCTCTCATAGAAACAAGACAATAAAACCGTTAATAACAAATAAGAAGGACTATCAAATAATTGAAATAAATATCAATCATTTAAAATAAATATTTCTATATGGTCGAGATATTAATTATGATTATATCAAGCATTTATAACAAAGAAGAGCTCGTCTACTTAGAGTAGTGCGTCTATATGATTATAGCTAAAATTCAACTTTAACTCGTCCAGTGACGTGACAAATTTTGCTCGTCCATAATCAAGTCTTTGGACTTGCTACATAACGGTGAATAGCTTAAATTTGCGTCTGCTGACGTGGCACATACGCTCGTCTACTTACATGAGTTAAGAGCTCGTCTACACGCACTGTTCTATAGCTCGTCTATTCAAAATAGAGTAGAGCTCGTCTAAGGTACTGTTCAATAATCCGTATACTAGAGCATATTCTTATAATTAAATATATACCATATAATTTGAAAGGCTCGTCTACCCCGTTGGACGCAGATATAGACTCTTAAGAGATTTCCTAATCATATTAAATTTCAAATACCCTGTAAGACTTAGATAAGACTTGTTAGATCTTAACTGACACTTTGCCATACAAATTTAATCCTTTTTGTTAACATCAAAACTTAGAGATTATTTAATCCAAATTACTTTGGTTCCAACAAAAAACACCAAAAGGAAAAAGAGTGCCCTTAGTATTATTAAAAAAGAAAAGAAAAAAGAATACAAAAAAGATCATGGGGGGACATAAAGCCAAAACCCATGAAAAGACATCATTTGAATCTAAAGTTTAGAAGACCAAACCTATTTCTAAAAAAATCCTCTCTAACAAAATTAGGGATGGAATTCCACCAAATAATTCCCTGGATCTTAGAACCATGATCTGCTAACCTATCCGCACAAGAATTACCCTCTCTATAAATGTGAGAGATCAAAAATTGCATTCCTTTTGTGGTTGAAACACAATTCTTCCAACGATTCCTTATTTTCCAAGGGACTAAGACAATATTTTTAAAGGCAGCAACCGTAATAGAAGAATCACACTCTAACCAAAGTTGATTCCAACTCCTTTCAGGAGCAAATTCGATGGCTAACATTGCTCCATACAATTCAGCATAAAGAGAATATCCAACTCCAAGATTAGCCGCAAAGCAACCCATTACACTAGCTCTATGATCTCCATAGATACATCCACAAGAGGCAATTGGTTGCAGCCCCTTAGAAGATCAATCCGAATTGCATTTAGTCCAATTGCAAAGTGGAGGCAACCAATCAACTTGTTGAATAATCTGAGCTTTCCTTGCATGACAAGTAATTGAGAAAGACTTTAAAATCTGAAATTCTTCAATAGTGGAGTACATTGAGCCTTTAGAAAAGCTTCCAAATTCCTTCACAGCAGCCAAAACCAAACTGATGCAACCCTTAGAGGAAACATACTTGCAATTAAATCTGGCTTTGTTTCTACAACTCCAGATAACCCATATAATTGAGGTGATAGCAGCTAGCAACACATCTCTGACCTGAGAGCTCCAACTTCAATCAAGGATAGCATAAATTGATGCAATGGATGACAAATTTAAGGGGACATTTGATAATTACACTCAGTCGGTTCCACAGCTCAACAGAAAAGGGACAAGACAGAAATATGTGATAGGAAGATTCGGTACTGGTTTTGCACAGATTACATTTAGATGCCAAATAGATATCTCTTCTCATTAAATGATCATCAGTTGGCATTTTGTTATGCCAAAATATCCATAGAATGAAGGTTCTAAAGGGTGGAATTGAGGTGGACCAAATTGATTTGCCCCAATCTAAAGAAATCTGGACAGGATTTAGAAAAGAGAAGGCTTCTTTAAAAGAAAGAGACCTTGTATCAGATTCACACTAGACAAACTCATCATTCTGGTCATAAGCAGGAATGATAACTTGACTGATTTCCTGAATTATAGCTGGACATTTCAATTGAAGATAAAGAGAAAAGCTCAATTGGCCATCAACAATAAACTCACTGACTGAAGCTGTTAAATTAGGGTGCAAAGAAGAGGGGAGATTCAGACTGTTGGCAATTGGATTAGAGATCCATTTGTCCAACCAGACTCTCCATTTCCAATAATCCAAGTTGAATTCTGCAACACCATAGGAAAGAAGGATTTCATAGCAGGCCAAATTAAGGACTGCACATAGTAAGAGATCAATGCTGAATTCCTCATATACCTTGCTTTTAGAAAGCGGGCCCTTTGTTTGTCAGAGCACATAATGTCCCAGCTCAACTTGAGCATTGCTACCAGGTTTATAGATTTTATACTCCTGATTCCAAGACCACCTCTATCAACAGGACTGCAAACAACATTCCAGGATACTGTAACCATCTTTCTAGCATCAATATCTCCAGACCAAAGGAAGTTCCTAATCCATGAGTCTAATACTTTGATCATTGAAGAAGGCCAAAGATAAATGTGAAAGCTATATGCAAGCATACCATGGATGATAGCTCTAATCAACTGAATTCTGCCCATAAAAGATAAAAGAGATCATTTCCAGCTTGTCAATTTCAGCTTTACTCTATCAAGGATAGGCTGAAGATGCCTCCTTCTTGGTTTGCCTTTAAAAACAGGAATTCCAAGATAGATGAAAGGCAAAGAACCAGAATGGAAGCCTAAGACCTGGCTTAAATCAAAAACTCTGCTAGGACTTATGCCTCCTGCATAGAACTTACACTTGCTCAGGCTCAAATACTGTCCTAAAATTGCTGTATAATCCTCAGAAAGGGTCGTCAGAGCTTTGATTCCTTTCTTTAAACCACTACAAAACACCAATATATCATCAGCGTTAACAACATCAACAACCAAACATTCATTCATAGCATGGTAACATCATTATCAATACATTCATTCATAACATAGTATTATCATCGTCAACATTAACAACAATTCATGATTGAAACGGCCAACATAAAGTAAACATAGATATTCATGCAAAGCAACCAACATCAATTAGGCATATAGCACATGACAGGGTCATGGGTTAACCCTTCATCTTACGCTACCCCATTGCCTACATATTATACTAATCCTTTCTCCCCATACCTGGTATGAAGATTCTATGAACGCCAAGCATAAACAACTATACTCTAACTCCCTCGAGGGGCTTGACAATTTCCTCAAGCCTTGGTCAAACACAAAAGAGCAAACATAAATCTCCCAATTCAAGAAACAAGAAAAGGAGATTAACACAGGGATTACTACGTTACCTTAGATAACACTAGCGCGCGACTTCTCTCCCAAACTAAGGCAAGAACACCAAGAATGTTGATGGGTTTCAGAGAAAAGGGAAAATGAGAGGTTTCTGTCGCATTAGAATTGTTAAAAGTGTCACAATGAGGGTTATAACTTGTAACCCTCCTAAACCCACTTATTTAAGCTGTCGAACCCCAAGTACGGGCGTGCTCACCTTAAGCACGATCGTGCTCAACATCGAGCACGGGGTTGTGCTCAAAAGAGCATGGGGTTTACAACATTCACGTCAAAAGCTCCATTTTACGACACGGTCGTGCTCCCCTTGAGCACGGTCGTGCTCGTGGTCCAAGCAGCCATTGAACATGCCAACGAGCACGGGGTCATGCTGAACATGAGCACGGCCGTGCTCATGCACCAGAAAAGGGACTTTTCACAAGAAACTCCCACTTGACCCCATTTTAACATTCCTAAGTAATTTTCTAACAACCAACACAGCATAAAGCCATACTTATAACATGTATAAACAAATTTTAACATATAAAGGCTTTACTAAGAAAAACGGGGTGTTACAAAAAACATGTGGTTCCCACCATTTTTCCTTCCCTCCATTTTTTCTCCATTCCAAACAGGGGAAAAGTGACTTTTCCCCCACTTTTCCCCCTCTTTCTCTCCTCTATTATTTTCTTTCCCTCCTATTTTAACCAAACCAAACCATAAGTATTTCTTAAATATTTGTAGGAACCACAGTTAAAATATGGAAACCAAATTTTAAGGGCAAAACAACATTTCTATAACATATTCATTAAAGCTTTTGACTGGTTCATCAATTTTGTGTTTTTTCTTCCCAATCAAGTACAATCGTGGGTAACATATCTATTTTGCATGCATATTTTGACTTTACTTGACTCCAAGTGACTAGCTTGAGAAAGGTTGAGTAGGCTCAATATTTGTAGAGAAATCCAAATTTTTTGGTGATGTACAATTTAACCTGTTTCTTGGACATTTGGCCAATAGTCAATCTTGAGGTATATATTCGTAAACTAAATGTCAAATTTTACTCTTCTAGAGTGATTAATTACATATCTATATAAATATAAATATACAGAATTTTAGAGATTGGCTCAAAGTCTCTTCTAAAATTTGGATTCAACATTAGTGTCACTACAAGAAAACATCGATTTACCGACGGACAGTTACCGACGGACGGATTTCCAATGGATTTTTTGGCATTACCGACGGAAAAACCCGTCGGAAAGTTAGATCACGAAAAAACCCAAATATTTCCGACGGAAATACCGTCGGTAACGTTACCGACGGAAATACCGTCGGTAACGTTACCGACGGAAATTCCGTCGGTATTTCCGTCGGAAACTAGGCGGGAAATTCGCGCGGGACTTAATATCGACGGAAATTTCCGTCGGTAATTTACAGACGGAATTTTCCGTCGGTGACGGAGGGGCTAGGAAAGGGGTTACCGACGGAAATTTCCGTCGGTAAGGGGCTGCGGCGCGGGAATCGGGGTGTTTTACCGACGGAAATTTCTGTCTGTCAATTACCGACGGAAATTTCCGTCGGTAACGGGTGGCGGCACGGGAATCGGGGCCGATTACCTACGGAATTTTTCGTCGGTAAATTACCGACGGAAATTTCCTTCGGTAACGGGCGGCGGCGCGGGAATCGGGGAGCGTTACCGACGGAAATTTCCGTCGGTAATGGGCGGCGGCGCGGAAATCTGGGCGCGTTACCGACGGAAATTTCCGTCGGTAACGGAAGGCGGGAAAATGGGTAGCGTTACCGACGACGGATCCGTCGGAAATTCAGATTCCGCCATCGGTAATTTAAAACGGTCCCTTCATTACCGACGGCTCGGTCCGTCGGTAATGCCTCCTCCCCCATAAAACCGCCGGATTTTCCCCTCCCTCATTTTCATGTTTCATTTTCTCTCTTCTCCTCTCTTCTCCCTCTCTTCACCGCCGGATTTGCCCCTTTCTTCCTCCTTCCTCTTCCACTTCTTCTTCCTTTCTCCCTCTCTTTCCTTTCTCCTCTACTTTCTCCTCTCCTTTCTTCTTCATTGGACCGAACCACAAGTCCCAATGCCGGCCGCCGCCCGCCTGCGCCGACCCGCCGCCTGCGCCGACCACGCCGACCCGCCGCCCGCCTGCGTCGCCGCCTACACCTCAGCTTTCACCACCACAGACACTACATTAAGGTGAGCAACCACCTTCTCCTTCAACTCTGTTCTTTGTTTGTGCATTATACTTACTCAATGTTTGTCTTCTCCAGAAAACAACCACCAGTTTGGAGCACCAGCCACCGTGCCTGAGGAATTTCGGCTACCAGTTTGGTTTTTTCAGGTGAGTTTCCAATTTTATTTGTTAATATTTTTAGTATATTAATTAAATGTTGTATGGATAGTTGTTAATTATAGGATGTTGTAAATTGTTAGGACAAGTAAAAAATGTGTTGGATTGTTATGTTGGATTATTATTTTTTAAGTGTGTTAGACAGTTTTGTTGGAGTGTAATTAGGTGGACTGTTATGTTGGATTATTTTTTTTAAGTGTGTTGGACAGTTTTTTTGGAGTGTAATAAGGTGTACTGTAATGTTATGTTGTATATTGTTAAATGTGTTGGACTGTTATGTTGGATCAATTTGGTGTGATGTACGGTTATGTTGTAATTAGCAGTGTTGTACAGTAATAATTTATGTTTTTTTATCATTTGGTATGTTTTATTGCTTTTTAATTAACAAAAAATAACAATATAAATTTATTTTGATTTTGATGTAGAGAAATGCAAAAAGCACCTGAAATTATTCCTTATCTAATCTCGTAATTAAGCTAGATTGTGAGATGTCATAACCAAACTTTAGTTGTAAATAAATTATATTCTGTATCTTGGATTTGTTTTTTATTTAAATATGTATGTTATTTATTTTTACTTTTATTCTTAACATAATATTATTAATGCAATGATTAAGTGTATAATGTGTGTTTACATTAATAGGTCACATTGTAAAGTTGAAGAAATTTACACGATAAAGATGCATGAAAACATTAGATCGAAATGCGGCCAGAAAGGTTGCCACTAGGACTAATAATAGAATTTAAAATAAATTTTAGATTTTAAAATTCAAGTATACAAATTAACATAATTACTTAACTAAATCAATAAAATGTTTTATTAATTATATTAAATTGAAAAAAATACATGATTTAATAAAATGTAAGACAAATGATTATGGCTGATATATGTTTATGCTGGTTGCTTAATTATGTGTTATATAGTTTGTTGTTGGTATCAAACTTTACGCAAATTATCTGTGTTACGTAAAGTTTAATTTTATCGTAAAGTATATATATTTAATACGTAATTGAGAAAAACCGTAGCTTCCCGTTCAAGGTTCAATATTATTGAGCATGTGTACTCATGGTCATGGTACCGCTCATTTTATTGAATCTTGAATTGTCCAATTGGGACAGTTTGGGAAAAAACTTTTTCTCCACTAATATACTAATTACCTGTTGATTCTCATCTGTTATATAGTTGATGAAATTTCGGGTCGAAGTATTTCTTTTTGTTCTCCGGGTCCATGCTTGATTGCGGTATCTTATCGCGGTCAAGTCGTGTACTTGGAGACCAATGGGAAATGCTGCCGAAAATTCGTCAGCTATAAGACATGAGAAGCGATGAGTAACTAGTATAATACAGTGGTGAAAAAGTTTTTCCTCGAATGGGATAGGGCCACACCTTTGAAGGAAAGGGAACGATTCGAGGTTATAGTATCATGTTTAAAAATACGTCAATTTATCTGGATATGCAGAAGGATGGAATATTATCTCCCGAGCCGTAGTTGGGTATATGATAGGAACGAGTCTGGGAGACGGCTTCTAAAACAATCCTTTGTAATTGGAGTTGAGGAGTTTATATCGAAAGCCAAACAACATTGTGATTATGCAGAAGAAGGGGGGATTCGATGTCCGTGCATAAAGTGCAATTGTATGAAAGTTTTGAGTGAGGATGACGTGAAGTTACATCTATATCGACGTGGGTTCAAGCCTAATTATTGGATATGGACTGATCATGGTGAGGAGTTGCCGGATATTAATCTGAATGATGTCGGTGTTGACGATCTTCACATGGGTGCATCTAGCAGTGGCTTACATGACGACTATGTCGAACAACTCCAGTCAATGCATATGATGGTGGACGATTGTCTTGGGCAACATGGGAACTTCGAGGCAGATGTGTCTGATGACATGGAAGAGCCTCCTAATGAATCAGTGCAGAGATTTTATAATCTGTTGTTATAGACAAATAAGCCGTTGTTTGAAGGGGCGTCGGATTCAAAATTATCAATTTGTGTTAGGCTTCTAGCTTGCAAGTCCAATTGGAATGTGCCCGAGCAGTGTTTGGAGTTTTTTTGTAAAATGCTTCAAGATGTAACACCCTTCAAAGACTTGTTACCAAAAAGTTATTATGATGCGAAGCGGTTGGTGTCAAAACTAGGGTTGGGGGCTAAAAGAATAGACTGTTGTCCGAACGGGTGCATGCTATATTATGACAGTGCTTCGGGTACAAATGATAGCATGTTGGAAGGATGTAAATTCTGCCAGACACCCAGGTACCGTGTTCAAAGCAGTGACCGTAGTAAAAACAAACCAGTTCCTGTGAAGTCAATGTTCTATCTGCCAATAATTCCAAGGCTGCAGAGACTGTTTGCATCACCCCAAACTGCGGGACATATGAGATGGCATAATGAAAATAGGAGAAATACGGGCCTTATACGCCACCCTTCTGATGGTGAGGCCTGGAAGCACTTCGATCGGGTACACCCTGACTTTGCAGTAGATCCTCGCAATGTACGACTTGGACTATGCTCAGATGGTTTTACCCCGTACATTCAGGCATCAGCCTCGCCATATTCATGTTGGCCAGTGATTGTTACACCGTACAATCTTCCTCCTGAGATGTGCATGTCAAAACCGTACATGTTTCTGACTTGTCTTATCCCGGGACCATCTAATCCGAAGGCTGGGATAGATGTATATTTGCAGCCTCTAATCGATGATCTGAAGAAGTTGTGGAATGGTGTGTTGACGTATGACATCTCAAAGAAGCGAAACTTTATGATGAGGGCGTCACTGATGTGGACTATCAATGATTTTCCTGCATATGGCATGCTCTCTAGTTGGGGGACACATGGTAAATTGGCGTGCCCGTATTGCATGAAACATGGAAAGGCTTTTACCCTAAGATATGGTGGCAAAAGCTCCTGGTTTGATTCTCATCGTCGGTTCTTAGATCCTGACCATCCCTTCCGAAGGAATACCCGAGCATTCAAAAAGAATCAGACAGAAGAGGAAGGTCCACCGCCTTTGTTGACTCCTGAACAAATATGGGGTCGAGTTGGGGATCTTCCTAAAGTCACTGTTGTTGGTGTGTCAAAAATACCGGGGTATGGAGAATGGCATAACTGGACAAAGCAAAGCATCTTTTGGGAACTACCGTATTGGAAGGATAATCTATTAAGACATAACCTTGATGTGATGCATATTGAGAAGAATTTCTTTGACAATATCTTTAACACGGTTATGAATGTGTCTGGCAAGACGAAAGACAATGAGAAGGCAAGGATGGACATAGCGTTGTACTGTAGACGAAAGGATCTGGAGCTGAAGCCCCTACCTAATGGAAAAATGGTCAAACCAAAAGCTTGTTACACTCTAACCGCTGATGAAGCAAAGTCAATTTGTCGGTGGTTAAAAGACCTTAGGATGCCTGATGGTTATTCCTCTAATTTGGCACGATTGCTGATGTAAGAACTGGGAGGCTTCATGGGATGAAAAGTCATGATTGTCATGTATTCATGGAGTGTTTGCTTCCTATTGCTTTCGGCTCGTTGCCCTCGGTCATTTCGAACCCGCTTACAGAAATCAGTCATTTCTTCAAAGATTTATGCTCTGCAACTTTAAGTGCGGATGGTCTGAAGATGATGGAAGAAAAGATTCCAACAATTCTTTGCAAGATGGAGAGGGTATTTCCCCCAGGTTTTTTTGACTCAATGGAACATCTCCCTGTGCATCTTGCATACGAAGCGAGGCTTGGTGGACCAGTACAATATAGGTGGATGTATCCGTTTGAAAGGTAATATTTTTATATTTTCACATTGTAACAATTAACGTCCATTGAATTATGACTTGTGACTAATAGTTGTTATTTCTTAGATTCATGGGTGACTCTAAACGATCAGTTAAAAACAAGGCTAGGGTGGAAGGATCAATCTGTGCGTCCTACTTACACCGTGAGACAACCTATTTTTGTTCCCACTATTTCAACAACTTCATGTTGGCACCACGAAATATTAGGAACGAGGTTGATGCTGATGGTGGAGGGTATCCGTATATGCTATCCGTATTTAATCTTCCTGGCCGTCATGCTGGCAAAGAGCTTATATATTGGTTAAGTGATGAGGAGTATGAGTCAGCTCATGTTCACGTGTTGATAAATTGCACAGAGGTGAAACCATACCATGAGTAAGTTTGAAAGACTAATTTTTTAAATAATGTCTCATACGGTATATCATATTCTATTTTAACACATTGTACATATTTTATTAATTTGTCAGTGTGTTCCTGTTTAATCAAATTAGTGACCAAGATGCTTCTGCTCGACACATGCTTCCTGAATGGTTCAAAGTGTAAGTTTAAATAACCTATAAAAATATATTTAAGTATTGCTAATTGAAAATGAAAATATTATAATGAAAAACTTATATTCATATAAATTCAGCAACCTAAGTGTGCTAAATCAACACTTGAGATATTTGGCGTACGAGCCTAGCATTAGTGTTACATACATACTTCGTTAATGGTATAAATTCCACACAGATGAATGGAACGTTGGCAAAAAGACCATTAATAGCGGGGTTGTTGTACAGGGTGAAGGTACTGGTGATTTTTATGGAGTCATAAAACACATATACGAGTTACAATACAATACTACTACTTATCCTAAAAACGTAGTATTATTTTATTGTAACTGGTTTGATCCATCGAAGACAGGCACAAAGGTGGATCCCAAGTATGGCACTGTGGACATTCGCATGGATAGAAGATATCAACAATTTGATCCGTTTATCATTGCTCACAATGCCAAACAAGTTTACTATGTCCCTTATCCAGCAATGCGAGCGGACAAACGAGGTTGGTGTGTTGCTATCACTACCAAACCTAGGGGTCGGATAGAAATCGATAATGCAGAGGATGATATACCCTTCCAGGTGGATGAATCGTCACATGTCAATGAAGTAATTGAGGTCGAGCGTATTACTGGCATGTTGGGATCTGCTGATGATGGGGAAGAAGTGGCCATTGCTAATCCATCGGTATCGATTAATGCATCATCAAAGGAAGAAATCCAAAGTGATGACTCAATGCAAGAAGAAGAAGAGTCAGACTTACAATCAGAAGATGACACCGAGTCTGAATAGGAATTTTACTGCTAAGTTACAGTATCATGTATTTTGTATTTTTTTTTCCATTTAAATGTAAGACTTTTGTAATTTAGTTGTATTTTAAAATTTTGCTTATTAGATTATACTGTTAAATGTCGATTGATTTATTGTTTTTACATTGACTTATAATTGTGATAAAAAAATAGATATGTCAGCATCCAGAGGAGAGCCGCCCCGCCCCCCATCGCCTAGCGGTGATAAGGGGAAGGGGAAGGCTAAGCGAGGCCGATACACCATTAAGTCTCAGGTGCTTGCCCGCCTCGGTGCAGGTTCCTCTGCACCCACCGCACCCACTCCAGCTACAGGAGCCTCCCCCGACCGTTCTACACCCTCCCCCACTCATTCTACACCCTCTCCGACCCATACTACACCATCCCCTGCCCATACACCATCCCCGACGCACCCTACACCATCCTTCACACATATTCCACCCACTCGATTTGCCCCACGAGGCTCACTAGCCGGCTACTCGCCGCCCCCTACTGGACTTGCACCACACCCACACCCATCACCACCATCATCAGCTGCATATGCCACCCAGGCAGCAGGATTATCATTTATGCCGACTCCTGGTATGTCGGCACAGCCTGACCCGACCATTCCACCCTCATCATCCGGGGCCGCATACCCTCACGGCACGGACATTCCATCCACATCGTCCGGCCAGCACTCGGTCGCACCTGAGAACTTGCCTGTGTGGGCCAGGATTCCCAGACCTAAGGATCGACCATGGGTCACGCCTGTTTCTGGATCGTAAGAAATTTTTAAACTTTGACTATTTCATATTTATCCGATAAGTATATATTTGTTGATATGCATATTGTTGAATTAATAAAATTTTAACTTTTGCAGCTTCATTCCATCGAAAGTGGGATCGAAGAACGTTACCTACGCCCTCAAGGCACAATATCGTCGCTTCTGGCCATCGTGGGGGAGGATACCGAAGGAAGACCACGATCGTATCTTCACACGATTCGGGGTAACTTGTTTCATTTTTTCCTATATTTTATATATTTATTTTTCACGCAGTTTATATATTTTTTATTTTTTGTATAAAATTGATATTTCTTCTTTGTTAACAGGCCCTTGTGCGCTGGTTACCGGAGCATGCTGCACAGATACGCGTCATATTTGACGAAAGAGCGTCTAATCGACTGAGGGACATGCTCGCGACAGCTAGGGAATCTCGGGTGCGCCCAGATTACATAGGCCCCAGAATTTGGCCCCAGCTTTGTGCGTACTGGGACACTCCACAGTACAAGGCGAAGTGTGAGCAGGCAAAGAGAAATCGGGCTTCCGAGAAGGGTGGGAGCATGCACACTGGTGGCTCGATTAGCCATATGCAGCATGCCATTAACATGGTATGCACATATAAATAGTAGTATTTTTTTATTTTTTTTATATGATTTATTTTATAATTAAGTGATTATATATCTTTGTCGGTTGCAGGTAGGACAGCTTACCCACTCGGTTGATGTCCCTACCGTGTTTGAGCAAACACATATTCGCGCAGACACTGGCGAGTTTGTTGATGAGAGGTCGAGGCAGACAGTGGTGAGCTAATTTAAGTATCTCTTTACATTTGATTTATTTTTCATTATTATAGTCTAATAATATAGTTTTTGTAACGCAGGCAGAGTACAATGCCAGGTTCAGTCAGGTAGCGTCTGAGGTCGCCTCCTGCTCTGGTGCCTCGGATCCTTCCCAACTGGACCCCGCCGAGGTCGACCGACTACAGACCCAGATCTGGATGGAAGTGGCGGGTGGGAAGAAGAAGGGTCGCATTTACGGTACCGCGACTATGGCTCGTTCCATCACTCGGGCCTCGATGCCGAGCTTGACCATTCGGGAGCCTACATCCTCCGGCTCACAGGACACGGAGGAGATGCGGCAGCTGAGACAGCAGATGCAGGAGCAGAGGCAGCATGCACAGCGCATGCAGCAGCATGCAGAGCGCATGGAGCAGCAGATGGAGACTTGGTCTACGGTGATGACCTCTCTGCTCGAGCTGCTTCCACCAGAGAGGCGCAGGCTCTAGAGGGGGTCATCCATGCCAGCCAGCCATCCACTACTTCTACCATGGCACCACCGCAGCCGCATAATGCCGGTGTGGCTTCTGCGCCGCAGCATGATGGTCTGACACCGGTGAACTCCCCCCTACATAATGATGATGATGATGATGATGATGAGTACTATAATGATGATGATGATTAGGATAGTTTTATATTTATTTACTTGTGTTTTCTAGACTGACGGATATTGTATGTGTGGAATATTAATGTCAATTTAAATTTAATTGTCTTTTTAATTATTTGTGATTTCTTTTTTTGATCTATATAACAAATTATTTATAATAAAAAAAACTTAATTTTATTAACAAAATTGATTTAATAATTAATATGTAAAATAAAAAATTAATTAAAATAATAATAAATTAAAAAATGTTACCGACGGATTTTTCCGACGGAAACGTTACAGACGGAATTTCCGACGGAAACAGCCGTCGGTAACGTTTCCGACGGAAATTTCCGTCGGTAACTTTCCGCCGGAAATTTCCGTCGGTAACGTTACCGACGGATTTTTCCATCGGAAACCGTTTCCTACGAGCCGGATACCGACGGAATTTGGTCCGTCGGAAAATCCGTCGGAAAAGCGCATTACCGACGGATTTTTTGCATTACCGACGGATTTTGGCAGTCGGTAATCACACCTTTTTTTTGTAGTGTGTCTTGGTTACTCACCTTTTCCTTCAATTAATGTTATGTTCCCATCATTGTTTTCAAAAGAGTTCGTCAAGTCGTTTCAAAGTGATGTCTATCAGTTTCACTACAAAAAAAGAGGTATTTAGCGACCACCAAATTGGGTCGCTAAATATGGAAATTCAGTCCCTAAACCTTTTAGCGACCAGATTTCCATATTAAGCGACATAATGGTGGTCGCTTAGTGACCAAATTTCCATATTTAGCAACCAAATTTCCATATTTAACGACCGATATAGTGTGGTCGCTAAATTCGGTCGCTATAATACATTTTTTTGTAGTGTTTTCTAAACATCTCCATACATTTTTTCTCCCAATCCTAATAAAAGTGTTGCACCTTTGATCTTATTCATTCTAATGTGTGGGGACCTACATCCGTTGCTACTATTTTGGAAAAAAGTGGTGTGTTTCCTTTATTGGTGATTATACTCGTGGGACTTGGCTTTTCCTCATGAAAGATAAATCTGAAGTGTTCTCACTATTTGTTCAGTTTTATCATATAGTTCATATACAATTTGGAAAACCAATTAAATGCTAACGTTCTGATAATGGTAGGGAGTATGTCAATCAAGATCTTTCTGTATTCCTTAAAAAGCATGGTGTCCTCTATGAACTCACATGTGTTGATACTCCCCAACAAAATAGTGTTGCAGAAAGGAAAAAATGTCACTTACTTAAAATCACAAGAGCTTTGTTATTTCAAATGCTTGTTTCGATATCTTGTTAGGGTTATCTTCTCCGGCTCTTGGTGGTATCAGTCTTGTCAAACACATGACCCCCTTCTTTCCTTCCGGTCCTATTATGAAGAGCCTTCCTTTTCGTGTCTATGGTTGTGTTTCTTTTGTTCATGTCCATAGACAACATCGTGACAAACTTGATATTCACGTTGTTAAGTTTGTTTTCTTGGGTTATTCTCCTCACAGGAAGGGATATAAGTGCTACCACCCTTCGAGTCGGTGCTTCTTTGTTTACATGGACATTACCTTTCATGAATCTGAATCTGTTTTTGGCTCCACCTCAGCTCCAAGGGGAGACTTTTCCGAGTTTCCTATTCGCCCTATGTTCCATTCTAGTGCACAAGAATTAGATTCTTTTGATTCAACACTTGAACCTGCTAAGAACAAGGCCACTACACCAAAGTTGGTGTATCAGAAGATGAACAAACCCAACATGATCCAACAACAACTTCGGATGTATGAGCCTATGGTAAGTATTCAAGGTGCAAGTCCTAATGTCCCCGATTTTGGTACTTTGAATATTTCATTAAATAAATGTGACCCTGACCCCATTGCCTTGAGGAAAGGGAAAAGGACTTGTGCCAAGTACCTAATTTCTCAATTTGTTTCTTCTAAACACCTTTCCTTGCAACACCAGAGTTTCATTTCAACCATTGGTTCTATTAATATTCCAGCGCCAATGCATGAAGAATTGCAAGATAGGAATTAGGTTCAAGCCATGAATGAGGAGATGGGTGTGCTGGAGAAGAACAAATCATGAGAGATTGTTGAGAGAATAGGAGACAAAAATCTAGTAGGGTGCATATGATATACAATTAAATATAGGTCTGATGGCCCTCTTGACTGATATAAGGCAAGATTAGTTGCAAAAGGGTACACTTAAACCTATGGAATTGATTATGAGGAAAATTTTGCTCCGGTGGCAAAGATAAACATAGTAAGTATCCTACTTTCTCTTGTTGCACACTTCGATTGGGAACTACATCAGTTTGATGTGAAAAATGTCTTCCTCCATGGTGACTTGGAAAAAGGAAGTCTATATGGAGATTCCTCCAGGATATGACTCACATGATGGAAGGATTAAGATGTAAAGATTAAAGATGGCCTTAAACAATGACCTCGTGTGTGGTTTGGGTGATTGACAATGACATTGTTGTCCTTGGGATACAAGCAAAGTCAAGGTGATCACACTCTATTCTTTAAGCATTCTCGTGAGGGTGAACGCACAATTCTACTTGTGTATGTGAATGATATTATTATATTTGGTGATGACATGAGTGAGAAACAACGTCTGAAGGAGAAACTAGGTGCAAAATTTGAAATGAACGATCTTGGAAGGCTAAAATATTTTCTTGGGATTGAAGTTACTTATTCCAAACAAGACATTTTCATTTTCCAAAGAAAAAATGTCCTAGATCTTCTTAAGGAAACTAGGAAACTTCGATGTAAGGCCACTGGTGTTCCCATTGAATAGAATCACATAATGGGAAATGGTGAAGAAAGCCCCAAAGTTGATAGACCTCAATATCAAAGGTTGGTAGGGAAGTTGAGATACTTAGCACATACTAGGTCATATTTAGCATATGTTATCAATATGGTTAGCCAGTTTATGCATGACTCCAAGGTGTGACACTTGCGAGTTGTGGATTGTATTCTACAATATTTTAATGTCACACTTGGAAGAGCTATGGCACGAGGGCGTTGTGATTTTTTATGGATGAAAATTGTACTTGATGACCTTAGAATAAGGTATGAGACTGTGACACCCTCTACCCCGCATATTAATATAAAATATTTACTTGAAAGAGGTAATATAAAAACATGCATGTATTTAATTAAAATAAAAACTGGGTAAAAAGGTACCACATTGTAACATCTCAACAACACGAAAAAACATAATAAGTTTTAAAAGAAATAAAACATAAACAAAACATAAACATAACCCAACTCCAATGTTACATACAGAGCTGATAAAACTGTTCCGGAATAAAATCCACGGAATACAACTGAAACTGAAACTAACAACTATAAAACTAAGCATCCTAACTAGAGTTGCGGCTCCTCAGAGTCACTCCTCCACTGGCTGCTCACCGATCTCTGCATAAAAGATACATGGCAACAACAGGAAAGAGAAACGGGGAGTAAGAAAACATGTAAACACATTGGCATGGAAATAGTAAGCAAGATGAACATACATCATATCATGGCATAGCAATATACAACATTAACATCAACATAATATAATCATATCAACATGTTATCTCAACCAACATATGCTATGCAGTGCAACACTACTCCGCTACTCCATTATGCATGTGGATTCAAACGATCTTAAGAAGGCAACTTCGGAGTTACATATCCACATTGGCCACAAAAGCACCAATGCCGGCTGTCCACCAAACCATGGGTGAACCCCTTAGATAGCTGACGCATCAAACCTTGGACGCGCCACCACGGGGGCTCACGATCCACCAAACCTTGGGTGGACCACCCGTAGACGGCCATATCGCCGTACTTTAGGACGGCCTCCCTTATGTTAATCTTCTCCCACTAACAACTCCAATGCATGATGCATAAGCACAACAACAAACAAGGCAACCACTTCTTTTGCTTGGGCCAATAAGCACCCCAAGACTTATCACCAACATCAACATCATCAACACCCTGACCTTTAAGAGTCAAGGCCCCCTTGGCCAAAAAGAACCAAGGTTCAACTCACAACACCTCGACCAAAAAGCATCGACGCTACTTTGGCCAAAAAGCATCAAAGCATATCAACATGAGGTAACCCATTGGGTACCGGGTTAACCAACTTATTATTCTTGTTTATCTTAATTAATCTTTTAATTAAGTTATCTAACTCTTCATTAGAGGGATTAAATCATTAATTCTTATGTTAATTAAGAGCCCTATTAATTCAATTAGAGTCTTATTAAAATTCCAACATCAACTAACAACATTCAGCCAATAACATAATCATTAACGGCAGTCAACAACATTCATTGCATAACAATTATCATCAAATGCACAACATGTCATACGTTGCCATAAATAGTTTAACCAATACATCAAATAGGTATATAACAGACATACCAATAACCAGTAAGTAATTATAGCAATTAATCCAATTCAACATATAATCAATTAAATCATGGCAATGGCAACAGTTAACAACAATAATAATAATGGGGCTATGGGAACCCATCATCTTACGCTACCCCCTTGCCTAATGTCTACAATATCCTTCTCCCCATACCTGGTATGAAGAATCTGATAGCAAGATGCCAAACGTACACCAAACAACAACCAACGCATTCTCTTAAGCGGCTCAGTCAGCTTCCAAGCCTTGGTAAAAAAAAAAAAAACATTAACCAATTAGTTCCCAAATCTAAATAATAGAAAAGGAAACCAACAGAGGGAGAAACTGTTACCTACACGGATTGGCACAGACGAACTAGATGTTCCCAAGAGTCTCTAAAGCTCCAACAATGCAATCGGTTTAGAGAGAATAGGGAAGGAAGGGTCCGTAGCAGTAATAGGGTTTCTATTTGTGCCAAAATAGGGTTTATGAGGAAACCCTCGGTTGTTGTTCTCCTTTTAAAGGCATAGGCCCGAGCACGGTCATGCTCCTCGTTGAGCACAGGCGTGCTCAACTTAACGCCTACGAGGCACATTCTGCCTTTGAGCACGGGCGTGCTCTCTGTTGAGCACAGGCATGCTCAACTTAGCATTCGCGAGACACGCTCTCCCAACGAGTACGGTCGTGCTCCCTAATGAGCACGGCCATGCTTATGACTCAGAAAGTCACAAGACACGAACTTAAGAAAGGAATTTTAAGCCTAGAAATCCCACTTAGCCCTTGACAGCCACTCAAAGCTAAGTCCTAAGGCTCAAACAAACAAACAAACACATACACAAAAGCACTTAACGAAAAACGGGGTGTTACAAGGGCGTATTCTACAATATTTTAATGTCACACTTGGAAGAGCTATGGCACGAGGGCGTTGTGAGTTTTTATGGATGAAAATTGTACTTGATGACCTTAGAATAAGGTATGAGACTCCTCTCAAATTGTTGTGTGATAACACGTCAGCCATTAGTATTGCTCATAATCCAGTTCAACATGACAGAACAAATCACATTGAGATAGGCCAAACTTTATCAAGGAAAATTTAGACAATGGTCTAATCAACACAACAAATGTCCCTTCGAAACATCAATTGGCAGACGTGTTGACTACAAGACTTCCCAATGAATGCTTTCACTATCTTACTGGCAAGCTGGGAATGATTGGAATTCATTCACCAGCTTGAGGAAAAACGTTGAGAATTATTTTAGATTTATTTACTCTTACAGATTATTACTTATTTATTTTTAATTATTAGGACAGATTTGTTACTTGTAATATAGCTCCATTCTAGGTTAGTAGTTATGATCTCATGTCTATATAATGTTAATCCATGTATTGACCATACAAGCAATAATATTCAAATTATTCCATCTTCTCTTTTCTATTCACATTCTTGAACATCCATCTTTCTTCTTCATCAACAACATCGGAGCTCCCTATGGTGACATCTGATACAGAGCTATTGAAATGGGTCATGCTCCCGGAACCAAGTTAATAGAAAATTATATTTCTCATTGTGGGGTAAACCTGCCATATCCTCATGAAACACTTCGAGGAAATCTCATACTGTTAGCACAAAATCCATGTACAAGGTCTCCTCAACTTTCAAGGAATAGTACAAAATACTTTACTGCATCAAAATTAAACACTTTTAAGTCAGTGTTATGGAATTGTTAAATGAGGAAGTTAAATTTTGAGCCCTATCTTATAGTTTGAAATGAAATGTAAAGAGTGCATTTTGGGTTGGATACTCTCATTATATAATACCCAATGGGGAGATATAAACCTATACAAAGTAAAGATCATTGGAAAGTGTTTTAGCAACACTCAATTAGGACATACACATTTATGCTTCAAAATGCAACTATCCTACCCACCAGGATACAAAAAACAAATATTTCTAATGAATGATCTATTTATAATATATAAAACCTGAAGTGCGAGCTATAGAGTTGCCATGACAATTTCTTGAATTTCTTTCATTCAACCACATCAGCAATTTTTTTCCATTCTTACTCTCTTGTTAAGTGGTTTTTCAAATTCTTTTCAATTCAATTCAACCATTATTATTATACTATTCTAGCTTAATTAGATATGAAAGCCACTTATGATAGCACCAAAACCGTATGATAGCAATAATAGCTATTCAATTCCATCAATTCACATGTTGTAATGTTGTAGCACTTCAAATGTCATAAAAAATCATTGAAGTGCTTTATTCTAAGATAAATAGTAGCAAACTTTTTGAAATATCAAAAGTATTATGTGGTGTATTTTGTCAATTGTCGTTTGTCTTTCTTCATCTCCACATACCTTTTATTTTAATTGACTAATCAAATCTTCTTTGAATATGATTTTATTTTATAACCATGTGGAAACTATCATGCTCAAATTTATTCTCTGTTGTTTTGTACAATGATTCATTTAATATTAGAAAATTGTTGGATAATCAAAACAATTTCATTTTATAAAGAAGTCAATGTGTTATTTTATATAAAGCTTCAAAGAAAATAAAACTCATGGGACAACACAGTGCGACTATGGCTTACAAGTAAGGTTTACAAAGTTCTCAATTAATATGATGCCATGAGATCCTTGATGCAATGTTAACGTTTGGAAGCTTAAAAAAAATAAAAATCAATAGGGATGTTCCTGCCGAGATCCGAGTTGCCGGAATCTCGCCGTAAACGTCAAACCAAGGGTGAACGTTGGGTTTGTTTTAGACCGTGGCTTGACAGAATGCTTATGTTCCGGTCCTACGTATCCCAATGGGAATCAAAGCCAGACGTAGTTCTGAGTTCAACCCTTGATCACGTGGTGCATCAATCTCTTAATCTTGTATTTGATGTACTCCGGTGGGCAAGGACCTTTTGATAGTCTCTTGATCACAACCGGGACTTCTAATACGCTTAAGAGAGAACACCAAGCTCTATTAAAAGTTAAAGTGTCTTCTCTCTTAGACTCTTCCTCCTTTTATAGAGGAGGAGAGGAGTAGACCGATCCTATTTTCTAGGATCTAGTTTATCTATTATCACTTATCACTTATCTCTTTTAGCTCAACTCCCATATCTTTCACTGATAAGAGTTTATCTCTTATCTAAAGTAAGGTTGTTAGCTGAGTTTTAGATAAGTGTATCGTTAAAGTAGTTAAGCTTCCGAGCTCGGCGGCCGAGCTTACCACCTCGGCCAGTACACAAGCCCCCCAAGCTTCGAGCTCAAAAGAGCGAAGAAGTTTTTATGACAGAAGCCGAGCTTGCCTTTTGAAAAATATCTGAGTTCATGACTTAGGTTTTTGTTTTCCTTTTTACCATGCTTCACTGACCAATACTGCACCTCGGCCAACTCATGAGCTCGGTGGCCTCAGTTGGCCGAGCTTAACACTTTGCTACTTTTTGTCATTTACATCTCGGTTCGTAACTATCTCAGGTCGGTGGGTTTGTTGGCCGAGTTTTATACCTCGGTTCATGCACCACCTCGGCTCATACACAAGCCCCCCAAGCTTTAAGCTTCATAGAGCGTGAAAGCTTTATCGAAGGAGCCGAGCCGAACTGAGACAGGAACGGTCTTGTCAATCTTGTCTTGTGACATCAGTTTCTCAGTACCCGAGATGAAAAGAGACGTTGCGTTACTTTTAAGACCAGTCTTGCTTGTGACACGTGGCCTTTATGGTCCTATTTCCGAGGTCTACTCTGCGATTGCGCATTTAAAACCCCTCTTAGTGGCATCGTGTATTTCGATGTCTTCGTCACGTGCTACTCCACGACAGGTGTGCCGAACTTACGCAGGCTTGAAGAGACGTTTCCCTTCTCTCACACGTCAACCACCATCATTACTAGCGTTTCGGTTTTTTCTCAAAGATCACGTTGCTTGCTATAAATTGAGGCATTTCCGAGGATAGACCCTTACCTGCCCTTTCTATTCATAAACCTTTGAAGCTTCTTCTTCCTCAAGTCTTTCTTCTCCAAGCGTTTTTGTTCTTTCGTTACTTTTTCCAGGTACGCCTTTATTCCTCCATTTTTATTGAGTCTCTGCTTCTCTACTCAACTATGGAACCCTCGTTCGAGGTGTCTCAAAATGCCTCCTCAGAGGTCCAGATCATAGACCAGGAAATAAACCCTATTGGGGGTTCCCCTCATTCTTCGCCGCCTCCTTCAAGGGGTGATGAAACGAACCCTAGGGGTTCTTCTTCTTCTTCTTCTTCTTCTTCTTCTTCTTCTTCTTCTTCTAACGAGAGTAGCTCTGCTACTCCGGAAGCTGTTACTGCCCCCCAATGCCGGCAGCGTGCCTCTAGGATGCCTCGGGTTCCTTACCCCGAAATCACTATTCTTGGGTATTTCTGGGTGAAGCCAGATGTTGGTGCCTTTCACTCCAATTTTAGGACTCACGAGTCTCTTAGAACTGTTAGGCCCAAGGTTTCTTCCTCTCGTGGAATTATTCGCAGCTTACCTTGCTCAGACACTGAGCATGTATTTCTGCAAGCTCTTCCGGTAGAAACACATTTTACCTATGTTTACAAAACACTGTTTGAGCAAATTGGAGTCTCCTTCCCCTTCACCCAGTTCAAGTGTGATGTTCTAAAAATTATGAACGTTGCTCCAACTCAACTGCATCCGAACAGCTGGGCCTTCCTGAAGGCTTTCCAGATTCTCTGCGGGCAAATAGGGATGGAGGCTACCGCGCCCAAATTTCTTTACTTCTATAGAGTTAGGTTTGGGGACCGAGTTGGGTGGGTCTCTCTTAGTGGGGTTGAGAAGAGAGGTATCATCGATCTTTATAAGAGTTCTTACAAATTCTTCAAGTCGGACTTTTTCAAAGTCCGTCCTACCGAGGGGAACGAATCCATTTTCTTTGATTCTGAGGGAAAAGCAAGGTTTCCTTTATACTGGAAACCCCACCCTTCCAAATTTTCTAGCTTCGACCTTGGCTACATGACTGCTCAAGAGCGGGCCGACGTTGAGGTTCTTAAACTTTATCCTCGGCCATTGCCTTGTGGAAGGCTTTTGAAACTTGTAACTTCTTCCACTCGGCAAGCCGACTTCGAACGTAAGTAGCCTTTGTTGAGAGGCATTTTTATATTACCTTCTTGCTATTACCTTCTGACCGATCTCCCTTTTGCAGTGATAATGGGAAAATTTAACTACAAGGCGTTGCTGAAGAAGTAGGCTCATCAAGATGCTGGTGTTTCAGCTCCTGCCGCCGATGCGAAGGGGAAGAAGAAGAAGACTGCTGAGGCTTCTGCTCCTGACACCCGTCCTCCCAAACGATCTCGGGCCGCTGTTCAACCAGAGATACCGAGAAGGAGCACGTCGCCCTTTCCCCTAGCTGATGAGGACCGTAATGCGGAGAGGAGAGCTGAAAGGACACCACCTGTGACTGATTTAACAGCAGAGACCAAGTGGTATAATGGTCACTGTAATCCGGGCTTTAGTTTGCTCTGGAGCAACGACTTCAATCCCGGCTCACTTATTGATGGCCAAGTGCTCAAGCCTTCTGATGCCCGGCTATTGTTGGAGCAAGGCCCAGAGGCGAGCATGGAGGCTGCTGCCGCTTATGCCCTTCGGATCTCATCTATCACCCATTTTTGGAGCAATGAACTCTCCACCAATAACAAGAAAATGGAGGCGATGAGGGCTGACGCAACTCGTGCTTTGTTGGTGAGGGATGAGCTAGCCCAAGCCATGACCAAATGCGAAGAACAAGCTCGGTTAATTGGGCAACTAAAGGCCCAAAAAACCGAGCTTGAGAAGGCTAATGCCTCCCTGCAATCCTAGCTGTGTAGCGAGAAAGCCGAAAGGGCTAAATTCGAGAAGATTGCCGAGGAGTCTCAGGCTGAGAAGGAGGTCAACCTCATGCTTCAAAGATCCTTGGACTCCAAGAAGGAGGCCAACCTTAAGCTGCGATCTGATCTTGCTGAAGCCGAGGATTCCATCATGAAGGAGCATATCAATGGGTTCTTCCGAGCTGTGAAACAGCTTCAACAATTTAACCCCGATGTGGATTTCTCCCGAGCTGATGTGGACAAGGACTTCAACAAGGAAGGGGCTTTTGTTCCTCTGTCCGAGCTTGAGGATGAAGAAGAAGAAGAAGAAATTCAAGGTCAAGCTGAAGGGCGAGCTGCCGAGGAGGGAGGAGAAAATGACAGTGGATTGCTTGATCCAACTTTTGGTACTCCTCCTCCGAATAGCGATGGTCTTCCCTTAGCTGCTGGTGAAACCTTTACTCATGGGGATGCCCATGAGTAATCTTGCAAAACTTCTTTTCTTATTTGTAATGTACTGGGCGATGCTCTCTTTTTGTACTGGGCTTTTGCTTTTGCCACTCAAGTAATGGAATTTTGCAACTCTTGCTTTCATATTGTAACTTGTGTTTCTTTTTTCTTACTTAGAAAGTATTCCAAGTTTTTCTCAGCTCGGATATTTACCCTTAGCTTTTTACTGTGTTTCAAAGTTTTTTACCGGGTGAAGCTCGGTTTTTCCAACTTTGTTAGTTTTGCGCGTGGCCTTTTTTGAGCCTATAAGCTCGGCCTTTTTAAATTTTAACGTTGCTTTTTTAGGCTCGGCATTTTGACCTAAATTCGGTCGATTTTAACTCGGTTAACCTTTTTAAGCTCTTGCTTGTATCTTTTTGGGTCCGGCATTTCGACCTCAACTCGGTCGATTTCAGCTCAGTCGACCCTTTTAGGTTTTGATTGTTCCTTTGGGTCCGGTATTTCGACCTCAACTCGGTCGATTTCAGCTCGGTCAACCCTTTTAGGTTTTGATTGTACCTTTGGGTCCGGCATTTCGACCGTAACTCGGTCGATTTCAGCTCGGTCAACCCTTTTAGGTTTTGATTTTAAAATGTAAAAACAAGTGAATTTTTAGTCCTGTAACAAATACGTGTAACTGAAACGGAATTTATTCATTTATTTTCTCAGGCAAGCCTCATTAAAACCTTCCCGGCCAAAACCACATGGGAAAAAGACCAGGGTAGGAAAAAGAGTACATTACCTAGCTTTACATTAGTCAACTAAAATAAAACTTAAGATGAGAAGTGTTCCAAGTTCTTGGAACAGCCTTTCTAGACAACTCTTCTAGTCTATAAGCACCATTTCCAAGACTTTCAACTATTCTGAATGGGCCAGACCAGTTTGCTGCGAGCTTGCCCTCTTTGGAGTCCTTTCTTGCATCACTTTGAAATCTTAGTACCAGATCTCCTTGAACAGACTCTCTTGGTCGCAACCTCGAGTTGTACTTCCGAGTTGCTTTCTACTTGCACAGTTCTTCCCTGATCTTTACTTCATCTCGGACTTCTTCAACCATGTCAAGCTCAACTCGGATCTCTTCCTCATTTTTGCTTTGGTCATGATGCTGCCTTCTGAAAGAAAGTTCGCCGAGCTCAACTGGAATCATTGCATCAGTTCCATAGGTTAGCCTGAACGGCGTTTCTCCTGTTGATGACTGTGGTGAGCAATGATAAGACCAGAGGATGCTCGGTAATTCTTCAGCCCATGCCCCTTTTGATTGGCCCAACCTTTTCTTGAGCTCGTTCAAAATGACTTTGTTAGCTGCCTCTGCCTGACCATTTGTTTGTGGATGCTCAACCGAGGTCACCTTATGTTTGATTCCGAGGTTGGAGTAAAATTCTTTAAGACCATTGTCAGTGAATTGCTTTCCATTGTCAGTGACAATCGCATAAGGTAGGCCATGTCGGCATATGATGTTTTTCCATACAAAACTCTGGACCTTTTTAGCTGTTATAGTAGCTAATGGCTCGGCTTCAATCTATTTAGTGAAATAATCCACTCCTACCAGCAAGAACTTCACTTGGCCTTTGGCAACAGGGAAAGGGCCCACAATGTCCATCCCCCACATAGTGAAGGGCCAAGGTGACAGCATGGAATGGAGCTCTTCTCCTGGAACTCGGGCCACATTAGCAAATTTCTGACAAAGGTCACATTTATTAGTCCAGGCAGCACAGTCTGATCTCATGGTTGGCCAATAGAAGCCTGCTCGAAGAACCCGAGCTGCTAGGGATCGGCCACCGGAATGCATTCCACATATTCCTCTATGCATCTCGTCCATTACATACTCGGATTGTTCCTTTGTTATGCATTTCAATAAAGGCATGGAAAATCCTCTTCTGTACAGCTCTCCATCTCGGATAGTGTAATGACAAGATTTCAGACGAATTTTCTTTGCTTCTTTGGGATCATCAGGTAACTTGTCCGAGGTCAGGAATTCCCAGAATGGCATCATCCAGCCCCAATCATAGTGCTCGGTTATCAATACCTCAGCACTTTTTATGCTCGGTTCAGGGAGATTTTCCTGGATGAAAGTTCTTAGCTGGCTAGTTCTCTTGGTGCTAGCCAATTGGACAACAGGTCGGCCCTAGCATTTTCCTCCCGAGGTATATGCTCAATAGTGAAGTTGTCAAACTCTGAAATTAAACTATTGACTTTGCACAAATACCTGGTTAATTGAGGATCCTTTGTTTTGTAATCCCCCGAGACTTGTCCTGTCACAAGCTGTGAGATACTTCGGCACTTCAATCCTTTGACTCCAACTTCTTTAGCTAATATCAGCCCGGCAATAAGAGCTTCATATTCTGCTTGGTTGTTTGATGCATTGAACCCAAACTTCAAGGACTGCTCCAGGATAAGGTTATCTGGGCCCTCGAGAATTATTCCGGCCCCGCTTCCTTTTAAATTTGATGAGCCATCCACAAATAGAAGCCAATTAACGGGTTCAGGACTTGCCTTTGAAGAGAGCTCGGCAATGAAGTCGGAGAGGCATTGGGCTTTCATTGGTCCCCTCGGTTCATACTGTAGACCGAACTCTGATAGTTCTACCGACCAAGCTATCATTCGTCCTGCCAGATCGGGTTTTCGAAGCACTTGCTTAATTGGATGATCTGTTTTGACTATAACTTGGTGCGACTAGAAATAAGGTCTTAACCTCCGAGCTGCCATGACCAGAGCAAGGGCAAGCTTTTCAATTACTTGATACCGTGTCTCTGCATCTTTCAAGATTCTACTGATGTAATACACTGGCATCTATTGCTTCTCCTATTCCTGGATGATTACTGCACTGATTGCGTAATCATTGACAGACAAGTACAAATACAGATCCTTACCGAGATCGGGCAGAGTTAGAATCGGAGGTGAGGCTAGAAAAAATTTCAATTCTTCAAAAGCCTTTTCACACTCCTCGGTCCAAACAAATTCCTTGGGTTTCTTCAAGAATTGGAAAAAGGGTCTGGCCTTTTTAGCTGACTTGGGGAGGAACTGCGATAAGGAAGCTAATCGGCCTGCTAACCTCTATATTTCTTTCATGGTTTGCGGACTCCGCATTTCAATGACAACTTTACACTTATCTGGATTGGCCTCAATCCCTCTGTGTGTTAGCATGTACCCCAGGAACTTTCCTCCTTGCACTCCAAAAGAACATTTTTCTGGGTTCAATCTCATGTTGTACTTTCTGAGTTGGGCAAAGATTTCCTCCAAGTCAGCAGGGTGTTGTTTTGGGTCATCAGACTTTACCACCATATCATCAACATAAACCTCTAGGTTTTTTTCGATCTGATTGAGAAACACTTTGTCCATGAGCCTCTGATATGTTGCACCAGCATTTTTTAAACCCAAGGGCATTACCCGGTAGCAGTAGTTTGCCCCCTCGGTCATAAACGCCGTTTTCTCTTCATCTGGTGGATGCATTCTTATCTGGTTGTAACCCGAGTATACATCCAAGAAAGTTAAATCTCTGTAACCCGAAGCTCCATCTACCAATCTGTCAATGTTTTGGAAGAGGATAAGAATCCTTTGGACATGCCTTGTTGAGATCGGTGTAGTCAGTACACATTCTCCACTTGCCATTGGCTTTCTTAACCAACACGACATTGGCTAGCCAAGTAGTATACTTTACTTCTCTGATAAAATTGGCTTTCTTCAGCTTTGCAGTCTCCTCGGCTACAGCCTTTCTTCTTTCTTCGCCGAGCTTCCTTTTCCTCTGAGCTATGGGCTTGGCCTCCGGACATATAGATAGCCTGTGGCACAGAAAATTGGGGTCTATGCCAGGCATATCCGATGTCTTCCAAGCAAACAAGTCGGCATTCTTTTTCAAAACTGTTTGTATTTGTTGCTTCAGTGAGGGATCAAGCTGACTGCCGATGCTTGTGCATTGACCGGCCTGGGCTCCTAGTTGAAATTTTTCCAAAGATTCTGTAGGTTCAGCTCTGGATTCATACATTTCTATCCTTGGATCTAATTCGAACATGTCATCCGATCTTGCCGAGCTAACTGAACTGACCTAGCTTACAACTTCTGCTTTATGATCCTTAGCATTTTCTGTGATATCCGGCTCCCGAGTTACCTTCAAACTATCTGCGTAACACTGTCTGGCCATCCTCTGATCAGCTCGAACTGCAACTATTTCACCCGAATCAGCTGGAAATTTCATAGTCAGGTGAGGTACAGAGACAATTGCCCCGAGCTCATTCAGAGTCGGTCTCCCAATGAGTATGTTGTATGAAGTGTTGGCATCCACAATGACATATCTGACCGATATGGTCCGGGCAAGCTTGCCCTCACCAAATGTTGTCAAGAGGTCTATATAACCTCGAGTCTTGACCTGTTCTCCGGCGAACCCCACTAGCTTGTCCTCCTATTCTTTTATCAACTTTTCTGGAATTCCAAGCTTTTTAAAGGTTGCCAAGTACAAAATGTCGGCCGAGCTACCCTGATCAACAAGTGTACGTTTGACCGAGTAATTGGCCACTTCAACTGTTATTACCATTGGGTCATCTTGATTGGGATCTAATCCTTGGAAGTCATTATCTGAGAAAGTAATTGGTGGTCTCGGCCTTGCAGTTTTTCTGGAAACCGAGTTGACAGATCGGATAGCCTTTATGTGACGTCTCCGAGCTGAACTCATTGTGCCCCCTCCTGCGAAACCTCCCGAGATGGTATTAATGACTCCTCTGACGCCAACCTCTGCCTCATCATTAGATGGTCTCTGGTTGTTATCCTGATCCCCGTTCTGATTATTACCTTGCTGATTCTCATCTCGGTTACGATTGTCATAACCCCGTCTTCTTCACCGTCGGCCAGCTCGTCCGCCACCATCACCCTCTCGGCGAACGAACCGGTCAAGTCGGCCTGCCTGTACCAATTCTTCAATTTTATCCTGGGCTGTTTTGCAGTCTTCAGTGGAGTGGCCATAGTTTTGATGCCACTTGCACTCCTTACTTCTGTCAACCTGAGCAGGAGTTTTGGATGGCCTTGGCAATGTGATCAACTCGGTATTGCACACCTCTTGGAGAATAGCGGCTCTGGATCGGTTCAGTGGAGTGTAAGACTGGTGTCGGGGTTGGGATTGCCTTTCCGAGAACCCTCTGTCATTACTCTTGAAAGCCTTCTGTGGATTGGCTCCTTTATCTCTTTCTTTGTTTGAGATTATGCTTTTTTCTTCAAAACTTCTTTTTTTTGGATTCTACCATCTCTTCCGAGTTCATGAACCTTGTGGCTTTTTCCTGAAGTTCTTCAAAATCCCTCGGTGGCTTCCGAGATAAATATTCAAAGAACAGCCCTGGCCTCAAACCATTCATAATGGTATGAAGGTAGAGTTCCGAGCTCATATTGGGGATTAAAACCTGTTGAGCGCTAAAGCAAGCCATGTAATCCCTGAGTGATTCATTTTTCTCCTGCCTGAAATTCACAAGTGAGACCGAGTGCTTTTTATACCTTCGGCTTGCTGCGAATTGTGTAGTGAACTTTGTAACCAACATATCAAAAGAATCCACTGACCGAGGTGAAAGATTCGTGAGCCAAGTCAAGGCAGGTCCCTGCAAAGTGGTTGGAAAGATCTTGCACATGATGGCTTCCGAATCGGTCACCAAGTAAACAGATGAAACGAAAGATTCTACCTTCTGTTGGATCAGTAGTGCCATTATACTTATCAATATTAAGAGATTTAAAATGCCGAGGTATGATCACCTCGTCAATGGCATCCGTGAAAGGTAATCTCGGTCGTCTGTCTCTTGCCCTCTCTCTCTGAGTGATCTCCTCAGTACGAGATCTGACCCCTGAGGCCTCGGGCCCGAGCCTGGTTCTGGAAGGTCGGCTTGTGTCATCACGAGAAGGTACATAAGTGGGGTCTCTCTGGCTGTCCTCGGGTGAGGATTGTTCTTCCTCGGCAAGTGTTGCCGATCTTCCCCTTTTCCGAGTTCTCAACAGCCTTTGGTACTCCGTACGAATCTCCTCGTTCTCCTGATGCAACTGTCTCAATTGTGCCATGATCTCTCCCAGTTGCGGATTACCTTCATCGAAGGGAGGAGGTGGGGGGTTGTTATGATTAGAGTTTGATTCCTCAACATGATTTGCACTGTGGGCCCCTCCCTTCGGTCCGTTCCATGTAGTCACCATTAGATCTTCTTATGGAACCGGGGAAAGTTTTTCCTCGGCCCCACGGTGGGCGCCAAATGTTCCTGCCGAGATCCGAGTTGTCGAAATCTCGCTGTAAACGTCAAACCAAGGGTGAACGTTGGGGTTGTTTTAGACCGTGGCTTAACAGAATGCTTATGTTCCGGTCCTACGTATCCCAATGGGAATCAAAGCCAGACGTAGTTCTGAGTTCAACCCTTGATCATGTGGTGCATCAATCTCTTAATCTTGTATTCGATGTACTCCGGTGGGCAAGGACCTTTTGATAGTCTCTTGATCACAACCGGGACTTCTAATACGCTTAAGAGAGAACACCAAGCTCTAGTAAAAGTTAAAGTGTCTTCTCTCTTAGACTCTTCCTCCTTTTATAGAGGAGGAGAGGAGTAGACCGATCCTATTTTCTAGGATCTAGTTTATCTATTATCACTTATCACTTATCTCTTTTAGCTCAACTCCCATCTCTTTCACTGATAAGAGTTTATCTCTTATCTAAAGTAAGGTTGTTAGCTGAGTTTTAGATAAGTGTATCGTTAAAGTAGTTAAGTTTCCGAGCTCGGCGGCCCAGCTTACCACCTCGGCCAGTACAAGGGACAATTGTAAGATACATATGAGCCCGTAATTGATTATAAATTAATCAATATGGACAATTGGGGTTATTGTTTTTTCAGAATATGCAAGTGTACTCAACCATTAACAAAATTATTGTTTACAATAAATTAAAATGTGTATACTTTTATGTCTTGTTTAAACAATATTTTTAGGTTGAGTAAAAATAATTTATTGTCTGGTTCACGGTTTTACAACCATATATCATATGATAAATAAGAAAAAATTTAAAATAATACATTATAAAAAAACTGAACCAAATAATTCATTCTCACTGCACGGGTCAAAATCTAGTTACAGATTTAAAAGCCCACTAGTAGCATCTCCTTCCATTATTAAAAGTTTAGTGAGCAACAAGCATTTTTCCATCAATAGTTGAATCTATCAACAAATTTCACATCAATACTGAGTACTATTAGCGACATGAATAGATTTTGGGGTTAAAGAAATTAAGAGTTTTCTGTGAGAATAGGGGTTTTTCTGAGCTAATCATATAGTTTATCTGTTAACTATGATTTTATTTTTTATTTTTTAATGCTTATATTGCTTTCAGTTAGAAAGTTTAGACAATGAATGAAAGGTTTGATGAGCTATTGTTATATGTTCGATTACCTTTTGAATTTAGAAAGTAGTTGTCCAGTCTTGGATAATTATAATGAGATAGATGTTACGATTGTTACACGATTATGTGATTTTTGAAATAGTGTAGTTCCTCATGATCAACCACCTAAAGGGTAGAGTATATGGTTCAAGCTGATGCTTCTAATGCTACTCTCAAGCATATTGTAGTTCTGTAGTTTTCTAGGGACTGGCCCCTAATCGTCACCAAAAAGAGAGAAAAGAAATGAGTTTACCTACGATATAAGAAAAGTTATCCATTCAATTGTATCATTTATCCTCATATATTAAATCGAGTAAGCATTCTATGCTTTTACATCCTAAAATTAAATACACCATATGAAGTCATAGAAACAAAGGTTGAGGTAAAACTCATAATTCGAAGCAAAATATAGCAACATCTAGTTTAAATTTAGATTAAACACAACACAATGCCGATGATTAGAACAAATCAACAAACCTAAGGATATAGGTCAGTGCTTTTGTCTAACAACCAAAATCAGTGCCAAACTGCCAAGACCAATGAACTCTCACAAGAACCAAGTTGCTTCTGATAATGGGGCAATTTGCAAGTGAAGAAAGCCTATGCTTGATAACGATTGAACATGTGCAAAAGATTGCTTCAGAAACAGCTCAGATAAAGGATATAAATTGGATGCAGTCAAAAACTTCAAATGAATTCAAAAGAACAACCCTGTTCCTAAAGTGACGATAACAGCAACAACCAAGCCTTTTCGCATATAGTAGAGTTGCCTACATGGATCAAACAATGCCACCTGATTTGCTCGAATGTCATTAACAGAATTTGCCCTCTATAGTTATAAGGGGTATGTGGGCAATCTTAGGCCAATCTGCCCCTGTCTCTTTGGCAACGTTGATTTAGAGAAGGGCAACCTCGGATGCTGAGAAAAGTGACTGAGTAAGGCAACCCTTCTTCTGGCAATGACTGCATTTGAGGACACATGCTGATTGACAACTTTGAGAGAGGTAAGATGTAGAAGTCCTTTGCCATTCAATGTTTTGAGTCAATGTTTTGAGTAGCACAAATCCATCAATGAACAATTCTGTCACATTAGCAGGTAAAAGCCCATCCTCTGGGAAAGTTTCTACATTTTCACATCTACCAATAATACCAATCATTTCGAGAGATGTTAGCCTTTGCAAGTTCCAGTCCAACCGATTAGCAACTAGTTTGTCTCAGTTTCCTATATGAAGTGTCTTCAGACTGGATGGTAGACTCCCTCCAGAAAAAGACTCAAGTTTGGGACATTTGTATACTATGAGTGTTTGTAAAGATGGAAAAAGAATGTCCATGTTGTCAGGCAGTGAGATCAAGCTCTCACATCCAGAAACTGAAAGGTGAGTCAGGTTGGGGGCGAAAATTCCTCCACTGGGGAAAGATACAAAAGCAGAACAGTTAATGATGCTCAAGGAGCAAAGACTTGGGAGATGTTGGAGGGGTTCCTCTGCCAATGAAAGGGATACAAGAGCTTTACAGCCTTTTAGAAAGAGATAACTGAGATTGGGGAAGATACACATTGGGAAGGAGGTGAGTGAGTCACAGCTTTCTGATATTGATAACCAATCAATGGTTGTGCTGGGTTGGTCCATCGGAATCACAAGTTTCTCACAGTTTAGAACAATTAGTTTCCTCAGTGTAGTGGGCAGATTGGCCCCTGGAAGCCATATGTCATGTGACCAGGTAGAGATGTCCAAACTTTGAATGTGAGTTTGTGTGTGCTCCATTGCCTTAAATAGAGACTGCAGGATCTGGCAACCTTTTATTTTGAGTGATTGTAGATTGCTTGGAATTTCCTCCAAGAAGACCTTGTTACAATTGATCATCTCCAGATCATGGATAGTTGGAGCCTTGGGGAGTGAAGAAGCAAGCTCTTGGCAGTCTATGATGACCAGTTTTTCCAAAGCAGGTAGTTGGATAGGCAAATCATCCCTCAATGATGGACAATTTTCTATATGAAGCTCACGGAGACGAGAGAAAGCTCCATCTTGAAGAGAATGCCATTTCCTCCATGCTGGTAAATAAATGAATTTTAATATCTCCAGTGAGGGAAATGGCTTCAACGCAGAGGATCCAAAAAACTCGCTGCCAATTGTCACCAGTTCATCAAACTGCAAGATATCAAGAAATTTAAGGGAAGGTAGCTGGCCAAGAGGTGGCAAACTATTACAGTACCTGCAACAATTTAGTGACGTAGATACCAAATTGTGAAATGAATGATGTCCTAACCAATCCGGAAATCTTCTGCCCCTATAACAGTGGAGAGTAAGGTCCTTCAAGTTTGCATGTGGCCGTAGATTATCAAGCAGATTGATTTCATGCTGTGGATCTTTGACAGCGATGGTACCATCCCAATTCAGTTTTAACTCTTCAAGGAATCTCTTATGCTCCATTTTAGCATTCATTGCATCTGCAGTAGCAACAATATTTTGCAACTTGTGAATAGAAAGTGATCCATGAAGGTTTGAAATCTCCTTCAACTCTTGAATTGTGGATTCATTACTTTTGCCCACAACAAAAGTACTCAACATTTGCAGATTCTCTAACTTACTGATCTTCTTTGGCATCTCCTTTAAGGGAGTTCCACTAGTATCAAGGTATCGCAAGTTAATGAGAAAATGCAAGTTCTTAGGAAGCTCTCTAAGTGATGCACATTTTGATGCCTTCAATGTTTGCAAGTTGTATAAAGTACATACAGATTTAGGCAGCTTTGTTATTGAGGTACGAGAGACATCCAAATAACGAAGATGCTTCAGATTGCCAATTGATTCTGGCAATTCGATAATCTCATAACAATCACTCAAAGTCAATACTCTCAGACACCTTAACATTGTGAGATGATCAACTGGTATCTTCTGAGAAGTAGATGCCAAAAATGGCCAGAGCAAATTCAGTGATAGGAAGGTACGCAATCGTTTTGCTTTGCTGACAGCCTCTGATAAGTTCAGTGGATAATAATCCCTCACAAAGGATAGGTGCCGCGTCTTATCATTGATCGATGGAGAGTTAGCACCTTCCAACTTAGAACAAAATTCTCCAGACACAACTTTAGCAAGATCATTTATAAGATCATGCATTCCAAACCGTGATTTGTGAAACTTTGCCTTTTGAAAGAAAGATCTAGATACTAATTCATTGAAGTAGTCATGACCTACTTCTTCCATTGTCCTAGTTTGATTTGAGGTTTCAAGGAAATTCTCTGCCATCCACAATAGTATGATTTGCTCCTCATCATATATATCCCTTGGGAAATATGGAACAATAAGCAAAGCACCTTTTCAAATGTGAGGGAAGATAATAGTAGCTCAATTTCAGAGCTGGAATAATGTCAAGTTCATCATCTGAGAAGTCCCATATTTCACTCTCCAGTATCTTATACCAGTCTTCAACAAAAGGTTTAGATCTTAAGAGGCCACCTAGAGCTTTTGCAGCTAAAGGCAAGCCCTTGCATTTTATAGCAATTTCCCTACCAAGTGTATGAAAAATTGAATCTGCACTTGAAATTCCATTCTCTAGTGCATGTTTTGCAAATATTAACCCACAAATTTCATCTGGCAATTCTTTCAAGAAGTAAGTCTCAACAGTTCCCATCTTCAGTGCAACTGTTTCATGGCGGGTTGTCACTATGATCTTACTGCCCAGAGCACCGTATTGAAGTGGTCTTTGCAAAAGATTCCAATTCTCATATCTTGAATTCCAAACATCATCTAAAACAAGTAGAAATTTCTTCTTCAATAGCTTCTCTTTCAGTCTAAGCTGAAGCAGATTTAAGTCATCAGTATCATAAGGATACGAACCGGTTGCTTCCAAGATCGTCTTCGTAACACGAAACACATTAAATTCTTGAGAGACATGGACCCATGCTTTAATCTCAAAGTGCTCCTCCATTCTATCATCATTGTACACAACCTGAGCAAGTGTAGTTTTTCCAACACCTCCAAGACCCACTATTGGAATCACATCTATTTTACTAGCACTATAGTTATCATCATGTTGTAACAGTAAGTTGATTATGACCCTCTTATCATTTTCCCTTCCATACACTTCATCTACCAAAGATGTTGTTGGTACAATTTTTGACAGATTCTCAGAAGCACCTTCTTTCAAGCCAAGGACATGCTTTTGGCTAGCAATAAATTCTAGTCTCTCTAAGATCTCTTCCAACCTAACTTCAAGATTTCTGTAATAAGGATTGAATAAAGTGGGGAGCAAGTTTGACATCTTACCTGAGTTGACTTTAGCTTTAGTTGCAATCTCATCTAAGATATCATCAGCATCAAAAGCAGCATCTTTTAGCTCATTGACCCATTCCTTAACTGCTGGAATATGGATCTGTTTCTTTTCTGCATCATCAAGAACTGTGTTCACAGACAGTAAAGTGACCTTTAATTTGTGAAGCACCTTATGCTTGAGCTTCTTTCCTCGGATGAAATCAATTGTCTCCTTTGAAGCCAGCCTGTCAAACAAGACTTGAAGTGTAGCTGACAGAAAAGCTCCACCCACCAGTTCTGCTGCCATTTTTTATGGTTCCCCCTGCTAATCGAACTAAGTGGACTATATAGGAAGGGTTGCAATTTGCAAAACACACAGAGGAGTGAGTGGTATGAAGCTTTTTACCTTTGGGGACTAGATCTTGGATGGTGATGGGCGTATTATAAAAAGAGCAATGTTATTTTCACAAACAACTTTGTATATGACAATCATACTTATATGGATTCTATCGATGATTCTAATTTAGTAATTATAACTTTTATTAATTCTTTTTTTATCTCGTATTCTTCATGATCATAATATTCACAGTGATAAAATCATGTGTTTATTACATATATCAGTAGCTTCATCTTTTAATTCATGTATTAATTCTATTAGTGTATTTTGATTAGTTAAATTTAACATATTTGATTTGTGTACAAATTTTTCTATATTTTGATAATCCATCTTAATCTATAAATCTTTCAATTTTAAATTTTACTATATCTATCATTGATTCTACAGTTATTATAATGTCTTTGTATCTATCACCAAATTCTTTTAATGTTTTTAAGTAATTTCTTAGCATAGCTAATTGTTGTTTTAATTCGTGTAATCTTTTTATGTTATTTCTAGTACTTGGCTCTGATACCAATTCGGTACCACCCTATTAATTCCTTATTAATTTTTAATTTGTTATTTATTTTCTGATTTTCTGGGTAGTCTCTATACATAGTTTGGGTAGTGGTCATGCATAATTCTAGTTACTAATAATTCATACCCAATATCCATTATATCTTCATCTATTTCTAATATTTCTTTGATTAGCTGTCTTCGTTCTTCTTCATAAAAAATTAATTGTATTCTCTGATTTATTTGTTTTAAATAAAGTTTTTCTTGCCCATGTTGATGCTTTAATTTATTAAATATAATTTTCTTACAGTCTTTTGGTAATTTCATAATTAGGATGTTTAATATTTCATTTTCCATTTAGTCGTCAGGCCAGTCGTAATCTTCATATTCTTCAGAGGTAGTTCATACTCAAAGGCTAGTCCTATTTCTTCCATATAATTCCATTCTAGATCTAATAATATATGTGTTAAATAATAATTTTCTTGTCTAATTTGTTCTTTAATTTTTTCAATTATTAATTGTTTACAATCAATGGATAAGTTCATCATTAAAACACTGATTATTTCCATTTCGGTTTGATCATCAAATTCAGAATATATTTCCATTTTATTCGTTATCACTGTCTACAAAAGATGGTGCTTTTAGTCTAAAACATTTAGTATTTGGAGATCCTCTTTTCTTTAATTTTTCTATTTCCTTTTTAATTTTTTCTCTATATTTTTCTCATTTGTTTTCTAGGTTAATTAATTCTTTTTCTTTGTTTATAATATATTTTTCTACTAGTTCCCTCCTTCTATTTTCTGGGTCCTTTTTAATATAATAGTCATATATTTCTAAGAAATTTTTAATATCTCTTTTATATTTGTCTATTGTAGTATAAACATTTTCAAGTATCTTTTCTAGTTTTCTACGTGATTCATATTCTATTTCTTAAATATTGGGCTAAGTCTCTTACTTGATTCGATAATCTATTAATATTTTCTTCTTCTTCAATTTTTTCTGGTTCTTGGAAAGTAATTGGTTTTGGAATTACATTTAGTAATTTTGGTTTGTTAATAGAAATTTCTAATTCGGTTATTTCATTTCTTTTAGGATAATATATTTTTCCTATTTCTTCGAACAGTCTTGGAATGTCTATTCTATCATTAGTTCTGAAAGTAATACTATGATGTGAATTTGTTAATGTATAGTTAACACAATAAGAAATTGAGAAGATCTTGTCTCCTGATCTCATTAGATTGCTTCTTAAAAATCTATGTTCCAAACTTAGTAATTGATCTAATCTTTGGGTATCAAGAGGTATTCCAATATTTGGATGAATCTCAAATTTTAATTTAGTGGAAGCTAAATATTTCCTTCTATTACTCCTAATATTATATCCTTTGGATTTGTTATTCTATTGTCTTTTAATATTAATTCTATAGGTGAGTTTATTCCTTCTTGAAAAGTAGCTTTGATTAATACTTGTATAGCTCCTATATGAATATATCCAATCTTCCTTCTATGTTCTTCCTTTTTTAAATTTTTCTTTAATTCAATCAATTTCCTTTTGTTTAATAATTGTATACTAGTATTTCCTTGTGTTTCAGATATATCAATTGGTGCCTTGTTAATGATTTTTCCATAATAGATGATATTTTCCTTTTGATTAAATCTTTTCATTATTCCTCCTAATTTCTTCATATTTGCATTTTTTGCTAAGTTCAATTATTCTTTCTGTATTTTTTGAAATAATTTTGGATCTATTAGAATACTTCCTTCATAATTTCCATCTTCTTCAGTTATTTGTAATTTTTCTATAGTATCCAGTTTCTCTCTATCTATTTCTATTTCAGACATTATAAAAAACCAGTATATAACAGTTAAAGAGTTGATTAATCATACCTAACTTGGATTTTCTTCAAATTATTCTCGAAATCTCTGGTCCACTTCTGCTTCCGCTTAGTCAAGTTGAATGATTGATAGTAAATGGATAAATTTAGTAGTAGAAAGTAGTATTTATTGATGAGTAGTGGGGGAGATACATAGCACACAATGGATCCTGACTAGATCCAACTAACACTCTTACAGAGGCTAGCTTAAGAGAACTTCTCAGATGAGAGGTTTTTCAGAATGAGATTCGCTCTGATTGCCTCAGCATAAGATGACTTATTTATACACAAGGATAGATAATGTTAATTTACAAGACCGTCCTTACATTTTTCTAATCTATCATTCAGACTTCAATAATTCGCATATGACGTAAGTGCTTATGTCATTCCTCTATTATTGCATCGTCTGAGTCCTTTGTTGGTACCAAAGTAATTTGGATTAAATAATCTCTAAGTTTTGATATTAACAAAAAGGATTAAATCTGTACAGCAAAGTGTTAGTTAAAGATCTAACAAGTCTTTAAACGCGCTCATATGTAACTTAATTCTTTAATTGAAAGTTTCCCTAAGTGGTCGAGTCCATTCTACCACTGGAAGGATTTCCTTTAACTCAAGTGCCATGTTAGTGGACGAGCGCTTGAATGCATACTAGTAGACGGGGAAGTTCCCTTATAGTAGACGCGAGTTGCTCTCCAAGAAAAACATTAATTACTAAGTGCCACGTCACTGGACGGAGATCTTAAGCAACTCAAGTTCTGGCAAGACCAATGAATTAAGTAGACGTAGAATTTTTGCCACGCCAGTAGACGAAGCCTTAAAATATTTCTTACTAACCTTGCCTTACAATTGTTTTGATGGACGAAGAATTTGAGCATTGATATCTTATTCAATGCAATCTGGACCATATTGAATTTATTTCAATTGATTGATATTTATTCCAAATATATATTGGTCCTTCTTATTTGTTATTAACGGTTTTATTGTCTTGTTTCTATGAGAGAGACATAGTACATATGAGGAATTACAAAAAGCAATATAGTACAATGCAAAACGAATTGTACCCTGTCACCTTTTACGCTGGAATAGCTGGAATTTGTACAAGGAAGGCAAGACAGATTTTTCAAGTTGCATTTGCTCAGAGGTGTGCCCATTTCATGCAAGAATATTGTCACATAGTACAACGGTCACGAGCAAGCTGAGTCACAACGGATATTACATTGTTGATTCTATCCCTAAACGGAAAATTCAAATACAACCGTTGATGATTTTGAAGAGTAGAGCAAGGTCTCTATAAATAGAAGACCAAGACCTTTGAAGAAACAACTTTTGCGCATATACAGAAATCTCAAGAAATCTCTTGCGAGCAAACATTCTTTTATTCTTTCAGAAAGCAAAAGTCTGTAATATCTTAGCTTGAATATTGCTATAATATTCATCTGATCTTAAACTTTCATATTCTCACACATAGTGAGTTAGAAAATCAAAGAAACCAAAAACTCTTTGTTAGAGGTAGAGCCTGAAGAGGCTTGGTAAGAAAGGAATACTTGTGAGCCTGGAGAGGTGTTGAATACTTGCTGTAATCTATTTGGAGAATAGTAGAGAAAAGCTTCAAGTAGAAGGGACTGGACGTAGCTCTTGGTTGGAAGAGAGTGAACCAGGATAAAACAAATTGCATGAATCTTCTAATCCCTTATCTCTTTAGTTTTACGTGTTTATACTAACTGTGGGGATTTGAACTTGAATTTGTTATTCTTTCAAAAGCTTGTTTTTCTGTGTGTTTGCTTCTGCCTCTTTATCTTTGTGTGAGAAAACTGTTCTTGAAAAGATTGTTTTCGAAAAATATTAACAAACACAATTCAACCCCCCCCCCCTTCTTGTGTTTGCCTGTGTCAACTGCAGTTGGTATCAGAGCTCAGCCTCGAAAGGGTTGAGCATCTAACAAGTGCTGAGGAAGTACGATCCTACAACCATGGATGCAGAAGGACAAGCTATCAACAGACCTCCACTCTTTGATGGAACTGATTATGATTATTGGAAGAAGAGAATGATGGCCTTCTTGAATGCACAGAACTTAGACATCTGCGAACTGATTGAGAATGGCTATTCTGAGCCAAGAGGTGAAAATGGAGCAGTCTTGGCTAGAGCAGATTGAAGTGTAGATCAAAAGGCTAAACATCAACTAAATCTCAAGGCCAAACATTACTTGATGTGTGCCATCACCAGATCAGAACATGATAAGGTTCACAGCTGCAACACAGCAAAGGAAATCTGGGATACACTGGCTCTTGCTCATGAAGGCTCATCACAAGTGAAGGAGTCAAAGATAAGCATGCTGGTTCACCAGTATGAACTCTTCAAGATGACTGATCATGAGACTATAGATCAGATGTGTGGAAGATTTCAAACAATAACAAACAGTCTCAGATCTCTTGGAAAAATATATGAGAATAGAGATCATATCAGAAAGATTCTGAGAAGTCTCTCTAAGCAGTGGAGACCAAAGGTCACTGCCATTCAAGAAGCTAAGAATCTGAACACACTCTCTCTGGCTTCTAGGGTCATTAAAAGTTCATGAGCTTGAACTAAATGAAGAAGACAATTCCAGAAAGGGAAAATCCATTGCTTTAAAGGCAAAGAAAGCCAGCTCTTCAAAAGTCCATAAAGCTGCTGAGTCTTCAGATGATGCTGAACCTTCAGACAGTGATGAAGGATCAGATGAAGATGAATTATCTTTCATCTCCAGAAATATACAACATATGTGGAGAAGGAAAGGTAACTTCAAGAGAAAGCAGTTCAACAATAAATTTTCTAAGGAGAAGTCAAACTCCAAAGAAAAAGGTCCACCTCTGTGCTTTGAATGCAAAAAGCCAGGCCATTTCAAAGCTGACTATCCTGACTTAAAAGAGAAGAAGAAGTTCTTCAAGAAAAAGAAGGGTTTAATGGCTACTTGGGAGGACTTGGACTTATCCTCATCAGATGAGGAAGAGGAAGCTGAGGAAGAGGCAAACATTTGCCTCATGGCTGACACATCATCAGAAAATGAGTACACTGATGATGATGAGGTAACAGATTCTGAACCTGCTACTCTCAAAAATGCCTTTGATGAATTACTGCATGGCTCATCCATACTATCTCATGAATACAAAATTCTTAAAAAGAAGTTTGCAAAATTAACAAAAGAATATGATAGAGTCTGCATTGAAAAACAAAGTTTAGTTCAAGAAAATGATAATCTAAAATCAGAGAATGTCAGTCTAACTGACAAATCTGAATGTGAGCCTGACAATTCTTGTGAAGTTACAAAACTGAAACAAGATGTAACATACTTGACAGACACTCTGTCAAAATTTGTAGGAGGCTTGGATAAGCTTAGTCTTATCCTAAGGTATTCTAGGTTACCATTTGATAAATCTGGCCTTGGTTATGACAATAAGAAGCATGAGGCATCTTACATTAAGTCAAAACCACCTATGCAGCAAAGAGCTTCAAAAGCTCCAGCTAGGTATGCTAAAGCCAAGTCAGGCCCGTCTAACACCTTTTGTAAAGTGTGTGGAAAAAGTGGGCATTCCACATATAGATGCATACATAACAGGCATACTAAATATTCTTGTCCAATGAAAACTAACATGAAAGGACCCAAGTCATTTTGGGTACCTAAGGACAAGATAATACCTGTAGCAGATTTGCTTAACAACAGGAAAGAAACAAACGTCCTGGTACTTGGACAGTGGATGCTCACGTCACATGACGGGAGAAAAGTATATGTTCCAAGACCTTAGACATAAGGATGGTGGCTGCGTGACATTTGGAGGAAACCAGAAAGGAAAGATCACTGGTATAGGTAAAATTGGTAAACATCCTTTTCCCTCCATTGATAATGTTCTTTTAGTAAATGGTTTAAAACATAATCTACTGAGCATAAGTCAATTATGTGACAGTGGATATGATGTTTCTTTTAATAAGAACATGTGTTATGTCAAGAAGAATGATGGATCAATCTTATTCACTGCTAAGAGGCAAAACAATTTGTACAAAATTGACTTGGAGGTCCTCTTAAATCAGAGTGTCTCATGTTTAGTGTCCATTGAAGATGAGCGATGGATTTGGCATAAAAGGCTAGGTCATGCAAGCTTGAGATTAATCTCAAAGCTAAATAAGCATAACCTCGTGAGAGGATTACCAAACCTTAAGTTCAAATCTGATGCTCTCTGTGATGCATGTCAGAAGGGGAAACAAGTCAAAGGTTCTTTTGAATCTAAGAATATTGTTAGTACCAAGAGACCACTAGAACTGCTACACCTTGATCTTTTTGGTCCAACAAGGACTGCTTCTATCAGTGGTAAGAAATATGGTCTAGTCATTGTAGATGACTACACTAGATGGACATGGGTTATGTTCCTTGCTCACAAGGATGAGTCCTTCAAGGTTTTTTCTGTATTCTGCAAACGTGTACAGAATGAAAAAAGCATGTGTATAGCTTCAATAAGAAGTGATCATGGGGGAGAATTTGTCAATGAGTTATTCCATGAGTTTTGTGAAGAAAGTGGTATTCAACACAACTTCTCAATACCAAGAACACCACAGCAAAATGGTGTGGTAGAGAGAAAGAACAGATCTCTTCAAGAGATGGCTAGGACTATGCTCAATGACAATTCTGTCCCTAAGCATATCTGGGCTGAAGCTGTGAACACTGCCTGCTACATTCAGAACAGAATATACATTAGACCTATTCTGAATAAGACTCCCTATGAATTGTGGAAAGGTAGAAAACCCAACATTTCATACTTTCATCCTTTTGGACGTAAATGTTATATTTTGAATACAAAAGATCAACTTGGTAAATTTGATGCTAAGGTAGATAATGGAATTCTACCAGGGTTTTCTGAAACCTCAAAAAGATTTAGAGTCTATAATTCAAGAACTTTAATAGTAGAAGAGTCTATACATGTTAGATTTGATGACAAACAGCCTGATAAGAAATTATCAGAGCTAGATGAAGCTATTGCAGATCTTGACTTAAACATATCAGGAGAGACAACAGAAGTTAAAGCTGATGATCAAGTTGAAGACATTCTCAACAACCAGAAACATCCACCTCTCAACAAGACATTGTTCAGAGATCTTGGCATTACAAGAATTATCATCCACCGGATCAAATCATTGGAAATCCAAGTGATAAGCTAAGAATCAGATCAACTTTCAGAGAGCAAGAAGATTCTGCATTAGTCTCTGAATTGGAACCAAAGACAGTAGACGAGGCTCTGCTGGACAATGTTGGATTTTAGCAATGCAAGAAGAACTAAACCAGTTTGAAAGAAGTGAAGTTTGGACTCTGGTAACCCTACCTAAGGATAAATCTATTATAGGAACAAAATGGGTTTACAGAAACAAGCTTGATGAGAATGGTAAGGTTATCAGAAATAAAGCAAGATTAGTTGCACAAGGTTACTCTCAAGAAGAAGGTATAGATTATACTGAAACCTTTGCACCTGTTGCTAGATTAGAAGCTATCAGAATTTTACTTTCATTTGCTGCACATCATAATATTATGCTTTTCCAAATGGATGTAAAAAGTGTTTTTTCTTAATGGCTTTATCAATGAAGAAGTTTATGTTATGCAACCTCCGGGTTTTGAGAGTGAAACCCAACCTGAACATGTATACAAGCTTAAAAAAGCTTTATACGGCCTAAAACAAGCCTCAAGAGCTTGGTATGATAGGCTAAGTTCTTTTCTGATGGATAATGGCTTTAACAAAGGATAGGTTGATACAACCTTGTTTAGAAAGTCAATTAAATCCAACTTCATAGTAGTACAGATTAATGTAGATGATATTATATTTGGTGCTACTAATGAATCTTTGTGCAAAGAATTTTCAAAGTTAATGCAGAAAGAGTTTGAAATGAGCATGATGGGAGAACTCAAATTCTTCCATGGACTTCAAGTTAAACAGTCTATGGACGAGGTGTACATCCATCAAACTAAATATACAAAGGAATTACTCAAAACGTTTAAGATGGATGACTGCAAACCTATGAACACTCCTATGCATCCCACGTCCATACTGAACAAAGATGATAAAGAGAAAACGGTAGATCAGAAGGTATACAGAGGTATGATTGGATCTCTCTTATATCTAACTGCTTCTAGGCCTGATATTATGTTCAGTGTTTGCGTATGTGCTCGATTTCAATCTAATCCTAGAGAATCTCACTTATCAGCAGTTAAAAGAATTTTTAGATATTTAAAATGTACTACTAATCTTGGTCTGTGCTTGAAGAAAGATGAAGATTACAGATTAGTTGGCTTTTGTGATGCTGACTATGCTGGAGATAGAATTGAAAGAAAAAGCACCAGTGGAGAATGTCACTTCATTGGAGCTAACCTAGTATCATGGTCAAGCAAAAGGCAGAGTACCATTGCTCTATCAACTGCTGAAGCAGAATACATCTCAGCTGCAAATTGCTGCTCACAACTTCTATGGATCAAACACCAATTGGAGGACTACAATGTATTTGTAAGTAGTATTCCACTTATGTGTGATAATACTGCTGCAATCAATTTATCTAAGAATCCAATATTGCATTCTAGAGCTAAACATATAGAAATCAAACATCATTTCATAAGATATTATGTGCAGAAAGGTGTGTTTGATGTTCAATTTGTAGATACTGACCATTAATGGGCAAATATCTTTACTAAACCTCTTGCTGAGGACATATTTATCTTTATAAGAAAGCATTTAAATATGTTGTATGTGGTTTGATTTAGTATATTTGTTGATTGCATGTTTTCACTGCACTTCCACTAGTCTTGGCGTCTAGTTCAAGTGTAGTCTATGCATCCACTTTTGTTGGTGCGCCGCATCCACTACATATGTTTCTACGCGTCCACTTTCAATCTTGTGTGGACTCGTCTATGCATACAATTATTGATTGCATTAATTTGTCTTTCGACATATTTATTTAAAACGTTTAGTTTTCATGTTTCCTTGCTGAGTCAACTACTTCCATCAATCCCATCATAACTTTTTATGGTCCCAATTTACCAACACCGTTTTTCACTAATGACATGTCTTGTCAATTTTTTTTTTTTGATTTTTTTTTTAAACTGTTGATATTCGGAACCCTTTTAAAGTAACCTCTTTCCCTCTGAAAAACCTTTTGCTACTCTTCATCCCTGTCAACCTCTCTCTGAAATTTTTGAACTCTCTGTTCTTCCAAACCTTAACTCATCTCACTCAACAATGGCTTCAACCTCTGCTCCCTTGCCTGCCTTTGCAACTGACATCATGAGTATAGCTGTGGAACATCATTTCAACTTTGAAATTCTAAATGAGTACAACCTGGATGTGAGTAAGTTCATTAACGCTGCTGGATAGGATGGAATTTTTCTGGAAAAGGTCTCAGTGTATCCTGGGAATTTTGGAGAAGACCGAAAATTACTGAAACAGAAGTAGTAGGGTTTGTGCTGGGAAGAAAAGTAACAGTATCCGAGAAAACCATCTCTGATGCGATTGTATGTGCTCAAGAGGGTTTGGTCTTCACGGAGAACTGGGAAGAAGACCTAGGCTGTACAGAGACAATTGCTGTTACCCTGATGAGGGAAGACACTGTGAGAACTCACTCCTGGAAATCCTCTGAGATGAAGGATCACATCAGGATTCTTCACCAAATCCTGAACAAGGTGGTGCTGCATAAGATAGGGTCTAAGGACAACTTATCAGCTCTTCATAAATTTTGTCTTTGCAATCTGGTTTTTGAAACAAAGATTAAACTTACCATGGATCCTGTTTCATCGCTTCAAGGATGCCATTACCAACAAAGAATCTGCCTCACACATCACCTTCACTCACCTTCTGTCAAAAATTTTCAAACAGCAAGGCTTGTACGACGTTCTGAGTGCAAAGCCTCAAGATGAACAAGAAAGACTCCTTCGTGAGAAAGGAATGCAAGCTGCTGATTTTGGAAGAAGTAATCTCAGTGGCATGCAACTTGACACTTACAAGCAAGTGGAAATGGCCAAGTATGAGGAAAAGATGAAGATTAAAGAAGAATTACTTGAGGCCAACAATGCTGCAACCCTTGGTCTCAAGAGAGGAACCAAGAGGAAAACAATGGCCGTCAGGAAGCCTAACCCAAGAAGGCCTACCAGAGGCATTGTGATTAACGAGTCTAGAGCTGAGGCACCTCAACCTGATCCTCAACCTGCTCCCAAGAGAGCAAGGAAGTTGGTTTTGTCTCAAGATGAGGATGATGAAGAAGACAATGTTCCTCTGGAACAATCTTGAAGAGGAAAGCAAGTGAAGCTGCTGCTGTGCCTACCAAGAAGAGGCAACCTGCAAGGAAAGCAAGGACCTTTGCAGCCTCTGAGGTAAACATCTCTGCTGAAATTCCTGTTAATTTAGCAGAAGATGCTCCTATTGTCAATACTGTGAGTGGTAGTGTCTCTACTCCTGAAGTAGGTTTCTTTGATGATGTATACAGAACAACTCTACCCACACCCCAACCTTCACCACAAAAATCCCAGACTGACCAAACCACAACCCCATCCTCACCACAAAGCATCTCAAATCTTTTGACCATTCCACAACCTACACCTATCAAAACCATCTTTCCACCAATTATACCTGATTCTGACCCCTGGTTTCATCAAACTGATGATGGAATTTGCCTAGGTGCCCCTTTTCCTAAACCCCTTAGAAAACTCTTTCCACCCATTGTACCCTCATCCACTCTTTTTGCCAACAAATCTGAGAATTGGGCCCAGATCAAGAGAGATTGGAGAGTTCTGTTTCACACTCACCAACCTGACCCTGAGATTGACCCTGACACTCCTCTCACCAGGTGGTACTCATATGCTGAATATGACTACGAACCATATGAGGATTACCCTTGGACCAACAGATATCCAAACTCTCAGTCTCCCAAAGGACCCTTTCCCTCATAAATACACAATCAACATGGACCTCTCCTTACCCACCTACCCCTTAAACGTTTCCCTAAAAGAAAAATTTACCCTAACCTCATAAAAACCCCACCTTTGATCCCCCTTACTGATGGAGTAGAAAGGCACATCATACAAGTATGGGAGACTGACCCTAAAAGGAACAAGCTGCCTACCATACCTGAGAAAAGAGCCAGATCTTCTGAGCATATTCCCATTATTATGGATGGTGAGACCAAATGGATGAAATTCAAACACCCTAGCATCTATGGAAGAGCCTCTGACCCCTTCATAGATCAGTTTTTCTATAATATACTGAAATGGGAGTTCAGTTACTTCCAAATAGACAGAGCTGCACATTGTGTTCCATTCACCTGGCTTAGGCATGGAAAGGAAACAAGTCTAGGAATTGCTCCCTACCCTGTCTGTCCTAGGCTTGGCATGATTGATCTCAACAAGGACAAAGACAGAAAGTGCAGAAGAAATAAAGGAGTTATGCTTGAAGCTCACTCTGCAATGCTGGACTTATCTGAAGAAACTTTTGATTACTCCAAGCTTGAGTACTATCTGTACATGGAAGAAGTAAGGAATATAGAAGAGAGGATAGCTGCTGACTTCTGGAAGTCTCACATAATCCACTGCACCAGGGAAGCCTCATCTTCTGGCTTATCTAAGGAAGAGAAGCAAAAAATTCCCAAGGTCAGAGGAAAGTGTGGACTCTCCAAGATCAGGCACATGATCTACAAAGATCTGTGGGCACTCCCAATTACCAGCATGGATGTGGAAGAATTGACTCCTATTCACTGGGCAAAGGATATCCCTTAGCAAATTTCATCTTCAACCTCAACTTCTGAACATATAGCAGATGAGTTAATTGTAGAAGGCCCTGAATTAAATGCTGAAATCTCTTCCAAACTTGCTTCTGCTGAGGATGTTGCTGCTGTTGACCCAACTCCTGCTGAACCTTCAACTGTACATGCTGAGCAGTCTGCTGAGGCCTGTGCTTCTAAGCAAGGTGTTGAGTCTGCTAAGACTTCATCTCAACCATTAGCTCTTGCTATGGTTAATCCACCAGCTCAAGCTTAAGACACTGCTGAGAGCTCAAGACAATTATCCTTGCCACCCAATCTTGAGGACATCATTGGAAAAATTGTTGATGATAAGGTTGGCAAGTTAGTTGAAGAGAAGACAGAACAGATGGCACAACAGTTTGAAGAAAGGGTACAGAAGCAAGTTCAAGATACTTTGGCCCCCTACAAATGCAATGGTGACTCAGATGCTGGCATTGCTGATGGACTTTCAGAAGAACCAAAACCCAAATCCAAACCAACCCCCTCCACCTCCTCCTACCTAAACCTTTTCTTTCTTTGTTTTATCTTTTTTTTTTTTTTTTGCTGACAATGATGGTCTACTCCTTTTACCTTTTTGTCTGATGACAAAAAAGAGGGAGGAAGGAAAGATTACATTTATTATATAATACAGAGCTAGTTTTTTTTTGAAAAAGTACATATTTGTCTGCATATGCATAAGTTTATTCTGTTAAATATTCATCTTTATGATACTATGTTTTGACTTAATGCTTATGCCTATTTTGTCTAAAGTCAAATATGCTCTGATACTGCTTTGAACTGTTTAGTCGCAAATGTTTTATAAGCTACTATCTTGGTCTGATAACATATATTATCTTGCAAATAAGACTTAGTTTATATGCCTTAACTGCTTTGAACTGTTGAATGCTTTGTCTTAGGGGAAGCCTTGTAAGCTCTCTTAGACTTTGCAAAATAAATTTAATTGTTTTTGTCATCATCAAAAAGGGGGAGATTATTGGAACCAAAGTAATTTGGATTAAATAATCTCTAAGTTTTGATGTTAACAAAAAGGATTAAATCTGTATAGCAAAGTGTTAGTTAAAGATCTAACAAGTCTTTAAATGCGCTCATATGTAACTTAATTCTTTAATTGAAAGTTTCCTTAAGTGGTCGAGTCCATTCTACCACTGGAAGGATTTCCTTTAACTCAAGTGCCACATCAGTGGACAAGCGCTTGAATGCATACTAGTAGACGAGGAAGTTCCCTTATAGTAGACGTGAGTTGCTCTCCAAGAAAAACATTAATTACTAAGTGCCATGTCACTGGACGGAGATCTTAAGCAACTCAAGTTCTGGCAAGACCAATGTATTAAGTAGACGTAGAATTTTTGCCACGTCAGTAGATGAAGCCTTAAAAGATTTCTTACTGACCTTGACTTACAATTGTTTTGATGGACGAAGAATTTGAGCATTGATATCTTATTCAATGCAATCTGGACCATATTGAATTTATTTCAATTGATTGATATTTATTCCAAATATATATTGGTCCTTCTTATTTGTTATTAACGGTTTTATTGTCTTGTTTCTATGAGAGAGACATAGTACATATGAGGAATTACAAAAAGCAATATAGTACAATGCAAAACGAATTGTACCCTGTCACCTTTTACGCTGGAATAGCTGGAATTTGTTCAAGGAAGGCAAGACAGTTTTTCAAGTTGCATTTGCTCAGAGGTGTGCCCATTTCATGCAAGAATATTGTCACATAGTACAATGGTCACGAGCAACCTGAGTCACCACGGATATTACATTGTTGATTCTATCCCTAAACGAAAAATTCAAATACAACCGTTGATGATTTTGAAGAGTAGAGCAAGGTCTCTATAAATAGAAGACCAAGACCATTGAAGAAACAACTTTTGCGCATATACAGAAATCTCAAGAAATCTCTTGCGAGCAAACATTCTTTTATTCTTTCAGAAAGCAAAAGTCTGTAATATCTTAGCTTGAATATTGCTATTATATTCATCTGATCTTAAACTTTCATATTCTCACACATAGTGAGTTAGAAGATCAAAGAAACCAAAAACTCTTTGTTAGAGGTAGAGCCTGAAGAGGCTTGGTAAGAAAGGAATACTTGTGAGCCTGGAGAGGTGTTGAATACTTGTTGTAATCTATTTGGAGAATAGTGGAGAAAACCTTAAAGTAGAAGGGACTAGACGTAGCTCTTGGTTGGAAGAGAGTGAACCAGGATAAAACAACTTGCGTGAATCTTCTAATCCCTTATCTCTTTAGTTTTACGTGTTTATACTAACTGTGGGGATTTGAACTTGAATTTGTTATTCTTTCAAAAGCTTGTTTTTCTGTGTGTTTGCTTCTGCCTCTTTATCTTTGTGTGAGAAAACTGTTCTTGAAAAGGTTGTTTTCGAAAAATCTTAACAAACACAATTCAACCCCCCTTCTTGTGTTTGCCTGTGTCAACTTCATCCTTATCATCTTGCCGACAGTCACTAATGCCTTTCTTTAGTGCGCATCTTTCACATGTGTGGTTTCCATTCTGTCTTATCATTGCACAAAGCTGGTCGAGGACAGCTGGTCTATAGTTCATCGAAAGTCCTTGGAGTGTGTAGAACGGTAGCTCAAAGCTAGTCAATAAGGCCAAGTCTTTTTCTTTAATTATTTTTCCACTTGTTTTGCTTAGAAGCAAAGCATGTGATCCATTGTAAAGTGCTTTAATGAGGGAATCTTTCCCAATAATTTGGCATTGCGTGAAAATGCTTGCTAGCTAGTTGGCTAGTACTTCAGTAATTTTGTCTTCATCATAGTCTTCTCTGGTTGGTTCATCTCTCATAGAGAAGCTATTATTGCTTACTCCAATGAAGATTAAGTGCTTTGCGGGCTGCTTAGTCGTGAAGTCTGGATAAGCTGAATAAAATTTCAGAAAAATAGTCCTTTCTTTGGCGACAATATTCTTGTAGTTCTAGATGGCTTCTTTCAAACTATATAGGAACAGATTAATTTCTGCCAAGTCCTTGTTCAAGTAAAGACATTCAATAAGTCCAAATTGGAACATATTAAAAGTCAAAATCGATGATGCTCCTGGAGTAATTACAGCTTTAACTCCGAAAATATTTCGGTTTACCATGTAGAAGCAATTAATCTTTTCTTTTTCAGTCCAATTGGTCAGTCTTTTTAAATTTTCAGAAAATTTTTCTTTCGAAAATTGAACCTGAAGTTCATGATCCTTTCTTGCAGTAATTGGATAGTCATCAATGGAGGAAGGGAGTCTTCCTAGTATTTTCATGGTTGTTCTTTCTGCTGGTCTTTTAACCGTTTCTGAAAAGGTCTTTGGGTCAGAAGTCCTTGGGCCAAGATAGAGTTCTTTGCCCTTGTTTTGTCTTTCTGGATAAGTCTTCATTACTTCTTTTGCTTCTTCCTTGGTTCTATATGATTGGTGATGAACTCCAGCGAGTCCAATGCAATGTGGGGCCGCCTTGCTCCAATCATCATATATTCCTGGAAATGGTCCATTGAAAATGGCATAGTATTTGTCTTTGGTGTTTTCTTGTATTTTCTGTTTAATTTCTTTCATAGGATCCTCTACTGAAGATTCTCCTTTGTTTAGTAATTGGAGTTCCAGTACTTCAATATTTGCTTGAATCAATTCCAGTTTTTCAGCTTTTGCTTTCCCAGTGCTTTTTGTAGTTGCAATTGCATCTTTAGTGGTTTTATTGCTTGTTCCTCCATTCTCGTGAAAGTATATCTGCAAGAACATTTTTATCTCCCTTAATGCGAGAGATGGAGTAATTATATTCGGCAAGTTTCATTTGCCATCTAATCTATCGTCCTTGTTTGTAGGTTCCTTTATGATTTATTTTTTTGAAACCTGCAACATAGGTCGAGTCCGTTTGGACAATAAATTCTTTATCCAGTATATAAATCCGATGTTTTTCTAACATTCGGATTAAAGCCAATGTTTCCTTTTCATGCGTAGGGTAATTAATTTCACTGTCTGAAAAAGTTCCAGACATGTATCGACACAGTAATTCATTTTTACATCCAGGGGGTTTTGCTTTCATAACACCTCCCCAGCAGTCATTTGATGCATTAGTCTCAATAATAATTATATCATCATCCGATGGATGATAAAGCTCGGGAAGTTCCCAGCATAAATCTTTCAATTTAATAATCAGTCTATCATCTTCCTCAGTCCATGACCAGAGGGCATCCTTCTTTAGCTTTTGCTGAAGCATTTTCCTTTCTATTGCAAGATTCTTTAGAAAACCTTCATTTGAAATATATGTTAGTAATCCAAGAAATCGTTGTAAATCCTTTTTATCCATTAGCTTTGTTGGAAAGCTCTGGAGTTTCTCTAATACATGTTTCTGCATTATTATTTTTCGTTTTTCAATTTCCAATCCTAAGTAATTAATCTTATTTTGAGCTAACACAGCTTTTTTTTTTACTTAAGACTATTCCATGTTCAAGGCATTTAGTGAGAATTAATTCTACCTTGTTGAAATGGTCAATTAAATCTTTATTAGTAAAGACTAATATATCATCAATATATATAAGACAAAAGTCTTTAAATTCTTTGAGTACCGAATCCATTCTTCTCTGGAAGATTCCAGGTGATTGTTTCATTCCCATTGGGAGTACATTCCATTCATATTGTCCTTGAGGACAACTAAATGCAGTCAATGCTTTTGATTCTTTAGTTAATCTAATTTGATAAAATCCTGATTTACAATCAAAAGTACTAAACCAATTCATATTTCTGATTCTTTCAATAATTAAGTCTTTTCTTGGGAGGAAATAAGCATCTCCTTCCATGGCATCATTTATTTGTTTGTAATTAATTACCATTCTTCTTTTTCCTCTTTTTATTTCATTATGATCTTCTACATAAAAGGCTGATGCCGAATGCTTACTTCTTGATGGTCTAATCAATCCTTTTTTGCAAATTTCTTCAATATCTTTTGCAAATTCATCTCTATCTTGTTTCGTATAGATCATTGGTTTACATTTTACTTCTTTGGTTGGGTCTTTTAGTTTTAGTTCAATTAATTCAGTAATTTTATTATTTATCCTTGGGTCTAAAGGATATCTAAAAGTTCTTCTATATGGGCTGGAATTATTCTATTTGGTTCTAAATTTATAAGTACATGGCGAATTTTTGTGCATATCTCACTAATAATCTCACCATGGTTCAGCTTGCGATTCTCTGATAATTGGGAGTATTTCCAGCTGAAAAATGAGTAATTGGAATTTTAATGATTTCTCGTAGTTGTTTTTGGTAAACATATGGAGTCTTTAAAGTTATATATTTCAAGTATTGACAGAAAGGCGCGTAAAGTCTTAGGAAATTATTTCCAATAATTACATCTAGTCCTGTCTCTTGTCTATATATTCTTTGTACAATAAATAATTTTTCTTGTATAGTTAAAGTAACTCTAGTTACTGCCCAGTATATTGGATGTATTGATCCATCTGCAATTTGTATCTTTATTGGTTTTTCCAATTTTTCCTAGTTATTAAATAGTGCTTCTGTCGCAAGACAAAGGCTTGCTCCAGTATCAATATAGGCTTCTGTTTCTTTATTACTTTTTTCTATTAGTATTTTTATATATGTATTATTCGAATTCTGTTTCTTCTGAAGATAATTCATCTTCAGAGTATTTATATATGCTTTCGTCAGTATTACTTAATTCTTCTTCCAAGGGTTCTAGTTCATATATCTGGAAAACATGTTTTATTATTTTTTATCTTTCTTTAAAATCTTTATTTTTTATTTGAGGGCATTTGTTGGCATAATGTCCTTCAACATTACATATCCAACAAACACATTTCTTCTTTCCCTTTGGACAATATTTCTTTGGTGTTAATTTCTTTCTTCTGAAATATTTCTTTTTATTATTTTTGTAATATGTTTTCTTTCTTGGATAAGTTTTTCTTATTTTTGGTTTTCCATAATATTTCTTTTTTCTTTTCATTCTTTCATTACAACCATATTTTCCTGGTTTTTCAATCTCTGGAATGTCACAACAAATAACAGTACTTCCTCTGTTCAATTGTCTTATGGTTTCTCTAGCTAAGCATTGTTCTCTTAGTTCTTGGTACATGAGTTGAATAACCCCTCCTAAAGTATCTGCAGTCTCTTCATTTTTTAATTCCTATAATCTATGTATTTTTGAGTTAAGTGGGTATGGTAATTTGTCTATAAAAATATATTTGTATATTTCTTTAGATTCTTCAGTTAATTGATAGTAGTATTTTTTATATTCGCAAATAAAACTCTCTATTTGACACATATCACAAATCTGCATTTTATTAAGGTGTGATTTAGCATTTTCAATTAAGGTTTTATTTACGTTATCTTTTTGTTCCATCCAATTATATCCTAGAAATTCTTGCTGGATTAAAGTCATTATTAATTTAAGATAATCCATTTGTGAATTTACCATTCTATTGTATCCATCCCAATCTTCATATCTAATTCCTGCTAGAAATTTTTGTACATTTCCCATTGTTTTGAAAACTACAAAGTTTTTGGTTTCTATGAAGTTTAATTTGTTAAATCTATCATCAGTTACTACCAAAAGTATCATATCATTTGTCCATTTCAAAAGTATTTCTTCTTTATTTCTTACGCAATCAAGATTTAATATATTTTCCGTTTTAGTATTTTCATATCGCGGTCTGAATTCATCCTGCATTTTTGTCCATTTATTATTTTTTCTTGCATATCCTTTATTATACATGGTTTCTTCTTCATATTTATCCCAAGTTCCATTAGGTGTATATTTAAATTCTTCTCATTTCCTTTTAGAATTTCCACTATATTCACCTTTTTCCATTCTTATATGGTTTTCTTCAGACTCTGAAGAAGAACTGTAGTCTAATACTATTTCTTCGTTTTCTTTGTCTATCTGATCAATATATTCTATTTTATGTATTTGATTATTTTCTTCTTCAACTATTTTTAGTTGTTCTAATAATTGTTGAATTTCTTCTAAATCATTTGATTTTCTTAATGTTTCCATGTGTTCTTCGTCTATCCTCTCCATCCTGATACAGGGGTAGGCATTTTTGATGGTTCACCACTAGGTTCTTGTCTTACTATCATTTTTCTTTTTAAGTCTTTTGATTCTAAAAGTTCTTCTAGTTCTTTTATTGTAACACATTTATTGTTTTCTTCTTCCTTTAGTAGATATTCTAATTGTTCGAGAATTACTTTTATTCTATCAATATCCTTATTTTCATCTATTCCCTTTGTCTTAATCATAGTATTTAATGTTTCTCCAATATTATTATTTTCATTTTGTCCTTTTTGCATTCTATTATATGTGTAGATTGCAATATTATTAGTATTTTCTATAAGTTGGGCAATATTTTTATTGGTTACATCTAGAATTTTTTCCATTCTTTCGAAATACATTTTTAATTCTGCTGGTAGACTCATTATTTTGTTTTGTTTTACTGTTTTCGTCTTTTAGTCTATTTTGGTTCTTAGTGGTTTGTCATTTTGTTGGTATTTTATACATTGTCAATGTAGTTGTTCATACCAAGATGTCAAAATATCATTTCTGTTATAAAAACTAAACATGTTAATTGTTAGATTAAAGGCAAGAGCTATTTTTGGGGAAAATGATTAAATTTTTCCCTTTCAGATGTTTTTTTATGTAATAAGTTGTTTTAGGAATAATTTATTATGTTTGGGTAAGAAGCTTATTTTTTAAAAAACTTCTTTTTGGAAAAAAAAAGAAGAAGAAGAAGAAGCTATTTTATGACATCTAATCTGTTTTAGCTGAAGATTGTTGTGATTTGATTATTTTTCATTCTCAAAACTTTCTTCCTTGTTTACCCTTACAAAACTAACTTCTAAAATGTAATAAGTTGTTTTGGGAATAATTTGTTATATTTGGGTAAGAAGCTTATTTTTTAAAAAACTTCTTTTTGGAGAAAAAAAAAGCTATTTAATGACATCTAGTCTGTTTTAGCTGAAGATTGTTGTGATTTGATTATTTTTCATTCTCAAAACTGTCTTCCTTGTTTACACCTACAAAACTAACTTCTAAGCAAATATTATTAAATTATATAAATAAATTCATACCATTTTTCGTAATTTTCTATATAAATGTGATTTTTTTTCACCACCCAAACAAAATATATTATCTTAAAATCGTTTTTCAACAAATAAACTCAAACCAAAACAGATTCTAATTATAGTCGATTATCACAAAAATCGATAATACAAAAATCGATTATCGGCATAATTTTTTTTTTTGGTTAAATATGTTTTTAATCCCTCATTTTTGGCAAAAATTCGATTTGTCCCTCGTTCGAAAAACTTACTTTTTAGTCCCCATTTTTTAAAATGTATCAGAAGTGGTCCTTCCACCAATATTTTTAGTCCCTCAATTTTGACAATTACACATTTTTAATCCCTCATTTTTTACGAAAGTTCGGTTTTAGTCCCCTGTTTTTCAAATGAGAGTGTGGTGTAGAGACCATTTCTGACACATTTTAAAAAAGGGGATTAAAAAAATACATTTTTCAAATGAGAGACTAAAAACGAACTTCTATAAAAATGACGGACTAAAAACATATTTAACCCCTTTTTCTTTTCCATCTTTCACAAACACACTAGATGATAATAATGTGATGATATGATAGTTGATACAAAAGATAAACCCATACGTTTTGTTATAATATCGTCTCATGAATATTATTTCAAATTCACAGTCATCTTTCTTTTCCTTGTTCCCTAGCATCAAACCTGATTTCTCCAACATTGAGAAATGTTCACCTGACTTGGTCCATGGTGTGTACTTTGCATCATTGTATTTTAGTCATGTGCTATAAAGCACGGACACAACAAATAGTTGTGGCAAATGTTCAAGCTACTTCCCCATGCAAAGTCAAATAATTTTCTGGTATTAACGTGCAGGATTCAGTATCACCTGAATCCTTGAACTCTGTCGTTTAATAAAGTTTTTCAATCCTCTTTCCGTGAACAAAGATACTTAATTAACAATGGAGTGAAAAGAAATGAAATAAAATGGACAATTCAATTGAGAATTTGATTTCATTGATCTCTTGAGAAAAAAGATCCACCAGAAAAGGATGGAATATAGGGAAAAAGATATGATATGTCTGTTGAGCTTCATAACTTATTGAGATTGGAGAAACATAAGGTACTGAGCAAATTCAGTATATATATCAGTTGAAGCATATACATCATATGCTGAATTTAAAGCAGATTACTCCTCGTTGGCAGGTTCAGTGTCTGTTTCCGATGCATCGGTAGACTGAACCGGAGTGACTGGATCCGTTGCAGAAGTTGAAGGCCTTGGAGTAGCTGAATCTGCAATTTTTGTATCAACTGCAGGCTTGGAAATGAGTCCTTGTGCCTCCATAGCTTCACGTGCTGCTTTTTCCTTTGCTTTTTTGGCTCTTTCCAACACTTCTTCCTGCATAAGCATTTTATTTTCAAACAGGTAAAGGCATCAATAATCTACAATAACCAGAAAAAATTGTAGAAAATGGAAAGTGGTAAGCAAAATATTGATCAACTTCAAATTATATATTATATAGAATATAGATGTGCCTCACTCTTAGATATTGTTTGGTTGGAGGGGAATAGAGGGGAGGGGAGGAGATATTTTAAATCTTTTGTGTTTGGTTCAAATTTTAGGAGGGGAGGGGAGCAAAATCCCTCCTGGGTCCATTTTAGCTCCCCTCCAATATTGGGGGGATTTGGAGGGGAGGGGAGGGATTTTAAAACTTTTCATGTGTATTGACTAAAATATCCCCACTTTTCTATTTTTAAATAAATAATTATAAGGTTTAAAAGTAAAGTTGTTTTAAAATCCCTCCCCTCCCCTCCTGAACCAAAGATGAAAGTGTTAAAATCCCTCCCCTCCCCTCCAAGACCAATTGATAATTCCAATGGATTGAAAGAAATGTTTAACATTCTATTCATTCACTAGTTACAAACAGGAAACTGGCATAATAGGCTATTGAACATTGAGGATGTTCCTTACAAGGATATCAAGACGAGGCCCAGCATGGCTGGACACTGAAAATCCAATAGGCATCCATCTTGGCCCCATTAATACTGGCCCAATCTTCTAGATGTTGGATGAGATGACACTCAATCTCCCAGAATGAAGGAATTAAGGTATAAAATATCCCAATCCCTTAAAAATAAGGATAAGAACTCTTAAGTTTACTTCCTTGTCAAATATCTACACACTATATTGTGGATAAATTAGGAGCATTAGGATTGGATTGTTTAAGGTTAAGAAAAATTAGGAAGCTCAGATGTTAGGATTAAGGGAAGAAATAATCCATCCCAGATTATAAGGGATTCTGATTCTTGTTTCTCTGGTTATGTGGGATTCTGGTTTCCAATCTTTTTTCATTTAAGTTGTACGCTCTCAGTATTTTTTAGATATGAATAAAGAGAATATTTCTCTCTGCCTATACTCTATATTCTTCTACATGGTATCAGTAGCCTTAGGGTTCGATCATGAATTTCAAGGCCGCTACGGTTGGCTCTGGTTCGGCCTCTTCAGATGCTAACAACAGCGTGATGTCTTCGGAGGGAGGTGCTCAGCCAGCAGCTGTTAACAGTGGTGCAATGTCTTCAGAGGGAGGTGTTCAGCCAGCGGCTATTTCTGTTTCTGAGAATTCTCTTCAAATTACCATTCATAAATTGAATGGAAAGAATTATCTTGAGTGGTCTCATTTTGTGCGGTTGGTGATGCAAAGAAAAACTGGGGTATTTGAATGGAGAAGTGAAACCACCAGCCAATAATGATCCAAAAGACAGACAGCGGAGTACTGAGAATTCAATGGTTACTGCCTGGTTGATTAACTCTATGGATCCGGTACAGCTCCTGATGTATGGGAGGTCGTTAAGGAAACCTATTCGGATTTGAACATCACTCATAGTTGTTCGAATTGAACACCAGAAGTGGAAGTTGCAGCAAGGTGAACGTGAAGTAACAACTTATTACAATGAGATGATGGCGGTTTGGTAGGAGTTGGATATGCTTGAAGAAGAAGAATGGGAAAGTCGAAATGATAGTGCTTGGTGAAAAAAAAAAAAGAAAGATAGAAAGCAGCCATGTATTTGTTTTCTTGGCCGGTTTGAATAAAGAACTTGATGAGGTTTGAGGACATATCTTAGGAAGAAAGCCTTTGCCAACTATTAGAGAAGTTATCTCAGAGGTGCGCAAAGAAGAAGCATGGCAGCAAGTGATGTTGGAAAACGTCAATGAAGGGTCAGCTCTTGTGGCACAAGGAGAGACTTAGATGGAGATAGATGAGGAGAGGCCTTGTATGACCATTGCAGAAGACCATGGCATACCGGGTGGAAGATGCACGGGAGACCGGCACCTGGAAAGAAAAAACCGGGTAATGACAACAAGCCAGGGGGAGATGTTCATGCACGGTGCATCTCAAGTTAGCAACACGGATTCAGGGCAGCAGTCATCCTCAGAATATCTTCCTTTACAAAGGAACAAATTGAACACTTAAACAACATGTTCCACTCCTATTCTGTTAATCCATCTTGTTCTCTAGTTCAGTTGGGTTTTTTTTTTTTTTTTCACAGCAGCCATTGCTTGTACCAAGTCTAATGGCTCCTGGAAAAAGATTCAGGTGCCACTGATCATATGACCGGTTGTTCCCATCTTTTTCTTCATATACACCTTGTGCAGGGAATCAAAAGGTCAAAATCGCATATGGCTCTAACTGCTGCTGGGAAAGAAGTGTCAATTTCTCCTTTTCTAATTCATAATTTGTTCTAAATGTTCCTCACCTATCTATCATACAATCTATTGTCTGTCAGTCAACTAACCCTTGATCATAGTTGTCGAGTTAATTTTTGGTCTTCTCGTGGTGAATTTCAGGATATAACCTCCGGGAAGATGATTGGGGATTCTAAACAGGATGGTGGTCTCTACCTCTTTAACAAAAGAATTGACCTTTGGAAGGCAAGACCAGCAGATTTGTTTAAATTCTATTTCTGTTTCTAGTGACATTGTGTCAAGGCATTATCAATTAGGACATCCTAATTTTCAATATTTGAAGCATTTGTTTCCCAATTCATTCATGAATAAAAATCATTCAATTTTCAAGTGTGAATCTTGTGAATTCGCAAAACATCATCCTAATGTTTTTCCCTTTCAACCATTTAAAAAATCAAAACCAATTACCATGATTCTGATGATGTTTGGGGTCCTAGAGTAACAACCTTTTCTAGAAAATGTGATTTCATTACTTTTATTGATGATTATACTAGGGAACCAGAATCAAATCCTACAAACAGCCTCTCTACTTATGGGTAAGGCTGCATAGATCTACCCTCCCTAGACTCCACCAGGTGGGAGCCCTGTGCACTGGGCGGCCCTTATGATTCAAACACAATTTCAGACTCTCATTAAAAATATTTCGAAGTGATATGAGTTTTTTAACAATGTACTGAGAAATCTTTTTTTGTTGAGAAAGGGATTGTGCTCCAAAGTTTGTGTAATAATACAACTCAACATAATGGGATAGCTAAAAGGAAAAACAAACATCTTGAATTTGCTAGGGCTCTAAGTTTTCAAACTAAGGTTCCTAAGTATCTTTCGGGAGAGGCTATTTTAACAGCTAGCTACCTATTTGATAGATAGACTAGCTTCAAGAATTTTGGGTTTTAAAACTCCATTACAGGTTTTCACAGAATGTTTTCCCAACTCCTGGCTAATAACATACATTCCCTTCAAAAAAACAAAAATTGGAAGTGTGGCCTCTGTTCATAATCATGATCCCAGATGTTGAAAACTTGATCTAAAAGCACGCGTGTATTTTTTTTAGGCTATCATTCTAATCAGAGAGGTTATAAATGCTTTGATTCGGTTTTTAAAAAGATGTTTGTGTCTATTGATGTCACTTTTTTTTAAAGGAAACTCATACTCCAGCAACTCCCATCTTCAGGGGGAGAGTGACACAAGCCAAGAAAGTTTTTTAGATGGTTCTGATTTAATTTGAGTTTGTCCATAATGATGCTCCTCAAAACCGATCATCAGAAAAATGAGGCAGAAAATACAAAATATGTGGAAACAAATGAATTAAATGTTGGAAATGTTGATCTTGTTGAATCTGCCAGTGAGCAACCTTCAGTAATTCCATGTCAAAATGGAAGCAGTAAGACAACGGAGATTTGTGTGAAATGATACAAAGGTCTTGTATATTCAAAGGAGTGTGAATTCAGATGAATGGCTCAAGGTGTGTGTGAGGTTCTGTGGCTAAAAAGAGTCCTAGAAGCGCTTGAGAGGCCCGTGAATTTTCCTTGTATTGTGATAAGAGGGTTGCTATCAGCATTGTGCATAATCCGATTCTACATGACAGGACGAACCATGTTGAGATTGACAAACACTTTATAAAGGAAAAGGTTGAAGAGGTAATAATTTGCACTCCATTTGCACCAACCACTCAGCAATTAGCAGATGTTTTGACTAAGGGCTTGTTGAGACGGCCTTTTGAGCTTCAAGTTAACAAGTTGGGCATGATAGATATCTTTGGACCAACTTGAGGGGGAGGTTGGATAAATTAGAGTGTTAGGATTTGAATCATTTGATTGTTAAAACTAAGATAAATTAGGAAGGTCAGATCCTAGGATTAAGGGAAGAATAAATCAATCCCAGATTATATGAGATTCTGATTCTTGTTTCTCTGATTACGTGGGATTTTGGTTTCCTATCTTTTTCTATTTAAGTTGTATGCACTCAATATTTTTAAGATATGAATAAAGAGAAAATTTCTCTTCCTCTATTCTTCTACAAAAGGAGGCCAAGCCCTTAGTTTTATCTTCTCCCACACACTCCAGCCTCCCAGTGTCATCTCTAACTTCAGCCTTAGAGTGCCTTTTTTGCAGGTACATCCCTCGCACTCCACTAAGCTCGAGATTCATTATGTTTGGAGCATTCTGCACCCCACAAAAATCCACTACAACCCATATCTATGATTTACATTTAGAAAATATCATGAAGCCACCTACACACTAGAATTACTCTAATAATTTCCAACATATCAGCTATTTTGTAATTTAATTAGTTTACCTAACCATACCAGTTCTACTGAAAAAAAGCTTTTACCAAGAAAAAATCCTACGCAAAACACTCTAGAATGCCACTTGATATTATAAGTCCAGCACAAGGTAATGCTAGCTTAAACTGCTTCTTACCTGAAACTCCTGTACTTGTCTTTGTCGTTCAGCTTGCAATCTTCCAACTGTGCTCAAAAACTCGCCAACTGTGGACTCCACGCGCTCATTTAGAGCTTCAGCTACAGCTTTTCCCAAGAAAAATGCATCTAGAACACTTTTGCTGCTGCTTTCACCATCACCTGTACAATCCAAATACTAACTTAAAAAAATTACAAAATCAAATACCCAAGTGGGAAAAAAATCTAAGGATGGAGAAATTTTAATTGGACTAATTCCCCCCTATAAACTACTAGTTTATGGGTATGTAACCACATTTGACAAAATAATTCATGCATTGTCACAACATAAAAAAAAGTTTGCATTTTATAATAACTTAAAAGTCACGAATGTGGTGACATATAATTGGTTGGCAGTGTAAAATCTTTAGACTATGGTATATCAAAGTCTAACTCCACCAAAAAAAATAACTCATCGGTGTAAAAGTTACTTACACTATCAATAAATCATGAATTGTCACATCATAAAGAATATTTGACTTTTACAATAATTAATTTAAAACTCACATATGGTGATATATGATCGATTGATAATGTAAAAAACTTAAAATTGACAATACATCAAAACTAAACTCTTATGGGTAAATTGTGAGAAAACCCAATTTGCTTAGTGAAGCATTACCATTCGGAAACGAGTGGAGTAAATTAGCAAAATGAGTGCCAATAGTGGACATTCTTATAATTCCCTATAATTGTAATGCCCGACCGAAACTTTAACCTTCAGCAAATGTGAAATTATCTAAATCACACCCTCTCCGCAACCAAAAATAAAAACATAACACTGACAGAACTTGATGTTTGAAACCCTACTCAAATCATCACAACAACATATCATTAACATTAGTAGCAGAAACAATAGAAAGAAAGAAAAACAATCTTAAAGTACAAAAACCAAAAAGAAAACAAAACAACTTCGTACCGGAGCCAGGGCCACCAGGCCAGATGCTACAGTTGCAACGAACTCCCGTGCTCTGAGAACCCCTTTTGCTTGGAAGTCCAATGCATATGGGCTTGCAAGAACGAGGAACAGCTATGTGTGAAGAGAAGAAGGGATAAAAGGAAGCATGGGTACTTTTGGACAACGTAGGAGAAGAAAAGACTGTTGGAGATGCTGAAGGTGAAGGTGAAACCATAATGTTCATTTTCTCCTCCAAAACCCAAAAACACGCACTCACACACACTTTCTTCTGTCTGTTCCCCTTTTAAACCCACGAGCTGGACTTCTCCTAGAGATAAGTGCTTTGAAATGGGATCTATGCTAGAAATCAAAAAAGAGTATTGCTGCAAATAATAATAATAATAATTAATAATAATAATAATTACAAATAATTCTGAAAATTATTTTTAAAAAATTATATTAAAATTTAAATTATTTAGTTGTAAATTTGGTCCCTATGTTTTTTAACTTTTAAATCAGTTTTCAAATAAGTTTTTATCTCTCAACTATAACATGAAAGCAGAAAAACAAAAATACTATAAGAAGGGAGTTGAATTATACTTTCAAAAAAAAAAAAATCTATTACAAAGTGAAAAACTGTTTACTTGTTTGAGAGGATGTAAAGTGAAGATTATATTTTTGAAACTCTTTTTAAACAATTATAATTTTGAACCATAAAAATTCAGAATACTTAACAAAATATTTTGAGTTTTAGTTTGTATCAACTATGTCTAAGAATAACAAATTACAAGTTATTTTTAAGAAAAACACAATTAATAAAAGCACAGGTTTCATCATTGTTAGCTTAAAACAAAATAAATACTTGGCGAGTGATTTAAACTTCACAGTGTATTCTCCAAAAGACATATCTCTCTGCTGCGGGCGCAGAAACTCTTGCTCTTTCACAACTCTAGCACTCTGAGGCAAGTACTTGTCTAGAAAACTGGAGCGAAATACTCCCTAAGTGATCTCTTGATGATTAGCTTCAAGAAGTTGCCTGGTGCCATTCCACCAGTACTCTGCACTCCCATAAGTAAAAAGGTCGCATAAGTGACCTTTACCCTTCCCCAACAATGCAGAACGGCAAAAATCTTCTCCAGCTCTTACAGCCATAAATCAGCCTTCTCTGGATCATAATGCCCATGAAACTGCGGGGGATTGTGATGCCTAAAATCAACTAGACCTCTGGCTTCAGTCGCCTGATTAGCCCTATCTTGATTCTGTTGGTTTTGCAGAATCATCGCAACAGTTTTTTGTGTAATGACAGTTGTTACGTTGGCCATTGCTTGAATAGCCTGATTCATCTCATTGCCAGCAGAATCATTGTCCCCAACATTACCGCGATCGCGACCCCCTCTGAGACCGCCTCTACGACCGCCCCTGCGACCATCTTCGTTTTCCATGTCTTCCTACAAGACGAAACCAGTTAAAATGCAACAAGAAAAACATATACTTGTGCGTCAGCACACATTGTCTCAGCGAAACAATTCAAATAGAAAACAAACAGAGACCACACAACACAAACATGACAGACCTATTCCCAAAGATTCCCGAAAGACTCGACCAGCTCTGATACCACTAATGCAATACCCACCCTTGGGCGCTACATGGTTAACTCATTATGAAACTATAACATAAAACGCTGGTTACTTTCGTAAAATAAATTATGTAATAACTACGTTAGAAAAATGGGTATAAATTTTTTTTTTTTTGCGAGATTTTGTAAAACTTAAGCCTCCATCAAAAGCAGTAAAACCACATTGCAAGTATCCCTATACAGGACCTAGTCATATACATAAAAAAGTCCGCCGTAGCGAACAAGTTATCTGAAAATATGTACATAAAAAGATATACCAAATACATAAATGTACCAAAGATCCTAAACTAATGTCCAAAAGAATGGCTCTTAGAGCTAGATATACAGACCGTCATCAAAACAAAAGAAGGTACAGCCGCCTCAAAACAAAATAACCAAAAAGTCTTATAGCCGGTCACTCTAATGATAGCCATTGGGGAGACCCCCATTGTCATCCCCGCTGATAAAGTCCTAAGATGGATCCACCTCAACTACCTTGTCGACGGCAGGGTTTGCCTCCTCATCGTCCACTATGTACTCTATCACATCATCATCCTCCGGAGGATCCTCCACCTCATCATCATCCTTTGCTGGATGAAGGAAAAAAGGAGCGGGAGGGGAATCTCCGGCGTGGGGGAACGAGGTGAAGCCTTATGAATAGGCTAAGCTAGGAGAGGCTCCTGGTGTCCGTGACCCTGATCTGCAAGAGTACTGAGCAGTACCAGATAGGTGGCAACGGTACTTCGATAGTCTTCACGCTATGTGTGCAGAAAGAGGGTCTAGCCTCCATGCCCTCAGTGGCATGAGACACCCCGATGTCCCATTAAGAAAATCCTAATTAATTAAACCTTAATCCGTAATTAACGTTAACGCATTTATTACATTTGAAAATAAATATAGAACGGAAGGAATAAAATTAAATTCGTTTTAGAGCATACACAGCGGATTAAAGCATACATCGACCATATATACATAATATGTACATCCAGTCTCCACAATGTACCATTGATCCCAACCGAGGGATCCTTAACCTTACAACTATACCAACACTACATACTAAAAGAAAACACACCTAGACTGGTCACAAACATAACAAACATAAGAAGAGGTCCTGATACTACCCATCCCATCTCTCAAAATACATCAAAAAGCAAAAAGAACTCACAGAGACTCTCGTCCTAACAGGCACAACTGACATAACCATATCACTGACGATATGGGTGCCTGGAGCTACCCTCACCCTCTCCGTAATGGCATCGATAGACCCTGCCATAACGGGTCCTAGGCTCCCAAACCGACTCATCGCTGCTCATAACCACACGTCGGCGATGATAGTGATACATCGTCTGGACACTCCTCTGCCTACGACCTCTCTGCACCATGCCAACTCCGCTCCTCGCTACTGAACGATCCACCATATTCCACATGTCATCAGGAAATTCCCTCTGACGAGGTGGATACCACATCTCCGAAAAAGGCAATCTCTGTGAAATCCGATATGGACCATCCAAATGAAAGTACGGACCCTCTCCCATACGTATATACAAACTGACTAGGCCGGTATACGTCATGAAGAATCGTGAATGGTCGACCTGCCATCCACGATCATCGTGGTACACAATCTCCACATCACCGAGAATTGGGATCCTGGGAGGGATCCTCTGTAGGTAATGATTCGGTCTGTATCCCAGATCCAGTGACATCGTAGTCCTGCTCACACTGCTCATCTAATGGATATACATACAAGGAAATAGAGGAAAAGAGGGAGATAAGCAACAGATCATAGTCATAAAAATGGGGATGGGGATACATAGAATAGCAATCACATAAACATATCACATACAACAAACAAACAATCATCCATCAAGTCACACCAACACAATCATCCTCAAGATCATACTCTCAGATTATTCCTCTAAGGAGTCTCACTCCTATGCATGTCGGCCGATATATCTCATCCGGGTCTCAACCCCAAGACATTCCCTTATCAAGCCTCTCTGCTTAAGGAACGTCAGTTAGTTTGTCTAGGTAACTTTTCCGCTCGCCGTGACCCATAAGAGTGCATCTCTCTGTGAGCTCTGCTCCATCAGAGGTATCTGGGTCACCTCGGATAGTCAACCTTAGACATGGATACTCAGGGTAAAGTCGGGATAACTAGGCTCTACCGGGGTACACGACGCACTAGGAGCTACCTAATGGTCACTGTGAGCCTCCCGAGTCCAGTTCGTACATCCCCAAGGTCTTTTCACAGACCGGCCCCTCCGTAATCCGTACTCGCACTCGAGTACAACTAACCTCGTATGACTCCCTGTCATACGGCTCGCCACCTTGGCAATATGCAATGCAACAACCATCCTTAAGTTAACACCGGAACCTTCTCTCACAATCCAAATCTCAAAATCACAGTCTCAGATTGGATGCAAATACATCCCCGGCCTTAAAGCCACAGTCTCAAGGCATTACCACGGTGTCAACTCTCAATATAATCAAATCACACTATCAGTCATTCCCATTCATCCAACAATCATCAACAATATATCATAATAATAAAATATCAGACTATCACATCAATCATCACAACCAAGCATGTTATAGCAGTCATCACAGTAGCAGACATAGCAAACAACCCCAATCATTATCAGTTATCTAGCCTAGGGTTTCAAGCCTAATATTGATAAATCTACAATAACTAAACCCAAGACCATATTTAAAAATATTATTATATTACGGTTTAGCTATTGTTGATTATTCAATATACTAGTAGGGTCTGGGGCACCCTACACATATGCATAAATGACTGTTACTCTATGCTTGCCTCCCCGACAATGTCGGTTACTTTCTCCCCACCTTGGATTATCCGGTATCGTTGTCCAAACTTCTCTTCCTCTCTAACCAGCTGCTGCCTTGCACCCCAGGGAGTTCCTTGATGCTCCAAAATTTGCCCTAACACATGGACAGAGTCCTAGCAATGTCATGAACTCTAATCTTGCGAAAGTTTCTCAAATAGAACTCAAATTGAAGCAAGAATCCAAGAGAAGTAAATGACAATGCCAAGTTGGGATTTGAGCATTACCTCAGTTGGATCGAAGAAACGTTAGCTAATACTCGTAGTATTCACTGCGCTGGTCACAGATTCGAAGTCGGAATTACGATCGGACGGATGGATTTTCCTCAAAATCAATTTTTCCTCTCCAAAACCCATTTTCTCCCTCTCACTCTCGAGCTCTCTCCTGGTCCCTCTCAAACATGCTAAAAAGTTCTACAAGTTTCTAGCATTTTAAAGCCTAAGGGGGTGAGTCAGCACTGATTACGCCCGGCTCAAGTTTTCTGCGCCCGGCCTAGCCTCTTAAGCCCGGCTCAAGTTTTCTGCGCCCGGCCAAAATGCGTAGATCACCGCCTTTGAATTGCGCCCGGCCTAACAAACCTACGCCCAGCCTAATTTTCTGAGCCCGGTTCAACATACCTGAGCCCGGCCTAATCCCGCGTTGACCAGTTTGACCAGAATCTCTGATTCACACGTTTCGTCTCGTTTTGAACTCGTTTGAAGTCCGATTGACCCCAAATTTGAAACACATACTAATTAACACCTAACGAACAAAATTAAGTTCTCACACCAACTTAATTACTGTCTGATTCCTTAATCGAGAAAACGGGTGTTACATGGCACGTACTGACCCTGTGAATGTAGCGCTACAGGCTCCAGGGTGGATCACCCATGCACCTAACTCATCTGTATCCTCAAAGGTCAGGGCCAGAGTCCCTGAATTTCGAAGGGGACCCCTCGGATACATCTATACTCGCATACCAAAGTACAACAACCAAACCAAACAGATATATTGCAAGGGTGAGATACCGATATATATAAGTTTTATCGCGGTAGTCACATACTCAACACAACAAACAGAAAGCAGATATACATAGAATACATATGACAGTATAATAAATCATCAAGGTATCAATGCTAGAAACACTAGAGCAAGGGGATTTACTCCCGAACAACCATCATGAGTTGTAAAAATGCATGATAATTCAAATATCCATTTTCTATCTCTTAATCTCTGGAGATCCTAACTTCCCTTCGTCGAGCAGATAGGCCACAATAATCCCCATAACACAATTGTTCTCAGAGGTCGCCTCTCAATTTAGGTCCGAGCTCCAATTGTCCAAGGGTATCACGTCATAACCTAATAAGATTTGGCAACTCCTATACATCCGTGTTTGGAAATCATTACCACAACGTAGGGTTGCAAACCACTGGCCTCATATGGAATCCCAAACCCAGATGTCCCTAAAGACCCACTTTGGTCCGTAACTTACCCAATTTGCGAATCCAATTATGGATTATAGCTCGTAAACTCATGACACGTCTGCCAAAACTCGTGCATGTAAAACAATTGGTTTTCTGTTTTCTTTTTCATTTGTTCTTTCTTGTCGAGGCTCAATGCTCACTGCTAATTTTACAAGGTATTAAGCCCAAATCGTTCTTAACACAGGACACGCAGTCCGAGTGCTCACTCACGAAACCCTAGGTTGATGCAGCAATCACTAGGTTTCACAGGTATGGGACACGAAGTCCACCATACTTAACACAGGACCCCTGGTCCAAGTGTTCACTTATGGAACTCTAGCCTGACGTCTTGGCCGCTAGGTTCACATAAATTCTCGGTTTTCAACACCGTTTTCGTTCTGTGAAAACAGACTTGAAAACAAAATTCTAAAACTTATCAAAGTTCATCGAAAATCATTTTCGCTCTTTTAAAACATTGTGCAGAAAATCTTTTCCGCCGAAATTTATTTCTAAAACTTTAAATCGTTAAAAACCCTTTTTCAAGATATTTTTAACTCAAAGGGAAATTCTTAACAGAATTTTCCGCCGTAAGGCATTTTCCTTAACTTTTTCATCTAAAACAGACTTTTTGAAAAATAAACGACTTTTCCTTTAAAAAGGCTTTTTCCTTCAAAGTATTAAATGTTTTAGGAGATTTCTTTTTTTTTTCCTTGAAACATTTTTGAGAAAATAACCGAAATGCGACTTTTCACTGTTTGTCCTCACTAACACTCACTTATAAAATTTTATTCGAAATCTCCTTGAGTTTCTCGAATTCACGAATTCTAATAACCTTGTTCTTACATCTTTTTATTTGAACAATCTTCCACTTAAGAAAATTTAAAACATTTAAATTTTCCGATTAAGGTTTTTATCGGCTTAATCCCTTATCAAGCTATGACCGACCGCCATGCTCTCAACAAGTACAATCAATTACACAACATGTTAGTACATATACATACGTATATTCAATCATAGCTCAACTAAGCATTTAGCACAAAGCAAACTAATTTCACAATAGCAAAAATCACATAACCATAACTAAGCATATACATACAACTAACAACCAAAGTACATGACAACCAAAACTTTAGAGGTAAGCTCCCCTTTCCCTTGAAGCAAGTCTTTTTCTTTGATTTAGGTACTTGAATCCTTTCCTTTCCACCACACAAGATTGCACCACAAGATACTAATCAACCTTCATCCAAAACAACATAAAACAAGTTAACAAAAACAAAACCCATTTTTGTGCAAAACCCTAGGAGTTTCTGTTTGGGAATTAAAAAAGGGGCTAGGGTTTTTCAATTTTTTAAACATAGGATGGTAGGGTCTTAGGATAGTAAGGGAAAATTGTCATAACACAAAAATTCCATTCATAAAATTTTCTAGAAATTAAACTAGGAAAATCAATGAAAAGGAAAAATGACAAACTCATCATGAATGAATGGAAATAAGGAAGAGATGAAGGTATGATCATTGATCATGAAGAAGTGAATGAGAACTTGAAGAATCAATGAAAACCTTTGGAGGAACTACGGTGTTTTAGTGAAGAACTTAGTGTTTTATTTGTGAACAAAGTGAAAGAATGAAATGGGTTTGGTGATTTTAGGGGGCTGGTCGAAAATCTAAGGGTAGAAGGGTCCAAAAAATTTTGGGACTTAAATGGAAATTTTAAAGAAGTTTAAGGACATAATGGACATTTCATATGAATTTTGAGATATTTTCAAAAATTCATCATTAAAAAAGGTGACATCACCATAGTGACATCATCATGTGAGTTGGCATGCTGACTCACTGGTCTTATCCTCCCGGCCTATCTCTGCAGTTCCGTATCCGGCTCCGTCGTTTACCCGATTTAGGTTTTCGTGCGTTTTTCTTCGAAAATTCACCTGAATAAAATATAATATTTCATTTTTGTGTGAAAATATTTGAAATAAACCATATCACTAAAATAGTAATAAAATTTATAAATTTTTAGTTTCGGGGTCAAATTAGGGTTTTCTGACTGATACAAAATTGTACTGTCAGAGAAAACGCAGACGGGGTTCCATCTGAGTTTTAAACCAAAAATTTAACCATAACTTCCTATCATATTGTAGGTCCTAACTATTTTTTTTTTTTTTACAAAATCATTTTTTGGGTCACAGGTAAAAAAAATATATATATATATATATATATACCGATAAACTAAACGATGCAAACTTTCCCTCACCAAGAGAGGAAGTCACTATTTCTTCCTAAAACAACCCAATTACCTCACCAACTTATTGAATAAGTCATTTTAAGGAGGAAGAAAAGGTTGTATGTGAGTGGCGGTGAGGCAACAAGAAAGAAAACAAAAGAAAAGAAAGAGGAGCACCTATGAGTTTTATTAACTATTTGATATTTCACAATAAATCCTATCTATTGCATATATTATAAACTAGTATGTACCCGTGCTGTCACACGGGTCTCGTTGGTTTTTATGCGTATTTTAAAATGATCGATGTATATACTAATGAGCTAATGGGAACTTAACACAGGTTGTAGGAAATTGATAAACTGATATATACAAAATCATGCATGTTTACCAAAAAAAAAAAAAATACAAAATCATGCATGATTTAAAATGAAAACTAATATAAATTATCCTGCTAAACAATGCCAACTGATATAGGTTGTTGGAAATTGATAAACTGATGTATACAAAATCATGCATGATTTAAAATGAAAACTAATACAAATTATCCCGCTAAACAATGCCAACTGATAGAACAAACTTGCAATCATACCCAAAATTATGGCTAGGAGAAGCAATTGGTTTCAATAGTTGAGCTTATTTGGCAGCAATAACATTAAATGTTAAAAGTCCCAATTTATTAAACCAATATCCAAATTTTATCTGCACCAAGGAATTTTTGTGCGAAAGATGGTCTTACTTTGTGTCCTGGATATATCACAACCCATGTGATTCTATTGTGTTTTTTGTTATAGAATATTGTAATAGCTCTGCATTCACACCGGCGACATGGTTAAATTTGTAAACATCATCTCATTGTATCTTGTCATCATTATTGTGATTCAGTATCATTAATATGCTTGTGGTGGAATTCTGAGCAACTGTTAGACTATTGTCAGGGATGGTAATGCGATGGAAAAAATTATCTACTTTGCTCTGTGTTTGCCTTTGTTACTTATGTTACAGTTGCTTTTACCCCCTCTCCCCAAAAAACAAAAAATATATATATATATAAAAAAAACAGTTGATGATAATTTTTTAATACCAATTTGCTTCATTTGCTCTTTCCTACTGCACTGCCTGTCCTTTGTCAACAATAATAGTGTTAATCTGTATAAATTAATTTTCAAGATACTTTACTCATGATCATATCATTAGTAGTCATTATCATATTATCATATATGATACATATAACGTGAATTCTCTTTGTTATCTTTTTAAAATTTGAAGTACATTGATTAACACAATTTTAAAACCTGTCTATGTTAAAGAGGGTCTGGACAGTTGAAAGTTGAAACGAAAAACTGTTCCTATTTTCTATAAAAGAGAATGTGCCCTCACCTTATGGGAGAAAGGTAAGTATTAAATCTCAAAAAAAAAAAAAAAATAGAACTGAAAATTTTGTAATATATATATATTATAATATATATATAATCCACGGGACATTGTTGCTTGGTTTAGAGTGAGCATTGGGATTGAAATTCAAGTTGGGGCACTGGAAGTACAACCACTTTGATCTCTCTGATTAAGAATGATAAATGAAACATCTCTTAGAGGGATGCCCTGTACATGCTTTCTTTGTATTTGTCTGGTAATATCCATGTGCATGGTAGGTGTGGTGGGATCATTCTCTGTGTGAGCAACATCTTTATCAACAAATTAATTCTCTTCTTAAATGTGCTTGTGCTAAAGCATAGTTGCTATTCAATACGCTACTTTGTTGTTTTTCCATACTATTGTCAACTAGTCTTGAATGCTTGCTTGCAAAAGTTGATTAGCTATAATTACACAAAGAGTAAAGTTAATATTTCCTTCTCCAATACAACACAATCAAGAGTTAACAAATATAGAAACTTCACATGTGCAAGTAATATAAAATATGCAATTCAAATGGATTGTGTCCTTCAATTTAACACAGCTTATTGCTTAATTTGCTATTTTGTTTTTGGTTCAACCTTTTGTTCAACTTAGTCTGCAAGCAGATGCTCAAGCAGTCTGATTCTTAGCTTGCAAATGCTGACATGCACCTCTCAGCCTGATATAACATTGAAAGTTTGAAAATTAATATAATAAATAAATAAAAATGCTTGAAGGTGAACTTTAAATTTTATAACATTTGGTAACTGCTAATGACAAAAAGTAGATATTCTTTTAACAGTAACTATCCTTTTCGTATCTGGATCTAAAATCATTTGTTGTTCGGCATTTAGCAGGGAAACAGCAGATGGAGTCAGCTAGTAAGCACAAGCTTTGCAAGCTGCTGAACAGTTGCCTTACAGTAGAACATATAACATGAATTCAAGAATGGTTATAAATAGCAACATAGACTCATCATAGCCAAGCATATTTCTTCAGATTTTCTAAACTTTAGAAGGATGACAATCATAAAACAAAAACCTTACTTAAGAAAAGACCACAAATAGTACTTTAGGCTTCCTTGTCTAGACTCTAGCCAAAATAGAAATGAAAGAAAAACACATAACCAAGATTTCATTTGTTGCATAGAACATGCCCTAGGTTTATATAATGATTGTAATACCCTGATTTTCACTATTTTAATATCGGTAATATATATAAATATGTTTATATTTTTATCCTAGATTTAGAAAATGATTTTGAATATAAACCAAGGTCATATTCATACTCTACTTTGTCGTAGAGAGTTATGGTTAAATTTTGGGTGGAAAATTCAGACGAAACTCGGTCTGTGTTTTACTGACAGTAAAATTTTACTGCTCAGAAGACTTAATTTTGACTCATGAACGAAATGGTTAGGTTTTATATCGAATTTCCAACGACTTGGTAATTTTGAAATTTTTCACTTAAAATTGAAATAATATATATTATTCGGGCGATATATTTAATCAGGCGAACGACAGAACTGAATACGGGATTTCCGAGACCCGCTAAAGGATAAATCACAAGTCATTCCAAGATGACTCATATAGGTGACTCACTATGTTCATCATTACATTAGAGGTGAAGACCATTATGTCCTTAGGTTGTTCTTAAAATGCCAAAATTGCCCTAAGTGAAATTACACTTTTGTCCTCAAATGAAAAACAACTTGAACTCCTTTGCCCTCCATTCCCACGGCCCAAACACCACAGAGAGGCCATTTTCTCCATTTCTCTTAAACTTCATCTTCTTGCTTAAGCTTTTCTCCCATTTTCTTAAGTTAACCATAACCAAGTTTGTGAAGAAACCACTTGTTTTCTTGCCATTTTTCAACTTCCAAGAGGTATACCATACTCATCTCACTCAATCAATATCATGTTCTTCATTCAATTTTTTATTGAAGGCCATGATCATCATTTTCCATTATAGGGTTTTCATGTTCAAAAATCTCTAGAAAATCATAGAAAAATCCTATGATCATGAAACCAATTTCTATCAACTTGTTATCATCTCTAATGTTTAGTATTCAAGAGCATGAATCAAACCAAATTTTCTTCCCTATTTTCCTTGATGAGGCCGAAACCCTAACTTGTGTGGGTGAAGGAATTTTTGTTCAATCCTTTAGAAAATGACAATGGATTTCATCTTTCTAATTCATATATATATTGAATCCAAGAGATTGAATCAAAATGAAATCCCTAGCCTTTTTTTTTGTGAAGGCCGAATCCATGTTCTTGAGAACTTGGATGGTTTTGTTTTATTTTTCCACTTATGATCATTATTCTTAACTCTAGACTACTCTAAGGTCATGGGTCTAAGAGTATGTTAAATTTTGAGTTCTCTAGCTAATTTAGCTAGCCATGGCCGAACCTACACCAAAGGAGTTAGTAGGTTTTTATTCAAAATTTAACTTGTTTTATATTGTGGTTGTTGAAGGATAATTATTGTGTGAGTCATGTACGTGTTTTGCGGAGATCGAACTTTCAGCGAAGTTTATTTTTGGGAGGAAAATCACTCAGAGGTAAGGGGAGTACTTGAGGGATATTTTTCCGATAGCTATATGCTATTAGTGTGTGGTCTGTATAATTTATTTAAGCTTGTTTGTGATGGTTTAAATTATTTTACGTAGTTAATTTATCTGCTTTTAATTGATTATCTGCAGTTAGGTGTTATAGTATTTTAATGCATGTTATAAACAATGTTATCTGCTATAATGTTGACGTGGAATTTTTATTAAGGTTGACTGTTGATTGAGAAGTCTGATAGTGGTCAATGCTAAATTAATTACGGAGATAAAAGAGTTAAAAAGTTTAATGAGGGATATCAATTATTTAATTGATGAAATATTGGAAAAATGATATTATTTAATTATTTAATTTATTGAAAATGAGGAATAGTTGAAAATATTATTATTTTAATGATTTATCGGTGTAAGAGTGATCTATGAGTCACAGTGAGGGCATAACCATGAAAATATTGTAGTAATACTAATTTCTACGTAAGAAATTACAAAATAATATGTACAGTTATTAGCATAAATTAATTTTCAAAAATAACATAATTATTATGTTGGGAAAATTATTTAAGGGAAAAAGTCAAATTTTGACTTAAAACGTTTTCAAAATGCTAAACAACGATTAACTCCGCAAATATTTATGGAAAGCATTGTTAAAAGACAGTAGTACTTGGTTGAACAGAGATTTAGTCTCAAACGATATTTTTTTTTAAGAACTAAAGTTTCTAATAAAGATTTTTCAGAGGAAAATGAGTTTTTGGTGATTTGACGGTTTTATAAATGAATTTCAAATGAAAAGGATTTTCTGTAAATTAGTTTTACATAACGGTGTTATTTCCGACAAAATGGATAAGTTGAGGAGATTTTGTTTTTGATTTGTGTTTCACAGAACGAAAATAATTTTATAGTTGAAAAGCAAACCTAGTAGCTGAGACGTCGGGATTCTAGTGTTCAATGGTGTGGACTGTGTGTCCTAAAGATGAAATTATGGACTGTGTGTCCTGAAGATGAAGTGTGGACTGTGTGTCCTAAAGTTGAAGTTGTGGACTATGTGTCCTATAAAAGTTATGTTGATTTTTGTGCGCTAAAATCTACGAACCTAAGACTGGTGCATCGGTCTAGGCCTTCGTGATTTGCACATTCGGAATTTGTGTCCTATTGTTGAAATGGAAAGACAAACTTAAATGTTTAAAAGTTAAGATGGTCGTGAGCCTTTGAGCTTCGACAAGGAAAGAATGAACAAAAAGAAAAGTTACGAGAAACAAAATGGTTTACATGCATTTTTTTCGGCAGACGTGCCTATGGTGTTAATTTGGATATCTTGACGGACAAGGTATGCAAGACGTTGTATCATTGTGCCTTGATGGACAATGAAACCACATATGGTGATTACTGTGCCTAGTTTTGGGCAGTGCTATAGTTAAATCCGGCCGGTGTGCCTTATTTGGCAAAGAGAGCTTGATCAGCTCATTTATACGGTGTTGGGATCTACGGAGATTAAGTACAAAATTATAGATAATGACTACTGAAGTGTCATGAATTTTTTTATGACGGTGATTGTCGGCTATGAAACCCATAGATAAACTACTTGTTTATTTCTGAATAATTATGCTGTTATAACTATATATGTTATATGTTGTTTTGTGTGTCGCACATGTTTAACTTGTTTTTATGTTGTTTTGTGAAGGTGATTGATATCTTGTGCTTGTGGTTGTTGTGTGGTAAAAGGGAAAGCTTTGAAAGACTTGCATCAAAGATTTTTGGCCGACTTGCATCAAAGGTTTTAAACGGTTTTAATGCATGAGACGTGCCATTGAGTTACGAGCTACAGTCCATGATTGGATTGACAAATTGGGTAAGTTACGGACCAAAGTGGATCTTTAGGGACATCTGGGTTCGGGATTCTATATGAGGCCAGTGGTTAGCAACCTTGTGTCGTGGTAACGATTTCCAGACACGGATGTACTCAATCAGGAACTGCTCAATCTTATTTAGGTTTGACGTGATACCCTTGAACAATTGGAGCTCGGACCTAAATTGAGAGGCCGACCTCATGAGAACAATTTTGTTATAGGGATGTTGCGGCCTATACTGCTCGACCAAGGGAAGTTAGGATCTCTGGAGATTACGAATTAGAAAGTGGATATTTGAAGTATCATGCATTTTTACGACTATTGATGGTTGTTCGGGTGTTATTCCCATGCTCGAGTGTTTATAGCATTGATACTTGATGATTGTTATACTCTTATGTATATTGTTGTATATATATATATCTGTCTTCTGTTTTGGTGTGTCGCATATGTGGCAACCACGATAAACTTTCATTATCGGTATCTCACCCTTGCGATATATCTGTTGAATTTTATTTTCGTACCTTGGTATGCAGGTACAGATGATGCTGAGAAGTTCCTTGCTCCATTTGAGGACTTTGGTTCTAACCTTTGAAGAACGCTTGAGTAGCTGGGATGACCACAGAGGTTTTCCCAGTGAATGTCATGTAAGGCGACCAGCTTAGGCTCATGGGTGTCTTTTTATTTTTTTTAAAAAAATCGTATCTTTCAACGTATGTTTGTATATGTGGCTCTGAGAGCCTTTCTCTTGGATGATTGTTTATAACTTTTCAGTTCGGTTATGTAATCTTGTAAGTATGTATATTTTCAGAAAAAGATATGTACGCTTCAGCGTTTTAGTATGTTTTCAAATATGACCAAGATCTGTTTAGTTGATAGGTGAAATGTGGTTTTGCTGCTTGGACAAATGTTTAAGTTTTATCGCAAAGCGCAGAAAATTTTTATACCCGTTTTCGAACGTAGTTATTACGTAAAGTATTTTTCCGAAAGTAACCTGTAAAATTTATTCTTATTAATATTATATTATGCGGTCGAGTTAGACATATAGCACCAAAAGGGGGGTGTTGCAGAAAAGCTCCTTTAAAATGAGTTTATCTCTGAAGTTAGTAAGAGTGCTCGCTTTAGAAACAAATTTACTTTAGAGGAGTCTAGCTATCTTCTGTCTCATACAAGAATCTTTCTGGAATACCACCTAGTGCGGGACAATTTGCAAACTTTGATGAGGAGAACTACAAAGGTAATCTCGGACTCTATGGATCACTCAAGCAGAAATGCAACACAGAAGGAAAGGAAGCAATGGTGGACATGGTAGCATTCTGTTAGAGTTTCATAGCATCTTATATAACTTTATGTTGTGGCTGTTTTTGTATGTAGGTGGGCTGTGTCTAGACTGATATGATCTGGGAGTTGAATTTCCAATGTGCGGTCAACGTAATGTTGATACAGAGATCAAATTGAAGGAGCTTGGCGCATGAGGACATAACATGGAAATGCTGGTTTTATGCTTTATAATCATGTTGTATGCTCTATTGTCTAGCAATGTAATGTATACAAGAGGATCAGTATCCAGGAGAATATGTTCCGGAAGCTAAAAAATCAACGTGCAGCAATGAGTCACTTTGTAAACCAATAACAAGGGAGCTGAAGCTAGCAAGAAAATAACATTGGTGTGGAAAGGTGTTCTGTACCTGCTGCATTTATGGGTGACCTAGTGGAATTAGATGCTAAGGTTCAAGGGGTGACTTCAAAAATGATGTGCCGATTCAAGGCAGCTCTAAAAAAATGGGAACTGTTAGAATAGGGGGAGTCTAGACATAGATGTTAGAAAGCATATTTAACATGTGCTTAATATGTAAATAACAAGGGTTAGGAATTAGGGATTCAGATACTAATTAGGGATTTGATTTGATTCTTTTGCATTTATGACTGATCCTTTTGTACCCTAACATATGATTATAAATAATATAGATGTGTGGACATACAACACACAACATTCACACATTCTGTTCTTACATGGTATCAGTAGTTTAGGTTTTTTTTCCACTACAATGGTCTACTTCTCTCGGGTGAACAGTACCCGCGCCACTGTTTGCCTCGTTTGTTGTGCCACCACCCTCCCTTCATCCGGCGCGCCACCACCGCCAGCTTCGTCATCCTCAGGCGACCCCCGCGCCAGAAGCGTGTCCCAAACAGCCGCCGCACGTGCCTCCACGCGCGACCTCTCTCCGGCGCGTGCGTTTCACGCACCGTCACCAGAACCCATTTTTTTCTGCTTTCCGGCGTGACCCACCCTCCGGCGATCACTCCGCCGTCATTCCCTCACTCCGGCGACCTTCTCCAGCCCAGTTTCAGCCTATTTTCTCATGGCCTCCAACGATTCCTCGTCCGATTCAAGTGCTGTTGTAACATTTACCAATGTTCCACTCATCCCATGTGAAAAATTAGTGGGGACTGCCAACTACAGTACCTGGGCTGCTGCTGTCCAGTTATGGTTTCAAGGACAAGGCCATGAAGACCACTTGACCAAACAAGCCAAGGACATTCCCGACAAAGAACGAGCCCAATGGAAGCAAATCGATGCCTCTCTGTGCAGTGTTCTCTGGTTTTCTATTGCTCCCAAACTCCAGCCGCAATACCAAGCCTTTACCACTTGCTATGATGTTTGGACAAAGCTCAAGAAAGTCTATTCTAATGATGTTCATCGCCTCTACAGTGTTGTTCTCAACCTGATTTCTGTGAAGTTGGAGAACATGGATATGCAGACATACCTTGGTAAGCTTGATCATTTAATTGTTGATTTTGAGAAACTAATGCCGTTTGCTAGTGATGCAACACAGCAAGTCTTTCATGGTTCTTGCATTTGCCGGTCTAACTCCTGAACTTGACTCGGTACGTAATCAAATACTATCGAGTTCAACTATTCCCTCCTATGACCTGGTTAGTGAACAATTGCTGCGTCTTTCAACCCCTCATGCTTTCGGCCACTCCTCCGTTCCTCATACTGATTCCTCCGCTCTTGTCTCCCACTCTCATCAACATGGTGGACGGAGTGGAGGAGGCCGTAGTGGTGGCTATCGTCGTCCTCGCTGCACTTATTGCAACCGCTATGGCCATTTTGAAGCTGAATGTCGCACTAAGGATAGGGAACAGTCCAGGCATGCTAATGTTGCTCATGTCACTGCCCCGAACATTGCTGAGGAAGTTACTATTTCTGCTGCTGATTATAATGACTTTCTCCAGTTCAAGGCAGCCCAACAACCCATCTCACCTGCCGCCGCTGTTGCTCAGTCTGGTAATCCTGTAGCCTTTGTTTTTCAGTCCTCCACTTTTGGACCTTGGATACTTGATTCCGGTGCTTCCGATCATATGACTGGTAACAAATCCCTTTTCTCTAAACTGTCTTACTTGGATTCTTTGCCTAGTGTCACCTTAGCTGATGGCTCTCAAATACAAGTTAAAGGCATTGGTCAAACACATTCCCTTCCTAACCTTTCCTTAGATTCTGTGCTTTATGTTCCTGGCTGTCCTTTTAATCTAGTGTCAATTAGAAAACTTACTCGGACTATTGATTACTCTGTTCTTTTTGTTAACAACTCTGTTTATGTCTAGCATCGGCGTACGGGACGGACGATTGGAGCAGGACATGAGTCTCAAGGATTATATCAACTTTCACCGCCAGTTGCTTATGTCTCCGCTGCTTCTCAAACCCTTGAACATCAACGTTTGGGTCACCTTAGTCTTAATAAAATGCGTCTCATGGTTCCAAGTTTTTCTAAAGTTTCTTTTTTTGAATGTCAGTCGTGTCAGTTAGGAAAACATACTTGTCATACTTATAGTCAGCGAGTCAATAAAAGTGCTGTGTCACCTTTTGATTTAGTTCATTCTGATATTTAGGGTCCTAGTCGTGTCTGCTCAACCTTAGGTTACTATTATTTTGTCACTTTCATTGATGATTTTTCCCGGTGTACTTGGTTATTTTTAATGAAGAATCGTTCTGATGTTTTTAATATATTTCAAGGTTTCTGTGCTGAAATTCAAAATCAATTTGGTTCTTCAATTAAAATTTTGCGCACTGATAATGCTCGTGAATATTTGTCCTCCCAGTTTCAATCATTTTTGACTTCACAGGGAATTATTCATCAAACATCATGTGCTCAAACATCACAACAAAACGGTGTTACCGAAAGAAAAATCTGCACTTGGTTGAAACAGCTCGTACGCTACTCCTCCACAATAATGTTCCTCTTCGCTTTTGGGGTGATGCGCTTCTCGCGGCTTGCTATCTTATCAACCGCATGCCTTCCTCCATCCTTAACAATCAGGTTCCATACTCTCTCTTATATCCACAACATGAACTCTATCCTATTCCTCTACGTGTCTTTGGTTGCACATGTTTTGTCCATGATCTAACTCCAGGAAAAGACAAACTTTCAGCCAAATCTCTCAAATGTATTTTTCTAGGTTACTCACCTTTGCAAAAGGGCTATCGTTGTTTTTGTCCACAACTTCAACGATATCTTGTATGTGCTGATGTCACCTTTTTTGAGACTGTACCATTCTTCAACAACTCCACCGTCCTTAATGTCAACTTCACTCAGGACCTTCCAGATATTCCACCAATTGTTCCGGCACCTAGTGTTGTTCCCACTCCACCTCCTTTACGTGCCTACTAGCGGCGGACACAGGCTTCTACGGTGCCTCCTTCCAGTGATCCTTCAGCCTCATCTCCTGCTCCAACCGCCCCTCCATCTACGCCTCCTGCACCTGAACTTCCCATTGCATTACGGAAAGGTACTCGGTCCTCTCGCAATCCTAATCCTATCTATGCTTGTACTTTAAATTATGGCCGTTTATCTCCTTCCTATGTTTCCTTTGTTTCTGCTTTGGATTCTGTGTCTATTCCTAAGTCTACAGGTGAAGCTATGGCTGATCCCAACTGGCGCAAGGCAATGTTGGAAGAGATGGCAGCGTTGCATTCCAATGGTACTTGGGAGATTGTTCCCTTGCCTCCTGACAAGACTAATGTGGGTTGTCGTTGGGTCTATACGGTGAAGATTGGACCCGATGGTCATATTGATCGTTTCAAAGCTTGTTTGGTGGCTAAAGGTTATACGCAGATTTTTGGACTAGATTACGGGGATACTTTTTCCCCTGTGGCCAAAATCACTTCGGTTCGTCTTTTTATAGCCATGGCTGCCATTCATCATTGGCCTCTTCACCAGCTGGATATTAAGAATGCCTTCTTGCATGGCGAGTTGCAGGAAGAAGTTTATATGGACCAGTCCCCCAGGATTTACTGTTTTTGGTGATTCTCGACTTGTTTGTCGGCTTCGCCGTTCTCTATATGGATTGAAGCAGTCTCCTCGTGCCTGGTTTGGACGCTTTAGCTCTGCATTAATACAGTTTGGCATGACCCGGTGTGAGGTTGACCACTCTGTTTTCTCTATCCATTCTTCTGGTTGGCGCATCTATCTTGTTGTCTATGTCGATGATATCGTCATTACTGGTGATGACACGGATGGTATCCAGCGGCTCAAAGCACACCTCTTCAAACATTTTCAGACAAAAGACTTGGGTCCTCTCAAGTACTTTTAGGTATTGAAGTTGCCCAGTCCACTTCAGGAATTTCAATTAACCAACGGAAGTATGCTCTGGATATTCTTACTGAGACCAGTATGCTTGATTGCCGTCCTATTGATACTCCCATGGATCTCAATGCCAAGCTTCTTCTGGGTCAGGGGGAGCCATTGAAAGACCCGGGAAGATATCGTTGTCTTGTGGGCAGACTCAACTATCTCACAGTCACCAGACCTGATATCACCTTTGCAGTTAGTGTGGTAAGCTAGTTCCTGAATGCCCCGTGTGATAGCCATTGGGATGCTGTCATGCGTATTCTTTGGTACATCAAAAATGCACCAGGACGAGGACTATTATATGAATATAAAGGCAATGCCAAAATCACTTGTTACTCTGATGCTGACTGGGCAGGATCACCATCAGATAGGAGGTCCACTTCTGGATTTTGTGTTCTTATTGGAGGAAATATGATCTCATGGAGGAGCAAGAAGCAGAACATAGTTGCTAGATCCAGTGCAGAAGTTGAATATCTTGCTATGGCAGCAGCTGTGTGTGAGCTTACATGGCTTAGGCAACTACTCCAACAGCTAAAATTGGGAGATATCCAAGATACTAAACTTATCTGTGACAATCAGGCTGCACTTCATATTGCATCAAATCCGATCTTTCATGAACGAACCAAACACATAGAAATAGATTGTCACTTTATAAGAGAGAAGGTGCTTTCAGGGGAAATCACAACTGATTTTGTCAACTCTAGTGACGTTGGCTGACATTTTCACTAAGTCCCTTAGAGGGTCTCGTGTTGACTACATTTGTAACAAGCTTGGCTCCTATGACATATATGCTCCAGCTTGAGGGGGAGTGTTAGAAAGCATATTTAACATGTGCTTAATATGTAAATAACAAATGCTAGGAATTAGGGATTCAGTTACTAATTAGGGATTTGATTTGATTCTTTTGTATTTATGACTGATCCTTTTGTACCCTAACATATGATTATAAATAATATAGATGTGTGGACATACAACACACAACATTCACACATTCTGTTCTTACAATAGACTTATGAAGATATGTGATATTGTAAGTTTTGTTGATTGTCTCTATTGTAAAAAGGGGTGAGATAATGGTTTGTTAGGTACATAATGGTTAAATTGTTATGCAGGGGTCTGTTAGCAGGGGTGTATGTTGTGGGAGAAGGAAAATTGTTTGAGACTTTGCATTGTTTCTCATATCTAGCCTCAAGCAAATGATTGTGTGAGTGTCCTCTAACCCTTCCTAGAAGGTGGGGAGGTTATCTGATGAGCAACCTGTTTCAAAGCATGTCAATGTTCTATCTAATGAAACAAGTGGATAAGCGGAATGTGATGATTGGCCCTAAATATTATAGAGTTTCTTATCTTTGTTTTCAGTATAAGACGTCCTATAGATATTATACAACAAAACAAAGCTTTTAGTAATGGCTATGCATACACCAACATATATCCAGATTTATCAATAGGAGCATCATATTTACACTCTCTAGGATGTGAGGGTGACCAAGCAGATTTTCTACAATTGTTATCAAATGGCTAGTGTTATTATATCCCCATATTGATATCTTAATCACAAGAAACCACACAAACGGGGCCTTGAACAGAACTGTCTTCCATGAGCTTTGACAATGGCCATAACTCCAGCCGTTACTCCTGCACAGATTATGGAAGACATGTAATGTTGCGCATTTTGACCCGCTGGAAAACACAGAATAAATGTTGATGCCTGTGGTTGATAAAGAAAAAAGGCAAAAGCAAGCATCAAGGAACCTCTATTCACATGGAAGTGTTGAATAAGTCAAATTGTTATCTGACTTGGCTGTTTCAGTAGTTGTTTTTAGTTGTTTTAGTTTGTTAGTCATGGGTAGCCCATTCCACTCCATGTTGCAGAATTTTAGGAATCAGTTTAGAGTCAGTTTTTCAATTCAGTTTCTAATTGTTTATGACTTGATGTACTAGCCTATAAAAAGGCACCAGACCATTGAATAATAACACAGCAGTACGTGTTCCTCCCTTTTATTCTTCTTCATAGTTCTTAAGCTTTAAATTTGTAATAGGAAGGAACAAAGAATTGTATACCTTTCTGAAGAGTGAATGTTGTTATTGCCAAACCTCCAATTACCAAAGCTGAAGCCACTGGGAGGTACTGCATGATTACAGTTTTCCATAAAACGTGTCAGCCACTAAAAATTTGTTGTATAAGCTATCTTAAAACATGGAATCAGATGGTTATGTATATCCACACACAACATCTAATTTATGTTTGCTGAAATAGTGAAATGGCTTGTCAGGAATAAGTTAGTTTTTGGGAACGGTTATCCTTTCTGATGAATCTGCTAAAGCTAATTATAAGACAATGCAAAATGCAACAATTTTATTATGTCATCAATGTAGATCTGACTCTTATATCACCCCCTCTCTAGAAAAAGGGAAAAAAAAATGGTTCCTTGGCTAGACAGCCAATCAACCATCTCCTAGAAGTAAACCATGACCTCTAGAAGCTAATAAAGTATCCTTACCATGTATGGTTATCCTCATCTGAAACCAACCTAGATATGCATTTTCATTGTTGATTTGTTGCCATTTTTCTGGATTGGGGGTGGAAGAAAATAGTGACAATAAGCCATGATGCAACTTACAGAAAAAGTTTCAAAGCCATTCGACCGGAAGGGAGAAGGATTGTTTCGATTGACAGTGTAGTGACCGCTTATCAGATCCAGGGCATCCTGCAAAATACATGAAACTTACTAAACACTTAGATTGAGCGACCTTCATTTGAATGAGGGGTAAGAATAATGAACACAAATGAACTTGCCTGCCGAATCCCATCGTGGAAGTTATTGGCATAGTACCAAGAATTGTTTGTTTGATCCCATCTTTAACTATTCCAGCTATTGTTTGTTTTCCATATCTGCACCATTTTTCCAACTTCACCAGTAATACACAAGGGAATATTGAAAGACAGGATTTTAGTACCTTTGAGGGCATTGCTCCCAGCATACTCCAAGCTTATCTCATCACCTTGCTCAGCCCACACTAGGTACAATAAATAGAAGTCAGATATGCAGGGCAATAATTCAAAAAGAATGTAAGCAATTCTCCATAAATTCCATACATGTTTTAAATTTTCCATACTCTCCAGAAAATGTAGAAATGCACTCAGAGGGAGTAAGCACTCCAATTCTCTGCAACTGTTGATTTAATGACTTCTGGGCCAAGTAACTCTGCAAAAAGAACCGGATAGTCAAAATCAGTAATAACACCATGTAACTGTTCAGATTACAAATCTTCAACATAGAATAGGAATAGGTCCTAACAATCAGCTTATCCTTTCTCAATTATCAGCAAACCTGAGTAACATTTGTACGATCAAGGCAATCGATGCAGTTTGCTCTGATAACTCCTATCTGCTCCTCTAGCATCTTTCCTTGTCCATCTATCAAGAAGTATCTGCTTGGATGAAATAGAAATGATTAGAACATTGAATTATAAATAGCAGACATATCTAGATTGATGAGATTTACCTTTGCTTTTCAAAATCCTCGGAGATTTGATCATAAAGGACTTTCAAGTTATCAAAGTTTGAGTTGCACATACCTGCCATAATCCATGAGTCATTGGAAAAAGGTAAAGTGAAAGAAAAGTGATGTATAAAAGACACAAAATAATCATATGAAACCTGTTGATACATTTTAAGATAAATTACAGCCATAAGCAAACTCAATAATCACAAAGTGTTCTTGGCAAAAGATGCCAGACAAGAATGAGAGGAAAAAAGTCTAAACTGTCACCTCACTTTTTGCAGGTTTTTCATTTCAGCGGCATATGCTGCACTTAGTTGACCTTCTTCACCTTGCTACAACAGTAAAATTAACAAGAAACCACACAGAAAATAAACACAAATTAACTGGCGCTTAAATTAGCGTGGGGACTGGCTAAGGATCAAGGACTTGCAAACCAAACTCAGATGTAAAAAGTCCATAAAGTAGCCAAGATGTAAACACAAACTATTAGTCCAAATTGAAAACCAAACGCATTTTTACTCAATCATGAATATCCTTGCCTTCTAATCATCAAGACAATGCAATATATCTTTGAGTTCACATAAAACTGAGAAACAAATTAGTGACAGATTCATGGCATATAGTATAAAAGCAGAGGATATAAACCATACTTTATCAGTTAAATCCGCCGCTAAAACCTCTCCATATCTTTGGAATAGATCGTTGAATTGGCGCTTCACAATATTTGACTGAAGTAGGGGTGAAGGCAAAAAAAAAAAAAAAACAAAACAAAGATATAAGCATTTATATATACAACAAGGTTGAACCATTAAAATGCTAGCAGCAAACTCAGAAATAGAAGTGTACTGTTTGCTCATGACTAATAATGCTTATGTGCGGTTTATAACTCAGATCAACAATCTGCTCCCAGAGAAGAGGAATTGAACCTCGAATCTGAAAAACATTTAATTGGAGTCAAATCAAAACTAGGGGAAAAAATAATTTTGGTATCTACAGATAAAAGGTGTTCTATGGATGCTTGGATATCAAATGTTCATAACCTTTGTTTTTTTATTTCTTTATGTCATTCTGTATGCAAATAAAAATGATGTTAAATTCCAGTTATTGATTGATTTAAATTCACTGGCTAAAAATTGTAGAAAAACTAAGACCAATAACATCTACATAGAAACCAAAAATTTGAAGCTTCTCCAAATATACAAAACTACTTAAAGTCTGTACTGACAATAAAATTGCAAAGCAACCATTAGACCCAAAACCTGACAGAAGGAGAGGTTAAGACAACTTCAAGGAGCAGATCGGTTAATGATTTTTTTCTACATGATATGAAGTCTTAAATCTTAATATCTTATTATTAAGTCAAACCCATGCATTTTTCTGGTCAGACACATTTAGCCACCTCAGATTCATGGAACTATTCTAAGTTAATTTATAATCTCTACAACCATAGGGTTCTCTAGAACTATTCTTTGGTCTTTTGGAAGGCTTAATTTAATTATGTTCTTTCTAATAATGACCTTATCAGCTTTCAAAGTGACAAAGTCAGCAGTTAGACAAGACACACACACACACATAAATATATATATATATATATATATATATATATATACAACAAAGCATGTTTAAATTCAACAACAATTTAAGGAAAAATAAAGAAAGAGCAAGCGTTCAACTATTCTAGCTCCTATAATTTGGCAAATTCTAATGAGGTCACACATGAATAGGAAAAATACTTGCATCTGTACACATGAATGACTGTACTAATGTATCCTTTATTCCAGAAATTAATTCATACTACAAAACTTCAGGAAAACACAACTCAGAGAACTGCATCATTCTTGACAATGTTAACAATTATCAGTTCTCAGAAACATGATAAGGTGTGCTAATTTAATAATTTTGTTTCAAAATGTAGTATCTGATCATGTTGAAAGGAATTACTGCAAGCTAATACTTGATCCATGCATATTAGCTGCAATAATGAGGACCTGAATTTTCAATTTCAAGCAACTGTTCAGTTTCAATGAAATTGGCAGTGTGACCTTCAAGGCTAGCTCCTCTTCTTCACATTCTTGTTCCTATGTCACCATGTTGCCATTTTATAATGAGCTATTACAAATATATCATTATTATTGTAAGAAGAAAGCAAATTTGGGACATTGTACCTAGACGCCGTGTATGCCTCCTTGAAACTAATGTTATTGTAGCACATGAGTCTTTTAGCTTTAGCTCTGCTACTTGGAAGCTTAAATCCAGTTAAGGGATAACATAATTGGCTACTCAAAGTGAATCTATACTTTTTGTTTTCACCATTTTCTTGAATCAAACTTATATCAGAAAGCATATGTGCACACATACTGACACACACAATTTTTGGGAGAGGGGAAGGAGTAGAGATAATTTAAATTTTAGGATATTCCCGTGTACTATGGGGACAATGAATCTGTCAAGCTGCCACCATAAAAATAGGTGTTAATGTGACAAACCTCATGAACATACTAAAAGTGACAATATGAAGTTCATTAAGACTTCAAAAATACTTCCTTAATTTAGTGAAATTGAAAGCATTTTTACTTCAGCAAACAGGAAGTGCTGCCAAATCATTCTTTAATTTTTACTATTGAAGAATTAAATGCATTTAAAGAAATCATCCAGAAGAGACTTATTATTACACATTGAAGATGACATCATGAATGAACAAAGCAGAAAAATAGTGGATAGATAGATAGATAGATAGATAGATAGATAGATAGATAGATAGAATAGATGCACTCAGAGGGAGTAAGCACTCCAATTCTTTGCAACTGTTGATTTAATAAAAATAAGCTCCTCCAACAGATGTCTGTTCCAGACAAATTGAGGGTCAGCCTGAAATAAAAATGGAAAACGAGCAGCTAAAATTTTAGACAAGCTTTTACTGAAAACTAGAAAGTGGCCCACGCGTTGCACGGTTTGTTTCTTATTTTTAATTTTTTAAAGTGTTCATTTTGAAATATATTAACACTAAATTAGTTGGCAATAAAAGACATTATTATTTGTGTGAAAGTTGAATCACATGATGGAAAAATAATTTCAATGATGCCTACTTAATTGATTGATGTGATTGATGCCTACTTAGTTGGCATTTGTCTTGGTGTGATTGATGTTTGTTGTTGCCTTTGTGATCTCCTTGTTGGTTCTCCTCAAGCTTTTTATGAGGGTTGGTTGTTCATCAGAGTCTGCTATGCGATGCATTTCCCTTGTTGCCTTTTTCATTGTCTTGGACTTGATGGTTGGCTCCTCATCTGATAATGTTATATAAACTCTTTGACTTTGTCTCTTTTTGTTTAGCTTGGTCCTGAATTGTGACAAAAGTCCCTGTGACTGTATAGTTTTTTTACCCTTCTTTCAAATTCTGATGCATGTATTGTGAAGAACCTTTCCTATTTTTAGGCAAACAAATGATTAAATTTTTGTATATTCTATTTAAATGGGCATTATAATTTGTTGTATGTACCTGTGTGATTGACTCCCTAAACCCTAAACCCTAAACCCTAAACCTTATTCCTGGCCATTCTTTTTTCTGGTGTCATATTTTCGAATTCCTGGCTTGGGAGCTCCCATATTTCCGCTTCCTCTTTAGGCATCCTGGACTACCAATTGTTAAGAACATGTTTTGTTTTCAAGCGCACACTATAGAGTAGCAATTAATGTGAATATTAAGAGGTTATCTTAATTTTTGGCTTTACATGAAAATAACTATCATTAGAAAATTGTTTATCTTAATCTATATGCATATGGGTAATTTGGAATGGATGATATTGCTTTGGATTAGTTGGCATTAAAAGATGAAGGCATAATAATATAGCAATACAGAGTCCAGCACAGGAAAAGGAGTTTTGCGTGGAAGAGTGAGGCCACGAAACCCATTACATGTTTCTAGTGTCCAATGACATATTCTTAGTAAACAGCATCATTCTTAAATTCGCAGCATATAATTTGCTGTTTTTTATAAGTTTAAAAAATGGATTAAATATCAATGTATCATTGTCATGCGCACCCACAAGTTCCTCACTTCCCAATGTTTTTACATTTGAAGATATAATAATATAAAGTAAAAAATTGTAAATTATATAAAAGAAATTAATGGATGTTTCCCTGTTGTAAGGTGTTGGAACTCTGCCGTGTCCAAGTTAAAATAGATCATGGTGCTTGAAGTGGAGTTGATTGCGTATTCATCTGTAGTTAGAAGCATTAATTTATTATTATATTTTTTTTTTTTGTGAAAATATGAAAGTACTTTTTATGTTGAAATTTGAAATATGAGCATAGTGTAGGACTACCTCTAAATTTCTTGACCATGGTAGACGTGATTGCAATGGTCTTTGCGGCTTGCCCTTCTTTTTCGTTGTTGTATTTTTTTTCAAAATCTGCTGCCCATTTTGAATATAATTTGAAAGTAAGTAAACAAATTCTCATAGTATATGCAATTAGTGGTTTAATAATTTATTTTGTTTAAAAGTCTTACTCTTTCAGCATCAGCTCTAGCATGCATATTTTTATAGGCTTTCCAATGACATATATATCTTCTTCTTCAGGTCCTAGAGCATAGAGTGTTGATTTTTCGCCGACCCTTTCTGATAGAATTTGAATTGAAGCAAACTTGAAGTAATGTTTTGGAATGTGAACTTCTGATTCTAGTAGTTTGCTCACATCAGTTGTCACCAGGAACCATGCTTTCTTGGATCCGTTGTGATTCATTTGTTTGGACAACTTTGAAGTTTTTTGTATAGATTACCTTCCCGGATCCTGTCTTTGAAATTCAGCATCAGATTTTTATTTATTGGTGCATGTAAAGGTGTTTCCTGTGTGCAAAATAAATGAACAATTTAGAGTTTGTCAATATTATTTGCGAGCAAAAGATAATTATTGTAACAACATTTGTATTAATTGTTTTTCCCAAGAAAAAATTTTCATTTTGATTATTTTTCACAAGAGCAATTTTTTTTAGAGTCTGGGTGGGAATTTGAAAGAAAAAATTTGCTATTGAAATAAGGTTAAATGTATTGATTACTTACCTTTTCATCAAGCAGAATCATCTCCAAATAGATTGCCTCTTTCTCACTTTGTGTTGTGTAGACATTCCACAAACGTACGTCTTAAACCTTGATTATCCAATTATTACGTTCAGAAGTAATGTTTTGTATGAGTTTGTATTGCATGTTGTTTCAGAAGTATAAATGCGATAGAATGTTTGTGGAATAGAATAATTTGTATTATAAAGCTACCCATCCAACCCTCCTTAGTAGCCTGATATATATGTCTCCCTCTCTCTATCTCTATATCCGTATATATATTGAAGTACACGTTACAATTTATTTAATATTAATTGATATATTCAGCGATTGTATTAATTATAATTCTTTTCTGCCGTTGTATTGCTCGTATGAAATACCAATGCAATTGAATATTGGATATTACAACGTATTGTTGATGCATGGACCATTTCTAATTGATGGCTCCCTGTATTTGAGTTATGTGGTTCAGCATAGCTACAGTTGCGTAACTGATGAATTTGAATGATTTAAAACTTGCCTTTTTATTGGTATTCATTCGTTTTGATTTCACTGTCTATTCTAATTAAAAAAATTCGACATGTGATATTTTTCTCAGCTAATGACCTTTAAGTATGTATTTTAATGTCATTGAAAGAAATACTTAATTGGAACTTCAAAATATGTACGTTAATGGCAATTTCATATTCAATTCAAATATGTTACAACAATATTTGATGCAAAAAATGCCAAAACACTAAGCTGTATTATAAGATCAGGTGTACCTCTAAACCCAAGTGAATATTCTTAATGAACTTCTATCCAATGATGTCAATCAAGAGCATTTTAAAATATCAGTGGCATACCAAATTATCAACACAACCAGGATTAAAAATTGTAATAGTCATACATTGATTCTGATATGAACCTTTTAAGGCCGATATAAGAAATGTTATTAAAAAAGATGTTGCTGGAAAATGCATCCATTTGCAATTCAAGTATGTCAGGAAAGAGGAGGCCATGGTAAGTCATATAGCCATAAAAGATTTGTATTTTACATAAATATGTCAATCAAGAGAATTTTGCTGCTGCCGACCCTTTGGTGTTATTAGCGTGTGGTGTATCTGTTGGGAGTGGGACACATTTTAGAGAGGGCAAGAAATTGCAAGGAGTGTATGAAGCTGGAAGGAGAGTGAGCCACGTAAGTTGCACAGCATATGTGGAAGAAATTATGTGTAGGGTGAGTTTTAATAGATTATAAATAGATTGCCATAAATAGTGTCAATAGGTCATTCTTTAATGAGAAATGATACTTTGACACAATTTCCTACATCATACACTTACACCGTATGTACTGTAGCTTCAATTTTCAAATTAAGGAGAAAGAAACGGAAAAGGGTGCTTAATGTGCAGGGCAATTTCGTAATACACCTAAACCTAAATGAGTTGTGATCTGTTGCATTTCTGTCTTTCGAATTTCATTCAACATTTCCCTCTTCTCACACCAGATATCGTTGCATCCTTCGTCCTCCCCCCTACCTCACTAGGCGTCCCTTTCCCATCGCTGCATCCTTCGTCCTCCCCCCCACTAGGCGTCCCTTTCCCATCGTTGCATCCTTCGTCCTCCCCTACCTCACTAAGCGTCCCTTTCCCTCACCACCATATACAGCTGAAGCTCGAACTCTGTGAGGTTCCGATTGTGAACTACGGTTCCGAAGACGTGCTGGCCAAGACGAGACTCCGCCACTGTTGAACACGGCGGTGAAGCCGGTGGTAACGCCATCCACAGCCGCAATCGGCACCCACACCACCCACACTGTTGAACACGGCGGTGAAGCTGGTGGTAACGCCATCCACAGCCGCAATCGGCACCCACACCACCCACACTGTTGAACACGACGGTGAAGCCGGTGGTAACGCCATCCACAGCCGAAATCGGCACCCACACCACCCACCGTGACCCACAATCGGCACCCACAAGGAGCCACCAAAGCCCTCATCGTGGACGAACCCCACCACAGGTACATGTGAGGGAAAACCCTATTTTCTTCTTCCTAATTGAGTCATTGAGAAGATAAACCCTGAAATGTAAAATCAAATTGTTTGCATCTAGGGTAGAGTTAACAGTTTTTCACTCGGGTAGTATTGGGATTGACATTATTTCATCATCAAGGAGTTGGAAGAGTTAACATTGTTAGAGTTAACATTTTGACCTAAGTGGTTTGCCTGGTTCCCTAGATGATTTGGAAAAGTTTGATATGGTTGGTGGCAGATTCTAGCATGCACAAGTGTAATGTGTAGTGGTATGGTGCACAAGTAAATTACATGAATGGCAGTGTCTTTCTTTGTGGCATTGTTTTAGGATAAGGAACTCACAGATAAAATTGTCTTCTTATGTTGAGTCACATTGGGGTTTTAATACTGTTTTAAGAAAGGAAAATGTTATGTACAACCATTGAAAGCAATCATTTTTCAAAGAAAGGAATTGACCCTATTCTGATTTCAGTTTGGTGTTGAACACCTACAGTTGTGCATGCTAGAATCTGCCTCTGTTTGGTAGTGGTGGAGGTTTGGAACTAGAAACTGATACACAATTTGTTCGAAATATTAACAGTTATGTGGAGGATTCCGAGCTGAGAGCTCTTTTTGAGGTGAGCTTAAGTTGGAGTGAGTTGAATTTAGAAACTAATATGGTGACTCTTGCTTTGATATTTTAGTGTTCTAGTCTCTGTTTGCTTTATGAATACAACATATTGGGCCCATATTTCTTCATTGTCTCTAATGGATGTTAGCATAGTTGGTAACAAAGTTATTGAAGCATGTTAGCATAGTTGGTAACAAAGTTATTTTCATGTACTAATTGAATTTTTTAAAATGTATGATAACCGGTACATTAACATGTAATGGCAGCTGAATTTGGGTGTAGCTATTCAAATAAAAGCACCTAAACCGGTTTCACTGGATAGCATATAGTATATTAAGTCTCATGAAGCCTTTGAAGATGTTTCTTAGTTTGTTGCCAATATTTTGAATTATCATAGTGTTGGGTGTGGAAGGAACTCTTTAATTTTGTTGCTAATTTACTACCTTGTCTATAAACAGGTAAAGTAAAAGCAAAGAAATATGGCTGCATCAACGAATAAAAATGTAAGGAAACTTCATAAGTATTTGTATTTACCCGTGTGCGATCTGTTTACAATCAACTGACATTTCATTTAATGAAACTTGGCAGGTTCGTGTGAGGCATGCTTGACCGATGACTTGGTTGCTCGTCGCATTCACATCACATGAATGTTCACTAATCACAATACTATCACACTAGTGGACTGTTTGACAATTTCACAATTCTTGATCCACAAAAACCAACTCCAACAAATTTGTTTATAATAATTAATTATTATATAAATAAATGATAATATTAATTATTATATATAAATGATAATATTAATTTATAATTTTAAATATCTTCTTATAAAAGTATTTTTCCTTATATTTTTTATTGCTAGCTACGCTTCTAAGCTCCATTGGTTGTTTCTTTTCTCACATGACAGTATTTGTTTACAATAATAAAGTCACAAGTAAGGTGGTGGTTCTTGTTGGAGTTGGTTTTTGTTAGGAGTGTTCACATCCAAACCAATTCAAAAGAAAACCGAAAATATCGGTTTTGTTCGGTTTTCGATTTTTTGGGATCGGTTTGCGGTTTTTTTTATCGGTAAAAAAACCGCAAACCGATTCAAAAGGAAACCGAAAACCGATAAAAAAAACCGTAAAACCGATCCAAAAAAATCGAAAACCGAACAAAATCGATATTTTCGATTTTCTTTTGAATTGGTTTGGATGTGAACACTCCTAACAAAAACCAACTCAAACAACAACCACCACCTTACTTGTGACTTTATTATTGTAAACAAATACTTTCATGTGAGAAAAGAAACAATCAATGGAGGTTAGAAGCGTAGCTAGTAAGAAAAAATATAAGAAAAAATACTTTTATAAGAAGATATTTAAAATTATAAATTAATATTATCATTTATATATATAATAATTAATATTATCATTTATTTATGTAAAAATTAATTATTATAAACAAATTTGTTGGAGTTGGTTTTTGTGGAGCAAGAATTGTGAAATTGTCAAACAGTCCACTAGTGTGATAGTATTGTGATTAGTGAACATTCATGTGATGTGAATGTGACGAGCAACCAAGTCATCAGTCAAAGGAAACGAGCTTAACAAATTACATTACAGACTCAAGACAACACAAATTTATATTATTAACTATTAATTAATAATAAATATTAATTAATTAATTAATTAATTAAATTCTGCTAATAAATATTATCATTATATAATAATTATATTAATTAATTACTAATTAATATAAATATATTAATATTATTAAATTATTTATATATAATAATTATAGAGTTTAATTGATATACACTGTCAGTGTAAAGGTTTTTTACACTGTCAACCAATAATAAATCGCCATGTCATTGAAAATCTTTGATTCTTATCCAAATTACTTTAAAAGTCATTCATTTCATGATTTGTGATTGGTTGACAGTGTAAAAAACTTTACACCGACAGTGTATACCAATTAAACTCATAATTATATTAAATTATTAAACTATATATATATATATATGAGTGGCGCCAGTAGGACTGGCGCCACTACCTTTTCTTTTCTTTTTTTTTTCCTTTCTTTTTCGTTTTTTTTTTCCGGCCAATCTAGACCCGCCACATGGCGGGTCAAAGTCAATGGCGTCGGTCAAACCAACGTCACGAAAAGTCAAAAAAAAATATTATTTTATTTAAAAGTAAGTTAGTTTGGTAAATAGTTTCAAAAATATGTTATTTTGGTAAATTGTTTTTAAAAGTGGGTCAGTTTGGTCAAAAAGCCGAATTAAATGCATTTAAAGAAATGATCCAGAAGAGACTTATTATTACACATTGAAGATGACATCATGAATGAACAAAGCAGAAAACTAATGGATCGAAATGAAGTAGAATCAAGATGGATATAGATGAAAATGAAGCTGCAAATATTTTGTCTTGGGATGTATTAAGTTAAGCTAAATTCGCTATAACTGAAACATCTTTCTCATAAGGAATATTTGAACCTGCATTGAAAATAAAGCCTTATCCATTCTTTGAAACATGAGACATCATTTTAATTGTGACCCATCACCATGAAATCCAATAATATCATGTTTGGCTGTCTGAAAGGCAGAAAGCAAAGGCTCTCATAAGCAGAAATAGCGCAAAGCAAAAGGTTCTATAGCCATATTCTTAGCAGTTATAGCAACAAGAAGTGTTTTCCCTTTTCATTTGATAATTTGTTTTGGTTGGCAATTCAAGTACAAACAACATTTGGTGAATGACAGGTCCTCCCATAGAACCGTGGGAGGAAACTGTTGGAGTCTCATATTGGATAATGATATGGCCTGAGTAGTGGGAATAAGTGAGGGATAACTCTCACCTCATGAGCTAGCTTTTGGGATTGAGATAGTCAAACCCGAATTCTAAGATGGCACCCTTGATAAGTGTTTTTCAACTAACAACACAATTCAATTAATATATATATATATATATATATATATATCAGAAATGATTTTTTGACATCGATTTCGACAACTATACGCGACAACCATATATCTTCCGAAAATTGAATTCCGGAAGTGTCCGGAAATTAAATTCCGGAGGTGTAAAATGAAAATTCGTATGTTTTTACACTTCCGGAAATTAAATTCCGGACGCATAAAATTTTACACTTCCGGAAATGGGACGTGAATTTTTACAAGTCTGAAAAAGTTGTACCTCCGGAAATTAAATTCTGGAAGCTCTGAGCACATATGACACTTGATTTTACACACCCGGAATTAAAGCTTCCAGAATTTATTTTTTGGAGGTACAATTTTTTCCAGACTTATAAAAATTCACATCATATTTCATTTTACACTTCCGGAAATTAAAATCCGGATATGTAAAAGTGTACATGTCCGGAATTTAATTTCAGGAAATGTAAAAACATACGAATTTTAATTTTATAGCTTTTCTGGATATTTCCAGAATTTAATTTTCGGAAGGTATATGATTATCACGCAGAGTTATCGAAATCGATGGTCAAAATAACATTAATATATATATATATATATATATAAAAGAAAATGTCAGTGGTGGAAAACCCCAAGCTTTTCCCCACCCATATATAATCTTACATTATATATAAAACCCCCAGCTTTTCCCCACCCAGTCACGTCACACTAATGCTTATATATATATATATAAAGAAAATGTCAGTGGTGGAAACCCCCCAGCTTTTCCCCACCCAAATACTAGTATAATCTTACATTATATATAAACCCCCAGCTTTTCCCCACCCAGTCACACTAATGCATGCAATAAATGATATCTTTCAAAAGTTAAATCAGCTTTATACTGGTCATAAAAGGCTGGCCAGTCGGTGTAATAAAAGCAGTCCCAAATTAAAAAAAAAATAAACCTAATGTCTCTCCAAAAATAATAAAATAAAGGATCTAAAGTTCTAAACTCAAAAAGGTGTGTTATATGAACACTCAAAATTGATATCTAAGATGGACATCCAAGAATGTGTGTATTAATAATGTACTTATATTTATATAATTGTTGCTGTATCTATTTACATAATTGCTATTGTATCTAGGATGTCCAAAAAAAAAATCCGAAATAGGTGTTCAAATATGATTGGTGAAACTAAAAGTGCAGACGGCAGGGACCTTCAAAGGTCGCGGACGGTGCTTCGCAGCATGAAGAGGGAAATCACCAATGTTTTTAGGTGGGTCTCACCAATGTTTCTTTTCAAATTAAACGAAGGAAAATCTATCAATCCCTTAATTTCCTCACAATTTCTTTTGACTTCAAGTCCATCCACATTGACTTGGATGCTTATTTATTCTCCATCATTTTGTATATCTCCAGACATCCATAAATTTTTCCATAGAAGCAAGTATCCTCTACAATGAGAATTCAAATAGCCCCATCACTTTTAGTGATTTTGTTGTTCTGTATGTACCTTTGCAGCCACATATTTGTGGTGTCTGGCTTATGTCTTAAGGATCAGAGATCTTTGCTGCTACAATTTAAGACCAACCTCAATTACAGCCAATTAGAATATTCCACGAAAGTGGTGTCTTGGAATCAAAGCATTGCTTGCTGTGAGTGGAGCGGTGTTACATGTGATGATGAGGGACATGTTATTGGTCTTGACCTGAGTGGCGAATTACTCACTGGTGAACTTCACAATTCAAGTAGTATTTTCAGTCTCCAACATCTCCAAAAATTGAACTTGGCTAACAATTACTTCCACTCTGTGATTCCGTTCGGATTCAACAAGTTGGAGAATTTAACTTACCTGAATCTGAAATGTGCTGGCTTTATGGGGCAGATTCCAAATGAGATTTCTCACATGAAAAGGTTAGTCACTCTTGATATCTCATGTCTTCCCTATTTGACAGCGCAAGTGTTGAAACTTGAGAAACCAAATCTCAGAGATCTTGTCAGAAACCTCATCAATATTAGACGACTGTATCTAGATGGTGTGACTATATCAGCAAAAGGAGAAGAATGGAACGCTGCTCTGTTGCAAATTCCAAGTCTGCAAGAATTGAGTATGTCACACTGTAATCTCTCAGGACCCCTTGGATCTTTCCCGACGAGACTTGAGAATCTCTCTGTCATTCGTCTTGATGAGAACAATTTCTCATCCCCAGTGCCTGAATCCTTTGCCAATTTAAAGAACCTGACCACCTTGAGTCTTGCGAGTTGCGGATTGACTGGAATGTTTCCACAAAAGATCTTCCAGGTACCAACATTGTCCTTTATTGACATATCAAACAATGAAGATCTTAATGGTTTCTTTCCAGACTTCCCTTTCAATGCATATCTCCAGAACTTAAAAGTAGGTTGGACAAATTTCTCAGGATCACTTCCAAATTCTATAGGTAATTTGAGAAACTTGTCCACTTTATATCTTTCTGGATCTCAATTCAATGGAACACTGCCCAATGCATTGTCGAATCTCACCCAACTTGTGAAACTAGATTTGTCATCAAATAGATTTGGAGGTCAACTAAATGTATTTGGACATGTCTGCACTGGAATCCAAGTACTTGATTTGAGCAACAATCGTTTAGAAGGGCATATTCCCGTATCTCTGTTTCAACTCAGACACCTTGTTCAGCTTTACCTTTCAAACAACAAATTCAACGGCACTGTAGATCTCAATATGATTAGCAAGCTGCGAAACCTTGATGATCTTGATCTTTCAAGCAACAACCTATCGTGCATCGATGGAACCACTTCAAAATCTAACTTTTCATTGTTTCCCACATTGAGTAGTGTAGGTTTAGCTTCTTGCAATTTGACAACATTTCCTCAATTCCTAAAAAACCAGTCAGGACTCGAAGATCTCGACCTGTCCAATAACCATATTGCTGGCATGGTACCTAAGTGGATTGCGAACCACATAGGTCTTACTTCCTTAAATCTTTCATATAACTATCTGACACATTGGGAAGAACCTCTACTACTCAACAATTTTTCCAACTTGGCAATCTTTGATGTTCATTCCAACCAACTCCAAGCACCATTTTCGGCACTACCCCCATTTGTTGAATATTTAGATTATTCAAGTAACAATCTGAGCTCATTTATCCCTCCAAACATCGGTAATTACCTCTTGGGGCCCGTGTTTCTATCTTTTTCAAGCAATAATTTGTCTGGGAATATTCCAGAATCAATATGCAATGCCCTAGGTCTTCAATTGCTTGACCTCTCTAATAATGTTTTGACCGGGACCATTCCCAAATGCATGATAGCAATGAATGGAACACTTGCCATACTAGACTTAGCGAGGAACAAACTCAATGGCACTATTGATACATTTCCGGGGACGTGTGACCTAAGAAGTCTATATCTAAATGATAATTCCCTTCAAGGAAAGATTCCAACATATTTGGCGAATTGTGCAATGCTAGAGGTTTTAGACCTTGGCAATAACCAAATACATGATCATTTCCCCTGCTGGTTGAAAAGCATTTCCAACCTAAGTATTCTTGTTCTTCGGTCCAACAAATTACATGGCTCCCTGAAATGTCAAGTAGCATGGCCACATCTTCAAATTATTGATCTTGCATCCAACAATTTTAGTGGTAGAATTCCACTATCATTCTTTGAAGCCTTGAAAGCAATGATGACTGATGAAAATTATGCAGGTCTCTCCAAGCCAGATTATCTTCAGTTTCGCTCCCGAACATATGATAGAATTTATTACCATGATACAGTGACAGTCACAAGCAAACAGCAACAAATGCACTTGGTGAAGATCCTAACTATCTTCACTGCTGTTGACTTGTCATGTAACAAATTTGAAGGGCTAATACCAGAAGAGCTTGGACAATTGAATGCATTGTACATACTTAACATGTCACACAATGTTTTCTCAGGCCATATCCCATCATCTCTAGGAAATCTGACAAATCTTGAATCCTTGGACCTGTCAAGCAACAAGTTTAGGGGGGATATTCCCACACAGCTAGCAACCTTATCCTTTCTTGCGGTCTTGAACCTCTCATATAATCATCTTGAAGGAAGAATCCCAACAGGCACCCAAATTCAATCATTTGATGCAGCTTCATTCAAAGGTAATGATGGGCTATGTGGACCTCCATTGACCCAAAATTGCAGTGGTGATGGGGAGCAAGGGACATCACCTCCAGCATCAAGTTCCAATACTGATACAGAGGGTTCCATTGACTGGAATTTTTTATCTATTGAACTTGGAGTTACTTTTGGGATTGGAATTATTCTTTTGCCTCTTATATTCTGCAAGTCTTGGAGAATATGGTACTGGGAACATGTAGATAACATGCTTTATCGCATCTTCCCTCAGCTGGATTTTGTTTATGAATACCGTGGAGGGCATGGATACAGAACTCTAAGGTGGAGAAGGTACTGAAATTAATAGGAAACTTTGTTGGAGCATATTAGTAGCATGAATAAATAAAAACAGTTTGCATATTTATATTGTAGTTGTATGTGTATCTTAAAATATGGCAGTTTATATGTACTGGAGATTGGCTGTGATACATTCTATTAAATAAATGTAGCATGCTATATTTATCCAAATTATTGTTTGGTTTGTTTGAGATTTGTAGTTTACTATCTTACTTTCTCTTGAGAGTGAAAATGATGGGGACCGTCCTGGGCCTTCCCTGAATGTCGTTGGGGCTGGTGACTTTATCTTTTTAGGTTGGAATAAGTTATTTAAATAATCATGAAATTCTCTTTTTTCTTAGATATGGAACTGTTTTGGACATGAATGTCATCATAAGCTTGGGATTGTTTGTGGGTGGTGGCTGAATAGGGAGCATGTGATTTAGAGCCTTGCTTGGGTGAAATTCTTGGTACTGTTCCATTTTTATTTTCTCTTGCTGAATTAGAAATTGCAGTGAAAAATTATACTGATGTGATCTTACTGTTCTTTTGTGGTTGCTGTGTTGATTGCCATATAGACCCTCTTTGAGCATGTCATCTATTGCTAAGTGAGATAGTAGAATTTAAATAATATTATGTATGTCGATGTTACTTATGGTGTGGCAACAATTTGGTAGCATCTTTGATCCTAGTTTAGAAATAGTTTCAATTGGTTGAGGAATACGTATGGTTTTTGATGACATGCCCTAGTGTCTCCTAATGAATTGCTCACGTTCTATTTGCTAAGTTGCCACTGATTTCATTTAAAGTCTAGGAATGTGGGTCAGGCTTATGAGTCTTTGTGAATACAGAAACACATCAAGGGTGATAACTTTGATTTTAGTGATAAAAATCAAAATAAAAAATAAAAAATGGAGAACCTTTGCATTTTGGCTATTAATATTGCGGGAGGTGTGGGTTGCTTTCGTATTTAGGATTTTCTAAATGGCAACAACTTGATGTTCAAGTAAATTAAGGACGTGTTAATCCCATGGGGCAAAGTTTCAATTTTCACATTAAAATAAATTTCCCAATAAATAGATTTTTTTTTTTATCTTGTAAAAATTATAACATTGTAGTTATTTTTTCCAAACTAGAAAATTTATTTTGTAATGTTTTATATTAAAATTCACCATGTTTTTGAAATACCTTTTAGAGAAATGATATTTGCACACCCAAAGTTGACACCTTGGTTAATCGGTATAAATATTTGGTTAATTCAGTTCATTATATGGTTGATCACGTGTAAATATTTGATTAATTCATGATGTCATATATAAAGAACTGAAGTAACTATATATTTGCATGTAATTATCCAAATATTTACATGGTTATGGAAAATAAGTTTCATATAACCCATTAACCATATAATGAACTGAATTAACAAAAAATTTACACATAATTAACTAAGATGTTCACCTGGGTGTCAAACCCAGGTGTGCAAATATCGTAACTGTACCTTTTATATTCATAAAAGACTTCTAAACATACGGGAAACAAAAGCAAAGAAAACATAATGAAAAAACAAAGACTTAGGAGCCCACTGGCCACTATATAAAACAACAGCAAAGAATCGTCCTTCCAAACAGTGAACAGTATATGAAGTCAGTATAATATAAGTATTAACTTTTTAAATTAATATTATATTTAAAATTAATTGTCCGTGTGCTATATGGAAGTTGAATTTGTCATTTTAAATTCTGTTTTTACAATTTGTTATATGGATAAAAATTGGATTTTTTTATCTTAGTCACCTATCTTATAATAGTTTTTTATTCTCGATACTTTCTTTTAATTTTGTCTGCCTCCAGTGACATTATATTTCAAATTTATTTTATTCAAAACTTTCAAATTAATTATTTTTTTCTGATTATGAATTAAATTAATGTTAGATTTTTCAAAATTAGAATAAAGATTATATTCATTATTTTAAAATGAGTTTAATTTTGATACACTGTTAGGGTAAATATTTTTAAAATGTCAACTCATCAAAAATCATCTCACGATGACTTTTAAGGTAGTTATATTAAAAGTAAAACATTTTTAATGATGTGCCAATTTTTGATTAGTTGACAATATATATTTTTTTTGCACCGCATACCAACTAAATTCTTTAAAAGCTACTTACATTATATTGTTTTTCTTTATGATGATATATTAGTTTAAATAATTTTTTGTTGTTACTCCATTTTAGTTTTGTTTTTCACTGTGATCGCCACAACACCAAAAATACATAAAAAATCTTGTGACTCCAATAAAATGTATCCTTGATTACTAACGGATGTTGGTACAAGTGGCAAGGGCTTGATTTCCCTTAAGTAGGATCTCGCGTTTGAGTCTTGCAAATAAAAAATATATATAAGTATTAATTTGGAGAGCTTTGCCCCCCTAAATCGATCTTCCCAGCTTGACTCAAATTAGTCGAAGTCCAATATAATTTTTTGAATATATGTTACACAAAAGAAAAAAATTATCCTTGCTTATGAGTTTGATCTATCACCATGCAAGATGGACATGACTCTCACACAAAGTTTAAATAGAGATTTTATATGAAAAATGTATCTCCAAAATTTTGCAAACCAAATTTTAAACATATGCCAATCTATCTATTCGATTCTATTTGTAACTAGTATGTTACCTGTGCAACGCACAGGGCAAACAATATTTATAAATAAAAAATTTTAAAAAATAGATAACACATATACATATAAATATATAGATATATTTAGATATATAAAAATATTGATATATTAAAGGTGATACATTATTGATGAATAATAGATAACATAGATTATAATCCAAACCAAAAAGAAGCATTGATGTCCATTACATGATGTCCCCATTATGGAGATATTATAATGATTGACGACAATATAAAAAATACATAAATTTTAAAAATTATTTATAGTTTGAGAAAAGGTTCAATAGTCTAATTTTAAATATAAACATCATTCGTATAAATTTTATACAAAATAAAATAAAAAAAAGTTGCAACAATCTAAAATAAAATATAGAAAAAGTCCATAAATTTTAAAAATTAATTACATTTCGAGAAATAAAAAGGAAGGAACAATACTCTATTTTTCAAATATAAACATCAACATCATTAATATATAAAAAGTTAGAACATGAACAAAAATAGTGATAATGATTATTCACTGTTAACAAAAATATTGTTAGGTACATACTTCAACCCCATGTTATATTAATATAAAACTATAAATTAATATAGAAAGATAAATACTATACATCATCATATCAGATAAAAGACAATTATATTTTGTTTACATATAACCATCTCTAACCAATATAATTTCTTTAACAATATTCTATTTCAATACTTCGACCTTTTTACCTTTCATTGTAAGATTTTCAACCATGTATAGTGCAATATAAAGATAAAGATAAAATATTTAAATATTGCATAATTCTCCCCCTTTTCTATGCAAGTTAATCATTTTTGGAAGATATAACTATTTATCATATTATTTTTAATAATTGGCATTTCTCCTAATACCTTGGTATTCTACTTATCTCAACATTCAATTTATAGTGAATTTTTTTTTTTTTTTGAGGAAAACTATAAATTAGCAGTAACCATTTCTTTCCCGACTACCTTAATATTATACTTCTTTGAACATTTACTGTGTACATATGTTTTAAAAGAAATAACTACATTTCAAGCAGATTAATCATTTCTCAATGTAATTTATTTAATCACCAATGTTAAACACTTCCCAATGATCTTAGTAATTACATAAAAAAAATGCTGCTGCGATTGACTGCTTAATTTCAAATTCATAAGATACTGCTATTGTCTGTGGTCTGCAAGTTATATATTAAACAGTGAAGCTAGATTTCCCCCTATGGGTAAGGCCTTAGAAACCACTATATTGCTGGCCTGTTTGTAACAACATAAAGGAATTTAAAAATCATAACACTATTTTTGATTAATAACTACATCATAATACAGTCAACATATATAGTTTACGTGCAAAAGGAAAGTTGAAATATTCTTTCTTTGATCTCCCTGAAGTTGTATGACCTGCAACCATTTATTGTGGGTTCAAGCCTTTCAACAGTTAGCATGTTTCTGCTATGTGGAATAAGTCAAAAAAACACCAAATATACCTCCAGAGAAGAACAATTGCCTAAACTTATGAACAACAATAGGGCAAACAGGTAATGAATAGAGACAAATTTCAATTGTTAAAGCAACTATCCATTTAGAAAAAATGAAAGTAATTGGAATCCTTCATGACCCTCAGAAAGCAGCAGGATCATGTCAAGAAATTGCCCCAGAATTGTTTCTAGATGCAGGTTTATGAAGAAGGGTGTTAGTATTACATAATTTGGATGGAGACCAGTACCAAAACTTGGATCTACCAACAGTTCTGGCCTGATAGACACAACAATAGCAAATAGAGTGTCAGACATCACAATTCAAGCATGTTTACATATAAGCAAAGATGTTTTGAGAAGAACAGCATCAAGCAATGGGCCACATTTTCTCTAACAGAAACAACAAAGAAAAGTGGTAAAGAGATTGAAAAATTACCAGTTATGAGAATCAAAGTTGTGTTTGCGATTGTCTCCCATCATTAAAAAAAATATGATTAACCAAGTCGTCAAGTCCCACAATCAATTAACAAAATACCATTTAGCATGGCAAATACCAAACCTTACCACCACTGGATCTGACATTAACATACTACACATAAAATGCAATATCTAAAATATGATGGAAATTTACTTGGAAAACCCGCAGCAGAAAAAACCTTTTTTGCTTCTGTTTTCTCATTCAATTACTATATATTACAACTTTCTTGCTACCCAAATCCTACCAACCATAGTATACGGATATTTCTTCAAAAGAATAATCTGGATTACAATAACAAACCTTCTCCAAAGTATCAATAATTAACTCAAAATTAACCTTTGAAACATGTTCAAAGCTTCCACAATACTTTAATATTGTTCAAACTTCAAAGTCTAACACACAGGTTCAGATACCATAAGTATACATAAATATTAACATGTGAACAATGGGAAGATAATTTGGCTAAAAAATGATATGGGAGAAGCAGTTCCTTCAATGTTGTGCTGCAAATCAAATGGAGACAATTATTAAGAATCAAATTTGAAACTATATGGAAACTATATTTCTTGAGTGTGTGCTATTATAGTAGGTGCTTCAGCGATGAAGGCATGGGGCCTATTCCACAAAAATGGAAAGAAGTCTGCAAAATGGAACTACTTTCCTGTCATCTCAATGTAATAGGTGAATAATTGCTTCTTTATCCCGCTTCTTTAAAGGCATTTAAGCCAAATATTAGCTTTTTCGACTTAAATCATTCTCTAAAATCATAATTAAGTTATTTTCAAAAATTAATTTCATAAAATAACTTTTTATAATATTTCAGAATTTCTTACGTAAAAATTAACAGTACAAAAATAATGTCACGGTTACGTCCCCACTGTGACTCATAGTTCACTCTTACAACGATAAATCATTAAAATAATGATATTTTCCAACATTCCTTATTTTTCCCAATAAAATTTTTCATTAATATTATATTCCACTATTTTACCGTTAAAACATTGAATATAATTTATAAAGCTTCTTAAAGCTTTTATCTGGTTAATTGATTGGGCACTGACCTCTGTCAGGCTTCTCAAGAAACAATCAACAATAATATCATAGTAATATTCCCAGGCAGATCATGCATCTCAACAGTATAATATATCACTACAGATAAACAATTATACGCAGATAAACCATCACAGATAAAAATAACACAATGTAAACAACTTAAACAAACACCAACAGATAAATAATTACAGACAACAACAAATAGCACGTAGCCATCAGATAAATCCCTCAGGCAATCCCCTCTTACCTCTTGAAGATTTCTCAGCGGCTTAATAAGTACTTTGTCGGAAGTCCGGTTTCACGTACACAACCGATTCACTCAACCTTCATCAATCACAATCAAACAATTACTAATCAAACAATTAAAACACCTAATTCTCTATAATAGGTCACGACCTCCATAGGGTTTAGTGGCTAAAAATTTCTAAAATTGTCCAAGTCATTGGATTAATGATTCTAAGTACTTAAGACAATGAATTAGTGATTAATCAACAAAGTTTGAATCAAAAACTTCCAAACTTCCAAAGACCTAGGTTCGGCCATGATGAGTACATGAAGCTAGGGATTTTTATTTGATGAACTAACTTGGACTCAACATGATTACATACTAGAAAGATAATATATAAGATCATTTGTACAAGAAATGAACAAAATTTTCCTCCAACACCACCACATATGGTTCGGCCTTAGCAAGAAATGTGGGGAGGAAATTTTGGATTTCAACATAATTTTGGATTGTGAACATATGTTTGATGACAAGAACATAGAGATTGGTTTTACATTTTTAGAATTTTTCTATGATTTTCTATGAATTATCAAAGTCAAGAACATCTAAGATGAACATGATGAATAAAGCTTTAAAACAAGAAATGAATTGAAGAACATATAACTTAAAGGTGATGAGGAACATGAATCACCTTTTGGATTTCGAAAATGGGCAAGGAATCACCAAGTTGCTTCACAAATCAAGATATGGAAGCTTAAGAGAGAAAAGAGAAATAAAGAAGATGATAGTAAGCTTTGGAGTAATGTGGAAGACTCTAGTTGCATCATGAAGTTATGAGCAAGAGATGGAAGGCCTTGGGCTTGCGCATTGGGCTTGAAGGAGTCCAAGTCCATTTACTAAATTTTCAACATAAAAATGCTCAAGTCTTAATACTTGACATAGGAAAGTTTATGAGTACAATTTGCTTCATGAAAAATGAGTTCATGACCATGATATTGGGCCTTTTGGGTGCAGCTCTTGATGGGTTTGGATGAGCCAAAATTGATCAACTTCACTTAGTGTATCATGGAAACTAGTTTAGGGACCAAAATGAAATTAATAGAAAGTTTAAGGATCAAAATGCAATTATTAAAAATTGCTAACATAACCTTAAGCCACACTAATCCTCTCACATGAATGACTCATTTATAAGAGAACATATGGTTTATCCACTTATCGAGTCTCGAAACTCCCGTAATCGGCTCCGTCGTTTACCCGAATGAATATAACGCTCGTAAAACGTATATTATTTCACTTTTAATGAAATAATTCTAAAAATACACAAGCGTAGGAAATAAAATAAAAACCTTAAATTTTTCGTTCACGAATTAAAATTAGGTCTTCTGATTAGAGTTGAGTGATGAACTCCGTTTATTTAAAATAATTTTCTAAAACTCAAATAAATATTTAAACATGTTCGTATGCATTTCTATTATTTAAAACAGTGAAAAGCAGGGTGTTACAAATAATATTAGGGATACATTAAATAATATAAGTAAAGGTAAAGAAATAGATGAAAATAAAGATATTGAAAGAATTAGACAAATTCTTGAACAATTAGAACATCTTTTAGAATATGAAGAAAATAATAAATGTATAACAATAAAAGATTTAGAAGAATTACTGAAATCAAGAGATTTAGACAAAGTAATTATAAAACAAGAAACACACTTAGAACCATCAAAATTATCTAAACTAGTAACTTCATGGAGAGGATAAAAGATGAGTTTATGGAAACATTAAAGAAATTAAATGATTTAGAAGAAATCCAACAATTATTAGAACAATTAAAATAATTGAAGAAGAACATAATCAAATACAAAAGATAGATCCGATAGATCAAGTAATAAAAGAAAATGATGAAAACGAAGAAATAATTTTAAACTATAGCTCATCTTCAGAATCTGAAGAAAATTGTATAAAAATGGAAAAAGGAGAATATAGTGGAACAAAACCCAAAAGAAAGTGGGAAGAATATAAATATACTTCCGATGGAGCATGAGATAAATACGAAGAAGAAACGATGTATAAAAAAGGATATGCAAGAAAAAATAGTAAATGGACAAAAATTCAAGAAGAATTTAAACCTCATTATGATTCAACTAGAATAGGAAATGTATTAAATATCGACTGTGCAAGAAATAAAAAAGAAGTATTTGTACAATGGACTAATGAAATGATATTACTAATAGCAACTGATAAAAAATTTAATAAATTAAATATAATGGATGTAAAAAACTTTTTAACATTTAAAACAATAGGAAATGTACAAAGATTTTTACTTAGCATAAAAGATGAAGCTTGGCAAAGACATTCAAGACTAGTAAATAATAACCAAGATTTTTGCCAAAATGGTTATGGCTATGATCTATCAAGAATTTTTAGGATATACAATGTTTGATCAACAAGAAAAAACAAATAAATTCTTAAATGAAAAAGCTAAAACTCATCTAAATAAAATGCAAATATGTGACATGTGTCAAATCGAAAACTTTATTTGTGAATACTAAAAATATTATTATCAGGTGAATGAAGAAGCAAAATAAACTTATAAATATATCTTTATAGACAAGCTATCATATCCCCTTAATAAATAAAGAAATTATGGGAATCTAGGCAAGATGAAACAGCTAACACCTTAGGAGGAATTATTCAAACTGTATACCAAGAATTAAGAGAACAATGTTTAGCAAGAGAAACAATAAGACAATTAAATAGAGGAAGCATTGCAATTTGCTGTGATATTCCAGAAATGGAAAAACATGGAAATTATGGTTGTGATAAGCCAATAAGAAGAAGAAAATATCATAAGAAACCAAAATTAAGAAGAAGACATCCAAGAAAGAAAATATATTATAAAAAAAATCAGAAAAATTCTTTAGAAAAAAGAAATTAACACCTAGAAAATGCGGTGCCCATTTCAGTCCCTAACAAAAAAAAAACTACCCTATTAGTCCCTGACAATTACTACGTGGACAAATTAGTCCCTACGTGACTTCTGTTAGTCAGCGTCCGTTACTAAAATGTCCCACGATACTAATTGTCAGGGACTAATTAGTCTCACTTGAAATATTGTTAGGGACTATAATGTCCCAAAGTAATTGTCAGGGACTAACTTGTCCCACGTAGTAATTGTCAGGGACTAATGGGGTATTTTTTTTTTTGTCAGGGACTGAAATGGGCACCGTATTTTTTGTCGGGGACCAAAATGGGCCTTTACCCTAATAAAAATTCTGAATTAACCGTATTAAAATTAAAAAACCCAACAAAAGAAGTAAAATGTAAACCTTTGATTTACACAAAACAAGATAGAGATGAATTTGCAAAAGATATTGAAGAAATGTGTAAAAAAAGGATTAATTAGACCATCAAAAAGTAAACATTCTGCACCAGCTTTTTATGTAGAAAATCATAATGAAATAAAAAGAGGAAAAAGAAGGATGGTAATTAATTATAAACAAATAAATGATGCAATGGAAGGTGATGCTTATTTTCTTCCAAGAAAAGATTTAATTATTGAACGAATTAGGAATATGAATTGGTTTAGTACCTTTGATTGTAAATCAGGATTTTATCAAATTAGATTATCTGAAGAATCTAAAGCATTAACAGTATTCAGTTGTCCTCAAGATCAATATGAATGGAATGTACTTCCAATGAGAATGAAGCAGTCACCATGAATTTTTCAATGAAGAATGGATTCAATACTCAAAGAATTTAAGAATTTCTATCTTATATATATCGATGATATCTTGGTCTTTACTAATAAAGATTTAGATGATCATTTTAACAAAGTGGAATTAGTGCTTAATAAATATTTAGAACATGGAGTAGTCTTAAGCAAGAAAAAGGCGATACTAGCTCAAAATAAGATTAATTATTTAGGATTAGAAATTGAAAAGGAAAAATTCTAATGCAAAGACATGTGTTAGAAAAATTAAGGAATTTCCCTATCAAATTAAAAGATAAAAAGGAATTATAAAGATTTCTTGGATTACTAACATATATTTCTAGTGAAGGTTTTATCAAGGATCTTGCAGCTGAAAGGAAAGCACTCCAGCAAAAATCAAAGAAAGATGCCCTTTGGTCATGGACCAAGGAAGACGAAGCAATTATCGAAAAAATGAAATTAATATGTCAGGATCTTCCTGAGCTATATCATCCATCAGATGATGATCTAATTATTATAGGAACTAATGCATCTAAAGACTGTTGGGGAGGAGTCATGAAAGCAAAGCCCCTAGGGCAAAAGAAAGAATTACTATGTCAATACGCATTTGGAACTTTTTCAGATAGCGAAATTAATTATCCAACACATGAAAAAGAGCTCTAGCACTAATCCGAATGTTGGAAAAACATCAGATCTATGTACTAGACAAATAATTTATAGTTCGAACTGATTCTACTTATGTTGCAGGTTTTTAAAATATTAATCACAAAGGAACTTATAAGCAAGGGAGATTAATCCGATGGCAAATGAAGTTATCTGAATATAATTATTCAATTTCTCATATTAAAGGAGAAAAGAACGTTCTTGCATATATATTATCTAGAGAATGGAGCGAGGCACAGCATGTAACACCCCGTTTTTCGTAAATTTTTTTTATAAAAGTTAGTTTTATTAATTTTAAATATTGGTTAGGGCTAAGTGGGATTTTAGCTTAAAAGTCCCTTTCTGGTACATGAGCACGCTCGTGCTCATCAGCCAGCACGCCCGTACTTAAAGTCAGAAGCGTGTTTCTGATTTTAAGTTGAGCACGACCGTGCTCAATAGTGAGCACGCCCGTGCTCAATGCGCTGACCGCGTCTCGGTGACGCTAAGTGGAGCACGACCGTGCTCAATGATGAGCACGACCATGCTCAGGTGCAGCCTTTATAAAGTTGGCACAGAAACCGAGGGTGATGTGAAAACCCTACTTTTGTTGGCAGCCGTCACCAGTTTCGGCCAGAGCTATCTCATTCCCTATTTCCTCTCCATTCCTTGCTATAGTGGAGTTTTGAAAGCCTTTTGGGAAGCTAGTTTGGTCTGTGGTAGTCTAGAGGTAACGTTCCCTTCCTTTGTGTTTTCTGTTTCATAATGGTTTGAATAGGAAACTAATGAAGCTGTGTTTCGGTTTGGCTAAGGTTGTGTTGAGTTGAGCCGTTTTGGGAATCGTGACCGATTGCTTTAGGAGCTTACGTTGGAGCGACCTTCAATCCAGGTATGGGGAGAAGGGATTGTATTCATTAGGCAGTGGGGTAGTGTAAGGTAAAAGGGTTCCCCATGACCCTTGAGTCATTATATGAATAATCATGATAATTGTCTGACTGTGGTGACAATGTGTTTTGATGTTAATTGATGTTTCATGAGTTATTTTCATAATATGTTTTATGTTATATTGTTGTGATTGATAGAACATGATATTATGATGATAATGTTGGATGTTGGTTGAAGTGATGGTTTGATGTGTTGAGATTATAAGTTCGGATTATATCTGGTAAAAATTAGGTTGAAAACGTGATAGATTAATTGGACAACGATCCTTAAAATCTAGTTAAGAAACTGACTTGAAGTATGCTCAGAACAGCACCGTCGACGCACGATGAGCACGACCATGCTGAACAGGGAGGACCAACTCGAATTTGTATGAGATGAGGATCGAGGAGAGGAATTCGGATTCGTATTCGGGTTTGCCCGGTTGCACGAACGAGGCGGATGAGTATGGAGATTTTGATGTGAAGAGAGTTGCAGATAAGGCTGTCTCTGTTAAGAAGCATTATTGGACATAGGTTAGTTCCGATGATTCCATGAAACCTTTTTTCTTTTTTTTCTAAAAGAACCATAGTTGAGGAGATTTAGTTGTCTATTAATGACATAACAAACTCCTTAATGTTTATGAGTATTTTTTGCATGTTCTCATTGCCCATGCGATGCAACAGGTCATCTCTCCCTATCCAAATTAAATTCTTCATCTCCATTAAATATTCAATTTTCTTGTCAAAACCTATTGCTCTTTGCTAATGTTGCAGTAGGTTATGCATCTTGGATGTTCTTAAGTTAAGAACCACAATGTATGTTACACATGATGAGGCTAGGAAGCATAGATTCTAAATGATGCATCGTTGGGGAAGCTGCAGCATTAAACTACTTGATACTACATTAGATATTCTCCTGATGGTGGTTATGCCATTTGCAATCAAGGATCCAATAATTGTAATCATTAATTTTTATGGATTTAGTGATTTAAATTCTAATACTAACAAATTATTCTCAGGAAGCCAGGATCTCTGAACTTTTATGGAAGAAAGCAGCTACCACCAGGCGTAGAGTTGGAAGTGATACCACCATAAAAGAAATGCTGAGCAAACAGTTTGAAGCCTAAGAGCATCTCCAATGGAAGTTACTTAGGGGTTGCTTAATAATAAAATATTATTTTGATAAGCCACATATGATTTTGGGTTGTTTAAAATTGGAGAGAGTTGCTTATATAAGCAACTATTCCTTATGGGTTACTTAAAATTTGTGTGTGTAAATGTAGGAGAGAGAATATGGAATGTTGAAGAGAGAGGATGAGTTAAGCAACTTGTTGTAGAAATTCCCATTGGAGTGGAAATTGTTTGAGTTGCTTAAAATTGAGGTGACCCACTTAAAGAGATAAAGTGAGTTGCTTATATATTGAGCATTGGAGATGCTCTAAGGAGGCTGAAAAATAAGTTGGGACTAATCTTTCACCACCATCATGACAATGGTGGTATTCATTCTAAGGCAGGTCAGAGACATTCTATGTGGAATCACATGCAGAATGTCTTCCACCACAAAAAGTACAGCATGGGGTGCTAACAAAACAAAAAGTTAAGAAGGCAAGGGAGTGGTTACTCACAGAAATCAGGTTGGGCAATTTCACAGACTTGTGGAAGGGCTCATGAGACACATTCGACATTCAAAGAATCCAAACCCTTCCAAGCTTGGTGGGGTGAAAGGGTCAAGGATTAATGCACACAGACATAGTCACAAGAAGCTGCATTGGTGGCAAATCCTGTGAAAGACAGAGGTCGAGATAAAACGGGATTTATGAGCCAAAAATCACTAAAGAGCTAAGTGCAAGTTTGGGTGCTCATTTGAATTTATGGGATTGCAATCATTGTGATAGGGTATGGATATGAGGGGATATGAGTTGATGACTTTCCTGTATTAGAGGCCAGGAAAATACCTCCAGAAAATAAGGAAGAAGATAGTTTTCTTGTTAATACTTTCTCTCCTTCATTCATATTATTTGTTGCCATATATAGAGGCTTACATGCATAAAGGAAAATGACCTAATTACTGAATAGTAACAAACCAATAACAAACCCACTAATTAGGTGACAACACAACACCTAAAAGATATGGGATCCCTAAATTTAGGTAGCAGAGAATCTTCCCATCCTTGGGGAGCATGAGCATTACTTCCTATTGGGCCAGCTTCATTTGGGCCATAGATCCTATCACATTGCCTCAAGCTTTAGGTATATCAGCTCCTATCACATTCATAGAACCGGTATATTCTCTTATTTTCTTCTATTTTGTAAACCTTTTTTTTTTTTTGCTCTGTTGAGTGTGTTATTGGTGATTCTGCAGAGTCTGTTAATGTGGGATTGGTGATTCTTGGTATTTTTATGCATGGTGACAGGATCTCTGGACTAGATAATTTATCTTCCTCAAATCACCAATATTCTAGAGCATTGTTTTCCTTCTTTGACGATGGCGAAAATGTCTAATGATATTGCCAACCATGGCCTTCAGATTATTCAGAAAGTATTAATTTGGTATTTAACAGCTTTTGTAGTTTGAGTCCCTCCATGTAGTTTTCAATATTGAGAATCATTTTTCTTAGAACATGTTATTCTAACATAAAAATTTAATAAAAAGTAAAAACAACGAAAGTTATAGAAAATTAGTAGAACATAGGTTCCTCTTGGTTTCTTATTTTCATTCGCATGTCCTGTTTTGGTATTCCCGAGATTAGCATGAAATTCCAATTGTTCCAGTGCACTTTGTTTAGGGTACTATTTTCATTCGCTTATCCAAAAATATGCAAAATTTTTAGGCTATCAAAATCATGTTTAAAGGAAAAAGTTAACACTTTTCTTCTACATCTTCACATCTTCCTCGAGGTGCAACCAAATTGTGGTCTGAAATAACAGACATTTGTTAGTACCCGTATGACATAACTTTCATGTTTCACATGGTCCCAAATGTGATAAAAGGATATGGTCTATGCTTCTAGATGCATCTTTTTAAGTAAGATGTGATTATGATACTTCTCATTCCTACAAAAGAAGCATTTAAATTGCTGGGTGCGTCTAGGGTGAGCAACCTAGACAAGTTGCTCACCGTGAGCGAGTCCTTTTTTGAAATAAAAAAATTTAATTTTCAATCCATTAATTATTTCAATTAAAAAAATCACCCCATCCTTCCTCTGTCATTCTATCTCTCTCTCCCCTTGCCCTTCCCCCACCCACCCCAACCGTTCACGATCTGCTTGTTTTTCTGATTAAAGAGAATTGGCGGCGAAGTCTATTTACAAAAATATATGTATTCCTGTGAATGATGGTCCAAGTTGGGCCAAATGAATGTCGATCTCTAGTTTCCCTTATTACGAATATGATATCATCACTTTGCAATATACAAAGGAGAGTTTATTATCTATAGATGAGAATAAAGTGGGTAGAATTCCATATCATTCCCAAGCGTCTGCTAAAGTACCACATACAGAGAGGATGATGACGGGAGGGTCTAACTGGAAGAACATGCGTAAGGCGGGGGCGGAGGATTCGATACCATTGACGGCTTCATTGTCGGGACTCGATTCGGAAATGGGGAATCGATCGAGTAGAAATTGAAACCCTAAGTCACGTTTTTTTTTTTTTTTTTTTTTCCTGAATCATCAACAAATCAGTAATTTTCAAGATTAGTTTTCACCTTGAATCATCAAATCAAATTAACAATCTAACCCTTATTCTCCGGCCAGATCAGGGGAGGAGAGCCGCCGTCCGTGCACGTTGCCAAACCCACGGCGGCACTGTAAACCCAAGGCGGCGGTGGCCCTTCGATCCAGCCCGTCGTACTGTAGTACCACCTGCAAACAACGCATCAACCACCTCAAGTTTGTCCTTCGGTCACCATTCATAACCATCGCGCAGGCTGGAGTTTGGAGCCACGTCGGAGAGATCATGGTGGTGAAGTAAACAAGCCTGATCCGGGGAGGAGAGTGGGGAGTGAGAAAGAAGGGGAAGGGGTGAAAAATATTTTTTTTTTTTTTGCAGAAATGGGTCTCTCATGGTGAGCAACTTGTATGGGTTGCTCACCCAAGACGGAGCCTTACATTGCTATTAACAAAGAATCCAATTACTAACATCTTTTCTTACCAAAGAGAGTTGCCAAAAAATATAATTCACACAAATAATATTATTTTTTATTATCATCTAATTTATTGTTAATTTTTTTCTAATTGAAAAATATAAAACATTAAAACAAAATTGCAACCGCACAATGTGCGGGTTACAATCTAGTTTGATATAATAGATTAGGGATGGCAATGGGTATTTTACCTATGAGTACCTTAAAAAATTTACTCATGATGGGTAGAGTAATTACTCACATAATGGTTACGGGGACGGGTAATTACCCGCATAATTTAATGAGTATGGGTACCTGTCCCATGCCGGCATATATATATATATATATATATATATATATGTTATATAATAAATTAAAAATATTGAAGTGTTACTTTGGTTATATCTTTCCTATTCTTCCTAATCTTTTATAAAAATATTGAGATTAACTTCAGTTACGACATGTTGCTTATGATCCAAATTTATATAAAATGAATTTTTTCTATATCAGTAGCTAGACATGTGAGAGCATATTTAAGTAAAATAAACATATATGTATAAGTTTGATGTTCCTGAATAATGATATTAAGTATTTCTGCATATTTTTTTACATCATTTGTTCATTCTAATGTCTAAAATCTTGTACTATAATTAATACTTATATGTGAAGTGGCTGGACATTTTTTATCAGTATTTTTGTTGTGACAATTGTTACTAGGTTCACTAATCATAGATGAAAAATTAATATGAAACTCATTTATGATATTTCATACTTGTTATATATATATATATATATATATATATATATATATATATATATATATATATATATATATCACATGTTATACAATTTTAATAATGTTTTTATTTATTGATATTCAATAGTTAATTAAAGTGCGGGTAATGGGTTCGGGTATGAGTACTTTGGTACCCAACGGGTAAAGATACAAGTAGTTAAGTTGCTATCCATATGGGTATGGATCCGGATACGAATGTTTTTTAAAATACGGGTATGGGGACATGTACTATGGTACCATGCCCATACTCTACCCATTGTCATCCCTATAACATATGATATAACAGATGAGAAAGAGAGATTTCGTGTTGACTCATTGACCAAGCTTGGTGAATTTAACTGGCATGGAAAGCTTTGCTAGGGTTTTGACATGCATGGGGGTTTAGGGTTTTGCATGCGATGGCTCCATGGCAAACAACTCAGTTTGTTCATGGCATCATCTCTTTCCCCAAGCCTCTGCCCCTCCCATTCTTGATCCCTCCTCATCGCCTTCTCATCATGATAAAAACTTGACTGATCCTCACAGCACCAAATCGCGCCCTGCATTTGAGTCCCAGCAAAAGAAGATGTTTGCACAAGCATTGAACAATGCGTGTGACATCCCCATCAGCCAGCTTCCTCGCCCATGTTTGAAAGGAGATGCCTTGGCCATCAAGATTCCAGAAGAGGAGTACAAGGCTGGTTTAGAGGGTTGCAAGAACCATTTACATGGAAGATTGATTCTTCAAAAGGGAGATGCGCCTATTAAGGTGTGACTTGCGATCTAAGTTATCCGTCTTGTGGAAGCCCGTCAATCAATGGTCTATGATCTCCTTGGGTAGAGGGTATTATGAATTTTGTTTCTCTTCTGCAAAAGACTTAAGGAAGGTTTGGTCGACAAGGCAGTGGAATGTGAATCCTGGATTCTTGAGATTGTTTGCTTGGTCAAAAGATTTTAACCCTAATAATCAAAAGCAAACTAACACTCACTGCTGGGTTCGAATATTAGGTCTGCCTCAAGAGTATTGGAGGCCTAAAATTATTTTCTCTATTGCTGGTGGTATTGGCATTCCTATTTGTCTTGATGAAACTACAAGCAACCGGTCTATGTTTGGTCATTTTACGCGTGTCTTGGTGGACATTAACTTGAAATCCCAGCTTCACAATCAGATTCTTGTTGAGAGAGATGAATATGCCTTCTTTGTTGGTTTAGAGTATGAGAAATTACCAGCATTTTGCTCTTCTTGTCAGATTATAGGTCATGATTTGTGTACTGGCCGAGGTGGTAAGCTCGGCCGCCGAGCTCGGAAAGCTTAACTACCTTAACGATACACTTATCTAAAACTCAGCTAACAACCTCACCATAGATAAGAGATAACTCTTATCAGTGAAAGAGATGAGAGTTGAGCTAAAAGAGATAAGTGATAAGTGATAAGAGATAAACTAGATCCTAGAAAATAGGATTGGTCTACTCCTTTCCTCCTCTATAAAAGGAGGAAGAGTCTAAGAGAGAAGACACTTTTAACTTGAACTAGAGCTTGGTGTTCTCTCTTAAGCGTATTAGAGATCCCGGTTGTGATCAAGAGACTATCATAAGTCCTTGCCCACCGGAGTATATCAGATACAAGATTAAGAGATTGATGCACCACGTGATCAAGGGTTGAACACAAAACTACGTTTGGCTTTGATTCCCCTTGGGATACGTAGGACCGGAACATAAGTATTATGTCAAGCCACGGTCTAAAACAACCCCAACATTCATCCTTGGTCTAACGCTTACGGCGAGATTCTGGCAACTCGGATCTCGGCAGGAACCGATAACCCAAAGCAACACCCTGCCGACTTGGAGGAAATCTTTGGCCAACTCAGAAAGTACAACATGATGTTAAACCCAGAAAAATGTTCTTTCGGAGTGCAAGGAGGAAAAGTCTTGGGGTACATGCTAACACATAGAGGGATTGAGGCCAATCTAGATAAATGCAAGGCTGTCATTGAAATGCGTAGTCCGCAAACAGTGAAAGAAATACAGAGGCTGTCAGGCCGTTTAGCTTCCTTATCTCGGTTCCTCCCCAAATCAGCCGAAAAAGCTAGACCCTTTTTTCAACTCTTGAAGAAACCCAAGGAGTTTGTTTGGACCGAGGAGTGTGAAAAGGCTTTTGAAGAATTGAATTGTTTCTAGCCTCGCCTCCGATTTTAACTCGGCCAGAGCTCGGTAGGATCTATAGTTGTACTTATCTGTCAATGATTACGCAATCAGTGCAGTAATCATCCAAGAGAAGGAGAAGCAGCAAATGCCAGTGTATTACATCAATAGAATTTTGAAAGATGCAGAGACACGGTACCAAGCAATTGAAAAGCTTGCCCTCGCTTTGGTAATGGCAGCTCGGAGGCTAAGACCTTATTTCCAGTCGCACCAAGTCATAGTCAAAACAGATCATCCAATTAAGCAAGTGCTACGAAAGCCCGATCTGGTAGGACGAATGATAGCTTGGTCGATAGAACTGTCAGAGTTCGGTCTATAGTATGAGCCGAGGGGACCAATGAAAGCCCAATGCCTCTCCGACTTCATTGCTGAGCTCTCTTCAAAGCCGAGTCCTGAACCCATTAATTGGCTTCTGTATGTGGATGGCTCATCAAATTTAAAAGGAAGCGGGGCCGGGATAATTCTCGAGGGTCCAGATAACCTTATCCTGGAGCAGTCCTTGAAGTTTGGGTTCAATGCATCAAACAACCAAGCAGAATATGAAGCTCTTATTGCCGGGCTGATATTAGCTAAAGAAGTTGGAGTCAAAGGATTGAAGTGCCGAAGTGACTCACAGCTTGTAACAGGACAAGTCTCAGGGGATTACCAAACAAAGGATCCTCAATTAACTAGGTATTTGTGCAAAGTCAATAGTTTAATTTCAGAGTTTGACAACTTCACTATTGAGCATATACCTCAGGAGGAAAATGCTAGGGCCGATCTGTTGTCCAAGTTGGCTAGCACCAAGAGAATTGGCCAGCTAAGAACTTTCATTCAGGAAAATCTCCCTGAACCGAGCATAAAAAGTGTCGAGGTCTTGATAACCGAGCACTATGATCGGGGCTGGATGATGCCATTTTGGGAATTCCTGACCTCGGACAAGTTACCTGACGATCCCAAAGAAGCAAAGAAAATTTGTCTAAAGTCTTATCATTACACTATCCGAGATGGAGAGTTGTACAAAAGAGGATTTTCCATGCCTTTATTAAAATGCATAACAAAGGAACAATCTGAGTATGTAATGGACGAGATGCATAGAGGAATATGTGGAATGCATTCCGGTGGCCGATCCCTAGCAGCTCGGGTTCTTCGAGCAGGCTTCTATTAGCCAACCATGAGATCAGATTGTGCTTCCTGGACTAATAAATGTGATCCTTGTCAGAAGTTTGCTAATGTGGCACGAGTTCCAGGAGAAGAGCTCCATTCAATGCTGTTACCTTGGCCCTTCACTATGTGGGGGATGGACATTGTGGGCCCTTTCCCTGTTGCCAAAGGTCAAGTGAAGTTCTTGCTGGTAGGAGTGGATTATTTCACTAAATGGATTGAAGCCGAGCCGTTAGCTACTATAACAGCTAAAAGGGTCCAGAGTTTTGTATGGAAAAACATCATATGCCGACATGGCCTACCTTATACCATTGTCACTGACAATGGAAAGCAATTCACTGATAAAGGGCTTAAAGAATTCTACTCCAACCTCGGAATCAAACATAAGGTGACCTCAGTTGAGCACCCACAAACAAATGGTCAGGCAGAAGCAGCTAACAAAGTCATTCTGAACGAGCTCAAGAAAAGGTTGGGCCAATCAAAAGGGGCATGGGCTGAAGAATTACCGAGCATCCTTTTGTCTTATCATTGCTCACCATAGTCATCAACCGAAGAAACTCCGTTCAGGCTGACCTATGGAACTGACTCAATGATTCCGGTTGAGCTTGGCGAACTTTCTTTCAGGAGGCAGCATCATGATCAGAGCAAAAATGAGGAAGAAATCCGAGTTGAGCTTGACATGGTTGAAGAAATCTGAGATGAAGCAAAGATCAGGGAAGAACTATGCAAGCAGAAGGCAACTCGGAAGTACAACTCAAAGTCGTGACCGAGAGAGTTTGTTCAAGGAGACCTAGTACTAAGATTGCAAAATGATGCAAGAAAGGACTCCAAAGAAGGCAAGCTCGCAGCAAACTGGTCTGGCCCATTCAGAATAGTTGAAAGTCTTGGAAATGGTGCTTATAGGCTAGAAGAATTGTCAGGGAAGGCTGTTCCAAGAACTTGGAACACTTCTCATCTCAAGTTTTATTTTAGTTGAGTAATGTAAAGCCAGGTAATGTACTCTTTTTCCTACCCTGGTCTTTTTCCATATGGTTTTGGCCAGGAAGGTTTTAATGAGGCATGCCTGAGGGAATAAATGAATAAACTCCGTTTCAGCTACATGTATTTGTTACAGGACTAAAAATTCACTTGTTTTTACATTTAAAAATTCAAAGCCTAAAAAGGTTGACCGAGCTGAAATCGACCGAGTTAAGGTCGAAATGCCGGACCCAAAGGTAAAGTTAAAGCCTAAAAGGGTTGACCGAGCTGAAATCGACCGAGTTAAAGTTGAAATGCCGGACCCAAAGGTAAAATTAAATCCTAAAGGGTTGACCGAGCTGAAATCGGCTGAGTTGAGGTCGAAATGTCGGACCCAAAGGTAAAGTAAAAACCGAAAGGGGTTGACCGAGCTGAAATCGACCAAGTTGAGGTCGAAATGCCGAACCCAAAACGATACAAGCATAAGCTTAAAAAGGTTAACCGAGCTAAAATCGATTGAGTTAAGATCGAAATGCCGAGCCTAAAAAAGCAACGCTAAAATTTAAAAAGGCCGAGCTTGTAAGCTCACGAAAGGCCACGCGCAAAACTAAGCAAAGTTGGAAAAACCGAGCTTTACCCGGTAAAAAACTTTGAAACGAGTAAAAAGCTAAGAGTAAATATCCGAGCTGAGAAAAAAACTTCGAAAAAATATTCTAAGTTATCAAAAGAAAAACTTAGAAATTTTTCCAAGTTAACAAAAGAAAGACAAGTTGCAATTTTAGTAGTGAAAGTTCAAATATTCATTACTGAATAGGGCAAAGTCCAGTACAAAAGGGCATGGCCCAAGCAACAAAATACATTTTCAAAGAAGAAGAAATAATCTACGCTACTCATCGGCATCCCCATGAGCAAGGGTGGCACCAGTAGTCATGTCGTCTTCATTTAGAAGAGGAACATCCAGGGATGGGTCAGGTATTCCACTTTCGTGGTCTACTCCCTCCTCGACGCCTTGCTCAGCCTCATCCTCTCTTGGAACTTCTTCTTCGTCTTCAAGCTCGGACAAAGGGACTAAGATTCCCTCCTTGTTGAAATCCTTGTCCACATCAGCTTGAGAGAAATCAGCATCAGGGTTAAAATGCTGTAGCTGCTTCACAGCTCGGAGGAATCCGCTAACATGCTCCTTCATGATGCTGGACTCGGCTTCATTAAGATCGGATTGAAGTTTCAGGTTGGCCTCCTTCTCAGCATCCAATGACTGTCGGAGCATCAGGCCGGCCTCCTTCTCTGCCTGAGCTTCCTCGGCGATCTTCTCAAATTTAGCCCTTTCTGCTTTCTCGCCAGACAGCTCGGCTTGCAGGGATGTGGTCGCTTTCTCAAGCTCGGTTTTCTGCGATTTTACTTGCCCGATTAGCTGAGCTTGTTCTTCCAACTTGGTCACAGCCTGGGCCAGCTCATCCCTTACCAGCAGAGCACGAGCTGCATCGGCCCTCATCGCCTCCATCTTCCTTGCGTTGGTGGAGAGTTCATTACCCCAAAATCTGGTAATTGAAGCAATTCGGAGAACGTAGGCAGTGGCTGCCTCCATGCTCGCCTCAGGCCCCTGCTCCAACAAAAGCCGAGCATCAGCAGGCTTGAGTACTTGTCTGTCAATCAGAGAGCCGGGGTTGAAGTCATTGCCCCAGAGCGAGCTGAAGCCTGGGTTACAATGGCCGTTGTACCATTTGGTCTCCACTGTCAGATCGGTCACATGGGGAGTTCCTTCAGCTCTCCTCTCCACGTTACGATCTCCATCGGCCAAAGGAAAGGGCGACGTGCTCCTCGGTATATCTGGCTGAGCAACGGCCCCAGACCGTTTGGGAGGACGAATGTTAGGAGCAGCGGCCTCGGCAGTTTTCTTCTTCTTGCCCTTCATATCAGCGGCCGAGGCCGAAGCACCTGCATCTTGATGAGCCGACTTCTTCAGCAGTGCCTTGTAGTTGAATTTTCCCATTATCACTGCAAAAAGAGGGTCGGTCAGAACATAAAGCCAGAAAGCAAGTTCAAAAGTTATCAATAAAAGCTACTTACAATCAAAATCAGCTCGCCTAGTAGAAGAGGTCGGCAGTTTCAGAAGTTTCCCACAGGGCAGTGGCCGGGGGTAAAGTTTAAGAACTTCGACGTCGGCCCGCTCTTGAGCAGTCATACAACCGGGGTCGAAGCTAGAAAATTTTGAGGGGTGGGGTTGCCAATAAAAAGGGAACCTCGGTTTTCCATCCGAGTCAAAGAAAAAAGACTCATTTCCCTCGGTGGGTCGGACTTTTTCCCTCGGTGGGTCGGACTTTGAAAAAGTCCGACTTGAAATCTTTGTATGAACTCTTGTAGAGTCCGATGATTCCCCTTCTATCAAGTCCACTAAGGGAGATCCAACCAACTCGGTCTCCGAACCTAACTTTGTAAAAATAAAGAAACTTAGGTGCAGTGGCCACCATTCCAGTTTGGTTGCAAAGAATCTGGAATGCCTTCAAAAAGGCCCAACTGTTGGGATGCAATTGGGTAGGGGCAACATTCATGAACTTCAGAATGTCACACTCAAACTGGGTAAAAGGAAGAGTCACCCCAATCTGCTCGAACAAAGTCCTATACACATAAGTGAAATGGGGCTCAATAGGAAGAGCCCGAAGAAAAACTCATTATTTGCACAGGGACGCACTCCTACAGTTCCAGGGGAGGAAGATATCTTGGATTTTATACATTGGAAAGACTCAAGATTCCTAAAGTTTGAGTAGAAGGCTCCATCATCCGGTTTTACCCAGAAATACCCAGGAATGGTAATATCTGGATAAGGGACCCTAGGCATCCTACTTGCACGTTTACGGTGTTTTGGGGCAGTAATGGCCTCAGGAGTAGCAGAACTACTCTCTTTAGAGGAGGAAGAAGATGAAACAGCATGATTATCAGCCGAAACAGAAGGAGAACGATGGGGAGAACCACCTATAGGATTTACATCTGGTTCTAGTATTCTAACTTCAGAAGAGGCATTCTGGGATACCTCGAATGAAGCTTCCATGGCTAAGTAAGCAATAAGAAGCAGGAAGGAGGACGTACCTCGAACAGAAAAAGGAATGCAAAGAGGCTTGGAGAACAAAAGCTCGGAGAAGAAGAAGCTTCAGGAGGAAAAACGTAAGAGTGAGGGAAAGTGAGGGTTTGCCTTCAAAAATCCCTCCACTTATAGGAAAACATTTGAAAACTAAAAGTAATGATGGCGGTTGCCGTGTAAAGGAACCAAAACGTCTCCTCAGGCCTGCGTGAGTTCGGCACACCAATCTTGGAGTAACACGTGGCAAGAACATCGGTTTACACGCTGCAACTCACATACGCAGCCGCAGAGCAGACCTTGGAAATATGGCCACAAAGGCCACGTGTCACAAGCAAAACTGGTCTTAAAGGCAACGCAATGTCTCTTTTCATCTCGGGTACTGAGAAACTGACGTCACAATACAATATTGAAATGACTGTTTCTGTCTCAGTTCGGCTCGGGTCCTTCGATAAAGCTTTCACGCTCTATGAAGCTTAAAGCTTGGGGGGCTTGTGTACGAGCCGAGGTAGTGCATGCCCCGAGGTATAAAGCTCGGCTAACAAACCCACCGACCCGAGATAGTTACGAACCGAGATGTGAATGACAAAAAGTAGCAAAGTGTCAAGCTCGGCCAACTGAGGCCACCGAGCTCATGAGTTGGCCGAGGTGCAGTATCGGTCACTGAAAGCATGGTAAAAAGGGAAACAAAAACCTAAGCCATGAACTCAAGTATTTTCAAAAGGCAAGCTCGGCTCCTGTCATGAAAACTTCTTCGCTCTTTTGAGCTCGAAGCTTGGGGGGCTTGTGTACTACCACCTCGGTCGCTGAGCTTAGAAAGCTTAACTACCTTAATGATACACTTATCTAAAACTCAGCTAACAACCTCACCATAGATAAGAGATAACTCTTATCAGTGAAAGAGATGGGAGTTGAGCTAAAAGAGATAAGTGATAAGTGATAAGAGATAAACTAGATCCTAGAAAATAGGATCGGTCTACTCCTCTCCTCCTCTATAAAAGGAGGAAGAGTCTAAGAGAGAAGACACTTTTAACTTGAACTAGAGCTTGGTGTTCTCTCTTAAGCGTATTAGAGGTCCCGGTTGTGATCAAGAGACTGTCATAAGTCCTTGCCCACCGGAGTACATCAGATACAAGATTAAGAGATTGATGCACCACGTGATCAAGGGTTGAACACAGAACTACGTTTGGCTTTGATTCCCCTTGGGATACGTAGGACCGAAACATAAGTATTCTGTCAAGCCACGGTCTAAAACAACCCCAACGTTCATCCTTGGTCTAACGCTTACGGCGAGATTCCGGCAACTCGGATCTCGGCAGGAACAATTTGTCTTCTTGCAAGAAGAAGGATAACCAAAAGATCAACACTGATCAGCACTGTTAACAATGCAGGTAGCAAACCTGCTCTTGCTGCTGTTTATGTTCCATAACAGAAAGCAGTGGTAGTTGCTGATGAAACAGTTACCAATCCTGAGGCTGTAGCAGGGAAGGAAGGTCCCAATTTTCCAAGTGTAGCTGAGAAGTAGGTCTTACCAAATGGTACTCCTACCAAGGGTAATCAACAGCAATTAGAAGAAGTCATCATTCAGGATGTTCAGATTGGTCCTGTTAAAGACAAGAGTCTGAACAATGTGGACTATGATGTACAGCCTAAAGTCAGAAATCCTATGTTTGGTTTTATTCCAGGCCAGCAAGGTCCTACAGATCTTTCTACTCCACCTGCTCAGGTTGATGCAGGGCAATTGGAGAGTAATTATGTTCCTGATTCCCAGACTGCTAGTTCAGATAGGCCTGTGCCTAATGGTGATTGCAATTTATCCCAAGCATCTCATGTTTCCCCATCTTTGTCCAGGGAAAGGATTCCTTCTCCCACAAGAAACATTGTCACTGATGAAGCTTCTACATCTACAAAGTCTCTTTCTACAACAATGAATTTTTCTGCAGAGAAGGAAGTTTCTCATTCTGCAGTGAACTCATTCTCTTCTCATGATCCAGCTACTCCTCCTCCTATGACCATGAATATTTTGGTTCAGCCAGGAGATGAAATTAACTCCACAGTGGCAAAAGACCTTAAAATGGTTGGTAAGTTTTGGAGTGACATGGTTGAAGAAGAGGGAAACCCTGCAGATGAAATTAAATCCACATGTTATTCTTAGAAATGCCGTTTATTTGGACTACTCAAGCAATAGATTCAGCTCCATTAACTTAGCAGACATTGGTAGTCACATATTTTCTCTCTCTTTCAAACAACAGTTTTCATGGAAGAATCCATGAATCCTTCTGCAACATTTCAGATCTTCGAATGCTTGATCTTTCCCATAACAGCATGATTCCCAAGTGTTTGACAACAAGGAGTGACACTCTCAGGGTACTGAATCTAGGTGGAAATCAACTCAATGGTCATATCTCAGATCAATGGAAATTTTTTGAGTGGAACCATCCCAGAATCATTGGCTAAGCAATGACGACCTGTGAATTTTAAAACTGCCACAATAATTCTAAGCAATGACGACCTTAAAAAAAAAAGAAGCCAAACCTATGGAACCTCAAATTGTGGCCAACCACATAATCTCTCATCTGTTTGTTAATGGTAATGGTATTCGAAGTTACAATTGTCAACAAAGGTCGACAATTGAATTTTGTTAAAATTCCCTTGGATTTCTCATCCAACCAATTTGAAGGGCCAATACCAGAAGAGCTTATGAATCTCACAGCACTACATGCTCTTAACTTGTCACAAAATGCTTTCTCAGGTAACATCCCTTCTTCTTTAGGCAATTTGAAGCAACTTGAAGTAGATAATATTTTTGCATTAGGAATCACAAAATGTCTTTGCATTTCGGGATCTCTACAGAGATTATCCTATTTAGCGCCTGTTTGTTTTGGTCATTTCCTATCATTTCCTATTTTCATTTTCAGTGAAAATAGATAATATGCTTGAAAATGTGTTTGATTGAGTTGAATGAAAATATTTTCACTAAAAACATTTCTTGAATTGGGCCCAAATCTAGAAACAAGAAAAAGTTGTTTTCAGTGTTTCCTTCCCAAAATTTTGAAAATAGAAAATGAAAATAGAAAATAGGAGGTCAAAGCAAAGATATTTTCAAATTTTTCAAAATTTGAAAAGGAAAGCATTTTCCAAAAAAAAAAAAGAAATAGGAAATAAAAACATGAAATGAAAACACAAACCAAACAGGCCCTTAGTGATCCAGATTTGAGAAAATTTTACCCGCAAGCACAACGACAAAGATAAAATTTTTCTAAGACTATGTTTGGTTTGTCAAATCCGCTAGTTTACAGTGGATGAAAAAGTTGTCTCGTTTGGTAACCATTTTAAAAACTAGCTTATAACATTTTTTCACTAGCTTATAACATTTTTTCTAGACGCTATTTGAAGTAGCGGTTGAGTTTATAGCTTATAGCTTATCATTTTTTTCATTTTTATCTCTAGTATTTTAATTAAATTCCTCACTTAACCTCAATTAAATAAAATATAGAATACTAATCACACTATTTTTTAATTCCTAATCCAAATATTCCCTTCATGTAGCAGTCGTACCATCTATAAAATTTATGTAAAAATCATATAAATTGAATTTAAAACATAAGTCTTTGGACCTTTACAAGCTTTACCAACTTGTAGATTCTATTGGATGATTTTATTGGTCTAACACTTAGTCAAAATTTCAACTTTAACTTAATAACTTTGTTAACATCAAAGCTTTAAGAAATCAGAATCATAACCACTTTTGTTCCAATAAGGTCGAGGGAGAGAAAGAAAACGTAAGAGAGAGGGGAAGAGAGAGGAAGAGAGGGTCCAGATTCCAATGAGAGGAGGTGTCTTTGACAACTAACGGTAAAACTTAACACCGTTAGTGCAAAACTTAACGAAAATGACCAACTTTGTATAACATTTACAAAAATAGAGGATCAACTTGAATATTTTAATAGTTAAGGGACCAAAATGAATAAAATAAAATAAAATAAGGAACCAAAAGAGTAATTTAGCCTTCATTTAAATATTGTTATATTGCTAACAATGTGCAAAAATTCTAAATTTTGGTCACCCGTACTCTTGTCTCTTGGGTTTACATGCCACTAATCTCATGCAATTTGGACAACAATAGAAGGTTTCATATAACCTTGGATTAAAGAATGTCAGAAATGCATAATCTACAGATTTTGTCCAATTTTCTGCACATCAATTGGAACCTTGTCTGAAATATAAAATCCAGGCATTTTCATTACAATGAGTCTTATCTCTCAAATTTTAGATTCCACAAAAATCATGAATTTTAGACCTCTCTAAGTGCATTTATACATATTTTAACCAACACTATCACACCATGTCAACAAGGTACATTTCTGCATGATGTAATCTGACTTTAGACAATAACAGCGGAACACATGCAAAAGGTATAAATTATAAAATTATACCTGTTATAGGCTCTATCATTAAGCTCTTAATCTCAACAAACAATATGTAATTTCACTTTTGTAGCCCAAGTTATAACACGAGTATGCTTAGTGCCATGATTGTATTTTCAGTTTCAAATTTAAAAGGTATTCATTAAGAGGGTCATAAATCCAACAATTTTAAGTTTTTAACCACATGAAGTTCTAAGTGCCATCTTTCAAATGACACCATCCACACTCAATTTGAATTCTTACAATATCAATCATGCACCCAAAAGTACAGACAGGAGGCAAATTTTGCAGAGTCAGTCTCTGTTCAAGCAAGGACTGATATTGTTGTTGTAAAATTTAGAGGTTTTGTTGAGTTATGGTTCAAACAGAGTCAGTCGCTGTTCAAGCAAGGACTGATATTCGGTGTGCAAATGGTCAAACTGTTGGTCAAATTTTGACGCATCAAATGCTAGTGCACCGATCATTGCATTTATGCTCTCCTTTGGCAATGCAACTATTTGGTTTAGGAGTTATAAATGCTAGTTATGTGTTGCATTTTCGACATGGCTATTCGGTGTGCAAATGTTCAAACTTGGTCAAATTTTGCTGCCGCAAATGCAAATGCACCGATTATTGCATTTATGCTCTCCTCTCCTTTGGCATTACATGCAACTACATTTGTTTCAGGTTGAGGTCAGTGAGCACCGGTTCAAATGTGCTAGCGCACCGATCACGGGATTAATGCTCTCCTTTGGCAATACATGCAACTACACGTCTATCCAAAAATAGAAAGTTGTTTTTCCAAGGTTCAAATCATGCACTTTATTGCAAGTTGAGACGTGGCATCCTTTTCAACCCCTGATCATTTTAGAGACTTCAAACTCTCCCTTCTTGATCAATTGGCTCCTCCATCAATATACGTTCCCATTGTCCTGTTTTACTCTGCCTCTGATATCAATGCTTTCGCAACAACTGATTTCTCTTCTATATCTGATAAGTCAAAGACTTCACTATCAGATGTCCTCACTCTTTATTACCCACTCTGTGGAAGACTACAAGATAATTTCTCAATAGAGTGCAACGATGCAGGTGTAACATACTTAGAATCAAAATTCCCCACCAATCAAAAGGCTCAAATGCCAAACAAGACACAACATGTTTTTCCACAGCACTGCCCAAAAATCCTGGCACAGTGATCAACGTGTGTGGATATCCATAACATACTGTCCAACACAAGACACGATAAACAAGACATATGGATTTCATTGTCCATCAAGGCACAATGATACAACGTAGCATGAAATACCTTATCCTTTAAGGCATTCATACAAAACAACGTGGGTACGTCTGCCAAATGCATGTAAAAACATCTTATTTTTCGCAGCTTTTCTATGTGCTTCATTCTTTCCTTCGTCGATGCTCAAGGCTCACGACCATCCGTAAATTTTTCAACATTATAAAACCTTTCATTGTCAACACAGGGCGTTTTAGTCCGAGTGTCCAATCACAACAGTCTTAGACCGATGCACCAATATTCACCTTTAACCACGTTCATCACGATGTATATAGGACACACTGTCTACAACAACGTATGTAGGACACTCAGTCCACAACAACATGATATGGATCATAGATCCACGTGTTTTTTACTACAGAAACGCTATTATCCCGCGTCTCGGTTACTAGGTTCACTTTTCAACGTTATTTTTTGTTTAGTGAAACACAAATACAAAACAAAACTTCTGTAACTTATCCAAGTTATCAGATATTTTCGTTTGAATAAAACCCTTAAAAAAAACTTTTTCATTTGAAATTCATTTTTAAAACTTTAAGTTATAGAAAATCCATTCTTTTCAAAAATCCATTTTATTTTGGAATTTTCCTTTCAAAATATTAAAAATAAACTTGTTTTTCTTTATGATTTTCCCCCATAAAATATTTTCAAAAATTGATTTTCTCGTAGTGTAACATCATTTAGATTTTCAAATAAACTTCCATCATAAAAATTTTATTTTGATTCTAGTATTCTCATAAAGTTTGAAAAGATAAATTTATTTTCTCTTTTACCAAAATATTTCTTCAAATAAATATTTATTTTCAATACTCTTCATATGGTTTTCTTAAGACATTTATCTTGAGAATTTAATTGAGCTCTAACTAATAGTTAGGCTTTCCATGCAACAACCAAAACAATCTCATAACAAATTTTCACACGTATCAACCACAACCATATATTCATAGATAATCAATTAAACATGAAACATGTTATCCAATCAAATAAACAACCACCACATCAAAACTTAAATAAACACTAAACAACCACAACATCAAAAAACTCAAATAAACACATTAAGACAAACACAAGTAACATATAGTCATCATAAATAATATCCCTCAGGCCGTCTCCCCTTACCTGATCCGAAGGGTAGAAAAAGTCTTTGTCTCCGTGTTGCCCTCAGTAAACTTTCTTTGTTCATAGCATGCCGCAAGTCTAAGAATCAAGCACATAACCTAAGTTAAAATAACAAAATCATCATTTCTCTCTATGCATGGTTCTCGGTCACTGCTAAGAAAATAAGACTAGGGATTTTATTTGATTTTTAAACTCTTGGATTACATTTTTGCCCAAGACTTAATTTTTATATATACTTTAATTTCACATTTTTATAACTGTACATTAACACTTGTTTATAGTCCATTTTATACTAAAAGTCTTTACTTGATTATGTTAAAAGAGGTTATTTTCAAAATCATATTTTTCATTCAAAAATTTTGGGTGAACTCTTTTATAAAAACATTTTCAAAATAGCAGTGGGTTTAAATTGTGGATGATCACTTAAATGTCCTTTAAATTTTTTGAAAATTTAATTGAAGGTACCTAACTCACACACCAACACAATGCAGTTGGTCCCAGGTAAAAATACGAAGGCATTAATTTATTAAAAATCACTCACTGCCTCTGTTTGCACAAGATTTTTTTTTCAGAAATCTAGTTTCACAAATATGTAACTTTATGAAATTGTTTCTCTTCATATACACATGTAAAAATTCCAAAACTTCAACCAAACTTTAGTTATACTTCATTATCAACCCAAAAATTTTTATAAAGATTTTAACTTTCAAAATCATACTTAAAATCATCATGCAACCAATTATGTTCATATTTTCGCAACTAGAATTTGATTATATTTTGATAGGTGTTTTTTATCCAAATATGTACATATTATCTCTCAAATTAAAGCCCCAGAAGTCTTCTTTCCAAATATGTATTTAGTTTTCAGAAATACGTTTTGTATGAAAATTTATGGGCTCACGAATCACTAAAGGTCATGCCGCCATATTTTTGTGTTCACATATTCTTTCACACTAAGTTCTTATTTTTTATTTCAGCATCAACCACCAGCTATAAAATCAACATGCAAGGGCTCTAGACCCTTAAGAATGCAACCAAATATTCAAACTTAAAAAGGCTTCTAATGATGAGCATAGTGAGGATCTAAGTAAACATCTTTCTTAAAAAAATGAAACAAGGTTTCCTTAACTCCCATAGCTAGGGGTTCGGCTATAAGTAAAATGGGAAGGAGAACTCATTTTATTGATTGAGTTCATGAACTTAAAATGCATGCATCAAAGGATTTCAAAGCAAGCATGTGAAAATTTAACAAAAACACCTACTTTGCTCTATGTAGGGTTTCGGCCATCTTATTGAAAATGTGGTTGGAGAAGTTTTTCATTACATGTAAGTCAATAAGATGAAAGTAGAGATGAGTATGAGTTCATAAAAATTGGTTTCTTGCTAAAAAGATTTTTCTAAAGATTTTTCTTATAATTTTTTTAACTAGAACTATGAACATGCAATATAAAAGAATAACATGTATGTTGATAAAAAGCAAGTATTTGAGAAGATCAAGAGTAGAGGAGTAGAAATATACCCTTGATGATGAGAAGAAACTGAGTAAGCTTCAACCTTCCAAGAGTGAAAATGGATGAGTGAGTGAGTGTGTATGAGAGTGACTTTGTGAGTGAGTGAGTTTGAGAGAAATGAGAAAAATGAAAGTTGAAGTTGGAAGAGAGTATTTATGTGGGGGGGTGGGGGGGGGGGTGGGGGGGGGGGGGGGGGGGGGGGGGGGGGGGGGGGGGGGGGGGGGGGGGGGGGGGGGGGGGTGGGGGGGGGGGTTTGGTGGGGGGGGGGGTGGGGGGGGGGGGGGGGGGGGGGTGGGGGAGTGACAGAGTGAGGGAGAGAAAAGAGGGGATTTTCATATTTATTTTTTAATTAAAAAGCTTCATTTTAAATAATTAAAAGGTTTCTTGCAAGCTTTGTGAAAATGGTTTTGTGTAATTAATAAAAACACTATTTATGTCATATCCATCAAGTTTTTCACATCAAGTCTCTCAAATCTGTACTTGCTCTTTTTAGTCTAATCAACTCTCTTCCGGTTCCAACGATTTCCCGACTATGAAATCCGATCGTATTTCCTTCGTGAATTTTCCACCCGGAAAAATTAATATTGTAATATTTATAAATGAATTTTTTTAGAATCATGGAAATTATTTCAAACGTGTTAGGAAATCTATAGTTTCGTTTTACGAGTGTAAATTCATTTTCCTGATCAGTAAAGTTTTACTGACAGTGAAAACGCAGACCGAGTTCGTCTGAAATTTTCAATCGAAATTTTAATAGTAGCATCCTAAAATAAAATAGATTATGAAAATAAATTTTGGTTTACTAAAATAATTTTTTCGTATTAAAATAATAAACATATAACACCCTGTTTTTTACTGTTTTAAATAACAGAAATACATACGAATATGTTTATATGTTTATTTAAGTTTTATAAAATTATTTTAAATAAATGGATTTCATCACTCAACTCTACTTGAACTTAGAAAGCTATGATTAAAATTTAGGTTGAAAAGTCAGGCGAATCTCGGCCTGTTAATTTCACTGACAATATATTTATACTGATCAGAAGACCTAATTTTAATTCGTGAACGAAACACTTAAGGTTTTTATCTTATTTCCTACGATTTTGTATTTTTAGAATTATTTCACAAAAAGTAAAATAATATACGTTTTACGGGCGTTATGTTCAATCGGGTAAACGACGGAGCCGATTACGAGAGTTTTGAGACTCGATAAGTGGATAAACCCTATATTCTCTTAGGAATAAGTCATCCATGTGAGAGGTTTATGTTAGCAATTTTTAACAATTACATTTTTATCCTTAAACTTTCTATTAATTGCATTTTGGTCCCTAAACTAATTTCCATGATACACTAAGTGAAGTGGGCCAATTTCTTGTCATTCAAACCCATTAAGGGCTGCACCCAAAAGGCCCAATTTCATGGCCAAGGATTCATTTGCATGAAGCAAATTCTAATCTTAAATTTTCCTATGTTTTCATTATGCCTTAAGTTATTTTCAAGTGCAAAATTAGTTGAACTTGGGCTTTTGGCCCAAAAGTGGCGCAAGACCCATGGCCTTGGTGGCTTGCTCATAAATTCTAGAGGTCACTTGGTGACTCTAGCTCATTCTAAAACATTCTCCACTATTCCATCATCTTCTCCATTCTTCTTTTTCTCTTAAGCTTCCATAGCTTGATTTGTGAAGCAACTTGGTGATTCTTGCCCATTTTCAAATTCCAAGAGGTGATTCACGTTCCTCATCCTCTTTAAGCTATTGTTCTTTCATTTCATTTCTTGTTTTAAAGACTTTTTCATGATGTTCACCTTAATTACTCTTAACTTTGATAAATCATAGAAAATCATAGAAAAATCCTAAAAATGTGAAACCAATTTCTCTGTTCCTATTATCATCACTTCTATCATAATCCAAGAGTATGTTGAAAACCAAAATTTCCTCCCCACATTTCTTGATGAGGCCGAACCTTATGTGATTAGTGGGAGGAAGATTTTCTTCATTTTCTAAACAAATGATCTTATATACTATCCTTCTAGTATGTACTCATCGTGAATCCAAGTTGGTTTAGCAAACAAAAATCTCTAAATCCATGAACTCCTCAAGGTCGAATCTAGGGTTTTGGAGGGTTGGAGAATTTTCGATCCAAGCTTTTTTGATTAGTTACTAATCCATTGTCTTAAGTAATTAGGATCATTAATCCAATGACTTAGGCAATTCTAGAAATTTCTAGCCACTAAACCTAGGGAGGCCGTGACCTATTATAGGGAATTAGGAGATTTTAATTGTTTGATTAGTGATTATTTGATTGTGATTGATGAAGGTTTAGTGAGTTCGTTGTGTACGTGAACCCGGATTTCCGACAAGTTACGTATTAAGCTGCGGAGGAATCTTCGAGAGGTAAGAGGGGATTACCTGAGGGATTTAGTCGATGGCTACATGCCAAATTGTGTTGTCTGTAATTATTTATTTGTTGGCGGTTGTTTAAGTGTTTAAGTTGTGTTATTTTTATCTGTGTTGATTTATCTGCGTATAATTGTTTATCTGCGATTATTTATTTTAATGCTGTGACACATGATCTGCCTGGAAATATTACTGTGATATTTGTGGTGGATTGTTGTTTGAGAAGCCTGACAGTGGTCAGTGCCGAATCAATTAATCAGATAAAAGCTTCGCAAATTATATGCAATGTTTTAATGGTAAAATATTGGAATATAATATTAATGGAAAATATTTATTTGGAAAAAATAAGGAATTTTGGAAAATATTATTATTTTAATGATTTATCGCTGTAAGAGTGATTTATGAGTCACAGTGAGGACGTAACCGTGAAAATATTTTTGTACTGCTGATTTTTATGTAAGAAATTACGGAATATTATAAAAAGTTATTTTATGAAATTAATTTTCGAAAATAACTTAATTATGATTTTAGAAAATTATTTAAGTGGAAAAAGCTAATATTTGGCTTAAATGACTTTTAAAATGCTAATTTGACGGCAATTTGGCAAAATACCCACGGCAAGAAATCCTAAAGCGGCAGTACGTGTTTTAAACAATCTTGAGCCTCAAGTGACCATCTTTTCTAAAAAGTTAAATTTTTAACTTATGATTTTATTTCCCATTTGAAATGATTTTCCGAAATTAAGTTGAACTCAACTGTGTTGAAAGTGGTTTTGAACTTAGTAACCGAGATGTTGGGGTACTAAGGTTCGTGTTGTGTTGTGGACTTGGTGTCCTTTGGACTTTGAGGTCCTGTAGACTTGGTGTCTACTGTAGATTTGGTGTCTACTGTGTTAAAAACATTTAAGATGTTTTCTATTACCACGAACCTATGGCTGGTGCATCGGTCTAGGGGTATCGTGATTGAGAGCTCGGACTTTGAGGTCCTGTGTTATTAATTAAAGTTTTAAAGATGTTTAAAACTATGATTAGTCATAAGTCATTTTGAGCTTCGGCAAAGGGAGATTGAACACAAAGAAAAGTCTCAAGAACAAAGTGTTTTTGTTGCATGCATTTGGCAGACATGCCCACGGTTTATGTGTGAGTACCTTGCGGAGTCAGGTATCTCATGCTACGACTTTCTTCATTGTGCCCGGGTGGACAATGAAACCCCATTTACGGTTTTATAACTGTGACTTGGGTTTGGACAGTATGCAATGGGTTTTGGCTGTGTGCCTATGTCTGCGTGCCTTTTTGCCTTGTGTGGCAATCGAGCCTGATCAACTCACTACAGTTGGGATATCTCATGAGATTAAGTACGAAGTTAGACGATGTGTTGAAGTGTTCATGCATAGTTTTTCAAATGATGACGTGCGGGGTATGAAACCCAGTGATAAACTATTAGCTTGATATGAATGCTTATGTTTATATAACATATATATGTGTATGTGTTATCTGCGGTGTCGCACATGTAGTTGTCGAGTTAAATCCAGATATTGGTTTCTCACTCTTGCATGTTTTATTTGTGGTTTCTCTACTTGTGCATATACAATTACGTCTGAGATTAGATGGACCCGGATATGCCTTTGGCACATTCGAGGCTGCGCTCCATCATGTTTGGTCGCGCACATCATGGTGGTGCTTGGGAGATAAACCCCGGGGCACTCAGCGACACCTATTTTGGCCCTAGTAGAGAGGTTGTCGGCACGATAGAGGCAGGACCACAGCGGAGGACGCATGTCGTGGAGACTGTTGAGGTATCTCTACCCCCAGTTTGGTTTTACCTACAGTTCTTGGCCGAGCACGGGTTACTCGTCATTCCACCTCAGTCGATTCAGCCTCAGCCTCTTCAGATAGTAGCACCAGCAATACCTCCTGTTGAGGTGGCAGAGGATCCTGAGATCGAGGAGGACCCTGATGAGTAATTTGAGGATGATCCCGAGTTTCACCCTCCTGCAGTTGATGATGATGACTCTTCCGACGACGGAGAGGGAGTAGAGGTATCTTCACCAGATACACTTGCTGGAGGTGGGGGTGATCATCATGATCTCCTCAATGGTTTTCATTAGCTTGACCAGCTATATGTATAGTTTTGAGGCAGCGAGTCTTGTCAGTTTTTGATTAGCGAGTCTTCACCAGATACACCTTTTGTATGGTTCTGGACTGCTCGTTACTTGATGTGTATATGTCTATATTTTCTTTGCTTAGTTTGATAGAGAATAGCCTATACTTATAAGGGCTCTTTTGTAATCTCCTATTAGTGATGTAGTATGTATTTAACTGATGACGCATATACGTATAGATATGTTTGTTTATGTTATGGATGTTTTAAAAAAAAATTATCACCATTTTCGTGATAAAAAGTTTACTTTAAAGTTTATTTTCTGAAAGTAACCAGCGATTAATAATTTTATTTTCCGTTTTTGGGTAACTATGTGATGACCCTAGATGGGCTGTCGCAAAACACACTTACACATACATAAACATTAATTATAGAGAAGCAGAAAAATCGGGGTATTACACTTATCAACATGAATTTGCAAAGGAAATCTCATTTTATATAAGCTTACCTATTTGCCCTTGAGACCTCCAAAACAAAATTAACTTTATATGTTACATAGAGGCAGGTATGTGCAAGTGTTTCTTTTTATCTACAAATATGATGGAGTGTTTTTTACATTGAATGAACTATGTGGTAACGGTGGTTCAAGAAATTGTTACATTTTTAAAATTAAGTCAAATATTAATTATTCTATAATATCTTATTCAAATTGTTACCTTTTGAAAATTAATAATATAAACATTATAATTTTTCATACATCCTTTTTCTATATTAAATGTTAACAAATTAATCGATTGAAATATATAACATATTATATATCTAGTTATTAAATAATAATTAAAATTTTAAAAAACTAATGTAATGCACGAAAGATATGTTTTATTGATCTTATCTTTGTTTTATTGTTCTTATCTTGGAGCTATCATTGTTGACGCAGTTATTATCATTATCATTATAATAATAATTATCATTATCATTATTAGGGGTGTCCATAGGTCTGAATAGACCCACGAATCGGACCAACCCGACCCAACCCAACCCTGATTTTGTGGGTTGGTTTGGGTGATTGGGTTGAGTTGGGTAAAAACAAAGATGACCCATAAAGTATGGGTTGGGTAATGGGTTTCAGAATTACAAACTCACTCAACCTAACCCAGTCAAAACATAGAAAGTTAAAAAAACCTAGTTTATTTTTTATCTTGGTCAGGTTCTTCTTCTCATGCTACACGACTCTTCTTCCCTCACGCATGACCCTTCTCTTCTCCCACGCACGACTCACTAAGTCCCTCTCAGTCTCACTCACGCAGCCACCACTCACTTAATGGATGATTTTTTACTTAGTTTTATGTTGATGCCTTTTACTTTCTCATTATAATACTTTAGACTTTTAATTGATGGTTGTTGATGATTTTAGGCTTTTTGACTTTTTGACTTTTAGCTGATGGTTTAGAGTTTAGACTTTCAGTTTCAATTACTTCTATCATAACATGGTCTTCGTTTTAGTAGTGGATAATTGATAGTTTGGATTTTTAGACTTTTAGATTATAATATCATAACTTGTTGATGTAATTTAAAGTTTTAAACATGTTTATTTGTGATTTTCGACACTTTTTCACGATTTTTGTCCTGACAAACCCGTGGACCCGGACCAACACGACCGAAAGGTGAAAATATGTGTGTTTCTTACCAAACCCAACGACCTACTCAACCCAACCCATGGGTGGTCGGGTTTGGTTGGGTTGGGTTTCATGATTTTTTTGCAAACCCAACCCAACCCGCTCACCTTTGACTGGGTTGAGTCTTAAAACCCGCTGAACCCAATCCAAACCGACCCATTGACACCCCTAATCATTATTACTATTATTATTATTTAACTAGTGTTCATTATTAGTGTAAAAAAATTTTATACTATCAAACAATCATAAATTGCTACATCATTAAAAATGTTTGATCATGATCATAATTACTTTAAAAGTCAGACACAAAATGAATTGTGATTGATTGACAATGTAAAAAACTTTATACTATATTATATCAAAATTGAACTCTATTAATATTATTAACTAATTAATTAATAAATTAATACTTTTCTTATATTTAATGAGTTATAATACTAAAATTCTCTCTATAAAAAGTCACAACATTTCCCTTGCAAGTATACCAAATTGAAACTTAGAAACACCATTCTGTATCAGGAACCCAGTTACAGACAATGGTAGCAAAACCAGAGATTGTATCCACTGACACCATTAAGCCATCCTCTCCAACCCCTGATCATCTTAGAGACTTCAAACTCTCCCTTCTTGATCAATTGGCTCCTCCATTATACGTTCCCATTGTCCTGTTTTACTCTGCCTCTGATATCAATGCTTTCGCAACAACTGATTTCTCAACTATATCTGATAAGTTAAAGACTTCACTATCACATGTCCTCACTCTTTATTACCCATTCTGTGGAAGACTACAAGATAATTTCTCAATAGAGTGCAACGATGCAGGTGTACCTTACATAGAATCAAAAGTCCCCACCAGTCTTTATGACATTCTCAAAAACCCTCAAATTCATAAGATAAAAGAGTTTTTCCCATTTGATCCCTACAACCCTGGTCACAAGGAATTACCTGCAGTGAACATGGCAGTTCAATTGAACCAATTCACCTGTGGGGGCATAGGACTTGGTGCGTGCTTCTCGCACAAGATTGCTGATGGTGCAACAGCAGCATCGTTCTTGAATGCTTGGGCTTCAGTAACGAGGGGAGAAGGTAACATAGTGGTACCTCAAATGGATGTGGCTATGCTTTTCCCACCAAGGAATATAGAAATGGACATAACTCGTGGCATGACTGGCCACCAAGACATTGTGACGAAGAGGTTCATATTTGATGGGGCAAACTTGTCTATGCTGAGAGACAAACTTGGCTGCTTCAATCCTACTCGTGTTGAAGCTGTGACAGCACTCATATGGAAATCAGCCATGGAAGCTGCCAGAGCAGGTTCTGAGGAACACATACCCCAGGTAATGATCACTTTTAATAGTAAATACCCAATTTGATCCTTGAAGTTATGGAGTAGTATCAATTTGATCCTTAAAATTATTAAAATTTTAAAAGCGTCCCTGAATAATAAGTTAGTATCAATTTAGTCTTCATTTTATTCACTTAAGATCAATTAAGTCCCTGAAACTACAAACTTAAAATCAACTTAATCCATACGATTTTCAAAGGAGGAATTAAGTTGAATACAGTTTTACAATTTCAGGACTAATTTAGAATTTTAATAATTTTAGGGATTAAATTGATACTATTTCATAATTTCAATGATCAAATTGAGTATTTATTATTTTTTTTCTTTACAAAACAATTTTTTTTTCAAGTTTATTGATTTAAAAAAAAAACTATATTGCTACTTAAAAAAAAAAAAAAAGAACCCGATGCTTTGGTTTTGTCATCAACAGATTGCCACGTTTATCTTGATGTGATTTGATATGTGATATTGTTATTTGGATAGGCTTTGACTTTCCAAAGCTTTACGTTGTTTTTTTTTTTTATCAACAAAAAAAAATTATATATTACTGTAAATAAATATAAGAGATATTCAAACCCAATTATAAAATGTTAATAATCATAGAAACAGAGTATTAATAGATATTACAACAACTTAAAGCAAAAATATGTAGTCATAAAGTTGCTTTATAGCTAAAGATCCTCCCCCACTGCCTCCCAAACTAACCACAAAAAGGTCCCATGATCTAAAAAAACGCTGCTATAGAAAGCAAGCAAAAGAGGCTTCCATCAGTAAGTGAACCACCAAAATTCACTAAAATCCCTTAAAAACAGAAACAGCCTTTTTTAGCCATTAATTCCCAAAACTGCATTAAAGTGGTTAATGACCCCCACCAAAAAACTGAGCGTCCGGTAGAGTCCCTCCCCATCATAAGTTTTAGTCGTTCGAGATTTGTTTCAACGTGCAAGTGGGGTTCAACAATAAATTTATGGTTGGGGAATGGGGAGGCAACACAACCAATTACTAGTACTTTTCATTGCAAAACCAATATGAGCCTGTTTATTTAAGATTAAAAAAAGGATATATTTGTTTTATCTTTAGATTTCTGTTTCTATTTCATATTTTTAAAAATAATTATAAGCCGTATTTTCTATATAAATTTCTGAAAATAAAAAATAGAATGAAAATAAGGTGACAGTACTGTTCTGGAAAACAGTTTTATTGTTTTTAAAAATAAAAAAAAACAACAAAATATGTTTGATAGGATTATTTGGTAAAAAATATTCTGAAAACAAGAATTGTTTTTTAGTTTTAAAAACAAAAAATTGAGAACATCTCTGAGTTGTTTTATTTTGATATTTAAGTTTTGTTCCCAAAATTATCAAAAACACGGAAAACACATGTTTTCATTAATGGCATTCACCGTAATTACCATTCACCGTAAACACATGATTCTAAGATACTGTTCATTCCTTTTCCTCTTTCTCTATTTGGACTCTGGTTTCCAACCGTGTCTGTGTAGAGAGACCTTCATTTTCTTTGTCCACAATTATGCGAGTTCGATCTCCTCTGCCACCACCGTATTGCTGTCGAAGTCTGTTGGGACCCCTCTGCCTTCTTCTCCGTGGTCGATGAGATAATCCACTGGGATTTCTCTTGCTCCGCCATCGCCGTCACCGTTCTCTAGCAAGAGTAGCCTCGTCAATCTGGATGGGAGAACGCGATTCAGCTCGCAACAACTTTGCAGCGGAGAGCGGTGTGGCAACAATGGAGAGATAGCAACAACTTTGCAGCGGAGAGCGGCGTGGCGGCGGTGGAGAGACTACAAGCAACATATCTAAAGCAACCTTTGCAGGGGAGAGCCGCGCAGCGACAGCAACAGATATCGACGCGAGAGTGGTTGGACAGAGATTGAGGCGACGAGTGAGCTCAAGCGGCAAAGTTCGCAAGATGCGATATCGGTGGTGTGACGACAAGCAACGGCGATGGAGGCTGGTATCAAGTCCGGCTAGAGCAGTGGAGCAGCGAGCGAGAGATGGAAGCCATATCACTGTTACTGCGTCTCGAACCAGTAGAGAAACAAACCAAGGAAGAAGAAAGGAACAGGTCCGACGTCCACATTTAATTAAAAAAAGGAAAAGAATAATATTTAAAAATGTTATAATAATAATAAATAAATATTTAATTGCAAAAGAAATTTATTATTTTAACACATTTTAAAATAAACCATAAAAATAAAAAAGTTGTTACCAATCAAATAAATTATTTTTTGTTTTCAAAACATATTTTCGAAATGAATTTACCTAGCAGATTTTTTGTTCTTTTACCTTCTAAAATTCTTTTTGAGATATGTGTTATCAAACATATTTTTTATTCTTTTGTTTTAAAAAATAGTTCTTAAAATTATTTTGCAAAATAGTTTTCAAAAACATAATCCAACAAGTCATTTGTAATTATTTCTGAAAATAGAAAACTGGAAACAAAACAAACAGACCCTAAATGATTTTGATATAAAATAATTTAGTGATTATTTTTAGAGATTTTAAACAAAAGGAGAAGCAGATTTGTGTTTGTTTACAATAAAAAAATCATTTTTTTAAACAGTAGTTAGTTATAAAAACTGATTTTTTCCTAAAAACTAATGAAAGTTGCTTTTCATTTTAATCCTGAAAATGATTTTTTTTTTTCTACTTTTCATTATTTTCAAAAGCAAAGACAAACACACTAAAAGTTTTAAAAAATGATTATTCAATTAAAAAAATGATTTTTTAGCAAATTAAGCAATAACAAATGTACTCTTAAGCCTGAAAAAGATGGATTATTTTGCGAAGATGCTAAAAATCACGTTTGGGGGCAAAAGCTCCAAATTCTAGCTTCAAGTTAGAATCAATTCCAGAGACAAAATCAATTCAAGTCAAGAACACCCAAACATGTCAAAATCAATTTTATGTCCCAGGAATCACTTTTGCCTCTAACAAAAGTAAATTCAAACATGCACTTAACATTTTAACGTTAATATTTTTTCAGCCTATATATCAGAAGTAGAAAACTGCAGCTCCATGGTTTTAAGAAACAAACCTTCTACTAGGTTTTTTTATTTATTTTTTCATGATAAAATATAAAACTTTTTCTTTTACTCTCTATTCTCTTTATCTCTTGCTGGGTCCCCAAGAGGGGCAAATGCTATGGTGAGAGACCATGTCATGTCTCTCACCATGAGCAAGCCCTCAAATGAAAAAAGTTTTATTATTTTAAAATTTAAAAAATCACCCCATCTTCTTCTCGCTCACTCTCTCCTCTCTTCCTCCCTCAACCACCACTCAGACCAACCCAGACCATATTCTCTCTCCTCCCCACATCTTATGGAACATTTGCGCTTCTCTCGATGACTCTCATAGCTGTTTTTATAAGTTTCTGAGTTGTTTGCTTGCTTGTAATTCATTTTCTGGTTCTGCACGTCAAAAAAGTCCCTTTATCAATTTCAGAAAGGAAAAAAAATTCCATTTTTCTTTAAGCAATGCATTGTTTGGATTTGGTTTCCTTTCGGCATCTCAAAGTTGGCGATAACAATACCTGTAATACTCAATTTGTCTTTTTTGTATCAAAAGCCAAAACCATCGATTCTTAAAAAAGCTATGCTCTATATGTCAATTTGGGTGTTGAAAATGGAATTAGAAGGTGAGGGCATTAAGACACCAAAATAGAATTCCCCAATTCCACAGAACCTTACACCTAATCGATCAATTTTCCAAATGATGCTGTAAATCCTAATCAACACTCACACTATGAAGATACTTTCATTGAAGACCTGACCCATACCCAAAATGTTGAAGACTCGAAACTCGATGTTCTTGTCGTTGCCGCCGCCGTGTCATCTGTCATCGATCGTCGCACTCCCAAGTAGAAAAATCGGACTTTGTCATATCGCTCAGTAAGAGAGGAGATGATGGTCAGGTCACGGGTTGACAAGGACATGATTGCAAAACTAATTTTTTTTAAATTTGCATTTAGAGGCTTGCTCACGGTGAGAGACATGATACAGTCTCCCACCATAGCATTCGCCCCCCAAGAGGAGCCTACTGTATCCCGAATGATTTTTGACTACCCCGAAAACACAGAAAGTTTGAGGTTTGTCGCCAACAATTTTACACAATGATTCTTTATTCTTTTTCTTTTATCTTTTAAAAATAATCAAACATTGAAATTAGTCATTCAGAATCTCAAAACCCCAAAAATTCAAACCAAGCAAGATAAAGATCGTGATGATGATGATGATGATGATGATGATGATGATGATGATGATGCATTAAACAAAAAATAATAAATACAATAAAAGTGAAAAAAATCATAGATGATTTTGACGAGTTTGAAGGGGTTAAAGGATTTGTGGAAGAATTAAGCAGTGTCTTTATAATTGGAGGGGGCAGGTATTTTTTGGAAGGCTATGCTCACTAACATGGTTCAGTTGAACGGGTATCTGCAGCTACACATTTGGAAGGCACGAGTTTTGGTTATATTTATGTAGATGGTGGAAGTTGTTTTTGTTGTAAAAATTGACCCTAGACAGCTGCAAATTAAAGTAATTTAGTCCGAGATGTACAAAGCACTGTCCTCAAGGATTATTTCGGTGTAGTCGAAAATCCTTCAAGATACAGCATGCTCTTCTTGTCTGCTTTCTTCAATAGTTGAGGATGGTTAGCAATTGACTGGAAGTGACGAGTTCAATCCGTCAAGTCGTCACTGATGAACAAGTCCAACTGGTGAAAAATAGACGCAGGACGAAAGGGAACTGATGGAAAAAGAGGAATACAAATCTGTTGTCCCGAAAAATGATGTCTCAATGTCCCCTCCCAATCAAAAGCTAGAAATCTACATAATTATTAATGAGTTATAATTGTATTTTATTAAGTGGCAAATTATGATTGGTAGGGGACAAAGAATGAGACAGGAAAGTGACACAGAGGATCTCCAACCGAAAAAGAGAGGAGTCACAACACGTAAGTGAGTGAATGAAAGTAAAAAAAACAAAGGTCACACGAGTTACGAAGTATGAAGAGATTATAGCCATAGGATGTAAATACGATCAATGATTATATTAAGTAAAAGAGGTGTAAACTTATCGAGGTGTAAGTTGATCAGGTCTTGATAGTCTTCGCTCTAGACAAGAAGGGTATGCTGTATCTTGGAGGATTTTTGACTATATTGAAATAATCCTTGAGGATAGTGCTTTGTACGCCTCGGGCTAAATTACTTTAATTTGCAGCTGCTAGGGTCAATTTTTACATCAAAAACAACTTCCACCATCTAAATAAATAGGCTAAATTACACTTTTGGTCCCCAAATTGTTATTAAATGTTCAATTTGGTCCCCAAGTTTTTAAAATATTCATTTTGGTCCCCTAATTCCTTAAACTTGTTCAAATAGGTCTTTCCGTCAAGTTGACTAACGGCGACGTCAAAACCTAATGACACGTGGCATTAAGTTTAATATTTAATGTTCATTTTGGTCCCCAAATTATTTTAAAATGTTCATTTTGGTCCCCCAAATTGTTTTAAGATGTTTATTTTGGCCCTCAAATTGTTTTACAATGTTCAATGTTCAATTTGGTCCTCAAGTTTTTAAAATGATCATTGTCGTCCCTTAGTCAACTTGACGTCGTCGTTAGTCAACTTGACGGAAGGACCTATTTGAACAAGTTTAAGGAATTAGGAGACCAAAATGAATATTTTAAAAACTTGAGGACCAAATTGAACATTTAATAACAATTTGGGGATCAAAAATGTAATTTAGCCACGTAAATATAAACAAAACTCGTGCCTTCCACATGTGTAGCAGCAGATACCCTTTCAACTGAACCATGTTAGTGAGCATAGCCTTCCAAAAAATACCTGCCACCTTCAACTAAGTAGCCATATCAGAAGTATCAGGAAAACCAAAACAGTATGGATACTAACCTTATTCTCCTTGTAAATTTTCACAAGAAAAAAAAAAAAAAAATCATCTCCAAGACTCAACTTTTTTCTTGGACTTTCCTTTCTTTTATACATAGTTTCTTGATGGCTATGGTTGTGAAAACAATGACGGGAGATACAAAATCTATTTTACACTACACCATCCCCCATCAAGTTGGTTTTCATTAGTTTTTTTAAAGTTAAAAATGACTTCTCATAATAACCAATAAATCCTTTGTGTTTTTTTAAATTTCATACAAGCCACAAATTTATCTACATGACTCACAATTAGATTTTTAATATTATTTCAGGCAACCATGGTGTCCCACGCCGTGAACATTCGTAGTCGAATGATCCCACCATTATCTAAGCATGCGGTAGGAAATCTTTGGCAACAAGCTGTTTCTCCATTAGTGGAAATGAAGGGAGTGGTAGGACTGCATGATTTTGCAGAAATAGTCAGAAAAACGGTGGAGAAAGTTGATGCAGATTATATAAGTAAACTACAGGGTGATGGGTTCCCTAAGGTTATTGAATCACTTGCAAAAGCAAGGATATTGGTCGCAGAAAAAGGTATTCCATGTTATAGCTTTAGCAGCTGGACAAGATTTGGTTTCTATGAAAATGATTTTGGATGGGGAAAGCCAGAATGGGTGTGTACTATCGGTGTGCCTATAAAAAATGTGGTAATTTTGATGGCCGCAAGAGATGGGGTTGGAATAGAAGCATGGGTAACCCTGACTGAAGTTGATATGACTGTATTTGAGCGCAATCCAGAACTTCTCCAGTTTACTTCATTCTAGATGCAGAAGATATATATTAAAATATGGGAATATATATACGTGGAGTTTAATTTCTATGTACTGTCAATGTAAACATTTTTACACTGATAACCAATCAGAAATCACGAAATTGATGACTTTTAAGGTGGTTAGGATAAGAATCAAAGATTTGTAATGATATGTCAATTTCTGATTGGTTGATAGTATAAAAAAACTTTACACTATATATACCAATTAAATCCATATACATACACACACATACATACTTAGCGTGGGTAGGGTATCCAATAATATTAACATTGTGGGTGGGAATATATGCACATGTTTTCTTGTCTTTTACATTCCATTTCATTTGTACGTGTATCAATTTGTAATAGTGTAAATAAACTGAGTAATTGTGTAAATAAATAAACAGAAATGTTTTTTTAACAACTGACTTAAACAACCCGTATAGTTGAACATTGCAGTACTACTGTAGCGCTGCACTGTAGCATTTTTTTTTTTTACAAAATTTTGACTTCTTTTTTTTTTTAAACAAAATTTTGACCTTTTTTTTCTTTTAAATTTTGACTTTCTTTTAATAAAAATTTTATTTTTTTAGAAATAAGATTTTTGGTTAAGTATGTAAAATTTCTGGTTAATCAAGTACAAATATCTGGTTAATTCAGTTCATTATCTGGTTAATAGGTGTTTTTGAGAAATAAAATTTTTGGTTACGTATGTGCAAATATCTGGTTAATCAGGCACAAATATCTGGTTAATTTAGTTCATTATCTGGTTAATGGGTGTTCTTGAGAAATAAATTTTTTGTTTAAGTATGTACAAATATCTGGTTAATCAAGTACAAATATCTGGTGAATTCAGTTCATTATCTGGTTAATGGCTTTTTTTGAGAAATATAATTTTGGCTAAGTATGTGCAAATATCTGGTTAATCAGGTACAAATATCTGGTGAATTCAGTTCATTATCTGGTTAATGGGTTTTTTTTGAGAAATACAATTTTGGTTAAGTATGTGCAAATATCTGGTTAATCAGGTACAGATATCTGGTGAATTCAGTTCATTATCTGGTTAATGGGTTTTTTTGAGAAATAAAATTTTTGGTTAAGTATGTGCAGATATCTGGTTAATCAGGTACAAATATCTGGTTAATTGTTTTTTTTTTTTTAGAAATAAAATTTTTAATTTTTTTAAAAAAAAGTCAAAATCTGAAAGAAGAAAAAAAAAAGTAGCGCTACAGTAACGCTACAGTAGTGCTACTGTAGCGCTACAGTGCAAGTTGTCCCGTAGTTGTCCATCCTCAGATGTCACAATAACACAACTGATATAATTAACAGAAATGTTTTTTTGACACTGGTTTTGACAACTATACGGGACAACCCGTATAGTTGAACAGTGCAGCGCTGCACTGTAGCAATTTTATTTTATTTTTTTATTTTTATCTTTTTTACAAATTTTGACTCCTCTCTCTCTCTCTCTCTCTCTTACATTTTCTCTCATTTTTTTCCTTCAAATTTTGACTTTCTTTTGAAAAAATAAAAGTTTTTGTTAAGTATGTGCAAATATCTGGTTAATCAGGTACAAATATCTGGTTAATTCAGTTCATTATCTGGTTAATGGGTTTTTTTTTTATAAATAAAATTTTTGGTTAAGTATGTGCAAATATCTGGTTAATCAGGTACAAATATCTGGTTAATTCAGTTCATTATCTGGTTAATTGGTTTTTTTGATAAATAAAATTTTGGTTAAGTATGTGCAAATATCTGGTTAATCAGGTACAAATATCTGGTTAATTCAGTTCATTATCTGGTTAATGGGTGTTTTTGAGAAATAAAATTTTTGGTTAAGTATGTACAAATATCTGGTTAATCAGGTACAAATATCTGGTTAATTCAGTTCATTATCTGGTTAATGTGTTTTTTTGAGAAATAAATTTTTTGGTTAAGTATGTGCAAATAACTGGTTAATCAGGTACAAATATCTGGTTAATTCAGTTCATTATCTGGTTAATGGGTTTTTTGAGAAATAAAATTTTGGTTAAGTATGTGCAAATATCTGGTTAATCAGGTACAAATATCTTGTTAATTCAGTTCATTATCTGGTTAATGGCTTTTTTTGAGAAATAAAGTTTTGGTTAAGTATGTGCAAATATCTGGTTAATCAGGTACAAATATCTGATTAATGGTTTTTTTTAGAAATAAATTTTTTTTTTTTATAAAAAAAGTCAAAATTTGTTATTAAAAAAAAAATTGCATTACCGTACCCCTACAGTAGTGCTACAGTACGAGTTGTCCCGTAGTTGTCCGGTGCTGGTTGTCAAAGTAACAAAGCTGATAAATAAATAACTTGAGGATTTCAATGACCTTTAAAATCTTTATACTGGCCCTGTGGCACCTATAGTTTGAAAATTATAGAGAATTCCATGTAGTTTGAACAAAATTTTAATGTTATCTATGGATTTGACTTATCGTTTAGAGCCCGACTGCACCCAATATGTGAAAGTTTTAAATTTTCTCAGTGCATGAAAAACCTAAAAATGTGGAATGTAGTATTTGTTGAATAACTAAGAGATTTATATATTCATCGGCTCCCGCTAAAGCATGAGTAAAGTTTGCATAGATTTTTTTTTTTTTTATGCATATAACTCCTCGCAGAAAGTAACGAAAAGGTTGAAGATCTTGAAACACCCATTTTAGCACTCATTTTGTGGAAGACTGAAACATCGTTCCTCGATGCTAGGGTTTCAATAACGAGAGGAGAGGGTAACATAGTGGCACCTCAAATGGATGTAGCTATGCTTTTCCCACCGAGGAGCATACAAATGGACATGACTTGTGGCATGACTGGCCACCAAGACACTGTGATAATGAGGTTCATATTTGGTGGGGCAAACTTGTCTTTACCGAGAGACAAACTTGGCTGCTTCCATCCTACTCGTGTTGAAGCTGTGACAACACTCATATGGAAATCGGCCATATATAGAAGCTACAAAAGAAAGTTATGAGGAACACATACTCCATGTAAGTTTATAAATTAAAAGCTAAACCCCTATTTTGCTCCCTTATCTTTATTTTAGTTTTCATTTTGGTCCCTTATCTTTTTTTTTTTTTTTCGTTTTGGTCCCTTATCTTTCAACCGTTAGCCTATTTTGGTCCCTTCCGTCAGTCCGCCGTCGTAAGTCGCCGGAAACCGTCGCAGTTAGTCCCCGGAACCGCCGACGACTCACGGCAGATACCTAATGCTGTCAGTGCAAAACTGACGGAAGGAACCAAAATGAAAACTAAAAAAAAGATAAGGGACCAAAACGGAAAAAAATAAAGATAAGGGACCAAAATACTAATTTAGCCTAAATTAAACATTAGCATTCAGGAGTCACGACACTCACTTTTAAGTGTAAATAATTAAAAAAAATCACTTATTTAGCTTATAAAAAGTGTAAATAAATATATACTAACGTTAATCTACGTGTGAATTTTTGCAAGAAAAAATCACTTCCAATACTCAATTTATTTCTTGGATTTTCCTTTCTTTTATACACAGTCCAAGATTTCAAATTGAAGTCGCAGTTGCGGTTGCATTTCGTTTTTCATTATTGTAGATAATATACGGCTGATACAGCCATAATTGTGGTCTCGGTACGATTTCATAGACTATCAAAATTGAAACTTTGCTGCCTCAATTGCGGTTGTAGATCCGGATTTAAATACCTGATACACACTTTCTTGATGGCTATGGTTGTGAAAACAATGATGGAAGATACAAAATCTATTTTACACTACACCATCTTCCATCAAGTTGGTTTTCATCCATTTTTTGGAAGTTAATAATAACTTGTCATAATAATCAATAAAACTTTGTGCTTTGTAAAATTTCATACAAGTCACAAACTTATTTGCATAACTCACAATTAGTTTTTCAACACTACTTCAGGCATCTATGGTGTCCCACACATTGAACATTCACAGTCGAATGGCCCCACCATTATCTAAGCATGCGGTAGGAAATCTTTGGCAACAAGCTGCTTCTCCATTAGTGGAAATGAAGGGAATGATAGAATTGCATGATTTGGCATAAATGGTCATAAAAATGGTGAAAAGTATTGATGCAGATTATATAAGTACACTCCAGGGTGATGGGTTCCCTAAGGTTATTGTTGAAGTAGGCTACTCAGTTAGTTATTTAGTTGCATTTAGTTAGTTGTAGTAACTTAATGTTATATAAATAGTAGCTGTAGCATTTATAATTCATTCAATAAGAAATGAGAATATTCATTCTCCCATTTCCTTGCTTTCTCTGTTCAATCTCTCTCTGAACTTTCCCCTCTTCCCAATTCTTCTCACATGGTATCACGAGCAAGTTTCTTGGAGAGCTTTGTTGTGCGCAATTGATTGCTTTGTTCATCACCTCACAATGATTGTTCTTTGTTCAATTCTCACCTCGTGGTGTTCGATTTCTCACCTCACGGTACTTGATCATTTTGTTTGTTTACCTCACGGTGTGTAATTTCTTGATTTCTCTGTTCTTGCTTCATAAATCTCGATGGCGAACCCTAATCCTCTCATGGATCCTACAAGCGTTTATTACTTGAATCGTAATGAACAAACTGGAGTATCACTTTTATCACCAACACTCAGTGGTGTAAATAACTTTCGTTCTTGGTCACGAGCTACGACCTTATCCTTGAAATCTAAGTAAAACTTGGTTTTGTTGATGGAGCTCTTCTGAAACCTGAAGCAACTAGTACGGATTTTGCAGCATGGGATAGATGCAATACCATGGTGATGTCTTGGTTAATCCATTCTCTAGACCCATCAATTAGATTGTGCATTCTATGGATGGACATTGCTCATGAGATACGGAATGATTTGTAAAGAATATACTATCATAAGGATGTTTCTCGAATTTCTGATCTGCAAGAAGTGATTTATACTCTAAGACAAGGTGATCTTTCTATTACCTCTTATTTCACACATTTGAAGGGTTTATGGCAACAATTGCATAATTTTAGGCCAATTCCCTCGTGTTCTTGCCAAACACCTTGCACATGTGAATTGATTCCAATCACCAATAGTTATAGGGAAGATGACCATGTCATCAGATTTCGGAAATGCCTGAATGAGAAATGTTCGGCTGTGAAGTCACAAATCATGTTGCTCAAATTCCAGCACTGGGGGTCTTTCTATGGAGGGAATATTGTCCTTGAATGTCTCAGTAGTTACCTCTTAGCCCATTTATTCTACACAAATATCTCCTCAGTTAAGGTTACATCAACCAGAAAATGTTCTTGGATCAGGAATTCAATAGAATTCATAAATGAGCAGCTCTCCATTCCTTCATCAGGGTACTTTAGTGCATTGAACACATTAATGTCATCTGCTGATCATTAACTCGCATGGTAGCTCCCCTTTTTGAACATCAATGAGAGTCCTTCTTATTGATAGGAAAGGTTTTCCAAGGATGATATGGACTTCCTTAATGTCATCTGCTGATCATTAAGGACACGCACAATCTGTCCCTATGATTATTCTTTCCCATATCCCATCCTCTATTCACATCATGGTGATCATGATCACCATGAAGTTTATTGTCAATACAAATATATATCATGATTAACATATCCATCATTCTCATCATTCCACCCTAGCAACCTAACATCTCCCTCCCCCCTCTTTTAAATTTGTCTAAATAATAATGTGCAGGTTTTTAGAAGAGGCAAATTGTGTAGGGATGTGTATTAATCTCTGCAAAATGCCATATCAATCGTATGTATACTTAGCAACTACTTACATGAGCTCATATTCATGTAATGTTCAAGCACAGTTAATTTATTCTAGTTTCATCAAATAGGGTGTCCCAACAACACACTTAAATAGAATGCCTCTCACATTGGTCACTTTTTTTATAATAACCATCTCCACAAATAACCATATGCCTACCATAAGCTACTTATAAAATGGCTCTTCAAGACTGCCAGTTTCTTAGATTCTTCTAAACTAAGTGTAAATGGAAATGCTTCATTATTCAGGTCAAGGAAGTAAACAAGTGAAATCTATATTGAAACAGAGTGCATTTTAACAGAGTGCATTTTAAAGGAAACCTTATGGTTCTGTCATTTCATCAAGCAAATTAGAAGCAAGTTTAAGAACAAATCCACTACCAACATTTTTAGAAAGGACCAAGTCATCACGTTAGACAATCTCACCATCAGTTATGCACAAACAAATAGAGGGAAAGAGAAAGTGATAGAATCCATATACACTGTAATATTACACAAATCAAAATTTGCTTTAATAACAAATCAATTTAATAGCACATATTTGCCCTAAATAAAAAAATACCTTATACAGTAGTTTGGCGGGAGAGGCGACTTGAGAATGCTCTTCTTCAACCTCTGAATCAAACAGGGGCGGCGGAGTAAATAGAGAGAAGACATAAGAGAGTAAATAGAGAGCATAACAGGGGCGAAAATAGAAAGAAGAAGAAGAAGAAGAAAGGAGGAGGAGGAGGAGGAGGAGGCGGCCGTACCTATGCGGTTGAGGGAACACAGAACAGGGGGGCGGCACCAGTAGGGTTGAGGGAATGTGAAAAAAAAAATAGTGGGAAAGTGAAAAAATGAAGCAACTGACGCAAGTATCCGTAAGCCCTTTTTTTCCCCTTCAAAACCGCCGCTAACATATACACAACCACCGCAATGTTTTAAAGTTTACGACGGTTGCTTGGAACCGCCGTGCAAACTGCCGCAAATTAATACCGATGACGGTTCTGATAGAACCGCCGCAAAGTGATTGACGCAAATTACAAATTTCCATGTAGTGCATGAGGAAAACAAATTTGTCCACCCTAATCAGAACATCATCAATTCTACCTTCATGGTGAGCGATGGACCTATCAGCCAGGTGTAGAGTAACTATTGTAGGTCTAGCTTCCCCAATGCCAAGTTGCTTGAAAGTAGACATTGGCATCAGATTGATGCTAGCCCTAAGGTCACACAAAGCCTTACCATGTGACACCCTCTACCCCGCATACATATAAAGCATTAAAAGATAGGGTAATTTAAAATAAACATCATTTATTGAAAATCAAAACTAAGGTAAAAGGCACCACATTGTATCAAGTCTCAAATGCGGAAAAAAATAGAAACATAACATAAACAAAACTCAACCCTTGATGTCACATACATAGCTAGTATAGCCAATCCGGAAAATATCCTCGAATACAACTGAACAAACTAGCTAACTACTGAAAAACTGGAAATCCTAACTAAAGAGTCACGGTTCCTCGGAGTCACTCCTCAACTGGCTGCTCATCGTCCTCTGCATAAAAGATACATGCCACAACAAGAAACATAGAGATAGGGAGAAGAAACATGTATACGAATATAATGGCAAGGAAGCGGTTAGCAAGACGAGCATACATCAAACAAGCATGTTATAGCAGACAACAATATAACATATCAACATCATCATACACCCGTGTATGCTATGCAATGCAACTCTGCTCCACTACTACATTATGCACTTGGATCCGTTCTATCTCAGGAAGTCAACTTCGGACTTATATTTTCACATAAGATTCAATCCTAATGGTTTTTACTAATCCAGTGATCATCAATTTCATTAATATTGAATAAATATCCATGTCTTACAAAAGGGGAATTAATCTTTTAATCTCAATTCATTTAATTGTCCCTAATGGCTCAAAGATTAGTCCCTAGGGTCTTGCCTATACCATTTGGTAGTCCTCACTCTCATTACTATAATTCAGTCTTATGAACAAAGGGGAACAATCTCCCTTAACGTCATTAACAGATTTAACACATGCATAACAACAATCAACAACCAATACATCACAAACTCATAAACATGTCAATTCATTCATTCAAGGCATTCATTTATCATCATACTCATAATAGACAACCTTTATCAATAAGACTCATGCCAACGTCATCATTATAAACAGTTTAACATCGAATAGCAAATAAGCATATAGGCATACAAACATGTTATCAAACGTAAAGAGTTATGGGAACCCTTCGTCTTACGCTAGCCCCAAGCCTACATACTCATATTATTTCTTCTCCCCATACCTGGTATGCGGTTCGCTATTCAAAAGAAGAAAAAGAGTCCTCTAGGGTCTCGTCTCACGAGCACTTATCTACGACCTCAAGAACAAAAAGGAAACACCTTAATTAGGCTCTTAGACCAAGAAATCAAAAGGGAAAAGAACGAGAGGGACGAGGTGTACGAACCTTACCTTGTTTGAAGGTTTAAACAACGAATACAATGATCACGTCTTTGCAGCGATGTTCTCCTATCAAAGAATGGTGAAGAATGGTGCAAGAACGGATTACCTTGGGAGAGTTTTCTAGAGATGGTTGATGGAAATTGAGAGAAAAAGAGAAGGGAGGCAGTTCTGAGTGTTGGGACGTGATAGACTAGGGTTTAGATCGTGTTTCAAGGGTTAAAAGCGGGTTGGAACACGAGTTGGACTTAAAAAGAACCTAAAATACATTTTCTGGTTCTGCACGTCTTCGCGGGGCGAAATGCCGTTTGCGGGGCGAGCCAGAGAACCAATTTATGTCAACTGGATTCATGGGGCGAACCCGAAAGCGCAAAGCTGAATTTTAGATTTTCGCCGAGCGAGTAAATGCTTGTGGGGAGAGACTGAAAAAGTAGAATTTGGCCAAAACACCTAAAATAAGACTTGTAGATAATTCTCTTAGCTTTCCAACGCATCAAAGATCACCCCAATCGGACATTTAGAACTCAAGATATGGCTAAAATTCTGAAACAGGTTATTAGGACTCTAAAACGATTGAACCTTCCTAATGCTAAACCTCCCCAAACATGAACTTAGACATCCAGAACAAGCATAACAAGCATATATAAACATATATAAGCTAAGTCTAACACATTAACATTTGTTAACATAGGGTGGAATTCAGGGTGTTACATACCATAGTAATTATTTCCTATTGAGAATGGAATTGTGAAACTGCCAGGGTCCTTCATCTTAGCAATAGGCTATATTCCTTGGTCATTACCACTGTTTCAAACTCGGCCAACTTTATCCTCTTTGTTAAAACATCTTTCATGAACTTGGTGTAGTTAGGCATTTGCTATACAGCCTCAACTAGTGGAATATTAATGTTCAATTGCTTGAGAATTTCCAGGAACTTGCCGAACTGTTTTTCTTGAGTTGTTTTTTTCAATCTTTGTGAAAAACGTTGTGGAGGCCTATCAGGTATCAGCTTGGGTAGGGGCTGCACAGAAGTGTCTTTGTTTGAATCTTTAGAAGTTGCAATTGGAGTGACCACTTCAGTTTCTGCCTCAGTTCCAGAACTTTGACCTTTATTGTTCTGATTCTTGCCCACTACACCAGGGAGTTCTTTCCCACTCTTGAGGTTTATGGCTTTACATTATTCCTTACTATTACCGCGTGATGATGAAGGGGTCTCTGTGTGGAGGTAGGGAAGGCACCACTTGGCCTATTGTTCAGGGCATTAGCTAGCTGTCCTCTTAGTGTTATAGGTTCCTCATGGCAACTCCCTGGTTCTGAATTTGAGCTTTAATTTCATACAGGAAAGCCTTTAAAATAGTTTCTAGAGAAGAGTCCTTAGTGGAAGTCTGAGCCTGTTGTTGTTGATTACCCTGCCCTTGCTGCTATTGTTGCTGCCCTTGTTGTTGAAATCCTGATGGACTATTATTGTTATTGCTCCATGACAAATTAGGGTGCTGCCTCCAACCAGGATTGTAAGTATTGGAATAGAGATTGTTGTTCCTATTGTTCCCCAGATAATTAACCGTGGATTGCTTGGGAATTCCTCAAATAGATGTCGTCCCCCATATAAAACACATGAAAGATAATTCATAAAAGCATTATACGCATAACCTAAGGAGAAAAAGGCATCTGGGCTAGCTCCCCAGGCTATAGAATCATCCACTCCTTGGGCCCGCCGGGGAAGACTAAGCCCAATTTTATTGATCCACTCCCTAGCCAAAATATGGGCAAAATTGTGGACTGCCCAATTGCCTTGGGAATCAATGTAGTAGCTAACCTTGTGATCCAACAAGGCTTGAGGAATATCACCATTAACAAGATGGGCTAACGGACCAGGATTGGGCAACCAATTGTCCGCCCAAAATCTCGCAGTATTACCATTATCCAGGCGCCAAACCAACTGCTTATTAAAGTTGTCCCAATTCTAACAAATACCCCTCCAGAAGTTTGATCCAGCCCTCTTAGTATCAAGTTTTGGGAAACCCACCATGCCACATTTATATTTACTTCTAATCAAAGACGCCCAAAGTGAATCAAGGGAGTTACAAAGGTTGCAAGCGGCCTTCATTATGAAAACCGAATTCACGTCTCCAGTAGCTTGAAGACCCAAACCTCCATCTTTCTTCGGTCTGCAGACTTGATTCCACTGCAAGTAGTGAATTTTTTGATGGTTTGCCTCATCACCCCAAATAAAGGATCGACACATTTTGTCAATATCATCACAAACCCTCTTTGGAAGCACACTGGATTGCATCACATAAGTAGGAAAAGCTTGAATAACAGATTTAGCTAGAGTGATTCTGCCTGCAAAAGAAAGGTTTCTCACCTTCCAAGAATTAAGCCGATGTTTCACTTTATCAATAACAAATTTAAAAGTGTCTCTATTAACTCATTTGTGAAAGATAGGGATCCCAAGATATTTACCAAGATCGTCTGTCATATGAAAGCCCATCTTATTACTAATATTAACTCTGCTCTCCCAGCCCACATTATCAGAGAAAAATATTCTTGTTTTTTCTTGACTAACCTTTTGGTCAGAGCTCGTACAAAAGGAGTTGAGGATGAAATTAATAATTCTAGCCTGCTCCAAGTTAGTTTCAGCAAAAAGAATAAGATCATCTGCAAACGCCAAGTGAGAAATCTTAAGACCTCTTCTGGAAACCTGAACTAGACACCACTGTTTACCAGATACCGCCACCTCAATCAACTGGAAGAGGCGCTCAATGCACAAAACAAAAAAGATAAGGGGAAAGAGGATTCCCTTGTCGAATTCCCATAGCAGGCTGAAATTCCTCCAAAGCTTCACCATTCCTTAAAAGGCGCATTTTTGGCATGGAAATACAAAACCAAATAAGATGAGTAATTCTTTGAGGAAACCCAATGTCTTCAAGAGTATCTTTAATAAATTTCCATTTTAATCTGTCGTAGGCCTTCTCCAAGTCGATCTTAATAGCCATCCAACCCTTTCTCCCCTTCTTCTTTTTCATAGAGTGGAAAATCTCCTGGGCCACAATGATGTTGTCCTGACTATGACAATTTGGCCCAAAGGAACATTAAGCTGGGCCAACTAGTTTATGTAAAAAAATTCCTTATTCGACGGGCCAAAAGCTTGGTAACCGTTTTATACGAAACATTTACATAACCCAATTGGTCTAAAATTCTTCATACTGGAAACCTCCTCCATATTGGGTATCAGACTTATGAACGTGTCATTGAGGTCTTTGGCTTTCCACAGCTCGCAAAAACACTCACTAACAAACTTGTTCATCAAGTCACCAACAATGGGTCATTAATTATGATAGAATATAGCCTGGAAACCATTTGGGCCAGGGGCTTTAAAGGACCCAATGCTTCTGATGGTGCGAGATATCTCTTCTTTAGTAACATCTTTGTCTAGTAACGTGAGCTCCTCCACCTCCAGATTAGCAAAGTGGCCCCGCAAACAGAAAGGGGTGAAAGGAGACTCATCTTTGAACAGCTCCTTATAATAATCAGTAGCCATAACTTCTAACTTGTCTGCGTCAACAACCCACTTGCCATGCTCATATTTAAGTGCCTCAATATGATTTTTACGTCGTCTAATAGCAGTAACACCATGAAAAAATATAGTGTTTCTATCACCAAACTCCAACCACTTTGATCTGGACTTCTGGAACCACATTAACTCTTCATTTGCAAGAACTTTTTCATATTGCCTCCAATCTTGCTTCTGCTCCATCAAGAGATGGTTATTGCAACCCTTGGCCAACTTTCTGTCAATGTCTCTAATTTTACGAAGAAGGGATTTCTTTTTTTCAAATATATTTCCAAACGTAGTTTTAATCCACTCCTTTAGAACCCCTTGCAACTCATTCAAACACATGTTCCAGTTGGAGCTCTCATTTCCCCAATTGTCTTGAATGACCCTGTTGAAGGTTCTGTGGGTAATCCAAGAAGCTTCAAATCGGAATGCACGACGTCGATGATTAAGCCGCTCAATTTTATTAAGGTGCCTCAACAAGGGCTTGTGATCAGATTTGAACCTTGGGAGATGGTAGATGTCAGCTTCCGCAAACTTCAACCTCAAATCCAAGTTAACAAGGACCCTATCTAACCTCTTTTGCACTCCACCAACCTGCCAAGTAAAGGGATCTCCTTTGAAGTCGGCATCAATTAATTCACAGAAATGGATAGCATTCGAAAAGCCAAATCATGTCTCTGGGGGCCAACCAAACGAAGACCACACCGCTCATTGCCATGAACTGTGGCAATAAAATCCCCCAAAAGGGCCCAGGGACCTTCCACATCTTGATACAGCTCAATAATCTCGTCCCAAAGGAGTTGCTGCTGAGGGTAATAAGGACTACCATAAATGGCTGTAAGGAACCGAGAATTATCATCCTTCCACTTCACCTTCATAAGGATCATTTGAGAAGAGGAGGACATAATATCAACCTGTCAGACTGAAGTGTCCCATAAGCACTAGATACCACCAGCCTGGCCATTAGCCTCTTGCACGAAATGTCCATCAAAACCAAGTTTTCTGATAACTTGACTCGCCCTACTTCCACTAAGGTGAGTTTCTGTAACATCCCTGGCAGCTCTATGGATTGACGTCTGTCCCCACAAACCAACACAGTTCTTTTCAGCGTGCTTTGTCCTCACTCACACGCTTCCTAGGAAAACTTTCTAGGAGGTCACCCATCTCAGAATTGCTCCAGGTTAAGCACGCTTAACTGTGGAGTTCTTAAGTGATGGGCTACCGAAAAGAAGATGCATCTTGTTGATATAGGTAGTACCAATCAATTCATATAAGTCATCCTCAACTGTATAGTCCTATACCTACACATTCTCAGGATCCCTCTCATTCCGATTTGTAATTGGTTCATTCATGTGTCCCTTTGCCTAGAAGCCTGCCAGGAATCGCTCCTTGTCCATCCCTTCTTGCACCTGCGACCATTCCCCGCCCTCGTCAGCCCCGGGTGTCACATGCCCACTAGCTTCCGCTTGGTTCGTCCCCGAACCACACTATACTGGGAGAGGTGCCGCTCTGATACCATTTGTAACATCTCTGGCTGCTCTATGGATTGACGACTGTCCCCACAAACCAACACAGGTCTTTTCAGCGTGCTTTGTCCTCACTCACGCTTCCTGGGAAAACTTCCCAGGAGATCACCCCCCATCCCAAAATTGCTCCAAGTTAAGCAAGCTTAACTGCGGAGTTCTTAAGTAATGGGCTACCGAAAAGAAGATGCATCTTGTTGATATAGGTAGTACCAATCAATTCATATATAGTCATCCTCAATTGTATAGTCCCATACCTACACAGTCTCAGGATCCCTCTCATTCTGGTGTGTAATCGGTTCATTCATATGTCCCTTCGCCTAGAAGTCTGCCAGAAGCCGCTCCTTGTACGTGCCTTCTTGCACCGGCGACCACTCCCCGCCCTCGTCAGCCCCTGGTGTCACAGTTTCGACCAAAATCAAGAAGGAGAAATCAAATTCTCTGCGAATATCCTTTATAAGGCCAGCAAAGCCTCTACCTGCAGTGCCTCTGTTGTTCCAACAAAGCATATTCATTTAAACGAGTGAGGAGGATGGGACTCCATTGCCCTAGAGACATCCATTGTGATAGACCCAACAATATTCACATTATTATCCACTATTCCAGAAGACAAGGCATGCAACGAGCCATTACCTCTAGAGACACTACAAATATCTTGAACCGTCGGAGAGAACCCAACATTTCTTCGCTGATCCTCCACAAAAGCCAATTCTTCTTCATTTACCGGGACAAGGGCTTGCCGACAGTGGCTGATCTAGGACCCGGGGGCAGTGGGGGCAACAAATTTTCAAAATATTTATTAATAAATATCATCATATATACGAAGATAAAAACATTAATGTTAAAATCATAAAATTTTAATATATCTATCAAATAAATCACATACCTCATAATTGCCTTCTACATGACTTTACAAGATTGCAGTGAAAGATTGCAATGAAGGTTGTTGCTCATTTGATGATAATCTTCTCTTCAAAATTTTTTTCATTGTCTCCTACAATTAAAAAAAAACAAAATTAACACATTTAATTCGATGTTTAACCAATTAATTTCATAAAATGCTATAGTTATCCCAAAATCCCAATTTTAACCCTAACCTAAATTAACTATCATATTCTTCAAAGAATCAAACAAAGGGCATAAATAAATATTGTCAAAAAAAAAAGACAAAGGGCATAAATGATGTGATGGCCATAAAAAGACAAAGTTCCAGACCCCAATAAATGCAATCAATTTTAACTCTAAGTGAAGTAAAAGAATATGATAAAAAAAACAAGTAAAAGAAAATGACGGAGGAGAAAGATATACAGAAAGCGGCGCAACTGAGGAACAAAGGAGGAGGCAGAGCCGGCGGTGGAAGAGGAATCGGACTTGGCTATGACAGTGGAAGAGGAATTGCATCTGCTGCAACTGACGGACTGTGAGAGATGAGAGAGATCTAACTTGGGTGGACGCTTTGTTGGGACCGCTGTGACCCCTGGACTGACGACAGAGGGTCGGCGGTGGAGGCTGGTGGAGGTTCTGGGTTGGAGAAGAATGAAGAGTGGTGGTGGGGTCTCTTGGTAAGTGTTGTGGTCCAAGTGTAAGATACCCTAATGGCATTGGGTGCAATTTTTTACAACTATTGGGGGCAAAAAAAATTATACATAAGGTTATTATAAAAAAAAAATTAATTTGAGAGGGTGCATTTGCATACCTCATGACTATGTAGATCCGCCCATGCTTGCTGAAACGGACCATCAATCTCCATACCAGAGAGTAAAGCCTCTCCATGAGCTTTGTTTTTTCTACACATTATTTCTAAGATTCTCTGTTCTTCTTATCGGCTAACACCCTTCGAGGGCTTAGGGGCGGCTGACTCAGGATGAAGTTGAGCTTCCTTATTTTCTTTTGCATGGGGTTTACGTGAAATCCTTGAGGAACCCGGAGGGCCCATATTCTATTGCTCAGTGTTACTCTTTTCCAACTTTTTATGGGCCCATTTGCTATTGTTTTTGGAAGGGGACCCATTTTGGGGATTCTTTCCTGCATCAGGTTTTTTAATTTTAACAAACATCTGCCTATTTGTTACCTTTTGTCCAGAGGTCCCACTTACCTCAACATTAAAGAATGGCGCTTCTTACGGGATACCCTCTTCAACCGACTCTTCCTTATCATATGATAACGTATCAAATCTCGATCCTGACACAGAGTTACCATTTAAATCATTAGGCACAGAATCCTTTATCCCCTGATTGAGTGTCATAACCACCTAAGTTGTTTTCACAAATCTACGCCTAGTATTCTGGACCAAACTCCAGGGTCCCAACTCCAATTTCTGATTCAGTTCCTCATTGCTCACCATAATCTTAGCTTCAAATTTATTTTCTTTATTAGGGCTGATGTCAGCATGGTCGCCTGGTGGCAAGGTTGCAGCATCCCCTCCTCCGCACTGGTTTGGTTGTCGGTCACCGCAACCTTCTCCTCAACCTCAAGGATCTTTCTGCACTGAACTTTTTTGTTACCGTATCTTCCACATCTAAAACAAATGGAGTGAAGCCCTTCGTACTCTAGGTGCAGTTTCGTACCTATGATAATAATGTGGGAAGATAAAGGCTTATCTAGGTCCAGTTCCACACAAATTCTAGCGAATTTACCACGATCATGAATTGATGTCAGCTTGTCCACCTTTAACATGGTATCCAGGTGTGAACCGATCATTTTGAGAAAATTATCATTACATAACTCGATAGGTAACTTAGGTATTCTAATCCAAACCACTGCCTTACGAGTCATGGAAGCCGTTAGAGAGAAAAAAAAAAGGGTCTCCATCTTTGAACAATCAAATAATGGTTCGCCACTTTCCAAGGACCTTCAAAGAGAGCGTGCCTATAATCCTCCACTGAAGATAACTTCACCAGATAAAAATCATCAGTCAAATCAGTAATTTTCATTGAGCCATGTTTCTGCCACTCCTTATGTAACTTATTTTCCAGAAGCCTGAAGTTTGAAATAGACAACTGTAACCACGAGAAGGGGGGTTGAATTGTGTTTATCAGAAATTAAAATAAAGTTGGAAACTTTTCGCACATAGAAGTTAGGTTCAAACAAGTGTGAAAGCACTATACAGACAGGTGACCTTTCTGGTGTATTTTAACAGAAAAACACACAAGCATACAAAATGAAAACAAGCTTGATATTCACACTTTAACCCTTTTAGTTAGAAAGCAGATAATATAATCAAAGCAACAAAAGAGTTTAAGGGAAGAGAGATTAACACAGCTATTTTTCCTGGTTCACTTTTTAACACAAAGAGCTACGTCCAGTCTTTGGCAACACCAAGTTTTATCCACTATAACTGATCAGGTTAGAGACTCCAAGTATTGTTTGCACACCTAGCCTCTTCAGGCTCCAAGACAAGTATTCTTTGCTCACTTAGCCTCTTCAAGCTCACATAGGTTTGTTTTGAGAAGTTTGTTTGTAATAAATACAATCAGACAGACAATTCTTTCACTAACATGCAGAGAGTGGATTAAATGTAAGCTCAGGAAAGACTGCATAATAACTTCAAATAATTGAAGAATACAGATTGAAAGAATGAAGAAATTAATGCGCAGAGTAATGGCTCTTTAATGCTGTGTATCTTTCATCTTCAATGACTTCTGTATTTATAGCCTTCAAGCATTTAAGATCCGTTAAAGACATTCTTTCAAACGTTGGCTTCAAGCAGAACTTCATTAAATGTAGTAGAGTCGTTCTGGGCAGCCATTAATACAATAGAAACATTGGTTGTACTCTAACAAGGAGGATCATGACTTTATGCATCGAGCAGTAGCCAAATCAGAGTTGTGCAGAATGCTTTTGTACTTTGCAAAGCATGTTTCCTTTTTCGTGTAATAACCAAGAGTACTAGGAAATAAAGCATGTTGGAAACATTCTTTAACTGGATGTTATCTCTGATTTCCTAGGTTGCTTGTGAGAATGACCTTCTGAATTTCTTGATAAGCGTGAGAGAGAGCTTCAGAGTCTTCTGTATGAGGGGACAGTTTCCAAAAGCTTTTTGTATTCTAGTTCCCCATCGAAGAACCTTAGACAAGTATGAGAACATAGCAGAGACAAGTTGAAACTTAATTGCAGAAAGTCAATATCCAAGTCAGCAGACAGGTTGACTTCTGCTTCTCCAGACAGGTGGTCATCTATATGGGCAGACAGGTGAGAAGGTAACTTCTTACTGTTTTGATCTGCACACTTGATAGATAGGTTAGCAACCAAAATGAAGGTTAATTAAATCATTAACAAATGTGTAGTTTTCATCAAAACTTAGGGAAATGCACATCAGACATTTTAGAAACTTAACAAAGTTAACCCTCTTGCCAAGAACTTTCACAATCAGTGTATTTTTCCAAGGCTTTGACCACTGTTCTAACTCCTCATCAGATAGAGGAATTTCCGGCCCAGGAGAAAAAGGTTTTTCCTCTCCCTTTTCTCTATCGTCCTTATACCATCTATCTTCGGGCAATTCTTCATCCATACAATCTCCCTAGCATTCCTCCTCCATAACCTCTTCCCCAGCCACGTTCATCAGAATCTCCTTATTAGAGTTTGGAGAGAGTGATTTGTTAGTTTCATCCATGCCATCTTCCGCTTCGTTCCATTCCTCCACTAACCCATCCATACGTATTGTTGAAAGTGCCTCAAAATCAAAGTGTTAAACTGCAGAAATTTTGTGACCAGAAACCAGATAATCGATTATGGGATCAGCCACAATCGATTATGAATCTTCTGCCAGGAATCCTGAAGTTTCAGAATAGTGGACAGACACCTGATAATCGATTACGGGGAGGCCGTAATCAATTACGGTAATCGATTATGCAATTCTACTTAATCGATTATTGCACGTCAGTTTCTGATATTTAAGTTTGTTACAACAGATTGGGTAAACAAATCTGGGGTTTTTTTTGTGCGTTTTTCAGAGCGAGAAAGAGAGAAAAAAACTAGAGAATACTTTCACTTTGTATTACATTGATTCTATTATGAATTGAGAGAAAAATCAAGAGAGGATTGGAGAGATCAAGGGTTGTGTGAAAATAGAGAGACGAAAGGCTTGGGTTTTCTTGTATGTTCATCTCAAAGAAGGTGGAGTGAAGATCTAAGAGATCTCTATTGTAATCTTGATCAAAGTTCATAGTGGAGGAGGCTCTCTCCCGTGGATGTAGGCCACATTGGCTGAACCACGCTAAACTGTGTGTGCTCTCTCCCTCTCTTCTTCCTTTTTCTCTTTTCTGCTGCCATAATCGATTATCTGCTGTACATAATCGATTATCATAGCTTGCTGTGCTTTTATTTGTTGTTTTGCGATTATTTCTGGCTGGTTGTTTGCTATAGTGTTTCTTCTACATTAACTGTATTTGGTTTAGGTTGCAAAACTCTATTTCTTGGTACTATGTAGTTTTTGGTTATTGTTTCAAGGATCTTCTTTGGATTCTTTCATACATAGAACCAACACGTATCTTCACCTTCTTTTTACTCCTTTGAGGAAGTTCTTCCTGAGAGGATTGAGAAGTGCTGTTTGCCATATTATCGCCACCACTCATCACAAACCCTATCGACTTTGAATAATATTATTGACCAATAGAGGTTACAAACTAAAGAAATTAACCAAGCTGCAGCAACTTCAAGCTGATTTGTATCTCATCTCAATGTTTTCAGCATTCATTCGTTTATATATCTATATAATACCTAGAGCTGTCAGTTTGGCCGTAAGCCCTAGGGCCAGCCCATCTAGCCCACAATAATAGCCCAACCTATTTTGCCCATAATTAGAGCTGTCAAATGGGCCACCCTAACCCATTTAGCCCTAGCCCAAGTTGGTCAAGGCCAAAAGGCCCACATTAAAAAAATCCCACAAGTTCAAAAAGCACTAAAAAGCCCTAGGGGCCAAGGCCAGCCCATGGGCCATAATTTTTTGTGATAGTCCTAATTTTTTTATTTTTTTTATAAAACTTGACAAAAAGAACAACAATTATAATCACTCTAATATAATGTAATAATATCATTCAACCTATGAAATTAATTATTCAAATATGTATTAAATGCTATAGTTTTCTCTAAAAAATTGAAGAGAAAGCATTGTTTTATCTCTTTTCATCCTTGTCTTTATATGAAATGAATTGTTAAAATAGATAACTGATATCAAATTATTGCAATAGATAATATTCCAGCTAAGGGAAATCATTCACTTAGATTCCCTAAGTGGTTGTACGGTTAGTGAAGGAAAAATTATAGCATATAACACATATTTAAATAGATAATTTCATAGGTTAAATGATGTTATTACATAATGTTAAAGTGATTATAGTTATTGTTCATTTTGTCAAGTTTTATAAAAAAAAAAAAATAGGTCTATCAAAAAAATTATGGCCCATGGGTTGGCCCTGACCCTTAGTGTATTTTAGGGCTTTTTGGTCCTGTGGGATTTTTTTTTAATGTGGGCCTTTTGACCCTGTGACCCATTTGGCCCTGGCTCACATGGACGAGGGCTAAATGGGTTAGGGCCGGCCCATTTCCCAACACTAAATCTTCTTACGTCTAATTTTTCATTCGAATTTTTCATCTCTACATAATATGTTTTTTTTTTCTTGTGAGCTATATAGTAATGAGTTTTAGTTTATATCTTTGTGATATAAATGTTCACCAATATAATATACTTCTTTAAATTGGTAATATTTTAAACCTGGAATTGTTAAAGTGAAATTGTTGAAAAGTGGAATTGTTTGAATGGATTTTTAAAATTCTTTCAATTCATATAGATAGGAATCAACCGTAACCTTTAATTCCAATCTCCATTAAAAAATATTTAAATTTAAATTTGAAATGATAATAATTTAGTTAATGAAATTAATTGTATATAATAATTTACTTAATGAAATTAATTGTATATATCTATTGTAATAATTATAGTAATTATAGTTATAATTGGCTCCAATCATATAATAGAACCTTTCATTTCTAAAAATGCATCACTACCAAAAATTCTCCACAATAAGCATTTATATAAATATATAATAATGATAATAACAAAATCAACTAATTGCCTAAAAAATTATTAAGCAAGATTACGAAATCTAAAATTAAAATAATAAATCCATAAAACTGATTATTAAATTTATCATTTTTACAATATCTGCAATGAAAAAATTATTATAGAAAATAATTTTTAATTTTTAAAATAAATTTTTTTTTTAACTTGAAGTTGTTTAAATGAAAAAATAAAAAAAATTAATTGATATAGACATTAGTCAATTGAGTGTCTTTCGTTCCAATCCCTATTCACAATTTTTTAAATTTAAACTTTGACTCAATTGAATAAGTTTTAGGAACTTAGGGACCAAAATGAATATTTTAAAAACTTGGGGACCAAATTGAATATTGAAAAACAATTTAGAGACCAAAAATGTAATTTAGCCTAATAGTTATAATAAGCTTCAATCACATGATAGACCTTCGATTTCTCAAAACTATTTATTTTTTAATCAAAACAACCAATTCCATCATTTAGAAGAGATTCTAAATATTAGCCATTTATGTAAACAAAAATATTCCACGAAAAATCAATTTAAAAGATATACATTTTTAGAAATTGAAATCTATATCTATCTATATTTATAATCTATCTATCTATCTATCTATAAACAATACATTTATATCCCCTATGCAATGTCATGTTGCCATGTATCATATTCCCTATGTAGGAAATGCAGTCATGTGTCATATGACAAGTGTCAATACTACAAATTTTTTTTTTGATTTATTATTGTATTATAAAATTTACAAAAATAACAAAATAAAAATAAAAAATGAGTGAAAATTACAATTATGTAAACCGAATGGATATATCTGCCACCAATTGATCCGTTGAAAATAGATAAGATTATTTACATTTAAAATTTAAATTTTGAAATAATAATTAAATGACATAATTAATGCAACCACGGAAATTCAACTTTTTGAATACAGAAATTAACCCAAATGAAATTAATGTTTAAACGGAAATGAAATTAATGGAAATTATTTAGATTTAAAACTATTGATCTGTTGAAATTAGATAAGATTAATTACATTTAATTTTTTTTTTGACAATAAAAATTTAATTTTTTTTAAATTCAAAAATCAGTCTTTTTTTTTTTATATAAAAAAAAGTTTAGATTGGGGGAATGCACGCCTCCTTACAAGGCCAGGGAATACCACCAACCTCAACGAGGATTTATAGTGAAATTTATATATTGCCTACCAACAGGGGAGATCTAGGAATCAAAAATCAGTTTTAAATAAGATTATTTAAAACATATCTTATAATACTAAAATTATTAACAAATAATTCTAAAAATCATCAATAATTTATCCCGTATGAGCACGGGATCAAATTCTAGTTTATATACAATTGAGAATAATCTCAAGAGATATACTTCCACATGTCAAGTTTTAGATCAATTCCTCAATGAGAATTTTCATACTTGGCTTCACCATATTGCTTCCCTCCAATTTTTGCTTATGGTAATCTTTGACTCGCATTAAAAGAGAGATATGCCCACAATTATATTAAAGGAAATTGCATTAGTGATGGATCATTCATATAAATCAATCATATTTTTAAAAATGGTATTTGCACACCAATACAATAAAACAAATCGATTTTATAAACGAAACAATCCAATATATAAATAAAAAAAGGTTGTATGAATTTAATTCAAATTTAAATGCACACCCATCTCATTAACCATTAACCAATTCATTTAATACAAATAAATCATGATACATTAACCTGATTAGCAATTTCATGTGTCCTTCAAATGTCAATCAAATACACATATGCAAAAAATACTATATGCCATTAATATTATAGACATATATCGATACACATTAAATTGATTGACAATAGCATTTATTTATTTATAATTTTATAACAGTTGGGTCAATTTAATTGCCATGCAATCAATATGTACATCATAAGAATGCTAACATAATATCTATCTATATCTATAATAATAAGGATTTTTCTATCATATGCAACTTTGCACAAGTTAAGAAATCCAAAAATAGCAATTATTTATTGGAAAACTAAGCATTTCAGTTTTGAAAGTATAAAATATACAAGTTCCTATGTAACCTTACCTTTTTAAGATTCTTAACATATGCAAAATTGCACAGGTTAAAAAAACCTTAATAGTAATAATAATAATAATATATTCAAACCAGAATAATTCATGTTTCTACATACAACAATTTTTACACATCAACCACGAAATTTCAAGTGAAACAGTACAGATTTCCGACTCATTAATTACCTGCTACCTCTATCAACATTAATTTGATTTTTTTGGATCAAATAATCAGTGAATCAAATCTGAATTTTTTTTTTTTTTTTTGAAATCATGACTTCTATAATGGCTAATTTGAATCAAAACGTATTAATTTGAATGCCATATCTCACTTATTACCATAAATAAATCACATTTTATTGAATGACTGCTTAAAAAATATGTTTGTCTTTTCAATACATACTATACTATACTATATATCTTGAATATTAGAAAATTTATGTTGCCAAGGAAAAAAGAATTACCATTTTCTTTCAGCTGCAGATGGTGATCAGCTTGCAGCAGACACCGGTAGCGAGTATTCTGGGTATGCTGAAATCTCACCTGCAAATTATCAATCAGTTTCTATCATCTCCTCAGTTAAAAATATCCACTTGCAATCTAATGTTAATGCTCAATCAGTATCAGTTGATCGAAAGCATGGGTCAACAACATCTCATAACTCACAATCTTTGACCAAACGATCTCCCTTGACAACAAGAGAGAGGTTAAGTGTCAGAAAAATCTTGAACCTGCAAGTTTTTTTTTTTGATAAGCAACCTGCAAGGTTGTAGGTGGAAGAAATTGAGAGTATCACTCTTGCAAAGGAATCCTGGAGTTTGAATGCCAAGATAATTCGTATGTGGAGCATTCCAAGCTTCCATTTTCTTTCGAAATGGTTGTTTCATGATGCTTTTGTAAGACTTAGTTTATAGATTTCATTTGGTTTAAATATGTTTTTAATCCTCGGAAGATGAGTGGATTTTGATTTTGGTCCCCTTAAAATTCTTTCTTGGGTTTTCATCCCTCTAAAAATATGAAATTACTAATTTTGGTCCCTATAAATTGAGAAAATTTTGGTTTTGATTCCCTATAAATTGTTTTTCTTTGATTTTCATCCCTCTAAAATTTGATATTCACCATTTTTAGTCCCTAACATTTATTTTAGGAAAGATAAATATATTTCATTTTAGGGTTCAAGGAAAATTTTAGGTGAATCACATGCTAACACAACACCATATAGGTTATTGGCCTATTGGGTGTCACTATGGATAATCATATGACCTTTTATTAAACACGTAAGTACTTAACAGATGTCATGTGATAGTAGGGACCAAAAATAATGATTTCAGCTTTTACAAGGACCAAAACCAAAGAAATTTTTTACAAGGACCAAAATCAAAATCACTCATTTTGCAGGTACCAAAAACTTATTTAACCCATTTCATTTTTATAATTTTTCAGAGGTTCTATTTTTTAAAATGTTTCTTAAAAGCGCTTGCTTCGATACCAGATTTATACATGATTTTTAACTCAATGCTGAAAGTTATTTTGATTTAAAGGAATGCCTTTTAAAAGAAATAATGAATACTATTTGCAATGGAGTTTCGAATTTGATCAATGTAGATAGTTGAGTATTAAAAAACAAAACAAAAAAGATGATACAGTTGCTTCAACGTAACCCCAATATTATGAATCTTAAAAAAGTTAGTTGATAAAAGGAATGACTTCTTTAAAATGAATTGTGGTTTTTATTGATAGAAATTACCTAAGTTATTATGGAAACACTTTATTTATAGAAAATACACATTAATATAAATTTTTAATATAAATTTTTTTTTTTTTAATATATATCTTGATTGATAATTTGCTGAAATCTCACCTGCAAATTATCAATCAGTATCTACTATTATTTAACATAATATAAATGATAGAATAGGACATTACCTGGAGGATTTGAGAATAGGACATTACATATATAAGTTACATTTTAATTTTACAGAAGCTCTTAATTCTTACTCGAGTTTTTTTTTTTTTTTGATAAACAAAAATAATATATATGAAGCGGGTACAAGGGGTACCCAAACCCATATACATATGGAGGAGAAGAGAGAACTAGAGTTTGATTTTTTCATTTGATAGAATAAATTTGAACTATAAGTTAATATTTATATTGGTGAATATTTATATATCATGGAAAGAGAAACTATATAAAGAAATATTTTTAATAAATAGATGACAAGAGGTAAACATATCTTACACAGAGATGAAAAATTTACATGATTTTTTCCCCACTTTTTCAGCTTTTTTCCAATGAATCCTTTTTTTTTGGATGTATTGGAATATTGTGGTGCATTTCACTTTGCACTGGAACAATTATTAATATAATAGAGATATAGATAGTTGCCAAACTATATACAGCTTCCTATGCAGTTCATGGTACTTAAACTAGAAATATTGAATGTGTTACTTGTTTTCAAGGCCTTTATTTTGTTTCTGTTTATGATAATAGTGGTGTATTTATTTCAAAATTTGACATTTAAAATAAAAATAAAATAATAAATATAATGGATGAATAAAGTGAACAGATTCAAACACCCAATCGATAAAGTAGTTTAAATGGCATAAATATCCTGCTTTTGGGCGGAAAAAAAATCCAACACTACCTTACTTTTATATATAAATAAATAAATAAATATGAATAAAGATATAATATAAAGATAAAAGATAAAGATATTATTTCACAATAATTATTTAAATCATTATCCTTCTTAACATATAATTAAATTTTATTTCTCCCAACTGTTGTATTTTTAAGGTCATGATTTACAAGATATATAACCAACTATCCATAATATACAATAATAATTAAAAATTAAAAATGTTAACCTTTATAATCTATGATTGAAAGAAACGAAACTTTTATTAATTGTTGGTAGATAATTCCCACCACAAATTTATAAAAAAATTGTATATTTTTAAAATATTTTATGAAAATACTTAGAAGAAATGTATATCCCATACAAGGCAAGATAACTTCATTAACTTGCACGGGAAAGGATCATAAATAAATCAAATAGATTTCAACGAGAGAATACAAAATAATTTGATAGATGTATTTTCTAAAAATAGTTAATTTGCATGGGAAAAGATGATAAATAAATTAAATAGATTTTCAAGAGAAAAGAAAATGATAATATGATAAATAAATCAAATATATTTTTAAGAGAGAAAATAATAATATGATAGATAAATATATTTTCTTAAAGTGGTTAACTTGTATGGGAAAAGAGAAAAAAATCAAATAGATTTTAAAGAGAGAAGGAAATAATAATATGATAGATAAGTATATTTTTTAAAAATGATTAACTAGCGCGAGAAAATAGAAGAAACAAATCAAATAGATTTTTAGGAGAGAAAAAAAATAATATGTTGGATAAACATATTTTTTAGAAATGGTTAACTTTTAAGAGAAAAGAGACAAATAAATCAAATAAATTTTCAAATTCCAAGAGAAGAAAAATATAATAGATAAATATATTTTTAAAAATGATTAATTTTTACAAGGAAAAGATGAGAAATAAATAGCCTGGATTTTTAAAAGATGAAAAATTTATATAATAGATTAAAATATTTTAAAAAATGGTTAATTTGCAGGGAAAAGAGGAGAAATAAATAAACCAGATTTTTAAAAGAAAAAATTTATATGATACACAAATATATTTTATAAAAATGGTTTTAACAGATTTTCAACATAAAAGAAAAATAATATGATAGATAAACATGTTTTCCAAAAATGGTTAACTTCCACAAAAAAAAAAGGAAAAATAAATCAAATAAAAGACACATATGAAGGATGCACGACAACAAAAGGGTCCAAGTTTCGCAAGGCTAATCACTTCAAAGGAGGTAGCTTTGTTGAATTAGCTCTTGGTATTCGAGATCCATGCCAAAGAAGTTCGTACCTAGTTTTTTTATTTTATTTTATTTTATTTTATAAAGTTAATCAACAATGTCAGTTATTAACAATAGTTTTTTGTTTTGTTTTGAATATTAATAATTGTATTTAAAAACAATCTTGGGAATTTTGTATTTTCATACTTTGTTTTATTTGAAGCTATTTGTTTTTGGGTAACCATGACATAGGTACGAAGTATCCACCACCGTTAGCAGTGACTAATCTCCGTCAGGGAACTTGTCGGGCATACAAGACGGGTTCTCCCACCCCAACCATGTTTTCTCTATACACAAGAGTCAAGATTCGAACCCCTGACCACTTGCTTAAGGTATCTAAGTCCCTTACCACTTGGACCCACCACATGTTGGTATTTTATTTGAAGCTATTAATTATTTTCCTACCTCACCAATAATTTATTTTTATTTCCTCACTGTATTCTATTTTAAAGATGATAATCAACAACATATTTAACCAAATATTTAAAAATTCAGTTCCTATACAAAATCCAATTATATTTTCTTGTAATTTTTTAAGGAAATTTTATTCAGCTATTACACTTATTATATGTGACTCTACAATCCCCGGTTAAATCCGTGCATGGTCGCATCACTTGAATTTTTTTTAAAACTATATATTTTTACATATCATTTGAAAGAATGTGTTGTTTTAAATTTATTTATTGTACCAGAAACTCTCACTTTAATTTGGTGGAGATATTCTTTCACAATAATTTTTTAAATCTTTATCCTACCTAACACATAAATAAATTTTATTTTTCCCATTTATTGTGTTTTAAAGAAAATAATTTATCGGATATATAAACAACTACCTATATGGATAATAATGATTAGTAACTAAAAATGTTATATTTTACAATTCATAATTGAAATAAATCAAAATTTTGTTAATTTTTAAAATTTTCAAAAGCATAATACAAAAAAAGGCGGGATTACCGACAGCCAAAAACCATCGGAAAAGCAAAAAATCCATCGGTAAAGCGCGTTTCCGATGGATTTTCCGACGTACCAAATTCCGTCGGTATCCGGCTCGTAGGAAACGGTTTCCGAAAGACGGGTCGGATCCGTCGGAAACCGGCTAATGTTACCGACGGAAATTTCCATCGGTAACTAGTTTTTTAATTAATATTTTTTTATTTATTATTTTTTTTAAATATAAATTATTAATTCAAATTTTTTTAAAAATTATATTTTTTATTTTATTATAATTAATTTATTATATAGATCAAAAAAAGAAATCACAAATAATTAAAAAAGACAATTAAATTTAAATTAACATTAATATTCCATACATAAAATATTCGTCAGTCTAGAAAACACAAGTAAATATAAAACTATCCTAACAATCATCATCATCATAGTAATCATCATCGTCATCATGTAAGGGGAGTTCACCGGCGTCAGTAGACCATCATGCTACGGTGCAGAAGTTACACCGGCATCATGGGGCTGCGGTGGTGCCACGGTAGAAGTAGTGGATGGCTGGCTGGCAGGATGACCCCCTCTAGAGCATTGCGCCTCTCTGGTGGAAGCAAATCGAGCAGAGAGGTCATTACCATAGACCAAGTCTCCATCTGCTGCTGCATGCGCTCTGCATTCTGCTGCATGCGCTTTGCATGCTGCTGCATGCGGTCTGCAGTCTGCCTCTGCTCCTGCACCTCCTGCCTCAGTTGCCGCATCTCCTTCTTGTCCTGTGAGCCGGAGGATGCAGGCTCCCTAATGGTCAAGCTCGGCATCGAGGCCCGAGTGATGGAATGAGCCATAGTCACGATACCGTAAATGCGACCCTTCTTCTTTCCACCCACCACTTGTAACACCCTGCTTTTTACTGTTTTAAATAACAGAAATACACATAAATATGTTTAAATAGTTATTTATGTTTTAGAAAATTATTTTAAATAAACAGAGTTTACCACTCTATTCTACTTGAACGTAGGAAGCTATGACTAAAATTTAGGTTGAAAAGTCAGGCGAATCCCGGCCTGCGAATTTCACTGACAGTATAATTATACTGATCAGAAGACCTAATTTTAATTCGTGAACGAAACAATTAGGGTTTTTATTTTATTTCCTACGATTGTGCATTTTTAGAATTATTTCACAAAACGTGAAATAATATACGTTTTACGGACGTTATGTTCAATCGGGTAAACGACGGAGCCGATTACGGGAGTTTTGAGACTCGATAAGTGGACAAAACCTAGATGCTCTTAGGCATAGGTCATCCATGTGAGAGGTTTAATGTGGCTTAGGGTTATGTTAGCAATTTTTAACAATTGCATTTGTATCCCTAAACTTTCTATTATTTGCATTTTGGTCCCTAAACAAATTTCTTTGATACACTAAGTGAAGTGGGCCAAATTCTTGCCATTCAAACCCATTAAGGGCTGCACCCAAAAGTATCAATTTCATGTCCAAGAATTCATTTCCATGAAGGAATTCTAGTCTTAAATTTCTTATGTCTACATTATGCCTTAAGTTGATATAAGTGAAAAATAATTGGGCTTGGGCTTTTTAGGCCCAAAAGTGGCGCAAGGCCCATGGCTTGGGAGGCTTGCTCTACAAAATTCTAGAGGCAACTTGAGAGCTCTAGCTCATTCCACCCTATTCATCTATCTTTTACATTTCTCTTTTCTCTCTCAAACTCCATAAGCTAGATTTGTGAAGGAGCTTGGTGATTCTTTGCCCATTTTCACATTCCAAGAGGTGATTCATGTTCCTTATCATCTCTAAACTATTATTCATTCATTTCATTTCTTGTTTTAGAGACTTTTTCATATGATTCCTCTTAGTTATTCATAACTTTGAAAAATCATAGTAAATCATAGAAAAATCCTAAAAATGTGAAACCACATTCTATGTTCTAATTATTATCTCTACTATCATGATCTAAGAGATTGTTTCAAACAAAATTTTCCTTCCCTAGTTTCTAGCCTAGGCCGAACCATGCAAGAAAATAGGTGTAGGAACTTAATTTCTTGTCATGAAAGTAATCATGTTAATCATCTATTGAACATGTATTAATGATGAATCTATGTTCTTATGTCAAACTAAGATTCCTAGCCATAATCTAATGTCTTGGCCGAAATTAGGGTTTTGTGAAATTAAAAGTTGATGTTCTAATCTTTGTTGTTAAACAATTGTTACAAAGACTTAAGGATTTTGGATCATTAATCCAAGACTTAAGCAAAGTTAGAATTTTTGTCACTAAACCTAGTCTAGGCCGTGACCAATTAGGAGTGATTAGGAGGATTTTAATTGTTTGATTAGTAATTGTTTGATTACATTGTTGAAGGTTAAGCTTAAACCGAGGTGTACGTGAGTTTTTGACTTCCGACAACATAATTCGACTAACCGAGAAATCTTCGAGAGGTAAGAGGGGATTACCTAAGGGGTTTATTCGATTGCTACATGCCTATTTGTGTTGTCTATAATTATTTGTTGGTGGTTGTTTAAGTGTTTAAGTCGTTTATTTTTATCTGTGTTGGTTATCTGTTTATAATTGTTTATCTGCAATTATTTATTTTAATGCTGTGATGCATGATCTGCCTGAAAATATTATTGTGATATTGTGTGAATGTTGTTTGAGAAGCCTGACAGTGGTCAGTGTCCAATTAACTAATCAGATAAGAGCTTTGAAAAGCTTCGTAAATTATATTCAATGTTTTAACGGTAAAATATTGGAATATAATTTTAATGGAAAATATTTATTTGGGAAAAATAAAGAGTTTTGGAAAATATCATTATTTTAATGATTTATCGCTGTAAGAGTGATTTATGAGTCATAGTGAGGACGAAACCGTGAAAATATTTTTGTACTGCTGATTTTTACGTAATAAATTCCGGAATATTATAAAAAGTTATTTTATGAAATTAATTTTTGAAAATAACTTAATAATGATTTTAGAAAAATATTTAAGTGAAATAAGCTAACATTTGGCTTAAATGGCTAATTTGACGGCAACTTGGAAAAATACCGACGACAAGAAATCCTAAAGCGGCAGTACGTAGTTTAAACAACTTTGAGCCTCAAGTGACCATCTTTTATAAAAAGTTAAAATTTTAATTTACGATTTATTTCCCATTTGAAATGATTTTCCGAAAACAAGTTGAACTCAACTGTGTTAAAGTGGTTTTGAACTTGGTAACCGAGACGTCGGGGTACTAAGGTTCGTGTTGTGTTATGGACTTGGGGTCCTTTGGACTTTGAGGTCCTGTAGACTTGGTGTCTACTGTAGACTTGGTGTCTACTGAGTTAAAAACATTTAAGATGTTTTCTATTACCACGAACCCATGACTGGTGCATCGGTCTCGGGGTGTCGTGATTGAGCACTCGGACTTTGAGGTCCTGTGTTATTAATAAAGTTTTAAAGATGTTTAAAACTATGGTTAGTCGTAAGCCATTTTGAGCTTCGGCAAAAGGAGATCGAACACAAAGAAAAGTGTCAAGAACAAAGTGTTTTGTTGCATGCATTTGGCAGACGTGCCCCGGTTTATGTGTGAGTACCGTGCGGTGTCAGGTATCTCATGCTACGATTTTCTTCATTGTGCCCGGGTGGACAATGAAACCCCATTTACGTTTTTATCACTGTGCCTTTGGTTTGGACAGTGTGCAATGGGTTTTGGCTGCGTGCCTGTTTGCCTTGTGTGGCAATTGAGCTTGATCAACTCACTACGGTTGGGATATCTCATGAGATTAAGTGCAAAGTTAGACGATGTATTGAAGTGTTCATGCATAGTTTTTCAACTAATGATGTGTGGGGTATGAAACCCAGTGATAAACTATTAGCTTGATATGAATGCTTATGTTTATATAACATGTATATGTGTATGTGTTATCTGTGGTGTCGTGCATGGAGTTGTCGAGTTAAATCTGTTAAGTCTCTAAAATGTCTGTGTGCATTTCCCTAAGTTTTGATGAAAACTAAACATTGGTTAATGATTTAATTAACCTACTTTGTGGTTGCTAACCTATCTACTTAGTGTACAGATCAGAAGATTACAAAACTCACCTGTCTGTCTACCTAAGTATCAACCTGTCCGTATAAGCCAAAAAGTCAACCTGTCTGCTGACTAGGATTGTTGACTATGTGCAAACTGGTTTACAACCTGTATCTGCTCTAACACTTCAACTTGTCTAAGGTTCTTTGTTAAAGAACTCGAAGTACAGGAAGCTTTTGCAAGCTGTCCCCTCATGGAGAATACTCTGAGAACTCTCTCTCTCACGCTTATCAAGAAACTCAGAAGTGCTCTCTCTCAAGCAACCTAGGAAGTCAGAAGCAAACTTCCAGTTAAAGAATGTTTCCAACATGCTTTATTTCCTAGTACTTTCAGTTATTACACAGAAAGGGAAATGTACTCTGCAAAAGTACAAAAGCACTCTGCACAACTCTGAGTTGGCGTCTACACGATGCATAAAGCTATTATCCCTCATGTTAGAGTACAACCAACGTCTCCATTGCATTAATGGCTGCCCAGAACGACTATATTGCATTTAATGAAGCTCTGCTTGAAGCCATCGTTGCAAGGAATGTCTCTAACGGATATTAAATGTTTGAAGGCTATAAATACAGAAGTCATTGAAGATGAACATATCAGAGTTTACAAAGCATTAAAGAGCCATTACTCTATTCATTTATTCACTCTGTATTCTTCAATCATTTGAAGTTATTACGCAGACTTTCCTAAGCTTTATATTTAAACCACTCTCTGAGTGTTAGTGAAAGATCTGTCTGTCTGTAAGTGTATTTATTACAAACCAAACTCTCAAACAAATCTGAGTGAGCCTGAAGAGGCGAGGTGTGCAAAGAATACTTGTGTTGGAGCCTGAAGAGGCTAGGTGTGCAAACAATACTTGGAGTCTGTAACCAGATCAGTTATAGTGGATAAATCTTGGTGCTGCCAAGGACTGGACGTAGCTCTTTGTGTTAAAGAGTGAATCAGGATAAATCTCTGTGTTAATCTCTCTTCCCTTAATCTCTTTAGTTGTTTTGATTATATATCATCTGCTTTCTAACTAAGGGGTTAAAACTGTTTTTATCAAGTCTGTTTTTCATCTATAAGTGTGTTGTTTTCTGAGAAAACTACAACAGACAGGTTTCTTACACCTGTCTGTGCTTAGCTTCTGCATGCAAAAAGTTTTTAACTTTATTTTAATTTCTGATAAACACAATTCAACCCCCCTTCTCGTGTTTATAGTTGTCTATTTCAGTTGGTATCAGAGCTCAGCCTCTGGGTTGAGCATCTAACAGTGTAGAGGTAAAAGATCCTGAAGAATGGACATGACTGCTGGAGCTAGTGGAAGTCACCAGACTGAAGGAGCCTCCTTAACCAGACCTCCATTCTTCAATGGAGAAAACTACAACTATTGGAAAGATAGATTTCAATGGTTCATTCTATCTACAAACTCTGATCTCTGGGATGTCATCACAGATGGCCCTTTCATTCCTAAAAATGATGACAACACTGACAAGGCAAAAGCTCAGTGGACTCCTGAAGAAAAGGCAAAGTGGGAGCTGAATCACAAAGCCAGATACAACATTATTTGTGCTCTCAGTCTTGATGAGTTTGAAAAGGTCTGTGCCTGTGATTCTGCCAAAGAAATATGGGACACCTTAGCTGTCACACATGAAGGAACAGCTAAAGTCAAAGAATAAAAAATTTCCATACTTGTCAGAAAGTATGAACTGTTTCTCATGGAGGAAGGAGAATCTGTTGCTCAAATGATAGGGAGATTCCAAACTATCATCAATGGTCTAAAGTCTCTTGGCAAAGTTTACTCTAATGCTGAGAAGGTTGGAAAGATACTTAGGAGCCTACCTAAGCAGTGGAGACCTCTGGTAACCGCTATCTCTCAAGCCAAAGATCTTACCACCTTGACTATGGATGAACTCCTTGGAACACTTACTGTTCATGAGCAAGAACTTGGAGATGAAGTCTCAACAAAGAAGGGCAAGTCAATTACTCTGAAGGCTGATCAAAAGTCTTCGAAAGCTTCTAAAGCTTTGAAAGCAGATGAGTCATCCAGTGATGCTGACCTGTCTGAACCTGAGGATTCTGAAAGTGATGAAGAACTATCTCTCCTAACCAGAAAGATAAAGCTTCTCTTACAGAAAAAGAAGTTCAGAAAAGATAAGCCTTTCAGAAGATTCAACAAGGACAAGAACTTCAAAGATTCCACTTCAACAGACAAGAACTCAAATGTCTGCTATGAGTGCAAGAAACCAGGTCACATCAAAGCAGAATGTCCTCAACTCAAGAAAGCCCCGTTTAAGAAGTTCTTCAAAAATAAGAAGAAAGGAATGATGGCTACTTGGGAAGATCTAGAGTCAACATCTTCTGATGAGGAGACAGAGGAAGAAGCAAATCTCTGTCTAATGGCTAACACTGACTCTGATTCAGATAATGAGGTAAATTCTGATTATGAGGAATTACTTGATGCCTATGAAGAATTGTTGGAGGAATCCAACTGTTTATCTAAGGCTTTCAAATCTCTCAAGAGAGATCATGTTAAGCTCCTCAGTGAGCATAAACAGAAACCTCTAGAGTGTGAGAAATTTGCCAAGGAGAACAGTGAGCTGAAGACTGAAAAGTCTAATGAAGCTAAGATCTCTAGTGATACATCACAGTCTGAAGAAGTTGAAAAACTTCAACAGAAAGTGGAAGAGCTCACTTCTGATCTTGCCAAATTTGTTAATGGTAGAGAAAATCTGACCAAGCTGCTTGGCTATCAGAGGCACTCCCTTAACAAAGAAGGTATAGGATATGTCCATCAGATACATCATAAAGTATCAACTAAGCACTCTAAAGTGTCTACTACATCTACTTCTATTAAATCCATACCTGTCTGTAATTTCTGTGGAAAGACTGGACATGTTATGTCTAAGTGTCTTCATAAGAAAAGAAGGAAGTCTTCACAGACTCCTAGAACTAACAGAAATGGACCCAGAAAACTATGGGTACCTAAAGATCAAATAATCTATGTTGCAGATGTCCTCAACAGCACAAAGAAAACACCACTGCTGGTACCTGGACAGTGGCTGCTCGCGACACATGACAGGAGAAAGGCCTATGTTCCTAGACCTCCAACTTAAGAAAGGAGGACATGTGGCATTTGGTGGAAATCAGAAAGGGAAGGTTATAGGAATTGGTACTGTTGGTGGTAAACCTCCTCTTCCCTCTATATCAAATGTTCTTATGGTTAAAGGATTAAAACGCAATTTGCTTAGCATAAGTCAATTATGTGACAGTGGATTTGATGTCTCCTTTACCAAAGATTTCTGTATAGTTAAAGATCTAAGTGGCAAAACCCTCTTTTCAGCTAAAAGGCAACAAAATCTGTATAAGATTGAACTGAGTGATCTCTCAGATCAAAGTGTAACCTGTCTGATGTCTAAAGAGGATGAAAGATGGTTGTGGCACAAGAAACTAGGACATGCTAGTATGAAATTAATTTCTAAACTAAAAAGGGATAACCTTGTGAGAGGATTGCCTGATATTAGTTTTAAGAAAGATGTTTTGTGTGATGCATGTCAGAGAGGTAAACAAATAAAATCAAGTTTCAAATCTAAAAACCAAGTATCAACCTCTAGACCTCTTCAGTTGTTACACATGGATCTGTTTGGACCAGTTAGTGTTGCTAGCTTAGCTGGAAGGAAATATGGATTTGTCATAGTTGATGACTATTCTAGATATACATGGGTACTCTTCTTAACCCACAAGGATGAGTCTTTTAAGGCTTTCTCAGTATTCTGTAAAAGAGTACAAAATGAGCAGGGTTTCTGCATTTCTACTCTTAGAAGTGACCATGGGGGAGAATTTGAAAATGAGCAGTTCAGTCAGTTCTGTGAGGAGAATGGGATCTCTCACAATTTCTCTGCACCTAGAACTCCTCAACAAAATGGAGTGGTTGAAAGAAAGAACAGATCTCTGCAAGAGATGGCTAGATCTATGCTCAATGAGAATAATCTCCCTAAGTACTTCTGGGCAGAAGCAGTAAACACAGCCTGTTATGTACAAAACAGAATACTCATTAGGCCTTTTCTAAAGAAGACTCCCTATGAACTGTGGAAAGGAAAAAGCCCCAACATTTCTTACTTTCATGCATTTGGTTGTGAATGCTTCATCTTAAATACCAAGGATCAACTTGGAAATTTTGACTCTAAGACAGACAAAGGTATCTTTTTGGGATACTCTGAAATGTCTAAAGCTTTTAGAATTTACAATTCTAGAACATCTGTTATTGAAGAATCTGTTCATGTCAAATTTAATGATAACTTAAAGACTGATAAGGAATTGTCAAATCTAGAAGATGATCTTGCAGGTCTTGATATAAACAAGTCAGAAGATCAACAACCTGACTTAACCAAATCAGAACCTGAAGCAGAACCAGACAGACAAGTGGAGCAGACAAGTCAACAGACAAGTCAACATCCTCTTGAAAGAGACTGGAAATTCAAAACTCATCATCCTAAGGATCTCATTATTGGACATCCCTCAGAAGGAGTGAGAACCAGATCTACCTTAAGAGAATCAAGCAATGTGGCCTTTATGTCAGAAATAGAGCCAAAACACATTGATGAAGCTCTTGATGATGAAACCTGGATTCTTGCTATGCAAGAAGAACTCAACCAGTTCACCAGAAATGATGTCTAGACACTTGTCTCCAAACCCAAAAACAAGTCTGTCATTGGAACAAGATGGGTCTTCAGAAACAAGTTAGATGAAGATGGCAAAGTTGTCAGAAACAAGGCAAGGTTAGTAGCTCAAGGCTATAACCAACAAGAAGGTATTGACTATACTGAAACATTTGCACCTGTAGCTAGAATAGAAGCTATTCGCATACTGATGTCATATGCTGCACAACACCAAATCACTCTTTTTCAAATGGATGTGAAAAGTGCTTTTCTCATTGGAATAATTGAAGAAGAAGTTTATGTTAAACAACCCCCTGGTTTTGAGGATACTGATAAACCAGATCATGTTTTTAAACTTAAAAAGACATTATATGGTTTAAAGCAAGCACCTAGGGCATGGTATGATAGACTAAGCTCTTTTCTCATGCATAATGGCTTTACAAGAGGTCAAGTAGATACTACTCTGTTTAAGAAAAGCTCTAAAGAAAATTTCATTATAGTCCAAATATATGTTGATGATATTATTTTTGGAGCAACTAATGAAAAGCTGTGCAAGGATTTTTCAAAGCTGATGCAAGCAGAATTTGAGATGAGCATGATGGGAGAATTGAAGTTCTTCCTTGGTCTACAAATCAAACAGACAAGTGATGGAATCTACATCCATCAACAAAAGTATATCAAGGAAATGCTCAAGAAATACAAAATGGAAAGTGCTAAACTCATGAAAACTCCCATGGAAACCAATGCAAAACTAAGTAAAGATGATGAAGGTAAAAAGATAGACCAAACTGTCTACAGAGGTATGATTGGATCTTTACTGTACTTAACCTCAAGCAGACCTGATATTCAATTTAGTGTCTGCATGTGTGCTAGATTTCAATCTGACCCAAGAGAATCTCATCTTAAAGCTGTTAAGAGAATATTTAGATATTTGCTTGGTACTACTAATCTTGGTTTGCTGTATTTAAGAACTAAAGAATACAGATTAGTGGGATTCTGTGATGCTGACTTTGCTGGAGACAGAATAGAAAGAAAAAGCACCAGTGGAGGATGCCACTTCATTGGAGCAAATTTAGTCTCTTGGTCATGTGGATGTATGCCTTGACAGGTACATATATTTTGATGAATGACAAAAGAAATTTTAAGTCTAAAGGACTTATCTGCAAAAAGCGTGAAAAAGGCCAAACGATCCGTCAAGATTAGGCAAAGCAATCAAGAGGGGTAAAAGGGAATTTTACTACTTGTATTGATTGTTTTAGAATAATCTGTAAATGGTAAGTAGGGTTTTCAATTTAATATGATCACTCACACACACACATATTTAACATGTGCTTTAAAAGATAAATCATGGTATTAAATAAAATAATAACATGTGATTAAAACTGACAATTAAAATTGAGCTTAATTGGCCAACCTTTCCTTAATTGTCAAGTTTTTGAAAAACCACCTGATACGCACCATAATCGATTATGGAAATGCTATAATCGATTATGAGTCGTGGTTAAATGGCTTTAATGAGTGTTAATGAGTAATTATGATATTAAAGCCGTTGATTTCAAATTTGAAATATAATAATCGATTATTGAATCTGGATAATCGATTATGACCTTACTGACTTCCAATATGCTTCAACCGAAACCCTGTAATCGATTATGTAATCGATTATAGCCTTTTATGAAAGAGTCAGTAACATCATAATCGATTAAGGTAATCGATTATCTTCTTTTGGGGAAAAAGCAGTGAAGACATAATCGATTATGGTAATCGATTATGACCTTTCTGTCCAGACGCGCGCTTCATGGAAACACATTAAATAATCGATTATGGACTTTAGATAATCGATTATGCTGCGGCTGAAATGCATTTTAAGAGGCTTGACCTAATTTCACACTGAACCCTAACCTATTCTCTATAAATAGGAAGCTTGGTAGCCTTTGTCAAATGCCCCATCTACTACTCTCTTCTACTCTCTATTGTGCTTAAACTCTGATTACTATTTTCTTTTACTCTTGCACTTACACGTGATCATATTATTTTGAGAAACTTATACACCATATAGGTGTTGCTATTTGAGCTTCAAGTTGTATTTCATATCTGCACTTTTGAGTGCTTTCTCATTGTAAAACTTTTATAGTTTGTTTTTTAAGTGAGTGTGATCTCACGAACGATTTCTTGAGGTTCTTGCACAAGGGATAGTACATCCTGTGATTGTGTTAAGAATTCTCTACTTTGTAAAGGTTCTAGTTTAGCCTGTTTTAAAAAACTAGAGTTGATTGAAATCCCTTGGTCGTATTGCCTTGGGGACTGGACGTAGGCCACGTGGGTAGTTGTGTGGCCGAACCAGGATACATCACTGTGTCATCTTCTTCCCTATCTCTTTATTTATCGCAACGTTTTTATTTTCCATACGCTTTATTTCATAAAGTTTCATTATTAAGTTATTGTTTATCAAAACAAGTTTTGAACTTAGTTTAATTTGCAAAAAGTTTTCAAAAATCAATTCACACACAATTCACCCCCCTCTTGTGTTTGAGGTCACTTGTCAACAAGTGGCATCAGAGCTTAACTCTTGGATATAAAGGACGAAACCGTCTCAAGAGGAAAGATGACTTCAAACAGTTTTCGTAATGAGGGTAATTCCGTAAACAGACCTCCATCGTTCGATGGTGAGGGGTATGGTTATTGGAAAGAAAGAATGCAAATCTTTTTAGAAGCATCTGATATTGATATTTGGGATGCTGTGGAAAATGGTCCATTTATCCCCAGGCACGAAGTTAATGGTGCTTCGGTGGATAAACCAAAAACTCTTTGGACCGACGAGGAAAAGAAAAAGGTCCAATACAATTTGAAAGCTAGAAACATCATCACCTCAGCTTTAAGCTACGATGAGTTCTATAGGGTCTCAAATTGCAAGACCGCTAAAGAAATGTGGGACACCCTTGAATTGACCCATGAAGGTACTACCGAGGTCAAAAGGGCTAGGATGAACACATTAACCCATGAGTATGAGCTATTTAGGATGAAACAAGGTGAAAGCATACAAGATATGCAAAAGCGCTTCACCCATATAATAAATCATCTTAGGGCTCTTGGGAAGGTGTTTAACAATGAAGATTTAATAAATAAAGTTCTTAGATGTTTAAATAGAAGTTGGCAACCCAAAGTAACTGCGATTTCCGAATCACGTGATTTAACATCTATGTCTTTGGCAACTCTATTTGGTAAATTGCAGGAACATGAACTTGAGTTGAACCGCCTCATTGAAAGCGAGGAAAGTGATAAGAAAAAGAAAGGGCTTGCTCTCAAAGCAAGTATAAGTGAAACAAATGAGGAGGATATTGACTTTGATGAACTTGATGAGCTTGGTGAAGGAGATGAGAATATGAGTCTAATGGTAAGAAAATTTAAGAAATTTATGAGGAACAAAGGGAAAACACAACCAAGCTTCACTCCTCAAAAGAAGGTTGATGGAGAAGGAACCACTTATGTGCCAACGTGCTTCAACTGCAAAAAGAAAGGTCACATAAGGCCCGAGTGTCCTCTAAGTCAAAAGAAGAATGACAAATTTGAAAAGAGGCCACAAAAGGACAAAAGAGGAAGGAGAGCATACATTGCTTGGGAAGACAATGACATGGACTCCTCCGATGAATCCGACAACGAGGAGGCAAACCTTTGCCTTATGGCCAATCATGAGGACGATGAGGATGAGGTAACTGATAATGAAATTGAAAATGAATTGTCATATGATGATTTACTTTGTGCATGTGAAGAATTGAATAATGAAAGCATGCGTCTTAGGAAAATCATTTTATCTTCAAAGAAAACCATTTCTAATCTTGAAACAAAAATAGGTTTATTAAATAAAGAAATGGAGGCTATCAAGGAAAAACAAATTCTTTCAAACAAAACCTCATCATGCTTATCATGTGAAAACAAAATAAATGAAATTTCAAAATGCAATGAATGTAGTGTTTTGAAAAACAAAATTGAGGACTTGTATGATATTCTTGCAAAATTTACAAATGGGAGAGACAACCTCAATGTTTTGCTAGGAAATCAAAAAGGAACCTATGATAAAGCCGGCTTGGGTTATCACCCTAAACTACATGAAAAATCCTTTAAAAAGTTTTTTAGCCCAACCAATACTTCTAGTAGTCCTTTTGTAAAATGTTTCTATTGTGGTAGAAAGGGTCATACTGCATCTATTTGCAATGCTAGAAAGAATGTGAATGTCAAAGGGAAGAAGGTATGGGTTAAAAAGGGCAATGCGCCCAAAGCTAACTCTCAAGGACCCAACATGACTTGGGTACCAAAAGTTAAAACTTGAAATTGTTTTGTAGGTGTGCTTGAAAGCAAGGAACTCAAATTGGTATCTTGATAGCGGATGCTCCAAGCACATGACGGGAGACAAAAACAAGTTCTCCTCTCTCACACCCAAAAAGGGTGGATTTGTTTTCTACGGTGACAACAACAAAGGTAGAATCTTGGGAATTGGAACGGTTGGTAAGAGTCCAAATCCCATCATTGAAAATGTTTTATATGTTGAAGGTTTAAAACACAATCTTTTGAGTATTAGCCAACTGTGTGATAAGAACTTCAATGTTGTGTTTGATAACTTAAAATGCACGGTCATAGATTCTAAAAATCAAACCAAGTTAATTGGACAAAGAATTGGAAATATCTATATGGTTTGCTTAGATGACCTACCTTCAAATGATGTATGCTGTCTAATTAGCAAAGAGGATGAAACTTGGCTGTGGCATAGGAGGATGGCCCATATTCACATGGACCATCTTAATAAGTTGGTTCGCAAGGACTTAGTAATTGGTTTACCAAAGCTCCGTTTTGAAAAAGACAAAATGTGTGATGCTTGTCAAAAAGGAAAACAAGTAAAGGCCTCTTTCAAAACTAAAAATGTTATTTCTACAAACCGGCCTTTACAGCTTTTACATATGGATTTGTTTGGTCCATCTAGAACCATGAGCTTTGGTGGTAATTACTATGCACTTGTAATTGTGGATGACTATTCTCGCTATACATGGACATTGTTTATTTCTCATAAAAATGACGCTTTCGGTGCCTTTCGTAAACTTGCCAAGGTTATTCAAAACGAGATGGGATTAAACATTGTAACTATCCGAAGTGATCATGGTGGTGAGTTCCAAAATGAGGCATTTGAGGCCTTTTGTATTGAAAATGGAATCGGGCATAATTTTTCTTCACCAAGGACTCCCCAACAAAATGGGGTGGTGGAAAGGAAAAATAGATCTCTAGTAGAGCTAGCGAGGACGATGCTCAATGAGACCAACCTTCCTAAGTATTTCTGGGCAGACGCGGTAAGCACCGCATGCTATGTGATGAATAGAGTCCTTATAAGACCTATTATGAAACAAACGCCCTATGAAATTTACAAGGGAAGGAAGCCTAACATCTCCCACTTTCACGTATTCGGATGTAAGTGCTTTGTTTTAAATAATGGTAAAGAAAATCTTGGTAAGTTCGATGCTAAAGCTGATGAAGGTATATTTCTTGGATATTCCAATTCTAGTAAAGCTTTTCGAATATATAATAAAAGAACTATGACCATTGAAGAATCTGTGCATGTATCTTTTGATGAGACTAACCCTAAAATTGTAGTAGAGGAAAGTGTTGATGATGTTGCAGAAATTCTGGGAAACACTCTTCTTGAGGAGAAAAGAACTCAAGAGGAGAACATTATTGATCAACCACCTCCACAAGAAGAAGAGACACCCCTTCCAGATTTACCAAGAGAATGGAGAACATCAAGACACCATCCTCTTGACAACATAATAGGTGATATATCAAAAGGGGTAACAACTCGAAACTCTCTTAATCAAATATGTCATTACATGGCTTTCGTTTCTCAAATTGAACCTAATAATGTTGATGAAGCCATAGTAGATGAACATTGGACACTTGCCATGCAAGAAGAATTAAACCAATTTGAAAGAAATGATGTTTGGGAATTAGTCCCTAAACCCAAAAACCATTTAGTAATTGGAACTAAGTGGGTTTTTCGTAACAAGCTAGATGAAAATGGAATAATAACTAGAAACAAAGCTAGACTTGTTGCTAAGGGCTATAACCAACAAGAGGGCATAGACTTTAATGAAACCTATGCTCCCGTAGCTAGACTAGAGGCTATTCGTATGCTTCTTGCTTTTGCTTGCATCATGGATTTTAAACTTTTTCAAATGGATGTCAAAAGCGCCTTCTTGAACGGTTTTATTCAAGAAGAGGTTTATGTGGATCAACCTCCTGGATTTACAAATTATGAATTTCCAAACCATGTTTTCAAACTGAAAAAGGCTTTATATGGACTAAAGCAAGCCCCTAGGGCTTGGTATGAACGCCTAAGCAAATTCTTACTTGAAAATGGTTTTCAAAGAGGAAAAGTTGACACCACACTTTTTATCAAAAATAAAAAGCATGACATTTTACTTGTGCAAATATATGTGGACGACATAATTTTTGGTACCACTAACGAAGCTTTGTGCAAGGATTTTTCAAAAATTATGCAAAGTGAATTTGAAATGTCAATGATGGGGGAGCTCAACTACTTTCTTGGGTTGCAAATAAAGCAATCAAAGGAAGGAATATTCATCAATCAGTCAAAGTACTGCAAAGAGCTTCTTAAGAAGTTTGGGATGGACAATTCAAAAGAACTATCAACTCCCATGAGCACATCCTGTTACCTTGACAAGGATGAAAATGGTAAATCCGTCGACATAAGTAAGTATAGAGGTATGATAGGCTCTCTTCTTTATCTTACTGCTAGTCGCCCTGATATAATGTTTAGTGTTTGCATGTGTGCACGTTTTCAATCGAACCCAAAAGAATCACATCTCGCCGCGGTAAAACGCATCATGAGATATCTCATTGGCACACAAAACATGGGTTTATGGTACCCTAAAGGGGCAGATTGTACCCTAATTGGATATTCGGACTCTGATTTTGCGGGTTGCAAATTAGACCGAAAAAGCACTAGTGGAACTTGCCACTTACTAGGAAATGCTTTAGTTTCTTGGCATAGCAAGAAGCAAGCAAGTGTGGCTTTATCCACCGCCGAAGCAGAATACGTTGCGGCGGGTAGTTGTTGCGCACAAATCATTTGGATGAAGCAACAGTTAAATGATTATGGAATTAATCTCAACACTGTTCCCATAAAATGTGACAACACAAGTGCCATAAACCTCACTAAAAATCCTGTGTATCACTCAAGGACTAAACACATTGAAATTAGACATCACTTTATTAGGGATCATGTTCAAAAAGGGGATTGCATGATTGAATTTGTTGAAACAACCAAACAACTTGCAGATATTTTTACAAAACCCCTATCAAAAGAAAGCTTCTTTTTCATAAGAACTGAATTAGGGATTTTGAATCAGTCATGCATTTCTGCATAACACACCTTGTTATTTGCTAATATGTTTATTAAGTGTGCAGGTAGAAAGAGAATAATCGATTATCATAATCGATTATGCATCCACTGTCTCTTTGGGCAGCGTGGACAGGAAGACTATAATCGATTAGCCAAATCGATTAGCACAACAAAATCAGAAATCTAGTAGCAGACTAATCGATTACATAATCGATTAGTGTTCTTCAATGTTCATCAATAATCAATTCTATGATGAAGAACCCAGAAAATAATCGATTACCTAATCGATTATGTGAAGCAGGAGGGTTGCCGCCAAAACCACACGGGCAGGACCCAGCCAATCAGGAGCTGCCACGTCATCAAAATAATCGATTATGATGGTAAGATAATCGATTATTGGGCGACTTTATATGGTAAACCCGAACCCTAACGTCATTTTCTGCTTGTCTTTCACTGTTCACACGCCTCCATCTTCTCTTTTCTCTGGTTTTCTGCTACAAAACTCATTTTTTTTCAAAACTCTTCATCCTACTACACTCCTATCATCATCATGCCTCCCAAACGCCAAAGAACAGCAGCGATCAATCCAGGTCCACTTACACAAGAACAAGTGGATAAATGGTTCACCAATGGGGATCAGTTGGCAACCTACATGAGCACCTACATTGGGAAAGAGATTCAGAAACCCCGTTTTCTGGACATTGAATGGATGCGGAAGAGCAACTTCAAATTTTTGGAGTATCTGGACTATGCAGAAATCACTGAGTTTCTGTCACAATCAGAGGATGTCTACCCAGACTTGGTTAAGGTATTTTACTGCAACCTTAGGCTAGTTGATGGCGTATTAATGTCTGAAGTCTGTGGGAAACCCATTCGTCTCAGTGATGAGGCGTTTGGAAGAGTTGTTGGCTTGCCTTCTGAAGGCACTTATGCCACTGCCGAGGGTCCTGCTGCGGAACCCTTGGTAAATGAATTTGCTAGAATCCAAGCCATCAAGGATGTCTTATCTGATCCTTCTGATGCTAATGACAAGGAAATAACTGGTGGGCAAATGAAAGTGCAAAGCAGGTTGTTGCACTATGTGGTAGCTAGACTTCTATTTCCTAGACGCCATAATTTTTCACAGCTGTTGAGAATGGATGTTGTTATTCTGTGGTTGCTGGAAAAGAAAAAGAAAGTAAACTGGGCTGGCTTGGTCATGCAGCATATGTATGACAATAGGGGTAGTGCTGAGTTACTCTATGGTCATCTGGTGACCCGCATCATTAGGCATGTTAGGGTTAATCTCACTGGAGAGACTAAGATGGATTACAAGAAATTTCATGCTATGATGAAAGAGGGTACAATTAACCAGATGGGAATCATGTCTCGAGGTGGTGATTGGGAATACAAACCCAAAGGATGGAAATGGCGCACAACTGAGCAAACCAATACAGGTGAAGCATCATCTTCACAGGCACCTCCTGCTACAACCTCACCAGAAATGATGGCCTTACTTGAGAGTATTTTAGCTGAGGTTCGGGTGAACACCACTGAGATACGAGCAAACTCTACGGCTATTCGTGAGCTCTCACTGGAAGTAAAATCCTTGGAGCGTAGAGTCACTGCATCTGAGGCCACTCCACTCCGTGGAACCCCACAGCCTCAGGTTGACTTGGACAGCAGTAGCAGCACTGATGATGGCACTGATGGTGATGATGATGTTGATGATGATGGTGGTAATGATGATGGAGGAGATGGTGGCGATGAGTACTATATATAGTACTATTTTATATTTAGTTTATACATTTCACTACTGTTTTCTTTTGGGATGACTGTATATTTCTGGCACTTTAGCTTCCGTATGCACACTCTTTAAATTATCTATAACTATGATGTGTGGTTTACTATTTACATGCATGCCATGGCTAAATTTATCTCTTGCTTAAAATGTTTAAATCTTGGTGGATGTATGCCATGTAATATTTACTTGCTTTTCCCGCTTTTTGATAATGCCAAAAGGGGGAGAGATATTTGAGTGCATGCTTAAGGGGGAGAATTTTGAGAATTTCAAAATATTGCATGAAGTGAGGGGGAGTTGAGCAAACGTTTTAAAACTCAGATATATATACTCTTGCTCTAACTCTATATTTTAGAAATTCCCTCCTGAGATGTTTGTCATCATCAAAAAGGGGGAGTTTGTGGATGTATGCCTTGACAGGTACATATATTTTGATGAATGACAAAAGCAATTTTAAGTCTAAAGGACTTATCTGCAAAAAGCGTGAAAAAGGCCAAACGATCCGTCAAGATTAGGCAAAGCAATCAAGAGGGGTAAAAGGGAATTTTACTACTTGTATTGATTGTTTTAGAATAATCTGTAAATGGTAAGTAGGGTTTTCAATTTAATATGATCACTCACACACACACATATTTAACATGTGCTTTAAAAGATAAATCATGGTATTAAATAAAATAATAACATGTGATTAAAACTGACAATTAAAATTGAGCTTAATTGGCCAACCTTTCCTTAATTGTCAAGTTTTTGAAAAACCACCTGATACGCACCATAATCGATTATGGAAATGCTATAATCGATTATGAGTCGTGGTTAAATGGCTTTAATGAGTGTTAATGAGTAATTATGATATTAAAGCCGTTGATTTCAAATTTGAAATATAATAATCGATTATTGAATCTGGATAATCGATTATGACCTTACTGACTTCCAATATGCTTCAACCGAAACCCTGTAATCGATTATGTAATCGATTATAGCCTTTTATGAAAGAGTCAGTAACATCATAATCGATTAAGGTAATCGATTATCTTCTTTTGGGGAAAAAGCAGTGAAGACATAATCGATTATGGTAATCGATTATGACCTTTCTGTCCAGACGCGCGCTTCATGGAAACACATTAAATAATCGATTATGGACTTTAGATAATCGATTATGCTGCGGCTGAAATGCATTTTAAGAGGCTTGACCTAATTTCACACTGAACCCTAACCTATTCTCTATAAATAGGAAGCTTGGCAGCCTTTGTCAAATGCCCCATCTACTACTCTCTTCTACTCTCTATTGTGCTTAAACTCTGATTACTATTTTCTTTTACTCTTGCACTTACACGTGATCATATTATTTTGAGAAACTTATACACCATATAGGTGTTGCTATTTGAGCTTCAAGTTGTATTTCATATCTGCACTTTTGAGTGCTTTCTCATTGTAAAACTTTTATAGTTTGTTTTTTAAGTGAGTGTGATCTCACGAACGATTTCTTGAGGTTCTTGCACAAGGGATAGTACGTCCTGTGATTGTGTTAAGAATTCTCTACTTTGTAAAGGTTCTAGTTTAGCCTGTTTTAAAAACTAGAGTTGATTGAAATCCCTTGGTCGTATTGCCTTGGGGACTGGACGTAGGCCACGTGGGTAGTTGTGTGGCCGAACCAGGATACATCACTGTGTCATCTTCTTCCCTATCTCTTTATTTATCGCAACGTTTTTATTTTCCATACGCTTTATTTCATAAAGTTTCATTATTAAGTTATTGTTTATCAAAACAAGTTTTGAACTTAGTTTAATTTGCAAAAAGTTTTCAAAAATCAATTCACACACAATTCACCCCCCTCTTGTGTTTGAGGTCACTTGTCAACAGGTCAAGCAAAAGGCAGACAACTATTGCTCTATCTACTGCTGAAGCAGAATATATCTCAGCTGCTAGTTGTTGCTCTCAACTCTTATGGGTAAAACATCAACTTGAGGATTACTATATTTTTTAGCATAATATATCTGTATGGTGTGATAATTCTAGTGCTATCTGCTTAACTAAAAATCCAATTCAGCATTCTAAGGCTAAGCATATAGAAATCAAACATCACTTCATTAGAGATTATGTTCAGAAAGGTATCTTTGATATTAAGTTTGTTAAAACTGAAAATCAATGGGCTGATATCTTCACTAAGCCTTTAGCAGAAGAAAGATTTTTATTTATTAGAGATAATTTAAACATGCATTGTATTGTTGAATGAAATGTCTGAGTTTTGAACTATCTGTGATCACCTGTCTGACTCTGCTGAGTCACTATGCTGAAACTCAACAGTTTTATTAAAATGGTTATTATTTATTTATTTATTTAATACCATTTGTTAATCTGAAGCTAATCATGAACACGACAGTTTTTACCTCGAAACCATGTTTTCATTATGTCTTAAGTGGGCGCTACAGTTCCCCACATAAATCGTGCCATGCTTAATTAAAAATGTCTTTTTTCGCTCTCCTGCTTTTACTGCTTTAAAAGGCAAATCTTCAGAAAGTTTCAAACTTTATCCTTCTCAAAATCCCTAAGTCTTTTCGTCTTCGTCTTCCTCTCGTTCAAACCCTTCTCTCTTCCAAAACTCTCATTCTCTCTTCTCTGAAAAATGGCATCTTCAAAGCGTTTGTCTCGAAAAGAGATTGCTGAGAAATATGAAATGAGAATAGCTGACGTTGAGAAGATTCTACCAGGAATGACTGTTGATCTCCAACAAATGAAGAAATGGGGAATGGATGTCACTGAAGAGTTGGAATACTCTAAGTGGACAGCCTTCTTTGATATCAAGGAGTTGGTCCATCCTAAACTTGTCAGAGACTTCTGGAGAAATGCTGTGGTCATCACCAATGTGGTTGATGGAACCAAGAGCTTCAAGGCTCAAATGTCAGCTGATGTGACTCTCCAGTTTCCTATCAGCTCTCTGGAATTGGCAACTAGATGCCCAAGGATTGGAACTGCCTTCAGACCTGACTGGGAAGATCAGGTAGGAACTGAAAATATCAACATTGCTATATATGGAGTTCCCAACCCTGAGAACAAGAAGCCTGTCAGCATGGTGCCCAAGTGCAGGTTCTTGCACAAGCTGCTTCTGGAGTGTGTGATGCCCAGAAAAGGATCACGAGACAATGTGACCAAGTTGGACAGATTTGCTCTGTACCACTTGATTCACAAAATCAAGATAGACATCAATGACCTCATCTACATGTATCTTGAGTCTTTGATCAGAAGGACAAACATGCCTACCTACCCTTATGGAATGCTGCTGACAAGGGTTTTTAGGAACAAGATATTTGTTCCAACTGATGTCCATTTTGTGGACATGGCTCTGCCCATAGACAAGAAGGTCTTGTCTATGATGGGGATTGAAGGAATCCCTCTGGAGGATGAAGAAGAAGATAAGAAGAAGAAGAAGCCTACTGTTGAGCAGAAGCAGAAAGAAAAAGCAGAAGAACCTGCTGATTCCACTGGTGAATCAGAGTTTCCAATCTCTGAGAGAATATGGAAACCTGCTGGAAAGGTTGCCAGACAGGATCAGAGGCCTGAGGAACCCACAGCTTCTGAAGGATCTGCTGAGACAGTTGAGCCTCTCAGATTCAAGCTGAAGAAGCCCTCTCCCAAGAGGAAGACCAGTGAGGCTGGAAAATCTGGTGTGGTTTCTGCACAACCCACCAAGAGGAGAAGACTGGTGAAGACCTTTACCAAGGTCAGACAAGTGGAGTCTGAGCCTAGTAAAGAGGAAGCACCTGCTCAGGGGGAACATATATCTCCAGAGGAGCCTAGGGAGATCAAACCTCTTGATCTGGGATTCATTCCCAGAAAAAGAAGGTCAGGCTACCCTATGCCTATGGTGGCTATTGCTGGAAGGGAAGAAGTCCCTGCAGAAGAGCCTGCTGCTGTTGCTGCTACTGCAACCTCTGCTGACCTGTCTGCGGGAACACAGACAGTTGGTCATCATGAAGAAGCTTCTCTGTCCCCTTCAAAGAAGAAAGCAAGACACTTTGAAGATCAGCTCTTCACCTTTCCTTCTGCACCATCCTCTCCCCTTCACCTAGGTATTCCAGATTCTGTTGTTTCTTCCCCCTCTGCCCTTTTTGTCAACCCTTTATCTGTTGCCTCCCCTTTTCATTCACCTGTCTCCTCTCACCACTCAAACATCTTTTGATGTCGTGTCTGATGTAAGTCAGTACACAGTTGTTCACAGGGACTCAACTCCCAGAGAACAATCTGGGATATCATCTAGACTGTTTGTGAGTGATTTGCAATCTCTAATGACTGCAAGTGTATCTCACTTATCTGTCATCCCTTCTCCTCCACCTCACATTCTGAACCCATGTAGGGAGATTTTCTTTTATCCCCCTATTGTGTTGTTCATTAGAACATTGGAAGGATCTCACTATCCTGCCTCTGTTGTAATGTTACCCTCTAGGTCTAGATACTTTTTTCTTTTAGTCACAGGGTCTAATTCATTCTTTTCTCACATAGACTCTCTCTTACCCCTACCTCCATCTGTCTTAGCCAATCAACCTCTTCCTCCTCCTATTCAAATAAGAGTCACTCGTCTGTCTCTTTGTGAAAGACTCTCCTGTGTCTTTCCCTCTCCTGATTTTGACCTAGTAAGAATCACTCCTCTGTTTAAGATAGCATTTCTTCCTTTATTCTTTTTCAGAACCATTCATCAGCTTTTCTTTCCCCGTGTCTCCTCACCTTTCTCTGTACCTAAGGCACCCCCAGTTTTAGCCTTACCCTGGTATCCATCCCTGTCTGCTGCTTCAACCAGCTTGTCTACAGAAGTCTCCTCCTCTCAGATGGTAGATTCAGATAGCTTCAATCTTCTTAATACTGAGCTAGAAGAAGTCAGAAGACAATTAGATGCAGAGAGGCATGCTAGGCTGCTGTTAGAACAGAAAGTTGTTTCCTTGTATCTTCTTTTTAATCAGCCTAGATAAGTTGTTGTAGGAACTGCCTTGTAATTGAAATGCTTATGATGAATACAAATCAATATTACTTTATCTTTCTTATTTTCTCTTTATTGTCTCTTTTTCTCTCCACTGTTATCTGTTTACTCTTTTTGTTGCTGACAAAAGGGGGAGAAAAATGTAAGATGATTAATGTAAAATATTTGGAGAAAATTATGTGATGGTTATATGCTAAGTGTTCTGGAAAATAACAATTGGTAAAAATTTTAATTCTCTGATATACTCTGATATTTTGAACTTAAACCTGCTGCATATTGCTTTGATACTCTTTATTGAACACAAATGCATCTGTCTGCACATATAGAAAATATCAACCTGTCTACTTTCTGTTATTCTGTACTCTGATATTTTCAAAGATTCATTAAATCATCTAAATGTTTGTCATCATCAAAAAGGGGGAGATTGTTAAGTCTCTAAAATGTCTGTGTGCATTTCCCTAAGTTTTGATGAAAACTAAACGTTGGTTAATGATTTAATTAACCTACTTTGTGGTTGCTAACCTATCTACTTAGTGTACAGATCAGAAGATTACAAAACTCACCTGTCTGTCTACCTAAGTATCAACCTGTCCGTATAAGCCAAAAAGTCAACCTGTCTGCTGACTAGGATTGTTGACTATGTGCAAACTGGTTTACAACCTGTCTCTGCTCTAACACTTCAACTTGTCTAAGGTTCTTTGTTAAAGAACTCGAAGTACAGGAAGCTTTTGCAAGCTGTCCCCTCATGGAGAATACTCTGAGAACTCTCTCTCTCACGCTTATCAAGAAACTCAGAAGTGCTCTCTCTCAAGCAACCTAGGAAGTCAGAAACAAACTTCCAGTTAAAGAATGTTTCCCTCATGTTAGAGTACAACCAACGTCTCCATTGCATTAATGGCTGCCCAGAACGACTATATTGCATTTAATGAAGCTCTGCTTGAAGCCATCGTTGCAAGGAATGTCTCTAACGGATATTAAATGTTTGAAGGCTATAAATACAGAAGTCATTGAAGATGAACATATCAGAGTTTACAAAGCATTAAAGAGCCATTACTCTGTTCATTTATTCACTCCGTATTCTTCAATCATTTGAAGTCATTACGCAGACTTTCCTAAGCTTTATATTTAAACCACTCTCTGAGTGTTAGTGAAAGATCTGTCTGTCTGTAAGTGTATTTATTACAAACCAAACTCTCAAACAAATCTGAGTGAGCCTGAAGAGGCTAGGTGTGCAAAGAATACTTGTGTTGGAGCCTGAAGAGGCTAGGTGTGCAAAAAATACTTGGAGTCTGTAACCTGATCAGTTATAGTGGATAAATCTTGGTGCTGCCAAGGACTGGACGTAGCTCTTTGTGTTAAAGAGTGAACCAGGATAAATCTCTATGTTAATCTCTCTTCCCTTAATCTCTTTAGTTGTTTTGATTATATATCATCTGCTTTCTAACTAAGGGGTTAAAACTGTTTTTATCAAGTCTGTTTTTCATCTATCAAGTCTGTTTTCTGTGTAACCTTTTTACACCTGTCTGTGCTTAGCTTCTGCATGCAAAAAGTTTTTAACTTTATTTTTATTTCTAATTAACACAATTCAACCCCCCTTCTCACTCTTGCATGTTTTATTTGTGGTTTCTCTACTTGTGCATATACGTTTTCGTCTGAGATTAGATGGACCCGGATATGCCACTGGCACATTCGAGACTACGTTTGATCATGTTTGATCGAGCACATCACGGTGGTGCTTGGGAGATAAACCCTGGGGCACTCAGTGCCACCTATTATGGCCCTACTAGAGAGATTTACGGCACTGTAGAGGCAGGACCGCAGCGGAGGACGCATATGGTGGAGACTGTTGAGGTATCTCTACCTCCTATATGGCTTTACCTACAATTCTTGGCCGAGCACGGGTTACTCATCGTTCCACCTCAGCCTATTCAGCCTCAGCCTCTTCAGATTATAGCACCGGCAGTACCTCTTGTTGAGGTGGCAGAGGAGCTTGAGATTGAGGAGGACCCTTATGAGTACTTTGAGGATGATCTTGAGTTTCACCCTCCTGCAGTTGATGATGTTGACTCTTCCGACGATGGAGAGGGAGCAGAGGTATCTTCACCAGATACACCTGCTGGAGGTGGGGGTGATCATCATGATCTCCCCAATGGTTTTCATTAGCTTGACCAGCTATAGGTATAGTTTTGAGGTAGCGAGTCTTGTCAGTTTTTGATCTGGCTACTGAGAGCCATGAGTTTTTGGTATGGTTCTAGACTGCTCGTTACTGTTGTGTATATGTCTTTACTTTCTTTACTTAGTTTGGTGGAGAATAGCTTATACTGATGAGGGCTCTTTTGCAATATCCTACTAGTGATGCTCTATGTATGTAACTGTTGGCGCATATACGTATAGCTATGTTTGTTATGTATGGATGTTTAAAAAAAAAAATTCATCACCATTTTCACGATAAAACATTTACCAAAAAGTTTATTTTCCGAAAGTAACCAGCGATTAATAATTTTATTTTCCGCATTTGGGTAACTATGTGATGACCCCAGAAAGGGTGTCGCATTTGTGGTATCAGAGCTGGTCGAGTCTTTCGGGAATGTTGGGAAATAGGTCTGTTGTGTAGACGTTGTGTTTTCTCTGAAGTAAGACTTGTTTGAATTATTTCTTAGAAGTAATGTGCTTTACTACCTAAGTTTACGTTTCAGTTTCTGGTTTTGGTTTAACTGATTGTGGCTTGTAGGTCAGTTATGGAACCAGTTGTTGAACCAGAAGCTGGACGTGGACGTGGACGTGGCCGTGGAAGAGGCCGTAGAGGCGGTCGTGTTGGCGGTCGTGGTGACATGAATGAAGAGTATGAAGAAGGAGTGGATTATGCGGCTCAGGCGATGGAAAATGTGGCAGCAGCGATTGCAAATCAAACTGCGTCGATGAATGCCCATAATCTGCAAGCTGCGGAGGGCAAGGCTCTGATTGCGTTTCGAAGCCAGAATCCTTCCCAGTTTGGTGTGGATGCTGATCATGAGAAAGCCGATTTGTGGATACAAGAACTGGAGAAAATCTTTGAGTTGGTGGCTACTCCAGCTGAAGTTAGGGTTACTTATGTTGTTTTCCTACTGATAGGAGATGCGGAGTACTGGTGGAGAGGTGCTCGACAGCTGCTGGAAGCTGATCATCAAGGAATTACTTGGGATGTGTTTAAAACCGCATTTCTGAACAAGTATTTTCCAGAGAGTGTGCGGATTGAGAAAGAACAAGAATTTCTGCGACTATACTAGAGGGATTTGACTGTGGGGGAGTATGCGGCGAAGTTTGAATCGCTTGCCAAGTACTTCCGTTTCTTTCAAGCTCAACCAAATGAAGGCTAGAAGTGTGAAAGGTTTGAGGCCGGATTGCAATTTGAAATTAAGGAGTCTGTTTTACCGCTACAACTCCGTAATTTTCAAGCTTTAGTGGAGATGAGTCGTAAGATAGAGCAAATGAGGAAGGGAAGAGATAATAGGGGAAATGTTGGTGGACCCTCTCGCTCCAACAACCGAAGTCAGAATTGGAAAGGGAAACAGAAGCAGAAGAAACCTTATTCCCATCCATCGGGAAATAACCAGAATCGACAACAGGATCGTTCGCATTGTGCTGCAACCGGAGGTGGAGGCCAAAAGAATCAAAATCAAGGCCAAATCAGAAGGTGTTACAACTGTGGAGATACCAGACACATGATGGATAAGTGTCCTACGAGGGGAACTAGATGTTTCAACTGTAACCAATTGGGGCATTTGGCGAAGGATTGCAATGCACCAAAGCGTGGACCGGTTGTCAATAACACCAGCACAAATAAACCTACGGCTAAGGGGAGAGTTTACACTATGAGTGGAGCTGAGACTTCAAACTCTGACAATCTCATACAGGGAAAGTGCGACATAAACGGTAATCTTTTAACTGTACTTTTCGATTCGGGTGCGGCGCATTCTTTTATTTCGATGGATTGTGTGAAACTGCTGAAACTGCCTGTTTCTTCTTTGTCGTGTGATCTTATTGTTTCAACTCCTACTGCTAAGCTAGTTTTAGTCACTTCTATTTGCTTGAATTGTCCTATCATTATTCAGGATAAACATTTTCTTGTTAACCTAATCTGTTTGCCTTTAATATAGTTAGATGTAATTTTAGGCATGGATTGGTTGTCTTCCAACCATATCTTAATAGACTGTGCACACAAAACTTTAATTTTTCCTACGGATAAGATTTCTGGATTATTAACTGCTAATCAAGTAAATGCTTCTTTAAAAGAGGGAGCACAAGGATATATGTTATTATTTTCCTTAGACGTTAAGAGCAAGTTAGACTTGCAGTGTATACCCATTGTCAACGAGTTTCTGGAGGTTTTTCCTGAAGATGTACCTGGACTACCACCAGTTCGGGAGATTGAGTTCGCGATTGATCTGATTCCAGGCACTGGACCAATATCCATAGCACCATATCGAATGTCGCCATCAGAATTTGAGGAATTAGAAGGGCAACTAGTGGAACTGATGAGGAAGGAATTCATTAGACCCAGTGTATCCTCGTGGGGAGCTCCAGTTTTGTTGGTGAAAAAGAAAGACGGAACTTCTCGTTTATGCGTAGATTTTCGTCAGTTGAACAAAGTCACGGTTAAAAATAAGTATCCGCTTCCAAGAATAGATGATTTAATGGATCAATTACGTGGAGCAGCCGCTTTCTCGAAGATAGATTTACGTTCGGGCTATCATCAGATTCGCGTGAAGGCGGAGGATGTTCCTAAAACAGCGTTTCGAACACGCTACGGGCATTATGAGTACCTTGTGATGCCATTTGGAGTTACGAATGCTCCTGCGATATTCATGGATTACATGAATAGGATTTTTCGTCCTTATTTAGATCAGTTTGTCGTTGTTTTTATCGATGACATTCTAATCTATTCTCCCAATAACGAAAAACATGCTGAACATCTCAGTGTGGTTCTCCAAATTTTAAAGGAGAAAAAGTTATATGCGAAACCTGAAAAGTGTGAATTTTGGTTAGACCAAGTTCAATTTTTAGGACACGTCATATCAAGTGATGGAATTGCCGTGGATCCGTCAAAAGTTGAAGCTGTTTTACAGTGGGAAAGACCCGAGACTGTAACCGAGATTCGTAGTTTCATGGGTTTAGCGGGATACTATAGGAGATTCATTGAAGGATTTTCCAAAATAGTAGGACCTCTTACCCAATTAACTCGAAAAGATCAAACGTTCATATGGACAGAAGCATGTGAAGGAAGTTTTCAAGAATTAAAGAGGAGGTTGACTACTTCACCTGTGTTGGTACTACCCGATCCTAATAAACCTTTTGAGGTTTATTGTGATACTTCACATCAAGGGTTAGGATGTGTACTAATGCAAGACCGATAAGTCGTAGCTTACGCTTCAAGACAGTTGAAGATTCATGAAAGGAACTATCCTACACATGACTTGGAATTAGCAGCAGTGGTATTCGCTTTAAAAATCTGGAGACATTATTTGTATGGAGCGACTTTTAATGTTTTCAGTGACCATAAAAGTTTGAAATACCTGTTCGATCAAAAGGAGCTTAACATGAGGCAGAGACGTTGGTTGGAATTTCTAAAGGACTATGATTTCCAACTACAATATCACCCTGGAAAAGCAAACGTAGTAGCAGATGCTTTGCGCAGGAAATCAATGCATATATCGATAATGATGGTCAAAGAGCAAGAATTGTTAGAACAATTCTGAGATATGCGCTTGACAATTAAGATGTCGCCAGGAAAGTTGTGTTTAGGTATGATTACTGTTTCAAATGGACTAATGGAACAAATTAAAGAGAAGCAAGAAAGTGATCAGTACCTACGAGGAAAAAGAGAGTTAGTGCGACAAGGAGCGGTGTCGGAATTTAAAGAAGGAACTCATGGAATTTTAAGATTTGGTGAAAGGATTTGTGTACCAAACGACGCCAAACTTAGAAAGTTGATTCTTGAAGAAGCTCATCAAAGCAAGTTAAGTTTACATCCGGGAGCTACTAAGATGTACCAAGATCTTAAGAAATTGTATTGGTGGTACGGTATGAAGAGAGACGTAATGAAATATGTAGCTGCATGTTTAACTTGTCAAAAAGTTAAAGTAGAACATCAAAGACCAGTAGGAATGCTACAATCCTTAGACATTCCAGAATGGAAATGGGATGGTATTGCGATGGATTTCGTGTCAAGTTTGCCAAAGACTTGGAAAGGGTATGACGCTATATGGGTAATAATTGATCGACTGACAAAGTCGGCTCACTTTTTGCCAATTAATATGAAATACCCACTGGAGAGATTAACTCAGTTATACATCGATGAAATCGTTAGATTACATGGAGTACCTTTGAGTATTATCTCAGATCGTGATCCGAGATTTACGTCAAGGTTTTGGCAAAGTTTGCAAGATTCGTTAGGAACGAAACTCAGGTTGAGTTCGTCTTATCATCCTCAAATAGATGGACAATCGGAGAGGACGATACAATCACTTGAAGATTTATTGAGAGCCTGTGTGCTGGAAAATGCTAGAAGTTGGGATGAATATCTATCATTGATAGAATTCACTTACAATAATAGTTTTCATTCTAGCATAGGAATGGCGCCCTGTGAAGCTTTGAATGGTCGACGGTGCAGAATGCCTATATGTTGGTACCAGGATGGTGAAAGTGTAGCAATAGGACTAGATATCGTGCAACAAACGATGGAAAAGGTGAAAATGATTCAGGAGAAAATGCGGACAACTCAGAGTCGACAGAAAAGTTATGCTGACAAGAGACGACGACCTCTTGAGTTTGAGGAAGGCGAATATGTGTTTTTGAGAGTCACGCCAACGACTGGGGTTAGCAGGGTAATTAAATCCAGAAAACTCACTCCTAAATTCATTGGACCTTACCAAATTCTTCGTCGTGTAGGTCCAGTAGCCTATAAAATTTCTTTACCACCTTTCTTTCCAATCTTCATGATGTTTTTCATGTTTCACAATTGAGGAAGTATATTCCTGATCCATCTCATGTAATTGAACCCGATTTAGTACAAGTAAAAGAAAACTTGTCTTATGAGACTTTACCGGTACGAATCGCGGATAAGACGATAATGCAACTCACGGGTAAACAAATTTCCTTGGTCAAGGTTATTTGGGACGATGATGTGACCGGAGAAGCAACTTGGGAAGTGGAAGACAAGATGAAGTTACAGTATCCTGATTTGTTTACAGGTACATAATTTCAAGGACGAAATTCTTTTTAGTGGGGTAGTAATGTAACACCCTGCTTTTTACTGTTTTAAATAACAGAAATACCTATAAATATGTTTAAATAGTTATTTATGTTTTAGAAAATTATTTTAAATAAACGGAGTTTACCACTCTATTCTACTTGAACGTAGGAAGCCATGATTAAAATTTAGGTTGAAAAGTCAGGCGAATCCCGGCCTGCAAATTTCACTGACAGTATAATTATACTGATCAGAAGACCTAATTTTAATTCGTGAACGAAACAATTAGGGTTTTTATTTTATTTCCTACGATTGTGCATTTTTAGAATTATTTCACAAAACGTGAAATAATATACGTTTTACGGACGTTATGTTCAATCGGGTAAACGACGGAGCCAATTACGGGAGTTTTGAGACTCGATAAGTGGACAAAACCTAGATGTTCTTAGGAATAGGTCATCCATGTGAGAGGTTTAATGTGGCTTAGGGTTATGTTAGCAATTGAGGTTTAATGTGGCTTAGGGTTATGTTAGCAATTTTTAACAATTGCATTTTTATCCTTAAACTTTCTATTATTTGCATTTTGGTCCCTAAACTAATTTCTTTGATACACTAAGTGAAGTGGGCCAAATTCTTGCCATTCAAACCCATTAAGGGCTGCACCCAAAAGTCTCAATTTCATGTCCAAGAATTCATTTCCATGAAGGAATTCTAGTCTTAAATTTCTTATGTCTACATTATGCCTTAAGTTGATATAAGTGAAAAATAATTGGGCTTGGGCTTTTTAGGCCCAAAAGTGGCGCAATGCTCTACAAAATTCTAGAGGCAACTTGAGAGCTCTAGCTCATTCCACATTCTTCCACACTATTCATCTATCTTCTACATTTCTCTTTTCTCTCTCAAACTCCATAAGCTAGATTTGTGAAGGAGCTTGGTGATTCTTTGCCCATTTTCACATTCCAAGAGGTGATTCATGTTCCTTATCATCTCTAAACTATTATTCATTCATTTCATTTCTTGTTTTAGAGACTTTTTTATATGATTCCTCTTAGTTATTCATAACTTTGAAAAATCATAGTAAATCATAGAAAAATCCTAAAAATGTGAAACCACTTTCTATGTTTTAATTATTATCTCTACTATCATGATCTAAGAGATTGTTTCAAACAAAATTTTCCTTCCCTAGGTGTAGGAACTTAATTTCTTGTCATGAAAGTAATCATGTTAATCATCTATTGAACATGTATTAATGATGAATCTATGTTCTTATGTCAAACTAAGATTCCTAGCCATAATCTAATGTCTTGGCCGAAATTAGGGTTTTGTGAAATTAAAAGTTGATGTTCTAATCTTTGTTGTTATACAAGTGTTACAAAGACTTAAAGGATTTTGGATCATTAATCCAAGACTTAAGCAAAGTTAGAATTTTTGTCACTAAACCTAGTCTAGGCCGTGACTAATTAGGAGTGATTAGGAGGATTTTAATTGTTTGATTAGTAATTATTTGATTACATTGTTGAAGGTTAAGAGGGGTAAGAGGGGATTACCTAAGGGGTTTATTCGATGGCTATGTGCCTATTTGTGTTGTCTGTAATTATTTGTTGGTGGTTGTTTAAGTGTTTAAGTCGTTTATTTTTATTTGTGTTTGTTATCTATTTATAATTGTTTATCTGCAATTATTTATTTTAATACTGTGATACATGATCTGCCTGAAAATATTATTGTGATATTGTGGTGGATGTTGTTTGAGAAGCCTGACAGTGGTCAGTGCCTAATTAACTAATCAGATAAAAGCTTTGAAAAGCTTCATAAATTATATTCAATGTTTTAACGGTAAAATATTGGAATATAATTTTAATGGAAAATATTTATTTGGGAAAAATAAAGAGTTTTGGAAAATATCATTATTTTAATGATTTATCGCTGTAAGAGTGATTTATGAGTCACAGTGAGGACGAAACCGTGAAAATATTTTTGTACTGCTGATTTTTAAGTAATAAATTCCGGAATATTATTAAAAGTTAGTTTAGGAAATTAATTTTTGAAAATAACATAATAATGATCTTAGAAAAATATTTAAGTGAAATAAGCTAACATTTGACTTAAATGGCTAATTTGACGGCAACTTGGAAAAATACCGATGGCAAGAAATCATAAAGCGGCAGTACGTAGTTTAAACAACTTTGAGCCTCAAGTGACCATCTTTTATAAAAAGTTAAATTTTTAACTTACGATTTATTTCCCATTTGAAATGATTTTTCGAAAACAAGTTGAACTCAACTGTGTTAAAGTGGTTTTGAACTTAGTAACCGAGACGTCGGGGTACTAAGGTTCGTGTTGTGTTATGGACTTGGGGTCCTTTGGACTTTGAGGTCCTGTAGACTGAGTTAAAAACATTTAAGATGTTTTCTATTACCACGAACCTATGACTGGTGCATCGGTCTAGGGGTGTCGTGATTGAGCACTCAGACTTTGAGGTCCTGTGTTATTAATAAAGTTTTAAAGATGTTTAAAACTATGGTTAGTCGTAAGCCATTTTGAGCTTCGGCAAAAGGAGATTGAACACAAAGAAAAGTATCAAGAACAAAGTGTTTTGTTGCATGCATTTGGCAGACGTGCCCCGGTTTATGTGTGAGTACCTTGCGGCGTCAGGTATCTCATGCTACGATTTTCTTCATTGTGCCCGGGTGGACAATGAAACCCCATTTACGTTTTTATCACTGTGCCTTGGGTTTGGACAGTGTGCAATGGGTTTTGGCTGCGTGCCTGTTTGCTTTGTGTGGCAATTGAGCTTGATCAACTCACTACGGTTGGGATATCTCACGAGATTAAGTGCAAAGTTAGACGATGTATTGAAGTGTTCATACATAGTTTTTCAACTAATGATGTGTGGGGTATGAAACCCAGTGATAAACTATTAGCTTGATATGAATGCTTATGTTTATATAACATGTATATATGTATGTGTTATCTGTGGGGTCGTGCATGGAGTTGTCGAGTTAAATCTAGATGATTGGTTTCTCACTCTTACATGTTTTATTTGTGGTTTCTCTACTTGTGCATATACGTTTTCGTCTGAGATTAGATGGACCCGGATATGCCACTGGCACATTCGAGACTATGTTCGATCATGTTTGATCGAGCACATCACGGTGGTGCCTGGGAGATAAACCCTGGGGCACTCAGCGCCACCTATTATGGCCATACTAGAGAGATCGACGGCACTGTAGAGGCAGGACCGCAGCGGAGGACGCATATGTTGGAGACTGTTGAGGTATCTCTACCTCCGATATGGCTTTACCTACAGTTCTTGGCCGAGCACGGGTTACTCATCGTTCCACCTCAGCCTATTCAGCCTCAGCCTCTTCAGATTGTAGCACCGGCAGTACCTCCTATTGAGGTGGCAGAGGAGCTTGAGATTGAGGAGGACCCTTATGAGTACTTTGAGGATGATCTTGAGTTTCACCCTCCTGCAGTTGATGATGATGACTCTTCCGACGATGGAGAGGGAGCAGAGGTATCTTCACCAGATACACCTGCTGGAGGTGGGGGTGATCATCATGATCTCCCCAATGGTTTTCATTAGCTTGACCAGCTATAGGTATAGTTTTGAGGTAGCGAGTCTTTGTCAGTTTTTGATCTGGCTACTGAGAGCCATGAGTTTTTGGTATGGTTCTGGACTGCTCGTTACTGTTGTGTATATGTCTTTACTTTCTTTACTTAGTTTGGTGGAGAATAGCCTATACTGATGAGGGCTCTTTTGTAATCTCCTACTAGTGATGCTGTATGTATGTAACTGTTGACGAATATACGTATAGATATGTTTGTTATGTATGGATGTTTTAAAAAAAAAAATTCATCACCATTTTCACGATAAAACGTTTACTAAAAAGTTTATTTTCCGAAAGTAACCAGCGATTAATAATTTTATTTTCCGCATTTGGATAACTATGTGATGACCCCAGAAAGGGTGTCGCACCACTTCCATCCAGACCTGGGTCTGTAGTCGATCGACCTCGGCGGGGTCCAGCTGGGAAGGATCCGAGGCACCAGAGAAGGAGGCAACCTCAGATGCTACCTGACTGAACCTGGCATTGTACTTTGCCTGCGTTACAAAAATTATATTATTAGACTATAATAATGAAAAATACATTAAATGTAAAAATATACTTTAATTAGCTCACCACTGTCTGCCTCGACCTCTCATCAACAAACTCGCCAGTGTCTGCGCGAATATGTGACTGCTCAAACACAGTAGGGACATCAATCATATAAAAAAAATAAAAATATAACTATTATTTATATGTGCATACCATGTTAATGGCATGCTGCATATGGTTAATCGAGCCACCAGTGTGCATGCTCCCACCCTTCTCGGAAGCCCGATTTCTCTTTGCCTGCTCACACTTTGCCTTGTACTCTGGAGTGTCCCAGTACGCACAAAGCTGGGGCAAAATTTTGGGGCCTATGTAATCTGGGCGCACCTGACTTTCCCTAGCCTTCCCGAGCATGTCCCTCAGTCGATTAGACGCTCTATCGTCAAATATGACGCGTATATGTGTAGCATGCTCCGGTAACCAGCGCACAAGGGCCTGTTAACAAAGAAGAAATATCAATTTTATACAAAAAATAAAAAAGATATAAACTGCGTGAAAAATAAATATATAAAATATAGGAAAAAATGAAACAAGTTACCCCGAATTGTGTGAAGATACGATCCCGGTCTTCCTTTGGTATCCTCCCCCACGATGGCAAGAAGCGACGATATTGCGCCTTGAGGGTGTAGGTAACGTTCTTCGATCCCACTTTCGATGGGATGAAGCTGAAAAATTTAAAATTTTATTAATTCAACAATATGACAATCATCAAATATATACTTATCGGATAAATATAAAATAGTCAAAGTTTGAAAATTTCTTACGATCCAGAAACAGGTGTGACCCATGGTCGATTCTCAGGTCTAGGAATCCTGGCCCACTCAAGTAAGTTCTCAGGTGCGGCCGAGTGCTGGCCGGACGATGTGGATGGAATGTTCGTGCCGTGATGGTATGCAGCGCTAGATGATGAGGGTGGAATGGTAGGGTCTGGCTGTGCCGGCATACCAGGAGTCGGCATACATGATTATCCTGCTGCCTGTGTGGCATATGCAACTGATGATGGTGGTGCTGGGTGTGGGTGTGGTGTAAGTCTAGTAGGGGGCGAGTAGCCGGCTAGTGAGCCTCGTGGGCCAAATCGAGTGGGTGGAATATATGTGGAGGATGGTGTAGGGTGGGTCGGGGATGGTATGGGTAGGGGATGGTGTAGTATGGGTCGAAGAGGGTGTAGAACAGTCGGGGGAGGCTCCTGTAGCTGGAGTGGGTGCGGTGGGTGCAGAGGAACCTGCACCGAGGCGGGCAAGCACCTGGGACTTAATGGTGTATCGGCCTCGCTTAGGCTTCCCCTTCCCCTTATCATCGCTAGGCGATTGGGGGCGGGACGGCTCTCCTCCTGATGCTGACATATCTATTTTTTTTATCACAATTATAAGTCAATCTAAAAACAATAAATCAATCGACATTTAACAGCATAATCTAATAAGCAAAATTTTAAAATACAACTAAATTACAAAAGTCTTACATTTAAATGCATAAACAAATATACAAAATACATGATACTATAACTTAACAGTAAAATTCCTATTCAGACTCGGTATCATCATCTGATTGTAAGTCTGACTCTTCTTCTTCTGCCATTGAGTCATCACTTTGGATTTCTTCCTCTGATGATGCATTCATCGATACCGATGGATTAGCAATGGCCACTTCTTTCCCATCATCAGCAGATCCCAACATGCCAGTAATACGCTTGACCTCAATTACTTCATTGACATGTGACGATTCATCCGCCTGGAAGGGCATATCATCCTCTGCATTATCGATTTCTATGCAACCCCTAGGTTTGGTAGTGACAGCAACACACCAACCTCGTTTGTCCGCTCGCATTGTTAATGGATAAGGGACGTAGTAAACTTGTTTGACATTGTGAGCAATGATAAACAGATCAAATTGTTGATATCTTCAATCCATGCGAATGTCCACAGTGCCACACTTGGGATCCACCTTTGTGCCTGGCAAAATTTACATTCTTCCAACATGCTATCTTTTGTACCTGAAGCACTGTCATAATATAGCATGCACCCGTTTGGACAACAGTCTATTCTTTTAGCCCCTAACCCTAGTTTTGACACCAACTGCTTCGCATCATAATAACTTTTTGGTAACAAGTCTCTGAAGGGTGTCACATCTTGAAGCATTTTCAAAAAAGCTCCAAACACTGCTCGGGCACATTCCAATTGGACTTGCAAGCTAGAAGCCTAACACAAATTGATAATTTTGAATCTGACGCCCCTTCAAACAACGACTTATTTGTCTCTAACAATAGATTGTAGAATCTCTGCTCCAATTCATTAGGAGGCTCTTCCATGCCATCAGACTCATCTGCCTCGAAGTTCCCATGTTGCCCAAGACAATCGTCCACCATCATATGCATTGACTGGAGTTGTTCGACATAGTCATCATGTAAGCCACTGCCAGATGCACCCATATGAAGATTATCAACACCGACATCATTCAGATTAATATCCGGCAACTCCTCACGATGATCAGTCCATATCCAATAATTAGGCTTGAACCCACGTCGATATAGGTGTAACTTCAAGTCGTCATCACTCAAAACTTTCATACAATTGCACCTTATGCACGGACATCGAATCCCCCCCTCTTCTGCATAATCACAATGTTGTTTGGCTTTCGATATAAACTCCTCAACTCCAACTACAAATGATTGTTTTAGAAGTCATCTCCCAGACTCGTTTTTAAACATTATATTATAACCTCGAATCGCTCCCTTTCCTTCAAAGGTGTGGCCCTATCCCATTTGAGGAAAAACTTTTTCACCATTGTATTATACTAGTTACTCATCGCTTCTCATGTCTTATAGTTGACGAATTTTCGGCAGCATTTCCCATTGGTCTCCAAGTACATGACTTGATCGCGGTAAGATACCGCAATCAAGCATGGACCCGGAGAACAAAAGGAAATGCTTCGACCCAAAATTTCATCAACTATATAACAGATGAGAATCAACGAGTAATTAGTATATCAATGGAGAAAAAGTTTTTTCCCAAACTGTCCCAATGGGACAATTCAAGATTCAATAAAATGAGCGATACCATGGCCACGAGTACACATGCTCAATAATATTGAACCTTGAACGGGAAGCTACGGTTTTTCTCAATTACGTATTAATTATATATACTTTAAGATAAAATAAAACTTTAAGTAACACAGACAATTTGCGTAAAGTTTGATAACAACAACAAACTATATAACACATAATTAAGCAACCAGCATAAACATATATCAGCCCATAATCATTTGTCTTACGTTTTATTAAATCATTTATTTTTCAATTTAATTAAATTAATAAAACATTTTATTGATTTAGTAAAGTAATTATGTTAATTTGTATACTTGAATTTTAAAATCTAAAATTTATTTTAAATTCTATTATTAGTATTAGGGGGAACCTGTCTGGCCGCATTTCTAATGCTTTTACACATCTTTATTGTGTAAATTTCTTCAACTTTACAATGTGACCTATTAATGTAAACACACATTATACACTTAATCATTGCGTTAATAATATTATGTTATGAATAAAAGTAAAAATAAATAAGTTACTTATTTAAATAAAAACAAATCCAAGGTACAAAATATAATTTATTTACAACTATCGTTTGGCTTTGACATTTCAAAATCTAGCTTAATTACGAGGTTAGATAAGGAATGAATTTAAGGTGCTTTTTGCATTTCCCTACATCAAAATCAAAATAATTTGGCTTAAATGTAGTTTTGGTCCCCCTATTTTTACCTTTTCGCGGAAATCGTCCCCCCATTTTTTTTTTCGCGATTTTGGTCCTCCAAGTTTTCAGACTTGGCGGAGTTAGTCCTTCCGTCTGCTTACCTTTTTGCATTTCCCTACATCAATATCAAAATAATTTGGCTTAAATGTAGTTTTGGTCCCCCCTATTTTTACCTTTTCGCGGAAATCGTCCCCCCCTTTTTTTTCGCGATTTTGGTCCTCCAAGTTTTCAGACTTGGCGGAGTTAGTCCTTCCGTCTGCTTGCCGTCCAAAACCTAACGGACGGTGCTGACGTGGCATGTGCAGCTGGCAAAAAATAATAAAAAAAAATATTTTTTTTGAAATTCAATTTTTTTTCTGTTAACAAAAAAAAATAATTATTTTATAAATATTGTCCCTTTCTCCTCCATATTCGACCGTTCGTCTTCTTCGCCATAGCTCCTGTGTTTGAACCTTTCTTCTCCAACACCATTCCTCTCCAGTTCGCGAAACCCTAATGGGTGGTGATCGTAAGCAACGGTCCGCGTCCTCGAGCACCTTGGACGCGACAACCATGAGCTCAACAGTTGAGAAAGTGTACTGCTACTGTGGAGTGGAAACTCCATTAAGGATCTCTCTGACCGATCGAAACCTAGGGCACCGTTTTTACGGCTGTGGTCTCTATGTGGTAACAAGTGAACTTGATTTCTTGCTTTTTTAGTAGTTTGAACTGCTTCTTTGGTATTTTCATCTTAACTCTGTTTTTTTTTTTTTTTTTTGCTATTACTGTAGGGTGGAAGAAGGCAATGTCGTCACTTTGTATGGATTGACCAAGAGAGTAATGGCAGAGACCTCTACATCAAAACCTTGCTTAGTAGGCTCAGTGGAACGAAGATGAAGAACAAAATTTTAGTTAGGGTTTTAGTTATTTCTGTGGTGATGAATGTACTGCTTTTAGGTGTTGTAATTATGAGGAAATGTTAAGTTATTGGAAGTTATTGTCATGAAGTTGCTAGAAGTGTGAAATATTGTAGTGGTTTAGGAAACATGTTGTAGTGTGCAACCCTGTTTTGGACAGCATTTGTGCTCTGTTATATGTATTTTGATGCCACAAAAATGGAATGAAACTGCTGCAAATTAATGTTCTAACACTGAACAGAATTGCAAATATACCAAATAGTCACTTTGTTTGAGTGCAAAATAACTGATCTGTTCATATCCAAAATAGGGAATCTTAGTCCCATTACAATTTGTCAACATCCAAACTGTGTAAAAAAAGCTCAAAAAGAGCTACTAATTATGGACACTTCCACAAGATTAAACAAAGCACAACCAAAATAAAGAGTTCCAGTATCCAAAACTAAACTATTATAGGACTCTTCCAAAATAAACCAACTAAAGCAAGCAAAATAAGAGTTCCCATAGCTCAAATTGAGTCCACCAAAAAAACCAAAATTATTGCCTCCCTTAGGTATGACTCTATCTGCTATTGTTTTGCCTTTACATGAAGCTTTGTTGTGTCCAAAAGTGCCACATCTGGAACACTTGACTGTCTTTAGTTGCCTGGGTAACTTGTGGGGATTCCTTGGTTCATCATTGGACTTTATTCTCTGCTCCTTAGGTCTCCCAGGAGCCCTCCTCATATATGGTGGTTGGATTGGCAATGAAGCATCCACAGGCCACACAGATGGCCCATTGCAAGGCAATATAATATGTGAGTAAGTTGATAAGAAAGTCTCTTTGTGTCAAACAATAAAAATAGTTGTTAGTAAAAGAACGCAACATTAGCAAATAACAATGAATAACTAATGATAGAAACCTGTAGTGAGAAGCCACATAACCCTCTGGTCTCTGATTGTTGTGAAAGATGCATGTCACCGCATGTGCACATGGTACTCCAGAAATGTCCCATTTTCTGCAGGTACATGTCCTAGCATTTAAGTCTACCACATACCTTTCTTGGGCATTAGATACCTCAAATAGTGAAAATGCCTCATCTCCACACCAGAATGGGGACCAACCATCAGCTTCCCTTTTAATCTTCTCCAAATTTTGCTAAATCATTGGACATATATTACCTTTGTACCTCAACATCAAATCCCTTCACCTTACAATCCTTTCAGACATATAGAACTTCAAACTCTCAACCAGAGAGATTATTGGCTTGTCTCTATGCTCCAATATAGCACTATTAAATGCCTCGCACATGTTATTCACTTGTAGATCACATTGTGTATATGTACTGAAGTGAGACCTGGACCACATTGCAGCAGGTATATCCATCATATCTCTCCATGCCTGCTCATCCTTTGTCTTGATGGGTTTCCATAGCTCTTTGCCATTGTGGGACTGTCTGTGCCCTAGCAGCTTTCCATAAGGCCTCCTTCATTTCTATCCCAGGGTACCTCTTTCTCCAGTTACCATATAGATGCTTCACACATAATCTATGCTCCACTAACCCATCAATGGCAGCCAATGTAGGTACCAGACCCTGCAAAAAGGCAAACCATTAGTTTGGCACATACAAAATACAGCATAAATTACTTGAAAAAACATTTTTTACCTTTTGTTGGTCTAAGATAAATGACCATCTCTTCTTCTGTATGCTATCCAAGTCCTCAAGCAGGAAAGTCAAAAACCATGTCCAAGATTCCCGTGTTTCAGCCACCACAATTGTAAAGGCAATTGGAAACATTTGATTGTTTCCATCCTTCCCAATGGCAGCCAACAATTGTCCTCCATAAACCCCCTTTAAAAAACATCCATCCAGTCCAATTAAAGGCCTACATGTGGTAACAAGAGCTGCTTTGTAAGCCTGGAAATAGCAGTACAATCTCTCAAAAACTGGCCCATGCTCTCCAAGTTCACACTTAAGAATCACCGTGCTACCTGGATTGCTCCTCCTCAATTCCTCACAATAGCTTCTGAGGTGTTTAAATTGATCGGCCACAGCCCCTTGAAGCATCTCTATTGCCCTCACCTTAGCCCTATATGCTTGGTGTTTTGATAACAGGACCCCCCATTTTTCCTTGGCCTCCCCAATCAGTGATTTGGTTTTTGTTTGTGGTGTGTGCCTCAAAGTGGGCATAAACTCCCTAGCTGCCAACTTGCTTTGGTTTGCCTATTCTTCGCAGTTCTGTAGCATGTGTGTTCCATATTAGAGGTCACTGCTTGATAATAATGAGTGGCCAAGGACCTAGACACCCTAACATAAAATGGGCAGCCTTCCATGCATCTAATGACTACTCTTTTTTTGTCATTTTTCTCCATATAAACATTTTTCTTCTCCAACATAGCATACTCTTTTACAGCATCTTTCACAAGATCCCTTGTTGTAAATATAAGACCCATCTGAAAAATCACTTTTTGGTTGTCTTTGGGCATCTTGAACTTGGGAAATTTCTTTCTACCAGCTTCATCTCCACTAGTAGCAGGGCTGTCCAATTCATCACTATCACCATTTTCCACAAAGTGGCTAGCATCTATTGCCTCTTGATTCCTAGAAGAAGAAGCTGCTCTGACATTGCTAGCAGCTGTCTCCAGGTCCATAGGAACAACATTGGGCCCTAGGATTGGGACATTTGGATGACCACTTGGTGGGTCAAGTGTCTCGGGTGGGAGGTTGCTTGTCCAGTCCCAATCCTCATCATACTCACTATCATTTAGACTAACATCAGACTCAGTTTCAGACTCCAAATCATCAGCAACAAAGTCCTCATCTTCAGAATCTGAATGCTCAGATGCAACCTGCAAATTAGCTTCTGCACTACCTTTGTTAGTCACAATTTCCTCTAAGTTATCAGTCCCACCATTCCCTAAGTTTGGCTCACCAATATCAGCAGCATGTGCAGAATCAACATTGAGCCCTTCCTCTACATTGGCCTCCACAGTTTTCTTATTGTTAGGGTCCACCATTTCATGAGAAGGACCCTCATTGTTAGACTTCACAAGCTGAAAAAAGTCATTGTCCTCAATAGAAATGGGCTTACCAAGGTTCCCACTATCTAATGAATGTTCCACATAAATGTCCACAACATTACATCCCTTGACATCAGACAAGAATTGTATCACCTCCTTATCATTGTTTATGGGCCTTAAACCTATACTAAGGTCCAACTGAGGGTGCTTATACCATAATGCTTTGAAGGATGCATACCCTAGGTGTCTCACAACTTTACCCATCTCAATAGCAGATATCTGGTCTACATCCAACCCATATTTGGTTCCATGGACAAGCCCCTTAGTATATGCCACTGAAGGCTTACTCACCAAACACCTCCATGGTGAATTCGAAATTTTACTACTTGGAAAACAGTGACCCTAAACACAAACAGAAAGAAGACAAAAGAATGAATGCTAGGGACCACAACCAATATAATAACACACACTAAGGACAAAAATAAAGGCAAGGGACCACATGCATCATAATGCAACACACACATATCATTGCAGAAACTACAAGATAATGGGTAATAAACCTTAAAGCATAAAGAATCAATAAAAAAAACCCATGAATAGCAGAAACCCAAATCCCTAACGCATAAAAAAAATCACATTGTGACCTATTAAGTCAGAAACACAAACCCTAAACACTAAAATATTCATGGAAAGTATAAAATTACCTCGAAACGTGATTATCTGGCAACTTCTCACCTCCCCAGAACTGTGGGTCGCTCTTATCGTAATCCATCAAGGTTCGAGAATGGTTTCGCACACAAGGCCTCGAGCTCGACTTTGCCTTCACTGGTTCGCAGCTCTGGTTCTCTCCTTCGTCCTGGGAAACCCTAATCCCCAATTCTTCCTCTTAAGTATGCAACTGACCCGATTTAGCAGGGTTAATCGGGTGAGAAGTACTGGAACCCGACTTTCTCAGTACTTGGGCCTGTTGAAGCTTTTTCCCCTTAATTTTTTTAATTTTTTATTTAATATATTATATAATTATTTTTTTTGTTAACAGAAAAAAAATTGAATTTCAAAAAAAAAAAATTTATTTTTTGCCAGCTGCATATGACACGTCAGCACCGTCCGTTAGGTTTTGGACGGCAAGCAGACGGAAGGACTAACTCCGCCAAGTCTGAAAACTTGGAGGACCAAAATCGCGAAAAAAAAATGGGGGGACGATTTCCGCGAAAAGGTAAAAATAGGGGGACCAAAACTGCATTTAAGCCAATAAATTTATACTGTTAATTTTTGTTAATTAAAAAGCAATAAAGCACACCAAATGATAAAAAAACATAAATTATTACTGTACAACACACCTAATTACAACATAACAGTACAACACACAAAATTGATCCAACATAACAGTCCAACACATTTACGAATTTACAACATAACAGTACATTACACCTAATTACACTCAAACAAAACTGTCCAACACACTTAAAAAAAAAAATCCAACATAACAGTCCAACACATTTTATCATTGTCCTAACAATTTACAACATCCTAATTAACAACTATCCATACAACATTTAATTAATATACAAAAAAATATTAAAAAATCAAATTCGAAACTCACCTGAAACAACCAAACTGGTGGCCGGAATTCCTCAGGCACGGTGGCTGGTGCTCCAACATGGTGGTTGTTCTCTGGAGAAGACAAAGATTGAGTAAGTATAATGCACAAAAAGAGAAGAGAGTTGGAGGAGAAGGTGGTTGCTTACCTCGACGTGGTGGTTGCGGCGGTGAAGGAGGAGGCATAGGCGGCGGTGAACGGGACTGCGTTGGCGGCGGCGCACAGGAATGCGTTGGTGGCGTTCGGGTTTGGTGAAGAGCGGTGGTGGAGAAGAAAGAAGGAAAAGAGAAAGGAAAGAGAGGGAGAAAGGAAGAAGAAGAGGAAGGAGGAAGAAAGGGGCGGCTCGCCAGAGAGGGGACCGAGGTCGGCGCGACTGGGGTCGCCGGTGAGGAGAGGGAGAAGAGAGTAAGGAGAAAATGAAACAGGGAAATTGGGGGGGGGGGGGGGGGGGGGGGGGGGGAGAAACCTGCGGTTTTTGAAGGAGGAAGGGATATTACCGACGGACCGTGCCGTCGGTAATGAGCGACGGATTCAAATTACCGACGGCGGGATCCGATTTTCCGACGGACCCGTCCGTCGGTAATAATACCGACGGAAATTTCCGTCGGTACCCACTACCTGATTTTCGCGCCCAAATAATACCGACGGAAATTTCCTTCGGTACTCCCTCCCCCGATTTTCGTGCCCATCCATTACCGACGGACATTTCCGTCGGTGATTTACCTATGGATATTTCCGTCGGTACCCCGAATTCTCGCCCCACTTTCCGACGGAAATTTCCGTCAGTAACTTACCGACAGATTTTTCCGTCGGTACCCTGAATTCCCGCCCCACTTTCCGATGGAAATATCCGTCGGTAAATTATCGAAGGAAATTTCTGTCGGTAAAAAATCCCGCACAATTTTTCCGCTCCTTTTCCGACGGAATTACTGTAGGAATGCTCGTCGAAAACTTTTCCGACGACATTTCCGTCGGAAAATTCGGTGATTGTCCATTATCCAGATTTCCGACGGGTTTTTCCGTCGGTAATGGCCAAAATTTTCGTCGGAAAACCGGCCGTCGGTAACTGTCTGTCGATAAATCGATGTTTTCTTGTAGTGGCAGTGTATATCCCGTGCATGGCATGGGTCACTACACTAGTACTCAACGTGTTGATATGATATCGAGATACGGTCTTTCCATCATTTGCTTTTCAAAGCGTTGAAGTGAAGCATAAGTTAGTGGAAGGATAACTGATCATCTGTGATTAATTGCTTATGCGACAAAGACAGCCCGCTCTCAACTATAATAAATGTATCTTTTATTGAAAAAACTTTTTATCTAAAAAAAAGTTTTTTTAAAAGTATTTTGAGATATTTGGAAAATTAGCTTAAATTTTAGAGTAATGGCCCATTTTGGTCCTTGACAATTTTTATGGTGCCCATTTTAGTCCCTAACAAAAATAAATTAATCAAATAGTTCCTCAGAATTACAATTGTGGGACAGGTTAGTCCTTCCGACATGTTTGGCCCGTTTGAGTTGAGTTAACAGTTGCGCTTATGTGGCACATCAACTCTCCTATGTGGCACGAATTGGATGACACATGTCTCATAATACTAAAACAATGTCGTTTTGGTTGGATTTTTTTTAACGTCTTCTTTCTCCTCCTTTGCTTTCTTTCTCCTTACATCTGGACTCAAACCCAGCAACCCATCAATACACTTTCAACACTAGTACAGTGGGGACACATTAGACAACCAAACACATATTGGCACTATACCCCTCAAGAACGAAGGCGTGCATGTGAGAAAAAACGTGATGGAATTTTGAAATTACTTTGCTCTGTAGTCTGCAGAAGAAAGGGTTGCTAAAGTTTCTCTCTTCTTTTGGGTGGGGTTGCAAGATTCTCACCGTGGAACTCTGGAATCAAGCAATTCAACTTTCCACCCAACAGTCCTTAACAAAGTCTTTTCTCTGTTCCAATCCAATCCAATCCAATGGTTTAAAAAATTTTTTTAAGTAAATCATTGAAGAAGTGGCTTAGCTTATGATTGTTCAACCTTTTTTTATGTCTTTTGATTTCATAGTTTCTTCACAACATTAACTAAGACAAACACAAAGCCACCAACACAAAAATCAAAACTTGTGTTCTGCCATCGTTCGAAAGTTTTTCTACATTTCCACAAGGGCATAATGAGCGAATAACGGAGGCAACATCGACGGTGTGATGGGGATCGTCATCAGAGTGGATAACATGGCAAAGGGAGTAAGAGTTAGGGTTGGGGTTGAGGGTTTGGATGGAAGAAGAAGAAGAAGTGGAAGGGGAGGGGATGTGATTGTGAGAAAGTGTAAAAAATCGGTGGTAAATGTGACACCCTTCTACCTAGCATGATATAAAACATTTAATATAAAAACAATTAAATGAAAAATATGCATTTTATTGGATAATTAAAACATTTGTCCATGGGTAGAAAAGTCCCACATGAACCAGTTCACAACGCGGAAAATAAAACAAGTTTAAAACAAATAAAACATAACAAATAAACTACCCAACCCCGATGTCACAATCAGAGTTGGTATAACCGTTCCGGAAAACACGTCCTCGGAATACAACTGAAACAATCTAACTAAACATAAAAACAAGCCCTAACTATGAGTGATAGCTCCTCAGAGTTACTCCTCTCCGGGCGGCTCGTCATCCTCTGCAAGGTGCCAATCAGGCCAACAACAACAAACAAACATAGGGAGTAAGAATCATGTAAACACAATAGCAAGGAGGTAGGAAGTAAAGTAAAACATACAAGCTTGGCACCAACATAAGCATACGTCAACAACATGTATAAACATACATCAACATCATCAATATCAATTATGCTAGGTAGTGTAATACAGTCCTACTCAGCTAAACCAACAATGCATGTGGATCCACTAAACTCGGGATGGACGACTTCGGAGTTAAATATCCACATTGATAATCGACTCAACGCCGGAGAATCTACTCCTTGGATAGCCAATGCATCAAACCAACGGATGCCTCGTCACAGGGGGCGCAAGGAGAATCTACTCCAACCGTGGATGGCCAGATCGCCGTACTCTAGGATAAACTCCCCTATTTCAAACATCCCTCAACAACAACTCCGATGCAATGTGTATGTAACACAACAATAAGGGCAAATGCCACCTCCCTAACTCCAACGGAATCGACTGAAGACAACAGCGGGATCGACCGCAGTGGAATCTACCGCAACAACTTGTCTCGCGGAATCTACCTGAGGACTTTAGCGGAATCGACCGCAACACTTGGGGCAAACTCTCGGCCACCAAGGTACAACAACAACACCTTAGGCCCAAATCGCGGGGTCGAGGCTTCCTTGGCTAAAAAGCACCAAGGCATAACTCATCAGCTTGCAGTAACCCAAAGGGGTACCGACTTATCAAACTCAACACCTCACCATCTCATCATTTTAATTTATCTTTGGTAAACATTAGCAAAGTTGTCTAATCCTTATCTTTGATTAGTTATATCAACTTATCATCATCGGGGAAATGGGGTTTGAAACCCCTTAAATTCCTTTAATTCTGTTCCTGTCCAGGAGGGGTGAGCGCAGTCGTGCTTAAACCCCAGCACGGTCGTGCTTAACAAGTGAAGGGCGTGCTGCCACTTCAGTGAAGCACGGTCGTGCTCAGCAGCACGGCCGTGCTCTTTGTCCTGCACGGCCGTGCTTATTGCACGGCTATTTTCCAGAATTCAAATTGGGAGCATGGTCGTGATCCCTGTTCAGCACGGTCGTGCTCAATGCACGACTGTACTGTTCTGGGCAGAACCTGGAATCGAAACCTTAACCAATTCCTAGGGTCTTTAATTCATTAATCCTAAGGTCGATTATCAGTGTATTTTCAGGGTCAAACTCATTCATAACATCAATCCAGCTCAACATGGCATCAACCAATCACATCATATTAATAGCAACGATTAACAACCAACATCATGCTCATATTCAACATAAATTAATCGTCAACAACATGGAGCATATAACATATCATAAAACGACCAAAACATATAATAAGCATACATCAACAAGGTTATGGAAACCCCTTTACTTTACTCTAACCCCAAGCCTATGAGTACACTACCCTTCTCCCCTTACCTGGATTGAACGTAGCTCTAACAATGGTCCAAATGGCAAACTAGTCCCAAATCCTGGAACGGCTGACACCAGTACTAAACCTTGAATCAACAGAAATGTAACACCCCGATTTTTCGGACTTTCTAATATCGGAAATTTATATAAATACGTTTATATATTTATCCAAGACTTAGAAAATTCTTTTAATTAAACCGGAACCTTATTCATACTCTACTTGATTATAGAAAGCTACAATTAAAATTTAGGTGGAAAAGTCAGGCGAAACCCGGTCTGTGAATTTCACTGACAGTATATTTATACTGCTCAGAAGACCTAATTTTAACTCGTGAACGAAAAACTTAAGGTTTTTATTTAATTTCCTATGTTTTTGGTTATTTTTAAATATTTCACTAAAAAGTGAAATATTATATTTTATCTGGGCGTCGTATTGAATTGGGGAAGCAACGGAGCAGATAACGGGATTTCCGGGAGCCGCTAACGGATAATACCAATGAGTGAGCCACCCATGTGAATGCATTTATGATGCACATGGTAATGATTACTAAGTTAAGAGAATTTGCATTTAGGTCCTTAGACTTTTTTTATTTTGCATTTTGGTCCCTCAACTAGTTTCTAGAATCTTCCAAGTGAATTGGATCAATTTTGGCCATTCAAAATTCATGTGGGGCTGCTGCCCTAAGGTCCAAATATTATATTTGACATTTAAATTTCCCTAAACCAATTTCTTATCATTGAATTTCCTTTATCTTTAATTAAAGACTTGAACATTTTATGTTGGAAAAATAGATAATGGACTTGGACTTCCACCAAGCAAATTGCGCATGGCCCAAGGCCCATGGTGGCTTGGCTGCCCTTAATTGCCAAGAGGCAAGCTTCTACATTATTCCACTTGATTCTACTATCTTCTTCATCTTCCTTACCAAGCTTTCTCCATTTTCTCCAAGTTACAAAACTCATAAGAACACCGAATCTCCACCGAAAATAAGACCCTCTTTCTTTCTGAAACTCGTAAAACTCTCAACATAAACATTGTTCCTATTTCTCTCTTATTTCCAACAAGATAAATATCATCAAAAACGGATAAGTGGATTGGGAGATATACTCAAAATACCGAAACTGCCCAGAATTCTCAGCAACACACGAAACAGCAGAAAGAAGGCCTTTTTCACCCCTGTTATGATCCGAACCAAATGAAACCTTAAACAACAAAGTTTTTCCTTTTCTTCTTATATTTCTAACAAGCCAAAGTGTATGATTTTTGGATGATTATATTGTGAGATACACTCACAAAACCATCACACCCTCAAGCTGTCCAGTTTTCAACTAAGTGAAGGTTGATCATTTTCTTCATTTCTTCAATCTTCAAGAGGTAAAAGTTCATCTCCTTGATCATCCAAGCTTTCATCTTCATGTATTTCTCATGTTTATGCCATGAATCATATTTTTCCATTTCTAGATCTAGAAACTTTGAAATAGTCTAGAAAATCATAGAAAAATCCTAAAAATGTGAAACCAATTTCTATGTTCCTAATATCATCTCTACTATCATAACCTATGAGTTTGTTGTAAACAAAATCTTGCTTCTTCATTTTCCAACCAAGGCCGAAACCTATGTGAAAGTAGGTGGGGGGATTTTTGTTCTCTTTTTAGAAATTGATCTTGTATTCTATCCTTTGAGCATGTGTTCATGTTAAATTCAAGTTGTTTTATTAAACAAAAATCCCTAGCTCTATAAACTCATTTTGGCCGAACCTAGACCAAAGGTTGGAGGAAATGTTTTTGTTCATTTCTTTCATAAACGATCTTGTATATTGTCTTACTATTATGTACTCTTGTCGAATCCAAGTTAGTTTGTCAAACAAAATTCTTTAGCTTCATTTATCCTTCAAGGCCGAACCTAGAGGATAGATGGACTTAGAAGTTTTGATTCAAAACTTAGTTGGTTTATCACTAATCCTATTGTCTCAAGTACTTAGATCATTTATCTAAAGACTTAATCAATTTTAGGAATTGTTAGCCACTAAACCCTATGAAGGCCGTGACCTAGCATAAGAGAATTAGGTCGTTTTATGTTGCTTGTGTTGATTGTGTGACTTGTGATTTGTTGAAGGCTAAGGATTTGTGCTTGTACGTGTGTCGCCGATTTTCGGAAACGTGTCAAAGTTCGAATTGGAAGCTTAACTCTTCAAGAGGTAAGGGGAGCTTAGCTGAGGGATTTTTCCCAATAACTGTATGTGATTAGTGTGTGGTTTGTATTATTTATCTGTGGTTGTTTTGCTTGTTTAATTTGGTTCAAGTTGTGTTATTTTTATTTGTGGTTGTTTATCTGCATTTAATTGTTTATCTGCAATGATATATTATAATGTTGTGATGCATGATCTGCCTGGGAATATTACTGTGTTATTGTTGTGGATTCTTGTTTGAGAAGCCTGACAGTGGTCAGTGCCCAATCAATTAATCAGATAAAAGCTTTGAGAAGTTTCGTAAATTATATTCAATGTTTTAACGGTAAAATATTGGAATATAATATTAATGGAAAATATTTATTTGGGAAAAATAAGGAATACTGGAAAATATTATTATTTTAATGATTTATCGGTGTAAGAGTGAATTATGAGTTACAGTGAGGACATAACCGTGAAATTATTTTTGTACTGCTGATTTTTACGTAAGAAATTCCTGAATATTATAAAAAGTTATTTTATGAAATTAATTTTCAAAAATAACTTAAATATGATTTTAGAAAATTATTTAAGTGAAAAAAGTTAATATTTGGCTTAAATGGCTTTTAAAATGCTAATTGACGACAATTTGGAAAAAATTACTGACGGCAAGAAATTCTAAAGCGACAGTACGGGTGCGTTTGATTTGCAAAAGGTATCAGGACAGCACAGGACAGACAGGACAGCATAGGATAAATCCTTGAGTCACAGGACAATTCTTTGTCTTGTACATTGTTTGATGGATAATGGACAGCACAAACAAAATAATATTAAATTTATCGGAATACCCTTTATAATATATATTATATTATTTAATATATAAATATAGACAATAGAGAGAGAGAGGGGAGAGAGTGAGAGAGAAAGAGAGAGGAGAGGAGAGAGAGAGAGAGAGAGAGAGAGAGGAGAGGAGAGAGAGAGAGAGAGAGAGAGAGAGAGAGAGAGGGAGAGAGAGAAAGAGAGGAGAGAGAGGGGGAGAGAGGAGAGAGAGTGAGAGAGGGGAGAGAGAGGAGAGAGAGAGGGGAGAGAGAAAGAGAGAGAGAGAGGAGAGAGAGAGGGAGAGAGAGGAGAGAGGAGAGAGAGAGAGAGAGAGAAGAAAGATGTAAGGATAATTTTGTCTTTTGTTAGTCTGTCCATGGGACAAAAAGTTGTCCCATGATTTGGTGGGGGACAAAATTCTAGATTTTTGTCCTGTCCCTCACCCCATTTTTTGTCCTGTCCACTGACCACTTTTCAAATCAAACAGGGGACAAAAATTTTTGTGCTGTCCAGTCCCCTGAATTTTTGCAAATCAAACGCACCTGACGTGTTTTAAACAACTTTGAGCCTCAAGTGACCATCTTTTCTGAAAGTTAAATTTTAAATGGTGATTTTATTTCCCATTTGAAATGATTTTCCGAAATCAAGTTGAACTCAACTGTGTTAAAAGTGGATTTGAACTTAGTAACCGAGACGTCGAAGTACTAAGGTTCGTGTTGTGTTATGGACTTGGTGTCCTTTGGACTTTGAGGTTCTGTAGACTTGGTGTCTACTGTGTTAAAAACGTTTAAGATGTTTTCTATTACCACGAACCTATGGCTGGTGCATTGGTCTAGGGGTGTCATGATTGAGCACTCTGACTTTGAGGTCCTGTGTTAATAATGAAAGTTTTAAGATATTTAAAACTATATATGATTAGTCGTAAGCCATTTTGAGCTTCGACATGGAAAGATTGAACACAAAGAAAAGTGTCATGAACAAAGTGGTTTTGCATGCATTTGGCAGACGTGCCTGTTATGTTCTGGTTGCGTGCCTTGTTTCCTGGCTGCGTGCCTTATGTTCTGGCTGCGTGCCTTGTGTTCTGGTTCTGGCTGCGTGCCTTGTGTTCTGGCTGCGTGCCTATGGCTGTGTGCCTTTGCCTTGTATGGTTATCGAGCCTGATCAACTCACCACGGTTGGGATATCTCTTGAGATTAAGTGCGATTTGTAGATGATGTATATGAAGTGTTCATGCATAAGTTTTCAAACAATGATGTTTGGGGTGTGAAACCCATTGATTAACTATTGCCTTGTTATGAATGCTTATGTTTTTATGAAAATGTATATGTGTATGTTTTCTGTTATGTCTCACATGTAGCTATTGTGTTAAATCCATATATTGACGTCTTACCCTTACAAATATATCAGGTTTATTCTAGACTACGGTAGTACTTTGATACACTAGTACGGATGAAGCGAAGGAATTCACTAAGTCATTCGAGGACTTAACTTCTGGATGCTTGAAGAAGTATTCGTTAGTGGGAATAACCACGAGGGTATTTTAAATATCCGTCTTGTAGAGTGACCAGCTTAGAAATTTTGGTTGAGTTGTATAATTAAAAAGGTATTTAACTGTAAGATAGTTTTTGTTATAATTTTGAAAATGAGACTCTTTGAGAAAATAGTGTATGGCTTGGCAACCTTGTTATGATATTCAATATGACTTCACTACTTTAATTTGTGTATCATGTTTCGAGAGCTTTCCGTTAAAGAAATTTTTACACCCGAGTTTTCTGCCTTAAAATAAACTAATTTTTCCGAAATCAACCAGCAAATTAAAGTTTTATTTTCCACAACGAGTTAATCATGTAATGACCCAAGGGGGGTGTTACAAGAAACACCAACGATTAGTTCCCAATTCAATATAATGAAAGGAAACTTAGAAAGGGGAGAAACATTACCTATATACTTGACACAGATAAGCTAAAAGTCTCCCAAGGTCTCCAACACTCACGAAACTGCTCAAGTTAGTGGAAAAAGGGAGAGAACTTGTTCTGGCCGCAATAGGGTGGCTACTGCTACCAGAAATAGGGTTAAACGTAAACCCTCGAATTCTGTGCCAAGAATATATAGGTCACACCTGAGCACAGTCGTGCTCTTCATCAAGCACGGTCGTGCTGGACTTAGCGTCAGCGAGACGCGGTCCGCACAGTGAGCACGGACGTGCTGGCTAATGAGCACGGGCGTGCTCATGTACCAGAAAGGGACTTTGAAGGTCACGGTGGGTGGCCGTGTGGGGCTGTGGTTTGAATTTTTTTGGGCTCATGATGGTGTTAAGTGTAAAGCTTTGACATATCTAATTTTAATGAATCCAAACACTAGTGTTAAATGATTTTTAATTAAACTGTTTGAAATCTACTAACAAGTGTATTAAGTGTACAGGAAAATAAATGTTTAAATTATGCGTCTGAGTTTACTTATCAATGCGTCTGACTGGCATCTCAACATCAACTCCTTACGCAAATGCGTCGATCGATCAGAATGTCTGAAAGCACATCTCTATACCTTCATTTTAAGTCAAGCAATTTCTTTTGTTTATTCAAATCAAAATAATACTTATTTGTTCAATTATTTGTATTTATTGAGAAGTTATTTCTATTGTCATACCAATCTTATTTCATATTCACTCTTTGAGTGTTATTTGGATTGACTTGCAAAGTTGTAATCTTGAAGCTGCTGCTTCATTAAATCTTATCTCTTGTACAACTTGAAGAGGCTAGCATTAAAGAATACCTGCTTAGGAGCCTGGGGAGGCTAGGTGTGCAAACAATACTTGAAGCCTGGAGAGGATAGGTGTGAAAAAAATACTTGAAGGAGCTTGAAGAGGCTAAGTGTGCAAAAAATATTTGCTTGTAACCTGATCAGTTATATTGTGAACATTTGGTGAAACCAAGAACTGGATGTAGCCTAAGGTTTAGGGTAAACCAGTATAAATCTTTGTGTTAACCTTCTTATCCTTATCCTCTTAACATTTGCTTTATATATTTGCTCTGCTAACAGGGGTTAAAGTTGTTAAACTTTAAACATATCTTTCTTCATGTTTCTCTATCTCAGACGCATCTAAGTGTCTAATACATGTTCTTTGAGAAAAGTTATCTGTTTTCGAAAGTGTAAGTAAAACACAATCCAACCCCCCCCCCCCCCCCCCCCCTTCGTGTTTTCATTTGTTCATTTCAGACGGAGTTGCAGAAAGAAAGAAATAAAGAGAGGGTTTGAGTGAGAGATAGGGAGAAAGAAAGCAAAGGAGGAGGAAGAAGATGGAAAAAAGTTCCAACCAAAACGACGTCAGTTTTGGCATTATAAGACATGTGTCACCAGATAGGTGCCACATAGGAGAGTTAATGTGCCACGACAGTTAACTTGGACGGACCAAACTTGGCGGAAGGGCTAATTTGTCTCACTCTTATAATTCTTAGGGACTATTTAGTTAATTTTTTTTGTTAGGGACCAAAATGGGAACCACGAAAATTGTCAGGGACCAAAAGGTCCTCTACTCTAAATTATAAATGTTGTTTATAAAAAAAAATTGATTTTCAAAAAAGTTAAAAGCTTGAAACTTATTTGAAAAAAAATGATTGTTTTGAAGTCAAGCATATTTTCTTATTTTACACCCTTATATAGCTAACTATTAAACAGTAGTATTATTCTATACAAACAACTTTACACCTTCTTTTGTAATTTACTATATAAAAGTAATTTTTTTTTACATATTCCAAACAAAATAGATTATCATAAAATCGTTTTTCAGCAAGCATATATTCAAACAAAAAAATAGATTCTGATTATAATTGATTATACACATAAATTATTATTGATATAATATATTTTTCACATTTGTTCCAAACACACTCGAAATGTGTCCTTAATTGTCGCATTCCATTTTTTCTCCACCATGATTTAAAATTGGAAATTAAATCCATTTAGCTTAATACCTAAAATTAGGAGAATTATAAGTGTTAGATTGGAGGAAAAAAAAATCATAATACACAAAAATTGCTTGGTAGAATTTTTAAAGCAATTAGTGTGATTAGAGAGAAGCTTCAATAAATGATTAAGCTTGAAGACTATAAGTTGAAGTTTATTTTTAAATCTTAGTATATCCATTTTTAATTAATATGATAGTAGGATTTTTTATGATAAAGAAAACAAAAACAAAAGAAACTAAGATGGACCATATCCAGAGAGTCAAATGTTTGCCTCCCTATAAACATGGACCACATTAACCTTGATGCGGGCCTCAGGCGGTGGAAATAAGTGAGGAACCATGCTCTTCTAATGTTCACGATATTGATCTAACAAGAGAGGCATGTAAGGAAATCCTTGTGCAACAAAAGTACCCTACTAATTGTGGTTTGAATGCTCCAAATATCCTCACCTAGAACCATATTTTTCCTCCAATGCCAAACCTGTAACACCCTGTTTTCTCGATTAGTGTGTGGGATATAGATTAAGCATATTTGAAGGCTTAATCATGTTTTTTAGGTGTTAGTTAGCTTGTGTTTCAAGTTTGAGGAGAATCGGAGTTGGAACGTATCCAGAATGCAAAGAAACGCAAACCGAGTGGTTAATTAATCAATTAATTAATTAATTGAGATTTAAAATAATAAAATTAGGCCAGACTTGAGTACAATAGGTTTTTAATAGTAGCCTAAAATAATTACAGAAAATATCCCGACAGTAGATTACGCAGAAGAATGCCGAAAAAAACACCCAAGCAAGCCAACAGGGTAACACGTGGCAACACGTGTCGCAACACCAAGGTGTCACCTCACACTCCATACCTATCCTAAACCGACCTACACATGACACCTATACCACTAACCTATTTAACTTAAACATTCTAATGACACCTAAAATTCCACCAACACCTACCACCTAATACTAAGTAAGCTAATAGAATGAAAAATAACTAAGGCTACTTCATCTTCTCTCTTTTGCTGCACGGACTAGAGAAGAAAATGGAGAGAAACCATGCTCAAAGCCTTGCAATTTTTGTTGGTTAGGGAGCTTGGTTAAGGTAGTTTCGGTCACCGGAATTTCGAACCGATAGCGTATTCGTGTTCGAGACTTTGACATCTTCGAGGCTGTGCCCTTGCATATCAATATCATCAAGATAAGTCGGTGTCGACATTGTCGACATTTACCCTTTTTAAGATATTCAAATTCATTGTATGAAGAGACCTTAGGGATGTTCGAATCAGGCTTGGGATGTTCACACTGACCATTTGGTTGCTCCTAATGTGTTGTGTTACCCAATATATAGCTTGGTTTTTCCGACTTTACCCTGAGTAACCACGTCGAATGTGGACGTTCAAAGGTGACCCAAACACCCCTATTGGAGTTGAGCTCATAGGCGGATGCACTCTCATGTGTCACGGCGAGCGGAAGGGTTACCTGGACAAACTAACTGAAGTTCTTATATTAGTGAGGCTCGTGAAGGATAATGTCTTGGGAAGTAAGCCTCGAAAGAATTATCGGCCGGCATGCATAGGAGTTAGAATCCTTAGAGTAATGATCTGAGAGTTAACGTTTGAGAATTTATTGTGTTGATGTGACTCGAAGGATGATTGTTTTGTGTTATATGCGTGATTGTATTATATGCTATTCTATATGTCCTCCTCCCCTTTCTATGACATTGTATGTGTTGTTAATCTCCCGTCCTATCTATCTTTCTATGTATGTATTGGTTTGATAGATGAGCAGCTCCATTCGGATGGGGGCGACAGCTTGGCAAGATTATCGTCCACGTCACTACTTGCAGAGGATACCACTCAAGACCCCGGTCTAGGATGACTTGGAATACGGCGAGGGCAAGGGTAATTCGAGATGCCCATACCATTGAAGGTATGGACTTGTGATGTGTGTGAAACAGCATCATATTTTGTTCTTGTTTTACATGCATCTTTTAGTTAATTTAGGCATTTTTGTTTGCCTTTTTGTTTGTTTTCATTTAGTTTGGATAATTGTGGTGTTTCTATTGGTGTTGTGTAGGATTTGTGCTTAATTGACTTAGAAAATGGTGGAAAGCTTGAAGAAATGAAGATAGAGCTTAAAAAGGAGCTAAGTGGGACAAAAAGATCACTCCAGAAGCATCCACGGCCTAGCCATGGAATGGCCAATGGCCATGGATTGAGCAGCTGCGTAGAAAAGAGCTAACAAACTTGGCAGCAGAGTCCATGGCCTAGCCATGGAATGGACCACGACTGTGGAACTCAAAAGCGCACAAGTTTTCTCCTTGGCAGCAAGATCCACGGCTTAGTTGTGGAATGGTCCACAACCGTGGATCGCGGTCTGTCACAAAACTTCAGTTTCGTTTTTTATTTCTTTTTTGGGCTTGGACCTGTTTTAGACCCCCTAGGCATTTATAGTTGTTCTGATTACAATTTTAGGGTTCAAATTTGGTTTAGAGGAGGCAGACTTGGAGGCTCTTGTTCTTCGTTTTTCTCTTCTCTTCTTCCATCGTAACGGGTTTGGATCTTTTATATTTTGAATTCTTGTTTCTTCTTCTGCATGTCTGAGTAGTTGTCATTGTTTCTAGGATTGGGCATTGCCTTTTGGCACATTGATGATGATTAATTGACTTATTTACCTTTTTATTAATTTTGAATGTTTATTGGTTCAATCCTTATCACGCTCATCCATGTGAATTTGCTGGCCACATATTTGAATCTCATAGATATTTGGGGACTTACGGAGAGGTTAACCTAAGTATTGCAACTATAAGAATTGGACTTAAGGTCTAAATCATGAGAGTAGGTTTAGCATTCGGAGGACCTAATGAAAACCACATAGAGTAAAAGGTTCAATTTAAATTCAATTACCACAAGAGTAGGAATTGGTTTAATTGGGCACGGTTTTTGTACCTTGAGAGATAACATTACCACAATGTAAAGCTGTGACTTTGAGGAGTGGTAAGCAACTAGAAACTTCCAAGGCTAATGGGGAATATGATAATGAAGAGGTAAATGAGGAAGAGGAGTGTAACACCCCGCTTTTTGTTAAGTGCTTTCCTTAAGCTTGTTTGTTAAGTTAGAATTGTTAGCTAATGGCTTAGTGGGATTTTTGGTTTAAAAGTCCCTTTTTGGTACATGAGATCGCTCGTGCTCATTAGCTAGCATGCCCGTGCTTAATGGTAGGCGCGCGTTGCCAAGTTTAAGTTGAGCATGCCCGTGCTCAACAGTGAGTACACCCGTGCTCAAGCGCGGACCGTGTCTCGCTGACGCTAAGTCCAGCACGCCCGTGCTTGGTGAGGAGCACGACCGTGCTTCGTGCCCAGCTCATATATATGCGCACGCACAGAAATCGAGGGTTGCGTTGCGGCTGACACTGATCTTTTCCCTTTTTCCCCCATATTCAGAGCAACTCTTGAGTATTGGAGGCCTTGGGAAGTGTAATTTCATCTGTGCTCATATAGAGGTAACGTTCCTTTCCCCTTGTAGTTTCCTTTTCATGATTTGAATTGGAAACTGATGAATTGTGTTTTGTTTTTCAAAGGCTTGGATTCGTTTTGAGCCGCTCGAAGGGAAGGAACCGGTTTGCTGTTTAGGACTGTTTTTAGAGCTACCTTCAATCCAGGTATGGGGAGAAGGGTAGTATATTCATAGGCTTGGGGTTAGTGTAAAGTAAAGGGGTTCCCATAATCTCGATGTGTTTTATATGTATGTATGAATAACATGCTGAATTGATTATTTGGTGATAGTACGTTCGTGGCTGTTCTAGTATGTTATTGATATATTGTTCATGTTTATGATATGTTGTTAATGTTTATGTTGGTTGCCTTGATATTAACATGATGATGATTGTCATTGTTATTACGATGTTGGTTGTTGATGATATGTTGGCAGCATAGTTGATGCTATGAACGTTGAGTTGATGGTTAAAATGTTTAAAACATTAATTGGTTATTTTTAGGCTTAAAAATGTGTTAGGCTTAAAGGACTAATTAACCCAATAAATTGGTTAAAATATGATGTGAGACTCTGCCCAGAACAGTACTGTCGGGCATTGAGCACGCCCGTGCTGAATAGGGAGCACGCCCGTGCTCCCAGTTTTAATTATGGAAAATGGTCGTGCAATAAGCACGACAGTGCAGGACAAGGAGCACGACCGTGCTGCTGAGCTTGACCGTGCCCAATAGGAAGCACGACCGTGCTTCACTTATGTGACAACACGACTGTGCATGGGACAAACACGACCGTGCTCCCCTATCAGACAGAGATGGAATTAAAGGACTAAAAGGGGTTCTAACCCCACCTTTCCCCAATGTTGATGAGTTGACATAGCTAATCAAAGATAAAGATTAGACAACTTGGTTAATGGTTACCAAAGATAATTAAGATGATGAGATGGTGGGTGTTTAGTTCGATAAGCCGGTACCCGTTGGGTTATCGCAAGCTGATTAGTTGTGCCTTGGTGCTTTTGGCCAAGGAAGCCTTGACCCCATGGTTTCGGTCTAAGGTGTTGTTGATGTTGTACCTTGGCAGCCGAGAGTTTGCTCCAAGGGGACCTTGACCCGGTTGGGTTAAAGGTGTTGCGGTAGATTCCGCTGAGGTCGATTCCGCTCGTTAAAGGTTCTGCGATTGATTTCGCTGATGTCTTCGGTTGATTCCGTTGAAGTGAAGGAGGTGGCGCTTGCCTGTTGTTTGTTGTATGTTGCATGCATCATTGGAGATGTTGTTGTTGAGGGATGTTCGACATAGGGGATGTCGTCCTAGAGTACAGCGATCTGGCCATCCAAGGTTGGAGTAGATTCTCCTTGTGCCCCCGTGACGAGGCATTCGTTGGTTTGATGTGTTGGTTATCCAAGGAGTAGATTCTCCGGCGTTGAGTCGATTTTCAATGTGGATATTTAACTCCAAAATCGTCCATCCCGAGTTTAGTGGATCCACATGCATTGCACTACATAGCATGCTTGATATTGATGATGTTGATGTATGTTTATACATGTTGTTGATGTATGCTTATGTTGGTGCCATGGTTGGATGTTTTACTTTACTTCCTACCTCCTTGCTATTATGTTTACATGATTCTTACTCCCCATTATTTGTTTGCTTGTTGGCCTGATTGGCACCTTGCAGAGGATGACGAGCAGCACGGAGATGAGTGACTCTGAGGAGCCGCACTCATAGTTAGGGCTTGTTATTGTGTTTAGATAGTTTGTTTCAGTTGTATTACGAAGATATGTTTTCCGGAATGGTTATACCAGCTCTGAGTTGTGACATTGGGGTTGGGTTGTTATTTGTTATGTTTTATTTGTTCTAAACTTGTTTTATTTTCCTCATTGTATACTCATTCATGTGGGACTTTGCTACCTATGAACAAATGATTTAATTATTCAGTAAAATGCATGTTATATATATTATTTTTTTTATGTTAAATGCCTTATAACATGCGGGGTAGAAGGGTGTGACTTTGAGGAGTGGTAAGCAACTAGAAACTTCCAAGGCTAATGGGGAAAATGATAATGAAGAGGTAAATGAGGAAGAGGAGCCTACTAAGACACAACCCTTAAAAGAGGTAGAAACAAATGAAAAAGTGTCTAAATATGTGCCCTCAAAGCCATACCAACCCCCAATGCCCTTCCTTCAAAGATTGGCTAAGGCCAAGCTAGATAAGCAATTTGGGAAGTTTCTAGATGTCCTTAAGAAATTGTATATTAATGTACCCTTCATTGAGGCATTGCAACAAATGCCTACATATGCTAAGTTTCTTAAGGACATTTTGTCTAATAAGAGAAAGATAGAGGAGTATGAGATTGTGGCTCTAACAGAGGAGTGTAGTTCTTTAATTCAAAATAAATTGCCACCTAAACTCAAAGATGTAGGTAGCTTCTCTATTCCTTGCTTGATTGGTAACACTAGTTTTGATAAAGCTCTTTGTAATTTGGGGGCTAGTGTTAGTCTTATGCCCCTCTCTGTGTGTAAGAAGTTGGAGGTGGGTGAACTAAAACCCATAACTATCTCCCTTCAATTGGTGGATAGATCCGTCGAATACCCCGTGGGCATCTTGGAGGATGTTCCTATTAGAGTGGGCAAGTTTTTCATTCCTGCTGATTTTGTGGTGCTTGAAATGGAGGAGGATTCCAAAATCCCCATTATTCTTGGTAGACCTTTCTTAGCTAATGTCGGTGTTATAATTAATGTTAAAAATGGAAAATTATCTTTAACTATTGGTGATGATAAGGTTGTATTTGATCTTTCTAAATCTATTAAACAACCTTCTTTTCAGGACTCTTATTGCAGGATTGATTTATTGCACCAGGTGGTAAAGGAAGAATCCACCAAAACTCATTTTGAAGATCCATTGGAGAGATGGTTGGTAGGTGGAGGCTCATTGGATAATGGAGGTGAAGTAGTTGAGTATGCCTATTTGTTAGAGGCTATTCCGAAACTTCCACCTCATAAAGCCAAAGCATAAAAACTTGAGCCAAAGCCTGGATTTGAAGACTGGGGGGGGGGGGGGGGGGAAGCTCCTAAGGTAGAACTCAAAAGCCTTCCTTCCACTCCCAGGTATGAGTTTCTTCATCCTAACTCTTCTTATCCGGTCATTGTTCATGCTAGCTTGAATGAGCTAGAGACTAAGAAATTGATTTGGAGCTCTTAGCATGCATAGGAAGATCATAGGTGTAACATCCGTTATTTTTATGTGTGGTTTACATATGATGTTTAGGTTTAAGGTTTGGATTGTATAACTAAGAGGTGATTTGAGGTATAGAGACTAGCTAGGATTTCCGGTTAGTGTCTTTTAGATAATTGAGGGTGGAACAAAATTTTGGAGTTAAAGAGGAGATTAGGAATTTTTTATGGTTAGAGATTGTTTATTAGGTCCTAAGGAGCCTATATCTCAAATTTGGGGTCAATCGGACATCGAACGGACCCTGAACGTAGAGAGTTAACTTTCTGGTCAAAAGTCAACGCTCGAGTGTGGCAAACATCACGCTCGAGCGTCCACAATACGCTCAAGCGTGGGTGTGTCCACGCTCAAGCGCCCAAGTCAACCAGACAAGGGCCATGCTTTGACTTGCTACGTGTCAACGGGCGCTGACGTGGCAGCCTCTGAGTGGTTGCATGGCTGCGGTGGTTTTCACGCTCAAGCGTGAAATGGTCCACATTCAAGCATGAAAAGTCCCACGCTCGAGCGTGGCAGCGTGAATCAGAAAAATAAAAAGGGCTTAAGTGACACAAAGTCACTTAAACCATATGAAAGAAACAGAAGCAGAGAGCAGAGAGCAATCTGAGAAAACTGAGGGGAGCATATAGAGAGAGAAAGAGAGAGAGTGAGTTTAGTGAGAGAGAAGAGTTCTAGAGTGAGTGTGGCTTGCCAGATCGTCCTTTCGCAAAACGGAGTACGTGGTTGTGATCATAGGGACGACACCTTCATTGTCCTCTTCCCCGTTTCTTCAATAATCGAAGGTAAATTATTCCCGTCTATATTGAAAGTCGTTTCGTTACGTTTATAATTGTATCTTTCGTTTCGGTTATCGGAATTCGATTCCGTCTTCGAGGATGAACTCGTGGTAACGTATGCTTCGTAATGTGATGCTTAGGTGAAATTTTGGGAGCTCCGAGGCACTAGAATTGCACGGGGCAGATTCGAAGAGGTTGGAGAACGTCGCGTTTTGTCTCGTTTCGACCATCGTACGACTTCCCAGGTGGGGGAAAGAAACCATTTAACGTCGGAAACGGTGCAGTTACATTTAGTTCGATAATGGCATAGGGCGACCTAAACCCTACTCGAGAGCGAGTAACGGACAATGTCCATGTCACATTGGGGACTACTTAGCGGTACCAATGATGATATTGAAATTGTGCGTTTATCGTCGTTACGATAAAAATATATTATTTTATTATTTTATGACTAGCTGTTGTGACTGCTTGAATTAGTTGCGTTAATATGATGATTGGTGACTGATACTGAGTGTTGATATATCTTATGAAAATTATTATTGTTATTATTATTATATTGGAGTTGATGCCATGATTGATATGATGACATGATGCCATGAGTGTAATGATTATGAGTAGAGTTTGAATAAGTGATGAGATATGATGAGCATTGATGATGTATTGGGAAATCATACTTTATGTGTTAGTAGTGCCTAACCGAGATGATTGATGTTGAGACGCCCCAACGTCCCATTAAAGAAAAACCCAAAATATTAAAGCCTAATTTCGTTATTATCGTTAAGCGTGCATATTCAAAAATAGCAGAAAATTTAAAACTTAAAAGGTAACTAGATAACATGCAGATACATCAACATACATCACACATATATATATATATATATAGATAAATATATGCATCATCTCCTAATACATAACTGTCAAGGGATTCCCATCAACAGGATCCCGAAATATATCCAAAACGGTGGTACATAACATAAAGGAAGTACATTAAAAGATAAAAGGGAAGATGCCTCGCCGATTCTCTCCACACCCCGTCCCCTCTCAAAATACAACAAAACCTCACTCACACCTATATAGATGGCACTGGCCCGAGCCATCAAATACTACCACCCTCGTCTGCATCCCGCGGTCCGGCAGGTCCGGACACTCCTCCGCTCTCACTGGACGAGCTCCTGTCCGACTGCCTCTGAAACCTCTGTCGGTAAAGTCTACTATCACGAGGATGAAACTGTCTGGTAGATACTCGAGAAGACTCTGAAACCGTAGCCCGGACCTCTGGAGGCGCTGGTACCTCTGGAAGGGGTGCCAGGTCCTGGGCGGGGGCAACCGGGTCCTCCTCCTGGATAGGTGCCAACTCGGGCCCTGGTGCCGGTGCAAGTCCTGGAACTAGTACCTCAAAGGGTACCATGAAGGGATCTGGGGCCATGCCTGGCATCGGCGGAATGTGTCCATCTGGCTGTCCTACCTGGAAAGGAAGGGTAGTGCCAACGCTGGAACGTGCCGACGAATCCTATCGGCGCTCCCTGTCCGAACCCGGAGGTAATGGACGTAGGACCCGTATACACAACGAAGCGAGTGACTGGGTCCACGAGCCACCCGTTCGGATCTAAGCACTCAACCTCAAAGGTCCCCGAGAGGGGGAACCCCGGATCCTGAGTCATCCACGGGTGATCCCAGTGTGCCATCAACACGATCTGGATCTGATATACAAAACATATATGTACAAACACACAACAAAATAAAAAGGGGATAAGAATCCATATAACATCAAACGTGGAAAGGGTTTAGCGACATTAATTCTATAACAGCATGATAAACATCCATCTCCCAAAATATAGTTGATATATATATAACACAAACATCCTCAATCCACATCTAGGGTCTTTCCTCTACCCCCATCATGATGCAATGCAAATGCTGTATGAATCTTCTCAGGTAGTCGGCCATATCCGGATATCACAACAATCGACACGTCCCAGAGGCCCCGGCACACACCCTCGTCCGCGGCTGGAGGGTGCCCATGCAAAGCAATGGCACTATAGCTACACAACCGGTGCACACCTCTGGACCCCGGCCAGGGTGCTCATGCAACGCATGAACTATAGTTGCAACTAAAATGAAATCATGTCTGGGACGGTCCGCCGTTAGCCTAGACCCCGGGAATTCTCCCTCCGAGGAATAGACCCCAACGACCATGTTTCAAGTCCACAAACGACCATGTTTCAGGTCCACACATCACAGACCATGTTTCAGGTCATCCCCTAGTGCCCTAACCGCTCATCATCACCTCATAAATAACCTCAATAAAACCTCATCATCATAAAACATCAATCATCTCGGTTAGGCACTACTAACACATAAAGTATGATTTCCCCAATACATCATCAATGCTCGTCATATCTCATCACTTACTCAAACTCTACTCGTAATCATTACACTCATGGCATCATAACATTATTCCATCAATTCATCATATTAATCATGTCATCATATCAATCATGGCATCAATTCCAATATAATAATAATAACAATAATAATTTTCATAAGATATATCAACACTCAGTATCAGTCATCAATCATCATGTTAACGCAACTAATTCAAGCAGTCACAACAGCCAGTCATAAAATAATAAAATAATACATTTTTATCGTAACGACGATAAACGCACAATTTCAATATCATCATTGGTACCACTAAGTAGTCCCCAACGTGACATGGACATTGTCCGTTACTCGCTCTCGAGTAGGGTTTAGGTCGCCCTACGCCATTATCGAACTAAATGTAACTACGCTGTTTCCGACGTTAAATGGTTTCTTTCCCCCACCTGGGAAGTCGTACGATGATCGAAACGAGACAAAACGCGACGTTCTCCAACCTCTTCGAATCTGCCCCGTGCGATTCTAGTGCCTCGGAGCTCCCAAAATTTCACCTAAGCATCACATTACGAAGCACACGTTACCACGAGTTCATCCTCGAAGACGAAATCGAATTCCGATAACCGAAACGAAAGATACAAATATAAACGTAACGAAACGACTTTCGATATAAACGGGAATAATTTACCTTCGATTATTGAAGAATCGGGGAAGAGGAGAATGAAGATATCATCACTACGATCCCAACCACGTACCCCGTTTTGCGAAAGGACGATCGGGCAAGCCACACTCACTAAAGAACTCTTTTCTCTCACTAAACTCTCTCTCTTTCTCTCTCTATATGCTCCTCTCTGTTTTTCTCAGAGTTCTGCTCTCTGCCTTCGTTTCTTTCCTTCATATGGCTTAAGTGACTTATGTCACTTAAGCCCTTTTTATTTTTCTGATTCACGCTGCCACGCTCGAGCGTGGAATTTTTCACGCTTGGGCGTGGTCACGCTTGAGCGTGGAACAATTCACGCTTGAGCGTGAAAATCACCGCAGCCATGCAACCACTCAGAGGCTGCCACGTCAGCCCCCGTTGACACGTAGGAAGTCAAAGCATGGCCCTTGTCTGGTTGACTTGGGCGCTAGAGCGTGGATACACCCACGCTTGAGCGTATTGTGGACGCTCGAGCGTGATGTTTGCCACGCTCGAGCGTTGACTTTTGACCAGAAAGTCAACTCTCTACGTTCAGGGTCCGTTCGATGTCTGATTGACCCCAAATTTGAGATATAGGCTCCTTAGGACCTAATAAACAATCTCTAACCATCAAAAATGCCTAATCTCCTCTTTAACTCCAAAATTTTGTTCCACCTTCAATTATCTAGAAAACACTAACCGGAAACCCTAGCTGGTCTCTACACGTCAAATCACCTCTCAGTTATACAATCCAAACCTTAAACCTAAACATCATATGTAAACCACACATAAAAATAACGGATGTTACATTTCTACCCCCCTTAAAATAAATTCCGTCCCCAGAATTACATACCTGAGAATAAATGGGGGTACTGCTGCTGCATCTCTGCCTCACGCTCCCAAGTAGCATCTCCGGTAACACTATCCCAAATGACCTTGACCAGGGGAATCTGTTTACCACGGAGTTCTTTAATCCTTCTGTCTGCAATCTTAGACGGTAGAGCCTCATATTCTAGATTCTCTCGGAGTTGTATTGACTCTGGCTCAATTACATGAGAAGGATCGGGGAAAATTTTCTCAATTGGGAAACATGAAATACATTGTGGAGGTTGGAGAGGTAAGGGGGTAAGGCTATCTGGTAGGCTACTGAACCAATTCGTCGAAGAATCTGAAATGGTCCAATAAATCGGGGAGTGAGCTTTCTAGACTTTATAGCTCTGCCAATTCCGGTCTTCGGAGTGACTCTCAAGAATACGTGATCACCTTCTTGGAACTCTAAGGGTCTCCTCCTTTTATTACTGTAGCTCCTCTGCCTATCCTGCGCTTCCCTCATTTTCTCTCTTATCTTCCTGACTTGCTCCGTTGTTTGCTGTACCACATCGGGACCTAACACTTGGCTCTCGCCAGTCTCATACCAACACAACGGAGTTCTGCATTTTCTTCCATAGAGAGCCTCATACGGTGCCATTCCGATACTACTATGGAAATTGTTATTGTATGTGAACTCAATCAAGGGTAGGAATTCATCCCAACTGCCAACATGTTCTAACACACATGCTCTTAAAAGATCCTCAAATGACTGAATTGTTCTCTCTGACTGCCTATCCGTCTGAGGATGATAAGCTGAACTCATCCTCAACTTGGTTCCCAAAGCATTGTGTAACTGTCTCCAAAATCTAGATGTAAATCTAGGATCCCGATCGGAGACAATACTGGATGGTACACCGTGCAACCTCACTACTTCCTTGATGTAAATCTGGGTCAACTTCTCAAGACTATAACTCTCACCAATAGGTAAGAAGTGAGCACACTTCGTTAACCTATCAATGATAACCCAAATCGCATCAAACTTCTTCGGAGTTCGTGGTAATCCAACCACAAAGTCCATCGCTATGCTATCCCACTTCCACTCTGGGATATCCAAGGACTGTAACAACCCTGCAGGCTTCTGATGCTCTATCTTAGCTTTCTGGCACACTAGACATGATAGAACATACTCTGCCACCTCCTTCTTCATCTTTGGCCACCAAAACATTTTCTTCAAATCTTGATACATCTTGGTGGCTCCCGGGTGGAAACTCAACTTACTCTTATGTGCCTCCTCTAAAATCATCTTCCTAATCTCTAAGTCCTCGGGCACACATATCCGATCTCTAAACCTCAACACACCATCGGATCCTTTCCTAAACTCTGAAACTTTCCCTTCATCTATGCCTCGACTTATCTCTTGTAGATATTCATCCTGAACTTGCTTAAACCTGAGGTCTCTCAAAAACTCACTGTTGATAGTGATCATACCTAAGCATATTCTATCCTCAGCCAAATCCATACCTAGGTTTAAATCTCTAAACTGTTCAAGCAATCCCATCTCTTTCACCATCATCGCGGATACGTGCAAAGATTTCCGACTCAGTGCATCCGCCACAACATTAGCTTTCCCAGGATGGTATTGAAGATCAAACTCATAATCCTTAATAAATTCCATCCATCTACGCTGTCTCATGTTCAGCTCCTTCTGATCAAACAGATACTTTAAACTCTTATGATCGCTGAAACACATTGAACTTAGCTCCATACAGATAGTGTCGCCATATCTTCAATGCGAACACTATGGCTGCCAATTCCAGATCATGAGTCGGGTAGTTTCTTTCATGAACCCTCAACTGTCGGGAAGCGTAAGCCACTACTCTTCCCTCTTGCATCAAAACACAACCCAAACCTTGATATGACGCGTCACAATACACGTCAAACTGTCCTAATGGCTCTGGTAATGTCAGCATAAGAGATGTAGTCAACTTCTCCTTTAGCTTTTGAAAGCTCTCCTCACATCTTTCTGTCCAAACAAACACCGTACTTTTTCGCGTTAACTGCGTCATAGGCAACGCAATCTTGGAGAAACCCTCAATAAACCTCCTGTAATACCCGGCTAATCCTAGGAAACTTCTCACCTCTGTTACTGACTTAGGCCTCTCTCACCTAATCACTGCCTCTACCTTAACTGGATCTACAGCTATCCCTTCCTGATTGATTATATGACCTAGGAACTGTACTTCCTCTAACCAAAATTCACATTTGGATAGGTTAGCGTACAACTGCCTATCTCTCAACACCTGCAACACCACTCTCAGATGTTCCTCGTGCTCTTCCCGATTACGGGAATAGATAAGAATATCATCAATAAACACCACAACGAACTTGTCGAGGAACGGTCTAAAGATCCTGTTCATGTAATCCATAAATACTGCTGGGGCGTTAGTTACACCAAAAGGCATAACTAGATACTCATAGTGCCCATACCTTGTTCTGAAAGCAGTCTTAGGTATATCCTCCTTCTTTACCCTAATTTGATAGTATCCTGATCTTAAATCTATCTTAGAAAACACCGAAGCTCCCTTCAACTGATCCATCAGATCATCTATCCTAGGCAACGGATATTTGTTCTTGATTGTAACCTTGTTTAACTGTCTATAGTCCGTACACAACCTAGCACTTCCATCCTTTTTCTTCACAAACAAGATTGGTGCTCCCCACGGTGATACACTCGGTCTGATGAATTCCTTTTTCATCATATCATCCAGTTGTTTCTTTAACTCTGCCAACTCCACAGGTGACATCCGATAAGGAGCTACTGATATGGGTCCTGCCCCTGGCATGAGATCTATGGTGAATTCAACCTCCCTCTCTGGTGGCAAACCTGGAACATCAGGAGGGAAAACCTCGGGAAACTCTCTCACAATAGGCATAGAATCTATACTTGGAGTCTCCTTATCTTCCAAAGAGAAAAGCATCACATACTGCTGAGAATCATCACTCCTCATAGTTGCTCCTTCATTGGCAAATACTATGCTAGAAGGCTCAAGAAAGGATAAAGTCTTTTGGGCACAGTCTAACACTACATGGTTGGCCGATAGCCAATCCATGCCAAGGATAACATCTATCTGTTGCATAGGCAAACAGATGAGATCTACGAGGAATGCCCTATTTTCAACCACGATAGGACACTGTAGGCAAACAGACATGGTGATCAAAGGATCACTGGTAGGGGTAGATACTGTCAAAGTATATGGTAATCGAGAAACGGTCAAATGTAAATGATCTACACACTCATGTGAAACAAATGAATGCGTAGCGCCTGAGTCAAACAACACACGCGAGAGTCTGCCAGATAGTAAACACATACCTTGAATAAGATCTGCAGACTGAGAGGACTCAGATCCTCTCACCGTAAACACCCTCCCCGTGGCCTGAGGTCTGGCGGTCTGTCGTCCTGCCACTGGAACTCCTCTCCCAGATCCACCTCTAGAACTACTGGCTCCTCTACCGGTAGCTGGCTGATGCTGCCCTGCTCTCTGTCGGCAATCTCTAGCAAGGTGACCGGGTTTGCCACATACGAAGCAACCCGATCTATCTGTACAATCTCTGATGTAGTGCGGACCTCCGCATCTGAAACATACTGGGCCTCTCTGCTGCTGACCCTCTCTACTCACTGATACTGGTGGTGCATTTGTCTGAGTACCCTGTCCGGGTCTAGCGTATGGTGCTCTCCTCCACTGAGAACCTCTATCCTCTCTCCTCTGATGGCCTGCTCTGGTAGGACCCCCACTCCGCTGCTGTCTCTGCTCCGCAGCCTGCCTCTGGTCTATGCTCTCAATGGCACTGCACCTCTCTACTAGCTCTGGGAAGCTCAAAATATCCAAGGGCACTATAGCCCTCCTCAGCTCATGCTGTAAACCCTCCTCAAATCTCTGGCACATCCAATCCTCATCTGGAAATCTCTGGTAGAACTCAGAAAACTGAATCAGGGCCTCAAATCTGGCCGCATAGTCACCAACAGACCTGTCTCCCTGTTGAAGACTCATGAACTCTCTCTCCTTCTCGCGTCTGACTAACCGCGGAAAGTACTTCTCGAAGAAACATTCCCTGAACAGATCCCAACTAATCATCCTGCCCTCAGTCTCAAGTAACCTCCTCTTGCCTCTCCACCATGACTCGGCTCCTCCAGTCAGCATGAAGGCGGCATAAGTCACCTTCCTGTTATCTCTACATCTCATAGTGTCGAAGATCTTCTCCAACTCCTGTATCCACCACTCAGCCCGCTCTGGGTCATACTCTCCTCCAAACTGTGGTGGCTTACCTTTCAGAAAGGTAGCCAACCCCGCATCCTCAGCCTCAGCAGCTCTCCTCCTATCCTGCTGGTCCTGTAACTCTGCCTCTCTCTGCATCCTTTGAGCGTTCTGCTGCGCCTGCTGCAACAAAACGGATGCTAACTCACGGATAGTCTGGAGAGTCTCGGATGACTCCCCTCCACCACTAACTCCTGCTGTTGGCTGGTACTCATCCTCGACACCCTCGATAGCTCTACCACCACGTCTACCTCGTCCTCTACCTCTGCCTCGAGCCATGATCCTGTCAAAAGAAATCATTAGCCCACATCAATATGACATATAATACTATATAAAACTGGAATATAAATACTATATGCCATAAAGATGTCGCATCGGACTCACTACCTAACTTCTAAGCATAGCCGGTATCCAATGTGGATCCAACTAAATGGCCAGTTCACCCTAATCACAGTCCTCACAGTCCGTTTCAGAACCGAACTGCTCTGATACCACCAAATGAGATGCCCCAACGTCCCATTAAAGAAAAACCCAAAATATTAAAGCCTAATTTCGTTATTATCGTTAAGCGTGCATATTCAAAAATAGCAGAAAATTTAAAACTTAAAAGGTAACTAGATAACATGCAGATACATCAACATACATCACACACATATATATATATATATATATATAGATAAATATATGCATCATCTCCTAATACATAACTGTCAAGGGATTCCCATCAGCAGGATCCCGAAATATATCCAAAACGGTGGTACATAACATAAAGGAAGTACATCAAAAGATAAAAGGGAAGATGGCTCGCCGATTCTCTCCACAAAATAAAAAGGGGATAAGAATCCATATAACATCAAACGTGGAAAGGGTTTAGCGACATTTAATTCTATAACAGCACGATAAACATCCATCTCCCAAAATATAGTTGATATATATATAACACAAACATCCTCAATCCACATCTAGGGTCTTTCCTCTACCCCCATCATGATGCAATGCAAATGCTGTATGAATCTTCTCAGGTAGTCGGCCATATCCAGATATCACAACAATCGACACGTCCCAGAGGCCCCGGTGCACACCCTCGTCCGCGGCTGGAGGGTGCCCATGCAAAGCAATGGCACTATAGCTACACAACCGGTGCACACCTCTGGACCCCGGCCAGGGTGCTCATGCAACGCATGAACTATAGCTGCAACTAAAATGAAATCATGTCTGGGACGGTCCGCCGTTAGCCTAGACCCCGGGAATTCTCCCTTCAAGGAATAGACCCCAACGACCATGTTTCAGGTCCACAAAACGACCATGTTTCAGGTCCACATATCACAGACCATGTTTCAGGTCATCCCCTAGTGCCCTAACCGCTCATCATCACCTCATAAATAACCTCAATAAAACCTCATCATCATAAAACATCAATCATCTCGGTTAGGCACTACTAACACATAAAGTATGATTTCCCCAATACATCATCAATGCTCGTCATATCTCATCACTTACTCAAACTCTACTCGTAATCATTACACTCATGGCATCATAACATTATTCCATCAATTCATCATATTAATCATGGCATCATGTCATCATATCAATCATGGCATCAATTCCAATATAATAATAATAACAATAATAATTTTCATAAGATATATCAACACTCAGTATCAGTCATCAATCATCATATTAACGCAACTAATTCAAGCAGTCACAACAGCCAGTCATAAAATAATAAAATAATACATTTTTATCGTAACGACGATAAACGCACAATTTCAATATCATCATTGGTACCACTAAGTAGTCCCCAACGTGACATGGACATTGTCCGTTACTCGCTCTCGAGTAGGGTTTAGGTCGCCCTACGCCATTATCGAACTAAATGTAACTACGCCGTTTCCGATGTTAAATGGTTTCTTTCCCCCACCTGGGAAGTCGTACGATGATCGAAACGAGACAAAACGCGACGTTCTCCAACCTCTTCGAATCTGCCCCGTGCGATTCTAGTGCCTCGGAGCTCCCAAAATTTCACCTAAGCATCACATTACGAAGCACACGTTACCACGAGTTCATCCTCGAAGACGGAATCGAATTCCGATAACCGAAACGAAAGATACAAATATAAACGTAACGAAACGACTTTCGATATAAACGGGAATAATTTACCTTCGATTATTGAAGAAACGGGGAAGAGGAGAATGAAGATATCGTCACTACGATCCCAACCACGTACCCCATTTTGCGAAAGGACGATCGGGCAAGCCACACTCACTCAAGAACTCTTTTCTCTCACTAAACTCTCTCTCTTTCTCTCTCTATATGCTCCTCTCTGTTTTTCTCAGAGTTCTGCTCTCTGCCTTCGTTTCTTTCCTTCATATGGCTTAAGTGACTTATGTCACTTAAGCCCTTTTTATTTTTCTGATTCACGCTGCCACGCTCGAGCGTGGAATTTTTCACGCTTGAGCGTGGAACAATTCACGCTTGAGCGTGAAAACCACCGCAGCCATGCAACCACTCAGAGGCTGCCACGTCAGCCCCCGTTGACACGTAGCAAGTCAAAGCATGGCCCTTGTCTGGTTGACTTGGGCGCTAGAGCGTGGATACACCCACGCTGGAGCGTATTGTGGACGCTCGAGCGTGATGTTTGCCACGCTAGAGCGTTGACTTTTGACCAGAAAGTCAACTCTCTACGTTCAGGGTCCGTTCGATGTCTGATTGACCCCAAATTTGAGATATAGGCTCCTTAGGACCTAATAAACAATCTCTAACCATCAAAAATGCCTAATCTCCTCTTTAACTCCAAAATTTGTTCCACCTTCAATTATCTAGAAAACACTAACCTGAAACCCTAACTGGTCTCTACACCTCAAATCACCTCTCAGTTATACAATCCAAACCTTAAACCTAAACATCATATGTAAACCACACATAAAAATAACGGATGTTACAGATGTTATATGATGATGAGATTTTATTGAGGTTATTTATGAGGTGATGATGAGCGGTTAGGGCACTAGGGGATGACCTGAAACATGGTCTGTGATATGTGGACCTGAAACATGGTCGTTTTGTGGACCTGAAACATGGTCGTTGGGGTCTATTCCTTGAAGGGAGAATTCCCGGGGTCTAGGCTAACGGCGGACCGTCCCAGACATGATTTCATTTTAGTTGCAGCTATAGTTCATGCGTTGCATGAGCACCCTGGCCGTGGTCCAGAGGTGTGCACCGGTTGTGTAGCTATAGTGCCATTGCTTTGCATGGGCACCCTCCAGCCGCGGACGAGGGTGTGCGCCGGGGCCTCTGGGACGTGTCGATTGTTGTGATATCCGGATATGGCCGACTACCTAAGAAGATTCATACACATTTGCATTGCATCATGATGGGGGTATAGGAAAAGACCCTAGATGTGAATTGAGGATGCTTGTGTTATATATATATAAACTATATTTTGGGAGATGGATGTTTATCGTGCTGTTATAGAATTAAATGTCGCTAAACCCTTTCCACGTTTGATGTTATATGGATTCGTATCCCCTTTTTATTTTGTTGTATGTTTGTACATGTATGTTTTTTATATCAGATCCAGATCGTGTAGATGGCGCACTGGGATCACCCGTGGATGACTCAGGATCCGGGGTTCCCCCTCTCGGGGACCTTTGAGGTTGAGTGCTTAGATCCGAACGGGTGGCTCGTGGACCCAGTCACTCGCTTCATTGTGTATACGGGTCCTACGTCCATCACCTCCGGTTTCGGACAGGGAGCGCCGATAGGATTCGTCGGCACGTTCCGCGTTGGCACTACCCTTCCTTTCCAGGTAGGACAGCCAGATGGACATATACCGCCTATGCCACCGATGCCAGGCATGGCCCCAGATCCCTTCATGGTACCCTTTGAGGAACTAGTTCCAGGACTTGCACCGGCACCAGGACCCGAGTTGGCACCTATCCAGGAGGAGGACCCGGTTGCCCCCGCCCAGGACTTGGCACCCCTTCCAGATGTACCAGCGCCTCCAGAGGTCCGGGCTACGATTTCAGAGTCTTCTCGAGTATCTACCAGACAGTTTCATCCCCGTGATAGTAGACTCTACCGACAGAGGTTTCAGAGGCAGTCGGCCAGGAGCTCGTCTAGTGAGAGCGGAGGAGTGTCCGGACCTGCCGGACCACGGGATGCAGACGAGGGTGGTAGTATTTGATGGCTCGGGCCAGTGCCATCTGTATAGGTGTGAGTGAGGTTTTGTTGTATTTTGAGAGGGGATGGGGTGTGGAGAGAATCGGCGAGACATCTTCCCTTTTTATCTTTTGATGTATTTTCTTTATGTTATGCACCACCCGTTTTGTATATATTTCGGGATCCTACTGATGAGAATCTCTTGACAGTTATGTATTAGGAGATGATGTATATATTTATCTATATATATATATATATATATATGTGTGTGTGTGATGTATGTTGATGTATCTGCATGATTTATAGCTACCTTTTTAGTTTTAAATTTTCTGCTATTTTTGAATATGCATGCTTAACGATAATAACGAAATTAGGCTTTAATATTTTGGGTTTTTCTTTAATGGGACGTCGGGGCGTCTCAATAGGATATACTCTTTGTAACACCCCGTTTTTCGTAAATAAGCTTAATGCATTTATATATGTTATATATATGTTTATAAATACTTGTTATGTTTGTTCTTGACGTCTAAGTTTATGTTTGGGGAAGTTTAGCCTTAGAAAGTTTCAATCATTTTAGAGTCCTAGTAACATGTTTCACCGTTTTGGCCATATATTGAGTTCTAGATGTTCAATTAAGGTGATCTTTGTTGCTTTGGAAATCTACGAGAATTATCTAAAAGTCTTATTTTATATGTTTTGGCCAATTCGATCGTTTAGCTAGCCTCGCACTGCAATCTTTGTGCGCTCCGTGCTTAGGAATTGAGCATGGTCGTGCTTAAAGGGAGCATGGCCGTGCTCAGGTCACAGAGTCTATAAATAGAACAGGTCCGTGAGGGTTGTGAGCAAAACCCTGTTTTGGAACTCTGGGCCATCCTAGTGTGATTGAAACCTTTTCCCTTTCCCTTCCCTTGAACCCTTTGAAGTCCTTGGAGTTTGTGAGTCTGTTTGAGAGAGAAGTCACGCGCGCTAGTGTCTAACGGTAAACTGGTTATCCCTCTCTTTAATCTCCTTTCCCTTTTCTTAAATTGGAGATTAATCGGTTACTCGTTTCATGGTTGACCGAGGCTTGAGGAACTCGTCGAGCCGCTCGAGGGAACGAGGATAGTTTGCATGCGTTGTCGTAGTGCGAATCTTCATACCATGTATGGGGAGAAGGAATAGTATTAACATGTAGGTGTTGGGGGTAGCGTAAGATGAAGGGTTAACCATGACCCTTGTTAATTGTTTATTTGTTTGCTATCATGTTTATGATGATATATGCTTAATTGATAATTGGTATGCCTATTGTTGTTATAATTGATAATGATGTTTATGCCATGATTATGTTTGGATTGATGACGTTATGAATGAACGTTCATGATGATGATGATGTTGTTATGATGCTGATGATGTCGTGCTCTGAATGAGTGTTTTCTTGTTGAGGATGTTAATGCCAACTATAATGTTAATAAGACTCTAACCAATTAATAAGGCTTATTAATGATGTTAAGACGTTAAAAGATGTTAACAATGATGACAAAGAATTAAGGGATGTTTTCCCAATTTGTTCATAAGACATGAATAGAGTATGAGAGGCAATGTTATGTTCAAAGGTATAGTTAAAGACCCTAAGATTGATTCATGAGTGTTTTAGGAACATTAATAATGAAGCTGGAATTAAAGGATTAATTCCCCATAATGATAAGACATGGAAATTAATTAAGAATAATGAAACTGAGGATTGATGGTGTATTTTAAGCCAATAGGTTTGATCTTTGAATGCCCTAGGATAGTAAGGGTTTCCAACCCTTTCTGCCCAGATCAGTACAGTCATGCTCCAACGAGCACGACCGTGCTTGTTAGGCAGCACGCCCGTGCTCAAATTAAAGTTCAGCACGCCCGTGCTCACCTGTCCAGAACAGAAACGCATAAACTGAACAGGGGTGTTGCACCCCAATTGTTCCAAATAATGAAAGAAGACACCAAACGAAGTAAAGACAAGTTAGACAACTTAAAGATAATAATGTACCTTGGTAGCTGAGTGGCCAAGGGGGCCTTGATGCTTAATGGTCAAGGTGTTGAGCTCAGGAGTTGATCGGCCAGAGTGTTAATAATTAAAGTGAAAAGATGATGTTGTAACTTGGTAGCCAAGTGGCCAATGGGACCTCGATAGCCGAGTGGTCGAGGTGTTGTTGTTAATGTTGTACCTTGGTAGTCAAGTGGCCAAGAGGTCTTGATAGCCTAGTGGTCGAGGTGTTGAGCTCTGGTGCTTATTGGCCAGAATGCTAAAAGGTTAAACATTAAAGATAACGTTGAGCCTCGATAGCCAAGTGGTTGAGGTGTTGATGGTGATAAAACTTGGGTAGCCAAGTGGCCCAAGTGGAGGTGGTGATTGTTGTTGTGTGTTGTGTTGTTCATGCATTCACGCATCGGAGATGTTAGTGGGGGATGTTCAATATAGGGGAGGTCGTCCGAGAGTAAGGTGATCTAGCCGTCCGCGGTGATCTAAGTGATCTGGCCCCCCGTGGTGGTGCTTATTGGCCAATGTGGATATATAACTCCGAAGTTGACATTCTGAGGTAGATTGGATCAAAGTGCATAGTGGAGTAGTTGAGTAGCACTGCATCACAAAGCATACATTGTTGATATGATAGATATGATATGAATGTAATATGTTGGATGATGTTATGATGTTTGATATGCTATGTTTATATGATGGACAATCGTCTTACTAACTGCTTCCATGCCATTATGTTGAGATATATGTTTCTTACTCCCCGTCTTTTGTTGTTTGCTTTGCATGTGTCGTTTTGGTTATGCAGAGGATGGTGAGCAGCTTGCTGAGAAGTGACTCTCCGCTACTCGTAATTTAGGATTTGTTTAGTTATGTTGTTTATTCGAGGAGTTTCAGATTATGGTTATACCAGCTCTGTAATGTGACATCGGGGTTGGGTTTTGTTTATGTTTCAGTTATGTTATATTGTCTTTTTATAAACATGTTTTGGTTTTTCCGCGTTTGGAGTTATGTTACAATGCTGCAGCCTCTGCCTGGTTTTATTATTGTGATATAATATGCATGTGTTCCTTTCTTTTATATCTTTTACGCTTTATGAATACATGCGGGGTAGATGGTGTCACACTCTTAATGATATTAAAGGAATAAGTCCTTCCTTTTGGATGCATAGAATTCTAATGGAACCTGACCATAAAACCTCTATTGAGTACCAACGCAGGTTGAATCCTAATATGAAAGAGGTTGTTAAAAAAGAGGTTCTTAAGTTGCTTGATGCTGGGGTAATTTACCCAATTTCTGATAGTGAATGGGTTAGTTCTGTGCATGTGGTTCTTGAGAAAGGGGGGATGACTGTGATTAAAAATGAAAAAAAAAATTGATTTAATTCCCACTAGGACTGTCACAGGTTGGAAGATGTCCATTGATTGTAGGAAGTTGGATAACGCTACTAGGGAAGATCACTTCCCCCTACCCTTCATTTTTCAAATGCTTGAGAGGCTAGCTAGGCATGAGTACTTTTGTTACTTAGATTGCTATTCAGGATTCCACCAAATCCCCATCCATCCTACTGACCAGGAGAAGACCACATTTACTTGTCCTTACGGCACTTTTGCCTATAGGAGAATGGCTTTTGGTATATGTAATGCCCCTGCCACATTTCAAAGATGCATGACTGCAATATTCTCTGAATTTATTGAAAACATCACAAAAGTTTTTATGGATATTTTTCTGTATATGGTACTAACTTTGATGATTGTTTATCCAATTTGTCTAAGATTTTACAGAGATGTGAAGAGGTTAACCTTGTTTTGAATTGAGAACAGTGTCATTTTATGGTATAAGAGGGCATAGTCCTTGGGCATTTGGTTTCAGGGAAACGAATTGAGGTGGATAAGGCAAAAATTGAAGTAATTGAAAAATTGCCTCCACCGGTGAATGTGAAAGGAGACCTCATAAGTCTGGAACACATTCAATGTATAAATTCTCTAATTTTTGGCTCACATCACCCGTCTGATTTTGGACTTCACAACACCCATCTAATTTTCAAACACTGCTACACTGGTTAAAGTGTCAGACTGTCAGAAGGAAGTTCAAGTTAATCTTATTTGAAAAATATGCCTTCCTAAAGGATCTCAAAGACCTCTGGACAATAGCACCAAGGATAAAGAATAAAGAATTCATTCTTTCAAGTGTTTAAGGAAAAAACATGCAATCTCTACACCAAGTCAGTAGCCTTTAGCTGTTTTAGTTCAAAGTAAAAGTATTTTCTAGAAAGTGAACTGAGTGTTTCACTGAAATGGGAAGTTCTATGCTGCAAGTACAAGAAGTCTGCTACTGCAACTCTGAAACAACAACTGCTCAGAAGCAAAGTGTACTCTTGATCGCATATGTCAAAGTCCAACATCCCTAAACATTTAATGCTTATACAGAATGACTCTTTGGCATTAATGGGATCCCAGAAGTTCAAATCAAAGGAGCACACTTTCTGTACTTGAGTCTAACAGATTAATTGATTGAAGCCTTTAAATAGTGCAATCCATGAGATAAGAGACTCTGAACATATTCAAGAAGCATTTACTTTGGTCATTTACTCGTCATTCCTTCATTGATTATCTCTTCAATCATTTGATATTAATTCGTAGTCTTTCATACCTTCATATTTATTTCACTCTCTGAGTGTTATCTGAAAGATTTGTAAGTTGTATTAATTACACAAAACCCTTACTCCTTACTGTTTTGAGCGTGAAGAGGCTAGGTGTGAAAAGAATACTTGTTTGAGTGTTGAGCTTGGAGAGGCTAAGTGTTCAAAGAATACTTGTACTGTAATCTGATCAGTTATAGTGGAAACTTGGTGCTGCCAAGAATTGGACGTAGCCTTGTGGATTTTGGGGTGAACCAGTATAAAACTCTTGAGTGATAGTCCTCTCCCTTATCTCTTTAATTTGTTTAAGAGTTATTTGTTTAAGCTTTTAACTTGGGGAGTTAATATTGTGAATATCAAACTCTGTTTTAACCTTCTCTGTGTGCGCATGTGTTCTGTCTTAAAATCAGACGAGTCACCCGTCTAATTTTCTGTAGCTTTATTTTTTGCTTGTTGTTCCTGCGAAAATAATTATCAAAGTTTCCTAAAAAGTTGGTAAACACAATTCAACCCCTCTTCTTGTGCTAACTTTGGTTATTTTAGTTGGTATCAGAGCTCAGCCTCTGGGTTGAGCACTTAACAGTGAAGAGAAAAAGATCTTGGAAATGGCAGGAGAAGCCAGGACAAGCAAGAATCATGCAGGAGAAGGATCCTCAATGTCCATACCTCCATACTTCAATGGAGAGGACTACATCTACTGGAAAGAGAAGATGAAGTGGATTTTGCAATCCACTAACTCTGATCTCTGGGATATCATTGAAGAAGGTCCCTACGTTCCTAAAGATGACAAAGGAGCATAAGTCCCTAAAGCAAACATGACCTCTGATCAAAGAAAAAAATGACAGTTAAATGCCAAAGCAAGATATGCAATCATGTGTGCTTTGAGCAGATAAGAGTTTGACAAAGTCTGTGCTTATGAATCTGCAAAAGAAATGTGGGATTCACTAGTTGTTGCTCATGAAGGAACCAGTAAGGTAAAAGAGACTAAAGTCAGCATGCTAGTTGGGGAATACGAGTTGTTCAAAATGGAAGAAGGAGAAACTATTGGCCAAATGTATGAGAGATTTCAAACTATAACCAATGGGCTGATGTATCTAGGAAAAGCTTACAGGACTGAGGAACACATTCAGAAGATTCTTAGAAGTCTTCCAAAACAGTGGAGACCTCTTGTAACTGTTGTATCTCAGGTCAAAGATCTGTCAACAATGAAGCTAGATGAGCTTCTCGATACTCTTCAGATCCATGAATAGGAGCTGATTGAAGAAAATAATGGAAAGACGAGCAAATCCATTGCTCTCAAGGCTGACAAGAAATCATCTAAGAGATCTATCTCAAAAGGTCTCAAAGTTGATGAATCTTCAGAAGAATCTAAGGAATCAAATGAAGATGACTCTGATGATGAAGATGATGAACTTTCTCTTCTTACCAGAAAGATGAAAAAGCTCTGGAAGAAAAGAAACTTCAAAAAGTACAAACCTTTCAAGCACTTCAACAAAGAAAAATATAACAAAGATGGTGGATCAAATGTCAGAAATGTCATCGTGTGCTATGAATGCAAAAAGCCTTGTCATATCAAGGCAGAATGTCCTCAACTCAAGAAGCAACCTCTCAAGAAGTTCTTCAACAAAAAGAAGAAAGGAACGATGACCACTTGAGAAGATCTTGATGAAAGATCCACTGAAACTAAAGGAGAGGAGCTTGAAGCCAATCTCTGTCTTAAGGCAGATACTGATTCAAAATCAGAAACTGAGGTATAATCTGAACTTGAGAAATTGAGTGATCCTTATGATGAACTACTGGAGGATTCCAAATGTATATCTAAAACTTCCAAATCCCTCAAGAGACAGTATGTTAAACTATCAAATGAGTATACACAAGAATCTCAAGAGTTTGAAAAGTTTGCTGAAGAGAACCGTAGGCTTAAGATTGAAAAGTCTAAAGCTAAGATCTCAGTTGAAACTCTACATTCCGAAGAAGTGGTTTAACTTCAACAGAAAGTAGAAGAGCTCACCTCAGATCTTGCCAAGTTTGTTAATAGTAGAGATAATCTGACTAAACTCTTGGGAAGTCAGAGACACTCCCTTAACAAAGAAGGTATAGGTTATTCTAGTCAAGAAAATCATAAAGGATCGACAAAGTTCTCAAAAATAATTGTTAAATCTGTGCCAGTTAGTTTAAATAAACCTATATGTACCTACTGTGCTGGACATATCACGTCCAAGTGTATCCACAAAAAGAGAAGGAAGTCTTCACAGACTCCTCACACTAACATAAAAGGACCCAAGAAAATATGGGTACCTAAGTCCATGATCATTCCTGTTGCAAACATGCTTAACATGATAAAACAAACACCTGTGATGGTACCTGGACAGTGGATGTTCGCGACATATGACAAGAGAAAGGTCTATGTTCCTAGACCTCCAACCTAAGAAAGGTGGACATGTAACTTTTGGTGGCAACCAGAAGGGAAAAGTTGTTGGGGTAGGTAAAATTGGTGGTAAACCTTCCTTACCTATCATCTGTGATGTTTTATATGTCAAAGGGTTAAAACATAATCTGCTTAGCATAAGTCAATTACGTGATAGTGGATTTTCTGTATCTTTTTCTAAGGATGCATGCATAATCAATGACAAAAATGGAAAGACCCTCTTTCCTGCTAAAAGGCAATACAATCTGTATAGGATTGACCCGTCTGAACTTTCAGATCAAAGTGTAACATGCTTTATGTCTAAAGAGGATGAGAAGTGGCTATGGCATAAGAAACTAGGACATGTTAGTTTGAAACAAATTTCTAAATTGAAAAAGCATAACCTTGTGAGAGAATTGCCTGATATTTCTTTTAAGAAAGATGTTTTGTGTGATGAATGTCAGAGAGGTAAACAAGTAAAATCAAGTTTCAAACCTAAGAAAGAAGTCACCTCCTCTAGACTTTTGCAACTGTTACACATGGATTTGTTTGGACCAGTCAGTGTAGCTAGCCTAGGTGGAAAGAAATATGGCTTTGTCATAGTTGATGACTATTCTAAATTCACAATGTGGCACATAAATATGTATTTGCTATATTGCACACACATGCATTTTGTTTATATAATCTTGATGGTTGGTATTGTCATAGTTGATGACTCATCTTAACCCACAAGGATGAGTCTTATAAGGTCTTTAAAGTATTCAGTAAAAGAGTACGTAATGAACATGGTTTTTGTATCTCTACTATTAGAAGTGACCATGGGGGTGAATTTGAAAATGAGCAGTTCAAACTGTTCTGTGAGGAAAATGGTATTTCTCATAATTTCTCTAAACCTAGAACTCCACAGCAAAATGGAGTGGTTGAGAGAAAGAACAGATTTCTTCAAGAGATGGGTAGAACAATGCTCAATGAAAATAATCTCCTTAAGTACTTCTAGCCAGAAGCCAATAACACTACTTGTTATGTGCAAAACAGAATTCTGGTTAGACCTATCCTAAATAAGACTCCTTATGAATTGTTGAAAGGTAGAAAATCCAACATATCATATTTTCATGCATTTGGATGTGAATGTTATATTCTAAATACAAAAGATCATTTGGGAAAATTTGACTCTAAAGTAGATAAAGGCATTTTAATTGGATATTCTGAACTGTCTAAAGCTTTTAGAATCTTTAATTCTTGAACCTCTGTTGTAGAAGAATCAATTCATGTGAAGTTTAATGGTGGTTTGAAGACTGATAGAGAACTATCAGATCTAGAAGATGATATTGCAGGTATTGATCTTAATCCTGCGGTGGAAAAGTCGTCAGATAAGGCAAAGGTAGACATGTCTGAAATTTCAGAAAATCAAACGAGTGCTAAAATGACTGAAAAACAGAATGATAAAATAGATTGGAAATTCAAGACCTATCATCTAGAGGATCTTATTATTGGAAGTCCATCTCAAGGAATTAGAAACAGATCTGCTTTCAATGAGAACAATAACATGGCCTTCATATCAGATTTGGAGCCTAAAAGGATTGAAGAAGCCTCACAAGATGAAAGCTGGATTCAAGCCATGCAAGAAGAACTAAATCAGTTCAAGAGAAATGATGTGTGGACTCTAGTTTCTAAATCAAAAGACAAATCCATTATTGGAACCAGATGGGTATTTAGAAACAAACTGGATGAAGATGGAAATGTGGAAAGGAACAAAGAAAGATTAATTGCTCAAGGGTATAATCAACAGGAAGAGTTTTCTGAGTTGATGCATAATGAATTTGAGATGAGAATGATGAGAGAATTGAAGTTCTTCCTTGGTCTTCAAATAAAACAAACAAGTGATGGAATCTATATCCATCAACAAAAATACACAAAGGAACTTCTGAAAATGTATAAGATGGAAAATTCAAAGCCTGTGAGTACTTCTATGCATCCATCAATAGTTCTAAGCAAGGATGAGGAAGCTAAAAAGGTAGATCAAACTGTCTATCGAGGTATGATTAGATCTCTTCTATTCTTAACTGCTAGTAGACCTGATATTCAATTCAGTGTTTGTCTGTGTGCTAGATTTCAATCAGATCCTAAATAATCTCATCATAAGGCTGTTAAAAGAATTTTCAGATATTTAATTGGAACCACTAACCTTGGTCTATTGTATAAGAAATCTGAAGATTTCAGGTTAGTTGGATTCTGTGATGCTGACTTTGCTGGAGATAGAATTGATAGAAAAAGTATCAGTGGAGGATGCCATTTCATTAGTGCAAACATGATCTCCTGGTCAAGCAAAAGGCAAAGTACCATTGCTCTCTCAATTGTTGAAGCTGAATATATATATGTAGCAAGTTGTTGTTCACAACTGCTTTTGGTAAAATATCAACTTGAGGATTATTCAATGTTTGAGCATAATATACATGTTTGGTGTGATAATACTAGTGCTATTAACTTGTCTAAAAATCCCATACAGCATTATAGAGCAAAGCATATAGAAATAAAGTATCATTTTATTAGAGATTATGTGCAAAAAGGTGCTTTTGAAATTAAGTTGGTGAACACTGAGTATCAGTGGGATGACATCTTTACTAAACCTTTAAGTGAAGATAGATTTGTTTTTATTAGAAGGAATCTTAATATGCATAACGTGTCTCAATGAGTGTATGCTGATATATCTGAAAATTTATGTGTCTGAAATTTTCTGCTTGACTTGTCTATTTTTTTTTTTATTCTTCACTCGTCTACTTTAGCCAAGCATCTGATGACGTGGCTAAACGCACTCACTAATTTCTGACCCTAACTGAGACACGTGTACATTGCAAAATTTCCCTCCTTTTTCTTAAAAACATTTCATCTTTTCATAACTGTCATTTCAAATTTATTACTGTTTATGGTAATAATCTCTCTCCTTGTTCCCAACTCAAAAAACACTCAAGGGTTTCATAAAAGTAACCAGTGTCATTTCACAAACTCTCCACTCACAATCGTTGCTCTCACTATCTCTCTGATTCTCTTCGTCTTCAACCTCTCAAAACCTTTCATCTCCAAACCCTAAAACTTCTTTTATGTATCAATGGCACTCAAGAGCTTTCTTGAAACCGTTGCTGAAAAGGCTGGCATTTCTATGAATGAGCTGAAGAAGGTGCACCCTGGAAGGGTCCCTAATTTCGAGGAACTAAAGAACAAGGGCTTAGATGTTCAACCCGAAATCATTCACGCTGGGTGGTTACCTTTCTTCCAACTCCAAGAAGTTGTTTCTGCCTCTTTGGTTAAGGAGTTCTGGAGAACTACAAAAATCACCAAGGACAATATGACCTCCATGATCTCTGAAGATGTGGGTAATGATCATGTCATCATCACTCACGAGTCACTCGCTGAAGTGACCAAATGCCCAAGAGAAGGTGCTGGGTTTGAGAAGGACTGGATGAAGACTCTGGGAGAGAAGAATGTGAACATAGTTCTCTATGGAGTTCCAAAACCTAAAAACCCAAACTCCAAATATTTGACTGCAAAGGTAAGATTTCTTCATGTTCTTCTCATTAATTGTGTTATGCCTAGGACTGGGTCTAGAAATCATGTGAGTAAGATAGAAAAGTTTGCTATCTACCACCTAGTCCAGAAAATTAGGATAGACATCACTGATTTAATCTTTAAACATATGGAGAAAATTGTTAAAGGGAAGGATAAGGATTATCCTTATGGAATGATTATGACTAGGGTTTCAGGGCCAACTCACTGAAGCATTTGAGGCAGGCTTTCGATGTGGGCTCTGCACAGAGATTATAACAAAGACTTTTTTGATGAAGGTGCAGTTAACACCCATTACTGAACCCACTACTGAAGCATCATCATCAGAAGTCCTTGCTGGAAATGTTCCAATGGAAGAGGAACCTGATATTCCTGGTGTCAAGGTTGAACCATTTGAAGAATCTGTTGAGGAGGAAGAGCCTCAATTGAGGCACAGGAGGAAGAGGGTTGCTAAACCTTCTGTACAGTTTGCTGCTGAACCTGCTAAGGTTGCTGAACCTGTTGCCTCTGCCTCTGCTCCTAATGTTCCAAATATTACAAAGGTGTTCAAAAGGAAAAGAGCATCAGAATCTGCTGTTGAATCTGTTGCTCAAGCTGAGGAGGAGTCACAAGTTGATTAGCCAGTAATCCCCATTCCTAAGAAGAAGAGAACTTCTACTTCAAAGAGGAAGGCTACTGAGCCTCTGAGACAACCTCATACAACCAAGAGAAAATTGGTTCTACTTCTAAAACCCCCACCCTCACCATCACCAAAGAACAAATCACCTATTCCTCCACCTACATCACCCTTACCAGTGTCCTCACCACAAAAAAGCCCCAACACCACCACATACTTCACCATCACCTGAAAATGAATCTACATCACCACAGAAAACTCTCACACCACCACCACAATCATCACCTATCCATGAACCTTCACCCAACCTTGCTTCTGAACTACATCCTTCAGAACCTTTAATTTCTGAACTTGAACCACACTCTTCTAAACCACAAGTTTCTGAACCTCACCCTATTGTTTCAGAACCACAAGTGTCTGAAATTGAACCTCATGTATCTAAACCTTCCACACCATACTCCTCTCACATTTCTGAGACTCATCATGATGATCTCAATAATTTTGATTTCTTTGACAACCCTACCACACCTCCACCTCCACCTAGACCACCAATACTTGACCATATCAGAAACCAATGCTAAGTCCCTCTGAGAATAATCTTCCTTGATTTATTATCTGAAACTAGACACAACCCCTTACCCAAAGCCACTCTCCCCAGATATCATCTGTCTCTCAGAACCACTGCCTTTTCTCTCTTAGATGCTTGCAGCTCTGATATGTTGTTTAGCAAAGATTTGGATGTGATTGCCTTTCTTGAAGCAGAGAGACAACTGGTCAAGATAGCTGAGAAGCTGAAGTTCACAGCAAGGTGGAAGCCCAATCCTTTTGTCATCATGAAGCCTTCAACAGAAATCAAGGTGATGCCTGACTCAATGGTATTGAAAGGCAAGAAGAAGGTCATCAACTTTCCTGGAGAACAAAAATTATGCCTCATCAAGCTTACTAACGATAGATGCAAGTTCAGGAACAGGATTGTCACTACTGCCACCTCTTCAAATTGGAGAAATCTACCTGAGATGTGGGTCAAGCTCAGGGCTGTCTGAGGAAGAAAAGAAGGAAACCCCCATCAAAGGTAGCCAAGCCTATGCTTTCTTTCCTTTTACCTCTCTGTATACACTTTCCCACCATTCTTTATCATTTTGCCTTTCTTTCTTCTAAACTTCCCACAATCTACCCCTGTAAATCCCATAAATCTCATTAGGAGATCTTATGAATTCATGCTTACCTATATTGACTCACCCCTTGACCATGAAAGGATCCAATGGTTTTTGGATACCTTCTTTCCAAACTCTGACTTTGAAACCACTCTGTCAACAAGTGTCTTTCTGGATCCTCAGCCTGAGGATGACATCCAAGTTGAAGAGTTACATCCTACCCCTCCTCCATCTGTAACTGGAACTTCCTTGGCTATGACAGACTCCACTACTGCTGTTATAGCATTATAGCACATGATCCTGCTGCTCATCAAAGGCTGGATGAAATGGCCACCTGTCTGCAAACTGTTATGCAGAAATAGGATCAGGCTATGGAACAGCAAGCTTCATACCAGGCCACTATATTAGCTAAACAAGCAGTCATGCAAAGGATGATGGAAGCTTTCTTCAAGAGTCAAGGAGGACCTAGCTCTTAGCTTATAAGACTTAGCTTCTTTTTTTTTTCCTTTTTCTGAGTCATGCAATTTTTTTTCCTTTTTCTGAGTCATGCAATGTACTGTCAGTGATGTCCATATCACTTTTTGTAAACAATTGTTTGACTTTTAAATGAAATGAATATATTTATCACTTTTGGCTCTTTATCTATCTGTTATCTTTTTGATTGATGCCAAAATGGGGAGGAAGTAAAAGTAAAAGCAATAAGTAAAAGTAACAAAAATATAACTTGACTTAATACTAATCTGCTCTGATTTTTTATGCTCTGGTATCTGTTTTCTCTCTGATACTTGTTTATATCTGTTGCATAAACTAAGGGGGAGCATAGTATATTTTTCATACTTGTATCTTCTTATCATATTTCTGCTATTACTTTTTGATGTTCAATACAATAAGAAAAATTATTTGTCATCATCAAAAAGGGGGAGAATGTTGAGACCTCATAAGTATGGAACACATTCAATGTGTAAATTCTCTAAGTTTTGATGATTCCAAATAGATTAAGTATGATAATATTGAACCATATGAAATTATTGATAAGTCTGTTAAGTGTACAGAAAAATAGACTTAAGGTCACTCATCTAAAATCTGACCCGTCTAAGTTTCAGCACAATGCAGTTTTTTAGACTCGTCTAAAAACCACCGGTCTGAAAAATAGTCAACTCAGACATAGACCAAGTCAACTCTCAATCAAGGTTCTGATCTAGTTGATGATGTGGCAAGAATCATAAGGCTGAAGAAGATTCAATGGATCACCCATCTAAAAATGACTTGCTCACCCATCTAAGTTTTGGCTCACATCACCCGTCTGATTTTGGACTGCACAACACCCATCTAATTTTCAAACACTGCTACACTAGTTAAAGTGTCAAACTGTCAGAAGGAAGTCCAAGTCAATCTTATTTGAAAAATATGCCTTCCTTAAGGATCACAAAGACCTCTGGACAATAGCACCAAGGACAAAGAATAAAGAATTCACTCTTTCAAGTGTTTAAGGAATAAACACGCAACCTCTCCACCAAGTCAGTAGCTTTTAACTATTTTAGTACAAAGTAAAAGTACTTTCCAGAAAGTCAACTGAGTGTTGCATTGAAATGGGAAGTTCTATGCTGCAAGTACAAGAAGTCTGCTACTGCAACTCTGAAACAACAACTGCTCAGAAGCAAAGTGTACTCTTGGTCGCATATGTCAAAGTCCAACGTCCTTAAACATTTAATATTTATACAGAACGAATCTTTAGCATTAATGGCATCCCAGAAGTTCAAATCAAAGGAGCACATTTTCTGTACTTGAGTCTAACGGATTATTGATTGAAGCCTTTAAATAGTTTAAGCCATGAAGATGAAGATAAGAGACTCTGAACATATTCAAGAAGCATTTACTTTGGTCATTTACTCTTTATTCCTTCATTGATTATCTCTTCAATCATTTGATATTAATTCGCAATCTTTATACCTTCATATTTATTTCACTCTCTGAGTGTTATCTGAAAGATTTGTAAGTTGTATTAATTACACAAAACCTTTACTCCTTACTGTTTTGAGCCTGAAGAGGCTAGGTGTGAAAAGAATACTTGTTTGAGTGTTGAGCCTGGAGAGGCTAGGTGTGCAAAGAATACTTGTACTGTAATCTGATCAGTTATAGTGGAAACTAGGTGTTGCCAAGAACTGGACGTAGCCCTGTGGATTTTAGGGTGAACCAGTATAAAGCTCTTGAGTGATATTCCTCTCCCTTATCTCTTTAATTTTTTTAAGAGTTATTTGTTTAAGCTTTTAACTTGGGGAGTTAATATTGTGACTATCAGACTCTGTTTTAACATTTTCTGTGTGCGCATGTGTTCTGTCCTAAAATTAGACGAGTCACCTGTCTCTAATTTTTTGCTTGTTGTGCCAGCGAAAATAATTATCAAAGTTTCCTAAAAATTTGATAAACACAATTCAACCCCCCTTCTTATGTTAACTTTGGTTATTTCACGGAGTTTCTGGTTACATGTCGGTTTTTACCAGATATTTATTAGAGATTTTTCTAAAATTGCTAAACCTTTGTCCAATCTCTTAGTAAAGGATGTTCCATTTAATTTTGATAACAATTATTTAGATGCCTTTAGTAGGTTATAGGAAGCTTTGATCACCTCTCCCATTTTGCAAACACCGGATTGGAATCTACCATTTGAGGTCATGTGTGATGCCAGTGACTATGCCGTAAGAGTGGTGTTGGGGCAGAGAAAAGACAAGAAAGCGCATGCAGTTTACTATGCTAGCAAGACACTTGATGAAGTTCAAGAAAATTATGCCACTACAAAGAAGGAATTTCTAGCGCTAGTCTTTGCCTTTGAGAAATTCAGGTCATATCTTGTGGGTTCAAAGGTGACTGTGTACACCGACCACTCAGCACTATGACATCTCATGAGCAAGAAGGAAGCAAAGCCCAGACTCATCTGTTGGATGCTTTATCCCTAAGAGTTTAATTTGGAGATTTTGGATAGAAAACGAATAGAGAATCAAGTGGCAAATCATTTATCTAGGCTTGAACCACCAGTGAATGGGGAGAGTTGATTACCTATTGATGATTCCTTCCCGGATGAACAATGGTTTGCAATTTCTGTAGAGAATGCACCTTGGTAGTTGGTATGCGGAGTATGCAAACTACTTGGTTAGCAAGGTTCTACCTCTTGATCTTAATTTTCAACATAAGAAGAAGTTTTCCTCTGATCTGATGTATTTTGTGTGGGATGACCCATACATATATAGGAGTTGTGCTGATGGTACCTATAGGAGATGTATCTCAGAAGAAGAAGTTCATAGTATATTGAGTTGTTGTCATTCTGCATCTTATGGACGACATGCTAGTGCCTCTAAGACGACAGCCAAAGTTCTTCAGTCTGGTTTCTTTTGACCTCATATTTTCAAAGATGCTCGGAATTTTGTTCTATCATGTGATCCATGTCAAAGAACCGAAAGTATCTCCAAGCGGCATGAGATGCCTATGAACACTATTCTTGAGGTTGACATTTTTTATGTTTAGGGAGTTGACTACATGGGCCCTTTTCCATCCTCATGCAACAACAAATTCAATCTTGTAGCTGTTGATTATGTATCTAAGTGAGTGGAAGCCATTCCATCTCCAACAAGTGATGCAAAGTTTGTAATCAAGCTATTTAAGAAGATCATTTTTCTGAGGTTTGGAGTTCCTAGGGCTGTGATTTATGATAGAGGTTCACACTTCATTGAGAGACCATTTGAGAACCTCTTGAAGAAATATAGAGTCACTCACAAGGTTGCTACACCTTACCTTCCTCAGACTAGTAGCCAAGTGGAGGTATCTATTAGAGAGATAAGGAGTATTTTAGAGAAAACTGTGTCTAGATCAAGGAAGGATTGGTCTTTTAAGCTTGATGACGCTCTTTGGGCTTACCGCACTGCTTACAAGACTCCTATTGGGATGACACCGTTTAGATTGATTTATGGCAAGCCCTGCCATCTACCCATTGAGCTTGAGCATAAAATGTTTTGGGCTATCAAGCTTCTTAAATTTTTTTTTATTTTTTGGGGATTAAAATCAAGGTTCTTAATTTTGATTTAAAAGCAGCAGGGAAAAAGAGAAAACTTCAACTTCAAGAGCTTGATGAGCTGAGATTGGATGCTTATGAGACTGCTAAGTCATACAAAGAGAGAACCAAGAGGTGGCATGGCAATTATATTCTTCGGAGAGAGTTTCATGAAGGAGAATTTGTGCTTCTTTTCAATTATAGATTGAAACTCTTTCCCGGAAAGCTTAAGTCAAGATGCTTTGGGCCATTTCTAGGGAAGAAAGTTTTTCCCTATGGTGCAGTAGATGTTTGGAATGAAGAGCGTGGGACTTTCAAAGTTAATGGGTCAGAGATTAAAGCGTTATCTAGTTGTGGAGCAACTTGAGAAGAGGAAGAATGTTGCTCTCTGTGTCCCAACTAAAGCTGGATGAAAACTCAGAAGTCGAGCTAATGACTTTAAACAAGCACTTCTTGAGAGGCAACCCAAGCTTTCTTTGATTTTCTTCTTATTTTCTTATTTTTATTTTTATTTTTTGTGTTGGATTGATGGTTTGATCTTTGTCTCAAGGTTCTTATGTAGGTTTGGCCCTTTTTGAAGCTCAATTTTGGAGGATAAGGAAGTCATAGAAGTCCACGGCCTGCCCATGGAAAATTCCATGGCCATGGATCAGAAGACAAAACAGAGCATAAGAAGTCAGCAGAGTCCATGGCCAAGCCATGGAATTAACCATGGCCATGGAAGGCAACAAGTAGGGCTGGCACAAGGATCCGTGAACCAATTATTCATCCGGTCCATCCACAATAAAATTCGTCCAATAATATAAAATAAAATAAAAACTAAATGGGTTGGATTGGATTGGGTTTTTTTATTAATGGATGGATTATATCCATCCAAAAACTTTTCTTAATCCATTGGATCAAACAAACAAAAATGGAATAGATCATTTAATATCCATTTGCAAACGCTTTCTGCTCTTGATGAACTGGTTCAGCTACTACCGAACACTGAGCTCAGAGGAACCTTCCATCAGGAGCTTCAGGTACAGTACTTCTTCCAACTTCCATGTACTTCTTTGAGAGCTGCCCCACGCTCTTGCTGCGCCCATAATTTTGCATCATCGAAATTGCCAATTTGCTATTGTTGCTGCTTCGCGCTCGAATAGATTGGAAGAATTCAAACCCCAAAAACCTAATGCTCATGAGAAGAACATGAAGAATGAGAAAGGTGCAAAGAAATGATTGGGCTGAGAGAGTTAGCTCTCAAGGCCTTGGCCAAATTTAATTTGGGTGTAATTTTGAAATTTTAAAAGTGTTTGTGCTCGTTTTCTTTTTAGTAAATGATGCGACACCCAATGTATTTCTTTTATCATCTTTTTTCTTGTAGATCAGTAGGTCTTTTGATTTAAGAGGGAGATGTTTTTTTTAATTGTGCCATTCTCTATGACTCAAGAAGTGTTTCATAATTCATTTTTTCAAAAAATTCACATATTTAATTAAGATCCTTAAAATTTTAGAGAGGAAAAAAAATTAGAGAAGGATTAGTTTGTAAAAAAATTTAAAATAATTTTTTTAGGTATAATATATTTTTAAATGGATGGATCGGATGTCCATCCATATAAAAATGATTCATAGGTGGGTTGGATGATTTTTTTATTAAATTGGTCATAGATGGATTGAATTTTTTTAATATAGTTTTAGTGGATCGAAATGGATTGGTAGATTTTTTTTGACCAATCCATTATAATCCGAATCAAAATCCATCCGATACATCTGTTTGCCACCCCTAGCAGCAAGCATTTTAGTCTTTAAAAGTCAGCAAGGTCCACGGCCTGGCCATGGAATTAACCATGGTCGTGGATTTGGGTGCCAGGATCTTAAAAAAAAAAAAAAAAGAAGGAAAAAAGAGAGTCAGTAGGATCTTAACCATGGCCGTGGAACAAGCCACATCAGTGGAATAAGCCACTGCCGTGGAACTCAGAAACCAAGAGGAGGGCGTGCTCAGAGCAACCCACGACCTATTCGTGTTTGGCTTCACAGCCGTGGGTCTTCCAACAGTAACATGCCTTTAAAATGACGCAAAATCCCCTCCCCTATTTCACGTTACAACCTTTTCTACATCTCATCTTCAACATCTCTCACCCAAACCTTCATACCCACACCACAGAACCTCCATTGCTCATTTTCTCCCTCACTAAACTAAATTATCCACCATCTCTCATCACTCTAAACCTTCTCCTCTGTGACACCCTCTATCCCGCATACGTATAAAGCATTAAAAGATAAGGCAATTTGAAATAAAACATTATTTATAAAATCACCACCAAGATAAAAGGTAACACATTGTATCAAATCTCAAACACGGAAAAACATAACAAAAACAAAAGATAAATCCAACCCCGATGTCACATTACAGAGCTGGTATAACCAATCTAGGAAAACAACCTCGAATATAAACTGAAACAACTAACTAACTACGAAAAGCTGGAAATCCTAACTAAAGAGTCGCGGCTCCTCGGAGTCACTCCTCAACTGGCATCTCGCCGTCCTCTGCATAAAAGATACATGCAATACAAGAAACATAGGAATAGGGAGTAAGAAACATGAATATGAATATAATGGCAAGGAAGTAGTTAGCAAGACGAGCATACAACAAACAACCATGTTATAACAATAACAGCAACATAACATATCAACATTATCATACAAACGTGTGTGCTATGTAATGCAACTCTGCTCCACTACACCATTATGCACTTGGATCTATCTATCTCAGGAAGTCAACTTTGGAGTTACATCTCTACATTGGATGATAAGCACCAACGCCAGGGCAATCCACCAAACCTCGGATGGACCCCTAGGAAAGCCGACGCACCTTAGTCTCAGATGCACCACCACGGTTGTACATGATTCACTGGAATAGCCGCGGATGACAAGATCACCATAACTAGGGCGACCTCCCCTATGTTGAACATCCTCCACTAACATCTCCGATGCGTGAATACATGCTTAACACAACACACAAGCACAACCACCACCTCCCTTGGGCCACAAGGCTGCCCAAGTTTTAACACCATCAACACCTCAACCACTCAGCTATCGAGTATTAACGTTTATCTTTTCGTATTTATTTATTAAACACTCTAGCATTCTGCCCTAGAGATTACCACCTTGACCATCAAGCATCAAGGCCCCCTTGGCCACTAGGCTACCAAGGTACCATATCATCATTAACACTCTAGCCATTAAGCACTAGAGATTACCACCTTGACCATCATGCTTCAAGGCCCCCTTGGCCACTAGGCTACCAAGGTACAGCATCTTATCACTTATCTTTAGTCTTCACGTATCGTTGGTATTTTATTAAGGCTTTTAAAGCATTTAGGGTAGAACACCCCTGCTTCTGCACAATTCTGGTTTCTGTTCTGCACAGGTGAGCACAGTCGTGCTCACCCTTCTGCACGGTCGTGCTGAGCTTCCTAGGTAAGCACGGTCGTGCTGCATGTTAAGCACGGGCATGCTCAAAAGCGTGCCCAGGTTCTGGGTTTGAACGAGAGCACGAGCATGCTCCCTGTTGAGCACGGGTGTGCTCAAACGTGCACCCTGCTGTTCTGGGAAGAAGGGTCACAGACCCTTAGCCAAAAGGTTTGGGGACATTCTCAGATTCAATCCTAAAGGCTCTTATTAAACCATAAATCATCAGTTTCATTAACATTGAATTAATGTTCATGTCTTACAAATTAAGGGGAATTAGTCCTTTAATCTTCTTTCATTAAATTGTCCATAATCACTCATAATTCAGTCCCTAAGGTTCTTAACTACACCGTTGGCATCACCTTACTCATTAATAACATTCAGTCTTGTGAACAAAGGGGAAACAACCTCCTTCAACATTGTTCCACAGTTTTATTGTATTTACGCCACTCGTTCATAATACCAAACAACAGCCAATATATCATGATATCATAATCATAATAAAACACCCAATCATAGCATCATCACATTAACATGTTCATAATAACATTAAATCAATAATAACAGTCATGCCAATATCATAACAACAACCAGTTTAATATCAGATAACAAACAGGCATATAGGCATACAACATGTTATCAAACATAAAAAGTTATGGGAACCCTTCGTCTTATGCTACCCCCAAGCCTACATACTCATACTATTCCTTCTCCCCATACCTGGTATGAAGATTCCCATCAAACTGAAGACGCTCCTAAACCGATTCCCTTGAATGGCTCGACGAACGATCCCAAGCCTTGGTCAACACAAACAGGTTAACCCATTAGTTCCCAATTCAACAGAATGAAAAGGAACACAAAAGGGAAGAACGTAACGTTTACCTTTCGTTAATTGGCACTAGCGCATGATTGTCCCTCCCAAAGAGAAAGAACACCAAGAACAGTTTGGGTTCAAAGGGGAAAAGATGGAGCTGCCGTCACACTTAGAGTTGCCTAAAGTGCCAATTTGAGGATTTAAGACGTAAACCCTCGGTTACTATTCTTCTTATAAAGGCAGAGGCCTGAGCATGGTCGTGCTCCTCCTTAAGCACGGCCTTGCTCAACATAGCGCCTACGAGGCGCGGTTGACAGTGGAGCACGGGCGTGTTCACATCAGCGTCAACGAGATGCATCCAGCCTTAAGCACAGGCGTGCTGACACACGAGCACGGGCGTGCTCATGCATCAGGAAGGGATTTTCAACTCAACAACCCCACTTAGCCCACTCTAAACCTTCCCAACAAACAAGGCATACATACAAGCGCTTAAAGGAAAAACGGGGTGTTACATCCTCCATCTTCATTCTTGCTTATTCTTCCTCATTCTTTCTCCCCATAACCCACCAAACCTCCATAGCCAAAACCTTCATAACTCCATTCTTCCACCATAAAACACCCTTCTCTTACCTTTTTCTACCATTCCTAACCTCTCTAAACACTACCCAACCACCAATTCATTCAATTTGGGGGAAAAAATAAAAAAATCCCCAAATTTGAAAACCCTAAGCCCCAATTTCGAAATTCACTGATTTAAGGAGAGGGTTTGCTTTGATTGCTGATTTTCTAGTTTAGAAGAGTGTTATAGACCCTAAAAGCTAAAAGTTGGATGTTGCTTCAAGCTCTCGTACTAGGGGAAACGCTTCAAGAGGTAATCCTAATCCTCATGGCTTTGAGTTTAAAAATAATGAGCAGAGAGATAGGTATAGTTTGCTTGTAAAAAGGAAAATTGTTTGCACAAGATACATGGATGAGATGGAGTTAGATACCCTAGGTAGGAGGTATGAGGGATGACTTTAATTGGATACTTGAAAGGGTGGGGTGGAGTATTTTTCTGAATTTTAAAATTCCCCACATACACTGAGCTAACTTTAGAATTTTTTAGCTCCATTCAAGCCAATATAATAGAGGGGGAGGGATTCACTAAAGGCCGGATCACTTTCCGGCTGTTTAATGTTGACCACTGTTTAAATTTGGCACAATTCAATGAGATTTTTGGGTTGCCTGTTAGGGGGATAGGAACACCCATATGAGTTTCAAGCAAGTTATTTTTGGTCTATCATCTCTCATGGGTCCAGAGGGTATGATTCCTCCAATAATAAGGCAACCTTTATGCCTAACCCTTGCCTTTGCTATCTCCACCGTATCATGTCTTATACTTTATTTGGGTGTGGGGATAGTGATGGCAATGTTCGTTCTGATGAGCTTGGTTTTATGTGGGCTATTCTTCATAATGTCAACATGGACACAGGGTCTTTTCTATCTAGGCATTTGCTGAAAGTGGGTAGAGCACAGTCGAGAACAATTGTTGTGTGTGGGCTTATCACAGCGATAGCCCACTATTTTGAATATGATTTGATTGGTTTGGAAGTTGTTAGGGGTAACACTAGGATTGATCTGGAGTCATGTTTGGCTATTAAGATGATCGTTGTAACGCCCTTCGTTACATTACTAACCCAAAATAATTTCGGTAATAATCCTTTAAAACATACATGTCATAAATAATTTACAAATTAATTGAGTCTGAAAATACCTTATATTGAAAAAAATAGTAATAAAGTATCGAAGTAATAAATAATTATAAATCCATACATCTGAATAAAATCAAAAGCCTCAAAACCGGGCGTCTAACTATAATCTGAGAAGAATAAACTAAAAAATAATAAACGATGTCTGCATGGCACTAGTAAACCATGCTACAATACTAACCAGCTAGTTAAAAACAATAAAATACTTCTTCAAGCCTCGGTGTCCTCAACAGCGATGTCCTCGAACTCTGAAAACAATATTTTTTAATGAGATATAAAATCCCAGTGAAGAACAATACAGTTATAAAATATTTCGAAAATAGTGATGTTCTCAGCCGGCGCGGTAACCGGAAAAACTGTCCAAGGTATCCGCTAAATTTCCAAAACAATATATAAATAAATAATTTTAAATACAACAGTCATTTCGGCAACTCAACAACATAATCAAATATCACATGTTCAATAATTAAAGTGAACCACACGTCACAACAATAACATCATTATTCAAGTGGCTCGGAAACCCCACTCTGTGTTGGTTTCTTGCCCGAATCGGTGACTTGAGAACCTCGTTCTAGAATTGATTCCTTGACCCCCTCTTTACGGTGCCTCGGGAACCTCGTTCTAGAATTGATTCCTTGCCCCTATGGTGACTCAGGAACCTCATTTCAGAATTGACTCCTTGCCCCTATGGTGACCCGAGAACCTAATAATTAAATTGGTTCCTTGCCTCTCATTAACGGTGACCCAAGAGCCTCGTTCATAAAATGGATTCATTGCCCCATATACTCATCTTCGACATCCCATTAAGTGGTGATGTTACAAGCCATTACCCCTAACTTAGGGGGCATATCATCAAATTCCACACATCATGCATTTACTCATTCATCCATATTCCGTAGCATAAAACCATCAATCACAATTGACATATTTTCCAAAGCGTAAAACAATTACAATTCCATATCATCATATAATCAACTCATAAATACCAATTAAACAAATATCATGTTATCACGTAAATTTATAAATACAATATAGCAATCATAAACACAAGGCATAATATATATACATCAACAAGTATATCAATCAACCAATCCAAATACCAATCATGTATTTCATATCATCAATTACAAGAGTAAATAGTCAATTTAATCATCTTTTGTCTTAATTGAAAACCCCCAATTTAAAAAAAACAGGTTAATAACAACATGCCTCATTTTAATTGAAAGTTCCCAAAACCATATATTAAACCCTTGCCCACATAAGCAAACACTTATACACAGCGAACAGGGGAGGGAGAAATGATGCAGCGACTTTGGCTCGAATGGCCAGAGTTATGCAGGAGCAGACAGAGACTCTTCGTCAGATGAGGGATAATTGGGACGTGCTTAACATGGTACCGGTTGTGGCTCCAGATCCACAGTACAAGGGGTCTGTCAGAGTTTAGGAACAATAATCCGCCAGCTTTTCGAGGGACCACCGATCCTATTGAGGCAGAGGAATGGTTGCTCAAATTAGAGAAGATATTTTGGGCCATGAGGTGCTCTGATGCTCAGAAGGTGAATTTTGCCACCTATATGTTAGAGTCGGATGCAGAGCACTGGTGGAACTGTGCTAGGGGCGGGTTGCTTGTTTCAGGCACCCCTATCACGTGGGACAGATTCAAGGAGGTATTTCTAGAGAAGTACTTTCTGCACAATGTCCAGATACATAAGGAGATGGAGTTTCTACATCTTTCTCAGGGGAGTATGACAGTGGCAGAATATGTAGTCAAGTTTGAGAGGCTTGCAAGGTTCTCTACTCAGGTGAGGGATAATCCACATGGTCCGTGGAAAGCAATTAAGTTCGAGCAGGGTTTGAAGCCAGAGCTACAGAGCCTTATCGGGCTCCTAGAGATTCGGGACTACCCCACTTTGGTGAACAAGTGTAGGGTGGCAGAGCAAAATATGCAAGCTGTGCTGGCTGAGAAGTCGAAAGAGAAGAGCTTTAGTGATGGCAAGAGGTTCCAGAGCAAGGGAGGAAACTTTCAGAAGAGCCTATGACCTGTGCCTACTATCACTAAGGGTAAGCAAGTTCAAGGGGCTCAGGGTGATAAGGAAGCAACATGCTACAAATGTGGATGGCAGCACCAAGGCCGTACATGCCCCGCGGCACAAGTCTCCTGCAACAATTGTGGAAAGATTGGACATTTTGCTAGGATGTGCAAGTCTGGAGGCCAATCTCAGACCAGACCATAGAACCACAGAAGGGTCTTTACCATCCAAGGAGAGGAGGTGAAGGAGCCCGACGGTTTGATCCAAGGTAAGGGCTTTATTAAAGGTCATGATGTTATCATATTGTTCGATTTGGGAGCAACACATTCATTCATATCTTTTAAATGTGCTAAATGCTTAGAGTTGTCTGTTTCTAAATTGTCATATGATTTGTGTGTTTCTACTCCTGCTAAAGATAAGTTGATTACTTCTTCTGTTTGCCTGAAATGTCCTTTGTTGTTTCAAGACCTGACTTATACTGTTGATTTGATATGTTTGCCTATGTTGGGTTTAGATATTATTTTGGGCATGGATTGGTTATCTCATAATAATGCTGTCATTGATTGCTTTACTCAAACCATATCTTTTTCTCCACAGCCTATGTCTGTTGATTCCCCTAAATCAAATTGCATTATATCTGATGTATCTTGTCATAAGTGCTTAGTTGAGGGAGCTTAGGGATACATTCTTCTCTTTTATGCTAAGATAGAGGCTGAAAGTGATATAGCGGCATTACCTGTTGTGTGTGAGTTTCCAGATGTGTTTCATAAGGAGGTCTCTAGTTTACCTCCAAAAAGAGAGATTGAGTTTACCATAGATCTAGTACCTGGGGAGTGGACCTGTATCAATAGCACCCTATAGGATGGCACCTTTAGAGTTGAGCAAGCTCAAGAAACAAATAGAGGAGATGTTACAAAAAGGCTAAATTACACTTTTGGTCCCCAAATTGTTTTTCAATGTTCAATTTGGTCCCCAAGTTTTTAAAATGTTCATTTTGGTCCCTAAGTTCCTAAAACTTATTCAATCAAGTCCTTCCGTCAAGTTGACTAACGCACATAGATGTTAACCCCAAAATAAAGGTCCCTAAATTGTTTTTCAATGTTCAATTTGGTCCCCAAGTTGTTTTTCAATGTTCAATTTGGTCCCCAATTCCGGCGGACCAGACGGGGTCAACGTCTATGTCTGTTAGTCAACATGACGGAAGGACTTGATTGAATAAGTTTTAGGAACTTAGGGACCACAATGAATATTTTAAAAACTTGGGGACCAAATTGAATATTGAAAAACAATTTGGGGACCAAAAGTGTAATTTAGCCTTACAAAAAGGGTTTATTAGGCCTAGTGTGTCACCTTGGGGAGCGCCTGTGCTTTTAGTGAAAAAGAAAGATGGGAGTATAAGGTTGTATGTTGATTATAGGCAGTTGAACAAGGATAGATGACCTCTTAGACCAGTTGAGGGGAGCGTCAGTGCTTTCCAAAATAGATCTAAGATCGGGATACCATCAGATTAGAGTTAGAAGTGAGGACATCCCTAAGACAGCATTCAAAACAAGGTATGGGCACTATGAGTATGTAGTGATTGATAACTCTTAGAAATGACAGTTATTTACTCTTTCTTAGCTTGAGTTGTTGTAATCTTTAAGTATTTTATGTGGATGTTTTAGGTGTTTTAAGTTTGTTTAGTATAATGTGTCTTTTTATAAATTTCGTTTAATTTTCTGTTTTTAAGTGTCTAGGAATATGTTTAATGTGTTTCTTGAGTTTTATTAGGTTTTTGTTGAAGTTTAGACAATCTAATGGAAAATGCTTTGGTCATGCTGTAGTATACGGACACGAATTTCATATCACAAAAGGACAAAAGCTGAACACCAATTTCTCTCTCCTGACAGGTTGTCCTAAAAGTTGAGGACGTGACTTTATTGATTCTTTTGGGTTTTGTGGTGGTATATTTGAGGAAATGGGCCCAAGCCTTTATTTTAATACATTACTTTGATGGCCCAAAAGTAAGAAAGAGAAAAAGAGGCCCTTTTTAACCCTAAAAGAGGACACACTTCATTTTCGAATTTCTGACCAAGGGAGGCAGCGACTGGGGCAACGATAGCAGCAGCTGGGGGGTTGTCTTCCTCCTCTCCATTGCTCCATTTTCGTGCTCCCATGGCTTCTTCTTCCATTTCTTATTTTATTTCCAGATTTTGTAAGCTCAGTATGAGTTAGTTTGCTGCAGTGTACTGGTAATGAATGTTAGTTGCTGTTATGTGATGCTTTGCTACTGCATTTTCTCCTAATCTGTGTTTAAATGCTGCTTTATTTAAGTGCTATCTTAAGTAGAACTTCAACTTGCTGAACTTGGAATAGTAAATTAAGTGGATTTGGTTAAGAGATAAGGGTTAAGTCTCTAATTGAAAAATTAGTAGATATTGAATGGATTAGGAATAATCATTCAAATCCTTAAGCTAGCTGGAATGTGCTTATTAATAAGAGGGTGTAATTAATATGAATCTAGGAATAGAAGGCATTTAATGAACCTTATCTTTCAAGTGTTGGAAAACACAACTTTAATTTCCTTGAGCTAATGTTGCAACATGGCGAAGCATAACTGAAGTTAATTAGAAATTACAAGGGATTCATACTAGTGGTTGTTTTACCATCTTTGTTCACAACCCCATTTTATTATCTTGTTCTCTTATTACTGCTTTTTTAATATTGTTCTTTTTAATATTTGAAAATCAACACTTTCACACACTATTTGGTTACCCCTTAATCTTAACAACCAAGAACAATTAATCTGAATTTTGGTAATTACTAGAGCATTCTAATCCTCGTGGGAACGATCTCTTACTTACTCTTTATAACTTGTTACGATTGTGTATACTTGCACATTGCACATTTTAACGCAACAAGTTTTTGGCGCCGTTGCCGGGGATTGTTAATGGTGTTAAAATTCTGTTTTTAGATTATTAGTTCTGTAGTTAGATTTTCTAATATTCTGGGTGACTTGCTGTAGCACAGGGTACAGAAACTGTATGCACAGGTTTTTGACACCTGAATACTGACTAGCTTCTGCTGCAGCACTATCTGTTGCAAGCTCTGTAATGGTTGAAGAAGAGCAGCATGATAGTATGGCTCTGGCCAACAACAGGGACAGTGCAATCAGAGGGTACGCTGTGTTTGACCCTAAATCTATGAATACTGGAATTATGAGGACTCCAATCACTGCACCACAGTTTGAGTTTAGACCAGTGATGTTCCAAATGCTGCAATCAATGGGACAATTTAATGGTGCTGCAACAGAGGATCCTCACTTGTACTTGAAGCAATTTCTAAATGTGGCAAGCAACTTCAAGATTCCAGGCATCACAGATAATGAATTCAGACTGAGATTGTTAGCATTTTCCTTGGGAGGTAAGGCAAAGAATTGGTTGATTACCCTAGATCCAAACTCAGTTGACTCATGGAACAAACTGGCTGAGAAATTTCTTGTGTAGTTCTTCCCTCCCACCATGACTACAAAGCTTAGAAATGAGATCATGGCTTTCAGGCAACATGATGATGAGCCATTATTTGAAGCGTAGGAGAGATTGAAGGAACTGTTGAAGAAGTGTCGTCATCATGGCATCCCTTATTGTATTCAAATGGAGCACTTCTACATTGGTGCCTCACCTAGCTCAAGGATGATGTTGGATGCCTCAGCTGGAGGCAGTTTGCTCACTAAATCTTACAATGAAGCCCATGCTCTAATAGAGGGAATTGTTGCTAACAATTATCAGTGGCCAACAACTAGACATGCTCCTGGAAAGGTCAATGTTGTAGCAGAAGCCTATGAAGCGAGTGAAATATCTACACTTTCAGCTCAGATACTTGCCTTAGCCAATATGGTAAAGGGGATGATTATGGGAAACCAAGGAAACTCTGTGGCTCCACCTACCAAAACTGAAGAAATGGTAAATGAACATATTTACAGTGTAGATTCTGTTTCCTGTGTATACTGTGGTGGAGAACATCTTTTTGAGAACTGCTCTGCAAATCTCGCCCCAGTTAACTATGTAGGGAACATTAACAACAGAGGAAACAATTCCTATGGTAATACATACAATGGAGGGTGGCAGCAACCACAAGTACAACAGAAAGCTCCAGAACCATCTCTAGAATCTGTGCTAAAGGTATTCATGACAGAAACCAAGGCTGGAATGAGAAATATAGAAACTCAAGTGGGACAGCTAGCCAGTGCACTCAACTCAAGGCAGATTGGCACACTACCTGCATCTATTGAAGATCCTAAAGCCTCAAGTTCTGGAGGAGGAAATGAACAATGCAAGGTGATTCACTTGATGAGTGGTAAAGATGTGGAGGTTGCTGAACCAAAGAAGAAACCAGAGGTGAAAAAGTCAGAGCCTGAAAAGAAGGTGGTAGCAGCAGATGCTGCAACAGAACAACCTGCAGTCGCTGAGAAAACACTCAATGCTACAGCATCTCCTACTATACCCAAACTGATTCCAGAAAGACCTCCTCCACCCCTCAAGTACCCAAATGAAGACATGGAAGAATGTTCTTTCATACAATCATTTGATGAGCTGGTGCAGCAGCACTTCTTGAAGAATCAGTCTGATTATGGCAAAGTTGCAGCATCAGTAGAAGCTGATTACTTCTCTAATGAGGAAGGGGTGGAATTCTTGGACAGCAAGGCAGCTCAACATATGTGGTCTAAAAAGTATGAATCATTGGAGCCAACAATAATCAAGAAAAGGTTGCTTCACAAAGAGAGGAAGAAGGTGAAAATGAAGAAGAAGATGAAGCCCCAGTCACTGGAGCAACACCAAGTAAGGTGTCACCACCAAAAGTGGGGGACACTAGGAGGAGCAACTGCATCAAACCACCAATGGCTTGAAACAGAGCCTTAGAGGAGTGCTGCAGCATCCCAAATCAAGATGCATTTCTAAACCCTCCACCTCATTACCATAACCCATGCTTTTAATTTTTCTGCAAGTAGTGGTCATTAGGACCTTTTCTGTTTAACTGTTTGTAGGGCCATTAGGGCCATAGTTGTTTTAAATTTCTGCTTAATGAATGATTGTGCATGTGCCCCACTCCTGTTTTGATTCCATATGATTAATGATTAAATGGAAGTGGCCTCTGGCCTTTTTGCTGTGTTGAAAATAAGATTCTTTAAATAAAACACTTGCTGACTAACTTAATGCTCTAGCTTGACTGTGCACCATTACCTTTGTTGCACCACTGTCTAAGCTAGAAGACACATGTGCTGCAGCATGATCATATAAATGTGAGTCTGAGTGACAAAATTATACTGTGCATATAAACCACACTCATGCATTTACTGTAAGGCTTGCTTTGTTTCTTTTTTTCTGAACACACATGATTGCACACACTTTATGCTTGAGGCATTTTCTTATTTTATTTTTTTTTTTAGCCAGTGCCTAAACAGCCAACCCTATCAATCTATATGTCCTTAGTGTTACCCTTTGAGCCTTAGCCCTTTATTGAGAAAACTAGCACATTACAAGCCCTTAACTGGAAAAACAAAGAATACCTGAATAGGTGAAGCTTAAGGATGCTTTTTGTAGCTATGTTCTGAGATAAGTTTGGGGGTGGCTTGAGGACAAGCACCAATTTAAGTTTGGGGGTGCTATGCTGCAACACTTATGCAGCTGCAAGGATTTACAAATAAAATAGGGGAAAGCAGCAAAGAAGAAAGGAACTCTCAAATGTAAAAAAAAAAAAAAAAATGAAGCTGCAAAAATTCCCCTATTTTATATATGTTTTGTTAAAAAAAAAAAAAACCAAGAAAATTGAGAACAAAGAAAAATATGAAAGTTAACAACAATCTATTCTTTGTTCACAACAAAAACAATAAACTGGGATCTTAGAAAGGAAAGGAAGAAACAAATGTGTGGATTGTAGGAACAATGGGGATTTTGAGCTGAATTGAAAAGCATCATTTTGCTCTACCTTGAGATTAGCTACTTACCCAAATTTCTTAATCCCACCTGTCCTAAGCCCTGTTACAACCATAAAAGACCTCTTATTATGTGTAATTCTGTGATATTTTGATTGCGATAGAATCTTATCAAGTTTAGATCAGAGATGCATGTTTGTGGTGAGAGTGAAATTCTGATGAGAGGGTGAGAAGCAGAACCAACTATTCTGAGTGAGCTTGCTGCAGCATATGTTAATCTGACTTTAGACCAGTTTTGTAATAATTGTTGATTTGTACAGGATAGAAAGAGCATTTTATTAGGAATGCAAGTGTGGAATTCTGAGTCTTAAAAAGGAATGAAAAATTTGGGTGATCCATGCATGCCTTTCATTAAATAGAATTCTTCTGTTTTCCTGTGTTTCTTCTGCATTACTTGAGGACAAGTAATAATTCAAGTTTGGGAGTGTGATAACTCTTAGAAATGACAGTTATTTACTCTTTCTTAGCTTGAGTTGTTGTAATCTTTTAAGTATTTTATGTGGATGTTTTAGGTGTTTTAAGTTAGTTTAGTATAATGTGTCTTTTTATAAATTTCATTTAATTTTCTGTTTTTGAGTGTCTAGGAATATGTTTAATGTGTTTCTTGAGTTTTATTAGGTTTTTGTTGAAGTTTAGACAAGCTAATGGAAAATGCTTTGGTCATGCTGCAGTATACGGACGCGAATTCCATATCAGAAAAGGACAAAAGCTGAACACCAATTTCTCTTTCATGACAGGCTGTCCAAAAAGTTGAGGACGTGACTTTATTGATTCTTTTGGGTTTTGTAGTGATATATTTGAGGAAATGGGCCCAAGCCTTTATTTTAATACATTACTTTGATGGCCCAAAAGTAAGAAAGAGAAAAAGAGGCCCTTTTTAACCCTAAAAGAGGACACACTTCATTTTTTGAATTTCTGACCAAGGGAGGCAGCAGCTGGGGGGTTGTCTTGCTCCTCTCCATTGCTCCATTTTCGTGCTTCCATGGCTTCTTCTTCCATTTCTTATTTTATTTCCAGATTTTGTAAGCTCAGTATGAGCTAGTTTGCTGCAGCGTACTGGTATGCTGAACTTGTAATGAATGTTAGTTGCTGTTATGTGATGCTTTGCTACTGCATTTTATCTTAATCTGTGTTTAAATGCTGTTTTATTTAAGCTTGGCTATCTTAAGTAGAACTTCAGCTTGCTAAACTTGGAAAAGTAAAGTTAAGTGGATTTGGTTAAGAGATAAGGGTTAAGTCTCTAATTGGAAAATTAGTAGATATTGAATGGATTAGGAATAATCATTCAAGTCCTTAAGCTAGTTGGAATGTGCTTATTAATAAGAGGGTGTAATTAATATGAATCTAGGAATAGAAGGCATTTAATGAACCTTATCTTTCAAGTGTTGGAAAACACAACTTTAATTTCCTTGAGCTAATGTTGCAACATGGCGAAGCATAACTGAAGTTAATTAGAAATTACAAGGGATTCATACTAGTGGTTGTTTTACCATCTTTGTTCACAACCCCATTTTATTATCTTGTTCTCTTATTACTGCTTTTTTAATATTGTTCTTTTTAATATTTGAAAATCAACACTTTCACACACTATTTGGTTACCCCTTAATCTTAACAACCAAGAACAATTAATCTGAATTTTGGTAATTGCTAGAGCATTCTAATCCTCGTGGGAACGATCTCTTACTTACTCTTTATTACTTGTTACGATTGTGTATACTTGCACATTGCACTTTTTAATGCAACAATGATGCCCTTTGGCGTGACCAACGCCCCAGCCGTTTTCATGGACTACATGAATCGGATCTTTCGGCCCTTTTGGACAGGTTTGTGGTGGTTTTCATAGACGATTTTTTAATATACTCTAGGACACCAGAAGAGCATGGAGAACACCTTAAGGTCGGTGTTGCAAATCTTGAGGGATGAGCATCTTTATGCCAAACCTAAGAAGTGTGAGTTTTGGCTAGACGAGGTGAAGTTTTTAGGACACACCATCTCTAAGGATGGTGTAGTGGTTGATTCCTCTAAAGTTGATGCGGTGTCGGAATGGGAACAACCTAAGACAGTAACCGAAAAGAGAAGTTTCTTAGGCTTAGCAGGTTACTATAGGAAGTTCATAGAGGGGTACTCTCGACTAGCCTTACCTTTGACCCAGTTGACTAGGAAAGGGAAACCTTTTGTGTGGGACCAAGAGTGTGAGGACGGGTTCCAAGAGCTTAAGAGGAGATTGGTGTCATCACCAGTCTTAACTATACCGGATCCCTTAGTGAGTTTTGTGGTTTACTGCGATGCATCTAAGAATGGCTTGGGATGTGTCTTGATGCAGGAGGGCAAGGTGATAGCATATGCCTCTAGGCAGCATAGGCCGGGGAATTACCCTACCCATGACCTAGAGCTAGCGGCTGTAGTTTTTGCCCTTAAGATTTGGAGGCATTACCTTTATGGGGCAAAGTTTGAAGTTTTTAGTGACTATAAAAGCCTTAAATATCTATTCGACCAGAAGGAGTTGAACATGAGACAAAGAAGGTGGATGGAGTTCCTTAAGGACTATGACTTCGAGTTGAAGTACCATCCGGGAAAAGCCAATGTAGTGGCAGATGCTTTGAGTAGGAAGTCCTTACATGTGTCGAGCTTGATGGTGCAGGAGCTGAACCTCATGGAAGAGTTTAGGGACATGAATCTGGAGGTGTTGGATGTGTCCTTAAATGTCTTAAGTCTGAAGTTGAACAGGTTGGAAATTAATAGTGACCTTAGAGATGAGATTATGCGCGAAAAGCTTTTAGACCAGGAGTTGCAGTCTCGGTTGGGCAAGAGGGTTATGAGTTGTCTATTGATGGACTAGTGAAGTTTAAGAATAGGATCGTTGTTCCTAAGGAGGGGAGCCTTAGAGAGAAGATATTAGAGGAAGCTCATAAGGGAAAGTTCACCATTCATCCTGGAGTAACTAAGATGCACCAAGACCTTAAGAGGATGTATTGGTGGCCAGGAATGAAAAAGGACGTGGCTAGTTTTGTGACTAGGTGTTTAGTGTGCCAAAAGGTTAAGATAGAACATCAGAAACCTTCGGGGTTGTTGTAGTCCTTGGAGATTCTAGAGTGGAAGTGGGAAAGAATATCTATGGACTTTGTGATGGGTTTACCTAAGACGTGTTTGGGCTTAGACGCCATTTGGGTGATAGTGGATAAGTTGACCAAGTCTGCCCACTTCTTGCCAATTAAGGCAACCTATAGCTTAGACAAGTTGGCAGACCTCTATATCAGGGAAATAGTAAAGCTTCATGGGATACCCACATCCATAGTGTTAGATAGAGACCCGAGGTTTACCTCTAGATTCTGGAGAGCTTTTCAGTAACCCTTTGGGACTAAGTTGAACCTTAGCACAGCCTATCAACCTCAAACGGATGGCAGTCAGAGCAGACCATTCAGACCCTTGAGGACATGCTTAGAGCGTGTATCTTGGATGAAGGAGGTAGTTGGGATAGATTCCTACCTCTCGTTGAGTTTGCGTATAACAATAGTTATCACGCTAGTATAGGCATGGCACCCTATGAGGCCCTTTATGGGAGAAAGTGTAGGTCCCCTTTATGTTGGTGTGAGGTAGGTGAGAAGACCATGATAGGACCTGAATTGGTCCAGGAAACCTCTAAGAGAATCAAAATGATTAGGGAGAGGATGCGCACGGCGCAAAGTAGACAAAAGAGCTATACCGACAAATGGAGAAAGCCTTTAGAATTCCAGGAAAGTGAGCATGTATTTTTTAGAGTCACTTTTAAGACAGGGGTAGGGAGGTCGATGAAAGTCCGCAAGCTAAATCCTCGTTTCATGGGACCTTTCCAAATCCTTAAAAGAGTCGGGCCTGTTGCTTATCAATTGGCTCTTCCGCCACAGTTGGCAAATCTCCATGATGTTTTCCATGTGTCGCAACTCAGAAAATATATGCCTGATGAATCTCATGTGATAACTCCTGAGTCTGTACAATTGAAAGATAATTTGATCTATAAGCCAAGGCCTAGTCAAATCTTGGACAAGAGCACTAAGACTCTGAGGAACAAGGCAATTCCATTGGTGAAAGTGTTATGGGAAGGATTGACTTCTGAGGAGGCTACTTAGGAGATTGAGGAGGACTTCGTACGTCAATACCCAGATTTTATTATCTAAGGTATGGTAACCTTTATGTTTTGAATATGACATATGTTAAAATAAGCGCGTGAGTATGAGATGAATTTCAGGGACGAAATTCTTTAAGAAGGGGAGAAAATGTAACATCCTAAAATTCTAATATAATTAATTTGATAAAAAAAAAACTAATCATTAAGTTATTAAAAAGTATAGTGCAAATAAAAATATATTTAAGAGGTTTAGTGTAAAGAATGGATAGTATAAAGATTTATTGAAATTACTTATCTATTATAAAGAATGCAAAAATTAAAAATACATAAATAAGTAAATATATATTATGTATATAAATAGGGGCTTGAAGCCCAAGTACAATTTAGGACTTTTGGCAATTGCCAAAAGCAAATCATATTTAGTTTTTTTTTTCAAAAAAAAAAACCGATGTGTTGCGCTACTTTATCTCTCTCTCTCTCTCTATATATATATATATATATAAAATAATAATTAGTCACTGTGCATAGGAAAGGAGGTCAGGAGCGCCGCACAGTGACTTTAGCGAGGGAGTGAGACACATTCTTTTCCTTGGCAGTGCCACCATTCCAGCACACTGATCCAAGAACAGCAGCTAAGGAAAACACTAGTTTTTGTCATACATATTTTTTAGACCATCTTGGAGGTCTTCGAGAGGTGATTAACAATACTTTTTACGAACCCTTTCCATGGAATGAATGATTGTTTGTGTTAAAAAAATATATATATACCTTTTGAGAGTTTTTTTTTTACTTGATTTGATGAACTGAATTAGTAAATACGTTTTCCCTAAAATTAAAAGAAACTGTTTATTGATAGTTTATTGTTATGTGCATAAATGTTAGATCGATAAATCTACTAAACTTTGGTATTGTGCGAAAAAACTCACATGGGCAGAATTCCTTTTATTCTTAATTGCTTCGTGAAATCATGTAAATAATGTCAAGATCAATTCAAGTATGAATTGGAGCTCTAATGGCCCATGGTTATGATTTTGTTTAATTGAACTTTAATATATTAACTGAGTGATAGCGTGAATTAAATCCCACAGGTTTATAGTTAAAAAGAAAATATATGTGTTTGATAGTTTAAGATCCTTTTGTCATCTTTTATTTGTGAAATAAATGATATATGTATGTTTTGTGAAGTTTGTTATGTCGCCAAAGATAGGGGTATTGGCTTGTAACATCGCCATTTAATGGGATGTCGAAAATTAAGATATGGGGCAAGGAATCCATTTTATGAACGAGGCTCTCGGGTCACCAATAATAGGAGGCAAGGAACCAATTTAATTACGAGGTTCTCGGGTCACCATATGAGCAAGGAGTCAATTCTAAAATGAGGTTCCCGAGTCACCAAGGAGGCAAGGAATCAATTCTAGAACGAGGTTCTCGGGTCACCATAAAGAGGGTGGCAAGGAATCAATTCTAGAACGAGGTTCCCGAGTCACCGTGGATAAGGGGCAAGGAACCAATTTAATGAGGTTCTCGAGTCACCGAATTGGGCAAGAAACCAACACAGAGTGGGGTTTCCGAGCCACTTTAGGATTGTGTTATTGTGTGATGTGTGGTTACTTCGTATAATTAATAAATTGATTATGTTTTTCTTGAGCTGTCGTTATATGATTGTTGTAATTAAATGTATTTTTTAATAAACATTATTTTGGAAAGTTAGCGGATACCATGAACAGTTTTTTTCGGTTACCGCGCTGGCTGAGAACATCACCATTTTCGCCTGTGTAACATAAAACACCCTACCCCTTCCTAACCATACTGCTATCATTGTGTGCAACCCTGCAAATTGGCGCACACCTGGGAGTGAAGCAGATGAACCGATTGATGTTCAGCGTTCCTTTCGCCCTCCACCAAGGGCGGGCGCCTCCTATCCTTCTTCTTTTGCAATTCCTTAGAGGATGTTCTTTCTAGGATATATATACCTCTCTGGAAAGACTTCAGGCTGGGCAGGAGCAACAGAATATTGTTATAGAGGAGCTTCGCCAGCAAAATCAGAGCATGACAAGCATGATCCAGACCATGAACAGAGCATCTGAGCCAGCACCATTTCCCACCACTGTAGTGAGTTATTTTATCACTTCTCTTGTTTTAGATTTTTAGATTGGGGACAATGTAACTTCTAAGCTTGAGGGGGATATTTTATTTTTATTTTTGTAGATCTTTACTAGTTTCATGCATTCTCATGTTGCATGTTACATATTGCATTTCTTTACAAATATAAATAAATATATATATATATATATATATATATATATATATATATATATATATATATATATATATATATTACATTTTCACACCATCTTCTCTCTTACCTTTTTAGTTGAACTTTGTGCCCTCTCTCTCTCTTGAGGATCTTGTGATGATATTGATTTGGAACCCCATTTGATTGATTTTTGTGGTAGGCAACCGGCATGATTTTAATTGATAGTTGAGGTAATCTTTTGATGGTTGATAATTAGCATGTGGTTCTTTGAATTTGTGTTTTTCATTGAGCCTGCATGGGATGTATGCACTACATGATTTTTGCTCCCAATCTTTGTGTTGAGTGATAATTCCTCATTGATTTTGTGCTCTAGAACTTGATTTGAAACCATTTTGAGGCGAAATTTTTGCTTGCATGCTTGAATGTGATTAAGGCATCTTAGGTATTTTTTTTGGCCTTCTGAAATAATTGTCACACTTTCATCCATTAGTTTCCCATGTTGAGCCTATTACATGGTTATTTTTCTTGATGCCTATGACGCTACATTGTTGGTAATCAATTAGAATATTAAATGGAGCAAAATGTGTTTGAAAGTTGTCTTGGGAATTATATGTTTCTAAGCCTTCTCTCTCTCAAATAAAAAAAAAAATTGTGATGAAGTCTCTTCCCCTATGTTAAAAAAAAACAAAGAGAAAGCAAAATATAAGGGGAGATGGAAAAAAAAAGAGGTCACGAGAAGAAGGCTTGGGAGAAGGCTTGTTCTATTGGGTTCTTTGTGCTTATTGAAAATTTTGTTAGCCCTTTGTGCATACCTTCCTTTCTTTACCCTTCCTAACATCATTCGCATGGCCCTATTATATGCTTGCAATTTATTAGTGGAAATTTGGTTTCTTATCAAGCTTATGGAAGTACATTTTATTTGAGGAATCTTGAGCGCATTGTCTTCACCCTTAAACATTTTGAGTGTGGTTAGTGGAGTGATCCTAATTCAGTGAGGAGCATGATTTCTGAGAACCTTAGCCTCTAATTAGACTTGAAATTGGTTACTTCTCTATTTCTTGGATTGTCTTTGTCTATTGCTTGGTTTTGTGTTTTCTCGGGTTCCTCATTTAATATTGTCTCTTGATCCCACATCTTTGTTTGGCCTTAGTTATGCTTAAGGACAAGCAAGAACTTAAGCTTGAGGGGATTTGATGTGTGTGAAACAACATGATATTTTGTTCTTGTTTTGCATGCATCTTTTAGTTAATTTAGCCATTTTTGTTTGCCTTTTTGTTTGTTTTCATTTAGTTTGGATAATTACGGTGTTTCTATTGGTGTTGTGTAGGATTTGTGCTTAATTGACTTAGAAAAGGGTGGAAAGCTTGAAGAAATGAAGATAGAGCTTAAAAAGAAGCTAAGTGGGACAAAAAGATCACTCCAGAAGCATCCACGGCCTGGCCATGGATTGAGCAGCTGCGCAAAAAAGATCTAAGAGACTTGGCAGTAGAGTCCACGGTCTGGCCGTGGCATAGGCCACGACCGTGGAACTCAAAAGCCCACAAATTTTCTCCCCGACAGCAAGATCCACGACCTAGTAGTGGAATGGTCCACAACCGTGGATCGCAGTCTGTCACAAAACTTCAGTTTCGTTTTTTATTTCTTTTTTGGGCATGAACCTGTTTTAGACCTGTAACACCCTCCTTAGGCATTACCTCCTAATCACATACGGAAACAAATTAAAAGGAAAGTTTGCTGGTTACTTTCGGAAAACTTCTCTTATTTTTTTTTTCAGAAGTCTGAAAATATACGGTAAACATTTTTTTTCTTTTTCTTTTGTACGAAGTGTTTTCAAAAAGGAATAGTGCACACGACTCAAACATAATATCATCCATGCTTAATAGCACACAAAAGCTAGGTTCATTTATGACTCATAGTACTTCAACATATAAACTTTCATGAAATAATTTTTCATACTGAAATTTATAAGATCATTACAAAGTTCTTCAAAACCACCTATAACAACTTTCTTAAAATACTCGTCCCAAAGGAAACATCCTAAGCTGGTCGATCTAAAAGACAATTACTGGAAAGAACTCTGTAGTTCTCACCATAAAATTCTCACCAACCTCTTCAAGGATCGGAAGTACTATCCTTAAGTGAGGTCAGGAACTTCTCGACACAACTTGTCCTCGTGTAACAAAGCACCACAGAAAAGGGCTAGGAACACCTGATATATTGTAAGGGTGAGATACCAATATATGGATGTATTATGACGACTACATGCCCAAACACAGAGCGACATATACAGATAAATATACATATTCAACATATAAATTATAACAAATAAATCATACCAATCCATAATTCGTCTTCGTTTTTGAAAACATGGCACTTCTATATTTCATCATTCTATCCTAGTCTCCGGAGATCTCCAACACCAAGCAATTTTGAAAAACAGTGAGCTGATCAGGCTCATTAGCCATCCAGGCTTAAAATTTTGGCCACACGGGCTCATAATCTTGGCCACACAGGCCCAACTGCCACACAGGCTAAATCTTTGGCCACACAGGCCCAAATCTGCCACACAGGCTGAAGTTATAAAGTTGGGCACGTCTGCCGAAAAACCAATGCATGTAAAAAATCCTTTTATTTTCGCTGCTTTTATTTGTGCTTCGTTCTTTCCTTGTCGAGGTTCAAGGCTCACGACCACCGTAAATTTTTTATGTTTTGAGGCTTTTATTGTTAACACAGGACATTAAAGTCCGAGTGTCCAATCACAACAGCCCTAGACCCGTGCACTGGCCCAGAACTTTGTGGTAGTAGAAAACAGTCTTTATCCCCTTTTTACTCCGTCTTACACGTTTATCACAACTCACATAGGACACACAGTCCAAGCCACTTTTATCGGGACACACAGTCCATAATTACATATATAGGACACACAGTCCACAGCGTGGTTGTGAAACGGATCATAGATCCTCGTGCCAGAGTTCTAGTACTCCGACGTCTCGGTTACTAGGCTCACTTTTCATCTTATTTTTCGTTCAGTGAAGAACAAAATACCAAAACCAAAAATTTCCGTAACTTATCCAAGTTATCGGATATTTCTTTTTGAATAAAATCTTTTTGAGTAAAAACTCTTCTTTTGAAATTCTTTTGTTTAAAACTTTAAGTTCTTAAAAAAAATCTATTCTGTTTTCATAAAACCATTTTATTTTAAAATTATTCTTTTTCCCTAAAACATTTGAAAATCTCCAAATAAACTCTTTTCAATTCCAAAATAAACTTTTGTTTTCTTAAAAACATTTTCAAAGAAATTGATTTTTTTTTTTGTATAAAATCACTTGAATTTTTCAATTGAATTTTCTTTATAAAGATTGTTTTTATTTTCTAAAATATTCCCCAATCATTAAAATTACTTATCTTTCCCCTTGTTGAAAATAAATCTTTACTTGGATTTTCTTTGTAAATATTTTATTAAAGTTTTTATCTTCCTTAGTTGAGCTCTAACCAATGGTTAGGCTTCCATGCAACAACTTCAGCACATATACAACAACTTAAGCACATATTTAAGCAACATGCATATTTTTTTTTTTTTTATAAGTCATCAATTAAGACATATACAACATCAAGTACATCATCAACATATAGGCAACACTTTAACATATATAAACAACACTCATATGTCTCAAAAATCATTAACACATGACAAATTCATAATCAACTAAAACATTCACAATAATAACAGCATCAACCAATACAAACAAACACACATGGCATAGTAGTCATCATAAAATAAGTATCCCTCAGGCTTTCTCCCCTTACCTGATTCGACGGGTAGACAAGATCTTTGTTTTCCAGTGCTGCCTAGAGTGAACGTCTTTTGCCCACAATGTGCCACAAGTCTAAGAATTAAGCGAACGACTTAAATTAAAACAACAAATTCATCCTATATTTCTAAGTATAGGTTTTGGCCATGGCTAGAAAAAAATGATGCTAGAGATTTTCCAATCTTTTAATTCTTGGATTTACATTTGATCCAAGGCTTACACAGATATATATGTATATATACTTTAACCCCATATTCTTATATTAACACTTGTTTATAGCCCATTTTATACCAAAATCTTTACTTGATCATGTTAAAAGTTATTATTTTCAAAATCATATTTTTCATACAAAACTTTGAGTGAACTCTTTTATAAAATCATCTTCAGGACAGCAGCGGGGTTTAAATTGTGAATGATCATCCAAATGACCTTCAAAATCCTTGAAATTTTAATTGAAGGTATCCAACTTACATATACACATATTGTAGTTGGTCCCATGTCAAAATTCAAAGGCATTAATTTATTAAAAATCTCATACTGCCTCTGTTTGTACAGGATTTTCCAGAAATCCGAGTTCACCAACATACAACTTCATGAAATTGTGTCTCTTTATAACCACATGTAAAAATATCTAATCTTCAACCAAACCTTAGTCATACTTCATTAGTAACCCCAAAAATTTTATAAAAGTTTTTAACCTTCAAAACCATACTCAAAATCATCATGCAACCCATGATGTTCATAATTTCGCAGACAGAATTTGGTTCTACTTTGAGAGGTGTTTTAATCCAGAAAATCTTATCCAAATACTTACATATTATATATCAAATTGAAGCCCCAGAAGTCTTCTTTCCAAATATGTATTTAAATTTTATAAACACGTTTTGTATAAAACGTTATGGGCTTACGAAAAAGTATATGTCATGCTGCCAGATTTATATTTTACATAAGTTCATCCACACCAAGTTATTATCTTCACTCTAGCATCATCCTCAAGCCATAAAACCAACATTCAAGGGTCTTAGACCCTCAAAAACACACATGCAAACATACAATATAAGGAAAATCATCAAAACACTCCATTTTCTCATGCATTAGGATTTGAACCAAAAACACCTATTTTCTACATATAGGGTTTCGGTCACCCTATTGAAAATGTGGTTGGAAGAGTTGTTTCATTTCATGCATGCTAACAACTTGAAAGTAGAGATGAAGATGAGTTTATAAAAATTAGTTTCATGCTAAAAAAAAAGTTTTTCTAAAGGTTTTTCTTGAAGTTTTTAATTGAAACTATAAACATGCAACATAAAAAAATAAAAAAAATAAAAGCTTAACATGCAATGTAAAAAAAATGACATGCATGTTAAAAATAAAGATTTGAAGAGATAAAGAGTTATACCCTTGTGTGATGAAGAATGAAGAGAAGGAATCCACAACAAGCTTAGAAAAACTTGACAGCTTTGAGGTTGTGGTAGTATTTTGAGTGTATCTCACAATATACTCATCCAAAGACTACGATATTGGTCTTGTTGGAAAGATAAGACAGAAAGGAACAACGTTTCTGTTTAAGTTTTTTCTTGATTCGAAACAGAACATGGCGAAAAAGTGCCTTCTTTATGCTGTCCTCGTGTGTTACTGGGGATTTTGAGCAGTTTTGGTAATTTGGGTATATCTCCCAATATACTCATCCGTTTTTTATGATCTTTGTCTTGTTGGAAAGAGGAGAGGAAGAAGAAAAACTTTCATGCTTAAGGTTTTTCCGAGTTTCAGAACATAAGGGGGTCAAAATCTCGGTGTGAGTTTGGTGAGTAAATGAGTGTGTGAGTGTGGGGGTGAACTTGTAGAGAGAAATCAAAAAGGAATTAGAGTTTGGAGGAGGGTATTTGTAGATGAGTGTGGGGGAGGGGTCTGCTGCACATTAGCTGAGTTGGGAGTGGATTTATTTTTTGCAATATAAAATTTATATTTGACCAAATTATGTTTTCTTGTGAATCTATACAAAAATTAATAGCTTATAAGACAATGATGAGATTCTAAATGTCAAGTCTCATCAAGTCATCTCAAAATCCTTCCAAGTCTGCAGCATATCTGATTCCAAATATTTTGGCTCGTCCCGGTGCTATTTATTTCTCGACAGTGAAAATCGTTCGTATTTTCCTTCGTAAATTTCCACCCGAAAAATTCATATTGAAAGAAATAATTTCTAAAATCATGAAAATGATTAAAATTGAATTGGAAACAATTAAATTTTTATTTTTCGATTCGAAATTCATTTTCCGGGTCAGTAGAGTTCTACTGACGGTGAAAACACAGACCGGGATCGTCTGAGATTTTCTATCGAAAATTCCCAAAATAATTTTCTAAAATAAAATAGGCTATGAAAATATATTTTTGGTTTGTTAAAATAATTTTTCTCAAATTAAAATAATTAAGCACACGATTACACACGTAACAGTGATTATAGCAAAGTAGAAAAATCGGGGTGTTACAAGACCCCCTAGGTATTTATAGTTGTTCTAAATACAATTTTAGGGTAAATTTGGTTTAGAGGAGGCACACTTGGAGACTCTTGTTCTTCGTTTTCCTCTTCTCTTCTTCCTCCGTAACGGGTTTGGATGTTCTCTATTTTGAATCTTGTTTCTTCTTCTCCATGTCTGAGTAGTTTTCTTTGTTTCTAGGAATGGGCATTACCGTTTGGTAAATTGATGATGGTTAATTGACCTTATTTATATTTTTATTAATTTTGAATGTTTATTGATTCAAACCTTATCGCTCTCATTCATGTGAATTTGCTGGCCTTATATTTGCATCTCATAGATTTTTAGGGAAGTACTGAGAGGTAAACCTAAGTATTGGAACTATAAGAACTGAACTTAAGGTCTAAATCACGAGAGTAGCATTTGCCTTTCGAGGATCTAATGAATTACCACATAGCGTAAAGGGTTCAATTTAAATTCAATTATCACGAGAGTAGGAATTGGTTTAATTGGGCACGATTTTTGTATCTCAAGAGTGAACATTAGCTAATCTAGGGTAATTCACTTTCAATTTAACTTTAATTTTAATAAAAGGGTTGTTAATTAGAATTCATCTTGTATCAATGTGGTTACCCCAATCCTGAAAGCCCTTTTTAATTTGAAATCTCCCTTCTTGAAAGCTTGCTATTCTTGTTCTTGAATTTTTCTCCCAAATATTTCTTTAATTAATTGCTTGTTACTGCTTGATCACCACGTTCTGATCACTCAACAAATATATTATCTTTTGTCTAATTTAATTGCATTATTAAATTAATTGTTATTCAAAAACATAGTCTCTGTGGATTTGATCTTTTATTACTCGACGACGTAATCGTACACTTGCAGATTTCACGCATCAACTTGCCATTGCATCTGTAGGTCTTGTGAGCCTCTGTGAGCCGTTTTTGTTATTTTGATGTATTTTATTGAGAGGTGGGCTGGGTAGCTATTGTAGGACCTTCCGAGACCAATTTCTATAAATCTTCTCTATGACCAGTATATGCATCTTTCATGCTTTTATTATGACTATATATATATATATATATTATATGTTTCCATGTATTTATGGTTGTCCATGTTTCAAATGTTTTAAACTTTCAGTTTTAGATATCTTATTATTTTCGACTGTAATAAAAATCGCTAACGATAATAACGGATTAAGGCTTAGTTAATTAGGTTATTCTTTAATAGGACATCGGTGTGTCTCAAAGCCCTCCACAAGCCAACAAAGAAAAGAACAGAAACATGACTCTTTGAAAGAAATGTGATGTAAGAAAACAAATCATTCTAACCCAAAAACAAAGGGTGGTTAAACAACCCCAACCGCAACCACACTTCATGAGAATGGGGACAGTCCCTCAAGCAGTGCAATGTATTTTCCACACAACCGAAACAACGTTGACACAAAGGTGTGGAAGCCATCCCCGATGATGATGCAAAGCATTTGTTGGAAGGACATGGTGCAAAATCATCCAAATCAGATGTTGAACCTTCATTGGAGCAGACACTTCCAAACCCAAGACCAATCTTGCAACTCATCCCAATGAAGGCATTACCCAACAACCATCTATAGCCCATGGATGCCTTTTACACCTCATCCTTGCTGTTTTTGCAAATCCAGCAGTCTAGCATGTTGTCATTCATATGGCTAGGAGATGGTAAGTTCATGATAGCTTCCTTTACGTGATTATGAATTGGACTTGCTACTCTCCCAAAACACAACTCTCAATTATCTCACAATTCCCTAAAAACAAGCTTGTGTCAGAAACATTGACATAGTCCATCACTTTGCACATAGGCCGCTACTCATCCCGTCCATATACAAAACGACGAAGCGCCTGATCTAAAACACATGCCAAAACCCTCTCGAAAAGCATTGACAACATTAATGATGCTTATCCAAGTGCTGGAGGTCGTAGCCTTAGGAGAAGCCATCCAAACATACCTATCTATAAAACACTTGTGATTGATAACTTGCACCCACAGCTAATCACCTTCGTTCAAAAGCCTTCAGACCAATTTGCCTAGTAACGCCAAATTAGTTAGCCTAGAGTTTTGAATACCCAAGCCTCCATATTTCCTAGGCATATTAATAGTATCCCAGCTAACAAGGTTCCAACTGTTTTTAATACCATTAGAACCCCTAACAAAAGCTCTAGTCTTGTTGTATATTTTGCAACAGATACTCTTAGGGAGGTAGCAAATCTGCATGGTGTAGATAGGAATAGACGAGGGAGATTATCAAGTCACCCTAGGGGATGTCACACCCGGCGAGAAAGCAAGCAGTGGGGGACCCTTAATATTTTGGTACAATAGCTTACAACATTCCACCAATTTCCACCATGGTTAAAGAAGCATAAGGTTGACCTCACTATTGGAGTTTGACACATCTCCGACGGCACCACGCCAAAGAGGCGTAAAGCCCCCAATGAGAGTGGTGTTATCCAAAGGGTAAAGAACACCACAAGTACAAATTAAAATCATAGGACAACTTCACTTGTGAAAGACCCCCGATGAAAGTTACAAGGAACTCTAAAAGTTCCTTGTTGTCCAATGCAATGTCCAAAAGCAAGCAAAAGATATTTAAGCACTCCCTCCGTGGATTCCCGCTAGGTGATAGAGCGAGTGCCATTTACAAAGATACATGTGTGCATCCCTTCGAAGATTCATGCTCGGTGAGAGGGCGAGTGCCATTCGCCCTCCGAGGATCTACATCTGGTGAGGGAATGAGGGTCATTCATGAAAACTCCTACACGCTCCCCTCGAAGCATTCATGCCTGATGAGAGAGTGAGCATCATTCATGAAAACTTCTAGGTCCTCCATTCTGAGGCATTCACGCTCGTTGAGAAAGCAAGCACCATGCAAGAAAAATCTTACACGCTCTCCCAAAGGCATTCATGCCTAGTGATAGAGCTAGTGTCATTCATGAAAACTTCTAGGTGCTCCCACCCCACCCCATTCATTCCCGGTGAGAGAATGAGTGTCGCTCATGAAAAATCCCATGCACTCCCTTCGAGGAACTCATGTTTGCGAGAGAGCAAGCGCTATTCATGAAAATTTCTAGAAGCTCCCTTTCGAGGCATTCATGACTAGTGAGAGAGTGAGTGTCGTTGATCAAAACGCACCCCCCCCCCCCCCCCCCCCCCCCCGCGCGGAGGCATTCAAGCATGGTGAGAGAAGGAGTGTCGTTCATGAAAACTTCTATAACTCATTCTGAGACATTCATGCACGATGAGGGAGTGAGCGTCGTTCATGAAAACTTCTAGGCGCTCCCTTCGAAGAATTCATGCCCCGGTGAGAAAGTGAGCATCTTTTATGAAAACTCCTACATGCTCTCACCAAGGCATTCATGCTTGGTGATAGCGCAGGTGCTGTTCATAAAAACTTCAACGTGCTCACCCCTGAGGCATTCATGAATACAACGATAGAGCTTGCACTGTTCATAAATACTTCTAAGTGTTTCCCTCTGAGACATTCATGCTCAACAAGAAAGGAGCGCCGTTCTTGAAGAATCTAAATCTGCCCTAGGTAATGATGCCTGATGAGTGAGCGTCATTCATGAAGACTACATATAAAAGCAAGCATAAAAATGAGAAGATAGGTGCACGAAATGACCGCAAACTTCGATGCATGATCAGAAACACCCCAAAGACCCCAAACCCTACATAGGTCGACCATACTTTAGAGCTCGGTACATTGATCAACAATGCATTGTCTTGCGGCCAATTGTTCCGGACCACTTTCATGGACCCATAAGCACGTCCAAATATATATAATATCGTATACAAGGAAGTATGAAGGGGGATCTCTCTTCCTCTTTCTCTCTCTTTCTCCCCTATCTCATATACATGATATTTCTTAATGAAATATTTTATATTTCTAAAACATGTCTCCCCTTTACTAACTTAGGCATCATAGTGTCTTTATAGGTACACCCCCTATTGTATGTCAATGGAGCCGATCAACCAGGAAGATGCCAAGACTGCCTTACAGAGTTCAATTAAAGCATCAACAGAAGGATCACTCCACCCAGTTGCAGGGGCACTAGTGGACCCCATATATCCACTTATGAGTAGTTTTGTCTTTGTATTTTCCTTGCATAGCTCCTTGCCTTACTCCTTATTGTCTTTCAAATCCCTCATAGCCGGTTGTTACATGCTCCTGCATCTCTAAAGTTGTTTTTCCTTATCTTGTTTTGCTTTATTTCCCCCTCTTTCACACATTGTTTTTTTCAATTTCATTTAAGTAATTGATTTTTAGTGTGGATTGTATAGGTTGACAAAACTTTGGAAAATGAAAAGAGAATTTCTATGGTGCCATGGAAGATTTAGCTGTTTTGATGCAGTTTTGTTCTGACCAATAGCTAAGAATTGGTGCATGTAATGAGGTTAAGTCAAAGTATTTGAGTTTTAACCTAAAAATATTTGATTTTACAGATTTGTCCCTATTAACTAAATAACACTTTTACCTTTAAAATTAAAAATTTAAATAATTTTATTAATTTTTAAATTCTTTTTTGTTTTTAGATTACCTTCATCTCTGCCCCTTCTACCACTTGCCCCCTTCATTGCCACCACCTTACCCCCCCCCCCCCCAATCGCCACTCTCCTCTCCTCATTCCTCTCCACTGCCACCCAACCCTCAACCGCCCTCGAACTGCCTCTACAACCCAAAATGCGACCAGATCTCGCTCGGACCCACGACCATCAAACGTGCGTGAATCGTCAGGTTGGTTGCCTTGCTCTTCCACAGATGCGCCACCGCCACAAGCTCGCAGCCACCACACTTCACAGTAGTCACGCTATCGCCGGAATCCCTCATTAGTTCCATTGATTTTCTTCATCTGAATCTCATCTGAATCTTCTTCTTCTGTTGAGTTTTCTTTCTTTTCGAAAACTTGTTGTGTGAATCAAAAAGGAAATATTGGCGAGTTCTTTTTAGAGAGGATTCAATCTGGGATGGATGATTGAAAGCGGAATTGACGCATAGAAGAAGTGGTTTTGAGGCTAGGATTCCAATTTAGGGATATAGAGGTTCAGATAGATGCTAGGTTTTCTAAACAAGGGGAAAATGGGTATATCTGAGTTTGGGTTAATTTGAGGGTGAATGGGTCTATGTTAGTCAGAGGTTGTCACGGCCGTGTATCCCATCGCCACCTCTATGACTGGGTTCTGCATATCTCGTCGCTATGAAGAGGCTCCAATCCCACTGGGGAGAGGTAGCAGAAGATGATAGTAGGAATTCAACTAAAATAATAATAATAATAATATAATAATAATAAATAATTTTTTTAATATATACAACTTAATATTATAATTATAATATTTTAAGCTGTGTTTATGGTTAATCACAACTTAAAAAAAAAAATCAATAATTTTTTTTGACAAGTTTTATTAGCTATCATTTTTTTTTTTTTAAAATAAGCAATTAAGTATCACATCTTGACTGAAGGATAGGATGGTAAAACAGGAAGTTTGATATATATAAATAATAAATGACATTCAATCATAGTATTAAATGATAGCTCTTTAACTATTGGTCAAAGTAAAAACTGCACCAAAACATTTAAATTTTCTAAGGCCATCTCCTGTGGTGGCAATTTTCCTAGATGTTCCTTAATAAGAATTGGTGCCTAACAACACCCTTTGTTGGAAGAGATTTCACATGGGGTGCTTAACATGGGAAGGTGCTTCTACAGGGATTGGTTCTTACATATTTTAGTGGGCCAGCTTCAAATTTTTAAAGAGTTATGATATTTTGACACCAAAATTTGACACCATGGGGAACACCCTAGTTTTGAGTAGGTTGTGAACCAATGAAATAAAGAGAGAGAAAGAGTAAAGTGATAAACAACCTACTCAAAACTAGAGTGTCCCCTATGATGTCAAATTTTGGTGTCAAAATATCATAACTCATTTTAAACATAAAAAAGTAAGGATGTGGCCATTAGCGTAAATTATTGATGAAATGTAGTGGGGCCACGGGTGGTGTCCATTTATGAACTTTTTGAAGTTGTTGGATTGGAGAGATGAGATGCTTAAGTTATAAAAAATAAAAATAAGTGATGTGTCAAGGTTTAAAAACCCCACAAAGTGAAAAAAAAAAAACACGGGGTGTTGGGATGGAGATGGCCTAAGGCACCCTATCAGCTCCCAAATGAAAATTGTATAGTAAGCGTTTAATAAGTTAAGATTGTGTTTGGAGGAGTTATTTTAAAATTCTAGAAAATTTGAAATATATTGAATTGATACATTTTAAATTCTATCATTACAAAATTTATGTTTGGATAACTACACATTAAATTAGAATTCATGACAAACTTTTACAAAATATGATAAATATCACATAGAATTAACAATTTAAAACTTTAGCATTTTTCATTACATTATATATCTTTTTTTGTGTCGACCATCAAAATTTAATTTTCACCAAGCTTATATCCAGTCAAAAAAAAAAAAAAAAAAATTCACCATGTTTATAAGCCAACCCCTTCTTTTGGGCTTCAGCCAGATTTGTAACAAAACAAATTTACCCAAAAAAATAGGGCCCTGCTATTTACACCTTTTTTTTTCTCTATACACCTTGCAATTTTTTTTTTTTATAAAATTTGTCTTCCAAAAATACCTTTTTTTCATCTCATTGGTGTGTTCATGTTGGAAGTTTCCGGAAATTATTTTCCGGAAACAGTCCGAAATTTAAATTCCGGACGTTTAGATTGTTAATCCGGAATTAAAAAAAATCACCGTCCAAAAACTTATTTCCAGAAAACGTCCGAAATTTAAATTCCGGAGACTGAATTCTATGTCCGGAAAATAATTTCTGGAAAGGTTTCGTAAAAACAAATGCAGAAACTTGAAACATGAAACATCGATCACATCTAAAAGCTGTCATCGTTTTTCAGCGAAGACTACGTTTTTCTTCATCAATTTCAATGGTTGTGTGTTTCAACAACATGAACAAACTTTGTGTTGGCTTAGGGATGGTGCTCGATCTTGCACTATGGATCGATGGGCATGTGGTGACAAAAACAACGATGCGAGTCATTCAAATAGTGGACACACGATGGTCTTGGAACAAAGGCTCTTGATGAAGATCTTGAAGGAAGATGTTGGCTTTTTCAAGTACACACCATTTGTACCGATTCCATAACTATTGAGATATATGTGGTGCTTTGTTTTCATCTCTAATCGTTGCAAACTACTTTGGCACTACCATTTCCAACATTTTCATTTCTCAGGAAGAAAGCATGGTGAGAAACTAGCTATGGTAGTAACATGGTCTCCGGATTTGTTTTTTCGGAACTTTACGGAATTTATTTTCCGGATATAGAATTCAATCTCCAGAATTTAAATTCCGGAACATTTTCGAAAATTTTTGTAACATTTGAATGTCCGGAATTTAATTTCCGGACTGTTTCCGGAAAATAATTTCCAGAAAGTATATAAACACACTAACGAGAGAAAAGGGCAATTTTAGAAAAAAAAAAAAGGTATAAAAAAAAAAATTTACAAGGTATATATAGGAAAAAGCCAGGTGCAAAGAGCTGGGCCCAAAAAATAGGATATGAAACGGGCCTAAGTCCAAGACCGAAAATTTTGAACTTCAACAAAACCTAATAATGGCCGCCATCAGCTTCAAAACCTATTTATTCACGTGTGCGTGATGCTGCTGGTATAGCTCTCTAGCAGTCGACAGCTTCCGAGTCTCCCCAGCTGGCCACGATGGTTCCCTCTTCCTTCAGGAGTTATTCTTTTGTATGCGTCTTTCTGCTTCTCAAAAGGGTTCTTCATTTAATCATAATAGGGTTCTTTTGTAGTTCGTTAAAGTGCCTAAAGTAGAAGATAACAAATACTTTGCCTGTTAGAAAAATAATTTCAGTAGTCATGAAAACCCTATTGCAATTAAACAAACTCTTTCAGCTTCGAAGAAGTAGAAGACGCACACAGAAGAACAACTCCTGCATGAAGTCTCCATAGATTGAGATTGGTCTGCTTCATAAGGATCATGCTCATAACGCTTAATTAAAAGGTGTTGGTTTAATTAACTTCTTGGTTACATTCATATCTTTGAAACTGAACTAGGTATTTTCATGTATATGCCTTCTGATTTAACAGCATCCAGAGGCCATGATTCTTTCCACATAAGGGTATGTTTGCTTTGGCCATTTCCTATTGTTGGCTGTTTTTAATTTTAAGTCAAAATAGAAAATGGGTTTAGAAATGTGTTTCGTTGAGTTTAATGAAAATGTTTTCACTCAAAAAATTTCTTCAATTGGGGTCAAAGCGGGAGACACAGAAAAGTTATTTTTATGTGTTTCCTTCCCAAATTTTTTAAAATTGGAAATGAAAATATTAAGCAGGAGGTCAAAATAAACATGCTTTCAAATTTTTCAAAATATGAAAATGAAAACAATTTACATAAAATAGAAACAGGAAATAAAAATGGAAAATAAAAATACAAACCAAATATGCCCTAATTTTCCTGTTTTCTAGTCCAATGTTTTACTATATATGCCTCGGCCTTCCATATACTGTGTTATTGTATCTTTTTTATTTGAAAGAATATTGTTTGCAGAAGAAGAATGTTTCTAACTTTGATAACCATAGCTGTTATACAAGAGTACTGGCCTTAATCTGTTGATGTGCTTCAAAAAGGATGTAAAAAATTGCTTCTGTAGTTCTTTTTTTTCCCCCCCTGCCTTTTTAAACTGTTTATTACATGGGTTACCATATTATTTCTTGTGAAAGCATTACGGTATTGTCATTTTTTAAACATGTGCTCAACAATTAATATTCTATTCTCTTCATGTCTTAGTTAGACAATTATGATTAATCTTGTGCTAAGAAGCAGAATTGTTGCTTGGCTTGCTTCTAGTAAAATCTTGTAGGTGACTTAATTTAATGACATTGATGTTTCTCTTTCAAATTAATTAGCTCACTTTCGATTTGTCGTGGTCCTGATTCTCACTGTCTTCTCACACCTCTTAATCAGATATATGCATTGTAATAATATTCACTACTTGTTTGAGAGTTCTTCAGGAAGCCTGGAGAAAGTTGCGGAGCCAAACCACTCGAACACTAAGCAATCACCATCTCCACTCATGGTTGTTCTCTTCGTTGATCCCACCATTGAACCCAAATTGAAGGTTACATGCCCATTTATTTTGTCTTTACAGGTTTCGTGGAAGTGTTACTATTGATTTGTTCCATGTTTTGTTCTTGATGTCCAGATCTGTGTTGATGGCTTTATGGAGCTATGTGGGATAGCTTTATTGAAAAATGATACTAAGATTGACTTTTTATTTTTATTTTTGATAAATACTAAGATTGACTGTTGATATGTGGTTTTTATAATTTGGTTAACTGCATGATAACTGAGGTCAAGACAATAGTCATTTTAGAACAATTGGAACTGTTGTTTCCCTGTATATATATATATTTTGAAATCTCCCTGCATTTTGTGCACATTTTCTGAAACTTCCAGCAGTGTTTTCCATATGTTAAGGATTAGAAGAATTTAATCTACTTCCCTAACTCTCACTAGCTAAATCGCAAATTAATAAATACTATTGTCAGAGTGTGACCTGTATTTGGAAGAGTGCTCTTAGAGGTGAAAATTGCAGCTTTCATAGGAAGATTGAAAGAGTATAGTAATTTTGGATCTGAACTATTCATTGCTGAAAGCCTGACCTTTATTTTGTTATTATATTATTGTTTAATATCAATCAAACCTTCTGTCACTTGCTGGCTGTTCCAATCATATTCTTTGCGCTTGCATGCTTTTCTTTTTTTGAATTTCTTTTCGTTATGTGAATGAGGTTGGAGGTGTTCGTGTGTGTTTGGATGAGCGTCAAATGTGATTTTAGATGGAATTAATTTTATAGAATTGATTTCAATAAAATTGAGTTTGAAGTAAAATGATTTTTGTTTGGGTACATTCATGTAAAAGTGAGTTGAACGATATATTTGAGGCTAAAACTCATGTTTAGGGGGAAAAGCTCTAAATTTTAGCTTCAAGTTACAATCTATTCTAGAGGCAAAATGAATTTGATTTCTTTGGAATCACTTGTCTCATTAAAATGAATCCAAACATGCATTCAAATGTAGTAATTGTTTGAGTTCCATGCTTAAGTTTGTATTCTGACAATCTGACCTGACATGCACTGTTAGGGTCCAGTTCCACACCAGCTATAGCATATGTTTGGATTATAGCTTGTACATTCCTTCCAAACTTCCATTCTCTAATAATTTGTTTAGCAAAATTACAACAGGAATCGTGTTTGAACTTGATTTTGGGATTCAAACCATGCTTTAAGTTGCAAGTGAAAAAAATTGTTTTTTTTTCCGTGTCAAGCCTTACTTTGTAAATTAGTATAACATAAACAGGCTTCCAGTCATTAAATTCAAGTGTTGTCTTCCATATTTTATGTAACTTATTCAGCTCTTGTATTCTAAATTCAATTATAAAATCTTCAATTTTGGGGTTCCTGTAGAAACCGCTCCACTTTAAATTTATCATTTATCATGAATAATATTTTGAAAAGTTATCGTGTCCCTGTATTTAATTTGCTTGGTAGGTAATGTGCCTACATTAGACAAGCCATCCTATACAGAGAGTATGTTCCAAATGCAGCAGTGTAGAGTTATTTAGAATATACTTGTAGTTTCACTTTAAATATCTTTTTTGACTCGAAAGATTTAATTTCCTTTATACTTTTTATCGGATAATGGCTACAAGTAAACATCTTGATGCCCCTAACAATTTCTGGCTTATTACTATTACCTTAACTTGGAATTGCGATTCACATAATTAATAGTAGCTTGTATACTTTATTGTTTATACATTAGATGGATTGTTCACCGAGACTGTAAGCAGTAGATTTGTAAGACCTACTCAGGTCAGTAATGTCTCATAATCAAGGCCAAAGTTTTTATGGACCCTCTAGAATTTGCAAAATTGCTAGCATTTCATGTTATAGAGCCAACTTCTGTTTGCAATGCTTGTTATAAAGTGAGCCTATCATAGTGCAGAACTGAAGTTTGCAAAGCCCTTCGCCTCAGTGTTTTGGACTCTGGCAGAGATCTTCTAAGCTTGTTCTCTGGTCTCGACTCATAGGCTTAGTGTTGGAGTGTTTTTTGAGCTGTGTATTTGGCCTTTTGGTCATTTATTTCTTCTTTTGACTCTCTTTGTATCAGTGTTATTAAGACTGGACCGGTCATTGACTTTCTCAGGACACTGGGTTATCGATCAGTGCACTGGGTCAATGGTCGAACCAGTGAGTCACTGGTTGAACCGGATGAATTAGTGTCAAATCAAATATATATATATATATATATATATATATATATATATATATATTTGAGATATATTATAACAAAATGTGGTAGCCTAGCGGTAGTATTTCTGGTTATATGTGAGTGGCGCACTGGACATTGTGTAGCAGGCACTTGGAGAACGTGAGGGGCGGTTCAATCGAGCCGGTTCAGTCGGTTCGACAGTGGTTTGCTGACATCTTATCTGGTTTAATGGCTTATTATACAATTAGATATGTTGTATATGATTAGGGCACCTCTTGTACCTCCTAAATAAATCTTTTGGCTTATAAAAATGAGTTTATAAAATTTATATTGCACAAGAGTTATTCAATAGTTTATGAGTGTTAACTCATATATCTGTTATATATTAAAAAAAAAAAAAATTCGTATACAAGTGTAAGTTTATCCTTCACCATATAGATTCATGTTATCATTTTCGAAGAACCTTTTCAATCTATTTAAGTGATGTTAGAGGGTTTATATATAACATAACACATACAAGGTGATATCACTAGATTTTAGGTTTAAATAAAACTCTAGCTTGGATATTTCCTAATTTCTACTTATTTAATTAATTTTTTATACTTATACAAAAACTTTATTCAATCTTTGTATATAAATTTTTTTTTCATTTGACTTTGATTCTCAAACACTATATTTTAATAACGATTTTTCTAACATATGCAACTTTGCACATGGTAAGAAACTAAAAGTAGAAATGTTGTATTGGAAGTTGTGTATTCAATTCCTTAAAAATTAAAAAGCCACTCTTTTTAATACAACATTTCTATTTTATGCTTCCTTAACATGTGTATGTGTAAAGTTGCACAGGTTAGAAAAATCCTTTTAATAAATAAATAAAATTTAAGTAGAAATGGCCGAGGAGCAATGTGAATTGCCAATGGGAATGTCCAGCAGTGATTTTGAGTTAGCGGTAGAGAATTGTGTGCTGAAGTTATTCAGCAATAAACTACTTTTCTTTGTAGTTGCTTGCATGATTGCATCCGATTACCTCGCAAGGATTCTATATAACTCATAAAAGAATGAACTTTATGATGAACAGGCACATTTCTTTTAGAATGATATATGATTGGTTGTGAAGCATTTTGGAAATACTTATAGATGGATAAATTACTATAGTCGTCAATGGTTGAGTACAACTTCCCAGAATGACCATCAAATCATCAGCACATAAAGATTCTAGTTTTAGAGGAAAATTTTAAATTAAAGAATTAGTGGCTATAGCCATACAATTAGTATAATAGAGTTAATCCATTCTACATAATATGATATGACTACAAATAAATGCATCATTTGGGCAAAGAAACTGAACTTGAAAAGGGTGAATCTCGGTATGGGAAAGCTTTAGGAGCATATGTTCAATAAAATAGCATCAACAAACAACAAATCGAATGTAAACCGAAAAAAACAGATATAGACAAATAGTTTTGGAGGGAGTCATAAGGTGGTTTGGGTGGGGTGATAAGGAGATTGAGGGTTCAAACTCCACCCACTAATAAAAATACTAACATTAACATACTAACATTTGCCTATAAAAAAAAAAGACAAATAGTTTTGGATTGCAAGTAGAAGAAACTGCATTCTGCATAAAAAGGCTCATACATCAGAGCAACCATGGTACAAATAACTTTGCAAAGCAGACTATAATAACACACATTATGTCAATCTTCAACCTCAATACCTCATTAGCTCTTCATCATCTGAAGTAGGTTCGGATGTTACAAAGACCATGATATGTAGTAGTTTACAATGAACAATAGGCATATAACTCGTACAGTTAATTAAGTTTAAACAAAGGAGATTGGACAAGCGCCGGACCGGTGGCAGATCTTGAGGAAAAAATTGGGGGAACCACTAGATACTAGTTAAAATGATGTACTTAAAATTTATAATTATTCATGCATAATTTAATCACTCAAATACGTAAAGTGGGTAAACATCCAATTCATGAAATCTTAGTTAGTGTTTGCTCATCTTGCATTGGTGCAATGTACACAAGGGAGATTAGAATGCTTGAAACAAATTACGGAGGGGAAGAAATATATACCAGTAGGAAATAATAGTCACTTTGGTAGAGTTGTTTAATTATTTGAATATTTTTAAATCAATATGGTCTAATAGTAATGTTTCACAAAAATTATATCATAGTTTGTGAGCTTTGCATGTAGTGTAGATTATATAAATTATTTTAAGAGTGTCATACGTAATTTTTGTTTAACTATTTGAATATTTTTAAATCAATAGGGTCTAATAATAATGATCATTGTTTCACAACATAAAATATATGATAGTTTGTGATTTGTGAATTTTGGATGTAATATAGTGTGCAAATTATTTTAAGGGTAGCATATATAATTTTTATATGAAAAAAATTAAGGGAAAAAAACACATTCGTGGCTCCCCCCGCTTCTACTAACATCCGCCACTGCGCCAGACAAAAATAAAATATAATTAAATGGAAGACAATCGTGAAAACAAATAAGTTAAATAAAGAACTTGGCTTTACCTTTGATGCTAACATCAGGTGAGGGAACATCGAATTATGATCATACATTTGGAGACAAACTATGACTCAAAGCAAGCGACATTCCTGGTTACAGGGCGGGAATGTATATTATTCAACACCGAGGCACAATAATTTCTCACTCGCATACTAAAACCTGCAATCCATGAAAAATTGCATGCTAAAAAACAACCAGTGAAATAGCATGGGAACGTCAATTCACAAGCAACTTTACTGTCAAATTGCAAGAATTGTTACAACACAATATCTTAGAACCAAAGAGATGATGGTTTCTGACCCCTTAAATTTTGATGCTAACAAAATTATTAAATTAAGTTGAACATTGTATGTTTGTTCATGATTGATATATCATCCAATATTTGGTTGAGTTAAAGTCTTCTGAGAACGTCTATCGGGCATAAGCTGAATTGATAAAAGGTCCAAAGACTTTATAACTTGCCTTTATTTGAAATGGGACTTGGACTCATTGTGACACTCATTACCCCGTGCATGATAATATCAAAATAAAATCATACATGGTTTCAAAATAATATATAACTAGATTGTGACCCGCACGTTGCGCGGCTGTAATTTTGTTTTAAAATTTTATTGCATTAAATTGGGAATAAAATGACAATAAATTGTTTAATTTTATCAAATCAGTCTTCATTATTCTAATTTATCTCAATTTGGTCCTATTGTGCATATTTCATGCACTTTCGCTGCATTTTTGTTCACCTTAGATGTGTATGATAGGAACAAATTGAAATGGATTAAAATATTCAAGGATTCGAATGGTGAACTTATACTTTGAAGGGCCAAATCGATAAGAGTGCATGTTTTGAAGACCATAGTAGTAGTTTTTTGTCCTTTTTATTTTTTTTAAGGGTATTAAAGAATATATTTGTGAAGGTTGTCTTCAGGGTCACCTGAATTGGAATATCCAAACCAGATTTATATTAGTTAATGGGTACTTATCCTGAATGAAAGTTGCGATAGTGGTCTTAAAGGCAGCCATTTGTATGTTCTGCATAATAAATATGAAACGATTGCTGCATTTCTTTGGGAGTTGGATACCCAAAGTAACATGATAATTTTCAAGTTATCCAATTTATTGAGTTTTTTTTCCTTTCTAAAGGTTGTTTGGGATAGATTATCCACCTGTGGCCGAACAAAGATATGCTAAGAGGACATTATGATTCATACCATTGTTCTTAATGCAGGTAGATGCTTTGAAAAAGGAAAATAGAAGTTTAGTAGAAAAGTTAAAGGATACTAAAATTGGTACTCCTCTAGATGCATGCAACAATAGACTAAATAATAGAAATGCAGATCAAGCTTCCAACATTGACTCTAGCAAGTCATCAGATGAAGAAGTAACAAATCCCTTTATAAGAAGACTTGGTACTAATTGAATTTATTGTAAATGATTTGATCATGTTGAAATATCTTAATGGCAAGCAAGATTGAGGATCTAAAGATCTTACTGGATAAAGGCCCTGGTCTTTGATTTTGATTAGCACTTGTACAACCTTAATATATGCATTTGCAATTTTATTTATGATGCACCAATAAGGAGGTGCTAAGCTCCAAGATTTGAAGTCATGATGATGTCAGTGTTTATGAAGTCCACAGTACGGCCTTGACCATGAGTTAACCTCCCATCATCTAATACTTGAAGAAGAGTATGAAACAGAGATGTATGTGCCTTTTCCACTTCATCAAAAAGAACCACACTGAGGCCTTCTCCTTACAGCTTCAGTTAACTGACCTACTTTTCCTCATGTCCAACATACCTGAAAAAACAACATATAGTATATATAGAGTAAGATATATAATTATAAAACCCAAAATATAAAAATAACAATCAGCTCAATTTCACCAGTCTTCTTACCCCAATGGTGTGCCAATCAATCTTGAAACTAAGTGCTTGAGGATCGCATATTGTTGAGATTTATAGTGGTTATTGAGATATGGTTGAAGTTTTCTTCAATGTTACTATCTCTCACTGAGCTTTGATTACCAGAGAGGATACTAATTGTTTGATAATGATAACATGTAATTTGTTGATGAAAACAATATCTAAATAATAATAATAATAATAATAATAATAATAATAATAATATTTTCTATTCTTTTTTGTGGGGGCCAGTGGGAATTTTATAAAATAAAATAAGATAAAGTTGGTTACTTTTTCTTATATATAGAGACACACATAGACATATGACTATTTATTATGTCAATTGGATTTCTAAAATCCCAGATTCTATTCAAGTCTCTTGTTGGGAGGAGACCATGATCCTTTTGAGAATGAGCTATAGGGGAAAAGAGCCTTCTTAATTACTTTCCGTGCCTTCTGATTATAGGTCTATGAGAAAGAATATATATTTTTACAGATAGGATCTGAGAACCGTTATTTCTATTGCACATTAATCCCATGACATTTGAAACAAAATGCAATGAGGATGCTAATGTTTGTAGAATGACAATTTTAATCACACCAAAAAAATTGAGCAATAAGCATGCTAGTTGTGATCCACTTACATACCAGGCTTGACAACTTCCTCGGGGTTTGATTAAAATCAATTTCCATAAAAGCATAATATGTGAAATCAGGTTCACAAAATTCAGAATCACAAATTCCTCCACAGCTCTTTCATCGAACACTTTGTGTGCAGTGTCTTTATGCAATGAAATCACAATAGTACCAGACACTTTGTGTGCATGGAAAGAGAGACAAAGAGCAAAAGATAGAGAAAGATGGGAAAATAATGAACAAACTTCGGCCATTACGGGAGCCGAGCCTCTGGACGGAGGTAACGCAAACAGAGACAATTGTCTCCTCCATCCTCAACACTGCTAACACCAGAGAATGAGAGGCAGAAACACCAATGTGAAGAATAAAGCGAGAGCGACCGACGTTGCTGATGTTGCGAAAACATAACGGAGGCGTTGCAGAGATGTTGCAACCATGCCTGTAGAGCTTCCCGAAGAACAGAGGATGATTGGAAACATGAGAGGTGGAAGGGGCGGCAAAAAAGGGATACAAAAAGATGGATAGAGATTAGGATGTGAGAAGCAGAGGGTGAGGGATACAGAAAGCTATATGAATTCTACTATGTTGAATGTAGAGCATATAGGTAAGTAGAGCATATACGTAGGATAGTTTCCATAATATGAGTAATTATATTTTGACACCAAATTGACACCTTAGTTAATCACGTGTAAATTATTGGTTAATTCAGTTCATTATATGGTTAATGGGTCATTTGAAGCTTATTTTCCTTAACCATATAAGTATTTGATTAATCACATGCAAATATCTGGTTAATTCAGTTCTTTATATGATTAATGAGTCATCATGAATTAACTAAATATTTGTACGTGATTAACCATATAATGAACTGAATTAACCATATATTTGTACCGATTAACCAATGTGTCAAACGTTGGTGTCAACTTCTGCTGTCAAAATATCATTACTCTTTGCATATGTGGTAAAAATTGAAGGAGTTGGCAAAATTTAAGCTGAGTTGTCTTGAGGAGATGTTGAGGGTGCGATTTAATATATTATAATAGATTAAAATAAAAGCATAACAAAGGTAACATACGTCACATTGTTTCAAAAACCTAATCATAACTTCATAAAATATTTGAAGTAAACCAAAGAATTAAAGTAACAATCTTTCTAAGACATCACAACTACGGAAAAGAAATAAAATCCAATCTTAATGTCACATGGTCAGAGTTGCTATCCCAAACATTACATCAGGAAAATAAACTAATAACTAAAAACAATCCTAGCTACTAGCCGAGCGAATTCCATGGAATCATTCTTCAATGGCCAGCTCATCCTCCTCTGCATATACAATATACAAGAAATAACAAAGAAAGGGGGTAAGAAACATAATCATTAATACATGTGGTCAGTTAGAAATATTAATCAAGATGAACATACAACATACATTCATACAACACATATTATCTCATGTTAAAGAATGCATGCAATGCGATGCAACTTCATTTCTATGCCTATGGCCAAAACCTAACTCAGGAAAGACAACCAAGAATACGTACTCAGTTATCGACATGGAAAACCCACCATACTAGATGGTATCCACTGAATAGTATCCCTATTCATAATAACGTACCGTGGCTGTCAAAGTACTCTGGCTTGCGGACACTCCGATACGGGTGGCTAGCCCATGCCATAATGGAGCCTTCACACCTGATTCATGTACCCTCAAGGCTGGGAAAACTCCCTTCGAGGCCTCACTGTCACGTTTCATCATTTGCTTTTCGCCTAACATATCATCTTCACTATAATGATGCATGCTATGCTCAAACATGTGCAAACACATGTCCAACCATCACTACCATAATCAATCACATTGATTATCATCCATGACCATTAATAATGGCCATCAACAATGCCTTAGCGTTAATTCATCATTATCATAGCCAATAACATTAACTATTAACCATGACCATTAACAATGATCTTTATAACATCTTATCATCAATTCATCCTTACCATTATCAGTAGCATTACTACTAGCATTCCATCTTTACTATTGTTGTTAACGTCCTCATCTAGATCATTGACTTAGTCTTGTTAACTAAACCTCGATTTACATCCTTTTTATTCCATTTCATCATTAAGCCACATTCGCCCCGCGAATCTTGGTTCACCAGGTGACATAGAGAGCTTGATGCATGGCCATCATATTCGCTTCATGAACCCGAGAGCCCAATTTTTGTTGTACCAGTTTCACCTTGCGAGCCCTTGTTTGCCTCGTGAACCCGAGAGCTCATGAAACTGCACTCCTCGATTCACTGAGTGAACAACCATTGGTCGGGGGAATCATGACAGACAGAAAGTCTGTAAACCTCGAATTAATTCTCAGTTCTAAGGGTTTTACCACTTCAATCCATAACCTACGCTTTATTACTAATCCAGTGGTCATCAACCTCACTCCTCATACCTAACTCGTTCATTAAGGGGAGTTCAATTAATCTATTACTATGTTCTTATAGCATAGATTAATCTAACATCACAATTATGGCATATTCACATATTCACTAGTAACTATTCATCAAACATATCATATCATCATGAATCTATCATATACAAGCATGTAATATCATCACACTATTCATCAATCATATTCATGAAGTTGACACAGGCAAACACAAGAAGGGGGGGTTGAATTGTGTTTGGTAATATTTTTCGAAAACAACCTTTTCAAGAATAGTTTTCTCACACAAAGATAAAGAGGCAGAATAAAGCACACAGAAAAACAATCTTTTGAAAGAATAACAAATTCAATTTCAAATCCCCACAGTTAGTATAAACACGTAAAACCAAAGAGATAAGGGATTAGAAGATTCACACAAGTTGTTTTATCCTGGTTCACTCTCTTCCAACCAAGAGCTACGTCCAGTCCCTTCTACTTGAAGGATTTCTCCACTATTTTCCAAATAGATTACAGCAAGTATTCAACACCTCTCCAGGCTCACAAGTATTTCTTTCTTACCAAGCCTCTTCAGGCTCTACCTCTAATAAAAAGTTTTTGGTTTCTTTGATCTTCTAACTCACTATGTGTGCGAATATGAGAGTTTAAGATCAGATGAATATTATAGCAATATTCAAACTATGATATTACAGACTTTTGCTTTTTGAAAGAATAAGAGAATATTTGCTCGCAAGAGATTTCTTGAGATTTCTTTGTATGCGCAAAAGTTGTTTCTTCAAAAGCCTTAGTCTTCTATTTATAGGGTCCTTGATCTTCTCTTCAGAATCATCAACGGTTGTTTTTGAATTTTCCGTTTAGTGATAGAATCAACCAAGTAAATATCCGTTGAGACTCAGCTTGCTCGTGGCCTTTGTACTATGTGACAAATTCTTGCATGTAATGGCACACCTCTGAGCAAAAGCAACTTGAAAAACAGTCTTGCCTTCCTTGTACAAGTTCCAGCTATTTCAGCGTAAAAGGTGATAGGGTACACAACTTTTTGCATTGTACTATTCTGCTTTTTGCAATTCCTTATTTGTACTATGTCTCTCTCATTGAAACAAGACAATAAAAACCGTTAATAGAAAATGAGAAGGACCATTATAAATATATGAAATGAATATCAATCATATGAAATAAATTAGCTTTGGCTCAGATTGATTTAAATATAAATGCTCAAATTCTTCGTCCAGCAAAACAATTGTAAAGGCAAGGTAAGTAGAAGAAGAGTTTTAAGGCTCCGTCCAACGACGTGGCAACCAAAACTTCGTCTACTTAAAACAACGGTCTTGCCAGTACTTGAGACATTTAAAATCTTCGTCCAGTGACGTGGCATTAGAAAACTAAAGTTAATTATTGGAGAGTAGCTCACGTCTACATCAAAAGAATTTCTCCGTCTACTAGAAACATTCAAGCGCTCGTCCACTGACGTGGCACTTGTGTTTAAAGGAGATCCTTGATAGAGTGGACTCGACCACTCTTTCAATACAAAATATATGGACGCGGATTGCAAAGAGAATAGACTTAACATTTTAACATATAAAATCAGAGATCCTTCAAGACTGAAGGCACTTGTTAAATTAAAGCTAACACTTTGCTACACAAATTTAATCCTTATTGTTCACATCAAAACTTAGAGATTATTTAATCCAAATTACTTTGGTTCCAACAATCTCCCCCTTTTTGATGATGACAAAAACTAATTAAATTTATTTTGCAATGTCTAAGAGAGCTTACAAGGCTCCCTCTAAGACAAAGCAGTCATCAGATTAAAGCAGTTAAGGCATATTAAGCTAAGTCTTATTTGCAATATAATACAGGTTATCAGACCAAGATAGCAGCTTATTAAACATTTGAGATTCAAAGCAGTATCGGAGCATAAATGACTTTAGACAAAATTAGGCATAAACATAAAGTCAAGGCATAGAAGGCATAGTATCAGCAAGATGAATATACACTTATGCATATGCAGACAACTATGTACTTTAAAAAAAATGTCTATATTATAAAATTTAATCTTTCCTTTCTCCCCCTTTTTTGTCATCAGACAAAAAGGTAAAAGGGAGTGGACCATCATTGTCAGCAAATAAAATAAAACAGAGAAGGAAAAAGTTTTTAGGTAGAAGGAGGTGGTGGAGGGGGTTGGTTAGGATTTGGGTTTTGATTCCACTGAAATTCCAAGATCAGAGCCAACATCTGATTCATCATAGCATTTGTAGGGGCCAGAGAATCTTGAACTTGCTTCTGCACCCTTTCTTCAATTTGTTGAGCCATCTGCTCAGTCTTTTCTTCAACTATCTTGCCAACCTTATCATCAACAATTTTTCCAATGATGTCTTCAAGATTGGGTGGCAAGGAAAGTTGTCTTGAGCTCTCAGCAGTGTCAGAGACAGTGTCTTGAGCTTGGGCTGGTGGATTAACCATAGCAAGAGCTAATGGTTGAGAAGGAGTCTTAGCAGACTCAGCACCTTGCTTAGAGACACCAACCTTAGCAGACTGCTCAACTTGTGCAGATGGAGGTTCAACTGAAGTAGGTTGAGAAGACAGTTGTGCATCAAATTCAGGGCTTTCTACAATCAACTCTTCAGCTATATGATCAGAGGATGATGTTGCTGGAGAGGCAGTGGCAGCTTTAACAGATTTCTGAGGGACATCCTTTGCCCAGTGGATAGGAGTAATTTCCTCCACATCCCTGCTGGTAATAGGAAGTGCCCACAGATCTTTGTAGATCATGTGCCTTAGCTTGGACAGTCCACACTTTCCTCTGAACTTGGGAATTTCTTGCTTCTCTTCCTGAGACAAGCCAGAAGAAGAAGCATCCCCGGTGCAGTGGATGATATGAGACATCCAGAAGTCAGCAGCTATCATTTCTCTAATATTCTTCACATCCTCCATATACAGATAGAAGTCGAGCTGGGAGTGATCAAAGGTTTCCTTAGACAAATCCAGAATGGCAGAATGAGCTTCAGGCATGACTCCTTTATTTCTTCTGAGCCTCATATCTTTGTCCTTGTTGAGGTCTATCATGCCAAGTCTTGGACAGATAGGGTAGGGAGCAATGCCTACATGTGTTTCCTTATTATGCCTGAGCCATGTGATAGGAACCCATCATGCAGCTCTTTCAATTTGGAAGTAGCTGAATTCCCACTTCAGAATATTATAGATCAACTGATCTGCGAAAGGGTCAGATGCACTTCCATAGATGCTGGGATGCTCGAATTTCAGCCATTTTGTGTTTCCATCCAATATAATTGGATCGTGCTCAGATGATCTTGCTCTCTTCTGAGGTAAAGTAGGCAGTCTGTTCCTTTTAAGATCATTTTCCCATACAGGAATGATGTGCCTTGCTACTCCTTCAGTGTGAGGAATCAAAGGTGGGGTTTTTTTGTAGGTTGAGGTAAATTTTTCTTTGGGGGAACCGTTTGAGGGGTAGATGGGTGAGGAGAGGGCCATGTTGGTTATTCATCTCAGATGGAAAGGGACCTTTAGGAGGCTGAGAGTTTGGGTATTTGGTGGTCCAGGGGTATTCCTCATAGGGTTCATAATCATAATCAGGATGAGAGTACCACCTTGTTAGAGGAATGGCAGGGTTAATTTCAGGGTCAGGTTGGTGAGTATGAAACAGAATTTTCCAATTTCTCTTGACCTGAGCCCAATTCTCAGACTGATTGGCAAAGATAGTGGATGGGGGTATAATTGGTGGAAAGAGTTTTCTTAGGGGTTTAGGAAAGGGGGCACCTCGGCAAATTCCATCATCTTTTTGATGAAACCAAGGATCAGAGTCAGGAATTATAGGTGGAAAGATGGTTTTGAGTGGTGAAGGTTGGGATATGGTTAATTGATTTGGGCTAATTTGTGGTGAAGATAGAGTTGAAGTTTGGTCAGATTGGTCTTTTTGTGGTGAAGGTTGGGGTGTGGGTAATGTAGGTCTATACACATTATCAAAAAATCCTACTTCCGGAGTAGGGGCACCATCACTCACAATATTAACAGGAACTTCAGAAGAGGTGTTTACCTCAGAGGCTGCAAAGGTTCTAGCTTTCCTTGCAGGTTGCCTCCTCTTGGTAGGCACAGCAGCAGCAGCAACAACAGCTGCTTTCCTCTTTAAAGCTGTTCCCAGAGGAACATTGTCATCTTCATCATCCTCATCTTGAGGCAGTACCAGCTTTCTTGCTCTCTTGGGAGCAGGTCGAGGAACAGGTTGAGGAGCCTCAGCCCTAGGCTCATTAATAACAATGCCTCTGGTAGGCCTTTTAGGAATAGGCTTCCTGACAGCCATAGTTTTCCTTTTAGTTCCTCTCTTGAGACCAAGAGTAGCTGCATTGTTGGCCTCAACAGATTCTTCTTTAATCTTCATTTTCTCCTCTTGTTTTGACATCTCAACTTGTTTGTACGTGTCAAGATGCATGCTGCTTAGGTTGCTCTTTCCGAAAATGGCAGCTTGCATCCCCTTCGAACGAAGGATTTTTTCTTGTTCTTCTAGAGGCTTTGCACTTATGTAATCATACAAGCCTTGCTGCTTGAAAACTTTTGACAGAAGATGAGAGAAGGTGATGTGGGAGGCGGTTTCTCTGTTTGTAATGGCATCCTTGAAGCGATGAAACAGGATCCATGGCAGGTTTATTTTTGTCTCATAGATCATGTTGCAGAGACAGAATTTGTGAAGGGCAGAAAGGTTGTCCTTAGACCCTGCCTTATGAAGCACCGTCTTGTTCAGAATCTGATGAAGAATCCTGATATGATCCTTCATTTCATATGACTTCCACGAGTGAGTCCTCACTGTATCTTCTCGCATCAGTGTAACCGAGATAGTTTCTATACCACCAAGATCTTCTTCCCAGTTTTCTGTATTGATCAAACCCTCTTGAGCACAAACGATTGCATCAGAAATGGTCTTCTCAGAAACAGTTATCTTCTTGCCTTGAACAAACCCTACTACCTCAGTGTCAGTAATCTTTGGTTTCCTCCAGAAATCCCTTACTAAGTCTGGATAAATCGAGACCTTTTCCAAAAACAAACCATCCCAACCAGCAGCGTTGATGTACTTGCTTACATCCAAGTTGTACTCACTCAGAATTTCAAAATTAAAATGATGCTCCGCTGCAATACTTATGATGTCAGTAGCATAGGCAGGCTCGGGAGTTGAGGTTGAAGCCATTGTTGAGTAAAAGTTAAGGTTTGAAGAACAGAGAATTCAAAAACTTTCAGAGAGAAGTTATCAGAGATGAAGGGTAGCGAAAGGTTTTTCAGAGGGAAAGGGGCTTCTTTTAAGGAGTTTCCGAATACCAACATTTTTCAAGGAAAATTCAAAAAGAAATGATTGATTAGACAAGACTTTAGTAGAAAAAACGGCGTTGGTATATAGGGACAGTAAAAAGTTACGATGGGATTGATGGAAATAGCTGACTCAGCAAGGAAATGATTAAAACCAAACGTTTTAAGATAAAAAGTTCCGATATAAAAAGATGCAATTTTAAAAAAAGAAATTGTATGTAAGATCGGGTCCACAAAAGATTGAGGGTGGACGTGTAAAAACATAAGTAGTGGACGCGGCACACCAACAGTAGTGGACGCGTAGACTACACGTGCTCTGGATGCCAAAACTAGTGGACGCGCAGATAAAACATGCAATCAATACATATACCAAATTAAACCACATACAACATGTTAAGGTGTTTTCTGATAAAAATAAATCTGTCCTCAGCAAGAGGTTTAGTAAAGATATCTGCCCATTGATGATCAGTATCTACAAATTGAACATCAAAAACACCTTTTTGCACATAGTCTCTGATAAAATGATGTTTGATTTCTATATGCTTAGCCCTAGAATGCAGAATTGGTTTCTTAGACAGATTAATTGCAGCAGTATTATCACACATTAGTGGAATACTACTTACAAACACATTGTAGTCCTCCAATTGGTGTTTAATCCATAGAAGTTGTGAGCAGCAGTTTGCAGCTGATATATATTCTGCTTCAGCAGTTGATAGAGCAATGGTACTCTGCCTTTTGCTTGACCATGATACTAGATTAGCTCCAATGAAGTGACATCACCCACTAGTGCTTTTTCTTTCAATTCTATCTCCAGCATAGTCAGCATCACAAAAGCCAACTAATCTGTAATCTTCATCTTTCTTAAAGCACAGACCAAGATTAGTAGTACCTTTTAAATATCTAAAAATTCTTTTAACTGCTGATAAATGAGATTCTCTAGGATCAGATTGAAATCGAGCACATAAGCAAACACTGAACATTATATCAGGCCTAGAAGCAGTTAGATATAAGAGAGATCCAATCATACCTCTGTATACCTTCTGATCTACCTTTTTCTCTTTGTCATCTTTGTTTAGTATGGACATGGGATGCATAGGTGTGTTCATAGGTTTGCAATCATCCATCTTAAACTTTTTGAGAAGTTCCTTTGTATACTTAGTTTGATGGATGTACACCTCGTCCATAGATTGTTTGACTTGAAGTCCAAGGAAGAATTTGAGTTCTCCCATCATGCTCATTTCGAACTCTTTCTGCATTAGCTTTGAGAATTCTTTGCACAAAGATTCATTAGGAGCACCAAATATAATATCATCTACATAAATCTGTACTACTATGAAGTTGGATTTAATTGATTTTCTAAACAAGGTTGTATCAACCTTTCCTCTGACAAAGCCATTATCCATTAGAAAAGAACTTAGCCTATCATACCAAGCTCTTGGGGCTTGTTTTAGGCCGTATAAAGCTTTCTTAAGCTTGTATACATGTTCAGGTTGGGTTTCACTCTCAAAACCCGGAGGTTGCATAACATAAACTTCTTCATTGATAAAACCATTTAAAAAAGCACTTTTTACATCCATTTGAAAAAGCATAATATTATGATGTGCAGCAAATGAAAGTAAAATTCTGATTGCTTCCAATCTTGCAACAGGTGCAAAGGTTTCAGTATAATCTATATCTTCTTCTTGAGAGTAACCTTGTGCAACTAATCTTGCTTTATTTCTTATAACCTTACCATTTTCATCAAGCTTGTTTCTGTAAACCCATTTTGTTCCTATAACAGATTTATCCTTAGGTAGGGTTACTAGAGTCCAAACTTCACTCCTCTCAAACTGATTTAGCTCATCTTGCATTGCTAAAATCCAACCATTGTCCAGCAGAGCCTCGTCTACAGTCTTTGGTTCCAATTCAGAGACCAATGCAGAATCTTCTTGCTCTCTGAAGGTTGATCTGGTTCTTAGCTTATCACTTGGATTTCCTATGATTTGATCCGATGGATGATAATTCTTGAAATGCCAAGTTCTCTGAACATTGTCTTGTTGAGAGGTGGATGCTTCTGGTTGATGAGAAGTGTCTTCAACTTGATCATCAGTTTTAACTTCTTTTGTTTCTCCTGAGATGTTTAAGTCAAGATCTGCAAAACTTTCATCTAGCTCTAATAATTTCTTATCAGGCTGTTTGTCATCAAATCTAATATGTATAGATTCTTCTACTATTAAAGTTCTTGAGTTATACACTCTAAATCCTTTTGAGGTTTCAGAAAATCCTAGTAGAATTCCATTGTCTACTTTTGCATCAAACTTACCAAGTTGATCTTTTGTATTTAAAATATAACATTTACATCCAAAAGGATGAAAATAAGATATGTTGGGTTTTCTGTCTTTCCACAATTCATAGGGAGTCTTACTCAGAATAGGTCTAATGTATATTCTGTTCTGAATGTAGCAGGCAGTGTTCACAGCTTCAGCCCAGAAATGCTTAGGGACAGAATTGTCATTGAGCATAGTCCTAGCCATCTCTTGAAGAGATCTGTTCTTTCTCTCTACCACACCATTTTGCTGTGGTGTTCTTGGTATTGAGAAGTTGTGTTGAATTCCATTTTCTTCACAAAACTCATTGAATAGCTCATTGACAAATTCTCCCCCATGGTCACTTCTAATTGAAGCTATACACATGCCTTTTTCATTCTGTACACGTTTGCAGAATACAGAAAAGACCTTGAAGGACTCATCCTTGTGAGCAAGGAACATAACCCATGTCCATCTAGTATAGTCATCTACAATGACTAGACCATATTTCTTACCACTGATAGAAGCAGTCCTTGTTGGATCAAAAAGATCAAGGTGTAGCAGTTCTAGTGGTCTCTTGGTACTAACAATATTCTTAGATTCAAAAGAACCTTTGACTTGTTTTCCCTTCTGACATGCATCACAGAGAGCATCAGATTTGAACTTAAGGTTTGGTAATCCTCTCACGAGGTTATGCTTATTTAGCTTTGAGATTAATCTCAAGCTTGCATGACCTAGCCTTTTATGCCAAATCCAACGTTCATCTTCAATGGACACTAAACATGAGACACTTTGATTTGAGAGGTCCTCCAAGTCAATTTTGTATAAGTTGTTTTGCCTCTTAGCAGTGAATAAGATTGATCCATCATTTTTCTTGACATAACACATGTTCTTATTAAAAGAAACATCATATCCACTGTCACATAATTGACTTATGCTCAGTAGATTATGTTTTAAACCATTCACTAAAAGAACATTATCAATGGAGGGAAAAGGATGTTTACCGATTTTACCTATACCAGTGATCTTTCCTTTCTGGTTTCCTCCAAATGTCACCCAGCTACCATCCTTATGTCTAAGGTCTTGGAACATATACTTTTCTCCCGTCATGTGACGTGAGCATCCACTGTCCAAGTACCAGGATGTTTGTTTCTTTCCTGTTGTTAAGCAGATCTGCAACAGGTATTATCTTGTCCTTAGGTACCCAAACTGACTTGGGTCCTTTCATGTTAGTTTTCTTTGGACGAGAATATTTGGCATGCCTTTTATGTATGCATCTAGATGTAGAGTGCCCACTTTTTCCACACACTTTACAAAAAGTGTTGGACGGGCCTGATTTGGTTTTCGCATACCTAGCTGGAGCTTTTGAAGCTCTTTGCTGCATAGGTGGTTTTGACTTAATGTAAGATGCCTCATGCTTCTTATTGTCATAACCAAGGCCAGATTTATCAAAGGGTGACCTAGAATACCTTAGGATAAGACTAAGCTTATCTGAGCCTCCTACAAATTTTGACAGAGAGTCTGTCAAGTATTTTACATCTTGTTTCAGTTTTGCAACTTCACAAGAATTGTCAGGCTCACATTCAGATTTGTCAGTTAGACTGACATTCTCTGATTTTAGCTTATCATTTTCTTGAAACAAACTTTGTTTTTCCATGCAAACTCTATCATATTCTTTGGTTAATTTTACAAACTTCTTTTTAAGACTTTTGTATTCATGAGACAATATGGATGAGTCATGCAGTAATTCATCAAAGGCATTTTTGAGAGTTGAAGGTTCAGAATCTGTTACCTCATCATCATCAGTGTACTCATTTTCTGATGATGTGTCAGCCATGAGGCAAATGTTTGCCTCTTCCTCTGCTTCCACTTCCTCATCTGATGAGGATAAGTCCAAGTCCTCCCATGTAGCCATTAAGCCCTTCTTTTTCTTGAAGAACTTCTTCTTCTCTTTTAGGTCAGGACAGTCAGCTTTGAAATGGCCTGGGTTTTTGCATTCAAAGCACAGAGATGGACCTTTTTCTTTGGAGTCTGATTTCTCCTTAGAAAATTTCTTGTTGAATGGCTTTCTCTTGAAATTACCTTTTCTTCTCCACATATGTTGTATCTTTCTGGAGAAGAAAGATAATTCATCTTCATCTGATCCTTCATCACTGTCTGAAGGTTCAGCATCATCTGAAGACTCAGCAGCTTTGAGGACTTTTGAAGAGCTTGCTTTCTTTGCCTTTAAAGCAATGGACTTTCCCTTTCTGGAATTGTCTTCTTCATTTAGTTCAAGCTCATGAACTTTTAATGATCCTAGAAGTTCTTCCAAAGAGAGAGTATTCAGATTCTTAGCTTCTTGAATAGCAGTGACCTTCGGTCTCCACTGCTTGGAGAGACTTCTCAGAATCTTTCTGATATGATCTCTATTCTCAAATATTTTTCCCAGAGATCTGAGACTGTTTGTTATTGTTTGAAATCTTCCAAACATCTGATCTATAGACTCATGATCAGTCATCTTGAAGAGTTCATACTGGTGAACCAGCATGCTTATCTTTGACTCCTTCACTTGTGATAAGCCTTCATGAGCAAGAGCCAGTGTATCCCAGATTTCCTTTGCTGTGTTGCAGCTGTGAACTTTATCATGTTCTGATCTGGTAATAGCACACATCAAGTAATGTTTGGCCTTGAGATTTAGTTGATGTTTGGCCTTTTGATCAACACTCCATTCTGCTCTAGCCAACACTGCTTGATTTTCACCTCTTGGCTCAGAATAGCCATTCTCTATCAGTTCCCAGATGTCTAAGTTCTGCGCATCTAGGAAGGCCATCATTCTCTTCTTCCAATAGTCATAATCAGTTCCATCAAAGAGTGGAGGTCTGTTGATAGCTTGTCCTTCTGCATCCATGGTGGTAGGATCGTACTTCCTCAGCACTTGTTAGATGCTCAACCCTTTCGAGGCTGAGCTCTGATACCAACTGAAGTTGACACAGGCAAACACAAGAAGGGGGGTTGAATTGTGTTTGGTAATATTTTTCGAAAACAACCTTTTCAAGAATAGTTTTCTCACACAAAGATAAAGAGGCAGAATAAAGCACACAGAAAAACAATCTTTTGAAAGAATAACAAATTCAAGTTCAAATCCCCACAGTTAGTATAAACACGTAAAACCAAAGAGATAAGGGATTAGAAGATTCACACAAGTTGTTTTATCCTGGTTCACTCTTTTCCAACCAAGAGCTACGTCCAGTCCCTTCTACTTGAAGGATTTCTCCACTATTTTCCAAATAGATTACAGCAAGTATTCAACACCTCTCCAGGCTCACAAGTATTTCTTTCTTACCAAGCCTCTTCAGGCTCTACCTCTAATAAAGAGTTTTTGGTTCTTTGATCTTCTAACTCACTATGTGTGAGAATATGAGAGTTTAAGATCAGATGAATATTATAGCAATATTCAAACTATGATATTACAGACTTTTGCTTTTTGAAAGAATAAGAGAATATTTGCTCGCAAGAGATTTCTTGAGATTTCTTTGTATGCACAAAAGTTGTTTCTTCAAAAGCCTTAGTCTTCTATTTATAGGGTCCTTGATCTTCTCTTCAGAATCATCAACGGTTGTTTTTGAATTTTCCGTTTAGTGATAGAATCAACCAAGTAAATATCCGTTGAGACTCAGCTTGCTCGTGACCTTTGTACTATGTGACAAATTCTTGCATGTAATGGCACACCTCTGAGCAAAAGCAACTTGAAAAACAGTCTTGCCTTCCTTGTACAAGTTCCAGCTATTTCAGCGTAAAAGGTGACAGGGTACACAACGTTTTGCATTGTACTATTTTGCTTTTTGCAATTCCTTATTTGTACTATGTCTCTCTCATTGAAACAAGACAATAAAAACCGTTAATAGAAAATGAGAAGGACCACTATAAATATATGAAATGAATATCAATCGTATGAAATAAATTCGCTTTGGCTCAGATTGATTTAAATATAAATGCTCAAATTCTTCGTCCAACAAAACAATTGTAAAGGCAAGGTAAGTAAGAAGAGTTTTAAGGCTCCGTCCAACGACGTGGCAACCAAAACTTCATCTACTTAAAACAACGGTCTTGCCAGTACTTGAGACATTTAAAATCTCCGTCCAGTGACGTGGCATTAGAAAACTAAAGTTAATTATTGGAGAGTAGCTCACGTCTACATCAAAAGAATTTCTCCGTCTACTAGAAACATTCAAGCGCTCGTCCACTGACATGGCACTTGTGTTTAAAGGAGATCCTTGATAGAGTGGACTCGACCACTCTTTCAATACAAAATATATGGACGCGGATTGCAAAGAGAATATACTTAACATTTTAACATATAAAATCAGAGATCCTTCAAGATTGAAGGCACTTGTTAAATTAAAGCTAACACTTTGCTACACAAATTTAATCCTTATTGTTAACATCAAAACTTAGAGATTATTTAATCCAAATTACTTTGGTTCCAACAATTCATACATCAAGACAATACGTTTTCACATACGCAAAAATACACATAGGGGTCATGGGTCAACTCCTTCATCTTAACCTATTCCCGAAACACACATATTCATAATGATTCTTCCCCATACCTGGTATGGAGATTGCAACTCAAAAAGGAAGAGAAGAAAGATCCACTAGGGTCTCGTCTGATGAACGCTTGATCACTACCTCAAGAACGACAACAAAAAATACTTGATTCAATTCTTAACCAAAATTACCCTTGTCGAGCTGCTCTGTGTATCCTAAAGGGAATAGGGATACTTTTATATTGTGAAACTATTCCCTAACTGGAATGGGGGAATAGTAATATTCTCATAATGAGCACCCTAATGGGAATGGGGGTGTGCACCGGCGTTTACAAATGTACTGCTTGGACGACTGACTAATATCTCTAACCAGACGAGGATGTGTGACAGGATTGTGGTGGCCACGTCAGCATACAGGCTTAGCTGCATGAGGGTAAAGGTAGAGGATGATTCAGTAACTCGAGGATGATTGCTACCTATATGTTCTCTATATGTGATGCATATCTTTGTCTGTTATTGTCACTAGTGCAGAAAAGGGATTTCACATCGGTTTTTTTTGGCTTTTCACATCGGTTTTCAAACTGATGTTGAAAAGGCCGATGTGGTTTATTGCCACTTTTCACATCGGTTTTAAAACCGATGTAAAATATTCTGTTGTTACAAGACAAATAAATTCTGTTCAGCACTTTCCACATCGGTTCTTTAAAAAACCGATGTGGTAACCCAACTTTCCACATCGGTTATTTCAAAAACCGATGTGGAAACTTAGTTTTTCACATCGGTTTTTAAAATAACCGATGTGGAAAGTGGGGTTACCACATCGATTTTTAAAAACCGATGTGGAAACTTAGTTTTTCACATCGGTTTTTAAAATAACCGATGTGGAAAGTGGGGTTACCACATCGGTTTTTTTAAGAAACTGATGTGTAAAGTAGGATTACCACATCGGTTTTTACAGAAACCGATGTGAAAGTTTTTTTTTAAAAAAAAAAAACCCAATTTCAGGTTCTCTGCATACAAGGGCCTTGACGACCTCCACATGGCCATTTCTTGCAGCAGAATGCAAGACAGTTTTTTCGTTGATTTTTGCAATAATTACCAGGCTGCTACCTTTTTCCAAAAGAAAATTTACCACCTCAATATGTCCTTGTGCTGCAGCAGTGTGCAATGCAGTAGTGTTTGACAGATCAACAGTCATTGAAACTTCAGGAATGGCCTCCATAAGGACCTTCAATATCTCTGCAAACCAGTAAAAGAAAAAAGGACTAAGACAAATTCCAAACCATATGTTGATTACAAATTTATATTTGTGATGATCAATATAATAAGATTCAACGGAAAAAAATCTAGAGAGCTAGCAGACACAGAGTCAAAGACTAAAGCAAATTTGAAAACGAGAACTCAAATCATTGACAGATCAATATATATTGTTCTGCATCAATAAATTCAAGAAATAACCAAGCTTCTTGGCAAATAGAGCAAAGAGTTGTTATAATATGTTTCATAGCATTCATAAGTAGGAGGTTAAATCACTTAAGATCACAGGTATGCTCAAATGGGTTTAATATATACCCTAATGGCTAAATCATCATATGGTAGAGCAATGTTGTGTAGACCAATATACAATCTGTAGTAAGCTAAGCATCCTATGTATTGTAGTAGACATTTAAAACACTTACCCAAGTGGCCATTTTTAGGCGCAATGTGGAATGCATCGAATCCATTTCTTGCTTTGAAGCTGGCCAACCCAATATCGTGGTATCTGATCAATTCCTTCACTATATCAAGATGACCATTTTCAGCAGCAACATATAATGTAGTTTCACCAGAGTTATTTTGCTTTGAAAGCAACTCCTTTAATTCTTCATCTCCATTCTCAGAGATGATTTCCAGCACCAATTCTAAATTTCCAGATCGGATTGCCGAGTGTAGGGGAGAATCACCCCGAATACCTGTCAATTGTTTCTTCATCTTCTTTGAAAGGTAGTTAGATGTCCTCACTATTTTGTGGAGCTTCAACCTATCAAGTTTACATTTCCTTAAAACAAACCCCAGTTCAAATCACAGTGTAAATTGAATAGCCATGGTTCCCTAAAACCATCCACGGTTAGCTACACAACACAAACTAGTTTCAGTTAAAAATAAAATTAATTGATCGATCCTCTAATGGAAATGTAAGGAAGAAAAACAAGCATTACAAGATTAAGCAGAATCAATACCGAAACACAGGAGAAAAGAAAGAACACATTTAAACAGATCCACTCGTCGAACTCAGTAGGCTCCAGCTTCTCGCCGATGCTGGCGGAGCTCGGTGACGGAGACGAAGCCGGTGGAGTCCTTGTCGAGAACCTTGAAGGCGTCGCAGAGCTGACGATCGAAGGGTTCGGGCTTCATATGCTTCGCCATCAGATCTAGAAATCGGGGAAAATCGAATGGTGCGGTTAGGCCTGGGTCGGGTTGCTTCCGAGAGAACGCATAAGGATCCCTAGTTAGCGCGGCGGTCGTCGGCTGAGAGTGAGAGGGAGGCGCTGGATTCAGAAAGCAAAGGGAGGCGCTGGTTTCAGAGAGCAAAGGGTTTGAGAGACGAGTTGGGTTGTGAGAGAGACAGCAAAGAGAAGCCGCGCGGTATTACAAAATTTTAAGAATTTTTATTACCTTTTCCACATCGTTTTTAATAAACCGATGTTATAATGTTTTTCACATCGGTTATGAACAAAACCGATGTTAAAAGTTATATTATTCATTTTCTTAATTTTTTTTATTCATTTTTCCACATCGGTTTATAATAAACCGATGTTAAAACATAAACCTTTCCACATCGGTTATAAAAAAAAACCGATGTGTTAACTTATGCATTTTTAAAATTTTATTTTTGGTTCAATTTTCAACATCGGGTTTATAAAAACCGATGTTAAAACCTTTATAACATCGGTTTATTTTAGAACCGATGTTAAAAGTTTCCAATTTAATTTGAAAAATGCCACCGCCTCCTTTTTCACATCGGTTTTATGTAAACCGATATTAAAACTCCGATGTTAAAAGCATATTTTGCACTAGTGTGTATATATGCTATGTATTCCTTTTCCGTATATGGTGATAGCATAGTTTCTTATCTCATATTCCTCTATATTGTGTATGTTTTATTATGTGATGACCGTGAGAAGATCCTGCGGAGGAACCAGCTAGCTATTGCAGAGCTTGATGGGACTACTTATGAACCAGATGCCGGAGGACAAGATGTGGGTCCTAGTAGTGGTATATAGTGTCTATGTCCAGTGCATCTTTTTGGGAGGTTGTATTTTCAGTTTTTATGTCAGTTTGTATCAAATGTATATGATGGGCCCCCACTAATAGGGTACCCTAGACAGATATTGTATATATGTTTATATATGATGCGTGTTGCTTCCGCTTATGTCTTTTATGTTTAAAGTTTTTAATATTTCCGTTCTCTGCTATGTATGTTTAACGCTTATATCGAGAGTAAGGTTTAGTTAATTAGGTTTTTCTTTAATGGGACATCATGGTGTCTCAAGGAGCGTGCAGACGATGTACAACTTCTGTCGCCTGAGGGTCGTGATGAGCAACGATGAGTATGTGAGGACCAGAGTGTACAGACGCCGAGGGTGAGGGTAGCTCTAGAAGCCCATATCGTTTGTGATATGGATTGTCGGTTGCTGATGATCCGCTAGATTATGTGATTTATATGTGCTTATTTGATGGTTTTTACTCCCAATTGTGCTAACTGATTGAGTTTTGTCCCTAAGTTAAGTAATTGAGTTTTTAATTGTGTTTTTCATATTTTAATTTAGTTTCATGTTTTTTTAGAGTTAATATAATAATATTTTTACTTGTTTGGGCTTGTAGGAAAAATAATAAAGATGAGATTGATACATGGAGAGATCAAGTGATCAGAGCTCATTTCAAATTAAAAGGAAGGCCATGTTTTGCTGGACAATTGAATTGAGAAAGGAAAAAATCAAGTTCACAAGAAGCATCAGGAGCCCACGTGAGAATGTTTTGAAGGTAAAATAAATTGGATTTATAAAAGAAAAAAAAAGAAGTTGGCACATGGGCCAGGAGTTGAAGCCGAATTGATAAGGGCTTGACGTGGAGAAGCTCCCAGAAGCTTCAAAAAAAGAAAAGGGTCTTCAATACAAAAGCAGGCAGCAACGTATAGAAAAAGAGGAAGTGTAACGTAAAGGAAAGGAAGGCAGCAGCGTGAAAATAAATAGAGGCTCCTGAAACGTAACAATTAAGGGGGAGGCAGCAGCGTGAATACAAAAAGTAACGCACAGGCAGAGGTATAGAGGCCGCACATCGCACGTCATAGAGAGAATAATAAGAAACTGCGTCGTCCCAGTGCGGTACAGAATGCAAGAGGCAGTGTAGTTTTGCAATGGAGTTTGCTTACTCTTTTCTTGTTCTTTCTTTTATGATGTGTAGCTAAATTCTTTTTTTCTAGGGTTTTGTTGTAGTCTTTTTATGATGAAGTTTTATCTGACAGTTTGATTATCTTATGAACAATTGATATTGTTGATGTGATATTTATTGTGTTTGCTTATATTTGAATGCTTAGCTACCATTCTTGTGTTTTGAGGGTTCATGTATTTGTTAGGAATAGTGATATGTGGACTTTGCCTCTTGTAATCATCACTGTTAATTGAGTTATTCTAGAAATAGATAACTTGATTAATATGGGTCTTTCACAAATTCCATAAAGCTTTTATCATCATGCCTTGTTAGTTAGACCTAAGGAATCAGGGTAATTAGTGAGGTTTGGTAGAGTTGATTCACTAAGGAATTAGGTTTCAATTAATTGAGGGAATTTGTCCTTCAACAAACCAAATGGGATTAGGATAATTAGAGCTTCAATAATTCATAGGATTCTTTATCTATGAAGGAATCTGGATTCATAATTGGATGAAATCAAATCCCTAGCGTTTTTTTTTCCATTTTATCTCAACAAAAAAAATTCCAAAAATATTTAATTGCTTTATTTTATCATTTGAACTCTCTTCATACAAAAATTAAATTTTCGTCTAGATAGTTGTTTAACTTGTGAATTGGTACTTGGTAACTAATCCCTGTGGACGATATCCGGTTCTCACCGTTTTTATTACTTGCAATGGTCCGGTACACTTGCCATGATCGCATCAAGTTTTTGGCACCGTTGCTATTGAGCTTGAATATTAATTTTTTTCCACCCCCAAACCTAAGACTTTGCTTGTCCCCAAGCAAAAGTAACCCAAACTAGCACACAAAACACTAAGGACAACAAACCAAACTCTCATATGATTTGGGAAAACTGAAAGAGAGCACAATTAAACAAAATCACTATAAGGAAAAATTGCACAAGGACTAATTCCTGAAATAGAAGCATCAACAAGTAGCAAGCTCATATCCAAAAATGTCAGGAAGCAAAAAGCATAACAACTTTGCAATTTTCATATTTTTAAAAATTAAAAATCATGGCAATTTGGCAATGGAAGAAAAAAATAGAACCTTAGTCATCACAAGATACACACTCATCAAATAATCACTAAGTGTATGGTGAAGTGTTTCCCTCAAAGCACACATTAGAGTCATGGAACCTTAGATTTGCCTTTCATTTAATTCCAAAAATCACAAACCACAAGCATGCACAATCAAAGGGACTTTATTTTGGGTTGTAACTTGGTTAAAATAAAAAACAAGTAAGGAGAGAAACAAACAAAATATGACCAAGAGAATAAGAGAGTAATTACAACAACTCAAATGTTTTAATGTAAAGCACAAAAATTCTCAATTGCTATAACTGATTTTTTTTTTCTTTCTCCTTTCCCTTCTTCGGACGTTTTCCTCAACTTATTCACATATTTTTTTTCAACTAATTCTTTTTCTTTTTCAATTTTTTTTTTGTCTTTTTCAATTTTTTTTCTTGTGGGTATCAAATTTTTTTTTTGCCTTCTTACACTTTTTTCTTCCTCCAAAGCTTTCAAAGCATCTCACATCATTCCATTACCCTCTCCCCCTAAACCGATGTCTTTGCTTGTCCACAAGCAATTTACCAATACTCTGCTATCCTCAAATTTGAATAAACATGGTCATTATAATTCAAGAAGTAAGGATGGGAACAAAATTAAACAAAATAAGCTCAAGGGGGTAAGCAAAGGAATTTTTTATGTAAGGTTGGCTTTTTGGCTCAAGTGGCTTATGAAAAAAAAATGCCCAAATCATTTTTATGCAACACATGCAATTCATGAATCTTAGATAAAAGAATCAAGCAAATCTCAGCACATTAACTAAATGGTGCACACTCAGAAAGAATTAACAATCAAGCCGAATATCTCACTAAAGTCATAACCAAGATTCCAAAATTTCATTCCAAACCTCATTGCCATGAGTTTAATGAAAAAGAAACAGAAATATGCAAAGAGGTTATAAAAATTGCTATGAACAAATTTGAAAAATGAAGACTATACTACAAGAAGAACTTCCAAAGAAAGGAACATAGCCCGGCAAAATGCACAAAATAATGAGAATGCTAAAAGTGACATCTCAAAACAGCATCCTAAACTTTTAAATGCTTGGCCTGTTTTTATTCTAACACAACTAACTAAAAAAATAAATAAAATTGAAACACATAACTAATAGCAAGAAAATGAAAATAAACTAAAGTGAAGGGTTAAGAAAAACTCATTGTGAAGCTTCCACCCAAATCCCATTGCTTGTAGCATAAGGGTCAAAAGATACTCAATATGTAAGATCCTCCTCCCGGATCCCATGGCTTGTGGAGTGGCAATTGCAGAAGTAATATGAATCTACCCTCGGTTCCTCCTGGGTCAAATGGCAAGTGATAAACTCCTCTTTTGGCCTCTTCAGGCATAAATGTTCCATGAAGCACATGAGGTTTTACTTCTTGAGCCAATTTTGCCGTGTCCACACATGCATGCAAACCAATATATTTATCCAAGACAGCAATATCAGGTTTCTTAGCAAGCATGGTGAAAGATAGATCCTCTTTGCTCTCCATCCCATGTTCTTTTTCTTGTGACTCATTTTCCACTACAACTTCAGCTACATTTTGATTCATCCCCGCAACCACATTTTCCTTAAATTGTGCTTCATGTGGCCTCAGAGATGGATAACTGTTTGCAAATTTCCTCAACTTGCATTTTGAAATTTTGCATCACAGCTTCGATACAATCACAATTGGCTCTTGCTTTGGCCTCAGAGATGGATAACTCTTGTGAATATTGTTCTAGAGCAACTTTCAAAGGATTTGGCTCATTCCATTCCCATTCCTCCTCATGGTTCATTATTACACTATAAGCTTGTGCATGAGGGCATTGATATCCCCAGAGCTTATAGTCTCCCATGACCACATTCGGCCCAAAATAATATTTTGTTACTCCATCCAAGGTCGGAAAATAATAAGTCTCCAAGTTTTGCAATCCACTTTGCACAAACAAAACTCAAAAGAAAAAATCAAATATATACAAAATAATAATAATAATAAATGTTTAAAATAGTTGTTTCCTTGGTTACTAATGATATTGACAAAACCAATCCCCAGCAACGGTGCCAAAAGTTGTGTCTGCTAGGACTGTGCCTCTTTGAGCTTATTTTTATATTTTGATGTATTTTATGGAGAGGCGGGCGGGTAGATGCAGGACTATTATGTTTCCTTTTCTGAGAGCAGGGTATGTATGTGTTTTCTTTTATTTCACGTGTCTGTATAGTTTCTGTAGGCTTATAATCCTTCTGTTGGGATCTGCAGTACTTGGATGACCGCATTCCTTCATGATCCTCCTTTTTCTCCTTTGATCCTTTGCATCCACTTCCTTGCACTTTTGATATCTTATACAAACATTTAAACTTGGCAAGTAGTTAGTAGGGGTGTAAGACCCGAACCAATGACCCGATGAACCCGACAATCCAAACCAAACCAATTAAATTGGTTTGGATTTTTTTGATGTTCGGGTCCGAACTAAACCAAACCAAACCAAACTCGATGGTGATTGGTTCGGTTCTCGGGTTCAAGGATTTTGGAACCGAACCAAACCGAACCGAACCAATTACTATATTTTAATATTTACATATATATTTTAATATTTAATATATATTAATATTTATATATATTTTAATAGTTTAATATTTATTATATGTATTTTTATATATATTTTAATATTTATATATATTTTGAAATTAAATAATTTTTGGGTTCGAACCGAACCGAACCAACCCGTTCTTTATTGGTTCGGGTTTTGTAAGAAAAATGTCAAAACCGAACCAAACCGAACCGAACCGAACCATTTTTGATTGGTTCGGATTTTTTTCTCATCTAAAACCGAACCAAACCGACTTGTTACACCCCTAGTAGTTAGTGAATTAAAGTATAATCAATTAAGTTTGGTCATTAATCAAAACATAATAGGGTCATATATCCATATGAACAAGATAGATCCTTCAGTTTGCTTGACACTACACATATTTTTGTCAAAGGAAACAACATACCCACCATCACATAATTGACTTATGCTTAGCAAGTTGTGTTTTAATCAACCAACAACACATTATCAATAGAGGGAAAAAGATATTTACCAATCTTACCAATCCCTATGATCTTTCCTTTCTGATTACCTCCAAAGGTAACCCAGCCACCATCTTTATGTTTGAGGTCTTGGAACATAAACTTTTCTCCCGTCATGTGACGTGAGCACCAACTGTCCAAGTACCAAGATGGGCGTTTCTTTCCTGTTGTTAAGCAGATCTACAACAAGTATGATCATGTTGTACCCAGATTGACCTGGGTACTTTCTTGTTAGTAGTCACTGGACGAGTATGCTTAACATATTTATTATGTATGCATTTAGATGTGAGATGACCACTTTTAGCATAAACTCTGCAATATGTATTGGACGAGCTAGATTTTGTTGTATGATGCTTTGCTTGAGATTGTGAAACTTTGTGATATGCATGCGACTTTGATACCTTGTGAGATGCATCCTGCTTCTCTTGTCATAGCCCAAGCCAGACTTGTCATGAGGTGATCTTGAATATCTCAGTATCAAATTTAACTTTTCTGAGCCTCCAACAAACTTAGACAAAATTTCTGTCAGATACGCCACATCTTGTTGGTGAGGATCACATCTTTATCACTCATGAGTTACTCGTTGAAGTAACAAAATGCCCTAGGGACGGAGCTGGGCATTATAAAGAATGGATGAAGGATCAAGGGGAAGCTAATGTGAATCTGGTGCTCTATGGAACTGCAAAACCTGGTAACATGGACTCCAAATATTTGACTCCTAAGGCAAGATTTCCGCGTGTTTTACTTATAAATTGTGTGATGCCTAGGACTGGGTCTAGAAATCATGTCAATATGTTAGAGAAGTTTGCTCTCTTTCATCTTGTCCAAAGAATTAGGATAGACATTACTGACCTGATTTTCATGCACATGGAGAAAGCTGTATAGGGAAAGGATAAGGATTATCCTTTTGGAATGATTATGACAAGGATCTTTAGGGCATGCAAACTGGATTTGAGAAAGGTTGTCTCTGCTGATCTCTATACTGAGATTACAACAAAAACCCTATCTCTGATGAAGCTTACATTGACCCTACCCTTGGACAAAATGCTGAAGCCTCTGTTCAGGAGGAAGAGACTATTTCCATTCCTGGTGTTAAAACTGAAACTGTTGAGGAACCAGTTGAGGAAGTCAGGGATCCACTTCAGAGGAAGAAGAAGAAAGTCACTAAAGCAACTGCTGAAACCTCTGTGCTTGAAGATCCTACTCAGGTTGTTGAACCTGCTACTGAATCTGCTTCAGTTGCTGAGGAAGCTGCTGCCTCTGCTCCTAAACCTCCTAGTATCACTAAGGTCTTCAAGAGGAAGAGAGCAGTGCAAGCTGAGGGGGAGTCTCAATCATAAGAGACTGTGATCCCTAAGAAAAAGAGGACAGTTGTCACAAAGAGGAAGCTTGTCTTACCTTCCTCTCCCTCATTATCACCATCACCTCAGAAGGATTCATCCCCTCCACCTTAACAAACTGAACCTGTTACCACAACAACTCCAACTTCACAACCTTCACCACAAAGAACTCCACCTACATCACCAAAAATTCCCACTCCACCTACATCACCAAAAATCCCAACTCCACCACATACATCACCTAACCATCACACTTCTGAACCTAATCCTACCATATCAGAAACTCACATGTCTGATACTCACTCACCAATACCTTCCACACCACAAACATCTCACCATTCTGACATTCTTCAACCTGAGGATGCCAATGACTTTGAGTACTTTGACTATCTCACTCCTCCTCCCTCACCCAAATCACCAATCCCTGACTATATCAACAACCAGTGCCAAGTCACTATGAGAATAGTCTTTCCAGACTTATTCTTTGAAACCAGACACAATCCTATCCCCTTAGCCACTATATCTCCCTACCACCTATCTTCTAGAACCACCCCTTTCTCTGTCACAGATGAATCCTGTTCCATTTACCTTGATGGCAAGGCCTTGGATATGATTGCTTCTCTAGAAGCTAAAAGACAGATTGTGAGGTTGGAAAGATCACTTAAGCCTGTAGGAAAATGGCTATTCAATCCTCACATATTTATGAAGCCCTCTATTACAATCAAAGTGATGCCTGACTCCATGGCTCTGAAAGGAAAACAGAAGTTAGTAAACTTGCCATTGGATCAGAAGTTCTCTCTTATCAAGAGGAATGATAAGAAGCTCATATTCAGAAAGAGACTATTCTCCAAAGGTGGATCTAGTTCTGGGTTAAAAGAAGAAGAAAAGGCAGACATTCCAATTAGAGGTAGCCAAGCCTATGATCTCTACCCCTTCTCACCCTCCATTTACACACTCCCTCCTTTCTTCATGGTTTTCCCCTTCTTTGTTCTCAATTTTCCTGAAGCTGCCCCTTTCACTAACATAAATCTCATTAGGAAATCTTATGAGTTTCTTCTCTCTGTAGTAGATTCTCCTCTGCATCATGACAGAATTCATGCTTTTCTAGAGGAATTCTATCCCAATAATGATTTTGTAGCCACTCTTTCAACTAATGTCTTTCTAGACCCTCATCCTGAGGATGACATTTCTGTTGAAGAGTTACCTCCTACCCCTCCTCCTTGTCCATCTCCTCCATCAGCTTCTAGAACTTCTCCGGCCACAACATATACTACCTCTCCAGTTGTTGCATATGAACCTGCTGCCCATCAGAGACTTGATGAAATGGCTTCAAGTTTGCAGACTGTCATTCAAAGACAGGATGAAGCAATTGCTCAACAAACTGCCTTTCAAGCTCAGATGCTAGCTCAGCAGCAAGCAATGCAGCAGATGATGGAAGCTTTCTTCAAAAGCCAAGGAGGCCCTAGTTCTTAGATTTTTAGGAATCTGTTTTTCATTTCCTTCTTGAGTCATGCAATGTACTAGTCAATGATGTCTATCACTTGTAACCCTTTTTGACTCTAGTTATATGAAATGAATTTACCTTTTGATTTTTTTTTGGCACTTTATATTTTATATCTGTTTGATTGATGCCAAAAGGGGGAGGAAAATATAGATAAGTTTTCATGATTTTATATTATGACTATCTGTATAAAAAGTTGATCTCTACTCTGCTCTGATATTTGTCCTTAGTTAATGCATAAACTAAGGGGGAAAATAACATACTCTGATCAACTGTATCTATTTGAAAATTTCTACTGTTTCTTTTTGATGTTCAATAAAATCAGAAAAGATATTTGTCATCACCAAAAAGGGGGAGAATGTTGAGACCTCAAAAGTCTAAAACACATTCAATGTGTAGATTCTCTAAGTTTTGATGATTCCAAATAGTTCAAGTATGATAATGTTGAACCAAATGAAATTACTGACATATTTGATAAGTGTGCAGGAAAATAGACTTAAGGTCACTCGTCTATTTTATGACCCATCTACTTTTTAGTAGAAGCTCAGTTTAGACTCATCTAAAAATTCCACTCGTCTAAAAGTCAGTCAAAGATCAAGTCAATGCTCAGTCAAGACTAAGTTCACTTGATGATGTGGCAAGAAGCATGTGTCTAAAAATGACTCAGTGGATCACCCGTCTAGTTTTGGAATGCGCCAGCACCCATCTAAAATTTTGTACTGCATATCACTCGTCTAATTTTTGGATGACTTTCACCCGTCTAAAAATCTCATTACTGATACCAAGTCAGTATGTCAGAAATCAAGTCCAAGTCACCTATTCAAATTATATGACTTCCTTGAGGATCTCGAAGACCTCTGGACAATAGCTCAAAGGACGAAGAATAAAGAACGTTGTTTCAAGGTTTTAAGGAATAAACACGCAATCTCTGCACCACAGCAGCAACCTTTTGCCTGTTTTAGTACAAAGTAAAAGTGTTTTCTGGAAAGTGAACTGAAATTGCACTGAAAGAGGAAAGCTCTCTGCTACAAATACAAGAAGCCTGCTGCTATATACTCTGAAAGAACAGCTGCTCAGTTTAAAGTGTACTCTTGGACATCCTTGTCAAAGCTCAACGTTCCCAAGCATTTAATATATATACAGAACGACTCTTTGGCATTTAATGGTGTCTCAGTAAGCTCAAGTCAGAAGTAAACACTTTCTTAAGCTGTGACAAAACGGATCTTTTGATTGAAGTCTTTAAATAGATCAAGCAATGAAGATGAAGGCAAGAAGTTGAATATCATAAAGAACACTGCGCAGAAGCATTTACTCTATTCAATAACTTCTTCATTCCTTTCATTGAATACACCTTCAATCATTTGATATAAATTCGCGGTCTTTCATACTTCATATTTATTCCACTCTTTGAGTGTGATCTGAAAGATTTGTAAGTTGTATTAACTACACAAAAACCTTTTCATTCCTTACTGTTTTTGAGCCTGAAGAGGCTAGGTGAGAAAAGAATACTTGTTTGAGTGTTGAGCCTGAAAAGGCTAGGTGTGCAAAGAATACTTGTACTGTAATTTACTCAGTTATAGTGGAAACTTGGTGCTGCCAAGAAACTGGACGTAGCCCTGTAGATTTTGGGGTGAACCAGTATAAATCTCTTGACTGATATTTCTCTTTCCTTTATCTTTTAATTTGCTTAAGTATTGTTTCTGTTTAAGCTTTTAACTTAGGGAGTTAATATTGTGATTATCAAACTCTGTTTTAACCTTCTCTGATTGCTTGTGCTACTTTGTTTTAATATTAGACGTTTCACTCCACTAATTTTCTCTTATCTAAACCTTGCTTGTTGTGCTTGCTAAAATCTTTTTAAAGTAAACGACAAAGTTGGTAAATACAATTCAACCCCCTTCTTGTGTTAACTTTGGTTATTTCAGCATGAGCACCCTAGCGGGAACTAGGGTGTGCACCGACGTGTAATGTGAAGCTATAGTGTCATTGCTTTGCATGAGCGCCCTAACGGGAATAGGGGTGTGCACCGACGTTTAGGGACGAGCCGTTTTTGTTGACTAACTAATATCCCAGATCAGACGAGGGATGTGTAATAGGATTGGTGGCCACGTCAGCATAAGGATCGGTTGCATGAAAGCGAAAGGTAGAGGATCATAATTATCCCGAGGATGCTTGTTATATTCATATGTGATTAATATGTGATGCATGTCTATGCGCTATTATTGTTCATATGCTATGCACCCTTTTCCACACATGATGGTAGTTAGTTTCTTATCTCCCTGTTTCTTTCTATGTATGTATTTCCTATTGTCTCGAGAGCAGACTCAATCATCCACGATGCCACACCTAGACCACCCATGGATGACCAGCTCGGCAGGGATCCTGCTTATGGGGACCCTTGAGTTTGAGTTCTTGGACGATAATGGGTGGCTTGTGGACCATTTTACCCATTTTGTAGTATACACGGGTCCAGTTTCTGTGTAAGTCCGGATGGGAGACGGGCCTCATTTTGGATTTGTCGGGACCTTCCATCTCGGCCAATCCTTTCCATTTCCCATTGGCTTTCCAGCACCTGCGCCACCGATGCCGCCTTTGTCGTAGACGCCACCGATGTACCCTTGGGCAGCACCACAGGGCTCAGACCAGGTTGTTCCTGACTTTGGTCCAGACCCAGCTTCAGAGGCACACCAGGACCATGCGCGTCATAGTGTTCTTTATCGACGACGATTTTAGCATCGTCCTTGAGGGAGGACTTCTAACAGTAGCAGAGGAGCTGCTTTAGGACCTTCCCGACCACATTAGAGATACCGAGGAGCCGGGGGAGAGAGTCAGGGTAGTTCTAGTCGTACACACTAGGATTGGCCAGTGTGTGCTCTGTATGTACATAGGTGGTTTGCATGTGAGCCCATTTTTGATGTATTTTGAGAGGGGCTAGGGTGTGGAGTGTTGGAGCGGTTATCTTCCTTTGATCTTCTGATGTATTTTTCATTTTATGTGGGTATGTATCTATATGGGGCCCTACTATGACACCTTCAACCCTGCATATTATTTATAAAACATTTACTTGAAAGTGGTAATATAAAATCATGCATTATTTTCATTAAAATAAAACTGGATAGAAAGATACCACATTGTAACACTTAAAGCGGAAAGAAACATAGTTTTAAAAGATAAAACATAAACAACACATAAACATAACCCAACCCTGATGTCACATACAGAGCTGGTATAATCGTTTCAGGATAAAGAGATACATTCCAACAACAGAAAAAGAGTGAAACGGGAGTAAGAAAACATGTAAACACATTGGCATGGAGATAGTTAAGCAAGATGAACATACATCATAGCATGGCATAGCAATACACAACACATAACATCAACATATAAATAGTCACATCATCATGGCATCTCAACCAACATATGCTATGCAGTGCAACACTACTTCGCCACTCCATTATGCAAGTGAATCCAAACTATCGCAGGAAGGCAACTTCGGAGTTACATATCCACAGTGGCTATAAAAGAACTAACGCCGGCAGTCCAACAAACCATGAGTGAACCCCTTCGATAGCCGACGCACCATAACGAGGGTACGCCACCGCGGGAGCAGATGGTCCACCAAACCTTGGGTGAACCCCCGAGACTTGGCCAGATCGTTGAACTCTAGGACGACCTCCCCTATGTTGAACTTCCCCCACTAACAACTTCAACGTATGAATGCATGAGCACAACACAAGCAAGACAACCACCTCCTTTGCTTGGACCAATAAGCACCCAAAACTTATCACCATCATCAACAACATCAACATCAACACCCTGACTCTCATGAGTCAAGGCCCCCTTGGCCAAAAAACACCGAGGTTCAACTCATCAACACCTCGACCAAAAAACATCGAGGCCACTTTGGCCAAAAAGCACCAAAGCTTATCAACATGCGGTAACCCATAGGGCACCTGCTTAACCGACTTATTATTCTTGTTTCATCTTAATTAGTCTTTAATTAAGTTACCTAACTCTTCTTTATTCGATTGGTGTCTAGTCACTTTGTTGGGGACATTTTGGGTTAAAAACCCCTTAATTCCATTAAGTTCACGTTCTGACCAGTAGGGGAAGCACGGGTGTGCTCGCCCCAACACCGTCATGCTGCCACTTAAGTGGAGCACGATCGTGCTCATTGTCCTGCATGGCCGTGGTCAATGCTCAGCGGCCTTCCAGAATTTAACTGGGAGCACGGTCATGCTCCCTGTTCAGCACGGCCGTGTTCCTGGGCTAGCCGTACTGTATTGGGCACATTCAACTTATGTTCTTGGAGCCAATTCTCCCTAACACTCTCAAATCAGATCCTAGGGTCTTTTGACTAATCCAATTGGCATCAAATCTCACCTCTTACTAACAGTTCATGTCTTATGAAATATTGGGGAATTGATCCCTTAAACCTTATGTTAATTAAGAGTCTTATTTAGCTAATTAGGGTCTTATTAACATGTTCAACATGTTGACAAGTGACTCCAAACACAAGAGAGGGGTAAATTGTGTTTTTCAAAAACTTTGGCAAATATAAAACTTTTTCCTTTGAATATATTATGAAAAACAACTTTGTTAAATACGCGTGCAATAAAAAGCGTTTTGAAAAAGATAAAGCAGAAATAAAAAGATAAGGGATGAGAAGATGAACACAAGCGAGATATCCTGGTTCGGCCACAAACTACCCAAGTGGCCTACGTCCAGTCCCCAAGGCAATACGACCAAGGGATTTCAATCAACTCTAGTTTTTAACAGGATCAACTAGAACCTTTACAATATAGAGCACTCCTCACAGACCAGGGATATCATCTCCCCCAGTGAAAGAGTCTCAAGACAATAACCCAAGAGATATCACCTCTCTTGAAAAACAAGGTGTAGAAAAGTAAGGTTTGAGTCACACGATTCTTACCACAATATGCACTCTTAATAGTGCTGATTAAACAAATTGAAGAACAAATACAATAACACCTATATGGTGTAGAGAATACTCCATATAATATGGTCAATGTGAAAGTGCAAGAGATAGAGTACAAAAAGAGTTTTCACAGAGTTTTAGCACAGAGAAAATGATAGCAGTGTATTGTATTGAGGCAAGGCAGCCTAAGCTCCTATTTATAGAAAACAGGTGATGGTTCACAATGAAATTAGGTCAAGCCTCTTAAGGTTCATTTTTGGTGAGTCATAATCGATTATCATTAGATCATAATCGATCATTTAATTAAAAACTCAGGAAGCGCACGTTGACAGAATAGTCATAATCGATTACACTAATCGATTACGAGTCCACTGACTTTTATATAAAATGCTATAATCGATTACATAATCGATTACAGGGTTTCTGTTTGAAGCTCATTTGAAGTCAGAGAGGACATAATCAATTATACAAGAACCATAATCGATTATTCTTATTCAAATTTTAAACTCAACAGCTTTAATGTCATAATTACTCATTAACACTAATTAAAGCCATTTAACCTCGACTCATAATCGATTATTGGATTACCATAATCGATTATGGTACGAATAAAATTGAATTTGAAAAACTTGACAATTAAGAAATTGATTGCTCATTAAGTATGATTAATTGTCAAATTTTAAGTCATGTTTAAAAGTATTTGGCACATGTTAAAAGTGTGTGTGTGAGACCAATATTAAATTGAGAATTCTACTTACCATTTACACACATTTTCTAAACACACAATACAAATACTGAAATGCCAACTGAAATGCCAATTTTGCCCCCTGTGCTTGCTTGCTTTATAACTTTCTGCTTTTTGCACTTTAGTCCTTCTGGACCTTTCCCTTTTGTCATTCATCAAAACTAAAGTACCTGTCAAGGCATATATTTACATTCTCCCCCTTTTTGATGATGACAAACATCTCATGGAGGGATTTACTTTAAGAATTGGGTTAGAGCAGACAAATAAGATTTATCAGAGTTCTAAGCGCATTTTTATGCTCTACTCCCCCTCACTTTATGCATATATTCAAATCCACTCCCCCTGAATCATACATTCAGATAACTCTCCCCCTTTTGGCATTATCAAAAAGCGGGAAAAATATTGATAAAGCAAGGCATATATTCAGAGTAATAAATATAAAAAAAATATATATGCAAGCATCAGTGTAATTCAAACATGTGTGCGGAAGCAAGTGCCAGGATTCAAAGAAAAGTTTTCCCCTTTTAGAAAGTATATGATTTTGTATTCATATTTTCCTTAAGCATGCAAATAATTCTCCCCCTTTCAAAAATAAATTTTCATATTAGTATTTCATTTTTCTAAGGCATTGGAGAGATGGGTAAGAAAGCATTTAATTTCAACAAATATCAATGATAAATTTTAAAGCTTAGCTTGATTTGATGTAATGGAAAATTTGAAGCATTACAAGCATGTATCATGAGGAAAGGCGTTTATCAAAGAAATTCGAAGAGATATTCATGAAAAAGGTTCCAACATGCAAGTAGTTATTTCTCATGAGATTTATCAAGATGTACAATAACTAATCATAAGTTGAGTGTAAGACCTTTTCCTTTCGCGAAATCGGTTATATAATCGATTGTTTTATGAGTTCTTTGCATAATCGATTATATAATCGATTTGGACTTCTCTGGAAAAATACCCGCATGCATAATCGATTATGCTAATCGATTAGAGGCATTCTAACTTTTGCCTTTCTGCTCCTCGTCTAAGCATAATCGATTATGTTAATCGATTACGACCTTACTGACTTTTGATATTTGTCTCCTTCTGCGTATAATCGATTCCTCAAATCGATTTTGGCCTTTCTGACTTCTTATAATCGATTATTAATATCACATAATCGATTATGGGTCGAAAAATTGTGCTTTTGAATGACCATATTGAAATTCCAATTTTTGTTCTTGGTCTTCAAGCACTCCTGCAAAACAGAATCATATTTTGCCTTTTGGTACCCAAACCATTTTGGGTCCTTGAACATTAGTCTTGGGCAATAAGCCCTTTGAAATCCATGCATTTTTAACATTTACACCTTTGTTTTTCCTAATGTTGCAAATAGAGGCGGTGTGGCCTTTCCTACCATAATGAAAGCATTTAACAAAAGGACTACTGGACTTGTTGCTTGGACTAAAAAATTTCTTAAAGGATTTTTCATGAAATTTTGGTTGATAGCCCAAACTAGCTTTGTCATACATTCCTTTTTGATTTCCTAATAACATATTTAGATTATCTCTTCCACTAGTGAATTTAGCAAGCGTGTTATATAAGTCTTCAATTTTGATTTTCAAAACGCTGCATTCATCACATTCAGAAACTTCATTCTTTTTATTTTCACAAGATAAGCATGATGAAGTTTTGTTTAAAACAACTAGTTTTTCTTTAAGTGCTTCCATTTCTTTGTTTAATGAATCCATTTTTAGCTCAAGACTAGAAATGGTTTTCTTTGATGAGGAAATAATTTTTCTAAGACGCATGATTTCATCATTCAATTCCTCACATGCAATAAGTAATTCATCATATGATAACTCAGTTTCAAGTTCAAGGTCATTTACCTCATTTTCCTCATGATTTGCCATGAGACATAAATGTGCCTCCTCATTATCCGACTCATCGGATGAGTCCATATCATTGTCTTCCCAAGCAATATAGGCCCTTCTTTCTCTTCGGTCCTTTTGTAGCCTTTTCTCCGATTTCTCATGTTTTCTTTGGCCGTTAGGACAGTCGGGTTTTATATGACCCCTTTTGCCACACTTGTAGCATGTTGGGATGAAAGAGGTCTCTTCTTCCTCATCTTTCTTTTTAGGATTGGAGACTTGTTTTGCTTTGCCTTTTCGCCTTAAGAACTTTTTGAATTTACGGATCATTTGGCTCATCTTTTCCTCGTCTTCATCAAGGCTATCACAATCATCAAAGTCACTCCCTTCATTATTTTCAATCATGCGTGCTTTGAGTGCATGGCCATTCTTTATTTTATTATCTTTCTCCTCACTTTCCATGAGGCGATATAATTCAAGCTCGTGTTCCTGCAATTTGCCAAACAAAGCAGCCAAAGACATAGATGATAAATCTCTAGATTCAGATATGGCAGTTACTTTGGGTTGCCAATTTCTACTCAAACATCTAAGCACTTTATTTATCAAATCCTCATTATTAAATGATTTCCCAAGAGCCCTAAGATGATTTATAATATGGGTAAAACGTTTCTGCAAATCTTGTATGCTTTCACCCTGTATCATCCTAAATAGCTCATACTCATGGGTCAATGTGTTCATCCTAGCCCTTTTGACCTCGGTAGTATCTTCATGGGTCAATTGAAGGGTGTCCCACATTTCTTTAGCGGTCTTGCAATTTGAGACCCTATAGAACTCATCGTAGCTTAAAGCTGAAGTGATGATGTTCCTAGCTTTCAAATTGTATTGGACCTTTTTCTTTTCCGCGTCGGTCCAAAGATTTTTCAGTTTATCCACTAAAGCACCATTAACTTCATGCTTAGGGACAACTAGACCATTTTCCACAGAATCCCAAATATCAATATCAGAAGCTTCCAAAAAAAATTTGCATTCTTTCTTTCCAATAACCATACCCTTCACCATTGAAAGATGGGGGTCTGTTTACGGAGTTCCCCTCGTTACAAAAACGGTTTGAAGTCATGTTACCTCTTGAGGCGGTTTCGCCCTTTATATCCAAGAGTTAAGCTCTGATACCACTTGTTGACAAGTGACTCCAAACACAAGAGGGGGGTGAATTGTGTTTTTCAAAAACTTTGGCAAATATAAAACTTTCTCCTTTGAATATATTATGAAAAACAACTTTGTTAAATACGCGTGCAATAAAAAGCGTCTTGCAAAAGATAAAGCAGAAATAAAAAGATAAGGGATGAGAAGATGAACACAAGCGAGATATCCTGGTTCGGCCACAAACTACCCAAGTGGCCTACGTCCACAACATAACACCAACATCATCACTCAATCAACATCATATTCAGCCAACATAATCAACATAATCCATATCATAACAACAACATTCATAATATAGATACTCATACCAATTCCACCCAACTCATGGCAGAAAACAGATTTCTAAGGCATACCGCATCATGAACAGTTTCACAAGTATAACAAATAGGCATAACATATAATCCAACTAAACATATAATCAATTAAATCATAGGCAATTATAACAGTTACAAACAATGGGCTATGGGAACCCATCATCTTACGCTACCCCCTTGCCTAATGTCTACACTATTTTTCTCCCCATACCTGGTATGAAGAATCTGATAGTAGGACGCCAACGGTAGACCAAACGACAACCAACGTGTTCCCTTAAGCGGCTCAGTCAGCTTCCAAGCCTTGGTCAAACAAGAATGTTAACCAATTAGTTTCCAAATCTAAATAACAGAAAATGAAACCAAAGAGGAAGAAACCGTTACCTACACGGATTGTCACAGATGAACAAAGGCTTCCCAAAGGTCTCCAAAAACTCCTAAGATGCACTGAGTTTAGAGGAAACAAGGAAAAGAACAAGTGTAGCCACACTAGGGTGGCTGTTGTGCCAAAATAGGGTTTACAACTAAAACCCTCGGTTACTGTTCTATATTTAAAGGCATCAGACCCGAGTACGGTCGTGCTCCTCCTTGAGCACGGGCGTGCTAACATCGCGATCTACCTTTGAGCATGGGCATACTCCCTGTTGAGCATGGTCATGCTCAACTTAACGTCAGCGAGACGCGCTAAACCAACGAGCACCGTCGTGCTCTTTAATGAGTACGGTCATGCTTGTGACTCTGACACGCACAAGACACAAGCCTAAGAAAGGGATTTTAAGCCTAGAAATCCCATTAGCTCCCAACAACCATTCTAAGCTAAGTCCCAAGGCTCAAACAAGCAAACAAACAAACATATATAGAAGCACTTGATGAAAAACAGGGTGTTACAACTCCACCCCCTTATAAAAAATTTCTTCCTCGAAATTTCTACTCACCTCGATTGAAAAGGTGCGGATACGACTCTATCATCTTGCTTTCCAGCTCCCATGTAACACTTTCCTCAGTAGCCCCACTCCAAACGACTTTGACCAAAGGAATCTCCTTGCCTCTTAGCTACTTCACCCTCCTATCCTTGACTCGAAGGGGTAATACCTCAAAAGTAAAGTTCTCTTTTAACTATATGGTATCGGGTACTATCACGTGACTAGTGTCATGAACATACTTTCTGAGTTGAGACACATGAAAGACACTAAATGTAACACCCTGTTTTTCGGAAGTGTTTTTCCTTAAGGCTTGTTTGGTTGTTAAGTGGTTGGTTGAGGGCTTAGTGGGATTTTTGGTTTAAAAGTCCCTTTCTGGTAGATGAGCACGCCCGTGCTCATTAGCCAGCAGGCCCGTGCTCAACAGTGAGCACGCCCGTGCTCAATGTGCTGACCGCGTCTCGGTGACGCTAAGTTGAGCACGACCGTGCTCAAGGGTGAGCACGACCGTGCTCAGGTCCGAGCTATATAGGTTTGGCACAGAACCCGAGGGTTAACGTGAAACCTTATTTGTTGGTTACAGCCGTCACCAGTTTCGGCCAGAGCTGTCTCTTTCCCTGCTTCTACTAAACTCAACCCATTGCTGGAGTTTTGGAAGCTGTTGGAAGCCTCCTGCGAGTTTGTGTTGGTTTAGAGGCTTAGCTTCGGAGTGAGCCGCTTAAGGATTCGGGATCGGTTTGCCGTTTGGAACAGTTGCTAGAGAGACCTTCAATCCAGGTGTGCGGTAGGCAGTGGGGGTAGTGTAAGGTAAAGGGGTTCCCCATAACCCTGGAGTCGTTGTATGATTTAATATGCTAATTTGATTGGTTGTTATGGTAATATGTTCTTGCTGTTAATATGTCGTTGTATATGCCTATGTTCGTAATATGCCGCTATGTTTATGTTGTTATGGTTAATATGAACATGATGATTTTTGGCATGATAATGTTGGATGATTGGTTGAGATGATGGTTTGTTGTTTTGAGTTTATAAGTTAAGATTTTAACTGGTGAAATTAGGTTCGAAAACATGATGAGTTTAATGGATTAAAAAGATCCTAAAAATTGCTAAGAATCTGACTTGAACTCTGCCCAGAACAGCACTGTCGCACGATGAGCACGACCGTGCTCCCAGTTGAATTCTGGAAAATGGTTGCACAATAAGCACGGCCATGCTCCACTTAAGTGACAGCATGCCTTGCACGTGTTAAGCACGACCGTGCTGGGGTTTTAGCACGATCGTGCTCACCCCTCCTAGACAGAAACAGAATTAAAAGACTTAAGGGGTTTCAAACCCCCATTCCCTAAGGATGATAAGTTGAGATAGCTAATCAAAGATGGAGATTAGACAACCTGGTTAATAATTATCTATGATGATTAAGATAATAAGATGTTAAGTCGGTATCAGTTGGGTTACCGCACGTTGATAAGTTGAAGTCTTGGGTGCTTATGGACCCAAGCATGTTGAGTTGAACCTTGGTGCTTATTGGCTAAGGGAGCCTTGACCCCGCATTTTGGGTCTAAGGTTACGTTGAGGTTGATGTTGAAGTCTTGGGAGCTTCACGACCCAAGCAAGGAGGTGGTTGAGATCGTTTGCTGTTGTGCCATTTGCATATAGCATTGGAGTTGTTGATGGGGGAGGTTCGACATATGGGAGATCGCCCGAGAGTACGGTGATCTGGCCATCCATGGTAGGTCACCCGATGGTTTAGTGACCGCGGCTCCCAATGATGAGGCATCCACGGTTTGATGTGTTGGCTATCCATGGGGTTCACCCAAGGTTTGGTGAACTGCCGGTGTTGGTGCTTCTATGGCCAATACGGATATGTAACTCCAAAGTCGTTCATCCTGAGTTAGTTTGGATCCACATGCATAGTTGGAGTAGTGGAGTAGTTGTTGCATTGCACCGCATAACATACTTGATTGAGATGATATTGTTGGATGTTGTGATATCGTTAAGATGTTGTATGCTAGTTATTGCTATGCTGTTTGTTTACCTTATTTCCTATCTCCACGCTATATATGTTTACATGAATCTTAGTCCCCGTTATTTGTTTGTGTTTGGCCTGATCGGCATTTTGCAGAGGATGACGAGCAGCCCGGAGAGGAGTGACTCTGAGGAGCCACCGCTCATAGTTAGGGCCTTTTCTTTCAGTTGTTAGTTTAGTTGTTTATCCGGTTTGTACGAAATGGTTATACCAGCTCTGAATTGTGACATCGGGGTTGGGTTGTTATTTATTATGTTTCCATAGTTTTAAACTTGGTTATTTCCGCGTTGTAAACTAGTTCATGTGGGACTTTTCTACCCATCGACACTTGTTTTATTTTATTTAGTAAAATGCATGTTTTTATTTTTAATTGTTTTTATATTAAATGCCTTATAACATGCGGGGTAGCAGGGTGTCACATTTAGTGGTATCAAAGCAGTTCGGCCCTATCCGGATGTGGTATGAGTCTGTCGTGAGTCTGTTTTGTGACTCTTGTTTGGATTGTCTATACCTGTTATAGATAATGATGTTTTAAGTTAGTTGTCTATGGCTTTTACCCGCTTAAGTTCTATACTAAGAATTGTTTTTGGGCATGTACAGGAACTAATGACCGGCAGAGGACGCAACGATCAGGCGATTGCGGATTCATTGGCACTTCTGGCCAACACTATCGGACAAGTCAACCATAACAACAATGGTGGGCCAGCTGAGTTCCAAGGGTTGGATAAGTTTCAGAGGAACAAACCTCCCTCCTTCAAGGGAGCTTATGATCCAGAGGGAGCGCTGTTATGGCTGAGGGAGATAGAGAAGATCTTCAGTGCAATGGATTGCAACGATTAGCAGAAGCTCATCTTTGCTAACTTCGTGTTGACTTAGGAGGTTGAGCATTGGTGGGATAACTATAGGCAGCGGATGCAGGCTGAGGGCACAGCAGTTACATGGGTTGTGTTCAGGCAGAGATTCCTGGAGAAGTACCTTCCGGCATATATCAGGGACAAGAAAGAGATGGAGTTCTTGTCTTTGAGGCAGGGGTCGTTGTCGGTTGGTGACTATGCGGCCAAGTTTGAGCAGCTGGCTACGTACTACACTCCATATCAGCATGGGACAGATGACCACTGCACGTGTGTGAAGTTTGAGGCTGGACTCCGACCTGAGATCAAGCAGGCCATCAGTTATCAGGATATCAGGATCTTTCCAATTCTGGTCAACAAGTGCAGAATCTATGAGGATGCCAGTAAGTTCAGAGTTGCTAGCTCCAAGGGATCGGATAGCCAGAGTGGCAAGAGGACTGATCAGAGAGACAAGGGTAAGCAGAGGTATGCTCCGACCGGCAAGGATTTCAAGCAGAGTGGCAAGAAGCCACAGTTTCAGCAGGATGGGTGTAGGAGCGGGTTTTCTAATGTTTCTAGACTCATGAGGTGCGGCAAGTGTGGCGCACCGGATCACTACTTGTCTCAGTGCAAGGAAACGTAGATTATCTGCTTCAAATGTGGCAAGCCAGTACATATCAACCGCGAGTGCGAAGGAGCCAAGGTAGAGCCTCCTAGTGCTAGCAAGAATCAGAAGTCCCAGGCCAACAGACTGAAGACCACCGGAAGAGTCTTCACTCTTAGTGGAGCCGAAGCCTCCGAGTCTGATGACTTGATCTAAGGTACATGTTTTATTGATGGGGCTCAATTAACTGTATTGTATGATTCAGGTGCTACTCACTCATTTATATCGCATGATAGGGTCAAGAGTCTTAAATTGCCTGTTACCTTTCTTGAGTTTGACTTGCTTGTTTCTACACCAACAAACAATCCGGTTTCTATTTCTTATGCCTGCTAGAACTGTCATATAGTTATAAATGATAAAACCTTCATTGCTGATCTTGTACGGTTGCCTTTGAAAGACCTGGATATTATTCTAGGCATGGACTGGTTATCTTCCAACCATGTGCTTTTGAATTGTTTCGAGAAAACCCTTATTTTTGGAACTCCAAAGGAGTCTAAGAATCCGAACCTTCTCTCTGCCAGCCAAGTTCAAGCTTCGATAAGAGACGAAGCCCAAGTATACATGATGTTAGCTTCCCTGGAAGTAGAGAGCAGCCCTCCTGATGTCGCCAGCGTGCCTATTGTGCAGGAATTTCCTGAGGTGTTTCTGAGGGATGTTTATAACTTACCCCTAGAGAGAGATGTTGAGTTTACCATAGACTTAGTGCCTGGCACCGGGCCAGTCTCCATAGCACCCTATAAAATGTCTCCTCTAGAGCTAGCTAAGTTAAAGGAACAATTGGAGGACCTGATGAAGAAGCAGTTCATTAGGCCGAGTGTGTCTCCGTGGGGAGCACCTGTGTTGTTGGTGAAGAAGAAGGATGGTAGTATGAGGTTGTGTGTCGACTATTGGCAGCTCAACAAGGTAACCATAAAGAATCGGTATCCCCTCCCTAGGATTGATGATCTTATGGACCAGTTGATGGGCGCTTGCATCTTTTCAAAGATAGATTTGAGGTCAGGGTACCATGAGATTCGGGTTAAGTCTGAGGACATCCCGAAGATAGCGTTTAGGACGCGATACGGTCACTATGAGTATTTGGTTATGCCCTTTGGTGTGACCAATGCTCTTGCGGTCTTTATGGACTACATCAACAAGACCTTTCACCCTTACTTGGATAAGTTTGTGGTGGTGTTTATAGATGACATCTTAGTGTACTCCAAGAGCATGGAGGAACACGAGGAACACCTGAGGGTTGTCTTGCAGACCCTTAAGGAGAAGCAGTTGTACGCTAAGTTGTCTAAGTGTGAGTTCTGGTTAGAGGAAGTGAGCTTATTAGGACATGTCATCTCTAAGGGTGGCATAGCAGTGGACCCGCTAAGGTAGAGACGGTGCTCCAGTGGGAAACGCCGAAGTCAGTGACCGAGATTAGGATTTTCTTGGGGTTAACCGGGTACTATAGGCGATTCATAGAAGGTTTCTCTAAGATAGCTTTACCCTTAACCCGTCTTACCAAGAAGGGACAGTTGTTCGTGTGGGACTCCAAGTGTGAAGAGAGTTTCTAAACCCTTAAGGATAGGTTGACATCAGCATCAGTGTTAGTTTTGCCAGATCCTAGTGAACCCTTCGTAGTTTACTACGATGCTTCTAAGCAAGGGTCAGGTGGTGTGTTGATGCAGAATGGTATGGTAGTTGCTTACGCTTCTAGGCAGTTGAAAACCCATGAGAAGAACTACCCTACCCATGACCTAGAGTGAGGAGCTGTGGTATTTGCCTTAAAGATCTGGAGGCATTACCTGTATGGAGCGAGGTTTGAGATTTTTAGTGATCATAAGAGTTTGAAATACCTTTTTGATCAGAAGGAATTGAATATGGGGCAACATAGGTGGATGGAGTTGTTAAAGGATTATGACTTCGAGCTGACCTATCACCCAGGAAAGGCCAATGTGGTGGCCGATGCCTTGAGTAGGAAAACCCTGCATGTCTCCGCTTTGATGGTTAGGGAGATGGATCTGATTGAGGAGTTTAGAGAACTTAGTCTAGCTTGCGAGTTTACCCCTAAGAGTATTAGGCTTGGAACCTTGAAGGTTACCAATAGCTTAATGGACCAGATTAGAGAGGGTCAGAAGTTAGATTAGTTTCTCTTAGACCAGCGAGAGTTGGTTGCTCAGGGTAGAGACCTAAGTTTTAAGGATGGCAGTGATGGTATCTTAGGTTCAAGGATAGAGTTTGTGTGCCAGATGTTCCTGAGCTTAGGAAGTTGATCCTTGAAGAAAGACATAGGAGTGGACTGAGTGTGCACCCAGGTGCCATTAAGATGTATCAGGACCTTAAGAGGATGTCTTGGTGGCCTAGGATGAAAAAGGATCTAGCCGAGTTTGTGTATGCGTGCCTAGTTTGTCAGAAGGCCAAGATAGAGCACCAAAGGCCTTTGGGTAAGTTGCAACCTTTGAGTATCCCAGAGTGGAAATGGGATAGCATCTCCATGGATTTTGTGTCTGGACTCCCTAGGACTCCAGCTGGTTTTGAGGCGATATGGGTTGTTGTGGATAGACTGACTAAGTCTGGCCATTTCATTCCAATGAATATGGAATATCCATTGGAGAAGTTGGCTAAGCTGTACATCAAAGAGATAGTTAGGCTTCATGGTGTACCCTCTAGCATAGTTTCAGATAGAGACCCGAGGTTTATCTCTAGGTTTTGGAATAGTTTGCAAGAAGCTTTAGGGACAAAGCTTAGGCTTAGCTCAGCTTACCACCCACAGACTGATGGGCAGTCTGAGAGGACCATCCAGTCCTTAGAGGACTTGTTGAGAGCTTGTGTGTTAGAGCAGTCAGGAAGTTGGGACAAGTTTTTGCCCTTGATAGAGTTCACCTACAACAAAAGTTTCCATTCCAGCATTGGGATGGCACCTTTTGAGGCTATTTATGGGAGGAGAAGTAGGACACCCTTTTGTTGGTGTGAACCTAGTGATAGTGTGGTGCCAGGGCCAGAGATAGTCCAGGATACAACAGAAAAGATCATGGTGGTTCAGGAAAAGATGAGAGTTGCACAGAGTAGGCAAAAGAGCTACCATGACAAAAGGAGGAAGGTGCTCGAATCCCAGGAAGGCGATCATGTATTCTTGAGAGTTACCACGACGACTGGGGTTGGTAGAGTGATGAAGGTGAGGAAACTTACTCCGAGGTTCATTGGTCCTTACCAAATCCTTAAAAGAGTCGGCGAAGTCGCCTACCAAATAGCCTTGCCACCATTCTTATCAAATCTCCACAATGCTTTTCATGTGTCCCAACTCAGAATGTACATTCATGACCCTAGTCAGGTGATAGTTCCCGACACAATACAGTTGAAATAGAACCTGACGTTTGAGGTGTTACCCCTTCGAGTCGAGGATTGGAGGATGAAGCAGCTAAGAGGCAAGGAGATTCCTTTGGTCAAAGTAGTTTGGAGCGGCGCAACTGAGGAAAGTGCTACCTGGGAGCTCGAGAGCAAGATGATGGAGGCGTACCCGCATCTTTTTGTTTGAGGTACGTAGAAATTTCGAGGACGAAATTTTTATAAGGGGGTGGAATTGTAACACCCTGTTTTTCTTAAGTGCTTTTCCTTAAGGCTTGTTTGGTTGTTAAGTGGTTGGTTGAGGGCTTAGTGGGATTTTTGGCTTAAAAGTCCCTTTCTGGTAGATGAGCACGCCCGTGCTCAACAGTGAGCATGCCCATGCTCAATGTACTGACTGCGTCTCGGTGACGCTAAGTTGAGCACGACCGTGCTCAAGGGTGAGCACGACTGTGCTCAGGTCCGAGCTATATAGGTTTGGCACAGAACCCGAGGGTTAACGTGAAACCCTATTTGTTGGTTACAGCCATCACCAGTTTCCACCAGAGCTGTCTCTTTACCTACTTCCACTAAACTCAACCCATTTATGGAGTTTTGGAAGCCGTTGGGAGCCTCCTGTGAGTCTGTGTTGGTTTAGAGGCTTAGCTTCGGAGTGAGCCGCTTAAGGATTCAGGACTGGTTTGCCATTTGGAACAGTTGTTAGAGCGACCTTCAATCGAGGTATGGGAAGAAGGGTATTGTATTCATTAGGCAGTGGGGGTAGTGTAAGGTAAAGGGGTTCCCCATAAACCCAGAGTCGTTGTATGATTTAATATGCTAATTGATTGGTTGTTATGGTAATATGTTCTTGCTGTTAATATGTCGTTGTATGTGCCTATGTTCGTAATATGCCCTTATGTTTATGTTGTTGTGGTTAATATGAACATGATGATTTTTGGCATGATAATGTTGGATGATTAGTTGAGATGATGGTTTGTTGTTTTGAGTTTATAAGTTAAGATTTTAACTGGTGAAATTAGGTTCGAAAACGTGATGAGTTTAATGGATTAAAAAGATCCTACAAAATGCTAAGAATCTGACTTGAACTCTGCCCAGAACTGCACTGTCGTGCGATAAGTACAACCGTGCTGAACAGGGAGCACGATCGTGCTCCCCGTTGAATTCTGGAAAATGGCCACGCAATAAGCATAGCCGTGCTCCACTTAAGTGGTAGCACGCCCTGCACGTGTTAAGCACGACCGTGCTGGGGTTTAAGCACGACCGTGCTCACCCCTCCTGGACAGAAACAGAATTAAAGGACTTAAGGGGTTTCAAACCCCCATTCCCCAATGATGATAAGTTGAGATAGCTAATCAAAGATGAAGATTAGACAACCTGGTTAATAATTATCTAAGATGACTAAGATAATAAGATGTTCAGTAGGTATCCGTTGGGTTACCGCACGTTGATAAGTTGAAGTCTTGGGTGCTTATGGACCCAAGCATGTTGAGTTGAACCTTGGTGCTTATTGGCCAAGGGAGCCTTGACCCCGCGGTTTGGCTCTAAGGTTACGTTGCGGTTGATGTTGAAGTCTTGGGAGCTTCACAGCCCAAGCAAGGAGGTGGTTGAGATCGTTTGTTGTTGTGCCATTTGCATATAGCATTGGAGTTGTTTATGGGGGAGGTTCGACATAGGGGAGATCGCCCGAGAGTACGATGATCTGGCCATCCACGGTAGGTCACCCGATGGTTTGGTGACCGCGGCCCCCCGTGATAAGGCATCCACGGTTTGATGCGTTGGCTATCCATGGCAAGGTTTGGTGAACTGCCGGTGTTGGTACTTCTATGGCCAATACCGATATGTAACTCCAAAGTCGTTCATCCTGAGTTAGTTTGGATCCACATGCATAGTTGGAGTAGTGGAGTAGTTGATGCATTGCACCGCATAGCATACTTGATTGATATGATATTGTTGGATGTTGTGATATCGTTAAGATGTTGTATGCTAGTTATTGCTATGTTGTTTATTTACCTTATTTCCTATCTCCACGCTATATATGTTTACATGAATCTTACTCCCCGTTATTTGTTTGTGTTTGGCCTGATTGGCATTTTGCAGAGGATGACGAGCAGCTCGGAGAGGAGTGACTCTGAGGAGCCACCGCTCATAGTTAGGGCCTTTTCTTTCAGTTGTTAGTTTAGTTGTTTACCCTGTTTGTACGGAATGGTTATACATGCTCTGAATTGTGACATCGAGGTTGGGTTGTTATTTATTATGTTTTCATTGTTTTAAACTTGGTTATTTCGCGTTGTAAACTGGTTCATGTGGGACTTCTCTACCCATGGACAATTGTTTTATTTTATTCAGTAAAATGCTTGTTTTTCTTTTTAATTGTTTTTATATTAAATGCCTTATAACATGCGGGGTAAAAGGGTGTCACACTATGAAGATTGGATAAGAACGATGGTAAAGCTATTTGGTAGGCGACTTCGCCGACTCTTTTCAAAATTGGGTAAGGGCCAATTAATCTTGGAGTAAGTTTCCTTACTTTCATCACTCTACTAACCCCAGTTGTCAGGGTAACTCTCAAGAACACATGGTCAACTTCCTAGAATTCGAGCGACTTCCTCCTTTTGTCATGGTAGCTGTTTTGCCTACTCTGTGCCACTTTCATCTTTTCCTGAATCATCCTCACTTTTTCCATGGTTTCTTGCACTACTTCAGACTATCACCAGGTTCACTCCAACACAAGGGTGTCCTACATCTCCTCCCATAAAGAGCTTCATAGGGTGCCATCCCAATGCTGGAATGGTAACTATTATTGTAGGTGAACTCTATCAGGGGCAAAAGCTTGTCCTAACTACCTGACTGTTCTAGCACACAAGCTCTAAGCAAGTCCTATAAGGACTGGATGGTTCTCTCAGACTGACCATCAGTCTGTGGGTGATAAGCTGAACAAAGCCTAAGCTTTGTACCTAAGGCCTCTTGCAAACTGTTCCAAAACCTAGAAGTAAACCTCGGGTCTCTATCAAACACTATGCTAGAAGGTACACCATGTAGCCTAACTATCCATGTAGCCTAACTATCTCTTTCATGTACAACTTTGGCCAACTTTTCCAAAGGACATTCCATGTTCATATGGATAAAATGGGCTGACTTAATCAGTCTATCCACAACAACCCATATAGCCTCAAAACCAGCTGGAGTCCTAGGGAGTCCAGACACAAAATCCATGGAAATACTATCCCATTTTCATTCTGGGATACTTAAAGGTTGCAACTTTCCTGATGGCTTTTGGTGTTCCATCTTAGCCTTTTGGCACACTAAACAAGCATACACCTGGCGATACATCTTAGTGGCACCTGGGTGCACACTCAGTCCACTCCTATGTCATTGTTCAAGGATCAACTTTCTAAGCTCCGGGACGTCTGGTATACAGACTCTATCTTTAAACCTCAAAACTTCATCACTTCCGTCCTTGAAACTAAGGTTTCTACCTTGAGCGAGCAACTCTCACTGGTCTAAGAGAAACTGATCTATCTTCTGACCTTCTCTAACTTGATCCATCAAACTGTTGGTATCCTTCAAGGTTCCAAGCCTAATACTCTTATGGGTAACTTCCCAAGCCAAACTCAGATCTCTAAACTCCTCAAGCAGATCCATCTCCCTAACCATCAAAGCGGAAACGTGCAAAGTTTTCCTACTCAAAGCATCTGCCACTACTTTGGCTTTTCCTGGATGGTAGGTTAGATCAAACTCATAATCCTTTAAAAACTTCATCCACCTACGCTGCCTCATATTCAACTCCTTCTGATCAAAGAGGTACTTTAAACTCTTATGATCACTAAAAACCTCAAACTTTGCTCTATAAAGGTAATGCCTCCAAATACTTAAGGCAAATACCACAGCTCCTAACTCTAGATCATGGGTTGGGTAGTTCTTCTCATGGGTTTTCAACTGCCTAGAAGCATAAGCCACTACCTTACCATTCTGCATCAACACACCACCTAAACCTTGCTTAGAATCATCGCAGTAAACTACGAAAGGTTCACTAGGGTCTGGCAAAACTAACACTGGTGCTGATGTCAACCTATCCTTTAAGGTTTGGAAACTCTCCTCACACTTAGAGTCCCACACAAACAGCTGCCCTTTTCTGGTGAGACGGGTTAAGGGTAAAGCTAACTTAGAGAAACCTTCAATGAACCTCCTATAGTACCCTGCTAAACCCAAGAAACTCCTAATATCGGTTACCGACTTCGACTCTTCCCACTGGAGCACCGTCTCTGCCTTAGCCGGGTCAATGGCTATCCCACCTTTAGAGATGACGTGTCCTAAGAAACTCAACTCCTCCAACCAAAACTCATACTTAGACAACTTAGCATACAACTGCTTCTCCTTAAGGGTCTGCAAGACAACCCTCAAGTGTTCCTCATGTTCCTCCTTGATCTTGGAGTACACTAAGATGTCATATATGAAAACCACCAAAAACTTATCCGAGTAAGGGTGAAAGGTCTTGTTCATGTAATCATGAACATAGCAGGAGCATTGGTCACACCAAAGGGCATAACCAAGTACTCGTAGTGACCATAATGTGTCCTAAACACTGTCTTCGGGATGTCCTCAGACTTAACCCGAATCTGATGGTATCCTGACCTCAAATCTATCTTCGAGAAAACGCAAGCTTCGATCAACTCATCCATAAGATCATCAATCCTAGGGAGGGGATACCGATTCTTAATGGTCACCTTGTTGAGCTGTCGATAGTCGACGCACAACCTCATGCTGCCATCCTTCTTCTTTACTAGCAACACTGGCGCTCCCCATGGAGATACGCTAGGCCTAATAAGCTGCTTTTGGATCAGATCCTCTATCTGTTTCTTCAACTCAGCTAGCTCTAGGGGAGACATTCTATAGGGCGTTATGGATATTGTCCCGGCGCCAGGCACTAAATCTATGGTGAACTCAACATCTCTCTCAGGGGGCAAGTTATAAACATCACCAGGGAACACTTCAGGAAACTCTAGCACAACAGGAACACTTCCGATATCAGGAGGGCTCTCTACTTCCAGGGAAGACAACATCATGTACACTTGGGTCTCTTCTTTCAATGAAACTTTGACTTGGTTGGCAGAGAGAAAGATTGGATTCTTAGACTCCACTGGAGTTCCAAAAACTATGGTTTTATCAAAGTAGTTCAGAAGTGCGTGGTTGGAAGACAACCAGTCCATGCTAAGAATGACATCAAGGTCCTTTATAGGTAGGCATACAAGATTTAAAATAAAAGTTCTACCATTAATGGTGATATGACAGTCCTTGCATGCATGAGAAGTAAGAACATGCTTGTTTGTAGGTGTAGAAACAACCAAATCATACTCAAGAAAGGTAACAGGTAAATTAAGACTGTTGACCCTATTATGCGATATAAACGAGTGCGTAGCACCCGAATCATATAATACAGTTAAAGGAGTCCCATCAATTATGCACATACCTTGAATCAAGTCATCAAACTCGGAGACCTCAGCTCCACTAAGGGTAAAGACTCTCCCAGTGGTCTTCAATCGATTAGCCTGAGACTGCTGACTCTTGCTAGCACTTGGAGGCTCTGACTTTGATCCTCCACAATCCCGACTGATGTGGCCAGACTTGCCATACTTAAAGCAGATGACGTCTGATTCCTTGCACTGGGTTGTGAAGTGATCTGGTGCGCCGCACTTTCCACACTTCATTGGCCTAGAGGCGTTGGAGTTACCACCCCTGGACCTATCATACGAAAACTGTGGCTTCCTGCCACTCTGCTTGAAATCCCAGCCGACTAGAGCGTAACGCTGCTTGCCCTTATCCTTCTACTCAATCTTCTTACTGTTATGACTATCTGATTTGTGAAACTGCCAACCCTGGACTTGTAGGTGTCCTCAAAGATCCTACACTTGTTCACCAAGGTTGGCAATACTCTGATCTCGTGGTAACTGATCGCCTGCTTGATCTCTGGACGAAGACCATCCTTGAACTTTACACACTTTGATCGATCATCAACCATGACCTGATAAGGTGTGTAATACCTAGCCAGCTCCTCGAACTTTGCCGCATACTCGCCCACTGACATATTTTCCTGCTTCAGCCCCAAGAATTCCATTTCTTTCTTGTCACGTACATCCGCAGGAAAATACTTCCCCAGAAATCTATCTCTGAACACAGCCCAGGTGACTGTTGTACCCTCAGCTACCATCCTCTAACGATAGTTCTCCCACTAGTGCTCAGTTTCCTCAGTGAGCATGAATGTGGCAAAGATAACCCGCTGCTGACCATTGCAGTCCATAGCTCTGAAGATCTTCTCGATCTCCCTCATCAACAACAAAGCTCCCTTGGGGTCATAAGCTCTTCTGAAAGATAGTGGATTGTTCCGTTGGAACTTGTCAAGACCCTGAAACTCAGCCGATCCTTCGTTATTGTTGTTCTTAACTTGTCTGATTGCATTGGCAATGAGTGCCAATGCGTCAGTGATCGCCTGATCATTTCTGCCTCCTCTTCCTGCCATAAGTTCCTGTAAATACCCAAAGCAGCTTGTTAATACAGCGAACTTAAAGCAGGAAAAGCTAACGGCTCATAATACTAAGCGTCATTTCCCTTATAAATACAGGCAATTCAAACAAAAGCACACAACAGACTCACAACAGACTCATACCACGACCTGATAGGACAGACCTGTTTTGATACCACTAAATGTAACATCCTCTACCCCGCATATTATTTATAAAACATTTACTTGAAAGAGGTAATATAAAAACATGCATTATTTTCATTAAAATAATTCTGGATAGAAAGATACTACATTGTAACACTTAACACAGAAAGAAACATAGTTTTAAAAGATAAAACATAAACAACGCATAAACATAACCCAACCCCGATGTCACATACAGAGATGGTATAACCGTTCTGGAATAAATCCACGGAATACAACGAAACTGAAAACTAACAACAACTAACAACTTTAAAACTAAGCATCCTAACTAGAGTCGCGGCTCCTCAGAGTCACTCCTCCACTGGCTACTCATCGTCCTCTGGATAAAGAGATACATGCCAACAATAGAAAAAGAGAGAAATGGGGAGTAAGAAAACATGTAAACACATCGGCATGGAGATAGTTAAGCGACATGAACATACATCATAGCATGGCATAACAATACACAACATATAACATCAACATATAAATAATCACATCATCATGGCATCTCAACCAACATATGCTATGCGGTGCAACACTACTCCGCTACTCCATTATGCATGTGGATCCAAACTATCTCAGGAAGGCAACTTCGGAGTTACATATCCACATTGGCCATAAAAGCACCAATGCCGGCAGTCCACCAAACCATGGGTGAACCCCTTGGATAGCCGACGCACCATAACGAGGGTACGCCACCGCGGGAGTGCATGGTCCACCAAACCTTGGGTGAACCCTTGAGACTTGGCCAGATCGTCGAACTCTAGGACGACCTCCCCTATGTTGAACTTCCCCCACTAACAACTTCAATGTATGAATGCATGAGCACAACACAAGCAAGACAAGCACCTCTTTTGCTTGGGCTAATAAGCACCCAAGACTTATCACCATCATCAACAACATCAACATCAACATCCTGACTCTCATGAGTCAAGGTCCCCTTGGCCAAAAAGCACAAAGGTTCAACTCATCAACACCTAGACCAAAAAGCATCAAGGCCACTTTGGCCAAAAAGCACCAAAGCTTATCAACGTGCAGCAGCCCATAGGGCACCGGCTTAATCAACTTATTAGTCTTGTTTCATCTTAATTAGTCTTTAATTAAGTTACCTAACTCTTCTTTATTCGATTGGTGTCTAATCACATTATTGGGGACATTTGGGGTTAAACACCCCTTAATTCCATGAAGTTCACGTTCTGACTAGTAGGGGAAGCACGGGCGTGCTCGCCCTAACACGATCGTGTTGCTACTTAAGTGGAGCACGATTGTGCTCACTGTCCTGCACGGCCGTGCTCAATGCGCGGTCGCCTTCCAGAATTTAACTGGGAGCACGGTCGTGCTCCCTGTTCAACACGACCGTGCTCCTGGAGCCAAAACTCCCTAACATTCTCAAATCAGATCCTAGGGCCCTTTGACTAATCCAATTGGCATCAAAACTTACCTTTCACTAACAGTTCATGTCTTATGAAATATTGGGGAATTGATCCCTTAAACCTTATATTAATTAAGAGTCTTATTTCGCCAATTAGGGTCTTATTAACATGTTCAACATAACAACAACATCATCACTCAATCAACATCATATTCAGCAAACATAATCAACATAATCCATATCATAATAACAACATTCATAATATAGATACTCGTACCAATTCCACCCAACTCATGGCAGAAAACATATTTCTAAGGCATACCGTATCATGAACAGTTTCACAAGTATAACAAATAGTCACAACATATAATCCAACTAAACATATAATCAATTAAATCATAGGCAATTATAACAGTTACAAACAATGGGCTATGGGAACCCCTCATCTTACGCTACCCCCTTGCCTAATGTTTACACTATCCTTCTCCCCATACCTGACATGAAGAATCCGATAGTAGGACGCCAATGGTAGACCAAACGACAACCAACGTGTTCCCTTAAGCAGCTCAGTGAGTTCGGACGCGATAGTTAGCATTTGTATGGCATATAGTATTTATATACCAGTTTAATGTAGTATTATATGTAATATAGATGTGAGCTGATGATATATTTTATAGGATCATGGCTCGATGTAGAGGACGAGGTGGACGAGGTGGCGGTAGAGCCACAGAGAGAGTTGACGGAGATGGCAACGGAGAGGCTTCTCATATAGGAGGAGCAGTTGGTGGAGAAGAGTCATCAGAGACTCTCCAGACTATACGCGAGCTTGCCACTGCTATGTTAAAGCAGACACAATAGAACGTTCAAATGCTGCAGATGACTAGAAAGCAGCAGAAGCAGCAGAACCAGAGGAGAGCTGCAGAGGTTGAGGATGGCTCCCTTCCTGAAAGGGAAGCCACCACAGTTCCGAGGTGACTATGATCCAGAGAGGGAAGAGTGGTGGATATAGGAGCTGGAGAAGATCTTCGATACTATGCATTGTAGAGAGGGTCGGAAGGTTACTTATGTTGCATTCATGTTGACCGGTGGAGCAGAGGCCTGGTGGAGAGGCAAGAGGAGACTGTTAGAGGCTGAGGGCAGGATTATCAGCTAGGAGTTGTTCCGAGAGTGCTTCCTTGAGAAGTACTTTCCACGGTTGGTCAGACGCGAGAAGGAGAGGGAGTTTATGAGCCTTAGGTAGGGCAACATGACTGTTGGTGACTATGCAGCACGCTTTGAGGCTCTACTGCAGTTTTCAGAGTTTTATCAGAGATTGCCAGATGCGGATTGGGTTTGCAGATGGTTTGAGGAGGGTTTGCGGCACAAGTTACAGAGAGCCATTGTGCCATTGGACATTCATAGTTTTCCTGAGTTGGTTGATAGGTGCAGTGCCATAGAGAGCATTGACTAGAGGAGAGAGGCAGAGCAGATGCAGCAGAGGAGTGGAGGCTCTGTTGGATGATATGCTGAAGAAGGCATTCATCAGACTGAGTGTTTTGCTGTAGGGAGCACAAATGTTGTTTGTAAAGAATAAGGATGGAATTGCGAGGTTATGCATGGATTACCAGTAGTTGAACAAGGTGACGATCAAGAACAAGTATTAGTTGCCTAGGATAGATGATTTGATGGATCAACTGAAGGGAGCTTAAGTATTTTCCAAGATTGATCTGAGGTCCGGATACCATCAGATCCGAGTGAAGAAGGAGGATATACCTAAGATGGCTTTCAGAATGAGGTACGAGCACTACGAGTATTTATTATGCCTTTTCGTGTGACTAATGCTCCTGTAGTGTTTGTGGTTGTATTTATAGATGATATCCTTGTAACACCCCCACTAGGTTTTATTACGTAACACATGCGGAATTTAAATTAAAAAGATAGTTTGCTGGTTGCTTTTGGAAAATAATTTATATAAGTACATAAGCGTCTGAAATTGAGTATAAAAATTTGTCACGACTTCAAACCTAAGCCTTGATCGGCACACAGGCTTACAATCCTAGCCTGGCAAGTCTATTTAATTTAGAAGTATACTTGAATAAAAGCTAGTATTTTTACAAAAATTTCGACAGAGTCTCCTCTATAATTCGAACATCCCAGGTAAAAGAACACCTGCTAAAATAATTACATTTTCATTCCAGAATTCCAGTTAAACTAAAATACATCCAGACAGTATTATTTTGGAAATAATTACATCAACAAGCTATACAGGACCCAAAAGGAAAATCTTAGATTTTCATTCAAAAGAAATGCTCTCCGAGCTATAAACTTCACATTCAAAATAAAGGCTCTCCGAGCCATACAAATAAATACTTAGAAATCTATAACATCTCAAAACCTAAGCTGGTCACTCTATCAAATAGCTAAAACCAAGTCTTCGAGCGACTTAGAAAGACTCCTCGGCAACATCGGTACTAGCGTACCAAGGTACAATAGCGAAACCAGAAGAAACCTGATATATCTGTAAGGGTGAAATACCGACAATTGGATATATCATACAACAACCATATACATGACACATACAACACAGCAGCATATTAACATTTATTCAATAATCAAGATAAGATCATAAGACAGCAAGTGTTATATCAGTGGGTCTCATACCCGAGCAATCAGTTTTATAAAATTAATGCATGACACTTCAATATTCAGGCTCTAACTTAATCTCATGAGATAACAACACCGTTTCATTGTAGAAGTAATAAAGAGTTGGTCAAGCTCTGATGCCCACTGGCAAGTTGCCACCATAACCTCGTGCACCAAGGTCTCCGGATGCACAACGTCTCAAATGCCTCCAACTGGGCCAATCGGACTGACCCTCAGATACCACCTTGTATCTGGTTTACTTAAGCACGTCTGCTAAGGGGAAATGCATATGAATAAAAGACTTTCAGTTATCAAGGTTTTTCTTTGTGTGTACTCTTTTTCGCTGTCGAAGCTCAAAGCTAACGACTATTCATAATTCCCCATTTCTTGAACTTAAAGAAAACACAGGACACACAGTCCGAGTGCTCAATCACAAAGCCTTAGACCGACGCCGCAGCCAAGGTTTGTGGTCATAGAAATCACTTATGATTTTATCCATGTTTTACTCTAACATGATAAGGACTCTTAGTCCGCAGCAAGGAAATTAGGACGCACCGTCCTCAATTCCGAAATTAGGACTCTTAGCCCATACATCACGATTAGGACCCTTGGCCCATAATTCTTAACACGGATCCTAGATCACGTGCATATAACTGAATACTAGAGGCGACGTCTCGCGAACTAGATTCTCTTTCACATATACTTACTTTTCACTCAGTGAAAATCAAATCCAAAACAAAACCTCGGTCACTTATCCAAGTAACCGGAATGTTTCTAAATCATTTAGGAGAAAATCATTTTCCTTTGCAAACTCTTTTATAAAACATTTAGGAAATTCGTTTGCTCTTTGAAATCCTTGATGGAATAAAGTCAAATATTTTCAAAGGGTTTTTCCTTCATAAAACACACAGTTCGAAAAGGTTTTCTCTCGTACAAAACTTTTGATCATAAAAAGGTAGTTTCCTTCAACTTAAAATCACTTCAACATTTTTCTAAGAGCAAAGATCTTATTCTTCCGAAGTAAGCACTTAAACAAGGAACTGTTATAAATGAACCCAAAACTTTCAAAGTTCTCTTCAAGGCTTATTAAGGCTTTTAATCCTTATAGTCATTGAGCACAGACTCAAGTCCGACTTCTCAAACTTCAATCAACAGTAATATATTCACAACAATAATAATATCACAGTTAATGACAGTTCATCACATATATATAATTCATAACACTTTAAAGCAAGTAATGTTCAACTTCAAGTAATAACCACAATAGTTCAAGTAAACAAGTTATTCAAGTATGGTCTCAATATCACAATAACATTCACAACACTCAAACACATACACACATGCATATAGTTATTGAATATCCCTAGGCAAGCTCCCCTTACCTTTGAAGACAAGTAAAGGATCCTCGTCTTAATGCTCACGTTAGCTCCAAGAGTGTAACTATCTACTCCATCAAGCAAGCACCGTGTCAAACGTCTCAGAGAGGGAATCCAACAACGCTCAACAACCAGAAATCAAGAAATCAATTACACATGATCAAACACACATTCTAATTTGATCTAAACACTTAATCTTATTACCAAACAAGGTCACTTTCAAGGAAAATCATGTTTGGAGCTTAAACTTCACAAAATGTATTTTGATTTTCCAATAAAATCAATTCGGGCAAAAGAGGTTTCATCACACAATTTGGGAAACTTGTTTTTGCTTAAAGAATCATGAAATGAAACTTATAAATCATCAATTAAAAGTCCTAATTTCATTAAATCATCATTAATTTCACAAGGATGAGTCAATTTCAACTATTGTCAGATTTGGGTTTATGACTCCTAAACCAAATTTGGGGAAGATAAGGTTTGCTTATAGAAAAGCGAAATTGATTTGTCAGAACTTAAATTAACAGTCCCAATGTTATAAATGCATACTGAATTTTACAAGACATAACCAATTTCAATGGAAATCAAATTGGGGCTTTAGGGTTCATAACCTAAATTGGGTAAAATCCAATCCACTTAAAGAATGATGAAATTGGTTTAGGGAAACACTAATTTGCAATCCCAATTGCATAAAAATCAATTTTAAATTCAAATTACAACATGAAATCAAAGAGTTAGGGTTAGGGTTTGAAACTGATTTGGGGATTTTCAAAATTACCAAGGATTAGTGCAAGGAACTCACCCAAGGAAGAGGAAGAGAGAACATGGTGGTTGGATGGCCAACCGACGCGGCGGCTAACAGCTCCGGCGTGGTGGCAGTGGCGGTGGACAGCAGCCAAACACGAAGCCAAAAAGACCAACACTTACAGGAGGCGAGGTGTAGTGTGGGTTCGCCTCCTTCCCATCAGGTGTTGCTGGACGGCGACGGAGCTCGCGATGACGTGATACCAGGCACGGTGGTTGTCCCCTCTGCGTCGAGCGGCGGCCAAAGGTGCTCCAGGGGTGGCGGCGCACGCGACGTGATGGTGGAGGGTGGTTGGGTGCGGCTGAGTTAAGAAGAAGGAGGAGAAGATTGGAAGTGAGAAGGAAGAGAGATGAGAGGAGGAAGAAGGTACGAGGAAGAAGAAGAAAAAAAAACAAAGAAGGAGAAGTGGGGGGTTTCTGTCGAGTGAAAGGGGGAGAGAAGAGGTAAAAATATGATTTTTGGCATTAGTGGGTACAAAATGAGTGGTAATTATTGAGCCTAAAAATAAACATGTTTTTGGCTTTTGGATCTAAAAGTAATGGTTGACAAATATATGTTTTCAAAACGTGAAACAAAGTAGAGATTGATAGTTGAATTGATCAACTAAGAAAATACCCGATCCAAGATAAATCTCCGATTAATGTCAAACCAGTTTATTTTCAAATCTAAAATTAAATAGAATAAAATATGAAAATGATTTTCTCTTAATCATATTATTTAAAACATTTTTTTTTGTACTGGTAATAATAGTGACAATAACGTAAATTATTGTCTAGTAAGTGTGCATTCACTGAAATAAGTCAGTGCTAATGCACCCAATAAAATAATTTTAAGTGAGTAATTTAATTACTCAAACTAAACCACATAACAAAATAATTAATCATATGGGTAAAAACTAGGGTGTTACAATCCTTATCTATTCCCGTTCACAGGAAGAGCATGAGGAGCATCTAAGGGTAGTATTACAAGTCTTGAAGGATTGTAAGTTGTATGCGAAGTTATCTAAGTATGAATTTTGGTTAGAGGAAGTCCAATTTCTAGGGCATGTGATTAATAAGGAAGGAATATCAGTAGATTCGGCTAAAGTTGAGGCAATGCTTAAGTGGGAGTGACCTGAGTCAGTAAGTGGGGTGAGGAGTTTTTTAGGACTAGCTGGATATTATCGGAGATTTATAGAAGGTTTCTCGAAGATTGTGTTGCCTATGACGCAGTTGACGAGAAAGGGTACAACTTTTGTTTGGACAGATGAATGTGAAAAGAGTTTCCAAGAGTTGAAGAATAGGTTGACCACATCAGCAGTGCTGACTTTGCCAGATCCTTTAGGACAATTTGACGTATATTGTGATGCGTCATACGAAGTGTTGGGTTGTGTGTTGATGGAAGAGGGAGGAGTAGTAGCTTATGCTTCCAGACAATTGAGAATTCATGATAGGAATTATCCGACCCTTGACCTGGAGTTGGCAGCTATAGTGTTCACATTGAAGATATGGCGACACTATCTGTATAGAGCTAAGTTCGTCGTGTATAGTGATCACAAGAGCTTGAGGTATCTGTTCTATCAGAAGGAGTTGAACATGAGGCAACAGAGATGGATGAAGCTTATCAAGGAATATGAGTTTGATCTTCAGTACCATAAGAGTAAGTTGATCTACAGTGCCCGAGGATATAGAGCTCAAAAAGATGATTCTGGAAGAGGCACATAAAAGTAAGTTGAGTTTTCACCCTGGAGCCATGAAGATGTATCAGGATTTGAAGAAGATGTTTTGGTGGTCGAGGATGAAGAAGGAAGTGGCAGAGTATGTTATATCTTGCCTAGTGTGTCAGAAGGCTAATATTGAGCATCAAAAGCTGAGGTAAGAAAAAAAAATAAGGACTTAAGAGGTAACTTAAGTTACCTCGTGGATAGAAGAAGCAGAGGATAGAAAGACCAGAGAGCGTAGATAATAGGCAGAGAGAAACTTGGAGCTTCCAGCCCCGTTTTCGACTTGATCATTCGTCCTATCGAGAAACCGACTACACCATTGAAATCGTGGCAACAACGTCTCCTTAAACCTAGCTTTATTTTCTCATCTAGCCTAAGGTAAACCTATGTCCTTATTATGCCTAAATTTCGTCGGCAATGGTATTGAAGTTGCCTTCCTATTCGTTTATCGGTTTCCAATTTCCTCTTCAGGTTAGGGTTACCCGTAAAGTGTTCTTCACGATGATGTATTAAGGTGAATTTTTGGAGGCCCGGAGACCCTAGCACTAGTGGAAATTATGTAATATACGGGAACGATTTACGTCAGTTAACCATATGTTTGTCGTTAAAAAGGAGGCGGTGGCAGTTTTGTAAATATTAAATCACTATTTACGTTAGTTGTTTAATGAACTGACGTTAAAAGTGATATGCAAGAATGTTTAACACTTTTAACGTCAGTTATTTATACAACTGACGTTAAAATTGTGATTTTTACTTCAGTTAAATAAAAAACTGACGTAAATAATCCTATATTCTACTTATTCCTATCTTTCTTTCATTGTCATCTCTCTCGTTGTCACTCTTAACGCAGATACCTCCATATATATAGTGCTTTTTATTTCTAATCTTAGTTAGCTTGAATTAATAAACAAATTCATGTGCAAATTAAAATAAATTAATAAACACTTAATATAAAACAAGTTATATATATAATCAAATCGTATCTCATTGAAGTGATTCATAAGTTACAATTACATGATTAAAAGATAAAACATTTCTGCAACATAGCCCTAAAATATAAAAACGTTTCTGATTCAACATTAGTTTCTTCTCAGTCCTATCCTCAATGGTTGCATGATCCGGATCCCCTTCGTACCCCTCAGTTGAAGTCCTTGATGCTCCATCTGAGGCCACAGTCACTTACTGCAAAATCAGAGGCCAACAAGGGTGCACTCGATCTGTTTCAGCAATGGTCTTGGGACAGTCACTGGCTGCCAAAGCTGAGGTGAGCAACTCACATTATGTGATTTACTCAACGTCAGAAGTTGCTGGCTATCAAAACTGGGGTGAAAGTGAAACCTTATCATCCATGTTATATGATTTACTCAACCTCAGAAGTTGTTTGACCATTAAGACAGAAACCTTTGAGGCTAGGTATAGGAAGAAATAATAAAAATCTCAAATATGGCAGAGCCATATTGTGAAGAAATAGAAAACAAAATATAGGGGAAGAAATGTGTGTATTATAGAGGAAGAATGGTACTTTATACGGAGAAGAGACTGCCAAAACTGAGTCTATAAACTTAATGTTCATTAAGAGGATTAAGTTACAAGGCGCATGGGAAGGTAGCACAGTAGTCAAAGCTATAAATGTTTTTGCAGAAACTGATAAACCTTTAACGTCAGTTGTCTTAAATAACTGACATTAAAACTATTTTTAAAATAATAAAATATATTTTTAACGTAAGTTGTTTAATACAACTGACGTTAAAAAAATGAACTTTTAACGTCAGTTGTTGTACATAACTGACGTTAAAAGTTCAATTAACGTCAGTTCTTTGTAACAACTGACATAAAATATGTATTTTGGTTATAACATTTACACCCGCGCGCTCTGTATGCCTTCTTCACTAAGCTTTGTCTCTGTTCTTCTTTTTTCATCACTCTCACTCTCACCGCGACGGCTTCTCCACCACCACCGTGAGCTGCTCTCCACCGCCACCACCGCGAGGGCTTCTCCACCACCACCGTGAGGTACGTACACTCTTTCTCTCTCTTTCTCTTAACCCTAACTCAGTTTTTCCCGCTCACTCTCTGCCTTGTGAACATTGCGCGCACTAACTCTCCTTGTCCCTCTGACTCTCAGCAACCACATCGAACGTTGGCCACCACTCGAGCTCCCCTCCCCACCACCACGCGAGCACCTATTTCTGGTGAGTTCTTTAGGGCACTAATTCTTTTTTTGGTTTTGAGTGTATGTTGAAACTGTAGTCTCTGTAGTTGAAACTCAGAGTTTGAGTTTTGTTTGGAATGGCTCTATTTCTGGTCGAGGGCTTTGTGTTTTCTCTTATTTTTCTTCTGCTGTCATGACCTATTTCATAATGGGAAGAAATTTAGAGTTGCTTGTAGCATGTGACATCAACAATTGCTCATTGGAATTCTGTTTTGATAATTTATCTTAATCTGCTTCTTTCTTTTCCGTGTTAAGAAACCTGAAAATGGTGTAAATTTGTGATAATATTTGACCACCTAGATTGTATCATGCTCTCTGGATTGATTCATATGGCTGAGTGGTTATAGTACTGGATATAGTAATAGTCCTAATATGTGTTGTTGCCTGCTTGATGAGAAGAATGATGTGAGATTACTGTGGAAATAAACCACCTAGCTTGTATCATGCTCTCATCTGTCATTTTTCAAAAACTAGTTTTCAATCTCCCGTATTGTGCTTATATTGGATATATATTTGTATATCTACAGAACCTATCTAGCTATGGATCGTAGTTGGATGGTTTGTAAGCGCACAAGTGTTGAGTATTTGAAGGGAGTGGGAGAGTTTATAGAATTTGCTCAAAGGAATGTTCCTAATAGTAATGGAATATTCTGTTGTCCTTGTGTCAAGTGTTTGAATACGAGGAAATGTACAGTGAAGGATATATGTACTCATTTGATTTGTGAAGGGATTTGCTTGAGTTATACAAGATGGATATGGCATGGTGATGTGTTGTTGAGTACTAAGGCAAGTGTCTCCCAAAGTGAGGACGTTGACGTAGATATGGAGGATGATCGAGTAGAGGACATGATCCGTGATATTGGACAAGAATCTTTTCATCGAGCACATGTGTATGATAGGTTGTGCGGTAATGCAGATAAGCCTTTGTATCCAGGGTGTACTACTCATACACGGTTGTCGGCGGTGCTAAAATTGGTTTGTGTGAAGGCGAGAAATGGTTGGAGCGATAAAAGCTTCACTGAATTGCTTGAAGTGTTGAAAGACTTGCTTCCGGAGGACAACACATTGCCTGACCGTAACTATGAGGCCAAGAAAGTATTGTGTCCGATGGGTATGGAGTATAAGAAGATACACGCATGCCCCAATGATTGCATATTCATGAAGACAATCACGATTGCCCCAAGTGTGGGTTATCACGATACAAAGTGAAGGGTGGTGATGATGGTGATGATCTTGATCATTCGATTTGTGATGCGAGAAAAAAGGGGTCCTCCTACGAAGGTGTTGTGGTATCTTCCAATAATTCCAAGGTTCAAGCGATTGTTTGCCAATGTGAAAGATGCGAAGAATCTTAGATGGCATATTGATGAGAGGAAACATGATGGAAAGGTTCGTCATCCTGCTGATTCTGTGCAATGGAAGAATATTGGTACTATGTTTCTGGATTTCGCCGATGAGCCAAGAAACCTAAGGCTTGGACTTGCTACGGATGGAATGAATCCATATGGTAACATGAGTAGTATTCATAGTTCATGGCCTGTTCTGTTGATAATTTACAACCTGCCCCCTTGGTTGTGCATGAAGCGCAAATACATGATGTTGTCTATGATGATTTCGGGCCCAAAGCAACCGGGAAATGACTTATATGTTTATCTAAGTCCCTTGATTGAAGACTTGAAAACGCTGTGGGTGGAAGGTGTTGATGTAGTTGATGGGTATTCTCATGAGACTTTCAAGCTTCGTGCCATGTTATTTTGCACCATCAACGACTTTCCAGCATACGGTAACTTGTCAGGGTACAGTGTCAAGGGGTATAAAGCATGCCCTATATACACTCAGTTGCATCATGGAAAGAAGATGGTTTACCTTGGGCACCGGAGATTTCTTAGACGTGATCACCCATATCGTAAGATGAAAAAAGCTTTTAATGGATGCCAAGAGACTGAAGATGCTCCGGCGGCCTTAAATGGAAAGCAGGTTTATCAGAGAGTAAAGGGCATCGATGTTATACTCGGCAAGTCCAAAAAGAAGGGTAAAACTGCTGAGAAAAACATATGGAAGAAGAGGTCGATATTCTTTGATCTTCCATACTGGCGCAAGCTTGATGTCAGACACTGCATTGATGTGATGCATGTGGAGAAAAATGTGTGTGATAGTGTGATCGGGACGCTTCTCAACATTCAGGGCAAGACAAAGGATGGTGTGAATGCTCATCTCGACCTCGTTGCTATGGGTATACGAGAGCAGTTAGCTCTAGTTGTTGAGGATGGTAAGCGGACTTATTTGCCGCCAGCATGTCATACTTTGTCAAAAAAAAAAGAGACAAAATTTCTTTGGGTGTCTTCAGGGCATCAAGGTTCCACATGGTTACTCTTCAAATATGAAGAGGCTTGTCTCTAGTGATCTTAAATTGGTTGGCTTAAAGTCTCATGATTGCCACATCTTGATGCAACAACTTCTGCTCGTTGCTATTCGTGGTATTGCTCCAAAAAATGTGAGACAAGCCATTACTCGGTTGTGCTCATTCTTCAATTCTATATGTAGCAAAGTCATTGACCCCCGTATGTTGGATGACTTAGAAGTTGAGGCTGCTACAATCTTGTGCCAACTGGAGATGTATTTTCCTCCTTCCTTTTTCGACATCATGGTTCACTTAATTGTTCATTTGGTGAGGGAGATTAGATTATGTGGGCCTATTTTTCTAAGATGGATGTACCCAGTTGAGCGCTACATGAAGATCTTGAAAGGGTATGTGAAGAATCCACATCGTCCGGAAGCATCTATTGTTCAAAGGTATGTTGCAGAAGAAGCTATTGAGTTTTGTTCGGACTACCTTCATAACACGGATCCTATAGGGGTTCCTAAGCCTCGGCATGATGAGATAAGATGTCAAGGTAAGGGTACACATGGTTTCAGAATTAATAGCAAGGGTCGGGAGGAAGTGATTCAAGCACATTTGTATGTATTGAACAACATCGATTCTGTTCAACCTTGCTTATTTGAACATAAAAGAAAGTCAACCAAGAAAACCCTCGAATGAGCGAAAGCTGGTTGTTGAACAAGCATAACAAGACTTTCTTACAATGGTTCAAGGAAGAAATGCTTAAGGATGGTAGTACTGCTTCTGATGACATAAGATGGCTAGCACGTGGGCCTAGCTTCAACGTCATATGTTGGAGCGGATACGACATCAATAACTTTTCTTTTTATATAAAGGAACAAGATAACAAGAGTACCATGCAAAATAGTGGGGTTATGATCGTGGCCGAAGAAATGCACTTCTCTAGTGCAAAGGACACAAAACCCGTTAAAGCACCAACACCTTACTTTGGATATATTGAAGATATTTGGGTGCTCGATTACACTAAGCTTACGGTGCCGGTTTTTAAATGTAAGTGGGTTGATAGTAAAGGTGGTGTACAAATCGATGAATGGGGGTTCACATTGGTAGACCTCAACAAGTTAGGTCATATAAATGAACCTTTCATAATGGTTTCCTAAGCAAAACAAGTGTTCTACATCACTGATCCTTCTAACAAAAGGTTGTCCGTGGTTCTCCAAGGAAAAAGCATGTGTAATGGTAGTGATGAAAATCAAGATTCAAATCTTGATATTCCTGAGACTCCTTATTTTTCAACAAACATGCCTACTATAATTGAGGGAACACAGGTGGACGATGTACATGTCACTCGTGATGATCATCACGAAGTTATATTGATATAGGAAGTTTAAACTTGATTATAGTGTGAGTTTTTTTCTTTTAAGGAAAATGTTTTATTTATCCAGTTTAGTATAGATTTATTTTTATTTATCCATCTGTATTTATTTATCCAGTTTAATATATATTGTTTCTGAACAGGCATACATATGGATCAGTCGGATCACCCACATGCATGGGAGGACACTGTGGGGCCTACACAGGACACGATGGCGCCTACGCCTGATGTTAGTGTAAGTTAACGTGTTATATACTATCTTTAGTCCTTTTTTTTAATATAAGTTTATAATGTTATAACCCTCTAATTTAACATTTTTTGTCCATACGGAGGGATGGAAGAAGGTAATATTTAAACAACTTATTAAATTATATATTATAGTTTTGGTGATGACTTTCATTAATGTTATTGTTATTATTTGAACGTGTGTAGGCATTTAACGACCAATCGCCTCTTCATAAAGATGAATTTAGACACTTGAGGATGCGCTTGGCAAAATTCTTCTTCAAGTATTCTGCTGGAAAAAGAATTGGGAAAATACCTCCTGAATACTTAGATGAGTAGTTTTGTTTTTAGACTTTTTAGAGACTAACATTTATATATACTTAGATTGGTAGTTTTGTTTTTAGAAATTAGAGGCTAAAATTTATATATATATACTTGTAGATAGTTATATTTTTCCTATACATGGGTTTTGGTTTTAAGTCCCCCCATTGTTCCTTTGTATATTTCTTTTCTTTTAGTAATATTGAAATTTAAGGGTACAGTACTTTATGAGACCCTATTTTTGCCAAAGTTGAGTGTTTGCAATTCTGTAACAATATTCTGTGTTGTTGGGATGTTTACTGAATGCAGGGACAGCTGGGGGTAGTGTTATTTTAAAACCGAATTTAAAAAAAAAAAATTCTCTTAACGTCAGTTGTTTCAAACAACTGACGTTAATAGTATTTTTTTAAAAAAAAAAGATACTCTATTAACGTCAGTTTTTTAATAAAACTGACTTAAAAGTAAAACTATTAATGTCAGTTAATTAATACAACTAACGTTAATTTTACACTATTAACGTCAGTTTTATTAAACAACTGACGTTAATAGTTTACTTTTAACGTCAGTTAAACAACTGACGTTAAAATGTTAACTATTAACGTCAGCTGTATTTACGTCAGACAATATTCTGACGTCTAAAATCAATTTTGACTGACGTAAAAAGCACTTATTGCACTAGTGTAGTTCCTTGCATGGCAGATTGAGGGGGATAGGAGTGCGCTCATTTCGTTGCTATGGAGATAGCCTAAGACACTTCATGTGGGAGAAAGAAGCCACCTATCGTTGAAAATGGCTAAGAAGCATATTTTACAGTAATGGCGTAGGGCGACCTAAACCCTACTAGTGGGCGAATAATTGATAATGTCAATATCACATTGGCGACTACTTAGTAGTACCAATAATGATATGGAGATTTTAGGTTTATCGCCGTTAGGTTAAATTTGTGATATTCAAGGCTGCATGAGTTTGCCTGTTGAGCTTCTTGTTGTGTGCTATTTGGATTAACATGCTATTTTTGGTTAATTGGGTTTATTTAAATATTTCATTATTATTTATTATTATTATTATTATTATTATTATTATTATTATTATTATTATTATTATTATTATTATTATTATTATTATTATTATTATTATTATTATTGATAACATGTTTCGTGTGATGATATGCCTTATTTGCTATAACATGCTTAGTTGGCTTCTAGGCGTTGATATATGATATTTTGGAGCGATGCATGTTGGGGAACGTGTAACACCCTGTTTTTCGTAAGTGCTTTTCTTTAAAGCTTGTTTGGGTGGTTAAGTTGGTTTTGTTAAGTTAAGCTGTTTTGGTTGAGGGCTTAGTGGGATTCTTGGCTTAAAAGTCCCTTTCTGGTACATGAGCACGCCCGTGCTTAAAGTCAGAAGCGTGTTTCTGATTTTTAGTTGAGCACGCCTGTGCTCGACAGTGAGTACGTCCGTGCTCAATGTGCTGACCGCATCTTGGTGACGCTAAGTGAGCACGACCGTGCTCAGGTGCAGCCTATATATGTTTGGTACAGAAACCGAGGGTTTTGTTTTAACCCTATTTCTGGTAGCAGAGTGGTTTCTCTCCCTTTTTCCACTAACTCAATCAGTTTTTGAGCGTTGGAGACTCTTGGGAGATCTTTGCTTATCTGTGTCAAGTGTATAGGTAATGTCTCTTTCCATTCCAATTTCCTTTTCGTGTTTTTGAATCGGAAACTAACGTGGTTAATGGGGTTAGTGTAAGGTAAAGGGGGTTCCCCATGAACCCCGGTGTTGTTGAATGTTGTAAGATTAATATGTTGATTGCTATTTTTGTCAATAACATGCTCTATTTGGTTGATTATGTTTTTATATGTATGTTATGAACATGTTGGTTATTAGTATGATGGTTATTGTTGATATGAATATCATGAAGATATGTTGGTTGAATGATTGTTGCCATAACTGTTGGCTGGATGATGATGTTATGACTGGGTTGATGATGTTAAATCTGGGAAATTATGCTACTAAAACGGATTAGGATTAATGCAGTTAATTATTGAATTAATTGGTTAAAACCTAAGTTAGAACTCTGCCCAAAACAGTACTGTCGTGCATTGAGCACAACCATGCTGAACAGGGAGCACGCCCTTGCTCCCAGTTTAAATTCTGGAAAATGGCCGCGCATTAAGCATGGCCGTACAGCAGAGGAGCACGACCGTGCAGCTGAGCATGACCGTGCCGAATAGGAAGCACGACCGTGCTCCATTTAAGCGGCAGCACGCCTTTCACTTGTTAAGCATGCCCATGCTGGGGTTTAAGCACGACCGTGCTCACCCCTCCTAGACAGAAACAGAATTAAAGGACTTAAAGGGTTTCAACCCCCTTTCCCCAATGATGATAAGTTGATATAGCTAATCAAAGATAAAGATTAGACAACTTGGTTAATGATGATCTAAGATAGTTAAAGATGATTAATAAGATGAGATGGTGAGATGTTAAGATGGTTAAGTCGGTATCCGTTGGGTTACCGCACGTTGATAAGTTGTTCCTTGGTGCTTATTGGTCAAGGAGACCTTGACCCCACTGTTTGAGTCTATGGTGTTGTCGATGTTGAAGTCTTGGGTGCTTATTGACCCAAGCATGTTGAGTTGAATCTTGGTGCTTATTGGCCAAGGGAGCCTTGACCCCGCAGTTTGGGTCTAAGGTTACGTTGATGTTGATGTTGAAGTCTTGGGAGCTTCATGGCCCGAGTAAGGAGGTGGTGGAGATTGTTTGTTGTTGTGCCATTTTCATAGAGCATTGGAGTTGTTGGTTGATGGGGGAGGTTCGACATATGGGAGATCGCCCGAGAGTATGGTGATCTAGCCATCAACGGTAGGTCACCCAAGGTTTGGTGACCGCGGCCCCCCGTGATGAGGCATCCATGGTTTGATGCGTTGGCTATCCATGGGGTTCACCCAAGGTTTGGTGAACTGCCGGTGTTGGTGCTTCTATGGCCAATACGGATATGTAACTCCAAAGTCGTTCATCTTGGGTTAGTTGGATCCACATGCATAGTTGGAGTAGTGGAGTAGTGTTGCATTGCACTGCATAGCATACTTGATGTTGATGATGGATGTTGTGATATTGTTATGACGTTGTATGCTAGTTGTTGCCATGCTGTTTGTATACCTTGCTTCCTGTCTCCATGCCGTATTTGTTTACATGATTCTTACTCCCCTCTTTCTGTTTGTTTGTTTGGCCTGATTGGCAATTTGCAGAGAATGACGAGCCGCCTGGAGAGGAGTGACTCTGAGGAGCCACCACTCATAGTTAGGGCCTTTCTTTTGGTAGTTAGTTTTTCAGTTGTAATCCGTACTGTACGGAATGGTTGTACCATCTCTGAATTGTGACATTGGGGTTGGGTCATTTATGTTTATGTTTATCGTTGTTTAACTTGGTTTATTTCCGCATTTGTGAACTCGTTCATGTGGGACTTTTCTACCCAAGGACAAATATTTTATTTATTCAATAAAATGCATGTTTTTATTTTAATTGTTTTTATTTTAATTGTTTTTATATTAAATGCCTTATAACATGCGGGGTAGAAGGGTGTCACAGAACGTATGACATATGACTTAGTCGTGCCTAACCTAATTAAATAATATTTTGTTCATGATGAGTTATGTGATATGACTTGAGATATGAGATTGAGATGATGATGGAAGGTTGAGGGACTAGGTCTATGCATGGTGTTGATCACAGCCGTGTGGGTGGAACATACAAGGTCAAAGTATCCGATTATGGATACCGGAATCATGGGTGAGTGCCCTGTGGATGATGGGATTCGAGGAAGACTACAGGGTGTCCTGATTTGAATATGCTTAGATGCCATGCGAGACAAGTTGTGGTTTTTACTAGTTGTGGTTTTTTGAATGCATGTAAGTAGGATCTGGTGGCTTTTACAGGGTGTTTAGGGGTCATTTCTATTTGGTTTATGTTTTTGGTATAAGTTTTGCTTTTTTCAAGAGGGATACACTAAATGCTTTAATATTAAGAAAAAAAGATTGTGGTCCTATAATGGTTAGGAACACCTGTACACGATTTTAAAACATCAAGTAGTTTTATTGGAGCAGAGCACTATGTATATAGTTTTTCAATCCAAAAAACGGAATCTCTAAGTAAAAAAAAAATAAAAATCATGAAACTATGATTTATACAAAACCGTGAAGCCCTATTTACATATATATTATACAATTGCAATGAAAAGCAAACTATGAAACATAGTGTAAAATGAGACACCCCAATGTCCCATTAAATAAAAACCTAATTTATCTAAAACTTAATCGTAATATTAGCGTTGGACATATATATAAAATCGTAATTATTAAAACCTTAAAGGTAAGAACACAATTTAAACATCACATCACACACATATAAATATAAATACAAATATACTATGCTGATAAACTAAAGAGGGTACTCCATCAGTAGGGTCCCAAAAGATACATACTGATACAAAATGGTATAAGCAGCGGAAACTAAAACGTCACAAAAGACGCACTGGCCATCGACCCTAAACTCAACGGCTGGAGGTCACTGCTCGTCCTCCAGCATCCCCATCAAGCTCCTCTGTGGCCGGCTCATCCGCAGTGTCTTCTCAAAACGAGCACATAAAAGAAACATACATATAAAAGAAATAGGGGATAAGAAACTATCTATCACCATATAAGGAAAATGATACGTAACATATAAACAATATAGGCACATAGACATGCATCACAGATAAATATATATATATATAATAAATATATACAATCATCCTCGAGATATATTATCATCTTCTACCCTTCGCACTCATGCAACTTATGCTGACGTGGCCACCACCAATCCTGTCACACATCCCTTACCCACTCAGGGATGTTAGTCAGTCGTCCAAGCGACGCGTCCCCAAACACCGGTGCACATTCTCATCCGCGGTGAGAATGCTCATGCAAAGCAATGACACTATAGCTGCACAATACACGTCGGTGCACACCCTGGTTCTCTCTCAAGGGTGCTCATGCAAAGCAATGACACTATAGCTGCACAACCTAAATCTAAGTTGGGACGGTCCCGCGAGGACTTCTGACCTCATGTGTTCCAAACACACGGCTGTGATCGACAACATGCATCTATATGGATCTCACCGGCATATATCGAATCATATCCTAGTGCCTTAACCTCTCATCACTATCTCATAGCATATATCACCTCATCAATCTCGTCATAATAAAATATTAATTAATTAAGTTAGGCACTTCTAAATCATATATCATACACTCCCCAACATGCATCACTCAAAAATATCAGATATCATCACCTAGATGTCACTAAGCATATTATTCCAGATAAATCATATTATCAATCAGAACAACATGTTATCAACCATAAACAAATAAATAATAATCACAATAAGAATAATAAAATAATGCTAACATATTCAAACATATTCTAATAAATATAATAAAATAATACTAACATATTCTAATAAATATAATAACTATAATTTAACATGTTAATCCAAACAGCACACAGCAAGCAAGTCAAACATAATAAAACCAGACAACCTCAGATATCACAAAATTAACCTAACGACGATAAATCTACAATCTCCATATCATCATCGGTATCACTAAATAGTCCCCAATGTGATATTGATATTGTCTATTATTCACCCACTAGTAGGGTTTAGGTCGCCCTACGCCAATATTGAATAAAATGTTACTTAGCCATTTCCGACGCTAGATGGTTACTTTCCCCCACCTGAGGTGTCGTAGGCTAGCTTTAGAGCAACGAAACGAGCCCACTCCAATCTCCCCAAATCTGCCTCGTGAGGTTCTCCTACCTCTGGGGCTCCAAAAATTCACCTGAACACATATTCACGAAGTACACGTTACGTGTAGCTCAAATCTGAAGACAGAATTGAAAACAGCTAAACGGATTGAGAGATAACGTCAATACTATGACGGACAGCATTCCGGCATAAAAACATAGACTTACCAAGAAAAGAAAGGTAGGATGATGAAGTAGAAGTCGCGAGGATCACAACGGTATAATCGGTTTTTCAATAGGACGAACGGATTGATCAGAATCAGCTCTGGAAATTTCTCTCTCTTTCTTTCTCACTTCTCCCTCTCACTCTAAAATCTGAGGTTCTGGCCTCTTCTATCAAATTCCACGAAATTCCACCATTTAAATCTTTTTTTTTAATTACTGGGCGCTCAGCGCCCAGCACCAGCGCTCAGCCGCACCAGCGCTCAGCGCTGGTGCTTCTGCACCGCCTCAGCGTGCCAACCGTGGTGCACCACGTGGCAGGGGCCAGCGCTGAGCGCCCAGAAGCCTGCGCTGAGCGCTGGTTTCTGTCCAACACTTCCAGTTCCGATGTTTTCTCGCGTTCTGAGTTCGTTTGAAGTCCGATTGACCTGAAATTTGAAACATAGACTCTTCTATACCTAAGGAATAAGACTAAGCCTTCAAAAATACCTAATCTCTTCCACAAAAATAAATTTCCTATTGTGCATTCTTATGTATTCTAAACTGTATAACTGAAATTCTAGAACACTTTCTTATGCAATTCAATGCCGGTTGATCTCATACTTTTCATGCAAGGTTCCCAACACCTAAACATGAATAGTATACCTTTAATCAAAGTCTTAAACATAGTTATCCAACATATAAATAATGCCTTAAAACACAGATGTTACATAAAAGGATAGGAAATGTGTGATGGTCTTATATATATATATATATATATTAGGGTTTTAATCAAATGATAGGAAATTGAGTGTTAAAAAGAGAGAGAGAGAGAGAGAGAGAGAGAGAGAGAGAGAGAGAGAGAGGGAGAGAGCTTGATTGTGTATACATGAATTAAGTTATTTATATTATTAGTTTAATGCTAGTATGGTGTATAATATAAATTGTTGAGGATGATTTTAGTTGAGCAAAGTAAGGAGCTACCTCTTTGTTTATCAATTTTGATGTCTAATTGTTATCGTCGTAGGAAACATATACACTATAAAATTTCATTCCGAGTTAGTTTAGATAGATGGTTGCTGAATTTTTTTTTTTTTTTAAATTTGATGCTGCCTTTCGTTTGCGTACACATCGACCACACTTTGCTTGGAGTTTAGGTAAGTCATCTAAAATTTGATCCAAAATTTGGTATGATATATTTCCTTTTGTTCTTTGGGTGCATACTTGATCGCGGTAGATCTTATCACCATCAAGTCGTGTACTTAACGACCAATGGAAAATGCTACTGAAAAACACATGTGTTTTAAATTAAATACTAATATATTGAATGTTTATTTACTATTGATGCTTTTGATTGAAGGTTGAGGCGCTTAAACGACCTTTACTTGTAGATGAAGTCTTTGAGCATACCCATGTACGGAAGGGTACAAGTGAGTTTGTTGATGAGAGATTTAGGCGGACTCACGTGAGTTTCTTTTCTTGCTTGTTCTATTTTTTTTTCTTAATAAATTTTATTATATTTTTGACATAATGTCTGTATTTATGAATAACAGGCTAATTTTGAGGCCATGCTTTCTCATGCAATGTCAGAGGCGGCATCCTGCACTGACGGCTCGGTATCCACCCCCTAGATCCCGTTGAGGAGGAAAGGCTTCAAACTCGTCGCTGGGTCGAAGATGTTGGAGGTAAGAAGAAAGGAAGAATTTACGGGATTGGAAACCTTGCTTATGGTTGTGGACCCGATGGCAACTTCACACAGGCAAGTTCCAACCACTCTTAGGAATCACAGGAGATGGTCGAGATGAGACAACGGCTTGATACTAGCGAGGAGGTTTCTCGTCGGCCATTGCAAAACAACGAGAGGTTGACTCGTCAGTTCCAGTCATTACTTAATCATGTCCTCCCAATACTACCAGGTGATGCACAAGATGAGGTGTGACAAAAACAGGACGACCAACAACAGCAAGACAGAAACCCCCAGCCACAATAGTAGGATGACCGGCAGAATGACCATCAGGACTCTCCGGAGTATTAAGATTATTAGATTTATTATTAGTTAGTAATTAATGAGAACTATCTTTTAAATATTAAGCACTTGTTAGACTTTGTGTTATGTATACACTATTTGCATTTAATATAATTTCAATTAGAACTTTGTTACATTTACTATGAATTAGTCATGTTTTCAATTTTATGATTTTTATTAAAATGAATGAAATAATTAATTATTAATGAAAAATATTAATTATTAATAAAAATAAAATAAAATTCCGACGGATATTGTTATCGGTAAAATTATCGACGGATAGATCCGTCGGAAATAGTCTCTCGAAATTCTAACGGATTTTGTCGTTGGAAACTTTATCAGCGGAAAAATCCGTTGGAAAAATCAGTCGGAAAAAATCCATCGGAAAATTCCGTCGGTAACAGCCTCCCTTACCGGCAAATTCCGCCGGTAGCAGTTTCCAACGAGCATTTTACTGATTGATATTTGTTCACCGGTAATCCGTCTTACATTCATATTTCTGACATATTTTTTAGGTTACCAACGGATTTTGGCTATCGGAAATACATGAATTTCTTGTAGTGACCGTGATATTTCTGTAGTCCTTGCTGAGCCTTTCCGTATTTATATTATGCAGCTATAGTGTCATGCTTTGCATGAGCACCCAAGCAGAAATTGGGTGTGCACCAATGTGTACTGTGCAGCTGTAGTGTCATTGCTTTGTATGAGCGCCCTAACTGGAATGGGGTTGTGCACCGACGTTTAAGGACGAGCCGCTTGGACGACTGACTAATATCCCAGATCAGATGAGGGATGTATGCCGGGATTGTGGTGGCCACGTCAACATACAGGATCGGTTGCATGAGCGCGAAGGGTAGAGGATCATAATTTATCTCGAGGAAGCTTGTTATATTCATATGTGATTAATATGTACCCTTGGGTGCAAGAAGAGACGCGGCGGTATATTTCTTTTTACACTGCTAGGTGCAAGAAGAGACTCGGCAGTATATTTTGAATGGTGCCTCTCAGCACTGCTAGGTGCAAGAAGAGAGGTGGCGGTATATTTCTTTTTACACGCAAACAGTGTACTGAGTGCAGCCAGAATGATAGCGTAATAGCTCAGCACTGTTTCGCTGCTACTTATAGGTAGGCGTCTCTTGCATGAGAAAAGGTTTAACCTGGCCCTCCTGGGCTCATCTGTCATGAGCATGGCCCAATAGAAATTTGGGTCTAACCCAATTTCTTTTAATTCTGATTTATTTGCTCTAAGTGTGTGACCCTATAGGTTCCCATAACGTTGGAAATAATATTAAATTATATTTAATATTATAAACAATGAGCGGTGTCTAGCAACACATCATTGCTACCCAAGTAATGAGAAAGTCAGTGATTTGACATAACCTTTCCGTGACCAATGTTAATGTGCATTATTATCCCTTTGTCCTTATATCCATATTGAACATAAGGCATAGAACGTGTCACCCTTGTATAGTTCAATATTATTTTCCTTGATACCCGAGTAGACTTAATATTAGACGAGGTCAATATCTCATATTGACTCATTTTAGCACAGCCATGCATTTTACAGTCTCACTCTATCAAGGGCCCCACATATATTACTCCTGTTATGTAGGAGGGACAAATCCCATCTAGATCACTCACACCTCTCTGCATGACTCGCAGTGTACCCAATGACCGACTTTATAATCATCCTGTTACAGATAACGTTTGACGGTATTAAAGCACACAACTCCTCATGTAGGGATCGTAGTGGTTTCAGGTCGAAGGATTGCATACACCATTGTCACTGTGAGAACTACTTATGACACTCACATAACGTTCCATGTAGTGTTCTCACGGCGGGTCAATCTGGTACATCATTACTCTAATGTGTACCTATGTGTGTGGCTTGATATCTCATATCCATGACCCGTGAGACGTGGTCATCAGTCCACACACATAATAGTCTCGATGTATTATTATTGTCCTTATTTATAATAATACTCGACTATAGATATTTAAGAATAAAGTTCTCTTGATTAATAGTGTCTCACTATCAAGTCATATACTTGATATTCTATTAAGAGTGTGTTTGGGAAAGATTAAATCTTTCCCTTTCAGCTGTTTTCAGAGTGATAAACTGTTTTATGAAAAAATTATCATGTTTGGATACATAGCTTGTTTTTAAAAAAAGCTTTTTTAATCCCCTTTCAGCTGTTTTGAAAACATCTAAGGGACTGGACGGTTTGATGAAATTTTTTCTGATTATTCCCAACTTTTCCTGTATACCCCCCATTATCTCCATTAACAGAACCAAGGAAAAATGAAATTTATCAAGCAAGCATAATACCAGAAAAATCATCAAACAAAATACAGTGAGAACATACATATGTTTTGTAAAAAAAATCAAAGAATATACATATCTGGAAAAAAAAATGAAAATTCTAAAAAATAAGAGCACCATCAGCTCGAACGGGAAGAGGGGATCCTTCATATCAGCGCCATCGGAAACCAGAGCTGTGGGGCGAGATCCATCGCCGCTCGATGCAGCGACGCCGAAGATGTTCAGATCCACGATGTTCAGATGCAGCGGTGCTGGATGCGATGCTCAGAAGGAGTGGGTGTTTACGGGTTTGGGATGACAGTGAGGGGGAGAGTGAGGGAGTGGAACCACCGCGTACCAGCACCGCCAGAACCACCACCTTCTAACGCCTGTTGCATGCAAGGAAGAGTGTGAGGGAGAGAGTGCGAGGGTGGGTTTACGGGTTTGGGGTGAAGGGGAGAGTGCAAGGGTAGGGGTTAGAGTGTTTTGTGAAGGGGGAGAGTGATTGATGTATTGGATAGGAAGGGAGAAGAAAAATGAAGGGAGATTGATGGGTTTACAGTTTACACGTTTTCTGAAGTAAATGGAATGAACCTATAACCCATTTTGATAAAGATAAAATGAAATGAACATTCCAGAATGTTTTTACACAGTGGGTTTTTTGTTTTTTGGTAGATACGGTGGGTTAAAGTGTTAAACAATGATATTTTTTATAATAAATAAATAAAATAACTTCATACCCATTTTCGTAATTTACTATGTAAAAGTGATTATTTTTATACCACCCAAACGAAATAGATTATCTTAAAATAGCTTTTCAGCAAACATACCCAAACAAAAACAGATTATGATTATAATCAATTATCACAATAATCGATTATTTAAAAACAGATTATCAGCATAATCTTTTTTTTCCAGCTTTCCCAAACACACTCTAAATAGAACTTTCTATTCTAAAGACTTTATTACGTTTAAACAAATAACATAATAAACTGAAATGCCTCATATGATAAATAATAGCAAGATACAAAATGTAAGTCCAAAGGAAAAACATTAGCCTATAGGGCTTACACCAACAATCTCCCACTAGCACTAGAGCCAATCAGGAATAATCCTAATACCCAATGATCTAGTGTGACCATCATGCTTCTGCTGAGCAAGTGGATTCATAAGCAGGTCAGCAATGTTGTCAAGTGTTGGTACTCTGCATATCTTCACATCTCCTCTATCGATAATCTCTCGAATGAGATGGAAACGCCTAAGTATATGTTTGGATCGTTGGTGAGGTCTAGGTTCCTTAGCCTGTGCAATGGCTCCATTGTTATCACAATAGAGATCAATGGGGTCCACAATGCTAGGAACTATACCAAGCTCAGTAATGAACTCCCTGATCCAAACAACCTCCTTTGCTGCATTGGAAGCAGCAATATACTCGGCCTCTGTAGTAGAATCAGTGGCTGTCTCCTGCTTTGAACTCTTCCAGCTCACAGCGCCACCATTCAGGCAAAACACGTAACCAGATTACGATCTGGAATCATCTTTATCAATTTGGAAGCTAGCATCAGTGTAACCAATTACAGCGAGCTCTTCCTCACTTCCATATATCAAGAACGAATCCTTAGTCCTTCTCAAGTACTTGACGATATTCTTGGCAGCAGCCTAGTGACTTTCACCTGGATCAGACTGGTACCTGCTCGTTATGCTCAAAGCATACGAGACATCTGGTCGAGTACACAGCATGGCATACATGATAGACCCAATTGCGGATGCATATGAATCCTACTCATACGATCCCTTTCTTCTTGAGTGGAAGGGGATTGTGCCTTTGATAAGCATATACCATATGACATAGGCAAGAGTCCCTTCTTGGATTTATGCATATTAAAGCATCTTAACACTTTGTCTATATAAGTACTCTGACTCAGGCCAAGCAATCTCAGTGACCTATCTCTATAGATCCTGATTCCCAATACATAGGTAGCTTCACCCAGATCTTTCATAGAAAATCAATTCCCTAACCAAGTCTTTACTTGTTGCAAGGTAGGGATGTCGTTTCCGATGAGTAGTATGCCATACACATACAACACCAGAAAGACAACTATGCTCCCACTAACCTTCTCGTAAACACAAGGCTCATCTTCATTTTTGATGAATCCAAACTGTCTTACAACATCATCAAAACAAAGATGCCGGCTTTTGGAAGCTTGCTTCAATCCATAGATTGAACATTGCAACTTACATACCTTGCTGGCATCCTCTGAAGTGTCAAAGCCCTCAGGTTGTGTCATATACACATCCTCAAGGAGATTTCCATTAAGGAAAGCAGTCTTGACATCCATCTACCACATCTCATAATCATGGTATGTAGCGATAGCAAGCAAGATCCGGACGGACTTAAACATTGCAATAGGCGAAAAGTCTCATCATAGTCTACACCATGAATTTGCTTGAAACCCTTAGCGACCAATCGTGCTTTATAGGTATGCACTTTACCATCCATGTCAGTTTTCTTTTTGAAAACCCACTTGCACCCTATGGGTTTTACCCTTTCAGGTGGCTCTACCAAGGTCCATATCTGGTTAGCGTACATGGAGTCCATCTCAGATCTCATGGCCTCAAGCCATTTCTCAGATTCTGGGCCAGTAATGGCCTCCTGGTAAGTCATAGGCTCATCTTGATCCATGAGTAGTACATCACCTTGTTGAGTCATGAGAAATCTGTATCTCTCAGGTTGGTGACATATCCTGCTAGACCTACCCTGGTCTTGTGTTACTTGAGCAGGTTGTTCTTCTGCAACATTTTACGAAGGCTGCTCTTGTTCCTCCATAGGTATGTCGCTACTTTGTGACACTTGAATTTCTCCAAGGTCTTTATTCCTCCCACTGGTTCCTTTGGAGATAAACTCCTTTTCTAGGAATACACCAGTTCGCGCGGCAAACACTTTGCCTTCGGAAGGATTGTAGAAATAGTATCCCTTGGTTTCCTTAGGATACCCCACAAAGAAGCACTTATCGGATTTGGGACCAAGCTTTGTAGAAACCTGACGTTTTACATATGCTTCACAACCCCAAATCTTCATCAAAGACACACTGGGTCTCTTACCAGTCCATATCTCATATAGTGTCTTTTCTACCATCTTGGATAGAGCACAGTTAAGTGTGAAAGCTGCTATTAATAAGGCATGTCCCCAGAAGCAGTTTGGAAGATTTGCATGACTCATCATAGACTGAACCATATCCAATAAAGTCCGATTCCTCCTTTCAGAAACACCATTCCATCGTGGCGTCCTTGGTGGAGTAAGTTGAGATAAAATCCCACACTCTCTTAGATGGTCATCAAATTCTAGGCTTAGATATTCACTGCCTCGATCTGATCGAAGGATTTTAATATTTTTACCTAGTTGGTTTTCTACTTCATTTTTGAATTCCTTGAACTTTTCAAAAGATTCCGACTTGTGCTTCATAAGATACACAAATTCATATCTACTAAAATCATCAGTAAATGTAATGAAGTACTGAAAACCTCCTCTAGCTGTTGTGTTTAGTGGTCCGCATACATTAGTATGTATGAGGCCCAAAAGATCACTAGCCCTTTCACCTTTTCTTGTGAATGGGGTTTTTGTCATCTTTCCCAATAAACAAGACTCACATGTCTCATATGATTCATAATCAAATGAGTCCAAGAATCCATCTTTATGGAGTTTAGAAATGTGTTTCCCATTTATATGGCCCAAACGACAGTGCCAAAGATAGTTTGGTTCACCTCATTTGGTTTGAACCTCTCAGTATCAATGTTATAGATGGGCATCTCAAGATCAAGGACATAAAGCCCATTACTCAAGTGTGCACTAGCATAAAAAATATCATCCAAATAAATAGAACAACATTTGTTCTTTATTATAAAATGAAACCCAATCTTGTCCAAACAAGAAACAGAAATGATATTCCTGCTAATTGCAGGCACAAAATAACAGTTCTCCAACTGAATAATAAGCCCAGTGGGCAAAGTCAATACATAAGTTCCTACAGCTAAAGCGGTAACCTTTGCTCCATTGCCAACTCGTAGATCGACTTTGCCTTTAGGCAATGGTCTACTCCTTTTTAGCTCCTGCACATTTGTACAAATGTGAGAACCACATCCAATATCTAATACCCATGATGCAGAAGTAGATAAATTGACTACTGTAACAAACATACCTGAGTTGGAAATCCCACTTCCATTCTTCTTGCACTCTTCCAGGTATTTTGGGCAGTTCCTCTTCCAATGTCCGGTCTTACCACAATGGAAGCACGTGCCCTCCTTGGCCACTCCGCCAACAGGCTTCAAGTCAGAAGTGCTGGGTTTGAACTTGTTGTTGTCATTGCCCTTGCCCTTCTGCTTGTTCATACGCCTCTTGGGCTTCCAGGACTGCTTCTTGCCTTTTCCAGGTTGGACCATCATAATGGTATTCCCTTTTCCCTTATTGATGTTGGTTTCAGCAGTTCTCAACATGCCCAACAACTTTGGCAGTGTTTTGTCAAGATCATTCATAATGAAGTTCATGACAAACTGATTGTAACTCTCCGGCAACGATTGCAGGATCAAGTCAGTGGCCAACTCTTGGCCCAAAGGGAAACCCAACTTCTCGAGATTCTCAATGTACCCAATCATCTGAAGCACATGAGGACCCACCGGGCTTCCTTTTACCAGCTTGCTTTGGAAAATAGCTCTGGAAGCTTTGTACCGCTCATGCTTGCTTGCTCTTGGTAGAGCATCTTGAGGTGTTCGATCATATCAAACGCCTCCATGTTCTCATGTTGCTTCTGAAGCTCAGAGTTCATGGTAGCAAGCATAAGACAGCCAACATCCAAGGAATCATCCTGATGCTTCTTATAAGCATCTTTGTCAGCCTTGGGTGCACTAGCAGCTGGTGGCACATCTAACATAGCCACTTCAAGAACATACAACATTTTCTCTTGCTTGAGGACAATCCTCAAGTTTCTGTACCAGTTCAGAATGTTTGTTCCAGATAGTTTGTCCTTCTCAAGGACAGATCGCAATGACAAGTTACTTGATGTGTTTGATGCCATGGTAATCTACATAAAGAAATATACAAAATATAAGTATCATGCTATAAAATATTTAATTAGCTCTTTAATTAAATACGCCTTCCACTATTTTACTCAAAACAATGACCCTCAACATTGATTCGAAAAATCCTGTTGGAAGATTTTCTAGTGGGCCAAGATCCATATTTCACCTAGCTTCAAGTCAGCTTTGGCCGATTGCTTAAAGTTTGGTTATTTAGGTAGGAAACACTTTCCAATTACATCTCATGTAACACTTGGATAGTTGGGTGAATAACTCTTTATTCTAATCCATCTCATAGACTAAAGCCCAACTCAATGCCTCTAAGTCTTTCAATCCTATTGAATATGACTTAGTTAAGTTAGGCCCAATAGATAGCAATTAGACATTACAATTGTCCCATTGCATCTCACTAGTATAGAAAAATGCACCCCGCTTTGGCGGACCTACACTCATTCGATATTAGCCTTGACTAGTGTTGTGCATTGGAATGCTTTTAAACTTAATATTTCCTTTAAGGGATTTAATTAAAGTGATCTCACCGTCAGTTAAACTCTTTAACATGCCATACATACATACATACATACATACATACATACATACATACATACATGCATCTCATACATATATCAAGAGCAAATAAATGTGATATGGTTATGTCCCTAACGCATTGATTCTCCCAAGTCAATGAGAGAATCTTAACTAAGTCCTAGGAGCGTCCAAGCTTCCCCAAGCATGAACTCCCACCAAGTCCTTTTATGACGTCGCCTTCTTGTCTTCATCATTACATTACAAATAAAATAGAAACCTCGTTTTACATACGAGGGGAGCGAGGTAAGAATAGAAGGTACAAATGGAATATAAGAGAGGCACAACACACAAGCCGTATTTCCAAATATAAACCAAAAGAAAAAAAAGGACTAAGGCCATAACCACTCATCATGCATCACCAAATAAATAATAACAACCAATAATAATCACCATTATTATTATCAAAATGTTATTAAATAAGGATTTCAAAATCTAAATTTTGAAAACATAACATATATATAATAAATCACATTTATTATAATTGTGTCGTTATTAAAAGGTGACATAAAAGATTTCAAAATTAATTTTGAATCATAACAATCAAAATAATAATACACACTTATTACTATTAATGTTGTCATCAAGAGATATCAAAATATCCTTCTTTATGAAATTAATTTTTGAAATCATGATAAAGCACACATTAATAATATACCAAATAACTATTAATGTTGCAATTAATTGAGATATCAAAATCTTCAAAATTGAAATTCAAATACGTAATTGAACACATGTTAATAATACTTAATGAGTATTAAAATATTGTCATTAAGAAGATGATACAAAATATTCAAAAGGATTTGATTTTGTAATCATAATAATAAAACTATTATATTATCATTAAAACGTTTTAATGCCGCAACTAATTATCACACTACACAGAGGTAGCACGGGGGTTCTGTGACATCGTAGACGACAGCGGCTTCGGGTGCCAACACTTGGACCTTCATGGCCGCGAGAACATGAACTCTTCATGTCTCATTGAACCTTAACGTCGCCATGATAAAAATGAAACCAATCATGTATATATCACATATAAAACAATGAGTCCAGAACAATGTACATATCATATAGATACATCTCAATGTGACTCATATCATATATGAAAAACGAAACATCAAAAACATGTTTTCCAAAACATGGCATACAAATTATTGAAACATTTTTCAGAAAAACAAATTCGCATATAAGCATGTTATCATATATAACAGGTAAACCATGCAAACAAAACCATGGTTTCGCAAGCGGCTCTGATACCACTGTTGGGAATTTGTGCATCAAACAAGCACAACCGAAAAATTCCCACCAAGGATCCTTGCGAATGGTCATGGTTCATGTTTTGAAAATTTGCCTCTTGAAGCGCAGACCTTTGATTTCAGACGCTGCAAATCACGTGCACTACACGAGCCAGCAATGCCTCTACGTAGTCCACACGAACAGATGAACACGTCTCACATATTCAATCAGAATGGCGCCTCTAAGCACTGCTAGGTGCAAGAAGAGACGCGACAGTATATTTCATTTTACATGCAAATAGTGTACTGAGTGCGGCCAGAATGATAGCGTAATAGCTCAGCACTGTTTCGCTGCTACTTATAGGTAGGCGTCCCTTGCATGCAAAAAGGTTTAACCTGGCCCTCTTGGGCTCATCTGTCATGAGCATGGCCCAATAGAAATTTGAATCTAACCCAATTTCTTTTGATTCTGATTTATCTGCTCTAAGTGTGTGACCCTATAGGTTCCCATAACGTTGGCAATAATATTAAATCATATTTAATATTATAAACAATGAACGGTGTCTAGCAACACATCATTGCTACCCAAGTAATGAGAAAGTCAGTGATTTGACGTAACCTTTCCGTGACCAATGTTAATGTGCATTATTATCCTTTTGTCCTCATATCCATATTGAACACAGGGCATAGAACATGTCACCCTTGTATAGTTCAATATTACGTTCCTTGATACCCGAGTAGACTTAATATTAAACGAGGTCAATATCTCATATTGACTCATTTTAGCACGGCCATGCATTTTACAGTCTCACTCTATCAAGGGACCCATAGATATTACTCCTGTTATATAGGAGGGAAAAATCCCATCTAGATCACTCACACCCCTCTGCATGACTTGCGGTGTACCCAATGACCGACTTTATAATCATCCTGTTGTAGATAACGTTTGACGGTATTAAAGCACACGACTCCTCATGTAGGGATCGTAGTGGTTTCAGGTCGAAGGATTGCATACACCATTGTCACTGTGAGAACTACTTATGACACTCACATAACGTTCCATGTAGTGTTCTCATGGCGGATCAATCCGGTACATCAGTACTCTAATGTGTATCTATGTGTGTGACTTGATATCTCATATCTATGACCCATGAGACATGGTCATCAGTCCACACACATAATAGTCTCGATGTATTATTATTGTCCTTATTAATAATAATACTCAACTATGGATATTTAAGAATAAAGTTCTGTTGATTAATAATGTCTCACTATCAAGTCGTATAGTTGATATTCTATTAAATAGAACTTTCTATTCTAAGGATTTTATTACGTTTAAACAAATAACATAATAAACTGAAATGCCTCATATGACAAATAGTAGCAAGATATAAAATGTAAGTCCAAAGGAAAAACATTGGCCTCTAGGGCTTACACCAACACAGAGACCTAAGTTTAGCTTGGGAAGTTACCCCTAAGAGCATTAGGCTTGGAACCTTGAAGGTTACCAACAGTTTGATGGATCAGGTTAGAGAAGGCCAAAAGATAGATAAGTTTCTTTTAGGTTTAATGAACTTTTTGGTCCCTGAAAAGTAGGTGTATTTTGATGTTAGTCCCTGCACTTTTTTTCTTTTGGTTTTGGTCCCTGTAAATTCAAAACTTTTGGTTTTAGTCCCTGCCGTCAGTCACCCTCCGTTAAGTGCTGACGTGGCAAATGGAATGCCACGTCAGCGCATCCACGTCATCAAAAATATTAATATTTTATGCCATGTTGGCTGCCACGTATGAAAATAAAATTTGGTTTTAGTCCCTGAAAAGTGAGTAAATTGTGGTTTTAGTCCTTGTACTTTTTTTCGTTGGTTTTGGTCCCTGTAAATTTAAAACTGTTGATTTAAGTCCTCTTGTCAGTTATTAAGTCTTGATATGGCTAACAGAGCGTCACTTTAGCATTGTCACGACAGTTTAATTATCATTACTTTAAGTCACGTAGGCTGCCACGTCATAGTATTAATTTTTTAAATATATTAACATTAATTATTATTATTTTTAACCATTATATTATTTTAACTTTTATTATTATAATATTATAACTATTTTTTCTTATAAAACATGACTGCAATTTCTTCTTCCTCTTTCTTCATCGTTCCTCCTTCATTCTGCAGTAATCTTGCTTCCTCTTTTTGAAGCGTTTCTCCATACCATCTAATACATTTTTTCTACATCCATTCAGACCCATGCTTTACTTCTTCCTTTACTAATGTTTTCCACTTTCACTCTCTGCAATAAATTTTCAAAGTTGCGACCATGATGCCCTCAACTCAAAAAAGTATAAAAATTGTTGCGGAAGGAGGAAGCAAGACTGCTGCATAAAGATTGTTGTAGTGACAATGCTGACATGGCGCTCTCTTAGCCATATCAACACTTAGCAGAGTGTCACTGACAACAGGGACTAATATAAAAAGTTTTAAATTTACAGGGATCAAAACCTATGAAAAAAGAAAGTACAGGGACTAAAACCAAAATTTACTCACTTTTCAGGGACTAAAACCAAAATTCATTTTCATACGTGGCAGCTGACGTGGCATATTTGCTGACGTGCCGGTACTGACGTGGCACTCCGTTAGCCACGTCAGCACTTAACGGAGGGTGACTGACGGCAGGGACTAAAACCAAAAATTTTAAATTTACAGGGACCAAAACCAAAGGAAAAAAAATACAGGGACTAAAATCAAAACACACCTACTTTTCAGGGACCAAAAAGTTCATTAAACCTTTCTTTTAAAATAGAGGGAGTTGCTTGCTCAAGGTAGAGACCTTAGTTTTAAGGACGGATGTGATGGGGTCTTGAGGTTCAAGGATAGAGTTTGTATACTAGATGTCCCGGAGCTTAGGAAGTTGATCCTTGAAGAAGGACATAGAAGTGGATTAAGTGTGCACCCAAGTGCCACGAAGATGTATCAGGAATTAAAGAGGAAGTTTTGGTGGCCTAGGATGAAGAAAGATGTGGCTGAGTTTGTGTATGCTTGTTTAGTGTGCCAAAAGGCTAAGATAGAACACCAGAAGCCATCAGGAAAGTTGCAACCTTTAAGTATCCCAGAATAGAAATGGGACAGTATTGCCATGGATTTTGTGTTTGGACTCCCGAGGACTCCAGCCGGTTATGAAGCGATATGGATTGTTGTGGATAGATTAACTAAATCTGCCGATTTCATCCCAATGAACATGGAATACCCTTTAGAAAAGTTGACCAGGCTATACATCAAAGAGATAGTTAGGTTACATGGTGTACCTTCTAGCATAGTGTCAGATAGAGACCCGAGGTTTACCTCTAGGTTTTGGACTAGTTTGCACGAGGCTTTAGCTACCAAGCTTAGGCTAAGTTCAGCTTACCACCCGCAGACGGATGGCCAGTTTGAGAGAACCGTCCAGTCCTTAGAGGACTTGTTGAAGAGCGTGTGTGCTAGAACAGTCGGGTAGTTGGGATAAGTTTTTGCCCCTAATAGAGTTCACCTACAACAATAGTTTCCATTCTAGTATTGGGATGGCACCTTACGAAGCTCTTTATGGGAGGAGATGTAGGAGACCCTTGTGTTGGAATGAACCGGGTGACAGTTAGGACCTGAGATAGTGCAAGAAACCACAGAAAAGGTAAGAATGATTCAGGAAAAGATGAGAACGACACAGAGTAGGCAGAAAAGCTACCATGACAAAAAAAGGAAGGCACTCGAATTCCAGGAAGGTGATCACGTATTCTTGAGAGTTACTCCAATAACTGGGGTCGGTAGAGTGGTGAAATCGAAAAAATTTACTCCCAAATTCATCGGCCCTTACCAAATTCTTAAAAGAGTCGGTGAAGTTGCTTATCAAATAGCCTTGCCACCTTTCTTGTCCAAACTTCATAATGTTTTTCATGTGTCACAACTTCGTAAGTACATTCATGACCCAAACCATGTGATAGTCCCCGACACGATTCAGTTAAAAGACAGTGAGCAGCAAGGGTTACGAGTGAAACACTCAAAATTGGCACTTTAGGCAATCCTAAGTGTGACGACAGTCTCTCTCATTCTTCCCCCTTGAACCCAATCCTTGTTTGGCGTTCTGTTCATAGTTAAGAGAGTACAATCACGCGCTAGTGCCAATTAGCAAAGGTAATGGTCTTTCCCTCTTCTATTTCCTTTTCTATTTCATGAATTGGGAACTAATGGGTTAACCATGTTTGTGTTAACCAAGGCTTGGGAACATTCGTTGAGCCGTTCAAGTACAATCACGCGCTTGTGCCAATTCCGCGTTTGATACAATGTGATGTTCTCTATCTGTTGTTGGTTTTAATTTTTTAATAAATGGTGCATGTTTCATTTTATTTTCCTTATCATTAATTCTTTATACGTATGCGAGGTAGAGGGTGTCACACACATCATTAGCAAAAAAAGAGAACAATGAAAGTGTTACATTATTATATCAAATTACAAATAAGGTTTTTCACTTCTAATGAATGCTTTTCACTGTTTTAAGTAGGTGTCATCATTGGGTTCACTGATAGGGTAATGGCACTAACATTTGACATCGCTTCCCACCTAGGAATCATTCTGGTAGTGATATCCCTACCTTCCATGCTTATTTGTGTTCACTTTCTGTGAATTGTAAGTACACTGATTGTGAAGGCAAATGCCTTTTTCCTCTTTGTTTTCTTGAATGTCTTTCTGTAACTAGAAATGACCGGCATATTACTCTTATTTATTTTACGGTTCATTATTATACCGTGAAGATTTGATTCTAAGTAGGGGTGTAAGACACGAACCAATAACATGATGAACTCGAAAACCCGATGGTGAATGATTCGGTTCTCAGGTTCAAGGATTCTAGAACCAAACCCGTTCTTGAATGGTTTGGCTTGGTTCGAGTTTTGTAGACAAAAAATTCAAAACCAAACCAAGCTAAACCATTATTTATTGATTCAGATTTTTTCCACCTAAAACTGAACCAAACTGACCCTTTACACCCCTAATTCTAAGTTCTATTGTCATTGTTTCTACAACAAAGTAGAGACCAACATACAGTATGCAATTAACGTACGTTTATATCTTGATTCATATAGTATCCTATTATTCTTAATATTAGTAATCTTGTTATCATGTTTCTACAAGTGTGCTTGCCAGGTCATCTTTATCTTTACATATTTCTCTCCTTTTGTGTCAAATTTTAACTTTCCTTTGGAATTTATTCAAACATATTGAAGAGAGTGATAATAAGAAGGCTCAATTTGAATAATAATACTTTCAAAGAAGAGGTCGAACAGAGTAAAAAGAAAAATAAATGGTTGTTGTTAGGTGATATAAAACCAACAAATTGTGGGGTTCATGATATTCGATATTTGGGCCAAAATGTATGTAGTGTACCTTGAAGAACATGTGTTTGTACAATGTTGGAATCAACTCGCCCATAAAAAATTTTCTTTCCTCTTCCCACCACTTTTCATATTCGCGGTCACTTCCTTCAAGCCCTTCGCATCCTTCCATGCTAGTCAACATTTTCCAGATTCTCTCTGTTTTTGGGTCAAGATCCATTTTAGGTCTTGGCTTAAGTTTCTTTTCAAATTCAAATCCCTCATAGGGTATTGTTGAAACACAAGCAATCATATACTCACAGAGTTGCACACACAGTAGTTCAAATAGAGAAAATAGAAAAAGTATAGAGAAGGAAATTTTATTCTATACTTGCACACTACTTTCACTACTGTTGTATATCTATTACAACTTACATTGTGTACATTATATAGAGTTCACATCTGCTATTGCCCACTTATTCAATTACAACAAACTACCTAACTAATTACTAACAGCAAGTAACTGTTCCTAACAAACTATAAAGAAACATATTTTACGCATACACATATGTACAACACCTATGTATTAAACACAATGTAGTCTGTCTAACTGACACACCTGTGTACTACACCCATGTACGATATCTAACTACAATTGTTGTACATATTAATACACCCATGTATTATATCTGTGTATCTATTCAAGCTACACTACCTAATTCTGAATTAACTCCAACGCACCCCCTTAAATCAGAATTAGCCAAAAACATAATAGCTTTCCCGGATCCCATATGGAATTAGCCTCCATAAAACTACATACATAGCTACCAGGGTCCCATTGTTGACCCTTTTCAAAGCTCACTGAAAAAAGTATTGGCTAATCATTTCTAGTTAGCCTTCCCTGACTCTTATCACAAGATGTGTTGTGCTTCATCCCATTGTTTAATGAATTTGGAACCCCAACTGGTTCTATTGATTTGGATTGAACAACTACTGAAACACTTAAAGATGTTTGAGTACCACTAGGTTGAAATTCTTTCAACTCATCATCTACCTCACTAGAACCCACCATGTTCCTAAGCACCAGCACCCTTTGTAGGCACCCCATTGGAGTTAACACTTTTCACTTTCTTCTCCAGCTTGCTATTATCACTAGCATTCACAACAACTGCAACTCGCCAATCTGATTTCTTGGCTACTAATAATCCCTTGCTCCTACTTCACGATTTGGTTTTGGAACCTTGGATCATTAACTTGACTCACCTTTTAAAATGCCAGTCCTACACTGATTCTTCTTGGCACTCCCTGTGCATTGCTGTCCTCCTCAGGTGCACATGCCCCATCAGCCACCATACAAGGATCACGGCACTGCGGTTCCAGCGACGGACGGCTTCGTCGCCTTCGTCCATCTTGTTTTCCATTCCTCAACTTGATTCTTCAGTTCATCATCACTCTGAAGATTCACCACGTCGTTCTTAGCCTCCTCTTCGCTCATAGGATCGACAACTTCCTCTTCAGACTCATCATCTTTCAACTCATTTGTTCCAGTCTTCACAGCGGTGTTACGGGTTTCAGGTCGCACGTGCAGGATCTACCCTGGAAGAAGGGCTCAACCGTGAAGAAGGTGCAGAAGCCAGAGCCAGAATGCAAGAACACTGATTGGAGGATGATATGATGAAGGGGGTGCCTCTGGGATCTGTTGCAGATAAGAGAAATCTCGCATGGGAAGAACCAAGAAAAATGCCAAAGGAGGTGAAGGTTGTAGTTCCATAAGAAGAGGAACCAGAACAATGGCAACTAAAGATCTTGGAAACAGAGAATGTTCTAATGATTGCTTGTGAAAATGTGTTTGTTCTTGAGAAGGAAGGTTTTCCTTTGGGGATTGAGATAATGAATCGAAATCACTCATGTCTGGTGACAATGAGAGGAAGCCAACTTCAATATTGGTCAGGTCTTGCTGGTAGAGTAAGAGTGCACAAGGAGAAAGATCGGTACACAAAGGTTGAACAAAGACTGAAGTGCCTTGCAATGGCCAAGAATCGATGGATTTTGGGAAGACCAGCAAGGACATGGCTATGGCAGGAACGTTCGGAGCAGAACCTGCACGTGCGACCCGAAACCTGTAACACTGCTGTGAAGACTAGAACAAATGAGTTGAAAGATGAGAAGCCTGAAGAGGAAGTTGTCGATGCCATGAGCGAAGAGGAGGCTAAGAACGACATTGTGAATCTTCAGAGTGACGATGAACTGAAGAATCAAGTTGAGGAATGGAAAACAAGAAGGATGAAGGGGACGGAGCCACCGTCGCTAGAACCGCAGTGTCGTGATCCTTGTATGGTGGATGATGAGGCATGTGCAGCTGAGGAGGGAAGCAACACACAAGGAGTGCCAAGAAGAATCAATGCAGGACTAACATTTCAGAAGGTTGGTCAAGGAATGATCCAAGGTTCCAAAACCAAATCATGAAGCAGGAGCAAGGGATTACCATTCCTTTGATAGCCAAGAAATCAGATTGGCGAGTTGGAGTTGTTATAAATGCTAGTGATAATAGCAAGCTGGAGAAGAAAGTGAAAAGTGTTGACTTCAATGGAGCACTGGTGCTTAGGAACATGGTGAGTTCTAGTGAGGTAGAAGATGAGTTGAACGGGTTTCAACCAAGTGCTACTCAAACACCTGTAAGTGTTTCAGTAGTTGTTCAATTCAAATCAACAGAACCAGTTGTGATTCCAAAGTCATTAAACAATGGGATGAAGCACATCACATCATGTGGTAAGAGTCAGGGAAGGCTGACTAGAAATAATCAGCCATTACTTTTTTCAGTGAGCTTTGAAAAGGGTCAACAATGGGACCATGGTGGCTATGTGTGTATTTCTATGGAGGCTGGATCTTTATGCTTCAAAATATGGGATCCAGGAAATCTACTATGTTTTTGGCTAATTCTGACTTAAGGTGGTGTGTTGGAATTAATTCAAAATTAGGTGGTTTACTTTGAATAGATACACAGATGTAATATTTGGGTGTATTAACATGTACAACAGATGTAACTAGATATCGTACATGGGTGTCATACATGGGTGTATCCGTTAGAAAGAACACGGTGTCTAATGCCTAGGTGTTGTATATAGGTGTATGCGTAAAATATGTATCTTGATAAGTTTGTTAGAAATAGTTACTTGCTATTAGTGATTAGTTAGTTAGTTGTTGTCACTGAATAAGTGGGCAATAAGAAATGTGTGACTCTATAAAATGTACACAATGTAAGTCAACATGAACAAGTTGCAAGTGACAACAGTAGTGAAAGTAGTACGTATAGAATAAAATTTTCATTCTTTCTTCCTTCTCTATACTCTTTCTATTTTCTGTGTGAACTATTGTGTGTGCAACTCTGTGAGTATATGAGTGCTTGTGTTCCAACTGGTATATACAAGACAAGTGCATTTTGTTCTTCCATTCCAGATGCATTGCTCACCTTTAGATTGAGTACTTTCATTTTATCAATTATCTCATCTATCATGAAATTTGATAAAACGTTAGACACTAACTATAGGGTATTCTGACACATCAGTTGTTTGGCATTCTTAGGGTTTTAAAAACAAGTTTCTAATTGAAAGGGAACATTGGTCATTTCTCACTTCAAATTTAGAGCTCTGTTACTGGATTTTCTAGATGCGACACTAGAATATGAAGTGTCTTTTATAACCACAACAAGCGGTGTTTCAACAGTTTTTGGGACATTCTTCCTTACATACTTCCTCTTTTTGCTTTGGTTCTCTTTAAACTCTGTTATCTAAGTTGCAGGATTTTGACTTCCGAGCTTTCCCACTACAATTACCTTTGGCCTATGTTTTCTTTGATTGAGTGCTTTATGCTCTGGTGTCGTGTTCACGTCAACGCCCAAGTTACCTTTGCTTCAATAAATGTTACTATTTGTGCCCTTTTGAACCCCGCTTGTTGATTATGAATATATAATTTGCTGGATAAGCCCATTGTCACATTCTTGACTTCTCGGCTTGTCTTTCTCCTGACTTATACTTTTAGCATGGTATACTCTCGTATTGTACAAAGTTTGTTATCTACACACTTTAGCTTATCTATTGTTGTTTATGGCTTTCTAGGTATCTTGTCCACACAAGCTCTTATTCTACTTTTGTTTCCACAGATGTTACTATTTGAGATCTTTCTTGTTGATGATGAATATACGATTTATTATAGAAGTCCATCGTAACATTCCTGGTCCATTGTTTATGTATTGATTGAGAGGATTTCATGAAACTAAGGGCAACATCGAGGTACTAATTGAACCCTTTCTTGTTGATGATGTATAATTTGTTCCATAAGTCCATCGTAACATTCCTGATGCCGCCCCTAGTTTAATAAAATCCTCTAAATTAATACCCAATACAATGGATCAAGAATGTTAAGTTGGACTTCTGTAACAAATTCTATATTCATCATCAACAAAAGTAGCCTGAGCGTTCGCATGGACAAGATACGCAGAAAGCTAGAAACAATAATAAATAAGCTTAAGTGTGCAGATAACAAACTTTGTATAATACTAGAGTATACCATAGCTGAAAGACTAAGTCAGGAGAAAGACAAGCCAAAAAGTGAAGAATGTTACGATGGACTTCTGGAGCAAATTATATATTCGTCATCAAGAAATGAGGTTCAAAAAGGCTCCGATAGTAACATTTATGGCAGCAAAGGTAGCTTGGGCGTTTACTGGTACACGACACTAGAGCACAAAGCACCCAAATAAAGAAAACATGGGCCAAAGGTAATTGTAGAGGGAAAGCCCAGAAGTCAAAATCTTGCAACTCAGAAAATAGAGTTTAAGGAGAACCAAACCAAAAAGAGGAAGTATGTAAGGAAGAATGTCCCAAAAATTGCTAAAACACCGCTAGCTATGGTTATAAAAGAGACTTAAGATTCTAGTGTCGTATCTAGAAAATCCAATAGGAGAGCTCTAAATTTTGAGTCTTAAATGAGCAATGTTCCCTTTCAATCAGAAACATGTTTTGAAAACCGTCAGAAGGCCAAACAGCTGATGTGGCAGAATACCCTACAGTTAGTGCTAACATTGCATCAAATTTCATAATAGATGAGATAATTGATAAACTGAAAATACTCAACCTAAGGGAGAGCAATGCATCCGGAATGGAATAGCAAAATGTGCAAATTCTGTACAAGGGACATGGTTCAGTTGTACCCTATGAGGGAATTAAATTTGAAAAGAAAAAGAAGCTAAGACCTAAGGTGGATCTTGACTTAGAAATAGATAGAATCTAGAAAATGTTGACATGCATGGAAGGAAGCAAAAGGTTTGAAGGAAGTGATAGTGAAAAGGAAAAGTGGTGGGAGGAGGAAAGAAATCTTTTTCATGGACGAAATGATTTCTTCATTGCACGAATGTGTCTTCTTCAAGGTGCACCACATACATTTTGACTCAAATATCGAATATCATGAACCCCCTGATTCACCAATTCTATATCACCTCATAACAACAATTTATTTTTCTTTTTACTGTATTCAACCTTTCCTCTGAAAGTATTATTATTGATATTGAACCCTCTTATTATCATGCTCTTCAATATGTTTGAATAAATTCTACAGGAAAGTTAAAATTTGACACAAAAAGAGAGAAATATGTAAAGACAAAGATTATGATATGGAAACCACGCTGTAAAAACATGATAACAAAATTGCCAATATTAAGAAAAATAAGATACTATATGAATCAAATCTTCACATTAAAAAATCTTTAATTAATGAACCGTGAAAGAAATAAGAGTTATATGCAGACCATTTCTAGTTAAAGAAAGACATTCAAGAAAACAAAGAGGAAAAGGCATTTACGTTCACAATCAGTGTACATACAATTCACATAAAGCGAACACAAATAAGCATGGCAGGTACAGATATCATGAGCAATACATTTCCTACAAGTGAAAAACCTTATGTATAATTTGATATAACGATGTAACACTTTCATTATTCACTTTTTTGCTAATGATCTATGATCTATTAACTTATCAACAAATATTAATTAACAAAATTATCTCTGTAGAAGATAGACGTTTTTCACAGTGGAAAGGGTCAGTGGTTGATTCGGTTATAGGAGTTTTCCTTACTAAAAATGTTTCTGACCATCTTTTAAGGTGAATTTAAAATCAAAACCTTTCAACAAAATGTCTCCTACCCCACAAAAACTTCATGCTTTCTTCCTGTCTTTGCATCTCTGCATTTATGTCTCTAGCAACAAAGGTTCCTCTTATGTCAATAATCAGTAAAAGACATTTTCTGATAAGTACTTATTGATTCTGGAAATGGCATGTAAAGACATAAAGGACAAAGAAATTTTTTCGAATCTCGTCCTTTACACTTTCTTCTGGCCCTACAAATAAAGAGAGAAAACTGAAGGTATCGAAACCAGGGAGGTGAAACTAAAGATTGAGAAAAAGGATGCAGGTGACAGGACAAATTAAGAAAACGGGTAGACGTAAATGGGACAAAGATACAAAGGAGCGAAGATACAGTGGATTAATTGGACCATGAAACATTGAGATGAGATTGTGAATACTTGCTAGATAGTATGCATGCAAGGAAATAGATTAAATTGTAACATCATAACTCGTAATTAATGGTTGTCAATTTTACAAAAGAAAAAAAAAGTAACTTCAAAATTCACCATTAATCTTCACCAAAATAATAATAATATTGTTAGTATGAGAAGATAAAAACTGAAAAAGTTTACAACCAGAAGATAAAAAGCTCAAGTACGTAGACTCACCATGTGCAGTTGATACAAACCTTATGAGCAATAACCCTAATACACAACATAGGCATCCCAAAAAAAGCCTACAAGCCACATCCAGCAAGAGAGCACCACAGAAGATACCAGAAAAAGATTACAACCCAGAATCACCCGATAAAAAAAAGCACTACCTGAAGTCACAAGTAGTATGAGATGATAGTGTGAATACTAGCTAGATATTAAGCATGCAAGGAAGTAGATTAAGTTGTAACATCTTAATTCATAATTAACAGTTGTTAATTTTACAAAAGAAAAAAAAAGTAACTTCATAATTCACCATTAATGGTTCTTAATCTTACAAAGGAAAAAAAAAATGACACTACATAATTCTCTTCAGTATAAAAAAAATAATTTATATATATATATATATATATATTCACACACACACACACGTACTTTTTTTTAAAGAACCCTAATGGTTGGTACCACTTCTATTTGGGATTATATGCAATATTTCTTGTACTTTCTTTCCATATCCCCCAAATTTTGATTTTGAGATGCATAGTCACTTGGTCTTTTCCTTTAGCTATATGAGATGAATGAATTTGTCGTTTGATTTAAATACCTATTGTTTGGATTGATAGAAAATAATAGGAAAGAAAATGAGTTGAATCTACCATTTTCTCAGGTTTCGAATAGGCTAATGAGAAAAATAAATGCTAGTGTGAGTCATACAGAAAAAAAATTTCTTTGCCCCACTTTAAAGAAAATGGAGAGAATGAGGAAAAAAAAAAGGTGTGAGGGGCAAAACCCTAAAAAGAAACTCAAATCTAAAAAACACATCACCCTCAACAACAAACTAATATATCAAAGGTTGTTATTTTAAAAGAGAGAAAAAAAAATGTAAATTCATAATTCACCATTAATCTTCACCAAAAAAATAATATTAGTTAGCATGGAAAAAATATTAGATAGTATTGAAGGAAATATATTAAGTTGTAATATCATAATTCACCATAAATGGTTCTTAATCTTAGAAAAGAAAAAATGATGCTACATAATTCATCATCAATCTTAAAATAAATATAGTTCACACACACACACACATTTTTTTAAAAGAACCTTAATGGTTGGTACCACTTCTATATGGGCTTATATGCACTATTTCTTGTACTCTCTTTCCAGATCCCTATTTGGTGTCTTACAATTTTATGAGGTTTACACGAAACTTGGATGCACTAAAAAAAATGAGAGAAATATGAAAAAAGTGTAAATGACGAAATTTTGTAAGTTTCTTGCATGGAAAAATTGTTTTTTAAATGCCTAGTCACTTGGTCTTTTCCTTTAGCTATATGAGATGAATGAATTTGACGTTTGATAATTTTTAGCTCAACTACCCATTTTTTGGATTGATAGAAAACAATAGAAAGAAAATGGGTTGAATCTACCATTTTCTCGTGTTTGGAAGAGCCTGGTGAGAAAAATATATACTAGTGTGAGCCATACCAAAAACATTTCTTTGCCCCATTTTAAAGAAATTTTAGAGAAGGAGACAAAAAGTCATGAGGGGCAAAACACTGAAAAGAAACTCAAATATAAAAAACAAAGCCCCCCAAAAACAAACTAATATATCAATTTTAAAACTAAAGAGCATTATCCTTTAAACTATGTCTTCTCAAAGTCAAGGAGGTGATAGTAACATCCACTTTTTCAAGGTTATTCTTGAAAATAGCCTTCGCGATGGAGAGCTGAGGGTGCCCAAAAGTTTTGTGAAGAAATATTGGGAAGAAGTGTCAAACCCAGTTTTTCTAAGGCTACCAAATAGCGCTAAATGGAAATTTTATTGGATGAAACGTGATGGTGATGTTTGGCTTCGCAATGGCTAGAAAGAATTTGCAAATTACTCATCTTTGGAAGAGGAACAATTCCTAGTGTTTTAATATGAAGAAAAATCTTTTTTTTAAGTCATCGTTCTTGGTACAAATGACTCAGAAATAAAATACCCTTCGCTTAAAGAAGGTGAAGCGGCTAATGAGAGTTATTGTTCTTTGGAAATTATTAACGTTTTTTTCACAATTTGAGGGTAAAAGGTCAAAATCTTCATCACCATCTTCTCAACCTCATATGAAGATGAAAATTCGCCCCAAAGAAGAACCTGAATGGCACTCAATCCTTATAGAAACTAAGCTTGAGATGAAGAGATTTCATTCAAGTGACTTAAAACTCGTAGATAATATGAGCAAAGCGCTTCTCAAAAATGTGAAGAAAATTTTCAGATCTGAGAATCATTTTTCATATGTAGATGTCAAAGAACATATGCTGAGAGAGATCTTTTGATCATACCAAAAGATTCTGGGGAACATCTGCACAATAAGGAAGGATATGCTACCCTTGTTTTCCAAGAGAGAACTTGGGATGTCAAAATAAAGTTATCTTCCTATAGACAACTATCATTTAGTGAAGGTTGGAAGAAATTTTTCCAGGACAATTATATGAAATTGGGTGATGTTTGTGCTTTTGTGCTCCACAAGTACAAAGGAGTTTCATTCAAAGTTGAAATTTTTCGTCTTGGAGAGGATTATTCAAGCACTCCCTTATCTGAAGAATGTACCAATTGACTTCATCACTTTGCAATTTGAGACGAGATCATGGCATATAAAAGTGCTCTGTTATCCACAATATTCATCTTCTAAATTCACTGTAGGTTGGTTTGATTTTGTGAGGGACTATAACTTGAAAAAGGATGATTCTTATTGCTTTAAGGTGATAGATGAGGAGAATCTTATGATCAAAGTTTCAATTTCAAGGGGCAACTATTAAATTTGAGTTACAAAAAAAATATTTAATTTTAAAACTAAAAAGTTCACAACCAAAATGTGAAAAAAAAAAATTCATTCCTTTTATAAGGATGGGATATAGGAACCGATCTCAGGTTTACAAGTAACAACTAGCAAGCATAATAAACAGCAAGAGCAACTTGTGCTAAAAGAAATCAAGTACAAGCTGCAATCAATAAGGTTATCAGAATCACCAAAAAATCCACACACAAAAAAAAATCAAAATTGACTTACGCTAATCTATAGGAACTAATTATATTGAGACCAAGCTTCAACCAAGATTATATAGCAACTGCTAAAAAATGCTAAGAAAATCAAAATGTTAGATTTAAAAAAATAAAAACAAAATCAAGGGTTCAGTTGAAGAAGGAAATTGATGAAGAAGCAGATCAAGGGTTCTCACCAGATTGACTTAGACGCACAAGCCACGGTGATGGTACGAGAAGTTAGGGTTCAACTCGCAGTGATTTCACTCCAATTTGTCAGATGTGATTTGTGGCTGAAAATTGGGACTTAGGGTACTAGACAAGTAAAAGGCTAAAAGTTGTATGTGTGAATCATGGGTTGTGGCTAACCCTACTAGAAAATGAGTTCTTCAACAAAGGGGCCAAAAGTAGGGTTCAGGGGGTTGGCCCATGGATTTTAGCCCCCTTTCATAGCTCAGGGGTAGGGGAAGGTGAATGAAGACATGGTGATAGAAAAAGTGAATTAAAAGGAGGAGGGATGAGGTGGGTATGGTTGATGTTGCGATCAGGGGATGGGGAAGAAAGAAGATGTGGTAAGGGAATGGAAGTGAAGAGAATAAAGATGGATGGGGTTAGTATTAGTATTTTTCTCCTTACCTTTCTTTTATGCTTGATTGTCATTTGGTATTTTTTCCCCTACAAATTTAAATATGCATGACTGCCACTTGGTATTTCCTTCTTCATTTGAATCTATTGATAGTTGCTGGTAGAAAAAAAGGATTACAGTAATATATACTGTCAGTATAAAAATATCTATTAATATTTTGACACGTGTGCTTTTATTTTAATAATTAAGAGAAAAAATAACAATAACACTGATTTCTTAGGTGTCAATGTAAAAATCATTTACACTTTACACCGACAGTGTATATAAACTAAACAAAAAAAAAACTATATGGTTACAAGGGAAATATATAGAAATTGTGTTAAAAGTAAACGTAATGTTTATCATTGTTTTCTAATTCAGTAAAAAAAAAAATCATTATTTTATAATTTTTCAAATATTTAATTTATTTTTTAATATTGACACTTTCAATGATATTTTTTAAAATAATCATTTTAAGTAATTACTTAAGTTGCGATTACCTTTGAAAATCCACTCATTAATAAATACATGAATGTATGTAACTTTTTGTGTCTTAACTTAGACATGATTGACTAACCATTTGAATATCCCTTAATAAATACATTAATTTACATAAAATAACATGTACAAATTTAACCTCTTTGAGTCACTAGCCATTAATAAATACATGTATTTACACAAAAATATATTTTTTTGAATAAATCCTCGTAATTCTTTAAATTACTTAAATTGTAATGTATAATTCTAATAAAAGTATGAACATTTAATGCATTTAGGGAAAGAATTTATATGTGAATTTACAAAATAAATAAATAAATAAAAAATCTCTACAATAAATTGGACATCATTGCATAACTATTTAAGTCTTTTCTCCCTAGAAAATACATCTGTAACACCCTGTTTTTCCTATGCTTTCTATAGCAGTATAAACATATTTAAATGTGTTTATTTTAGATTAAACTCAGAGGATGATTTTAATTAAACTAAAATCATTTTCTTGTGTTGTTATATCATATGAAGTCACAGTAAAATTTTCGGTTGAAAATTCAGACGGAAGCCGGTCTGCGTTTTCACTGCCGGTATCCGTTTACTGAGCAGAAAACCTAATTTTGACCCGTGAACGAGACGGTTAGTGTTTTTATCATGTTTCCTTCAACTTTGGTTATTTTGAAAATCTTCGTTCAAAAATAAAATAAAATATTTTATTCGGGCGAAAACGTCGGGAATTTACGATCGGAAATGCAACCGGGTATGAAATGGAGCACAAAGAAGGGATGGAGTGACTTGAAGTGACATGATGGGAGAGACTCTTACACACTCCAAAAGTATAATCATTATACTTTTTCAAATTATAATACTAATCTAATCTAAAAGCTACTTCTCTCTCCTCTTTCCATCCCATCAAGCCTTAACTCTCAAACTTACTCCACAAGCCACTCCAAAACCCTCTCTTCTCCCTCAATTTCGTGCCACTCACCATCTCCCCCTATATATACCCCTTTCATTTACACTTCCTCACTTTTTTCTTCTTCTTCTTCCTTAAGTTCAACTACTTAAAGCTTGCATTTTTATTTATCATTTGCACTTGTGTTCTTCATTAAAGTTCTTCCTATTGTTAAGGGTAATGCTCTCATATAAATTTCTTTACAAGTTTGTCATTTTATTTTATTATTTGCTTTATGTGTTCTTATTAAGCTTTAAACTTCAAAAATCTCTTAAAAATGGTATAAAACTCCTTTTGAGTTGAAACCACTTTCTATAGTCTTGTATTTACTTGTATTTTAACATACTAGAAGGTTGTGTAAAACAAAGCTCCCTAGCCCTTTCTTTCTAAGGAGGCCGAAACCATGTAATATGGTTTAGGTGAGTTTTGTTTCAACTTTTGAGAAAATGATCATGTGTTTGAGTTTCTAACTATCCCTTGATCTTAAACCTATAAATCTTGGAAGGTTGTGATAGCTTGTTCCTATGATGGCCGAAAATATGAATAAGTAGGCCTAGGGTACTATGTTTCAACTTTCCAAGTATGATCATGGATTTAGAACTCTTAATACCTTGTGATTCTAAACCTAAGAGTTGTTATCAAACAAATATTTCTAACCTATTCTTTCTATGATGGCCGAAACTATACCTTAGTGGCCTAGGAAGTTTGGTTTTCATTTCTCCAAAATGATCATGGACTAAGGCTCCTTAATGTAGAAGGATGCTATGTCTAAGTGATTGGAAAGTTTAAAGATTTTATAGTCTATTCATCCTATGATGATTGTGAACCTAGGATATGTTATTTTCATTTCTCCAAAATGATCATGGACTAAGGCTCCTTAATGTAGAAGGATGCTAAGTCTAAGTGATTGGAAAGTTTAAAGACTTCTAACTTGTTTAGTTTATGTTGTAAAACTTAGAATGTAACTCCTTTCATTTCCAAGATGATCATGGACATGAGCTCCATAAGATATTTGGATGCTAAGTCTAAGAGATTGGAAAGTTTAAATCTTTCTAACTTGATTTCCTATGATGGTCGAAACTAGTGTTTTTGGACCTAGGATGTGTTATTCTTCCAAAGTGAATATGGACTAAAAGCTCCTTAATATAGAAGGATGCTATGCCCAAAAGATTGGATGATTTAAAGATTCCTAGCCTAGAAATCCCATCAAGGCCGAACCTTAAGGGTTGTGAGCCTAAGATGTTTGGTTTTCATTCTTCCAAAATGATCATGGTTTTGAGCTCCTTAATACATATGGATGCTAGACCTAAGAGATTGGAAAGTTTAGTGAATACTAGCCTATTCTTCTAGCTTTGGCCGAATACCCTAAGTCTATGACTTAGTGGGATTTTGATTCAACTTTGTTAAATGATCATTGTTTATGAACTCCTAGCACTTGAGGATCATAAATCCATAAGTTGCATAATTTTCGGAAATCCTTAACCTTACTTTATTGTCTTGGCCGAACCTAATACCTTGTGGTTTAGTGTTCTTAGTTGATTTTTAACTTATGATCTTGTGTTTGTAACCCTAGACCTCTATCGTCAAGTAAGCGAGGACGTTCGTGAATTACCCTTTCCAAGCATCCAACCTCTTAACTTCACGGAAGGTAAGAGGGGATTGCCTAGAGATATTCAATGACTATATGCATGTGTGTATGTGTTTACTTGAATGATTTGAATATTGTTATGATATTGAACCGATACTTGAATGACTTGTTTACTTGAACTATGGTGATTATTACTTGAAGTTGAATTTAACTTGCTTTAAAGTATTGTGCATATATGTGATGAACTGTCATTGGCTGTGATATTATTGTTGAGAATATATTATTGTTGATTGAAGTTTGAGAAGCCGGACTTGAGTCTGTGCCCAATGACTATAAGGATTAAAAGCCTTAATAAACCTTGAATAGAACTTTGAAAGTTTTGGGTTCATTTATAACAGTTCCTTGTTTAAAGTGCTTACTTCAGAAGAATAAGATCTTGTTTTTAGAAAAATGTTAAAGTGATTTCAAGTCAATAGAAACTATCTTTTTATGATCAAACGTCTGGTACGAGAGAAAAGATTTTCGAACTATGTGTTTTATGAAGGGGAAAAAAAAAAGAAACCCTTTTAAAATATTTGACTTTATTCCATCAAGGATTTCAAAAAGTAAACGAATTTCTTAAAAGTTTTATAAAAGAGTTTGTAAAGGAAAATGATTTTTCTCCTAAATGATTTAGAAACATTCTGGTTACTTGGATAAGTGACCGAGGTTTTGTTTTGGATTTGATTTTTACCGAGCGAAAAGTAAGTGCATGCGAAAGAGAATCTAGTTGCGAGACGTCGCCTCTAGTATTCAGTTATGCGCACGTGATCTAGGATCCGTGTCAAGTACTATGGACCAAGGGTCCTATTCATGATGTTATGGGCTGAGAGTCCAAAACTCGGAATCGAGAACGGTGTGTTCTGATTTCGTTGCTGCGGACTAGGTGTCCTTATCATGTTAGAATAAAACATGGATAAAATCATAAGTGATTTCTACGACCACAAACCTTGACTGCGGCCTCGGTCTAAGGCGTTGTGATTGAGCACTCGGACTGCGTGTCCTGTGTTTCTTTAAGTTCAAGTGATGGGGAATTGTGAATAGTCGTTAGCTTTGAGCTTTGACAGCGAAAAAGAGTATACACAAAGAAAAACCTTGATAACGGAAAGTTTTTATTCATATGTATTTCCCCTCAGCAGACGTGCTTAAGTAAACCAGATACAAGGTGGTATCTGAGGGTCAGTCCGATTGGCCCAGTTGGAGGCATTCGAGACGTTGTGCATCCGGAGACCTTGGTGCACGAGGTTATGGTGGCAACTTGCCAGTGGGCATCAGAGCTTGACCAACTCTTTATTACTTCTACAATGAAACGGTGTTGTTATCTCATGAGATTAAGTTAGAGCCTGATTATTGAAGTGTCATACATAAATTTTATAAAAAAATGTTTGTTCGGGCATGAGACCCACTGATATAACACCTGCTCTATCTCATTTGCTAAATACATGTTATTATGCTGCGATGTTGTATGTATCATGCTTATGGTTGTTGTGGGATATATCTTTTATTGGTATCTCACTCTTGCATTTCTACTTGTTACTTTCCTTTCCTTTGGTATCGTCGCATGCGTACGTGCTTAGATGGATCCGAGCATTCCGCTGGTGCCGTCCGCATCGAAGTCTGAGGTCTTCGATAATGCCGGGAGTGCGGGGGCGTGGCAGATCCACTAGGGGGCTACATCTGCCACCTATGAAGGACCCATTATGACCACGGATTTTGACGCTAACGGGAACCCGATACGGAGGACACAGACCGTGGAGACTAGGACGGTTGTGCTCCCTCCGACTTGGTTATATCTGCACACGTTACAGGTGGCTGGGCTTCTACACGAGCACTTTGATCCAGCTCCAGAGGATGACCCAGAGGAGGAACCTGAGGAAGATCCTGCAGTGGGACTTGAGGAGGACCCTGAAGAGGACCCCGAGGAGGAGCCCTTGGAGGTCATGGAGGAGGACGAGCCGGATTACCTTGTTTTAGACTATGACGATGATTTTGATTCCTTGGATGAGGGCAGTGAAGTCATATATCCATCACCGGAGTTCTCATCTCGTGGTAGTGTTTGTGGAGATCCTACCTATAGCCAGTGCCAGTAGCTAGTTTGGAGCTTGTGGGTGTTTGCCGTTAGACTTTTGGCTTGGAGAGCTATCTTTTGAGACGTGGTTCTGGAACCCCCTTTCCCGTGTTTTGCTTACCCTCTTTAGTCGTGTCTGTAGACTTTTTATAATTCTGTTTCAATGGCCGTTAATAAGGCCCTATTTTGTACTAAACTTGAGTCCCACTAGGACAGTTATATATGTACGTGTGTTGTTTCAGTGCATGTTCTGAGTGTTCATCACTTCTTCTTTCGTTTCAAAAAAAAAGGGAGATTTTTAAGTACCATTTTCAGTAGTACTATTTATAAAGAAGGTCTATTTTCCGAAAGCGACCAGCATTTAAACAAATTTTAATTCTGCAACGGGTAACCATGTGATACCAAGTTAGGGTGTCACATTAGTGGTATCAGAGCTAGTCGAGTCTTTCGGGAATGTTTGGGTTTAGGTCTGTTGTGTCGATGTTGTGTATTCTCTGATCGAGTCGTGTTTGAGTTACTTCTTAGGAGTAATGTGTAACGGCCGTCGAGTTAGATCTTTCCTTTTCTGGTTACCATCTCACTGATTGTGTCTTACAGGTCAGTATGGAACCAGGAGGTGCGCGCGGACGTGGGGGTCGTGGCCAGGGCAATGGCGGTATGGACTTCATTGCCCAAGCTTTGGCTGACGTTGCTGCTGCCATAGCTCTTCAGACTGCCAACGCGGCTGCTCAAAATCAGCAGGAGCAGCAAAGAGCTGAACAGGCTGCAGAAGGAAAGAATCTAAGTGCTTTCCGACGTCAGAATCCGTCGCAGTTTGATGGGGACGCAGACCCGACTAAAGCTGATCTTTGGATCCAGGAACTGGAGAAGATCTTTGAGCTGGTGCACACCCCAGAGGGATCAAAGGTACCTTATGCAACATTCCAACTGATTGGAGATGCTGAATACTGGTGGAAGGGCACCAGACAACTGATAGAGGCTGAGCATCACGAGATCACCTGGGAGGTATTTCGCAACAGGTTTTTGGACAAATACTTTCCCCAGAGTGCTCGGGTGGAGAAGGAGCAAGAGTTTCTGAGGCTAAGTCAGCGGGACATGACGTTGGGGGAATATGCGGCAAGGCTTGAGTCCCTTGCCAAATATTTCCGCTTCTTCCAGAACAACCCCAGCGAGGAGTGGAAGTGCGGAAAGTTCGAAGCCGGCCTGCGCTTCGAGATCAAGGAATCTGTGCTGCCCTTGGAAATCAGGAATTTCCAAGCACTGGTAGAGAAATGCCGGAAGGTAGAGCTGATGCGCAAGGTGCGAGATAGCAAAGGGAATGTTGGAGGACCCATTCGTCCCAAGAGTCAGTATCAGGGACAGAACCAAAAGTGGAAGCAGAACCAGAGGAGACCGTACCACCAATCACCAAGCAACAGTCAGAAGCAACAACAACGTTCCAATGCTCCAGGAGCAGGGAGTGGAGGCCAGAGAAACAACAATCAAGGCCAAGAGAGGAAATGTTATCGGTGTGGAGATCCCAACCATCTAGCCGATACCTGTCCAAAGAAGGATACGAAGTGTTTCAACTGTGATCGTGTGGGGCACTTGGCCAAGGAGTGCCGGGCACCAAAGAGAGAGTCATCTGTCAATCATGCCAAGGCAAGCAAGCCGACTACTAGAGGGAGAGTTTACACGATAAGTGGAGATGAGGCATCGAATTCCGCCGACCTAGTGCAGGGTAAGTGCGATTTAGCCGGTAATCTTTTAACTGTACTTTTCGATTCAGGTGCAACTCATTCCTTTATCTTGATGGATCGTGTGAAACTTCTAGAATTGCCTATTTCTTCCTTACCATATAACTTGATTGTCTCTACCCCAACTGCTGAACCAGTAATTGTGAATTCTGTTTGCTTGAATTGTCCTATCATTATTCAAGATAGACACTTTCTTGTAGACTTAATCTGTTTGCCTTTAGAACAACTAGATGTAATTTTAGGCATGGATTGGTTATCTTCCAACCACATCCTGATAGACTGTGCCCAAAGAACCTTAGTCTTTAGGGATGAGATTTCTGGATTTTTATCTGCTAGTCAGGTAAGAGCTTCTTTGAAAGAGGGAGCTCAAGGTTACATGTTGTTGTTTTCCTCAGATGTTAAGAGCGAGTTAGACCTAGAGTCCGTACCTGTCGTCAATGAGTTTCCGGACGTTTTTCCTGAAGATGTACCTGGTCTACCGCCTGTTCGAGACATCGAATTTGCAATTGATCTGGTTCCAGGCACTGGACCGATATCCATGGCACCGTATCGCATGTCACCATCGGAGTTAGAAACCCTGAAGGAACAACTCGAGGAACTGATGAGAAAGGAATTCATCCGACCCAGTGTATCGCCGTGGGGAGCTCCAGTTCTGTTAGTGAAGAAGAAGGATGGAACTTCTCGACTCTGTGTGGATTTTCGTCAGTTGAACAAGGTTACGATCAAGAACAGATATCCGCTCCCAAGGATAGATGATCTCATGGATCAACTGCGTGGCACGGCCGTATTCTCGAAGATAGATTTACGGTCAGGCTACCATCAGATTCGTGTGAAGGCCGAAGATGTCCCTAAGACAGCGTTTCGAACACGCTATGGGCATTATGAGTACCTGGTGATGCCGTTTGGAGTGACGAATGCTCCTGCCATATTAATGGATTACATGAATAGGATTTTTCGTCCTTACTTAGATCAGTTCGTTGTCGTCTTCATTGATGATATTCTGATCTATTCTCCAAACAAGGAGAAGCATGCTGAGCATCTCAGCATTGTTCTTCAGACCTTGAAAGAGAAGCAGCTCTATGCGAAGCCGGAGAAGTGCGAGTTCTGGTTGGACCAAGTGCAATTCTTAGGTCATGTGATATCACGCGAAGGAATCGCAGTGGATCCGTCAAAGGTCGAGGCTGTTTTGGAATGGGAAAGGCCAACAACGGCAACTAAAATCCGGAGCTTTGTGGGTTTAGCGGGCTACTATAGGAGATTCATTGAAGGATTTTCCAAAATAGTGGGACCCCTTACCCAGTTAACTCGAAAAGATCAAGCGTTTGTCTGGACGGAGGCTTATGAAAGAAGTTTCCAAGAGCTGAAGAGAAGGTTGACAACCTCACCCGTGTTGATCCTACCTGACCCGAAGGAACCTTTTGAGGTTTATTGTGACGCTTCACACCAGGGTCTGGGCTGTGTGCTGATGCAGAACCGAAAGGTTGTAGCATATGCTTCAAGGCAATTGAAAATTCACGAAAGGAATTACCCGACGCATGACTTGGAGTTAGCAGCAGTGGTCTTTGCTTTAAAAATCTGGAGACATTATTTGTATGGAGCTACTTTTAATGTTTTCAGTGACCACAAAAGTTTGAAGTACCTCTTCGATCAGAAGGAGTTGAACATGCGTCAGAGACGTTGGTTGGAGTTTTTGAAGGACTACGACTTTCAACTACAATACCACCCTGGGAAGGCGAATGTAGTGGCGGATGCGCTGAGCAGAAAGTCAATACACGTGTCAGTCATGATGGTTAAAGAGCAGGGACTGTTGGAACAGTTCCGGGATCTAAGTTTATCAGTTGAGACGTTTCCGGGAAGGATGTGTCTGAATAGGATCACTGTTTCAAACGGATTGATGGAGCAAATCAAAGAAAAACAAGGGAGTGATCAGTACCTGCAGGAAGAAAGAGACCTAGTGCGACAAGGAGCACTGTCAGAATTCAGAGAAGGAACAGATGGAATTTTGAGGTTTGGTGAAAGAATCTGTGTACCAGATGACGCCGAGCTTAGGAAGTTGATTTTGGAGGAGGCTCACAAGAGTAAGCTGAGTTTACACCCAGGAGCCACAAAGATGTATCAAGATCTCAAAAAGTTATACTGGTGGTATGGGATGAAAAGGGATGTAATGGAATACGTCGCTTCTTGTCTAGTATGTCAGAAGGCTAAGATTGAACACCAGAGGCCAGCAGGAATGTTAAAATCATTGGACATCCCAGAATGGAAGTGGGACGGAATTTCGATGGACTTTGTGACCAGTTTACCAAGGACTCGAAAAGGACATGAGGCTATATGGGTAATTGTGGATCGACTGACCAAGTCAGCTCACTTTTTACCTATCAACATGAAGTACCCGATGAAAAGGTTGACTCAATTGTACATTGATGAGATTGTCAGGTTGCACGGTATTCCCTCGAGTATCATTTCGGATCATGATCCAAGGTTTACGTCAGAATTTTGGAAAAGACTACAAAACTCTTTGGGAACAAAACTCAAATTGAGTTCTGCGTATCATCCACAAACGGACGGACAGTCAGAGAGGACAATCCAATCACTTGAAGATTTATTAAGAGCATGCGTAATGGAAGAAACTGGGAGCTGGGACGAGTTTCTACCGTTGATAGAATTCACCTACAACAACAGTTTTCATTCAAGTATAGGAATGGCACCTTATGGGGCTTTGTATGGTCGAAGATGTCGAATGCCTTTGTGTTGGTACCAGGATGGTGAGAGTCTGCTGTTAGGACCAGAGATTGTGCAACAAACAACAGAGAAGGTAAAGATGATCCACGAGAAAATGAGGACCGCTCAAAGTAGGCAGAAAAGTTACGCGGACAAGAGGCGACGACCTCTTGAGTTTGAGGAGGGCGAGCATGTGTTCTTGAGAGTCACGCCAACGACTGGGATTGGCAGAGTGATAAAATCCAGAAAGCTTACTCCCAAATTCATTGGACCCTACCAAATTCTTCGTCGCATAGGTCCAGTAGCTTACAAAATATCTTTACCTCCTTTTCTTTCCAACATCCATGATGTTTTCCATGTCTCTCAGTTGAGAAAGTATATCCCTGATCCATCACATGTTATTAAACCTGATAAAGTACAATTAAAAGAAAACCTGTCTTTTGAGACTTCGCCGGTACGAATCGCGGATAAGATGATGAAGCAGCTCAGAGGTAAACAAATTCCTTTAGTCAAAGTCATCTAGAACGAGACAACCGGAGAAGCTACATGGGAAGTTGAGGACAAGATGAAATTGCAATACCCTGAGTTATTTCAAGGTGCGTAATTTCGAGGACGAAATTCTTTTTAGAGGGATAGTATTGTAACACCCTGTTTTTCTTATGCTTTCTGTAGCAGTATAAACATATTTAAATGTGTTTATTTTAGATTAAACTCAGAGGATGATTTTAATTAAACTAAAATCATTTTCTTGTGTTGTTATATCATATGAAGTCACGGTAAAATTTTCGGTTGAAAATTCAGACTGAAGCCGGTCTGCGTTTTCACTGCCGGTATCCGTTTACTGAGCAGAAAACCTAATTTTGACCCGTGAACGAGACGGTTAGTGTTTTTATCATGTTTCCTTCAACTTTGGTTATTTTGAAAATTTTCGTTCAAAAATAAAATAAAATATTTTATTCGGGCGAAAACGTCGGGAATTTACGATCGGAAATGCAACCGGATATGAAACGGAGCACAAAGAAGGGATGGAGTGACTTGAGGTGACATGATGGGAGAGACTCTTACACACTCCAAAAGTATAATCATTATACTTTTTCAAATTATAATACTAATCTAATCTAAAAGCTATTTCTCTCTCCTCTTTCCATCCCATCAAGCCTTAACTCTCAAACTTACTCCACAAGCCACTCCAAACCCCTCTCTTCTCCCTCAATTTCGTGCCACTCACCCTCTCCCCCTATATATACCCTTTTCATTTACACTTCCTCACTTTTTTCTTCTTCTTCATCACTTCTTCACTCTTATACTTTTTCTTCTTCCTTAAGTTCAACTACTTAAAGCTTGCATTTTTATTTATCTTTTGCACTTGTGTTCTTCATTAAAGTTCTTCCACTTGTTAAGGGTAATGCTCTCATATAAATTTCTTTACAAGTTTGTCATTTTATTTCATTATTTGCTTTATGTGTTCTTATTAAGCTTTAAACTTCAAAAATCTCTTAAAAATGGTAGAAAACTCCTTTTGAGTTGAAACCACTTTCTATAGTCTTGTATTTACTTGTATTTTAACATACTAGAAGGTTGTGTAAAACAAAGCTCCCTAGCCCTTTCTTTCTAAGGAGGCCGAAACCATGTAATATGGTTTAGGTGAGTTTTGTTTCAACTTTTGAGAAAATGATCATGTGTTTGAGTTTCTAACTATCCCTTGATCTTAAACCTATAAATCTTGGAAGGTTTTGATCGCTTGTTCCTATGATGGCCGAAAATATGAATAAGTAGGCCTAGGGTACTATGTTTCAACTTTCCAAGTATGATCATGGATTTAGAACTCTTAATACCTTGTGATTCTAAACCTAAGAGTTGTTATCAAACAAATATTTCTAACCTATTCTTTCTATGATGGCCGAAACTATACCTTAGTGGCCTAGGAAGTTTGGTTTTCATTTCTCCAAAATGATCATGGACTAAGGCTCCTTAATGTAGAAGGATGCTATGTCTAAGTGATTGGAATGTTTAAAGATTTTATAGTCTATTCATCCTATGATGATTGTGAACCTAGGATATGTTATTGTTATTTCTCCAAAATGATCATGGACTAAGGGTCCTTAATGTAGAAGGATGCTAAGTCTAAGTGATTGGAAAGTTTAAAGACTTCTAACTTGTTTAGTTTATGTTGTAAAACCTAGAATGTAACTCCTTTCATTTCCAAGATGATCATGGACATGAGCTCCATAAGATATTTGGATGCTAAGTCTAAGAGATTGGAAAGTTTAAATCTTTCTAACTTGATTTCCTATGATGGTCGAAACTAGTGTTTTTGGACCTAGGATGTGTTATTCTTCCAAAGTTTATGGACTAGAAGCTCCTTAATATAGAAGGATGCTATGCCCAAAAGATTGGATGATTTAAAGATTCCTAGCCTAGAAATCCCATCAAGGCCGAACCTTAAGGGTTGTGAGCCTAAGATGTTTGGTTTTCATTCTTCCAAAATGATCATGGTTTTGAGCTCCTTAATACATATGGATGCTAGACCTAAGAGATTGGAAAGTTTAGTGAATACTTGCGTATTCTTATAGCTTTGGCCGAATACCCTAAGTCTATGACTTAGTGGGATTTTGATTCAACTTTGTTAAATGATCATTGTTTATGAACTCCTAGCACTTGAGGATCATAAATCCATAAGTTGCATAATTTTCGGAAATCCTTAACCTTACTTTATTGTCTTGGCCGAACCTAATACCTTGTGGTTTAGTGTTCTTAGTTGATTTTTAACTTATGATCTTGTGTTTGTAACCCTAGACCTCTATCGTCAAGTAAGCGAGGACGTTCGTGAATTACCCTTTCCAAGCATCCAACCTCTTAACTTCACGGAAGGTAAGAGGGGATTGCCTAGAGATATTCAATGACTATATGCATGTGTGTATGTGTTTACTTGAATGATTTGAATATTGTTATGATATTGAACCGATACTTGAATGACTTGTTTACTTGAACTATGGTGATTATTACTTGAAGTTGAATTTTACTTGCTTTAAAGTATTGTGCATATATGTGATGAACTGTCATTGGCTGTGATATTATTGTTGAGAATATATTATTGTTGATTGAAGATTGAGAAGCCGGACTTGAGTCTGTACCCAATGACTATAAGGATTAAAAGCCTTAATAAACCTTGAATAGAACTTTGAAAGTTTTGGGTTCATTTATAACAGTTCCTTGTTTAAAGTGCTTACTTCAGAAGAATAAGATCTTGTTTTTAGAAAAATGTTAAAGTGATTTCAAGTCAATAGAAACTATCTTTTTATGATCAAACGTCTGGTACGAGAGAAAAGATTTTCGAACTATGTGTTTTATGAAGGGAAAAAAAAAAAGAAACCCTTTTAAAATATTTGACTTTATTCCATCAAGGATTTCAAAAAGTAAACGAATTTCTTAAAAGTTTTATAAAAGAGTTTGTAAAGGAAAATGATTTTTCTCCTAAATGATTTAGAAACATTCTGGTTACTTGGATAAGTGACCGAGGTTTTGTTTTGGATTTGATTTTCACCGAGCGAAAAGTAAGTGCATGCGAAAGAGAATCTAGTTGCGAGACGTCGCCTCTAGTATTCAGTTATGCGCACGTGATCTAGGATCCGTGTCAAGTACTATGGACCAAGGGTCCTATTCATGATGTTATGGGCTGAGAGTCCAAAACTCGGAATCGAGAACGGTGTGTTCTGATTTCGTTGCTGCGGACTAGGTGTCCTTATCATGTTAGAATAAAACATGGATAAAATCATAAGTGATTTCTACGACCACAAACCTTGACTGCGGCCTCGGTCTAAGGCGTTGTGATTGAGCACTCGGACTGCGTGTCCTGTGTTTCTTTAAGTTCAAGTGATGGGGAATTGTGAATAGTCGTTAGCTTTGAGCTTTGACAGCGAAAAAGAGTATACACAAAGAAAAACCTTGATAACGGAAAGTTTTTATTCATATGTATTTCCCCTCAGCAGACGTGCTTAAGTAAACCAGATACAAGGTGGTATCTGAGGGTCAGTCCGATTGGCCCAGTTGGAGGCATTCGAGACGTTGTGCATCCGGAGACCTTGGTGCACGAGGTTATGGTGGCAACTTGCCAGTGGGCATCAGAGCTTGACCAACTCTTTATTACTTCTACAATGAAACGGTGTTGTTATCTCATGAGATTAAGTTAGAGCCTGATTATTGAAGTGTCATACATAAATTTTATAAAAAAATGTTTGTTCGGGCATGAGACCCATTGATATAACACCTGCTCTATCTCATTTGCTAAATACATGTTATTATGCTGCGATGTTGTATGTATCATGCTTATGGTTGTTGTGGGATATATCTTTTATTGGTATCTCACTCTTGCATTTCTACTTGTTACTTTCCTTTCCTTTGGTATCGTCGCATGCGTACGTGCTTAGATGGATCCGAGCATTCCGCTGGTGCCGTCCGCATCGAAGATTGAGGTCTTCGATAACGCCGGGAGTGCGGGGGCGTGGCAGATCCACTAGGGGGCTACATCTGCCACCTATGAAGGACCCATTATGACCACGGATTTTGACGCTAACGGGAACCCGATACGGAGGACACAGACCGTGGAGACTAGGACGGTTGTGCTCCCTCCGACTTGGTTATATCTGCACACGTTACAGGTGGCTGGGCTTCTACACGAGCACTTTGATCCAGCTCCAGAGGATGACCCAGAGGAGGAACCTGAGGAAGATCCTGCAGTGGGACTTGAGGAGGACCCTGAAGAGGACCCCGAGGAGGAGCCCTTGGAGGTCATGGAGGAGGACGAGCCGGATTACCTTGTTTTAGACTATGACGATGATTTTGATTCCTTGGATGAGGGCAGTGAAGTCATAGATCCATCACCGGAGTTCTCATCTCGTGGTAGTGTTTGTGGAGATCCTACCTATAGCCAGTGCCAGTAGCTAGTTTGGAGCTTGTGGGTGTTTGCCGTTAGACTTTTGGCTTGGAGAGCTATCTTTTGAGACGTGGTTCTGGAACCCCCTTTCCCGTGTTTTGCTTACCCTCTTTAGTCGTGTCTGTAGACTTTTTATAATTCTGTTTCAATGGCCGTTAATACGGCCCTATTTTGTACTAAACTTGAGTCCCACTGGGACAGTTATATATGTACGTGTGTTGTTTCAGTGCATGTTCTGAGTGTTCATCACTTCTTCTTTCGTTTCAAAAAAAAAAGGAGATTTTTAAGTACCATTTTCAGTAGTACTATTTATAAAGAAGGTCTATTTTCCGAAAGCGACCAGCATTTAAACAAATTTTAATTCTGCAACGGGTAACCATGTGATACCAAGTTAGGGTGTCACAACATCCATTAGGGGAAAAAATCTATATGTGAATTTACAGAAAAAATCTTTGCATTAACTTGGACATGATTGCCTAACTATTTAAGTCTTTGCTCCTTAGAAAATACATTAGTATACATAAATTTATGTCCATGAATTTAAACATGATTGTCTAACTCATTGAGTTATCATCCATTAACAAATATATGTATTTATACAATAAATTATATATCCTCTTAATAACTTTGTTAATTATGGTAAAAAAAAAAACTTTGTTAATTAATTAATTAATGAAGAGAAAAAAATGGGCATATCCATAAGATGAAACCAAAATAACTCTATAGACTCATCATCAATCTACTTAATCTTCTTAAATGAATAACAAACCTTCTCAATTTTAGTGTTTTGATTCTCAAGAACTAACGAGCGTCTTGAGTTGTATTAATCAGATAGGTTAGAAGGATGTTGGAATGATCAAAGGCAAACACGAGAATGCAGTTGGATTATGTTTACTGAGTTTTTTGAGAAAACAATTTTTTTTTAATCAAACAGGAAACATGTGCAGAAAAGGCCATCAGACAATAGACTCATTTGATAGTTTTTAGAATTTGTTTGAGACAAGTATTTCAATGAGAGACGCTAGAAAAACATTGGTAGAAACATAAGGGCCTGTTTGATTTGCATTTCATTTTAAATTTAGAAATAATTACAACAAAAATAGTTATAATTATGTCACACTGTTTTCATTCTATTTCCTATTTACAATGATTTGTGTAGGAAACAATGAAAACAAATAAAAATTGTTTTCAGTATTTCCTGTACAAATATTTGGAAACAAGAAATAGAATGAAAACAATGTGGTATTTTTATAATTATTTTTGTTGTAATTATTTCTAAATTTAGGAAATGAAAACAGGAAATGAAAAACAAACCATTCAGTTATTGTGAATAATGCATGCGACATTTGTGACACCCTAACCTGGGGTTATCACATAGTTACCCAAAAAGCGGAAAATAAATTATTAATTGGGGGTTGCTTTCGGAACATTTATTAATTTCAAGCCAGAACATTCAGGTGTAAAAATTTTCGTTTGTGAGTAAACTCTGGAAGACTAAGATACATACTTTAAACAATAAACTCATATTGTACATCACCATGCAAAGAGATAATCATATTCATAATAAAGCCGCCAAGGCATACAACTTTTAATAATTAAGTTTCAATTTCCAAAACAAAAAATTTAAACCTGAGACTAAAGTTTAACACCAAAGTTACTGACCATTTCGATACACCACCCAACTAAGATTCCTAAGCTGGTCACTCTACAAGACATTTATTGGAAAGACTCCGCTGCCGTTCCCATAATCAAAATACCTCTTCAAGTATCTAAAACTAAGTCCCGAAAGACTTAGGGAAACTTCTCAGCTCCATCTGCACTAGTGTACCAATGTACAACAGCAATACTAGAAGAAACCTGATGTATTTGTAAGGGTGAGATGCCAATATATGAGTTTATAACGATAATCACATGCACAACATACAAAATTAGCACATAGACATATATAACCATAACAACATAACATCCTCATAACTAAACAAGTAGTTTATCACTGGGTCTCATACTCGATCATCGCTATTTTAAAAATATGCATGACACTTCAACGTTCATTGTCTAACATTCACACCTAACCTCAGGAGATCCCAACGTCTTCAAAATGAGTTGATCAAACTCGATACATCGTCTCATTGGCTAGCTAAGCACAATAATAATACATCGTCTCATTGTCCATTTAAGCACAATGATATATACACCGTCTCATTGTCCATTTAAGTACAATGATATATACACCGTCACATGATACCTTTCCCATTAAGGTCTCACGTTAAACAATGTCGGGCACGTCTGCCGTAAATGCAAATGTAAAATATTTTGTCCTCGTCATTTTCTTTTCATTCATTATATTCTTGTCGAAGCTCAAAATGGCTTACGACTATTCGTCGTGTTCAACGTCTTAAAATTCTCATCGTCTCACGGATCAAAGATCTTCTTGTTTTTATTATAGAACACTGGTATCACGACGTCTCGGATACTAGGTTTATTTTTCAACGTGAACACCGTCTTTTGTTTGTGAAACACAATTCAAAACAAAATCTCCGCAACTTATCTAAGTTGACGAAATAACATCGTTGAGTAAAATTAGTTTATAGAAAATCATTTCTAATTGAAAATTCCTTTATAAAATCATTGGTTACTAAAATTTTAGTTTTCAGAAAGGAGAGTCACTTGAGGCTCAAACGTGTTTAAAATAAGTACTGCTACTTTAGAAATACTTGTCGTCGATACTTTTCCAAATTGCCGTCGCTTAGCTTTTTTCAAGGCATTTAGCCAAATATTAGTTTTTTCCACTTAAATCATTTTCTAAAATCATAATTAAGTTATTTTCGAAAAATAATTTCATAAAATAACTTTTTATAATATTCCGGAATTTCTTACGTAAAAATTAGCGGTACAAAAATAATTTCACGGTTACGTCCTCACTGTGACTCATAGTTCACTCTTACAACGATAAATCATTAAAATAATGATATTTTCGAAAATTCCTTATTTTTCCCAAATAAAATTTTCCATTAATATTATATTCCAATATTTTACCATTAAAACATTGAATATAATTTATAAAGCTTCTTAAAGCTTTTATCCGATTAATTGAATTGGGCACTGACCACTATCAGGCTTCTCAAACAACAATCCACAACAATTATCACAGTAATATTCCTAGGCAGATCATGCATCACAACATCAGAATGAACACTGCAGATAAACACTTATATGCAGATAAACCATCACAGATAAAAATAACACAACTTAAACAACTTAAACAAACACCCATAGATAAATAATACAGATAACAACAAATAGCACATGATTATAGAAAAAACTCCTCAGGTATTCTCCTCTTACCTCTCGAAGAACTTAACTTCCGATTAGAACTTTGTCGCCGATCCGGTTTCACGTACAACAACACAATCACTCAACCTTCAACAACCACAACCAAACCATTACTAATCAAACAATTAAAACCATCAAAATCCTTCCTACATGGTCACGGCCTCAAGGGTCTTTGTGACTAAAAATTCCTAATCATGATTAAGTCATGGATTAATGATCCTTAATTAACCAAGATCATGGATTAGTGGCTAAACAACTAAGTTTGGAAATCAAAACTTCCTAACTCACACACACCTAGTTTCGGTCATGACATGTTCATAGGTCTAGGGATCTTTGTTCGACAAAACAACTTGGATTCCATAAACATATATATTAACAAGCTAATATACATGATTATTTACAAAAGACATGAACAAAATCTTCTCCAACTTCACCTCTATAGGTTCGGCCTTGATGAGTAAAAAGGGAAGGAAATTTTTTATTTCAACATACTCTTGGATTTAGAACATATACATGATGACAAGAACATAGAAATTGGTTTCAAACTCAAAGGATTTTTCTATGGTTTTATATCATTTTCTAAAGAGATGAACAACTAAGATAAACATGTTGAATAAAGCTTCAAAACAAGAAATGATTTGAAGAAACTATGACTAAAAGATGATGAGGATGAAGAATCACCTATTGGAATTGAAAAATGATCAAACAATCTTCAACCTCCTTCACAAACTTGGCTTCTTTGTGTGAGAGAAAAATAAGAACAAAGTAGAACACTTGAGAGCTTTTGAGAAAGTGTGAGAATATGTGAGAAAGTGTGAGAAGAATCATGAAGCCACTTGACTCATCAAGTTTATGAGCAAGCCATGGGCCTTGCGCATTGGGCTTGAGTAAATTCACTTGAGCCCACTTGATTTTGCATCATGGAAATTGCTTAAGACATAAACTTGACAAGGAACTTAAATGAATGAAATTGGTATCATGAAAAATAATTCCATGGGCAAGAAATAAGCTATATGGCCACAGCCCCCTAATGGGCTTGGATGAAAAAAACACTGGCCCAATTAACAAAGATAGCTTGAAGAATTCACTTTGGACTAAAAAGCGATTAAGAGGAAGTTAAAGAACTTAGGTGCAAAATCCTTAAAATTCCATCTAACTCATGTGCTAACTTAAAAACTCCACATGTGTGACTCATCCACATGAATCATCTTAGAATCACAAGATAAATTCTTTATCTGGTTCCGGAAACTCCATAATTCGCTCCGTCATTTACCCGATTGAGTATAACGCCCGTAAAACTTATATTATTTCACTTTTTATGAAATAATTCTAAAAATACACTATCGTAGGAAATAAAATAAAAATCTTAAGTTTTTCGTTCACAAATTAAAATTAGGTCTTTTGAGCAGTATAAATATACTGTCAGTGAAATTCGCAGACCGGGTTTCGCCCGACTTTTCAACCTAAATTTTAATCGTAACTCTCTACCATCAAGTAGAGTGTAAATAAGGTTTCGGTTCAATTAAATAAATTTTTTAAGTCTCAGATAAAAATATAAACATATTTATATAATTTTCTGATATTAGAAAGCAGAAAAAAGTGGGGTGTTACAACATTCCTCTCAGTCAACTACCGGTTCCTTGTTTGAAAGGGGATGCCTTACATGTAATCATCCCTGAAGAGGAGTACATGGTTGGCTTGGAGGCAGCAAAGAACAACCTGCATGGAAGAATCTTATTGTCGAAGGGTGATTCACCAATTAGGGCTAATGACTTGCAAGACAAGTTAGCCAAATTATGGAAGCCGATTTCTTAATGGTGTATGGTTTCAATTGGCAAAGGTTTTTTTGAGTTCTCTTTCTCATCCGTTGAAGACACGAGGAGAGTCTTATCAGTAGGTTCTTGGAATCTTGAACCTGGTGTATTGAGATTATTCTCATGGACAAAGGATTTTAATCCAAAATTGGTTAAACAGACTAATGTTCAGAATTGGATTAGAATCCATGGCCTTCCACAAGAATATTGGAGACCTAAAATAAATTTTGCCATAGCTAGAGGTATTAGTGTGCCATTGTCTCTTGATGATGCTACATACAAGAGAACTCTCGGGTTTTAGTTGACATAGACCTTGCTGGCATTATTAGAGATCGTATCATGGTGGAAAAAAGATCTTGCTTTTTTTTGTAGATATTGAGTATGAAAGACTCCCCTCATTTTGCTCCAATTGTAAGGTCATCGGCCATTCTGTTGAAACTTGCAGAAAAATTCAAAAATTGGTTCAGGAAGATATCAAAGATCCGGTGATTCCAAAAAATAAGCCCACCAGAACCATTTATGTCCCTAAAGCTAAGCCTGTTGATGTCTCTAATGGGGAGAAAATTATCTCTGATGAGATGGTCTTGGAAGATGATGGCATCAGGAATTTGGGGGATGGTGCAGGAAGCCCCAAGATTGCTACTCCTTTTCAAGAAGGGGCAAGTAGTCCTATGATAGCAGATAGTGTAGTCAATAAACAAGCTCTGGATGATGCTGCTAGGAATGATGCCTTACCTCACTCTGAGGATGAGGGCTCTGATTCAGTAGATACTGTATATGATGAGACTATGGCTGCGTTGCCTGAAGATCATGTCTCGCAGCAACTGTTCAAGGATATGGCTTCTCCTAGTCATGTTTCAGACTCCATCTCTAATGGAGTCTCAGGTTCTTCTACTGGACATGCTTCTCCAGGTTCTCCTGCTGTTTCTGATTTGGCAGTGCAGCAAGGCCTCAATTCCTCAGGTAATGTTCAAGTTCATCAGTCTCCAAAGGCTATTGAAAACAACCCTGTTGTGCAAAAGGACTTAAGAATAGTCTCTAAGTTTTGGGCATGAGATATTAGAAGATGATGTTGATAGGTCTCCAACCAAAGAGGCTGCAGATGGTTTCAATGTGGTTTTGACTAAATCACAAAAGAAAAAATTGAGGAAAAATAAAAGGCAAGTTGCTGTCAATGCTAGCAAAGCCCTGAATAGGGCTGGGCCCAAGAACTTTGACTAATGAAAATCCTTTATTGGAATGTAAGAGGTTTTGCTAATCTTGAAACAAGATTATTGCTTAAGAAACTTTGTCTTGCTAACAATCCAGACTTTGTTTTTGTTTCGGAACCATGGATTAACCTTGATCAGGTTCCTTCTTCCTTTTGGTCAGCTCTGCATCTTAAGTCTTTTGTTGTAAACAATAGGCTTAGTCACTTACCAAATTTGTGGTGTTTATGCAAAGATACTTTGTCCCCTAGTGTTATTGTTGCTTCAAGCCAGCAGGTTGCTTTTAGTATTGCTGTTGAAAATCAGATTCTCTATATATATGCTGTTTATGCAAGCACTAATTATCTCCTGAGGAGAAATCTCTGGTCTGAATTAGCCTCACTGCAGCAGTCTCACCTTGGTACTTGGTGCTTCATTGGGCAATCCTTTGAGCTCATGAAAAAAGGGGTAGATGCTTGCCACAAAATCTGTCCTGTCAGGATTTTGGAGCTTGGACTGACACTTGCAACCTAACTCATTTGCCTACAAGAGGTGCCTCTTTTACTTGGTCAAATAGGAGAAGAGGTTCTGCTATGGCTGAGAGAAGATTGGATAGGACAATCTGCAATGATGCTTGGTTATCTTTCTGGTGTAATGTCAATTGCTGTACTCTAACTAAGTCTCACTCGGATCATTTCCCAATTCTGCTATATACCAGAACAGAGGCACTCAGACTTTCCCTTCATCTTTTAAATTCATGAAAGCTTGGATTGACCATCCTGATTGCATAAGGGTTGTCTCTGAGGTCTGGAACAAGCCTTTTACTGGTTGTCCAATGTGCATTCTTATCCAGAAGTTAAAAGCCTTGAAGTTGGAGCTTAAACCCTGGAATAAATCTATTTTTGGTAATGTGCATCAAAGAGTTGATAATGCTATTTTGCTGCTAGATAATCTCCAAGCAAATATTGATGCTTCTGGTTCAACAAAAGAGTTGGCCCTACAGGAGCTTAATGCTCAAATGGAATTGCAAAATGCCTTGAAGTGTCAAGAAGATTTTTGGAAGGAGAAAGCTAGATTAAATTGGCATTCCTTTGGTGACAAAATCTCAGCTTTCTTTCATAAAACTACCAGAATCAGAAATGCTACTAAGCAGCTCTCTATGCTTAAAAAAGTTGATGTGATTTTGGGCCAGCAGCAAGACATTGAAAGCCATGTCTTAGACTTCTATAAGGATCTCTTTGCTTCTGATAATAGCTGTATTCCTAATGATCTTATAGATAAAGTCATTCCTTCCATTGTTTCAGCGGAGGATAACTGTATGTTGACTAAGCTGCCTACTAGGGAGGAAGCTAAGTCTGATGTCTTCTCCATGAATGCTTCTGGTGCCCCTAGACCAGATGGATTTGGGAGAGTCTTCTTTCAATACTTTTGGAGCATTGTGTCTGAGGATGTTTTTAACTCAGTAAATCAGTTCTTTGTGCAGAGCTGGATCCATCCAGGTATGAACTCAAATCTAGTGGTTTTAATCCCTAAAGTTCATGGTGCTGATAGAATAGAGCAGTATAGGCCGATTGCCTTAGCCAACTACCAATTTAAAATCATCTCCAAAGTCATGGAAGATAGATTAGCTGCAGTTGCTCCTAGTATCATCTCTGAAAATCAAAGTTGATTTGTTAAGGGTAGAAGCATATCCGATGCATCTGTACTGTTTCTGAATCCATCAATTTGCTAGATAATAAGACCTTTTGTGGTAATATTGCTTTGAAATTTGATATAAAAAAGGCTTTTGACACTATGGATTGGGAATTTTTTATTAAAGTATTAAGATCCTTTGGTTTTGCTGATAAGTTTTGTAATTGGATCAGAGTTATTCTCCTATCTGCTAAGTTGTCTTTCTCCATCAATGGTCACTCAGTAGGTTACTTTAGCTGCAAAAGAGGGGTGAGGCAAGGTAATCCCCTCTCCCCTCTTCTTTTCTGCATTGCAGAGGAAGTTTTAAGCAGGGGTCTGTCCAAACTTGTACATGAAGGCAAGCTAGATCCAATGGCAAGTCAAAGGGGTTTTGCTACTCCATGTCGTGTCTTCTTTGCAGATGACTTGATGATTTTTTGCAGAGGGACTAAACAGAATTTGATGAATGTGATGACTCTGTTCAAGCATATGGTGAAGCATCAGGGCAAATAATTAGCCAAGAAAAAAGCAAGTTCTTCTCTGGCTCAATCCCCTCAAGAAGGCTGCAATTGATAAGTACTGTTCTTGGCTTCAATGCAGGTTGCTTGCCTTTTGTCTACTTAGGTGTGCCTATCTTTAAGGGGAAACCTAAGTCCATTCACTTGCAGCCAATTGCAGATAGGATCAAAGTTAAATTGAGAGCTTGGAAGGGTGTTCTTCTCTCTATAATGGGCAGGGTAAAGCTTGTAAAATTTGTCATCCAAGGTTCCTTGCTATACAGTTTCCAAGTGTATTCTTGGCCTTCAACTATGCTTAAATCCATTGACTCTTGGATCAGAAATTTTATTTGGTCTGGTGACACATCAACTAGGAAATTAGTAACAGTTGCTTGGAAGCATGTTTGTTCTCCTTTTCATGAAGGTGGCCTTGGCATTAGACCAATCAAGTCCATAAACGATGCTGCAGCCCTGAAATTGTGTTGGAATTTCTATACTTCCAATAGCCAATGGGCTAAGTTCCTAAGGGCTAGGTTTTTGAAGAACAACAAGCCTAGATCATCGTTTGTCAAATCATCTATTTGGCCCTCTATTAGAAAGCATGTTGCTTCTGTGTACCTCTCTACTTGGCAGCTAGGGGATGGTGAATCAATTAACTTTTGGACTGATAAATGGCTTACAAATCCAATTGCCAGTTCTCTTAATGTTCCTGTGGCCTTTCATTCTCTGTTGGAAGCTCAGGTTAAGGACTTCATAGTCGACTCTTCTTGGTCTCTTCCTGAGGATTTGATTAACAATTGTCTAGAAATTGCTACTGAGATTAACCAGATGGTCATTCCTAAATATGCAGCAGCTGATCACTTAGTTTGGTCTCTTTCTGACTCAGGCGATTTATCTTTTAAAGATGCTTACATGTTCCTAAACCAGCCTAAGCAGGGTGCCTCTTGGTGTAAATTGATATGGTGCAACTCAATTCCACCTTCTAGATCTTTTGTGGTTTGGAGGCTACTTCATGACAAGAGGCCAACAGATGAGAAGTTAAGTTCTAAAGGCTGTGTAGGTGTTTCAATGTGCAGTTTGTGTCAGTGCTTCTATGAAACCTCTAGCCATCTCTTCTTGGAATGTGAATTTGCCAGAAAGTTATGGTCCTGGCTAGCTGGTATCTTGAGTTGTTCTTTGGACCTTTCATCCATTCCTTCCATCCTCTCAGTTTGCTCAGCAAGCAGCAGTTTACAAGATCAAGTTACTATGTTATCTGCCAAAGTTAATGTCATTTGCTTGATCTGGTACTGTAGGATTCAGTTGAGATTTGAGAACAAAGTCATTCCTTTTGCTAGAGCTACCTCAATGATCATCTCCAATGTCTCTTTATCTGGTAACTGCTCCTCGGGTTGTATGATCTCTTCGGTAACTGAGCTTCTGTTGTTGAAAATTTTTTCAGTCTCTGCTCATCCAAAGCCAGCCATTAATATCATTCAAGTGGACTGGAAACCACCTCCCTTCTACTGGGTAAAATGTAATACCGACGGAGCCTCTAAAGGTTCTCCTGGAATCTCAGCCTGTGGAGGTCTTTTTAGAGATTATAGAGCTTCTTTTCTTGGTTGCTTTGCCTCAAGTTTGGGAGTAACTTCTTCTCTATTTGCTGAGTTGAGTGGTGCTATGTTAGTCATTGAGATTGCTTCGGAAAGGGGTTGGAACAATTTGTGGCTGGAAAGTGATTCCAAACTGGTTGTGGATGCATTCAAGTCAGACAAGGTAGTTCCTTGGAAGCTAAGAAACAGATGGAAAAATTGTATTCTTCTAACTAGGCACATGAATTTCTTTGTTTCTCATATTTTTAGAGAGGGGAACGCCTGTGCAGATAAACTAGCTTCACATGGCCTTTGCATAAATAGTTTTGTTTGGTGGGATTTACTTCCTAGTTTCATTAGGGAAGACTTACTTCAAAATAGAGTTAGTCTTCCTCAGTTTAGGTTCAAATAATTTCTTCTTCATGGGTTTTGGTTGTTGTCCCCCCATGTTTTGTATTCTTTATTCTTTATTTATTTTATAATACTAAGGTATGCTGCATATGATTGGTGAAGTTGGGGGTGCCAGCCAAGCTGGAATGTCCTTCTTTACAGTGATGCCTTTGCATACCTTCTTACTTAAAAAAAAAAAAAAAAGGGCCCTAAGCTTGTTTAGAAATCGTAGTTAGCCTCTGGTTAGCAAAAAGTTAAATAAACAAGCAACAATTAAAAGATGAAGATATATATTTTATTTAACCAAAAATAGAGTGCAAAAGCATCTCAATAAGGAAATAGATCCCAACTAGGTTGACACCTCAGACCTTACCAATCATCAGCAACACTAAAAATATTATTAAAAATATAAAAAGAATACAAAAGGAGCATTAGGGGATACCAAAACCCAAACTAAAAATAAAGAATCATTTGAATCTATAAAAAGGAAGACCAATTATATTTTGATTGAAGTCTTCTAAAATGAATCTGATGTTGACACACGGAAACAGAAGAAGGGGGGTTGAATTGTGTTTCTTAACAGATTTTTAAAACTTCTTTTGAAATCAGTTTCGCATGCAAAAAAGAAGTAAATATACGCACGAAAAACTTGTTTAAAAGAGAGTTAATAAAACTCAATAACAAATCCCCATAGTTAGTAATAAAAACAATTTAAAGGAGACAAGGGATAAGAGATTCACATCACGAGGATTTATCCGGGTTCACTCTCTTCCAACCAAGAGCTACATCCAGTCCCTTCTACTTGAAGGTTTTCTCCACTATAATCCAATAGCTTACAAGTATTATTTTGTACTTGCCTCTTAAGGCTTACAATCCTTCAAGTATTCAACACCTCTCCAGGCACTTTCTAAACAAGCTTAGGGCCCGTGTTTGCACGCGTGTTTTTAAGTTTGAACATACCAGCTGAGTAGTCCATTTCTAGATCGTCTACTGTTTTACCGGGTAGACTGGTATCGAATCAATTAGCTTTTACCGGGTAGTCCACTTAACAGATTGTCTACCTTTTATCGGATAGTCCACTTAACAAATCATCTACCTTTTATCGGGTAGTCTACAAGTCTTTGAACTTGCTATGTATTGGACTAGTTCTTTCAACAGATAGACTAGCGGCTTGTCTAGCGAACTTAGTGTGGACCAGCGATGTTTTTGGACTTTAATTAAAAGCGCTCTAGACTAGTATTCTTGTCTAGCGATATAAGAACAACCTTGCACACTTGAGTAGACGTGTGACACCCTCTACCCCACATGTATTTATAAAGACATAAAGAGATAAAATAAAGTAAAATAAAACACATGCATATTAAAATAAAACCAAAAGGTAGAAAGTACAACATGAACAAAACGTCTCAAACACTTGCGGAAATAAAACATAAACATAAACAATAAAGAAAACATAAACTCAACCCCGATATCACATTACAGAGCTGGTAACCAACAATCCGAAAATACCTCGGATAAACAAAATTAAACAAAAGGGAAATACTAAACTATGAGTGAGCGACTCCTCAGAGTCACTTCTCAACCGGCTACTCATCGTCCTCTGCATAAAGAGATATATGCCAAGCAAACAACAGAAACCGGGGAGTAAGAAATCATTTATAAAACATAATTGGAAAATGAGCAGTTAGCAAGATGAGCATACAACACAACATGTTATAACATAACAATATTTCACATATACATATCATTCTCATCATCTCAAACAATGTATGCTATGCGGTGTAGTACTACTCCACTACTTCGTTATGCATGTGGATCCAAACTACTTCAGGAAGACAATGTTGGAGTTACATATCCACATGGGCCAATAAGCACCAACGTCGGAAGTTCACCAAACCATGGGTGAATCCCTTGGATAGCCGATGCACCGTACTCTGGGATGCACCACCATGAGGGGCCACGATTCATCTAACTCTCGGATGAATCACCGTAGACGGCCAGATCGCCTTACTCTTGGACGACCGCCCCTGTGCTGCACTTCCCCTACTAACATCTCCAATGCGTGAATGCATGAGCAATAACAAAAAACAATTAAATCACCACCTCCACTTTGCCCAATAAGCACCAAAGTTTAACACCATCAACACCTTGACCAATAAGCATCAAGGCCCGTGTTGACGATCCGACAAGTGTACCGTTTCGTTGCAAGTAATAAAAACACGGTAAGTAAATACCGAGGTCGAACACAAGGATTGGAAGACAAATTTAACCAATTTAATAAGGAAATTCAAAGCGTTTGACCAAGTCAAAGGGAAATAGTTATGAAGAGAGAGAAAATTAAAGCAAAGATTAAATGAAAAACAATTAATTAAAGATGCTAAAAGATTATGATGAGATTTGATTATAACTAAGGCTCTAAGGTCACGAATCCACCTACCCTATCAAGCAAGTTACCTAAGTGTTTATCACCTTATCCCTATGTTCAATTTAATTTCTTTGTCAACCAGGAACCCGCAACTATTCTAAGGTCACTACCGATTTTCAAAAGGAAATATCTCAAATTGTGAGTTGTCAATCTGCCAATATATTCAACCTACAATTCGATTCATTTAGTTCTTGGTTCCCTATAGCAATTGAACCGCTTTCCTATTCTATGCCTAGCAATATTCAAACGGTGTTCTTAATTCAAGTCCTAAGTACGAATTGCCTGCCAGCCTCAACGCACTAGACTAGTTAACCATGCACGCATATGATTAACACAAACAAACCAGAATTAAGAAACAAGAAAAGAGACAAGGGTATAAGAAAATATTACTTGGATTCACTATGCCATCAAATGTGGCTTCATCGTTCCCTTAGAGAAAGAGGATTAGCTCCTCATTACGTTCATAACAAAATAAATGAAAAGAGAACAGAAAATAATCCTAAACTAATGGAGATGCAACTCCAAGAGCAACAAGGAGTAGAAGAAGAGGAACCTAAAACTACACTACTGGGACTCGCGGTACTACCCCCTCTGCTACTCCTATGTTGCGCTGCTGTCCTATATATATATAGTAGTGCAGCTCCTCAATTTCCTAATTCAATTAGGATCAATTTCATTCATGTGGGCCCCTGGTCAATTTGATACATGTTGCTAATTCCAATTGCCAAAGTAAAATCTTTTTCTTATCTTCAATATCAATTCCATTCCATGATTGATATTCTTCAATGGCTTCAATCTTCCAAATTAATTGCCAAATCAATATCTCCAAATTAATTGCCAAATCTTATCATTTTATTGTTGTGATAGGCAATTATTATCCAAATCCAAATTGATTTGGATCCAATCTTTTCAAAACTTCCAATATCGTAGCAAATATGATAAAAACACTAATAGTCTCATTCACTAATTAAAATTAGGTTTTCTGAGCAGTAAACTTTTACTGTCAGTGAAAACACATACTAGGTTCCGTCTGAATTTTCAACCCAAAATTTCATCGTAACCTTATTAACATAAGTGTAACATGGAAATGACCTTGGTTCATCCAAAATCCATAAGAAGAGGAACCAGAACAGTGGCAACTAAAGATCTTGGAAATAGAGAATGTTCCAATGATTGCTTGTGAAAATGTGTTCATTTTTGGAGAAGGAAGGTTTTCCTTTGGGGATTGAGATAATGAATCGAAATCACTCATGTCTGGTGACAATGAGAGGAAGCCAACTTCAATCTTGGTCAGGTCTTGGTGGTAGTGTAAGAGTGCACAAGGAGAAATATCGGTACAAAAAGGTTGAACAAAGACTGAAGTGCCGTGCAATGGCCAAGAATCCATGGATTTTGGGAAGACCAGCAGGAACATGGCTGTGGCAGGAACGTTCGACGCAGAACCTGCACGTGCGACCCGAAACCTGTAACACCACTGTGAAGACTAGAACAAATGAGTTGAAAGATGAGAAGTCTGAAGAGGAAGTTGTTGATGCCATGAGCGAAGAGGAGGCTAAGAACGACATTGTGAATCTTCAGAGTGACGATGAACTGAAGAATCAAGTTGAGGAATGGAAAACAAGAAGGATGAAGGGGACGGAGCCGCCGTCGCTAGAACCGCAGTCTCATGGTCCTTATATGGTGGCTGATGAGGCATGTGCAGCTGAGGAGGGCAGCAACGCACAAGGAGTGCCACGAAGAATCAATGCAGGACTAGCATTTCATAAGATTGGTCAAGTGAATGATCCAAGGTTCCAAAACCAAATCATGAAGCCTGCAAGGGATTACCATTCCTTTGATAGCCAAGAAATCAGATTGATGAGTTGGAGTTATTATGAATGCTAGTGATAATAGCAAGCTGGAGAAGAAAGTGAGAAGTGTTGACTTGAATGGAGTGCTGGTGCTTAGGAACATGGTGAGTTCTAGTGAGGTAGAAGATGAGTTGAACGGGTTTCAACCAAGTGCTACTCAAACACCTGTAAGTGTTTCAGTAGTTGTTCAATTCAAATCAACATAATCAATTGTGATTCCAAAGTCATTAAACAATGGGATGAAGCACAGCACATCATGTGGTAAGAGTTAGGGAAGGCTGACTAGAAATAAATAGCCATTACTTTTTTCAGTGAGCTTTGAAAAGGGTCAACAATGGGACCATGGTGGCTATGTGTGTATTTCTATGGAGGCTGGATCTTTATGCTTCAAAATATGGGATCCAGGAAATCTACTATGTTTTTGTCTAATTTTGACTTAAGGTGGTGTGTTGGAATTAATTCAAAATTAGGTAGTTTACTTTGAATAGATACACAGATGTAATACATGGGTGTATTAACATGTACAACAGATGTAACTAGATATCGTACATGGGTGTCGTACATGGGTGTATCCGTTAGACAGAACACAATGTCTAATGCATAGGTGTTGTACATAGGTGTATGCTTAAAATATGTATCTTGATAAGTTTTTTAGAAATAGTTACTTGCTATTAGTGATTAGTTAGTTAGTTGTTGTCACTGAATAAGTGGGCAATAGGAGATGTGTGACTCTATATAATGTACACAATGTAAGTGAACATGAACAAGTTGCAAGTGACAACAGTAGTGAAAGTAGTACATATAGAATAAAATTTTCATTCTTTCTTCCTTCTTTATACTCTTTCTATTTTCTCTGTGTGAACTATTGTGTGTGCAACTCTGTGAGTATATGAGTGCTTGTGTTCCAACTGGTATATACAAGACAAGTGCATTTTGTTCTTCTATTCCAGATGCATTGCTCACCTTTAGGTTGAGAACTTTCATTTTATCAATTATCTCATCTATCATGAAATTTGATAAAACGTTAGACACTAACTGTAAGGTTTTCTGACACATCAGTTGTTTGGCATTCTTAGGGTTTTCAAAACAAGTTTCTAATTGAAAGGGAACATTGGTCATTTCTCACTTCAAATTTAGAGCTCTGTTACTGGATTTTCTAGATGCGACAATAGAATATGAAGTGTCTTTTATAACCACAACTAGCGGTGTTTCAATAGTTTTTAGGACATTCTTCCTTACATACTTCCTCTTTTTGCTTTGGTTCTCTTTAAACTCTGTTATCTAAGTTGCAGGATTTTGACTTCCGAGCTTTCCCACTATAATTACCTTTGGCTTATGTTTTCTTTGATTAAGTGCTTTATGCTCTGGTGTCGTGTTCACGTCAACGCCCAAGCTACCTTTGCTTCAATAAATGTTACTATTCGTGCCCTTTTGAACCCCGCTTGTTGATTATGAATATATAATTTGCTAGATAAGTCCATTGTCACATTCTTGACTTCTCGGCTTGTCTTTCTCTTGACTTATACTTTTAGCATGGTATACTCTCGTATTGTACAAAGTTTGTTATCTACACACTTTGTAACACCCCCTTGGGAATTACCTCCTAATCACATACGGAAACAAATTCAAAGGAAAGTTTGCTGGTTACTTTCGGAAAACTTCTCTTATTTTTCAGAAGTCTGAAAAATATAGGGTAAACATTTTTTTTTCTTTTTCTTTTGTACGGAGTGTTTTCAAAAAGGACTAGTGCACACGACTCAAACATAATATCATACCATGCTTAATAGCACACAAAAGCTAGGTTCATTTATGACTCAAAACACTTCAACATATAAACTTTCATGAAATAATCTTTCATACTGAAATTTATAAGATCATTACAAAGTTCTTCAAAACCACCTATAACAACTTTCTTAAAATACCCGACCCAAAGGAAACATCCTAAGCTGGTCGATCTAAAAGACAATTATTGGAAAGAACTCTGTAGTTCTCACCATAAAATTCTCACCAACCTCTTCAAGGATCGGAAGTACTATCCTTAAGTGAGGTCAGGAACTTCTCCACACAACTTGGCCTCGTGTAACAAAGCAACATAGAAAAGGGCCAGGAACACCTGATATATTGTAAGGGTGAGATACCAATATATGGATGTATTATGACGACTGCATGCCCAAACACAGAGCAACATATACAGATAAATATACATGTTCAACATATAAATTATCACAAATAAATCATACCAATCAACAATTCGTCGTCGTTTTTGAAAACATGGCACTTCTATATTTCATCATTCTATCCTAGTCTCAGGAGATCTCCAACACCATGCAATTTTGAAAAACAGTGAGCTGATCAGGCTCATTAGCCACCCAGGCATCAAATTTTGGCCACACAGGCCCAACTGCCACACAGGCTCATAATCTTGGCCACACAGGCCCAACTGCCACACAGGCTTAAACTTTGGCCACACAGGCCCAAACTTTGGCCACACAGGCCCAATCTGCCTCACAGGCTCCAGTTATAAAGTTGGGCACGTCTGCCGAAAAACAATGTATGTAAAATCCTTTTATTTTCGCGACTTTTCTTTGTGCTTCGTTCTTTCCTTGTCGAGGCCCATGGCTCATGACCACCGTGAATTTTTGTGTTTTAAGACTTTTATTATTAACACAGGACATTAAAGTCCGAGTGTCCAATCACAATGGTCCTGGACCCGTGCACTGGCCCAGAACTTTGTGGTAGTCGAAAACAGTCTTTACCCCCTTTTTACTCAGTTTTACACGTTTATCACAACTCACAAAGGACACACAGCCCAAGCCACTTTTATCGGGACACACAATCCATAATACATATATAGGACACACAGTCCACAGCTTGGTTGTGATACGGATCATGAATCCACGTGTCAGAACTCGAGTACTCCGATGTCTCGGTTACTCGGTTCGCTTTTCATCTTATTTTTCGTTCAGTGAAAAATAAATACAAAACCGAAAATTTCCGTAACTTATCCTAGTTATCGGATATTTCTTTTTGAATAAAATCTTTTTGAGTAAAAACTCTTCTTTTGAAATTCTTTTGTTTAAAACTTTAAGTTCTTAAAAAAAATCTATTCTGTTTTCATAAAACCATTTTATTTTAAAATTCTTCTTTTTCCCTAAAACATTTGAAAATCTCCAAATAAACTCTTTTCAATTCCAAAATAAACTTTTGTTTTCTTAAAAACATTTTCAAAGAAATTGATTGTTTTTGTATAAAATCACTTGAATTTTTCAATTGAATTTTCTCTATAAAAATTGTTTTTATTTTCTAAAATATTCACCAATCATTAAAATTACTTATCTTCCCCCTTGTTGAAAATAAATCTTTACTTGTGATTTTCTTTGTAAATATTTTCTTAAAGTTTTTATCTTCCTTAGTTGAGCTCTAACCAATGGTTAGGCTTCCATGCAACAACTTCAGCACATATACAACAACTTAAGCACATATTTAAGCAACATGCATATTTTTTTATAAGTCATCAATTAAGACATATACAACATCAAGTACATCATCAACATATAGGCAACACTTTAACATATATAAACAACACTCATATGTCTCAAAAATCATTAACACAACAAATTCATAATCAACTAAAACAGTCACAATAATAACAACATCAACCAATACAAACAAACACACATGGCATAGTAGTCATCATAAAATAAGTATCCCTTAGGCTTTCTCCCCTTACCTGATTCGACGGGTAGACAAGATCTTTGTTTCAGTGTTGCCCAGAGCGAACCTCCTTTGCCCACCGCATGCCATAAGTCTAAGAATTAAACGAACAACAAAATCATCCTATCTTTCTAAGTATAGGTTTTGGCCATGGCTAGAAAAAAAATGATGCTAGAGATTTTTCAAACTCTTAATTCTTGGATTTACATTTGATCCAAGACTTATATATATATATATATATATGTATATATATATATATATATATGTATATATATATGTATGTACACTTTAATCCCATATTCTTATACCTTTAATGTTAACACTTGTTTATAGACCATTTTATACCAAAAATCTTTACTTGATCATGTTATAAGATATTATTTTCAAAATCATATTTTTCATACAAAGCTTTGAGTGAACTCTTTTATAAAATCATCTTCAGGACAGCAGTGGGTTTAAATTGTGAATGATCATCCAAATGACCTTAAAAATTCTTGAAATTTTAATTGAAGGTATCCAACTCACATATACACATATTGTAGTTAGTCCCATGTCAAAATTCGAAGGCATTAATTTATTTAAAATCTCGCACTGCCTCTGTTTGTACAGGATTTTCCAGAAATCCGAGTTCACCAACATACAACTTCATGAAATTGTGTCTCTTTATAACCACATGTAAAAATCTCAAATCTTCAACCAAACTTTAGTCATACTTCAGTAGTAACCCCAAAAATTTTATAAAAGTTTTTAACCTTCAAAACCATACTCAAAATCATCATGCAACCCATGATGTTCATAATTTCGCAGACAGAATTTGATTCTACTTTGAGAGGTGTTTTAATCCAGAAAATCTTATCCAATTACTTACATATTATATATTAAATTGAAGCCCCAGAAGTGTTATTTCCAAATATGTATTTAAAATTTAGAAACACATTTTGTATAAAAAGTTACGGGCTTACGAAAAAGTATATGTCATGCTGCCAGATTTATATTTTACATAGGTTCATCCACACCAAGTTATTATCTTCACTCTAGCATCATCCTCAAGCCATAAAACCAACATTCAAGGGTATTAGACCCTCAAAAACACACATGCAAACATAAAATATAAGGAAAATCATCAAAACACTCCATTTTCTCATGCATTAGGATTTGAACCAAAAACACCTATTTTCTACATATAGGGTTTCGGTCACCCTATTGAAAATGTGGTTGGAAGAGTTGTTTCATTTCATGCAAGCTAACAAGTTGAAAGTAGAGATGAAGATGAGTTTATAAAAATTAGTTTCATGCCAAAAAAAAAGTTTTTCTAGAGATTTTTCTTGAAGTTTTTAGTTGAAACTATAAACATGCAACATAAAAAAATAAAAAAAATAAAAAAAAATAAAAAAATAAAAAATAAAAACTTAACATGCAATGGAAAAAAAAATTGACATGCATGTTAAAAATAAATATTTGAAGAGATAAAGAGTAGAGGAAAAGAGTTATACCCTTGTGTGATGAAGAATGAAGAGAAGGAATTCACAACAAGCTTAGAAAAAGTTGACAGCTTTGAGGTTGTGGTAGTAGTTTGAGTGTATCTCACAATCTACTCATCCAAATACTACGATCTTGATCTTGTTAGAAATATAAGAAAGAAAGGAACAACTTTTATGTTTAAGTTTTTGCTTGATTCGAAACAGAACAGGGCGAAAAGTGCCTTCTTCATGCCGTCCTCGTGTGTTACTGGGGATTTTGAGCAGTTTTGGTAATTTGGGCATAACTCCCAATATACTCATCCGTTTTTTATGATATTTCTCTTGTTGGAAAGAGGAGAGGAAGAAGAACAACTTTCATGCTTAAAGTTTTGCGAGTTTCAGAACATAAAGGGTTCAAAATCTCGGTGTGAGTTTGGTGAGTAAATAAGTGTGTGAGTGTGGGGGTGAACTTGTAGAGAGAAATAAAAAATGAATAGAGTTTGGAGGAGGGTATTTATAGATGAGTGTGGGGGAGGGGTCTGCTGCACATCAGCTGAGTTGGGAGTGGAATTTTTTTTTTTTTAGCAATATAAAATTTGTATTTGACCAAATTATGTTTTCTTGTGAATCTATACAAAAATTAATAGCTTGTAAGACAATGATGAGATTCTAAATGTCAAGTCTCATCAAGTCATCTCAAAATCCTTCCAAGTCTGCAGCATATCTGATTCCAATTATTTTGGCTCGTCCCGGTGCTATTTATTTCTCGACAGTGAAAATCGTTCGTATTTTCCTTCATAAATTTCCACCCGAAAAATTCATATTGAAAGAAATAATTTATAAAATCATGAAAATGATTAAAATTGAATTGGAAACAATTAAATCTTTATTTTGTGATTCGAAATTCATTTTTCGGGTCAGTAGAGTTCTACTGACGGTGAAAACACAGACCGGGATCGTCTGAGATTTTCTACCGAAAATTCCCGAAATAATTTTCTAAAATAAAATGGACTATGAAAATATATTTTTGGTTTTTTTTTTTAAAATAATTTTTCTCAAATTAAAATAATTAAGCACACGATTACGACCGAGAAAAAGTTCTTTTGGAATGGTCTCCTAGGGTTTGGCACGTTATTGCACCATGGTAAGCTCTTTTTGCCCTGGTCACGTACTATTCCCAGAATTGATGATCCCTATTTCTTCCTCTTCTCCTAATCTTCCTCTCTCTTCTGATCCTCTTCCTGCTTTGAATCCTTCTTTACTGAATATTGAAAAGGCTGCGTCAAAGGCTCCATTGATGCCCCACAAAACCTTTGCCCAAGCTTTAAATAACGCATGCAATATACCACTCAGTCAACTACCAACACCTTGCTGGAAAGGAGACGCTTTAGCTGTTACAATTCCTGACGAGGAGTATCTCGCAGGTGTAGAAAGCTGCAAGAACAACCTTCACGGCAGATTATTGTTAATGAAAGGTGATGCTCCATACAAGATAGATGACTTGCGATCAAAGTTACTCAATCTTTGGAAACCATTGACCCAATGGAAGATGATTCCTCTTGGTAGAGGTTTCTTTGAATTCTCTTTTTCCTCCATTGAGGACTTGAGAAAGGTTCTTGTTGTAGGATCTTGGAACTTGGGCCCAGGGGTTCTTAGATTGTCCTCATGGACTCCTGACTTCAACCCTAATCAAATGAAACAAACTAGCACTCAGTGTTGGATTAGAATTGGAGGGCTGCCACAGGAGTATTGGAGGCCAAAGATTCTCTTTGCAATTGCAAGAGGAATTGGAGTGCCATTGTCACTGGATGATGCGACTATATCCAAGACTCTTGGTCACTTTTCTAGAGTCTTGGTTGATATTGATTTGACTAAAGATCTGTAGGACGGTATAATGGTGGAAAGGAAAGATCTTGCTTTCTTGGTAAATATTGAATATGAGAAATTGCCTCTTTTTTGTTCTCATTATAAGATGATTGGACATTCATTATCTAACTGTAAGAACATAAAAAGGGTAGATGATTTGAATGAAGGAAAGGTGGCAAAGAAAATTGTACCTAAGTATGTTCCAGAAAAGATAGATTCTTTATTGGAAAAGGACTCAGAGGCACAGAAAGACATTCCTGATGCATTAGAAAAAGGAAAGGAATTGATTGCTGAGGTTTCTCCAACATTGATAAAAGGGAAGGAATTTGTTGAGGTTTCTCTAGTTCAGTGCCAGGGGGAAACTAGCAAAAGAAATCAGATGCCTAATATAAGCTTACCTCTTGATGCTGCAATTCATGGTCCTGATATGGTTATTGATGGGGAGCTGAGAAATCAAGTTGAGCCAGTTATTAATCTTGTTGATGATTTAGAGTTGCAGAATGATAAATTGGTTAATAGTAATGATGACTAAGTGGAAAATATTTTTGATGAATTGGAATCTCCTGTTCTGCAGTCAAACTCTGGCCGGCTTGGTAGTGGTCATGTTTCACACTCATTAAGCGAGGCTAGTGGTTCAATAACTCCAGTTTATGCTCCTTATAATACTGTTGTTCAGAAGGATATGCAGATTGTAGGAAAATTTTGGTCTAATGAGATGGAGGATTTGGATGAAGTCTTGAAGGACGACTGCACCATCTCTGGTAGCACAGATCATGGTCAGGAAAAGGATGCCTCTAAATATACTGAAGTTGTCTCAAAATCAAAGAAAAAGTGAAATAGACAACTATAAACACGAGAAGGGGGGTTGAATTGTGTTTATTAGAATTTAAAGTAGAGTTAAAAACTTTTTGCATGCAGAAGCTAAGCACAGACGGGTGTAAAAAGATACACAGACAGGTCACCTGTCTGTTGTAGTTTTCTCAGAAAAACAACACACGTAGAGATAAGAAAAACAGTCTTGACAGAAACAGTTTTAACCCCTTTGTTAGAAAGCAGATGATATATATAATCAGAGTCACTAAAGAGATTAAGGGAAGAGAGATTAACACAGAGATTTATCCTGGTTCACTCTTTAACACAAAGAGCTACGTCCAGTCCTTGGCAGCACCAAGATTTATCCACTATAACTGATCAGGTTACAGACTCCAAGTATTGTTTGCACACCTAGCCTCTTCAGGCTCCAACACAAGTATTCTTTGCACACCTAGCCTCTTCAGGCTCACTCAGATTTGTTTGAGAGTTTTGTTTGTAATAAATACACTTACAGACCTTTCACTAACACTCAGAGAGTGGTTTAAATATAAGGCTTTAGGAAAGTCTGCGTAATAACTTCAAATGATTGAAGAATACAGAATGAATAAATGAACAGAGTAATGGCTCTTTAATGCTTTGTAAAACTCTGATTATGTTCATCTTCAATGACTTCTGTATTTATAGCCTTCAAACATTTAATATCCGTTAGAGACATTCCTTGCAACTATGGCTTCAGGCAGAGCTTCATTAAATGCAATATAGTCGTTCTGGGCAGCCATTAATGCAATGAAGACGTTGGTTGTACTCTAACATGAGGGATAATAGCTTTATGCATCGTGTAGACGCCAACTCAGAGTTGTGCAGAGTGCTTTTGTACTTTTGCAGAGTACATTTCCCTTTCTGTGTAATGACTGAAAGTACTAGGGAATAAAGCATATTGGAAATGTTCTTTAACTGGAAGTTTATCTCTGACTTCCTAGTTTGCTTGAGAAAGAGCACTTCTGAGTTTCTTGATAAGCGTGAGAGAGTTCTCAGAGTATTCTTCATGAGGGGACAGCTTGCAAAAGCTTCCTGTACTTCGAGTTCTTTTAACGAAGAACCTTAGACAAGTTGAAGAGTAGAGACAGGTTGTAAAATCAGTTTGCACATAGTCAACAATCCTAGTCAGCAGACAGGTTGACTTCTTGGCTAATACAGACAGGTGAGACTTAGGTAGACAGACAGGTGAGTTTTGTAATCTTCTGATCTGTACACTAAGTAGACAGGTTAGCAACCACAAAATAGGTTAATTAAATCATTACCCAATGTTTAGTTTTCATCAAAACTTAGGGAAATGCACACAGACATTTTAGAGACTTAACAATCTCCCCCTTTTTGATGATGACAAACATTCAGATGATTTAATGAACCTTTGAAAATATCAGAGTACAGAAGTACAGACAGTAGACAAGTTGATATTTTCTATATGTGCAGACAGATGCATTAGTGTTCAATAAAGAGCATCAGAGTAATATGCAGCAGGTTTAAGTTCATAGTATCAGAGTATATTAGAGAACGAACACTTAGCATAACACTTAGCATATATTGTTTACATTTAAACATTAAACATCTTAACATTTTTCTCCCCCTTTTGTCAGCAACAAAAAGAGTAAACATATAACAGTGGAGAGAAAAAGAGACAATAAAGAAGATGATAAAGCAAAAATGATTTGTATTCATCATAAGCATTTCGATTACAGGGCAGTTCCTACAACTACTTATCTAGGCTGATTAAAAAGAAGATACAGGGAGTCAACTTTCTGTTCTAACAGCAGCCTAGCATGCCTCTCTGCATCCAATTGTCTTCTGACTTCTTCTAGCTCAGTCTTAAGGAGATTGAAGCTCACTGAATCCACCATTTGAGAGGAGGAGACTTCTGCAGACAAGCTGGTTGAAGCAGCAGACAGGGATGGATACCAGGGTAAGGCTAAAACTGGCGGTGCCTTAGGTACAGAGAAGGGTGAGGAGACACGGGGAAAGAAAAGTTGATGAATGGTTCTGAAATAAAATAAAGGAAGAAAAACTATTTTAAACAGAGGGGTGATTTTGACTATGTCAAAATCAGGAGAGGGAAAGACATAAGAGAGTCTTTCACAAAGAGACAGTCGAGTGACTCTTATTGGAGTAGGAGGGGGAAGAGGTTGTTGGGCTAAGACAGATGGAGGTAGGGGTAGGAGAGAGTCTATGTCGGAAAAGAACGAATTAGACCCTGTGATTAAAAGAAAGAAAAATCTAGACCTAGAGGGTAACATTACAACAGAGGCAGGATAGTTAGATCCTTCCAATGTTCTAATGAACAACACAATAGGGGGATAAAAGAAGATCTCCCTACATGGGTTCAGAATGTGAGGTGGTGGAGGAAGGATGACAGATAAGTGAGATATACTTGCAGTCATCAGAGATTGCAAATCACTCACAAACAGTCTAGATGATATGCCAGATTGTTCTCTGGGAGTTGAGTCCCTGTGAACAACTGTGTATTGACATACATCAGACAAGACATCAAAAGATGGTGGAGAGGGGTGAGAGGAGACAGGTGAGTGAAAAGGGGAGGCAACAGATAAGGGGTTGACACAGAGAGCAGAGGGGGAAGAGACAGCAGAATCTGGAATACCTTGATGAAGGGGAGAGGATGGTGCAGAAGGGAAGGTGAAGAGTGGTTCTTCAAAAAGCCTTGCTTTCTTCCTTGAAGGAGACAGAGAAGCTTCTTCAAGATGACCAACTGTCTGTGTTCCAGCAGACAGGTCAGTGGAGGGTGCAGAAGCAGTAGCAGCAGCAGGCTCTTCTGCAGGGACAACTTCCCTTTCAGCAGCAGCCACAACAGGCATAGGGTAGCCTGACCTTCTTTTTCTGGGAATGAAACCCAGATCAAGAGATTTGATCTCCCTAGGCTCTTCTGCAGGTGGAGAAGTCTGCTCCCCCTGAGCAGGTGCTTCCTCTTTACTAGGCACAGACTCCACTTGTCTGTCCTTGGCAAAGGTCTTCACCAGTTTTCTTCTCTTGGTGGGTTGTGTAGAAACCACACCTAATTTTCCAGCCTCACTGGTCTTCCTCTTGGGAGAGGGCTTCTTCAGCTTGAATCTGAGAGGCTCTACTGTCTCAGCAGATCCTTCAGAAGCTGTGGGTTCCTCAGGCCTTTGATCCTGTCTGGCAACCTTTCCAGCAGCTTTCCAAATCCTTTTAGAGATACGATACTCTGATTCACCAGTGGAATCAGCAGGCTCCTCTGCTATTTCCTTCAGTTTCTGCTCAACAGCAGGCTTCTTCTTCTTCTTCTTCTTCTCTTCTTCCTCATCCTCCAGAGGGATTCCTTCAATCCCCATCATAGACAAGACCTTCTTGTCTATGGGCAGAGCCATGTCCACAAAGTGGACATCAGTTGGAACAAATATCTTGTTCCTAAAAACCCTTGTCAGCAACATTCCATAAGGGTAGGTAGGCATATTTGTCCTTCTGATCAGAGACTCAAGATACATGTAGATGAGGTCATTGATGTCTATCTTGATTTTGTGAATCAAGTGGTACAGAGCAAATCTGTCCAACTTGGTCACATTATCTCTTGACCCTCTTCTGGGCATCACACACTCCAGAAGCAGCTTGTGCAAGAACCTGCACTTGGGCACCATGCAGACAGGCTTCTTGTTCTCAGGGTTGGGAACACCATAAACAGCAATATTGATATTTTCAGTTCCCACCTGATCTTCCCAGTCAGGTCTGAAGGCAGTTCCAATCCTTGGACATCTGGTTGCCAGTTCCAGAGAGCTTATAGGGAACAGAAGAGTTACATCAGCTGACATTTGAGCCTTGAAGCTCTTGGTTCCATCAACCACATTGGTGATGACCACAGCATTCCTCCATAAATCTCTGACAAGCTTGGGATGGACCAGCTCCTTGATATCAAAGAAGGCTGTCCACTTAGAGTATTCCAACTCCTCAGTGACATCCATTCCCCATTTCTTCATCTGTTGAAGATCAACAGTCTTTTCAGGTAGAATCTTCTCTACATCAGTTAGTCTCATCTCGTATTTCTCAGCAATCTCTTTTGGAGACAGGCGTTTTGAAGATGCCATTTTTCAGAAAAGAGAGAAAGTGAAAGTTTTGGAAGGGAGAAAGGTTTGAACGAGAGGAAGACGAAGACGAAAAGACTTAGGGATTTTTGAGAAGGATAAAGTTTGAAACTTTCTGAAGATTTGCCTTTTAAAGAAGTGAAAGCAGGAGAGAGAAAAAAGACATTTTTAATTAAGAAGGGCACGATTTGTGTGGGGAACTGTAGCGCCCACTTAGACATAATGAAAACATGGTTTCGAGGTAGAAACTGCCGTGTTCATGATTAGCTTCAGATTAACAAATGGTATTTAAATAAATGAATAAATAATAACCATTTTAATAAAACTGTTGGGTTTCAGCATAGTGACTCAGCAGAGTCAGACAGGTGATCACAGACAGTTTTAAAGACTCAGACATGTCATTCAACAATACAATGCATGTTTAAATTATCTCTAATAAATAAAAATCTTTCTTCTGCTGAGGGCTTAGTGAAGATATCAGCCCATTGATTTTCAGTTTTAACAAACTTAATATCAAAAATACCTTTCTGAACATAATCTCTAATGAAGTGATGTTTGATTTCTATATGCTTAGCCTTAGAATGCTGAATTGGATTTTTAGTTAAGCAGATAGCACTAGAATTATCACACCATACAGATATATTATGCTCAAAAATAGAATAATCCTCAAGTTGATGTTTTACCCATAGAAGCTGAGAGCAACAACTAGCAGCTGAGATATATTCTGCTTCAGCTGTAGATAGAGCTATAGTTGTCTGTCTTTTGCTTGACCAAGAGACCAAGTTTGCTCCAATGAAGTGGCATCCTCCACTGGTGCTCTTTCTTTCTATTCTGTCTCCAGCAAAGTCAGCATCACAGAATCCCACTAATCTGTATTCATTAGTTCTTAAATACAGCAAACCAAGATTAGTAGTACCAAGCAAATATCTAAATATTCTCTTAACAGCTTTAATATCTAAATATTCTCTTAACAGCTTTAAGATGAGATTCTCTTGGGTCAGATTGAAATCTAGCACACATACAGACACTAAACTGAATATCAGGTCTGCTTGAAGTTAAGTACAGCAAAGATCCAATCATACCTCTGTAGACAGTTTGGTCTACCTTTTTACCTTCATCATCTTTACTGAGTTTTGCATTAGTTTCCATGGGAGTTTTCATAAGTTTAGCATTTTCCATTTTGTATTTCTTGAGCATTTCCTTGATATACTTTTGTTGATGGATGTAGATTCCATCACTTGTCTGTTTGATTTGTAGACCAAGGAAGAACTTCAATTCTCCCATCATGCTCATTTCAAATTCTGCTTGCATCATCTTTGAAAAATCCTTGCACAGCTTTTCATTAGTTGCTCCAAAAATAATATCATCAACATATATTTGGACTACAATGAAATTTTCTTTATAGCTTTTCTTAAACAGAGTAGTATCTACTTGACCTCTTGTAAAGCCGTTATGCATGAGAAAAGAGCTTAGTCTATCATACCATGCCCTAGGTGCTTGCTTTAAACCATATAATGCCCTTTTAAGTTTAAAAACATGATCTGGTTTATCAGTATCTTCAAAACCAGGGGGTTGTTTAACATAAACTTCTTCTTCAATTATTCCATTGAGAAAAGCACTTTTCACATCCATTTGAAAAAGAGTGATTTGGTGTTGTGCAGCATATGACATTAGTATGCGAATAGCTTCTATTCTAGCTACAGGTGCAAATGTTTCAGTATAGTCAATACCTTCTTGTTGGTTATAGCCTTGAGCTACTAACCTTGCCTTGTTTCTGACAACTTTGCCATCTTCATCTAACTTGTTTCTGAAGACCCATCTTGTTCCAATGACAGACTTGTTTTTGGGCTTGGAGACAAGTGTCCAGACATCATTTCTGATGAACTGGTTGAGTTCTTCTTGCATAGCAAGAATCCAGCTTTCATCATCAAGAGCTTCTTCAATGTGCCTTGGCTCTATTTCTGACAAAAAGGCCACATTGCTTGATTCTCTTAAGGTAGATCTGGTTCTTACTCCTTCTGAGGGATGACCAATGATGAGATCCTTAGGATGATGAGTTTTGAATTTCCAGTCTCTTTCAAGAGGACCTTGACTTGTCTGTGTCTGTTGACTTGTCTGTTCCACTGGTCTGTCTGGTTCTGCTTCAGGTTCTGGTTTGGTTAAGTCAGGTTGTTGATCTTCTGACTTGTTTATATCAAGACCTGCAAGATCATCTTCTAGATCTGACAATTCCTTATCAGTCTTTAAGTTATCGTTAAATTTGACATGAACAGATTCTTCAATAACAGATGTTCTAGAATTGTAAATTCTACAAGCTTTAGACATTTCAGAGTATCCCAAAAAGATACCTTTGTCTGTCTTAGAGTCAAATTTTCCAAGTTGATCCTTGGTATTTAATATGTAGCATTCACAACCAAATGCATGAAAGTAAGAGATGTTGGGGCTTTTTCCTTTCCACAGTTCATAGGGAGTCTTCTTTAGAAAAGGCCTAATGAGTATTCTGTTTTGTACATAACACACTGTGTTTACTGCTTCTGCCCAGAAGTACTTAGGGAGATTATTCTCATTGAGCATAGATCTAGCCATCTCTTGCAGAGATCTGTTCTTTCTCTCAACCACTCCATTTTGTTGAGGAGTTCTAGGTGCAGAGAAATTGTGAGAGATCCCATTCTCCTCACAGAACTGACTAAACTGCTCATTTTCAAATTCTCCCCCATGGTCACTTCTTAGAGTAGAAATGCAGAAACCCTGCTCATTTTGTACTCTTTTACAGAATACTGAGAAAGCCTTAAAAGACTCATCCTTGTGGGTTAAGAAGAGTACCCATGTAAATCTAGAATAGTCATCAACTATGACAAATCCATATTTCCTTCCACCCAAGCTAGCAATACTAACTGGTCCAAACAGATCCATGTGTAACAACTGAAGAGGTCTAGAGGTTGATATTTGGTTTTTAGATTTGAAACTTGATTTTATCTGTTTACCTCTCTGATATGCATCACACAAAATATCTTTCTTAAAACTAATATCAGGCAATCCTCTCACAAGGTTATCCCTTTTTAGTTTTGAAATTAATTTCATACTAGCATGTCCTAGTTTCTTATGCCACAACCATCTTTCATCCTCTTTAGACATCAGACATGTTACACTTTGATCTGAGAGATCAGTCAGTTCAATCTTATACAGATTTTGTTGCCTTTTAGCTGAAAAGAGGGTTTTGCCACTAAGATCTTTAACTATACAGAAAACTTTGGTAAAGGAGACATCAAATCCACTGTCACATAATTGACTTATGCTAAGCAAATTGTGTTTTAATCCTTTAACCATAAGAACATTTGATATAGAGGGAAGAGGAGGTTTACCACCAATAGTACCAATTCCTATAACCTTCCCTTTCTGATTTCCACCAAATGCCACATGTCCTCCTTTCTTAAGTTGGAGGTCTAGGAACATAGACCTTTCTCCTGTCATGTGTCGCGAGCAGCCACTGTCCAGGTACCAGCAGTGGTGTTTTCTTTGTGCTGTTGAGGACATCTGCAACAGAGATTATTTGATCTTTAGGTACCCATAGTTTTCTGGGTCCTTTTCTGTTAGTTCTAGGAGTCTGTGAAGACTTCCTTCTTTTCTTATGGAGACACTTAGACATAACATGTCTAGTCTTTCCACAGAAATTACAGACAGGTATGGATTTAATAGAAGTAGATGTAGCAGACACTTTAGAGTGCTTAGTTGATACTTTATGATGTATCTGATGGACATATCCTATACCTTCTTTGTTAAGGGAGTGCCTCTGACAGCCAAGCAGCTTTGTCAGATTATCTCTACCATTAACAAATTTGGCAAGATCAGAAGTGAGCTCTTCCACTTTCTGTTGAAGTTTTTCAACTTCTTCAGACTGTGATGTATCACTAGAGATCTTAGCTTCATTAGACTTTTCAGTCTTCAGCTCACTGTTCTCCTTGGCAAATTTCTCACACTCTAGAGATTTCTGTTTATGCTCACTGAGGAGCTTAACATGATCTCTCTTGAGAGATTTGAAAGCCTTAGACAAACAGTTGGATTCCTCCAACAATTCTTCATAGGCATCAAGTAATTCCTCATAATCAGAATTTACCTCATTATCTGAATCAGAGTCAGTGTTAGCCATTAGACAGAGATTTGCTTCTTCCTCTGTCTCCTCATCAGTAGATGTTGACTCTAGATCTTCCCAAGTGGCCATCATTCCTTTCTTCTTCTTTTTGAAGAACTTCTTAAATGGGGCTTTCTTGAGTTGAGGACATTCTGCTTTGATGTGTCCTGGTTTCTTGCACTCATAGCAGACAATTGAGTTTTTGTCTGTTGAGGTGGAATCCTTGAAATTCTTGTCCTTGTTGAATCTTCTGAATGGCTTATCCCTTCTGAACTTCTTTTTCTGTAGGAGAAGCTTTATCTTTCTGGTTAGGAGAGATAGTTCTTCATCACTTTCAGAATCCTCAGATTCAGACAGGTCAGCATCACTGGATGACTCGTCTGCCTTTAAAGCTTTAGAGGCTTTGGAAGACTTTTGATCAGCCTTCAAAGCAATTGACTTGCCCTTCTTTGTTGAGACTTCATCTCCAAGTTCTTGCTCATGAACAGTAAGTGTTCCAAGGAGTTCATCCATAGTCAAGGTGGTAAGATCTTTGGCTTGAGAGATAGCAGTTACCAGATGTCTCCACTGCTTAGGTAGACTCCTAAGTATCTTTCCAACCTTCTCAGCATTGGAGTAAACTTTGCCAAGAGACTTTAGACCATTGATGATAGTTTGAAATCTCCCAATCATTTGAGCAACAGATTCTCCTTCTTCCATGAGAAATAGTTCATACTTTCTGACAAGTATGGCAATTTTTGATTCTTTGACCTTGGCGGTTCCTTCATGTGTGACAGCTAAGGTGTCCCATATTTCTTTGGCAGAGTCACAGGCACAGACCTTCTCAAACTCATCAGGACTGAGCGCACAAATAATGTTGTATCTGGCTTTGTGATTCAGCTCCCATTTTGCCTTTTCTGCAGGGGTCCACTGAGCTTTTGGTTTGTCAGTGTTGTCATCATTTTTAGGGATGAAAGGACCATCTGTGATGACATCCCAGAGATCAGAGTTTGTAGATAGAATGAACCATTGAAATCTATCTTTCCAATAGTTGTAGTTTTCTCCATTGAAGAATGGAGGTCTGGTTAAGGAGGCTCCTTCGGTCTGGTTACTTCCACTAGCTCCAGCAGTCATGTCTATTCTTCAGGATCTTTTACCTCAACACTGTTAGATGCTCAACCCAGAGGCTGAGCTCTGATACCAACTGAAATAGACAACTATAAACACGAGAAGGGGGGTTGAATTGTGTTTATTAGAATTTAAAGTAGAGTTAAAAACTTTTTGCATGCAGAAGCTAAGCACAGACGGGTGTAAAAAGATACACAGACAGGTCACCTGTCTGTTGTAGTTTTCTCAGAAAAACAACACACGTAGAGATAAGAAAAACAGTCTTGACAGAAACAGTTTTAACCCCTTTGTTAGAAAGCAGATGATATATATAATCAGAGTAACTAAAGAGATTAAGGGAAGAGAGATTAACACAGAGATTTATCCTGGTTCACTCTTTAACACAAAGAGCTACGTCCAGTCCTTGGCAGCACCAAGATTTATCCACTATAACTGATCAGGTTACAGACTCCAAGTATTGTTTGCACACCTAGCCTCTTCAGGCTCCAACACAAGTATTCTTTGCACACCTAGCCTCTTCAGGCTCACTCAGATTTGTTTGAGAGTTTTGTTTGTAATAAATACACTTACAGACCTTTCACTAACACTCAGAGAGTGGTTTAAATATAAGGCTTTAGGAAAGTCCGCGTAATAACTTCAAATGATTGAAGAATACAGAATGAATAAATGAACAGAGTAATGGCTCTTTAATGCTTTGTAAAACTCTGATTATGTTCATCTTCAATGACTTCTGTATTTATAGCCTTCAAACATTTAATATCCGTTAGAGACATTCCTTGCAACTATGGCTTCAGGCAGAGCTTCATTAAATGCAATATAGTCGTTCTGGGCAGCCATTAATGCAATGAAGACGTTGGTTGTACTCTAACATGAGGGATAATAGCTTTATGCATCGTGTAGACGCCAACTCAGAGTTGTGCAGAGTGCTTTTGTACTTTTGCAGAGTACATTTCCCTTTCTGTGTAATGACTGAAAGTACTAGGGAATAAAGCATATTGGAAATGTTCTTTAACTGGAAGTTTATCTCTGACTTCCTAGTTTGCTTGAGAGAGAGCACTTCCGAGTTTCTTGATAAGCGTGAGAGAGTTCTCAGAGTATTCTTCATGAGGGGACAGCTTGCAAAAGCTTCCTGTACTTCGAGTTCTTTTAACGAAGAACCTTAGACAAGTTGAAGAGTAGAGACAGGTTGTAAAATCAGTTTGCACATAGTCAACAATCCTAGTCAGCAGACAGGTTGACTTCTTGGCTAATACAGACAGGTGAGACTTAGGTAGACAGACAGGTGAGTTTTGTAATCTTCTGATCTGTACACTAAGTAGACAGGTTAGCAACCACAAAATAGGTTAATTAAATCATTACCCAATGTTTAGTTTTCATCAAAACTTAGGGAAATGCACACAGACATTTTAGAGACTTAACAAAAAGGAATTGAGGAAAAAGGCCAACAAATTGTTGCAGGCTGACTATAATACAAGGTCCAAAGCAGGCCTCTCTAAGGTTGATCAATGAAGGCAATATTTTGGAATGCCAGGGGTGTAGGAAACCTAGACACTAGGCTTTTCCTTAAGAAATTGTGTTTGTCTCATAAGCCTGAGTTTTTATTTATTGCTGAGCCTTGGATTCCCTTTGATAGGTTTCCTCCAAGGTTTCTAAGCAGTCTTAATTTAAAGCTCTTTGCAGTTAACAATAGAGAATCTCCCCTTCCTAATCTTTGTTGCATTTGTGCTATGCACCTTGATCCAAAGGTCTTGGTTGTGCTAGACAGCATATTTCTTTTTCTGTTATGGTTGAATCCAGAGAGCTGAATGTTATTTAGCAAAATCATAGGGGTCCTTGGTGCTTTGTAGGCGACTTTAATGTGGTTTTAGGTGCTCATGAGCAAAGAGGAGGGAGTTTGCCTTCCCAGTCTTCCTGTTCTGATTTCATAAACTGGTCTGATTGCAACAGTTTACTCCATTTAATGACAAGAGGCTCTCAATTCACTTGGACAAATGGAAGAAGAGGTAGGCATTGTATTGAGAAGAGGCTAGACAGAGTTATATGCAATAATGAGTGGTTATCCTCATGGTCCAGTGTCTCTTGTAGTACTTTACCAAGGAACTGCTCGGATCACTTTCCATTGCTGATTTCTGTGAAAAATTTGGAGCAACAACACAGTTTTGCCTTCAAGTTCATGAAAATGTGGACCAGGCATCAAGAGTGCAAACAGATAGTGGCAGAGGCTTGGATTACCCCAGTTAATGGTTGTCCTATGTTTATTCTCTCTCAAAAGTTGAAGACACTCAAGCTAAAACTAAAAGATTGGAACAAGAATGTTTTTGGCAACATCCACATGAAGGTAGAAGAGGCTATGTCCTCTGTCGACAATATTCATAAACAAATTGATGAGGGTGGCCCTACTGAAGTCTTGATTGAGCTTGAGAAATCTGCAGCAAGCCCTGAGTATGCAGGAACTGTTTTGGCAAGAAAAATCAAGGATTGATTGGCATCTACATGGAGATAGGAACACTGAGTTTTTTCATAGATTGACCAAGTTTAGAAATGTCTCCAAGCAGATTTCTAGCTTAAGAAAGGATGATGAGATACTAGATAATCCTGCAGACATTGAACACTTAATTTTAAGCTATTATGAGGATCTTTTTGGTTCTGATAACAGCAGTGTAGATAATGGTTTAATAGAGGAGGTGATTCCTAGTCTGGTTTCAAACGAGGATAACAAGAATTTAACAAGGTTACCTGATATGGAAGAGGTTAAATTGGCTGTATTTTCTATGAATGCAAGTGGTGCTCAAGGGCCGGATGGGTTTGGAGGTTTCTTTTTTCAACACTATTGGGATATTGTAGCATCTGATGTATACAATGCTGTGGTTCAATTCTTTAGAAGTGGTTGGATTATGCCAAATCTGAATTCTAACCTTGTATTTCTTGTTCCTAAAGTGGAAGGGGCTGACAGAGTAGAGCTTTTTAGACCCATTGCTTTAGCAAATTTCAAGTTTAAAATCATCTCCAAAGTTCTGGCAGATAGGTTGGCAAAGATAGCTCCAAAAATTGTCACTGAGAATCAAAGGGGCTTCATAAAGGGTAGGCAAATTTCTGATTGTATCTATTTGGCTTCTGAGGCTATAAACTTGCTGGATAGAAAGGCTTTTGGTGGCAACTTAGCCATGAAAATTGACGTTAGGAAAGCCTTTGATACTTTGGATTGGGGGTTCTTATTGAAGGTGATGCAACAATTTGGTTTTAATTCAACTTTCTGCAATTGGATAGAGGCCATCCTGAATTCAGTAAAACTGTCACTTAGCATAAATGGTAAATCAGTTGGATATTTTGCTTGTAAAAGAGGTGTTAGACAGGGAGATCCCCTATCTCCTCTACTTTTTTGTATTGCTGAAGAGGTGTTAAGTAGGGGAATTGTCAAGCTGGTCTCTTCTGGTCAGTTGCAGCTTATTTCTAGACCAAGAGGATCTCATGTTCCTTCTCACATCCTTTATGTAGATGATCTGATGCTCTTTTGTAGAGGTTCAGCCAGAAATCTCAGCATTCTTAAAAGTCTGTTTTCTAAATATGGTGAAGCTTCAGGTCAATTAATTAACTGTGGCAAGTCAAGGTTCTTCACAGGGAGCATATCTGCTAGTAGAGTGACTGCTATCACAGAAATTCTAGGCTTTCACTTGGGCAGTTTGCCTTTTACATACCTAGGTGTTCCTTTGTTTAAAGGGAAACCTAAAAGGATTCATTTGCAACACATTGCTGACAGAATCAAGGAGAAGTTAGCTACTTGGAAAGCTATTTTATTGTCCATCATGGGGAGGGTTGAATTAGTCAAGTCAGTCATACAAGGTATGCTTTTATATAGCTTCTGTATTTATGCTTGGCCAGTTAGCCTTATTAAAGAAGTTGATAGATGGACTAGAAACTTTATATGGTCAGGTAATATTGAAACCAGGAAGGTGGTGACTGTTTCTTGGCATAAAACATGTTCTCCTCCTTTAGAAGGTGGCCTAGGAATCAGGTCTTTGAGTGCAATAAACAAGGCTGCTATGATTAAGCTTTGCTGGGATTTAATCCAATCAGATGTTCCTTGGTCCTGTTTCCTTCGAGCCAGGGTCCTTAGAAACAATGCACCTATTAAGTATCCTGTAATTTCTTCAATTTGGTCTGGTCTTAAGCAGAATTTTCACATGGTTTTGGATAAGGTGACTTGGCAAGTTGGAGATGGCAGCAAGATTAGTTTTTGGAATGATAGATGGTTGTCCCAAAATCTGGTTTCTGTTTTAAATTTCCCACAAAATATATGTCAGTTGTTGAAAGCCAAAGTGCAGGACTTCATTCTCAATGGTTCTTGGAATATCCCAGATGATCTAATCCAGAAAGATCCATTATTGGCTGAGGAGTTGAAGAGAATTTCCATTCCTAAGTTTCCTTCCAACGATCACCTAGTTTGGAATGGCACTGACTCTGGCTTGTTGAACTTCAAAGACGCTTTCTGTTTTGTTAGCCCGGCTAGACAGCAGTTTCAATGGCCTAAGCTGATTTAGAGAAGTTGCATAACCTCCCTCAAGATCTTTCCTAGCTTGGAGAATTTTGCATGATAGGCTTTCAACGGATGAAAACCTTATCAAGAGGGGGTGTGTTATTGTGTCTAGATGCAATTTATGTGGTGCTCAAGCTGAATCAACTTCACATGTTTTTCTGCACTGTGACTTTGCTAAAAAAATATGGCAGTGGCTAAGTTCTGTCCTAAATGAAGCTATTGATTTTTCTTCTGTTATGACCATAGTTAGCTGCGGTCATAAGAATTGGAGCAGTCAAGTTCAAGATGTTGTAGCAGCTACAATTGTCAATTCGATTTGGCTTATTTGGCATGCTAGAAACCTCAGTAGATTTGAGAACAAAAGCCTTCCTGTGAATTCAGCTATCAACCAGATAATTGGGAATGTCTCCCTTTCGGGCAACTTCAGCAAAGGCACCATGTCCTCTTCCATTCAAGAATTCATGATTTTGAAAGCCTTTGGAATTTCGGGTCATCCTTGTAAAGCTCCTAGGATAAAGGAAGTGCTATGGAAACCTCCTATGTGTTATTGGTTTAAGTGCAACACAGATGGTGCAGCCAAAGGTTCTCCAGGCCCTGCTGGTTGTGGAGGGATTTTTAGAGATTATAGGGGTGCCACATTGGGTTGTTTTCCCGCAAATGTAGGTTCAACTTATGCTCTTCATGCAGAAATTCACGGTGTGATGATTGCTGTTGAAATAGCTTATGAGAAGTGATGCCATAATCTTTGGCTAGAAAGTGACTCCAAGTTGGTGATTGACGCTTTTAAAAATGAGAAATTAGTTCCTTGGCGTTTAAGAAATAGATGGTTGAATTGTATTAGTCTTACTAGTAGAATGCAATTTGTATGTTCTCACATCTATAGAGAAGGCAACAAGTGTGCAGATAAGTTAGCTACTTATGGTTCCTCCATTCACAATTTTAGGTGGTGGGATTTGATTCCTAGTTTTATTAGTGAAGATTTTTACCAAAATAGGGTAGATCTTCCTAGTTATAGATTGTCTTGATTTTTCCTTGGGTAAGGTCTATGCCCCCCCCATGTTCTTGTATTCTTTTTCCCTTTCTTTAATAAATTCTTAGGTGTGCTGCAAATGATTGTTAATTGCTAGGGTGCCAACCTAGTTGGGATGCTAGTAATTATTGTGATGCTTTTGCACGCCCTTTTGATTTAAAAAAAAAAAAGAACACGATTACACACATAACAGTGATTATAGCAAAGTAGAAAAATCGGGGTGTTACACACTTTAGCTTATCTATTGTTGTTTATGGCTTTCTAGGTATCTTGTCCACGCAAGCTCTCATTCTACTTTTGTTTCCACAGATGTTACTATTTGAGATCTTTCTTGTTGATGATGAATATACGATTTATTATAGAAGTCCATCGTAACTTTCTTGGTCAACTGTTTATGTATTGATTGAGAGGATTTCATGAAACTAGGGGCAACATCGAGGTACTATTTGAACCCTTTCTTGTTGATGATGAATATATAATTTGTTCCATAAGTCCATCGTAACATTCCTGATGTCTTCCCTAGTTTAATAAAATCCTCTCAATTAATACCCAAAACAATGGATCAAGAATGTTAAGTTGGACTTCTGTAACAAATTCTATATTCATCATCAACAAAAGTAGCCTGAGCGTTCGCATGGACAAGATACGCAGAAAGCTAGAAACAATAATAGATAAGCTTAAGTGTGCAGATAACAAACTTTGTACAATACTAGATTATACCATAGCTGAAAGACTAAGTCAGGAGAAAGACAAGCCAAAAAGTGAAGAATGTTACGATGGACTTCTGCAGCAAATTATTTATTCATCATCAAGAAATGAGGCTCAAAAAGGCTCCGATAATAACATTTATGGCAGCAAAGGTAGCTTGGGCGTTGACTTGAACATGACACTAGAGCACAAAGCACCCAAATAAAGAAAACATAGGCCAAAGGTAATTGTAGAGGGAAAGCCCAGAAGTCAAAATCTTGCAACTCAGAAAATAGAGTTTAAGGAGAACCAAACGAAAAAGAGGATGTATGTAAGGAAGAATGTCCCAAAATTTGCTAAAACACCGCTAGCTGTGGTTATAAAAGAGACTTAAGATTGTAGTGTCGTATCTAGAAAATCCAATAGGAGATCTCTAAATTTTGAGTCTTAAATGAGCAATGTTCCCTTTCAATCAGAAACATGTTTTGAAAACCCTCAGAAGGCCAAACAACTGATGTGTCAGAATACCCTACAGTTAGTGCCTAGCATTGCATCAAATTTCATGATAGATGAGATAATTGATAAACTGAAATTACTCAACCTAAAGGAGAGCAATGCATCCGAAATGGAATAGCAAAATGTGCAAATTCTGTATAAGGGACATGGTTCAGTTGTACCCTATGAGGGATTTAAATTTGAAAAGAAACAGAAACTAAGGCCTAAGGTGGTTCTTGACTTAGAAACAGATAGAATCTAGAAAATGTTGACATGCATGGAAGGAAGCAAAGGGCTTGAAGGAAGTGATAGTGAAAAGGAAAAGTGGTGGGAGGAGGAAAGAAATGTTTTTCATGGACGAGATGATTCCTTCATTGCACGAATGTGTCTTCTTCAAGGTACACCACATACATTTTGACTCAAATATCGAATATCATGAACCCCCTAATTCATCAATTCTATATCACCTCATAACAACAATTTATTTTTCTTTTTACTCTATTCAACCTTTCCTCTGAAAGTATTATTATTGATATTGAACCCTCTTATTATCATGCTCTTCAATATGTTTGAATAAATTCTAAAGGAAAGTTAAAATTTGACACAAAAAGAGAGAAATATGTAAAGACAAAGATTATGATATGGAAACCACGCTGTAAAAACATGATAACAAGATTGCCAATATTAAGAATAATAAGATACTATATGAATCAAATCTTCACATAAAAAGCTCTTTAATTAATGAACCGTGAAAGAAATAAGAGTTATATGCAGACCATTTCTAGTTAAAGAAAGACATTTAAGAAAACAAAGAGGAAAAGGCATTTACGTTCACAATCAGTGTACATACAATTCACATAAAGCGAACATAAATAAGCATGGCATGTAACACCCCGACTTTTACTGTACTTTACTATCGGTAAATATATACATATATTTGTTTATATTTTATCCGAGACCTAGAAAATGATTTTGAATAAAACATAATCATATTTATACTATACTTTATCGTAGAAAGTTACGGGGAAATTTTAGGTTTAAAATTCAGACGAAACCCGGTCTACGTTTTAACTGACAGTAAGATTTTACTGATCAGAAAACCTAGTTTTGATCCGAGAACGAAACCGTTTAGATTTTTATTTTATTTCCAACCATAGTGGTTATTTTGAAAATTTTCAAAAAAATAGGTTATTATACGATAATCGGGCAACGACTCGACGATTAGGATCGACGGAATCGAGAACGGAGGTGCAAAGACAAAACCCGACGCCGGGTGGATGAGCACAATGAGTCATCTATGATGACTCATGGTGGTGAGTCATAGGGGTGACTCACCTAGCATTTATGAGGCATAATGATGACACCAAAATATCATGATATTTATTCTAGTGAAAAGACCAAAATGCCCTTGGACTTTAAGTAAAATTCCAAGAGTGTCCCCAAGTGAATTTTTTACCAAAATACCCTCTAAAACTATTCAATTTCGTGCAGCCCTCCATTAAACCAAAATTATTTCATTTTGATTTCATTTCATCATCTTTCTCTCAAAAACCCTAATCGGGTAAACAACAAAATCGGATATGGATGTGCAGAGATACACCGAAAGATAGAATGACGAGTCATCCAAGATGACTCAAGAGGAATGAGTCACCATGGTGAGTCATAGTAGTGACTAACCCTAGCCATAATGATAACAAAGAAATATCTAGATATTTAGAGCTTTAACCTAACCTATGACTAGTTAACTCCAACTAAGGTTAGCCAACCATGATTGGCAACAAAATATCTTCTTCCTCACATGTGGTGCATAACTCAGCCACATCACCCTAGGAACACCTCCACCACACAAAATTTCATAGCCTAATGATTCATGAACCTAGCATTTATGTTAACTATGGTGAATCACCATTAACTAAACCTATGTTTAGTTTATTTCCACCATGGTTCACTTAAGACTAACAAATCAATTTCTCCTCTTCATTTGGACACACCACACGGAAGCATCATACTCCACCCCTAACCAATTCGTGGCTGCCCACTCCCCCACACTTAGACATTTTCTTCTTCTTCACCAAGAACACTAAGACAAACTCTCCTTACTCACCCGAAACTGCCTCGCAGTTCTGACCTTTTTCTGTTCTGAAACTCGAAAAAATTTCTACACGAAAGTTGTTCCTCTTTATCTCTTCTTTCCAACGAGCTAAAGATCATTAAAAACGGATAAGTATTTTGGGAGTTATGCCCAAATTACCAAAACAGCTCGAAATCCACAGCATCTCACTAGATCAGCGGAAAGAAGGCTCTTTTCTTCCATGATCCGATCTGAATCAAACCAAACCTTAATCATAAAAGTTTTTCCTCTTCTTCTTACCTTTCCAGCAAGCCAAATTTCGTAATTTTTAGATGAGTGGATTATGAGATACACTCATAACACCACCATATCCTCAAAGCTGTCAAATCCTCAACTAAGCTTGTTTTGATCACTTTCTTCATTTCTTCAATCAACAAGAGGTAAACCCTCATCTATCATGGTCACGTTTCCTTCTCCTTCAATCATGTAAGTTGTTTAAGTCATGAATCATGATTTTCCATCTTCATGAAGCTTTCTTCAAAAATCTCTAGAAACTTGTAGAAAAATCTATTTGAGTTGAAACCAATTTCTATGATCTTCATATGACTTCTATTTTCATCATCCAAGAGCTTGAAAAATTTAGAGATCCCTAGCTAATTCTTTTTGATTTGGCCGAATCTATATAAAATGGGTTTAAGAAGATTTTCTTCAATCTTTAACTTGATTTCTTGTTGGTTGTTCATGGCTAGGTTTTGTGGGTTCAAAACCTTGTGATTTAGGTGCACAACATCCTTATCCTACTTGAGTTTCAAGTGATCTACAAGAGGTAAGGGGGGAGATTACTACTATCCTACCTTAATGTAGATATGTATGTGGTTTAAAGTATTTGTATGTTGTCTTGTAAATCCTAAGTGTTAGGATTATATATTATTGTTTATGGTTGTGTGATCCTCTTGGAGATTTGATTTGATTCTTGGTTGTGGTATGATATGTCATATGATTGTTTTGGTTCCAATCACCTTAAGTTGAAACCATGATTGTTGTATGATTGATTTGTTAAAATAAATGCTTAACATGATTATTTAAGGCCATTCGGCCATGACTGTTTTAATGGGTTTTATGATGTGTTAAATTGTTTGAATAATTTTTATGAGGATTTAATAAACATATAAGAATATAGAAATTGGTTTGGATTGATTTGGATGTGTATATTGAAAGATATGATTTTATGAGTCCTTAGGGACTAAAATGCAATTTCTGAGAATTTCAGTGGCTGCACTGAAATTCATGCTCTTGTGTGTTAAGATTGTAGTCCTTGATGAGACAAAACCATAGAAATTTTTTTGGTGTTAATTGGATTAATACATAAAAAGTTATAAGCTTTTTAGTGAAAAAGGACCTTTTTGCAATTACTGAAAATTATTTGGGGCAGAAACGAAATTTATGGAAATTTGAGGGCAACCGAAAAATATTTCTAAAGAAGTTGGTTTGGTGTGATTTGGAGTTATAAATAAAAAGTTATAAGGTTTTAAGTGAATAAGGATCTTTTTGCAATTAATGAAAGTTTAGGGGTTAAATTGCAATTTTCGAAAATACATTTAATTGGACAGTGAGAGACTGTTTTTCATACCTATAAAACTGTTCTAAAACTCCAAAATGAGTTTTGGACTATTAGAGTGTAAAATCGTTGAAAAAGGATTTACGCGATTTACAAAATAAACGACGTTCAGTCAAATTCTAAGGGATTTTGTATAAAGGGAAATTTTGATGGAAATTAGCATTTCAACAATTTCATAAAATTAATAGAACCTAGGAGAGTAATACATTTGAGGTGAAGAACCATATTTTCAAAAGTTTGGCTTTTTAAGCCTAAATTCAGTAAAAAGCGGCGAACTGTCGTTAAACGTTTTTAAGGATTTTTGAGAAAATACTTTGGAGAAATTGATACCTAAGTATCTTTGAGGGGAATTATTCTTGAAAATGGATTTGATTTTATCTAAAGATTTTGGTTTTAAGCCAAAAGGATTTTTGTCTTCAAAGACAAGATTTTACTGTAAAATGTAAAAACCTAAGTCAAGAATGACTTAGTGAAAATACGAACGTAATAATTTATGACGTGGGGTGGAACACGACCTTATGTCATAAAGTATGGATAATTCATTATCCATATTCCATAAAATGTAATGGACTCAGAATGATTTGTTTTCTTGGAAGCCAAAGAAAAAGGCTCAATTAGAAAAGTGCAGAGAAATAAATAATTGGACTTGTGTTCCAATCTCATAATGCGTTAGGACTTTTAATCAAGTGTTTTAAGAAAACTGTGCACAAAGATGAAAGGTTACTTGAGAACTTTAGCTTGATGATTAAGTACCGGTGATTCGGACTTAAGGACATCTAGCATCTGTTACAGTACGTTGAAAGAATTCTGAAGGAATCACGATGTCATCGGTTGGATGGACGAGAAGAACGCATTTCCGGCAAAGTTTGCCTAAACACATAGTGAAACTATGTTCTGTAAGGCCGTTGTGCCTAGGAGATGGAGCTAACACTTTAATGCGGGTGCGAATTCCGTAGTGACGATCTATTGATGCTCGGGGGTGTCGGGGTATGAAATACTCATATAGGCCCAGTTGGTTGCTCCTCTGTGGCATGGTGATCTTGCAATACACCGACATACTCGACTAGACACTATGTGTTTTCTGGTAGTGAAGGATGTTCCCGAAAAAGCCTATGTGCACCATGATGACTGTTGACGCATTTTATTACCCAAGGCTGGTGGACTCCGGAACAATCCTCCGAACCACTCTCTCCGACTGTTCGTAAAACCATGGTATAGGAATTCAGAGGTCATTCCTCGAGTCTTAGATGTTTCTATCTAGGAAAACGTTGTGCTGTGGTCATGTTTCTGTGAAACATTATTGTTTTGTTATGAGTGTAGATATGATTGATAATTGTTAATCGTACGTACCTGAGAGTCGTACCACTGCATGTCTGCCTTATGTGTAAGATAAATGGAAATCTCACCTCCTTCTTTTTATATTGCCTATGTCGGCTGGCTATGTGCCTTCTGTATTCTTTTGAGAAGATTGAGACGTCAAGATGTCGCTTGGCTGACGCATCGTAGATATTGAGGTTCGAGCTTGCGGATGCTATGGCGGAATTGCTAGTGGACATCTTTCAGCTCTCAGCTTTAAGATAGTCCAAGACGATAGCGTTTGTTTTCTGTCATGCCTTATGGGAATGACGGTTGATAGTTCATAGACTATGTTTTCCTCTTGGAAGGAAAAAAAAAGGGCTTAGTTCGAGTGCTACTTTTGTAGTGACTCCAGTAGTGTCTTTTTTGAAGACGTCGGTAGTGGACTCAAATAGAGTTTCCACTAGACCTCGTCAGTTGAGTTGTCCTTCTCACAATGTACGAGAAAGGACTATCTCTTCTATTTTAGATTGGCCAGCTGGGTATGTTTGAGAGTTAATGTAACTATCTATGGAGCTGCGACTCCAAGTATTTTATATTTTAGGAGCTGCGTCTCCACATCTTTATACGGGATACGTATATGGTTATGATTTTTGGATTATGTGTTGGGTTGGGCATTATGTAATTAATTTGCGAACTTATGACCCTAAATGTGATAATGGAATGTTTTATTATCCATTCATTTAAAACAAAGTAGTTATATTTATGACTTGCGAAAAGGAAAAAAAAATTACCCCATTCTTTTATAGCCAATTTTCATTAACCTACTTTTCGGCCTTAAAATGTCACTTGCGATGTAGCGCCTAAGGAGGGTGATACATGGCAGGTACAGATATCATGACCAAAATGATTCCTAGATGGGAAGAGATGTCAGATGTCAATGCCATTACCCTATCCGTGAACCGTATGATGCCCCCTACTTAAAACAGTGAAAAACATTTCCTACAAGTGAAAAACCTTATGTATAATTTGATATAACAATATAACACTTTCATTATTCACTTTTTTGCTAATGATCTATGATCTATTAACTTATCAACAAATATTAATTAACAAAATTACCTCTGTAGGAGATAGACGTTTTTCACAGTGGAAAGGGCCAGTGGTTGGCTCGGTTATAGGAGTTTTCCTTACTAAAAATGTTTCTGACCATCTTTCAAGGTGAATTTAAAATCAAAACCTTTCAACAAAATGTCTCCTACCCCACAAAAACTTCATGCTTTCTTCCTGCCTTTGCATCTCTGCATTTATGTCTCTAGCAACAAAGGTTCCTCTTATGTCAATAATCAGCAAGAGACATTTTCTGATAAGCACTTATTGATTCTGGAAATGGCGTGTAAAGACATAAAGGACAAAGAAATTTTTTCGAATCTCGTCCTTTACACTTTCTTCTGGCCCTACAAATAAAGAGAGAAAACTAAAGGTATCAAAACCAGAAAGGTGAAACTAAAGATTGAGAAAAAGGATGCTAGTGACAGGACAAATTAAGAAAACGGGTAGACGTAAATGGGACAAAGATACAAAGGAGTGAATCTACAGTGGATTAACTGGACCATGAAACATTGAGATGAGATTGTGAATACTTGCTAGATAGTATGCATGCAAGGAAATATATTAATTATAACATCATAACTCGTAATTAATGGTTGTCAATTTTACAAAAGAAAAAAAAAGTAACTTCAAAATTCATCATTAATCTTCACCAAAATAGTAATAATATTGTTAGTATGAGAAGATAAAACTGAAAAGGTTTACAACCAGAAGATAAAAAAGCTCAAGTACATAGACTCACCTTGTGCAGTTGATACAAACCTTATTAGCAATAACCCTAATACACAACATAGGCATCACAAAAAAAACCTACAAGCCACATCCAGCAAGAGAGCACTACAGAAGATACCAGAAAAAGATTACAACCCAGAACCACCCGATAAAAAAAAGCACTACCTGAAGTCACAAGTAGTATAAGATGGGAGTGTGAATACTAGCTAGATATTAAGCATGCAAGGAAGTAGATTAAGTTGTAACATCTTAATTCATAATTAACAGTTGTTAATTTTACAAAAGAAAAAAAAAGTAACTTCATAATTCACCATTAATGGTTCTTAATCTTACAAAGGAAAAAAAAAATGACACTACATAATTCTCTTCAATATAAAAAAAAAAAATTTATATATATATATATACACACGTACTTTTTTTTAAAGAACCCTAATGGTTGGTACCACTTCTATTTGGGATTATATGCAATATTTCTTGTACTTTCTTTCCATATCCCCCAAATTTTGATTTTGAGATACATAGTCACTTGGTCTTTTCCTTTAGCTATATGAGATGAATGAATTTGTCGTTTGATTTAAATACCTATTGTTTGGATTGATAGAAAACAATAGGAAAGAAAATGAGTTGAATCTACCATTTTCTCAGGTTTCGAATAGGCTAATGAGAAAAATAAATGCTAGTGTGAGTCATACAAAAAAAAAAAAATTTCTTTGCCCCACTTTAAAGAAAATGGAGAGAATGAGGAAAAAAAAGGTGTGAAGGGGCAAAACCCTGAAAAGAAACTCAAATCTAAAAAACACATCACCCTCAACAACAAACTAATATATCAAACAATTAAAAAAACCTAAAAAAGTTCACAAAACGAAGATAAATAATTCAAGTACGTATACAAACCCTGTGCAGCTGATACTAACCTTGTTAATTAGTAACCCCAATACATGACATAAGCATCACAAGAAAAGCCAAGTAGCAACAACCAGCAAGAGAGCACACCAGAAGATACCAGAATCATATTGCAACCCAGAACCACCCGAGAAAAAAAAGCACTACGTAAAGTCACAAGTACTATGAGACAAGAGTGTGAATACTAGTTAGATAGATAGCATGTAAGGAAATAGATTCAGTTGTAACATCATAATTCGTAATTAAAGGTTGTTATTTTAAAAGAGAGAGAAAAAAGGGTAAATTCATAATTCACCATTAATCTTCACCAAAAAAATAATATTTGTTAGCATGAAAAAAAATACTAGATAGTATTGAAGGAAATATATTAAGTTGTAATATCATAATTCACCATAAATGGTTCTTAATCTTAGAAAATAAAAAAATGATGCTACATAATTCATCATCAATCTTAAAAAAAATATAGTTCACACACACACATACATTTTTTAAAAGAACCTTAATGGTTGTTACCACTTCTATATGGGCTTATATGCACTATTTCTTGTACTTTCTTTCCAGATCCCCACATTTGGTGTCTTACAATTTTATGAGGTTTACACGAAACTTGGATGCACTAAAAAAATATGAGAGAAATATGAAGTGTAAATGACGAAATTTTGTAAGTTCCTTGCATGGAAAAAATTGTTTTTGAAATGCCTAGTCACTTGGTCTTTTCCTTTAGCTATTTGAGATGAATGATTTTGACGTTTGATAATTTTTAACTCAACTACCCATTTTTTGGATTGATAGAAAACAATAGGAAAGAAAATAGGTTGAATCTACCATTTTCTCGTGTTTGGAAGAGGCTGGTGAGAAAAATATATACTAGTGTGAGTCATACCAAAAACATTTCTTTGCCCCATTTTAAAGAAATTTTAGAGAAGGAGACAAAAAGTCGTGAGGGGCAAAACACTGAAAAGAAAATCAAATATAAAAAACAAAGCACCCCAAAAACAAACTAATATATCAATTTTAAAACTAAAGAGCATTATCCTTTAAACTGTGTCTTCTCAAAGTCAAGGAGGTGATAGTAACATCCACTTTTTCAAGGTTATTCTTGAAAATAGCCTTCGCGATGGAGAGCTGAGGGTGCCCAAAAGTTTTGTGAAGAAATATTGGGAAGAAGTATCAAACCTAGTTTTTCTAAGGCTACCAAACAGTGCTAAATGGAAAGTTTATTGGATGAAACGTGATGGTGATGTTTGGCTTCGCAATCGCTAGAAAGAATTTGCAAATTACTCATCTTTGGAAGAGGAACAATTCCTAGTGTTTTAATATGAAGAAAAATCTCTTTTTCAAGTCATCGTTCTTGGTACAAATGACTCAGAAATAAAATACCCTTCACTTAAAGAAGGTGAAGTGGCTAATGAGAGTTATTGTTCTTTGGAAATTATTAACGTTTTTTTTCACAATTTGAGGGTAAAAGGCCAAAATCTTCATCACCATCTTCTCAACCTCATACGAAGATGAAAAACAGCCCCAAAGAAGAACCTGAATGGTACTAGAAATAGCCCCAAACAGCCCCAAATAGCCCCAAAAAAATATTTAATTTTAAAACTAGAAAGTTCACAACCAAAATGTGAAAAAAAAAAAATCATTCCTTTTATAAGGATGGGATATAGGAACCAATCTCAGGTTTACAAGTAACAACTAGCAAGCATAATAAACAGCAAGAGCAACTTGTGCTAAAAGATATCAAGTACAAGCTGCAATGAATAAGGTTATCAGAATCACCAAAAAATCCACACACAAAAAAATCAAAATTGACTTATGCTAATCTGTAGGAACTAATGATATTGAGACCAAGCTTCAACCAAGATTATATAGCAACTGCTAAAAAATGCAAAGAAAATCAAAATGTTAGATTAAAAAAACAAAAAACAAAATCAAGGGTTCAGTTGAAGAAGGAAATTGATGTAGAAGCAGATCAAGGGTTCTCACCAGATTGACTTAGACGCACAAGCCACGGTGATGGTACGAGAAGTTAGGGTTCAACTCGCAGTGATTTCACTCCAATTTGTCAAATGTGATTTGTGGCTGAAAATTGGGACTAAGGGTTCTAGACAAGTAAAAGGCTGAAAGTTGTATTTGTGAATCATGGGTTGGGCTAACCCTACAAGAAAATGAGTTCTTCAACAAAGGGGCCAAAAGTAGGGTTCAGGGGGTTGGCCCATGGATTTTAGCCCCCTTTCATAACTCAGGGGTAGGGGAAGGTGAATGAAGACATGGTGATAGAAAGAGTGAATTAAAAGGAGGAGGGACGAGGCGGGTATGGATGATGTTGCGATCAGGGGATGGGGAAGAAACAAGATTTGGGAAAGGAATGGAAGTGAAGAGAATAAAGATGGATGGGGTTAGTGTAGTATTTTTCTCCTTACCTTTCTTTTATGCTTGATTGTCATTTGGTATTTTTTCCCTGCAAATTTAAATATGCATGACTGCCACTTGGTATTTCCTTCTTCATTTGAATCAATTGATAGTTGCTGGTAGAAAAAAAGGATTACAGTAGTATATACTGTCAGTGTAAAAATATCTATTAATATTTTGATATGTGTGCTTTTATTTTAATAATTAAGAGAAAAAAATAACAATAATACTGATTTCTTAGGTGTCAATGTAAAAATCATTTACACTTTACATCGACAGTGTATATAAATTAAACAAACAAAAAAACTCTATTGTCACAAGGGAAATATATAGAAACTGTATTAAAAGTATACAAAATGTTTATCATTGATTTCTAATTCAGTAAAAAAAAATCATTATTTTCTAATTTTTCAAATATTTAATTTATATTTTAATATTAACACTTTCAATGAGATTTTTTAAAATAATCATTTTAATTAATTACTTAAGTTGCGATTACCTTTGAAAATCCTCTCATTAATAAATACATGAATGTATGCAACTTTTTGTGTCTTAACTTAGACATGATTGACTAACCATTTGAATATCCCTTAATAAATACATTAATTTACATAAAATAACATGTATTAATTTAACCTCTTTGAGTCACTAGCCATTAATAAATACATGTATTTACACAAAATATAAGTATATATATTTTTTGAATAAATCCTCGTAATTCTTTAAATTACTTAAATTGTAATGTACAATTCTAATAAAAGTATGAACATTTAATGCATTTAGGGAAAACAATTTATATGTGAATTTACAAATAAAAAATAAAAAAAATCTCTACATTAAATTGGACATCATTGCCTAACTATTTAAGTCTTTTCTCCCTAGAAAATACATCCATTAGGGGAAAAAATCTATATGTGAATATACAGAAATTTTTTTTTGATTTAACTTGGACATGATTGCCTAACTATTTTTAAGTCTTTGCTCCTTAGAAAATACATTAGTATACATAAATTTATGTCCATGAATTTAAACATGATTGTCTAACTCATTGAGTTATCATCCATTAACAACTATATGTATTTATACAATAAATTATATATCCTCTTAATAACTTTGTTAATTTTGGTCAAAAAAAAAAACTTTGTTAATTAATTAATTAATGAAGAGAAAAAAATGGGCATATCCATAAGAAGAAACTAAAATAACTCGATAGACTCATCATCAATCTACTTGATAATCTTCCTAAATGAATAACAAGCCTTCTCAATTTTAGTGTTTTGATTCTCAAGAACTAACGAGCGTCTTGAGTTGTATTAATGAGATAGGTTAGAAGGATGTTGGAATGATCAAAGGTAAACACGAGAATGCAGTTGAATTATGTTTACTAAGTTTTTTTAGAAAACAAATTTTTTTTTTAATCAAACAGGAAACATGTGCAGAAAAGGCCATCAGACGATAGACTCATTTGATAGTTTTAAGAATTTGTTTGAGACGAGTATTTCAATGAGAGACACAAGAAAAACATTGGTAGAAACATAAGGGCTTGTTAGATTTGTATTTCATTTCCTGTTTTCATTTCCTAAATTTAGAAATAATTACAACAAAAATAGTTATAAAAATGTCACATTGTTTTCATTCTATTCCTATTTACAATGATTTGTGTAGGAAACAATGAAAACAAATAAAAATTATTTTCAGTATTTCCTGTACAAATCTTTGGAAACAGGAAATAGAATGAAAACAATGTGACATTTTTATAATTATTTTTGTCGTAATTATTTCTAAATTTAGGAAATGAAAACAGGAAATGAAAAACAAACCAAACGGGCCCAAAGCTTGGTTAGAAATCGTAGTTAACCTCTGGTTTGCAAAAAGTTAAATAAACAAGCAACAATTAAAATATGAAGATATATATTTTATTTAACCAAAAATAGAGTGTAAAGGCATCACAATAAGGCAATAGATCCCAACTAGGTTGACACCTCAGACCTTACCAATCATCCGCAGCACCCTAAAAATATTATTAAAAATATAAAAAGAATACAAAAGGAGCATTGGGGGATACCAAAACCCAAACTAAAAATAAAGAATCATTTGACTCTATAAAAAGGAAGGCAAATTCTATTTTGATTGAAGTCTTCTAAAATGAATCTGAAGTTGACACACAGAAACAGAAGAAGGGGGGTTGAATTGTGTTTCTTAACATATTTTTTAAACTTCTTTTGAAATCAGTTTCACATGCAAAACAGAAGTAAATACACACAAGAAAAACTTGTTTAAAAGAGAGTTAATAAAAGTCAATATCAAATCCCCAGAGTTAGTAATAAAAACAATTTAAAGGAGATAAGGGATAAGAGATTCACAACACAGGGATTTATCCGAGTTCACTCTCTTCCAACCAAGAGCTACGTCCAGTCCCTTCTACTTGAAGGTTTTCTCCACTATAATCCAATAGCTTACAAGTATTATTTTATACTTGCCTCTTAAGGCTTACAATCCTTCAAGTATTCAACACCTCTCCAAGCACTCTCTAAACAAGCTTAGGACCCGTGTTTGGACGCGTGTTTTTAAGTTTGAACATACCAGCTGAGTAGTCCATTTCTAGATCATCTAGTGTTTTACCGGGTAGACTGGTATCGAATCAGTTAGCTTTTACCGGGTAGTCCACTTAACAGATTGTCTACCTTTTATCGGATAGTCCACTTAACAGATCGTCTACCTTTTATCGGGTAGTCTACAAGTCTTTGAACTTGCTATGTATTGGACTAGTTCTTTCAACAGATAGACTAGCGGCTCGTCTAGCAAACTTAGTGTGGACCAGCGATGCTTTTGGACTTTAATTAAAAGCGCTCTAGACTAGTATTCTCGTCTAGCAATATAAGAACAGCCTTGCACACTTGAGTAGACTTGTGACACCCTCTACCCCACATGTATTTATAAAGACATAAAGAGATAAAATAAAGTAAAATAAAACACATGCATATTAAAATAAAACCAAAGGGCAAAAAGTACTACATGAACAAAATGTCTCAAACACTTGCGGAAATAAAACATAAACATAAACAATAAAGAAAACATAAACCCAACCCTGATGTCACATTACAGAGCTGGTAACCAACAATCCGAAAATACCTCGGATAAACAAAATTAAACAAAAGGGTAATACTAAACTACGAGTGAGCGGCTCCTCAGAGTCACTTCTCAACCGGCTGCTCATCATCTTCTGTATAAAGAGATATATGCAAAGCAAACAATAGAAAACAGGGAGTAAGAAATCATGTATAAAACATAATGGAAAAAGGAGCAGTTAGCAAGATGAGCATACAACACAACATGTTATAACATAACAATATTTCACATATACATATCATTCTCATCATCTCAAACAATGTATGCTATGCGGTGCAGTACTACTCCACTACTTCGTTATTCATGTGGATCCAAACTACTTCAGGAAGACAACGTTGGAGTTACATATCCACATTGGCCAATAAGCACCAATATCGGCAGTTCACCAAACCATGGGTGAACCCCTTGGATAGCCAATGCACCGTACTCTAGGATGCACCACCACGAGGGGCCACGATTCATCTAACTCTCGGATGAAACATCGTAGACGGCCAGATCGCCTTACTCTTGGACGACCGCCCCTATGCTGCACTTCCCCCACTAACATCTCCAATTCATGAATGCATGAGCAATAACAACAAACAATCAAATCACCACCTCCACTTTGGCCAATAAGCACCAAAGTTTAACACCATCAACACCTTGACCAATAAGCATCAAAGCCCCCTTGGCCAATAAGCACCAAGGTTCAACATCATCAACACCTTGACCAATAAGCATCAAGGCTACTTTGGCCAATAAGCACCAAAACATAACATTGTGCGGTAACACATCGTTACCGACTTAACCATCTTAACGTTTGTGTTTAATTATCTTCGTTAAGTCTTCATTAACGATAGTCGAGTGGTCGAGGTATTGATGGTGTTAAAACTTGGGAAGCCTAGTGGCCCAAGCGAAGGTGGTGGTTGTGCTTATGTGTTGTGTTGAGCATGCATTCACGCATCAGAGATGTTAGTGGAGGATGATCCTCAATAGGGGAGGTCGCCCGAGTTATGGTGATCTTGCCATCCACGGCGATTCAAGTGAATCATGTAAAACCGTGGGGGTGCATCTGAGAGTAAGGTGCGTCGGCTCTCCTAGGGGTCCATCTGAGGTTTGGTGGATTGCCCCAGCGTTGGTACTTATTGGCCAATGTGGAGATGTAACTCCGAAGTTGACTTCCTGAGATAGATGGATCCAAGTGCATAATGGAGTAGTGGAGCAGAGTTACATTGCATGGCAAACACGTTTGTATGATGATGTTATTACGTTATGTTGCTGTTATTGTTATAACATGCTTGTTTATTGTATGCTGGTCTTGCTAACTGCTTCCTTGCCATTATATTTGTATTCGTGTTTCTTACTCCCTATTTCTATGTTTCTTGTCTTGTGGCATGTATCTTTATGCAGAGGACGGCGTACAGCCAGAGTAGGAGTGGCTCTGAGGAGCCGCGACTCTTTAGTTAGGATTTCCAGTTTTCCAGTAGTTTGTTTGTTTGTTTCAGTTTGTACCGAGGTTGTTTTTCCGGATTAGTTATACCAGCTCTGTATAGGACACTAAGGGTTGGGTTATGTTATGTTTGGTTTATGTTATGCTTTTGTTTCCGTGTTTGATACAATGTGATGTTCTCTATCCGTTGTTGGTTTTAATTTTTAATAAATGACGCATGTTTCATTTTATTTTCCTTATCTTTAATTCTTTATATGTATGCGAGGTAGAGGGTGTCACACACATAATTAGCAAAAAAAGAGAACAATGAAAGTGTTACATTATTATATCAAATTCCAAATAATGTTTTTCACTTCTAAGAAATGCTTTTCACTGTTTTAAGTAGGTGTCATCATTGGGTTCACTGATAGGGTAATGGCACTAACATTTGACATCGCTTCCCACCTAGGAATCATTCTAGTAGTGATATCTCTACCTTCCATGCTTATTTGTGTTCACTTTCTATGAATTGTAAGTACACTGATTGTGAAGGCAAATGCCTTTTTCCTCTTTGTTTTCTTGAATGTCTTTCTGTAACTAGAAATGACCGACATATAACTCTTATTTATTTTACGGTTCATTATTATGCTGTGAAGATTTGATTCTAAGTAGGGGTGTAAGACCCGAACCAATGACCTGATGAACCCGAAAATCCGAACCAAACCAATTAAATTGATTCGGATTTTTTGGTGTTCGGGTCCGAACCGAACTGAACCAAACCCGATGGTGACTGGTTCGGTTCTCAGGTTCAAGGATTCTAGAACCGAACCAAACCAAGTATTATATTTTAATATTTATTATTTTTATAGTTTAATATTTACTATATTTACTTTATATATATATATATTATATATATTTTATATATTAATATTTTATATATATTTTGAAATTTAATAATTTCCGAGTCTGAACCGAACCAACCCGTTCTTGAATGGTTTGGTTTGGTTCGAGTTTTGTAGAACAAAATTTCAAAACCAACCAAATGGAACCATTATTGATTGTTTCAGATTTTTTTCCACCTAAAACTGAACCAAACTGACCCTTTACACCCCTAATTCTAAGTTCTATTGTCATTGTTTCTACAACAAAGTAGAGACCAACATACAGTATGCAATTAACATATGTTTATATCTTGATTCATATAGTATCCTATTATTCTTAATATTAGTAATCTTGTTATCATGTTTCTACAAGTGTGCTTGCCAGATCATCTTTGTCTTTACATATTTCTCTCCTTTTGTGTCAAATTTTAACTTTCCTTTGGAATTTATTCAAACATATTGAAGAGAGTGATAAAAAGAAGGTTCAATTTGAATAATAATACTTTCAAAGAAGAGGTCGAACAAAGTAAAAAGAAAAATAAATGGTTGTTGTGAGGTGATATAAAACCAACAAATTGTGGGGTTCATGATATTCGATATTTGGGCCAAAATGTATGTAGTGTGCCTTGAAGAGCATGTGTTTGTACAATGTTGGAATCAACTCGTCCATGAAAAATTTTCTTTCCTCTTCCCACCACTTTTCATATTCGCGGTCACTTCCTTCAAGCCCTTCGCATCCTTCCTTGCTAGTCAACATTTTCCATATTCTCTCTGTTTTTGGGTCAATATCCATTTTAGGTCTGGGCTTAAGTTTCTTTTCAAATTCAAATCCCTCATAGAGTATTGTTGGAACACAAGTACTCATATACTCACAGAGTTGCACACACAGTAGTTCAAACAGAGAAAATAGAAAGAGTATAGAGAAGGAAGAAAGAATGAAAATTTTATTCTATACTTGCACACTGCTTTAACTATTGTTGTATATCTATTACAACTTACATTGTGTACATTATATAGAGTTCACATCTGCTATTGCCCACTTATTCAATTACAACAAACTACCTAACTAATTACTAACAGCAAGTAACTGTTCCTAACAAACTATAAAGAAACATATTTTATGCATACACATATGTACAACACCTATGTATTAAACACAATGTATTCTGTCTAACTGACACACCTGTGTACTACACCCATGTACGATATCTAACTACAACTGTTGTACATATTAATACACCCATGTATTATATGTGTGTATCTATTCAAGCTAAACTACCTAATTCTGAATTAACTCCAACACACCCCCTTAAATCAGAATTAGCCAAAAACATAGTAGCTTTCCCGGATCCCATATTTTGAAGCATGAAGATCCAGCCTCCATAGAAATACATATATAGCTACCAGGGTCCCATTGTTGACCCTTTTCAAAGCTCACTGAAAAAAGTATTGGGTGATCATTTCTAGTCAGCCTTCCCCGACTCTTATCACACGATGTGTTGTGCTTCATCCCATTGTTTAATGAATTTGGAACCCCAACTGGTTCTGTTGATTTGGATTGAACAACTACTGAAACACTTAAAGATGTTTGAGTAGCAATAAGTTGAAATTGTTTCAACTCGTCATCTACCTCACTAGAACCCACCATGTTCCTAAGCACCAGTACCCTTGTAGGCACCCCATTGGAGTTACACTTTTTACTTTCTTCTCCAGCATACTATTATCACTAGCATTCACAACAACTGCAACTCGCCAATCTGATTTCTTGGCTACCAAAGGAATGGTAATCCCTTGCTCCTGCTTCACGATTTGGTTTTGGAACCTTGGATCATTCACTTGACTCACCTTCCAAAATGCCAGTCCTACACTGATTCTTCTTGGCACTCCTTGTGCGTTTCTGTCCTCCTCAGCTGCACATGCCCCATCAGCCACCATACAAGGATCACGGCACTGCGGTTCCAGCAACGGCGACTCTGTCACCTTCGTCCCTCTTGTTTTCCATTCCTCAACTTGATTCTTCAGTTCATCATCACTCTGAAGATTCACCACGTCGTTCTTAGCCTCCTCTTCGCTCATGGCATCGACAACTTCCTCTTCAGACTCATCATCTTTCAACTCATTTGTTCCAGTCTTCACAGTGGTGTTACGGGTTTCGGGTCGCATGTGCAGGATCTACCCTGGAAGAAGGGCTCAACCGTGAAGGTGCCGAAGCCAGAGCCAGAGTGTAAGAGCACTGATTGGAGGATGATGTGATGAAGGGGGTGCCTCTGGGATCTGCTGCAGATAAGAGAAATCTCGCAAGGGAAGAACCAAGAAAAATACCAAAGGAGGTGAAGGTTGTAGTTCCATAAGAAGAGGAACCAGAACAATGGCAACTAAAGATCTTGGAAACAGAGAATGTTCCAATGATTGCTTGTGAAAATGTGTTCGTTCTTGAGAAGGAAGGTTTTCCTTTGGGGATTGAGATAATGAATCGAAATCACTCATGTCTGGTGACAATGAGAGGAAGCCAACTTCAATCTTGGTCAGATCTTGGTGGTAGAGTAAGAGTGCACAAGGAGAAAGATCGGTACACAAAGGTTGAACAAAGACTGAAGTGCCTTGCAATGGCCAAGAATCCATGGATTTTGGAAAGACCAGCAAGGACATGGCTATGGCAGGAACGTTCGGAGCAGAACCTGCACATGCGACCCGAAACCTGTAACACCACTGTGAAGGCTTGAACAAATGAGTTGAAAGATGAGAAGTCTGAAGAGGAAGTTGTTGATGCCATGAGCGAAGAGGCATTGTGAATCTTCAGAGTGACGATGAACTGAAAAATCAAGTTGAGGAAAGGAAAACAAGAAGGATGAAGGGGACGGAGCCGCCGTCGCTAGAACCGCAGTGTCGTGATCCTTGTATGGTGGCTAATGAGGCATGTGCAGTTGAGGAGGGCAGCAATGCACAAGGAGTGCCAAGAAGAATCAATGCAAGACTAACATTTTAGAAGGTTGGTCAAGTGAATGATCCAAGGTTCCAAAACCAAATAATGAAGCAGGAGCAAGGGATTACCATTCCTTTGATAGCCAAGAAATCAGATTGGCGAGTTGGAGTTGTTATGAATGTTAGTGATAATAGCAAGCCGAAGAAGAAAGTGAAAAGTGTTGACTTCAATGGAGTGTTGGTGCTTAGGAACATGGTGAGTTCTAGGGTGGTAGAAGATGAGTTGAACGGTTTTCAACCAAGTGCTACTCAAACACCTGTAAGTGTTTCAGTAGTTGTTCAATTCAAATCAACAGAACTAGTTGTGATTCCAAAGTCATTAAACAATGGGATGAAGCACAGCACATTATGTGGTAAGAGTCAGGGAAGGCTAACTAGAAATAATCAGCCATTACTTTTTTCAGTGAGCTTTGAAAAGGGTCAACAATGGGACCATGGTGGCTATGTGTGTATTTCTATGGAGGCTGGATCTTTATACTTCAAAATATGGGATCCAGGAAATCTACTATGTTTTTGGCTAATTCTGACATAAGGTGGTGTGTTGGAATTAATTCAAAATTAGGTAGTTTAGTTTGAATAGATACACAGATGTAATACATGGGTGTATTAACATGTACAACAGATGTAACTAGATATCGTACATGGGTATCGTACATGGGTGTATCCGTTAGACAGAACACAGTGTCTAATGCATAGATGTTGTACATAGGTGTATGCGTAAAATATGTATCTTGATAAGTTTGTTAGAAATAGTTACTTGCTATTAGTGATTAGTTAGTTAGTTGTTGTCACTGAATAAGTGGGCAATAGGAGATGTGTGACTCTATATAATGCACACAATATAAGTGAACATGAACAAGTTGCAAGTGACAACAGTAGTGAAAGTAGTACGTATAGAATATAATTTTCATTCTTTCTTCCTTCTCTATACTTTTTCTATTTTCTCTGTGTGAACTATTGTGTGTGCAACTCTGTGAGTATATGAGTGCTTGTGTTCCAACTGGTATATACAAGACAAGTGCATTTTGTTCTTCCATTCTAGATACATTGCTCACCTTTAGGTTGAGAACTTTCATTTTATTAATTATCTCATCTATCATGAAATTTGATAAAACGTTAGACACTAACTGTAGGGTATTCTGACACATCAGTTGTTTGGCATTCTTAGGGTTTTCAAAACAAGTTTCTAATTGAAAGGGAACATTGGTCATTTCTCACTTCAAATTTAGAGCTATGTTACTGGATTTTCTAGATGCGACACTAGAATATGAAGTGTCTTTTATAACCACAACTAGCTGTGTTTCAACAGTTTTTGGGACATTCTTCCTTACATACTTCCTCTTTTTGCTTTGGTTCACTTTAAACTCTGTTATCTAAGTTGCAGGATTTTGACTTCCGAGCTTTCCCACTATAATTACCTTTGGCCTATGTTTTCTTTGATTGAGTGCCTTATGCTCTGGTGTCGTGTTCACGTCAACTCCCAAGCTACCTTTGCTTCAATAAATGTTACTATTCGTGCCCTTTTGAACCCCGATTGTTGATTATGAATATATAATTTGCTGGATAAGTCCATTGTCACATTTTTGACTTCCCAGCTTGTCTTTCTTCTGACTTATACTTTTAGCATGGTATACTCTCGTATTGTACAAAGTTTGTTATCTACACACTTTAGCTTATCTATTGTTGTTTATGGCTTTCTAGGTATCTTGTCCACGCAAGCTCTCATTCTACTTTTGTTTCCACAAATGTTACTATTTGAGATCTTTCTTGTTGATGACGAATATACGATTTATTATAGAAGTCCATCGTAACATTCTTGGTCAACTGTTTATGTATTGATTGAGAGGATTTCATGAAACTAGGGGCAACATCGAGGTACTATTTGAACCCTTTCTTGTTGATGATGAATATATAATTTGTTCCATAAGTCCATCATAACATTCCTGATGTCTTCCCTAGTTTAATAAAATCATCTCAATTAATACCCCAAACAATGGATCAAGAATGTTAAGTTGGACTTCTGTAACAAATTCTATATTCATCATCAACAAAAGTAGCCTGAGCGTTCGCATGGACAAGATACGCAGAAAGCTAGAAACAATAATAGATAAGCTTAAGTGTGCAGATAACAAACTTTGTACAATACTAGAGTATACCATAGCTGAAAGACTAAGTCAGGAGAAAGACAAGCCAAAAAGTGAAGAATGTTACGATGGACTTCTGCAGCAAATTATATATTCATCATCAAGAAAGGAGGCTTAAAAAGGCTCCGATAGTAACATTTATGGCAGCAAAGGTAGCTTGGGCGTTGACTTGAACATGACACTAGAGCACAAACCACCCAAATAAAGAAAACATATAGTTTAAGGAGAATCAAACCAAAAAGAGGACGTATGTAAGGAAGAATGTCCCAAAAATTGCTAAAACACCGCTAGCTGTGGTTATAAAAGAGACTTAAGATTCTAGTGTCGTATCTAGAAAATCCAATAGGAGATCTCTAAATTTTGAGTGTTAAATAAGCAATGTTCCCTTTCAATCAGAAACATGTTTTGAAATCCCTCAGAAGGCCAAACAGCTGATGTGTCAGAATACCCTACAGTTAGTGCCTAGCATTGCATCAAATTTCATGATAGATGAGATAATTGATAAACTGAAATTACTCAACCTAAAGGAGAGCAATGCATCCGAAATGGAATAGCAAAATGCACAAATTCTGTACAAGGGACATGGTTCAGTTGTACCCTATGAGGGATTTAAATTTGAAAAGAAACAGAAACTAAGACCTAAGGTGGATCTTGACTTAGAAACAGATAGAATCTAGAAAATGTTGACATGCATGGAAGGAAGCAAAGGGCTTGAAGGAAGTGATAGTGAAAAGGAAAAGTGGTGGGAGGAGGAAAGAAATGTTTTTCATGGACGAGCTGATTCCTTCATTGCACGAATGTGTCTTCTTCAAGGTACACCACATACATTTTGACCCAAATATTGAATATCATGAACCCCCTGATTCATCAATTCTATATCACCTTATAACAACAATTTATTTTTCTTTTTACTCTGTTCAACCTTTCCTCTGAACGTATTATTATTGATATTGAACCCTCTTATTATCATGCTCTTCAATATGTTTGAATAAATTCTAAAGGAAAGTTAAAATTTGACACAAAAAGAGAGAAATATGTAAAGACAAAGATTATGATATGGAAACCACGTTGTAAAAACATGATAACAAGATTGCCAATATTAAGAAAAATAAGATACTATATGAATCAAATCTTCACATTAAAAACTCTTTAATTAATGAACCGTGAAAGAAATAAGAGTTATATGTAGACCATTTCTAGTTAAAGAAAGACATTCAAGAAAACAAAGAGGAAAAGGCATTTACGTTCACAATCAGTGTACATACAATTCACATAAAGCGAACACAAATAAGCATGGCAGGTACATATATCATGACCAAAATGATTCCTAGATGGGAAGAGATCTCAGATGTCAATGCCATTACCCTATCCGTGAACCCTATGATGCCCCCTACTTAAAACAGTGAAAAACATTTCCTACAAGTGAAAAACCTTATGTATAATTTGATATAACGATGTAACACTTTCATTATTCACTTTTTTGCTAATGATCTATTAACTTATCAACATATATTAACTAACAAAATTACCTCTGTAGGAGATTGACGCTTTTCAAAATGGAAAGGGTCAATGGTTGACTCGGTTATAGGAGTTTTCCTTACTAAAAATGTTTCTGACCATCTTTCAAGGTGAATTTAAAATCAAAACCTTTCAGCAAAATGTCTCCTACCCCACAAAAACTTCATGCTTGCTTCCTGTCTTTGCATCTCTGCATTTATGTCTCTAGCAACAAAGGTTCCTCTTATGTCAATAATCAACAAGAGACATTTTCTGATAAGTACTTATTGATTCTAGAAATGGCGTGTAAAGACATAAAGGTCAAAGAAATTTTTTCGAAATCTCGTCCTTTACACTTTCTTCTGGCCCTACAAATAAAGAGAGAAAACTGAAGGTATCGAAACCAGGGAGGTGAAACTAAAGATTGAGAAAAAAAGTTGCAGGTGACAGGACAAATTAAGAAAACGGGTAGACGTAAATGGCACAAAGATACAAAAGAGCGAAGATACAGTGGATTAACTGGACCATGAAACATTGAGATGAGATTGTGAATACTTGCTAGATAGTATGCATGCAAGGAAATAGATTAAATTGTAACATCATAACTCGTAATTAATGGTTGTCAATTTTACAAAAGAAAAAAAAAAGTAACTTCAAAATTCACCATTAATCTTCACCAAAATAATAATAATATTGTTACTATGAGAAGACAAAAACTGAAAAAGTTTACAACCCGAAGATAAAAAGCTCAAGTACGTAGACTCACCATGTGCAGTTGATACAAACCTTATGAGCAATAACCCAAATACACAACATAGGCATCACAAAAAAAGCCTACAAGTTACAACCTGCAAGAGAGCACCACAGAGGATACCAGAAAAAGATTACAACCCAGAACCACCCGATAAAAAAAAGCACCACTTGAAGTCACAAGTAGTATGTGATGAGAGTGTGAATACTAGCTAGATAGTAAGTGAGACACCCCGATGTCCCATTAAGAAAATCCTAATTAATTAAACCTTAATCCGCAGTTAACGTTAACGCATTTATTACATTTGAAAATAAATATATAACGGAAGGAATAAAATTAAATTCATTTTAAAGCATGCACAGCGGATTAAAGCATACATCGATCATATATATAATATGTACATCCAGTCTCCACAATGTACCATAGATCCCAACCGAGGGATCCTTAACCTTACAACTATACAAAACTAAAAGAAAACAGACTTAAACTGGTCACAGACATAAGAAGAGGTCCTGATACTACCCATCCCATCTCTCAAAATACATCAAAAAGCAAAAAGAACTCACAGAGACTCTCGTCCTAACAGGCACAACTGACATAACCATATCACTGACGATATGGGCGCCTGGAGCTACCCTCACCCTCTCCGTAATGGCGTCGATAGACCCTGCCATAACGGGTCCTAGGCTCCCAAACCGACTCATCGCTGCTCATAACCACATGTCGGCGACGATAGTGATACATCGTCTGGACACTCCTCTGCCTACGATCTCTCTGCACCATGCCAACTCCGCTCCTCGCTACTGAACGATCTACCATATGCCACATGTCATCAGGAAATTCCCTCTGACGAGGTGGATACCACATCTCCGAAAAAGGCAATCTCTGTGAAATCCGATACGGACCATCCAAATGAAAGTACGGACCACTTCCCATACGTATATACAAACTGACTAGACCGGTATACGTCATGGAGAATCGTGAATGGTCGACCTGCCATCCACGATCATCGTGATACACAATCTCCACATCACCGAGAATTGGGATCCTGGGAGGGATCCTCTGTAGGTAATGATTCGGTCTGTATCCCAGATTTGGTGACGTCGTGGTCCTGCTCACACTGCTCATCTAATGGATATACATACAAGGAAATAGAGGAAAAGAGGGAGATAAGCAACAGATCATAGTCATAAAAATGGGGATGGGGATACATAGCATAGCAATCACATAAACATATCACATACAACAAACAAACAATCATCCATCAAGTCACACCAACACAATCATCCTCAAGATCATACTCTCAGATTATTCCTCTATGGATTCTCACTCCTATGCATGTCGGCCGATATATCTCATCCGGGTCTCAACCCCAAGACATTCCCTTATCAAGCCTCTCTGCTTAAGGAACGTCAGTTAGTTTGTCTAGGTAACTTTTCCGCTCGCTGTGACCCATAAGAGTGCATCTCTCTGTGAGCTCTGCTCCATCAGAGGTATCTGGGTTGCCTCGGATAGTCAGCCTTAGACATGGATACTCAGGGTAAAGTCGGGATAACTAGGCTCTACCGGGGTACACGACGCACTAGGAGCTACCTAATGGTCACTGTGAGCCTCCCGAGTCCAGTTCGTGCATCCCCAAGGTCTTTTCACAGACCGGCCCCTCCGTAATCCGTACACGCACTTGAGTACAACTAACCTCGTATGACTCCCTGTCATACGGCTCGCCACCTTGGCAATATGCAATGCAACAACCATCCTTAAGATAACACCGGAACCTTCTCTCACAATCTAAATCTCAAAATCACAGTCCTAGATTGGATGGCAATACATCCCCGGTCTTAAAGCCACAGTCTCAAGGCATTACCACAGTGTCAACTCTCAATGTAATCAAATCACACTATCAGTCATTCCCATTCATCCAACAATCATTAACAAAATATTATAATCATAAAATATCAGGCTATCACATCAATCATCACAACCAAGCATGTTATAGCAGTCATCACAGTAGCAGACATAGCAAACAACCCCAATCATTATCAGTTATCTAGCCTAGGGTTTCAAGCCTAATATTGATAAATCTACAATAACTAAACCCAAGGCCATATTTAAAAAAATATTATTATATTACGGTTTAGCTATTGTTGATTATTCAATATACTAGTAGGGTCTGGGGCACCCTACACATATGCATAAATGACTGTTACTCTATGCTTGCCTCCCCGACAATGTCGGTTACTTTCTCCCCACCTTGGATTATATGGTATCGTTGTCCAAACTTCTCTTCCTCTCTAACCAGTTGCTGCCTTGCACCCCAGGGAGTTCCTTGATGCTCCAAAATTTGCCCTAACACATGGACCGAGTCCTAGCAATGTCATGAACTCTAATCTTGCGACAGTTTCTCAAATAGAACTTAAATTGAAGCAAGAATCCAAGAGAAGTAAATGACAATGCCAAGTTGGGATTTGAGCATTACCTCAGTTGGATCGAAGAAACATTAGCTAATACTCGTAGTATTCACTGCGCTGGTCACAGATTCGAAGTCGGAATTACGATCGGACGGACGGATTTTCCTCAAAATCAATTTTTCCTCTCCAAACCCACTTTCTCCCTCTCACTCTCGAGCTCCCTCCTGGTCCCTCTCAAAAAGTCTAAAAAGTTCTACAAGTTTCTAGCATTTTAAAGCCTAAGGGGGTGAGTCAGCACTGATTACGCCCGGCTCAAGTTTTCTGCGCCCGGCCTAACCTCTTACGCCTGGCTCAAGTTTTCTGCGCCCGGCCAAATTGTGTAGATCACCGCCTTTGAATTGCGCCCGGCCTAACAAACCTGCGCCCGGCCTAATTTTCTGAGCCCTGCTCAACATACCTGAGCCCGGCCAAATCCCGCGTTGACCAGTTTGACCAGAATCTCTGATTCACACGTTTCGTCACGTTTTGAACTCGTTTGAAGTCCGATTGACCCCAAATTTGAAACACATACTAATTAACACCTAACGAACAAAATTAAGCTCTCATACCAACTTAATTACTGTCTGATTCCTTAATCGAGAAAACGTGTGTTACATTACTACCCTCCTTAAAATAAATTTCGTCCTCGAAATTTAAATTAAATTACCTCTTGTAAATAGATGCGGATATTGTTGTTGCATATCAGCTTCTCTCTCCCAGGTTGCATCACCAGTAACTGCATCCCAGATGACCTTGACTAAAGGAATTTGCTTCCCGCGAAGTTCTTTTATCCTCCGGTCCTCAATTTGTACAGGTAATGCCTCATATTCTAAGTTTTCTCTTAACTGTATTGATTCAGGTTCTATGATGTGTGATGGATCAGGATAATATTTTCTGAGTTGGGATACATGAAAAACATCATGAAGATTTGAAAGATTAGGTGGTAAGGCTATCTGATAGGCAACTGGACCAATTCGGCGAAGAATTTGAAATGGTCCGATAAAACGAGGAGTAAGCTTTCTGGATTTTATTGCCCTGCCAATTCCAGTCCTCGGTGTGACTCTCATAAAAACATGATCGCCTTCCTGGAATTCCAAAGATCTTCTCCTTTTGTCACTATAGCTCTTCTGCCTATCCATTGCTGCTTTCATTTTCTCCTGAATCTTCCGAACTTGTTCCGTTGTTTGCTGTACCACCTCGGGTCCAATCAATTGATTTTCTCCTGTTTCATACCAATAGAGAGGTGTTCTACATTTTCTCCCATACAACGCTTCATATGGTGCCATTCCAATACTTGAGTGGAAACTGTTGTTATATGTAAACTCAATCAATGGAAGAAATTCATCCCAACTACCTGTATGTTCCAACACACATGCTCTTAATAAATCTTCCAGTGACTGAATTGTCCTTTCCGACTGACCATCCGTCTGAGGATGATAAGCTGAACTCATTCTTAACTTTGTTCCCAACACACTGTGTAAGCTTTGCCAAAATCTTGATGTAAATCTCGGATCCCTGTCCGAAACTATACTTGACACCCCATGCAGTCTAACTACTTCTTTAACATATAACTGGGTTAATCTTTCCATTGAGAATTTTTTATTGATAGGCAAGAAATGAGCACATTTCGTTAATCTATCAATAATTACCCAGATTGTATCATGCTTCTGTTGTGTCTTAGGCAAACCAGACACAAAATCCATTGTAATACTATCCCATTTCCATTCCGGGACATCCAGAGATTGCAATAATCCTGCTGGCTTTTGGTGTTCAATCTTTGCCTTCTGACACACCAAACAGGATTGGACATACTTTGCAACTTCCTTTTTCATTCCAGGCCACCAAAACATTTTCTTCAAATCTTAATACATCTTTGTAGCACCTGGATGAAAACTTAATTTGCTTTTGTGTGCTTCTTCTAGAATCAAATTCTTAATTTCTCTATCATTTGGCACACAGATTCTATCTCCAAACTTTATGATACCATTAGTACCTCTCTTAAACTCCAATGGTTCACCTGCTTCTATTTTCTGATTAACCTGTTGGAGATATTGATCTTCTGCTTGCTTTTTCCAGATTAAGTCGAGGAACTCACTATTAATAGTAATCATGCCCAAACTTATCTTGTTCTGAGATAATTCTGTTATCCCAAGATTCATATCTCTGAATTGTTCGATCAATTCCAATTCTTTAACCATCATAGCAGACACTTGTAAAGATTTCCGACTTAAAGCGTCTGCTACAACGTTCGCTTTACCAGGATGATATTGGAGATCAAACTCATAATCCTTTATAAATTCCATCCATCTCCGTTGTCTCATATTAAGCTCTTTCTGATCGAACAAATACTTTAAGCTCTTATGATCACTATAAACTGTAAACTTAGCACCATACAAATAGTGTCTCCATATCTTTAATACAAACACTATTGCAGCCAATTCTAGATCATGGGTTGGGTAATTCCGTTCATGTACTCTTAATTGCCTTGATGCATAAGCTACTACTTTCTTATCTTGCAGAAGCACACAACCCAGGCCTTGATGTGATGCATCACAGTACACATCAAATGGTGCTAATGGATCAGGCAAGACTAATACAGGAGATGTTGTAAGCCTCCTTTTCAGTTCCTGAAAACTAGCCTCACACTCTTCCGTCCATTCAAAAGCTTTACCTTTTCTTGTCAACTGCGTTAATGGTAATGCAATCTTCGAAAATCCCTCTATAAACCTTCTGTAGTAACCTGCCAACCCAAGGAAACTCCTCACTTCACTCACTGTTTTAGGGCGTTCCCAATTCACCACTGCTGAAACTTTAGTAGGATCTACAGCTATTCCATCCTTATTTATAACATGCCCAAGAAATTGTACTTCGTCCAACCAAAATTCACACTTAGACAACTTGGCATAAAGTTGTCTGTCCTTAAGTATTTGAAGTACAATCCGAAGATGCTCTGCATGTTCTTCTCTACTCGGAGAGTAGATCAGAATGTCGTCAATAAACACCACAAAAAATTTGTTAAGATATGGTCTGAAGATACGATTCATGTAATCCATGAATACAACAGGTGCATTAGTTACACCAAAAGGCATAACCAGATATTCATAATGACCATACCGACTCCTGAATGCAGTCTTCGGTATATCTTCTTCTTTTACTCTGATCTGATGGTATCCTGATCTCAGATCTATCTTAGAAAACACAGTTGCTCCCCGCAACTGATCCATCAGATCATCTATTCTTGGCAACGGATACTTATTCTTGATTGTTAGCTTATTCAGTTGTCGATAATCTACACACAATCTTGAGCTACCATCTTTCTTTTTCACAAATAAAACTGGTGCTCCCCATGGTGAAACACTAGGTCGGATGAACTCCTTCTTTAACATGTCATCCAACTGCTTCTTCAACTCCTCTAACTCTGCTGGGGACATTCGATACGGTGCTATCGATATTGGTCCGGTCCCTAGAACAAGATCGATTGTGAACTCTATCTCTCTCTTAGGTGGCAGTCCTGGAACATCATCCGGAAAAACTTCTGGAAATTCACAAACAACAGGCAATGTATCCAGCTTAGGAGACTTCTTGGCTTCCAAGGAAAACAATACCATGCAATCTCTAAGTCGTCCATTTTCCGAGTTACTGTAACTGGCAGGCAATAATCCAGATTGCTCCGAAAAACAAAGGGTTTTATTTGAACAGTCTAATATAACATGATTGGCTGAAAGCCAGTCCATGCCTAGGATAATATCAATCTGCTGCATAGGCAAACAGACGAGGTCGACAATAAATTGCCTATTTTCTAAAATAATAGGACACTTTCTACAAACAAATATAGTGGTTAAAGTTTCACCCGTAGGAGTAGAAACAGTAAGGTCATAGGGTAATGAAGAAATAGGTAAATGCAAATGATCCATGCACTCCATCGATATAAAAGAATGACTAGCACCCGAATCAAATAAAACAGATAAGAGCTTTCCAAACATTAAGCACTTACCTTGTATCAAATCAGGACACTGAGAAGATTCATATCCTCTCACGGCGAAGACTCTCTCCACAGTCTGAGGTCTCCCACCTTGCTGACCTTTGGCTTGATTCTGACTTCCTGCTCCTTGACTTTTTCCAACTGGTTGTACATTCTGAACTCTACCAACATTATTCTGAGGACAATTCCATGACATGTGACCTACATTTCCACAAGTATAACAGGTGGAATTCAATAACTGAGGGAAATCTCTCTTGAAATGAGGTCCTCCGCATTTGAAACATATCAAGCCTCTCGGTTGTGCTTGACCAGAACTCTCCCCTCTTGTATTCACTGATTGCTGAGTAGGGCGACTATATGGCTTCGCTCTTAACTGATACCTTCCTCCTCTTCCTCTTTGGGTATTACTTCTGATTGGTCCACCGCTCTTCTGTTGTTCCTGCACATTTCTAGCACGATCATGTGTTTCCAATGCAGTACATTTTTCCACTAGTGCTGGAAAATGATTTATCTCAAATGGTAACATTGCTCGCTTCAATTCGGGCCTCAGTCCTTCCTCAAACTTCCTACACACCCACTCCTCATCAGGATGAACTTGATAAAATTGTGAAAATTTCAACAATGACTCAAACTTGGCAGCATATTCTCCCACGGACATAGATCCTTGCTTCAGATTAGAGAATTCTTTCTCCTTCTCATTCCTAACACTCTTAGGAAAATACTTCTCCAAGAAGCAGTCTTTGAACAATTCCCAAGTAATCACTTGTTCTTCAGCTTCCAATAGTCTCTGTTTATTCCTCCACCACGCCTCTGCTGCCCCAACCAACATAAAAGTAGCATATGTCACCTTCCTCTCCTCTCTACAGTGCATGGCTACAAATACTTTCTCCACTTCTTGCAACCAATTCTCTGCAGCTTCAGGGTCATAATCACCACGGAATTGGGGTGGATTGGCTTTCATAAAAGCATTCAGGCCACTTTCAAGACTTTCCTCCTCCCGCACAGTATTCAACTGATGCAATCTTTCATCCCTTTCCTCTTGTCTTTGCATAAACTGGGTATTTTGCTGAGTTTGTTGCAGTATGGCGGTAGCCAATTCCCTCATCACTCGCATAGTCTCATTAGCATCACCTCCATTTGTGACACCCTAACTTGGTATCACATGGTTACCCGTTGCGGAATTAAAATTTGTTTAAATGCTGGTCGCTTTCGGAAAATAAACCTCCTTTATAAAAAGTATTACTGAAAGTGGTACTCATAATTCTCCCTTTTTTTTTTCTTTTTTTGAAACAAAAGAAGAAGTGATGAACACTCAGAACATGAACTGAAACAACACACATACATATATAACTGTCCCAGTAGGACTAAATTTTTGTACAAAATAGGGCCTTAATCAATCTGGCCAACTTTACTGAAACAGGAACAAAGAAACAGATAAAGCATCAAACTGGGAATGGGGAAATCTGGGTACTAGACTCAAAAGAAGGCTCTAAAAGCCAAGGACAACAGACTACCCAAAAACCGACGACAAACTACCAGTGCCTCCTGCACTCTGAGTGACCGCAAACACTTCCGCCAGATGAGATGTCAGATTCCGGGTCGATGACCTCACCATCGTCGTCGATCGGAACATCCTCCTCACCGGGGTCCTGGGGATGGTACTCTGCCTCTAGCTCGTCCTCCCCCCAATCCTCTACCACCTCGAGAGGCTCCTCCTCCGGATCCTCCTCGGGATCCTCCTAGGGCTCTTCCTCCATGGGCTCTGCCGGCTCGATGTGTGGATGGAGAAGGCCAGCTAGCTACAGTGTATGAAGATACAACCAGGGAGGTGGAAGTGTCACTGTCCGAGTCTCAACTGAGTGAATCCTCCGGATCGGCTCTCCATTGGCGTTAGACTCTGTCGTCGTAATCGATCCTCTATACGTAGCTGTAGTCGCGTCATCGCTTACTGTCCAATTCCCCACTCGTCCAGCCTCGTCGAACTGCTCAGACCTCGTGATCGCGGGTACTAGGGGAACAAGGGGTTCCATCTAAAGCATACGCATACACCGATACAAGAAGAAGAAAAGAACATATAGATATGCAAGAGTGAGATACCGTTATAAGATATATCCCACAACAACCATATACATGATACATACAACACGTAATCAGTTTAACAGTTAAGTCATGCAAAATCATAATATAACAGTGTTATATCAAAGGGGTCTCAAGCCCGCACAATCAGTTTTTTTTTAAAATATGCATGACACTTCAATATCAGGCTCTAACTTAATCTCATGAGATAACAACACCGTTTCATCGTAGAAGTAATAAAGAGTTGGTCAAGCTCTGATGCCCACTGGCAAGTTGCCACCATAACCTCGTGCACCAAGGTCTCCGGATGCACAACGTCTCGAATGCCTCCACTGGGCCAATCGGACTGACCCTCAGATACCACCTTGTATCTGGTTTACTTAAGCACGTCTGCTGAGGGGAAATGCATATGAATAAAAACTTTCCGTTATCAAGGTTTTGCTTTGTGTATACTCTTTTTCGCTGTCGAAGCTCAAGGCTAACGACTTATTCACAATTTCCCATCACTTGAACTTGAAGAAACACAGGACACGCAGTCCGAGTGCTCAATCACAACGCCTTAGACCGCGGCCGCAGTCAAGGTTTGTGGTCGTAGAAATCACTTATGATTTTATCCATGTCTTATTTAACATGATAAGGACACCTAGTCCGCAGCAACGAAATCAGAACGCACCGTTCTCGATTCCGAGTTTTGGACTCTCAGCCCATAACATCATGAATAGGACCCTTGGTCCATAGTACTTGACATGGATCCTAGATCACGTGCATATAACTGAATACTAGAGGCGACGTCTCGCAACTAGATTCTCTTTCGCATGTACTTACTTTTCGCTCGGTGAAAATCAAATCCAAAACAAAAACCTCGGTCACTTATCCAAGTAACCGGAATGTTTCTAAATCATTTAGGAGAAAAATCATTTTCCTTTGCAAACTCTTTTATAAAACTTTTAAGAAATTCGCTTACTCTTTGAAATCCTTGATGGAATAAAGTCAAATATTTTGAAAGGGCTTTTCCTTCATAAAACACACAGTTCGAAAATGTTTTCTCTCGTACCAGACGTTTGCTCATAAAAAGATAGTTTCTATTGACTTGAAATCACTTTTCTAAAAACAAGATCTTATTCTTCTGAAGTAAGCACTTTAAGCAAGGAACTGTTATAAATGAACCCAAAACTTTCAAAGTTCTATTCAAGACTTATTAAGGCTTTTAATCCTTATAGTCATTGGGCACAGACTCAAGTCCGGCTTCTCAAACTTCAATCAACAATAATATATTCTCAACACTAATATCACAGTCCATGACAGTTCATCACATATATGCACAATCCTTTAAGGCAAGTAAGATTCAACTTCAAGTAATAATCATAATAGTTCAAGTAAACAAGTCATTCAAGTATCGGTTCAATATCATAACAATATTCAAATCATTCAAGTAAACACATACACACATGCATATAGTCATTGAATATCTCTAGGCAATCCCCTCTTACCTTCCGTGAAGTTAAGAGGTTGGATGCTTGGAAAGGGTAATTCACGAACGTCCTCGCTTACTTGACGATAGAGGTCTAGGGTTACAAACACAAGATTATAAGTTAAAAATCAACAAAGAACACTAAACCACAAGGTATTAGGTTCGGCCAAGACAATAAAGTAAGGTTAAGGATTCCCGAAAATTATGCAACTTATGGATTTATGATCCTCAAGTGCTTAGGAGTTCATAAACAATGATCATTTAACAAAGTTAAATCAAAATCCCACTAAGTCATAGACTTAGGGTATTCGGCCAAAGCTAGAAAAATAGGCTAGTATTCACTAAACTTTCCAATCTCTTAGGTCTAGCATCCATATGTATTAAGGAGCTCAAAACCATGATCATTTTGGAAGAATGAAAACCATATATCTTAGGCTCACAACCCTTAAGGTTCGGCCTTGATGGGATTTCTAGGCTAGGAATCTTTAAATCATCCAATATTTTGGGCATAGCATCCTTCTACATTAATGAGCTTTAGTCCATAATCATTTTGGAAGAATAACACATCCTAGGTCCAAAAACACTAGTTTCGGCCATCATAGGAAATCAAGTTAGAAAGATTTAAACTTTCCAATCTCTTAGACTTAGCATCCAAATATCTTATGGAGCTTATGTCCATGATCATCTTGGAAAATGAAAGGAGTTACATTCTAGGTTTTACAACATAAACTAAACAAGTTAGAAGTCTTTAAACTTTCCAATCACTTAGACTTAGCATCCTTCTATATTAAGGAGCCTTAGTCCATGATCATTTTGGAGAAATGAAAACAACATATCCTAGGTTCACAACCATCATAGGATGAATAGACTATAAATTCTTTAAACTTTCCAATCACTTAGACTTAGCATCCTTCTACATTAAGGAGCCTTAGTCCATGATCATTTTGGAGGAATGAAAACCAAACCTTCCTAGGCCACTAAGGTATAGTTTCGGCCATCATAGAAAGAATAGGTTAGAAATCTTTGTTTGATAACAACTCTTAGGTTTAGAATCACAAGGTATTAAGAGTTCTAAATCCATGATCATACTTGGATAGATGAAACATAGTACCCTAGGCCTACTTATTCATATTTTCGGCCATCACAGGAACAAGCTATCAAAACCTTCCAAGATTTATAGGTTTAAGATCAAGGGATAGTTAGAAACTCAAACACATGATCATTTTCTCAAAAGTTGAAACAAAACCCACCTAAACCATATTACATGGTTTCGGCCTCCTTAGAAAGAAAGGGCTAGGGAGCTTTGTTTTACACAAACTTCTAGTATGTTAAAATAAAAGTAAATACAAGACTATAGAAAGTGGTTTCAACTCAAAAGGAGTTTTCTACCATTTTTAAGAGATTTTTGAAGTTTAAAGCTTAATAAGAACACATAAAGCAAATAATGAAATAAAGTGATAAACTTGTAAAGAAATTTATATGAGAGCATTACCCTTAAGAAGAGGAAGAACTTTAATGAATAACACAAGTGCAAAAGACAAATAAAAATGCAAGCTTTAAGTAGTTGAAAATAAAGAAGAAGAAGTGTAAGAGTGAAGAAGTGATGAAGAAGAAGAAAAAGTGAGGAAGTGTAAATGAAAGGGGTATATATAGGGAGAGAGGGGAGAGGCCACGAAATTGAGGGAGAAGAGAGGGGTTTGGAGTGGCTTGTGGAGTAAGTTTGAGAGTTATGGCTTGATGGGATGGAAAGAGGAGAGAGAAATAACTTTTAGATTAGAGTAGTATTATAATTTGAAAAGTATAATGATTATACTTTTGGAGTGTGTAAGATTCTCTCCCATCATGTCACTTCAAGTCACTTCATCCCTCTTTGTGCTCCATTTCATACCCGGTTGCATTTCCGATCGTAAATTCCCGACGTTTTCGCCCGAATAAAATATTTTATTTTATTTTTGAACGAAAATTTTCAAAATAACCAAAGTTGAAGGAAACATGATAAAAATACTAACCGTCTCGTTCACGGGTCAAAATTAGGTTTTCTGCTCGGTAAACGGATATCGGCAGTGAAAACGCAGACCGGCTTCCGTCTGAATTTTCAACCGAAAATTTTACCGTGACTTCATATGATATAACAACACAAGAAAACGATTTTAGTTTAATTAAAATCATCCTCTGAGTTTAATCTAAAATAAACACATTTAAATATGTTTATACTGCTACAGAAAGCATAGGAAAAACAGGGTGTTACACCATTAATATTCCCAGATGAGCTTCCGGGTATGTCGGCAGGTCTATCTTCTTCATTTCTACCACCCCTTCCTCTTCTTCCTCTACCACGAGCCATTATAATTTCCTGTAAAAGAAATCATCAGCTCCTTCATTCATAAGACACACAAAATCACATAAACAAATATATTATCTTATGTGTCACATGATTACTTGCGCATCGGAAACTCTACCCGTCCTAAGCATAGCCGGCATCCAATGAGGATCCAACTAATAGTGTCGGTACTCATCCTACCCCACAGTCCGATTTAGAATCAAACTGCTCTGATACTACCAAATGAGACACCCCGATGTCCCATTAAGAAAATCCTAATTAATTAAACCTTAATCCGCAGTTAACGTTAACGCATTTATTACATTTGAAAATATATATATAACGGAAGGAATAAAATTAAATTCATTTTAAAGCATGCACAGCGGATTAAAGCATACATCGATCATATATATAATATGTACATCCAGTCTCCACAATGTACCATAGATCCCAACCGAGGGATCCTTAACCTTACAACTATACAAAACTAAAAGAAAACAGACTTAAACTGGTCACAGACATAACAGACATAAGAAGAGGTCCTGATACTACCCATCCCATCTCTCAAAATACATCAAAAAGCAAAAAGAACTCACAGAGACTCTCGTCCTAACAGGCACAACCGACATAACCATATCACTGACGATATGGGCGCCTGGAGCTACCCTCACCCTCTCCGTAATGGCGTCGATAGACCCTGCCATAACGGGTCCTAGGCTCCCAAACCGACTCATCGCTGCTCATAACCACACGTCGGCGATGATAGTGATACATCTTCTGGACACTCCTCTGCCTACGATCTCTCTGCACCATGCCAACTCCGCTCCTCGCTACTGAACGATCTACCATATTCCACATGTCATCAGGAAATTCCCTCTGACGAGGTGGATACCACATCTCCGAAAAAGGCAATCTCTGTGAAATCCGATACGGACCATCCAAATGAAAGTACGGACCCCTTCCCATACGTATATACAAACTGACTAGGCCGGTATATGTCATGAAGAATCGTGAATGGTCGACCTGCCATCCACGATCATCGTGATACACAATCTCCACATCACCGAGAATTGGGATCCTGGGAGGGATCCTCTGTAGGTAATGATTCAGTCTGTATCCCAGATCTGGTGACGTCGTGGTCCTGCTCACACTGCTCATCTAATGGATATACATACAAGGAAATAGAGGAAAAGGGGGAGATAAGCAACAGATCATAGTCATAAAAATGGGGATGGGGATACATAGAATAGCAATCACATAAACATATCACATACAACAAACAAACAATCATCCATCAAGTCACACCAACACAATCATCCTCAAGATCATACTCTCAGATTATTCCTCTAAGGAGTCTCACTCCTATGCATGTCGGCCGATATATCTCATCCGGGTCTCAACCCCAAGACATTCCCTTATCAAGCCTCTCTGCTTAAGGAATGTCAGTTAGTTTGTCTAGGTAACTTTTCCGCTCGCCGTGACCCATAAGAGTGCATCTCTCTGTGAGCTCTGCTCCATCAGAGGTATCTGGGTCGCCTCGGATAGTCAGTCTTAGACATGGATACTCAGGGTAAAGTCGGGATAACTAGGCTCTACCGAGGTACACGACGCACTAGGAGCTACCTAATGGTCACTGTGAGCCTCTCGAGTCCAGTTCGTACATCCCCAAGGTCTTTTCACAGACCGGCCCCTCCGTAATCCGTACTCGCACTCGAGTACAACTAACCTCGTATGACTCCCTGTCATAAGGCTCGCCACCTTGGCAATATGCAATGCAACAACCATCCTTAAGTTAACACCGGAACTTTCTCTCACAATCCAAATCTCAAAATCACAGTCTTAGATTGGATGGCAATACATCCCCGGCCTTAAAGCCACAGTCTCAAGGCATTACCACGGTGTCAACTCTCAATATAATCAAATCACACTATCAGTCATTCCCATTCATCCAACAATTGTGACACCCTAACTTGGGTCATCACATGATTACCCGTTTGCGAAAAATAATATTTTAATTTGCTGGTTGCTTTCGGAAAATATTGTTTTCTCAACGTTTATCTTTTCAAAATATGGTGATAAAATTTTTTCCTTCTTGTTAACCTCATAACAACAACAACATAAACAAATCACACTTAAGTACGTATATAAGTCACACAACTATACTGCCTCATATGTTTTCACCCTTATGTCTGTAATAAGCATAAATTATTTCCAAACATAACATAACATAAAACCTAAGCTGGTCGTAACTTAACTAATACTATAACAGTAGAGGGTAGCTTCAGCACGCTCCAACCTAAAGGGTCCTTCCCTTATATTCGCCAACAGGAAAAATACCTGATATTGTTTGTAAGGGTGAGACACCAATATATATAGATATAAACACGATAACCATTAGTGTGACTCACATACGACACATACACATATATAAGCATATACTCTATCGATGGGTTTCACATCCCAAACATCAACATTTTAAAATTATGCATGAACACTTCATATACACCATCTAAACATTCACACCTAATCTCATGAGATATCCCAATACGTAATGAGTGGATCAAACTCAATAGCCATCCCATGGCACAAGGCACGTAGCCAAAACCCATTGCACACTGTCCAACACCGTGGCACAGTGATAAAACCGTAAATGGGGTTTCATTGTCCAACTTGGCACAATGAAGAAAATCGTAATTATGAAATACCTGATGCCGCAAGGTATTCATAAATAAAACCGTAGGCACATCTGCCAAATGCATGCAAGAAAACATTTTGTTCTTGATACTTCTCTTTGTGTTCAATCTTTCCTTATCGAAGCTTAAAAGCTTACGACCAACCGTAATCTTAAACATCTTAAAACTTTCATTAATAACACAGGACCTCAAAGTCCGAGTGCTCAATCACAAAACACCTAGACCGATGCATCAGGCTTAGGGTTTGTGGTAATAGAAAACATCTCAAAATGTTTTAACACCTTTAACAACCATCAAGTAGACACCACGTCTACAGGACCTCAAAGTCCACAACACCTTAAGAACCTTAGTACCCCGACGTCTCGGTTACTAAGTTCCATAACACCTTCAACCTTTAACATCATTGAGAAAACTTGATTTTGGAAAATTTGCTAAGTGGAAAGATTTCTGTCATAAAACACCGGTTACCGAAAAACATCATTTTCAGAAAAGAAGGTCACAGAGATTTGAAGTTCATAAAAAATACACGTTGCCGTTTCTAAAATATTTGCCGTCGTCAGTTTTCCAAATTGTCATCATTAAGTCCTTTTAAATTATTTTAAGGTAACACTTAGCTTTTTCGGCTTAAACAATTTTCTACGTTCATGATTAAGTTATTTTCGCAGATTAACTTCACAAAATAACTTTTTATAATATTGCGGAATATCTTATGTAAAAATTAGCAGTAGTAAAATATTTTCACGGTTCCGCCCTCTCTGTGACTCCTAGTTCACTTTTACACTAATAGATTGTTAAAATAATAATATTTTCCAAAAACTCTTATTTTTCCCACATAATATTTTCCATAAACATTATATTCCAACATTTCCCATAAAACATTGAATATAATTTTATGCAGCTTATTAAAGCTTTTATCTGATTAAACGGTTGTGCACTGACCACTGTCAGGCTTCACAAATAACATCCAACATCATCATCAAAACTATATTACCAAACAAATCATACATCATAGCAACATCATATATATCTGTGGATAATTAAATAAATTAAAAGCAGATAAATCACCGAAACACAGATAAACAACTGGAAACACATAGCCAAATACAATAAACCATAAACACTACAACCACATATATCACACACATAGTTATTGAGAAAAATCCCTCAGGCAAGGCTCCCCTTACCTCTCGATGATTTCGAACTAGCAGTTTCAAGAAATCTCCCTATCCCGATCTGATTCTCCTCCGTCGGCTTAAGTCAAACTTACTCGATCGATTCCTTCAAACGAATTGCAACCAAAATAAATCAAATCAAACAACAACACATCTAATTCATGAAGAGTAGGTTTCGGCCTCTTCAAAAAAACTAGATTAGGAAACTTAAAATTTTTCCAACTTAGGGATTTATGATCCTTAAGTATCTTAAACATGACTAAGAACTTAAACCAAGATCATGAACTAAGAACATGGAATAAAACTCATCTAGTTCCAAGGTTTCGGTTTCGGTTTTCTCAAGGCAAAAAGGCTAGGGATTATTTGGAATTTTCATCAACTCTTGGATTAAATCAACATACAAAACCTAAAGTTGATTTCAAGTGTTACTTAGACAACTTTGGAATCAAAAATTCCTTCAACAACAAAACATAGGGTTTCGGCCCTATTGAACAAAACTAGGCTTGGATTAGATTCTTGGTTTTCAAACCACTTACATACAAGAGCTATCAAGGTACCAAGAGATTAAATCATGAATCAAAGTTTAAAGTTGAAAAAAATTCAAGAACACCCACTTTAAAGGATTTCGGCCAAGCTCAGAAAATTGGGAAGGAAATTTCTCGTGATCATATGCTTCTAGATGATGAATATAGAGATGATTATGAGATCATAGCAATTGGTTTCAAGTCAAAAGGATTTTTCTACAATTAGTTATGGATTTTTGAAGTTAGCTTCATAAACTTTGAATGAAATGAAGAACTTGATGAACACAAGCATGAATCCATAAAAGTTGTGAAGAGAAAGGCTTAAGATGACAAGATGAAGAGTTGTTACCTCTTGATGATAAGAAAAAAGTGATGATTTGGATGGTGTTCTTCACAAAAATCATCAAGTGTTCTTGAGAGAAAATGAAAGAAAAGTGAAGAAGATGAAGGTATAGAGCAGTTTCGGTAATTTGGACATATCTCTCAATATAATTATCCGTTTTTGATGATCTTTATGTCGTTGGAAAGAAGAGAGAAAGAGGAACAACTTTCATGCAGGAAGTTTTCCGAGTTTCGAAACAGAAAAAGGTCAGAACGTCGATGAACTTTCGGGTGGGTAAGGAGAGTTTGGTTTAGTGTTCTTGATGTTCTTGATGAATGATGAAGAGAAAAATGGTTTTGGAAGAAGGAATGAAGGCTGGTGCACAAACAAAGGAAGAGAGGAGAATGAACAAAATTATTCTTATGTTAAATGGAATTAAATGATGATGTGTGGTAAAGAATGAAGCCATGTAGTCTTGTTTAATGTGTGGTTGAAATGGAAGTTGATACTTGGCTACAAATGGAGAAGGGTGGGCAGCCTTAGGGCCATAAAAAAATGATGTGGATGAGGGCATTTAGGTGGTGTGGTCGCCTCCTATACCACATATTAGGGAGAAGATATTTTGTGTGGCAAATCATGGTTAGTTAACCTCGGTTAGTTAACCAGACATAGGTTAGGTTAACATTTAAAATATCTAGATATTTTCTTTGTCTGACTAGAGTAAATTATCACCATGATAATTCATTCCTCTTGAGTCATCATAGATGGCTTGTCGGTCTGTTTCACGATATATCTCTGCACAAACGTACCCGATTCCCGATGAGGGTTTTGGAGAGAAATGAGTCTTGATTCATGAAAATGATATAAGTGAGTTGAAAAATTGCCTAAGTGTAGGGGGAAAAGGATTAGAACCGTGTGGGGGAGGGTAGAATTAATGGTCCCAAAATTTCAATGGCAAGCCTTGTAATTTCCATAGGAAACCAAGGGTAAAATGGTCATTTCCTGACAAAAATATCTAAAGGCATTTATGAGCCATTATGGCCATTATGATATGGATAGGATCGTCATAAATGCTAGTCATCTCAGTCACATCAGGGTCTCTGCAACATTGCCGACTCCCGAACTCATTTGACTCAGGTTTTTCCTAGAGATATCTCGACGTATACGCCCGCAGCAAATAAAATATTTTATTTTTTTGCTAAAATTTTCAAAACTTCCAATATCGAATCAACTATGATAAAAATATTTTTCATCTCGTTCACGACTTAAAATTAGGTCTCCTGAGCAGTAAACTTCTACTGTTAGTGAAAACGCAGATCGGGTTTCGCCTGACTTTTCAACCTAAATTTTTATCGTAAGCTTATAAGACTAATCATAACATGGAAATGATGTTGGTTTACCCAAAATCATTTTTCTAAGTCTCGGATAAAAATATAAGCATTTATATTTATTACCGATATTAGAAAGCAGCGAAAAATCAGGGTGTTACAACAATCAGTAACAATATATTATAATCATAAAATATCAGGCTATCACATCAATCATCACAACCAAGCATGTTATAGCAGTCATCACAGTAGTAGACATAGCAAACAACCCCAATCATTATCAGTTATCTAGCCTAGGGTTTCAAGCCTAATATTGATAAATCTACAATAACTAAACCCAAGGCCATATTTAAAAAAATATTATTATATTACGGTTTAGCTATTGTTGATTATTCAATATACTAGTGGGGTCTGGGGCACCCTACACATATGCATAAATGACTGTTACTTTATACTTGCCTCCCCGACAATGTCGGTTACTTTCTCCCTACCTTGGATTATCTGGTATCGTTGTCCAAACTTCTCTTCCTCTCTAACCAGTTGCTGCCTTGCACCCCAGGGAGTTCCTTGATGCTCCAAAATTTGCCCTAACACATGGACCGAGTCTTAGCAATGTCATGAACTCTAATCTTGCTACAGTTTCTCAAATAGAACTCAAATTGAAGCAAGAATCCAAGAGAAGTAAATGACAATGCCAAGTTAGGATTTGAGCATTACCTCAGTTGGATCGAAGAAACATTAGCTAATACTCTTAGTATTCATTGCGCTGGTCACAAATTCGAAGTCGGAATTACGATCGGACGGATGGATTTTCCTCAAAATCAATTTTTCCTCTCCAAACCCACTTTCTCCCTCTCACTCTCGAGCTCCCTCCTGGTCCCTCTCAAAAAGTCTAAAAAGTTCTACAAGTTTCTAGCATTTTAAAGCCTAAGGGGGTGAGTCAGCACTGATTACGCCCGACTCAAGTTTTCTGCGCCCGGCCTAACCTCTTACGCCCGGCTCAAGTTTTCTGCGCCCGGCAAAAATGCGTAGATCACCGCCTTTGAATTGCGCCTGACCTAACAAACCTGCGCCAGGCCTAATTTTATGAGCCCGGCTCAACATACCTGAGCTCGGCCAAATCCCGTGTTGACCAGTTTGACCAGAATCTCTAATTCACACGTTTCTTCACGTTTTGAACTCGTTTGAAGTCCGATTGACCCCAAATTTGAAACACATACTAATTAACACCAAACGAGCAAAATTAAGCTCTCATACCAACTTAATTATTGTCTGATTCCTTAATCGAGAAAACGGGTGTTACAGTAAGCATGCAAGTAGATTAAGTTGTAACATCTTAATTCATAATTAACAGTTGTTAATTTTACAAAAGAAAAAAAAGTAACTTCATAATTCACCATTAATGGTTCTTAATCTTACAAAGGAAAAAAAATGACACTACATAACTCATCTTCAGTATAATATATATATATATATATATATATACATACACACACACACGTACTTTTTTTTAAAGAACCCTAATGGTTGGTACCACTTCTATTTGGGATTATAAGCAATATTTCTTGTACTTTCTTTCCATATCCCCCAAATTTCGATTTTGAGATGCATAGTCACTTGGTCTTTTCCTTTAGCTATATGAGATAAATGAATTTGTCATTTGATTTAAATACCTATTGTTTGGATTGATAGAAAACAATAGGAAAGAAAATGAGTTGAGTCTACCATTTTCTCAGGTTTCGAATAGGCTAATGAGAAAAATAAATGCTAGTGTGAGTCATACAAAAGAAATTTCTTTGCCCCACTTTAAAGAAAATGGAGAGAATGAGGGAAAAAAAGGTGTGAGGGGCAAAACCCTGGAAAGAAACTCAAATCTAAAGAACACATCACCCTCAACAACAAACTAATATATCAATTAAAAAAACCAAAAAATGTTCACAAAACAAAGATAAATAATTCAAGTAAGTAGACACACCCTGTGCAGCTGATACTAACCTTGTTAATTAGTAACCCCAATACATGACATAGGCATCACAAGAAAAGCCAAGTAGCAACAACCAGCAAGAGAGCACACCAGAAGATACCAAAAACAAATTGCAACCCAGAACTACCCGAGAAAAAAAAGCACTACCTAAAGTCGCAAGTACTATGAGATGAGAGTGTGAATACTAGTTAGATAGTTAGCATGTAAGGAAATAGATTCAGTTGTAACATCATAATTCGTAATTAAAGGTTGTTATTTTAAAAGAGAGAAAAAAAAAGTAAATTCATAATTCACCATTAATCTTCACCAAAAAAATAATATTTGTTAGCATGAAAAAAATACTACATAGTATTGTAGGAAATATATTAGGTTGTAATATCATAATTCACCATAAATGGTTCTTAATCTTAGAAAAGAAAAAAAAATGATGCTACATAATTCATCATCAATCTTAAAAAAATATATAGTTCACACACACACACACACACATACATTTTGTAAAAGAACCTTAATGGTTGGTACCACTTCTATATGGGCTTATATGCACTATTTCTTGTACTCTCTTTCCAGATCCCCACATTTGGTGTCTTACAATTTTATGAGGTTTACACGAAACTTGGATGCACTAAAAAAAGATGAGAGAAATATGAAGAAAGTGTAAATGACGAAAATTTTCAAGTTCCTTGCATGGAAAAAATTGTTTTTGAAATGCCTAGTCACTTGGTCTTTTCCTTTAGCTATATGAGATGAATGAATTTGAAGTTTGATAATTTTTATCTCAACTACCCAATTTTTGGATTGATAGAAAACAATATTAAAGAAAATGGGTTGAATCTACCGTTTTCTCGTGTTTGGAAGAGGCTGGTGAGAAAAATATATACTAGTGTGAGTCATACCAAACACATTTCTTTGTCACATTTTAAAGAAATTTTAGAGATGGAGACAAAAAGTCGTGAGGGACAAAACACTGAAAAGAAACTCAAATATAAAAAACAAAGCACCCCAAAAACAAACTTATATATCAATTTTAAAACTAAAGAGCAGTATCCTTTAAACTGTGTCTTCTCAAAGTCAAGGAGGTGATAGTAACATCCACTTTTTCAAGGTTATTCTTGAAAATAGCCTTCGCGATGGAGAGCTTAGGGTGCCCAAAAGTTTTGTGAAGAAATATTGGGAAGAAGTGTCAAACCCAATTTTTCTAAGGATACCAAACAACGCTAAATGGAAAGTTTTTTCGATGAAACGTGATGGTGATGTTTGGCTTCGCAATGGCTAGAAAGAATTTGCAAATTACTCATCTTTGGAAGAGGAACAATTCCTAGTTTTTTAATATGAAGAAAAATCTCTTTTTTAAGTCATCGTTCTTGGTACAAATGACTCAGAAATAAAATACTCTTCGCTTAAAGAAGGTGAAGCGGCTAATGAGAGTTATTGTTCTTTGGAAATTATTAACGTTTTTTTCACAATTTGAGGGTAAAAGGCCAAAATCTTCATCACCATCTTCTCAACCACATACGAAGATGAAAAACTGAAATAGACAACTATAAACACGAGAAGGGGGTTGAATTGTGTTTATCAGAAATTAAAATAAAGTTAAAAACTTTTTGCATGTAGAAGCAAAGTTCGGACAGGTGTAAAAAGTTACACAGATAGGTAACCTGTCTGTTGTAGTTTTCTCAGAAAACAACACAAGTACAGATGGAAAAACAAGTTTGATAAAAACAGTTTTAACCCCTTAGTTAGAAAGCAGATGATATATAAACAAAACAACTAAAGAGATTAAGGGAAGAGAGATTAACACAGTGATTTATCCTGGTTCACTCTTTAACACAAAGAGCTACGTCCAGTCCTTGGCAGCACCAAGATTTATCCACTATAACTGATCCGGTTACAGACTCCAAGTATTGTTTGCACACCTAGCCTCTTCAGGCTCCAACACAAGTATTCTTTGCACACCTAGCCTCTTCAGGCTCACTCAGATTTGTTTGAGAGTTTGGTTTGTAATAAATACACTTACAGACAGGCAAATCTTTCACTAACACTCAGAGAGTGGTTTAAAGGTGAAGCTTAGGAAAGTCTACGTAATTACTTCAAATGATTGAAGAATACAGAGTGAATAAATGAACAAAGTAATGGCTCTTTAATGCTTTGTAATCTCTGATGTGTTCATCTTCAATGACTTCTGTATTTATAGCCTTCAAACATTTAATATCCGTTAGAGACATTCCTTGCAACGATGGCTTCAAGCAGAGCTTCATTAAATGCAATATAGTCTTTCTGGGCAGCCATTAATGCAATGGAGACGTTGGTTGTACTCTAACATGAAGGATAATAGCTTTATGCATCGTGTAGAAGTCAACTCATAGTTGTGCAGAGTGCTTTTGTACTTTTGCAGAGTACATTTCCCTTTCTGTGTAATAACCGAAAGTACTAGGGAATAAAGCATGTTAGAAACATTCTTTAACTGGAAGTTTGTCTCTGACTTCCTAGGTTGCTTGAGAGAGAGCACTTCTAAATTTCTTGATAAGCGTGAGAGAGAGATTTCAGAGTATTCTTCATGAGGGGACAGCTTCCAAAAGCTTCCTATACTTTGAGTTCTTAACAAAGAACCTTAGACGTGTTGAAGAGCAGAGCAGAGACAGGTTGTAAACCAGTTTACACATAGTCAACAATCCTAGTCAGCAGACAGGTTGACTTTTTGGCTTATACAGACAGGTTGATACTTAGGTAGACAGACAGGTGAGTTGTAATTTTCTGATCGGTACACTAAGTAGATAGGTTAGCAACCACAAAGTAGGTTAATTAAATCATTGACCCAATGTTTAGTTTTCATCAAAACTTAGGGAAATGCACACAGACATTTTAGAGACTTAACAATCTCCCCCTTTTTTATGATGACAAACATTCAGATGATTTAATGAACCTTTGAAAATATCATCTTACAGAATAATAGAAAGTAGACAAGTTGATATTTTCTATATGTGCAGACAGGTGCATTTGAGTTCAATACAAAAATATCAGAGCATATCAGAGAATTAAAATTTTTACCAGTTATTATATTCTCCAGAACACTTAGCATATAACCATCACATAATTTTCTCCAATTATTTTTACATTAATCACCTTACATTTTTCTCCCGCTTTTGTCAGCAACAAAAAGGAACAAACAGATAACAGTGGAGAGAAAAAGAGACAATAAAGAGAAAATAATGAAGATAAAGTAATATTGATTTTATTCATCATAAGCATTTCATTTACAAGGCAGTTCTTACAACTATTTATCTAGGCTGATTAAAAAGAAGATACAAGGAATCAACTTTCTTTTCTAACAGCAGCCTAGCATGCCTCTCTGCATCCAGATGTCTTCTGACTTCTTCTAGCTCAGTCTTAAGACGATTGAAGCTATCTAAATCCACCATCTGAGAGGAGGAGACTTCTGTAGACAAGCTGGTTGAAGCAGCAGACAGGGTTGGATACCAGGGTAAGGCTAAAACTGGGGGTGCCTTAGGTACAGAGAAAGGTGAGGAGACACGGGGAAAGAAATACTGATGAATGGTTCTGAAATAGAATAAAGGAAGAAAAGCTATCTTAAACAGAAGAGTGATTCTGACTAGGTCACAATCAGGAGAGGGAAAGACACAGTAGAGTCTTTCACAAAGAGACAGACGAGTGACTCTTATTTGAATAGGAGGGGGAAGAGGTTGATTTGCTAAGACATATGGGGGAAAGGGTAAGAGAGAGTCTATGTGAGAGAAAAACGAATTAGACCCTATGACTAAGAGAAAGAAGTATCTAGACCTAGAGGGTAACATCACAACAGAGGCAGGATAGTGAGATCATTCCAATGTTCTAATGAACAACACAATAGGGGGATAAAAGAAAATCTCCCTACATGGGTTCAGAATGTGAGGTGGAGGAGAAGGGATGACAGATAAGTGAGATACACTTGCAGTCATCAGAGATTGCAAATCACTCACAAACAGTCTAGATGATATGCCAGATTGTTCTCTGGGAGTTGAGTCCCTGTGAACAACTGTGTACTGACATACATCAGACACGACATCAAAGGATGTTTGGGTGGGGTGAGAGGAGACAGGTGAATGAAAAGGGGAGGCAACAGATAAAGGATTGACAAAAAGGGCAGAGGGGGAAGAAACAACAGAATCTTGAATACCTAGGTGAAGGGGAGAGGATGGTGCAGAAGGAAAGGTGAAAAGCTGATCTTCAAAGAGTCTTGCTTTCTTCCTTGAAGGGGACAGAGAAGCATCTTCAGAATGACCAACTGTCTGAGTTCCAGCAGACAGGTCAGCAGAGGTTGCAGTAGCAGCAACAGCAGCAGGCTCTTCTGCAGGGACTTCTTCCCTTCCAGCAATAGCCACCATAGGCATAGGGTAGCCTGACCTTCTTTTTCTGGGAATGAATCCCAGATCAAGAGGTTTGATCTCCCTAGGCTCCTCTAAGGGTGGAGATGTCTGCTCCCCCTGAGCAGGTGCTTCCTCTTTACTAGGCTCAGACTCCACTTGTCTGACCTTGGTAAAGGTCTTCACCAGTCTTCTCCTCTTGGTGGGTTGTGCAGAAACCACACCAGATTTTCCAGCCTCACTGATCTTCCTCTTGGAAGAGGGTTTCTTCAGCTTGAATCTGAGAGGCTCAACTGTCTCAACAGATCCTTCAGAAGCTGTGGGTTCCTCAGGCCTCTGATCCTGTCTGGCCACCTTTCCAGCGGGTTTCCATATTCTCTCAGAGATTGGAAACTCTGATTCACCAGTGGAATCAGCTGGTTCTTCTGCTTTTTCCTTCTGCTTCTGCTCAGCAGCAGGCTTCTTCTTTTTCTTCTTATCTTCTTCTTCATCCTCCAGAGGGATTCCTTCAATCCCCATCATAGACAAGACCTTCTTGTCTATTGGCAGAGCCATTTCCACAAAATGGACATTAGTTGGAACAAAAAGCTTGTTCCTGAAAACCCTTGTCAGCAGCATTCCATAAGGGTAGGTAGGCATGTTTGTCCTTCTGATCAGAGACTCAAGATACATGTAGATGAGATCATTGATGTCTATCTTGATTTTGTGAATCAAGTGGTACAAAGCAAATCTGTCCAACTTGGTCACATTGTCTCATGATCCTTTTCTTGGCATCACACACTCCAGAAGCAGCTTGTGCAAGAACCTGCACTTGGGCACCATGCTGACAGGCTTCTTGTTCTCAGGGTTGGGAACTCCATATATGGCATTATTCACATTTTCAGTTCCTACCTGATCTTCCCAGTCAGGTCTGAAGGCAGTTCCAATCCTTGGGCATCTGGTTGCCAATTCCAGAGAGCTAATGGGAAACTCAAGAGTCACATCAGCTGACATTTGAGCTTTGAAGCTCTTGGTTCCATCAACCACATTGGTGATGACCACAGCATTTCTCCAGAAGTCTCTGACAAGCTTGGGATGGACCAGCTCCTTGATATCAAAGAAGGCTGTCCACTTAGAGTATTCCAACTCTTCAGTGACATCCATTCCCCATTTTTTCATCTGTTGGAGATCAACAGTCTTGCCTGGAAGAATCTTCTCAACATCAGCTATTCTCATTTCATATTTCTCAGCAATCTCTTTTGGGACAAACGCTTTGAAGATGCCATTTTTCAGAGAGAAGAGGAAGAGAGTTTTGGAAGAGAGAAGGGTTAGAACGAGAGGAAGACGAAGATGAAAAGACTTAGGGCTTTTGAGAAGGATAAAGTTTGAAACTTTCTAAAGATTGCCTTTTAAAGCAGTAAAAGCAGGAGAGAGAAAAAGGACATTTTTAATTAAGAATGGCACGATTTATGTGGGGAACTGTAGCGCCCACTTAAGACATAATGAAAACATGGTTTCGAGGTAAAAACTGCAGTGTCTATGATTAGCTTCAGATTAACAAATGGCATTAAATAAATAAATAATAACCATTTTAATAAAACTGTTGAGTTTCAGCATAGTGACTCAGCAGAGTCAGACAGGTGATCACAGACAGTTCAAAAACATTCAGACATTTTATTCAACAATGCAATGCATGTTGAAATTATCTCTAATAAATAAAAATCTTTCTTCTGCTAAAGGTTTAGTGAAGATATCAGCCCATTGATTTTCAGTTTTAACAAACTTAATATCAAAGATACCTTTCTGAACATAATCTCTAATGAAGTGATGTTTGATTTCTATATGCTTAGTCTTAGAATGCTGAATTGGATTTTTAGTTAAGCAGATAGCACTAGAATTATCACACCATACAGATATATTATGCTCAAAAATAGAGTAATCCTCAAGTTGATGTTTTACCCATAAGAGTTGAGAGCAACAACTAGCAGCTGAGATATATTCTGCTTCAGCAGTAGATAGAGCAATAGTTGTCTGCCTTTTGCTTGACCAAGAGACTAAATTTGCTCCAATGAAGTGGCATCCTCCACTGGTGCTTTTTCTTTCTATTCTGTCTCCAGCAAAGTCAGCATCACAGAATCCCACTAATCTGTATTATTTAATTCTTAAATATAGCAAACCAAGATTAGTAGTACCAAGCAAATATCTAAATATTCTCTTAACAGCTTTAAGATGAGATTCTCTTGGGTCAGATTGAAATCTAGCACACATGCAGACACTAAATTGAATATCAGGTGCTTGAGGTTAAGTACAGTAAAGATCCAATCATACCTCTGTAGACAATTTGGTCTACCTTTTTACCTTCATCATCTTTACTTAGTTTTGCATTGGTTTCCATGGGGGTTTTCATAAGTTTAGCACTTTCCATTTTGTATTTCTTGAGCATTTCCTTGATATACTTTTGTTGATGGATGTAGATTCCATCACTTGTCTGTTTGATTTGTAGACCAAGGAAGAACTTCAATTCTCCCATCATGCTCATCTCAAATTCTGCTTGCATCAGCTTTGAAAAATCCTTGCACAGCTTTTCATTAGTTGCTCCAAAAATAATATCATCAACATATATTTGGACTATAATGAAATTTTCTTTAGAGCTTTTCTTAAACAGAGTAGTATCTACTTGACCTCTTGTAAAACCATTATGCATGAGAAAAGAGCTTAGTCTATCATACCATGCCCTAGGTGCTTGCTTTAAACCATATAATGCCTTTTTAAGTTTAAAAACATGATCTGGTTTATCAGTATCTTCAAAACCAGGGGGTTGTTTAACATAAACTTCTTCTTCAATTATTCCATTGAGAAAAGCACTTTTCACATCCATTTGAAAAAGAGTGATTTGGTGTTGTGCAGCATATGACATCAGTATGTGAATAGCTTCTATTCTAGCTACAAGTGCAAAGGTTTCAGTATAGTCAATACCTTCTTGTTGGTTGTAGCCTTGAGCTACTAACCTTGCCTTGTTTCTGACAACTTTGCCATCTTCATCTAACTTGTTTCTGAAGACCCATCTTGTTCCAATGACAGACTTGTTTTTGGGTTTGGAGACAAGTGTCCAGACATCATTTCTGGTGAACTGGTTGAGTTCTTCTTGCATATCAAGAATCCAGCTTTCATCATCAAGAGCTTCTTCAATGTGTTTTGGCTCTATTTCTGACATAAAGGCCACATTGCTTGATTCTCTTAAAGTGGATCTGGTTCTCACTCCTTCTAAGGGATTTCCAATAATGAGATCCTTAGGATGATGAGTTTTGAATTTCCAGTCTCTTTCAAGAGGATCTTGACTTGTCTGTTGACTTGTCTGCTCCACTTGTCTGTCTGGTTCTGCTTCAGGTTCTGATTTGGTTAAGTCAGGTTGTTGATCTTCTGACTTGTTTATATCAAGACCTGCAAGATCATCTTCTAGATCTGACAATTCCTTATCAGTCTTTAAGTTATCATTAAATTTGACATGAACAGATTCTTCAATAACAGATGTTCTAGAATTGTAAATTCTAAAAGCTTTAGACATTTCAGAGTATCCCAAAAAGATACCTTTGTCTGTCTTAGAGTCAAACTTTCCAAGTTGATCCTTGGTATTTAAGATGAAGCATTCACACCCAAATGCATGAAAGTAAGAAATGTTGGGGCTTTTTCCTTTCCACAGTTCATAGGGAGTCTTCTTTAGAAAAGGCCTAATGAGTATTCTGTTTTGTACATAACAGGCTGTGTTTACTGCTTCTGCCCAGAAGTACTTAGGGAGATTATTCTCATTGAGCATAGATCTAGCCATCTCTTGCAGAGATCTGTTCTTTCTCTCAACCACTCCATTTTGTTGAGGAGTTCTAGGTGCAGAGAAATTGTGAGAGATCCCATTCTCCTCACAGAACTGTCTAAACTGCTCATTTTCAAATTCTCCCCCATGGTCACTTCTAAGAGTAGAAATGCAGAAACCCTGCTCATTTTGTACTCTTTTACAGAATACTGAGAAAGCCTTAAAAGACTCATCCTTGTGGGTTAAGAAGAGTACCCATGTATATCTAGAATAGTCATCGACTATGACAAATCCATATTTCCTTCCAGCTAAGCTAGCAACACTAACTGGTCCAAACAGATCCATGTGTAACAACTGAAGAGGTCTAGAGGTTGATACTTGGTTTTTAGATTTGAAACTTGATTTTATTTGTTTACCTCTCTGACATGCATCACACAAAACATCTTTCTTAAAACTAATATCAGGCAATCCTCTCACAAGGTTATCCCTTTTTAGTTTTGAAATTAGTTTCATACTGGCATGTCCTAGTTTCTTATGCCATAACCATCTTTCATCCTCTTTAGACATCAGACAGGTTACACTTTGATCTGAGAGATCAGTCAGTTCAATCTTATACAGATTTTGTTGCCTTTTAGCTGAAAAGAGGGTTTTGCCATTTAGATATTTAACTATACAGAAATCCTTGGTAAAGGAGACATCAAATCCACTGTCACATAATTGGCTTATGCTAAGCAAATTGTGTTTTAATCCTTTAACCATAAGAACATTTGATATAGAGGGAAGAGGAGGTTTACCACCAATAGTACCAATTCCTATAACCTTCCCTTTCTGATTTCCACCAAATGCCACATGTCCTCCTTTCTTAAGTTGGAGGTCTAGGAACATAGACCTTTCTCCTGTCATGTGTCGCGAGCAGTCACTGTCCAGGTACCAGCAGTGGTGTTTTCTTGGTGCTGTTGAGGACATCTGCAACAGAGATTATTTGATCTTTAGGTACCCATAGTTTTCTGGGTCCTTTTCTGTTAGTTCTAGGAGTCTGTGAAGACTTCCTTCTTTTCTTATGAAGACACTTAGACATAACATGTCCAGTCTTTCCACAGAAATTACAGACAGGTATGGATTTAATAGAAGTAGATGTAGTAGACATTTTAGAGTGCTTAGTTGATACTTTATGATGTGTCTGATGGACATATCCAATACCTTCTTTGTTAAGGGAGTGCCTCTGACAACCAAGCAGCTTGGTCAGATTTTCTCTACCATTAACAATTTGGCCAGATTAGAAGTGAGCTCTTCCACTTTCTGTTGAAGTTTTTCAACTTCTTCAGACTGTGATGTATCACTAGAGATCTTAGCTTCATTAGACTTTTCAGTCTTCAGCTCACTGTTCTCCTTGGCAAATTTCTCACACTCTAGAGATTTCTGTTTATGCTCACTGAGGAGCTTAACATGATCTCTCTTGAGAGATTTGAAAGCCTTAGATAAGCAGTTGGATTCCTCCAACAATTCTTCATAGGCATCAAGTAATTCCTCATAATCAGAATTTACCTCATTATCTGAATCTGAGTCAGTGTTAGCCATTAGACAGAAATTTGCTTCTTCCTCTGTCTCCTCATCAGAAGATGTTGACTCTAGATCTTCCCAAGAAGCCATCATTCCTTTCTTCTTCTTTTTGAAGAACTTCTTAAACGGGGCTTTCTTGAGTTGAGGACATTCTGCTTTGATGTGACCTGGTTTCTTGCACTCATAACAGACAATTGAGTTCTTGTCTGTTGAAGTGGAATCTTTGAAGTTCTTGTCCTTGTTGAATCTTCTGAATGGCTTATCTTTTCTGAACTTCTTTTTCTGTAAGAGAAGCTTTATCTTTCTGGTTAGGAGAGATAGTTCTTCATCACTTTCAGAATCCTCAGGTTCAGACAGGTCAGCATCACTGGATGACTCGTCTGCTTTCAAAGCTTTAGAAGCTTTGGAAGACTTTTGATCAGCCTTCAGAGCAATTGACTTGCCCTTCTTTGTTGAGACTTCATCTCCAAGTTCTTGCTCATGAACAGTAAGTGTTCCAAGGAGTTCATCCATAGTCAAGGTGGTAAGATCTTTGGCTTGAGAGATAGCAGTTACCAGAGGTCTCCACTGCTTAGGCAGGCTCCTAAGTATCTTTCCAACCTTCTCAGCATTAGAGTAAACTTTGCCAAGAGACTTTAGACCATTGATGATAGTTTGGAATCTCCCTATCATTTGAGCAACAGATTCTCCTTCCTCCATGAGAAACAGTTCATACTTTCTGACAAGTATGGCAATTTTTGATTCTTTGACTTTGGCTGTTCCTTCATGTGTGACAGCTAAAGTGTCCCATATTTCTTTGGCAGAATCACAGGCACAGACCTTTTCAAACTCATCAGGACTGAGAGCACAAATAATGTTGTATTTGGCTTTGTGATTCAGCTCCCACTTTGCCTTTTCTGCAGGAGTCCACTGAGCTTTTGGCTTGTCAGTGTTGTCATCATTTTTAGGAATGAAAGGACCATCTGTGATGACATCCCAAAGACCTGAGTTTGTAGATAGAATGAACCATTGAAATCTATCTTTCCAATAGTTGTAGTTTTCTCCATTGAAGAATGGAGGTCTGGTTAAGGAGGCTCCTTCAGTCTGGTGACTTCCACTAGCTCCAGCAGTCATGTATATTCTTCAGGATCTTTTACCTCTACACTGTTAGATGCTCAACCCAGAGGCTGAGCTCTGATACCAACTGAAATAGACAACTATAAACACGAGAAGGGGGGTTGAATTGTGTTTATCAGAAATTAAAATAAAGTTAAAAACTTTTTGCATGCAGAAGCAAAGTTCGGACAGGTGTAAAAAGTTACACAGACAGGTAACCTATCTGTTGTAGTTTTCTCAGAAAACAACACACGTACAGATGGAAAAACAAGTTTGATAAAAACAGTTTTAACCCCTTAGTTAGAAAGCAGATGATATATAAACAAAACAACTAAAGAGGTTAAGGGAAGAGAGATTAACACAGTGATTTATCCTGGTTCACTCTTTAACACAAAGAGCTACGTCCAGTCCTTGGCAGCACCAAGATTTATCCACTATAACTGATCAGGTTACAGACTCCAAGTATTGTTTGCACACCTAGCCTCTTCAGGCTCCAACACAAGTATTCTTTGTACACCTAGCCTCTTCAGGCTCACTCAGATTTGTTTGAGAGTTTGGTTTGTAATAAATACACTTACAGACAGACAAATCTTTCACTAACACTCAGAGAGTGGTTTAAAGGTGAAGCTTAGGAAAGTCTGCGTAATTACTTCAAATGATTGAAGAATATAGAGTGAATAAATGAACAGAGTAATGGCTCTTTAATGCTTTGTAATCTCTGATGTGTTCATCTTCAATGACTTCTGTATTTATAGCCTTCAAACATTTAATATCCGTTAGAGACATTCCTTGCAACGATGGCTTCAAGCAGAGCTTCATTAAATGCAATATAGTCTTTCTGGGCAGCCATTAATGCAATGGAGACGTTGGTTGTACTCTAACATGAAGGATAATAGCTTTATACATCGTGTAGAAGCCAACTCATAGTTGTGCAGAGTGCTTTTGTACTTTTGCAGAGTACATTTCCCTTTCTGTGTAATAACCGAAAGTACTAGGGAATAAAGCATGTTGGAAACATTCTTTAACTGGAAGTTTGTCTCTGACTTCCTAGGTTGCTTGAGAGAGAGCACTTCTGAATTTCTTGATAAGCGTGAGAGAGAGAGATTTCAGAGTATTCTTCATGAGGGGACAGCTTCCAAAAGCTTCCTGTACTTTGAGTTCTTAACAAAGAACCTTAGACGTGTTGAAGAGCAGAGCAGAGACAGGTTGTAAACCAGTTTGCACATAGTCAACAATCCCAGTCAGCAGACAAGTTGACTTTCTGGCTTATACAGACAGGTTGATACTTAGGTAGACAGACAGGTGAGTTGTAATTTTCTGATCTGTACACTAAGTAGATAGGTTAGCAACCACAAAGTAGTTAATTAAATCATTGACCAATGTTTAGTTTTCATCAAAACTTAGGGAAATGCACACAGACATTTTAGAGACTTAACAAAAACAGCCCCAAAGAAGAACCTGAATGGTACTCAATCCTTACTGAAACTAAGCTTGAGAAGAAGAGATTTCATTCAAGTGACTTAAAACTCGTAGATGATATGAGCAAAGCGCTTCTCAAAAATGTGAAGAAAAATTTTCAGATCTGAGAATCATTTTTCATATGTAGATGTCAAAGAACATATGCTGAGAGAGATCTTTTGATCATACCAAAAGATTCTGGGGAACATCTGGACAATAAGGAAGGATATGCTACCCTCGTTTTCCAAGAGAGAACTTGGGATGTCAAAATAAATTTATCTTCCTATAGACAACTATCATTTAGTGAAGGTTGGAAGAAATTTTTCCAGGACACATTATATGAAATTGGGTGATGTTTGTGCTTTTGTGCTCCACAAGTACAAAGGAGTTTCATTCAAAGTTGAAATTTTTCGTCTTGGAGAGGGTTATTCAAGCACTCCCTTATCGGAAGAATATACCAATTGACTTCATCACTTTGCGATTTGAGAAGAGATCATGGCATGTAAAAGTGCTCTGTTATCCACAATATTCATCTGCTAAATTCGTTGTAGGTTGGTTTGATTTTGTGAGGGACTGTAACTTGAAAAAGGATGATTCTTGTTGCTTTAAGGTGATATATGAGGAGAATCTTGTGATCAAAGTTTTAATTTCAAGGGGCAACAATTAAATTTGAGTTACAAAAAAAAAAATTTAATTTTAAAACTAGAAAGTTCACAACCAAAATGTGAAAAAAAAAAAAATCACTCCTTTTATAAGGATGGGATATAGGAACCGATCTCAGGTTTACAAGTAACAACGAGCAAGCATAATAAATAGCAAGAACAACTTGTGCTAAAAGAAATCAAGTACAAGCTGCAATCAATAAGGTTATCAGAATCACCAAAAAATCCACACAAAAAAAAAAATCAAATTTGACTTACGCTAATCTATAGGAACTAATGATATTGAGACCAAGCTTCAACCAAGATTATATAGCAACTGCTAAAAAAATGCTAAGAAAATCAAAATGTTATATTAAAAAAAACAAAAAACAAAATCAAGGGTTTAGTAGAAGAAGGAAATTGATGAAGAAGCAGATCAAGGGTTCTCACCAGATTGACTTAGACGCACAAGGCATGGTGATGGTACGAGAAGTTAGGGTTCAACTCACAGTGATTTCACTCCAATTTGTCAGATGTGATTTGCAGCTGAAAATTGGGACTTAGGGTTCTAGACAAGTAAAAGGCTAAAAGTTGTATTTGTGAATCATGGGTTGAGGCTAACCCTACTAGAAAATGAGTTCTTCAACAAAGGGGCCAAAAGTAGGGTTCAGGGGGTTGGCCCATGGATTTTAGCCCCCTTTCATAGCTCAGGGGGAGGGGAAGGTGAATGAAGACATGGTGATAGAAAGAGTGAATTAAAAGGAGGAGGGACGAGGCGGGTATGGTTGATGTTGCGATCAGGGGATGGGGAAGAAAGAAGATGTGGGAAGGGAATGGAAGTGAAGTGAATAAAGATGGATGGGGTTAGTGTTAGTATTTTTCTCCTTACCTTTCTTTTATGCTTGATTGTCATTTGGTATTTTTTTTTCCCTGCAAATTTAAATATGCATGACTGCCACTTGGTATTTCCTTCTTCAATTGAATCTATTGATAGTTGCTGGTAGAAAAAAAGGATTACAGTAGTATATACTGTCAGTGTAGAAATATCTATTAATATTTTGACACGTGTACTTTTATTTTAATAATTAAGAGAGAAAAATAACAATAATACTGATTTCTTAGGTGTCAATGTAAAAATCATTTACACTTTACACCGATAGTGCATATAAATTAAAGAAAAAAAAACTCTACGGTTACAATGGAAATATATAGAAATTGTATTAAAAGTATACATAATGTTTATCATTGTTTTCTAATTTAGTAAAAAAAAAAAAAATCATTATTTTCTAATTTTTCAAATATTTAATTTATATTTTAATATTGACACTTTCAATGAGATTTTTTAAAACAATCATTTTAAGTAATTACTTAAGTCGATGACCTTTGAAAATCCGCTCATTAATAAATACATGAATGTATGTAACTTTTTGTGTATTAACTTAGACATGATTGACTAACCATTTGAATATCCCTTAATAAATACATTAATTTACATAAAATAACATGTATAAATTTAACCTCTTTGAGTCACTAGCCATTAATAAATACATGTATTTACACAAAATATAAGTGTATATATATATATATATATATATATATATATATATATATATATTTGAATAAATCCTCGTAATTCTTTAAATTACTTAAATTGTAATGTACAATTCTAATAAAAGTATGAACATTTAATGCATTTAGGGAAAAAATTTATATGTGAATTTACAAACAAACAAAAATTCTCTACATTAAATTGGACATCATTGCCTAACTATTTAAGTCTTTTCTCTCTAGAAAATACATCCATTAGGGAAAAAAATTTATATGTGAATTTACAGAAAAAATCTTTGCATTAACTTGGACATGATTGCCTAACTATTTAAGTCTTTGCTCCTTAGAAAATACACTAGTATACATAAATTTATGTCCATGATTTAAACATGATTGTCTAACTCATTGAGTTATCATCCATTAACAAATATATGTATTTATACAATAAATTATATATCCTCTTAATAACTTTGTTAATTTTGGTCAAAAAAAAAACTTTGTTAATTAATTAATTAATGAAGAGAAAAAAATGGGCATATCCATAAGAAGAAACTAAAATAACTCTATAGACTCATCATCAATCTACTTGGTAATCTTCCTAAATGAATAACAAACCTTCTCAATTTTAGTGTTTTGATTCTCAAGAACTAACGAGCGTCTTGAGTTGTATTAATCAGATAGGTTAGAAGGATGTTGGAATGACCAAAGGTAAACACGAGAATGTCGTTGAATTATGTTTACTAAGTTTTTTGAGAAAACGATTTTTTTTTTTTAATCAAACAAGAAACATGTGCAGAAAAGGCCATCAGATGATAGACTCACTTGATAGTTTCTAGAATTTGTTTGAGACAAGTATTTCAATGAGAGACGCTAGAAAAACATTGGTAGAAACATAAGGGCCTGGTTGATTTGCATTTCATTTCCTGTTTTCACTTCCTAAATTTAAAAATAATTACAACAAAAATAGTTATAAAAATTTCACACTGTTCATTCTATTTCCTATTTACAATGATTTGTGCAGGAAACAATGAAAACAAATAAAAATTGTTTTCAGTATTTCCTGTACAAATATTTGGAAATAGGAAATAGAATGAAAACAATGTGACATTTTTATAATTATTTTTGTTGTAATTATTTCTAAATTTAGGAAATGAAAAACAAACCAAACGGGCCCTAAGCTTGTTTAGAAATCGTAGTTAGCCTCTGGTTAGCAAAAAGTTAAATAAACAAGCAACAATTAAAAGATGAAGATATATATTTTATTTAACCAAAAATAGAGTGCAAAAACTTCACAATAAGGAAATAGATCCCAACTAGGTTGACACCTCAGACCTTACCAATCATCCGCAACACCCTAAAAATATTATTAAAAATATAAAAAGAATACAAAAGGGGCATTGGGGGATTCCAAAACCCAAAATAAAAATAAAGAATCATTTGAATCTATAAAAAGGAAGACCAATTCTATTTTGATTGAAGTCTTCCAAAATGAATCTGAAGTTGACACACGGAAATAGAAGAAGGGGGGTTGAATTGTGTTCTTAACAGATTTTTAAAACTTCTTTTGAAATCAATTTCGCATGCAAGCAAGAAGTAAATACACGCAAGAAAAACTTGTTTAAAAGAGAGTTAATAAAATTCAATATCAAATCCCCACAGTTAGTAATAAAAACAATTTAAAGGAGATAACGGATAAGAGAATCACAACACGAGGATTTATCCGGGTTTACTCTCTTCCAACCAAGAGCTACGTCCAGTCCCTTCTACTTTAAGGTTTTCTCCACTATAATCCAATAGCTTGCAAGTATTATTTTATACTTGCCTCTTAAGGCTTACAATCCTTCAAGTATTCAACACCTCTCCTGGCACTCTCTAAACAAGCTTAGGGCCCGTGTTTGGACGCGTGTTTTTAAGTTTGAACATACCAGCTGAGTAGTCCATTTCTAGATCGTCTAGTGTTTTACCGGGTAGACTGGTATCGAATCAGTTAGCTTTTACCGGGTAGTCTACTTAATAGATCGTCTACCTTTTATCGGATAGTCCACTTAACAGATCGTCTACCTTTTATCG